>CM036558.1:109020158-114020158 GCA_020745775.1 Theristicus caerulescens | reverse complement strand
ATAGAAACACCTTAAAGTAAATAGACCTCATTCCTAAGACCAAGATGGTTTCCATACCTAAGGATGTATGCTACGCTGTATGGTGAAGTGCAGTGTAAGGACATCAGCTTCAGTTTGCTCAAATGCCAGAACAGCCTAGCCAGCATGTCAGGCTACAATTATCCTTACATCCCTTATCATTTCCCTCAGTACAGACACTTCCCAAGAGCAGCATTTTAGAAAAGCTGAGAAAGTGGGAGAACCATCTCCAGAGTTTATATTGTTCCACAGTTTTCTCAGAGCTGCATATTTCAGTTTGAGAAGCCATGAAGACAGCTACGTACACAAACGCAGGTGTTGCATCACTATAGGAAGATCAAAGCTATAATGACCTCCAGCTTTGTGCATAACATTTAATAACGTCCTTGCCATGCGACATTTAATTTCCTGTGTCTTTAGTGTAAAAAGCTTTTGGATCTTTGCTCATCCTTTCATTCACATCAGTCCTAGCATCATGTTTGAAAACAGACATTATGCAATTTCACCATTAATTCACTCAGTGCAGATGATGCACTTCAGCTTCCCCTCAGTCTATATGTATATGCCCATGTGTGCATATCACCTTCCTCCTGATCACGACAAATTAGCACCAGACAAAATTACTTGGGAGCTTTGCAGATTATAAAACTATTTTGATGGTAATTTCTTTGACTTTTACAAAGATCAAGGGATTTTCTATCATCTGAAACATCTTATACTATGTAACAATGGGGTGGCTGGATTTTTTTTGCAAGTCATCCTAGCAGAGCTGGTCCTGCAGCTCTGTCAAGATTTGATGTGTAATATAGGTTGACCCTAGCTTGAAGGCTTGTCCTCCAGGAACTGACCTGATCAATTCGCAGACAGGTGATGAAAAGTTGGAATTCAGCATGTATAAATCAGATCTACCTCTTCTTGCTTTTGTCACTGTTATTAAGTTTGCTACCAGATTTTGCCTCTTAATTGACCTTGATAGTTTACTGTGATTTTATAGGATATTAAGAAAATTGGCACAGAGGTTTTCAAAACAATTTTATCTTCAAATTCCTAGAAACATACAAGTAGAAAGTACTTACGCTATTTGTATTAGCACATAAAAAATATAAGCCTGGGTGTACACAAATAAAATGCACATATTTTGAGATATTATTTTTGGAATGTCTCTGATAAACTTTAAAGTTAGGAATTGGTTGGTTTATTCTAAGTATCACTCATCTATGCAGGAATAGATGCAGCTATGATGGAAGTTACACAGATGAATTCTGTACCGTGGGATAAAAAGGAGAAAAGCCTAATGCTTTTTGCTTATGAATGAAAAGAATACTCTTTTCATGATCAGTGGTGTAACTTGGTGCCCATTAAAAAGTGTTTGTGGTGTTTATAATTGTGTTTCTCCAAGTCACAGCTGACTGGAAAACCATGATGTGCCTAGTAAAATACCTTGAAAATAAAGATTTGTTAAGAAAAAACTCATTTCTGTTCTTCCTTCTCTCCTTTTTACATGAGTTCCACAAACACATCTCCAAAATATCAAGATCATTGAAATTGTCAATACACTGGTGATCAGAGAGCACAACTTGTCTCAGAAAAAAGTCTGTATGATCAAATATGAGTTCAAAGGAACAATTCTGCAACTGTATATAACCCCAAATCCATGTAAAATGTCCATAAATGGATTACCATGAAGTATTGTGCCGTGGTTTAACCCCAGTTGGCAACCAAGCGCCACACAGCTGCTCACTCCCCCTCCCCCCTCCCCGTGGGATGGGGGAGAGAATCAGTAAAACCCATGGGCTGAGATAAAGACAGTTTAATAGGACAGCAGAGGAAGAAAATAATAACAATAATAACAACAATAACAACAACAACAACAATAACAATATTAATAATAATAATAGAATATACAAAACAAGCAATGCACAATGCAATTGCTCACCACCTGCTGACTGATGCCCAGCCCGTTCCCAAGCAGCGATCGCTGCCTCCTGGCCAGCTCCCCCCAGTTTATATACTGAGCATGACATCATATGGTACGGAATAGCCCTTTGGCCAGTCTGGGTCAGCTGTCCTGGCTGTGCCCCCGCCCAGCTTCTTGTGCACCTGGCAGAGCATGGGAAGCTGAGAAGTCCTTGACTAGGATAAACACTACTTAGCAACAACTGAAACATCAGCGTGTTATCAACATTATTCTCATACTAAATGCAAAACACAGCACTATACCAGCTACTAGGAAGAAAATTAACTCTATCCCAGTTGAAACCAGGACATACTGTAATATTTTAGAAAAAAATAAAAAAAAAGAAGTGCAGAAGACTCAAGTGGCTGAAGTCCCCACAGTAGCAGCAATATTGAGTTAGAAAGCAGAAGCCAAACCCGTATTTTAAGCAGTGAGTGTGTGTGCAGTGGAGAAGAGGAAAGGGGCAAAATGAAGTAGAAAAACTATGGTAACAGGATCTATCTCTTAGACCTCTTGTCCTCAACAGAGTTTTCCAGTCCCTTCCATATTCATCATCTTTTAGGCTGGGAAAGTGCTGCCATCAAGTTATACCTTGTGCTGACTCACCAGCTACTTTGCCCCTACTCCTTCAAGACAACGTAAGGGATGGCTGCAGATCCTTCTCTGCCTTGTCCACCTACAGATTTGAAGTTTTCTGGAACTTCATATCTTTCAGACTTCAGTCTCTCTAGCAAACTTGTTTAAAGTTGGCCAATGGATTCAAAAGTTACTGGGAGGTGGAGGTGACAGGTTGACATGTGGACAGACAATGTAATTGCATACCTTTTTCCCAATGAAAACCAGGCTAAGCATAATCAAGGCACATATAGATAGTGAAGGAATATATCCTGAATCAAGCTCAGCTGTAATAGAAATGTCAGTTATCTGTTGCCTGCACCTTCTTTAGAAGTTAGCTAACCAGTCCAATTTCCATCTGCTTACAAGCGCAAGATAAACTTTTGCCACTTTTCAGGAATGGGCAAGAAAATGTCACTTTTTTTCAGCTGGATCAGTTTATCTAGACTGTGAAAGATTAAAGACCAAGAGGATACTGCCAGCAAAGACAGAGAGAAAAAGCTGCTTACTTCCTGGTAGGATAATGAGAGTGCAGCAGCGGAGGTGTGCATTGCAAGATCACAGCAAGCTGTGCTTTATTCAGAATGGTACAACAGCATTTGACACATGTGCTGTAACCACATGGAAACCATGGCATGGGAGGAATATTGTAGGAGGGAGATTGTAAGGTACAGCGAGAAAAAAACCTCAGCAAAACCAGGAAAATAAATTTGTATTACATAAAGGAGATATGTCACAGTTGTGCTGTTCAAAAGTTACTCCTTATATAAAAAGAAACATTGGTAACAATGAAAACCCTTTCTTAGAAGAGTAGGCACATGAGCAATGGTAGGTAGGTAGGTGGGAGGAACAGCGTGGGTTGTGAGACCAATATTAGACTTAAAGTACTCAGAGAGGAAAAGGCCCACAAGGTGAAAAATCCCTTCAAAAACAACAGTGAAAGCAAAAGGGAACATGTTTTTAAGTTGTTTGCTCCACCAAAGATGAAAGTGAAGCCAACTAGAGACTGCATACAGAAAACAGAGAGAGCAGCAGAAAGAACTGTAGACGATCCCTGACAATTACCAGTGTAGAAACACTTCTTTCACAAGCTGCCTTGTTCTTCACTGACAGAAAAAACATAATTAAAGGAGTGAAATGCCACTCAGCTTTAAGGTGTTAATAAAGTCCTGCAAGGTCAGCTAGAAAGTCCACTAGTGTCAGTAAAAGGCTGACGCTGACTAGAGTGGCTTTTGGCTCGTTTCCATAAAGCTCTTATTCAGGTGCAAATTGAACGCAAGTCAACAGTAAGCCAAGGAAATAACTTGCTATTGCATATTACGAAATTGCTTGATGACCTATATTTAGTGAGATAGGGGCCCTAATTTAGTCTCTGGCCGACATGCTAGCAAAACTATCACAACTCTCAGAGTAATCAGGGTAGCCCTGGGATGAACAAGCAATGTCATGGTCAAGGTCAAGTCATGCTACTAAGAAAGTATCTGCAAATAAGACCTAGCTTAATAGAAGACTTCAATTCCCAGAGCAAGCACTTGGCTAGTTCTCACAAAAAAAACCCCAAATTATCATGTTCAGCAGAAAGGAATAAAAGCAATGCATAATTATGTATTACACAATTTGTCTCTGGAAGTAGAAAGGTTTCCCAGGAAGAGATATTTCTATAAAGTATTATCATAGATTAAAAGAAATAATTCTACTTCATCCCAATTTATGCTGAAAAGTCATTGAAAAAGAAAAGTTATTTCATATTGTGTCCTCTTTTTTGTTTTACTACAATTTGCCATTTTCCCCTTCCTTCTTCCACCCTGTGATTTACATCCTACTGCTGCATAGCTCCTAAACTTACATGAATTTTACAGAGTGCAGCTTAAAATTAAGCACACTCCTAAAAGCTTTGCTGAATAGGAAGGGATTAAAAAACATGTGAAATGAAGTATTCATACAAGCACTTTGCTGAATTACAATGACTTCAAAGCTAAACCCAAAAGCTTCTCATGCCTAGCCCCTCTGATATAACATCCTCTGTGGGTGAACAGTGACATGCAGGACTTTTTATTTTTAATAATTCCATATTCTTTTGCAAATCTCATATCTACAGAGAACAGAAATGACCAAGAGCAAATACACTCACTGTGATGCATCGTACTTCACATATATATTACGGAACTAGGGAACATATGCTTCTAAAGTCTCAAAAAGAATAAGCTTCATGCCTGAGAGTGTGTCCATGCATAAAGCATGGCTTTATGGAGTTTGTATTTGTTACGTAACATTTATGTTCACCTTGCAGAGGTTGCAATAACTGATCTCAGAGGAGGAGTTTTGGCTCAGGAAAGGATGTGGTAAAGTCTGCTGGATGATGAGAGGAATCACTGGGTCCCTTGAGCAAATGCCAGCTAGCTTATGAAAATCCCTGCAGAAAATGAGACTGCTTTCTCCTTTGGACACTAATGGAAAGACAGAGCAGAAGCGATTCCTGGCTTCCCCTGAGACAAAGTCAGGCAGGCTGCTATGGGGAGCTGCAATAAGCATGTTTTTGTCTCCTGGTCTATTCATCACTGATGTCAAGAGCATGACATTCTTAACAAGGATCAAATGTTTTTAAATCTATTTCTCAGATAAGGTCTCTGGATAAAAAAATGGGGTAGAGGAGGACAAGGAAGGAGAGGAAATTAATGAGGAAAATGCAGAAGGAGTCTTTTGTCACTAATCAGGGATATTAGAAGAGATACAGCTCTTTTTTTTTTTCCATTTTAAAGCTACAGCCTTAGGAAAGTTATACTAAATTAGGTTATTTTTAGTTCAGTGAACTATGATTCACTATTATAGCTACAAATTTTGCAGAAGACAGACAGAAACAATTGTTGATTTAAATCCACACTATTTTCTTTTATGGATATAATTTATTTTCTTGCTTTAGGGGACATCTCAATTTTAGAATCATTTAAAATAAAACACTAATACCAAAATTGTCCATTTGTGCAATTTTCATGAGAATTTGTATGGCTCTTTTAAAAGGCCCAAATAAAAGAAAAACACAAAGTGGCATTAAAAAACCATAAATTCGTCATTCCTCTTGACTAAAGCTTTCGTAAACAATTAAAAAAATTTCAGTTTTGGTTATATTTCTCCACAAAATACAGTGCAATTCTGAGCGAACTGAAGAGTGGAAACCATGGATTTGTCTATTTTCAGACGGCCATTGTTCTTTTTAATTAAATGTCAGATGCTCTCTGATGAGCTGCAAAGACTAGCTTAGGGCTAATTCCACATGTTGAGTATATATAAATACACAATTATGTAAAGCTTTCGAAGGCCAAAGCTATAATTCACCGAAGTATTTAAAGAACAGACCTATTGTACATACCTGAATACTCACTTAACACTAACAGGTTGAAATACTTTGCAAATTGAAAGCGCAGGTAGTAGGGTCCCTTTTCAGAACAGCATTGAAATACTTTCCCAAATCTACTCTTGTTCATTAAAAAAAAACCACAACCAAAACCAAGCATGACCGAACGCACTTGTTTAAATACTTTCCTTAACTGGTACCTAGCAGTAAAGAACAGAAACAAATAGGAACAGAAACTGTATGTCTTAATGGAGAGCTCTATATGATGTAGTAAAACATGGACTTACTTGAGGGTGGTGAGCTCTGTGAGGGATGGCTGGGTGGCCTTGAGATAGCTCTCTCTCCGTGCAGCAATCTTTGGAGATGGCTTCGGACTTGTGTCTGAGTCTCCACTGTCATCATCCCCCATGGCTTTGATGTAACTGCCACTACGCATTCGTCGGCAGGGAATCTCATCATCTTTCCCTCGTGGAGTGTATCCAGTCCATTCATCTTGAGGAACCTGAAGTGATAAACACAGTTCTCTTAGTACACTCTTCCCTGATGTAATTGCACAGCAAGATTTGACTGTGCTAAGCCACAACAGAGCCATAACAAAAACTCTTATGGCCAAGGGCCCATCTTCCATCCCTTTTGACCACGGGCCACTGTTGGTTCAGCTCAACATATTGAACACCTTTGGGGAGACACAAAAGATGAAATACAAATCCCTATATCACAGTCTTTTCAGAGTGTGCATAGGTACACTCACCAGGATGATTTTGGTTCAAGATACATTTCAAATTAGTGGAGCTATGTACTACTCATCACAAAAGTAGGTTTGCAAGTGTGAAATTATACTACTATTGCTTCTATAGCATAATTAGTGCAACTCAACACCTGCCAGCTTTCAGGAATCCTCCTTTTGAATTATGTTAGTCTAAGTGTCTGAGTCATACAACTCTTTATTCCCTTCTTTTCCTTCTTCTTATTGATATGCATTATTTCTCTTGATCTGAGGTAAATGCCATCCATTCTTTGCAATGGAAATCTGGAACACTGGGAATGTGCATTCATGAGATTTTGGGACATAGTAGAGGACAGTACAAGAGCACGGTGCTCTTGCCCACCCATCCTCTCCGTTTCTCTGCTCTTGGGGCTTCTGACCATTGTAAACCAACACGCTTCTCTTTTCCTGTAATGGTGGAAACAACATGCAGTGGAGCAGGGTCCTTGAAGGAGTTGTCCTGAAGTTATTTTGCAGAAACCCCATTTTTATAGTAAAGGTGAAACTGCAAAAGGGCTTTTTAGTTAAACATATTTTGTGCTAGATTTAAATAAAAGAAGTTGTGAATTTTTAGTTTGCTACTTTTCTGATTATTCTTAATGAATCAACTCTATAAAGCAAGCTATAGCTACAATGCTCAGAAACCCTTACAAACCATATTAAACAAGGAGTCTCAAATCTGGGTTGCTTAAATTTGTCCTGCAGCTATGAATACTACCATCTACCAGGATAATCACTGAGTGTCTCTTTTCTATGGAAAGTTTGTCTTCAACAACATTTAACTTCTGCTGAGTGTCTTGTGTATCCGTTGCTTCCCAAGCTTCAGCCAGAGCATTTACATGCCAGCTTGTTTAGACAACTAAAACTGAAACACTGGACTGTTTGCTAACAGCTTAGCTGTTGATTCCCACTACAAACATAAGCCTAAGTCCAGAGGCTGTAAGGCCAGAGGCTTTAAAATGTTACTGTCAATGTAGGTCAAATTTTTATGGCATTTTATCAATCATCTATGCTGCTATAAACTGCAATGCAAAAACCATTGCGCTATACAAAGGAAGAAAGATATTTAATGGTCCTAAGCATTCATGGGTTTATTGCTAATTATAATTAATTAACCAAACTATTCATAAGCCATGCCATTGCTTTGTTTCCTGCTGATTTCAAACCTACGACCTTGCCAACTTTCTTCCTTCATTGACTCTTTTCCTGCTACTGACATCATGATTTAGGGCCTTCCTTGAACTTCCAGGGTCAGACGAGTCCTTCTTTCTTCTTGTGCTCAGTCTAAGCTCTCTCTTTTCTCCCAGATCTCTCTTGGTCAAGTCTGGCCTTGATAAACTCACTTGGAGCTTTTATATTTTCGTCAGAGGACTCAAGATTTAATCCTGGAAGTGTATTCCAGTTTGTGTCTTTATCAACATTTCTTCTTATATCTCAGTCTCCCTTCTCAGGACTCAGACTTCCTTCTCAGTTGCTCCATGTTTTATTTAACCAATTCTTTCCTTGTGCCTTTTTAAAATAAACTTCCAAGTTTTCTTTAAATATCCTTTAGTTTAATGACTCTGGTAACTCTACTTCTGTGAAACATTTAAATTCTTATCTTCTAGCAGCAAGCAAAGTTTGTTGCTGGTTTCTTCTTTTTTTTCTTTCTTTCTTATTTTTTTTTCTTTTTTTTTTTGATATTTGCCTGGACTTCAAGAATATAAGTTCCTTAAGGCAGGAATATATTTCAAAGTCCAGTTTTCTTACTGAACAATGGCATGCAGAATTGTGTATCTATAGGAAGTAATTGAATAAATACACTTAAAAACACTTAAAATATTCTTCTAGAAACAGGTAAGACTCTAACTAAGAACTGGAGTATTACAGACTGAAAGTACTAAGTACTAACAGAACCCACTGGAGGAACAGGATTGAATACATGGCTCTGATACATTTCCACATCAAATAAAAAAAAAAGAAAAAGCAATGTTTCAGTTCTGTGGCTTCTAAGTTTATGCCTAGACCCCAGATCTGGAAAGCTGATGCCTTCCTGGTGTGTATACATTTGTAAAGTGCAAATGAAGGTAATACTTGGTAGTGGTTTTGATTCTGATTTTTGACATACAAGAGTATGGAGCATTTTACACTCCTCCAACCACTTATGACAGACGGAGCATAATATCTTTTTCAGGTCTTATTCTTGCATTGATGCTAGGTCTATAGAATCATCAAACAGTGAAAATACAATCTATATTCATACCATCCCTCACAAACATTTTGGAACCTACAGCTCCTGCTTGTCAGCTGTAAAACCTTGACTTTTCAAATCACTTATGTACAAAAAAGAGTTAACACAGGTTTAGTAAAATCAAGATCTGCTGACATTTTGATGACATGCTCAGACTTCAGCCAGAAGTTTAAAACCTGTAATAGTGTATTTCCTATACACTATTGGAAACTAATATGGTTTTCAGGCAGATATTAGATATCTAAGTCAGAGTATGTAGAAAATCTGTGAATTCTCAGAGGACATGCACTTTAATCTGTTTAATATTTTAATCATTATGTTTGAGTTAAAGATCTGTGTTTTTTCTCATTAAAATAAATTAGTGAATTAATCTTTAATGCACTAAATGAAATATGTTAGTATAATGTTAAGGTTGGTGTCTTTAACTGAGAAAAAGTCAGGGGAGTTAAAGTTACAATGCTTATAGAGCACCCATAATTCAGGCAAGCTGAACACTTGTAGTTCTATTAAATTATAGACAAACTGTTAAATTAAATGCTGTAGTTTATAGATGCAATACAAGTGATGAGATATAGTTGCTGTGAGCACCACAACTCTGAAATTCTTGAGTTCTGTTATCAATAACCCCATACATAAGCACAATACCTTTTAACCCAAAGCTTCTCAAAATTATTTCGATACGATAGGCCAAGTTGTGAAAGCTGGTTGCAATGAATTTACCACAAAACTTCCTATTTACACATGCAAACACTGTGTACTGTGATGAGCTTCGAATGCATTGCTCTAGCCCCACAATTTGAATAATGTGATTGGGAGGAAGTTTCCAGTTTGAGCTCTGCTCACTCAGTGAAGTGAGCAACCACTGAAAACCAGCATGCTACCTTTTTAGTAGGTCTTCTGCCTTTTAGACACTCTAGCTGCAGAAATAGAAAGCTGAGCTGTTCATATAGAGACCAGGGCAAAGCAGTCTCAGGGAGTGCCACAAACCCACTGGCTGGTTTGCGTACTGGAAGTTACCTGCATGTGGAAAACCAAAGGAAATGATACAAATGCAACCCAAGTTCCGTTACCATATTATGGATTTAAGGGTAAACCCTGTATGTGACAAAGCGAAAAGGATGGCTATGGTTAGGAAAAACATCCAGATTTTGAACAGCCTAAAATATCAACCCGGATATGCTTCGAATTTCAGTTTACACATTGAGGAAGTCAGAGTGTTTGTACAAACTATCTTGCCTGCCTAAACAAAGCTGCAGTAAAAAAATGTAATGGATATTTGATTAAAAAGCTATTTTCGTTAAACAGTTTGCCCAGTTTTCTTGCAGATATTTAAGGCTGAGTGGTTTTTTTTTTTCCTTTTCCTTTTTTATTTCTTTTTTCTTTTCAGTAAGGTTTTAGTATTTAGCAGAATATTAAGGAAAGAAATTTGGGTCCAGTTCCCCTTTATCTTATTTCAGTTTCACAAGAGTCAGAAACCCTGATTTCAGAAGTTGGAGTAGGAGAAAACAGTAAGTCATCATGTAACTGGTAGAGAGCACTTGCAGGATAAAGAAACACTTTGGAAGTAGCAGATTTTTGTTTTGGCTATTAACAGTTGTAATACTTTTTATGAAAGGATCTCAGAGCACTGTATGTGTATTACTTGAGTAGGACAAACAACCCTTAAAGCTCAGCATTTCCTTTCATTGTAACTATTTTGCTGTTTAGAAAACACAGGCAGATATAATAACGTCAACATTTTAATACTTTTGTGCCTATAGTCAAATACCTCAAGCAATACCTACTAAAAGAAGTGACCTGATTTTCAGAGTGCTTTCTTTGGTGCCTAAAAGGAATGGCTGTAACAGCTCATAGCAGATAATGCAATTTACTGTCACAGTAAAGTGTTTCATATCATGGGAAAAAGGTAAAACATAAAGCCCTCTCAAAACTACAAATTGCGAAAACAAAATCGATAATGTTATTTTATGCATTCTGTTTCTATACATATAGTACTAAACATACTGTAGTGTGTTTCCTTCTGCTGATCTGGAAAAATGCTGGGAAAATTGCCTATGTGAACCTCCAGCTCTTTTATTTTTTTCAGTCAGGAGGTCTGTACAAATTTTCCCACAGGCTCTTACTTTGTTTGGCCAATATTATGTCTTGCAAGGTCACATACTACAGTGCACGCAAGTGCATATGCACAGTATCTGCTGCCTTGGAGGATTAATGGCATTAAGATTGACATACTTGAGATAATGCTGTTTCATGCTTTTAAGAAAATCATATTATCCAATTACATTGGCAATAACATTTTTTCAGTATCAGAATATCAAGCAGGAACATCACTTGCATGATTGTTTTTACTCTCATGAAAAAGGAGGAAGAGCTAAACTCAGATCTAACAATGAACATCATTGCTTTTATTAAAATAGAACTATTATTATTCACACTATTGAAGTAATAGAGATCCTGGAAACATTTCATTCTGCAAATGATCTTTAAGATCACATACAATTCTTTCTTTACAAGCCTAAAAATCAAGAGTGCACTTTACTTATACAAAAAATGCAGTGAAACAGAACACCATTATTACTTGAAAATACATAGAAAATATTCAGCAAAGGCCTCTGAGCCAGGCAACTTACTGAAACTTAAGACTTCAGCATACACCTAGAAATAAAATGTTTGTTACAAGTATGAAAGCTAAGCCTGACTGTAGTTTCTTTCTTCTGATTAAATGGCAGATACAAGATTCTTTTGTAAACAGAACAGACTATACAGGTAACTACTGCCATCAGCCAACATCTTACCTGGATTCAGCTTCATTTAGTGTATAGATTACCTGTCCTGATCTTTAACTAAATTTATGTTGCTCTGGAAGTGTTCACACTTTGTCATTAGCCAGGCTGGACTAACCTGTCAATTCCTTTAATGCATTTTTTGATATAAAGGAACTGGATTTTTCTAATAGATAGTCTAGGTCCCCAAATAAAGAAACTAAGCAAACAGGTATACTGGTCCCCAGTTTTCAAACATTCATTTCAAAAGCTCACACATAGTGGTATGTGAAACAAACCCAGCATGTAAGGACAAAGGTAAAGAGAACATTTTTTATTCAATTTCTAAACAATAAAATTAGAATATCTAATTTCTTTCTTTTTTGCTCAAAATTGTTATTAACTTACCTTACTGGATGAAATGGCAAACAGACTGTCTCTATAGCAAATTAAGTTCATTATTGATCTCTAGTTTGATTTGGTTTACTGCAGCTGAAATCATTAAAGCTTCTCCCTGTGCTTTGCCAAGGCAGTGTGGATGACTATAGAAGTAAACACAAGGACTGGAAGGAGTGGCTAACCATCGCTCACAGCAGTAGACTTGTAACTTTAGCTTTCTATTAGTATGCAAATACTTAATGAAATGAAATCACACAACTGAAGAACAATGCTTAATGACTGCTCAGTGCAGATTTTCAAACCCATGCAATTTGGTTTTCTTAGCCATTATTATGCCTCTTCTGCGTGCTGTTAAGGAAGTTTCAATTGCCATCTTCCACTTACTAAGCCTATTCCTAGCACTCATGAATATTGAATTAATCAGACCAATAAAGATGAGTAGCATTTCATTCTATCAATGTGCATGCGTTGAGAATCACTGAAGTACGCAAAAAAAAAAAAAAAAAAGGAAGGTTTAGAAAGCTTAAAGAACAATATATGTTTAATAAGCCTCAAGAGTTTTCAAAAAGGCAGATAGGAAGGTTGCTTCTATTTAGGACAAACTTAATATGCTCTCTATCTGCAGCAACACTTGTTTTAGCTTGCACTATTTCAGCACTCAGGTTCTACTATAAATTAATTTAATTTAGCTGATTTATCTCCGTATTTTTTTACATGAAGAGTATTAACAGCGAAGACAAAGACCCTGTCCGAGATAGAACATTACTTCCTCAATCCTAAGTGCCCACACATTGCATCAAACCTGAACAAGCAGTGCGAAGAATTGCAATCTTCCTTCCCATAACAGTACTTTGGAAAGTCTTCTAAAACAGTGTGAATCCTCATAGGGTAACTCAAGAGATAAAATTCTTCAAGCACCGCTCCAGTTTATAATTTTCATTCATCAAAAGGTGTCTTGACCACTAGCCTGTCAATCTGATTCACATCCTCTGTTATGAAGAGGAATGTGTGTCTCCTACACAAGACAACCACGTCTTGATTCCAGACAAATTTTCTCCTCCTGCTTTACGCATAAAAATCCAACCAACTATGAAGAGGGCCACGTGGATACAATGATTCAGCCAAGGGCTTTGCAAGTTTGCCACCCCCAAACACATTCTGCAGAAAGGAAGCCAAACAGCAACTACCACATCTATTAGCTGAAGGAAACATAACTGAAGGTCATACAGCAGGACTCCCGGCCAGGACCTCAAACTAAAACTGCTTCATACTCATGATGATATTCTCTCTGTGGCAGAGCGCAGACATTCATTCTCATCTTTCTCAATACCCTTGAAGCTTTCAGTGCAGTTGGCTATAATGCTATGGCTCCTTGCCCAAGTAAGGACAACAGGATGACTGTTAACATGAACAGCAGTCCTTGAAAGGACACTTTCAATGACTAGAAATGAAGAAACGTTCTTTCATTTCTAGATACCTTCTCTTAGGGTGAATCAGTTCTCTCCCTAATCACTTCAGCACCTGCATACAGTGACTAGTTGGCATCAAATGCCAATACTGTTAAATGAGATGTCATTTTACCTTTCTTTCAATACACAGGATCACAAGCCCACTATCAAGCAGCCAGCAAACTGGCTTGTGGATGGAGAACATGTAGCTGAATCTGTATCCTTGGAAGAAAACAGATGTGGTGGGGAGAGTATTTTGAGAAACAGCCCTTATGCTGTTTCTGTTGGCTGACTGTAACTAGATAATCTCTGATGCTTTGCTAATGTTGTGTTCTCGCAGGCAGCAGCTGTAAGTAATGCAGTTAAGCTACTGTCTCCAGCTGGCTACTGGCTTCCATCACATTTTAGTGTACAGTGGACAGACTTCACTGAAACTTCCACATTTTCTTTTGGATTACAACAATGAAATATACCTGCGTAAGAAGCTTTCATTTGGCTTTAAGGAAACTTTCCCACTTCCAGAACATCATAGTGTGTCTTCTCAGTGACTTCAAACCATCACCTCTCCTCTACAGTAGTGTCCCACTGGATATCAAATCAAGGTCATGATCTTGACTCTCATCTGCTGGGAACTGCATTGCTAGAGACCAGGAAATCTCAAAAGATTTCCTAACAAACTGATTAGCAGGCTGGGGTTATGTCAATAAAGCAAAATTAGACACAAACTTATTTGCATAAAAGACTCTTAGAGACAATTCAAAGACCATCTCTGGAAGCCCTGGCCCATCAGAACTGTCACAGTGCCTTATCCAACTGCATGGCACATAGCTTAGCCTTTGGTGAGAGAAATACATATCTATCAGAAGTCTAAACAAGACAATCCATTGCACAGGCTCAGAGTATAAGGATGAAAGGCCAAACAATACACAACTGATTCATATTCTTGTTGCTTCACTCACTAGTGACAGAAGCTCAGCTGTGCAACAAGCACAGTGCAAGAGCGTTTGTAAGGCAGAACAGAAACTGTGGCCAGCTGCCCCCAGCTCAAACCACTCTTCTGCCACTGTAGTATTTCCCCACTCAAGATCTGTACCACAAATTCCATTTTTGAAACAAAAACCCAATAACTGGATGTAGGGGAAATACTCCTTATTACTTTGCACTGACTGGGGAAAACATATCACTGCTCAGTGTTTTTTTCCCCACCCACTTTGCATGTCTCCACAATAAAAGTTAAGGATTTCAAACTCAGATGCAGATTGAAATGATCCTCTTTGCTGGACTTGATTTGTCTTGAAGATTTTTTTTTTCGGTGAAATCACCAAAAAGAATAAGATTAGAACACTCCAGATATTTAAGGCTACAGAAAAAACTCAGATCCAGGACTGAGTCAAATCTTATCCATGAAGGAATTGAAATAGATACCAAATGCCAGCTATTATATGCAGCCATAATTTTCATAAACATTTCTGACATAACAGTATATGTAACATAGTGTCACATGAGTATGTTGCTAAATCCTGTGTATGATATGCTACTAACACAAAACGGGGACCCAGCTGCCAGAATTACGTTCATTAATGGATGCGCTATTAGAATGTAGGGATGTTAACAGAATGAATCAACAGTAATTCAAGTTAACCTAGAAAAAATAAGATCAGTGCTAGTATATTCAATACTAAGAAGTTACAGAACGGTGATAAAACTAAAGGATAGAAAATTATTACATAAGGAACATGGGCAAATAAAATTGCATCTAAATGTGAAGCACTGACATTGCTGTAGAAGAGCTCTCTTAGTACTTAGGTGGCCCCCATTACTGCATTACTCAGACACCAAAGGTCAGTCCAGGTTTTAATTAAATGAATGAGAACACAGCAGTTGTTAAGGTGAAATATATGGCAAGACCATTCTCACTAACTGAGCTGACAATTTCTTTTTTTTTTTAAGGGAAATTAAAGCACTGCAAAGATGAGGAGGATGGCTGTACTGAAATACTCTCCTATATATTTGTCTTAGTATAGCAAAGACATCTTGGGTAGGTTTGCAGGTAGGCTAAATAACCAAGCTGTAGGCTCAATGGAATCATTTGTTATGAATATATTTTTTGTAAATAAGCTATTTTGTGCTTTATTTATATTTTCCAAGTGCCCACAAATTCCCTAACTATTCATTATTCATATTACCCATCTCACAATTTTAAAACTGAAATAAATTAGCTTTTTGTGAATGACATTTTTTCAGTTTTAATGTTCTTAGATACTAGTTTATTTTAAGATTCACGAACATTTAAGGATTTCCAAACGTTTTCATGATTATTCCCTTACCTGGAAGCTAGCCTAGAATACATTATAATGTTTGACATTTTATTTCACAGTTGTTCGAATTGTTTTACTAGCCTTACCAAGAAGTATGTTTCATGTGAGCTCAGTAAAAAAACCATGAAACTTATACCTCATATACTTTGTAGTTCTGACTGGAAAATTGAAGGGGAAATAATATACGCTTCATTAATTTTCAATTTATAATGGAATAAGAGAAAAAAAGGCAGGTCTTCAGATATATGAAAAATGGAAGATCAATATTAATGAATATTAAAATACATCTTTTATATGTATATATATACACACACAAGAATATACTGAAAGATTAATTTGAGTATGGTAGTTGTGACAGAAATGCAAACACCACAAATGAGGAAAAAGTAGAGATTAACTGAAAATGCAAATAGACTTGAATAGATAATCCCAGTATAACAGATCTAACATAAATTGCTCTGTCATAAGGATAAGCACTTTGTAACTTAACATAACACATTAACAACTCATATGACAGATACTGGTCCTTACCAGTACCCTGACCTAGTGCGATGACCTCTATTTGGCCATCCATGGGCACAGGCAAAAGAAAGAGGCTGGGACTGAGCAGTATCTCCTAAGAAACTGTGGAAGTGCCTTGTCCTGAGACTGTAAAACAAGTCACTTTAACTATGAGTTTCTTAACACTACACATTCTATAATAATGCACATTACAGACAACCCTCACACAAGAAACCAGTACGAACCAGAGCCCTTCGCCACCAGAAAATGCTTATTACACCCAGAAACTTGGCTTATATTTTTTTCCAGTATTTCTCACAGTCTTCCACCAAAGGACAAGAGATGCAAATGCAGAACTCTGATGACTGCACCGTCGTCCCCACCTACTGCACTTCAGTTTTCAGAAGTAAAATTTCCATCCTCAGCCCCAAGTATCTGACACAACTGACTTCAGTCTCATCAAATGGGATCAAAAGAAAACATATGACTGACCCATATAACAAGAAAAGAGGACTAATAAGAAAAATGTCATCCTTTGTATTTTTCTCCATCTCTTAATGAATGGACCAAGGACCATGGGAATAGTAATTACAGGGAACATTGAATGGCAAAACTATAATCAGAGACAAAACCTGCAGTGTATTTGATACTCTATTAGCTTCAACAATCATGAATTCAGAGAAAACAAGAGTGTCAAAAATATCTACCAGTGTATTTAGACTCTATTGTTTGCAGAAAAAGACTGCTGCTTACATTTCGTCTTTGATAGTTTGCTTAATTTTAATTTTTCCGGAGGAGAAGTTACCAGAGAAGTAGAGGCTGTCCACTGCTTTATAAATTATTCTCTCAAGGGAGGGAAACCATTTTGAAGAAGAATTTTGAGAAAACACGAACAGTTCCTTCTCACCTTCCGTCAAATAAGTCCAACTGTAAACCTGGATCAAATAAAAGCACTTCCCTGAATTAAGCAGCAGATTAAAAAATGGACCTTATCTTTCTACTATCCAGCTCCTCATTCTTGAAAGAAGAAGTAGAGAGAAGAGAAAACTACAATTCCATTCCCAAAACGCAGGTGAGAGGAAAAGGTTTGCTTGCCAGTCTTTAGACTAGTCTAGGAGCTAATATCTCTTTCTGAAGATGCACAGTGTTGAGCCAAGTCTCCCCTAGACCTCCGAGGATGGACACTGCACCTTAGCACCCGGGCTGGAAGCTGAGCCTGCCGGGGTGAAGAAAGACTGTGCAATGCAGGAAGACACTGCACTCGATCCAAATTCCAAATTATGAGAAATAAGCCCATCTGTAACATGAACTACTGCCAACTCCTTCCACAGAACAGTTATGTGGAAGATATCACACCAAGTGAGATAATTGTTTGTTATTTCCATGTCTTTACACTGAGAATTCATCCAGATACTTTTGTGATAAAAGCCCTTACAAGCAAATATGAATTCAATGTCATCTGTGATCTCTGATATACTCAGATCTATCAGGATAAAGAAAATTATCCTGAGTTGAAAAAAAGTCACTCCTTCATTGAATTCAGATACTATCACATCACAAGAAGAGTTTGCATGAACAGAACAGTTGCCTCTTTCAAGAATCAGAGAGTTTATGTCCTGGACCATAAACAACAGCTTAAATTATGAGTGAGTTGATAACAGCATCTAGTTAACATTTAATGAGTTAAATAAAGCAACAAAGAAGCATCATAATAACGACATTAAGTTATCAGAGTTGTCCAGTATTGTCATAAATTTGCAGCTTTCATCTTAGTGCATTTCTAATTGTTCTAACATAGGACACCAGCCTTTTGGTACAATGATGAGGAGGTCACCAGGAAAATACAGATATACAGAATAGCTCTGCAGCCCACTAATGGAGTAATTCTCTGCTGCTTTTAATATATACTTATATTGCAGGACAGCCAAAAGGCCTCAATTAGGTTCTGCGCCCCATTGTGCTGGGCACTGGAAACACAAAAGGGAACAAAGTCCAAGCCCCAAAGGGCTTGTAGCATAAAAAGGTAAGTAAGTGATATAGTGAAGAGAAAGGCAATGGGATGCATTCAAAATAGAATGACTTTTTAATACCTGTATCCATTTGCCATCCTTTCAAGCTGCCAAGAGAGAGGAATAATCCTGACCTGCTTCCTCAATTCTACCTTATTCTGTTTGAATGTTATTTCCAATGTTAACCGAAGCCTGGTTAAGATTTTCCTTTTTTTAAAAAAACCAATTTCAAACCAGTTATATTTCCCTGGCTTTTACAAACAGGCATACAATTAGAAAAAATGAAACAAAATGAAATGAAAACCAAAATAAAACTACCAGTGAGGATGGGAAACACAGTGAGAATTTAGTTATTCTAAGTGAGAATTTAGTTATTCTAATTCCTGCCCTTGACAATTGTTGGACATATTTTCATACAGACACAGATAATGTCCTCTAATTCCACTTCAAGAGTCTATTCCTGTCAGTTAAACATTATCTAAAAGTCCCTATGGAGGTGTTCATTTAAAGCTGATGCTGGCACAGTTTTTTGCTCTTTTCTAGCCATCTGGTCACATACTGAATGTCAGCTATTTTATCTAAACCTAAGAGGAAGATTGAAGATTGTTTACTCAAACAAAAACATCAACAGAAGAAATCTCAGGGTCCAAAGTAACCACAACAATCAAGACTAAAGTTATGATTTCTTCTCACTCACAAAATTCAGACAAAAGCAAGTTAATAAAAAAAAAACAAACAACCTCAAAAGCTTGCAACCTGAGGCTATTTTGAAACCCTTCTCCCTCCCCAGTCCATACGCACAGCTGTAAACACACACTGAGCATTCATATTGCCCCCTCTCCCCCGACCCCACTCTCCTAACAATTAATGGAAAATACACAGATCCATTTCTTTACATTTAAAACTTAGAATTCCAGAGGCTGGCATTCAAAATTATTTTGCATGCCATTCAATAAAAGATCAATTTTTAAATGCGGATGCCTCAGTCCTATGCTTTCTCTGCGTATTGACTTAAACAACAGAATGTGGAAGCTGACTGTCTCATTAAACCACCCATATGAGAAAACTCGCTACAGTTTCTGTACAAATAGACAAGAGTCCCACTACATTAAAATCATTACCAAATCATCTTAGCAAACCTCTTTTTTCCTCATGGTCTTCTCTCTTCTCTGTGCAACGTTGTTCCATCTTACACACACACTTAGATGTGCCATAAGTGCTTCGTTTAAAGTGCATAAAAGCTATCCACAGCTCTCCTAAGAATGAAACAGTTTTAATATTTTCTGATCCATGTTCCTGCCACAAACATTCACCGGCAGTATGATAGCTCCAAGAGCAGACATCTGATTCTTGACATTTAAAGATACAATACTGGTGAAAAATAGTGACGCTGTATTAACTGCAAACAGCTTGTGAGGGAGTAGGTGATGTACTCCTAAAATGTATAATCAGAACAAGCAATAATTTCAACCTTTTGGTTTTTTTATTTTTGACTCAAAGCCATGAGAAAGAGGAATAGCCAGATAAACAAATCTGGACACTTTACAATAGCTGTTTCATAAGAATTTATATTCTATGGCAAAAAGGAAAGTAGGTTGTTTCCCTGCTGGAGAAAGTATTAAGGTACCCCAAAGTTTCTCAAAAGGGTCGCAAAAGCTTTTATAATAAAATAAGCAGTAAATGAAGGCAAATCTTGAAATTACAGAAATCAAAGAATTTGTATCCTGGTAACATTCGGTTAATTGACATTGTAATGCTAAGTGCAAGCACTACAACATCAAATTCCCTATACCCCTACTGTGACTGCCTTATAAATTCAAAAAGTACACAGAAAGGTCTTATTTTTCCCACATGAGAAAATTAAGCCTGTTCCAACATGAACTGTTTCTTTGAAATACTGAAGGCTGGCAAAAAAAAAAAAAAAAGAAAAGAATAAGCAGATTTATTTTTAATTTCAGCAGCATTACCCCTTGTTTGGTGATCAGTGACCTCTTGGGAAAGCTGAAATATCAGAGCAAACCTCCATCCCCCACAAACACCTGAGACAAGGCAGAGCACAGTTAACAGCAATCAGTTCTCCACACTGTACCTGGAGGTACTGACATGACCGTTCCTGTTGACACGTCTCTGCCTTCACCACTGTCTGGTCCATGTTAACTGATGCTTTCTGGTAAACTTCACGGGCTCTGCTCACGGTTAATGTAGAGGACCAAGAACTTTTCTTCATTAACTGGGAGTCCAAATTCACAGGCAGGTTTGCACAGGTAGAGCATTTGACATCATTATTGCTTCTGGATGACTTCACAGTATGTTCGCTAATAGTATTATAGGCTTCCATAAAGTATTGGGAAGAAGAACGATCAGGGCATCTTCCCATGGTCATGACCCCACTGGGACCATGATAAATGCAAACATCATTGTCCAAGTTGTCATCTGAACTCCACCATCCTGATGCATTGGATCTGGGCTTACCTTCTGATCGCCTTTCTTTACTCTTGCTGCGCTTCCCATACCTCATCGTCTGCGACTCCTCCGGGCTCGCTTTCCCCCCGTTGACGCTCCCCTTGGACGGTCCCTCCAGTGAATGGGACTTGGTAAAGAGCTTTTGGACAGAATGAACCAGATGCCGGATCCTCCCTGGGCTGTCACTGCGGTGCTCCATGGCAGTCCGCTTGTACTGCAGAGTATGGTAGCCATCCCGATTCAGAGGCAGCTGCCGCTCAAACTGGTCCAAAAGGTTGGCAGGAATGCGGTTGGTCTTGTTGGCAGTTCCATGGGGAACCAGAGCACACTCGTCCTTGAGTTCGTGGTGGGAATTGTAATGCCTCCGGGGAAACGTGCTGCTGGCAATCTGATCATTGTAGGGCACCATGCACTCTGCCTGAAAAGAGTTCCTTTGAGTGTAGTAAGGGTGGTCTGCAGGATGAGGGTCCATTGGGTTTAACAAATATGGCTTCCTGTCTGGGTGGTGTGGCAGACTGTCACACTGAGGGTCACAGGCAACCCCATGATGATGACTACGGCTGCTAGATAATCCCTTCATCGTTGATGTAAAGCAAATCCCAAAGTCATCTAATATGTATGGCTATGCAACAGGCAGATCTCCGAGAAAGGCCTAAAAGAATAAAATACAACAGAAGTCATAAGATATTCAAGCTAAGAGAAAAACCAGCATGTGCACAATTAGCACTCGTTTCTTATTGTAAAAATAATTGGAATAAACATTCTCTGATTCTTTTTATTGCTTAATCGTTCGCATTTCCAATGTAGAGATAGGGGATACCTAAAGAATACACAAGAAAAATTACCTTGTTCCTCCAGCTGGAAAACAGATGCAAGAAATTTTTTCTGATATGAAATTCACTATTGTTCACAAATCCACAGCAAGATAAGGATCACCACCTATACTCTAAAACCTCTAAAGTGCCTCCCAGGAGGCCTTAATTGCTCATCTGCATGTTTTCAGGGCCAAATAAATGCATTAAAAAAGGTCGTGTCCTTAATAGAGTGTTTTCTGAGTTACTTTGGGCCAGATACAAAGTGTGGTGCAAATAATAGGAAACTTTTCTCTGTCTTCAATGCACATCTGTTCATGATTCAAGTACAGGTTTACTTGATCTCCATGTTGTCTGCCTAGACTGTAAGCATCTCAAGACAATATCAAAACATTATTTCTGTAAGATATTTTCAAATTAAGAATAAACCAATAACACATTACACTAACTCTGTAAAAATGAAGCCAAAACAACTGTTTAATAACCTTATATATTTGGGGTTGTATTTACTGTTTGCTCGCCCCTATTCACAAAAAAAAAATCTTATTCTGATAATGCATGGCTTGGTTTAATTTTCCATAAATTTTCAGAGTACTAAGCAGTGCTTAAATATCCCTACCTATTCCTTCTACCATTAGGGGAATGGGTATAGCCAAAACTTGCATGCTGCTATAACAGTGTAAGAGATTTCAACACTTAATACCTGACTGCAGTTATTCGGCCCTGAAGTGACTCACAATGTTATAGACTATTGATTACAACAAATTGAAAATGGAAATCTTCATTACAAGCAATATAATAACCGCTCTGTTTGAGGCCAGATGTCCTCACTTCAGCTCTCACCACTAGCAAAAGTCTGGATGCAACTGCTACTGCAACCTCTGAGCTACTAATGTGTAAATTATGGGGTTTCAGATGTGGCAAAACATTCTCATGGTGCTGTCTCTGCTCCTGATAGGCAGCTCCTGATAGGCAGAGGATGCCCTCTTATACCGCGCACAACTGAAATGGGAGTCCCTCAGCTACTTTATTCCTTTCCAGCATGGCTAATCACATAATACTTTTGGAAATATCACCCTTGAGATCTTTCTTGGAGTATGGACAGACATGCATAGCAAACAGCTTTCCACTATGTTCCTCCAGTGATCTCTCAGATAAAGTTCATGTTTTAACAGGTTGTAGACATTGTACCTACTGGCAAATCGGCAACAATGAAGTTTTCTAAAACAGAATTAAGTTAATGTCAGTCTGGAAAAGCATGCTCTCCATTTCATCAGAACATATTTTATATTTTCTTTTGAATCTGCAGTGAGCTAAAGAGGAGTTTTTTTCAATATGCTTCAAAGCTAGTGTGGATGTCCTGCACTTCACTCCCCCTCACTGGATCCCTGCAATGCAGAAATTGTTCATTCTCAGGAGACCCTGAATTCCAAAAAAAGAGTTTTCAAAATGCCTCAAAAGACACTTGAAATATTCCAAATGGATGAGCTCACTGGCTTACCTGAAGAGGAGTATGGCCAAAGGCACTTTTAAAAGCACAAAAGTAATATATTCAGAGAGCTAGACTTGTCGATTATACTGTAGTGACAATCCTTAGCACTTCTAAAGAGCATTTTACATTCCCACCAACTGCTTTAAAAATGTGATCTATTAGACTGCGTAACAGAGAAACATCCAAAGGGATGTAGTAGTAGATCCATTACTTAGATAATTGAAAATGTGAATTGACTAAGAATATCCCATCAAGAAGAATACCACTAAAGGATATAATGACCAAATAAAAATACTCCAATCTCTGGTATCTATGAATATCTTTCACACTTGAAGGCTTGTGAAAACAAGGCTTCAGACAGTTAATTTTTATTTAAATCCATTTACAATCATGCAACAGTCTTCAAGATGACTGATAAATTATCTTAGGGATAACAATAGACTAGTGTGCTATATAAGATAAAAATAGTAAAACCTTGCCCCAAAGATATGAGAAAGACACTGAGAAGTACAGTAAAGTGGGACATGCCCAGAACCAGTGATTTATTTTCATTTTTTCATTACCATCTGAATGACTATGAATTTTTCATTTTGTGGACTGTGGAAAAAGAGTATATGTAGACAAAGAACTGAAAGGACCAATAATTTACAGAACAGTGAAGTCATGACAGACACAGGGGATGTAATGGAATTATTAAGACTGTGTAGTCTTAATATATTGATAGAGCAGAATGTCTGGGATGAGGGAACACTTGATCTGATTTATAGGCTGGGACAGAATAGTATGGAACATCTGGAAGATAAAGATGAGCTTAAAAGATATAAGCATGGTTTGACCGATGACAGCAGCAGTGTAACCAGCTGTGTTTTGGATGGACTGGCAATATGGATGCTAAGGAGGATGTGCAAGAAGTCTTAAAAAGTGAAAAAGCTTACGAAAAGTGACATTTGTCTGTACAGAGAGAAAGGGAGAGGCTTTCCATAAATTGTGGAGGAAGATTGGCTAAGCACTGCTGTATGAGCTTGGATGGCAAGTAGGATGGTGGAAATGTTCAGGAGAAAAGATAACATTTAGTTCTACACCCATTTTGAGTCTGAGCTGTCAATGAATCTTCTATGAGGAAGTGCTAGAGAAAAAAACAGAAAATAGATAGGATGATCTGCCCAAGAGGAATCAGATGAACAGATACAGAGAATAACAGAGAAAATATGCTTGTGAAAGCAAAAGATCATAGAGTAACAAAAAAAGGAGGATAAAGCTTTGCAGGAGCAGCAGATTTAAAAGAGGAGGAAAAAAAGAAGTAGCAAAGACCAGAGAGTGATAGAAAAACCAAATGAAAACCAAGAGGGAACAACCAACCTGTGTAACAAAAAGGAGTGATGGTAAAGGCTCCAAAACCTGGGAGAAATTGAAATTCAGAGTAAAAACTGTTTATTCCCAACTCTTAGACTGGTGTATGCATTATGAGGGTTTTTTCCTGCTGCAACAGCATTGAAAATATTTATTTTATCATGTGTCAATTGTGATAAAAACCCATGAGTATTAACTAGAATATAGCTTCATTTTACCTTAACTATATTACTGCTGCTACAGTATTGAAACTGTAATGAATTAGAAAAAACCCCAAGAATGTACCTTTTCCAGGAAGAAAAGAATAAGTACAATATGCTCTGCACTGAAGAAAGAAGTGGTGCTTTTCTTAAATATTTAGTGGACAATTCTTCTTCACAGAAAAAAACCCAACGCAATTCCTAAATCACTCTCACACCTCGATCCAGCTTTAATACATCAATATACATCTAGAAAAAAACCACCCTACAGACTCTGATTCCATCAGTATTTTTGAAAAAAGATGCATCATTTTCCATAATTGTGTTGGCTGAACCTATCAATCAATGTTTAGTGCAATTAACAGCTGCAGACAGGGCTATCTGATCATGCCATAAATAACTGAGAGGAAGCCAATTAAGATTTTTATTGTATTGTTATTTTTTGGCCAAACTAGGAACATTTAATTACTCATGAAATAAGGCAAGATAATTGATGAACATACTGCGTATTAATAAACAGTGGAAATAGCAATTCTATGGACAGCAGACCAAACCCACTTGATGGCATAGGAATAAATGAGGTGTTAAACAGATACAACATTATAAGGCTGAAGAATGCTTATTACTTTCAACATTCATGTTACATTTGCTTTTGTTTTCTTGAGGATGCCCTGGGTAAGAAGGATACGAATATATTCATCGTTGCTCCTAACATGGTGTCCCTAATGCACAACAATTTCTTGGAATAAAGTAGTGGCTAGAAAAATGCGGAATTAATTCTTATGTAATTAAAGTGAAAATGCATGCAAAATAACAAAACCTGAATGCACACGTTACCTACACTTTTATAAATTTTATTTAACTATATTGTCTACTCATGTGTTCCAAATTTATTCATAAAACACGTCTTCAAGAAACATATTCTTTCCCTTAGATATATGTGAAAACTTCTCTCTTATAAAAGATTTACTGATATGCCACATAGCCCCTCCAATTTTATCTCACGAGACTGCAGAATTACGTTTCTTACATTTTTACAGGAAGCTGTGAAAAACAATCAGGTAACAATGCTTTTACTAAAATAATGCATACATAGGCATATAGAGAGTAAGTAGATAGTACAGGAGAATGTAGCAGGGAGTACAAAATGGATAATTAATAACTCAAAATGACTAATACAATAAAAATGGTTTATGGCCATTAGCGACTTACAAACCTTCATAATTGAAATGTATTTTGTAGGATCAGTATGAAGAGTCAACATTCATAGTTTTCTCTTTTTTCAATAATCTGATTATGTTGTAGCTGTTCAAGATTCAGAGCAAGGCAAACTGCCATATGCATAATATAATGCATAATGTAAAGTGTAAGGCCAAACTGCTAAGATAACTGACAGAATGGCAGTGATACCTATGTCAAGGTGTGTAGCTTAATTATAAAAACATGCAAGTAAGATATATGTGAGAAACAGACAAACATGCTCTTGCAATTTGTATTAGCAATATACAGAAGGAAGGTAATGCAACTACATTACGTGTAGTTACCAACAGAGACACCCTAACAGCCAACCCTAACCCTAACGCCAACAGAGACACCCTAATTAAGTGTCATCAGGACCACAGCACCTTAAGTCTAATATCCTTGTCTGTTCAGAAACTAAGGAGTGAGAGATGTTGAATTTTTTTTCGTTTGGTGAACCTGGTTCTTCTAAGATACCATTCAGTGAGTTAGAGGATGCTTCTGAATCCTCAGTTTTGTGTGAGGTCCAGAAGCTGAAGGGCTGGTGCACAGGTGGAAGGTGATGCAAACACATAATGTCATGCATGTACAGCTCTGAGTCAGGAAGGCATTTAATCATGCGCACAGATTGGACCATATTGGTACTTACACCTGAGATCATTGCAGTCTTTTCAAAGAAATGCTGCATTACTGTTTGAAGTGAGAGGACATAAATTATGCTTTTTAGCAGTACTATTTGTAGTTGTGCTCCCATTTTATGCTCTATGGTAAACAAAGAGAGGTTATCATTTCCATATTGCACACCAAAGATTCTCAGTATTTGCTTATTTATTTACTCACACACTATGAGATGTTCCCAGGGAAATTCCTTTCCCTGATTCCCAGACTTTTACAAACACATGGAAGATACGTTTATGCCGAGAACCAAACTTCCACATGCTCCTCATGCAGCACATTGCTTTATCCCAAAGGTCTTGGATATTTTGCAGCCATTCTGTGTGGCCTTTCTGTTATGTTACATCACATTAATGACATTCTAGATATCATTAGAAGGATACATATTCTAAAATGCATCTATCCACATATTTTATTAAAGGTGTTCAGAAGAAAATGAAGTCTCAAATTATCTTTCTAATCCATTTTGGCATGTAATATGAAAGATACTGTGCCTTGGGTAAAACTCTCAAGAGAATGTCTGGCTTTTGCTTCCATGTCAGCAATCACACCAGGCAAGCGATACTTACAATATAATTTAATCTTGAACAGTGGATGGGGAGTCATAAAGAAATGTTTTGGCCAGTAACATAAAATTATTCCAAGTTCATGGGCAGATCAATAAGTGGGAGTAACGGGGGAAAAAAGTAATTAAACTCTAGCCGATCTGTAAAGAGTCCCTTGTGAATGGTATGCATACAGAAAAAAAAAGGAGAGGCATGCCACCAATGATGTCATAAAAATGGATGGGGTTTTTTTTTCTGTCTTCATCCAACACTGTTTAGTTTGCATATACTTGTGGTGACAAGTTTCACATTTACATTTGATGACTGTTTTCATCCATGTGCTCTTGGTGAGCAACTGTGGTTGTCAGTAGCAGGGTAGTATGTGCCTTGAAGGTTTGGGTTTGGATTTCTTTTCTTCATCTCTGTGGCTAATAGCAAGTTGATTCTTCACTAGGAGTGTCACAAAAACTGTAGTCACTAAAGGAACCTAACACATAATTAATCTCTGAGTCATATCTAAATACATTACAAGGTCTGCAAGAATTCTAGCAGTAATATGTCAGCAAAATTTTGACACACAGCGTCTGATTTTTTCAATCCTGTTAGGAGTGAGACTGGCAATAGGCAGGATTGCACGCAAAAATGTTGGCTCTACAAATAGAAATACTAAACTGTGATCATCTGCTCTTCCACTCTCCTCATTTGCACACACAATTAACAGTCAACTTTTAAAAAATTCTGATCTGCTCCAGTGAGTAATAATATAATGTGTAATAAGACTGCTCATGCCTTTTGTGTGGTATAGGACACAGAGTCTCTCTGACTTGATAAGGTACAGCACATTGGTTGGAGAGCCTGTTGTGAATTCCTCTGCAAATTCAGAACTGTCAATCAACATTTTCTTCTCCCAGAAAGAAAACGACTAGGAGGTGATGTCTATAAAACATGCATGTAAGATAGATAATATATTAAATTGAATAATTTGACAAATGTCATCTAGGCAGTATGGAAGCATATACCTCATATACAAGTTTCAATGTTGCATTTTATACTTCTCAGTCTGTAGGATGATGAACTTTATGACCTTAATATTTTTTTTTAGCAATATTTACAATGAGTTTCCAGAATGCTGTTTGGGCTGGGGGAACAACAGAAGGGGATGACAAGGAAGATGCTCCAAAATTTGGAATGAGGTTAACACATACTTACCTGGGTTGCTCTCTTTTGGGTATCCTACTGTCACACCTAAGTCTGCAACTTGAGATCTTTTATTTGCTTTCCTTACAGAAGATTTCTTAAAACGAAAGGATTACAGTCACTACCTTCTAGCAATTACAGATAATCAATGTGATTCAGACTGCTTATATTATCTCAAGATTACAAAAGGAAGCAAATATGAGGGACAGGCCACATGTTCCTACAGCACTGACATCTCATAAAAATAGAGGGGTTATCACAGTGGCATAAAACATACATCATTAAATGACTAATATGCCTATGGAGATTTCAGGTGTGTATGTAGATTCTTGCAAGCCAGTCAGTTATGAATGTCAAAGGCTTATTTTTCTAGTAGGAATGAGAAGATCAGCAGATAAAACCTACATTCAATGTGTGCAATGTACTTTTCCTGTGAAAGTAAGTCAAGTAATTTCATGCTCTGCAATGTGGTCACGTAGTGAAAATGGACATCCTTGTACTAAAAGAAGCACTTGATCCTCATTGCAAGGACACTAATGTGACCAAGCAAAGGAGACACTATAGCATCTAGTGACTGTTTGACAGCGATCTAATGGAAGCTGCTAATCTAACTCAGACCTTGTGCCAACATTACACAATCCTCGGCTACACGGCTCACTAACTCATTTTCTACCTGTTTTTTAAGTGGTCTGCAATTCTGTAGCATGGCACTTTTGCGACAGGAATCACAGTGAAATTATTGCCTGAGCAACAGGTTTTCATGATCTCAAGAGCTTTTCTATACATACCTTGAAATGACAATATTCACTCTCAAGCCAGGCAACTGGCTTTTAGCCCTATGCACTACAGTCTGCTCAAGGCACACCACACCAGAGGATTCATACTTTTATTTCTATGATGGCAGTGACACTGTGATTATGTGACTTTGCTGGTCTTGACCAGCAATTCTCATGACTCAAACTGGCTCTAAGCTTTTTATGCCTTACTATTTAGAAATTAAGCTAAACATTATGTTAAATATTTCTTTCTCCACAAAAAATCTCCCAACTCATTTTAATTTAATGAAACATAGTTTTATGAGACTCTTTCTACAGCTCCAGTCTTACTCACAGACCTTGACCTCATTTAGCAGAAACAGAGATTGATTTCCTTGAAAAATGTTCTTCCAAGTACACTGTGATCTTTTAAGTCCAAGCAAAAGTGAATGCTACAAAAACATATAAGCATCAGAGTCTCTATGCTTGCAGATGGTCTCCCATCTTGGCTTTCAATTGGTAGCTCTATTTGAATGGTGTCACCCCTGAAAATCTGTTGTCAGCCCCAGAAACTAATGAAAATGGAGAAAGAAATTTACAAGTGTCTTAATGGAGAAACTTTATGGAAACCTTACAGGAGCTCTGTGAAGACCAAGGGTAAGAGTTGTGAAGACATTAGTTTTAACAGAATGACACTACAGGGCTTATTGATCTTCACAGCTGGACAGCCCATATGCTACCACCACTAGCCCACCAAAAAGAAAAAAACCTGCAAAGCCTCAGTGAAAATGTCCCATATTGTAACTACCAGTAAGAACTTCCTGGAAAATCCACTTCGTAGCCTATTGGTATTATGGAGCTTTGACCATATCAACAAATGTCACCACTGTGATCACCCTGCCCAATCATGGATATGTTCCAGGTCCTGTATGCCCAAGCCAGGCTTCTCCAGTGAGGCAGTAGGAAAAGAGATGAGGCAAACAGTGGCAAGAACATTCTGCTCATATCCAAGGCCAATGAACTTCTACATGGGAGAAAACTGACTCTTGGAAGAAATAAAAGCCCTCTCTGAAGGTATGAGATACAAGAGCTCAGCAAGCAAGGTGGAAAGTTCATTGCGTTGGAAGAAAACAGTCATGCTTAGATCAAAACTTAATCTTACTCATTTTAACCTGTTCATTCCAGCTCAATCTAAAAGTAAAAACCAGCAAATGTAGGCTCAGTTTGGCATCAAATATGAAGCATCTGATTAAAAGGCAGAGAATAACAGGACTATTGTAACTGTTCCATAAAACAGGGCTGTAACATTGAACTTCCTGAGTTTAAGGTTTCAAAAAAAAAAACCAAACTAAAACCTGAACCAAAGCCTCATATATACCGTGGTCTATAAATGCAGGTAAAGAACTTTAACAACCTTATCTTTGATGACTATAGTAACTGATCGATGTTTGTTGTAACATAGTAGATGGAATGGAAATAATTTCTGGTTTTATAGCAATGCTGTGAAATTGAGTCAGATTTGGTGGAAGTCTTAAGCTACTTGCTCAAATCAACTTGTCTCATTTCACCTCTACTGGCATGAAAAATAATAAGAAACAGAAAAATCTTTTCAGAGGCAAACACTTACTACAAATATTTTTCATGCAGCTCTAGCTATGAAGAAATTGAAATGGCAACCATTTTGAAAGTGGACTATTTTTCACAGAATTCTGTGAAAAATATTTGTGAGCTATCACAAACTGGGAAATAAATCTTAATTTATGAAGAATGCCTGAAAAAAATAATTGGTCCTTTCAAAAAGCTACTTAAGTTTATCAAGTACCTCATAGCGTACAATGTGACAGCAAAAGTAAGTGTAGAAGAGAAAGTTTGTGGGCAAAATGCTCTTTCCCCAAGCATGGCACAGGATAGTGGCTGCATCACCTCCGGGAAGGTATTCTGCCCTCGAGCTGAGGACACAACATCTCAACTTCTGCTTTGAGGCTTCATTCAATTCCACCGAAACCACAGAACCACTAGCCACATTTAATCTATAAATTTACAACAGCAATAATTTAAAGCTGTTAAAAACCCCACATAACAGTAACTTTGATTTTATTTGGATATGATTCTGATTGAAAACATAAAAAATAAAAAAGAATATATCAGATTTTCCTGCTATTATCTATGCACATGTAATTTGTTTCCACTGTGCTCATGCCTCTTTTTTTTTTTTTTTCTTTTCCCCTGTGCATTTTTCAGTAAATAGATTCAACGGTCTGCACATACCTAGAAACAAGTAAATGTAAAGATTAAAAAAACACTTTTGCAAAGTTCATTTTCAACTTTGTTCATGTATGTTGAGAAATGCATACAAATGGCATATGACAAGAATCTGATTGTTAGGAATTATGCTTATCCAATTAAGCATCAGAAAATAATTCTATTAATATGCAGGTAAAATCAAAACAAAGCTTAATTACTGAATACAGAACACTTCTAATGAACCCCTGCAAACACGCTAAAATTATTCATAGAAATAAATTTTTCAGAACAGTGAACATGCCTTAAACATTTCAGAAATGGCTTTCAGAATAGCTTTTAAATCAGGAAGAGGCAAAAATAACTGAAAAAAAAAATTATTTGATGAAATTACTCATTATGAATAATAGTCTCCCTGATGTTGGATAGCTGAAAAAGAAAAACGAATAAAAATGCTGATAACTTGAATTGCACAGGTCAGCTTTGTAATGTCACAGAATTTAACTGTGATTTGTACTTGACTGACTGATTGATCTTTACTTCCACAGTTCGTGACTGATCTTTTATCAATTTGGTGAGGTCACACAGGATTCACTCTAAGGATTCGACACTGGGAGAAATATGGTGGTGGTACCCTCACATTAGGTGCCACCTAAAATGCTTGTGCATGTACTTCACGTACATGTTTGTAAGAAACTTAGATCTGAAGATGATTTCTTCTTCACTGTATGCACTCTGTACAGAAGCTCATCACAAATCACTGTGCTGAGATATACAAAATTGTAAATGAACATCTTACTGTTGAAGGATGCCTGACTTCATCAGCAAATTAGGCATTTATACACTGTGCGTGTCACTCTTGGGCGCTCAGAGGGAACACCAAAGCACCAGACTGTTATTTTATACTAGCTTTGACAGAATGTCACACATTGCTGACGTTAAACACGATAAAAAAGAATAGAATTGAAACTTTTCTTTATATGTAGAGAGAGTCAAGAAGTCAAAATCAAGTAAAATATAGTAAAGAATATTTCCATTTCACTTGAACTTCTGTATTAAGGAGTATTCATTGAAAAAAGGAAAATCAAAGTGAGGAAGGGAAAGAGTGGGAGAGAAAGTACTAAATGAAAATAAGGAAAAGGAAGTATGAGCTCAATTCTCTTTTTTGTGTGTTACTATTCCTAGCAATGCCCCAATTGATTTAACTTCATAGTTCTCAATGGAATTACTTCTGAGTGAGACCAGCATGAATATCATCAAAGTGGATGGAATGAACTTAATCTCTGCTTTTAATACTTGCTAGTTTAAAGTAATAATAAAGAATAAGTATTTTCCATAATATTTAGTAGGTACAGTTTCAAAACCATTAATAATACACTTTAGAAGAGAATGATATCAGTAACTCGTCACTTCATCACATAGAACTACCATAAATGAAATACACTTCAAGGAGCTCCTGAAATTTATTTTACTGTTAATGGCAAATGATAAAGTGTACATATATTGGAATATTGTACACTTTAAGGTGAAATGCTTTATTTCTAGGTTCTACTGCAAAGCATCTTGTCATGAGTATTTTAAAAAATTACTTAAAAGTCATGCATTTTAAATTATTTTTAATTAAATTAAGCTCTAATATTCTGTAAAAACTGCCTGCAGAGTAATACGTAAATGTGCATTAAATATTTCCATAGCATTGAAAATACTTCAGGAAAATGGTTCTTTAAAAGAGAAACACCATAAGCAGACTACTATATATATCAAACTGGTGATATATGCAGAACATCCTGATAATTCTTTGTTACTTCCTCCTCCTAATTTAATTTCATTTCAGGGTGAAGGGTGAGTGGATTCATACAATCTACTTTAATTTGTGTACTAAAAAGCCATACTCCCTTAAAACTGAATGAAAGGTACACAGCCTTTTCACTTTATTACATCTTAGCTATTCAACAGAAATCTCATCATTCCTTTCAAAACATGAGGTTCATCACATGTTAAATGTTAGTATCATTGTGTAAGCTCAGGAGGAGCCACAGGCACTACACTATTTCTTCTCATACATAATATGAGGGTTATAAAAACCATCCATAACTACTACTGTGGAGCCACAATTTTTCGTTGACATAGAGTACACCTTATTATAGAATCATAGAATGGTTTGGGTTGGAAGGGACCTTAAAGATCATCTGGTTCCAATGCCCCTGCCATGGGAAGGAATACCTTCCACTAGATCAGGTTGCTCAAAGCTCCATCCAACCTGGCCTTGAACACTTCCAGGGAGGGGGCATCCACAACTTCTCTGGGCAAGCTGTTCCAGTGCCTCACCACCCTCACAGTGAAGATCTTCCCTATATCTAATCTAAATCTACCCTCTTTCAGTTTGTAGCCATTACCCCTTGTCCTATCACTACATGCCCTTGTAAAAAGTCCCTCTCCAGCTTTCTTGTAGGCCCCCTTCAGGTACTGAAAGGCTGCTATAAGGTCTCCCTTGAGCCTTCTCCAGGCTGAACAACCCCAACTCTCTCAGCCTGTCCTCATAGGAGAGGTGCTCCAGCCCTCTGATCATCTTTGTGGCCCTCCTCTGGACTCGCTCCAACAGGTCCATGTCCTTCTTACATTGGGGGCCCCAGAGCTGAATGCAGTATTCTAGGTGAGGTATCAGGAGAGTGGAGTAGAGGGGGAGAATCACCTCCCTCGACCTGCTGGTCATGCTTCTTTTGATGCAGCCCAGGATATGATTGGCTTTCTGGGCAGCAAGCACACGTTGCCGGGTCATGTTGAGCTTCTCATCCACCAACACCCCCAAGTCCTTCTCTTCAGGGCTGCTCTCAATCCATTCTCTGCCCAGCCTGTAATTTTGCTTGGGATTGTCCTGACCCATGCGCAGGATGTTGCACTTGGCCTTGTTGAACTTCATGAGGTTTGCATGGGCCCACTTCTCAAGCCTGTCAAGGTTCCCTTAGACAGCATCCCTTCCCTCCAGCATGTTGACCACACCACACAGCTTGGTGTCATTGGCAAACTTGCTGAGGGTACACTCAATCCCACTGTCCATGTCACTGACAAAGACGTTAAACAGCGCTGGTCCCAATACCGACCTCTGAGGAATGCCACTCATCACTGGCCTCCACTTGGACACTGAGCCATTGACCGCAGCTCTTTGAGTGCGAACATCCAGCCAATTCTTTATCCACTGGGTGGTGCATCCATCAAATCCATGTCTCTCCAATTTAGAGACAAGGATGTTGTGTGGGACAGTGTCAAATGCTTTTCCCAAGTCCAGGTAGATGACGTGGGTTGCTCTTCCCTTACCCACCAAACCTGTAACCCCAACGTAGAAGGCCACCAAATTTGTCAGGCATGATTTGCCCTTAGTGAAGCCATTCACCTCCTGATTTTCTATGTGCCTTAGCATAGTTTCCAAGAGGATCTGCTCCATGGTCTTGCCGTGCATAGAGGTGAGACCGACTGGCCTGTAGTTCCCCAGGTTTTCCTTTTTTCCCTTTTTAAAAATGGGCGTTATGTTTCCCCTTTCCCAGTCAGTGGGAACTTCACTGGACTGCCGCAACGTCTCAAATATGATGGATAGCTGCTTAGCAACTTCATCCGTCAGTTCCCTCAGGACCTGTGGATACATCTCATCAGGTCCCATGGACTTGTGCAACTGCAGGTTCCTTAGATGGTCTCGAACCTGATCTTCTCCTACAGTGGGTGGTTCTTCATTCTCCCGGTCCCTGCCTTTGCCTTCTGCGACTTGGGCAGTGTGGCTTGAGCACTTGCTGGTGAAGACTGAGGCAAAAAAGTCATTGAGTACCTCAGCCTTCTCCATATCCTGGGTAACCAGGTCTCCCATTTCCTTCTGGAGAGGACTCACATTTTCCCTAGTCTTCCTTTTATCACTGACATACCTATAGAAGCTTTTCTTGTTGCCCTTGATGTCCCTGGCCAGATTTAATTCTATCAGGGCTTTAACTTTCCTAATCTGATCCCTGGCTGCTCAGACAATTTCTCTGTATTCCTCCCAGGCTACCTGTCCTTGCTTCCACCCTCTGTAGGCTTCATTTTTGTGTTTGAGTTTGTCCAGGAGCTCCTTGTTCATCCATGCAGGCCTCCTGGCATTTTTGCCTGACTTCCTCTTCATTGGGATGCACTGCACCTGAGCTTGGAAGAGGTGATCCTTGAATATTAACCAGCTTCCTTGGGCCCCCTCTTCCCTCCAGGGCTTTATCCCATGGTACTCTACCAAGCAGATCTCTGAAGAGGCCAAAGTCTGCTCTCCTGAAGTCCAGGGTAGCGAGCTAGCTGTGTGCCCTCACTGTGTGCCTTAAGGATCTTGCACTCCACCATTTCATGGTCACTGCGGCCAAGGCTGCCCTTGAGCTTCACATTTCCCACCAGGCCCTCCTTGTTGGTGAGAACAAGGTCCAGCATAGTACCTCTCCTCGTTGGATCATCTCTTGCTTGGAGAAGGAAGTCATCGTTGTCCTTCCTATATCCTTCCATTTCAATACTCCAGTCATAGGAGCCATCCCACCACATCTCCATGATGCCATAAGATCATCTTGTAGAAAGACAGTAATTCTGATTTTGAAGATATGAAGTAACAGAATCTGCCACATTTCCAAGCAAATTGTTCTGGTAATTAGCCACTGATACATAGCCGCATCTAAATGCGTCTGGTATCCACTTCCAGCTAAAACGTCTGGAGTTTTTTGAATAGACCTTTTCAGAAGACCTTACCATGAGCCATGTTCCCTCATGATGCTATAACACAGAACTATTTCATGCCCTTCTCTGTCATAAACTAAATTGACTGGGTTTCTTCAATCACATTTGAAGGCAGATCTTCAGGCTTTTATTAACTCCTGAAGCTGCCTCCCATCCAGCCTTTGGCTACTTTATAAAATACAATTCTTATCAGATATGCAAGAATGTTGTCATGCTGTATCAGTAAATACAGATTTGTTCTTGTGAATTCCTCTGTCTACAAAGAACTTGACTGAAAATGTCCAGTAAACTTGTCATAGCAGGGCTTGGGTCTTTCCCTGCTTTTCCCCATTAAGATCCTAATTTGGACTGTAAACAGAGTACAACATATAACATACAAGATACTTATTCACAGCTGTCTTCAGTTCACATAACAGAATTTTTTTTTTTTGGTTTAGATTTGGAGTGCTAATTTAAAAGAACGATTTTCAAATTCTTGAATTCATGCTTACACAGAAAGACAGATTCACATTTTACCAATAATTACATAAATTAAAAGTATTTCTCTTGAGACCAGTCACATTAACCTGTATTTGCACAAATGTAACTCAGAATCATACCCAATGTTCAAGTAAACTAATTTTATTTTTCATTCATATTTTCAGCCATTACTGTTTACCAGTGTTAAATCTGTACTGCATGGAGAAAAGGAAACAAAATGACATTAGCTCCATAAAACAGTAGCCAATCTAAAATTTTATGTTTACGCTCTCTCTTGGCAAGTTCACCGTAAAGCCAGACCTAGTGATCATTATCGACTCTGGCAGTCAGGCTAACCCCTGCTTACACAGCAACGCATGTGAGCACTAGCAAAGAAACGGGACACATCGTTGTTTGTTAGAAAACTTGCACTACTGCAACTATAATAGCCAGTGTCTTTTCAGAGTGTACTATTTAAGGCACTGCAGAGAAGATCCAAGACAGGAATTTTGGGTAACATGGGTGGTTGCTTTCAGAAATGTATGATTTGTGTAGTAATACTTTCCAGCAGAAAAATAAAGGACACTGGTTTCAGTAACTATCCATTTTGAAATTACTTGAGCATGAAACTTATTTAAAAATAAAGAAATATTTTTTAAAAAGGTAAATAAATTACTTTTTTTGCTTACAGGTGACAGCTGCTTAAAGGATATTAGTAAACAAATTGTATTCTTTTTATTCCAATTATAATATTTATGCATTGAAATTCTGTACCTATTTAAAGAATTGCTAGCCAATGAGTATGTAGGGTAGAGTTTAGTTCTGCAGGGGGTTATAAAATCCCTTATTATTATCTGAATTAGTGAAGGTGAAACCGCTGCAGAACACAAGTGAATAAAGACATAGGTTGAATCTTGTGGTGTAAGTGGGCAGAGTCCTGGGATCTGCAACACTGTACAGACACAGACAGTTTAGCCGTTTGCACTTTGAATTCTTTTGTTTCCATCCCAGAATGGCTGTAATGGAATAAAGTGGGCTCCAGCAATATCGGGATATGTATTTCTTTTATCCAGTCTCTTCCTTCCATTTTATTTCAAGTTTAAGAACAAATGTGGTTAAGTTGAGATGAGAGGAAGGCCCATAATTTTATTTCACCATCAACAGGTTTCTGTAGAGAAGTGTAAAACAGAAAACACAACAAAACACGTATACTCCACAAACTCACTGAAAACACACCAAATAAGAGCAGGCAAGTAGATGTGGCAAACGCTGTTATTCTTTACATGAGTGAATATATGGAATGTTAAAAAGCAATGATCCTACTTTTTTTTTTTAGGATAAGTACTTTATTGGCTGATTATAAAGCCGTGTTCAGAAGAGCCTTGCATATTTTTAAAAAGTCATTCCTCTTTTTTCCTGAATTGAAAGAGACTGGCAGGTCAAGGACATACATAGAGAAAGTTCAGAATAAAACCCCAGAAACAGCATGAAGAGGTCTGTGATCTCTCCTACCTAAGTGAACAGGAAAAAAAGGCCAAGCATGCTAAGGTTCTTAATACTGGTTTAGTTCCAGAAGACTGTGATTTAAAGGGAAGTTTTTATGGTCTTAATACAGCCATTAAGAGTGTGATCTCAGACAATTACAGTGCATCTTTGAAGTCTACGGGAGACATGGTGGACAGCAATAAAAATGATCTGTTAAGCATTACTTGCCAGGCTTCCTGCAGTAAGGTTTATACAATCCCGCTTTCTGTGCGCTCATGTCCCTTTTTCCACACACAACCCTACCTCCTGCCCTGCCTCTCTACTTCAAATTTCAACTGGCAGGGGTTGAAATACAAGATTTGTACAACCCCTGAAAGTTTTGGCAAAAAGAGGCAAATCCCGCCTATTTCTTGACAGTGGGAAGAACCATAAAAGGAGCCTGAATCTTCCTAGAGATGAAAGAATCTGTTAGTTTTGGACCTGGGCTCCAGTGGCACAAGGCACCAGGGACACCATCCAGAGACAGGACCTTTCCAAGATTCACAGCATCAGAAATGATGGCATCTGAAGATCAAAGAATAAGAGCAAAAGGCACAGAGGGCATCTTGCATCCTCCAAGCTCTCCTTTCTTTGTCCTTCAGAAAGCACTGGCCTCCTAAGTACACTGCTTGGGAACCTGGGAAAGCCAAGCAGCCCACAGATCAATCCCTCCTCAGGTTTCCCGCAATGAGCCCTCAAGGTTTGTCTGATGCAGGAGCTGCCATTCAGACTCAGATGTGGCCAGCTAATTTGTTTTCTTTGGTTCTGCAGTTTGAATCCTCTGAGCTGACCGAGTATCTCCTGTTGTACTGCTCATTCTTATAGCAGACCTGGGAAGTTTTCTCCATGCGCTCAGGTTGACTTGTCCTCTGTTAATTCTCACATCACGGAACCACACAAAGGAACATTTTTTCCCTTTAGTTTCGAAGGGCTGTGTGACTATTTGGACTGAATATGCAGCTATATTTTCTGCCATTTTCTCATAAAATTTTGAACTCAAATCTGACTGAGGCAACCATAGCACCTGTAAAGATGATTACACTCTTACAAGTCTCATAAAAAATAGGAACTCACACCAGGTTTGAACATTTACAAGCTCACTTCTTCTAACTTTATTCCTGTGTCTGATTACTCCAGTTGAAGAAAACAGTCTGACTGCTGCTGCCAAAAAAATGATACAGGAAAAGACTAAAGATACATATGGAGTAACAAAAACACGACCATGATTCAATTAACTATGCAGTCAGTTGACACACATGAAGCTATAGAGTCACATTTCCCAGTCAAGGCAGCCATGTTTTACTCACACAGCTACTTGCTTTATGTTATGATAATGAACATATTAGTATCAGCACCTTTAATCTTTTTATCTTCTAGACTTTTGAAAGGCTTCAAATCTATTAATATCCAAATAAAAAGCCATCCCCTTTTTTACCCAACTTCCATGCAGGTCAAAAAAACTTCGAGAAAAAAAGTAAATTTTCCAGGTATTTTAACACTATTTTAAAGTCTGGATTGGGAAAAGTAATTGAAATGAAGTGTATAAGACTTAACTTTTTTTAAATGTAATGACAGTGACATACGAGGATTCCACTATCTACCAGTCCAAAACACAAAGCAGTCAATTTAATATGAATTTGTTTTCCTACTTTACATCTAACTTGGACACATAGGGCATTCTTGTGAGAGTAACTAGACAGAATAATAAATAGAGAATTTGAGTTTAATTATGACAATTGTAAAAAGCATTATGCCTGTCTCCTTTTCTTGACGGTTCTTTTTTTTCATAGACAGAAGCTCAAGAAACTAGAATGTGCTGTAGTAGGAAGTTTTTTAGATTTGAATTCATCAATAAAGGTTTTAACGGATGCTCTAAATCTGAAAGGGTACTTTTAGAAACACTTCTATTAACCTGAAAAAAGCTTAATTATTATAGCAAATCTTGTTGTCCCACAGACATGCAGGTAACAAACCAAAACAGTCCTTTATACCTTCAATTCCAGCTCACCCATATTCTCATAAGTAGCTAAAACAATCCATGGCATCTGGAAAAACAAACTGTCAAAATTTATCAATCCTTGTTACACACATTTTAAACCTTAGCCAAAGTGAGAAGTTCTGAAGGTTGCAGATCCTCTTGCTGGGATCTGACTCAAGTGATTGTGTCCTGGGTGATGCCTGTGTTTCACAGCACAACCCTGGTCCTTCTCCTGGAGAATATGCCATCCCCTTATCAAGGGGACATGTTTGCTGCACTATCCTGCTCTGGTTCGTTAGGTGGGGCTGCGCTCACTCTCAGTAGGCAACCTGTGGAAATCTTAAACTAGATAATTACAGGCTTCTGCCTACTCCTTCTCACATGGCCAATAAACCTCTGTTGTTACCAGACTTTGTGGTCACCATTCTCCCATGGCCTGAAGTCCCCGGTAGTCCCCGGTGTTTTTCCTCAACACTAGTTGTGATTAGAAAACAGGATGAGGGCAAGAATGCAAAGCAGTTTTGTTGAAAATGCACTGAATAAGAAAGTTACACTTATTTCCCTAAGCTGTCCATTTTCATGTCATTCACCATGAATAGTATGGCTAAACCCAAGATGTCACAGACAAAATCTACCTAGAATGCAACAACACTGCAGGAACATTCAGCAATGAACTTAACCTAAGGGCCCTGTTTCTAAGCTCTTCTAATGACTAACTAGATGCCCTTTGTGAAGGTAGGATAATTGTCAGTAATTGAATATTTTTTGATTGAGTTTCTAATTGTCAGTAACTGAATATTTTTTGTTAAACACTTAATGATATGACTTCTTCTCAAGGCAGCTGCACTCCTAAGTGAACTCCACAGCCACTATTTTTTTTCTTTTATGATGCAAGGGATATTATTATGCTTCCGCGGATAACTTCAGCACATAGCTAACTTCCCTTTGCTTTAAGGTGAGTTGCCCTCAGAAGTACATGCTCAGGGACACATAAGCAGCATTACAGTTCTAAAGAGTAATGTTCTGGTTGAAAGACAAGACGTAATGAAGTATGATAAGAAACATGAAGAAGAGTGAGAGGCATATGAAGTGCTCCATGGCTAAGAGAGCTTGGCTACCTTAGAGGCAGATGAGACAATAATAAGCAAAGAAATTGGCTGGTGGTATTAAACTACCAGCCGGAGAAAAACTTTTCTGTTTCACCTCCTGGTCAGTTACATCTCGTGGTACATATTTCTTAACTTCTTGGAGTCCGGGGTATGTAATGGCGTTCTCTGTGAAGCATGAAGAAACAGAATGTACACAGCTTCCCAGAACATCATATGATACCAAAGAGATGAAGTGAAACAGGAATGTCTCAGTGACGCCCACAGGAACAGTCACCATCGCCAAATTGTCAGCATGCCTCTGCAATGCCAGACCACAGCGAGCATATGGATAGTTTAGGCTTTCTGCCATTAGACTAGCTTAGCAAAGCACACGGTTCATGCATATCTAGTCTAGCTTTGTGTCAGTGGAAAAAATATTTCCACTACAAGTAGCCTCCCGGACTTAGGGAAGAAGGGCGAGTTCTCAGGCAACTTCCACGGAAAAGCCTGCTGCTGCCTTATGCATCCATCAGGTTCTGTGGTACCTCCCCGCAGAAACCCTTCTTGTGATCTGCGATTACACCTCTTAGACCATGAACCAAGGTGTGAAACAGAATACTCTTCCCTTCTGTCAAGTGAACGTGACTGACAGTTCTGCAAAATCCCTCCAACAGATGACACTACTGGGGATTTTCATTCTGTTACAACTCACGCAGGCTGTACAGCAGCAATTTCTGCAAAGCCTGCTCTCCATGACCTCCCCAGGCGAGAGTGCTTTAGTGAAAGATACACACTGCCCAGAACCTTTTGTGAAAAAATGCTCTGTATCCTTTGGAAGAGAAAACTTCAAGTCTGGTGGAATTGGATATTTCAAGTTTCATTTTGTTTAGAAAAACATTAAGCCCAAGCCATAAAAACACCACAGGGTGAACAGCACAACATATGACCTAACTTTGGTCTCTCTAGAAACAGATTCTGGTATAGTCTGCAGTGCCGTTGTCTATGTTGCAAAATGACCAAGCCATTTAGTACATTTCCATGTATTTTCCTTATGGAATATTATTCCAGCAGAAATTTAGTGTTCAAATTTGCAGTATCTTGACAAAATGAAGAAAACCAGAATATACTATCCTGTATTGCAGTTGACTAAGTAGCTAACTTTTATCAGCACTGAATGAACTAAAAATATGTTTATATAAAATGTTCCTCCTTTTGAAGCTCACTTGGTTATTTATATACCAGTACATAACCCATATTACAACTCTGAGATCTAGGAAGGTTTCCAACTAATATGCTATGGATATAACAGTGGCAATCATGTACCTGTACATTTGTTCCACTTCAAACAAGAAGCAGAATATAAAATGGGACAAAAGTTAAATAGTAAGTTAAATAGTGGTTAACACATACATCCATCATTCTGCAAACACACATGATTAATTATACTAACTTGAATAATCCTATGCAAATTAATCTACTTGCAAATAAAAATTCATAATATTAAATATTTGTGAAATAGAGGACAAAATGTTCATGCCAAAATCACAGTTGAATACAGTGCTTAAAATATTCTTTTAGTGTTTGCCTTCCATTTTTTTGGCATATTAATTGAATTTTCTTTCGCACTGGCAGCATACAGGAATGATTTGATCAAGAAGTCTTTAAATATTAACAATGAGCCGGAGAAGTCTCAGAGGAAAGAATCTTGTTAGTTGCAATGTAAATGCAAACATATGCAATGTTTATTTCTGGCATACTACTATTGTGGTCTATCGTATAGGCCAGAAACACTGTTACCTGATGTACTGTAATTAGACGTCTTTTCAATTAATATAGAAAAATGTCTTTTTAAAGCCAACTAGTTTTCATGTCAGGTATCAATCTATTTTTTTCTTAATACTTAAATGTTTTGTAAAACTGAAAATAACAGTTATCTATGTAAAATTTCAATAAAGGAGTACTTCTAACTACCTTACCTCCCTTATAAACTTTAAGCATACAACTTCAGGCAAGAATTGAAAAAGAAACCACACATCACTATATAGGCTTGTTCTTCAGCAAAAAAATGACATGTACAGGGTTCTGCAAGACTGATCACATTCTTTGCTAAAATTATCATTCAGTGCTGGCAACTATTAGTAATTTTGTATAATACAAATCATTCCAAGTAAAGTATCTTTAAAATATAATTTGGAAACACTCTCTTTATTATCTACAAATCAGAAAATAAATGTTCAGGATTTAACATAATTATAGGAACCTAACTGTTCTGGCAAGTCTTCACATCCCTCTTGTTTGTTCCTACACACGAAAGTTAGTCACTGCTTGCACAAGGAAATACTGGAATGAAGATCACTCCAGACTGGGTACACAAATATAGGTATGTTTAAATAGGTCATAGCAAGACGCTGTTGGTAGAGACAGCAACCACTTCCAAAAACTCTGACTTCGTACACACATATTTTCCTAACAGCTCTTAGTTATGCTGAGCATTGTGTTCTCGGGCATAATTTTATCATTTATAACAAAGGTACGTCCATGCAGCTCCACTGCTGAAACCAGACCTTGGAATGAACATGAGTTATACTGCCAACTTCTTTACCGTTCATTTATGTTAATCTTCAGGTGTACTGGATGAAGTTGTAAGCCTATAAAAGAACACATCACTGACGCCACTGTGAATTTCACGAGAGTTTGAGGTGCTATCACCATACATTACAAATTGCAAAACACTGGAAGTTTTACAGATATTGCAATTTCTAAGAACTATCAAAATATTCTTGAACATTTAACATCTTAACAATTATCAGTCTAAGAATGTACGCATATACTGTATTCCCATGAGGCAGAGATATTTGTGGTTTATGCATTACATTATCCTGAAAAAATCTGCTTGCCATATTCATGACAACGCAAACACATTCACACGTGTTATTACTCATCCTCTTCATGAATATTCATTTACCCTAATGATTTGGAAGTACTGGTCTTCTAAGTATTAGATAATCCTTCAGAGAATTTTGCATTCTGAAATGGAAATAGTTTTTCTCCCCTGGACAGTTGTCAGTGACCGGAATAAAGGTGGAATTTGCAACTGCATCCTTCATTCAAGACCACCATAATCTACGCATAATAAGAATGAAATGAAATATGAGCTCAGCATTCTCTTATTGCTATTCATTATTCACTAAAGTATGTTATTCTATGTTTATGGAGATTTTTTTTTTAGTAAGGACTTGCTCAGCTAGTTCCTGTCCTGAATCCAGAACTATCTATAGAATACCAGATTCCTTCACTGGCTTAAGAGACATCAAAGGGACTCCTAGGTATTTACAGATAGGACGCAGACCAAAAATGATGATTCACAGTTTCTCACACACTGTTCATATCATTCCTTGCTGCCCATCTGTCCTCCTCCTAACCTTGACATAGCAACTTTCAAACAGCAGCGGTGCAATGCAACCATGAGGAACTCCATATGGCCTCCTGTGAATCAAATCTTGACACAGAGGAACATCCCCATTAGTAGGAGGCTAACAGGAACTGGCAGCTAGTATTTTGAAAGGCTACTTTAAAATTCCCATTCCTTGCACAGAAAGGAAAAAAAACCCCACCTCTTAAAAGATATATATTGTTGGATTATGACTACTTGTTCAGTGAAATGTGTCATTGCCTGTGATTTACTATTGCATTTCAATAGTTGGAATGTGCAATAAGAATGAATTTGCAATATAATAAGTCAGATGTAAAATAAGAAGGCAAAAAAGAATTGCTTTCCGCCCTTTAACTCTTCTGGAGATTACATTTAATGTGGTTTTGGGAAGGAATTCATTGAAAAAATCCTTCGTCTATGTAAAAGAAAAAGAAAAAAGAACATCCTTTCTATCAAGTGAGGCAACAAAACATTTTTACTGCACAACACTTATATCACTAAAATATTTGTATCATTGTTATGTGATTAGGCTAAAAATAAATCTATTCATCATCTTAAAATACTGTAGAAAACTGTTTGCATGTGAATTACTGCAACACCCACACCAACTTACATTTTCACCCTACAGAAAAATGCCAGACTTCCATAAGCATATTTATAATGCCTATAAACCAGGTTAGCATTTTATAAAAAAACCAAGGGCCAAATCACTAAAAATACTCAGCATACGAACTTCTGGATTGTCATTTTTCCGCATTTCAATGAATTCCATGGATTAAAACTGAAGGGGCCAGCAGGCCTAAACCCTTTGTTTTACCATCTCATGCTGCAGCTTCAAGTTCTCCTCATTTTGGCCAAATTCATGTGAGGTCCAGAGAACAATTCCTACAAGCCTGTGCTGTCCTTCAGGTTCTATATTCAAATCAATAACACTCATGTCTGGTCTTTGAATACATCAGGCTTCCCTTTTTACTTTCTTATACAAGTATAGTCACCAACAAGCTCCGTTTCCAAGAAGAGGGCACTTTCTTTTTATAAAACCCTAAGCACTCACACATAAATCAGAATTTAAATGCAGCAAAGTAGATGAGGGCAGGATTCACAGCTACCACAAAACCACCTATGGGTTGCCATCGGCACCAGCAGTGCCACAGGAAAAGATCTCGATATGTTATCAGCTGCAAAATAAAAAGGAAGGAGAACTGAACTGTGACAGATGATAACAGCAGGTTGCTGAATTTTTCAGTTACTTGCAGACTGTTTGTGGGAAGAGTTCGAGGCAACGTGCTCTCAGCTGTGCCTCATTTGCACAGCGGTGACATTCATGAAGTGCTCCTGTATTTACAGAGGTAAAGACAAATATTCAAGTTCAGGCTTCGCATCATGTCATTTTTGTCAGGTCCCACAGCTATATATAAGTAGGTAATATGAGGGAAACTATATGATATTTAATATGGTATGAGCCAAATATGCAATGTTTCTATAACCACACATCCAAATCTCCAGATAAATTGACAAATTGTTATTCTGAATTTTTTTCTAAAGCACTATCAGATTGTTTCAAGTTCTTTATTGTGACAATATATATTAATAACATTTTTCTGGTATTGCAAAGATGATAATCAGATTACACAGCTGAATTCCAGTTCCACACTGTCAACTTCAGCACATAGCAGGTTCCCACAGCATTCAAAATCGTGCCAGAGCTGCCACTTTCCCTTCACTCCTTGTCTACACTCAAAAGTGTCCTTACAAACTAAAATAAATTTGCAATATGGTGGCTTAAATGCAGCATTTTTCACAAAGGTGAAACCAATATGGCAGTAAGGAAGAAACACTTTTCAGCAACAAATATTTGTTACTCTTAGAAGACAAGTGAATGTAAGTCCTCTGAAGTATATTTAAAAATGACAAGTTCAGGAAAACTTTCAGATTTAAGCTCCATTTTTGTGAAAGGCACCTGTAAGCAGAGGGCTTGTTTTTCACCTCCCATTCATCCATTTATTGCCCTAGTCCTAGCAGTATCTGACCAGGCAAGCACTGAGCTGAGAGAACCATTGAACTTGAGGGCATTAGATGTGGGTACAACTTGCCCTGGCTTGCACACAGCTAAAGAAATTGCTTGGAAATACTGGTAAAAATGCAGTATGAAGTATAGCTGACTTGATTGAGTAAGCCATCGTGTCAAACAGGTGGTACTAAAACTCTATGCATCACAACGGTATTTTTTATACATGAGTTTAGTGGCACCACTTATTACAAAGACTGCCAAATACCTTATAACACTTCCCTTCCAGTTGCTTATAACCTTAACACACCTCTGTGCCTATGGGCTGACATTTTTCATTATTGGGAGTTTCTTCTTGTTCTGAATGTTCTTTGAAAATTTCAGCCAAAGGAATCCCGCTATTTCTGCAAACAAAGCTAGTGAAAATATGTTGTTTTGCTCATTTAAAAAAAATGTGGTGTGTTTGAAAATTATGTACATCAGCTCCTTTGTACTTTAAAACAAAGATATAAAATTTGCCAGACACTTCTTATCCATTCTTGTGAGTATTTGCCCAGACTGAAGACTTAAAAAGCCACGGTGAGACTTCTAGGTTTTAACAACTACATTTCCACAGTTCCTCAACCCCAGGATTTACTTATCAATGCAAATGTTTTGAACACAGAAAGCTATGCAATTCTAGCTCTGAAAAATTATGTCTTGAACATATGGATGTGGTGTATACATGGTAGAACTTTCTCACATACATAACTTGTCTGATGCTATAATGTTTCAAAAATGGGCTATGTATACACATAAAAATGCATCTCAGGTAGACTATCCTGTATTACTAGGAGAAAGAATTATTTGGCTACCAGTTTCTTAAAAAGATGCCATATAAAGAACTTCAGAAAAAAATGTATGATCCCTATTTTGACATAGTCGAAGTGATTAGTATATTACTATGTAATAGCTTCTGGGAAGTATTTGGAAGCCAGTCAGTCCTGATAATTCTGTAAATATTTAAATGAGTCCATTAAGCATTAGCAATGTAGGGATAAAATGAAATGCCTATAACACAAATGATGGAAAGGCACTGAAAAAGTGTGCTACCTACCACACAGTGGAGAGGGCAATGAGTAAATGTGATGGGTTAACCTTGTCTGACTGTCAGGCACCCACCAAGCTGCTCTCTCACTTCCCGTCCTCAACAGGACAGGACACTCACCAATTACTGTCACGGGCAAAACAAACCCATCTTGAGGAAATTAATTTAATTTATTGCCAATTAATAACAGAGTAGGACAGTGAGAAATAAAAAACAAAACTAAAACCACCTTCTCCCCACCTGCCTTCTTCCAAGGTTCAACTTCGCTCTTTCACTCCCAACTCTGCTACTTGCCCACCAGTGGCTCAGGGGAAAGGGGAATGGGGGTTATGGTCAGTTTATAACAGTTTTCTCTGCCACTCCTTCCTCCTCACACTCTTCCCCTGCTCCAGTGTGGGTCCTCCCCATGGGCTGCAGTTCTGCAAGAACTGCTCCAGAAGTCCTTCGGGAACAGACTGCTCCAGAAAACCTGCTCCTGTATGGGCTTCTCTCCATGGGCTGCAGCTCCTGCCAGGAGTCTGCTGCAGTGTGGGCTCTCCATGGGCTGCAGCTTCCCTCAGGGCATGCACACTTGCTGTGGCGTGGGGGTCCTCCGTGGGCTGCAGGTGGATATCTGCTCCACTGTTAACCTCCATGGTCTGCAGGGGGACAGCCTGCCTCACCATGGTCTTTCACCATGGGCTGCAGGGGAATCTCTGCTCCAGCGCCTGGAGCACCTCCTCCCCCTCCTTCTTCACTGACCTTGGTGTCTGCAGGGCTGTTTCTCTCACTTGTTACTACCAAAATGCTAACTTAATTTTTGGGGGGAATGGGGAGGGAAAGGGGAGTGTGCTTATGCTTGATCTTTATCTTTCTTAGTCAATATGCTCTCAGCCATGGTGTACTCAAGAGGTGTTTCTAGAGGGCATTACTGTCCATTCTCTTATTGGATAACTTTGATCACTGATAGAAAGTGCACATACAAGATCTTGCTCTGGTTTCTCTCTATCTTGCTGTCGTGGTTTAACCCCAGCCAGCAGCTAAGCACCACGCAGCCGCTCGCTCACTCCCCCCACCCCAGTGGGATGGGGAAGACAATTGGGAGGGTTACAGTCAAAAAACTCGTGGATTGAGATAAGAACAGTTTAATAATTGAAGTAAAATGAAATAGAATAGTAGTAATAATAATAATAATATAATAATAATACAATAATAATACACAGAGCAAGGGATACACTATACAATTGGCTCACCACCCGCCGACCGATGCCTAGCACGTCCCTGAGCAGCGATCGCTGCCCCCCCCCGGCCAACTCCCCCAGTTTATATACTGAGCATGATGTCATATGGTACGGAATAGCCCTTTGGCTGGTCTGGGTCAGCTGTCCTGGCTGTGCCCCCTCCCAGCTTCTTGTGCACCTGGCAGAGCATGGGAAGCTGAAAAAGTCCTTGACTAATGTAAACTCTACTCAGCAAGAACCAAAACATCAGTGTGTTATCAACATTATTCTCATCCTAAATCCAAAACACAGCACTCTACTAGTTACTAAGAAGAAAATTAACTCTATCCCAGCTGAAACCAGGACACTTGCCCTCTCTTTATGCAGTTCATTAATTTAACCCTACGTGTTTCCCAGAACACAGCTTTGAACCCCATGAATATCCAGATACTCCCATGTTTGCCATTTTTTGAGAGATGAAGACTAAATGAAATAATTAGGCAAAACCCTGCTGTGACACCACCTAATAAATTTTTCGTGCTATGTATTGAGAATCCCCCTCCCCAGTTTTTCAGTGTCTAATAAAACAATACTTCCAGCCAGATTCTCTGATTCATTGTGCAGATTCAATTGAGTTTCAGTTCGAATTCAGTTGTACTGGCAACTGTACCTAAACTCTGGAGTAATTCAGGCTACACTGGAAGCAGAACTTTACTGTATTAAACCTCTGTAACGTCCTGTGAAGAAGAAAGGTTTATATAGTACCTGTAGGTTTTCTAATTGTACATCACAAAAACCTGAAATTATCTAATAGCAGAAGGATTTCAGTCTGTCCTTCCCCTTCTTTGCAATAGGACCATGTTTTTATAACAAGAGCACCAATAACTGCCAGTCTTCTACTACAACGAAGACGGCTGTCCTGTGACCAAAAGGGCCATGCAGTGCTCTCTTCCTTCATTTGTATAACTGAATAGATTGTAAAGCTGATCAATTGACTAAAAAGGGAATTGAACTCCCGTTGCAACTGTTCTCTTTTTAATTCTGGCTTGTTTCTCAGCATTTCCCACATAATAGCACCCTACGTTCTGTTAGAAATGTCGTTGTTCTCATTTCTTAGCCACTCCACTGAGGCACTGAGTTGAGAGATTGTTCTAATTACTACTGGTAAAAATGTCCAAGTGGACTTGGATATATGCAATACATTTACACACTTATTTATTCTAGCTCATTCTAACAATGCCTAGATGCTTTAAGTTTTCACTTTTTGCACACATTTAATTGATGGAATTTTCTTTCTTTTGTTAACAGCCACAAAAACAATGTAAGCATGAATACTTCTAGAAAGCACATTTTTAGAATGTAAGTATATGGGAATATGCATTGAAATTGGTGTATTTTATTTAGGGTTTGAGGGACAGAAGCACCTGAAACCTCAGCTTATTTTTACCTAAAGGCAGCTGAAAGATATCACGTCTAAGAACTTGGCCCAAGCTTTCTTTTCTCTTTTCTTTAAAAGCCAAATGAAATACTCGATAACAATTCATCTCAGTGGTTGCTCTTGGCGTTCTCACCATTTCATGCAAGGGAGTGGGCTGTAATGGGCTGTAAAATTTTCTTTGGGAAAGCATGGTAATGGATATATTTAATAGAATTACACTGTTGGCGCTGATCACTTCTAATTTGGCCAGGCACTGATAGCGCTAAACGCATTACTGTGGTAGTCTTGGCATGGGGTGGGATGGGGAGGAAAGAAGCGGAAATCAAAGAAGTATCAAAAGCTAAGTTATGATATTACAATACAGTAAACTCCCTCTTTTCATGGAAGTTAGAAATACAATTTTCGTTTCTCATTTCCTAATGTACAGCACTGTTCCCACAGCCCCACACAGAGCATTTCTTTTTTTTCCCTCACAACTGAATGAGCATTCCTCTTGCATTCAGACTTCTAACACAAATGGTCATAAAAAGCTAATGTGAACTGGCAGAGAAACTCAAGGACAGACACAGAACCTGAAAATAATTTAGTTAATTTTTTTCAAATTTATTAGATTTTAAATGCTCTTTTATGTCCTTTATTTTGTTGCCAAAGCATTTCTGCAAGGATACCAATGGGCAGTGTTGCTTTTTTGCACGATTTCCAAGTTAATTCTTTGTTCTCAAAAAGAAATACCGTTATTTCTTTCCTCTGGGGGAAAAAAATCACAATATGAGGGGTGAGATGATAGGGATAATTAGACTAAATGGTGGTATAGAACACAATGGGAAAAATATCTTTTATGAAGACCACCTGTCTACTCATTTTTGTAGCCTGAATGATGTTTTGTTTTGTTCAGGGAAACAAATTCACTTAATAAAATCCAAAACACAGATGGCAGCTGCTAGAAAAAACCAATACAAGATTTTGTTGCAAAGGGTATAGAAGTGATCTGAGCTCTGAATGGAAGAAAGAAAAATTTCCTCTCTCTCTGTCAAATAGTGCTGTTTTCCAAGAGTTATCTCTTCATGCAGTCTGGGATTTAGTTAGAGCAGCAATTCTAATCCTGAATGTTAGAAATAAGGCCTTCTTTCATGTCACTCTAAGCTGTTTCTTATGTATATTCTTTTCATGCATCTTCATTATTTTATTGTAAATAATTTGAAAAATAATGTTTGAAACTACATAGTATTTATTCAGGTTAGTTTAAAATGGATTAGGAGAAAATTCTTAAATTTCCATTTCTCTTACAGGTTCAAAAGCATATTTTAATGCAAAAATACATAATAGTTTAAGAAAAGATACCAGATTCTCTTTGTTGAGACACTATTGTCCTCCATTAGAATAAGTCCATATCTCAGTTTAAATACAAATCTATAGCAAATGTTGACATCCTCATTTGGCCAAAAATATACCGTGAGCTATCTACAAATAATAGTAAAAGCAAGAGTTACTCAGAGAATTATTTAAGAAAAAATAATTTTGCATATTCACAGCGTCTCCTTGGAAAGTCCACAAAACCAGAAAAACAAATTTGTTATGAATTCATTCTGGTTCTGCTGAGGAGTTTAGGGAGACAAGAGCTTGATTGAGGACATTTCTGGATGGGAGGTCAGAAGCACATGAGGTATCTCAGTCTGATTTCAATCTGGCCTAAGTCCTTCAAACACGTTTATCTCAATATGCAGCTTAACTGGGAGCACAAAACAAGGACTGTGAACACCCAACTAATTTTATGGTTTAGATACCAAAATAATCTTCTCATAAAGAGGATTATCTTTCAAGGAATGAAAATTTAAGTATCGTTGGGGGCCTAGTTGATCATTTTCCCTTAGAAAGGGAACCTCTCCCATGAGAAACTTACTTGTCCTTAGAGAGGAGGGCAGGTGCTTACAGCACTGTTATTCCTCCAGAAAAGCAGAACCCCATGCAGAGAGATCAGATAGTATAAAGACTAGTGCAGAAATTTGGTATCACACTGTGAAGTTCTCCAGTAAAAAAAATAACAGTATAACAGTCTTTGAATAGATTCACTTTTCTGTAGCCAGTCTTTGGACATCTGGCAGATAGATCCTGGTTGAGCATCAGAAGGGTCAGCGTGTGGAAGTGGTTGGTCTGGAAGATTCAGTTGATTACAAAATTTTCTATTTGCTCCCCTACCACATATATATATGTAAAAAATAAAATAAAAAAAAAAAATTCCTTTTACAAGATCTTTCCCAGGAAGATTTCCACAAAGTTTCTGACCATGTTAGCAAAATGAGAATATCATAACAAGTTGCAGATGTGTTAAGTTTTTGGTTAAATGATTCTGAGGCAATCTCTAGTTTAAGGACTGGTCACAACAATAAAACGTAAAATCATTTGTAATTGAAAAAAAAGGTGGAAACCGCACAAGGAACATGATGGAATCTCACCACTGAAATCATATAAACCACCAAAACTTTTCTCACAACTCAGGAAAATCAGATTGTAAACCACTGCTTAACAGGAGCAAACCAGGGTGGGTAATAAGCAACTTTTAATTTAAAATAAATGGACATGCATCATAGAAAGCTCAATTCCCACCTGCTTGAAAGATTTTGTATGCTACCCTGGCAGCAGATCCACTGTGGAAACATGAGAATGCACCCTTAAGTGAGTACAGACTTGCCGGATATCATAGAATCATAGAATCGTTAAGTTTGGAAAAGACCCTTAAGATCATTGAGTCCAACTGTTAACCTAGCACTGCCAAGTCCACCACTAAACCGTGTCCCTAAGCACCACATCTACATGGCTTTTAAATACCTCCAGGGATGGGGACTCAACCACTTCCCTGGGCAGCCTGTTCCAATGCTGACTACCCTTTCAGTGAAGAAGTTTTTCCTAATAGCCAACCTAAACTTACCCTGGCGCAGCTTGAGGCCATTTCCTCTCGTCCTATTGCTAGTTACTAGGGAGAAGAGACCGACCCCCACCTTGCTACAACCTCCTTTCAGGTAGTTGTAGAGAGCAATAAGGTCTCCCCTCAGCCTCCTCTTCTCCAAACTAAACAACCCCAGTTCCCTCAGCCACTCCTCATAAGACTTGTTCTCTAGACCCTTCACCAACCTAGTTGCCCTTCTCTGGACACGCTCCAGCACCTCGATGTCCTTCTTGTAGTGAGGGGCCCAAAACTCAACACAGTATTCAAGGTGCGGCCTCACCAGTGCCGAATACAGGGGCACTATCACCTCCCTAGTCCTGTTGGCCACACTATTTCTGATACAAGTCAGGATGCCATTGGCCCTCTTGGCCACCTGGGCACACTGCTGGCTCATGTTCAGGCAGCTGTCAACCAACACCCCCAGGTCCTTTTCTGCCAGGCAGCTCTCCAGCCACTCTTCCCCAAGCCTGTAGCATTGCACGGGGTTGTTGTGACCCAAGTGCAGGACCCAGCACTTACCCTTGTTGAACCTCATACAGTTGGCCCCGGCTCAATGATCCAGTCTGTCCAGGTCCCCCTGTAGAGCCTTCCTACCCTCCAGCAGATCGACACTTCCACCCAACTTGATTTTGTCTGCAAACTTACTGAGGGTGCACTCAATCCCCTCATCCAGATCACCAATGAAGACATTGAACAGGACCGGCCCCAACACTGAGCCCTGGGGAACACCACTCGTGGCCGGCCGCCAACTGGATTTGACTCCATTCACCACCACTCTCTGGGCTCGGCCAGCCAGCCAGTTTTTAACCCAGCTCAGAGTGCACTTGTCCAAGCCGTGAGCAGCCAGCTTCTCCAGGAGAATGCTGTGGGAGACAGTGTCAAAGGCCTTACTAAAGTCCAGGTAGACAACACCCACAGCCTTCCCCTCATCCACTAAGCGGGAAGCGGGAGTTGCCAATCTAACTAAGAATATCATTGCCAATGTATGCTCTGATCAGATCTATTACATGCATTGAGGGCCTCACCAGTTTGTTTCTGGGAGACAGAAACCAGGTTATAGAAATTGGTATTTCTTTGGGATAACTCATCTATAAGAAATTTCTAGCAGACACATGGTAAAATGTATTTTGTCTTACTTTCATAAATGCCAAATCTCAACAAATTAATCAAAAATTTTGAAAATAACCTCCACCAAAACCTGAATGAAAGCTCAACAAAGTATTACGTGATGAATTTTTACCTCCTTCCAAATAATTTACTGTAAAGCAGGAGTGGACTTTGACCAATTACTTGAGCTGTGATTTTTTGTTATAACTAGGAGAGCATTAATTTCGAAGCTTCTTTGGAAGCATTCATTTACAGCTTCTCGAGCATGGGAATTTCCAGTGTCTAGAGTATCTACATTAATATTATGCACTCTAAATCTCTCAGCCAACCAAAGAATGGAGCTGAAAGTAACTTCCCCGTTTGAGGCAATTTCCCCATAATATATACTGCTTACAAATCCTTTTGAGTTGCTACATTCCCTTGTGTTATTAAGACTGATAAGACTAAGTCTATTAAATTAGGAGTGGCAGGTGGTATGTTGATGCTAGACCTCCTCCTGTCTTACATGCAAAGGCCGACAGAGTCAGTTCTCTCCAGCTTCAGGGTTCTGAAGTTACAGCTTTTCTTCCTGTCAGCGCTCCGAAGATTGAAGGAAATGTGAACACACAACTGCTCTCATTAGCAGCATCTGTACAAGAAAATATTACCTCGAGGTAATAGCTGTAGGTATCTTCTTGTTTGACAACATCTTCACTGAGAGATTTTTATTGCTGAGCATCTCGGGTACCACAGCATGTTGGTCCCTTGTCTTGCACTTCATTTGTTGTCTTGGCAAACAAAAATACAATGCATTTGACTGGGCAAAATCTGAGGTCCACAGTCAGAAAATGACCATCTTAATTTGCTATATGTCTTTAAGAAGCAGACCGCTTGTGCTTCATACAAAATAATGTAATGGGCTGCATGTCATTTTGTAAAATGAAAGCTCAGTTAGAATAGCATTGCACAGAAAAGAACTTGGTTTGGCGTTCCTCTGTGCTTTAACAATGGATACTTTTGTCCAATATGATTAATCTACTAGAATCTGTCACAAAGACAGAAACACTTTTAGTAGCATAGCTGTTAATTAAGGCATCAATAAAACAAATAGACACATTTCAGAAAGATGATTTAGCTGTTTAAACTTATTGTAATTTGATTTTTTAAAAAGGAAATTGTAACACCAGACTCCTAAAATGAAGGAAGCACAATGCTTTAAATACTAACGGAGCAAAATTACTATCTTAATACATTTATGAAGAGTCTTTATGGGAATTTTAAAGCAATAATAACCTGTAATTTAAATATCTTCAGGATTTTCTTACTAGACTGACAATTTTTATTGATAGAGATTATTCATGAGCCTATCACCTCTGCCAAAGAACCGTACTGATAACACAGTATTGATAAAACAGAACATTTATATACAGACATATACTCTCCCTCTTTATATAGATATGTGTGTCTGCATGCACGTACCTGTGTATATGCAGTGTCTCCAGCATGATGCATTATGCACATGTTATGGACAAGCATTCAAAAAATGAACTGAACAGATGGACCACAAGATGGGTGGAAAACCAGCTAACCTGCTGGACTCAAAGCGTGGTGAGTAACAGCTTAAAGTTCAACTGGCAGCTGGTCATCACTGGAGTTTGTCAGGGTGGATACTGGGTCCAATACTATTCCATATCTTTAGAAATGATCTGGGTGATAAGAGTGACTGCACCCTCACCAAGTCTGTGGGTGACACCAAAGTGGAAGGAGAGATAGATAAGCCAGAAAGAAGAGCCATCACACAGAAACACATCAACCGGCTGGAAGATTGGGACAAGATTTGTATGAGGTTTAACAAAGATAAATGTGAACTCCTGCATCCTGAATAATTGCACATGGCAGTATGGGCTGCAGTCTGACTGTGGGGAGAGCAGTTCTGTGGAAAAGGCCCTGGGGGTCCTGGTGCACAGCAAGCTGAACATGAACCAGCAGGCAAATGTGTCCGAGGCTGCATCAACAGGAGTACAGCCAGCAGATGGAGGGATGTGGGATTGCCCATCTGCCCTGCACTTGTTAGGCCAAACCTGAAACACTGTATCGTGTTCTGCTCTACCAAGCCCTGGTCTCCCCAGTTCAGGAGAGACATGGAAAATTTGAGGGAGTCCAGTGGAGAGCCACCAAAATGATCAGAGGGTTGGAGAAGTTGACACAGGAAGGAAGGTTGCTGGAATCGGCTGTGTTCAGTCTAGAGAGGAGAAGGCTCAGGGGGATTTAACCACAGTATTGCAATATCTAAAAGGTAGTCATAGAGCAGATAGCGGCACTCTCTTTGCAAGGATGCCCAGTGGTAAGACAAGGGCACAAGCTGCTTCAGGGTAAATTCTATCTGAACACAAGAAAAGAAATTCTTCACTGTGAGAACAATTAAACACTGGAACAGGTTGCCCAGAGAAGTGGTGGAATCTCCTTCACTGGAAACATTCAAGAGAGCTTGACTGGGCTGGGATAGCCTAATCCAAGCCTTGCTCTGGGTCCAACCCAGCAGGTTGGACCAGATGATCTCCAGAGGTTCCTCCCAACCTTGACTTTTCTGTGATTCTGTATGTGAATGAAGTAATGGAGTGATACAAGGATTACAACAGCACAATGGTTACGGTGGGTTTTTCACTCTTTATGAAAAATTTACTTAAATTTACTCATGACCAACCAAGCCATGTCTGAGATATGCTATATATTCCAAACACGTGTGGACAAAGTCTCTCAAATCATATCTCAAATGCACAAGTTTGGTGTCATATTTACTGTGAAAGGGGAAAAACTTTGAAATGTTTATAGCATTTTCTAACTTTAAAAATCTTTACTGGACTATTCCTCTATGCATATTTGTACGCTCTGCATCTTGTTGTAAACGTAGTACTGGAGGATTGAGATGGAGAGTGAAGTAGGAATACATAATTTACAAAACAGTTTAAACCCATCATAATCTACAGTGATGTATCAGGTACTTCTATGCAGTAATGTAAATGCTTCTGAGACTGTACTTATCAACCTTGTAGTAACAAAGACGACTAATAAACTACAAGATACTGTCCGTTGGACTGAGACTGAATACTGACCATTTTGGATCCTAGGTTGTAGCAAACTTAGGGAGCAAAATGAAGCAAAGCCAGATCTCTAGGAACTGAAAATAAGAAACAGCTGCTACCTGACCGTGCTCAGAATCTTGGAAATAAGTAAACAGCTGGAGTAAAGCTGCAACACAGGGCAACGCACTTTCTTCTACATATTGTTGCAGCAGATATAATGTGTTATATGAATGATAGGGCTTTCTATATTAAAATAACCTCACTTGAGCAATGTAATATCACAAGTCAAGTTAACTGAGGTACTCAACACTTCAGTTTGTCTTTTTCCAAAATTGTTTTTTTCCAGAAGACTTAACCAAGCATAGCTTTAGCTGTAGCCTAGATTCTTCTCTGGCGGCAAACCATACCTCTTTTCTGTCTGAGTGGCATAATAAGTCCCTGTCCTATCAGGTCAATGGTACCAATCTATTTTTTCCTCTGAGGATCAACACCCGCTAACAGACTGAAATGATAAATGCAATTCTGCCACACTATTACAGATAGACTGCAGCACTACTCTGTGTTTTCAATTTTTGAAGGCCGATGAGAGAGAAGGAATTCCTTATGTTTCAAGTCACAAGACACACTACTATAGGGAAGGGAACAGGTAATTTCATCAAAACCCAAAAAGCATTTGCATGTGTGCTTTCCTAAAATGGTGCGCGGACATTTTAATTATGCAAAACAAAACGAAAATCAAGCATTATGAATAAGTCAGTAAAAAAACATAGATGTTACTTTAAAACTTTTTAATGAAGTCTTAGGTTCCATATAACTTACTCTCCTGCTGAAATAGTACCGGCTGCTTCATATTTGAAAGAAGCACGCAAAGAGGCTCCTTGAAGCTATAGATAAATAATAGATGATGCTCTTCCCAATGGAAAAGCAGTAAGTGCTTTAAAAGCACAGCAAAATGAAGAAAATCTGTGCTAAGAAGTTGAATAGAGGTAGGATTTCACATGAAAAGAAAGTGCTATTTTGTTTAAATTTGTAAATGATCACTGGATTTCTGGGTCAGTGCCCATTCCTGAGCTAGAATAACTTTTGACACATTTTAAAGTGTTACTCTCACTATTTCAAAGAGAATACAGGATAAAGAAAGCTTCCATTACAAAAAACCCTAATCATTTTCTCTAGTGTTACATTAAGGAAAAAGTCCCTGCACATTTGGAATTGTAAAAGACATGGTAACTTAATATTAATAGGTTATACTTTACTCCATTACAGAGGGAAGTATTTGATTTCCTGGTTCATTTTCAAATAAAGTCACAAAATGCAGTAACTATTCTCCTGACTCCAGGCAAAGATTTCCTTTCCAAGCATGAGAGAAAGAAATCTGTATTGTATTCAGCCTAGCAAGGCCATAAATGAAGTCCTGAAACATATGGATTTCATGAATAATTTTCTTTTTTTTTTTTTTTTTTACTGCTTTCAAGCTTCATTTTCTTAAACATATCTTTGCATTCAAGAGTGAAAAGCTAAGAAACATAGGCATTAGTCAAGCAAGGAATGACAAACAAAGGATTCCAGTTACTTAGCACCTCCTGGAGTATGAGCCAGAAAGTTGTTTTGGTTTCCATCACAGCACTGTTGTGAAAAGCCCAAGCCAGCACATTGCTGAAAAACCCCATAAGTGGAAAGGGAACATTTTGTAAGAAATCCTCTTCTCTCACAGCAAAGGAGCTGTCTCTGAGAGCAGAGGATGCTCTCTCATCACCAAGAATGATAACACTAAGCTGGGAGAGAACAGCACCACCCAGAAAGAGCGATTTCCAAAACCAGTCATGGGCAGATCTTTTCCAATTCCTCTTCAGACAATTTCCAAACAGGCAGCCTGCGGTCTGCTTCCAGAGGCTGTATCCATCATATCTCACAGCTTTTGAGAAGTTTTCTACACTTTTGAGTAGTTCCATCTCAGTCTGAGATTTCACTTAGAAATTTTGTCCCATAAAGTTAGATTAGAGACATATCTAAGGGAGGCTTAGGGTAGACTAGCCACATTCCCATGAGAAACTTCATGATTACACACACACACTCTTTACGCTGATATGCTCTATGAAGATGTGCGTGCACAAGAAAAAAACAGGAATAAGAAGCAATTTCCCAAGTCTTATTCTACACATACACAAACTCTGTTCCTATTCCTATCACACAGCTTTTGTTGTCTTTACCAGCAGGTACATCATTTGGTGGATTTGAATAAGACAAGCATGTCAGAGTCCACCTAGACTGTTGCCACAATATGCCGCAGCCACAATTCCCCATGAAGCAACACCACTGAATCTCTGCAGCACAACATGTAGTTTAACTCCTGACAGCGCTCACCTGGACCAGTATTTTTGTTCTTAGCATATGCTTGTTTGTGTCACTTTTAAAACTTAATTAACCAGTTTTATGATTCTCTTCAGAGACTATTTTGGCATCTAATGGTATTCAGATAACTCTCATTTAGATAATCAAACCTAAACTGCATTTACAAGTATTCAAAGAGAATTCTTTCATTGTAACCACTGAAAAAAATCAGGACACAAACCCCAGAACCTATATTCTCCCTTCTCAACAAATATCCCAGCCGGTCCCCCAAAATGCTTCTTTTCTGCTCCTTTCCTCAAAATTTGCATTTTTGATTGTGGTACTTAGTTGCTGGCTGGGGTTAAACCATGACACACAGTGACCCTGTAAGCTCAGCAGAGGGAATGGGAAGTGCTGGGCAGTTGGGGTACTCAACACACACAGTGGGGCTGAGGGAAGTCCAGAATCCAGGTGTCATACCTCCTAGGTGAGTACTCTAATGAGGCTACTAGGTAAAAACTTGTACCATCACCCAAAACATCATCATTACCTGCTTCTCCAGGCATATATTTTTTTTTCAGCTTAGCCCAGCATATTCCAAGCATGCTCTGAGTCTACCTAGTAAATCAGGACCTTTAGGAGATGCTTAGTTTGTGGATCCCACTGTTGGTCCAGTCAAGACACTGACTGTGTAAAAACATACAGTAACACAGGTTTGGATGTGTGAAAAACTTTTAAGTGGGAAACTCAGACACCTGTGGTGTTGCAGCATTTTACTGCTCAGGTGTGCTCTTGCTTTCTAGAGCTTGGACTGCTTTTGCTTCAGTTGCATTTTAAGTGCCTGAGGACCATTTTGCATCTTAATTTTGTCTAGAATTGTTCTTATAACACAAAATGAAGTAACTTTGAGTATCTGTTCTCCTCACTGACAGCAAATAATGGATTATAGAATACCAAGAAACTGTCCTATCATTAAACAAGTACTGAAATTTATGGACACTACTTATTTTCACCTCAGTACCACAGATGTTGTCACATAAGAACTTCATAATTCACTTTCATCCCACTTTAAGTGAGCTCTAGATGTGTGCTACTGTTTTCACATGCATCATTGGAAACAGGTAACATCAATGCAGGATATGAATTTATCAGAAAATAGAAAACATTTGTAAGTTTACCTACATATTGAAATGTATTCATTTAAAGACAAGGTTTCCAACAGTTCATGTCACAGATATGGATTTTTCATTATGTAATTAGTAATAAAGGTGCAGTTATAGTTCACAGTACACAGGTAATGACACATAAACCTTAGATTTTATGCACTCTATTTTACATCAGAAACCTACACTTTTACTTCTAACAAACTGGAAAATATAATCTTGTGACTGAACACTGAACTAAGAAGTGCAAACACATTACTAGGAAATTAGTCTTCCCCCATGCCCGGGACAATTTCAATGGCAGCATTAAATTACTAACAGTTTCTAATAAAAATACAACCCTTTTAGTGAAAAAGTACTTTTGCCAAACGCTCAAATAACTTCATGCTGAAATACTGCCACAACAGGACTCTGCATTGCAAAACATATTCCTAAAAAAGTATGACAAGTTCTTATCCTCATCAAAGAATTAATTCATAATTAAATCTATGTGCAAGTGAATCAGATACATTTTAATGTGCAATCAGGAAAATAATCACAGTTGGAAAGATTAAAAATTGCTATTTCAGTGTGAAATCCCTATGTTGCTACCTTTCAGTGTTCTATTACGGGAATTTTTAAAGCAGAAAGACTATTCTTAAAGATGCAGTAGAAGTGTAACTAATATTCCTCTTCCTCAAGCACTTGAAAAGCCATTGGTTGCAAAACTGCCTACTCAGAGACCAGTTTTTGTTGTCCAATAAATCGACAAAAAGTATAATTGAGGAGTTAAGATGGTGTGGAGTTTTTTTGGAGAATTTAGAAGGTTTTCACTTCTTCCAAAGGCTGATCTAACCCTTACCCTTGTACTGCTAGGATCTACTTGGAGGCTCACCTAACACGAATAGCATTGTTTTGAATGTGGAAAAATGCACAAGACAGAGAGAACAGATCTTTGAAGTAGCAGAGCAACCACACCAAAAGAATACTGTAACCACAGTGCACTGTCACCTTCCTGGTTCTGCTGGCCACACTATTTCCGATACAAGTCAGGATGCCATTGGTCTTCTTGGCCACCTGAGCACACTGCTGGCTCATATTCAGCTGGCTGTCAAACAGCATCCCCAGGTCCTTTTCCACCAGGCAGCTCTCCAGCCTCTCTTCCCCAAGCCTGTAGTGCTGCATGGGATTGTTGTGACCCAAGTGCAGGACCCGGCACTTAGCCTTGTTGAACCTCAGACAGTTGGCCTCGGCCTATCGATCCAGCCTGTCCAGATCCCTCTGTAGAGCCTTCCTACCCTCCAGCAGATTGACACTTCCACCCAACTTGGTTTTGTCTGCAGACTTACTGAGGGTGCACTCAATCCCCTCATCCACATCATCAATAAAGATATTGAACACTTCGTGCAGAGGGAAGTCTTGTTGTCATTTTCTGTTTCCTATCAACTGCTAAACTGTCTTAATCTCTTTAAATTAGAGAAATAGCTGACCAAGCCATTTGCTTGAAAGCAAATGGCAAGTAAGTATATATTCACTGTCCAGAGCATACAATTAGTACTTTTGGCTCAATGCTTGCAGCTGAATTAGCCCTCAAATGAGCTTTTGCTGTACTCCAATAAGATATATAAAGGAAAATACCGCAATCTGTTAAGGATTAGAAATTAAAGCACTGGTATAGTGGAGAAACTTGAGCGACATTATTTTTGTCACCATGATGTGAGCAATGAATTAAGAGTGTGGATCTCCATTGAGACAGTGCCTGCTGCAAGTGGGATGAGCCTTCAGCTGAACTGGAAGCTGCAAGGAAGCAAACAGCTCCAAAATTAGCTGCTTCACTATTTCCATTAAAGCCATAACTGTGGAAGTGATCCACTCTGCTACTTTTGCAATCCCAGCAAGGCCACCTATCCACTGTACAGCTTTCTCTACTACATCCTCTCCAGTTCCCACTACAGATGTGTTCAAAGGAAGACTCTTGTCTTCAAAAGATGAATATGATTTCAAATTTTGCAAGAAAGGGGCCCTTCGCTTGAATCTGGAGTAAAACACACTCAAGCAAAAAATGTTGCATTGCTGGCATGAACTCCCAGTATTCCTCTGTACTGCTATTTTTGCAACTATGCATTGTACTCCTGCAAGGTCTGCAGTTCTGATAAGACAGGTGAAAAATGCTAATGAAGAAAGTATCCTGAGAAGTCAGTTGCTGTTATGAACCTAACAGATATTAGTATTCTATACTCCCTGAGGATAAAGAAATTATTTACTTACAGAATGTAAGACTTAAATTGACAAGTATCTCAATTTGAGACTTTGAAAAATCCCACATCTTGTTTTACCTCTGTATGTACTGCACTAAGAAAAGGGCAAACCTGTTTAGATTGAAATGCAGGTGGAAATTTCACTTTTTATTTGAAACTAGCCCTTCCTGATGGTGCATGTAAAGAATCAAAATCTGGCCTTATAGTCAGCTCCATGTAAGCCTGAGAAGTTTCCAGCCGAACCAGTCATCATAACAGGAAAACGAGACGGCTTAGATCCACACTGTTTCGCTGCTATAATTCAAGTTATACTTGAAAACCCATCAGATTCATTATGCTGTTTTGTCTCTTGAAGTCAAAGGACATTTTGCTGGCAACTTCAATGGGGCCAGACACTCTATCAAGTGTTCAGCTTGATGATATATCACATGATTAAAATGGGTTTTGAAAACCTTTTGAGTGTAGTTGGAGGGAGACACCCATTAACACTTAAGAGAGGCAAAACACCTTAAGGAATAAAAAAACAGCTCTGTGTTGATTCCAAAAGTGCAATTTTCTTGTCTTGGCAGAAGAGATTTCATGAATAATTTAAGCAAAAATATGTGCAAGAAGATAAACATCTCATAATCTAAATTTGTATTTCTTTGCGTAACCAGTGACCACTTAGAAAAATACCACACATGAGTTTGAGTAATGCTTTTAAAACTCATCAGTACATTCAAAAAGCAAAAGGAAAGGCATCCTTTGCATATTTAGAATTTTTGTTAAGGATTCAGGAAAAGTCAAGATGCTTGGGCTAAAGCATTTAATCTCTCTCTGCTTTATAAATGGCAGATTTGTATCAAAGATGCATTTTATTTGCAAACAATCTATTTTCTTTCTTGGCATGAATTTCTGAGCATATCATCTGGAGTTTTGTGCAAAGCCAGAATGTGATATAAAGCCTAGTTGTTTTCCCCAAGATATATGGTTGATTGGAATCACACATTTAGAGACATTGTAAAATTAAGTTTCAGTGGAGAATGACAATTTTTTTTTTTTTGCAAACTATGTTTTAGGCCAGTCACAAGGAATAAAGTTAAAGTCCTTTACAAAGACAGGCTGTGCCCACCCCATTATGAAAACCAAACTGGATGTTAGAGTCTTTCCTATGCTTTTTTACATAATACAGGTTATATAAGAATGAATGGAGACTGGGTCTCATTACACTTTTGTAATGTTTCCTGTGGCATCCTGGGACATGAATTTCATGGATATATGTATTTATAAGCTAACTGTACCATCAGCTGTGACTTGAAACTACGTATTTGCCCTTCGTGACCTATGTGGTAGATACATGCACAAAGGTAAGGCTCAATAAAAGTAAGACTAACTTAAAAATGGTTACCTGTGAAGTGACTTTAAAAGACACCCCTGGAATAAAATGAAGAAAATGAACCCTACTCAGTAATGATTTTAACAAAATTAAGAGGGGGCAGATAAGGAATTAGAACAAAAGTAACCACCAAGTATTTCTTTAAGAGGTGCCTGAGCTGACCCCAGGGAAGCTCTATAAGTCTGTTCTAGAGAAGGGTGAACTGGTAGGGAGGAATGAGAAATATAAAAAAAATTCACAAAAATATGAGAGAGAAATTTGAAAGTTCAAAATACTTGGCTTTCTGTTTTTGAACACAATCATACATAACAATTCTAAAAATATGTATCTTTTATTTGAGCAAGATTAAAAAAAATATCCATTGGAAGAATTTAGGAGGGAAAAATATACTCACACAGTCTGAATTTACCAGGTCACCATTATTAATACTCTTTCAAAATTCTGTAAGATCACAGAATCATAGAATGGTTTGGGTCAGAAGGGACTTTCAAAGATCATCTAGTTCCAACTCTCAGCCATGAGCAGGGACATCTTCCACTAGACCAGGTTGCTCAAAGCCTTGTCCAGCCTGATCTTGAATACTTCCAGTGATGGGGCATCCACAACTTCTCTGGGTAACCTGTTCCAGGGTCTCACCACCTTCATTGTGAAAAACTTCTTCCTTATATCCAATCTAAACCTACCCTCTTTCAGGTTAAAACCATTGCCCCTTGTCCTATCACTACAGGCCTTGGTAAAAAGTCTTTCTCCATCTTTCTTATAAGCCCCCTTTAAGTACTGGAAAAGCCACAATCAGGTCTCCCTGGAGCCTTCTCTTCTCCAGGCTGAACAACCCCAACTATCTCAGCCTTTCTTCACAGGAGAGGTGTTCCAGCCCTTTGACCATTTTCATGGCCCTCCTCTGGACCCACTCCAACAGGTCCATGCCTTTCTTGCGCTGGGGACCCCATAACTGGATGCAGTACTCCAGGTGGGGTCTCACCAGAGCAGAGTAGAGGGGCAGAATCACCTCCCTCGACCTGCTGGCCATGCTTTTTTTTATGCAGCCCAGGCTGCAAGCACACAATGCTGGCTCATATCTAATTTTTAATCTAACAATGTTAGTGGATGTTACAGCAGGACCCCTCTCAATTATCTACCAAAGGTGTTGGGAGTCTAGGGAGGTCCCTGCTGACTGGAAGCTAGCCAACGTTATTTCAGTTTATAAGAAGTGCATGAGGAAAGACCCAGCAACCTACAGACCTGTTGGTCTAACCTCAGTTCCTGGAAAAATTATGGAGAAGAACATACTGGGTGCTATTGAAAGGCATTTAAAGGACAATGCAATCATCAGGCACAGTCAACATGGGTTCAGAAAGGGAAAATCCTGTCTAACTAATTTGATATCCTTCTATGATAAGGTGACTTGCCTAGTGGATAAAGGGAAGGCGATGGATATAGTAAGGTTTTTGATACTGCCCTTCACAGCATCCTTCCGGACAAATTGTCCAATTGTGAGATGAGCAGGTTCACAGTGCGCTGGGTGAAGAACTGGCTGAAGGGCAGGGCTCAAAGGGTCGTGGTGAATGGGGCTACATCTGGCTGGTGGCCAGTCACTAGCACTGTTCCTCAGGGCTCAATTCTAGGGCCAGTGCTGTTCAGTGTTTTTATCAATGATCTGGATGCAGGTGTTGAATGCACCATTAGCAAGTTTGCTGATGATACTAAACTGGGAGGGGCTGTTGACTTTCTTGAGGGACAAGAGGCCTTGCAGAGGGATCTGGATAGATTGGTGCATTGGGCAATGATTAATGGGATGAAATTTAACAAGAACAAATGCTGGATTCTGCAGCTGCGATGGAATAATGCTGGACAGAAGTATAGATTGGGAGAGGAGTGGCTGGAGAGCTGCCCTGCAGAAAGGGATCTGGGGGTGCTGATCTGCAGCAGGCTCAATGTGAGTCAGCAGCGTGCCCTGGCAGCCCAGAGGGCAAATCGCATCCTGGGGTGCATCAAACACAGCATCACCAGCTGGGCAAAAGAGGTGATTGTCCCACTGTATTCAGCGTTGGTGCGGCCTCACCTTGAGTATTGTGTGCAGTTCTGGGCCCCACAATTTAAGAAGGATGTGAAGGTCCTTGAATGTGTCCAGAGGAGGCAACAAAGCTGGTGACAGGGCTGGAAGGCATGTCCTGTGAGGAGTGGCTAAGGACGCTGTCATCAAAACAGACACCATTTTGATCTTAACTGCTCTGGCTTGAAGAAACATACAGAACTGCTTACAGAAAAAAGTCTCCTGAAGAAACTAATACCTGCTTTGAATTTGACACCAGTTAATTTACTAAGACATAAAGAGCAGCAAAAATTGAGTACATATTATCTGTGCAAATGAATAAACCTCTATACAGAAAGAAGCACCACAAGAACAGATAATCACAGCAAAACTGGCAGAGTTTATTTTAAAAGGCCAAATATTATCCATGCATTGGACTGTTTTGCAGCTAACTGAAAGAAACTTGGATTGCTGAAAAGACAAGGAGTACAGCACTGAGGAAGACAAATTATGTCCTGGCCAGACTGAGGTAACAGAGCTGGCTTCTGCTGGCTTCTCTGTGATGTGCCCATGTTTTAATGAGCTGATGGTTGTCCCCTTCCACCAAAAATGGGGTAGAAGTTCCTTCTGGGTATAGGGCATGAGAAAGAACAGACACCAGTATCAGTGTTTATTCGAGACTAAGTTTTATTCTATTGAGATTTAGCATTTTCAGTGATGTGGGACTATTTACATGCTGCCCAATCTACGAGCTAAGTTTCAGGGACTAGGAAAAATTTTTATTCTTTGTCAAAATTGTGGTCTCATAGGTGTGAGTTTTAACCTTATGAAGAAGACACAACTAGACTGGGTTGGGGAGAATTTATCTGCTTTCTTTTCCTGTCTTTCCCAGATAGGTAAGGACTTTTCTGGGTTTAAAGTGATTATACTGTGCTTGACTAGGATATGTACTCAACTTGCTCTTCTGAGTTGAGAGTATGGGGAGTCACCTCACAGTACCTCTTAAACTCTGCTTGCATTATGGATTCATATAAATTGTGTTTCGCTCCAGTTGTGTAAGCTGTGTTCTATCCTCAGTAGCACTTGGGCTATTTCTAGTGTTCACTCCTATGAGAGTTTTGACTAAAATGAAATTTCTGCTACTTTTACATGGAAAAAAAATCCCTTTTTCCTAAAAGGAAGGCAGAAGTTCTCAGGTAATACTAATGTTACTGTGGAAAAACAAGTGGATGTTAAAAAAGATTTACCAGCCACCGTGTTCTAGACCACTGAGCATCTCAACTATATGGGAAGTTGACATTCTCCCTTTAGAAACAACTGTTAACCTTTCTGACATATATTAACTGTTGACATAAGGTGACAAAAGTATAGCCAGCAAGAGCAGTACCTGAATAATTCAACAATGGAGTCATGGCCAAAGAAGCTGAAACAGCTCATATTTAAAGTAGATTTTAAGGATGCATTCTTGCAGCTTTTCCTACAGTGATGTCACCTGACATTATGCCACTTACTTTCTGACAGTGCAAATAAAAATAAACAAGGTACACTACTGCTTTGATTTTAGCAATAAATAAGGTTACTTCTCTGCTCATTTCTTCTCAAGTGAGTTTGTGACTTTAACTAATATTTCTGGTGAGACTGACTGGGCAAAATACCTCCCAGAGGCAATGGTTGCTAATTTGACAAGATTAAATTTCTGATGGAGGACACAATTTTTGATTGTTAGTTTGCCTATTAATTCAGATTTTCTGAGAAAAATATGGGGATATTTGAATGTTTGCAGTATGTCTCTCTAGCGTGATAAAACTAACATTATAGTTAAAATGAAATATGATGGTTGAATGAGTGCACAAATTGTTTTCCTATAAGTATCTAAATTCTCAACAAAGTAGGGAATCTCTGCATGCCTAGTTAGGAGTTAGGTCTGTCCTAAGTTAATTTGTAAGTTTGTTCTAACGATGTTCACTATATGAAAAAATATTTAAGACATCATCTCTGTTTTAAAAGGCCTGGCTTAAAACCAGTTGAAGTCAGCGATGAATTTTCTGATTGATTTTGAATTATGTTGTATTAGCTGCTTGAATATTCCTCTTTTGGAGGCTAGAAGACAGCATTTCAAAATTCAGTTAGAAAATTACCAACAGGCTCAATTTGGACCAAAAGCAAACTCTAACTGGATTTGTTCTCATTTCTGCCAGATAACATGCTACACAAGAACAAGGTCATGTTATGTGCTATGCAAGCAGATACTGCTTAAGAAGGGGTAGAAGCAATATGCTTTGTTACACATGCATGGGACTTGGTACCTTCAGAAATGCTTCCAACTACTGCCAAATGGACAAAATGTGCATATAGACAGAGAGAGAGAGAGACGCTGTACACACATTCTAATCATATCAGATGTTATCCATGTAGACTCCCAGTCAGTATGTGATGGATATCTAAAAACTCATCTGTCTGTGGAAACCAAACCTTCCAGGAATGACTTTTTTTGGTGAAGGTGCAGGGACTAGTGCAGCTCTTGACTTCCCTGCTGTGTCTTGGAAGGATGCTTCCAAATAACAAACATAATTAGGCACTAACGTTGCATTGGAATAAATGTTTTTTTAAATTTTTTTTTTTCCTAAGGGAATTTAATTCCTAAAATGGAGACTTAGCACATATAAAAACTTTGAGGATCTCAGCTTAAGCCTACAACTATAAATTTGGAATCATTAAAACAGATTGCAGTCACAAAATTCTGGAGGACCTGAATGCCCATGACAAAACAGTGGCCTGTAGCATGATGTCCTAAATGCATCCATTTATTGTTTTTAGAGTGAACTGGCAGTTTAGCCATCAAAAGTAACACTTTCCTATATACAGCTTTTGCATGACTTACACATAGGATTATTCTCCCTCCCACATAAAGTATATTTCTTTTTTTGCAAAGCAGTACTCGTAATCATAGAATCATAGAATCGTTTAGGTTGGAAAAGACATTTAAGGTCATGAAGTCCAACCGTTAACCTAGCATTGCCAAGTCCACCACTAAACCATGTCCTCAAGCACCACGTCTACCTGTCTTTTAAATACCTCCAGGGATGGGGACTCAACCACTTCCCCAGGCAGCCTGTTTAATTGTTAAACATATAATAACATACATTCACAGAATGTGACAAACATGGAATCCAAGTGTAGCTGTGTGCTAAGGTCCCTATTTAGCTGAAAATAGTAGTGACCTTTTAGGCTGACAGATCCTGGCCCAGTGTGAATCCAGCCTGTTCAGCAGCAAAGTCAGCTACTCATTTCTCACCCTCCCCAAAGCCTGGGTTCAAGACTCTCTTAGTCCTTGCTTCCCACTGTTTGCGCTTGCACAAAAAGGATTTACTCACTTCATAAGGTCTAATGCCTGTTGAAACAATTGTCCTTTACAGCCTCTATATGCATGACTAGGAGAGGTATTGCCTACTGCTGACAGTCTGCAAAATAATTTATTTTATCTGACTGACACTTCAGTTACTGTAGATGTACAAAGGGGAAAAAAATTAAATTATTTAAAACTAGATAAAATTAAGGTTTATTTGGCAAGAGATTGCAAAACTGTGACTATTTATTTTAAAAGGAGGGAAACAGGTTTATTCATAGAATCACAGAATCATTTAGGTTAGAAAAGACCTGCAGAAGCACACAATGAACACCAACAGCTAAGTTTCACAGAACTCACCTGCTTTTCCTATCACAAATGTAAAGGAGGATCATATGGAAAACAACGGAAGCCAGTTTTCCATGTGAAGAACATGGAGTAGAGTAAAAGAGATAAAAATAATCCACTCAGGCACCATTCGAGCCATGGGGATGAGACACATGTACCCCTGCACCACTTCAGCAACTCAGCAAAAATATGTTTATGGAGATTTACCAAGTAAAACTATCATTCACGTACTTAGGCTAAAGTAAATTACGCAGTTTTGCAGGAACTTTGGGTAATAGCTTGAAATTGTGTTAAATCATTTATTCCCTAGAATTACTTTGTAGGTTCATCAAGGAAAAGCAAATGAAACTCTTCCTACCATGCGTTTCCCTCAATTTCTCCAAGCAGACAGTAAGGGGCAATATTGCCACTTTTCCTGAAACTTTCCTTGGGGAAGAGCCATTTCAGGTTATCGGAGACTTTCCAAGTAGCCACATGTGACAGAGGTACTGAAAGGAAACATTAAGTGGCAGCCCCAGCCCCACTGGTTTCTGGCAATACAGCAGTTTCTCCACAATGTTTAGCTGGTGGCTCTCCAGAGTCTCTCTGTTTCAGTGAAGTGGAACTGCACCCGCTTTCCATTGCAAATAACCACAAGAGTAAAGCCTCTCTGTTGCCAAACCCTTAAATCTGTGTATGTGTTCTCTAGCTAAGCGTAGCACTAAGGGTCTATATAACAGGAGCAATTCCTGTTGGTAATTAGCACTGTTCAAGTTGATTTTTAGAAAACTCTCTTTTCCTATCAGACACCCTGCCACCTTTGAGCAGAAATTTGAAAGGTCTCCTCCACAGACTGCCTTGAGGTGCTACAGCTCTACCTAGAAATTGGACAGGAGTGGTATCTGCTTGTCAGCAGGCTTCTCACTGTTTCGAGGTGGCCTGATGTAGATTGGATGCATATGCATTAAGAAAAACTTTCAGTTCATTATATTGGGAATCATGGTCAAGGATATCTGTGCACTGAAATAATGCCCTGTGGTTTGTATATTGTTGTTGATCCTTTATTACTTTGGACAGCAGATATGTAAAAATGGTTGCCTTCTGCCTGCCTTCTACCAGCAATGGCATATTTAGCAAACCTACTATACCACCAACTACTCAAGTGATTTGTACTTAATTAAACTTAGCCTATCAATAAATAAATAAACCCCTCAGTGTCACTGCACCTAGAAGAACTACTCCTCTGATCTAGTGGTGGAAGACTGTGTTTCTTGAAAGCAAGGATATTATGTTTGGTCTGACAGGAAGCCACTCAGCTTTCACTGTACTGCTTCTCAATTAAGCAGTTTCACTGGAAATTGGTAAATTCATGGAATTTTTCTACAAAGGATGAGAGTTATGAAACTGCAGACTTAAGAAATAGATTTAGGATTTGGCTTTTGTTTCGTTTTTATAAGAAATACTGAAGCCCGACAAAGAAGAAAGCAAGCTAGTAGGCTTCTTACATGATCTCTGTATATTCAATCTGGTCATTGTTTCCTTTTTACTTTGGATGCTACTCAGGTTTTAGGTGCTATTTATTTACCTCAGATATATTTGAATTCTGAATACCAGGACTCTTTTCTTCTCCTCCATCTCATTCTCATCATCTCTGTATGTGTAAAACATCAGAATCTATGTCTTTTGTTTGTGTTTGGATGTCAATATGCATAAATAATTGTCTTTCAAAAATTTCTAGGCTTACTTGCTGATGCTTTCAGTTCACCTCTTCAATTCACGAACAATTTAATTTCCATTCTTTTTTTCCTGTTCCAAAGTACTATATTTTCAGTTTTCTGCTCTTGCACATCATGTTTTGCACATGATCTGCTTGGATTCAAATCCACTTTGACAAATGGCAGTGATTTATTTCAAAGGACTTGTGAGCTTAAATTCACCATCTCAAATGTACCTTACGTGTTGTTGAGGGGCTTTTATTTTGCTTGGATAAGCAAGAATATACTTTTTAGTAAAAAAAAAAAAAAAAGCAGCAATGAAGTCAGCTGCAGAGTTGATCAGTAATCATTATATCTGCCACAAAAAGCCAAATACTGGATCAATTTTTCTCCTCTATAAATAGATTTTTTGGTGCTAAACGAACTCCTACCTTGATCTTATTAGATATATAGCAATGGAGCAACAGGTGTCAACAGCTGAAAGTGCACTCCTTCCAAAACTCAATCTAGTTTCATTAATAATGTAAGTTTATCTGAGAAAGCTGTTCCCAAACACTCTACATGCTGCCAGCTGACTGAATGCATGCCTGGACTGCATAAAGGCAGTAAATTTCAAATAAGATGGAAAAAAATATTCCTTCCTTTCTGAAAGTTTTACCATTTATCCCTCTAACAAAAAGATGAACACATACCCTTTATTAGAAATTGTTAAGCAAAGATTATACCTTTGTGTTCCAATGGAGATGCGGTATTCCATATTAAATCTTAGAGATTTAATATTTTTCTGTTAACAAATATACAGAAGCGATGTCAGCAGAATTCTCTGGTGAATATGGCAGGAGTTTGCTGTTACTCCTGTTACAGATTGGTCACTACTGCAAAGACACTGAGGGACTAAGTCATAACATTTACAACACTGAATACCAGAAAAATGGGATGAGCTATTAACTACTCATCTGATGTGCATATATAGAGGTTTACACGAGCATATATTACTATTACACCGTGGAGATGCTTTGTCATTTACACTACAGTTCCAGTACTACCATGAAGTCTTTTCTATCTGCCATTAAAATCACTACTGTCTAGATAAATTTTTCACACAAGTTTTGAATACTCTGTCTTTCTGGACAGCATTATAGACTAGCTGCCTAGCAGAACGTTCTTCTATTGGCTAAGGATAAAAAAAAATATGGTTGGCTATGGTAACTCACCTAAACATGTTTCTAATAGAAATTATTTTGTATTTTTCAGTTCCACTACTGCTTAATTTGTGGCAATCTTCCAAGTCAATTAACATTCAGAGGAATAAGAAAGCAACTATATACTAAACAAGTTCAATCTTGCATTTTACAAGAGGCTTCCATGGTTTTAAACCGATTTTTTTTTATTATCTTTTTAAGGTTGCTGAAATCTTGCTCTCTATATAACACATTTTATATTTCAAATATATCACAGAATAACCATTACAGCAGCTGTAAAGTCTCACTTAGGGAATTGTTCCAAAGCTGTTGAGCGGTGAAGAGTGCTGAAAAGTGAACTCTTAAAATACTCTCAAGCTGGGGAGGTCGTTCTGATTCTGAAGACTGGTAGTTTAGCTCAAGGTTTTATCTTGACAATAATGTGCTTCTCCGATCTTTTGCTGTCTTTTCCCTTTTTATTTAGGAAATTAGGATAGTCATTTTATATGCCAAGGTAATTAAATTAACACAGTGAGCTATGATTGTGAATTTATAAAATAGCTAATAAAACAGGTGATAAAAGAGTAACAAACCTCCAATTCTGTTGTATAAATCTAGGCTTTACATGCTTTTCTATTCCATCTTGGTACACCTCCTGTTTCCAAACTGTACTGAAATATATTTTTCCAGATTAGTCACAGAGAGTACAATGACAAAGCATGGTAAAGCAGTTCCAGTTTATAGAGGTTGGACAGAATGGTTACAATTCCTTAATGATTACTACTGACTATCTAATCAGCAGCAAATCTAGCTTAAAATAATTTTTGTTGAATAAAATAAACTACTGATGAATCCTGCTGTTCATTAATCCATAGTCACAAAACACTGATCCACCTCAGCTTTCTCTTTAAAGATGTAATCATTATTTAAGAGAGTACCTATCCTACAATGATTCTATTCTCCTTCTTAAAGAGTATTGCTGAGATTTTAAACTGCATTCTGATAACATAAATAAATTCTTTGTCCCAGTGAAAACAACAAAAAACCCTAAAAACAGATTTTGTGGTAGAGTGTACATATGCCACTTGTAGAGAGCCAGATTCCCCTCATTTATATGAGAAAGAAGACTAAGTCCTTTCAAAATAACCAAAACCTGTGTGTTTTAACCAACAGCTTTTATGAAACCGTCTCATAAGAACTTGAAAGCAGGGTGCAGGAGTACAACAAAGGAAGAAAGAAAAGAAACTATCCACCTGCCTAATCCACCCAGCAATGCTACAGAACTTCATACTCAGAACTCGGTACAGTCTCAGAAATCTTAAATTAGCAGCTAGCCTTACCCAGTGTTAAAAGAGAGAGTGGGGGAGAACACAAAAAATGTTCTCTTTTATATTTTCTCTTTGTTCAGAACAGATTTTATATTGTACCTGAGCTACGGTTAGGTGACCTGAACACCTAGAAGAGCATGCACTAAAGCAGGCAGAGGAGAGAGGAGAACTGTGGAAGAGTACTCGACAGCGGGAGAGACACAGCGGACAAATGCCAGGCAAATTAAAGGGGAGGGAAGAGGGGAGAAAAATCCAACCCATTCCCAAAACACCAAGATGATGTCTTCAGTTCTGAGATAACCAGGTCATGGGAAGAAGCATAGGCACAAAGCAGTCTTCACGGGGAACACCCTAAGCATTCAATTCCAAACGCTGAAGTCTATAACATTATAAACTCCCAAAGCAGACCAAAGGAAACACTGTAGGTATTTTGCTGTAGTAATGCTATTTTAAAATGGAATCTGTAGGATGTTTATGGGGATTGATATTTTCCAATTTGTAGTTGAACTATTTTATGCATAATTGTGTTGCAATATAAAGCAAATAGGCTTTAGCCAAATTGCAAATTCCTGTACTCTAAGTGTTGATTGAGCCTATGCATATCATAAACTTTGAGGCCTCTTCATGTGATGTCTGATCATTCATTTTATATATTCAGCTCACACAAATACTGGAAAGAAAGTATTTTGGATATTTTCTTTACAGTGCTATCTCATATAATTTTGAAAGATATTAGTTAAAAGATGGGGTTACCAGTTTATCACTAAGTTTTGAGAAAAATGTCATGAAATGAAAGCAGCAGTCAGTTTTCACAGCATTTTTCATGGATGTAGAAGCATAAACATCTGCTTTTGTGTCTTTTTTTTTTTTCCAAGTTTCTCCAGGCTTGAAAAATAGTTATGCACCATAAATATCACTCTGAGTCATTTACTTAAGTGAACAGCTGCCTGCTAATTAGCCAAATGCTCTCCATTTTAAATCATACAGTTAAATGAACACACTGCAACAGGCACAAGAATGAACTGCAGGAACTTTACTAAAATGATGAAATGGCAGAAACTTCTTATTTCCGTAGCAGCAAACAACAGAGGTCATTTCCTTACTCTGTATCTATGGTCTGAGACACATAATGATCATTTGCAGTAGACTGTGGATCTGAATATAGAAAACAAGGCAAACACCACAGAGTCTTGGTTAAATATATGAAATGATACAGCTTTTAGACCACCACTGTTTTCTACTAATTTAATAATGCTAGTTTTGTTTTTTTCTCACAGAATTGCTGAACAGTACTAACATCTGAAGAGCCAGATTAATAGGCATTAGAAAGGATGGCTGTTCATGTTTACTGGAAAACTCTTCTGTTCTACAGTGATTTAGAAAGCTAATCAAATCTAGACAAAAGACGAAGTAGGCATGCCTTCCTGGAAAAAGCCAAAACAAAACAAAACAAAACAAAATAAAACAAAACACCTTTTTCTCATGACCATTTTTGTCCAGCACTCAAATCTTGTTTTATTTTTTTTATTAGCATAACTGTTGGCAATAGAAAAGAACTGGACGAGTCAGGACTTCCCTTTGAGCCTCATATCCTGCCTTCCTAAATAGAAATTCTTTTCATCTTAAATTCAGTAAAAAAACAACACAGATCCACAGTTCTCAAACAAATCTCAAGTGGCTGAAACAACCCCATATGCATAATGAGAACAAAGCATCTGATCTATCTGACTGTAACTAATGCTACACAGGTCCACCTTTGAGGGTCACTAGGCTTTGGGCATGCTTTTGCAAAGTTACTTTGGGACAGGATTTAAAGAGTTTTTCATTGTCTATTTGAATCTTTAAGCAATCAAGAGAAGTCAGTTGACATAGGAGCTAAGAAAGTGAGAGCCACAGGATCCAAGAAACCAATATTTGAAATCCCTACTTAAAGTATATTTTTCATTAAATTCTCAATTCAGATTAAACCTAACATAAAAAAAAACCCAACAACCAACAAACCAAACAAACCAACCAACCAAGAAAAAAAATACACAGGTAATTATTTTTTCCTAAGAAACTCTGTTTTTCACAGAAAACTGACACAGCTTAGAGAGAGGGCTATTGTGCGCAGCTGGACACATTCTGATCTGATTTTCACTAGGAAGAATAATGCACACATTCCTGCTTGTTCTCTATTCATTAAAACTGAGAGGTACGCTTAAACAATTAACCAGGTCTACAGTATCATTACAACAGTGACCTCCAGTGAAAGATAACCATAAAATGAATCACTCGCTGACAAGATAGCCATAGTGAGGGGTTTTAAAAATTAAATTGCTTTACAATATTTGCCATATTTCTATTTTTTTTCAGAAACATTCAATAGAGATACAAGCTATGAGTACTTTATGAACAGAGTTTCAGAAGTCCAGTATTATACACCTTTGCTTATATTATCAAAGTAATTTCTGAAATGGTGTGTGATACATTTAAAAGAGAATTGTGTGAGATGTGGTTGTTTGTAATAGAAAGACTTGACTCAATAATGCCCCCAAATCCTTTAAAATCCTATATTCATAATGATAATCAATACAGAAAAATCCCAGGAACTACAGGTACTTTTTGTTATTTTAGTATGATCCCTGTAATACTTTACCATCAGTTACCAATCAGACCCTGCCCTCTCATTTCAAATGACCTTATATTACTGTTTTTTTCATTTTCTCATCAGTGCATCAGAGTTGGGAGCTTAAAGTGACACACAATTAAGTACACCTACCTTCCTGATGGTTTATCAATTTTACAGTGATCCATCCACTCATGCAGTCCCACAATCCTGTGAAATTTGTCCAGTAAACCAGGCAAAACTAAAATAAAAAATCCACTCCCCACACATACAGGCTGGAAATGAGTGTCCACAGATCCTGCTGATTTTTATGTCAAGTGCAGTCTATGAACTTTTGAATTTTGGGTTTATAGTTGCTATTTTGTTCTTTTGTAAGATGTAAATGACTTCTTGAGGCTTGGAGCCTATGAAAGGAAAAGACAAGTGGACAAACAACTTCTGCTCTAATCTGTGCTGCCACTCAGGAATCAATTATTTTAAGGAAGGTGCTTTGCAACATGCTCCTTTCTGCTTTCCTCCGTATTTGCAAAAAGAGTGAATATACTGCAGTAGCTAAAAAAAAGATTTTATCTCAAAACAATGAATAGTCACGAATTGAAAAGCTTTGCACAGAACCTCAATTGTTTTATCAAGGAGGTAGAGGGCAAAATTTGTTATTAAAAGATGCAGATGCCATCTGTTCATTGGGAAAATAAACTGCATCATTCACCTAGTATATCTCTTATTCTTGCCAATATGCATGATTCAAACAGAAGTCACATATTTTTGCAAAAATTATTCATATTGCACATGGAGTATGAACACTTACTTTTAAAGCACAGACATCCCTTCTTCTTACCAAGAGCCTTCAAGAAGGCCCCCTGCAACAAAAAAGCAACTGAATCCTCATAAACCATATCTTTCTGAATCCAGCTCTCACCCAGCCAGCAATCCCCTTCCTGCTCTACTGACAACACCATGTGCCAAATAGGCAAATTCTTTTAGGAGTGGAACAGCCACAGGTATAGCTGGGGCAGGATTTGAGTACTGTTACGTAAAGATTAACTATTTGAGCTTTATCTTGTGAAGGGATTAAACCCAACCGTGAAGAGAAGAACAATAACAGAAAAGGGTGTAAGGAAAATAAGAAACTTTTCAGGAAAGGGAAGAGGACCATATGTTTTGGGTTTCAAAGCCAAAAGTCAGACTGGATTTGCAGAGGGGATTACAAATGTTCACGTTTATGAAACCCACCTCAACTGTGGGTCAGGAGTCTGGGCACAGTCAAATGCCCTTTTAGCTTGAACTGCATGAGTGTTGTGTGTACACAGAAAAGACACACCAATGTCCACAGAGACACACCAAAACCAAAAGACTGCAGTACATTTAGAAAAAATATGCAAGCATCAAAAACTGCAGCAATAACAACGAAAAACTGCAAACCATAATCAGAAGTTCTTAGCTTACAGAGTCAATTATTTTAAATCTACTGTTTCCTACATAGAAGAATAAGTAACAAAGCCTAGGAAGTAGAAAATCGACTTTAGATGGATAGCTTCATTATTTCTACAAAGTAATGATATGTCTCTTTCATCTTAAATATCCTAAAAATGCAGAAATTGGTCTGAGATGCTTCTCTCCACAGGGTTTAGCGACAGTTAGATTTTCCCTCTTTGTTCAGAACACTCAAACTGAATCAAAGTCACCTTGAACTTCTGTGCACTAGTTACGCGTAAGGAAGACATACAGCCCAAAGCAAATGGGAAAAAAAGTCAAGATGTTTGAAAATACACATTCTGCAGCAGTGAAATGAAATTAATTTGTATTCCCAGATTAGGGGGCAGAAAAATCAAGAGTAACTTCCCTTTCTCATTATCTCCTCACTTTCCAACCTTATATATGTATTCTATAGCACAGGACATTTTCATATCTATATTAAACTTACAGTGCTACTTGCCTGGAATAAGACAACTGTGCATTTTACGGATAGCCTCAGCTGTAGGTCAAGTCTACACACAGCTGAAAGTCTTCCTAGCATGACCAGCATATGACTCTATGCATTGTGTGCCCAGAAATAGATCGATGCCCAAAGACTTTCCATCTACCTGTACAATTACAAAAGCAAAGTTCACAAACTCGAAGTCTTCAGCTTTGTATCTCTTCAGTGTGGTTGTTTTAATATGCATACTGGGCTAGGTGTCACAAAAGGATGTAATTAATTTAAAAGCTTTTATGTATTGTCTCACCAATGCAGGTGAATTAAACTCAGATGGCAGAGAACAGTTACCATCCTCAGCTGTTTGCTCTACTTCTCTCTAACTGATTACCACCAACACTGCATGGATGGGCAAACCACATATGAAGCATATCCTGAAACCATCACAGTTAACAGCCTGATGTTTTCAGGCTAACCAAAATTGATTCTGGGCTGTAAATTGCAGCAGGAGATGCTTAACAAAAAGCTCAGTAGCTTACACAGTGTGAATAGGGCAGACAGCTCAGGAAAGCTGCTTAATCAAACATCTCAAAAAACTGTCCCTGTCCAACCACAATACTCAAAATGGATCTAAGCAGCTTGATGCTTTGAAATCACGCAAGTGCTAAACAGTTGTTTTTCAGGGACATTGTTGCATATTTACTTTTGCAGGTAATGCAGGTATTTCTGTTAATCTCCTGCTTTGCAAACTCAGGAAAAAAAAAAAAAAGACGACAGGTCTGTCAGGGTGGCTTCTGTAAGAGCCTACTGAGAGTGTGCAGCTCCTCCAGCGGGTGATTTATCCCTTTCTAAGACAGTTAGCTGAGACGTGGAATTGCTTTCTGAACTCTCACCATTCCTTGATCATAAAGCAAGGCTAGGTGATGCTCTCAGACAATGCACCTAACTCTTAAACATTTAGTTGGATGTGTCCTATCCTGAGCAAACCTGTTCCGATTCAGGTTTCTCCTTACCATGTATTTTCTCTTTTCTCAGACAGAAAAAAAGAAAAGAGAAAGGCATTTCAGCCACTTCATACACTAGATTACTACCTCTCTACTGAATTTTGACATTAGAAAGACTCTCCTAATGCTCAGCCTAGATTTTTCCTCCTTCATTGCTATCATATACTCTTAATTACATTCCTACTTACTTCTATGCTAAATAGATCCACTGTTACTATTTATGGAATTTAGAAGAGAGATTTCCAAGTCTATGAACAGTAAAAAGAGCTTGCTCTTGCATTGATAAATGAGTAGATACCATATCAGAACAAAAGGAAATAACATGCTTCTGAAGACACACTTGGCTTTGCCTTGTCAAATCATTCACATGACTCATTTAAATCTCAAGTATTCTCTGCGGGATTGGCAGGATACCATACACATCTGAAGCTGAGGTAATACTAAAACTTCACACATAGTCTTTTCAGCCTGGGAGTTCTTACTGCTATGCATGCATTACTTACTTCCTATGGAAATCAGAATTTGTGGGTTGTTATTAATAACAGCAAAAATGTGAGCTGAAAATATCAGATGAGTCGTCAAAATGCATTTTCCCAGGTAAATTTGTACTCAAATTCTAATTTCAAAAAAATTATTAACTAAATTATTATCTCTGAAACTAAATATTGATGATTTATGTTTGGTGAGGACTCCACACTTCCTTTGCACAGATTTTGTGTTAAAATTCTTTTTCTCACTAAGTAACCTTTTTTTGAAAAGAGAAATAAGAGGATGCTGCCATTCAGCCTAAATTAGATAATTTCTAAATTCTAGCTAGACAAGGTTATTTTCTCCTCACCTCCAAATCCTTCACTAGGTGTCAGTATCTTAAGGTCATACCCAGCATGTTACATATATCTGAGAAACTAAAAGCCCTCCTAAGAAAGTTCAGTTTGGAATAAATCTCCAAAATAAAAAGAACTTTTTGCTGCTTCTGTTCCATAATGTTATTTTTTTTTAACACTGAAACTTCATGGAGTCATTACCATTTGGAAAAGATATGAAACAAAGTTTATATACCACAAAGTTAAAAACAATTTTGTTATGAACTTTACTATGGCAAAGAAAACAAATTCGAAATAGAGGTCTATGAAGAAGACCAAGTCAGGTTTGATATTTTATGTAAAAAAAGTCCCAGAGTGGTTTGTGGAAATGATAGATGCATAAAGAAAAATCCCATAAAACCTCTGCAAGAAAAATGTTACTGATTTCTAAAGCCAGCAGAAAACTTTGTCAAGTAAACTAATGATGGGAGCAAGTTACGCTTATGCATTTCCCTTACCATTTGGTTTTGAATTAAGCACACTTAATTTATGCAAAATCCTGTAATTTATTATAATGTAAATATATTACTTCTAGGCTGATTTATTACTCTTATTTTCTAAATTGGAAGGTCTTTGCAATAGAGGCATTTGTAAAGTCTGTATGTTTTTTACAGTAGCTTGTACAATGGAGGCCTGACTTATTAAGGCACCTGGATTCTCTAAAATAAATTGATAAATAAGTACCAATACAATATTCTTAGAAAGGTTGAGATCTGTTAAGAAAAACATACTGAGACTGCTTTTTCCTTTTTCTTTTTTTGCAGATAGTGCATCTGCCTTTTTTGTGAAGGGGAGAAAAAGCCAAAACAATGTTTTTAGACACTTAACATTGTATTTTGCAATATTAACTCGATAGGAAAGCAAATAACAGTATGTTGTCTCAGACATTCAAAATACTGGCAGTTACTTCAGTAAAATTCATGAGAGTTCTTTAAAGTTGCATGGATTTTTTGATAGATTTTGAGAAATGAAAGTGAAAAATCCATACTAAGTATAGACAAACACATAATATGATTTATGAACAGATTTTCAAACTGGAAAAAGAGGGGAAAAAGAAGAGGCAGGGTAAAAAATGGAATGAGAAAGAGATTTAATTGCACTATAAATGTATGTTATTATTGTACTTCTCAGCCTTAAAGTGAGGAAGAGAACAGTCTACCAGAAAACACAGTATATACTGTAACAAATTAGTTTTTAAGTCACACAAGTAAAAAAAAAAAGCCTCAAACATGCATCATTTGTAAGGGTTTCTTCTCCCTTAATTACAGATATTTGATGTGACATTAAATGATTAAGAGGACCAGACTGTCAGTTTTAATCAGCAGACACTTAAGTAAGATGACAACAAGTATCTTTTGAAGAAATTGTTGTGAGAGGGGGCATCTTTACAATTTACATCTTGCTATTGCAACATGGAAATTCTTCTCTGAAATCCTCTCTGGGTCAGTGCTGAAGATTAACACTTTAGTTAGATGAGAAAAATACCAAGAAAAAGGCAAAGGGGGACAGATGAGCACAAAGCAGGCACTGACTCTGGCAGTCCACAATGACTTAAGAGGGAAATCCATGGATCCACATTTCTCATGTATCTTGTCTTCAGGGAATGCACATGATCAGGTATTTTCAGAAGTATCTATTTTCACATCTTGATTTTGATGCCTAATCTGTGACAGAGTCTGGTATCTAAGGAAACTGGAGGTGGATATTATGAAAAACTGGGATCTAAATTTTTTCCTCTATTTCAATGTTCTGTATCAATGAGGCACTAACAGCCAAGGGGTTGTATGAGGATCAAAGAGTCAAGTGCTGGTGAAACACCTTGAATATGTGAAGTGCAATTTAAAAGCTGAAACACTGGCTGGGCTGGGCCCAAGTAGCCTCATTCAGCTGGCTTTACAACACTGGCTAACGCTTGTTTTACAGCATCTGCGTTCAGACAGGGCTTTCTGAGGTGGAAAACAACCTTACAACGTCATCCCTCCTTTCCCACTGAATCTCGAAGTCTGCACACTCTGCTGCTGGACACTGCATTTCTTGATCTTACCATTTGGTTTTGAAGCCTGTCTATGACAGGTTCTTTGGTACTTCTCTTATTCATCTACTGAAACAGAACAACCACTCACAAAATCAATTCAAATATATTTGTTTGCATTAAGATTTTGCAACTGTCAGTCCTACAATATATGGTGTAATCACTCCCATGGATTTTGCTCACCATCCTCAAAGTAGCGATTCAAGAATTGGTTTTGCATTGAATGCCTTTTTATCTTATTAATGAATTCATTCAAAGGTAATTTTAAACTTTAGCCTTTTCAATTAAGGTGTTAAGCAAGAAAAAGTATTCTACTTCATGCATTAAATGCCATACCAAATAACTGCTCTAGTTAAAACTTATCATCCTTTGAAGAAGCTGCAGCATTTTTGTTCACCTGCAGTATTTTTGTTCACCTGCAGTGCTTGCTCTAGCTGCTTCAGTTTTCAGAACTAAAATGATCATGCTGCCAGCTTTGATCACTTCGGATGCTTTCCAGGTTTCACTCTTCCCTGGAATATAAACTTTAAAGTTAACTTAGATGAATTGCATTTAGTCATAATAACGCCTTGGCAATTTCTCTACCAGCCGAAATAGACAATTTAGGCAGCATGTAATATTTAAATCCTTTATGCTCACTTCACTTTTTCCAAAGGATGTCTAACGCCTCTCCCTCGTATATTAGAGTACTCATTTTAAATAGTGCCTCCTAATGAGAAGGGTCTACGGCAGTAATCTCTGCACTACGGAGAGATGCAGTTTTAAGTAAAAATAAAAGGGATCATTTGTTGTAAGCTTTTCTCTGAGTGACAAAATTTTTAGACGTTCAAGAAAAAAGGAAAAGGTGTTGTCACCTGAATATCCTAGATTTGTTTTCTCAAAATTAATTACCTATACATGTTGCAGTTATGTAGTGTGAAATACATGGTCCAGAATTTAATAGACTCCCCCAGTCTTAAAAACAGGGGGGGGGGAAGGAAAAAAAAAAAAAAAAAAAAAGCCAGGAGCCATTCCTTGATATTCATCTTGCAGTTTTCTAGTTCTCATCCCCTTCATATTCCAAGCAACACATCTTACTCTTTGCTATTTACATCTTTTAAGTTCTGCAATACATTATTGCTTATGCTGATACTTCTATGGACAGCATCAGTCCTCACAAACTCAAGTGAGGTTAACTTCAAAACAGCAATGCCTAGAAAGAAACTTTGGCAGACTTGAAGATTTGCCCAACGTCACCCAGGAAATCTCTTGCAGAGCAAGAAGAGCAACCCAAAACTTTCATCTAACTTCTGATGCCATTTTGACAATAAAGTGCCCAAAGCTAAACACAAGGAATATTGGTTTTATTAATGCCACAACTGGAAGATCCCATGCCCTGACGGAGCTCTGTGAAGTGTGGATTCTACATGCCTTCTGCTCCTTTGGCTGAGCACTGAGCACAGACTATCAGAGCAGGCAGTAAGAGTGGCAGGATAAAGCCGAGAAACAGCATGGCTTCTAATTTTTGTAGTAGCTCCATCTACCCAAGTGGAGTTTCCTTGTGAAGACGCCCTGCCTAGAAAATGTTCTGCACAGTTTTGGAAAACAATATCCATCGCCTGTGATGAATACTTGTAAACCAGGAGCTTGTCAGAGTCTATGGAAAGAGCATTGCTGAAGGTGAGCTACTGCAGCTTAACGTTATTGTGTGCATCATTATCACCCACACAAACCTTTTGATGGATGGATGAATAATTCCTGTGTGTGGGAAAGTAACACCAAGTGATGGATTTCACCGGCATAAATATCACCAGCAATTAGTTGGAACAGTTAAAAAAGAAAAAAAAGGAAAAAGAAAGAAGACAGTACTTGAATTTGGAAATACATTAATTTTTAGATAAGTAATTCTAATTGAGAGTTTTATATACCATGACATAAGAGATCCTTCAGAATGGATGAAGTTTGTTCTGCCTTTACTATGATTGCAAAAGGGATGTATAAACAACGAAACATCTTTCAAAGAAGGACAGTGAAGAATATTTTCAGTTTAGTTTTCCATCTTTTTTGCTAATATAGAATATGAATATTCCTGTGTAATATGATCTCCATATAGACAGTCCCTCACAAATGATACAACAAAATTCTCCATACCCAGTATTTGGCCAGTAAATGTTTAACATTATTATGGACAAAATCAGTTTTGCTCACAACCGATACAGTACATAGTTATAATACCGGATGTCTCAATATCTGGCAATCACAGGCAGAAGGCCCAGAGCGCTCTTCTTTCAGAATAGCCACTGCTATTCCTGCTTAACAGCCAAATTATGCCTATTTTTCTTTAAAAATAGAGTCTTTTCAAGAGGACTAAGACATACGTTGCTGCTGTTCTTCGCTAACTCAAGCCACTCAAACTCTCCTTCTTGGTATGTATCACACCTTGTAAGAAATACTAAATTAATCTATACAGTGTTTCTTAAATTTAGCAATATGTTCCAGGTTTCTCTGCATCCTGTAGTACGAAATATGGCTATGAATCACTTGTCTCTCTATCAAGAATTGCTCTACTTGCAGATAACTAGAAAATGGCAAAATAAATGGCCAGAAAACAGAAGCAGAAAACTGAAATTGCTGATGGAGGATCTCTGTGTCACTGAAGCACAAGAGTGATTTCTAAAGACAGAACAGAGAAGGAGTTGGTAAATCATGAAAAACATTGGGAGAAGTCTCCTATGGTGGATGTTAAGTAGGGCCTGCAGTCAAGGGCTAAATGATTAAGCATCACAGTAGGCCAAACTGGCTTGAGGAGGACTTGAAAAGCCCTTACTTGAAGGATGGAACTGACTTTAAAGACATGCAGTTCTGTATCTGTATATACACGTAAGTGATAGAAAGAAGAAAACAAAACGTATCTTCTTCATGTAAAAATAAAGAAATAGATGTGCCTGAAGCACAGGTCAGCAGCTTCATGTCTTTTAAAGGTCCTATTTTGGTATGAAATCAGACTACTGGAACAACAAATGAAATCTAAGGAACTTCATGGGTGTCGGGGTTTAACCCTAGCCAGCAACCAAGTGCCACACAGCCACTCGCTCACCCCCCCTCAGCGGGATGGGGGAAGAGAATAGGAAGGGTAAAAGTGAGAAAAATGGGTTGAGATAAAGACAGTTCAATAATTGAAATACAATAAAATAATAATGAAAATACAATGACAATAATAATAAAAAATAATAAAAAGTTGTAATGAAAAGGAAAATAACAAAGAGAGAGAAATAAAACTGAAGAAAGACAAGTGATGTAAATGAAAACAGTTGCTCACCACCAACAGACTGATGCCCAGCCAGCTGCCGAGCAGTGGCCCTCCAGCCAACCTGCCCCCTAGTTTTATTGCTGAGCATGACATCATGTGGTATGGAATATCCCTTTGGTCAGTGGGGTCAGCTGTCCCAGCTGTGTCCCCTCCCAGCTTCTTGTGCACCCACAGCCTGCTCGCTGGTGGGGTGGGGTGAGAAGCAGAAAAAGCCTTGACTCTGTGTAAGCACTGCCCAGCAGTAACTAAAATGTCCCTGTATTACCAACACTGTTTCCAGCACAAATCCAAAACATAGCCCCATACTAGCTGCTAAGAAGAAAATTAGCTCTAACCCAGCCAAAACCAGCACAATGAGATCTAACTGATTGATGTTATATGGCATATAATTTTAAATAATTGTTAGAAGTTGATAAAGAAATAAACAAATAGGAGCATCATATCACTGCTTAGGTTGTACAAGTATAAGATTAAACAGTCCCCACTGCCTTCATGCTCCCTCCAATACAATCTATGTAGTATCAATGTCCTTTTTGGGAAAAAAAAAACCAAAACCAAACCACACACACACTGAAACATTTCTGGGGCAGCACCTCGGCTATTTTCAAGCCTGCTACAATGTATGTATAGAACAGTATATAACTACATATATGCTTACTTGGTCTTATACTGAGTACGCATATTAGCCAAAAGATTAAGTGACATTAGGTATCACCTTGGTAGATGAGGCTTGGGAAACCTTTAAGAGTTGCACTGAAAATTATGAACTGCATTTAGTGGAAAATAGGGTAGGAGGGACCGTACATGCAGGTCCTTGGTGTCCAGATGGCTGCAACACACTGTCTTCTGGGAAAAGGTGTTTGAAGGTACTATTTCCACATGCATTAGGTACTGACTTCTTCCTTTTTTTAACTGAAGGTTGTATTTTTTTCTTGGTTTGGTTCCTGCAGTTTATGTGGCACCTCCAAATTCTTTCTGTCAATTTTGGGAATACTAAAACTCCAGCCCTACTTCACTTCTTGCTCCTTAGACAAACCTCTTGCACTTATTTGCTATCCCTAAAACTGTGAAGCCTTTGAGCTCAAGACAGATGGCAAGGCCTATTTAGTTACCAAATGTTCTTCTGAGGAGACAAATTCAGCTAGTGAAGGGGGATTACCTACAGCTAGACCTAGATTTTAATAGGTTACTGACTCCATTGAAAACACTACTTCAAATCACACCTTATGGATGTTCATGTTTTAAAAAAATCCATTATTTGTATCTTTTGGAGCAAGAAGAGAGAAAGCAATCTTTAATTATATTGTATATTATAAATTTACAGCTTGAATCATCTGAAATAAGGTGGATATATTTAAGAATGAGAAATCAAATTCCCATTTTTCCATCTTAGATTAGCAGAACTCTGTTTTCTGTTGTAATTGTGCTTTTTGACGCTTCATTTACAATCCAACATGCAGTTTGGTATGGAAAATATGTATAAACACACACACACACTCTCTTTCTATTATATACTTACACAGTATGTGGCAAACAACTGAAGCACAGCTTAAGACTCTGATAGCAAACAGTCCTGCCATTTGTTTTGAGATTTGTGCTGTATTCTGTTAATTTCCTTTTGACCATTAGGTGTCTTTCTTTCCTTCTTATTAAAGGTTCATTGCGTTTGTGTTCTCTCCTCTCTCTTAGGTGCAGAAGCACTTTGCTTCCCCTTACCTCTCTATTTTGAGTCCGTTCCCCACAGGCATATACACTACTTCTGCATTTTTAATGATCTTATCCCTACAGTGTCTAAGCTCCAAAATAAAACATTTATGCACAGTATCTTGCAGATCAGAGATTCTTTCCTGTGTCTACACAATTGATTGGTTTTACATTTAAAAGGTAGTTTGGGGCAAAGGTAGTTTTTCTGTACTCCTTTTGGATCTGGTCATAGAAGCTGCAAATCAGTACCTATACAAAACACTTCTCTACTGTAGAGTTTAGATTGTTATTTTTGGACACCTGGGATTTCCTATGCGACTCCTCAGACTCAGCTATATAGTATTTCAAACACCAGGACTTGTCTTGCATGTTTTTAAAACTATTCTTTTAAATCTGATTTTGATGATGGAATTGCAATCACGGCATGAACTAGCTGACTGTTACCTGTCTTAAAGACAAAGTTACCTTGGTTTCATTAGAAAGAAAACACATTAATACAAAACTAAAAAGAAGATGGTGAGCACAAGTAAGTATCCATATACAGATTCTTCATTAAATTAATGAAATTGACTTAAAACCAACACGAGTTATAGCAAAAATCTCTTGTTTTGGAGACAAGATCTAAATCAAGTTCAGCATTACAGTACACAGTAAAGACAGAAACATCAATCCAGCAGGTTACCACAGATGGTTTCACCTTCATTTTCCACATTCTGCTCCCAAGCAAGGAGTTGTGGAAAAAAATGAAAGAAAATACGAGATTATGCATACCATTGATTGCAGCATACAATCGAAATTCCTGTCCCTCCATTGATCTTCCTTAACTGGAAATGCCTTGAAGGACAGAGAGGAAGATATTCTGGCATTATCTGCAGGCTCATTCCAGGGAAAGCAGACTGACTGCGTTTCACCCTGGGCTGAGCTGCCAGGTTGCTGTGTGACCCTGAGTTCATCCTCTGTGAAGCCTGTGCCTCAATTTATTGACCTCTTACAAACAGAATAATGACACTCATCCACTCATTTAAGGGTCTCTAAGGAAAATTATTTATTGCTTTTATTATTCTACAATCTTGTTGAGATTTCTGGTTCCCTTTCAGGGATTTCAGTACCTTAAAAATGTTTTTTGTTTTTTTTTTTTTTTAGTTTTTAAGAACCAAACCTGTTAAATTTCATATCACGTATTGACTGAATTGCAACAGTCTTAAAAATTAATGAAGAGAATGGAATATTACTTAAAGAAGCAGAAAAAATAGAAAAGCAGGCTAAAGAAACAATTTGAGTTGTGACTTCAATGGGGTAGTTAATGATTCAAATTAGCTTGGTAAAGGAATTTGAAATAGACAATCAATGCTTTGATGTTTTTTAATCACAGTAAACAGCAATCGTATCTCAAGCTGTATTGTTGAAAGGAAGCCTTGGGGAAATTAGACCACTGGGCCTATCATAAGCGCTGGGCAGAAGAACATTTTAAAATCACTTTAAAAGTATCATTTAAACTACACTAATGGACAGAATTCATTTCCGCTATGTACTTTACAAAAGGAAAGGCTACACTGGCCTCAGTTGCTGATAGTATCTCATCTGAAAATGACAATATATTCTGCTTTAATACCCTTTTCTCTTGCTTCAGAAGTTGACAGGCTAATAAACTGAGTGTCATTTGGCAATTCTGCCCAGGGAAATTTCTCTGCAAACAAGTCAAAATTAGTTTCCATATCTCTTAATTCCTGAATAGAGATTTACAACAATTGGGTGGCCTTCCAATACTTTTCAGTGGTTTTAATAATGAAGTCCTCAGAACAAAATATGGTAGTCTTCAAAAAAATATATCTGTAAATATTCTTCAGGGAGCTGATCTACCTGAAGTCTCTCTCATTCTTTTAGAGGTTACTTTGGTTTTTTTTAAGTAATTTGGACCTAAGCATTGTCTCTCTTGTTCCTTCACCCCACACAAAAATTTTATACACTGATTTCAGTGACACTCTCACCTTAGTCTCTCTTGAGCTGCAGGCTGAAGGCCAGCTGAAATTTTCCCAGTGGGAATGTAGAATAAGCCATGTGAGCATGGTGGGTTTCCCAGTGCCTTTCACTGATTTATTACTCTGTGGCCAGAAGGACAATCAAGTTCTAGACTTCTCTACAAAGAAAAAAATATGCTGCTACTCAGCTTAACAAAGCATTAAGACCCATGTATACCATGCAGTACACCACATACCTTGGCCCATGCAGCACAGGAAGGATGCAGTGGCTTCGGTAGGTAGGGCTTTTCCAATGCTGCCAATATGCTTAAGTCAGATAGAACTCAGTGGCTCAGACACCAATGCAGGTCTTTCAAGCCTACATTCAGTGAACACACACACACACACACACACACACACACACACACGTGTTTAAGTTGCTGCTAACTGGAGGCAAAGGAGAACAAAAATTGGAGATCTGTCAAATGTGAGAGCTCTTCAGAGGGAAAAAACACAAATCATGGCTTCGCTCCAGAACACATTCTTTATCTGTGTCTCCTATAAATACTAGAAAAGGTTTTGCAGAAGACATTCAGAGAGGAATTCCATGTGTGTCACAGCATCAATAATCTTGTAATCAATTTAGTACTTTCTTCTCTAAGTAGAAAGTAATAGAAGGTACTTCCTGAATTGAGCATAACCTTCAGAGATGACAAGTGTTTAAGTGGGAATCCTGTATAGCTGTATTAAGAAGCATTAATATTTCAACAGTTTAGTAAGTTTAATATCATCAGATGCCAAACTCTCAAATAAAACTGAAAGCCATTTCAGTTATCACTGAAAAGACAAGAAAAAACTGCTGAAGATTTTGATAAAAGGACGTGCATGTATGTACACAGCTATGCACTGCTCATGAGCACCACTAATAATATATTAAAAACTTTCCCATATTCTTACTAAAATTTCATCTCCTTTTACTGACAAAAATATAAAGTCAGTCAGATGCTGCAAGAAAGAACGTAAAGGCAATTTATCAACGTAGACAACTCATAGGTGTAAAACTTGAATAGTAAATTCTTGTAAACACAGACTACATGTTAGCAATACTACTATTCTTAATGAGTAAACAACAGCAATATTTTCAAAGTTACCTTCCTTTTTTAAAAGTCTTGTTTACAAATGGTATTGGCTAACAATCAATTTTAATGATTTGTGATTGAATTTACTGACAGGTGTTTCAATTTCTTTGATACTTATCTAAAGCCTGTGGAAATGAAGATGAGTCCTTGCAGTAATGTATACACTGTTTTGATGGAGGTTTTTGAACATTGAATTTATCAGCAGCTGTCTAGCCTGCAGTTGCTGAGGGTCAGATACAAAATTCCAAACTGGAGGCATTTTAAAAAAGATGTGTTAAAACCCTACTCAGGGATTTGACATGCAAGACCAAGCTGCATTGAACTTTTTTTTTCTGACAAACTGAGCAGCAAGCTCAGGATGCATCTCGTTCTCTAATGTAACTCTCATGGCACAAAACTGCTTTCCAAGTGTTCTGACCTCCCTAAGGGTGCATATTTTTGGCTGCCTTTCCTCAAGTTGATCGTGTTTCATTTTTTCAAGCTGAACATCTGATATTTTATCTAGATTGAGAAACATACTTACGTCTATTTGTTTGTTTCTCCTAGAGGTGCTTGCAACATCTAATTAATAAAATCTGCATACTTCATCAGCATACACTTTATTTTCTTTCCTCAACACTCACTTAAATGTTAATGATATTGAATATAAGCCTATCTCTAGGTTTTCTCTTTAAGACATCTCATACACGTTGATTGTTGCAATTTACCAACTCAGTTTTCAGTTTCAGGATAGAGCACTATTCTATTCAGTATAATGTAGGTAATTACAGTAGATATCATATGTCCTAGTCTAAAACAGGAATATTGGACTGAATGCTCTATTGAATTAGATTCTCTTCCCTACCAGCCTCTGTGAATTACTGGAGCTGCAGATCACAGTCAAGTCACTCAGTGGAGAAACTGTCCTTGCTATTTGTATTTAAACCAAAGCATTTCATATCACTGAAAACTCATCCCAAATGTGGGAGTGTTGTCAGCTCTGAGCATAATTTGGCATACACTTATCCTAGTATAGAATATCCTTAGGGATTCACTTCCACTACTTTATACATTGGAGTTGTAATTACATCCTGCTAGTATCACAGCATACAAACCTTCCAAGCAAGAGCCCATAATTACAATGTTGTGAAACTTCTTCTGCTCAGTAGTACAAATTACCATTGAACATTGTGGTGTAAGTCAGTAGACGAAATCATTGGTACAGCCAAAGTAAGGAGAAACAAAGGTGGCTTTACACCACCTTTACACTTTACCCTCTCTGTGTTGCAGACATCCAGTTGCCCTACATTACTACATGATGATGGCTGCAATAAGCCCGTGCAGAAATTATGAGCCAGAGTGAGTATGAGGAAGCAATTACAGCAATTCATTTTGTGACAAATATATGTCACACACAGTTTTGTCAATGTTAAGCTTCCTTTGCTGCAACGTCTCCAAAACAGAGTTCAATGTACTCCCTAGCAAGACCATGCTTCATTTTAGCAATAGCACTTTGACAGCAGAGAATATACTAAGGAAGTCCCTACGGCTAGAAAAAACTCAGTGAAGGCACAACATATAGAATGCAAAAAAAAAAATCACTGTTAATAAACAGAGAAGCTTTGGGTGGGCAAAGTAAAAAACAAAACAAAACCAAACCATGCTGCTGTAGCCAAGCTTAGACTTGCTTAAGCTCCAGACAATAGCTCCAGAATGGGGATACAGATCAGGCATTGTATTAAAAGCTGACTGCAGCTGACATGAACTTAATTCAAAGAATACCCCAGCTTGAAAAGAAACTTGCTGTATACAGAAGACTTTCATGCTGGGCAGAGCCCTGCCTTCCTAACCAAATACACAGTTTGTATTTTTCAATCCTGAAGGACTTGTAAGTGCAAGTTGAGCTTGAAAAGGGTATTACGTTCAAATAATATTTTAATAGCCTGCACTAGTTGATGCTTTAATTAAAAGTGGCAGTATGTTTAGAACTGTCTTATCAATGTTCACCAATCAGAGAACAAGTAGATTTAATGAAATTTCAGAAAAGTCAGAAAAGGCAACACTGGACTAATTTTAGATGGGTAAGAGCGTTCCACATCCCAGTGCAAAGATCTTACGAATCTTTCCACAGTGTGTTGTCTTCCTTGTGAGTGCTATGAGAATAGAGAAGCATACACATAATTTTCATGGATTGAAGTCACACATAAATTTCCCAATGATAATACAATCTTCAGTCTGCTGTGTTAGTTAGTGCATGCTTTCAGCTAGTGGGATACAGTCCAAATTCTTTGCAGAAGTAGGAAACTGTGGTGGGTTTGACTTTGGCTGGCTGCCAGGCGCCCACCCAGTTGCTCTCTCACTCCCCCTCATTCACTCCTCAAAAGGAAGGGGGAAGAAAATAAGATGAAAAAGCTCATGGGTCAAGATAAAGGCAGGGAGATCACTCACCAGTTACCACCACAGGCAAAACAGACTTGACTTGGGAAATTAATTTAATTTATAGCCAACTAAAAATAGAGTAGGATGGTGAGAAACAAAGACAAAACTAAAACCACTTCCTCCTACCCCTACCCTTCTTCCCTGGCTCAACTTCGATCCTTCATTCCTGACTCTTCTACCTGCCTGTCAGCGGTGCAGGAGGATGGGGAATGGGGGTTATGGCCAGTCCATAACGCTTCATCTCTGTTGCTCCTTTCTCCCCGCACTGTTCTCCTGCTCCAGTGCGGGGTTCCTCCAATGGGACAAAGTCCTTCACAAACTACTCCAACGTGGGTCCTTCCCACAGGCTGAAGTTCTTCAAGAACTGCTCTAGCATGTGTTCTTTCCATGGGGTACAGTCCTTCAGGAATGGACTGCTCCAGTGTGGGTACACCACAGGGCCACAGGTCCTGCCAGAAAACTTGTTCCTGTGTAAGCTCCTCCCCACGACATCACAGCTCCTGCCAGGAGCCTGCTTCGGTGTGGGCTCTCTACGGGGTGGTGTTTCCTTCAGGGTGTATCCACCTGCTCCAGTGTGGGGTCCTCCACGGGCTGGAGGTGGATATCTGCTCCACCGTGGTCCTCTATTGGTTGCAGAGAGACAACCTGTGTCACTGTAGTCTTCTCCATGGGCTGCAGGGGAATCTCTGCTCTGGCACCTGCAGCACCTACTCCCCCTCCTTCTTCACTGACCTTGGTATCTGCAGAGTTGTTTCTCTCACATTTTTCTCACTCCTCTCTCTCACACCTGCTGTGCAGTGTTTTTTACCCTTTCTTAAATATGTTATCACAGAGGTGCCACCAGCATCACTGCTGGGCTTAGCTGTGCCCTGTGGTGGGTCCATTGGAGCCAGCTGGAACTGACTGTGTCCGTCACAGGGCAGCCCTGACCTCTCCTCACAGAGGCCACCCCTGCAGTACGCCCCCGCCGTCGCCAGCACACCGCCACCCAATACAGAAACAAAAACCCAAAGGTAACAAGCTATGATATATAGAAGTATTTTTTTTTTAAAAAGTAGTATTTTTTCTCTTGGCAAAACAATAGTTTGAATGTTCAAGAACATTCATGGTGACACAACTGGGTGCTCTACTTACCTCATTAAAAAAGTCATTTCACATTTGCAGAAACAAATTGAGACACTTGATAAATGATCCCGAAAAATGAAATAAAACAAAGAATTCAAGGGAAACCAGACAGGTTTAAGGTGCACAGTTCACAATATCTACATTCACTGCTCTATGATAAATGGTATGTTACGATGTCATCCCATTAGGTGGTACCACAAGCTCAGAATTTCGCTTGAATGTCAGAGAAAAAAATGGATCAAGAATTAGGGCATGTAGGTAGACAATATCAAAAAGTATTTCACAAACTCAAGCATACACTTGAGTATGAAATTAACTTAATTACACCTTGTCTTTCAAAGTAAGTTGAAAGCCACAATTAATTTAGTCCTTGCCATCAAAGGGTCATTTCATTTATTCTCTCTGTTGAGGTCTGTGCTGAAAGACTAAAATCAACAGGTACTGAAACTTCTGTACAGAACAGAATATTAAAACTATGAAGTTGCTGCTGGCAGAAGCTATACACAGTGTAACTGGAACATGATCCCAGAAAGTAAAAGTAATTTTCTAGTAAGATTACAAGAATTTAGAGAAAGACTGATGTGTCTAAGGCAAGAACACGCTCCTCATGTTAGACATCTTCTTCCTTAGAGTACTGTTTACACAAGTGTCAAATATTTTGGCACTGATGGGACCTGGGTTTGTTTTTCTATTCTTTGTTAAAGTAGAATGAAAGTCAAAGTAATATTTATCTGCCACACTCAGTAGAATAGAATATTTCAGTTAGAAGGGACCTACAACAGTCATCTAGTCCAACTGCCTGACCAATTCAGAGTTGACCAAAAGATAAAGCATGTTGTTAAGGGCATTGTCCAAATGCCTCTTAAACACTGACAGGCTTGGGGCACCGACCGCTTCTTTAGGAAGCCTGTTCCAGTGTTTGACCACTCTCTCACTAAAGAAATGCTTCCTAATGTCCAGTCTAAACCTCCCCTGGTGCAGCTTTGAACAATTCCCACACATCCTATCACTGGATACCAGGGAGAAGAGATCAAGTTTACACTGGTTTATTTTGTTTATGTGCTACAAAAATATTATTTTCTTCCTTAGTTTCTTGGTTTGACCACTAGTAATCCTGTTTTATGATCCGTAGTCTTTCTTACAGTGATGATGAGATAAATCTTAAAATCCTATTTAAATGAGCAAATCTTTCTTGATATTTTAAAGATTTTTGATGTTGTGACAAGTGATGCTAATTTATCCACAGTTTATCTTTATTTTGAGTAGTTTTATGGATAAATTTCAGTACTGTAACATTATTAATTTGTAACTCAAGAATGTTGCATAGAAGACTAAACCACCTGGGGCAAAAAGAAAGTGACATTAATTACCTCATGCTATTTGAAAGGTATTGATGGTCTTTTCAGACATATATAGAGGTTATTTAGAAAATATGTAAACAATTTGCTTTATTTCAAGGAGGAAACTCCCTGAGGTCTATGCAACACCAACCGGATAACTACTGTTCAGAAAAATGCAGTGATCATATAGATCGGTCAAGCAAAAGATCATTTATCAGATGTCAATAGATCTTTTTACCACAATCAGGCTTATTTTGAGCTACCAAAGAGGAAATTGTTTGATTAAAACTTACTGTGATCCACAGCCCACTGCTGATGAGCCAATCCATGACTGTACAGCACAAGATTTAAAGGAAATGTTATTCTGAAATGCATGTGTCCGTTGCCCTTGCACATCAAAGGTTCCTGTACCTATGATCAGCCTAGTCTGACTATATATTATGTTACCGTTGGAAGAAAAATAAATACAGAGGCCAATAGCATCTCTCACGTAATAATCTGATTTCTTTCTCAGTCTCCTGTAGCTTGGATCTTAACTGAAACCCCAGGTTATAATGCACAAAATTTAAAGTAATTCTGCCTTCTCTCTATGCTCAGAGCTACCTTGATCATAGAACCACAGCATGGTTTGGGTCAGAAGATCATCTAGTCAAACCTGCCCCGCCCTGCACTAGATCAGGTTGCTCAAAGCCCCGTCCAACCTGACCGTGAACACTTCCAATGATGGGGCATCCACAGCTTCTCTGGGTAACCTGTTCCAGGGTCTCACCACCCTTACTGTAGAAAATTTCTTCCTTATATCCAATCTAAATCTACCCTCTTTCAGTTTAAAACCATTGCCCCTTGTCCTGTCACTACAGACCTTGGTAAAAAGTCTTTCTCCATCTTTCTTATAAGCCCCCTTTAAGTATTGAAAGGCTGTGATAAGAGCTCACCGGAACATTCTCTTCTCCAGGCTGAACAACCCCAACTCTCTCAGCCTTTCTTCATAGGAGAGCTGTCCCAGCCCTCTGATCATCTTCCTAGCCCTCCTTTGGACCTACTCTAATAGGTCCATGTCTGTCTTGTGCTTGGGGCACCAGAGCTGGATGCAGTACTCCAGGTGGGGTCTCATGTTAAATATAACTTGGATCTAATTAAAAAAAAAAAAAATCCCAGCAAAACAACCCCGACGAAAAACTCTCTGAGAGAAACAAAAAAGAGGTATGGTGGATTTTTAAAAGTATGTTTGTGCAGACAGAGATTCTATCTTTTTATTAGACCGGCTGACAGAGTGGAAGGAAACCAGAGAAGCTCTCAAGCACAGAAGGTCTTTTTCAGCTCTAAATTGTTAAATGCCTTTGTGCACCTATCCTAGTCAAAATGTACTTTCACTTTTCCCAAGCCAAAAAATGTAAGAAAAAAACCTGAATTACTCTTCAAAGTACCACTACAGAAGTGCACATGGTCACGAGAGACCAAAAGGTCTAAGTATGTGTGGCTGAATTAGTTATGATTTCCAACTGTGCAGTTTTCAAACACCTTCATCAAGACTGATTTATATAAATATGATAATTACTTCAGGAGCTCCAGAGGAACAAGCAGCATCCTCACAAAATATTCAACATATTTGTACCTAAATGGGTGTAAGTCTGCACTCTGCAAAAACTGCTTTGGGGTGAGATGGGTGAACAAGGCTGCACAGCAAATTCCAGCTGCACTGGACTTTGCACTCCAGAGATTCTTTGTCAATAATGCAAACCATGAAAATAATACATAGCAGGACTTCAGCCTCAGCCAATATCTATGGAGGTTAAAAGAGAAAACTCACTTAAAGCTATTTCTGTGGGTTTTAGTCTAAATATAATTTAGGAGAAAATGAATGGAAGGTCTAAACAAATTGGCTTGTTCGGATATCACTGAAAGCACACATTTGAAGAAAATACTTAGGAGTAAGAAGGCAATAGTCCAGCTTCAATTTTAGATACCTAGTAGAACTGACAGATCTGGAATCCAAAAAGTGTAACTATGAAAAGGGTGAAGGACAGCAAGGAACATGAGTGGTGGAATGCTTACATGGGTTTCTTCAGAGAAGTATTTTCTTCAGACCAGAATGACACTGTGCACTATTTTACATTACTGAAATATTGTCTTTGAAAAAGCCAACAAGCCATTTCCAAATTTTACTTTTTGAAGACAGAACAAAGTCCAAAAGGTAAGAATGACATACTGTAATTCATAAACTATTGTACAGCTGTAAGCAATGTTATGTTTTCAATTCTATTTTAACAATATTCTGTTACATATAATAAGAATGTGGACTCCCATTGTGTATCTCAGAAAAAGAGAAAAAAAATAATGAAAAACCAATGGCCACTAGAAAAAACACACAATCCTTTTCCATAGTCAGCTACTATCAGAGGTAATAACTTGATCAAATTCCTAAGAAGTTCTGTGCTGCAGTCTTACTAGGTATCAGGCTAGTTATTCCCTTGCCTTAAAAATAGAAGAACAATCCTTGAAAAGCTACAACATTTATTTGGTTGCATGAGAAAAGCCCTCAATCTGGTGGGAAGGCCCAGACCATTATATTCACCATTTGTAACACTATAGATAATGACATCTGAAGGGTGTATGCTTCTACTGATCAACAGATCTGCAACATGCCTCTTCACTGTCTTCACGTATGTGAACCAGCTGCTTGCAGCTCCCCTCACAGCAGGGTTTAGTGGACTCCCAAATATCTCACTGTCGTGGTTTAACCCCAGCCAGCAACTAAGCACCACACAGCCACTTGCTCACTCCCCTCGCAGAACGATATGGGAGAATCAGAAGAGTAAAAGTGAGAAACCTCGTGGGTTGAGATAAAGACAGTTTAATAGGCAAAGCAAAAGCCGCACACGCAAGTAAACCAAAATAAGGAATTCATCCACTAGTACCCATCAGCAGGCAGGCGTTCAGCCATCTCCAGGAAAGCAGGGCTCCATCACGCATAACTATTACTTGGGAAGACAAATGCCATCACTCCGAACATCCCCCCCTTCCTTCTTTCTCCCCCAGCTTTATGTGCTGAGCATGACATCATGTGGTATGGAATATCCCTTTGGTCAGTGGGGGTCAGCTGTCCCAGCTGTGTCCCCTCCCAGCTTCTTGTGCACCCACAGCCTGCTCGCTGGTGGGGTGGGGTGAGTAGCAGAAAAGGCCTTGACTCTGTGTAAGCACTGCTCAGCATTAACTAAAACATCCCTGTATTACCAACACTGTTTCCAGCACAAATCCAAAACATAGCCCCATACTAGCTGCTAAGAAGAAAATTAACTCTATCCCAGCCAAAACCAGCACACCCACAGTCCCACTCATGATGCCGAGTACAATATCAGTATCCCATTCATACGCTACTGCCAAGCTGTCTCCTTCTGCTGAATGATGTCTTATCTCATTTAATTTGCAACTTTCCAATATGCTGTTCTTGCCTAGGCAGATAGAGAAGGCTGCAGATATTTAATTTGAAAAAGCTACTGTCATAACAAAATTACTCTTTTGACAAGTTTTAGCTGAAAAAAAAAGATGATCAAATGTAGGATTACTCCACTTTCAGCTGCATTGCTGGGCTTCTGGAACTGAATTTCATCCATTCAATTAAATCCATTTTGAAATGTAAAAATAACATTTACTGCAAAAGGGCTGAAGGCTTTCCTTGTTTATCTTGTTTTAGCATATCTCAGTCTTTGGGATAAGAGTAATGAGATTCCTCTGAATTAAAAATGCAAATTTGCCTGCCCCAGAAAGACAAAAACTGGATCTGCGGGTGCCGTATTATTGGGACACTGATAATTTATGGTAATCTGGACAGCTCAGGAACCATTTATCTTCCAAGGATACTTACACCATACCATCTAGGATGAAATACTCTACCAAACACTATGTTCCACCATTCATGCACTAACCTTCATTCCAGCGCTCCCACGTACCCTCCTACTGCGCTGTGGGCTAAAGAAATTTTCACAGCTTGTCACATTGCCATCACACCACTGACTTACTTGACAGTATAAAAGATGCTAATGGATATGTCTAGGGATTTGATGTTTTCACCCTGAATTATCAAAGGACTAGTTAAGTTTGTCTGTCAGCTCTGTGGAAAGTTGGGGGAGGCAGATGCTTCTCCCTTGGTCATGGGATGGCAGCCACAATTACAGTGTTCAGACTAGGGACACTGCACGCCTGCCTGAGAGATGCTGCAGCAGGTCCTGCTCAGCTAAAATATCTTCATCCACACCTTCCTTCACTGATCTCAACCCACAGGCAGCTCCAGATGTAACAAGCCTTGCACTGAGCTAAGAACCACAAAGCTCAAGGCCCCATGTCCTAAATCCTTGGATTTCTAACACAGGGACCACAGTGAATATTAAAAAAAAAAGCAGCTGGATTTGTCTCTTTATGATGCAACTAGGAAGCCTATCCTGTTCAGGGATCTCTCTTGTTTTTTTTATGACAAAGCCTACCAGAAGGAAGGTGTTCAGAAGGAAGGTTGTCTTGCACAAACAGGGCTACTTTAGCTGAAGGTGTTTGTGTGGTGACTCCCTGCTGCAGTGGGAAGAGCTAACCAAATTACGTGGCTAACTCCTGGAGGTTTAAGGGGAAGGCTTCCTTCTCACAGCCCCCAACAGAAAAGCTCCTTAGCAATCTGTTCAAACAATGAACCACTTCCTCCAGCAATTTTAAATGAATACGACAGTCTTCTGTGGCAGGGAAATATACAACTTACATATTTCTGAATATAGTTTATTTAGTAAATGATACCCGTACTAGTAAAGGGACCTACAATTAGAAGTTTTCACATTTTTTAAAGGCGTTTTTTTTTCTCCCCTCCCCCTCTTGAAGAACGGAGGAAGAAATGTCATTTCTATAATTAAACTGCTAAGTTGCCATGGTCTTTGGGAAAAAAACAGAGATTGTCTCCCACCAGCTCTGTGAGCTATTGATCCACGAGGCAGGCCAGGGATGCCGTGTGCTGTAAGGCACACAGCATGCCATTAGCACAGGCACCCTTACAGAGCAAGACAGGAGCAAACACAAGGCAGGTGCAAACCAAACATTCAGGAGTTGTACTAGAAAGCCTTACAGGAACACAGGCTCCTTTGGGAAGCCATAGTACGTTATTATTTATAAGGACAAACACTCCCAGCAGTTTCTGTCTCCTATTACATACACTTAAAACAACAGGAGGGTTCTGTACTGCTTCGTTATGTGGTACAGGAACGCACTGTGCACCCCATTTAGAGGTGGGAAGAAGACTGGTTTTAATCCATCTTTCTGTGGGCTGAATTCCAGTTGGGATCTGACTGAAAGCTTTAAATGATCTTTAGACTGTGTTGAGCATACACCTGATCTGCAGTACCTCTAGGCTGTCCCACACTGCACGGTCCCCTAGGGATGCTCTTGTCTCATGTCAGATCTCTTTCTGTTTCACTTAAATACTGCCCGAGACATGCCCAACACCAGGTCTTACAAAAAAAATCTGTAGAGGACAACACCATGGCTGTCTTTCCCTACCACAGGGAGAAGCTCTAACATCAATTGTTTCAACTAATTAGTCAGTTCTGGTCAGGAATTTAACACTGATCTCTACTTAGTAAACAAGGAAACACTAATTTGCAAATACGTAGCTGAAATTAAGGAAATGCCTAAGTATTCTGCTGAATTTCGATTTTAATAAAATATCTTATGTAATAAACATTTTTCAAAGGATATGAGAATGTCTACATTAGTGAGAAAAAACTTTTTTAAAATCTGAAACATTATTTAGGAGTGAGTGCTAATTTAAATGGCATTTCATACATTAACAAAGTCTGAGTTTATATTTTATATTAATGAAATACTATCAAATGTAATCTAAACAATTTAATGGTTGGCTGGGTTAATTAGCATTTTTCAAAGACTTATAATTAGTGGGTTTTTTAACCTCAAGGTCACAGCTCAGACCCAAGATCTTACTAGTTAGAGCACTGACAATAACTATGAGGACAAATATAGCATTTTCATCTGAGGATCCTAACATATTTTACTTCTGCACATATTTCCTCAAAACACCTACAAGTTAAGTGACAATTTTTAAGGCTCATGTTACAAAGAAGTAGGCTGAGACACTGACAGAAACCAATGTTTTCTTCAATCATCATAGTAGAATGCGGGAAAAAGATTTTGCACATAGGCTGGTAAGCTGTCTTGACAACTTTGCAAGGCTGATAAAAATATATGTCCCTTTTTATCCTCTTCCAAAATGGAAGTATCACTGTTGAGCTGACACAGTCACACAAATACATAAAAGTGCTTTCAGTGAAGATAGTAAAGGTCAAAATACTCAGAATCACTAAGACCACTGAGCATTTCCTTTAATTAAAACTTCCTTTTACTAGAAATTAATGTATTAATTAAGTACAAGACTGCTCATATAGTACTCAGCAATATGAAATCACTTGCCATATAAAAGTAATTGATTTGCTGTTCCTAACACCATTAATATTAATTATCACACACAACTGCTACATAGGGTATATTGACATTTATGGTTTAGGGCAGTTTAAGTCCCAAGAGCTTCATCTACAAATATCAGAACAAAGAGGTCCTTTCCCAAACTGTTTATCAGCTTTTCACTCATTTACTACTATTTGTACTACTTAGACACAAGAGACACCCGCTTGAAATCACAGGTACAGCTGTGGTGCCTGCTAGCCTGAGATCTTTCCACAGGAACCTCCCAGTTGATTTAGTCAAGAGAGATGAACAGCAGGAACAAGGAAATATTAGGTCCTTTCATGGAATTGAAGCCAAACCACCAGTATATGGGAAGAAATTTGCCAGTAGTTAGGAAGAAAGACTGCAGTGAAAACTCAGTTTGGTGCCTTAGCAACAAGATCCTCCAAGTGGTACAATAAGAGGCAGGATTCAGGTACCTAACCATAGGCAGGTTGTACCATTTTGGATGCCCTAAGCATCTTCAATTTCTGAGACATTTGTGTGGGGCTGGCAGGTACAAACTAGGAGTGAGAGCTGAGCTGTGCCCTATTGGAGCAATGGCTTCAAGCCAGGCAGGATAACTTACAGCATCTAAAATGATAATAGATGCTCAGTTCCCTAAACCTGAGTCCAACCTGTGTTTGGTTCTGAGACAGAAAACACTCTCTAGTATTTTAAACAGGGAAAGCTAAGGAATCTGTATGTTTTGGTTTTGGTTGATTTTGAGCTGGCAAAAAGTGGTGGAAAGCTGGTACGCTGCCAGAATCAGGTCATCATTAGAAAATTCTCCTTCCATATAAAGAGTTGTAAACATAATGCCATGTTAATGATTCAGTTTTAACTTTCCTGATTTCTTCTACAGACTGGTGACCTGTACAATCACTCCCTCAACTCCTTATTATTTTACAAGGTAATTATAATTAATATAAAGTAAAATCTGGAAAATGAAGTCTGTTGAAAATGAATATAAAAAAGCAAACTTCTCTTTATAATTATATGCTTTCATAGGAAAGATGGTGCACTGTACTGCACATTAAATTTTTCAGGTTTATCTCTTTTCTACGAAGCCACTTAAAAAAAAAAATCTATGAAAGAAAAACATCAAGTAAATGAGGCATAAACTGATAATATCCCCAGGTACTGACTACTTTTGCACAGGCACTTCTTCTAAATTCCCTTAAACATATTGTGCTCTATACCACATGGGACACATAATTCTTACACTAATTTTCACCCTTTCTTCAGTAGGTTTCAGGGCATCTAGAAAAGTTTGTTTTCTACTACAAAGTCTAGGAGGCTCCTTTATTCTCTAATCATAAGAAACCTACATAAACACTTTACAACACTGAAAAAAAAAACCATTGATTACAGTCATAGGGCTAAAAAGAACAAAATTCCATCTTGTCATAATTGTAAAACACTAAAAAGTGCAGCCAGTGCAATTTTGTATGTATATACGTGCATGCATGTATATCTGCCCCTGTTGGTTTCAGCTCTCTCTTTGGATCAAACAAAATACTTGCAACAGAGCTCAAATCAAAATTTGCCAGTTTGACACTGCAAGATATTTGGAGTGGAAATCAAAGACTGCACTGCTTTAGAAAGCAAAGGTACCCTGTGATGTGTCAAGCACACAGGCGCTGCATTTCTGGGCAAAGGCCTTAAATCATTCTTCTGCTGACAGGTATGCTCAGGGAGAAAGAAGGTTGTTTATCTTAATGTCCTTATGTATTTTCTGCAGCCTGTTCACACTAAATGCCACAAAGCATCTTGGAAAACATGCTACTGATGTAATTCTGTGCTGTGGCTGAATAACATTAAACAAAATTCATATAGCCTTTGAAGTGCAACCTTTTTGTTCTCTATTCTAAATAGTAAAATAAGTAAAAATCGAGGCTTTCATGTTAGCTGTCCCATCCTTATCTCCCTTTTCTCCAGCAAACACAAAGCAAACACAATGAACGCTGGACTAGCAAGCGGACAGTAACGTATCACAGAGAACTACACACCTGTTGCAAAATTTGGTGGCGTAACAGAAAAAGAAATCAGAACTTCACACAACTGCTTATAGAAAAAGTTTTACCTACACTTGCATCTTATTGTTTCCTGAAGGCTATGGGCCAAATTCTGTAGCTGTTTATACTCAGTCTATGGCAGCCCAGAACATAGAGTACTGCTTCTCAATGCAATTAATTGTTTGACACCAGATGTCCATGCCTGAACACTGGAAGCATATTCACTTTTCTTTAATTTTTTTAAGCCCATATGTGTATTGACATAAGTATGTTGCCATGTCATATTTGAACACAGTGAAGCATTCCTCATAAACATTTTGAATATTCCTCGTTAATATCTCCATAATGCAGTACAAAACAGATCCATAATAGCCTAACAGATTAACACAAATGACTGTAAGGTTTTACTTCATTTTTTATTAATATATGCATTTAAAAAATGCCTAAACACCTGCTGGCTTCCAGACCGAGCTATTTTTGTCAGATGTTTCAAAACAAATTGTCAAAGTACTTTCAAACAGAAAGATCAAAGTTCTTATGATGAATTCAAAGGCATTAACTCTCCATATTCAGTTCTCTGTTGCACAGGGAGCAAAACAATAATGCTGGTACCACAGAGCTGATCATGTCACAGGAGCAGCAGAAGGGTGCTGTGGCTCAACTGGCGTGTGCTCCTTCCATCCACACTTAGCAAAAAATCTCGAGAGCCCAGCATGAGGCAGTGGCCCAGGGTGGGCAAAGCAGGGATGTGCTGTACAACAGCAGCTCCTTTTTGGCTGCTGCGCAGCTATACTCTGCCAAGTCAGGCAGCTTCGGGGGACAGAGTCATAAAATAATCTAGGCTGGCAGGGACCTCTGAAAGTCATCTGGTCCAACCCTTTGGTCAAAGCAAGGCCAACTTCAAAGTTAAAGCTAGCTTCAAAGTAAGATCAGGTTGCTCAGGGCCACGTCCAGTCAAGTTCTGAGTAGCTCCAGAGACGGCGATGCCACAGCTTCTCCCAGAGATCTGCTCCAGTGCTTGACTACCCTAACTGTAAATTATTTTCCCTAATATAAAACTGGAATTTGTTTGTCAACTGGTATAGTTGAAGACAGCAATATATTCCCACTCTTTTCTGAGCTGCACTGACCAAATCCAGCTCTCAGCCTCCCCATGTTGCAACCCCCTAATCATCTTGATGGCCCTCCTCACTGGATGGTGCCAATTTTACTCCTCCCTTGTTTTGCAGCTTCCTGTCTGCAGTGGTGAAGGACTCTTGTGAAATGGGAAGAATTATTTTGTAACAAGCAATGGCCTGGACCTCAGGGTATTTGAGCTCTGCTTCTCTTCCTTGTATTTTTCTTGTGTGAATATGGGAAAGTCGCCTCCTTGGGCTGGGTTCTAGTAGGGACTGTTGAGCTCTATGACTTGAATTAAACCTACCCAAATTTAGTTATCTAGTATGCAAAACCAATGCTTGTCTATATCGATTACATGAAAAACAGAGGGTAGTTGGGCCCCTGAAATAGGCACTTCAGTTAATTGCCAAAGGTAATTTGAAATATGGATTAGGGCGTAATGTAATATAAAAAGGGAATGATATCAGATTGAGCTAAATCTGGATACCTGTTGTGTAACAAATGCTTATGTTAGTAATGGCATCAACTTTGAACTTGGTCACTTTTTGTGGGTGTTTTTTTTAATGAGAGAGAGTGGCCAAGGCAGAGTTATTAAAGTGTGAGTCAGACTCAAAAATCAAGAGTTGGGGGCAAAAAAATTATGAAGGCTTTAAAGAAGGTCAAGCCAGATTCTTTTTTATCTATCTTCTAATTCTCTACTTCATTTCAGATATTAGTATAGTAATAATCACTTTGCCACTCCCTGCAAATGCGCAGTCAGTTTATTATGCCTCCAGGGGTACGAGCTCTTACTACGAAATCAGGATCCCATTGTGCTGGGCCACAAACTCAGCAAATGTTAAGGGACGCTGCTGCATAGAATAGCTAACAAAGCTCCTTGGACAGTGAACTGGAACACAAATTCACCAAAAACTCATTGCATAGAGATGCCGAATATCTCTTGGATGGAAATGACACTTAAAATCCACTGAGCTGTGCAGGATTCAAACTGGACCTGTAAGGGAATGGCTTTATGCATGACTAGAAATAGCTTGAGACATCCCATGTCCTTAAAGAACTTAGGTTACATCTTTCAGAATGAGTTGAAAGACAAGCTTATTAACTCAAATTTTAACATGTTTGTAGCTTACATCAGCAGATGTCCTGCTTATAAGAAATGGGCAAAATATCCCATAACAGGCTCTGAGTATACACATTTAGATGAATACAAAACTGTTTTCAGAGGAATAGTTTTTCTTATCTGAAAACATAAAAAAGAACATTATCGCACCATCCAAATTCACTTTTAAGTGCAAATGTTTTGCAATATAAACATTATTTTCCATAATCCTGTTGAAAGACTGGCAAAGCAGATGAGTCTTGATGCCAATGTAACAGAAATCTGAAGTCTGTTCCCAGCTCTGCTTAAAGTGACCTTGAAGAAGCTGTCCAATATTTTATTTGTGAAAATGAACCACTGAAAGATACTGTCAAAGGTAGAAATATGAACCATGTGTAATGTGAAGGAAATAGAAATATTAACAGCAATTAGGAGGAGAGCTGGAACTGAAATTTATGGTTTCTGGGCTTCCTATCAAATGTATCTTTGTACATAATAACAGGGATAATAACAGGGACTGTCTGTGTCTCTTCCGCAGTTGTTCAGATAAAATCACGTGCTCTGGCTGTTGTGTTTATCTTAATGCTGTATATGAAATAAATGCAAGCAACTGAGAATATTAAATGATGGAAATCTGAAGGTCCAAGCCAGAATCAGTGGCACATAGATTACTTCTTCTCCCTAAAGCATGGTGCTTTGATTTTCCCTTTCCAACTATGAAATAGTTTTAAGAAGGAAGACTCAAAATAAATTTCTTCAGTTAAAAAGTAAATCAGATTATAATTTCACTGAAGATACTTTTCTAATCCTCTTAAATAATCAAAAACACTGGAAAAAATCTTTCTTACAGCAATACAAGCTTCTCCCTTCTCCTAAAAGGGATCTCACCAGAAAAAGGGTAAATAGCAGCCTTGCATTGCCTAAATAAGCCATTGTTTGTGTCGCAAAACTCAACAATTAATGATAATAGCTGGAAATAAATCCCACTTGACTCTCAGGAAATAAAGTGAGGTTGCAACACTCAATTTTTTTTTTTACTTGCAAAATGAAGACTTGAGACACAGTGACCTGGGCCACCACAAAGCTACTTTTACTGCTATTTTGAGGGTAAAGCTAGAACTGAAAATACTGGTGTAGACTTTTCATAGTATTAGAATAATGACAGATAAAAAGTGTTTAGATTTTGTTTCCACTAGAATATGGAAACAAGACAATTGCCAAGTCATCTGCCATTTCTTCAGACATCTAAACTATATATTCTATATCAGCATAATATTTCATTATACGATGTGACTAAGTCTTATGATACTGAAATGGTTTAAAATTGTTGTATGGAATTAAATTTATTACTAGTGACTTTTATGTCAGTATCATGCTGATTCTATAATCAGCAATAAATGTGTTTAAAAGCATGTCCTATGAAACTCAACAGGGATGTTTAGTTAAAAGCAACCACAAGCATTGAGAGTATTAAATTAGAATTTGAGTTGTCATTTTCTGAGGGTAGTTTAAAGAAAGCTAATACACATCAAAGTGATCAATCATGTCAGCTCTTGAGTGGAATTCTCCAGGCCTCCTTCTTCTGTCAACTTTGTGTGCCTTAAGAGTATCATCAGACATGACGGCCTATTCTCTCACTTGCAGGCGGTTAAATCAGAAGCAACTTGCAGGACTGACAGGAACAACTTTGATAGAAAGTAAACAGAAGAAGAAAACTGGTTCCAATGTTTGTAAAATCCCCCAACAGTGTAATTATTTGTTTGCTTATCTTGCCAGAGAAGTAGAGAGATCGTAACACGACATGTCTTCAAAGATACTGGAGAAACTGCAAACAATGGACTACTCCTTGTAATTATAAGAGACAGCAGCTCTGTTTTTCAGGCCCTTCTCCTGATTTTAAGTCAGGAGTCTAATTTTTTCAGTTTTCCTTTTCATCAATAACTTGTTTCTCCCTGTGATAAGAAAGGTCCGTGCTGTTGTTTGATGACATATTCTTCCATTCCCCCATTTCTGCCTGCAGAAACACACTATATACGCACCTCTCTATGTATAAAAATACTGTATCTGCTGTCTACATAGATGTGGCTTGGAGTGAAGAAACTTCTCCCTAAGCAATTGCTAAATTTTAGGCTTTTTTCTTCCTTTTCAGTAGTGAATTACTTCCCTGCCCACCCCCCCAATAACACATTTTAATGTTTTCTGCTGGACAAATGGGGGATATATTGGTTTGTTTGGATTCCTTCTATGAACTGTTTTTTAATTAGAGAAGGTGGACTTCTAAAAATTCTTAAAGAGAATTTATTAAGAATTTTTTTAGTTTAGAAGTAAAATATATGTAGTCTATCAATTTTCGGAAGGACTTTTTTTCCTGAACAGCTTTACAAAAAATTTCTGTAAAGGGGAAGTAATTAGTTTACCTTTTTAAGAGTAACATCATCTTACATTTACTGCTATTGCATTTCTCATCCTCTTTCATGAATCAAGCCACTATCTCCAGACATCTTTGGATGAACTATAAAATAACTGTACTACATGATCACGTTTCGTTTACTAGACATATATAGCTTCTTCAAGCAGTACCACCTCAGCACACTCAGAAAAAAACTCCAGTTTCCATTAGCAGTACAGTTATATTTTATGGTATGTGACAAAGAATGTGAGAAACTCACTCTTAGCATTAAAAATAAAGTAAGTTTCTAATCCTCAGCTGTGTGAAAATGAGATCTAAGGGAATCCTAAAAACTTAGGAACCAGAAGATGAATAAAAAGAAACATAAGTCAAGGATTTCTGGAGCTTGATGGATGTTTTTGAACATCTGGAGTTGACATTGCTGACTTTATTACACATTTAAACTATGATAGGTCCACTGTGACCATGTTGTGTTGTATCTAAAGCTTACTTAGTTGCCTGGAAAAATCTTGTGTTATGCCTAGGAGTTACCAGTGATAACACATATTTCTACTGTGAGTGGGCAAAACTAAGTTGGAAGATGTATTTTACTTCCTCAGTTTTTTTGGTAGGAAAAGAACTGATGTTTTTTGCTGAGCAAATACACCGAAAAGACCTTTAGTATTTTTTTCTTAATGTTTCTGGGATTTTAAACACTCTGCATATCAGAATGTACAACAGTGCAAATGTTGCAAGTAACCAGTAAGTAACTGTAGTGGTAGGGTTTTTTTTTTTTTTAAATAGCACTACTTTACTGTATTATGCATTCATAATTATCATGATGCAACAGAAATTAAGGAGCAAATCTAGCAAGTGAGTTCAGGGGATTGAGGACTTCCTACTAACACCATTTACTCCTATATCCCCCTCTGTGACTTGCTTTCAAGCATCCCATGCAGGCTCGAGATGAATCTATAGGATTCAAAATGGTGCATGGGAAATTAATTTTGCACTTGTCCTCAGATCCTAGGGTCTTCTGAAAGGGTACAAAATTATGCAAATACTTGCCCTTGTCCTTTTTTTTGCTTTCTTACAGGAGATCCAGAATGTCAGCCACCATGAAACAGTAATGCACAATTCAAACTCACCAGAGGAAACCATATGGAGACTCTCAAGGAGTGTCCTTTGGTCCCCCAAAAGGACAGCCAAAACATCAGATTCTTTTCTGTCTTCTGTAAAATGAGCACACACACCCCCACCCCCAACCATAGCATCATGGAAGCACCTATAAGTATCGATGCAGACTGAAAAGATTGAAAGTTACACATTTTTATAGATAGGGGTGAGATACTCTTGATCACTAAAGACTTACTTTTTTATATTACAAGTTCAAATAAAAGTTTCTATAAAATTGTATGGGCACTAAAAGCAAGTTACGCTAGCTGTTACAATTTCTTAATGCATGGTGTTCAGAGATGCTTACAACACTTAGTTCTACTGCTGTAAGTACACACAGACAATAAAATTGAAATATTTCATATCCAAGTGTGCACAGAATTTTTATCTGAATTAGAACATGATTACTCTTACTGGAAGCAGTTTCTTTACTGTTAGCACTCAGTAGGTCTCGCCTCTTTCTCCCTGGGGAGAAAACCAAGGGCTAGAGAATGCCATATCTAGCATAGCATCTTTCTACAATTATCACAGAGATTTCTAATATTAGGTGCATTTGTTTCCTAACTTTGTGGGAAGAAAGTCAACACAATCTCTTTTTGAAAACCCTGCTGTGCCAGCATTATTTGTATTCTAATATTTTCTAAGAGCCTTTCCCAGGTATAAATGAGATGTCAAATCTAAATTAACACTGGAAACATGACCTGCCCTGCTCTTTTGCTGCAAACTGACAGCTCAGCTGCATAGGTCAAATGTGAATCACCCTCTCAGCTAACTAGAGACTCAGGATTGGCATATTGCTGAACTGCAAAACTTACTAACAAAACATCACCATAAAGAATAAGGAATCCCAAACAATTCCATAAACTCTATTTTTCACTTCTTAATTATTTTTTTATAATTTTACAGTGTTAATTCTTAAAAATTAGATTTACAGGGCCTCACAAAGCCTTCCTGATTAGCAAAAATATGGCTTTCAAATAAACCTCTTCCCAGAGAACTAACTGCTTTTCCCACACCCAGTTCTTACATACTGTAATTTGGACTGCTTTGCCCCTTCCTTCCTCATCATCATAGGAAAAAAAACAACCTGGGATAAACTGCAGATGGTCATTTTATCAACCCTCCTACCAAAACTGAATATACCTATATACTTTTGATTCTTTCTTTCTGAAAAGCAAGCCTGTTAGCTTTTGTCATGTCCTTTACAAAATGGAAAAATAAATTCCCTTCCTCTTTGCAGTAGACTTCTGGTTAAGTAAAGGTTATAGCATCTCCTCTTAATTTTCCTTTTTTCCTGAGCAACCATTGTTAATGAAACCTTTCCTCTCAATAATCAGTTTCCATATAATTTCAATTGCTCTCTCCTGAACTTTATCCTACAGGTCCTAATCTTTCCTGATGCACAGGGCCTAGAAGCAGAAACAGTACTTCAGCTGAAACCCTCCAATGCCACCTCTTTCCCTCCTGTTAAAAGTTCTATGAAAAATCCTTCCAAAACAGCAAATACATCAAAACAATTAATCTAAAAATAGATAATACAAGCAGAAGAAAGACGTGGTGAAAACTGTGTCTTCATTTACCAAACTTTGCTTATCTTCAGATCACCCAAAAGGAGGTTTCTAGTTCACATGGACTAAAAAAGATCTGAGAAACTTGGAAGACTTGTAAAAGCTTAACGTTTCACGTCAGATAAAAGTAGAGATGAAAAACTCCTATTCCTTTTTATGCAAATGATAAAACCATATTCTCCATGGACCCCAAGAAGAACAGAAAGAAGGAAAGCATTTTGGAAAATCGGCATGCCATCAAATCCACAGAAAAATAGAGGATGATCAAAAACATTAAAGACTGGCAAGAAAATAAGATGTACTATTTTATCATGTTGATTTTCATTACCACATCTTCAATATCAACTAATCGGTCATGGCTAAACATAGTTTATGTAATTGCACTGAAATACCTTTTAGCTCTTAGGTGTAACAGACTCATCCACAGTCTCTCTCATTTGGCAAGTGAATACATGCTCAGCACCTCAGATTTCAGTACATTTCCAGTTCAGTGGCCAGCCTCTCCTTGTCCTCTGCCATTTTACCTTACATCTCTACTTTTCAAAATAAGACTTGTGCCTATACTTACCACTGCAATTCTCTGCTGATTCACTTTATCAATAGCATCCTTGTTTCACACAGGCAAGTTAACACCATTACTGATTCTCATCCAAAAAGGATCTATTTTGCCATAGATTTTGCAGGACACTGGTGTTGGTTCCTGAACTAAAGTTGAGGGCAAGAAACAGGTGTAGAAAGGATGGATGGAAATGTTCCTAATTCACAGCATGGGGGAATTGCAGCCTGCCCCTTCTTCTACAGCACTTTTAAGGCTGCTCTAGGAGCTGCCAGAGCCCGGTGGCAGCAGGAGTAGTAGTACATTGGCATATGGTTACACAACAGGTATGTATAGGAGTCAAATCTATTTCTAGGTGAAGTGGAGGATTCAGTATTAAATCAACTGCATTCCACCTCAGGAATTAATATAGATGACAGCTATGTAGGAAGTAGCCATTTCCTGAGCAGCTAATTAGAATACTCCTCAGAATACACAAGAATAACAACTAGTCATTATTGTAATTATTCATTTCTGTGCCAGTCACTTTGCCTTCTCAGTGTACATTAATGTACTTTAGAAATGGCAAGCACAGCTGAACAAAGATCATATTGCACCTGAAATTACTGAAGCACAAAAAATGAAGACAGTATATTGATGGTTCTGGGATAGCAATATGAAGTCATTACTGAAAGACAACAAACTAGATGCTGTCATATGTCAAAGTCTAAGTCACCTTTTGGAAAGATACGCATACTGTATAAACAAACTGCAGTTACATGTCTAGATAATAAATCTATCAGCCATATAGGTTGAAACATCTGGTCCATGTGCAAATAGGTGAATGCCCAACAACTGATTACATATATATTCTAGCCAGAACAGAGGTATACATGTTTGAACTGTTTCAAGTATTCACAGTTGCACTACTTAATTTGCATTTCATATTTCTGATATGTGTAAGGTTTATTAACAAATATAGAGAAGAAAGGTATCTCTGTATTTAGAGTTCTAGAATTCAGCAACTCAGCAGTGTGGGAAAACCCATTCACTGCACTGCATGTTCATTGCACTACTCCAGGAACAGCTTTCAAGTATCTGAGTGACCAGTATTTTTACCACAGCCGTCTATTGCTCTATGAAAAGCTGATCTCGCTTTAACTCCCCACAGCCAAGTACCATTCATGAAGTGAATTCCATCAATAAGCTTTCTACCACAAATTTTTGTGGTTTTTTTTTTTTTTGTGTATGCAAGGTCAACATTACAAATTAAACATTTCTTACCATTGCACTATTGAGGATTTTACAGCCACTCCCATTAGAAGTGTAAGCATATACTGCACTACTTGTAAAAACTGGCTGTTGATACATATTAACTTCAAATCTCAATTACTGTAGTATTTGAAGAAAGTGATTGTCGTGGTTTAACCCCAGCCAGCAACTAAGCACCACGCAGCCGCTCGCTCACCCCCCCCACCGGCGGGATGGGGGAGAGGATCGGAAGGGCAAAAGGGGAAAACTCGTGGGTTGAGATAAAAACAGTTTAATAACTAAAGTAAAATAAAAAAAATAGAACAGTAGTAATACAAAGCAAGCGGTACACTGTACAATTGCTCACCACCCGCCGACCGATACCCAGCACGTCCCCCAAGCAGCGATCCAACCCCTCCCCGGCCAACTCCCCTGCTTATATACTGAGCATGATGTCACGTGGTATGGAATAGCCCCCCCCGGCCAGTCTGAGTCAGCTGCCCTGGCTGTGCCCCCTCCCAGCCTCCCGTGCCCCTGGCAGAGCATGGGAAGCTGAAAGGTCCTTGACCAGTGTGAGTACCACTTAGCAAGTACTTAGCACTACTTAACAAGAACCAAAACATCAGTGTAGCATCGACATTGTTCTCAACCTAAACCCAAAACACAGCCCCATACCGGCTACCAGGAAGAAAACCAACTCCATCCCAGCCGAAACCAGGACAGTGATACAGGCAAAAATGCACCTGCATTCTAGGATGCAAAATGTGATATGATTCCACAAGATCATTACAGAATAAGGAAGAAAAGCAACAGAAACATTTTTATGATAAAGAAAGGGTCATTATAAATATTTCTCTCAAATCTTTTATCACTTCTCCTTTGACAATGTAACTGCCAAGCAGTTGCATAACATCAGCAGACCCATATAAAAACAAACATGTCATGTCAACAAATGACAGCCACCCACTAGCAAACACTGTGATAGATCAGAAATAATACAAGAGTAGGATGAATCCCTGTGGCATTCCCAAATTAAAATCACAAAATATTGACTGGGAGCAATTTGGAACAACCACCTGGCCTCATTACATTAAGATTTTAAAATCTGATCATAACTGATCTGAATCAGTGCAATATATGTTTTGCAGGTGTAGCCATATTCCATAAATAAACTTGAAAAGAGATACAGTAATTCTTAATGGGAGGTTTTGTGACATTGGGAAAAATGACAGTAAAACAGTAAACGCATTTGAAATCATCCTTTCCCCCTGAATCTGGTAAGATTTTTAATATATTATTTTCATATAAGAAGACAATTCACTGTCTAATATGTCATAACAGAGTATACATTTTAACATCAAACAAAAGATATTAGAGTATGAGCTCAATGTGACTTCAGTTTCTAAAATTTCTTGGACTCATCTGGAAACATCTCCTGTAACTTAATTAACTGAAACCTCTTAAACATACTTGTACCGAAGCCAGTATATGCAATTTGATCCAAACAATAATGAAAAGGAGATGAGGAGGAAGGAAATGATGTTTTCCACTTAAAGCTACTAGACCCTCTTTGTTGATCCTTAATCACAGAACTAAAAAGTAAAGGACTGTCTTTTACTCCAAGAACTGAAGTCCTAATTTGGCCTGTCTTGAAAGCCCCATTAGCCTCTTAGGTCCCACGCAGGAGATGGAACCAATATCTCTTTACCTGCACACGATGCTGGCTGAAAAGTGTGACAATATTTGACAACTTCACATCCTCTTTGAACAAGGCATACATTTGCCTTTACCCATACCAAGCCCCAGTGGCAGTCCTCTGCTATGTTCTAAGAAGTGGACAGAAAAGCACTCTGGGCATCTTTTTACTCTCCAATGGAAAGGAAGGCCACTCTGTTAAGCCCCCTACAGACCATGAAGCACATTTTCAACAAACATGCCAGCTGTAAGATGAGGAGGGCAGCCCCCAGCAGCAATAATGACTATTTTTCACAAGGTGTTTAGGGCCAAACGGAAAAATTTCCAACAGCAGGAAATTGGGAGGACAAAACAGTGGTTAGCCTCAACCCCATGCCCATCTGACACTTTCACAGCCTAGGAGAAGGAGAAAAGGTCACAGGGCACAAAAGAGGCTCACTGGTTCTCACTGGCCAGGACAAAGTAGGTGACAATGTCAGCGATGCCGTATCTCAAAAGCAGCGCACCATATTGTTTCATGTCACAGAGACATGCTGCGTTTAAACTGGAAATACATGAAAGCATTCTTGAGAAGGAGGCAGTTGGTTAAGCTGTTGGTTAATATTTGTAATTTTTTCTGAAGTTTCTATTTGGTTACTTAAAATAAACTCCTCCACATATCCTGCCCAAGCTGCTCTATCAGTGAGGAGCAAGTATGCCATCAGGTTTTTTCTGCCAGTCATGAAATTGCTCTGTTAAATCCCCATGCTGGTGCAGAAAGAAGAGCCTGCTCCCGAGTCTGCGAGAGCGGGCTCTCTGCTCTCTCCTCGCTATCACAAGCCTTTAAGTCGATGCTGGTTTTCCCTTTGGAGGTTGAAAGCATTCCTGCACCATGTGATAGGCTACTAAGCTCGCCTGGGGTGCTGCGAGGAGCTGACAGAAAGAGCCAAGCTTATCAACTGGTTATGTTTCTTCTTTCCCACTAAATTTGCTGTGAATTCACACATCAAACTCCGGCTGAAAAACAAGGAATGTGCAAATCTGCAAAGCTTCACAGGAAAGAGACCCCAGCCCTACAGATCAACTTACAGACAGCCACAAAATGCATTTTTAACAATACAACAACTCACAACCCTGTCAAGTCCTCCCATTAGCAATCCAGTGAACAGTTATTACAGCAGTTCCACTTAATCAAAATTAATATCTAATTCCATAAATTTGCAGTTTAGACATTTTTAAGTGCAGAAGCTAGAGGCATTTTATGTGTGGGTGTGCCTTTTGACACTGACACTTCTGCTTCATCTCTGCAAAATAGCATCCTGCAGCCTGTATGGTTTTTCATCCTTTTCTATCTCCCAATGACTGTTCCTAGCCCATCAACCATATTTCAAGATAAGCCATTGCATCTTCTGCTTGAATCAACATTAATTTATGTCTTTTCTTTCTTCTTCTTTTGTTAGGCACTGCCAACTCCAAAACGGAGTATTCAGAAGAATCTTTTATACATTTAGCTATTTATGTTGATGGCAACATGGCCAAACCATTTCATGTGTACTGTATTTACCGCTGCACATTGCTAAACTAATAGAATTTCATTGTTTTCTGTTTTATTGAGACTAAACTTTGATGTTAAATGCTGGTTTTCCAGATATATGCCATGAATGCACATCTTCAAAGCATTAAAATAATTTTTAGGGTTTTGAAACAAAGTAACAGAAATTCTGCAAATATTCTCATTATGTCTGTTTTATGCTTCCATTTTTATTTCTGGTGAGCAATAGAGTATCTTTGTCTTTTCTTTGGTCATCAAATCCTGTATGCTGGTGAAGAAATCAGGTAGTACTTCTTAAATATGTTAGCATCATATCATAAAATTAAAAGGTGTGCAATGATCTCAGTATAAATTTTGTGAAACCCTAGTTGCTTATTTTATTTTCTTCTTATTTGTAGACTTGTGTAATATAAGCTAGGGAACTGGGACTTTCAAAATATTCTGAGTTTCTGATAAAAAAATATAACAAATTTTCACAAGAAAAAAATGAGCTATCACTTGCTGGAAGACCTGTAAACTATATATTGAATGAAGGAACTATCAAAAAACAGTCAGGATCTGTGCAGCCTTTAATTCCCCAAAGGATGTAGTTCTGAGGAATAACTATAGCTCGGCTACAGGTTTTTTTTCTTACAATTGAATCAGATGTTGGTTATCTCCAAGCTAGATATATCTTTTAATCCAAATTAGATGACTGATGCTGATCCCCCACCCAGGGATAGGTACATTTACACAAGAAGGTTTTTTAATCCCTTTCTATAACACTTTTTATCCTGTTCTCCATTCTGTCACACCATGCCACCAAATTCTCAGAGACCTTTTCTTTCAAAACAACCACTTTGAATGTGTCTATGCTTTTTGGATTGTCCACCTCAAAAAGTAACTTGAAAACATGAGGTTTTTTTCTTTGCTCACTGGAACAAATGAACAGTAATCTCTCAATAGCTCATGCTTGATATGCAGCAGAATTATTGCCTTATTGGCAATATTTGCTACAATGGAAAGGGCCAGCACAGACCATTCTAGTATTCATAAAACCCTACTCTAATGAACTTCTTCTAGGCAGAATTAAAAGGGCAAGTACTGTAAATACAAAATGAAAGGTAAAGTGAAAGCTGCTTCTAGGCTGACATCTCTAACCAGGACATTTAAAAATACAGTTGAATGGAGTGAAAATCAATCAACCTTAAGAGCAGAAAAGTTTATTTGAGAATACAAATGTGGAAAGATTGCTGCAGAAAAATAAGCTGGTAGCTCACAAACTATAGAAAGGTTATAGCTGGAAAAGCAGGTGGAGAAACCCTTCTACAGGGGCATCATGGTGTATTCCAAAGCATGCTACTATACCAGGTACAAAGAAACCTACAATGGTACAATAGTGCTGAGAGCTGCAAAGACAGCTTAAGAATACTACTAATTAAAGATCATGTTCATCACATGTCTCCCCCATCAAAAGTAACTAGAGGGAAGCTTCTAGGCATCAAGATGCTGAAATCTTGGCTGTACTATAAGTTACTATTGATTCAGTTTGCTTGAATTGTGTTTGCTTTTGATCTTTACATAAATGTTTGGATTAATAATCAGCAAATGTAAAGAAATTTGGTCATAACTATGGAATTTTATTTTTTTAAACATGAGATACCAGTAGATAATCTTTAAAAGGTAGTAGTCCAGACTTCAAACAACAGAAACTAAATTTAATTCTAAATTGTAAAACTGCTCTAATTCTTCACAGTAAGCCAAAACCAGTCTTAAATCAACTTACCTTAAATGTTGACAGCTGCTAAAAATGCATCTCCAGAATTTGTTTTGCTCACAGATACCTTCTAATTCTGCCTAAATACAGTGATTTTTTTATAAGGATAGGCTCAGTTATGTATATTGGATAAGAATTATAAAAAATAATGTACAATGTCTGATTTCAAATTCAGAGGTACAGAACATACCAGAGAACCATTTTGTTCATCAGAATATGACACTGGATCAATAAATGGTTGCCATTGGTTTAAGCCAGAAAAAGGCAATCTGGGGCTATTTAATAGGGACTACTTATTCTAAATGATACTAGACTTTCCCATAAAACTTTTTTATATCTTTTGTGTAGTAAGCAATATATGACTTTTACTTTTTAATTATTGCAATTTCCTTCTCTTAAATGAACTTTATTTCATTCATCATTTTAATACTACCAGTGATCATGAAATGCCAGTTCAATAAACAAAGTCTATAATTTTAGTATCATAAATCTCCCAAGACCTAGTTTTGATGGCATGGTATCCTACTAAAATATTTATCATGCTAAATTCTGTTATTTCATTAAAAATGTTTTGTAGCTTCTAGTCAAATAGCATAGCATCTTGCTTATCAGAAATGTGACGTAAGTTAATAAGCTTTGTTCAGCTCAGATTCAGAGCTCTGTTTTAAGCCTCTAAAATAACCAAAATATTGTACTATCTTATCTGGTTAAATTTAAAACCAATAATTCATAAGTGTGAGTTCTAAGATCTTTTTGATATTCTGTATCATTATGCTGGGAGTACAAGGCTCTAAGACAACACTGAGAACTGACTATAGATATTATTATCTAAGATCATATTTTGTAAAACTGATATGGAAGATCCTTTTGATTTGCTAGGCAGTTCATTTACTGCATCCAGATATTTATCAAACCACTGTCTGTAAGTTGGTGAAAAAACAGTGTATTCTGAGAACGCTTTTTGACTTATGGTTTGTATCAACTATTATAAATACATTTATAAAATCCAGGGCAGAAGTCTACTTACTACCTTACAATCAAGAAAATCTCTATTAAAAATGTATGGGGAGAAAAAGAAACATAGCTTCCTGCATGAAATCCACTTTGGCTTCAGTCACTTGATATTTGTTTGTTCTCTGTGTGCTGTACAAAATTACTGAAGCACACAGAAATGACACTTTGCCCTTGGGTGCAATGGAATGACAGATTAAATGAGTAAATGGAAGACTTGGAGCTTCCTCCAAAGGGAAAAAATAAGCTACTTAAATACTTTCAAAGCCTTTTCAAGTGTCAGCTTTTTTTTCAAATCAAGAGAGTAATTATTTAGTGAACCAACTTGAGTCTCTTAAAAAAGTAGGGAGCATGAAGGAAATGCACGGGACATGGAACTTTGTTAGTTCACCCACAGCTGTGACCGCCTTCATAAGCAACTGATTTTAACCTAAAGCTACATAAGTCCGTTGCTTGTGTAAGGAAAGACAAGTTGCACCATCAGCTGATGCATCAGAATGCTTCTTTCTGTTGCATCACAGATGAAACACTAACTGTGCTTCACCTCCAGAAACGACATATATTTTATAATATATTTTGATCTTTCACCATAACTTAAGGGACCCTTATAAAGCACAGTGAAGGAAGAGTCAAATTTAAATTAAATCAGACTGCAGGCTCATACCAATTTACAATTTCTGTAGGAATTAAAGACAAATTGCAATAGCTCAATACTAATACAGGGTTTTGTTGCAGTCAAATACCTACCTAATATTCATTAGCAATGGCACAGAGTAGAGACTCTTATCCCTGAATTAAGGAACCTCTGTCCTTTGAGCAATTTTAGCATTTCACAAGAGATGCTTTACACCATCTGAGTGTTTCTCAGTTTCAATTATGTAATTTTTTTTCTGTTTTCTCTTAGGTTACATTTTACAGATATTTGTTACTGAAGAGGAATATTTTGTTCTCTTTTCAATTTATCTATTACACACCTCTAATGAAAACAATTAACAAATTTAAACCCTTACCTCTGAGAATAAAGTGACAAACTCAAACTTAGGATGGATCAGAAATATTAATTTATTGAGCTCATTGATCAAATGAGCAAATTAAAGAAATAGGTAAGCACCACTTGGATTGTAGTCTTCTGGTCAAATTTTAAGCAGCTGTTTTGAAAGGGAAGCAGATGATAATGTCAAGGTCAACAAGACTCATGCAAGAACTCACTTTTTGCTGAAAGAAAGTAGATATATGTCTTTTGTATAGAACAAGAAAATTAAGAAATGGTCTCATTTAGTTGCCAGAAATTTTTCAGGGAATAGAAAGCATAGGTATTGTAGCACTGTGAGACAAATGTGAGAAAAGCAACTTAAACTAAAGACAGATGAGAACAGCAGAAAGAAATCCTGAGACACTTCTTCACACAACTGATGTCCCGCACTTAAAGAAAACTGGAGCTTCAGTAGAAATATTAACATGAAACAACACTCTGAGAGCACTTATGAGATAATGATAACAACTCAGTCTTCCCAGACAAAAGCAAGAAGGAGCTGTGAGGACAGTTGAGGGTATATGTTAGGACATACTTTTAATTCACTTGCGTTGAAAAATCCTGACAGGTGTTAAGGACAATCTATAGCTAACCACAGACTTTCCTGAAGCAGACAGGTTTGACCTCCCCTATGAAGAACGGCTGAGAGAGTTGGGGTTGTTCAGCAGGGCCTGTAGTAGCAGGACAAGGGGTAAAAGTTTTAAACTGAGAGGGTAGATTTAGATTGGACATAAGGAAGACAGTTTTCACAATGAAGGTGGTGAGACCATGAAACAGGTTGCCCAGAGAAGCTGTAGATGCTCCATCCCTGGAAGTGTTGAAGGTCAGGTTGGGCAGGGCTTTGATCTAGTGAAAGATGTCCCTGCCCATGGCAGCGGGGGTTGGACTAGATGATCTTTAAAGGTCCCTTCCAACCCAAACCATTGTAGGAGTCTATGATTGTATGATAGTCCTCCTACCTTGAGACTCAATGGATGCCTCATTGAAGGTCTGGTATGAAGCTGCAGATGTGAAGCCAACAGATGCTGATTGCTGAGGCACCAACACAACTACTAGGTTCCTGGAGGCTCAGGTGTTTTTTGGGGGTGGTGATGATACAGGCTACATTGCTAAACCACTTGCAGCTTTGATCTAATGGAGGTCTATCAAATCTGAAATAGCATAAAGAGGATCAACAGATAATGACTGATTACTGTCTTTTCTGACTAATAGTGGGAATCAGACTAAAGTAGCTGATAATAGGTACAAAACTGAAGTACTCTTGCACAATGTTGAAGATACTAAAAGCCCATACTACTTCAATAGGTAACTAGGCACATCTGCAGAAGAAAGATCCATCACAGGCTAGTCAACACAAATATGAAACCAAGTCCCTAATCCTTAAACTGTTAGAGGCTGGGAGAAAATTTTGGAGAAGTATCTCTCATTGTATGCCTTGCCCTAGCCCTGTATTGTTCCCATGGTAGCTGCTATTCCTCATGGCTGAAGACAGGGTACGGCATATGCGGCTAAATGGACTTTTAACCTGATAAGATACAGTTGTCATTCTATTCTTAGCAATGTCAAGCCACAATCCCATCAGATTGATCTGTTCAGTGTCAAACCCAGCTTAAAGACTTCCCAGCCGTACCCCACCCTATTCCTCTCAGGCTGCATCACAGTGAAGTCAACTTTTTGTTGACTGGGTCTGCAGGATGAAGTAGGCAGAAGCTCCTTTAATTACTCCATTATAGAACACCTTATATTATGAAAACATACCTTCAGAATTCACCAGCAACCAAAAGCCAAGGGTCAGGAAGCAGGAAACAAGAGAAGTGTGAATATGTGTCCTTGTACAGAGGTTAAAAAATAAACCCATGGTACACAGGACAGGCTGAAAAGGCAGTGATGGTATTTCAGGCAAGGAAATTGCCTGCTGTTCGCTCTTCCTGCATTCAGAAAAATATGCTTTCTATATCCTCTTTGTTAATAAACTGAAGATCATTAAAGAGATAGTTGACTCTCATAATCCATTTCACCTCCAAGCAGAAGCAGCTTGGCAAGGGTCCAAATATTGGTCCAAGTAATTTTGCCATGAGGCAGCAGAACTTTCCAGAACATGAACAATGATTCAGATATGGTGTTCCATTAGAAGCAAGACATTAAAAAAAAAGTTAATAATCATACAGTGATGCAAATAAATAAAAATAACTAAATAATCAGCATATTTTCAATTTTCTGTTTTCCCTCCTCAGTTTTAGACCTGCGGTTTTCAGTGGTTCTCAGTGCTTTAAATCTTTCTTGGGAGAGTACAGTCCTTCATATAGTAAATATGAAGCTGACAAGAAGCTTATTTTTCTTCGTGTTCTTTCCTTGACCTCCTTGGAGTTGTCTATTGACTGTGAGCGTCCAAGGATCATAGGTTTAAAAAGTCTTGGAAAAGAGAAGACTGGTTGATTGACTTCCATCAGGCAGTGAATTATCAGGGATAGAAAACCAGCTAATACTATACAATTTATCTCAATTTATTTTGTTAAGATTTGATTTTGTCACTTTTCAGATTTGTCAACTGCTGATGGAAAAGACCACAGGCAAAAGCAGAAGACAACAATTCTGGTAGTCTTGTTTCATCACAAGTACCTAATCAAATCTTTGCTCATTCATTCATCGATATTTTTCATCTTATAATGAAGACACTGCTAAAATAGTAGACCCAGAAGCTTCCTGATCCCACCTGCTACAGAAAAAATTAACCAAGATTATTGGTTTGAACTTTGGGTGTGTCATACTAAAAAATACAGTACAGTGAGGACAACGTAAGGTTTCCGGTTCTTTACATAAGATTGACTAACTAGTCTATAAAATATCTATTTTTAGAAGAGACTTCCTAGCAAAGATTTCAAGCTTTGAAATATTGATATTTTTGGCCTGATATGCAAAACATACCCTGCATATTTGGACACATTTGTATATCCTTAAAAATAATAAACTCATGCATTTCCACCCATAAGAGAAGTATATAACACTCACGAGCATATATATTATTACAAGCTTTCTGAAGAGACTTGCAGATTCAGAACCGTTACATGGGTGAAAAATTAAGAATGTTTCCCACCTCCAAGCACCAGACCCTAAGTGGGACACTAAACTCTGGATTTCAAAATGACAAAAAATAAACACTGTGGGAGGATTATGATGCACTACTTGAAGAGAATAAAAACCATATTAACTACTGCAAGAAAAAATGAAGAATGAAAGATAATGGCTTGTCTTTGACAATCTTTGTAGTATATTGTTATGAACTTGCTACAAATGCATAACTGAATAGATATATCTGTTCAGCATGAACATGACACTAACACAGGTAACACAGAATTTGCTCCCATTTGCATAAACATCAACTTGTAGGATAAAGTACAATCTACCAGAAGTACATGATCAGTCTGACTCTTTAAGAAACTTATTGCATCAATAACAACAAAAGCATTTTGCTTTGATGTTCCCATAGGTCAGAATATGTAACACAGACACATGTGTTCTAGGATGTAAATTTTTGGTAAAAGTTTAATTCTGGTATCACAGAGGATGTTTCCAGTGAATATACGGGTCTCCTAATTCTAACTTACAGTAGGTAACTTGAGAGGCTTTACTCTATGAGAATTTTATTTTAAGTTTTTGGTGAAATCTGGTAGTCTCTACTGTATTGATTAACTTGTGTATCATTGTAGCTTTCAATACCTACCACTGCCTTAAAGATCCTTCAACATATCAACATAAAGTATTTTATATTTATTTCTTACATGTGGTATCATAAAGAAATGAAAAGGGAAAACCAGAGCTAGTATAAAGAGTAAAAAAATGAAAGTTATGTATCAAAGTGGTGATATGGGGCCTATATTTAAGGAAAAGTGACTGAAAATACTAGACTGGCCCCCCCAAAAATGGTAATTTAAATAGCATAACAGGGGAAAAGAAGATGTAAAAGAGTTTAACAACAGGCGAGGGATGAAGTGCAGGCCATCATCAGATCATACTCTTATGGTACCAGTATTTTTCTAAACTAAAGGAAATTTGTCTACAGCTTCATGTTCATAGAGCTTGATGGAAAAAAATCCAGTTCAGTTTCATAACGAGCAACAGGGGAAATAAAGAGAGACGAGTTCTTTATTAAAACTTACAGCTACAGACAGGACCTCTGTCACACCACCTGCAGTGCTGATTAGTAGATACGTACCCTGGCCCAAAGAAAAATGCCTCAAGAAATGTTTACACCACAGTATGTGACAGAAAACTCTTGCAAAGATCCTTCAGAGAAAAATGCTGCCACTAATTTAAGGAAAGTCAACTTTTCCCCCTGCATAGGCTGGATCCAGGATTCAACAGCAAGAGGTGGTATGAATGCACAAAACCAAAACCACTCCCAACACTCCCTCACAAGCAGCAGAAACAAGATACTATCAAAATACATGTTCTCTTGTCACACTTTATACACTTTCAGGATGAGTAATGGTGCTGTGTCATAGACACATAGACATACTTTTGATGCCGAGACAGCACACGTGCTCTCCAGAAAGCTTTGGGTCTGAGAAGACTTTGGGTCTGAGCAAGCTTTCTCTGTGCCTTGTGCACTCCTGCATTGTAGGTAGGGAGCACAATCCTCATTTTCATCAGGACACTACACCAGTGTTCTGTAAGAGCACTTTGAGAGCTCTTACCAGCATTTCCCTCAGGCAACCTCCAAGTGTTTCAATGCCATGTTACTTGCTGAGGAAAGGCAAGCTGACTTGCCCAGAGCTCATTCAGACCGACAAGAGCAGAGCAGCTAACAGCACAGTCTAAGGTGCTCTCTCTCCAAAAGAGTCAAGCTTCAGCCCCATGCAATACTAGTTTTCAGGTGGGTCAGACATACCAGGACAAAAGATATACTCACAGGTGTGGATGGAGGCAGACAGAGGTCAGTCACCACAAAACGAGATCTGTGTAGATCTGTTAACACGGTACTGATTTTCAGATAGGAAGGACTACAGGGAGGTAGGATACATCCCCTGAGCCCAGTCTGGCACCAGCAGGGATCCTCACACTGTAGCTTACGAGTACCAGCTGTGAGGCTCTGGTGTAATGATCCCCGCACCATTCACCTAATATTTACTAGTATTTCTTTTACCACACAGGGGTATTTTTTATTATTTAGGGGTAGAAATGGAATATGTAGGTAAAAAGCAGAAGCAATAACAGTAAAAATTTAGCCAGAGTATTTTTAAATTTTCACAAATCTGTAATTTCTGTCAAAATTTTTTCTTTCATTCCAAAACAAATGAAAACTAAGTCAAAGTGGTTTCCAGTTTTGTGTTTTGAAACCAAAACACTTTAACCAAGTTTTTGTGGTTTTTTTTTTTTAAATTTCTTTCTTTTTCTCTACCATTTCTGACAGCTGTACTGGTTAAGCATCTCAAGAGCAAGCACAAAACCACTCATAGTATTTAAAAGGTTTTCATGAGTATTTCTCAAAGTGTTTTTCATTGCAGTTAAAATTTATGTCGTTAGGGCCAAGTCAACAGTACAACTGCATGGACAAGGAGGACAATAGTAACTGTACTGTCCAATGGTAATTTTTTTTTTTGGTGTAATGCAACATTTAAATCCTATTATACTAAAGAAAAGGCAGTGTGAAGGGAGATGAAATTAAACCTGTAAAAACCAGATGGCCTTTTTTCATAAATTATAAGATCACAAGGAACATCTAACTCAGGCTCCAATGGACAAGAACTGAACAGCTTTCACTGCCTTCCCTAAGCCAGCCAGCCTTACAAAAATCAGACTGTGGTTGAGGGGTTCGGCCAAAAATTTTCTTCTGAAATTTGCACAGCCTTCAATCTTGATACGCAACAATTAAAGGTGTCTCAAAAAACCGCTGTATAAGTGAGAATAACCACTGAACTGGCTCCCTCTAGCATTTTTCCAAAATTCTGCATCTAAAGCCATACACCAGAGAAGAGAGGGGTCAGTGACTGCTTGCATATAGGAGGGTTTTTTCCACATTTGTAGCAGCAGCTGCCTATAGAGGGCTCAGGGGAACTAAACTCATCTGACTCCCTGCCTTTCCACATCTTCATTGGACCTACACTGCCTCAACTCCCTAGGCAAAGCCCCATTCCTGAAACTTAAATGAGTAGTTGAAGGATCTGTGCTATTTGAACAAGAGTGACAGTGCACCTGAAATTAGTGAACGGTTAAACTGAAGGAAACGGTGACAGTATAATAGCACTAAAAGGGACAGAAAGTGAAGAAATTATTTTGTAATAATACTCAAGCATGTAGGGTTCTTAGAGCCCTGCCCCAGAACTTCCCCACATTGCCAAAACTCTTAGCCTGAAGCAACTGAACAAGATGCTCCAGGAAAGATGGAACACAACCTGAAAAAATATTGGCATTACTAACAAGTAAGTTCAGCCACTTCTGGATCCAAGTATGATAAGGCACAGAAGAAAAGAGGGTATATGACTGCCCTTAAAAACTACAGATTTAGTAAGAGCACAAAACAATGTAATAAGGGAAAAAAATAAGATAGTCTCTTAATACAGGTTTAGTGCGCATACAGTGCTTTGCTGACTATCAGTGATCACCTAGCAACCTTTTAAGTTTTATGTGACAGAAGTTATATAACTATTTTATGATAGAGGTAACTTTTAAGGAAGGATGTGAAGAATGATTAGATACTTAGATGAAACATAGCACTCCAAATATTATATAGATACATCATCTAACAGCAACTCCTCTTGTAAACTGCAGCATAAAACACAGTGTAAGATAATACAAGAAACCCCTTAAATCAGTGTAAATGAACATTTATTGAAGCATGTATAAAAGACACATAGAAGTTAGACCATGCTTGACTTCATTTATGGCAGCAGCAGATAAGATGACCAGAAAAAAAACTGAAGAGTCAGAATGAGAAATGAGACAGAATTGCCATGTGCTGAAGGGAGCAAATGATTCTGACAGATGAAAAACAAGACAGTTGTTTGTCTTTTAAAAATTTTGTATTAGTAACTGATATATTTTGGCCCTATATAGAGTAAGAGGATTTGAAATATGTAACACCTGTTTGCATTATACAGATAAAGAAAATTTTATGTTAATAAAGATAGAAGAAGGGTTCTGCTCTGAGACATTGCTCCCCCTACACTGTTAATGTAGATTCCCACTTACATATGGGATGAGTTATTTTTTGGAACACAGTTTCCAAAATTATAGGGTCATAGAATCGTTTAGGTTGGAAAAGACCCTTAAGATCAAGTCCAACTGTAAACCTAGCACTGCCAAGTCCACCACTAAACCACGTCCCTAAGCACCACATCTAACCATCTTTTACATACCTCCAGGGATGGGGAGTCAGCCACTTCCCTGGGCAGCCAGTTCTAATGCTCGACAATCCTTTCAGTGAAGAAATTTTTCCTAATATCCAATCTAAACCTCCCCTGGTGCAACTTGAGGATGTTTCCTCTTGTCCTATCACTTGTTACTTGAGAGAAGAGGCCAACCCCCACCTCGCTACAACCTCCTTTCAGGTAGTTGTAGGAGTGATAAGGTCTCCCCTCAGCCTCCTTTTCTCCAGGCTAAACAACCCCAGCTCTGACTCCTCATAAGACACGTGCTCGAGACTCTTCATGAGATTCATTGCTCTTCTTTGGACATGCTCTAGCACCTCAATGTCTTTCTTATGTAGGATGTAAGACTTCTCAATAGCTGGGCAACCAGCTGACAATCCTCAATGTTCAAATTTAAGGTTCGGACTACAAATATAACTATTAAAAAGAAAATAAATCTATGGATTCATACTGCTGCCATTCTATCAGTCTTTTTCAAATAGAAAAGATGCAAATACCCTATTTGCATTATTCTTCAATCATTTTACTGCATGTTTGATATTTAAATAAAAGTTCTTTTTATGTATTTCTGTGAGAAAATGTGGGTTTTTTTTGTTTTTTGTTTATTTTGGTGTCATCCCCCCCCTCCCCACCCCGGCCCCGGGACAGGCTCCTTGAAACTCACAGGTTTCCAGATCAAGCCTGCAAGTTAATGCAGATGACATCTACAAGTACACTAATTTTATGTGACTCTCACATGAAAAAAATATGTTTAATTATGATAAATTCTATATACTATTTATTTCATTTTCTTCCTTACCTTTCTAGCTCTCAGTCAGAAACAAAATGAATATTTGTGCTATGGGATTCATGTATCCTACTGTCACAAGAATCCTTTTTAAGAAACAATGCAAAAATGTTAAGATTTCTAAGATACCCAGGATTTCTTACACATCTAGTGCCTCTGTTCCTTCTTTCTGGCACATGCTCATTTTCCTTCTGAGAAATATCAAAGATGCACTCAATTTATCATGGTCTTCACTTACTCTTTGATTTTAAGCCATTCAAGTACAGGAGAAAAAAAAAAAAAAAAAAAAAGTACTGACATGGAATGACATTCATGCCTTAGCAGAATGTCAGCACATAGCTTTCATAATGCCTAAGAAAGAAGGATTGCTACTTAAGAACAAATTTACTTCATTCAGTGGCAATGAAAGTACGAAACTATGGAGACTGACTATTTTAATAAACGCTCCTGATGAGGGCTTGTGTCAATCAATGTTCAGACCACATTACATTTGCTGAGATCCTGCCATTCTCCTTTCACATGAGGATCTGGGTCCAGATATTAGGATCCTATAACCTCTGATTTTCTATAGGAAATGGGCTCTCCCAATCCGTTTTCAGTTTGCAAAGATGAATTACCAAGGAACAAGCACTCCACTGAATAATTACCACCTACATTGTATTAACATGAACATTTAAACTAACCTTACTAATTTCATCTTTACACACTTACTGACTCCAAACAATTTGCTTTGTTACTATGTTAGTATGATCCACTTATCAAACTTGTCAAACAAGACACTTCTCAAAAAAAACCAGACGTTGAATGTCTACTGAGGACAAAAAGTTGTAAAACAAATCGTTAATGAGGCAAGAAATTTTCTTTTCTTTTCTCTTTTTTAGCTTTCCTACCTCTCCAGAGCTTTCATAGTTCTCAGTCTATGGCAGCGTGGTATCACTCACCCAACTCTATTTTCACTGACTGTGTGTTCCATATTGTGTTTCCCTATGCATAGTAATTTGTAGTTGCAGAGTAATGTTATTAATTAATAATTACCCATCTAAGAAGTTATTATCTAATACTTTCATAATTGATTAATCACAACATAAGTTCTACTGTGAAGTGGAAACAACGTAGCTGTGCATTGAAAAAGCTCTCTGATTACATCCGTATAGATCAAGACAGTCTTTGCTCGTACAAACTTTCTTGCTTATTAACTTGCATGACATATGCACAAAAACTCTTGCTCTGCATGATTCAGTGATTCTGAATTTTAATAGTCCCTTTAGGTAGAACCACTGTAGAGAAACCGATTTAAGAAGCAAAATAAAAGTCAGTGAACAGTGGTAGAACTCAAGGAATTACAGCTGATACTTCAGTTGAAGGATTTTCTCACAAACAAGCAATGTATCAAGACTGTATGCATTCAATCAAGAATGTATTCTTGATACAAAGTCTACAAAACATCTCCCCAAAATTAAAATAGAGTTATTATAAAGTAACCTTTGAAGTATTTGTGACTTTTGAACAACACTGACAAAACGATAGCAATTTACTTAGAATTTACATTTACAGTTGTTAGAAGGCTTTACCGTGCAAGTAAATGTTATCAAGATGTCCAATTAATTCCTTAAAGACCATTGAAGAGTATCATTCATTGCATGAAACAGTTAAAAGTAGATTCTTATCTTCACTGGAAATGGAGCAGCCAAACAATAAAGATCATATATTTAATCCCTAATCTGACAGAAAGTCAATATGAAAAGGCTCTGTGTAACTCTTACTCCTCATTCAGTTTATTCACTGTAATTATCCAGTATTTTAACTTGTTTTTTTTTGTTTTTTTAATAAACACATCCTATAAATATGCATTTAACTTAGGACTTGTGAAAGGGCTAAATATAGTAGCAGGCATGTTGCCTGGTTGCACATTGCAGAAGTGTGACATTTGGTATCCAAACTGTGATAATATGGAAAATAGGAAGGAGAGAATGGATTAGAAAGGATTAGGCACTGCAAGCTAAATAGGATGCTATACAAAATATACCTGCATACATTACAGGTATACATTATATAATATCTGTAAATTCTTTTTCCTTGTCTTAGGACAAGTTAGGAGTTTACAAAAATAATCTGTGCTTGAGTTGTTCTTAAAAAATGGATACAAACAAAATAAATACCAAGTTAAAAATGAAAAGGTAGGATGCATTTACCTATGCAGAAATGATTATTTTGGGATGGTTAGTGAAGAATTACAGTAGTTATTAAGTGTGGACACAAACTGATGAGGTGTCCTGTTTTAAGGCCAAAATTATAAGTTGTTCTGTATTGAGTAATGATACATAACAGCCTTAGTATGCTGTCACATAGGTTTTACTCTATAATGGAAACAGAAAAAGCACCAATAAGAAAAATCCTGGTATAAAAATATTAATAATGAAATCCTAACTCTATGGAACACATTTTCCAAGTCAGAGGTAAATTCCTCTGTGACAATGGTAGAATACCTTTAAAGTTCACTTGCATGGACATTCACATGCCTCAGTTTTCCTAGTATGAAAGTCCAGAAAAAAAAGGAATCTGCTAAGTGCAAGCAGAGCGAACTTCATGCCCCACCACAGCCTCCTCCCCAGCACCCTGCAGATCCATCCCAAGGCCAATGAAGCACTTACGTCCCACTTCAGCTATAATTTGAATAATACATTCTGTCAAGTTACGCAATTTTCAGAACAAATCATACATCATGTATTTGATAGTAATATTTCCTACTGGAAATTCTAGTGGTCTGCAAACTCACAGTTACACAAATATTATGAAAATGGCATATAACAGGTTTTCAGTCTGAGATTACATATCAGTAACATAAAAGGTGAAATTATGAATTATTTTATTTTAATAATTAAAAGAGGGATGAATACAGACAACCAGAGGAGCATACCCTGCCTCGTAGGTTCTTAGGCCTGTTAATATTCTGGGTTAAGAAACAGTTCATTGCACTTCTGAAAACTGCTGCACTTGCACTTTTGTACAGTAAGTTGTATTCTATGAAGAAGGATATTTAAAAAATACCTGGGAGTCTTTTTTACCCCTGAAGTCCAGCTATTCCTCTATTATAACTAGACTTTCTCTTGCTAAACAGGAAACGTAGGTTTCCATTTAAAATCCATTTTCTTGCATAAAAAGGCAACCCTGAATTCTGTTACGTAACAGGCTAAGCGACGGCAAATGCTCTGGTCTTCTGCAAACCCATTTCTCCTGTCCCTATAATCCAGGTCAGGCGACTTTCTTGCTGTTAGGTCAGGCTACGGGACAAACTTCATAACCCAGACAATCCTTTTCTGGGGGAGGAATCATCCCTACTGGGATGAAGTGAAAAACGAGTAGGAAAAAAAAGCATTTGCTGCTAGACACAAGCAGTTCAAGGAGGCTCTCCTGCAAACAGAAAGGGCTGGGGTGACTGCTAGCACTTAGTCCATACTCCTTAACTCCTGAAAATACAGGAGGAGGGAAAGGAGAAAGAATGCAGAACAGGTAAATATTTTAGAGACTTCCAGGCCAAGGGGAAAATTCATAAACAAAATGCCTACCAAAACCTTTCCTGTTCTCAAAAACAGAAAAAGTACACGGGGGAGATACCTCATTGGAGAAAACCCCTGTTGCTTAAACTACACAGAGGAGAAAGACATTTGAAGAATGCTTTCTAGATGTTGGCATTTAACGTCACAAACTAGGGTTCACAAATGTACATCAGATATTACAGTACAAGCTTTTTAGTACTTCACATGGACTAAAAAAGGTTTTGAGAAATATGACTGACTTGAAAAAAAAGAATACATTTTAATAAAATTTCCATTCTAAGGAACATCCAGGGTGTATAATACAGATGCCGCAGGTCTGATGTTTGTTTTTGTTTTTTTTTTTTAAACTTGTGTTTTGAGAACAACTAAAGGGAACGAAAGATCAATTTCCCTTAATAAGCAGGACCACTTTCAGGTGGTTTCTTGTGCTGTTGTTTTTCTCTATTCATTCAAGAATATGTGAAAGACAAAATTATATATTGTAAATCATATTGGAAAGCACACACAACCAGAAATAAGTTTTGGGCTGAACCAAATGTTCTTCTCCTTTCAGCTGCTCTGCAAAAAAAAGCTATTATTAACTAACAGTGATTTAAAATACTTCCAGTTAGAGTCATCTTTTTAAAAAACAGTCACCTAGTCTCAGCTCTTTGCCAGTGGTTCCTCTAGAGCTGTAGGGAGACAGGCACATCTGGGGGGGTAATCTGTCCTCATCATTTAGAGATTTCATCAAAAACATTCTTTGTTGGTGCTACAGATCATAGACAACTACCTTAGACTAAACCAGTAACTTCAGACTGGTTACCTCAGGTGAGATATACTCATCTGTGGCACCCTGCTTAATGCCACTTGTGGTAAGCATTTGAGAGTGAGAATTGAGAACGAAAAGTACAATATGAAACTTATCAACGAGTATCCACAACAAAGCAAAATAAACTTGTGACTGATATTAAATGGTCATTTCAGAATTGGTGCAATAGGGAGTACCATCATGTTTTAACAAAAAATAATTAATTTGTAGGAAAAGCTAAACGTCATATGCATTGAATAGAAATGTTTCTTTATAGATGGGATTACTATATTCCCATCAGCTACAATCTCTGGGTAGCTGTACATAATTTAAACTGCAAAATAAATAGCACTATGCTATGCTAGGCAATAACATTAATCAATTACATTGCTGATTTTTCTAGCCCAATTTAACACTCATTCATGCTTAGATAAATAGATGATCCTTCACTGACCAAAGGATAATAGTTTCTGAGCTAACAACCTTCCCAGCGAGTACACCCCTCTGCCAGCCTTTACATTACACCCCCAAGCAGAAGTTCAGCTATCAGAGGTGAAAAAAAAATTACAACATTAGTGTTGACACGAGCTATTTGTGGGTTAAGTGATGATGGCAGGTGAGAATTAATGGTGCTCAGCAATAGATTTATTTCCTAGAGAATCCCACCCACTGCAGAAAAACTCTCTTTTGACCTTATCAAATAAAAGACTTCCTCAACAGTGAGCTCGCAGTAACGCCACAGGAGACAAGTGTGCCAACGGAAATCAGCGATAGCAGAAACACTGTATTAGCTGGGTCTTGTCAAACACCTGGATTTAATGGCATCAGTGGGAATAATCAAAGGCTGTTAGTAACCCACTAAGTTTTCCCTCTTCCCTGGAGAGTAACCGGTGCAAATCCAAGTCCATTTCCCAGAGGTGTTTCAAACACTGTGGACTCCCATCTTTCCTGATAGCAAAGTGACACTGATCACTCAAGCACCGGCTCTGTCATCCACAACAAAACTGCCTTCCTGAGACACGTACCTGTGTTCTAAAATTGCCATAAACAGTACATTGTCTCTTGGAGATCCCTCCACTGTCAAGAACCTCAGATCACTCCTCACACTAGAGGAATATGGAGAAAACTAACTGCTTAATGTGTGTCAGGATATTAGGTACTATCATGATGATCAGAACAGAAAAGTATAACTAACAGATTAAATAGGTTCTGCACAGAAATAGTGCCTTCTTTTCCTAGCTATATAGAGGTAATTTTTTTAATGATTAAAAAAGAAATATATATCAATATAGCTAGAGATATTTTGGGATCTAAATAATATTTATTCAGGCTAGGATATGAAAGTCCCAGCTTTTGTAGATTTTTGTGGGGTCAGGAGGATTACTAAAAACTGCAGGGCAAACTGTTGAAGAGATTAAGAGAATTCATATAAGTCCAATCAGGATTTGCCAGAGTAATGTTTGATATATAAATAATTCAAGTTTGAAAAACATGCCACAAATTTGCATTCTTTTTCCCTGAAAGAAGACACCATAGCATTCATGCCTTATACATCTTCCCTTGTTTTAGTACTTCTGTAGCTATGAATAAGACCATAAGTCAATATTATGCATTTAGAAGGATAACTAAAACTAGTAATATTTCAAAGTCAGAATTTTTTCCTCCTTTTGCACAGAGGTCCAGCTCCTCTAAGGAAGGCATTTCATTTTGTAAAGTTAAAAAAGAACACTATAACACATCTCTGTAAAAAGCAAAGCATTAAATTTATTCAAGATTTCCTCACAGAAAATAAATAGGTTTTCATTTCTCAAACATACATGAAATGAACACAGTCTGCTAGACTGCGTAGCAGCACAAACTATCAGTAACTATAACGATACAAATTATTCCACCAATCCTTTTCAATCATTCTAACCAAGAAGGACCTTTGATGAAGTATCAAAACTGTTATGAAGAACTACAACATAATGATATTTTGCACATAATTAGTAAATCAAATGTAACTGCACTGGAGACAGAACAGCTGTAATACAGGAAAGTAGTGATCTACTGATTCAATAAACTGCATTTGTCATTCTCAATTTGTTTTACCATTTGGATTTTATTTCCAACCAGGTATCTAATCTAAGCTGAAACCAGATAATTCAATTTATGCCAGGTATATGTTTCCACAAAGTAATCAATCTAATATTTTAGAAAGAGGAAGAAAAAGGTTTTCTTTTAGTTTGTTACGATTAATTTGTTTAAATATGAGGAAACCACTGAGAAAATAAATGTAATCAAAATAAAATAGCCATACAGAACCGTACATATAATGAGAGCTACTTAATAGAAGAGACATTTGATTTAGAATTTAAGAGCTATAAAGTATTGGTATTATCGATTTTATCTTGTTCCCTGACAGCTTACCTATTACTCAGAGAAGACATGCTACAAGCACACAATCTTACCATAATATCATGTGCAGTAAAGATTAGCAATTGAAAATAAAAAACCCACCATGTTGTTGAAGGCTAAAATAATCAGGCAGTGCAGGATGAATAAATTCTTGTAGTAGAAGGATATCAGGATACAGCAATTATTTTCTGTTCTCTCAGATACTCAGGCTATTGATATCTCAACAAGGATCAATTCATTACCCAAACAGTCTCAAGGTATTAATTTGTCTAACCCTAAACCAGATGCTCTGTCAAATAAGGTAATTTCTAAAACTATGCCGTGTTATGTCTGGTTCTGCTATGCCTTCCCCACAGCACATGCTTCTTTGCTTATTGTTGCTCTAAGACACTAACTCTTGTCATGATACTTTAAGAAATCTGACTGGTGTCACCAAGTATCAAAGAGTCAAAGCCAGATCAGAAATCTTGCTGCAGGACAAAGTTCATCCTTGTTACAAATTTCTACTGAAAAAAGAATGATCCTACAATGATTCAATAGCATCTGCATGGAGGTGCTGGTTTTAGTATCATAGCTCACTTATTTCTGGTGAATTAAAATAGCTGCATCTCTTACAAAGTTGCTTAGATGTATCTCTCATATATTGGATTGCTCCTGATCTTAAATCTAAGAAGCTCTATAGTTACTTAAAGTTTATATCAACCCAGTGGCATTATTTCTTTCTTGATGTCAAACTGACTGCCTTCAGTCCTGCCTACTATTATTTTGCTTTTGGGCAGATTCCACATCACATATTAAAGAAAATATGTTTTGACCTAATCAGTCCAATTTGTACCTCCTGGGACAGCTAGGTTGCCTCGTCTCCTTGAACACACTTTCTGAGTGACATTTTCAAATCCGATGAGAGAAAGAAAGAAAAAATTACATTTATTTGTTATATTTACTAAATGCTTTAGGAAGCTAGATATACATATATGCAGAAACATACAAAAGAAATGTGATATAATAATTACATGACTTACTCTGTGCAAGCATTTCTCAGACTCATTTTGGCCAAATCAAGAGGTGAACTTAGTTTATCATGAAGCAGCACAACTCAATTTTTACTGTGTTCAAAACCTAATTTTAACAAGGCCTATCCATCAGGAAGCAGTGCACCCTCCAGACCAGAGGGCATCTTCATGCAGTGCTCTGAAGCTAAAATCACAACAGCCTTACAGGAAAGCTTAACACTTCTCTGAGACATGGGAGCAAAGTAGAGTATAGCATTTGAATAGCTGCATTATAAAGCTATTGAAGTTAACAAGGATATCTATTACTTTTTGGCTCACTTACTTACATTACATTATTACTTGCTCACTTACAGAGACCAAAAATCCCCAAACTGCTAACATCTGCACTTTCATTTTCTCAGTCACTAACATAAAACAATCAACTGTTTCGACACTGGGCACCTTCAACTCAAGTACCTGGCTGGAATGTCTTGATCTTAAAAATGTAATATATTTTCAAATTGGCTTACACTTAATTTGTTTTCCAGCATTGGACATCACAATAGCTGCTTTTTAGTTTGAACTTTTATAAACTGCACAAAGAAAACACACAGCAGTTGTCATCAATAATTTGTCTGAAATACAAATTGCTTCATCTCCTTGTTGGACTTGATAGACCACATGGAAGATCTACTTGATAATGATGAGAAATGCAGCAATGTCATAGTAGAATTTTTATTCTGATAATGATATATAGTTCATAAAGATGACAAATAGCTTTTATATACTGACAGAGCCCCAACAACCTAATATTATAAACTTGTTGTCACACTGATGCCTTGGATAAAGAGATTCCAAAAATACCTATGATGTATCAACCACTACATAAGCACTTATTTCTCTTTGTACTTTATATTCAACTCAAATCACTCTTATACAAATTATAACCATTTATGCCCTGAGTTTTTAACACTGGGCTGACATAAGCCTGTTTTCTTATACAACAGAAAGGAAGTTTAAAAACCTGTTGAGCAGGACACACAAGTTATAATTTCATTAAGTGTTAATAACCACAAGCAGACTATTCATTTTCTACACTGTTTCCATGTTGTTAATTTGTGCATTCTTGAGGAAAAAAAAAAAAGGGCAAGAAAAAACCCTAAAACCTCAATGTTCTAGGTTACTGCTCTATACATACACAGTGTTTATCAGGCAGAATTTGGATTTCTAGAGCTTCACAAAACTCAGCTTTGTGAGTAAACAAAACTCAGGGCAGAATCCAGCTCTGATTGAAGGGATACAATGATCTTCCTCATCCATAGGTGAGCTTTACTTTGTTCTCCATGACCATCCTATTTCAGATGCATATCTCTGAAAAGTAATACTAGGACATTGGCTTGCAGATAGCACTTGTACTGATTACAGATCTGGTTTACTGGACAGGTGGCTTTTAGCCATGCAGACTGTAGGCAGTGAAGTGTAAAAAAGAAAGAAAATAGATAACTTCTACAGTAAGGGCTATAGTGTTCAGTGACAGTGAAATTGCTGCTTGTACTGGTGCACGACTGGATGTTCAATATGTCTATGTAGCCTCTAATTCAATGTAACTCTCATGGAGGTAAAATCGAGCCATCCAGACTCACTTATTTAAGATCAAAGTTTTCCTGGTCAGAGACAATGACCTAAAGTGGATTCTTTATTTAGACAATATTACAGAAAACCAAGAAATGCTTAGTTAGTACATCTATCTAGTCATATTTCGGGACCTCCTCTGGTCAACACACTCAGATCAGAGAGGAGGTCCTGAAACATGACTCACCATTTCTGCTTTGGCAATCAAAACAGCTGCTGAAAACCTAACAGAAACAAAGCTGTTGCTAAGCTGCTCGATGCCATCTATGTACACAGGCCTGGTCTTTCACTCTTTTCCCTACCAGCAGCATAAGAATGGAGGTGAAATAGCATCCTACTGCTATAGCACAAGTGAATCAGGGTCATCTTATTAAGCAGACAGGGTGTGAGATAAAACTTTGAAAGTACTTCAACAGCAATCTCAAGTAGTTCCTATTAGGTTAGAACGGTTTTTAGCTATTCTCACATAGAAATAAACAAACTCACTGACTCTGTGAACAAGAAAGACCACTGGGACAATACAGTCTAACCTGCTGTGTAACCACAGAACACCTCATGCTACTCCACAGCACCTTCGATCAAGGCCCATTTGTGAATCAAATGCAGCATGCTGCTTTTAGCTTTCCTGCATTTCTAGAGGAACCCAAGAGATCTTGGTGAATTTAATGAGTACATTTCAAGGATGTTTGAGCATCTAATTCCCTAAATTGCTTCAGCAATCCTAGCCTTAATTCCAAATGAAATCTTTTAAGTTACAAGAATCCACAACACTGCTTGGTAAATTGTTCCAGTGTGTATTTACTTCTGCTTAAAAATATACACTTTGCTTCCATTTCTAGGTTTAACTTCCGTGTACTGGATCTTTTTTGTCATTGCTTGTGAGTCTCAGAAGTTTAGTATTTTGTTGCCTTCCACAGTGAGAAAATAATTTTCAGACTCCCCCTCGAAGACTGAACTAAACTGGCCTTATTTTTAGTCTCATTTGAAGCAATCTTGTGGCTTCTCCCAAAGTCTCTCCAGTTGTCAACAACTTTTTCAAACGTGAGTACCTTAATGAAGTACATCCTGGAGTGGCTGTATTTGGAATAGAGAGGTGATCCTCATATTTGTAAGCCCGAATAGTGCATTAACAGTAGTGCATTAACCTGCCACCTGCAGAATCTTGTTACAGCTGGTACTGTACCACACCCTCAAAAACCTTATAAGAATTTTGATTTATGGGATCACATTCCCATTTTGTACTCCTTTATTCTGGTACTGCCTAATTCTTAACCACAATATTTGTCTATATTTATATCGGTATAGGACATAGAGAATGATACTTTATATATAAACTCACCCAAAACATTTAAGCAACTCACCCTCCTTGGTATATATCACTTCACCAATTTTTGAACTATTTCCAGACTTTACTTTTGATGATTTTAGATTTTCTTCCACTCCTTGAAATTGTCCTGTTTTAGGATTCGCAAGATCTGAATTTTAGTTGTTGAAAGAACTTCTGAGCCAGCTCATAAAACCTAGGTGCAAATTATTTCATTCTCCTGATTTTGTAACATTCAAATATTTCTTCCCACTTTTAAAATAAAAGCAGTAAGATAAATATTTGCAGGAAATTTCTTGCCTAATTAATTTTCATCAAAGTGCTCAGATAAATTCATGCTTTAAGAGCAAAGGCAAGTCAGAAACCTTCAATAATATACATGATTATACATTTTGTCCTTGATGAATTATACTTCGTTAAACCATTTTCCTTGGGCTTTTTTCTTTAGTCTTGAGAACATAGTCACCGCATCCAACCATGACTGTGTTCTCTCTTGAGCATTCAAGTCCTGAATACCAGAATTCTTTGCCATGTACCTACTGTGACCCACCACTGTCCTGCTCCTTCCCCAAATCATTGGCCAGTTTTTTTAAACTGTGCCTGCAGCATGTTAAAAGAAGGTAAAAGCTGGCAGGAAAGGGCAGAAAACCAAAAGATGAGTAGAAACTATACAATAGAAATAAAACAGATTGCAGAAACAGTTTAAAATAATACCTATATGGCAGAGAGAGTTTCGTATAAAATAAGGCTTTCAGAAGAACATCATTTTGCATTACCCAATGAGTTGGAAGAAATTACTAATGTACCTTGGCCAGACTTTCACTGTTCTGTAAGGACAAATTTATCTTTTCATTTTGCACAGTGCAGGTTCCATGCCTGCAACACTGAACTAAAAAGATTATCTGAATCAGATTTTTTATGATGTTATTGCTTTAGCTGTTATAATCATATAAAAATATAAAGGCAGACCATATAAGGACAGACTGTGGTTCCTATACTCTTTCCAGTGCAAGTATACATGCGGAGCCCCTGATTCCATGAAGGCATCAGGAGGTAGTGACATATTTATCTTTTTGCCTATGTCTGCTTATGATGTGCAATGCAAACCTTAGAAAGCCATCTCTCCCTGCATCAGCAGTCTAAAACCAGTGCCAGTTCCACAGATCAGTTTGTTTCTAAGATAGGTGAATTATTTCAGGGATATGATTTTATACCATGGGAGTAAATAGGAATTCCCACTGTGCTCAATTTGAATTTTTTTACTGGAAGAGAATGATGGGAATACAAGAAATGTTCCCTTTCTCAGAGTTAATGGTGTTATTACTGTTGACCCACCATGCAAGCTTCTTACAGGCATCTACTTCCAGTAGTGTGCACTTACAAAAATAGCCATGCTGGGGTGAATTCAGAGGCCCACTGAGTCACTGTCATAAACAACAGTGGAATTAGATGCCTAAGGAAGAGTACAGAAAAGCATAAAAAGGTTGAATAACTCTGGTGTTTCCCGAGCTAAAGATGACCTCTTCTGAGGCTCAAAATAGTGTTATCTATCCCTAATACTTTGTCCCTTGGCCTCAGGCTGCCACTCAACAGTTATGCACTCACAAGCAGGTCTAATTTGTGGCTTGCACTGTAAGAAAACAAAATCACAAGGAAGGGCATCTTAAAATTAAAGGGCCATTTAGCATTCCATAGGATTAATATGAAATAGGAAGAAAAGGTGGAATAAATAACAAAGGACTAGGTGCTTAAATATTTAGCCTCACTTCCTTACCTATCTTCTACAACCTCATACTTATCAAGGTAGTGGGAGGTGGGCTGGGAAGCAGGCAATGCTGCCTTGAAGTTACTTTCTCTCTCTTTTCCCAAGTCTGTTGCTCTGAGTTTACCAAACCTGTTTATTTTCTTATTTAAAGACAGTGTAATAAAATAATTGATCTAAAGGTTACAAAATTTCTCTCTTTATTTTTACAGAAGTTAAGGTCAGCTGTAGAAAACAGAGCCTTCTGGCACTCTAGGACAATTTCCTCTACCAATTTCCCATCTTCCACCAAAAAAAAAAAAAAAAAAAAAATCAATCTAGATGGCAGAGGCAGAAGAACCATACTTTCTTCTAGAATTCAGTCAATAAATATCTGGATGACACCAACTGTCAAAAGGCAGGAGATCAAAGGTGCATTTCCAATATAAATTTTGATACAAAAATGATTATAGCTGTGAGGAATTGTTATCTATTTCTGCTAGATGTGATGAAGTGAAATTTTGTTCAGACTGATACAGAAAAAAATTATGGCCTTAGCTATATCCAATTTCAACCTTCCTCTTTATTTTGTTCGTCCCCCCCGCCCCCCCCATTACATATTTAACTAGTGTAAACAAATTCATCACAATGTTTTATTACTCAAAGATAAGCCTCTATAGTTTCTAGTCATTAATAATTGTTCCCTTATTTATCAGTAGAAATGAAACTTTTGATACAATATTTTACTTTATGTCTCAGCACCTTCCTATCTGCAGTTTTTGATATCTTCTCCATCTATATACTATAACTCTATTTTCTCTTATGCCTGCATGGATCACAATTGTTCAGAGTTATGACATTATTGTTACTACAGCACTCAAATCTAAGGAGTGTCCAGGAGTAGTTTCAGTATCCACCTCATCCCAAGAGAATATGGATTTCTAACAAAAAGATTCCCTGGATTTTTAAGTTGCCACTGGATGAAAAAACGCATTTGATTCTTTACATCTCATCAAGTCTCTCTTGTTGCCTACATACTGTTGCTTAAAAGATTATCCCTATCTTATATTTTGATGTTTGGTTCTGCCATAAATAGAGAAGGGAGTGGAATATATAAAATGTATTTTCATTTGAATTTTCCTGTTTTATCTAATAGACAAGACAATTCACCTGTCTGTCTCATTGTCATTTAGTTTCTTTTCTCTGATTCATAGGCTTTGTACATCCAATCAGGGAATTACCATTCAAGCTCTAATAAAATGTCTTGTCTAAATTTTTCTTTAAAAAACCCCAAGCAAGTCATGATCAGTTTTCAATTAGCACGCGGAAGCTGATTTTTCTTTATTTTTATTTGATCACACTACCTTTACCTCATCTAAGCTTTTGTGTCTTCTCGGTGTACTTTACCTGAGGCAATACTTCTAATTTTTCTCATTACAGCTGTTACCTTCACACCAGCATTATTAGTAAAATACCTTACACTTCCTCTTGTACTGCATCAAAGAGCATCGCATCTTTTAACTGGTAATTTGTTCTCTATGTCTTGTGTCATTTTTTCCCTAAGGAACAATATTTTGAAGAGCCTAAGACTGCTGCATAATTAGATCATACAAAGCATCCACTATCCTATCTCCCAATAAGACAGGAAGACCTTAAGATTTACATTTCTTTCACACATTCTCCCTGTAGAGGATTAATTATATTCCTTTTGTTTGGCTTTGTTAAAGTTCAATTTCTTCTGTGTCCGTAATACACTTCGTATAGATTCTCCTCATCTGACTTTTTCAAAGCCTAGTCATCTTCTCCCTGCTGATAAATGTCTTTAATTAATGGCATATTTAACTTCCGTCTGCATCTCCCTTGAACAAAATTCACAATAGACTAACGTACATCGATGATATCCTTATGAAAACAAATGGACCACACCCTGTTCTTTCTAATGTTTGTGTCACTAGCCAAAATACCTTCTTCAATGACATAATGTTTTCTTTTGTATTCCTTTGTTAAGAGATTTCTTATACCCCTACCTCACATCATTTTGCCCCAAGCAAAAGGTCCCCTTTACAGAAGGGCAATAAACCGATAGGAAGCCTCACAGAAACAGGTGTTTCTTCTGATAAACATCTATATCCTCACTGGAGTACTTAGTTTCTGTCATTTTGTCCATTCAGATTATTCTAAAATGAATGGTATTTTTTTTGTGTAGTTCTAACAATGTTTTGGTCACATTCATGCTGCTGTATCCCCCAGTATTTCAGCTTTCCATTTTTATGAGCAATCAGTTAACTCTCCAACAAAACAGTGTATTTACAATAAAAAAAAATCACTCCCCTCTGCACTCTCTAATACAATCCTCTATATTGAAACAATTCCCTGTGACACCTCTTCTCCCAACACGCAGTGAAAAAAGTCTCTGTTCTGCCCTCCAAGTGGTGGTGCCTTTGCTTCTTTTGAGTAAGCAGAGGGTTGCTTTATTAGGAGGAATGTGTGTGTCTGTATATATCTACAAATACCTTATTCTTAAATACCTATTAAATTATAATATTCTTTTATAATATTCTTAAATACCTATTCTTAAATCTTAAATACCCTATCCAAAACTGGGTGGATTGACTGAATATGTAGACTCTGTAAAACATCATAAGGATCACATTTAATAATATAACTAAATCACAAATTTACTTCTCTATCATTAAAGGAAGCCACCAATACTCAGGTGAACTTCAAGTATAATTATAGGGAAAAAATGGTACACGCAATACTTGTTGGAAAGCATCTGTCACGATGTGTGTGAACTGACACACGTATTTTGGCATTTCCTAATTTTTTGCAGAGGTGACTGCAGAGCCTTAATAATGTTCTTACTGTGTCATTCTTGACTTCCTTGACCCTTCGAAAAGACACATGCCCAAATCCAGGTGCATATAACAGCCAAAGTTGAGCACAGCTGTAAGAAACTGAGCACTGGGAATGCTGGAGATAGCGATTTTAATCAACCAAAGGGAACTGAGGGCATAGATTTTTTTTGTGTGTGTGTATGAAAACACATAGTAATTTATATAAATATATGTAAGTGATAAGTAAATCTATTATTACAAAAAACAAATTCCTAAGCTAAAAATCCAACTTTTACTTGGGAAAATCACATCATTGCAAACATCATATCACCATTGCAATGAAGTTTTAGACTTTTACAGAAGGTCAAACTGAGGCAAAGGTAGCTGAACCGACCTAATTAGTTTACATAGTCAGAAAAATACATGCTAGCTCCCAGTCCCATTCTTCAAAGAAAATGCACCACTCTTTCTAACATATACATACCTTAGAAATAGATACTTGCAATATGTAAGTACATATATGTGTTACATATGCAACATAATCATATACACATATATATTATATATAATAAATCATCATGAATACAGTTTTATGGCTATTGAAATGTTGTAGCAGCATCAGTATTTTCTCCTCTTATAGTAAGTTTACTAAATTACAAAGCAATTGTTACTGCTGGATAATTAGGTAATACTCTAATTGTAAGAAACTAATTTTTTTAAATCAGGTATCCATTGAAGTTTTTTAGGTAAAGGGAAAGCAATGAGTAAAGATCACTCTGGAGTGATAGAAAAGAGTATTCCAGAGATGTAAAACATTTAATTCAATATCTTAAACTTATGCTCTACTCAGGGAAATTTATAAGTTGAAGTGCAGTATAATACCTAACTAATCCTGATATATCCATAATCAATTATATAATTAATATAGTAATTTAACAATATCATTAAAATGCTTGTTACTGAACTGTAAACAGTTTAATATAGCATAGTTCAAAGAGTTACTTTTTAAAATCATATCAAATCATCATCACTATGACCACCATTCTAATAAATAGAAATTAAAAATACTCTCCCTGTTTCTAGTGCAGGTATGTTTAAGTCTGTCATGTGGGAATAAAGAAACAGGATATGAAACTGTTGATTTTAATTTGTCTCTATATGATTCACTTTGTGAAATACCTATGGTTCACTACATGTAGACATTTCACTACTATTCAATTCATGTTCAAGAAGCTAGAGTTGCTAGAGGTCTGCTTTTCTTCACTATGTCTACCAGGTCACTAAGGTCCTGTTTTTTTGCAGCTCTTAGTGGCAGGGGGTGGGGAAGCAAAGCTGTGGAAACTGTGGAAAAGGAAGTTCTTTCCCTACCAGAGCTTCTCTAGGCCATTTCAATGTTGCTTCCAAGATGCTGCAACCACTCCCCCATGACGTCCTCTGTACTTTGTTTTTGGCTCTGATCTCTCTCTTTCATTATACTCCTCCAGGCCAAATCAATCCTTTCCTCTCATACTCTCTAAACTCGCTCCATAGCTATGCCGCATCTAGCCCTATGGGGCTCCACTCAACATTTAAGATTATATGCTACATTTTTATGTTCAGGTCAGACTCATGAAAATCGTTCACCACAATGTTCAAAGACACCTGATATTAACACTGTCTGCAGGCTGCAGACGTAGATAAGTACAAAGATGGGTTATCATATATATCATTTTCTAAGCCAAAATAGCAAGCTAAAAGGCTACCTTCATTTCCATTAAAGCAGTTCAGAATTTGCAATCGTCTGGCTTCCTGCCTTTTACAAGCAAATCTGGAGAAAAATGAATAAAAGCAATGCAGAGACAGATCAAGGAGAATGATCAGAGAGTAAGAAGAAAGGACTCACCTCCTTTAGTCAGTTTTCCATTTTAGTTTGTTTCAATAGTTAAAGAGGGAAGAGATTTTTTGCACACTCTTTAATTCAGATGTTGGTTCCAATATTTGATGCTTGATTGTTCTGAAACACAATCAAAGTGTAGCAGTTAAAACTACTAGCCTGAAACAAGATAAAATTATTAACATGGCAAGCAGCTATGTATTTATTAAAAATCACAGCAATGTTGAGAAGCTTTATATCAATGGTCCGTGGCAAAATTTTCACATGGTACCATACTCTCCTCCTTGCAAGAAAAAAGCACAAAGAGAGAATATTTAGATTGTATGACGCTGCATTTGTGGTGCCATCTCACATGTTTTATTCCCCCTGCACAACGCATGAAGAGTTTGTTGGTTCTTTTACAGAAAGATACAAAGACTAGTTACATGTGATTGCCTCAGTAAATCTACTGACTCTTTGCACACACACCTCTCCCCCAGTCTCATCCTTCTACAACCTTTTGTCACACTATATAAGCACCATGGAGTCCTGCTGCCCCTGTCTGGAAAAGCAGAGGAGAATGGTGAGAAAACTTGACCAACCACCCAGCTGTATAGACGGTGCTTCCCCATCAGCATCCGATGGCTGGTGGACAAAATTGCAATGGCAAATCACTGCACATTTAAATATATGATTTTTTTTAAAATTATATAAACTGAAAATACTTATTTCCAAGCCATTTTCTTTCTCTGGTAAGGAAAATGATATATATGTTTTTCCCTTCTTAGTTCTCCAGTACTGCTTACTGAAACTAACAGAAATAAATGGCTTTCCTCTGTGCTCTATATTTGAGCTCTATGAGTCATCTCACTATTTCAAGTTTTGTTTCTCATCACTTAAAGGTCTAGCCTATTTTACTGGGTTTTTTTTCCATGTGAACAATTCGTAAATACAAGCCAGAATAAGTACAAACATTTTTTCCTGTAGATGCAGTTAACAGCTCCAATCGAACTTTTACTGAAAAGCATATTAAAAAAAGGAAAAAAAAAAGTATGGCTAAGTGCGCTTTGATACTAGCCTCAGACTGTACTGAAGTGCAATCAGTTCAACAACTTGTTTGACATATTGAAAAGTTATTTTACTCTCTTGATGCTCATTCAAAGAAACACCTTTACACAGACCACCCTAATTGGGCACTAGTTGTCAGAAAAAGCAAATAAAATTATTTCAGAGCAAAAATAACTTGCAAATCTTACAAACTCATGTTTATAAAGCCATAAGAGGCCAACCTGATAAGTGTGTCTGATGTCCCACTTCCCATAGGCTAGAAAGCTTTCTTAAATGAACTCCTTTGGAAATGGGATGCACATCTTAGTAAAGCATCAAGCTTTGGATTGAAGTTCTTCCAAACAACCGCTAAGAGGACAGGAACAGCCTCTATACACAAGATAAGTTTATTTCTTGGAATACCTTGACCTCAAAAGCAGTCAAATTGATGAAGGCTGCAGCCTGCCTTTTGTTACTGTCTTTTTATTTACTATGAGGCCCATTTCCAAGATGAACTAAATTCTGACACTCATTCAGAGTCTCTGAAATTAATGTCAGAATAGAAACACATTCCACTAGTACTCCAATGACAGCACTTTGTGTATAGCTGGCTTTGAGGGCCTGCTCTCCCCTGAGGTATATAACCATCTTCATTGTATTTCTTCTTAAGTCTAAAACTAACTTCCCAGTTCTTTCTCTACAGTTGGTCTTTAAATAACTTTTCTTTCTTGGTTGTGCAGGTTTTTGTATCAGAAGGGGGAGAAAAATATGTTTAAAACAGGAAAATGTGATGGTAAAACCATCAGATTGATGGTGGGATGGAGAGAGGTACAGAACCAGAAATTACTTTTAAATAATTTCAGAAATGCATAATTTCCATTTGACAGGATCTCTTTTGAAAGAGGCTTTGACTACAATATTGACTACATCATAACCATTTTAGATTTTCCCCTTGAGAGTATAAAGTTGGCAGAGTATATTTAATTGTAACAAGTAAACTGGATTGATTTTTCCATATAAGATCCCCTTAGGGAGCTTTCAAAGATAAATCTCTAAAGGATCAAATCGGGCAGGTCTTTATGCAGAGCCTTCAGTTGTAAGGACTTCTCTGAACCCATTGAAACTCCCATGTTTGAAGATGTGTGCTTGAGAACCTTGCTGAAGCTGGTTTCAAATGGGTTTCTCTTAGCTGACAGCATTCACTTGGATAAGAGAAATTTTAACTTGTCAGATATGTTTAGTGATGACAGAGACACTGAGGCCAGGCAATGCAAAGGTATCACCTGCATCACACAAGCGCTAAGCACACTCTAAACCACTGCCTAAAATGTAAAAGAGGACACAAAATTGGAGAGGAACTTTCTGCAAACATATTATAAGCACTCATGATACAGTTTTCAGAGATGGTCATGGATTAGTGTGCTCCAAGCTCTGTACTATACATGGTACTGTCCACGTCAACAGCCCAAACTAAATCAGTATTGTTTTAATAGTTTTAAAATTTGTTTAATTCTTAATCCCTATTGCTTTTGGTCCTTCTTATTTGTGTATGTCTATGCATCCTAGCCTTCTCTGCCCACCTTCCCTGTTTTTTATTTTATCAGAGAGAAAAGGTTCACAGAAGAGCAAGATGACGATGGAAGGTACAGAATGACTTCTGCATGAGGGACAAATGAATAGGGTAAGACTCTTTGGTCTATGAGAGAACTGAATCATGAAAACATGACTGGCATGGAGAGGGTTAGTAAAGCTATTCTTCTCACTGCCTCATTCTGCCCAATGCAAGAACTAGAGGGCATCAAATGAAGCTGGTTAAGAATCACATTCATAAAAAGGAAAAAAGAACAAATTAACAAATGGAGGTGGCTCTTTCTGCAATGTGCAGTTGTGCTCTGGAACTCACTGCCACAGGAGGTCATGGACATCTAATCATGCCTTCAAGAGAAGTCTGGACAGGTGTGGGAAAATGAGATCCCCTGAATTTAGCTAACTATAAATGTTCAGAAACATCCAGCTTGGAAAGACCGAAAGTTCAAGACGGCTGGAGGCGAAGAGCATATGTTTGCTACATTCCTATAGTCTTTCTTTTGGTCTCTGACACATGAAACAGGACGTGGGACAAAAGGACTTTTGACCTTGACATTGTAGCCATTTTTATGATCTTTTTATGGTACAACCAACAAGTTGTGGACATTGACAGCCCCATCCAGCATACAGGACAAAGAGGGCAATTGAATAGAAGGTGGACAGGATTCAAATGTTGCTTTTTTAGACTGATATGTTTATAATACTTTGCATGACATTTAACTGAAGTACAGAAGTACAAACTGTAGGGTATCTGATCCCTTTTGATTAGTTTCAGATTGTTCCTTTTTCATGAAATAAGAGGACATCATGAATTGACTTTTCACTCAACAGACTGACCTAAATCTGCTTCATAGCCTGCACTCACCACCATAGTAGGAATCAGACTTATCTTAAACCCCGCAGTTTCTGGTTCAGTTTTAGCACACAACAGTGACTCAAATTACCCAGGTATTGTACAGCAGATCATTTACAAAAAGCAGAGTCTCTAAAACCAGCTTTTAGGTGACAAACAGTAACTTAACCGCCACTATGTGTTTCTAGCCAGATTTGGCCAGAAAGACACCTGGAAAAAGGGCGGCGAAGAACAGCAACAAAGAATAACCTGGAACAGGTGCCCAGGGAGGCTGTGGCATCTCCATCCTGGGAGATATGGCACACTCAGTTGAACAAGACACTCAGCAATTTGATGTAATTTTGACATTAGCCCTGCTTGAGCAGGGGCTTCAACTGTATGACCACCTATAATTCCTTTCTATGGAAATTATTCTCCTATTCTGTAATTCTAAGAAATAAACTCTAATCACGTCTGTACCACTCCTGTGCAGAACACCAATTCACAGTGTGACCATTATCATTCAACTAAATTTCAATGCAAAAACGAAGGGCAGGTCTTCAAGTGTTTTATTACATAGTAAGCCAGTTGATTTTTCTTCTACATGATATATCTTTATGTTCCTGGGGTTCTGCTGTCATATGCCATTTTTAATTAATAAAGATATACTGTAAAGGAGATGGATCATTTTTTTACCTGATGTTTTTCTTCCCTATGCTTTTTTTCCCCACTTGTCATATTTTTATTAAGTAATTCATAGTGAAAGTGCATGACTATCCATTTTTCTGTAAGCAATATCAGGATACTGACCTACTTTAACAGCCCAAATCTGTTCCATTACAAAAATGTACTTAGAGGGGCTTTATATATAGTGCACCCTTTCAATGAGGGTACCTAGGGTGGTAAACGGCAGATAACCTCAGATGTTCAGAAGAGGCCTCTTTCAGAACTTGATTTAGTGTATATTAAGCCACTAGCATCAACAATTTTTTACTTTTTAAGCATTAGGCAGGAACCTCATATATTTGCTACCCAAATTATAGCAAAATAGTAATAATTACAGAAATGAGGACTGCCTAGTAACTACTGGAAAATGAACTTCTAAAAATTTAATTAGAACCATACTAGTGCAGTAGTAATGGGAATACCATAAAGCTTAGCAATGAGCACAAAACTCAACCTTCTTCCTATAAAGACAAGACTGCAATATTACATACTTATTCCACCTCATTTGTAAAATTAACAGTCTCCCTCAGACAATTAAAAATCATGCTGAGTACTGAGCCACAGTAAATTACAAATATAATTAAGTAAATAATAAGAAAGCCCAAGTCCCTACTTAAATATGCTGCCAATTCAGCTAATCCAAGCACAGCAAATATTAATGCAATACTTCAATGTCTACAGCTCAACTCCTGATCTACAGTAATAATAACACATTAAGATTTTGTCCATAGTCAGAGCAAACTGCTTATTTTCCCCAAGACAACTGGAGCACCAAGTTTCCAATAACAAGCTGCTCATATCTTCTATCATCCTGCTGGGGAAGGTGAGCAGAGAAAACAAGCACTTTCAGCCTGATTGTATTTGCCATCAATGATACAGACACAGTCTTTTTATAGTTTACTTTAAACTGAAAAGAAGCCAACCTGAAGCTATTTAACGATAAAGGATTAAAATCAATGCCCATTAAAGGTCTCTGCAAAGTGTGATTTTTAATTACGCTACTTTAGGAAGTCACTAGACAATCACTACTGGCATTCCCTTGTTTCTGCATCCAAAGTGGAAACAATTTATACCTTCTGATTTCAGTAGCTAGCACATCAATGAGAAAAAGTTTAAAATTCTGGATCAGTGATAACTTCAGATAAGTACTATGCAAGAAATGAAATGTGTCTAAAATTCTGCTGACAGCACATATCACTTGCCAACAATGTACACTAGTGCTGATATGCACTGGTACCTGTTAACAAGCTCACAGAGAAAGGATTAAATACAATTTAATTCATTCAAACTTAAATACATATTTATACCACTATATAGCAGCATGTGAATGGCAGACATTTCACTGTCTCACAGCAGATGTATTATTCTCAGTCCAGCCTCATAAATATTAATTGCTTTTGAAACTGAGTTATAAGTCTGCACATGACAAAGGAAAAATCCCGAGCACAGGCTTTCCCTCAACATCAATCCACAGGAGGAATAAAATATTCTCTATGAAATGTTCCTGCATCAGCACCAGTGGGAAGTTCTGCAATCTCTTCTAGTTGGAGGTAAATGGTTTTAATTTTCTCTTCATTGTAAGTGAAAGAATCAGTTATATAAAGCCGTAATATTTCCAAACCTGTTTTGCAATAAGGAGAGGCTTCCACAGCTCCTCACCCAAGACTGCCCCACTGTGAGATTTTTCATGGTATCCGAATGAAGGACTTGGCTCAAAAGCAGACAGAAAACTAAACCAGAGGCAAATTTAAAAAAAACAAAATAAAACAAAACACAATCTTCTGTATCCACAACCACCCCGAGAATTCTACGTATTTTAAACAGGAATAGTTACAAAACACAAAACTAACAACTGTCCTAAAGGGATGAGAGAAAGGAAAAATCTGAGCACAAGTGAGAGAGTAAGGAAAGAAAGGCCACAGGCAACACCTATGGTCATGCTCATTCCTAACAGCTGCTGCATTACTCCTGTTGACAATTCCTCACCCTGCCTCGCTTGTGTCTGGTAGACACAAGTACTTCTAGCGAGGTGAAACTCTCGCCTCGCACTGACTGCAGAGGAAGAGCCAAGCAGCTAACCCAAACAGCATTGTGGCTGCCGTGCAAAAAGGTAAATGAAGTATGAGAGGTGTCTAGACCTAGCAACTAGGCATCTGGCACGCATGCAATATCATCCCAGTTTCAATTGTGTCAATAGCATGAGCAATGGAAGAAAATACATGAAACAGCCTCATGAAATTTGTAGAGCACATTAACAGCTGAAGTTGGTTAGCCTGTCCCTTGCTCCTAAGGAAGGAAAACAAGAAACAAAAATTTTAGCCCAGAATTATTTTATATAAAATAATTTCAGTGTGAAGCACTGGCCAGTCCATCTCCCCGTACCATTTGACATGTATATCTCTATATACATATATAGAGAGATATATTTATTCACACCACATATGTGGTGGAAATCTCTACATCATACCTGCAGAGTCAAGTGAAATGTTATAAAAGCCAACTACAATTTTTTTCTTTCACATACTGTTGTACATCTTATGCAATTTCTGCCTAAAATATCTGTACATCATCAACGTGCTTCTAACACAACTCTGCCAATTTTTAAAAACCTCAAATGACATTTCCACAAATATATAATGCTCCTTCCCAAATTATACTGGTTTCCATATTCCTCACAAAGCCTTTACGTTGCATCAGTTCACCCTCACTTCCAGGAACATGTATAGAAGCAAACATGTCAGTAGCACTGCAAGAATGACTGTGTTTTTAAACTACTATAAGTTTTCATCCCTCTCTTCCTCAAAATAGTATGATGGGCAGTAAAAAGCAGGAAACAAAACCCAAGCTGTATTGTTTTTACAGTATACAGTGAGAAGTAGACAGCTTCAAAGTATATCTTCCAGAATCTGCACGTGAATTTTAAACGTCCTGCTCATGTTTGTATTGTATGGAGTCTTACTCCTACAATCATTGAAATTCCCTTTGCTTTGAAAGGCCAAAAATCTGTTTTCAGCTTAAATAGCAATCATGAGGCATTTGAGCAGTTTTTGATAGTGAACATGTTAAAAAACTGCATCCAGCTGTTGCAGGGAGAAATTCTCAATTACACAGTTGGTTGAAAATACACCATTTAATAAAGAACTCTACTTGTGCAGTACAATTAGTAATCTGCAAACAGGGTGATACTTTGATAATCTAGTCACAATTTTCATAAAGGTTACATTTCTCATAACACAAATCAGTCAATGTAACAGACTATCTTTCAAAATATTTAAGAGAACATTTATTTCTCTTTACCATTTCCTGGTGAAAAAATGTCCTATTTCTTTTCTGTCATCTGGTCCATGTCATTCCACACTTGCTTTGGAGCCAAAGCAAAACATCACTGTGGATATATGACAGAGGCTATCCCTGCAAATTGTCATGGTGAAAACATCTGGCTAGGTAATGGTTTTCCCATACAGCGTACAATTTTTTTTGTTCAGTCATCATCCATTGGCTGTACTTCAGCTCAAGCCTTCAAACCTGCCAAACAGGGCTCTGGATGCTACACTGGCTGTGGAAAAAAAAGCTGTCAACACAAAATTTGTTATCTTTCCATCATGCTACACTGGGTGGTAAAATGAATAGTTTACTCCTGCATGAATTCCCACCAAACTGAACTGTCTTAGTCAAGGCACAGTAGAGATCATGTGTTATGTCCTGCACAATTAAACATTCCTTTTATTAGCAGAGAAATTGCCTTTTTTTTTAAAAAAAAAAAATCAGGGTAAGCCATGTATTTTTCTGCCTTGGCAAGTTGATTTTTCTTTTTGTTTTGTTCTAATAAGCAAGACACATCAAGACAACCTTACGGAGTCACAAGCGTGGTACCTTAGTCACAGGAGTTTGCTGCTGGCCTATCTCTGCTCACACTGGCTGCCAGTATTGCTGTTGATTTGAATGGGAACATAGGTTTAAGTAAAAAGCTTTTTAAAAATTCCACCAGTGTAATCAGGTTTATTATATCTAACTACACAAGCACTGGTTTTCAATTATATTTTACTGTGAGAAAATTGAAGAAATCACCTCATCCGGAGAACTTTTTATACATATTTTTGATTACAGACTTCACAGCGTACCAGTATGCAAGAGGATCATACAAGGACAAAGAGAGAATACAACTCCTGTAACTGCGTGTTGTTTTTGCTTAATTAGTTTATTAACTGCTTGATTAGCTAGTTTGTGCAGTACTTAGGAAATGTAAAACAGTAATAAGTGCTAATTAATCATATTATTTATGTAACATTCAACTACAGCTGCAAATTGTACATATGTAACAAAAAAATACAAACTCCATAATGGTGAAGAACAAGCCTACATTGCTGGTGAACTTCCTTCATCAGGAAAAACAGAACTGGAAAGCAATCACAGGCAGCAAACAGTAGGCTGGAGCTGCAGAAAGCCTGCTTCATGGCGAGTGACAGAAGCAAGAGATGAGGTGAATGAATGATACTAAAAGTGCTGCCCAACTGCTTACGTTAAGGAGAACATATGGTAGAAAAGAAGCAGAACTGCAAGGAAAAATGACAGTTTCATTGAATTGCAAATAAGAGATAATAATTTCAACATCCACTGTGACAGAATACTTCTGTGTGTTATTATAAGCTCTGGTGGATGCTGTCTTAGACCAATTCATGAATTGGATCATTTGGTACCACAGCATTTAGTGCAGTAAGGTTGGAGGCAGAAAGGTGCTCCTACTAGCACTTTCTGATGACCTAATGAACCTGCTCTAACTGGAACAGCAGCTTCTGCTGTCAGAATGACTTAAGAGCTGAGTGATAAAGGGGAGACAGCATTTATCATTTTTTCCAAGTTCAAAATCATGCATAAATGTATGAAGCAAATGGAACAGAGTACCTAGTGATGGTAAAAAAGCAGGGGAAAGGGTCTAGTGGTATGAAACATGCAGAAGAGAGAGAGATATTTGCTGCTCTAAGAATAAAGTTAATTTGAGTTCTACAAAAACACCCACAAAAGATGAGAAGAAACTTCACATCATTTATGCCAGAAGTCAAACACTTGATAGTGAACTTCCAAAGAAAGAAAGAAAGAAAAGGCTAAAGTATTCTGCAAGTGAAAATAAAACCCTTCCAAAATACTTCTGCCATGGCTTTCAATGGTAAAGTTATACAATGAATAATAATGAGAGTTTACATGTACAGCTAGATATTCAAAGGTAAAACAAACTAATGGAACAAAAGGTGAATAAGCAAATTTACATATTCATCATCTTAAGTAAGAATGTTCACAGTCTTAAATACTATTATTTCTACAAGATCAAAAGTTTTCCATATGATACTAAAGAAAGTTTTAATACAACTTTATGAAGAGGTGGATTTCTGTTCCTTATTTTTTGATTGGTTTATTTTCTTCAGCCTGCCAGTATATGTGAAACAGCCTGCAGAGATGATTTAGTAGCACAACATATAAGTTTTTTTTATCTTGCTTTAAATATAGAGAATGCTGTAAAATCTGATGGATGCATATCTTAAGAGATAAAGAAGCCAAAACCATTTTTTTATCATTGTTAAGTTTGTCTAATAATGCACAAAAAGTCCATCAGAGTTCATTTGCAACTTTCAATTAATTTGCTCTGACACATTATTAACCCTTTTTATATTTCATTTTTGTTATCATGTCCTACTGAGTCTTCCTTTTATTAGTTTGGGGAATTAGCATTGTTTTCATTATTTATTATTTATTAAATTCTCTTTAAGATCTTGTGCTAAGCCAAACAAGGATGAACCTTGTTAGGTACTCTATATTTTATATTGTTTACCATAATAAGGGGCGAGTACCCAGGAATCAGAGTTTTATTATTCTGGAAGGCATTATGAACACCCTCTTTCCCTGGAGAATCTTAAAGTGAGATGTAGATCAGGGTTATAACTCAATGGTCATGGAATGTAGGAAAAATTAGTTCATAAGCTGAAACCCCTCAGTGGAAGTGCCAGGTCCTCAGTACGAACTGCTTCAGTGCACTGATCCTATCCTCTCGTGCTGTGGTAGTTTCTAAACAGACACATATATTGTCACGCGTGGTACCCAGAGTCCAAATGCCCTGCTCACCATTGCTTGCATTTTTGGTACTTGCAGTTTTTTACTGACAAAAAGCTACATACTCCCCATGTGATGATGACAATCAAGTCATATTTAGTAAGCCAAGAACATGCAAGTCTCCAAGAAAATTTTGTCCTCTATCAAGCCATGCTGGAGGAATAGAGGGCCACTCTAGTTTCGGGCTGTTAATGGGCGACAGGCTATTCATTCGCGGTCATGGCTGTTCCTCCCTTCTCTCACAGATGCTGCCTCCAGACTCAGGATACATCACAACCCGTATTGTGCTCAGATTACAGGTTTCTGCCAAAATGATGAGGCAAGAAACCATTTTGTTTCATGAAAGCTGAAGTTATGACTCCAGGAGTCATTCTTCATCTGGTGTGTCTACGCATCACTGAAGAAAATGGAGCGTGTGAGGCTTAGCAGACCCTACATGATCATATTTTGAGCATAAGGAAAAGATGCTTTAAATGGTAACTCATTCTAGCTTTTAAGGAAATGCACCTGAGCATAACTTCTAAAAACTCTGGGGCTGTTTTTTTTTTGTATTTCACAAGCCTTCCAGAAGATAACACTACAGAGCAAAATGCACATCTCCAGTTTCTTCACACTTTAAAGCTCCATTTTATTCAAGTTGGCACCTTTTTGCAGTTATTGCAACTTTTGTAAATAGATTGCAATTGTGTATGTGCATGTCTTAGCCAAAGGAAAAAAATTTTTTTAAAATTTTTTTTTTTGCTACCATCTGGAGAAAGTCCACAGTCAACAGATCATGTGTTTTGTTAGCTGAGCACAACCACCTACATGTACTAAAACTTGTCTATGTGGGGCATGAACTGATTGCTTTATGTGCAAAGTGACATACAAATTGTTCAGCTATGCACCTTCTGCATTTACATGCCCCTGCACAAAGAACAAAATGAGTTGGGCAGCTTTTTTCTGTCAAATTTGCACAGGAACAGCTGATTTTTAGTGTCTCTGGTCTAGCAAATCTCACAGAAGTCCCACAGAATTCAGAAAACACTCCCAGCAGATGAACCTTCATGATATGCTACAGAAAATCATTTTATTGTTTAAGCTTGTAATGACATGCTGGATGTTACATGGTGCATGACCCACAGTCCTAATGAAGACTTTATAACAGAACTGACAGTATCCTAAGTATATCCATCTTGGTTTTGACTGTTCACTTGGTAAATTTTCCACAAATGGCAAGTGACAACCCTAGGAACGAAAACCATCCTCAAAATATTTATCAAGAATACCAGTTGTTTCTTCAGATAGCTCTTGTCTTTTTCCAGTTTTTAAATAGTTAACCAGTTACTGTGACAGAGAAATCAAGTCTTGATATGAGAAAATTCCTTTCAACAAATTTTTTGAATGAGTACAGGGACTTTTCCATTTTAATTTTCCCAACCCATGCAACCATACCCCCTAACCCACTAGAAAATTTCTTCTCCTATTTGGAACTTTCTTGCTACTGACTTTTCTGGTTCTTTTGTTAACCACATTTCTCTAAAATCCTGCTATTTAAAATGTAGAAATATTTATACAATGACATATTCAGAGATGGATAATTCAGATTTTTTTTTAACATAAGGCTTTGAGGAAGTGATTAATAAATGCACTGGGAAAATATGCAATAAATGCCTCTGGCACAGTCTCCATATAATGTTGGCTGAATGTTTGAATATGTTCACTTTGTTCTTTTGTGGTCTGAACTGTTGATTTGTAACATTGGCTTCTGCCGGCTAGATAACAGACGAAGACATCAGATGAGAGATGCTTTCATTCCAGGTTAGTGAATACAAAATATCAGAACAATACAATGCTTAAGTGCTCCAGCACTTGAATAACCTCCTGTTGTAGCACCTACTTGTAAAACAAACATCAAACGCGCATATTTGTTTGCTTTTGGTGAATACATTTTGTGTTCTGGACTTCCTCGACAAACCATGACTGTCTAGGTATTTAGTAGCTGACTGTCATGTAGAATCCATCAGCAAATGATAGCTTTCACTCAAATATACTGGCACTCAAAACTTCTCACACTATGGCACATTATAGACATGGCTTGAGTGGTAAGACTGCCCATCCATAAAACCTAGCCTGTGATTTGCAAAGAACTCTTCAGATTGGCAGAACCTTCATTTAAACTGACAGACTTCTCCATTGAAGTTCCTCTTATCAGAAAGTTAAAAACAAAGTGATGAGTCAAGTGTAAAGACTTGAAGAAACAAAAGCTTGTTGTGAAAATTGAAATCACTACATTGAATGCTGAATGAATTCTATTAACAGCTTGTGAATTAGATTTCTGGCCCAAAGCAATTGAACTACTTTACTCGGTAGTTAAAAACATTATAGCAGCATTATAAATGGATAAGGTTTCCTAAAAAGAAGGTGCAATACCTGTTCTTTTAAAATAACGCTAGCAGGAAAACGAAACAACTTTAAGGAAAAAAAGCTTTGCTTTTGCATGCAACTACAATGAGTACTGGCTTTCCGTCCAAGAAACAGGTGTGATTTGATGTTTTTTTAAAATGGTTTCGTAGCATTTTTCTGAGCAGCCTGTAGCACTAAAGTTGTGAGCCTGATTTTGCGTTTGCAACCAGAATGAGTCACAGCTAAGGATTTTTAACGCAATCCTTGTATAAGACACAGTATCATGACATCACTGAATATAATTTGCATTGTACACCACCTTCATAAAGAAAAAGCTATTACAATTGCATAAAACTTGGTAAAATGAATTTCACCAAATGATTTCAGCATGATTTGCTTTCATATGAATTTTTTTCATTATTAGGCTAATAAAAATTAGATTTATTACTTGGCTGACTATTTTCTGGCTTTCTGTAAAGGCAGTTTTTTCAGTCGAAGTTCTTGAGTACAAGATGAACAATCTAGTCAAACCTCTAAACCAGTGTTTAAAAGTGACTGTAACCTGTACCTACTGTTCTGCTGATTACAACCCCTGTCAAAACATTCAAAACAAACACATCGGGGCAAGAAACATAGATACCATATTTACCAATATCCTGCTTACTGAACTCAAACAGGAGTCTTCCTACACATTACTCAGAATTACTATTGTGCAGTACTTTTCCTGAAGCCCAATATTAATAAGCATGATATCTTATGGTTGGCCAAGCCAACAAAATGCCATATGAGGAGCAGATAAAGTCACTTGGTCTGTTCAGCCTGGAGAAGAGGAGACTGAGGGGAGACCTCATCGTGGTCTACAGCTTCCTCACAAGGGGAAGAGGAGGGGCAGGCGCTGGTCTCTTCTCCCTGACAGCCAATGATAGAACCTGAGGGAATGGCAGGAAGATATGCCAGGGGAGGTTTAGGTTGGATATTATGAAAAGGTTCTTCACCCAGAGGGTGGTGGAGCATTGGAACAAGCTCCCCCAGGAGGCAGTCACGGCACCAAGCCTGACAATATTCAAGAAGCATTTGGACAACGCCCTCAGACATATGGTATAAATTTTGGGGTTGTCCTATGCAGGGACAGGAGTTGGACTCAATGATCCTTGTGGGTCCCTTCCAACTCAGGACATTCTGTGATTCTAAAAAATTATACAGTAACCCAGGTGATTTACCAAACCTGATTGCAACAACAATCACACTTCCTTTCCATAGAAGCCCACTATCCACAGTTACATCCCAATAACACAATTTTCTTTTTATTTGGGAAGAATTTATTATCAAGAATAATTCTCAGAAAAGATGTTCTGTAGCAATTTGTCCACTAGATTTAACCAGCAGTCAATATACCCTAGTACCACATCTGCAACAGACGTCAAAGTCAGGAAAGTCAAAGAAAATCCAAGTCATAGAACTGCTAGCATGTGCCTTGCAGTAGGACGGCCAATCTACTTCAGTTCCCAAAGGTCCAGCTAAGGTAATGCATGAGATTGAACTACTAAACTACAGCCAGTCTACCTCATCTATGGTAGTTAATCTTTCCTACCTCTTCTTTGCTCACTATTAAAATTAAAATCTCCTTTTCTATAGTTACATTTTTCCCCCAATATTTTCTTCCATTTTGAAGGCAAAACAGATACAGTTGACAAGCTTCAACTTGGGATCGTCAGAAAACTATTGAAATCCAGTCAATATCTTAAGGTCATACACATTACAACAGAGAAATCCTGGTGGATAAAGGATTTTGCATGTAAAATATTGAACGGGTGTCATATCTGTTTTCAAACCAATTCATTAATGTATCATTCCATACAGAGAAAGGAACTGAAGTGCCATAATTGGCAATTTCATCTGCAATACTGAAGTGGAAGCTATTAAGACTGTAATCAAAAGCTGAGGGAACTATATACATTAATAAGGAGGATGGTGTCTGTAGGGCTGTTGCTTGTCACAAGTTGCTCATCAGCATGGCAAGCAAGTGTACCCTTTTTGCAACAAACTTGGCAGAGATATTCCGTGCTTTTGTGGGTCACGTCTCTCTCTGATGCAAAAGGGAAGGTATAAGAATAATTTCTGTTGTATGCTTATCCAGCCTTATCTTGGAACTCTGCTATGTTTAATTATTGCATAAGAGCATATTGACAAGGTTAAAACAGTTTTCAGACAAAGTAAATCATGTTACAAGATACAGAAGAAATTATAAATATCTGAACTCAAATACCAATATACATCCTTTTTTTAAAAAAAAAATCTATTATGCAAAATAGCATTTGCTTAAATTTTTCTGAAGCACAAAAATATTAGCAGTTTGTCTTTTTTTCACCACCCAGTTAAACACTGATTCTCTGAAGTTTGATATCAGTTGCAGAGCCCTCATGTCCTCTGTATCCTACAGAGCATCTGCACAACCTGTATTTCTCCAGATCACAGCTATTTCAATTCTATAAAGGATTCCTTTTCACTCCATTTTAACTGTCCTTTTAGTATTTTAAGTTAGTTCCATGTGCGCACATGAATTCACAATGCCTCTGAACTTAAAATCTATATATTTGGAAAAACTACATTGCAGTTTTGCCTGTGCAAGGCTGTATAGACAGCGGTAGTGCTGTGGCGGAGCCTACTGCAATAGGACAGCCTTGTTTTTCTCAGTTTCTTTAGTGTCAGGTTAGCAAGCTCTTCAGACTCAAGTGAAGTTTGCATCCCATCATCAGCAGAGGGAACAAATTTCTGCAGTGAAGGATGATTAATAATTTTCCCACTTTTCCCTTTCCCAAGTTGCTTGTGTTTTCACAATCTGCAAATAAGTTACAGAGTTTAATTTGCAAATGACTCACTTTCTATGAGTACCAGACAGCCACACATGAGGAGGTCAGAAATTCCAATCTTACTGATTACAAAACAATTATTGATTTGTTTTACCTTCTTTTAACTATCCAGAGAGCTGCACAGAACTGGCTGGTACATCTACGTGTTCATAAGACACGTGTTTATTTTTGTTACGTGAGGCAGATAGATGCTGGGTTTGGGGGTGAGGAAAACGCATTGCAGTTCTTTAAAGATTCTTTTAACGATTGAATTTCTTTAACAATTCTCCAGGCTGGGACTGTCTTTTTTTATAAAATGTCTAAAACAATAGGTCTTTGATTATTGACTGGACTTCCCACATACTGCAGTGACCTCTGCATTAAATAGCAGCACCATAAGAGTATTAGGAGTCTGTTTTGATAGCAATGCATTAATGAAACAAAACCCCAATTCACAGTATAGGCGTATAAGAAAATAAAGCCAGCTAAAGCACAGGAGAATGCTACTGAAGCAGGAAATGCTTTAATACCAGATGCAGATGAGCTCCCTCAACAGAGCTCACTTTGACTGCAAGATGAAGGGATGGATAAGAAATGGAGTTCAGTCAGGGCTGAAGCAGACTGGTAGGAATAGTTGTCAGATATTTCGGTTTAATTTTGTTTTGCACAACCAAGGGATTGTCCTTGGTGGGTTAGGTAGGTTTTTGCATAGATAATGGCATATGGGTGTTTCTGATTAAAATAAGTTTCACTCAAAAAGTCAAGAAAAATGGTATTGTTAGAGCAAATCAATACTTCAGAGTCTATTTTGCAAAATATTTTTTCAGTATACACAGAACGGTACTTAGGTAGTTCTAAGAAAGAGTATCCCCCTTTGACTTTTAAAGCTCCATGGAGTGTAATAAATGGCCAGCTTGAACAGAGCATGGACTAAAAGAAACTCTATTTGCCATTTAGAATATGGTGTGGAACTTCGTAATGTTAACTTTACTTGGAGAACAGATCATGGTTTAAGGGAAGAGGTTTGTTTTTACTGAGTCTTCATCATCTCAGCACAAAGCCTAGATGCCAGACTTTCAAAAATCTAGAAAGGCAGATGCAAAACTAGTAGGATAAGATGTTCAGAGCTACCAAAAAGAGATGAAATGTTCACGTTCAGATTTCAACTGGGATCACTGTTAGAAAGCTGCTCTATTTGAATGCCTAAAAAAGACAGTATCTTATGATCTCTCCTCCCCACTTTCTTGGTAGCTTACAAAAACCCTACCAGATAATATGGCTCATTATATGTTACCTCTCTAGGAATAAATGCAAATTCTTTTTCTTTCCCTAGAATAAGGGGTGAAATCTTTCTTAACCTTCTTAGTATTGTTACAGTATCCTGCCTGTCTGCATAGGTTTGCAAAAATGTTGTCATTCAGATGACCTAAATTCTGAACAAACATTAACACCTAACTACCATCTCATTCCTAGCTGTACTTATTCCGGGAGAAAAGTGAAACATTGCTGTGGAAAAATCATGAGTGCCTTTCTACTTTGTCCTGTTTTACAGTGCAATATCAGATATTTTAAGTGCTTTATGCTGACCGTCTCTCACCTTTAGGAATACTACAATCAATAGTTCAAATGCCACATTTCCAAGTTCCATCTCCCTCATTCTATCTTTCCAATTGAAAAGTAACTCTATTTTCCCTTTTAAAAACATTTACTTATTGACAGAGCAACTCTCTCACATTGCTATCTGACAGAGGCTGGATGAACAGGTTTTATAATTTCTAGAGGAATATACAGCCAAAAAGAGTCATGAAGTGCATACACATGTGGAACAGTATTGCCCAAAGCAAGGTTGTGAGCTGCTTTGAGTACTGCAACTGCCCATGTATGCCATGTGCTCTCATATACAAATATTTCCTTTTCACACACACACAAAAAACCCCCAACCTGAATCCATTTCATAGTGTATTCTCCCCCATTGTTTGTTTTGCCAGTTTATACACAGTTCAATCTGTCAATATTGGTGCAGAGAATGGTATATAACATAGTCCCTGAGACAGAAAGCTTTGTGCTATGTTACTGACCTCTTTTTAGGGACTGAAAGAGTAGCAATGATGGGGGATGAAATGGCAATAGAAAGATAACTGGCTTAAAATAGGGCTTTGGGAGAAAGGGTGGAATGAAAAGAAGTAAGTATGGAACATGATACCAGGAATTCAATCAAGCAGTCAAAGAAAACACATTTTAGCTCAGGAGATAAGAGACTTGCTTATAGTATCGTTTATCAACAGAAAATAACCTCAGTTTAGGGTAAGCTAGTATTTTCAGAACTGCTTAAGTGCAGAACTTCTAAAACTCACAAGAAACTTGCTACTGGTTTTGTCTAGACTGCAATCAGTGCTATAGACTGCAGACTACCTAGGTATTTTTGAGCTAGTTTGGATACGATAAGCAGTTTGGTCACGGTAACACAAGATACAGCAAGAAATGCTATGCTCTGAGCTCCATGTTGATAAAATTTATTTATGTTAGTAATTAAGCAGGTGAGCATATGTTTGCAGTTGGAGAAATAACTATACTGATGTTGGACCAGTTGGATCAGTTTTAGCGGAAGGATCCCTGAAAAATGCTAAGCACTTCAAAATTCCCAATGATAACAGACAATAGCCTGTTCAGAAGAACCCAGCAGGATAGCAGAAAATGCTTTGCATTAGCTCATGGACTAAAGCATGTTTTTTAATAGGGTCAGATGTGAACAGCAGGGGAAGGAATGGGAGAACTTTTTTCCAAGCTGTGCATTCTTTGGACGTACCACATACATCCCACATCATCCCACAAGGATCTTTCTTTCTATACCTATACACTCTACTCATCAACGACATAAGAAGATGACCAAATCTTAATTCCTCAGAAACCAAACCACCAGTACATATGGTCTAGGGAAGGCATGGGGGAAGAAAAGTTGTTAAGCCTACATCATTCACATACCATAAACTGTATTTCCAAGAAGGCCTTACAGAGTAGGAAGCTGCCTAGGGTAGGAACTGCTCACTGAGATGTACCCATTTGCAGGTCTTCCTGCAAGCTCACACCAATTAAAAGTAGATCTCTCTCTCCCTCCCCCCCGCAGCAAAGAAATGCATTAGAGGAATGTTAAGATAAAAAATTTACTTTAAAGTCTTTCTATCCTCACTATTTAGCAGGTGACTGCCCAGGTAAGAGCACAATCAAACATGCTATTCCAGCAGTAGCAATATGGCTGAAGAGCTTTTCCACCTGCAGCTTCTCCTCAGCTGCTTCTGAGTCCTTTTCTGTTAGACTTGCCAACTCAATTGCACCTGTAGCCACTCCCTAATCTTACTCTACCAAATGCAGTTTAGCTCGAACTCCTTTCTCTTCTCTTTATTATTTCTTCATTGTTGACTTTCTTCTTCTTTTTCTTTTAAAACAGGCCTTTTTGAGAGAACAAGGCTGGGGAGCAGCCAAGCTTCATAAACATATTTGACTTGATTTTACTAAGCATCATCCAAACTACACACTCTTCTGTATGACAAAGAAAAACTGCTATATCAGAAACAGGATTAGCTACTTGTAAGATAAAACAAGAAGCAATTACAGATAACGTGATCTGTCATCTAAAGTCTTCTTTTAGACACAGAATCTCTGAAATAAAAATACCTAAATTCATTGCCCCTTGCAGTCTTTTGAAAACCTCCTTTGAAATACTATGCTATTTTTTCATTGTATTGAACAGGTGTAACATTTTATAAAGGCTGAATAAACTTAGAGTCTACCAAAGCAAAAATGGGTAATTTATCATTTATGAAGGGGATGATTCACAGACTTTTAACAATTTTTTAACACTTAGATTCTCTTGCACTTTGGATTGAAACCAATTTAAATTCAAATTATCTTTCCATGACAAAGTAAATAAAAGCTCTTTCATGCCTGTTTTTCATGCATTCAAGCCCAGTGCCCCTTTTAAAGAAAATGACGTCTATATTAATGTTTCAAAATTATTTTTAATATAATTATATTAAAGATGGAATTATGAAACTTAAAATTACAAATTCATGTTTGCATGTACTGCTCAAGTTGAAATAATTGATCTGGAACAAGTCATGAAAGGGTACAAATATAAATATATCATGATTTCATAAATAGAGCTTCTGGAGATATTTCATGATAATCATATTCTCTGGACATTATAAAATCAGTAAAGTTTTTTTTCTGACTATTTTGAGATGGTTATTTTTCTCCTGAATTGTATCTCCAGTCAAGAGATGGCTGCTACTTTCTAGTAAATTGTTCTCTAGATAAACACAGTTGGTTAAACATCTTTTAAAAACTACTGTTGTTATTGCAGTTTACGGTCCACAACTGAAGGTGCATGAAAAGCAAAGGAATTTCATAAGGGCTTCTTAGCTTTCAGAAATTTAGTTTTTTTTATGTCATAGCTGAACTGCCTGTTTATGAAATAAAATGCTGACACAACCATCAGTGAAAACGTAGATGTTCTTGAAATCCTTTTTAAATGAACCAATGAAACCAAATGCTCATTCACACTCGATGTTGGCACTTTAGGGAAATATTAATAATTTCCTAAAACTTAAATGGAAGGAGGTCTTACCTTGTTAATATCTGAGTTTGAAGTTATAAGGACTCTGACAAGACTGCAACTTCCTTAGTGTGAGAAAAGAAAACCAAGGTTCCCACATTCCAACATGGATGCAGAGCCAGAAAAACCTCTGCAATAGATTATCACAGCTGACACATTTAATCAGTTTTGAAACACAGTCTCCTCCTTTTGCCAGTTTTAAAGAGATTTGTCCTTGAAAGGGCAAACAAACTCTGGGCTTCTGGAGGGACCAAAGACTACTGTAAATCCAGGTTAGGGAGCATATCCTTCCACAGGCTGTCTTTTTTTTGTGAAGAAAAAGGAGAAAAATTGCCCATTGCAAAGATTATATGCTCCAATCTGTCCTATTTTAAAGCTTTATAAACACAGCAATTCAAAGGACTGTTGCTTATAGCAACAAATATAAGATAGTACAGATGGAAAGGGGAAAAAACATTACCGCAAACCCATAATTGTGCTTAGCAAATTTACACCTCTGAGAGCATGTTGGGGTTTGATAAAGGAGGAAAAGGGCAGACATTAATGTTGCAGTAATGAAGAGTACACTTGTCAGTGTTTACATACCCTTAGGAGACCTTCTATAATTTAAACACAGGCACTTATCTCTCAGAAGTGTGTTTCAAGAGTATGAACTGATAAGGCATATTTTATTTAAATGGACAGCAAATAAACTTGCTATCAACTAATTAGCTCACTAGGTTTCCTTTTAGTTAGAGACAAATATTTCCAAGAATGAAGTAGTAAATAGTAAAAAGGAAAATAAAAATGTTCTGACAAAAGATCAGCCCTTCAGTAAAACCACAGCAAGCTGAATGGCTATGATTGTGCCAGCGCGTGTTTGGCTTACAGAAAATAATACAATATATAATAACTGCATAATCACTACCTAAGAAAACATGAATTTTCAGTAATAGCACAAACTTGTTTCCCTTTTATCTAATATGGTAGATAAGATTTTACTAACTACAGAAATGACTGGACCAAAGCATACTCACATAATTTGTTTGACATGACAGCAACATCAAAGGACCACAGTGCCCCTAATTCTTCACCTACTGGTGAGTGTACTGAAATTGCACTCTCCCTTTCACCAGCAGTAATTTTTACTGCTGTGACTAGGAAACTACTTTTTGTTTTGGCAAATTCTTATGAATAGCTGAGTTTTTATTACAACTTTTATCACTGCTGTTGGTACATCTCTGCCCTGTGCAGTAATACAGGCACAGTAGTGCTCAATGTTTATTCTTCTGCAGTGAAGTCCAATATAGATAGTTGCTCTCCCACCACAACCATTGGTCATGCAAACTGGATGCACACTTTAATGAGCTGTTAGGCTTCTTCTGTCTTGCCTATCACCATCAGCCTTGCAAATGCCAAACAACCACATGACAAGTGACCTTGCTTAAACATGATCCGTAAGAACTCAGTCAACACAGAAGGCACACATGAAGGAATATAATGTAGTCCCCTCTCTCCTAGCAGCACTGGCTTAGGCACACCGGTGAAAACAAAAACCCTAATTTTGCACACAAACTCACATAGATACAAACCTGTTTTGTAAATAGCTCCATTTTTACATAATTACAGAGTAGGAGCCATTGTTGACAAGTTTTAACAGTGAAATCAGTGTGACGTGTCATACCGGAAACCCAGTGGTAGCACGTAGCTTGTGGAGTGGTATGCTGTATTATGCTAGCATTTGTGAAAGGCAAATTTTTGCATGTTTTCAGGAAGGCAGATGACTACTCTGGAAGCATTAAAACATGAAAAATGACTACTTTCACTTTGAAATACTTTGAGACATGTAGGAACAAGGAAATATAAAGCAAGGGGCATAGCCTTGGTACTGTGCCCAGAATACGGTGCATGTGATATTGACCTTTAAAGGTTCCACGAGAATTTTACAGACCTGTCAGAACAGAGTGGTGGATGTGAAGATAAAATATAAAGTATTGGGGAACAGCCAACACAGCATTTACAAAGGGAAGTCATGCTTCATTATGCAGAATGTGTTCTTTGAAGGGCTTTATGACCATGTGGATAAGGAAGATCCATTCATCTACTCTACTGAATTTCTACTTGGATTTCCAAAATTATTCTGAAAATGTTCCTGACAAAAGAAAAAAAGCAGTAGGACAAAAAGGGAAGATACTTGCCCAGATACAATATTAACTAAAAAACAGGAAAAGGAAAGTTCTCACATTGGAAAGAAATCACCCATAAAATCAAAGATCTTTTCTGGGAACAATGCTCTTAAGCATTTTAATAAATGATCAAAAAAAGAGGTGTGTAATGAACTCACCTAGAGTTTGCTGATGATACTACGTTCTACTGGGTAATAAATGAAGACAAACCACAAAAAACTGCAGAAAGATCTTACCAGATTGAGCAGTAGTGCATATATATGGAAAGTGACACAATTGGGGAAAAAAAATCCCTAAATTTACACATAAAAAGATGGCCTCTAAGCTAACTATTACCACTTAGCAGCTAGATCCTACAGCTATTGTCTTTCCAGGAAAATGTCAACTGAATGACCAGCAATGTTAGGAATTATCAGGAATGGAATAAAGAACAAGACAGAACTTCCTTAGGTCGCTAATTGAATAAATGGCCCACCTGCATCTGATACACTGCATGCAGATTTGCTCCACCATCTCAAAGTGATTTAGTAGAACAAGAAAAGGGCAGTGAGGATGATCAGTGTTCTGGAAATGTTTCTACAGAAAAAAACCCAGTTAAATAGGCTGGAATTTGTCAAGCTGGAAAAGCAACTTCTGAAATCATGGCACGGAGAGTGTGAAAAGGGATCAGTTCTTCACGTTGTAATACAGAGTGAGAAGGCCATCAAATGAAGCTGCCAGAGCACAGGTTTCAAACAAACATGAGACAGTTCTTCATGTAACATCTCATTAATCTGTGGACATCCTTGCCATCTTGTGGATGTTAACAGTTTACATGGTTCAAACAGAAAACTGAAAATGTCCATGGGTGAAAATTCATCCTTCCATTGAATATAAAGACACTACTTCTGTCAAATGCGATCCTTGTCCAGGAACCCAGTCTAAAGCAAATGGTTAGAAGCTGACGGAATATTATGGACAGTTTCATTGTGAGCTTTCACAATTTTTATATATTTCCCCAGGTTTCTGGGTTTGGTCATTGCTGGAAACAGGATACTGATATAAGTACACATGGCCTGAGTCATTTTCAAGTGCAGTGAATTAATGATTTGGTGCAAGCTTTAATCTGATGCACATGGTCAATGTTTGTAGCCAACTACCATTTCAGAACTTTTAAAAAAAATTATTATTATTCCAATGCTTGCTGGATTGTTTAGGCAGAACATTTTCAAGAACTTTGGTCAGACTTTTGGAGGCTGCCAGGATACCCAGCTGGTTACACATTCCATCCCTAAGGTATCCAAAATGTAGACCTGACCTACCTGTGTTTATATCCTCCTTTATGTCTTTTAGGAAGTCTAAAGAATGAGATTTTCACAATCTGTTGAATGCATCCAGTTTATCAAACAGTTTTCTCTCCTTATGACATTAACAATGAAGATTATGCTCGATCTTTCTGAAACTGTGATTGCAATTTCTTCTCAACCTGGGGCTGGGACTACCACAGTCGGTCACACACTAATTAACACAATGCTGTCCCTATGCATGCCAGAAATCTGACCAAGAATGACTTTAGACTTGAACACAAAAAAATCGCTGAACCAATGTATTAGTTTTCCAAGACCACTAGAACACTGTAGGCTTCATCTCATTGAAGACTGCATTTAAATAACAGGGCCACATACCTTCCTTTACAAAGAGTGGATACTTTTATTAGGGACAATGTTACTAGAAATCCTTTGACAGCAGTGTCAGGATCTGTGACCGGAATACCCAAGAAAACCTTCTGTTCCTGATTCCATGGACTAACTATCTTAGTTTTAAACTTTCTGCTGCAACTCCAAGGTTTTGATTAGGTTTTCATAGTGCCTAACCCAGGTCACTGAATTTTGGTGTGTAAGTTAGGAAGCTAGTCTTTACAGGCTCTCTTTGCAGTCAGCAGAGAAAGGCAGGCATGTGGTTCAGGCCAAGAGCACAACCTTGGTATCTGACAAGCCCTCCAGTATCCAGGCTCTGAAATGAAGACTGGTTTAAAGAAGTCCCTCCTTCCAATTTAGGGCATCCCCTCACCTTCAGTGCTACTATTTTGAATGACTGATGGGAATACCATTCAGTAACACCTTCAAAGCACACGACCATGTCACTGTAACCATCAGATTTGTAGGGGACTAGCCATGATGCTGCAGCTGAGTCCTGCTTTCCAGGCTGGACTGGGAAAGCCTATTAGGCACTGATGCATGTGTGACTTTTCCTCATAGTTTTCACTTGGCATAGACCCCTCAAAGGGGAAATGAAAATAAAAACCAAGCTTTCATTTGGAATAGTGACATGCTTTCTGTAGGAAGAAGCAGCATAGCATCAATCTGCTTCATTCTAAGTAATTTTCACTGGTGTAAGACAGCATTTTGTTGGATGACTGAACTCATGGTTGGAAAAGAAAAATCCATGTGAATTTTCTGTAGAGGATCTTTATCATTTGTTCGCCTCAGCAAGATTCTATCTTATTCTGCAGCTCAGCAACTTCAAAATAATTGTTTTCTATCCATTCATTTGGGATTTTGGATGGCACTCTTATTGTGACAGGATGCAGATTTTTCACTATGAATAGAGTCTTTTGTTAACGTTTATGTCCAATAATTCAGGAACCAGCTGCTCCATAAATAATATCAAATCATCTTCACCATCTGAAAGACCAAGTAATCTAATATTAGTCTCGTGGCTTCATCACAGAGAATTTTATTCACCTTTGAAAGGCTACTAGCAGTTTGAGATAAAAAGTCTATTTTCTAATCCTCCTCTTTTATAGTGTTTCCAGCTTTAAAGATTTTGGTGTACAACACATCTGTCCAAGTTTCCACATTTGATAAATGTAGTCTTGCAAAATCCATTTACCATCCAAAGCCGTTACAGCACATGTACACATTAAAATGTTCTGTTAATCTATTTAATCAATAAATTACTGAAATGACTCTTTTTAGACTTCAATCACAGGAGAAATGGCTAAACAACCATAGAAGAAAAGATTGGGTTATATTTATTTTCCCCTCTCTATATACAATGATGTAATTCAGTACGCTCAGGCCAGGTTTTGGTCCTCTCGTTACCCTTCAATCTGTTAGAGGCCAGAGTCTAGGTAAAACATCTGAACAAATGATTTCCATAATACTCAAAAGTGACAAATATCACAGTGAAGTCACATCATAAAAGAGGCTCAAGAAGAGCATTGCGCTTGCTGTGACATAAAATTTGCCTGTCAGGGAAGACAAAAGAATATTAATAGCTTTTTGCTGTGTGCTTAATGAAATACTTCCCAGACTATTTACAAGCTCCTTTATTAAGAACAACAACATTTTTCCTGAGATCAATGACATAGTTTTAATGCAGAACACCTTATCAAGTGAAGTTTGTTCTATTTTTGTTGCTCTAGACAATAAAACCTACAATAGCAGTGTTTCAAATATAAGCAATTTCTAGACATAAAATATGACTGCAACTATCATTCAAACAAATTACCTCCAAATGTGCCAAGAATCACAAGCATAGTTTTTGATCTGAAGAACATACGAGTATAAATTCGTTGTGTTGCAGTGGGATCTTAAACACAAAACGATTAAGAAGTGAGAGAAAGGACATCAGCAACAATCACGTCACAAAGTTACCTTGGAGAACTTTATGTCAGTATTGATGTTATTTTCGTTTACCTGTCTCTCCTTTTGCTTCTTACAGTCAGGAAAGAGGAAATGAGGGACAATTTATTATGATTGTTTTACAAAATGTTTGGGAGTGATCGTATGGAAGAGTCTACAGACTCTGTGACCATGTTTCAGGTAGAAGCATAGGAAAAAATAATGTTAAGGACAAAAAAGCATTAAACACAGGACTGAGGCTGGAAATAAAAGTAGAAAAAAAGAGGGAAAATGTAAAGACTTGTTAAAGATGTACAAAGGACGACTACTTTTCTTTCATCAGCATTCTTTCTCTTACAAGAGTTTTGTTTTCCACTGGGCTTTATAGTGGGTCTTGAAATTTTTACTATCATACTTGCACAGAGCGTGTCAGTCCATCCTCAGCTAACGACCATTAAGTATCATAGTAGCAATATACTACTGCATGACAAAGTAATTCAGCTGAACTGTCACCATAAAAGCTGTCCTAAAACTCTTTGCAAGATGGCTGTCTGCAATATATCAGTTGCACAACAGGCATTTACAATTCCAGAGAATTTACAAAAGTACAAGAAAGCAATACAGGAGTATCTTTTTTTCTGTACTATTAATAGTAGTAACATGAAACTGTTTCAGTAAAGCCATTTGGCAGCTGTACTACCATACTCAAACCTGTGCTATTAGGTACTTTTCTTTATATTTAGTTGCTTACTGTTACCTAGCTTCCTTCTCAATTTCTTTCTTCTCCTAACCAAATTCATCTTTAAAGCTGAGTGACTCAGCTGCTTCACTGAAAAAAAATGTGTCCCTGTTGTACATCTTGTCCTGTAAAAATAAACTATGATGATAAATATTTCTATTTAATACAAAGCTTCTTGAACTAAGAGGTTTTTGATTGGACTAATATCTTCCTCTCGTTTAACAGGAAGCTATGCAATGTTTCTCACAATCTCCCCTCTTTCCATCCCCAAAATTTCCAACTTTCAAATTACATTGAGAATTTCCCTGTGGTTGCTAACAAGGTTGATCACAAGCCAGGACCTTATTCTTTGCACGCAGGAATACAGATTAGTTCAGTCTGCCTACACAGGCAAGCACTGGTCAAGACTTTCACTTAATCTCCTGTGACGTGAATGAAGAAACACACTGAATTAGCTGTGTGGAATGATTGAATCACTACAGTCGAATGATCAAATGCCAGCACGGAGCTGCCATAGAAGCTCAGGCCACTAATGAGACTTTTCTGCTTTACTGAATCAGTTAGTTTGGGTTTCGGGTCTTTTTTTTTTAGCACTGTTCAGAAGCAGGAACTGAGCTCACCTGAAGAAAGAAGAAAATGCACTATTTCTGTTTGTTGCCTTTCAAATCAAATTCAATGCTTTTACAATAGGTACTAAGAGTTCACTTTTTCAACATGATTCAAACTGCATCAGAAAACTGGATCATTTGCTTTTAATCTACTGGAGTAGCTGCTTGCAAAGCCGCTTTTTAATTTCACGTTGCCACAGAACAAACAGAACAAGCTGTTGCTTAATGTTAGCACAGAATGTAAGTACTTGAAAATGCTTCTAGAGAAAGAAATTAAGATGCTAAAATAAGCACCATTTAATTCCAAATGCTAAAGTTTTGCATAAGGGTATAATACTACAGAAACGAACAACCAAAATTTCCAAAATAAAAGGATGCATGTGAAAATGTTGAGAACCTATTCTAGAATCTCTTGATAAAACATTTTATAGTGGAGCCTTTAACTCAAGTTGGCTATGCAAAAACTGAAGCAACCCACAAGCTTTAATACCTTTTTAAAATCATGGCCAACTTATATTTACAATCACCACGGAGATGTAGCCTAAAGGATCTAATTCCATTTGACTTAGCAATATCTGGGAGACAAATTGCTGATTTTACCTTCTCCAAATTATCATAAATGCACTCACAAGTTCTTTAGTGCGTTATTTCAAGTTGATATGCTCACTCAGTAAATAAATCTCTCCCTTATAGAATTTCTTCTGAACATTAGTGAAAGAAACAGAGAGTGTATCTCATTTAGGAACTTCAGATATCAGGACAAATTATGATGAGTTAAATGCTCATGATGTGGAAAGAAGATTTGAATGCCATCCTTAAGGATATATGTGTGGCTTTTTACAGAAGACACAGTAACTGCGGAAACTGCGTGCTTTAGAACATCAGAATTTTAAACCATCCAGTAAACCTCTTTCACTATTAGAAAGACCAGCACTTTAGTGACACTGAGCTAAACCTTAAATACATAATGAAACTCAGTTCAATTTGAAACACGGAAGATATGGTATACTAAAACATGGAAGCCTGAGTGGAACTCTGAAAGTCTTTAAATGCAACTGTGTTATTGGTGTGCAATGGCACATGAATCTGACGGGGACTAGGCTGGTTCAAGGAGAGCAGGCTGAAGGCAAATTTGTATCATCAGATTCCAGCTTCTGTTGCAAATGGGCATGACAGTTCCCATCTACTTTGCTACTGATTGAGAGCTCCTTAGTGTGGTAATACTCATGAACTCTACTAAATTTAATTTCTCTTTCCATTTGACAACCGGCAGGAAAGCACCCTGTCAGTCAGCTTTTAATATCCATTACCTTCCACATTGCAAAAAGTCATTCTAGATTTTAATTTATTTTCCAAGGCTATTTCAGGAAATTTTCAAGATGGAATACATTAAACTAAGTGGAATAAACAGCCCTGAATTGCATATGAAGGTTTAGTATGGTAACAAAAGGGAACTGGTGCCAACAAACGCACCATGTTTTTTGGGGAGTGACTCAGAGGGGAAGTTAGGAAGTAAAGTTCTAGCACGACTGAAGCCAAAATTCGCCCTATTTTGAGTTTCTGGTTACATTTACTATTACCAGGAGTGGTGGCTCCCATCTGACCCAATCACCCAAGAGGTTTCCTTCCCATGGAAAGCAGGACGTGGCAAGAAGGGCAGAAGAGGCACTCCTTGTTCTCATCTAACAGGGTGCTGGGACACAGCTGGAATGCCTTCCCATATCTGCGAAATGAAGGAGCATTTCTACTACTAATTGTAGCTTCTCACCTTCAAGCCACCACAGCCACCTTAACTGTACAATGTTTCAGTATTTGTTCCTCAGTATGAATGGCTTTTGCTCATCTTTTCCTTAGGCAATAGACCGTTATTGAACACAAGACTTGGCATGGTAGACAGGAAATATAATCACAGCTTGCCAGAAACATGGTTCTCCAAAATTTGATATGACTTCCTTATTCAACCTTAATGTGATATTTACTGTGAGTCTTTGATATTTTTATTACCTACTGCAGTAAACAGCATAAATCTGGACAGCTTTGTAGTAAGAAATACCACCCTGAGAAGCAGTTTCTGTTCTGATGACATCACTGTTGTAGTGATATGAGAACTTAGTGAAATATATGATCAAAATAACTGCATACTGTGCTTTGACTAAAACAGGAAAAACATCCACCAGATGAAATTCAAGGCATCCATGAGATGTATTTCCACAACTCTATCTTGATTTATAACAACTGAGGTTTTGACCTAAAATATTTGAGAGTTATATGTGGCAAACCAGTTTGGGGGTTTTTTTTTGGGGGAGGGGTAAAAATTGTTCCACTGTAATCAACATACACTAAAGGGTGAAGTATTTTTAATTCAGATGTTCTATGTAAACAGCAGAGATAATGTAAAATGAAGGATCTTTAGAATACAGGACTGCTACACCTAGAACACTAAGTTAGTTCAAGATCTTTCTGAGTTTCTCTCTAGAATAACTTTTTAAGTATGACATCATAAACCTGAATCGTCTCAATGCTTTCTCTCTCAATCACCGCTTGTTTCTAGTGAAGCTTTATACAAGTGCAGACCAGCAATGCCCAGTATTATTCCTTGCCTAACTCTGAAATATTATTGAGCATACTAGTCTATGCAAAAAAGAACATAATAATATGCCAAAGAGACAAAAAAGCAGAGCGGAGGTAAAATGAAGAATAGGAGCATGAAAAAAGCTGACAGTGGAAGCCAGGGTGGGCTCAAAGGTTTGGAGAAGACTAAGGATCAAACAGAAAGTAGAAGCAAGAAATAGAGATGTGGAGTAGCAGGGAGAGATGAAAATTTGCTTACTGGGCTATACTAACAAGCGTAGCCAGCAGGTTAAGGAAAGTGGTTCTTCCTCTCTATTTGGCACTTGTGAGATCACATCACGAGAACCACATTTGGTTTTGGGCTTCCCAGAAAGACATTAATATACTGGATCAAGTCCAGTAGAGAGCTACCAAGATGACTAGGAGCCTGGAGCAGATAACATACAAGGAGACTCTGAGGGAACTGGCTTCCTCAGTCTTCAGAAGAGAAGGCTAAGGATGGATATTACAGCAGTATTCAACTAATCAGTGGGAAGGTGTAGAGAAGACAGAGACAGCTTCTCCTCAGTGGTGCTAAATGAAAGGTTGCAAGGCAACAGATAAAAAACGACAAAGGATATTCCAATTAAATTTTAGGAAAAAAAATGTTAACTGTGGACATTGGTGGTCAAATCCTGGATAGGGTTTGCTCACAAAGGCTGTAGAATCTCCATTCTTGGAGACCCTTAAAATCTGCCTGTGCAAAGCCCTGAGCAACGTACTCAAGCTTGGAAATTGGCTCTATCTTTGAAGCTGACCTCACTTTGAGGGCCAGACTATTTGGACCAGATGACTGCCAGAGGTCCTTTCCTACCTAACTTGTTCTGTGAGTCTATGAATTTGAAATAAGGATTAGACCCCGAGGACACAAAGTTAGAAGACTGCAGATGAGTAGCCATAAGATCACACTCTACACAGCCTAAAAATGAAGAAAATTTTCTAGAATCTCAAGACTTCTGCAACCAAATATCTGCAAAACTTCATGACAAAACATGTGTCTCATCCCCCCTCTAGTGGCTAGTACACATAGGACAAGTCACTGCTAAAACCGCCTTGTACACTCTAGTGGCAAGTACTTGAGAAGAGGAGTGAAAGACGTTTATCACACACCTAGATATCAATACATTCTGACATCCTGGAATTAGTGGGGTTTGTTTTCAATTGATTTAAAAAAAAAAGTTAGCAAATGGCATATCACTTATATACTCCTAGCATTTAAAATCTCCCTCTGTCCCTAAAGCCACTTAAATGTGCTTTTTCCAGATTTTGAACTCGTTTTTTCTTCAGTTTTCAAATGCTTGTTGCATGTTCTGTATTTGTGCATATATGCACATGCATCTATATATATGATTATATCTCTGTGTATGTGCATCATTTTTGTGGTTGTATATATATTTACATTTATGTGCATATTGTCTTAATGGACTTAGTTGATAAAGCATTTCCACGATCCATTTCTTCAGACAAGGTCGCCTAAAGTCATCTTTTACATCTATGAATGAATACAAATGTCTAAGCTTCAAAGATACTTGTGCAATTACCAATTATGTCAAAGAAGTTCATGTATTCAGATCAGGGAAAAATACATCATGCTTCCATGCCTAAGCATGAAAGGAGGTATGTACAATAAATATAATTAAAAAATAAGGTTTACATGCTTTGGTCAAGAATTTTAAGAAATGTGGTATAATCTACTGCAACTTAAAGAGAAAATATAAAGAAAATAATAAAAACAACATTAAACTGCTTATAAGTGGAAATACTACAAAAATATTTACTTACAGAGCTACTGTTCATTGGTCATATTTGACATATGTCAAATGGTGAAGGAAATATAGAAATACCATTGATACTAATCATGCAAATATAATTCTTATAGCCAGGACAAATAAAGAAGTCAAAATGAGAGATTTAAAATATTATTCACAAAATAATTATGTCTAGCTACTGGGTAAAGGGATCTGAATTTTCACACAGATGAGAGAACAAGAGAATGTTTGCCAAATATTTTAATAATAGTAAATGAAACTAAATCATTATAGTTCATAGAAAATTATATTACTGAGGAAAAGATGGAAGTGGTGATAACTTTTACCATAGTTTCTCAGCTATGGTAAAAGACAACCAACATTCTCAGACTGCTTGGCCTCTAGTGTACCGAAAACATCTTTCTTTGCATCTGACCAGCAACAGTAATACAGCACCTACCATACAGCATATCAAATACCAGTTCTTCACTCGATAAGCTAGACATGCCTCCGTGCAGCTCTTTTGTACAAGTAAGTGATATACAGGCTGCAGCTACCATGTATGCCACCCACGTGCAAAGTGGGGCCATGGACATTTCATTTGGTAGCAGAGAGAGACCAAGGGGACAGAAAGCACTTGTTTCCACAGCACGGAATGAAAAAGCATTTCTGACCACCTGTCAGTGCTGATAGCTCTATTCTCCTACCTCCAACAGCTGCTATTAATATTTCACAGTACCAAAAAATGTACTAGGCATTACAGAGAAAACAGTAAAAACTACATACAGTGTCCAGAAGTTTAAACAATCTGAGTTACACCTCTCACTACAGATAATGGTATTTAACAACAATAAGGTGGGAAAAGGCTGCAGGTGGATACGATTTACAAGAGTAGACTTATGGGGCAATGTCTTTATCAGGCTGCTTTTGCAGCTACATCCATTAATCAATTGTTCTAAATGTATCTGGGTTATTTCCTTGACAGAAGGAACAAAATATGCCATTCTTGGTCAGACAGTGATGCCCAGGTACATCTACAATTCAGTCTTGCACATCTGAAAGAAATGCGGAAATACAGGTTATATTGGTATCACTAATCTTGGAACTTGGTATTTGGTCTAAGCTGGGATCCTTTAATAGAAAATGGAGAGAAACAGGCATCTCTATATCCTCTGAATTGTGAAAGTACTTTAAAATGGGAAGAATCATACTTTGCGATCCACCACTGCCTACAGAGACACCTTAAGCAACTAACTTTGACCAGGCACTTAGTTCTTAGCTCTAGTTAAATAAAATCTCCACTTTTTTCAGACTTCAGATTTAGATACAGATATTGGATTAATCAAGATACAACTGGTTTAGCACCAGCTAAAAAAAGGATAAATAGGCTATGCTAGGAGCATGTGAAAAGCCCCAAAGAGAAGCATATGAATCAATCCTGTTTTAACAGTCATAACAGTATGCCAGAACTCCAGTTACAAAAACTGACGGAACTTTAGTAACGCCAATGCAATGCTGGTGATTGCCAAGGAAAGGGACACATTTTTAATACTGCTACAGACGCCAGGAAAAGAGATGGATTGGAAAAAAAGGAAAAGAAATCTGGTGAATAATTACTAATTTAACCAGAACAAAAACATATTCACTAAACAATATGGTATCCTGAATCAGCAAGCACCTCAGAAGATATAATGCATGAAGGTAATTTTTCAGGTGTGCTGGAAAAAGAAACAGAGCATCCTTAAGGCAAAAAGTTTATGTAACGGAACAAACTGAGGAGTCACGTTCCACAGAGAAGCACTTCCTCTAAGATTTATTCTTGCATTTTTCTCCTAAAATTGCACAATTTTCCTTAAGTTTTACAGTTCCAGGATACAAAAAGAAACAAAATGATTCAGATGATAATTGGCTGAGTCACAGACTGTTAAATATTTGAGGATATGAAAAATGGTTCTTTTCCATAAAGGATGGTGGCAAATTTAAATACTATATTTTTAGGTTCTGAAATACAGTTGCATTAACAATTGTTTATTGAAAAACAACTTGTACTCTTCCATGGACTGATCCTGACCATTTGTATTACATAGTTCAGGATCTGCTTGGACATCATCAGGGTAAGATGTATTTGCTAAACCAATCCCTTGCAGCTGGAACTTCTCCAGCTCTCACTGATTCGGCTAATTAGTGCACTGTATACTATTTATCAAGCCTTTCAGTAAAATGAGCTTGCCTGATCAAATGATACAAAATGAAAAACCGTGTGTGTGGCGAGTCACTATACTACTTTGCTCTGAAGTACTGGTTTAGGAAATACAAGTGAAAAAGCAAATCTACCTGTGAATTCACTTCATCACTTTGCAAGGTTTCAAGAACACACCAGTGTCTTCCCAAATGACTTGCTATTGAGCTTTGTCAATTTAGTGACCCAATGTGGGATTTAAAAAATGCTGTGTAACTATCAGCATAATATCCTATAAGTAAGTTCAACTAAAATATGGTGTTATCTGTAGTAAAAATGCCTAAAAGGAAAAAAGCAAAGGGCACAGAATGGAAAAGATAAGTCACTTCCAGGTGTGACTTACTTAATGAATGGAAATACTGAAAAACATCTTTTTTAAACAATAAAATTTAAGATAATGATAAGAAAAAAAGAAAGAAACTGGGTTTCATTTCATGCTATTCCATATCGATGAATAATTCTCTGAGTTTCCCTTGTGGAAAAATGATACAACTCTAATAAAATGATTCATAGCACTAAACAATATTCCTTAGCAAACACCATGTACGTTAGCAGGACTCCTAGAGAAAAATGTTTCTTTGGAAGATTTATTATTGTGAGATTATGGTAAGATGATCTGGATGGCTCAGTGTAAGAAATCTTGTCATCCTGGCAGAAGTACTTTGTTCTTCCAAGAGGCAGATGCATATTTGAAAGCAGGCAACAGAGCTCAAATTCTGAAGCTGCAGAGACAGAGTCTGCACAGGTGCACACTGACTTGGGAATAGGCAGTAAAACAGCAGTAAGTGTGTACCATTAACACCACACCAAGAAATACATGGTGGCATGAGCAGTGGAAGAGGTCCACTTATTTATTGAATTGAAGGAGCCAGTGCAACAGCAATAGCAAAGCATGTGTATGGGGAAGGAAGAGAAGAATGCACTGTGACATTTTTAGTATGGCTGTTAGAGGTTTGTTTACCTAAAGAAAAAGAATCTTTTCCTATGATCAGTATCAATATACGAGAAAATAACTAAAGGAAAAGCAATCTTGCTCAGCAAATTGCACATACAGTATACAGCACACGACCTTAAAAATAAAGTTTTTGAGGACTAGATTCTCAAACTACCCCATGAAAATATTTCCTATCTAGCCCCTTGAAACAGATGGATTAAAAAATAACAACATAAGCTATACCTTGAGTAGTATCTGTCAGAGCTGCAAAGGTAGTATAATTGGCTATATGAACAGTTACATATACTGGTTCAGTTTAGACTGCATCATCATAAAAAAAAATCAGAAAACCCAGTGGGTGATAAATGTTTTTACATGACCCATGAGGCAAACCAGATGGCCTAATGACTTAAGCAGTGAGCCCACCTCCAAGTCTCTGGGTGACACTGAAAGGAAATCCAGCCACCAGCTGGATTACTAGCCAATGTGGTTCACAGACCGCAGCTGCTGCCTTCCCTGTCCCTTCTCTGCCTTGTTTCCCCCCAAAGACTCCATATCTGAAGCAGGATTCACATGGCAGACCATCACCCGACTGTAGGCACATCGGGCAACGTGACAAAGGGGGAGCACAGTGCTGAGGCACAGCTTGCAAGGAGCACCTTTCTACCAGAGCTCTTTTGACAGCAGGGTCGCAGCACAAACAGTGCAGCCTCCCTCCAGCCCAGGAGCCTGCGTGGCAGGCTGAGCGCCTTGGGCTAGCACACAAGATCTCAGAGCCAGAGACTAGCTATGACTGCAGAGACACTGCAGGTATTCAAAGCATAGCTCTAGCTGCAGCCTTCAGTCCATCTTCCAAGCCTCCAGCTTCTCGCCCATAGAGATGCTGGGGAAAAGGAGATGTGCAAGGAGTTGTGCAGGTCATAAGACGAGAGCTTAGAGGTGGAGGCAGTTCTGGAGCATTGGCAACCTGGTATGAGTACAGCTTGTATGTTAGGGATGAGAAGCAGGGCAGGCAATAGAGAGTCAGAGCAGCCGGAAGGTGGGAGGACATGGAGTTGGTTGAAGAAGCAGAAGTACAGAATGAAGGAGTGGGACTCAGGCAGGAATAGTGGAAGATCCTATTTTAGATAGCTATAGGGAATCCATCAGGAAGCTGTGGCTCTTGAACACACTGCAGCATGGCTTCAAGATCCAGAAAGTCTGGCAACCCTTACTCTGTACTTTTGATTATAAAGTTATTCTTTTCTCTCAATGTCACTTGCTCCTCCATTAAACTGTTCTCCCCCTGCCTCACCCTGCTTTGCAACCCACACATCCTCCCAACTCCACTATGCTTAGAATACCTTTTGCATACAAATAGGGAATACACTCTCCAAGGGCTTACATACCATATCTTTCTCTAATATCAAATAAAATGCAAAACCAAGTGTGCAAATTCAAACTGTGGAAGTGGAACGGTGAAGGAATCAGGATCCATAGACAACCCCAAGACCCTGTGTGCTCACCATTATCCTGGCAGGTGGCAGGGGAACACCACTCTGAAGTGGAACTGTAAACTTGTTTGACTTCATTCTGTGACGTGCACGCGCACCACATGGGCCCAAAATCTACAGACAGTCCTACCATACAATTTAATTAATTTCAATGGGATTTAAGTGAATATTGTTCATTAGTCTGTCATCTGTGCTTCAGGAATTACCCAGGTGTACCATGTGGTAACAATAAAGCCCCAAATGCCAATATGTTTAAATGACTGGTGCTATCTTAACTATTGCTATTAACGTCAGTGCAACATCACAGTGGTAACCTTCCAGTACAGTTAAGAGAAACACAGGCTAAAACCGCAGTGCTCATGCTTACTTTCTGTATCTGAGAGAAGTAATGATTAAAACCCTTTTGAAGATCACCATCAAAGCCTATTTCGCTATTGATTTATAGTGAATGTTAATAATTAAACAGCTGGCATATTTCTCAGCTTCCTCTCATTGAGACCCAATAAAAGGTAATCTATTTATATTCCACTCAAGATCTCTAGTGGTTCTTTACTACCTCAGTATCCAGTAAATACTCACTAATCTTATTATCGAGCAGGACTAATATTTCACTTGATTTGGTAGGTAAATGGCTGCTTTAGCTCCCAACAATAGCTGCTGCTGAATCTGTAAAGTGGGAAGGAATCTGCGTAACATGCGAAGAAGCTACCCAATCTCTTAAAGAGCTTCCTTTAAACAGGAGTTGGACCTGATTCATGAAAAAAATGTGTATGTTCAGTGGGTGGTAACTTTGATGTAGTTCTTTTATGTATATAAGGGTTAGCCAGAGTGTCTGAATAAAAAAGGAAGCCAATCTGCTTTTATTCAGACATAGCACCATGTGGGCTGAATGTGAAAAACAGAAATGGTATATTAAATGCGATTCAGAGAAGAGACTCATTTTCTTGTTAGTACAAATTATGGGAATAGGAGCCCAGCTGAAATGTGTAACACAATGATATGAATCAGTGATGACTGTAAATGTGGGTCTCAGAACAAAACTTGTTTTTCCTCTAGCCAAGGATTATGGTGACGTTATTTGTTTCTACTGTCCTCACGGAAGAGCTGGAAACACCTGTGAGAGAAGCGATTGATCCCCAGTGATGTTCCAGCCCTTCCCACACTCCTCCTTCCTAACACTGGTACAGTATGTGTAAGATTGCCCTGAAAATCTGATCATTCAAGGGTCTGCAATAATTGTGACATTAAAACTGAACCACGTTTAATATCAAAGGTACGTTCCTCCTTCAGCCTGTATGTCCTTGTTTATCCCCATTCTGGGGCAGAATGCCAGGGGACCAATTGCAGTAGAAAATTCGTGTACTTTTCCTAGATGAAATTTACATTTGTAACTCACCACACATCTCATAAAAGGAACAGCTGCTTAAAATTGAAAATCAAGCCATCAGTTTCTGCCAGATTAAAAAGAAAAAAAAAAAAGCAGCAGCAATTTAAGTCACATTTAAAGTTCACAGGGGTTACTGCATTTTATTAAAACACGTCCAATATGAAGCACCTTCATCATTAAAAATCCATTGCTGTAAAGGAAAGAATCCTTTTACAGGGATAAGATTTTAGAACAGCTTCCTGATCATTTTGTAATTGGATTTCTAGAAAAACACCACTGAAAAGGATCCAAAAAACTTCAGACTGCTGTACAAATTATTTTTTTCTGTTTCCATGAAAAAGTGGAAATGAAGAAGACAACCATGAAGAAGTGGTCTTCATAAATTGATCAACCCAGTATCACCTAGAAGATTGAACTCTCTTATAGAGTTTCTATCTTTCAAACGCCTTCAACAAGTCTTTGCCTGTATCATTTTTAACAAAGCAGCTTGTATGACACAAGCATTTGAAAAAGAACGAGACAGTAAATAATTTTACTATAATTCAGAAAGGGCAAAATATTTGCAGGAAGCAGATCAACAATTTATGGCTGTACGAGTGGACTGCCAGTATCACAAGCATGATTTAGACTGTGTCTGTTACATAAATGACTGATGGATTTGGGTTTAAAATTACAATTTGCAGTTTATCCTGAACACAAAATTGCAATCCAGTTCTACCCTTTTCTTTCAAAAAGTGACCTTTTGATCAACTTTATTGAAGCAAGAGCTCAAGACATGAAGACACACGCCACTTGTGGGGGGGCTGTGAGAAACTGCAGTACATAAAAGCATACTCAGGCTAGTAATACTCTATGCGTAATACTTGGCACACATAATTTCATCTAGCCACATTAAGACAAGATGTATCACCACTTTTCCAGTGGCTAGAAAAGGCACCCAGACAGTAGCTCAGACTAGATACACAGTTTTCAGACAGCTAAAATGTCCAAATCAAATGGGGGAATGAATCTTGTTTGCAATTACTAAGAGCACTACACTCATTCATAGCCAAACACGCTCTGCTACAGGCTTCTCAAGACCACTCGCTATTCTGAGTACTTACTTGGGGTCTCCAGCTTCCGCTGAAACTCATGATGTTCAAAGCTGTCACTTTACTTAACTAGATTAATGTCATCTTGCACCTACCTACATCGACAGCCATCCTGTGTTTGACAGAAGTGTAGCCATGCCTTTCAGAAGAGTTGTCAGATAGGCAAAACAGTGGAATTAATTTATCGACCCTTGGGTAAAGCTTCATTTTCAAGGAAATCTGAAATCGTTTCACCTTGGTTTTATTCATCCTGTGTTTGTGTTAAAATACGCAGGTTCTTTCAGCACTCTAAACTAGTGAGTGAACCAAGACAAGCCATACACTTACATAGCTACAGTGTAAACATCACAAACTAAACTAAAGCCAAACTACTACTGAGTTACAGAGTGTCCCTGTTGGATTGAAAGTATTTCAGTTTATACATACCAGCTTCTTAGTTTTATTACTTTGCATCAATTTTGCCTAAGGCCATTAAGTATGCCTTCTGGTCTGTAACAGACTGATTCATCATGTCATACAGGGATCTTAATTGTATTAACAACTCTACTGCCAATATCTGAAATTCTGGCAAGCAGAAATATAGGGGATAAATAATAACTGTAACACAAAATTAGAGACCTTTAAAGCAATACACAGAATTGTACTTCCATGTCAAATTCCTCCACTCTATATGACAGGCTGAAAACTATACTGGTGAAAGCTTTTCACCAAATCAACTGACATGGGTTATTCTACAGAAAATACAGGATGCTCTGTTTCATTAATACTCTTAACAGTTCCCTTAAAAGAATCCTGTTGGCATATGGTATTTTGGGGAAATAGGGTCATGCGGGAGGGAACTTCTCCTCTCCTGAGCCCCATAAATCAATCTCCCTCCCAAGATTAGGTAGGCCAAAGGCAATTATGGCTATTTACATGAAAAGCCAACGCTTACGTATAGTATCTCAGTTTCTATGGCAGCATGGCTCCTATAGAACGAAGCTCTCCAAGCTCACCGGTATTCCTGTGTGCAGCCATTTCCTTTAACAGCAAATTTCCCCTCAATACATGCCAGACAGTGTAAATTAACGCTGACCCCGCCATCGGTGGAGCAAACAGCGAGGTGCTGGGGAACACTCTTGGTATGGATGGCCAGTGGTTACTGCCACTGCCTCCTGGCCTCCCTCCTGCCCCTCCCTGGCATCCTCACCAGGACCACCAAGGGCTTTCCAGGCAAGCAGCAGGAAGGGAAAACCATGCCAAAGAGCACGCTTTCCTTTTATGTCCTGCCGCCTTCTCCTCCTCCTCCGAGTGAACTGAAAAATCCATCACCCAGAAAATTAACATGGAAAAGACTGAAATCACTGCTGCCTTCACTGTTGCTAAGATTATGCAATAGAAACATTCCCTAGATAATGGGATTTGTCAGCATCAGCTGAAAAAAATGCCTGCTGTGTGATATTAAGAAACCAACTACCCCTATAAACAGGAAGTGGCTGACGTTATTTTTCAGTTAATTCAGTGCCTGAAGCAAAGCCATATATTATTGTTAACTATATAGATAAGTGGAGTGCTTATACAGAGTTTAATACTTAAATTTTACATTGCAATTAAAGTGTCTGCTTTATGCAGACACCTGTTTAATCTTCTCAATACTACCTTACTCCATTCCTAGGAAGAATTATAAGATTTGCATATTACTACTGGAACACCTAATTGCAGCCAATAAAAGAGAATATATTCTCTAGGGTATCAGAAAGTATCCTGTATGTTTATTAAAAATTAAATGTATTAATGTATAAAAATACACTACGTAAGTTGAAAGTCCAATAGGAATGGTATTTTTATAGGGTGAAAAAGGAAATACCTGCTTAGGACAAGAATACTCCTCACCAAAAAATATAAAAATTTCTTTATGTAAGTTAAGTATCACATCATTATGTGACAGTTTTCCCTTCTGATACTGAGAGCGCCTTAGATTGGCAGGAGACTTGGAAGTTTTGATTAACAACCTACTGGAGCTCTTGGCAATGTGCCTGGGTGTTTCAGATTACTGCTGCTATAGAAATTCCCCTGGGTGACTGGGCTGCTTTTCTTTTTCTCACATTTCTAAAATGTTGGTCTTCAATTTTTTTTTTTTGTCCTTTTGCAGTTTGCTCCACTTAGTAGCAACTGCTGCACTACTGTTCTACTCTCGCTCAGTGAATAGCACAGCTACACAAACAGCTATCATTACAGATAACAGGCATCATAAAAGAGTTTGCCATATGCCTCGTCAGCTGGCCAAACTGATGACACAATTCTTTTACAGCAGTCTGGATAGATTATAGAAGGGATATACATTTCAGGAAGCTGGCAATTCATTAGTGTTTCTCTGAGTGTAATACTAGTTAGCATACTTTTAAGGATTGATTATATATGGGCTTAATATTAGCTTAATTTTAAATTACTATTTAAAAATTGTAATTCCAAATTAGCCAAGAGAGAATGAGGTACTGACTAAAAAAAATCACACAAAAAGAATTTATTTTTTTATGACATTCCCTCCTTTCAATTCAATTTTTCAATTCTCTTTCTTTCTTCCCCTCTCAGGATAATCCAAATTATGCTAACATGGAGAATGAGATCTCTCTTTTTCCAGCACCACTGACAGACTTTAGTGGGAGCAGGAGCAGGACCACAAGCACTTTCCATTGCTACTTAATGGAAAAGAGTACAAAATAGTGAGGAAGTGTAGAGTGTAGTGCCTGACTGCTGCCCTGAGCATCTGACCAGGCTGCGTCACACAGTTACACCAGCTACACCAAAAGCCTGTGCAGGCCACCATCAGTGAAGTGACTGCATCTTCTTCACACACCAGTCCACCCACGCACACAGCTGCAATTGTGGTCCCAGGAAACCCGGGGTTTAGCAAGCATGGACACAGACACTGCGCCGAGTCCCGTCCGTGGGCACTGCACAACACGTGTACTCGGGTTCCCGCACTCGCTCCCCTGAGAAGAGGGCAGCCACTGCTAGGCTAATCCCTGCCATTTGTTCCTGGTGCCCTGCCTGCCAGAGACCGCTTGCAAAGGGAACAGGCTGCAAGTGGGATAAGCGGTTCAGCAGTGACGACGTATTTCTTGGCATCTTACCTGTGCACATACGGACAAAGTCTGATCTAATGGGGCATAGCAGGGCCGTACGGCTCCTGCGTCAATGGATCAATGGATGAGCTGCCTCCATCAGAATAGCTCATGCAGCTCACACATCATTGCTCTGAGGGCTCCCGGGAAAAGAAGGATACCGGGAGACTACTACAAGAGGAATGAACAGTCCTCAGCTGAGCTCAGGAGAGATGCCAAGTGGCCTTCATGAAAGGAGAGGCCCAAACACAATGCAAAACCTACATGTGCAGATGACTGATGTGGCAATAAAGAAATCATCTGAGTCAGATAAGTCACATTGGTATGTGGAAATCCTTGCTTGGGAGATCTTTTTGTTAGCTGGACGGCTGCCCAATCTGTGTGGGCTCAAAATAGGTGAACTGCTGAGTAACTTCAGCTCTCAAGAAGGTCCATGAAAGTAGCCTCCAGAGAGTAAATAACATCTTGCAAATGGGTTCAAAGCAACTGAGTGATTTAAAATAAAGCTACATGAAATGTACTTTTTGCATTCTTCTTTCAAAGTAATGCCATCAGAGACTGGATTACACTGGGTCTCACCTGTTTGGAAGACCGGTAGCTTTTTATCTTGTCCTCCAGAACTTAAAATTACTACATACAAAACAAGTTTCTAGAACCATGGTTCTGAAAAGAGCCTTCTAAATATTGCTATAGCTTTCATATCCATTTCATATCTGCCAGAGCTTGCTGAGAGCCTGAAGCAGAAACTGAGACACAGGTAAGTGTAAATCACCTCTACTATTTACAGACAGTATTCAAGTTAAACCCAATCAGAATAATTCAGAAATTCATTTTGTTATTTACTTCACTGATCAAACCTTACAAAGAAATGGAGCATTGGATCATTAAGATCGTTACCAGTTGCTAGAGTTATTATGAGAAAGAAGATCTACTGCTATGATTGCAAATCTGACAAACATGCAAATAATCAAAACTTATCATAAAAAGAGAAACTATAGAAACGTCCTCAAGTAAGTTAAGGTAAAAGTAAGAGACAGAAGTGTTTCAGCAAAAAAAACCCCAACAAAATCCAACCCACAAACATTCATACAATTCTAACTAAGGAGATGCCTCCTATGCTACATAGCTCCGTTGGAAATCCAATTTATCTCCCTCCCATCCTTTCACTAGTATGCACAAAACTGTGTAAGTTGGCAATCTCTAGAGCTCGTCTGGTTCAAGCAACCATCTCAAAGCAAGTCCAGCCAAGTTCTATGTACCTCCAAGGATGGAGATCCCACAGCCTCTCGGGACATTTGCTCCAGTGATTTTACCCCTGGTAATTTCCCCCTCACTCCTACTACTTAGTCAGAATTTCCTGTGTTTCATTTTGTCTGTGGCTTCTGGTCCTTTCACTACACACCTCTGAGAAGAGTCTGGCCCTGTTGCCTCTGTATGCCCCAGGTATCTGAAGACAGCAATAAGACCTCCCGTCAGCCATCTCTTTTTAATGCCAAACAAATCCAGTTCTCTCAGCCTTACCTTGCACAACCTCAGATGTGCTCCAGCCCCATGATCATCTTGGTAGCTCTCTGCTGGACTCGACCCAGCACGTCAATGTATTTCTTTTACTGGGGAACCCCAAACTGGTCATAGGTCTCCTAATGTGATCTCATTAAGTGCCAAATAGAGGGGAAGGACCTGCTGGTTAAGCTTGCTAACATTGCCTGGGACATGACTGCCTGTCTTTGCTGCAAGGGCACACTGCAGACTCACGCCCAACGTGTTGTCCATGAATACCTCCAGCAGCTACAAAGCTGCTTTCTAGCCAGTTGGCCTCCCAGCCTGTGCCGTTGCAGAGGCTTATCCCAGCCCAGACAGAGGACTGTGCATTTGCTTCTGCAATAAAACAAGAGGCAGCATTTACAGTCTTTGAGTGGAGTCTGGGATATTTCAGCCTTCTCCAGACCACTCAGCTTTGAAGGAACATCACTACACATTGCCATCTATTCTTTTACAGCATAGGGGAGAATAATGGCCAGAGGAAAGTAGGAACTTTTACTGCAATCATTAATACAAAATTTAGAAGAAAGGGTCCAAATTCCAAACACACAGTATAAAATAAAGCTATAAAATTAAATTAAAATAATATAAAGAAATATTATGCATTACTGCTAAAATATCCCACTGAGTTGTATTTATGGTTCAAATCTTAAAAAAGGCAGCCTATGTAATACCTAGCAGCAGTACTTTCCAGGAAGAATATATTGAATTTTTAAAATATTCAGGAAGAAAACATTTAAATATACTTTTATGAGGAAAAAAGCAATAGACATCAAGAGTAGACTCAGAGCATTTTTAGAGTCTCATATTTTCTACTTTTCTCCTTCACATTTCCAGTCCCCAAATAATATCATATCACAGCTCGCTTCTGAATCAGAAAAAAATGGGAGAATCCATCTCAGGACTCATAACATCTCTTCCATTGTGGCTGAGGTTTATCATTTGCACAAATATGAAGAAAATGCACAATATCAGCATATGAGGGCCTAAACATGCCATTATCCCATAGCATCCACAACACCCAATAACCTGATGATCAAGGAAAGAGGAATGACAAATAAAAATTTGCTGCTGCACCACCATCTTTCATTGCAAAGAATCAGTCTTTCCCAATGCTTGAACCACCTAGACTAGAACTATTTATGTGAGACCAGGAGTTACTAAAGAAATGGGGAGAGATAACATTATAGTGAATTACTAGAAACAGTAATAGTCCAATATTCAGGAGGTATTTAAGGAAATTCATGGGACAACTGACTACAAGATATTAACATCTCCAAAGAGAACTGGAGATGGTGTGCTCCCCTTTCTCTCCCAGATATCTCATTAACCATTTCAAATGCTGTGCCACAGCAGTGGTGTCTCTGCAACTTGTTTGCAGAGTCACCATACACCACTGAAACACTGTATTTCCACATGCTCCTGAAAAAATGCTGCCTTGCTGCTCCTCCTTGCAAGGGGACTGTGGCTACAGAATAACAATTTACCTCTCCATTTTTCTCTTCCCTTTTCCTTCTTTTTCCTTCCACCCTCCAATCTGGTTATTTTTGGACTGCCAGTTGGGAATATTGCTCTTTTTCCCTGCTAAAATAAAAACAAACAACAGTTACACTTCAGATTCTGGGCTTAAGCATGAGATCTGTCTCCAACATTAAACAGTCACATTTTCTTGCCTGAGGTGCAATGCTATCTGCTATGACACTGACTAAAGCAAGCCTTGCAACTAAAGGCAAATTCTGCTTCTGGATTCGCATGTGCAGTTTTCTGACTTCTCTGGTAACTACCTATCCATAATCCTGAGCAGAATTATGCCCTGAGAATTCAGCACTGGCCGATATTTGCCTAGTCTTACAGCATGAAAAATTAGCCTTTCTGAGCTGAACTACAACAACAATTTAGAATAGACACAGTTAAATTAGAATATTTACAGCCTAAAGCACCCTTTCTGTTCGACACATCTTCTTCATTTCAGACCACCTTTTATTACATTTTGCTTTTTTTCCAAGCACCTTGAAGCTTACTACTTGCAGATGGTACATTTGTAAGGAAGTGAGCATCTACAAAATAATAGTCAATGTGATAGTGTCAATTTCTCACCTCTAAGTGAAGGTCTGAAGTAGAGAAAACATTATGCTTTTCCAGGAAGTAAAAACAAAGATTCCCCCACCCCGATCACATAACGTCACACATGAAGTCCCAGCTGAAATTAGTCTCAAGGTTTTTAATGTGTGCAATATCAGACATTCCTCAAATTAAACCAAAATACCACCAAGTGTTATTCAAATGCTCATTTCCCTTCTTTTTTTCTGCATCAAAATACTTTCAACTATAAGAAGAGTTTTCCAGTACCTGAAAAAAAATCCATTTTATTGTGTAGAATTCAATATGGCAAACAGCTGACAGGAACTGAAAGGAGAAGAGACTAAACATTTCAGAAAAATCACTGCTTTTCCACTCTGGACAAGAGACCAATGTGTGTATACTTCAGTTTTCCTGCTTTTCCATACGCTGTTTATAAAGGGATAAAATGGGTGGAGTTCCGAGTTGTCCAAGATGCAAACTGGGTGTGCTGCCTTCCCTTCTGCAAGGCAGAGCCACACTATCCTTCAAGAAATGTTATGGGCTACTACCTGACAAAAATACCTTTTTATTTTAAGGGTAGTAGGCAAAATGAAACCAACATAAAATAGATTTTCAACTGCATGAGTCTCAAGGGAACCACGGGAATGAGAACTGCTTAAGAAGAAGGTGGAAAAGACAAACATGCTGACAACACACTGGGAGAGGAAGAGAAAATCTAACAAACATCATGAAGTACAGAAATGACCCCTCACTTTTCTGAAAGAGATTCTGCTAATAAAGCACCTGACTCAGCAACTTAGAAAAGACAACCTCTTTCAAGAAAGAGGAGTACAAAAACTATGCATAAAAATTATCCAGTTACAGTAGGGTCTCTTCACAGTCCAGACATGAGGACTTTCTGACAGAACACAGCAACAAAGCAAGAGGCTCAAAGCAGATAAGTTTTAGACTGCCAGCTGTTAACCTGAAAAATATCTACGGTGTTACTGGAAACACTTTTTAAACTACCTTTATCAGCTAATGTAAATGAATAGCAGGATGTGACCTACACTGTTTGACTGAGTTCTCCTGGAAAATAAATGCCTTTATATGTGCAGAGCTGTTAGTAAGCACTCAGTAAGCAGATTGATTAGGAAGGAATTTTCACTATTTTAATGACTTTGAGCACCAGATTTAATGCAGTCACCCTTAGGAATACATGTAATTCCTTTTCACAGGCATTTTGTGGGCCTTCGAAGGACTATCATATCCCCTTAGAAGTAACATAACCTTTCCTAATGTATATATATCATTTTAGCAACTACAGTCTGACATATAACTCTACATAAATGAATGCTTGCAGATTTTGACATGTTCTAAAACATTTTGCTTGCTCATTTCATTTATTCCTGGCATATGAATACTAAACACTTACCTAGTGATGCTCCCTCCTCTCCCTTGATGGCAGTTATGTTACAGTGAGGTTCACAGCCATATTACACTGAAGAATTCAGCCCAACCATCTAGCTAAGTATCTGGTATAGTATTCCAGCTTGGTGTAAATGTAAATGTCAACTCTGTGTTCTCCATCTGTGCTTTCAAAGGGTTGGTTAAATAAAAGGTCACACAGCCTTTGTCGTATTTAAAGTTTATGAAAAGTTTGTATCTTCAATTGAACTAACACAAGAATCTTCATTCCTACATTTACAAGACTGGTGTCCACATTTGGATATCCTCAACATGTCTTAAGCTCACCAAAAATGATTCCTTTCAACTTTACCACTGCTATCAGGAAATTAAGTTGATAATCATAACTAGACCTGAAGGTGTGCCTGTATCAGACAATGGGGCAGTTATCTGTCACCTGAGCCACAAATCCACACAGCACAGTTCAGTGCTGCTGTACAAGCAATGGCTGAAGTCTATGGAAGCAGCATGGCTACCTTGGTAGGACTTGTTAGCTCAGGCACAAAATTGCATGAAAGAAGTCATGTCTCACCAGTTCTGTTTCCAGTCATGACAGTGTAAGCATCTGCTCAGCCAGTGTTTGTAACTCTACTCCAGAAAGCTTCATCAGTTAGTCTCTCCTTTTTCTCCTACTTTCTTAGCGCTAATCAAAAGAGAGAATTGATTTAGCTTCAGATACTAAGTTATTTTTTTGGTAGAGAATAGCAAGACAAAGATCTCTGAATCATTGCCAACTTGTTCCTCAAGCAGGCACCTATAACATGCAAGTGAGCTGGCAATATTGCCATGAACAAAACAGCAATGTATATATCCATCACTGCTGCACTGCGATTAAGTGCCCAAATTTAGGGATCAAAAATAAATCAAAAGCAAACACAGAGCTTACTGAGACTAATAAATTATTAGAACTCCCCAAAATAACTTCAGAGAGGTTAGTGAAACAAGGTCTGAAAAGGTATGGGACACCATACTGTTGCTTCTCTAAGCTTACTGTGCCCTCTGTTGATCATTATAATACTCTTTACAACTACGAGATGACACATGTTTTCCCAATGACCCTGTCTTGTTCAGGACAGTCTGTGGCTGCCTAGTCAATGAAACATAACTGCACAGGCAAAGAGCATGAAGTCTACAGTACCCTCTCCCTGAACCTGGAAAAATGCAGAGTGAACAGGGAAAGAGATTACAGAAAGAAAAGGACTGTTAAATGCTTAAAACTGCCAAATACTCCACCCAAACCCCCTGCATTCTTTATAGCTATGGAATTCCTATATGATATCAAATTAGGGCAAATAAAATCAACCAAACTTTCCATAGGTGGTCACTACATTAGTGTGTCTCATCTCAAGGGTGTCTTGAACAAGACTTTTAATGTAATTTGTCAAAGTGCTCTGAACTGAGGACACAATGGAACCAACAGCAGCATTGCTTTGACTATGCAATGCTGAATAATTTGGAACATAATGGACCTACAAATCATTTACACATGCACTCCAGTATTGTTATAGACATACAAATACAACTGGAATATAATTCTTAAGCCTCAGATCCATAGGCCTAAATACCATGTTCACTTATCTGCATTGAAATGGCCATATGTGATACATGTTTTTCTTCCTAAAAGTACTTTGGAAGGAAAAGAGGGTTCTGAACAGCTTTCCAAAGTGTATTCTCACCTCTGTTGAGTTTCCCTGAGGAAGTAAAGGAGGTGAGAATTTTACTTCCTGATACCACACCATCAGGCACACAATTTTCTCCTGGGTGTCCTGGAAAAGAATTGAAGCACACCACTTTCTAAAAGTATTTTTAGAATTTTGACTGTTACCTAATCGTTTCTGACAGTTTTTCCAACAGTTCAAGGTATCAACACCAACCTTTGGTGTAGTTTCTTTCACATTCAGTTGGGTAGCCATCTCTGTTCAGGCTTAACAACTACTACAAATGCAAGTGTCCTTATTCACCTTCCCATCAGAAACTCTGCTGGTTGTAGTTCAGACACAAACCGTGGTGACTGATATGCTGTAGAAGAGTCCACTAATACAATTAAAAAAGCTGCCTGAATTTCTCCACTGGTCTCACACATCTGTCTGGTGGAAGGGTAGATCTGACCATTATTGCTAACATGTTGACATATCAAGTTTTGTGAAAACATTTCAGAAGTTAGCTGCATACAAAGACATTCTGTGTGCTGTTGAAGATGTATTTCTTTACTGTCACCCAGTGCCAACATTCCCTTTTGGATCTGTCTGTGTTGCAAAACATCGTTCCGCTGATGTTTTACATACATGTCTTACCTTTTGCTGGAAGTTTCTGCACTTCGTGGATTGGTCTTTTGCTTCATCTTTCACAGTTTCCAATTGTGAACTTCACATTTACACAATAGGGTGTATTTGCTCCAACTGCTTTTTCATGAACATCTCTCTGGGACTGTCTTCTGTCTAATGCTGACATCTTTCAGACATTCATTTGCAGTTACGTGAACCTTCGACTTTGCTATAGTATCTGCTGAGTCTAAATTACTCTGTGCTGATGATAAAATGGTGCTTCTTTTGCCAAAGCCTTTTCTTAGTCTCCTATTAGTTTTTAACAGTCAGATGTCAATTCATATCTTTTTACAACACTACACACACTTAAATAAAATCTTCCATTTTCCCTACAATTCTGGATCTTCCAGATATATTGTTCTTTTTTTCCCTATGAACATGCATTAAAGTGTTTTTCTCACTTCGCTGAGCAGACATTTTTCATATTGTAGTTAGTGAGCTCCTTTCTCTAGAAATTCCCATTTAGCCTTTCTCATGACTGCAAAACCAGAAAGCCTATCGTCACTCCAAAGCAAGAACATACAAGATGATGGAAACACTTTCACAATCTCAAAAGCCTTGTACAGTATTCATGCTACCTTGCATGCATAAATAAAAAGTTTGTTGATGCACTGTCAATTTTAGAAAAGACTTACTCTTCCTCAAAACTGTTCCTCAAGCAACAGTTTATTGAACTAGATCCGCTCAAAAGACTGAAGTGACAATAATACACATATCAACTACATTCCCAGAGTACAATTATTGTGCATATATTCAACAGGACTTTGAAATGAGGCAGCAGAGATCTGAACACAGAAAATATATCTGATAAAAAGCAGAGGACTAAAACACCCACTTTCGGAATTAAGTATTTTAAATCAAATGTTGTATAGGATTTGGAATATATGCCATACTATTATGGAGGCCAAACCACAGTTCTTCACTCTCCCTCTGACTACTACCACAATGAAATGGTATTATCAAGAAACTTTCTGATGAAATGTATTTAGTTCAACCATATGCTTCTGAGAACTAATAACTAACTTCTGATTTTTAAAGGTGTCCATTCACATTTTACATTTAAATAGGAATTTGCACACAGACATTGACTACATTACCAGTGCAGTTTCTATGGCCACATGCAGATTACAAAAGATCAGAAGTATTTGCACAATCTCCTCCCAGTACCAAGAGGTTTGAGGACAAACTGACCCTAATTCCATCAAAATAATGCTAAACGCATATTAAAAAAAAATCTTAATTTGGAAACTTGAAGAGCTTACAAAATCATGGCTACAACCCTCACAGTGAAAATTAATGCATTATTCCCAAGCCTGCAGTTGATAGCTTAGTTTTAAGAAGTGTATAACAGTGTCTTCTGTAAAACCATCTCTGCGTTGGGTTTGCAGTTTGATCAATAGGTATTCCAAACTACATTATGTCACTTCAACCTAGAGAAAAATACCAGCCCTTTGGACACAGCATTTGAGCACGCTGCTGTCCTAATACTGTGATTAATGCTGTGAGCTACACCCTGCCTAGCCTTCCTAATCTCTGGGCTTTCTAATTTATAGCAGAGATGGATAGGCTATCAGTGGGGAATTATGAGGATTACTAGCTGTTTATCTCTCCTTTACAGAGACACTTTGCTGCTTATGGAATTACCATAAACCCTCCAGCTACAGTGCCACTTCTATACTTATCCAGAAGTCTAGCTACCTATTGGGTGCAAAATGTTTTGGTAGCCAAAATATTAGAAAACATTGGAGTCGATGCATGTATTTTTTTCTGTAAATGATTTGAACATACTGTCAAGACCTGTCATGTTACTTCAGTGGTAATTTGTCTGCAGGTTATCTTGCATTCCCTTGAAATCCAGTGCTGTGATCTTGTCTACACTAATTAGAGTTCAGCATTAAGGCTTGGAGGTTGCCCGCAAGCATCGCCACAGGTGAAGCCATTAAACATGTATGCCAAGCCATTTCTGCACTCACAGCAAGTTATGTAACCCATTTCAAAAGATTTAATTTTTATGGCCACCAGGAATGTTACTGACTTTCCTACTGTCTGAAAATTAAGGGTTTCCTCAATGTTTCTACAGAAAGTCCTTACGCTATGGAGCACGTTTCATTCTGGGGTGAAACTAATCAAAGAGTTTGAGGGGAAACAGGTATGTTATTTTTTTTAGTTTCCTGAAGGAGGAAGAAAGAAAGGGATTCTATAACATTTATTATTCTACTGACTTTAAAAAAATCTGAATCTGTACAGAACAACTTTGCTTATTTCAAAAGAAATTTAAGAATGAGAACCATCAGGAAGATAAATGTTAGCCCTTGCACTGCATATTTTTAATAACTACAAGTGTCCTCCAACAACACCTTTTAAATATGGACTGCATTTATAGCCAGGGTATTTATAATCAGGGTATCACAATCTAATAAGTGATCATTTGAGCACTAACATGAAGCTAATTTGTACGTATTTCATACTGCTTAGATACAAATTTCAGGCTACCTTATATAAGCATGTTCTTACTCAACTCCTCATCATTTGCCATTGAGCTAAAACTTTGTCTTTACTACTTAACCAGTCTGCTAAATAGGAAACATTAAGAACAGTTAAATAAAAGTTCTGAGTCTCTAATTCTATGCATCAGAATAGATACATGCATATTTATAAACATAATAAAAAGATGTACAACACAAAGATACTTCCACACTCAAAGTCACAACATACTGTCTTTGATTGTCATTGTACAGTCATTTGTATTTGTCTATGCTTACTTTATATTCAAAGACTTTAACAATTTTCTTTTGTTACAACATAATCGTTCGTTAAAATAAGAACTCTTCTATTCTCTACTTTATCTTCATTTGCTTGTTTCTTATACCTACCCACATCTTTTGAAATACTTTATTTTTTAAGACATTTAAAAAAACCCAACCAAAACCAAACTGCTTCTTGCCTGAATTCTTTTCAGAACATTATAAAATGTCTTAGCACATAAAACACAGAGGTGTAGTCATCTAGGTTTTTCCTTCAAGGTATCACGTCTTGCAATAAGAAATGAAAATACAATTACCAAAGGGGAGAACCCCCACCTAGGAACCAGAGAGTCTGCCAGCTCAGTCTCAGCTCACATTTGTGCAACCCTGTCATGCCAACTTCTGTGGTTTTATCTCATCATCTAATCTCTCGTCAGCTCCTCAGTGAGTATAAAACAGCAGAGATTCATTTCTACTTCCTTGGTTTCTTTAGTAGTTCCTGAGCCACCTTCTGCAGCACAGGACCTCAGTTGCTTGCTAGGACAACCTAGGCTTGTCTTATTTAATTAATTCCCTACTGTCACAGTGGCTTTGCACACTGAAGATACTTTGATACTTTTCCTCTTCTCTGAACCCCAAATTTAGTCTCTGAGGGAAGGAAATTCTTTTGTCTGAATAAAGGCTGAAGAGAAAGTTATCTGTGTGAAACTTAACAACATATATAGAGAGGAGATCATACTAATTACCTAGTCAAGTCTCACACCCTGTGAAAGCCTGCTAACAAAAGTGGTACCATGAGTGAGCCTATCCTCTGTTTCACTGAGCCATGTTAAGTCCATGCCTTAGTGTGCTGTCATATCCTATTAGCAGGATGAAATCACCTTATTTTCTTCTGTCCTGGGTTTGTTTGCTTTTCTGGCAGGGCATACTGAAAACATACCAGGTTGTTTGGATTTATCAAGGCAGATTTGGCTAGATACAGACAGGCAGAATTGGGAACCTTTCCAACAGGTTCTTGATATGTACTAGCACATTTACATAAGATGTGAGGCTTTTACTTTAAAAATGGATCATCTAAATGAGTATGTGTTAATGGATGAAACATGGATAACTCACATTATCAATACAACTCGCACATTTCTCAAGTGTCCATCACTCTGGTCCCACTAGAACTGTTCCTGTCAGTTCTGATGTACATATCCCAACACTTATTTCTCATATTCCCCTGCTGGTTGCTCCACACCAGACTGTATTCCAGGGATACAGCCTGTATTAGCAATGGACAACAGCGTTGCTTCAACACTCAGAAATAAGCCACATTTCCTTTGTGGACAAGGAAGATAGATAGAAATTTGCTGCTGACAGCTGCACGAAAAGTCTCCAGCCTCGCTATCTCTGCTCTACTGCTGAGTACATGGGCAAGAGTGAAGCCATTCACATCCTTTCCAGATCACCTCGCTGCTGTGGATAAGTGAGCACTGCATGCTGAATGCTTGTGTACAAGGACTTAATGGGTCAATAGTGAGGAGACAGATGTAAAGCTGGCTACTCTAGTTTTTATGTCCACATTATTTGTTCAGTTTTGCTTTTATTAGCTTTGCTGTATATATTCTTTCAATTGCAAATTGTGGGGGTTTCTTGTCTCTTCTTAAATGAAAAAATATGTTAAATCACACAGACATTTAAGAAATATGGATTCTAAAAACATAACATGGATACTAAATCATATTCCAGTGAAACACTCTACACAGTATATTTCATTTTAGAGTAAATATTAGGTATGTTTTCTGTCACTGCACTGGGAGGCAGGGTGCTCTTCTGGGGTGAGAATAATGCACACTGAATACAGCAGCAGTGAGAAGACTAAAACCTATCTATCTAATGCAGATTATATAACGCTGTATAGTCAATCATAAAAGAGAGCTTTCTTGAAGTTTGAAGCATTAGTGTTCAGGGACGCACTCAGCTGAAGCAGAAGAGCAAGCCCTTTGTTCCTCATAGGAGTTGCTCTGTGGAATCTACAGTGGTACCAGCTTCGGGTGCCATTTGGAAACTGAGATGAGTAAGAGGCTTGGCAGGAAATGGAAAAGGCACCTGCAAGAATAAGTCTAGAAAGCTTTTATTTTATTTGAACTCTCAGCTATGCTTGATATCACTCACGAAGGTAATAAAAGTGGAAAAGGTAAACAAACACATTCTCCCCAATTGCTGTGCAGCTTTATCCTCATGTTAAATCAAAATTTTTGTGCCATAACAAAGCTGATTCCTTTACAGTAGAATTTTGTCTCAGAACTATTTTTATCAATGAAAAAAAACCCCAATGGATTAGACACAGAATGATAAATTATCAGATTTTTACTTCTGATGCTTGCAATCAAGTATGAATGGCACCTAGCAAGAACATCAGCTACTGATGAAGCTTGTGTTGACTTCACACTCAGCACTTAAGAAATCATTGAGCATGAAGTCAGCGTTGTTTTATAAAGGACAGAGAATTCATAAAATAAGAGAAATGGCTATCAAAGGTATTTCCTTTTCTTTGTGAAAACCTGCTCAAACTTAATTCTTTTACGTATATACGTTATGCTAACAAAAATCATTCTGTATTTTTATTTCATCTTCCCATAAGACCTGATTAAAAGCAATAGTATAAAGCATGCAAATGACACATTGCAAGAGAATATGCATGTACCACAGGGGCACACTATGGGGTTCTGTGATATTCATGTTTCTGCATAACTTGATTTATTCATGAGCAGATAAATGGGAACTGTTAATACTCAGGAGACATTCATTCAGGAAGTTAGAGCGGCCTAGGTTGTTCTGGTTCATTAATGGAGAAAGTATTATACAACTCCTCCTTTTGCATAACAGCCTATAGACAGTGCCTTCTTGGGACCACCGAGGCTGCTCTATGCCACTTTAGCAGCAAAACCCCCTTGAATTCAATCATCCAATAATTAGGAATTACTCTGGCCAGGGGAAAAAAAAAACCAATGTAAACCAGAGACAATGAAACGGCCCCTGTTCTCCTCCCTCCTGGGGCTGGAGAATCACTTCTGGGAACTTGTGTATTGTGTCAAATGACCACATACACACAGGCAGAGTGCAGAGAAGCCCTTGTGCTCCTCTAAGGTGTCACATGGGATTTGGCTGATGTTTGGCAGCTCAGAGTCACAGAATCACTAAACAGGCTCATGTTTGTCATCACACTGTCTACTCAAAACTTTAATGTTTAAAAAAAAGGCTGATCTGGAAGATTCTTCGTATATAATATTATTCTAATTTCCATAGAGCCTCACATTATCCACGTGTCTGAAAGATATCCATGAACCAGCATGAAGATTTCAATAGCAGAGAAGCATACAGTTTTGCACAAACATTAAGGCAGGTGTTGTGTACCTTTGATACATGAACAAACTTGAGGGGGAAGAGAGATGGAGTTTTTGTCCTAATGGCTTTCTATTTCTCCAAATTTCCATATAGTTTAGACAGAAAAATTTACTGTATGTTTAATTTAGATGAAGTATATTTAGAAACTGCCAGCTTTACAGGAAGTTTGGCAGAACTGTACAACTAAAAAAAATACTTATGATTTGGGGCTTTAAACTGCTCTTCTACAGACTCAGTTATATAAGAAATATGGAATTATTTCTGGCCAATGTAGACAATGACTTAATGTAGCAGTACTCTTCTCTTTAATGACAAATTGCCCAAGTTTCCCATTTCATACAGCTATTTTGCACCCTGTTATTCCTGAAAGTACAAAAGGAAATCGGTCGTCACTCAAGCCTATCACTGTTTACTAAGAACAGGCTGAGTGTATGATATGTATCTTCATAAACTCAGAAACAGACTGTAATTTTGTTAGACATGATAAGTAAGAACTGCCCATAATAATTCTTTAGGATCGATTTATGCTGTCATGATCAATCTGTGCATTTTATACTTCCTCTTTCTACATTTTTCTTTGGGCGCTTTTTCTTCTGTGAGATTAATTTGTTTAGCATTGCTAATTTCTAGTGACTATTATATTAAAATACATTTAAAGCTAGGAAAATATGTAGAAATAATCTGAGATTAACTGCAACAGATGCTCAAATGCAATTCAGTTTTCCAGAACTGTGCAATCTGACAGAGCAGTAAGGCACTCCTATGTATAGAGGAGGAGCTACAAGTATGCACATTATCAAGAAAGATCTGAGGTGCTGTAATAATAATTAATATTAATTCCAAAACTCAGATTCAGACTCTTGAGATGGAATTCCAGTGGCACACAGGAATAAATCTGAAGAAGACTCTGAAAAATACAGAGGTAGTACTGGTAGTCTAGACTTTAATTTTACATATGTTCTCTGTATCTCGTTACTTATATTCAGTGCTTTCCTATGGCATTACTTGCTCAAAGGCAATGCTACAGGCAGTGAAGTGGGCTGCAATGGAAACACTCATTACACATTCCCTATTTTCTTGGGGATGCCAGGTTGCAACTGAAATGTTCAGCACTGATGGAATGAGTAAGATCACTGAAAAGGGAGTCAATGTCAAAATGGAACTGCAAATTTTGGCACATGAAATCTAGAAACCTCACTTGTGGCTAATCCAGATGTGAATTAAGCCACAAAACAGTAAAAAATAGGTTAAAAAGTTTTGGCCAGTAAGAATATGCTATAGATATCATGTGATGTTGTGTTAAAAATAGAGCTAACAACAAAGATGAAACAAAAAATATCCTACTCCTTTTAGTAGAATATAGAGAACAAGAGAAGAACATAAAGGCAATGTAAATGTTTACTATACAATTACTTTCATAAATGAAACTGATTTCTCATTGACTATCAGCAAAATCATATTGCAAATGCTTACTAAAACTAAAAGTACACTAATTTTCCTTTTTTTTTTTTTTTTTGTTTCATATCTACAGAAAACTTATAGCAGCCAACCTGAGGACAAGCTGACAAGTCTCATGTGGTCAGAGAGAACTTCAAATCTTTTGGGGCTTGGTTTTATCAGACATTAACACTGAAAAGAAGCATATTTCATGTTCATATTTTGATCCACAGGTCCAGATTTTCAGCTTCCTTACATGTCCAGACTAACACTGCCTCTCTTTTTTACTTAACTGTAGTCACACTTGGAATTACACAGCTACAGCTAAGACTATAAATATTTCTAATATAAACCACCACACTGCAAATGACATGGTTGGATGAAAAGGTGCAAGTTACATAACTTTTCAGCAGAAAAGAAAATGCTTGTTTCTGACATTTATCCTTTAAACATAAAGGTAGTTGAAGAAAAGTTAATCAATAATTAAAGAATTTCTTAGATTATATATTATCTTAGTCCCGTTAAGATTTTCTTTCCTTTTCCACAACGTTAATATTGCCAAAAAAATCCAAATATCTCTTGAAGTAATGAAAAAACACATTGCTTTGTGAAGTTTTTCTTTTTTCTTTAAAGGAAAGACCACAGTTAATCAAAGTAATTTACAATGTCTAAATTTACAGACATTATACTTAAAACTTATTTAAACATATGCTAATAGGTCAGTAAAAGTGCTTTTGTTGGAATCAGACCCTAAGCAATACCACTGCAGAATCCAGTGGAGTGTAAAATCACTTAGTTTAAATTATTAAAATTAAGAAATGTATATGTCACATAATAATCCCTTGGAAATTATATATGTGCACTATATATTATGCATTTTGTATTTAACTAATGTTTTTACGAACTATCAGAAAATGTGATTCATAGAATAAAATTTTCAACTACCTTACAGACACTAATAACAAAGCATTCAGCGTGAACTTTGCAGAGTTCAAGGCATCCACAGTATATTAGTTTGTGGCCAAAATACTATCTGCTAATGTGAAAAGATGATAATAGCTACTTTTGATGTTCATATTTCCTCTGAAGAGTAAAATATCTAGTCATCAGAAAAAAAAGAAAATTATTTTCCATCGTCATGCATTACATAGAGGATGGAATTACTTATAAGGATTACAATTCATATTCTTACATGGCACAAAGAACACCTTTTTTTCCTCATGTGATTTTCATAATTCTGTTGCATTCCAGGGAACTGTCCTCTTTCCTCCCACAAACTCCCTTCCCAACTTACTGTTGCAAAGCTGCATAGAGATGCTGAAAACCAGGAGAAGCAATGAATCCTAAGAATGAGCAAACGATCAACACCCATGCTTGATACCAAAAGCTCGCTCAGAAAAAAAGTTAAGGGATAAACTGGTCACAGTTTATGGTGCCATAGAACAATAGAAAGTTTGTCATAGGAGTCATTAGCAGCCAAGATCAGACACGTTCAGCTTTCAAATAAAAGGAAGATGTTTTTAATAGTAGGGACACTTTACTAAGTATTGTCCATAGTTGCTCCATTCATGAATATGTTAAAAATCCAGGATGTAAACTTTTTAAGACGGTATGCTCATCAAACTTGAGACCTCAGCTACTGTAAAGTATCCAGGTCAGCCCTCCAAGATTACTCAGCCTTTTTTATTGTAAACTGTCCAAATATTTTTAAACTTACTTCAAATTGTAATAATTTAATGAAGTTATATTACACTATCAGAATTTTTAATAATACAACACAATTGTAAATGGACTGGAAATTGTTCACAGCCCTGACTTAGTCATCTTTCCAATGAGCTGGTAATTTTCTGGTCAAAACTAGAAAATACTTTTTCTTTGAGTGACATATTTTGGCTGGAAGTATGAGTTTCAATGTATTTCGAAGAACAGAGGCAAATTTGGGTTCCTTTTAGCCTACCTGTCCACAGGAGTTCCTGTGTGATTGGCAGAAATGAAACTACCGAATTCCAATTTGCTTTCCAGCCTTTAAGTTTTTTGTACCCAATGTTTTTAGTACAGTTAGGCATGCCTTTCTCCCAGAAACTTTCAGTGTGTTTCAAAAAAGTTGGAGCTCTATTCCCAAAGCACACTCAAGGTTCAAATTCATTTCTCTGCCCGTGAAGAGAGCTTATAAAATTAAAGCAGCTCTGATGACACTTATTTGTTAAACAAGGTAAATCTTCCATCAGAAGTCAGTCTCAAAAGAGAGGTTGCTTGGAATAAATGAACAAAAAGGGGAAAAAAGGTCTACTTAAGTACTACTGAACATAACACAGAGCTGTTAATCTCCTTTCAATTACTACTAGCTCATTATATTCCCTTCAGTTTCAATACTCAAATACCTAGATACATTATGTTTCATTAATGTAGGTGACTGAGGAAGCTAGGATGAATTCATTTAGGAATTACACAAAAGGTGCTGAATGCAAGAACAGTGTGTAAAACAAACCTGGGATAGTTTATTAAGCACCTTTAAAAGAGACAATCCCATAGCAACATTAGATTTTTATTATTTTACCTTACTAACTATACATTATGACCTGTGTATACGCACTGTTTAATTCTGCCTCTGATATAAGCCTTACACATTCTCCTGTGATGTTAGTAGCTACAAGAGTTCATCTTAACTTTATTGTGACTATTTTGTAAAATTGAATTCATACCTGAAACAAATAGTCAGCAGTCTATGCATCTATAAAAATGTAATTTCCATATAGTGACTTATGTTGAGCATATTAGTTGCAAACGTTAAAATAAAATACTTCGAAGTGATAATTTTGATGATAATATGAGGAAAAAAAGGACATATATCATTATCCTTTTTTCACTCTCTCTGAAATCTGATTGACTTTCGGGACTAGCTTTCAATGCAGAACAACTCATTTAAGAGAAAATCAGCCCCTCTGTTTTAGCAAAAATAATCTCCCCAATTGAAAAAACAAGTTGTAGCTAATGCAAAAATAACCCCTAGGGAATGAGAGAAAAAAAAAGTTTCCTTCTAGTTGTCATCATTCACAATCAACTTTGTGAGAGACAGTATACATACTGAACATGAAAAAAGGGGAAGGAAAGACCCACCTCTGTTTTATCTCTACTGTATTTTTTGTCAGGAGTAGAGTGCTGATGTCTAGAAATGGTGTTTCTGCCATTGTAAACTGCTTTTCTGGAAGAACTACCCAAACAAGCTTACCCAATAGAATGAAAACCCTAATCAGACTTAAATCCTAACTACTGTTATTCTGAGGTACCTTAGACAAGTCAATTCTGTAGCATATTTGCACTGTAAGGAAAAAATTTTAAAAAAAGGAATAAAACACTATCTATTGACCATTACTCTCTTTAACAAGCCCTACAATGTGGCCCTTTGGACTGAAGTTCTCTAAGCTCAAAAAAAGTACATCATAGGAAAAAACGTCTCTATGAATTCCTACTCATGTACTGCAAAATTGACTGTCAACCCCCTTATTTTAGAATATAAGGAAGAATTGGTTTCTTTGACTTTTTAATGGTTAACCATTGTGCTAAATATGACTAGAAAAGAGATATTCCATTTTCAATGGATATAGTTAATGAAACAGATAATATTCCATTAGCATGGTAAAATCACTAAATAATTTAATTCAAGCTTTCTAAACTCCATTAGCATATTGTAACTTTCAACTATACCAACCTTATTTGATATCAACCCTTTTATGGCCTAATGACCTGAAATCCCTTGTACCTGTCGCTCATATACTCCCATGTATATTATATCCTTCTGTGATTCTTTTAGCAATGTGGTATTTTTTGTAGTCTAAATGTTACTTCAAGATTAAAACTACAAATTACTGCAATTTTAACATTCCAATACTTAAATTACTTTTTGTAATTTCATTGTGTTATGCACTGATCACTGATTCAAAGGTAGTATTAATTCCAGAGGTGATCTATCATGTTACAAATGTAATTTTTCCACATGCAGCAAGAAAGAATCTCATCACTTTAGTATCTTTCAAGACATCACCACTCCTCAAGACAAAATGATTTACCGACTTTGCTGACCTATTTTTCTTCTAAAAATTTAGAACCATCAGAAATATTTAATGACTTGATTTAAAGTGCTGAAATGGAAGCATGCCAAAAGCATATCAAAAAGCTATTTTTTCCCCAAGAATTAACACCTGCCAAATTAATAGGTTTTGAAGTGGAAGACCTCATGTCCATTTCAACTTGCAAGTTTGCAAGTAAACACTGTAAAAGGAATGTATCTTATTTCTAAAGAAGCATGAAAGCACTACGTCCCTTTCTGATTGTAAGATTTGCCTGCAGTGTGACTTCACTATGGAACCTCCATATTCTTTTTACTTCAAAAGCTAATCATGTATGAGAATTAACTCCTCTCCTTTGGAAACTACTGACCGTAATTTAGAGAGACGCAAAAGATAATTCTGTGACTAACTATTACAACACTAAAAAAAAAATGCCACACCATTTCCAACCAAGAGGCCAAATGCTAATAGCCACACTTTCCCAGGTACGTCATATGAAAATAACTCTGTACCTAACACACCTTCAGCCTCAGCACAACGGAACAAATCACAATCCAAATGTTATATCTAAGATACTTTGCCTGATAAAACTTGGTGCATGTACTAGCAAAATTATTATTTATTTACAAACATCAAACTTTTTGAATAGGAATTCAAAATCCACTCTTTTAATACCACTGTCATGGGGATGACACCTTCTCCAGGCAGCATAGTCACAGCTGACCAGTGTTAGCCTACCCTTGGGAAAACATAACCACTCAAGAAATAAAACCCCCCAAACTACCACCAATTTCTTTTAAACATACAAATCTCTACTTTAGGTTATTTTCTATGAAGATATGCCATATAGGATTAAAAGGTAACATGTTTCTAAATATCTGAGAAATGTCAGCAATGTTTTGTTGAAGAATATTTCAAGCAAATGTCAAAATGCATTAGAAGAAAGAAAAAATCAAACAGTAGGTGAAAGATGCAGTAGAGGAACAAATCAAACAGAAACCAAGTGCATATATATATATTTTTAATATAAATATATACACACAGTCACATAAACAAAATCTCCAGCTAGAACTAATGATTGCATATAACTAAAAACTTTTAAAAATTAGAAATAATTAAATGTTTCACCCTAATTTACTAGACAAGATGAAAATGCCAATAAATAATTCCTTTATTTATTAAACTGTTTATAACTGCATGAAATGTCTTCTTTATGCTATTGACAACATATTTGATTGGTTCGTGGTTCAATCAGAACAAACGTCAGAGGTGGTAACTTGAAAATAATGGAACAGAACTAAAAAAAAAAATTCTTACTTGAGGGTATGGGAGTTGGATATTAAAACAGCCAAATGAAATACATCTTGTCATAAAGGTTTAGTGATCACCAATTTTACACTACTTGCTTTACTTACTACTAAAGGGAACAATTTTGAAACATATTAAATAATAGTACTGCTGTAATCAAGTGTTTATGAACTATAATGGCATGCTTCTCATAATCTAGCATACGACAGTGCTACAATAGTTAAAAGGCCATCAACAGTGTGAAAAAGTACGAAAATAATTTTGGGACATGGCCAATGACACAAAAAACCTCATTCTGACATTAATACCAGCTGAGCTGTATTTTCCTGAATGTATGACTGAAAGTAGTTAAGTTCTTGCAGACATCATTTAAGATTTTGAACTAAGAAAAGTTCCTTTGATGGTTATTCAATACCTGTCCTGGTTACACTCCACTACAATGTTCTTTTTTCTAAGTTGTAGGAAAAGAACCGTGGCCTTATGAGCACACGCTAAATTGTGGCTGTTCTTGAAGCAACACAAGCTCTAGCATCTTATCTAATCTTGCTGCACACATCAGGCTTTTCTAGGAAGGAGGTCACCAGCTCAGCAGTACATGGCCTCTGGTATAGATAGGAGTGACCAAAATTCAAACACTCGCAGGCACCTTTCTACTCAAGTATGCAAATTGGCTGAATAACAAATAACAAAGCAAGATCATGGTTCCTGAATTCCAGAACCTGCTCAAATCCTGCTCTTCAAATTCATACAAAATGCACCAAATTCACTGTTGATTTTATTATTGTTCTGTGATAACTATGCTTTACTATTGTATTTGTTTTCTAATTTTTTTCTTTAAAAACATGATTTTTATCTGAAATACTACTGTAATATAGGGTCTGTATTTATATAGTGGTTTGCATATTTCTGAAACATCCTTTCTTTTTGTTCACAAGTCAATGAAAGTGATGTTTTCTACTTTCTTTCTCAGTTTTACCAGCTATTTTATAATAGGGGCAAAGGCAAAAAGTAATTCAGTATCTTTTTGTGTAATGCAGCTCTCACCCTATGCAAATGTGTCATAATTCAGAAGTAAGTAATTGTTCATTTTTGCACAGGCATAGCTAGCCATATATGCCAGGTTATCTGTAATACATGTCTTGTGATTAAAAAATAAAGTATGGCTTTAATTAGGGAGGTAAGAAAACCTATTTCAATGTTTCCTTAAATATATAGGGAATTTTTTGCTCCACTGAGATAAGAAGAGAAAAAAAGTCCTAGAATGACCTGAAATTTCTTTTTCCTGGGCTTTCTTAAGTTTGAGGAATTGCTAGATTTCTAGTCGCAAGTCAAACTGTTACACTTTCTTTCTCTGTTTTGTGTGTTTGTCTTATTGCACCTATAAGGAAGGAGGATTTAATGTTCCCACCTTTTCACAGCAAAAAATGCATCATATAAAAAACCAAAACAAAATACAACAAACCCCACCCTAAATCCTTCTGCTGTTTTTTTTTTCTTTTTCTGTGCCTTCATAATTTTTTAATGCTGATTGTAACAAGATTTCACAAACCACTTTAATTCCCAACCTTTATTTTATATTGTACTACAACAGTTAATTCAATTAATTCTGTGACCATATCTTTTCCTGCCAGAAAAAGAAAATTACTGTCCTTGTATCTTCAGTTAAGGAAAAATAATTCTTCTGTCTTTGTCTAATTGGGCTTGAACAAAGAAGCTACTGGCTTCAATTCTTGAAATAATGTATCTTACAATAATAGGAAAATTCAGGTAGGAAGGGACATCTGGCAGTTTCTAGTCCAAGCTCCTGCTCCAAGGAGAGTCAGCTGTGAGATGAGACTTGGTTGCTCAGGGCTTTGTCCAGTTGGGTCTTGAACACTTAAGAGAAGGGAGCCAGCCCAGCATCTCTTACCAACCCAATGCAGCGCCTGGCTGTCCTCAATGTGAAAATGTTTCTCCTTATATCTAGTCTAAACTCACTGTTTCAGCTTGTGCCCATTAACTCTTGTCCCCCTACTATGCATCACTGTCTGGCTTCATAACCTCCCTGCAGGTACCAGGGGCTGCTGTTGAGTGCCCCTAAAGCCTTCTGTTCTGCAGGCTGAAACAGTCCTGGTCCCTCAACCTCTCTTCAAAGGACAAGTCCTCCAGCCCTGACCATCCTGGTGGCCCTCTGCTGAACTTCCTCCAGTTTATTAATGTCTTTCCTGTAGTGGGGGGCCCAAGACTGGTCCAACACTATCAGAATTGACATGTTCTAATCAGGAGCCAGCTTTTCTCTATACTAGCCTGGAAGACCTCAAAAGTTGTTCCAAAAAGAATTAAAAGCAGAGCCTGATCCTGCTGGGCAAACTCCAAGTACCAAGAGCAAACACCAACCAGAGCAGCATCCCAAGCTACCTGCAAGTGCCCCACCCTGCAAAGGGCCCCCTTACTGCTGAAGCCCTGCTAGCTGCCTTCACCATCACCCACTGGGAATTACCCCTGGCCACCCCTAAACTGCCCAAGTCTGACTTACAATCCATGCTGCTCCCAAGTGGCCAAGGTCCTGCTTGGGCCCATATAGTCTCAAAACAGCTGAGGCCCCGTTTACTGCCCCAAACACCAAAGGTCTGCTCAGGGTCTCTAAATAGACAAGGTCATGCTAGCTGCAGTCCCACCCCAATGAGGTTTTTCCCCCAGTGAGTCCCTAGTCGGAGACAATGTGCCCAGCTGAATACCTGCTGCAAGCCTCTGGTTCACTTAGCCCAAGGTCCCCACCTAAGTCTGAATCCAAAGGACTACTTCTCCTGATTGCATTAGGTAATACACTGGACTGTTACATGTACTCACCTAAGCTCCTGCCTCTGCCTCTCAGTTTGCCAGCAAGTTTGCACTGGCAGCTGTTTCAGCTGCTTCAAATCAAATTGGCATGGGCCTGCCGTTGAAAGCTTCTCTTTGGTATATCATAGCCACGTCATACTCCTACAAGTGACCATAGTAAGCAAACGAGACAAAACCTGGATGACTTTCCTTACTCTTTAATTCCCTATGTGATTCTCATGTCAGTGAGGCTGTTTGCAGAAAATACAATAAAGACACAGTTACACGTGATGGAGTTCAGCTTCAGATTAACACACCCCACGTCTGTTGTTTACACACAAGAAAGATGCTTAAGTTTGCTGTTACCTAGACACCTAAGGCCCAATTCAGCTGTCCTCAGAGATGCCCTGGAATGTTCCTTCCTGGCCTCCAGCTACCACTTCAGGAGGATGCAGGTATCCTACAGGTCCTGTGACATATTTATCAGTTCCATGTGGATGTCCCATATACCCTGCAACATTTCAAATGGTATTAGTGGCACACACAGGTGTCAGTGATTTGAACCTATAGCAGCTGGTTATTAGGGTCATTCTTTTGGCCTATCACAAAGACATATAGTCCATTGATTATATATTAGAAATTAGACACCTAGCACACATTTAGACACTTACATATGCTTGCACTAAAGTGTCCTCACCACAAACTGAAAACCGACCACAGCCCAAGATCATGGCAGATAACAGCAGATATTTACAGTTCATGAAATGAAACGTCAGTGCTACATTGGTATGGGTGAGGATGATGCTTGAAATGGTATTACCATATATTGGGAACTAGCTTCTTCACATTTTGTCTCAGGCCTTCCATCAAATACACATTCAAGACAAAGTTCTGCTTGAGAGAGCAACAATATTTACTCCTTTCTGTTCACTGACCACTTCATCTCAGGACAGACTACCATTCAAGGAGCAACAACTAATGAAGTCCAACCATGGTCCATGAGTTGGAGGAGATGTGAGGTAGGATCAAATCCCACCTAATCTCTAATTCCTGCTTTCGCTGAACCGAATAATGATACGTGGCCCAAAATAACAGGCTCAGTAAAATGTCACCAACATCCAGAACTACCATATACCTTTTGAGAGACAGAAGACAAACCGAGCTCTCAAATCTTCATGACTTTCATACTTCAGGGAATACTAAAAGGGTCTTCCAGAATTCCTTCTCTTAGCTTAAAAGTAGCAGAGATTTCCATCTGTTGTTGAGACTGTTGTTTTGAATTACAGTAGCAGTCCCTGCCCTTAAAAAAACTCCAGTTAATTCTGATATCTTTTTTTAATACTCCTTTCTAGTAAAACTTTCATATGGATTGAAAAAGTGCATTAAAATCATCCAAATCTCTACAGCTGTGAAAGAACCATGAACAGGGAGTGAACATTTAAAGATTTTAAGTAAATATGCTAATGCAGTCAGAAGCAGACAATATTCCTGACACACAGGCTTTTCTATCTGTTAGGGGTATTTTCATCCACTCCAAATTTCCTGCTCTTGATTCGTACTTCCCCTCGTGCTTTTCTCAACTGATAGTCTGTTTTTCTCAGCTGGGTAACCTTTATGTCCCAGACAGGCACCTAATTCTGCCCTATACTCTCAACCTTGTTTTCCCTGGCTTCTTTGTGGGCTCAAATGATGCAAAGCCCAAACTTCCAAACTCCACGGAGGTGCCAGCTGCGGTTGAGGTATTGCTTTGATAGTACTATAGGTAAAACTGAATGAATTGCGAAAATATTAAGCAAATGCCTTGATTAAATTCCTCTAAATGAATGTTCATGAATTATTCACTTGACTAAAAGCCAAATGATTCATTTGAACAATATCACAAAATGATTTGAATAAACTATTTTATGATATTATTCAAAGTACCTCTGGCTGTAAGTATTCTGAAGCAAGCTGGATGAATTCCTAGATGCCCTCTTAGATTATCCTAAATGTTTCTTTGTGAAAAATTTTGTTGTATTCATTTGTCCTATATCTAGGCCTATGCAACTGCTAAAAGGTAATGCTATATTATCTTTCTGATAATTGTGGGGTCTTACATATCTACATGAAGCTGGAGATGAAACCTGTCATCTTCCTATGACAAATGTAGTTTGTCCTAAAGTACCTGCACAAGTTAATACTAATTGTGTAGGGAATAGAATGATCAACACTGTGGGATCCCTTTATTTGAGGAAGTCTTCATTTCATAAACGAATAAAGCCATTTTCCTTTCTGATATTTCACAAAATGCATGTTTATGGCAAACTGTCACTCGTGTTCAGATTTAGAACCTACAAACTACAGTGGTGGTTCCTTGGAAATGCTTAAAATAGATAAGATGGATTGACTGATATTCCTTTGAATTATTGTGAAAGCACCAGAACTATCTAAATCATGCCGTGAAAAAAGGGGAGTTAGAAGTTATGTAACTTCAAGTTGCTATAAATTGCTTCTTGTTGAAAGCTATATAAAACATTTTCAATTCTGTCGTGTTCCACCTCTTCTGCTTTAAAAAAAAAAATCTAAGTGAAAATGTCCAAGAAAAATATGAATCAGGCTTATGTTAAGATGGAGCAAAAGCTATGCCACCATAGACCGGATACTCTTTCGCAATTAAATATAAGAACTTGGTCCATTTTTATGTTCATAACGTTTTTATTGCAATAAGACACATTTTATTAGGTTAACTAAACCAATGTAGCTAGTTCAGCAACAAAACCAGCTCAGACATACATCTTTTCTCACAGACACACTATCTTCACTATTACTTTAATCCAAGTTTGTTTCTTGAATACAGATTATATTTACCTTCTTTCTGCTGCTGATATTCCCACGTGCCCTCAGAACAAGCTATCTGACAAAGCAGCCAGGAAAACACTTTTTCTACTTCTCCTCCCACAGCAGCATGCAATATGACTGCACAGCCACAGTGTTCCAGAGAATATGCTCTACAACATTGGACCTGATCTCCAATCTTTGCAAAAAACCAGTCTCAAATCTTGGACTAGTTTGACCTACCATAAAGCAGAAGGAATGAAGTATAAACAGTAAGAGAAAGACATTGAGGTGCTGGAGCGTGTCCAAAGAAGGGCAATGAAGGTGGTGAAGGGTCCAGAGCACAAGTGTTATGAGGAGCAGCTGAGAGAACTGGGGTTGTTTAGCCTGCAGAAAAGGAGGCTGAGGGGAGACCTTATTGCTCTCTACAACTACCTGAAAGGAGGTTGTAGTGAGGTGGGGGTTGGTCTCCTCTGCTAAGTAACAAGCGATAGAACAACAGGAAATGGCCTCTCAAGTTGCTCCAGGGGAGGTTTAGCTGTGATATTAGGAAAAATTTCTTCACTGAAAGGGTATTCAGGCAGTGGAACAGGCTGCCCAGGGAAGTGGTTGAGTCCCCATCCCTGGACATATTTAAAAGATGTGTAGATGTGGTGCTTAGGGACATGGTTTAGACTTGGCAGTGCTAGGATAATGGTTGGACTTGATCTTAAAGGTCTTTTCCAACCTAAATGATTCTATGATTCTAAGAGAGCATGAAGGAGCCAGAAACTGCTTTATTTGTAGTGGTGGGAACTGAAGAAATTAGCACAGTAGATGACAGAAGATAGTACAGAGGTTAAAGCTGTGGGACACCACCTGAAGACTACTCTAGTCCTGATATTAACCACTGTAGCCAATAGGAACTGTAAAACCAGTGACAGTGAGATGAATGTCAGGTCCTTCTTGTCTATCCTGAAATACATATTTAAATTTAGAAAGGAACCCCTTTCCCCTCTTTTTGCTATTTTATATATATAGATACACATTTTACAACTGCTATTCTGATTTTTTTACTGGCAGTGAAATTTTAAAAGCCTTTAAAAGTGTTTTAACAGTTTCACTGGGACCAGAGAGTAAAACCACTACCAAATGAGGCTTTGGAAAAAAAAAAAAAAAACAACAGCCAGAGAAAGCACTCATCATTTTCAGGACAGAATATCCCTCTGCAAAAAAACCTTCTTGCTTACTAACACAGGTGCCTTCCTCATTAAAACACATGGGCTGGCAAAGCAAAATAACAAAGGGGTCATGGCAGAATTGCATTTCATATGTTGAAAGTGTGTATCGCCCAGCACTGAGTACCACTCTATGATTATATCCTATTTTGTACTCTGAAAAACAACAGCCTCCTACAGCAACAAAGACAATTATAAGACAGCTACCATTTATCCCAGAAAAGCTCTTTGCTACTTGGAAAAATACTAGAAAGGAAAAACAACCCCTTGCTAGTGAAATTAGCTGAAATTAGCTCCTCTGATGATCTGTTCTTTAAATTGGGAAAAAAGAAGGGATTTTTTTTGTTCAGCATGATTTATTTTTAGACTGGCAAAGAGACAATGGTAAACAGAACTGAAGCTCTGTGGGCACCTTCTGAGGTTAAATTACCTTTCATGCCATTTGCACAGAAGACTGTTCTCAAGCAGCTTGAGCAGATGGTTGGGACACCATTGTCCGTTTACTTGTATCCACAAAGATAAACGATGGCTCTTTGAAATCCTGAACAATATGACCGTTGTGATGCTTTAGGCTGCCAAGGGGAAAAAAAAATATGTACAAATAAATATAAAGTTAGCTGAAGAGAAGAGTTTTGATTGATGAAACTTCATTTTAAACTACTAAAATCCCCTCTTTAACAAATACATTTATCTGTAATCTGGAATTATTTTGCTAAAAGGAACTAATACGTTCCAGAATACTTAGCAAAGTAGGAGACACAGGTGAAAAGGAATCCTACACAGTAACTGACTGAAATAAGAATCTGCCATCTCTGCACAACTGCTTCTACTACATATAGCATCTGCTAGAGCATACTGCCAAATAACAACGAGTTCTGCTTACTGGGACACTGAGATGGTCAGAGATTTCCAGGACCAAGCCAGAGCAGACAACTGCCAGGGCACAGTGATCCACCCACCCAGCCAAGTATTGGTAGAGAAGGTCATGAAAATGGGAGAACATGCTGGATGTGGTTTTTAGTTGTTTTAGGAACTTCGCAAACTTCTTTGAGAGCAGCCCTGGTGAAACATACCCAGTGTGAGCATTTTGCCAACGAGCAACTTGCTAAAAAGGAACTTTCATTGAAACAAATTACTAATAACAAAGAATGGATTGGAGACAACATGCACAGCTGTGAAGAAACCCCTGAACTTTTAGGAACAATCTTCGGGATTTGAGTAAAGTGAGCAGATACTAGTCTTTGGACTTGCAATTAATAATTGCATAACCTGTCACTCTCAAAAGCTCCTGAAAGAAAAGGAAAAGCAAGGTTGCTGAATATGGAAAGAATCACATGGAATCAGTGAAGGGGCCCAGACACTGAGTTCAATACACACAGCAAAATAAGACAGAACTGGGTTTAGAAAATAACAGTGAAATTAGATAACTATGACTCACCAGCCACTCAACTTCCTAAAGCCAGCAGGTACTGCAAAGCATTTAATTAACTAAAGTTGCATATAAAGATGGATAGTTGTTTCTGCAATAACTGCTTGTTTAAATAATGACACAACAAATAAAATTCATATCCTCTATCTCATACCACATACTCCACAGCAATGGCAGGTAAACAGTGGATACATTTCTCCCTGTCTCATTTCAATGGTCAATTGACTTTTTTTAATCTGTTTTCACTGAGCTGTTGGCATACTCAACATGCCTTGGAACAAATGTACAATTTAGACATTTAAGATTCTTGTCAGATTTTTAGAAATTGTTAACACTCATTGGAGTAATGAAGGAAAGGAAAAGACAGGTTGAGATAAACATCAAGCAGTGGCATACAGCAACTCAAAGTACTATGCTTTGATAATGGAGGAGTAATTATAGCTCATATAAGAGGAAACAAGTGTGAAATAATGTAAATGTGAACAGGAACTTATTAAAAAAAAGTTAAAAGATTAGGAAAACAGAATAATTCATGTTCATATGGGAATACTAGAGAAAGCCCAGATGGGAAGATTTTTCCTAATTCTCCTCTCTGCCTCAGGAAAGGGGGAAACCCAAAAGTATGTTTGTTCTAAATATCAATATCTCGTGCTAGCTTTCATGCTAATGTCATTTCCATAAAAAAAAACTGAAGGCCTTTCTTTCCCCAAGGGAGCACTCTGTCTGCTTCACTTCCCCCACTTTTTTCACTATATCAAATGGAGGGCCACTGTCCCTCAGCTGCTTGTCTCCACTTAACATCCTCAGCTACTGTTGCCTATTTGCAAATACAATATAATGAAAGTCATGAATACACTCATGAACATGTTTAATGTGAACCCCCTGTCTGAGAGAAGAAGAAGTTGGACAATACGATCATCCATCTCTCAGCAAACCAACACTATGTCTTCCTGTATCAGTGGACTTCACTTAGAAGCATCTCCATTATTACAAACTGGACACTATTTTCTTCCTCATAAACAAACTGATAAATTGTAAAAAATGCACAATATATTTATATAAAAAAGTGATAAAGAGGTCTATGATGAACATGATAAAAATGTCCCTGACCTCAAAAATAAAACATTTTCACTGAAAACACCAGAGTATACATTTTGGTTGTTCAGTAAAAACAATGAGACATTGAATAATAAATACTAAGGCAGCTGCACTGTGAGCAGATATCCTGTTTCAATGATACCAGTTATAAAGAATCTGACATTTTATAGGAAATATGGCAAACCAGCATTATTTACAGATGTGATATTTGAATTGTGTTCTAAATAACTGCCATACTGAAGGAACTGAAGCATCCATAAATGTTTTAGCTCTCTGCTTACCTCTCTCCAGACATGAAATTGCCCAAAAGCATATCAACAAAATGAATTTGAAACTGCTGTGAATAAAATGTCAGCAAATCAAATGAAATTTCACTTTGTTTTGTTGCTTGTAACAGGAGCTAAGAAGCACCAATGAAAGGTAGACTGGTAAGAGCAACATGCACATACAGAGAGGCAAGCACACATATGTATAGATGGACAAACTAATTTCCAGGGAAGTGAGGAAGAAAACCCAGGTGCAGAAATGCTGATAGTTAAAACAACCATTTATTTTTCCTTGGTAAAATGGTAACCGATGAGATTTCCCTCCACATATATTATTTTCTAGATCCTCTTAGAAGCTGGGCCACCATTAGCATGCAGTAACGAGCTGTCAGCTAAGGACTGGACTGCTTAAAGCTGCTGCAAAAACTGAGATAGAGATTTAGGCTGTCTTTCCCTTTGTACAACTGGGCATTAATACATCTTCTGATGACCAAAGACACTTTCCCTTCTGCAGGTTTAGAAGTATAAAAGGCCCCACTGGGAAGGTCAGGAAGGTGCTCCCATCTCTCCATTACTCAGTAAGTTAAATCGATCATTATTTATGGAGAGGGAATATGCTGCACACTCTCAGGAATAAGACTCACTAAAAACAAGGAGATGAAGAACAACTTTAGTTTTAGTGGTGCGGTTGTACGGCAGCTGATTTCAGAAGGAATTTCTCAGTACTTCTTTCAGACTGCACCTCGTTTTTGAGTCCACATAAATGTAGCAGAAGAATACATTGAGATTACTGAAATCTCATGTATCTCCCAAGAAGATGAAGATACAGCACGTATTATTCCATAATCACAGAAGGGAGGTACCACAAAATGGAAAAGCTGTCCTTAGGCTCAGCAATATGAGTGACCGGCCTGGAACACATTTTAAACAGACAGCTGTTCTAAATGAGGTACGTTAGAGGTAAAAGAGTTTAGTAGAAAAATGCCAATCAGGAAATCAGATAAGTGACAATTTGGTGCTCAAATTAGTAAAACGCGCCTTTTAAATCTTGCAGAAAATGGTTTATGAAGTTGGCGGTTAAGGCATATCTACAGATTCAACCTCAGTTTAACAAATATGTGCACTGGGAAGAAAAGACTACTTGAAACTGCATATTCCAGAACTGTAGTTATTTCTTATTTCCTAAGTCTTTGTTTCACTAAATGTAGCACTACCAAGATGTCATCTCCACTATAACACCAGAGAAAGAATAGCTATCCATAGGAATAATCTCATAAGTCAATGGGAGAAAGGATGAGCTCCATGATAATATGGACTGATCACAGAGCATTCCATTAAGACCAAGCAGACACCTCTCCCTGAGCAGTCAATGCCATGGTTGTAAACAATACATTGGCTCCTGACTTGCTGAAACTAGTAGATCAAGAATTTACAGACTGTTTGACACACGATTCTACGGTGGTAAATTAAATGGAAGCTTTCAAGTGTAATATACATTACTAAGGACAGAAATATTTGTGTCTTTAAATAAAAATTAATATCATGACACATTTGGAGCAATTTTTCCCTTGAACATGCACGTCTTTCAGATACTTGGCAGAAATCATGCCCATTTATGTAAGGTTAGAATTTCATTACCTAAGTTCCAACATCTAAAGAAGCAGAAAGAAGAAACTAATGTAATATCCAACCCTATACAAATTCTGAGCAAGTCCTTAAAGACGCTACTGAATGAAATTTTGTGATGTTGTGTAAGAAAATATAAAACACATGAATATCTATTATTTCCTATTTTGTGCAGACACATATACTTGCACAGAATAGGTGCTAAAAGTGCTACCAAATCAAATGACTACGTTACACAACACTTTTTACAGGTATAAAGAAATACCTAAGACATTAGTAAATGCTGAAACCTCATGCCTTTCAAGAACTACCAGAAATGTAGGTTGGTGTAATCTGCAATGTCATAAACTGTGATAAATACTAATGAGTTTCAGGGTGTCTTTTCTAAACATACACCTCTGAAATCTTTAATTGCACTTCCAAGACATCTAAGCTTCCAATAATTCATTTCAGAATTTCTGTTATTTCTGCTTGCCCTATTCTACTGTAACTTTTATCAGAATAAAGACTTGTTTTTAGTACACACACAGTCACCCCTTCCTTTCTGGGAAGTGAAAACTTACAGACCCACTTGATGACAGGACTCCACCGAACACAAGCCTTATCTGGCTCAGTTAATGTCCTGCACATTTGAAAATCTCCACAGAGATACATGATGACTACCTGGACTCCCAGCAACTTCAGTGGAGGTACTGTTAACCTGGAGGTCACTAAAGCCTTAGCACTTACACATTACTTCATTGGCAGCCAGGAGGCAGTATCAAAATATAATTTATTTGGCAAAAGGCAAAGGAACTCCCTTCCACATTGAACATTTACAGAGCAACTGACAGTACCTACCTCTTTCACCATGAAAGTGGCCAAACCCTGGAGCGAGCTACTCAGAGAGATCGTGGAACCTCCACCTTTGGAGATATTCAGAACTCAATGGGACAAGGCCTTGAGCTACCTGATCTAGCTTTGAAGTTGTCCTTGAGATCCAGAAGCCCCTTTTAACCTAAAACAATCATTTGAATCTATGTGAAACTACTTTGTCCTCAGCTGAACCACAGCAATATCCAGAAGACAAGGTAGGAATTTGATTTGCACTACTTCAGGCACTTTCCAAAAAGAAGTGAAGCTGAGCCAGGGAGTTCCAAATTATCTGAATTGCTTTGCAATGGCCATAGGAGAAGAGCACCTCAGTTTTATGTTTCATAAAGACAATAGCTGCTCCAGTGCTATAAAATCCTTAATTCCCAGCTCATGCTTTAGTAGTGGTTCCAAAGAAGGACTGCTAGCAGCCAAAAATCACCAGTATAGTTACCTGCCACATCTGGGTTTTCCTTTGAGGTCTCCTGTCTCACTAATGATGAAGTTGACTTGGCTTTGCATACAAGATTTAGCAAAGAAACAGCCTGCTGTGATACTGAAGTGGAAAACAGAGCAAATTAAACTGGTTGTCTTCCTGTTTTACAACCAACTGCAATTACCGTACTGGGGAGATGCCATCCAAAGAAAACACTGAACCAAACAAACAGGAACCATATCATTAGCATCCACAGAGTTAACCTTTCCCCAGGTGTAATTTAAGAAGCCCTTAAAATATGCAATTCTATCTACCACTTTGAGTCCTCAATCGCTTCCTACTGTAATTCTAGTTTTCCTCTACATGAAATCCTGCAGTTAAATCTACTTTCAGGATGACTGCCCTGATTAATAACTCTATAATGTCTGTACTCTCTGTTGGATAAAGCATTTCTTTGTTGAAAAGTAATCCTTTTCCTCTGAATTTTGGCAATTTCAGTGCCGAGGGAATGAATCACCACTGCTTGGTGCTGCCATTCACACTGCTGGGATGTGTAGTCATGTGAAGTCATTCTGAGCCATAATTTCTTACCCTCCTCAGTCAGCTGTGGATTATGACAGTAGAAGGACTACACGGACGCAAAGAATTCACAGGTCATCCAACATGTCCATCAAAAAGACCACAGCAACTTCACAGATCCTGGATGAATTCTGAATACCTTCATATTTTTTTATTTTGAATGCTAACTTGAGAGACAATAATATTTGCTGGAACAAACAAGGCAACCAAAAAGGCAGAACACAGTAATACAGGATGTAGCTTCTGGAAGGAAATGGAAGGGAAAGCATGCTTTGTTCTATGTTAAGTTCCATTACAGTTTTCTGGAAAACAAATCCACTTGGCAAAAGTGGTCAGTATTTTGATTCTCACTCCACATACTGGAATTAAAAAGAAAGTAAAGATCTCTTGAGTTTTCACACATCAGAGGTACTCTATACAGCACAGAGCAAATGTTCAGTGGCTTGACTTGGGATTCATGTATCACAAAGGATCATTTAGTTCACTGTAGAGATCTGAGCATAGGTCAATGATACCTCCAGGTATCAACCCTACTGATGGGCAATTAACTATTATGGGTGTGAATGCTTTTTGAAAGGTTATTTCATCTGGATGTAGAAGAGAATCATTTTAGAAAAAATATTTCCACAGAATAGGATAACATTTACCTGCCTGCTTCTAACAGGAAAAAAAAACCTTTCAATAAAGGATTTAAAAATCATTAAACAAGTTTATTAAACACATTTTACAATGATCTTATGCAACAACGTATTAATAAGTTTATGTTCATGACTGAGGGGCAGAATTGTATAGAAAAATCTGCTGAGGAAGAAAGGCTGAAACATGCATTATCTCATCAGTTTAGTGGGGCCCATTTCACCTGAATTTAAATGACTTGAGTAGATTATGCAGTGAGTCAGCTCAGAGCCCAGAATAGAACCAGGGAATTGTGGCTCATTGTCGTTGTCTTTAACTATTAATTTGCACTCCCACACTGAGAAAAATGGATGTTACTATTTTATCAAGCCCCTCAATATATTTAAATCATACCAATACACTGAACCATATTAGAGAAAAAACATAAACTGAGATATAAGCCTGACATCCAGTCTGAAACTTGGGTCACTATGAATATGGGTAGAAAAGGGCAATACTTGTGTAAACCGATGGGCCTACAAGCTTTACTGTTCAGTCCTCTAGCTTTGATTGCTTTAGGTTCTACTATAACTAAAATATGTCAATCTCACTTTCAAAATAAAACAGAAAATTGCAGAGATCTCCAACCACAAAGAAGCTCTTTAGGTAATAAATTATATATGTATTTGTTACTGTAAAGGTTCATTCTATCATAAATATACATTTTAAACTTTCTGTTGTGATTGCCTTTAAAATCTCATGAGAGTATACTACTGCTTACAAAGTGCTTCAATAGATAGAGCACTGGATAGCTGTCTCCTAACACCAAATCTGTCATTTTAGTCTAAGGACTGTAGTGGATGGATGCCCTGAAAAGCTCCATTTATATGGCGATTTGCAGTACAATTTAAATAAACTTTCCAATATTTAAAGAAAGAATGCATGTTCTGATAATAATTAGCTAAAGTTAACATCTAGTAAGGAAATGGATCAACTAGTTATTGCTAACAGAACTCTCACTTTTAAATACAGATTTTTAAATGAAATGTGCATTCTGGAGAATATTCTCTTTCTTTCCTTCTTTCTTTCTTTCACACATGATGTTTTTCTTTCACTTATTCTCAGATGGTCCCCTTTTTGCCCTGCAAATGTGAAGGATCTGTTCTGGAGTCTGTCAGGATAGTAACAAGTCTGCAAGTGCTGCAATCCCAGCTCAGTATGGACTGTGTCTGCTCTGTTCTAAAACCAGTATCAACGGGTTCCAGACCTCTTCTGATACTGCATATTCTCAAACACATTTTTAATCTCAAATACTTGAATGCATTTGAAACTATCAATAGCCACTAAGATTGGACAAGCCACTGGATAAGCATAAATATGAACAATTACTTCACAACCTGTTCCAGGTCAGAAGCAACCCGCAGCTTCCCTAAAAGCAGCACAGATCAAGAACTCCTTTACATGTGCATCAGTTCTTCACCACCTGCCTACTCCAGTTAACTGGGATGAACCAGTTGTATTTCCCTTTTTCAGTGCTGCACAAAATTTACCCTGTGCTCTCCGTCACTCCTCCTCCCAACAGACAGTGGGGTGCAGCCAATATGCTTTCACTCCTGCTCCCTCCAGTTGCTCAGAGCAGATAATAGCAGGTAAATAGTCATCGTTCTCTTCCCCACAGCGAGAGTCAGGGGCTGATCACTGCTAAGTTAGGGAAAAGACTCTCCCCAGTTAGCCAAGATGTAGAATCATAGAATCATTTAGGTTGGAAAAGACCCTTAAGATCATCAAGTCCAACCGTTAACCTAGCACTGCCAACTCCACCAATAAACCATGTCCCTAAGCACCACATCTACACATCTTTTAAATACCTCCAGGGATGGGGACTCAACCACTTCCCTGGGCAGCCTGTTCCACTGCCTGAATACCCTTTCAGTGAAGAAATTTTTCCTAATATCACAGCTAAACCTCCCCTGGAGCAACTTGAGAGGCCATTTCCTGTTGTTCTATCGCTTGTTACTTAGCAGAGGAGACCAACCCCCACCTCACTACAACCTCCTTTCAGGTAGTTGTAGAGAGCAATAAGGTCTCCCCTCAGCCTCCTTTTCTGCAGGCTAAACAACCCCAGTTCCCTCAGCCGCTCCTCATAACACTTGTGCTCTGGACCCTTCACCACCATTGTTGCCCTTCTTTGGACACGCTCCAGCACCTCAATGTCTTTCTCCTTTTTTTCCCCTGAGTTCTAACCAAAACTCTCTGTTCAGCCAGGCTGGTCTTCCTCGATGGCTCATCTTTCTGCACATGGGGATGGCCTGCTCCTGGCACCTTTAAGATTTCATTCTTGAAGAATGTCCAGCCTTCCTGGACTCCTTTGCCCTTCAGGACTGCCTTCCAAGGGACTCTGTCAACCAGGCTCCTAAACAGGCCAAAGTCTGCCATCCGGAATTCCAAGACAGCAGTTCTGCTGACCCCCTCCTTACTTCTCCAAGAATTGAAAACTCTATCATTTCACGATCATTATGCCCAAGATGGCCTCCAACTGTCACATCACCCACAAGTCCTTCTCTATTTGCAAACAACAGGTCCAGTGGGGCACCTTCCCTAGTTGGCTCCCTCACCAGCTGTGTCAGGAAGTTATCTTCCACACACTCCAGGAACCTCCTACACTGTTTCTTCTCTGCTGTACTGTACTTCCAGTAGACATCTGGTAAGTTGAAGTCCCCCACGAGAACAAGGGCTAGTGATCGTGAGACTTCTCCCAGCTGCTTATAGAATATTTCGTCTGCCTCTTCATCCTGCTTGGGTGGTCTGTAACAGACTCCCACCATGATATCTGCCTTGCTGGCCTGATTCTCACCCATAAACGCTCAACCCTATCATTGCCATCATTAACCTCTAGACAGTCAAAACACTCCCAAAAGACTACCCCACTCCCTCTCCTTCCTTGCCTATCCCTTCTGAAGAGTTTATAGCCATCTCTTGCAGCATGCCAGTTGTGCAAGTCATCCCACTCTGTTTCCATGATGAGTAGGCAGGTGAGATGCTGTTCTAGAGCGAGTTTTACAATCAAAAAATGTCATTCTCAACAGCTTTTTACAGGGCAGACCACTTCAAAAATTTTAAGCTATGTCTGAATATCTTTTAAAATGTCACATGCAGACAGAGCTATATAATATATATGAATATATGTTTCCTTGTCACCTTCCAAAGCTCCTTAGTAGACACACCTTTGAGTCTTGTGGATCACAGGACTGAAAAATTACCAATTAAAGATGTTTCAACATGTGAAACAAGTAACAAAACAGAAGAGGGAGCTGAGAAGGCAACAGGGAGCTGTGATTTTACAGAACATGCAGGATTTGCATATTGTCAACTTGCAGACTCAAGGTGAAATTTTCCTGAAAATGCAAATAGACAAGAATTACAAGTGGTATCAGCAAATTGTGGCCATCTGACATAATTAAGATATATTTCTAAGCTATATATCTCTCTTCTGACTGTAAGAGAAGGGTGTCACACATGGTGTCATAAACCCTTGCAGAACCTTCCCAACAACTGCTTGGCAGAAAGAAAGAGTGGTTTAATTGCTTCCATATTGTTGTTTTGGAAGTCGTCTTTATTGCAGTGTTGGCAGACACCTAAGAGTGAACTAAAAGATCATTTTTATATACTCTGTGTCAATAGATATAATAAAATGCTGCTTTTTGAAAGTTGATAAAGGCACGGCTTGCAGTGGATGGGTTAAGAAGCAGTGGTACAGAAAAATAAAACAGTTTGTCTAAGGTAAAACATCAAAGCACCAGCAAAGTTAGGAAAACATTTGAGATTCTAAGGATTTTCTAGGGAATGATCTTCTGGAATATGTTTTCTCTGCAATATCAGACTTTTTTTTTTAAAAAAAAGATATACATTACTATGATATACTTTTTTCTATATATGCCCGCATGAAGCAATCTGTAAACCTGTAGTCTTCAGAAGACCATAAACTATTTTCTTATACTCCTTAAAGCTCCACATACCACTGGAAATTCATAAAAGGTGGCTATAGAGCCATTGTCTCCATCTATAACACAACCATTTGGTGCTGTCTTATGAAATTACCAGCCAGAAGGTTTAAAATAAACCAAAGAAAAAAATATTTCACAGATTATGCATGTAAATTGAGGAATTCATTCTCTTAAGATATTAAGGAAGTCAAAAGTATAAAGAATTAAAAAAGAGACTGACAAGCTCATGGAGAGTAAGCTCACTGATCATTATTAAATAAAGAGGCAAGCTCCTTAACCCTTGATGGTCAGTCCTGGTATGCCTCATTTCTTATACTTTTCCCGTAAGCTTTCACTGCTGGTCACAGTAAGAGAAAGATGAGCTCTGGTCCCACCCGATATGGCAACTTTTATGTTCAGCAGAGCACTGGAGAGGATGGTACCAGTCGTGTACAAGCTTCTCAATTGGCAACACCTGTCTTCCTGAAAAGTCAAATTCATGAAGCAGACATCTAGAAACACCAGTCACGCTTTGCTTGATTTATTCTTCCAGGTCTTTCAAGGTCATTAATGTCTGGTAAATGATTAAAAAATATAATCGTAACTGCTCATTGCTTTGCAAACAAAAATAGCAATCTATTCTGTAGTTCCTCTGATTGCCTGGGTAAAGCCCTATAGGTTCCTAAAATGGATTTTAGCTGAGTGTGCATTGTTCAAAATTCTTACAATTCCTGCACCACAAAAATCTGCCTTTTGGAGTGGCACTTCTCAACACCACCAACCAGAGTCTGCAGGCAAAGCCACCTGAAAGGCATAATCAGCCAAAAGCCAATTTGAAATGCAGTGAAGTTATCAGTAACAGTATAACACCAGCTAATAGTGATACCTCTGTCCAAAAACACAGAACTGCTTGGCTTTGGATCCAATGAGCATTTACTAGAGCATTTGTTTCTTTGGTGGGAAGAGTTGAAGGTGATGAAGCAAGTGCTTAAAATGGGATGTGAGTTTTGAATTTCAAAACTTCATTATGAGGGTGGTTTGAGGCTAGCATAATCTCATGCATCTTGTGGGAGAGTAAGGGACTGCTGGGAAAAGCCCCAGTCTGAGGCATTAGAGCTTTTGTTGGTTCTGAGAAACATAAATAAAACCTGGCAAATTGTTACTTCACAGCAGTATGATTGCAGAAAGCATTAGTTGCCTTTGACATTTACTGCTGTATCATTGCTACGTACTGAGCATAAAATCCTGAGCCATTTCTTTGTCTTCTAACAGTTATCAGAAAACAGGTAAAGATAGTGTGATGGCCCTACAGTGGTATGACCTGCACAAGAAAGCAACACCAAATTTCCATCTCTTCCACAAAATCTACTTTCTTTCCTGGGGAAAAATATGGTAGAAGTTGATTTTCACAGTAAGATATTATGTTTATTTGGGTATCATTTAATACTTTAATTGTCAGGTTTGACATGAACAAACATTCAAATTATGGCAGATTTTTAATGTGTATTATAAATAAATGCCTCCTCTATACAGCTCTCTACTTTCCTGTGTACTTTTAAACTCTTCTAAATATGATTCTGATAACGTAATCAGCTGCTTGAATAAACATAACCTAATTGAAGTAGTATTCCGAAGAGCATTATTTCTATTATTAAAACCTCCCTGGTGTGTAGCTGTAGACAGACAGATGAATGATAGAAAATGACCTAGACAAATGCACCCCGATAGCTGTCACTCCTTAGTTTTGACCTTCTGACACTGTTCCAGCTGTGCAATAACTTGTCCCAGCATTAAGGGAGAGACAATCTCAGGCTCATTCTATTCTGGGCAAACTACTAGTATTTCTCTACAGACACGCAATCTCATAAAATTAGTGGACTAAAATATATTTCTAATATAAGATCAAAAGAAATATTGAACCATTATACAGCTTCTCAACTCCCACTATAAAAATAAGTAATAAGTAAAGAATTATAGTACTAAATTAAATGTTATGCATATTTTACTGGTAGTTCGATGTTTTTGCATTTATTTTTAGCTTTGTAACTCAGAAAGTGCAAGTCTCATCAAACCTCATTCCTAAGGCATCCTATTTCCAGTGCCTTTTAGTAAACAGAAGAAAGGAAGATAAATGACAGAAAGTAGTTCTGACATAATGTATTCAGAGTTGTAATCTATATTCTGAGTAATTCAATGCACAGTGGTAATTCACCAAAAATATGCTGGGCTACAAAAGAAATCCCAAAGTAATCAGACAATATGTAAAATAGGGTGAGAAGCTATGACCACTGCAGAATCCCAGTGTTACCAATAATTCAGAGAGCTATGTGTATGTTATAAAATATATGCTACATTATACACAGAGAGTACCCATGCTTTTTACCTAAGAAATCACTTAAAATGCTGGGTGATGCCTGCATTCAAGCATTATCTTGCAAACACAGTCAAGAAGCTTAATACAAAACCACCATTAATTTACATAACTAGAGACTCAATTTAGGTATTCCCCTATGTAGCCCAAAATACCCCTAGATTTTAAAGCAAAAACAATCTCCATCGTTAAGTGGCAGAAAATTTTACCAAAAGTTTTAAAGGCAAATAAACCAGATGTGCTGGAACAACATCACTAGTAAAATGTAGCCTAGCTTCTGCTGTTTGTTTCCAGATTCTGCTTGCACACTTGAGAGAGAGTGAATAATCTATTGTGAAGGGGAAGAGAAATTGGAAAACTTTTCATCAGTCTCATTAATCATCACAGCAAAAAGCCAGAAATAAGGCTTTCTGCCAAGAGCATTACATTTAAAAATGAGATCACACAGAGTTAATAAACTATTACATTTGGTTTCAAAACATACCTAAGCTGCTCAGAAACTCTTGAGGAAAAAGGCCTCTATCTATATGGTTGGCACTTTTCTCACATAAGTAGCATGCTCATTTCAAAGTCAGTAAAGACACTGTCAGTTTTATTCTTTTTTTTTTCTCCAAATAATGTGTTTCTCCTTTGAAAGAGTGACCTGTGTAGGTAACTGGGAAATTTAAATGTTCACTTCAGAACACCAGAGAGCAAGCAAGAGGGTGAGAAAAGGGTTGCATTTCATCAATTAGAAATTTGTCATCGATTCACTAGGTCGAAAATTTCGCACAGCTATATTTGAGCTGATGCATTTTTAAAAAACAAAATCAGTATAAGCAATAAGATCTTTCAATCCTCATTTTTTTCCATTTTAATGGAAATTAGTGATAATAGAGCCTTTTGAGGCTATCGCCTATCATTTCTGAGGGAAAATTACTTAAATGCATGCATTTGCTGACTGCTTTGCTAACAGTGTTTTACTTCCTCAACAAGCCAAAGCCAAAACCAATCTAGTCCACTTTCCTGCCAATACTGAATTGATCCTTATTGTACTTATACCCTAGCTAGGTTTATGTGACCAAACATCGATGTTCTAGTTCTGTCTCAAAGACACACACACACCTCTGCCTAAGAGTATCCATTGAGAAGTGGATTATCATGATAACATTCCCCAGTTTCTTGTGCTTGTGCTTTATTTTTACCTGCAAGTAGGTCTTGGCTCCCAGAAGCTATCAATGGCAGCAGCATTTAAGAGTGTCTATATCTTATTTACAGGTAGACATTAATAAGACTTGCATATACATGTCCTTTAAGTTAATGGAAAAAAAGGACCTTCAAGTTGTTACAAGGAAAGGAGAGGACATCAGACACTGGAAAGAAAAACAGGGGAAAAATTTATTTCTTTCCAATATATATCCAGATCTCTCCAACAACACATTTTTGTCTGTGTCTTTATGTACCAGCCTTGATCCTGAAATATTTTAATATTTAAATGTTTAATGAACACCTTTTGGAACTAAAAAGAAATATGCTTAAAAGCTGACCTAAAAGAATGCTCAATGGGGTCTAGATAAAATGTCAAAGTAATTTGTTGTTATCTTACAGTATCTAACAGTAAAGCTTACTGTTTTAAGCCCTTGACATCACTGGTAAGTCCCACTCAAATGAAGTATTTCAGACTCTTGAGAAATACAGGGATGTTTTTAATAATGGACACATAGATCTGTTGCAGCTTCTCTCATTTCTGTAGGCAGTGTGTCGTGGTCTAACCCCAGTTGGCAACTAAGCACCACACAGCCACTCGCTCACCCTCCCCCACCCCCAGAGGGATGGGGGAGAGAATCAGAAAAAAAAGTAAAACCTGTGGGTTGAGATAAAGACAGTTTAATAGGACAGGAGAGGAAGAGAAAATAATAATAATAATAATAATAATAATAATAATAATAATAATAATGATAAAACAATATACAAAACAAGCGATGCTCAATGGAATTGCTCACCACCTGCTGACCGATGCCCAGCCTGTCCCTGAGCAGCAATCGCTGCCCCCCAGCCAACTCCCCCCAGTTTATATACTGAGCATGATGTCATATGGTACGGAATAGCCCTTTGGCCAGTCTGGGTCAGCTGTCCTGGCTGTGCCCCCTCCCAGCTTCTTGTGCACCTGGCAGAGCATGGGAAGCTGAAAAGTCCTTGACTAGGATAAACACTACTTAGCAGCAACTAAAACATCAGGGTGTTATCAACATTATTCTCATCCTAAACACAAAACACAGCACTATACCAGCTACTAGGAAGAAAATTAACTCTATCTCAGCCAAAACCAGGACACAGTGTTATGGCAATAAATAATGCACTGAGCGATGAAGGACCTGTCCCCCCAAGGAGCATAAAACTGAATGGGCGAAGCAGGTTCAATGCAGAATAATGCAGTTCAAATAGAGATATTTTTTTCTCCACAAAACAAAGATAAAGTGATTGTTTAGATACTTTTAGAGAAAAGGGAGCCAAGTCAGCATCAGCAAAATGCATCATCAACTTTTTAACAGACACCTTATTGCGACTGTGTTAACAGACAAGTAGGAAACGAAGTTCACAACAGAGGTCACTAAGTGACCTCTACAACGAATAGAATAAACTACAGGTGAATAAAATGGGAATTCCCCCCCACCCCCTCAAAGTAACTCGGGCATCCATATAGTTGGAAATGCACGCACAATGTATTGCCTCACAGCAGACATAAACAGTCTCTTCCCTATCCTGTGGATATTGTCAGGCATTGAGATTCAGGATTTGGTAGCATTTCTCGTGGCCTACGTTTGACAAGACCATAATAGGTATTATTTGCACTTTGCAAATTAAAACTTTTTTTGACCTAAATACTCCAGCTAAGGTGGCGGACAACTGTATTATAGACTGCATGAAAGTAAGTCTTAGTCATTAAGATTACACATTCTCAGCAAATGAGAGAAGAATGAAGACTCTGGCTCCCCTTTTAGAGAAACAAGCTTCAGACATAGAAATTTTAATTCACCTGCCCAATACCACACCAAAACTCCAGGACAGAACCTACCCTGACCACAGCAGCCTTTGGTAAATCACAACTGTGTTTCAAGTGCATTCATCCAAGAAACAACCGTGGACAAACCTTATTGTACATTGACTCTTTTAATCAAAGTACTTGAAGTGTATCAAAATCACATTTTCAATATCTGATGTGAGTTTAGAACAAATATACACATTCTGCCTGTGGCTACGAACTTGCAGATATCGTATCTTAGATATAAAATATATTGGCAGATACTGTAACTTAAGAGTTAAAAATAAAGAAAAAAGAGAATGTTCTGACAGAACAGGAATATCACAGGTTAATTTTTAGGCTATTAGAAATAAAATCTACATAAATTATGAGAGGGTTAACTCTTGTGAGAATAAATGGAACAGAAAAATACATTATAACATTCTCCAGCAACATTCCCCACCTGAATATACCTGAGTAGAAGAAACTTCCTTTTCTGAAGGAAAACCACAACAGCACATCTTCTAGCATTGTGATGGAAAGAAAGAAGGCTTCGCTTCCTCCCCAGAGGCTCCTGATATAGAAGATCTTACAGAAGCAAAAGATGAGACCACATTCCAAAACCACAGGGCCTAAAGCCTTGCAAACAAATAAGGCTTGCAACTGATCATCTGGGTGAGAAAGAACAACAGAGGATAGGAAAAAAAAGCTGTACTTTAATTTCTATGTGAGACTTCTAAGAAGGAGAAGAAAACTTGCTCCAATTAAGAAAATATCAACGCCTCAAGCTAGCGTAACTTTGATCTTATTCTCTGCCAGAGAAAAGAAATTTCATCTCTTCAAAGCTTCAACCAAGTAGAACCAACTTATTAAGGAGCAAGAAAACTTAAATAAGAGCCCTTTAGAGAGACCAAGGGCAAACTGACAGGTATAATATTTTAATTGATTGCCTACATCAGAGGAATTAAAATAATAATATATGTCTATTGGTACAACAGTAGTCATATATATTCATCTGAGAACTGAGTGGCATAAAATATGCAAAATTTCATAGTAGCTTCAGCCTTTTCATTTTTACTTTACCTTTTAGATTTGAAGAGTCTCTTTTTTCTTTGTTTTTAAACAATTTACCACCACTTAACACTTGCAATATTAAAAACTATTATAAAAAGTATTTTATTAAATTATATTATTGACTTTTGTAAATGTACTTAATATTAATTTACAGCATTAGACTGACAACCACAGAAACTCAGATCCTCAAAACTCAGGTCCTCAAAACAGACTACTGCCCAACCAGAAGCAGTGGGAGCTTTTTCAAACCAACTCTAAAACACATCTCATCCCTAACCCAGAAGCAACCTTCCATTGCTGTACCACTTAGTACTGACCTCCCCTAAAAATGCTGGCAAGGGATAGCACAGATGCTTCCCAAAAGTGTTGGGGCAGATGTTACCTAGGGCTGTGATGGTCCCCAACCAAGTTGCAAGGCAGACTTTCCAAGAGCAGTCAAGTGACAATAATTTTCAGTCACTACTGGTGACTGAGCACTATGCAGTAGTACTCAGAGCCCCTGAAAAACTGCAAACTTTTCTGTCTTCCAAAAGAGATGAAAATCTTTAAATAAACAACAACAACTCTGCACTCTCTGCTGTTCCTAAGGATTTGTATTTATTTGTATTTACTATTCTGAATGCTGCACTGGTATCCTACTGGACACGAATAACTAGTGACTTGGATCACTGTTAGGTTTACAACATCATGATGCATATTATACAATAGAAAGGTCTTTATTTTGCCCTTTTAAATGCTTGTTTGCAATTTATTTGAGAAAAACCTCTGCAAGGCAATGGGATAAGTAAAAGAGGAAGACATCGATCATTCATTGGAGAGGCTCAGGGTCAGATTACTGAAAATATTTGCCACAGACAACTGAAGCAAAAATCCATGATCTCTTGCTTTGTGAAATCATCAGTTTTGACTTTTATATTATTAAATCCTTCTTGTAGACAAACTAACACTTATGGACTTAGTCATTCCATAAGCTAAAAAGCAATCTTTTTCATCTGACTTTGAATGGTATCTTAACAACTTAATATCAGCTCACACTGAAAACCTGATTAGCAGAGACAGGTGACAATAGCAACGAATTGTAGTGTGTGTGTGACCATTACTACGCTGTTAAAATACAAAAGGAAAATATTACCTCCTACAGTTTTTGCTTTTGAATTTGAGAAAAAGCCCGTGCAAACATGCTTTATATGGAATCCAGTTAGATCTCCCTTACCTCATTTACAGTCTGCACCTGGATCAAATGAATGAAAACTTCTCACTTCCCTAGCATATGGCCTAAATCAGTATTCTATTACCATTGCAAATGAATGTATTCTGAACCTTTAATATGCACAAACAGTATTCTTCTGAACAGGAAGATCCAGTAAGCCTCCAACCTAGCAAAGAAAAGGTTTGGTACAGCTAACAGTTTGGTACAGCATTTAAAACATAAAACTTGCCTCTAAAGGAGGCCTCGATTTGATTGTTACTTTTAAACTATCCCATTAGTCTTGAGAAAGTAATGCATGTATTGCAGAATATTATTCTGCATTTTGAGGAAGGTCTTCCAGGCATACTGAAAAGAGTTATTATAGAATTTACACTGGTACTATTCTGCAGACCATAAAACACTAATGCAGGATTTTTTGTGGAACAAAAGGCACTGATTATAAGGAGTTACAAACTGAAGAGCATCAGCCTGTCCTTTCCTCAAATGTTGATGACAAACAGCTCTTGATGATATTGGTATTAACAAAACTCAGAGAAGGAGACCCCTATGGCCTCTACTTTCAGTATTTAATATCACACTGCCATAATGACAGGAAAAATAGTACTAAGATATTTATATAGCAGCTTTAAATTGAGTTACTTTGCAATAGTAAATACAAATCCCTATTCCCTGTTTCATAGCTGATGAAAACAATGCACAGAGCCATTGTGTGACATGTACAGGAACACAACTTATGACTTACTAAGGAAGGGTAACCTGACATAAAGGCAGGAGTCTTCACATTTTGATGCTATGTCAGCTAGATTGTGATGCTACCTATATGCTTTCTATTACACAGATACTGTCAATTAACGTATAATTACATTTTTCATCGCTATTCCCTCTACATGCATGCTATGCCTCAAGTCATTATCACACTCATTAAAACACAGCAGTACTGTATCCCATGTCAGCATTTAAATGAAGTATGAGGATATATAACAATACAATTAACAGAAGTATTCCCAATGAATGGGGCCTTGAAAAACAAAGAGAAGCCTTGATGGGAATGATTCTGCACTTGAGGCCTATACACAGCAATCACTAGGGCTTTTCATCTTTCTTTTTTAAAGAGAATTGACAAGCCTGATGGAAGGAGAAAGAGAGAGAAACTACAATTTTGAAGCTTTGTTTTTATTCAAGACGTAGCACAAGGACATCCAGAGGCAGCCTAGGAAACACGAGATACAGTCAGACATGAAGCCTGATTTAGTAGCTGAATCCATTTATTCTTTTTGAGGTTCTGCATAGCACCTGACACAAGGGCCTCTCTCCTGACTCGTGTCTTTCAGAACTTTACAAATAAAAATAGCAAAATAGCATGTTTGACTGAACAAGAGAAAGCCCCAAAAGACAAAACAAACAGTAAGTTTGTATCTTATATTAGAACGTGTACTTTCTGCTCATGCAGCAAATACCTCTGCTTATTTATTTACCTTGGACAAGATGAAAGGTCACTCATTATGTGCATAACAAGCTAATCTCAATTGTAATTACACTGCAGAAAAAAACTCTTCACTTGAAGGTTAACTAGATTCAAAATAACCCAGTTCTCATCAGGGTGTTGCATTTATTTCAATTAAGTCAATCACCTTAACAAGGATTTAATTAAAAACAAGTTAGCAAGTCAGAAGAAGTATTTGAAATGTAATTAATAAATATTCTAAATAAGCAAGATGTAGCTAAATCGAATAATATGATTATACATGCGCTAGCCTAGTATTTCTTTGCAGACTTTTGCTACTGGTCAACAATGAAAAGCAGTTCACTCGGGGAATCCTGGCATGCAGCTCATCCTCACTCTCTGCAAAGACAAACGAACATAGTGCCCGAGAGGTGTAGTATTGAGCTTTCAAAGAATTAGGTAGAGAGATGAGTACATATTTCCATTTGTTTTACCAGAGGGAGAACCCAAGGTTTGCCCACACTGTCTTTGCTCTACTTCACCCATTACTGTTGGTACAAAATAGCTGTTCAAGGCAGTTAAACAAAACATAAAGTGCCTTTTCACTGAACCGACATGTTTTGTTAGTTGTGCAGTTTCTTTCCTCTACGAGCACTCTGCGAGCCAGCGGAGCAGGGAGCAAAGCACTAACGAACAGAACCAGACAACCGTCAATATGAAGAAGCTAGTGTTCACGACGGTCATGCAATCTTCCAAAAAGCATCAGTAATTTACATCAGACGTGTACCCACTCTGTGCCTTTCCATTGTCTTTTGGACAATTATGCATCTCATCCCTGGCTTTGGAGTCTAACAACAATGCTTAGACCTCTGCCGCCCACAGCGTCCTTCAGTGTTTCCCTGGGATCTCTCTCCTGTGTAATACCATTATATTCTTCCCCTTGTTTCTGATGTTCCTGAAGGGAAAAAAAAAAAACACTCCCCGCCCCCAAAACCCCCAATAACCCACAAGCAAGATTCCTGTTCTCCTTAAGCCATCATTAAAAACACTTTATTCTGCTGTCACCAGTGAAGACCAATTAAATTATAATACAACAGATGTAAACATATTTCAAGTAAACCTACTTTTAAGTTAAGGGCATATATATACCCAAATGAAAGCTGTTCTCTACCTCCATTGTTTACAACTGACTGAGCACATTTTCTTTCATGTATCTGACACATTGAGAACAGAAGCACTAAGATTAAGACAAGAATGATCAAAAGTGTCAGCTCCTTTTGGGCAACCAAATTTGAGAAGCCTATGCCTGATCTTTCAGATTACTTCACGTTTTATTGCACTTTTCACCTTCAGACCACAGTTCCTATTAAACTGGCCCCAGCTACAGCTATAAGTGCTCCAAACTTAAGTAAACCAACCCGTAGTTCCTGATGTGAAACCCTCAGAAAATAAGCAAAACAGAGTGAGGAGTTATGCTTGAGAATTTTTATATCTACATGATTTTCCCAGCATCATGGAGGGATTCTGGGGCAGAGGCAAAGCTGAAACCCAATTATGCCATGTTACAAACACAGTCCTCTTGGAGTCCTCTACTTTACTCACTATGAGTTGCTCCCTCTATATACAGTCCTAAAGCAAAAGCACCTCATACACTGAGCTACCAAAACTTTTGTGGAAAGTAGGGGGGAGAGCCTCTTTAAGCATTTAATTAACCAGATGCATCATAATGTGTATGTAGGTGCTAAATATATCCTATATGGTTCAACTATATGCCCAGCATTCCTAACTTGCAAGTGCTTGACTTTATGGGTTTCACAGCTACCTGTCAGAAAGGATGGGTTACTGACTTGAATAATGAGTCCAAGTCTAGAGAAGGACATTGAACAGGTACTCTGCAGTCCTGTTCTTACCAGATTCTAGTTTTTTGGGTTTTGACACTCTATTGCTTCCCCAACTTGTGCATCCATGCCCCTACCCGTAACTCAGGTAACTGAATGCCCAGTTCCTTCCATTTTTTTTGCCAGCTTCTCTGAAGGTTTAGTGAAACAACTTAATCAATTTCTTCAGAAAATACTGGATAGGAAGGGAAGTGTTCTTTGAGAGCTCTAAAATTTTCAAATTACTCACTTCAAGTAAGTGATCTGAAGCAGAGAGAGAGCAAGAACAAGATTCTTTTATGATACTGATATTGCACCATCCAGGTGACAACCTGCGGAGAGCAAGACCTCTCTACAACTAATACTGTCAAACTGCTTCTTATCCCTTTTCACCCAGATTACTTTGGAACCAAGCTGTCATAAATTGGCAACTGCAACTTATGCTTTAAGCCTTCCCATTTCAGCTTTACTGAAGATACTCTGTTGGAAGTATTTTGAAGACAACTATGCTGAATTGCAACAAATGACATGTATGTATTAAAAAACCACCAAGTTATATATGATGATCCTCTAGACTGAAAAATAGAAAGTTTTGTGAGTCTTGGTATCAGTTTGCACCAAAACCATTATACTGTGCAGTGAACTTTTCAAGGACTTAAGCAGCATACTTCCAGAAAAGTGCATCTTAATATCAATTGCCTCATGATAATGGTGATTCCGGTACAAAAATGTTTTTCTGTTTTGTCAACTGGATATATTTTGTCTGGTCTATCCATAAGTCCACATGCCCGGGAAACTTGGGAGTTTATCAGAGACAAGGACCAAAAGAATTGTACATGTTCCTTGTCAAAAATACTGGCAAATAATGTACTGACTTCACATTCACCTGGCTACCTTGGCTCCTCTACTCCCCCTTCTGCCGCATCCCAGCAGAACAAAAAAAAACAAATGGAGGATCCAATACTATTGTGCTATACAGAGGAATTCTGCTATTCCTGAGAAGAAAAACAGAACACTGAATGCTTTCTGTTCCCTCCCCAAGCTTAATCATCTGGATAGAGCTGGTATTTTTGTTTGATTTCTTCCATGCCTTGTAGCAGAAAGGATCATATTGCCCTGAATAAGACAGACACAAAGCAATCAAAGATGTTTGGATGCAGTACGGAATGTGATTACTTCTCCTTTTACCTCTTTGACTCAATTTATTGCTGCCCACTGTATTTTCTTTATGAAGCAGCACTGGAGAAAAAACAGCCTCATTCTTTAGCTGAGATAGTATGTGCTAGTTTGTGAGCCAGTTTCCCTCTCATCTCAGATAATGCTCAAAACCATAATGCAGTACAGAGTAGTAATATAACTATTTGCACAGTGAACGATGCAGTATTTTTAATTGAGTTATCTCTGACAGGCACCAAATTTCTACAGGAATATTGTCTGAGATTTAAGCTGGCTTTTTTGTCTTCTCTCAGACTCTATGCAGATGTCATCCCTTCTCCTATTTTGAAGCAACTTGGCAAAGAAATGGTGAATAACGAGAAGCAAGAAGAGAATGGATAGTTTGGCTAATTGAACCCATTTTGTTTTAGTGTTCCCCTTACTCCCAACTGTCAAATACAGTTAAAACAGATGATATAAAACAAAGCTTTGCCTCTCATTCAGAGGAAACTAAAGGTGTCCCTAATACCATGTTACTGAAAGTCCTCACCATCCATATCCCAACATCCACGGAAGCTCTGTGAAGTGCAGCGTATTTTTAGCTGACCTAATATTCTGCTCATTCTGCTGAAGAAAAATGGGGGAGTTTGTTTTAAGGATGTTCTCATGTGTTTCCCTGAAATCTGCAGCTCATCAGTCTCGCTGCAAAAAGGCATAAATACCAGGTAAAACTGTTTCAGTAAAATGCTGTCAGGTAAGAGGGAGACTTTTAGTATAGGGTGGAAATATTTTCTTCTTAGGAACCCCTTACAAATTAAGAGTCCCAAAAAAAGTAAAGAAGAGGCATTTTTCTGCAAAAGGATGACAAACAAAACCATAGAAGGGATATTAAGACATCTGGCTGATTCTTTTGCTCTGATGAATGATACATATATAGACCATCTCTGAAAACATTTTTCTAATCTGATGTTTAAAATCTTCAGTGAGGAAGACTGCAAAGATAGCCTGCCCTCTTTCTAGCAATACCTTATACAATGACAAATTTTGAGGGCACTCCCCAATTAAATACTTTTTACAAATTAAATTTAAAATAAAATATTTCCCCATAGATACATTTCTAGATCTCTAACAAATGTTCCTGCCATCCAAAATACTTTCTTCAACCGCTGCTTAAAGTGCAGTGTCCACAGCTAGACACAGCAGTACATCTGAGACCCTAGTGACGTTTATTTAGTTGCATAGACCAATTACCTCCCCACATTTCATAGAACAGTAACACTGGCCTTTTTGATAACTTCATCACATTGCCAGATTTCCATTCAGCTTGAGGTCCAAACAAATAGACCCTGTTATTCCAGCTGCATAGCTAGTCATTCCCCATGATGCATTTGTGAATCTCATGTTTCCTGAGAGCAGCACTGCATGCTTGCATTAAATTTGGATCAAATTTAATCTTGTTGCCATTACCATACACATATCAACTCCTTCACCAAGAACCACACTGTATCGCCCAACTGCCCCATCGATGTGCTGTGGTGCCTGGAAGAGGGGCTGGCCCCCATGTTTCCCAAAGATGGCTATGGAGCACTGAAGTCTCTGTGCCTGACGGGCTGCAGAAATATTCCCTTTAAATTAGCATGTCAAATAAACCACCCTAACTGAGCAAGAGCAGTACTGGTCCCATATCTATCTTTAGCTATTGAAGCTGACTAAACATGAAGGAAAACACTACAGCACTTCAAGGGAGACAGTAAGAGCTGCACACTGACTGAGAGCATCGTGTCTTCTAAGCAAAATTTCTTTCCAGGGTTTCCCCAGTAGCAGGAATACTCACAAAGGGCTGTATAACAATTCTGTGATTCTATGATTCTATGTTTGGACCCCAAGCATCACTAGACACAAAGGTTAACAGAAAAATTTACAAATACTTTCAGTTTCAGGTGAAAATGTGAATTAAAAAAAATCAGCTAAGTCATTTAAAATAAAACTGCTACTCAACAGGAAAGAAAAATATATTCATCAGTCATTCCCTCACTACTTCTCATTTTCACTTAGACTCAAAATGAGAAGGATGCCCCTGACAAGTACACCATAACCATCCATTATACCTGACACTGAGATCATTTACTGTATATTAAAAAGAACAGTTCTGGCACTTGTATACAGTGGTGTCAACCTTAATTGCTAAGACGCACTGAACAGCTCTTCTAAACATAGCAACAATTTACATTTTGAAAACAAATCAAAGACACAAGCAGGTGGAAGCACTCCATTGTGCCATATGAGCCCCTTGTTCCTATGGCTGCGAGTTCAGGACAAGTGTACATCCACTAAAATATCAGCTTGGGAGTAAAAGGAAACAAGTGCAGTGCTAAATCCGCAGAGTCCAGAAAAAAACGATAATGCAGGTTTTATGCCAAAGCAGTGAAACAACATGCTTGGAAATGAAAGGATTTTACAGGGTAAAAAATGGTGTGTACGAATAAGCCACAGTTACTACATGATATCCTCATAGACAAACTAGGCAGACATGGTCTAGGGCAAACCACAGTAAAACAGGCTTACAGCTATTGATAACAACATCTAATCACTGACAAATACAAGGATTACTTGGGTGAAGTTCAGAAGAGCTGATGCTCAGTACAGTATTATTTATTATTTTTATCAGTGAGTTGGATGATGGAACAGGGAATATGTTTTATTAAATTCAGAGATCACACTAAGCTGGGAGGGATTACAAGCATTTTGGAGGCCATGATTATAATTCAAGAGGCACTCAAGAAAACAGAGAAACTGGCCGAAAGCTACAGGTCTCTCATGAATGAGTACAACACACTGCAGTAATACAGGAATGCTCGGTTTCACAAATTCAGGACAGAAATTCAGCAAAGGTTTGACTGTCAGAGATTCCACAAAACAGGACCTGATGTCTACAATTTATCACAAAATGAACATATGTCAAGTGGGTCATACAAAATACAATCAGTCATCCCACTAGGATGTATGATCAGTCTTTTCTACATACATGAAGTAACTTTCTGTTCTCCTACTGAGATCTTGAGACACACTAGCAGTCTCTCCCTGGAAACTTCAGTGGGAAGTCCGACAAGGCAGGGGCTGTGCTGGCCTTGGTCAGACAGTGAAGGAAGCCACCTGGAATTGACCAAAAAGCTTCAGTTGTTCAAACTTGATTTGCCTGGGGATTAGGTAATTCTTGCAATTCTTGGCAAGATTCCTATTAAACATAGCAAAATGATAAAATTGGGGAAAATGTGTCCGGAAAGCATAAACAGCTAGTGTGTCCATTGTTTTAGACTGGATAAATCACCCTACAGGAATGCTGTGGCTTACACCCTTGATGTAAAAAAAGTTTGGACTAAAAGAATAAAGAGAAGGGGTTGACCCTTTCTTCTTTTTTTTTTTAAAAAAAAAAAAAAAAGGAAGGCTCCAGGTGGATTGATCAATATCACTCTATCATTTCTAAAAGAACTGAAACCCTACAGGGGTTGCAAAGAAATCTGGCTGGGGAGGAGAGAACAGCAAGAGTGGAAATGAACAGATGGGAGATAAACGGGATATGGCAGGCTGGCTGATGGAGCAAAGCAGCAGACAGAGTGAGCAGGAACAACTGGCAGAGAAGGCAGCTAGTGGCAGCAGTCAGCAACGGTCCTGGCTGGCAGGGAATGGCTGGAGGTGAGTGGTGTGAACATCAAGGTCAAAAGCGTTGCTCCAGCGAGCTGTCCTGATGCAACTGATAAACAGCAATCCACTGGGCTAAACAAAAGAGCCTCAATACCTCTTTCGGCAGCAAGATAAAACCTGCCCCTAGATGGACTCTTCTTACTGAGGTTTGTTCAAACTGATTTATCCCACAGACTCTGGTGGCTGTAGTTCAGCATGAGGGTAATCAGCTATCACATCTCTTTGGTCAGTGTCCTGGTTTTGGCTGGGATAGAGTTAATTTTCTTCCTAGTAGCTGGTATAGTGCTGTGTTTTGGATTTAGTATGAGAATAATGTTGATAGCACATTGATGTTTTAGTTGTTGCTAAGTAGTGCTTACAGTAAGTCAAGGACTTTTCAGCTTCTCATGCTCTACCAACTGAGAAGGCTGGAGATGCACAAGAAGCTGGGAGGGGGCACAGCCAGGACAGCTGACCCAGACTGGCCAAAGGGCTATTCCATGTCATATGATGTCATGCTCAGTGTATAAACTAGGGGAAAGCTGGCTGGCAGGCTGCTGCTCGGGAACTGGCTGGGCATCAGTCAGCGGGTGGTGAGCAATTCCATTGTGCACCACTTGTTCTGTATATTCTTTTATCATTATTATTATTATTATTATTATTATTATCATTATTCCCCTTCCTTTCTTGTTCTTAAACTGTCTTTATCTCAACCCACGAATCTTACTTTTTTTTTTCTCCCCAATTCTCTCCCCCATCCCACTGTGGAGGGGAGTGAGCAAATGGCTATGTGGTGTTTAGTTGCCTGCCAGGTTAAACTACAACAGTCCTTTTGGCGCCCAACGTGGAGATAACGACAAATCTGACTACAGCATGTTAGAACAAATTTGTTATAAATATTCATTACATTAGTTTGATAGTCACTGGTCACAATGTCAATCAATTTGCTCTCAAAGTTGTTGTGCTTGTTCTCAGAGTTGTGTTATGAAACATCTTACTTGTGGTACACGTTCCCTGTTGTGCTGTTTATCACCTCTGGGAGCTGGGTCAAGGTTATCACTTTGCTGTACTTTGTAGCACTGGCTTATGATATGATAAAATGGCTGGTCATGAGACTAATCTGGTATTTGTACTCAGCACTGCTGTCATCTCCATACTTCAGGATCCATCTCTCGGAAACTATTAATTATGATTTTTACCTTTTCTCCTTGGAGAGCCAATTTACGGGGGAGACACCTTCCTTCACCTTCCCCTTTTCCTCCAGGCTAGTTACAATAGCTCTTGAGAATTCTGAATGTCCTTGGGATGTTCAAACCAGCATGTTCCTGTTGCTCCTACTCCTGAATGTGTTTCAGGTCTTGTTTAAAGTTAAAAAACTATTTAAGAATACCACCCAGAGATAGGCCCCAAGGCTGGATAGTTACGAGTGGCAGGGTGTATGGGATAGTATGGGCAAGTACCTAGGACAGTGGGCACCTCCAGTGTTTTGGAACTTCACTCCTTAACAAGTGCAGAATCCTGAAAAACTAGTAAAGTATTTCGAAAAAGTATGCTGTCACCCTGGCAACTCCAGAGTGATGCAAATCATTGCAACGTGCTGGGGCCTGGCCCATGCCTACCGAGCCCTGTTCAACACTATTCAGTACCCTCAAGGGGAGGAGAAGGTCTCTGGATCTGATGACAAAATGACAGGCACTGCGGCTACTCAAATGCCCGTGACAGTCACTGTGGCTACACCAACCCTGGTGGCAGGTACTGCAGCTGAACCAGAGAACCAACCCATGCCGGTATCAGTCTGAGCTGCAAGATATGCAAAAAGATTTCGGCCGTCATCCAGCCGAGCACATTGTCACCTGGCAGCTCCAATACTGGGATAACAGGGCCAGTAGCCTGGAATTAGAGGGTAGGGAAGCCAAGCAGCTGGGATTCCTTTCTAGGGACAAAGCGATTGGAAAAGGGGCACAAGTCCTCAGCCTCTGGAGCTGACTCCTGTCAGGTATGCAGGAAAGGTATCCCTTCAAGGAAGATGTTATACATCCCCCAGGCAAGTGGACCACCATGGAGAGAGCTATCCGGTACCTGGGGAAATTAGCCGTGCTGGAGACAATCTTTAGTGACCTGGACAACAAACAATTATCCAAAGATCCAGATGAAGTCAGGTGCACACAACACATGTGGTGGAAATTTGTACAGAACGTACCATCATCATATGCCAACTCATTGGCAATACTGACCTGGAAAGATGGAGAGGAATCAATGGTGGATGAATAGGCTGGTCAACTCCAGCAACACAAAGAAAATATTTCTTCTTCCCTCATCTCAGCTGTGGAGAAACTGTCCCGGGAGGTCCAGCAACTCAAAGAGGATAGGTCCTACTCCCCACCTGCACAGACCAGTATCTCAGCTCTTAAGAGTAAGCGTTCCTCTGCTCAAGAGAGAGGATATAGGGGGTATGCACTACGGGCCAGCCTGTGGTTTTACCAGCATGACCACGGAGAAGACATGAGGAAATGGGATGGAAAATTCACCTTGACCCTCAAGGCACGGGTACGTGAGTTGCAAGGAAAAACAATCACAAACGGGGGTTCTTCCAGGAAAATTGCTGCTCCAGTCACCAGTGGGCAGTTCCCCAGACAGAGTAGAAGGGCTGATGTTACTCCTGATCTTAATAAAGGGACTTTTCATTCACATTTACAAGTGAGTAGCGAATACTATGATCAGGACTAGAGGGGTCCTGCCTCCAGCCAGGTGGAGGAAAGGGACAACTGGGTTACTGGACTGTGTGGATTCGATGACCTGGCACATCAGACCCACAGGAGTATAAGGCTTTAGTAGACACTACTGCACAGTGTACCCTAATGCCATCAAACTATACAGGGGCAGAACCCATCTGTATTTCTGGAGTGACGGGGGATCCCAACAGCTAACTGTATTGGAAGACAAAGTGAATCTAACTGGGAATGAGTGGCAAAAGCACCCCATTGTGACTGGCCCAGAGGCTCTGTGTATCCTTGGCAAAGACTACCTCAGGAGAGGGTATTTCAAGGACCCAAAAGGGTATGGGTGGGCTTTTGGTATAGCTGCCTTGGAGATGGAGAACACTGAACAGCTGTCCACCTTGCCCAGTCTCTCGGAGAACCCTTCTGTTTTGGGGTTGCTGAGGGTCGAAGAACAACAGGTGCCAATTGCCACCACAACACTGCACTGGTGGCAATATCACACCAACCGAGACTCCCCGATTCCCATCCATAAGCTGATTTGCCTATGGGAGAGCCAAGGAGTGATCAGCAAGACTCACTCACCCCTTAACAGTTCCATATGGCCAGTGCGAAAGTCTAATGGAGAGTGGAGACCATTGTGACCTGAACGAAGTCATGCCGCTGCTAAGTGCTGCCATGCCAGACATGCTAGAACTTCAATATGAATTGGAGTCATAGGCAGCCAAGTGGTATGCCACAACTGATACCGCTAACACATTTTTCTCATTTCCTTTGGCAGCAGAGTGCAGGCCACAGTTTGCTTTCACTTGGAGGGGCATCCAGTACACCTGGAATCGACTGCCCTGGGGTGGAAACACAGCCCCACCATTTGCCAGGGACTGATTCAGACTGCACTGCAACAGGGTGGGGCTCCAGAACACCTGCAATACATTGATGACATCATCATATGGAGCAACATAGCAGAAGAGGTTTTTGAGAAAGGGAAGAAACTAGTCCAAATCCTCCAGAAAGCCGGTTTTGCCATGAAACAAAGTAAGGTCAAAGGATCTGCACAGGAGATCCAGTTTTTAGGAATAAAATGGCAAGATGGACGTCGTCAGATCCCAATGGATGTGATGAACAAAATAACAGCCATGTCTCCACCAACTAGCAAAAAGGAAACACAAGCTTTCTTAGGCGTTGTGGGTTTTTCAAGACTGCACATTCCAAATTACAGTCTGATTGTAAGCCATGAGAATCATGCTGCACTACAATCAAGCATTTGGTGCCCATGGGACACATGGAGCATAGGGTTGGATTGTGCATGAATGCTGCATCTCAGATGCCCGGAACGATCCATCCAGGAAGGGAACAACTGTGCAGAGCAAAAGCAGGTGGCCTTTCTCATGCTGGGACTTTGAGGCGAGGCACACGCACTGGAGAGGAGGTTTACAGGTGTGCCAGGATAAATCAGGCATGGTCTGGAAGGGGATCTTGATAACAAGTCTGAAAAACTGGTAGATGCCTATGAGAAAGGAACACTTTCTCAGCACTCTTGTCAACATTTCACAGACAAACAAAAGCACTAAACTGTGATGTAATTCAAATGTGACTCAGGACTGAATGCATGAACTTTTGTGATGTTCTGGTGCAGACTGAGACTGGAACTTGGGAAGTTTTGTAGTTTGGAGTTTTGCAATCCAGTCCTATTCCCTGTTATAATATATTACAGTCTCTTTGTGAATGACCACGTTCAGCTCGCACAAGCTGACTTTAACCATACAGCTGAATGAACACTTTCATACTGCCGTCACATCATAGTTTATTGGCACTTCCTATTGGCATGTTAAGCGTCATAACTGATATCTGCCACAAAATATTTGTTTTCTCTGATTCTTCTCCAAAGGGAGAATTCTGCATGAAGAGTATCATTTGCTTTGGCAAGTAACAGTATTGGGAATTTCTGGGTTTAATTTAGAGTAAATGAAGTTAGATGTGTTCTTATTGCTCTTTTGAAGGCAGGTCCTCCTTCTTCTGCTTGGAGAAAAAGGTGGTGAGGCTTACGTTGCTCACTTGAAACACAAAATAAAACTTCATAAAGAAAAAAATAGCTTATATGACTTTTTTTTCTCCCGCATGGATAAGGCTTTGTTGTTTGTTTGTTTGGAGGGGAATGGGGACAAAAACAAGGGGAAAGTAGGCAGCATGGTTTACTCTGTAGAAAAAATTCACAATTTACAAAGAGGTTCAGAAACATTTGATTAGCAGAGAGTAAAATTAAGCAAGAAGCTATACTTCCAGATGTCACAGCTAAAACCACCCGTCTGACATCTCTAAATCTTCTAATTATTATCCAGCAAAATGGGGTAGTGAATATTGCTTTTTCTTATTTTCATAAAGGCTTAGAAGTAATTGTCCTTGATGTATTCTTGAAAGCTGTTAGCAGAGATTTTTATGCCATCTGTACATCAATAGCAGGTTTTTTGTTCGTTGTTTTAAGAGAATGACAGCATAGGAGAGAGAGAATTAACAGCATAGGACTGTCCAGGACTTTAAATCTATTTTTATGGAATAAAGAAAAGGGGATGGTAGGTGCAAGACCCCTATAAATAAGGACTTTTTTTTTTAAAATAAATGAATATCATTTACATCACGTTTAGACCTGCAGGCATAGACTTAAATTGCATTATAGGTTAAACATCACACACAAGCCTACATTAGGAGCAAGGAGGAAGTTCTGCCATCCATTTTCCCACACAAAACATGCTATGATGTACATGCAGATTTTAGCTGATGATCCTTCTTGCAACACCCAGTTCCGATTCTTATTTTTACTTGTGACATCTACCTTACATAGCCTGTTTGAATTACTTAGGATAAACAATGCATATGATCTGTACAAATGAATATCATCTATACAAATGAAATAAAAATATAGCCCAGGAAATATTTATCTATAGAATCACAAATAACTTAGTTAAAGACAAAAACAACTTTAGGTAAATTTTCACAAGGAGATCTGCATGCTTTTTTTTTTAATTAAATGTATAATTGTTGATGAATAGTATCTAAATACCTAGTAAATACCCCTACATAAATCCCAATGTTTTTTATCAAGAAAAAACCTCCAAACCCAAGCCTCCCAACCTGCTACTTTTTCCAAAATAGTCCATGATTCAGGTTTACTTTTTATAGGTGGTGACTTGTAAGTTGTTTCTTGCCCACAGAATAAAATCTTAAAAAAATACAGTCCTTCCTTGCAGAAACTAAGCTTACATGTATGAGTGGGCAGCTCTCACCACTGATGCCAGCAGGTTTCTCAGAACAGAACCTGTAGAAGTTTCTTGAAATAAGTGAAAAAGAGAATCAAATAATTGTTAGTTACAAGGATGCTCAAAGCAAAAGGAGGCCTGGCCTTCTGTGTCTGTAGCTATTTACAAATACATCCTTTGACTTAAGGATAGGAAATAACCCTATCTTCAATTGCATATATGGCATGTAACTAAGTTATAAACAATTGAAAAAACCCCAGTATTTCCCCTACAAAGTATAGATGGGAAACTGCACTAAACGTCTTTTTAATTTTTTTTTTAATATCAGACCTAAACATTTGCTCAGGAATTAACACCTAGAAGAGTCAGAAAGAGACAAAAGCCTTTTGAAATGAGATGAAGTATAAAATTCACATACTTGGATCCCTTCCTGAAGTCAACAATTTCTAACAGGTTTTCTTAGCAAAACAGACTTGCATACTTGAGTTTGCATGCTTGAATTTTATGGCTATTTACATTTCCCTTTGCTTCCTGTTATCCTTATTATTACTATACCAGTACAGAAGCACATGATCATTCAGCAGGAACATAATGAAACCAGCTTTGCTAGAAGTTTGCTAGATACACAAGAACTAGAGAGTGATGCTTGAAATTTTTCCAAGTCTTTTTTTGGAAGGAAATATGGATTCAACAGACTTAAAATGTTCTGTGAAAACTAATGGATTTTGTTGAATGTGGATGCAAAATCAACTATTTCTGGGGAAGGTCAAAGTATTTCCTTTCAAAAACTTCAAAGCAAACAACAAAGACTTTGTTGTTTTGACTTAGTATTACTGCAAGGCTGAGTCAAGAACATTTAAGCTAAATGCTGCCTCTTTATCCGGCTTCACTGGGGATACCAATACCCAGAATCATTAATACCAAGGCAACAGAAAAATAGAGAAAACCTAATTTCCACTAACCCTCAAAACCAAAATATGTATCAGCAATGTATTAATTGTGATTCCTATGACAAATACATGACATAAATTATCAAATTTGTTTCAGTTTTACTGATATTTTGTTCATTAAGATGAAGTAGGTTAGCCTTCACCAAAAAATATATTTGGTAAGGCCACAGGGACAAAAAAGGAGTTAGCAATTGAACCAAATGCAAAAATGCATACCATCATGTCTTTTTCTTCCATTATGATACACTCTGTTGGAAGTGACTTTAAAACAATCCAACTTTTTAGAGCATTTAATTTTTCTATTGTCAAGGACAGCCATCCTAAATTCAGACAATGTCACAGTAAGTTTACCTTTGACTCCTGTCTACTAAAGGCAATAAGCTTTAAAAGATGATTTTTAAGTGAATGTACTCCCACTAAAAGGAAGGATGCAACAGAATGCTTGGGTGATTGTCCCATGCTGGAGACTGGTTACTGAACACTAATGAAAATACATGAACTATCCATCATAAATGCTTTTTCCACTGCTGGCCATAATGCTAATTTGCAGGAGTAATCCCAGACACGTGAACTCTAGAATTGAACTCTAACAATGAATTGAAATGATAAAGTATGTTTCACATCTGAAGCTTTTAATTACAAGTACTTGTTCAGTCTTGTTAATTATATTCCACCCTCTCCCTCAAAAGACAGGAAACGAGGGAAAAAAAAAGGAAAAGAAAAAAGGCGGCAGGGACCAAAACCAGAAGCAGAACCACAGAGTTCCAAATTCTTAAGCTGACACATTTTTCCACAATTCATTTTTAATCACTAAGATCTGCACATGCTTTCTGAGCTTCCAGCCATATGTAGAGCAAGGCAAACTATTGGGGTCAGCAAAAGAAACCTAGGAGATAATTTTTCAAAACCACCACAGTCATATGTTTAGTGATACGTGATAATAGCCAGACAGATGATGGAAAATTATTTTCTGATAAAGCCTTCTGGATAATTCCAAGAGTAACTAAATTAATTTAAAACTACTATTCCAGTCCCTGCTGATTCTACCGGCTGGAGTACAGAGGAGTACATGGACCTTAAGGTCCTGTTTCTCCTTCAAAGTAGCCTGCTCCTCCAAGCCTCTGAAAAACTATAGAGAGGCTGCATAGAAGCATTGAAGTCAACACTGCGCTTGAAAGTTGTACCTCAAAACTTCACAAGGAAAACCCTCCAGCTTGCCACACCACAGAAAGGACAAACTACCAGCCCATCGCTGGTAACTTCCTACAAGACCATGGTCAAAATACAGCAGCATTCAAGGCTTTTTCCTCAGAGAAGCACATTCACTTACATATTTATCATCAACTCACAGCCATCAATCCACTAGAAAAAATTCAGTTAAGAATGCATTAATAATAAAGCAAGAACTAAATCTGCAGCAGCTGTGACAGTTATAACTTTACTCATAATGAAGCAGGTGCCAGCAAGAAGGTACTGCTCAAAGTCCAGGCAAATCAAATGTCATCCTCTTATTCCAGGAGCTCCTACTGACAATTTACCTGCAATCATCATGCTGAACTGTAGTGGGTTTGCATGGCAAAATTTTGGTAGCGGGGGGCCTACAGGGGTGGCTTCTGTGAGAAGCTGCTAGAAGCTTCCCCTATGTCCGATAGAGCCAATGCCAGCTGGATCCAAGACAGGCCCACCGCTGGCCAAGGCCAAGCCCATCAGTGATGGTGGTAGCGCCTCTGGGATAACATATTTAAGAAGGGGAAAAAGTTGATGTGCAGCCAGAGAGAGGAGTGAGAACATGTGAGAGGAACAGCCCTGCAGACACCAAGGTCAGTGAAGAAGGAGGGGGAGGAGGTGCTCCAGGCACTGGAGCAGAGATTCCCCTGCAGCCCATGGTGAAGACCATGGTGAGGCAGGCTGTCCCCCTGCAGCCCATGGGGGTTAACGGTGGAGCAGATATCCACCTGCAGCCCATGGAGGACCCCATGCTGGAGCAGGTGGATGCCCAAAGGAGGCTGTGACCCTGTGGGAAGCCTGTACTGGAGCAGGCTCCTAGCAGGACCTGTGGAGCCAGAGGAGCCCAGGCTGGAGCAGGTTTGCTGGCAAGGCTTGTGACCCCGTGGGGGACCCACGCTGGAGCAGTCTGTTCCTGAAGGACTGCACCCCATGGAAGGGACCCACCCTGGAGCAGTTCATGAAGAACTGCAGCCCATGGGAAGGACTCACGATGGAGAAGTTCATGGAGGACTGTCTCCCGTGGGAGGGACCCCACGCTGGAGCAGGGGAAGAGTGTGAGGAGTCCTCCTCCTGAGGAGGAAGGAGCGGCAGAGACAACGTGTGATGAACTGACCACAACCCCCATTCCCCATCCCCCTGTGCCGCTCAGGGGGAGGAGATGGAGGAAATCAGGAGTGAAGTTGAGGCCGGGAAGAAGGGAGGGGTGGGGGGAAGGTGTTTTTAAGATTTGTTTTTATTCTCATTATCTTACTCTGATTTGATTGGTAATAAATTAAACTACTTTCCCCAAGTTGAGCCTGTTTTGCCCGTGATGGTAACTGGTGAGTGATCTCCCTGTCCTTATCTTGACCCACGAGCCTTTTGTTATATTTTCTCTCCCCTGTCCGGCTGAGGAGGGGAGTGATAGAGCGGCTTTGGTGGGTACCTGGCATCCAGCCAGGGTCAACCCATCACGTGAAGTAAACCCATGTACAAAAAAACCCAGTTTGATAATTTTTAACTTACTCTTAATGAATAACTCACAAATTCTGCATTTATGGCAATGGATTGGAAAATACCTATCAGATCTTCTAATGCGATTGTACTATTCATGCTCATAATGAACATAAGCATTGTTCTACTGGCAATTATATTTCAGCTATGTATTTTCTCTATGCAGGTACCAATAAATGTAGAATTTATCCATATAAATGCAAAAGGCCAATGATGTCCACATTCTTTAAAATCTCAACAGATAAATGCAATTTTATTTACAGAATATTCTATTTTTTAAATTGTTCCTTTTTTATTTCAAAATTCAACTTTGGATGATATTAAATTGTCATTATTATTGAATAATTAATTTAACTTCTCATACTCAGATATTCAATGTGGAGTGACAAGTTAACAGGAAACATTTACTAGCACCCTGTGTCGCTTGAGAGATGTCACATATCTGACCACTTGCATTCAGAAAAGCTGTAAGATTATTCATTAATTGGCCTTTATAAGGCCAATACTGTCACTGCTTAATTCTTCAAAAATACTTCAGATGAGCAATCTTCAAAATTGACAGCACTCTAGCAAATTATACAAATTTCAGAAATTATGAAATCGTTCACAAATTCTGAACTGAAACTCAGAAATTTCAGTGAGTTCTGATGAAAATCAGATTCTGAATCATCCTTGCACAGTACCAGGTACTCCATCAAAGTCAAATGAGTGTCATGTCTGGCTTGGTATCACACTGTCGTGGGACCCTACCCAAGCTCCTTGATGCACTCCAGTGAAAGGCTGCCCTTCTTCCACAATTGAAATAGATCATATTCTGGTACTAACAACTTTTTGAGAGCAGCATTTTGAAGCTGCTGTCTAGGTGGCATTGCCAAGCTGATACAACACTCCACAAGTCCTTTCGTCTTCAAGAAGAGCTATCAGCAGCAATACAGTAAAAAAAACCAAACACAAACTAAAAACAAAAAACCCCCACTGCCTACTTCTCACTAATTCATTGTCATGCCTGTTCCTTCCGCTCATTCATAAGAGTAGCTTCTCTCCATTTTAGAAGAGGGAAGAGACAGAGTTCATGACATTTAGGCATTTTTATTGCATAATATCCTTTCAAACATTTTTCAAGTTACAAGTGCCAAAAAAGAAAATATTTCTATTTACTGAATAGACCATAAAGGCACCTTCAGAAAAGCCAAGAATTGTGCTAGAGCTGAGAGGATGTGTGCCAACTTTCACCCAGAAGCAAATTATTCATTCAAATGATTAAAGTCCTACAAATACAACTTTTTACAAAAGAACTTGTGACAAACTATTATAGCTGGGAAGAAAACAATTGTGTATGATTTTGAATTATTTTTGTCCTTTTTGCTCCCGAATTCAATGAAGAACTCTTTATCAACACAACATGGAACTCCTCTTTGCTGTTGTTGATTCTTTCTTTTTAATTACAGATTTTCAAAAGAAAAGTAGATTCCATTCACAGCTGTGACAAAGCAAGATTTAAATTCCTTTCCTTGTTTTCAGAGTGTAAAGTGACTGGAGGGAATAATGAAGTGATGCCTATCCATGAAGAACTGATGTCAGTGCCCCAGGATTATTAATCAGAAAAGAAGATATTTTTACAAGATAATCTGGCTTGTCTACACTATGAAAGAGATAAGGTCCCCAGGCCTGTGTTACATGCTCACTGTATTCACATTATTTTACATATGTTCAGAAGCTCTACCAATGTTCCTCCTCCCTACCCAAAGCAGGGCCACAAGAGATAAAGCCCTGGAACAGTGTATTTCCTGCGGTATCTGGACCTCACCATTAAATGCATGCAGGTGATTAAGATGTTTCAAGCACTGAATTATGGAAACACTTAATACATGAAGCTGGATTAGCAAATTGTTAAAAAAGCTTCTATTCAGACACTTCTGTGCCACAGCAGTGACAAAATGGGGAAGGAGAGAAAATTACATTGCAATTTAATGGCATTTTAGGACAATCTAATATGATAATGCTTTGTCTGAGGCTGCATTGACCCCGACAGCATAACCATACCAGACTTCAATATGCTATTCACAACTCGCCCATTACCATTTACATTGACATAAACTCTCAGGTTTGAAATAATTCCTTTTAATTAAAATGAGGTTAGTATCTTTTTAGTTAGAGACATAAAACTTTGTGACATTTCAGATAATTTTCTTTACTAGCTCAGGTTTCATTCAAAGCATTGTTTTTTTTATTTATGAGGGACAGAGACAGTTTATAAATATCGAAGGCTATGTGGTAGCAAGTAACAAAAAAAAAAATCACACACAAAAAGAAAATAGGTCACAGAGCTGAATGCCAGGAAAAAAGAAAGTACCTGGATAATACTCTGGCAACACAGAGACTTAATTCAACTTTGCCACAGATATCTATTAAAACAAAGAACAGCAAGCTCATGTTCACCATCCTAAAGGAGGTACAGGGTTATACTTGAGATACAAATGTTTCACCAGATCAAATCTCTAAGACCCTGTTCTTGTTTACACGGGGCTTTCCTCACACATGACCAAAGTCAGCACACCTATGTACTGAATTTCTTTACTGCCAGACAGAAATGTGAACGTATATTAATGCAAATGAGACTCCAGCCCTCAAATAAAAAACTAACTGCTTTAGTGTTGGGCCTACCCTGAATAAATTTGAGTTAGCAACACATGAACATGTTTAATTCTGTTATAAAACCATTTACCACTGGGGGTGTGGGAGTGTCTGTGTTATACTTCGCTTTTAATAGTGCTATCCTGAGAACACTGGATAATTACTTTTTTGAGCTGACTCAGAGCAGGTATAGAAGCACAGGCACCAGCTGTGCACACTTTCCCACTCCAGCATTTCCAAAGTAAAGACAAACTAAGTAACATATTGCTTTGACTAAACTAGGCTACAGATCTCCATCAGAGTATCTCCCATCTCATACTCCAAAATCCATAATTGCCCAATTGTGGCAAGAGATATCCAGAGACTTATTTAAAAAGTAAAAGTAACATAAAGGAATGAAGTGGAAAACAGTTGTATCCAGAATTATTATTGAAATAAATTATCTGTAAAAAATAAAGGAAATTAACATACGTATGTAAAGGAAACTGTATATACATCTATATATGTACGTGTATATATAGTATATATAAATTTACCTAGGTACAAATTTAATTTAAATAAACATAGGTAGCAATAGGAAAACAACCCACACACGATCTTGGTTTGACATGCACTCAGTATGGATGGCTTTATCACATTAGAATGGATCCTATGTTTTATTTAGTCCAGTTTCTAGTACCTTGTAAAATAGTCTCTGCAGAATCACCTAGTGAAATTACTCCTCCTGAAAGATGTATTACCTGCCCCATGAAGGCACCTATACCAAAAATCCTGTACTACAATCTAATTTAGGCAAAGGCATGCAAGTGAAAACGAAAAACGAAAGCACAGAGAAATTATGCAACAAGTCCAAAGCTACACAGAAGAGACTGGGGCAGAATTAAAATGAGATTACAAGATCTGAACTCTCACAAACACTATATTATGTTTTCTTTCAGACCACACTGGGAAAGCTCACCTCCACCCACTGTTAAAGATATCAAAAAATATATCTGCTCAACACATTTGTGGAGTCAGTCTCTTCATTCTATACAGCCAAAGAATCCACTCTACTTTAAAAGAGAATTCACAAATAATTATTAGTGGATGGATATTGTGTATTTTTTTTTTTTTTTAAGAAAAAGCATTTTTCTCTAAGCATAATCCAAAATTTTGGTCTTGAAGAGGTGAACACAGAGATTGAAAATACAATAGAAGAATAAAGTTCATCTTTTGAAAAAGATTTTTAAAGATTATTGTTATATAGATGATTTTAACAATACAAAAACCTCTACATGATACAAAGATAGCTTTGATGCTAGCATATCTATAATGATGTTTTATTCATGTATTTCTTTTGTAGCTCTGTCACTAAGAATTGAATCAGCTACATACAACTTAATTCTTCCACTGCTAGTTGTGCAATGAGAAAGAGATTGCTTTCTGATTGCAGTAAAACAAAATGAAATATATTACCTGTCTATTCAACTATGAGTAACAAATGCAGTGAGTGTGAAATGTGACATATATGGCTACTTTTCAATAGAAATGTCATGCATATGGAGAATTCTTTGTTATACATATACCAAAGATTTCTGGATTTTTCAAAACTGCATATGTATCTGTCGATCCAATTTGCTCAAGTACATTGCCCTACTATCCTTTATACTTAGCTACAACAGCTATTTTGTGATAACTGTAGTTAAAGGAAAAGAGCATATTGTGGACCTGAAAATTTCCATCCCTAAACATTGGAGGGTTTAATTGCTTTTTTTTTTTAAAAAATATAATAATAATAATAATCATCATCATCACCACAAACAAGCCACACCTCTGTGTCCACTGTTCCTTTCTGCTGTCATCTAAAAATTATTTTAGAGAGTCATACGAGGGGAAATTAATTTTTTTTTAAATCAAAGGAAATGAAGAATCAAATGTTAAATTTCTTCTCAGATTAAATGAAGACTGCAGTTGAAAGCATTTTTAACTTTTTGGCAAAGCAGCTTGCCAATGGCTGTGGATGATGACAACCAAGTGTCACAGGAAAAAGTGGAGCATGGTATTGAATACTTCATGATAGGGTTTGCAAGGTCATAAAGTATCTTCAAAGAAAACTCCAAGTTACCTTTGCTCTGGAAAAAAGGAAGTAAATGACCAACTAGTAAAATTATGCAGTGGGAATACTCTTACATTCCAGTACAAGGAACATGAAAAAACATGACACTGATGCCACCTTACCAAGAAGACAAACTCCCAAACTCATCCTGCCACTCCAGGTAAGACATAAAAAGACATGTTACACAGCCTAGCTCCCTCCTGCAGCCCCTGCATAAAAATGGCATATCCGTTACATCAACACTCAAAGCCTAAAAAAAAGGTCACAGAATGTGCAAATTACAGACTCTCAAGGACCTACAGTCTTAGATCTTATGTGTAAATGGGAAATTTTGGAGAGGAAAAAAACCCCAAACATTGGAAGATGAATTTTATGAATTACCCTGGACACATCAATTGGATGTCTAACCTGATACCATTCATGTCATTGGTATGTTTGTCCTCAATTTCAAAGGAGCCTGGCATACATTAAAAGCAATCAGTAAGAGTAGTTTCATATCAGAGGTATTGAGTACAAAATCTGTGGCTTTGGAGGCATAATGGGAATCCTTAATTCACTGTAAGTGTAACATGAAGTTAAGATCCCTTAGAAGCAGAAGAAATTAGCACTCTAACTCACGCAGACGCTGCTCTGGTGCTGTTATGTGATGCAAGGAGAGGGATTCTGCTGGTGGCTAAAAACAATTTTGAAATTCTTGGTACTACTGTATATGCAAAAAGACAAAGACAAAAGCATCACAGATGTAGCCAGAAAAGGCAATGGAAAACAATGAAATATCAGAGGAACACTTGTAATACAAACATAGAAGAAAGCTCAGAAAGTGCATCACAAGCATAATCTTGGCACTAGGGAGAATTTAGAGAATACAGAATAAAGAGACTGCTCCCTTTATTATTCCTATTCTTTCTTTATTTGGGAAGATATAATTTTATGAAGATTTGTTTTGCAAACAAATAAAGATGCATGGAAGATTATAGGCAATTCTCTCATCGCTTTTTCTTCCCAACAGAGCAACCTATAAGATGTTGAATACTGACTAACCATTTAGTTTAAAAGAGAGTATGCTATACACTCCCTTTTGGATATAGCTGAACTATGGCCAAATATGACACTGATCCTAATATTACGTTTCTGATATTAAAGAGATCCAAGGAAAATATGACCCTTAAACCACTTACCAGCATCCAAACTGATTTTGAAATAGATAGGTACAGGTATAGCTCTGTCAAACTGCTCATCAAAAATGCCACTGCTTCACCAACGCAGGCACTGCAAAACGATGCTGAAAGCTCCCAAGGAAGCACTTGGGAAGCAAGGAATTAAGTAGCCTGTCTTCTTGACCAGTTGTCTGTGGGTTTACTGTGGCTTCGGCTAATGCCACAGGCTTTTCGCAGCTGGCACTATGCACAGTGTAAAACATCATTCGGCTTCACTGTCTCAATCACTGTGCTCCACAGAGCAGAAAATTAACTTTGACAGATTTGAAGGAGGTTCTTGTAATTTACTATAATTTATATAAATTATTATACATATGGCTTTAAAATCTCATCTGTAACTTCCAAAGGACTATGACTGAGTCATTGTGGTCATTTTATAACATAATAGGAAAAAAGAAGAATTTATGAGTTTAGATCAAGTACTCATTTTCATTCCTGTGGACAGAAGCAGTGTCATCATTTCTATCTTTAAACATTCTATCTTTAAACTAATTTTCAGAGGAGCTTAATTTCTATATGATCTAGCCTTAATTAAGATGACATTGACTTTTCTTTTATATTGTAACTGGCTAAGAATTTTCTGCTCGAACTGCCTTTTCTTGGAACTAGCTGATTTTAGGTGACTTTAGTATAAAATATCTGTCAGCTTTCATGAACTTTCTATAAAATTTAAGCAGCAGGCTACTGTGTTCTGCCTGGTACATGTTGCTTTCAGATTACTACATCCACTCTGTTGGGGACAGGCAAGTCAGAAGCCAAGCCTCTCTAACACCTTGGGGATGCAAACTGTCCTAAATCTGGAGAATCCAGGACTTTCTGCCATGGGAAGAACTGTCTTTCCAGGGTTCCCAGGGATGCTGTGGAACACCCTACCTGGGAAAGCCTTTGAGTTCCTGGCTCCAACACACATGCCAATTCCTATCTACGTTGTCAAATTATTTCCCTTTCTGTTTCACTGCACAGCCCTTGGCCTCTCAGTGTCCACACTGCATACATATTAGTTTGCACACAGACTCCTACTTAGAGCAATCCAAGCACTTCCCTTGGTGAGAGAACCTGAGCACAGAAGAAAAGATAATATGCTCCAAGATCTACACAGTACAGACACAGGCCAGTTCACATCAGCCACTGCAAGTCTTGCTTCTTGGCCCCACACCAAAGAGCCTCCCAAGAGCGGTGCATCTCGGTCTTCAGCTATACTTTCTGACGCAGACACTTTCTTTACAACTTCAAAATTTTCCATTGGCCAGACGCACCAATTCTAAACCTCAGTTCATTTGCAACAAAGATGTCAGGGTTGGATGCAGGGACTGTGCTAATGCCCTTAGATACGATACTGAAAGTGCCACTGGGAAGCTACCCTCCTTTCAGGCTCCCTTTGTACCTCTACTGTTGAGGCCACCAGTTCAAGAGCTATGATGGAGTGCACTACAGCCTCCTCTAAGCCTTTAATATTTACACAATGGTGTGTTACTTTTTTGCATATCATCCACCTGATTGTCTTATTTTTATTACAATGATGGGGAAGAGAACAGATAAAATGCTAATGTATCAAATAATTTATCCCATTGTCTCGGGTTTGAAATATTTGGGTGCAATCAGATATATTTGATCCTTTAAGGAAAAGCGTCTGTGATGAGATACTTAATACATACACCAAGAGTACATCTTGCTCTCTAGTGACAATTATTTGAAGATGAAGAGAGGAAAATAAAGCTTCATTTCACCATGATCTTCAGGACATTGGTAATTTTCTAGTTACTAAGAACTCATGAACAGAAAAGTATATCAAGTCTAGAGCTCATCCCATGGTTTAAGTAACACAGTGACTAAAAGGAAACACAGATGGCTATTAACAACTTGGCTAAAGTTTCAGCAAGTGTCACAAAACCAAAATACAGAACTCCTGCAACCACTTTTCCCTCACAAGCTAAAACACCCAGACCTCTTCATTCAACTGTTAATGGCCTCATGTTACTAGCAGGATATTTTTTAGATTCTCTACAGCTATCTTGACTTAGTAGCTTCTGAAATTGAACATTTATGTAATGTCTTACTTTGTTTATCTATTCATTTTGTAAACTGATCAATGTCTGTTTATCAACCCAAAGAAATTACATTACAGAACAGAATTTAACACTGACAACCATAATAGGAATCCTTAAAGAAGCCTAAAATGTGAACTAAATGTACACTTAAATTATAAATTGAAGCAAGACCTACTAATTACAGTTCAACAGGTACTCAGTATCCCAAGCCACTGGCATGCAGACATAGAATGATAGAATCACAGAATGCTTCGGGATGGAAGGGACCTTTAAAGGTCATCTAGTCCATTGCCCCTGCAATTGGCAGGGACATCTACAACTAGATCAGGTTGCTCAGAGCCCCATCCAGCTTGTCCCTGAATGTTTGCAGGGATGAGGCATCTACCACCCCGCCTGGCAACCCATTCCAGTGTTTCACTACCCTCGTTGTAAAAAATTTCTTCCTTATATCCAGTGTGAATCTACCCTCTTTTAGTTTAAAACCATTACCCCTTGTCTTATTGCTACTGACCCTGCTAAAAAGTCTGTCCCCATCTTTCTTATAAGCCCCTTTTAAGTACTGAAAGGCTGTAATAAGGTCACCCCGCAGCCTTCTCTTCTCCAGGGTGAACAACCCCAGCTCTTTCAGCCTTTCCTCATGAGAGGTGCTCCATCCCTCTGATCATTTTTGTGGCCCTTCTCTGGGCCCTCTCCAACAGGTCTATGTCCTTCTTGTACTGAGGACCCCAGACAGCAGACAGCAGAAATTGCAACTACTGAGCTATGGCTTGCAGGCTACTGCCATTGACTGCTAGCTTCTGTTATTCCATAAGCAGCTTCATGGGGAACAGGAGAAGGCATACTGCAAAGGTATCGGTGAGAATTTTCCTTTTCCAATGGGAATTTACTTCAGTTCAGGAAATAAGAACTGTGAACATTCCTCCTCACTTGTGAAATTTCAGTCTCAACCATGAGTGCTGTCAGCTTCAGGCATCCAGTTCTGCCGGAGTGCCCTCCTGGTGCCCCCATGGCACATCCTACTTCCCCAAATAAAAACAAAATATATGGGACACAATTGTGTCCCTCTCAGTTCCTGCCAACGCATTGACTGATTTTTGAAAAAGGAATACAAAAATGATAAGAAAACATTTACTGAAATAGCTACCTAATCTGCATTTTCTCATTTGTTTTTGTACACCTGAGTTCAGACTGTACACACAGCTTGATTAGTCCTGCTGTGTACTTCTCAGGGTATTCTAATTGGTTCAGAAGCAAATCAGAGAGCCACTTCTGAGGTGCATCTAAACTCAGGAACTATTTCCTTAGACATTTTTAATTGACAAACAGCAGCATCACCCAGTGCTTTGGGACTCCATAGCAGTTTTCCCAAAATAAAAGATTAAACTCAGAAGCTGCTGGCCCATCGGTCAGCCCAAGTGAGGTCAAATGAGAGCCAACAAGCAGGCTCCCTTGCCTCCTCTCCAAATGTGATCACTTCAGAGGAACATAAAAAAGAAATCTCGCACAATGATGAAAGAATGGAGAGACAGGGAAGGACTACTATTTCCATAATAGTACTTGCTTCTTTCTTTAAATTGTGGCCTTTAAAAATCTCAGATTTCAGAAAAGGAAAAAGGTCTTATGGCTGCACAGAAACACAAGAGAGGAAAACATTTGCTTCTCCTCCTGCCTTGCAAGAAATAATGGGAACAGAAGACACAAGTGTCCCCTGTAATAGCTATTTAAATGTCTTCATTTTAATAGAACCTGACACATGATTTTTAACTGCTTAAGATGGTTATCCAAGTCCCTCTTCCAGAACTAACCACATGGAAAAAAAAACCAACAACCAAGAGTTGCCCACTCATTTGGGTTGTGATGGGTAGGACTACGTAAGAAAGGAGGAAAGCAAAAGCAGACCATGTCTCACACACACATTTTCTCCGCATACATAGTTCAGACACCACCGCGTGTTCCTCTGGTTTGCTGGGGAACAGCAGACACTACCAGAGCACTTGAAGTCTCTGAGAAACTACACTCCCAACCCCCACGTAGGGAAGCAGGTAGCACATTAGTCACAGCAACAGCTTCAGGCAATTAACAGACCCATTTTACAAGCTGGTTCTGAATTTGTTTTCACTGTCGCTCACTAGTCCTCATATAAAACTTGGTGCAGAGGACTTTTTTTTTTTATGACTGACAAGATAGAGGTTACATTTATATATAAAACATGAATATTTATTATTTATGCTAACAGCTGCTTACATACCTCAGACAGAGTCAAATTTCTCAGTCCACATAGTTAATGCTTGGGCTGGGATAGGGGAAGAATTGGTTCTCTGCTGAGCTACTACAGAACCACACATGCAGCCAAGTTTATGACCATCAATTCAATACATCTACTGCTTTTTCATCTCAGCCTATTACATTTACCCACTTGTATCACGTTCACAAGATTTCAGGGGTCAGATTGTATTCTCCCATCCTCCAGTGTGCCTGAGTTCACTTGTTAAATGTTCTCATGCTTCTCATGCTTTTTTTGAAAACCTGCTTTTAATTAAAAACCAGACCATATAACATAAATGGGGGAGAACCTATAGAAGAAATTGAGAATATTACAAAATGCAAATGTATCACATAATACTATGCAAAACAGCTGTTTAGGTTAATAAAATGTAAGACAAGAACAGTATTACAAATACTAACAACTAAATTAAAAAACCTAACTAACTAAATTTACCTGTGGACAGCCATGACCTGGAAACATTAAGTTCTTTATTTTAGAACATTACAGTCTCTTTTTACCACCTCCACTATTCCTACACACACACACACAAAAAAAAAGATCAAAAAAAATTCACAGCCACTTCTTGAGGAGTGTCTGTCTGGATTTGTTAGCCACGTTTGTTCTCCCTGGGGCAGAGTCAGTATGTACTTTCTTGTCTTCTAATCAGTCAGTCTGCTCCTTCTGTTCATCATATTAACTCATAAATTCCTCCCCCAAAAATACATGTCCGCAGTTTTGGGCTGCAAACTCGTATCTAAGACTGCAAATGTAATCTAAATATCTCTCTCCAGTACTGCAGCAGCATTTTGTACACATTTCAAACAGAAAGATATGTGTCCCTTTGTCTGTCTTACAGGTTCAAAAGTTGTCGTTGTGGGTTCATATTTATTGCCTTACAGTCTTTTATACACAGTAGGTCTAAAAAGATATTTCTTTTATCACTCCAGTACCTCAGTCTGGGATCCTGTAATCATGCTGGGCCTCATCTTGCTTTGCATCACTTGGCAATTTAGGTTGTGCAAGCTATATTAAGTACTCACAGATTTTCATAGCAATAGCATGTACAAGAAGTTCCAGCTTACATACATTGGATCCACTAGCTGCAATAGACTGTTAAGGTAATTTTTATTTTTTTAATAGGTAATGTGCACACAAATATCCCTTTGTTAAAATGTGAAGATGGCAGTGTCACTCATTCAGAAGTTTGGAAATGCCAAAATTAATTACTGCTGCACGCACCCTTATGTTCCAAAGCAGCTGAGAGTACTTAGCACTTCTGTAAATTGCAACACGTTCTCAAGTCAAGCAACCAACTACCTAAAAGTTCACTTAACTGTTATGACACACCATGACCTTGGCAGAGTCAGAGATAAAATACAGCTCTGAAAATCCATTCATCCACCCTAGTCATGCATTCGCCCTTTTACTTCCTCAAGTTTCTTGCTTATTCCACACATGCCGCCTTGTGCAGGTACCTTCTACAGGTCAGGGCTTCTCTGCTAGAAACCCTGACCTGAGTACCACTGGTCCTGACCACTGGTGCCTCAGCCACTTCCATCTTCTCTACAGCAAGCAAACCCTTCATGCAAGTCTTGCCCTGTTCCCCAGCTTCTTTGCCATCTTCATCCCCAACCTCTTCACAACAGTCTCTATTGCTTCAGCTCAAAAGTCCTAGTGCCCTGCTTGGCTTTGTCTGAGACTTTGACATGCTCCTTAATGTCACAGAACTAGTTAATCTGTGCATGTTAAAGAAAATAAAGAAACAACTGTCATTCAAACAGAAAAACAAAAGATATTAATCATTTGGTATTATCCCCACACAGCACGTGTGCACATATGACTAAGACATGAGGGAGGAGAACCATATGTACCTAACTATTTGCAATGCAGACCTAGCAAGGTTTTCCAAATTAGGTCATGGATGACAAGAGTATCAATACAATACACACATACATATGCATTCAGACACAGTATTTTTACAGTCCTAATGGAGATGAGGTTGGATGAGGACCTCTTGGGTGCAATTTATGCAATATGGGTTTTCATAAGACTGAGGTAACGCTGGTAATACTGTGGAAGCAAAAAAAAAGATTTTTGTAGAGTTTATTTCAGTTCAACTAGCTAGGGAATTTGATCTGAACTGGAGCTGCTCAATTGCTTCTGGATGACCAGGTGTCAGTAAAGGATCAGTAACACTTATTTCCATTTATGTACGGCTGACATGTTGCCAGTTTTTTTCTAGAAATAGACATTACAGAGGCTAGCTATCTCTTCTTACCTTCCACTTGGATCACTGCAATCTGCTCTGCACTTAGAAAATATTTGAAAAATTCAGCTAGCATAGAAGTAGGCAATATTTTAGAGGCAGACCATTTGGAAACAGCCATCTGTGCTTGATAATGGTTGGAAATTTTAGAAAAATGCTACTTTTCTCTCTTCTCACTTTTTTTTGTCAAAAAATTCCTTGAAGTTTTTTCACTAGTTCCACTCATTTTACCCTTTCTGCAGTGGATTTCTTTGTGGCACTAGTTGTGGAAAAAAAGATAGAGCTTTACAGCCAAATTTTGTGTGACAGACTACACAATACTAATTCATCCATGTTGACCAGAGACCCTGTGCTCCTTCATGTCACATTTTTATTAGCTACCCCATCTCTTCTAATTCCTCTACTCCAGTATCTCCCTTTTACTTATTTCTTATTATTTGCCTCCACCACCAACACCATCCAAGCAGTCAAGAAGCCAATCTCTTGGTTTAGGTGGGATGCAACTGCCAGCAAGAGCACCTTCACCAAAAATCTACTTCAGTAAAACAACCTATTCTTCCCTTAATCTGATAGAGCTTGAATTTGCTGACTATTTGACAAAGTACAAACCTTCTTGCAGGTTTCTGAAGGAAACATCGTTTACTATTAGGTGATCAATGTTAATTTTAAATAAAGAATCAATCAGGTATGGTGCTAGCAATGATTTCTTTACTAAGCAGCAGACCATTTCTTTTCTTCACACGTACCAAATGGTAGATGCCCTTCTCTGTTTTCTTTAAGCTAAAAAGGCATTCCTATAGAGCAGATCACTGATTTCAGTTAAAGAGAACTGAGGACTCACCATTTCTAAGATGTTTAAGCATTCATCAGGTCTATAGACCTTATGTGATTACAGATATATCTGACTAGATAAAAAAGACACATTTACTTTTCCAGTACCTTAGTGTAAGTTTCTCACAAACATCAATTGTCTCCATAAACACGTCTTCCCATTACACAGAAAAAAAATGAAGAGTTCCTTGCATTTATAATTAAAGACATTTAATTATGATTTAATATATACTCTTGATTCACAAAAGTAAACAAGAATCTGAGGACTAAAAGCACTTATATGTTTCATGGTCATTTCATGTTACTGGAAGCCTTTCTTTTTATACTCCTAGTAAGAGCGTCCTTCTACAGATTTTTGAAGTAGCAAATACTTCAAAACATTCACATAGTAAGTACCTATTTTGATTCCAAAAGATATGATAAAATAACTCACATATTATACCATCTATGTTATTTCACTTAAGACAACACATACATTGAATATTTTATTGCTCTTCTTCCACTCCCTTCCTCCAAAATATTTAAACAAACATTAGCAAATCCTGTTTGTAGTCTCAACTGAAGCTGAGAAAGCTGTTAGTTCAATGTATTACACTCCCTTCACTGACCTAAATTATAAGAGACCACCTTCAAAACCACTGACTGAAAACTAATCTTAAACACTGAGCAAGTGTAACAGATCCTGTAACTGTACCCCCAGAAGAAATGCATTAGAGATGCACTAGAAAAAAAACGCCACAAAATAAATACAAAACCATTAGGTGTCAAGTTAACTCAAACATGAGTTTCTTTTTTGCAGGCCAGTAGCCCAAGGCAGCTCCTCTCCGATTCACTGTGTTACTGAAGCACAAAACCAGTAACCTCAGAGCACTCTGGCACACAGCAACATCACAGCGGGTCAGCTCTCTCATGGAAATGGGTGCTGTAGTTCAGCTACCAGCCTGGTATCAAACAAATTGCTTCTGCTCTTTACCTGACTTTGACACATGTTGGCGAATAAAGAGAAAAAAGACCTGGCCCATTTGAATCCAGGGGTCCTTCCCCAAATGCTTGAAGTTCCCAGCTGCATCCCACTACTTTCTGATGTCAAAAAGCAGTCTATTGACCACAGGGCACCCCACTGTTTCCAGACACTAGACAATGACCATCCATCCTCCCTGAAGCTTGGTGAGACACAGACTGCTTAGGCTACATATTCAAATTGCAAGACAGTACAAAAATAAACATTTATGCTTACTGATCCCAGGTACTGATGCAACAGAGAAGCTGTAAAAACCTTTTTCAGGTGCTGAAAGAGTCTGGCCTTTTTCAGAAAAATGCCCTCTTGTCCCTTAATACCGGTGACCCGTTAGCATGTATAACTTCAAGACCACTGACCTACCCGAGAGCAGGATGGTAGAAGCAGGTGCGACCTGTTTCTGAATCTGGACAAAATTAATGCAATCCAAGTGCCTCCAGGGAGTCAGCTTTGCTGGCTAAAGAAATCTATCGCTTGTTATCTTTGAGCTCCTTCGAAATACTTCTTTGATACAGGCATTTGCTCTACAGTTTGTTAAGTCCTTCATCCTGTTAATTGCCATTCATCTTCTGGATTTTAAATGGTTTACCTAACTGAGTAGAAAGGCATATATATATTTCTACAGTGAGCATTCCCAAAGTACTTCAATGCACAATATGGCAGGTCTGTATCTTCAGGTAAAAATTAGCAAGTCATCCTGCCTCTAGCTTTGACTACATTCCTTGTTTTAAGCCAAATTCATGACGGCAACAACTATGCACAGCTAATGCTTTTGGCATGAACCTGCATGAAAACAGCACGACCTTGGGAGGCTCAAAGACGACAGAGTGAGACAGGGTATTTTTCTCACAGCATGGCCATATACACACACACACACCACGCACCAATCCTGCTCTGCTGCTGTCCAATATTCTGCGCAAATCAATGTGGTACCCACTTGCCCAAGTCCCTTTGTGGAGAAATCTGGTTACCTTCCATGATTTTATCTGCAATATTATCAACATCTCAAAAATAATTACAATTTGAGCACACACGTCTTGCACTAGTTCTGCTACTTTTCAGTCCCATGATGTATCCCTTCATTATATCAATACCAATTAAAAAAAAAATAAAGAAGAGTTAACTTTTCTAGAAAAGCTGTCCTCCTCCCTTTTGAGCATGGTTCTGTTTGTTCCTCCCTGACAGAGTAGAGTGCATAGAAGAAAAGTAATAATGTATTTTGGCAGCTACAGCTAATAAAGAAAGCATCTACCTTAAGACTTGAAGACAGCAAACTAAGTTCATCATGTCCTGGCCAAGAAAACCTGCAGCCATGCTTACAGTGAAAGTAAAGTGGGAAGCTTAGCTTTTTCACAAATTTCAGTTACCAATAAAGCTAAAACTGTAAAGAAGGGAAAAGAGATTTCTAAACAGGTTGTGGAATTGTTTAAAAACAAGTTAGAAATAGACACTCAGTCACTCCTGATCTGTGTCACAGGTATCAGCCAGTTTCATGCATGTCTATCTGAGAATTGAACCACAAATTATTTTAGGGGTGCTTTACAGTCTACCGCAATCGCACAGGATCAGTCTTTGGTGACTTTTTAGTTTGAGAGCCCTCACAAAAGCATTTATAAAAGGAACATATTTTCTCCCTCATGTCTGACTTATCTGGGTATAAAACATAACAGGAAAGGGTATTGTCTCAAGTCGCAAGGAAGTCTCTGCTTTGACAGCAGAATCATTACAACACAGAAATCATTTCAGATATGGCAACTTAGGTTGCTTCTATGAACTTTTAAGTGCTCTCTCTCAAAGCAAAACTGAAATCAGTGGGATGCCTGACAAGGTCTGGTTTCCATCTGGGCACCAATATATTTCAGCATTTAAAATGAATCTTTTCTACAGTGTTGATGAAGAGGGTCTAGACCTGGGGCTGAAGCTCTTCAAAGCTCTATTCTCTACAGTCGTGTGCCTTACTGCTTTGTAGTTCAAGAACTAATGACAACATGTGCACATTAATCTGTCACAAGCATCCCCAACGGCTCAGAGGCAATCTCAGCATGGAGGATTTTGCTCTCTGCGGACTGTCGTTTGCACCTTTCAAACAAGTACCCAAAATCCTTGAGCCCATTTTATAGCCAGAACTGATTCACTTCTCAATTTTTTGCTGCTATTTTTATACTAGCACCTCCCTCTCAAAAAAAAAAAATTCTTTTCAAAATAAGTCAATTCCTGTTAAAGGCATGTGATATTTTAAACTGCATGACTGCATTTAAGCACATACTTAAATCAAGTGTCTGCTGCTAAATAAGCAGAAAAAAAATGTGTAGCTTCACAAACTATCCTAAATTTGACTCAAAAGGGAATATGACTATTAAAACTATTATTCTCAGCAACAACCTTTTACAGTAACTGAAGTAAGGATTATCTGAAGTCAGCAGTATTTTTCCTTGTATGAACCTGGAGGATTTCCTAAAGTGCTGAGCATTCTTCCTAGTTCTGAAATCAACATGAGTTCTACCTGAACTGCTGAGAAATACATTATTTGCCTATAATGTCAAGATAGAAAAAATAAATTTCTCTTGTCAGGTAAAATTGTAAAAGTAGTTAAATCCATTTAGCTATTAATTACTAATCAATAAATAGTAAAAAAATTAGAAAAGTTTAAAATCTGTATCTTTAACACTGTGGTTTTCATGCTACAATAAAAGTGGACTGTATTTGTTACTTGAAAATTCAAGCAACATCATCTTATATAGCTGAATATGTAAAGGATGAGACCTACATAGTCCAGTTTAAACTGCAAACAGCCAAAGTCATCAAACCACTCTCCTGAACAACCTAATGTGTAAAAAAGTTCAGCACTCACCCTGCAGTTATTTTAAACACTGCATGTGGGCACAAGCAATAACCAGCTGTTAAAGTACTGATGCTCCTACACGACACTTCAAAATACATTTTCTCCTGTACTGCTAGTAGATATTTTTGGCACATGCTCTTATTTTGTAAACCTGTTCTCCTCTACTACCTCCGCTATTATCTTGACCTAACATTTTTCCTTCTGCTCTAAGACTCCACTTTGAACACAGACAGAACCAAAACCCAGTATCTTTCTGAGAATCAAAGAGGCACACTGTGACTGTAGCTACAGCTATGCAAATCCAGTGTAATTTGGTGTGGAGCTCCTTTGGATTTGCCTCATATGGGAGACAAAAATTTGATTAAGTCTGAGCCAAAGAAGAGACCACATTGATAGTACGTACATATGCCTCTTTGTTGATTCTGTATATATTCTGAGAGGAAAGGAGCATTAACAGTTTGTTCCAAAAACCAATAAAGTTAACCAGAACATTCCCCTAGTAAATTTGTACCTGAAACTGTGAAAACTCATCCATGTGTTTGTTTTCTGAGGTTGAGTTGAGCAAGGCATCCGAAGGTATTGTAAAAATGCCAGCTCAGTTAGCATGAACTGCCCTTGAAAGCAAAAAAAAAAACATTGACACCCCTTGCCATATAATGCACAATTGCCCAGCCACAACTGACATCTGCCTTGTTGGTATAAGAGGTACACCAAGACTTTTTGTCAATAAGGAATATCACATTACATCTAGCCCATCTAGAACAAGGGGGGGCCACAATTTTCTTTCTCAAGCATGCACCTGTCAAAAGGATCATGCTTTCTTACAAACCTGATGTTTTCATAACCAGTAAAATAATTTCAAAATGTACTTTACTGTAATACAAGTCAGACATATTAGGTTTTATGTATGAAACTTTGTGAAATAATGTTATTTGAGAACAAATAGACTCACTAAGATGAAGAGTCTAAATAAAATAAGATACAACTAGCAATTTGCATTTAAAAAAACAATGGTCAACACTTGGTAAAGATCTGTTTGCAATGTAATCATGATCAATTTCAGAAAAAAATGCCACTTGAAACAATTTGCTTTACTAACAAGATTCTTAAAAAAAAATTAATTTTATAAAATGTGCTTTACAAGATTTACATAGGAAAAAAGACCAGGCTATTTGCCTTCATGTACAATTTGATCAGATAGCATGTAATGGAGGTGACAAAGTCCTTTGAAGTTTCCTCTGAGACTTGAATTTCAGCTAATTTTCTTATGCAAATAAGGGCTAACTAGTTACTTTTAAAATTCCAGCTCTTTTGACTACAAAACCTCTAAATAGATTATTCGTAGCTCTTGTGTTTAAGAAGTTTTGAGTGTATTCTCACCTCATTGCACAGACAGCTATGCATAAGCCTCTCATTAAGGATAAACCGCCTCTCATTGAAATGAGAATATACCCCTAAGGGTTTCTGAATTAAATTCATGTTCAGTTATTCATCCAAATTATTTTACATTTTCATAGCACATTAGCATAGTCTCTATAACTTCATGGTAAAGACAGATATACTACTCATAATCTGCACTAGATTATGAAAACATACAAGACTGCAGCGTTAGCACATCTGTTAAAAGGTGGTGGGTTGGAAGATGCATTTGGCCAGACAGTTTTGCTACGTGTCAGGACTTCAGTCAGTGCTCAAGGGCTGCTTGCTATTTGTCATGGCTTTTCTGTTATTTTGAACACAGCTTAAGGTTTGACATAATAAACGCAATATGTGATAAAAGCCCAGGCTAAAAGGAGGCAGAAACAGTACAGAAAGCTCAGGTTCAGCTCTTATTAATCCAAAATTTGACTGTGTTTTGCTGCAGGGTCTGGCATACCCTAGAAATACATTATATCTAGATCCTGATCTTCATGTTGATTTTTTCATTTGAAGTATCTATGTAACCAATTTGTCAGTTTGTGTTACATTTCCCTTTTACCTCTACCCACAGAGGGAGGATACTTGTCTATCAGCCTTTAGCTATGACCTCTAAACTCTTCAGCTTAAAGTTAAGATTCCCACATTTTCCCTTGCTCACTCTCAACTCAATTAGAAACCAATTAATTGGCCAAGAAATCAAAACATGCTTGAAATCAAGACCTGATATAATTTTTTGTCCTCTGACCTTAATAATGGGTAAATAAGAATTACGTGGCAATGACATGCAGGAGACATGGAAAAAAGCAAACTTTTACTTTTTTTGTAAACCCATGCACTTCCAAGGCTAAAAAGAAGAGTGAAAAGTAAACATTTTTATTGTTTGGCTTGGCTTTTTTTTTTAATTGCCCACAGTTCTACAATTCATCTTATTGTTATAGTATGCATTACAGAGAAATTAGCAGAACCACCTTTCCAGATGTTGCTGAGCAACCTACTTCTTTAAAACTTCCTCAGAATAACAAAAGTACTTTAAAAACAAATTACTTTAAAATTTTCTTATGCTATGATTAATACATCCTGGTTTGAAAAACAAATAAACAAACAAACAAGCAGCAGCCAGAATCATTTGACCTTTGATTTAAAATAAATACGCAAAGAATTAATTTGACCCAGTGCATCTATAGATTAGCATAGACTCTTTTCATAGAATCACAGAATCATAGAATCATTAAGGTTGGAAAAGACCCTTGAGATCGAGTCCAACCGTTAACTTATCACTGCCAAGTCCACCACTAAACCATGTCCTTTTGGTTATGAAGGTCTCAGATCTACTGGTTGAGTAGGTCCATATTCATTTGAGATGTGACATTGTGCTGAGCACCTCATGACAGGTCCCAGAAATTCTAATTTCTCACTAACATCAGTAGGAAATAAAAGCTCTCAGTCTATAGGACAGGCCTCCCAAAAACATCGTACTTCAGACTGCTAACAGAACAGTCTGTTTTCAAAGATGATCTGAACCAGTATTTGTCTTTATCATTTGTCATGTATTTTGGCTTAGAAAACCTATATAATCAACACAACAGTAGAATTTCACAAAGGAAATAAAATCCTTCAGCTAAGTCATTTCTCACTTTAAATGCTAGATGCTCCAGGACTTACTGAGATATCATTCATATAGCCCAAACCAAGCTAACGGGGAGAAAATATTACTTAGAGGATAATATTCAGATACCAATCTGGTTTAGAAGTCATTATCTTCGATAAGATTAACATTTTTATTTACAACACCATAAAAAATATAATGCATATTTATAAAGCAGGAGAACAGAATTTATAGTATATTGAAATGCCTTTCATGCTTTAAATTGTAATAATTTGGACATTTCAGATTTAATCAAACTGCCAAAAAGAAAATCAACGGGAGCCTTCGTTGCTCTGTAACTGCCTCAAAGTTTTACACAAACTTTAATAAAATACTGAACATACAAAAATAAAGCTTTGTATACCGGCAACACTTTACTGCTCATACTAGCTCACATTTCTCAATCAGCACAAAATAGAAACACTAAAGTAATAGTGGCTTCACTAGACAACAATTTTTTTTTTCCCTAAGAGACACTGAAAACAGTTTTTTTAAAGTCAGATAAGCAATCTGGATATCTAGCTTCTATTTATTTTAATGGGCAACACAGAAAAATCTCAGTCTAAGTATTTAATGTCTTAGATTACAAATGACTCAACTCACCAGGCCACACCCTCTTCCTACTGATTTCAATATATTTTGCATACAAAATGATTGTAGCCCTTAAGGAGTTTCACTTAACGTTACAGCACACGCTTTCAGGATATGCAGAGTATATTATTTATCAAACATGCACACTCAGCTGCAAACTTGATTCTGGAACTGGATGAGTTAAAAGCACTTAGCTACTCTCCAGAAACATTCAGCAGGCAAGACAAGAAGATGAGAAACACTTTTGCATCAGGTCAGCAGTAGTGGTGTGCACTTGACTAACATGAGTCAGAAGGATGCATCACACACCAAAAACCGTTTTGAGTTCATATTCTGTCAGGACAGTTATTTTGCTGCACTGGCTCACAGTCTCACAACTGCGGAAAAACATTCCTTTCCAACAGAAAATTTTCTGCCTTTGGTCTCAGCTCAGAGATTTTTTTTTTTCCTTTTCTAATCTGATTCCCTCCAGCTGCTTTTAAGTGGAAAACTATTTTAAGCAGAAAATTAAAACATACAATGCAAAATATTCCCCAAATTCAAATGAGCTGGCTTCTTCCATTTCATATTATCCAAAAGGCCTATTCTGACTGACTTCTGCTGTTCACTGAGGTGTCAAAAATGAGGAAATAAGAACCCTGAGGCAGAAAGGGAGCTCACAGCCACTAAAGACAACAATAGTATCAGAGTGTCAGTGTCTTTGCTTTGTCAACGGGCAACAGTAACTTCTGTTAAAATGGAAGACTACAGTACTGACTACTGCATTTACGGGTGATTATAAGAAAGTCAAGCAATTAAGCACCTCGGTGGTAGTGCTTAAAATTAAAATGGTAACTAAAACAGACATGAAAATGAGAAGAGAAAAACCAGGCATTACTTTAACCACGCAGGCAAAGTCTACTCTAAAATCCCAGGGGGTGGGAGAAATGTTCAGCAGGGCATAAAAACCTGAAGCAAAAGGAGGTCTCCAACATATTTTTTATACTCAAGTTCACAGCATATAAATGAGATCTATAACTTTGCTGCTGTGGATCAAGAAAAGTATCTATAAATCATACTTCAAGCTTGCTGAGCATATGCCATGCAGGCCAGATTCTTCTGGAACAAACAAGAGACATTAAAATATAAACCCCTGCATGCTACTCTAAAGTAAGAAAGTTAAGAATGTAGATCGTCAAGATAAACTGAAAATGTTATGATTCCATAGGAAGATTAATGTAGTCATATCATCTGACATAATTCATATATTCAGGATTGCTTTTAAAAAGTCCTAGCAGTATTGTTAAGTTAGACCTGTCTAACCTTTAAACTTCACAGCACTGAAACTACCAAAGGTTTATATCCTGTGTTAGTAGGATACTTGCACACTTCATATGTTTATATACAGATAAAATCCCTGTATGAATACATACACAAAACAAAAGGAACTGTGAATATGAACTTTTAAAGTGAGAGATTGTTAATATCTGTCATTACTGGCAAGGTGTCCAAACCTTCTCCTATCAAATGTGATGGACATTTGATGTCCAAACCTTGTCCTTTCTCCAAGGAAAGAAGCCATATTTGACACAGATTTGAAAAGGATATTTAAGAAATATGTGAAAAGAGTGAATCTTTCAGCCCCTTGGGGACTCTTACTGTTTTCTCAGAACAGTCTTCATCTTTAACACCACTCCTAAGGTCAGCCGAACACACAACGTACGACATGCCTCTCTCCACTGTAGCCAGACATCGAGCCCCATACTGGATGGAAATGACTAAAGATTTCTTATATTTCTTCGATGCAAAAAAAGTCAATTATTAAGTTACGAGTAGGAACATGACAGCATAAGTATTACTAACATATGTATAAGATATGAATCCAAAATACTGCTGCCCCCCATATCGTACACTTCATTGGAATATGTTTTGAACCTCGGAGGCATATACGCTTTAGTTTCATGTATTTCATGTACCAGTTTTACCAGTGTGTTCTTATTTCCACAGCTTCATGAATTTGCACAAAGCTAATGGCTCCCAAGGGAACTGCCATTTTATTTGTATTTTTCAGTAAGTTACTGAAAGTCATGAAGTAAATACATAGCTTACGCTCTAAATTCTTGAAAAAAGAAAGAGAAGTAAAAAGAGGACTGCATCTTGCACATCTGGGGTTTTTTTATTTCATTGCGTTCAACTATCTCAAATACTTCTCTTTTAAAAATCTGCTTGGGTCAGTGGACTGGAGTACACTCCGTACTGAAGTAGATTACATCCTGCGCAACTAGAGCCATATCCATCTATTCATCAAGGAATGCAAGTGACAAGTGCAATGGCCAGTGATTTGAAGGACAGCAAAGCAATTCTTCCCATCAGGATCAACGTAATAGAGGCAAGATGTGTACAGACTTTAAGCAAAGCACACAGTTTAAATGCATAAGGAAACATGTGGCACAGAGGATGTGGCAAGAGAAAGTACATTAGGACTGTCAAATGAAGAAAATGTTAGCTTTTCAGAACAGATCTCCATTCCAAATGATCTCAGCTCCTCTGTCTAAAAGACTGAATGCCTGATGACCATTACCCACTTGTCCATCCTTTACCCTCAGAGTGACAAGCAGCATCTTGATTCAAATGAGGCAAGTGGTGATGACAATGATAAAAATGAAATTGTTCAAAAGTAAGGAGCAAGAAAGCTCACAGTAACAGATCTACATCAGGTGTTCAGTTTCACAGGCGAAGCAACCAAGATTTTACAGGTGACTGATCTGATCTGAAAAGGCAGCTGCCAAAAAGCCAGCATCTTAAGTTGTGCATACTTCTTATGCCCCTGCACACAACACCCTTCTTTCTTATTAAGAAAGCAAGTGAAAAATTGCTTCTTACGAAAAAAACCCATCAGTAATGCATTTCTGTGATAACCTGCCTCTGGATTATACCCTTGGAGGGGTATGGGACTGTGTTGGTCAGCTCTAGGTGCATGATTAAACTAAGGTACTCTTGCTAATATCTCCTCAAGAAGAGAAGCATTATTTATCAAGATGCATCTGTGTGCATGGCTCATGAAGTCTATCTGTAACTAGAGGTGCAATGATACAATGCCACACTGCAGCTCCTAGGCAGGAGAGATTCTGTAAACATGGAATACAGCCTGGAGACGTTTTAAGCTCTTGCTTTTGAAGTAATCTTTTTTGGTTTTATTTTCCTGAAGAAAGACCATGAAACTATCTTCACCCTGCATCTGGGAAACTGTTGCAGAGATTACGATGGGCCACAGAATATATGCATGAATTGTTCTATATGATGTAAATGTTAAAGAGCTCACAGGTAGGACTAACTGTTGCTTCTGGGTATTTTTAGTGCCATGGACATTATTAACAAATTTGAAACAACCTTAAAGAACAATTTATAACAAAAAATATATCAAGAAAATCCTCGGATCTCATGATGCCTTTCTCCCAGATGCTTTCCCGAGTCAGGAAGCTTGAAGGTATATCACAGAAAGCATCACTATAAACGTCACCTGTTCATACATGCTACCACAGGTATTCACCATGGCCAACTATTGGAGCCAGAATACTGGGACTAAGTGAAACTTATTCATACATTGCACTACAATGCTAAATTTAAACTGAATTACATAGCAAGAAATGTTCATAATGAAAAATATTTTGACAGACAAGCACCGTAGTCTGGAAAGGGACTAATTCAGACTGTAGAGAGGCAGCTCTTTAATGGAACACAGAAATATCTGTTGAAGTTTGATGTAGGTATAGATTCAGTGGCTTTTAGGGGCAAATCCCACAGCATTTATCCAAACAAAACTCCCAGTGACGTGAATGAGTATTTTCCATAAAGACTGCAAAATTTGGCCCTTAGAAGCAGAAAACATTAAATAATAAATACTTTAGATTAAGCAAATTCAATAGCAAATTAATCTACACAAATACCAAAGAGAAAGATCCTCTTTTGATTAACTAATCAAAGTTAGTATGCTTCTAAAAGTCTACTATATTTATACATTCACTTATAAATTATACATTTACTGTACAAATATCATAGTTTCATACTCAGAAACCCAGATCAAGTATATAATAGCTACTGGCATAACCTAGTTAAATTGTTTGTATTTCGCTGCAGATCCTGCAGTTCACGGTCTGCAACTTGGTTAGAAATGTTCACTCAGGGATAAAATGTTGTATAAAATATTTTTGAGTTGGTGAATTTACAGTGAGATGTAATAGAATTCAGGGTTTAAAAACAGATGCTACAGTGACAAACTTTACATAAGATTTGAAACATCATACCTATGGACACTGAACTAAATTGGTTTGAACTAGTCTCCTGTGTATGCTTTAAAATGAGATGGTTTCTCACATCACAGTCCCAAAAACAGATTCCACCGAAAAATAAAAGGAAGACTCCCACTGAAATCAAAGTAGCCAAAAATTTACCACATGTCTAATCCTAAAATTGAGGGTAGGACATATATGAAGCCTGTATGCTTTTATCACCAAAGTACGGTACCTACAGATGACAACTGTGAGAATATTCAGAAGCTTGGTTCACATAAGCACTGAAAGTCCAGGTGCTTCTTTACAACAGATCAGATTTCTCTGTTTCACTGATTCTTCTGTCATTCTTCCTTCACTTAGTTCGTTGTTCTTCCTCTAAGTTTTCTTAAGTTAATCACAATAGTACGTGACTATTCTGAAAAAGTGCAAAAGGGCAATTCAGAAAGTAAAGAAAAACCTAGGAAACCACATGGCATTTCTGAAAAAGCTCTGTTATACAAAAAAAGGAAATAAATTCCACTCTTAAGGATGCTCTTGAGACTGAGAACTAACTCTACAAAATCATTAATATCTGCTGTATGAATGTATTATAAAAAGTCTTTGTTATTAGATTGGAATAGACCTCCAGGTTCACAAAGATTTCTTCTTCATTGTCACACATAACCATATCATATAAGACCTTAGATAAATTTAGCCAATTTAATCTGAAAACCATTCTTGGACTGCTGCTCTAAAACCTCCCATTACTGGAAGTAATAAATTCTTCTCTGTTTTCCAAGTGGTAACTATCCATGGGTGGGTCATCTGTGTGTATACCAACACTATCCTTTGATTCAAATAGTTGTTTCCTCCCCGGTGTTCAGTTCAGTTCCTCACACAAATATAGTGAGCCACTTTGTCACCTTCCAGCCTTAAAAACAGCTCGACTTCTTCAGCTGAACAAAATATTATCTCTCTCAACCTCTTATGTGACTTTTCTCCAAATGTGAGCCTTGTTTTTCAAATGGGTGATCAGAGTTTTACACAGTATTTTAGATAAAATCTAACCACTAACTTTTTGCAATAAACTCCATGGTTTTCCCCCTTCCATCTCAGACAAAGCATTCTCATCATGTAGGTAAAACTCAGCTTTGCAGCCATAAGGATGTAGCAGGGGTCATGGAGATTTCACCAGCACAAGCAGTGAGGGTAAAAGGGATTGTTGTATTTCAGGGGAGTGAAGAGGATGAGCAAGACTACAGGAAAGCTACAGGGTCTGGCAGTCTCTGGGGGAGGTAGTATCACTGGGAAAGCAGGGATTTCCTTGGGAAGAAGAAAGAACTGAGCACACAGAATAAAGCTTTGGGGACAGACAGAGACGACAGAAGGTTCGTCTTCACAGGCAGCACGGGAGCCTACCCACCTCCCTCATGCCTGCCCCCTTGGGCATAAACCCTACCTTCCTCCTAAAGCGTCCTCCCTCCCTTCAGCAGCACCTACTTGCCCAGTCTGAAACTGCATCCCAGCCTCACCACCCCCGTGCCTTCTGGGCTGCTGCTCTGAGAACAGGCAGCTCTGGGACGGGTAACTTGTATGCATACAGGGCACACAGAGCTAAGGGAATGGCCAGCCTTCAGGGCAGGCATAGCAGCACCCACCACCTTTGCATGCCAGTTTCTCAGGCAAACACCATACTTGGCCTACATCTAAGGAAATCTCTGTCCTTGCATGTTCTGTGTTACAAGTGGCCTTCATCTACATTCGAACCATGACTATTAGCCTTCATAGTCATTCTGTACTCAGCTAGTTACCCAGATTTCTCTCTCAAACAATGAATTCCCAACTGTAAAAAAACTACCTGAATTGGTCCCCAAGGACTTGCATGCTTGGACACTGATCTCTTGCACTTTGTAAAGCTAAACTTCTTCCCATTTCTGCAAAACCAATCCTCCTCCAAACTGTAGATATCTCCAAAACATTGACTCATTCGTTAGCATACTCCTACACTTTATGCCAGGGTCAACAATGAAATACTAAAGCACAACAGATCTGAAGAGTTCTCTTTGAGGAACGCAAATTTCTCCCTAACCAATACTGCTCCTTTCATAGAATCATAGAATAGTTTGGATTGGAAGGGACCTTTAAAGGTCATCTAGTCCAACCCCCCGCTCCCCGCTGCAATGAGCAGGGACATCTTCAACTAGATCAGGTTGCTCAGAGCCCCATCCAAACTAATCTTGAATGTTTCCAGGGATGGGGCATCTACCACCTCTCTGGGCGACCTGTTCCAGTGTCTCACCATCCTCATTGTACAAAATTTCTTCCTTTTATCTAGTCTAAATCTACCCTCTTTTAGTTTAAAACCATTACCCCTTGTCCTATCACAACAGGCCCTGCTAAAAAGTCTGTCCCCATCTTTCTTATAAGCCCCCTTTAAGTATTGAAAGGCTGCAATAAGGTCTCCCCGGAGCCTTGTCTTCTCCAGGCTGAACAACCCCAGCTCTCTCAGCCTTTCCTTATAGGAGAGGTGATCCATCTCTCTGATCATTTTTGTGACCTTCCTCTGGATCTGCTCCAACAGGTTCATGTCCTTCCTGTGCTGAGGACCCCAAAGCTGGATGCAGCACTCCAGCTGGGGTCTCACCAGAGAGGAGTAGAGGGGCAGAATCACCTCCCTCAGCCTGCTGGCCACACTTCTTTTGATGCAGCCCAGGATACAGTTGGCCTTCTGGGCTGCAAGCGCACATTGATGGCTCATGGCCAGCCCGTCATTCAACAGTACCCCCAAGTCTTTCTCCACAGGGCTGCTCTCAATCCCTTCATCACCCCTTCAGTATTGATACTGGGGGTTGCCCTGACCTGAAACCAGTGACACAAGAAAAAGCTGCAAGAGGTGTTTCCTGATTTAACCGGATGAAATGATGATTCTCCAGAAATTATTTAGAATTAGCGAATCTGTCTATTCCATTCCTTCTCAGCTAATCAGCAAAGAAAACCATTGAAGGATAGAATGAAAAATGCTAAAAGCAAGGGTTAGTTAGATATCATAGGAGATGTTTTAACAAACAGCTCTTCAGCCAAAAGAACAGGAAAAAAAAAAAACAAGGAATGAAAAATACTGAGGGAGGACTAAACAGAAATTTCATTCTAGAGATTTAGGTGTAGAGTTTAGGTGTAGACTGAAAGGCATGTTAATGTTCTGTTTCTTTTATCAATAAGGATGATACAGCTGACTATGAGAGCAAAGATGAGGCATAACAGGAACAAAAATGTTAGTGACTACAAGATGTACATCAATGTCTATCAGTTGGAGTGATGTCTTATGGGAGTAATGGAATGGCTGCTCATACTTTTCCCCTTTACTTAAATAATATGAGCAACTGCAAGACCTTTATTTTGACTTAACAGTCTGGAAATTCTTAGATAAAAATATTGCTGGAGAGAACAAGTAGAAATGTGGGGGTAAATAAAAAGTTGCATAGAGTTTTATATGGACTTGACAGAGGCAGATGTTGTCAAACAAACTCTACCTTTAAAAAAATAATCAGTAAATAGTGTTTAATGCAAGAAAACATGGCAGAGATAATCAGTATGAACTTTAATAAAGCACTTATTATGGTGCCACATGAGAAATTATTTATTGAAACGTGAATAGTGAGGAACTGCAAGATGGACAAGATATTGGGCAAAGGAGAGACTACTGACTACGGTGGTGTTCTCCCACATAACAAATCCTGAATTTCTCTGTCCAGCAACTTCCCTTTGTACTTTTCCTAGTTCTTCTAAATTGTCTATTTTGAAACTGAAGACCTGAAACACATTACTAATACACTTTCATTTATGCTTCTATTTAAGTCAAAATGAATCATCTTGTGAACACTCAATTCAAGGTGTTTTTTACAACTTTTTTTTTTTTAATAAAATTAATTTCTCTAGTAATCACAAGTTGCCCACTATAGAGCAAAGCATTTAAGGCTGTCAGATTGATAACAGTATTTGTTCCTCAACCTCCACCTCTGAATTTCTGCGAGTGAGTTTTATCTTCACTCATAACACTACAGGAATCTCTCTCCACACTGAATCCTGTCTCTGGAGTATCCAGGTAGGTCTCTCTTCACCAACCAACGCAACTTCTTTTATCATCCTTCCCCAAAGGATTTTGATCTAACAGCATCTTTTTACCTATGCTATTCCTTTTTGCAAGTGTACGGCATGATTAATTAATAATTTTCTCTCTAAGGAGCTGTCAGTATGTTTAATGAAGATATTGCATATTATTGCCATGGGCAAAAAGAAAATTTAGCTCTGCAAAAGACTACAGAAGTAATATATAGCAGAATTTGTGTTCTTAGCAGGTGCTGTGGCTCAGACAATTAAACGGAGCTATTGACATGATGAACTCTATAATAATAAAAAAATTAGAAACGCACTCCAGCATCCCATAAAGTGTTTTTTCGCCATATATAAGGCAGGCACACTTGACCTCCCAACCTCATTAGTCCATGTTACAATTGTTTCTCAGTATCTCTTTGGTACTTTCAAAATAAACACAGATCCAAGACCCTGTTTTTATATGGTGCAGCAGTTTATCCATAAACTATTAATATTTTTAAGAGCATGTGAATAAAATGCTAATTATTACAGACCCATATGATACATGTAAGAAACATCTCCTAATTAGAACCAACCACAGCTACAAAGAGGAGACTATACACCTTATAAATTGTCATATCATTCTTTCCTCCTCCACGGCAGAAATGATTGCTAAAGCAACTTTTCAAGGCTGCACTTCTTCTCTTACAAATAATATAATTTATCCATTGCTACTTGTCAAAGCAGTCTCTATGAAAATACTCACAAAATATAGAGAATATAAGATCACAGATCTGTAAAACAAGCAGCAAAACAAAAAAAACCTGAAACACAAAACCTATATCTTCCTCCTCAAAGAGAGCCATTAACTTAAAACATAAACATTATATTCATTAATATTTTGAAGTTATTCAGAAAAGAAAAAATTAATAAAAGAGGGCGAGCAATAAACCTAAGCAGGAAAAGGGAATCAGCAAATAAAAGTTAGGACCATTTTGGATATGCTTCAGACACAGTTCCTTTGGATTTTTCATTTAAGATACATTTGTAGGTAGAGATCTCAAAGCAAAAATTTCACTGGGGCAACAAGAATTGTATTTTTCCTACTTTCCTTCCCTTACCTCACCTATATATTCAATTGGACAGTTACTAAACTAGTAACCTATTTCTTAAAAAAACTTGTAGATCTGCACAGTCAAACCCTTCAGTAAACTATGTAATAGATCTGGAGTATAAAACATTCTAACATGAAATATCACACTTTAAAAAAACCCTAGAATACTGTTCCAGCTATTGCCCTCTTCAAAACAAACATTCACTGACATAAAAACAAACAAAAAAAGAAACAATGTATTACACTGTTGCAAAGTAGCTACCTCTACAACTGTAGGCACCAGGTGTTGATCTGTTAATGTTAAGCCATTTGCTCTGTTTTAATAGATATTACTTTCCGTTTATAGTAATAACTAGGAATATTACCAAGAAAGTAAAATTCTAGAGTAAGCATGGCTTGGGAATTCACATGACAATGCACTTCTATTTTTTTAGACCTCCTCAGAGGTCAACAATATTGAGATCAGCAACAATGTTAACTAATGAGATCAGATCTGCGCATGACTTCACCTTGTTTAGTGTCTCAAAAGACAATAATAGGTTTCCCTGAGCCCATGCTATATCCAGTCTGATTACTCATAGACATTCAAATCCAAGTTCTTGAGTGGGTCACTAAGGTTTCAGGAGTTCATTAACAAACTCCAGGTAAAATTTACCAGCTGGCCATAAAAGTCTTTCTGATAGCTCTAACATGACAGTAATAAATTGAGATAGCTGTCCCCAAACTCAGAATCTACCTATGAGAAATTTACAGTTCCTAGAGAGTCAGATAGTCAGATATGGGATATGGTTTATGAAATTTTTTGTTTGTAATGCCCAGATTCAGAGCCAGATTTGCCCAAAATCAAGCTTTTGGCACAAGTGGTGGGGAACTTTGCATTCGCTGTCCTGCCTTTGTGTTTTAGTGAGCAACACGATTTACTTTTTCTTTAAGTAAATATTGAATTATCAGTCGTTATTGAATCTTCAGTCAACATAAACTTCTCAGGTCAATATATTTTGATGCATGTCTCTCTTAATGCATGAAGTCATAAGTGATTATTACCTAAAAGAGAGTGGAGATTTTTGGTTCAGCAGCTCATGAAGACCTCTGGGGAGCAGTTTCTTTAGCACAAAACCATATTAAGCCAAATTCTGCTAGTTACATGAGGAAGGAAGCCAAACTTCACCAACCATATAATAACCTGGTCTTTACAAGCTACTGCTATACACAGAATTTATCAAGAAAATGTGTCCCCTGAGAAGACACCACCTAGTATTCATTAAGCAACACAGATGTAATAGCATGAAATACAGAAGAATCTTAGGTGAACTTAGTTAATCTCCGGGAACCCTAATCACACAGAAGTTCTGTGGGGTTTTGTGTAATAGGAGACTGGCTCCTACTGAAGTGATATGGAGAAGTAAACTTGTTCTTTTACACCTTAAAGTCCTAGCCCGCAAGGAGATCACTGATGACCTAGTCTTGTACTAATCAAAGAACTCCACAGCTTTCTTTGTATCTCTTACCTGTAGGACACCTGAGCAGCAGAGAGGAATGCAATATTCAGATGATTGTCTTGCTAGCCTCCATGGAGAGACCCATGACCACCCTGAAAAGTGTCATTTACATATGTGAAAACATCTGTACAGTGTATTCTATTGTGGCCAGCAAGGTTTTTAGAAAGATAAAATATATTCTAAACACTATCCTAAATAAGCCAAGAAGATAAGGTTCAGGGAGCGTAGTTTCACAATAAAAAAAATTCATCATGTACATTGATTATTAAATATATGATCATGTAAAACACCATTCTGTCTTTTGTCCAAGTACATAAATGCATACCCATCACATAATTTGATGGATTTTGGCTTTTTTCCTCAGTTATAACTTCACAGCGTAGTGATAATAAAGGGCAAGAGGAATTAGTGTTTCCTAAAAGAAGGTATCAATATCAGTCAGTCTTCAAAGGTAGCACTGAAATGATACAAATATCAACAAAAAATAGATAAAAGGTATGGAATTGCAAAGTATCAAAGAAAGCAGAATTTGGCCTCCTTTCTTGCCTTCTCCCACTTATAAAATGCAGATGGACTTATCAGCTATGTTATCCCTGAGCACCAGCACAGAAATATATGGAGTTGCATGAAAACTCAATTTAGTTCTATGATCCAACATAATCCCAAAATATCCAGGCACAGGTCTGCAGATATTGAGACAGCATGTGTCTATCTGTATGCAGATTTTGTAACTTTTATTTATGTACACATGCTCAAATTTTCAACATAAATTGGAGTTACAAAATCCGCATACTTCATTTTGTTCATTATAAAATTATTCATTATAAAATTTCAGCTAACTCTTGAGGAGAAAACCTTTCAGGACTATCACAATCTTCACACTCGGAGTAAACTAATGAACTTTTGGCTATCAAATACAATGCTCCCAATGCAGCATCCTCTGGCCACAGTGGCCCACAATGAAAGCGATATTGTTCTGGTGTGCTTTAATCTAGGTCACAGCCAACAACACAAATCTACGTTACCAAGTCTGAAAGTCATCAAGTGCAAACCACATCAACAACACCAAAATATTTCCAACAGCCAAATGCTTTATCAGAAACAGTACTGTCACATGTTTGATAACAAATTTGTAGAAAAAAAAGGAAAATATTTTCTTGGTGTGATTCTGCACGCAGTAAATATAAACCCCAAACCATTATTCTTCTTGAAGCATTCCTGGAAAGAGGTCTACAGGAATAAATGCAAGAAATAATCACTTCAAATAGCAGACAAGTTGGGATCACTGAATTTCAGCAAATCTTTGAAGTTTTCATATACCAATTTTTCCTCAAGTCTTATCATTATACAGCTACTGTAATGATAGACTGTAATAAACCATTTTCTTACACTAGTTCCAAAGGCATTTTTCCCATCTTATAATTTGTCTAAAAAGGATCTGAAAATAGGTCGTAATTTCTATGCAGTTGTATAACATGCAGGAATTTTCACCCAATATTTTTGCAGAAGTCTCCCATAACTATATGAGAGACACAGGAGTATTAAATATTCAATGTTTATTTTGATATAGAACGATCAGCGTTAACTTATTTATGGTCTTTAACAAGATGTGATTATGAAAGAACAATAGTTTCAGTGCCACAAAGGAACCACCAAAATGACCACAGAGGTACTTGATTTAGGTCTGTGTGAAATCCACGTTAGGGTCTGTCAAATCGCATTAATTTTATATTAATTGCTGAAGCTTAAAATCCATTTATTCTCAGCAAGGCTGTAGTTTAATCCTCTATAAAATCGGTTCATAGCCAAATAATACTATTAAAATATGAGGTTATTAATGCAACATTTTTAACATCAAGGAAAACAAACAACACTGATTTCCCTCTGTTACAATGTGCCACACCCACAGTTAATAAAACAGACAAATTAAGAGGTAACCTATGAGCTCTGTAGAAAACAAGAAGCTGCAGTAAGACACTTAAATAAATGACACATTACAAAGCTGTAATTAACTGGACAGGAACTGGTTCTTCTTTGGAATACCTATTTCAACTGTATCAGGGGCATTTAATGGGTTGTCTGCCACAGAAGCAAAATACCCATATCCTCTCCTGCATCACAGAAAATGGAAATGCAAGTAAAGTCTAAACAAAAAGACCTAATTTAACTTTCTCTCTGAGGGACAGCAATGCCTCCTGAATTGTCAGCTGAGCAGAAGCACTCTTTTTGAAGCTATCGCCTCTAAGATGCAGTACTAATGCCAAATAAAGAGATAATCATTAAAAATATACATAAGCACAAATAGTTTCCCACACACAACATACAAGGATCCAGAGCTATATTCAACTGATAACATGGGAAATATTATCTTACAAACAGCACTAGTACTATCTCAGACACTAAAATGCAAAGACTGTTTGGTGTCATCATTACAGTCGTATTTTAATTGTGAACATGATTTGAGAAATATGGTGATACTGAAGATTAATAACATTTTTATAGTGCAGATGGGAAGGAAAAGAGAGTTTATTATTAGCAACAGAATAAACTGTACTCTCTATCAAGAGGCCTCTAAAATGTGAGCACCATACATAATTTTTGTACAAAGAATTCCAATGGAAAAATAGCAGCTAAAACAATAGAAAAATTTACATTCTGTTTGGGTGAAAACAATCACTGTACATCATTACTCGCCCTATATAAAGAAGCTGACATTATATTATATTTGATTTCATTGCATTAAGGAGCAAAAGTCTGATCAAATCAAGTTAATGAATGCTTCTGTCCAACTACTAACAATGATTAAAGAAAAAGGAGAACTTTAAATTCTTTAAAACCATTTCAAGCAGATTGCAAGTACATATTTATTAGGACAAAAATACTGAAAATTAACTAAATATTAGAAAAGACATTTTAAATTGGAAAAATGAGAAAATATATCAGGAGATGAAGCTACTGCTACAACCTTAAGATAGCACTGTTTTAAGAGTACTACAGTTTTAGCAGGAATTAAAACAAAAAGATTATCCTTCTGCATCAGAAAACTAAAAACTGGAAGCTGCAATATCACCCCATGCTGAATGTATTCACTGTATTCAAGTCCAGCATATATCACAGCACCTGGAAGCAGTTTAGCTGCTTCTTTACCATTTTAGGCACCATTGCAGTCCCTCCAATTCAATTCCACCAAGAAATGGCAGTATTTAGTAACATTTATCTTCTCTCTTTTAAGAGCTAGTCCATCCACTGAACCCTCTCTTGAATTACAAATGCTTCCCATCACAAGGTCAGTTTAGTCTTAACAGTGTGGAAATACCTAGTTTCCTCCTGGTATCTCATGGAGTATATGTTGTACATATCATGTCTAAAACAACATCTCCTCTGTTGTTGGGAATACTTATTGGGATATGCAACTGAGCACATCAATTTATTTCTCAGGTCATCTTCATCTTCCTGACTAAGAGCCCTTTTCAAAACAGCTATGTAATCTTTTCCCAAAACAATCCTAATTAATTGAAGTCCTGGTAACTCCTGTTAACAATAACCTGAAAACTTTTGCTCTTCCTGGACAAATTCTTCCTCCTGTCATATCCATCAAAGCACTTTTTCAGCAGTATCTCTGGATTCAGTTTTTCTGTGAGTAGTTGGCACCATCCACTCCTGAATTATGGACTCTGTAGACTGTCCTTGAAAGCAGCTCCACATGAGTGGCAGGGACACTCTGCACAGCACTGAGTCATGCCATGATCCATGACAGCCTACCAAGGGTTCCTGACAAAACAAACTCTCCTACCAAGAGCAAATCCACCTTAAATGGCAATTGCCTGCATCTCTTCAGTCACAGCTACTGCCACAGACAGTCTAGATCTTAGACCTGATTTAATCATTCAACTAATTCTGTTAAAAAAAAAAAAAAGTGAAAACTGAGTTACAAGCAAACTGTGAAAATGCCCGAGTTGTTCAGAGTTCTTAAACTTTTTGAGAAGAGCAGCTGAGATACTTCTGAGCACTTGACTTTAAAAAAGAGTTTTGCTTAAGTTAAATTCTTAAAAATATCTCACTGAAAAGCTACTGCTCCCATTCTTAAAAATAGGGCAACAGGGTTATTCTGGCTTGAAAGCTATGACAATCATCAAAAGGTGGCCTTAGAAAATTGCCATTTCATCTCACCCAACAGGAGTACATTAGAAGCTGTAAGAAAACTCCTCTTTGTACCCCAGTCCCACAGAACATGCTCCCCCAGCATCAGCCACCGAACGCAGCTGTCTCCAGGTGAGCAAGAGCCTTTCTGTCATTGCTTACTGCTGTTCAGTGGGGCACAACGGCATGAATGCTAAAAATGAGATAAAAATACACTCTGTTTCTAGTACCTTCTATCCTCCATCCACGCTTTATGGAAAGCGTGGAAGAGAAGGCAGAGGTTGTGTTCACCATAATGCAGAAAAAGGGGAGAAGGAAGCATGGTGCACACAGAAGGAACATGAGTCAAGATGAGGAGACAAAGTAGTCAGGCTAGGGGAGACAGATGAGACAGGGGCAGGGAGATATGCACTCACTGAAGTATATTTCATTCCAGAACTTGGAGTGGAGCCCAGAAAACTGAAGTCTCAGAACCCTCCTCTGCTGTCAGCTAGTATTTACAAAAGGTAATTGCAAAGCTCTTCTCTCAGATTTGTGGCTGGACACAGAAAGGGTAACAGTGCTCTATAGCTACTTGTCCCTTTGCTATTCCAAGAGGCAGACAGCTTTGCACTATAGGTCTTAGCTTATTGGGATACCTACTATTAAACAGAAAAGGAATCGTGTTTTGTTTAAAGGCACAATATCTAATACCATGAAGATGTTACAAGATTAAAAGTGTTGGGAAAAAAAAATAATTCAGTGCACAATGCATTAAACGTTCAAATACTGAAATTGTTCCTATATACTGTAGCATGCACACACAACCAGCATACCTCTCTTTTCCTTTGCAACCCTGGGTAATTAACACCTGGCCCACATAAACATGTATGCCAGCGTCAATTAGGTTTCCTTTCTTCAACTGTGAAAGAGAACTTCATTCTTATTCTGTGACACATGGTTTCAGCCATACGTAAAGGTTACAAAGAAAATGGTCTTCTGAGCTAGTGCAAATAGAAAACAATGCAAGGAAAAAAATGGAGAGTTTGGTCAGATGCACATCCAGGCAATCCTTGTCTGCTGCTCCAGCATTCTGCTATGCAATTTGTAGCAGGCAATCCTTATGACTTTTTTCCCCTCCCTCTTAATATGCCCACTTACCAGGATGTTCACAGTCAACAGTGAGTTCCAGGACTGCTTCAGAAGGTGCAGACCATGAGGTTCACTGGAAAGCCCTAGAAGCTCTCAAATCACAGAACTAAGCTGAATGCAACAATCGCCCTCGGGGAGATATATTACATTAACTCAGGGATTCTGAGTATTAACTGCACACATCTCTAAAACACCTATTATTCTAAGGAAATGTTTTTAACCTCCAGAAGTCAAAAGATGTACATTTTCCACTGTAGTTCTATGAAGTTACTGTATTTCATGATTTGTATTTATTCACCGTTAGTAAATCAGAATTTTCCGCATGCACTGTATTTCCTGAATAGTAAAGTTACTGCCTGCAAGTGCAATCTAGTGAATGCCGAAGTGTAGAACCCTGATGAAATGTTAAACAAAGCAAGAGATAGGCATTGACCTACAAAGCAGACGTGTAGCACCATTTAACAGGCTTATGGACAAAATGTATTGCTGAAATATTACAGCATGCATCTGCATAAAGCTAACTGTTGATGGGAACCAAAGCTGACAAAGGCATAACAACATAAAAATGCATCTGTGATCTTATTCTGTATATGGTGAAAGTGACAGCCCATCAGTGTATAATTATCATATATTACTAATGGAATATTAATCAAACATTCATTACTCTAATTAGAAAAACTTGTCTTGAAAGGCAGTCTGACTTTTCACCTCTGGAACTGTAATTGACACACAAATGAATGTGACAGTCTTAACGACTATAAATCCTTAGTGGGAGAAATAGTGTCTTAATCTTCCACCATTTAGCTTAACAGCCAGTTTCCACTCTCTGTGGGTAAAATTCAAGTCAGCTTAGATGATCTCATGCACTACTTCAACCTCTGTTAAGTACTAAACATATATCTAACATGAGGCAAAGATAATACATAGGCTATGTGCAAGTTTACCGAGCGGGGATTAAGTTTTTCTTTAAAAGAAACCTGGAATATCTGTCTATAATGTACAAAGTCAAGCCTGAACTGGGATTTCAGTTATCCATGGGCACGCACACTCTTTTGAACCTGTATAACTTTTTTTGTCCCTTCAAAAGTGTCATGTTTGTGCACATACAATGTCAAGAAACCCACAAATATTAACGAAATACAAAGGAGACCAGGTAGCAGTATGAAGTCTGCTTTTCAAACAATTCACATGGAAAGAAAAGCATTTAGGAGGTAATATTTTGAAGTGCCAATAACCCAGCAGGTGTCTTAAAAAAAAAAAAAAGAAGAAAAAAGAGATGCGATCTTTGTGCTTATGTATTGACACAATCCAATGCCTGCTTAAGGCAATGATAGACATTACATTCACAGTGTGAGCCACAGATTTCAGTGAGTATCAGATCAGGCTCCTATGGATTATCCTAGCTATATTAAACCATGAGACATTCTTTTAGCAATAAAAATTATATGTGTACATGTTAAAGGGTGCACCAGGCTATGCTGGCTTACGGACATACTTCTTTTTACACACCTTGCTGAAGATGTTGAAATCTGGACCCATTTAAGTCACGTTGACTTCTGCTGTTTATTTCAAAGTGTGTTCTGATTTTACACAATGTAAAATCATAGAATCACAGAATATCTCAAGTTGGAAAGAATCCATAAGGATCATCGAGTCCAACTCCCTGCTCCTTGCAGGACTACCTAAAACTAAATCATATGACTAAGAGCATTGTCCAGATGCTCCTTGAAGTCAGACAGGCACAAAAGATACCACCCTACCATTAAAGAACTTATAATAATGTTTGACCTTATGGGATACTTGGTAAAGTTTATATAAACAAATTGAAATTCAGACTGTTGACAAAATATAATGGAGGACTAATCATAATTTAGAACTGTGAGCATATTTTAATGCCTTGACTTCATCTATCAGATAATTATTTAGGGAATATGAGAAGTGTTACGATTTGTTTAGCACTGTAATTTTTTTATGTTACCATTTCAAATTAGTGTGTTATTTTCACTTATATTATCAGGTATGGTCTGAAAGTGTAGGAATGGTGTATTTATCACCTCTGAAACAGGAAATTCTTTTGGAACAGATATCATAAATAAAAGTCTGAATATTTAAAACTCTAAAAGCATAACTTAAATTGTTTAATCTTTGTCCTTGGTTATACATCTTCATTATTTTATGTCATAAAAGTCATTCAAACTTCGTGTTCACTTGTAACTAAGCTGGCAAAGAAAACTCAGAAATTATTTGTACTGCTTCAGTTTGATGTGATTTTCTGTTGTTCAAAACAATAATTTTTCTATGAACTCATTTCTTCTTGCTAAACACAGACTCATTTCGAATTCATTACCGTGACAACAACATCCTACCAAATAAACAGTGACCATGTTTTTACCACAACAGGGATGGCAATATTGTATTAGTCACTGAGGAGGAGACAGTGAACACATCTCATTTATTACAGTGGCCAGTACTACACAAATGATTTGCCAGTTGTGATATTCATTGCACAAGACATTTCTTCCACACATTCTGCTCTTGCTTTACCCACAGACTACTCTGAGGCTTAACGTCATATGCAATAACCCTTAAGGTCCTAAAATTCAAATTCATTCCTTAACTGACTACAGAAACTGATGTAACTGGTGACCTTAGGTTTTCTGTTCTTTTGGGTTTTTTCCCCCTCCAGTTGTCATATATTCCCCTATCCAAATTATGAACTTTTACCCCTCTCTTCCAAAAAAAAAAAAAAAAAAGTCCAGGGTGAGGCAAAATTTAAAAATATCTAAATACTAAAAGCTGAAAAATGGTAATTACATAACAAACAGGTTTTCATTTGGCTTTATGAATTTACATTTGTACCTACTTGAATCTACCATTAAGTCAAATCCATTCCTGCTTTCATCCCACTTACCTCCCTGTAAACACACCAGTCACAAACCCAGTCTCCTGCATTTTGCATCTACTGAGATAAACTCTACTGCAAATACTTTTCTGCTTCCTGTTAATGCTATCCAGTTGGCGTGCAGAAGGGAACAAGATCTGGTCTATTTTGATAAAATATATGGGTTTGAGTATTTTTTTCACAGAGTATTTTCTTCAGTACATCTTTGGTTTAATTTCACATTTATTTATTAGGCACAAGCAGAGTTAGTTAGAAGTAGTTATCAGCTAAACCATGACTAATTTCATCCTACTTTCAAAAAGTATTTGACCTAGTAATAAATACAACAAAATTAATCCTACTTCTTAAAATATCTCCATGTAAACTCTAAAAAAAATGCTTAACAAAATAACTGTTAATACTACATTTGCCACACTTAATTTTCCAGCACATACACAAACTTAGCTCTAGAGAGACTCCACTGAATTAATTTACTTACTTCAGCTGGTATTTTGTAAAGATAATAATGGAATCTATTAAGAAAGGACTACATGATTAGGTTCCATAAAATTGTGGGCAACAATCCATGACTAATCTGCAAATTCAAAGGGGGAAGCAAAATGAATTTTTTTCTGTATTTATCTATTGTAAACAGATAAGATGTGCAGCAGACATACTGATCTATTTAAACATTTTGTTTCTAACACTGTGGCTTAACTTTTTCTTCTATAAAACACACAGCAGGCAGCTTACCTTAGAAAAATTCATATTACAGATGAACAAACTGGAAAGTGACTGAGCATTTGGGTTACACACAAGTTTCAGTATCTAATGTCGGGAGGGCCCAGTTTGGCTCCAGGATGATTGGCCATTGAAATTCACTTAGATCAAGAACTGTTCTCTTGATTGCTGAATTAAACATTGGCTGATGATTGTTTAAATAGTATGTGCTGAAAGATTTACTTTTTTCCCCCCCAAAAAAACCCCCACATAAATAAATACATCTTATTCTGTAAAATTTCAAGTATCTCAGTATCATACAAACTATGCATTCAGCTTTGAGTAATATCTTACTACACAAACGTAAAGCAATTTGTTTGTATCCACTAAAATAGAATTAATCATATCCATGACACCAAATTGTAGTAATAAATTCCTGAGCTCTGCTAGTGGTGGAAAAAGTTCTATCATATTAGATTTTACAGTACAGCTCTACTATAGTCATCTTTTATTTATTCATTCAGCCATACATCATGGTATGCTAAATAACATATTGGCTATTTACAATCTGTAGAGGGCACACATCTGCCCTGATCAAACTGTTTAAAAATACTATTTCCTTTACCATGAGTAAGGGCTGCTTACTATATAAAAAATATGAGTGCAGCGTAACTTTGCTGCTGGTATCCAAAAATTCCGGGTAGTCATGTGACTATGCAGAAAAACTGTCTAATAATACACTCACTGAGTGAATTATTCTTCAGAAGTGGACTTGTGAATAGTCGGGTCTACCACATAGAACCATAGAATCATTTAGGTTGGAAAAGACCTTTAAGATCATTGAGTCCAACCGTTAACCTGGCGCTACCAAGTCCACCACTAAACCACGTCCCTAATCACCACATCTACAGATCTTTTAAATACCAGCTAAGCGAGCATGTGATGTAGGTCTGACCTAGGGTCTGTGGAGTCCGCTACTTATTTGAGCTAGCAGGTCTATAAATTCATGTTCTCAAGGTCATCTGATGGCAATAACTAAAGTGGCAGTTTCAGCCCTGAGGTGCGAGTAAGGTGCATGCTTGCTGCCTTCAAGGCCTTCCAGAAAGGAATACATGGTTCCTCCTCAAGGTCCTCATTGCTTCCACCAGAAAGATAAGAAAAACTCTTTAGCGTCCCACGTGCCTGAACAGCTAATCTCAGTTTCTCTTCAGCCTTCTCTACAACACCAAAGAGGACAGAGAGATTAACATCAAGAATAAGGGAGTTTAAAGGGAACTCACTCTCTCACTTTTATCCTCCCTGAGGTTGAAGAAAAAAAATCCCCATCAAAAGATCAATCCTGACTTAAACCTAAATTCAAAGCATATGTAAGCCTGAAGAGGTACTCTACATTTATCAATCGTATTGCTAACATGAGCAGTAGCTGCCATGAACTGGATATGGAAGGAAAGATGAGTACAGCAGCAGTTTATAGTTAGACTAAATGCTAAGGCAAAATTAACAGATACATCTGAATTAATTTATATTCTACAGTAACACAAGGCTCTCATGTACACACAATACTGGAGTCAACATTATGTTCATTTTTTAATACAAAGCAGTAAAAACCAAAACCAAACCAAATCCAGATGCTCAAAAACAGAACATTGCTTCATTCAGCAATGGTTCAAACCAATGTCTAAATCCACTGCAAGGAGTCTGTATGCTAAGGCCCTGTCGCGTGAAGGAAGCCAAAAAGGCTAAACTAGATCTGGCAGACTCATCAAATAATTAATTAATTATACCACAAATAATTAATTAATGATCCCAGTTCTGTATAAAAACAAACAAACAAAGAAGAATCACAGTTGAACCAAGTAAAAATCCACATCCAATTTATTAATTGGTATCTCTTAATTTGCAATAAAATAAAATACTGGGCTTTTCTGCAATAGCCTCAGGTTCAAGCACTGTTTCTTGCATCAAGGACATATCTTGCACAGAGACGACTGGGAGCTGCACACAGAACATTGGTAGGATTTGTTCTAAATGATGTACTGTATTAAACATGAAAATGAACTTTAGCATGACAACATTACAGATTACTAATGTTGAAGCTTTTAACAAATCAGATTGACATTTGTGGGCTTTCCTACATATTAGTGTCTCTGTTCTTAGAGTGACTGTAAGTCCTTGGGAAAATCGCTTAATTATTTTTGGTCCTATAGCAGTTCAGGAAGCAAACTACAGGTAAGCTGAAGAGCAAAAGGCAAGTTATAGTTCCTCTAAATGTGCAAAGTCTGTTAGAAAATTGATTATTGGACACACAGAACTGAAGTCACCAATGTTCTCATTGTATGTAAAATTTTTCTGTTTAGTTCCAAAAGAAACTGAAATGGGCACCAAGATGAACCTGCATCTTTCTCTCACCATGCTCTGCTGGGTGTTGTCATGGAGGCACCAGAAATTTAGAATAAAGAAATGTCATGTAATTCATTTCTCCTAGGTCCTGTAGAAATGCTGTGATCCTTGAGTAATCTCTAAGCGAACATTTTTGTCTTCAGAAGGGCTCTGCAAGTGTAACACACAAAAGTGTTGCTACTGCATTTCAGCATTTCTTCTTTTGAAAAAAACCCTCTAATATGGCCCTGACCAATTAGTGCTCAACATTAAAAACCTCATACAGCCTTTTGTAGGGCAGGCAACCTGCTCCTGCAGTTGATGTTCAAAATGCCAGTCAGCATAAGGAGCAAAGGATCAGGTCAAGAACCTTAGTATACTCTCATATTTTGACTTGGTTCTGTCAGAAGCATCCTCTGGAAGGCAATTTAACATAAGAGCTTATTTCACAGCACGCTGCACTGATTTTAGAAGTCCCTTACATAATATCTGCTTTGTAAATGACCAAAGTACTTGAATACTGCAGAACTTCCTTGTGTTTAGCTGTTCTATTTCTGTATTTAAGATCTCATTGCTAACTGTGCAAGGCTTTTTTCACATGAATTTGTAAAAATGGGAATGGCATTTCCTCATCTTTTGTCTAAATCTACTGCTGATAATTATTAGAATCTGGTTTTAGAAATGTGCAGATTATTATTCCTTTTTTCCTGTCTGCCCTGATCCTGATTTCTAAAGATATCCCTTTTTCTGAAAATACATTTTATTTCAAGACAAACACTATGCAAGAACTTAACCATACGTATAGAATAGTAAATGTCCTTTTTATTGAGCTCATAAGAATATTTGTGATGTGCAAGTGGTCTCACAGGCTTCACACTGTTGGTTTTGCCCCTTGACTGAGAAATTATTGGCATATGACAGCAAACAAATGATCCTTTTCACGCATAAACATCTTTGTTTCTATATAATTCTGCTATACAACTCTCCCTGCAAAATACAGCATGAAGATTCCCAGTGGGTAAATTTATATCATGCTATAGAGATGTAAACCACCATACAAGTATTCTGGAAGTCAGATCACACACCAGCACAGTATGGTAAGAAACACCACATAGATTTGCAGATTGGAAAAAAAAATGAAAAATTATAATTCTTAGATACAAAAATCAACTCACACTTCTACCCAAGGTGAAATGAATGCTCTTCAACTACCATGCCACTTGAATTCTGTAAATGACATTACACGGGTATTGAAACAGCTCTGCAAAGAATATTGGCTTTGAAGTAGTTTTTATGAACTAATGGGAAAAAAAACCAAAACAAAGTGGAAGAGGTAACCATAGTTTTCACATGAGTAAGTTTCTAATATTTCAGGTATTAAAAACATAAATATTTTTTTTCTGAGATAAGAGGACAGCCAGCTGGTTTGAACACCATTCAGTAGCCTCTCCTGAGTGCAATATCAGTAGCTTTTTTCTTTCTTTTTTTCCCTTTTTTTTCATTTTATTTTTTTTAAGAAAAAATCCTGCATTGGCCTTTTTCCCAAGGAAGAGCGAGATCCAAATGTGTAAGAAAAAGGTTTCATTTTCAGTTTATAATTCCTCTTGAGTTTATTTTATCACATAGATATCCATATTACATTTTTTAAGAAATCCATCTTTTTCACTAAAAGTTACAGTGCTTCCCAAATAGACATTGTACTCTTCTTCTAGAGCCTTTCATTTCATACAGTGATATACATACCATACTTTTCAAAGTACCACTAATCTAGTAATTGCTAGCACTATTTCACTGTTGCTATTAAATGACATGCACCATCTAGGTATTTGGGATGATTTTCCTCAGAAAATAATTTGAACAATCTCCCTAAATATTACATTTTATGGTTGTAAGGTTCTTCCATTAACAGAATTACAGAATCAACATTCATTTTTAATCTAAATTGTTTTGACATGACAATGCTTGCAATACTTCATTTGTACAAAATAACAATAAATTCTCCTAATTATACCTCTTTCATTCCTTGCTGTGGTGATTTTTCCCCTATTTATTCTACTTTGCCATCCCCTTGCCACTAAAAAGCTACATTAGGATATTCATCAATACTATGTACAAAACTGTATATAAATTTGACAGTAAGTACTGCTCTGCAAAGAAAAGATCTGTTAGAAGGAACAGCTCGGTGGGTGACCTCCTATGGTATGTTCTTACAAAATGGGATCTGGTAACAGAATTTAGTGACGTTCTAAAAGACAGTCACAAAAAAAGAAAAACAAACCCCCACAACATTATGGAGGTAAACCAGACGCAGAGCTGTTGACAACTTAAAAGGACCAAACCACACCTGAGCATTACGCCCCATGAATGGATAGCCAGAAGACAGAGACTGAAGAGAACAAGGAATCTCCTTTGATATCCTTGTGAAACATTTGCACCAATGCAGTTCCAGCAACACAAAACCAGAAGCTGCATTCTCCTACAATCCATGAAATAAAGCTCACCCTATGTGAATGGTATACTGTAAGGACTCTGAAATTCTTTTAGCTGCAGGACGGAAAGAAGATGGAGATTCTTGTGTACTTTGGACATCTGTGAGACACTGTGTGTCCATGGAACACGCTGACTCTCAGTACTTCTGCTTGACAAAGGCACCTGCACATCGCCTGTTGTCTGGTTATGCATGAATAGATACTGTTGAGACCACTACCAAAACCCAGAAACCTGGATTTTATCTCCATTTCTCTTTAGTTTTTTTCCTCCTTTTTCTTTTTTTCTGATGACAAGACAAAAGAAAAAACAAAGGACAGTAGTGAGACACTAATTCTTGATGTTGACTTTCAATGTTGGATGCACACTGCTAAAACTGATGAAGGTAAGTGAGACCGCTAATCGTTTTCTCTTACTGTTATTGACCTCCAATCAGACAGATATATTGGCCTCTTCCCTCTGCAAAACTAAACAGACACACAGGAGGAAAGCGTGTACAAGCACAGAATTAGCAACAGAAGTCACAGTCAGAAAGCTGGCTGAAAAAAAAACACTCCCTTTCATTTGAAAAAGTAACTTGGGTACCATCCTATCAGCATGCCCCTTGAATTACCTTCAGTGAGGATTTATGCCCAGAACATGAAATGGACTCTCAAGAACAATTCTTAGACAAAATTTTGGGGGATTCTTATCCCCTTATCTTCTTTTTCCCCAAAAGAAAGAAAAAAACAAGGAATCCTTGACTGGATCCAGCACAGGCACCATATCAGCACATCAGGCTATTAAGAAGCTGAAACCTGTAAGCTGTTGCAAGTCAACTCAAGCTACTGCAACCTACATTTGAAATTGGCCCACAAAGCTTAAAAAAGCACCTTCTAGATATGAGACATCATCTGTAACTACTGAGATCTTTGGTTATGAGTTGATGCCACACACTTTTATCATCTGAACCACAGCAACTGAGGTTCAAAACCTGGATCTAGATATCTAGAAGTGTACATTTCCTTCCAAAAGTTAGAAGTCCATTTCTCAAATCCCTAGTTTCCTTAGTATGAGAAAGCAGAAGACGAACAACCTCTTCAATTAGCTAAAGGTGATGGTAAAATTTTCAAAGGGAGGGAAACAACTGGAATGAGGGACATTCCTTGAAATGCTACCAATACAGGGACAGGGCATCATGTGGAAAGAGATCAGAAGTTTTTCATATACAAAGGTTAAAGGAAAAGCTTCACAGGCAACTATTCAAAAATAGTTCTCATCTAGCAGAAGACACTGAAGATATGCATAAAGTCAAGCTTACTTGGCAAGCCAGATTACGAATGTACTAGCTTCTATCATTACGGCTTCTTGAGCAGCTTTTCAAATGACACAGGCAATCCTTTCAGAAACATAGAGATAGAGAAAGATAGAAATATACTGTGTGATTTCAAAGCACTGCAAAGTGTTTCTATAGACAATCTGCCAACAAGACAAGTTAAGAAGGCCAAAGTCACCATTAGCATCTGCCTTCCAATTACGGAGTCACAAATGACATATTGCTCAGTGACAAATGATGACTGCTGTCTTATATTAAAATGGTTGCTCTAGCAGATGTTTTCAAATTATCCCAAGCTATGTCACAGGGAAAGGCAAAAGAACTGGAGATACGCCCAGAGAGACCTGGTGCACCAGCAGCCTAAGGGAACCATTTAAAAAGCCATTTGGTATCCCCTCATGAGATTTTAGCTACAAAAACTGAATACAGAAAGGAACAGGGGACTAGAAAATATGTTATATTCCTCAGTGAAAATTTTAAGTATCTGACTACAGGATGATGGGGAATAAAAAGTGCTCACTTCATCTTAGCTTGGACAGAGAGACAGTCTAGGCAGACAGTCCTTCAAAGAAGAGACGGAAAGGAAAAAAAAACCAAACCAAAACACCAACAATTACCCCAGAAAGTAGTACTCCCTGTTACTGCTCTGTGATGACAGAGTCAGGGCAAAAGAAACTCTTTTTATCGTGAACATCTCCAAACAGTAATCCTGGTATCACATACCACATACTGACTCAAAAACCAAAATTAAGCCCTGCTCCCTGGTAAGAAGAGGTAGACTGCTTTTACTGCTACAAAACCCCTGGGGCACCATGGGGAAACTTTGTCCAAAAAGAGTACAGAGAAATAAAGGAGAAAGAGAGAAAGGAGGTGATCACCCTTCCATCTGAAATGGGCTAAGGAGTAAGGCTCCGTCAGGTCTTACACACAGTTAGAGCCAAGACAGGTCTTCAAATCAAAAACCTGATGGGGAAAACAAGTTATTTCCTGAAATCCCATAGTCAAACCATATAGGTATAGAAATGCTGAAATATGATGCAAGCGGAAGGGAGGATGAGAGTGGTGAGAGACACAGAGACTGTGCTCGTCCAGCATAGCATCGTTCTCAGGAGCAGCTCTCTGGAAGCATAAGACAACAGTAAAAGCACACCCCAGTAGACAAAAAAAACCCCAAAAACACAAAGAGGAAGGTGCCAACGAACGCTGCTACAAGTTAAGGAATGGGTAGGTGTCTAGTCTTGACCTATGGTGAGGGAGAAAATCCTCTCTCTCTCGTTACCATGGAGATCCCCTTTTCAGGTTTCTTTGGATGAGCTTTGTGCATGAGTGCAAAATTTGGCATAGAAGAGAACAAGTACTAATTATGTGCCCCTGACAAAAATAGCCTTCTTAAATCTTGAGTGATAATACAACAGAGGCTGTAAAAATTAACTTTGGTTACAGAGATTAAGGGCTGAATAAACTATCTCATGTTAAAGTGCCTTGAGCTCTATCTTCTTAAAACGGCAATGCCAGGCTGAGAGTATTGCACCTGCCTGTTACAATTCGGGTGAAAACTTGAGTCACTGGATGGTACGAGACTGGAGTGAAAATTACAACAGAAAATATTGCATGGAGGCTACTTACTACTGTTTCTTGGTACAGGACTGCCTTTATTTATCATAGTATTTCATTAATTATTCATGCAGTTCTTTTTGTATTTCCAGGGGGCAACATCATTAGCCAGGGCTGCACTGAGGCACACCACCTTTATGGGAAGGACAACATTGCAAAGTCTAACACAAACAGATTACATTGATATGCTTGTAAGCATTAATCCCACAACAGATAGACTAGAACGAGTTAAACGTATATTTAACATATACAGTCCTGGTGAAGAAAAAAAAGAAAACTTTAGTTCAGGAGCATATATATATAATGGAACACTATTGTACCCTTTATTTTGAAACTATTTGATTACCTCTCTGATAAAGAGCATACTTTGCTCCCATATGTTTTCATTAATTTACGCTATCTAATTTTAATAGTTCTGAAATACACAATATCAGACAGACAAGTAAGCTATACAGAAGACAACACGGAACTGTGTTGTTGCCTTTAAAAATTCCTAATTTTCCTGTAATCATGACTATCAGCAGTAAATTTATCTTTAAATGTATATCCTTTGGACTTTTGGACCCTTTTGGATCCTTTGGACCAGCAAACACTGATCAAACTCACAACATCTTTTAAGTGAGGGGAAATACCTTAAGCGTATATGTACGCTGGACCCACATACCAGTGCAAATTAGTGTTGCCTTTTTAAAGGTGTATTAACATTGAAATACAACCCAACACAAGCAGCTGAGCATACACCATGCCTACAAGCACACCTACCTTTTATTTGGTTAAACAACTACTTTTTTTTTTTTTTGAATAGCTAACTTCATATGCTGTCCACTACATTTCTCACCATTTTCGCTTCTGTTATTATTTTTCCTTTTTTTGCTTCCTGTCTTTAACAGTGTATTTACATATCTCTGACAGGTGTAAGAAACAACGTGAATGGGATTATCCAAACTCAATCCTGCGTGAAACCGAAGTGCTCCTTGTTAAATACTAATCACTCAATAAATTTTCTCCGACATGAAATAAGGCTATCACCCTCCTTTAGAAACAAGCATGGTGTAACAGTTTCCTTCTTGGCATCCTGAGCCGGCTTTAATAACAGCAACAAGAAGGAAAAAAAAAAAAAAAGCCATTAATTACATAACGGACCTTGCTAAACGCCTCGTTTCCCCAGCGGAAGGGGCACGGCACGGCCCGCTCCCGCCACCCGCCCGGCGGGGATCGCGACGCCTGTCCCGCCGCCCGCACACGCACGCCCGGGAAACGATGCGCAGCGGGACGGCGGGGGGAGGTCCGCATCTCCCGGGGGGGATTGCTGTACCCCCCGCCCCGGGGACCACCCATGCGGTCACCGGAGCTCTTCGCGGCTCAGCGCCCACACCTGTGCCACGCCGGGCCCCGGGGCGTCCCGGGGAAAGGGGCTGCGCCTGCCCGGGGCCCGCTGCCCCGCCCGACCTTCCCTCCCCCGGCCCCGCGGCCGGGGAACTCTGCTTCCCGAGCGGCCCGGCAGCGCAGGCTCCTCAACGCCACCTTCCTCCCTTCCCCTGCTGGCCTGAAAGGCTTCCCCAGGCAGCCGCGCCTCCGGGGGATGAAAGTCTGGATCGGGGTCCGGGGAGCCCCCGCGGGACGCGGTCCGCTCGGCGGGGGCTGCTCGGTGCGGGACCTCCTCTCGGTTCCAGGGGATCCCCACACCACACGGGCTTAGCTGAAGGGGGGAGGCAAAAATTCACGCTGCTTCTCTTGCCCTGCCGAGGAGGGACACGGGACAAACTCGGCCCGAACAAGAGGCGACAACTAGTTGTGGAGCCCGCACGGGGCTGCGGGGGGCGGCGGGACGCGGGTCCGCGCCCCGCCGGTCCGGGGAGCCGGCGGGCCCGGGGCGGCGGCTGCCCCCGCCGCGATCGCTCGCTCGCTCCCCGGGGAAGGGGGCGCCCCCGGGGCAGGGGATGGAGGATCGCCATCCTCGGTGGCTGCCAAAACACCCGCGGAGGGGGGGATAAAAGCCCCGCAACGCAAGGCCAGCTAGAAATTACTCATTTGAATGATGCAGCAAACGACTGGGGGGGGGGGGCGCTGGTCCTCCCGTTGCCACTCTCCAGCCCTGATTAATAATGCACAGGTTCCCTGCCGAAGCGAAAAGCTCTCTCCCTTCCGCGCACACAGCAATTAATAGCAACCTTCATCCCGCGAAACCTTCTCTAAGCACTCCCACACGCCGGCAGCCCGCGGTGGCAACTGCTGGGAGCACAATAGGGGGAACCTCTCTGCCTCACAGACCGGGGTGGGTGGGGGGCTGGGGAAGCCAAACCTCTCGCGGCAAAACCCGATCCCCCAAGACGAAGAGTCCCGGGGAGCCGCCGGGAGCGGCAGCAGCGGCAGCCGCCGGCGCGGCAGGAGGGCAGGCTGCCTGCCTGGCAAGCGGAGGGCGTACCGCGCAGCACGCTGCCAAAACACCATCACCCATCGGTATTGTCAGCAAACAGCACACACGCATTTACCTTTTTATGCCCGCCGTCCGTCAGTCAAGCATTTGAGGGAGAGAAGGAGAAGGGAAAGGAAAGGAGAAGAAAGAGACAGAGAAATAGAGAGAGCGAGAGGCGGCTGCTAATCCCCGTGTAGAAAGACTTCCAGCAGCAGGAGCAGCAGCATGCGTGTGTGTGTGTGTGCGCGTGTGCGTGTGTGCGTGCCCGGAGTGGAAGCACAGCCCTCCTGGCGATGCACCGGCTCTTGCACCGAAGTACTGTCATGTGCGTATCTCGGTGTGTGTACCCATGGAGAAAAAGAAAAAAAAAAAAAAAAGAGACGGGGGGAGACTAGGCAGTCACACGCCCGGCGGTGCACTGCTGGGGGGGAAGAGGAGGAGGAGCCCAGCGCTCCCCAGCCCAACCACCGGAGGAGCAGTTCGCTACTACGGCGGCCGGGCCCCGCAAGCCGCCGGCCCGCACGCCCGCCCTTCCCCTCCCGCTCCCAAGGACGTGCCTTCGGGAAAGACCCCTCGGGGCTCCTGCCCGCGGGGACACCGCTGCACCCCGGGCTGCCCGAGCCGGGCGGGAACCAGCTGAAAACAAGAAAAAAAACAAAACACACGTTTCTGCCCCAAAAATGCCGCCCGGAGAGCGGCCAGGGCCGCCCCGGGGAGGGGAAGGGGCCGCCCGCAGCGTCGCGCCCCTGGTAGCGGGGGGACGCGGGGTTTCCCCGGGGGTGCTGCTGCAGCCAGAGGCAGCGGCGCGACGGGGGGACCCCCCCAAAGCATGCGGGGCGGCCCTTGTCCGTGCGTGGGGGCCAGCGGCGGCACGGCTGTGGGTCGGGAGAGTGCGGGGGGGTGGCGGCGCCGAGTGCGGGCTGGGCGTTTGTGAGAGCGATCGCTATACCTATAAATACATACATTTGCGAGTATTGAAACTGAAAACGCGGTGAAAGGCTGTGCTAATCCAGGCCACGGTGCAGACACCTTGATACTCGTGTGTCCAGTCAGGCACACTCAAATTTCAGCCACGGTATATGACCTACTAAAAAGTATTTGAACAGTGGTAATACGTTCAAATCAATTATTTGCTAAATAGTAAATATTCTATCCATCTTTTGGATATATAGCCACATTTATGCATATAAATGAGATTTTGACATATGATTCATGAAAGAGCTAAAATAAAATGAGCAAATTATTCTTATAGTCCTAAATTTTCTAGTGGGACATGCCAGCAAGTTTCAAGATGCGGTTTCTTTAAACTGCAAACCAGGAAAAGTTTGTGAGAAATGTGCTTGATGTTTTATTCTTTGTACAAAACAACTAATATGTATGGACTAAAAGTTAATCTTAGTAGTAGAAAAAGGTTTATTAAATGACAAGAATGAAAAAAGTTTTGGTGGGAATATCAGGTATACTGTTTCTACTCATTTTTTGTTTCTTTGTAGTGGACAATATAGACCTAATGTCTCAGGGGTAAAACAAGGAGGAAAGGAAAAAGTGTTGTTGACGTTTTTAATTACATATGTAGGTCACGTCTACAAGCTAGGTAGGCTAGGAAATTCTGATGACTGATAATTATGTTAATTAGCAAGCAATCAACCAGTTGAGTGGGGAAAAAAATTGGTCAATCTATGTAAAAATAATTGTTGGGGTTTTTTTTTTAGTTGTAGACATAATAGATGGTGTAGAGAGAAAATCACTGAAAAGTCTGTCCATCTTGTTAAGATTTAGCTGTTCACAATAAAATATTTTGAGACTTCCCAGAAGTCCTGCAATAAAATCAAAAAGACCAAATTTGTTGTCACTAAGTTGTATAAATCAAGTCAGTATGACGTCGTTAAAAAACCAAATTGCACCCCAAAGCCATATCATTTGTTTGTTTGTTTATATAAAATAAAGGTACACATGCCCTTTTAGTTCTTTAACTGAAACACAGATGCTGAATCTGAGCTAACTCAGGTAAATAAGCTAAATAGCACAGGGTTAATTTTTTTTTCTAGTGTTTATCAATACAGTACTATCCTATGCAGTATATTAGTTTATCTCTTAGCAAGAATTTTTTGACTTGTCATCAGGAACTGTATGTTCAAGGAAGTTTCAAATCTGGCATAATCTGTAGTTTAAAATATGACGGTCTGCGAAGACCTCATAGTATAATTTATGTAATCTTTCCTATGTAATTATGTGAAGATTTAGCCTGCCCTCCGTAGGCCTGTGAAGTTATAAAGCAGATTTAGTCATGTTATGTGTGATAGTTCTATGAAAATATTTATACCAAATGGGCTGATTACATTAGTTAGTAGAACTAGATAGTAATGAAAACAGATAACATATTTTTAGGCTTCATACAAACGTCCAGAAAATGAAGTAGACCCAATTTTGATTGAAGAGTAAGAAGGAAAGAGGTGATGTTTTTGCATAAAATGATCTGACCTCAAAATAAAAGCCAGCATGGAGATTTTGTTCCTTTTTTAACTTGTACTCCCTATTGTGAACCTAAACCATTTAATCAATTTTCTGGATCCTCCTTGCTTGCCTGATTTCAGTCTGGCTGGGCGAAGAGGGTAGGAGAGGGAAGTCTCGTCATAAATTCTCTCCTGAACTGATCTAGAGGAATCTGCATCTTGGAGGAATAAGAAATTCAAGTTGCTTTACATAATGATGTAGATGGTCTTCATGGGCCGCTAATTATTTTGATTTTAGGCATAACACATGTCTGTACTGGTAGTCCTAGTACTCATGGGTGTCTCAGAAGACATGCAACTTGGAGGGGAGATTTCCAAGATGAGAGCAAAGATTCTTCATGGGGCTGTGTGAGAGATGGCATGCATGAACAAAACTGAGAAGAGCCTGTGAAGCAGAGGGTTTCAGTAAGGACAGTAAACAAATGTAGGTAAAGAAGAAACAAATGAAGAAAGCAAAGCCTGGAAGAAAACTGTTCCAAAATAGTTTTCAGATCAGAAAAGTAGGAATCAGAAAGGAAACATTTTAAACGGCCTGGGGAGGTGAGATAGTTCATTATGAATATCTTCAGCCATCTGCAGTTTCTCAAATTACCCCAAATGCCAATGTCCTTATTATGTACTATACTCACACTTTGATCTCTTCCTTCTTGGAGGAAGTTCTCTTTGCTTTGACTGATGGTGAAAGAGATCATCATATCGACTGTCATTACTACATAATTAAACTATATACGTGCTTACATGGACTTCTTCCACGTTACAAATTTTTGACAATACGATTAGTTTTTGTCTGTCACTGCCCTCTACTGGAGAGAACGTCAGAACCGCTCGATTAGGTCTTCGTACGAAGCCTTAGAGCACTACAGCTGTTGGTTCTCGTTTGTTGGTGAATCACCTTTTCACGACCAAGGCTTACAGGCGTGAAGGTCTGGATGGTCAGCGTCCATAAGAAGATTTCTTTTTCCCTATGAGTTCAAATAATTGATCATACAATTTGCTGTCTGCAGTTTGTTGACACAGGCAAGATGATGACTGAGCAATGGTTGAGATTTTAAGATACGTCTTCCATTAACTTCTGGGGAAGAGGCATCTAAATTCATCACAGAGAAGTTGAAAATCTTGAGCAGTGCTGCTTTGGTAGTATTTGCCTGTAACTTTGTAGATAACCTCATTGCCTTTCATATCTAAATCCTTTGATTCACTCTCCATTCCATTACAAAAAGATTGCCCTCCATCCCTTTTCCTACTCTGACCTTTTAGGCCTCTATACTTACCTTTCACTGTCTATATCAATACTGCCAAAAAGTATCACATTTTTGTTATATTTTATTTTCCTTTTCCTCACAGGCTGGGCATTAGCAGAACAACTGAAACATGGAGAGCACAGCAGTGATATTCTCCCAGTTCCCCCGTGTCTCATTTTCTCCACGTACTGTCACAACAACTCATGCACATCGAGAGCAGTTTCTGTTGGAACACACCAAGTTTTCCAGCTGGGTGGGCACACACATCGCCAAGGCACACTGAGAGCTGGGGAGAATGAGGCCTGCTCAGAGTGTACAGTAAAGAAATTTTCACTGTCAAACTCAAAATATATCTTCTACATAGTAGATGCTAGCAATTTCTCTGTTCGTTTTTAACTTCACCACATCTAGGTCAGATTTACAAAGATGAAGACCACATGTGTGCTCTTCTCATTCCCTTCTGGCATCAGCTATTGCTTCAAGGCAAGAAGGCATTCTGAGGGTGGCTGTAGGGGTATCTTCAACCTGGGCAAAAGAATAGCTTTGGTGGCTTCTACCCCTAATCTGATTAATGGCAGAGCCATTTAACCTAAAACTCTGCTTTCTCCTCCCCCTCTGAGTACCCTGAAGCAGACATCTGCCTAGAAAATTTTATTTAAAATACCTGCACTTTCCTAATACTATAAATGTCTTTTACTGAAAAGGGTTAGTATCTGCCACACCCATTTAAGTCTGCTTGTTGTATCTTATTGGCTTGCACTGAAGGTGGTAATGTCCTAGGTAGATGAATTGTGTGCGTTGCCGCATTTCATGTTACCTAATTTTTTGCTATGGAAAACACTGCAGCAAATTCCTTTCTCCAACCTAATGGATAACATAGAGGAATTAATAGGGCATGGAGCAGAGCAGTTGTTCCCAGTGAGTGACTCCTAAATGACAGGTGCCCTCCAAGGAAAGGTAAGCAGGCATCAGCTCACCTTGTAGAACCACAATGAGTATTGACTGGTCAGTTAAAGACGGATGATAAGAAGGCCTGATGAGCCACTAGTTACTCATCCAGAAAAACTGGAAAATAGTAGCAAGTAATCCAAATACAGTGTCAGTTCAGCATAGCTACTTAATACAGAGAAAAAAAAGCTGCAAGATTAGCATGGGTTTACAATTGATACATGTTCTTTAATGATTTAGAAGTAAAACAAGTACTTTGTTAAAGGTATTATTCTTGTGACCTTTAGGCTATCAAACACATAATTGCACAAAACCTGTGACTTTCAACGTCTATCAGGAAATAAGTCAGAAGTTGTCTTGAGAAGCTTCTCAGCAGGGTCTCTGTTTTGGAAGATGTAAAATAGAAGATTTGAGAATGACGTCTTCCCTCCCACCCCCTGAATCTTTGTGTCGGTATTAGAAACAAGCAAGTTGCTGTGATTTTCAGATATCAGGATGTATTTCAGTGGCATCAACAGCAATGTTCTGAATAAGCAGAAAGAGAGAGGAGGAAAAATTAGTTCAAACCAATAAACCCATGACATTCTTTCAGTAGAATGAGAATACTTTTCTGGATATTGAGATATAGCAAAACCCCGAGAGAACGTCAAAGTGCAAATCAGTTTGTAAATATCTGCATCAAGGAGGTACATTCAATTTCTTAATTAAGAAGGGCTGTAATAACTTGTGATATCATGTTTTTTAAGTATGAGCATATAATTCTAAAGTGGAGTGCAATACAATCATAGGAATATTTTTGCTCCTTTTGACAGAAAACTGGGGAAACAGAGAAAGCTTCGTAAGACCTTTATATGAATGAGAAGACTAGAAATAATGTAGAAAATTGTCTCTCCCTTAGGATTTTAAGTGAGGTATTTTTAGATAAAAATTATATTTTATATCTGCATTAATTCCTGAACAGGCAGCACAAATAGCACAAAGCAATTGGAGCTAGCTGAAAACTACAGTGACTAGTTTGTACAGGAACCACAATTCTCTACCGTATGAGCTAGAATTACTCCATTCTTACAGCAGGTAACAGTGGAAGATACTACTTCTCTACTCAGACTAACTGCATATCAAAGAGCTCACAACAGTCAACTGAGATCCAAACTGAGACCATGGCTTCATTTTCCTAGTGATGCCATCAATTCAAATGTTGTTGAAGACAAAAGACTGCTGAAAGCAATCTTTTTTATAAATAATTTAATCATACACAGCATGAAGCATGATGGGAAAAAGAAAACATTACTTCCATTTTGCAGGTGGAAAGTTGATATCAATAGAAGCAGAAACAAGAGCTGGATTCCTGTATTCTGATTTTAGATTTTAACAGGAGGGTTTCATTTGCATCTGGCTTGGTCTGTTTCAGCCACCAAAAGATTTTTAAAATGAAAGCCTTCACACAAAGCATGGGTGTCCTGGAGAGAAGTCCTAAGAACATTCAGCAGGGCTTTCTGATGTGAGAACTCCCTCCCTCTCCTTAAATGACTGGATATAGAAGAGCGAAAGCTAGATTTGTCCAGATTTACTGTTGTGCAATAATCTTGTCATTTATACAGAAATGAGGATAGGGAGATAGAAGTTGTCTGCTGCCTTAGTAAGCCTAGTCCAGAGTGAGAGGAATTGAACATAAATTGTGCGTTAAAGCAGAAGAAAAGACATCCAAATCTTTAGAGATGGGATTGTTCATTCTTCTGAAGTTTGCGGGGTTTTTTGGTTTTGTTTTCGTTTTTTTTTACATTATGGGAAAAGGAGGCAACAATTTGGTTTGTTAACCATTTTTCACCATTCTTTCATGTGAATCCTGATAAATCAAGTAGTAAGCACTACACAGCTGCCAAAAGGTCCCAATATTCAAGGTTAAATCCACATTTTTATAACACGCTCCATTATTTTCCACTTTGTGCCTGGAAGATATGCTGATTTCTCACGGTTAGGGTGTTTCTGAGGAGAGCTTTTAACAGGAGCTTCTAATAGAGTTAGACTCCAGAAAGACCGATAATTAAGACTTACATCAATAAAGGTGTCAGTCAAGTATGGGAAAGGAATTATTTTAAGGCACGATAAAGAGCTGATAATGTCAGTGAAGGTAGCATACACAGATATTTCAGGCTAGTTTCTCCTCCCATGGAAGTCAACAGGAGTTTTACGATGAAGGTAGCAGCAGAGTAGGATAATAAAATACCTCATCAGATTATAGGAAATATTATTTCCTATTTTCCATCTGCAATCTGTAAAGTACCCCAAACTGACATGTGTATAACAGTTACAGTGTAATTATAATTAAGCATCATCTTTCATGGAGGCTCTGTAGTTAAAATAAGGACAAATCAAAGACAACACAGGAAGAAGCTACTTATGATATTTTTAAAAATATATGAGAACATATTTCAACATACTTTTGTCTCAAGTAGAAAAAAGTTTTCAGGTAGTAGTACAATTCTACAGTTCACAAAACAGGGTCCTGGTACGGAAGGCCATGCTAGAAGTTTTGGGTTATTATTAGCAATTTTAGAAGTGAGAGCTTCTCAGATCTCTTGAAATCCCCAGACTTTTTCATTTCATCAAATTAATTCTACCCGCACCATTCCAGAGAAGTCCTTACTTGTTAAAGCATGCATATATAGTTCCTGTTGTTACAGAAGTTATGAAAAATCATGCACACCTCTTTCAAAAGTTCTCTATTAATGGGTATGGAAAAAAGTGTGTATTGACAAGTGAATCCCTTCTGCATTCTCTATGGCAGTTTCTGCCACGTATTTGGGGTGGTGATGTTTACCCCTTGAAAGCACGAGGACAGTTTATTCAACATGCTCATCGGAAAGCCAGCAGCTGTTGAATGGCACTGCCCTCGTCTCTGTGAACAGTATTCTGACAGCATCCTTTGCCATTCCTAGCAGCCAACCAACGTTACTTCAGTCAGTGTACTTCTGCTGTTGTGCGCTTACTTCCAAACAGCTGAAGCAGCCTTCTGAACTCACAAAAAACCCCAGACTTTTCATACATTGTCGTGCTTTAGCCCCAGTCGGCAACCAAGCACCACATAGCCACTCGCTTACCCTCCCGGTCCCCCAGGTGGGATGGGGGAGAGAATCTGAAGAGCAAAAGTAAGAAAACTCATGAGTTGAGATAAGGACAGTTTAATAATTGAAATAAAATAAAATAATAATAATAGTAATAATTAAAAAATTGTAATGAAAAGGAAAACAACGAGAGAGAGGAATAAAACCCAGGAAAAACAAGTGATGCAACTGCTCACCACCTTCTGACTGACACCCAGCCCATCCATGGCCCCCTGGCCAGCTCCCCCCAGTTTATATACTGAGCATGACATCATACAGTATGGAATAGCCCTTTGGCCAGTTTGGATCAGCTGTTTTGGCCGTGCCCCATCCCAGCTTCTCGTGCACCTGGCAGAGCACGGGAAGCTGAAAAGTTCTTGCCTAGTGTAAGCACTACTTAGCAACAACTAAAACACCAGTGTGTTATCAACATTATTCTCATCCTAAATGCAAAACACAGCACTATACCAGCTACTAGGAAGATAATTAACTCTATTCCAGCCAAAACCAGGACATACGTGCAGGAAGATACAAGGTTTGTAACTCCTATAAGAGGAAATCTTTATGAGCTGCTTCTATTCCAGCGTTCTAGCTACCAGCTATCCAGAAATTTTTGTTTTCTAATAATCAGCAAACTAATCTGTAATTAGCCTTCTGCTGAGCTAGCACAGTCTTGGAAATCTGCAAGTGTCTGTAAAGTGCAGTGCAGCTCAGCATATTTTATAAAGTTGTTTGGAGGCTGCAATGAAGTATATCTGACAGCATTCTTATATAAATCATTCCTGCACAACAGAGCTCCAACACTGAAAGCTTTGATCTACCTGGTAACATTTCATTCCTAGAAGCTTGTAAATAAAAATAAAAACCCCAATTTCCTCCTTTTTTAATACCCATTAAATTTTGTTTTAACGTTAAAATGGCATTCAGTAAAGGACAGCAAACTACCATGAATAAATCACCATGTATACACAATGCAGCTCTCTGAAGGCAGAAACCCTTGGCAAAAGCAAGACTAGCAAATTGCAGAGTGTCCAACACCGTGGTGTAAGGAAAAAGAGTTTGGCCAATGAGAAGCAATCAGATTTCTCAACTTATGAAAAGTGCCACAGTACAGCTTAGTCAGCAATTTGGTGATTAGTTATACCTTGGGGAAGACCTTCTGCTATATAGCTTCTCTGTGCTGCTTCAGTGACACAGAGAGGCAATAAAGCTGGTATAATTGACTACCACAGAGGGAAGCTGAAGGCAAGAAAAAGTACCATTTTGAACTTGTTCATAATGGAATCACATCATGTAATATCTGATAATTAAATGTACTGCTGTGATCAAGAGGATCCAAAAGCCACCAGGATGACCAGAGATCAACAAAGGAGACAGAATATTTTAAGCACAGGTAAAATGTCAAAAGACATTACTACCAATAGCATTGTAGGGTATTGTGTTAATTTCTTCTCCATACTTCATTTATTTATTCAAAGAGTTTTTTAAACTGCCATCCTTGAAAACTGAAGCTGGGGTTGAAAACCAGGTGTTGTTCTTTCTGCCTCACTGAAGGACAGAAAGTCTCAGGAGTATGCTGTTGACTTAGTACTTAATAATGTTGCTCTTTAAGCCACGTATAAACCAGTTCTATCTGTCACTGATACATTGCTTCTGCAGGGCTAACAAGAATAAAAAGGGGTAATATATGCTTTGTCTTTAAAAAGAATAATAGTTATAATTTTGAAGAAGGAATTCTTATGTAAAAAAGTGCCATTGTTTTAATTGTATCATATTTCATTTTCTACCATAAATGCTGTGGAAAACAGGCCTGGGAAAGGAAGGGAGGAAGTTTTACATGGAAAGAGGTGAGATAAAATGCCTTACAGTTTACTTAAAGTTACCAGTCTGACCTGTTACTTCATCTGTACTGGGTTTCTATTAGTCTCTGGAACAGACTCCTGAGGGAAGCTGTGAAAGTCCCATTTCTTCATCTTTAAATACTCTTGGAGAAAGCACTTGAGATTATACTCTTGTTCTGCCAAAGTAGCAAAATAGGCCTATTCAAACATAAAGATTTTTTTGGTATTGATTTTCATGCATATTTAAATGGATAAATTTGCAGACTTAAAATAAAGTAAGGAGTAAATTCTAGAGATTGCTAAATGCTATTATCAATATCTCTGTGACAGATGGGCATGGTGTTACTCCTTCCCAATAGTTTAGTACTTTGTTTTCTCCCTACAGTCTCATTGTCATCCAGTATCTTTTAATGGAAAGTGACAGACTATAGGAACCAACAACAGGCTGTCTTTAAACTGTTCATCATAGGTGAGCTGTTCTAAATCCCCTGGGTGACTTTGAACCCAAGACCAGCAACCATATACTCACCTTCACTGACAGAAGCAAGTGGTGCCTATTTGAAGTAGACAGAGTTTCATTCAGGTATGAAATTCATACAGGTTAAGGTCAAAAGAGCTGGTGAGGTGGTCTGCTATTTATCACCCTTTTTTATTCCTATACAAGGTATAATAATTTGATTTACTTTTTAAAAAAAATCAACCTAGCTTGAAATGTGCTCAGAAAATGAATGATTCTTCTCCTTTTCCATGAAAACAAACTAATCTAACCAACATCAAATAAACCAGCTTTGAATAGTTACAACCCAGTATCAGACTTGGCTCATAGAGGAGTTAGCCAAAGGCCAATTACAAGCTGATCTAGCTAAAGCCAGTGTATTCTGGACCTAGGACAATCTGGATTTAGGCCAAGACCTAGGATGGAAAGAGCTTTACTGGATGATGAATTATCTCCTGCTGTCAGCAGACAGTAGAAAGACATACATTCTCATCCTCCTGGAATTACACACCATAAGATAAGATAACAAGTGCCACTTAAAGGTAGCAGGAATCCTAAGAAATACATTCTCAATTGCTTGTGATGCTGTGCCTGCTTATTTTCTAGTATTTCTGTGAACATAATATGGACTATATATTGCAAATTTCATCCCTCTGCATCCCATGTAATCAAAACAGCTCTCTGCACATAAAGACTGCACCCCAATATGAGTTGTCTTTCAAGAAAAGAGATTGTTCAATATTCATATTTTTTTAATGACTAGGAACCATGCTCAGGATGATCAATTTTCCTGTGTCAAGTGCTTTGCAAATACAGAACAAAAAAGTATCTTTCAGAGACCTAATAAAGAGAGAACAAGACCAGAGACAGAAGATGCACACAGACAAGTAGGAGAGTGCAAGGAAAGAGTGAAGTTGAAGCTAGCCAAGGTAACAAAAGCCTAGCTCTGCAACTAGCTGTATACCAAAGTGGAAAGACTGCAGGCTTAAGGCCAACTTATTCATTCAGCTAATAGAAGAGTCTTTTCATATCAGACATTATTAATATTATAGTCGAGAATTTGTTAACCAAGTTCAGGGCATCCATTCTGGCTTCTAAATACAGGTGAAAACATCCAGAATTCACTTAGAAAATGCATTTACAAAATGCATTGTATGGAAAGGTTTCAAAAACTTTTGCATCTCAAAATTTTCGCTATATTGAACAAGAGTTTGATCTGGGTAAGCAACTGGGTAAAAGTTCAACCAGCTGATTGCTCTGAAAATTTTACCATCATCCATGTGTCTGAAAAGGTTGCAGTGAGAGTCATGGACAGTTACACTTTATAAAACAGATCTAAACACAAGAACAAGGCCAATTAGTTTTAAAAGTTAAGGACGTGCTAGCAGTGCAGTAAAAGTTAATCAGAATTAATGCTTGCATATGTTCTTACAAGCATGACATTAATCAAGTGTAAAGCAAACAGAAAGTGGTGTATATGACCAAATTTATCCTTCTCTGGAAAGGTTTTCCCACAGCAGCTCACATATTTTGGGAGGGAACTCTCTATGTCTTTGAATCTTTCAGTAATAGGTAATATGCGTGATGGTGAAGGTGAAAACTGTACACAGTGGTATGCTCAAGAGCAGGGCTCTTAGGCAGGAGGTAGTAGGACAGGGAGAAAAGTTGTGTAAGATTTTTAAAGTAACCTTATTGCCCTAAGCTGAGGTGCTTTCTTCATACGCTTACTAAAATGATAAAAGCATTTTTCTGTGTGATAAAGGAATGTTTTCTTTATACACCGAAGCACACGTAAGTCTCACTCCTAGGTTGGTACAAGTGGAATACAACCCTTAAGGTCCCATTATTTCTCTGAGAGTTTGAAACTCTGAGCACACAGTGCTAAGCATGTTCCAGATGTAGGTTCTCAGTGCAGTGACAGCCAGCAAGGTTACTTGTAAGGATAAGATGGAACACGCACATAAACATTTATAGGATTACATTTCTGGCCTCTGTCCTGGAGCATACACTCTCAATTTAATACTTGCAGTTTTAAATATTGCCCTTTGAGAAGCTCCTTGTACCACTGTTCAAAATGCAGTTCATCAACTTGCCATTCCCTAGCTGCCTTCATTGATGCTTTGTTAGCTCTATTTTCTCTTAGACAAGAATGCATATCCTTGTATCAAGAGGCTGTGTCAAAAGAAGGGAATAAATGCCCTTTTAAGTGCTAAACCTTAAACTCTGACCACTGTTAAAACAATTTCTATGGACATTATTGACTTTCATGTGGTGAACAAATAGGTGAAATAAAATGAAAGTAAAAAGTTAATAAATAGATATTTCTTAAGTCATTTTGGACACATGCACATATTTTACAAAATAACATAGGACAGTCTTTTCACCACATATTTAGACAATGGCTAATACTCCAGGCTCCTAGCTCATAACTAGAGTTTCTTGGTGCTTAGCTAAATTAACATTAAATTTAATTCCTCTCCCCACCTAAGCAACTTATTCATAAAACTTAATATATGTACTTTTGAGCCTCCATGATCTCTTGTCTATAGCCAGGGCTGGATCCTGTGGCAGTGCAGAAAATCCCACTCCAGAGGAGCTCAGCAGCTGACTCAAACTGCCACCTCCATGGCAGCAAGGTGTCAATTTGACCCGTCATGAGGCTGTTGGCTCCAGGGAGCCGTCAGAAGGTGCTGAATTGGCCAGAGAAGAACTGCTATTCTTTTTCCTGGCAATAATTGATCCATTGCCATGTCAAGACTGCAGGGTCTGCTCCTCCATAACCATATGAACACCACCAGGGCCAAGAAAAGCCTTAAACTGGCCTTTCTAGCAGTTAGCCAGTACTGAAACAGGAGAAAATAATGGTTTCTGCTTTGAGATCTTGCAAAATATCTCATACTCTGTTAGACTGTAAGTGGCTTTCTAAACCCCCAGTACTAAATCCTACAGTACCAAAGCAACGTAAAGCCCTAAAATTCTATACAGATACATGAAGTCCCTCACCAAAGCCCATGCCTTCCTCTGAAACAGAGCACTTTGATATTAAATTTAAAACTCCTGACCTATTCAGCTGTTTTATAAAGAAAGAATTTGTGTCCTCAGAAAAGGTAATGTTATAAGTCATACCAATTCTTCCAGTGGCCTTCTTCAACTTCAGGCTCTGTTCTAATCTTTTTCATTTTTAGTTCTACCAGCTAGCTCTCACCCAAACCTCAGTCTCTGTCAAACCCTGGGTCATTCATTCCACTACATGTGCTGGAGCAGCAAAGACGGAGAATAGTTATGCACGATTGGGATGCAGATAATAATGCTTGAATTTGTGTATGTCAAAAATATTGTATTCAGAAAAAAAAAAAGGTACAATTGGAATTAAGAAAGGGAGATACAGAGAGAAAGAGAAACTATGTCATGAATACAGTTCCTCACAGACAGACTTATTTTTCCACTCCTGTGAAAGACATGATTCCTAACACCAGTGACCTTGCACGAAATTTTTTTATAACTAACAGGGGCATGAAGAATAAAAGTGGGAGTCCTATTATAAAATTATTTAACTAATCATCCTGTATGATATTTCTGCAATTCCTTGTTCTGCTGAACAAAGAGTGCTGAATCATTATAATGGTCTTCGCAATGTGTGAAAATAAACAGGCAAGAATTATTCAATAATTTGTTTAAGTGGTATTCGATAAACACAGAGGAAAAACATATGTTAAAAGCATCTTTGTGTATAAGGATGTAGCCTTATGAGTGGCTTCTATTTTGAGAAATTCACACTGCTAATGTCAAAAAAGCGTTTTCCCTGGAACAGTTTTGCCATTCAGCCCGTAGTATATACCCTAGGACACTGGCTTTGAAAGCAAATGTAGTAGATCCATGCAAATAGAAGAAAGGGCAATCAGGAATAATTTAGAAGAGTCATCAAAGCTCATTTGTGTAGTTTATTGGGACCTCTCTATTCAAGATAGGTGGGTGATGCATATTCACCAGGTACAGAAAACCAGTAGGTTAAACCCAACAGTTTAAATCATTCAGAAGCTAATACTGTTCTCAGATTCTGTAAATAGCTACAAAAAGGCATGTAATTTCCTTTTTTTTTTTTTTAATCAAGCACAGGAAGTAAGTTTTATGACTTTGCAGAAATGTTTCATCTAATGGTATCTCATAGGGATGGTTCTTCTAACTTTATCATTTAAATATAAAGATACCATGGCAAAGCATCATTAGCATTCTTGCTAAATTTGAAAAAAAACCCGAACAACCCACAACCAAACAGCAGAGTAAATTAGAACCTTGCTGCTCTGCAGGGGAAAGCCAAAATGTACAATTGCCTTTGTGCACTGCATTTCCACTACAATCAAATGCAAAGTTACCATCCTCAGTTTTACCATTAGAATATTCAGCAGTGACTAGATGGAGAAAATGAACTGTTCAATGAAAGAAAATAAAAGTTTAACTGCACACTATTTACAAAAAGCATATTAAAAACAGAAATAAAGATATCTAGCAATGAAAGAGCATGGGGAAGCTACAGAATTGATCCTTGGTAATGTAACTGTGCAGTACACCTCAATTTTTTCTGTTAGTACATCTGTATATGCACACATTTTAGAAGTGCTTTTTCACACTGAAAAATTATGAATTAGTACAAACCATGTGAGGATGTCTTCCAAAGTATTCATTGCCCAGGAGGGTTGCTAATAGTTAATAAAAAAACCCTAAAATTTACACGGTGCTAAAAACTAAACTGGAAAATAAGTATGCAATAAGTGGGAAATATCATACCAAACATTTATTAGCTTGTAAACTTACTAGATCAAAATGTCTTATTAATTTGTCTCAAGCTGGTAGCAGAACATATTTGAATTTATGTTTAGCTTTTCATAGACTATTTGGGTATTTGAACAATAGGAGTAGATTTGAAAGAATGTAGGTAAAAGAGAAATTGTTATCTAATAAATATAGGATAACTAAAGAACTACTTAGAAAGAATATCTAACATAAAAGGAATACAGGCATGCCATAGTACATGGGTAGAAAAAAGGTTCCCAGCTCTAAAAAAAAAAGATTTTATTAGTTATTCAGATGCTTAATTTGATATACCCCTTGTCTACCAGCCCCTGCAGCAGCACCAGCATGTGGAAAGTAATGGGAGTTGACATACTTTATGGCAACAAATGGAGAGGTGGAATTTTCTAGCACACTGAAGTTATTTAAATGCCAACATACATGCACATTCAGTCACTTTGTCTGCTTATAATTAAGAATGTTTCCTGCCCCCCCGCCAAAAAAAAACCCCAAGTTTGACCTCTTTTTGTGCTATTCTTGGTTTTCAGGGTGTACAATTCCTTCACCTTATTTCTCTGACATAGACAACCTTACAGTATTCTGTGTACAACCTTCCTGCCTACAAGAGGAGTTGAACTAATGATGGCTATTTTGCCACCAGCTATTCTATTCTATATTTTGGCTATTCTGCCACCAGCAGATTTTGCAAGTGCAGATTTCCCCAGTGTACTGGCTATGAACTTAAGTAATTTCAATGTGGATAGTATTAACTATAGCATGAAATATGAGTCTAGATGGGATGCGAGTTATGGACAAAAAAGATGTTCAGGGTGAAGTATTCTGAGAAGAAATCAGTTTTTATAACATCATCTGACTGTGAGTACAATGAATCCATGAACGCGTCTGGGACCTGGATAGCTTGCTTAGTGAACCAAAGTAAGTTTTCCGGGTGGTCTTTACCTAGTTAGAGAACACTGAAGAACTCTAATCTGAAAAAGATCGGAGCAGACATACTCATGGCAAGGAATAAAAAGTTGAGTTTCCTGGCACACTGAAGTTATTTAAAATACATTTTGACACAATGTTAGCATTTGAAATAGCTGTACTTTTAATAGAAATGTTGAATATCCAACTACAGCTAATTCTTTAAAACACATCTCCTTTCCTATTCCTACAGCATCACCTGTATCTCACCTGGGTTGCAAATTACTGACTTTTTATTCTTTATTTTTTCCAGGTGGTAAGAAAGCTCAAAGGAGAGAACTTTCACTATTTTCTGATTTCTATATCCATTAACATCCAAAACTCTGTAATATGACTACAAACAAAAAAAATAAACTAAATTTCCTGGGTTAGGGAGTCTTTGCAATAATAATAATAATGATAATAATAATGACAATAACAATAATAAATTAATATACAATAATTATATTATATTATATAATAATATTATTATATTATTATATATTATATTATATTATATCAATATATTATATTATTATTATTTTGTCTTCAGTTTGTCCAAATTTGAATCAATATCCTGATAAGGCACCATTTCATGACGTAAATGTAACAGGGTTAGTTTCATACTAAGCTAGCCTTATTCCTGGAGAAGCGAACACCACCACTGTGTTCCGGGAGAGAGCATGGACAGAACACGCTCTGGAAAAAATTATTCTCCACAGATAAAAAAAGCTCTGACCTCTTCTGCACCCATGCAAAAGAAGATATTGGAGGCAGTAAAAATGTGGACATTTATGGAAGAGGAAACATGCCAGTGTGCTCATAGGTGGGATAGCTGTGATATGTCAGCTCTAAAGTCCTTAGGTGGCAGTGGCAAAAGGAATTGCCTTCACCTTCTGCTGTGAACATTTATATGCTAAGTCTGCTTTCTAGGTCTTCATATAGGAGTTAAGTGAATCAAAATACTTGGGGCAAATCCAAGTTAAGCACTTAAGTGCTATGCAAGCTTTAGAGATAACCTTCCACTGGTTATGTCACTAATGAATACATATAGCTTTCTACTGAGTTTCTAGATCCTGATATTCAGATACAGGATTAAAGCTGTCTTTGACTAGCCATTGTAAGAGTAATGGGGAAAGGGTATGTTGGATTATATCCTGTATGAGTATTACTATGACCAACAGCATTTTGCTATTGGTCATTATGGGAAGAAAAATAAAATTAAGAAATATGTCTTTATTCAACATTGATCTCATGGGTATTAATTTTACATTATTTGCTGAGAGCTGTTTGTTTATTTTTCTATTTCATCTGTTTTCCTCAGTGATAATGCATTTCTTTGTTGCTGTGTTATACTAACTACTTCATATGAGATCTGTTATGGATGAGTTATCCTGTAATGCTCTCACAGAACTTCAGGTTGTCAGTTCCTTTTTGCTTCAGTAGAAGCTAAGACTTGTCCTACCATAGAGTGATAGCAAAATATATAATTTCTGTCTGATTTGCACATTTTTTTTGGCCAGCTTCTAGCTAGAAATAGATTTTTAAATAAAATTATTTATTCATAAGTATTAATTCATAAACAGTATTTTAAATTCTTCAGTATGCTTCTATATATTAGAACTATAATATTAATTATACTTCAGTTCCATGGGATTTTCCAGGAGCTGACCTTTACAATATAAGCCAATTAGGCCAGTCAGAGCATTCCTCTGCTCTTCTGAGAGAGGTGAAATTAGAAAATATCTTGTTATAACTTTCTGAAAAAGGTGGAAGGCTGAAGAATTGGTGTTTGAAGTCCTCCCAGTTAATCTCTGTGGACAAGAGATTTCCACATGATTAAGTTACACATGCAGTTTTAAAAATCTAATCTCAGTTCCTCTCTATCAGTTCTTTGCTAGGAAGAAGTCCATTGCAAACATTGAAGATGAAGCCCCAGGACGTTTCTGAGCTCAATTTTAGGTTTCTAGCCATTTTAAACACGGAACTGCTTCTGTGGTCTCCCTTATGGTCTCTCATGTGTCAGGGAGACAAATTCTAGATTTTAAACCTTTGTCCTGTAACGCTACAGGATCAACATCTAGGAATTTCCATAGAGATAATTTTGACTATATGGACACAGAACCGATGCATTAGTTTTTGCTTCCCAGAATTAGTCAGAGGAGAAAACTGTTTGACTTAGGACATTTTATAATAATCTGCATAAAAAGGGTTTTTTTTTCAACAAGTATTTTTAATTGTTTTCAGTTAGCTGAAAGAAAATCAAACAACACAGTAATGCACACAAGCATGAAACTAATCAGTACAGAATTTCCATTTTAAAGGTCAACCCATTTGCTTTACTTCACTTACCATTTTATAAATGGGGAAGGAATTTAATAGAGAAAGAATAATGGAATTAGAACAGAAGAAATCAAGAGTCAAAGTCCAGATGCCTAAAATAGTTTTTGGCATACTGGTTTATATCTATATTAAGAATACTTCCATTCTAAAATACACCAGTTTAAAGAAGGTAGCTTGATTGCAAATAAAATTAATCTAGAACAATAGACTTTCACAAAACAACAGTAAAAGATAGTCTAACTGACTTTTTTCTCTTTAATGATTTATAAATAGGGCAGAGAAATTTTATTTCAAACATATAGACTGATTTGGTAATTTCATTTAACTTTCAGTAATCAATTTTCACTAAAACAAGAAGAATTTTCTGTCCAAAAGTTCTATCTAATTTTCTATCCAAATAGAAAGACAGGAAACAATTCTTGGGAAAATTTTTATCAAAACCCCCCACAGAAATTGAAGGACACTGATGAATCATTCCTCTGAAGAATCAGAATTCAACTAGTGTGCTATATTTATCGGAAAGGAAATTGAATTTTTTTTTAAAGGGCATTTTTTTCAATGCACATTTCACCTTTTTTCTAGCTCTCCCTCTATTTTATTATTTTATTTGGGTGATTCAGCTCACTAGCAATGAAGATGACAGTTTTCACTGATTTTAAGGCCAGCTGAGTGAATGTAGTTAATATTCTCCAAATTCCTGATTCACAGAAGTTCCATCATTTGTGTTCATTAATTAATGCTTGGAGCTGAAGTTAAACACACCTTCCAGAAAAGCTCCTCACGCTGATTTTAGAACTACTGTTTGTGCAGTATCTATCACAGGCCTTGGTTACAAGTCCCACTAAATAACACCTATCCCATTCAAATTGGCACATTAGTTCAATGTCAGCATTATGGCACAAATTTCTATATCATTATGTTTAAGTTCACTTCCAGATATTTGGTATTATTACTCTTTGTTTTCTAGACAGAATTATCCTTTATCTGATTTACACCACTTACAGATTGATAATATTACTCCTTAATCTTCTGTTTGATAAGCTAAATTGATTGAGATCCTTGAATCTCTACCTGTAAGGTATAGTTTCCATCTCTTTAATGATGCCTGGGCTCTTTCCCAAACCTAGTTTAGTTTCTCAAGATCCTTCTTGAAATATGGACACCCAAATGGCAAAACATGTTTTAGTAATGTTCACATCAGCAGCATAATAGTTACATCCTGAAGGACAACATTACTCCAAGTTTGTCCTTGGAATTACAATTAGCTATCACCATGATCATCATACCTTATTTAGAGTCATTGCTCCCTGGGGTAGAGTCTCCTGTCATATACCATTGCCTGCACCTTGGCTTTAGATGTAAAACCATCTGTCCCCTATTGAAGCACATAGTGGTTTACCATATCTATGAATCAAGTTACCTGCATTGCTTTGTATTAGTGATCTGTCCTTATCATGATTTCCGCCTCCTTCACTAATCACTTTTTGTGTTTTCTTTCATGTCATTAACAAAAACATTAAATGACATAGTTCAAAAGTTGATTTAGAGAGGCAATGTCATAAGTAGTTCAGAAAGTTCATTTTTTTCAACTTGTTTTTAAATTCTCAGTTGCAAGCGAACTGCTTATTGAGAAGTACAAATCTTCCTCACCCTTTCTAGTTTCACAGTTACTCAAGTTGACTAAGGACTGGTAAAATTAGACCTAAATTGGTCCAGTGTATATTGTGTAATTCACCCTTTGATTTAAAGTTTCTTCTCCTACTTGATGATATTGTTCCATACATCACTTTAAGTTTCATTATATGTTTAGCTATTAACACCTGATAAATCTTAGAGAGTTTCTATTTTAAAAGGCAACTATAGATACCATGCCAATGTTCAAATGTAGAAGTAATACATAATCTCTTTCTATTTTAAAACATTATGTTATTGCAAACACACATGTGATTAGATTACTCACTTTTAAAAAAGTAATCAAAGCCATTTGTGTATTTAAAGCTAAGTATGTACTTAATTACTCACTGGTTTCCCTTTTAAAATATCGCATAGTTCTGACTGTTTCTGCTTCTCTAAAGGTACCGTAAGAATCTAATTCCCACACAGCCCTGGCTGGTAGCCGTGAGATACTCCCAGGTTTGAGAGCCCCCTGCAGAAGTAGTCACATACCCTTTGGATACTCCTTTCTCAGAATTGCAGATCCTCTTTCGCTAACTTATGCTGCCTCTGATGCCAGTTGGTGCTGCTGGCTCTGGTGAAGGCAGCAGCAGGAGCAGCTGCAGCAACAGGGGCAAGGATGCTTGCCTTAAAACTGTACCTGAACTTAAATGCTTGATTTTTGTCATTACTGTGGAGTAGATACACATTTGTCTTGTACACCTAAATTGTTTGCCTGTGTCTTTCCATAGAGAACTATTTCTGAATTCTGGCAACAGGGAAAATAGTGAAAAGTAGAGGGAACTAATTGAAAATAGTCTAATGAATATGTTTTCCAGATAAAAATTTGAGGTGTTTTCTGATAAGAACCCAGATAAATGTGCTTAAAAGCCATGTTTCAGCTAGCATCCACCTTCTTTAGAAAGTATGCTGCCCAGTTCATTGTTAAAATGGCTTAACAAAACTGGCAGCTGACTTAAATCAGTATTACCTCTGGAATTGGGTAGGTGAGTTTTAGTGATGAGCAATAGTTTCCGTGGGCTTCCTTTGGAGATCACAGAGAATCGCACTGCCAATGGTCCTTCAAACTCACTGAATTTTCCCTTGCTATTTTCAATTTTATATATAATCAATCTTGGTATAGTTTGGATCCCTAATACTTAAGGTTAGGAGTTTGGCAGCCAGGATTTTGGTTCCGCCCATTACAATTTGAAGCTAGATCCTGAAAACATCACACTACTTACAATTTCAAACATTTTTGTCCATTCATGCTGGACTAATTTACATGAGCTAAGCACAAGCTGCTAGGATTTCTCCCAAACAGTTCCACTATTTTTCAGAAGGAACCTGAAATCTGGGATCATATTTGAGATTTCTTCCGTGGGGAACAAAACCTTGGGACATCAGTGCTGATAATCCCATGAAAGTGGTTAGGAACTGCACAGGTTCTCTAACTGCTATTGGACAATAATCTCATCTTTTTATACCTGACCAGAGACAATTACAAATTCATTCAGATTACATGAGTAGAGACAGTAGGGTATTTTCTTCTCTTTTGTCTGTCAGGTATTACTTAAAAATTAAACCATGCAGCTGACTCAAATTCTGTTCAAGTTCCTTATCCAAATTGCCATGGCTGTTTTCTTAAAAGTGTATCTCCTGAACACTGTAAATAGCAAGCATTGTTTATTGGGCTACAACTCCTTTTCTGGTTTGAACACTTTTCTAATGGGAAAATTAGCTATAATATGAGCTTTTGCTCAAGAGTGAAATTAAAGACATTATAAAATTTTCTGAAACAAAATATCTACAGAAAAACTGAGTACCATTAGCCTTTTGTTAGAGATGAAAGATGTACCTAGCAATGTGCATTCTTTCTATTTTCCAGCAAAGGAAATGTGCTTAAAATCATCTTCAATTTTCTTCATATTATCCAAGACACTTCTGATAAATGTTACGGTCAGGAAAAGAATTAGAGTTCACCTGTAAAATAGCTTTGAGGCTTGGAATGGCCATCCCTCAATCTCCGCTGTGATCTATTCTTCTTCCTTATTCCTAGTAATACTTGCCATTTACAAGCCACATCATTCTTTCTTCTTCTTAAATGTGGTATTACAGAGTTCTGGCTAAGATTAGATGCTCTGAATGACTAAGCAGATTAGTGGAGAATCTCACTGTGCAAAGTTAAGTGATGTTGTATTTGTTTGGGAAATTAGTCTTAGAACTAGTACCTGAGAATTGAAAACCCTTGAGTTACAGGTACCTTCAAAGTGAAGTGATGTATTAAAAGGTAAAAAAATTAGGCAAAACAAATATGAAAAATGGAAGCCTATGAATACATTTGTCTTGGGAGGTATGTTTTAGGAAGGGTAGAGTGAAATACTAAAATTTCACTGTACTAAGCTTAATCAGCTAATTAGAAAAAAAGATAACTTTGTTAGCAGATTTTAAATTATTGATAAAATATACAAATTCAAAATAATGAGACATATTAAAGATGTGATAGTATGGCCAGCTTTGTCATACCTTAATGTATTTAAAAATGTATTTTTTTATATTGAATACAACAAAGATGTCCTCTCTGTAGAGTCCCAGTCATAGCACCATAAAAGAGCAAGAGTATCTTCCCTGTAGGGTAAATCCTGTAGTCATTAACATTTCTAGTGACTCATGCAGTGTATTTTCTAAAAAGGAAAAAAGCTGGGAAGCTAGGGCAAAGACAGAAATACTACCACTTGAAGCTCTATTGCTTCCATTAATTTTCATGCAGACTTCTGGTTGTTCACTGCATCTCAGGCAAAACATTTCACAAAAAAATCCCTTCTCTTTCATCCCAATTTAGGAAAGCCCTGGCTAGGTGGTAATTCTGGAAAACTTTTTTAAGCTGGAAGCCATGCAAATCATGGTGTAACCCATCAACTGCCAAAATCCTCAAGCCATGTGGTTCCCCTAGATAAGGGCAGCTTGTGACAAAGTTTTGTGTAAAGATGACAGCACGCATCTTCCTGCTACTTTATAACAGGAACTTCAGAAGAGAATCCCGTATTAGTGGAGGCTGAAAAGCCCAGAAAAGAACAGAGTTTCATGACAATGCTCACTTACATGAGCAACGGATGAGAGGCAAGCCAAAGGAGATGACAGAACTGATGATTTGTGCATTCTTCTGTGTAGAAGGAAAGGAATTCCAGTGATGTGAAGGAAAGGTGTAAAAGCTAAGGGTGTCCAGAGTGGGTTTAGGAGAGAGGTATTTGAAGTAACAACTGTCAATAATCTCTTGGAACTTAGGGCCATGTGTCAATAGGTGGAAACAGAAGTAGGTTTAGAAAAGGATACATAGATTAAATTATACAATCTAGGTTGATGGAAAGAGTTCAGGAGGCAACAAGAGAAGAAATGGAGGCAGAAGCGAAGAAGGTTCATAGCCAACAAGCTATTCTTGTGAGAGGATGCTATGCAATAGTGAAGCCCTGTGGGTTAACACCTCCATTATTAAAGTGTTTTACACTGTGACCCAACAAACTGTGTCACCTGAGTACTTTACATGCCCTCCTTTTAAAGCTCGTAAATATTTGGAAGAGGCTTGCACCTGACTGGATAACCCAGAGGAAACATAAGGTTGGTTTAAGTGTAGATAGATTTTGGTAATATTTAGCGGAATACAAGGGGTAGGTGCAGATTGGTAGATTAGAAATCAAGTCTCTCTTGTATCCTTGAAAGCCTAAAAACTCACCAACAACAGGCAAGTGGGGAATGCAGAAGTGGTCATCCTGGCCCATACAAAATATTGACCTGCTGATTAACAAAAAAGAGAATTTTAGCTGAAAAAAAAGACTAAAAATCAATTTATATTTTGTTAAATACATGTGGGTAACTGACAATAGCATCTACAAAGCCTTGAAGAAATAAAAATAGTAAGAAAAACATTTCATAGTTGTAAAGTCTAATAAAGAACCTCCTGACTAGCAAAGGCAAGGGCGAGAAGACCTTCAATTTGACATATGGAAACAAAGGTGTTAACATGCTTAATTAGTTCATTTCAGCAGATTTCATTCTGAGTCATTCTAATTAAGATGGTGAAAGGGAAGCTGAAGATGAATTTCTCAAAAAACATTGCTACTTCAGGAAAACTGTTTCTTTTAAAAATATGCATAAGGAAATAGTTTGATGTCTTTGTGGTGCTTTTTTTTTTTTTTTTTGTAAAAAAACATTCTTCCTAAGCTAATGTTGTTGTATATTGAATTTTATCTAGTTACATTAAATTGTGGAACAGTATTTGTGTCCTGTAAATAAAAATCACTGTGTAAATGTGTTAGCTACCTTAGTGAAACCCAGAAATGGCACCGCTATTTTAAACAAAAAGCTCCCTAAGGTATCACACATGTAAGAATAGAACTACCTATGATGACCATTGATACATCCTATTTTCAGTTCATGAATGACCACAGTAGAATGATTGTACTCAACAATATTAAAAAGTCCAACTCCAAAGGAAGGCTTAAAGCAGCCTCTAATTTTATGGTGCAAACCTGCGCTGAAAACATTAGATAACTACAATATGGAAAATTCCAATATTTGGCAAACCAAAAAAGCTTGATTGACACAGTGAAACTAACATGCACATGAAAAATTAAAAAACATCTGATATTAGTTGTTGACACAGATGAAGAATTAATGCAATATGACATAAAACCTAGACAAAGGTACAAAATACCATTCTGTAGCTTGTGAGACATGAAAGTGCCTTCACTTAGACTCATACTTATTTTAAGCATTTTTTAACAACAATCATTTTAGAAAAAGGTATTAAAAATGCCTTACTTCTGGACATGAAGAAATACTGCTTGGTAGAGAATTACTGTTTCTCTGACTTGACTAAGCATTATCATTAGTTTTGCGCCCATACTTTTCCTCTAAATTAGTTTTGTTTCGGTATTCTTGCTATCTTATTGGGGTTAGAAATTCTACAGAGAAACCTTGTTGCTGTTGCACTCAGTTTTTGAACAAGGGTGATTTAATTTTATCTCTGGGTGTCTTTAATCCTCTTTTTTTTTGTGTGTGTTTACCTTAGTCTTAGACAGGGAAATAATGTTTTTGATCTTTTGGAGAAGTCAGCCCTGTGACATATCTTACCTCTCTGTGTTTGCATGACCCAAATCCTTCATAATACTCTGTTTTCATCAAGGTGTGTTAAACTTTCTATTACAAGAAACTGGGATCTTCAACACACTTGATCATATTAACCTGAGAAACTGAAACAGATGGAAAACAAGTTTAATGCACATGAACTGTAGTTCAATCATCTTTGTTAGGATTTATGAATTAAACGTGGCAGGTTTATTAAAGTCTTGTAGATTAAAGACAAACTCAAATCTTTGCTGGCTTCTGTATCTTGAGAGGCTCTTCTATTAAAGACTACATGTGTTTGTGTGAGCTATTAAATGGCAAAGAAACACTTCATATTCAGCTAAGCTTTTTCCAGAGACAGCAGCTTTGTATTGCCACCCAATAAATGTCACACTTTGCTGTTCCCTCCTTTTAGTCATTAACAGTAATCCTAAAGATGAACGCAAAACTAGTTGAAAGTGAATAGGAGTATGTTAATAACTCATAAATATTTTTCACTGAAGAGAAGGTTTAGAAAAGACTCTCCTTCCTCATTTGCTTAGAGGGAATGATGTATAGAAAAGGGAAATTGTGCAATTACTCTTCTCAGAAGTCTGTTAAAGCCACCAATTATTGTTGAAGTTTTACCTATACTTCAGAAGTGTCATTACCTATTTAAAAAATTAAATACAAACAGATCAGTGACTGTGTGATGGTGTGGCTTTATCACCTGTGAATGATGGTACAAGTGGTAGCTCTTCCCTTTTAAACAAGATGTGATAGCCATTAAAAACACACTTTGGTGTTGTTCTTCATGGGGCCAATTTCCCTGTGTCTAAAACTTTAAAATTTCACAAAGCTATGAGAGAAGGTTGTCCTAACTAAAGTGTAAGCTTGACTCACCATGGATGACAGAAGTAAGTGTAATGAAAGCAATTTCAGTGTCTGCTAAGGTGTTAGGCTAAAAGCTTAATTATGACAGGTGCTAATCCACAGAGATAACAAAGGTATCTATTTTTATTGATTTTTATTTCAAGTAGCAGGTTGTCAGCTTGTGATCACTGTGGAAACTTTGCAGGGTATTAATCACAAGTAAGCTACTACTTCAGCCCTTAGGCTGCTACAAGTCTTCTGTGCTATTTCTCCTTAGGTGTAGCGGTGGATAGATCCATATCCTCTTCCATCAGTTAAATCTCATAATTCCTGAAAGCAGTCACAGACCCAGAATAATGAAGAAAACCCTGAGAGGGCTCTTTTGCACAGGTAGGAAATCTCCAAACATGGCAGGCAGTCGTGGGATACAGGATGCGGTCTGAAACTGCAGCCTGAGGTAGGAATAGTGCTTTGTTTCACTCTACAGCTCCAAAGTACCCAGGGATTTACTTACAAATACATTGGGGTGCATAATTACTTGTGATGTTTTCATGGAAAACTGTTCTTACAACAGTCCAAGTTCCTCACGTTCAATGGTTATATGATGTTTTCTGCTTCTATTTTCTAAGAAATGTTTTTCTTAGTATTGCAATCGTAAAAACCAGCTGAAATACCTGACTACAGTGCATTTGGGTGGCCTTAAAGAAACTCATTTTGAAGCAAAAAAAATAAAACCAGCATTTAAATGTTCATATTTGGGAGCTTAAGTTTTCACTTTTGAATACCTGGATGTGGCCAGCGCACATCACAGAACTGGGCTGGGCTTCTGGAAGGGGATAGTGCAAATGCCTTTGGTCAGTTGGCTTTCTTGGCATAGAAATGCTAATGGATTTACTCTGGTTCACAGAAAGCCAGAAAGGAAGGGTCCAGTCATCCTTGTCTGGAAAGACATTCTCTTTTATCCTGGTAGACAATATTTCAGCCTTAATTATCTCTGCCACTTCTGGGAGGGGACAGAGGCCATCAATCCTTAGGAAACTTTCCACACTAATTCGTCAGCGTATGTGATCATTCCCACTTATACCTCGAATGCAAGGCGTGCTTTTTCTGCCAAGATTTCTCAAACATTATAGGATACATATTAAAATGAAAAAAAACCCCAAACCCGTACTACAATACCCTGTTGTCCACAAAGGTTCCTTTTTCCCTTGGAAAGCAGATGAAAGAGACCATGAGACACATGTGACATCTTACTGTGTAGCTTAATGCGCTACTGGCAGCCACTTGGATGCTACGGTGATAAGGGTGGTAAAAGAGCCTATATAGAAGAGATTAGCCAGGGATTTGGGAGAAAGGAAGCCAAGTGGCAATCAAACTGGCTGAAGAAAATACAGGGAGCACAGAGAGGATTGTGTAAGAAGCACCTGCCTCTTAAAATGCTCTGAGTATATGTTTATCTCCCCTTAACTATTTTCCATAAGTCAGAGAGCACTGGTAGCTGCAAATTCAAGAACCCTCAGAATCCTTGGATATCAGCTTGGCCCCGTGATCCAACAGCAGTAATTATCTATCATTGTACAAGAGCACCTGAAAGCTGCTTTTGTATAGCTAGAACACTTTATGCTATAATAGAAAAGCAAAATTGTATCTACTACTTGAAATTGCTGGGTAAGATTTTTTCTGACTACCTCTGAGATATAATAGTTCTTTCTTCCTATACCCCCACTCCCCTTTCTTCCTTTTCTTTTCTGGCAGATAGACCCAAAAATAACCAGGAATCTTGATTGCAATCTGTAGGATATTGTCTTCAAGGGTACATAAACACTAAAGAAAAAGAGGACATTTATTGACAGCTGTAATACTGTGCAGAACTTTATTTTAATAAGATAAAGTCAAGTAATTATCCTTTAGCTTCTATTTAATTACATGAGAAAGTTAGTACTAAATGCTGCATCTTAAGGACAGTAAGCTAGGGTTTTCTTGTTTATAGCCTGAAAATTTTCTCCGGGTATTGTCTGTTATATGAAAGCCAGAAAAGAATCACAAAAATAAATAAATGGAGTAGGAAGATTTTTAAAAGAAAGAGAGAGTAATTTAGAGTACAACAATATATGACCAGCTGAACCTTGGTCTCAAATCAGCTTGTAAGTAATGGTTAGTTCATATTTTACTAAAATTTTTCATTCAGTGATCTTTATTTGGGGGCTATAGTGGCTTATAGGAGACTAACTTTAATCCAGCTATAAATGGACCCCATTGTCTCTATTGACACTGAGCATACCTAAGAAGCAGACACACCCTTACTGTCTTATGTTGCAGGTTGCAATATGGGACTGCTTTTGCAAAAAACAATCAGAGAACCAAGACATGCTATGTCTACTGTAGTTTTAATTTTAAATATGGATATAGATCCATATAAAATTTTCTGGAAGACAAACATTTTTTATTAACAATTTAGCACAGAACTCTATTCAATCAAAAGTTTTTTAAAAAAAAGAAATCTCCCATGGAGATGATACCTTTCATACATTTCTAATGAAATTTAGGAGTCTAAGTCAGCAGACAATTCTAAGGTCTGACTTGTCAGTGAAGGTGCCATAATTAACTCCCCAATGTCTCTACCTCCTATAGTTGATATGAATGGAAGAAAAGATGTCAAATCGTCATAACATTTTTTTTATAACAATAGATACGAGACATTGTCAGAACCTCAGCTAACACCTCCCTCCCTAAAATAAAACCATAAACTGGAAATGCTAACTTACATGATGAATGTGTTCCTTGCTTTAGGAAAACAAAATGAAGAATCCTCAAAGGCTCATAAAAAAAGCAATAAAGGGCCTTTATAAAGATGGAAGGGCCTTCAAGAGGTCGTTTAGTTCATCCTCAATCCCTGAGAAAGGATCAGCCATCCCTAATTCAGGAATATCATATATATTCAAATGATTCTATGATTCTAATTCCCTCATTACCTGCTCTCACAAACCTTCAGTGATGGAGACCCTGCAGGCTTACTGGACAGTCTCTTTTACTGCCTCACTTAGCAAGTGAAAAGTTTTCCTCACATTTAACATGGATCTTTCTTGCTGCAATGTAAACCTATTACATGTGGTCTCTACCCATTTTGGACATGAATAATAGATTATTCCCTTTTCTTTGCAACGGCTTTTTCATATTGGAAGCTTGTTCATAGAATCATAAAATCGTTTAGGTTGGAAAAGACCCTTAAGATCAAGTCCAACTGTTAACCTAGCACTGCCAAGTCCACCACTAAACCACGTCCCTAAGCATTACATCTAACCATCTTTTAAATACCTCCAGGGATGGAGACTCAACCACTTCCCTGGGCAGCCTGTTCCAGTGCCTGACTACCCTTTCAGTGAAGAAGTTTTTCCTAACAGCCAACCTAGACTCCCCTGGCGCAGCTTGAGGCCATTTCCTCTCGTCCTATCACTTGTTACTTGGGAGAAGAGATCGACCCTCACCTCTCTACAACCTCCTTTCAGGTAATTATAGAGAGCAATAAGGTCTCCCCTCAGCCTCCTCTTGTCCAGGTTAAACAACCCCAGCTCCCTCAGCCACTCCTCATAAGACTTGTGCTCGAGACCCTTCACCAGCTTCGTTGCCCTTCTTTGGACACACTCCAGCACCTCGATGTCCTTCTTGTAGTGAGGGGCCCAAAACTGGACACAGTATTCGAGGTGCGGCCTCACCAGTGCTGAGTACAAGGGGACAATCACTTCCCTAGTCCTGCTGGTCACACTATTTCTAATACAAGCCAGGATGCTATTGGCCTTCTTGGCCACCTGGGCACACTGCTGGCTCATGTTCAGGCAGCTGTCAACCACAACCCCCAGGTCCTTTTCCGCCAGGCAGTTCTCCAGCCTCTCTTCCCCAAGCCTGTAGCGTTGCATGGGGTTGTTGTGACCGAAGTGCAGGACCCAGCACTGACCCTTGTTGAACCTCCTACAATTGGCCTCGGCCCATCGATCCAGCCTGTCCAGATCCCTCTGTAGAGCCTTCCTACCTTCAGGCAGATCAACAGTTCCACCCAACTTGGTGTTATCTGCAAACTTACTGAGGATGCACTCTATCCCCTCATCCAGGTCATTGATAAAGATATTGAACAGGACCGGCCCCAATTCCGAGCCCTGGGGAACACCACTTGTGACCGGCTACCAACTGGATTGAACTCCATTCACCACAACTCTTTGGGCCCAGCCATCCAGCCAGTTTTTTACCCAGCAAAGAGTATACTTGTCCAAGCCATGAGTAGCCTGTTGCTACATCCCCTTCAGATTCTTCTTCCTTTTACTAAAACAGCCTGAGCTCTTTCTCTTTTCTCATAAATAATGCCTTCTATATCTCTAGACAAATGACTGTTGCTTTTCTTAGTCCTCTCCAATTGGTCTACATCTTCCTGAGGTGCTTCTCGAAACATCAAATGGGGTGAGGTCTCACCAATGAGAAATACTACTAAAGAATTATTCCACTGGTCTGGCAAACATATTCCAGTACAATGATCTTCTGTGTACCTGCATAGCATTAAAACATTCATTTGGCCTGTGATCCACAGTAATTCCCAGAGTCTCTCCTCAGAGCAACTACCTACCCAGTTGTTTTGCATCTGTTCTTGTGAACCTGATTACACCTACCTCTTTCACTGAGTGTTTTTTTTTTAATGTCAAAGATTTTTCTTCAAACCATCTGCAAATATCATTTTGAATTATAAAATGTGCTCTAACTTCCCAGATTTGGGTTGTTGGTAGATTTAATGCTTTTCATTTCATTCTCCACATCATTAGTAAAAATGCTGAACATAAAAGACCTCACCTGTGACATATGTCTGCTGAACTTGACTAGGTACTTCCTTCCAGTTTGACAGTGAACCCACTGGTATCTGTTCTTCAGGTATTGTTATGTAATCAGTTCTTCACTGCAGATTGTATTTCTTCACCTTCCCTATGAAAATATCATAGGAGACTTTGTTAAGAGCCTTACTAGAGCTAAGATAGAGAACAGAACACAGGGTCTGTTATAGAAGGAAATCAAATTGGTTTGATCTGACTTGCTAATATGAATTCAGTTAGCTGCTACTCATCTTCTTCTTATCTTCTAGAAGCTTACAAATATTTGATACCATTATTCTTTATAGTTGTTTTTTCATGGGATTGAAGTTTAGATGCCTGACCTATAATTTACTAGATCCTCTACTAAAAAAAAAAAAAAGGTAAGTTTCTTCTGTGTGTATATATATGTATTTAATCTTGTGTACCATGACTACTTTTCATCTTAAAGGTTCTGAAAGTGCTCTGGGGTCTTCTAGGATAAAGTTCATCAGGCCCAACTCATGTGACAACACCTGTCTTGCCATATTACCCTATAAACCATATTTTTTCTATGCTGTAGATTGAGTTCTATCCCCCATGTTTTTGTGATAATCATAACTTGGAAGTGGTCCTTGTAGATAGGTCACAAAGGTTTTAAAATCTGATGTTGCATCTTTATAGAATACATTTGTAAGATAACCCATCTAATTTTAACTGTTTTTATAGTTGTTGCAAGATTTATCTCCAAAACAATTCTCCCTGCTTGTGCAATGCAGTCATAGCATATGCAATACAGAAACTCATACTTAAATTGTCATTAATCTAGCTACTAACAGTAGTGAACACAGGCAAGTCAGGCTATAGTGCAAGTAAGTCAAGCCTGCCAGAAACCCCAGGTACCTGTTCTGACTACTAATTAGAGCTGAAGGTTCTGCTGCTACATTTTCTCTGCTGATTATTATCCTTAGTTAAACTAAACTTAAAGATATTGTAGATATGCATGCCAATGCTTCAGTAACTCAGCTGATGTTATATATATATATATATATATATATATATGTGTATGTCTCCAAACATCACAGTCATGTGTTCTTTAATAAAATACCACTAGTGATGAGGGAAGAATCAATAGAGTTAAGCTGCTTTCTGTCTATGGTATTCTATTGGCAATAGATTGTTATTTCCTGTAATTCCTTCTTTATGCGTCACTATATGATAAATTACTTTGTGGCAGTGTTTTATTCTTTAATTAAAAAGACTGAATTCAAGTTGTTCTTTGCATTAATTATCTATCAGACTTGTTGGATAGCTCAGATTAGTTATTTATTCCCTATATTTTAATTTACTGACTGCATAAATATGTAAATGCTTAGGACATAAATTTAATCCACTTTAGTAGATATTTAGACCAGTAAGTCATATAATGATATATGTACTGCCAATATATATAATAATTTTAATATATAACTCAAATGCATAAAAGCAAGACATATGAAAACAAGCAAATTAGTTTTGAAATATGATACAATATCTAAATAACTATAATCACTCACTATACTTTCATGAAATAAAATTAAGCATACAGCATATTAGTACAATTTACTATTTTCCTTATTATTCCCTTAAAGTTCACTTTGTAAAGAACATTTTATTTATTGAAACTATAAAGAAAACGGTTTGGAAGTCAATGATACAGGTTCCAGCACTGAAACATTTTGGAAGACGTCTAGTCCACTTGCTAAGTCTCAGGCACAATCCAACATACAGAAGGAACATAACGTGCAGTGAAATGCTGAAGCCAAGGAGAAGGAGCGCAGGGAGGGGATGGCAGAACTGGAAGCATATTTCAGGTTCAATTTAACATAATTTTAAATTAGTACTGGAGCATTCAACTAGAATAACATTTTCAGAAGCCGTTAGTGTACTCCAGCGACAGGCAGAGGACACCCCGAGGAGCCATATGAAGTAACACCTTCCCTATTTTCCTTTCAGGGCTTGGTGCAGCCCAGACCTTCACAGTCAGATCAGGAAAAGGAAAGGGAAGGGAAAAGGAGTTATTTTGAGTAGTATTAGGACAAACTTTGTGTGAAGGGAGTTTAAAGCTGGAACAAAATATTTTTTCTACTCCAGTCCTACACCCTCCAAATCATTCATTTCCGCCATGAACAGAACTCACAATTGACTGAACTTGGAAAATACTTGTGGAGTTACTCATCTGATTTCTTCATTTTGTATCCATAGTAAAGCAATCTGCTTGCTTGCCAAGAGACGGGGTTTTTTTCAGTTGAATTGGGAGAGGGGTCAGAGAAGAGGAAAAGAAAAAGAGGTTTCAGGGAAAATGAAAACCACACAAGGAAGAAATAATAATTCAGGTCAAGTTAAAGTTTAGAGTATGTTGGAAGACAAGTGTTTGCTTTTGTCTCAAGGTTACTTAACCTTTTCTCTTAACTCCCACTCCTTTTCAGTTACTTATTTCAAAAAGAAAAGGCCATTTCAACATGAGAAGATGAACTATTTCTTTTTTTAAATGTCAAAAATATTTCAAGTGTTCAGCTATTAGAACATTTTAACATTTTTGAATACTCTTTTCCACTTTTTTTGGCTGAAGGTATTTGCCCACACAGTCTCTTTAGAACTGCATGTAATTGTAAATTTACTATTTGCTAAGGAAAAAAAATGACAACCTAAAGCTAGCTGCTATTGAAAAGCATAAGATTGCCTGGGTAATAATTATTTCTTGCATTTGTGTGGCTTTAGGCTTTACATCCTGAGATTACTGGGGGACTTCTATTTTTAAACCAAATTCCTTGAGATACATAGAAATCTCTGTAGGTCCTGAAGATTTAAACTGTTCACAACATTCTTTCTCTTTAGAAAAGAATCAAGTTTGTGTTCCTAATAGACAGCATGCAAGAAAATACAAAAGGTTTCAGTTAGAGACATCTTCTCCAAATTCTCAAAGATTAGGAATTTTTTAAAAGTCCCTCTCCTGTTAAGACACCATCAAAACATTTCAGGGGTCATTTTTTTTTTGTTATTTTTAACTATAAAAATAGACACAGAAAAACACTCCATTTTAGAGCAGTTCAGTGGTTAGGGTACACATGTGGGAGACAGCCCTGTCTTTTCTCAGTATCCTCTGCTGGATCTGTTCGACATTACAAAAAAGCCATCAAGAGTTGTGTCTGCCCCTGGATTTTCCCACACCCCAAGGTGAGCACTCTAATTAGTAAGCTAAAGAGAATAAGTCTGTCTCCTCTGTGTTTGAAATATTAACGAGACTGACAGTTTGGGTGATGCACAGGAGGAGGGTAAATATATTACTACTGAGAGAGTATGAATACTCTGTTATATTAGTGGTACTTAGGTGAAGGAAAACTACAGGTTTAGGATGTGAAGTACCCCAGCCTGCCAGAACATTAATTCACTGCCAGCCCAGGGGAAAGACTCCCACTTGCTTCAACCTGAAACCTGTTTGTATCAAGTGAGTGTGCGATGTAGCTATGTCCATATTAAGCTGAATCATGGTTTACAGTAATTTTCTCAGTAGGTCTTAAAGCAGGTTAATTTTTAATTAAGCCTTAAATTAATTAGCTCTCTTTTAAAATTAATTAGCTCTCGCTCCATGCATTTTTATTTTTTTTCTTATAAGCAAAAACTGTGCTAGTGTCAGGCTGTTTGTGGCTATCCCAACATGAAATTCCACATCTGGTCATAGCACAATGTCTAAACCTTGTCAAATAGAGGACTATTACTTTCTTTATGTAAAAAAATGTTAGTCGGCCAGCTTTCTGGTGATATAGGAAATTTATGCGAAGAGAAAAACTGTCTCTCCAGAAACAGTTTTTTTCCAAATTAGTCCAGTTTGCCTCTTCTCTCACTATATCCTTTGGGGTGCTTACTGCTCTACTAATAAGGATATCAACTTCTTTGCCTGTCATGTCTGGAGATACCTGCTGAGAAGGCTTGGTTTACTTTTGAATCCTCTTTGTCAATGTTAGTGCCAAGATCAAATGTTTGTACAAACAACTCTTCATTGTGCTAATGAGAGACAGGATTTTGTTGGAACTAATTTTTCCTTTAGACTCTCAGAAAGTTGCACAAAGGTTTTGTTACAAACCACATCCTCAGGAACAAAAGCCTTTACCTGTTGCTGTAGCCCTGGGGAATGTAACATTTCTGTAAAAAGTGCTCCCTCCCTGTCCTAAGGATCCATTACTGATGGCCTGGCACGGGTGAAAGGCACGACTCCAGTAAGAACAAAAACACTGGGTTAGACTCTGCCACTACACTCACTTCTGCCATGGCAGGCAGCAGCAAAACACTGTGCCAGTATACTGTTAAGATATCCTTACCTCACTTCTCTCAAATGCATCCATTCTTGTACAGGCAAAGTAGTGATAATCAGTGCTCAAAGTGTTGAAGAATAATGATTAGAAATGGCACAGGCCACAGCAAGGGAAAATTTTTTTGACTTCACTGCAATCCTATCACAGCTTCTTAAAGACATCCAAACAATAATGCATCAGCTTTTTCAGTCAGGTTTAATTTTATCTCCTAGCTTTTCCAGCTAGTAGAGTGGAAAAGCTGTTGCTCTGTTGCTGTAGATAGTTCAGTTAATACATATATCCAGGATAAAACTGCTCTGAAAAATAGATACCAAAACAACTTCAGGACACTGATGAACTAACTACAAGTTCAAAGACAAACATGAAGATTATGACAAACTTCAAAGACATTATTTAGGAGAAATTTTAGTCAAAGGTCTGCCACATGTACCATGGAAAGGCTGACTGAAATACCAAACCATCAAGTGCTGTTCATAGATGCAGATTGAGAGAAAGGAAGAAAATGGTCTGGTACTGCACTGAGTGGTTTCCAGGACACGCTTTCAGCTCTAGTGTTCCCCATTCCTGAAGGATGGGAAGCAGCAGAAAGGGGTCTAGCAGCTGGGAGCATGCAGAAGTGGTCATCCATAGGCTGGAAACAGATCTTCGTGTACAAGGCTTAAGGAGATCCTAAGACACTTGGCATATTCATCTTATTCAGCACATTTCTCTGAAATGCTTATTATTTTGAAACCGTTAGATACACAAACAGTGAACTGGATGGGTCTTTGGTTTGATTCACTGCTGTAATTCCAGCATTCCTACAGGATGTGCAAAGAGCTGGAAGAAAGATAAGCTCGCACTATCCTAGGTTTATAAAATTTCTGAAATGCAACAGACCCCTCCACCATTGCAGCAGTAACTAATGCCCTTGGTTCCTAATTACTCTGATTTGTAATTCAGTAATCTTTAACAGTCAAATGTGTACATGTGCTGTGCACATGTGCGTACAAAGAGAGGGAGAAGACAGCAAGGAACACAGCCATGGGCCATATGCTGGAAGGTACCTGTCCATTTCCAGATCAGGCCAAAGGAGAAATACCTCCTGTCTTCCAGTGACAGGACACCTGCATGAACCCTTCTTCAGTTCTGGGATCAATATTTTCTTCACCTGCCCAGGCTGCCAGTCTGCAATCGCTATCACAGTATCACCAATAGAGTACAATATACAAGCAAGGGCAAACAGGCAGATGATAAGACAAGGTTTTATTAGGTTGAACCCTAATCATGGTATTGTACACAAGTAATTATCCGTAATCAAAGTGCAATCAGTCTGTTCAGGTATACAAGCAGATGGGAAGCCCTGGCTTGGGGTCAAACTACCAAAGAAAAAATGTGAGAGTCTGCTGGACACTAAAAAATTGAAGAAGATAAGTAGTTGGCAAAACCATATTCCTATGTGGAATAGTGAATAGTGGGATAAACTACCAAAGTGAAAGGGAAGTATCGGAAACTCCCCTTGGGTGAATAACATCAAAGTACAGTGAAAGGGGGTGCTGGCTTAGCAGGGGTTCTCACCAAGGCAGAATTAACAAATAAGGGCATAAAATCAGCAAACCCAGGGCTAGTGGGGAAAAGAGTAAAACGAGCTTGGGCTGATTATGTGTAGGAAGGGAAAAAGGGAATATTAGGCAAAGCAAACCATGCAATCAGGGCTGTTCTGGGTCCATCTGAGCAGCCCTGCACCTGATCAACTTGGCTCAGGCTGGTGCAGGTCAGGGAACCTGCCGTTCTGACTGCACCCCACGTCTGACTGGCTTCTGTAGCCCAGGGGACCGGGGTACTGTCCTTCACGTGAACACAGGGACACTGTAAAAGGGATGGTGGAGGGACTGGACCTGCCCTAGCACAGACATGACTAAATAGCATGCTGATGTTACAGGCTTGGCTTCCTCTCCTGCTTTCTCTGCTAAGGAAAATCAACAGATTAGTTGCAGTTCAATTGGGAGCACTTGCCCATCAATCTGATTCACTTTTCTATTAACTCTCACCACGGACTCTGAACAGTACTCAGATGGCAGTAGTTTAATCCTTGCTGATCAGAACTGGGAAATGAAGTGATCACATAGGCACAAAGTACTTGGAACAACAGGAGCTGGACTAGAGTTATAGGTTCAAACAGAATATGGCACCTCTGCAGTTAGGACACTGCATTCTCACTTCACCGTTGCTGTATTTTATGACTATGTGCTAGACATCCTTGCAAACTTCCTAGACTTCTGTGAGATTTTCCAGGAATTTGAACAGAAGTTTAATGATGGCATCTTGGCAGAGCAGACCTTTTTGCAGTATATTCTGATTCTAGTGGTAAATTATTCTATGTAGTAAGAGCAGTATAATTTTCCAGTTCTGAGTCTAACATAGCAAGTTGTTCCGGATATTACAAAAAAAAAAAAATACATTCTCTTTGTTAAAGATGATTATATACTGCATGATATTCAGTCTCCAGAAAAGTATAGACTTTTGAATAAAAACAGAAATGCTTTAATGACCAAACCTAATTTATTTTCACAATTTTTACCAAGTGTTTCTCTGCATCAAAATAAGGAATACATGTCATGGGATTTTACCAAAAATTGGTATAGCATATACATGATTTAATAAATCACAGCTGCTTAAAACGTTACATCTAGTGACCTTTATTTGAATTATTTCACTTGAAATGGAATGGTTATTGCCAGAGTACAAACATGTCAATTGAATCATTCTAAATTAAAACACATCTGTATAAATCTTTGCAGGCAAAATTTACCACTTTATTCCAGAGTTAGTCCCACTTAAGCTGGAGAGCAACAGAATTCATCTACAGGCAGTCCTTTCGGAACAACTATCCAGGGACTACAGAACAACAAACAAACAAACAAATCCTACCACCTTCCAAAGCATGAGATGGTATGGATGAATGAATAGCAATGACAAAAAACAGATTTGGATTTAAAGAGTTGACTTTTAAGGTTTAGCTCTTGCATCACATTTTTTCCAAAAACAATAATGGTATTGCTTATACAGTGGAAAGGTTCTGACTCCAACATAATATATGCTTATTTATGTTGCTAATCCTTAGAGACTGAACCATGCATGGTCCCTTTCACTCTGTAATGAAGTACAGCAAAAGAACAAAAGTATTGTTTCAGCATTTATGTAGGTAAATATAATTAGTCGCATAGGAGAGGAGGAGAAGAAAGTTCCTGAAAGATATTACCGGAGACAAGGAGTGTCTGGTGGAAGTAACACTATTGTTTTACTCTGATCCCTAGATGTTCACAGCTAGAGGCAAGATCTTTGGCGTGATCTGGTACAGCTTTTATGCCAGAGGAAGGCAGAAGTGATGAACACAATTGGATTTAATTTGTATTTTTTCACCATTTCATATGTAGATGTTCAAGAATAAATTTCGATGTTACATTAACTACCTTAAAGTTGTAAATTTACAAATTTGATATACATCATTTGAAGATTAATACCAATTCACCTGCTCTGGACCATATCCCAAACTGATGAATATGGATGGTGTTGCCCATACATAAAAGGTGATTTGGACACAATCATACTCTCCCATGGGACACCTCAGTGTGGGAAAAATGAGAGAAAGAAAATTCCACCATATTTTCTTCCTGGAAGGTTTCTTCCCATTCATTCTAGTAGGGAAGCAGAATTTGGGACCAGCTTGCTACATTTTGGATCTCATCACTGGGTTCCTGTTCTCTGAAAAAAAACCAACCCTGAAACATCTGGGAGGAAAGCATTGTACTGAAAACCCAGCCAAAGGCTTAGAGCAATAGGCAGATAGTCCTCTCTGCTCACCATGTTCCCTCAATTCATAATGAAATACGTCTGTCTTTCTTACCCCTTTACTTTGGGAGAAAACAGCGGTGATAGCAATGAGTAAATGAGACACTGCACCCAGACACAATTCCTTAAAACACATGCTGAAAAGGTTTAAATGCAATGTCAAAATCAAGGTGCAAGAATCTAATTGCAGTACTAGAAATAACCTCAGAGTAATGGCACACATTACCACCAGCACAGCAGTAAGAAGAAATAACGACTCTAGTGTAGATCTAATCAATATTTGTTTTTGCTTTACTGGGAAAAGATAATTCTACTGCATGATATTTTTGTCTGCTTGAAAATTCCTGCAATGTAAATCAATGGGCACATCCATGTGCAAGGAGTTTAGCTAAATTCTTTAACCCACTCAATGGAAAATGAGTAAAAACTACTTTTGTAGTTTAGTAGCAGGCTAGCACATGTCTTCCAGACATGTACATTTCTCTTGCAGGTACAAGGCAGAAGGTAAAGAGACCTATGGTATGTATAGCTCATACTACTGGTACACAGTATTCCATGGCACTAAACTGAAAGACATTTCTTCTAAGCTGTGTAAATTTGCAGACATTAATCTCCATCTTTGATTTTTTTTTTTTTTGCTATCCAATCAGCATACTAACTGATTTCACTCATCTTTATAAATAGCATTTGTCTTCCTATTGCCATTCAAATATAATTTACACTAGGGAGAGAGATTACAGACCTTGATTTTATATGAAACGTCTTTGAGTCATAGTGAGAAAATGACTCACTTCCATCATCACCGTTCAGTAAAATGATTCTGGGATATCAAAATTATCTGTTCTGTCTAGTCCACCCCGTTCTATTTATTTTCCTTAAGTTTGACTTCTGATGAACAACGATTTAAGGCAACATTTCAAGTTTGCCCCCATTGTTTTTCAGACCAATCTTTCACTATTACATCTCCCAGTCTTCCAGACCAGAAGACCTGCCATTTTTGTAGCTGTTGTCAAAGGCAGTATTTTGCTTCAGATAGCTTTTGCATTCTGATTCAGAGTCCAGTCAGCAATATCAATATGAGATCCCACTGGGAAAGAAAGAGCTGCTTGCTCCTCAGAAAATCTCACTCTGATAGACAAGGAGAAAGCTCTTCTGGTTGATTTAAAGGAATGCAAAATCTAGGAAGTTATCTATGTGGTGCACATGACACAGGGTCAACTTTAGGCTTAGTTCTGGACTCCCCAGTAGAAGAAAGACATGGGCGTATTGAAGCGAGTCCAGCAAGGGGCTATGAAGGTGACTAAGAGATGGGAGTACCTGACATATGAGGAGAGGCTGAGAGAGATGGGTCTGTTCAGCCTGGAGAAGAGAAGGCTCGGGGGGATCTTATCAATGTGTATAAATACCTGATGGGGGGGCTAAAGAAGATAGACCCAGACTCTTCTCAGTGGTGCCCATTGATAGGACAAGAGTCAATGGGCACAAACTGAAATACAGGAAGTTCTGTTTAAACATAAGAAGAAAATCACTTTTTTATTGTAAGGATGACTAAACATGAGAACAGGTTGCCTAAGGCGGCTGTGCAGTCTCTCTCTCTGGAGATATTAAAAATCCAAGTGGACGCAGTCCTGAACAACCTGCTCTAGATGACACTGCTTTGAGCAGGGGTGTTGGACTAGATGGCCTTTGAAGGTGCCCTTCAGATTCAACTATTCTGTGATTCTGGTAGAAGTTAACTTACTTGCACCTGATAACAAACCATCCTTAGAATATATACTGTACAGCATGTTAGAGTAATACTAAATACATCTCTGTCCCCTGAGTCAACAACACTTTTGCTTTAATAACAAAATAGAGCTAGAGTTAATGTGCTTCCTGTATCCTTGTTGGCAACTGTGTTTATGCTAAAATAACTGCATGCCTAAATAACGAAGGTAAATATTTGATTCTTTCTGCACTATACTAGCAAGCAAAGAAAAGATGAAGAAAAAAGAAGAGTGGAGGCAATTGTATGCAAGAGAGTGTGCATCCTTCAACTTCGAGGTAAATAAAGCGAATAAGTAGTAAAACATATCATGGAATTTTGTATGAAACCAATCAGTTTAGTGCAATAATTTTATTAGCAACTTTAATCATGTGTTCACCAAAACCAGTAACTAATCTTCCAAATAGAAGAAAAAGAGATTGTGCTGATTTCTGATGCATCAAGCTATAAATAATTTTTTCTCTTTTAGGAAGCAAAGTAACATGGGAAGTATCATATGTATAGGAAGAACAGAAGAAACTTCCCAAGCAGGCATGCAGGTACTATGCTGAAAACTGACTGGAAAGCGGTCTTTCTACAACCTTTATAATTCTACTATTTTTTCCTCATCCCACTGCAAAAATACCACTGACTCTTGAGTCTTACATTTTAGCAACAATGGCAGAAGAAAAAAAAAAAAGGTGCAGCTTATTCAAGTTCTTGCTTCCCCCTGCAAGGGCACTAACCCTACCTTCTTTGAAATCCTGACCAGAAGAACAGCATCTGAATGAGCAGAATCTGGGGCAACAGCAGATGTTTGCATATCTCAAAAACTGTACCACTAGGCCAGATCTTGAAGAACAGACCCATTTTCTCTCATGCATTAGACCTACAACTCACAGAGCAGAACAACCTCCTTTTCCCCTTCCTCACCCAAGAGCAGAGGCCCAGAAATGTCAGATGCTCATTCTCCAGCTGGCTAATGCTGTTGACAAGGCAAAGGAGCCCTGGCCAAGCAGAAACAGTTCATTTTCATCTCTACAAGGTGCTTTTAGATAAAGCCACCCTCTGGCCCATTTCCTAGAGGTGAGGGAAACAAAAAGCTGACCTTTGCCCCCATGCAGGGACAAAAGAAAATACAGAAACTGCGAACAAGGGATTTGCTTTTCAAACTTAACATCCTGGGTAGTCCCAAAGATTTTATGCCCTCTTACTGCTTCAAACTGTTCTTTGTGTTTCCATACCTGGTATCTTCAAAATAGATGGTTTCCTTCCAAATAGGAAGCTATTAATCGGTAACAAGTGGTATTTCTTTTACTTTCCCAGAACCTATTCTAAAATGACTTCCAATGTCCATGCTATTACCCTATCATAAATACAAAATTTATCTGTTAGTCCATCCTTCCTAATGAATAAGTTGCATTACATATAGGAGGCAGAACATGACTAAATAGTAATCCTAGAACATCTGATTTATTACAAATTCATACCCTTCATTAACATAGAATATTTTGTACCCGCAGTCTTCTCCTAGGCAACCTACCTGCTTTTCTGATGCAGAAGGTGGGAGAATGGTGTCCCTGTTTCTTGTTAAAATGTACTAGTTTTTCATCCTGCTGTGGCATGGATGTTGTTTATAAGCAAGCACATAAAGAATGATCCAGTTTGTCAAAGTGCAGCTGGGGCAGCATATTCTCTTTCTTACATTTTACAACAAAATATCCAAAGAAGTCATAGTGATGATGCAGAGAATGTGGAGTTTGGTTTACATCAAAGGAATTTATGAAAGTTAATGCATATCAAAAATAAAAAGGCATCTGAGTCACTGCACAAAAGCTATTTTTGAACTTATATAATCAAATATACTTACGTATGATATAGAGAAACTGTGCCAGCTATGGCATGCATATCCCTCTACTGTAATTAATCTTTGCAAGCACTTTCAGTCATTTTAGATCTACATTTACTTCTGCCTCACACAGTTGTGGTGTTATCTCAGTTTTCACCATCTGTCACAGACATCAGAAAAAATGACTTAAAGATCATAAAAACAATTTTTAAAGCTTTCTGGTTTTCATACTTTACAGTTTTTGTAGGCCCACACATATAATTAAGGCAAAAAGCACCATGTTACTGAATGAGAATGGAAAGGTATCAAACAAGCTCCTGCTGTCATGAGGCCTTTGCTTAATATACATACTTAGGTCTTGCATCTTTCACATCATGGTTCACATCTTACATTTCAAGCTCCTCTCTGTTTATAAAGAAAAGATCCAATGGAAATAGTGGGGAGAAAGAAATCTTTTCGCAGATCAGCAGTTGCCAGGGTGTCTTTTCATGCTTCGGCAGTCGTTAGGACTCCTACCCAAGAGCTATGCCATTAATGAGAAGTCTAATGACTTCCATTCCTTTTCTTAAAGGATTCAGCATGTCACCAGTATTTATGAGGAAGCCTGCTGTAGCTACAGGGCCATTATGTGCTTCACTATATTTCAAGCTGAGAGATGCTACTTTTTTGTTGTTGTTGTTTTCTTTTTTTTTTTAAAGTCTCCCTTTCCCTCCCTCCTTTGTAAATAAATGTGCCACATTTCTTGCAGCCCGAAGCTAGAGAAATGTCTTCAGACTTGTCGCCAGATCTATTTTCCTCCAAATATCTACCAAATCACCAGAAGCTCTTATTAACTGAGTGAACTGAACCTTCATACAACAACTGTTCCAGTCCCTCCTGGGGATTTTCTATCTGCATATAGTAAATAATTCAGAGTTTGGAGTTCTGTACAGTTTTTCATTTAGCTTGCTTTATTTTTCAAAGCAATCAATGGACTTAGCATTTTATAAACAAAATGGTGGTTTCTAGCACTGAACAATTCTACCAATTAAGGAAAAAAAATCCATCTAGATGGAGCTGTTTTCAGATTTCTTCTCACAACATACTTCCTTTTCAAATTTTCTGAAGGAAAATTTGTTTCCCCTGCCTTCCTGAGACCATGGAAAGTAGTTAAGGTCCCAGTTTTGCAAACACGTACTACCTTAGTCACTGAAAATATTCCTACTATCAGCAGTGACATTGCTCATGCGTGGAAACAAGCATAACCTTAAACATTTGTAAGACTTCTACCTTGATTCTTTACTATCTGTTTCCAGTTTATCCTCTGGCACCTATATTATCTACCAAGTATTTTATTCAATACAAGTTCACCTATCAGGTTATTAATTTAAACAGTCTCTTGTTATTTGCCAAGTTACCCATCTATCTAAAGGATTAAGTATATGAAAAAGAGAATCCTGGAAGTGCAGTGACAGTCAATAAGATCAAAACTCTTTGAAGTATAGAAATACCATTGGAATACTAATTCAGCTCTTAGGAAGCTTAAATTGTTCCCCTGACACCTTTACTTTGCTATCATTTCTCAAGGAAGCAGAAAGGAGATTCCTTCTTCCCCACTCTTCCAAATAGCTTTAAAAGCACTATCAATACACTTGCTATCCAATCCCTCAGCAGGTGCTTTAAAAATTAAATAAGTTATGTTTCTGGGCCAGCTCCATGATCATTTCTTGTAGTGGTTATGCAAGCTATGATAAATACACAAATTCTCTTCCTGTCTATGAAATTGCAGGAACTTTATGCCTTGTGTGCAGAGAAAGGTCCTTTGTAATCAGAATTTCTTTTTTGTCCAAGGAATAGAAAAAGTATTCTTCTCTTCTGTCATACCATCGCCACCTCATCAGCGTTTTCCTCTTGTGCTCTCTTTTGGCCTCACAGTCTAAGGGAATTGTACATCAGTGCTCAGTGATAGGCCTTTTATAAATAATTTTGACTGTATATTGACTAACGATCACAGAGGGATTAAACATTCACATCACTTCTCTTCACCCTTCTTTCCACTGTAGACCCCCATTCTGATGATCTATGGTGAACACACAGAGTGACATTTTGAGAAGGAATCCAGAAACAAGACAGAGTTTGTATTTGACACTCAAGAATTTCGTCAGGTGTGCAAAAGTATTTCACCAGAGACCGAGACTTTGAAGTCTAAAAGCATTGTTCAATTTCATGTACAGCTTTAGCAGTCTCTCTAAAGAAACACATTTTTTTTTTATTTTTAATTTTTATGCAATATTTAAGTTTTGCTTCCAGTAAAAGCTATCTGAAAAATTGCTGAAAGTCAGCTATCATCTAACTTTTTTCAGTGTATTTTTATGGTATTTCATTGTGATTAAGTATCATGGGGTGGAAAATGAGTCATAGAACAGCACTGAATGATGTGTTAACATCCTCAGTTCTGTTTTTTTCTCTTGCTGTGACTGGAGTTCTCCTGTTATTCTGTATCCACCAATACATTTGTGACGTATAACTCAGTTATAATGCAACTATGATGTTCTTTGGATGATACCAAAAACTGGATTTGGATTTTATATCTTTATTAGCTCAATAATCTCCAACTTTTCGAGCGCTTTTGAAACTATCTTCTCATAAATGACTCATAAGATTCCCCATGCAATCGGAGTGTTTACTCCCCCTAACTAGGCTAATAAGAGTTAGCTACTGCTTAGGAGTTTTCTAGAGCAATGTTTGTCATAGCTCCTACTTGGTGTTCCCAGGCAATAACAGAACACAAAAGCAGATTGTATCATTAATCTCAGATTTGATAGAAATAACACAAGGTTAGAAGAACCGATTACACTAAAAAGAAATATTATCACAGTCAAAGATAAGTGTTAACCTAAACTTTTCTGAAAGCTAACACACTAGTGGCAATAATTCAACCCGCTAATGTCCACTGACTGAACGTGCTATCATCAATCAGGAAACTCTCCCAGGACTTCAACATAAAACCAAATGGAAGGAGCTGCTGTGCAGAGCTGCTGTGCTAAGTGAGGAACAATCCCAGACGCCTGTGAGGGGAGAAGTGATACGTAACAAGTGCAGGCAGATTTATAAAGGACTTAGGGGTAATCAGAGTCTCTGCTGGACTCAGGCCCCCTGAGACATTACATCTTGGGGAAATAATGGATGCCATTAAAAATGGCTATTTATTGCACTGTGGTATTTTTTGCTTACAGGATTTACAGTATTCCCTTGAGAGATATCTTAAATACCATGGAAAATACATCAGTAGTCAGTGGGAATTATAAAGATGCTTAATGTAGGAGGTGCATTGTAAGATACAATCCAAAGCATAGGTCAGAGAAATCAGACAAGGGAAAACCATAATTGTATACAGTCAATGAATCTAAATGACTCTCTAATTATAATGTAAGCTGTTATGAATCCACATGTTACTGCATGGAAGAGACTTATTACTCACAAAAAGCTTATTAATCTCCTGTGCTCAAAGAAGGGACATTGTGATGCAAAAGGCTATTTTTCTAGTCAAAAGCACTGTGAATCTATGCCTTGTAGCTGGAAGTTGTGAAAACATTTCAGTAATCAGAAAAAAAATATTATTCCCTTCATTACAACTAATATTTCAGACAATCCTCATATTTTAAGCCCTGGGGACCATAAAAAGGAATTTTTCTTCAGTGTAATTTTTATTTGTCACAGGAATCTCTCTTTTGGTTTGTATGATTATTTTTAATGCTTAACCTTAAGGAATATCTGGTCATTACCAATATGCATGTGTATATATTTATACAACTCTAACACTCTAACCAGTAGATCAGAAAGTGGTTTTACAGAACCAGGAAAAGGAGGCCTATAAGGCAGGCCCAAGGGAGTGAGTGCAGAGCAGGTGGGGATCAGGCTGCCTTGTCGTACTCTGACCCCCAGAGCTTTCCAAAGGGAGGATTTGACCGTCTGTTATTGGCGTAAGCAAGTACAAATATTTTAGCAAGTACAAATACTAAATAAGTACAAATGCTGTATAAGTACAAATACTTGAATGGAGGCATACGTGTAAATAAGCAGCTCTCACACGTAATGGACTCCTTTCCCTCTGTGTGCCCTCGTAATCAGGCCCACTAGGAGAAAACAGCCAGAAGTGCCACTTGGTCTTCCATTAACAAGCAGACACCCAGTTCCCTTACAAGTATTTTTTTACTTGTAGAGAGGCAGCAAGTGAGGGGAAATGCCCTGCCTCAGAGCTAGTTCATCAGTAAGCAGTAAATGTGTTTGAAAGCCATTGCTGCCTATTATATGCTTTTTAGCATATAAAGCCATTGAGAACCACACTACAGTAGAGAAAAACAGTGGAAAAACATTAGAGATGAGACTACATTTCTGTGGGAGCTGGAGCTGACAACTAGATAAGTGAGCAAAGCAGTCCACGTGAGAGTCTACCACCTTTTGATAATACCCACACTTGCCAGATCTGACACCATCACAGCACGAGACTCAGGCATATGATTTCCCATTTCCCAGTGGCCAGCCTCAGCATCTTCCACATGCAACGGGCTTACTCTTGGGTTTCATGGTGAAAGATTGCAGATGTTTCAATATATGAATCCTCACTGGTGAATAAAACCCTTCTATAATCAGCTGCTAGTAATCTCCTTGTTACGTGATTCTATACAAATGTTGACACTAACTGGCTACTTTGCCCCATTCTTATGGCAACAGAGAGACATGTGTACAGCCTTTGTGTTAGGCAAAGTGTTTGTGAAGTACATCAGCTGGTCAGTGCTTGTACAAGAGCTGTTTTTGACACTGCGGCAGTCATAAAAAGGTCTTTTCTGTTTACAACATTTAAACCATTTTTAACATCAAACAGAATATTGATCCATGGGAGAAGTGTCTGCATGTTAGAATGTGACTGATATCTCCACTTAATTTACTGAAACGTTAATTTTCAAGAAAAATATTACTCTGAATAATACATTTCTATTCTGAGTTCATAGCAAAGGTTTAGAAAGGACTTCCTGTAAGATGCTTAGTACCTCTTCTGTAGTCTGACAGTACCATCATTACTATGATTTAGAGAAATGAAGCAAAGACTAATCTTTGCATAATTAAACTAATCAGGGTGAGTTTCACTGGGGGAGAAGATCCTTGATGAAGCATTTTACCTGCTTGGTGAGAAAAAGAAATTCTTAATATTGCTCTCCCCCCCCTTTCAATATTCTTTGCTTTAATTTGATTTCACAGTATTTACATAACAGTTGTAATGGGATTTTTTCCTAACTACCCTATAAAAGTGCTTTTCATTCTCCCCCACCACAACAAATACCTTTCAGCCTTTTAAAGGAGTTTAAACAATTCTCAAGTAATGGAAAAATCTGTTTGCCTGATGTATGTTCGTAAAGTTACTTGCAGAAGTATGTATACAACTGCAGCTACTGTGCTCATAACCTATCAATTTTCCAGTGCCCCTCAAATAGAAGTTCACCTCTTGCAAAAGAAAATATTTCCTACTGGTCACAAAACACAACATATCACGTGTATTCTGAGAAGTACATAAAATCATATATCACCTCCTGTTTCCTTTGTTGTATAATGTTGAAACTACATCAACTTCTTTTTTTCTCATTTTCTGAGATGAAGGGCAACTACATTAAAGTCTTGCGAAGCAAATAATATGAGGGTTAGAAACTCCACCTCCAGTACAAGTCAAACCTCAGCAGGGATTAGGAAAGACGTGCTGAGGATGACTGGCAAGTTTAGAGAGCCTCTGGCCATGCAGCCCCAGGCAACGCCAGTCTCCCACAGCAGGGCTTGGCATCACTCTCCTCTGATCTGGGACACTGGCTTGCAGGCTGCGTGTGGTGTTTGAAGGGCAGGACAGAGGAAAAAGACACAAATCACCAGTCCTCTCAGCTATTCAGGGTCATTTACAAGAAAGTAAAGTAAGAAAGTGGATTTAATTCTCAGCTTCAGCTTGGCTGTGCTTTCCCCAGCACTGGTTAGAAGTGGAGAGCAGGTTGTCAGTACATAAATGTGTCTCTGTTTGCCTTGGTCAGGATTAAGTCCACCCACAGGATGGTCAGGATACCATCCACCCACAAATTCTTCCTACAGAGAACAATACAAAGATATCAAATGGAGAGAAATACCTTCAGTGGTAAAAGGAAAAACAAAAGGAATGCTAATTTCTCACTGAAATTAGCAAGTCAGGTTTTTTCTAAAACAAAGTGAGCAGACTCAGAAAATCTACCTTCTCAGAAGTCCACCTTTATGATCGAATTTTGGCAGAGATCACCTCTAATAATAAAGCTCCAAATATTGACAAAAGTTACCCTTAAAAGAGGCAATGTCAACTCACAGGACATAAGATGTGTTCATGTGTTATCAAATCAGGCAATTATTCCACCAGAAATACAGAACTCCACACTCTTCTGTCAGTGTCTCATAGTAATTACTCCTTCTGATAATTATTCCTTACAGATTCACGCAAGGTAATTTACTATCACTGATGTCATCCTTTCTATAATTTTATAACTTCTAGAATTTTTAGAATCTAAAAAAAATAAATCAATATTATTTGAACAATGTTTGTATAAATATTTGTGATCATAATACAGCAAATCACTGTTTTTACCATGCTACCTGCTCTGTAAGCAAATTAAGTATAATATCGACTAATGTTTCTATCCTTAAGTAACTGTATGGAGAGAAATTATCTTTAAATAAATTAATTAGCTCCTTTCTCTTACAGTTGATTCATATTGATGACACTTTATATTCACAATGTCGTACCTATTCCAAAACCCAAAAGACTAGTTTAATATATATTAACATTTTAATATGCCTAAAAATATAGGCACTTATTTACTTCCTTTCTTAAGCTTCAGGATGTCCTCACTCGAAACCTTAAAGATTTCCTCTGGGTGTATTAATATTACTCTTTTGAAAAGGAAGGTTCTTTTGTAAAAACTTGACTCATTGGGCTGGAGATTTGAAGAAAATACGAAGTGTTGTGAGCTTTAGGGACATATTCCCAACAGTCAGCTTAACACCAAAGTAAGACTGGAGCGCTGTCTGCTTAATGATGGAAATACTACTAGAGCAAAGGTAAATACCAAACTCAAGGTGCTACTGAAATTGTATTCTTGTCTTTCTCTTACAGTTTTATATTTCACTCTATGATTTCAAGACTGGTCACTATTCTATATATATGTATTGGGTAACATTTACAGAAAACGAAAATTGTCAGACGTTTCCAGCATTATGGAAATCTTTATCCTACAGGTTTCATCCAGCTGTGTTTTCTCTTGGACTAGTCATCACAATAAGGACCACAGGAAAAAACAAGCACAGTTATTCATTGCAGACACCAATTTTTTTTGAGAACTCATACTTTTTGATAGAAGTTTACAATCATTAATATGTGTATTTGTCTGAAGCAATAGTGTCTGCAGCTAAGACCTGAACACCACAACCAATTCAATACCTGATTAACTTTAGACACAGAGATGAGTAGAAACTCTCTTGTAAAGAAATTTAATGTGTTTAAATTTAAAATTATTTGACTAATAAAATAGTCTTTTGGATACTTCGCACATAGAGAAGAACTAAAAGGATAGCGTGAGAGGAGATTTCAAGGTAGGTGGACCCAAAGGTTTGACAGTGCTCTTTACGCCAGCTCAGAACAGCAGAACACACTGGTGGTGTTGGAAGGTCAGACTCTTCCCCTTTACCCTTTTATCTTTTCAAAATTATTCATGTCTATAATGCAGTAAAAGGAAAAAAAAAAACCAACTTGTTCTTTTTGTGCAGAAATGAGGTCACTGTCTGAAATCACTCCCCCATCTGCTCTGTTTAGCCTGTGAGTCATACAGAGTAAGAAAAAAGATTATATGAACCAGAGTTAACGTGGAACTGAAAACAATAGAATAGCACAGCAACAAAAGAAATGACTACCCTACAGTTTGCCTCGTTCCCCTCTATTTGCTTACTAGCTTGGATGCATTAATTAAGCAAATCAATTGCAAACAAGGCAGTGAGATAAACCAGAATGCTTAATTGTGATTAAAGCAAGTGAAGAAGCAATCTCAGGAGGACCATGGCAGTCGTGATGGAAAGCGAACATTTTCGATGACCTATTAAGTTTCTTGAGCATCAAGAAGAAATATTAAGGGTGTTAGAATTTCATCAGGGATGAGATAATACTGGTATGTCTTGTCAGTGCAACAGACTAGTGTGCCTTCTGGTCCCTAGAAATAAATCCCAAGGAATTTACAGGCGCTATGCACATGGTGAGTGGTGGCACAGATACAAATGCAAAGTGGTAACATAACAGCATAGAGGAGGTATCAGCATAATAGTTACACCTTGCACTCAAATCTTTTTCTGATGAAAAGTTTGAGAAAAAGGAAATTTCTTTCTGTGCTTTTCTCGCCTATTAATATTCAATGCATATTTGACAAAGTTCACAGATAGATTGTAAACAGAAATGATGTCTTCCAAAATAGATAGTATTAAGATTCATTGAAGACAACATTTATTTTCCTTTCAGATTTTTGGGTTCATCAACTGAAGTAGGTCAAAATATTCCACAACTAGTTCATGTTCTAAAAATGCCGCTTCAGATGTTTTGAAACTACCTGTGAAATTGGGTCTTAAAAATACAGAATAATTTTGGGCAGAATGAAAACTAAATAAAAAAAATAGAAGTAGATCAAGGCTTGGATGCATCTTTTGACCAAAGAGCTACAGATTTTATGTCTTTCCTTACAAAATAAAGTATTTAATATTGCACGTTTGTTGTACAAGATAGCTTTAACAGGAAAAAAGCGCAACCTGAGATGTGCTTTTCTGTACGACTCTGTGGGTGGCTTGCACAGTGTTTACATCTGCTTTAGGAAGAGAGGAGAAACAGCTGCTCACAGGCCTTATGCAGCCAAAAGCTGGGAGCTGTAGGCACCTTCACATCTACCTGAGCAGGTCAACCTGCACCCCTGAGGCTCAAAGTCAGGCCAAGCTCAGCACCCACAAGGGGAAGCTGCTGCCCTGCCACTGCGACCCAGAGCTCCAACCTAAAACCCGGCCCTCACAGCACTGACGATCAAATCTCCCATGGGAAAGGACGGGTCGAAATCCAGCACGTCCCCATTTGAGGGAGTGCCCGATCACTGACCCACTGCCACCAGCCTTTGCTGACAGCACATGACTTGCCGTTTCAATGTGAAAGTAAAGCTTCAATGTGTGCTTTTCTGACCACACATATAACATCATCTTGGCAGCTGAACCAGAAAATGTGTTTGCATAGACTTAGTCATCCCCCTTTTGCTTTCAGTCTTAAATTTATTGAAATATTTCTTGGTGCACACTTTTTCAGGGCCACTACTGAAAGCAAGGGCAGCCACTAACAGCACAGGGGAAGACATTTTCACAAAAACATAAGTAACATGAGACTTCAGAGTTCATCAAGGAGCAGCATCAAGCAGGAGGATTGTTTATTCAGTGCTTTGAAAGGGAGGGAGAGGGAGAAACTAATGCAGAGACTGAACAAAATGAGATGTGCAACATTCATTGAAAAAATAAAAGTGTTGATGAAAAACAGGATAACTTTTAAATTGTAAAATATGCAATATATTGAATATAACAAATGTTTTTTTGTTACTTGGTTAGTATCTTGTGGGCAGGACAGAGAAGGAATAATTTTTCATATATTTAATAAATGCTTATTTAATAAATCATTAAATTAATGCTTAATTAATTAAAAAAAATTTAAAAAACCAAAACAGTTGCCAAAGCCCGTTCTTGGTAAATAAACCTATAAGCTCATTACAAGTCAAAGTAAGAGTCAAAATAAAGCCCTTATTAGTAGCTTAAAAAAAAAAATGCCAATTCAGGTCAATTTCTAACAGTATTTTTTTTTTTAAATTCAAACTACTGTTCAAAACTAGCTCTCACCTAGGGCTATATACAGCAGCCCCCTCCTCTTCTGACAGGGAGCATGCAACAACTGATACATAAACTAATAGCTGAACTCATATATTCTAAGTCACATAAAGGTATGAATTCAGCTTATATTTCTAGGATCTGAGTTTGCATTTGGAGCTGATATGAATCTTGTTCTTACAAAAACAACATTCCTCCGAAGTACTAAAAGAAAGGTAAAAGGATTTTCATTACTCCCTTAAACTCTAAACCTGCAAGTTCTTCTTCTGTGTTTGCTCAACTTTGCTAGTTGGCAGTGAGACCAGAAGGATGATGTGATATTTCATCATTACCAGTTGAACAGCTAAAATTCAGAAAACTTGTAAGCAAAAAGAGCCAATTCATTTGCAGTAAGATTCATTTGGTGACTAAATCGATCTGCTGAATATTAAAATTTGTAAAAGCTTTCATTTTCTTTCAAGTTAACGGTAGTGGTAGTGTCTCTGCAGGGAAAACAAGGTCAGGTGGAGATAGCTTAACTCACTTTGTTCTTTCTTACTTCACCCCAGGCCCATTCTCATAAGGCATATGAAAATACGCTAAATTAACAAGGCTGATTCAACAGCTACAATTCTCCCAATACTTCAAAAGCAGAACAGTAACCAGTGAAACAGCCAGCTGGAGCATCAGCCCAAAGGATTTACATCTATGGTTACAAAATGCAGGAGAAAACACAGATCTAAACAGAAACTTCTCCCAGCCAAGGCAGTCTTTATCTGTTTCTGATTAAGACTCCATTGCTATGTTTGCAATCCCAAATGCTAGTAACACTCACCCCTCCTCGAAATTCTGCTGGCTCATCCTCACCCCCATAAATGCTACAACCCTTATTGCATTAGTGACCCCTAGTTTGAGAACTGCTGCCTAGGTCTTTCCCTCCGCTATGCTATATTTGTATGCAGTCAATGAATCCAAAATCCCCTGCTAATTACCATCTAAGCTGTTATAAGGAATCTACACGTGTTACTGCATGAAAGAGGATTACTGTACTTTAAACTTAGCAAGGCTTGGTAATCCCCTGTGCCGTAGGACTGGACACCATAATGGATGCAAGTTGACAGACAGCACTTTGTGTAGCGTTTCCTTAGCTGCATGGTTTAGTTGCTACCACTACTCTCTGCTTCTGCTGCAATACCCAAGAAGTCTCTGTTCATGATAGCTGTGTAACATGCTGAGGAGCATGTGCAAAAATGTAATACAAATACATGCTGAGTAATATCTTTATTTAGTTAGGTGTTTTTGGAGTTCTTGATGCCGTAGCATCCTTTCAAGACTACGATGGCAGATTTCCTTGATGGTTTTTATGGCCTTTCAAAATTCCTCTGGAATCTGTTTGAAGTTAATTATTTTTATTTACAAAAGCCATTGGAAAAAAGTAAGTAAAGCTCCTACCATAAGAGCTCAGATAGTGATCTTAAGCTTATGCTTACCTCCCAATCTAAGTATTTTAGACATCTGAAACTCCTGTTTAATGAACAAGTTAGTAGTTGAAGACAGCATGAGAGTAAGTAGCAAGCGCTCCATTGTAGTAAAATGTGTTTTCATATTTGATCACATAATTTTAAAATAAGAAAAAAAATAATGCTTTGATTTCATTTACAGACAGGAAAAAAAAAGCTCACTTTTGTTAATAATTTGCACACAACTGAAATTTAAACAGCTCCATTAAGTGGCACTGCAAATCATTTGCTCCCTACCGTTGTAGGCCAACTGAAAAGATCTGAGTTCACAAGGATACCAAAGACCTACATAATGTCTTCCAAGGCTCGTGCCTTTTCCAGAGAAGAAAGAGCATTATCCAGTAGAGGAGATTATCTCAAGTCTCCAGGACGGAGACTTTTGAGAAAGGCAGTGCTTGCAGGACAAGGAAACATTCATTGCACAGCTAGGAAGCATTGGGAGACAGGCATACAACTTGCACTGAAACTCCAGTCTTCATGTTTCAGAAAGAGATGTTGTTAAAATTAAAATGTTGTTTTGGCAGTATAGAGCAACAAAAATTGTTCCCTGCCTTGTGTATACCTACATTTCAGCTCTGAAACTTCATTAACATTCATTAATATTCTCTTGAATACAAATTTCCTTTACATGAAGTGAAGTAAAAAAAAAAAGTTAAAGAAACTAAGCAATGTACAAAAAAGTCTATTTCTAAGGAATTTTCCAGGGGTTCAGTTTAAAAGGATATGAAGTGGAAGAGTTATGAAAAAATCAGTGAAGAAAAATTGCTGAGTTACAAACCTTAGAAGACTGACTCCCCAGAACTCCTGGGTTTTTCAAGCTTTCGATGACAAAGTACATTGAAAAATGACTGATTAAGACACTTACCAAGGACACAAGATAGAAACACTATTTTAAATCACATTCTGAAGAAAACTGAATTGTCAAGAAATTATTTTCATTATCACTAGCATGAATTATCATGTCCACCACAGGGCAAAGTCCATTACTCATACGTTAGTTTAATCAGCTCCAGTAGGTTTGGGAATATTTTACTGAAAATAGACCCTTTCCAGGTTAGGAGTTTCTTCCCAACTTTAAAAAAAAAAATCTACTAGACAAATCATTTGCCATGTTCATTTTCATCTGTGACACATCTATCCCAAAACAGGGCAACATAATGCCATGCTACCAAGGAATGATTTGCTTATGCAGTTAAATATTCCATATAAAGTATGAATAAAAAAAATTACAGTGCATCTGCATTTTTAAAAAAAAAAATATTGTAGAAAGACAAAGCTAAGTATTTTACAGATATCTGTCCCTGGATTGAGAACTCTTCTGCAGGTGTCACTGTAGCTCTCTACAAAGTTTCAAATTTTACACAATATTTCTTCACTGAAGCCAACTAGACTCTTTGTCCTGGTACCTCATGGCATTGAAGTCCATGGTTAAACACTTCCCTAATAATTCCTTAACCCAAAGTTAAGATTACTTCCCTTGTGTCCTCATTCAGCGGTTCTCAAACCACTGAAAACCAGGAAATAGTCTCAGAAAAACTCGGCCTCTATAAAACTTTTAACTCACACAAATGGCTCAATCCAGCAGTAAACTTCACAAAGACTGCAGAAATGTGTAGGCAGGATTGAAGTGAAACACCATGGACCTCCTCAAAAGCACCCCATTGCATCCCAGTAGAGCAGTAACACAGGACCAGTTTTTTTTCCCAGGGGTCATTTAATCTAAAATTTTTGATGTATATATAAAAGTTTTGCCATTAGGAGAAAGGGTATAAACTTTCCATGGCTTCTATTATTTCCCTGCCCTCTTTATGAAACTTACTTAAAATTTCTAGATAACAACTTAACTGAGTTATATAAGGGGTCAGGATAGCTGTCTATAAAGGGCCAAATCGTATGCTTTTGCTTCTTGATTGAATCCAGCTAAACTCTTTGTCCCAGCAAGTCATGGCTCTAAGTTTCACAGATAAGGTCCTCATTTCCCCAGGAAGTCATTAACTCAAAGTAAAGATTACCCAGTGGCACTTTCCTTTATAATGGTTATAGAAATCCAGTTACAGAAATCCACTTCAAATAAGAAAAGGTTATATATTTTTATACAATTCCTTCAACACTCTTATTAACAGGTTTTGTGCATGACAGTATCTCCAATTTTCTTCTGATGGTGTCTAGTTATTTTTCCAGAATGGTTACAATCAAACCTCTCGGGAAGTGCCTGAGTGGCCCCAAATGTACTTTCCCTGCATCAGTCTACCTAGCCTTCTCAGCCTCTCACCTTGGCAATGCTCTTCTGAAATGCCCGTGATCTCATGTCAGTTAACACCAATAATTTCTCCATGATAACAGCAAGCATATATTTTAGTGCTTTACTGTCCACGTATATAAATCAGTCATGCTAGCGTTTCCAACTTTCCTAATGCAAATGCCGAGACTGAGGACTTCACGTCTAAAAGAGGTCATAATTTGTCTCTTTCAGTAGTATTTACAAAAGAAAAGGAAATCTCAGGGAATTCTCTTTCTCCCAGCTCCTGAAGGGCAAATGCATTATCCTCTTTTTCTCCAAAGACAATATCTGAAGTCGTATAAAGATTAAGGTTTTGATGTCCTATTGTAACTGAACTTTCTCTCACCGTTCCTGCCAGAGAAACTGTGGAAGAAATTTTACTTTGAGATAACCTTCTAAAAATGATTTAACACAGTATTTTCATGATTAACATTATTAACTTACCTAGAACAAGCATGTAATAATATATCTCTTCACACATGTGATTAAAAGCTATCTCAGAAGATATGGCTGGTTAAAAACATCAGGTAACAAGAGAATTGGCCCAAAAGCATGCTAAGGACCTAATGCACTGCTGACATTCTGCTTAGCTGGGTTTAATCTCTGCTGAAATCATGGTCCTTTTAAAACTTGCTCCACAAAAGGCAAGAGACACGAAAGAGGAGCAGATGATGATCGAGCATTAATTGAAATTCCAAAGTGAAAGTGACTTTAATGGTTTTTTTTCCCTACATGATGCGATCTTTTTACTAAGTAGCAGTAGATTTGCAGCATGATGGCCTAAGAATAAAAGGGAATCAAGGTTTACAGAGAAAAGCAGGTAACGGTAGCTGGATAAAACAAGGCAAGCCTGCAGCCACCATTCCTTAAGGACCTGATGAAGTTACTCGGAGACAAAGGCTCTCATATTTCCCCCACTCCAGCTCTATCAATGAGTCTAAGGAAAAGGTATCACCTCTCCCTACAAACACTGCTTCCTTTTTCAATGTGCTGCTTCAACAGGGTCACAAACTTTGGGTCAGTCTTTTCACAAGTGGTGGAAAGACCTTGCAATTATATTGCTGCACCATAGAGGATGACTTACTAGGAGCCAACATACACTAAAGATGCGCAAGGCTGGAGGAAAAAGAGGTGCATCTTACAGAGAGGCTCTTGTCGTTCTGAATGTACTTACTCAGCTGCAGTAGTGCTTTCCCAAAACATTTTCCCTTTCCCCCTCAACGACAGCATGCTGGAAACTGCTTTGCAAAGACCTCTCCTCCCTTCCCCCACATCACATTATTCTTTACATCTTCTCTCTTACACTGAGAAAACGATGCAAAAAGAGTATCCAGTGTTTTCCACACCAAACAATTTGTTGACTGTTAGAGGGCATATGGGCAGGACAAGCACTGCCTTCAGCAGAGTATCTGTGCCCTCTGTCATTATTTTCTGCTCTCACTGCCCGTTCCTAGCTCAAAGCAAGCCCTACTTCCGTCCGCTACTCGCAGCAGTCGTTTAAAGGACAAGAGTTTTTTTGTAGCTGTGCTGCAATTCACAAAGCCAACACAGAAAGCCTCATTCCTTCTTTACTTTTTATCTAGGAATGAACACAAAAGATGGAGTGGGGGAAGGGAAGGAGAGATGGAAGAGTGCCCCAATGTTTTTTCTGGTGTACACAACGTTGGTTGCAGTGTTCACGGCCTTAGTATATATTATCTGGGTTAGCTATAGAATATTAAATCATAGAGTCATTAAAATATCAGAGGTTAAGTTATTTTCTTTTCTATAACTATAGAAGAAGAAAAAATTATTTTTATTTGGAGTCATTATCTGCGTGTGAAAATTGCTTTTTAACTGGTATTTGAATCTAGTTGCTATTTTGATAAAGTACACGTTTTAAGCACATAGTAAGTAGCCACTGCAAATTATGCTGAGACTTATCTACCACAATCCACTACCACCATTTTATATAAAAAAGTTTAAACATGATTTTCTGAAGAGGTGTTCTTTCTCACATATGAATTAATTTTGGGAGTTTTTTTGTGTGCTGTTTTATTATAGCCACAGTTTTATAATATGCTAAAATCATGTATACTAGCAGATGAAAGCAGAGAAGAGGCATTTAAATTCCTGGAAATTTAGAAAATCATGTTTCCATGCCAAACAAACCAGACTAAAGTCCTTCTCCTACTGTCATTCATCTCAACAGTAACCTTACTGTGAAAGCCTGTCTGTCTTTGCTCGTTTGTAAAATATTTTCAAGAAGTTTGTGCCATGACATGTGAGTGAAAATTCCCAATTTCCAATTTAATTTACCATTGCAAATTAAAGAGTAGATAAAGTTTTAGCTTACTGTAGGTACTAGGGAGTGCCTTTGCTTAAAAATGAGATAAGCTGTGTTAGATTTGAAACAGAGCTCAGGGAGGGACCTACAGACACAGTTCTCACTGGGCTTTGACCCCCCAGGGAAAGTAACCAACACAGATAAAGTTCCACCTACTTAATCCTTTTACAATTATTATTATTCCTTAAATTATTCTTTTACTATTATTATTCCTGCTAGTTTAAAAATGCAACCAAGCACAACAGTGAAAAAAAACATGACAAACCTATGCTATTGTCTTCACTTTCCCTCCAAAAACATATCTATCCTGCCCTATAATAATCTTCTCATTTAGTTAATTGTCCTTTATATTTCCCTGAACTAAGCATCTGACTATGGATAATGTAGCCTCAAAATATCTCCTGGAAAGAACCCAGTTGCCTCCTTCTCTAGGATCAGTGTTTGTGTAGGTAAACTGCAATCAATCCTGTTTTGCTTTAAGGGTAAGCATTTAACCCATTTGATACAGAGAGCTGATCAACAATCATCATTCAGCCATTGAAATTAAAAGATTTCTTTCCATAAATGATGTGCATACAATAAGCAACAGAATTAAAAGATCACCACCTTCGCTGAGACAAAGTGTATAAACACCATAAGATAAAACACTCATTGCTCCAGGTAACTCTTGTCTGTTAAAATCAATTGGAAGTTCTTCACGTGAACTGTTACAAATTTTGCAATAATTTTTTTATTAGTATATAGAAAACTACATCATGCATCTAAGGAAAAAAGAAGGGGTATGGCATACTTCAGAACCCATTTGCTGCAGAGGTAAATAACGAGACGGCAGCAGCGCTGCCCACTGTGGAGGCTTCCCGCGGCTGTTCAGGCAGCAGCAGTGAGTAGGAACGGGAGGACCTTGCCCATACTGCACCTGATGGTAATGTCCAACTGTCAAATATAGAGATTTTAAAACAGAATTCTTCTGCATGTTCAGGAAAAAAAAAAGAAGAAGAAATTACCTCATTTTTTTGTGAATTTAAATACTTTGAAACTGTATGAAAGGCTCAAGATATTTTTACATTTTGTATGTTATCATATAAAGCTGAAATAAAAATTTGGCACATTATTGAAATGAAATACTGAAATTGGGCTGGAAAGCTCTGCAATGAATGAACAATGCTCTCACGTTGTGCCTGTTTCAAAATGGCATTTTCTCAGTGCCAGTCTGTGTCATTGGAAAATGTCCAACTGACTTCAGGTGAGTATATGACTTAGAGATATACCTCCATCTCTGGGATGCAGAAGAGTGCATATATTGGCCCTCAGTCTTGTCCTAAAACAGTGCAACAATATGCTCTCCGATATACGAAATTCATGGCAAAGCTAGCTTACCACCCTGCTACAAAAGCACCTCCAGTATTTTTTAGGTATAAAAATATCAGAACTATTTGTGTTCTGAAGGGTACAGAATAGCTTGAGAGCAACAACAAGCTTTGTAAGAATCGACATGACGCATTCACAGCCTTGTTTGTTAAATGCCAAATGATATTCCATTTTGCAGTGCTTAAGCCCACCATCTCTGTTGCAGAATTCACTGGTTTCTCCAGCCTACCTCAACATTGAGATTTTTTGTTCTTTCACGCAGCCGGCAGTCTGGCAAGCTAATCGTCCTCTGCTGATTCTGCCAGATGTCTGTGAAATAGAAAGCTGCCCACCACCAACCAGACTGGCAGTTTTATGACGGTGACAATTGCTTGTGGCAAAATTATAATTAGTACACCAATGTTGCTATGCATTCTAAATTGGATCACACTGATTCCTGCTCCAGTTTTTTTTAGACACTCTGAATATGATTTTTAAACAATTGTGAAAACAGCTGCATGCTGATTGCCATTAAAACCAACATCTACCAGATCTTAGCATCACGCACAGTGATGTTTCTCTTGCTACTCCAAGAGATGGTGTAAGTGGCGAAGACTACACTGTGTTAGTCCAGGGAAGGCTGTCAATGTTGTTGTTAGAGTTATAAAACATCTTTGGGTGATTAGAGATAACAGCCCATGTAACGTCTCCAAGTGGTTGCTGACATGCAGATTATACAGACTTTTTGCTAAACAGAACACTCCACACAGGGCTGTTTCTGTGATTAAATATTTTTCATATGGGTTTCCATTCCAAGCATTTTTAAACACCTCTAAGCAAGGGAGAGTGGGTGGAGAAATATGACATGCAGAGAAAAAGACTTGGAAATTTAACATTTCACAAAATATATTCTTGAAGAGGTCAGAAATGCTGTATTTCTCCTTGATCGCTACCCATAAGTGGCTCTCATCTCACTGTCTAATCCCCAGTGATGTGGAAAACGCAATCCCACCAAACTATTTTTTAGATACTGCTGGTATTGCTTAAGAGGGGGACATGCAAGGTGCACACCTCCCTTTAACCAGCTCAGCAGGTTATTTACAGCCTGGTGTGGCTGGTATGAGGTCCCGTGGCGGTGGTTGGTGGTGGGGAAGGAGCCAGCTTTCCAGGGGCTGTTTCCATAGACACTCATTCCTGCATGGGGAACCAGTGCCTTTCCAATGATGCAGCTGTGCTGCATTGCAATGAGGTTTCCAAATGATTTGCATTTCTGTCTAATTGTTCTAATCATGGGAGTGGAGAGGAAAAGCCCTGGTGGATTTTTTTTTATCTGTCTCTAGTTGTGGCCACCACTGCATAAATCTTAAGCAAAGTCGGTGGCTTTTGCTCCTTTCAAGCAACTTACTTGTTGCAGCTAAGAAAAAGCCACCTGAAGAGGAAACTGCTCAAGCTGGGGAGAGAAGCTGGCTGGTCTCACAGCCCCACTGCCAAGAGCATCTAAAAACAGCAGAGGCAAATGCTCAGAGCCCTCTGATAAGTGCATGGAGAAGAGCCCATCTTGGGCTCTCCTGAACAAAACAGGAACCATCACAGATAGTGGCTTCCCACCACCCATTGTAAAGCCTGGCTGAAATTAGCTGCAGTGCACACACAGACTAGTAAAACAAGCCTAACATGAAATGGAGAGCATAGTAGGCATGCTGAGTACCATTCTGAGGTTCTTGAGACAAGAGTTAAGATGGGATGCTCTGCTTGTGCCAGACAGCTGTGTTACAAACTATCAGGTCCTTACCCATGGTTGCTTCCCACAGTGGGGGTGATGGCAGCTGCCAGATCTCTATGCCATCCCTGGTCTCCCAAATCCAACTTTCCTTTAGACAGACCCACAAGGAGGGCCTGGGGGGCTGCCCAGCAAAGCTTTGCAGCCCGATGCACACACAGAGCAGGCAGAGGGTGGGCAGCCCTTGCAATAAGCAGGAAAGTTTTGCCATGTGTTTGCTAACCGAACTTTTGTGAGTTTTATAAATGCAAGGTTTTGAGCACCATAGTGAACACCACAATATGAGACATTTTTGCATCAGTTGTAGCACAGCAGCACTTGGAAAAAATACTTGCTGGCCAGAGTCCTCAATAGGGAACATTCAAAAGAACATGCAGGGAGCAGCAGGTCTTGCTTCCCTATTGGCAACGTGTGTTGTAGGCATTTAGCAATACCTGCAACAGGTACGAATAAAACAACATATATACACTGCCACTGCATGAGCTGTCCTCCCATTCTGATTTTCTACAAGGCAGGTATAAGGTCATGAAGCCAAAAGGTTGGGGGGGATCACATAGCAGTCAAAGCCATATCAGCGTTTGCTGTAAGGCAGACAGGAGAACAGAAACCCCTGTGCCTGTGAGGCTCTTGCACACTCTTCACACTCGCAGTCACCTGGCTAGGACATGCGGGCATCTCAAGGGGACATCTCAAAGGGACTGATCAGCAGCCACCTTTGAAAAAATCCAACTTTGGAGCTCAAATGTGCTGATTATAGATTGCTGTGGTCTCTGTCATTGTGCTAATGACCTAAACACCATTTACTGCTCAGGACAGGCCTTTCTGTTGCTATTGCAAAAGCCATCTTATTTTAAAAGAAAATACTCTTTCAACACAATGTCATTGTTCAAGGCCTGACAGCAAACAATCAAATCAGCCTTATACATGCAGTGATTAGTCCAGCCAAAATGAGAAGGAAAAAAAGAGACAAAATCTCTCCTTCTGGGCATCTTTATCATTCTGCACGATGAATCTTAAAAAAGAAAGAAAGGAAAAAAGTCATAACCCAAACATCAAACAAGAAATAAACACCAGCTTAAAATATCTCATTTGACTAAGGAAAAGCATCAAGTCAATTGTATGGGCATACAAAAATTATTTTACTGATGAAAAATACACTTGAAGCCTTGTAGGCCAGTTCTATTTATGCATAAGATAAAAATGTTATGGGTTTGGGTTTTTTTTTGTAAAAAAAAAAAAAAAAAAAAGAAAAAGGAGATTTGCCCAATTGATGATTAGAAAGAATCACTGCAAAAAAGTATCAGCTCTGCTACTTAAAAATAAGTATTTCTTAGCAACACGACTCAAGGCTCCTGGAAATTCAAGACAAGATTCACTGGAACTACTGTTAAGATATTCTACAAAATTCAGCGTTCATATGGTAGCACTCTGTAATACATTTATATTGACCTAAGATATTATTGAAGCTACTTGTAGAAAAAAGTAACTCTCCCTTTCCTACACTAATGTTTTTATATCTGGAGTAAAGAAGATCACTGAAGAACAAGGAAGGAAGCAAGACAAGGAAAAAACCAGTTTTGTGAGTTTTATGGACACATAGGAAAAGAGTCAGTGGGTGAAATCTCTACTACTGTAGATTAGCAATGAATAAGGGATGGCTGAGGGACAGCTGGAAAGCCCAAAGAGACCAATAGCTTATGATTTTTTCCAGGAATGTCATACAGCAAGTAGCAAACGTTGTGTCACAGTGCAATCGCTTGTGTATTACACAGTTTTCTCCCACTAGCACTTACTCTTTTTAGACGTTCTTTACAGGTTAACATTGTAGTGTTTGGTACACTGTGAAAACAGACAGCAAATGGGAAACTATTGATCCAGTTAAACATTAGGGATTTATAGGTAGTTAGAAATTAATTGGGTTGATCATTTTGGTGCAGCAATGTGGAAAGTAGCTAGAAGACTTTAGGGATCTAATGGAAAAGCTACAATCAAAAGCAATCCCCCTCCCCATCTTCTGCAAAACAACCACCTCTTTTCATTTAGCAAGTTCACTCGTCTTGCTAAAATTTCCTATTGATTCACACATTTTGTGAAATACATTTATTAAATGATAACGTCTTCTGTGGTTTTGTTTTGTGAGTGAAAATACAAATTGCCAGAAATTCACAGCAAAATCCACACAAATGGACGAGAGTGAGAAATTGCATATGAGGATTTGCTCACAGGGTGTCTCTCACCTTGTTTCATAGGTGCCAGTGTGCTATCATCAATGACTAATGTCTTTTAAACAATTAGCACAAAATCCTTTCCTGAATACCATGTTTTGCACGGGAGAAACATCCTGATCAACACTATGTAGTTAGGGGTGCATGCATGTGGCAAATAGAGGAGGGAAAGCAGTATTCTTCCCTGTGCGTATCTCCAGTTATGCAAAACATGAGCCATCATCTCTAGCATACAGCACAGTCATTACAGTACTCAAACCTCAATAATAATAAAAAAAAGCCTGTTACGCTATTCTAAGGACAGTGAAAATCTTAAAATCGCAAGTATTATGGACGTAGGGGCTACATTGATCCACCATGTTCCCTTCCCCTGCCATTCGCTATTTTCTCCACAGTTGCACCTCCAAGCACTATCCCATGGCCTCCTCTGTAGAAAACCAGTAGAAAATGAATGGATTCCAAGGAAATACACAGCTTTTATGAGATGTTAGACAATTTGGCTATTAATAACACTTGATGTCACACCTTCAGGGAAGCAAAAATGCTACAGAAGTGGAGCTAAAATAGGCCAGCTTTGACTCAGTATGGCTACGAGAGCCGCAGCTGGCCAAAGGCAGCCCTACTGCAACTCGCAACTCCAGAATAATCGTGCTCTTTAAACTATCTGGCCAAGATCTGTGTTTTCAGTGATTTTGCTGTCAGTAAATTAAAAACAATAAAGAGACAGCTAATATACTTGTGGTAATTTCTATGCTATTTCATGTTAATTAGCCAGGTCAGCCTTGCTGCAACACTTGAATTAATTGTGGGAAAGTGGTATCATCAGTTCACTGCTAGGTAGCACTGACAGAGCTGTTCAGCAACTAATCCATCATTCAGAGACAGAAGCAGCATTTTGAAAGAAGATACAAAGCTTCAGGGATTGTCTTTTCTCTGTGACCCACTGATGGAGCCTGTTATTAGTATTAATGTTTTATTAATGAAGATGTTAAAGGAAAGAGACAACATTTTCAGACATGCCTAGACTTGGGACCCCTAGCTATCTCAGCCATGGTCCATTTCCCAAAAGGACAGAGCACTTGTAGTTCCAAATGAGGATCATCAGCTGTCTTTGTTGATCTGGCTAATACCGTGCCCATGGTCACACAGGCATTGGCTACACTGTGTGGCATAAAGCAGAGTTCCCCTCTGTACCTCCAGCACCACCAAACTTGGTGCAGAGGGCGAGCATCAGCATGATATTGCTGTGAGGCAAAGCTTGTTAGCAAAAGGTTTAGCATTACAGCAGCAGAGCCATGTTTTCCCCTGCCCCCAGCACTGCTCTGTCTTGCTCAGCGCTAGCAATAAGTTTGTGCATCCTCAGGGGAGCCCACAGCACCCCTGCAAGCCCCACTCTGGTTTTCTGAACAGCCTTTTCCCTACCTTCACTACAAAGTTATTCTCTCACTTTGTTCTTCATAAATGCTGTTCAGAAAGCCTAGTGACAACCTGCTTAGAAGAGAAAAAAAGGAGCATTTATCCTCTCTCACTATAGTACAACATAGATACAAATATACCTCTTAGCTATAAAGGATTCATTCTTCTTTCCAAAAGTAATTGCTAAAGGTTTGCTTTCTAAAAGACAAATACAGCTGATTAAGAGTCATTATTGTTCTGTATTAAAATCATTTTTCCTAGTCTTCACCAAACTTATTGAAATACTGTAAGAAACCACGGTTTGCTGCCATCAATGAGAACTGCATTTATCATACAAAAATAGACAATAAACAGGCGTGTGAAATTGTCTCATACTGATCCCAGGCCAACAGTTTGTTATTATACAATTTTGGGGGCAGTTTCATCAACTGAACACGTCAAATTGGGTAAGATATTTTCACTTGATTAGTCTACTGGGTCATCTTCTGACTGTTGATACCCCTGCAGCTCACTCTAGCAGTAAGCACATTTTAAATATCAGCAGAATTTTATTCCATTTATCACATCATAAAACGAATAGCTTAGCTGTAGCTTTTTGACCTAACTGAAGAAAAGACGTAGAAAGAGTCCAACCTAATTGATCGCTGTTTTAGGTCCATGACCCCTAAGTGTAAAAGGTTAAAAATAAATAAATTTAAACAATAGTAAGAACTCTAAAGACTTTTTTTTCTGGTTAAGCAGTGTGCAATTGTTCTGCTTTCCCTACGCTCCTGCAGAAGATAACATATGGCCATATAGGAAACTCTGCCAATGCAGTGCACAAAACATCCACATCTTTTCTCCCCATCACAATATTTAAAACAAAATAAAACTAGTTCTTTCTTCAAATGCAAGATCCTAGTGGATCTGCCACATTTTTTTTTTTCCAAAGAAAAAAGAAACAGCATTTTAATCCCTGAGAAAACAGATATTCCCAGTGTGGAGCCATCATGTATGGTTGCTATGGTGACATAACAGTTGGCTAAATTCAATCAGTTCTCCCTATTATTTTGGTATTTTGTTTAAGAAATCACCATTTAAAAAAGAAAGCTCCTTCCCCCCCTTCCCTTCACATACATCATTTAAGAGTACTCAATGGGCTTATTACTGTACTGGTCACTGTGACATGATCTCACCTTGAAGCCAAGCCTCTTTTTGAGGAAACCGCTAATAAACACCAAGAATAACCAGCTAATAAACTATGGAGACATATGACACATTGCATTCTTGTTTTACCTTCCTCTGTCTTACCTGATACATTCTTGTATCCTTATACACTAATCTGTCTTTGCTGAGGCTATTTTTAACACATCAGCTACCTAAGCAGCTGGCTTTTTTTTTTTTTTTTTTCTTCCCCAACTACATGTTTTCCTATTCTGGCTTTCTTCAGATAAGCAGAATTCCATTTTCAGAAACGCAGACGTTTTAGCCACAGTGGAATCATTTTGCAACCCCACAGTGACATGTGTAATGTTCAATAGCACTAAAACTGGGAGCTTTTCAGAGTCACTAAAGGCAAGTTCCACTTTCCAAATAAGAAAAGTGTTAGGGCTCAGTGAGAGAGTTTGAAAAAAATCTGATTAAAGTAGATGAGAGGTCACTTTAGTCCCATAAATATTTCTAAAATGGCCATGAAAACAGTACAAAATGAGTATAGTTAACATGGGAATCAGAGAAATCTCAGCACAGGAAACACATGGATCAGCTGGAGCAGGTCCAGAGAAGGGCCACAAAAATGACCAGAGGGATGGAACACTTCTCCTATGAAGAAAGGCTGAAAGAGCTGGGGTTTTTCAGCCTGGAGAAGAGAAGGCTCCAAGGAGACCTTATTATAGCCTTTCAATCCTTAAAGGGGGCTTATAAGAAAGATGGGAATAAACTTTTTAGCAGGGCCCGTTGTGATAGGACAAGGGGTAATGGTTTTAAACTAAAAGAGGGTAGATTTAGACTAGATAAGGAAGAAATTTTTTTACGATGAGGGTGGTGAAACACTGGAACAGGTTGCTCAGAGAGGTGGTAGATGCCCCATCCTTGGAAACATGCAAGGCCAGGTTAGACAGGGCTCTGAGCAACCTGATCTAGCTGAATATGTCCCTGCTTATTGCAGGGGGGTTGGACCAGATGACCTTTCAAGGTCTCTTCCAATCCAAACCATTCTATGATTCTACAATTCTAAATGGCATCCAGTGTGTTTGTTTAAGCTTTAAGAAACTGGTTGTTAGACTGTTAATGGGTCTGTGTTAAGACACAGCCCTATGTGTCCTGTTTCACCATGCAACCAATCTCAAGAAACTCCACAGCAAAAGTACAGAGAACACCAGTGCAGAGTTGATCTGCATGTGCAGAGTGCCTCTACCTTGCAGGCAGAGTGAAATAGCAGCAGTCTGTACATGTGACCTTGTGATAATTTTTAAGGCCTACTTGGATTTGAGCAAGACCACAGATGCAGATGTCAACAAGATGTAGGGTATTTACACATGCAGAGACAGACACTGAAACCCAAGAGCTTCAGACATGCACTTTCCTTTTCAGCCCAGTGCACCCCTGTGTTGCCACTCATGCCAGCGGGTCCCAGGTTTACCAATGGCCTTGACCCAGCACTGGGAAAAAGAAATTGTTCCACTTCCTCATCCTGCTGTTAGAAAAGAAATGCTGCTGGAATGGATGATCTTTTGAGCCAGGGAAGTAAAGCCTGAGCCCAGGCAAGCCTTGTAGTGTGTCTGCAGCATCTCAGTAATCTCAGGGGTTCCTTTCAGCTTTCTGCTCTTCCTTCTCATCCTTGCTGTTCATTCATCATAAAAAAAGACAAGCTCATATTTTAATGACAACTTGAGAGATCTCTTTTCCTCTCTTTCCAGCCAAGGACATTGAATTCAACTCAAGATAGTTTCAAAATGTTTTCCCTGCTTAAAAAGCTTACTGAGTTTTTAATGTATCCTTAAGAAATGCTAAAAAATGTATTTTATGCAGCAGCTGAAAATTAAGCTAGCCCTGACAACCAGCTCCCAAATTCAAATTGTGGTGATAACAGAATCGTGTATATTTATATTCTAAGAATGCCTTTCCCACCAATGTGGCAGCACACAAACCTCACACTTAACCAAAGGAAAAGGTCCTGCTTAGATGTATGGTTTGCAGTGGCAGCATGCCTGAAGCCATTATTTTGCCGTACTGTTTCAATTCCACTTTTATTTTTATTCTGAAGGTATGTAGTTAAGTCGACAGTAAAGGAAACAAAGCACTCTGCTTACAGGTAGAGAGAGAATTGTAAGGCATTTTAATGTGAAAAAAACATGAATATTTCAAGGCTTTACAAAGGATTGTCTGCTACAAATCTGCAAAGCAAATCTGAGACCATCCCAGAATGTGTTAGTGTTATTTGCATTCATTTATTTGTACTAAACCCTCACTGAGTGATGCCTGGCAGAAGAGATTTATTTTGTGCACCAAAGGATCTTCCATTTGGAGTTTACAATGAGCAGATGGGAGTGAATGAGAGTAATGATCTTTTTCCTCCAATGTACTTAAATAAGACACCAGTTATTGTCTGGTGTCACAACAGAATGGAGCTAATGCCATCTATGGATATTACTGCATTTCTATGCTCAGAAATGCTTAGGAAGTTTGACAGTTTTTCAGGTACTACCAAAAAGCCCACTCAGAATCCTGGTCTCTATTGTGGAATAAGGTGAGTTTTAAAACACTGAGACGCTAATGGCATCAAAACTTTGCTTGATAGGTACCATAGCAACACCACCACCACCAAACTCTGATGAGCTCTAGAAGGTGTTGGAAACATTTCAGCAGTTTCACTGAATTTTCAAAACAAATTTACAAAGGTTAATGCACATCAATTATTTACTTGCAAGCCCTCTGAAGGTGCTGGGTTTTGAAGCATGTAATTGAGGGAGGACCGTGAAAGTTCATGTTTCATGGACTGGCTCGGCTAGATAGGATAAGCATGCTTGAGAGGCCACAGTACCTCCTTGGACAAAAACTCCCAAAATTTAGGGCCAGGGACATTGCCACCAGCTCACAATATTAGGCAAAGTCCTTTAAGTTGCATCATCACTGCTGATGTGAGTCCTTTCAGTTTAACCTAGCTTGAAAGAGCAATCACATGTAAAGGAAAACTGGAACTACCAAGACAAATTGCTTTGGCACGAGATAAGCTGTGCAAGTTGAAGCACAGGAGCAGAGATGGGACAGCCAGGAAGCCAGCACCTGAGCTAAGCACCTGTGTGAACGCTTGAAGGAGGCAGGAAGCAATTACAGGCAACTTTCACAAATTCTTCACCAAAATTGAGCCAACAGTTTCTCATCTCTTGTTACTTTTTGCCTGCTATTAGCTCACCTTTTATTTTGCTGTTCTTGGGTCCATGTCCTCATTCAATGCTTTTTTCCTTCAGAGAAAGACTGACTCAGAACCAGTGAGGCCCCAGTACCAGCTGGCATGAAGGCAAGCCCATTATCAGAAAAAGCATTAATAGGATGGATACTGTAGAGTGGGAGCTTGGTTTTCCCAAAGAAAAGCCACGGAAACGTCAAGCTTGAAAATTACTGAGAAATAACTAATTGCTTACTGAATACCTGGGTGTTTTCTTACCTCTCAGGTGGGTTTGTTTTTTGTTTTTTGGGTTTTTTTTAAATCATGACTTCTCCAGACTGCCTGTTCAGAGAAGACGTTGCAGTGTAAATTTTAAAATAATTTATGTGCAACAGCATTGAAACATTTAACAGCTATAAGAAAAAATTATTTCCAAATAATTTTTGTCAGATCACTGAATACCCAAGGAAAAACAAATTCTGCCCGTATACAGGGCATCTGCACATCTCACTTTAATTTAAGCGGAAGAAAGAACATCTTTTTTTGTCCACAGAGGAGAAAAAAAAGTTTGGAGAAATCACTTTGGATTTGGTCCAAAAAGCAACCAAGCAGCATTCAGGCACTGCCTCCAACTCTACAGTTCTGAAGAGACCTGCTCAGCTGGTGTTGGAGGTGAAGTTTCTCAGACTCTTTAAAGTTTTACCTCTACACACAAGCAAGAGGATAACCACAATACTGAAGCAGCTCAGTGCTCAGCCATACCTAAACCTAATTAAGGCTCAACTTTTCTGTGCCCATATCTCTGGCAGTTTAATCCAATAAAACATACTCAGATTGGTACTACTGTATACTAACAGGATCAGTTCTTCTCGCCATCAAGCACATTTCAAAAAAAGTTTAAAAAACCATGGTTAAGACGGAACTGAGTTAAAAAAAATAACACAGAATTTTGCATGCTTATTCAAGAAATAGAAACTTCAGATTCAATTTCCCCCGCTCTATGAAACAGGTTTGAATTCTGTCCCCCTGCTCCCAAACAGTTTAGACTTACCCCACCCTAAACTTACCAGGCTCCTCTGAGCCTGTGGACTTAGGGAACCATACAGAAAGTAATTTAGTAATCCAATGATATGGAGAGGACAGAAATAAACATACTAGTATAGACACATGGCTGAAGCTTTCTTTTGAGTTTGCAAACTGGAATTTGGTTTTTTTTTTGTTTGAAGGACAGTTTCTCCAGCTTATTCCATAGTAATTTACTGTGTGATTGAATCCAATTACTAAGTTTTTTACCTAAGGATGACTAATGCCACTCCACATTCTGAGCACATTTTATGAGAAAGAACCATTTCCACTGACTTTTTGGAGAGGAGGACTGTGTGAATGAGGGATGAGCTGCAAGTCATTAGGAGGGCTTTCCAGCCAGGTGCTCCAAGTCAGCAGAGGTGTGGTGTCTTGGAGTATGATTCAGACCCACTTCACTCCTCTGCAGACTTGTAATCATGGTAAGGTAGTATATTGAGGTCAGATAACTTTCTTTTCAGCATGCTCTCAGATCCTTGCTCATCCCATCTTCTCTGCTCATGAGTTTGGGCACCTGAGTTCAGCCACATTCAGTGCTGGTCCTGTCCCTTCCTCGGCACTCCAAACTTCACCTTCATTGGTTCTAGCCCTTCATTTTCTATAGTACACAGAGCAGTTTTGGTGAAAAAAGCAAACAAAACTTGGAAGCAAGAAATGAAATGTCAAAAATAGTCCCTTGGGCTAACAAAGCAGCTCCTGGAAGAGCAGTGAAAATCAAAACTCTCAAAACACAGCATTTAGAACAAGCTATATGCACTTTCCAAAGGGTGGTGTGAGCATTTTCTAAGTGCAGGAACATATCATTATTTGCCTTGGTCCAGCTTAGCCCAATTTCTCAAGTGGGAAGGCTCCTACTGTCCCCCACAGGGCCACCTTGCACAGCCAAGCACCTATGCAAGCTCAGTCATTTCAGTACAGCTCTGCAAAGTGGTTTTTTTTTTTTTTTTTTTTTTTTTTTTCAGTTATAGGACAGATCCCTTTCCTCAGCTCAGCATACCAGCAACACTCAGCTTTCATTTAAAAAAAATAATACATCACTTAAAAGGAATGTACCACCTGGAACAGATCCTCTTTTTGGAAACCTTGGATACATATGTAACAAGGAGATAAGATGCTATTTATAAAGGAAAGTCCTTCTGAACACCTTAATCAAGTAGGCATTGATGGATGGCTGAGATAAATATTTCTACCCTCTACATTTTTACCTGAAGTCAACAGCTTATACATGAAAGTCCCCACAGGAGAAATACATTCTGTTTTCAGCAGCACACAGAAATGGTGCATTTTATGTTACCTATGATCATCTCTCCTCATCTGCTTGATTGCTATGTTTAATCTTGAAATTGAAATACCCAACCAAATTTCAAAGATTCACATTACATTCCAGAGTGTGGTGGTGGTTTTTAATTTTTAAATAACTTGCCTGCAATGCTGTGACTCAGAAGAAGTGTGAATGACAGAAGGAAAGTTATTAGATTAAAGACAGTTTGTTGGACAGAGTAGGGAAAATGAATTCAGTCACAGGAACAGGTCCAATGTTTTATTTTATTAGCAGAGATCCAGGAGCCTGCTTCCCACTCTGCTCCAGCTCATGCACTAATCACTGTTGTGAGGAGCCCTTCAAGTCAAGGCCATACAAAGCCTGAAAACAACACAGGAGTAGTCCCAAAAGCTTAGTTTAGGTTACAGCTTAAAGAAATCCATTCACCTCCAGGTATTCCAGAAGGTGGAACTTCCCCAGCTTTTATTGAAGTAGCCCACTATGGGGCTAGGTACCCAAAAGCACTTTGCCTTTGGGTACTCAACAACACTTCTCAGTCAACACCTAGCCTAGAGTACCTTAGCAGTCTTACAGTACCTTATATTTACTTTGAATATTTTACTCAGAACTGCCCAAATCTTCAACATGCTAACCACATGGGTCCCTACTTTGAGCCTTTGCCTCTAGGATCCATTAATCATTTTTTTCCTACGGCCACAGCTAAAGAAGTCCACTGTATTCACACATCCTGAGAACACAACCAAAGCAAGCCATGCAAAACGTGCAGCTGAAACAGGAAAAACTCAGCGCACAAGTAGCTAAAGTGAATCTGTCAAAGTCCCAAGCACAAAAGTCATATTTTTCTTGAGGAAATAAAAGTTTGCATCGCTGACTTTTCAGAAGAACACCACTGCCACAAGGCAGACTTGTGCAACGCTTGCTGTGGGAGCGGGAGGGTATCTCCAGAGATCCCCACAATCTAATCACTCCCTGATGCTAATACAGGCATGTCCTGTGACCCTCTACATACCCTGTGCCCTGTCACACAACAGCACAGAAAAAGTTTCTAAGTCCACGTAACACTTCTGTGCTGAACAAGTAATAGCAGGTGACACATCATGCAGGGCTAGAGCTAGACAGTGGTGATTTTTTTTTTTTTTTAGCATTTGAGACAGCCAAACTGTGGGGGAAGAAAAAGTTGTGAAGTGGATGTCTGGCATTGCTCAAAGGGGAGCCCAGGTGACAGAGGCTTGCTGCTTTGCAGTTGTAGGGAAGGCAAAGCCTGGGAGCTGCTGTGCGAACATGAGGTGGTGATGATTGGTGCTGCAAAGGAAAGAGAGATAGAGGGAGGCTGGACCAAGGTGGGCCTCATAGCAGGGCTGAGTTTAAAAAATTATCAGTTAGTGATTCAAATGAATTATGAAGTATTTCTTCACAGCATCTCATAATTTCTGCCATTGGAAGCATTCTTCACACATGAACAAATTTGATATTTATTGAATAAGAGAAAGCATGCTTTGATATCTCAATAGACACTAAAGAGATTCATCTGCCATTGCAAAGACACTTAAGCACACGTGCAAAAAGGGCAGACACTGGGTAGGAGATACTGAGTAGGCAGGAGGTAGAAAGACAAGTTTATTTGGGCAAAAGACCTGAGCCAGAGATTTCCATGTCCTGGGACTGTGTCCTGATCTACCAGGCTGCTTAGTAAAAGAGAGATGATTCCTCCTTCTTCAGTGAAATTTTGTAAGGAACAGGCTTGGTTATGCTGTTCAGGGAGAGGTCCCAGCTAACAAGTCCACATGGAGTGGACAGTCCAGCACCTGGAGTTGGGTGATGAATTTACACCTAAATTGAAGTTAATTTCTGAAGGCAGCCACTCCGTCTTACAGGAATATCTTATGCTATATAACAAAAAATGATCAATTGAATGGAACAGTTCAGCATACTATCAGAAGAGGTGATAGCCTAATAGGAATTACTCCAAAAAGAAGTTTAGAGTTCTTGGAAAAAAAGAATCATTTTTGATTTATTTCTACAGATTTCTTATCACTCAAATTTTATTCATCATTTCTAATATAAGATGTTTAAAAAGAACAACTCCTTAATGAAACAATTTATTCTGGCTTTCCTTCATAGAAATGTCACAGAAATAATGTATTTATTCTCCTAACATAGGAAAATTGAACATCTAAAACCAGCTATAGAAAAAAAACCTTAAAATATATACCTCTTCATGAAATCCATTTAATTATTTTGCTGTCTCAACAGAAAACACAACATTTTCTTTTTTTTTTTCCTATTTAGTCAAAATATTGGTATTGGTTAAAGAAAATAAACAGAAATTCAGGAGGTTTTTTTATTAAAGCAGGTTCCCACCCAAATGATATTCCGCCCCCCCCCCCCCCCCCCCCCCCCCCGCCTTTAGCAACAACTGTGCTCACAAACTTGGAGGCTCTCATTACACAGCTGAAATCCGCAGCTGCATTAGCACTTCAGCAGAAGGTAAGGAACACTGTTACTCAGTACTTGCATCCTATTTGGTGGCCTGACAGATGTTTTACTAGTGCCTGGGAAGCAAACAGTTGACAAATCAAGTATATACTAAAGCAATACATTCTGCTGCTGAGACACAGGCTTGGGACTGAAATAGCCAGATACAGACAAGTGTTTTAGCAAGATACCCCAGAGAAGGAATAAAATTAACCAACCTCCTGACATATAAAATGGCAGATGAAGTATTCTGGGAGAAAGGAAAAGTAGGCCTGATTTATTCCTAATTTAATCTGATTTTGAAGAACATGAACCTAGTTTAAGTTCTCTTTAACGCTTATTTGTCAAATATGAAAAAGGTAAAAGTACATGCCACATCAACACTAAGCTAGAAAACTTCTTGCAATTCCCAGATTACACAGGAATCCTTTTTTGCCTCCAAGCTAAATGCACAAAAAAAAAAGAAAAATTAGTCCAGGGCTGCTAGATATGTCATCTCCCATTCATTTGACAACTGGTATTACAACAAGCAGCCTATTATATCATTTTCTTGCTTCCTGTCTTCCAAAGCTATGTGTAGCTTTCTCAGGTCCTCCGAGTGCAAGAAACGTCACATCAAATGAAATAACTGGGGTAACGCCAAGACAATTTCAAGTTGTGAAACAGATCTGCAAGGTACAGCTGGGGAAAAGCTGTAAACTGAGCAAAAAGACTGCTGAATTAATGCAGGTACAAAGTATTTTACACAAGCTGTTGTGTTAGAAGCAGTTGCCTTGGAAAAGCAAAGCAAAGTTTTCTAGAAACTCCAGTTATTGTGCAGAATAAAATACTGTTTGTTGTACTGAGCAGGAGCAAACAGGCAGGACAGAGCTGTACTGGTTTGCCTCATCCTCATGGCTCTGAGTTGAGTGCCTCTCTCCTCATCGCAAGCCTTATGATTAAAATGCAGTAGCACCCAGAGAGAAATCCTTAGTGTCTGTATGGCTGCATGTCTCATCAGTGGTGGTGGTCCATAATTCAGTTACTTAAGACATGAATGACCTTGGGTAGCTTTTCATTTTGGAGCATGAGGCCTGAAACTAAATCACAGAACAACAGAATGGTTTGGGTTGGAAGGGCTTTCAAAGATCATCTAGTTCAAGCCCCCTGCTATGGGCAGGGACATCTTTCACTGATCACATTGCTCAAAGCTCCATCCAACCTGACCTTGAACACTGCCAATGATGGGGCATCCACAACTTCTCTGGGTAACCTGTTCCAGTGTCTTACCACCCTCATCATGAAAAATTTCTTCCTTATGTCCAATCTGAACCTACCCTCTTTCAGTTTAAAACTGTTGCCCCTTGTTCAATCACTACAGGCCCTGGTAAAAAGTCTCTCTCCATCTTTCTTATATAAATACCCCAAAGATCTCAAGTATGAGGCAAAGGTGCACTGTACTGTATAGCAGTTATGTTCCTTCCATAAGAGATTCTCAGAGTGCTTAATAAATATCTGTTGAGCTTCATAACACCCTGGGAGACGTGCATGACATTTTATGGAGGGATGAATTGAGGCACAGAAAGATTAATTGACTTGCCATACACTGACTGCATCAAGCGTCTGTCAGATATTTTGAAATGCACAGATTACTTCAGCTTCTCAAGGGAAGTCAGAGCTCCAGCGACTTCTACACAGTTGTGCCTACAGGCACCTGCTGAGGATCAGACCAAAACAATGAGATTGCTCAGTAGAAATGAGACAAAACAACAGAGATGTGGTCCTGGTAAAATTTAGATCTGAACACCTAATTCACATGTCTAAGATTAAAAGACTGGCCTCATGCAGTACACCCTGAAATGTTTCTTCAGGAGCATGATTCCCAATCAAAAGATTTAAAGTTGAGGTTTAAAAAACACCTGTAGTTTTCAGAATATGGAAAAAAAAATCTTCCAGATGTTTTCTAATGTTGCATATCAGTATTTTTTTTGCTGCAGAGGCCCAAATTCAACATCACCTAAGCATGTGCAAACATCTAAGTGTACGAGTTATCCAAAAGAAGTTCAAGTTCGACAATATGAATGTGCCTAGAAAGTGATATAATTATTCAGTTTCATTTAGAGGGTCTTGAACATAAACATGCTTTTTTCCAAAATTAATCCATGTTCATCTTGCTATTGCTCCTTTTGTCCTACACTGCTGTTGTAGAACAAAGGTGTGCAAGAAAAGGGTTTGACACAGTATCCTCTACATTCAATTCAGACAACTTGAATAAGAAATTATGCAGCGTTAATCGAAGTTAACAGTTTCAAACAGCTTTCACAGAAGCCAAATGGGTGAGACTGACGTCAAAATACATTAATACTTCAGAAAGAACATTTTGTATTGGCAGGAATTATGATCTTAAAAGGTGTAGAAACCACACCTTTCTCAGGCACTGCGATCAGTATTTCAAGGACAAATTAAGCCACTAAGCAAAGCAAGAAATACTACCCAGGTTGTCCATTTATTTGGAGAAGTATTTCCACCTAAATGAATGTAGTGTGTATTGTCAAGAGAATCTTTTACAAAAAACCAGCCATAGTCTCCATGGAAATGATGCATATCATAAAAAGCAAAAAGCCAGGCTGAAAAATTTGGGGTGTTTTTTTTTTGTTTCAATTTGTGTTGTTTGTTTGGTTTTTTTATGCAGGGATAACAATTTTGTTATGTGGCTGTTAGAAATGTTTAGTCTCCCTTGTGACAACAAAGTCTAGTGGCCCTTAAAAGACTTTCAGCTCTAGGCCTCAAAGTATCTGAAATTTTCACATATCTCCCCTTTGCAGATGAATACAAGTTTTACAAGCTATTTACCTCAAGCAATTTATGTGTAAATAATTTCCTTTATACAATTTGTGTTCAAGTCCTCTTCCAAATGGCCATATGAGTATACACTAACTGGTTCACCTCACTTTATTTTTACCTGTGTACAAGTACAAAAAAAAATTGGATATGGTCTGTTAACATTACAAAAATCCACCTAAATCCACAGGCTAATTTTAATAAGTTATTTTTTTCCAGTCCTGAGGATATTCTTCATATTTAGTTTACATTTTAAGTCCTCATCCCCTTTTTTTCTGTTTTGTAGAGTCGAACTACAAAGCACAACCTAAGTTACCAGTTTTTGGAGGCTTTTTTGGGGGGGGGTTGTTTGTTTGTCTTAAAAAGGTACTGTCAAAGGCTCAACCAATTTATGTAAGCTGCCTGTTTTTGTGGAAAAGGATACACCTCTCTGACACCAGTCAACAAGACTTATCTCATTTTTGCCAGCATAAATCTAGTTGGACTCTACTGACAATGCTCGAGGTCAAATGATTTGCATACCAGCTTACATCTCAGCTGCATAAACTGAAACAGTCAGCTGCAAAACACTGGTTTAATTTTATTCTTAACATCTAACTCTTTTTCACCTCTTACTTGGGCTTGTGACTCCATTTTGTGCTGCATATTTACAGACTGCCTTACTGTGTTGGAAGATAAATGCAGAAAGAGGAACTACTGATTTGATACAAGGCAAACAACACCTGATCCTATTTATTTTCTTCCTAAAGTACTGAAGAGTTGGTTCCACCTTATATTCTCTGCCTTCAGTTCATGAAAAATAACTGTTGCATAAGGTGTGAATAATATTGTGTTATATAAATATCTTGTAGTATATGAACATGAAAGCGTGTATTTATGGAGTGGAAAATGCGTAAAAAGCCAATTGCTTTCTTCCCCTTTAACTTAGTGGGAGTTTTCTCCAACAGTTTCCTAACTATACTCTTTAAAGCTTAGAGCATTTTCCAAGCAAATTTGGGAAAAGCTGGCAGAATTCCTTTAACTTTAAACCCCACAAAATTAGTGTCATTTCTCCCCAGCTTCTTATGTCCTCACAGATATGAGCTACATAAGAAGTCTCTTGCTACCACGCTGCTTGTCAAATTATTAGTGCTATATGTGAAATCTAAACCAGTAATGAGACAAGGAGGACCGGGAGACGTATGCCATAGTAACAATATCATGTTGATGCTGCATTCAAGTATTCCCTAGCTGTTACAAGCAGTGATGGCTAATTCTATGTCAAACAAGATCTGTGCTATTAAGCTGACTTCCTTATGTTCCTTTACACGGCATTGTGAAAGCCCTTTATTTTCTGGCTGGGTTGTTTTCCTTTGATGTTGCTTTATTAGTGTGCATATCCCTTCTGCTTTGCTCATGCGAAAAGCTAAAGTAGAAAGCCAAAAAGAAAGCCGCCATAATTACCATTCTGTACTTTTACTCTCAGAAGGGACTAACTGGCATAAGAGATTTGTAAGAGCTTTTATATCTTTCTGAATTCAGCATAAGGCTGTTGTCTATGTTTGCCCATAATTCTGTTCTTCATTTTTTTCTTATTCTTTTATGCTTAGGTTTTGCCTATTTTAGAAGAAATGCACATTTTTTAAAAGAAAATCTTATTCACTTTCAGTGCTGTAGCAAAGTCTGAGATAACTTAATCCAGTTGTTTACCAAGGCAAGCCAAAGTGGCTTAAGGGTGCACCTTGCTACTTTGGGCAAGGTAGACCTGTCTTCAAGAAGGCTTGCCTTCATCTTTCCCTTCAAACGTCCACATTTTACTGAGGTACAACAATAAAGAAGCCAGCCTGCAATCTCACCACCTCGAGGCATTTCCATTATTTCATTAAAATGCACCCTTCTGAAAACTCAGTGATCAAGATTACTTTTTTCCTTAGCAAGACATAAAAATGCTTTTGGACAAAACAGAAAGGAAGAGGCCAAGCTAAAAGCTGTGGCTCAAATTGGTTATGAAAACCAAGAAAGTGACTTCTTTTATTCATGATTTTTACCTGTCTAGAAGTATGGACAGCAGCTATTTGCTATATCATCTATTTACTATAGCAGCAGCCTTTCTCTGGGTCTCATGAATTTATTACCCAACAGAATTACCCCCTTACGTAACACACTGCCAGAACTGCAACTCTTCAACAACCAAATGGATACATGCACAGCACTGATCAGATCACACATTTGCACCACCAAAGAAGCTTCATATTTATGTAATTTATCAGTGCAGACACAAAACATCCTCACAAAGAAGAAAAGCCAAAGGTGAGAAAGCCATGAAGAGAAGATAGGATGCTTTGGGTCAATTGAAAACAACTTTAATTAAGCTTTCCTTTGATTTCTGCCCTCATTTCTCTTTCTTGCATTGAAAGGCAAACCTCCCATGGCTGCTGCTCTGCGCTACATTCATCGTAAGGATGACCATGGGACCCTCATACCTCAAGGTCATCAACACTTCGACCAAGCCAAAATGCAGTAAGGTATAAAAGCAGCCATCGGTCCATACCACCTGCCTCCGCTCTGTTACCTTGTGGGGAGAGGTGGGAGCTGCAGTGGAGGTGGCACTGAATGGGCACGAGTTAACTAGAGAGACTCCAGCCAGAGGAAGAGAGATTGTGCTGTGGAGCATGCAAGAAGTGTCATGCTGTAAATCACAACTATGTGGCAGTTGCTGTGGTAACCACACCTTTTTAAAGATCAGTTGGCAGATAAAACAGTTATACACTATCACACCCATCCCTTGCACATAGGTGAAGGCTGCAAAAGTATTCATCCCTCACTTTGCATAAGCATTTATTTTCCTTCCATGAATTCTCAACTACCACCTCTCCAAGTACGCAAGACAAGTCTGCAGGGAAGGAGAAAGAGGAGGATGAAGCAAATAGACGGGGTTCCCTGATTTCTCTGTACAGCTGTGAATAGCAGCAGCCACTCAGACAAAAATCTCCTATCCTTTATTGCCTTTTTCTCCTGTCCTGTTTTTCTCAACTTATGAATGCATCATTCCTAACTTGAATTTCAGCTGAGCTGTCTTGTTTGTTTTGATACATAGACAGTTGTCTTTCACAAGCTTACAGAAAAAAAAAAAATGTTAGCACATTACAGTGCTGCTACAAAACTTTATCTTCTTATTATTAGTAGGTACTTTACTAAATATATCAGTACAATTCCTTATCAATTAAAGAATCACCTACAGCACAATAAATCTTGATGCTTGCCCTGTAGAGGACAGATGTGGGACCTATATGTGAACCTGATCCCACTTCACTCTAAGTGACTTGGTTTGGCCTGAAGAAATCACTGACACCATTTTGCATTCCACATGATAGAACCATCATTGCATCCTCTCCTTTGAGCTTTGTTTTGGTGTGCTGGATCTGCTCTCCTCCAAGTCACTTAGAAAAGGCAGAAATGAACTGGTAACCCTGACACAACGATAACCAAAACCACCCATTAAGTCACACAAGGAGCCAACTCACAAACAGGCATTTCTGTCACACTGAAACCTAAGAACAGTTTGTCCTACAAGAGAATTCATGATGCACCACAAGGCAACCTAATGCAACCAAAAAGCTTATGGACGGATTGATACGCATATACTTACTACATTCCTGTATATGCCCAGAGATGCTCATATTTATTAATGGATGAATTATCACAAAAATCTTTCAGCTGCTGCTGAAAGCTGGTTCAGTGTGGTTCACTAGACCTGTAAGCATGATACAACGTATTGCAGGCTTGTATGTAAACTGCAGTTTTCAACGCTGAGCTTGAGACGTGTAGATTTTTTAGCTTACTGTCCTCAGGATCTTGACAACGCTGTCACAGGACATGAAAACAGATCTGTGTAATGTTCCTTGGTGTTATTCAGTATTAAGTCAGAAGGAAGAAAAAAACAAACCAATGATGCACTGCTTTTGTCGTTAAGAAAATCCAAAGTATAGCAAAGCACAGCCCACAGCCATTTCTATTTTTCTTAGGGGGAAAAACATGGCAGACAACAAGGCGAGCATGCCCTGTGCTAATCTAAAGAAATATATTAGGAATTTATTTAGAAGATATCTTATAAAACAAATAGCTATGTTATAGCAGAGTTGAGAGTGAGACCTTGCATATGTGGTTGTTCGTCACCATCAGAAAGGTGATTTGCGACCAAAACAAATAAATGTCAGAGGTCAAGATGCTTGCAGAATCAGAACCAAAAGTGAGGGTTTGGTAGAACATTAGCACTGGGGATCAAATACTGCCACAGTTCATGCAGTATCTATATGCTTATGCATGAGAATTAAGGACCTAGTTTATTCTCTGAATGATATTCAGAGAGAAGAGACAAATTTGAACCAATGTTGTTATAGCAATTTCCTCATTTTGAAGGAAGAAAAGAAAGCAACTGATGCTGTTTCTAGCCAATACACAGGAAGGAGGTAAATGTGCATTCCCACCGCCAGTTGTGCCAGTGGAAGCTCGCACCTCCTTCCTGCCAGCCCACCCCAGCTGCTCACTAGCACCCGGTGCTGGGGATTTCTGCCTTCCTCAAATCCGCTTCCATCAAAACACACAAAGACTGGTCTTGCAGCTTGTACCAACCCAGATCGTTTTGCCTAAGTTGGGAGGATTGCTCACTTGCACAGCTCAGCCGGCAAAAATGAGGGGGAGTGACACTGGCACAGGGTGGGGAAAACAAGATGGGTTAGCAGGCAGAGGCTTCCTGCCTGCAATCTAAGTGTTGGTGAGACAATTACTTTTTTTTTTTTTCTTCTTAAACTTTACGTATTTCTCCAAATGACCATCTCAAAGAGTTAATCTAATACTGAGAAACAGCGTTAAGGATTGTTTCGCAGGCAGAGTATAGCCTATTTTTCCAAAAGGGTGAGCCAGCAGCTCAGAGGGCAATATTCCATTTGGGAAAGATGGTGCAGCTTCACTGACTTTGTCCTTTAATGGCTACCTGCAAGGATCTTCTGCACGTGTGATGGATGATCATTCCTCATCCACTATGGGAAGTGGTTCTCATTATCTTCATTTCATATAGTACACTCCCCCAAGGCATTTAAACTATTTCCCCTATATCTAATGAGTGTTCTTTTGGTTTTCTAGGTAGAGTCTTTTCATGATCTCAAGTACTGGAAAACAGCCAGATACAGTAAGTAGGTAAGGCTGTGTAGATTTGGGAAAAAAAAAAAATTATCCCAAAACCAAAAAGCAAACAAACTCCACATAAGTCCTCCTAGCTCTCCCATTGTCCATCCTACCAAGAGACCACAAATCAAAACATCTAAAACAGCAATAGTGCTTTATTTCAATTAAACGTTATTACTGTTATATTCTGCTCATTGATTTTAATAGCAGAGAATTAAGCTGTACTGTAAGGTTATTTGGGTCTCTTGCAAAGCTGGGACTTCTATCTTATTTATCTCTGGAATGCATAACTATGTTTACTTCCAATGTAACCACATTTGCTTTCATCAGGAGGGAATCTGGCTTATTATCTTAAATGTTATTGCCATAAAGTAATTGCACAAAAACACCAATAAGAAAAGGCTTCTCCTGTTCATAAGGCAGAGGTTGTTTTGCTCTAATGACCTTGCCTGTTAGTGGAAAAAGGAAAAGAGTAAGAAGCAAGAGTGCCCTCCAAAAAGGAAACAAACAAACAAACTTCAAGAGGCACCCCAACTGTTGCCATGACACATTTGTACAATTAATGATTTCTGTCTACGCTATCCTAAATATCAAAGCCATTTCTAATGCTGTTGTTATAACAAAGCACCCTCCTTCTACAGTGGGAAAGATTTTTTTTCCCCCCCCTTTTTCACTAGTGGTTCACATACAGCATGCCTTCAAGCTCTGTTAAAGCCTGAAAAACACTGTACTTACTCACTGATGATTCCACTATTGATTCAATGGCATTCAAGTTATTATTAGGCTCGTTCCATGGATGCATCATCACCAGTACCCTGCTGACTTCCAGTGGTAATAGTCTACCCTGGTTAGACTAAAATTGTCAATATCTCAAATCAAAAGAGTGCTTGAGACTGACTGAGATCAATAGAGCTGATGGATGATGCACACTCCCACCTCACTTAGAGAGAGAGATTGTTAATATAAGCGATTTTAATGGTATTTCATTCTGTAGTTCCTACAGCCTAGTCATTAACACTCCAGGATAATTGGGGTTGAAGGGTTATTGAAGTGCAAACTGTGCAACTGAACTGAGGTGATTCTTTCCCCACATTTGTTTCCAACTCCTGTTAGACATAGTAAAGGCAGAGCAACTGCTGTGTTCAGTCCATGTCAGGTATGAAGTCATCCAGCTCTGCCTTTTGTTTTGCAACCTTTACAGCAGGCCAATGTTGTTGCAAAGAGAAGTGGAGGAGAAGCAAAAGGAGAGGACAAAATAGAGAAGGAATAGGAAAAGAATGGTGCGTAGAAAGGTAAGTCCACCAGCAGGTTGTGTGTTCTTTGTCATCTCCCTTCCTCCAGCCCTCATTTTATTACTATTAGCTTGCCCTCCCTTTGCAACTTATAGCACATTTGAAGTTTCTGTATAACTATTTCTGAATTATGCTTATCTGGCTGACTGATGTGAAGGGATTCATTGCACACAGGCTAATGGGCAGCAGCCAGCTTTGCAAAGAGAACCCCTACAAACAGTTCAGGAACAATATAGAGTGTCTGGCATCCTACTGAGACTGGACAGGTAGTGTAACTAGACTCAGGATGCATAGAAAAGAATATTTATTTTAGGTGGGTTATAAAAGGCAGCTCCTGAAGATGGACAAACTCAGAAGTAGCACTGGGAAACACAGAATGACTTCTAATGCAAAAGTGCCCTGTTTCCGCGCTTAGGTATGATAGACATGGGTTGACTGCATTTAAATACTCTTTTTTTTTTTCCTCATCAAAAAGATCACTTAGAATCACTATTTTCACCATAAGCTGATCATTAATGACTAAGTGTAGTAGTTAGATTGATCTTGTTGACCATAGGTTAGATGTTCTAAAGCTGTGTAGCTATGCTGGAAGTAAGCATAGGAATATCCACAACACCTGGCACACTGCCTAAAAAAGGTTTTTATACTAGGAGACTAGCAAGAAAAAAAAAAAAAAAAAAATCAGGCTTCCCAGATTTGGAGGCCCTATGCCAAGGTGTCCATAAAGGCCTAAAGCACAACCAGCTCCAACCTACATACTGCTTCAGTTGCTTTAAAAGAGGCTTTGAACTCCATGGCCTGGTCCCAGGTTTTACTTGGGACTGATGCTTCAAGGCACATTACAAAAGGCAATAACAGAAAAGAAACACAGCTGAGTCCTACAATGGACTTCAACCCCTCTCCAATAGAACTCAGGTTCAGATCAAAGACAGTGCCACACACTTACCAAATCAGATTCCATAAAAGCACTGGGCTGTGATTGCCTGCACTGTTTCCATTAAGACATGATTTTAATTTGTTGTATAACAAATTCTTAAATAGTACAGTATGGAGCTAGTATTAAGGTCTGCAAGAACAAGTCCTTTCCTCTCTAAACCTTAATGCTCCAAAAAAGGACTTTTGTCCTGTCCTCTTGGGGACTCTGCCACCCACTTTCCTCAACGCTTTAATGTCTTAGAAGACTTAGAGCATCCTTGATTGTGTTCCTATAAGAGCACTGGATTGTTAGTCCTATGCAGACATTCAAAAAGGTAGCGTCTTATCAACATACTGTGTGCGTACTAGATAGTTCACAAGGTCCTCTCTCCAGAAAGCTTCCCTACTTCTCAGTTTTCTCTGCTGAATTCAATAGCTTTCCATAGAATGGCTTGCCATTTTAATGTAGTTGTAAGATCATAAGCAGCTAAGGTCTTCTAGCATGAATATAGTGCTTCTCTCTCCAATCAGTAACAACCACCACCAAGCCCTCTGTACTTTATTTTTGATGTGTATTTCAGAACTGAGAAATCAAAGTCAATGCCTTTTCAAAATGAGGTCATGCATAGTTCCAAAATTATTTCCCTGCCAGACTTCCATTTTCAAATAAAAATAGAAGAGCAGAATTTATTTTTACAGCAGAGGAATAGTCTCTGTTCATTCTTCTCTGACAGAAGGGGTTGAAATTTTGTTTATTCAGACTTCTGAAAACAAACATCTGGCTCCACAGGGAAGGCCAAACTACAGAAAAATACCAGTTCAAAAGATGAAAACAAGAGGTCACTGCCAGCATCTGAAAAAAGGAAGCTGAACAGAGAATATTATACAGCTGATACTGAAACAGGTCTTGCCAAGGCCTGACAATAATACTTAGCATCCAACAGGTTGCGTCCTCAGAGGCGTGCAGTAGTGCACACTAAATCTCTGCACAGAACTAGAGCTCCCGCTTCAGCCTCAGAGTGCTTTATTTCAGTCATAACATAGTAACTCAATTTTACAGTGTGCTTTGACATTGTAGGAAAAAAGTAATTTACAAATAGGAGGACAACATGATGTTCTCCACCAGAAAGCCTGCTACCTCACAGCTCTGCCTGATTTATTAACTTCAAAGGGAGAAGAGAATGGCAACTACAACTGTAATAGGTCTTTTATTCTCTTTTCAAAGTCTGCCACCCATTAACAAAACTAGAGAGGAAGGAACTTTCAATGGCCACAACAAAAACCATTTTACTAAAATATACTGTAGGCCTCAACATATCTAACACACTAAGTAGTGGTGGTAACACTTGCTCAGGCCCCATCTTGAAACAGTTTATTTTGTACTGTTGAAAAACATCCATGTGGTCTTGTCAAAATGATGGGTGAAAGCATCACCAGCACAACAACTTCCTGCAAGATCTCAGAGTATAGTATTTCCATATACTGCCAGCTATGGGTTGTGTTGTTCAGCCCTTCATATCCAGCCAACATCACTCCTATAGTTATCCCCACCGCAGTGTACTGAAGTAGTTATTTCAGTACCACACAGGCATGAAATATGTTCTTTTCAGTCACTTGAACACTGGAATAAGTTGTCTGTAGAAAGAAAGAAAATTCATAATGAAGCTTATGTTTTTTCTTCTGTGCAGCACAGCTCAACCTGAATGGTGACTTAGGAAGCTTGAAACAATTGTGCCACTACTCTTCCACTACGTCCTTCAATGGACAGACCTGAAAATTTATTTTCTGGGAGAATTATTTCAGGTTGTGTCTTGTTGAACCAAACAGGGACTAATAGCTTGCAAGAGCTAAATCAAGGTACTTTCCTGTATCATTTAGTTCCAGGATTAGTCTGAAAAAGGTGTTCACACTCAAGCATGAACTAGGCTAGTGTGTAATTTAATACAAGTTGTCTACTGAAATAGCTGGAGAAACTAATTTTTTAGGTGAAGGAGAAGTGTAACCTGTAACAGAGATGTTGGTTCCCATAACCTCACCACAAATTTCATATCACTTCTTGTGGATCACAGGGGCTGCATGGAAGACTACTTTGAGCAATGAGATACTCTCCAGGTCCTAATCATCCAGCCGTCCTGACTGGGCTGCACTGGGATGCATTTTCTTACATATGCCCAGGTGCTTCTTCCATGGGAGTAAAAGTGCTTGGGAACAGCAGAGAGAAAAGGAGCCAGAGGAAAAGCTGTTATCTGCTTGATCTGGACAGGCCTTGTGATGGACCCAGCTTCTTCTCCACCCATGACATGGAGAGTATAGCATTTTGAAATTTCAGGGCACTATTTCAAGAATAGCTTTCTGCCTGGTTACTAGACACACCTCTGTGGTGAGTATTCACCCAGAAATCATAGAAATGCAAAAAAGCAGAGCTCCAAAGCTCACTTAGTGAATCCTGTCTCATGGCCAGGTGACAGACTATGCCTAAACTACTCCAGTCCAACATGTACTTCAAGACATTTGATGGTAAAAACTCCACAAGTTCACCAGGTAGCTGCCTGCTGCACATCACAGCTCTCACCAGTGGAAGTGGATTTCAACATCCAGCTTTCTTGCTGAAATTACTGTCTATTTCCTCCCATCCTGACTACCAGGGATATAGATGGCACTTTCCTCCCTTCTTTGCAATAGCCCTTTGTATACTGAACACTTACATTCCTTTCCTTCATCTCATCTTGATTAGAGAAGAATAATGCTTTCAAGCCTTTTCTTAGAGGCCATTTTTGCTGCCTAGTCTTTGCTGTTCTTTCAGCATATCAGTTAGCCAGCAACTTCCTTGAGATGTAGTTCCCAAACAAACAGTATATACCTGTAAGGCCTTCTCATCAGAGCTGACTGTAGATTGCGAGACAGTAATCATTCATTGCTAGTGTTGTACAAGTCAGTTTTATCTTTCCACTAGGTTAGATCTAGATGAAGCTATCTTTATGTCAGTAAACAGCCTGTACAGAAGCCCTCCTGAGGTCAAATAACTTTTAAAAATTTTGACTCTGCATCTTGTCCCTTTCAGGCACTGCTTCAATCCCCCTTTATTTGTCTAAAAAAAAAAAATCACTAAAAGTTCCAGAAGAATGTGCAGTGCACTGTAAGTTTTATGCATAGTGAAGGTTTCTTACCTGTCTGTTTTAATTTTCTTTTACTGAAATATTGGGGCAAAATGGGATTTATTCCATCCTGAGTAAAGTAGATTGTGCCTATGTGCAATATTAACAAACTGCAGTTCCACACTGATTACAACATCAGAGTGGGCTATCTGTACATTGTGTGACATATGAAATCACCATGCAATATCCCAGTCAAAGCTAATAAGCAATACAAATTCTTAACTACTGAGTGTCAAGTACTATCCTCAAGAGCCAGACTTAAGCTATCCCTAACTACTAGCGTCTAGAATTATAAGAGACTTTCTCCTTAGGCAACTATTTCTCCATGTTTTCAGAAACAAGGAAGAAATCAGCAAAAGACAAGACAAAAGTGTTAACTCCTACAGGGATATCATAGAACCCAAATTTTTCTAGGGTCCTAATGGAATCTGATTTCTATTGTCCCCTCAAGAAAAGTCCAATGTGAACTTTGTTATATACAGTCTAATCTACTCAACACATGAAACATTAACTTTAATGGCGTCCGTTGCAGCCACAGAGATGCTTGTGCTGTTTCCTCCTTTTGGCACCAATACTGGAAGTTAGCAATGTTTGCAAAACTCATTGTTGATACCCCAATAGTAGGTCCACTCACAGAGGACAATTCCAAAAATCAGCTGAAAAAGTAAGGTTTCATAAAGTCCAGAGTTCTAAATCTTTAGCTCTGACTGAAGTGGCCTTCTCCCCCCCCACTATTTCCACCAGTTTAACTATTCAGTTCCACTTCCAAGATTAATTTTCCATAACACCACTATTTTTTTTATAGTTCAATTTTCCTGCTTAGTGATTTCAAAACAGAATATTTTATACTGTTGTTTTACCGAGTGTAAAAGCTGGTCTTGTGGGATAGCTCATCCTTCTTGCAAACTGCAGAGCTTTGGCCCCCTTACTGTTTGATAGTGCCAAAAGCTGTAACTTACAGACATGCCACAAATTTGTTGTCATACTTCAAATGGCATCTTATGTTTAGCATGATCGTTCCAACATAGATAAGATTTTGGAGAGCAATTGGCACCTTTGTGTTCAACTTCGGACAACACAGGAGATCCACATTGCAGACAGATGCTTATTGTTCTCTGAGATCAGAGATCTATTTAAGGTCTCTTAAATTGAGCAACAGATTTGAAACATAAGAAATTGTTGCCCATTTCTAAAAAACTTGGCTACATAGCTTGCAGTTTATTGGTTAGTAATACTTTATTAACATGCAGTTAAGTTAACATCATGACAGACATGGCTTCTTCTGTGTAAACAGTGCATCAGAAGCAATTGCTCTTCCACTCAGGTGCAGTGTGATAAGGCTTGAAAGAAAGGTGAAAGAAATAAGATTCGTAGAGAACCATAAAAATAGTGCATCACTTGCTTTAAAATTTTAGATAAAATTTTAAATACATGCAGAAAGTAGATAACACAACCTTGTAATGATTGTAATAATTATCAAAAAAGCTTTGTGATATTGTAAAGCTAATGGCATTGCACATTGAGTGGAGACTAAGCAAAGGAAGCAGCAATTGCAAAACAATTAACCTTGTTCTACTTCTGTAACTTTTTAGGTTAATATTAAAAGCCACTTGCCATTTTAGACCTTTACAGAATAATGAAAGACTAGGAAGTATTATTCAACCAAGAGAAAATTTTGCCTAACTGTGTATTCCCTTAACACCATTTGGAATTATTGGAACCTACTTTGAGTTCAAAGAAAAAATCTCATGCTCATGTAAATAGCTTGTGAGATATTAGACTTCAGTTACTGGTCAGGTTATATCTTGTTTGGACTGGTGTGTTTAACAGCCATTCTTCGCTTTAGATAGTTTAGATAGCTTTGAAAGCTAGTTAGGCATATCACTGTTGAAAGGGCAAGTGCAAGGGACTTCATGAATTGAGTGCTCTGGCTTGAGAGGCTCCATTAGTATTATACAGGAGCCAAGGTAGAGAGGAAGCAGCAGGTATGGTATTGCTTGACCTTGATTGAAGTGAAAACACCAGTTTGGGAGGCTATATGCACAAGCATGGATGAAATACATGACTAGTTGTAACAAAACCTATTAGTAATGATTATTGCCAGACTTGGAAAAGCACTTCCAATGCAAAGCACCTGTATGTCCCTAGCTGGTCTCTTTTTAGCATCTCCCAATGACTTTGAGGAAAGAACAGATAAAACATTCATATAAAAACCATGAAAAAGGGAGGTATGTAGATGACACCAAGATGAAGAAGTAACAAAATACTCTGAAGGACAAAGTCAGCATGACTATGATAAATTGAACAAGTGGTGCAAGAAGATGAAAGACAATAAAGAACAAAGTGATTGATTTCCTATTGCTAAATCTAACACCCAGCTGCAAAACAAGGACCATAGCCTCCAAGGACTGGAGTTTCAAGTGCACCAGAACTAAGCAAGAGTCCTTCTCACCAAAAACACTATCTACTGCAGATGAAATTGCGTAGGTGTGCTGTAGTTATGACAAGCAGAGGATTCTACTCTGTTCTACTCAACACTGATGAAAACATGACTGAGTCTCCAGTTTTGAGCACTACACTTTAAGGAAGAGACAGAAAAGAAGAGTAAAATAAGACACCAAGCAGCTCATTGCTGTTGCTACCAGTATGAGAGGCATCAGATTGTATGGCACTTGAAGGATTGGCTCTGAGTATAGCTGCCACCTCTCCCATGCCTCCTTTTTCCCCCCAGTAGCAATGATCCAGCTTCCCTGTTCTATTCCTGCTTTCCCCTCCTGTGTCTTTGATCTCTGTGTAGAAAGTGTTGACTTATTTTATTTTCAATTGTCATTTAAGCATGACTGAAGGTAAAAGCAAGAGTCTACCTTAACTGTACTTTCCAAACTGGAAATGTACATTGAAAGCAAGGTGTGCTATAAGTCTGAATACCCCAGGTTGTTTCAGCTTGCCTCACTGATAAAAAAAATTTATGACAGTAATGCTGCTAACCCCAGATTAAGGGAGATTAAATCGATAAACTGATATTTTGGCCTCCTAGTGCTTAAGCTTTAGAATATCAGTTGTATATGTTGACCCAAATAAGCAAATAGAAAAAATCTTCCTAGACTACCAGAAATACAATCAGATTGTATACTACTAGAAAGATAGTTTTGTGTTTAAAATTTGACCAGCACGTCCCCCGGATTGATATTCATGCTGTATTCATCCAACCACACAATTCAAGTAAACAGCCTTGAGGGAGGAGGAAAAAAATATTACCCAAGACACTCTGGTTCAAATATTTCAGTGCAGCAGTTTCCCATGCAATTAGATTTTCATACCTTGGGTAAAATCTTGTATCAAACTAAGTTTTCTGCATTGTTTTATACACCATCAGCATTTTAATAAGCACCCTTATCTTTGAATCTTATGCCATGGTATTTCATTAAAAAAACAAAACACTTTTCATGGAGCAGTGTTATATTATTCTATGCTCTAGTTTAAACTTCTAGTTTGTAAGAACAACACTATGAACCTACATGTTCCCTTAGTGCATGGCTGCTCTACTAACTACTTAATTGCTGTAGCAAAGACAAATAAAAAAGTGAAATCTCGCATGTGATTAATATTTTATGCTTTATATTCTTCTTAGATATCTTACTACTGAAAAGGCATGATCATAGCATAGGATGACAATAATCCTTATTATGACCTTTGTCTGGCTTTACTTGATATATCACCTATATCCACAACTGAAAAGTTTCTGTGAGTACTAGAGCTGACTGTAGAGCAGACTTCTGAAGGGCCTTTCAATTAACTATATTCCTTTGAACTCAGTGATGCCCATGGACTCTGAAGTACAGCTACAACAGACGTATAACATGCACTTCTCTAAACTATAAGATAACCTATGAAATTCAGTTTTTAGAAAAAAAAAATCTCTGTACCACCACAAACTTGTTTGCTTCTCTTCATGTTTGAGGTTTGTGTTTTGTTGGTGGTTGTGGTTCTGTGATGGAGGCAGCTTTTTGTCCATGAATCAGGGTTTCCATCTAGAGATGGAGAACAGCAGAGTCCAAGACCACCATTACCCTCTCTGTGTTCATGTTACAAGGAACTGATGTGGCTCAGTTATTCAGGACTCACCTTCCCCAACATTTCCAGAAGGAGCATTTGACTGCTTTTCTTTCTAAATTCAGTGTGGATCTAAATTATGGTTATGAGCATCTTTGAAGGATCAAAAACTTAGAACTCTGTTTAAGTTAAGTTTTGACGGGCCATTGCCCACCATTTAGATGTGTCCCTTTTTCAAAGATCACCACTACTCCCACATCAGAGTGGTTTGATGCCTCCGTCAGAAGAGGAAGGGAGACAGGAGAGTGGGTACCAACTACCCATCCTCTTTGTGCGAAGCCAGCTGGCTCAGTCCCTAGACTGAATTTTTCAGGAGTTCACCAGTAACTCTTCACCACAAGAAAGCAGCAGGTAAGTCTGCTTTCTCTCTGCCTCTCCTCCACCTGTGGATGTGCTCTGTAAACTGTTAGCAGGTCTATAGCTATGACAAAACTCAAGATAGCAATGGTTTCACTAGATTCACCCTGCCTTGTAGAATTCCACCCAAACTGCCAACACATCAGGGAACTTGAGCACACCCTAATCTTGTCATTCAGAGCAAGAACAGACACTTTATGAAGGTGAATGCTTAACTTATAATGACAGGAAAGGCTGTCCATGCCATTTATGGACAAGTTTGATAATGTAATGGCAAATACAGCCATTTCAGCATGCTGAAGTTTGAATTAACATGAATTACCTTCTAGATTTTTGTTTTAAGTTTTTTTTTCATAGAACCCAGATCAATTAGAGCTCTTAAAAATCAGTGATTAGCTGGTCCTTACATTCAGTAGAGGGACAGGTTCACTCTACTCTTGTGTGGTTTGCATTATATTTCCTACATAATCTCAGGGAGGCTGGAAGTGATCTCTCGAGGTGATCTGTTCCAATCCCCCCCACTTAAGGAGGGACACCCAGGGTCAGTTGCCCAGGACCATGCCCACATGGCTTTTGAATATCTCCAAGGTTGGAGACTCCACAGCCTCCCTGGGCAACCTGTGCCAGTGTTTGGTCACCCTCACAGTAAGAAAATGTTTCCTGATGTTCAGAGGGAACCTCCTGTGATTCAGTTTGTACCTATTGCCTCTTGTCCTGTCACTGGGCACCACTGGAAAGAGCCTGGCTCTGTCCTCTTTGCACCCTCCCTTCAGGTATTTATAGACATTGATGAGATCTCCCTGAGCCTTCTCTTCTCCAGGCTGAGCAGTCCTAGTTCTCTCAATCTTTCCTCCAGTCCCTTCACTGTCTTTGTGATCCTTCACTGAACTCTCTCTAGTATGTCCATGTCTCCCTTGTAGTGTGGAGCCCACAATTGGACACAGCCCTACTAGCTTTATATAAGTGTTTTTGCAGTGCTAGTCAGCACAGGCAGATGTGACAATCTCTTCTGCCATCATTTCTGACTTTCCCCATATGAAAGCTGCTTGCAATTTTCTAGTTTACCTTATGGTCTTACCCTTTTAACATAGTCATTTAGTATTTGGGCTAAGCAACTGTACCGCGTTCTGATTGACACTGCACACCTCACAGTATCTGTACACTGACTTTTAAGAGAAATCTCTCTCTTTACATTAATCACAACATAATTTTCACTTACAGTTTTCTCTAGCAATACAGTAAGAAGTTAGCTATGTTTGCTGTTGTTCTTAAGCGCAGTGACATTTCACAGAAAACTGTGCTGTGCTCAAGAATGCTAGGGAGAGGTCAGGGCCTTCTTAAAAACCTGTTTAAAAGAATAGCTGAGAAAAAAAGAATCAGATACTGTGTAATAGCTAATTGAAATGCTGCTTCATTTTACAATTAGCTAATGAGGTGCACTATAACACAGTGACTGAAATAACTTTAGGTAATGGGACTACCTCTTTTAATCTACTTATAAGGAAGCTGTTCATTTATTAGAGTGGACAGAGCAATCACAGGGTTGCTGAACAATAGCAAGGCCGATTCAGATTGTTGACAAGTATCTAATTAGAAATTAATGGCAGAAAACTGTGCAAATATATATTGCCCATCTACCAGAGGGGCACATATCACAGGTGTACATAATGAGAGAATCTAACACATCCATCTTCAAAATAGATCCAGGAATCAGTTTAAAAAGCATTAACCCTTCATTACACATTAGACAATTAGCTCAAAGCAAGTACCTTGTTAAGACTGTCTCATTACTTCTATGATGAGTCCTTTATAAACCTCAAGATTTAGTTTCTTGAAGATTAACACCCCCACACCCAACAAAGAATGAAAAAAACCCAAACAAACCAAAAACACCATAGCAAACAAAAGCACAACCACCACCAAAACTCACCTAAACCCATCAACCCAAATCACCCAGGAGTTACCCAGCACTCTGACCAAAGCCTGTCTGGAAGGAAGATTTCAAGAACTCCTCAACGTCTCTCTGTACAGTGGGGCTAATACAGTCCAGTCCAACTTATTAAGGAGACATCTTATCTTGCCACCTTGGGATGCCATGCTATGAAAAACTAGTTATGTGAGATTAACATAACTAGTTGTATGTGTGCTTAAATATCTGTATTTGTTTGGGGGTTTTTTTGGTTTTGTTTTAAACTTTGAGAAAGTTAAATATCTGTCAATGGTATTTTCTGTCATCCAGCTCAAGCAGAGTGCAGAAAGCACTTACTTCACAGAAACAGCTTATGCATTTGGAAATGTTGATGCACTTAAAAGATTGCAAGACCAAGGGTTTGATAAGCAAGCATATTGCAGTCCATAGCTTATCTTACCTCCTCAACAATTTTTTATTTTTTAATAATAAGCCACGTTTATTATTCTCATGTCTCCTAACATACCATGTGGAACTAGATAATTAGTCCAACATCTTTCATAAACTATGTTAATAAATCCTAGCATCTCTGTTCGTGCTTTGGGAGAAATTCAATAAGCAAAGGGACTAAAACTTCCAAAGAACATTGAGAAATTTATGGCCAAGACAATTTGTCTTCCCTCTCGAAAACTCTTAAGACTGTCTTTCATTCATGATATCTTAGAGAAAGAGGGAGACCTGACATGACCCCTTTGCATGTCTGTGTTGTGAGAGTGTGGCTGGTCTGCACTGCTCAGCTTTGGGGACCAGAAAGGTATATTTATTCCTTCGATGTATGTTAGGCTTCTCAAACAGGGCAGGGATCTCTGTCCTTCTGAAGGCCTAGACACTGACAAAGCCAAGGTCTAACTGGAAAATAGTATACACTGACAGTGTTCATGGCTTCAGGATAGCCTGAGGCACATCTGCTTGCTTCAGACTCTTGAAGTACATTTCCCACACACACCACTAATGGTCTGCACTTGTGGGGAGTAGGACTTTGGCACTATCTTGATCACTCTCCTGCTTTGTTCCTGTGACAGATTAGACTTTGCAGCAAATACAGACACAAGTATAAGGCACCCATGGTGAAGCACCTGAAGAGTTTTGTAGATCCTTTGGACTAGACAGCTTTTTGTGGCTGTTTTTTTACTTGCGTGTGTTTGGATACTCTGCCCCAGAAGTTTCCTTCAGTTCTGAATTCCAGTTTCCAAGGTTGAACAAGAAAGGATTTGTTTGCTTGGTTTTTAAACTAAGTCACCTTCTTAGACTACCCAGTAAAATGACTGTCTAGTAGGTCATCTGATTTCCCACATTCAAGAAAGATGAAATTAACCCACAAGCTACCCAGACACTTTCAGCACACCTGCCTAAACATAGCACACAGTCTTGCTGTGATCTCTCAGAATCTCAGATACTTAAGCAAACTCCCATTTTACTACTTCTAACCCTCAAGACCTTTACCTAGAAATCAAAACCAGCTTTAGCTCTTCCAATACATTAATTCCTTTGAGATATAAGGGAATGCCAATATTAAACATTCTCTTGAAGGACTTAGCATTACACTCAATGTCTTCAATACTGACTCCTGATCTTCAGCCTTCCAGAATACATTTCTACTAGTGCAACAGGCTGTTTTTACAGTCAGAAGCAGCCCGTTGTACCCCAAGGGAAGGATAGCACTCGGGGCAGATTCTGGAAGTGGCAGGGAAAGGCAGGTGATCCTCACTCATGCTTTGGAGGTAGCCAGACCAGCTGCCTCCAGCTCTGTCCTGCACAGCACCCAACTGCAGTAGCACTCACCCAGTTGGTCCTGAACCCTTGGCTTAGGTACTTGCTTTTCCTCTACCTGGAGGGAAAAGCTGGCAAGCTGGATAGCTTCTCTGCACCTGGAGGCCAAACCACCCCACATTAGCTGAGTACTACTTAGGCTGTGAGTAACTAAAACTCAGATTTTATAGCTTTTTACCTTGTCTTCAGAAGCTTACAAGAGGAAGACACTCAGCTTTCCAGCACTGTTTTAAGACTTCTGTATACGTCAAGGCCAGTACGTTAAGTCCACCTTTTTGGTGTTTCACACCTCTTTTTGCTGGCTACAGAATGCAGTGACCTCCCGTCCTGGCACTGCAATACTTGGTTACAAGGGAATTGATACAGACTTGTCTCCTGCTCCTTGAAGCTGAGCTGAGAAAAAAAGAGAAACCTACATTTTCCTTAATGCTGTAGCCCATACCGCTTCATCCTTGAAATTAAAGGTGGGGGAGGTGGCAGAGGGAGAATGTCAAACAGAGCACTAACTATGAATATGGTCTTGCCAATTACTTTTTGTATTAATGTGAACATTTCCCTCTGTTTAAGTGACATACAGCTTTACTTCAGTATTTGCAACTAACTGTGATGCAACTAGAAGATAATGATTCCTCACTGTAAATTAGATGCTATCATATGAGTTGTTTCAGATTGGCATCTTGACATTAAGAGATAGTTATATTTTTAGAAGTAGCCAGGAAATTTGCTCTTTTACTTCGGAAACTGTAAGCAAAATTTCGCTCTTTCAAAATGCATACATTCATAAATGGCTAAACAAGCCAATTTCCCCATGGACATGCATCATTTATCAAACATCCTGGAGAATCTGATCCTGCAATCCCTGTCACACAACAGTCCCATTGAGGCCAGTAAGGTCATTCTCAGAGCTACAGGATCAGGCCTTTGCATTTGATAGCAAAGAAGCAAGCAAGCAACTATTTTGCAGACTATACTGAATCCACTGTCCTGAAATATCCTGAGCTTCCAATAGTGCCCTTTGGATAAGTCCTCACTGCTGATCTGTCCTGATGATTTGGCAATAACCTCCAATCTCAGCATTTCAGAATTGCAAGTAGAGATTAAGAAGATGATCTGTCTCCCTGCAGTGTGAGAGTATGGTATATTTACCTCAGAGAACAAGTTCATCCTAAGAAAAGGGCACATCTCGGAACAGCTAAGAAAGGGGTAGAGAAATAAGAAAAGGAAAGGAGCTGACACTGAAAGGTGATGGAGAACAAAAGAAAGAGAACATGAGCTACAGTCAGATACAAGACTAGTGGTGCTGCCCCATGCAGTTATTGTTGGGTACAAACTGTGGACTGAGGTGAAAGAAGAAGGGTATGTAGTTATGCCCGTTCCTGTGCATAAGCAGTCTGACACTACACTGGCAGTTACGACTGTCAGGAGCAGTGGTAACCAAGCAAATTTTTGTGTGTGTACATGCATGGTCTGCTGTATTCCCTTTCATCTGTTTATAGTGGAATACTTGCATAAGTTACATTGATGCAATAATAGGAACAGAATTGAGGATAATTGTTTTCTTTTCCATTAAGTCTTCAGGTACTTCTGACAATGCTAACAGGGAACTGCATAGTTAACAAAACTATCCAGGCAGCACATACTTCACCTAACTAACATCTTCATGTGACCTAGTACTGGTCTTGAATAGAGACCAGTAAGGTAAACACAGTCAGATTTTTAAAGCTTCCTTCAGAGTACCTAAGATAAGTAAATTCTCCATACTGGCAATGAAGACATAAGGGCTTCTAAAGAGTACTTCAGAATCCTTTGGCAAGTCACTGCCTGTGGAGCAGATCTGAAAGGCCCCAGAGGTCATGAAGGACAGCAAGCTGAACATGAGCCAGCAGCGTGCCCTGGCAGCACAGAAGGTTATATAGCAATCTTGGGCTGTACTATCAGAAGCACTATCAGCAGATCAAGAGAAGGAATTATCCCTCTTTGCTAAGCACTCATTAGATTGTATTTAGAATTTTGTACACAGTTTTGGGCCCCCAATACAGGAAAGGAATCAGTAAACTGGAATCCGTTCAGCAGAGGGCCGCTAGTCAAGGCTAGAGCACTTGCCCTGTGAAGAGAGGTTGAGGGACCAAGGCTGGTTCAACCTGAAGACATGACAGCTCCAGGGGCATCTAACAGCAGCCCCTGAGTACCTACAAGGTTACCCAGTAAATAAAGCCACGATTGTCACAGTAGTGCACAGTGGGAAGACACTGGGCATGAAGAGAAGTAAAAGGCACAGACTGGATGCAAGGAGAAACTTTTCCACCCTGAGGACAGCCGTGCACTGAATCAGGTTGACCAGGGAAGCTGTGCAGGCTGTGTCTGGAGGTTTTCAAGACCAGAAAACCCAGAACAACCTGATCTGATCACACAGCTGACCCTGCTTGGAGCAGAAGGCTGGACCAGAGAGCTCCTGAGGTTCTTCCCAGCCTCAACTATCCACCCTACAATCCACTTTGCCTTCAGTCCCTGCTCTCAATGCAGTCTTTCTTGTATATGTCCATAAAGCATGAACTGACCTTGAAAGGCAACAGGACTTCAGTTCCTCCTCCTCCCAGCAAAGCACCTCCACCTTCATGTAGTGGTCCCACTGTTTGTTCAGTTGAGGTCTGGTCAAGCTGGCAGCCCATCTTCCTTCTGGGTGCACAAGCAGGTGTCTAGCCTAGTAACTCAGACATCTCTTTGAAGCTCAGAGCTGTGGATCTAGGAACACAAGGTGCTCAAGTCCAGCTCTCCCACTTCCCAGATAAGAGGTGAACAGAAACAGCAACAGCACCACTGACTGCTGTAGTGTTGGGTATGAGCTGAACATAAAGCTACCTGTGTCTCCAGCAAAGCTGAGAGATTAAGTGCACTTTAGGTGTGCCTCAAAAGCAAACTAGGCCATTAGCAAACAACAAGATACCCAAGCCTGGAGTACAAGCTTGCCTCAGCACCTGAAGAGAAGGCTCTGTTGGACTTGAGGTGTCACCGCTGCCAGATGACACAGCACATGGGGAGTCCGAACAGCTTTCTTGGCCACAGGAGCCAACATTTCACCTAAGATGGACTTATGCCCCTTTCTAGGCAATCCATAGCTTTCAGTGAATTGAGGTGGGGGAGTTGTCAGAATTCAGTGCTTATGGCACAGCAGAGCTTTCAGAAGAAAGAAAAAATCTCAGACTTATATTTAGCAAGTGAGCAATGAAGCGAAATGGCATAGCAAATGCTGACGGTAGTGGTGAGGCTGTGGGGGTGGGAGGGGGGCGTGAAAACTGGCAAGAGCTTCAGGAGAGTTAGTTTTGGTATTTCAGTTTAAGAGGTAAAGACTAGATGCTCTGCAGCAGGTACTGCAATTCCAGTGCTGCAGAAATTTAAACATCATCTGAGCTTTCTCCCATCTCCCACCCCTCTGTCTTGTTTGAAAAATATTTACAAGGGGGTGAAAGGCAACCTTCAGACATGTGACCATAGCTGTGTGCTGATGCATTCTATAAAAATGGGTTAGCTGAAGCACTAAACTATGTTCTGCAGCAGTACGGCGTTACTGCTTCTGCTCAGTAAATGCTCTTTCCATTCTCATTTCAGACCCCTGCTACTGTTGGCATCTGGCTCTCAGCTACATGACTTTTTTGCCCTCCATCTCTAGAACAGAGGAAAGCAAATACCCTCAAGTCCAGCTTTGGCTAGAAAGAACAGAGTCTGGTTTTGTAGCTCAGACCTACCTAATCGGCAACAATACAGAAGTGATTTAAGAAGTCTGATGATTCCAGACTATATTTGGGGTGCTGCAAATCATTTTGCATTTAGTCATCATTCATTCTGTGTTTCTGACTGGATCTACTCAGAGTTCTCTGGTGCATAATTCAGACAGGGCAAACAATTTGCATTTTATTCCCCCCCCTTTTCACTTTGCACTTTTTTCAATAATTCTGCCACCTGCATGTGTGTGGTAGGCCCATCTGAAACCCAATTGCTCTTGGATACTAACATGAATAAGTTTATATACACAGCTCTTCAGTGGTGGCAGAAGGCTTACAAAAAAAAGTGTGTGTTTTTTTCTCCCACAAAATCATGTCCCTTTTTCACCTTCTCCATACGGTGGAGTGGCAAGTCCAGTTCATCTTACAGAGAGACAAACTTGATTATCCTAAATGTAGGAAAGGGATTGCAGAGATACGCACTGGAGTAATAATTTGTGTTTAATACCAGTAAGCTCAAAACAAAATGACTGAAACTTCTAAAAAAAATCTGCAGCTACAACTATACATACAATCAGCAGCCTGGAAATATTGTTTTGCCTGCTTGCATCATCATCCTCCTCCATTTAGGAATCAAAGGAAGTCAAGAAAACGTGCAAGTGTGAGAGTTGTAAAAAAAAAAACACAACCAAAAACCCACCCACTTTTGTCTTCCTGTTCTTCTCTTCCCTTTTGCCATTACTAGCTATGCTATTTTTCCCTTGCATTTTTCTCTTTTAGAGTGAAAAGGGAACTCATTTATGTGATTAGCTTAGCTTTATTTTATCTGTAAAAGAAAAAAAACCCAAAACATTTTCATGCAATTTGTTACTGAGCTTGTTCAATTCACACATTGTGGGTTCACAAGGCCTAAGCTGATCACCGTGCAGATTTAGTTCAGACTACATAGTGTTGTGTGGTTCTGGATGTGCCCACCCATGAAATAACCTCATACCAGCAAAAATTACTTCCAAATTCTATTTGCCTAAAGGCCTACTTGCTTTGGCATCTGTGCCGACTTGTACTGGTGGCTTGGCTAATAGCCAAGGAGGAGATAACTGTTTTTGGGAAGATGATTAAAAACCCAAAAAGTTGTTTTGGACACTCCTGGAAAGAGGCTGTTGGCTTAGATGAGCTACTGGTCTGACCCAGTACAGCTGTTCTTCTGCACCCTCTGAGGCCAAATGTTCATGTCACATTTAAAGGGCTTTGAGCTAAGCAGGTCATTCCAAGAAGAGACTGATGAAATACCTTTTTGAGACAAAATACAACACAGGTTGTGAAAGACAAGGAGTTAGAAGACCTACTCAAGAACTGATAAAGACATTGTGGATAGACATGTGCAAGAAGCAACTAGAAATAACAGAATGTGGCTGTAAGCAAACAGTGGAGATATTCTAGAATAAGTTTAGGGTTCAATCAGTAAGAGCAGACTTACTAGTTAGACTTCTTAAGTATTCCCTTCCTTCCAGCTTTTTTTATAAATTAAGCTATTCTAATATGAAATGCTTAGTTTTGAAAATTAAAGACAAAGGTTTTAAGTATACCTATACATTTCAGATTTTTTCATGCCATTTTAATCTAGTAGCAAACAATTTATAGAAAAAAATCAGCTGAAAGAAGAGGAAATAATGAAAACAAAACCCAGAAGAAACAAACAGCTCTACAAATTCAACCTTGAAATAAGATGCCTTTTCCTAGCTGTGAGGATAATTAGACATTGAAAGAGCTTATCTGGTAGGTGGTAGAGTCAGCAGAGACTGGAGTCTTTAAAGATTAAATATTAAGTGATCACTCAATCCAGTGTGGGGGGAAAAAACCTAAGGTCCATAATATGCCAAAAAAAAAAAAAAGACTAGATGACCAGAATAGTCTCTTCTGACCATAGAATCTGTGAACATATAAATATCCCTATATATTTCCTCCTCCACTAACCATGCAGGGGACAGTTTCTGACAGGAAAAAGAGCCTTTCCTGAGGCAGCAGGAAAAAGAGCCTTTCCCTTCTCCTGAGCTTTGGATCATGCTGTCAGACAGGAGCTCACAGCCTCCATAACCCCACAGATAGATCTACCCTTGCTTCAGGCACCCACATGCAGGGAGCAGAAAAGACTCGCCCAGTCTGTGCCACTGGGTGGTCACATTCCAGAGCCTCCATGTGGCACCTTCCTCTGCCAAGACAACCAGCTGGCTGAAGGCAGGATTGGGCACTTTAGCCTCTAAGTGAAGGGGATATTGGGGTTTTTGTTGGTTTTTTTGTTTGTTTGGGGTTTGTGGTTTTGTTTGGTGGGTTTGTTTTTTTTTTTTTTGTCAGACTCCAGCACAATCTCCTTCTCACACAATCTGCATATGCCATCTCACCAACTTTCCTGCCATTTTGGGAGTCCTGAGCACTGGGAATAGTCATACTTGCTCTCTGCCTACAGCAAGTTTTTTTTCCAGGGACTGAACTGTACTGGGCTAATGAAAGTACCACTGGGCACAGATTAGGTCATCTAAGGAAACTGGATATCTTAAAGCTCAGAAGCAGTCAGGTGAGCCGATTTATAGGTTTTTGTAATTTAAGACCTGAAAAGCCTTTATAAGCTGCAGGTTTGCTTTTCACTATAGCTTTCCTACAAATCACTAGCAGAGCAGCAGAAGGAAAGCACAGTGCTAATCTTATGAATCATTCCCGTTCTGCTGCATCTCTATTTGTGTTTAACATATGACATTAAGGCCTTTTGAGAGTGTCTAGAATCACAGAGCAAATGACAATAATGTCTTATCAAACAGTCTCCCAAGTATATAAATAACATGTTTCATACAAGTCTTCCCATAGCATACATTTACATAACTTTAGAAAAAGCCCACGACAATTTACCTGCCTCACACTGTTCTTCAAAACAGTAAAAATCTATTCAAGACTCTTGGGAAAATGAGTGAGTATGTGAAAGATTAACATGCTGTGAAGCAACTGTTTTCCTGGAGCTACTGGGGACCTAAAGATATTTTTATCCTTTTAGAGTTGTGGGTTTTTTTTTTTTTTTCTTACTGCTTTGGAGAAGGGCCATTGCCAGGTCCAGGTTGTGCATTCATCACAGATGCGGGCAGCAGTCACCCCAAGGCTCCATTTTCTTTTCAAGCTCTATCCCCCAAAATATCCCCAAGCAAGGACAGAGTCTGGGAAAGTTTGTGTGGCTATCAAGTGACACAACTGACACTCACCCTTCATTTCAGCAAGGGCTGACTAGATACAGCAAAACACATTTGTGTCAATAGTAACAGAAAGCTCTTTAAATAGAAGCTAGTTATCTTGTACCAGTTCTAAGAAGTGTTATAGGGACACTTACAATTTAACCCTCTTTGACATTGGGACGTCTTATTGCCTCAATGTTCAGGCTTACATCTGCCTCAAGTTTTGTAGCTCATCTAGGCCAGAATGCTGATGGAGCACTGGCCAGTCTTTCCAAAGCAAGATGAAGTCCAGTACAAGCCAGCTTGTGGCACCATTTCAGCCTCAGCAACCTCATGTCAGAGCTCTTGGGACATTGTCCTTGGCAAGAGACCCAAGAGGGAGCCCCCTGGCAAGGATGACTAAATACATGGGGTGGGGAAGAGAGATACTGTTTACCATGGTAGGCAGACCCCCTCCTCTGGGAAGCCTCTGCTCTCCCATTCAAAGTCCCTTGGCCAGGCATTGGTAAACCTGAGCTCCCATGCACCAAGGACTGGCCAACTCTTCACAGTACAACTACAACATGCTTTTGCTCAACACTTTTTTTTTTTAAAGCCTCCATTTATCAAGTGCAGTGATCTCCACAAACTTAAAAAAAATCACAGAGCTTGTACCACTTTGGTCAATTTGTCCACAAGTCCATGTACTTACATCCCAGCCCCACAGAAGCAAAACACCATTTGTCTTCCATCCAATAGCAGCAAGCACCATGGTTGCCCACAAAATAACATTTCCTTTAAGCTCTTACTTAAGGGAAGAAGCAAGAAAAACCATCAAGCCACCTGCAGATGTTAGTAATGTGCTCTGCTGCACCATTGAGTTCTGCTTTGCTGCCAGTTGCACAGCAGAGTGGGGCAGCTTCAGCAGATGAGGGCCCACCAGTTCGTGTGCCCAGGTGGCCAAGAGGGCCAATGGCATCCTGGCTTGTATCAGGAATAGTGTGGCCAGCAGGACCAGGGAGGTGATAGTGCCCCTGTATTCCACACTGGTGAGGCCGCACCTCGAACACCGTGTCCAGTTTTGGGCCCCTCAATTCAAGAAGGACATCGAGGTGCTGGAGCATGTCCAGAGAAGGGCAACTAGGTTGGTGAAGGGTCTAGAGAACAAGTCTTATGAGGAGCGGCTGAGGGAGCTGGGGTTGTTTAGTTTGGAGAAGAGGAGGCTGAGGGGAGACCTTATTGCTCTCTACAACTACCTGAAAGGAGGTTGTAGAGAGGTGGGGGTCGGTCTCTTCACCCCAGTAACAAGCGATAGGATGAGAGGAAATGGCCTCAAGCTGCGCCAGGGTAAGTTTAGGTTAGATATTAGGAAAAACTTCTTTACTGAAAGAGTAGTCAGGCACTGGAACAGGCTGCCCAGGGAAGTGGTTGAGTCCCCATCCCTGGAGGTATTTAAAAGACGGGTAGATGCAGTGCTTGAGGACATGGTTTAGTGGCAGACTTGGCAGTGGTAGGTGAACGGTTGGACTTGATGATCTTAAGGGTCTTTTCCAACCTTAACAATTCTATGATTCTATGATATGATGCCTACCTCCACCCGTGCCGTTGGTTGGCCCCTGCATGTCCCTCAGTGGCATGGAGAATATGGGGAAGTTTTAGTCACCACTATCCTCCTGCAGCATAATTTCAGTTTTTAGGTAAGTGATACCCAGGAGAGAGTTGCAAATCAGTTTTTACCAAGAATACAAGACCTCAGAATAGTCACCAGCAATTTGGATAGATCTTCCTTCTAACTCACAGCAGCTATAAGTTGCACACTTCTGTAGCTTCCCCAAGAAACATTTCCAGCCATTTTGCAACTCTCAGGATTGATCTGTCACTGAAAAATGCACGGAGTATCAAAGAGTTCTTGGCTGTCTTTAGTTTTCATGCAATATAAAGTTTCCCACCTTCCTGAAACAGGAGGGATTTCTATTTAATGATTATGGTTATTGAAGATTTGGTGCGAGTTAAGTTAAAAGTTCTCTTTGACTTCCAATTTAGCTATTTGCTCAGTTGCTTTTTATCACCTCAGAAACTGGCCCAGAATCTAGATAAAGTTTCAGTTTAATCTTTTTTTACTGCTGTAACTGGTAATGTGATGTTAGTGTCTCATCAGAGGATGGTTTCATTTGGTGCATCTTTCTTCCATCCTCAAAGGGCTCCTACTGAGAATTGTCCCACTTGCTGGCTATGGATCAGGTCCTTTCATTATTCCTTTAGTAGTTTTTGAATGACCACAGCCTGGTTCCCTGAGCTGTCTTGACCTGGTCAGGAGTTTTAATTCTGCTTCTTTCCCCTCCCTGCAGTCACTGGGGCTTTGGCACCACTGCGCAGTCTCTCCAGAGTAACCCCCATTACAACTCTGTGGCTTATTGTGGACTCGGTAATTTGGAAGTATTAGGTCAAAGATTAGAACAAACAGAGAATTTCAAACCCTGCTGTTGACCTTGGAAATTAGAAACTGCCCTTGTCAGACCATCAGAGAGCCACTGCCAATAGCTGCAACAGCCATGCCTCCCTGCCACTTTGCAGGGAAAAACAGAGAGAGGCGACACTCTTGTCATACAAGTGCTCATTTGTTACGCTCTTTCTCTGGCTGACCAACAATCTCCCAGTCAGATGCACCTGCTAACATTTGCAGTTTACTGAATATTTGCAGTTTACTGAATATTTGCAGTTTACTGAATATTTGCAGTTTACTGAATATTTGTCTGTTAAACAGAGATGCTGAAAGTAACACCAGCCAGAATTCTTCACCTTTGACTATGTTGTCTCTTTCAATCTCTGTTGGATGAAGACTTCTGTTTTGCAATAGTTTGAGAATTTCTGACACCCTTCCATGAACAAGGATTAAAGCAAGTGAATTGGAGACCTATTGTACAAGGTGTTCAAGCCAGAACCTAAGAAAGTAATTAAGATCTGTAATACAAGTTTTTTTCTGTAGTGATCTGAGTTAGCAAGGTGAAGAAGAGAAACAAACCCCACTTGATCAGATATTTTCCACTAGACTACATCACAATAACTCACTCCAGGTAGTTCCATGTAAGTTGTGTCCAGAAAATGCTGCCTTCTCTCATAAACCTGTAGATTCAAGTGCTTGAGCCATCAGTAAGCGTGGTTGAAGCCAAGATATTTTCTAATCACAAATGCAAGTTGTCTGCTGATACATATTCTCATTTAGCACATCAAGTCAGTTGACATCACTTGCAAACACATGTTTCTTAGGTTTGCTCCATCTTATAATTAGCATCAGCTGATGGAGAATCCACAAAAAACTTTCTCTAGAAATTTTGTCTTACTTCAAATTCACATCCCACAATTTGTGTTCTACTTATTGGCTTCTATAAACAAAATAGAGTAACTAAAACCTAGGCTAATAGCAGTTCATATTTACTTCTATATCAAATTCTTACACTGTTTTCTAAAACATGTCTACTAAACAGTCCAGAATCTTGCATGATTAGGGATTGGATATTCTTGATTTATCAGACAAATACCTAAGAGATTCAAACATTCAGCAGGTCTGGGCCCAGAGCCTAACATTATTATTCTTTTAGCTTATGCCAAAGGAGCCATACCTTCTCTACACAAATATTTTTCCTGTAAACTAGTAACAAGACACAGCCAACTGAGCCAGCTAGGGGCTTGACATCACCAGCTGGGGTTCATAATAGCATGTTATTTGCTTGAAAGGTTAACAAAGAAAGTCTCCAAGGTCTAATGGGAAGAAGTCCAGCTGTGTTTGCAGTCACAGGGATTAGTTAATCCTTGGTGAGAATCCAGCTGGAAAAACCTGTAAGGCCTGTGAGGAGATGATCTGAACTCCATTTCTGACTGGATCTTCATATGCACTGTTTCCATTGGCAAGATCTCCTAAATATCTGCCTGCCGTTGGATTTGCAACACCATCTTCAGTGCCTTTGCCTTTCTCTGGGTGCACAGACAGTAGTCCCTGAACAGTTCTTTTTTCTCCTCCACACTTCCTGCTCCTTGCCCCATCACTGCTTAAAGCTAGGATGGGAAAGGTGCATCATCAGTCTATTCCCTCTCAAGCTTCTTAACCCTTCCTGTGTGAAACAACTCAAGCCTCAGTTTTCTCCCCTTCCTCCTTTCTTGCCCTCTACCAACCCCTGATCCTCTTTCTTTCTGCTCTCTGCTATTTTCCACTGCGTACTGCTCTTCAGCTCTGCTCCTTACTGCTCACACCCCCTCTGCAACCTGCTGGATTTTAGCAACTTCATCCCAGCTGAGCATTAGCTAAATATAGCAGGGTGGTGCGGGGGGTGGAATCCAAAAAGCAAACCACAAACCAATCTCTGCTCTGTAGACACTGTCACAACAGCTCCTCAACCACAGGGTTCTCCCTGCACCCTAAAGATGCATGCAGTCACATACAAGATTGATGAGCGTGTAGCGACTGGAAGGGGAGGGACAGTGACTATTGCCGCCTGCAGACAGAATATTCTGAGAATTCAGAACATGTTCATAAATGAACACATGTCCGAGGATATATAAACTGATTTTTTTCCTCAGGTGTTCAACAAACCCAGGGAAAAGCAAAACCCTTGCCTCTTTCCAAGGTCACCTTCTGCCAGGTTTCAAATCCCTGCACCAAGCCAGAAGCACAGAATCATCTTAAAGAAATTTGGAGTCCCTCCCTTAAAAAAAAAAAAAACAACAACAAAACCAAAGCCAAAAAAACCTCACACAAAGAAAAAAACCCACCACACACATTTTTTTCCTAGCTTTGTCTTCAGCTAACATGGTTCTGCCATTTCTTGAATTAACCAAAGTCATTGTGAGAGTAGGACATCTGGGAAGGAAGACCTTAACTTGACTAATTAAGAACTAGGAAAATGGTAAGTAACTGAGAACTATATCTTTGAATGAAAAGTGCTATGTATCCCTCAATGCAAGTGCAATTCCACTTTGCATTGACTCAGCAAACCAATATTTTACTGTAGCTAAAACCAAGCGATATAGCATAACAAAGAGAAAGGTTAACACAACGTTAATTTTTATTCAGTATTAATTCTTAGTATGTATCCTGCTGAGGAGGTTCTTTAAAATAGAAAGTGATCATCCCTGTTGTTTTCTCCTGTTGCAGTTGTGAACCAGAAAGTAGGATTTATCCTCCTACCAGAGAGGACAATTGCCTACAGTCTCAGGTGCATTAGCAGGGGAAAAAAAAATGCTTTCAAACAGGGGGAAAAAAAAAACAATGACAAATATAAATGAATCAGTAAAACTGCATAATCGGATGCGTTCGTGGCCTTTTTTATAATTACAGACAGTGCCCTGGAGGGCAGTCACACAGAAGCAAATACATTTTTGTATGTCATATAGGTTATATATTTGTAGCTGGAGTGAGACCAACAGTCTAAGATGAAAGTCAATACAGAACAACTTAAGCTTTTTAAGCTCCTCTTTCATGTATACTTGAGCTGTATATAATCGGGGACATCCATCTTAGAAAAACATTCTTCCAACACACTAAGATTACTGCTGCCTGGAAATTTTTTCAATCTCATTTCACTTATAGCTTCTGACAATGTTAGTGACAGCCATGTCACAGAGCATTAGGTAAAATTGTGAGAATTAATTACATGCTATTTGTTTAACTTCTCTTGTCATCTGTCTCTGCTCCTTTTATTTGAAAATTCATTGGCTCACCTAAATCATCTTCCCCTCACTCACACTGTGTGTTACCCAGCCCCACATCTGCATTAAGCATTTATCTCCTTTTCTTCAGGAAAGGAACAAATTTAAACAAATGGAAAACCCTTAAAGTGTTTATGCTCCATTAAAACTTAATTCTGCTTTTAATCCCAGACCAGAGTGTTGACAGATTCATTCATATTAAATTGAACTTGAGTCTCTGTAGTCCCTTTCTTTCTAATGAGGCTAACAGAGAAAGAAGATGCTACTCATTGTGAGCAGGGATATCAGTTTCTGGTCCCACTATTTAATTCTACTTTCTTACAGGTGTTCAAAACTGTACTTTATCCTATAGCTCCCTTTTCAACTTTCATTAGCTACTTTGTCACAGTTCACAATTAGAACAGAATGGGCAATAACTATGAGGGACACAGTTATTTAGGAAGGGAGAGGCAAACAAGAAATGCTCTTCTCCCCAATTGTTAGAACATAGTTATTTGGCTCAAATATTTCTTTTGCCATGCCACGCTATTTCTAGACCCCACATACAGGTCCAGCTACCTTAAGACAAGCTGCAATACTGGCATGCTTGGCAATATCTGTTGGTGTGATTTGCTACTGATATGATCCCTCAAAAAAGCCCCAAGCAGAACATCATTGAAATGTCAATACACCAGGTGCCTGTTATAAAAAAACACCCAAGTATCTGAGCACACCTCAGCTCCATTAGTCCTGTTTCTACCTTTCAGGAAAAAATCCAGTCCCAATGAGACCAGAGAAGCAACAAATATTCAGCCAGATCACATCATTGTCAGAATTAAATGTAGCATTTAATACCTTTCTGCACCACATTGCCTTTTAAAATCACTTCAATTCTTTGTTTGAAGGCACGATATTACTTTGCAGAAAGCCTTGTTCTCTAAAGCCCTGCAATGCCAAACCCTTCCCTTTGCACTTGTTAGTCCTGGAGGGCAGTCACCAGGGAATGGATCCTTCCCCTGTTATATCAAAGCTCTACTCAAAGCAACCCCACATTTGATAACACTCACTTTCTGGGCTCAGATCCCCAGGGGATCATGGAAACACAAAGTGCTGCTCTGGGGTCACTGATGAGCACGGCACCACTGCTGTCTCTGGGGCAGACAGTGACACAGCCAGCTGCCTGGGGCACCGCCAGCCAAGCACTGTCCTATTCCCACAATTTGCTACCATCCACATCTAAAAGAAGTTGCTTCCCTTGTTAATAGCACTATACTGACAACGAGGACAGCATCTTGCCTGCAAGCCAGGCAGCTGCTCCTACTCCTGCAAGAGCTGGGCATCAGTGGAACCTACCTGTCACTGCCCACCCCAGGCTGCTCTGCCCGCTGCCTGCCACTGGCACGGCTTGCTCTGCACAGGCAGTGCTGCACAGCTCCTGCAAAAAAACTTGGCTTTCTGCACCCCTTGAGGGGGTGCATGTGGGTTGATTTTTGCATCTGTGTCAACCCTGCACTTGCACAAGCCCTCTGGCAGCTGCCTTACTGCATTTCCTTCTGCAATAGGTTACCCAAGAGGAGTATGTGACAGGGCAAATCAGGCTGTGTATTCTGCTGAGGACAAAAAGGGATATGGAATGACCAGACCTTGATTGCCAGACAGCTTTTCTTTCAATAAAGCTTTTCCAGGAAAAGCACAAGGTGTTTTCAGTAGAGCAACCCAGCCTAGCAGAGGCCTGATTAAGCCAGCAACCCAAGCACCTTGTGATGTTGTGAGCTTCTGCTATGCTGCCCCATGACATCTAACTTACCAGGCAGGATTTGGCTGTGCTGTGCTGCCCAGCAGATGTGTGTGAGAAACAGGCACTTCAGCTGTCCCAGGAGAGTAAACCCTGCTAGCGGTCTAGAGCATTTAAGGCTTCTCTGAAATATTTAGTGAAGAAAGTGTTCACCTGAACATGGAAACACAAAGTGCTGCTTTCCCTCTGGACAGGAGGTGGCAAAAGCAAGGGGAAAGGAAGGTGGAAAAAAAAAAAGTAAATAGAAGATTAACTGTGGTCTTGCCAGTGGAAAGCTACCTGGATTTAAGCCCCATATTCATGCCTATTCTGTTACTTGCAAGTTTACAGCTGTCCCTATCTGATGCAAGTAGGAGTAGCAATGTACCTGAATGCAGGAAAGAGCCTGCAGGTCCAGGCTGTGTTCCCTCAAAAGGGAATAGCATGAACTGCTGATAGGATAACACATGAACAAGCCCAAATGAGTCCACAAACAGACACCTTAGGCACACCCACAAAGGCATTGAGATCCAGGTCCACAACCCTCACCACTACAACATTTGGATCACATAGTCCCATTGACTACTGTGGCAACATCCACAAAATAGTTTCCTTTTCCACATAAGTGAAGAATCAGGACTGAGCCCATAATTATTTATTGCCCCATACCAACCTCCAAGAGAGTTGAAAAGGTCAGTAAGGTGTGTTCAGCAGTACTGTAACATGCAGAAGGAAAGCCAGCCGCACTGCCATAGGCTGTGGACCACACCACCTCTAACTCCCGAGTCAGGATAACTTAATTAATAATTACATTTTGAGCAAAGTCTGCCAAGTGATAAATGCAAAGCATGAATCACAACTGACTGAACTTGTTCAGCAGCAGTAGGAAACTTCCCCCTTGCAGAAGGAAAAGAGGAGGAAGCCTCTAACAAAGACAAATGGGAAATCTTTATTGTAGCCAGGTCCGAATGCTATCCTTCTTGCAAACAAGATTTTACAAGCTTTCTGTAAACACGTTTTCTTTTGGATTCACCCATCTTCATAAAAGCTCCCTTCCCCTCTATTGCCCCCAGGTGAAACCTCCACTTCCTTCGACTCCAGTTTCTGCAAACACTTGCAGCCAGTATTACACCAGACACTAAGCAGCTCCCTACCTTTAATTGCTGTCAGCAACTATCAGGACAAGGAAGATGGGAATGTGAACATTTACCGAGCTGCAGCCAACAACACGGGGTTGGTAACTGTTCGCTGGTCAGTTTGCAGGCAGAGTACCCACACCTTTCCTCCCTCCCCTCACTAGGCTGCTGAAGACACACTTAGATGAGCACCTTGACATTTCCTTAAGAAGCACAAAGTTGGTCATGGCTTGCCTGTACACTGAATTATGTGGCATTAACTTTTCTTTACAAAACAATCAGAGGTATTCAGCTGCCTGCATCTCTAGAGAGAAAGGGGAAGGGAAAAAAGTAGTGTTCCTCCTCTCAAAGGGTCAGGCTGTGACTTAATATGTACATTTCAACAGCTTGAACACTAATCCAGAAGGGTTTACAGGGAGGAGAGTTGCTGGAACTGCATACAGAGAAGCTGAAGGAATTTCAGTGTAACATACACTTTGCTTTTGGTTACCTTAGTTATTGAAGCCTTTATCTGAACATAAACTCAACAGGCAATCCTCAGACAAATCCCTGGTGTGATATTTAAAGGCACTCAGTGTAAATAATGCATAAGAATAACAGATGGACCCTCTGGCCAGCACGGGGCAATTCAAGTTACACGTCCTCAGACTCCGCTCTCACTTGGCATGCAGAATCCAATCTCAATTTCTGCACTGAAATATTTGTGACACTTCACTGCCACCAAGAGCTTCAAAAGCCATATTGTGCCATTTATTTTTTGAGAAAGGCCTTTCTCCTGACTTCAGGGGAGAAGACATTGAAAAACAATAAAGAGTAAATGCTATTTTGGTTGGAGCCATTCTTTTTCCTTGCCACTGCAAGTTTTCCCTCTCCCAGCCTGTTATAACATTTCATTACACAGGGAAGCAAGTGTTTCACTTCTAGGGCTTCCTCTGCTTCTGTTTAATGTTAGTGACTCTTATTTCTGGTGCAGAGATTGTTATGATTAAAGCGGATTAGAACTTCAAGAAACAGGCAGCAAGAACATATGATGTTATTTGTTCAGGAGCAGAGATATCATTACCAAGATTTGATTGTAGTAATAAAAGTCAGAAGACAAAAGGAAAGGTTTGCACTAAAGTATATCAAGATATTTGGTAGCAAGTCCTACCCAAAGTCAATAGGTGCTTCATGAAAAGGATGCAAGGACCTTTATGATTCACAGCATGAAGAATTCTCATCCTAAATACACATCCAACAGGTTTTGCAAGACACCATCATCTTTTATCTGCAGCCACAGCAGGCTGCAGCAGCAGAAGTTTGCACTCTTGCATCCCCACCCATCACTGATGTCTGTCCTTTCTCTTCACTCACCTGTGTGAGATAAGGGAGCTGAAGTTACCCCAGTAGGTCTGGTCTGGTTCACCACCCTGCCACCAGTACTACCTCCAACTCATTACACAGACACCTTAAAAGGCAAACAGGTGACAAAGCACCGAAGCTCCCTAAAAACCAAACCCTTCACAGCTGCTGATTTTGAGTTTTACTTTCCAAGGAGCAAGTATTCAGTATTTGCTAAGGTGAAAAAACACCCAAACACAACCCAAAACCACAACACAACCCTTCTGATTCTTTCTAATCCTTCATTTGAATATGTGACCAGTGATACCTCAAATAGAGGTTTTATTGAAAAACACTGTGTTCTTTGGAATTTTAGCATTTGTTTCTGTAATCACCAGTAACACAGAAACACTAAAATAAAAAATTCTGCTCTCTGGTATATACCATTGTTTCCTGTGAGAAACCTTATGTTGAAGGACACAATATATCACTTATCTGTAGACTCTAGTTACACATTTCCAGAACAAGTAGCAATCATTTAGATGACCATTTCCTTCTATGATTTTTCCTTATTTGATTAATTCATAATAATTGAATCTGAGGATTTCCTCCTTGCTTAAGCTTGAGCCCCATTTCTGCAGTCTAGGGTTCGGAGTAATTCAGATGATTCCATATTTCTGTTGTTTTACACACACAACAAGAGGAAATGACTTTGTACATTACTTAATTAGCCACAGGTCAAGTAGTTATTAGTTGCAAAAGGGATAACAATAATAAGTCACAAAATACATAAGGTAACATCATCATCATTTGTACATAGAACAGCGCTCGAGGACAAACATTTAATAGAAAGCCACTGTTCTGGCAACACACAAACAACTCAGGCCTTATCCTTAAGAAGCTGTTAGGCTCTGAATATATGATACCAGCAGAGGAAGAGGATGAAAAAATAGGACAGAAGCAAAACAAGCAGAGTTATGACACTCAAATATCAGATTTTTTTTTTTTTTAAACGTTTGGTCTAGGGCTTACTTAGAAAAACAGCATCTAAAGAAGGGAGAAAGCCTAATGAAGGGCAGGAAAGCAAGGGGAGTAACTAGAAGAGGGGTGTCAGTCCAGGTCACAGGAAGGGAGAAGCACCTCTGGAAAAGCAATCCAATCCCACAGGGTAGAAGAGGCCCCACAACCACAGATGCTCTGAGCCCACTACCAGCAACAACAGTACCTTTCCCTGACAGCCTCTGCTTCCCAGTCCTCAGGGTATAGCGGGTCCCCAGATTGCCCCCAAACTTCAAAAACCAACATAGTGGAGACAGAAACAATGACTGCTAAATCTCTCAGGAAGGGTGAATCCTGCTCCCTTGTAGCTGGGGATGGTAGGGAGATGAGTGGTCCCAGCTGGGGCTCGTTGCCTCACCAAAGGTACATGAAGTAGGTCTGCACACCTGCTTTCCTGTCCTTCACAGGTGGGTATAGAGCTCATCATGCTTATTAAGGAAAATATCCTGAATAGCTCAGTATAGACTCCTTATAGAAATGTTGCAACAATAAAGTCAAGTGATTAAGCTATGCTGAATTAGTATAAATGCATAGAACATCCTTGTGATGCTACTTATCTTTTTCTTCTTTGCTTTCCTGGTTGATAAGCTGATAGAACACGTGAGTGTACCAGGGGTTACTAGGTGGTGCAAAAGGGGCGAATGAGAGTAGGCGCGTACACGCATCAAGAGATGGATAGCATGGTAAATGCAGTAATAGCTAGATTGCAATGTTGAAAACACTGTGGGGAAAACAAATGCGAGCCCTGAGCCCCGAAGTGTGATTCTTTCCAGCTAGGAGCAGAAAGCAATTTTGTCAGATTTACTGTTCTAATAAAAAAGAGGTTGTGTAATAAAGCTGTGACTGCAGCATGCCTAGCTGTTTAGCTTACAGGCAAGGTAGAGTTAAATCTCTCAGCTTGAGTACCACTAGGCTGAAAAATAGCATGAGGTCTTCACGTTGTTTCAGTACCCAGGGTCCACACTTGTGTGGTGTGCTTGCATCTGTGACTTTAGCAGGTACCTAGAATGACGTTACTGCATGCTGCTTTTGGACCTCAGATGGTCGCTCCCAAAGCAGTGGGAAGAGTCTGGGATGGCAAGCAGGTTGGGAAGTACTGTGCGGCACTGTGGCCACGACTGTGCCACATCTGGAAAAAGCAATAGTGGAAGCATGAGAGGAAAAGTCAGAGTCAGAGTTGGGAGGAAAAAGTGCACGAGGTGGCAGCAATAACAGCTCAGGCAGGGCTATGGGTCTGGGAGGCAGGTGCAATGTAATATACATTATGTGAGAGGGAAATTAGGCTTCATGTGGCCATCACTCTCCTAAGGAAGCTCTAATTGTCACATAAACCACTTAGGCTTTCCTCCGGCTGAAATTACAACCTCAGAATGCAGTTACTTGCCGATAATGGGCTATATCTTCAACTGCTGTAAATCTGCATGACTCCACAAACACCTGAGCAGTGGCACTGATTTAAACCAGCTAAGTAGCTGGCCCTGAACACCACACAAACACTGACCAAAGAGGCATCCCCTGCTTGCTGGATTTACGGGCGTGCTCTGTTAGTATGTATGGGCTCGTCCTTACAATTCATCCCTTTGTGTGGCCCTGATGTTTTGAGTCTGGAGCCAACTTGACCATGTCTGTGCTATACAGTTGGTGTGCTTAGCCCAGACCGGAGAATCCTGCTTGCCCATGTGCCATGTAGGGAGGCAGGGATGCTGCATCCTGATGCCCCACCAGGATACAGCCAAGGCAGGTGCTCGGTCCTAGGGCTGTCCCTCCGTGACGCTACTCTCCCCAGAAGGAGGAGCATGCCTGCCCAGCCTGGGTTTCATTGGTGCTGCGATGGGGAGTAAAAGGGCTTGCAGGGCTGCCATGCAGCGCTCCATGATACATGCATCCTGGCCCAGTCTGGCCATTAGTAAGTATAAGAGAAAGCATTAGACGTCATCTGATAAATTACAGTTTCCCTGGCTATTTTTGTCTCAGGGTTCTCTGCGTAAAGCCCATTTGGCACTGTGGCTTTACAATGTCTATTTACACAATTAAGAGTGGCTTCTGCTCTAACTCACAACCTAGGCTTTTTCTCATGGCCGAAGAAGGTTGAAACATGCACATTGCTTTTGAAATCTGTCTCTGAACGTTTCTCTTAGCAGCAGCCACAGATCACATCTCATAAATGGCCACATTTTTCAAAACAAGTTTCACATTTGTTAGTTCTAATCTAATTATTTATAGAAATGCCCTTTTCTTGTGATCCATAATCTTCTCAAACCTTAGTGGTTTCTTGCTGTGAAAAAAATGATTCACGCTGGGCTGCATGTATCGTGGTAGCTGCATGTTTGTTCATTGCCATGCATTTTCTGATCCAGAAAACTGAGTCTGGAAATGGTTCCTGGGGAATGGCTCTCATGAAGAGTGCTGCCAGAGGGCTAAACCCATCCCCAAATGTTCAGGATTCCACTGAAATCAACTGGAAGTGCATGCAGGAGTGTAAGTAAATGTCCTTACACATCTTTTATCAAATATCTATAGCATCTATTTTCTCCTCATTGACAGATCTTGCAACAGATATTTTAAGGCATTTACCCTCATGGAAGATTAGCTCTTTTAATTTACAAAGTTAATTCTACTGGTTGGATGGACCCACACAGGTTTAAGTTGACAGTCAAAATGAGAATTGGAAAGTTCAAATGTTTGTGTGAACTTCTACCAAACTGGTCTGGTCCTTGAAACTGGCTGCAAACCAGGTTGCCTGTGGGACTGGGACTATAGTCCTTCTGAGACAGGGCGTAAGTGCAAAGGAAAATAAGTTCTTGGGAAGGGAATTGAACCCAATTTTGGTGAGATTAAAAAGCTTTATTCAAATCTGGTTTATTGCAGGACCACACCAGTCTGCAGAAGGTCAGAAAAACACATGTAGCTTTCAGACTGCCCTGCTGCCCTTTTCTGCATTTTACATGCACTTTTTTTGGAGACCAAAATGCAGTTGCCCTTCTTGGTGGCTAAGCATATGTGGGGGCACAGTTGGTGTCAGCTGTGTGCCTCATCCCGCAGGCTGGCTCCCAGGGCCCTGCTCCAATCTACTGAGCTCTTGGCAAGCACACTCCTGTCCCATAGCTGCAGAGCGAAATCTCACTCTCAGTGGTGCTGAGGTTGCTCATTGCTCCCACGGATCTCGGGAAGGCTGCAAACGTCAGAAAGCTCAGTGTGACTCAGGGCCAAGGGGAGCTTTGCTGCCTCCCTTTACACATACTCTCCACTCTCCTCTGAAATTCTCTATAACATATTTTTAATAGCCTATTCAAGGTGAAAGTTTCTAACCAGTGGGTTTTTTTTCCCTTTAAGATACATTTTTATCTTGGAGTGGAGAAAGAGAGATATTTTTTCACCACTGAGAAAGACCCCACCCATATATTTGAAAGGATGGAATTATTTGTTATATGAAATCACTCAGGCAATCCATATTAACACATTAATTATGATTCAACATCTTCCATGGCAGCCTAAAATTAATGTTAATTTATTTGGCTAAGTTTTGTTAAGAACTATTGTAGCATGCTAAATGGAAAACAGATCATTGCTGGAAGGGTTTGCTTTGTCAAGTGTCATCCTGATTGGTGACAAATGCAGCCACACAGGGAGAGTTAGACATGTTGGGCTGGGAGCAGGGGAAGGTTTTTACCTCCATGATTGAGCTGGGTTATATGATTCCACAGCCCCACAAACTGCAAAAAGGAGCATTGTAAGCCAGTTGTGTTTCTATCAATAATTGAACTCATTAGCATCGCATGGTGACTTGGCCTCCTGTTTACCTCAGTAGCTGCAAAGTACTGAATTTGTGTCATTTCTGATTTCTCCCTTCCATGTTGCAGCTGCTCAGCATAGCTACTTTTTCACAGGCAATTAAAGGACCTAAGACAGGAGCAGGAGTGAGAGGGAAGACACTGTGTGTTAATTAGATTTTTTGCAATTAATTGACCCAGTCATGCAAAGGGAATATCTGAGATTTGTTGTTGCTGTTGCTATTTTCACCACTCACAGATCTGAAGTAGTTTTACATTGAATTGACTTAAAGCCTACATCAGACATGCAGAGTTTCAATAATGAAAGATTTTGTTCTTTGGGGGTTTTGGGGTGTGTCGTGGTTTAACCCCAGCTAGCAGCTAAGCACCACGCAGCCGCTCGCTCACTCCCCCCACCCCAGTGGGATGGGGAAGAGAATTGGGAGGGTTACAGTCAGAAAACTCGTGGATTGAGATAAGAACAGTTTAATAATTGAAGTAAAATGAAATAGAATAGTAGTAATAATAATAATAATATAATAATAATACAATAATAATATACAGAGCAAGGGATACACTATACAATTGGCTCACCACCCGCCGACCGATGCCTAGCACGTCCCCGAGCAGCGATCGCTGCCCCCCCCCCCCCCCCCCGGCCAACTCCCCCAGTTTATATACTGAGCATGATGTCATACGGTATGGAATAGCCCTTTGGCTGGTCTGGGTCAGCTGTCCTGGCTGTGCCCCCTCCCAGCTTCTTGTGCACCTGGCAGAGCATGGGAAGCTGAAAAAGTCCTTGACTAATGTAAACTCTACTCAGCAAGAACCAAAACATCAGTGTGTTATCAACATTATTCTCATCCTAAATCCAAAACACAGCACTCTACTAGTTACTAAGAAGAAAATTAACTCTATCCCAGCTGAAACCAGGACAGGGTGGAAAAAAGGACCCACTTCTCAGCCATACCTAAAATATCTAAAAAATTCTGCACCAAAAAAATACTAACTTTGTTTTCTAGAATGAGGAACATGAACATACACATAAATATAAAAGCTATTTTCACAATGAATCAAACACATTTAACATTCTGGTATTTTTACCCCAATAATCCATTGCTAAAACATAATTTTTTTTAAAAAAAAAAGGTGAACAGAAAAATTCTCCCAGTTCAAATATGAATCATTACCCTCACATCTTCTTATAAATTTCATGAGGAATAATAATAAAAAGAATAACTTCTTTGTTAAATGAAACTAGATTTGTGCTATCAAATCAAGGCTGTATCTGCTGCACTCCCCTTCTTCTCCCACAGCCTTTGAATGCTGCTGGACAGCTTCAAGGAGGCAGCTAGCAGAGGTGCATGGCTGATGCTCTGAACCATAAAGCAAGATGCCTGACAGAGGAGAAATCTTGTTAATTTACTCACTGAAAGAGTCCATCAAAGAAAACATATAGGAAAAAAAGTGCAGAAAACCAGATTTCATCACGTCTACATACAGCAGGAGGTGCTGTGCTCACTCTGGTGGGCGCTCTGCTTCAGAGCTGAGCAGCCCTACTCTCTGTGTGGACTCAGGAATATTAATGGCATATGAAACAATCACAGAAGAAATACCAAAACATGTCTAAATGGGGAGGGGAAAAAAAAAAAGAAAAAGATGACATTTGTGTTGTGCTTCATTTCCCTAATTTAGTCTCCTAGGTGGGACTTTGGTGGCTGTCTTATTCCCTAACCAAGCTCTCAAGGTTTGCAGGCACACTGCATGTTTAAACGTTCTAGAAATCTGGACTTGGATACATGTGGTCTTCTTTAACACGGATACAGGTTTTTCTCAACAGCAGAACATCTATTTTTTGTCCAAGTACCATGCTGATGCACTTCTTCCATGCCATGCCTCTAAATCCCACCTCCATTATCTGGAAGGCCACTAATTCTCACCGTGCGCAGGGACGTGTGACTTCTGCCCTGGCAGTAAGGCTCTTTCATCAGTAGAAAGGGGACAGCTTTGTGTTAGCAGCCAGCGCGAGCAGAGAGGCTGGAGAATTAACAAGCAGAATTAGTGGGTTTGCCAACAGCTGTTTAGATTAGATTAGAAAAGGTGTTAGGAGAGATTAGCTGGGGATGGGCTCGGAGATAGTGATAGGGGTCAGTGGGGACATTAGAGGGCACTCAGGGACGAGACTTTCTGCACCGCAGCATTCCCCAGGCTCAGGGGAAAGCTTTGTGTCAGGTATTGCTCAGTGCCTGGGAGTGGGAGGTGGGTGGGCACAGCACGAAGTGACCTTGTCCCATGGGCTCTGGGTGAACATTACTACTGTGCTCCTGTCCCAAACTGCAAATGGCTCATCTGTCCCTAGAAATCAGCTGGTCTGACACCTTCAGGGTCCTGGGGAAATTCACAGCAGGGCTGTGAATACATGACAATGTTGAGCACTTCCCTGGTGGACCTGGGCTCCCTGGGCCTGACCATGAGTTGATTTTACAGAACAGACAGCTTTCTGAGGACAACATAGTTTCTGACAGGACCTGTGTGAACAGCAGATCCTTACCTCCTACAGTGGCGCTGCCTTCATCAGGCAACAGACGATCTTCACTATGAACATTGTCTGACACCTCATCCACCCCTTCTTTAACCCTTACTCCGTGTTGCTGTGGAGTCTGCCCATGCTGCCATACCCTAGCTGCAATCCTACCCCACCTCAGACTTCATCTGGAAATGACTGTCTTTCTTTCCTCTGCTGCTCTTCCATGTCTCACCTGGAGGTGATGGAAATGAGCTTGGAAGGGATGCACCTGGCTTGTTTTTTCTTGGTCCTTGTAGACAGATGACTGCTGAAAAGTGTCCTCTGCTTTTTCTTCTTTCCACAAGGTAATATGCTCCTACTTCTTGCCTCTGGATCCTCCCTCCCTCCCCATCTTCCCCTTTCGAGCACTTCACAGCACGCCAACAATTACAGTAACCAGATCCACCGCAGGGTGAGACAGAAACCTTGTGAGTTTGTAGTTTTCCCTGCTGGCATCCGCAGTGGCTCGGGAGGCCTTCTGCAGACTTGGGAAGGGTTAATGATACATTTGGCTTAATCCTTGCTCTTTGTAATACACCCCCATCTCAAAATCCACCATTCCTCTAGTAATGTGGAGGAGCATCAGCAAAGGTGACTATGTGGATGGGGTAGTCCTCAAATCCAGAGGCCAAGGCCAGCCAAGGCAGGAGGAGTATGACTGGTGGGTAAAGGGCATTCTGCATGGAGGGGAAGCCCCCACATCTGTAGTTTGCATGTTCTGAAAAAAAGATGCCCCACAATAGGCTGCTCTGGGAAATAAGGCTCAACAGACTGGAAAGTAAAATGCTTTTACAAATTTAGAAAAAGGAAAATGAAGAGAGTAATTTTTAACAGCCTTGCCTCTGCCCTGGGCATAGTTTCAGTATAAATTCCAAAGGCACAAAGGTGATAAACTTAACAGGGAATATCAAGGATGTGCCATAAACCACATTTTCTCTTTCGAAAAATGCAGATGCTGCAGTGAACATCCACAGGGCTGTTGAGTCACTTTGTTCAAGTATCTTCCCAAAACAAAGGGGTACCCAGAGGCCAGCAGCTCTGGAGCATCGTCAGCTCTGGTGGGAATGTTGCTCCACTGCAGTGGCACAGCATCCCCGCTACCACACATCTGAATTCTGGACAGAAATTAATTTCATAGTGATAAAAAAACCCCCAACCAACCAAACAAAAAAACCCACCCACAAAACCCAAACAAACATACAGCTATACAAACCAACCTTTTCCCACTGGGTGGCTAGTCTGCTTACACCAAAAACAATAACAGCACTAACAAGGACAGCAGCTTGGGGCGGGGGGGGGGGGAATTAGTATTTAGGAAAGTGAAGGTTAAATCTTCAAAGAAACAGAATTATAACAAAGCTTGAAACCAAAGTATCTTTTGCTGATGAGTTGTATGATTTTGTTAAGCTGTTGGTTTACCACTGTAAATAAATAATTGTAATTTCATTAAGAGTGAATCAGCTACAGGGTTTGCTTTGGCTCCCTTCATGCTTTACCCTCGTTTTTTATAGCTGCTGCTGACAAGTGCCGTGCTCAGCCTGAACGACTAAACCCCGCCGTTGGCCGCATCGCAGACCCCGGCAGCAGCCTGTGGGCTGGGCGGAGGAGCGGGGCTTCCCCGGCAGGAGAGCGCGGTGCTGCCGCGGCCGCGGAGGGGCGCGGAGCCATCCCGGCTGCGGTGGCGGCGGTGCGCCGCCAGGTGGCGCTATCGCACCGCCGGCCGCCCCGGCACCGCCCCGGCAGCGTGGGCGAGACCCACCACCACCTCTTCGTTTCCCTTCGTGTAATTAATATAAACACAATTTATTAAACACATACATCGCCTTGCATTTTTAATCCGATGAATTATTCAGGATGAGTCCTTTATTAGGCTGTTTGTCTTCTCTCCTTCCCCTTTGGGCTGGATCTCTCATATTTATCACCGGAGGGATGCGGTGCATCGTTTCTGTGGAGAAATACTTGTCTGGGGGCTGAGGGTGGATTTATGCCGCGTGGGCAGGTTTTCACGGGAAGTCGGATTTTTCTTCTTCCAGAAATAGGGTATGTGACACAAAATGTTCACGTTGGAAAGTCGAAACCCAGTTTGTTACCCAGTGTTTTTCAAGCAATGGGAATTCATTGGTCTGTGGAGCATTACGTGACTTTTATCTCAGCACATCTGCATAAATGAAATGTGCGAAGTAACTACTTTCTCCCTGAACAAGTGTTTCTTGCTTTTCCAGTGTAGACTCCAAAAAGTGGCTGTAAAAGGTTCATTTCTGAAAGAGGGAAAAATCCACCAGATTAGGAAACAGGTGGGATACTTCTGTTTTGTCAGACCAGTCAGCAGTGCCCATGGCAGCTGGGGCATGAAGCTGGGTGACAGCAAACACATTGGCAGACCCGGCTGCACAGAGCTCAATGGGCTTCAGCCCTCTGCATTTCATCTGGCCTTTCTACACCTTGAGAGGCACTTCAAGAGAAAGAGAAAGAAAAAGAAAAAAAAAAAAAAAAAAAAAGAAAAATTGAAGCAGGAATTAAAATGTATCTAACAGTTGACGTATTTTGACAGATTCTCAGTCAATTTGTTTCCTGTTCAAGTTAGGTATGTTTTTTCAACAGCTTTATGAAACATAGTTACTTAAAGCCATTTGGCCCCAGCCCTTCCCCTTAAGAGAAAGGTTTCTGAAATGCCTCTCGGGGTCACTGTGGGAAATCACTCTTCAACAGAGGCTTGTGAGGATTTCCATGCTAGAGCAGCCATAGCAGGAACATCCTACAATCTCTGGTTCAACCTCTTGTACAAATATTAGATGATTTCCAGACAAATTCTTCCAACTTCAACTATTCTGAGATTTTGTGAAGTAGCTTCTACTCTCCTAATTGGCTGTCCCCTTCCCATTGCTTTATTCTGCTGTTTCTGGAAGGTGTCGCTTATTCTCAGTGCCTACTAAAGTTTATGGGACTTGAATCATTCAGTGCTGTCATTTCCCAGACTGAGTCCAAAAAATCTACAACTAAGCAAGTCTTGGAGAGTTATTTCCCAGAAATGGCATTGAAAACATCAGTCCTTTCGACATTTCTCATACAGCCACAGCAATGACCCTTCTCAGCTGGGCTGCCCGAAAATACCTGCAGAGCACAGCTGATGTGTCTGTACACAGCCCAAAGAGACTCCCTGCAGGGGCCACACCTTGACACCTCACCGAGGAAGGGCAAAACAAAGTAGAAAGGTCCAGACACCCAAACCGAGTTTCAAAATAAAGTGACCTGGCCCAGCTGTATGTTTATTAAGCAGTAAATAACCAGTGTCCGCCTTGCTTACACAGTACACCTCTCCTTAATGAAAGTTAAATGTGCTCGCTAGCTTGCTACAGAGAGATCAGCAAAGATTTATTCTTTCTTTTAAATACATAGTAGAATGGTCTTGGTATTTATATAATCAGTAACCCATAAAACTTTAAGGGGAATTTTTATCCTAGGGACTCATTTCTGTCCCCACTGATTTAGTAGTAAAACTATGATCAGGCTTGGGACACATGGGATTATGAAAAAAAAAGATATTGCACATTTTTAATCAGACACAGTCTCCTACAATATTTGGAGAAAGAAAGACTGGAATCCTTTGAAGTGACTTTCCATTAAGCTTTTAAATGAATTAGGATGTTATTTCTGTGTAACAGCTAGACCATAAATTTGCTTTCTAATTAAATACTGGGTGAAAACTTCGCATCACATGTCACTGCTTGCAAATTTATCCACTGTCAGATTTGACCAAAGTTACTTGGAGAGATGCTCTTTTCTCCTTCCCCATGGGCACAGCACCTTCCCTGTGGGAAAACAAAGAAAACCTGAAGGACTTGCCATTGTGTTGTTATACGAAAAAAATACCAGTTTAATTACTATAATCACACAAGTCACAGATTTCTTTTGCAGTCCTGGTCAAGTTTTCCCTGGAATTTCTCTGTCACAGTCCTCCAAAGCCTGCCTCTGGTCTCCAGAGGAAGCTGCCAGTGCCTGGTGCCACATTAGTCCTCAAAGGGTTAATGAAATTCATTTTTACTGGACTGTTTTCAGTCATATCATACTTTAAGATAAATGTGAGAAGCTTTCACTATCTTGTCACAAAAGTTAAGGAGCAGATAATGCTAAGTCCTACTGGCAGCATTATGGGGCAATGCATTTTTAATAATTACACAGTATTACAGGTATAAGTATTTCTTTGAACATTAGGCCTGAATAGCTCTTTTGTCTCTGTCCCTTATTACCCTTTATTCCTCCATCTCTGTAAAAATAACTCTACCCTTTTCCTTTTGTTCTCTGCCCTATGATCCCCCATGAGATCAGCTCAAAATAAAAAGTTGTTGTACACCTGAACCTTTTTTCCAATGTAATCCTTAAGGATTCCCAGCATTTAGTGATGACCAGTTACATGAATAAGGTTAACAGTTTACTGGGACAAAAAGAACATAAATTCCTATCAATCTACATAATTTGGTGATAGTAGTCACCAGGAATCACCTGAGGGTGGTTTTTGAGCTGCTCAGTAAAAGCACTGTGTCTCTCTGCTACCAGCCAAACCTATGTGTTTTTTTTCCCTGGGCCATCATGTTCAAGGCTTGCGATTGCGTGGTCAACCAAGTGAGTGCAGTGTGAGCAGGAGTCCGGCAAGGGAGACACAATATAATCCCTGACCCTGTCTCTCATAGCTCCCTACTCAGAAGGAAATCACCACCTTAACATGGCATTGCAGAATGACTTGACTTGAAACCCCAGCCTGCAGCCTTCACCAAAGGTAAATTGTTGGTATATTGCTAAGAAACGCATGGAAGAGTTGGTAGCACACATTACTTCCCCTGTCCTGAGCAATACCCAAATGCACTATGAACTCTACCCCATGTTTCTGTTTGAAGCATTCATGCCATCCCAAGCCTGCAGGGTGTGGGACACCAAATACACAGTCATGGTTTTATGCTGCTGAATACTACACTGTCTAGATGTTCTGCTTTGACCATTCAGAAGGGCTTTGCATGACATTTCACAATTTTTAACCTAAGTCTTCTCATGAATCTGCGATTTAGGATTCCCCACCTTAACCATGTATAAAGAGTTTCAGCAGTCACTGTCCTTCATTCTTGAAACCAAGGAATAAAACTGTGCTCTTGTTGTTTTGACCTGAAAGCAGTAGAGCACAGACGGTTGTTAATATTTAACTATACCCTAATTTTTTTTCATGCATAATATTTACCCATACTATGTGAGGGTGAGAGATGCTTGAGACAATCAGGACTTGGAAACCATCATGTATTTTTGTGCTTAAATAACTCAGCTGGAACCAGAAGTCTTCTCAGTCCCTACCATGCAATATAGCCTCATGTTTTAAAATTGGAAGTGTGTTGTAGACACTGGTCTGGATATTCAAGCACCTAGAAACAAACCTGTTTCTTGGAGATGCTGTAGGCAATCATTGTCTCCAGAAAAACCTCAGCTGGAGCCTGTCCATGCTTAGACCATGCTGTACAGCCCCCCAGAAAAAGTCTACATATGGATTGTACCTGATGGCAACTACTGCAGTCTAAATCCTGCCACTCTCACTCATAGGTATTTTTCCTACCTAACAGGCTTTACCACTTCCCTCCCTTTTTTTAATTTTGATATGAGCATAAACCATGATTTCAAAAATGATGACTGAGTGTTTGATTTGCCATTTCTCCGAGGCCCTCATTTTCAGAGGATGCTTGGCCAAAATTTTGTGACTCTCAGACCACATTAAAATGTCACAAGTTAGACAAAATACAGGCTCTCAAAATGCCCATTGATAAATGACATTACTAGCAGAGCCATAAGTGAGATGAAGAAATTCTATTACCAGGAAACATTAGGTGGTTGCATTAAAAGAAATGTTCAGATTAAGGCTTTTCTAAATACATGGCTAGAGAGCTTTCAGATCAACAGAAATGGGAACATGAAGTCTACTGAGTCTCTTGTCTGTTTTCCTACAGGTTTGACAAAGGCCTAGCAATCTCAGAGAAATTAAGCTCTTGCAAAGTCTGTGAAAATAGTTGGCTGCATAGAACATTCAGGGAGAATCTGCAGTGGGAGCTCATACATTACTGGACACTGGAGAATCCACTTCAGAAGAAGATTTGTTCAGATGCCGTCATTCAAGGAAAATACTTTTTTTGATACATCAACCATAAGACTCCAACTCTGAAGCCAGTTCCCATTAGCATTGCACTTTCAGAATAATTTTTGCTTTCTGGTTTTACAGTACCTCATTGCTGGAAATTCTTTTTCTCCAACAATAAGCCCTTAGATAACTTCTGAGAAGTCCTTCTGCTGGCCTGTGTTTTGGGGAATGTCATTTTACTCTTCAGGGTAATGTAACAACTTTGTTGGCACCCTGTGAAAGTCACAGAAATGCAAGTTCCAGCTCTTCAAAATGTGCTACATAGATGAAACAACTGCTCAAATGTCTCTCTTGACATTTCTGGAGAGACTCAGCTTCTACTGGAAATAGTGCAAGTACATCGATTTGTTTATTGACTACACTCCTGCCAACTTTGTGCCTGAGGGCAATTCTTTCCTGTCATGATATTTACCACTCACTTAGGCACGTAATTGTCACTAACTGCAGGGCAGTCTCCTCCATCCTTATCACCGAAGGCCCTCTCCCCTTTTTGCACATGCTTTTACCAATCCAGCTTCTTGGGTTTCCAAGAAGAAGAAGAAAAAAACGTCTTTCCCTCATCAGTGTGAGTCATAGATCAGGATTAGAAAAGAGGATCATTCAGAAGAGTTAGCCCAATGGTGTCAAAATCATCTAAATATTTTAATGTTTGGTTTGGGGAACATTTTCAGCTGGAAGATTTATGATCTTTTATCTACAGAAGACATGAAAAATAAATATTCAGAATTGTGATAAATATGCAAAAAGAAAATAATGATTTGAAGTATCCTGTGATATTTCAATATGCAATGGCAAGAAGTGGAAAAGGTGTGTTGATGTGGAAAATTCTTAATTAACACTTGAGTAAGTATTCTCTGTCTGCCCTCTCCTCATCTCACTGTGCAAGACTAATATCCTGATGTATTCTCTGTGCTATAAATCCTCAGTTCTATGTCAGGGAGTGGCATGTATGATCAACAGTTTTTCATTATAAATTGTGATGGGCACTATCGATCTGCCTTCCAACAGGATACTTACCTCTGACTTGAAATGAATATTAATTGAGCTATTAGTCCTCCATAAAAAAAAGCAAGTGGCTTCTCAGTCTCAGTAACTGAGCACAGTAATTGTCATCAGTATCCCTAAATGTCAATTTCATTATTTCACCTCCAGAGCCGTTGCCCTAAAAGGCAATAGAACATAGTTCCCAAACATCAAAATTATTTCATTTTTTATTGAGAGAACTTGCAAGCATCTTCTCTGTTTGTCAAGTGATGCAGCAGTTCTTCTGTTTTAACAGCGATGAAAAGGTGCACCAAACATCACTGAAAATCTGCATTTCCCCCATTGGCTTTCTATGCTAGCAAGGATCCAACTTGTTTCTGATCTAAGATGACAACAGTAGATGAAGGACAAAAGTGAGGGATATTCCTGCAGGGCTGAAGGGCACACACCATCTCATTCTGTTGCTGTTGGTTTATTTCTTTTTGTCCTGTGTAAAATAAATGAACCCTTGGCTGGTGATCAGGATTACTACCTGTTGCTGGTTTCTGTTAAAAAGCCTTTTACTACCTCTCTTCCAGCTTTGCAGCCCATGCTAAGGTTTCCATAAGAGACAATTACAGGTCCCAGGAATTTAACCAAGGGCACGGGGAACACCCTGCGGCTGTCGGAGCAGGCTGGCAAAGATGGGATGGAGATATGTGGGAGGCTGGACTGCAGCTGTCAAAGAAGCAGGAGACAACTATGCCACTCATCTCCCTTCTGGGCCAGCTTAATACTCTTTGCGGGAATCAGACAATTGCTGTTACAAATGCCTTCATCTGGGAGGGTGGCTGAAGTACTCTGAAAAGAAATAAGCTCAGAAAGGAAGGTAGGAAAGACACTCAAAGAATCACAGGAGATCTTCCTCTCCTTGCTAGACAGTCAAATTTTGAATTGAATTCTCATGTAAACTGAGGAGAAGCTAAACTAAATGGTAATTAAGTAGTGGAAACCCAACAGTCCCATGCTGTTTCTTTGTAATACCTAACAATGAAATTGGGGCATATAATTCAAACCTATTAGCATGTCCTTCTAAAATCACATTATTTCATCTTTGAGAAGTCCAGACTTGTATTTTTCTTCCCTTTTTTAAGAGGGGTAAATGGTGGAATTTGCATTAGCATTCAGCTGGGACCTCAAGAAACGGGCTTATTAGTACTGTTGCAGCAAAGGGGAAAACTCTGTTTAACCACAGACTAAGAGCATCGTTGTTTTGCTTTCTTAGGCAAACTTCTCAGAGAGCAGTGAAGTGGAGGAATTCACATCTGATTGCATGCATCCTTTTCCCAGAGGATATCTCATCCTTTATCCTGCCTCTATTGGGAGTTCCTCAGATGTAGGCATGGCCACATGAGTGGGTCTGACTGTGGTACTGTGCTTTTGCCATCCTACTCTACTGCTTCATCAATTTTCCTTTCTCTGAAGAGCCAAGTGAAAGGTTTTCAGATGAAAGATGCCTGGGGAAGGAAGAGCTGCAGGGGCCCCAGGAAACCCAGGCTCAAGCCTTTGGTAGCTGTTAGAAGTGTACTCAGAGGGCTCCCCAATCCCGCACCTTACCTGCTTCTGCAGGAGGCTGGGAATAGGGTTTTTAATTTGGAGGCCAGACACAGGCTGCAGGTCAGAGACTGGACAACCTCTGCTCTGTTCAGTGCGTTGGCAGAAGGCTGTTGTAATACAAGAGTCAGGATATACTGAACTGATGCCTACACCAGTCAACAGGAAAAGCCAGAGCATCCAAAGTACTTCCTTTCTCCTAAGCCCAGCACGCTCTCCTGACCAGTGTGCACAACCACACACCACCGCAGGATAAGGAGCAGAAAACTGCTGCTCACAGCCTTCATGAGAGAGGCAAGTTCTCTGCTTCAAATCCTATGTGCAGGATCTACATCTGGTTTGTATCAGGAAACCTTCCTGACCAGCCAGCAAAACTGGTGCTGGCATGGGCTCAGCTGTCATGGTGCCCCTTTGCTGCTGGCCCATGCCACCCATGGCCCCTGGATCCCCCCTGCATTGGGTCTATGCACATGAAACTGCTGGCTGCCTTACTACCTCTCCCCGACTCAGGTACCAGATAGGAAAAAATAGGTAAAAGTATCAAATAGAAAGCTTTTCAGAAATAATAGATATTAATTTGTTTGTGACTCTTGCCTAACCAGTACCAAATGGGGAGACGGATCGCCTTGTAAACACAGTTGCTTATGGTCAGTTGTCCTGTGTCAAATATAGGGTTTCTCTTTCTGCAGGAAGTTCTAAAATACCACTTGCTGTGAATTAGGTGAAGCGCAATAAAGGAATTAAAAATTTGGTTGAGTGCCATTTTCTTTGCAGTGCCCAGAATAATATGCTCATTCAAGAAGAAAAAAAAAGCTCATCTGTCTTGCTGATTCGGAGGGGTGGCTTGTTCACCTCTCGTGGGCTGAAGAGATCCTTGGGGCACCACTGCTTGCACAGAAGCTGCCTTATCCTGCTGCCAAAAGATGGGAAGCTCTGGATTACCATGCAAGTGTTTGACAATACCCAGGCAGTTTTACTGATCTAAAATGTTCAGAGCTTGTGAGGCCCCAGATTACACTGTAAAAACATACACAGTGAGGGTGAGCAGAGGAAAACTAAAACTTCATGTGTTCAAAGCTCAGGGGAAGGCATTCGCAACACAGGTTAACTTTAGGGATCTAAGGACCGGTTAACATGGATGGCTCAGAGAAGTTATACCCCTTTCAAAACCTAACTATTGCCTCATACAGCCTCAAAAATCATTTAAATGTTGAGAAAATAGTTAATTTTCAATATTTGGGCTGAACAATACTGAAGGGAGGGCTGCTGAAAATAACACATGAACCACCTCTGATGACCCAGTTGTCAGATCAAGAAAGTGCTTGGGGTAACAGCAGTGATCTTCCACCCTTGTTTGTAGCACTGTTTTCAGCCTGGGAAATGGTTCAGAAAATGCCAAGGCTGTGAGGGCAACCAAGGCTCAAGCAGAGAGCTTCAGGAATCCCCAAGGCGGCTGAAGAGCAGGAGCTCGGTTAGAACTGCTCCATTCAAGCGTGCCAACCCAACCAGGCGCTGCCGCTCCCCACTTCATGGGAACGTCCATCCTGCATTTCCAGTTCCTTCTGGGGCAGATCAGGGTGCAGCATAGTCAGCAGCAGGCAGCAGTAGCCTTTCACCGTCCATTTAATTGGTGCACTAATTATCCCATTTTAAGCAGCTCTAAAATAAACCAGACTGCAGTCACATTGAAAAAAATGTAATATGTCTGTGTCTGAAAGCTGACTGCAATCCAATTTTTTTAAAGGTTGCCTGATACAGATATCACAAGAAAGAGCTCTGCAGCAGCAAAGATTGATTCCACTTCCCCTCTTTTGCCAGGGAATAACCTTAGCAAAACTTTCAATTTGATGGTAATTCACTAGTTTCAAAGGGCAGATGAAATAAATCTTTAATAAAGAGGTTTGCCCCAAGAAGGAACTGCCAGTTTAAAGAGCTTAGAGCTCCAAATCGTTGGCCTGTGTGCTCTCTGTAATTTAATGCTGGAGGATCTTGGCTAACTTCATTAAGAGGATGACAGTGAAATTGAGATAAATCATCCCATGGGGGGGGGGGGGACGACACGACCAATACAGAGAAAATTATAACCAGCAGGACAAATAGGTTATATTATCACACAGATAACTTACTTCCACATTAGTGTTAAAATGAGTTTCATTAGCACAAACTATGTATTTTACATCAGAGTCCATGCCATTGTGAAATTAAACACATTGTCTGATTCATGTAAATGCATCTGTAGTTGCTGGACCTTTCTTAAGTTTAATTCTTGATTATTTTCAGCCCACTCATTAAGAATGAATTTTGTTCTTTTTGTAGTAAATTCTCAGTTAAAAAATTGATTATGTTTTTATTTTTACGTCTTCACCAACTATTATCTCAGAAATGTCTTCAGTAACTGTGTAACTCCAATAATGTCAGAGTCTTTACTTCTAGTGCTAGTCTATGGTAAGTTTGAAAAAAATATTTTTTATTCTATGAAAAGATTCCCATCCTCTACCATCTTTTAACAGTCATGCTAAGCAAATACTTACTAAGACTTCACACATGGCTCACAGTGGCCAGAAAAAAAACAATATGTTAAGAAAGATAACCCCACTGCGCAGAGCTTTAGTTCTGTCTTGTAACTGCTGGTTTATTTTTTTTTTCCCTGAAGGGAATAACAATGATTTGTATAAAGACTTTTCCTCCAGAAAGCTGAGTCACTGGTTTTATTAAACACATTCAGCATAAATTGTGCATTTCAATAACATTTTTTCTATATTTTGACAAAAATTGCATTGAATAACATTCAGTTCTTCCTATTTAGCAAGAATTTAAATTCAGAAACTTTATTTCAGGCCTTGTAATAGCAGCTTTCCAACACCAGCCCTCTGTAGCACCTCTCTCGTTTGTGTCTATTCCTTTTCAGAGGCAGACTGCTGGACGCTGAGGGAAAGGCTGCCCTGGCTCAACCATTCTCTTATCCCGTCTTTGGGCCATTGGTAGTACACATTTACAGGACTGTTTTCATTCCATATTTTGGAGGTAGCGACCTGGGAGGAGTAGGTGTGGGCTGTAACTCCGGTTTTGGCTGAGCCCTGCCCTTCTCCTCTCATCTTCTCACCTCTGCGTTCCCCATGGACCACTCATTCCCTTAGGATGGGAGTCTCGCTGGGAGTACCATTTGTCACTCTGGATAAACACTGAGCATCACATGACAGTGCCCCATCAGTCACTTCCAAGCACATCATGCAATATCGTGTTTTACGTGGCAGCTGCCAGTCACCCTGCACTTACGGACTACAGACACAACTTTAGCAAATGAAGGAGTTTAGTCAGTACAGCTAAGGAGGACACACACCAAAATTAGTTCTGTGCTATTCCTTGTTCAATTCTACTTCTGGACTCTGTGATTGTGAATATATTAATTTCCTTAAACAAAGTCCATACTTCAGCATAAAACACTGTAGTATAAGACTGAATGAGACCCAAGAGCCTCGGCTGGAACAGGAAATCTCTTTTTAATAGTTTTATCCCATTTGCATTGAGTTAGAATACATTTCCTTAGTACAGGGCACAGGAAAATATTCTTCTCATAATTGATTGATTTAAAAGGGTTCTGCTCTACATCAGCAAAGAGGAACAATACAGACCTGTGGCAGCAGACAACCTGATTTTGAAATAAGAGCACTAAACTTTAACAACTGCAATGACTGACCTGTCACGTCACCTGCTTAAAAAAAACTTAAACAGTGACTTATAATCTAAATTGCAGAGTGGATAATCACTAGCTATGTCTGATTCCTTGCTGATGGATGCTTTATATACAGTTAGGGCAGTCACAGGGGCTGCACATATGCTTACCTGCTACCACCAGCAGTGACAAGTCTCCCGACTCTCTGGTGTGGGTGTCTGTTGTGGCAGCCGAGGTCCTCCCTGGGCCATGAGCTGGGCTTTGCTTTCCCTGGGCAGGAGGAGGAGGTGGCTGGTCCTCCCCTGGCCCAGGCATGGGGGGAGAGGCTGTGGCAGGAACCCCCCCTCGCCTCGAGGTCCTGCCTTCATGCAAACACCAAGGGAAGAGTAGAAACCAAGCAAGCAAAGCTGAGCTTTTGAATATTCTCCCAGTCTCTAACCATTTTCAGCTCCAATTTCCATAGGTCTAAACACAAAATTTTGTGTTTAGTAACCCTCAATGGATTTCTTCTCCATGCCTGTTCTTCCCCCTTAAATCCATTAAATCTTTTATCCTGAAGCCCAAGGAAACTTTTACTACGCAGTAGGAGCTGAGCTCACACTGAGGCCTCTCATGGAGTGAGGTTATCACAAGGGTCTCTTTAACAGTCTCCTGCCTGTTGTAATATATCCTTTATTCCAAGGACAGTCCCTTATTTCTTTCTTTCCTTATTTTGTTCACATCTCATATGAATGAGGAGAGACTGAATCAATCACATTTCACAGGACCACAGAATGGCTGAGGTTGGAAGGGACTTCTGGGTTCCTGCAGGGTCATCTGCTCCAACCCCCCTGCTCAAGCAGGGCCACCCAGAGCCAGTTGCCCAGGACTGTGTCCAGATGGCTTTTGAATATCTCCAAGGATAGAGACTCCACAACTTCTCTGAGCAACCTGTGCCAGTGCTCGGTCACCCCCACAATATAATGTATACAACACTAAACAGTCACAGAATCATGGAAAAAAAAGTCTGAAATGTTTCTAACCTGTTCATGATCTTAGGACAGGAGCAGTTACACCTAATTGGTTTTGACAGGCATTTCTTTCATCTGTTTCCCAGGAATGGAGACTCCACAATCCCTCCCAGCACCCTCTTCCACCCTAACTTGGAAAACCTGCAGTTTCTTTACTGTTTAAACTCCCTAGAGAAGTCTAGCTGTTTCTAGGGAGACACTACCACCAGAGCTCCCTGAAGTTCCCATGCAGAGCTACCAGCCATGCAAAAATGCATGAGACAGCTCAGGGAGTTTCTGCAGCATGGCACAGCACGGCACGGCAGAGTGCAGTGTTGCCTGCATGGCTAAGGAAGCTGCAGGGCTCTGTGATGGAAATGGAAAGGGAAAGGTGCTGCTTTTGAGGTTAAAGCAATGTTTAAAAGGAGAACTAAATGGAAAACTTTTGCAAAAAACCTCTCTGAGATACTGACCTTTTTTGGACTGCTTGATTGCAACCACTAATGAAATAACCTTGTTTTCTAGCATCCACATGCAACCAGAGCTATATATCCTGGTAAAATAAAACTTCTTGTATTTCTGGCATCTCTAGGTAGAAAGAAATCAAAGACTTCTTTAGGAAAGACATGTTTTTCCTCTGCTGCCACAATTCATGGAAATATCAAATACTCCTAGGAGTTATACAAATATTCCTAAGAGTTACTGTTCATTAGCAGGATAGGAGAATTCTCCATCATCTGAGTATTTTCTGACTGCAGTGAAGGGGAATTGGGAATATTTACAAATGTAGAGATTGACTACAGTGATATAAATTTGGCAAATGCCACATTGGTGGCTAATAATGCAGGAAAGCATTACAATGGGAAAATATGCTGTCATAATTTGAATTTTCAATCATTTTCCAAGTGTTTCAGACTGCAAGGGATATTTCACTTGAATGTTCAGAAATGCTGAAACATATCTTCACCAAGTGGTTAATTTTGTATTTGCAGTTGAAAGGATCTTAACGTGTTTTCAATGTTCTGGGGATTTCTATCTGTACGTCAGGTGAAGACTGCACAGCTGCAACTTGCATTTTATATATTAAAAGGACTGAGAGAAACCTCCAGTGAATAAATATATAATACTAATATTTCTTTTACAATATAAGGAGTTTCTTATGATGTGATTTGAATGTTAAGAGCAATCAGATCTTGTATTTGCTGCAGTTTATACTGTAATGCATTCTTTGAAGAGTAAGTTGCAACAAAGGATAAATGACAAGTTCTTTGTTCGTAAATGTATCTTTTAGCTAAAAACCATAATGGCAAAGGAGAAGAAAAGGAAGGACATTTCATTTGTTTGTGTATCTTAGTACTAAAGTGCCTGTATTCAGAGTTTGATTCCGGCTAGTATTTCTGATTTTTTTGGGGTGTGTGTGTATTGCAAAGTTTTAAGCATTATTGAAGGTATGAAACTTGACAAAAGTTGAGTATACCATGTTTATATGAAGAATATTGTGTGAAGTGAATGAATTCCCATGTTTTAGGAACTCTTTGTTCTCTCCTTTTTGTAAAATGTGTGAATTTTGTTATTTCCAGTCCTTTGCTGAATGCACCTATGGGGAGAGTATTTTCCTTTTGTAAATTGGCTTAGATAGCATAAATCTGTCAAATATTGCTGTCTAGGTCTCAAATAAAGAGTGCTCCTGTAATTTATGTAAAGAATTTAAAACCTTAAAAAAAACCCACCCACAACTCAAAAAGCCCAGCTGTACTGAAATGTCTTAAAATGAAGTAAGACCTATTATAAATAATAACATAAATCCAAGAATAATTGAGTTATCTGAGACTAAAAGAGTGTGTAGCTCAGACATGCTCAGGGGAAATTTTTTTTTCCTTAAAGCAACCCTCAAAATCAAGTTTTCCCCACTATTTTTCCCATGATGCTCCATCTCCACACAGGAAGGGGTGTCGCATCCCAAGACCTTTCTGTCAGGTTTTGTTGCATGGGCCAACAGATACAAAAGCTGTCAGGAGGCACAAACACCAACAGCTAATGTGAGCATGTAAACCTCACTTTCTTAGGAAGTCAGGCAAAGAAAACTCCACCACTGACCTCAGATGTTCACATAAATGGGTAACTCAGGTTCAGCTGAGCTCATTGTGCATTGTTGCATGTGGTTTGTTGCCAAGATATGGACTGTGATTTGTATAATGTGTAAGCAGCAGCAGCAGCTTTGAAGCCAGTGTTAGAAGTGTAATTGGGTGAAATCCAGGCTGCTTTCAAGATGGTGAGAATCTTGCCAGGAACTTTTAGGAGCTTGGACTCATTAACTGCAACCGGGTTCAGAAATAAAGGCAAACATGACTAAGATTTTCTCAGCTCCTAGGAAAAAAATTCTACACCTCATTCAAAGTATTGATTTATTTACATAATCTTCCAAAATAATAAAACATAATAAAAGTAGACATACTACAGACTTCATAATGGGAATGAACTAGAGCCAGTGCTCCACCAGGTGCTGTTCTTACAGAAACACCATGTGCCTTTAACACAATTAAAACATAAGCACATACAATTTCTAAACCTCAGCTGGGGCCTGTGGCTTTTTTTCTTGATTTGCCATGATGAGTACAGAGTGATGCATAATGGCTAATTTGGCAGGCTGCCTTTTTGCAGAGGGACAGGTAGAGCTAGTCTGTGGAAAGAGATGACTTATAAGAATCCCTTGCCCCACTTGCTAGAAAATAATGACTCCCGATTATTGATTTATCTCTAGGAGGTGCCTTTGAGAATATGTGTAAAACCAGCAGCTGCTCACATGAGGTTTTAGGACCACTGCAGATGAGAGTAAGATTGAAAGAAGTTAATTTATAAGTATCCAGGAAAGGTGTTGTTGAAAGTAAAGCCTACTGAATATTTATTAGCTACTCCTGCTCTAACACGCTCCAGAAAACACCCTTGGAAATCTTTGTTTTCTGAAGTTACAAATTGTTTCTGAACCTATTCAGGTACCAAATGTGGACACAAAGTGCAGCTGCTCCCTCATCCCTTGATTTCCTTCAGCTACAGCCAGAACAAGTTTTCCTTGTTTTGAGGTAAGTTAATGGTTTTCCATTAACAGCAAAAGAAAGACTTTTTAAAAAGACAAAGCATGGTATCAACCTGTCTCTCTCTCACACATATACACACAAAAGCCTGATCAGCAAACCAGAAACAACCAGGAGTAGTGTGCAAGACTTTTCCTATAGAGTTGTACTGGACTATGAAAGCAGTGCTGACAGTCTGACATATGTGTTCAGTTGTGAGCTTCAGGTCACATAATATCCCAGGCTTTCTGTTACCATGCACAAGCACTAGATTTCATCTATCACAGAGTGTTCACACTAAAATTACTGCATTGTTTTGCTGGGTTTTTTTCAGGCAGGCTTCAAAGCAGGCAAGAAAGACTGAGTAATGAGGATCTGCTCTGGGCTGGGAAAGTTTCTGTTGGTAAGTAGTTTATTTTCCAAAAGAGACTGCTGCTTCATGTCACCCAAAATAATGTTACCTGCAAAAACATACCATAAGTGATGCATGTTATAAGAGAGAAAGATCTATAGGAAAAATCTGCAGGAAAATTTCTTCCTCAGACCAGCCCTGTAGCTCTAGCATCATTTCAGAGTTTGGACTGATGTTTTCAAGGGTTTTCAATGCCCACTTCTGGCCTTTTTTCCTGTTCCTTTCTGTGTTGGTGGTCTGGTGGGGTCCTCCCATACTTGGATCAGGAAGGTCATGTAACAGAAGAGGCTAGGGTCCCCAGATCCCATTACTTCAGCTGTTGCTCCCTTACTGCATGCCAGAAAGACTGGGGAGGAAGTAGGGTTTTTAGCTATGCTCTTGTACTGCTAGGGCAAAACCATGGCTTGTTCATGTCCCTTTATACCACCTGTTGTTCTCCTTGTGTCTGCACTGTTGGAGTTTCAGTCCAAGGTGGAGGCAAAACGACAGCTGGAGAAACATATTACGGTCTCATACCCAAAGTGACAGTCACGAAACAAAGAGGAGTTGTCTGTCTCCCGTAGGTGTCTGCAAACATACATTGAATCCTTAGGCTGATGCGTTGTTCTTCTAGAGAGACATACTGAGTTTCTTTGCCTGTCTGCAGAACATTTGGCATCTCCCTGAGTAATGACACATTCGTTGTCACCAACAACGTGAAAACTCATACATGGAAGCATTTTTTGCTCCTGTGGATATAGGCGCTTGGGTGAAATGAACAGATCACAAAATAAGGAACAGGGCAATTACCAGCAGAACTCATTTGTTATCTGCTGTCGAGCCTCAGCGGTGGAGGAAACACAGTCATCTGTGCGCCCTAATGAAATGTGACAGGCGTTTAGAGACCAAAGGCTGACATTTCCTGACAGCATCACCATCTGCACACTGAAAGCTGCTGGTATCCGGACATCATAATCTGTTAAGGGCTGTTTATTATTGTACCTCCAAATTGCAGGTCACGCAGATTCGGGAGTTATATGTCAGCAGTTTTGTATGCGGTCCCCTTACCTTAGGTAGGATCCTAATTCTCAATCTCTCAATGTGCTCCCTAGCTGGATGTTTAACTTTCCAAATATTCAAGACAATAGCCTAAGATGCAGATATTTGAAAGGGGGGGAAAAAAAAACAAAACAAAAAGCAAAACCCCCCCTTCTAGCGTGCCAGGCAAAATAGATGTTAACCTAATTACTACCAGCGCAGATGGAGTTATATAATCTGATTTCTAAGAGTAAGGGATTTTTCAAGGGAGTAAGGATTTAGCATATATGATATACAGCAGTTTTTGCAGCTTCAGAGTCATAATGTGGCAGTAGTTTCTACAATCCTACTTCTACACACAATGCAGGTACAGGGGAAAACTGTTTAAAGAACGAAACACACAATGATGACAGATTTTGCCTATATCAAGGAAAAACATGTTGCCTCAGATATGCTGGAACACAGAGATTAAAACAGGGACTACAGGACTGATCCAGTATTTTTTTCTCAGGCATTTTTTTCAGAGCAAGGAAAAAGGTGACCTTGAGAGACAGCTGTACAGGTTAACTGGAGTAAAAAAAAAAAAAGAAAAAAAAAAAGAGCAGGCAAAAAAAAATTAAAGAAACAGTAGAGGTTAACTTTATCTTGCAGACTTCAGTGTTTCCTTGCATTATAAGGAAGTGGAGAAAGGACTGAAAGCACAAATAAAGTTACAGAAGTAGATGTGCCAATTTGGCCTTGAAGAAAGTGTTTTTTCTGAGGTCAGGTACCTTGAAGAGTGGTCCTGAATTCCAAACTTGTTTGCTAGAGTACTTTGCTTTCCTGCCTGGTAGAGAGCACAGAGCACCCAAGGACTTTCCACTGCCCTCCTTTTTTTTTTTTTTTTTTTTTTTTTTATTAAATAAGAACAAACTAAACAACACAAACCCACACAAGGAGGGACTTATTCAGCTGCTCCACCCAGTGGAGGAACATTCCTGGCCAGGTAGAAGCCCAGTGCCTTCTGCAAAGTTTCACTCCTTAGAGCCTGGATTAGAGACCTACCTGTTCTCCTCCATCCAGCTCCTCTGAGCACAGTGATGAGCAAGCTGTTGCCTGACTCAGGCACTGGTCTTTGAAGCCAGCTTTAGCAAAGAGAAGGAAGAGTTCGGGTGCCTCCTGAGCTGAAACAGAGCTCTTGAACTCAGTGGCGTCTCAGTGTCTCAAGTGGAAATTTGCAGCCTCGTGTCTTTTCACCCAGTTGCCAGAGGGAAGCATGGCATGGGGCTGATGTCCTTACACTTGAGGATGACACAAGGATGCACTGGGTCCTTGCACCTCTGGTATCTCAGATACCACTGTTTTGTGGATCCCTCAATTTGACTGTTGTCTGGAAGTAAATACATGTAAATAAAGAAACATAAGATGTCAGGAGAAGAGCCACAAAAGCAGCTCAGCACCGAGAGGGTTATTTTCCCAAACAGTGCAGCTTCTGTTGCTCCATGCAGGTTTCAGTTATCTGAACAGAAGAGAAGACGACTCCCTGTTCCTTCCTATAGATCTAGGAAGTCTAATGCTCAGTAAAACAAAGCAGCTGTGTAAAAGTATCTATAATTTTGGGAAACACAACAGGAGGAATTACAAGATCTGACATGTTTTACTTCAGGTTGCTGGACTACAAGTATACAAACTTCTTCAGCAGGTGGAGTGCCAGGCAGACTATTAGATGCTCACATCTGAAAGTCTGCTCTTCCACTACAGTGAAAAAAAACCCAAACGAACACCCCCCCCCCCCAAAAAAAAAAAACCCAAAAAAACCCCAAACAACCAAACAACACAAAAAAACAGGTATGCAGTGTGGGGGAAATCTGAAGTCAGCTAGACCTAGTAAACTGTCACAAGTCAGGGCAAACTGTGTTCCAGGAACAGTTTTTGCCTTGCAAGGAAATATTAAAGATCACTGCTTTATGGGTAATCCCTCAGCAAGAGAGGGCAAGGAAGCACTGCCTAACACAGCTGTCCTTGGAAATAAACAGGTACAGTGCGCTGTGGGAAAGGGTCAATATCCCACCAATGAGGCAAAGAAGATTTATTATATTCACTCTCCCAGTTCTGGAAGCAGATGGCTTTCATAGTTTATCTTGTAGCTGAGGATTTTCAGAATGAGCTGTCTCATGTGAAAGAAATGAGGAGAAACAGCATTAGTAGGAGATATGTTTACTAAGCAAATACATGGCAAGTGCACCTACTATAGCAACTGGAGACAGGGGCTTAGCCTTCTGGGATGCACGTGCACACATGAATGCATGTGTGCAAAGAATAGCACCTATTCACACCCAAGGGCAGGAGCAAATGGGTCACTCTTCCAAAGGACACAATTCAAAGTCTTCCATAGACATAAGAAGGTAGCGTTTAAGCCTTCAGAACTATGCAGTAATGTTCATCTTCCACCTCATATCACAAAGCAAGCAATTACAATCTTTACTAGCTAGTGTTTCCAAATGGGTTTCAACTCTGAAAGCACACATGGAACATTTTCCTCAAAGCTATCAGGAGCATCTTATTTCAGTGTTTTAGAATCAGCTTAGGTGGGTTCAGTTTCCAGCTTGCATAGGAGTTAATTTTCTCTTGTTCTGTACAAGTTCTACACCCAGCTACTGTCACAACACAGGTGAATGATTCATGATGATCAGCCCCGTGTGGCCTCCTGCTATAGGCAACTGAAGGGGGAAAAAAAAACCCACAACACAAAACACTACAACAACAACGAAACCCCACACTTCTTTTTCTTTAGAACTTTATTTATTGTTGCTACTCACCTTTAGTGAAAAAAAAAAAAAAAAAGACACAAGCCACACCACAACAGAACGTGTAATTCCTCAGGGGTTTTAATCAAATCCAAACTAAATATGAACTATTATTGTTTTAGTGTTAAAACTAGCAAGCTCATATAATAAAATCCAAGTAGCAACTCACTGGAGGAAAAGTTATTAAAAAAGAAAAGCTGCTTATGTTAATTAAACAATGAAAATCTGCCAGGCAGACAAGAACAGCTTAGAAGCAAATGCATTTAAAATATGTATCTATTTCTTCGTGTTCCCCAGAGGACTCAAGCAAAGCTAGTATGTGTGCTCATCCATTCAGTCTTAAGGATTAAAGAAATTGTTGGTCATGCTGACTAAATCTGGTGGAGATATAGTGGTCTTTAAAAACAAAAGCCCATGCACATCCACCAGGTTTTGTGAATGAAGCTCTGGAAGTAGAGAAAAGAGACCTTACTTCTGCTCCCTTTGAAAGGCAGGATACAGCGCAAATTAGAAGTCTATTATGCCTCAGAGAATCCCTTTGTTCTGAAAAACCCAGAATAGGGAAAAAGGTTCTGCCAGAGCTTGTCATGAGACACCAAAAGCCAATGATGAGAAAACCCATCCTTTAGAAAGCAGGCTCCATCAGTACTGCTGCTCGCTCCTTACTGAGCATCAGGTAAGGAAGACATTATCAACAGCTCAGTTTTCCCCCTCACTCCCACAAACTCTTTTAACAAGTTGATCCCTGTATTGCAGGAACCTGGGGAGAGAAAATAGGCTACGCCAATAGTCAAGTTTTCATTAATTTCATTTCTTCTCAGACTTGAGTGGGTAACCAAGAGACTTAGAGTGAATCCCACACCCTTTCAAGAATTTATTCTACTTCCGCTTACCTTTTCCCCAAATTTAGATTAAACTTTTTTAGAAAAGCCATCAGTAATCACACATTAACCCCTGTATTTGACATTAGCACACATTTAAAGAACAACTGCAGCATATTTCACGGTGGTCATATTGAGACTAGTTACGTAACTATTTTTATATACTTACCACTGTAGACATACTACGTTCTGAGATACTTAAAAAAAATCACCCCCCAAAAATCAGACATGACATGAGACTGTAAGTAGGTACATTCTTTGCTATTGAATGAAGATTCAAGAATTTCCAGCTCTTAAGTATCATATTATCACAGAATGCTTTTATTTTCTGAAAAGATAAAATTAAGATGGCTGTTTCCAAGTCACGGTTTTGCTTTTTTTTTTAATTATTTTTTTGTTTTAAAGCAGGGATTTCCAGTGTAACCGCACAGAACCAAAAACCTTATGAACAGCGGTATCTGGCAATCTCTTACAACATCCTGCTGTGGCCACATGAATTTCCATTTAGGTGTTGCTGCTTGATTACACTACAAAGAATAGGACAAGTATGGTAATAAAATTGCGATAATCAACCTGAATGAAAACATAGCAAGCACAGTGCAGGACAGCCATGGATACCCAGTTCTTCATGAAAGGAGTCGTGATAAATGTACTTCCACATGTTTGTGGATCCTTCTACTTACCACTGATAAGTGCTAAAAGGCGGCAAGTTTGTTTTAAATACATATAGATACCATTTTGATTGTCTTGTACTTTCAAGATGTGAATTATTGTGCTGAATAATGCATTCATTACTACAAACCTCATGAGCACCTTCCTTGCTTCATAAGATTGTCTAGTGAATCTGAACTTCCTTTCTTTTGACAAGAGAAACCAGAGACATGTAAAGTATTAAGAGTTTCTTTATTTGTCATCAGACCTGCATCACATCTGTAATAATTTCTATAGTCTGTATTTTCTCCAGAAAATATAATCTGTCAGTGAAGATACCAAAAATACCTGCTTTCACCATGTAGTAAGCATATAACAAGTCAAGGGTAAAGTTTTCTTTTGTGCAGTTCTCTCACATGCAGTACAGATCTCAACTACATATCCTGGATGCAAGTGGTGTGCAGAACACCCTTTGTCAACAGGAGATACTAAATGCATGCCTTAATTTAGGGATATATACTATAGATAGGAGACGCATTGTTTGGGTCTCAGTGAAAACTACACTATTTAAGCCACAGTATTTGTTTTTTCCTTGATAGGAGACCATAGAAAGCTTCCTCAAGGCTCTGTTAGGCTTCCTACCATTTTTATCTTTCCAAGATATTAGACTTCTGACAGCACTGAAAATGATGGGCATGATTTAATGGTTGAGTAATACTGCGTCTAAAAGGGCTAGGACAGTAAAGGCATATTGTAGAAGAGCATAGTGGGAGGAGGAATGGAATAGGCTCATATGAAGCAGTAGAAAAAGCCTGGATTCACTGGCTTTTGAAATTCCTCTTTTTCTAACATGATTTAAAAAAAAAAATTGGACATGCAATCTTCCATAAACAAAGATTATTAAAATAATTATCAGGAACATAAAAAAAGGGACACATTGCAAATTTCTGTGGACAAAAAGCATCAAAAGAAGTAAAATAATCCCCCCAAAATGGGGATTTTGCTGTACTATAGCTCTCCTTCCTACAGAGCTGTAGGTGAGTCCAGGGCAAACACCATTTTGCAGCACATAGTCTCTCCAACAGTCTTGCTCTCCCTCATCCACTAGACTTGCCTGCCCATCAGCCTCAGAATTGAACCTTTACCCATGATCAGTTTTCTTAAGCTCTCAGAAAGCAAAAATGCAGAGTGCTTAGAAAAGGGCTACCTCCCAACCAAAGGTCAACTGATGAAAAAGCTAATGGTAAAAAAAAAAAGTTACTATTACAACAAACACGCACATGACTCAAGACCCAACTACTTCCACCTTCCAAAGTTTGCTTGGCTGGAAAAATTCACCCAGTGTCTATAGAAGTGAACTTGCAATCCAAGTCAGTTTTCATTATTAGAGGATTTGGATCAATTTTAATCATGTTGAATTCTTCTTTGCATTTTTAAGTGAAAGAAGATTGAGCTAAATCATTATCTGGTATGAGTCAGTGCTGTTAAATTTAAAAAAAAAAAAAAAAAAAAGGAACCAAACAGATTTGAAAGGCTTAATATTACAGTATGTGGCTATTCACGACTAAGCCTCCGGCCATGAGAAAGAATCCTGAAACTGTTTAACACAAGCAGTAGGACACAGTAAGTAATAGCCAATTACTTAAACCAAAAAGTCTCTTTGAGAATCATCTAACTGAGCAGAAAAGCAATTATGAAAGTTTGTCTCCTTTGCAGATCCTGTGCATCTGCTTCTCTATATTTCTAGGTGTATTACTACAAGAATTCAGTTGAAGCGGAGCTACAAGCCATTTCTAGAATTAAATATACTGTTATTCATTTCAGATATACAATAGTGCAATCATCATTACAGTAAGGGAGCATAAAAGTGAAAGCTACATTTATTTAATTTGTATTTTGAGAAACATCATGGATTTCTTCAGCTATATAGAGCAGTTAAAGGATAAGTTCTGTATTGTGAGCTTAAAGCAGTGCTATTTAAGGTGAATCTATGTAACAATTGCAAATATCTAAAGTTACTTTATGCCCAGGAAGTGAGAAATATCTACCATGACAGAATTCAGACACAATATATTTCCATCCTCCAAGATATTAATAAATTCAAACACTTTTTTTTAAGCCACTCCAGTCTTCACTTTCTGTAAATCAATCCCCAACAAACTTGCAAAAAAGGAAGGAAAAACTGGCAAACTCCATATCAGCACATCAGTTCCTCTTCTTTCAGCATCAAGAAAATTAAAAGGAATAGTCAAGGCACAAGTGATTTTTATGCAGAAGTATAGAAGTATTTCAAATAAGTAGACTAAAACTTCAGTACTTCTTTTAACTTCTTTTAAAAAAGACATAGATCATAGGTCTATGATCACAGTCACTGCAGTCTTACTGGATTGCTTTTTTTTTTTCCCCCAAGATGAAAAAAGAATTTTGTTCACAGAACTTACCAAATCCACTTTATACTGCCATTTCACATAGTCCATGTTTAATCAAAACAAAGTACAAACTCATGCTTCAAGGCAGCCCGAAAGCATTCTGCTACACTCAACAGTAAACTGTTTCTTCAGTGAAGGCAGCTTCAGTGAACCCAGTAACTCAGAGACGAGCCCGTCCAGCTGAACTGACATAAATGCTGCACGCAGAACTTATATGAAAGTGTGCTGGCAAGAAGCTTTTGAGAATAAGTCCATACCATAAAAGCTTGTGCTTGAAACTACTTTTATAGCTATGGTTATTGTTTCTGTTAAGAGGCACTGCATAAATATGGAGTTAGTCATCTAATGCACTTAATATATCTCAGCTGAGGACTATTGCAGCTTTACCCTATCTCTAGGTGTGATTATACTTTGGTTTGCTTGACAACAGTAACATTTCACTAGCAATACAGCCGATACTAAAGAGAAGGTTGAAAACACTGCAGACTGGAGGACTGTAAAAACCAATCTGCTCCTTTACTTTTTTTCATGCTTCTTGGTTAATTTTCCTCTTTCTAGCTGGCAGCTCATACTGCTGTTTGTTTGCTTCTCCTTTTGCTGGCTCTCCTGGGAAACTTGCTGCACTGCTCGGAGGATAGCAGTCTGCACAATCTGCTTGCTGGCATTCTGCAGCTTAACTTCATCTTGCTCCACCCCTGGCTTCTCACCTGCCAGAACCAAATAAAGAAAGGGAACTAAGCATTTGTGGCTACTCTGTGAACACCTGAAGGATAGAAAAAGAGGAGGACAAAAAAAACCCCACAAAGTGCTTGGGAACAGTTTATTACATAGGAAACCTGCTAATACAGGAGATGATGAAGGATGGAAAGTACCTCTATGTGCTAAGCGCTAAAGGACTGAAAGAAGGGGGAGAATTTGAGTCATAGAGCTCAGTTGCCCACTTCCCAGCTCTAGGGACAGCTGTGGCTTCACAGCTGAAACAAGCACAGCTGCATTTTGCAGCAAGACAGGGAAGGAGAGTTTTCTCATCCAGCTGTGAATCACATCCTTTTTGACTTGAGCTGTGCTTCTGGATAGGGAATTGGACTTCATTTTGCAAGGCTGACATGTTCTCCCTCACCACCATACAGAGGAAAAGCTGTTTCATTAACATTTCTATTTACTTTTACTTCAGAATAAAAGCCCTAATCCATCCAATTCCAACTGACTTCAAGGTACAAAATTTTGTTAAGTGTCAGTTTATTAATCCTTAGCTACATTTGCAAAAATATTTGCAAAAACTTTTAAAAATGCTCAGATTGCTATAGGTAAAATTGAAAAAAAACCCCACAATGTTGTCTGTAGCAACCTGACAAATACTTATTTCTTATGCGACACTTCCTTGTTTTGCCAAAGTGCTAAAATCTAGAGAACAAAGTAATGTAGTGTGACTACTGACATTTGGCAATGAAGAAGAGTGGTTTATGTTAAGAGGTTTCTCTTTGGAAGTATTTTGACTCCAAACACAAACGACAATTTGGACAATAAAGAATGCTGCGTAATGTTCAAAGCTGATCTTGATATAAAAAAAAAAATTCTGAATTAAGGTGATGTACACCTATTGGCATTTAGGAAAATGTAGAATCAGTTGCTAATTGAAGTGCTTAGGCTAGGTGCTTATTTACATCACTAGATTTCATTTTAAAGGTTTTTAAGATACTCATCTCAGTTCTTTTTTAATTGACTGTTGTGCTCAAGTACTTCATTAAACAGTATTTGTATTTTACTGTCTGTTTTAACGCCATACATTAAGAATTATGTCCCGAGAGAAATAAAACAGAGTGAATTAAAGGTCAGCTGCTTTTATGAGATGTCCACATCTGGAATTGTGATAAATTCCCAATGTTCTTTAAGAATTTTTTGCAAGGAAATTTAAGACAGATACAAAAGGTAGAATCACTTGTTTACCTTAAGGAAGACACTAAGATGTGATACACTTGAGGGAACAGACAAGGTCCTGCACCTGGGTCAAGGCAATCCCCAAGATCAATGCAGACTGGGTGGTGAATGTATTGAGAGCAGCTTTGTGGAGAAGGACTTGGGGATACTGGTAGATGAAAAATTGGATATGAGCTGGCAATGTGCACTTGCGGCCCAGAAAGCCAACTGTATACTGGGCTGTATAAAAAGAAGCATGGCCAGCAGGTTGAGGGCGGTGATTCTCTTCCTTTACTCTGCTCTTGTGAGACCCCGCCTGGAGTACTGCGTTCAGCTCTGGGGCCCCCAACATATGAAGGACATGGACCTGTTGGAACGAGTCCAGAGGAGGGCCATGAAGATGATCAGAGGGCTGGAGCACCTCCCCTTTGAAGAAAGGCTGAGAAAGTTGGGGTTGTTCAGCCTGGAGAAGAGAAGGCTCCAGGGAGACCTGATTGTGGCCTTTCAAGTACTTAAAGGGAGCTTATAAGAAAGACAGAGAGAGACTTTTTACCAGGGCCTGTAGTGACAGGACAAGGGGCAATGGTTTTAAACTAAAGGTAGGTAGATTTAGACTGGACATAAGGAAGAAATTTTTCACAACGAGGGTGGTGAGACACTGGAACAGGTTGCCCAGAGAAGTTGTGGATGCCCCAGCATTGGAATTGTTCAAGATCAGGTTGGACTGGGCTTTGAGTAACATGATCTAGCAAAAGATGTCCCTGCTCATTGCAGGGGGGGTGGACTAGATAATCTTTAAAGGTCCCTTCTGACCCAAACCATTCTGTGATTCCATAATCTGTGAGACCAAAACAACCACCTGCAAAATGATGAAAGCTTACTCTATGAGAAAGAAATCATTCATTATCTCTCATGTTTCTTTGAAAGGACTTCAAAAATATACTTATTTCTATCATGTTCATATTATACATGTTCTGGCTAAAATTAAAATACCAATGTGGTTTAATTCTTTTGAAATTGAATACTTAAAAAAAAAACCCTGCAACTGTACCAAGGTGACAAAGTTTGTCTACAATTAAGAGGTTAAAACCATGAAAACTTAGAAAACATGTTTTAAGTTGGAAAAGCTGACTGAATGGAATCAGTTGAATTCTTGGCACAATCAGCTTCCCTGATTCAGTTTGTTCCACTCCTCAGCACTTGAAACAGACTTTTTGGATAAAATTCAATGGTACTTAACACTAAAGTACAGATATTTCTTTATTACTCAAATATGAACTCACTTTGTATTACAGAATGAATTAGTCTTCTTGCTGGGATGAATAAGATCAGCCAACTCAGCTGATGTTCAGAAGATAATATATTAACAAAAGCATGGATAACCATGAAATTGTAAATACAAATGAGTATGTTGGAATGGACTATGAGGTTATATGAAATGTGAAAAAATTGCCAACCCCTATAGCCATAAAAACCCCAAAATTTATTGTTAAACACATACTGTCATTAAGAATGTTGCTGTTGAAAGTTACTGTTTTGTTTTCTTTCCTTAGGGATGCTTCTTTATTTATTTGATTCTTGCCACTTAATCTACAAAATCTGAACTTTAAATATTTTTACATTAAGAAGGTCATCCACAGCAACACCCAGTTGAAAAAGGGACAGTTTTCCAGTGAATTTCTACCCAAGTTTTTCAGTTGTTTATCATGGAGCAAAGCCTGCCTGAAAGCACCGCTCAGATAAGTGAGACCTAGATTACGTCTGCCCAGCTCTAACTCATGAGATGATTCTTTTATTTGCTGGGAAAACAAACCAAGAACAGAGAACCCCAAACCTCTGGACTACTTCTGCTCTGCCTCTGATGGTTTACCTATCCACAGAAAGGAAATTAGGCAGCTCAAGCAAACTTAACAATTTTGTATCTGTGTAACACAGTTAGGGTGATAGTAACCCAGGTAACAACAGCTAATTGGCTTTGGACATGGAGAGAGTCAAAGATGTTGGCCTGGGGTGATGTGACCAACGAGACCATTGGCAGTTTATGCTGACCATTTAAATTAGAAAGCAACAGTGAAAATAATAGCCCTTTCTGAGGAGGATATCTGATACTGTGTAGAGGTCTGAGCCTGCATTGGGACCATTACGTGTAGGAGCTGGACGGCCAGCCAGTATCCAGGCATATCAAGCAGTCAGACATGAACGTCCAGCTCCCCTGGGTATGTGGTGTCCATCACAGCTGGCCCATCTGGACATGATCCCAGGCAAATGGTTCTAGGTGACCCTGCTTGAGCAGGAGTGGGACAAGGTGACCTCCAGAGGTCCCTTCCAACCTCAAGCCGCCTGCTTTCCTGTGATTCTAGCTGGTGAGGCTGCCATAAAACCCAACTTTTCCACTTCCTGAAGGAGTAAACAGCAGTCTCTGGAAGAGTATCCCCACTACGTCCTCTTCTTCCAATTATTCTTTTCAAGGAAAGCAGTTAGCACAAAGCTGTTTTCTGAGAAGCTCGTTTATTTATTGATATGCTGGACCTACTCCGAGCAAGAAGAGGGGGATTGACCAAGGAAAGCAGAGATGACTCATGCAAGGAGCCCAGAGGGGCTGAGCTGGAATATAGCTGTCAAACTGCTCCACCTTGCTGAAATACAGACTGCTGTGGACATAAACAAAGGCAGAAATTTGAGTGCCTATAGAATTAATGAGGCATTTTAAGAACTGCATATTTTCAATTAGGTAAAACAGAGACATCGCTCCTGTTGTCTAAGTATTTGGTGTTTAGCTAATCAAAATAAGAGTTACTAGGATGATAAGATACAATTAATTTTTATCTATGAATTTTTTTAAAGATTTGAAGGATAACTAGTTTAATTAAAATTCCATGACAAAAGGTCACTTGAAGCAATTGCTGTGAAAAACTTGCAGGATAGCAGAAACAACATTCTGCCTACTAGTTATCCTTGTCTAATGACTACTTTTTTCCTCTTGATGTCAGAAAATCTTTTCTCCTTATTGTCCATCTTTAAATGCTTACCTGACTTATACAAGAATCCAGCACCCTAATTCTGTAAATAGAGAACTGAAATAGGTTAAGTGATGTTAAATGCAAGGTAGTAATTTTATCATTAAGACGGCAAAGTCTCTTTAGCATGTTTTATACCTTATCTTTCACTTGGTAAGTTTTATGCCAACTAACATAGCAGATGAAAAGTAATTTGCAAACTCCAGCCTGGTTCTGCAATCTAAAGTACAGTCTGAGAGATTCAAAAGACCTTAAAATCTTGGACTGACTGCAGGAATCGGTCACATATTCCGCTTTCATCTAAAACTAGTGGCATATATCAGTATCTCGAAATTCCCTCAGCTCGCTTGAAGATGTTCCCCATGAAGGAAAACATACTAGCCTTTTGGAAATAATAGAATAAAAGCATTTGAAGTAGATTCCAAGTATTCATTTCAATTACTACAACTAATATTACTTTAAGTCCAAGAACATCTTGTGTGGGAGACTTCACATTTTACATTACTCTTTACAGTCTCATTCTGGACTATGGAATATGCCTAGAAAAGTATACATGGAAAATGATAGCTACAGAGAAAGAGCATTTAGCACAGATTAAATCTTGAAGAACTTCACTCTGTCTGCACATGGACCTTTTCTCGTTTACACACTTCACTTTCTTCAAAGCATCCTGAGTAACTTTCTTTCCAGCCTGAAATCAAAGTAGTCTCCTTCACTTTCTGTTGATATCCCCTGTGCCTTTTCCCTTTCAGCTTGCTACAAGTTAAATTTAATATGCCTTATAAACACTCTGACTAATTAACACTCAACAACAGGTCATTTGTTTGAATCAGCAGTTAAGTTCTCTACCATATCTTTTCATAGGATTGTTGGGAATACTATCATGAAGCTAAACTACCACAGGTATGACCTCGTTCTTGCAAAGATGCAAGTCCATCCCAGATCCACTAATGCTGGCAATGAACTGTGGGGGAATGAGACACCTTTCAGTGGGTTCAGAATCAGTGATTTAGAAGGAAACAGAAGCAACATTTCTCACATGGAAACAGAGGAAGGGCTAAACGGTGAATGAGCTGTGGTAGGAAAGAACTTTGCACTCTTGGAGAACATGGATTAGAAATAATTTAACCCATAGTTTTTGAGAAGACATTAGTCATGCATGAGCATGCATGAGCACGCATGTACATTCATTCTCAGGAAACTTCTACTGTCCCTCGGTTATCCATTTTGCTTCTTCACCTGTATGAGGTTACTGCTTTTCCCAGGAGAAAAATAATGCCTTTAATTTTAATTCACCTTTCCTCAAAGCACGTGACATTTATGCAGTTCATCATGTCTTCCTGCAGGTTAGGTCTCATTCTGTCTTGAGGCACAAATACAAACATTGCAGTTGAAGAGAAGAGCTTAGCTTATATGACTGGTTCCATGAATCCCAAGGGCCATGCAACAGAGGTCAAAAGTTTATGTTCTGCTTCACAGGAATAACAAATGTAGTTTAATCCCAGCAAATGAATACCACTAAAGTTGTTCTTCTGGAAAAAAGAAATTTTTGTTTGTGTAAACAGCTTTGAGCTTAACCATGTCTAAAACTAACAACAAAAATCACATCCCTCTAAGCAAACTTTGAGCAATTTAGAACTCACAATTACCTAAAATGTATATTCCTGTTAGATACAATTCTAATTTGTGCAAAATTTCTGAAGCTGAAAGAGCCATGAAGCAAATATTCTTTCTTCATTTTTACATGAGATTTTGCAGGTGTATCCTTGAAACAGAAAATTTACTGTTTGTTTTATCAATATATTGCTTTGGATTGTAATAGTGAACCATTATACTCTTTTCTGCAGCATTGCAACATTAGAATTATTTTTTTTTCCATTTTTAATAAAAATTAATAATAATCCAACAAAAATACTGCTCTCTGGTAAATCTATTTCAATTCTATTGAAAATTACTACTGTAAGTTTTATAATCCAACTGACAGTACTAATGAAATTTTTAAATGGAATGGAAGTATAAGTAAGCAAGACGGTGATGATAGGACTTCATCACAAGGTCCAGCATGGATATTACCTAAATTGTGTTTGTAAACTGCAGATCTTTAAAGAAAATTAAAGAACCCGGCAAGTTTGTAATGACATAATGTACATGTATGTGTTGTAGTGATTAATAGTAACATTCTTTGCATCAATATTGATATTCTTTTACTATAAGAAACAAAGTTCAGTTCTTTAACCTCCCATTGGTATTAGGCAGTGACATATCTCTCCATCTTGCCGGCCACAGCATGGAAGTTCCAGGTGAGCCTCTTCTGGTGAATATTTTGTAACCTGTGAATTGAAATGGTTAAAAAAATCTCCTTCTTTGATTTGCTTTCTAGGTTGGTGCTAGGATTTCAGCACTAGAAGCCTATTTTGAACAAGAGATATAAAATACAAGGCTGAACAACATCCATAATCAGGAAATGTTGATGAGTCATGTTAATTACATCCAGAATGAATGAACATGGCAGTCAGCCAGGGTTGAAGGCTTTCCAACACATGTGCACAAACCCAACTTCATGCATGAGTGTCATTAAGCTATTTACGGGATTAGAGACCCAATTTGTCTCAATGTCAGTAATGATGCCAGTTCAGAGACGTCATGAAAAAGTCCTACAACGAAGTTGTAAATTTAATCTTAAAAAAATGAAATAAGAAATGTATTCTTAACTGTATTAGACTTAATTCTGTCCAGTACTGTTTCTCATGCTCTAAAATGGAGCCTTGTCCTCACAAGGCTGATGGCTCTCAAGTATCGGAGAGCAATACTCAGTTACCCTAATTCCTTGAGAAAGAAGGGAGGACACTGAATGTACCAGAAATCCTAAAAATACTTTCATGTAGGATCACCGTGTTTTTCCTGTGCAAGGGATTTTAACACTCACTTTCACTAGAAAAGTCACGGCTCAGTTCAGTTATATTTTTCTGCCCTATCCTCACTCCTTAACTCCTACTGTGCAACCAGCACAGAAGAGGAACTGTATCAGGAAGGGGGCCAGCACAGACAACTTTGCTCTTCAAAACAAATTATAAGAATCAAGCTGGAACAACCCTGCTCTGAATACAAATCCAGGAGGAATGGAAGGGCGAAGAACAGAAATGCAGATAAACTGTCTCAAAGGACATAATAATATCTCCAGAGTAATACTTCATTGTATCTTCTTACCCAGACATTAGCTATATCTGAACTGAGTTTTTGTAATTTTTTTTTTCACTGAGTTTTGCTCTTTCTTAAGAGAAAAGAATATCTGGAAGTCTCTTTGGTCTCTCTGCTATACAAAACTTATCTTTTTGAAGACTACAGTGAGTTATTTCATCCTATTTTAAATATGTCAGTCAAAATAAAGCTTCCAAAGTTTTTTAGATTAAGAGGTTTTGGGGACCTACAGATACATTATCTATTCTTAAGCATTTCCTCAACATATTTTAGTAAGATTTCTTGCCATACTTTAATAAGATTAACAAAAAACAGATTATCCACTTCAATCCATATATTTTCTATGTATTTTCACATATAGCAATAAATCCACTCCTTAAGGACTGTCTTTTCAGCTTTGAGGACTGGATGTAGTTCAAAGTAGTAGTTGTCACTGAAAATTCTGCCACACCCAAACCCGTAAGTGTGATACTCAGATTTCGGTCCCAAAAGGAAAATTTCTGGATCTAGTACTGTAAACTAACATTAACTTATGAGGGTTTTTAACTCCTAGGCTAAATTTCAGTGTATTAAAAACAAGATACATCCTAAAGAGCATCTGGGACCAGCTGCTCCAAAGTTAATGAAAAACTTAAATTCTCTTCATCTGTACAATTTTGCCATTTCTTTTAGGGAACACACTTCACATACTGAAATAAGAAATCTCTCTGCATCAAATGCTGTGCTTCTCCCATAGAGAGAGAGGTCCAGTGGCACAGATACAGGTGACCCATATGTCATCTAACTCCCTCTGCCTTCTATTTTCTACTGTTTAGGTGCTCAGAGATTCCTAGCCAAAAACAAAACATTAAGCACAGAAAGCTAGATATTTACACCTTCTGAATCTGTACCAAAAAGCTCATTGGTGGACTTGCACAAATCCCCACTGCAATACCTAGCTTTGCTAGGCGTTTGAAGACTTTCGGTATCCACCACTGTAGAGCACATGTAACCTGTCAATAGCCAGCAAATCAGTGAAAACATCCTGCTACATTTTAGATGTGTTTCAATTCATACCAGATTATTCAGAGAGTTTAATTTCAGAAATTGTCTAGTTAAACTTCAGCTGAAGCAGAGCCCTTCCTTATCTCTAAAAAAAAAAAAAAAAATCACCCCACACAAAACCCTGAATTTGCACATGCATAAAACAGTATAGAAAAAACTTTCCTGCTTATTTGAGAATGTGAGCAGAGTTTGAAAGTGGTACATAAGACTATTAGTAATTGAGGCTGAGATTTTGTATGTACGTATGTATATACACAAACTTACAAGAGAAAGTGAATCAAAGATTATATAAATTAAAGTGCACCTTGAAAGAGTAAAACCCAGGGTTTTTTCATCGCCGTAATCTTGACGGAATCCTGTTTGCAACAGGATGCCATGACATGCTGTTTTCCTTTCTTGGAGCTAATTCTCTAACTTCCCAGAGAAATATTTTCTGCTCTATTAAGAAAACTTACTTCAAGACAAAATGTAATGTCAATCTGCAAGTATTTAACTGAATTAGTAATGGATATGCACCCTCTCCATACTGACAAATGGTGAGTGGATTCACTGATCAAAGTAAGAAAATACAGTGTCATTATATCAAATATGCATACTACAAAGTGAAGCAAATGTAAGTAATCCACAGGAGATTATATTTGCCTTACCATTAGAGAAATATCTGAGTAGAGTATGGCCCAATTTACTTCTTCAGGCAGAAAATTTCAGATTCTCTTGAAGAAGGAAGACAGCATCTTCTGATAACATGACTACAGGTGTTTGCAGGGTCAGACGACAGCAGCACAGAGCTCACCTGCCTTGACTTCCCTGGCAAGGCATTCTAAAGGAACCTGAAGCATTTTATGGCTATTCAGGTCAGCTTTTTGTTACTGCTAACATCAGTAAAGATTCTGCTCCAATTGCAATCCCTTAAAAAATAATAAATCTTGTTCTGTAGGAACTTGCAAATTGTTATGGAAAGAACACACCACGAATGGGTAACCAGTACTCAGATAATTTCAGAAAGCCTATAAAGAAATTATTAATACATTGCTTGAAAAGAATTTTTGCTTAACTTAGTATTTGTAAACTTAATACAATGGATTGTGTCCTTAATAAAATCCTTAATAGACAAGATTGAAGGTATAGGAATAAATCTACCTTTCACTGTATTTTACAGTAAGTGCATTTAATTTCCATTATCATGAGAAAGCTCACAAGGTTGGAATCATATTATTTATGTCTATAACAAGTACAACAGAGCAATTCATCTAGAAGAAAAATGACTCGGAGGGACAAACTTTAGAGGTCAGCGTAACTCATTCCTTTTGTACATTTACCGTTTGACCTTCCTGCTCGATACATGGAGCTCATACACAGTGCCAGTACAGATGTCAATAATGACTGTATCACTTATTACCACTATCCCCCAACTATGAACAACTCCTTCAATATAGGCCACTACACAGCCACTGTGAAGACGGAATTCTTCATGGCTAACCTGAACATGATTCAGCCCAGTGATATGGAAGGGAAAGGTGCTAGCCTCACTTGTTTAAGCCTTCAGTTATGTTAAAAATAATTTGAAAAGTAAAGTCTGAGCCAGTTTTTAACACTATGTTGATTCATACTTTAAAGAAATATTGCACCTAGGATCATTGACTACTTCTTAAGCTTGCTAATTTCATCACATTTCTGAATATCTATGAACTAACTTTCACCTCACTAATGAGATCTGCTAGTGGAGTTTCACAGCAGGGAAAAGATCCACGTGTCATGGGGAGAGGTCAGCAGAAGAAACAGTTTTTCCTCAGCAATAAAGAACAAGAAATTTCCTCCTATATGATTTCTTCCTACCAGGTGGCAAACGCTTTCAAGTGTTGTTGAGAGCTCTTAGCTGCAAATGCATGCAGATACTTTAGGGGGGCAACTAGCCTCCATACTCACTACCAGTCATCACAAATTCTGGACAAGAAAACCATTATATCAGACTGCATGAGGGCTGCAAAGTAGTCTTGTCTGTAGCCTCCAAATTACGTCCATCACATGGACATTGTCAACACTAAGCTAATGAGAAAGAATCCTACATGTATATACTCTTGCATCTTATATCAGTGGGGAGGTTGGTACTGCAGAACTTAGAGCATTAGCAGAATGTAGCACAGCAGTTAACGGGGACAATGACTGTGTCCTGCCTTACTACAGTTGTTCTCATGGGTGAAAGGCACTTCATAACTGAGAGTGCCAGAGTACCACACTCCGCACAAACACTGGAGATATCCCACAACAGGTTACCTTCAAAGAAGTAAAGTTATTGGTAGCAATTTTCCCATTCATTATCAGGTCCCTCCACAGTGTCTTGATCTGTGCATTGTGGACAGGGTTCTCCACAGTACCTGTAACTCTATAATCAAAAAAAGAAAAAGGCTATCAAGAGATTTCATGTCTTCACATCCTGCAGCACAGCAGGTTGTTGCTTTCCCAGCTTTTCCACTAGAGAAGATCAGGACTATTCAGACAAGTAAGCACATCTGTTTCAGTGTGCAGCTGCTATGTCTTCAATTGCAGTTTAATGAGATTCCTAAAATGTTTGGTACAGGATGCGCTTCTGATCTTCAGTGTCATTATGCAAGTCTGCTATACTGCTCCTAGCTTAAAAATGTTGAGAACAGCTGTGCTGCTGAAAAGCTAGTTGAAAAGCTATTGGCGTTGCTGTTGTAAGAAAAAGGTGCTGAGCAGTGAATATTCTGACTTCTCTAATGTCTATCTTTAAACTTGAAGTGTGTTCACACATCTTTTTTTTACATAAAAATATTGATACAAAAATGAGTTCTACCTCCTCCTCCTTCTTTTGGGATTGCAGGGTCATGAGTAAAGCCTGTGAATTCCTAGTTATGGAGAAAATGTCAGGTAAGAAAGAATTCTTCAAATTACACTGAAAAATAACAAGATTCACCTGAAAGATGAAATCACACAATTCAAAGTAGATACAAGCTTAAAGGATGGGAGCATTCAGACACTGAAACAAGCTGCCAGTGTAAATGTTGCAATCTTGCTTGATGTATTCAGATCAAAACTGATTCCTTTCTAAAAGACATTCTTTAGCCAAAAATACAAATTCCTATTCAACCAAACACAGCTTTGTACAGTACTGACTGGGTGAAACAATTATGGCCTGCAATGATGAGACTCTAAAATTTGGTAATGTTTTTACAGTTTTATGTTATAGAGTAAAATTCTCAAAATATATTAAAATAATCACTCTAGTGAGAGCTGCTTAAAAAAAATTAGATAGCTCAGATATCCTTAACAGGTTTCTAACTTTATTCCAAAGCTAGTTTTAAAAATGCAGGCCGTCTTTGTGCTGTATCAGTACATACACATAAGGGCAAAGGTCTAAGACACAAGTGTTTGAGTGACTCATGCAAAATAGCATCAGAAGTAAACAGTATTATTTTAAATTTTATTTTACCTTTCCATTGGAAGAAGCTTTAGGGCTGGAAATAAGCATGAAATATGCCCAAGGTCATTTTTGGGAAAAGTAACTGAAAGCAATTTGCAAAGAAGTAGTATGATATTGATTAGCAATATTTAAAATTATTGTTAAATCTGATAAATTCTGATATTAGAAGTGATCACTCCTTTGTAAACTAATGATGTGGTACCAGAAGAAAGCTTGCTGCATTCTATAGTTTTTGCTGATGCTTTAGAACAAATGTTTTAATAGCTCTTCATTCCTTACCTTACGAGGACAGATATTTAATCTGTGGAATTACTTATAGTTATCAATCTTTTATAAGCTAATTTGGCAGTTGTTTTTTTTTTTTTTTTTTTAAATTCTGGAATACATTATCTTCTGAAGTCTCCTAAGAAAATCTGCCAATTCAACAATGATGACTTCTCTTTGTTTTTTGACCTAATCCAAAACCTTGAAATTTCATGCTTTTCTACTGCAGTCCCATGCATACCTCCATCCTTACATCCAATGATCAGTAACTTTTTTGTCTATTTCTCAGGCTGCCTAAAGCAGTTCAATTCAGGAAAAGTAAAGAAGCTAAACTTTGCAATGTGTAGCTTGTCCGCGTTTCCATTATGTGAACCACCCCCCATTGTAAGGGCAGCACGTCATTTGGGAATTCTCCAGGTAAAATGAACTCCCAGGCATCTCATAGAGCTTGGATTGCACTTCCTATACACCAACGTATCATTAGTCAACTAGCACAACAAAGTGCAATAAAGCCCCAGGCAAATTAAACCAAGTAAGGGAAAATGTACTTTCCTCAGTTCCTTTTTTCTGGAAGAGACCCAAAGTTAAATAAAACTGGGTACAAAGAAAGATCACATATGACTAGTACCTTTTTGCATACCTGTAAATAGCAGTAGACTGTCTAGAATGAGCCAGAAAGTCCACGAAATATGAACATGAAATACTGACCTTTTGGTAACAATTTTGATCTATCTAGCTCAGTAATATCCAGCCTTGTTTTGGGGGGGGGGCTGTTGGTTTGTTTGTTTGTTTTGTGGGGTTTTGGTGGGGGGTGGGTTGGGTTTTTTTTATGTAGTAGCTGTAAGATTTAGGGAAAAGAGCTGCAGCCTAACAAGAAAGTCACTATTCAGTCAATACTCAGTGGGCTTCACCTTTTAAAAAGTATATTTAAACTTGGTAAGCTGCTTCTGCTTAAGGGTTTATAAACATAGCGTGTTAATTCAGTGCTCTGCAATAACGTATCCACTACCTTAAGGAAGAGAGTATCATCTTACTCATATGCAAAATCTTATCTTTGTCTTCAGATAAACAAGTTCCATTATTTTTTCTGGAAGAAAGTTTCCTTTTGGTTGTTGTTGTTTTCTTTTCTTTTTTCCACCCCTGTCCTGGAAGGATGTTTATCATTCTGACCCTAACCATTTATAGTTAGACAAATCTTTTCCTTCCTCCCCCCTCAACAAATAAATGAAACAGAAAATAAGGTCATTCATCACAGTGAGATAAAATCAGAAACTTGACTCAAGAAATGAATCTTAATTTCTTAGTAAACTTACAGTATTCCTATATCAGATGGCCTTAAGTACTACGAAGATGCTAAAGATGTACAAAACCCTGATTTTTTTATTTTTTTATTTTTTTTTAATATCTGGAGAAGAGATAATGCCAGGGCAGGGCTGATTTACAGTGAAGAAAAGTGATTAAAAAAAATGCAATCTACTCAGGCTTGCTCTGTCTGAATACAAGAGATTGTCAAGCCCCTCTGATTGCTTTATCATCTCTTTTACAAATTCCTACTTAGTTACTCTCTGTATGTTATGGCAACATTTGCAAGGAAACCATGGGCTTTTCTTTGAGTAAAAGCAGACTGAAGAAGAATGACTATACAAGACAGATTTAGACAGATTTTTGTTTTCTTTATGGATTAGAGTTGTGAAAAGAACAATTCATGCAGTTATTAATGAGATTTGGGGGTTGTTCATTGTCAGCCTTTGGGGAAAATACGCATGTTTTCATTATTTTAGAGGTAATCTCTTCCTGCAGTATTCCAGTCCCATGGTGCATTTCAAAAATGAGTACAGTTAATGGTGACAGTCTGTCAGATAAAAGGAGTTCAGAAAAGAGCCACTAATACTGAAAGATGTACTACAAAAAATAGTGGCTGGTTCTACTAAGATAAATAACTTGGTCCCAATTTCAGAACACGATGTACAGGAAAGTATCAAATTAGACAGCAACTGGGCAGTTAAAGAGATAAAATGAACTTCTGATTGTTGAAAAAAGATATTAATTTCCCAATAAAATTAGACTTTGTTGAGTTAGCAAAGTCAACCCCAAGATCATTATTTTAATGAAGGTATAAAGCTTTTGGATTCGTATCCCTTCACAGACTGGATATAGAATTTCAAAGGAAGGCGAACTTCTGTTAGCTTTGCAAAACAAAGGTATTAATAGTTACTTATTGTCAAGTTGCAGCCTTTACCTTCCCTTTTCTATTGACCCACTATTTTTACTGACAAATATATATCTTTAAAGAAGTTAATTTCAAGTCTTTTCACTACAGAAGATATTATGCATGACTTACATTTATAACCTGGAGCTACTGGGCCTCTCATCCCTTTCTAAACAACAAACAGCCTATTTCCAAGCAGAAAGTACCAAGTCCAACGCAGATTCTCTGTAGCTTCCATTCTTCTATGGTGTAGCACATATACACTACACAGCAGAGATTCTGCACTCTTATAGACTGAGGTCTTGCATTAGAAGTGAGCTCCTGCTGAAGTCTTCAATTTTGTTCCAGTAAAAACTGAACTGAACAAACTTTCTGTTCTCTTCCATTCAAATATTTGGGGGGAGGGGGAGTAGTGGGAATTTTTAAAATACCTCCATGAGTTTCAGAGATTGTCTCATTGGCAGCCACCGGTGTGGGTGCCAGAGGGAACTCACTATCCTGTCACTGCAAGGCCACATCGCCCTTCCTGACCCCTTTTGTGCAGTCTGACGAGCACAGTCCCCTGCACACTTGTATAGCAGGCTCCTGTCCCTGATGGGAACCGCAGGGGTGACCCTCATAACCTCCGGCTCCACAGCTAAGCACATCCTAAGCTAAGCCACCTTCTTTGGAAACGCCTGTGTGTGCTCGGTGGCAGCCCTGGTTCAGCCGTTACCCCCTCCCCTGCAGCCCCCGGAGCAGCTCTCCGGCACGCTCGGGGCCTTCCCCCTGGGCTCTCCCGGTTGGGTTCGGGAAGCGGCTGCCCTTACCTGGAGCGAACACCATGGTGCCGCCCGGGCGTGGAGCGGCTCAGCACCTCGGACAGCTCCCGGCCCCGCACGGCGGCTCAGCACCACGGACAGCGCCCGGCCCCGCACGGCGGCTCAGCACCTCGGACAGCGCCCGGCCCCGCACGGCGGCGGAGGCGGCCGCGGGCCGCGGTCCCTCCCTCCACAATGCGGCGGGGCGGGGAGGGGGCCGGGGCGCAGCGCGGCCCCGCGCCTCCGCCGCCCGCACGGGCACGGACGGACACACACACACACACAGAGACACAGCCACGCTCTCAGGGAATCATCACCACCACAACTCGTTGCCCTGCAGCGGCAGCAGGGGGAAGGGCAAAGAGGAGAAAGGTAATAGCGATCTGCCCAGCAGGGAGACGGGCTAATTGCTCCCAATTACCTCTCGGCAGCAGACCCGCTGCCTGACATTTCGGGGGTGCGCTGCTTTCACCGCAAGCTAACAGCCCTGCTAATAGGCTTCAGCGACACCGGACTTTGTCACAGTATTTTAGCTTTCAAAGGTTCAAATGCTGAGGAATTTATGCTCTGATTTCACAGGCCTGTTAACCCAGCTCTACTGAACAGAAGCGCTTTGATTTAAGAGGGAACATGAATGTTGCAGCATATAAAAGATGACATCAGGGCCAAAAGGTAAATAAATTAATGAGTAAGTAATAAAATAAAGAAGGGGAGGGTAAGCACAGAGAGAAGACAAAACTTACAATTTTCCACCAACTTTTAAATTTCACATTTAATTTGCTTTTACTTCTAAAACCCATGCTCAGAGTTCCTGTGGGTTCTGAACTTCTATAACAGAAGTGAGAAGCACAACAGCCAGATGGGACACAATTTAGAGAAACTAACTGTTCTGTTTAAGCCTACACCTGTAAGAGGTATTTTGAAAAATATTGATTAATCAGTGCAAATTAGAGAAAGTAGATTAAAAAAAAAATAGCATGAATGTTTGCATGTAGATTTCTGCAATATGCAATACATTTTCCAATCACATGTTCATAACCTATGGATATACCTACAAGCCTATTTTATTCTTTTCATAGTTAAGCATTTTATACACACAGAATTCTCCAATTAAATCTGGAATATTTTAAGTCTCCAAGTAAGACCTTATTCTTAAAATATGGATACAGAAAAGCACTGACCTGTTTAAATAATTCTGCCTATGTACTTCAGTAAGAACTCAAGAATGGCATCACTGTCAAAGTCAAACTAATCATCTGGTGACAGTTTTTTCTTTTTTTGGAACACTATATAAGATAATTTCTCCTTGGGAATGCCTTCCGGATTCATCATCACATACCTTTTCTACTATTTGATTTCTGGATATTCCTTTTACCACAAGATCTTCCCCTTAGCAATTTCAGCTTCTTTATTGCCATTTGTTTGTCTCCTGTCTTGTATTTCAGAGATTCAATTCCACTTCTTTCAGATGGCAACTGAATTAACTAACCTAAACTTTATACCTCTGACTGCTCAGAAATGGTGTTCCCTTGAAGAATGTTACTTCAAAAATCTTTAATCTATCCTTTTTTCATTTATCGTCGTTCTCACCCACCTTACATCTGAGTACTAACAAGATACCTGTGAACTGAATTAGAATAACTTCTAGTACAAGTATCCCACATAAAATACAGAAAAGGTTACAGTCAGCAATATTCAGCATTCTTAAGAGATAGACCAAGGACACCCTAAAATCTTTAGAAAATCAGGACTGATATATATTTTTGAAAGACTGTAGGAAAACTTGCACTGGTATTTTTATGATGCATATGTTATGTGGTCCCTACATACTTGATTCATGTGTCCAATGGAGATCCAGCCATCATATATAAAAAAAAAGAAAAGAGAAAAGATGTTAATCCACTTTTCTCAAAAAAAAAAAAGAAAATTTTATTGGATATATTTCTATTGAATAAATCCTGAAAAGAAATTAGATGTATGTTTTTAAGGGAGTTGGTTTTCAGATGGTGTAGCAGCTTGTTAAAAGATTTTCAAAACAGCAAATATGATTCAGTGATTTGAAGGTCTGCAAGTAACCAGTAAAATTCTAGGTGGGTATCTTTGACTTGGTAACAGAACCTACACCATTTTGGTGGAAGAATACAGGTCATTAACTATAATGTTCTACAGACATCTTTCTTTAACTGCTATCTGTATTTAATCTAATAAATTACCCAAACTAGGCACATTTTATTTTAGAGTCTTTAGTTTTCTTGCTCAAATTAAAAGCTACCAGCAATTAATGTTTTCTGACAGAGGAAAAAAATGTTATCAAAAAGCATCTTGGGCTTCTTTTTTTTTTCATTTAATTAATTTTTGAATTTCAGATTTGGTCACAAGTTCAAATGCACAAAAATCACTGAAATAATTGCACGGGACAGAGTTCTGTAATGAATTGTCACCTCAAAAAATGTGCAGTTAATATAGTACAACAACCAAAACAAATAGTGCACTAATAATTATTTCCATTCAACTTCAGATCAGTGGAAAACAACATCACTTATGCCCAGTTATTCAAAAAAAGCCCTTGAGAATGAAGCACAGTGGCAAAAATAAAGTTATATCATTAAAATACAACACATGGCCTCATTCATTTAAAGATGTACCATCAATTTGTATGAAACAGAAAATGTGAAAGCACTTACAAAAACGTCTGTATGTATTTTTATCAGTAATTATACAGTCCCCACCTTGTGTATCATTTTGGTTCTTACTGTTTGAGTGAGGAATTACTAGTTTCTGTATAACATCAGGAGACTTAAAAATTCTTGAGTATGTACCTTCAAAGATTTTTTTGAAGGAGTCTTGACTTACTCAGAGCATACTTTGTTAAGAACTTTAACATTTTTAACAGTTAACTTCAACATTTTTAGTCAGTTACAAAAATCAAGTTGACTGATGTCACTTTAAATCATCTGTTGCTATTTGTAATTCTGTGGTTTTACATCTGAAGTAAACCCTTTATTCTAATAGAGCTGAAAACAATTATTTGGTCACATAGATTCAGAAGGTTAGTAAACATGTTTTAAGGAAGAAGCCATTTTTACCTGAAGATGTTCAATGTTTCAATGTTTGTTAACAAGAATGTACAGCTAACATTTTAGTGGTAGGCATCTGAGTGTTTCTGGAAGAATCATTTGGAAGTAACCACCTAAATATAAATGAAAACATTTTATAATAAAATAATATAAAGATAAAAGAGATAATCAGGAAGATTTCGTTATGCCTCTATCAAATGCTAATTATATATTTTATAAAAAGCTTTCTCCCCAACTTTAAGAATAAACTAGCTCTGAGCCATTTTTTTATTTCCTCACACACATCAACATTAATAATCAAACCTAGTTCTTTGGGAGGGAAGATTAATATGATCAGTAAACTGCTTGAACTACTTGATGTCTTTTGCTGAACTGGACAGTATAATAATGGTCTTCAAAAAGCAATTACAGTCACTGACTATCTTATGGTTAAGCTTAACAATAAAAATCTTTACTAGCCAAGGTGCAATACGTTACATCTGAAACTGCAAGGAAACTCTTTAGAGGAAATAATTGTGACTGAGTGTCAGCAAGAAATATCTAAAATTATTTAGATGAATATTTGAAGCATCAAATGGCAATTTGTATAGCAGGGATCACAATATTCAGTGTCCTAGATTTAGACTAGAACAATTAATGCCTCTGTGATTAATATACCTCTAACAGACAGATGTAGGGAATAAACACAGAAGGAAAAAGAGAAAAATCCAAACTGGTAGAAGTACCATTCTCCTGAAAAAGGAAGTAAAGCCAGTTACCTTTCCATGAGTACTCCAGAAGAACAGCAATGCACAGATTTGCAGCAGCCAAACACATGAGACCTTGAAAGCCAGCAGCAAGAACACGCAACGTTTCCAGAGACAGGAAAAAGTGAATACCATTAGTTTAAAGATGGCCATTAGGGTTTCAATATATTACTCTATTCATTTTTTTCTTAATTAAACTGATAAACTGCATAGTAGTCCAAGGTTGAGATTTAGAAACATGGATAAATTTTAGATAAGAGTCTAGGAGAAAGAGCTGTACAGTTTTGGGGTTTTTTGTTTTGTTTTTCAGATATCACAAAGATGAGTCCACCCAAGGACTTCTCACAGTACATAAAGAGATCCCAAAAGCCCCACTTCCATCTAGTGAATCTTTCTAGCTGATTAAATCACCACCCTCACAATATCTGAGTGCCTCGCACCCATTAATGGTTATCTTCAAACAGTCCCATAAGAAGTAAATTGGTATCTTTATGTTACAGATGGGAGTCAAAATTACAGAGAAGCTGAACCCAAAGTAAAAACCAACCAATAAGAAACAAAGACCTAAATAAATTTAGGTCTAAATACAAGACTGAATGATTCACCTAAAACATTACTACATATGTAACTGTGCAAAAATCAGTGGAGCCAAAGTAATTGCTGCTCCCACCTGCCACACCTCTGTAGACAGCCAGTCCCTTCACTGAGACAGATGAATGAGTCACAGTCCAAAATTCAGAGCCTTTAGATCACACAGGACTTCTTTTATACAGCAAGGAATTCAGTCCAGTCAAGTCCTTGGCTCATGACTCTGGATCTAGCAGAGACACTGTGAAACATAGGAAGAGACTTTAAAGGACCTCACATACAACCACTGACTCATGACATGGACAAGGCCATACCATTCTGCACCATGGTGAAAAATCATAGGATAGGTTGGGAGTCTACCACAAGTAAAATTCTCATCTTGAAACCTTTTCTGCTCTACCAGCATGACAACACATTTGTTAGACTAAAAATGAATATTTTTGCATGTGTCTTCCTCTTTTCTATAAGAAGTGTTTTAAGACCCTGATCATACCACAGCTTAATTGGTGTGTGTAACCTGACACAAGTCATAAAATTAGGCATATGCTCAAGTCTTCAAATAACTTAAACGGAGAGAAGCAAAGAAGCATTTATGACCCACGGCAAAACTGCTAGCAAGTGAGCTAAGAAGAAGAAAAGTCAGCTTTAAAATAAATGAAGAAATTTCCAAACTTGCAAGAAAATACTATTTCATTAAAGTCCTCAATAAATTCAGATATAACTTTTTGATAAATGTAAACAACCTAAATATTAAACTACATGCTTAATTTAATGCTCAAAGAAGAGAACAAAGATATGTAAAATGTAAATATCAAAATCATCATTTTAACATGCTACTAAGCAGCTTATATTGTTCAAGAACTGAGAATGGGAAACTATATTGAATTACACCAATACAAAATACAAACAGTAAAAAACCAATGAGGTTTCCTAACTTGTCCCACAGAGTCAAAAGGATGGGGATTTCATCATGCATGGCTAAAAATTAAACCATTTGGCCAAATAAGATAAATATATGATTTTTAAATAATGTTTGAAAACATAAACTTTGTTACAAAAGAAAGGATTTAAAACAGTAGAGTATCAAAACTTGAAATTAGGTTAGCAAGATTCACAGAGCATAATCCACGTCCAATTGAAAAGTATCTATAATAGGACATTCCTACTCTAGCAGAATTTATCACACCCATCAAATCAGGGCTCCCCTTTGACTGCATTTAATCCATCCTTGGAACGATGGGAGATCTATGAGAAAGTCATACAACTGGATAAAAGAAAAATTAATTACTGAAGTGGAAAATTAAATCTATGTTTCATATTGAAAACATTTACTAACTCCCTTAAAATGGGTAATTGTTAACTTCAATTAAAATATTTCTGTCTAACATACCTCTATTTATGATGGCAGCCAAGACATTTTCAAGTAAGAATTTGTGACGTATTTCAGGCTTTTTGAAGACTGAATGGCAAAACTCTAGCGTAAGTCAACTTGCCTATCAAGCACTTTAAAAACTGTAAGTTTTAATGGTTACTATTTGTATAGCTGTACATAACTGTTAGTCCAGTAAACAAGCCCAGATGTCTTCAGATCTCTAACTCATCTGAAATACAAAAGCAAGTAGACAGATTGCCAAGTAGACGGATTGAACTCTTTTCCCTTATTTAAGATCAAGAATTCCAGAAACAGAATATATATATATATATATATATATATTTTTTTTAAATCAAGTCTCTCCAATAGAAGCATTCAATGAGATCTTACTGCTTTTCAGGAGTGTAAGGTTTCACATACAGTGCTGAAGTGTTACAGATTGAAACCTTACAGCAGCATTAAAAAGTTTATGTCTCAAAATCCTGGTTTAAGCTCTATTTTACACTTTAAGAGTAAGAATACAGTGGTCATGATTGTTGTAAATCTTACTGGAAAATCTGGATGAATTACTAAAATATTACTGAGTAAAATAACAAAATCAATAATAGCTGTAATGTAAAATAAGGTATCTTGTAAAAAGAAAATGCTCAAATGTTGTTACTTCAGATGGGGATAAAAAAAGTCTTGTTAAAAGTAAAGCACAAAACTATGAGAAATATCAGAGAACAGGACTCATTTACAGGGAATAACTTTTCACTGAAAGAAGGCAACTTGTGACAAAGAATGCCTTCCACAGCCCCAGCTACACAAAGGAAGAACTACATTGAAAAACTCCTTAAGCTGAAGTACCAAATGGAAATGTAAAAGTACCTACGATTTTTATATTCAGGCCTTCAAATGGATTCGTATTTATACCTGGAAAGAAATCAAAATCAATCATTCTAAAAACTTCAAGTTTACCACAGAAACCTAAACTAGAAAGGCAGAAAAAAAAAATCTGACCATGAAATCAGTCTAGCTAACATCACCTAATGAATTACAGAATCTATCCCTATGCTTTGGATTTATATTATTTGCAATAGCTAAAAAGTGTTTGATGATCACAGTGAGTGATCTAAAATAGACCTAAATAAGTATGAAGTGAATATTGCCTACTTCTAATACTTGTAAACATTAACCTATGTTGCAAAAATATAATTTTTCATCCTTTTGGGGTTACAGTTTTGTCCTTCAGTGAATTAAATACCTATTGCCTTTTATAACTATTCTTTTCTCCTTAACCTGAGCAATTTGTCACAATTCAAGCTTTTGTAGGGTTGTTGGATGAGAGGCAAATGGGGTCAGATTAATTTAAATAATAAAAAAAAGAAAGAAAACAACCCCCCCCACAACTTCAAACCCCAAATTCTGTTCTCCTGAAAAAGCAGAAATGAAGCATACGCATGCCCCTCTTCAAAATCCCACAAGCCTACCACCAGTAGTTGTTGCAAAAGAGTTATATCTAGTCCTTTCTGTTGCCTGGCTGCTTCTCACAAACACTTTGCAACAAGTGCTGTGTTTCATCACCTTGTAGTTAATGTGATGCCAAAGTTGGGCAAGTCCTGCTCCATACATTCTCCTAACTCTAGCTATGTGCTCCTGCCACTTACCTTGGATCAAATCTAATGAATTGGTTCGACAAGGTAGGTCAACCTACAACTAACTCACTGAAGCACTGAATTGCTTTGTTACAGAAACTCACTCGACTGGCTTATCCTAAAGCCACAAAAGCCATTAAATCTGAGGCAAACAAGATGGAGGAAACAGGCGCAAAAGGTAACAGCAAGAGAGGAAAGGAGAGAACAGGATCACCTCTTTTAGCAGCAATTTGCAGTGTTACTATGGCAGGCGAAACAGAAAGCTACTGTGTTAGGAGACAGTTCCACAATAGCCAAAGTCGATCTATATTGGGGCTGCTCTTCCACTGACCCTAGCACTGAGGCAATCATGTGGGGCTGCTAAGGTTAAGAAAAAGATGCCTCAAAACAGTTACTAGTTTTCAGGTGCTTTGGCTCTCCATGCAGGGGTTCACTGAGACATTGCATGAGTGCTACTGCAGGCAAAAGAACAACAATACATTGCAGCAACCACAACTTTGGTTGCCTTAAATCACCATGGACCTGATGCCTTGACCTTGTTTAGCTTTTCCCTTAACTTGCAAACAGGGAACATCTCATGATTTAGCTGTGCCTTGGACATGAAGCCTGCTGCCTTGGTGCGTTACCTCTCTCTCTTTGTTATCACCGAGGACAAGACAAATAGGTTTGAGTTAAAAAGAGTGCTAAGCCTGTTCCTGTGTTCTAGGAACACTGAGAATAGATCATCTTTGGATCAATGCTGACAGCCATTAGTTTGTTAAAAAAATAGCACAAACTATCCCGCATATTAACTAGTAATCAGAATATTAGCTCTATCATAGTTCTGTGCATAGTAAACTCTACACAGAGAAACAGGTGAAATTCTTTTCAGCTTCACTTGAACCTCTCCACCCTGAAAAGTCTTCAAAAAGAAAGAATCCAACAATAATAAAAGAACATAACTTAGGAATGAGACTTGTCCAGACAAGACAAACTCTAAGGGCGTGACTATATAAGACAGAGTGAGCTGTCATTCATTTAACTACAGTTGAAATATTATGCTGCTGATGAGTATAAAACAGCCATAAATCATCCACAGATAACTGATAACTTCCCTTGAAGAGGAACTCCTGCCTGAAGTTACACAGTATCTTGTGTCAGTACCAGTTCCAATTTCTAGAGCAGAAAGAAATGAGTTTTTGATCTCAGAGTGGAGTTCTACCATTCTACATCCTCTTGTCTGAGCAATCTGCAATGCCACTACAGTGGTTTGTTCCTGTAAGCACTGCTTGTGGTACCCTTGACCCTGAAAAAAAATGGGTCTTTATTAGTGAAGAATGAAAACCTAGAATATTTTTGTCTTTAAAAATATTCTAAAGCTTGAGCTTCCCTGCAGCTATGTTGCTTGCAGATGCAGATTACTCATATTAAAAGTATAGATAGGCCATTGGAAGGTCAGAAAACTACAAATGCAAGTACTGTGGGGTATGTTTTGTTGGTGGTGGTGTTATTGTTTTTAACAGAATGGTTTTGCATCAGAAAATACGTTTTTCTAAAACAGAATAGTGTTTTGAAGTTTTGGTGGAAAAAAGTTGAAATTATCAATTTTCGTAATTCTCATGATTTTATGATTCCATAAAGACAACCTATATTCAATGCATTAATTTCTTTTACTTCTGCATTAAAATACATCTTTAAATCTATTTATACACATAATAGGTAATATGTAGTTATTGTCTTATATACTTATTCAAAATGGCTCAGTATTATTAAAAAGAAAATACATTTGGAATTTCCATTCGGTAAGAATTTTAATTTCTTGTTAGTACCATTAATTTTATAAATTTGTCTTCTTTCAAGAAATACAGACTTAAAAAATATATATATATACATATATACAGGAAGGAATATGGGATACAGGTATCCGGAAGTTCTGCTTTGGCCATGCTTTTTGATATCCATATGCCAAACAGGTCAGACATGGAACAACTTTATTCATATGGTCTTACATGTGTTTCAAGTTTATCTATAAAAAATTAGATGCTTAGCTACATATTATTAAAAAAAGTAAGACTTCAAAAGTCTGTTTCTATTTTAAAGAGCTCTCAACATGATAGCTCTAGTTCCGTTCATATTGGAACTGCTGAAGTTCATAAAGTTTCAGAGTTCTATAAATATCTAAAGGAGCAGGGCCTGCAAATAAAAAAAAAAAAAAGGGACAGAGGAGAGAAATACACTGAAAAACATATCAATATTGTATAAACCACTATTTTTAGGTATCGTATTATTTCAGATTTTTTGCATTACATTTAAAAATCATTCCTGAGAAGAGATGTCTCAACTCTTATGACACATATTTAACAAAATCTATTCATGGAAATCCTCCATCTGTTCTGAAATGAATAAGAATGTTATTATAATTGTTTTAGGTCTATATGGAGACAAATGACAGACCAACTGCTGTAATGGAATTTTTAATGAAACATGCACGTTTCTGGCTGATTGGGCGTACTACTGTGATCTATGGATTAGCTGTTTGAAATTTGAAAATTCCTTACATCTGTCTTTACCTTCTACGTAGAATTATCCTATTCTGTACAGATGTGTAAATATTTACATTCAGAAATGTCATATGTTGTTAGTGGTAGAAGTACTTTTTTTCAGAAAAGCTTTGTCTCTTCTGTAAGAGAGAGAGGTGTCTGAATTGATAAAAGACTTAAGAACAGATAATCTGTCCCCAAAAATACACTCGAAGCTTAGGGTAGGCTTTCTGATATAATCTGATATTTTATTCTATATCTTATCCAACTACTAATTTAAATATCCTTACTCACTGGAATCATGAACACATTCTCTAGATTAGAAAATTAGGGCCTGATCTTCAAAAGAACTCCAGTTTGGGTACCTCCATGGCAAGATTTTGAGGAGTATTTAGTATTTTGCAGCTTACATGAAATAGGAGCTGAACTCCTCAAAATCTTGCTACTGAAGTCAGCATTTTCTTTCACACAACAACCTTTAAAACCATCTGACCTCCAGGCCTAAACCTTTTTCAAAGATTAAAGCAGAAAAATGAAAACACAAGTACTCAACTGTGAATTGCTTCATCTTCTACTGTTTGTTTAAATATTGATAAGAAGGGTGTGTAGAAGAGGGGTGGGGAGCGGAGAAGGGCTAAAAGGTATTTTTTCCTGAACTTTTGCAGTTTCCAAACTGAGTTGTGCTAAATAATCAGCAGCGTACCCATGGCTAACACAATTTGCATCAGAAATTAATCAGATACCAGAGTTCAAAATGTGTTCTCTTTGTTCCTTTTTCCCTTTACAAAAAAAACACCCTATTTTTAAGAACACACAGTCAAGATCACAGAACAGCAAAGTTCTTATTTCAAATACTTCTTTTCACTCTAAGTTATATAGTCTTTTAAAACACAAAGCCTTTTAACTGAATGATTATACTGCCTTAATATTTAGATCTTTTTGCAACTGAGAAGACTTTGGTTTGGCATCTCAACTGGTGTTGACCATATAGACCCATTTAGGTCACCAGAAGAACCTCATTTCACATCACCTAACATGTTGCTGCATTATATACATGTAAGCCCTGGTTATGCAAACACCTATTCATATACTTAATTCCAATACACGGAGAGTCCTATTGAAGCCACTTAGTCACCTAACATCATAACATGGACAGACATTCAGTATAAGCCAAAAAAGTAACTGAGTTTTTGCTATCCTATGTATATTAAAGACATAACTGACTCAGATTTCACAAACCATAGACAGAGAAGTGTATGTTTAGGACTAATTCCATGCATGATATTTTTGCTACTTAGTTCTGAGAAAAACAATGAATTCATATCTAATGCTATTTTAGCCATCTGTGTTTCTATAGCATTCTGTTATTCCTGCACGCACACCAATTAGCTAATTTGCCCGCTGTTGGAAACCTTGTTAGGAATGTTAGGTTAGTCTGGCCTCAATAAAGTCAACAGCAAAATTCCCATTAATTGGACAGAATCTCAGCCACTGTCTCATAAACTCTGAAAGAAGTTGCCATCGTTGCAAAAGCAAAAATAAAAATTTGCCCATTCCTCAATCAACACAGCTCATAGCTTACAGTTTATCACGCTGGAAAAACACTGTGGCTTGGAGCTGACATACATCTGCTGCTGTACATGGCGTCTTCCAGCACAGACAGGAGAGAGCTGGGAGCAGTAGCGTCTTAAGATGCAGACAGATTTACCTGAACTTCACAGACAGACCCTCATAACATATAAGCGAACATCCCTTCAGAACGCACACAATGAACAGGATTAACTCAGAACACATTAACAATAACGCACAGCTAAGGTTACCTCCACACTTCCTTTCTGAAAACTTTGACAAAACTTTAAGCCTTCTCCCTTCTTGAATAAAAGCAATTGGGAAGAAAAAATTATCTATTGGCTTTCAAAAGAAGAAAAAATAAGGTAAGTTCACAACCTTAAAATTGATAGCGCTAGTAGAAATTGCCAATAAAATTCTCAACTTCACAAAAATAACTGAGCCTTTGCCTTCTTGATCAATATTGTCACTGTTGGTCTCAGGAACATACAGCAGTCTTCTGACTCTTAAGCAGCTAAAAACTAGTAAGAGGCTGAGGCCCCTTTCCAAACCTTTGACATGGGAGCAATTCCATTGGTTTCACTGAACTTGTTCCTCTGACAGACTGTAAAGACCAAGTCTCATGTAAGGTGTTTATGCCTGTCCAAGGAACATGCAACAGTAACATTCGTTCCTGCCTCTGCGCACTTTTGTATTACAGTATGTATAATATCAATCTGTCCCAGTTTTAAAAAGCTACAAACATCATGCAACCCTTATAGCTGTAACCCTGTATAACTCTTACAGCTGTAAGCTTTAACAGCAGAATTTACTCTGATGTAAAACACAACGTTATCACACTTTCAGTTGCGTGTCTTTTAATGCGAACCTGCTTTTCTATAACAGTTTCAAATTCACAGCCTGACTGCTTGTGCTCAAATGTCAGAGGGCAATTTTCTTTAACTGTAAGCCTTGAGCTCTGTCTTTCCATTCAAGCATCTGCTGTCCCAGTCAGCTCCATTTTCATTTATTACTGTCCAAAAAATACCAATGAGGCTCTTCTTGAGAGGTTATTTAGCTTATCCCTCAGCTTCAAGGAAGAATTAACTATATTTAAACCATTCCTAACAGATGTTTGCCTAACCCATTCTTGAATATCACCGCTAGTGGAGACTGCAGTGCCTCCCCAGGCATTCTGTTCTAATAATTCATTATTCAACCCTTTAAAAGTTTTTCCTGATGTCTAATGTAAATGTTCACTGCTGTAATTTAAGCTCATTGCTTCTTGCACTCTTCACAGGAGACCTAGCGAAAATTTACTTTCATCTTTTACACTTTTGAACTCTTATTGCAACAGATCTGTTTTGTACAGTCTTATCAACCCCAATTTTATCATCTAAGACAAAGCGAACACAATTTTAGATAAGAAAACATAGCAAGACTAATATATTTAGAAAAAAAAGTAGATCCCATTTTGGACCTACTATCTTTATATCTATGATCATATACAGTAAAACATTTTAACAATGGTCATTTATCATGTTCCTCAAGAGAACCAATAAAATGCAATGAATACACATCCTCTGATGTTGCACAGATACAAAATGTATAGTTTGTTTACAAACTAATATTACTGAATGTAAAATGAAGCAACATTTTAAAAAAATATATTGGTAAAGGTCCAAAGTTTACATTTTCTAAAATATTAAGTTCATGTTTTATTTACAGACCAGCTTTCAAACAATTATTGGCATTTTGAGATAACTGCTTAACCTGATGAGTACATGAATAAAATGAAGCTGTAAAAAAAAAAAAAAACAACCAAAGAAAAAAACAATAATCAAAGTTCCATATAACAGTTCCAAAATTGCTATTTTCAATTTCTATTTAGAAAAGCAAGATGTGATCTACCACACAGTAACTTACCAGAAACTGGTCTAACACTTTCATATGCTATAGGTATCGCAAGTGACCAATGTTATCCAACCACGTGCCCAAGAGTGCGTTTTTTTTTCCCATTCCAACTTCAAATGAAGTTTTGACAACAGTTGTAGTATTTACAAATTTAAAGTAAAGGCTTGATATCCCTTTGGATTACATTACCACTGTTATTGTGCCTTCTCTTGTTGACTACACATAGCAGACTGCAATCCAAAGACCATGTATTTTGTTGACTCTGTGAGTTAACAGTTAATTTAGCAGCATCTACCCCAGCTTGTCTGAAAAAAAAAATAGGCAACTCTACGTAACAGACTATTAGTGAACACTGATTCTGGATCAATTATGACTGAAAACATTCACTGAAACCTCCCTCTTGTTGGGAGGTGGTGTGTCAGAAGGCGGAAGTTTTTAAACTTGAAGGGGACCTACTAGCTGGTATGACCAGCCATGACACAAAGCCCAGCCTGAACACTGCAGGCAGGTAGGCGATAGCCTGTGGCTGTGCTCTGCAACTCCGGAGGTCTGGCAGTGACACCTGGTCACTCGCCAGTGCAGCGAATCCTCCTGTGCTGCCAGAAACACTCCTTTGCCTTAACTGTGCTAGGTTAGGTGAACTGAAAGCTGCATAATAAAAACAACAGCCTCGGCTGTATTAGCTTTAACTAAATTCTACTGGGTCCAAGTAAGGAACATGTCTCCTTCTCCACGCTGCACCCTTTTTCCTTTGTGGCTCTGCCCCATCTCTGGGGGCCGGCATAAGAGTGAACATAGAAACAAACGAGGCAGACTGTCTTCCCCACAGAAGGGATTGGTGAATGCCACAACCCTTCTGCTTTGCCAGCCAGGACCACTGTGAATAATGCGGTATTTTCAGGAAAGCAAGTATTTCATTAAATTTGCCACCTTGATTAAAACAAGAGGATATCTGAGGGAATGGAATAAGAAGCGATGTCATTTTGATCACCGTGCCCCCTTACACTCTGTTGTACCAACCTCTAGCACCTTTTCACGTTAGGTGAAAAAAGGAGGAATTAAAAAGCTTAGGGAATCAATGTCTGTTTCTCCAAAACTGTAGGTATAACACTTTCAAAACTGTGAAAAACAAGTATTTCCCTTCCATGGCTGTTATTTTCTGAGATCTCAGCGTTTTTAAACATAACTCACTGATTTCGATGTCTACATCTTATGCAGTATTCCATACTGGATGAAACAAAACATCAGCCGGTGATGATCCCTGTTTTATAGAGAACTCGATCATATTCTTAAATTAAATCAGGTATTAGTGCATTATACTGCTAATGACAACAAAACTATTTCATATTCTAAGAATACCCATCTCTGAAATGTTTTAAAATACCTAACCAAGCAATGCTATGTCTTCCTATGTAGCATTCAAATCCTCTAAAAATACGTTTTCTTGAAAAGATAATTCTCAGTCTAAACGTATACCAACAATAGATTTTGTTCAATTTACTTTCTTATATTATTTCTGATAAAGTTTCTGCTTTAGTTTTTAGCTACAAGCTATAGTTTCTAATTGCTGCTCTGCTTCAGCAGCCATAGCTGCTGCCTGTAACTGTTCTGTTTCACTCTGGATGGAATTGGCTGTAGTAACTTGTTTTCTTTCACTGTGCATATTGTTCTCATGCCTTTTTAGATCAGATGCTTTAGCAAATGCTTTAGTGCAGGAACTGCAGACAAAAGGTTTCTCTCCTCGGTGTCTTCTTTCATGGTCTTTGAGGTGGGACTTGTGCTTGAAAGCTTTATCACACATATGGCATGCAAATGGCCTCTCATTACTGTGAACTCTTTCATGCTTTTTTAGATCTGGCGCACGAATAAAAGACTTTCCACATACCTCGCAACTGTAAGGCTTGTAACCTGTGTGTATTTTCAGGTGCTCTTTCAAATGAGCTTGCGTGGTAAAGCCCTTTGTACACATTTCACAAACAAATGGTCTATCAGCGGTGTGTAGCTTTTCATGTTTTCTCAACCGCGCTTCATCAGAAAAGGTCTTACCACAAGCCTGACATACGATGTGTTCCCTGTGACCGTAAAGCAAATACTCAAACTTCATATCCCCAGCTGCTGTGGTCCAGCTTGGTGTCTGTTCGTCTTTCACTTCGCTTATGCCATCATTAAATGTCAAAGCCTGAGGGGTCTGCGATCCTAAGTCTTTTGATTCGGTTGCTTCCATAGGCTCTACTTCTTGGCCATAGCAGTTTACTTTTCGAACCTCTTCACTTCCCAACTCTTTCAGAATCGCCTCTTGCACTCTCAGGGTAGTGGTAGGTGATTTTCCATCTTCCTGACTTGGGGGAGTTCCTTCCACCGTCACGTCTGATGGACTATCATCATGATCTCCAATTTCTTCCACCTCATCATCTTGGGTATCATTAGGTTCCCCCATAGGACGGTTTATTTTTAGACAGTACTTGCTCTTGGACTGTGTGTTTTCTTCAGGACTAGATACATCACGTTTCTGAGAGCAGAGTTTATCCAGAAATCGAATACCAAGAATCTGGCCTGAAGACATCATCAAATTCACATCCTCTTTCTTAACAGAAATCTTTGCAGTATACATGTAATTGAGAACTTCCTCAAAAATATCAGAACGAAGAAAATCTATTTCTATTACTGATGAACTATCAACTTCCAGTTTTTTGAAAAGCTTTTTAAAGTAGGTACTGCAGGCAGCAAGCACGCACCTATGTGCTCTGAATTTAACATCTTCAACCACGATAGCTATGTCACAAAATTCTCCTTCCAAACGTTGTTCATTTAATGTTTTCAGGAACACAGTTTTGTGATCGTCGTCATTATATTTAATGGTTTCAGACATACTGATGAAAAACTCCTGTAAAATAACAAGGGAAAGTTGTAATTTTCATTAAGTAGTCTAAGTCATAAAATCCCAACAGCCGATGTCATTTACACACTAAAAGAATTGCCAAATAAAATTTGTTGCTTAATATGACCAGAAAAAGCCTTTCAGATTATAAAAGCATTACTCTCAAACTTCTTTTAAAATTGTGAATACATAAAGGTCTTTCCCTAGGTTATACACTTTACAGGACTCATAGTGATTTATAAAGGTTAATTTTTTTTGTATCAACATATTAATTTATTCAAATACATTTATTGATTCAGTTATCCAAAATTGGAAACTTTCTCTGTGAAGCTGCAATTCCCAGTAAATGTATGATCCAACTGCAGTAGAAGTCATTCTTACAGCTAAAGGAAATGTTAATACTAAAAAATGCATAAGAAATACTCTAAATGGGTCAGCATAACAAACTAAATGTGAAATATCATATAAACCTTACCATGAACAATGCAGGAAATTTTCTGAACAAATGATTGTTAAATATTTGACAGATGCTTAACCCTTACAATGGGCCACCTTCAGCCTGAAAGACAGGAAGATAATAACATTTTAAGAAATGAGAAAATCTAGTCCAAAAATTGTTTTAAATTTGTGTGTTAGAACACAGCATTTTCAATTATTTAGAATTATACAAAATGCACTGTTAAAATACCCAGTTATTTTGACTGGTTCTACAGATGACTGCATAAATTGATCTGACAGCGCTGTTGTCATAAACCATGTGTTTACTTTCCTCTGGCTGCTTCACTTCCCTGACTCCACTTTCCTGCTACTTACTTTGCACTACATCTAAAAGCCTGAAAAGCCTCTACAGGAATCAACAGCGTTAACCCAGTACCCAACCCATCAAAAAGGTGATTAATCTCCTGCTGAATTAGTGTGCTGCGCAAGCCTAGCGGAGGGTCTGGCAAGCAGAGCGAGCATCCCAAAGGACAGCAGACTGGGCTGTTCAGGACCAGGGAAGGGGACACCACAGATACCATATCTCCAAAACAATGGAGATACTTGAACAGCAGAAGGATAATGTAAAACTCATAATTTAGATTATTCAATCCCGATCTCCCACGGGCATCTACCTGTGACAGAAGCAGGACATGCACTGGAAAGGAAGGAAATTTAATATTTGGTTCAGACACCTCTCTCCATCACCTGGCACAGAGCTACTGGGAACTCCTTTCCTAGATTCTAATTTATCCTTGACCATATACAGAACAGAAGCAGATGACAGGTATGCGACTTCCACTCTTGGCGCTGGGTGTTTAACATGGCAGGGAAACACTTGGCTCCCTACAAATACCTTTGTAGGTCTGGCATCTCAGCATACAGCGCCACTGACTAAAAAAATCTGAGGAAAGACAAAATTCTTTTTTTGCTCCTACATAATCAGATGTTAAGAGAGCCAGATAGGAAGTGCATAGATATTTGAAATACACAAAACAAAACCAAGAAACACTGTATGTATTTCTCTGGGCTGTCTGGGTCTACCCTCCCAGGAAAATGTATGCATCCAGCACCCAGGAGGGCAGGACAAACAACTATTTCAACAGGATCTGTTTAGAGTTCCTTGCAAGCTGGGGAGAACGCTGCTTTCTTTTTAAGCAAACAGTAAAGCATCACTGCCAATAATCTAGCAGCAATCCCACCCTGTTTTGTTAAAGAATATGCAGTTTTGCTGCAATTCTGTTGAGACTTACTAAGGGAAAACCAATTACAGGAGAAGCAATTGGCTGAAAACAGTGTTGCTGAGTACAGAGGGGTGTGTAATTGGTGAAGGAAACAAAGTTACTACTCGGCGAGTGGAGCACGGCAGGCACTGGACCAGAGAGCCTCCAGCACCGAGCCAAGGCAGGGGGAAAACTCCCAGTGCCGCTGGGTAATTCTCATTGTTCCTACGCGCACACACTTTTTACGCTGCCGTTACCACCACAGGAACGGGGAATTATGTCTGGGGTTGTAACTGTTCGTGCAGCTCCTGCCGCCGCCGCCAGCCGAGGCACGCTGGCTGCCTCGCCACGTTAGCTCTCCCGGCTCTGGAGGCGCACCGCCGCGGCGCTGACGGCCGTGCCCGTGCCCGCGACCGCAGCGGCAGCCATGCGCACGCCTGCTCCATGCACCCGCCGGCGAGGACGCGGCGCAGGCGGGTTCCCGGCGGGGCCCAACCCTGCCGGGCCGCCGCGGCCCGCTCGCCGCCGCCACGGGAACCCGCGCCGCCACCGACGGGGGCCCGCGGCTGCCGGCGCGGCCCTGCGGCGGGGGGACGACGCCCGCGCTGCCGGCCCGCCGTCGGGGGCGCCCGCGAGCAGCGGCAGCCGCGGCGGCGGCAGCAGCGGGCCGCCTCTCTCCGGAGCGAGCCCGGCGCTGCCCCCGCCCCGCGCCGCCTCACGGGGCTGCGCGGGGACGGCGCTCCCCTCCCCTTCGCCCCAACGGTTCTCGCGCGGCGCCCGCCCCGCCGGTGGCGGCGGCGGCCCCGGCCCAGACGCCGCCAGGCTCCCGCCGCCAGGCCGCGGCCGCGCGCCCCTTTGTTGCGGCCGCCGCCGCGCGGGGCCCGCGCGCCCCAACGTGCGCATCCGTGGCTGGACGTGTCCTCCTCCGCCTCCTCCTCCTCGCCCTCCCCCGCCCGCCCGCCGCGCGCGCGCGGCAGGCGCGCGACGGCTCCGAGCTGCTGACGGCGGCAGCGGGCGCGCTCGCGGCGCCTCCATCTCACCCAGCGCGAGCCGCCTGGGCTTGAACGGCCGCGGCCGTCAGCAGCCGCGGCTGCCGGAGGCGGCGGCGGCAGTGAGCGGGGGGGGAGGGGGAGAGGAGGAGGAGGGAGGGGGGCGCGCGAGGGAGAGCGCGCGCGCGCAGCGCAACGGCGGCCCTGCCGTTGGGCGCGGGGAGGGGGGGGGAGAGAAGGGGGGGAGGGAACGGGGAGAGGGCTCGCGCTTACCTGCCGCCCGCGCGCGCGCGCGGAACCGCACTTCCCGGGGAGCGCGGGGGGCTGCCGCTGCCGCCGCCGCTGCCGCCGCGCGGGAGGGGGCCGGGGAGGGGGGGGAAGGGAGGGAGGGAGGGAGGGAGGAGGGGGGAATTTGGGGAGGGGGCTGGGGGGGGGCCTGCGCGCGTCTCTCCGGCCGTCACCGCCGCCTCCTGCACGAGCACTCAGTGCGCGCGCGCGCGCCGGGGGCGGGGGTACGTGCATGCGCGGTGCGAGCAGGGCGCGCCTGTGCCGGGGAGCGTGGCGGAGGCGGAGGAGGTGGGGAGGGGAGCGGGGGCAGCGCGCCGGCTCCATCGCCCTTTTCGGGTGGCCCGCGCGGCGGCGGGGGAGGGGAGGGGAGCGGCGGCGCGCGCGGGGGTGGCCCTCGCCGAAGGGGCGGCCGGGGAAGCCGTTCCCGCCGCGCCGCGGGCACCCGCCCCGCCGCGCCTGCGCCCGCGTGTGCGAGCCCGGCGCGGCCTCGGCCCCGAGCCGGGCGGCGGGCGGGAGAGGGGGAAGGCGGTACTCGGCGGGGCGGGGCCGCGCGCCGGGCATGCCCCGGCGGGCGGGAAGGGGCGCTCGCGCCCGGCGGCGGCGCGCTGCGCCCGGGTCCCGCGCCCGCAGCGCCGGTGCGGCGGCGCTCGGGAAGGGGCGGTGGGACCCCCGCCGCCCGCCCGTCCGGGTTACTTTAGGCGGGATTTTTAAAAAGCAGTTATCCGGGGAGCGCGCGCTGGCGGGCGCCCGCCGGTTCGCGGGGTCCCGGGTGCCCCCGCGCGCGTTGCCTCTGTGGGGTGGCGGCTGTGCGATCGCACGGGTTCGCGGTTAAAGGCCGGGGGCGCGCGCCTGCCCCCTCCGCCTCTGTTGCGTCCTCTGCCTGTCACGGAGGGGGAACCGCGGCTGCCCGCCAAAATCCGCTGTGCCCGGTCACTGCCTTTCCGTCGGTTAAACGCCCAGGGGCCTGAATTTTAGAGAAATAACGCGATCGCTAGAACGACATAAAAGCTGTTGTTGCTGCTCGTCTTCCACCTCCGATTTTTGTTTTGGAAAACGGTTCGTGAGATGCTGGCCTGACGGCACAGCGTTCAGAGAAATAATTCGTGGATAAATAAAACTTTAAAATGTTGCTGTTAGTGTAAAATGCAGCAGTTCTGCTAGAAAAAAAAAATAAAGTCTCAATATAATAACGACTTGTGTTGAAAATTACCAGCAATATAAACAAGTTACTGGAATAACGGAATCATCCTCTGGGAACAACACAGTAAATTTTTTCATCAGGTTGATAACTCCTGCCCCTTCCTGAGTCACCCCTCTGATGTTTTTGTATGACGCACTAATGTACGTAGTGAATTCCTCTCCAGCTGGATCACTCTTTTTTAAATTATTAATTGAAAGATTTTATTTTTTTCCTACCCACTTTTAGATATAATGAAATGAAGTCCATATTTTGCCTGGGTAGTCAAAACTGCCAGGCCTGTGTTTGTAGTGGCATCGGTGATTTGCATTCAGAAGGCAGAACTAACTGTCTTAAATCTTTAAGTATTTCTGAATCCTGTACAAGAATTCCTTCCAGCATGGAAGGAGCTTCCCTTTTACAATTTCATTCTTCCGCAGTGCCTCAGACACACCTGTGATACCCTTATTAGTCCTGAGAAACATGTAACCGCTGAGTTTACTGTGCCAACCAGCAAATTACACCTCTTCATTTTGTTGTGCTCTCTGCTTCTGCTGTGTCTGTACAGCGCCTGGCACAGCATGGATACGCTTCACATCTAGGGCCAGGTTCTGCTGTAATGCAGGCAATCAGAATTAAACTCCCGGTGGAGAAAAGCATGGTACCATAGGAAAGGTATGGCTACCTGTTTTTTCTCTCTGTTTTTCTGTGTCATAGGCTGCTTCTGAATGTGTACCGCATGTTTCAAATTGTATCGTTAGTAGCTCTCACTGAGATACTAAAATAGAGGCAGGGTACGTTCAATATCCAGATGTGTTAACTATGAATTGTGGAAAATGAAAAAAAAAGCATTGTTACTGCCTAACTGCGTTGTATTTTTCATTACATACGATGTCCCAGGTATTTGCTGTGTGGTCTGAAGTTGGCAGTGCTGTTTGGTGAGCTTGCAAACTGAGAGAAAGACTTCCTCCTTTCTGTGTGGAAGTACTGGAATGCTACCGGATTGTAAATGCTATAGATAATATTATAAAGCCTGTACAGTGAGCAGCAGGAGTAAAGGCTGTTAAAATTTAGCAGTACCAGGTAATAATAATACAAAAATTGCACATGCAGTTCAAGCAGCTGCTAATAAGTGGCTTATTTAAACTGCTGCATGTGAGACAATTACGCATGTCCCCGAGACTACTTTTGCTGAGTGACTGAAGCGGGCTAGAAATAGAAACCAGTGCCACATGAGAATCCAAGTTTCTGGTGAAACCTGCTTGTCTAAATTGCACCTGTGAACACATACCCTATACATCTCATCAACACCCTATGCTGAAAAGTAACAGAGGAGCCTACAAGGCATCTCAAGTGCTGGTGTGTGGAAAGCACAGGTAGGATAGCTGCATATATAAAACAAAGTGTGATAAGAGGTCTGAATCTGGGCATGTTGCACTAGGTTTTGGAAACAAAAGATGAACGGTAAAGAAATTTCCACTGAAAAGACTTGGGATTGAAAATATGTATTATTGAAGGTGAAGCATAAGAATAAGAAAACACATCTCCACTAGCATGTCTGTGGGCTAATATATGTAGTCATGTCAGTTGCCAAAAGCAAGTATGTTTTCAATCTACTGGAAAATACCTTTCTGCAGAAAAAGTGTAACCAGGAGGAAAAAATGTCCCGATCATGGATCCGACTGAAACACTCTTCCTATTACATTACCCTGTACCCAGCTAGCACAGATTAACGTTCGGGCTTTGAAGTAGTCGTGCTGTTTTCCTGTCTGATGGGCCAGACTGTAGATACCGTGGAACTGTTGAACCAACAGGCTGTTTCCAGACTGTTTGGATTGCAGGGATATCTGTAGGGAAACAGAGCCCTGTGTAGGATGCGCTTGTTTGTTTAGAAAATTGTGTAACAGGAGTGAAGAATGACAAGTGCCACTTTCTGCAGCCACGTGTGAGGCACGGGAGATGGCGTGCAGGAAAGGCCGAAGGTTTGCATCTAACATGTTCTAAGTGGCAACCGGTTTCAAAATATATATTAAGTGTCAGTGGATTCTTGTGTGTTTGTGATGGTTCGGTTTATAAAGTCTGTATGAGGTACAGGTGGTGATACAAACATGGCAATATTATGGCCAGTTTTCATGTATTCCAATTGTGTCTTGGTCTTGCAGAAATGGTCATCATACAAGGACGCAGATTTTCCATGTTCACTTTTCATGAGGTGGATTTCTCATCAGGCCGAGCAGGCGAAAGAAAGTGCAGATACAAAACGTCCAATATTTTTGAAAGGGAATTGCAGACCCTGTTGGTGTATTCCCACGTGTTGGCAAGGACGGTGTGGGTAAGCCTCCAGAGAGTGTAAGTGAATGTGCTAGGACAGAGGAGGACAGTCAGGGAGCAGATGCTCCTTGCAGTGTGTGTTTCCCATGGCAACCTGGCAAATTTCCCAGCAGAAATTTGCGTGCGAGTTAGTCATGTTTTTGCATCACTTACTCACTTCTGTGTTTTCAAGTATCCCCACAAAAGAGGGAATAGTAGAGACAAATGAGGAGGAACAGAGCATAGACAATGGAGGTTGGCGGCACAACCCCTGGTTAAGCTGTGCGAACAGAAAGAGATGGTGAGAGGCCAGCTCACCACCCCAATGACTGAAGAGCACTCATAGTTTGCACCTGTGCCAGAAGGGACACGAGTCCTCTCTAGAGACCCTGATCTCTAAAACCTTATTTAGTAGTATTGTATTCTAAGTAGAAGAGCATCTTAATTATATACTTTTCTTTCCAATTATAGTACACCTTGTGGCATGTTTATCTACAGTCATGTATGATAGGCATTTGTCAAAACTTGTGGTAGGTAAGAGGTGTGGCCCTGTGAACACAGCAGTTCATGCTCTGTGCATGCATAAGGCACTCCATATTCTGTTTCTAAGCAAAATAGTCAGGTCTAGCTGTAACTTGCATAATTTTACACACCTTATTACTATCCCTGTTGGACTGTCTCTCTGCCTCTGTCTTCCTCCTTTCACCTCTTGTTTTGGGTATATTTCTTTATGTTTTTGGGTTTGCCCTCCATTGCTTTACTCATTTTCTCTATTTCTTCCCTATATCCCCACCATCTTCTCATTTTTCCTTTTCCTTCCGCTCTTTCACTGTCAGTTACCTTACTCTAGGCCCATTTCTTGGCTCTGCGTGACATCCTTGTTTGACTCAAACCATACAGCCGGTGCATGAAGAAAGACAGATGCCACTTTTCGACGTCAAGTGCCAGAGGAATATAATGAAAACTTCACTTTCTTTTCCTCTCTCGCAGTGTTCTCTCTGTGTTTCCTTACTCTTGTGTTGTTATCTTCCTGCCTTATTCAGTTGTGATCCTGTACACTGAAGCTAAGTGCTACAGGTAGAGGCTTTAGGGAGCAACAATGTGTACTGTCACCCACAGCACCCAGTGGAAAGAAGAGACTGAGCAGATGTGAGAGGTCCCAGATGAGAAAGAAAGAGTGCTACATATATTTGGATCCTTCATCCTGGGTAACGATGGTATCAAATGAACAAAAGCCTAAAATTACACATTCAATCTTAATGTGGATATTTCTTGACTTTTAAGTGTATAATATGCATTATAAGAGGAACAGAAGGCATTTTGGTGAATTAGTTAATATTCACTAGGCAAGAGCTGTTTCTGTGCTTGATTCCTGTTTGCATTGCAGACCTGCTAACGTTATGAACACACTCCTAAGAAACAACTGGTCCACAAGAATATAACAGCTTCCTTATGCCTGATCTATCAAAAATAACAGATTTCTCATTCACAGGTCAGGTATATTTTTGATTTACAGAGCACTTATACCATCTGGTCCTATAACACTAGCACGGTGATTTCAATTTCAGCCATGTTTCGTGTTCAAGGCAGAGTCTTTCAGTATGCAGTTAATAGAGGAGACTGCCATTCTGTGAATTATTTACATGATGTCCAGTTTGTTTATGTAAGTAGGGCAGACAGATTTTTCTGGATGAATGATGTGCTGGTGTGATAATGGGCAGAGCAGAACAATATAACTCTTCTTTGAGGTGGAGTTGTGGTTACCAAGTGTATTGGATTTGCATGGCAAGGTTTTGGTAGCTGGGAGGCTACAGGAGTGGCTTCTGTGAGAAGCTGCTAGAAGCTTCCCCTATGTCCGATAGACCCAATGCCAGCTGGCTCCAAGACAGACCAGCTGCTGGCCAAGGCCAAGCCCATCAGCAAAGGTGGCACCACCTCTGGGATAACATATTTAAGAAGGGGGAAATGTTGCTGCGCAACTGCAGGCAGAGAGAGGAGTGAGAATAAGTGAGAGGAACAGCGCTGCAGACACCAAGGTCAGTGAAGAAGGAGGGGGAGGAGGTGCTCCAGACACCGGAGCAGAGATTCCCCTGCAGCCCCTGGTGAAGACCGTGGTGAGGCAGGCTGTCCCCCTCCAGCCCATGGGGGTTAATGGTGGAGCAGATATCCACCTGCAGCCCATGGAGGACTCCACCCTGGAGCAGGTGGATGCCCGAAGGAGGCTGTGACCCTGTGGGAAGCCTGCACTGGAGCAGGCTCCTGGCAGGACCTGTGGACCCATGGAGCCAGAGGAGGCCACACTGGAGCAGGTTTGTTGGCAGGACTTGTGACCCCATGGGGGACCCACGCTGGAGCAGTCTGTTCCTGAAGGACTGCACCCCATGGAAGGGACCCACCCTGGAGCAGTTCGTGAAGAACTGCAGCCCATGGGAAGGACTCACGATGGAGAAGTTCGTGGAGGACTGTCTCCCGTGGGAGGGACCCCACGCTGGAGCAGGGGAAGAGTGTGAGGAGTCCTGCCCCTGAGGAGGAAGGAGCAGCAGAGACAACATGTGATGAACTGACCGCAACCCCCATTCCCCATCCCCCTGTGCTGCTGGAGGGGAGGAGGTAGAGAAATCGGGAGTGAAGTTGAGCCTGGGAAAAAGGGAGGGGTGGGGGAAGGTGTTTTTAAGATTTAGTTTTTATTTTCTTATTACTTTACTCTGATTTGATTGGCAATAAATTAAATTAATTTCCCCGAGCTGAGTCCGTTTTGCCCGTGATGGTAATTGGTGAGTGATCTCTCCCTGTCCTTATCTCGACCCACGAGCCTTTTGTTATATTTTCTGTCCCTTGTCCAGCTGAGGAGGGGAGTGATAGAGTGGCTTTGGTGGGTACCTGGCATCCAGCCAGGGTCAACCCACCACACCAAGTTATTGTGGATCTTGTCATGGCTACATGAAACTAATTTTTATTCAAATGTGAATTTTTGGACATGGCATTTTGCTGAAAGAAGCCAAACTTGCCAAATGTAAACAAGTAGTGTTTACTACGATGTGTTTGTTTTGTCAAATAAAACAAGCCTTTTACTTGTGTTTATTGGAAACTGTCCCTCACAATTATGGATGGGCTATAATTGAAAAATCAGTTGTCTCACAGCTATAGCCCTTATTCTTTGTCAACGTCATGTTTTATTGTTCCTGAAAGTTAGAGGTTTTATTGTTTACAGCAAGAAGAACTTGTTGAATTCTCCATTGCTATTTTTGTTATTTAATGCTCTATAAATAAACTAAAAGCATTATCTAATTTGATAGTTTCACATCAGTCAGCGACACAGGGTACAACAACAGAAGGAAATGGAGCCTTTTCCATGCTACACAAAATGCTTAAAATTCTGTAGCTGAGACTGAATGACCAGGATTCCTGCATTCATAAACCTCTCACAAAATGCCATCAGTAGAGAGGAATAAAGCCCCCCTAGTAGACAGCTTGCCTGCTTCTAGGTGGTACAGCTGCTTTCTTCACTAGTTGTTTGCAGACGTTTATTTGCGGATGTTTTTGTAAGCAGTTGAGCATATTTTGACAATCATATGCTTAAAGAGAGGTGGAGAGCTTCATACAATGAACAAGTTGTGTGGCTCTATGCGTGACATTTTATTTAAAGGTGATGGCGTTTTCCGCACGTTTGCTAATAACTACAAACTTTCACTTTTTAAAAAGTGCAAATTTTAGAATGGAGAGCACTTTCGCTGACTATTCTAGTTTGCACATTTCAAACCTTCATCAGCACTTTCCCCAAAGGAAATCAGAAGAATTTTAGCCTGTTAACACCTGCATTTTTGATGTCACTATTGAATCTGAATATTTGTAGAAAGTATGGAAACAATTTTATGATAATGAAAGTGGAAATCAGAACTGATCTCATCTAACAGTGAAGTCATTAAAGATCACTGGAAAACACAGCAGCAAAAAAAACCTTAACTACAGAAACACATTTGAACTGAGCTGGATTCAGGCTAGAGGCAAAAAGCTCAGTGCTCTGTCAGAACTGTTAAATATCATTGATTGTCACTTGTTCAAGAATAAGAAAGATTTTTAGAATGGGAGGAGTGTTTGATTCATTTGGAGGGAATAAACAGGCCTAGAAAGCTAGAAGAGTTATCCTGATGTCATACAACATTAAGGAGTTAAGATTTGGCTTTTTAACTTTCACAGTCCCATGGACAAACACGCAACCTTCATTACCAGTCATTAAAAGTACAGAAAAGAAGGAATAACTTCAGTATTCACTTTTCTTCCCTGAACTGACAGTCTATTTGTTGTATTAAAGGTGGCATTAACAGTCCTGGAGAAAGAATTAATTCTAATGGTCTGTAACGTCAGTTGTTCAAACTAGCTTCCTTCTAATTACCTTCTAATGACAGGCATACCTAAAATAATAGCAAACATGGAAATAGAAATTGAAGCTCTTCTGGTGCTTCCTCTTACTTAGAACCTTTCCTTTTCAGAAGAACAAACCTCACCCATTGCCTTCAGGCAACTCTGAGATGCAACTAATGTGCACCAACACTATAGCTGTTTAAGATATCACTTTTGGCTGATGTTTTTGGCCACACGGTTATAGGAATGCTGCAGAAGACGGAGTCTTATCTGGCAGCCCCAAATGCTTCTCAAGCAGAGGAGAAACAGGAAGAGAAATGAAGGGATAAAAGCTAAGGTACGGAAGGAAAATAATACAGAAGTGGGAAGGTGAAACCTAAGGTTGGACTGGCACAGGTCTGGTAAAGTCAGCGGTACCAGCGGGGTTGCCCCCAGCTTAGGCTGGTCAGAGCATCCTTGGAGCAAGGAGCAGTGTTTCCACAATGGATCCTGGCCTTGGAGCAGTGGCAGGTCCCATGGTAAAGCGTTCCCCTTACCATCTGCTTGTCCTTTTACGATTGGTGGCAGGGGGCCTTGTTGCTGGATGAATTTGGTTTTCTGTATTTAATGTTTTGCAGAAGGGGATGTAACAGGTATCATAATATAAAATTAATCTCATTGATGTGATAGGTCTGTGTGTGTCCCAAAGAGGCTGCATAATTTTTGTCCAAGAATACATACACATATACGGGTAAGCTGAGATAGGGAGGTGGTGTGCATGGTTTCGGTTGGTGGACTCGTGACTGATATCAGTCTCTCATTCTCTGTTGAAATACAGCACACAGTTCTGGTTCCTATGTTCTGAAAAGGATGCAAGAAACAAAATAAGGAGCAGAAAAGGGCTTCAAAATTATTTGGAGAGCTGCAGGAAGTGTTTTACAGTGAGAGACTTTAAAAGCACAAGCTGTTTAGCTTCCTCAACAAGAATGCATTGGGATGATTTGATTACAGTGACTAAGACACTTACTTAACTTAATGGAGAGAAAATACCGAGTGAATAAAGGGATCTTTAGTCCGAAGACAAAAGACCTGAATTGCCCATAGCTGGAAGCTGAGACCATGAAACCATTCCGATAGGCAATGAAGCATACATTTTTTAAACAGAGGGTGTGATTAACTGTTGGAACAAACCAGCAAGAAAACTAATGGATTCTCCATCTCTTGAAATCATCAAGTGAAAAAATGAATGCCTTTGAATGTTATGCTTAGTCACACGCTAGTTAATTGGCTCAAACTAAAAGCAGCAAGTGACATTCTGTCCTGTTCTATGTAGGAGGTCAAATTAAACAGTTATAATAGTTCTCTTTGGCTTGCCAGTCTATGAAATACTGCAACTGCCAAAGGCCTACAGCAAAAGAAAAATAATGCTTTGAAGTTAAGCACTCCAAGGGTAAAGAAGGCAGAATTAAGGTTACTCTAGTAATCTTGACTATGATCCTCTGTGCATTTGCATTATGATGCAGTCTTAACTGCTCAGTCACTCAGATTTTCCTCTCAACATGGACCATTACCAAAATTATAATCCTAAATCCTTAGAAATCAGACTCTTCTGTTGCTTGATCTAAAGAAATAGCTCCTGCTTCTTTTTTTTTTTTTTATGTGGGTCAGCCCTTAGCAAGGGGTGCAATGAACAAATAGTTGTATAAAGGCCTGGCAGAATGAAAGGCACTTTGTACCATTGTCAAGTTAATGAAAGTATGGGAACTCTGGATCTTCAAGGACGGGATACCCCATTAGGCCGTCAAACTTGTCCTGCCTATTCTGAAAGGCAGCATGGGTATGGAGAGAGCGTGATCCTGCCATACTAAGACCAAATGCAGATAGAGGACATTAGTCACAGCCCAGTTGCAGACTACAATGTATTTTTGCAGGGAGGATTTTCTTTCTCATATTTATGTGTGTTACCTGAGATGCAGACAAACATCATGAGACTACCATATGCCTGTTAGGAAAAGGAATGAGACTGGGAAAATGTGCTGCCCAGCAATTTGCTTGAACCCATTCTCCTTACAGTCAGTGGGAATGTTGCCACTCATAAGGGAAGGAGATGTGAACGCATAATTTATAATCCAGTGTAGAGATAAAACTGGCTTATCAACTAACATGAATTTTTGAAGACATCATTTCATATTTAGAAAATAATATCAAATTTTGATTGAGAAAAATGTATAGAGCTATGCAATTATCTTTTAAACCCATTATAAAGATATCCCTTTCTATGGCTCTGTACATAACAGAGTAGTTAGGAAATAGATTTACTAATTTAACGCAAAATAAACGTGTAAGTACGTTTTTAGGGGAGAAAGGAAAGAGGGTTTTAATTTATAATGTTGCATGCTTTTGTCTCTTAGCAGTCTCAACATTACATTAAAAAGTTGCATGTTAGAGTATGAAAGAAAAACCTAGGCCTACATTTTGTTTATTTCTAGTGTGCCTTTCTATTTTTTTGGCCTGCCCCAAATGTCATATTATTCAGAGATCTCATCCAACAAAGCAACTAGAATGGCTCCCACTGATTTCCATGGGAGAAGTGTCAAGCTGTGTTAAGGATAGGACTGAGCATATCCTAGCTCTCTTCAGATGTAGTAGAGTTTTATTCTGATAAATCCAAAGCTATTACTGTAAATTAACAGTCTTATTTCTTATAAGATGAAAAAAAAATACCTCTCCATTTAGTTTGATGAGAGTCTGGAAAAATAAATATCCCATATTAGAATCAATATAAGTATTATTACTGCCCTTCTCTGTCTTTCTCAGGACTGGATTTTGCAAAAACTGTATTTAAGTGATTACTTCTAATAAATGTATTGAAGCTACCTGCGTCCTTCTGTGTTACTCAATGTGACCAAAGTTTGTGGAATAATATGATGACTATGCTGAATCCTGTCAGATTTACTGTTTAAAACAGAAGCAATCCCCTGTGAAGTAGTCTGTATCTCCTCCAGTGTTCATTATTAGTATATGCTTCGTCTCTGTATCATATGGCTAATTGTCTTGCCCAAAAGAAACAATGCATTAATTGCTTGGTGGCTTTGGCTCTGTCCCTCTATGAAAGTTTACAGATCCCAAGTATTCCCAAATACTTTTATTTTTAAATCACTACCATGTCAGAATATTGAAGCTACTTTTAGTAGTGTAGGATAACATAGTTAATACAGGTTTATATTTCTTTGCTTTTCTAAAGAGAAATAAAAAAAATGTAAGACCATTAGCTTCTTACCTGAAATTAAATTAGTAAATTATTAATAGATGTTACAGAATAACACAAAAGGAAAAGTATTTGCTTTGGTGATGGATTGGGAACTTGGCTGGGAATCAGAAAGCTGCATTCTGTCCTTGATTCTTCTCTAAGAGGTCATGACCTTGGTCACTCACTTCTGTTTCCTTCTCTTTCTTCCTTTAATCTGTGCTCATTTTGATGCTTAGGTTATAAAGGTTACCAGAAGAGGCATTGGCTCCAACTACATTGCCTTCCACAATGGAAAAAAAATCCCTGTGATCATTTTTGGACCTCATTGTGATATTTCAATATGAAGAGAGATTAACTGTTAGTTATGGGATTTGGTGGGTACAAAGTAACCCTTACTGATGCATATTTGTATATACTGCAGATAAGAATGATTTTCATCATCTCAGAAACACCTGAAAAAGATTTACATAAGATCAGAATTTAGTGTCATATTAAATGAAAGCTGTAGGTAGGATAGCTAAGGGAAAATAGTTGGCAATCACCTACTTTGTGTATACCAGCCATTCCCCCTATAAACACTTTGAATAATCTCCTGAATACATCCAAATTCATAGTTCTGATTTTTAATTCAAAAACATATCCAGAAGGAAAGGGGCTGTTGGATAGGGATAATAGATTTGAGCCATGATCAATACTTCTTTTGTTGTGCAATCTTCAACAAATTGCTTTGCTGCAGTTTTCTAAATTGTTAAGAGATCCTAAGATAAGTATATCAAAGTGATGATGTGCAGAAAATACTACCTTAAGACAACACAACTTAAGCAGCTCTCCCTTTTTCTCCCCCTTCTGTTGTTTCTTGGCTGCTCAGCATCTTTCAGAGGCTTCTTAAAAAGTCCTCAATATACAGAGCATACACCACCGATTCCTTTTTTCAGCTAGTTTCCTGTGAAGTCCAATGTCAAAAAAACTAATACTAAGGCTTTCTGAAGCTCAGGTCTGCCTGTGTTTTGCTATTGACTTTAAACACAGCACTCTTCAACAGTGTTTCAGGGCACCCTAATAGCTGTAGGTCAGCTTTGCTACCATTGGAGAAGCTTGAAAATATTCCAATACATTGTAGCTGGTAATGTTTAACCTATGGCAAAATAATCTAACTTTCATCTCTGTGAGAACTGTTTAGATGCCTTTGACTGATGTACAAGAAAGCCCAGGGATAACACATGTCCTTATGTATACTGGTAAACGCAGTTACCAAAATTAGAAATACAATGACTACAGCATAAAAAAGGTAGAGTGCAACAGGTATGGCAAACAATTCAATTTGCAATCAGTCTGCTGCAGCAAGAAGCTTTAGCACTGCTGAGTGCTTCTTGCTGAGGAAGGAAACCTATGACTTTTCCAAATCTGAAGAGCTTGCATAAAAGGGGAAAGTTGGAAAAGATCCACGGGATGTAGCTGCTGCACGCTAGAATGATAATTGGCTGTGGTGTGGCACCTCTCCTAGTGTGATGATGTTGTACAGTTGGACTTGGTCTGCGAACAGCATTGGTTGTTCAGCCACAGGATTGTCAACATTTCCGCCAAAACATACTTTTCTTATCAGCTTGTTTGACCACAGTTCTTTCAGCTGCTTGCGTCCCCAGTATATGTGTATTTTTTCAAACTGATACACCATGTGAAATGCATGTGGGCTTTGCAGTCACAATCAGGTCGTGTGTTTCTGTACTGTACAAGTTGCGTGAAATACAGGAAACATAACTTGCAATAAGTTATAGGTTTATGTGAATTATTAGTCCCATGGAAATAAGCAGAAGTTACATTTGCTTGGTTTGAACAATTTATGTTTTATAACCACGGTCCGTTAGAGTCTTTTCCACAGAACACATACAAATATTTCCAGCAGCTGTGACTGCCAAATTACTTGGAGCAAGTGAACATTGCTCAGTCTCTGTAAGTACAAAGAGATTAGTAACAATCATGCCTTATGGTCGTCCCAAGCATTACTCATTCTGCTTTACCTAATGCATACTTTGGACTTAAATGCCCACCGACATCTCAGCCAAAGCTGTTAGTGATATAACGACAGCCTGTGATGGTAATATAACAAGCCTTTTTGCTTGGTATGTGCTACGATTTCAAAATAAGGTAGGATTACACTAATCACTTATAGTACATCCGCAACAGAACTTGCAAACTTACAGTCTGATTATTTTATGCATTGGCTACAGTCTGATTATTTTATGCATTGGCAAATAAACTAATCTGTATTTACTGTTCAATCCCAATTTATTATTCACGGAATTCAAGGTGGATGGCTAAGCATCGTTCTCTGCTTTCTAGCTTCTGCAGTTTTCCTTCCTGTTTTATTTTGACATGAATGCAGAGAGATGGTCTCAAAAACGTGGGAAGAGAAACACATGGTAAAAAAAGAACGTCTTTTTGGAAAACCCTAGAGGAGCTTCACAACCAAGATACCAATCACCTGACTGTGGTAACTGAAAAAATACAGCAGCTTCTCAAAGACCTTGCATAAACAGCACAATATACACGCACAGTTCAGGAATGATTATTACAGCACCTTCTAAGTCCCAGTATCTGTATGTAACATAAGTCAAAAGAGGAAGGGACAGGGAAGATAGAGGAGAGCAATTTTCATAGTATCAGCATAATAGCTCTGGCTACTGTCTGTCAAGTAGTCCAATTTACAGAAAGTAATACTTCCAGTCTGGATCATCCTTGGATGGTGAGTCTCATGCAAGTGAAGTCAATGGAAAGTCTACAGAGTGCTTTAAGAGAGGTTCTGTCCCTTCATAGGCTTTTCCATCTCAAGTATCATCTCTGCCTAAATCAAATGCAACTAGCCATTGCTAATGTTCATACCCGTCAGGTGGAGATATGTGCAAATAAAGCAGGTGCATGGTACACTGCTATTGCATTTTGACTATCATTCTCTGAGCTTACCTTCATCAAAACAGAATTTTCCATATGCTGGCCAGTGCTGTCCATAATGGTGGCACTCACTGAAATGATAATTTATGCATTTTTTTTAGTTAGAGATATTTTCTAACTGCAGCAATTTTCAGATTTGCTCTCATATTAATAAGGTATATGGTTAGTAATGGAAGTAACCCAAATTTCTTTGTGTCAGCCTTATGCGCATGCAATTACATGCTGTCATAGCTGATAAAATGACAATAAGTAAATTTCCATACACATTTAAGCAAATCAAAGTGCTAGGATAATTCTTGCTTCAAATATATTCATATGAGGGAATGTGGCTGTTGTTTCTGTTAGACTATCCTGTTAATTACTCTCATCAGTGCCTATGGGACCTAGTCCTCACATGCACTGGAAGCAGCTTAGGCCGTAGGATTGGTACCTTAACTGTAAAAGCCCTGATTTCAGAGAAATCTTTCAAACAGATGGAAACAGAAGCAAGAGTGAAATGACAGCAGCTATAAACATCACCTCTTATACTGATATAGGTTCTGTAGATGTCATTCATTTCAGTAGCAGAAGCCCCTCTATTTACATACATGATGTCCACAAAGCATTTCAGTAACATCATCCTTTCATTTTTGTCCTGTGTGGTACCTCACGTTCTGTTGTACCCTTTGGCACTTGGGAGAGCAAGTGCTTGCAAGGTGACGTACCACATACAATCCACACTTAGCTATTTTGTAACTCTCTCCAAAGCAAAATTTAGAGAAAATTAGTAAGGGTTTTTTTTTTTGTTTGCCTGTTTTAAGATCACCAAATATAAGTGTGCATTCTCTAAGATTCTCATTTGCTGACATAGTTGTCATCTTGTTTCAGGAAAGCCTTTATTAGCCCACTAGCTTTACTTTTCCTGAAATGTACAGTATGTTGCTCACAGGAGTTCCACATAAGCAATAACTCAAGTAAGACTTGGGTGCCATTTCCCCTTCGTAAGATCACTGGTGCAGAAAGACCAGAGTGAGGATGTGACAGCTTTCCTTTTCCAGACTTCTTATTTTCAAATACTCTTGCCTCCTCTGACTTTCAGAGCATTTGATCTCACCTGACTCTTCTCTTATTATCTCCTGGATACCTAGGCCCTGTAGGCCACCGTCTCTAATTTTGACTTAGACATTCAACAGAGAACTGTTTCTCCTCTTCTTAAGGCCCTTCATGCTCAGACATCAGTGACTTCCTTGTTGATGATCCACCTTAGCTGCCCATTTCCTCATCCTCACCTCTGTTCAACTTAGAAGCTTGGCTCAAAACTCCCCATAAGGCAAATCACCCAGTTTGGCTCTTCACTGAATCTGTGATCTCTGTGATCTTTGGCTCCATTCCATCTTGGAACAGTTCAGTCTCTTGCATGGTGGACCCCATCATTATGTTCTGTCACTAGTCCAGCCTATCAAAATTTGTGTCTTAATTTCTCTTAGTTTACCTGGAAATTAAATTGAGATGATCCTTGGTTTCTTCATGTTTAATTCTTCTCTACCTTTGCAGAGAGGACTCTTTTGCCCTCCACTCTGAGGTCTGCCAGACCCTGGCTGAAGCTTACTCTTGTCATTGCTTCCTCTGCTCCTGCTCTCCTTCCACAGAATGTCTTTGGTGGAATGTCCTCCCACTCTAAATTAATTTCTGTGTTTTGCTTCTGCTGCCTTTCTGGCTAAAAAACCCTCATATTCTCAGTCCTTGTATTTTTCTCTCAGGCAGTCCATTGTGGGACCATTTTGGGTTTGTTCTGGGAATTCTCTATAAACATGCATAAAGTATTCCTCGCGCCCTGCTTAAAAATTCCCCTTTCCAAACTCTTGGCAGTAGATAAGCCATGTGCACTGGGATCCTTTATCACTAATGTCCCTTTGTATTTACCTGTGTGTCTTTATCCAGTCATCTCTTGCATTACTGTTTGTAAGCTGTTTGCTGGAAGAATCCACACTCTTGTTCTGTATTATTTGTATTGTATCTTGCAAAATGGAGTCATGGTCCATGACTGCAGCTCCAAGACAGTATGATAAAATAAACCATATACTATAATGATGATGAACTTAATTTGTTATTAGTGCCTCTCTTTTTACCGTGTTTCAGTGTGAAATAAGTCAGCAAACATCTTGCCAGATGTACAACTTGTGTTCAGTACATTGGCTTAAACCTAGTGGCATGGCTAGGAGGTTCTAGATTGTGTATTTGCTCTGTTTCCCATGGGAGAAAATATTAACACAGTTCAAAGCATAAGCGTACTTGCCTTATGAGTTACCTTCACATGGTAAAATCAGCTTCACCAATTCAGGCCGTCAAATATCTATGATCTTCAGACCATGCCTGTTTTGTTTTCATTTGAAATCTGTGCTGTAATGGTGAGGCTGCTCTGATACTGTAGTTCTAGTGATTTGTTTTGGGTTACTGCCAGATATCTGGTGGAAAAATCTCTTTTATAGGAATATTGGTCTTCTGAAGTAAAATTCTGAGGCAAGATCATACTTCAAAGAAATACTACACAGTTTCATGAAACATGTGGAGACTTATGGTTTTAAAGGGCAAGAAAGCTTTAAAAGATATAATTGTAGTTCCTGCAAACAGTGGAACATATACATTCTGTATAAAGTTTACCAAATACCCAAAAGATTGTATCTAGAAATGGGAAGACCTTGCAGAATTCTGTTTGCTGCCCAGACAAAACTTGCCACAGCGGAATTCCTTTCTTCTTTTCTCATTCAGTTTCAAGTCATGCTCCAACTGTTTGTCATTAATAACACAAATAAGGTCTCCTGCAAGTTCTGTTCGGAAGTTTGGTTCTTACAGTGCAAACATAGTAAAACTTCAGTTCCAAATGACTTTTCCTGCTTCCAATACAACCTAGTGTATCTGCTATACATTTGCTGTATGCTGTAGCCTTCTTTTATGGTCATATCCTTCAGACCCATTTGTTTGGGCTAGTTCGAATCCCAGACCTCAGGGTCTACAGACTTTCTTTTCCAAACTAAATCTCTTTTTAGAGACAAATATTTCTGTTTATCTATGTGATATAGGCAGATGCTATGTTTTCTTCTAGATCTATTGTAACTCTTTCCCTGTCTGGCACTGTAAAAAGGAATATGCATTCTTTAATACCCACATTACACATTTCCATGTCTTGAGACAACATCTCCCTAGCGAGATTTTCCCCGCATATTTGAAGCTGTGCCTCCCAACTCCCACTGTCATGCCTAATTCATTTGTACTTGCAGTGGGACAAAGGCACAGAAAATAATATCAAATCAAAATGACACGTTTTCCACCCAGCTGATATTTCTTTGTCACAGGATACTTCTGGCTGCCTATGATGAATCATAGAATCATAGAATCATAGAATTGTTAAGGTTGGAAAAGACCCTTAAGATCATCAAGTCCAACCGTTCACCTACCGCCACCAAGTCCGCCACTAAACCATGTCCTCAAGCACCACATCTACCCATCTTTTAAATACCTCCAGGGATGGAGACTCAACCACTTCCCTGGGCAGCCTGTTCCAATGCCTGACCACTCTTTCAGTGAAGAAGTTTTTCATAATATCCAACCTAAACTTACCCTGGCGCAGCTTGAGGCCATTTCCTCTCGTCCTGACACTTGTTACTTGGGAGAAGACACCAACCCCCACCTCGCTACAACCTCCTTTCAGGTAGTTGTAGAGAGCAATAAGGTCTCCCCTCAGCCTCCTCTTCTCCAAACTGAACAACCCCAGCTCCCTCAGCCGCTCCTTGTAAGACTTATTCTCTAGACCCTTCACCAACCTCGTTGCCCTTCTTTGGACACGCTCCAGCACCTCAATGTCCTTCTTGAATTGAGGGGCCCAAAACTGGACACAGTATTCGAGGTGCGGCCTCACCAGTGCTGAGTACAAGGGCACTACCACCTCCCTGGTCCTGCTGGCCACACTATTCCTGATACAAGCCAGGATGCCACTGGCCCTCTTGGCCACCTGGGCACACTGCTGGCTCATGTTTAGGCGGCTGTCAACCATCACCCCCAGGTCCTTTTCAGCCAGGCTGCTTTCCAGCCACTCCTCCCCAAGCCTGTAGTGTTGCCTGGGGTTGTTGTGACCGAAGTGCAGGACCCGGCGCTTGGCCTTGTTGAACCTCATACAGTTGGCCCCGGCCCAACAATCCAGCCTGTCCAGGTCCCTCTCTAGACCCTTCCTACCCTCCAGCAGATCGACACTCCTGGCCAACTTGGTGTCATCTGCAAACTTACTGAGGGTGCACTCAATCCCCTCATCCAGATCATCGATAAAGATATTAAACAGGACCGGTCCCAACACTGAGCCTTGGGGAACACCACTTGTGACCGGTCGCCAACTGGATTTGGCTCCATTCACCACCACTCTCTGGGCTCGGCCATCCAGCCAGTTTTTAACCCAGCTCAGAGTGCACTTGTCCAAGCCGTGAGCAGCCAGCTTCTGCAGGAGAATGCTGTGGGAGACGGTGTCAAAGGCCTTACTGAAGTCCAAGTAGACAACATCCACAGCCTTTCCCTCATCCACTAAGCGGGTCACCTTGTCATAGAAAGAGACCAGGTTAGTGAAGCAGGACCTCCCTTTCATAAACCCATGCTGGCTGAGCCTGATCCCCCGGTTGTCCCACACATGGCGCATAATGGCACTCAGGATGATCTGCTCCATGACCTTCCCCGGCACCGAGGTCAGGCTGACAGGCCTGTAGTTCCCCGGATCTTCCTTCCGACCCTTCTTGTAGATGGGTGTCACATTAGCTAACTTCCAGTCATCTGGGACCTCCCCGGTTGACCAGGACTGCTGATAAATGATGGAGAGTGGCTTGGCAAGCTCCTCCGCCAGCTCCCTCAGTATCCTCGGGTGGATCCCATCTGGCCCCATTGACATGTGGGCATCCAGGTGGAGGAGCAGGTCGGTGACTGTCACCTCTTCGACAACTGGGACTACATTCTGTGTCCTATCTCCATCTCCCAGCTCAGGGGCATGAAAACCTTGAGGATGATCAGTCCGACTATTAAAGACTGAGGCAAAGAAGGCATTAAGTACCTCAGCCTTCTCCTCATCCTTTGTGGCCAAGTTTCCCTGTGCATCCAACAAAGGAGGGAGATTCTCCTTAGCTCTCCTTTTGTCGCTGATATACTTGTAGAAACATTTTTTGTTGTCCTTGACAGTGGTGGCCAGTTTAAGTTCTAGCTGGGCCTTCGCCTTTCTAATCTTTTCCCTGCATAACCTCACCTCATCCTTATAGTCCCCCTGAGTCACCTGCTCCTTCTTCCAAAGGTGGTAGGTTCTCCTTTTCTTCCTGAGTTCCAGACAGAGCTCTCTGTTCAGCCAGGCTGGTCTTCTCCCCGACCTGCTCATCTTTCGGCACATGGGGACAGCCTGCTCCTGTGCCTTTAAGACTTCCCTCTTGAATAACATCCAGCCTTCCTGGACTCCTTTGCCCTTCAGGACTGCCTCCCAAGGGACTCTGTTAACGAAACTCCTAAACAGGCCAAAGTCTGCCCTTCTGAAGTTTAGGGTTGTGGTTTTGCTGGCCCCCCTCCTTACTTTTCCACGAATCAAAAACTCTACCATTTCATGGTCGCTGTGCCCAAGACAGCCTCCGACCACCACATCACCCACCAGGCCTTCTCTGTTCGTGAACAGCAGGTCCAGCGGGGCACCTCCCCTGGTTGGCTCGCTTACCAGCTGCATCAGGACGTTATCCTCCACGCACTCCAGGAACCTCCTAGACTGCTTTCTCTCTGCTGTGTTGTATTTCCAGCAGATATCTGGTAAGTTGAAGTCTCCCACAAGAACAAGGGCTAGAGACTGTGAGACTTCAGCCAGCCGCTTGTAATGAGATGCTGGAGAACATATTGTGGAGCCTGTAAAGCAAATATATCCACAGTCTGATCTCCTATATTTACCTTTGCCAGTCACAGATAACTTTCTCTGGCTGAAGCATGGCTTTTTAGAGCTATGCCCCAAAACTTTACCACTTCTGTTATGAACACCAAATCCACCCTAGCAGCTGAACCCACTGAGGTTGTGCAGGACAGTGACACTGTTGTCATTCAAAGTGCAAATTTCATCAACTAAGTTCTTCTTCTGTTTTGCTTGCATATCAGATGAAGATGGTAATCTAACCTTCACTGCTGGGCTTCCAGCAGTGCTGCCCTGTGTTGTATTATTAGCAGCCATTCAAGTGCTGCAGAGCAATGAAGATACAGAGAGTCACCAAGAGCGAGATCTAGAAAAAGAAATTACTTCAGAGGCAGTCTTCTGGAAGACCTGAGAGCTGACAGTTGCCTCTCAAATGCACTTTAAGCTTAGAACAAGGATTTGGTTAAGTCTGATCTGATAGCTGTCAGAGTATTTTATCTAAAACGTGATGTGTAACAGTAAAGAGAAAGGAGAAGTAAAGGAGTTGCTCTTAATGTTCTGGTAGTCCTAGGATCTGCAAAAGCAAGATCCTAACTAGCCATACTGTTGAATAGCATAACATACAGCATGGGCTTGTGGAGGAATTTACCCTTGAATGACAGCAGATGGCTTTTGTGAACAGGATGGACATCTCTGCAACTGAAGAAAAATACATTCAAACACACACAACATATTTGTAACCATTTATGAGGCTGATGTCTCTCTTACTGCTGAACAGTAGGAAGTGCCCTTTCTCATTGGTCCTGATAGTTTTAGCCTTTTCATGAGTTTCTACAACTTTCTGGGGAAAGGTACTGACCTTCTTTTCACCTTTGCTATGTTTGAGCTGGGGATATTCTTCTGACTGTTGAAGTCACCCATATGTGAATTTGAGAGAGCTGGCTGTTTCTGTACACCAAATGACTGAGCTTAGTCTAAAAGAAGTGCCTATTAAATATACTGAAGGAAATATTAAACTTGTTCTCCATCAGCCATGAAATTAATCATTTATACCTTAATATTTGCAATGGGATATATTGAATTCAGGCTGACATTAGTTTTCTGATTGACTCTAGCTGGCAATAATAGTAACACACACTGCATTTGTGGACTTCTGCTCATCAGCCATAGCAGCAGGGTATGAATAGCTCTGAATGATGGTAGGCATTCAGAGGGAATAGTTGTTGATAAATGGGTATAGATATGTCGCTATATATAACTATAATTGAAAAAAAAATATTGAAAATTGTGGAGGAAAGAGTTGCATCATTTGGGTTTGAGCTTCTCTTTTGGTAGCTATCAAGCATATGCACTTCTGTTCAGCTCACACAAAGGTTAGTGGTCAGTCATATGACCCAAGGGGACCAAGACCAAATATATGGGTATTTATAATGTGGAAAGATCGTAGCTGCTTGACATCATGGCAGGCTCTGAGCAGGCCACAGGTATTGGCTGACAAGTAAGTAGGCATGAGGGAAGGTTCCCTGTCACCTTGCATGGATATGGATGGCTATGAAAGTTTCTTCCATCAGGGTGGTAGGGATATTGTATTTGCAGGTTGAATCCAGAAGACTAGTAAGGTCAGATCTTGTGATTTGTGTCACTGTTTTCTTTCACCAGGAAAGTGGCAGTAAAGCTCAGCGTGAAGTGTGGCCATGACTCCTTCCCAGAGAGGAAAGACACAGATGAAGCTGAAAGCTTCGTTAGAAGAAAGATGACGGTGGGTGATGAATGCCAAGGGGCCCATAATACGTACAATGAGAAACACTGAAGAGTAGCTAGGGGGAATATAGAAAGCAGAAGCAGAACAAGGAAAGGCAGGTTTCTCTCCACTGCAGTTCTAGATTAGTTAAGGTGTAACTGAGCAGGGAAGGCTGCAAACCAGATAGAAAAGACTCCAACAGATCCAATGCTCTCAAATACCACATCTTCTGAGGACAAAGGCTTGCCCTGTCAGAAGCAAAGCCTGCATGGGATTGACTTCTATGCTTAAGTATATTCCCAAGAGAATCAAGAGACAAATCCTGCTATCTTTGTCTAATTTTTCCTCCGCTGGGGGAGAAACAGATGCAGAGGATGAGGCATCTATATTAGAAAGTCTTAGACATAACTGTTGTCTGAAAAGATCATTATTTCTCCAGTAGCAAAACATTGCTGGAGGCAGGAAGGATATGGGGGTGTTTTAATTGTTGGTGCGAACAGAGCGCACATCAATCTTGACAAATAATGTTTGCTTTACTGATTGATATATAACAAATCTACTTGCAAGCATTGCTGAGCACACAGAGGTCTGCTTTGACCAAGCAAATATTTTAAGATAGGCATCATTAGCCAAGGATGTACAGCAGGAATGAGATCATGTTGGAGTCTCAGCAATGGCTGCTTTGCATAATTTCATGTAGGTACGGAGATATTACTAGTTTAGTGTAGAAATACTTTGAGCTTGCTCACACAAATTCGTAGTTTCGTGCCTATTTACATAGGGGCAAATGAGCATTCTCCTGCGTCATGAATCTAGACACCACTGGACATTTGTGCTCATGACTGAGTCGTCAGCAGTAGCTTCACTAAGACAGCAACTGGAGCTCTGCATGCATTGAATATAGACAATCTCTCCCCTGGTATCTCCGTGGTATGCGTTAAAAATATCATCAAATAGTAAGACAGTTAGTATCTAAAGACATGATTAGAGATATGGTTTAGTACTATATACGCTGAAAATATGCTTTGGAAGTTAGCAACGTTATGGATATGGCCTTTTCTATTCTTATCTCTAATCATTATGATTTTAAAGTAATAATCTATAAAGGTGAAAGATGTCTCTTTCAGATGGTGGATGGGTATTAGTCTATCACTATTTTTACTCTTTTTTGAGACAGCACTAGTAGAGGTCATTGCAGTAATAAGTTATTAAGAGCACATCAAGCTGTTTTTATAGGATACATGCTAACAGAAGAGGTGCTCTATTGCATATATGAACATATTTTATTACTCCTGCAATACAACATTTTGGCTGATTTAGTATTTTACCAAACGCCACTTAAATAGGTTATGTTCTCTCTACATAAGTCCTGAGTTAGGACTGTACCCCCTACCTCATTGTCCTTAAAAAAGAGGAAGTTTTACAAAACCCACCTAGCTATTGATTGTTCTGTACCACCTTGAAGTACCCAGTCCAGCAACACTATTCCTTTATTTTACTTGCATATATATGGAGGTTTTCTTTTTTCCACATGATAGTTCTCTTATATATAACCACAAGATTTTTCTACCCTCCACCACCATCATTTTTGTTTTAAAGAAGCACAAAATCAATGCTGTAGATACAGCACAAAGTTTGACATTATAGCAAAGTCTTTTTATTGAGACTCAGTCATAAGAAGCAGCTTTCTTGATCCTAAACTATTACCACCCACCTTATCTTTCAGTCACATCATCTTCCCCAGGCTCACAAATAAGTTCCATCATACACAGCAAAAAGAACACATCTTACTTCTCTGAATTCATCTCAGCTAGACCTTCCTTATATTCTCAGTCCTTGGAGAGAGGGCCAACCATCAGTCTCAGGTGAAGTTAACCCTCCTTTAGTAACTACCTCAGGTCGGGGAGGACATCTGATCAGCACCCAAGCAGTCATAGGAATTGATTTTCCCACCATAACATGTGAACAATACTTGTGCTGCTGGAGAAATTTTGTTAATGCAGCTCGTAGGGTTTTTTCTTCTTTTTTCCTGTCACCAGAAGTTTTTTTGTTTTGGCCAAATTAGGTTTCCTATAACAAAAAACCTTGTTCCAAATCAGTAGAGCAATGGGGTTTGGCTTGCCACAGCACCAGGTGGCTTTTCTGACACTGCAGGGTTAGCTGTCAATTGGAGATTAACCTACTTCACTGGAGAAACTGGAATCAGCTCTCCACAGTGTACTTATATTTCTGGCCAAACAAGGGCATACAATGATAAAATTTGGGTAGGGAGCCAACTGGTGCTACTGTTGTCCCAGCATCCATTAGCTTTAATTGCTGGAGTGATTGATGTACTTGACAACACAGATGGAACATGCGGAGTGTCAGCCAAGGTTTCCGTCATCCACAAGGCTACGGCAGAACTTTTGCTCTGCCTGTCTCTCTTCTGCTGTCTTCTCCTGCTCCTAAAACCACTCAGACCTATGTGCGAGTGCAGCATTAAATGCACTGAAGGAGAGCTTAGTGGCATGACTGAATAAATAATGCTGATCCATCATTTCAGCACAAATGCACTGACACATATAGTCAGTGAATTGATACCTGACTTCTTCAGCCTGTGTCACAGCAGCCTGCCTGACATGGATAATATAATTTCACTGCGTTCCTAAACATGTAAACATAGCGATGATGTTACCTCTTTGTTCTCATACACCAGTAAATATCACATTTCCTGTGGGTGTTTCCATGTTGCCTTCACACTGGGGTCATATTGTGGTAACGTGAGTGACAGAGCTGTTTCCACTAAATAGTGCTTCAGCTGTAAATACACGCAAATTGGTTAAAGAGAAGCAATACTAACCTTACTTTGAACAAGTGAGGTAGAAATATGGGCTGGCTGAATCCACATTCATGGGGAAGATTGCAGCAAGGCAGCATAAAGGGAGATTGGATGCACACCATAAGATCTGAGGGTTCCTACAGAAAAGTGGAGTGAAAGAAGGTTCCCCTGTTGCTAAAAGAGAGGTTGGAGAGTCAGGAGGCCTTAATTGAGCACAGAGAGGAGGACAGGATTCAGATAGAAAAGTGAGGTATGTGTCTAACAGAGAGGACAGGTCACAGAGAATGACAGTAGAGCACTGGTCCTGAGCCTGAAGAAGACAACCAGAGACGCTGTGGTAGCTATTGCGGGGGAAAACATACTGGCCTGGAGTGGGAGACAGCAGCTCTAGGTGATGCCAACAGCATGGTCCTGGATGTGAAAGGTAAAGTTGGTGGGGGCCAGAGCAGACATTTTTAGAGAAAGAAGAACTAAAGAATTAGAAAAGAAAGCTGATATCACGAGGAGAAAGATCCCTTGGGATGCAATCATGAGGATGTGTTGAGGCTATCAGAAGTTGAAGCAGACAAGAAACTTCTATGTCTGTGAAAAGGGCAAGTGAAAGCTGAGGATGAGGACAGAAGTTGAGAGGGTGATAAAAGTCATTCTGCTTTTTAAATATGCTCTCCCTGGAAGGTACGGGTAGGACCTCATGCAGAAAGAAGCAGAGGCAACGAGGCAGCATGTAAATTGTCTGGTTGGGGGGATTTATTTACACAGAAGAATGTTGTTTAACATTGTTAGAGAAAATAATGTTTATTGTACTGAAGGAAAACTATCTACAGGATTTCCATCCTGAATGCTTTTCAGTGACAGGTCAGAAAGAGGAGCAGAGAAACTAGGGCTGGGGTTTGAAAGGTCTGAAAGGTCTGAAAGCAGATGACAACCCATCAAAGCTAATGGACCAGAAAACATGAAAGGGCCAAGTGTCAATGTGAGAGAGAATGGGCTGATGCTGAAAGAGATCAGATGATGGCTGAAGAGGGAGAAAGTGGCTATAAAAAAAAATCAAAGAGAGTACTGCTTGATAAAAACAGTCATGGGAAAGATGCCAGTGATAAGAAGAGAAGAATGAACCAAGGCTGAAATTTGAAGAGAGATAAGAAAGCAAAGAACTATGCACTTAAGGGTTGGCTGTATCATCATTGTAGGAGCTGAAGTTGTTAAGGATGAATGGGGAAGACTGCAGGACAGAGAGAATTAGCAAGACTTTAAAGAAGGTTGATAGGTAGGATAGGATGTAACAGCAGAATGAATGGAAAGAGAAGCAGCAGATGCAGTCTGCTCAAAAGCTGGGAGAGAAGTTGGAAAGAAGAGAAGATGCAGAAGAGAGGAGCCTGATAGATCAGACACAGATGGGTTAAGTTGGAGAATATGAAAGAAAGCAAGAAGGGACAAAGAGAATTTAAAGTACCTGTGAAGTGGTGGGATAAGCCACTATTACAGGCTGTCTCCCCAGAGTCTGCAGAAGCTTCCTTGTCACAGGACCACCTCATTCAGATATTGATGGCAGGCCACATGTTGCAGTGTTTTTATGTTACATATTCCCTTTTATAGATCAACATGACAAAAAGTATTTGTACTGATGTATTGCATCTGATTGCAGGAAAAAAATAACCTTGTGACATGTCAATCACCAGATGGCATTCTGAATGGAAAAACAAAGCCAAAAAATCCATTGTCTAATGCATATTCAAGGATGATTTCATAGAAATACTGTTAGAACAAATAATGTTCTGTGGGAATATGTGTGTGTGTGTGTGTGTGTGTATTTGTCCAGGAGCTTGGGATTTAGGAGCTCTAAGGATGAGTGGTGAAACTGTCAACACTTCTGTGACTATATAACAAGATTCACATTAGTCTAAGTTGTATGTGGATTAGAGATTGGACTAAAGGAATATAAATGCCTTTAGAAGCCTTCATATGCCAAATCCATCAACTGAATTTGGCCAGAAAACCACTATGTCCGAGAAACAACCTCGTAAATCCATCAAGGAATGATATCTGTGCTAGTAGCACTCTTGATTTAAGGACAGAGTGAGCATCATATTAGCTGGACTCTTCCTACTGGAAGAGGCTTTGTAGGTTTCTTAATGATTTGCTTTTGTACTTTCAGATATATTGCTTTCATTTTTTTCTTTGCTCTGTTGTATGATTTATGACACATAAATCTTCCCTGAGCTCTTTAATGTGCTTTGTCTAATCATGTATCTTTTACACTATAGTCAGCCAGGATTATCCACCAAAGAACACATGCCCAGTACTTAAAAGCAACACGTGCACTGTAAGGCAGGACTTGTGTGGAAGCGCGCTGCTCTGGGTTGTAATTCAGGCAGCTCCAAAGCTCCACATGTTCCAGGATCTGCGTTTTGCAGTTCAGATTAGTTGACGTCATTGCCCGAGCTTTGGTTGTGTGCAGAAGTTAAGAGCCATGGTACACCTCGCCACAGGAACAGACAGCAAAGATACTTCAGAAAATGAAAAAGAAATTCCTAGTAAACTCTGGACAAAAAGAAACAAGAATAAAAGGTTCTTATTTAAGTTCCGCACTGGAGAAAACAGAGCTGGTAGACTGTAATGATAAAAGTCTAATGTGTTTAAAAATTAAAATAATTTCTAGTATCAGTACCCTTTTTTCTTTTTTTTTTCTTTTCCCCTCTGTGTCACTGTAGTCATTCTCAACGAGAAGCCATTAATCCTACTTACAGTGAGTGATGGTCATTTCAGCTGCAAGAGTGAGGTCATTGATTTATGGAGGTTAGAGCTGCATTTGGGAGCATGAGAGGAAGGGACAGAGTTGACTGAGATTTTTGCAGAATGTGAGCATGCTGGTTTTCCTTTAAACAAGGATTTTTGAAATTCTGCTCCTAACAGCCTTTACAGCAGCCATTAGTTCTAGCTGAGAAGCAGGGCTGATGTTGAATGTGAGACAGAAAAAAGGGTGGAGGAGGATTCAAATGGCATAAACCAGAGTAATTTACAGTATGAACAAGGGCTAACAGTACTTCCAAGATAACAGGATAATCTGGTTTCAGTTCATGAATACAGGAATTTGTGGAAAACATTTTTATGTAAAACCTACCAGCAATATGCCTTGTTGTTTATTTAAACCTAAATCCCTATTTGAGACAGAACTAAAAGATGCATAACTAATAACAGTCTTTTTAAGCGTATGACCAAGCTTTTATTAGGAAGGCTGGTATTTGTGTTGCTCTGAGGGAACCAGAGCAACTACGGACAACCTTTCTGCTGATGTGGCATTAGTATCATTATTGTTAACTAATGACAAACGACACAGCAAACCATCATTTGCAGTGTAAGACTGATATAGCCTTTGGAATATATAGATTTAAGTGCTTCATTTTGTCTGTCTTTAAAAAAAGTGTGCAATGGAGTGTTTCTCATATTCATCCATTAGTCTGTCCACAGTCATCTCATAGTCCATCCATAGTGCCTCAGTCCACCACTATATCTTGGGATCTATACAGGAATTCAGGCGGTCCAGTTCAGCTCCTGTTGTCATAGGAAGCATTTCTTCATGTTCACCCAGCCCCAGATCCTGTGTGAGAGGACTTTGGTGTTAGTCCACTTGATGGAGAGTTTGTTTGGTGTCATTTCATTAGCACATAGCCACAGAAAACATCAACACTGGAAGCCTGTAACTAGAGAGAGTGGGTTTCAGGAGCAAAAGAAATTGCAAAGGCATCTCAAGATTAGGTCACTAGAGTCAACTGAAGGAGGTTCAGTAACAACAGAAATTACCTGAAAACAAGTATCTCCTTCTTTATGTAATGGAGGGGAAGGGAAAGAAGAAAATCTAGCAGTTGTTTTTAATCTCCTCTCATTAGCCAAGTGTTACTCTTTCATATACTTCAGGAGGAAGCGGATCTAAGACTTGGGAATGGGAAATTGCCCAATTAAGGATTTTCTTTAAAGTTAGCAATATGGAAGAGCTGAGATCAATTTTCAAAACAGTGAACTGTAGTTTGGGACGTATGTAACTTGAAAAAAAACCACTTTTCTTCTTAATGCTTTGTAATAGCTAAAGTCTAGCTAAGAAAATGGGGTTTCCTTTGGTATTAATTTGAACTTTGTTGATTTGAGATAGTTTTTTGTGTAGGGTCTCTGACTGTATGTTAACTAACAATATAAAAACGATGCCAGCCAGTTTGACCAAACATGTGGTTGACTGAACAGCATTTTGTTTGGGCAATAGAGTTAAGAGTATATAGTATGTGCTGCTGGTGTGTTCAACAAACATTAAAAAAAAAAAATCATGCAACCTATCTCAGCGTGGCCTCAGGCATATCACAAATTTTTAATAGACTAGACTAGGAAAAAGGATTAAAAATTAAGGTTTGATTCCTAGGCTCTGCAGAACCTGGACCATTATTGCTGCTGTATGAAAAAGGGGAAGACATTTCTTTACCTCACCCTTATTATCTGTGAACAGGGAAGATGTAAAGTCGAAGCTTGTAAATGGGCCTTGTGATCTTAACTGACAGAACTATTTTGGGTTAAGGCAAGAAATGTGCAGCAAGATTTGCCAGGGTGTTTGCCAAACTGAAGCCTGGACTCAATGTCCAATTTATTTGCCATGAAGAACTATTTCTAAGGAACTATAATTTCAGCAGACACAAATTGTTGCACAGGTGAGCCACATCATCTCACCAGCTGCCTCAATCTGCTCTGGGAGGAAATAAGACTAAGCTGTTAAACCCTTGCTTTGATCTAATATCTGGATTTAGAGGCCCATTAAAATTTTTTTGATATGCTTGAGCACAGAACACCATTACTTGCCATTTGTGATGAGACAGCCTTAAAAAACTTGAGAGGGATAAATGTTAAGTGGTTCCAAAGAGCCTTAAAAATGCCAAGGCAATGTATTCATTCCTTCTGTATCTGTAATGGTCACAGTTGCTGTGATTGCTTCCTATGCCCGTTCTTGCCTGCTGTGCAAAGCCCTGCCTGGCCATCCTGGTCCCTTACCTGAATGGTGCAGAGCAGCCAGTTCTCATGGGGCTGAAGCTGTGACTCCAGTTGTAACAAGTGAGGCCATCTCATGTACTGGCGTCTGTGTTGGTAATGGTGCTTTCAAGTAACACAGTATTTGATGGTTTGTTTTCTAAGCTGTTTTACGTCAAGAAGCCAGAAAAAGACCAACAATAAATCAGAAGAGACGGAGACAAAAGATGGTTGGTAGAAACAGGCAGGTGTTCTTTATTTCATGTGGCACAGCATTAGGCAGACAACCCAAGAAACAGTTTCTAACAAAAACCAAAGCTATCACTTCCAGGAACCATCCCCCAAACAAGGGTCTGCTGCCAACAGTGGCACTGAGAGGTCCTTGCCTGTCCACTCTCATCTCCTCATAGTTTGCAAACACTTAGGCCGTATCTTAGCTGTGAGCGTCCTTTCCAAGGAGACTAACTTCTTACGATACAATATCTTTAGACAGCATACACACTGTGCAGTATCACCAAAGTACAATCTCCTCAAGCCATGCTAAAATATAATGCTAACTCTGGAGAGAAGGCTGTGCAATCGCCTCGCGTCTCTCTGAGGTAATATAATGCTGCTTCTTAGCTGACAACATGAGGGGCACCTGAGGGAAGATCAATATGGCTTCAGAGTCTATTTTTAAACTCCTGATGCAGTAGCGAGAACCTGGCATGCTGTCTGCTGAGACACAGGGCGAGTACCTCCTCCACCCCCAGCTGCTGCTGCTGAGCCTACCATCACTGAGAGGGCTGAGAACATAGATGCTCTTGGGCTAGGAGGAGAGGTCAATCAAAGCTGACAACAGATCGTAATCTTTGCGTTGGTCATTAGGCGAGAGGTAAGCAATGACGGCGGTAGGGGGAGTTACATAGTTAGCACTCTGGATTAAAGGCATGAAGAATGGCTGGTGGAAGGAAGACGTTTTAGAGACTAAGGGCAAAGCTTTAAAAGCCTTGGGATATTACTTTTAATTATTATCTACAGGTTATTCTCTCTATATATACTATTTTTCTTTCTAAATTAAGAAAATAAACATTTATTAACAAGTCACTGGGTCAAATCCTGCTCTCCACTGAAGCCAAATCCATTGACTTCAATGTGAGGGAGCCCCGTGTAAACAACGAAGGGCAAATTTGGCCCTTTATGTCCTGAAAAGTCTGCCTGTACCTATTTCTTTCAATCCTGCAAGGAAATACAGATTGAAGGGTGAATTAATTGTTATGAATTTCTCTTGAACTACCAGGGGAGCGTCAATGAGATGTGGCAAAGGAGCAAGAAAAAGGAACAGATAAGTAAATACTGCTTTAAAGAGAATTTTATCCATGTTTCAGAGCAAAAGTACAAAAAGAGAGTGGATCTGGATCAAGCGCTACTGGCCTTTACTTTCTAAGCAACCACAAAATCCTTCCTTTAGCTTCAGTGAAACGGTACACAACCAGAGAAAACAGAAAGAACCAAATACTCCTTTTCATTTGCAAACATCATATGCCCAAAGGTGAACACTGTCATCCCTTTGGATGCTCCACTAACTCTACTGTCTGCACAGTGCAGTGTCAGCCACTGAAGACAAAACGTGTCTACTGTGCAGATGAGTAAAACCTGTGGTGTCTTACAAATGTAACTTAACATTTTGAATATTAAAAAACACTAGGTGCTGTTAGACACAGAACAATACAATTTTGGATGCATTTACCACTTTTATTTCACTATGCAGAAACATACATTCACCATGTGTTGTGATGCAGCTGACAGTGTAATGGACGCTGTCCCTTCAGTGGGTATTATAGCTGGACACTAACGAGTTTTCAATGGACGTTCTGTACAGGTTAAGGCTTGACTCTGAACTAGACAGTAAATGCTGACCAGATTCTCAAACAGATTTTTTTTTTTTTTTCTTTTTTTCCTCTGAGAACAAAAGGGAAATCAATAGAAAACCATCACGGTTATTTCAGATTAATAATTTTCTAATGCTGCAAACTAAGTAAAATACAGATTTTTTTTCTCCAAAATAACTACATATAATTTACAAGGTTAGGATCTGTGAAGGGTGACTGGAAGCTGACTCTGAACAATGCTGACAAAAATCATTAAAGTTAATATACTAAAATCATTACTACCTCATAAGGTATTCAGTCAGGTATACAAAGCACACTTTGTAAGCATTTAAATATTTTGATAAGAGTAAAGATTCGTCATTGTTTATCGGGCAGTAATAAAACCAGATGAAACAAATATAAGATTCAAGTTGTTTACTCAATAAACTGTGTTATTGGCACATCTAATGTGTGGTAAAACATTATACACAGTACCTATACAGCTTCTAGCATTTTGGGGGTAATCTTCATTTACAATATCTGTAAACAAAAGGCTTGCCACCTAACAAATTTTAATTTGTTTAGACTTTCATAAACTGTGAAAGGCATGAGCTGTTTATGTGTTACATGAGATCACTCTTTATATTGTTTATGAACGTGCAGGTATAGCTGAAAACTTAGACATTTTAAGAAAATTAAAAATGCTGCTTTTCTGTAATTTTATTGTTGCTTCATGCAATATTGTTTAACTGCTGCTGATTCAGATTGCTTTCTATGGGAAGGTATCTCTGCCAGTTTCTTTATTAACGGTCAAGATCAATTCTTCTGTACTGAAATTTTCCATAGACAGATACAAGTCAGTCAGGTTGGAACTGAGACTCCGTATAGGCTCTCGTATTCCTACTGGTGTGCATGTCTGGACTCACACGCAATCTAGGTTATTCCTGCAGGAAAGAGAACTGAGTTAATTATTTGAAGCAACTACTCTCTTGCAAAGGAGATTTTGTCAATTTGGTCGTGTAACAAAAGCTGTTTGAAAACGGCATCATCCCAGTATAAGCAACTTGGCCCAAATTCAAAATCCACTGACGCCAATGGAAAGAATTAGCGACATCAACAGACTTTTAAGCAAGCCACATTACATCGTCTCTGAAACACTTAGCAGAATACCACAAGAATCACAGCTACTCACTCCTCAGTGACTGGTTCCACCTTCCAAATAAGTAACAGATACTGAAATTCAGGGTTTTTTAGGTTCTCTATATCCAAAAGCGGGAGAGCGAAACAGCTTTAAAAGGTGCTGTGCATCATACTCTGTTACTTATACCAAATGTTAGGGAATATATATTGTTTTAACAATAAAATGCTGCTATCGATTTAAACAAATCAGACAAGCAGCTTTTTTTTTTCCTTCTGCATACAGCATTCAAAGCAATTTGTGCAATGGTGCTGGCATTAATGGCTTTTGCATAGCAGGTTAGTATGCATGACATGTTTTTGCACACAGAATAAATATAGTAATATTGAGACGTCTGTTTAGCCAGCCACAACTGGAGAGCATGCCTTTACTGAAAAAAAGCTTGACACAAGAAAAGCTGCATTATCATCTTATTCTGATAAACAATGCTGCTTTAAAACATCAAATGTTCTTTTCAAATATAAGAAAGCCAAGACATCCAAATATCAACACGCTAATTCACTGGGTTTGAAAGAAAAATCAAAAGCAACTTGGACCATATATTTGCAAGTTAGGAATTAAAGCTTAACTTGTAACGTATCTGCATGGGACATTTAAAAAGCAGCAGTAGGTTTTTCCCTTGGCAAATGCACACCTTTAAGAACAAACTATTTTTGTTCTTAAACGACATAAAAGCAGACAACAGATTCTTTTTTACTTCAGAATTAGAAAATTAGACTGTATCAAAGCATGGACAATGAGAACTTTCCAGAGAGCCAACAAAAGCAAATGAGTAGTTTCTCTTTCTCCAGCTGGCACCATTAAATGAAGAAAGATGTTTAGAGCTGAATGTGGTTTACATTCAAATACCAGAACTGATAAGCAGCACAAATGCAACTTGCAAATGCCAGTGAGAGAAAGCAACGAGTTAGAGGTGAATTATGGTAGGAAAACAACCTTTGCAACATGCCAGCTCAGTAAATGCCTAGGAAATCATCTAGTCCTCTTACCTGTGGTCAATCCTCCCCATCTTCTGGTGTGATTTCTGTCTCTTTATGTACCACTACTTTGGTCACTGACATGTCAGGGTGCTGCTCTTTGGCTTCTTTAATTGCCTGAGCCAGCGCCTATCCCAAGGAAACCACAGAAGGGCAAAAACAAAAAGGAGGTGGAACATGCATGATCAGTAGCAAGGTGGAGAGATTCATGAGATATTACACCATTTACAAATGAGGAAAATGATTAAAATATGAAATATACCATCACTCATTTAACTACTAATACAGTTTAATTTAAGGCATGCCAGTATGAATAGTATCTTTTAATGCAATGTTTAGAAATGTTCTCTTTGGCAGTCTTCAGGGTAGCCTTTAGCAGCTTACAGATTTTACCTGATCGTGATCAATATCTGCATCTCCAGTGATGACTATTCGTTTTTCAATTCTTGTCTCTGAGATGCCTCCTTTCACAGTCTAGATGGGAGGGACAAATGCATGTCAGTAACTTAAAGAGTTCTGCTACTCGTCCAGAGAATGATCAGTACAGGAACCCAGATGTGACTGGACTGAACTATCTCAAACAGCATGCACAGTAGGGACAACCCTGAACTGCAGCCAGAGCAGCTCTGAAGTTGGCCTGCTCTGAATGGACTAGATGACCTCCAGAGATCCTTCCAACACAGATAATTTTATGATTCTAATCAATCTGCACATGTTTCAGGGGAGATGTTTGTGTGTCAAAAATGGCAGGTATTTATGGTAAATTCGTCCTATGAAGAAAAGAATGGACATACAGACAGCTCATATTAAGACCTGGTTAAGTCCAACTGCAGGCTTCTGAAGGACAAACAGGGTGGTACGGCCTTTATATAGCTTATCTACTGAAGGGTGAATTTCACTGCAGAAAGATGAAAGAAATCCTGTCCTCAGTGAATATTGGTAGGAGAGCTGTCATGGCACTAAGAGGGATTCTGCTTAGGGAGGAACTGTTATTTAGATGCTATCTTGGAACTTGGAAGACCCAACATCATTTTCTGTGCAGCCATAAGCTTTCTGTCTGGCTGTGGGCAAGTTCCTTAGGGTACCACCCAGCAATGCAACCGTGGCGTCTGAGCTGACTGAATGACCTGTTATGACTACATGATACAGATTTACTATTTGTTTTCAACACTGTGCAGGGATAACAGCTCAGGACTCAAAGGCAGTATAGTGATGTCAATGGAGCCTCATGCTTGGGCAAATTATTCCTTCCTAGCTACCATATGATGCCAATGTGGCTATACCGCTTCCAGGTCCGGACAGTACTTGCAGCTACCTCAAGTGTCTCTGCACAGCAATGTTTTGTGCTTGTGTAGACATACCCTAAGGCTTTATGACTTTCAGGACTCTTATCAAGTCCTTGGATGATATGTTAACGAAGCCAGTAAACCCAAAGATAGGTGAATGAAGACAGGTACCCAAAATAGACAGGATTTTGTCCAGAGAATATAAGCACGTGTCCATGTTTTAAAATAAATAGTAGAATTGAAGTTAATAAAACATACACCCTTGTGAAAAAAACCCTCCCTGTTTTCTGAGGACTCACTTTGGTGATATGTGTAGTGGTTGTAGTGCTGGTAGTTTCAGATGTGATAGTTTGTGCACTCATCAATACACCTGGTTCTGAGTCAGCACTGCAATCCACCTAGGGAACCAAAAGAGAAAACCAGTCATCAAAAACATGCTCCTGAGCACAGGGAGGCAAGAACTGGGCTGGCTGAACTTCCCTATTTGTACAGTTCTTCATAAACTGAGTATCTAATGATAGGGACACAACTGCTGTTAGGGTGATCATGTGTCAGTAGTTGTCTCTGCATCTGGAGACTCCGCTTCTGGAAGGACAAATGAGAAGCTGGGGCTTTGACATCTGTAGTTTCAACAATGTTCTCATGGGTTCCTTAAGGTCATGTTAAATAAGACCCTGGGTTTTGCAGAATTTCTTACCTGAGAAGACTCATACGTAATGGTTTTTGTTTCTGTATGGACTACTGGCACTTCCTTTGTTGAAATTTCAAGGTTTTCCCCACCAGCAGAAACACTACTGAAACTGATAGTCTCAGTCTTCACAACTGGTGACTGTGTGAACAAAAAAAAGGAATTGGAACATTTAGTAAAGCTTCTGGATTTCTCAGAATAGTTTTTGTTTTGTGGTTTGTTTTTTTTTTTTCCTTGGGAAAAGGATGGGGAACAACTAAAAAGTGCTCTGCATTTAAAAAAAAAAGAAAAGAGAAAATTCTCTTCATTATAGTGGTACATACATGTATATAATGCTGGCAACATTTAGCGCTATCCTGGATTTCAGGAAAACAAACTTCAGAAAAGATGTAAACACTACAAGAGGCAATGGACACAAACTGAAACACAAGAGGTTCCCTCTGAACATCAGGAAACATTTTTTCACTGTGAGGGTGACCGAGTGCTGGCACAGGTTGCTCAGGGAGGTTATGGAGTCTCCAACCTTGGAGATATTCAAAAGCCATCTGGACATGGTGCTGGGCAACTGGCTCTGGGTGACCCTGCTTGAGCAAGGGGGTTGGCCCAGATGACCTCCAGAGGTCCCTTCCAAACTCAGCCATTCTGGGATTATACATTTTCTTAAAATGACAAGAGAACGAATCCTACTCAGGCTTAGTCTTCCATTCAGCTCGCAGAAAAAAGAGCAGGAACAAGTCTTTTTCTAATCTCTCTCCAAAATAATTCTTGAAATTCTGCTAGTGGGGCTAAGATAAGGAACTCGGGTTGTTTAAGACACTTATTTACAATGGTACCAAGCATGGAAAAAAACGCATTTTCTGTCTTTGAGGACATGTGAACTTTGCCAATCTTGATGGACTTTCCCAAAGAGAATGCCAGCTGAATTCTTGTTATCCATTGCATAAAAAGCCACCAGATTAGGTATTTCTCTGTAGCATGGAAAGCACTTTTACGGAAAATATGCATGGCATTTTGCCAATACTGGAAACCAGCAACAACCCTTGCAGGCGCCATGCAAGGAGGAAATAAGAGGCGCAACAAACTGCCTGCTGTAGAGATGCAATCATAGAAGCTTGGTACACTTTGCTTTCCACGAGAGGAATTAACTTAGTCCACTACTGCCTACAGTTACAATTCAGGACAGGCACAACCGATTTAATAATGAGTTACCTCAAAATGAGATTTTCTTTCCAAAGACTCTGAAAGCTGGACTGTTGTACTGTGCTCCTCCGCTTGCTCACATGAAGCAGCAGCAGCGACTCCTTCCTGTTTGGTTAGGGCTTTCCCAGCCTCCTCCCTTTTTTCCTCCTTCGCCCCCTCAGTCCCAGCAGAGCTCTCCTTCCCTTTCATGCCAGCAGCCACCGCCAACGCTGCCTCAGCCTGGGCATCCAGTGCAAGTCCGGCCGCTTTAGCAGGATCCCCGCTCGCATGCACAGTCATCCCGTGTCTCTCCTCGATAACCACAGTCTCCTGTACAATCTTCTTCACTGTATCCTGATGCGGCTGAACTGCTTGCTTCATTTCACTGGAAGTTACCTCCTGAGATGTCGTCGTGTCTATTCTCTGCAGGGAAGGAGAAAAAAAACCCTCAGTGTCAGAAGCAGACAACACTACTTGCAATAGCTCCTCAGCGTAACGTACTGTGAACATAAATAAAAAAATGGGTATTACATTTTGCCAATTTATTTCTCTCACGTTGCATAGATTTTTCCTCTCAGGACATTATCAGAATAGAAGAAATGATAACCAAAGCAAGAATCACAACTTTTAGAAGTGAAGAGAAATGCCACAGTGTTTTTCTCATTGGTACTTTTGCGTGAGTTTTATAAAGGCAAAATACAGCACCCTGCAAAATGACCAAAATAAAGGAAAATGAGCCAAACCCTTTTTTTTTTTGTTGTTGTTTTTTTCTTTTTGGTGAAGTTTCTGTTGTGATCTATTGTAACAAAGGAAAAGGCACATCAATACATGCAGTAGTTATACAGGCTCCGCGTTGTGCATAAAAACAAGAAACAAAAGAAAAGCAAAAATAATCGGTGTGTGGTTATAACAGTGATGGAGGGAATCGAACGGCCACCTGAGCCCAGCTATGTGAAGTAGAAGTAACCCCTCCTATGAACTCAGTCGGTTTTCTGGCGGACTCTATTAAACTGAAGATATCTGAGCCATCCAAGGTTTTTTCACCAGTGGACTGTTTAGTCTAAATAGACAAAGAAATGTAGAGTCATACACAGAAGAAAGGCAGACCCACATGCACAGACATATTAATTGCCAAAACCAGAGGCAGAGACGGAGGGAAGGGAGAGAAGGTTGCGGGGGCACAGAGAGGTTGGAAACAGGAAAAGAATGGGAAAATAAATCAGAGCAAATTCATAATGGCTGTAGTAAGCAATAGTTACGAAGCATAGTTGTTAGCGTTGGCATTTTGCTGGTTCAAGCAAACCTTTTTTTCCTTTTATTAACAAGCCACAGCAGCAATACTAGATGTATTTCAGTAACATGGATCTTTAAATAAACCAGAAAGGTTGAAAGCCTTATATAATGTCTGCTTCAGACTGTGGGACGGATTCAAAGTATGAGGGGAAAAAAAATAAGCTGGGTTGGCTGCTGTCAACATAAAGCCAGGCAGCAAGAGAACTGAAAGGTAGGGTGGTGTGAGGGGATTGCCTAAAAGAAGTCATGCTTTAATCTTTAAACCGTGGCATGAAGTCAAAGCCACTTGTTACCACTACTTTTGACGCAGACGACTCGGTAACATAGTGAGCAGTAGCAAAGGTAAATGGCTGTTCTCTGGAATATCTCCACTCAGACAGGCTCTTATCTCTCCGGGCAAATGCCCCTGCTTTTACAGCTTCACTGCCAAGGTGTTTTTCTGCTTTGCCAAGCTGCAAGCTTCCCAGTGTACCATGTAACTGCAAATCCTGGTCCATCTTTAGTGCCTTTTTCAAACTCTCCTCTTCAGGACTTCGCAACTGAGATTCTGCTTCCTTTATGGGTGTCAGAGAGTCGGACAGCTTTCTTTTTGTGCTCTGCACGTCGGATCCCCGCCTGGCTTTCTCATCAGTGACAGGCTCAAGGATTTCATACTCAGCCACTACCGGAATGATTTTCACAGATTCTTGCACTTCCCCTTCCATTTTTTGCAAAGCTTGTACTGAAGGCTGTACTGCTTTCTCGCCCTCTTTAGCTTTACTTGTCATGGTTACAATTTTCCCGGATACGGTATCATAGGACTTTCCTAGGGTGACCATTTTCTGCTTATTCTCCTCTTTGGATTGTATTTCACTTTCCAAGTCCTCAAAGCTCTGCATTAGAACGGTACTGGATTTTAATATCTCAGGTGGAAAGGCAGTTTTACTGCTCACAGTCACTATTTTGTATGCCAGATTTTTTTTCGATTCACCATCAACTACCTCAGAGGGTATTTTGTCTATAATAACCCAATCCTCAGTGCCCTATATTTGAGATATAAAAGCTAAATTAGAATATCTGAAGGTTTATCTCTACTTCAGGAGCACTAAAGTATGAAGACTTTTAAGAAATCAATGCTGCCTCTTCTGAAAGCATATAATAGCTTTTACCGTTGTACCTCTTAGAGCAGCTATCAAACAAACAAACAGCACCACCTTAGGCAAAGTATGATTCCTTTGTAGATTCCCTCCCCTTAGACACCCATATAATGTGGACACAAAAAGTTACTTTTGCCACACTATTCCTGTAGTCATTTGAAGCAGGGTAGCGTTTTAGTGCATCATTTAAAATTATGATTGGAACCATCCTGAGGTTAAAAATCGCATATCGCAATGGCTCATAATGCTACGGTCATAAACAAATTAAAAAAATACAGCAAATAAGCCCATTCAACTGTTCCCTGGTTGTGACAAACACACTGTTGATGAGGTTTTAGAATAGTAGGCATTTGTACGTAGCTGTAGCTTGCACTGAATTTCCTTGTCTTCCTTAGAACAACATCAACCCCCTTCAGCATTGTTTAAATTGAGTAGTACAACACAGTAAACGCCATACTACTATAGATACCGAACTGAACTTAATGCAGCATCTTTTTTCCTCTTTACGCAAATATGCAATGTGATTTGCTTTGCCTATGCAATCAGCATCCAGTTATTTGACCTTAAGACCATAACTTCTGTATTTAACTAAGTAAATGTGCTAGTTTAAAATCGAATGAATTAAAAATAACCTCTAGGGATGATGGGATACTTTTCTGGATAATGATTTGATGAGAAGTAACCAAAGTGCCAGCAGATTCTCCTTCCTGCAGCTTCTTCTCTATCACACTTGGCTAATAGAAAAACCAATAAGAATACAAATTTCACCATCACTCAGCATAATCTGAATTCACTTGACAGTACAAAGGAAATTAATTCTAATGATAGAAGTGCCCCATTCACCATAATGCTCTCAGTGAGGTTTATGCTGGAAATGCATGCATAACTGCAAACAACATCCACAAATAGCACCGTGCAAGTAGATTTCTAACTAGCAGAGAAATCAGTCTCCATTAGGAAGCCATAAGCTCTGGAGGGTACTCATTCCTCAGAATTTGGCCCCAGATTACATCTCCCTCTGGAACTTATGAAATAAATAAATAAATAAATAAATAAATAAATAAATAAATAAATAAAGTGGCTTGGGAAGGAAAAAAGATAATAAAATAAGAAATCATTGCCAGCCTATCAGACTGCATTTCAAGAAAGTATTATTTGTTTTTACCTGCAATTCAAGGAATGTAGTACCTCCCTTCTGCAAAAATATGAGTTTTTCTGATTTTTCTCTTTCTTCTTTGGTCTAATGTCAGGGGAATAAATGGTTTTAGTAAATGGAGGGTATATAGTCCACTATACTTTACAATAGCTCATCATATTCCTCCACTCTATGAATTATTAATTACATGGTAAATTAGGAAACAGAACTAAACAGAATAATTTTACAGCAAAAACGTTTCCAATAAGAAGTGAAATCAGTGTCTCTCTGTGATGAATGCAAAGCAGACATGAGCATACTGTTTGCGTAGCAGGAAAAACAGTAAATTGAATAACACCAGGTGTGGAGGCACTGTGTTCATTTCATCTTCTGTTATTCATTTAACTGTGTCTGGTGCCAACTTCCATGGCTTCCATCAATAGCCTAGAACAGGTCCCTCCACCTTCACCCTGGACTTAGCTCTTTCCTGAGTTTGCAGCCTTCCCTGTTGAAGCAGGCAGAAGGTGTGCTCTGCAAAGATTTCAGCTCTCCTTTTCTCCTTACAGGTACAAGAGGTCTCAGAGTCTTGTTCCCATGCAGGAAGCTAACTATTGCTGTATTATCCTCTACAGCGTGACACCAAAATCCTCCTCACCTTTATCTCATCTGTGCCTTCCCAATGCTGTGAGAATGAGGAGTATCTCTGCAACTTGACCAACTGGGAGAGTTTTAAATGTTGTTAAGACTCAATTTCCTAAGGTACCATTCCTAGTGTACTGTTTTAAATGCGTATACTCCACGTACTCAAGAAGAAAGGTACATGTTTAAAGAAAGATACAAAACTTCTAGAAACTAGAGAGAGCAAGGGAGAAACGGCTCACCTCCCTGACTGTAATGAGATGCATAATTTCTTCATTTCTAAAGTGCTGGTTTAATCCAATCCAGGTCAGACTAAACATTGTCAAGGAGTTTGTTAATATGATAGCTTTCATGTTCTGCAGCTATCTGGCCACCATTATGGCAGATATTTAAAACTGTATTTTTCATAACTAAAGAAAACCAAAGTATTTACACTATTACTGTAAGAAACCAACTGGTGACCAGACAGGCTTAAAGTCAAATTGACCAAACACACATAGGTGCCAAATGCTCAAACCACACATTTAGAAAAGGCATATTTTCCCTTCTGTTCTTGTTTTCTTCTATTAAAGAGCTACAAGTAACAGCACGGAATACAGATATGCTAAGTTAAATGTGTAACTTCTTTGACTAGAACAAGCTACTACAGAACACAGTTCTATGTGCTCTCTATCTTGACTGCCTCCGCATTTCTTAGTAGACATTAAGGTGCTGATTTTGACCTATGCATGGCTTTAGCTTTTTCCTGAAAAATTCCTCTCTCGGCAGGACACGTGAACTGAAACCATCTCGCTTAGCAGGACCAAAAAGGACGGTCAGATGTCATCTACAGCAGGGGCCCCTTAGTGCCAGAAGTCACCTCAGAGTTAGGCTCTGATAGCTCAAATCCACTCACGTTTTCCCACAGAAATGCCTTCATTTGGATGAGATTCTGTGGGATAGCTGGAGTTTACTTAGATCCATATAAGATAGAGTAACTGGACATTACTTTTGAGCAAGTCTTTTTCTTCCAGTAAGAGAAGAGGTAGCAGATAAGGATAACTCTTGCCCTTTTCCTTTCCAAATGAATGGTTAAATTTGAATGTGTTTCCTCAGGGTGAAGCCTACATAACTGTGTAGTGTAATGCTTTGCTACTGCTTGTGCATTTTAATTACAAAGTGTTATTACATTTCTAAAGTAATAGAGACATGACATGAACTGGGGGAGGTTATAAGTTTGCTTCACCTACACTCCTCTGATTCAGGCTCAGCTAGTCAGCTGCTCCCTTTCAACAGTTCCTTACATCTATAATATGTTAAATGAGTCCTGTTTATTATACTTACAGTTTTACTTTTAAGAAAGAAAACCTATATTTTCAACTACAACCAAACTAACATGGTCGTAGGATCTATTACGATTCCTGAACAAGGCAGTAGGAGCAACATTAAGACTCCTCAGTGCTCTCCAAAAGGTAAGCTTTGAGCACCCAGTCTGCTTTTTAGGTATTTTAATACAACCTGATGGCCACTCTAATGCAGGTCTGACATCTGTATCAGCCAGTGGTTAGATGGGTATAATGTGGGAGAAGAGGAGCTGGGGCATTTTTCTTGGCAACATCCCTCTCCCTAAGAGGAGAAGTTGACCTGTTATCTGGGTGCCTCCAGGGACTCCCTTCCCTAGAGGGCTGCGGGTCTGCGATGCCAACCTCTAAGGTGGGAAAGCAGAAGGCTCTTTTGAATTATACTTTCCAGCCAATTTTTGCAGAGTTCCTTACAACATTACATCAGTGCTGAGGTTACAGAAGCAGATTTTATGACCATTTATTGGTTTGTAACGCTAAAAACCAGTGGTAATCATAAAGATGATTCCTGTGAGGCAGAAACCAGATATCCATCCACAATAGAATAAAAAAAAAATTAATCTTCGTGCAGACCACACAAGTATATTTCTTTTTGCTCCACTGGATTTAAACCAATACTCTCTGCTTTTTTTGAAGTTCTATGTATTTTACGGCAACATGAATGTTATATTGTTACCTCTACATCTCATTGTCTACCCGCAAACTAAATAAAAGGCAGCTTTTTAATTGGCAAGTTTCTTGCAACCACTTCAAGACTGCACAGTGAGCAAGATTTTTTGACGCATGCATACTGCATTAAAATGCACACGCTTAGCAATCTGCATTGGATCTTCAACGAAACGGTATCCAGCAGACTGCAGCAACTACCAGTTCCCTTATGGAACGGGCCAAGCAGGTCTAATTATCATCATTGTTTCTTCCCTGCCTTCAAAGACTGAGAGAGTTCTGCCCTTTTCTCTGTATTTTCTTGTCAAGCTTGGTACCCCCATCCATCCCGCTACACTGCTGCTCCCAACCAGTCACCATTATTTAAATTTTCTCTCCATCACCTTCATGGTTTCTTTCACGCATGGATGGACTTCCTCAAGCTCACCGAACCCGTAAGGAAGCCTGCGTTTCACACCCTCAGAGAGACCCAATTCTGCCAGGTGGCTTACAGTGAATTTCATACTCTAACTATATATATATATATATATAAGGTGCCTGCTCTTCCTTGCATGTTTGCTGTTAGAGCCTGAGTGCTGAGAAAAAGGGAGCACCTGCAAGTGGGGAATGGCCTCTAACTACGGCCTCTAATCTGCTGAGAGCTATTATAAGCAAAAAGGAATAGACAAATACGTAATGAAGCCTTTCAGCTCACGCTGACCTCTTCAGGCACTAGTGGTTCAATCATAGGAGCTTCCTCCTGCCTTGCTGCAAGCCGAACGGGAGATGTGGAAAGCCTCTTCTCCCACTCATTAGACACAGCCGTTTCTGTGGAGGTTTCCAAGAAGGTGCGTTTCAGCTCACTTATATTGGTCTGATGTTTCATCAGATCTTCCTGGGTTTTGTCTAGGTCCTGGACAGTTTTAAAAGAATAGAGCAGTTTGTAATACATCCTAAGCCAACCGAGTTTTAGAGCCAAAACACACAACTTGGTTAGTAAAGAGGGAAGTAACATCTCAGGGAGCTGGGGAGCACAGCACTAACACAACACTCTGTGAAAATGTGGCATTTTGAAAGATAACAGCATAGCATATCTTGTACAAGTGAGTATAAAAATACTCTTAAAGAGCTTATCTGTATCACTGTAATTTACACCTGATAAAGAGGCTTCAAACAAACATACATATGCGCGTGGATGCACACACACATACGCTCACGCATATATATATATAGTTATAGTACAAGTTAGAGGAGTCATCATAATCTGAGAAAAAAAATATCTATTTGATTTATTAGCAGGTGGGAATACACAGTTCATGCATCATAGTGCAGATTCACAGTTTACCACTAAAACTAACACACATGTACGTACATGCACTGGTATATACCAATACCAACCTCTAACATAAGATTACTATGTTTGACATACACATTTTCACCCTGTATTCGCTTAATCAGACTATTCTGAAAGAAGTGAAAAAGAAAGGGAAAGGTAAGGGACACAGTATTGAAAGGATACAAAATGCTGTTTCTACACATTTCTTCACAGAGAACCGACAGTAACATGCTGAGAGAGGTGAACACCTCCAACATTGATACTTGAGCAACATCTGGGCCTTTTGTTTCTGTACCTGTGCCTTTAGATCTCCGTCCTCCTCTTGATCCGACTGCCAGCATGAGAAAGATTGGAAAACAACAGCTTACCCACTTGTACGGCCAAAGGCTTCACAAAAATTGGTGAGAGGAACACGCTAGGTTAAGATCACGTTTTTTCTATGCTAAGGGCTTAAGGAGGAGGAGCAGACACACTGGTTGACTTTGCACGGTTCTCCGAGCTCAGAGCAAGCCTCCTCTTTTCGCACTTGTTAATTGTGAACGAAGGAATGTTAAACATTTTCCTTTTATAAATATCAGCGGTGCGCTCCACGTTCATAGGTCTCTATTTAGGGAGCAGCAGTTGGACCTTCTCACTGAGACTGTGGCTGGTTTAGGACCAAATGGCAACAGCAAATGCTTTGGAAGTCCATAACCCCAGAGCTTAAACATATGACATCTCCTGGGCCACAGGCAAAGCTTTGCATAAACTTGCCACAGGTAAACAACCTGCAACAGTTTCTACAGAATGAAGTATATTTTGTTTAAAATGCTAGTTCCCTAGCCCCACTCCCTTTCTTTATTTAAATAATTTCATTTCATATTTAGCCTCTACATATTCTTTCAGGATCTATCTGCAGTGGTGGTCTTCTGGAGTGGCACACACCTCACATTCACTTCAGCTCACATTTTCAAAAGCAATGCAATATGGACTGCCCAAGCAGACTCGTTTCTGAGGGCTGAAGTTGCAGATGGCCAAGTATACCACACTTTTTGAAAATCAGGTATCCATAAGGAAAACTGACGTTCACATAATCTTCTCCCCTAAAATAAAGATGGCAGGTAGGGAGATTATCGTACATTTTTGATTAATAAACTGAACATTGTAAATGTCACAGTTTTAGGATTATGTTTTACTTTCTGTATGTCTCAAGGCCTGAAGCCATACAGTGCAAGAGGCACTTCAAAGCATTTTGTACTCCTGACTAGTCTCAACAGACTTTATGTTGTTGCTCCGTTTGGATTCTTTTAATGCTCGTGCCACTATTTTATTGTTAATTTTTCATATAGTCCTAATTAGTCAAATGACCCATGGGAAAATCTTTATCTGTTGATTACTTTATAACTCAGTTCAAATCTATTCTATTTACAGCTGAGGCCGAATTGCCCTGACACGTCATACTGAGAATTTTTCCTTGACAATAATTTTAACAGTCTGAAATATTAATGAGATCCTACTGAAAACCTACAGTAGTGTTTGTGGTAAGACTCTGTCTTCTACCAGATGTCAGACCAAATTCAGCTCATGTTTGCAGCTGCAACCATATTAATTATGAAAGCAGTACATGCACTTCACTGGAGTCACATAGGGTTGGATTTGCCTGCACAGTCTATGTACTGTGTTGTGGATATGAGGCTTCTCAGTGCAAAGAAAATCACAATTTTTTTACATTCCTCCTCTGAAGACAATACCTGGACTACTGGTGGCAATATGTGAAGATGACACATGAAATTACATTCAAGGAAAACCTCAGATATTTATAATCTAGCAATACTTTTATTCATAAAATTTGAAAACTGCTTTTTACTGTCTTTTTCTCCCTCTCTCTCTCACACAAGCTGCAGATTATAAGAGCAAACAAGCAAACTGAACAACCCAGGGCACAATCTGGCCAGCACGACCGTCCCAGGTGGGCAGCATTGGCGTGGGTGATGCTGCCACCACCCCGCTCTCTGCACAGCACGGAGGCCTCGCAGTTTCCAAACAAAATACAGAAAGAAGAGGAACCTGTGGGGAGCACCAAAACCACAACTCCCCGAGCAAAGCTCTCGCGCTCGCACACACACACATGCACACACGCGCAGAGGGGGATCCTGAACTGCCGTAGGAGACATGCAGTTCGGCACTCAGGGCCGGGAAGAGATGAGGCAAAACGCTCTCCCCTGCCATAACTGGGTGCTGGCAACTGTACAAACCTCGGTGGCAGTGGTCTCACCATCAGCTGCAGTATCCGTCTGCTCACTGTCAGTCTATTTGGTTAGACAAGTAACCGGGTCCCAAGAGGAAGGCAGGAATAAAGAATAAACCCAGCTCATCAGTACACGAGGCTCACATGGGGAACTGTTAAATTCAACATCCCTGCGAACTGCATTAGCATTGCTTTTCAAACCACGCACAAGTCAAAGAAGCAAAATAAAAGTGCTATATTAGTAAACAGAACAGACTCAGAGGAAGACTCGAGGCGTACTGTACACAGTATATGGCTTTACTGGAACAAATTTATAAGCCAAACAAAACATTACTGGAAAAGTGTTATTTGAATAGCAGATGATTTTTTTTTTTTTTAAGAAAGCCAGGTGGCTTAAAAAAAAACTGGGGAAAAAAAAAGCTAATATTTTCTAAACAAACTTTTCCTCCCATAATTTTTTTTAAAGAAAATTATTCATCAAATTTTTGTTCTAGCCAATATAGATTAATGTGGTATTTGACTTTTTATCTGGAGGGGGAAAAGATTAATTAAAAAAAAAAAGGCTACTTTAACAGTCACCTGACTTTCAGCCCCTCATTTGTACAGAAGTTGTTCTTGTCTCCACATTTATACACCATGAGGCTGTCTGCATTACCAAGGAGTTCAAATAACCATACCCCCAGCCCATCTACTGTCTCTCTGTGGAGTAATCACATCCCACTCAGTTCCAATAAAGAGCAGCTGATATTGTTCACAATAGTAAAAAGAAAGAAAACTGCCATTAAAAGAATCAAAAATACTTCTCATATATGGATGAAAGCAGGAGAAAAATAAAAGTAACTCCCCCCCTAAAAACACTTACTAGGTACAAGTGATAAAAATTAAACAAAGCACAGCATTGCACAGACTGATCTATCCCTGCTTTGCTCGACACTGTGAAGAACATTTTAGTGGTGAACGCAAGTGTCAAGATTTAATAAAGAGAGAGTTGAGCGTAGGTTACTACAGGCTGAGAAGAGAGTTCAAATGACTATTTTTGATGTTATGCAAGCTTATGGAAAACTAGCAAGTAAAGAAAGTGCTCCCTGCTGCTCCAGACTGGCACATCCAAGTTGTTTTAACACCAGTGAAAGCTCTGGGTTTGATTAGTGATTTTCTGTGGTCCTTAGATAATCTAAAGTAACCCAGGCAGGTAATTTAAAGCTAGGACAATACATCTCATCCTCAAATCACATCACTATGAAACAAGAGAAAAAAGCAACCTACTGGTGGATGGAGTATCAGTCTTAACTTTGAATTTCCTATCTTCTGTCATTTTCTGACAACTCCAATGTTTCATAAAACTGCTTTTTGGATATATTTTCATTGCTTTGTTCTCTATCATTCCTTCCTTGGAATAATTTGTATTGCTTGTATGACGAGGCAGAAGAATAAGCGGGCATTTGTGACTATTCGGTAAGTGCACGAATGCAAGTTATATACAATTTTTCAAGCAATATCCACTCACTAGACAGAGCGCTTATTTTTAAGTGAAACTGTAATGCCAAAATAGTCCACCTAGCTGGGGAAATTGCTTTCACTGAAGTGTTAGAAAATTGTTTCTTTATTAGTGAAGGATCTCACATCTTTATAACACCATAAGTAATTGTAAAGGTATGGCAATATAAAAAAAAAAATCTATGTGTTGTCATTCCTATTTACAGGAAAAAAAACAGGAATTAATGAATCTAGGCATTTAGTCAATAGAAATACTAGCTGCTACGGTATGAACACAGAAGCTAATGAAATCTAAGGGGTGAGATTCTGTCTCTGACTGCATGGACTGCCTCCAGATGCACTGCTCAAGGGAGAACAGAGCTCAGCAAGGTATGAATTTGGTCTAGGGTACTGGCTGCAGCCTTCTGCATCACTGTGTGCAATCTTTTGTGAACTGGGGGGGGAAAGAAAAAAGGTTTCTATTTCTTTTACCGTAACAGCAATGAAATCCTAAATAAGCAATCCACGGCCATGGAGTCAAAGTCAGCATTACTGAGTTACTTGAAATAAAGATTTGGGGTTATTGCAGAACAGGGAATGGCGAATTCAGGCTCAGCAAGGCAGGTTTCTTCTGGAGTGGAGAGTAAGAAAGGTCGGGCTCAACTCCGAGACGGGCTGTAGTACAGCTGCTGGCAGGGCTCACGGGCGGGCGAGGCATCGAGCAGGAAGGGAAGGCAGCTATCTCCTGAAATGCTGCGGCTGCACCTCCTCTAACTTGCGATCGTAATTGCTGTGATTTGTTTTGCCAATGTAATGCAGACATGCCCGAGTTTAAAACATATTCACTTTCATGCAATATTTTGAACAAGAAATACCCCCTGGATTAGGCACAAGTCTGTGTTGTCTGCCAGGAAGCACTGCCAGAGTTATCACCCTCATAAAAAAGCAATACTAAAAAGCCTATTTTATACATTTTTATGCTCAATACTTCCTAACTTTACTAATGAAAAGAAGCACGCATTTCTGAAAGAGGAACAGACCAATGTATTACATAAACACTGCCTCGTTATTGCCTCTGGAGCTGGCACAGTATTAATGCTGTTATTGCTATTAGATTAATCCAAGTGCAGAGCTAATGCAAATTGAGACCTAAATACTATCTCAAAATGAGGACACAAAATGAGACAGCAGCATTTTGGATGCCTTTTATCAGAAATTGCACATCATTATTTAGTTGTTAGGCACCACAGAGCCAAAAGCATCTAAAGACAATGTTTTTACAAGATAAATTCATGCGACTTTTGGCTTCCCATAAAAAGGAAATGAAATCCTGCACCAAGTCTTACAAAACCAACAGCGGCAGACTACGCAAATGTTTAGATGCGCAAGCTGGTTTATTGAAGACAACTACTGCACCGGCATCGACAAGCGGCCAAGATGGCTTTTTACAAACGGCCAACTAGTCTGCGATTATCTGATCTGGATTTTTTTTACATACAAAGCAAAACCGTATTTTTGCATTTGAAGATGAAGGGGAAAAAGGAAAAATGAGGAAAAAATGAACTCTATTGAGTTCTGTCAACAAAGAATAACTAGGCACCAGCAAAAACTGAGATGCCAGCTACTGTGTTACTTAAAAGCAGATTCCTTTCCTTCTTCTGGATATATTATCATATCCACAGTTCCCAGAACCACCGTGGACTCCTCGTGCAGTTGGTTTATCTGCCTGTGACAACCCTGGTGGCTTGAGGCATCAGTTTTGGCAGTGCTAATATAACACTGCAAATGGCAAGACAGCCCACATGGCATGCTCCCTGAACAGCTGCAGAACAGCTGTCCCAATCTGACCTCTCACTGATACACTGGATTTAAGGATGGGAAAAGAATTTAATCTGCAGCAGAGATGGGATCGAGGCTGAAAATCCAGATCCAGGTTTCGCTGGACCGGAAAGCCTTTTCTGGGCTCGGGCTACAGTTGACGGTCTCTTGCAAAAAGCTGAATCCACCTGAATTTCGAACCCCCTGAAGCTGATGAGGGTGCCCATTATTATTGGCTAGCTTTTTATATAAATACAATGTACATACATACACATATATATGCATGCATATATAATTATGCAGGAAACTGTACTTAATTCCCACTATTTAGATAACTATTCTAACACTAGTATAAACGGACAGGGGGAAGAAAAGGTCTTGGTGGGTTCAGATACAATACTTCAGAGCTGATCAGTGGCAATTTGTTTAGTACAAGTCACTTTGCATCAGCCGACACAGTTCAAACCAAGCCACTTCCACACAGTGTTGTGCCTAACCCTGGGCCCCAAGCTGCACTCCCAACACGAGAAAAAAAATAAAAAAAGAAGAAAAATAAACCAACCCCCAAACCAAAAAAAAACCCAGAAACACCCCTTCTAACATATCAGCACAGACAGAAATGAGGCTCTGAAAGTAGGACCACTATTGCAGCAATCTAACACTGGTTAGGACTGAAGCACTGAACACAAAAAAGAGTGTGTTCGATGCCGAGGTACACACCTCTTCCTCTGAACTGTCACTCAGGTCATTGGCAAGTGAGGCGCTCAAGGAGGCCGCCTTGGGCTCCAGGTAGCAGAGGCACATAGCCAGAGGAAAGGAGAGAGTGAGGGCGTATGGCACTGAGAAAGAGGCAGAGAGCAGAAAGAAAAAAATGAAGAGGAAGCAAGGCACCAGGGAGGGGGAGCGGATGGGAAGGTAGTGCTGCACGCTGGCAGGCAGGAGGTTGGTTTCGGAGAGGTTAGGGAGCGACAGGTAGCCGTCATCATCCAGGAGGGAAGGAAATGACTCTGGAAGTTGCAAGGAGAAGGAAAACAGCGTTCCGCCTTTGCTGGCTTTTTGCTTATAGCCGAAAGCCACGTCTTGCTCGGCGGAGCAAACTCGGCCCTTTCTGTCAGAGTCTGGCTCCGACTCGCCGTGCTTTGGAGCGCTCTCTTTGGGCGCCTCACAACCTAACGACTTTGTTCGAGCGCTCTCCTTGCATCTCCTGCGAAGCTTTGCTGAAGATGCATGGGGGCCAGGCTGCGAGGATGGCGAAGGGTGGCAGGAGTCAGTGCCAAGCAAAGATGGCTGGTGACAGAGAAAGAGCAGCAAACAAGGCGCAAAAGCAAAAGGACAAAAAGAAAACTGTAATTAGTTAATTTTCTTCCGTGATGATAAATAATATATATATATATATATAAAATTACAAACAGTATTTTAACACCACAGCTTTCCACTGAGTTAAATGGTGCATGTTCCCATGCCACACACCACAGGTATTAGTGAATCAGGGTTACAGCTTACAAAAGGCAACTTGATTCAGCATTTGTCTAGTCATCTGCAGCACAGGATTTACATAAAAACCTTCACAGCCACATGTGGAGTTTCAGGTGCTGCCAATTTCCACTTACTGTAAGACTGGCTTCAGATCATAAGGAGCTTTCAAACATGAAGTACATGGAGAGCAACAAAGAAACGAGGGGATGTATTTCTAATACCCATGATGCTTGTGACAGCATTCCTGCAGTTAGGAGGAGACCCAGTGGGGGCCAGATGCTTCCCATCTATGCCTTGGACAACCTCAGCAGCGATAATTAAAACCCTGAAGATTTTAAAACTGTACGTGCACAAATTCCTCCATTACAATATTAAAAAAAAATGCTAGACCCTAAACCTAAATAAAACGCAGTCTGGTTTGGGGGGGGCATAAATCCATATGTCAGCTGTTACCGATGGAAAAAACTGTAGTAGCTCGATACCTACCCCAGCAGCCAGCTCCTCAGCACAGCTCCCATCACTGCCCAGGCTGGCCTCCGCCGGGCATCCCCACAGCCCTGCCCTCACCTCTCCCCACCGTGAGCCGGAGCAGGCAGCGCTGGGAGGGGCTGGCCCCCTCCCAGCCATGCGCCCTGCTGCCCCCCACTACGCTGTGCCCCACCACTTCGGCAGCACGTTGAAAGAAGGGATCTGAGGGTTTTGGCTAGGCAGACCCTCTGCTCTCTTGCTGGGGATCCGAAAGGGGGCTGACCAGAGAGAGGTCCAAGCTACATCTCCTCATAGTCAAAAAGTGACTCTTTACCCATAGCGAAGAAGTAAAAATGTACTCAATGCTTTTGCTACAAATTTTACCACAGTGCAAAGAATACTGGCTACCAACAAGCAGGATTTGCTTTGATATGCCACTTGTAGGGCATTCAACCAGTCTTTAAGGTCACTCAAGGACAAAAAATTGGTAGGAGGAGGGAAGTGATTCAGCAGGAGGGATGACCGCCACCTAACATGCTCCCTGAGGGAAGCCACGACTGCTCTTTAGAAGGACAACAACAGCCATCTCCACCAAAATACCCCGGGTACAACAGACCTGCCACAATGCTGATGGATCTGAGATGTTTTGGCCAAAGTCAACTAGGTGCACTTAGCTGAAGTGGTATGCTGGCTCCATGACCAAACCCTAAGAGCTCCATCCACCACGCATCTCCCTAAGGAGCTATAAAAGGCATTTCACTCCCACTGCCACTCCCAACTCCCCAGAGCAGAATGACTGCAAAGCCAAAACAGCATTTGCCTGTACAAGCTGGTGCCAAATCTGAGCCAACAAACAGGATTTAGACACAGGTTGCACCAGTGCTAGCTACTAAGCCTAATCTTTACGAGGCATATTAACAGTAGGATGGGATTTAAGCACAGTATTTACCCGGAATAGCCCCTTCCACTCCCCTTAACATTTTCCTTCTCTCCTCTAACCAGAACAGTTGAAAAAACCCAATCTATCAGGTCAGACAATTTGTATTCCTGAATTAAACAACCAAAACCAAGCCTAACTTCAAACTGCTTATGCATGTCTTCTTTATGGGCTTAACACAGTAAGCTCAAGTCAAAATTTAATGCTGATGGACTCACAGGACTTTATGTGAGCTAAATACACAGAACTTCTCTTTATATTGTAAAGACCAAAAATCTAAAGTAAATTTATTCTTTGCAAATACAGTCTATTCACTTATTGACATCTTTGAAGTGTTAATATTTAGAATAACTTCTGGTACTTAAATACATACGGATAAAACAAAGGAAAAATGTCTTAGTGGAGAAGTTGAAAACCTACGTATAAAATTTATATACCCTTAAATAGGAATTTGATTTCAAATTTGTCCTGTGTTTCTTGAGACCCTATTCTCTTTATAATGAGTGATGAAAGTGTTAGCAGGTCCAGTGGAAGCAGGACTGAGATCTCTGTAGGCTTACAAAACTGCAGCTCTATTAGCAGGTGGTTTAAACAGAAGCCACCTTTTGGGGGGTGGAGTGTAAAAATAATTCATTTGTGCATGTTTAAGCACCATCAAAATATTGTCCTAAAAATATCTTTGACTATTTCTAGCCATATATAAGGAACATATGATCTTCGAAATACAGCTGATCTCTCCATTGACCTAAATTAACAAACACTTGGAACAGAATTACTTTCTATTGGATATTTTCTGCATATTTGATTTTCATCAATGTTTCTCCATGCAGAAACTAATGGAGTTTCAGGAAGACGCCAGTTAAATTTTACCGAGATTATTTTTTTAATGCTACAATTACAGTCTACACTTTCAAAAGAAAAATCTTTTCTCATCTGCAATTTTCAATATTTCAATTGTTTCTGATTTTTGGTACCTTAATTGCAGCTCTTTTTGAGGACTTGATCCTTTAGCTATGTAGCTCATTGTGGCCTTATATGATAAGGCTAGAAGTTCAGGTTCTAACATTTGCATGCTTGACAGTTTTGTTGGTGTAAAGGTATACATCAAGGTTTTTCCTCATAAATGAAGACGGTAAATCTTACTTGTTTAGCAAGTGCATTCCACAGTACAGTTTTGGTATCCTAGATTCAGTATTTCATATTCTGTTTTCTCCTCAATGTAAAAGAAACAGAAGACGTTTTACACTTGATCTTTTCTGATTCTACCTTATTTCTCTTCATTGTCAAGCTCCTGAAATTCAGTATCTTCTCTGTCCCCCTGTTTCATTTACCCCATCTTAATAACACAGTAGATATAACGCACAGCCACGTGTGTACGTGTATGCAGTGGTGGTGGGATTGTAGATGGCGAGGGATGAATCAAATTTAACAACTGAGCAGAGAATCATCAACAAAAACAGTTTTCTTCAATGCAAAACTTCAAATGAGGAAAGCAAATGCTTTTGTAAGCCAGGGAAAAAAGCTTATAATAGTATATTAATACCCAAAAGTTAATAGAGAAAAATGCTTATTGAAATACATGCAAGGAAATAGAGCATTATGAGAAGTAAATGAGAAAAATACAATAGTTTAAAGCACAGAGCTACATACAAGAACACAGAACTATTTTGTTGCCTTGTCAAAAAAAAAAAAATTGTGCCCATACTAACGTCAAAATATGACTGAAGACCAAAGGAGCAAAACATGCACTGCTAGGCTACCTTTGGGTATTTCCTAAGGAGCTCTTGAATGCTATGTAAAAAACACTGTGCTGACTGTTAAACAGATTTCAAAAAACAGTCCGAGGCAGAAATTGACTTTTACAACATCATATGAAAAGCGGTAGTACTATAAAAATATTGATTCAAGACACGTATATACACATACATACAACTGTGTACTTTCCAGTTTCCTTTCACAGAACTGGGTATCTCCTCCCTCCCTAACAATTCTGCATTTCTCTGAGCACTCTCCAGGCAGGTCAGTTTAACACAAAACCCTCAAAACTCTACCTTGGTGTCATGGCGTATTGCCGAGACTGGGGTGACTTCCTCTGTTCTTTTCTTTTTGCCCTCTTCATCATCTTTCTCTTCTTCTGCCTTTTTCTCTGGAGTCACAGTGGTTATCAAGTTGGTCTGAGAGATGCCCTTTGTTGTGGCGTACTGGCCAGTACCAACCTCTGCAGCAGACACAGAATCCTTCATGTACATTTCATGGTTTTCATTCACTGATGCTAAAAGCAAATATTTAAAGAGGGAAAGTCTGAAATAGCTTTTGCTGAGAAGCTGCATAAAATTAAAAAGCTGGGTTAGTAAAACATTTGAGATATCGCTGAAAACACAACTATGTTATGTTTCAGGAAACCAGAAGCATGTGCATACATTTAAATAAACTGTTTACTTGAAATAAAGCTTGTAGCTTTTATATGCATAAACATATATTACGGATGTGTATACACACATTACTGTAGCTAATGTGTGCATTACACAGTTGTTAAATGTTAGCAAGCCATTAAAAGTGCTACTGTAGTAAAACATCAGAAAAAAAATCAATGCATTGCCACTGTTATCAGGCAGGAAACATAAGAAGAACCAGCTATGACATCAGCCATGGGGGTGGAAGAGATTTTTTTAAAAATCTGTCAGAATATAACAATGCAGATCAAATGCACAGTAAGTAACGTGCTGCATTATAGGAAATGACAATATTGATGTAACACAGGCATAATATCTGAGAATCAAGAAATGGCATCTTTGTATTATCAAATATTAAAGTCTGCCAGTTAAGTGAGCTCATTATCCTAAAAAATTCTGGGAAGTGACGGCATTCAATTCAGTGGACCAAACCAGAATATTTTAGGATATAAACATTCGATAATTCAGCAAACTGAAATATATTTAAATGATTTCAAAATAAATAATAGATTTACAGATAGAATGTAATCAAAACATTAATAATATAGCCAGACCTTGCTCTTGACTATTGTGTAACTAATTTCTAAGTCAATAGGACTGTTCAAATTTATAAAGTTACTTGCATCTGTAACAAATGACAGGGCCAGGATCACAGTGTAATCACGATGCAGAATGTTACAGCCACATTTGCGTTACAGTAACGTTAGTGAAGAAATCATATGCATTGATTAAAAAACCTCTTTTCCCCATTTGCACTTATGCAAATTAACATCATAAAAACCTTGCGGAGTCTAACAAATGCTGGGAAAAAGCATTTCAGATATCTTGTCTCTTGGGAATGAGCTTAGGAGGCAGGCAAAAGCAAAGGGAGTAGAGGGAGACATCTTGTTTAGATGTTACAAACAAAACGCAGAAGGATAATTTCTGCTTTGAGACATGCAGAGCAATCAGGTCACCAGTTGCTTGGTATGAGCAAGCAGCACATCAGAATTAGAAGATTCCAAAATAATTAATGACAAGCAGCACCTTTAGGGGAGAAAAGAAGGCTTGTCACTAGTACTTTTAAATCAAAGCTTCTCCCCTCCCCACCATCAGCTATATTCATTGCAATTCATTTGTGATATTCTGTGGGAGAATTCACCTTTTTTTTTTTTAAAACTGTAGCAGTTCTGAATTTAGTCTCAGTGTTTTTTTTTTTTCTACAAAAATAAACTGCAACCTCTTTTTACTCAATAGCTGACAACAGTAGCAGCTGATGAAGTAGCTGAGATTCTGAATCACATGTTGGTTTAACCTAAGGGAGCAGCAGAACCGTGACCTCCATGAACCACGGAGGAAGAGAGGAGGAGGAAGGAGAGGAAGGACATACTATAAACCTGCATATGTTACTCTCCATCTCACACCTTCAAAAGCAATGTATGGAAAAATCTTAGTGCTCATCCGACTAGGATGCGAGGTAATCAGAAGCAAGTGTTATGACTCAATCAAGGGAAATAATTCATTTATGAATCTTAACATATACTTAAATAAAAGACCTACATAGGAAAAAAAGCCAAGTTAAACCAAACCCCAAACAGTTACTCATGCAAACCCTGAAAAAGTGTTGAAGCCTGACTTGCTCGGGCAGGCAGATCCAGGCTGGCAGGTCCAGGTGCCCCATCCTTCCCCAAAGCAGGGAAGTGTTTTGCAGGTGTGAGGCCAAGGACAGAGGCTCCACAAAGAGCGGGCTCCCAAGGACCTCCCCCAAGCAAACACTTTGTAAGGACTGCAGCAGTACATTTAGCACAGTATTTCTCTGCATCCTCCCCTACCCTTGCAGTGAACGTGCAGGTACTCACAGCCTCCACTTAGCTGAAGCTCAAGGAGATGAGATTACAAGAGGTTTATACCTAATCTAAAGCAGTGACCACCGTGATGATAACTTTTGACAAAGTCAATTGAGAGGACCTTACCCCCATCTAAGCTGCGAGACATAGTGTAACGTTTACTAGAAGACCGCTCAAAGTAAGGTGCGGGACGGTCTATGAGGGCGCTGGCTCTTCTGGTCTGGGCCTGCGTCCGGCCGCTGTAGCGAAACTTGGAGCCCAGAGTGAGGAACTTCTTTGGAGGTGCTTCAGGCAGCAGGAGCCTAAAACACACCAAGCAGTGCACCCGTTACTCCCCCTCCTCCAAAAATCAGTCCACTATTTCTGCAGAGGAGAGAAGATGATTGTTGGGTATCACTCTCCATCGCAACCTGTGCCTCACAGGTCTGCAGCTAAAAGGGAATCAAAGGATGCCCCTTGTATAGCATGACAAAACCGCTCAGCTAATGCATTTGAAGAGCTGAGTTATTCCTAATGGGCAAGAATTGCTCAGTCCCTTCCTGCTTGAACATCAGATTTATTATATTCTAATCACCAAAACTAAAAATAAGGCGTTCCTTGTATCAGGGACCCTGATCTTAGCTGAAATACACAAATATCTCTAAAACTTCAAATTTAACATGGTGCTGTTATTCTGAGGACAGGGCCAGAACAGATTTCCAGTGAATGCTAGGCAGTATTCATTCTCAGAGACGCAGACATTTTTCAGGTTAGAGCCTTCCCACCCTCTGTATTTTGGCTACGCGAGTTTGCTGAAGAAGCCATTCTCCTGCTATGGTGTTTATGCTTTAGACATTGATTTTCCATTAAAAATCAGAAAACACCCCAAAAATGCACACTCAATTTCTTTTTAGATCTTTTGCTGCTAAGACTGCATTTCATATGAATGTACAGACAGCCTGAACCAATAGTTTTGAGAAAGGAGAAAAATTCTTCAGTCCTCCCAAACATCTTGAGAGGGGTTTTTAAGCGCTGGACACCCTTTCACACCATTGAAAATCTCACCCTTTTGGGTTTCCATTACTAAGTATCTTTTTGCTGACTATCTCAGCACAAACTAATTACAGCATTTATTCCACTATCCCAAACTTTTCTCAGGTCTTCTTAGATGTCAAACCATACCTGCAAAATTCCTCAGTAATGTGAAAATTACAGCTATGGATTGGGTATTCTGGGTGACCAAAAAATACACCACCGACTACTGTCTGTATTTTCATATGTAATTAAATAAAAGTCTCCTTTTTTTCTTTTAAACTCTTACCCACATCCCCCAGTAATTTTCCATATAAGTCGTTCTCCCTATACAAGCGTATGTGCAGAAGTGCAGCAGAGTCCTTCATCTCTTTAATTATAGTGGCTGGTAATATCATGGCACAGATAAAGCAAAATGATTAATTGGGACCATATGGTGATTTTAAACATTTAGTATCTATCTGAAATAGTATGAATAATTTGGGTGAAACATTTCAGATTTTGAAGAAGGAATAACCTTCCCTTGTCTGCTCAGAGATACCTCGTGATCAAAAAGACTTTGATTTGAAGGGTTTTGTCTCTGCTGACAGAATCGGTCTTTTCTGTTACATTTTCTGTCACACCTTTAGGAAAAGAAATCCACATACCTGAAAAATGTATGGTGCTCAACACACACTTTCCATAAGCGCTTTGCAGCCCGATGATTTGGCAACTTAAACCCAATAGTGCTTTCAAACTGCTCAAACTAGGCAGGAAAAAAGAAAAAGTATGTATTTGATGCTGTGTATCTATTTTTAGACAGTGTACACAGATTCATCTTCATTTTTTCCATCTATATAACCTCACCGCAAGGGTGAACATACATGCTCATGTATATAACCACATATATACATATTCTGCAAACTACTGTCTGGGAAGGAAGCTGTGAGTGATAATCAATGGCAACCTTTGAGGATTGTTTTTCTGGGGGAAACCGAGTTAATAAGCAAGAGGTTTTTGATGGTGACAGTGACGTTTTATGCCCTGTAGTAACAAAGAGATCAGTTAATACTTGGGAGACTTCTGAGAAAAACATCATTTAAGTGTTTTAACCCTGTTGTTTTAACTTCACCAGTTTAAACAACAGTGGGAAGCCTGATAATAGCCTGGAGGGGAGCAATAGTCCCCAGGGACTGATCTGGTCTCACACAGCCTTAGATTAAGGAGATGTACAGTGAAAGAACTACACTTAGTAAATCACAGTATTTATAGCTAATTTATCTCCTGGGGAGGATAAGGAAAAGAGAGGTAATTGAAAAGAGTTGACTGGGGATACTAAGAGACCTTTCTAGGTTGTGCTGCAGATTTATATATTCCAGATGCAAAAGCTGTGCCAGCTACAACTGCTCTAAGATGTTGATGGCTCTATGCAGATAGCTGAGGAGGTGAAACAGTGTTGCTGTGATCGGGGAAAGGTGGGCAGAAGGGCACCTGTAAGGAAGCCTGGATCCCTACGGGGAGCTCACAGAGAGAAACAAGGCAGGAAACAGCAAAACAATAAAGATGATATAAGCGACACATGGGATGGTGAATCATATTATCATCTAATGTGATTTGGAAAGAGACTGCATTGATTATTTTGCATAAGGTCACAGGATGCTACATACCAAGCCCAGCAGAGCTCAACAGGACTTCAGTGTGGAGAGCTTGAGTGCAGGCATTGGGAACATCAGTGGCTATTAGTGTTTTTTTAAAATCAAACTCAAGACTGGGAAGTTGGTTACTAAAACTGTCTGCTGAGAGGCAGGAGATGTAGGTTTGTGGATTTTGGTTTAGGACTCTAAAAAAGGCTCAGGCCCTGGGGCCGGTGGGGGGCCCCAGCAGATTTCCCAGGTCGCTTATGAAGCCAGTGCTGGAGACATTGGCTTGGGACTCCCAGCTGCCATATTGCACTAAGGGAGAAATGCCAGTCCTCATCCAGGTGATTTCTGTCCTGCTATACAGCTCCAATCTCTAAAATGGATATAGGCTTTTCATCTATCACAGACCGATTATTGTACCAGCACTTAAAATGGAGACACTCCTTTGCCTCTGATGATCCTGAACTCCTCCTGGGATTTTTGCTAAGATTTATCATCTTATTTCTGGGTTGGTGCACACTCAACCCATGAGGTAGCTATTTGCTATGCATCTGGCTGAGCCACGAGAGGGCACTCGCTGTACGAGATTTCACATCACTTTCTCCAGAGTCAGAACATGAGCTCCTATGGACCTGGGAGGGCTAACGCGTATAGCTACCAAAAATGCTGAATGATGGATGCTTGACTCCATTTTTTATCGGTCTCCAGATTTCTACTCAGACTCCAAATTTACTAGTCTGATACACTTACAAAATTTGGTATGGCCTCTCTACATCTCTTAGTGGGTAAGATGAACAGACACTAATTTAATATACAACATGGTGGTGGATGATGAGTACTCCATGAATAAGCTACTTAAAGTTACTTAAATTCCCCAAGTATTCATAATATGGATGAGCTATTTACATGCAGATGGCCATATTTATTCTTCACGTTAGTTCATGGTTGTAAACAGAAAAACACCAAAGATTTTACCTGTATTTTAAATAAAGTATTTACCTAAACTTTCCTAAGAAATTTAAGAAATTAAAAAACATAAATGGAGAGGAATGTTAAAGGCTTGTAAGATATGACAAATCAACAAATCCACGAGAACACCTTTGTTTTTAAAGGTTCATTCACTAAAGAGTGTCAGGATGCCCTTACCTCCCCTGGTCGGATTTTGATGTAGAAGTTGTTCCTCTTGTAGGAAATTTTCAGAACTTTTGGCCAGGCAAATCTATTTATTCTGAGTCTGTCTCGATATATTAAGAGACCACTTGCACAAACTCCTAACATGATTTCCACTCCTTCGGAATCCTGGAAAAGCAAGCAATGCACTTTGTTGAATATTTCTCTCCTTACATTCCACAGCACTACAGATTCTTGTATACTGTGTTTTTATCCGAGCTATGTCTTTTTAATGCATCAGCTGTAGTGACCTGATTTCTGAGAGCTGCCGTACTCACTGACTGCTTTCATGCAAGTAATAGTAAGGTTGGGCAGGGTGAGAGAAACTGAGTATTGCGAATGTTTCCTTCCATTTTAGAAAGACTCCAAAAGGAGGGGGGAAATTTTAGACATTATTAAATGAATTATATTAACCATATAGCAAAATTTTATTAGCATAATAAAAAAAAGTGTTATTAGCATAAATAACAGATTGAAAGTAAGTAGGACAGCATACAGATTTATTTCTCCTGGCATCACTCATCTCCATGACTAAGTCTTGCGAATCCTTAGATAAGATTGTTCTTCTGTAGTTTGCTCGTCTTGGCTTTAGTTGGTTTACTAGTTTCTTTAACGCTGTTGTTCCTATGCTCAGTATTTTCACTTTGAAATGACCAGTGGGCAGAAAGTTGGGCATTTGGACCAGAAAGATTCTTTTTAAAGTGTGCGACTGTGCCTGTGCCATAACCCACTTTTGACAGGGAAGCTGTAGGTCAGACACCTTAGCACTATAAAAGATTTGGCTACAATCATATCAGAATATACCCCAAATTATGTTTTTAAGTAGGAATTATACACTTCTCTTTCCTTTAGAAGCCTTCAAATAGTCTAAAATCAATCTTCACTGTTTGCTGTCACCACTAGCCTGTATAATTCTGTTTTTCTCATTTACTTAAGTACTAATACTGCTGGAGAAAAGAAGGATCCACCTTAAAGTGCAGAGTTCTTCGGTAATTATTTTAAAATAACTTAAAGTTACAAAAGTCTGACAACAGAAGCTATGAAGATGTCACCCTATGATAATCATGAAATGAATTCATCGTTTTCCTCTGTTTTTCCCGACAAGCCATCTTTGAGGCACACAGTGAAAATCTAATTACATTTTAAGATGAACACAAAGGCACGCATGGTCAGTCATGATGAAAAGGCTATGGCGCAGCTTGAAACAGAAAAAAATTGTTTTAAAATCAGAGACACAACATACAGTTAGTGCCACAAAGTCACTCCAGTGTTAGAAAACACACCAATAAAGGATGTATATTCCAACAATGATGGCAGGACCCCTTAAAGGTAGATTTTTCTTCTAAATAAAGCTCTCCCATGGTATCATTGTGAGGTACTACAGAAGACACAAAGTTAATTTTTTTCAGTGGATTTCAATTTCACAGTTTCCTAAGCAAAGAGTAACATCTGAATACAGTGAATATATTCTAAAAAAGAAAGTCTCATTTCCAGTAATTCCACTGCCTGAAATGAACGTGTGCTCACATGTGGCACACAGCTGCAGGTGCAAGGGGCTCCTTCTTTTGATATACTTTCTTGAAAACTTGTTGAGAAATGCCTTCTTCCCTCATCCCCACCTTTGCAGAAGACCTAAGTCCATTCATGGCTTCTTTCACTTGTCGGCATCAAAGACTGTTTTTTAATGGGATGCTACTGGTGTAAAACGCAACCTGAGTAAGAGGAGAATTTGGCTTTTTTCAGGAGCGATGCGGTTGCACAGGACAGAAAACTGTATAGCTGTAATGGCCGAGGCACAAGACGCTGAACTGCACATCCCTGCAGCTCTGCATACGAATGGAAGGTTTTATCAGAGTGGTGACAGCCCAGAGGACAAATCTGTCTATTTGAACACATTTTTTATCGTAGCCTCGTATGGATAATTGAGAACTAGTTTTAACAGCAGCTGGTGAGTCCAGCATCTGTTGAATACTTAAGATACTGGGACAGCCTTAATGAATTGACATTTACATAGAGACATCTACCATAGTGTGACTTCAAAAAGGCATCCACAGAGATGCTTGTCCCCTAGCCTGGTACCATCAGATCTCACTGGCAGACCTAATTAAAACTAAACATTACTTCTCATGCAGAGTCTACTTTTTCCACTTTCAGTTCAGTTTCCAAAATTAATGTTGGGTTTCTTAACCCACAGACAGACCGAATTCGGCTAGCACCACAGCTTTTTAAATGAAGAACATCACTTTAGGGAGGGATTGGCTTGTCAACCAACTTCTCTTGCTCTGAGTCCTTCCAAATGAAAAATTTCACAGCCTTTCTCCAATATGCTGAAAAAAATGCTTAGACCTTAATGCTATGCTATGTTAAATTTTCAGTAATGAAGCCTGTAACATATTTAGAACAGGAACTCACTTTGCTGCTGTTTTGCAGATTTCTTTGTGTTGGACAAAGGATGTTGAAAAAAAGCTACTGAGTGACATTTGCCAATCCATTTCTCTCTCTGCTCCAAATGTGCCTCAAGATTTTGTGCCTATCTGCAAGACACAGGGAAAGCAGCGGCATGCCTCCTGGTAGAGCGCTGCCCATTGAGCCATACCCAGATTTTTCATTTTCAGTGAAGGCAATTAACAGAACACAAAAGATTGCCTTGAATTCTGTAACATACATGCACAGCTCCTACAAAATGCCCCAGGGACACGGTTGCAGGCCCTTTCAAGATCTGAGCTGCAAATTTGTCTTGGTTCTTGAAAGAATCTGCCGCAGCATAAAAACAGGCTTACAGTAATTTGACCTTTACAGAAAATGCAGTGCTCTCCACACTTCAGGATTCTTTGTTCAGCACTCATTTGCCAAGGACGCTTGCTATTCTCAGAGATGTTTAAATCCATTAGCCTTACTTTGAAGAGTGAGGAAAAAAATAGTAATGATTTATTTTGAAAAAAAAAAACACAAAAAAAACCAAAACCAGACAACCAACACAAGGCTGGTAGGTGACTCTCCCAAGCCACAGTAAGAATGACCATGTTTTATTCATAACTTAACCTGCTGATGATTAGAGAAACTACTTCATCATGGGAGAATGTTTCCAGCAGAATTACTGCCCTTCCAGTCAACTGCAACAGCCACACTTCAGAAGAGAGACAAGCTGCTGTCTCCCCATTGCTATCAATCTGATTAGGTTTCCAGCACAGCTAAATAATTGCTTGAAAGTTCTCTGCAGTGTTAGAAATGATCTACTTATCTAGTTAAGATACCATAGTTGGTCTTATTAAATTGGAAAATGTAGCTGAATGAAATGACAATTGATCACTCTCTGGACAGCTTCTAATACCCTTCCTCATTACTCCGTCCATTCAATATTTTCCCAAAGGATTTGGTTGTTTAATCAACGTGAAAGGTTGATGTGCAACATCTTTGAATCTATAGGCTAGGTTATGTTACAGTTACAAGATGTATTTATGCTTATCCTACAAGTCACCTTCCCTCATGTTGGCACATGATGTATCCCACAAAATGCCCATCTCAAAACAACAAGAAAGAATAAATCAGGGAGTCCATGCAGATTCAAGTACTATGCCACAGGAGAAAGATGATCAGTGAAAAAACTATAGTCCATACCTTGGCATGATGGAGATCTACTCCATACATTGACAGTTTTTTGGCATTCTCCAGGAAATGCATCTCAGCCTCCGCAGGTGTCATTCCCCTGAGGAAAAGCAACCAATTCTAGTATCAATATTAAGGAAACAAGAGTCCAAAATAAAATCCAGCACCTGGAAAACACTTTCAGCCTGTCAGAACTACAGCTGTACCCCTTAGATGGCTGGGTACCTAGCAGAGTCAAAGCTCTGGTGCAGATCCTGTTATCTTTCATGCTGCAAAGCTCTTCTCTAACCAAAGACACAGAGAGGAGTCTTGTCTGAAAAATATTCTTATTAGGTATACTGCAGCAGGTTTTAACACTTCCTGATGCACCAGGATGGTACCTGAAGGCAGGCTACAGCCCACACTGATGCCCTCTGCCTACCTGTGGCTCTTGTGCAGCTCGATCACTTTATCCTCCAGCTCTTTAGTGTGATTCGGTGCGAAGCGAAATTCACTGACGTAGTCGCTGCCATACTCATCGGGATCGTAGTCGCCAAGCTCTGACTGCACGGTGTAGGAGCCCAGCAGGGCCAGGGTGACGAACGAGCAGGGCAGCCGACCCGACACGATGTCATCTCTCAGCTGCAAGCAGAGGTAGTACCTGCAATGGAGCACCAAGATGGCTCACAAAGTGCTCCTCCACCGCTGCCCCCGAAGGAGCACCGCCCAAGCACCGGCAAGAGGCCTCGGTTCCTCTACTCATTTGCAGACAACTCCCAAGCCCAAGAGTTAACAAGGATAATAATAATTTTGAAAAAAAAACCCTTGCCTAATTTATGGGTAGCAACGCCTAATTTATCTTTATAAAGCAGCATAGAGATCTCTTAATAAAATAGGTTATTACTTTGTTTAGTGACCTAGATGGAGAATTACCCATTAAACATACCAGGTTTCTATCATAAATCACTAAGACATATAGCTACCTGATAATTGTTTTCTTTAAGGAGAAAAAATAATTAAAAACCCAAAATACTGTTCATTAAAGGGTAGCTGAACTCCAAGCCATTCAAAAATGTTGCCTCTTTAGCAAACTGTTGAGCTTTCTCAAAAATACATTTAAACAGTAAGTGCTGTTAAAACCACGGTGATAAACAGTGCAAGGGATCACCAGATAGAAGAAAACAGAAAAAAAGTTGAAGAGCGTCAGTTTGGTGGAGAAGGCACAGAGTTCCCAGGGGAGATTTGAGGGCAACAAGAGGAAAAAAGCAATCCTGTCTTTTGGAAGACCTCTGCTGAAGTGTGAACCCTTGGCACACTGTCTTTCTGTGCAGTGCCTAGCACAGGGACCTCTGATCCAAGCCAAAGGCTTCATGCTACCTTAAAAGCAACAAGTAGCCCACAAAGCAATGAAGGTTAAAAATATTCACAGGTTGCAAAATGTTGTAACAGGCTAGGGAACGGTTTCCTGATGGCACAAAACTCATCATGGCTCAGAAGTTTTCCTGCCTTATACCAAGGAGAAAACCAGGTGAGGTTTCTTTTTCGGTTGTGGTTGCAATCTGAATACAAAACTAGAGAGCAGAGGTGCACATTGCAGAGATAAGTGACTTGGATAGTGGAGAGCAGCCATTCATTACCACCATATTCCCTATACCGTGCACATCAATTGCTTACTTTGTCAAATGACATACAAAATTTACATGCATGCTTATTCCCATCCCACTTCTTTCCTTTCATAGTTATGATTTTACTTACAGTAACAACTTGTTACCACTGGCAAAAATGGGCATTGGGCATCTTTGTGAAAATTCAAATCAACTCTCAGGAACATGTATATTGGAAAAGCTGGGTTTTAGGGTTAAATTACACAAAAGTCTTCTTAGCTCAGAGCATAGACACTGTTCATAGTGTCTTTTCTGCCAAAGCATCGCATATTTTCCATAAGCTCATAAGTGAAAGGAAGCCAATGGGAATACAAAGCATTCCTTTTCTTGGATAATTAGAGTGTAAGTGCTACTATGAACAGCTTTTAAGCCCCTTCTAGAAAGGTATTTAATGTTTTAAACACCTGGTAATATCTTCAGATAGCTGGGCAGGGTCTGGAGGGTAGAATTTCACATTAAATGCAAACTGCCAAGCACCACCTGGAAAAGAACACAGATTGACTGAAAGTACACTGTAAGTGCAAACAGAGATGCTCATGCTGTTCAATTACCAGCAGACTTAAAAATACCCCAGCTAAGCAATTCATAAGAACAGGATATAGTATCTTTTTCCCATACATCGTCCTGAAGATACTGCTTTTCCTTCTCACAATTACAGTATTAGATCAGATTTTACAGCTCTTTTCTTCTTTAGTAAGATTTCCACTGAAGTGAGGACCCCAAGGGAGCAGTAATTTATTACTAACACTAAAAAAACCCTCAGTCCAAAAAAAATGTTTGCTGGAATTAACCATCTGAGAACACAGACTATACAAGCTTTAAAAACAAATAACCCAAAACACAGAGGTGCTGGAAACACCGCGAGTGAGAGTACAAATGGGCTCTGGAGCGGGGTGATGTGCCGAGTTCTGGCTGCCTAAACCAGTTCACAGCATCCTCTCAGAGTGCTGCCTCAGCACATCGCTCCTGTCTCCAGCAGACATAAATTATTGGGCAGACAAAACTGCAAGGACAAACACAGAGAGCATGACTGAAAAACAGCACATAACACTAGGGAATTCTTATTTAGTTATTTCAGTAAGTTTAGGTGACCCATGGGATGGATACTGGTTTGCGTCACCACAGTTTGTGAAATTTTTTTTGGAGCATTAGCTTTAAATGTTGTAAAGAAAGAATAGCAAGACTAAAAAAAGGAAGAGTTGAACATAGTATGCAAATATAAAGGCTATTCTGAAAAAAGGGACAGGTTATACTAGCATGTTTTGAATGCAAATAAAAAGCAGTAACAAAACCCCAAACCACAGTGTTCTTACAAGCAACACAGTGGTTTTTCCGTAACGAGACTTTTCACCAAGGCCTCTGTTGTGGGATATACCTCTTATACGTACTTCTACCACATAAATTACAGTATTTCTGTAGTCAAGAAACCAAAGCCAAAGTAATGACAGTTCTGTTTTCTGAAACACATTGATGTCAAAGTACAAATCTAACTAGAAATAAATAGATCTCTCTTGAAAAGTCTGTAGTGGCCATGTAATGAGGAAGTGCTCGTGGACACTGAAAAACAGGACTCTTCCTTATAAACCTGACAGGGTAGGGCTCTCCCATGATCTTCAACTCAGGGGCACCTTGTGCCTAGGTACCTCCTAAAGAGTATGGGGTCTGAAGGTGTATCTGGTGCACTCTGCGGTAAGATAGCTTATATGCTGGACAGGTCTGTTTGCTTGGAAATACTCTATTGTTGTCCTAACTGGGTGTTTGGGAGTATTTATTTAGAGATGATACGGAAATTTCATCCCATGCAAAGCCCTATCCACTTTGGTCATCCATGCACCCGAGAAAACAGGTTCAAAGTGCAAGACGACTTTTGACATTTACCATCAGGACTTCAGCTCTTGGTGAGACTTTTGGGCTCCTTGATTTTAGGAACTTTTCCACTCTGTTAGGCCATAAAAGCTGGTGGAACTAAGATTTGGCTGGCAGTGAGGATGGGGCACGGTCCCACTGAGGAGTGGATCAGCCCCCAAGGTGGGAGTGGAGCCTGTGGGTGACACCTGGCCCCACGACAGAGGGAAGGGGCCATGGCCCAAAATCTATTCCTTTGGCACACATAAAATAAATCAAACCTATGATATAGCCTATCATATAGCATGAATGGTTTAAGATACCAGAGTAAGAGGTCTTCACCCCTCACCTCAGGGGTTTAAATAAAACCTAACACTGTGCAAGTTACCAGGTTATAACTAATGGGGTGTGAACCAGGGGCCGCACACATGGTGACAGTCTCATTTCTCAACCACTGGGATAAAATTCCTGTGGTCTGCAGTGGAGTCATGGATATCTGAGTGTTGTACAACTCAACAAGCATTTAGCAGAATTATATATATGTGTTTTGGAAAGCGTCATGGGTAACAGCCCTACTTTTCCACCATTGTCCTGTTCCAAACTTCTCGGGTGACCTGTACAGAGCAAGCAAATTATTGCTGTCATCTTCTGCAAATACAACTGTCCCCCACGTCAAGTCCAGGACAAGACTCTTCTGCCCCGGTTAATCTCTTGCTGTCACAACCTTTCATTGTCTATCTCATGGCTCGGGCACATATTAAATGTATTTTGAATCAGTGGTGTGGAGCTGAGCTACTTTATTTGTATTGACCTTCAGCGTAACCTGACTCATTGAGGTCTACAGCACTTTCCTCTCCAGATCTATCTTCTCAAGAGATCCAAAAAAAGGCAGATTTTCATTACTTTTTATTGCAGAACACTTACTTTTAATGAAAATAATACTGGTGGAAAGGTGTGGTTGCTTGTAATAAGTGGGGAAGTTTTCCAGCCAGTGTAAATTAACCCTTTGAATCTTGCAGAGGGAAGTGATTCATTTCCTGGGCCTGACCCAACAAAAGTGAACTACCAGATGTATTTGTTTGTGAAAGCACAAGTGCTAGAAGAGATCATTTACAAAACATGCAAAGAAAAAAACCACTGAGGCTTTCCTGCTCAAAGAAGTCACACACACAAATGTTTCATCAATTTCAAAAAGTGAGAGAGGAAAAAAAAGGCAGGTGAAATTTAGAGCCTGGCAGTCTTGACAAGGTTTTCCTTGAGGTTTTTGAATTTCTAATGTAGCAGATGGCTAAATTTAGAAACCAAGCTTTTTAAAATATTCATGTGAAGCAGAAAATTGACTGGTTCTTTGTGAATTGAATGGTCATTTTAGGAGCAAAGTTCAAGCTTTTGAAACACAGGAGAAAAGATATTTTAGATAAGAGTTCTATCTTTGCATCAGTGAAGTATTTCAGTATGGGGCACGAGCAGTGTTCCTGGATATGATATAAATATCAGTAACGCAAAGAAATAATTTATATATGTGGCCTAATCCCTAAGGTTACATTGCTTAATGTCAAACTTCAGGTTTTTGCATCTCTGCAAATGTCAAGTTGTTTTCAGCAATGCAAGTTCATGTGTTACGAGCCTCAGCAACCTCCTGTACTCATTATGGGGTAAAATACCTAAAAGATGCAGGTTATTCCTTTGCCAGAGACTTGGGACAAGATGCAAAAGATGACTGTGAAATAGGCTTTGTCACCCTGGGGGGAGTGCACTCTCCTGGAGGAAGGTATCGAGAAGGGGGCCGTGGCCCCATCCTGCCTGTTCCCTCACCCTGTGGGCAGCGGGGCCGGGGTGAGGGGCTGGGGAGAGGGGGCTGCTGAGTCCTTGGTGCTGGGGGCACCCTGGTGGGATGGGACCTTTGAACCGAGAGCAGTGAGTTACCTCAGTGCTTTAGGAACAAGCCCAGAGGATCAGAGGGGCTGGGCAGTGATGGGCATGTGGTACCCACGACACGCCGCTTGCGTGCCGGGGATCCCCCTCTGCCTCTTGCATCCCTGCTTGGCACCACAGAGGTCCAATATCTTCACAAACACAGATAGCAGTTTGGAGGGAGACACTTTTTTGTGTAGATTTTGGGGTCTGGATACACCAGAATGAAAGTTTTCCAGACCCCCTGAAATAAACACGCAAACGATAACGAACTTACTTCGGATCTGCTTCTTGATTTCCTTGGCAGGGTCCAACCAATTCTGCAAAGAAAATGTTTCCTTTTTTCAATTTGAATTAGAAAACACAATAAACATTATTTTTAAAACAGCGCTATGAGTCAAAGCTAGAACACGCGAAGGTCTGCCACCCCTTTCTCCTCGGAGCAGCAGTAGGTGGGATAACACTAACTTTCAAGATGTGGCCCTGGGTAGAAGCACGATTTTTATTAACCTTCCCAGATGTTGAGGCGCTGAATGGTTTGAAATAAAAAAGAAAAAAAATGAAATCAGTAAAATAAATCCACAGAAACCTTTTTCCAGAGTATCTTCTGGGAAAATTAGGTTTCTACAAGCTTGTTAAGAAGGTTTTTTTTGTTTGTTTGTTTGGTTGTTTTTCTGCTCTAATCCTGGAAGGGCTAAAAAGGATAAGCAAGCACAGCATAGGATACTACCCCATTTGCAACCCGGCGTGGGCACGAAGGGCTCCCCGGAGGCAGAGGGAGCGCAGGGGGGAAACCAGAGGCAGAACTGCAGCACTGGGGCTGCCCCCATTGACTATGCAAGACAAAACTGCTGCTGAGGAGGTGAGGAATTATCATGGCGATATGTTGCTACTCCATGGATGCCAAGAAGCAGACAAAATTCCCCTGGAGAAGGCACACAGCAGCTTGGGGTCTCTAAGTGCCGCCACTGCCTTGTCCTCTGAACAGAATCAAATTAATATTTAAAATGCGTCACACAACCCAGAACAAAAAGTTCGCTTCCCCTAGGAAAGTTCCACTTTCTCCAAAGAAGGATAAACAAATGTATCAGAGAAAAAAAAATACTAAAGAAATATCAAACAAGCAGAACACAACAATCTCCCCCCAACAAAAACAACCAATCTGCAGCTGTCCAAACCCAGTCTGTGGTGCAAAACATGAGCCTGAAGAGCTCCAGCTATTGCTGAGCACGAAAGCACACTATGCTCCAAGAAATTAAAGATGCATCAGGATTTCTGTTTTCAAAGGTGTCATGTGATGTGGGCATGTATATTGTCTGGCTGGAAGTTATCTGGCAGAGGACAGAAGTGAATTGCTAAGTACTTTGATATTAAAAATATCCATGTTATTGATCAATAAATGTGGTGGTAGGTAGTATTCTTTTAGCTGTTTAGCTCTGTAAAGTAACTGGTGATCTAGAAATGTTTAGTACTTCTAAAGTACCTGTTAATAATGAATACATTCTCCTCTTTCCAGTACAGGAAAGCACACCTATCTGGAAATGCACTTAAACGTTTGCCTTTTACCACAACTCAAAACTAAGCGTAAGCTAAAGTGTTATCTTGCACTGGTATGGACCAAATGTCTGCTTAAGTGATTTTCTGAATCAGAAACAAAATCCTTGTATTTAGAAGTCTGTAAAAAGGGGGGGGAAAAAGAGAAAAAAGGACTGTTTTCTTTTGTATCATATGAAACAAAGGGAAGCCTAGAAAATAAAACTGTTGTTCTCACAAGACATAAACAGCTGAAGAAGCAGTAATAGCTCCAGCTGCATCGGGGAAGACCTTTCAGGCCACACAAAGCACAAAATACCTTCACCTGGTGAGCTCTGCTGGGCTACAGCACATATTGCTAAAATGTTTTGTTACTGGTTTCTTTCAAAATATTTATCTTAAAATGGCAAAATCACACAGCGTATTTTAAATTATCCTTTGATGCTCTCTCTTCCATCATACCATGTCCAAAACAATATATATATCACCTGCACATTAGATCATCTTGGACACTATTAATACACAGCTTATTTAATACTGCAGTCGAGATGCAGACAAGCAGAATGTGATTCACTATTGCCGCCAACTGCTTCTGAAGACTTATGTCTTTAGCCAAACCAACAATAACACTCAGATAAAGCAAGTCAAGACTTAAAGCCTTACTTTATCTTAGCAGTTAGCAGGAGCAATCAACTCCTGCCTATCTGTATCCCAACCATAGTATTATTAAGCCATATTTTAGTATTATATCTTTAGTAGTGTATCTATGAATGTAAATCTGACTTCCATCTATGGCAGTAACGAAATAAATCATACTAGAAAGAGAACCAGCTATACGATTAACTTCTTTCATGTCATAAATAGCCAACACAGAGGGAAGCCAAGGAAACACAGGGGATGCTTTCGAGAGGTAGAGAGTTATGAAAAACAATAGCTCAAGCTACGTCTATGGAACCTGGCAAGGAAGGTAACAACTTCTGAACTGTTTGCAACTGTCTGGGGGGTGTCTCGCGGAGCTCTGATGTCCACATGCCAAAGGCCAGCCAGTTTTGTGGGTTACCTTTTGGTTTTCTGTGTCTCTGTATGTTAGCCCAAAGTAGTCTTTTTCCAAAAGGTTCAGATGCTCGCACACTTTGTCAAATAGCACTTGACCTCTGGAACGTTTCTGTGGGAAATGAACAGGAAAAAAAAAATCACATTTGCAAAATAAAATAATATAAGCATTAAAATAACACCTTTTCTGTTTAATTCGCAAATCAATAACCCCAAAATTATTTATTTAAAGTCATCCATCTTTCAAACCTATTAAACTGGAGCTTCATAAGAATCTGCTGAATGGGGCAGATCTGCTTTCCATAAAAGTTCATGTCATCTTGCAGAGTTAAAAGTAAGTCAATACATGTCATGTTTCAATTTTCAATTAGATCTCTTCTGTCTTTCAGGAATTGCAACTTCAAATGCATGCCGAGGTTGTATCTCAGCAAACCTGAGCCTTCTCTGTGTGCAACAGTAGCAACAAACAAGGGTACAAAATATTGCTGGTCATGGACTACCAGAGCTGTGACTGGGGGGCAATCCACTGGAGGAATAAGCTGAATGTGGAGGTATTTCTTGCTTCGGTAACAATGTGCACTGATTTCAGGATCCCTTTTTGTCTAATATACGGGGAAATACGATACACCATCTACTGAAATCACTGAAAGAGCCTAGTACCTCACTGGGAACACAGCTGGGTGAGCAAGCAGCTTTCCAGCATCCCACTAACCTTCTTTACTGCTAACACGTTAGATGAGAAGATCTCTCACTGTCAACAGCCAGAGACCTTAGCAGAAGCTTTGTAGTATCTCTCGTATTGGACGGTAAAAATTCAGGTCATCCTAGTTCTCAGCGTTATATGTGACATTGAGAAAAAATCTCCAAAAAAACCAAATGCAGACAAAAATGTCCTCTTTATAAGCTACGTGTGCCAACTTTGATATGCATTAATTATGATAAACAATTCAAAATTATTTGGGCCACTGTTTCATCACTGCCTGCTTCCTTAAGTGCAACTCAGCTAAAGGAAAAAATCTCCCCACTTTATATCAAACACACACATATGAATATTTTAGTAGATGTCAGTGCTGCAGTTTCTTTATTTGTAGCATACACGACTTGAAGCAGACTGGAAATACGCTGCTTGCTTCAAACACAGCGCAGGAGACTGACACAAAAGAGGAGAGAATGCCACCTCCAAATTTACGCGCCTCCGCTGACAAAGCTGCGCCTAGACCACGCTGTCAGCCCAGCAGCCTTGGCCAGGGGATGGATATTTCACAATCCAAACTGACATAGCTATGCCAACAAACCCGTGGAGCCCAATGCTGGCCTCAAACTATTTTAGAAGTGGTAAGCGAGCCAAGAGAAAAGAAAAAAAAAAGAACTGAGGGCTGCTGCCTAACACCCTGCGAAAAAATTACAAGAGATGATGGATAGAGTTGTGCTGCGTAACCTAATTTATATTAAATTCAGTATTTCTACTGGGGCTATGACAGTACATTAGAAAGGAAGCAGGGAAATACCCTCTATGTTTTTATTGATGGGGAAATTGAAGAGTGTGGCTGACAGAGTCTAACAAGTGTTCTCCAGATGAGAAATAAACAGGCACAGAAGTGCATTGCAAGCATATTGCTGTAACTTCATTCACTGTGTCTTCCAGCATCATTTGAGCAAACAGCTCCAGGGCCTTGTTCTGCTTGTCACATGCTTTCCACCCTGTAGTAGGAAGCATAAACATACCCCACCTCCTTTATAATTTCAAACAAATGTTTAGTTAATTCTGCACACCCCAAACTTGGAAGTAGATAATAAGAGGTTGGTGGTTTTATACTTGATGCTCCATGGAGATGATCAGGCAGATAAAGAAGATTTCACTGCTGGTGGGCAGAGAGGAACAAAGTCAGAGCTTTCAAGCCAAAATTCAAGCTATAAGTAGAAATTGCCACATTTCTTGTCTTTCTACTTGATAACAAACCAAGTGATTATTCTGAACGGAGAGAAATAAGCAGGTTAGCTCTATAGGATACGTGCTTTGAGTGACACTATGCCTCCACCACTGCACCATTTACATATATTTGAATTGGGACACTTCAATGTCCTCTGAATTTTAAGAGTCACACAAGGCCAACACAGGAGCTGGTTTATGTGGCCGATCTGTGCAGCTACACAGATGTCAGCTTTGAGAAATAGTAGCTAGCAGCTGCAAGGTATGGTGTTTTAGTAGGGAATTGCAGGAAACAGTTGTGTGGGGCTGGGCTGTAATAAAAACCAACCAACCAAAAAAAAACCAACGCTCAGGATTTCTTGTTTGGCTACACATTGAGGGCAAGTGAGAATAAGTATGGGAAGCCTGGAGTAATTTGCATGGCTCATTTTTTTTGTCCGTGACAAAACGTATCCTCCTCCTCCTGTAGGAAGATGCCCAAGTTGTACTCAGCCACTTTCCACAAAATTCTTGCTGCATCAGGATACTGGAAAACCCTGCCGGTGCTGCGAGAGGACATCAGAAATACCACGTATAACTGACAGCCCTTCCCTGTTGGGGTCCTCTCTTCACCATGGTGTGAACTGGTGAGGGCTGAGGGGAAGCCTTAGCAGGACCACTTTCCTTCTCACTCTCCACAGAAACACCCATCACTGTCCAGACAGATGAGCCTCATGTTGCAGCCTCGTCACTGCCCCAGGCGCCTCTTCCCAGGTCAGAGCTGAGCCATGGGAGCAGGATTTAGAGGGCTCCTGTCATCTGGGTAGTGGGGGCTGCCTGGCAATGGAGCCACCACTGATGCCCTCCAAATCCTCGTGTACCTGCATGTACGCAGCACTGCTGCTTTGTACCCACACAGCATTAGCACATGCACCCTCTTTCTAAAAACGACGTTGCACAAAAACACAGTGAGGGGAGGCTACTGCATTAATCCAGGGGAAATTAAGAGGTTTAGTTAGGAATATATAATTAAGACCTCCCGTGTTCTTGTTAATTGCTTTTATTTTACTGCGTGCCCAAATAAGCATACCAGACAAGGCATGGGTATCATTGCTTTGGCAGGGAGAGAATGGGAGGAGGAGGAAAGAAAGGTCAAGTTACAAATGCATACAGCTCCTCAACCCATCCTAAACCTTTGCTTTCCACCATTTTCGGATGATAAGTCTAAGGTGATGAAAGACTGACAGTCTGTTGATTACTATGAATCACAGGTTAATGCCAAAAATGCCAAGCAATTCTCAGCAGTCCAAAAAATGTGGAATAAAAAAAGAATAAAAACATCAGACTTCATGCTATAAAATACTGGCCAGGTAAATGAAGAGTTTTTCTGAAAGGTAAATATGGCAAGAGTCTCTTCCAGAAATATTCTTAGCTATTTTTCAGGCATGAATGGGATGAAATGAAATGTCCAGATGTGGAAAAAGAGACACTTTGCTTAAGCTTTGGGAAATCAAGACAACAGAAAGGATGAAAAACATAGATTGAACAGTGTAAATGAGTACAAAAGTCTGGGAGCAAAAACTTTACACTTTTCACAGCCTGCTCCCTGCAGCTCTATAAAGGCCAGGGCTCTCGCTCAAAGCTGGAATGGGAATAAACAGCCTCCTGGTCAAGCTCCCAGTGAAAGGAGCCAGCAGCAGTGAACTTGGCAAGCCTGTCTCTGCCAGCAATTCCCACATGCAAGGGAGAGGAGAAACGGCTTCTCTCCTCGCCAGCTTCTCCCCCAGTTTTGGAGCTGAGCTTCTCCCTCCTTGGGAGGCCGAAGGCCACAAAAGGCTCTCCTGTCCCCTAACTGGCTTCTCCAGAGATAGTCCATGCTCAAACCCATTAGCTTCTTCAGCCCATATCCCTCCATCCCATCCTATCCCCTTGCAAGACCACCAGACCAAGATAACACATTGTACATCACTGAGAGTGAGCAGCTCAAAAATTAAGTACTTGCACCTTAGCTCTGCCTGGATAACAAGATTATTATAAAGTCAATTATTTTCATTGGTGAACATTTGGGTACAAGGTCTGGTATTTCTTAATGCAGAAAAATAATGAGGAAGTTTTCCTTTATTATGATTAAGCCCATAAGGTGTAATGTACTTACGATAAATGAACATTATTAAAGTGAAGAAACGCAAGCCTTTGTTACAGATACATTGTCACTTCAGTCACAAAATACATATTGCACATTAATATAACCACAGAATCACAGATTGGCTGAGGCAGGTGGGCAGCTATGGAGATTGTCTAGTCCAATCCACTCTGCTCACGCAAGGCCACCTGGGGAAGGTTGCTCAGGATCGTGTCCACTTGGGTTTTCAATATCTCTAAGGATAGAGACTCCACAACCTGCCTGGGCAACCTGTGCCAGCATTTGACCACCCTCATAGTGAAAATGTTTTTTTCTTCCATTTAAATGGAAATTCCTGTATTTCACTTTGCATACATTGCCTCTTGTCCTGGCATGGGATACCACTGAGAACAATCTGGCTCTGTCTTCTTTACTCCTCCCATCAGATATTGATACACATTGGTAAGATCCCTGAGCTTTTTCTTCTCTAGGCTGAGCAGTCCCAGCTCTCTCAGCCTTTCCTCACAGGAGAGATGTTCCAGTCCCTTTCACCATCTTCATGACCCTTTGTTGGACTCTCTCCAGTATGTCTATGTCTCTCCTGTACTGGGGAGCCCAGAACCGGGCCCAGCACTCCAGGAGTGTCTCACCAGTGCTGAGTAGAGTGGAAGGATCATCTCCCTCGACCTGCTGGACACACTACCTAATGTGGCCCAGGATGGCAATGGCCTTCTTTGCTGCAGGGCACATTGTTGACTCTTGTTCACCTTGTTGTCCATCAGGACCCTCAGGTAGTAATAAACCCTGTATGGCAGCAATCAAGCTACCAAAACCATATGCTACTGTACTGTGATAGGCAACAAGGAAAATTACATGGGAAACGAGCAACCAACAATGTAATACAAAGATGTGACACCACCTTCCTTGTCATGCAGGTGCTAGTAAGACTCCAGGAACCCTCTTTACTATTTAGTGTGATATAAGGAAGATATCATGAAGATTTCAAATGTTCTATGCCGGACAGCACTTCCCAGATTGGAAGCTAGTTGGGCCGGAGGAACATTTATCAGGATCCAGAACTGCTGCCTCCAAGGGGCAAATTTTGCTTCTGTGCAAGAGTGTAGGCTTGGCTGCCCCAAGCCAGGAGACACCATCTCTCAGAAATGTCTCCTTCAAGCTGGTGTGGCTCCGGGTTCGGCAATCCTGCCCTGCCCCTGAAACACAACCACTGGCAACTGCTTTCGGGGCATTTTGGCACCTGCCTTGGTAATACAGCCTGAGCCTCTCTTCTGATGTACCCTCACCCTGAGCAACACACCTTCGCTTGCTGGGTAACCTCCAATCTACAGGACCAGCCATCTTTCCTAGCTTTATTCCAGCAGAGAGGCATCTGTGCTGAGGACCTGTGACCACTCGGGCTTCTTCCAGACCGAATCCAACCCTCCGTCTGACAAATTTCTCCCTGGAGGGGCAATGCCATACTGGGACCAGTATCTCAGCAAGGCTGAGGAGCCTCCATTCTTGGCGGGTTTCAAGGCATTGGCCAGGCAATGCCACAGCTGGCCTGCCCCAGTGCCGGCCATCACCCTGCTCAAATCAGGGGCTGGCCCAGCTGACCTCCTCAGTCCCTTCCAACCAGCATGGTTGTGACACTGGGATCTCTGTGCACCTCCACAGACACTAAGGAGTTAATCGTCATATACCTGATTGAAGCGTAGAGTGTTAGTCTACTCTCACACTCTATTTTTACTCAGGAGCAGATTACCTTCCTCTCACTTACAAAGAACTAAGATGAGGAGCTGAAGAGCAGAAAACAGCGCTCTCAGCTTCCTAGAAATGAAAGCTATTGCAATCTCCAAAGTGTCGCATTTTGGAGGGGTTCTATTTTTGCATCCGATGCTGCAGTCTCATGTGGGTGTAAAATGCTGAGCAAGGGCTGGGGGAGGAAGCTGTCTGCAGCATGCAGGTACACCCCTCCTGTTTGAAAGCAATTACAAGAGATCACATTCAGACCGAGTTTTATAGACAAGGGAAAACCCAAAGACAGAAAAAGCCCCACAGCCAAACAGCTATAAAGGGATTTATTTTTGCCACTAATACCCATCATCTCCACTGTACAATAACTGCAAGGTCAGGGCACCCCAATGAATTGAAACTTTGCCTCTCTTTCCACTCAGTCCAGGAGCACAGCAAGACAAACAAGTATCACAGCTGTGGACCTGGATTTTAAATGGAAAGAGTTTGCACATATCTTTCTGCGCAAATACATACGCAAACACGGCATCACCACTTTCCTCGGAAAAGCTGTCAAGCTGCCAGCGAGCAACGCCACACTAGCACCAGCCTAGCGTTAAACTCTGTACAATTACTGTAATAACTCTAGTTGGGCACGATGGCTGGAAGAAGGACAAACAGATTAGTATCATGAAATCCCGGTAGGAATAATTGGACTTTAACTGATGCTGAGGTTATCTGGTTCACATTCCTAATTAGCATTTGCACTTTCCAATGGATCTTAACAATGCACGGTATAAATGTGTGGGCTGGCTCTACCCTTGCATGCGGTAATGTATTTTGGCATGTGGCTGTACTAACCTCTTCGTTTTCCCCCTGTTCTTTCTGGTGGAGAAGTATTAGCTAATTTTTTCATTTGCAATGTGCATGATGAAAAAGATTCCAATTCTGTCCAGATCACTGATTTTATTTCATTTTACTGTTTCAATTTAAAATGCATTTTGCAAGCTTGGTCAACACTTCAGTTTCTACACTGCAGGGGCGACATGTTGGTCTCCTCTGCGCAGACGCGAGGAAAACACACAGAAAAGTTAAAACATACATGGCAACAAATAACTAGCATACACATGGGGAAGTTTCTTCCTCCCCATGTTGCAGCTTCTGCAATTATTCTTGCAACACAAACAAGTGTAAATGATTAGCTGGTTGTCAGGAATACTTTGTACTCGCCGCAGTGAGCACTCTCTTCCCACAAATTCCCCCAGCCGTGTCTCCAAGTCACTGAAATTCCAGCCACCTGACAACACACTCTCATTCTTTCCTCATGAATTACCCAGCTTACACAAAAATATACCCAATCCCAGAAAAAAAAAAACATTACTTGTGCAAATAGTCATTACTTGCAAGCAAGCTTCCAAGATCACATTTGTACTGAGAACCCCATTTCTGGGGGAGGGATTTGACCATCAAAAATATGTCATAACTTAATATGCAAAGGCAAATATGTGCATAATTCAATGCTCATAATATGTGTATACACAAACATATACAAATTTATGAGTAAGTGAACATTCAGTGGGGTTCCAAATGCAGAGGAGCTGATGACCACATCACAGCACTTCTCCATCTACAGAGCGTCAGAGGTCCTAAACTTATGCAGTCATATTTTAACACTCTGAAATAAAAACTGCAATATTATTTTGCCTATCTCTGCTTGTTAATTTAGGACTCTATCCCATACTTCTCGGCACGTATAAACGAACGTCACATAAGAAAACTTACAGTAGACTAGAAGGTATTTTGACATACAGTGATTGATCATTTTCTTTTTTCCCCCATCATGGTAGTACTATAATTTATCAGCTTATTGACATTTATTGTAATATAGCACACTGAAATGTATTACATTCCTGAAAATAACCTTTTCTGACACCTATCTCCTAAGTATTTAATAAAAGCACGTAGAGAAATATGTAACACTGTCTGTGCTATGGTTACATACCTGCACCAAGTGTCAATGACATTGTATAACATGACATAGTTTTTTATCAGGAGCAACCTTCTTTAATGCCATTTGAGCCTGCAATCCTAAAAAGCCAGCACTAATCTAAAAAAAACCCAGAGGACTGCTAAATCCCAGTAAGAAGATTGGTGACCTAGTCCCGATTCTGGCATCAAACCAAATTAGGGTTTTTGCCTTCTACATCAGCAGCAGAGATCACACCAGCACTGGCATCATACGAGCTCTAAGCGTACTGATGTGTGCGCCACACAGTTTGCGTGCTTAGGAATAAAGCGGGCACTTCGTTCATGGCAATGCAAAGCAGCAAAAGGGGACACCCGAGAAATAATAAATACTCTGGAGCATGTCTTTATACGTGGAAGCATAACAGCCACGGCTGCATGTGCACAACAGCTATAGAAATACCTGTCAAATCTGATGATCGTGAAATACTTGGGCATCCCAAGTGCATCAACAGAATTCATACTGTAAAAATTGAGATCTAGTAACAGCTTACAAGCACTACTCTCTGATAAAGGAAAAAAAATTAGTGGCTACTATTTCTCAAACAGCAGTTCAGTTCTCAGCACATTGATTAGTCTCACACATTTGCTAAATCCTGACATAAAATAATAAACTGTATTCCACAATTTTGGAGGCTTTTCAACAGAGGAAGCACCCCCTTTGCTCAGCCTTCTTAAGAACACAGATTGTTTGGGCTGGGATTTTAACTAGCCATGCAGCTGATCCACTGGCTTAATGCCTCCTGACTGCCCTCCCGCCTCCTGCAAGGCACTCTGCAGTAATTCAAGCAGGTCTCTCGGGATTTGATACAGCAGTTGAAGCTTTCCAGTGGGGGTTATAAATATGAATATTTTCCTTATTCTACCTATACTTGGATGAGCTCAGCAAACGCTCATCTCTCCTGTGTAACTGTTAACCATGCACCAGCCTAGCACTGACACAGCAAGGGAAACCAACCGCTACCTGTACCATAAATAGTTACTGGCATATATCAGCAAAAATAAACCATAAACATTTTGTTTATTTTCAGCTGAAAAAAAGCTCTACTGTCAACATAGTCAGATTTACAGAGTAATCTTGCCATATGAATTTAAAAGCCACAGAGCTCTGCCTGACCTACATTGCCAGGCTGGAGTGAAGGAAAAAAACAACCCAACAACCCCCGCCCCCCCCCCCACCACCACACAGAAACCATAGCACAGAAAGATGCTCTTGAGGCAGGAGAGGCAGCATGATGATCAGGCTTTTAGATTTGGGGTACCGTAGACAGTATCACAACATCAATGCTGGGGTTGTCAAGAAAAATAACGTAGCCTATTCTCAAGCTACATCCAAGTTTTATCCACTTCAGATCAAAACCATTTCTGCCAGAGCAAGATAAACCATGAGAGACAGACCTCGCTGCCTATCAAAGCTTTGCTTTACAAGCAGGTATTTCCTCACCACCCAGTCCCATCTCTGATATTTTGTTCACTGTATCAACAGACAGGGATAAGAAAACATGAAAGAAGCCCAGCGAACACTGCATGGGGCTCAGCTGGAAAAAAAAAAAAAATCACCCATATGAGGTGTTAGAATTTTATATGACAGCTAATATTTTTAGTGGATGATAATAAAGGGAACATTTACTTAGGTTTGGTCTGGAAACAGCAACTCTAAGTGTTAATGTGGGGATGGCACCTATAAAATGGCAGCAACTAGCAATGGAGATGGTGGGGAGCTGGAGCACGTAACAGGCACTTGAGTAACACAGAAACAGGTCAGGAAACACAACAAAATGCAGGGAGCCTTGGCAGAAGCATGACCAGGCAGTGACAAGAAAATCAGCAGCTTCTCTGGGAGGATGGGCATGGGGGAGATGGGGGAATGGCCACATTGTCCAGAAATAGCAAGAGGCTTTAAAATCTGAGCATCTGTTTGGGGAAGGGAAGAGGGTAAGCAAAGCCCTTCATCTACTGTTTGTGGTTTATATTCCAGTAGCGCTTAAAAATGCGTGCGGAGGTTGGGTGCTGGCTGCACCAGGCACCCCAGTAAGAAGCAGCAGGCTCTCTGGGGTGAGGATCACCCTGGGCGATGAGCCTGGAGAAGACAAACGTGGAGGGATTGACGCAGTCTCACCCTGGTGAGGCCATCAGCAAGGACGGTGACAAGGACAGAACCCCTGGAGCCAACAGACCTCTATCTGTCTGGGGTAAAAGGCGAGTAAAAGATCATCCTCTCCTGGACTCTTGCAAACAGGTTAACCAGCAATGAGCCTTACAGTACCTGGGTTTGAGTGTGCATGACCAAAAAAATTTTAAAAACTTCTCCAGACAGAGAACAAGCTCCTGTTGCCTGGATCATGTCCAACTGGTGCACCAAGGGGAGGGAACCGGAGGCAACATTTCACTAGGAAGTTTTCAGCTAATCATTTATTCCCTAGAAAATGTAGTTTCAGGGCAGCTGAAAGTATTTGTCAATGTAGGTCGACCTCTCTCAATAGTTTTCACCACTATGAAAAATGGCTGGTGCCTCCAAAGTATCAAAATGAAGATTTTTGTCTGCTAAACCCATCATTTCACCGCCCAAATCATTTTCAGAAACTATTAACAAAAGGCAAGAGAGAAGAGAACTAGATGCAGAAAATAGATGTGGAGAGGACACATACAATTTTTTTTCTTGTCGTTATTTTAAACTTTAGGCATTCATTTTGATTGCAACCATGTCCTCTACTGTGCCAAAAGGTGGAATTTAAAGCCCAACCTGCTGTTTACATGGTGCAATATCTGAAGTAGTGACTTGGCTTTAATTCTTGGTTCTCCTTCAGTCTCTGTAAAATACTTGCATATTAACTGGAGGAAACACAAGAGACCCCAGCTGTCTAATCACTTAGGTGTGTTTTGCTACCAAGGTTATAAGAGACCCTCTCCCTGAATACCACACAGCCCAGATGTTCCCAGCTGTGAGGAGCTGCGGGGGAGCTGAGCCTCTCCTGGCAAGGAGGAAACGCTCCAGCCCCCCAAGTACCACACCAGCAGCCTCCCTCTGCCTTGTGGCCTTTCCAAAAGGCTTGGCTCAACCTGAAGTGACTTTTTCTGATTTAGCTTCAGTGAAATGATGATAATAATAATACTACTAATAATAATCATCATCACTAAAAGGGAGCCTAAACACTTTTATTTTTGTTTCAATTACCAAACTGAAGCAAAAAACCTTTTTCTGCTCAGCCTCACAGTTTATTATGAGCTGGACAACATAGGTATCGATTTCCAGACCATTAGACTTCCTGAATTGACAAGTACGTTAACTCATAAAAAGCTGCCTACAGTATTTGGAAAAAGCAAACCAGAAGAGCTGTATATTAACTCTCTTCAGCTGGAACACATTCAGGCAATACTCAGACGCCTACTGACATGTGTCAGGTAACATAGATCTTAACTGAATCCCCTGGCTAATCTAAGTCAGCCCTAATTAGCGGGTCAGGGGACAGAAAACATTCTGTGCAACGACGACGATGCATCTCAACCCAGTCACATTTACTGAAGCACGTCCCGGGGAAGGAACAAAAACCTAAAACAAAGCTCTTCGTATTAAATTAACTGAAATGTAAGCAACGAGTAGGTCAAAAGGAAAAGACTTATTAAAAAAATTCCCTCTTGCATTCAGCAATCAGTTTCACATGTAAAGCCATTTGCAAGAGACTGTGTGGAATTCATTAAACAATTAAATGTGCAGGGGGTAACTGAAACTGTATCCTTCAGAAAGCAGAGTGCATCTTATTACAGCAGTTTCCTTCCTGACCTTAAAGTCTACCTCAAAACGGATGAGAAATTCAATGTTATTAAACTCCCCGTGCAAAAGCGGAGCACAGGTCCATTGCTGCAATGGGTGCTGGGGAAGGGTTAACTCAGACGCTGTGCGGGGAGGGGGACAACAGGGCCATGTGTTCCCCCATGCCATACAGAAACACAGAAGGGTTTTTTCTCCAGAGGTAGTCTGGCAAGCCAGATTTGGAAAACCAGGAAAAGAAACACATGCAGCACTGAAGTCAGTCACTGCAATCTTTCATTTCTGGCAGTGGTGGCAGAGCAGAAGTAAGTCTGCTTGTTCTCTATTCTTCAAGCCTGTCCTATGACCATCTTTAATGACTTATTTTTTAAGGAAGTGTCCATGTACTCTCACTTTGCTACAGGAAAAAGAAAAATCCATGTGAAACACAACTCTCCATCCTATTTGAGAATCCATTTATTTCATGCCCATTTTGTCTCCAAAAAGGGGTTTCAGCACACACTAGTGCAGGGCAGAATGGGACCTGTTCACTTCAGTCTGCCTCTGTCCATGTTATAAACTCTGGTTTTGAATGTGTGGAAATAAAACATCTCACCGTTTCAACTTAAGTATGCTACTCCAAAGTCACTTGAGGATGTGGGGAAACCCAGTATTGAGAAAATAGGGTCTCCATCAGGGAGTCACCAGAGGTTCCCCACAAAGGCGTAGCAGGGGCTATTGCTGCCAACAGCCCAGGACATCCAACTACTGCCCAGGTCCCAGCAGCAGCATGACTGAGAAAACTGGATGGAAAAAAAAAAACCCCAAACAGTGTATTTTTACCAATCCCCTCCTACCTCAGCTGACCCCCACCCACCAAGACGAGGGGATACCAGTAATGCGTTCTGAGATGTCGGCTTTCCGTGTGCTTGCAGCCTATCTGAATCCTACGGCAACTCACTCTGTTTGATGTAGGGCTGCAGAGATGCCACAGACAGGCTGCCATGGGAACATTTGTTTTCATTTACTGCTGTCCTGCACGATAAGAAAGTCTGAGCAGTAGAAGAACGAAGAAAGAGTATAAATTACCAATGGGCTCAGACAGCTGAGCCTTTGAAAATGAGATCTAATTATTTTACCATTTATTTAGACAGATTATGTTATAGCTTTCTGATCTCACTTTGTGATTAATAACATGTATATGTTTAGAGCAGAAATGATGAAGGCAAATTCCAACCTGTTTTAGGAAGACACTTCAAATTAGGCTACATATAAGGGAGAGGATGACAGCTGGTTCCACTTGAATCTTTTAATTAAAATGCAGTAGTCTAGATAACAGAAAATTGAGATGGGGCAGAGAGGAAAGAGGAGGGAAATAAATCCTAAAATAGCGTAATTGTACTACAGCACTTGAAAACCCCTACTTAAAGTGGGAGGAACCCAGAAATAAGTTATTTCTGCTTGTTTTCTTGTATCTTAGGAAAAACCTTAACTAGTGCGTTCACTGTCTTTTTTAAGGCTACCTGAAATCTATCTGCAGTCTTGGATCTTGCTTTATCTTTGGTTCTTCAAACCAACAAATGCAAAGTGTAGGTCTAGCTGGCTTAACAGAGAAGTCTTCAGCACTTTCTCTGCCGTGCAGTTTTGGCCCCAGCTGTGGACTTGGCCACTTTTGACAAAAAGCATTTCTGGTCCTGATGCTGGCTGGGAGAGTGCAATAAAGAGCACAAGGAGAACCACTTCCAGCAGGGGTGGACATCTAGATGGAAATCACCACTCAGCATCCATCTGAGCAGACTGTTTCGACTCCTGTGATTGAGCACCCATTAGAAACCTCCAGCTTCTTCATGACATGGGAGAACCACATAGCCACCCTGAGGCTGTTTTTCTTTGACGGAGTATCAGGGACAATGTCAGCATACAGCAAATACTTCTACTACAAAAGCCAACGGCTGTCCCTGGACAGGTGAAGCACCATTAGATGGCCATCCCACCTCTGAAAGGAAATACTTCTCTTAAATAAGCCCGCCGCTACCATCTGTAGGCTCCCAGACAAGAGCGGCACTGGGGGTACAGATGGTAATGCTTCTGGTTTATGGTTTTGGAGGAGGATGAATGAACAGGTTGGGTTACCTACTTAACCTGGTTTTGACTTGTAATGTCTTACTGCATGAAAGACTTTCTGGGTCAGTATAGATACAACACACAGGCAGTAACACTGTGGGGCCTCAGGAGAAAGCTTTTACCTGGCATTTATTTAAGATCCTTTCACCAAATAGATACCACATTAGATGAAGCATTGTTAACCTCAGCTTTGAAGTTACCTCCACTACATCTTCCCCTGTAGACATACCTCATACAATATGAAAAACTCCTGGTGTCACAAATGCAAAGTACTGGATGTGAGAGAGACTGAAAGACACAACAGAAGGCAGTGAAGATGCTCAGCATTTAATATGGAACAAGAAAGAGGGGCTTCTGAAACAAAGGACACCAAGGGGATAAAGGATTAACCAAACCTGCCTCAGAAGCATCTCAATCTGTGAATACGTGCAGTTTCGGCTGTCAGGTCATTAACTGGATGAACGCAAAATTGATAAGCTGTAGGTTGCGCTCTACTTGACAGCAATAAGCTCCTTTAAATGATATTAATATTTAATATATATAAAAGCATTTGTCATTTGCAAAGCACTCCATAGAGTAACTGATGGATTCTATAATGATCCCCAACTCCCAGACAGGGAATGCAATTCTAGAGGGATACATATCTGGCCCACGTCCAAACCAAGATTCACTGACAGAGCTATTATTCTCGCTCAGAATTAGGTTTCTAAGTTTACGGTCCTTCTAGATCACACTGTTTTGTAGCCTTCACTAGGTAGAAGCATGACACACAGACAGAGCTGGAAGACAGAAGCTGACAACATGGGATGACATATCTGACTCACATCCACCGACTGTCACATCCCTACCCTGGGGCCACCAGCCACCCCGAAAGATGCAGTTAAGTGGGTTAAACACAAGGAATGGAAATATTAAATATTTGATTGCCATGTGCTGTCTGCCCCTCTCCCCTTTTTTTTTTAAGGAATTAATCTTGGGAAATTTACTGACCTCCATAATTTGTTAGGTCTTTCAGTATACTTTTTTAATATTCCCCCCCCCCCGTTTAAAGGGATACAATAAGTTCACTTGTAGGTGATCCTTAAAATATGATAGCATTTTTCTGAAATGTGACAGATTATTTCTTGTGCTGCAGCACTGAGCTTCTGTGAAACAGCCGCAGAACTTTGTTATTACCCAAAATTACTGTTTTCTTCTGTTTCTACTGTTACTTCACCTTCAGCCTCCTATGTGGTTTCCTACGATGTCTTGTGAGACAGACCTTCAGTCTCCCTCTGACCTACTAACTCCCTTTGTATATACTTTTTCTCCCTGGGAGAAAAAACACAGTGAAAGTCACATCATCTCTCTTGGCTGGACACAGCAACCTTCTGCTGTAGCTGAACTTTATGCACATGGGAAGTAGACTCCCCTGGGGATCTGCCAAGTGTTCCCATAGGCCAGAGTGGGCTGTACCAGAGAGGCACCTGCAGTTGCATCCTCAATACACATAGTATGCTGACAATACCACCTAGGAAGGACGCGAAGTCAGGATCACCCATTTAAGGTACATAAATGCATGTGTCACTTCAGTTGCACTTGTTCCCTGAAATATCTGTGCCTTCTAAACTGCTCCCTGAAATATTTGTGCCTCCTAACCAACTTTTGTTTCAATGCACCCAATGGTCTGCTCATCATCATAACTTTGTCATTTGAGGAGTCATCCTTTTAGGAGCTCTATTCTCATCAATATTACATTCTGCCTAGGAAGTCTAACCATCTTAGAAGCAGATAAAGTGATTATTGATGACAGTCAATACGACTTCAAAATATTTCAGCAGTGTAAGTATGCATACAAAATTTATATTGGATATTATTCAAGAGCTATTCAGAACTTGCAAAGCAGAGAAATCTGACAAGCAATAAACCATGATGGCTTCTATATGCTAGCATTTTGACATGTCAACTCCAACAGAGTCCAAGTTTAGCAAAAAAGTGAAACTTCCTAAAACAAAGTATTCTTCACAGCATTTTTTTGCATAAGTGGAAGTCTAACATAACAAATCTCCCCTTCTGCTCCATCTTATATTCTCATAAAGCTCAGCCTCCTAGACAAGATTTCCATAGAAATCCTATTTAGTAAAATTTGATTGATTGTATTCCAAAAAGTGAGTCACATTTTATAACCAAGTGGCAAAAGCTGAAACAAGTTTGACTCTTTCCATCAAAGCCAGTATTAGTCATTCTTCCAGCTTAATGGTTTGCACGCTATTCTTGACAGACAAAACTGGGACCGCAGGTCAAGAAATGACAATTTAATAGTCACAAAGTATGTGGCCAGATAGCTATTGCTAGTCTGAAGGAAACAACACAGGACTTGTCCAGTGAAACTAAAAGATACTCGACAGCATGACTGCTCAGTTGCTGTAAGAGTAATAAAATCACAGCTCCTGTGTTAGCATAGAAAAATTTGGCCCGAACTATAAAGCCGTGGTTAAATAAAAATCAAAAAGTTCTTCCTCACCTGCCACTCTCCAAAGCGCTTAAAACAAGAGCGGCTGGAGGATGCAAGGGCTAGGTGCAACCTGATTGTAAAGATATCAGGATTTGGCTCCCAGTCAGATACTGCTTTCCTCCGCCCTCTCTCCTTCTTCATGTTCCTGTGGGTTCCCCTTTCAAGCCTGCAGACTATCCCTTCCCTACCTTTATACTCTTCTGTCCTCCCCAGGTGGCTTTTCTTCTCTGGTGCACCCTGTGGTTGCCCGAAGGAGGGCTGGCAGAGCTGCAGAGCCCTCCAACACACATCCTTCCCCTCCCGGCCGCTGCTTGTGGCCTCCTTCCTGACCTAAAGCAGGCTCAGGACAGGTGTTCCACTGTCCAAAGACCACCTCGGTGACATGGCTTGAAAGGTTGAATGGAGAAATGGGTCCACTCCGAGATGCTGAATTTGCTCTTGCCCACTATGAGATGCTAAATTTGCTTACACTCTACTTCTCCATGGCCTTCTGGAGTTGAAGGCAAGGCATCCTCTTAGCATGGGTCTGCCCGCAGGCAGAGACTGGTTTCTAAGTGACAGTGCAGCAGAGCATCCCTCCCAAAAGTAGGTTCCTGGCAAAGGACCACCAGGGAAGGCAAGGTTCCTCACAGAAAACCACCAGCAACTTTCTGCCAGTAACGTTCAGACACAGTTATGATTCACGGATATCGTGAAGAAGCACATAAATCTCACCACTCTCACTGCTATTTGCTCCTGACATTTCCCCTGCCTCCCTTGGGTAATACCCCCGCTAATCTCACGATGGTCAGAATTACTATTTGGATAATGACTCAACATAAGTCTCAGCTCAGCAGAGTACCAAGGAAAAGAGAAGCCCTATGGGACCAAACTCTTCTTTGTTTATGGGCTCTGCTGCCCATAATTCATTTTCTGCATTCTGTTGTGGCATGTGCTGACATAAAATTAATCCAAAGTCTCTGGCTGTTCCAGGGACTGCTCACAATCCCTCACCCAGCTCAAATCTATACAACGTCTTCAACCAGACGTCTTCAATGTCCTCAGAGAAAACAATGAAAGCATCTCTGTGCTTGGCATTGGTGAAATATCAGCCCATTCGTATTTTTGCTTAAATTAGGAATCTAATTTGAAATATTTTCCTCCAGACAGGATGAAAAAAAGAAGAGAAAACTTCATTTACCTCTACTTCACATGCATATTCCGATCCATCCAGGAGTGTCACTTTGCACTGCATATTTTTCGGTTTCTTGACAATCTTTAGAGGAGACTTGGAAAGTTTGCTAGACGATGATTTTTGAGATAGTTTGTCGTCCTCTAGCTGCTGGTATTCCAGCTGTTTTGCACTCGCAGCAGCAAACTCCTGTTCTTTGTCTGTGGCCTATTAAGAGAAAGAAAGATACGGTTTGAAGTGAGATAAACCAATCATGCAATGCGGTACACTATGCATGCTGCACCCAAGCATTTAAGTGAGCCTAGTGTGGGGCTTGGACGATAAAGCCCCTGATGCAGGACAGAGTCTTCTTTATCTGTTGAAAAGATTTCCCATATTCCCCATATTCCTCCCAGCCCTCCCTTCTCACTCCAAAATGTACAGAATACCCATAAAGGAGAGGCATGCATGAAAATACTATAGGCTTCTACTTTTTCCATAGGTACAAAATCCCACTTGGACTTCTTGGACCTGGTTTTTTTCGTCTGTTGAAAATGCTGAATAATTGGTAAACATTGTGATGAACAGATATTCCTACAGTTTCTTGATATTACTTTTAAGTCCTGTACCTATTCAATCGTATGATGCTTCCATGGTGTCATACAGAATAGGAAAATACCATCAGGTTTGCACTGATTTCACCGTCGGTGAGAAAGCAGTCCCCTGAATGAGGGGAAAGATCTGCCCATGACATTGTGAACTTGCAGGGGGATGCTGACATGCCTGGGAGAGTGAAAGGCTCCCCAAGTGCCTGAGCAAAGGGTTAAACAAACAGGATGGAAATGAGGGGCCAAAAGACTTTTATGTGCAGCTGGCTGGCTAATGGATGATAACTACAGGATGAGAGGCCGAATTTTGCTCTCCACAGATGCCTGATAAGTCCCTCAAGCTGGCGAGAAGTAGGTGCTATTTGAAAGACAAATATATGGTAGGGGAAAGGGGAGAGAAGAAACAACCATGGTTACTTTTGCTTGGGTTTATCTGAGGGTCAGACCATTTGAAGAGTTAGCGCAACACAGCACAGCCTGTGGTCCTCTCCACGGCACTAGATGAAAGCCAGAACAGCCCTACAGCACTTCACCCTTCCTAGCAACAGCACTATGCCACAGTCATTACCTTTCTCATCAGTTATGTCCCTGATAGTCTCCAAACAAAACCTCAACAGGAGTGCGGTAATACTTAAGCTAAAGCTTAAATGAAAAAAAAAAAAAAACAAAAAAAAACCTCTTATCTCACTACAAGAAAAAAAAAACAAACAACTGTTTTGGCTCTGAATGATTTCAGTGTAATAAGCAACAAGCATCATTGGAAATATATTGTAAATTAATCCTCCAAGTCTGTTTCCATTCACTGTATATAATAAACCTTCATGAGCAAATCCATCCAAAAGCTTTAATCTGCTTTGAGACCAGAACAACCTTGCATCATATAACCAGCAACAACAGTGGACCACTAAATCACAGGGAACTTCCCCCAAGAGATTTCATACAAACAAGCCATAAGCTTCCCCTCTGCCCCTCTGAATGGGGGAAAGAAGAATTTGGAATCGGCTCTGCTACCAACACCGCCAGCTCCCACCAAAGACCCAGCAAACTGCAAAGAGGCGAGGCAAGACCCAGTCATACCTGGTGGCTCATTAGATTTCTCGTGTGAGAGTTAACACCCTGCCCCAACAAAAAACCAACAAAAACCCACAGATACACAGAACTAATCTTTTTCAAGAAAACGGGAAAGCCGCTTGAGAGAAAAGCCCACAACAACAAGGGCACCCAGGAGCCATTTAAATTTTAGAACTATCTTCAGCCTGCAAAAAATTCCTGTGAATCCTAATGGACTGGTGATTATTTTCCTTCATGAAGACACTCATTATCTCTTAAGACTACAGCAGACATTTGATTATTTATTTTTTTTTAATAGTTTTGAAATTATTTTGTTTGTTAAGGTTCCCATCTACATTAAGATCAGGGGAATGTGTCTAGGTTAAAATCACACAGAATTCTCTCTCATTTGTCTGGAGAACAAAACACGCCAAGAACTATTAGAGAAGATGCCCCAAACTACGCTGACATGTTCAGGCACTGAGATACTTTCAGACTGTATTAAGCCTCTTCTTCCTAAAGAAATCTGACATCCTGGTATCAGAAAAAAAAAAGTGGCCAGTGAAAAACCCATGTACTCAGTGAATTATTTTGAACTCTGCAAGCATAGTCGCATTTTCTCCTAAATTCTTCCCCAAGATACCTCTGTGCTGTATTTCTGCGGTATAGTCAGTGTCATGGACTCAGTTCTAGTGCAGCACAAGTTGCTTCAAGGTTTGTGGTTTTCGAACATAAGCTGTCTCATCTCTATCTATATTACTGCACCTTACTATGACACAGTATGTTCAACCCCTTCTGAAGCTGGACCCCTCCTCTCGAAGCAAGCCTTTGAAGTCACAGGATTCAGCAGTAATGATCTTGACACTTCACAGCTTCTCACTGGGGTATGAAATGATATTACCAAGCTTGCACAATGCATGAATCCCATCTACTTATGACAGTTGCTCAGAAATGTCAGTGCCCAACCCGTGCGATGCTTTCTCGCTCATTTTCAATGAGATAGGAAGGCAGGAAGATAGTAAGATTGCACTGTTATACCTGATAGAAAAGACTAATTTCTGTAGTAACTGCTAATCTCAACATGAAGAAGCCTTTCTGTCTTCATAAAAATGTTCTTTTTTATGTGTATAGAATGACAACAAAAAGTCACTGTCATGGATCGGTAACTTAAATCTTTCTTCCCAAGGTTCTCTCATACGAGCGACAGCAAAAACCATCAACTTCCTCACTGCGATTATAGGTGGCAGAGGGAGAATGATACCCATTACTCCTTCAATTTTTGGCTTTTTTAACGACACCATTGCCAACAGCGCTGTCTCTTAGTGCTGCATTTAAACAGTTCTTTCCTGTGATACAGACACTTAAGCCACTACAAAATATACTGGGCAAACCACTGCAGCTGGATTTGGCAGTTTACAACAGGGACTTTCGGATTCAAACTGGTAATCTCAATGGGAAGGTCTCGCATATCCCTTCACTAACCTAGTTCTTCTATCACAGCTTCTGCAGACACCTGCCCACAGGTGATCTTTGGGAAAGGAAGGGATCACGCAGCAAGTGAGAGCATCTCAGGTCTCCAAACTCAGATGTTCATAAACACAGATAGACAGGTTTGGTGCCTAAGGGTTTTTTTGTTGTTGTGGTGGTGGTTTTGGGGTTTGGTTTGTTTTGTTTAAGATGAAAAGAAACTTGGGGCAGAAAGATTACTGAACATGTCTGGAAGACTAAAATTAATAATACTTATGCCTAGGCCTGATAGAATTATATTTTAAATTAATAACCAGTTTGTGCAGCACCTTTCTCTTTTGGAGAAGCAGCCCTGCCTCTTTTCCCCAAACTAACCACATGCAATTTCTGATCTATTTCAGAGACCAAGATTGTTCTAACACATAATCGGTAGATGTGAGAACAAGAGCAGAGAGGTCTTTGGTGGGCATGGAGTGAGGCTGATCAATGGTAAAAATTGTTAGCAATCAAAAAAAATACGCAGTTCTTCCAATGGTCGATCTTCAATAGCAATAAACATCAGAAATCTTCCCCTGCTATGTCTACCTCTTGAGACATCAAAAGTCAGACATAAGACACCTGTTTTAATTTGGTCCCAGATACATTTGCTGTCCCAAGCATTTACGTAAAGCAGGAAGACACAAAAATACTTTGTTTGTATCTGTAATCGCTTACACCCCTATTTTTTCCCCACCAACAGCAAGTTTGGGCTGTAGCTCTTTGGACAAAAGCTTAAAACCCAAGACCACAGCCAGCCCCAAACAGCTTCTATGGGAGCACTCACACTGATTTTAAGTAATGCCTTACATTTGCTTGCTTCACCAGCACTGTTTCCCAACTAGGTAAAATAACAGGACCTCACTTCAAACAATCTGTTTTTTTTAAAGGGTGGAGGAAAAGAGGAGTTAGACTGACTTATTCCACTCTTCAAAGGTAAATGCGATCAGATGGGGGTCATAACCTTAAGGAGCTAAGGGATGTGATTTGCAGGTACCTCATTAATTGTGTGTCACTTACCCATGAAGAACAATGCCTGTTAATCCTATTGACTGGAAATTATTAACTGGAAAAAGAAAGCAGCTTCCGCAAATTTAATAAGCGCAACAATGAACCAAATGGAAAAGCATGCGATAGCTCTTCTGAAGCCTATTACATGAAAAGTTAAAGTAATTATAATGCAGTCATTTCGGAACCACGAGAAGCTTAAGGGACCACAGATTCTTCATGGCTCACACATCAGACAAGCAAGCATGAAATCAGTTTTCAGCAGGTGTCAAAGAAGAAATGAACTCTGAAAACATTTTCAGCTTCTTAAAAATTGGCACTGTTTGCTATCTAATGCAAATGCAAGATCGAAGACGTCTCCTGCTTATTTAATAAGACTGCGCTTATATTTAAGCACTGGAGGCACAAAGACCTGACATGAATTTCAAAACATTCTGTGTGAGAACTATTATTTTTTAAACGCAAAAGACCAACCAGTCAAGATCTACAGCATCACACCAAACAGCCTTCCATGCATATCTGAACATATATTTTTGCTCCTAACACATCAGGCTCATTATTTCCCAGGAGCAGTAAGTGGGCACGTAGCTAGTTGCATGCAGTGAGCACGCGTGCATGGGCTCCCTTACCTGCTCCTTTTTCACTGGCGTGCTATGGGCTGCCACAGCCGAGAACTGCTCGAGCGCGTTTTGATGCTCTTCGCTCAGCTGCTGCTGGTCCTGCGGCTGGGTTTCCGCCGCTCCTTGCTGCGCAGGGCTCTCCTGCTGATCCTGCTCTTTATCCTTGGACTCAGAGTCCGATCCCGATTCTGTAGTCATGGTTGGTTATTCTGTAAAACAATGTGAGCAGACCTACTGAGTACGATCTCGTAGCTGTGAATTTGTAGGCTAGGCTTACAAAATGCAGAAACATCAGATGCAAAGTTTTAGTCTTAATATGCCTGGCCTTTAAAACTAAAGTGGCTGTTACTGGCCCAATGAGGATCCCCAGGAAAGCTTCCTGGTGCAAAAGACCAGGTCTAAATGCATTCGTACTCTGAGGAAGAGCACGTTGCCATAAAATATTATTCTACATTACAATATACAGACATTATAGGAATTACATTGAAGTTACATACATACAGTTCTACATAGGTCATAATTCATAAAAGGAGAGTAACACATTCAGCAAAACTCGTGTGATTGAGGGCCCTAAATCCAACACAATTCACTGCAGTTTGGGTTTCTAAACCATGTGGAAACTTTTGAAAACATTAAATCTTTTGTTCTTTGCATTTAAGGCAACAGCGCTTGAACTCCTCAACACCTGCATGACTTTTTGGAAATGGACTCAAGTATTTTTGGCGCTTCCAGGCAACATATACACTAGAAACACCTGAACTGGGCCCACCAACATCAGTGCAAATGTACGACTGTCCTTAAGCACAGTTCTGTCCGTCCCGCTTGAATTCACCCACACTTCTGCCATTTCTTTCTAAATGCTGGAGCATCCAAAAGAAAAGATAAATACTTCCATTAAGTCATTCTAAGTGTTAGATTTAAAATAAAGTGAATATGACTTTCCTTGACTGTGAAAAGGCTGTTTGAACTTAACTTTGTCCAGTACTAAATCAAAATGAAAATATTAGCAATATTCATTCAAAATCTTAAGTATTTCAATTAAATAGTTTTATTACAAGTATGTGGTTGGCACCCAATTCTCAAACTATATAGAAGCAAAACCCAACTTTAAAAAATACTGTGATTTTGTATCAAGACAAGGATTTGAAAAAGCAGACTCTGTGCTAGTTCAGCAAATAGAGTCTGCTCTTACGTTTGTTACTTGTACGCTCTTAGTCCTCGTGGTCTTATCCTTGAGCATTTTGCTTTTAAGCAACTCAAAACCAAACCAGTCTGCTGCAGTCTATTTCTGTTCATCATCAAGCCATAATTTCTTTAACCTGGTAACCATAGCTACTATGTAATTATAAGCAGTTCCACAGAATATACATCTGCTTATTCATCTGCTAGTAAGTCACTACCAACTCTTAACATACACTACAATGTTTACTAGTAGAAACAGGTTTATTAAAGATCACAAAAAAAAAATACAGGCTTTTTTTTTTTTTTAACTTAAATGTTTAATGAGCTACATTGCTTGACAGAAAATGTTTTAAATGAGGCCAATTACTGTTTTCAAACTCATTTACGTATTCTGCACTTTCAAGGCTAAGTCCTCCAATGAATACATGTCTCTGTGCAGCAAGCAAGTGCCCAGCATTCAGCCTGTGCTCAGTTTTTGCACTGGATGTGAGCATGGGGGTGCATGTTCCTACCTCCTGCATGCCAAAACAGCATGAGAGAAAAGCAGAACTAGAAAGCATATATGGCAGATTTATGCTTCAGGCCACATTTTCGAAGTACTAACATGTGACACACTTGTTTAGGAATACATCATAAATTTCTACACTCAAACTGGCACAGTTATAGCAAAAATACCTTTGAAAATGTATTGTTTAACAAATTGTCTTTAGCATCTACAAAAAGCGGTAATTAACTCATGTCTTTTAAAACACGACAGTCGGAAAGGCATTCATCTAATCAAACTTCAGATGTCCACATCTGAGATGGTCACTTTAAATGCGGAGGAGAAAACCGGACGTTTCAGAGAGCGATTCATCTGACCTATTTTAGATGCCTGCTTTAAGCTGAGATAAATCACATACTAGCACGACTTCGTCCAACTCGCTACGAAGGAAGCCTAAACAAGTTCCTCCAATGTAGATCAAACAAACCCATCCTTCATTTTCAATTCTATTAAGCCACTCTTTTTTGTATGCTTTAAAAATTAAATTTCGGAACAATGTTAATCTCTGAGAGTTTTGTTTTGCCCATCTGTCAGATCAACATGGAATAAACTATTCTTCATCTGATGCTGTTATGGTTGCGTTGCTTTAAAAGCACCCAGGTCTCCACAAAATTCACAAGTTTTTCCCCCTACTCTCAAACCATGTTTTGTACAAGTGTATGAAGATATCAAATGCAAATTAATCAAATAATTCAATAAAAACAAACTATGCCTTTGATTTTCTTTTCCAGAAACTATGAATTAGCAAGTAACAAAAAACTAACTTACAGCTACAAAATCATTAATAAAACAACTCCAAACAGCATAGATGATCAATACAAAGTGTTATGCATGGAAGTTGTTGTACAGTCTTTTTTTTTTTTCTTTTTTCCTATTGATATGACTTAGAGCAGCGTAAACAGAAAGCAACTATGATACTTGCTGTCCTAAAACACAATCAACCGGTGTATCTTCAGGCATTAATCTATATAGGATCAGGTTGCCTGTCAATATGAATCAAAGTCTGTCTTCCTTCAGCTGCCATCACTGCATCTCTGGAAGCTCATTTTTGCACCCTATACAGCTTCTTTCTTGATGAACATTTGTATTCTGGCTTTCTGTGAGCATGGAAACAGTCATTAAATTAGTCCCATAAAACTCAACTTCATGTAGCATGAACTAAAAACAAGTTTTACTTTTCTTGCCAGTTATAATTTTGCATCTCAAGGAACAATAAAATGTGGTTCTTAACTTCTTCTGGGACATTTCCACGTGAAGCAGAGCCTTACAATACTGTGAGTTACTCTCTGGGACTGGTTTTCTCTCCAGTTACTCGAGTCCTTGCTTGCTCTGAGAGTGCTTTGTTAGAAAACTTTTTGTGCATTATCAAATCTTTTAATATAAGCAATTCCCTGGATACAATATTCCTGTCATTAGTCAGACAGCAGATGGATTTAATTAACCCAAGGTTAGCCATTTCCAAATGCCTTCTTTATTTCCCTACACACATGAATATGTTTAATAACAAATACGGAGAATAAAATATGATTGATTTCACGCTGTTATCTTACAGATGCAAATAGAAGAAAAGCAGAAACATTTTGAATCCAATTTCTTACAAACTCCTCAGATAATTGTATTGCTAAGATTCATCTCATTCCATCTAGCGCAGGTTGAAAATACCTACATTACAAGACAGAAAACAACATTCCTCTCTCAGTGTAAACCAATAAGTTGTTTTGCTTTCCTCAGTAAACAGCTGCTTATCCAAAAGAACTTTGAAAGCATTTCATTTTTTATAAATGGCGTATCAATCCTCCTAGGAAGCAGTAGTTTCACTTATTGGAAGAAATAACAGTGATCTTAAGAAATGTAACAACATAAATATTACTCTACCTTTGTTTGTACGCAGCAAACCTGACAGAATAGCTAGTAGTATCTAGACATTTGTCAAACACATATAATTGGCTGAGAAATTCTTATTTTTAGTTTATTTGCTATACCTGGCTATGTACCAAAATCATGACTTCTAATGTGAATTTCAGTACAGGAAGAAAGAAATCACTGAAGTTCCTTAAACTTTTTCTGTTGCCAGCACAACTCCAGTATCAAATTCCCCTTTCCAGCAAACAGAAAACAAACTAATGAAAAGAAACTAAGAGCACGACCTTATACAAATGAGGTAATACTATGCAAGCCAGATGTGCTCTTGGATAGCTAAGTTTTGGCTTACAACCGAATATTCAAAGATTCCAAAAGATTAGCTGAGTCCAAACTTAACACAGATGCTGTTAATACTGGATAGTCTAAGGCTAAAGTCAATTTGGCTACAGAATTCAATCAGAATGCAAATCAGGTCTTTTGATTAAAGGAAAAAAAATAGCCAAGAACTAGCTTATTTTAATCTACTACTTAAAAATTAAGTTACAAATGTATGTACTTCCAGCAGTGTAAATGTTTAAAATATAAGTTTGAGAGCCCTGCAGAAGAATAATTAAGGGAAGATAAACATTAATATACTATCAAGGTATTAAAACACAACTTCAAAAAACTACATGACATTTTAAAATAATTTTTATTAGATCAAATCACATTAAAGAAATCTTTTCATATCCTCACACTATACAACGTAAAGACTTTACATATGGATTGCAAAACCTGCAAACCACTTGCGCAAAGCCTACATCCTAAAACCTTTCACCACACCTAGTCCGTGTTACCTATAGCTACCAACATACTGCAGCTTAGGAGATTACCATTTCCATTACCAATTACTTGCTATGGACTATAAAGCACATAATTTCCTTTTCTCCATATGAGAAACAAAATCATATTGTCCTCTATTAATAATTCTCTGAGAAGGCAAAGCCCAGGCTATGTCACCTGGTCCCCTCCAGCAAGTGACAGTCACAATCTACCATATATATTCATACATTCAAAAATTTATTTGACTTCTTGCCTCCTATTCTCAGAGCACGGACCTTCTGGGTTGCATCTAGAGCAACAAAATTCACAGCTAATTGACAGCAGAGTCCACAGTTTAATTAACCCAGTAGTCATTAATAAACCTTTATTTATATATAAATACATGCTAGTGAAAATATCTGCTATATTAAGCAAACGGAAATCACATTACAGAAGAAATTGCAAATTAATTCTGAATAAATTGTGTTGTAATGACAAAACAAAATTGAACAAAGTATAATTAAATGAACTATACATAGCCACTAACTATTTCCTGTAATGCACAGATTAATGATTTACATTTAAATCCTTTTTTGATCTAATTAATTCTCTTTGTGGAAAGTTCTCCTTTAATTACGATAATTTCTGAAGATTGTTATAAATCATTGCAAAGGTCCAAATTTGGAAGTTATGTAACAAAATAATGATTCCATACTTCAAAAATAATGTTCTGCATAATGAGAGACATATTTATCCAATAACGATGAGATGCTGATGAGAAGAACATATGGAGAACAATATTGCTGCTATAAGCAGTAACAGAAATGTCAATATATGTTTCAAGAAAAGAATACACACCAGAATGCCGACTTCTAAGCTTGAAATATAAACTGTTTTCATCAGACTGCTTGAAGTCTCAGCTCACTTCATTCCAGTTGGGCTCCTTATTAGGAAAACAACCATTTTTTGTTGATCCTCTTTAATTTGGGTGAGCTTTGCCCTCATGTGCAGGAAGCACCTAAGCCATAAAAGCCTGGCGTAGGGTCCCCGGGAGAGGTGAGAGGCAGAACCTCTGCTGCACTTCACCAGGAGTTAAGACCCACTCCTTCTTTACTCGTTGCCATCCTCCGGTGCTGGCAGCAACTGGAGGCCTTATAGAGGAGGCATCTCCCCAGTCTTACAGTTTTTCCAGTGGATGCTGACGAGCTGAAGCAACTGCAGAGCTCAGGCCTGAAGAGATGCGGGTGGGAAATGACCACAAAAATGGTAACTGGATGCCCGCCTGCAACCGCACACTCCTGTCACCTCTCTCCTGCCAGCACCAGTGTCACTTTGGGGGGTGGGCAGCTCAGCTGGGAGGGCTGAACCTCCCCAGCATGGGGAAGGGGAAGCAGCACCCCTCCTTCCGCCATTGGTGGGCACCCCATCTGTCAACACAGCTGTGAGGCTCCAGCCCAGCAAGTGTAACCCTTATACTTCAACTCACAAACACACTGGCTATACTGAGAGTTTAGCATTGCACCTTAAACATATACATATAACATACACACAAACACATTAGAGTCAGCACATGGAAAAAAACCACAAAAAGAAAGTCAAAAAAGTAATAACAATAGAGACGAGGGGAAAACCGATGGAGAAAGGTGCTAAGCTTCAGGATGAGCTGCAATTGTGCCAGCATGGCACGCTGCGGGTTAAATGGCTTAAGAGAACTGGTGGCACAAGCCATGGGCCTAAGCACAGGTGCAGGAGAGAGACTTCAGGGAGGACAGGGAGATGTTAATAAGCAATAATAAAAAAAGGCTGGTTGGAGATGTTGTGACACATAGCATGAGTTGAAGTATTTGTTTGGCCTTCTAGGAAGGTGCATGATACAGATTTTTTTAAAGTTTCTTCGTGAAGATGAAAGAAGGAAAAATGGAGGCAACATCTGAGGAACGAGTCGTGTAATATGAAGGAGATGCAGGAGACACCTTAAAACCAGCACCACCACCGAAAGAAGACACAGCTGAGTGTTTCTGGAGAGATTATGCTCTGCCTAGCAAGGGTGGGGATGGGAAGCACAGGGAGCTTTTAAATGACAGGGGGAGAGGGGAGCGGAATATATCAGAAAGGGATTGTACACCAAAGCAGAACCAAGGACACATGACTGAGGGATGAACATAAAAGACCAACATCAACATAAAAGGAGAAATGAAGACTAGGATGCAAAGTGACTTACAATCAGCAAGAGCTGCAGCAAACAATAAGAAAAGAGTCTATAAATACATTAGAAGGAAAACCAGGCCTGTTACTGAACACAGGAAAGGCTGGATTATTCAGCGCCTCATTTCACAGCAGCTAGTTGGGACCAGATACTCAGGGCATCTTGCACCTGATGTGCAGGATGTGCAAGCGCAGGCTGGGTGGAACAAGTGAAGAACAGAGCAAACACATGAGTAAGCCAGGTGGTTTCAAGTCAGCAGGAACCACTGGCAATGTCCCTACAGTGCTTGGGGAACTACCGGCAATCATCTCTAAAGCATTAACTGCTGCCTTGCAGGTGCCAGAGAGGCCAGGTAAGGTCTAAAAGAAATGAAAAGACCCAACACAGCACCTGATCTTACAGAGGAAAGTGGGGACGGAAAAGCCAGAAGTTACAGTGTACTTTTAATACCACAGAAGTTACTGGAGGCACACTGCTAAAGGATTTCTAATCCTGTAAAATGAGATTAGGGAAAAAAAAAAAAAACAACCACCCCAAACAGTCAACATGAATGTATGAAAAAGTCATGTCAAACTAGTGTAATGTCTCTCTCACTCTCTCTGACAGGGCATCTGTCCCAGCTGATAAAAAGAAAGTGGTACAGACGACAGAGCCTATCTTTAGAAAGGCTTTTAAAACAGCCCCACATGACTTTTTCATGAGAGAACCACAGAAATAGTTTAAATGATTAAAAAAGAAAAGGAAAAAAAAAAGGTGTACAAGTGATTAAAAAAAAAACCCAAACCCTAACCTATGAACAGTTATCAGTAGCACAATGACAACCTGTGAGGACTTATCAATTTGAAGAATCACAGCCCTCTGAGCATCAGTGAAGGAAGGGAGAGTGCCTGATCCATGCTCAGCATCACAGTGGAGAGGCTGGGGCACACTGCCGGCATCCTCACCAGACTTAAAGAATAGAAAAGCAGTCTGACAGAAAACCATACATACACTGAATCTGACTACATTCTCGTAAGGGTAACGGCAACAGGAGTGGGGACCTCAGAAGTGAAAAGTGATGGGGAAGCTATGGGTTAGGCATCAGGAATGAAGCAGCGTGAGGGTCTGAAGTCAAGCATTAAGCAAGACGAATTTCAGTCTTGGACATGATGCTGGAGCTGTTCTGCCTTCTGCAGCACCAGGGAGAAGTATACAGCATATTGTATTTCAGTTTGGGATTCATATTTTTTAAAAAATATGCATTAAAAAGTGTCAAGAAGAGAGTAGGAAGAAGGATAATACGTTTAGAAAATGTGACCAGTGGAAAAAGGTTTAAGGAACTGAATTTGTTTACCCTAGGAAAGGGAATAGAGAGAGGGGAGCTGTTAAGAGCCTTGCAATACATACAAGCTTCTTGCAAAGTAATCAAGCATTTGCTAACAGTGGAGCAAGAACTTGATGGGCATCAAGTGGGATTTAGAGTAGACAGGGTATCAACTATAATGACAGTCAAGAAGAAGTTATCTATAGCTGTGTGGAGTCATCAGTGGAGACTTATGTACAGATAAACAGCAGCAGCAAAATTCTCTGTATGCAACTTTATAAAGCATAAGCAATTAAAATTTTGTTGATTTTGCTACCCCTTCCACTTGGGTTGGCAACTCGGAATTTGCAAAATGCATGTATTTGCTTCTGCTTCAGAGCATCTGGATGCACAGGATAACATTTTTATTTCCTGTTTACCTTTCATTTCTATGATTCAGTCAAATTACCTGGGTCTGTTTTGCTCTCTTGATGGGTGGCTTCCCACAGCAATGGAACCCAGAATCACTGCAATTTCTGTTGGCCCTCCTGCATGCAAGGTATGACTGACCAGGTTCCCTGAAGACATCAGATCACCTTTTGGAGGTCATATCACCTAGAGCACCCCAAGGCTACCCTAATTTCTCATCAGGACAAGAAAAATCAGGCCATCACAACCTGTTTTGGCTGGGTTTTTTCCCACCCTGCTGATCCAAGCAGTTTTCCCCATGGGCAGACACAGAAGAAGAAGGGAATTGCAATCTCCCACCAAACTCTCTGTACAGGGCTCCAGGCACAGGGTGCAGTTGCCGCTGCACTTTTCCTGCACCTAGAGTGGGGGCTAGCTCTGCCCCCCTCATCCCCTGGTGCCAGGATTCATCCACCAGCTCCAAAAGCAGGATCGTGGCCACTGCCCACCATGCTCACGCCGCAGTTCCTGCAGGCGGCTCCCATCTAGGAGAAACCGCACCCACAAGCTGACAAATGCACACATGCTTAGGACTGCTGCATGTAACTAGAAGACCATGGCGATTAAACCTAAGCCTGATGACTATTTCATTCATTAAAAAAAAATAAAATAAAAAACAACACAAAAAACCCCTAAAAGGTAAAAAGGAGAACTCCTGCTTATAATAGACTTCTGCAAAGTGTCACTCAAAGCTGTCACTGAAAAGCTTCAATCTGCCCAAGTACTGCAATTGTAGGAAGGTAAGGTGGAGCAGAAATAATACACAAATAACTCAATAAATAAGTCTGCTGCGAAACAATGGGGAATTACAGTGGGGAAGCAGATGTGAGGAGGACGAGGAGAAGGAAATGAAGGAACCAGTAATGGAGACTATAGCAGCATCCCACAGATGCTGGTCATGAGAGAATTGCATAGGAACACCCCTAACTTGACCCCTTCCTCATTTCAGTTAAAAAAAAATAAATCCAGGCAAAAGAAAACACAGCAAAACTGCCTGTAATGTTGTGCTGTGAATACAACTGATTGATAAATATTTCATTCAGCACCTAAAAAGGAAAGAAAGAACCCTCAATGGCACACCCTGATTTTCTGCAGACAAGTGACTTTGATTACTTGGGTTACATTTACGTGAGGTTTTGACCTTGAATTTCTGAATTGCTCTGGAGCCAAATGTTCACGTGGGGCCCCTTGCGCATCATTCACTATTTAAAAGTTGTATTTAATGCTAGAGACTGAGCGTGCTTCAGGCATCAGATTGTTAGAGTTCATACTCTCTTATATTGAGCAGAAAATAGAATTAACTCAAAATTTAAAGAAAAAAAAAAAGAGTTGCACAAGTTGCTGACACATGGCAGGTGTGCTACATTATTACACTACCCTCAGGCCAAAATACTGTAACACCTGTGAACAATATTTTCTGTTTCATACCCTATCTAAATAGACTGTGCTCCAGTGCTCCCAAGCTGGTGACCTGCCTAACCTCAAAGAAACAAGAGAATCAGATAGACAAGGTATAGATGCGGCCATCAAGCCCATCTCCTCCAAGGGCTTCCTACTCCCTCCCACCAGACATTTATCTTTCCAGCTCAAGTGATGTAAAAGCCTACTAAGTAAAACAAAAAATGATGGACTATAATTTAAAATATCAACATGGCTTTTCCGATTTCCTGGAACTCCAGAATTCAGCAAAGAAACCAGTCAGTTTTGCTTTATTTTACTGAGTGGTGCTTGACAAAGTCACAATGGACTGCTCACTGATGAATTAAACCCTCCCCAGCCTGTTACTTGCAAAAGTGATGTAATATTACAATTTTTTTTGCTTTTGCAGTGAATGGATACTTTTGCCCCATTTTTATGGGTTGGGGCGGGGGGGAATTCTTTTTTACATTTTTTGTAGCCTTTTCTCCAATTCAGTGTGGTTCAGAGATGGAAAAAAGGAAGCATTTGGGGCAAGGAAGACAGATGTTTTGCAGTCAGCAGGCTAATGCCTCTTCCAGGCAGCCACTGCCATTTCCATCCTCTGCTGCTGCTCCCTCCCAGCAAGACACACATTAGCACTGAGGCCAAGAGCTCTGCTCCCAGGCCCGGCATGGGCTCACAGGTCCTGCTGCCCTGAAGCATGCTCAGCTTCAGCAGGCCACAGTGTTTTCCACAAATCTGCCCAGAACTAAGCCTTTTAAAAATTTTTTTAAGGGGGCCATCGATCATTTCTTCTTGGAGGCAGCTCTCTGACACAGGTCATGCAAGACAGGGTGTTTGAGCAATGGCTTCCCCCATGGCATCCCAGACCAGTGCCCGCTCTCCATCACTGGGGAGCTGCAGGTTTTCTTGAATGCTGGATTAAAATAATCAGGAAAACTCCAAACTCAGGCAGACACAAAAGGAAGGAAGAAGTCACAGGCAGCAAAAAAACCAGAGGAACCACCCCTGAATCCATACTGGGTCCTAGTTAAATAAAGGCGGCTCTGTGTGAGGAGAGCGATCACGCTGAGGCCTGGGGCTGAAAGTGCTCCTACTTCATCCCCCCCCCCCCCCCCATCATACTAATTTCACATCCCATTTTCCAACTTTTGAAGGCGTTAAACGGGTCTGATGCAGTAAGGCTACATGATGAGGCATGACAGCATGTTCAGTCGTAATAGCTTTTGTTTTTCTGAAATGGATTATTCCCTTCATATTCAGATTTTAATCTCCTGGGCATTCACGTCAGTTTTGAACGTAAAACACACCCTGCAATATCAAGTAATAGACTTTCCAGTTTGGAGCACCACATCAGGAAAACACTGGCTACCCCAAACAAATTAAAATCTTGCAAGTCTAAACAACCAAACCCGTGTCATCAGACAGCCAGCTTTTTATACTTAAACTCTTCTGGGATCCCCGTGCTCCCCAGCGCTTTAATTACCTGCTACAGATTACAAAAGTACCGTTCATTTGGCACCAGCAGCTAGCCCGTGACACCCCTGCTCCAGGTTATACTGTCACTCCAAAACCATCATCCCAGACCTACGCAGACAGCAGCGCACCAGAGCATCAACCGGGAGAAACTGCCAACTCCGAAAACGCAGTTCAACCTGTGTGTTTCCGCCCCCTCCAAAACTCAAGTGCACATACTAGCAGTCAGCCCTGATGCCTCAAAGCCACCAGCTGTTAAATAATTTGTTGGATGTAAACCAAGACCTACAGATGGTGTGGGAGCAGGGACTTCTAGGAACGAATCGGTCAGAGTGGAAACGCACGGACGACAAGAATATTTACAGTGGATCCAGGCATCTACAGAGTAGAGCGATCTCACTTAAAATCACCAATTAAGCAGGATTCTCTCCCAGCTTCAGTTATGCTTTGGTTACGTGTTTTAGGACCATTTTAGTTATGTGTTTTCAAAGCATAGGAAGCTTGTGCACATGTTGTCCCAATGCATAACCGTTAAGTTCTGAGGGTCCTTTGCATGATGAGCTCTACAAGGAATTAAGAGCAAGCTTTCCATATCTTCACGTAAGATCCCAATAAAGCCAAAACCTTTCACCATCTATGCAGCTACACTAAACTATAAGGATTTGAAGACCAGCATCCAATACAGCCTGGCAAAGAAAATAGCTACCTTTAAAGAGGGTCTAAGCCTCTAAACCCTGAAATGCTATCCATACAGCTATATAGTAATTACATTATATACTCCTGACCCAGTATTATACTGGATTAAGCTGTCTCTGAAGATGGATGTCACCGGATCTGGCAACTCCTCCTCGACATGTATGACTATCTTGGACTTAAGACATGTAGAAGTGACAGCAACTCAGAAAGGACAGAAGGGGTTGAGGCAGTGGGGACAGCCAGGTGGCTTGAAAAGTGCCCCTGCAAGACAATGGTCAGAAAAAAAGGCAACGGAGGGGAGGAGGGGAAGAACAAGAAAGTAGAAAGTGGCAGTGATACAGCTTAATCACAAAAATGAGGGTAAGAGGGAATGGACAAACTCTTGCAGCAGAAAGAGGAAGAAAAGCTCTTTGCAGCTTTTAAATCACTGGGGATTCAAAAAAGAAAGTAAGGCACATAAATCATTCTAGGTTACTCAAAAGGAATCAAGCATTTAAAAAAAAATATTCTGTATCAAGTTGGTAGTAAGCTAGATGCTGCTATTTCCTAACTCAGGAATGAAGGACTTTACCACCTGAATTATTTCCTTCCCCACATACTTTTCCTTATACATAGCTCTGCTAAACGTTTGACAGTGTGTTTTTAAGGCTACAAACCACTAATCTGGTAGCTACTAAATAATCCAAATGGTCTATCTTAATTTAAGGGAGAATCCTACAATTCAGAAATAAAGTGAAAGACTTCAATACCAGACCCTGTTCGGTACGCTGAGTTTCAAACTTGTCTCGTGTGCTAACCAGGAAAGCGCTCAAATCAATGAAACAGGTCCATAAATGGTGGCTTTTTCCATCCTTCCTCCTGACGTTGTGCAGGACCCATTGCAAGACACTCGGGGCATGTCACAAAGGACTGCTGTGCGTTGTACCTACTGATTATTTTATGTCAATGCATTTCTTTCAGTACCCTTCAGATCACGGCATGTAAAATTCAACTTATTTATATTCTACATTATGTGCAGGAAAAAAAAAAGGTAACTGTCTCACTCCTTACTAGAAAGATTTGCCCAAGAAGGCATTTATAATTTCAAAGTTTAACTTAAACAATTTTGATATCTTAGTGCACAATTCAACCTTCTCAGGAGATAATAAATATGCAGAAAATACAGATAATTACTCCCTACTTCCTCATAAATTGTGGTTCAATAACCAAAAATTTCTTCTAGTAGCTATGGCTGATGCTAGATAAACGACAGAGTTGCATTTCACGCCTCCTTCCCCTCTTCTGTTCACTCTGCAGTCTGTTTTCTGTGGGGACAGAAATCTCCATGCCAATATTCACATGGCCATTACATCTGAACTAAAAAATGAATGAAGTAATCCACCCCCTCCCTAGATGTCACGAATGCCCTGGGGAAGCGGTACCCTGCAGCTGGGGTCCAACCCACTCTGCTCTCCACTGCCTTTGCTATATGCATGTGTTTCACCACAGCTGGGGCCGCAGAAACCTTACACTTAAGAAATCATTTTTTAGAAGGTTTGCAAAGAAGCAAGTTACCAACTAATCTTCCTCCCAGTTCCAGAACAGCATTAATTACCCCTACAGCAGTGGCCACCAAACTTTTTTGGAGAGGGACAGCCGTGCAAGTACATCAAAAGCACCACAAACAAAACAAGCATGTCAGATACGTGCTGGATCTTAATTAAGGGGCTTATCATTTCAAAGCATATTGCATACCGACATCAGTGCTTCATGGTCCCCTTCCCAGCCCCCTTGGCTAGGTTCTACCTGGTATATATTTATGCCACTTGTTACTAAAATCCCACAATGCTGAAGTTTCCATGTTCCCCACAGGCCATTTATTCCATTGGTTCCCTAGCCTTAGTGTTTACGAAAATTTTCCCAAATGTCTGACCTAATTCTTCCTACTTAAAATGTAGGCACACTCCTCCTCACCCTGACGACAGTGGATGCGTAACATGGCTCTGCAGCTTGCAGACGGCTGCCGTTCGCCCCTCAGACCACTCTCTTCTCTGCCTCTTCTGGCAAGTCCTATTTTTAGTCCTCTCTCAGGCACTTTTCTCTCTCCTCTGTTCTCCTTCCCATCAGTCCACCTCTTTCCCAAGCAACAGCGTCCAAACTCTACTTTCAGCTGAAGATCAACTGTGCTTACTGGTGCTGAACAGATTGCAAGGATGGCTTTATGTCTGAAAACAATACTCTTCTTTATACCTCCCGGTAGTATAGAGTTCAATATTTTCACCGTATTATGACACTTATCAACTTAGTTTTAACCTTTGCTCCGTTCATAATTCCACACTGTTTTCTCCAAACTCCTGCCAAAAGATCTCCCAAGTGGAAGAAAACTATCTTAACTACATTATATTCAATAAAAAGTAAGTAAAAAACCCCATCTACTAGGTAAATATTATTCTGTTTTTTTCATTTTATATTTAAAAAGTTCCTTCTCTTGTGCTGAGTATCATTCAAAGAAGTAAAGTATTTATTAATGTGCAAGATCTAGTTTCAGTGACAGAGTGCACATGATTTATATTAGAACAACTGTGGCTCCGTGTATCCAAAGTAAATTCAAGCCACGATACTCTCTTATTTATTAAAATATTAGGGAATACCAATTGGAAACATTTCCGATTTCACTTATAGCTTCCGTCCACTGCTGAAATACCTACTCCAGAAACAGTCACCTCAGTCCTTGGCAGGTGTTAGGGGCATTAGCAATTTGGCTGGGCCGAGCTCTCAGCACGTTTTCTGTAGCGGTTTCACAGGAGCTGAGAACATCTTCGAAAAAACGCAGGAACTCGACATTCTCGCCCGCTTTCAAGAGCCTCAGGGCCATTAAGGTGGCCCGAGTGGCAGTGCTGGCAGCATTGTAACTTATTAATAATTTGGGAGCAAGCTCACATCTGCTAGGAAAGGAAAGTCTAGTCTACCCCATTTTATGGTCTCTAGCCGAGTCAAGCACATTAAAATATGTATTACTTCTGTCTACCTGTCACTTCTTGTAATATGCTTAAGTGAACCCATGGCTGCAAGCCAGAACCCAAACTGTTTGAACACAAGCAGTGCTTTTGGGGAAAAGTTATTTGCAACAGAAGTGTCAGGTCCCTTTTGGTATGCTGGCAAATGTTTGCCTCAATCCTTACTGAACCAAAAGTTAAATGGTGAGGAAAGACTGCAATTTCAGGTTAATCTGGGCATCTTAATACACTCATGAAATGAACTACATGCTACGCCTCGCCAATGAAAAATGGAAAAATCAAAAGACTGATTGAGGCTGATTCCTTTAACCTGTATTTTAAGAAGAGTTTTGATGTTGGTTTCTTCAGAGGGAACAAAACCCCAACCTACATTACACCACTAAGGAGAACATCTATTCTTACTATCCCTGGTACCGACAGTAAACATGCCATGGGGACACGATGCTGAGGAACGGGCTGACAGGCCAATATAGGATACCATTTCATTTGAACCACTTGCTAGACAATGGCTGGCATTCAGAGGACTGAAAACTTGCAGAGAAGCTAGTTCAAGCTGGCTGAAGTAGATGCAAGCGTTGACTTGGATATTTAGGAGTTCTTAAGAAGAAAAGCAGCTTGCAGTATTTCAGGGTGGGGTTCTAAGACTTTGTTTTTTGCCTAATCCGTTAGTACTAAATAAGACCAGAAACATGGCAGGGTCCTTTGTGCCCAGAACTGCATCTAAGCCTCAGAATTACAGCTGTAATTAATAGGTTTTTCCAAGCTGGGGGGAAAAAGAATCAACTGGGGAAAAAAAACTAAACCAAAACAACCCAAAAAACCCCAGCAGCCTGCAGACTCAGCAAGTTAAGGATTTCTTCCCTTGCTCACATATATGCACTCACACACAATCACACAAGAAAGGGCAAAACTCCCAAAACACATGTACTCGAGGCTCTTCCCTGTTTTACCCCATTTGTAATCTTTTACAGTCTCATAAAAGCGTGCTGCCTTCAAGAAGATGAGGCTTCTTTTATTTCTTATTATTTCATCTGCAGTTCAGCGCATTGCTTGACCTATGCTGACATAACCTTAAGTAAAACAGGTTCGAGTATGCAGTTTCACCATCCCTAAAGTGAGCCGTATTTTATTAGGGTTTTTTCGTTTTTCTCTCCCTCTGCTAACACTTCAGAGGAGAGGAAATGCCTGCTGTGAATTCTTGTCCAGCATTTTAAATACCACATAAAGCGCTTTCCTTCCATTGCCAGAGAGCTTCCCAAGGACCATAAGCCCTCCAAGAAAGAGAGATGTAAATACCTTTGTCCTTCCCTGGCCAGCGGGAAGCAGTTGGGCTAGAGAGGGGGCCAGCAGCCCCTGCGTGCCACAGCTCCCACCCAGCGCTGGGTGCTGCTGGAGCCCCTCCGCCCACGCTCACGGGAGCAAAGACAGAAAATACCATCGGTGGGATAACCAGCCACTTCACCGCCAACCACCTCCAGTTGTAACTGAAATCGGTAAGTACGCAAAAGCTACCAATTTTTGGCATGAAGATCACACAGTTGTTTTTCAAGCAGCTGGTTGTACTACCCTATATACTGCAGCCATACATTCATTATGGCCAGTCATATTGAATTATGTGTAGAAAGGCTGAATTATTACCTTTTTGCAACAACCTCAGTGTTGTAACACCCAGAAGTCTCATATGGGACAGTTTTGTAGCTTATTAAACTAGACACATTTTTGTGCTCTACAGGCTTTTAATTGTCAAGGAAGATCATGTACAGCTATAAATCTATGAAATGCAGTATAAATAATGCCACATGTTCAAATTAGTTTGATTTGATGGGGAAGACGATTCCCTTAGTTTATTCCTTTAATGCTCAGGCTGGCATACCACACTGCCACAGCAGTCTGAAAGGTACAGCACATCTGTTAGTGCAGCTGAATAAAAGGCAATCTTAAAACTCACATCCAACAGGGATAAATCCAAACTTCTCCATATATGCTACTACCCTTCGACATAAGAATAGAAACTCCATCAGGTCACTATTGCACATCTGTCTTAAACACTTCAAAACAAAAATGCTGGATTTTTTAGGTTTTGGGGGTTGGTTTTTTGGTTGGTTTTGGGTGTTTGGGGCTTTTTTTGTTGTTGTTTTGGGCTTCCCCCCCCCCGATGGCTCTTGGTATCATTCTTTCTCCTCTCAAAGAATGACCTCTGGTTACTGTGATGTGTTAAAAAGCAGATTTGTTAAGTCACGTATGCACCTAGCAACCTTAAGTCTGGCACGCATCCCTCACAACTCCTCCTCATTCAAAAAAAATTTATATAGTGAAAAACCTGTGCCATACAAGAAAAAAAAAAACAACTATTTTCAGACCAGACCGTACGTACTTGAATGAAAAAAAAAAACCTAAACTCAGTCTTGAGAAAAATGACAGAAAGGGAAGACTGATTCAAGCCTTAGCATTGTATTGACTATAAACGCCCTAGCAATTTGCACCATTATTAATCTCAGCACCGGTGTCTGATCTATACAACAGGACTTACAGATACCCTAAGCAGATGCATAACTATTTCCCAACCTACACACTTTTAAAGGCAAAAGGATCTGGAATTTTCCTTCAAACTACCAGTGCAGGTTTGCAACATGAGCTACAGTGTGCTTACAAACCCCACACTCAGTGGCATGGGTTTTCTAACTTGTTTTAATTTGCAGGTCTCAGCAGGCACAGGCAGTGTGCTGCTTGGGACCAGAGTAAAGCCAGTGCAAAGCACGTGGATGTGAGGTCCTCAGCCCCGAACATTTCATTGTATGGACCTCCTTCTCGCCTAATGTGGACGCGTGCTTCTCTAGGGGTTTATATTTATCCCTGGCCCAGGTGCTGTTTTCCAACAGCGAACACAAGCTCGCCCGTGCTGAGGGCTCTGAAACAAAGGCAGGAATTTTTCCCCCCCTCGACAAACACCTCTCCGTGCGTGCAAGCCGTTAAAATGATTTCATACAAACCAGGTTCATGTGTCAAGGAAGAAGTGACCTGGAGTTTCTGAATGTTCAAAGCCAGCATATGTTTGGCCCTACACTTTATTTATGTTCTATATGTACTTTGCCTCCCTGAAGCCTACAGCAAACAGCTGTCATTAACATTCACCCCTTCTGCTAACACTTTCCTTAATCCCTAACTGACTTTCCAGCCTATAATTAAACTTTCCAGCTGCCGCACTCGGAGATGGCACCAATATCCATCATTTGCTTCTATGTAGTCCCTAAAAAGCTCTTTTTCCAATTTCCAAGACCATGGGCTAGGACCAAAGCCTCTTACACTTACAGGTTTTAGGCTAAAAACCTTCCATTCACTTACAAATTGTCCCATCTTTTACTAGGAAAATTAAATGGCCAAGTGGTATTACCTTAATAATTAAACTAATGCATTTTTATAGTGCCAATAGGTGGGGTGCAAAGGCTTGAGAACTGATGGATAAAAGCTGCAAGTGCTTCCACATTTTGCACAAAATATGCACTGGAGAGAACTGTATAAACACCATCACTTACAAAGCCCAAAGTTTTAACAGCAGCTCTGCAATGAAAGAATTAGGATTTGGAAAGACCTTCTAACTAAACATAACCAAAACCCAAACATCTTACTTTAGATTGCAATGCTAAATTGGTGTTAGCGCTTCAATCCTGAAAATCTGTTTTTCACATTCATATAAATCATTACATGAAGGGTAGAGACGGTTGGCAACATTTTTGTCTGATGCTGTTGTTACAGTACTCAAGAGGACTTGATACTGTATTAGAAAATGACTGGCTTCACAGTTGAAAAAGGAAGGGAGAAGATGTCTGAAGCAAACACTGTATTTTTGGGTAACACGACACAACACGACACTGGGGCACAGCTGAACAGAGCAGGTCAGGGCAGCCTAACACCCGGCACACACATGCCACAGGCTTCAGGAGAATGATGATCCACAAGCCCTGCAGAGCCAGAAGAAAACCCTGCCAGATAGCCACAAACTCATGTTACTTTTGTGAGCTCCAAATGTCTAGGACATCTGCTGAGCCTCTGAGTCCACAAAGCTCGCCCACCCTAAACCTGAAGGCTGGATAATCACGCACAGCATCCTCAATCACAGAGCTCTGCAACTCCGTGTACCGCAAAACAGGAGCCAACATCTCCAAATATTATCTGTTACAGAGTAGGGCAACATTCGCTTGACTGCCGAAGGGCTATCATGACAAACAGCAAGTGGGCTCCATTCATAACGCAACTGGCGACCGTCCACCGGCAATCCCGACAGCCCACCAGCCCGCAGCAATCGCGTCGCCTGCTGATGAAGACGCAGGGACGTTCGGTGTCAGCCACCCCCGTGTCTCCTCTTAACATGTTTAGGAGTCGCAGCGTGCTCTGGCTTTGCTTTTTGCCTCACATGGCAGAGATAAATTGAGTGCTTTGATCCAGCCTCCATGTTTCTGAAACCGCAGGCTGGTTACATAGGGGATGAAGGCTGCAGCCTTGCTGAAAGTCATCTGCCGTTTAAACAAAGCAGGGGCACCTTCAGGAAAGGAACGCATTTGTTTTCAATTTTATCCCGCTGTCTGGGGCTAACAACTAAACATCAAGGTTTTAATGTTGCAAAATATTTCGATAACTGCACAAAATTTATCAGCTATTGTAAGACTATTTTGGTAGGCTACCAGAAAATTAATCATTTGGGTTTTGTCAAGTCTAAAAGCATCACTGCCCAGTGAAGACATCATACCAGACAGGTGCAAAAATTCAAAGCTTGGACAGCTATGGCTTGTTCCTAGCGGCAAGGCAAGAAAGGTCAACTTTTTAAGTCGAAATTAATATGCCTTCAGTTCTACCTAAACTATAGGCGAAAGTTGCATCCCTCCTTACATTAAACATACCATTTTAAAGGTTAATTTTGAAGAGTGCATGCGACACGCTTAAGCTTCAAATACATATGCTTTGAGAGGTTAGGAGAATGCGAAAACAGTGTTTCATTGAAAACTGTTTGTCATTTTTAATCACAGGATAACTCTACAAGAGGTGTGACTGATGCAATTTAAATTTTCACCTGACAAATTGAATTATTAATCTTTGTGGTGCCTACAACAAAGGATCAAGAGGAGCAGGCAGTCAGTTACCAGCCCCGGGAGCTACTACAGAACATCCTTGAGATGGGGAAGCGGCATCCTGCAGCACAGGCATCCGCAGGCGCAGCAGCAAGGATGGCCCAGGACTTCTGTCCTTGCCCCCACTGCTACCTCCTAGCTTTGGTTTTCTGAAGCAGGGGAGGACCTTGGGCAGCCCCACTGATAAGAAATGCTGTGGTTTGCAAGGAAGGCGACAGAGAAACAAAGTTGAGGGCTTTATCTGTGCCTGGAAAGAGCGGTTCTTTCTGTATTGGCAGCTCTGACAGGGAGGACCAAGGAGCTTGAGGAGCTTTTTGCTCACACCTGAATGAAAGCCCTACCTATTACCAGTCACTACTTCATTTCCCTACAGAAGGCAATAAATACTCCAAGCTCCTGCTAAGTTTTCAAGGAGTTGCCTTTTTCTAATGGAGTACACTTTTCATGATGCCTTGCCACCCCAGTTCTGGAAGATACCAAGCATTTTGCAGAGCTGTCATCTTAAGTGATGATAAATATTACCCTTAGGTACTAATTTTTTATCTCTCTAATATTACTGATCAATAATTTCCTTTTTATGTGTCTAACCAGAGTTCAGAAAGAAATGAAGTTCTAAAAATGTCCACAGAAGAACTTAAAATGGGGTTTCCATACACCACAATTTCAGAATACTAGGTTAGAGTAGGTCATGCAAGGTCTTAAAACAAAGGCCAAATGCTGCCAGAAAGCAGGAGTCCTTGCCAGGAATCTCAAGTTGTTGGGCTTAAACATGCCACTAGTCAAAGAGTGACTTCTACTCAGCCCACTTCTCAAACTAGTATGTTTTTAAGTAGGAAATAATCCTGTCCGTCATGTAAACACATACTCAGACTCTTGTTAATGTTTGTGCTATCCCTTCTGAATTTCTGGACAGCCAACATTTAATTAAAAAATATTTAACCACTAGTATTTTTTAAACAATGGCATGTAAGCAGAAATAATTGCTTATTACATCTACTTTACAAAATCAAAATACAGCCAGTGGAAACCAGATAAAAAACACTCGCCTTCGGCTGAACTACTTTGTTTAGAGAAACGAACAGACAATGCATTTCCTTGGCCGAGACCTTGATTTGTTTGCCAAGTCCCATCCTGCAGTGATTCTTCTTACAACATCATCCCAGGTGCAGAGCACACTATCAAGGAAGCAGACTCACAGTTCTGCAGGTTAGGAACAATGATAGCCCTGGTGTGCCTTAAAATACTAAAAACGCATTGCTACCTTAAACTATGTAATGTAGCATGCAGTAAATATATCTATTTTATCCCTTTGTAACCGCTTGGAAGCTAGAGAATAACAGATACCTTCTTAGTGCAACTTGTATCTTTATAACATGATGGCTTGTTGCTGCATCATCTATTGCATGCCAGCATTTCTTTACTTAAAAAAAAAAAAAAAGCACAGCAAGATTTCTTACAAATCTATGGAGATACGAAACACTTGTATCAATTTCCACAAACTGGTTAGAAGGAGGAAGCATAACCACACTGATTGTGTTCTCCAAAGCAACATCACAGGATCAGAAGGTCACCAGAGGCATCTTCTTTCATACCAGCTACATTGCTTTTAGATAGAAGAAACACCAGCAAGAGTTAGAAAAAGATGCTTCAGATGATGGAAAATGCAGGACACAGGCAAACAGCAAAATAAAGTACAATAACCAAACTGCTACTGGGGTGAGGTGATTCAGAACAAGGGATGGGGAAAACACAATGATCATGTCTGCACAGCAGACAGGTAAAAACAAGATTGGAGCTGGAGAGGGAGGGACTCCAAAACCAGGCAGAGAGTTTACTTTAATACAGACACTCCTGTTACAGAAGCTGCTGGTATCCTTCTGGCCAGTGTAACGCAGAAACTACAACCGCCTTGACTCCATGGGTAACCCCAAAACCACACCATTTACCCTATACTGGCAAGAAACATTTTATGCCTGTTCCTATAGGACAGCAGGAGGAAGTTGGTAAAAATTTAAAAAGAAGGAACTTCTGTTTATTCTTCAGCTCTGCATCCTTAATTCAATCACTGTCCCCTCGGGCTGAGAAAAGGATTGGCTTTACTGCTCTGCATTACCATGTTAGAAGAGAAGCTGCAAAGTACAATATTTGTGGTTTATATATAATGTAAGAAAAATAGTTTGGGGTTCATACAAAAAAGAACAAGTCAAGAAATCTGTGTCATACCACTAGCAAATGGGGATAAAACACTTTCACACTTTAAATGTGAAATTCTGTATGGTTTTCATTTGGCTTTGCAAGAACTGGTCAGTGGGTACAGATTAGAAATAATAACCTTAACACCAACACTTTCAGGAGAAAGGCAGGCGTTTCAAGTAACTTCAGTGATATCAGTATTTCACCATCACAATAATTGTGCGGTGTATTTAGTTACATGCAAATGCAAGTAGGCACACAGTTCATGCAGACAGGAAGCCTAGTTGAATATATTTAAATATACTGATGAAGGAGGTGGGCGCTGTCTTTTCTCCCTGACTTGGACAACCGGTGGGGGCGGAAGCATTGTCTGCTGGCTCTTCTTCACCCACCCATTACAGGCAGAAAGAGATGCCCAAGATTAGAATAAACTAAGACAAATCAACTATTTTCTAGTTCTTGAGGGTGCCATTAAATAGGGTGGCATGAGAAGTGGTTGGGGGTGGTGGTTATCTTTTTTACTTTTACTTTTTCCAAGATATCTACTATAGCACATTAACATATTATTTATTGTCATTCTATGTACATGCATAACCTACATACAGCATTAGTGGCATTAAGGGCAGGGCTGAATGCATAATGTAAACTGGTGTCAACAGCAGACCTAAATTGTAGCAGAGCCTGTCCGTTACCTCTGTTTGCTGGAGCGGAGAATTACCCACACTTAGCTTGCTACCCCTGCAAGTAAGTGATCAAACCTCGACAAGCGTGTTGGCACAGTATTAAAGGACCCTGCTAATTGCCATGCCTCAAATTCCAGCTCTAAGCCTCCTAAGAGAAAGTCTGCAAAACTCTTTAATAAATCATAGAAATCAGAGATGGAAATTAGGTCATCTTGCCTGTGCCTCCTATCCACACCGTGTTTGCTACCCATACAGTGCTCCTGAGTGCTCTGTCTTGGCAACTCCTAAATGATTCAAGTGCTGAGGTTTCTCCCAATTCCCCGGGCAGGCTGTTACATGGCCCAGTGAACCTCGCCGTCCGTCCCACCTACCAGCCTCGTCCTCTCCACCCCAGTTTTGCCTCTGTCCCATTTTGTTCTGTTCCTATTTATATCTCCCTCTGACTCCCCCAAAATCTGCTCTTGATGCTACCACAACCACCATCCGGCAAGAATTGTTGCTCAGGAAACGTTTTTCTGCCTCTCCTGTAATCCCACTGTAGTGTGCTGCTATTTTTAGGAGGAAAAGGAGGTGGTAAGGGAATGAAAGGCTGCCAGCTCCAGCTGTACAAGAATAATGCTCTGGTACGTGGAAACTACATTACAGTGTTTCCCTTTAAGCACATATAATTAGCCAAAACTTTCAGTCTTCTGGAATGATCCAAAAGAGAGAGCGAGAAGAAATGGAAAAGACAAATTCCAAGGTAAAAAAAGGCCATCTCACTTCACATTTCAACCCTGCAGCTGGGCCTCTCCTTCCAGGGCTGTTCTCAAGATTTTACACTGGCATTTGCCTAGCGAGCCACATGGTTAAACCAGCAACATACTGCCATAATAAAGTGATCAATTAAGAAACCTGCTTACAACAAGAGGCAACTGTGCCTTCCGACAGCCCCTCCAGTGGGAGCGAGACCTGTGTTTTACTCCTGCTCTGAGGGAAGGTAATGTGCTGACCTCCGACAGGGCTGCTGCCCATCACCTCCCCAACCTCCCCGGCCAACACCGGTGCCAGATGCCCCATGCAAAGGGCTCTGTGCAACCAGTGCCTGGACTACCAAGACCATCTGGCTAAACCAAAAATATCCTGCTTTCCTGAGAGCACACTTTCATACCTCACCCACCATCTTTACCTTTATCAAACCTTGTATTTACTGATATGTAAGGTTAAGAACCGCTACTAGGAACAAATCAGAAGTACTCGGTTTCTTGCTGCAAATAATTCCCATAGGAAAGCAGCAATGTTTCTTGCTATATAGATGTGTATGTTGGTATACCGACTCCATCGCAGCTGTGGGGCACCCTGCAGCAATCACATTGTGCTGGGAAGCAGAGGGGCTGAACACTGCCTGCTCCAACCCTTGCTCTGCAACAGCAGTAATTTAATTGAAAGAAAACAGCGATGAATCCAGCGGACCTGGTGAAGTAATCATCTCCAGGGTCCTTAGAGAGATTACAGCTTCCTGACCTAAACTACGATTTGGTAGGGTCAGATTTTGATATCTCTATCTAAACCAAACTGAGCCTTGCTTCACAGACAGGCTTACCAATTTCTGTGGGAAGACTGGCAGATAAAGATACTCCCTGACGTGAGTCAGGGTGCAAGAACAGGTCTCTCAGTTAACGTAAACATATGTTTCCTAGGTCTGGAAGAGCTTTTTTTTCCCTCTTCACAGCCTGTTTGCATTTGCTGGCTTATTAAACAAGATTTTATTTGCAGCCAGTATGTCCTAGGAAACCAGGAGGTGTTACACATAATTGCCCTCAGATTCATAAGGAGTAAACAAGGTAACCTCCACCACCAGGGACAACTCCTGCTCCACTGCCACCAGCGATGTCATGCTCCCTGGCTGCCAGGAGCAGTGTCACCTCCTGCCACCGGGGAAAGGCTGCTGGACCACCCCGGCGTGTGGCTGCCTCCCAGGATTTACTCATCTCCTCCGCTCCTCCAGGGAACTGGAGAGCGCTGAGGCTGAGCCACTGCAAGGGGTGAAGCTCTGAGGATGAGGAATGCAGAGGAATAATCCGAAATTGGGAGGAGGGGAAGGGGGGCAGGTGCTCAGCCACCTGCCTGGGTGATGGGAAGGATGGACGGTGCCAGAGGCTCCTGCCCCAGCAGGGACCCTGCCAGGAAGCCCAAGGGGAGGGGCACCCAGCCAGTGACCACAGCCAGGGGAACGGGACATGCAGTAGGAGTGACAGGCAAGAGCCTGTCTGGGGGAGTAGGACACAACTAAAGAGAACAACAAAACCACAGGCGCAAGCGTGCGGCTTGCTTTGGTGTGACATGGGCCGGAGATGGGTGTGTTCTTTTCCTCTCTCCCATGAACACCCCATCGTCCATCAACTGGGCTCCAACCAAGAGCCCACCAGGGTCAGCTGTTCCCACCTCAAATATGTTCCCCCACTTGCTACCTGCAGCCCATTTGGGATCAGAACCCAGCCCATTTTAGGAAAAAGGCTGCAGTAAAAGCCAAGTGATAGATGCACGCTATATCTTGGTAGTTCAGATTTTAACATAGCCTGAAAACAAGCATCAACCATTCTCCATTCCACACGGGAGCTTTCTTCTCCCACATCTAACACATTAGAGCAGTGCTATGACTTTTCCCTTCTTTCACATTTGTCAGTAAACATACGTTTCATACAAGTACATGCACATGAACATATATCCAAAATTGTATCCTGCTTTTTTCTCTTTACATTCCTCCCTCTCTTCTCGAAATATTTCTTTATATTCACATATGCTTTCCATTTATTCTAGCCCTTTACCCCCCACATGCGCTCTGAGTCCCCGGTTTCCACGTTCTTCTTTAAACCCTCTAAACTATAAAGGCTTTCCTCAGTGGGATCAAACATCTGGTGGGTGATCCTCATGCAGATTTCAGTACTCCTTTTGTTTCTCAGCTTGCCAACAGATCAGTTTTGATAGGTAGTGAAGCCACTGAAAGGGATTCTCTGTCTGTGGCACACAAAGTATTTCCAAGATCTAAAAACGAAAGCATAGAAATGGAAGGGGTCTATGTAAAAGGGGGTTTTTTCCCCTTTTTTACTTCTGTGTACTTTTTAAACTTTTATTTATGTATTATCCTTTCATATACTGCATCACATAGGGTGCAAATAGATTTGTGATTTAGAAGATTATTATAATTTCCTCTTTGCTTTTATCCGCTTTATTCAAGAACGACGAGCTCTGCTGATACAGTCAAAGACTAAGTAAAAAGCAAAGATTTCATTTTCCTCCAGAGACAAAAAGCTGACAATTACTCAAATTGCATTATATCAATTACTTAGGAAGGGTGTAGGAGATATGGAGTTTGCTGTCTATACAGCACATTGCCTCAGATTAACTCAGTTGTCCCAAATACTGACCCATTTCTGCTTTTCCACAGATATTTAGTTCTCGGAAATCCTCCCCAGTTTCCTCTGCACCAATGCTTACGGTGACAACGATTGAGACTGGCAGGGGCAGGCACAAAGGGCCCGTACTGAAGCCAAGACAAGTGCTTACACTCTTCTTCTCCACTACCTGTTCTGTTCGTTTTGAGAAATGGAGATCTTTCCAAAGAAAACAAGAATTTCTCTTTGGGTGTTTCTAGCCAGCTAATGCGAGAGGCAGTGCTATGGGTCCATATACACATTTAGACTTGGACCATTCCCCAGCCATTACAAATGGCTAATACTGGAGATTAAAAATTAAGAGAAACACGCTATAAAACCTAGCTAATTCATCATCGTTTCAGTAGTTCATCTCTTTTAAAGGCTTCCTTTATGGTACTGATTCAAACTGCTTAGCAATGCTTATTTAAGTCTAGTTCTGGGTAACACTCTTTTATATACTCTATGACTTTTGTATCAAATAAAAACAATCCATTATGATCCTTCGGAATAAACACGTTTTCAGCTTAATTTTCAGCTTAGTTGTCAGCAATCATATTTTTCAGTTATGTGCATGCATTTATTTTCACTTGATTAGAGAGAAATTATGTCTGAACAAAACACTTTGAAAATTCAAACTCTGCAGTCACCAACATATTTCCAGTTAAAAATGTGATAAATAAGATGCTAAAATACAATATCTCAGGGCCATGCTAGACACACTGAAAAAGCACAATCCTGCAGACTCACAACAGCCCTCCGTGCACGGACCAACCCTTTGTTTTCAAAGCCCAACATACATTGAACGCGCAGTGAACATACACAGATTCTCGCCCAAGGATGTATTTCGACATGATAAAGTCACACAGTTATTAATACTTTCATGTTGAAAATGCTGTAGCTCGAGAGATAAAGCTGATGCTTCATCTCATGAGAAACAAGTATTCTTTTATAACCGCTTATAAATGGTTTGATGTTTTCCCTGAGACAACAAGCAGTCATTTACTGGTACATGAGATTTCCATGAAACAAGTCTGAATGTCACCCACTGTGAATAACACATTTAACACATTTCAAGAACTTTCTGTTAACTCAAGATCATGCCTGAAATACAAAGAAGTGACATTTTACGTATTTGAAAAAAAATAACCGTGCATAGCCCCCAAGGAATTCATGACCATTGCAGCAAACAACAAATCTAACAAATACAGGTGTGAGCATGCTGCTGCAGGTCAAACCTACCATCAGTGCCCATATTATCTATACCCCCCCCCCCCCCAGCATTCAAAAAAAACCCCTGGAAACAGTAATTCTTTTTCATCAAAGACTAAATATTCAGCAGATTTCCACTACAGACAAAAAAAGACCTCACCCTGTTTTATTCAAAAATTACATAAGTTGTAGCTTCACCTTCACTTGCTCCTTCTCAGAAGGGAGAATAAAACCCCAACTAAAATTAGACCTCTTCAGTTTTGCTGCAGTTCCCCAGCAGACAGACACAGCCTTACCCTGCGAGGAGCCGCCAAGGCGGAGGCACGGGGAGGGGGGAGACTGGGGATGGTGCCACACCCTGCGGCCCCCCCACTCCTCCTCCTCCTCCCAAAGGCTAAACCTGCTCACCGCAGAAGCAGGCTCCCATCGGATGAGCTCCTGACACGCATCCGACCAGCTCCTCGGTCATATGGGGCAGCCTTTGGGGAGAAAAAGCCATCAGCTGCATCATTAACAGAGAGATGCGACTGCATGCAATTAGTTCGGGGAGAGGCCTGGGCTGTACCGGTCTGATTAAATAAAACCAATGTATTTTTAATGCTTCCCAATGCGTTTCGCATTCTCTGCTGCAGCGAGCAGGTCTGCAGCATGCCGACAGCTCAAGGAGCCTTCCTGCTCAAGCAGTGCCATAAGGAATAAACTTCCAGTGGCTCTTACTCTAATGCGGTGCTCTTGGGCTCTCATCTCCCCTTATTGCCATGCAGGTCTCATCCTCACGTTAGAGCTGAAACTTTCCAACCCAAGGAGACCAGCACAGCAGTATTCGCCTATACTATATTATGCATGTACACACACAGGTGCAGCAAGACCCGTGAATTTAACATCGGTGATGCAGCAGGACAGTCTTGACCTTTTAATACTCTACAAAAGGACTGTTCTCCATAGATTTAGAGGAAAAGCATGCACTTGATCACATCTGACTAAGATTTACTGGTCAAAAAACTTACATATTTTGCTTATTTTCTCATTTTCTATGAGATTTAGTTATACTTGTCTTCTTTATACAAATCTTTCAGCTTTCTGTGGACACAGGCAAATGCTGACAATATTAAAAGTAAAATGAAAAAAGATGTAATACAGATTGCTACACTGTAAAAGAACATATGCACATGGGACACACCTCACCCAGGGCTTTCCTTTGCCAAGCAGGCCTCTGGCTTGCAATCATTTTGACAGAAAAGACTTCAAACGTCGTAGGTACTTTGACTTACAAGTGACATGCATGTTGGGTTGAGGAAATACTTTCCATCCCTGCCTCAAACACAAGCACACGCTGGCAAACGGCATTCGGAGTGATAATCACCTTTACTGAACACCTTCCTCCTCAAGCACAGCCGCAAGAGAAATGAAAAGAATCAAGAAATCGCAAAGCCAGATTGGCTATATTTTGCTAGTTGTGATGATCATGGGAGTGTGAGTTCTTAAGTTTCTCGGTATATATGATAAAGTTTCAACTCTGAATAAAAACTAAGACAACCTAAAAAAGACAAAAAACTACTTCCCCCTCCCCGCACCCAGCCCCTCTCCGGTCACTCCAGGGCGAGGGGCCGCAGCGGGATGCAGGCGGAGTGGACGGCGCAGCCCTCCTGCCGCCCGCGCCCTCGGGTGCCCCATTTCCCCTTCCCCACAGACCCGCCCGAGCACCGCAACTTCCACGCCGGGGCCACGCGTGGGGTGGGGGGCAGCGCACCTGGCAGCCCGCGCCAAGGCAGGCAGGCAGGCGGGCGCGCCCCACGCGTGATTCCTCCCCCGGGCGGCCCCGGCAGCGCGGGGCGGAGCAGCCCCGGCCCGGCGGCTCCGAGGCCCCTCGCTGCCGGCCGGGGCCGTGGGGCGGGGGCCGCGGGGGGAAGCGGCGCGGCGCTGCCACTGCAGCGGTCCGGAGCTGCGATGTGCTCCGTACATAACCACACCCACCGCATTGCAGAAGCCACGGCCGGGGCGGGCGGGGGGGGAGGGAAACAGCCCCCCCCCCCCCCCCCGCCACCGCAAGGCGCCCAGCCCCGGCCGGGCGGTGAGGGGGCCCGGCTCCCCCTGCACCGCCCAGGCACTGTGTCCCCCAGGTGAGCAGGGCAGCGGGCACCCGGTGGGGCAGCCCCCCGGGGGAGGGGGCCAAACCAGACACCCCCCCATCCGCCATGCCTCTGCCGCCTACAGAAGTTTCCCACAGAAACGCGTATCGCCCTAAAAAAATTAAAATTGCAACATCACCCCCACCCCCCGGCACAGCTGCGGCGGGAGCAGCCGTGTGTGTGTGGTGCCCGTCGCCCCCGCCGGGCCGCAGCGAGCGGCCCCCGCGGAGCCCCCGCCGCCCTCCCCGCTCTGCGGGGGGCACCGCTCGCTGCCTCCCCCGGCGCCCCGGCCTCCCGCACGCACCGCCCTCCGACCCCCCCTCCGCGGCTGCTAACTTAAAAATGGCTCCTACAAATGAGGGGTTTATATATATATATATATATATATATAAAAATACGTATATATTAAAAAAAAAGGGGGGGGGGGATGCAATCTGCCTGCGTCCCCCCCGGGCATATCCTCCGCTTCCCCCTTGCGGGGAGGACACTGCTGGCACCGAGGGCGGGAGCGGCGGGAAGGTACCTTGGCGGCGGCGGCGGGGAGCGGCGGGGGCGCCCGGCGGCGGCGGTACCGGTACCGGGGCGCGGGGCTGCTCCCGGCGGCGGCGGCGGCCACGCGTCAGCAGCGGCAGCGCAGCTCGGCTCTGCCCAGAGCGAGCCTCCGCCGCTTCCCAGCAAATCAGGGCTACGGAGGCTCCTCCGGAGAGAGGGAGGGAAAAAGGAAAGGGAAGGGAGGGAAAAAAAAAAGGGAGAGAGGGGAAAAAAAAAACGGGGGGGGGGGGAGCCCACGCCGCGGAGAACGGCAAAAGCTGGATGCCGGCAGGTTTCTGGAGCCAGACCCCTCCGCGGTAGGAGCGGGGGGCGGCGAGGGCTGCTCGCCGGGCACACAGCAGGGAGGGCCCCCCCCACCCGGCACCGGGATCCCCACCTGCGCCCAGAGGGATCCGGCCGGTTTTTGGCTCAGCTAAATCAATTCTTCTTTTTAAATAGATGAGTTTACCTGCTGCAGCTGCAACCAAACCCTAGCGATGGAGAGACTCCCTGCGAACTTAAAAAGCAGCAAGCTGGGTGCTGGCAAGGTCTGGCTTTGATTTACCCGTAGGCTTTTTGCTGGGTGTGGGGGTGGGGGGTACCAGCCTTTTCGATTTTAATTTCCAATGACAAACCACATGCTCTTAAAATCTGGAACCTATTTCACTCAACAGCATCACCAAAACAGAAATAAATAGAGATCCTGCCACACATTGGCTCCTAATCCAAAAAGGGTAATGTGAAACTGAAAATGACTTTTGAGTTTTCACTACAATACAGACCACAACATGCCACATGTCAGAAAGCATCAAAAATTCCTAGCGCATACAAAAGCCATTTGGGAAGGGATAATCTTACTTTCACCATCTCATTTTAGTAAATACATAGCTCCTCTTAGAGCACAGAACTGAGCTCTCCACTAACTACAGGCGATGCAAGCAGCTTTCGGATCTGAGACTCTGCCGCACCACGGCGCTCAGAGGCACTGCTTGTTCGCTTCTCTGGGGGACCCGAAGTGACTGAACTTGCTCTTTTCCAGGGGAGGAACTGGCCACGGGAAGGGTAGTGATGGTTGGCTATGGGAGAGCCACAGACCCACACGCTCTCATGCTGCACCTTCAATCCTGTTGCAACACAGTGGATAAATTAGGCTTATTCTCTCTTTCGATAGTGTAGAGCTCGCAAAACTGATAAGATCCAAATTATATTCAGGCCTGTGACATGAATCAGGGTGGGGAAAAAAAAAAGATCTACTTTAATTAGCAGCATCTCTCTGGGATTTAAGAAGGGAAAGAGGTTTTGACAGTAGGCAGCAGACGTACCATTTCTGAAATCTACAAAACTGCACTGCTCTGTATTTAATGTAGAATTGTAGCAAGAAACACACACACACACACCCTTCACCTGCTATTCAGGAGTGCCATTTAGCACATCTGGCACATCGTGACATGCATAAGAAGGAGACAGACTTCAAAAGGAAAATGCATGCCATCAACTAAGAGAGGGCATACCTCTAGTCATGCAGCTGAAATAAAGAGACTTGTATACTCTTCTCCACCAGGAGCTCTGGAAGTCATCATGAATCACAAGGGAACGGACTTGACATCTGAGACATACATTAGAGTTAACATGGTTTGATTTGGAAAAAAAAAAAAAGGCAAGAAAAGGACTGAGTTTGTTTGAATCAAATCAAGTCTCAAAAGCAAGCTAGGAGACTTAAAAAATACTATTTGAAAAACAATGCAAGATTTACCAGCTCAACCTTTTGCAGCTCTTGTACTGCCTGTGACAGAGGAAGGTGTTGACACTGCTTTTAAGTGGAGATACACTGCTGGAGCGTTAGCGCTTCACAGCAACACATGTAGGCCTTGAGCAGCTCTGCAGGCGGATTTGCCCCACAGTTACAATATCCTCTGTGATCCCTTTTGTGGATAGACTGCATATATAATAGCATCTTTCACCCGAGGATGTAAAAGGCTTTCAGCACATTAATTTAACCTCAAAGCACCAAGTGGTATTAACAGGCTGTTCCTACAAGCAGGAAATCTTTGCAACAGATATGAGGTAGCTGGTACCTCTGGGCTACCAATATGGGCCTAAGTTTCAGAGTTCTCAACACTCACAGTATTTTTTTTTTTTTTCCCAAATGTTACTTTCTAATTCCAAAGTGGGTTAGCTGGCCAGGTTGCCCTGACTTCTGTCAGATGGGAGCTCCATGGAAGTTTAGGTTTCCATGAATCAGCAGTTTTTAATTATTATTTAAAAAAACTGTTCTTCCAGTAATTTATAGCAAGCCCGAATCCATACTCTTCTCACACAGGCGGGAAACGTGAACGATCCCCCCGCACTTCACTGGAGTTATCCCAGTGTCCATTTACATGAAAGGAAGCTTGGATGACAAGTCCAGGCAGCACTAGAAGAGACTTTGATATCCCACCTTGCTATAGGACAACAGTTTTATTTTTGGTATTTTCTCGCCTTTCTGGAGGTGGTGCTTCAGACCTGGATGTCAGGAACAAATGAGTTTAATGGTCCCATCTGAGTTTCTGTTCATCTCAACTTCCAACGCATCAGGCTTGGTGCAGCCCAAGGCAGTCCTTTCTCGCCTCCACAAAACGCCCCGCCGGCAGCCAGACACACAACCCCTGCTGCCTGCCACGGAGAAGTTTTTAACTCCTACGTTCTGCTCATTTAAAAACAGCACCAGCTTGGGTGAGACGCGGGATGCCGCACACTCGCGGTTGCCCTGAACGCACAGCCTTTGAACCCTTCACATCTCGCTGCTCCAGACACAAGCTCCCTGTGTGCGGCTACCCGCGCACCATCTCCTCTCCTTTTCAGTGACTGCAGAAAGCCTCTCCCAGCCTGCTCCTGCCAGGGCAACCCCTTTCCTCTTCCCACATCCAGCATGCCCCCATTCTCCATCCCCACTCAGCCCCTTCTCGCCCTCCCTCCATTAGCACCATACCTCTTGGCCAGGGGCCTCCCAACCCTCTATTCCTCCTTTGCCCTTACAAGAGGTATTTCTTCAGCATCATCCCCTCCAAAGCAGCTTCCTTCCCCTTGTGCCATATATCTTCCTTGCATATTTTTCCCAGGTCAGGATCCTCCATTTCCTACCCATGCAAGGAGCTGGATGCACATCCAAACTGCTTCTGTGCTGGTCTGGAAGCCAGGCTGCTCCCAGCACCCTACCCTTTGAGGAGGAAGGCACATAGCTATTGAGACACCAGGACCCAACTGTATGACCAATAATCAGAGTCACGCAGGAGATCGACACTAGGCTGGGGAAATGGGTAAAACCTGCAGCAAGCTCTGCCCTCCATCCCCTTTTCCATCCATCCATCCCTTTCGGTTTTCCAGTTTCTCCCCTTTGGTGAACACATACAATTTTCTTGGGAAAGCCCAGCAAAGGGAGGGAGGAAGGAAAGGAGGAATTCCTGGCATGAAAAGCCAGGGAAGAATAAAGGTAAAGGCAGCTTCTGACACAAAGCAGGTAAATTAGAGGTGGGGAAGGAAAAGGTGCCAACACATGCACCCTCCTTCCCCATGGGGTGCCAGTCAGAGGGGGGCAGCTGCAAGGAAAATGGGCCCATGCAGAATATTTGGCCACCACAAGGGCTTTTTTTTTTTTTTTTTTTTTTTGAGGAGAGGGGAATGGGGAGAAACGTGGTCTCTGCCAGGAAAGGATGAATAGGCAACCCTGGAAGAGCAGGGACAAGGATTATTGCCCAGCCCTGGGAACTGCTGCCTAAAACATTCTTGTGATTCCCTAATTGATTGGACATGGCATTCAAAATAGCACATTACAGAAAAGCAAGACACAAAAATGCTATCAAACTCAGCAAAAGGCCGTCTCAAGCCCAGCCAACGATGAATTAGCTGGGTACAGCACTTCAAAAAATGGCAAGTACTGTAAAAGTAGTAGCATTATTACAGCATTATTAAGAAGATATTTCTTAGCAGACAGGAGCTTGGCACTATCTGTCTAGACGGGTAGATGGGTTTGGAGTCGAACTGATTTTTTTTTTTTTATTATTATTACCGTATCCACTTCCATTTATTAAAAGCAAACTGTTCTGCCTATGACTCATGCAGCTTAGCTTTCTGCATGGCAATGAAACAAAATTCTCATAATTAAGAGCGATCACTGTGAGACAGCAGATGAAGGTAAGATTTAGAAATCTGACCAAATCTTCTATTTCTGTCTTCCCTTACTGCACACATAATGCCCACAGACCTCTAATCAGCCAATATTACCATTGCCTTCAAATATATTAGTAGCAAACCTTCAGCTGAGATATCCCTTAGTGCAATTCAGTGACACAGCAGGTCAGATTTATTCTTGACGCTGGTTTATTGACCTCAGTGCTGGGATTTATTTGGTCTGTCATTTGAAGTAAGTCTCACTCTGCCAGTCAGTGCCAAATCCACCCCATTTTAAGACTACTGAAGGAAAAATCAGTAAATTTGGCTCCGGTGCTTCTGCAGCTGAAATCCTGCCTACAGAAGATTTACTGCAATTAATTCAGCACTGCCCTTTGCCACTTTCATATCTGTAGCTACTTTCTGGCTGAGAGCATTAACTGGATTATCAAGCGATTATCTCCTGCTGCAGTTCTCCAGCTCCCATTATGAACCAAAGGTAACCAAATTTTATGGATCTAAGATGCTTTGGGATATACCTGAGGCTGTGCCCAAAACAGATGAGAATTAGTTTTCAGATAGAGTGATAAACTGAAGTTTTTTATCTCAGTTAAGGTTTTCATTTTTAATTTATTTTGTCTATGCATAATCATTAATATGGTTTAACTGTACTCTGATTTAATATACACTGACTACAGGAAACAGAAAATACAGAAGATATGCACTATGCAGTTAACACAGATTTATTTTAAGTAAGCTTCCTAAACAGCCTAGCAATGAGGGAGGCAAGGACAACTCTCATTTGCTATTGGCAGCTCTAGGACTGAGATCTTCCTAGATGGTGACCACCCTTACCAAGGTCAACAGAGGCCATTCTCCTTTACTGGGCTGCTCTCTGTTGAGTCCATCTATTTCAGTCCATGAAAGTCTGGCTTTTTGTCCTCATTCCCACAGTGCGTGCCGTTTTCCTCTACTTGTGGGGTGTTAAAGCAGATACCTTCCTTCTCCCTTCTCCATGCCATTAAACGCAGTCTTGCATTTTAGTTACAAAGCTATCTTTACCCCTTCTACGTCTTCTTTTCATGAAGCATCTAATTCCGATCAGGATTTAAACAGGAGTTTACCTTGAGCGTAAGCTAAAGTCTCACTGACTCAAAGGAGAACCAATGCACATATTTATTAAGTACTATCAGAAATAGAAATGCCATCCTGAATCACAACTGCCTTCTGCAAATCTCTTTTTAAGATACCTCTTCCTCATGACACCTATAATAAAATGATTCTCAGTGGCCAGGTTAACAGGCACAGCCCCCAACCGCTTTTATATCATTTGCCTTCGTAAGCTGCAAGATTTACCAGGGAGGGAAGGCACTTTAATGAGTGTTTGCATAGCACCCAACACAGTTCACCTCTCATCTTAATGACTGTTAATAGCAATTAAGGGAAGCGCTAGTAGGCTCTTTATATAAAGTACAATGAATAACTATGCTTATGCTTATCATAATACTAAAGTGTTATTAAGAAAAGGTAAGAAGTCCTGCTGAAGAATGAATGCATTTATCCTGTATCTGTATTGTCTTACAGTTATGCATGCTAAGATGTCACAGGTTGTTTTCTTTAATGGTTAAAAGATTACTTTAGTTCCAAGTATTCCTTAGAATTACAACATTTCTGACCTGGCATGTCTAAAGAAGAATTTTAGGTTCCTTGGCTATCTTTCCTGTCAAACCATCCCTCTCCATTTTTCTTCTCTCGGAGTGCCAGAAGAGTAGAAAACCCAGATCCAATGTTTGACAATAAGCAAACTTTACTCACAGAAAGGGAAAGGGCTGGTGTTTTTAATCTACCAAACACGCTTATTGAAGAAAACAACAAGAAAGCAAAACCCCAAAATATACAGTGCAATTTCTCCATCTCTAGTTAGAAAAGTGCACATTTGTTCCCAGTCCCCTGCTTCCTCTTGCTCTTACTTCTTTACTTGCCCAATATTTTAAGAGCAGAAGTGGCTGCTCTACACAAACCAAGGACACAGGTCTGTGTCCAGGCTGTGCCTGGCTGCTCCAAGCCCACCCAGCCAGATTGTAGCCCTTGCTCCTCGCAGCCTGTCCCCATCCCGCAGCCTGCCATGCTTTCCCAGCCAGTTAAAGGTCTGCATTACCAACAGGAGGAAAAGTCTCCATCTTTCCCCCCATTTCCTGGCTGCTCCTTCCCACCTCTGTCCTGTCCCCCTCACCAAGCCACCACAAGCATTTATTAAGGTCATGGGAAGAAGCAGGCAAACCCATCCAAGTTAAAACTAAAAAGGGAGGAGAGACAATAAATCTGATCAATTCCTCACTGCGATTCCCCATGGGATCTCATCAATACGAGACTGAAAAGGGGGGGGGAAGTGTGACATGAGAAGTGGGGATGACGGCAGAGTCACACTGCCGCCTCTTTTGGCAGCCGTGCCAGCCTGTGCTGGCGTCAGACTCTGGTGTTGGCCACCAGCCTTTATTTATGTCAGCGACTGCTCGAAATGATATCCTTAACCTTCAGGCCCTGCCTGACCAGGCTCCCAGGGACCAGTCCACCTCAGCTAACAGCCTCTGTGCACAGCCAGGAGCTCCTCCACGTTATGTTTATAGCTGCTAAGATGCTTTCAGAATACATTTCCGTTAAAAACATGCTCTAATTCAGTTTACAGTTTAAGTCTCACATTCAGTTGATGGGACAGTGCCAGTAAAACTGAGTTGAAGGTAGTGAGAAGAGGAGAAACCCATCCCTTCCCTCTGCTTCCACAGCTTACTCCCCCTGCAACTCTTTCTCACTGTCAGTACTCATGGAGGAAAAATCCGTGGGCACCGATCCAGGCTCTTCATGTCTTTCCCTTGGCAAAATATACTGGCACACCTTAAAGGTAGGGTGCCCTGTGTACACCCAGCATCTTGTATCCTGGGAAAGAAAAGTAGCAGAGCGCCACACTCCACTGGTTTCTTTCTAACTGAAATGCAGCTAACTGCTAACTGGACACAAACCTGCAAAACAACTGGGAGGGATCTGGGTTTGTATCTCTGAAAGGTAACCCTCTTAATAGCACAAAAATGTTACTGTTACATTAAAGAGAAGAACAGCCCCATCATCTTCAACTCACAGGTTTAACAAACTAAACAAATTTCACTCTTGCAAAGGACAATGATAGGTATTTGTGTCCTAGGCACTGAAAAATACCCAAGAAAGGCATCTCAGCCTCTCACCCTTTTGAAAAGCTTTTTACACTTCGCAAATAATGAGTATCATGAACAGCGTCTCACAGTGCAAATGTTTAATTTACCACACATCCCCCAAACTGATAATTTTAGGACCAAGTTTGCTTGGCCACCACCAGGTTGCTCCCAGTCAGGCTGTGTGCAAACATCTGTCCGGCTGCTCCCGGAGAGATGCATGCACAGCCCAAAGTTGCCAAGCAACATCCTCGATGCCTTAAGCATCGGGCCAACTCGCCTGCTTTAAAAAAGTTACTTGGAAAAAAGGCCGATAGGAAAGCACAAGCTTACGTAAGGACCATGCATTTAGAAGAGGTGCTCTGCCTCTTTCCCAGAAAATTTCTGGGTGCACAAGTTGTTCTTGGTAGTAAAATAAATGTAGCAATTCTTGTCCTTGCCTCCAAAAAAAAGAAACAATCTGTGTGCCAGAGTTCCTAAGATTGAAACTAAAATCTAAACAAAGATTCAGGTTGAAAAATCAATTTTTGGGGTGACAACAGACAAAGTATACTGCCTTCCCATCCCTTACTCAAATCAAGGAACAAGCAGACATTGATTCAGCATATCCGGGGGCCAACACAGTGCCACTGGTGACAGTTAAAGCTAAGCACATCTCAGTGGCTACAAACGAAACATAAAAATAATGTATTTAGAAAAAGCCTGTGAACCAAAGAGGTCCAGGCTGCATTCTTCCCTCCATTCGAACTCATTTTGCTCAAGTGTCAGTCAAATGGTTTCCAAAGTAATCTTTAATATAACAATCAGAACAACCAAACACCCACATTTTTCAAGGTTTTAACACTAGCTCCTCTCCCAAAAAAAAGAAACAGAAAAAGTGGGACTGGAATCTCTGTTGCAAGATAAAATCACGTTAATAGTGTCAGGGCTTACAAACAGCACTGGTCCTCAGTTTCCCAACTTGTCTGCAGGACTTTGATGAGACCACAGTAACTGATCACATCAGTTTGCACTTTGGTATCTTGACCCGTGAAGCTGCCTAGGAAAAATTTGCAAGTGCCATTGCACCTATTGACACGTAGCATGAACTATCGGTGTTCTTAACAAAAGTAACCAGAGTTCATGGTATTTGGAATTCTTCTGATGCTTGAGGTGCCAGACAAGTACAATAAGGTTGTAAAAAGAGTATTTTCACTTTAAGACTTTGTTTTCTCCTGACAAGACACATAACTGCAGAAATAATGAAAGCCACAAACATTTTCTCAAAGGAAAAACATGGTGGCATTGATACAAAGCATTGCATTTACACAATATGCAGCACACAGTTGTTTCCTTTGCAATTTTAAGAAAATTCTATTATTCATTTAGTTTGGAGTAAAATGTACCAATAATACTCCAATTCAGACTTCGGTACTGAATCCATTTCTGGAGGTTTGGGCCATTTTACTGTGTTTTGTACAGCAGCCAATCTACATCTAAGAGTTATTTTAAGTGTTAGAAAGAAATTAAGAAGAAAGGTAAGCAACCCAGATGAATTCATAAAACAGCCTTCAGAGGGTTCGGATGACTTCAATGAGTTTCTCTCCTATGTTCCCTTCACATTTTGGGGAGAAAAGTTGGAAAGAGGAAAATTAAGTATGGGCAAGGTTGTGTTCCTAAGGTTTTATTACTGCTCCTTGTCACCTACACTCCATCCTTACCATCACCAAGCCCAGCACTCTGAATATCCCTCTAGATATTTCTGTCAGGCAAGAGAGAGCATATGCGGTAGCTATATGCATGCTGACAGGCGGCACTGCACATGCTGATCGTCTATCAAAACATACGCTTTGATTAGTCAAACAGGCCACCTGCCTGCTATTGCCATGCAGGACATTTTATGGCTGAGCTCGTGCCAAAGCAAAAGACTTCCCTTACAGAGGCAAGGTTTGCCTCTCGACTCTTCTAGACTACCATGGCTATACCGCTGCCACTACTCTTTATTTCTCTTACCACTATGCAGGATGGATTTGAATGCGTAACGTAAAAGATGCTGTAGCACTGTCTCATGGTATAGAGCCTCCACGTCTTTCCCTGCACCACCTACCCTCTGCTTTGCATTAAGCGTACAAAGTCCTGCTTTATTTTCCTTTTTGTTGCATTCTGCCACTTTTTGAAGGAATCTGAAAGTGATTATACAGATGAATGATGAAACCTGAGCTCTTGTTCTCATGTTCCACCCAAGCAAAAAGGCGGGAGATACAGCGGCTTATTCTTGGAGAACTCAGCCTCGAGTTTCTACCACAACTGTGGTGACATATTTCTTGGGGTGCAAGACTGCCAAAACCCTTCAGATAGCAAGATCATTTTTGTGTAGTACTCTGAAATGAGCTTCAACGAAAAAGTGTTTTCATGTCATCAGTAAATTCCTCACTGGTAGGTTTTGGGTTTTTTTTCCTGTTTTTAATGAGCAGCAAATAATAGTAATAATAATAATAATTTTAAAAACCCCACTTTATAATGAACATTTATGAGAATAACATGATAAAAAGTCTACCCTTTGAGAGAAATAAAATTTCTATACTCCACCACTCCCATAAAATCAAATACTCTGACATATGTCCACTATTATGATTAAAGTAAGGACTTCTGAAGTTTAACTCCCCAATGATTAACTTACAATGTAAAGCAAAGCAAAATTTTGTTTTTCTGTAATTGACTGGGATCTCGAAATGCCCATGAGCTGCGAGGTCTCTTGCAAAAGCTGCATCATCAATGTGGATATTTTATTCACTTACCTCTCAAAGCCTCTCTAAAGCTAGAATTATGTTCCACATTGTCATTTATCAATTTTATTTAGACTAATCAAATAAAATTTTCGCTTTGCAACTTCCCAGACATCACATTATGTAGCGTGTCTAAAGTTTGTATAGGATTCATCAGTCAATGAACTCAGCAGAGCAGAGCAATGTTCACCAGGCAATTACAACATCTGGAAAACTTGCCATAAAACAGCAGTTATCATGCATTATATACATGCGAACGGAGCTATTATGGTAAGATCACGTAGCATGTTACATCTTATTTTCTTATCTTTTACATCCTTCATACCCTCAGCTTCTGTACCAGGAGTACAGGAACTGCTCTTAACCACTTCTTGTTACCTTTTTTAGTGTCTGAAACTTATAAAACATTTTCATTGTGTAAGGGTGGTATAGAAAAAGTCAAGTCAAGCTGATGGCTGACTTGAAATCAAAAGCAGAGTGATGGCTACTTGGAAAATGCAAAGTGGTAGGGCAAGAATTCATGGTACCCTGTTCAAACTTCACTAATTCGCAGTGTAAACATTTTTGATGTACAATAGGGATGAAGTAACTCTCTCTTTCTAAAAGAAATATGTATTTATATCACTTTACTTGGTTAAACAAAAACTTCAGAATACATTGGCCTGCATTGCATTAGCTGAAAGAAAAAACCACTACCAAAGATACTCTGTTCAAAATTTGTCTGGGGAGTCCATGCTCCAGATCATGAAAAGCTATCTGAAAACAAAATTAAGATTTCCAGAAAGGAAAGGGGAAGAAAAAAAAAAAAAGTGTTGTTTGTTTTTCCTTATTTACAAAAGAAAAAGAAAGTGATGAAAAATAGGGAAATTTTTGAAACATCTACAGCAGTTGTTTATCAAGTGTAAAACTTACGAAGTTAAGGATAAGGAATGTTTTGGGTACAACTTCCTTAGCTCACAGAAAGTCGTTATAGCTATACTTAGGCAATCCCAAGTATTTGAGTTTTACATATGGGGAACAACTGTACACTGTGTGCAGAGAGATGACATATTTGAAGTGGAACGTGAGAGAGAAACAACAGCTGCTCGCAACTGTGCGGCTCACATTGAGCTTGGACAAGCCCGTGGAGCACCTCTACCTTCTGGGCCTCCAAGCTGGAGACCTGTAGTGAGAACTCATCTCCACAGCTGCAATGCCCAACAGCAAGAGAGCTGGAAAGATGAAGAACACAGCCAGCAGCCTGGGTACCCAAGCAAACACATACCTAAACACAACTCCCGATGATACCAGGAAAGAGATCACATTGCGGGAAGCCCGTATTTTAAGTATTGGCATGTAGTCAACCTGGCTCATTTTGAAGGACCAATAACAAATTGACCCTGGTTCTGTGGAAGAGACGAGCTGTAAATACCCATTAGTGGAGAGGACTAAAACCTGCCTGAACTTTTTATCAGATAAAGTGTTTTGAAGGCATTGCAATGTAGCAGTAGTATTTCTAACTGTATTGTATATTCTTTTCCCCAAATTTCCAATGTTCCTATACCTGTTTCTATATGGGTTTTTTTACATACATATATTTCGGGAAATAAAAACTACCAGGTCTTTCTGAGAGTTTCAATCCCGGCTTCTTCCTCCCACCCACATCTTTACATCTCCTGGCTTTGCTTAAGCCTCACAGCTCCAAAGAGCAGTAAAGTAACTTGTGGAAGGGAAGCAGAGTGTTGCAACAGTCTGCTACTAGAATAATTAAATTAATTAAATTAAACATGGAGAGGAAAGGTGGGACGAATCATGCTGAGTCATGTGACATTTCTTAACTCACAAAAAGATTAACTTTTTAAAAATTTTCAGTTAATAACAGCAACACAGCATCGTATAACTCAGACTCCCTAGTGGACAACCAGTATAAACTATTTGGACCTGCTCTTATTCAGGCTTCTTATATCTCTATAGACTATAGTTTTCTTTCCTTTTCTGTGGTCTTTGCTGTACTGCAGTAAAGTTTACTTTCTAGCCTAAAAGAAATTCCAACTAATCATGTACGTACAAGTGAGAAAAAAAAATATCAAGACATCTTGTCCAAATGTTCATCATGACTCTGAGAATACACCAACCCATTTTAACCTCTATTACATTTTCTAGTAAATGATTTTAGGAGGTGTTATCCTCAAGTTATTATAAGCAATAGAAGGATTTTCATGGCCAGAGCTAGACCAAGCAGTTTGCTTAAATGAACAGATTTAAAATCTGATTTGAAAGCTGCCCTGAACCTGAGCGCATTGGTTGGAGGAAAGGAGGGGGCAGGCAGAAGCAGCCCTCCCTCCTCCATACCCATTTCCTAATGCATATTCTGCTCTCAGGCAGCATCCGATAATTATATCGGATTTCGCAAGATCACTTCTCTGCCTGAACAGTTGTGTTGTTTATAAAACTAGGAATTAAAGTAGCATTATAAAATGCACAAATAAGCAGCCTCTCTGCCTTTTTGCACATAGGTTATTCTTGGTAGTGTCGGTGCTACTGCAATGCCTTATCTTGACATGTTCTTTTCCACTTAAGAAAACCAAACCATTGAGAAGCAGCAGAGACTTTCTAAACCTCTGTTTGAAAATCTTATCACTCACTCAATAAGAGGCTGAAACAGACTATCGGGAGTCCCAGAGAGTACAGCAGAGATGGAAAAAAAAAAATAGAATCAGTTATGTCTATAATATCTGCCACAGTAGTTTTGCATAAGCAAACATGGTACTCCCCCCTGCAACACAACAGGTCTAATCTTGACAACTCAGTGGGTGAAGTCCTGGACCATTGAAAGGGTGGGAAAACTCATCAGTTTAATGATGCAACGGTGTCCCCACCCCATGTGGTCTGACAGTCCTGGTGGTCAAGCAGTTGGCGCAACAAATCCAACAGAAATACAGTGTCAAAGAGAAAAAGTGCATTGGCTGACTTTGTCTAGTTTGTAAAACAGAACAAATTATTTTAATAGCTGTACAGTTGTATAAATGTACCATGGGAAATTAAATTCTGACTCCATCCCCTTATTTGTGTTTTACCCAATGGTGTATTCATTGATGAATTTTTAAAAATGCCTCTGTTTTTCTTTTTTCCCCCCAAATAAATGGAAAAAAGCACATTCAAGAGAAACAGCTATGTTATCCCTAGTAATGAAGTAATTATTACAAAATACATACTCATCCCAAACGTATTCTAGCATGATTACAGCCCATTTGATAATTCAATTCCAAATGCAGTCGATATTTGAATATTACACACACACTTGCACGGAAAAGACAGCAACTGTGTTTAATATGAGCAGTTAGTGCAATTACAATAATTTCTCATCCAAGTTATGTGCGCAAGTTGATTTTGCATGTGGCTCTCAGCATTAGACCCACTAGACCCCCCCTTTCCCCCAGCAGCACATGAAGGTCAGCTGCTTTTAACGCCGGAAATTTAGTGAAACAGCTTGGTTTGTTATTGCATTGGAACTGGTTTTAGTCAGGGCAGCTCGCAGCTAAATGGCAGGCAGAACAAGCAAATTCAATTAAAATAGCTCTGAGGCAAAAAGGAGACGAGTGTATTAGGAAGATATAAATGGGAATTTAAATGGGTGCTACAAGAGCACAACCAGGCCATAACACAACCCTTTTTCCCTCTTTTATACCCATGCTTTTCTCTTTAACTATGAAGAACATTTTTAAATAGGCTGCTCCACTTCACAACTATATCTTATCTTGGCATACAGCAAGCAGACACAGAATAGCCCGTTTTCACCGATCCTGCCACACCAACCCTTTCTTGTAGAGGAGACCTTGCAAAATGCACGGTCTGGAGTATTCCTCTTTCCTCAAGCTTAATTTTTGTCCCCTGCAGCAGAGAGAAGGCACACAGAGCATCCTTTCAGCAGGGTGGCAGTGGCAGGCGTGCAGGCAGGGAGGCGGGCCGGGTGCCGGCAGGGTAAGAGCTGACACCAGCCCCTAAGCAAAAGAGAGGGAAAAACTATGGGGCGCAGCCCCTACGGCTCCAGGGTTGCTCTGCCAGGAGCTTCAGAAATGAGTCTGCAAGTTATTCAGGCCAGCAAAAGCACTGCCAATATTCACAGATTCACATGAATGGCCACATAAGCCTTTTTTTTGTTTGTTTGTTTGAAATCACTGCAAGACACTGCTCCACATGTTGTCAAGGACAGCATAACGTTTTCTTGGGCTCACTCACTCAGAATCAGAGCAGGCTGGGACCTCTTTTCTAGAGCTTTTTTAATTCCAATGAGTCCCAGAGAAGAGCATCACCCATGAACTGTGCAGCTCCATGCCTCCCGAAGAGCCAGGGTCCTCTGGACTAGGGCTCGTCTGTGCCTTGCTTTGAAATTAATTAAATCAAATTCCTTCCCTTCATCATTGCTTGTTGCACCACATTTATCTCCCAACTGCAGAACACTATCTAGATGAGGGAGAGTCAAACCCCTTTTAGTCCCACCAGATACCAGGCAGTCCTACACGACACAGAAGACAAGCAGGAATAAAATTAATATTTTCATTATACTCAACTACTTCTGTGTCTCTCAACGAAAGGTTTTTTTAAACTGTATATGTGTTTTCATAACATCTACATGTCTTTTCCAAAACCAGCCTTAACAAAATTGGCTTTCAATGGGTCTCTGTTACCATAATAGCTGTGACATGCAGCTACACCCTTCTGCGCCAACACTGAATCAGATACCAGGACCCATCCAAATTACTGAATCAGTTGTTTCTGTGACTCTTGCACAAGTTAAAAAAAAAAATAATAAAAAGGTCATCAAAGCAATGTATGAGTAACACGTTATTGAAGTTCAGCCTCAAAGTATTTACTCTTCAAAACTAACTGAAAGCAGGCATTTTCTGAACTAACACTAGCCAAAGCTGTTTGTTTGTTTATTTCTTTTTTCTTTTCTTAGCATTAAAGTAATGTGTCCTCAAGCGCAAGTATTTTACTTTCTCAGAACATGTCTAAATTTTCCTTGTGGCTTGCACGACAGTCTTAATCAGAGAACTAATGGACTTGGGATGAAGACAGACCTCAGAGGACACTGAATAAAATCTTTTCTGTCCTTAGTACCATTTACTATTTGGGCCACCTTTTTTTTTTTTAAAAAAAAAAAAAGATACATATTTTTCTCTTATTTTTTTTTCCCCCCACCCCCAATGTATTTAACAATTCTAGTGATAACTTTCAGGTGTCAGTATGAAAACGAGAAAGCTTTTTCTGTTGATACACGTAAGTAACATTATTAATTCTTTTCCTGTGGCATCTCAGAACTCCAGGCAGTGACAAATGCTAAAGCACACTATACCCTGTACACATCAACAACAGATAACCCTTGCTTTAGAGAGGCAGGATTAAGATTAGCAACAGGGCTAAAGTGAAATTATTTTGAAACTCAGAATCCAAGCAACTTCACATTTCTTACATGTAATTTTGTTTATGTTGTGTCTAGAGCAAGTGTAACTTGGCAGGAATGCAATACTCTGCAGACAGATATGGCAGCAGGAGAAAAGATAGCAACTCTAAAAATAAAGGCTCTAACAGTATCATAAGCAGGAGCCAAAATGCAGAAGAAATATGTATTCGCTGTCAGCAGGGGGAAAGGGGTGGTGGAAGCCCATGCAGCAGAAAGGCCCACTAGGCCTCTGAAAGACCATTTTTCCTTTTCTTTGAGTGAACTGGACAGGGCAAAGACATTTGTGGCCCTGTCCTTTTACACAGATAAGGTTGAGGATGTAAACAGATTGATAAACTTCAGAAGAACATGTCACTAGGGCCAACTTTTACAACAGAAAATTGACAAAACTGAAATAGGAATACAATTTTATAGGTAAAATTACCCACCAGAATATATTAAATTAACATTAATACTACAGAAGTCAGTACTTAAGTTGCCTTCTACTGATGCACTATTTCCACCACCCCTCTTTTTTTTTTTTTTGGCCAGGAAGAAATTACTGCCTCATCCAGTGTAAAGGGTGAATAGTATTTAAGGAATTGAGCTATGAAGACAGAATTATCAATCTCCTCACATGCTTTCCTGTAGTGCTTAACACTGATAAACGAGCACTGCAAGAATAGCCATCAATACTGATAATCACCATCTTTCCAGTCACCATTTTACACAGGAGACTGAGCCACACACACTAAAGTCAAAAGCATCCATCAATTTGGGATGCCCAACTTGTGCCACCCAGGGAAGAGTGCTTACAGCAGTTGGTATCTTCTAGCACAACCCCAATACTTTTCAGCTACAGCTCATCATTTTTGCACTGCGATTCTCAAATCTCAGCTCAAACCTCAGAAAAGGGAAAATTCAGATAAAGCGACATAGCATGACTAGGGAGCTCTGGGGCAATGGATTGGACTGAATGATCAGTTAGGTCTGCTATTTCATCACCTGCATTGCCTTGTCCCATTTATTACAGCCCTTCTGCAAAAGTAAACAGGAGGCTTGCTGGCTTTCAAGCATACCATTGAATGAGTCCTACCTGAGATAAGGCAAAGATACCACCCTCCGGTCCCTTCCTCTGACTTGTTTCTGTTCTGCTCCCTTCTTTTCCCCCACGTTTTGATCTGAGGTTTTCCTTCCATCCAGCCCTAGCCTTTTCAACTTGTTCAAATCCTCATTGAACACAAAGTTCTCATGCAGTATTTCACAGAGTGTGGCCTTGCCAAAAAGCCATGCACCCTGCCAGGCTAATAGGCTTTGCCTGAAAGCATGAGAATAATAGAATTTTTGAGAAAAGACTACCAAAATATTTGAATATAGGTAAAATAATATATTATCCTTTCTTTCCTGAAAACAAGATTAAGATAATTTTGACTTGGGGAAAAAACAAAACCCGTCTCTTCCACTCCAGATGAGGTACACACTCCTTTTGGATAAAAGGGTTAGCCTAAGTGTTTCGGACCTGGAATAATGATGGGTGGAAAAACACCTTCCCTGAGAAACACCAGACTAGCAGTCATTCCTGCTAAAATCAACAAAGTTCATAAAGCATAGGATTTTATTTCAATCATTGAATAATTCAGGATAGAAGCGGCCTCTGAAAGTCATCAAGCCAAATCTCCTTACTGAGAGCAGGGTTAACTTCAAAGATAGATTGGTTGTTCAAGCATTTGTTCTGTAAAGTTTTGAGTGTTTTCAAGGATGAAAAATCTGCATACCCTCTGGGCAACCTGCAGTGATATTTGACCACCCTTACTGTGAAATTTTTTATTTACACCTAGCAGGAATTGCCCTTGCTGCCATGCACTTTTCAAGGTGAGTCTGATCCACCTTATCTATAAACCAGAAGATCCCCTTTTAATTTTTTCTTCTCGAAGATAAATAAAGCCACACTTCCTTCCTCTCTTGGTCTGTTATTCTGTCCTTCAGCCTCCTTGCTATCTTGATAGTCCTCATTCTAAGATTATCCATCTTTCTTCCACGGGAGCAGGACCCAAAACTGGGCACAGGACTCCAGATGCAGCCTGCCCATTGCTGAGTAGAGGGGACTTCGCTTAACATGCCATCTATGCTCTTTTTAATCAACTCTGCCTGTGGTTGCCCTTCACTGCTGACTTATGTTCAACTTGTCCACCAAAAGGACTTGCAGGTGCTTTCCTGCACAGCTGCTACTCAGATGGCCGTCACCCAGCCTGTGCTGTTGCTGAGGCTTATTCCCTCCTTCTTTGCTAAGCTTCTCAGGGTTCCCTCCTAGTCTGCTACTGAAGCTTTTTGTGGTTCTCCCTTCCTAGCTCCTCAAAAGTTCAATCCTTTGCATAGCACTGTAACAGTGAACAGGAATCACTTACACTTAACAAAGGAAAACATCTTTGGACCATAAAGTCAACTGGCAGGTCCACCCATGCAGACCTGAATCCTGGCATGCCTCTTAACAGCTCATGTCCAAGCTAGGATTGAGCCGGCGACTGCTCAGTCACGGAGCTGATAAGCATCCACTGCTTTCAAAGGCAGCCCAAGTAATGCAATGCAAACTCTGCTTCTGAAGCCTTCATTAGAAAAGGTCCCGAAACCACCTTCCTGCAGAAGGAACAGGGTACGTTTCTTCCAGTGTTGCTTTTGGGAACATTAACTACCCTCACGTGAAGGCACACAGAAATCAGTGCAAGCTAGGAAGTACTAAACCAGATGTGGAATGAGGAGGAATGATTGATCTTTTGGGGAATGAGGTGAAGGACATCAAATTGATAGGTTTCTTTTTTCCCCTCCTCTGAAAAGAGCACAAAGCTGATGGATGATTTTTTGAAGGAACATATTGTTAAAAATGTTGGCAACACATCACCAACCTTTCAGGTCTACTTAATCAATTAAAATGGCTGTCTCCGAAAGAATCAAATTAGTATCAGACATGAAAGATGAAGAAAAAGCAGGAAGCTGGAGAAAGGAACAGATTTAGCTGACTCATCCCTTTGAGATTCCTGTTTAATGACACTTTGCCCACAATGGAGAAAGAATTGTTTCTCAAGTAAAAGTTCATGGAAGGTAAATCACTTCATCCATCACCACTGAAGCAAAGTATTGATGCTAGGATGCTTATTACCATCTAAGTTCCTACGATATTTAATTGAACCGGTAAATGATATGGCTGGCTGCTCCCTCAGAAAGGTTAGTGTGTGGCCCCACACAGAAATAGTTGCGGGTGATCTCAGCTGTGATGTCATCACCGGCCCATGCCAAGGGCATTGCAGTTTTGCTGCTCCTCAGACAAAATACTTAAACCGTGTCCCTGTGTACCTGCTTTGGCCAGCTTTGCTTCCTTCTCATCCTCTGACCCTTCCCAATGCATTAAAGCTCCATGTGCTACTGTCCTAGGGGTTTTTTGGTGGGATTGCATGTGATATCCAGCCCTCTGCTAGAGCAATGTGAAGAAGGCTGCCCAACCTCCCAGAAGACACTAGTAACAGCACAGGAACCTCATCATCTGTGCTTGACACGTGTTTCTACTGTGGAAAAAAACTAAAAATTGCTCTTTGCTAGTAATGCAGCTACAGTTGTGGTTACTGGATTGGATGTCAGGGTCAAAAACTAGTTGCGAAAAACACAGATCTCGTGCTCTCCATAGGGAGCCAGATTCACATCTGGCACAAGCTGGCAGGGCTCCACAATGACAGTCTGGCTCCCAGTGTAAATGGGCAATAAACATGGTCTTTGCTTCATTTGTGAGGCTTGGGCTATCTTAAATTTGACAACCACTGAATGAAACTTTACTCTGAGGTTTAGAAGCATATTATTGAACTGACTTGTTAAATTACATTTCATTAGCAGCAGGAACATTACAATCACACCCTTTGTTATTTGAGCCTTCAATTTGATTTTGTCAAGACTGTTTCTTCGTCTAATTTTCTAAAGCAAATTATTCTGAAAGGTTGTGCAAAGGGCATAAAAAGTGCTGATTAATGAATGAATTTCTGAGCTATCAGTTGGGGGTGGTGGGGGTAATTTTTTTTTTTTTTTTGAATTACGGAAACAAATGTTTCTAAGGCTTCTCAGATCAACAGTCCTCAATGACTTCATATCTACCAGCATATTCTCAACCCAAAGGTGTAAACCCTGAGGAACATCGCAACGTGAGCGCTTTGCACGTCTATTTTTGAGGAGCCTCAGTGAGTTGTGATTTGATACACATCACAGCAAAAGAATTGCCAGCTGCCAGCAGAAGAGGAAAAGAACTGGAAAACAAAGTTGGAATTACTTTCGTAATTCATCAGCTAAGTATTAAGGAAAAAAAAAAGAAAGGAAGAATGGCTGATTCAAAGCCTGTAAAGAATCATTAGGTTTAAATTTACCTCTGCAGAGAATGAAATCGCATCTGGAGCTTATATTACCTTTTTCCACAGAAGCAGAGCATATTCACTTGTGAAATCTTAAACAGCATGAAATGAAAAACATGTAAAATAAAAAAAACCCCATATTCTCATAAAAAATTTCAAAAATAACATCTTTAGGCAACATAAAGACCATGGACCTACAAAACTTATTAAAAATGTTTAACACCCTGCTTATTCAACTTCCCAAAATTATTCTGCATATTCTCATATACAATCATTTTATGCTTTCCGCTGTACTTGAGAAGAGCAGCCCTGTGACAGTTTTAAGCTGCAGGTGCCCAGACTGGCTGATGAACTTCAAAATTGGAGGATTACAGTAGCTCTAAACACAGCCTTGGCTTGGAAAGTTTTCAGGAACAAGAAGAAACGCAGCCTCCCAATTATCATGTGAAATTTCAGATCACGCCACTTATCACTAAAGATAAAAGATCTGCATTAGCTGTTGGGTAGCTTCTGAGAATAATTCAAGGTAATAGGTTTAACCTCCAAAAGCACCATGCTTAGGGAGCACCCAAGAGCTCTTTTCCCCCCTGGTCATACATGACACCAGAGAAGGTACTGAAGCTCCAGCCCCGTGAGAGCTGCTCAGAGGACAGGTCACACAAAATCCCTTTGGTGTCTCAAGTCCTTCCACTTTCAGTCTGCTATCACCATGCTTGGGTGCTACCTGAGCACTGGGATGCCAATTCATACTAGTTACAAACCTCCTGCAGAACTTGGGACAAGCTTTTCTAGTCACGTACTTGCAAAGTAAATAAATGAGACTTGTGTTGAGGTGAAGCATACTCTAAAAAAAAAAAAAAAAAGAAAATATACAAGGGCTTATTTGCTGATCTACATTTATTCCCCCATCACTATCAGCAGTAAAAGGAGGCATTTAGATAGAACAAAAAATATTAATAAAAGAAAAAAAATTCTGCATTGTAGTCCAGTTGCAACTCCTATGAAAACCAAAAAAAGGTCTGAAAACCTTTGCTGCCACCTCCTAGTGGAATATGGCCTCTCCCTTAGAGGAAAAAAACCTCAAGCCTTAATTTCCCACTCTAGCTTGAAATAGGTATAATGTGCAGCAAAATAAGGTCCTGCTCAGTGACTGAAATTCATGGTGTAATTGAAAAACCTTTGCAGGCACCAGACAACCCACGAGGCTCCCATCTAGTTCAGGAAGTCCTGGGGCAACCCATGGCTGGAGTTGACCCCATGCTAGTCCTCACATGAGAAGGACCTCTGCCATTTTTGCAAATACGTGTTTCTCACAAGCAGCATGGCCACACATCTGCGGAATGTTTTGGTGTTGGTGGACAAGAGGCATCTTCTGAATCCCACGTCAGATGAAGCCACATTATCATGCAAAATACAGTACATTTTAAGCAAGTTAATGTGTCTGATTTACGGAGACATCACCCTCGGATTTGAAGCATAGCAGGTCCATACATCACCCCTCCCACAGCCCGGGCACCCACTCTGTGGCACAGACTCCAGTGCTGTTACGACTCATTTAAAAGCAGCTGGTGGATAAAGAAGTGAAGCATCCGCAGCGTGCAGCCCTGAGCACTGAGGGACTGCTGTGCTGCCACCGATATTTCATCCGCAGTTACTGCCACCAGAGAACCCATCTCCAATTCATGGCAGGGAGGCCTCACCGAGCAGCCAAAACACTCCAGGTCTGGTCATCAGCACTAATTGGGGGAGGAAAAGGGTTATTTTGAAGTAGCATAGCCTAGAAATTAAACCCAAGCCTCCTGAGAAGGAAAGTGGAGGATTATTCCACCTCACGAAAGCCATCTTTGTTTTCCTGAGTGCTTCCTAACCCACAAAGTGTACAAAAATACTTTGCCTTCTAGTATTATAAGCATGATTTAGTTCTTCTCTATGAAAAAGAAAAAAAAAAAATAAAGAGCTCTGCCATTACTAAGAACAGATAATATAAGCCAAACCTACTCACCAGTGGTATCTACAGAGTGAAAAACTCAAGGTGCTTTGAATTTTTACACTATAAGGATGACATTTATAAGCTCAAGGTGATCCCTTTAGACATTTCCTGCCCATTCCTCTTAATGTGTTTGGTAAAAACTTCACATGTACTGTACAGAGGAAGAAGTCAGTCCAGAAAAGTCTACATGCAAGATGTGAATAAACCAGAAATACAACATAATTTAACTTATTATAGTGTTTCATAAAGGGGGGAAATATTTGTATACAAGAAGACAAAGTATTTTTAAAAAGTACTTGGAAAAGAACATTCAGTAACCATGGCCAGCAGCAGAGCTTTTCATGTTTACTTTTCTACAGAAGTCTTAATAACAGCCTTTCAGCAAAATTCACTTTCCTATATTAATTCATTACTAATTTGAGATATGTATAAACTTGAGAAACAGAATTTAACTCTTAAAACAGACTACAGAAGACGACCTCCACATAATTTATGTTACTACTTTTAAAGTACACTCCTCACATCTTAAAATCAGTTTTATCTTATTCTCCCACTTCCCTTTCCAGATTTCGCATCACCAGGGATGGAACTTGGATAATTTATCAATATCACAGAAAATACCATTGTAACATATTTTCTTTGGAAAAAAGAAATTAAGAAAGCACATTTAACTTTTTTCCCCCCAAAGGATCAACAGTGCCAGGCAGCACAAGCCAGTTGCCAGAGCTGTCACAGTGGTAGAAGTTTTGAGGATCTGCACCGAAACTGCAGGAATGTGAAACCTTTGCCTGTAGCCAGCTGGCTGTCAAAGCGTGATTGATTACTTACTCAACCAAATTGCAGGAACAACCAATTTTGAGGTGATTGGTTTTATTTTAAATCCTGATTATGGTTCTAAACACTCATCCTTAACATCAGCCTGGTACCGCTCTAAGACACTCATTAGGATTTATGCTTCCATTAGACAAAAAAACACCAGTTACGCTTGTGTAAAGAGCAACTGCACTTTGCCAGGACATGGGCTAAACCCAAGACTAAACATGAGCCTCTTGCCACCTTGATTGATAAAACAGACTTTAGCACAATGGAAGTCGGAAGAAGAGAAAAGCCTTCATCTCAGAGCTGACCCACGGATACTTTTGCTCCACTTGTGTGTAATGACATATCCCTACATACACAGCCAGAGGACAGTGGTCGAGGATATGACATTTTTTATTAGTCCTTAATGTTTATTTTACTATCCGTCTGTGTAAAGATAGCCTCCCAGATCATATCTCATCAAATGCATAATGAGCCAAATTATTCTGTACTACTGTAAATCAGTGAAGGTCCATTGATCTCATTACAGAAGAGCAATTTACACTTGCGAAGAGGGTGGGTGACTATTTCTAAACGAGGAAAGAGAGCAAAAACCCTAATCCTGGGGAGCCCAATCCAGGAACAAAATGCATACAGATCGCTGTCTTTTTTTTCATCTGAACAACTATATTTATACCAAATATTTACAGTAAAGAGTTAAATAGTTTTTAGAAGAACTTACTGAGCTTCGGAGACTGACAACTCTCTGCAGTGTTTGCAGAGCTGAATAAAGGCAGCTTCCTTCCCCTGCAAAGCCACCAGCGCTTGGGACTCGCTTGGCATTTCTAAAGCATTCCTTACTCCATCCCTTAGTGATGATAACCAGGGACACTGACCACCAACTGCCCTATTCACCGTCTCCTCAGTGGCCACCATAGGTGACATCCATAGGTGACATCCGCCAAGTACAATGCAGAAACCTGAGCAATACCTCTGCTAATATAATCGCCAAAGCATCTGGTGGACTCTGTGCATGTGTTTTATAAATTTGGGGCAGAGGGGAGGAATCAGGAGGGAATAAGAGACTCTAATCTCTCTGCCATGCATTGCCCTATATAAACTTAAAAAGAAAAGGGGGGGGGGAAGGAACACTTTAAAAACTAAACATCAGTGGACCTTATGCTATGAACTGATGTTTACATTTCCTCTTGGTATGTTGTAACATATGTCTTGCTACAGTATAGGCTAGGTACAAAAACTCATTTCAACATGGAATTACAGAAACTGCTTGTAAGTGAACAAATGGACAAACCAGAAAATTACTTATTTTTTGCATCGTGTATTAATCACTTTCAAGCATATGAATCTAAAGGCATTATTCGTTAATTAATATAATGAAGAACTATTCCTGCTGAATTTGATTTATTATTTAGTGTATACATATGTAGTCTTATCATGGAAACTTCCAAATCAGCTCAGCAGAAGTTACTTAATTCTAGTACATAGCATGAAGTTAAAGCAAAAACAATATATATACAAAATGGCTTCAATAAGCAAAATGCAGCTTATTTGGCAGAAGTAACTTCTCACATATAGTATTTTCAAAAATTGCTTGTACAGCTACTTTTGACTCCCATATTCAGCTCAGAAAACTGAGGAGATGCTGAAGGCTGATAATTAGCTAGCAGGAATCCCTCCCAGATGGTTTTTACTAAGAGAGACGAGCTTGCTCTGCTGGGCAAGAGGCCACAGACATCACCCAGGATCCTAGGGATCTCTGGGGACAGGATCCTGGGAAAATCAACAGCAAACTGGGATTGCTTTCTTAAATGTCTTGTGCTGCTATAGTGTCCTCCCATTGACTGCTGGTGCTCTGACCCCCAGGCTCTGCTGAACTCTTACCTCCTACGAGACCCACAAAAAGAGACACAACGTCCCTCAACTCAGTGCCGAGTACAACCTACCCCAAAAGGAGAGGAATGTCCTTCTCACAAATCTCTAGCTAATAATAAATAATAACAATAATAATAAAAAATTAAAAATCACTAGACTCAAAGCACAACATCCCAGATGGGGAAAGCATATGGAAGAAGCTGCAAAGACTGTGCAGAAAAGCTGTGCAGAAAAGATCTCTCTCTGCCCTGGGTCCAAGAGCACAACCTCCTGCTGTTGGAAGTAAGGATGTTTGGATTTGATTAATAACTGCAAAATGCTATTCTCACCTATGCAAGAGCCTGTTAATGTTTTATTACTTTCATTATCAGGAGGAGGTATGTCACCGCATGAAGGAGCAGCAGTTGCATCCCTCCCAAACGCTGCTTCAAGGCAGCGCTCGCAACCGAGGTGTAGGACTGGAAACAGAGGTGGTTCCCAGGACACAGTAGGGCAGGTGAGAGAAGCCCACAGATGCCCAGCAAGCCCCTAACCAGCAGCCACTGCTTTTCTCTGGGTGTCACCACAAAAGAGAGCTTTAAGGAAAATAAAAAGCTCACAAGATCCATTCCCCAAATTTGAGGTACTGGTCTGAAAACTTGACAGCTATTAAAAGTCCTTTTCTGGCTAGGTTTTGTACAGGAGCCAGGGAAAAGGAGAACCTAGAGAAGGGCAGCAGGCAAGAATTTTCTTTTTTTTGTTTAATAGAGAAAAAGAAGAACAAAACATAAAATACTGGGTAGCCCTCTTCCCTTCTATCAGCTGTCATTCTGGCAGAAATCTCGAAGTGAAAGTGGAGGCAGATCAATGAGAGGGAGGGAACAAGCTGGACCATGAACCTGAGACAGCGATGGCAGGAAGAAGAGTCGAGGGAAGGATGCGCTTACGCTGGACCGGCAGAGCTGTAAGCTAAAACCACGATACCATAGGAGAAGAAGAGAACTAATTTACCCTGAAAAGTCAAAATGGTTGTGCACTTTCTGCCAGACGCATTCTGCAGCGTGTTAGCGTCATTCCTCTCCATGACCGAAATAAAACACGGGCTATTGCCGGGCTACTGTTTAACTGTGCTTAGAAAGAACATTTCCAGAAGTGAATTGGCATAGGAGAAAGCAGCAGCAGTACTTCATGGGGAGGTAGAAGGGGAGGAGGTTTTCACCAGTAGTCGTGATGTATTTATTCAATACACAAGTAGATCTTTACGTTGCTGGCCAAAGTACAATTCTTACTTCAAAGCATTGTACCCCTACCATGGATGAAAAATGCATTTATCTAACAAGTTACACATGCAAAAAGAAAAATAATAGTTAAGCCACTGTACTTCAGTGTATTCCTCTTCAAGAGTTCAGAGAAATTCAATATAATGAAAAAAATATTTATGGAATAAATGTGATGGGCCAGAAACCTAAGGATTCTTTTGTGTCCAGGCATAAGAACAAATCTAACTGCATTAAAATGAAATAATTAAAATCTCTTCCAGTAAATATCAACATTTGGAAAGTACAAATTAGTAGCTAAAAGTGTTAACCTTATTGCAATGATTTCCTTCTCCCCATGAGACATCATCTACATATCTAATGTTGGCATCAGACATTCATTAAGGGCAGGGAACATTTTGTAGAGGTTAAACAGCCAAAGTTGTCTCTGGTGATCACTCTAGATAGTAATAACAAGCCAGACGGCTCCACTTCTGGGATACTTTAAAGTCCATTCTCAGCCTATAACCATAAGAACTTGCAAGGCTTTCAAAGGGAAGTTTCTCAGACCCTTTTTTTTAACTTTAAATCAGTTTAAAAGAGCCATTCTGCTAAGGTATCCAAACACAAACAAGCTTTTTAGTACTGCTCCTGGGATCCTGTGCCTTGTGGTTCTCTGCAGTGTTTCTCAGAGCATCTCAAACTCCTTTTACAATCTCAGTCAGGAAGTTTCAATGGGTCTGCAGTCCTCCATTTCAGCTTCAGGAGAGCCACAAAAATCAGAGTAGGAGGAAAAGGAAATGTGCTGGTAAACACAAACGTAGCATTTAAATTGGAAAAGGAGGGATTCAAGGGAAGAATGGGAAACATGGGAAACCATCCAGCCACTTGCCCATCTGTGAAGAGAGCCACCAGCCTCATGAGCCCTGCACCCCACGCACCTGCCTGGGGCGAGCGGGTGACACGAAGGGGCAAAGCCAGCATGGAGATGGGAGCTGAGTGGGGACGAGGCAACAGGCAGAGCCCTGCTAGAGGAGAGCACCATGAGAGGCACCTGGACTCCCCATGGCACGACAGGAGGGCACGGGGGGACAGCAAGTGCTGGACACAGCAGTGAGGTGCCAAGCACGATGGCAAGCAGAGGTCAAGAGCAGTTAATCATTTAGAGAAGGAAGAGGGGGGAGATCCAAAGGAGACATCTGTATGCGGCAGGGCGGGAAAAGGGCTTCTGAGTGTTGCAACAAGTAACATGGCAAGGCGAGGGGAGGCAAAACCACGATGGGACTTCGAGGGGGGAACACCCTGCTGAGGAATTGCAGATGTGCTTCAGGGGAGAGACTGCATTTGTCAATAAAGGCGTTCCCAACTTCTGTCTCACCTCCTTTTTCTGGCAGTGCAATAGGTGGTTCAAAGACTTTTCTTTCCTCTTTTTTTGTATCAGGCAGTAGGAACTTATTAGAAGCAATACTTTTGCAGGACGGGCTTGGGACATAATCCAACAAACAATTATAAATCCGCTTAACTTCAAGCACGTAAGGGGTCCTTTTGACATTGAGACTACTCACATACCCTGTCTTAAGCAAATGTGGAGCGTGTGCATGAACATTGCCTAATTTAAGTTTTAATTGCATGATGGCCCCCACATCTTCTGCTTTACCCTTTATCCCATCCACCTTCTTGCCAGCAGGCTTCAGGCAAAAGGGTTTTTTCTTCTTTTTTTTTTTTTTTTTTTAACCTGGAAATGCTGCAGCAAGCCATTTTAATAACATATACTGTGGTACCACTATAACATCAGCCACACTAAATTTTAAAAGCAAAGCCATCAAATTCATACTGTAACATATGTAAAAAGTTATCGATCAGGCTGATCTGACATGTAGTGCAGTCAAAGATTTTTACAAGGAACATCTCCTTTGTAAAATAATAATAAGATTATTTTCTCTCAAGAATAAAATGACAGATATTAGGACTTAATAGAGTACAGGAAAAAGTTAAGTGATTCCTCCACACAAGAAGTCCTTTTTTAGAACATCAGATATTTTAGTTTCCCTATGCTTTTTTGCCCCCTCTTCTTCCAGAAAATAATATACCAGCATATTTCAGAACTGACGTTGAAGTCCTCATTTCCAAAAACCCCAGAAGTGATGGTTTATTTCCTATAAAAAAAAATAATCAGCACATTCTAATACGGCAGGTGAAATAAGCCAGACCAGGAGGCAAAAAGATACCACTCCTGCACAGTGCTGGTACCGAACAGCTCTTTGCAGCTCTATGAATACACTTTGGTGACAATAACAACTCAAATATCTCACTTGGAGGCATCATCATTTATCAATACTGCATTTTTCTTGCTCTGATTGAGCTATTTTGATGTAATGACAAAATTGATCTTTAAATATTCAAAACTGTGATTATTGCACTTTTCTGAGAAGCATACTCTTTTTTTTTAATTTTTCCTAGCACTGATAACATTTACATTTTCCTTCGGAAGAAAAAGATTTGTCTTCATAGCTTCTGTTTCTAATTTGCTTTATTTTATCTCTTTCAGCATTGAGCACAGCAAGGAAGAAATATTTGCATGCTAATGTAAATCAAAGCGTGAAAGCAATCAAATCAAACAAAAAGTAAAATCATCTCTGGAATTAATGAAATTCTTCCTCCCCTCTTACATCATTAATTTAGCACTTTCTTTTCCTCGCTATTGACCAGCTGCCAATTCTTCCCTTAACCAGAATTATCAAGAAAAACAAATCTTCAGGAATTCAACAAAAAGTGTTATATTTTTTTTATATGTGAGAACATGTATGCTTTAATTGACAAATTACAATCATATCCCAGTTTTTGTAGAATCAAGAACTTTCAGGTAGGTGTTGTCCTGTTACAACTTCAAAGCAAAGAGAAATTTAAGAGAGGAACGAAAAACCATTACAAGTGCTCTTCTTGCATAGTCCAGTCTGATCTAGTTTTATATTGCTATTTACACAGCAATCAGATCACAAGTAACTCCGACTAACCTCATACCTACTTTTGTAAGGAGATTTGTAAGAATAGCTACGAACATGCTCAGGCTTCAAGCATGAGGGACACTTACTGCAAGGGCAAGCAGTCTGGCAAAGCAAGCTAATAAAACCTGGATTACGCGTAACCTGCAAAGTGCACCATGGGCAGAGCAGTATATTTTGGCCATTGCATTACAAAGTATTATGTCAGAAGGCATTCTTCTTGGGTTTTGTAACAAAATGAACCTCAAGTGAATTTAATGGTGGGTATTTGGCTTTAATAATGCTATTTAAGATCAGATATTAAGTTGTATAACTTATGTCTTCAGATTGGGCAATTTCATTACTTTCTCCTTCAAAAAGTGGCCTTAATAACTAAGCTTTTAAATTGTTTTCCCCACAATAAATAAATGAAGCTAAAAGGCACTTGTCAGCACTGAAGACCTGGATCCAGTCCCACAGTGGACATTAAGGATACAGATTAGATCAAGCCAACAAAACACTTAAAGCAAAGGTTTTCCCTATTAGCTGTGGCAATTTTAAAATTGAGATTCAGTAATATGACTTTAATGCCAGGTGACTGAGGTCAGACAAAGAAGAAATTATGTCAGCGACAGCAGGCAAATTCTTACCAATTTAATGTCTACAAATTAGAGCAAGCTTTCCTTCAGAAACCATTAATGTCTCTATAAGCACAGAAGAAACCAAAAGCAAATCACTTCACAATGTCAAACTTGCGAGAAGAGCTACAATACAATGATGTTTGTCATTACTTCTTATGGGCACATTAAGAAGGAAGGATGTTAGTAGATCCATCTCTTTCCCCAAGTAAAAAGATAATTTAATGATAAAAGCAACAGTTTAGGCCATGAAACCAATCCTCTCAATCTCAGATCAGTAAAGTTGCCTTCCTGATTTCCCTTCCTCTAGTTTAAATGGATGGCCTTTTAGCAGCAGGTTTCTGGCTCATAAATTTCTGATGTCACATGCTACCGTGGCACAGACCCAACAGGTCGTACAGCTACGCTCAAAGATGTCTAACTACCAAAGATATCAGTCCCCGGCAGAGGGAGAAAGGAGTTCAAGTCAGGTAACCAAAACCAATGCAAAACTGTAAGTGCTGGCTAGGTCTAGCTCCCAAACCAGCCAGCTCAAGTTTGTGTAGGGAAAAGAGAAGGAAGCATGTGAGAGAGAAAGAGAGAGAGAGGAGAACGTACATCTACCGCGACATGAATGCTGTGACCACCATGCAGAGGAATGTTAACAGCCAGGAGCAGACCATACCATGGTTTGCCCTCCTGAGGCAAGAAATACCAATCTAAATTAAGGATCTTGTCATCTTAACACCCTTAATCTAGTTAGTTGATGTATTAGCGTATTCTCTTTCTCTCAGAGTACACTGCCTAGCCCTTCAATTAGCTGATGCCAACTGCCTACCCTACTTCCACAGTGCATTGTGTATCTGCTACCTCTACCATATAAGAAAACATGTAGATGGCTAATAAATTATTTTATACCTTAATTTTACTTGGAGATACCGAGTCCAAAATAATCAAGTCTTCTAAATATTTGACCTCTTTTTTTTTTCCCACCCTTTATTTACAGCTGTCTTTTTCTTTCAGGTTAAATAGGTCAGGACTAATTACATCTTCTTCATGACCTGCACTACTTGAAACCATGAATCATTTCTGCTCTTTTCCACTCCTTGTCTCTATTTTAGCATTTTCCTCCCCTATCAGGGTGACAGAAGTGATCAGAAAGCTCCAGACCCAATTTTCATGTGCCAGAACCACCTTTCCAACCTCATGTTCTCAAGACTTTGCTTTCCTTTTTAATTGCTGGCGTAAACTCTGCAACAGCTCTCCCAAGTACAGCAAAGCATCTCTCCTCTAGATTATCCTCAACTTTGCCATTTGGCAGTGCAGAGGGACTATTTGGCATTTGCTTCATCACTTTAGGATCTTCTACACTCAGCAGAGGGACTTGGTGACGCAGCAGCACCCACTGTTGAAGAGCTTCCCCTGGTGCCATCACCCCCTTGCCTGCAGTTCAGCATCATGACCAAGTCCAGCCTTTCTGAGGTTTCTCCCTCCTCCATCAAGTCTCACCAAAAGTGATCTTGGACCCAACTGGGAAGTGCTGGTGCAGCTCACTGCGGGACCATGCTGGGAGACGGGGATGGCTCTTTGGGGACCCTTCCTCCTCTGCCAGTGCCAAACCAAATCATCTCCCTTGGCCGTGAGACACAACCACCATGATCACCAGCGGTGCTGGACATGGCAAACGTGTTCAAAGCCCACCTCTCAGATTCAAAGCAAGAATGTGAGCGAGGTGTCCCATCCCATTATCTGGTGGGTGACGACTGAAACCACCTGTAAGGCCTTTGTGGTCAATTTTACCCTCAGCTAGAAGTATGGCATGGGTTACCATGCAAACTGGTTTGTGCTGGTTGTCTGAATTGACAACACTGTATTATTAGGCACTCCAAAAAGAAAAACACTGCCTTGTCTTTTCAATCTGTAGTTTGACAAATAGGTTTTAAAGGCATAGCAGCAGTTTAGATTTTGACCAAATTTAATTTTGTTTAAAGAGAGAAAAAGGCTTTTTACATAATGCAAAGGCAACAGAAATATTTCCAAGTTTTGTTTAGAAATTCAGCATAACCACTACTTCTAAATAGGTAATAAAATAAAAAAAACCCCACAACACAAGATATCTAGTGATCTACTGGATCACTGTAAGACCCAGGGGCCTCAAGTGATACAAATTTACATTTGCTTTCATTGTCCACTCTAGGAGAAATGTAGAAAGTAAATAACATGCGAAAATAAATGCGAATTAATAATGTGTTATTTTAAATTTTAAAAAAATTCAACATATAAAGAAATAGGTTTTGCCTACAGAAGACAGTATTTAGTGCCCAGCAGGTCCACCCCAACACTACTATCTCTGTGGGGTTGAGAGACCAAGTTTATACCTATATGGGACTAGAAGATCAGAGGTTGGCAGCTACACCAGTGTCTCAAAAGAAAAAAAAATATTTTGTGAGAGTTGTCAAGAAAGCGTGTGTACATACACATACTGAAACACCCCCCCACAACTGCTGGCTGCCTTCCGTAGCCAAGTGAAACAAGCACAGCCCAACACTGGGAGGCTCCCGGGCTGTGCCCAGGGCTCAGCAGGGCTGTCCTGTGCCCAGCGGGGTTTCACCACTCACATCCCACTTCCACAGGTACCCTCTTCGGTCAGCACTCCTGACCCTTTCCCCCCATGCTACAGACACATGGGCACACCGGCACCCTGCTGCAATGGCTCCACGTTTTCACACAGCTGAGGTAACCATCTTGCTGCTCCCTCCCAGTGCCAGATGGTTCCCATTAACTTTGTCCACGCTCAGCTCCCAGGTGTCAACTGGAAAGCCCAGACCCCGAATATTTCACAGATGAAACAATAACAGGCTTTTTGCCAACAACACGGGACTGGATCCCAACCCCTGCTCCACACCGCTCTGGCGATGGGCAGAAAACAAGTCAAGAGCTGTCTTGGGCATTGGGTCGGGGATCTTCTCCACCTTTGCAAGGGGCAGGTGGCTCTGCAGCTCTCTGACCCCCAGCCCTCAAGGTAAGTGACTGCAGGGGCAAGTCACACAACCCCACCGTGCCTTTGAGTTGCAGCAAAAGTCCGCAACATCCCTGCACAGGCAGGGAGGCAGGCAGGGAGGGGTTGGTGGCTCAGGCATGCAGCCACGCTCAGCCCGGGCATGGTGCCCACCTGCCTGTCTCCTCATCGGTCTCAAAGCATGGCTGCAAGATGCCAGGGAGCTCAAGCTAAAAGCTTGTTAAAGTGGCCTCAAATCTCCCTTTAACTAGAGGAAAAAACGCAACCAGACAAAACCCCACTGTATCGATAATTAAATATAGTCCTCAGATAGCCCAGATTTTCCTCACTGCAGATTTGCTGCCGTGCCCTCCTGCCTAAGCATTTCCAAGTCCCCGCTTCTTCAGTTTGGAGTGTAAAAGGTCAGTGGAAAAGGCAAATCTGTGTTCAGTCTTAAGTATTTCAACTTTCTCAGTCTGATCCAGTTTCAACAAAAAATAGAAGTTGCTTAGATGAATTAACACCACCTTGAACATATGAAAATTTTTTTCTTCTTCTTCATGCTTCTTGTCTCTGTTTCATAGCATTATTTATCATCATGGCACTGGAGACATGAGACAATAACTATCAAATACTTTTCTATTTTAGTTTAAATTAGGTCAAAACGTGATATCCCTTTTAATTGAAAAAATAATTAAGTAGCCTTTATCAGAGGATTAAGTATTACAAAACCTGAAATATTAAGAAAACAGTAAAAATAAAGGACAGAACCCCACATGCTTCTTTAGAAAAGCATTACGTATTGGAAAACTGTTCTGTTGACTGGATATTAATATCCAGTACACATTTCAAAATTCATTACTTCTTAAATAGCTTTGCAATTAGCTTTATAATTCTGATTTTATAGACTAACATGCTGGTTTCTAACATGTCACATCAAATAGTATGAAAGTATAATAGGAACCAACCACAAAGTATTGCAGGATCACATTATTGCCATGCTGGTTTAATTTCTTTTTAGCCGTGTGCCATTTCATAAAAGGATTATTTTAGCTTCAAGTGCATGTGCAAGACAGACGCAGTGTTTCAGGTTACCATTCACATACTGACTCTATCGAGAAACATTCTAGATAATCATCAACGAAAGCGATGCCTATCGTAATTCCTCCTCTATGTCCTTTATCCACACTGCAAGGGCATTCAAGAAAAGGAATTGGAGTCTAATCTTTAATTTAAACACTAGATGGAGCCCACTTCCCAAGACTGAAAAATGAAAGCTCTCCTTGCAGCAAATTCTTAGCAGCCTATTGCAATATCTGGTCATGCATAAACATGACAGAACTCAAACAGCTGCGGTGACTGTCATTACCGCAAAAACATATACTGGCCAGCAATTTTATCTCTGCATAAAGAGACAGGCTTTAATACCGGGCAACTGCAAAAGAATTTATATTCCTCTACAGATACATTAGCTTGGTTTAAAAGACCCGCAATACTTGGATAAACTAAGCACATATGGGTTTTTAAAGTATCATATGACAAACGTAATGCTGCATTGAGAGAACTACGACTGAGTCTGATCTCCCTTTGTTTTGACAATAAACTCTACTGATTCTGACTATACGAGAATTCTGCACGCATAAATTTATATTAAATAGGAAGAATCCTTTTTCAGTTGGTTTGAATTAGTTCTAACAAGAAAGCTCATTTTTGATGTTTGATAAAATGCCATCTCTCTCAAATGAAACATGCCGCACGTTTAGCTAGAGATAAGTGAGCTTTGGTGTTAAAAATAGGATGCAACAACACCAAACCTCAGTACAAGTATTCTGGTGAGAAAGAAACAGGAAAAAAAAAAAATAAAAAGAGCGCCAAGTTGCCAAGATCCAACATGAGCAGCCTCACAGTTACTGGATAAATCCATTTATCTCAGGCTCCACCACAAACAACTGCCACTTCTGCAGTATTTTGGCCACACTCTGGACTGGCTTCACAATGCAAAGGGCAGGCAGAAAACGCAGGCAGACAACCCTTGGCCTTTCCTTAGCTTGCTGAAGGACACTCTCGCAGAACAGCTAAAAGCCAAGCAGACAATAAAGTTGTGCAAAGCCTCCAATGCGATTCCCAGCAACGCAATTCTGCTGACAGCCGAGCTATCCCTGATTGCTTTAACCTTTGCTCAGTCCGGGCCGCTTCCTTCACCTAACTCTTTTCCTAACAAACCTATGGTAATAGCTTCGTCAAGGTTAAGATAAGCACAAAGGCAGTTAGCTTTACCACAGAAGACTACCTTTTGCTCACAAACAGCGATCCATCCTGCTCAAATAAAATTAACCACAGTAACCCAACTTGCCTTAGGACATGTTCTGAATCACCTGGGAGGAGAGATGAAGGTGGTTAGTAATAACTTCCAACTCGGATCCTAGCAGCAGTTTCCAGAAGGAAAAATACAGTGCCTATGAAGGAAGGTGCAAGTTTTCCCTAAAGGACTCTAGTCACTCCTTATTTCCATGAAAGGCCTACATAGCACATTTTCCTGGTCCCACATCCCAGTGGATGAAAGCTGGTCTTCAGGGTCTCACAGATTACTGCTGTGATGCTTTGAAACAAAGCAGAGGTCTTCAAATGCAAGATCTGCTGCTAGGAGATCATGGCTTGTACTCACCATCACAAGCGACCACTCAACTCCACTGAAGAGCAAGCATAGGATGATCCTCACATCTGCCTGGGCTGTTTGTCAGACTTGGGGCTTGTGAGCAAACATGCTGCTGCCATGAAAGCAATGGGCTTTCTAGCTGTAGCAAGCCTACAGTCAGCTCAAACATCAATACTTTTGTTTATCAATATCCTGTTTCAGTCCTATGATCTTATATATGTTTTCCAACATACGTGAATGGAACATGTATTCGCTCTCAGATGAGTTGATTGATTTGTGTCTTGGTTTTGTTTTTATTTTTTTATTTTTATTTAAACAGTCAGTATAGCAAGAACCTACAATTTCTTTTAAAAGCGAATCTGAAAATAATTAGCATTTGTTTGGCACTTGACCTAAAACCATCTGGGTGAATACTCCCATTTACTTCCGCAGGCTTTTGGTTCAATAAAACAGCAACTTTATTAGCAGAAAGAGTATCTCACCAACCACACAAATTAAGTGTCAGCAAAAGGAGGAGACAATCGAAGTACCAGCCACAGTTGCAGGTTTGACTAAATAGTAATGTTTAACTACTTCCTTATCACAATCTTCCTGTACAACTATAATTTAGGAACCTTTGCCACTGTAATTTTCTCTGCTTCATTTTCTTTACAGCTATGCTTTTATGTGTCAGACTAAATACTTATTCATCAGCACTATTATCCATGCAACAACTGAAAATGAACAGCTATGGGAAAAAAACAGAAAGAAGAAATACAAAGCCTGTATAAAAGAAATTAAAATAAAAGGCAAATTACCCAGTGTAGTATTCGAGGCTGGAGGAAAAGTGGACATAAAGTCACCATAGTTACATGAATGTTACTCTGAAGATAGTCACTGTGCATGCACATGGAGCAGTGTGGTTTCAGTCAAGGTAAAATTAAGGTTAAAATCTAAAGCTTTTAGTTTCTCACAGCAATAACCCTGATGGTTTTCAGCCTCTGAATATGGAAGGAACAAGACACTGGGACCTCACTGGGACCTCACCCACTGACCACATCTCATCACAGCTGGGGCACAGCAGGCAAGAATGACAGTTCACTTGCTATGTGGGTGGAAGCAGACAGGATAGTGGTAGAAAAAAAGTGCAAAAGTAAATGAAAGCCTTTGAAATCCCACTTGGAATTACTAACTGTTGCTTTTCATATTCACCTGTATTGCTCCAAACACAAAGAAGGAAAGTCAATCTGTAAATTAAACCAACTCCCTTCCAGGAGGAACAAAAATTAAGCCAACAAAACCAGAAATACTACAGAAAAACTGTACCTACTAATAGCGCATTTTGTACATTTTATGTTTGTTTTCAAGTGTTTGCTGGACTAACTCCAATGTTGCAGGCCATCTTCCTGAAAATGCAAAGGATTCCTCATAGAATCATAGAATTGTTAAGGTTGGAAAAGACCCTTAAGATCATCAGGTCCAAACGTTAACCTACCACTGCCAAGCCTGCCACTAAACCATGTCCTCAAGCACCGCATCTACCCGTCTTTTAAATACCCTCCAGGGATGGGGACTCAACCATTTCCCTGGGCAGCCTGTTCCAGTGCCTGACTACTCTTTCAGTGAAGAAGTTTTTCCTAATATCTAACCTAAACTTACCCTGGCGCAGCTTGAGGCCATTTCCTCTCGTAACCCCCCCTCCTCGGGGGGGGTTGTCTAAACCATTAGCAGTCCTTTGCTTGTCCAAAGCCACTGTGGTCATCTCTGACCCACCCATGCTCTTCTTTACAGGCTCACCTATTTCATCCTGCAAGGTTGCCTCGGTACCTTGACCACTTCTCTCTTTCCCTCCCCTCTACAGGAGCTCTGTTTGGCTTCACATCACCACCCGTCAGCTCCCACCTCACGTTGGGCAGCTGACTCCCATTCAGTCCAATCAACCATTGTTTTAATCTGCCTCCTATTTGTACTCCCACATCATTCTTGAAGGACTGGGAATAGTCAAAGCCCAATCTTTAAAAAAAAAAAAAAACCAAACCAAAACCAAAACAACTAAACAAAAAAATCCCCCAAAGACTAGAAACCTCCTACATAAAAAATCTGTTTCTCCTGAAGTCTGCTCCCACAAGGTGAGGTTTGTTAACTGATATAAACAAAAGTCAACTGATTATTTCCAAAATTTTGGAAACTAGTGATGCAGCTACTGTTGGTGTAAAACAAATAACACAGTTTCTTCAGAAGCAGCAAGTGGCGGGTTTTAATTGCTTTGGGCAATTAAAAACCAAAAGCAACAAACATTCAGAGACAGCAGCACTCCAGAACGAGCCTGGCCAGATGCTGCATTCCTCCTCCTCCTGTTACAAAAGCCACCCTCCTGCAGAAGTCACTGCCAGCCTTACCGTTATCACAACACCCTCCATCACCTGCCACTTTATTCTTTTTCCAAGCATAAAAGCCCCTCTATATTCAAGTGCTTTTTTTATAGAATCATAGAATACCAGGTTGGAAGGGACCTCAAGGACCATCTGGTCCAACCTTTCTAGCACAATCTAGACAAGATGGCCCAACACCATGTCCAGCTGAGTCTTAAATGTGTTCAGCGTAGCGGAGTCAACCACTTCCCTGGGGAGATTATTCCAATGATTGACTGTTCTCACTGTGAAAAATTTACCTCTCGTGTCCAATTGGAATCTCCCTGGGATTAACTTGCACCCGTTACCCCTTGTCCTCACCATGTGACTCCTTGTAAAAAGGGAGTCTCCATCTTCTTTGTAGCTCCCCTTTAAGTACTGGTATGTGGTGAGATCACCTCTAAGCCTTCTCTTCTCAAGGCTGAACAAACCCAGCTCTCTCAGCCTATCCTCATACAGCAGGCTTCCCAGACCCTTCCCAGGCCCTTGATCATCTTTTTAATGGATCACAGGATAATTCAGGCCAGGAGGGACCTCAGGAGGCCTGTGGTTCACGCTCCTGCTCCAAGCAGGGCCAGCTGTGAGATCCAACCAGGTTGGTCAGGGCTTTGTCCAGTCACGTCTTAAAAACTCCCAAGGATAGAGACTGCACAGCCTCCCTGGGCAACCAGTGTCCCTGCCTGGCCAGCCATCCTCGGAGTGAAAAAGCTCCTCCTTTTAACCAGTGTGAATCCCTCTCCTTTCAACTGGTGCCCACTGTCTCTTGGCCTTCCACCATGCCTGGGAAAAGCCTAGGGTGACATCAGTTCTACTCTTCTAGCGAGAGGAAAGGAAATCATTCCTTACACTTTTAGCTCTGATATTTATCTGTTTATGCAAAGTACACTTTGCTCTGATTTAGATTACTGTTTCAGATTTTAACTTTGCTAACTACGTTTGCCAAAAATTCAAATATAACCAAATCAGAGCTAAAGTGAAAAATAAATCTAAGAATAAAACTTGGGTGGAAATGCTTGTCCATGCGATCACATCAAACTTCCCCTGATGTGTGGTGGTGACAGCAGCACTTCAGCTCTCATATTACTGTGCTTCCAGATACTGAAGCGGCATCTCTTTATATAGGTGCAACACAAGAACCAATTATACATGTACTTTACAAAACAGGCTAAAAAAGCAAGACACATGCTGAAGCAAAGCCATGAGGAACACATTGCTACTTTTCAGACTCAAAGAGTTTTGGGTAGTGCGTACATCACAGTAAATACGCATTACTTCTGTTCTTGGGCACAGGAGCTATTACTCTCTCAGGCTGATCAAGGCTTCTTAGCACATCAAAGCATGGCAATCTGAAGTAGCAGTCCACTTACAGACCTTACTGCTACTCGGTTACGAAATGACTGTGCACCAGTCATGCAGAAGTCTTTTTAACTGCACTCCTAAGCCACGCTGCTGAGGAATAAAAGATAACATAACCGGAACTAAGAGGGGAGAAAAACGCAGCAGTGCAACATATGTTCGCCCTGCCTGAAAGGTCATATGAAATGTGATTAGTGCCATTATCCTCCAGGACTCCGAATATTGCCTTGAGACAAGGGCTTTCCGGCATAAGCTATGGATCAATAAAAAGGATTAAGCAGCAATACTTCAGAAATGCTCAAAAGTAAAATATCAGGTTTTATCTCAGATTTCTCCAAAGCTGTGCTTGAGAAGAAACCCTTAAATTTAAGACCCATCTTTCAGTCTCAGGCTCTTTGCATCAGATGCAGGTGCTGCAGACCGCGCAACTGCAAAGGAAGAAGGAGAGGGAGAGAGGCGATGCCAACCCCCCCGACGGGGCATGCACCAGCTAAACCTGGCTGCAATCTGTCAGAGAGCAGCCAGTGCCCAGCCCCACACTCACTCCCCATGCCTTACCCGGGACGGGGCGCTCACCACACCGGGGACACTCACATCTCCCTGGGACAGGAAAGGCAGCCAGCACCGTACCCAAAGCATATTTGCCTTCTCCCTCAAAGCTTAAGGTTGTGCATAAGTGAGGCAGTCTCTGCACAGGTGAGAAGTGAGGCAAGTTGTTTTCCTTAATTGAGCCTATTAGTAGTAACAAGTCACTCGTGCTAGGTCTAAATAGCTCAGAGATAAATCCCAAGGCTGCTAAGCTGCCAACCACCTCCAGTCAGTGCTCAGAGGCAGCTTTACTCCTACAGACAGCACTGGGTGAATACTGCCACCACCAACCACGCCTCTGGAGCAACTCTCGGGGTTGACATGTTTGCAGCTAATGTTTTCCCTGCAGCTGTCTAGTCACCATTAACTGAAAGTCCAAAGTGCCAGAGCCTCATCCTCAGGGATCCGCAGTGGGTACCCCCAGATTGGTATTCTGCAGGTCAGTCATCTGCACATGAGCAAAGAGTATGACCCTGAGAGAGCTTTGTACTTCTCTTCTTTATTTTTTAATTTAAAAAAAATCTCACCAGAGACTACTTGGAATGGAAATCCTTTTCACGGAAAATTCTGGTACAATATTTAATGCAAACATATCATCAACGCATCATCTCTTAAAGTTCACATCACAGGCAACACCGGTATTAGGCACAGTAAGGAGAACCACACAGTACTTTTCTGAAAAGCCATCCAATGAATTAATCATTTTCTGTCTGAACTATTTGCAGAAACAACTGAATAAGCCAAAAAAGAAAAATTAAAATGTTCTAAGCCGTTGCTTCACAGTGTGTCTTACAGAAAAGTCATTTAAAAGTTATTACAAAAGCAATAACACTCCATCTCATAAAATGACACAATTTCAGATTAATCCACTGCATGTTAATTCCTTCACCTTTGCCAATAATAAAACAGAATATGAAAAAAAAAAGTTCCATCAAAAAAAAAAAAGTTGAAATTCAGTAAGCTTTGCCTGTTGTGTCTACAAAACCAACACCTCAAAAGCAGACTTAGCTTGCATCAAGCCCAACTTCCAATAAATAACACTTCTTCTCTTTCTCTCAAGCAAGCATAAGTAAGTGAAACTCATGTTGCAGACTCACCAAAATTGTCCGTATTCCAGGAGGCAGCCGTTTGTCCAGTTTGTGAAGTCCATGGTTGCAGCATGGTCATAGCAATCAGCAGGAAAATGAAGGGAAAAAGAAGAAAAGAAAAAAAAAAGAACTCTTGAGATTCAATGAACAACACTATTGTTTTCTGTAAAGTCTGCATTACAGAATAGTTTCAGATAACCCATTAAATGGACTGAACATACACCCACACCCCTAACTTACTCTCAAAAGAAAGAAAATAAACACAATAGCAATGTCATATTGATAAAAGAATAATAATTACAGTTTCACAATGATCTGTCAAGGCTGGCCTCATAAGGGGAGGGAATCAAATTTTTTACTGTACTCCTCTTCCCCCTGCCCTGGCAGTAACAGGTGGGCAACATCACATACAGAAAAAATGTGTTATTTTCTCATACTGCAGACATTTCTAAATCATTGATGATGAGACGTAACATCGGGCAAGGAAGAAAGTAAAAAATGCCACAGGCCACAGCAACTGATCATTTTCAGAATCCTCGGTCAAGGACAGGGGATTGATAATTTATTCTTTGCAATTAAGGGGGCTTGCAGCCTACCCCACAGCTAAGTATCTATGCACGGTTACACATCTGCAAACTGTCAAGAACACCCAAGCTGAAACAACAAATTTTCTGGATTTGGACCTCGAACAGTGTCCAGGTGACCAAACCCAGTAAGTGTCACTTCTCTCCTACTAATAAAAAGCCAAAGAACGAATTTTACAGCTTTCCCAGGCTCAATGTTGATTTCTTTTGGCAACTGCTCCAAAACATTCAACCAATTTAGCATTTGGGTTTTTTGCTTTTTTGTTTGGTTGGGGTTTTTTATTATTATTCCTTTGGAGAGGGAATGCTTCGAAGACATCTGTACAAAATGCCAACTGTTGTGGATTAACCTAAACAAATTGCACATGCATATGTAATGGCAGTGAAAGGCGTGCTCTTCTTTTGACTAGAGAAACCAATTGTGTTTGCAAGTTAAGGAAGAGCACGATGTCCCGAGCACAGAGACAACAGATGATGAGAGCGCTGAAGCCTGCAGTAGAAAGGAGGCGGCAGTGGCAGAGGAAACGCTGCCATCTTCTCCCAGCAGCTGTACCATCATCAGACTGGCCATCATGCAAACAGCGCCAAGGCTGACAAGATGCCAAGAAGCCAAAGGTCATTGCAAAGTCTCTCACAACAGGTTGGGAAATATTCCCATTTTGTATGTTGTGACCATCCAAATTCTTCAAACCAACTGTTCTCAGGAACAAACATATCCTCACAACTCAAAGATCTTCTGCTGGGTCCCAGTGAAAGGGCCTGGGGCCAGGGCAGCATTTTGGCCTCCAAAAATCCCAAGGCAGTGAGCTGCCTGCCACAGACCCTGGTATGGTTTCTTTTTGATCCTGTAGAAACCATGCCACACGAAGGCAAATTTATCTGTTGGTGTCAAAAAGGAAAACATAACCGGCACAGTCAACCAATTTGCAGCCCCCCTATGGATAACAGTTGATGAGTTACCTCCTCCTCTGCCTCCACGGCCCATTAATAAGACAGCACGAAAGACTGCAGAAGAAGGATGACGGTTGCTCATGTATTTACCACTTTGCTAGTGAGCAACTTTTTTTGTTGCTGTTTTTGTAGGAGTGCTTTTACAGAATGAGCTTTTCCAACGCCTTCGTGTGAAGGATATTGGAGAGGAAAGGGAAAAGGGATTGCAAAGGATTTGCCTTCATTTCTGATTTCTCTTGTCAGTCTTGTGAACCACAGCCCTTCCCCAGAGATATGACCATGCACCATTACTGTGAAGTGTGACTGCAGCTACAGATTGCCCTCAAGATATTACCTGCCTTTTCCCTCTGCAAGGGAAGTTGAGATTACTGAGAGGACATTTTTTTTTGAACAGACACAATTCCAAGATGCTACCAAGGAATGTAATGGCCACTGACTAAACACAGGACTTCAAATTAAGGAAAGCGAGATTTTGATGGTGGCATGGAGCAAAATGAACATTAATGAACATACCAGGAGATGACAGGTCAAGAGGTCACAGGAAAGCAGATGTTGAGTAAGTGGGAATGCCGGGAAATGTGGTGTGCAGAAAAGGAACAAAAGGGTATGGATGACTCTAAAATTGCAAAATTTGAGCAGGAGAGCTGCTGAACTAGTTTATTTAGGATGAGGAGGGGGCAGGAGAGAGGGATAGTAGTGCAGCATCCCCATTGACAATACTGCATATGCACTTCTGAGAACAAATGGTGGTTGTTGGAGTTTGACATGTTATAGTGGGCAGCTTTCCATTAGCAGCTCCAAAGGTTTGTGGGGGGAAAAAAGAAAAGCCACCATGTGCCATGATGGGATGGACAAATGGATAAGATGTAAATTGGCTTGAGCACTGCAGCAGCATCTACTGCCTACACTACATGCCAGTTGCTTGGGTCAGGGGGAGGAGAGAGACATTAGAGCAAGACCAGGAAGACACTTTGCATTCCCCCTGCTCCTCTTCACATGATATTTTTACATGACACTGGTTATGAAACTGAAAACGTTGGTTCAGCTCCAGGCAGTAATTTTAGGGTCAATTGCTTCTTCACCAGATACTGAAATCACAATTTTTCAAGCATCAAATTAACTGCGAATGTTTTAGGGGACAGTGAACTTTAGTTATGCATTATTACTGTGGGTCCCCCTCCTCAAAAGCCTATCTTGTAATCCCTCTTGATATGCCAGCTGCTTTTTTTTTTGCTAGAATAGCACTTTAAGATGAACTCTGCGATTACACTACTTGCTTCTTCTCCATCAACTCATTCCCAACTGTTATGCACTCTCCAGCATACAGATCTCAAGTGGAGGAACACACTTTCAAAGCCATGTGAAGCATTTTATCCATTTATCACAAAAGTACATCAATATAGGTTTTCCAGCTGAAAGCTTTTGAAAGTTTCCTCAGAACTTTTATGGTTCAGCTTGGATCCATTCCTAATCCACAGGCAGGCTAAAAGACTTATCTGGCACCAGTGCACCACGAAATAAATAAACAATAAAGCCTTAATGAGGTTAGCTATCCAACAAAAACCCAAAAAACAGGGCTATGCATCTTTCCCCAATACTGTTGGTACAATGCAGAACAACTACCAGCCTTGATGCTGCAACTGATTTCACTCTGGATCCAGCTGAATCAAACTTGGAGCCTATGCTCCAAGGCGCTAGGAGAGATGGAAGCTAATAGAAACTGGAAAGCCATTGCTGGGGATGATGTCAGATTCAGATTTATCTTTTCACCTGCCAGTGGAAATTCTAGGACAGAATCAAACTTTTATATTTTACTCTTCTATGCAAACATTATTAAAGTGTGCCTATGAAAAAACGTTCTTTAAAATGGAAAAGACCGTCCAGCAATATCCTGCAAATTCTATACATCTTCAGCTAATCTAAATCAGAAGTGCTATTTTGTATCAAAATGGGATGCTCAAAAAACTTTATGGAAATAAGACAGTTGACATGAGAAAGGATGAGCTCAGCAGTGCTATGGAGATTTAACATTTAAGTGATACACAACGTAAAGTTGCGTTTGGTTTGTTGGGTCTCCATTTCAGCTCTACAGCCCTACCTCCACGGCTTGATATCTGACCGTTGAGACAACTGTGAAAGCTTATCACATCACGAGCAATGAGCTATACAACTGAAAATTCCCAGTTGCTTTCAGTAAAGCAAAGGCAGCATTAAACAGCAGCAGTATCAAAATCTTTCCTCTGTTCTTGCAATATAAAACCCAAGTGCTATGTGAGTTGCACAAAGCACAAGCTGTGGCAAGTCCTCAGAAAGTGAGAAACTTCAGGTCTTAGCAAGGTTTTGTAGGTTCACCCAAGAACATCTCTATGAAAAAGCCATACACCCTTATGTACATAAATATATACATAGTTTTTATTTACGTAAGTATGTATGGCTTTTTCATAGTATACACACCCAAATACATATATATATATATGAAAATGATATATAATTTATATAAAGTGTGCTCATCACCCAGCAGGTGGCACTCATACCACAAGCTCCTGAGGCTGGAGCACTATGGGAGGCTGCGAGCAGGCACTGCTCTACAGGAGGCACCATTTTCCTGAAAGGTAAAACCACCATGGGCACAGAAGTGTCCACCATCCTTTTGCAAGACCTGAAGTGTCCGGTCCAGCATCCAGGCCAAAACCCCATGAAGCTTACTGGCTGGGCACCACCTCCATTAATGCCCTCGACAGCTGCAAGACTTCCCTTCACTGTTGCTAATTCTCAAATGCTCTTGCAGCCTTTCCAGATGAGCAGTATTTTGGGGGACTGAAAGGGTTCTGAAATATTTTCGACATAGAAGCACCACATTATGATGTCAAGAACAATACAATTAAATGTAAAGCTTCCTTCAGACTTCATCACTTCTTTTCTCCATTTAACACACCCAACTAGCTTTCAATTAGTCCCACTAATAATTTGGGCTTTTGAAGATCTCATGAATGAGCCAATCAGAACTGGCAGAGAAAATGCTGTTTTCCTTTTATCAAAATTGAAGACTTGTTTTCACCCATAACTTAAGTGTCACTATCATATGTACATTCTTAATATACCTCTTCTTCAGCTGAGTGGTGCTTCAACTTCAGCTGAGTGGGTTTGTTTTTAAAAAAATATTTTCCTTTCAAATTCAATATTCCACCCATCTCCCTCCCCTCTTAAAAAAAAAAAAAAATCAGTTTAGAAGCATCAATCTGAAAACATCAGCTCTGTGTGGAGCAGTGCTGTTCCCTGTAAGAGCATGCCTCGTGTCAGATTGAAAGATGCCTTTTCCAAGGTCATTTCATGTTCCAATGGGTTTGTTATGAAGTTGTGGAATGGCAGATAAGGTTGCGTGAGATAGTAAAGTGCCTTCCTAAGCTAGTTCTGGGCAGTAATGTGCAACCAATATTTGAGCAAGGGACTTCTATAACATCTACCTCTGAAAGAAACTTCATATGCTGAGATAAATGCTGCTGCAGGAAGGACAGGAATAGTGCTGAGATACTGATAATCTGTTTTCCTGCTATCTCCCAATTAAAAAAAAAAAAGCCAAAGAAAAAGCCATTTTCTTGACAAAAATCACATTAACTGCTCATGTTTATGGCACTTGGCAAAGGGGAAAGGGGGTTCTAGGAACATTACGGGGTACCTCTTCAGGAAGTTTTGTTAAAATACCCAACCCTTCGTAATAATGAGAATCTGATGTTAAGAACTGTTCAATTCAGAATCAATAGTGATACTTGCAAGCTACAAAACCAAGGATGCTGGAGTAGCTCCCTATTAGGTACCAGGACCAACAATTTCCAAGGTTAAGAAGAAATAAAAAGAAAAAAAAAAATCCCAAAGCATATCTAAGAATGTTTCTTTGAAAGTCTTGAAGTGACAGTTTGAGGAATGATGATCCAGTATTTTTAGACTGCTTCTAACATAGCCCAAAAATGGAGGAAACCATATAACAGTATTCCCTTAGTAAGCTTTTAATACTGCCTGAGCCTATCCCAAACTCTGAAAGAAGGTAAGCATCTGGCAATACACCGACTGCAGCCATTATGCCAGGGACTAAATCCTTCCCTCGAAAGAACGGGGAAACAAGCATATGAACTCCACAGAGCCGGGGGGGGGGGGAAATAAATCCTCCTCACAAATGGTTAGCTCCATCTTAATGAGGTTTAAAGCTTGAGGAAGAATCATCAATTTGGGATCCAAAAATGCAAGCACTTGGCATTGAAACAGACCTAGCAAAAGGGTGCTGGGGGTGTTTTTTCACGTCCCAAATGAGCATTTTGGGGGTCCGACAGCCTGTCAGGAAAAAAAATAAAAAAAATGGCCACCCAGCCCCGAACTGTGCACAAAATGCAGAGTTTCGGTGCTTCCAGTTCTGCATTGCACCCTGCGCTCCCAGCCCCAGCCCCCCGCATTCCCACACGCTCCCAAACGGCCCCGGCGCCGCTTCCCGCCGGCGGGGAGCGCGGGGCTCCGGATCCCTCAGCGCTACCTGCAATCGCTCCCGGGGCTCTATTACTACTACTTTTAATTTCCCTGCTAGTATCACTTTTCTAATGAACTGCTGTTACTACAGAAATGTAAATGTCGCCGGCTGAGTAGTTTTAGGGGTTTTTTTTAAACATCCGAAAAGGTATAGAAAACGGGGAGGGGGGGGGGAACACCGCATAAATATCTACTATTAAACATTTTTAACGCTAAAGACGCACTGATCCCGCCGCTCGCCCGCAAAACCTTGCGGCTTGACCAGGACTGGCCCCAAGCCCACACTAAACCACCCCAAAAAGGGGCTTCAGCGCCCCATCAGCACCGGCTGGGCTTACCGGGAGCCGTTCCCCCGGCCGCGCTCCAGCCTGCGCAGCGCAGCGCGGCTCCCCCGCCGCCTCCCCCTCACCCCCCGCTCCGCAGCCGCCCCCGCCGCGCAAAGCCCCTAACTTTGCTCTGCGGCCGCCGCGCCCCCGGGGCGGATCTTCCGCGGGAGATGCCGCGCTCCACGGAGGGGAGAGAGGAGGGAAGGGCGGCTGAGGGACAGGCTCCCGCAAGTGCCGTACCCGCCTGCGGCACTACCCGCACCGCACCGCCCGGTCCCGCTTCGCCGCCGGAGAGGGGGCGAGCCCTGCCCGAGGGCACCCCGAAACGACCCACGGCGGGGGCGGGGAAGACCGGACACCCCAAACAGCGAGAGGCAAAAAGACGGAAGGGGTGAAGGATAAAGGAGAAGAGGCGACCCCCCGCCGCAGACCCGCGGGCCCCCGCCCGGCCTCCCCGCGCAGCGGCGCGGAGCGGAGCGCAGCGGCAGGGCCCCCGCGGGGGCGGCCGGGGCAGCGCACGCCCCTCGGCCCTCCCCGTTGACCTCAAGCCAAGGACAGCTCGACGGTCCCGCTGCGCATCGCGACCCGGCGGGCCGTGGCCGCGCTGCACCGAGCCGAGCCGAGCCGAGTCGAGTCGAGCCGAGCCGAGCCCGGCCGGGCGGCGGGCAGGGCGGCCCGCGGAAGCGAGGGGAGCAGCAGCTCCTCACCTGAGCCTGCCCCGGGAGGTGTTTTCCGCCGCCGCTACGGGAGGCGCCTCCTCCCGCTCTCCGCGGGGAAGGCTGGCGCGGACAGCCCCGGCCCGCCGAAGTTACGCGCCGCCGCGGAGCCGGGCTCCCACCTGCAGCGCCCGGCGGACTCCGGCAGCCGGCAGGGCTCGGCTCGGCACCGCACGGCTCGGCCCGCCCCCGCCGCTCCCGATTGGCGCCGCCGCCGCCGCCGCCGCCCCGCCTCTGCCCGCCCGCCCCGAGCGCCCGCGGGGGCGGCGATGGGCAGCGATGGGCAGCGGGGCCCCAGCCCCGTCCGCCCGCTGAGCTGGCGGCCGGCAGCAGGTGAGGAGCGGTGCGGGGCATCAGCTCCCCCTGCCACCACCCCGCCGTGCCCTTTCTTTTCCTTTTCTGGGGGAAAAAAAGGGAAAATAATAAAAGCCCTTCCGTGACGTTACTTTGTGCCATCGTTTCGTGCCATTGGGCATATGAGGAGCCCGTTGTCACAGCCGGCGCTGAGAGGCTCCGATGCAGGCGCTGCCGCCCGCTCCGAACTAGTTGAACATGGTCTTTAATGCCCTGAGCCCAGGCAGGGTGTAACGGGGTGAGCGCTCCGTGACAGACCCAGGGAAACCACAAACTTCTTGGCAGCAGCTGAAGGACAGGACCGGGCGAGCAGCCCCAGGACTTCCCGAGCCATGCTGCCCTCCAGAAAACGCGAGCTCCTCATGCTTTCAGCCTCCTTCCCTCAACGGCCCGTAGCAATTTCTTGGGGTTTTTTGTTTAAATTCTAGGTAGCCCGTGCACAAGTGCGCTTCAGGCATAGAGAGGGACATAGTATAGGAGGTGTGGGACAGAAATGAGAATACAGCTGCACTGGTGGGAGTGTAAAAAGACAGTTTGTCATCTCCAGATAGTGGGAATCCCCCCTGGGATTTGGAAGCGACCACCCTGAACCTCTGGAGTAGTGAAGTCACAGCTCTGGGAACACAACCATCCCAGGATAGGAAACCCTCAGCCAGATTTGGAGGTGATGGGGATACCCACGCAGAAGCGAGACATTTCCTAGAGAAAAGCACACCGAGGAAGAACCAGAACTGCTCAGGACTGACTCATCTTGGGCAAAGTGGTGGTGAGACATTCTACCAGACGATGGGAAGAGTGTTCCCAGGCCAGCTGCTTTGGGTGCCATGCCTAAGTCATTAACGCCAAGATTATACCTGACCCCGCTGAGGTCTGTAAGTCACGGCGAGGCTGACTTATCCCCTGTGGGAGGCAGCCAGAATCGCCGCACTTATAAAGCCTGCGGGCTACGCAGCGCCGGCACTTAATGCCCAGCAAATCCCTCCGCCCAGCGGTGGAGAAGGCCTTCTCCCTTCCCGCGGCCAAGCGGCAGGGGCAGGCGGGCTCCCTCCCAAACGCCACGGCACAAGGCTGCAGTAGGAAGGGCTGCGGCGTCCCTTGGCGCTCGGCCAGCAGCGCCTGCTGGCACCTCTGCCTGAAGTTTGCCCGCAGTGCAAATTATTGCTGAAATCCATCACACGTAGTCTTAAGAGTTCAAAGGATACCTGTGGGGAAGATCTCCTTGTGAGGGGGGCACGGGGTGCCAGCCACCAGTGGCAAAGGTTGAAGTTCCAATGAGGAAATTTTTGTTCAGCATACGAGATAATTTTCTGCGATAAGTTATGCTTAGGTCGGCTCAGCGAGAACATCCTGCTATCGAAGGGAGTTGTGTGGCAAGCAAATTTCCTGGTTGCCTGTATTTTTTATTTATTTATTTTTTAACTTGGGGGGGGGGGCTATCTACAGTTATTGACTTTTACGGCTTTGCAAATTGATATGCAAGACGTCATGGGCTCAAAGAGCCAGAGGCAAAATTTAGTTAAAAGCCTGACTTGATTTTTCTGCTATTTGGCAAAGGATTCATAGAAACTAAAGTCCCAGGTCTATGGCAGGATGCACAGGACAAGCTGAGGGAGCTGGGACCCTGCCCTGGCCGATGCATCAGCAGGCGTCCACTGGCCGAGAGCCAGCGTTGTCACAGAGGGGACACAGCTCCAGCTGGGGACGGTGAGGCCAGGCTTCCCAACTGGAGCAGGGCTGTGAGGCAAGAAGTCAAGCTGTGAGCAGGAAAGTGGCTTTGGTCATGCCACACAGATTTCCACTGGCTATCGTGGAAAGGACTGATGGCTCATCCCATGGTATAAGGGGTTTCTTACCTGTGCTAAGGTCAAGGAAGGCTCTGGGAAGAAACCCAGTGTGAAGAAAAAGTGCTATAAAATGAGAGCTAGGGGTGCGAAGGCTCCCAGGGGAAGCTGGTGCTCTGCCATGGATGGCAGCAGGTACCTGGGGCTTTAGGGGAACTGGTTTCAGGCAATTCGGAAGCAATTGCCCAGCCTCACTTTATCGGACAAAATGGCTGAAGCGTATTTTGTTCCGCTGATGTGGGAAAAGACCGCGCCAGTCCCTGTCAGGGAGGCATTAATTAAAGGAACTAATGGCGAGTTCCTAAAATATCCATCAGAGTGATCAGGATGTCTGCTGAGAGAAATCTGACTTGCCGGGCTTCAAGTTGTGCCAAGTCATTGTGTTCTCCAGGAAATGAGAGTGTTCTGGGGCAGGTAAAACAGAAATAAATCACACTGACCCTCCTCCGCTACTTTCTGCTCATATTTCCAAAGCCACATTTCAGGAGGTGGCTTACATACGGTTGTTACATATTTACTTAACAGGCTGCAACAGCTCTGAGGCATTTTTTTGCTTATATTGTGGTTAATGCTTTTACTACATTGTAGAGGAGTCTCTCCTTACTAAAATTACTGTCCTAAGTACCCCTCTCTGAAATTCCCCTGCTAAGGATCCCTTGCAGAGGCTGCATTAGAAGAACGTTAATCTGATTTACAGTAACCCGGCATGACAACTTGTGGTAATAGGTGATATAAAGTTGAAACCTTGCGACAGAGAGGACATTCGTCTCTGACCGTGATGTGAACGTGGAAGCCCCAGGGGGCCGGCTTGGGAGAGCAGAGAGCTGGTGAGCACAGGGTGATGAACGAGGGGAAGTATTTACAGCATCACTCTAAAGAGCCATTTACACCAGAGAGCATCATTATTTCCACACATATCAGTACTTCCTAGTGTGGGCTGGCCTCATATATCCAAACGTTTATGGGCCCTCCATATTATTTGTGTGGCAGTGGTGGTTTTTTTTACTTTAAATGAACCTAATTAATAATGCTTCACCTGCCACTGCTTATTAACACACTGCCGGGAGACCGAGAGGTGGGAAAGGAGTGCTTGGCGCTCACCGCTCTTCAAACTCCAAAGGAGGAGTCCAGTCCTTCTCGAGCTCTATGCTCTGAGAATGAGGCCAGAGGCGCAGATTTACAATTAAATTTGGCTTCACATAAAAGGATTAATAAATACTATAGTAATATACTATGCAGACAGCTTTTTCTCTGTGGAAAGGCCTTTCTGAACTGTCTCTAGGGCCCCACCATCTCTGGCACACCCGCTGGCAGCGCTGGCTTCTGGCATCCTCTGCCCCCCAGGCGCATCCCTCAGACTTTTTACCGCAGCACGGATCCTCACTCCCGTGCCGTGCAAAGTGGCTCTTGAAAAGTTTTCTAGTCTGACAACTTACCTGCTTACGGCGAAACCCAAGAGCACTTGTTTAAGTGCTCCATTTCCAGTAAATGAAACTATACACCACAGAAACAGCTTTGCCCATACCTGGTCATTTTAAATTGATGGGGTTTGTTAGAGGGACCAGGGCAGTGTTTGTTATAATTTGCTGGTCCCTGAGGATTGCTTTTGAATCAGAGGCCATTATTAGCTGAGATTAGAGCTATCCACAGCTTTATTTTTATACTATCATCAGCGCATGTGATGTTTAAAAGACAAAAAGACAGAAAAAGGCAGCGTCCCTGCCCCAGCAAATATATGGTTTCGGGACTGAAACAGATTTATTGAAATCAGTGTGCACTTTATCATTGATTTCTTTGTGCAGTGAGGCCTCCTTTAAAGCTTGACAGCTTTTTCTTGTAAAGCTGAAATGAGACTAACCTGAAGTATCAACACTGAGTAGTTTGATATGGTACTTCTCTCTCGCTTTCTCCAGACTTCTGAGACACTGCAGAATTACTTTTATTTAAAAATATGTTTATCACATTTACTGAAAGTGCCCAGGCTGCCTAAAACAATATAATATCCATGCAAAATTCAATTTAGCATTGACAGGGGACTTGACCAGATGATCTAACTGATCATTTATAGCTACCTATGACTGTAATTACATGTCCACATCATGCCATCTAATATTTTAAATTCATCTTACATCATATTTTCATTCAGTGAAAGGAATTTACTTTAGTATCATTCTTTCCCCATATCACAATAGCAATTTTTCACTGTTGATAAGAAAATGTCATTTTTCATTAAAAACTGTGAATGACAGAGCCATCGCTATGTCACCTGAGCTTTCCTTATTTATTGTGTCCTCATTTAGTGAATAATTTCAATGAGTTTCCAAATAATAGCAATCTGTAGTGCATATCTATCAAATTGTACAGAAAAGACTTTAAATAAAGTTACTGTGAATTAGGATCTCATCATACAAAATGCTGCTTTTGCAGTCTCCATACCTTGGCCCCCTAAAAAGAATAGCAAGAAATACATCATTTGGCATTTTAAGTGGACTGACAGCCTTCTACAATGAGGTGACTAGCTTGGTGGATGAGAGGAGCATGGTGGATGTTGCTTATCTTGACTTTAGTAAGGCATTTGACATTATTTCCTGTAAGACCCTCATAGATAAGTTGATGATGTATGGGTTAGATAAGTGAACAGTGAGGTGGACTGAAAATGTCTGAATGACCAGGTCCTGAGGGTTGTGATCAATGACACAAGGTCCATTTGGGGGCAAGTCACTAGAGGTGTACCCAAGGGCTCAATGTTGGGGCCAATACTCCGTAACATCTTCATTAATGATCTGGATGATGGGGCAGAATGCACCCTCAGCAAGTTTGAAGGTGACACAGAACTGGGAGGAGTAGCTGATACACCTCAGGGTTGTGCTGCCATCCAGAGGGACCTTGACAGGATGCAGAAATGGGCAGATTAGAATCTCATGAAGTTCAATAAGGAGAAATGCAAAGTCCTCCACCCGGGGAAGGTGGAGGTGATCCCAGGCACTAGTACAGGCTGGGGGCTGATCAGCTGGAAAGCAGCTCTGCAGAAAAGGACCTGGAGGTCCTAGTGGACAATAAGCTGATGGTCAGCCAGTGCCCTCATAGCAAAGAAGGCCAACAGTATCCTGGGCTGCATTAGGAGGAGTGTTGCCAGCAGGTTGAGGCAGGTGATCCTTCCCCTCTACTCAGCACTGGTGAGGCCACAGCTGGAGTGCTGGGTCCAGTTCTGGGCTCCTGGAGAGAGTCCAGGACTTCCATGGACTCACTGGAGGGAGTCCAGTGAAGGGCCCTGAAGATCATTAAGGGACACTGGCTTCTGAGGTATGAGGGGAGGCTGAGAACTGGCACTGTTCAGCCTGGAGAAGAACAGGCTCAGGGGGATCTTACCCATGTGTATAAATACATGAATGAAGATGAGGGAACCAGACTCTTTTCTGTGGTGCCCAGTGACAGGACCAGGGGCAATGGACATAAAATGAAACACATGAAATTGCATCTGAACACAAAAACCTCCACTTTTTACAGTGATGGTGATCAAACACTGGCACAGGTTTCCCAGAGTGGTTTTGGAGTCAGTCTCCCTCCTTGGAGATATTCGAAAGCCGTCTGGACATGATCCTGGGCAAGAGGCTCTGGGTGGCCCTGCCTGAGCAGGGGGATTGAGCCAGGTGGCCTCCAGAGGTCCCTTCCAACCTCAGCCACCCTGTGATCCTGTGACTAATTCAGACGCCCCACAGAGCAGCACTCTTCCCACTTCTCAATGAGAAAACAGCAAAATACTCTACTGAAATTCCATTTTCTGACTTTGATGGAAGAAAATATGTTACACATCATCAACAACATACCAGCATATTAAAACCATATTATGCTTGTAAAATAAAGAACATTTTTTTCATCCATTGCCATCAAATTTATGTCTGCATTAATCTGATAGATTAAATAAATCCACATAGATCTCCCAATTAGTGATGCAAAGTAGGTATATTCTTTAGTTTGAAATAAATTTATTTCTGTTCAAAGTTTGGGATGGAACATGTACACTCCCATGTTTCAAATTAAAACAAATTAGACAATTTCCAGTCAGAAAGCTATGTCAAGATGAAGGAGATGGCAGTATTGCAGATTAGCCATTCTGGCCTATAACAGCTCATCAGTCCAGGCCAAAAGAGCAGTTAAACCAGAGAAACATCTGTCCTTGGTCTGGTTGACCTGAACACTCAAGAGGCATATTGTGTTGTTGGACAGGACTGGTGGCTGCCTGCAAGTGTGAAGTCTGGACAATCACAGACCACACTGAAGTGGAAGGGCATGCTGATCGTCTTTCTTTCAAATGAAATGAAAGAGAAATTAAAGCCTCATTTGTTTAGTGGTAATTGAAACAAGACGAGCCACCGCCCAAGGTGCAACACAATATAGGAAGGCTGGGTTGGAAGCTCAGCCATGTGGCTAGAGGGGTTTCACTGGAAATTGGTTGCAAAAGCAGGAAACGGGGCATTGATTTGGGTGAAGCTCTGCATTAGCTTGTGGGTGGAAAGAAGCGCAAAGCGAGCAGGCAGCCAGACAGGCAGAGTGTGTGTGGCCCCAGAAAGGTAGCCAAGAAGAAATTACTTTTTTTCTTTCCACCCCTGAAAAGCCCGGAAAAAGAACTCACAAACAAGAGGACAGCTTCTAGCTGTTCGGCCCTCCTGTGTTTTGGTGGAAAAAATACTTATATTTTAACAAACAGATTTTACCTGACTCATAAAAACAATTTCTAGTTGAAGCGACCCTAGACTTCTGCGAACTTTGGCTTCCTGTAAGGAGCAGCTGTATCTGACTGCAACATCCTATAACCTACAGCGCTTCAACCGGTCTCCCATAAAGCCGGCTAGAGTCCCATCCCGCTATCAATTAGAACTCTTCTCGCAAAACAGTCTGAAAAAGACGTATATTACAGCCTCGGAGCTATACAACTTCTCCCACAAAGTTATGAAATCTTTCTTCCTTTAGGGATAAACAGTAAAGCAACATCTAATTTGTATGAATAACTCTTTCAGCTGCTTAAATACTTCCAGCCTGATGAATTTTTTAAGCTGTTCTGATTTCTCAGAATGTATTGATCTTTCACACCTGTTATTGTAGTGCAAACAGTGAATCATGCCATGCTACTAGTGTTTCACATTTCCTTCTATGCTTTTTGAAGATTCATGATTTGACAGCTTTTTTGAACTGGTAAAATATTAGTCAACTGTCCTTTAGATGGTTCTCCAGGTAAGGTTTTATGTCTGGACATTCTGTGGCATTAAAAAAAAAAAAAACAACGCTGCCAAAAAACCCTCTTACCTGACTTTAGCTGTTCAGTCTATGCGTGGTTCTTGTCGAACTGAGAATTTGCAGAAATGAGTAATCATGCACGGACTACTGCTTTTTTCTTGCCAACACCTCATCTTTAAATGCAATGCCATTTGTGTACAGAGCTATCCAGATGTGTGTCGCAGCTTGATTTCCTGGGGCTGTCTGTGGAAACGCTTCAAGAGAAGCAGTGCTCTCTACCCCAGTGACATGATAAATCCCTTCAGGATGCTCTATAGTACCAGAGCAGCAAAGCTTTATTACGTTTGCCTTAAATGTGTCCCTTTTCAGTTTGTTGAAAAGCCATCCTCCCTTATGAACGTGTTCATGAAGCCCACAGAAAATGCTTTTTGTCATGTCTGACCAAACCTTTTTTAATTTGACAGTGGAAATTGTGATTCTGTAGTCTGAGCTGTTTGTTTGTAACCTGGGCTTTTTCACTGGTACAACAAAAATAGCTCCAATTTGAAGGTGAAAATTCTAGCCCGCATTTCTGTGCTAACGCTCACAGAAGAAGTCTAACAACGCAGGGGGACAGAAATGTATGCCTTAATCCTCTGAATGAACAGGTGCCTCATCGTTAAAGACAGATGTATATTTATTTTGAATATTTATTTGGTGTATCCCCTATCAGTCCCTGCCTCTCACTGCACCATTGAAATGCCAAGGACTCAGATACCCAAAGCATGGCATGGCAGCTCCCCCATTTTTGTCTTCTCATGCACCTGTTTGTGGAAGCACAGGGAAGCTTGTGGCAAGAGGTGAGGTGGGAAGTGTGCGTAGCCCTCGGAGGTGGGAGGTAAGCCTTGATATGTAGGGAGAGGAGAGAAGGATTCAGATCCCCCGGAATTTGGGATGAGCCTATAGATTGCAATCTTATAAACATTTGCAAGTTGAAGATTCCCTTGCTTTTGACTTCTCTCTTGGTTTTTTTTTTTTTTTTCTTCTCTGTTTTTAACAATCTGCAATAGTGGAGGCTTATAATTTCACCTTCCTATAGCAACTGGACCTGTGTTTTAGCCCTGGTGCAGCAGTGGGAGCTGGAACTATGGTGTGGGATCTCCAGCTCCTTGTCCCAGTGTGAATTTCCCATGAAAGAGCTGGGTTGTGGGGACAGTGCCTGCTTTCAGCCCTGCCTTGTGCAGGGCAAGCTCCATATTCTGAGGGCTTGTGCACACTGCTGCTGGAAATGTCCGCCTCCAAGGCTGTTTTGGGACTTGTTTGTCCCAGTTTGGGTAAATGGGCCGGGAATCAGAGCTGGTGCCAAGGCAGGCACTGTGATTTGTGGGGCTTGCCCCACTCTGCCCTGCCTGTGCTCTCCCTCTCACAGCCCCGGCCGCATCTCCATCCGGGTGGTCTTGAGAAAACAGCCCTGTCCTGCCTCCAGCCAGGCAGGCACTGCAGCTGCTGAGATAGGTGGGCTAGGCTGGACATGGAGAGCCAGGTCCAGCTCTAGGTGAGGCTGGTTTTATTTCCGTGTGAGCTGCCGCAAGCCTAAGAAGACATTTAGCAGAGCACGCTCGTATAGCTGCCTTTTGACTGTTTTCTTTTAAAGCCTAGGCTTTTATAGTGGAGAAAATAAAGATGACAAGTGAGCTGAAAACATTCTGAGGATCAGAAAATTTGTAAAGGTGCTTCCTGACAGCAATTATATTTTGACTATGGCATTCCTCTATGGCATTTACAGTTACCGCTACAGTTACTATACAGCCCTTTAGGTTGTCATATATGATTTTACAGCACAGAACATGGATCTGCTACAAAAGGACCATTGCACATACTGAAGATCGATACTCTGCAGAAAATGCTATATTAAAAAAAAATACATGCTTGAAGCAGGAGTATTTAATGGATTTACAGATATATTCAGACCATGTTGTTCTCCTTGATTAGCCCACAGGCTTCAAATTCTGGAGAGGAAGGGTTAAACCTCCTGACAGCTGCAAAAGTTTTTGCAAAAGCAATTGGTACGTGTATCATTAAAAAAATCCGGAAAATTAGTCCAGCCCCTTCATAGTAGTGACTGAAAGACAGAAGATAATAATTCCTTAGTGAGATAATTGTCTCGGGTGAGTATCAATGTGGAATCTTTTTTTTTTTTAATTTAATTTTTAATTTTAAATAAAGGGATCAAAACTAATGATTAAAACAAGAATACAAATAGTCTTCCTACTTATTATAGAAAAAAAAGAGATTATTAACATTCATGAGGGCCCTACTTAAAAAAACAAAAGACTTCAAATGAGCTGAAGGATGAAGTAGATCCTGCAAACAATAGGTAATGCATTAAGAAATACAGAATAGCATCAATTAGGCTCAATAACTACAAATATGTTGACATATTTGACTACTTTTATACGATTTACTAACTCCACACAGTAAAATCAAATGCATACGATTGCCAAAGCAGTGAAGTGGATATATCTAAGTTCGGTTCTTCTTTGACACCAGTAGCATCTTTCTTAATCATATGAGTGGAGGAAAAAAGCTTTCCAAAACTGAAGCCATAATTTTTCAAATTTTACTGGAAAGACAGCAAATCTGTAAGCAAAGGATACAGCTTGTCTGCTTTTGAAACTTGACCCCACAGAAGACAGCCATCTGCTTTACTTATGATTTGTAACCTGAATATTAATGGAGAGACTAGGTGTAAAAAAAAAAAAATAATCTAACCACACAGCCAAACCCTACCTATAATTAATGTGCTTTTTATGAGTGAGACTGGGTGGTCATCACTTACGGTCATCACTTCAGGGAAGCAACTGAAAAGAGCATATAAAGAGCAGCAGGATTGTATCCTGGGATATTAACGATGCAGGAAGGGTCATACGTCTTCTGACTTCAGTGTTACTTCCATAAAGACTAAAGAATATAAAAAGTCCTTAAAGAATAAAAATGAATACAGTTTTCTATGTACGTATTATTTTAGTGAAAGCTTAACTTTTTTCTATGGATTATTTACAGCATTTTGTCCCACTACACTATACCTTACACATGTAATCTAGCAGGCTGTCTTGCTTGCAGAGGTGAGGACTCATTTTGTCAGTCTGTTTTTCACAAACAGATTTATGTGCTAAAAATCTTTCCTAGCTGCTTTCAACCATACCTGCCCATACCGTACCATACACGCCATATGCAGGAGCCATGGGCAGTGTAGAGGAGTATATGGCACTGATTTCAGTAGGGTGCTCATGATCCTCCCTGGTAGAGAGTGGAGCCTGACACCTCTGCAGGAAAATAGATATAAAACCTTAAAAGCATGATCAGCAGTTTGGGAAGAAGGTCAACTTTGTGTTTTATGTGTTACCATTTCTCTGATAAGCCTGTGGCTGTGCCAGTTCAGAGGACGTACTGTGTCTTCGAAATTAATATTACAGACTTGTCACGTAGCATTTACGCCGTGACCTTTTAGCTTGATAAGAGAAACTTTCACATTTTTATGTTATTTACAAAACTGTTTTTAATATCTTTTATATTCTTTTGATAAAATTGTATGTGGTTTTAGTCCTCAAGCACCTTGCTTGGTAAAGCATCTAAAAGAACTTAAAACTTACTTTTAAATGTAACCATTAAGTGCTGCCCTGAATTAGAACATTATTGACTAAATTTCATGCCTATAATAAAGCTAATAAAGCAGGTTACTAGAGATTTGAGATTTTATTTCAGATTTATAATAAGACAGAAGGAAAATGGCTAATGGATATTGACTACCAAAGGTTACTGTGATGAAAGATAAAGGCTGAGAGACAGTTCAGTCAGCATGACGGTGCCGAGGAACTTTTCCTTGCACTGAAGATGAATTTGTGATACTATGGATTGCTCTATCCTAGACAGGATAACTTTTCCCAAGTCTTACGCAGAAACTTTCAATTTATATTGCATTAAAACTTCCTACATCAATACCAGACATTTGTAGGAATTGCATAATTTTTTATTCTTTATCCTTTGTAAATTAAGTCACTATATAGAAAGTAAATCCTATAGAATAATGTGGGTGTTGCAGTAGAAGTAACAGTAAAAGTTCAACTCCCAAACAAATTTTGTTGTTGCAGAAATGCTTTTTCTGAAAAATGAAAATACTTCTCACTGAACTCCAGAATAAAAAAAAAATCAATAGCATTCATTGGCAAAACCATTCCATCTATTAACAGGGGAGGAACGACTCAGAATTAAAGATTTGACAGCATAAACTCAATATTCTTAACTTCAGAATTCTGTAATTAAAATCCTAGATTTATAACCTCAGTCCTACAAACATATCTATAGCAAATGCTATCAAAAGACAATATGATAAACTAGGATAGTTTACTATCCATTTTTATCTACTCCTTGGTTTAACTGTATTTTGGTCTAGAAAATATTACCATTCCAAAAAGAAAAAAGTGCCTTGGGACTGTAGATATAATCTGTTTTATCTTGCTTATAGGCAGGAAACCATCAGCAATTGCTCCTAAAGCACATTTCAAATTTTGTTCCAGTCTGTGACTGGCTGATGCGGCTGATACAGATACTGATGGGCCAGCTCAGACTTGAGAGAAGTGGATATCATGCTGTCAGACTCAAAAGCAATTTCACTCACTGTACCCCAGGCTCGAGCAAGGTCCTAATAAATAATTAATCCTGTGGAGAACTCTGAAACATCCAGGCTGTGAGATGTGGGTTTGGACATCTCCAGTTTGCTTTGGACAATAACCCTTTAGGATTTAAGAGTTGCGGGAACTGCTTGGCACAACCAAATGCATCCTGCAGACTTCAGACTTCAGACCATTGCCCACATGGCTGTAATAGGAGAGGACGTTTCTAGGTTCTCACATTAACATTTTGGACATAGAGAGACAAGGAATGTTTTCAAACACTGCACATGCTTCCAGCAAAATGGAAAACTCTTATCTTCTCTGGTTAATACGCAAACAGTACATCTGGGTAACTCTTACCAGGATGGTGATGACTCCTGTGGTTTGTTCTTATATTATTTTTTTTTTTCTGAATAGAAATAGAAATAGGGCCATTCCCACTAGTCTAGATTAATTCCACCTTGTAAAAATGATAATGAAATAGCATTTGTTATGAAATAAAAATGAATTAATAATACGAAGAAAACACATCTGAATTCTCTTTACTAGCAGTTTAGGCAAATACTGTGAGGTACTTTATAGGTTTCTGTTCCTTAGCTGTTGCAAATGCTATTGGTTATTTTTTCAAAATGGCTTTCTGTGAATATTTTGCAATATGTATTTAAGAATGATGCCCCCATAAAAATTTTCACCAGTGAACTTTTGTACTGCTGGTAAACACAAACACGAGGTTTTTGAGAATCAAACTGTCTTCAGAGTCTAACAGCCATTGAAATCCCTCATCTTTCCAGTATTTATTTGCCTTTCCTTTTCCTAAAGTCTACCTCAATCAATTCAACTCTTGCAAATGGCCCCTTTGCACTGCACTGCAAAGCCCTGTTGGCCTGGGGCTAAGTCTAGAGCTGCCTACAATTATCTCTGAGTGCCTTCAGCTACTGGGCTGGCACCTACGAGAGGTAAATATGACTCAGCTACTTTCTGGCCAGCATTTTGTGCTCCTTGCAAAATAAAGGATGCAGTAATCATCCTAATTCCTCTAATTTCTACAACCAAGCATTTTTTTAAAACTACTTTAAACATTTTTGCAAATATGTGTTATGTATTGTATCTGTTTTATATATATGTTTATTCACTTGGAAAGAAAGAAAATTGGGCAAAAAAGAAATCCCTTTTCAAGTTGCTGAACAAAGTAAAATTACAATAACATAATAGGTGGAAGAAAAAACACATTAATTCTGCGTTTTGATTAATAAACCATTTGCAGGAAGAAATACTGTACTAGAGCAAAAGCTATACCAGGTAACAGATGCTTTCTTGGTGAAAAAATTCTCATGTTTTCAATGAAAACAATTTTCAAAGTGGAAACATCATCATATTGCTTATGCAAACTATTTGAGCTCAGCAAAGGACTTTTCAAAGAGTCTCCAAATCCTTTTTTTACTTTAGCAAAGACCTCTACCATTGATTTGATACTCTTTTTATGGATGAAAACATTAGTCAAGAATGAGAAATGTTTCCATTGAAATCACTTAACAAATAATAAGCCATTAGCTTGTTTTCTTTCTGGAGGGGATGATGTCAAATAAATTACTTTTATTATAGGTCAAATATCACCAGTACTGAAAGCCTTGGACATAGTTTTTAAATGCTTCAGTGGATCTATAGCAATGCACTTTCTACTGCTGAGGACTTCTGAGATCCAAGCTCATCAAAATGTGTTTATTCAGCTCAGCTTACCCATTCAGCTCCAGTTCAGGCCTCTTCTTCACAGGAGGAGAACTTCACTGAAGAGTCAGAGGACACAGGAACAAAGAGAAGGGTTTTGTTTGTTTGTTTATAATTCTCCTTTGTGAGATCCCCCAGGAGTGAAAAAAGGGAATAGTTCACAGTCTGGTAAGATCAGAACAGCAGAAGTATTTGCAGCATGGCACACAATAAAGCACTGCTTACTTGGGAATTGTGTACTCCCAGCCAGCACCATCCTGTGAGACTCACAGATCAGCTCCAGACCCTGCCGCAGACTTGCTTCAGGAGCTAAGATTCCCCTCGCCTCCGGAGACTTTTCTTCCCTGGAGAGCCCTAAGAGACTGATGCAAAACAGATCTGACCCTCTACAGAATATCTGGTTATTTTTCTAATTTTTTCCTCTATGGATGGGTAGATTTTGAAATACTGCTTTAAAATTTGAGGTTCGTTTTCATTCCCAGTGACAATATTCATATCCCAGTCAATTTGTATTTATTTTACAGCATATTTTCTTTAATCATGTCATGGAGCAGACCACTAATTCTCTCCTTCCGGATGGCTGCGGTGAGACCACACATGCTCTCCACTCTGAGCACTAGCAGACTGGAAAGAGATGAGAAGACAGAGCAAGAACAAAATACCATTAGAAAGCCTATGCTGTTCCCATCTGAATTGTTCTTATATGGTTCCTCACCAAGCTGGCAAACTTCAGGATCTTTGGGCTCCATGGCCTGGCTATCAATCCTTTTTTCCCACTGGTTTATCCAAAAGCTTTATGGCAAAGTTGCATCCAAAGAACTATCAGTTAGCCCTTGAAGGTGGTCCAAAACAACCAGTAGCCCACGCTATACTTTTTGGTTAAGAGACACTAAGATCAGAAAAGGACGTATTGAGCTGATAAGCCTGAGTGAATGAAGGGCCTTTGTGGAGCACCTAACGAGGGAAGTTCTGAAGTGCAGTACACCAGTTTTATGGAGGGATGGGAAATCAAGTCTCTATATTAAAGTGCTCATTGATTAGTTATTTCCAAACGCACAACTAGGATCTATTTTGAGCGCACAGTGGGTATTCATCCAAACTATGCTTTCCCTATTTCAAGCAAATTGGCAAGCTGGAAAAGTTTGGCACGACTACACAGACTGTACTGGCCTCCATTTTAAAGGAAATTGCAGTTTGAATTTCATTCTCACCTAGAGATGATTCTGAGAAGAAACTTGTGTTTCTGGATTTGAAACTACAAAGCATTCAATTTGATTTTGACAGCACTGTTATTGTCTAAAGGAGAAACAGATTGCGGTAAGTACTCCTGCTTTGAAATAAAAAACTCTCTTTTATCTTCCTGTCCAAGATGACATCATCAGGGAGACATCTTTCAGTAGCATGGGCCTCACCTGAACATCTGGAAAGAAAGCAATAGTTCGGAGACCTGGTTCTTCAGTTTGCACCATCTGTGTAGTTCCTGGGGCAGATGTTTATACCTCTAGTGATGCAAGAGACACTGCAGAATCAGTCTGAAAGTGTCATCAACTGCCCCCATCTCTGCAGCATGCCTGGTGACATTCACATTAAATGTGTTTCGCAGTCAGGGATTCAGGTATAGTCTTTCTCTTCAGGAATGCAACTCTAGCTCCTAGTCTTACCTTAAACCCATGATTTTATAAGATAAATGCTATAAAATATTTTGTTATTTTATGGACATTACAGGCACTCAGAGAAGTGATGGCTTGCAATGCATGCTCCCCATAGTGGCCCGCTGGTGGCCCCATGGGGATGGCTGCCCTGTTTGCAGATTCTTTGTGTTGCAGCTCCTAATTTGGGCACCTTCCCCTGCTAGCACCTGAAGTTAGATGTCTGTGCCCTTCCTCAAATAGCCTTGGCTGCTCCTTCTAGGTCTGCCTCTCCTATTGACCAATATTATATTTAGCAGCAGAGGTGCCTGGGGCTGAGGTCTGCTAGTGGCATGGCCAGAATCATTCACCCACTGGCCACAGGCATGTTCAGGAGCTGTCTGGGAGCTCAGACTTCCCTAGCTGCAAGACTTGCTTTGCCACAGGAGCTGCCATGCATGGGCCACCCCTCAGGCACTGGAGCAGACAAAGTCCAGCGTTGTGAGCTACAGACCACAGGGTTTGCAGGGGAATCCAACTATTCAGCAGCTCAAAGCCATACTACGGCACTTTTACATAAACCTGTCTCTTATACTTAACCTCTCTGTTTTTGCATGCATAGAGTGTGTATTTTGTGATCACTATTTTTGTCCACACATCAAGCACATGCACTCTAGGTCATTACCAGCCCCATGAGCTCAGTTCATGCCATGTATCATTACCATACATTCTTCCTATATCCCTACCCACAACACTTCTGGTGGCATTTCCAGTCATCTGTTAACTTCTGCTAGTCTTTTGATGGACCTCAGGCCTCCCACTTGTTAGTCTGTTCTCTAGCTGCTCGTCTCTCATGCTCTCAAGCTTTCCTCTACTTCAGTTGCATAATCATAGTAACGCAACTTCTTGTTCTTCAGGCCTTCATAGCTTTGCTTTAGCCTATGGACAACTGTCATCAAGGATAAAGAGATGTAGCGAGTCTTTGCTTGCTACTGTCCCCCATGTCAGATTGCCTTCTGGGAGATTATTCGATACAATTTTCAATTTGTATATCAGTAACTGAAAGGATGTAGTTTATTATTGCCGCTGATCAAGAATAAGTCTGAAAGTTCAATTTTTATTTGAAATGACCAATTGATTCAAATGTTTCAAGCAAAGCGTCTTAGCTTCAACTGAAAAAAAGCTTTGGGTAGATGGTGAAATAAATCAAGAGTTTATTTGCTAGTTTTTAACAGGCCATTTACTCAAGGTGCAATATGGCCTCTGGCACAGCATATGCGACAATCAGTGAAAAGTGCTTGTACTGAGGAAGTGGCAGCTACTGTCTACTATTTTTCTGATGAATATTTATCTTTATGTGTTGCATTATTTTTCTAGCCAACATCTTTGTTACCAGCTCTTCAACAAACTGGAATGAAACTGTCTGAAATGCCATGGCAGATCCAGATAAATGCAATCATGAACATCTTATTGTATCAAACTGAATATAAAAATGAATATTAAAATCAGTATTATATTGAATTAAATGAGTGTTACTGCCTGCAAAGAATTTCTTGTGCTCTTAATTTCAGCACTGCATTTTATTTATCATCTCCCAAACTGTTCCTTTTCAAGTTGCATGCCAGGCTGTTGGACTGACAATGCTGAATTACCTTGTAGCCCAGGAATTTTGGGGAGGAATCTGGAGGTTTTGGTGATGGGGCAGACAGGTGGTGCATCTGGCACACAGTGAAAAATGTGGGAGGTGTTTTGGGGATGTAATAAGAGCATATTAGCTGGATGTTTCTGCTAGAGCATTCAGTAGCAAAATATTTAATGATGCTGACATTTAAATTGTGGTAATTAGATTTCCTAGTTAGCACCACATTGAGAAGAATGGGAACAGTTTATATATTGCTCAGAGCTATTATTTCAGACTGTCTGCAAACTCTGATTGGCAAGAATGACCTGGTTCATATTCTATTTATATATGAGTTTTATTTTGGCTTTAATGAAAGCCTAGCTTCTGGATCGCAGTTCTCTACCATTATGGGGCTCTGTGAGGATGGGAATCACAAAAGGTTTGCTTTCAGCCAAGCTCAGAGTTCTTCTAGTGAGATAGCCCCACAACTCATTACCTCTGCAAATACTGGTCTGCAAATATGGCCATGACACCTGCCATAGGTTTCGCGGGAAGGGAGGTTATCTAAATGTCTTAGAAGGTACACTGGACATTTGAGTAGAAAATATTTTCTTTGCAAAAAGATTGCAGGAGGTACAAAGTAAACGCTTGCCATTATTACCTCTCCAAAACATTTGTCCTCTTGCCATAAGAGGTTTGCTATGCCAGGCAGAATGGAGAGCAGCACCCACTGTGACACAGACTGACAGTCTCCATCTGATGGACAGTTTTTCTGCCTTTTACAGTAACTGCGGGGAAGCGATCCATGTGAAAAAAACATCTGCCAGCTGAGTTTTTTTCCCCACAGTGTTTTTGCAATACAACAGCTTTGGTGCATGGGATGAGGAAAGAATCTACCGTCCTGCCCATTTTAAGAAATGTTACAATCATTCTCTTCTTTTTCTCCTTTGGGCAGGGGATTGGCCTGACAGTTAACTGTTCCTTTGGCCCACATGATAAATGAATTACTTCCGTTTGGACGTCCTTGTCAGAGCTTTGGGGAAGGCAGCTTTTCTTCCGAGGTGCTGCCTGCGGCCAGCTTACTCCACAGCCAGGTGTGGCTGTGTGCAAGTGCAAGCCCTGGAAGAAGGGAGCCCATCACCCTGGTGTGGGGGCTCCCGCCAGCTGACAGGGCAGGAGCCCCTGCCTGGGATTGGAGGTGGGAAGGAGCCTGAAAGGAGGTGTGTCTGAGGAGGTGGCATTGCTGAAGGAGAACCCGTTTGTGGGAAAAGAGGGCTGGAGTAGGACTCAAGTGGCAGAATAAGTGCATATGGGATAAGTGGTGGGATGCAGGGATGCATGGTGGAGATGGATGGAGGTAAAAGACCAAATAATATGGGTAAGAGCAAAGGGAAGTGAAAAGAGAGAGCATGGAGAGAGATGGCCTGTAGCCACTGGGGTCTTCTGCCCTCCAAGAAGTCAGACTGATCCCAGGAGCATCTCCACCCTCTGCTGTCAGTCAATATCTAAGAAATCCAATAACAATGTGTGAATCTCACCTTCCCTCATTTCCAAACGGCTGGCTTACAGTCTAGCACAACCCCCCACTGCTCCAGTAGCAAAAGTGATCAGGAAGCAAAGATTTATGCTGTATTTGTGGGGATAAACAATACTGCTGCTAAAGATCAAATGATGCATGCCTGGTTTTTGAAGAAATCATTAAGCCCTCCAGAACAAGTCCAAATGAGCCTTTTTATTAACAAAAAACAAAAAAAAAACAAAAAAAAAAAGAAAAGGCTGCAGAACAAAGCACTCAGAATTTTAGAAAAACATCCGGAATTAACAGGGACTCAGTACAATCCCCATGCGTGTGCTCACTGTGAGACAGTCTTTAATTAAGCGATCATGTAATATTTCATCCACAAGACCTTTGCCTGATTCCACGCACAGGGCAATGAGTCTTTGCAATTTTTGCCATTCTTGTAAGGCACATTTCTGTAGAAGGCATTTTATTTTGCTCCACAGTAATTAAATGTATTTATTGAGCTGTAGCAAGTTAACAGGGAGCTATCCGAGGAGGAGCAGAAGGGAGGAATGACTTGACAAGTAACTAATCATTCATAAAATTCTTATAGTGACAGTTCCTACAGGGATTTCTGAATTTGCAAACTGCCTCATCTCTGCTTTATTTTTTTACTGTGCAAATCAGGCATTATTTATTTTATCTGGCCTATACCTATAGTAAATATATAAAGTCCTATATATATGAACTTACATAGCAGCCTTCCCCTTGGAGGAAGCACTAAGATGGTCTTTTGACATATTACTGTTTATTTTCATGGAAATTTCAGGACCTGAATAATGCATAACTTTAGACCTGCTGTCAAATCTGGCCAGTGGCAAGTAAGTGAGCCGAGAGACAGCCTCCCCCAGCCCACACTCGCACTCACACTCACACTCACACTCAGTCAGTCACCTGAGTGTTAGCACCCAAGCCCCATTTCCCTGGGCCAGACAGATTCACTCCACATATGGGAGCTTGCAGAAGGTTTTTTCCAGTGTCTACAGCATTAGACTTGTTCAGAAGGGTTTGACTCCCACACTTGTGAAGCCTTCTCCTGGGTTCCCAGGCAAGGAATGTCTGGCCAAATGGAAAGCACTGGTGCTGCCAAGCCAGGTCTGTAAGGGAGGGAGGCACCAAAATGCAGCCTGCGAATCCCTACTGGGTGAGCATCATCGGCTGGACAGCCTTTAAAATCAAATGCACTGTTTCATCAGAAAGGATACCTCTGACCATACTCACACCCTCGAGCTTGAAGTATCTGCAAACAGTCAATTTGCTCACAGTATAGAAGCTTATCATTAGGCAACTAATTCAGCTTTCCTCCACTGGGAGAATAAATTCTATTTACTTACCTGTTATCAGCAACAATAGTTGTTTAAAAAGAATGAAACAGAACATGATTGATTCGTTCTTTCTCCAGCTCTTTGAGGATCCAAGGTTATTTTTGTCATTCATCATGCCACATTCACAGAAGCATGATTTCTTTCAAGGTACCAGTGCGGCTATCATGGTAACGGAGTGGATTATTCAGCGACGTGTTAGGCATTAGTAGCTGTTTTTCTCCCATCTTCACTGTATCACGCGTATAAGATTTCTAAGGCTACCGTATGCCTTACAGCTTTTTCTCCCATACTTTATTTAGACAGGAAAACCTGTTGGTTTCTGTATAAATTTCAGTGTCTAGAAATAAACTGCAATCCTCTGAACTAAAACTGGAGTTCAGATATATCTCTTTGCTAGCAGAAAAGAATGAAATTGAACCTTTATTTATTTATTTACTTTCTTATTCTTTATCTGTATGGGAAAATAGCGAATTTTCTCTTCTGTTTTGCTGAAAAGTCTCTTATGGGGGCTTAGGTCCTTTCTTCGCCCCTGGGCATTCTCTTCATGGAGCTGCAGTTGGTCAAAATAGAGCCAGCAGAGCTGCAGCCATGCCCTTGTTCATTTGTTTGCTATTAAAGTCTGTCATTGGTTCTACAACAGACAATATCATTTCCCATTTGCAACAGGTGGCAGAGCAAATGCAATCCAGACAGGGACTCACCCGGCACAGCAGCTGTGGCTCTACCTCCCCTGGGACACTCCATGAAAAAGTCAGTATGCTTCCAAGGCATGGTTTTTCCTAAAAACTGTCTATGGGCTTGGATAGGGACAGCGTACACTTCCCTTGCCTGGACCCCATCCTTTCTTCTCCTCCACCTGGCAGATTCAAACTCTCCCATGAGTCTCTAAGCCAAGGCTCCCTCCTCAGGATCTGGAAGTCTGCATGTCAATGCTGAAGATGAAAGTACAGTTTCCTTCAGCAAGGCGGAGAGAATGTTTTTTTCCCCAACAAATCTTAAGGTAGAGGGGTGGGCTCTGTGGGCCATTATTTTTGGCACTCAGATGCTGAAGGGGTAACACCAATCCCACCACAGTCCAAGTCTTCTCTCTTTCTTCCCTTCCTTTACTGCCTCAAAAGCTCCCCACTCATTCAGCTGTCTTGTGGACTAGGCAAATGAGGAAGATTAGGGAGCGGGGGTAGAAAGGCGTACAGGTGATCAGAGGACAGATATCCTAAGTGGTACACTTGTATTCTCTCATTTTAGAAACACCAAATGTATATGCTGTCTCTTTCTGTCTGGCACCTATGAGGATCTCATCTTGTCATTCCTGATCAGCAACAGGCACTGTGAAAGAACGCTGATGCTTAAACTCCCCTTTTCAAAGCATGTCCACACTGTGTGGGATCTCACATGGAGAAAGAAGACCCATGGGGATAGTGCTTGCATTGAATGAAGAACGATTATTGCTCTTTGTGGAGAAAACATGGGCACATTACGGGACAGTCCCACTAAAAAAAACCAAAGAGAAATATGTGTGAATGAACTTCACTGAAGCACTCTGAGGCCCCAGCTCAGTTTTCAGCTGAACTAACATTAAGATCACTTTTTAACTGATTTAATTTTAATTAAGTGAAGGAAGCGACTGGTAGGTCTGAGGGGAAAATGAAAGAAATGCAAATGAGAAGAAAACTTGCTGCTGTGCTGGATCCATCACACTTTGCACTAATCCATCCACATAACCCCCACCTTGTTGAGGAGGGGGAGGGAGAGAGCGGCTTGGTGGGTGGCTGGCAGCCAGCCAAGGCTGACCCACCACACCCAGCAACCAGAGGATCAGCACTTCTGCATGCCAAGTCCAGTGTTTCCCAAGAGCATGCATTGTATGTTGGGTAATAAGCATGTGGAAGCCTCCAGGCTGTCCCTTCAATGTGAGGTACTGGAGCAAGCAGGCAGCCACATGCACACAGGCTGGCATCTTCATCCCCTTCAGCCTGCAGCTTGGAGCACAAACATGGAGCTCCTTGCAGCAAGAACAGTCCCTGAGCCCAGGGAAACCTCTGTTTTGAAGGGACTCCAGGGTATTACTCTGACATAATAAAATAATTGGCTGTAATAGGAAACACTGAAGGAGATGATGCCAAAAGGACTGTCAAGAGCACAGAATAAATACTTCAGAAAAAAATGGAAAGTACTCCTTTAATGACTTCACATAATCAGAACTATAGGCACTCTGTTTAAAGTTGTAAACATACATTTTCCAAAAGAAGCTTTTATTATGTTCCTTTCAAAAATAATAATTTCCTTCAAATCTATAAAAATATAAGAAGGTGTACGAGGTCACAGAAGTAAAATAAAAGAATCTATCCTGCTCTTGCTCGACTCGGTACAAAACGCAAGAGGAAATCTTAACTTTTAAACGCTGTCCCAACATCATGATTTCTGAGCAGTTTAAACTGAAGATGTATATGTTGGTGCTCTGAGCAACAGAAGACCAGGGATGCTGGTACGTGAGTGATCCTTTTCTAAAGAAAAATTAGCCCTTAGCTTTTAGTAACAATCTACATTTTCCCATGTTATTTATAGCAGTGTTTCTAGTTCTGAGTCAGACATGCTGAGAAATGTGAATGAAGTCGTCACTGGATTTTTTTTTTTGTTTTATGTAAACAGAAGTGACCTGGGATCTCTCGTACAAATGGTGTTGTGCATGCTTCTGAATCCGTGGCTTTTGTATCATGATGATTAAAAGTAGCTACAAAAACAAGGCTATGTCTACAAAATAAAGAGCTGTCCCAGCTTATTCTCATGGATTTTAAACATTCATTTTGGAAAAGCAGCCCTAGCAGGACCTTAATTGCAATCGAGTGACAGCATAAACCAGAATAAATCTAGAAACAAACAGGGCTTAAATCATAACGCTTCTATGTCCATAAGTAGCAGAGACCCTCCACCTATACCTACATTTGGCCCCAGTTGCCAAAGTATTTGTATATTGAGAGATTTAGCCTTTTGGAAGCTGCAACCATTTTCTGCCAATTTATGCTATACTGCTATATTTTTAATGAGGTCATTTACTGGAGGGTTTTGGATGAAAATCCAGAGCATTCCCAGATTGACATGGATTGAGAAGAACAACTGGAGATAAAAATAGAGTGGATGACTCTTTCATACAGGGAAAACTGAAATTTGTAAACTAATTTTTAATTATAAGGTCCTTGATCTGGGAGATGTGTGATATATTCCAAATCTAATTAATGCTTAGCTTTTTTTTTTTGCCTGATTTATTCATTCTTGAACAGATTTCTAATATTCCTCTGTGCTGTTAAATACAGTGGGCCTGATTCTCACAAACAATAGATTTCTGTCCCCTGCTGACAGCTTAAGCAGCCCTGAAAGTGAGCAAAACTGGCAAGACAAAGTTACACTCCTTTTTCATGCTCCTTCTACACTTTCGGAGCAAGGTCTGAGTCCATTATAAGTGAAAATAAAGGTAGCTTTGCTTCTTAAAAGGGAACAGACGTATTCCTTGCACATGAGCACTTATATGTCTTTAGCACAGCTTTGGCTTTTGCGTTGGTTTAGCTACAGCAAGCTGGGCAGATAAACAGTGTCTACCAAGAGAATTGTTTGAAGACTATGTTTATCATTCTAGCTTAGTTAGCATCTGCCAGCAGCCCAAGTGTCCTAAATCATTTCTAAGTGTGCCAAGAGAGGAGCTGTATCCTTGTTCTATTATGTTATTTCTGTGCTAGTAGCAATGGTCTGAAATATGAAGGTCACTGACTCTCCAAAAATTCACACTTCAGTGTGACTATTCACGTTATGCTGGTTTAAGTGTATATCCACAACCTCATAAATGAGGGTCTCTCTTGAGACAAAATTAGACCCTCTTGACTACTTCTTATATGGGTCTTTAGATTCTCATTTAATTTAAAGGGAGTAAAGTGAACTTATGCTCAGGCTTTGAGGTTAATGGTGTATTCCCCAGCCTAAGTTCAGTCCAGTCACTATCAGTGTCATCTCTGTTACAATAACAGACTTCAAGGCTTTGTCTTAGTGAGCATCTATTTATATATTCTGAGATTTTCTTGAAGGGGAGCTTGAATTCAGCTAGCAGATTTAAATTGGCATCTAATTTGATGCCAAGATAATACATCTCTGCCTATCATAGAGACAGGGAGCTGAGTACCACTGAGCTGATTCTTCAGAGACATGCACAAGTTTGGATGTTAATCAGTTAATTCAGTACCTAAAAATTCCTCTCAAATTCATTGAGTTAGCATGTTTCCACACTTAAATAATTAATTTGTTTTATGCCTTGCTTATTAACCAGCTCTGCTCCATTGTGGCCTGCTATAATCATCAGTAAGGGAAACAAAATTGGAGGATGAAGAAAACTGTGAAGAAACATGATGATGAGAGCTGTATGCTGTTCTCTGTTAGCACAGGGGGTTGATGGACCATCCATAGCTGTTTAAATAGACAGTGTCAATAGAAGGATTGGCTCTGGTGCCTGTGCATCATTTACTGGTAGAAAGTACATCTTCGCTATTGCTTGCAATGCAATGCCGAAGACAAAGTGCTGTATCATAATGAGGAATTAGAGCCGAACTATGAAAAGCCTTGTTGCCTGCAACTAATCTGCAGGACGACAGTATTTTAAAAAATGGATAAATGCTACCTGAGCAGGGGGGGAAATTGCAATATCAGAGAAGACACAGCATATTTTCCCATCAGCAACAGAGGATATATCTCACAGTATTCAATACATTGGCTGTTGTAATCATATTCAGTACAGCATGTGATTGTTTTATGTGTTTGATTTACTGTTATCTTTAATTAGCAGCAATTCTGTCTTTCTGAACATTAAATGAGTTTGGCTTAAGAATTCTAATTGTAAAAGTCTCTCAAATTAACAGCACAGAAAAAAATACATTCATAATGAACTAATTTTTTTAGATTACAATAAGCTATTACAGGGAACAGAACAAACGTGTGCAGGAAAATGATTAAAGTGCGCGGAGTTCTCCATGCTGTACCACGTTCCCCTGCCTTCCTCATTTTGGATAGACACACTTCTGGGCTCTTTCAAGCCCAGAGCTTTCCTTTCCTACAGCCACAGTCAGCTTATTTCAACAGAGACACTTCCTGAGCCTCAGCCACCCAGTCAGGGAAAGAATACGAGCACATTGACTCAGACTTTAGATCATCATTTTCAAAGGCTAGAGTGATTTTCCGCCACTTAATATAGCAATGGGTGTAATCTTCCAGAAGAAATGTCACTCTCCCACAGCCTTGTCTTGAATCTTCTGTCAAGGAAATGGGCTTATATATTGCTAAAATATCTTGAGCAGCTTTTGACACTTCAAAGCATCAGCGTGCTCAGCACAACGTGGACTAGCTAACACTTCCAAAGCGACTGTACACTGAGGATCACACTGCTTTAGAGACAGACAAAATTCTTCCAAAACAGATGTCAAAACTGACATGGCAACCGATCTCTCAGACAGTTCTGCTGTGTACTCTGACTGCCGCCTTTCTTAAGCCTGCCACGGGGCAACGATCAGCATACTTGCCATTCAATACATGTATTTGCAGCTCTTTCATGATATATTACAAAAACTACCTCTACGAAGCCAAAAGGACACATGAATGTAATTTCTTTCTCCACAAAGCATTTGCTGTGTTCTTCGAAAGGTTAACCCGCCTTACTAAACTGTACAAACATTATTTCACTTTTATTGACACTCTTTTCAGACCATGAAATGACTTGAGTTTTAATCTATTTTTTTTGTACTGAAAGGAGCAGACTAATTTAATAAGCTCCAGACACAGAGGTATTTCAAAAACATGTTTTCCAAAGCTCTTTCTTGAAGTTGCAAGGAGGGAAAGGAAAATGGTGTGTCACAAAGAAGAGGTTATTGTTAAGATAAATACAGTTATATTTACTGGGCTGATGTTAGATTTTTTTTTTTATTACAAGGTATGCCTAGAGACTGTGGCACAGCTTTCATGCACAAAATGCTCCATGCTACTTCAGTTGCAAATAGTAAGATTATATTATTTGGTTAGCTTCTCTCAGGAAAAAAAAATTACTATTAAAAAAAAAAAGAAAATTCTAGATGATTTCATCTCCGTACGAATTTATTTTCCCAAATGTACTGCATTTGCATGGCCCGCTCCACTTCTCATGGTGTGAGAAAGCAGCAGCTGGAGTAGCTAATAGTACAGGAGTATGCTACAGGCTGCTCACTGGAGTGGTAGTAAGCGTTGTAGCCTCTACTCTGGTGCTGCATAAAAGGAAAGTGTAGGCAGTAATTTGGTCACTTAGTCTTGCCATATAATTTCCAGAACCAATTTTCCATACTGTGCTTAGGGGAGAGTAAAGGGTCCCAACACACCTGAGCATCTCTGTAGGCCTAACTGCAGAAACCGATAAAACACCGTATCTTTGTGAGCATCATCCCCAGCGGAATGAGCTGGATGGCAGAGCGGGGCTGGGGGGGCAGGTGCATGGCAGACTCCTGTGTTCAGCAGCTGTGGGTCCCATGAGATGGTTCCCCAAAGGCTGTGTCCTCTCAGGGGAACAGAACGTCCACCCAATACAACCTTGCAGTGGCCATTCTTGAGCCAAAGCAGAGCAGCAGGTTGGGTCCTCCTCCCATGGGTGACTGTGAACCTGTCAGGCACCGCTCTGGACCAGGATGCTCCTATTAAATACTCCAAACTCTGAAACAATAAAAATATTGCAGAAGTGTGGGGCATTGTGATCTGGCTGGGAGCAATTTGTCTCTACTGATGATTCCACCCTGTATTTTCCTGGTGAGGGGATAACTCAGGGATGACACACCACAAATGCTGCTTCCAAATTCAGTAACGTATTTGAACATGTGTTTAAGTAACACCGCTTTGCTCTGTGGAAGTGGATCTGACTATGTCTGCAGGCTCTTGGGTTTCATAGTTCATGAAATTGCTTCACATAGTAAAATATGAAGGAACTCATACAGATTATATAGGCTATATAGATTAGGAAAATAATGGCACACAGCATTAGCTAGCTGCTGCCTGGTACTTAAAAGGAAAAAAAATCAGCAGTTCAGACTGCTCTACTGTGAGCTTATAGAGAATCCAACTTGCGAAAATGTGTTGAAAAGTCTTTTGAACATCAGGCTGGTCAGACTGACCAGAATAATAACATCAATTGACATTAAAAAAACCTTCTAAGTACAACTAAGTAAACAAGGATTTTGTTCTTGACAGAACAGTCCTGTCAATGCTGAATCCTGCAGCCCCTTTGTTTTTTCCTCCCACCCTTTGAGCTGAGCATTTGGGCATTACTAATCCTCAAATTGACCGCAGCAAACAATCTTTATGGTAACAGGAAAGACTGTCCCAAGGTAGCTGCCTATCAAAGGTTACTGCTACAGAGTCTGTGCCAAAGTGATCAGCACTGGTAAGGCCACAGCTGGAGTGCTGGGTCCAGTTGTGGGCTCCCCAGTACAAGACAGACATGGACATACTGGAGAGAGTCCAGCAAAGGGCCATGAAGATGATGAGCGGACTGGAGCATCTTGCCTGTGAGGAAAGGCTGAGAGAGCTGGGACTGCTCAGCCTAGAGAAGAGAAAGCTCAGGGGGATCTTATCAATGTCTACAAATACCTGAAGGGAGGGCGCAAAGAGGACAGAGCCAGGCTTTTTTACGCGGTGCCCAGTGACAGGGCCAGAGGCAATGGGCACAAACCAAAACACAGGAGGTTCCTTCTGAACATCAGGAACGCTTTTTCACTGTGAGGGTGACCGAGCACTGGCACAGGTTGCCCAGGGAGGCTGTGAAGTCTCCAGCCTTGGAGATATTCAAAAGCCATCTGGACTTGGTGCTGGGCAACTGGCTTTAGGTGGCCCTGCTTGAGCAGGGGGGTTGAACCAGATGACCTCCAGAGGTCATACCCAAAGTTTCTAGACCGGTCTTTTTTTTTGGGCCTCTGCAAATTTTTACAGGCTGCTTAAATTTTATATTAAACTGCAGCCAGTGACTACTGAGGTACCAGTTATAAGAACCATACCCCAGATCAGCACTCAGCTTGGGTCTACAAACAGGGAAATTTGTGTCTTTCAGTCAGCATAGCTTTAATTGACTCATATTATAAAGAAAAGGAAAAAAAAGGAAAAAAGCCAAAAAGCAAGAGCCCATTTTTTACATCTAGCTACTCTATTGATTAGTGGTGTTTCATTAACATCCATAGTTTCAAGTGTCATGACAGAAGATCAAGTAAAATATATATTTCATAATGCTATATGTTATTTGAAATAAGCTTCCTTGCTAGTGTCTAGTCAAGCCAGTACATACCATCCACAAGACCTGTCTTGTCAGATGCTAGGAAACACCACACATCCTAGGACAGAAATAGAGCCCTATGTATAGTGCATGCATCGAAATGAACTCTGTGTTTAATACGAGGAAAACAGTATTTTCTAACAACTTCTTTATCGACTTGTTACATTTTTAGGGCCAGCCTCTTTTAAAAAGAGTGGCTATAACTAAAATTATCCTATAAATTTGATATGAGGTATTTCTGGAACTGTAAACAGCTAAAACTTTCCCACTCTGTCATAAAAAGCAAGTTTTTAAACTTTTTTTTTAATGTAATAACTGAAAATTTATTCTGCAACCTTTGATGGGTATTTTGTATACTGTTTCTTTCTGCAACTAATTAAGAATTCTGTTTAAAACTGTCTGCGCATATTTTCTTATATCATATTGGCACCCTGCCTTTTCCCTATTGGAAACCTCTCGTACTCCCAAGCACAGACATTACACCAGACATTAGACCACTCATTCATCTTTTCTTCTTTCGTTAGTTTAAACTTGTGGATGGCTCAGGGCTCCATTTTTTCCCAAAAGTATCTTCTTAGGACTTCCTGAAAGCTAGACCCATGTGTGAAATGTCAAAACCCCAACGCACTTGGACATCTTGAGCTCTCTCACCAAACTTTAAATTCTCCATAGAAGTTGCTTCCTAAACTCTAGACAAAATTATATTTCTTCCCAAGTGGCACAGCACTGCAAATATACGGAAAAATATACACAAATATGAGAGCATAATGTACTCGAACGTAAAAGCATAATGACAGTTTTAACTCTTCAGCTGATGAGTGTTGATAACGTTTGGTTATGAGAACATAACTCAAGAGATGCATATCAGATGGTTGCGGTAATTCCTGTTATCTTTCCAATTAGGTTAAGAGTATTTGCAGTAAGCCACTGTAGCTGGAAGAACCACGAGATGGAGAAGAGGTGAAGAGCTAGCAGCTCTGAGGCCATAGCAAGCAAAGAGGAACTGGGGTGGGGAAGAGGAGGTATCATATAATTTGATTTACAGAAGTCCTTTTAAATTTTAGATAACTGACTATTTCAAAACATTATTTATATTGGACTCTGTGATACAAATCAAGGTGGACCTGTATAATACTAAAACTGAAAACCTTTTTATGTCTGTTGTTCAGCAGCAAAAAATAATGGAATTGTACTAAGATACCAAATATATTTAATGTAGAGTTTGATTTTTTTAAAGTAATGACTAGGGCATTTTGCTAAACCTGCATTTTGAAATTATATTTTTAAAAATTAAGGAAGAAATAATCTCTGTAAAAAATACCTTTTGTGATGTACCATCTCAGTTTTCTACAAAGTCAAAAATTCAAACGTTGTGCAAGCTCTGCATGTCATATTAGTTCTACTTTTACAGAATCTGCAAATTTTCCTCTAAGGCTTTTTTCATTAGTTTCTGACACCCAAAGACTAAGCAAAGACATTCTTAAGTAGCAAATAAAACAATTTAGCTATTTAATGGACTGTCACTTGGAAGGAAAATTATCTAAATACAGGCAGCAATTGGGTTTCACTGTAACCATTCTGCTTTCAGCTCTTCCCATTACCCTAACCTTTTGCACCGCAGTTAAAATACGTTAACAAGAATGTGAACATGGCCGAAGCGATAATTTAACCTGGCAAGATTTGGGGCCATGCAAAGTAAATTTAATTAAAAAGTCCTGTTAAGACAGACAAAAGTAATTTTGTCCCGTCCTCCCCTGTTGTATTCAACTGGGTCTGAACAGCAGCCATTCAATTTGCATAGGAACTTACATTACCAATAAAGAGAAAAAAAAAATGGCACAAACTGCAGTCAGGAATTTGACTTCCTTGCCTGTAAAGGGAATGGCCATTTGTTCTCTACTTAAAATACGTGGTAGTAATGAGAGAAATATTCCTCTTCTATTGCTGCAAGCAGTGCATGAGAACTGGTGAAGGAAATTTCTGTGTTTACCTTTTCTCTTCAGAAATCAAATGAGATGTGTGAAATTTAGCAAGCGAATGTTAAAGCTTCATTGTAAATTCAGTATATTTTTAGAGATGTGTTATCTGCTTTAAATACTTTCTAATTTGGATCTGAGCAAACAAAATCTGCTAGCTGAGATAAATACCTATGTAGGGTGGAAAAGATTTTGGCTGGGATATATGCAACCAACCATATTAAAAACCTTTAATAAAGCACTGATAATCTTTGTGGTGCTTTATCAACACATAATAAAACATAATCTTTAGGACCCACAATTTCACTTAGGTTTCACAGATTGGAATAAAAATATTCCTTCCCTGGAAAGTTGTGAATTTGGACACAGATCCTCCCCGCTGTGACCGTCTTCCCCCGCAAAAAGCAGTGTAGTACAGAAGTCCCCAGCAAGGGCTGAGGCAGGCTGCTCAGTGCAACATTCAGATAGAGCCAGCGTGGGCATCTCTGCACCTGCAGCAAACCCTGCCGCCCAAAACCTAGAAAGTGGTTCAGATGCCTCGCTGTGAATGGCCGGAGCCATTGTATTGCCCATAGGGTGTCCTCCTCAGCTGCCTCTCCAGCAGAGTACAGGATCCCTGCAGGTCCCACGTCATGTCTGCCTGCTCTATGCAGATGTTTTAGGTACCATCGGGCACCTGAAAAGGCACTACCCACCTGTGCTTAGGCAGCTGAATCTTCCCCCACAGCACCGCTGCATTCATAGGAGTGAATATCTAAATGTCTTCAAAGATCTAGTGTCTAAAATTTTGTGGTGGCACCAAAATCGTTATGCAAAACCATACTGCGAAGGGTAAGGGTATTCTGACAGGTATTCGTAAATCCATTGTAAAAAAAAAAAAAAGGCTCACCAAGTTTACATATTCTTAAGCTGGTTTTATCAAACTCTAAAGCTCCCTTCTTGGCTTTACTGTAACCATTTTACCTCATGTTAAAGGCTGTATATTTGGCTACAGAAAAAGATTTTAAAAGATTCATTAGAGCACATTAAACACTACAATCTAACAGTGCTTCCTTTCTCTTGGGCTAGGCAAGTGTTAAGCTTTCCTATCATGCTGCTGCAGGAGGATGGCTTCTCTAAGGCTTCCAGACTTGCACTACATGTAGGGGAGAGAAAAATAGCCAGCAGTATGTGGTCCCATCCGTTCAGCCAACTCAATCTGCTGTGCGAAGCGGTGAGCGATGACCCTCCTTTTCCCTTCTCCTCCCGACAGAACCCTCCCTCCCCAGGCAGCAGCCTGCTTTCTAAATCACAGTCCCCGTGGGGTGGAGATCCCCGGGTCTCTGATCTTGGGGTTATTCCCACTCTTCTCTTCTATGATTGCCCAGGGGAAAACAGCCTTCTAAAAGCAGAACTTGCCTGCTCTCATCTGCGTACCATAGCTGGGAAAAGTAGAGTCAGCTTCCTTAAGACCTCCCCTTCTGGTTCAATGAATCTTGCCCTGCTGCGAGTCACCTCATGTGCCTGCCTCAGGCACCTAGCCCCTAAAGAGGTCAGAGTCCAGCCTTCGCTCCTGTACTAATCCTTTCTTTGGGCTGGAAGCAGCTCTTTGCTCAGTGAATGGCTTTAAATCATTTCCCTCAGTCCTTGGATTTCATTGTGGTCAGCATGTGCCTAGAATGAAGAATTGCAGCATCCCAGTTATAAGCACCCAAGGCTTTTATTAGCTATGGCCCTAAGAGCCTAATTCCATGGTTTAATCATTAGATAGGTCTTCCTGCTAGAGATCAAACTTCAAAGTCAGTCTTAGGTAAAGTTAACATTGTTTGTTTAATGAACGTTCCCCCATACCAAACCACGTACTGTCAAAAGGTCAGTGATCACCCACCACACCGCTTGCCTTTTGCACCCCTGGAGTCAATTGGCTTCAGATAAAATCACAGTGGAGAAATGTTTTTTCCATTAGTTAAGAAAAAAACTCACTTACTGGAAGTTAAAAGTCATCAGTAGGATGTAACAAATAACTGAATGAAACTTGTCTCAGTTGTGAATGAAACTCATCTCATTCATCTCGGAAAGCTCTGTGGCAGCAACACTGACACTACAAGTCTTGTAAAAAGTGCCTTTTCCTAGGCTGATTTCACATAATTATAATAGTCTTCCCCTATATTTTTGGGAGGAATATCAGAGCTTGATAGTGATAACATTTAATGCAAACCCTTTCTTTTATGTGAGTTTGGGGCATGTGGAGGTTCTATGTTTTGGGTACAAAAGCCACACAGAAACCAAGCGTTTATCTCATTTTCCGAAATGTCCAAGTTAAGGATAAAGGAATGCTACCGTGGGACAATACAAACAGGAAAGCTTCAGCCACCTGATATACAATGACCAGACTTTCAAGAGGTATTCAAAGTGACCCAGGAGTGCTGGAAAAACTCTGTCCTTATGGACTTCAGTCTTGGACTCTTGGCAGCCAATATTCTTCACAATAGGAGGGAGATTTGCCAAGGAGTTTTGGATCAGGTCTCTACACTTATCCTAGGCTTTGAAATGTATTTTGCAACCCATGGAGGAAAAAATAGGGAGAAATTAAAACCGTGAGTCAGAACCGTCCCTAGAAGGTGTAAATTAAAGTGTTAGAAGACATCTCACTTTTAAATATTATTCACATTCAATAGAGGAAAGCAGCCCCTTGATGTTGCACTGACTTTCTGATTTAGAGCTCAGTAATTAAAAGCAGCTATTTTTAAAATTGATGTTTGTTAATCCAAGATGCTGTTACTTTGCATTTCATTCCAGGCAGCACTTTTATAAGTTTTCTCAGAAAAAGCACCCCAAAAGAACCAGTTTTAAACCGAAAATCCTGTGAATATTTATCTACTGGATTTAAGACGTGATGAATTTAAGAAGCTTAGGAAAATGCCAGCAAAAGTCCACCAACTTTCTAGCACTGCAACTGATGCGATATAAATTGGAAATTAATTTCTATCAGGAGAGAGGGCTTGCATTGGAAATTGTGCACTCCGATTGGGGCTCCAAAGGGAGAGGGGAAAAAAGTTGCGATTCTGCCTTGTTGGATCCCTCCATAGCTGGTCATCCCAGGGGAGGGAACTGGGCGCTCTGCATTGACTGAAGGAGGAAAATCCCTGGGCCCTAAATTTTTACCTGATTAGACAAATATAAAATGGTCATTAAGGTTAGATTTGAAACTTGATAGTGCTTCTCAATCACCTAAAGAAAGCAGCAACAGCTAAGTATTTCAGATCAGCTGTGGGGAAAAGCAGCCCGAATAGCATTAGGATAGATTAGCTGCCATTAGCTACCCATTAGCTGGGCAGAAAAGATCCTGCAGTTAAAAGTTAAAGTTGGGTATGTGAGATTTCAAATGTTTGATTATGGGATTTTAAAAGAAGACTTGATCCCTGTCTGCTGATAATGTTTTTAACTTACTTGTTTAGTCTTAATTTCTTTTTTTTTTTCCTAGTTTGCTCCACTTATCTGTAAGTTTCACTTTCTTCTATTCTTCTTCCTGTAGAACTGAACTCTAATATTTTTAAAACTTCCTCTATTAGAAAGAAGGTTGAAAATGAGAGTATGTCTTTACTTCTAGCACTATTCAAGTCACCAGGTACCTAGTTAATGGGTCTTGCTCAAATGTTCATGGTTACACCTATCTCTGGATCTGGAGTCTGAAGAAAATTTCCACCTCCTCCGAATACACCAACAAAGGGGTACTGGAGTTCTGTTTTCACAGAGTGTGGAGCACAGCCTAGTTTCTAACCAAAGCTCTTAGGACAATAACAGGTTTCCTTCCATGGAAAGGGTCTAGGAGACAGACATGACCCTAGACTTTTCTTGATAGCATAGCTGTATTTGCAGTTTTTTATTCCTGAGTTTGTTATAGACTGTTGAGAAGTTCTGGAGTGTGAGACATCAAGGGCTGCATTGCCCTCTCTGTGTGAACCTAGAGGCTGTGCCTACAATGGCATGGGACAGCCCGCAGGAGCAGGTCCCTCAGCCCCATTTAATTTGCCGATGCAGAATCCAAACTTGTATGTCTTGTAAATTCAGTTTCCCAGGGAGAAACCTCTGTGACCAGAGGATGCCAGGCTGGAACTTAAGTGACATTACTCTGCAAGTATGTTTGCCAAAGGAAACACTAAGGTAGGAGCATCATTACATTTGGTCTGAGAACTTCAGTAGGCAAGCAGGACTTCATCCAGCTAAATTATTATAGTTTGACTATTTCCATTCTTGTGAGTTTGTATTTTGTCAATCTTTGACAAATATCTTAGCTCATTTGTCAATAAAACTGAGAGAAGTGTAAGTTCAGAAGCATGTCAACACCTTCTGTTTTGTCATCAACTGTGATAAGGTTAACGTTGAATATTTTTGAATTTATTTGGTAAAGAAGAAAAATGACATCTGTTTTGTAACCTCACATCTTCCTACACTTTCTGACAGCATGCAGCATTTTCACTGAACTGTAAGATTTGCTTGTGAAAGCTGAGCTAATCAGAGGTGGCTATCCAAAGTTCAGTCAATAAATAGCTTGGCTTTCTAGCTTGCAACAATATAAAGGGAGATCAATAAGAACTATGAAGATTATTTCTCTGTTTTCTTCTGCTTCATGTTAAGCTAGCTATGAAGGACAGACTGCTTCCCTTCTATCAGGTTTTTGTCCTTAGCTATTATGCTGCACCTGTTTAGTGGAAAGAGAGAAGTGTATGTGAATACTAGCCTCTGAATATTTGCATTTAAGTAATACATTCCTAAACAATACCTGTTTATAGCCTTTGCATATTTACTATCAAATCAGAAAGCTTAATTAAAAAATGATGTAACTTCAGTCCTTAGGATGTCCATGGATTTTGTTTTACTATTCTTACAGAACTGGCTCAGTTACATAGACCAAATCCCTGTCCTGTTTTTTTGTAATGAAAAATTCCTATCAATACAAAAAGCAAGCTTTTGTTCTGAAAACAAGTGCATAGTTTCTACCTTAACAACATAGAGTGCAGCCTCAGTAATGTCAGCCCACACGGAGCTTGTGAAACATTCATTATGTCAGATTATTTTCTGGAGAAGGGTTTAGTAAATGGCTGTACCAAAATAGTGAGGAAGTGTCCAGGCTGAATTGAATATCAATGCGAAGATCAAGCGCTGACCAATGTGAAATGAAGATATTTCTGAGATAAAATGCAAGAAGCAAAAGCCAATAAAAAGAAACACAGTTACATACTTAATATAAGCTGTATAGAGAAAAAAACAAGGAGAAGGATCCAAGAGAACCAAGTCAGTTTTAAGTGTTTTACATAAAGGACAATTATCAGCAAAACCAGTGGCTATTGATGTTGGGATTTTTTTAAGTATTGATTTAAGTGAGTGTATACTTTAGATCTGTATCTCATCTGCAATGAAGGTTGTTTGTGACCAGACATTTAATGCAATTTTAAACAGAGGACTAAGATACAGACCAGAATCTGGAAGAAAATATGTAATATTCATAAAGAGTTAAAGATATTTTAATTGTCAGGATGGCTGAAATTCCAGGAAAGAATCTAGGGAAATAAGCCAAAATAATCTTGGAACAATTCTCTTTGAATATTCATTGAGGACAGATAAGGTCTGAGAACAGGAAAAGTTCAGAAAGTATCTCCAAAAGAAATTAGGGGAACAAAACAGAAAGCTTAACTTGAATACCCAGGAAGAACAAGTCAAAAGTGTCATGAAATGGTGGGGTTTTTTTTGGTCTTGGTTATCTGCCCTCAGCGTTGAAGAAGTCTGTCATTGCAGCTAAACTTGATCTTATCTAAAAATTTGGGGTAGTGGGTAATGCAGTGCTGCAATCCAACATTTCTGTTAATCACTTCCATCTCACAGTAGGAACAAATGCCAATTTGGAACACTCTGAAAAGAGCATCACAAACTCTGCACCTTTGAAAACTGGGGATACTGCCTGAAATCCGTAAAATGGATTTCAGTGCATGAAACTGCAGAGGAGCAAGATAGGAAATGAAAAACAAACACAGAGTAGGAACCATGCAGCTGAATAGCACTGCTGCAGAAGCTGAACTAGCTCATACAGTTGATCATGAACTGCATATACGCTAATGTTGTGATGCTATTTCAAGAAAAGCAAATTGAATTTTTATAGGTTGGAACCTGAGCTTCATACCTAAGACATAGCAAGCAGGTTGGTTGTTTTTTTTTTTCACCTCATGTGGAGCCTAGGGTCAGCAGCCAGGGCCCAGTGTCCAGTTCTGGATACCACAATGTGTAGACAGAATTACAAGGAGGGGAAAAAAAAAAAAAAAACCAACAACAACAGGGAGAATCAGTTTAAAACACCTGAAGTGGAAAAGATGAAGGAACTAAACCTAGCTGAGAAAGATGAGAGAGAAGAGATTATCCAAGCCTGTAAAAGTTCTGCTATAAAAATGATAGTCAGCAAACGTTCTGCATGCTCTTTAAGACCATGACAAGAAATAATCAGCCCTGGTGTTCAGCAAAGATTTAAAGCAGATATCAAGAAACAGTCTGGATTTCATCAGTGGAGATTTGACATTTTCCAAGGATGGAGACTGCTCAGCCCCTCTGGGCAGCTTGTTCCAGAGCTTAACCACTGGGATTTATGCAGGCTGCAGCATAGCCTCTTGCCCTGTCACTATGTACTGCTAAGGCTATCCCCATTCCCTCTGTAATCACCCCCATAGGTAGCTGTAGACAGCAATTTAATCTCGTTTGCCCTTTGCTTTTTAAGGCTGAACAAGCCAGTTCCTTCTCTTCTCCTCTCCTATGTCTTGTTCTCCAGCCCCCAGACATCTTTGTGACATGCTCCAGCATGTCCATGTATTTCTTGTACTGGGGAGCCCCAAACTGGACACAGCTCTCCAGACGTGGTCTCACAAGTGCCAAGAGGAAAGGAAGAAGCACTTTGCTCAGCCTCTTCTCTGTCCTGTAATGCGTGTATGCAGACGGTTCCCATTGCCATAAAAGCATGTTGCTGACTCATGTTAAACTTGTCTGTCAGGATTCCCAGGTCCCATCCTGCAGAGCTGCTCCACAGCCAGTCAGCCCCAATGCATGTGTGGGGTTATCCCGTCCCAGATGCAGGAATTCATGGTTGGTTTTGTTGAGCATCATGAGGCTGCTGTCAGCCAACTGCTGCAGCTTGCTGAGGGTCCTCAGGTTAATAGTCCTGCCCTTCAGTCTTTCAGCTGCTTCTCCCCAGATTTCATATCACCCACCAGTTTGCCAAGAGCACATTCCATCCCCTCATCCAGATGACCAATAAAGACATTAAACAGTATGGCCCATGAGGAATACTACTTGTATATGGCTGCCAGGACTTCCAACTACTGACCACTACTGTGTTAATCCAAAAACCCAGCCAGTTTTTTATCCACCTTGCAGTAAATCCTCACAGTCCATATTTCCCCAGTTTACCTACAAGTTTACTATGGAAGATCCTGTCAAGGTAACAGCTAAAGTAAAGGTATACAACATCCACTGCTCTCCCCTCATCCACAGAGCCCATCATTTTTGTTGCAGAATGCAATCAGGTTGGTCAGTCTCCATTTGCTCATGGTAAATACATACTAGCTGTACCCAAAGACTTTCTTGTCCTTCATGTACCTGGAAAGGGCTTCTGTGAGGACTTACTCCACAATGTTCCCACTTACTGATGTGAGGCTGACCAGGCTACAGTAGTTCCTTCATACTTTTTTGAAAGTGAGCATAAGATTCCTCTTTTTCCAGTCACGGGAAACCTCTCCTGAACACCAAGAGCAGTTTTGCATGACATTCACCAGCTCCTTCAGCTCCCTCCCTGAGTTCAATTCTCCTCTGTCATGGAGGGTATATATACATTGGCCTCCTCTACCTCACTTTTCTAAATGCTGCTACTAGGAACAGAGACTGGGAGGTCTGAGATCAAACCTTGCCAATAAAGACTGATGCGAAGAGGACCTTGAGAATCAAAGCCTCTTCAATGTCCTTTGCCACTAGCTTGCCTGCTCCTAGGCAGCAAAAAGCCAACATATTCCTTGGTATTCCTTTTGCTGCCAAAGAACCTATACAAGGTCGTCTTCTTGTCCTTTACATCTATCCAGTGTCAAATCCAGCTGTGCTTGGCTTTCCAAACTTTCTCCCTGCAATAACTCCAGGTGGTAATCGTGCATTGCCTCTGGGTAGCCTGTCCCTGCCTCCACTGTTTTTCTTTTCTTTTTCTTTCCCAACTCACTTGGGAGTTACATACTTAGCCCAGCTGGTATTCTGACACACATTCATTTTCTTGAGCACTGAAACAGTCCTTTCTTACACTTCGAGACAGCTGCCTTGGAAGATCAACCAGCTCTTCTGAGCACCTTTGCCTTTCAGAGCAGTATCCACTGTGGTCATGAGGCTTCTTCCAGATACTCAGCTTTGCTCAACTGTTGTTCTTGATCATGGTCTGTAGCAGACATCCACCACAATGTCCCCTCTGTTCCCTACCCATAATCTCTGGACAAACCTGTTACCTATTTCATAGCAGTCCTCTCTGCATTTGATGAATTCTTCTGCACAGCGTGTAATGTCTCCTCCTTGTCCACCCAGGCTGTCCTTCCTAAAGAGCTTGCAGCCATTCGTTACAGTGCTCCAGTCACACAAACCAATCCATCCCTCCAATGACACCATAGCTCTGGGGCAGCTCATGGGCTCTCAGCACTTCTTTTCCCGTGGTATATATGTTTGTATTCCCATTTTTCCTCCCTCTGTCATCACTTTCAATTTTAATATAGGAAAGGGAAGATACTCCATAAACCCCGAGTGTAGACTTGGAACTAAAATTCTTCACAAGAGGCTACGTTGGAGCAGGCAAATATAGAGGTACAAGCTTCTACATGCCCATCCCAAGCCAGATCAGGCCTAGATGCAGTAGGTGTTCATCTAACTCTAAGCTAGTAAGTCCATGTCAACATGAGTGCAGTGCTGTACCAACATGGCTGTGTCACCACTGCACCCTGGACACCCAGCAGTTCAGGGTGCTGTTTGTCATGTACAGGGTTCCCAAACCTTCTGAGACTGCTACTTTATCTAAATAGTTAGTCTAAATGTACAATTAAACTGTGCAGATTTATGGGCAACAGTTCCAGCAGGAATGGGCAAGTCCATACCCAGTTTGGGTGACTGCAACCTGGCTGGAAACTACTGTTGACACTTGCTTGGAAGTTCCTTTACAATGAAGCATTATGTTACACAGGCCTGTCTTTGGCCATGCTGAGACAGGAAAAGCAATTCAAGCTTTAGCAAGAAACATGAAAAAGGCACTCCAGAAACTCCATAACGTCTATTTTCAGTGAAGACAGGAAAGCATTTTCTAAGATTCTCCCTGCTGGTTTTCATCTTAATGCAAAATCCCCAAACCAACCCTTTGCAAACATCCGTCCCCACTAGTTTAACATCTACTTGCCATTACTAAGTTTGACTTGCTCCTGTTTGCAGCAGGAAGACTTGCAATTCGCACAGTACAGTACACAGCTTGATGAGCAATATTAAGTGCACCCTTTTGTATAGTATAGCCAACGTGTTAAAAATAGAAGCAGACCAAAGCCTTCTAAGGAGGGATTTCTCTTTCTCCCACCATCAGATGAAGCTCTTCAGACCCATAATTTAACTGTTTGTCTCATTGTAGAGGTGCTAAAAAATTTATCAAAAGACTTCAGCTAGTAAGTCTGCAATTTAGCTTGAAAAGTTTGTTTCTTCCCATTCTGTCTAGTTTTTGAATAAAGAGATAAGGGATAACGCCTGCTTGCCATGGTAGGTACATGAGCTATAATTTGCAATGAAATATCATGAACTGTGCCATACTACAGAAGCTTTAATTAGAGTAATTTAAACACATTGTAACTTACCAGTGATTTTGCATTCAGTATATTTTAAACAGCTGAGCCCTGAAAAAAATGCAGTGATTTGCTCACCACCACATATCAATGGGCTTCTGCAGCTGTGGAATCACACTCAAATCGAGCTTCCACAGGCAGCCAAATTATTCTTCAGGAACTGGAGAAAATCAGAGAATGATATCCATAAAGACAGACCGTTGAAGAAAAATTAACTGTTAGGTCTCCTATGTGATTTTTGGCTGTTTGTACCTGGACGGCAGACTTCAAGGGTCTTTATTTTAAAAAAAAAAAAATATTACTTACTGTAATAGTTCGTAGATATTTCACCTGTTTGTCTCTAGCATCACACATTCACTGTTCCCTGTTGGGGCAGGAGGCAGCTTGCTGGTCTGCACACAAGGCCATCAAGGTGTACCTCTAGTCAGCCAAAGCAGAGAAAAATGCTCCAAGAGAATATGCTATTAAGAGTAGTGTAAGCACGGACTAAGGCTGGAGTGAGTTAGAAAGGAAAAGATACCAGGTTCTACTGGCTGGCAGTTTCAAACTAACTGTTTATTAAAGCATAATCTCACAAGACTATAATTAAGAAATGAATACGCTTTTGAGTGAAGGAATGAGGGCTAGAAAATTTTTTTCCTAACTCTTTCTTGGCAATTACATTAGCATTGTATAGACCCCCAGTGTATTTTATTATGCAGGCCCTTGCCAATTCCAGAAGCTAGAAAATATAAAAAGATTCTTTAATTCCTTGCACAGCTGCTTAAATCACTACCAGCTACAGGTAGGAGACTAATTTGATTGCACTTTTACACATGCTGCACAAGCACTTAGAGGGAAAATACGTAGGAGATTCAGCATCAACATCACCACCCCTCCACTGTGTCTCCATAAGGCACCTTGCAAAGACTAGTTCGTGTTGTGCATCTGGTGCAGGACTAAGTCCATGCTTATGCCCAAACATGCATACTCTACACACGCAAATCCCTAAGCATAGACCACTGAGCATATCCTGCCCGGTGTCTGCTAGTAGGGAAGCAATCATGCCTATCTCTGATACATAGCAAAAAGGGGGACTAGTGGGTCGCAGCTAACGGCTCATCTGCCCTTAGTTGTTTCTGCATGCCTGATGTAAGGACCAAGATGAGCAGTTAGGGCTGACCTAAGTGGAACTGCCGACCTCCTCCTAGCCAGGGCCCATCAGAGGCTGGTTTGGACAGAAAAGTGGCACCTCAGGCACCAGATGCACAAAAACCTAAAGATTTCCTTTAAGGAGAGACCAGCCTGTAAAGAGAAGACTTTTATACTTCAAAGTTGAGAAAGGTTAACATCTCTGAGATTAAGTGTTCACCGCAGCATCTGTAAATGGTAGAGAAAGGTATCAAATCTGTAAAGGGCATGCAATTTCCACACAAAAGCAAGGGATTCCTCTGAAAACACTCTCTCCAGGCAAGGATTGCTCTAATAATATTTTCAAAAGACAGCACAACAAAACAGCTAATCATTATAGGCTTCTCGAGGACACCCTACATAGTTAATTCAAACCTAAACCACAAAGGAGTAGAAGCACTTTATTCCAACACTTGCTTTTTTTTTTTAAAAACTACCTTTCTGAAAATGTAATTGGGTCAGCTGTTCAAGTGACAGCATTCACAACGGGGGAAGGATGAGTCTTCAGTGAGTGATTAAATTCTGGAACAACCCATTTAGATAACCATAAAAATATTTTATTGCAGATCTCATCCAAATTCAGGAATATGTTTCTGTCATAGGACAAAAGAAGAACAATAAAAAAATAAAAATTAATACAAGCCTTTAAAATATGTTTTTCCTTTCTTGGGAGCATTAGAAATTTGTAGACTATTTCTGAGACAGAAACTTGTCACAGGACAGCCTCCCACTGCCCACCAGGCTGTCCCTTCATGCCTCTCGAAACCACAAGTGCCTTCTGCCCACACAGCAGGCACCAAATTTCATTAGCATGCTCCAACAGGAGACCGATTAGCAGGGCTGTGACTGCAGTAGGGACACAGATGAACCCTTGCTTGGTTCAAATACTCATTTTATCTATAAAATTAATAAAACAATAATAACCAAACTTCAGAAAGCAATAACACTAAACAAAACATCTACTTGACTGAGTGCTGATAGCACTGACAGCCCACCACACGGATGCATCTCACTTGCACAATGAGCCATTACACCTACAGCCCATGTATGGCCCCAGGGAGGTCAGGGTCCCATGCACTGCCCCAACAGAGAAGCAGGGGAGGATGCCACGTTTGGCTCAGATCAGTGGTAGGGATAAGGTCATGCCAACCACAGTCCAAATGGCAGTAGCACAGCTAGCTTCATCTCAGGTCCAGCAATGAGGGTCCAGTGTTTCCTCCCACAAGATTTACTTCACCATGTAGGGTTTATATCACCAGTCCCTGTGCTGAACATTACATGGGTCATCCAGTTGTGTTTGGTGGTTTCATCCAGTCATTACCCCTTGCCTCTGGCAAGGAGCAGGGTGCCAAGGGATGGCAGTGCAGACTCCTCCACAAAAGACATCCTTTGCATCAATATTGCAAACAGAGGGAAAGCTGGCTAAGGAGTCAGGGTAAAGAGAAAACAACCTGTTTCTGGCCTCCATAAATCAGCTGGGCCCACTACTACAGATAAATTCCTTCAATAACTGTATTTACTTAGGCAAAGAAGATAGCCTTCGTTTCTGGATATATTGTGTAAGAAGATTTCAGGATCTTCCTGTTTTACTGGTCAATCTGTCTTTCATTTGACCTGTAACAAAGCTTGAATAAAATGTTTTTCATAAAATACTTGTCACTACTGTATAAATATGGCATTAGTTATTGTGACCTAATGCAATACAATCTATTTTTTTATGATTAAAAAATATGAAGGTCCTAATATACTAGGGAGAGTTATCAACAGGGATTATAGTACGAGACTTGATAGTTTCTGCAATGTAATCTACGTTCTTTATTTGAATCATGATTAAAGAAAACAACATTTGGTAGTACCAGCAAGTTGTGCAATGCCATTATTTACTGCCTTAGCTTCCTTGCCTTCTCAAAGGTCAGTCTACTCTTATACAAACCATTACCTAAACACTCACTGTTCTACCTAATCATACTGCTCGCTTAGGGGCACATATTTAATACTAGTCACTATATTAATTTCAAAATGCTGGAAAAGCCTCAACTAAAATCAATTGGATGACCCCATTTAGAAGCAACAAGCTAAAGAACCCCCTTTCTCTGCAAAGCTTTATCACACACATTCTTAGCTTACCACGTTGAAATGCCACCAAGAGTGTCTTCTCAGCAAATTTCAAAGAACATGCAAGGCAGAAGGAAAAAAAAGAGAGCATTGTGAAGGAGAAGCTTTTATACTTCTTATATGTAGGTCACAACCAGCCCTAGGCATTTATTCATTAAGACTTACCTGAGAGTGTCCAAGAGCCTCAGGTGTTCTGCGTAAGAAAGCAGACTGAAGCAGTAAATCTTTTGAGGAAATATTTGGTGTTGTAGCTGTATCAGTGTTTATCCTGCTGCCTTGTCAATATATCAGATAAGCAGTAACTTGTGGTAGTTCAACTTCAGTTTTTTTTCTCCTGAATAACTACTTTATTCACCACAGGTGCAGGTGGGCCACATTCATGAGAAAGGTTCAGTCATGTGAATTAGATTTGGTATAAAAACCCATCCCAGGAACTCAGTTCTGCCTATAGGTAGTATAAGTTTCAGTTGAAAGTGTGTGTAACCTATTAGGTGTTGCTGATCAAAGTGTTTAATTTAAAGGATTTCTATGTAAGTTGTTAGTATTGCTATCAGCAGGTAGGTGAATAAACAGCTAGTTAAATTTTACTTTATAACTGTTTTCCTGGCTATAGCCTTGCTCTTTAAAGAGCTGTACTTGGTTATGTAAATGTGCTGTGCACAGAGAAATGGCAAGTTATGGCTCCTGCTAATGTGCCTGAAAAATGTTTAAGGGTAATAGGGCTTTGTGGGTTGGGAGAGAGGAGACAGAGAATGGTGTGGTCTGAGCTAATTTGATATTAGCAAGGGTAAAATGCAACTATTATATGCAGAAAACCAAATTGCTCAGCATGTTTGTATTGTGGTTTTTTATTATGGTTCTGTATTGTACTTTATGACTGTGTTTTTACTTCTAAGGGAATCTCCTTTGAAATGTGTTCCTTGAGGTATAAAATGTATCATAGTGCTGTCCATTAGTACTGGCTTATATAGCGGGAGGTAGCAGTCTGCTATGAATTTAGATTGTGAATTGTTTATATCTTTCCTGTTTTAAATCCCTGTTCTCAATATTTTTGGCTGTGTCTGCTTGTGATGCTTAAAGTGATTAGAGAACTCAAGAGGAGCAGAACCCAAGTCTATTTGAATGGAATCTGTATCCCCTTCCTTAAAGGGAGGGGAGGACATGATCATAAAAATAACTTTCTTTTTCCTTTTATTTGATTTTTTTTTTTTATTTAACTATTGTCTGTGTTTTGAGCAAATTGGCTTTGAACACCAAGTTATTGGTTAATGTATGTTTGTAGAAACCTGACCTTCTAAGATATAGCTATTTAGTATTCTGGGCTATCCTGTTGCTGCCTTTAATAGGCCTTCAAAGACATGCAGCTTGAATAATAACCTAAATCTAAGGTTGTTACCCACTGACTATAGGCCTAATAAACTACTGCCACTGGGAATAGTTAATGACAAGTGTCCTACTTATTTGTAACTTGTGTGTGATATTTTCGTTTATACTTTAGCATTTGCTGTCATGATGTTTTTCAAAAAAAACAGGACAGTAAGGTTTCTCTCAGCCTTAAGGTTGTCTTTTAGGTTTGGCATGTGATTTTGATAAGGACTTCAGGATGAACTTGGTATTTACTGGAACAATGCCAAGTCAATAGCTTTGAAGTGTAAATCTCTGGTTTTGTTTGTCCAAGATGTGCAGATGAGCACTGGTAATGCAGGTCCACCTTGCCCTGAGAGTACTTGGTAGCATGCCTGAGGGAGGGTAGCCTGTAGCTGAGAGCATTTCATCATCTGCTGAGAGATGTGGCTTTACAGCATTGCTAAGGGACTGGAGAGTGCTGCTTGGGTAGGGTAAGATGTAATGAGAAGAGGAGATCCCTTTGCCCTTGTTCCTCACTGACCTCTGGCTGCCTGTTCTGCCTTGCTGCCCTAAGAGCCTGTCTGTGGCTGCTGTTCCTTTTCACTTATGGAATAACTGTCTTAAATCCAATTTGCCTCTTTTCCACTTGGCTATGCAGTAAGTCTGCTGTGACTTTCCTTAGGCTTTCTAACTGCTTTAATAAGAGCGTGGCCTTGGGAGATGTCTTAATCTGGGAAGCTGAAAGGGGGATATAGGGAGGGGGGAAATGCTTCCTTAAGTTGCTTGCTCTGATCTGCAGAGTGGATTGGTGGGTCCTCTGCAGACTGCTAACAGGGATAAGTGCTTGCTGGTCCCTGTTAGATAGTCTTTCCTTTCTTTTGGGATCCTTTTATTGCTGAAAGGAACATATGGATATGCAGTGGTTTCCACAGTTAAGGAATGAGTGAGTTGATTTTATACTCTAATGTTGATACATATCAACAGTCTGTATAAGTAAAATGCATGTTTAGGTTATATAAATATGTGTGTATACATATACACACACACATACTGTGTGTATGTATATGTATGTCTACAAGCTGTAACTTGACTCTTGTTGCCATATTTTTAATTCTGAAAAACAGCCATCTCCCAACCCAGAGCATTTTTTTCAGGGCTTCTTTATTAATTCTTAGTTTTATGGTGTTCTTTAATCCTCATACTGGTGTTGCACATAATGGTGGCAGACTGCCTTGAGATGTTGAACAGACTATCAAAAGATAAATTTTCTGTAAGAATTAATTCAAAGAGATTTATGTTCCTGCCGCTCTCTTCCATGTTTCCAAATATGATATCATGAATTGAAATAGATCAACTACAGTTGATGTCTCTTCTTGATCTATTTGAACTGCTTCTGAAGCTACTGATCATATGCTTTTGTCTCTTTCATGCGGGTGGTGCAGCTGCTTGTTCATTCAAGGCCCAGCTTCTGAGGTTCTGGGATTATTCCATGCCTCTAAAGTGGCTTTAAAACTTCAACTTCTTACAAGTAGTCAATGCTGGTTCATTCTTGGCATGGATTTAATCCACACCAGGATTTTGATGGAAAGGTTCAATTACTCTTTCTCTTTAACCTGATTGTCAGAAGCAAAAGGAATAAAGGAGATGGGACAGTTTCCATAACTCTTAATGATATTGTGCCTTACTCTGCAATTAATAGTATTTATAGCTTTATGTAGTCTCTCTTGTGCCTGCTTTTTCATATAGAAAGGTGAATTACTGCTTCCCAAAAATCCATAATAAAGACAAAATAACTCCTGTAAATAACTTTATAGTTCATTTGAGCAGTTAATTAAGAGTGTAGTATTGTTTCTCTTCAGTGACTGAGCAAAACTCAAAGCAGTTTCTAAAGAAATCATGAGTCTGTACATATGCCAAATGTGTATTCCACAAATATATAACAATTGCTAATCTTGTAGCATTAGGTAATATTTTCTTTTCCTGTGGACGCTTCTGAGTAATAGCCTTGTTAGAACTTCTACAGAAACAAGCTTGCCTTTTCAAAAGTTCTTATTGCTTTGTTCCTTGGAGCATATCATCTAGCAAGTGCTGTAAATTTCCTTTTCTGCTCCTGCCATCCCCTTGTGTGTTGGAGTGCATATATGTAGCATCACATTTGAGGTAGAGGTGGCTGACCCACAAAAAAGCCTCCTCTTCTGTGGGTATCTGACCTGGTTTCAAGTGCACAAGAGAACTTCAGCCATAGAAAATTAAAATATCTTCAAGATGTTTGTGCCATGTTAATTTTGTTTGAATATGAGGGTAGTAAGTACCTACAATAATTCTGACATGCTGCACAAGCCACAACATGTAAGAATTGTCTGCATAATATATACCCAGAGCTGTTATTCCTTCCCAAGAGGATCCTAGCAAATTAAGATTTCATTCATGGAAAAGTTATCTTTCAGGATTATCTTTTCTTTGAAGACTCTACAATGATCACAAAATATATCAAAGCAGCTAATTTGTTCCTGTTTTACTCAAGTGTTGGCAAGCGTATGCTGTAACGGCTTCCTAATGGATGCTTAAGAAGCTGTGCCTGTGTCCATAACTGTAGCAAGCAGAAGGTTCTCAACACATTGTAGTTGCTAATTACATACGAGTTTAGGTAATAGGGTTAATAGGCTACAGCAAGAGGTCAGTTTTTAGCTGTCACATTTGGGAACTCATTGTCTGAGATATGTCATGTGGGTTGTCCTAATGTGATGCTTATTAAAAAAAAAAGTTGGGGGATGGAAAGGAGGAAAGCTCTGCATTTAATGTTATCTGCTGCTTCTGAAGGTCAATAAGTTGGATGACTAAATACAGAACTGAGCTTTGTCCAAAATCATGCCTGTAATTTAGCTGTGTCATCTTATAACTTGTAACTCTGGATATATTGTGTGGATTAGTACTACTACTGCATAGTACCAGACTAAATTTGTGCAGCGAACTTTAATTTCCTTGTGGCAGCTTGCCAGGAGGCAGTCAGAGGTAACCTTCCCCTCTGCCCTGCCACAAGGTCCTTTCCTAACCTATCCCAAGAAAGCTGGTGGAGATGCTGTGGGTAGTTGCTTCACTGTATACACCGGGGATCATTCCCTCCCAACACATCCTGCTAACAGTGAAACCAGGAAAAAGTCAGTACAGAGGTTTTAGGTTTTTTAGACTTGCAGTCTAAGTAACAGCTTTCATGGTGATAACTGGGGGTAGGTTGCTCTTAGTTCTTTTGTTGTCATTGAAGGAAATGGCTTCTTTTTTTTTTGTCCCCCAGACAAAAGGACATAAGCACCACAAGGAGAGTTTGACAGAAGCATGATGCAGTATGCACTCCGTGGCATAAGAGCAGTAATTCTTGACTCTCTCCATTGGTCGTAATGCAGGTGGAAGTATGTCCCAAAGGAAAAAGACAATGAAACAAATGCCCTCCCACCCCAAACCCAACAACAACAACAAAAAAAAACAAACCAGAAAAAAGCACAGGGGAAACTTAGAAAATTGAATGGGCATCATCTTGCTAGAGTGAATAGAGAAAGGAGCTTCAGGGATAACTCAGTTTTCTTTATACCCAATAACTATTCTTCAATTTGAGAAGAAAATTACTTTCTTGATAACAGTCAAGAATCACAAACACTTTTTGCTCTGTTCAATTCCCCCTGCTATATGTTCACAGGACACAAAGGCAATGTATAATTTGAACAGCAGTTGACAGTTCATACTTGCACGATGGTATAGTAGTAATGTATTGTGTAATTTCACTACAGTCCAGTGTGTTGTCACTATTTCTGGCTTAATACAAAATGCAGATTAGCAATGCAGGGTTATTGTGCTGTACAGGGCTATGTCTATAATAGCATGTGCTGCTTTGGAGAATGCAAAAAAAACCCTCTTCTGGTGCTGGAGTGTTAGATACAGTCTTTGTGTCTAAATGTGGTGAGCATATGAATGTGAAATGTAAGAGGAGATTTGCCAACTGCTGATATCTTTCTTATTTCTCTGCCTCCATATGTCTTTCCATTGGCTGCCTCTTACGTCACAGTTTCCATCCCCCTGCTCAGATGCTTTTATATCATCTTTGGAAGAAGGATCTGTGTTCCTCTAACAGAAGGCATGCATAATGTGAGCTACTTATTGAAATAGAAGCATTTTCTTGGACCGTACATATACATTGATTTTGCTGAGCTCTCCTTTGAGTATGCAGGTAGGGAGGCTGTGAAAAAAAGGCATTACCGTTCATATCTGAATAGGTCTGCAGTCCCTCAGTGCAGGGTGAACTGCAACAGGAGTGTGACTCTGCAGAAGCGTTCGTTTACACGGCAGAAAAATCATCCTAGTTGTGACTCAATGGTTCACTCTGTTTACATACATAAACACACAAGATCATTTTTATTAAACATGCCTAAAAATATTCCCAAGGAGGTGTGTGTAATACAGGTTCTTAAATGTTATTGAAAAATATTCAGTTTTGCAGTCAGGTACACATTGTTACATTGCTCCAACTGAAGAATGGAAAATGCTGTTTCAAATGCTTCAATAAAGAAGTGAAAGATAGTTAATAGCAGTTGCTTTCCAAAGAAATATTTAAGGTACTGACTAAAAACTCTTGTTTAAATACCAGAAGTGTAATTTTCTCACATAACTTGAATTCTGCATAACTAAAATAGATTTCCAGTTAATATTTGTTCCTGGTTATAAAATAGGTATAAAACTGACCTTATGTATAATGTATGGTGTCAAAAACAGTGACTCTTACTATGTCTTTTGGGCAATTAGAAGTCTAGCAACTGAGTTTAGGATTAAAATAATTTCTTGTTCTTTATTTAAAGAACAGATTTTTTTTTTTAAGGATACTTGTAAAATAGGTGCATTTTTGTTTCCTTAAAATAATCTCCAGTTCCTATGCGAGTAAAAAGAAATAAGATTAGGCAAATTTTTTTTATGGGCTTGAGATGCTTTCTCCAGTCCCTCAGGTATGCTCCTCTGGAGAAGAACATGCTGACCTTCAGCAGCTCTGTGCCTGCTCCAGCCTGGCTTGCATCCCAGGCTGCTGTGGCTGAAGGGGGGCTGGATGCTGTGTGGTGGTCAGATGTTCTCCTGCAGCACTTGCTGCATGGCTGACAGATGCCCTGGCTGTATTGTGTTCTGCTACGTACACTTCTAGCCTAAAGAATGTGTTAGCCTCAGTCCTTTCACACTTCGTGCCTGAATAGTGTTTGTGTAATTGGCTGATTAGCAAGGCTTCAGGCAGGTGTGAACTAAGGACCTGACAGTAAGTGGTTTGGATGCTCATGCAGGGTTTGGAACTAGGCATAAATCAAAACCTGTAGTAAAGGCTTAGCTGTTCGGATATGGTATTCTCTCTCCAAGGTTGGGCACTCAGTCACTTAAGATGGAGACTTCCAGATATTCTCATGTATTTGGAGAATAATTTTCTTAAAGGAGCAAATAATCCGTATTTGCTTTTCCAAGTGGGTATGAGGTACTTAAGAAGAGCTGTTAGTTTACTGAGTAAATCCTTTAGACTGCAGGCAATCACTGTGGCTGGATATTACTGGAGACCATCATAAGCAGAGGCTGAGATGATGAAATGCACTGTATTTCTGATTAAAGATTATGTCCTTAATTGATAGCTGGAAAGCAGGCACTTAAAGTATTCTGACTTGTGAAATATTGCTGAGATAATGGAATCTGTAGAAGTGCAACAAGAAATTGTCAGTGACAGAGTAAGGGAGCAGTATCTGAACTATGCTGTCTCAAATCCACAGGTGTAGGCTTTGGTGTAAAGCTGACAGTGTTAAGCCCTGCCTTTGCACACACAAAGTGCTTTGAAATAACGACAGAAGCACTTGGGGAAGAGGTATCCATCCTGCGTAGAGCTGGCTTGGTTCCTGGGTGCTTCAGAAGTTCTGGTGCCAAAGGGTGATGGGGGTGCCAGGTCTGGCTGAGCTGGTGGCAGGCAGGGGTGTCCAGGTGTGGAAGGCCAGACTTGAAGCTTCTGCCTGAGTGAGAAGGAAACCTTGCTTACCAGAATGGGGGTTTCCCAAATCAGTCTTGGGTTTAGCCTTCCCATCTGTCTGTTTAGTGAGGGCTTAGGTGCTGCCTTTGGGAAGGAGTAAGAAAGTCAGGACATCTCTGCAAGGCATGCTGGTGAGCCAGATGAATGTGTGCAGCCTCATCCTTCTTAATTTTTACTTCAGTCCTGGTATTTTAGTTTCTCATGTATCAGAAGTGATTAAATCTTACCTTTTTGAAGAATGATGTTTGCTTGCATAAATGATATGCCTACCAAAAATCAAAGTAATCTCAAGTGTGTGCTAACTGATTATCTTATGCAAATTATCTTAAGTTTATCTTGGGTAACACTCTTGTTTCATTCTAGGGAGTAAAAGATGCACTTTGAAATGCAGACTGACATGGCTAAATGAATTACACCTTAACTGAGTTTTGCTTCACTGGGGGGTGGGGGCAGCAGGGATTACAATTTAAACCAGCTGAGAAAGCACAGAATATCTGCCACTGTTATACCTAAAAGATCAGTATGGCATTGAAGATAATTGCTGTTTAATGGCTGCTCAGAGATCTTCGTAAAGAAAAGCAATGACTGGGACACGCTTTATGGGTGTATCAGTTTTTGCTGCGATGGGAATGTGGCACAATCGTTGTATGATTTTAGTCAGTACAAAGAAACTTCTACAAAAACCTCTCTAACACAGTGTATAATCACTATAACTCACAAGGGAGCATGTATTATTTGAGGGAGGATGGTTTATCTTGCATATCTAATATTTTTTCTAATTATAGTGTTTTAAACAATGGCTAATAAAGCAAGCTACACACCGTTGTTTGAAAGCTAATAACTGCATTCCACTTCAGAGGAATGGTGTTGGCTTTCCTTCTCCGCCAGATAGTTGTGGTCTTTGTAAGACACTGTAGTCACTATTATATGCATAGTGCATGCTAAATGCTGAAACTCTACCCACATAGAGATATGTTAATGGTGGATCATTAAATACAAGTCAAGCCTTCCTTATCTTTCATCTGTACTCTGGGAACAATTCATTCAGTGTGGTCTGACAAAGTGTTGAATTGTAATGAGCCACTAAGGAAAAAGTATCTTTGTAAAGTTCATGTTGCTTCTATGAAGGGTGGGTGTATCTGCCTCTGTCTTTCCACCAAACATAAATATTGTTCAGTTCATAGCTCCTGTTTCTCTTATTTTCACCCTCCACCCCTTTTCCTTGGCCTTGCCTCTGTAGGTGAACAAACCCTGTAAATTTACAGTCTTGATAATTAGTGGCCTTCTGTTAAATAGCAAGTTGGAATGCCCTACTCATTTGTTACTTGGGTTACTAGTCAGACAAAAATAGACATCATCAAATACAGTATCAGTTTTGAGAGGTGTGGGTTGCCTCATTTTGCCACTTTTATACTGGGGAAAATAGAGCTAATAGATGAAAATGTCAAGAACCTCTTGAACCTCAGTGCCTCTTGATTAACAGATAACACTACACACAAAGAAGGCAACTGATGAATTTTCTTCACTCTGAATGGGTTGAGTTTAGACTGTGAAGAAACCTGTACATACAGACCTGGGAACATTGATGTTTTTGATCACTTGATCTCTATTCTGCATTATTTAACTGTGGCTCTGTATTCTCTCCCACCTTCACCCTTCCTCCTCCCCCTGTATTAAACCTCTAGCAAAAGGTAAGATGAGACAGGATAGTATATGCTTCAGTAAAACAAGTTCTCTAGCTAAAGTCATATTGTACAGATGGCTTGTTTATTGTATTTAAACTTGGTTCCTCAGTTCTTCCTGCTACCATTTCTTGTCAACTGCAACAAAATTTCACACTTATGAAGGTGCAATAAACTGGTAAGAAGGAAAAACTCGAGCCCAATAAATTCTATGTGCTTTCTCCTGATCTAACTTAATTTAGATTTAATTGATAGGGAGTAAAATGAACAGATTTTGTGCCATACTGTGATGACTTAGAAGATGATGCAACTTCATACAGAAATATTGTTTCTAAGAGTATTTATGGCAGGTTTCTTGACCTGCTGCTTCCTCTTCTCCTACTTAATAACGGGGGAGCTGAATGCTGAAAAGGCATCTTATCAAGGAAATTATACAGGTATCTCTATGTCCCCTCTGCAAAGCATGCAGTTATTCCTGGGGGAAATAAGGCCCAGTGACAGCACAAATATGTTATAAGATAGAAGAAAGTAACTTGTATAACTCCAGTCTTCTAGCACAGCTGGATGAGTTGGATGTTTTAGGCATAGGTTGCCAGAGGGCAGTATTGTTTAGAGAAAAACTTCTGCTGCACCCAGGTCTGCTTGCTCCAAATGCCTTTTGCCTCATGTACATCAGATTATTTCAGTAAACTGATAGCCTTATTGGGAAGAGGAATGGGGAGAGTACTGAGGTCCCAGGCAGCCATTCAGATCTTGGGTAAAACATGAGAGGTGAATTATTACAGTGGGCAGGTGCCTGTGCTTGACCAGGACCTTGGCAGATCTTCTCTTTATCCCCAGCAGTCTAAGCAGCCTCTCTGGATGTAGGATGCAAACTCTTCCCCTCAGCTGCTGAGCTGCACCTGCATCCTGCTCTCCTGTGATTGAGTAGTGAGGGAGAGGACTTAGGGCAGAAAGCAAGGCCCATACATAGACTTTTGTTTTGGGTTTCCAGACCAGTGCCAGCAAACTTGCATGTCACTATTTGTCACACAGCTGAGGGGTTTCTGACCTACCTGATGAAGCAGAACTGTGTAAAAGCTGTTGTCATGGCTTATTGTCTGCTCAGGGATGCTGTAGGAGATATCAACAGCATCCTTCAGAGGTGTTGAGGCAGTGTTACCCAGTCAGCAGTTTCCTGTGGCACTTCCCTGGAGTGCAAAAACTGTTTCTGGGTAGAAGCAAACATAGCCTGGCTTCCTGGGTTTCTCTATGGTATGGTAGTTTAACACTGGCAATGCAGTCAGTTGGGCAAAGGGGAATTGTTTCACACAGGAAGAATTAAAGCTTGGAGCAGCAGAGTTTAATTATGTATTGTCATCCACAATGAGCATTTCATTCCTATAAGATTGAGGAGGTGAGAAGCAGCAGAGGGTAGACTGAGATCTTTGGCTAAATGCTGCCTACATCTGCATGGGACAGGTCAACTTTCCTTTTGGATGTTTCTGGACCTTTTTGATCAAGGGTGATGCTATCTAGGTGCAGTTAGTAGCTGTTTCTAGACTTTGGCATGAGACTGAGGGTGGGGGGAGCTTGCCTTTGCAGCTCATGTATTTGCTGTTTCAGAGCTGCTCATTGGGATGCAGGTGTCCACACAAGCTCTGTCTGTCAAAAAGGCTGAAAATGGAATAAACAACTTATTTGAAGAAAGAGCTGTCCTTGTAGTTTTGGATGCAGATGAGTGGTCTTCCAGCTTTTTTCAGGAGCTCCTAAAAGCATATTTCAGGGCTCTTTAAGTCCTACAGGGGCAGGAACCTTTCTTATTTATATAGACTGCAGTCTTCAGTACTTGGCTCTTGGCTGCCTGCCTTGCACTGGAGCTTTTTGCAGGTGGACAAGTATTTGGTGTTGTGACCTGGGCTCAATGGCTTGGCAGGGTTTGGAGTAACAGTGGGAGGGGGAGTCTGTGGGAAGCTTGGAGCCCTCTGGGATGCTGCTAGTGCTCAGGATCTCCAGCCACTTTTTATTTTACACAGGTGCTGAAGTGTTTGAAGGAGCAAGATGCTACCACTTCATCAACTTCAGAGGAGTTCAGGTTGTACTAAGGCAGAAAAATCCTGAGCCCTTAATTCTCGACTTGCTGACAGCCACACAATGGCTGTAAGGACTCTGTGGACTTGCAGATTGTGTAGGGATGGCTGGGTAACAGTTGCAGCTCTAATTCTTTTTAGGTGGTGGTGATGTCAACAGAAAATTTTGTGGTAGATGTGTGCATATGAAGCAATACAGGTTTAAGAGCAAAATGGTGTAGGGAAAGAACTGTGTAATATTGACAAGACTACTTTGATGTTATGCATTGAAAACCATAAAAATTGTTCATTACCTTGTAAAGGATGTTGAAGCTTCTTGCTGTATACTCCTATACTCAGCCTGAGCTGTCACGTTTCTCTTTGCTACATTGGTGACAGTCTGCAAAATCCCCACTGAAGGCTACTCTGCAGGCACAAATACAAGAGATGACACGCTTGTAAGTGTAAACTCAGGAAAAACAACAACAAGAAATATCCACCATCATGGCAGCTTGCTACCTGTTTTAACAAGCTGTTACATGTTTTAACAAATTTTCACATAGCACCTTAGGCTGGGTGCAAAAAAGTGTTTAAATCTGTTGCATTATGCCTCAGCTGCATGTCATCTGTAAGACAAAGACTTCAGTGGGGTTTATGAAGTTTTAGTGGCATGAATCCTGCTGTCACTCTCTAAGTGTGTTAAACATTATTTCTGATTGGTCTGCATGCATCTAAATACTTGTTTACAGAGGAGTTAGTTGCTGCATTCTCTGAATCTAACTGAACTATCCTAATATGTACTTAGCAAGGCTTTACATAGCCTTGAGGCTTAACTTATGTGATGACTTCTGAAAGAGAAAAAGGGATTTGCTTTATCAAGTAGCTTGACTGTGAGGAAGGCAGAGAAGTGGAATAGTGTCTCAGCAGCTGCTATCCCATTACAAGTACATTAAAAATGCACACATGTGTTCTACAGCAGTTATATGGTTGGAAGGGACTCTCTGGGAGACTTCAATATTGTTCTTTTCTTCCAGTTCCTCATTTGGACAGTGAAGGCACGACAGCAATGGCTGAGCTTCCTTTTCTCAAAGCTGATGTCAGAGAGATATTTGAAAGTAAGTTTCATGTACTGCGCTAGATTCTGCTTTTCATTAAGGATCATCTACTAGCTGATCAGGGACTCTGCATATCCCTGATTAAACACTCTTCCAGAAGGACAAAATCTTCTGTTGGAGCACAGGCATAAATATCATGGGTAATAGCTGATTTTATAATTAGTTTATGACCACAGTCCTTCATCTCCAGAGGTAGGATCTGTCTATTTCCATAAGCATTTGGTCTCTTACATTTTAAAAAAACTTCATTAGTCTTTTTAAGGCATTGGGTTTGACATAGAGTCAACAAAATTCTTAGAGCATAATTGAATACAAGAAATGGAGATATCTGATCAGTGAACTTGCATATGAAATATATGCAAGCATTCAAATCTCCTTTTTAAAACTAGCCCTTTCTGTGGAACAACTCCCCCACATCTGGATTCTTGAAAGAAAATATAATAGTCTTCATATGAATTCAGGGTGAGTTTCTTAAGCTTCTCATATTTAGCCCACTGCAAAAACAAGTGGGTTTTTTTCATATAGGGAGACAGCTGTACTACCTGTGGCTTGGATTGCCCAATATTAAAATATTTAGGTTGTGTATGAATTTTTTAGGCTTTGCCTATTTAATTTTGACTTTTTCATGGATGTGGGTTTTATGGGGGTGGGAAGGGGTCTGGTTTTCCTGCAAATTTTGAACAAACGTTTTGGTTGTCTTGGAGAGCAGATTTATGAAAAATATATCTGCCTACATTTTTATAGCTTCGGGGAAAAACTCAGTGTTGCCATGACTTAAAGGCCTTGAAGTTAAGGCAGGTCATAATCCGGGGTCTGAAGCATTTTTCCCTATACAGATGAATCCTGTTTGGTCTGCAGAATTTATTTGCTTAGATGTCTTCCTTAAAGTGGCACTTCAGTGCAGCTGGCCCTAGTGCATCTGAAGAGCTGCACTGACTGATGAAGAAATGTTTTTCTTGGTTCTTTGGGCTTCTGTGGAGTCTGCCTCTGAAACAAGTAGCAAAAATCTCTCCGGGCTTTCAGTGCCTTCTCTACTTGTATGCAGATGGCAGGGATGAGAAAAGCATCTCTTCTGCAACTTTACTGCAGAGGAGATGGAAATGTGATAGGATGAATGGGAGATGTTAAGACAGAGGAGGACATGGCAGGAGTTTGGGGTAGAAAAAACAGTAATGTATAGTTGGGAGGAAAAAAGTGTGTGCTGGTCTGATTAGATGGGAACATGTTGCTGTTACAGGAGACAAAAGCTTCGCTGGTAAACTTGATTCTGGATGTATTAAACTTCTGAGTCTTTGGCTCAGGTTATTCCCTCAGTCTGGATCTCTGTAAGTAACTACCTTTAGGTAATGTACCTGCAGTCTCTTGATAAGGCTTGTGTTTCTATACTGCTGTGTTCTATGAAAGGGTACCTTAAAGTATGCGAGACCTAAACAGGACAAGGGCAGAAGTCAAGACCAGAATGTAGTGACTACTCAGAGTGCACAGCACTCTAGAGGTAGTGGTTTAATCCTGAGGTGGGCTCTCCAGTGGTTTTTAGGTTGAGCTGTTTGACCTGGCTGGAGCTCCCTGTAGTGAGTCAAACTGCAGAGCTGAACCCAGACTGAACTATTGTAAGCAGTTCTTTCTTTTGATAGCTGTTGGGCTTTTTTTCTTTGTTTTCCAGTTCCTTTAAAAAATGACTGCAAGCCCCGAAGAAAGAGGAGGAGGATCTTGGAGAATTCCCAACTCGGGAGAAGAAAGCTTTGGTGTCGTAGGATGAAGGTGGTAAAACGGGAGTTGTGTAGGAGTAGGCATCAAGAGATGGTCCAGGAGCAGGTTCAGGTGGATGAAAGTCCAGAGGGAGCTCAGCAACTCTGCTCACCAGTACAGCTGGGGCAAGAAGGAGACCATCCCTCAGCAGCACAGCCACTGCCCCCTGGTCAGCAGCCCCACGGAGGGGCCAATGTCCACATGCAGCTGCAGAGGCAGACAGCGCGGGGAGGCATGGCCCCAAACATGGAACCACAACACATGGACCAGGGGTGGGAGGCCCCAGAAGTGACTGTGCAAGTGCGGCCTCAGAAGCTGAGCCAGGGGTGGGCGTCCCCAGAGGTGACTGTGCAGGTGCAGCCTCAGAAGCCAAGTCCAAGATGGGAGGCCCCGGCGGTGACCGTGCAGGTGCAGTTACAGCAGCAGGGCCGAGGGCCAGCTCTCCCACAAGTAACTGTGCAGGTACAGCCGCAGCAGCGGGGACAAGGAAAGGCTGGTGTCAAGGTCACTGTGCAGCTACAGTTGGGCCATGACCCAGAAGAAGTAACCTGCCTCCAGGACCAAGGTGAGGAAGTGTTAGGGAATGGAGAGCAGCTGACCCTGAAACAAAATCAGGGAGATTCAATGGCAAGATCTGAAGGTGAGAGAGAATTGGCTGTGGTGGAGCTGATGCCACAGGGGGCTCCAAGCCAAAAGCAGGATCAAAGAGAGGTGACAAAACCACAGCAGGACCAGAGCCAAGAAGAGGAAAGAGTGGAAGTCATGGAGCTACAGGAGATGCAGGTTGGAGACAAAGCAGACCTGTATGGGATGGTGACAGAGGAGCAGCTGCAGGACCAGAGCCAAGATCAGGAGCAGCTAAAAGCAGACCTGCCCCCACAAGAGGAAGATCAAAGAGCTATAGAGACGAGGCAGGAGCAAGGTGATGTTCAAGAAGGGCCCAAGGGGATGGTGGAAGAGCAGAAGGAAGACCTGGGGCAAGAAGTGTTGAAGAAACGCCCACGAGAGACTCCAAATTATTTTGTCTCTATTCCAATAACAGATGATCAGGTATTTTGAAGTAGCTGTTCAATCAAAAACAATAAAAACCTTAAATAAGAAACTAAGCATAAGTTTAAAGTTACCTTGGTTTTAAAGCTTGTTGAGCCCAGAGTGATCAAATTCTGCTCCCTTACCTGAAGTGATCTATTAGGTCTGGCTGGAATGCAGTTCACTTTCCCCATAGCAGCCCTCATAGTGCTGTGCTTTGTATTTGTAGCTAGAACACTGTTGGTAGCACACCAATGTTTTGGCTACTGCTAGGAAAAAAATCACTTTGAGGATTGCCATTGCCCTTTCCATAAGGTCTGAGTGGTTGTGTCTCTCCTCAATAATATCTTCTATTCTGTAATCTTTTTCCAGAAGAAAGCAGTGGCTTTCACCATCTCGCATTGTCCCATCCTACACTGTCTTACAGCCATGTTTAGTGTAATAGAAACTAGTATTGATTTGATTGTTTGTCTCCTTCCCCACTGAAGTTCATAATGGAGGATGAGAATTTCCTTCTCTTCTACAGAAGAGAAAAGGAGTATTGATCTATTCTCTCCTCTCCATCTCTTACCCAACAAACTTACCCTGATGTCACAGGTAGACAGTTAATTCCAGGAAGCCATGTGTGGAGTCTGCATGCTCATACTTTACCCTGGTATGCTATATTCTGTGATTCCCATGTTTGCAGCAGTGTTGAAAAAGCAAGTCTTTCACCTCCATACTGTAAACCAAAACACAGAAAACAAATATTTTCTTCTAGCGACTTTGCAAGGGTCCTAAAGCATTCCAAATACCACAGTAAATGTTTCTTCTGAAATATGTCAAGATAGCCTTGCAGAGCTTGGATAGTGCAGGCACTGTTATGATCTATGGAAATAAATTCCAAAGGTGATACAAAGGCTGGAGACACAGATTTCACACTTTTTTCTTTAACTAGTTATATATGACTGGTTTGAAGCCCCCTAACTTCTGCATAACCCTATGTCTCTGTATTTGTAAAGTAAGGGGGAAATATTGGCTCACCTTGAACTACTTATTCCCATTCTGCTGGTATGAATTTTGAAGCTGACACAACTTTCTGAAAGAATGATACAGAGCATCGCATTCCCAAAGCAGTGCTGTTAGTACTTTTACTAGGAACAGGTTTTTTTGCCCTTCAGTCTCCCATAGATAACTGACTTGCTGACGGCAATATTTTGTTAGTAGCTGCTCTGGTTATACAAAAGCAGACGGAGCCCTCACACTTAATACCAGCCCAAACTGCACCCCTCTTGTCTGGGACTCTGCTCTTGCTGCTGAATAGCAGCTTCGTAAGGTGGGACATGCCCCATGCAGCAGACCTTGATGTAGGGGCAGCAGGTAACTGTGCACTCAAATGTACTGTGCAGAGAAGGGAGAGAAGCTTTGGGGTGCAAAGACAAGAAAGACTATTCCATCTGGCAGAGGCAGGCAGGGGGAAAGTTTTAATTTGATTCAGTAACTGCTGTGTCCCAGCTAGCATGGGCAGAACTGAGAAACAGCATAAACACTGAATTATTAATATTTATAATATATATGCATCTTGGGATCTGTAAAAGGCAAAAACTGAATGTTAACTTGTATGAATGTAGTGAAAATACAACCCTTGGCTACCAGCTTCTGCTATTAGTTTATGGTGCTTTTTCCAATGAACCAAATGGATATTATTTGTTGCAATATATAACTTGATTCCTTTTTTCCTAGCTTAGGTTTCTATGCAGTATCTGGCACAACTGTATTTACACTGCTGAAAGGCAATAATTAAGTAGGATGACTGTATCTGTTGTACATCTTTTTCCTTTTTTCCAGCATGACAAGCAGCTGCAGTACAGTAGCTTGCTTTGGCAGGCTTCTGAATTTTTGTTTTTACCTTAGTTAAGTGTAGAAATGCTCATGTATGTGTTGGAGGGAGATGCCAAAGGCGCCTTCCTCTTGGTAGGCAATTATTTGCTCTGGCTTTGTCTTGAGTGGAATAATCTCTGAAGGTTATCTGGAGGATGGCCCCATGTAACTTTCCGTGATTCCTACATGTGACTGGGTTTTGAGAGGTGAACAAAAGTGCAGAGCACATCAGGAAGATAAATGCCAGGAAGGGAAAATAACTGTAAGCTGGAAGACAATATTGGCAGAGAAACAAATGGGTATGGAGGGGGCAAAGAATAAATCTAGGCTGGAAACTAGAAAGTTTCCTGCCATCTGAGGAATGAGATCATGGAACAGCTTGAGGGGACATGAATGCCTAACTTATTCTGCTATTTTAATGAGATTTGAGTGTCCTAGTATATGGCCTGTGACCACATCTTGTATAGCTCTGTGAATGTCCTTCCCTTCTTTGTCCTGTCCTGCTCTCTCAATTCTGCTCTTCCAGATTTCCTGCTCTCACACCAGCTCTGGTAATCTGGCAGCTCTGATGCCCCTGGCTGGATGCTCTGCCCAAGATATTCCCAGTTTTATGCTCCTTTTAAGTGCTACCTTTAAGGGTGGCAGTGACCTGAGACAGCCCTGGGAGGCTCTGTGAGGGAAACACTGAAGGGTAAGGACACTGTGCCCAGTACTGTAGGCCTGGTATGTGTATGCGTGAAGGGTGAGTAAATAAATGTGTGTGTTTGCATATATATATACACATGCACATGTAATGTATTTTGTCGACAATTTCAGATGCTTTTACCTCTAAAGCAGAGGTTCGTGACCTCACCCAATATACAACATTGTTGCCTGTTACACTGTAGGCCCTGTAGTCCCTTACAGAAGGGTTTTAAAGATGCTGTTATTTTTTTGTAGAATTAATTTCCCTTAATTATATTTTTGAGAGCTCTTCAGATGGTGGGGCCTAGGGCTGTCTCCATTTTCCTCCCTTTCAACAGGACAAAGGACGAACCCCACTGCAGTCCTGGTGGGTGCCGTAGCCCTTTTCCCTTTGTGTCTGGTGGGGCTCCAGGAGGCTGGACACCAGCCTCCAGCAATGGGCTTGGGCTGGGGTGGATCTAGGAATGTTGTGGTCTCAGGCTTTCAATACTCCATTACAAGTGCTTCCTTCCTGTCCCTCACCCAAAAAACCAGCCATCCCATCAAAAACATAGCATTTATAGAAAAGTACTATGGACTGATCCACAAAAAAAAGAGATGTAGAAATAAGGTAGACTGCTCCCATGGGAGAAGAAGCAGAAAGTTCTGAAGACACATTTGCGAAGCTGACAGAAAAGGTAAGAAAAGACATTAAGATTGCTCTGCAATATTTAGATATCTACATGAAGAAATTCCACTGAAACTTGGCTTCTCAGCTGTCTGAGCCTCCAATTGAGAAGGCAAAAGGATCTTTCTTATTTCAAGAGTATTCTTAGAAAGATTGGGCAAGGGAGAAAGAACATAAGGCTGTTTTGTGGAATTGCTGTCAATACTTAACCTAGTCTGTTGAAGCAAAGATTTTTTAGTTCATGTGGTCAGACAATTTGATGGCTTGATTCTTGCTCCATTTGTTTCATGATCTAAGCAAATGCTCTGTAAATAGCAGGCCATAATAAATTGTGCCTCAGTTGCAGTAGGAATTACCTTAATGTAAGAGTCATTTCAGTGATGTGTTTTTCATAGTGACAAATGTACTGTAAGAGCCTGAATTCAGGGAGTTCATTGTTTGTATCTTCAAATGGATTCTCTTAATTGTGTGTGGCTTTATCCTGACATTTATCAGAAACTCGTTATACTAATCTCTTCTGCTGTGCATGTTGTGGGACTATTTACTGGACTGCACAATGACTGCTAAGGCTTTATGTAGAAAGATTGCAAAACAAAAACATATTGACCCAGCTGTTTCAACCTACGTAAGAATAAAGTGGAGTTCTAACATGTGTGAGCACCTAGGCATGTAAGCCAGAATTTGCTCAGTGAAACAATCTGAAAATCTATAAATGACTTTGCTGTAACAAAGGCTTCCACCTGGTGCTTAGTCCCTGTGTGATTGAATTCTTCTCCCTCCTGCCTTGTTCCCATGACTGGCTTATAAACCTTAACAGATCGTTTTGAAAAATCTTTCTTTGGAGTCAATTGTGTAAAGGCACAGATAGACCCAGAAGAGCCAGAAACTGGCCATGCAGTTCTAGAAAATACCAACTTGGAAAACTGCATGTTTACCCAGTTGATCTACTTTGTTTGCTGTTACAGTTTCCTTTTGGGAAGAGACATCAATTTAATCTGTGATCAAACTTGTAATCAGAAAATGGCATAAGATTAATTATGGAAATGCTGTTCAATTTCCACAGTCTATTAACAACTGACAACTGCATGAAGATCCCATTAATATTTACACAGTGCTGTGAGCTTTATTCTAACATGCTTAGGGTCAGAGTCAGACCTACTTTAAGATCTAGGGGTGCTGGCTCACATGAGAGCTATGAGTTTAGCCTGTAGGCTTTAAAAAGGAAACCAGATCAATCAATTCCTGAAAAACTAACTTTGAAATGGAAACTGAAAGTTGTTATATGATAGATCTGGGGGATTTTTTTTGTGGATTCCTGGCTTAAACTTGAGTTGCATTTTTGGGTGTGTAAGGCCTCAGCATTCTGAATTCTTCCAGTAAGTACCTGGGCACTCTAAAATTAAAACTTATTTCCCTGTCTCCTGTTTACTGCATTGCAGATTTTGGACAGAATTGAAGATGTCCAAGAACTCATATTCACTAAAGAACCTGACCTGATAAGAGCTCTTCTTCCTGTTCAAACTATGCACCTTACTATAATAGTAGCTCACCTGGGAACAGAAGAAGAAGTAAAAAAGTAAGCATCCTACAAAATTCAACTGCTGCTAATTTTTCTGTACATGTGGCAGCCTTACTGATGCTTGTGAATAATTACATCTTAGTAGAGCCAACACACAATTTCTCTTAGACTTTACAAAAGCTAGATGTGACGCTTCAGAGATTGAAATTTTGTGTATCTGCCATGGGGTGAAGAGAAAAAGCAGCATGGCTGCGAATAGTATTACTACTGTGTTACTTTATTACTACCATAAATTGACTCAACGGATGTAAACTTCCCTGAGCTGCTGCCTTTTGAGAAACCACAGCTTTTCAGATCAGCTGTGCTTGTATCAGCTGGAAAATGTTAGCTGATTGGACATCTTACATTAAGAAGAAAACAAAATAAATCTGCCTAGTTCCTTTCCAAGCTCCTCTCTTGTCTAATTCAAGCTGTGGGCTGTCACTGGAGCCCTGTGAATTAAGATGGGGATATTGAAAGATGACTAAGGAAAGCTACCCTGTGGTCAGGAAGGCTAGAGCTGCTAGAAAAGTCCAGCAAATAGAGCCAGTATGCTGCAGGTTTTTCCTCTAAGCCTTCTCCTACTGTACCACACTGGGAAACTTGAGATTTCTTGGCATGAGGAAGCAGTGAGGGAAGGCCCTTGGGTGTCTGGGAAGGCATCGTGTGGGTGAGGTGGGAACCTGGAGAGAGCAGCCCTTTTTCTGGGGGCCTTGGTGCACATCAGCAAGGGAATGAAAGACGGAGTAAGGCCTCAACACTGTATGAGTGTGACACAGGATCTGCTTGGGCACAAAGCAGAATGCCTTGCTGGAAAGATGTCAAAAAAACCAACATGAGTGGGAAAAAAACTTCTCTGCCCATACAGGCAGAGATGGTTAAACAGGGCTAGGATGCATATGACAGATTTGTATGTGTTTTATTTTAAAATGACCTGCTATATTGTTCATTCAAGATACTTTTTTGGAGGGCCTGAGGGAAAAAGATAGGAGGAGCCTGCATGCAGAGGACACCATGTACAGTAATTCAGTAATAAAAACCTGTGCCAGTGCTGCTGACTGGGCAGGCTGTCATCCAAGAAGATAGGAAGCTAGTGAAGAGCTGCAATCACAATGGGAATCAATTGGTTAGGGAGGTGAGTGGAGCTAAGTAGTGTTAATGAACTTAAGAGTGGATGTGTGCCTGTAATATAAAAATAATGGGCATACCTAATGAAAAACAGACCTTCCTTGCCAAATGCTTTTCATCCTTTATCTTCTATCTACCTATAGAACTCTACTAAATGAGGCTGTAGCTCAGTGACTACTGCTCTGTGCTGTCACATGAAAGACTGCCTTAAGGTGTTAGGCCAAGTATTTTTCACCTCTTAAGCTAATAGCACTGCTGAAACAGCTGGCCCAGCCCCTCAAGGGGGAGGGAGCTGTCTTCAGATCTCATGGCAGAAGTTGTTCTAGCAGCATTTAATGGTAATTTAGACATTATGGGCTTAAAAGAAGGGCTAGGTTAGCCCTGCTTGTTATTAAGGTGGAAGAAGCAAGATCCTCTGCAAAGGATTCATTCTCTTTCCACTTTCAGTCCTGTCCATGCCAAATCTTAGTCTGCAGAGTCCCCAAGAGTCTCAGAAAGAAGCAGGTCCTATGTTGCTATAGTTGAAATAACTCCAATGTAGTAGTGAGGATTGCTCATAATGTTGACTTGTTGGCTGAAGTGGCCTTTGTATGCATGAAACAGGCTTTCCTAAGGGGATTAGTTTGTGCTACGTGGGTTGTAATGTCTGTTTTCTGTTTGGATAATCAGAATCGTTTAGGTTGGAAATGACCTTTAAGATCATCAAGTCCAACTGTTAACCTAGCACTGCCAAGTCCACCCAATTGTAATGTTACCCAATTGTAAGATTTTTAAACAATGAAATGAATATAGTCAAAACTTTTTCTAGGTGTAATGATAAAGTAAATGTGGCTACAGGAGCCACAGCAATCCGTGGACTGGTGTCCTGTAATCCTTAGTTATGCAGTATTTTTAGAAGTATGAAGCATTAGTAAAGATTTCTGCTCAAACTCTATTTGAAGACTGACAGGATCCCTCTTCCTGAGACCCCATGGTAAAGAGGGGTACCTGTAAAACTTCAGTGGGTATTAAGTCACTGAAAGACTTACTGTCTACATTTAGAAACCTATTAGTTATACTTTTTCTGTGTCTTTAAGCAAAATGGTTGAATTTGAAGTACTATGTCTTTGGGTAATTCACTTTTTGAGATATTTCTGTGCACAGCAAGGTGCACATCTAGAATTGTTGAAATGGGACATAGAGCTCCCAACATGAGCATCAATTTGATATTTTGCTTGCTGTCCTGGAATAGGAGAATATAATGCAGACAAATGCTAAATGTGCTTCATGTGGGAGAATGAATTTATTTTGGTTTAAGAATAAAACTAGTGAACCAGTTGAAAATGGCAACAATAAAGTTTGAAACTAATTGACACAAATAAGTTCAGTTTTATCCTTCTTGACTCTTTAGCAGCAATACAGCTATATAGCTGTTTCTGGCATGTTAATGACTTGAACATTCACTTTGCTAGCAAAACTCGCTATTAATATATAAGCGAAGGTTGAAGTTGTTGAAAGACATAATGTATTTAAATGACTGTGCATCTTCTAACTGTTACAAAAGCATTAGCACTGAAATATAGCGTGCTTGTTATACCTTGCATAGTGCTGCAGAGTGGTTAAAATCGGGCATATTGTCTGGTATTAAAAATATAAAAATATTTCCATATGTAATAATCAAGTAACCTTCTTTCAGAATACATATTTTTTTTTTAAGGGCTGTTCTGGCACTGCAGCGAAGTAAGACTAAAGTGGAAGCCATCTTGCAGGGTAAAGAACTTAATATGACATTTCATGGGATTGGACAGTTTAACAACCAAGTGATATATGTGAAAATGTTGGAGGAAGACCAGAAAATGCTGAGCAGAATTGCAGGTAAGCACCTAACCTGACTCTTTACCACTTGCGGTCAACCAGTTTGTAGAGCCTGTCAGCTCTCGTAAGTGCTGGCCTGAGCTGCTGTGCATGGCCATGATGTGCTGCCTGTACTCGTCTCCTCTTTTTTTTCTTAATTGTTAAATATGAAGTTGACAACCGGGATCCTGCAGAGCATGAGAGCTAAAATAAGTTCTGTACTAATTTGGGACAGGTGAGATGCACAGACATGACATGTCAAGATCACGCAGCAGTCAGGATCTCACAGGCCTCTGGTATACATAGGGTCTTCAAAATGACACCTCAGAATTGGGGCTCTATTCATTCTAATAAACCAGAAACCTTGTAAGTGTTGGCCCCAGTTCAGTTTACAAGCATTTCCTTTAAATTGAAGCATGCATGAAATCATTAGTACCTCTGGCACAGGAGGTGACAAATAGCAGTGTTTGTCTGCATGTGTAGCACCAGCAAATCAGTCTCTTGCTTCCACTGTAAAAGATGGAACTGAAATATGAGTCGATTGTGTCCTCTGCTCTACCTTCTCAAAACACTGAGTTCATGAAGATGTTTGAAATCTTTGACCTGCTTACCTGCACCTGAGTACAATTTCAGAAGAGCTTGATAATATCCCCTCCCCCCCCCCCCCCCCCCCCCCCCCCCGTTCTGTTTTTAGGAGCTGCTTTAGCCTGCAATGCAGAACCTCATCTGTGTCCTGGGCTTCCACTTCCAACAGAGCAGAAATAATCAATATACATTTTTTTTTCCTTGCTATTTTCATACTAAGCAAAAAGGAAGCATAGTTCAACTAATGCTTCACAAAAAGGCATGCAGTACAAAGACACTATGTAATCTTCAAAGGATATGGCTTTTCAGAATAGTCTGTTTTCTTTTTGTTGAAGCTGCTTCCTACCTTCTCCAGTTCTTAGCTTTGATATAATAGTCCTGCTCTCTTCTCCTCCTGTTTATTTTCCCTCTTAAGTAGTCAGTGTTGCAACTAGAGAGAAGATGCCTCTTCATATGAACAGCTTCTTTGCCTCAGCTAAATAGAATTAGCCACTTCACTATTCGTTACTTTTTGCTTGACTTTGGCCTTCATTTCCCTTACTGTTCAGTGGCAAAGATAATTTTGACTCATAACAGCTGTGCTTTTGTTGAAAGTACTCTGATGTTGGCCCTACTTACTAGGATTAGAGCCTCAACAAACCTTCCCATGCCCAAATTGTTTCTTCTAAGTCTAAGTTTAACACAAAACAATCTTGATTGGAAGATGACTAAGTAGAAGGCACATGATGCAATTTCCTTTAAGATCAGATTTGGTACATGCCTGTCCATAATGTGTATATGTACACTTCAATGCTATTGAAAGAAGGGACTGCTTGACTGTTTTGATGCCCCCCCACCTTAGTTCTCTCCTCATTCACTTCTGAAAGATGCAGAAGTGAATACCTCCTTTCTCTTGTCTGACTACTGCTGTTTTTCACTCTACTCATTGTTTTGCTTAACTGAGAATTTTATTCCCAATGAATCATAGCATACAAGATCAACCTTTATTGTGCTATTTTAGCACCAGCAGAAACGTTTAATTTTGGTTCTGCAGAATGTGTGCTGTGATGCTCTTTTCTTTTTCTTTTTTTAATGATATTGGAGCTGCATCAACTCTAAAAGCCATTATAATAGTGGGTGGCAGATCCTTTGTGTTCTCTGCCTGGATAACCTGCATCTTCAGGGTTCTGGAAACCTGGTGTCCAGCTTCTGATCTGAACCCTTTTCTTAATGAGATGGAGGAGAAAAATTTTGATTGCAAGCCCCAGGAATATTCTGTCAGTACTCGCGTGTTTTTTAATGCAGTATGATTGTTCACTGATTGCCTGAAATGCTTCTTTGACTGTGACACAAGCTGCCAGTTTTCAAGCTGTTAACTCTGTCACCAAAGGCTTTGCTATTCAGAGAGATGTGTCTTCCAGTGTTGTTCTCCTTTCTGTATAATTTCTGACCATTTCTAGAACTTAGTGGGTCTGAGGATTATGCAAATATGTATCAAATCTATCCTTTTAATGACACCTCTGAAGAAATGTTTTTCTGTTTTTTTTTTCCTACCCCTCTCCCTCAGTGTAGCAATTGAATTAATTGTTACACAAAGAATAGAGAATTTCTTTTTCTTACCTTGTAGTCAATATTTTTGGTTGCTCATGGGGTAAGCATGGATTTCAGATGCTGCCTTTTCAAGCAGCATGATGGGCAAATGATTTGACTGGCAAAGGTCAGGCTAGTCCTGCCAGCTGCCTCTGCCTTGTCATGCCCTTATCGATGATTTGTCAACAACAGTTTAACAGTTCAGCCTTCTCTAATGAAGTTTTTGAACCTCTGAAGTGTTCCTGGCATTAGAAAATATAAAAATAGGTGCCTGGCTTTTCATTCATTTTTTGTTCTTACATCATGGACTCCAGTTTCAAAGTGGAGAGTTATCCTGCCTCTTGATCAATTAACTGCAGTTAATTGGTAAATACTGGGCATTACTGGGCTTCTCTTGCTGCTAGTGACCTCATCTACTTTGAAAAAGAGTTACTGCTTAAGATGTCTTGGAATGTTCTTAGTATATTTACCAAGTGAGCTAGGGAAGATAGTGTCTGGAAAATTGAATGCCATCCTGACATGGGCAGGACATTAGCTATGAACCTTGTTCCTAAACTGACTTCTGAAGATGATTCCTAGCCTTGACATTTCTTCCATCTTCAGCCTTTCTGATGAAAGTCTGCTCATGGCAGTAAGACCTTTACCTTGCGGTAATAACTCCTTCCTGCTGTTTGGTAGGAGTAGTGCTGGGTGGTGAACATGAGGAGATGCTAGTTTCATTTTTTTGCTATGTTAAGCTCTAGCTTCTTTTTGTACATCTAGAGGATGTTATTTGCCCAGATGATGTATGAGGAAGGGCTTTTTCCTAGAAGGAGCTCAGACTGCTGCATGTGTTTTGAGGCTTGCTGTGCTTTGACCTACTGGTGTGAGAGCAAGAAGATTTAATATGCAGAAACTCTTCATGTTAATATGTTTTATTTCACAAAGTACCAGAGGGACTTTAGGGGTTATTTGATACCTAACCATAATCACCTAGTACCATTTTTAGATGCCCTAAAGTATCTGTGATGTCCACATCTGGACCTACAGCCAGTCTGTAGCCTTCTGCAGTGGCAGCTGGAGGCCAGGTGGTCATCCTGTGGGGCATCTAAAAGGGCATTAGATGCTTGTTCAGGCAACTGGATCCTATTCCTTATATATTTTCCAGCTGGAAAACATAAAGCAGTTGCCTTGGAAAAGTGACCAGACAGCCCCAGCTGCTGTTCCCTCACAAATACTCTGAGATGAAACATTTTAATGTATTAATTAGCTAAACTCCAAGCCAGAGACTTGGCCTTGATACAAATGCATATGACAGAGTAGTAAACACATATGTAGTTAAACTTCCTGATAGATGGAAACATAAAATGGAAGTAGGGTGATTTCAAGCAATGAGCTCATGAAATACGTGATATACTGGTTTTAACACAAATTTCAACACTGAACTTGCTCCTCCACTGTCTAAGCAATGAAAGAGTAACAAAGATGGGTGGCAAGAAGGGGAGGGGATGGGGGTGGCTGGCAGGAAGAGCCATATAAATTTTGCAGGTTTCCAGGGCAGATGTGGATTTTTCACTTTTTTATCCTTTTTATACAACCTCTGGCAATAAGAAAAATTGCTGGAGAGGGGTCCTAAGTACTCCAGCCTTAGCCAAGGCTTTCAGTGCTATTTTGGAATTATTCTGTACTGTGTAAGCACAACTGTTGGAGAACAACACTTCATCTTCTGCATTTGCCAGACATGTGGGGGTCTGCCTAACGCAAGCTTCACCTCGCTATTCTTGTGAAACTCTGCATCCCCCAATTCAAAGTTCATGAAAACCACGGATAGATCAACTTGGTTTGATTTGTCATTACAGTCCTTAGCTGAAAGGGCTTGAATATAAATTCTGGAGTTGCTCACAGACACTTCTTTCAATGCAGAGTAAAACCTTATTGCTCTATAATTATGTGGCCAAAGTTTTTAAACCAACACCACCATAAACACTTCGTATCATATAATATGCAGAAGGACTGCTATATTTCTGTGACTTTTCCTTCTGAATTGCTCTAAGTGCTGTAGAGTTGTATTAGTTTGGGGAATCTTGCTACTTTTTGCTGGAAGTGCTTTGCTTCTCACATTGCTTTTTGCAATAATTGGGGAGAATCTGTCTCATCACATTCCCCAGCTGTGGCCCCTGGTGGCTGCATCTTGTTCCTGGCGGGGCTGCCACAGATGTATGCTTTCCTGAACTCACCATTGTGATAGGAGGTCTGTGAATTCAGAAGGAATTGCATGGCAAACAAAAGCTTGGATCTAGTTTCAAGTTGGCAACATATAGCTGTACTGTCAGGCACAACTTTGGTTTTGCTTACTTTTCATTTGTCTGTGTTGCCTGTGATGGTGTGACAACTAGTTATCTGTTGTGTGTTTTAACTGTGTGTGTCTTAAAGCAGGCATAGTGGGTTTTTGTCTAACTGTCTTGTAAATATTTTTCCCTACCTCCCAATTGATTTTTTTTATTTCTTATTTTACCTTTTTACTAGAAGCTGTGGAAGAATGCTTTAATGAAATGAATCTTGACATTTCGGGAAGCAAGGATTTCAAACCCCATCTTACTTTCCTAAAGCTCTCCAAAGCACCAAGGCTGAAAAGAAGGGTAAGTAACTGGGTTTAAAATACTTTTACTGGGGTCTGTTCTACTGATTATTTTCCTTCTAATGAAATTCTTGGGGACTATATACTTAAGCAATATTCATTGCAACTAGAGAAAAATATAATTTCTATTATTTAACAAAGCTTGTATATAGGCTGGCCAACACAGTTGTGTTTGCTCATATATCATTGGAAGAGATGGGTCTCTTGCTCATATTGTGTATGGCTCTATGGTAGAGTACAGAGTGCTTTCCTTCTGCTGTGGCCAGTCAAATCTGCATGAAAACACAATGTCAAGCTGTTTCCATAGGGCAGGATGGCTTCTGAGCAATATTTATCTGAGAACAAGATTAATGTCATGTTGTAAGCCAGGCTGGTGCCTTGATTTATGCTAGATACGTGTGATGTGCTTTTCTAACCTTTACTGCAGCATTGTATGGGATTTTATCACATACAATTAAAGTAAAAAACAACTCTGATTAGATTGCTCATTTCCCAGTGGAATATTGTCCTGCTTGTTTCCAGGAATAGTACTTGTATTTATGAGGTCAATATATTGCAAACCTGAAACACTAGAGGAGCATGCACAAAGAAAATGCTATAATAGCTGAAGAAAATGACCTTGTATTTGTGCACTTCAAGTACTTCATATTGACTTGATATTTGCCTTCTGTATACATGGTACAATCAAAGTTGGATAGTACTGATAGTTCTGTGCTGGAGGCTTTTTCTTTTATACTGCCTATGGGGAATTTAATGAGTAGAGGCATCAGCAATGTTTAATGCAAAAAAAAAAAAAAAACAACACCCAACCAAAAAACAATAGGCATGTAGGAATTCTTGTTGCCTTTTGTCCAGAGTATTTTCACACTTCCTTTTACTATCAAGTTTAAAGTAAAAAAAAAAAAAAAAATTGTAATTTCTTGCATGTTCTCCTCCTTTGATCTCTAGTACTAAATATGGCATGTATTCCTGCATAGTACGATTCATGTATGCAATCTCCTTGCTTATAAATATAGAAATATGTATGTGTATAGAGCTTTGAATGTTTGAATATCAAGTAGTTGGTGAGCCCAGAACTGGACACAATACTTCAGGTGTGGCTTCACCAGTGCTGAGCAGAGGGGAAGGATCACCTTCCTCGACCTGCTGGCAACACTCCTCCTAATACAGACCATGATACCACTGGCTGCCTTTGCTGCAAGGGCACATTGCTGGCTCATGGTCAGCTTGGTGTCCACCAGGACACCCGGGTCCTTTTCTGCAAAACTGCTTTACAGTCAGCCCCCAGCCTGCACTGGTGCATGGGGTTGTTCATCCCCAATGGCAGGGCTTTGCGCTTCCCCTTGTTGAACTTCATGAGGTTCCTGTCAGCCCCTCTCTCCAGCCTGTTGAGGTCCCTCTGGGTGGCAGCATGACCCTCTGAATCAGCCACTCCTCCCAGTTGTGTCATCAGCAAAACTGCTGAGGGTGCACTCTGCCCCTTTGATCCAGACAATGAAGATGCTGAACAGTACCGGACCCAGTATTGACCCCTGGTGTACACCTCTAGTTACCAGCCTCCAGCTAGACTTTGTGTTGCTAATCACCACTCTCTGGACCTGGCTATTCAACTAGTTTTCAATCCACCTCACTGTGTTCATCCAGCCCATACTTCATCAGCTTCTCTATGAGAATCTTATGGGAAAACAGTGTCAAAAGCCTTCCTGAAGTCCAGGTAGACAATATTCAGTGCTCTCCATTGTCTACCAAGCATTGCTCATTCCTGTCCAAATTTGTTTGCACCTTAAAAACCATTGTTCCTAAAATACTATTCTATGCATCAGGGCAGTGAAACTGGAGCAGAGCAGGGGCTGTATGTTAAGTAGGTTATTAGGGGGCATGTGGACTCTCTATGTCCATGTACAAATCTCCCTGAGATTAGAAAGGCTCATCCCTAGACATAGGATTTAACCTCAAAGATCAAACTGGAAGGTTAGTGTGTATGCATTTTGAGATCTGACATGCCAACTGAAAATACTGACAACTTCATCTCTTTCAAAATCAAAATGTAATGGGAAAAGAAAGGAAAACTGACTACTTCTGTAATATCCCATTCCTAAAGACTGCAGGAGAGAAATCAACCTTCCTAAACACTAGAAGATGCTGAAGTATGAATGAGACAAAATATTACTTTAGTTATTATGATGCCATCTACTGGCTGTAATTACTTTCTTTATACCATAAATAACTGTTTCCTTGTAGTAGGGATAAGTACTTCATGCAACTTAAGTGCTTCTTGTATGAAGCTTGAGAAATAATTGCTAACACTTGCTGTTTATATTTTACATCTCAACAATACTTTGTTAATAAGACAGGTATGTGGTACTGGTGGAGTAGCTGCAGACCTTGTTCTTATTTGTGGGGAAGGAGGATCTGCTTCTCTCTAGAACTACTACTATGACTGCAGACTTTGATCTCAGGAAATTCTGCATCTTTGACTTTAGTTGTGTATCTAAAGACCCCAAGAGGTTGGTTTGTGTGCTGTTTAGCATGAATAGCTGCCAAAGGAGCAGTATGTGCTGTTTTGTTGATCAGGTTCAAAATGTGTAGTGTGCCCCTGGCATAAATGTAAAATATGGGCTTTTCAGGTTTTCTGACCTCTTTGTTTCCAATGAGCCAAAAGGGAACAGTTCACCTCTTAAGAGAATCCACTTCAGTATCTGTCTGTAGCAAGAGCCTTCTCCAGCATTCAGACTAAGCGTTTTTGTCAGTGCGGGTTGTTAGCCTCCAGTGCTGGGCACTGCCTCTGTTCGCCTATGCCAGAGCAGGGCTGTGCCTCCATGCTAAAGTGGAAAAGGTTTGTTCTTTTTATGCTGCTTTAAGTAGATTCACTTGGTGCAGGTCTGCAAATAGCTGTGGTCCACCCTGGGTGGTGAGTGTAGCAATCCTGCAGAGTCACATACCTTGTATTAAAATAGTCGGAGTTTTTTAATGAAAGGGCAGCCCTAATCCTGCCCTCTTCTGGCTACTTGATAAGTTATCTTCAATGACATGACCTTACTCAAGTTTCCGTCATCCTCCCAGATTACCCAGAAAACTGCCCATGTGCAGTGTACCTCTGCATTTCAGCAGAACTTGAACCTGGTGGCATTAGCTCCTGGCTACTGACCAGCCTGGTTCTGACTGACACATGGGTATCTCTGGGGCACAGGAGAAGTTGTGCAGTTTGTTTAATTAAACTTTGAAGTGTTTTGGTCATCAGGGGCAGTAGTGCCTAAAGGTTTGATGTGTTTGCTTGTGAAGCTATTTATATCTGTTTTTGTCCAGGTGCCACTGGCTGTTCTGGCCATCCTCCTGCAGTCCCCATGCCATGAACCATGCATGTCCACCTGCTAAAAAGACTGTCATTACAAGGAAGGAAGCTTGTAAAGAGACTTTTTTTATTTTTAATTGTGCACTCTTGTGCATTCAGGGGCAGGGCTGAACAAACTGATTGAGACTTCTTTTGAGGCAATGTGCTGCAAGGGGCTCCTTGGAGCCTTGTTAGCTCTCTTGCTCATTAGGTTAAGGGAAGGCGGAGACTATTCCCTGTTGCTTAATGATTCATCTGTCCTTCTCTTCATCTCCATGTGTGCCCTTGGCATATGTGGTGGTTTGTTATAGGCTAGATGCTTTGTGGGAGCTCTTTATTTAAATTGGCAGCCTGTTGCTGACTGAACTAAAGCTGCGGGGACTGTGGAATTGTTGGATTGCTCAACCACCCCTGGTGACACCTGTGCAAGGGAGCCAGTGCTGCTGTGCCTGAACTTGTTTGGGGGAGAACAGCAAAGAAATTATTCACACAGGGGGACTGTTGATTTTTAAATCTTGACAGTCCTGAATTACAATGCTTTCTGAACATGTGCCTTAATTATGGCTGTGGAAGTTACTTTTTCTTAGTCTGAAAAGAGCATGTCAACATCTGAAAACACATCTATAGGAGTAAACATTTCCATTTATATGCCATGACTGCTGCAGCATTTGGCCATTGGGATACTAGTAGTGCTTGGTAGCTATTTAAGAGCTACTGTGGTTTCCTTTTTCTTTTCTCCTGGCTTGCTGAAATGAGCTTGCTTTCACAATAAGTCACTGAGTTAGATTTCTTTTGAATACTTCTTTCTTCCCAGGGAAGAAGGTGCATGAGCTCTATTTCTAACCTGTCTCTAGCACACAATTTAATTATTGTTGTGGAATGTGTATACCAAGGAGAATGATTAATTTTTCAGTCTGTAAAGGTGGCGATGGGATGAAACTGAGCAAAGTAAACTTTAGGTGAAATAAAGAAATCCCTCCTCAAGGCAATTCAGGAGACTAGGGAATAGCTTCCCAATGAATGTGGTAACTGCAAACTTGCTTGAAGTATCTAAAATTAGGTGGATGCATTTGAATAAGTGGGTTAAACTGATCTGTTTCTGTATCTTTGGTATGTTTTTGCGTGTGGAAGGTGGGTTAGGTTGAGGATTCAGCAAAAGCCAAACTTCCTATAAATTTCATTAGTAACAGTTGATTTTTCTCAGTATCAATTTAAATACTACCAAATAAAGTTGATATTGCTATCCTAAGGAGGGGAGGGAGTATTTTCTTTGCTAAGTTTTGTTAAGATAATACTTGATACATCTTGTACCTTTCTAAAGTGCATGTGTTTTTGCGTATGTGTATATATATATGATATATATAACGTCACATTGCTCTTTCAATATTTAGGGCTTCAGAAAAATTTGTTCAGATCTGTATAAAGAATATGAAGACAGTTACTTTGGCACAGAGGTCTTCAGTCAGATTGATCTCTGTGCCATGCGTAAGAAGAAGCAGGAATCTGGTTACTATTATTGCGAGTGTTCAATTAATGTGAGCTCCAGCGGTACGGAAGAGAGTAAAGAGCAAGAAATGCAGACAGAAGATGTGAGTGAAACAACTACTGAAGACCTTCCAAATACTGCTGCAAAGGCTGAAATAGGAGCAACTGCTGCAAGCTGTAAGCTTGCCTCATGTTTAGTGGTAGCTGATGATAAACCATCTGAAAATATTGCTGAGGCTTCAGTTGCAAGTAAAGAAAAAGAAATTGATGAAGTGAAGGGACAGCCTGAAGCTACAGATGGGACTTTTCTTGCAACTGGAGAGATCTGCTTAAAGTCAGAACATGGTCTGTTGCCAGCAAGTTCAAACGCATTGAAAAGCGTGGAAGAGGAGCAAGAAAAAGCGAAGATAACAGATGGTATCTTGCAGAAAACTGAAGCAATAGAATATGCACCTGATCAGCCAACAAGTTCAGGATAAAGCTGTTGCAGCCCTTGGTGAACTGAACCCACGCTTGGCGATGGTGGAGAAGGCAGGCAACCACAGCGGTGCTGAAGTGAGGGGGGGGGACGGTGAATTCATTTTTGGCAGAAAACAGTGGTTTTTAGAGACTGACAAAACAAAGTAGAACAAAATCTATGAGGGAAGCATCACTGAATGTTGTAATGATGAAATACCTAGGTGTAAACAAGAACCTACACTACAGGTGTGTGTGAGCATATGTACTATAAAGACAAATGAGCTCTGGTTTACAGGATCAGGCCCTTCAGAAGTCATGCATTGATACCAAAGCTCTTGCCAGACACCTCTGGTGCCCAAATGCACACTTCAACCTTCATTGCATTTCTTTCTGCCCTGCTTTGCCACTGCTCTGGGCCTGCAGCCCCAATTTTGCTCCTTCCTTTGCCTGCCTGCCTTTTCTTCTCCAAGTACTGCCTAAAGACACCTCTTATTGCCCAATCCTTACAGCCACTCCAACTTAAGAGTCCAAACCATGATTGCAACACAGGCATTCACTGTGTCTGTAAATGGTGGATGATTTTAGTCGTTAACACACTTTTGTGAAATACATGCTTTCCTTTGACTAGTAGCTACTTAATGGGAAAATTATTTTGCTTGACTAATGGAAATAGTATTTTTGGAATAAAATGAGGTATAACACTAAATTTTCTTTAGATAAAGGAGAGGAAGAGGAATCCATAATGAATTGTTTTTGTAAAATGCCTTGAGGAGGAAACCAGGTACAACAGCCTTTTTCTAAACCGAAGTTATGTTGTAGTCTCACATGTACGCATGAGTTAAAGAACCAGATAAAACAGAACCGAATTCATTTCTGGCAAGAAGAGATGAAGGGTTCTGAACCATCGCTGGGGGACTGAAGTTTCCTTGCTTTGCTCGGTGAAGCCAAGGAGATGAGCCGTGCCTCCCAGCCGAGCCTGCCCGACCTGAGGGGTGGGGAAAGGGTTTTCTCTGCCGAGCCTGACGGCAGAGTGAAACCAGTAGATGGCACTACTGGAAAAACAGCTGCGACTGGAAAGGGAACCGGCTCTCTCCAGGTCTTCAACGTTCGCAGCAGGCTTAGGCATCTATAAAGGGGGCAAGAAATGCGGAGGAAGGCAATCGGGCAATTGGAGAATGTCTTACTTCCCTCTTCTGCTCTAATTGCTCCTTGAAAAGAGATATTTAGTCTTTCAAAAGCTCCATCTTTCCTTGAAAAAAAGTGTGCATTTCTAAAAAGCATGTGAACAAGTAGCTTTTTTCCCAAAAAGAGTAGTAGTATCAAGCATATGGTGTTTTGCTTCCCTACATGGTGTGTGGGAACACACCTTTGGGCAGAGTGGCTAGGATGCACTCTGTTAAATTAACATCAGGCTGTTTTAAACCTGTTCAGCTTGTTACCAGACTTTTAAAAAAAAAAAAAAAACCAAACCACAACACCCTGTATTTGTGCCCTTTTCACAGGGAGGGGAGGGAAACAAAACTCACCATACAGCCACTGTGCAGGAGGAAAGGGAAGGCTCTGCATTTAATGAACCTGCTTTGTACTCGGCACCGGGGTCTGTGTCAGATCCCTTGTGCTGCAGCTCTTGGCAGAGCATTTATTTTTGTGTTGTTTCACTGAAGGTTGTGGACTTTCAAAAGGCTGTCCCCAAATGGTCTTCTAAATGCAAATTTGAAAGTAGTTATTCCCAGCTTCTCTGGGGTCTTCAAAATGCAGCTAAATTGCTTAATGCTAGAGGAAGACTTCAAGGTTAATTTGGGAGAATAGTTAAGAGTGAGACTTCCATAGAGCATCTCTGTATCAGCACATTCTGGATGAATTTGTTTTCCAGAAAAGTTTGCTTTAAATACACACTGAGAAAACAGTGTTTCTTAATGATTTCTTAATTCAGAAAAGGATCAGCAGTGTCATTCATCTTAGGAATTTAAGTGGATTCAATGGCCTAGGACCAAGTACACTTTACAACAAGCTGTATTTCTCTTTATTGAAAATGTTAATTATCTTTTTATAGACAGATGGCACTGGAGTGTAGCAAATGTGTGGTGAACCTGTGCTCATAAATGTTTGGGGTTTTAATGTGCACAGGTTCCAATTTAAGTTTAATTCTGTTTTAGGATTATTGTGATGATTGTAGGGTAATTAATTTCACTTATCTTGGGAGTATAGTACAATTGTTTTGGTACATTGAGTTAAAATAAATACTTAAGTTGTATCATTGTGATTAATCTTGACAATTTAGAATAGTGCTTAAAACCAAATATCTACCAAATACAGTATTCAGCTCTTTAGTCTCTAATGACAACAGAGTCAAAATAAGCTGCTATAATGCTGTTCAAATCGTAATAGTATCTTTTCAGCCTTATGATGAAGAATATAAAATAAGTCTTGAACTGAAATTTGTTAGTGTTCTGCTTTAGCAATGGAGATCCATGTTTTTGTTCCCTGGTGTTTTTTATTCAAATTAATTGAAATATATTTGATTACTAGATACTTCTGATGTGAGTAGGGCAGGTGGGAGACAGTTTCTGAAATGAAAATAACTTCATACTGCTGAAGCAGATTAATTGTCCTTCTTTGACTACTGTAGGGAAATTACACTGTGAAATCTAGGCCCAGAAGTGAGTTTGATTCATTCTTTATGATCCCTGCATTTACTATTCTTTTTCTATGATTTTTTTCCCCTTTATGGTCTCTAACTTGCTTATTTTTTCCCCCTCTGAGTAATTTGCTTGATAAGCACTAGTAGTTTATGTAGAAGATAAATGCAATCTGCTAATTTCTTCTAATTGAGTTTAGTTTAATGTAACTTGAGTTATTGAAACAATGGTACAACATTGTGGGGGGAGAGAACTTGTGTTAAATATTACCCACTGGCTGTGATTTTTTTTTTTCTTCCTCTTTTGGAAAGAACTAAATGCTGAATTGCACTGCAATGATGATTGTTTTCCAAGTAAGTTGAGAGGAGGCTTTGACAACTGCATCTCCCTGCTGCTTGGCTGTTTTTAATTGGATGTTTGTTAAACTAACTATTCTAATAAACAGGATGCAAAAGCCAAAAGAAGGAGTGTTCTGTAAATACCTTATCCTGAATACTCTGTTACTGGTCGCTGTGAAGCACTAAACATCAGATGGGCATTTGCCATCTGAACAGCTGGGGCAGTTCTTGCTTCTGGATGTTACATTTTTGGGGGGTTAGATAAAACTGATCAAGACCCCTGTATCTGTGGGTTAAGTTAAAATAAAGATTATATTGGTTAGTCCAGCTGGCTTTCCCTTTCCATAGTCCTGTACTTTCTACATATGCAGAAGAGAGCACATGTCAGGAAGATGCCAGCCTTTTCTGTTGGCACAGCAGAGCCATTAGAAAGGTGGTAGCTTGAGGCTGGAGCCCTACAATCACCTGGCTGCAGGCATCTTAAATGCCTGATCCTTCAACTCAGAGCAGGCAGTTCTAGGGGTGAGTAGCAATTTGAGCTTCTTGGGGCATTTCATTTCCATGTGTGTATTCTGCTGTCATTAGCCAAGGCTTCTGCCTTGGTAGTATACCATACAATAAAAGCCCTATGTTGTTTCTCTATGTGTAGGTAGAAGAGAATAATCCCTCAATTCAAAACATTTACCAACACTTGCTCTTGTTCCTCATAACCTCAGATTTTAAAAAACGTTAGAAATAATTTAAAAAAATTTCCCATGAGACAAATCCCTTACTTGGCCTTGAAGCACTTTCTTGCATAGTCCCACACTCTCGCATTGTCACCCTGACCCCCAGCTGAAGGGCTGCAGTCACTTAGCCAACAGAGGGGCTTCCTTATGGCACTCTGGAGTGTTGATGGGGTGGATCAGACCAAAACTATGGATTTTTCTCTGTTATGAAATCTTCTATTTCTTTCTCCTCATATTGTCATAAAACTAAAAGCAGATGCAGGACTGAAAGATGCTGTGTTTGACAAGTATCCCCATTCAAAAAGCTGTCTCTTTGGGAATGTCTAAACTCTGGTAACTATTGTCTTTGTGGGAGTGGCTATTCAGAGTTAGAGCCAGAAGGACACATCTAGGGGCCTGTAAATCCTGAGCAATGTAGTGTTAGATGTATTGTACACTTGCCTTCTCAAACCCACTCCCAGATGGGTGTGAATCCAAGCACTATGTAGGCTTAACACCTCTGAAGCTGGCTTCCTACAATGGGTTTCAGTCACTGCCCTGTGCAGCAGAAACATGGAGCAAGTCTCATAAAGAGAGGCTAAAAAGCCTATATATTTAGATCAGAGCATACTTTTCACACTCATGGGAGAGAAATTAAGTACTTTCTAAAAAATAAGATATTTTAAGTATTGAATGTCCACCTAAGGCTTTTTCTTTTCCATTCTGGAGATTGACTTTTAGTCTTATAATTAGAAAACTGCTTTTAAGGTCAGCTGAAAACATTCTGACAACTGCTTTCAGAAATGTTATTTAAAATTATTTTTTTCCAAGTTTCAAGATGTGGGAACTTAAGGTTTCTCATATTAAATTTCAGTACTTGGATCAGAAGTGGAAAAACAAATCTTGTTTCTTAACTGGACATACCACTTAAGTAATTCTGCCTTCAAAATAAAAAACACAGCAAATTGCTGCCTGGTTGTTTGCTAGCCTTTCAGCCTTCAGTTTCTTAATGTAAAAAGAGAGACAATCACCTGTATGTGATAGTAGTTTATATACCTCTTCGCTAGAAATCCAGCATTTATTATCTGCTGGTTGGTGTCCGGTTCAAATTTTATGCTGTTGAATAAGAATAAAATAATGTTGAATAAGGATAAAATAGTGACACATATACCAAGTAATTTTTTTTTTCCTCCCCTCTCCCTGTCTTAGTATTCACTGGGGGCAAGAACCAAGCATCTATTCCTCATATGCCTCCATACCTTAGCTCTTGGCTTGTCCTACACACTGCACCCACCCCCGTGCTGCCACCCATCTTGTTGGCTGCAAGAGGTGTTTTTTTTTTAAAGTTTTTTAAGAGCAGGAAGTGAGAACCATTGCTTGTCTGATGAATATTTTTGTGCATAGAAACCGGGTGGCAGTGCATGTGAAGGCGGTGCTTAAAATCAGGTCTCCCTAGCTCCTTTATATCCAGGAGATATACTTATGTAGTTAAACCTGCCTCCCAAAAATTGAAGTATGTTTCCTTTTCCCATTGTCAGGAGCATGTCTTTGTAGAGTCTGCAAAGTTTCTTCATCACTAGACCTTCCTTTAACACTGCCTTTAACTGTTGCTGTTTATTTTCTGTGATACTCCTATCTTATTCTCTCCCCTGCTCCATTTATCTAGTTTGGCATGGGGTCCCATGCTTCTACCTCTTCCATGATGCTTCTGTATCTGACTGCATTTCCCAGTTGGAACCCTTTGCTCCCTTTTTCTGGGTAGTGAACACTCTGCAGCAAGGACAGTGCTTGTTGTACCATGTTCTCTTTATCCCTAGGATGCTTTCATGACTCAGCCTGTTGCTGCAGGGCAGGATCCCCAACATCACCCCTTCAAGCTGGTAAAGGCTCTGGGCTAGCTCACTTTGGCAGCTGTTAGTCTGCTGCTTGTAAGCCCATTTTGCTCTGGTTTGCAGAGCTCCTGTTGCAATGGGGGTACTGAGCCATCACAAAGCCTCTGAGCTGCTGTAATCCTACTTGGAATAACTGAGCAAGTGTACCGCTGACTTACTGGAAATGGAAAGTGGAGCCAGCACAAAATGGGATTGCAGCAAATGTACCAGTAAGCATGCATCAGGGCTTCACAGAGCAGCACTTAACTAGCATCTACAAAGGATGGTGGAGGATCAGATAGAAAGGGCACATGTTCTTCCTGTAGTATTCAATTTATGCAGATGACAGAGAAGCAGCAGCAAAATGCAGGATTTGGTGTCATAGGCTGGCTCTAACCTTGGACATGTAAATGTAACAGCTGGTACTAATGTGGTGTGTGTAATGCGGGTAGAGAAGGAGGAAATGGTGGAGGGGGAAGGAATGATTCTGCCACGTTCCTGTTCCTGAGGGTGCTGGGCTCCTCTGTAGGGTGAGCTGGGCGATGCTGAGGCTGCTGCTGCTGCCAGTATCCCTGCTCCTCGCTGAAGGACAGACTCTGTGCTGCAGCCTGCAATTGCAGGAGGTGCTCCACCAGTCTCTGGAGGGGCAACGTCCACTCAGGACATAAGGATGCACCAGCCATGGTGGTATGGATCCTGAAAGCAGCAACTTAGCACTAAGGATCTCCCTGCCATGGGAATCACTCCTGCCTTAACTTGGGCCCTTTCCCATGTGCCTGATGTATGATGTGGTGCTGGTGGGCAGAGCTCCTATCTCCTTTTGAAGTGCCACTTCTTTCATGGGCTGCGGGTGGGCTCCTTGGCATTGCCTTTAGTTACTACTTGGGTTTTCTTCTTTTTTTTTCTTTTTTTTTTTTTCTTTTTTGGTAACTTGTGGCATTCCATTTCAAACAGCTCTGATTACCATGCTTATGCCTTTAAATCACTGCTTTGATGAGATCAGCTATTCCCTCATTACCTTCCCTATCTAGGACACCTGTTTTACCCTGAGTGCATATGTTACTCCATGTGTTGCACCAGAATTTTGGTTTTCAGCATTTGGCTCAGTTCTTTGGGCTATGTAGAAGTAATGTATTTTAGTTGTGCATAAAGATGATGATTTAGATATATTGTGTTGTTGCAGTACGCAGATTTGAGCATGTGTAACATAATTGCTTACACTCTGTACTGTAACAGTATTATTCATTTAAACAGAAGCTAATTAAGTTGTAGCCCTTGACAGAAGAGAAACAGAACAATTCTCAGGCCTCTTCTTGATAGAACAAGACCTGTTAATGCTTCTATATTTTAAGATGGCAAAAACAGTGCATTAATTGCTATTTCAGAGTCATGAAGACTAAATGCTCCCTATGTTCATCAAACACAGACTTTTTAAGAGAAGGCTGGATATTGCTCCCATTTACTACGTGTAATACAAATAATCTGTCATATCATGTGACAGGAAAGAAAGCAACAAAGATTAGGCAATCCAGCATTGTAGTATGGAACATTTATCAGCATGTGTTTGAAACAGTTATATTGCTTACTGATGCCACTCAGGCCACCTGATGCTCCTGCTGACAAAAACTTTCTCCATCCCCCCACATTGCTATGTGTATTCCATTTTTGTGTTAAAGAAGAAATGTTTTAGGAACATCTAAAGGTATTTAGGGGTAATCTTTATTCTCCCTGCAGCTTATAAGTATTCCAACTGCTCAGAGGAATCCACAACTCATTTTAAAATAATTTGAATACCTTATGCCTTAATTTCCTAATGTTTTGACATCTTGAATCTACCAAAGTATCTGAAAATTTCTGAACACCAGTGGGGTAAGAATTCCATTCCTAGCAAGAGACTGAACTGTAAAATAGCAATTTTAAGTAAAGGAACTATTGTTGATCTAAATCTCATTCTTGTCTCCCACCCAACCATTTCTCTAAGCTGGGATTAAACAAAATACTTGTGTTCACTTGCTTTATCAGTTTTGCTGAAAAAGATAGTTCTATCCTTTTTACGGTGGCAGAGTTACCTAAAGTATATTTGCTTAAATTGCCAGTGATATTTATCTACAACTGTAAACTAAACCAAAATATTCTACAGAACATTTTGGGTACCCACCTGATACAGCTTGCCGGAAAACATTGCTGTCGAGAAATCTGTTGCCTATATGAGAATTAATTCAACTGCTGGTGAATCATTAGGCAGCATAAAATGTTTATTTGAGCAGAGGACTAGACCAATTTGCTGGTGAAATGAAAGGTATAGTAAACATTATCTTAACATTGCTTTACAAATGTAATTACTTTGAATGTGTCAGCTTCCTTTGATTTCAGGCCCCTTGGCTCCCATGGATTCATCAGGAGGAGGCAGCCACGCAGGATGGCTGCGTGTGCCAAGCCAGGAGGAAACGCCTGCTGCAGCCCTGAGGGCCCTGGGGTGGTCCAGCTTCTTGGGGAGAGGACAGGTGTGTGGGGAGGGAGTGAGGTGGCAGCTTATTTTAGCCATTGCACTAGATTCTCCCGTTCGAGGGAAGGAAAGCCTTTTATTTCCCTGTCTCCATTTGGCTAGGATGATGCTAGCAGAGCTGCACAGAGCTCTTATGGAGGCTGTGATGAGTTACAGTGAAGTCAGTGTCAGAACAGCCGAGTGCTACCAACTACTGCTGGTGCAACTGCAGTATTTTGTGGTTCCTCTTTGTCCACATTTGACAACCCAAAACTGCAAGGACAGGTGCAACAGAAACTTCAGTGACTTGTCGCTTTCCTTTGCCTGCATCTTCAACAGTGCCTTCTTAGTGACACCAGTGATGATGCAACCTGCGATCTTGTTGGCTTCTTTTGCTCTTTGGATAACTCCTGGGGCTTGTTAGGTGCCATGCTGGCAGGTGACATACAAGCTGGTGATGGCTAGAAGCTGCTGACCTTCTATAGCTCATCATGTGCCCCTTTCCCTCCCCTCCCGGATTGTCAGTGAGAAGCGTGGACCAGCCAGAGAGCCACCGGGGCATAGCACTGCTGCAGCACTGGGAGCTCATGGATACCAGAACTGTGCTACAGTTTTATTCAGGTTTTCTCCCCTGTATGCCAGAGGAGAGGCAGTAGATCCTTGAAAGAACGTTGCTAGGAAGGCGTCCTCACCTTTCCTGCATGTTAGTCCCAAACAGTTCCTTATATGCAATTGCTTCACTAAGGTGACAAAGCACCAAAACTCTAGTTTAAGGGTCTAAAAGAAAACAACTTCCTTCCATGGTTTGTTTGTACTAGTCTGATCAGATGGTGAGAGATGCAGCCTTAGCACCTGTCCTTGTTTCAGTGCTGCTGCTTCAGGTGCTGTACACGTTGCAGCAACACAAATGGACAAGAACTGTCCTGCTGCATTTTCAAGCATCAAGGTAGCCTGTAGAGTTAATTAAGTTAGAAGTGCCAGCAAACAGATTTAAGTTTCCAAACCCCAAAATGCTGCTACTATCATCACCTTATGTTGTGTTACCACAGTAAACTAATAAGCAGTGTCAGACTTTACCTGTTCTCATTTTTTAAAAGTTCCTCATTTGAAACAGGCGTTAGCTGCCTAATATTGCTTGTGTCCTTAAATATTCTGCAGGGAGGTCTTAGGAAAGTCTTATGCCTTTGCTAAGTTATTTCCTGTAATGTTGTGTGCGACGAGTCTGAAAGATAGTGAAATAGATTAGCACTTCAGTGTCTCGCATGCAGAAAGAGGCTCTGTTAAAGATGAGGGATGGAGCTCCTGTTGGAGGACAAGCGTTCAAGGCTCTGTTCCACAGCAGGCTACTTGCGTGGTTTGGAAACATCACTTAGAGACAGATATTTGCGTGCTGTCATCACTGTTCTCCCTTTAAAAAAAAAAAAAAAAAAATCTGGTCTTTGCACACTTTGTCTGTGGCTGTATCTCTGTGCCTTGTTTTTCCAGAGGAAGATAGTCACGCTCTATACCCAAGGCATGTTAGAGAGAAATACATTAAGGACTGTGAGGTCATCTGATGCTATTTTAATACGGACAGTATAAGCATTTTAAGTAATAGGTTCCATTAGACTCTGAGACCAAACTGCACTTCTTTAAAATGAATTTTGATTGTAAAGTCAGTGAAGTAAAAACATGCTCCATCCCTCAGAGAGACCTAAAGTACACTTCAGGAATGAGGAGGAAGGCTACTCTAGGGTGTTGCAGAGGTATCATATTAGCTCATTGGGAATTTATCCTGATGGAGCTGCCTCTGGTGGCTTTTGTTTGGCACAGTTTGCCAGGCCCTTGCAGGTAGTTTTGTGTGAGACCCTACAGGCTTCCGTGCTGCTCCGAGGTGTGAGGAGAGCTGCACTGCACCCTGTACTGAGCCACCTCCATTTGCAAAGTCATTACCATTGCTAACTCTTACCAGAACTGGTGGTACTGTTATGAAGCCCTGCTCCTTTACAAGTGGCTGATTTAGTTTATGGCAATAAAATGGGAGCTGGGTGGCGTGGCCTCAGCCTGCTCCCAAACAGGTCAGGGAGGACGTGTCAGCAGTGTGCCGAATCTTACGAGTGGTGATGAACAAAGAGCAATCCTAGGGTATGTGATGGTATTGTACCATCTTATCTTATGTGATGGTGGGTATTGCAATGTCTTAGTTTTTACAGTTCACAGAAAACTAAACCATGATTTGTCTCAATATATTTAGATACTTCAGTAAATATTGTGATGGTTCTTCCAATTGTTTGGCAATAACTATACCCTGGCCTTGTAGATTATGTTTTCTTCAAAGTTGGAGTTCATTTAAACCTTTATGAAAATAATATATTAGCCACTTGAATGCTGAACATTCACTTTTTATTTGCCATTTTTGACTTTAGCCGTGATGTTTAGCATGGAACAGGCTGCTTTTCTAAAGCCAAAAAATCTCTCCCCATTTCTGCCTTCCAGTCTGAGAGTATCAGTTCTGTGTCCTCACCAGAACCAAACTTGTCATGGGGAGAACATGGAAAGGAAAAAAGAAAAAGTAATACACAAAATCTTAGACTGAAACTCTTTTGTGCAGAGGAGGGTAAGGGAAAAAAGGAAACCTCACAGACAGGTTTTAATAATGATGTTGACACTGGTTTAGTTTGCATCTCTTTTGATACTTTCACCAAACAAGCTTTCTGTCTCATTTCAATGTAATTTAAAAAGAATAACGATGGAGAGAAAACTTTAAAAGTAGTACTGTAGCTCCCCTCTCTCTGCCTAATTAAAATGTAGCTAAAGGACTAACCAGTGGATAAATACAGGCCATGCTCCTCCAATTCCTGAATTATCCTGTGATCCAGTCAGATCCTTTCTAGTAGCCTAGTTCCCCTGTCCAAACTTCAATGCCATTTGACCTGATCATTCCTGCCTCTGTTGGACCTCCAGGGTCTCCCTCTGTCTCCACGCTTACTTACAGTGAAAGCTAAAAGTTAGAAGATATTTTCTAGTGTGCTCGCTTAGATGTTTCTGGAGGTTTTAGAAGTGGTAAATAGAAAGCCTGGCTTCTGAAGTAAAATAGATACTAGTCTACTCTTCCACGGCAGATCTTTGCCTGTAGCTGTGAGACCCTATTTATCCTCTCAGATTGTGCCTGCACATGCTGTGCATCTTGTTCACTGTTTGCGAGCCCAAACTGAACCCTTGACTCATCCTTGGTAGAGAAGAATAGTAATTAAGCAGCCTGGATAAAGTATTGTATTATTGCTATTGACAGTCATGGAGCAGTCAGAGAGAAAGCAGCTTTTTCTGAGGGAAGTTTGATGTACTTGATCTAGAAGAAAAAAAGGCAAAAAAAATCTATACTTTTGTTGATTATTATGATCTTAATTGTCAGCTGCCACTGAGCACTCCTATTTTGTGTGGGATTTGTGTAGCAAGGTCTGGTTTCTGGCTAGGTTATGGCCAGAGGTTGGTGGTTGCTTGCTTTTCTTTCTTTCTCTCTCTCTTTCCCTCTTTTCATGTGGAGAGAGAAAGGTGAGGGACTGAAATATGTTCATAAGGCAAAGCACTAATTGGTGATCTACTTAAATTATTAGTAATTCTCATTTCTCACTATAAATACGGGCCTGTTTTATTGCACCCACATGAACGTATTCTTGTTTAGAAAGAAAAACTGTTAAACGTTATCAAAGGCTCTTCCTCCTACTGAAATCCAATAACCTTTACCATTGTGCCATGTCCATTACTTTTAATAAAAATTATTTTTTAATTGATGTCACGTTGCTACTTCTGTGTAAACTGTTTTGGCTATTAGCGAAATCCATACTCTATCTCAGACTTCACACTTAAAACCCTGTTAAGTTACCTAATTTGATGTTTATTCGTGCACTATTACTCACCATTGGACAGCACCAATCCTTGAAAAGGCTGCTAAAAATGCATCTAAACAATACAGTGTAATAAATCTGGGCTATAGTCTTTTGTAGCAGATCAGCTGATATGTCAACAGTTGGGGAGTTCAGTAAATCAGTTCAGTCAAGGGAGCCAGGTCAACGCAAGGATTTTGAATCCTTTGCTAGCCAGTGAAAACCGAGCCTGAACTGGGTTACAGTATGCTCATGTCAGCAGCTTCTCCAGAGTCCTGAGGATTTTGTAATAAACAGCAGCATGACTGAAGTACAATTAGGGCATTTCCCTGTGTCCTCAGACTGGTCCAAGCAGTATCTATACTCATAACGAACAAACCTAGGGATGGGAGTATTCTGAGAGTTTGAGTAGAAATTAACTTTTCCTCTGGAAATTTTATATAAATATCATAGCACTTCTATGCTGAAAGAAACATTTCTGGACAAAAGTATTTTTTTTCCATAGCAAAAATTTATGCCTAGTTATTCTAGCTTAACATATCTTCAGGGAAATCACTTTTTAAATAGTAGTACTAACTATTACTTCTCAATAAGTATTTTGCGTGCAAGCACATCTCTCTTTGCAACACACAGGCAGGTGGATATTGGTCAGTAGAGGCAGCTTCTCAGCTCTTGACAAGGACTGTGGAGGAAACACTTGGTGGCAGGGCACTGGAGACGAAGGTTAAAAGGAAGAAACTAGATCAGAGCAAAATGCATAAGCAAGTGACAGGATGAGCAAACGCTGGCCAAGAGGCAGCCTGGCAGTGCTGTGAAGCAGTCAGGGCCAGCTGGGAGAGACTCAAGAATAGGTCAACGCGCAAACCCCAGCACTCCCATCACCTGCTGGTATCACCGGGAAAGGTTCAGCTCCTTACCAGCCGCTGCGTTTCTCTCCAACGTGAATGGTACTATCAGCAGTCACGGCTGGTGCACAAGGGTTGAATTTCTCAGTCGTTTTCCAACATCAGTGTGTTAAACTAACTTGCCCACCTTGAATTTTGAATAAAAGTTTCTGACTCCAACTCTGCCACCGCATAAGTTGCTCAACAAATAGTTTTAATTAATAAATTTGCAAAAATAATGAGAGATTTTTGGATAACTTGCAGAGAGGCAACTTTGCTTATTAATCTGTATGTTACCAATCACTGCTAGCTGCTGTTATAAAAAAAATCCAGCTTGACTGATGAAAGTTCATGTTTTACACCTTTTTTGGCAAGACAGGAACAGGCTATAATTTTACTTATTAAACCCAAACTCTGTTGTAATTTTGTTATTCAGAAAGCTTTGCAGTAAATTAATCATCAGAAGAATTACTGGACTGCTTTATTTTAAATCAATCTAAGGAGTAGCCAGAGGCTTTTTTAAAGTTGGGGGTTTTTTCAGAGCACATTGTAGGTTCAGATGACTAAAGAAATATTTATTATTTTAAAAAAAAAGCATTTGTCTCCCCCTCTTGGAATAAAACTAGCCCCTGCCACATCTTCACAAGGACCCCATGCCCCAGTAAGTAGCACCCATGATGCCTCTTCCCTTGCACCTCCATGAAGGGTTTTTGCATGGAAAATAACAGACAGGGTGTCTTCAGCTCTGTCAATAACCAGCATCTCCATTGGCACCAGGTAACGCTGCTCAGATACATCTCATAAACCTTGCTGGAAGTCACAGGAGGAGGAGCAGAAACGCAGGGCCATCACCCATGGGGAACTGAAAGGAAAGACCCGTGCAAACACCAGCGCCAGCCGAGCCGCCCACTCGCTACTTCACGCGGCACCTAATCCAGCCCATGCCAGTCCAGGCCGTTTCACAACAAATTTTTGCCAGATGTGTGCTAGCAGTTTGATAGCAAAAAATGGCACACTGCTGTTCATATTATCAATGCACTGGTTGCCACTGCCAGGAGGAAAGCTACTGCCACCTGGATGTCTCCCTTGCTCAAGAGAGGAAGCACCTTCTGCTTCCCCAGTTTCAGCACTCCGACATGGCAAATTGTTCTTTTTTTTTTTTCCCCTTCTTTTTTAAATTAGCCTTATTTAATAAAGGATTTTGCTGGATTACTAAATGCAGTTGCATATAGTGACAGTTAGATTCAATTTTGCAATGTATTGTAAGGTAAGTAGTTAAATATGTAACTAAGCATTTTAAAACATGAAACCATAAGAAAAATTTTAATTGCAACAGAAAGACTCTTGCCTGCCTACACACTGTATTTGTTTAATGTCGATTTCTCTTCCCGTAGTAGTGAAATGCCACATCCATATTTAAAATCTGAAGTATTGACAAAATCTTCTGAGCACATAAAGCTGTTTTGGCAAAATAAAAGAGTGCCTGCTGTGCTGCAGCTACGAAAATGAAACAGCTCATCAATTTACCAAAAATCTGCCTACAGACAAGGCATTCTCCAGCCTTCAGGAAACCTGATGCTTTTTTCACACAAGAAGAAATCCTCACCACACGGAAGTCAGTGAGAAATCTCTGCTGACTTCAACAAGGCCAACTGCTACGAGACTGACAGGGCTATCATTATGCTTTAAAATTAAGCTTATGTACATGCATTCACGAATAGGAACTGTAACAGCAGAAAAGCTTAATGCAACAGTCACAAGTGAAGTGAAAAATCCAGAAAGAATATGTTGCAGTTCAAGATTAATGTGTTACTCATGAAAAATCTAATTTTAATAGAAGGTCAAACCTTTAAAAATTTTTTTCCTTAGCATGTCAAAATCTCACATTTCTTCAGCTGTCACAGAGCACTGTTAGAAATGGAGAGAGAATCTGCCAATTGAATTAAAGTGTGGTTTCTCAGAGACTGAACGAGTATTTATTTTAAAATTACTCCTAAATGATTAATTACCCACTTTAAAAGCATAAGCAAACCTTTGGCCTCATAGCATCTCTATAATCTTTCATAGTATAAGAACAAAAGGTTTCTGATATCTGTAACTACTTACCAAAATAAAGGACTTTTTTGTGTGGCAGTTTTCTTTGTAAATGTTTTATTAAAAAAAAAAATTAATGCTATTTAGTCAATACATGTGTAATAATACTTAATAAAGTATCACGTAGTAGTAGGTATTTTGGATTCAGGAATGTCATGGTTTTAACTAAATCATCAGAGCTCTGTTCCGCTCCAGTCTCTTCTAAATTGTCATTTTTCTTCCAGATTTAAACAAACTCATTCTTTGTCAAGGTACGTCATCCTTAAGGCCTTGCAAACTTTTTAGTGATTGAACCAAAACAAAGAGAGAGCTCGGCTTTCTTGATCTGAAGACCACGTTGCTCTTGAGCTTAAAAAGATGCCTGCAGTTTTCAAGCAGTTAGTGGCAAATCAGCAAGAAAGAAATCAGAGGAGAAGAAGGGGCACTTGGAAATCAAAACAGTAAAGTGCACAGTTATACTGTCCGAAATTGTATTAATCTGATCCAAAGAACTTGCTGAACTGTGGATATTTAATACAATTTGGCTTGCATGGAACATACAATCACAATCGGACAGAAAGGATTTTCTTTTTCTTCCTGAAGTCACCTACAGGATTTACGGAATTCAATTTTCAAGGGTAACATACTGCCGCTCTTTGGATATTGATTGGTTTCCTAAGTCCACAAGGAGATGGAGAAGGGGGGAAGGTGTGGAGGGTTGCAAGGTGTCCTCGTGCCTTCTCTGTTTTGTTTAGATGCCAGTACTCTCCAGTTCCCCGTCCTCCAGCCCTAATGCAGCGTGCGACCTAGAAATCATAAAGAGTTTCTCTTTATTTGTGTACTGTCTTTGAGTTTGCTGGGATTGCTCCCCTGTTTGTTCTCTGCTGGTAGCCTTGAGGGGGTCCATCTTCTCAACTGGTTCCTCCTCACAGTCCTGGATTTTACTGGCTGGGGTGTTGGCAACTGACTCCAAGGAGGTGCCTGCCTCCTCCAGGTGGCTGTAGCCCTTATTGCTGCTGGAAGGCTCAGACTGGGAGCTCTGGGAGTCCGTCCTGGTGATGGCAGGAGGGGTTGAGGGGGGCGACCCCCCCAGATCCAGAGATTTGGAGTAGCTAGAAGATGCCTTTACCAAAAGGGTGGAGTCCGGGCCTCTGCTGACAGCTGGGGACTGAAGTGGCTCAGGGAAAAGGGGACGCCTGGCATCGGGCAAGCAGCTGGTGCTCTGCCGCCTGAGAACCAGCTTGTGCCTCCTCGTCCCGCAGCCTCCCTTGACGTGGCTGCTGCTGAGGTCAGTCAGGCTCAGTTCAAACTCCCCCCGTGGGATCTCCCGGGCTCCCCGCTCACCAGGGGGCCTCCGCCAGCCTCCCCCTCCGCCGCTCGGCGCCAAGGGCAGGAGGGTGAAAGTGCTCAGTGAAGAGCTGACGATGGAGCTGGCCGTGCTGCGCCGGCCCCAGCTCTCTGGTGGGCTGCAGGGTGGGCTGGTGACAGTGCGGCCAGCAAGGGCAGCACGCTCCCGGTAGATGCTGTACACGGCCTCGGCCAGGCTGGGTGGTTGCGGCGGGGTGCAGAAGGAGGAACGCCGTGGCGAGGACGCTAGGTCTGGTGGGGAAAGGGAGACACCCAGTCCTGGTGGCCAGGAGCTCTTGGCCAGCATGGCTGCAGCACCCAGGCCTTCACCGCCAGGCTTTAGCTCCAGGCCCCGGGACTGCACGTAGTTGACAAAGCCGTTGAGAGGTGCTGAGGCTGGGGTGCCTCCGTCCTTGGCCCGCAGGCTGTGGGCATCGATGACGGTGGAGTAGAGGTCACGCAGGTTGATGATCTTGGTCTTCTTGTCGCGGTTCTCGTGCAATACGGCATTGGCGCAGATGAAGAGGAAGATGCCGATACCCATGATGAGGGGGCCCAGCACCTTCAGCTTGTCTGAATGCAAGTAGCTTGAGAAAAGACGGAAAAGGAAACCCACTGAGGCCTGGGGGGACGAGGAGGTGGGGGGGGGACTGTGGGGACCCCCGGGTGGTAGCAGTGGTGGAGGTGTTGGCTCTGGGGGGTGACTCTGGATGGATCCCTGCTTGTTCCCCTTCCTGGCTCCGGGATCGGTTCTTGGGGGTGCCACCCTGCGGTGCCAGGTGCCGTCCCCCGCTGAAGCTGCCTTCTCTGTACACCTGGCTGGGTTTCGGCCAGTAGCCCACCACGGCCAAGGCGATGCCCACCAGTAGTACCAGGATGCCACAGAGGGCGATGAGCCCCGAGAGGGAGAACAGCTTGAGCTTGCCTTTCACCACCACCACGTCGTTCTTGCGCTTCTTTTTGGCCTTGCGTTTGCGTTTTGGGACTTGGCTTTGGGGTCGCAAGGGGTCCTGTTTCCTAGCCGAGATCCTCAGGAGGCCTCCAGTGGCGATCATGGCTGGCTACCCAGAGCACTGCCCCCTACGGCCACTCCAGCTCCTGTAGAGAAAGGGAGAAGAGGATGAGGACCAGGGGCAGACCTGCAGCACAAGAGGTGTCTCTTTGCTGTTCCTCATTCAAACTCCTGCTAATTAAAACCGTCAACAAGTGGGACAGGGGTTGACACCAACAGGCCGATCTCCCTTGCCCACACAGCTCCCGTGTGTGAGAAAGAGACAGGCAGACTGACAACACCGAAGCAGCCATGTGCCCCACTACACCCTTGCCCAACAGCTAATTGATTTCTTTACACTCCAGGTAAATGATAGAGGGAGTGGTATCTGCTGGCATAAACAAAAAAATGATCTTGCTGGTCTCAGAAGGAGCTTGCAAAACACCGGAGCTCAGAGGATGCTGAGCCCCACTCCCTAACAGGGTCTGGGGCGACACTGCACACTGACTGTGGCTAGTGATGTCATGCAGGATTTAAGGGCATGGGGGAAATAAAAGCAGGAAGGGAATATATTTGATCTATAGATACCATTTGTTTCATTACACTACTTACACGTTACATATTACTGTTATGGTTAAACATATTACTTGCCTTTCTTAAATGAGTGTGAAATGCACAAGGGAAACATTTGAACACTGGAAAGCGGCGCCGTGTAAAAGTTTCCTCCTAGCCATTTACACTCGATCTGTGATATTACAGACATTCACCTCCCGCCTGCGGTCCAGAGGTGTCCCTGGTTTGAGAACATGTGCGATGCTCCAGGTAACCGTTATGTAACAGCAGCAAATTCCTCGCCCCCATCCCCCCCCCCCCCGCCCCCAGAAAGAGGAGATGGTGGCTGGCAGGTAAGAGATGGCATGTCAAATCTTATTAAAGGAGGAGCAAACCCTTGCAAGTCACCTGGGTAAACGGCAATGACTGCTTGTAGGGAAACTGGCAGGGAACTAAACACCAAGCATTTATGGCTTTTGTTTTACTGGACCATCAGAAGTCATCTCTCTGTTCCAGCGATCTGAGCTACAAAATGCAGTGTGTAGGAGCAATCCCTGCACCGCTGCAATTCTTTTTGGAAGATATTCCTTCATGCTACGGAGGAGCAGGATCCCCTCCCCCCTTTCTCTTTCTGAGTGTCCAATTATTTTTTCTTTCAGGAAGCAAAAGATGACAGCACCGAATATAATATGATTCACAAAGTTCAATTCATTGCCCTGAAAGGTGATTAAGTAAGCACCTAAAAAAAAAAAATATCTTGCTCCCCTTCCCCGGTTCAGCTTTTTCATTTCTTTTCTGTTCTATTCCCAGATTTGCCACATATGTGGTAATTTTGTGTCCCATTTACTCCGTTTGTATTTTCCCCGGAAAAAGAAGGGTGTTGTCAGCGAGGACGTTGTTAAATTACTCTCCGAGGTACTGCACGCTCAAAACAAAGAGCGGAGACTAGTCTGCTCTTTCCTATCGCTGAACTATTTATTAAAAAAAAAAAGGCAAAAAAAAGAGAGCATTTTTTGTTGATGCCAAAGTGTAATTATCGGAGCATGCTTTGCTTTAATTGCCGGTTCGTTGATCCCGTTCTTTCTGCTGCCCCGCTAGCCAGCGGCCCGTCTCCGCTGCCACGGCGAGAACGGATGGCAGGCAGCTCCGAGGAGCCTTCCCCATTCGGCATCGCCTGGCACTTAGTTTTGGCGGTGGAGAGGGCAGAGCTCGGCATGCGAAGGAGGGCACCGTCGGACCACCGGCCACGGCCAGCGACCGCAACGCCTAGAACAACCCGGGACCCGCCGGGGCCGGAGCCCCGTTTCGCAGGAACTGACCGCGACCTCCACCCGCATCCCAGCCCACCGCCGCCGGCCCCTTTAGCCCAGCCCTCGAGCCCGACCCCGACCTCGCTCGGTGAAGACCAAACACCGTTTTAATACTATTAACAGGACCCGCTTTAACCCCTTCCCACCCCCCGGGCGCCACAGACGGGGCTCGCCGGGCTCCGGCTGCCGGGGCCGCCGCGCACCGCTTGAAAGGAGCTCCGGCACCGGAGCCCGGGGCGCCGGCCGGGGGCTGCCGCCGGCTGCCCCGCAGGCAGGGCGGGGGCTCCGCGCCGACCGGGCCTGCCCCGCAGCTCCCCGCCGTCGGGGCAGGGCGCCGAGCCCCGCCGGGCGGCAGCCCCGGGCCCCCCCTCCCCGCCTCGGGGAGTCGGTCGGGGGTCGCCGGCGGACGGAGCCGCCGCTCAAGATGGCAGCGGCGGGGGGACGCGGTCACTTACCGGGGAGGGCCGGGGAGAAGTCCGCGCGGGGAGCGGCCGAGCCGCCGCGGGGAAGAAACTTTCCGGCCCGAGCGGGCATCCCCGCGCGGCGCCCGCCCCGCCGCCGCCGCCGCCGCCTCGCCGCCCCTCACGGCCCCGGGCGGGCGGGCGGCGGGGCTGGGCCGAGCGCCGGGCGCCCCCTCGGCCCCGCCGCCGCCGGCCGCCTCAGGGAGCTCCGCGGGAGCGCTGCCCCCTCGCCATGCCGCATCCTTCCCGCCGCGGGGCCGCCCCCCGGCAGCGCCCGCCCGCCCTCGCCGCCGGACGCTCCGGAGCCGCCGCCTGTGCCGCGGGCGGTGCGCGGCTGCCGCGGCTGCCGGCCGGACCCGGCGCCGTTGCTAGGAGACGGGAGCCGTGACACAGGGAAATTGCGGCAGGATGGCCGCCGCCCCCGCCCCCGCCACCTGCGCACCTGCGCCGCCCGCCCCGCCCCGCCCCGGCCCCGCCCTCGGAGGCCCCGCCCCCCGCCGCCACGCCCCGTCCTCAACCGCCCTGCCCGGCCTCGCCCCGCCATCTTGTGCGCGCCGAGTCGGGTGGGCCGCAGGCGAGGTGCGGTTCTCCCATCCTCCCGTCCTCCCCCATGTTGACCCTCTCCCGCCTCCTCTCACCGCCTTGGACCTTCAGGCCTCCCGTTTAGGAGCTCCGTAAGGGGAAGCGGGAAGACCCTCGGTCTCCTTTCCACCTGTGACGTCCCAGCAGCCTCAGGCTCAGCCACCCCACCTTTGGTTCCACCCCCCCCACCCCAGGTTTGCAGGAATGCCCAGGGAGAAAGCCAAGAAGTAGGTGAAAAGATGAAGAAAGAGGATGAAAGAAGAAAGTGGCAGCTGAGCTACGTCAGTGGTGTCACCCAGGATCTCTCATTTTCAGTGGAGGCCAGGAAATGATGTTCTCTTCTCAGCTGCTTCGTGAAAACTGATTAACTTGAAGCTATCACCTAAGTGAGACATAATCTAGCATGTCCCATCACACTGCTTCTCTTATTCATGAGAGATTACTGCTGATTGCTTTAGTCGAGTCTTGTTACAGGTCCACTGTGAGCTAGAAAGGCAAGTCTCAGGCAGGTATCTCAGTAAATACAGAAAACTCATCCTGTGGCTTGGGCTTGCTCTTAACGTACATTGTGTGGTTTTCTGGCGTGGATAGACCGAAACTTGCCTTTTTGTACAGTGGCCTTGGATTCCTCTTGAAGCTGGAGTGTGACCTAAGCCTGGGCCAAACCAGCTCTCTTCTCCCTCTGCTTGACCTCTTGCGTGGGAAGAACTATGCTGTGTGTAAAACAACCTGCCAGAAACCGAGGGGCAATAGAGAGAACGTTTGTGGTGTCAAACTGTGTTTTTAAAAATAAAGGATCCACGGGTTGGGAAAATTGTCAGAGAGATTACGCATATTCAGTTAAATTGTATATATCCCAGCCTCAACAATTCTGCGATTCTGTGTTCACCCAGACTGTGCTATTATGTGTCTTTCACCCCAACTATCAGTGCCTGGTTTGAGAACAAACAAATCGTAAAGCTGCACATATGCATTTTAATGTCGTTTGCAGTTTGTCTCAGCAAAATCACTTGGGACACGTTTCTTTTAGTACATATATAACTTTTGGTTATGCAACAGGCTTGAAATTTAAGATTTATTGTTTAAGAACTTCTTTTAAAAGTGTGCTTTGAACGGTCTCGATGAACCCGAGTCTTCAGACATTCAGTAATTTGCTTTGTGTTCAGCCCAGACTATCAGAGAAAACCAAACATTTCACATCTGTTTCCACTGGAGACCTGTATCACATCAATAATGCAGCATCACCAGACTCTCCCTGAAAGGCTCCTGTGTTAGAGAAAGAGGAAGAACGAGAGTGATTTTTTTAAAGGGCAAAGAGCTCTTTTCCCTGTCTGAGTCATATTTTCTATTTCTGTCAAACTAAACCATTCTATTTAGCTATCTTTTTATACAACAGCCTTTCCATATTTTCATTGCTAAAGTTTTGAGTGATTAGGCTATCATCACATTCACAGTTTTCAAATTACTCTTAGCAAAATGTGTCATAGGTGAGGCCAAATCCTGGAAAATAAGAAATATGTTCTTGGATGAAAAGCTGCTGAAGGTGGTGTTCCGCAGGAGCTAGCAATGCAATCTTAATTTGCTCTGCATGGTAAGGACCAGTTGTACAATGGCAGGCTGAATCCCTCAGAGCAAGTTACCTTGCCGAGTTGCATATCCCTACCTATCCTACAGATTGTTCTTCTTGTTTAACAAATGCATTGGGAGCTTTAATGACACATTTATTTTATTTTTAGTTGATACAGATTTTTGTGATCCCAGAAGTGGAATGGTTGCAAAAGGCAGCTTTCCTATTGGTCTGGTTGACTGGTTGCCTGAGTTAATTTGTAACTGTCTGTGTTTGCATTGACTACTGAGCACTGCTGGCAGGCTCAGCTCCTGCCTTATTTGTATGACTTTCTGCATGATGCCGCACATTTATCATTAAACTGTGGTGAACCTAAATAATTATTAGGAATTGCAAAGAGGTTATTGGACCTGGGTTTCCTTTCTCCTTTCTCCTTTCTCCTTTCTCCTTTCTCCTTTCTCCTTTCTCCTTTCTCCTTTCTCCTTTCTCCTTTCTGCTTTCCCACCCCCTTTTCTTTTTCCCTTTCCCTTTCCCTTTCCCTTTCCCTTTCCCTTTCCCTTTCCCTTTCCCTTTCCCTTTCCCTTTCCCTTTCGCTTTTTCTCCTCTCCTCTCCTCTCCTCTCCTCTCCTCTCCTCTCCTCTCCTCTCCTCTCCTCTCCTCTCCTCTCCTCTCCTCTCCTCTCCTCTCCTCTCCTCTCCTCTCCTCTCCTCTCCTCTCCTCTCCTCTCCTCTCCTCTCCTCTCCTCTCCTCTCCTCTCCTCTCCTCTCCTCTCCTCTCCTCTCCTCTCCTCTCCTCTCCTCTCCTCTCCTCTCCTCTCCTCTCCTCTCCCTGTTTATCTATATAAAAATCACTAATTTTTAAGCATATACCTTCTTTTGTTAGGTTATTTGATCATAAGATGGTAACCTTCACATGGTCCTTCTTGGGACATGCTTCAGTACAACAATGCCATCAATTTTAGTATATATCCACTTGAATAGGTTCCACCCCAGGCTGGCTGGGTATGTCAGCTCTAATCCAGGAGATGTGTAGCCAAGTTAATACATCTCAGCCCTCAGCAGGCCCAAGGTCCAAAAACAATTCAAAGGACAACCTAAAATACTTGGTGTACTTATCTGAAATACTGTAGCATCTATGGGTTCCAGCCATGGACCTGCTGTTCCCAGCGTAGAGACCTTACAAAACAAAACCAGAGAGAAGGCCCTTACCCAATACACTTGCAATCTGAGCACAAGATTAAAAGGGTAAATATGGAAAGGATTCTTAGAGGAGTAGTATTAAAAGCATAAGAGAGAGACATTTTGCACAGGCTTCAAGTTTTCCCCAGTGATTTATCTTTACAATTTCTCAGACACAGAGTAAGAAGTATCGAAGGGTCATTGCCATCTTAACCTACATCCTGCTGCAGAATGGCTTCCAGTCATAACAGTGGCTCTAGCCTGAAAGCCCATTTTAATTGTAGCTTATTTAGCTATTTTTAATTAGCTAATTTATTATGTTAATAAAAAGAAAAGCTGATGTACATTTTGTACATATGCTTCACAGTATATTGTGCTACATGCCAAGGTTTCCTGAGTCTTTATTGCTGGAATTCATAGCTTCATCTTATTCAATAGCTAGGAAAGTTGTAAGAGCATCACTCCCACTCTGGCCACTGGTCCCAGAGGTAGTGTTTGTTTTGTCTTATCTTAGCCCCATATACTTTGTTTGTTTGTTTGTTTCCCATGGCAGTCGAGATCCTGACATGATTAATGGTGGAGACTCTGATATGATTAATAATGATTTGATAACTGATGCAGAGCAAAAGAGCAGGACTGTGAATGAACTATGAGAAATCATCTTCACTGAGAAAATATATGTTTGAAATCCTTACAGGCCTACATCAAACACAGTGAATCTGCATTGTGTATTAGATTTGTCCGGCTTATTTGATACGTGGTAGAATCAGAGGCAACTTCTCTTTTCATTGTGTAGCAAGCCTGAATCTAGATAATCCACTGAGAGCGAATGGCAATTTGCATGTCTGCTCTTCTTTCAAAATTAATTATAGCAGAGATACACATTGCTGGGAACATTTGCCAGGGTGAAGGAAATACACAGCCACGAAATCTGGTGATTGAAAGGTAAAGGGAATTAATACTTTAAGATGAACGAGCTTTTTCAAAAAAAAAAAAAGGAACTACTAGTTTATCTCACTTCAATTCTTACTGACATTCTCTGTGAATAGATTTTTATTTTTGAGGCATTAATGACACTGAGCACTTCATAAATATATATATTTTTAATTGGCATCTTGCAAAAGGCTTGAAGCTAGAGGAGACTGAACGTGAAATGCTCCTGGGTCAGTTGTGACATATTGCAGGAAATCTGTGATGGTTGCACCCTCCGGTTATGAACCGTGCTCAGGGGCAGATGTCACTCAGTTGCTTTTAAATGTTCTGTGCATGACTTCTCAGCTGGCTTAAAAAGAAGCAGGAACCATTCAGCCATGTTATTTGCCTTCACTTTTGATTTGTTGATACAAGACAACTGCAAATAACTGCAAAAACCTGTCTGTTATTTGTGGACAGAAAACCACATAAAGACTAATCAAGAACACTTCCCAAACTATTTGCCTGGAAGGTAGGGGCAGTGTAGCATTTCCCCCAAATCATTGCAATTAATTTTTTTTTAATGTCATTCCCCCTCTGCTTACCTTGTTGCTCTACAATGTAAGCTCTTTGAGGTGGAGGCCATCCCAAAGAAACTTGAGATAGCTGCAATGAGATATCTGTGTACAACTGTTTCATGATTAGCACCTTCTTATTGTTTAAACATTTTTGTTGTCTATTTGAAGGTCTACAGCAAATGATGTGAATGTGTATTTTGTAAGACAAGTTTGTAAAACAGCTTATTTTATCTTCAAGCCTTAGAAATAGTTTCTTGAGTCAGTGGGACAGCACTGGTCTCTGAGAAATAATGACAAAGTATATTGGACAGAGGGTTGGAAAATGTTTTTATTGTAAGTGGTATTAAAAGTACATTACTTGCATGCCAAAGCACTTGTTGTAGGAGGGGAACATTAGAATGCACCAATAACATATGGCTCCCGCTGTCTTTTTTTTCCTTCTAGGGCAGTAGGTGCTAGAGAGATTTTTAGCCTTGGTAATTTTAAATTGTAGATGTTCAAAAATAAACTCGATACCAGCATTTTTGAAACTCCGTGCAAAGGTTTTTCAACAAGGAGAGAGATGCTCATGCCTTTTATCTGCATTGCTCATTGCAAGTTCCGACATCAGAGACTTCTGGCGATATGAAAACAGCTCAATCTGGAAGTGGTCAGGGAGGAATGGCAGGCAGTTTGCCTCCTCCGCGTGGGAGCAGGACGTTCACGAAGTGGCGTTAGTCCACCCAGTCCGAGAGCTGGGTTAGTCAGCAACAAGGAGCCACTGTCACTGATATTCTACAATTTTAATGATATCAATGTTTCCCCTGGTTTCTTGGGGATGCAGTGCTGCTTCCCAGCATACCCTCAGGCTGCTGGGGAACAGGGCTGTCTTTTCATTACACAAAATATACAATGCCTGCGTTAGTTGGGGAAATTCCTGACTGGTCTGGTGAGACATTGGAACAATGCAATCAAGCATAATCACAGTTATAATTAACAATAAAATGATTTGCAGCAACCTGCATGAAAGCACAGTCTATCAGTCAGGAGAATAAGACAATGATTGCATCCTTCCTTTTTAAGAGAAGGGTTTTCCCAGACAAGCACTCACTGAACACTTACATACTCGTGCAGTTTGATAGGTGTCTTTGCCCTACATTATTAAAGGATTAATTTAGCATTTAGTAAATGGAAACTATTGCAGTATCTTTTTTATATGCTGTCAAGAGAGATTAACCCAAATTTTTGACCTGTTTTTTTTTTTTTTTGTCATTTCCCTTCCCCCATGACCTGCAATCACAGTTTTTTACTCCACACTGGACATCTAATCATCACTGTGGAAAGATGACAAGCTAAAGTAGAGTAATCATCCAATAGGAATAGTTTCTATGGACTATTAACACAATTTGTCACAACCCTGATGAATTGTGAAGGTCCTTAAAGCTCCATGCTTCATTGCTATCACTTTCAGAGTGATACAAAATCTGCTCAAACCTGAAGGTCAAATTTGCCCAAGATTTAACGGTACATTTTGGGAACATAAAAGAATCCAGAAAACGTATTAAGGCTCTGATGGAGGAACCTTTGGGCTGCCAAAAGAAGAGAGTCATCTTGTTTCTGCCAGCTCTTCTACAGCTTCTCTGTAAAGAAGGGACGTTGGGGTCAAGTCAAGAGCACATCTTAAATGTGCCAGGTACTGTTATGAACTAACATAGGTGTGAACAGCCTGTGGATTTCTTGCCTGTGATAGGAGCTAAATACTTCCTAGGCTTAGGGTAGCACAAAAGTGAATTGTAAAGTTCTTTGAGCTCTGCCATGCTCTGGACCCAAGTGCCAGGGCCACTGTACTGATATATTTTCCCTTCAGTCACACTTAAGTTGTGTTTTAAATTGTTCTAACTGATAAAGGTAGCAAAGGATATTTTCATAACTTAATGTTAAAACAATGAGTTTTGCCCTAAAGGTGTAGAATGGTGATTTAACAGTGATCAGTAGGTGCTAAGTCCTAAAAGCAGACAGAAAAAAAAAATCCTATTCAGAACTAGAACTTGAACTCTGTACTTAAACAACACTTAGGGAGTCAGATCATAGGCCATTGTTTATTAAATATAATTCATAACACTTTAAATGGAGGTCTTGATCATTATTCTTTTGATAATCATGACACATATTGTACCTCTGCTTTGATTTTGAATGTTACTATTGCAACATTCAGCTATGTTAGTCAAATACCTGGTATTACACTAATCATTCTCAATCAGTTTTGTAACTTTAAAGGTATCAAATTATACAATTCAAATAAAGTACAACTTGCTAAATTGCTTTTCTGCATTGATACAAGTGAGCTGAATTTACAGAAGGAAGCAGATCTACAGGAAACATCCTGGTTTTGCCAAAGTCAGGGAATATTCACAGCAGAAAGCCAACAGTAACATTCTTTTCTTTACTGTAGGAAACATTACCGTGAAAGAGTGAAACAAAATAAATGAAAAAGAATTAGCAACATCACGTGTGCTTGCTGTTCCTTTTGTTTTCATTACCAAATAACTCCCTTTCCTTAAATTTAAAGAGAAAAAATAAGGGAGCCTTTTAATTGTGCAGGCTATAAGGATGTTTCTTGCTCTGATCTTTTCAACACTCCCACTGGGGTAGGTTATGACCTAGTTAATCTATATATCTGAACAAAAGTCAATTAACTTGCTATAGAGCTTCACCAGAGACACTGAAAGGAAAATTTGGCCTGCAGGTGCTGTGGGATTATGTATGTGGGTAAAGCAATCAGGCTTTGGCCCCAAATGTCAAGCACTAACCCTACTGTTCATGTAGCCTCTACAGGCTTGGGTGTTCCTGAAAAACACAGATATTCCAGGCAGGAGGAAAATGCGTGCCTCATCTTGTGATGCAGAACATAGCTGATTTTCAGTCTGTGTTTATATCTTTAGTTATTTTTAGAGAGTTATTTTGCTGAGTTTTGTTTATAGATATTAACGGTGCAGAGAAGGTAACTGCACTCAGAAAGAGAGAACCTGGAATAATTTTTGGTTTTCCTGAAGTTTAATTGTGAGTAGATTGGCCTATTGAACAGACGGTTGGGAAGGCCCTTTTCATGCTCTTTTTTTTCTCTGCTTGTTTGAATATTTTGGGTGTGAAATGAAGCTTGTCATGTATGCCGGTTAAAAAGCCTCAACTCCTCCATTTATTATGCATTCTTTTTTCAGTGAATGCTTATTACTCATGCATAGCCAGGAGTATGAGGATCACAGATACATTAAGAACTGTTTATTTAACTTTAAAATAACCAATGAGAGCTTAAGAAAATATTAAACAGATATTTCCAAGTAATACCTGCAGGTATAAATCAGGCCATGGCTAAACAAGTAACTGTCTCCACCACAGCTTCCGATGAGGACTCAACCACAGTCAGAGCACTTACACTCTTGGTTACTTTTGCTGTTCCTAGGTGTCCTCACCACAAAAAGCTGTGTCAGTTCCTTGTCTCAAATATAACATATTGCATCACAAGTGGGTGGAATTTATCTTACCTAACTTTGGAAGGCTATAACATGCCTACATCACTTCTAGACCGTGACAGATCTGGTCTTCTGTAGGAGCGACAGTTTGAGGGGAGTGGTTTTCTGCAATTACCTGTTTCCTCCTATTGATTATAGCCAAACTCTGAACTCTAGGTTTTCAACTTGCAGACTTTTTCCTCTGCTTACCTGTACTATTTACATGACTCCCTCTGGAGCATTTTTGCATAGCATCATGAGAGTTCAGCAAAGTACTAGATCTCAGGGTCAGGTTCCCCAGATTTCTGTTCTGCATCTCATAATGCTTTCTACATCACAAAATCTAGCTATGTACACACTTCAGTGTCTTCATGCCTCTCTCTTTATTTATGGATCCTTGAGGGAATTCTGCATTTGTCTGTAGATTGGCTCTCTTTTCCCTCTGTATTCAGAAATTTAAATTATTCCTGATTAGAAATTCAACTGATGGGTGTGCTGAAGTGTAGAGAAAAATTTTTGAGGGAGATGAATAGATAGGCAAACACTTCAGAAGAATGGCAGGTTGTTGCATTTCACTGAGCAACATTTTTGAGAACAGCAAATACCTCCCAAGTGGCAGGATCACATTGTAGTGGTGACTTAAATAACAAGAAGCGGTTGCGGAACATTTGGGTGTGGAAAGACATGTCTTTGAAGTTGTATGAGGTGCTTGCTCCAGCCCTTCAGCACAGATACCAGAATGAGAGGTGCTTTGGTAGTAAGGAAAAGTGCTTTGACTGTACTCTGAAAGCCTGCTACCCTAACCTGCTGTTGATCAGTAGGCAGTATGCCTGCGGTTGGGAAAGCCATGGAGGAGGTCGTAGATAACCACATGTGTAAGACCACTAAGCATATCCTTATTCACAAGGCTGTGATCCTCGAAATGTTTCGTAGAGGAATTTGAAGCAGTGGTTATTCTGAACTGAGGTAGGGGCAATACCAAATGTTAGGTGTGACCTATGGACATCTACTCCAGTTCTGGCATTTCTCACCTTATCCCATTTATTCATCCACTCAAGAGTCCTCATTCCATCATTAGGCACATACTGCTGAGTCGCTGGAGTTAGTTTGCTAACTATAAGCCTGCAAAAAGAAGGTGCATAAGGTTCATTTTAACAATAAAGCTGCAGGTGGTGTTAAGCTTGTAATGTCTTGTTTTCCCTTCCCCTCCAAATATGAAAAAGATAAAGAATCAACAATATGAAAACAAGTGAACTAACAAATTTCTCAAACAAGGTGAATTACTTTTTTGTTAGAGTACTAATATTGATTTAAATTTTGCAATAGAAGATGGCTCTGAAATTGTCAAAAGGACATGCTTGCCTAAGCTTGTTAAAACAAAAATTTCTTTTTGAGCCAATTATTGCCTAATAGTTTTGATTTTGGAGAATTTATTGCTTTCACTGAATACCTATTCCTCCTTCATCCTCAAGATGCTCATGCAGCTGATCTGGACCCAGACTTGCCCCGTCTCACACGCCAGCCTGTGAGTAACTAAGGCAAAGATGCAGAGGAATTATCTGAGGAAACTGAAGGGTCATGAAAGGGACTGATATTCTAATCTGAAGTCTAGGTGGAGTCCCCATTTAATTAAAATGTGGAATAATGGAGCAAGGCTGATTTGGATAGAATTTCTGATGGATTCTGGAAATGCGAATAAACTAGTTTGTTAAGCATAGCTATGTTGCAAGGAAATTAAGTTGATTTGGGTTCTTTATCAGTGGAAGTAAAGACAAATGTCTTTCCTGTGTGCTATTTGAGACAAAAGGGATGCAAAAATATTATCTAAGCAAGAAAAACACATCAGAGAGTATTAAACTGTGGTGACAAGATACTGTGATGGATTTCTATCCTCCAGAGCTTTGTGCAGATATTTTATAGTTAGTGATAAAATAAATGGGATGCTTGGCATTTACAGAAAGGTGATCTGGGAACCACCGGAATAGATAAGAAATATCTTTCATCAACTTTTCACTAATTGATGTGAAAAATCAGGGAATGGATTTTGTTCCTAGTCATACCTGTGTTAATCTTCAGTAACACTGGTCTCAATGAATGATGAAATTGATGTAACAGAAGGTGGCCTTTGAGTTTCAGAAAAGTGAATCTCAAAATCTGTATGCTATTAGTTTTACTCCTTGTAACACCTGCTTTTGCAATTTATTTTACCTAGAGGACAGCTTAAGATGTTGTATGTCAATCTATACACCACTGTAAATTCACACCTGGGAAGAACCAAAGTTAAATACGAAACAAATGGAACTGAGGTTATTCTAAGTGGACTGTTGCCATATTAATGAATTATTGATGAAATGAATGCCTCTGTGAGCTATAATCACCCAACAGAGTAGAAACTTTGAGACCAAATTTCTAGAAGCTCTGGCTGAAATTTATGGCTCACGTCTAACCAACCCTGTGGATTGTGTAAAGCCTTTCCCCCACCTTGATGCTGGCAGGCCGCATCCATCTGCAGAAAGCCCAAGGCAATCCGTGCTGTTATGAGACCCACAGTATTGCATGATCCTGGTACACTGCAGTCATCCTAAACCTTCTGTCTCTATAGTGTGGAGGTAAAGTTCATGTTAACATGAGCAGCGCTGCTCTGTTGAAGTGCTGTCAGTGAAGTTGCAGATGGTTTGTGACATGGGAAGTGACCGATCTCTAGCTTGTTCTTCTGCAGCCAATCTACTCATTTTGGAGCATCAGCCATGAAGAATTTCGTATATAGATACAGTGAGGATATCATGGAACTGGCAATTTCTAATTCCTCTTTCACACTTGTCTAGAGCTGTTGCTGTTAGCTCCCACTCAAGAAACAAATGTCCAACACTTCATATGTATTTGACATGAAAAAACTGCAGACATGAAGCAGAAACCTGGCTGGGCTTGCAACCTAATTTGCAGCAATTTCTCAACTGCACAAACTACAAAAATGAATACACAGAGATACAAAGCCAATAGAAAGCTGCTGTAAAGATGTTCTACAACACTTTGTAAGACATAGCTGGGATTTATCTTGTAAACCAACTAGGGAAAACTAGAAGCAAGGAAAAATTTTGTTTAATCTTTCATGAGAAGTATCAAAATGCTTTCTTAAAACACTATCTTGAAAAACAGAGAGCATATCTGTAATTTTTCCAATATTTTTCTTTAAGTGCTTAATGAAGATATAATACCACTATACATTGTCATGATATAGTTTGGCTTCATAGAATCATAGAATGGTTTGGATTGGAAGGGGCCTTTAAAGATCATCTAGTCCAACCCCCAATGCTTCCTTAAAGCATGGGTTTACAAACTGCTTGACAGGCCCATTGTCTACCATTAGACAAAAGGAAAGACTGAGATTTAAAAATGGACTAAAGTGATCAGTTTGGAAAGCTGCTAAAGCTACCATTGGGCAAATGGTCACATATTCTTAAAGCATAATTTGTCTCTGCAAAGCACTTACCAGTTCAGATAGCCTCTATTGACAAAAATGTAACTTCTTCCTACTTTGCTTTTAAACATAAGAAAGAGTCAAGCTTCCTTTGAACCTATTAACCAAACCAGTTGTTTGCAGTCTCCAACTTAAACGTAAGCACCCATAACCATTTAAATCAAGGGCATTTTTCTGAGAATTGTTCAGTGTTTTTATGCATATTTGTTTGTGTGGGACAAGCAGAAGAAATAGAAGGCGCTATGGAGAAGAAAATAACAACCAAAGCCAAGGGACACAGTCTGAAAAAACACTGAGAATGTGACCCTGAGATGAATGCAAGCCTACAGCAAAGCCTTAGGATTAACGTCAGCTGGAAAATGGTCTGGAAATAAGGCCAAAGTGCTAGTTTCCTTCTTTCAAATATCTGTTTCATGCTTTCCAATGTAATAGCTTGGGGTTAGAGAAGGGTCTGTTTGCTTATTCAAGTAGAGTGCTTTTTGTTATGAGGAAAGGAAAACTTAAGAAGTGATATAAAGCCTTTAAGCAAAGGTAGTACCCTCCTGAAGATGCTGTAATAATGTGTAATTTCATTATTGAATTTGGACTGTCTACAACTAGGAGCTTGGTGTTTACCTTATATATTTTCTGTGGTTTGTTTGTATCAACAGAATTGTGCAAAACTCATTCATCTTCAGAAGGTGACTGGAAGGTAATTACTGCCCCAGCTCTGAAATTATCCCTCCAACTTTTGCCTTGCTGTGGCTATTTGCTTGAATGGACACACTCTAAACACAACAGAGAAATTAATACATGATATTATTACAAACATTTGCTGCACCCATTTGTTAAAAGCATGGGTGCGTCAAAATTAGGTAGCCCGCAACAGAGCTAAATATCATTTAGTTTTTGAAAAACAATGCATGGCATAAACACTCAAGGTCAGAGCTTGAATAAAAGGTTAACTCCCAAAGCAAGACTTTTTAAATCCTAACAGCTCATATTGACACTGCTATTTTAATAAGAGAGAATCTTACTTGTGGAAAATAATAAACATGTAGGCAACAATGACCCTGCTATGAATATATCAGATATGACACCAATTGATGTATGTGGGGGATACTGGTGAAAGGACAATATGCCAGTCTGAAAATCTATTGGCCTTTCAATCCATTTATGTTATTCTGTTTGGCTGTTGTCTCGAGCGATGACAAACAGTCTTTTTGCGGCTGAATAAGTATTCTATGGGACTATTCCTTTATAACAAATTATGACTCAAATTTTGTGCTTGGCTGAAAAAGAGCAATTAATCATGGTGGTCATTTGTCACAGGCTCTGTAACTCTGGAGAAACAAATCTCTATGTTCAAAGATGCATGGAGTCTGCTCATACATGTTAGGTGTTTTAGCTTATATTTTTTGACAATGATGCCATTCTTTTTTTCTTCTTTCACACGGTAAGGAGCACTGGGAATCCAGTGGCTGTGGGGTGAGGTGAGTCATGAACTCTGTGCTTTCAGTACTTACTGTAATAATTAAAAAAAAACCCAAACCTATTTTTTCTCACCATGATGTTACAAAGTGCTTGAAAATGCAATGAGAAAGAGCCATAGAAGTGGGCACTAGCAGTTAAAAGAACAGTTCTTTAAACATGCAAAGTTCAATTTACTATAAAGAATTGTTCCAACATTAAGCTCTCTTTGAAGATCTGAATCAAATACTATTCCAGATTTGGTAAATATTTTCAGGAGCTTGTTATTTTCAGCCAGCAAGGAATTGAAAACAAGGATGGAAAAGAGGTGAGGATCTTACAAGAAATCCTGACAATAACTTTCTTTTGTCATCCTGCACAAACACTTTTCAAAAGCACATAGGGGAAAGCTGCAGTTTAGAGAGTAAGGACTTAACAGGGATTCAGCTGAAAGGAAAAGTAAAAAACTGCATTTGATTCAGCTCTCACATATTTTGTTGCACTCACAGCTGCACTGTATCAAATATAAATTTACCTTGGTGTAAATGCGGGAAGGCTTAGACTCAAAGCTTGGATATTTTGGAAACCAGCAGCAGACTAAGTTGCTGTAAAAACCAGATGTGGAAACACTGGGAGCTTAGAGCCTATTTTGTTTGAACAGACCTCTTCATTGTCAAGAGCAAGAATGCTTGAAGGCTGGTCTTCACTTCTTGTCTTGTTTGGGCTCAGTTTTGTCACATTGAATAATACCTGAATTTGTAAGTAATACACTCTCTTGAGTGGAGCTCCTTGCCTGCACTTAACGTGGGCCCTGCTTCAAGTGGAGCTGGACCAGGTGTCCTCCAGAGGTCCCTTACACCTTCAGTTATGCCATAAACCTGTGGGTTTTGGCCATTGCTTTACATGAGGAAAATGGCAGAGTTTGATGTCAATTCTGATGTAGTTGGTAGGCTTATTTTTACCACATGGGGGAAGGAACAAACTTGTGCTTCTTTTTTTTTTTTTTTTGATTAATATGCGTTGAGATGTGGAAGGTTTTGTGCGTCTTCTGCACTTTTTGACTGCTATATTTTAAAACTTTTGAATTTTCAATTGGTTAGCAGTGATATTACTATTGTCAGCCAATATGTAACCATACCTAAATTATTATTTTTACTGCTCCAGTACTAAATTTGGCCTAACCCATTTAAGTCATTTTTAGAGACAGATTTGCATTTGAGCTGATTATGTGAATGCCAAGTTTCAGCCTACAATGACTGAGAACAGCTGAATAGTGAAATAGTGAGTGACACTGTTTATAAAGGAAACAGCTCCTGACCTTCGATGACAGCTCTGTGAATATGATGATACAATCATTTGAGGATGTTCAATCTTGCTCACAGTTATTACTACGTAGGTTCCTAATTTGTTGTCTTCCTCCATCATCAGAACATGCTCTGCAACTCACATTTTTACATTGCTGGATTTTACTTCTGTCTGTTTCCTCTGAGTGATATCTTGTGAAGGGCCACAATATTTATAATATCACTTGCACTTATTTTCATAGGGCTACACTCTGCCTTTGGGCATAGCCTTCAGACAGCTGCAACATGTTGTGCCATAGCAAGGACAGCCCCAGGAAATAATGTGCTTCAGACATCCCAATGAAGCATGTTTTTCCTTGTTTTTCCTTTTCTCTGGCTAGTAAGTTGCTATTAGCCTATGTAACAATGAGTTTGGGTAGTCCTTAAATCAACTGCCTATACTGATCAGTGAGTGCATGTATATACACAGTGAGTGTGAGTGGGACAAGCTTTACAATAGGTGCATTATTGGGGGTTTGGAGTCTCCCCTTTTTTTTCTTTTTTTCTTTTTTTTTTTTCCCCCCCATTTCTTCATCTCTCTCCTGTTCTCCATGTTCTCATTCACTCCTGTGGAAGTGAGTCTGAGCTATGGAGAATTCAGGCTCAAGTTCACATTCACAGTCCCTGTGTCCCTCTCTGAGTGTTTGTCTCACACCAGGGCTCTAATTTACAGGGAGCAACACACAATTTTGTCTCAGGAAGTCTGATGAGAAGCTCTAATCCTGGCATATTTAGTCCAAAGGACAAAGTGTGAATGTCACCAGTGTTTCATGAACTACATAGTATATAATTTTTCCTGAAGCACATCAGTAAGATAAATTTTTGTATTATTTGGAGCACTTCCACCCTCTACTTTCTTTATTATTTCTCTAAACTGGATCCTGAATTTTAAACCTAGATGCTCACTTAATCATTCATATGTGCATAGCTGAACAGATTTAAAACATACAATATTGAAAGACTTCACATAAAATATACATCCATTCATCCTTGACTCTGGGTATGTAGCATTTATTCCTGTTTGTCTGCGGAAGGGAGTAAGGACCTAAAGAGAAGGAAGGGCCTCTGTTCTCCCTACAGTGTTGAGTGTAGATCTGGTACTCAACATATTAAAAAAAACGCAAAAAAGAAGCTTTGGAGAAAATAACTAGCTTTACCCAGGAGTTTTACCTATCATTTTATGTCCCCTTGGTTTTGGAACTCATGGATTTATTTTTGAGGAAAAAATATCTTTGCATGTATAATCTTTACTAATGGATGCTTTTTTTTTGTGTGTCTAAATTCACAGTCTTTAATGTCATCCTCTGATTTAATGAGGTCATACCAATTTTCTAGCACAGAAATCTTGACCTGTCAGTTATTGACATCTGTAGTTGAATAAGATGGGAGTACTTGACCAATTGGTTCTGCTGTAACTTTTACAAAGCCTTTGGTTTAGCCTTGTCAGACATTTTGTGCCTCAGATTTTATGCACTGTTTGAAGTGTCTCTTTATACATTATTCATGTTCCCATCAGCACAATATTGAATTTTGGCATCCTTCCAAGGATTCATAACATTCGGTTCCAAAATGAGACTGAAAAGGAAAGGGGGAAGAAAAAGATCATATTTCTCTTTTTTTGCTCAAATTTATCTGACCGTTGACCTACTTTATTTTCTTAAATAACATGTGAGATAAATGTGGATTGATGAAATAATTTCTACAGACATCTGAGTGCAAGTGAAATTAAAATGGAGGGAATACAATCTTAAGGAGACTGGGACAAATTCACCATTGGGATTATGCCAGCCAGGGGTAGCATAGACTTTATTGGAGTTTTCTTATGGCAGAAACTGAACAGGTAAACCTGTATTAGTAAAAAGTTGCTACGATCTTTCAAATACTAAGGTTTCGACAGTGCCGCAAGAAGCAGATGAAATTTGAGAAGGTGATGTTTTGGCAGTGGCACAGGGCTTGCAAGCACAGCTTTATTATGCTCCTTCAGGAACTTCTGCATTAAGCCCTGGATGCAGTAAATTCTGATGTTAATAGAAAGCTAATCCTTATCTTCAAGGATAAACCATGAAGGAATGTCATGCCTTCCCTCCATGAGAGTAACATTCCCATGGCTCAGACTTTGTCTTATTTGCCAGTATAGAATACCTCCTCCTGCAGCTTTGGCAGATAAGATGCCACAGACCATGGTATTCTTCTAGCTTGTTCTAACTCCAAAACGAGTGCCTCTCCACTGATTTGACAATATTCATCAAAAAGTTAGTGAAAGGTAACTGATCTTGTTAAAGTACATACAAAGTACTTTCATACTGTTGTCCTGATCTGTTTGGATTACCTTCTATGGAGAAGAAACCTGTGCCTTTTCATGACATTTAGCAAAACAACAAGATGAAATATTTGTTTGGACCTCAGTGGAGTGAAAAGGCAACTAACTGTTCATTCAAACCAAGAACTATATGGGCAAAAGCAAAAATGATCAGCCATGCTGATGACTGCTGTGTTTGCTCTCTAAATCTTCCTCTTGCTCATGGGGACAGCCAGGCCACAACTGCTCAGAGCAATGAAGGGAAACATGATCAGTGTTCACCTCCACCTGAAGGTGATAACACTGTCCAGAAAGTGCCAAAATGAATAATACTGAGCACCAGTGAACTGGGTGTTATTTTTTCCTGTTATTTAGCAGGATGTCCAAAAGGTTGAGATATAGGTATGGGTAATGAATGGAAACATCTATAATTGCATTGGGATATAAACATAATTGTCACACCTGGGAACTATGTTGTGGAATGAATATTTTTTCTATACATTTCACATTATTAAAGTTATAGGTCTTCCTCAGAAGCGTCTAAGATTAGCTGATCTCAGAGATGGTCTGCTCAATAAGATATTTGACTGACCTGGTACTGCCTTCCAATGCATATTTCTCCTGTTTGTCCCATAGCGGCAAGCGTTTATAGAGAAAAAACATCATCAGATATCATCAGACCTGGTGATTGTTACATTTACGTTGATAAACTAGAATAACTCACATTTTGGTTAGTCAGAATTACCACTGAAATGGATTGCAGAAAGAACCAACACAATTATAAATTATTTTTTCTCAGCAATGCTGACTTGGGATCAGAAGGTAACTATTCTTGCTTTCGGAGTAGGAAATTCTTGGCATTTAAATTTTCAGGCACCTTCTCCTATATCAAAGAGACTGTGTAGAGCACACAGAATAAAAATCTATGTCTCATCCTCATTAGGGATTATTTTCTTCCTTGCACTGAGAGCCGACCAAGAGAAGAGCAGCATGCCTTAAATTCAGCTTCCTCGCTGTGGCCAAGCATGCATTCTGGAGCAACACCTTAGGCACTTAGACAGATTAATGACTCTGAAGACTCCATATGATCATTCTTTCATTCACCACTAAGCGTATGCATAAGTGCCATGCTGAGCAAGGCCTTCTGAATGCTTCACTCTATGTGGTATCCTTGACTTTGGTGCTGTTACCACCATTTTCTGGAGGTTTTTTTTAGTCTGTCTTTTTAACCTTCAAAATTTGTCTTTTCTCCAGGCTCTTAGGGAAGACTGGGTTGAGAGATGAACAGCCTTCAGCTTATTTTTCCTCATGATAACTGTTGAATATTTATGTGCTGAATTGTGATGAGCTGTCCTTCCTATATTGCATATTACTGGGTATTTTAATTCATGAGATGGGATTCAGAGCAGAGAGGTGTTTCTGGAAATTTTTATAGCTCTAAATAAATAAATGAGACAGACAAGTTATTGTCTTTTCATCTGCCTCTTCAGCAAGAGTGTTTCTTTCTCTACTCTATTTTGTTGTTCTTATGCAGGGTCCAGCTACCTCAGTGACAGACACCATGTAAATCAAAATAGATAAACCCACAGTCTTGGTATTCTCTCTTTTGAGAGAAGAATAAAACAGAATTGAGAAACTACTCTCCTTTTTCATTTGTTTTCTTTGTAAGTCTGGAACACAAATAGATTCACCAGAATTCTTCAGACAATATTTCTCAGCTGTCCTCAAAATACCTGCTAACAAGTTCTCACTCTGGCTTCTGCACATCCTGCATTCTTCCCATCATGTGAGTATGGGAAAGCCTCTTAAAAATGTGTTACGGCAACAACAGTTTTACCTTTTGATTTTTATCTTCCCCCATTCCCAAGCTGTTGTGATTTTCACTAACCTCAAATATTTGCTTTTTGTAAAAACAAGGAAAATTGCAGAGATGTTCAGAAAACACGATCAGTTTAACCTTTCCAGTATAAACGCAACATGCAATAAAGACTTTAAATATCAACTTAAAAATCATGAACATTTCAGCTTTGTTTGATGTCTAAGGGTCTGATTCTGAAAAAACATGTGAAACCTGACACAGAATTAGAATCATGTCCTATTGAGATTGCCCTTGAGTTGAGCAAATGAGCTGGTCAAATACTGGCCAACAATTCTTATTAAATAACTAAAAATACCAATGTAACATTCATTACGTGCTTTAAAAGTTGTGGTGAAAAATGTATGACTTATTTGGCTTTTCTTTTTTTATGATTTTGTGTTGTAAACTCCCTTTTTCTCTTCCTTCCCTTTTTTTCATTTTTCTATTTTGCTTGAACATGAAAAGTGATAATTTAATTTTGGATGCCTTAAAAATGGGCACTTTTTTCTTTATTAAAAGATCTTTTTAATAAAAGCATAATGTTTGAACCATTACTGTTACCCAGACTTGTCAGGATTAATCCTTAAGATACTTGAGAATAGAAGAAAAATTAGCTTATGACTGAGGCATAGGTCTATCTAAGCTCATTGTGTAGGAAGTCATATTGTTTGCCTGATGCCTACATGCTAAGGGATACCTAGACTTCTCAGAACCACAGGGGTTGTGTGATATGCAGCATATTCATGTTTGAAAACATCTTCTAAACTCCTGAGATGGAAGGATCTACAGTAGTGGGAAGTATTAGTATTTCTTAAAGTTGTGTGCAAATGAACACAGGAAACAAATCTTCTGGTAGATTAGAAAACAACTAGAAATTAAGGTCCGTTCCCTGAGTTGTTTAACCGCGGATTTGCTTCTCTTTTTTTTTCAACAATTACAAAATGATAAAAAGGGAACTTTTTGAACTTTCTTTCCAAAGGATTTTTATTCATGTCTTTTTGTAAGTAGAGAGTCAGGGAATATTATGCTTTGGGAGAACTGTGCTTCGCACTGGCGAAAGCCCTGCTGCAGTAGTTACATCCTTTTATGTCATGGATAGGCTCACGTTAGCAGGGCATTGTGTGGAGAACAGCAGCCCCTGGGAATTGCCATATACTAGTTGTTCTTTAGAAATTGTAGTTCCACTACAAACACTAAAATCCACCAATGCATGTATTTTGAGAGAGTGTCTGGTTATCCATCCAGCTTAATTCCTCTGCAAGAAAGTAGGTTTTTTGCAATATTTTCTACATCTTAGTTATCTACAGAGAGGGGCACACTCTAGTTTCAAAACTTGTCTGCCAGTGCATTGGGAAACGCTCAGTATTTCTCTCTTTGTTTTTTTGACTGAGCATGTGGAATGGGATGCAATATGACCAATAAATAGTTTCATTTAAGTAGAGGTGGATCACTGGCTAGAGCTGCTATAGCCTGGACTTTATTGGGCAGTGCACCATTTCATCAAGAACAGTATCTAGAAGAGAACTAAGTATTATCTATTGTCAGTGTGACAGGAACTTACTTAGAGGTAGAGCTTATAGCCAGAGTCATTTGCTATGGGCAGTAAAAACCAGTACTATTTAAGTATTTAAAGACGTCTTGTTGAAAACAGTGTACAATAATATCAGATAGAAAAATCATTTTGGAAGCCATAGGGAAGTGAATGAGTAAGTATGGCTGGGATGGCAGAGTAAGGTAACGTGATGTCTCCAGCTATATGACTGCTTCTTTCTTTAACAGTCCTTAGTTTTATTTAAGAGACCTAGAAGAATATGTTTAATGAGCTCCTGTGTGTAGAGTGAAACATTAAGGCACACATTTCTTCAAGAAAGGTGGCTGAGGAGCCAAAGGTGTAGTATATGTAGGATTAGCTCCTCTTGGTTTTGTGCCAGTCTATGGTTTTGTTGAGTTCAAAAGATTTGGATTAGAAATTGTTTGGTACCTTTATTTGTCATAAGATACTTAAGAGAAAGATTTTTTAATGAGTTAAACCCTGCTTGGAGCTGAGACACTGCAGACTTAGGTTTTATAAGGCTCTGTCACAGATATCTAAAATACTGCGCCAAATGAAGAGAAACAGAAAGACCATTTTCTCTGCCTCATCCCCTGGGAATACTGAGTCTCTATATGGCTCTTTCTTCCTGTTCATCTCCTTTACCAGCATTTGTTTTCTGAGAGGATGTTCTGAGTTTTAGCCTTACTTTGAACATTTGATAGTCAGTCTAAATGAAATAAAAAAGCAATGGGTTTTATAATAGCATAATTTGGTAGAAGCTGGAAGCAAAACAGAACTGTGCAAATTCAGCTCCTTCAAGACCAAAATGTGTGAAGAAAGTCTGCTGAAAATTAACATTAAAAGTGTTTGAGCAGGAGAGAAAGAAGGATGCGTCTGATTTAGGGATCAATTCTGACCAACATGTGGCCAACCTGAAGAGGTGGGGGTGCAAGAAACTTTAGAGACAGGGAATCAAATAAATATTTGTGCTTAATTTATGCTGCTACTAAGAACCAAATGAAGTGCTGGGGAACATCTATATTTTAGCTACAGAAATGAAAGATGCATAAGGAATGGCTAAGTCAGCCCACTGGCTGCCCAGCCTGGTGTGGAGAGAATCTGAGCTCTGAATTATAACAATAGTTATCAGTGAGTCAGTAACATAAAATAAATAAGCCTGAAAAGTATTGAGAAAAAAACATATTCTCAAGGATCCTTTAATTCAGTTGCATAAGAAGGATATCTGATCTCCTTTTTCTTAATTACTACCTGATGCCACTAAAGCGTGTGTGTGTGTGTATGTATATGATTATGAATATATAATATAGATTGCATGGAATCTATTTGGCAACAGTTTATGTATTCATTCAAATCCCATTGTTCTTCCCTTTCAGCAAGTAATAACAAACCATTGTGGTTGCTTCATATGATCATTAGATTGTGTTAAAGCTGGACGTAAGAAAATGCAGTGAGTGCAATGTCATCTCTTTGCTCTTATGAGATTAATATACGCTCAAGTCTGAGAAGGAGCTCACAGTTTCAGGTCTCAATGCTTGGCACCTGAAGACTGTGTGGGCTCTGTTCTTTTGGATTTTGGCTGTGTGAGTGATGTATTTAATTGTATTTTGTATTAAAATTTGTACTTTGGGGTCAGTAGTCTGCCCTTTTGACATACAGTATGTGTTAAATGAGAAAAGCAAATAGATCTATTGATAAAACACGTCTTTTTCTAATCAAGAGGTGCGAATAGACACAGGGATTTTTTTGCATCAGCTTTTCAGAAATCTTAGCTGGTTCCCTATTTATTCTTAGTGAAAAAATGGCAGGGCTCTCTTTGGGGTCTGCTTGAACAATCAGACAAGTATTGACAACTACTTGATTGAAAAAAAAATCCTTACGGCACTTCTGAGAGAAGACACAGCATGGCATGGCCCCTATCTGAACGTACTTGCTGTTTAAATTATAAACCTGATAAATCAAGACAGAGCAGCAAACAGAAGGGAAAAAAAGGATGACTGGGAAACATAAAGGTCGCAGCTGCTTGGTTGGTTCCCCCTGTGCGATGCACGCTGTGCCCGCCGGGCCTCTGCTCCGGGGTTGTCACCCTCAGGAGCCCCTCAGCTTCAGCGCCGTGTCCCTGCCCCTGCTCTTTGTCATGGAGTTGAACCACCTCAGCCCAGATGTGGGCTGCAGGTGTTTGGTCTGAGGTCTATGTCTTTCTTGGAGGTGCACAGGGGCACATATGTAGGTGTGCAATGTAATGGCGTACCCAGAATCTTCCCTGGCTGGGGACAATGTCTGTCAGAGCCCCTGTGGGGGGTGATAGGGGCTCCCCGCGGGGTCTGTCAGGGCAAGGCCTGGCAGCCAGTGCCCATCCCAGGAGCAGGGCAGCCAGGGGCACTGGGGCAGCCCCAGCCCTGGGGAATCGGGCACCTCCCTGGGGATGGGGCCGGGCTGGGATGCGAGCCAGGAGCTGGGGCTGGGGCCCGGCGCAGGCAGGGCCATGCGGGGTGGGGTAGCTCAGGCCAGGCCTCGCGGGAGGCCCTCACACGAAAGCAGTTCCCCCAGGCCGGGGTCAGCCCTCGCCAGGGCTGCTCTGTCTCCTCACAGGAGCTCTCCTGGAGGGCAGGCTGAGGCTGAGCAATTCCCAGGCTGGCCCGGAGCCCACACGCCATACCCCAAGGAGGGGGAATGATGTGCCCAGGGCCCTGACAGCCTTTGCCAGTTGCCTGGCAGATCTTGGCAGAGTACCCGCCAATAGCTGAAATCTGCCTGGGGAAATGTATTTAAGGAGGCCTAACTCTAGAGACATCATCCTCGGCCCTCTCTATCGCAGAGGTAAAGAGAGAGATCATTGCAGGCAGGAACCGTCCTTGGGCCTGTGGAGTACTCTGGGGACCTGTCAGGGTGCAGTTTATTCAGGGGCCCAGAGGCAGGTCGTTCAGGCATTGTTTGGGTTCCCCATGTTTAAACAAATATAGTACTTATTTGCAGCAGAGACTGACAAGGGTCATGGGAAATGCTGAGTGTGAGACGGTTCACACGTGGGGTTGCCCTGGGTATGGCTGCATGTGATGTGGGCTCCCAGCCTTGGGTGCTGTGCTTTTGCCTGCGCTCAGTAAGGAGGAGGGAGGGGAGGCAGAGCTGGAGAGTGAATCAGATGCCTGAAATTAGATGCTGTGAAACCTCTTCTTGTTTAATACCTACCTCAAAGGATATCTCAAAGGCCAGACTACAGTCATAAGAAAGGCAATAATAGTCAGTGTTAAACTCTTATGTAGGCTCTCTGGGCTTTATATCTGCAAGAAAATGCTCCACACTGCTCACACCCTGCCTCCTATCTCCCCAGAGCAGCTGGTGCATAAAGCTCCTAGTACCAAGTGTGTGCAGCACTGGATCCTTAGTCATCAGGGGGAACAAGGCTGACAGCAGAGGTTGATGCCTGCAGAGGGAAAACAGTTACCAGCTGATGCTTCAAACAGCAGCTGCAGCATCCTCAGATTCACTGACTCCCACTCAAAGACCTTGCCTGAATTGTTCAACATGCAGCAGGCAGGGCATATGCGTCCATGGAGAAGCCTACTTTAGACAGAGAAGCAGCTGGCCATGGGTATGAGAAGGTCTTTACCGCACTGAGACCAACAAGGAAGGAGGTGAGAGCTCTACAGGGGGTGGAGAGGGAACAGAGTCCATCCAGTGTCAATAATGTCCATAAACCCTTTGAGGGGGAAGGGGCAAAGCAGTGAGAAATGCTGCTTTTGAGAATGGGAGAGGTTGAAGCACAGATCAGTACTAATGCAGTGGAAATTGAGGAAAATCAAGGCCCACTGTCTGGTCATTCAAGAGGCGAGGAACCCAGCTTTGCACTGGAGAGGGGGATCTGCGCTGGAGCCAGGCAGACTTTGCTGGGACCCCGTTATTCGGTTGCTACATCTTTGGGTTTAGTGTGTGAATCTGGTAGGAGACTATTGGCATTGACTTTCATATCTATAGAACTTCAAAACCTCTTTCCAAAACATACTGTAAGAAAATACACTGTGCTCTCTACAAGACTGTATTTGTGTTTTTAAATATATGTCTCTTTTCCTGTATTTATATGCTATATCAGTATATATAGATAGAGAGAAAAAAAGAGGAAATATATGACATACGGGTAAAATATGGGCCTGTGGTCAAACATTTGTACTGAATAGTAAAGAGGTTCAGCATAGAAAAGAGCAATATTTTTTAGTGACTGATATGCACCATTATAATTTTAAAAGGCTCTTTAATATTGTGTTGTTTGGCCATTACTTTCCAGAGGGGCATACATAATATATGACTGAATACCACAAGCAGCTTCTGTGAGGGAAGTATTTTCTAGTTGTCAGTAGACAGGCAGTGTAGATGAGAAGAGGATTTCATCACGCTTTCTCCAGATTGCCTAGCTGGCAGCCTCTGCTCACCTCCCAATGGCCCTTGCTCTGCTGCTCTGGCAGTGTTTAATGTTCAGCCCGAGAGACAAAGGAGGATTGTCCTTTCAAAATGTACATACATCAGCACTGCCTGAAAGAGAAATACAGCAGGAAACACTGATTCCAAATTGCTGTTTAAAGTGCCGGCCTTCTTCTGAAATGCAGACAAAACAGAAATAAAACAGAAGCTAAAACCGGCGATTTTTGTTCAAGCAGAGAAAGGACTCCCTTTTGGCACCTTTTCTAAGGTATTAGCTGTACCCAAAGAGCAGTTGAAATGGGGTGAGAAGAAAATGGTGCTTCTGATGTAAACAACTAGGCATTGGTAAAGCAATAACTACTCCTTTAGATACTGGTTTCTGCTGAACTGGAATTTGGGAGGTAAAAACTGTTTCTTATTCTTGGTGGTAAATCTGCTGGGCTAAATCTGAAAATGAAAGTCCAAAATCTCCAGGCAAAGCTTGCCAAGCATAAAGGATCCTACTAAACGTATGTCAGCTAGAGGCTGATACATGGGCTGCCGCACATATACTGCACAGAATTCTGCCAGCCCCTTATGCAAGGCCCCCAACACAGGACACTGAGGTTTTGTGGCTGAGAAGTGGGTCTGGATCTGCTGCACCTTTGATGTGGGGAGAATGGTTGTTGCAGATTAGATGGGCAATACTGGTGTATTATGTATGATGTGCTTGCTCATTAGGATTTTTTCTGCTATCTAGCCTGTCAGTAATTGGAGACCAGAAACTGCATGGCACAGTTTCTGGACTAAGATCACTTGATGTATTAGATAGATCTGAATTTGCACACTGAAGCCAAGTGAGCTGTGCTGGTTGAGGATGTGGTCCCTTTTTTAATCTGTAGCGAGACTCTGGAAATCTGTGGGGTACCTGAAATCAGTGAGGTAAAGCAGAATGGCTCCTATATTTGTCTGGTGTCCATGCTTGAAGTCCTTTAAAAAGTTCATACTCTGGATACCTTTCTAGATCCAACACTGCTGTTTTTCCAAAATAGTTAGCAAGGAAGTAATATTCAACACACACAAAAAAGAGAGAAGTGAATTAGCATCATCTTTAGAAGCTTCTTAATCAAGATTTTCCACATATATTCATTCTGCTTGCTGGAGCAGGGAAAGGTGTTAGATCATTACTCTGGGTTAAAAATGAATCACCCCCCTGCTGTGCTGCTCCTCAGATGTTCTTTTATCACAGTCTTGGAGTGATAATAGATATAGATGATACCCCAAACTCCCAAACTTTCCCTGGGCTTAGTGCCAAGATTTAGTGCATTAAAAAATGAGAAGAGATATATTTTATCTTTACTAAGAAAAGTTTTGTTGGGGATACAACACGATGTCCAATTCTAGCAGAGACGTATCCAGGGCTGCCATTTGCTACCCTGAACCCATGCCTTTCTGACTAGTCCAATGCCAATTAAAACTAGCATACAGAAAGCAGAGGTGAGGTGTCCAAAACAATCAAGAGAACATGAAGATCACAGAAGCAAGTTCACACCTCATTCATATGTCAGTTAGGGTCTATCCACTAGCAAAGGGCTTAAAAGAAAGCGCAGAAGCAGTCTAGAAAAAAGTATGGTGACTGCATGAAAACAAAAGTGTTACTGCATTGGCATTCCTGAAGCACTTCAGCTTTCCCTTTTGATTAGAGTAAGCAATAACCACCTTATCTCACAGCACTGGTATGAGCAAAGGTTCACTTTTTAGTGGTGCTATCTTTAACTTATTAATGAACCAATATTCAAACATACACTTGTATATGCAGAAAAGATGGACTTGAAAATTAAACTGTTCTCAGAGAAGGCAAAAAAGTAGAGATGCAACTGCTCATGCTGCAGTGCTAAGCATCTGATCAGCTCAGGAACCACAGTGCCCTGGATGGTGTCAGATGCAGACTCAGGCAGGTGTGCTGGGCAGGCATTATTACGACCGCTTTCTTCTCTCCCGTAGTGCAGGATAATCAACAACAGGCCACTCATTTAAGGATGGAAAGGCAGCCACAGGTGGTTCTCTGTGAGACCTAAGGGCAGAGCATAAGAACAAAAGAGGGGCTCTATTGTTCACACCATGCACAGGATACTTCCTCAGCACTTTTCTAGCTGCTACTGCTCAGATGACTGTGGGTTATTTTCTGAAGTCTTTGTAGTTTGTCATGGTGTTGTGTAGGATTTGTCTGGTGTTTGCCTGTCTATGCAGTACTTGTATGGTTTCTTCTTAAATACATGTATGTTTTTTCACACCCACAGTAACAAGGAGTTCCACATGTCTGCTACCCATGTGCATGAAGAACCATCTCCTTTTGCTGGTTTTGAACCCAGCTCTTGCTTGTTCATCCTTAGTTCTTGTATTGGAAGATGCAGTAAGCAATTCGCCCCTGCCTACCTTCGTTATGTTGCTAAGGATTTTGTGGACCTTTACTGTATGCCCCTAAGATGCCTCTTTTCCAGAATGAAGAGTCTCAGTCAATTCAGTTATTCTTCTTATTGAGGATCTTCCTGCTTTTGGTTATCCTTGTTGGCCTTCTATGAACCGTATATGTCCTTTTGCAGATGAGGAGAGCAGAACTGAGCACAATATTCAAGGCATGGGCAAAACATGGCTTTATACTGCAGCATGATATTTTCTCTTTTGTTCTCTGTTCTCTTCCTGATAATTCCTAACATTTGTTTTGCTCTTTTGACTGCTATAGAACACTAACCTGATGGTTTTTGTGGACCTATAGATCATAACATGAAGGTCTTGCTCCTAAGTGGTAATGGTCAGTACAGAGCCCATAATTTTTTTGTGTGAAGCTAAGATTGGTTTTCCCCATGTGCATCACTTTACATTTATCTACACTGAAATTCATCTACCAATTTATTGTCTAGTTGCTTGGCCCCTGAAGGTAAAAAAAAAATTCATCATGGCTAGTTCTTGTTCTTAGTGCCTTGGATAGCTGTGTTTCATCTGCAAATTTTGTTACCTCCCTGCTTATCCTCTTCTTGAGGTGGTAAAATTTGAGTATGTTAAACAGAACAAATTCCAGCATAAATCCATGCAGAATTTAACTAGTGATGGCACTGAGAAATGACCATTAGTCCTATCACCTGTTTCAAGTTTTGTGCCCAGTTTAATTTTCTATGCACGCTTAATTTCTTTGTCTTTGATGAAAGAGTTTTTCAGAAAACTCTTGGAAATCTGGGTGGATCAACTAGATCACCTTCACCTGCATGCTTGTTGACCCCCTTCTTGCACCTTAAAAAAGCTGTGTTGACTGCTCTCAAATCAGGCACTCCCTGTGGGTAGCAGGGCTCTGATGAATCCTTTTCTCTCCTGACATGTGGCTGATGCTGTGCTTCTGTAAGTAAGTGACTCATTTTTGACAGACAATTATTTTAGCCAGGTTCCCATTTCCAGGCCTCTACAATAGCTCAAGAATAAGCATTCATCAGTTCCTGGAAGCTGGCCATGGCAATCTCATGTGGATAGTTGTCATGTCAAATCCACCAATAAATACATTTGTTGTGAAGCTCTGTGAGGTGTAGGGCAGCTGATTTACCCTGATGAGCATCCACAACGTCCAGAGTGGTGTGTGTGGGGATGTGTGTGTGTTCAGAAAGTGTGAATGGTACCAGAGGCAGGGTGTCCGTTCCCAGAGTCAGGACACACAATCATACACTGCAGAGGATTGTTATAATTCTAAGGGAGGCCTCATCAATGGCCTCACAAATCCTCAGGACAGCTAATGCACAACACTGTCAGCAACACTAGCAGAGTATACATCACCCGAAGCTCCAGCATATGCATCCCAGCACAGGCAGCACCCTCTTTGCCCCATAAAATACCAGCTTCCACAGTGTGTAGGCACCCACCTGCATGCATCTTTGCAATAGCAAACTGCCCACTACTGGTGTGGTGCCCCAGTACCTGATACTTATGATGAACTCTTTGTCTGCATCAGTTCTCAAGTTTCTGTAGTAACCACTGACTGTACTTTCAGGGCAAGTCAAAGGTCATTGGGACTGCTGGTGAGGTTGTCTTCACGCTAGCATGGAAAATATCATGAGGATTAGCACACCTCAGTCCCTGTGGGAAGCTGTTCCAGCTCCACTAAAGAGCAAGCAGCTATGTGATATTCCTGGGTTTGGACTCTATCATTAACCAGGAAAGACCATGTGTTGCCCTATTTGAAGATACACTGGCATGGTACGTAGAGCTGTAAGGCACAAATCACATGTGCTCCTGCCTGGCTCAAGGGGCAGTCTGCTCTCTCTCACACCTTCCAAACACCTACCAGATTTAATCTTGGGGTCTTGTCTTCACCATTAGAAGACTGAAAAACAAGAATAAATATTTGCATATATAATAAGCTGCCTTATTGTGGATAGTGCATGTTAATCAAACTCCATATATTTTCATGTACATGTGCCAGAGCGAGGGCATAGGCACAGGCTGACGACAGAGAGCTGACACACAGGCTGCCTCTTCTTCAGAGGGACCACCTAGAATCCCTCCAAATCCCTCTGGATGAAACTGGCTGAGATTTCCCTCTGTGCCACAGTCTGGCCATGTTCATTAGGGAAAGAAGGCATACAGGCAAAATTCAAGCATCTATAAACAAAGAGTGCTCATTCAGCAGGTGCGTAGAGGAGCACAGACCAAAAATGAGTGGTAGACTTGTTTGAGAAAGAGGAGAGACCTAGCTGCTGGTAACCTTGGGGATGGTGACTTAAGACCCTGTGTGGAAAACTCAGTCCAGCTGCTGGACGGTGCCTTTTGACAAACCCCAGTCCTTAGCCTTCTTTGAAATGCTGGTGAAATGCTTCCATGACAGCTTACTACTCCTCATTTTAACAGAGCTGCTGGTATGACTGTGGATAGTAGCAGGCACTGCTGATCCCATAGCTTATCTAAAGTGAAAGGAAGTCCTAACTGCATCACTGTGATAGGTATTTCGTCACTGTTCTTTGCAGTGGAGGCTTATGGTGGTGTGGTGTGGCCCCTCCTGATAGCTAATAGAAATCTCTTTGTGTGACAAAACAGATGGGTCATTTCAAAAACTCAGGAAAAAAGCAAGCAGGACTCTGAGGCCAAAAAAAAAATGCACACAGGTGTTGGTATTCAAACATTTTTGATAAACCATGTGGATGTGGGAAGCTTCCTTTGGGATGGGAGTGTCTGTCATGAAGAAGAGGAGTGCAGGGGATGCTTGAGCTGTTGAGATCTGTATGAGGGATGCATTGCCGGAAGGTGGGTGTAGGGATGTGATATGAAGCTGCTTCAGAAGGGGCTCTCCTAGCTGAGAGTCATTTGGACTAGGTGTGGAGGTAGATAGTGATCTCCTTTGTGTTGTTACACTTAGACCTATTGCTTGTAGCTGTACCAGTTGGATTGCTCTCAGGACACCTCAGAAGTAGCTTGAAGGGATAAGCTGTGTGGAAGAACAGAGAGGTGGGGTGGGAGAAATTTAACAGCGTAAGAAAGCTGTAAGATAAAAGACCCAATAGGTAGCTTTTGGCTCTGTCTTGTACTGGATGCGTTGGGATAAGGAGTATTTGGGGGCAATGAGAGAGAAGTCAGTAGTTTAAAATTATGTTTATATCTATAGTCACAAGCTTATGATGTCCTCAGAGAGCTACCTCTGATCTCCAAAATTTTACACTAAAATAACAGAAAAATTTAAAAGAAATTATTCTAAGAAGATATGCCTTTCCACGGCTATCGGTTTGTTCAGTGTAATCTGAATACGGCTGTTGTGTGCAAATACTCCTGGCTGAGTCTCAGTCCTCAGTGAAAAAAATCTACATGGTTTCATATTTGGAGGTGTCAGACTTTCCATCTAATTTCCAGGTTGGGCAGTTCTTGTGTAGCAGAAATGACAAGTGGAACAAAGAAAGAGAGGAATTAAGAAACCATGAGAACATATGCTTTATTTATGACATATGAAATAAAATAAAAGCTTTCACACTTTTCTAAGCACACACAAATCTCACTTCAATTATTTTTAAAGCACTGAGTTATCCTGTCTTTTACAGTATATAAGTGAAAACTCCTCACAGTCCAGATGGAAAAACATCTGAGCATTGCTCTGTTTTGCTGATAAAAAACACGTAGAACATATTTATGAATACTGCTTTTACTACTCAACTAGCTAAGGATTTTCTCACAAACATATGAAATCATTTTCTGGTAGATCTTCTGCTGTAACTTTTCACAGTGATGCATCAAAGCTTAAAAGTGTTCATCAAAGAACACAAGCATTTATATTTGTGGGCCAAAATTTTTCTTGGCTCATGGTCATCAGAATCTCTTAAAAGTATAAAATTTTTGCTTGGTTACTATAGGTGACCCAACTTGGAGGATAAAATCTGGCATATCCCTGAGGTTCAGATGATTACCAAAATGTATACAAACACACATATGCAAATATTCAGGTCTTGTATGCCTGATGCTCTTATATAAAAAACAAACAAGGTTTTTTTTTGTGCTGTATCAGTTTGAACATGTGTTGTTTCAGCATCCTATTGGACCCATGTGCTGGGCCATAGCTATTCCCAGCTCATATCTACTTTATAGTATGTTACACAACTCTTTCTGAAAGATTTCAGCTGAAATTCATTTCCTAAATGTAGGTGATTTGAGTAATAAATATACCTATATGTGTCTATTCTCCCAATACAAATCTTGTAATATAGACAACCTAATTTCAGAGTTCTACCAATACAAATCTAGTAATATACACAATCTAATTATAGACACCTTTTTAGCTGCTGAGTTGTAAATGTTGGATTTAAAGCTGAATACATTTTGCTGACTGTGGGAGCTTAGACACCTAACTTAGCTTAGCACCTGTGTTTAGATGACTAGAGTCTCCAGCTGAATGCTCCTCTTAATATTTTCTGATATTTTATCTTCCACAGTTAATTGTCAACTCAGTCCCTTTTTATTTCCTTTTTTCTTTGATTTTCAGATTTGATGAGAAGTCTTCTTTAGGATTGTTTTTTCCGAATGTAATACTGGGTGATCTCAAACATCTTTCCTATATGTGCTGGTTTTGGCTGGGATAGAGTTAATTTTCTTCATAGTAGCTATCATAGAATCATAGAATCATAGAATACCAGGTTGGAAGGGACCTCAAGGATCATCTGGTCCAACCTTTCTAGGCAAGAGCACAGTATGGGGCTAGTAGCTAGTATGGGGCTATGTTTTGGATTTGTGCTGGAAACAGTGTTGATAACACAGGGATGTTTTCATTACTGCTGAGCAGTGCTTACACAGAGTCAAGGGCTTTTCTGCTTCTCACACCACCCCACCAGCGAGCAGGCTGGGGGTGCACAAGAAGTTGGGAGAGAACACAGCTGGGACAGCTGACCCCGACTGACCAAAGGGATATTCCACACCATATGATGTCATGCTCAGCATATAAAGCTGGGGGAAGAAGAAGGAAGGGGGGGACATTTGGAGTGATGGTGTTTGTCTTCCCAAGTAACCATTACGAGTGATAGAGCCCTGCTTTCCTGGAGATGGCTGAACGCCTGCCTGCCGATGGGAAGTAGTGAATGAATTCCTTGTTTTGCTTTGCTTGTGTGCACGGCTTTTGCTCTACCTATTAAACTGTCTTAACCCAGGAGTTTTCTCACTTTTACCCTTCTGATTCTCTCCCCCATCCCACTGCAGGGGGGGGAGCGAGCGAGCAGCTGTGTGGTGCTTAGTTGCCAGCTGAGGTTAAACCACGACACTGTAGCAGTCTAGAAATCAGGTCCATCCCTACTTTATTTTTTTTTTTTACTTCTTTGTCAGTTCTGCTATGGTCTTTTAAAAGCACTAATAATAAATACTTCTAAGCTGCCTTTCTTTCTCCTTTTTTGTGTCTGAGTTTCTTCATTATCCAATAGGGTGCTTCTGAATGCTGCTTTACATATCTTTATTTTCTGATGATGGCCAAATCTCTAGATAAAATGGTTTAGTTAATGCTGTGCTTGACTTCATTGTCACAGAGTTTAAGCATGTACTACTAGTGAGGCTTTCTATGCAAGCAGACTGTGATGCTATTTAAATCACTTCCATCCACCATATTTTTTATTGTCCAGCCTGTGACAATTCAAAAACTCCAAGGTGAAAGAGGGCACTCTTACTCCTGGTGTGATCCTTGAATCAGCCTAAATATTTGTTAACACAACATTCTTAGTTTGTAATATGTGGTAATGATATTAATACACTTCTTGGGGAGATTTCACTTCTATTGAGTGCATTTCTCTTCTTTTTCCTGGTGCATCGTCTGTGTGGTGAATTGATACAAAAATTCACAGATGCTTCTCCTCACAGTCCGAATCTCCCCGAGGGAGAAACGGAATGTTCAAAGAGTCCCTGAAATGAAACTCAATAGCAACGAGGTTACTATTAAGCAGGTATCCTTTATTGCAGCGCTGGGCAGCACTGGGGATTCTCCACCGTAAGTGCTCCAACGAGTCAATGAACTTTAGAGAATACATACTATACAATCATACATATTAATAGGATTTCCGAGAATTCATTTACATAAACATGAGATTTCCAGGAACTTATTAACATATGTAAATATCTGATTCGCATGCGCAGTCATCTCTCGTGGTGGTCTTCAAGTGGTCTTTGGGGGTCTTCAGATGAAGGCTCGTAGTCTTCTTCACTGTGTTCACTGATTGATCTTTACTTCTGCGCAAACTCACTCCTAGGATCACGTAAACGTTGTCCTTCAAGGCTGATGTTGTCATTCTTCTGTGTCTTCCTATCTTCATGGTTCTGTGCATCTGTTCTCCCAAGGCCGGGTTGTCTGTAACGAGATTATCCCGGAGCCCCCCTTATCTTATAACTGTTCTTCTAGCTACTCCCTAAATCACATCAGACCGCCCTCAAGTCTAACAAGGTATTCACAACATCCTTAAATCACAACAGGGTGTCTTTTGATCTAATTAAGTGACTAAGGTATTTACAACATCTTTCTTGCTCTTGTGGTTTTTAACCCTTTCAGAATCAAATACCTTTAATAAATATTAATAAAGATTACCTTTACCATATATTTAAGTCAACAGGGAGGATATGTTGCCATTAACCTACTATGAGATTATATTAAAATAAGTGGATCATAATGATTTACAGTAAAGGACAATTATCCATAAATTTCTGTGTTCAGTTATACATGTAGCAATACACCTGGCAGAAAAATAGCAAAGTACCTTTTAGTAGATATACTATGTTACAAAAACTATATTATAAAGAACAGGCATGCATCAGTCACTTTTTAGAAACTGGTCGGGTAATTCAAAGCAGTGTACAAGAGCTGACTTTTGTGGCTAAAAGGGCTTCAAATTAAACCAAATTTTATATAACATTGGGATAGTTCATATTAAATTATTAAGATGGACTAGATTATAAACAGAAACATACATTAGCTTGGGTTTCTTGAGTAGTATATGTTGTAAATTATGTTTTAGTTAAGCTAAGTCTTGCTGTAGGGGATTGTGGATAATAAATACTCTTCCAATTCTCTTCTGAATAGTTCCAATTGATGACTGTGTCCATACAAATAATTGCTGGTAGCTTTGTGTATTTAGGCATTTTAAGGGTATTTATTCTTTACAAAGTGTAATATAAATAAAAGGCAGTCAAAATGAAATATCAACAAACATTTTCCCAAGCACCACCCCAGGGCATGATATTGAAGGAAATCCATGTACTTTACTGCATGCCAGACTCTCATGTCTTGTGTCTTACTCACTCCTCTCTAATTGCCTCTTTACTTCTGAAATTCTTGCTTGACATTGACACTGGATTAAGCAAGGCTTCTCCAAATACACTTTGGAGTTATTGTATCTACGTGTTCTTTGATTCTTGCCATGACTTTAAAGAAAGTGATTCTGGCTTTTTAAAATGGAATTTTCCTCACTTTTTCTGAATTTTATTTTTCCTGTAATATTCCATTATCAGCTACCTCCTTGCTACATGCCATATGGCATAACAGCAATGTGTAATGGCACATAGCACAGTGATACTCAAGTTTGTATAGAACAGACACCACAGTACGGTGCCATGAGAAGGTGCTGTTCCCAAGAACAGTATGACCGTAGTTAGGATGAGGTCCTGCCTAAACTAATAAAGGCCTGCCTTGCATAGGAGCTCAAGCGTGGTATGCAGTTGACTTGATTTGATACAGGTTTCACAGTGTTTTCAGCCTCTCTGCATGTCACTGTATGTATATATATGCCCACAGCCAGGCTCTCTTCTACTACTCTTGTCTTTATATGCCTTTGTCTCTGACCTGAATCTCTCGAGGGATCAATCCTGTAACTCACATTGCTAATTCTTCACATGCATGGACTTTACTTGATTGGTTTACTGGTGTGGTTGTAGACTTGTGGCTGAGATGCCTAAACTCCTTAGCTGTGTGTTCTGCAGTGCCTATAATGAAAACTGAATGTCATTTATTCCTACTGCACAATGTTTAGGGAGCTGTAGCTACTGAATGCTTTAGCTGCCATGCTGAACCTTGTCAGGGACTTTGAACACTCTCTGAAATAAAAGGAAGGATCCCTAAGCATAGGATCAACATACTATGGTTGGCTTTCATCTATTCAGTGAAGTCAGTCCTCTTAGGAATTTCTCTGAAACACTTTAGACCTGGTAAATGCTGTTGTGTAGTTGGAGGTAGACTGTTCAGGCTGGGAGAAGTCCAGTCTAGTAATAGGGTCAAGTGGGAAGAGCTACACAAATCATATAATGTGAGCAGGTTAAAAGTGGGGGAAACAAAGGCTGCTCATCTGATTGGAGTACATAAGTTAGTTAGCGAAGAAGTACATAAGTTAATGGAGAAATCCACTGTGTGTGAGGAACCTTGCTCCCAAGGGTCTCTAAGTCAAGAAGATTTCTCTTCCCTATGGGCAGTTCATATGGTAAGTGCAGAATTCAAGCACTGCCCTAGCCTCACATGTTAGACAATTGCACATGTAAGTATTTATTCAGAGAAGAAAAGCTTAGAAACTAAAACACAATCTGTGTCTGTAATTGTAACAGAGGAACCAAAGCTATCCCTTGGGAAACAGGTCGTTCTGACCTCTTTGCTTTTCAAAGCAGGAAGTTGTGGAGGTTCAGTTAGATGCAGAAGGAAAGAATGTCCAGGATTTAATCTTTCCAAATGCACATGCATAGAGATACATGCAATAATGAATTAATCATTCCATTTGAAGAATTTTGGTATTGGTATGGAAATGTCTTGTTTCTCATAGAAAGAGAGGACTTGCTGCCTATGAAAAAGAACATATTTAGACCAGAGCGGGACAGCTGAAACATGTCACTCATGAAAACTTGTTTCCTTGGAAATATTGCAAATATTTCTCCAGGTAACTACTTTAGAAATCAGTTCTATTGGAAAATAACAATGTGAGATAATGACTAATGTAATTAGACAGTGGAGAAAAAAAGGAATACCCTGCCTTAGATTATCTGTTTATTAATTTCTATTTCCAGATTGCATAAAAAGAACATAACATTAAATTTGTTACTTGGATTAAATATTTTGTGTTCTAACTGTAATATTTGTAAACAATATAAAAAGAGAAGTCACAATAGGTACTTAGAATATTGTAATACTATTGTTATGTCACATTTTGAGGACTAGCTAGAAGAAGAAAAATAGGTTTTGCCTTTTTTTTTTGTTTTTACTTCTACCTGCCAAGGTCATAGGGTGCGATTCAATCCACTAAAGGTAATGGAAAAGGTCCTGTTTGTATTTTCCCTTTGATAAATTGTATTTTGCTAAATCCATACCAGATTTATCTTTGCAATTAACACTGAAAAGAAAATACTGTAAATTTAAGACTTGCGTTTCTAAAAAGGAGAAAATTAATTGTTGTTACGTAATGAAAATGCTGAATTATGAACACTCTCAGTCATGGTAGATGTGAGCACACAGGCAGAATTGATGTTTCACGTGTCTTTCTCATGTGAAACTGCTTTAATCACTTTTAAAATTACATTAATTTTAATATATTTTTAATAAGTTCAGTAAACTTGTAAGTATGATGAAGAGATGGCAATCAAGCTTCTTAATTTTGACTATTAATATCCACAGTGACATGAAGACTATAGGAGTGTAATCAGTTAAAATGTCACTTTTGGGGGAATTTATTGACTGGTCATAACACTGAAAAATTGATGTATTTTGCTAAATCAAAGTAAAAAATAGTATTTGAATCTCAGAAGCAAATTACCCTTTTTAACAGCACACTGGAATTACATCCCAAATCTTTGACTTTAGTTGGTGAAGAAAAGAACCATCAGGGAAGGCTCATAAGAAATTATCACATGACTTCATAAGAAATTACCACATTCTACAGTGATAAGTCAATGAACTTGAAGGAAGAGGGAGAAATGGAAGTTGAGAGTTGACATATGATGCAAATGCATTCCATAACACTATAAGATTGGATACTCTAAATGTAGGACTAAAAGTTAGCTGCTCTTAAGGAGTTAGCTGCTCTTAATGCTTTTATGACAGAAAGATTTTGCTGCCCTTAAAGGGATGTGAGGGGAAAATAGAAAATAAACAATTCCATTCCTTAATGACATATAGCTAAAGACTACTGTGATGCTACTGTATAACTGTTTATTAGGGATGCAGTGTTACTTCTTTAGAGGCATAAGGACATACCTCTTTGTTTATGTAGACCTTTGTGAAACATCACACAACTCCTTTTAAGAATATACCTCTAAGTAATAATACACATTTCCCTTTAAAGTCTTCAGTGCTCATGTTTATGGGCTACCACATTTGTTACTGTGGCATGATTTTCCTTATAAATATTGACATGAGAGTATAGACCATTAATTATGTAACAAAGGACATCCACCAAACCAAGCCAAACCTAATTTTTACTTTCCTAGTGGATATACGGTCTAAAGAGTGCTAAAGCACTGTAAATATATTTTTATTCTGGATCAGGATATTTGCTAGAGTACATTCCTCCCTAATTTCATCAGAGAAACACAGTGCTGTAGGAGTGCTCTTGTTCAAGCCTAAAAGCTTACATAATAAAAATTGTTAGTGGATATTTGCAGATGAAGTACATTGGCGTCTGAATATGCTGTATTCCCCCTTTTGCTAGCCGTTACAAGATGCTTCACATGGGATGCCAGGTTTTATGCAGTGTTCTTTATTTGTGGCAAATTAGGGAGATGTTTTGAAGCACTGAGGTTGCTGAATCTATTTACCAAATGCCAGGTGACTGCAGTTACCATTTTATAGGGGAACAACAAGAACTATCCAATTGTGCTTTGAGTGTATACATCCACAGCAGTCCAAATTACACCAGCAGTAGTGCTGCTATTTATACAGGTAGTAATCTCACTACAGAAAATACCACCCACCTGGGTATAAGAGACTGTAGTAAAAGTCCTTATTTATCTGCCTAGCAAAATAATCTAAGTCTGAATTCACAAAAGGATAGTGTTTATATTATCCATGGAAAAACTGTACCTATGCTCTTTTTATGCATGGAAAATGGTCTGTGAGCTTTTCTTCAGCTGTGCAAACAAAAATCACTGCGAAAATATGATGTACTTGGTTGTGAGTAAAGCTACTGAATGGGTATAGGTTTGAATGCATGAGGAGCAAGGTTTAGAAGATCAAGGGTAAAACTCACTTATGTTTTTAGGGATGTCTGTTCTTACCCTTTCATGAATACATACTTTGGCCTGTAATAGAGTGACAGTGCATTTTAGCATATAGCTACAAGGGGATTACTGTTCTGTCATAGGACATACTAAAGACCTGTGTAGACAACACATGACCTTGCTGAGAGTAATGGTATCTGTCCTGCTCAGTGGAGTCCTGCTGAGACCCCAAACCAGTTTAGTGCATGCTACCAAACATCTCTGTGTGCAGTGTTTCCCAAAGGGGTGAGGAGGCTGAACAAGCTATGGTTGTGCAGGGTGTAGTAGCTTGGGTGTGCTGCCATACAGTCCCAGCTCTATTCTGTTGAGACCCAGGGGAAGCAGAGGTTTCTGCATAGTGCTCCTGGGAGCTCCCAGGGGCAGGGTGAGTGTGGGCAGGAGCCCTCAGAGACCTCTCCACTCTCTACAGGGTAAACATACCCTAAATCAATAGGGCATTCCCATTCTATTGGAATACTTAAACGCTGTTTAGCTGGCTGAAGATGAGAAGTGCTGTAGTTGTAATGATCTGATGATATCACTCCACATTGACTTCTAGGGGAGAGAGAGATAAGGCCGTCTGTTGGAGCTGGAAAAAGTAGTCAAGCTTACAGGCAAGTAAGCCATATACATTCAGGTATATAGGTCTGCTTTGGTGTACTCTGGGATTTAAAAAATCTCTCCAGGCTTGGCTAGTAGAACTGATGTTTTAAGAAATTCTTCAGTTCCTCAAAAATTACTGTATTAGCTATTTGTTGGTATAGTTGTATGACTTAATAAGACTTTCCAGACGGTTCACCTCAGCTCACCTCAGTTCACCACTGAATGAACTATGCTATACTAGTATTTGCAGTAAGTTAACATTGTCCCCACCATTTCAGCTCACACAACTCTCTTGTGTAGGTCCTCAAGAGTCTCAAAGAGTGAATTTCATGTTAACATCTTCATAATTGCAAGAGCTGAGGGGGATCAAAGGGGGCTAATCCATCAAAGTATATAATGAACATTTCTTCTAATAACTATTATATTTTCTAAATGGGTTATTATGGATTTTACACCTTCACTGATAAAATTTATTTTCTTGTAAGTGGTTTTGGATTAAGATGGGAATAGGACTTTAAATGGTAAATGTATTACTTTCACACTGAATACACGTGATTGTTTTGGCCTGATGCCCAAGAAGAGCTAAGAATTTTTCTCTGCCATAGGCTTTAGCATCAGTATTTTTCAAACTCTTTAAACATTTGCCAAAAAGCTATAGATGCCTGTTCCCTCTCTTTCTACGTGCTTTGAGTTCTACAGCTTTTGGATGCATTCTGCTATAAGTTCTAGTGACTCTAGATAGTTTAATTCTGGAAGTGTGATTAAATGAAATATGCACAGATGGCTAAAGCAGAGGCTTGGTCAGGCTATTTGCCATTAAAGAACAACTGTGTTTTGTCTTAGCTATTGCAGTCACTGGATCAAAACCTTGTTCAGTGAAAATTAAGGGTTCTAACAGTCCTGCCTGACCAGATTGTCATACTCATGTAAGTGTGGTTGATTCGTGAAAACAAATACAATTCTGGATTTCTCAAGTAAAGTTTGTGAGAAGAGTCAGTTGTTGGCACTTTAATTTGGATTAAATTTGAACTTCTTAATTTCTTTAGCATCACGCATTGCTTTAATGTTTAGGATTTAGAAATGGTTAGTTGATGATAGGGTTGATAAAGCATTTTAGCAGAGGTGGGATGAGTCAGTGATAGTTGGGAGAGGAATTGAACATGGAAAAGCAATGTGTGTGGAAGGACCTTAGGGACAGGAGGCAATGCTGTTCTCGGTGCCTTTGAAGGAGTGATGTCTGGAGGAGAAGATGCTCATGAGAAACAGTTTGCATGCCATTCCTACCAAATGTGTGATTTGTTCCTTGGCGCCTCTGCACCTCAGCAGTATCAGGAGACCTGACGCACCTGTGGCAGATGTAGGCAACCTGAAAAAGTGTCAGTGTAAGCACACCGAAGGCTCATTACGGTACAAACTAGTGGACATCACCTCACTTGGTGAAGATAATGGTGGAGTTTGTGATGACCTTCATAACATCCCAGCCTTGGCCTAGACCTTAACAAGCCATGATGTTCAGACTATAACTGAGATGATCCAGGTACTTTGGATTGTAAAGGCTTATACAAATCAAGGAGAAACCTTGCTGTATGTCAGCCATCGCAGAACCTATCTTCTGAACATGGCAGTGATTTGCAACAGGTTTCCTTGAGTCACCACAGTTTACGCTAAATAGAATCATAGAATCATAGAATGGTTTGGGTTGGAAGGGACCTTTAAAGGTCATCTAGTCCAACCTACCTGACATGAGTGAGAACATCTTCAACTAGATCAAGTTGCTCAAAGCCCTGTCCAACCTGACCTTGAATGTTTCCAGGGATGGGGCATCTGCAACATCTCTGGGAAACCTGTTCCAGTGTTTCACCATCCTCATAATAAAAAAATTTCTTCCTTATATCTAGTCTAAATCTACCCTCTTTTAGTTTAAAACCATTACTTCTGGTCCTATTGCAACAGGCCCTGCTAAAAAGTCTTTCCCCATCTTTTTCATAAACCCCCTTTAAGTATTGAAAGGATGCAATCAGGTCTCCCCGGAGCCTTCTCTTCTCCAGGCTGTCTCAGCCTGACACCAACTGTCTCAGCCTTTCCTCATAGGAGAGGTGTTCCATCCCTCTGATCATTTTCGTGGCCCTCCTCTGGACCCGCTCCAACAGGTCCATGTCCTTCCTGTACTGAGGACTCCAGAGCTGGATGCAGTACTCCAGGTGGGAGTACCCTATGTTCATACCCTGGAATCATACCCTGGTTCCTGTGACAATGCAAATCTCTGAGCTGGGCCAGGTTTCAGCCACCGAATTTGATTGTCAGCATATGGTTCCTTGATGAGTTTCTTGTAAAAGGACCTTGCTAAATGTTTCATACTTACTTAAGTTCTGATTAAATTACACGCTCAGGCCAAAATTGGCACTTACTTCCCTCACTGACATGATTTTATGTGTTTTGTATTTCTCCTCCCCAATTCTCTTTTGCAGAGAACTACACTTACTTCAATTCGATTTATCCCAAACACTTAAGCCTAATATGCAGTGGAAGGATATCATCACAAGGTGCATGAGTGCACCAGTTACATTGGGAACGGTGGTGGTATTTGCATTATTTCAAGTGTATCTTCTGTACACTGAATTACAGAAAATAAGTTTAATATTTGTGACATGTTGCACATTGCATGATAAAGGCAGGGATCACAATATGTCTTTGCCATTGAGGACAAGATTTCAGCAGGTGACTTCATTGCTCCTTCACAGACCAGACTTGAAGAATTCAAGAATAACTTGCAAAGATCAGGTTTTATGGTTTATGTTGCGTGGTCCAAATTGTGATGGAGTGAGAAAGTAATGTTATGATGGAAAAATCAAGAGGGAGAAATTCAAGAGAAAGAAGGGAAAGAGTTCAATCTCCTTTTCCCCAGTTCTCAGGGTGTGGTGATTTTCCCTATTGACAGGTCTGTGACAGATTTTCAGGCACTAAGTGTTCATGCAGGTACAGACTCTTCTTCTATGAGCTGATAAGATAGGAACATGTGACACTGGACTAATAACATTCAGGAACCAAGGCACTTCAGAGCAGTGAAGGCGAGTCATTTGAAATCACTGTGATCCATGGTAAAACTAATGGTGGGAGTGTCTGTCAGACCAGGCAGCCCTGACTGTGCTCCAATTAGCTGTGCTTGTAATTGATGTTACAAGTTTGAAGTCTGTTGTGATTCATGGCCTCTAAAGTCCACAGCAGTGGTGGCTTTTCCGTTTTAAGGAAAAGACCAAGAATTGCTTTAAAATACTTATGACTGTGATTAATGGAATGGGAAGGTGACTGAAAACTTAATATTTTAGTAGACTGGCAGAGGTGGGGAATTAAAAAGGCAGGGGCCGTACCATGCTGAACCTCTAAGTTACTTAGTATGCTCAGACACCTTGTACTGACTACAATGGGGACACTGTGCTGAATTCCCCTTTGGACATTTCCAGCCAATTGCCAGGCAGATTCTTGGCTGGCTGAGTATTTTATTTTGGCCTCTGAGAATATCCGTTGCAGTTTTAACCAGGTTGCATAGAGTCCTGTGGATTACTGCTACAGAAAGATAGAAGTGCATCATAAGCAGTTTTGTATTTAGTTAGCAATATGGCATCTCTTTTGACAGAGACTATAACACTGACACTTTATTTTAGCTGCTGCAGTACACAGGGTGTTAGTGATCTCTTAGGCTCTCAGACTTTTATCCCCACTGGGTGCATCTGGTACTTCCTAAGGCCTACATATACTGGCACAGTCACTGCAGAACTCAGCCAAAAATCTGCACTGTGCTCTCCATGAGGAGCACCTAAAGCACCAAAGCACAGCACAGCTGGAGCAAGTAAGAGGGCCATGGCCCTTTTACTGTGCCCTAGGAGTCTGAGGAGGCCTTCTGAAGCAGCTCTGCAACTTCTGAATTGCTTGTACATGCTGAGAGAAGAATAAAGATATGTAGGGGGATGGATGTTACTCAGGGTTGTGTGATTATCCTGGAAACGTGAGTCCTTGTGTCCAATTTTTCACCCTCTTGTCAGCAGCAGGAGAGGCAATTTCACTGCTGAGCACAGAACACTTCCCCTTTACTCTCTCCTTGTTACGTCTGAAGAGCCCTGCACACGGGGCTTTTCTTGGGATGGCAAAATGAATGCTCCTAATGCTCTTAAGAAACTTTAAGGTGAGCTGGCTACCCTAACGAGCTAGTTTAAAGGCAACTTGGTTATATCTGCACAATTTCAAGTGACTGCAGCGTAGACACATCTTTTCAGGTATGCCCATTCTCAGTTAAAGCCACATTGGAATGCATTGCTTGCTATATTACAATACAATTACAGTGTGTAGACCTATGCTGGTACTGAAGCATCATAAAATAAGATTAGAATACTTTTAGTTTTATGTCTGAATAACAGCATCAGCCTGAAATCCCGCTGTGGCGTTTACATCACAGGCAGAGGTACATAAAGGCCTGTGAATACTCTTCTACTTATGCCCTATAACTTCTCTCCTTCTGGCAGAACTCACTGAATGACTCTTAAATTGTGCAGTGAAATTTGCTTTTGTGTAAGTAGCAGCATTCTGTTCAATCATTTTCTGGAGAAAGCAGCATACAAAAGACAGGCTTTCCTAATCCCTCTCTGTTTCCTTCACCTCCAGGCCTCCCTGCTTCACCTTCAGTTTCTCTCCTAGCTGGAAAGAGATTCTTATGCTTCTTTCTAATGATTACTAACTTTGCAGTTAAAAACTATTGGCTTGCTGCAATGGCCAGAGGATCCTAGTGTAAAGAAGGGTTCAAATAGCCTAAGGGTGATCAAATCCATTTCCCTCATTTGGTTTAGCCTCCTACTCGTTCAATTTTGGTCTTTATTGCAACGAGAAGAAAGAATAAAGTAGACCCCTCTGGACTTCCGACATTTCCCTTAGCAAAGTAACTGCTCAGTAAGAGATAAATCAAAAAATAACTTTGATACCTAGGTGCAGATTGGAAAAGAAAAGCTCTTAAGACTGTATGACTGATGGTGTTGCACAGCCTAAAGGTATGTGCCCAGGTCCAGGAGAAGAGTTCACAGGACCACTCATTGTCCCCTCCCATACCAAGATCTGGGATCCACAGCAGGCATCAAACTAAGATGAGAGATCCTGTGGCTAAGGAACTACTTTCTGAGGCTTTCACCCTCATGGTCTGGGTGCCTTTGAGAGACTCGGATTGAGGTATTAGCCCTCTACTTGGGGATTAGGTCTGGACAACTGTTTTCTTTAAAATGTGTGTGTCCAGCCACTGTGGGGTCCATCAGAGGAGGTCCTGGCATCCCGGGCCTGTCCAACCACCCCAGCCAGGAGCAGGGCAGCTGGTGGGCACTGGGGCAGCCCCAGCCCCGGGCATCAGGCACCTCCCTGGGGAGAGGGACAGGCTGAAGCTGGTCAGGACATGGGCTTGCAGGTAGACCCAGCTTGGTGGGGTCCATGGCCAGGCATGGAGACTGGCCCCGATGTGGTGTTTCTGGGACCTGGGGGGCTGAAATGGGGTCCTGGGCCATGGGCAGGGTAGAGGAACCCCAGTGGAGGCGGGCAGGGACAGGCAGGGCTGGCAGTGCCTCAGGGCCATGGCGGTGTGCTATTTTGCACATACCTTTTGCATTGTAGCCAGGTAATGAGAACATTCACTGAAGGAGAAGAAGGTACAGTCCCCAGCCCTTCCCACCCAGAGGGGTCTTCATTCACCTCTCTCGTATTACTGGAGAGTACCCATGTGTTTCAACACTTCCACCCTTTTCGTCCTCCATGGTGCAAAACCCAGTCTAAGGTGGCCAACTCTTCACATGTGCTGCAAAGGGAAGCACTTTGCTCAAGTCAGGCTTGTGAAGCCCACCCTAGTGTTGGATCTGGGAAGTCATTTGTCAGTATGGGTCTCTGCAACTTACCTACTACCATTTCAGCACCAGTTACTGTAAATGTGTGCATGTATCGCTGTCCTTTCATGGAAAAGGTGAAATTTACACTTTTATACCTCATTACTTTAGAATAAATTATATTTGAAAATTTACATTTTATTGAACTTTTGTTTTCATCTCATTAAATGTCTGCTTTAGTGTGAATACCAGTGTATTAAAGCCACAGATGACATTGAAAATCATAATGTCTCCAGTATGATAAAGGAAGAGGATGTAAATTAGAGAGCTTACTCAAAGCCATTGTTCAAAATATCCTTATAGAGAAGTATATGAGCCAGTAATATCATAAAAAACTCCCCTACTTAATAGTTCTGAAGGAATTGTGAAGTAAATACAGGTTTAATTACTCCCTTGAGCTTTGGAACAAGCCTAGCACTGAAAATAGTAGAAGCCCTCAAACCACTGAAACTTTAAATAAGTCCACTCTGAACCTTCATTGTGAACATAATGTAAACTAAAGCAGGACTTCAAATGGCAGAACACATAATTAATTTAATTTAAAACACTTTAATTGCATGTGAAAATGAAAACCACACATTTTGTAAGTAAAATGCATATTTATATACCTGTCCCAAGTGATTTATCATCTTTTTAGAGGTGCAGAGTGAAAGGATGAGGGGCAAAGGACACAACACACAACAGGGGAAATTCTGATTAGGTATTAGGATAACCCTTTTCACTGTGACATTGGTCAGATTGCCCAGAGTCTTGTAATATCTCTGTTCTTGGAGGTATTCTTGACTGTAATGAACAAGTCCCTGAGTCCTCTAAATTGGCTTAGGTTTGAGCACTGTCTGGACCAGTATATACCAAGAGGTCCATTTGAACCTATATCATTCTGTGGTTGGGTAAGATTCAGAGCATTATAAGTGCAAAGAGGTAAAAATCAGGATTAGTGGAAAAAGTTCTCTAGCAAGCTTTGGACCTTGGTCTTTCATTGCACAGCATACGTTATTTGAATGAAGAATGAAGTAAAACTATGATGTATCTACAACAATTCCAATTCAAATTACCCCAGCGGCATGTAATGTATTACTATAAAAACCCCATATTTTAGGTCCTGGAGACATTATTTTTACAAAGGCTATAAAGTAATATAAAACTGAAGAACTACATATTCTGCAAACAAAAACCCCCAAGACCAGTATCTCTGTGTGAATTGTTGCGTACAGTTGTCATTCCTGGGAAAGGGAAGTAAGTGATTTACTGGACAGAATTAAAAGGACCAAAGATAACATTAAAAAATGTTTACTATAGTGTTGGGCTTTACTCCTCACACTTGAGGTGCTGAGTGAATGAGAACTGAAGATGTCCACTCCTGTTGAAACTGGTGTGAGTGGAGGAGGCACAATACAGAGTCAGGCCTTTGGTGATGATGGGTTCTACGTTTTCATAAAGCATCAGCTGTGAATCGTTGGGATCTTTAACAGGTATCTTTAATCATTTCACTTGATGAAACAAGGTGGTGTGGTCTTTAGCCTGTCCTTGAATTCACCCAATTCTGCAAGCAGATCTGATTTGGATGTTGCAAAAGTGACAGGAACATGGAAACAGTGTGAGAAGGGAAAATGTATCGGTAAATTACTGACTGGCAGTCTTTCCTGGCTCACTGGAAATGCTCCTGCCTTCCTCCTTCAGATTAAGTCTTAAAGTTATTGACATTACTTCATGGCTGGAAGGGTTGATGCCTGTGTTATTAACATATTTGATAATCATCCCACAGTGAAGTGGCACAGGGTGATTTTTTTTTCAATAGCAAACCAAAAATCCTATCAAGGAAAGCAAAATTTAATTAAAAACATTGTAACAAAGACTTTTTTGTGTTACATTTTGTATAGCCTCAGGCGATGCTGACTTGCCCAGTATCATTTTGTTGGGTTTTTTTACTGCTTGTTTTGTATTTATGTGGTTCTCCCTCCCTACTACTGAAGGTAAATAATAATATTTCTACTTCCCTTGGCTGAGTCCTAGCAAACACAGAAGTGGTTTACCATGCTGTTTGAAGATGAGTGGAAGGTCTGAGGAAGAGCAGGGCTCTGTCAGGGCTGGCAGGGAGGCAGATGGATGAAGTGGTGGCTGTGTTCCCTCAGGATGGAAATTCTGGAAAAGAAAATAGGGCTGGAGGGGCTATTTCACCTCTGCAAACAATTCCTCTTCCTGGAAATGTCCTGCCCTTTCCAAGTCTTGCCATGTGGTCTCTCTCAGCAAAAGATAGCTAGCTATTTGGTATTTTCTCAAAAACTATGGAATATATATTTTTTTAATATCAGTACTAATGTGTTATATAGGATTCTGTCTGAAATTAACTGGTAACTACTGTCATCTGTGAAGACACAGAATTTTAAAAGAAAAGAAATTACAATAGAAACAACCAAAACACTTGATGCAATAAGAAGTAATTACATTTGGGATTAATGAGAGTAGGAAAAAATATTAGGAGAGAGAAAGACCGTGAAAGAGAATCAGAGAAGGGAAATGGAGAGGAAATAGCAAAACCCCAGCAATTATCTTTTAAATAATTTTAAGTGATGTCCATATGTTTTGTGAAATGTGACATGTACAGACACTGTGGGATAGAGGTTACAACAAGGACTGGATAATTTCCATGAAAGTAGCAGAAGTAATCTGGATTTCATTTTGGGTCCCAGCCTTTGTGTCTTTTACCACAGCTGACTGATCAGACCACAATATTCCAGAAGAAATATGCTGGAGGCGCATAAGCCTTGCAGAGTTTATAACTTCAGTTGAGGGAAACAACATGGCTGCATTTATACTTTAATTAGGTGGGGAAAATCATATCAAGTCCAGGGAGTTATGCCAATTTACACTAGCAGAGGAGTTAGTCCTTAATATTTTGGGATAATCTCACCTGAATGCAAATTTATAAGTATTTTTAGCAGTCTGTATTCTACTTGCATTATTGCATACAGTAAATTAAATAAACTAGTAATGTAATTCAAAGCCTATTATGAGGGCTTGTATCCTGTTAACTGGGTCTGACAATAAGAAGCAGCTATTATGCAAATGTCACACCCTTCAATTAATTACACATTTTAGATGATGAGTCTGGCCCATGCTTTACATAAGACTCTCCACGTTTTTTGTGCCTATTAGTAATCAGAAAGGTTTATAATATGAACATGCTTACCAATCACCTGACATTGTAAAACACTGCATTATGTCTCCGCATAGATGTTTCAGGCATGTGTATATGAAGGTGAAAAGGCAAAAAGAATTCTGAGGTTCATACAGTTTTGTTTCACTTGAATGCAGCGACAAAGCACTCTTAATACTGATTTGTTCAACATTGACCTTTTTAATATGTAAATAGATCATCTCCCTGCACAGTGCAATCAACAGGATATAGGGTGATTGATTCAGAAGAAATTGCCTTGAAAACTTCAGGTAAATGCTTTTATGAAGAAGTCTGCAGGTATAGCATGGTCAAATATAAAGTATATGATGTGTTCATGTCGTGGTTTAACCCCAGTCGGCAACTAAGCACCACGCAGCCGCTCGCTCACTGCCCCCACCACAGTGGGATGAGGGAGAGAATTGGAAGGGTGAAAGTCAGAAAACTCATGGGTTGAGATAAGAACAGTTTAATAATTGAAGTAAAATGAAATAGAATAGTAGTAGTAATAATAATATAATAATACAATAATAATATACAAAGCAACTGATACACGATACAATTGCTCACCACCCGCCGACCGATACCCAGCCCGTTCCTGAGCAGCGATCGCTGCCCCCCCCCGGCCAACTCCCCCACTTTATATACTGAGCATGACGTCATATGGTACGGAATAGCCCTTTGGCCGGTCTGGGTCAGCTGTCCTGGTTGTGCCCCCTCCCAGCTTCTTGTGCACCTGGCAGAGCATAGGAAGCTGAAAAAGTCCTTGACTAGTGTAAATTCTACTCAGCAAGAACCAAAACATCAGTGTGTTATCAACATTATTCTCATTCTAAATCCAAAACACAGCACTCTACTAGCTACTAAGAAGAAAATTAACTCTATCCCAGCTGAAACCAGGACAGTTCATGAAGCATGCAGTCTCAATGCTGTAGTCTCTGACTACAGAGAATGTCTATAGTCAAACGGCAATTCACTGTTTCTGTGGTTGTTCAGAGCATTTTTATTTGAAAAGAAAAGCAGTAAAGGCAGATGACTAATAGTACAAACTAGGTGATAAATAAATGCCTCTATATTGTACACATTTATGGATTGACTGTGTCAGAACCGATGAGGTGCAATCCTTTCAGAAACAAAAGATTTCCATGATGAAAGACAGAAATAACACAAACATAGGAATTCTTTGTCATAATTTACTGAAAAAAATGGCTCCTAGCATGCAGATCCCTGGATTCCTGCAGTCATGAAGCCTTTATTTCTCCTTGTGAAGGCAGTCTTAAAACTTTTATAAATGTGGTTTGCATATCAAGGAGCCAGGTTCAACTTCTGCAGGGTTGTTATTGTGGGGTAGGATAGAGAAAAGTCACTGTAATTTTGGTAGGGTCTAAATTTTCTTTCCTCTACAAATTCCTGCCTCTTTGAGTATTTTGACAACAGCTGGGGTCAGTGGGGTCTACTGCTGGAGAACATCTCTGATGCTCTCTGATACTTGTGAAGAGAATAGTGTGTGCTGAGAGCCTGTATATTAGGGGAATAAAGAGAAACCGTAACACAAACCTACAAGTTCCTGGTATTTGCTGATCACAAATATCATCCCTGAAAAGCAGAAAAACATTGAATAGCAAAAGGAGATCCCGTTTTTCAATAGCTAGAGCTCCAAACCTTGGCAGTAGCTGCTCCAAGATGCCAGGTGTTAACGCTGCTGGTGTCAATCAGTTCTCTTGTTGGAGCCTGTGTTTCTGTTAGAAACATCACCTGAAGCTGCCACAGAGGTCAGTCCTCTGTGCTGGCAAAGTGGAGCAATTTGCTAGACATACCAGATAAAAAAGATGATATTCATTCTTCCTGGTAAGGCGAAGGAAAATCCCTGTGACACTGAGAAAACTGTAATTTCGTTCCCCATCAGCTGGGACATTGTGGTGTCAGTCTCTGACCTTGCACATAGAGGGACCTGCATTTCTGGCAGCCATGATATGTTGGAGGTAATATGCTTATCATCTTTTGCTGCTGACACCTTATGCCACCATTGCATAACCTTATGCCCCTTGTCCATTTTGTCAGGAATAAAAATGGAAAGGTTGAATTTCATCATGCAGTACTAAAGAAAATGAAGAACTATTCATAAAAGTGCAGCCACAAATGGATTTGGCTGCAAAAGCTTTTAAAATATTTTATTTTAGTTTGTTAATAATTGTATGGTGAACATTTCTCTGAAATTAGAAAGACGACATGTAATATGCTGCCTTGCATTTAATTAGAACATTTTATAATACCACTTGTATGAATAGCTTTGGAGAAAGTGCAGTTGAGTTGTTCTTAATTTGGTCACTGGAGGACTGCCATTTTATTTCACTTACAACAATAGAAAGAGTAAAAAAAGTTATTACAAAAGCTGCTGGCCCAGAATCCCAGCTATCGCTAAACAGCTCACAGAACAGCTTGGGAATGACAGTGTGTAGGCATATAAATATAGACTTTTCACTCCTGTGGATGTGTATGCCAGGATGGTCTCCATTTTTTTCTAACCTCTATTTTTCTTGTAGCGGTTACTAGATGTTTAAAAGTCCACCAAAATACTGGAAAAAAATGGAGAAAGCAAGAAAACTGAGTTCACCAAAACCAAAAGAAAATTGACTTTTTTTTTTAAAGTGTTGGCAAATGGGCTGTAAAATTTCTATGCCTATCTAGGGGTCCAATGGGTACCTGTAATGAGCTCGGCTGCACATTTTGTATAATTTACAAAGGAACAGTGTACTAGGCTGGAAGCAGCAAAAATATCCAGAAGCACAGCACTGTATGTCTTACATAAGATGTTGAAGTCTGAAAGGAATTATCCTGCATGTATTGTACTTGTAAAAGGAATAGTACAGGAATATAATACAAGTTTCTAAAATATAATTCTCTAAATTAGTTGTGTTGAAATGCATTAAATTAGGATTTATCACAAAGGATTCATCTATGTCCTGTAGCAGAATGCTTCTATGCAGAATGAACAATCTTACCCCTGGAGGGACCAGTTCTGGTTTTTCAGTATCGAAAGACACCATGCGCATCTAAGGACAGACCTCAGCAACTTTTGTAGTCACAAAGGACTGCACAGCTTTGGGATACGGTATATTACAGTGCTAATATTGGCAATATAACTAATAAATTGCTTGTTTCCAGCATTTTCTAGCATTATTGTGCTCTGTGAGAGCTGCAGATGTGTTCCTCATTTTTTCAGGAGCTCATTTAATCCCACGTCAAATCTCACATACAGAGAAGCAGCAAAGTGGCTGAAAAAGAAACTGCATAATGCTGCAGTCTTTGCCAGAGATAAGCACCCTAATTCTCTTCTCTGTAACACTGACTTGGTGCCAGTGTTACTTCACTAACTTCAATATAATTCCCTCTACCCTTCATGTAAAACAGAGTATAGAAGCAAGTCCAAAGGGGAATGTTTGCAGGGACTTTGTGCATTTGCTATATTGCTCTTACATATTAAGTGTGGTCCACTTGAAATATGTCCCCCACAAGACCTAGATAAGCTTGAAATGCCTCAGTTGAGCAGCAAAGAACACGTTTACCATTGCACACAAGTAATGATATCACCTCAAGTAATTGCAAGCAAATTAGTATAACTGTCTAAAACAGTGTTTCTTCTACTGGGAATTCTACTTCAAATGCTTTACTCATCAGAAAGCTTTTCTTAATAAACAAAACTGACATTACACTGAGACATTACCTGGAAGAATGTGGTAAGCGTAAGCGTAAGCGACTTGAAGTGCGATAATAATCCCAGGACAGCAAATGAGACAGGTTGATGTTCTGGTTAGCAGTCTTTGCAAAATTTCACTTAGACACTGGCTCTTCTCAGTGTTAGAGCCTGGGCCCTGCAATGAAAACCAAAACCAGACTGTAGTCCTTTTCCCTCCTGTTTTGGAAAAATACTTGGTGAATCGTTAAACAAAATATTTCATTCCTTTACCCTTGAGAAGCTGGCTGTATTTAAGAAGCCAGGGCTAGGATATATTGCATATCTAAGCATCTTTATGCTACCTTGTCAGTTTTATGGGTTTTAGTGTCATTTCAGGATTGCTGGACAGAAAATAACCACTATGGGAGAGTGATCTTTTTAAAAAAAGAAGAAGAAAAAAAAATTCCTCAGACATACATTAAATGTTCTAGAGCTGTCCGACTTCATTGAGGGAATAATTTTTCTTGAAGCAAGTCACAATAAGTTCTGCCCTTAATTAACCTTCCTACTGGCACACTGCTAGGCTGCCAGCAATATGATCTTCATCCTTTTGTCTCATACTCACCAGGCAACATTTATTTTATCTTATTAAGCTGACATGAATGGAAGGTGCTAACCATGTTATCTTGCACTATTTTTCACTACAACCAACTCTTAAATTCCACTCACTTTTTGAAATTCAAAAACTAGGAAGAAATAATACCTCTAATGAAATAAGGCTTTTTGAATAATGACTGAATACCAGAAAAACACAAAATCTTTTCCCATATTTTCCAAGCAAAGAGCAAACAGTGAATGTGACCTCACTGTGCATGGATACCTTAATATGAAGAAGATACAATATGAAAAATATTGTAATCTTTGCCTAGATAGCTCCTGGCCATTGAATACACGGAATGTTGCCCACAGCAAGAGAAGTCAATTCAAATGTGAATGCTCTGCATTGAATAGAGCAAAGATGTAGAAGACTGCTAATGGCTTTTGAGAAAGCATGTGAACAGCCAGTGTTTGAAGATAAAGGAAGAACAGTCCCAGGTCCTGGAAAAACAACGCATTAATCAGTGACAGTAAATGGGAGGTTTAAATGAAGAAGCATTTGGCAGACTCAGATGCTAATATGTGCAGACTCCACAAGGCACCCTGTCTAATAGAGCAGCACAAATAAAAAGGTATTAAAATTACTGTATTCAGGCATGTCTGTCAACACTGCAATATCTTTTTAACTGATGACCATATGAATTGCCATACCAGATCACAACAAATGTTCACCTAGTTCAGTGCTTGACTTCTGGACGTAACTAGCCGGTCTGCCTGGCCTCCCCCTTCTTGGCCTAAAAGGTATGTTGATAGCTGCCTGATAAAAAAAAATAGTATAGAATCTCAGTGAAAGAAAAAATAGGTTTTTAAATGTAAAAAGCAAATGCTTCTGTTTTGGTGGAACTGGAATTTTCTTGAGGATGAGCAGTACCGAGAGGAGAGAGTAGACATGCATAGAGAAAAGGAATCCCTTTCAGGAGCAAATTCCAGGTAGTTATTAATTTTTTAAAGTCTTGAAAATATGATCAAATACACAGTCTTAGGTCAATACATATGGCAACATATGGCTGTTATATGACATCTGTGAATGAATCAGAAGTGGCGTATACTGAAATTTGGAACTAACAAGCCATTTTGCACACACAGTTTTTGCCTGTATCATAAACTTCCCCAAACAGGCCTCTTTTGTTTAACGCCAACTTAAGGATTGCCTTGGAAGCCTTGTTCCCTTTTGATTCTTTTTATTTTCTCCTTTGGACCTGTGTATACTTCAGCCACGTCGTCAGATCACCCTGAGCCTTGTCATGCATTGCTCTGTTTATATGCCATAACACAAAACAGTGTTCTGGGTTTCTGAAGTCGGTTGACACAGCTTTTGTAAACGTTCCTTTCAGTGCAAAAGGATCATGACTCTTTGTTTCCAAAACATGTTTTTTCTCGGCTATGTGAACAGAGAACTTAAGAGAAACATATATACCATTTCTGTCTCTGCTGGAACTGCTGATATCTGTATTGAGCTGTTGTGATAGCATACAAGCCCGAAACGTTAAAAAAAAACCAAAACAAAACCCCTGCTTATTTTCTGTTCAGCAGCAAAAAGGAACTTGATTTGAATTTTCCATCACCAAAGCAGCTAGCAAAATTGACAGTGCTACAGTGTCTCAAAGCCTCAAAGCATTACATGAGAATAGCTGTATTTGTGTTAACATCTCATAGTGCATAAACTCATGCTTTTACATTGAGTTTTGCAGTCAAGCCTAATGACTAGTGGTCTAGACTGCAAGTCAAGAGCTCTGGGTTTCATTATGTCTTATTTTGCCTCTTTGGGATTCTCTTGGGTAAATCACTTTCTCTGTGTGCTTTAGTTTCCCATCCATAAAATGACCTTTGTGAAATGCTATGAAGTTTGTGGTTTCCCAGTGCAATGCAGTGCTATGTGTTATTACCACAGCAAGTATGCTCTTGAACATCAATTGCAGATCCTGTAAATGGGATGTGAGGGATGAAAACGTCAACAGCTGGTGAATACCACATACAACTCTTCCCATACAGCTGTGGCATTCTATTGAAGCCAGTCGTTATAAGTCTATACCAACTCTTTATGTTTGGTCTTTGATCCTGTCCTACAAATAAAGACTTGCAGCACCAATGTTTCATGTGAAAAAAAGGAAATATTTGCTCACAGAATTTCTCTTTAAATAAATGTCAGACAAGTCAACATTTCAGACATGTCTCTGAGGTATTCCCAATTGCACCGGGGCAGACAAGCTCATTTAAATCTGAGAACTGAAAATTTGACTGTGGAGGGCCTTTTAATATTTGCTGTAGCTGGTGGTCAACAGGAAGTGATGAAGCTTGTCTTGAAATAAATTTTGCTGTGTTGGTATATTTTTAAACTGTAATATTTGTATTGGGTAATGTTAGGAGAGAGGGTGCTCAGAGGTATGGCACCAGGTTAGGATGTTGGAGAGCTGGATGCAGTTTTGAATTTTTCACTACTTTGCCCATGATTTTGGTTACATCATCTCGCTACTTATGCCTCAGCTTATGAAATGGGACTTGTGATACTGATTTGCTTGTAGTGTGAGATCTAGAGGTTAAAAATAAAAGCAGACAAGATCTGTATATGATCATTATTTTATAAACACTAAGATAGCAATAATAATGAAAGGTATTTCAAGTATTTCCCCTGTACTATCCAAAAATAAGACTTGGCTTTGAAATCAGAAAAAAAAACCCCTGCACATTTTGAAAACAGAGACTTCTGTTTTCATTGGTTTGTAAAGGTTGAAATCTGGGCTACCCCTGAGACTGCACTTACAGCCTTAGAACATGGCTGTCCCATGCTTAAAAAGTTGAAACCTCACAAGTATTGGAAATAAATTGGTAGAATAATCTGGTAATCATCTCTCAAATAAAAGTCAAATACTTTGTTTCTTCTGCAACAGTGGATGCATGTGCCTCCAGATACAGTCTGAGGGGTATATTGTTGACCTCATTCCACCAGGGGATACGTTTCTACCTGGGGTCAGGACAACCTTTGGTTTCCTTGACGAAATGAACTCTGAGGGGATTATAAACATGGCAAGGCAGGATGAAGCTTGGATTGAGAGATTTTATTCCCAAATGAAGAAGCACTACAAAAGCGAGAGCCATTTTTGGAGGATATATTGAAGGTATATTGTACAGAATTATCTGATAAGCAAGTTTTGGATCATTAGCAATGCACCCTATGGAATCAGCTCTTCCTAGACTTACCACAGACAGTTGGTAGCTTAAATCTGATTGCTTAGTTTTCCCGTTTAAAGATGCTTATTCTTGAAAGAAACTGAAGCTGTGACAGTGTCTGAACTAGAAACAAAATTGGCATTCAGCCTGACAGTAAGTAAAAGCATCTGCAATCCATAAAGGTAGCAGTGCCAATATTGGCATCTGTCTTGTTTCTGCTCTCACAGCTCTGCTGTTGAGAGCAGCCCATATTACAGCCCTGATCTCTGGCACAAAAGTCGCTCCATTCCCTGGAAGAAAGGTTTGTGCTGTTGTGGTGCCAGTTTTTACAATGATGCAAGCTATTGGTGTTGGAAGGGACATACAATGAACAACTAGTATGAATTCCTCAGGAAACCCCTAGGAAATGTGTGTGGCTTGTGGTCCTTGTTAGCTGTGTCACAGCAGCGGCACCGTCTGTTACATTTTCAGCTATATCTGGGTACATCCACAGATGCATCACAGCGCTCCCTTCTAACAACTTCTGTTGTTATTAAGCTGTAGCAAGGTGAAAGACATCAACTTTTCTGTTTCCTAATTCTATAGGTTTTTATTTTCAAGTTAAATGCAGAAATACAATAGTTTCAGATCTTCTAAAAAACGAAACATCCCACAGAGTCTAGCAAAATTGAAGTTGTAGTCAAAATTTTGAAAAGTATGTTTTTTCTCCTTGATCCTCCACTACCAATCATCATCCTTTTTTACTCCGTAATGATCTTGCACTCTGAGGTTGGGCATAATACCCAAGGCCGATATGATTTGAAAATCTCTGGATTGCTATTGATACATTTTAAATTAATGTTTATAAACCACCTGTTATCACCATCACATTGCTTAGTATGACGGCTTGAATAAAGTCCATGTGTTTACTTCTTTCCAAAAGGAACCTCATGAGTTCAATGCAGCTGGAAGACGAAGCATATCTTACTCATCAGTGAGGCTTATATATTCTGTGTGTCTGAATCAGAAGGCACTGCACAAGGAACTGTGTGTTAATAGGAAATATTTCAGATAAAATTGGTGGTTGAATAGTCTGTTCTGGAACTTGTAGTCTTAGGCTATCAAAGCTGCTAGACGTTGCAATCTTTGAGCAGCTGTCTCCATTACAAGAATTGTCTCTAATGCTCGTATTTCCCTCTGAAATGCCTGCAGCAGCGATGACCAAGTGGCTGAATACTGCTCAATTTAGTCACATTCTCTGCCTTGTCAGCTGTCTTTAGTATTTCTTCTTACACCAGCTATTGTCTCCTCCATGACAGCTTGCCTCTGTACACATTTTCCTCTTTTATGTAACATCCCTCTGCTTTTTGCCCTCATTTTTTCCTAATCCCTTTTACTACTAAATTTGCAAACAAACTTACACGTTAGTGTGAATATGCATGCATCAGCTTTCCGAAGAAGCTTAAGAGTAGGAGCAGTTGGGAGAAACTAGAGGAGTCATATTCATAAGAAAACTTGCAAGATACAGGTAGCCTTTCCTCTCCTGTGCACAAGTGGTTTGGTGTCAGTGGCCGCATGCACTCTATAGAGACGTAAGTCTTGGGAATGGACAAGAACTCTCCTGTGAATGAATATTGTCCATCACCCCTGTGACAGCTTGAACTCTTTCACAGACTGAGCTGGCTACAAATCTTATTTGCCCTTGCAGCAAAAATCAGAGTCTCTGTAGGATGAATCATTTGTATCTACTCAGATATGGTCAGACCATGTCACCTTCAGGGTAGTAATAAAATGTGGAGGTGGCTGCAAGAGGTGGTTGCAAGGCAAGTGCACCATGGGCATGATTTAATGTTTAGGGTCCTCCCAAGATTTCTTCCTTTACTTTCCCTCCGATCAATAACATAGCAGGAGGCACTCCATCAAGTTAGAAATGTGAATGGTCAGGGTATTCAACATCTGCCCAGCCTTGAATCCTTGCTTGAAGTACAGCAACGTCCTGCTACCTTGCTACAAGCATGTGGGGATACAAAGATTGTTGGATGAAAGATTAAAGCAAAGAGTAAGATGGAATTTTTGAGAAGGGTGATCTTTTATATATTAGATTTGTCTTTCAATGAAGCCTTCTGCAGAAGTAAACTGATAATTTCAAGGATTTCTGTCTGAATTAACTAAATATTCAAAAAATAACTACTGGATGTCTTTTTCTCTATGATTCAGGTATTGTAAGTAATTTTATGGTACACTGTACAACAGCTATTGCATTCAGTAATCTATTTCCTCGGCTAGAAAAAACACATTTTCAATTTCTTCAGAGAAAAAAAAGTTGTATCTATTTAATATACATCTGCTTTAGAAATCAAACCACTCTTGATTTGTTTTATAATGCAATAATAAAACTCCACATTGTACTATTGCTGTGCAGAGAAGTATTTTTCTTGAAGAATCTGTAATATTATCTACAGATATTGGATATCTAAAGTAAAAGGTTGTCCCGGGAAATAAGGAAAGCTCATACTGCATATTTAGTTCTGTCATTTTTGAAGAACTTTGGGTACTGTAAATATTTGCATTAGGTCTTGAAGGATCTCAGCAAGCAAAGCAAAAAAAAAAACCCCAAAAGTGTCTCTTCTGTTAAAGTCTAGTGAAATGCCTTTTTTATATACTGTACATAATGAATACACCTCCTTGTCTATTTGGTGTCCTCCTGACAAGCTCCTTGATGCCAGCCCTTGAGCTACACAACCTTCTTGCTAATCTTTGCCTGTTACATTTATACAATTGAAGAATGATGTTTAAGAAATCTGCTAGTTAACCAGCATGGGCATAAGTTATTCTAGATGCAGATTTGCACTGTTGCTGAGGGTGAGAACATAGTCTAAACCAAAGGAATATATACTGGTTACTGATCTCATCATCATTAGGTTTTCATTAGCAGTAGCAGTACAGACTAAAAGAATTATACTCCGAAAGTGTGATTTCTCAGAAAGCTGGCACTGAAAGAGGTATAAGTACCCTGATATATTGTTTTATATGAGAAATCCTATTGTGCTCTGACAGGGTACTAAACGATCTTTCCAGATTATCTGCCTGTATTCTTCTGTTGTCTCTTGTCTTGGTTACAAACCCTCTAAAGACATTCTTCTGTGCAGAGTGCCCTGCACAATAAGACTCTGGTTCAAATACTGCCATGCAAATACTGATGTAGACTAAAAATAATTGGAGGACCAACATAAAATAGTTCCTGAAATCTGAGAGAAACAAAAAGACATTGTATATATGGTAGCTGAATAGAGGGATTAAACATGCAAACTGGGTGGTTCAGGATCTTTGCTTCAGAACATTTCACTTGCATGATGGTTCAAGTCAGATGTATCTTAATCTTCACTGAGATCTTTTGCTTTTTGAAATTGTTAGGTAGTCTACATAAAACTCCTAATACACACTTGATGTCGTAGAAGAGATGACGTTTGCTGACCATATCAGGAGTAATGACAAAAGACTGGACGTTGCCAAGTTCAGCTGTCTTACTTGAACGTGACCACTGGGGTCAGTGCATCTTCCAGTCTGTGTGGCAGAAAGATGAGCTCATCTGCCAGTAGATCTGAGCTTAAATAAATACTGACTCAGAGTCATAATGCTTCCTTTGCTGAGGTAGGCCACGAGGTACATTGGTGAGGCGGTACAAAATATCCTAAGTACATTTAGCTGTGCTGTAGCTGTTCTGCTTAGAATTAGGAGACTATTGTGGGCGGGGGCTGACAGTACTGAAACACTCAGGACTAACAAACATATAGAACAACGTTAGAACACTCTTAAAGATAAAAGTCCAGCAATTTTAAAAGAGTGCTAAAAACCCTCCATTTAGAGAGCTGTGTTCACCTTTGAACATTCTTTTCTCAAAGGAGAAAATTATAGCATTGTCTTGTATATATTTTAAATCTGTTTTTAATAACTCTAAAATTCTTTATCCATTCTCTCTAGGTTTTCTCTATAAAGTAGTTACTGAAAGCGTGGGAGCATCCTGATGGAGACATATTGCAATAATTCACCTTCAATTTTGTTGAATGTCTCCTTGTTCTTGGATAGTGAGGCAGACAGAGAGAGAGAGGAAATTTCAGACCCACCTTTTCTGTAATTTTCAGTTTTATTAAATATATTTCTGCTCTGTTACATCCCAGTATATCAGTTAATAAAAGAAATTCCTAGGTAAACACTGAGAGGTTTTATAGCATATTTGCATTTATTTTGAGATAATTAGAGATTTATTTTTTTAATGCTACCAAGTTGTTGTTTGTGGGATTAGGTAAAACCAGATATTATTGTAGCTTTCATAATGAGTCTTTATTTCAAAGTTAATTTTCTTCAAGTGTTATTTCCAATTGCAAAGGTGCTATGTGGAGGTCCAAGTGGAGCCTAGTGTAATTCCATGAGCTGTTGTGTGTTTCCTGCGCTTTGAAGTGCTGGACATCCTGAGATATGCACATCTGACAGCCCTCTGCTGACAGCCCACTCCACCCATTCTGGGTGCACACCTTGAGTTTTTGCATGGGTCAGCAATGGTCTCATACTCCTGCTGTGGCTGCTCTGCAACCAACCAGGAAGCCTCTTTTCCTTCATTTCGATGTCACATGTCATCATAACAGTAAATGATGGTGTCAAGTTACAGTTCAGCCTCATTCTTGCCACTGCCTCTTGGGACTTAGCACTGTCCAGCCTTGTCTCTGCCTCTTGTCATTGGTGATGTCACGAGGAAATGAGCTGTTACTCATGGAGCTGTACAACACCAAAAATTTATGCCTGTTTGTCTTTCCTACAACAGGAAGGATCAGCCTGGGTGGACAATCATGGTCAATGGAAGAAAACAGGTTTTTTTTAAAATTCCAGTGAACTTTAGTGATGCTGATATGAAATTTTCCTCAAACACGTCAAACATATATATAATTGAAAGCAAAGCAAAGACTAGCACTCAATGCAAATTCTAGGAGGAATCTTAAAGAAGGACTCAGAACACTGTGCACATCAGCACATTGCAGTGTGCTCTTCCTTCATCACAGCTATTTCGGGAACGAAAACTTTTTACTTGTTTCAGTTCATAGTTAATTTTCTGTGTCTCATTTTCAATGGGACAGCTGGCAGGGTAAGGTGCTACTCAAAGTCAGTAAATGTGGCAGACTGGCTTCTTTTTATATCTCAAAGATTCATCTGCATTTCTTTTCTAAGTAAGGGGTGTGCTCCAGGACCATTTGTACTTGAGGTGAACTTTGCAGTATCTGCCTTTTTCCAAACATTACATATTATTGCAGTTTTTGACTGCTATGTTTTTGAGTTCTTTTTCTGGAGAGAAATTTGAAGCTATAAAATCCTGAGTAAAGACACTTAACATCTTAATAAGAAGATATGCAATACACTCTTTAACGTGTTTCATACTAGCTCTTTAAAGAAAGAGATGTGCCTTAGATAACTGAAAAAAAAAAAACAAAAACCCTTAAGGAAGAACCACTACATTTTCTTTGCAAAGAAGTTTCAAGATGAGCACCTAACAAAAACTAAGCTGCTTTCAAACACTGGCTTCTCCAGAAGACTGCACCAAGACAAATCTCCTTTGTATCTCTGAGTTGTTATTGTACATAACCCTACAAGAACTTTAATACATGGCAGGATCAGGGAGCCAGTAGATGCAGTTATTTTAGCTTGGTTACTGGGATATCAATCTATGTACTTGGCTATCACTGTTTCAAACTGTCCCTGGAAGTAGAAGCCCAACTGTGATTCCTCAAGGAATATGGCCAAGCAAGAGTATAAAATTGTTCCCTGGTGTCTCTGACTTTGTATCACATTCAGAGTTTTTAAGAGAGTATTTTCTTTTTCTTTGAGGGACAAGAGGCACAGGGCCTCACATTCTCCTTTCCATATCCTTGAGACAGGACTCAGCATATGGCACCACCTCCTCTGTGTAGCTCTTTTTGCTGCCTTTGCCCTTGCCATCTTCTGACAGTGTGATGAAAATGGAAGTAAAGCCTTTTCCTACTCCTCTTTCATCTTCCTGCAACTTCCTCTGCTCATCGCAATCTCACAACATTTCTGTGTGCCACCACAGAGCAGAGTGACCACCTCTCTGCTTTCCAGCCTGTTTGTATTCATGTGCCCTGCTTAGGGCTTATAAGTGTAGTAGGTGAATGGAGAAGGAGCCAGCCCAGTGCAGGGCTGCCTAGGTCCTGGGCTTCTTGCATGTACTGTGAGCGTGGAAACCCTGTGGAGGCAGAGACCTGCAAAGACATCTGCAGCAAGATGAAGAAGGACAGGAAAGCTGTGAAAATGTAAAGACACGGGACAGGATGCGGTGCATATCATGACTGACTCCTGTAACACAGGATGTTATAATAGCAGATGTGGAGGAGGAAGAGAATGGCCCAGGCTAGTGTTTCTCTCAGAAGTCGTCTTTTCCAGAGTTGTGACATGCTGAAATGGAAAAGGAGGATCTTTATTAGCTTTCCACTGATATACCATAAATGTGGATTTTAGTGTGAAAAATATAGTGTAGCCAGGTAGAGCAGGACTGCCTCAGCAACCCTTCTTCCCTGCAGCTGCCCTGGCCATGCTGCTGTAGCTGCGTGGCATTCAGACAGGATCTGACTCATCTCCAGCAAGCTGAGAGCGTGGGCAGATTAGCACAAGCTGGTTTGTACCTCAGTGTGCCATAGTGTCCACACTCTTACCTCCTTTAGTTGTTTTGTGGTAACAGTCTGCGAAACCTGCTGTCAGAAGAACTATTTTGAAGACGGTTTATTTCACATTTTGAATGGAAGGATGGAGGTGGCTTTTGGGTCTTGAAGTTCATAATCATATATCAACAGCCCTGCTGGTGTTTATTAATATAATTAGATTATTTCAAAGTTTTACATATTTAGGGAAGCTTTTTCCAATAAATTCAGATGGAGTATTGGAAGTCTGCTGAGAATTATTTCAATCTACAAATCAAGGAAGAGGATGAAGGACATACAGTAAACAGTTGTGCAAAGAAAATAGCAAAATTAGATTCATACTAATTTAGAGCATTCAAGTCTAGCTTTTCAGCTGATTGATTTACAGCACCACATAGGACATTTTTTATTCCTTTTTTTCCAAGGACAATAAATGTCCTAAACCAGAGATTTATAATAACTTGGTAAGCCATTTGAAAGGAGGCTTGCCCACGTACAAGATTGCTAAACTGTTCCTTTACATAAATGAACCAGTTGATCAATACTCTGTCAGGAAATAACATGTTTTTGTTTTACTAGAATTAGATCATTTAGGAAAAAAACAAAAGTTCTAGAAAGACAAACAAGTGTCGAATACAAAGAAGTTAGTGAGACAGAAAGAAAGAGCAATAATTTAAGAGAAAACCCATGCTTTTTAGGCAATGAGAGTTTTGGTTTTGTGAAGCATATTTAAAGGAAGATTTTTTTTTTCAGAAGTTGAATAGAAAAGAAATATGTAAGGGAGATTTTGAAAAAAAATAAGTATTTCTATAGTTATAGCTAGAGGTTAATACTACAATATATCAGCATGCCACCATCATTAAAATAGCATTCCAGATCTTTTCATGGCTCAGATCCCAGCAATTGTAATGATACTAGAATGTAAGAGACAGACAACATGCCAAAATTCTCACTGGGTTTAAAGAGGAGGAATTATATCCTTTGGTAAATGACAGCAATCATAATCTTGTGAAAAGACAGAAATCAGACAGCCTTGTGACGTAGCTGAGACCATCGGAACACTGAGAAAAAAATTAAAGGCAAATTAAAGGGCCACATCTAGTACTTTGGGTCTAAGCAAAGCCCTGCTATCCTGGGTATTGGGCTTACAGAGGAGGAAAGCTTTCTAACACTATTAAGTATATGGTTTTGTAGGACAAGAAAATTTAGGTCAAATTCCACATACTTTTGGACTCACCTTGGATACTCTCACCCCTCTGAAAGGTAGAGAAGGGATCAGGCATGAACCAAGTAAGCAGTATGAGCATTTTAAGTGAGAACACACTGACATTTTTCCCAAGCCCATATAGGATGCAATGTAATACGCACTCATGATTGTCTTGAATTATAGATAGTGTAAAATGATAACCTGTAACAAAAACCTTGTATATATAAAATACAACAACCCCCAATTAAAATTAGACAGCTCTTCAGTTTTAATAAGCCATAAAGACCCATTTAGCAGTAAAAAAGTCACTCCACAGAATTCACGTGACTTTGGGAGATAACCCAAAGCTAGCCAGGGTATAGCACAACTGTTCACTTGCTGGGTTAGTTGGATCCATTCAGGGACACCAAGCAAGCAGAATCAAGCCGTTGTTCTCATCACAATGTATTTTTCTCATGAGAGGGTATCCTTTGAGATAAGTACCTGACAGGTAAAATTACTTAGTGTATCACCATAAATCTTCCCCGTTTTTTCTTCTGCTCTGACCATCAATTATGAAGTGATAAATGCTTGCATAAGACACAGTACAGTCACTTTATTTTCCAGGACTAAATTTAAATCTCTTGGCTTGTAATATTTCACAAAGTTTGACACTTTCTTTACAATGAGCAGGTTAATAAGCATACAATAAAGCAATTTTTATTATAAAGGTACAATAATATATTGCTTTTCCATGGAAATTGCAAGTGGCTATAGCATCACTTTATTGACAGTTATAAAATGACACTGGGCACATGCTGATTGATTCATTTCAGATTAAATCAGATTTATCTCATTTAGGTTAAATGAAAAAGGAACTGATATGGGTTCAGTTCATTCCAGAAAATGAAATTCATGACATGTAAAATATGTATCTACTTTAAAAACTGTTTTTATTGTTATTTATAGAGAGATATAATATCACAGTGATTAAATTAATGGTTTCAAGGCAGTGATGAGAAAATTGCTGGTTTCATTATACTCCTTACATACCAATAATTTTTTGAGATTATTGCAGCTCTTCTCTAAAGGCTTGCCCAAATGCATGAAATGTTAATGTTGCCTGAATCTGACGTTTTCTTACCAGAAAAAACACAAATAAACCAAAGAACTCCCCCACAAGTGTTTTGCCCATTACAGAGACCAGAAGTTCTCAGGGAGCCGTCACTGGGAGGAAAAAAAATAATTTCAGGAAGTTCATGCCACAGGAGTGCTGGTTACAAAAAAAGAAATTTGAAGTCTCACTTGAAATTACATGGCACCGCCTTCACTCAAAGCAGAGTTTCCCCTAAAGCACACATCCTTTTCCCTAACGATGGTTTGCCATGGACAATGTGACAAGGACATTTTTGACTTTACTTTAATCTTATCATCCAAAGATGATAGATGTGTTTCTAATAAACAATTTTCAGCTCAGGAAATCTTATTTTGCTGGACTCTCCAAACTATTAAAATGATCTGATATAAGCACGAGACCACAAAAAATAAAAATTGCTATTTGTATGAAAATTGATCATGAGATTGTAACGGTTTTAACTATTTTCACCGACTGGGAGTTTTTTATGCTTCTTGACATGACCGTTTGCTGTATATGTGTATGTACACACAACCCTGTTTTGATTGATTGTCACTTGCTCTGCTCTTAGATTATGGAAATAAAATGGCACTACTCCATCTGTTGTCACTTGCTGCTTGTGGATCTTTGGGTGCACCAGTATAGCAAGAGTATATATCTGTCTCACTTGGTGCAGATTGAGAATTATAACATTATATCAGTGCCTCTAAAAATTATAACATATGAAACTGTTTATATTTTAGTCTTAAGTATTTCATCTGTGCAAGACAATAGGTGCCTCACAGTACATTTGTGTAGATATAGGCTTTGGTGCTGACCTTGTATTATTAATAAGAAGATGGTGAATGTTCCAAAACGCAAGACATCATTAACTAAATAGCTTCTCAATAGCTGCACAAGATTTCACTATCTATCTCAGTTGCTCAATCAAGCCCTTTTACAGAAATTGCACAGCAGATACATCATCTGACTGAGCCCTACCCTGCGATCAGTTCGTCTCTTCCTACTGAGAGAACAGACTTCGAGAAAACAGTGCCCTGTGATGGGACCTCATCCAGGGAACGGTGGTACGTAATCATGAAGTAAGTTTTTACTCAGCATTAAGAGGTTCTTGAAACCCCATGGAAAGGGAAAGGCATATGTTATGGATTCCCTGGATAGAACCCATCATTGGTGAAAGTCAAGAACTCCCTGAAAATCTATCACATATAGAAATTAATTTATTATTACGCACAGTGAGTACATGCTATGTGTAACAGTTATGCAAATGCGCTTAAGAGTACCAGGATGCTCATGCAATGCTTCCAGTAGAGGAATTCCAAGCAAGAAAAAGGAAAATCAAATGTCTGCTATCTGCAGATCTAAAATTCATATAAGCCAGAATACCAGTCTTGAAAAAAAATAATGAATTACCTATTCCTCAGCTGGGAGGTGAAAGACTTATAAAACTTCCATTTTAAACCTAGCGCTGCTTTAATGATAGCTTAGAAGTTCTGTCTTCAAAATAAATGTTTGAGGAACATTCTCCACATTCTTTTCCTTAAGTGCAGACCCTAGCCTGTGTATAAAATGCACAAGAATTTGTTTGTCCGCATTTATTTGTGCAGTTACTACAACTATTAAGTCCATTATGTCAATTTAAAATGGATAGCAGAATAATCATTTGTATATGTTGTTAATTCTGTATCCAAACAGATTTATATGTGCATTTAGTCTTATGTCTAGAAAGTAAGCCAATGTTACTAAACAATTTAAATAACCCCATGCTATTAATAGTTTCACTGATTATTTTGCTCTTGCTAAGTATTCCTTTGTATACATTTGAGTCAAGATGTACAGTACAGAATACTAGGAAGATCCTTAGCTGATATAAATCGCTGTAACTCCACTGATTTCTTGCATATGCATGTTTTCATGAGCTGAAGTATTAGACCAATTTTTCTCCTGCTCCTGTTGTGCAGAGCTGTAGAGCCGTGCTATTACCTTTGTCTGAATTGTCTGTGCTGAAGCGTGCTAGTTTACCTCAAGGTAAGTCAAGTATCTTCTAGTAGTGAAGGACTGAGTCATTCTCTTTGTTATTTCCATAGGAACTGAAGCCACCAAGTTTTAATTCAGCCAGAGTAATAAGCTGAACAAGAAAATGTAACTAAAAACCTGTGCAAGTTGGCACATTTAATTTACATTTCATGTGGAATGTGGTGTTGCTTTTGATAGTGCAATCAGTTAAGCATGTGCTTAGCTTAGAAATTAATCAGACCTGAGAATGTGACAGAGTTTATATACATGGTTAAGTGCCTTGCTTAATCAGAAACCTCATCCTCACATCACAGTTTATCAAGTGATGTGATAAATCTAACTCTCTTTTGTTCACAAATCACATAAAAACAGGTCCAGATTCATGTAACTGTATTTATTATTCATCAGTGTTTATTGAATAGTTTATGTAGCAGTAGCAGTCTAGGTCTGAATTGCCTGCTTCGGATATATATTTGTCGCAGCAGTCGTGACAGCTATTTTGATAACTGGAAAAAAAAATTCAGTGGAATAATGAATAGCTGAAGACTAACCATTTTACACTTGAATGATATGGATTTGATATATACATACTTTGCCTCACTTTATCTCTCCTCTGCTGTTGTGGTGCTCATGCTAATCATTGATCCACCAAGGTAAGGATTCAGTTTAGTGGTAAGCAAGATGATGAAGACTTAGTCTGTAATCAAATCCATGCTACCCACTGCTGTTTTATTCTTAAGTGTTATTTCCACCTTCATTTTCATGCATAATGTAGCTAGAAGACTAAAATGTTTTATTTACTTTAATACAAGATGAGAGTTCAGTAAAAGTTTAAAATTCTCTGCACAAGAGTACTTGGAATTACTGAACTTCAGCAGAAATTGAGGGACTTGATAAGCTTTCAGCAAATAAATACTGTGTTCCTTTCGGTGGAAATAATGAAGCGTGAAAGTACCAGGCTCCATTTAGCTATGCTAGCAAGCTGCTTCTTCCTTAGTAGGGAATATGTTCTGCCATCATTTTCACACTTATGAATAATTTTCTCCAAGACAAAAATTGACAAACTATCTTTTGTGAGATCAAATGGCTAATACATGTTCATACGGGACCTGAAGCAGACCTAGGGCCCTTCAGATGGTGATACTTCTCCAGGTTTTTTTAAAACATGTTTGTGTACTAGCCAATATACTTTAGCTATTCCTGAGGAATTCTAACTATGATGAGGAAAGATGCCTCAATGACTGAGAATGAATTTGGTACTCAGGAGATGTGTGGTCAATCACTTATCCTGCCATGGGCTTTGGGACAGTGGTTCAGGTGCCTAAACACAAGCATCTGTTGCCAGTTCTGATGTCCTGGCCTTCAACTGTCGATGCACAAGAGCGCAGGTTGCCTGTGGGTTCTGTGCCGTCACTGCCTGCCTGGTGGACTTGTTTTGGACATAGTTAGTGGCAGCACTACATATTTCCATGAGATATCCCAGATTTCTCCCCCAGTGTGACTTGAGCAAGTCACTTAGGCTTCAATTATTAAAAGTCCTACATGCACGTCATTATTTAATGAGACTTGCAAAAGCCTCTAGGTGTCTAGCTGCATGGTACTGCTGAGAAATGCTTCAGCAATATTAGACACATCTTTGAGCACCCTAAATACCTAAATATCCCTTTAAAAATGGATCTTGCTCTCTGTGTGGGTATTTATAAGATGCAAGAAAGCAGGGTCAGCAGTATGGACCCAAGGTAGTATCTCTGCAAGGCTTAAGGCAGTCTTGCACACCAGCCTAGACTGGTGGACACTGATGCGTCCCCAGAGTGCACCACAATGCAGTGGGAACATGTTTTTGTCACAGATTGCTGGCTGTCAGAGAGTCTTTCTCTTACATAGAGTTGTCGTGAGAGTTAGACACCTTAGGAAATAGCGACAGGAACAAACATTTTCAAAATGCTTAGTTCCCACTACATCTCAATTAGGCTAGTTCCAGTTAGGGCTTCAGTTACTTTTGAAATTGTGATTGTAAGGAATATTTTTTCTTCAATGTGCAGAGGAGAGAGCGGTTCCTGGTCTATGTTCATTAATCTCTGTCTTTGCAAGACACAGCTGAGGGATTATTTTCAAATGTTTTGTAATATTTAAAGTAACTTGTATTGAAAAATGTGGTGTTTTTCTTCCTTCATATAAAGAGCAGTGTGTTTTGCCTTTATGACTTTTATCATCATTGCCCTAGATTCTTGAGTCAGAAGTGAAAGGAATGATTCATGTTCTCTTCCTTTAATTTAGGTAACATGATATTTGGCTTTAATTATTCTCTTAAATATGTTAAAAAATAAAATTATGATTAGAGTTTGATAAAATTTCATATTATGATAGGCTGAAGCAGTAAAACAAAGCCAGAATTACGTAGAGCATGACCTTTCCTTGTATGATGTCTCCTTGTATAAAAATAAGTCTCATCAGGCTGTGATTTAGATACCAAGCCAAAGGATGGTAACTGTAATTAGAGGCTTAAAATGGCAAGATGAAATATCCTTACATTAAGTTTAAATTGAAGCCTTAAAAAAATCAGGCAAATGTTTGATAATTTTTCCACCTTATTTATACAGTACCCAAATAATTTATTTCTTGTTACTTGTCAGTTCTGCAGCATCTTATATTATGGAAATATCCTCATTAGTAGTATTCTCAGTGGAATAATTGGGGCAATATGATTTTGTATTATCTTCTCTACAACCAAGCAAATGGCTGCTGTGCATTTCTAACATTAGTTTTGAATGTACAGGGACAGTACAAAAAAGCACTATAAGACTTATTTATATAATAGGTTTGAAAATCTGGGAGAAATACATCATCTTATCTGCTGCAAGAGGAGTTTGAGAGAAAGTAGAGCAGAGAACCAAATTTCTTTAATTCTATGTTGGTACAGATTGTTTTAATTTCATACCATTTGTATGTCATTGTACACCTTCTAATATGATGGTATCTTGGGTATTTTTTTGGTAGCTGCTCAATTATTGTCTGGTTTGTAATGAAAATGCTGACACAGCTTTAACAATTTGAACTCAATTAAATTCAAATGTATGAACAGCATTATTCTAACAGTATGGATAGTCATTTCAGGAATAAGTTTAGACGTTTGCCTTGGAGCAAAGCATGACTAATACCCATAAGCTAGCAGTAGTAAAAAAATAGAGGCAAAAATCTTTTTGACCATGATTGGAGAGAGCAAAAATCCTGTAATCTCAGTAATAGCCCTCTGAAAGGATACTGCAAACTCAGTTTAAGATATAAAAAATTCTGTAACAAGTACAGTGTTCTGGGGATAAATTGTGAAATACAAAGCAGAGAGGGAAAAGTCTCCTAAAGAACTAAAAAACTTTTCAAAGAAGGGATAAAAAAATTGCTTTAGAGCAAGAGAAGGTGGATGCATTTTCAAAGCAATGCACTGAGACTTAACTGAGCAATTTTTACTTACTTTAAAGAGAGGTCACATGGCTACATTCCTTAGCACAACTTTGAAAATCTGCCCCCTAATGTGCTGTAGTAATTACCTGAAAACTTGTAGCAAAGAATCTGAATTTTTTATTTTTCCTTCACATGCATCAGTGAGAGAATTTAGATACCTAATCATCATATATTTTCTGCATGAAATTTTTTAAAGTGATTATATTCCATAACCAGGCCTACCCAGAAAATGACACATGCAGTTTTTCTAGTTCCCAGTCATTCTCTGCCTGTTTATTTCAGTTGCCCTGGAATTTTCATCTCCTCCTTCCCAACTTGAGGATGCTTTCTGAGCAATACAGCACATCCACAGAGAAGATGGGAAGAAGAGCATTCTTCCCATCGTAGTGTATTGATCCTTCACTTGACTGCTCCACTTGCCTCCTGCCTAGCCACATAATTGGCATATAGAGGCCAGGGCTAAATGATACATATCCTCATCGACCTTCCTTACTTCTCATGTTCTTGCCTCTTCTTTTTCTTTCCCATCCCCTGTCTTCCAATTTTTTTTTAAAAACGCATATTTTCCCCATTTCTTGCTATCTGGAGTGAGGATCAGGAGAGTAAAATGGAATTTTAGATTATATACAAAATCGTCTCACCTATGCACTGGCTGTCAATGAAAGAAAAAAAGCCTTTTAAAGAGAAATCACCATCAGGAGGCTGAGACCAAAAGGGACTCATTAACATGTGTCTGCTTCCTTTTGACAAACACACAATACATTTAGTAGCAATCAAGTACTGCCAATGGAAGATCTCCTATTATTTTAAATCTCCTGTTGAAAAATAATTTTCTTATGCAAAATTATTCTGCTTCTTTTTTTTCAAGACCGTCACTCTCATGATTATAATTCCCCAAGTCAATGTCTGTTATTTATATCCACACTTTACTCCTGCTGAAAAGGCTGAAGCTTAGACATCTATTCAGTGTTTTCTGGAGGCAGAAAGTAAACTGAAAGAACAAAGTCAGGGGTTTTAGCAGAGTTTTTTTTAAAGCAAAATTAACTTTCTGTAGTCGCTGCACATCATTTTCCTGGTAAGTAGACAGGGTTTTCTGATCAAGAGTAAAGGCACCTGAATTTTTGTGTGTCATTTTTATTTCAGTTTTAATGAGTGCATATATATAGATCTTCATTTTGAAGATATTTTTCTTGAGACTTTTTTGGGCTGGACTTTTCATTTCACTGTTGGACAGCCAGGGTATGACAGACAGGCATGGGTAATTCAATCCAGACAGCCTTGCTTGAGTGACTGGAGCTCTGATCTAACTTGATTGCCTGCTATAAGGAAACTAAAAATCATGCCCAAATGGGTTCAAGTCCAGCATGTTTGTACCCTCATATCCATTCTCCTTATTCTTCCAGCTTCCTTCTTGCTTTCTTCTTTCTTTTGGCACCAGAGGTAGAGTGACAGATAATTACAGGATGAAGTTGTATAACACCTGCCTATATTTCATGCCACGAAACTTTGTGTTGGCCATCTTTCCCCAGAATCCATTCTCATTCCCAGGGCTAAAGGGTGCTACGCAATGTTAGCTGGATGGTGAATTCAGACTATATTCAGTAGCTGATATTATGTTCTGCCTCCTGCTAGTTATTATGACTTCAGTAAATTGTAGTTTCAGAAAAAAAAACAAGATAAATTTGAAGATAAAGGAAAAAGGACAAATAATAAATCAGTCATTTATGGCATTCTTTCTTAGGAGACTATATTCCTCTTAAGTTTTGATATAACTTTAATAATGCAAAGCTAAAGACAAAATTAATTTTAAGCAAAAGTGAAAGTAATTTAGAATAATCTTTATTTTTGTGCAGCAAAGAAGAAAAATGCTCTGGTGTCTGATGTTGACGCTAGCTCTGATTTGGATCAGACATGCGCACAGTGCTAAATTTCCTAATGCAGCTCAAATCTAAATACTTAGGTCCTCTTTCTAGTTGGTACAACACAGACCTCCGAACCAACACAGCGTGGCTGGCAAGTTTTCTTTTCTACTTTGTACTCCAGACATTTCTTGTTGTACCTGAAATAGTATTGTATCACTGAAAAAAGGTAGAAGCCCTGTTTTTTACTTATATCTTTCTTAATTGCTATTAAACTGGCTGCATCTCATTTCCACAAACAATATTTAAGTGAAATAGCCAGTCATAATCACTGAGCATGGTAAAGATCAATGTGCAGTATATACTTAAGGACATTAAATTTGAAATATAAAAATAAGGCAAATTATAGCCATGGCTGTGGAAAGGCTCTAACGCTGAACTATTACAGTTAAGGCTGGATGACAGTCTCTAATGCAACTCTCTGCCACTGCTCCCTCCATTTCTGAATATTTCATCTTCTTGGTGGCAATGATGTTCTGTGTCTGATTCCTACCCAAGGGCAATTAAAAAAAGTTAGAACTAAAATAGTCCTTTTTTTTCCTGAATATAAAGAGAGAGCTAAACCCAAAATTTTCCCATTATAAAAAGAAAAAATAATAACATCTCTTTCTTGAGCAGCCTTACAGACAAAACAGCCATGTGCTGTAAGATTCAGTACAACACAGGAGGTATAAAAATCTTTTCCGTTGTTCTGAAGGAAATTAATTTTAATCTGACCCAGTCCTGATCCTACTTTTACCTGTGTCTTTAGAGTGGTCAGAACAGATCCGGCAGCAGAAAGCTCATAAATTCCCTTTCCTGATCTGAAGCTATTCTAGGATCAGATCACACAGTCTTTATACAAGGGAGCCCTTGTTCTCAGAAATAATTCTTAAGCACTCCAATAGGTCTGCTATATGTGATTAAGGCTAATCAACACAAATGAGGGTTGAGCAATTTTTCTTCTAATTGTTATCTATGCTTTAATCCTTTTTTAGTTAATACTCATACCACCCTTTTCAAAGGTTCTTCCATTTATGTGAGATATTTGGATTTTAAATGGCTTATGCAAGAGGTCACAGGATATTTGGAAGAGATGCTGGTTTTGCTGCACTTGGTGGCAAATCACTGATTAGCTTCTAAAGAAGCTAGAATTAAAAATCATAGATCTTTGTTGGCACAGAACTCTATTATATCTAACAGACCACGTAGCCTCCCTGAAAAACTCTTCAGAGTGGTGCACTTGGTTTTATCCTCTCTGAAAAAAAGAATATAGCCTTCTGCCAAGTGCATTGATCTTCAGAAATCAATGTTACACAGCTTTAAAGCACTGATATTAGGTTCATTTTACAGACTGTAAAAGTTGAGACATGCTTTATCCTAATTTACATCCTTCTCAATATGAAGCCCAAGTTCTCAACTTGAAAATATTTCTTCTCCATAGGAAGGGATTTTTTTTTTTGTATTGTGGGGTTTTTTTTCGTGGTTTCCTTTTACTAGTTAGCTGTCTTCAAGACCACACTCTAATTTGTATTCTCCTACTTTCTTCTCAAAACTATTTTGGGCAATCTCATCAAATATCTTGCTGAAGTCAAGTATACTTCAGTCCACTTGTATTATATCCACAAATCTTGGTTTTGTATCTCTGAAAGAGATTAATTTGAGTTGACCAGCTTTGGTTTTGAGAAGTGCACATAGTATTAGCCAATGTACTTAAACTGTCTATCTGCTTTATTAATCAACCCATCCTGTTGTTGAAACCAGCTTTTTCCGTTTCAAATTTCCCAAGTCTTTCTATATCTTCAATGGGAAAAAGTAGATTCAATATATTCACTTTAAACCTGAAACACTAACTATGTCATGCAGATTTGTCATGCCATCAAACCAGCCTTCACAAATCTTATGTACTAATTAAAGATGCATTTCATTTTATGCATTTGTGTCTAAAGGTTATTACTATTATCAGTGACTTCTCATTTATGGGAAGAAATCAACAGTTTATTTTTTAATAACCAAATCCCAAATTACTTTGCAGATCATACAGCTGCTTCCCTTACTCTAGCTTCCACAACTGGGTTTTACAGAGAGAAACACAGCTGAACCATACTCAGCTTTGTTTGAGGAAGAAGCGCTCTCCTCCTTTGCTTAGATGCAGTGTTTCCCTGTGAGTTCACCCATGTACATCAGGCCTAATTTGGTCCATTTGATGAAAAAAAAAAAAAAAAAAGAAAAGATTGGAATGACTACATACAGTCCTAGCTATCCAGAAGGCAAATCACCTGGAGACGGAACACGGTAACAGTATGCCAGCCTCTGAGCCCAACTCAGGCTGACAACAAATCCCTACAGGACTGAAGGAGTCTGTCACTAGTAATGGTATACAGCTATTGGCAGTAGAGGAAGCTTTAAGGTGCCTCCTACCTTCCTAGTAACAGCAGGTCCGTTGCGGAAAGCACTGAGAATTTTACACATTAGTTATTATGCAAAATTCAGATGGTAAATTAGCAAATCGAGCAGTCATATTAATTTGGTTCGCACTTCGGAGATTCTGCATAGTTTCTCATGCACAAGTGTTAGAAAAATGTTTGGGGTTTTTTTTTTTCAAATATTGTTAGGACTGATTAAAGTTTTAGTTTCTTATTCTGATTATGATGTGTCATAGCAATTAAATGCAAAGTAAGGATACATAAATCATATGCTACAATAAGCATGTCTCTAAGATAGACATCACATGTCAGTACAAAGATTTGGAGACAGACAAATCAGCTGTCAACCATGCTAATTGCAATGCACTCTGAAAAATGACTCTACATACATCACCAAAAATAGGACAACATAACCTGTAGCTAAATAAATAGCATAATTATGTGTTTGTACATAAGCTATTTTAAATCATTTTGGAATCAGTCCAGAAAAGACTTGAGCTCTGTCTTACAGCTTATGTCTAACTGCTTAGAAGACCATAAAACTGGATGTTATTTTTGTTCTTTCCTAAATCAATAGATACTTCTTCCTCAAACGAGGTTGAACATGGCTCATTTAGTTTATAAAAAATAAATTTATTAAACATAACTAGCTATCTATGCTGCAGTGAAAAAATTACAAAACCAGAGGTTAGCACAATCCCATCTAATAAAATAAAACATTTTTGTTCATTTTTGTCCAAAAGTTGTATTTAATAACTATTATGCACATGCTGCAGCAAAGTGGTTATTATAATAAGAAAAGTCAGCTTAAATACAAAGAATATTAGTATAAAGCACTATTTGGAGGACTTCAGTATTTGTTTAGTTCTAAAATTCTGATTTTTGGCAACTTCAAATTCCAGCATACAAAAATGTCTATGATAATTCTGTGAAGTGGCTCCCACTGGTATTTACTGATTGGATAGACCATGATCCCAAGTCCACTAAACTCAGGAGGGAGGCTGGCCATGATCTTGGAGTACTAGTGCAAGCCACTGGGGTGACCCCACTCCCACTAAGTTAGTAGTGAAACTTTCATTGACTTCAAGGTCTAATATTGAGTCTTTTTCGTGAGTACCAGGTGCACAGCACTTGATCAGAAAGACAAGTTGCGAGGACCAGCATTGTTTAATGCTGCATTGAATAAACGCTTGTCCAGCTAAAAGAGTCCATGGAGATTTTGTGCTGTGGAGAAGATGACAAAGAAAAAGTAAGCACAACTATAGTGAAAGAGGATAGCAGCTCCTAATATCCAGAGTGATAGAACAGAAGCTGGATGTTACTAATGACTTAAATTAATTTCTCTCCTGCCTCAGCCTAAGACAGGATATTTCAACCTCAGCTCATCTGATCCCAGAGAAGGTGAGGCAAAGGAGAAAATGGAAACCAAAATATCTAAGTGAATATGAAATATCAAAGAAAAAAATAATAGATACAGATAAATATGAGTACTGTAATTGCCTAGTGCAAATACACAAGTGTGTGTTAACTTACTGCAATTCATAGATTGTCTTTCATAATTTTATTGAAAAAATATTTTACTCACCTATAAACCTCTCAATAAAATAAAAAAATATGAATTCTAGCCCGTGAAAAACCAATTGCTAAAATATTAGTAGATGTTCAGTGTAGTCACAAGAACTAAAGTGGTTCATCCTCTTTCTTCTGCGTGCTTCCCACTCAGCAGCCTTCCTTCTTCAACCAGCTGGGTGGAATCCTGCGGCTCAGTTCCTCCTGCTCTTAAACCTTCTTTCCAACAGTCTGTCCCAGAGGAATTGCTTTCTTTTGATGGCACTCTTTTAATAACCTTCCTAACAGGATTGTGAACAACTGTACTAGAATAAGGGGGATTACCTGATTCAGCTTCTGCAAAACCACACCACAAATGCAAGAAAAGTTTTCACAGACATGCAATTATGGGATAGCACTTGCAACTGGATGACTGAGGAGGGGTACTATGCCAGTTTCCTTGGGCTTCATTTCCTCTCCATTCCTCTCTGCAATACATCCAAGCAGGCAGGAGATAAATATCTCCCTATAGTTGCAGGGTAGTTGGCTTTAGCTGTGCAACACTGTGAGATACCCCAACACCTTAATCTTGCTGAGACCCTAGATACTGCTGAGGACCTGAAGATAATACTGCTGTTGGGGGAGGGTGAATCACCTTTCCAGTGCAAACATTTGCCATTTAATGGAAACTTACACATCTCTAGGCATGTTTGGCTCCAGGACTGAATCCAGTGATGAAAAAGTAGGTTTCCTATGTAATTACTGCTATGCAGAGTGATGTATCTTGCCTTCTGTTTCCTGTCTAAAGCAGACTATTCTTACCACAAAATATAATGCCAACTGCTGTTATGATTTTTTGGCACATTCACAGGACTCTGTGAATGATATGGCATCGGTGATGTTATTTATGCAAGCTGCCCATCTAAACTCAAAATACCTTGGCACCCATTCCTATACCAAAGCTCCCAATCAATATGTGAACAGGCTGAGTGCCATCTGAAAACATAGACATGAATGTAGGCAGCCAACACATCCTTTTTTATGATCATATGTGTGCTTAGGGCAGGAGTGCCAGCAGACGGTCTAGCAGCTTGCTGCTTAGACTCAGAGAGATACCCCTTTTTTTTTTTTTTAATTTAAACTTTGTTTTTTCATTTTGAGGAGTACTTGACTATTCTTAAGTCTCTTTTAGAATATCAATGTATTGAAAAGCACTTTGTATTTGTTGTTATAATGCACAGATCTTATATTTTTCCTAGAAAAAAATCTTTTCCAAGACAGAAATTCTACTAGTAAGTACTTTTTGCCTCTCAGCCAACATTTTCAAATGTAAAGTTTCAAAAGGCTTTTAAACAGTCCTGAAAAAAATGTTAGTAGGTCCTGTTATGTGTGATATGACAGAGGAAATCCTGTATTCATTCTGACTTGGGGTCATATTAGATCAGGGAGACATGCAAGCCCTGTTACAGATAGATGTGGAATTACTTACCCCATACAAGCTAAACCTAATTCTAGCCTCTTCTGATTTGGAGATGATTAGAAAGGATTCGGTCTTGACACAGCAGTCTGACCTCCTTCTCGCAGGGTATTATAGCGACTCTTTGTACCCACATAAACTTTGCAATTGCTTTTTGAATCTTTTTCATTTCTAGGACAAAATGACTTTGTTTGTAATGAGTTCTGCAGTTTGGCTGCACCCATGCTGGGTAATAAACTATTTTCTCTTTTTTTTTTTTTAATTTTGAATATCCTATTCCTTTTGCATTAGGAAACAAAGACTTATTCGATTTAAAAATATTCTGAAAGCTGTCTCAGTCTTTTCAAACTCTTTGCGAGAGCATTTTCTCACTCAGTTATTCTTACCACTCTTCTCTGAATCTTATGTGCTTCTTTATTATGCATACTTTACACTTTATTCCAGACAGGAATAATAGAAAAGCTACATTTTTGTTGCATATGAAATAATTATTTTATTCTTCATGCTATTTATTGTTCAGTTCCTTATGTATACTTAGCATAGTATTTGCTTTGTATCTGGAATTGCATAGTGAACAGAGGTCTCCATTTAATTGACCGCAATGACGTATAAGATCATTGACGTTAATGTAAAATCCTATAAAGTGTATGAATGTTTAATTCCTCTCCTCTTCATCCCTCACACACTTCACATGACTTGTATTTATTGGTCCTAAAATACATTTGCCCATTGTTGTAACATGTTTAAGTCTTTGTCTATATGTTACCCCGACTACTTTCCCTAGCAGCATGGAGCACCTTGGAAGTCAAAAGAAACTGTGGTAACTGAGTCTCTTATATATAGGGACATGCTTTATCTACAGGGAGATGTTCAAAGTGACAGAGAAGATAGGAGAGAGGTAGAGTGTTTCTTCTCAAAACAATGCTAATTACAGCCTATTATCTCACACAGACATTCTGTTATATTGTTTTTAATTCTTGTTTCAGCCAGGTACAGGTATAAAAATTTCTTGTCTCATGCACTTGAATGAGTAAGAGGAATTTTAAAAATATAGAAAAAACATTTGCTACCTGTTAGTACTTTGGAGCAGCAACTGTTTGATTAGATACTTCAAATTTTGGATAACAAATAAGCCATTTTAGTTTATCTCTTTCAGAACTCTGAATATATTACCCCCAGGACTGGTAGTTCATTGCTGCTTCCTGAGATAACTGTAAAAATTATTCTTTTGACACTTATTCTTGTTTCTCATTATTTTTCTTTAAAAAAAAAAGAAAAAGGAAAGAACAAAGAAACCATTGCTTCTCAGCAATACGCTTGATTTTTGCTTGATTGAATATTCAGTGGGCCAGTATCTTCTTTCACAGGTTTCCTACTTCTGTTATACCACAAAAATATGAAACAATCTATGGAATGCTGTTTAGAGTTTTTGGAATTAGAATCTAGAATACTTAAATTTGGAACAAAATTCTAAGTTTAAGTTCCAGGGCCTCCTTATAAACATCCTGAGCATTGGAAGTCAAGTCTCTCACTATATAAAAACTGGTCTTAAAAATAAATCATATACGTACACATATACATCATATACATACACGTACACGTACACATATACATGTACATGTACATGTACATGTACATATACATATACATATACATATACATATACATATACATATACATATACATGTGTGTGAATTTAAGGGTCTAAGGTCTAACTTTGTCATTCAGCTTTGATTGTGTAATGGCAAGATGTATGTTCTAGGGCAGAAGATGATATATGATAACTTCATGAACCCAAGTTGTGGTCATCTGTAATATTTATAAAAATGTTACTGTAATGCCTAAAGATAACTTGCTAGATAAGATCTGGTCACTTGCCTGTGTTCCTGGAGCTTGGGCACATGACAAAACCACATGGTATTACAGCTGACTGCAAATGAAATCTGTCAGCCACATGTATTCTTACGATTAAAATCTTTTGCAGGATGTTATTTTGCTACTGATTAAAAAAGCTTTTCTTTAACCTGTTCTTCTGTCATAGATTTATAATTGAAGAAAACTAAGTCTGTTTTTATGAGGTAAATTGTCCTCCCTTTTATGCAGATGTGAATGTAGAAAAACCCCTTATGAAATTTTTATAAAAGGAACTAAAATATCAATTTATTTTTTTTAAATACAAAGCTATTAGCTTTTGATTCACAATGAATTTTTTATATCAACATTACCAGGAACTAAAATATCAAATGAAATAATTGTGTTTTGGAAATACCAACTGTCAGCTTTTGATTTACAGTCATGTCTTTGATGAATGCAAAACACTTTTCTGGAGTTTTCCAGGCCTTTGTGCACCTAGAGCTCCAAGAATGGTTTGGAAAGCCCAGGGAGGCACAGGGTGTAGGAAAGGATATAGAATATGGGGTATTTCAGTGTTAAATTCTGCGATGAAAGTAAACATTTGAATGATCACTACTTTTAACCATGCACAGTGTAGCTGGAGTGGGAGAGGGCGAGTGGGAGAGCCAAAGCTACTTTTGTCCTGCTTGGGTTTGAGTTATCACGTAGGGCTGATATTCCTACACCCTAAATTCAGTGACCAAGATTGCATGCTGGAGAAAAACCAATTCCTCCTGCGTATACTAGCAGTCCTACTTTTACTAGTAGCCCCCCTTGTTTTTTCATAAAGCATCTTAACTGCCAGCATTGCAAACAAGCAAAAGTGTTCCCTGCTCTCTGCAGCTCTCTCCTGGCTGCAAGAACTGAGCAACAGAGGGAAACAAACGCCTCCTGTTGCTTTGATGTATGCCAGCCCCTTCCTTCGCCATTGCCATACCCAGCCTCAACCAGGCTGTGGTAAAGATCCTTGTGCTGTTGCTGTTTCTATGACATTCAGAATTGATAACTTCAGGGAACGGTATTATACAGTGGAAATAGCTTGCAGCTTGGGCCTCAGCTGGTGAAACTAAATGCTGAAGTGCTGTGAAGGGTGACTTATTCCCAGTCAGCCAGCTATTTGGTTTCCTCTAAGGTCTTTGACAGATGAGCAAATTTTGTTGCAGTAGTTTAAGACATTATCATCCCCAGCTGTCATCTCAGCTATTCTGCTGGAGTTTACCACCTCCATAATAGTGTTTGTTATTTGCAAAGAATCAGTCCTTCTAATTCGTAGCCAGCATTTTGCTCAAACTCAGTTTCAGTGGAAAATTAAGCTAAAATACTGGATTCTTTACCAGGGGGTCAGAAGTGCAAGTAGCTACAGCCTTCTCCAAAGCAAGAACTCTTCTGACTCATCCATAGCAACTTGAGATTGAAGGTGTCTCAAAATCTAGTTTTGTGATTCACAGGTATTTTCAAATATTCTTTCTATCAGAATCAAAATTAAACAATTTTTATTATTAAAAAATGATCCCACATAGCTTTATTATCCTAACCTGAAGGGTAGAACCAATAGTACCAAGGAGGTTTCAAATTGTTGGCAATATCCTATTTTAAAAACCTATTTCACTGTTTATGGCTTTGCCATGCTTGGAAATGTTTAGTCTGAAATTCTGCACAATCTAAGCCTGAGTTTTCTTGGAAAACTGGTTTAATGAAAATAGTTCTACTTTCCTGAAGCATGAAACAAAAGAAACAAATATTTTGTTTGAAAACATTACAGAAAAAATTAATTCATTCATCCTTTTAGGACAACCCTTTTAGAGCAGGGAAAGAAATGCAACAAGAAGTGGCTGTTTGTAACACCAGCATGTCTACTTCTGGGCCCAGGAAATTACCTTTAGAAAATTTGCAGACCTCAGTGTGGATTTGCTTGAGTCTAACAGCCAGATCCCCTGAGTCATCCTTTCTGGAGATCACCGTAGCTTCTCATCTCCTATTGCTGATAGCTCACAAAAACTGCCCCTCTGGAAATTAGCTGGGCTGTCCTCAACCCCTCACACCCCTTATCTGTGCAGGAGTCTTCACAAAGTGTCTGACCGCGTGATAGGGGATTGGAACTAGAAGATCTTTAAAGTCCCTTCCAACCCAAACCATTCTATGATTCTGTGACTCTATGGTTCTGTAGCCTCAGGCTATGGCGATAAAGTTGTTGTCTAAAATAGCTGGAATACCTCATCCTGTACACACAAAGATTTTATCAAGAGAGAAGAACATATGCATGGCCACAGTGTGTTATGACAGAGCTCCATCTGGTTCCTCCAAGACTGAACTACTGATACCTTGGAGAAGTGTAAGATCCTGGATCCACAGGCACTGGTAGGAGTATCCTCTCCTAGTGGTCTGTGGCTTAGACATTTCTGGACTGAAGAAATTTCTGGACTTAGACTTTACATGTTGATTGATTTACTTAACTGCTTTTTGACCCCTGTAAACTTTTGGCCTCTGCTATCTTCCTTGGCAATGAATGTCATACTTGAACAGTGTGCTGTTTGAGGAATGGATTTTTCTTTGCTTTGAACCTTCCACCTGCTAATTTCTTGTGATGGCTCTTAGTTTTGTATCATGAGAAGCAATGTCATTCTCTGTGTTCTCCAAGCTACTCGTGATACCCTATACATCTGTTGTACTCCAGTTATGTTTTTCAAGGCTGAAGAATCCTACTCTGTGTAATCTCTCTCCATATAGTTGTCTTGCCTTGTAACTCTCCTCTTGACTTTTCTGGTTGTATAATATCCTTTCCTGAGATGGGATAGGGAGAGGGGAATATACAAACTTCTCAGTTGGATTTTGGTTTTACTGTGTTGAATAATTTAGTATCAACAGCAAAACTTTTGTATTGGCTATTGATTCCCTCTTATGAAATCCTTATAGCTATAGGTTGTGCAGGAGAGGCTGTTTCCTGACTGACTACTTTACTTTTTTGAAAAATAGGAAGCTGTGTAGTGAATGAGGCAGGAGTTTGTCAAGAAGAAAAGAAAATCTCAGGTGTCATGCTACATATACATTTAGGGAAGAACATTTGCTTGACTTTGCCTGACACTTGATGGTTTTCTTTCAAGGTAGCATCTGTGCAAAAACATTAATCTTGTGTAGACTGAGTTGCGTATAGTAGATACATATAATTTTACATAACAATGGAGCCACTTTGTGTTTTACAGTTTGCTGGGTAAAATCTCCTTGCAAACTAATGATGACAGAATTTCTCCGTTTCTGTTTGTTAGCCTACTTACTCTTGAAGCACTGAAGGTGCATTAGTATTTGCAGAAAAACTGTAGCTGCTTGGAGACCTTAAGCTGGTTTTTCCCCTCCCCGATATGTGAAGAAAACAATCTGATGAAAAAAAAATCTTTTTTGTCTAAGCAATCTGATCATTCCTATACTCCATGCTGGAAAGGTCAAGGGAGCGTTTGTGAATTCTTGTGCTATCTGCTTGGAATAAAGACTATAGCTTATGAAGTTACTTTCAAAGTAATTTCCATACAGCACAGAAATGATTACAAGAATAACATATCCAGAATCCATTTAAAGATTTGTATTTAATCTTCTGTATTGTATTTACTCATGGAGGTAAATAGTATTTAGATCATAGGAAGTTTTTCAACCTGTGTCTATTTCACTTGGGGCTCCATAGGTTTGTTTCCAGCACTACAATGTATCTGTTAATGAATCTACCCTTAAAATCAGAATTGCAGAACCCCATATTTTCTCACCATTTCCATTATTTAAGGATGAAGGATTTTCTAAAATTTCCAGAGGAAACCAAAGGCAGCATAACATGTCACTGTGCTGGCTTTGGCTGGGATAGAGTTAATTTTCTTCATAGTAGCTAGTATGGGGCTATGTTTTGGATTTGTGCTGGAAACAGTGTTGATAATACAGGCATGTTTTAGTTAATCCTGAGCAGTACTTACACAGAGTCAAGGCCTTTTCTGCTACTCACTCCACCCCACCAGCGAGCAGGCTGGGGGTGCACAAGAAGTTGGGAGGGGACACAGCTGGGACAGCCGACCCCCACTGACCAAAGGGATATTCCACACCATATGATGTCATGCTCAGCAATAAACTAGGGGGGAGGTTGGCAGCGGGGCTGCTGCTTGGGGACTGGCTGGGCATCAGTCTGTTGGTGGTGAGCAATTGCTTTCATTTGCATCACTTGTCTTTCTTGGGTTTGATTTCTCTATCTTTGCTATTTTCCTTTTCATTACAATGATTTATTATATTATTATTATTTCAATTATTAAGCTGTTTTTATCTCAACCCATGAGTTTTCTTACTTTTACCCTTCTGATTCTCTCCCCCATCCCACTGTGGGGGGAGTGAGCAAGCAGCTGTGTGGTGCTTAGTTGCTGGCTGGGGTTAAACCACGCCAGTCACATACTTCCCTTTTTCCTAACATGGCATGCTGCTGACAAAGCTCAAATACTCAATACAACATTTGAAGATGGAGTTAGGTCCAAAAGCTGTCTTTGGCAAAGGAGACAAGTTTCTCTGGGTCTGTACCAACACACTGCTTCAGGCAGAGGCATGGACACAGGCACTGGTGTGTATGTGGTTGGCCATGCTCTTCGCCAGCACATTTCTGGCACAGTTTTGGTCTGGGCTAACTGACACTCCAGACAATGTCTGGGCATGCCTGGGGCATAGCAGAGGGGAATGAATATTCTCCATAGTTCACCTGGATGGGGGAAAAGCAGGAATACATCTGGAAACATGCGGTGCAGTGCAGTACCAATTGTGATTCACCAGTACAGTGCTCAATTCTTCTGGATACTGAAACACCTCAGAGATCACTCCCCACTGCTTCAGTCTCAGCTGGAGTTTATGATGCCCGTTATGTGCCTACGAATGTTTGCAAACAGCCTTTTGGTTTTTTGCTCACCCTACTGAGAGGTCAACATCTTTAAGAAAAAATCTCTTGAAACACATTGCATAACTTTTAATGAAAGACGTTCTGCATTGTTAGACTGGTCCTGCTTTTCATATGCGTGCTAATGCAAATATCACGCTTTTGTATGCTGTAAGATTACTGTTATAGTGTAACTATAAAAATAGTAGAGAGGTGCCATCTGTGATGCTGAGAATCTGAACGTACAGTGTTTATTCAGCTATGAAGAGTTTATTTTGCAAATACGCATCTGAATCTCTGTAGAATAAACTATGTACAAAGTGTTTCATTCTGCCAGGGTTATGTTGCATATCTGATGCCTTACCCTTCACTTTCCCATTTTACTCTTTCTTAAAGACCCAGAAGGGGACAGTTTGACTTCCCAGCGGAGGCTTTTTTTCTTTTTAAAAGAATTCCAGGGCTGTTAACTCCTTCAGAAGTTTCTCCTGTCTCAGAGGCTCACTGATCCATCTGTGGTTTCCAACCTAGAAGATCTCAAGGAGTTCCCACCTCATTTCTTTGCTGTTTCTCTTCTACGTGCTGGATCAGATGTGCTTCTGCAAAGGAATTGTGGTGGTGCACTGTAGTACCAGTGAGGTTTACTACCCATATCAAAACCATGAAAAATTTGGAACAAACATTAAGATTAAAAACTAAATCTGGAAATCCAAGCAATTTTGTATTTCTTTGAGGTTTTCTTGGTAAAATATCTCTTCTTAAAGATAGACATCTGGTAAACTGGAGCAATAACATATTCTAGAATACAATCTGGTATTAGAGAAGTATTTAGAAATAATTTTTTTCTCTGATTAAATTCTAGGAACTGTGAGGGGTTTTTTTGTCATGTAGCTGATCTGTAGCCTCCCTACAAATCAGAGGAAAGAGAAATCTAGTGCTACACAGACAGTTCAATACCTTGATAAGTTTGGCCTAGAGCCTAAAAATAATGATTGTGGGTGTCTATTATTAGACGTATAAATAAAAAAGATACGAAGCTACGGAGCAACTTCTACTGTTTTACTGGGTTTATGGATGCTCAGTGTTGAGACATCAGAATATTTATGTTGAGGGGAATAAATATACATTTAGATCACTAACATTCTGAACCTTGGTATGAAGAGCTTTTCCTTTGGCATTTCATAAGAATGATTAAGAGAACAAATATTTAGATACTCTCATATGAATAAGAATAATACCAAGAGAGTATATGAAGAAGAACAAAAAGGTCTTGAAATTTATACTGAAGGTTTCAGTTTTTCCTACATATCTAAAATTACAACACTATGACCTGAGCAATAATTCTTTTCAGGGATTAAGTAGTTTTTATAGAAAGATTTTGTGCAAGATTTAGTTTCTAAATAAACTGAGTTTCATTGTACCTCTCTCTCTTTCCAACTTGGGAAGTACAAGGTTGTGCTGACGTGAAATGGTGATATTATATAATTCCCAAAAATGGTTGCTTTAGAAACATCTTTTTTTCTGACTCCTTTGTTATTCACTATTTCCACTTTTTGTAGTATTAATTTCAAGTAGGTTCGTCACTGTCAGTTCTGTAAGCACAGGACAGTCCTGTCTTTAACCCTGAACTATTAATTTTTTAACTAGCCCTTGCTTCCATTTGTTAATTAATTATATGCCAATTAGAAGTAGCTTACTTTCCATCTTTTATTCTTTTGGAAACAGCACATTCTCATAATTTCTAATTTACTTCTCTCCTAGTGTCTTGCATAAATGCTGGGAAATATGCTGCAGGATCATTTAAAAAGCAAGTAAACAAAATAAATCAGCCAAAATAAAAAATGTGGATGCAAAGAAGAAAATTAAACATTAGAGCTGGGGAAAAATATAAGATCTTTGGTAGTGAAGATGCAAGTATTTTTCATGTGCTTTGCATCAAATTTTTAACTGCATGGGTACTGCGTATTTTTTCTTTAACCCATCTTTATGGTTTTTAACCCTTTGACAGGTTCACAAATGCTGCAGTTTCTGCTTTTTTTATTCACAGCAGGAAAGTGATAGTTTAGTCATTTTTAGAACTCACTGCCTGTTAATTATAAGGAAACACCAGATCTTTTTTTTCATGTGCTGAGGAGGTTTGGGGCATTGCCCTTTCTGTTGCCCAGAGTGAGGGAAATGAATCATTAAGATAAATATACTTTTATTTCACCCCCAATGGATTTTAATAGTGGTACGTTATTGATTTGTATATAAAACAAAACAAAACAAAGCAAAGCAATCAAATATTTTGCCTTCTTTGTGTCAGACCTTTTAAAGGTACAATTTGCCACAAGCTTTTTGTTCTAAATGACATCCAAATCTCAAAACATAATTCCTAAGGCCCAATCATACAAACAAGGAAGGAGAAAGTGGACAGAGCTTGTGGTTTTGTATTGCCTGCCTTCTGGCTAAAAGAACTAGCTGAAATTAGATTTTGAAACAGCAGGAGCTCATGTCTTTCAGTAGGCTTTCTCCTCAGAGTAAAAGAAGAACCCACAGAGAGTTGGGACTTTGTGTATCAAAACACAGTACTTATTCGGGACTGACGGCAAAAGCTCTAACTGGTCCCAAGTGAGTAGAAGGTTTGATCTGAGTAAGAGAAAATCTACTGAGAAACAAATGGAAAAGGGAAGAATAATATCCCTGTAGTTCAGAGGAGGAACACTCTGGCAATATTAACTTCAGATTAAGTAACCAGATGTGTCAGTTCTTGATGGACAAAAAGCAGGCATAGAGCAACAGCTCAGAATTGCTGGATATCTTGCAAAAGCCAGAGGAGAGGGAAGATGATGCTGTTTTAATGGCGGATATGCTCACAGATGGTTCTGACTTGTGAAGACTTGGATATGTTTGTTTCCTTGCATATTTTTTCAGACAAATCAAGAGAGTCACTGCCAAACACGCTAAATAGAGCTGAAGGGAACACCTCTCATCCAGACATCTTGAGTTCCACCTGAATTCTAGTTTAGAGAGAAGATAACCTTTGAACTGCAAAAACTGTAGTCCCAAATAGCAAATCCAGAGATGGCAGAAGATATCCTTTGAAGAAAGAAGTAAAATTGACTCTGGGTGTATGTATAATATACTTTCTTCCTCTCCAGCACAGCATGTTGCTAGAATGGTGGGGACTGACAGTCCCAGTTACTGAATTTGTTTAATCTTGGAGTCAAACTCAAAGTTCGGGTAATAGTACAATAAAAAAATAGTGTTAGTTCATATATTAATTTTATAGTCACCAAAGTTTTCTTAAAGCTAAAATCAGTTCAGATTATTGGTATATTCTTGAGGAACTGACTAAGATATTTGCTGCTTGTGCAACATTCCCAGATAAAAATTCAGCTTGTCTAAGGGAAAATGTCTGAGAAATATCTTTGTCAATTTTCATTGTGGAGACTGACAAAGTTAGGCATTAATCTGATACATAGAGTTCATACGAACTAGTTGTTTCAAAAATTGTAAATTTATACTGATGAGATAAACTTTATTCTACAAAAGTCAGATATCAGCATCTCACCTGCTGAGAACAAAAGATTAATCCTCATTATTTTCTTTTCTTGTAATTTAAATCAGGAGGTAAGAGTTTTCCAAGTCTCAGATTCTGTTCAAGGAACAAAAAATGTGGAAAGAAACTTGATTTTTTTTTTTCAGTATGAAAACTAAAGACTACCCCTAGACATGTCCACAAATCAGTCGAGTTCTCCCTTTAGAATTGCATTTCTTTTTAGGCAGCCCTCGATAATATTGCTTGGAAAAGATAAAATGAGGTACGGCAGAACAAAGATCAGCACAAATAATGCAGCACCTGTTCCATTCAATCCATTTTAACTTTTTAAATGGGAATTATGAGGACACTAATCCTCTGTCATGTAACAGCTGGGTCATATGGAGGGTAACATTAGTAATTGTCAAAGTACATCCTTAAGCTCACTTAAACGGTGTACACTGAGCCCCACAGAATTCAGCTCAGAAAATAGGAGACTATTGTATAGTACAATACAGAGATAAAATAATGAAGGTGCTTAAGGATGATGTTCTGCTAGAAAAGGACATTAGTTTGTCATGCTATTTAGCTTAATTTAGTGCTTCAAGGGACAAAGAAATTGTCTTGTTTTTGTTACATTGCCTAGAGAATCTGGACAAACTCTGAATAAAAATCACTTAGATATCAACAGGGCAACATAAGGGGAAAACATAGACATCTAAATTAATATGAGAGAATGAAAAGACTTCTACTTAACCCAGTTAGCTCCTTGAGAAGCTAAGCTTTTTCTCAGAAAACTCCTTCTGTGCCTGAAGTTCACCTGTCTTGCAGCTCAGGTGATAGTCCAAGGACATTTATTTCATTTAATGTTAGTCACTCTAGTCAACACAGATTGACAGGCATTTCAGGAAAATAGCTTATTGCATCTTTAAAACAGTTAACGGGTGGCTGTTTCTCCCATTACAAGGGAAACCAAGATTGCCAAGCTGGCTTAAGGGATCCTTTCCTAAGTGCTTGTTCCTTCCCGTATTTGACCATGTACAGTTCCCATATTAGATGTCCTATGACCCTGAGAGGCATGGGTTAGCAGGCAAGCTTGAATTGTGTTTGGCACTGGCTGCAGCAGCTGGTGCAGCACTGGATCCAAACTGGTGCTCATGCCTTTCCCACAACAGCCTTGGTGGCTCTTCCTGACCTGATGGCTAAAGAGAACATCACTCACCCAGGCAGTAGCAAAAGATTCAAAGGAACAAATCCCATATTTTCAGACATCCTCACCATTAGCCTTATATTCTGGGTTCGCTCCAACTTGCTTGTTGAACCTGCGCTTCACTGCAGCCCCAAGGCATGGGCACAGACACAGATGAAATGAGAAACGTTGGCTTCCTTGCACGGACATTGGAGTACACAGCAAAGGATGTTGTTACTTGGGTAAAGGCCTTTGTTTCTGGGGCTATATAAACAGTTTACATGAAAAAGTTGTTGACTAAAAGCATGAGTCATGCCATGAAGCGCCCGTCTGGGAAGCAGAAAATGTGGGTGTGAATCCCATACGGTCAAGGGACTAAGACCCATCCTGGCTGTGTGCTTTAACCAACATATGGAAAATGGGCAACCTTTCTCTGGTCATATCTAAAAGGACCATGAGGCATTCCTTTGTACCAAATACACAAGTGGGGTGTCTGAGTGAATTGATTTCTGGTTACAAATCTACTCTTGTATAGGAATCTAAGGTATATGTATAGGCAACTAAGACATGTCTAAGAGGAAGAATGAATTTTAAATATGCTTCCATTTCTGGCATTTTCTACCAACCAGCCTACCTGTTTTTTCAGGCAGTTGTCAGTCCCAGGCAGTCCCAGAGGCCTGCATTTCTCCATTTCTTACAAAATGAACTGAAGCATCTAAATCAAATTCTCTTTTTTTTTCCCATCTGGTCCCTTTCCTTCCATTTCATTAATTTATAATATTTTCTTCTCTTCTTGTCAGGTGCTTTCTCCTGTGAGACACTTGAGGTAGAGAATTAATGTCAGAGAACGTGTGAAGAAGGTATTAATGTTAATCTGCTACTACAACAGTATTTTCAAAATAAGCTCTGTAAAAACAGTACCGTATAATGCAAGACAAGAGACTGAAATAACTGTGAAATTATCTAGCATTTTAAGGGTCACATTAGCTGCAAAGAAATATGCCAGGGTCTTATGCAACACAGTGGTACTGGATACAATTAGATATTGCCAAATAAGAGAGAACATCTCTTATGAAGCTGATCAGAATTCGTGACCTGCATCAAATAAAAACCTCTTTAATAAGAAGTATGTGAACTCTGTACACAGTAGCTTTGAACAGAGAGTGCAGTTTTTGGCAGATATTCATCTGATTATAAGTTGTTCTTATTGAGCTCACAAGGTCACTGTCCAAAAGAATTAATGTACTCCTGTCATGATTCAGAAGAAAATTGAGTAAGATGCATGAAGATGACTTTACATCTCTGTTTGGTATAGGTGTGACTCAACCCACCTCTGGTATAGGATATGACCATTACCAGTTCAAGTATGGTGTCTGCAGGTCAGGAAGCATGTTAACAGATCAGAGTGGGTGCAGAGGGGACCGTAATTAGAAGCCTGGAAATGTACTACGTGGAAAAATGCTTGAGAAGTTGCCAAAGAGAAAGTTAATGGGGCACTTGACCAAAGCTGATGAATATTGACACAGAGGAGTGAAACTTAGATGTGCGTCTGAGCCTAGAAGACAAATATAACTAGATCCAGTGGTTGGAGCACTAGAAATGAGCTGCAAGTTCTTGACTCTGCTGGCAGTTAACCATGGGAAGGGGTTTACAAAGCACTGTGGTGAATTCTCTGTCCCTTGGCTATTTTCCCTCCACTTTGCTTTGGGTGTTTTTGTTGTTTGTTTGTTTGTTTTCTTTTCTCGAAGGGAAGCCCTAGTTTAAACAGGAATGAATTTAGGAAGTTGTCTGACATCTGCCACAGGTCTCAAACTGCAGTTCTCAAGCTGGAGTCTCGAAAATATTTTGAGGACAGGAATGGGTGGGTCCCTGACAAGCCCTTCCATGAAAAGGGAAATGTGAGGAAGAGGAGGTATCTCAAACTGGTAAGAGCCCACTGGTGGAGAAGTGAGCTCTTACCAGGAAGGTTTAAATCCCTTAGCTTTCTGCCTCCTTGCCTATGTTAAGAACCACGAGCCAAGCAGATACTTCTGGGGATGTGCAGAGGATGTACTTTGAGAAATATGACTGCAAAGGATGCCAGACAAGGTGATCACACTGATGTCTTCTGGCCTTCTAACTTATGTACTGTCCCCCTCACACTGGCTCGTGTAAAATATAATTTTTATTTGTATACTAGTTATTCAATTTATTAATAAAAACAAAACACTCAAGAAAAAAATGGAATTTTTTTCTGAGAGTTATATTTTGTAACTTTTGAATCCACTAAGTTATACATTTAACGATCACTTTAAAAGGGCATTTTACAGTCATATTGATTTCTGATTGTAAAGCAGGAACTGATGAGATAACCTACTTCCCCCCAAAAGTTAATTTCTCCTGAAGTTATATTGCAAGAGTGAGCAATTTCTCAGCTGCCCCCTGCAAGATCTCACAAATCAAAACAATTTTTCAAATGGAGAAGCCATTCCAAGAGCCTAAATCAGTATTTCAGGCATGTCAACATATAACTTCAATTTCAAAAACACTCAGCACTGACCTCTGTGGAACCTTCTCACTACTGAGTATTTTAGAATAAGGTTACTTTTTCAGATTCAATAATAACGGAGAAGCCTAATTTGTGTCTTGAAGTCTTAAAAATGCTGGCTCAGTTCTTATTCATGATATCTCACTCATATAGTCACAATTCCTTAGCAGTTTCGGGCCAGGATTTTTTTTCCTATGTGATAATAAAATATTAGGTTTTAATTAAAAAAAAAAGTCTTAACACTGTAAAATGATAGAGAAGCCAAAAGAATAATTGACTGTGAAAGTAGCTCCAAAGTAGGTCATATGGCCAAAAGCAAAATCTACTTGTGTTGTGCTATCATATTCATACAGAAGTGCCACTAGTGTTAAGGATATTTAAAAAAATGACAAAAGCAAGAAAATTTCAAGTTACATGACAGCTAAATTACTTGACTTGCAGAATTGCTGAGTACGCACAAATCTGACTGAAGTCAGTAGGAGATGCAAGCACTTAACACTGCTGAAAATCAAGGAAAATTTTGTTGTTTACTTTTAGCTTATGCTGATATGTCTTTATAATGCTAGGATTTCCAACAATGAGAACTTGTGATTTCTGGTGGCACAGCACTGTATGAAGTCCCCAAGCCCTACAAAGAAGTCCATCAATAGCATTAGCTGCTTGCGTCTGTGTGACATTTGTTGAGACTGGTGTCAAGGTCTTCTTCCATGCACACATCCCAGAGCCCTGCAGAAATCTCGGCAGCCCATTCATGGGATTGTACTGGTCTTTGGGCAAAACAGAGGTTATGGGCACCTTGGACTGAATGAAATTCCCCCCTGAGAGGGCTTCTCACTGCTGAAGGCTCATGGGGGACATGAAAATACTTAATTAAACTCAGTGAGTATGCCTAGTATAAACCTCTTACTGACTGCGACTGTTCTGAGAAAAGAGCAAGAGAATGCAAATACTGCTCCCTTAGTCTTTTCCTTCTTGACCCTGTTCCTCTGAGGTTCTGTCTGTTAAAAACATTGTAATATTGCTGGAATTATCTGTTCATTTGGTAAAACTGGAAGCTATGAATCTAAGACAATTCAGCTGGAAAGAAAAGATTTATTTCTTTCTCAAGAGTAAAAAAAGTTTGATATCATTTGAGTGATACCTGAAAGAATAGGCAATAACATAAGAGCTAGGGAAAAGGACTCCTCTAAGTATGCAATAGCCTCAAATTCAGAGATTATGATCTTCCAGTTTTTATATATTAAATCTTCCAATAATGTGTTAGATGTGTGGAAAAGCTTGAATGCTTTTAAGCCATCCTGAAAGCAATTCAACCTGGTCCTAATTATTTCATCCTTTTTTCTTTTTTTTTTTTCCCTAGACAGCCATGAGACAGCAGTCTGCTTTTCCATTCTCACACCTTCCCACCGCAAGAATAAAATAGGATCAACATTGTTGACTATGCCATACCAAATGTTAGGGTTTTTTTTAATTTTGTATATGAGTTATATAAAATGTCAAGTGCTGGATTGTCTTGAAGTAAAAGGTGAAACATCTCACAGAAAAAGCTGAACCCTTTTCAAAATATTTGTTTGAACAAGAGATTAATTGGAAACACCTTGCTCGAGCAGTTTAGTTTTTCATAATTTGGAGTAGAAAAAACTGTGCAGAAAACTCCTTTTAGCTGCCACTCTTGGAACTCAGGAATCAATCGTTATTGTCTCAGAGAAACATTTATTTCTTAATCAGCACATTCAAAGTTGCCATGAACCAAGCAAGAGATGTAAGATTACGTTTAGCTGAACTTCGATATGACTTGACAAACATGGGGAAATTCTCAGTGTGTGTTCACAGTATTAGGTGGACTGTTTATAACCCTTTGATATTGCTTCACTGAAAACAGCTAAAAAGAATGGATAAACACATTTGAACAGTAGAAAGCAGTCACCTAAATGACACCATATTGCTACTTTTCCTCTATGTAGAAGACATTGGAGCTCCTTTATTAACTACAGAAAAATATAGAGCCTTATTTATGTCCTGATCTGAGGAGGAATAGGAACATCCGTAATTGTTAGGGTGCCTTCTGTACTAGAAGATGACTTCAGCAGAGGCTTTAAATGCTCAGCACCTCTCAGTTTCAAGCCATTAGCATTCATGTCCCTCTAGGGAATATGGACTTATTACTCATACATGAAATGAGATGCTGCTGAGGTTAGCAACCCTCATAGCTCTTTCCAGCTTAGTGTCAAGATAAGTAAGCGACACCAATATGTGTTTGCAGCCTGGATTAAGGGAGTGCTTGAAGTGGGCTGTGCAAGGCAAGGTGACAACTGTCCTGGGTGGCAGCCTGCTGCTCCTGGGCTGCTGATGTTGTTCTACCTGTAATGACTCCTCTCCTTTACCAAAAATCTGACAAGACAGGATGATATGTTGCAAAGGCAACCGCAGAGAACCCTGTGAAAGGGAACTTCTTGTTCAGCATTAATTCGGGATGTGACATTAGATTTAAGAGGGTGGCTGTCAAATTCAAATGGTCTTGCTCTATGTTGCAGGGTCACCATGGAGTTGTGACTTTAGTTTGGAGGAGACTCTTGAACACATTTTCATAGGAGATAGGTCCCATGTTTAGAGAAGGTTTAAAACCAAACAGGGTTAGGCTGTCATCCAATGGTAGTTAAGTAGCTCAGCGGAAGCTCAGGCTCTTGGGATGCTAAAGCAAGATGAGAGAAGTGGTTTAACTGATAATTTAGGGGAATGACTTTCAAAAGGGTATTTGGACAAAGCAAGAAAAAGGTGGTTTTACTGTGCTATTCCAAAGGTTGTGCTGCCATACCTTCACTGCTTTTACTAGCAGTTCATGCCAGAATTAAGGCTAAGTATTTCCGTCCATGTTATAAGCTTACTTTCATTTTGTAGGGGGGAAATAGCCTGTGCAGCCTACACGTGCACCTCCACAGGCCCTTGGAACTGCACTGGGAAGAGGCGATGGGCACCCACAGTTTTAGTGCTGTTTCTGGGGAGCACACTAATGTATCTCAGTTTGGTACCCCTAAAAAAGAAATTGGCTCTCTTGTAACACCCTGTATTTTGGAGCCTAGACTCTTCGAGCCACCAGGAATCTGTTTCTCAGGTGCATATACCATTGGTTTTTTGTTGGTTTGTTGTTGGTTTTTATATTTTTTAATATGCTTTAACTTAATATAGGAAGGATCACAGCAAATCATTTTATAAATCAATAACACAGTCAGTGCCAAAAAACTGTTCCCAGAGAGAGGCCACAGTGAAACTACGAGGACTACCACCTGCCCAAGTAAGAAATGCCATTCTCAGCTGCTGAAATGATTCTTGACTGTATATTCCTGCCACTATAATAAAAAAGAAAGAGAGGAAAACTTTCAGCTTTTGAACTGTGGCCAAATGTGTCTCCCAGAGCCTCTTCTCTCTCCATCGCATGCTCAGCACAGCACAGTCCAAAAAAGCACAGTCACTTTTCCTTTCCTTTGCTCACTCTGTAGGAGGCAGGCAGCTTGCAATGCTGTGCTGAAATACATGGAGCATTATTGGCAATCAATTATTTTGCTTTTATGTTCTAGGCAATTGTTTTAGTCAATGTTGTGGACAACTATATTGTAATGTATTTAACAAATATTTTAAGGCTACAAAACCAAAACTAACTAAAAGAAGCATTTTCTTATTTTCTCTGTCTGCTTTATCTTCCCAAGTCATCAACTACAGGACAAGTACATCTTTGTTATTGTCAGTCAATCAGCATTAAATCAGTATCATTCCTGAGGACTGTAATGAACTTGGTATCAAGAGAAGGCTGAATTACTGAAGACTAAAATAATAAATACAACAAATACTTTATCTGCTTTATAGCACATGATCTAGCCATGGAGTTCACTTGTATCTCCTCCCAGTCTTGGAAAATAATTGAAAATCATGATGACAATACTGTATTTTCTTTTTATCAGAAAAAAGCAGTCTGGAGTTTGTATTCACATAAGACCATGGGAGGATTTATATTTTTCAGTAGAAAATTATCTTGTGCCGTTTTCATGATTGTCTAATCTGAAGCCATACAAGCCACATTCAAAGAACTCTGGGAAAGTGAAGTGACTATATGGTAGTGCAGAGTGGAGATGAAGTGGTGAGAGAAACAGGAATCATATAAATAATAGATGAAATTGCTGCTTTTTCTAGTAAATAAGTGCAAGACAAGAGTGATACAATGTGTGCCCCACAAAGCCACTGTAACTATGGCAACAGCCATACATGTAGTGTCTTCATGGCAGATTAGCCATATAAATATCTAACCGATGGACCATACGTGGTGTATACTTGTACCATAGTCACTCTCTAGCTGTCTTTTTTATTGCTATGAGTAGTCTTCATGTCTCTTATATTTTTAGAACCTTTACGATACCTCCAAAGAGAAAAAAAAAAAGTTATAATACATCCAGCTGTAGTTCCTTCTCACTTCATAAGTCAAGACTATTTTCTGTGAGAGAGGCAGAATATGGAGGCGTGTGTAGGTGTGTGCGCATGGGCATTGGGCATGGCCACCAGCCCCTGTGCCCTTTAATCTCCCTGCTTTCAAGATTCTCATTTTTCAGACTCACCTCTTTTGGAAAGATCTGGTTTAGGCAATATTCTAGTTTGATATATGTATTGCACATCACTTAGACTACAACCTAGAAAGGGAGGATTATTTTGTATGATGTTCTCTAACTGCCTTGTATTAGCTTTGGCTGCAACTGGGGAAAATTATATGAGATTTCTCAGGACATGTAATTTCCAGCTGCCTCAGAACAGCCTGACCTGTTCATACTGCAGATGGATAAAGCTCTTTAAACCCTCAATGTGCATGCCAGGAACCACAGGGGCACGAGGCTAAGAAGAATTCATACCATGTGTTAAGTCTCTGCATCTCATAATCAAAACTTCTCTTTTATGGATCTGTTCCTTTTTCCTTGGTTTATGAGGATACTTGCTTGTTTTACCTATTTAACAGTGCAGTTATGTCCCCATCCTACTGATACTGCTATTGCTGCCAAAATGTAAATTGTGTCCAATTTATAAAAGCCAATAATTTCAGTCTTTTCTTTGAAATATGGATAAATAGCTGATGATTTTTAAAGGTCAATTCATATTCAGAATTGCTTGACTTAATTACAGGGATGAATTTTCAAATGGCATTGTTCATCACCCTGTGACACACTGTCACACTCCATCATTTACATTGCAGGGAATGATTTCTTGTCCCTCTCTGCTCTATCTGTACTGTATAAATGAGGAGCCCCTTCTGTGGTTCACAGAGTATCTGAAAAGTGTATATTACATATATTCAATCTGTCATCTGAATTGTAAAAAAAAAGACTTTTCCATTCTTTAGAAAACTTGTATTACTATTTGCAGTACTGTCACCGTCTGAAAACACTGTTGAAAACAGAAGCATATCTGTCTGGAGAACAGTAAATAAACACAAAAATACACAAAAGTGGCATAGATCTGTGGAGTTTGTGTTTGAGAATATCTGTGATTACTAAACCTGCAGTCATCTAGAATTGCTTAGGGTCACCTGGTCCCTGTAAGTCTGGAAAAATTGGAGAAAACTGAAGGAGAGTTGCTTTGTGATAAACTTTGTTAAAGTCCTTTCCCAAGGAAATCCTAGATAAGAATCTGCTGCCTTGGAAGGACATATTGATCACTGCTGTCCTCTGAATTGCTGCTGTATTTTCTGACCTGGGTGATCGTACCCTTGTGAAGTGGTTTCATGGCAGTAGATGATGCATTAAGTCTGCCCACTGCCATTACTTGATGGCAAAGTGCCTTTACGTAGCAGGTGAAGAGATCCACAAGTACTGCTGAATCCAATAGATGTAGTGACACCGTTTTGTATTAATATAACCGCTAATCTAGTTGAGTCTCCTGTTAGATGTTTTATGTTCGTTGATACTGACATCCTAAGTGGATGACAGTATTTAGTCATAAAATCCTCATATAAATAATTCAGCTGGATTTGGCATGGCTCACGCTGTAGCTGCACAGAGTCCATTGCAGCTTTTTTCATGTGCAGTAAAATCCATCCCAAGACTGAGAATACCTCAAGCCTTATCTTCCCAAAAATGTGAATTTAATTTAACAAGCCTGGTTTTACCTAAAAAAATGAAAGTATGTTTTCAATGTTTTCAGCACAAACCATTTCTTGCTAGACTATGTAAAACAAACCCATGACCCAGAACTGAATATTAACATTTAATTGGCTATTTTTCCTCTAGCATTTGCTGTTATGCACTTTTTTTTTCCCCCCTTTTTCAAAGCCCCAGGTACTGAAATGGGACTCTGTGTGGGAGAGGTTGGAGATAAGAAGTTTTCTCATGCGATTGATCAGCACAATTTCCTGAGCCAGTGTCACAAGGCAGCAGCAGCCTAGCAACTATCCACATTTTCCAGTGCCTCACTGTGGACTGGCAAATGCATCCAGTTGCTCCTCTACGCACAGCATAATTAGAACAGCCCTATCTTTTCTCTGGTTGTCTGTAATGAGTTGGATCTGGCGTTATGGGCTTTACCTGAGCAACAGGCATTTTAAAAGAAACACTGATGACACATGCCTCTCATCCTGCTCTTCTGCTTTCACTGAATACCAAACTGGATGTTTGTTCACTCATCTGCTACATATTGCATGAGATAAGCATTCCTCACAACTGTTTTGGTGTTTTTTTATTGATCAGTAAAATCAACACGATTTATTATTGTGTAACCATTTTACAGAAAATATAATGAGTGAATATAAACTAAAACTTACACAAGACATGGAAAAGACTATACCCGTTGCAAGGGCTACTGCTACAAGTATCTGTAATTTTAAACAGCTGTCTCACATTTCTCAGTTATTCAGTGTGTATAGAGACAAATGACACTGAAATATGTTATTGCAATAGTAGCTACTGGAAAAGACTCCATTTTAGCAGTGACATTTTATATATTGTATAACATAATGTGATCCTTTTGATACAAAACACAGAGCAGGACAGGAAACAAAATTAAAGGTGCCACAGGCGTTTATAGAAAGATTGTTTGAACAGGAAAATTGGAATTCAGAGCAAATGCCCGGTGCTGCTTTTTGCCTCAGTATTTCAGTCCTGTATTCATTACTCGATCCTCTCTTTCCACGAGAAGGAAAAAACACCCTGTGTAGGAAGACCTGTTACATGGAGGCAGACTGAATTTCTGTATGCCTCAAGCAGTGGGCAATTATAAATGCTTACAGAAGACAGCAATATCATGTTCTGCTTAGAAAACCACTTTGGAGATATGATGAGTGGATGGAAGTTGATCTGGCACAGCTTCATTTCTGCTCAAACCGTCTCTATGAAAACCTAATATACACTAAAACAAATGATAAATACAGAATGTCTTCCTTAATGTCAAATCTTGATTAAATCGTAAGAAAAGAGACCTTGGCAGTCTATTTAACACTGCTGACTCTGTAATCAGTGAAAGCAGTATGTGTAACACACTTTGGATGCCGTACAATATAGAGCCAAATATTATGTTGTTTTGATGTGTTTACAGACGGCTAAGCTCTCAGGGAGGTAGTTTTAGTCATGTATCTTAAGTCTTTATGTCTTTAAACAATGTTACGAAAGCATTTTCAAGTGCAAACATATTCATACCATGTTTATCATTGCACTGGCAAACTTGTTACGGATATACAGTTTCTGTATACTCTACTGACACGTTGCCATTCTGCTTGCTCTCTTTAAATTTTCCCAAGATTATACTTCAGGGGAGTAATAAAATGGTAAAAATATCCTGAAGTGGCAAAAGCTTCTATGCCAGTTGTAATGTTAACCCTAGAATTACTTTTGTTTTATACAAATTGGGAAGAGAAAATCAATCTGTCTTGTAATCATAAAGAATAACATTTGTTTTAGATTTTTTGTTGTAATTGAAAAACAGCTTGGTTAGTTCAGTGAAATGGTAGTAAGGATTATGAACTAATCCTTTTTGATGAAAATGAGAAATATGAAATAGCGTAATAATTTCATTTTAACAGTTAGATATAACAGTTGCCAAATGCACACTGTTGAGAGACTAAGGAGGAAAGGGGCACTCTCAGCTTGTCAGCTTTATGAGCCCAGGTCAGAGGCAGACAGCTACGGCCTCAGTGGAGTAGTTCCTTGGAGTGCTTAATGAACTGATAAATTAGTTTTCTTACTTTGGAATACTCAACTTTAAAGCACACATGAATGTCCCTGATCATTTTTACTGCATCTGCATCAATCAGTGTTGCAGTGAAATATTTATATTTGAAGCAAAATGTTTATGCAGAAAGACTAATGTTAATCTGAACTGCATTTCAAATACTATCACCTGTAAGCCAGTATTGTACAGGGGGAAGCCTCCTGCAGAACAGTGAAGCTTTAGAGAACAGAAATAGGACAAAGCCAAGATGACAGTACTTACTGCAGTACTTACCTTGGATCATAAATTCTGGCATATTAAAAGAAGATTGACTCATCACATGTTTTAATCTGAAGACAAACAGATTACTGTAACTGGCAGGATTTGTCAGAGGTTTACTTTTCTACAGCGCCAGCTGGCACAGGGCTAATCCAATGTCCTCTCTTCCTTAGTTCTTAATGCTCCCCTGCATCTTGGTTTCAGCTTTTTTTTGGGGGGGGCGGTGAGTGGGGGTTGTTCATCCTCTTCCTCTATATGCTCTGCTTCAGAGTCATTTCACTGGTTTTGGTGAGATTAATCTCAATGAGCTGTGGGTATGGATATATGGATGAGAAAGGCACAGGTGAGTTAGCCCCCCCGTACTCCTTTCTGAGTTAACGGAGAAGAACAGGCTAATTTACAGTTTGAATATGAATACCTGCCCTAGTTTTGATGTCTACATTAGGACGGGATGCATCACATCTCAGAAGTATGTATTTCTTTCCTTTGACTCCAGTGCAAAGCTGTATGACTAATTCATACGTAGATGTCTACACTATACATAAACATATTTGATTAAACGAATTGCACCCTTTGAGTGTTTTGGTTAGAATGATAACAAAAAAGTCATACTTCATAGCTCATGTAGTATTAAAACTCCAGATTTGGTAGGAAGTTTGGAAACACAATCACGCTTCTGAGGTCAGTTTAATTTTCAGGGCTTCGTCTTGTACCAGCTAAGTCAATGGCAAATTTTTATGGCAGAATGAGGTCTTGCATGCACCCTGGGGCTAAAATCTCTTTAGTTAATGAGGTATTTGGTGGATATGAAAGAAGTTTCTTTAGAGATCTGTAGGTGAAATGATTTAAGCCGCTTATATGGTCAAGATTTTAATGCCAACTTGCCAATCGATAGCACTTCTGCTCCTATCCAGTAAGTACAAGTTGAAGCAGAGTTCACTCGCTCCACTTGATTGTGTTATGAGAACTGGAAATTCCTGTCGTGAACAGCACCTCAATGCAGTGGTAACTGAACAGGGCGTTGTGTGCCACTTCTACTTATTTTGAAGGATGAAAAAATAACATGGTGTCAAAAATAAGGAAGAAAATATACACCTGAAAAGAAAACAAAGAAAAGTCATATCTGCTGCCATTTTATCTGTTTCAGTTGGCTGGCAAAGTGTATTTACTGCCTGGAATCTCTTTGCAAGGAGTTGACCATCTCCCGTTGTTGCACTAACGGTGTGAATGGCTGCTTTTCCTTTATTGAGTATGCATAATGAAGAAGTACTGAGATAGACCAGTCATGGCGGGGGGGGGGGAGGCCAGGATATTGCTGTGGGCACTATACATGCACACACTTGAGAGAGGCACTTAGAGGGGCAGCTCACTGGGAACTGCAGGATCCTTTTCCCTTTCTCCTACAAGTAGTTTTGTATTCACCAGTACCTCTTTCTCAAGGTTTCTTTGAAAGCTGAGCCTGAATGCACAGGTCAGTTAAGACTCTGATCAGGCAAAACACTCAAGTGGATCAGTCCTTTTATATTTACCTGTGTCTTTTTTATGACTGTAGAGGAAGTGTTTAGCAGAGCTGCAGTTACCACCAGGTTTCAGAGTGGTATCCAGAACACTCAGTTGAAAAAAACCAACAAATCTCAGCTTCTTCTCATTTGGAGAGAGTGGGAAACTTATCCCAAATTTGTTATATGATGTTTCTTGCCAGAAGTATTTTTTTTTGGTGGAAAAAGAAAAAAAGAATCATTACCTTAAAATTATTTTTACCAAGTGAACAACTTCTTCTGTCCCCTCATCTTTGCTTTCCAGATATTTATCCTGCAGTACATGCCTGCACAACTAACAGAAATAAAATTTAGACTCATTATCTTCTGAGGTGGAACTAAGTCACTGTAGCAGCACTAATCTAAATGAACACCATGGGGCAAACAGCAGTGAATCAGCAGACCTTTTGCTGCAGCAAATTTTTCTTTGTAATCATAACACTGTTTTCAGGATGAAAGCGTAAGAATTTGTTCAGATACCACACTGTAAGGCACTTAAATCCTCAAATCCACATTAGAAAACTCAAAACAGGTACCATGTAGTCATAAACCTTCCCCAAATGGTTCCATATTTAGAAGTTCCAGGACAGTGGCAGGTATGCATAAAGCTAGTTTGTTGAATTTAACACTTATTGCTGCCGCCTATGTTGCATCTAAATTGCTTGAGTAATTTAAATGACATTGATGGCACATAGAAAAAAAAAAAAGTCCAATGAATTCTAGGAAAAGTAGAAACATACTTTCTCTCTAGCCATGTGATCTGTTTTTAGCATGACATCAGTGTGTAATTTCCAGTCTTCCAGGGCTATATTCCTGACCACTGTGGACAAAGTTTGAGATTATGGGCTTTTTATCCATTACCATATTGCACATATAAAAAGTTAGATTTAAATTAGCATAGTCCCATTGAAATCACAAAGCTGTATTGATGAATACTCTTTGAGGAGATCACTCAATAGCTGAAGGAATAAAATTGTTTCAGTCTGCAAATATTTACAAAAATTCTGGCATACAGCACATGGAATCAATTTATCAGTATTAGGAATAATTCTGTTGGCTAATACAACACAAAAGAAATATTATACTTTCATTATATCCATATATCATAGAATCATAGAATGCTTTGGGATGGAAGGGACCTTTAAAAGTCATCTAGTCCATCCCCCCTGCAATTGGCAGGGACATCTTCAACTAGATCAGGTTGCTCAGAGCCCCATCTAGCCTGTCCTTGAATGTTTCCAAGGATGGGGCATCTGTATATGTATGTAAATTTTTCATCCTTCCATTTCTTAGCCCAGAAGGACTGGGATGTTGGGGCTCCATGCTACAAAACAGGGAACATTCTCCTTTGACTCAGTGAGGAAGTCCAACAAGTCTATGGGCCTGCTCTTTGAAGAAAATCGTGCTAAATTTTAACCATGCATCATAAACTGTAGCTGAACTGAATTCAATGGATGTAAGCTATCCTGACTAAAGATACTTTCTTGAATTCTCCAGATAATAAGAGGGCTCAGCCACTTCCAAGATCAAACTCTCAAGCAAATTTTGATGCCAAAGACAGGAACAAAACATTTGTCATAACTTTCATTATTTTTTGTCTCTTCTCAGAGCATTGTTAGTTAATGTTTAAAGGCAGCATTGAGCATGAAGGTTTACATAGAGAACAAAGAGCTCATTCTTTACTCCAGGAACCTGCAGTCTTATTGATGAAATGAAAAAAGAGAGCAAATGATGAAACATCAGCAAAAGTTTGGAGCAGTGAGGAAGAAGGCATTGACTTGGATAAGTTTTTTCATGCTATAACATGGTCCCTTTTTTTCGGTTGTATAAACAGGGAATGGTCGCTGGATGACTGTTGAACATAGGGTAGAGATGGTGTTACACTGTCTACTGTAAATCGATTCTTCATCACTGCTTTTAATTTTATGGGATTCAAGAAGTAACGTTCAGAATATTTGCTGATTTATGACACCAATATTAATCCTGTCAAGCTCATGAAGTCAGATTTATCTAACAGAGATTGCATGAATGTTTTAGAACTATAAATAATATGTAGTAGCTAGCCTAATATTTTTCTGATTGTTTAATGTATTCAACTGCTATATATTCTAAAACTGTTTTTCTGAAGATTTTACTCTGAAAACTAAAGGTTTTCTTTGAAGTTATTCTTACACTCTTCTCGTTTTATTAAAATGAGAAATTAGGTTCCACCCATTTTTTTTTTTCCAACATTATCTCTGTCTATTGCTTTACCTGCAACACTGTGGTGACATTCTTAAGAGGGAGTTCTAATTGCTTCAGATTATATTTTTAATTGCTTTGTTTAAGCCCATTGCACTGGTTTGTGGAAAATGTCAGATGCCTTTCCCAAATACCCACATCAAGAGCATTGCCACTGAGTCAATTAGGAAAGAGTCAGTCCTGTTGTTTTCATCAGCCTTCCCAAATTCAGCTCAAAATCTGACACCTCAAAGCCGGCTTTGAGAGTCTTAGAGAAACATGAGGTGACAATACCCTGGCCACCACTCTTGGAGAGCTGGGTCTCATGTGTCAGTAGGTTTAACAGGGATGGTGTGATTTCCACAATTATAACTTGTTTTAAAGATTATTTTATAATGGTATTAATCCCTACTGGGAGAACATTCTTGTTCCTGTATTAATACGTTAAAATGTAATTGTTTTTATACTTGGCAATGTAATAGCCAGTTTTAAACTACTATATAGAGTTTCAAAGGTACAGAATGTTTAGAGTTAAAAATAACATAGTTTAACTGATTTCAAAGTCTCAGCACCAAGACCAAATCAAGCAGTCAGTGTTTATATAAACATGACAAAAGTCAGCCTACAGGTGTACAAACTTACTGTTTATTTCAGTAGGAGCTGCACATATGAATCTAGGGGCAGGATATGTTTGATGAGGGCTTGGCTGCTGTGAATAGGAACCTGTATTACTCCTATGGATGCTACATTGGAGAATTCAGTATTGCTTCTGTATGGGTATGAGATTTTGGTCAGCATTTCTCACGTGCATGAGTCCAGGCCTCCATCTTTATGATTTCTAATGCAGTCTGGAGGCCCTGGCCCTGCAACTGCTCAGCCCTTAGCTCCTGAGTGCTCTCTGGGAGGAGACCAGCAGGACCGGGGCCAGCTTGGATCCTCACAGAGGAGGATGCTAATTTAAAGCCTTTGGGGACAAACTTTACTATCCAAGGAAGAGTCACAGAAGAGACTTAGTATAGCTGCCTACGTGGGGTAGGACACAGGGAGGACTGTGCTGTAGAGAGCTCCTGAGAGATGCCATAGGGTGGGAGGAGGGTTGTTAAGAGGGGTCTGAGTTGGGCTCTGCCCAACTTCCAGCTGGTGGCTGGATCCCCAGTGTGGGGAAAGCAGCTGCTACATGGCTGCTGCAGTCTGCAAAAGGACAAAACAGCTGCAGAGTCACTCTGCAGCCAGAGGTAACCATAAGGATATAGTCCAGCTGTGAGCAGGAGGCAGAATTTCCCTTCAGGAGATGTGTAAAGTGCAAGCTGGCTGAATTGCGGTTGCTCTGGAAACCATCCTTTGAGTGTCTTTACTCTAGTAAGTGTAATTTCTCAATCATAACATTACACTAATAATGTTTCGGTTTTAATATCCATTTTTAAAGCCAAAAGAGAAATGGAAAGAAGAATTAAGACTGATTGCACATTCAAATAAGTGAACATACATTTACCTGAATATATAACACGGTATTAACATTAATAAGCACTGCACTAACCTTTATTTGAAGGACTAATTAAAATAATTGCAAATGCATGGATTTGATGGTATGGGTGTCTAACCAGATTTTGTAAAATGTCTTCCATTTTGCCTCGGGGTTAAGATCCATGCAAAATCCACTCGTGAGCCTTGAAAAACAGTCACAGTGGAATGGTGGAGCCATGGGATATTTTAAGGGACACTCCCAAATCCTCTTTAAGCAAAAAATATATGTTTATAAAACAAGCTATTAAAAAGGCCATAAATGCTTAGATGTTGTTTTTAAACTCATTCATAGCTTCTTTTTTATTCTTATAAGAATAAAAAGCAATCTCCTTCTTTATGTCTTGTAGTTTTCACAGTGTTTTGCTGTTTGAAATAACTGTTCTTGTAAGCAAAATGAGGCTGGTGGGTTGTCCTTTTTCCCACACAGAAGGAAACAGCAGTAGCATCAAAATGACAAAGCAATAATCATCAAAAGCTGTGTGAGATTTTTTTTTTACAGTTGTTAGAGCGGATAAAGCTTTTGTTGGAAGCAAAGCAAGGAAATATCCCAGAGGAGATAAATATCCATGGGAAGATCTGTCCCCAAAGTGAATGAAGGCAGAAGGCAAAGACACCGGACATGTACTGTTGGTAAAACTGGTTCATCGGTATTTAAGAGGGATGATTTCTGGGTTTGTAAAGAATGGAGAAACTTAGACTAAAGGAAAGCTCATATTGCAGGAGCAGAAGCTCCAGTTTTTGATGACAGATTGGGTGGGTGACAAATTATTTGAGAGAGTCAGAAAGGCTTTAAAGTATCTAGTAAAGAGGACACAACAGAGCAATCACCAAACCACAGCATCTGATGTCTAATAGATCCAAGCACTGAGGGCCATGTAAGGTACAGCTGCATTTGTAGCATTTTTTATTGCTGATGTCAAGAGCATAGATAGTAATCAAGGTGCTTTGGAGATGTCCAGGAACTGATGAAATATGGTTGGGTTGGTGTTAGCAGACTTGAGTGATATGTTTTTTCTGACTAGGTTTTATGGATAGTGATTACAGTTTCTTCTATAAGGATCAAATTGGAGGAAAAGCAGTTACTGATTCAGACTCACAGGCAATTCAGAGTTACAGGGCCCAGATTCTTGTGCACTACAGTTCTGACTAATAAAAACTAAAGATGAGGGAGCTGTGGGCAGCTATTACAGATTACCAAATCCCAAGGCAGATTAGGACGGGACAAACTAGTTCTTGAACATCCATACCTAACACTTAAGCCAAGAAATGTGTGTTCTTGTGGATGGCTCCTTTGGTGTACTCCTGACCATGGTGGAGTTCCAGGCTGGCCCAAAGAACCATGATGATCTCCATTTGTGGACAGGCCCCCCAGCCCTCACATGCTTACTGCTCATGTACACTGTGTCTGATGAGGATGCCCAAAACAGGGGGAATCCCAACAGGAGAGATTCATTTTGTGCAAGAAACTGGGGGGAATCTCTGGTAACACATTTAAAGGAAAGACATTTTAGTATGCTGAAGTTCTACAACTCTTTTGACACTCAACTGTTTTATCTGAATATGTATGGGATCATATCCTGAATGACATATTTGGCCACTGTAAATAATATGCACAAGCTGTTCTTTGCAATGGCCAAGCAATGATGATAAATCACGTTTCTAGAGATTTCTCTCCCTCTCTTTTTCACTTTCATGGATGTGGTAGTGTAGAGGTGATTTGAACAAGTGGGCTTTTATCCACTCAGACACTTCAAACTGTGTTTAACAACAAAAGTAAAGGGGAAGGCTGCTTTGGGTTTTCATGGCACACTGCAGTGTGCTGAAAAATAGTCATTTCAAGGACAGGTAAGCATAAAGAAATAAAGTGATTCTGCTGATGCTTTGCTTCTGGTGACAGAAGTTTGTCTTTCCTGGTGTGCAGACACACAATATTTGGATTTTTTTTTTTAAGGCTTGAAATCTCAGGCAATTTAAAGCACAGATTTGACACAGATTTGACTCTGGCATTTATTTATTTGTTTAGCGAAGTAAATTTTGTCATAGAATATCTAGACTTCAGAAGACTATGTAGTAGTACTGCTCCGTATGCCTATCACTTCAGGTGATTCAGTTAAGGCAAATTATCATGTCTAATGACTATTTAGAAACATACTCAATATTTTCATTATTTAGGAAACAATTGCTTTTTTTTTTGCATGGATCTACTATACATCTATAAAAACTTATCAGATCCTCATATTACTGGCTATATACCTCTGGCCTTTTTTACTTGGATCTTTGTATCCCATAAATGACCTTGTCAATACCTTTCCCTGTCTTGACCTCAACACGGTGTTCCCTCCTGGAGCTTTCAGCAAGTTCAAGAGAAGCTGAATCCTAATAAAAACTGTATGCCTTTGCAGCTATGAGCATGCAGCAAAGTTTGCAGTGGCACATGGCAGTGTTTCAAAGCACAAGTTTTTGTTAGCCAAGCAGAATAGTTCTCTTCATCTTTATATCAGGACAGAAAAGCAAGCATGTATTCACATACATACGGAAAGTGTTCTCTGCTTCTTTAGCACCAGTATTTGAGATACTCTCTTCCCCCACTACAGTTGTCAAAGTTCTTATGCCAAGACCCTACCGCTCCTGTTTTAGGCACACTGGGTGGGATTCATTTAATTTAACTGTAATGTCTTAAATACTACGCATTTAGATTCATTCTAAATGTTTGTCTAAGGTAAGACGCGCTGAAAGTGCACTTTTCTTTCCATTCTCTGTTGTAAGACATGAGACAATTTGTTTAAATGTGTAGCCTTTGATTCCTGACTTGTAGCTAAATGGAGATGAATCCCAGCCTCTGTTTTCGCACACCTCATTTCCTGAGCGGCTGCTTGTTTTAGATCAATGTGCGGTTGTTTTTCCTTCAGTGCACCATTTGTATTTTTCTGGCTCTTAATTATGGTTACACCAACCTGGGGAGCCTAGGGGCATATTTATGAAGTACTCTAGAGAGCATGCAGAGCCTACACCACCATAGAGCTTCAAGCTGCTCTGTGTAGTGCCATCTCAGGTGACAGATGCAGTACTGCTACCTTAGCACACTGTCGCATCCAAGCGGGCAGGGAGTAAGCTGTGCCCTGCCTCAGACTGGTATCAAGGATATACTGCTTCCAATTTTGAAGGAGAGTCTGTTGCCAGACATCTCAGCTCTATGCATTAGGCTCCATTACATGGTGTAGACCGGACCTGTATGCCCAGCACCTGTATTTTATTCTCCTGTCCCTTCAGTCCTAATAAATCACAACACAAAAGTCAACGGATACATCAATTCACACATGATTCCTCATGTGGCTTATTGCCACTGATTTCTCTGGAGTTATTCCTGACTTACACTGTTGAAAGTAGAATCTGCCTGCAGATGAGTAGGGGTGTAAATGAGGCCACTGCTATTGATGATATTTTTACCCTTCTTGAATATACTGATTGATGTTTTCTGACAAAGTTTTTCTACCAAAACAAAATGTATTCATGGCTTATTAAGCAGCTATGGAAGAGTCTATTTATCCTGTTATTGCTTCCTTATATTGGTCACATATTAGGCAGTAACATGTCTTCCTCTGAAATACGAGCATTTGTTGGATCCCCAAATATATCAGGTTACATTGTGGTTTCTTTGCTAAATAAATCTTGCTACTGTCAGGTGGGTTTATTTGGGGAGGTTGGAGGTAAGCCTTGTTATTATGCTTTTGGCTTAATTGTAAAACCTTGTGAAAGGTATATTTATGTTTCCAGCTTAAACTTTGACTTTGGTCCAGGCACAAAAGAAAACCTTGGTACAAATTGAGAACCAAGAACTTGTATCCTTTGGGAAAGTAGATATCTTGAATTGTTTTTCATCCCTGAAACTGATATTTCCAAAAGAAGGAAAGCTTAAAAGGTTTTTGATTCAGAACCATCAAAATGTTCATTTCAATTCTTTCTGCTCTCCTAATATCTTGAATTAGAAATTGCTGTAGTAAAATTGAAGTTGAAATATTTTTAAAAATTAATGTAAAAACAAATGTATGATATTATCAAAACAAAACAAGAAAATAACTTTAACTTATTTTGTTTAAAATGTAGGCAAAACTGGCCCAAACCCATGAAATTATTTTAATAAGACTGCACTTTCTTATGGAAAACTAAGTTTATTTTTCCCCTGTTCCTTCTTACACTTTTTCACTTAATTTTTACTATCATGCTTTAGTATTTTTTGTTACAAAATAAGAGACATTCTACTGCAACTGGACTTCTTTTTGTTTCTAATGGATTATTTGTGATTCAGTCTAGAAGGTTAACTGTTGTGATTTTGCTGCTTTTCTTGCAATCTTTGATGCAAACCATCATTTTAACTTCTGAAAAACATACTTCAGTGCACGATACATGGAAGTGGAAATGGAAATATGGAAAGCATGTGTGCCTATGTCTGTGGAATGACTCTTTTTGTTCCTATAACACAGTACTGGATGCTATCTCAGTAGAACAGGAAAGATCATCTAGCAGATGAGTGTCAATAGAATGTGGGGAAAAAAAGCAGGTGACAGCTTCCTATTTATCCTCTATGACAGAAGATTTATGGAAAAGTAAACATTTAAAGCACCAATGAAAGAACAATCTTCCTTGTAGGATTAAAATTAAAATCTGTCACCTCTCCTTCTTCCTGATGACTGAAGAGCCCCACGTGGGATTTCTGAAATAAGATATCATGAAGGTGAGTCAAGTGGCTGAATGTTTCTAGCTTTTACATTTGTTTGTTATAAAATATCCTTATTAATCACAAATTGGTATGGAAGTGAGTAACAATTCTTTCTTTTTTGTTTTGAAGGATTAACATATTAATTCCCAAGACTACCATGTTGTGATGTGAAACAAAGGTGAAAATTCAGCCATATGTTGCACAGTTGGAAATGGCTAGCAGAAAGCAAAATGTGTCTTGACCCAAAATGAGCCATGTCAACTAGCTGTGACTGAATGTCAGAGGAGAAAACATAAAATAGCCATTTTCCTTTAATTTTGCAAGCAAACAGTGAACTATTTAGGCTGGAAAGAAGGGAGACTGTGTTTAGAATTCTTAGAGAATTAATTGTAGCACAATAAGCAAGGGGCTGTTTCTGTCTTTCGGTAGAAGGCTGTTTTTGGAATAAGTATATCTGATACTATGCAGTGAAGTATATGAAAAAAAATCAGGTTCTTTTTTTCCTCTTTTGCTAGAGCTTAGACAGGTTTGCATGAAGAAGGTTGATGTGTTGGCTTTGAAGCAGACTGCATACTGATTTAAAATATGGTTCTACAGGACTCTGAAAATGAAACCATAAAAAAGCGATTGCTTGGTTTTTCTGGAACAGATTTACAGTTGGTTTGCTTCCCTGGCAGGCTGCAGGGACAGTGGAAGCAACACACTCCAAAGAGGAGCAGTGTCACATGAGTTACTTTGGAGAACATCAGTTTCTACAGTGAGGCTTAGTGTGTCCCCAGCAAGGAAAATTAGGAGAAAGGTATGCAACACTATGGCAACCATGCACCTTTGCAGTGCATAGGAGGTGTAGAAGACCACCTAATTTGGGCCGATTTGTATCTCCCATGCAGTGCCAGCATACACTTCTGGAGGAGTCTCATCCAGCTCCATAAGTAGACTCATTGCCAAGCCCAGATTAGTGGTCAGTTAATCTTTCCGTGATGATATGACAGGATGTATTTTATTTCTCACCTGAAGAAATGTATTTGCCTGATATGGAATATCAGTGGACAGTTTGAGTATTGTTATGGAATAAGAGGCCTTTTAAACTCTTCAATAGTGTTTTGAAGTAGATATTTTTATATTATTTTCTTAGCTTTTTAAAATTTCTAATCAGAAGCACCTTTTTCAAGAAGAGATTAGAATAAATATAAACAACCATAATATTACAACCATAATATTACAGTCGTTAAAGATTAAATTCAGTTTATACAAAAATGTACGTTACTGAGCCAGCCCTTCATTTCTCATAACAAGGATCTGGAATATATGGGCATTCAAAGAGAAAAGGTAGGAAAGCAGCATACCTAGGTTACAAATTTCAGGTCAAGTTTTCTTCATGTTTCTCTCAACCAATGCTAGAATTTCTCTACAGCTTCCTAGATATGCAATATTTTTCTTTTCTTTAGTTAAAATAAAAAATTCAGTACCTGAATTATAGCTGTTGCTTTTCTTGGTAATGCATGAAAAGAAGAATTTTCTTCTCTTACATAGCTTTGTTGACTCTGCATCACAAACAATACTAACAGGCTTTCTGTCTGTCAGTAAAGTCAGGAAATGTGACAATGAGGAAGTAGAAATACTGAGTATGAAGTGTAATTTTTTTTTTTAAGAGGTGGTTTCCAATGATGTGCCATAAGGAGTGCTGGGTTTATTTTTCATACTTCCTTTTGGTCTGGAAAATAAACCTTATGATTTTATTTCTAAACCAGAAAATATAGAAATTATACTTACATATATTATCATATATAGAAAGCAGAAAGTATAGAAAGTATAGAAATCTGGGCACCATGTACTTAGGAAATAAAAAGAGCCTCCATCCCTTAATGTGACTGCCAAGTTCTGAAGGGGATCAAAGTTAATCAGCGTAGCTGAGCAGCACTTGATGAACCTCTATAATAGTAGGGCAAGGCGCATCAATATCTAAGATTAACTGCCAGTAAAGATTATGTCTTCTATACAGAATATGTGTTCTATACAGATTATGTATTCTATGTTGAGAGGCTCTTACACCGGTATGGTGGAGCTGCTTTGGAAGATTACAAATATTTCATCCTGTTTTCATGCTGGAATTCATACAGTAGTATTCCTTTTTTTCATTAATTCTGTTAATTTTTTATTTCCTATTTTTTTGAGTTTATAGCTGTGTATGAATATTAGTAGAGCTGAGTGAGATCAGAAGCAGGAGTAACACAGAGACAGGCAACTCTGTGAAACCGAAGAGGAGGGTGAGTTGAAAGTGCAAGGGACACAAGGCAGTAGGGGCTGAGAGTGTGGTTGGGTTGCAGAAGAAGCTGGGAGCTTTCCCAAGTGGTGAACCTGATGAGGCAAGATTATAATCAGCAAAGATTATAGAAAAAATACTATTTTCCATCCTTTCTTAAAAGAACATTAAAAATGTAAATTATTATGGCTGGATACAGGCAAACTTACACAAAAGGACAGCAAGACAGGATTAATCAGCATGGCAGACTATAAACATGCACTTTTGCTTGTGGGCAGCTCATCAAAGGGAAGCTCTAAAATAAGTCTGGAAGTGAATAAACACCCCCTCATGTGTTTCCATTCTGAGGAGCAGCCTCAAAACCTGAGTGACAGGAAGAAGATGTGCCCAAAGGCACCACAGGGAATTGGCAGTGCAGACTGGTAGTGGTGCCCCATTACATCTCCTTCATGAAGGCAGCGAGGGGTGGAATGGCCCACCAAAATATTGTGGAGAGAGGTGACAGGTTCATGTGGGCAGAGCAGAAAATTTGCATTAACGGCAGCATTGCAGAGGGATACCAGAAGGCTGAGGCTACCTGCTTGGCTTGCCAAAGAAAACTCACTGCCAATTTGCAGGGTCTAGGGACACTCTCGGGGCAGCAAGCTCAGCTCTTCTGCAGAGGAGACAGTATCGTGGTGTATTGGAAATGATACATCCATTCAATAAATGACACTGATGAGATCTGACGGGGCGGGGGGGGGGGGCATCCAGTTGCTCTCAGCTGGAAAGACTTGATTAAGGAGCTGTGAGGAGACTCAGACTGGAAAGTTTTATAGCAAAGAATGGCTGACTCTCAAAAAATAACAATGAACAGGTGAAAAGCTATTGTGCTGAGCACAGTGATTATAATAATAAGGAGGCTTTAAATCTTTTTTTATTGTGATGACTCCTATATTTGCTGGCAAAACTCTGCACTACCTGTGATGACAGTTCATGTCGTGTTTGCAGTTGAAGTATCAAATGCCAATGTTCCTCATCTGCTGCTTTGAAAGCCCGGGAATAAAAACCCCGCGCTCTCAGAGGCAATCTACCTTTCATGCTTTATGAAAATGAAAGTAGATTGATTTTTGTAGAGTCAAGGTCTCATGTATTACTGAGCAAGGGTGATGCCTGCCATCTGTGCTGGGACAGAGTCAGAGCCTCTGGGGCTGGCAGAACAAGCCTGGGCTAAATACTCTGTAATGGGTTGTGGAAAGGACTCAGATCTTCTTGGACCAAGCACAGGAATGGACCTATAGCACCCACCAGCTACATATATCTTATGGGGCAGCCACAGGATGCTGCTTCCTTCTAGAAATTTTCCTAGAAAGAAAGGAATAAGATTTCTTTAAAAAAACAAAATATAATAAATCAGCAACAGGGGCTGAACGTTTGTCAGACTCCACAGACCACGCAGAGCACAGAACAATCCGCTTCCATCGCAGCGGTCTCCGTGTTGCTTCAAAACCTTATCTCCGTCTCTTGCAGGTCTTCAAGATGCTCTCAGCTCTGCTGAGCGCTCGGGTATGGAAGGCCCTGGGGAGCCCACTATTTGCGGGCGAGTTGAGGCCTCCGCTGCCCATTTTAAGATTAAAAAAAAAAGTTTAAAGTTAATTAGTAAGGTACTGATTTTAAAACAGCTTAGCTGTCTTTATGGCATTTGTCTTCATATTACCTTTTTTTGTTGTTGTTATCTTGATAACTTACTTTCACATTTCAGTTTATGCCAGCTTTTTATATTGATAAGATGTAAATTAAAGATATCTTCTGGAGTAGGCCTGCATATTGCTGCAGCTGGGCAGGAGATTCTTGTAAAAATGTATGGTGGGACAAAAGATTAGGATTTTGTTTAGCAACATTGTCTCTACTACTCACAAAGAAAGCTATTTCTGTTAATGTTTGTACTATGGTCTTTGGGACTATGACCCCTTTAGTGGAAAAGAGGCAAACACATCATTGCCACTTATAAAACCATCTCACATCTTTTAGAGATCTCCAGCTGGGAAACAGAATACTGAATTGACTTCATTTCATGATTTCATATTTACTCTTCCAGACCCATGTGAGTATTACCAGTTATGGAGGGGATGCAATAAAACTGAAAAAAAAAAACCCACAGAAAGCTTCAAAGTAGGAGTTGGGATTCTAAAATTAGGAATCAGCAAACTAAAATATCTTCCAAACACTTCCTTGATGATGCAGATACATTTCTGAATGAATGAGTAAATACAGGCAAGTGCAGAGACTACTAAACCAAGCTACAGTTACCATGTAGATTATCCAAATACATGGGAGATCTAAAACATTTCCCTGATAATATAAACGAAGAAAAGAATAGCAGTGGTTTCAGAGTAAAAAAAAATAATCTTCAACTATGTGTCACAACTCCAGAATTAATCTAGAGGTGTGAAAATGAGAATGCTAACAAAGACTGTGGCTTCTGTATGCTAAAGCTGTATTGTTATTACTTAATTTATGGCAACAGAATCTTGAAAATAAGACTGTTCATGCAACTGAGTAGTGAACTTAACTGAGGGTAGCACTAGAGTTATGACTATGCAATGGGAATGGGATGGAAGAGGCAAAAGGCAGTGAGAAGCTATTCAATTAGCAGCATCTTTAGAACAGCAAGTCAATACCAGCCTAACATTTCCCCCGGTCTCAAAAAGAGCGATCTTTCATATTACGAGTTATTTCCACGTGATAAGCAGAAAGGTATCTACATTTAAGAGCATCTGAAATTTGTCAACTGGGGAAGAGGAGAGGAGGGAAATGTTTTTAAGGAGAAGAATGAACACCTTTTTAACAATGTATGGATACTGGAAAAGGATATTAAGTCATACTAAGACAGTTTTTCATTAATGACAAAAGTGCAGCTTTTTTTCTCATCAGGATTTCTTCTGTCAATGGAAATGAGAAACTAAAGATGACATCCTGAGCCTACTGAAGTAAATGGAAGCACTTCCAGTTATTTAATGACATCCAATTTTTTCTCATTACTAATTTTATCATCAGAGAAGTATATTGAGAGAGAAGACAAGATTGTGGTAGAAATAGTCCTGATCTGACCTGAAGTATGTAGTAAGAGAAAACGATGCTGGTTAGTGTGCACATGAAGAGGTGAGAAACCTTAATATATGCTTCATGTAGTATTGCTTGCTAAGGTATATGGGTAGGAAATAACAGTGCTGCAAGCAATTTCAAGCAAAAGGTAAAAATTAGGTTTTGGAGGGGGTTTGTATTGTTTTGGGGGGACAAACAGATAAATACAAAGAAAACTAAAACGCCTCATTCTAGTGCTGCTCTGTAAGCTCTGAGAGGGCTGTTTCTTACTATACAAAGTGTTGAAAACTCATCATATTATTTAGGAGGTGGTAGGGTTTGTTCTAATTTTACTTCCCTGCACTGAATTCCTCATTGTGGGCACAGCTCTATAGAAAGTCCTGACTCCTGGGTTAACCACAAACAAAAATGTTCTCTTATTTCTAAGTTCCAGAGTGAGGAGAGCAGCAGAAATCCTGGACTGAATAAGATCACTTATTTACTTTTCTAGGCCCAGATCACGTAATGAGTAATAATGAGTGTGTCTAATATTTAGGTTCTTTTCTACATTAAACCAGTGAATTAACAGAGCAGAGAACTGGTTTGGACTCCCTACTCTGAGCTGCCCTTGTCTCCTATGCAACTTGGAGCTTTTTGGAGATGATATTTTCAAACCCAAAGTAAAATTGCTACAACAGGGTGCAGCCTTGATAGTTAAGACAGCCAGTCCCTCCTTATACATTTTGTATGATGCTATGCAGTTTAACAATAGTACACTCACTCTTTGGGCAATGTTTACTGTAGAAGGAAAAAAGTTTAAAGCCGACGGAAAGTCCAGAGAGATTTGCACTGTGGATGTCAGCATCACTCAACAGCCATCATCAGGCAGCCTTCACCCTTTCTCTTTCCATGTCACTAGCAGGAAGAATTATAGCCATGTAATGCTGTTTCCAAGGGAGATTTTCAAAGAGAAGCTCTGTCAGGAACAACCCCCGCTTCCTCCATTTGACCCAGACAGGAAATTTTTCTTTCTTTCGTAAATCCTGGGGAAAAATCCCACAGCTGTTGCATGCCCCAGAGGCTGGCCCAGGACTGTCCCGCTGTGATGTAACCCTCTGCTTTGGTTTCAACAGACCTGTGCCTGTGAACCATGATAATTTTACCAGATGCTTATGTCCTGGCATTGAGATTAAAGACTCAATTCTTTCCCAGTCATTTCTCTTCCTAATTTGCTGAGGAAAAACTCACAGGCGCTGCAATATTCAGGCTAAACTGGTGTTTATCAGAGAAACAAATGTAAAAGTAAGGTATAGGTAGCAGATCTTAGTAGGCAAAGTAAAGGCCACTGAAAACCGTAACTTAGAGAAACTGTGTCCTCTTAATGCTGCTGGAAATAATAGAGGCTGCAAAGATCTTCTGCCAGGTCAGCTCTCTTTGACTTACATTGCAGCAAAGCCAATTCCACTACTGTTCAGTCTAAATGTGTGAAGTTCCTCCAAAGAAGCCACAGTCAGTGGATGCAAAACATGAGGAAAAATAAAAGCCATCTTTTTTTCTCTTTTCTGTTGAACTGGACTGAGCAGTCTGACCTATTATGTGGTACAAAGCATTTCTGGGATGATTCATTCTGAAATTAAATCAGATGCAGTGAATCTTTTCCAGTACCTCCTAAAGGCAGAGAATGAACTTTTTCCTTAGCACACCCAGCATAGAAGCAAAAACACTCTTTCCCTTACATCATGCTGCTTCTTCTGAATTTTCTTTCTGTCTCTGTTGCTGTTTTCTTTCTTGTTTCTTTTCTCAATATGATTTAAAAAATGTAAATTATACTTTGCATCTGACACAAATAATGTACCTGTACCATTGCCTACCATTCTGATAATACATGTTGCTTTGTGTGCTGAAGTTATATAAGAAAGTAAAGCTCCCTATATTCAATTCAGTAGCTGAACTCTTGTCATGATACAGAACTTCTTCTCCTCTTGTCAGACTGTTGTCAAGGGTCCCTTCGGAAAAAGAAATATGCCAGAATCTTTCTTTAAAAAATTTGCAGATCAAATTTGACATTTGTAGGACAGCAAAGCCTATCTCTGATGTGTGCCTCTGCCTTTCAGCCAAAGAAACATTTATCCCTGCTTGCTTTGCAGTTCATGTTTTCTCACTTACGAGGATGTCCTATATTTCTACCTTTACAGGCATTATTATGCAAGGCTGTATTACAAAACCACATGATTTATTGTGGAAGTGATTAGGAAAAGGATGCACAGTCTGACTCAAAGTCAATCTTGACTTCACTTCCACAAATTTTAGAGCAAATCTGGGTTATGGTCCAGAAGGCAGTCCTAACATATACTAAAATATATTTTGTATTAACTCTTTTAGAGCATCACGCAATTTAGCTACCGTACTTACATAGCTACCCATATGAGAAGGACATTAAAAATATTTTACCAATATTTAAGTATGAGAAACATACTTTGATTAAAATTAGGTGTGATTCACAACCTTCTTACATAATACTATATTTAATGGCTAGCTCAGCTAGCTCTGTCTTCATGTTTGCTTGAAATATCATATGAGATTTCTGTATAAAATTACAGTCACTTGGAGAGTCTCCCTAGAGTCCTTAACAGCTCTCTGACTTAGCCAATTAATATGGGTCAAATCATAAATTTTGTTAATTTCCCCCGTCCTCTCTTAAGGGGAACCCAGAAAAGTAGGATATTAAAAATGACAGCTTGTTTCCTTCTAGTTGCCTCTTCCTAGTTCCAAGTCAAAGCAGAAACAACTGCTACTTAAATAACACTGAAAGCATGTACTAAATTTCAAGAGTCATTGATTCTGAAAATTTAGTTTTAAAAATAAATAGATTGGTTGGTTGGTTTATCACTTCTTATACCAATGAAATCTTCCAGGTGATGATTGGTCTGATTCCTTACCTATGGCTTACTGACTACTGTTAAAAACAAGATCTGGTCTTGGATGGGTGACCCATAGAGTCACTTTTAGCTTTTAGTATTCATATCTTTACTCCCTAGAGAGTGCAAGTAGCCTTGCTTTTAATTTGTTTTTGAAATCAGACTTAGTTGTGAAAATTATTACAATATAACTATCTGGGCAGAAGAATTCAAACAAGAATAAAAAGCAGAAGGCGGCAGACTATTAAGATGTATGCAGGTGTTTCTATTAATAAAGGAGAAGAAGAAATACAACAAATATTTGTGTAACATGATCATATCACACAGGGGCAACTCAAATAAGGCTGCCATGTATCTCAGTCATTGTAGTGTAATGGAGATTTCAGTCCCCTCTTTCAAAGTGTAACATCCTTTTATATCATTTGAAAATCAGTTCACTGCCTGAAAATTCGTGGCTTATCCACAAATAAGCCATTATGCATATAAACCACAGTGAATCTAAAAAAAGGCCTTCAAGAAACATCAGGCATTAACTTATTTCTTGTTATTAACTCTGTTTCAGTTTCCTTTGTTTCCTGTTTATTTTTTACCTTCAGGTATTGCTAGGATTAGACTAAACCTTATACGACCTTTTTCTGCACATTATTTACTGGGTTACCAGTCTGGCAAATGGCTATTTTCAAGTGAATTATTTCCCTGCTTGAGTCACCAGTAAATTTTAGTGATAATAATTTGGAAGAAATCTATGGTTTGTGCTAAAATTGTAGTGGGTGTAATCACAGGGTAATCAAGGTAAGTTGCTGAATATATGTGTTTATGTTTGTGGCCAATAACTTTTAAATATTTGACCACAACGAAAATATCAACCACTATTCCAAATTCTCTTGAGAGGCAAGAAAGTCTTATTTCCATCACTGCAGAAATGAGAAGCTGAGCACAGGGAAAATGAATAGTTGCAAAGGACCCCAGCAAGGTAATGAATGAATGGTAATTCACCTTACATCTTCCTGAGTCCTGGTCAAGTGTTTTCACCATAAGATGGTCATTTCAGTTCTTTTCATTCTCATTATTCTCATCAGCCCCACCGTACTAATGCTTTAGAATAATAAATAAGTTCTCAGTCAAAAAGTGGAATAGCTTATTCACTCTCCATTCTGAAGGTGACAATAAAAAGACTATAACTTTTTTTTCTCAAATAATAGTATCTGAAAACTTCAAACAGCAAAATGACTATTCAGGATTCAACATCTCTATTCAACAGATTCATGAACCACGAGCCATGCTCCCAGGGAAAGTATAATAGCTGTTTTTTCAGGAAAAACGAACCACTGCTGCCATCTTATTTGTAGTGCTTAAAGTTATTCTAGACTCAAAGCTCCATAATACTGAAAAATGCAATAAGAGGTTGAAGGTACTAGTATGAAATTAGAGAAAAAAGTGCACAGATTTAGTTTTTAATCAAACCAGAAAATCAATATAAATATTACTACAGAGATTCATGAAATACCTCAAAATCAGTGTTAGAGTTTGGCTTATGGTTAGGCTAAAGACGTATAAAGATGGAGAATTAATTTGCTGAAATGTCCTTTTGAGATGTCTAAGCATTTAGTTATTTATTTATAAGAGAAAATATGCTACACCAGAAATATTATTAGAAGAGTTAGCTGGAATTTGTCTAACTTTGCACGTTAAAAAGTTAGCTGGCTTGACTAAACTTGCTATCTAGGTTCTTCTTGTAGTCAACAGAGAGAAATAGTGACCATAATATAACATATGGTTTAGTCATCTATTTCAGAATGGGATGAATTCCTGTGGGGAAGTGTCTCTCTCCTTCTGTCTTCATTGATTATAGAGGGATCCTTGGTAGACAGTACTTGCTAGACTAGAATCCCATGAAAAGGTTTTACTGTTTTTTTAGGAGAATATTACTGTCCAAATGGGGGTTGCTGTTTAGTCCAGAGTATATTCTGGTTTTCTAGCTTTTTGCATAAGATGTGCAATATTTTCTAAAACCAGGAGATGTTAGTATGAATAAATATCTAAGGAATGTGGTCTCCAACATCATAGGAAGCACAGGCTACGTGAAGAAAATTACTGTAACTGGCATAAGGTGCATTTTACGTTTTTAAGTGAAAGCCTTAGACATAAAATTTCATATCAGATATCAGTGTTGACTTTTTTTACCAAAAGGGAGGGTTTCAAAATCACAGCAAGAAAGTCCACTGAAAGCTTATCAGTTGAATTATTCAATCTCTATCATTGTATAAGCCCCACTGATTTTAAAATTGGAGTATGATGTGAATTTTTTACAAAAATATTGACTTTTTGAGATGAATTATTGGGCAACAGTGTAGCTTTGTAACCCATGCAATATCTTTTATGTCAAAAGCTAAAAAAATGGCAATCAATTTTATACGGCTTTTCACATATTGGAAGCCACTGCAAAATTTCTCCTCTTTAATCTCATTTGAATGAAAAGAAAAAATTCAGAAATGTATCCTAAGAAAGCTCTGATAATCTTTGACTGACATTCACATTTACTACAGATATTCAATTTGTTACAGTCAGGAAAATAAGAAAAAAGAGTGGCTTTTTGCATCTTTTTCTTGACAGTACCAAATATCATCTAGCTGCTGGAAACAAACATCAAGTCATTTAAGTTATTGCATCATTATGTGACAATGAATATCTACAATATGGTTGAAAAACATGGCGATATTTTAATCCTTGGCAAAAGGAAGAAACAATTAGAAGATTGATTTTATTGCTCTTATTATTGATTTTTATTATTATTCTTATGATAATAGTTTACTTGGGTAAACCACATAGAATATAAATACCTAGCCTAGTAGCTGTAAAAAATATACTGAGACAAATCCTGCCACAAAAAATTTAGTGATCAACAGCACAAGAAAGAAACATCTACCAGGTTGCTTTGCTTAGCTTGTTATAGGTGTATTTAACAAAGTTTAAGAAGAATCCTAATCTGCACTTTTAAAAAGCACTACCTCATTTTAGGAAATGTGTACATAAATTTCATCACAGAACAGAATGCTAGTAACTGTCCTTAAGTGAACTCTACAGTACTATTTCTGCTAGTAGTTAAGATGCTATGCTACCAGATGCATGTTTGAAGATGCTTTAATGGTATAATGTAATGCTGCACAATATGGCATGGTTGTAACATAAATGCATGTCAAATTGAGCAGAGAGAATAGCAATATATGAGTAGAACACAAAAAGGTTTTTGCATTAAGGCTTTCATGAAACACCTGCTCCTAAAGAACAACTGAGTAGAACATAAAAAAAATACCTCCCTTTTATCTTTTAAAAAACTGTAAGGCAACATTCAGCATTCATAATTATGTCCTTTAGTATATGGTACAAGGGAATCCTGTAAAATTTTACAGCAAACAGAAGGTAAATCAAAGCTGTCCACATGCTTGCATGCACATGTATGCATCCACGTGTTAGATATACTCAGTGTTCTTCAAATGATCACACACACATGCATACATAGGTGTGCAAACTTTTTAGTCCATTTTATGGTATGGGAGTTAAGTGACTATGGAAAAGATGGAATGATTATCTGTCTTTAAAAGGAGTTTTCAGTTTATGTTATTTACGTTTTGTTTTTTTTTTTTAATAATGCTTAAAATCTAATAAAACTCAACAGAAAGAAATAGGAATTTTACTTTTGAAAGAACAATGGGTCATGGAATTATATATAGGTTGCTACAGAAAAACATGCTTGAGCTAATTAAAGCATTTCAGGCTCCATTAAATCCACCAATCTGTTACACAGGATCAGAGACCTTTCCATAGTTGAAGGCAATTCATAATGCTTATGGTCTGTAAATATTAAATTTGATCCAAAAGTTCTCTTCATAATCTTGCATGTGGATCATTTCTGAAATACCATATAGGCAAAAAAATTACAGCTTCCCAAGGAAAGAGGGTTAGAATTAGAACATAATGTCTTAACATTTCAAAAAACATTCCTCAGAAATATACTCATTTTTGCTCTTTTAAAATGATGTTTTTAACAAATGCACACTTTAAAGAAGTAGTAAATGCTACGTTTCATTAAAATAGATTGGTTTTCACATTAATTTTTAGTCAGATTTCAGCAACGGTTGACAAAGTTAAAAAACTGCCAGTAAATAAATATATTTCTGTCAACAGAAAGTCTCAAGTAAAAACAATTTTTAGTAGAACATGCACAAATACAGTTTGGCAGGTAAGCCATTTGCATTTTAATCAGCCAGTAATTACATATTTACCTGACTCAGTGGTTTTGGGAAAAGTTAAAAGCTTCCTAACAGATATTTTTTCCTGATGAACAATTATACTCTATCAGGTAAGTGTGTGGTTAGGAATTGTAACACAAGTGAATGCCGGCCTCAGTTTTCAGCTTGAATCCCCATCATGGACAGATGCCAGATTCTTAATGGCTCTTCTGTACTCCTCCTTTGTTCATCTTGTTCATGCAGAGAAACTGTTGTTCCTCAGCTCTCATCTCCGATACTGTGTGATTTTTTTCACCAAAAGCATGCACTTCTAAAAGGATGTTGATAGTCCACTAGGTTGGGAAGAAGACAGGAAATAGACATACCTCACCAGTCTTCATATCATTATTTATTTCAGAGGGTTTAGAGTTGTTTTTCCATTCAAATGTTTTCTGATGTAAGGACAGCTTCTCTAATTATGTGAAGGTTAATCTTAGCATTTACAAAAAAAAAAAAAAACAACAGATTAACAAAACCACTAAAATATAGCATACTTCTGTTACATAGGACTGACTCAGTGGACATCATCAGTACACACATGCAATGCAACTGGATAAGTAATAGTATTTGCACACAGTTTTTCTAGAAACCCTGTAAGAGGACTCAAAGAAAAGATACATCTTGTATTATATATCAATGTTACCCTACCTCAAATGTCCTACTTTAAGTGATTAATAGTATTTTTTGTAGGATGTTTTGTCATGTGCTACTGACCACATTTGCCATGAGCCTTGCATTCATCTCCAGCCAAGTATGTTAGCTTTTCTTCAATTAAAGTTTTTCTGAATTTGGACCTTTATGATCAAGTACTGGAACTGTAATAATTATTTTTTTTCTTTCTTCCAATTACTGCAGGTACCATCTTCCCTTCCATTAAATACATTTTTAGGTCTGTTACCTGAAGTTTTAAAGAGGATTTCACTGAGAACTGATGAGAAAAAGCCTTATTCTAGTCAAACTTACTGGCTTTTTCTTGTATTCATTGCAAGGATCAATTGATGCAAAAATAACAGAGAACGCTCTTAAGTTTCACAGAGTCGTGGAAGCGTTATCGGGAAGAGACCTCTGGAGGTCATGTAGTCCAGCCTCTGGCTCAGAGCAGGACTAGACTGAATTTGCCCAAGGAGAAATATTTTTTTTCATGTATGCCACTATGTATCTGAACTTATTATGTAGAAAGATAAATTTAAAATAAAATTTAGAACACTCTTCAAAGATGTGTCAAAATATCAAGGGTTATATTTAGAGTAAGAACAAAATTACTTCCTTCATCTGTAAAACTTCTTTTAAGTGCAAAAACTTCTTTTAAGTTTTCTGAAAGCAGAAGTGATCCTGAGAATACAGCATTTCTCAATTAGGTATTATTAAAGGGAAATCTCAACCATTTAATTTAAAAATGCTAACTGCAGTATGAAGTTACATTTAACAATGTAGAATTTCTATTACAGAATAAATGTTTTGAAAGTAGAGTTCAAAACAAATGTTTTGAAAGAAATGTGTTTCTATGGCAAAATTTTATGTGATCAGTTTTTATGGAAAGAACGCAAATATTCTTGATGAAGAATCCTTCATTTTATATTTTGTCTCATCTAACAGGCTTTCACTGACTGTCAGTCATTACTAGTGGGACAGAATTCATAGATAAGGAAAATCTGTCTCAAAACTGGAAACGCCACATTTAATGACGAGCTATTTTAGTGCATGGGTGCCTCCTTTTTTAATTTGTTTCAAATTTTTTTTCAGTAGTCCTCTATGTAGATAGCTAGAAAAGTTAGAATATCGGCTCGCTTTCCTCACATACACAGGTAGCTTAGGTGTTTTATGAAAATACATTATAGTCGTACCAGGTAAATGCTTCCTATGATTTACTCAAGAATATATCAGCAATGTTACCAGAAGTAGATGTCAGCTACTGAGTTAATGAGTTAATTCCTATTAATTGCCACAAGCATGAAATCTAGCCCTCAGGAAGGAATATGCTGCCATAGTTCCCTGCTATAAAGGAACCCAAATCTGAAAGACTCAGATATTAAATATGATACAGTTGACATGGATTCAGTTGGCCAAATATTTAGCCAGACCACTGTTTCAGTAAAACTAAGTTTTCAGTGAATTTTTGCAGTTCTCATTTTATGTTATATACTGTAGAAAATGGAGAACAAGCATTATCTTGTAAATGTGTACTGTGCACACCAAATGTAAAATAATGGCCTTTGGTATCCATTCATTCATGCAGGTTTTACAATACTGATCTTCTGCTGATTCAGTAGGGTAGTTTAGGTGTAAAATGAAAGAATATTTCAAGCCCAAGTTTAATGTATGTAGTGTAAAAAGCAAATTCCATGTTTTCTAATCTATTGGAAACCTTGGTTAATGTGAGTTGGTACTGTGTTTGTCAAAAGAAAGACAGTTTTTACATAATGGAGCTGCTACTCTTTGGCAATTTTTAAAAAATTTTATGTCTTTTTTTACATTTTTTTCAAGCTATTGCTTATAACGTGTGATGAAATAATGAGAAAATTATTTACAGAGATGGCTATACAGAAAGTGAGACAAAAATATGATATTTTACTGTCAAAAATTGTCAGAAATCCATTTCTGATTATATTTGTTAGCTGTTTATGAGAAAGGTAAACATTTTCTGGTAACAGAACCATAAATTTGTTTTCCTTTCCTTTTACTAAGAACTACAAAGACACTGAGTATTAGAGGCAGTTGCAGTAAAATATAAAGTATATTAAAACTAGGCTACAGAAGAAAAATGGCAACATTGTGTAACTAAAAACGTTAATCCTTTGTATGGTGTATCTCAAGCAAAGGACAATCCAAGATGCTCGGTGGAAAACTACAATGTGCTTTTTATAGCTATGATGGGAATTTTTAAAAATTGCCAGAATCTAAACCTGGAACAATATATTCCCTTTATTGAAAATGAACCATAATCTCATTTGCTTATTTTTATTGTATACATGAATGTTTGCAGAATTGTATGCTACTTTTTTTTCTTTGGACTAAACAACTCCACCACTCTCCTGCAGAGTTTTCCTATGGCTGCAGCTACAGATGCTCTTGCTTTCTCATGTGTTTACGGAAGGAAGGCAGGAAAGAGTCTGCTAGTGGTTTTACCATCTATCCAATATATTGCATGGGGACATGTTTCCCAATTAAAACATATGTACACATTCTACCTGTGAGAGATTGGTATACCTCTGCCTAGCAGTTCATCTCAAAGAAAGGATAAAAACATTTGGGGTTTTTTAGGAATTTAAGCATCAAGATAAGCTCATAATTACTTAGGTGAATAAAACTCCATCAATATTTTGTAGGTAATTTTCTGCCTGTATTTCTCTTCATCCTTATTGCACAAGCTGATAACTCTAGTGTGAGTGTTCAGATCCTTCAGAGTGACCTGATTCCCTTAAGGTATCATAAGAGATGTTCCCAGTTTGTAGATGTCAGTGACAATCCCACGCCAGGACTGTTTCCATACCCTACCTCTCCAGTGCCCTTAGTCTGAGAGCTATCACCTCACCTTAGCTTGGTGAGATTGTGTTGCTCCACCAACCAGAGAGCTGTCATGGTTGTCAGCATCATTCTCAGCACAACCTAACAGCTTACAGTTAATTTTACCTAAATGGAGCATGTAATTAGAAATGTTAATATAGCCACAGTGTTAACACATTAATAATAAAACTTGTCTTTCAGAGTTTCCAAGCTGTATTTATTTAGGATTTGCTTTGACTTATCACTTTTTTTGTTAACCAGTAGCAAAAAATCCTCATGTTGTGCATATTTCAGCTGTCCTTTGTAGTCAGGACTCATCTCAGCCAGATGTCCACTCAGACCCCTATGTTTTCCTCAGGATTGTGTCTGCTTGTGTAAACTAGAACATTCATTAACCAGTACTTCTGCGATCAGCAGAACAAATGTAGCCTGGTTATCAGTGGATCTTTATTTTCTGCTTCTCTTACTGATATAAGCCATGTCTGAATCTTTTTGCCTTGTTTGGAGCCACTGTAAGGGTGCTGCCTTTGGCATCAAATAAGGTTGAGCCAGGGCTCTTCTAGAATGGGAGCGCTGATAGAGTCTTTGTGGGACGTCACTTATGGGATACCGTGTATAACATCTTTGGCCCACTTTGGCAACAAATGTGATGAAAACTAAGTAACAAATTCAAAGTTATAAGCTGAGAAGGAAGAAATAGAGACAAATGCCTTTGGCATGATTGCACAATCCTCATTTCTTTAGGAAAACTGTGCATAAAAGGGACTGTAGATAAAAAGTGAAAGAATGTGCTCCTTTAGTGATGATAATTTATTAATGGAACCAGAAACAATGAAATATGTGGGCAGAAGGAGCTCTGTCTAATGTATAAATTTCTCTTAAGATGTCTGGAACAGTCACTGTTCCTAGGCTTAATTCCGTGAGGCCTTTGATTTTATAAAGAATTTGGGGTGTGTTTCAGAGAGCTTATTCTCAAACATTTACCAAAGAAAGGACATGAAGCACAACCAATTCTGTGACCTAAAGAATTGTGTCAGCTTGGGGTTTGGGTTTTAATTTCAGTGTCCCCCTAAAACACCCCATAATCCTGCCTTTACCCAGATCTTCAGGTAGAGAGATATTCTCTGTATCATTATCAGCTCTTCACCAGGCTCAGCAGCCTGAAGGATATTTATATCGCTCCCTCCTCATTAGCAATGAGCACTTTAGAGCCTTAGATTTAGGGCTATGTCAAGGAAAAGTCCCTGATAGTTGAGCTCCAATGGGTTTCAGCTGACCTGTAGTTACTGCCAGAACTGCTTTTTAATGGGGACTGCAGGGCAGCTGGGTCTTGGTCCACTGACAGCCAGACCACCGTCTCTTTCTGAGCTCCCACTGATTTTTGTCTGGCTTTCTTTTTCATAGAAATTATGGGTATAGGTGTGGAAATTAAGGGTCAGTCTGATAGGGAGCTGCAAAGGAAGCTGTGCATTAGCATAGACGTAGCTGACAAGCTGCAGGTCCCCAGGGAATTGATGAGACCAGCACCACCATTGTCTTATGGAGCATTGCTTTCACCTGTATGGAGCACAGGGAAGAGCTCTTCTGAGTGGTGCATGCTGACCTATCCAGCTGGGTGGAGAGCTTCTGGGTTAATTCATGGGATCACCAGAAGGGTGACTACTATGGTGCTTCATACTTGAAGCATAACTGTGACTATATTGTCATACTGTTTCTGAATGCGTCAGGAATAACTCGACATACATGAGCAGAGTTATGATGCCGTGAGAGCAGAAAATGCTTTTTGTCTTTGAGGAGATGTCCTGCAGTTTTGAAGCAATTATATATATACACATATCTGTGTGTATATGCATATGTCACTATATGACATTACTAAACTTAAGTATGACATGGATAGATGTCATATGGCCATGGTTATTTATCTACAACAAAATTACATAGTCTTATGAATCCAATTATCTTCTATCATTGTTTTCTAATCCAACTATCATTTGAGATTTCTGCTTGATCACTCTGAGAAGTCTAAAAATTGTTCTTGCATATGTTTCTGTAGCTCCCACTGCTTTCAGTTAATGGTACCACACATGGAAAGAGTGAGTCTAGGTTTAAAGACTATCAGAGTTACAATCAGCTCATATTCAGTATTATCTTTTCAATTAAAAATAAACTCTGAGCTACAATTGCTGAAAGTGAATTTTGATTTATTGGTCTTTTAAGGAATTTAGAATCAGATCGTCTGCTTCCAGAAAGGAAAGATCTAAATATCTGCATTCTTATGTTTTGTGCAAAGCAGTTTGGGACTGTCTTCTGCTCATGGACTGTCCCAAATGCTTACCACATGCTGTTTCTTGAGCTACCTCTGCTGAAACTCTTTCGCATGAGGAAATACATAATGGCATATAATTGTCTATATATCATCATTAAAAAGATATTTTCAAAGTAGAGACCAGAAAAAGAATCATAACTGGAACTTTTTAGGAATTCTTGCAAATACAGTGATGACACCAGTAGGAATAAAATGAGGTCTAGTATGTACTGAATTGATGTGTAGCTTCCATTTGATTTGATTTGGAAAGTGTGTGGGGCCTGACCCAAAGTTAACATAATTAACTCCTGATGTTCACAATGAGACATGAGAAAAGGGTTCTGTAACAAGAAATGACCCTCCCCTGTGCTCTGTGTGTGTAAGGAGGTGGGGGCGATAACATAAAGTCCAGGATTGAATTGTCTCACACCTTTATATTGTTTCTTTTTCTGGCTATAGTCTCTTGTCCTGTATTTGTTTTGCTTTCACTGTGCCTCAGTTCTCAAGGATGTAAAGTATATTGACCATCTCATAGATCGTTATTTTATTGTGAGTTGCTTTTCTTTTTCATGAAAGGCTGTTAAAAGCTTATATGATCTTTATTATTCTTTGTATCTTTAAGAAGCTCAGTGAAGAATTCATATTCTGAGCACAGGTGAGGCAAGATTTGTCAGGGTAAGTAATTTATTTTATGATATCATCAGTTGTAGCTGATGAAAAGCCTGGCCACTTTCTGGTTCATAAAACCTCCCACTGTGCTGCCGGTCTGAAAAAGTATCAGTAACTCTCATAAAAGATTTTTTTTTTTTTGTCTCTCTGCAAATATCAACTTATTTAATTATGTAGCCCGTCATGGCTACTGCACTATAGTTTGAACACTGGCTAATTAAAAGGCTGAAAATTCAAACCTTTATGCTAGGCTTTTGAAGGTTATAAAGGTGAAAAAAGAAGCAAGTTTGGCTCACCCTGCGCCCCTTCCCCAGATTTAGCTGTGTGGTCTCCCAGGGCAGGAAGGATGAAGGCGAGCACAGTTAATCATTTGAGCATCCGTGGCAGGTAAGATGCAGGACAGGCATCACTGGGCAGAATCTCATGGTAGACACTCAGGCTGTTCTGCTTTCCCTAGGAAATCAGGTCGTCATAGGTGCAAAAGCTGCTGCAAATTGTGTGGTGGAGACTGTGGTACCCCCTCCCAAAACCAGAACATGAGGAACTTCTCCAGCTGCCCTTTACCTCCCTCTTACAGCACACAGCCCACACATTAATTTCTAATTTTCAGTCTTGGCTCATGAAGGCAGCATAAATTTACAACTATTGAAAAGCATTTAAAGATATCAAATAGTTTACTCAGAAAATGTTTAACTGCTTTTCTCCCACTGCTGGCAAACAGTGACCTTTCCATTTTAAACTCAAATGATGCACAAAGAAGTGACTGCACAAGCGGGAACAATGTCAAGAACCTAAAGCTAATCCAGAGCTCACTGTCTGAACTATTCAGTAGCAATCGGTTGAGCCCAGTCCTGACATGGCAGGGTGCAAATTTATAAAATACAACAAATAATGGATGCTGGGTAGGGGTAGCAGAGCATGGTAAGAATGCATTATTTTGTTTGTAATTGAAATTTTGCAAGAGAACATTGCATTGTTAGCATAATTGCGAACATTTTAGAAGGAAAGAAAAATGTTCAAGGCTTGTATTCTGGTTTATGAAAGAAAAGAATTGAGTCTCTTTGGTCCTGACTGCAGTTTTGTTGTAGGAAAGAATTCCAGCACCTTGTGCATGCATACTGAAATGTCATAAAAGTATTCATTGTAGAAAAGTAGGATGTTTTACTGGCCCCATCTTGCTGTCAAATGGCATTGTTTACATACTGATTCCCTTCTCAGGGATATGCCTCAGTGGCATGTCTTTTGGCTAATTAAGGCTTGAAAATTCAACTTTCTAATCTGCACCTTAAATCCGTAAATGATAGTCAGGGTGAAAATTGATGCTCCTGTGTATATCTCTCTGTACGCCACAATGAGACCCATGCATTAACCTTCAAAGATTTCTACAGTAATGGATCAGAGTACTTTAAACTCACTTATGAGTGATCTCTTCTAACTTCATTAATGACTCTACTAATTACATAGTTAATCATGTCATCTTGAAAGCTGAAAAAATAGATAACAAACCATGGCTCCTCTTTCCATAGTTTCATTGCTCTTTTTAGTTTTACTGTAAAGATACAGTAGGATTAAAAAAAATCAATTATATGCCAGTATGTTTTGACCTTTGTAGAGGAAAACAATTGCTTTTATGGCAAGATTTATGCCTGTTCAGAAGCTCTTGCATGGGTTTATTTCCAGGGTATTCCATCAAAAATCAGGGCAAAGCCACCATCATCTTGGGAGAACTGTAATGCAAATGAAGAAATGGCATTGAATTAAGCTTAATACAGAATGGGTCACACAAGGAACCCCAGTCCTGACACAGAAGGAGTATATAGTAGACAAGGTGCTCTTTCTTCTCATACTGCTTTCTCAGGTGCTTTTCTTTCTACTAGAACTTTGATATCCAAGGGATAGTCATAAAAACTGAAATAACATGTTGCCTGACGTGCCACCCCAGAACCTCCCTGACATTTGTGGTGTGCCTGGGTGTGCATCTGAAGATATATATCGAAATGAATATAAAATTAGCCTACCATAAAACCTGTAGTCCAACCCCACATCATTCTACACATAAAATTAGATTACAAAGAATTTGTTTGCTTCTTACATTCTTATTGCTTAGGTGGCAATGGAGCTGCACATGCCCTGATGCTTTAAGAACAAGTAAGGAAATTATGCTTGTTGACATGCTACTATCTTGAGATAGGCTGGAGATGTGCCTATAAATAAGATCAGATCAGCAGATATTTCACCGATGGGAAGGGCCTTGAACTGTCAATGCCTTAACAACCTGCAGCAAAAGGAGCATCTGCAAAACAAAGCACCAAAGGAGTGTCATCTTTAATCGACACTGCTTCCTTCCTTTTATTAAAGCAGTTGTAATGAAACCCTGTTTCTCTGCAACAGGCCTAATATTTGATGTATTGTCAAGATCTGAGCACAGCATGCCAAGATAGACTATTCCTAGTAAAGATCCTAAGTGTGGTGGCAATTTATAACTACCAAAACACAAAACAGAAGGCATGAACAGAAGCCTTTGTACCTTGACCTTACAACAACAGGCATTGTGCAAGCAAAAAGGCCATTTGCCACACTTTTCAGACCAGATCTGCTATTGAAAAGATTCATGAAAACAAATATGTGGAAAAGATCCCATCCATGAGCTCAGTTAAGAGCCCAGTCTTAGGCACCTATGCTATAAAACACTAAACATGCCCTATGTCTTTCCTCATGCTTATGTGAGGAGAACATGGAGCCTACATGTTCTTCTCATGTTGCCAGGCCAGTGTCCAAAGAGTAGCTGCATTGCTGCCAAGACCATAGTCCTCACTTTTCTCAAAGGAATAATCATAGATATGCCGAATGCCTCTATCTTCTGGACCACTCATGGTATTCATGATGCAGGAAGTAACGGTGGTCCTCTGGGCAGGGGAACTGTCTCACATGTTCTGCTTGGGGCTCAGATTCCTTGTCTTTCTGAAGGGTCAAAACAAAACCAGGAAATATTAGTTCTGTACTGGGTAAGTTCTGCTTGGACCTTACTTTCACAGAGACAAGAGAAATAGCAGACAATTGAAATAAACAAACCAAGAAGACTGGTTTTCAGCGATGATGTGTCAGCCTTAAAAAAGCATCTTTCCAGACAACAGAAAGGTATTAACAGCAAGTATTAAAAAGGCATAAATATCCATGCTGTTGCTTCTCAGGTTTTATCCTGAGTATGAATTTATCTCAAGTATTATCTTTTAGTGTGCATGTTAGTCAGTTCTCAGATTGGTGGTTGTTGAACCATAGCCCATACAAAAGTATGAGAACGCCTCTTCATTTATCAGCAATTCAAGCTCCAAGTTCTAGGGGGAAAAGAAAAACCTGGTTAGATAATAGAATCATAGAATACCTCGAGCTGGAAGGGACCCATAAGGATCATCGAGTCCAACTCCCTGATCCTCACAGGACTACTTAAAACTACACCATATGACTAATAGCATCGTCCAGATGCTCCTTGAACCCTGACAGGCTTGGTGGTGTGACCACTTCCCCAGGGAGTCTGTTCCAGTGACCGACCACCCTCTCAGTGAAGAACCTTTTCCTAAAGTCCAATCTGAACTTCCCCTGATGCAGCTTCATTTCATTTCCTTGTGTCCTATCACTGGTCACCAGAGAGGGGAGATCAGCACCTTCCCCTTCCACTGCCCCCCTTGAGGAAGGTGTAGACTGCGATGAGGTCACCCTTCAGCCTTCTCTTCTCCAAGCTGAACAAGCCAAGTGACTTCAGCTGCTCCTCTTCAGTCTTGCCCTCAAGGCCTTTCACCATCTTGGTCACCTCTGGACACTCTCTAATAGTTCAATGATGTCCTTCTTATACTGAGGCGCCCAAAACTGCACACAGTACTCGAGGTGGGGCCGCACCAGTGCATTGTAGAGTGGGACAATCACCTCCCTCAACCGGCAAGTTATGCTGTGCTTGATGTACCGCAAGTTGGTCCTTTTAGCTGCCAGGGCACACTTGACCCATATTCAATGGGCCATCACCCCAAACCCCCAGATCTCTTTCTGTGGGGCTGGTGTCCAGCATCTCATCCCCCCAGTCTGTATGTATAACCAGGATTACCCTGTCCCAGGTACAGAATCTGTCACTTGCTCTTGTTAAATTTCATATTTTTCTTTTTTTTTTTTTTTTTTTTTCCATTTGGTATTAACTTGATACATTACAAATCAGTTACAGGGAAGATTTAAAAAACCCCTGGATTTGTTTTAGAAGGATTGGATCTTCAAGACAGGAAACAAATGTATATTCAGCTCGCTGTGAGTTGAAATTACTTGTTCAGCTAACTGTCTAGAAATTCATTGTTTGGATAAATGTGCCTTAGCTTAATCTACTTTCTCAGATGTCAGATAACCTAGTACACCTGGTCCTTAAGAGACAAAAAGGGAAGAATAGATGAAATGAATGATAGCAGTTTTACAAGGTGGTCTGATTACTTTTGGAAGTCCTGATGATACTTTCCCAAAAGCACTACTTATCTGGAAATACTTCTGAAAATCTTATCAGCTCCATCAGTGTTTGTGGTGCATTTTATACACTTTTGAGTACTTCAGATTTCTGATTTTCAATAGATCAACTGCATCTGAGATAACTGAAATCAGAATGAGGTTTTTTTGATTTGTAGAGTTTGTCTCGATTAAATCAGTTGGTGCTGATACCTTCCAGGTATGATTTATGTATTTCCATCTGCCATAGGTGAAAAATAGCTTTCTTATTGCCTCACAGACTTTGGAATAATTCACTCAAAAGGAAAAGGGGAAACTTTTGCATTCTTTGTGCATCCAAAGCTGCTTCTCACTTTGGTTGCACTCTGTAAGGAGCATGTGAACACTACTGAATAAAGATCAGATGTAACACCCAGTTGTTCTTAATCATTCCTATAGTTTACAAAACACTGTACATCTCTCAGAAATTTGAGCTGTGCCTTTTAATATCTTAAAATGGCTAAACATACACGTACATACTCAGAATGAATAAAAGAAAATGAAAAAAGTAACCTATAAACCTTTATTGACAACAAGCTTATACATAAGGACTATCTCTAGTTTCCAACTCATCAGACTGTATATTTGAAATATAACTAGAAGTAGTTTTTACTTGATTGTGCTGGCATGTAAAAACATCACATGTAAACTAGAGAGTAAAAGCAAGGAAATTCAACTCTACGTTTTCAGGATTCATTTAAAATTCTTAACAAGCAGTTCAAAAATTGTAAAATCAGAACACCTGAGAAAAATTACCTTGATTTTACTGTTAAGTGGTTGCTATATAATAGGTTTATTCATTTTCCTGAAGCAGAGTCTGATTCTTTCCTTGTATTGTCTTTTCAATGCAATCGTGGGCGTAAATCCTGGTGGGAACATTTGAGCTTTGAGAAAGGGACTGTCAAAATAGATACAAGATATTTTCAGAGACAATTTAGAACACTGAATACTTGAATCTTCTCTATGTGAATCAAAACAAAGCAAGCAAAGTCTTTGGAGTTTATTGACACTATCAGTTCCTCTGAAAAATGTTTATACTAACTACTTGCTTAGAGTAGGTTTGTTTTGTGTTATGCTTGATAAAATGAAACACATCTCTTGGGATGAAGAGAGGCTGATGCTACCTCCAAAGAAATAAATGATCCTGAAAGATAAGTTTAGTTTTCTGTGCCTCAGCCTTCCAGATTGCCAGCAATGAAAAGAGGATAGTCGCTAGCCCTTGTTGCCAAATCTGTCCGTGGTGTATGGGCAACATGCAAGAAGACCTTGTGCATGCCCTTTGCTTTCCAATTGCAAAAGAGGGAAAGCGATACTGTGCCATTTGTAAAATACTCTGAGGCAGGTGGATGAAGGTCCTGATTATCATTACTGCTTCTACTCTTCAAGATGTTCCACTGTCTCTTTGTATGAGTAAAGAGTATTTAGATGAAGAAATAAGCAAAATTATCCTGCTATTTGAACACACTACCTCCTCCTTTAATATTTTTATATGAAAGGTATTCTATATTAGTGATTACATATGCAGTGTGCTGAGTTGTGAAGAAGTATTTCCAAGAATGCAAAGCTATGGTTATAAAATTGCTTCGCCTCAGCTGAAAATACTCTTAATTCAATAGACAGGATACCGAACATAAATTATTTTAATAGAATGTATTGTGCTGGGAAAGGAGACTACACCAAGCTAGGAATATTGATGTGCATAAAATGAGATTGTCACTCTTCCTGACATAAATATTATTTCTCTTGAGAGCAAACCTCTATCAATATACTTTAATAGTTATGACCTCTAGCAAATAATCATGTTATTGTGTGAATGCAATAGGCAGGCATTAAAGACAACAATCTCCTTTGTGTTCACAAGTTAAGTGAAGATTCTAGTAGAGCTTCTGAACTGGCCTTACTTTATTTTAATCCCCAAAACTTATTTTGACTCTTCACGTCAATTCTTAAATTTTATGTAGCTCCTATTTCTTTAGATTTTAGCAATTGTTTTCCTCTTCTTTCAGTTGCTTCTTTTCTTAATGTTCCTCATATTTACATGGGGGAAATAGTTTAAATGCCAAGTCCTGCCTCTCTTTAATATTGTGTTAATAGAAATTCCCTGGTAACTCTCATTGCACTGTTTTCAAATTCTACCCAATAACGCTTGAAATTTGTTTCTTTATTCTTGGACTTTTAAATTACTCTGCATCTCCTTTTTGTCTTCTGCATGTTCCATTCCATTTTCCTATTCTGCTTCATCTTTCACAAACTCTTTTTACTGCAGTGCAGCGAGCCTGCTTCCAAAACTGAAGCAGAGACTGAGCTGTGATTCACGTATCTCAAAGGTGGAGTCCCGTATCACCCATAGCTTCAGCTGCCTGTAATGCTGTCCTGAGACTAGCAAAATGCTGCTTTCATTTCCCCCAGATACCCATAGCCCCTCAAGGGAATGAAAGGCATCCTAGACATGCATCTTCAGCTGTCAGGAAAGGCCATGGGAAATACTACAGCTATGGGCACCAAAGAGCCCTTTTGTTCATGGAAAGTGTGTTATGGATGGTTGTACAGACCCTAGAACATATTTTGTTGCTGAGAGAAGATGCAGCAGTCCCATCAAAGGAAAGGATCAAAGGAGGATAAGTATGCTGATAGTTTAGGTGAGGGGTGATCAAATAGGGGAAGCTTACTTGTGAACAAAAGTTGGGGATTAGGTTGTCAAGCCTGCTTTCACTAAACGCCATGGAAAATATTTAGCTGGCTTCCTCTTGGGCAACTTGGAGAATGTAAAGTGTTTTTAAAAATTCCATCCTTGATGAGAAAAAATGCTACACATTGCAAATCATTATTTTCATTCTCTGTTATTGAGGATTCTCTAGAGGTACAGTAGCCTTAAGTGGCAACTTGTTTGAATGAGTGCTGCTGCAAGGACTAAGAGAGGTATCAAAACCCATATGAACCATTAAGTTACGTGGCTATTACAAGGTGCATTTATAAAACTGGACAGCATTTGAACATTGACTCAGTATTTGAATATTCACTGTGTTCCTACACTTCCTTTTTTCCAATAAAAAATGAAAATAAAAAGAGCAAAAAAAGCATGCCTCTTTCTTTTAATCAGAGTAAATTGTATTAAAAGACAGCAGTTACCAGCTGGAATCATAAGCGATCACAGTTCTTGGTGACATAGCGTCTCAGAGACGCATGAACACATTCAAGTGGAGGTTTCCTCAAGCTTCTCCACTTATATTCACGATTCAAAACTGAAAGAATGAATTCTGCAGTTACTGATCAAATAAGGATGTAACACACTGAATTTGTTGAATGCCATTTTTAATCAATACAAACAAGCAAAACTTCTCAGAGGCATGCTGGTATCACTTTCCTCTAATTGTCTCAGAAAAATTTGAGTGAAAAGCATTTCTGCTCACCGGAAGCCTTGATAATTTTAGGTAAATGCGGCATGTAGTTGAAAACATGTGTTTGCTTTATCCACCAGCAACACTTTGTTTCTGAGACATAAACCCTCAGCTCAGGGATTGTAATTATCTATTTATATGTCAACCAGCATAGCAGCACTAAACGTGGCTGCAGTTCATGGCTGATTATAATAATGACATTGATCAATCTTTTTGCAAAGTAACTAGAAAAATGTATTTGTTAGAGCAAAAATTGTTATTGGCAGTCCAGGTTAGGTAAATAATATGTCAACCCTGAAAAATCTGGTAAGGGAGACTGTGGAACACGCACTCCAGTCTAAGTAAATCTTTGTGGCATAAGGAATAATCCATTTGCTTCCTGCCATCAGAAACCTTCCCTCATGCTTTATCTGTCACATTAAATATTGACACCTTCTGCTGAGCAGTAGAAATATTTGGAGCCCTCTGTCTGGGTCTGCTTGAAGAGACATTATTGATATAAAATGTGCAGCACTTTTTCTTTGTGTAATTTATGGGTTTAATTTTCTAATACACAAGTATTTGCACAGAGGGGAGGGGGTGAAACAGCATTGTCAGCTGTCTCTTAAGCTGTAGCTTTAGGTCTAAAGAGGCCTGAAAAGGTCATTCTGACCAACAAATCAATTCAAGCTACAGAAATTACAGAAAACTTCAAGACACAAAACTTTGACAGAATCAGTAATTATTTTGCCCTTGTGTTGATTTTTGTCCACTTCCTTTTAGAGAAATCTAGCAAAAAAGGTCAGTCAAGATAGAAATATCCCTTCCTGACAGTTCCATAAGAAAACTGATTTTCTTTCAACGTAAAGCTAAGGTGAAAAACACACTCAAATGCTCCTTTTGTAGAATATTTGGAGATGTTCTGGATTTTGTTGTGCTTCAGAATAAGGCAAACATTCTACCTTCTTTATAGTAGGAGTCTAGCAGATCTAGGTCTAGCTAATGCCTTTGCTGCCTGCAAAATTTTTTCACATAAGAATTTGTGTCACCTAGTTGATTATAATGCAAGATTTCTGGTCACATACTAAGAGCAAGTACTTATAATATTGCATGTAACACCTATTGCTCAGATTTCCTGTGTCATTGCTCTGATGAATTTGCTTACGCAGCCTGACTTACACAGAGACTTAGTAAACCAGTAGAAAGGTTTGTAGACAAGATTTTTTCCATATTTAACTTTATGCTGTGTCTCACGCACTAACGTGCCACACAAAATCAGATACAATTTAAGGATTAAAAGACTAGGATCCCTCTTAACTACCTTTCTTTTTTAAAAATAAGAAGTCAAGCAAAGGTAGTGAATGAATGGTAACAAATTTTGTTCATTACCCATGGCACTCTTCCAAAATGAGAAATACATTTTTAGGATACAGACATAACATTTAGATGAAAGATTATCATCCATCTAAACTTTGGCTGAATTAGGACCAAAGATTTTTTACCCTATTAAACACAAGTATGAAATTTTGAATAGGAGATAAGATACCAAAAATAGTCCCCAGTGATGTCTACAGGGTTCAGACAAGAGGACTTGATTCAAGCCCACAGACACTGCCTTAAAATATTTATTCAGCATTTTCACAAGTGCCATTTTGTGTGAAGTCAAAAAAATATTTAAGTACTTTAAGAAAGTTGTGTTACATGTTTAAAATTCATCTTTGAAAGTATATTGATACCCAAAACAGAAGTAATTTATTCAAAGTTTTAAAAAACCATAAAAATAGAATCTTGTTGAAGTTCAGGGTTACTATGAATATTTGTAAGATAAATGAGCCTATACAAAAATGGCACAAGTTGCTCGATTGAATTATGGTACAAATGCAAATCAGAACTTTAGCTATGTATTAAGACAAATACAAATGTAGAGACTTTCAGAAGCCCATTATTTACTTAACAGGGTCTATCATGTAGATGTGTAATTAGGGATTTCTTAGAAAGTTGTCTTTTTTAATTGTACCTAATACAACATAATTGTCTATTAAGTTAATGAGTATGTAGGGATTCCTAAATCTGCAGATTGCATGGTTGCCACGTGTATATATTAAAGCCATATGTTCAAAATCATCAGGATGATACTGAAAACCTCATCTAGACAGGATGCTACTTCTCTCAGTTAAGCAGTAGCTATATTTATTAGCAATTCTTTTTGCCATTAATTGGAATAACCAAACTGAATGTCCTTGACCTTTAAAGGGTAAGAGTAGGGACGTTTTTGTAAAAACCAGCTCTTTTCAAATGCAATAGGATATTCCAAATAATGGGCACATAAAATCAGGAATAACTTTTGAAACCTGGGTAATAATTTTTCATAGATTTTAGCGAGACTGTTCCATAGGGAGGTCACCTAAACTGTGTCTGAAGAGTTAAATAGTGATGCTTCACTTACTTACTTAAAAAATCCTATAAGGCAAAACATAAATTGTCAGAAGTATGAGACCAATCAATTGTTAAATCCTTTTTCTCCCTTTCAGTGTGTTCAGCGATGGGTGATTAGTTTATATGAAATTTATCTGAATCCAGAGCTGATAACAGATGTTGTGCTTGGTCAGCTTGTGATTGCTGATATAAAAGGATTTACTCTTATCTTCTCAAGCTAGCCACAGTTCTGTCTTGAAATGTCATTTCTGCCTTGAGAAAAGGCAGTCTTGAGGAAGGCAGTGTCTCCTCCCTGAAAACTGGGTGCCAGCTCTCCCTTCCTCTTGTGGTTTTGCTGCCGTGTGTTTGCATCTGAAACTGTTCAGGTATCTTAATCTGATGTGAGAGATTGCACTGGGAATTGCACTGGAAAACGTCACATGGCTCCTGAAAGAGTATTAAGTATTCTGATATTTCACTCCATTCTTGCTGGTAGGTGCTGTCTGGACTGTTTTGCGTTGATTTTCCAATTTATTTAAGAATAGAAGATACCTCCTTTTCTCAGATTTGGTTGGAATTTTACTGTGCGTCATAAACAGAATTTCCAGGACATAAAAATTTTAATTTACTAAGAAAAGGTTGCTTTATTTTGTCTAGCAATGCCAGTGCTGATAACCATGTTCAAGCAGTCAGATTTTCCTTTGTTATTATCTCTCCGTGTGCCAGACAACACATTAGTAAAAAGCACCTTTGGGCCATGTTGTGCCATCAACCTTTTGAAGTGCTTTGAAAGTGCATTGAAATCAACAGGGAGTCTTATTTAATAGGCAATTGTACTGCCTCAGGATATTTGCTAAGAGCCGCACTATTTTCTTGGATGAGATAAGCAAGAGAAAAGAACTTGGCACATAATTAGAAAATACAGTTCTTTCCATACAGTTTGTTCAAACTAAAGCAGTCCTGTTGCTCTGGATGGAATTTTGTTGGGTAGGTGCAGAGGAATAATCAGGAAAAGAGGGGGACCTTGGATGGCACTGTCCATAGCATATGAACAGCTTCCAGAAATGTTTTTGTTGTTGTTGTTTTTAATCAGGAAGTGAAGGGCTGGCAGCTGGTTGCCGTGGGCTATAATTCAGCAGAGCACTTAAGCATGTAAGCAAATGAGACTTAAGCAGGTCCTCAAGGTGCTGATTCAGCAAAACCTGCCCCTTCCCCTCAGCAAAGCTCTGCCTCTTGACTGCAGGTAGATGGTCTCTGTTACTGCAGTGCCTGCACCTCTCGTGCTCTCCAGTCCACTGTCCCTCAGGGGAGGACTGAAAGGTAGGCTCTCCTTTTACAGGCTGGTAATGGAAGTGGACAGAAAGGCAGGGCAGAGAGAGAGTTATGTGTCTTGCCAAGTTCTCACAAAGCATTACTGAATAGCAAGCTCGTCGAGATGGTGGGCACCAGCACAAACACTACCCCACTTTCTCTCCCTCATTTTGTTTGACCTGAACAGGGGCTTGGTTATTCATGTCCTTAAGTCTCCAGCCAAGCAGGGTGGACAGAAATATTTGCCAAAGAGCTTTGCGTTGTCCAGAATGTTCTCCGTGTTACCAAGGAGTGAAGCATGCTGAGATTATATTTCCTTATGTGCCTCTGAAGATAAGAAAAAGCTTCTCAGAGCCTTCTACAACATGAGCAGAGACTCGGCATTTTGTACACAGAGGAAGATGTTGGTAGGACTTTCCTGCACCGAAAGACAGACACAAAGAGAAAAATCTTTATTAAGTGTTCTGAAAGGATCAAAGTATTCTTTAACAATAAATATGCAATGTGAACATCTGACTAGGGAACTTTGTGTGGTATGAAACAGCCCAAAAGAAACCTTTACATAAAAATACTACATAGGATTTATAAAACATATGGAAAGTAAAAGTTTCTAACATGGCTAGGTACACTGTACGTCAGTTCAAAAGTGCTTTGCAGCCTAGGTTTAGTATTTCAGAAGCTGAAACCACTGAGCTTAGGGACTTCACCCGAAAAGAGACTTGCCCCTGGTATTGCACATCTAGGTGCCAGATGTCGGTATAGTTCACGTTGCTGAGTTTGGCACTTTTTTCCCTATGCACTAAATGGGAATGGCACATGAGATCGGGCTGCACTCCTCTGGAGACAGCTAAGATGGACAAGGGGACAAAAAAGACAGTGTTAGACCTGAAACTGCCCATGGGTGAACAGAAACTTTGGAGTTCAATGCAAGTTTGCAACAATTTAGTGGGGAGACCTCATCAGCCTTGGAGAACAAAACCTACAGTTCACTCTGCATCCTTTCAGTTGAAGATGGACAGCCCTGCAGAGCGAAGGGCCAGGAAAGCAAGCAAGGTGACTTCTTTTCCGTTCTCTTCATAGCTGCAGGATGGATGCAATCCAGCTAATCAGCTCTCTACACACTGAAACAGTCATTTTACTTAATATCTACCTACTGTGCAGTAGTTTTGTGCAGCTCTGCCCGTGAATCAGGACCATTATCCAGTAGCACAATGAGCCTTATGGTTACTGATATTTGAAAATTTTTAGAAGGACTAAAGAAGGACTTTGAAAACAGCATATTAAATTTTGAGGCTGTTCACACTGTACAAATACAATTCTGAGGAATTTGCTTACCAGAGCTAAAATCTAACAGGATGTGATGTTCTGTGAATGCATTTTAGCATATCAACGTTATTTCCAGACCAGGTTAACAAATCCTTTTTATGAGATTGTTGCTTTTATTATCTAAAACATCTTCTAGACCCTGCATATTCAAGATTTCTGAAAATTCATTTTATCTTTCACTCTGATTTTTTGTATTACTATGCCAACAGATTATTAGAATGCCAGATGGAAATGAAATATGACCCCTTATAGATGTGTTTGTAATATAACCAGTAATGTACGTGACAAGCTTGAGGAATGAATGAGCAGAGATTGTGAAGGATATTTTATACCAGTTTCCACATAGCATGTTTTCCTTTTAATTCTGACGTGTTCTTTGGTAATATTGTAATGGATAGCAAACCAAGATTTGTCATGATGTTCATATTAAAACTAGAACTCAATTATTTACTCACTGGAAATGAGAGAAGCACAGTAAAAACCAAGATGGAATGCTATTTCTCAGAAGTCTTGGCTATCAAAAGTAATTAATTTTTTATAATATTAAAAAATAAAAATTGTCAAACAATCAATAACAGATTTTGAGCATTTAAAATAATAATGATCTCATGCATGATAAATTACTTGTAAGAAATGAAAGTTCATTTGTCCTTATAAAAAGAATTGCAAACAGTACATCTTGGAGTAAGGGTGAAAATTTTAATCTCCATCCCGCAGTTAAGTTTATTTAAGTGAACAATTAATGTCAGATCTAACAGGTACCTGCCTAAATGTCATTCTTTCTATATGACTTTTATTACAAAATGAGAGTTTCTTTGGTCCTACAGTATGGCATCTGTGTGTAATATTTCAAAGTCCTAAAATGTTGTTAATATTGATTCTTTATATATTAGTCCTACTTTTAAGAAAAACAGCAATGCCAAATAACTGCAACTCTGAAGGTGTTTTTCTTCCTGCTATGAACCTAACAAATCATCATCTATAGCACCATGTTCCTGTCCTGCCAGCAGAAGGAATATGACCAAAGAGCCTTGGTCAACACTGTCCCATCTGAGTCTTAGCTATTGGTGACTATGACAGGCATTTAATTTAAGTCAGTAATCGAAGAGTTTCTGGTCCAGAATCTGGACCAGAAGTCACTAATTGCAAGCATCTGGATGCCACCTCCACCTGCTTTCAGTCTTACATTTTACCTAGACAAAAGAATTTGTAAATTAAGACAGTGTTTCCCAGCAAGCTAGAGATGTGATCTGGAGAAGAACGTGGCATTCATCAAAAGAAGTCAAGGGGATTTAGAGATAAAAATTAAAGAATGAGCCTACTATTAAGATGCTGGGTTCTTAATTTTCACCTGTGGGAGAACTTTTGCTTCTGGAAACTCTCTGTTATAAAAAACTTTCATTGTCATTCATGGTTACTATTGTACACTGACATATAGAAAGATAATCACCCTTTTAAGTTTTTGTTCTTTTACTAATTCTTCAATTCCACCCTACCAAAAACTATGCTATCAAGGAAACTTATCATTAGCTAGCAATCTTGTTAGAAATTTAATTGGAGAACTCTAATTCTTAGGCAGTTCCAAATGATTCTTTCTGATCAATTTTATCATGTTCCTCTCCACTGAAGTGTTTCACAGTCATTAACTGTTAGCACATGAAACTCTTCTGTGGGCATGTGCTTACTTCTGTTTTGTGGATGGGAGAACAAAGCAGAAAGACACTAAGAGCTGGAGTCATTTTGCCTTGTTTTTCAGCCTAAACAAATCAGGTGTATAGTTTAAGCTGGTCGTCTAAATTCCCCCTCATGAGTGGTTATTTTAGATGCTTATAGAGTGGGGTAAATTGTCATCTGGGGATGCCTGATTCTCTCCATTGACTCTGGGCAGAGTTTATAGGAGGGCATCCCATGCTAAGCAGCTTGTCTAAAATACAGACTAGGGGATGAACTCAGGTGCACTGGGTACAAAATGAGTGCATGGTCCAGGAAACCATCTGTCAGGCACTGGCTCAGTTTTCAGTGTTTTTGTGAGTGTTACCATACAGGCTGCATTTTAGATGGTGTAGTTAGGAGAGCTGTTTTGTAGTTTCAAAGTAGAACAGATTTTAGGTGCATTAAAATAGCTGCCAGTTCCCGCTGGAATTAGACTGCAAGAACTGACCCAGAACTGGACATGTTTTTTTCAAGGAGATCCAAACAGTGAAATGCACGAGTGTGGGATGCCAGAAAGATGAGAATACCTTCCTCCAGCATAACAAACTCATAACCAGGATCTGCACTAGCACTAAATAACGTAGAAAGTTGCCCAAAGGAGCAGGCAGCTGGCAGCTGGGAGGAAGCAATGAAATGACCCTAGCTCCTTTGCTAAGTGAGAGCCCTGGGAAGCCAGACTGGCCACCGCTCTTGGTGCATGGGAAGGAGCTGTTGTGTTTGGTGTAATGACAGCTCCTAATAAGGGTGGCCCTCCCAAGGGCAGGAGGATACTCTCCAGCCCTCCTGTCCTCTCAGAGAGCTGGGAGGAGAAGAAAAAGCTAACTGAAGTCTCCACAACCCTCTTCCCCTCTGGTTTTCCCCCATTGTCTATCCCCAGTTGGCCAGAGCTCCTCTTTTCCCCTTTCCAATCAGTTTTGCCCACCCTTTTCAGAAACCTTGGAGCAGCTCTGTAATCCATGAAAAATGTATGTCTCTGCAAGTAGTCAGTAAGAAAAGGAGAGCCTTTTATTCACCACACAAACACAGAAAAATCTCCTCTGAGGAGCAGAGAAAACTACCAGTTAAGGATAGTTTTGCTATCTTCCCTGAAAAAAAGAAAATTAAGATCCATGTGTTAATTGCTTATTCAGTATAATTTGGCAATTCTTTTGGATGGTCATTTTTCAGTCCATAACTCATGAAGTACATTAGCTGTTAGGACTGGCAGTTGGTTAGACTGTAGCATTACAACTTTATGAACAGGCACTTAAATGACAGGGTTTTGTTTTGTTCAGTGACTGGGTAATTGAAGTTTTTTGATCAGGAGGAGAACTCCATTAAATTGATAGAGAATTTGACTCTCTCACAGGGAGGATGATAGTAGCTTGCAAAGAAGATGGGTACAATGGGTAAAATACACCAATCCTACTAAAGAAAGCAGTTGCTTTCCTTCAATGAACTGCATTAATGTAGTTAATAATCTCTTGGATCTAGAAGAACACTTTTCTGGTGATACATCCCCCATTCAACACATATACTTAAAATGTCTCAAAGACATCTTCTGTTTTTCCCCGTGCTGGGGGTACACACCATCCCCTCCACTAATGACCACACACACAAATGGCTACAGTGCATGCCAGAGTCTTGCTTGTTATCTTTGGTCATCAAAAGATGTTTCGTCTCTCTTTCGGACTCTGTGTCAAGAGCTCTTAACCTAGCAGAAGTGTCTTCTGTAGGAACACATTTGGAAGAATTAACCATTGTTTTTGATGAACTACAAATTTCCCTTAAAAAGTACTTTTCAGGAGTCAAGTTGTTCATTACCGGATTATAGACAATTATAAGGGTGCAAACATGGTTAAACCAAGTTCAGTCTATAATTTTCATGTTGTAGATGTTTTTCAAGCTTCTTTCAATATTGATCACATGCCAGAATAATGAAAATGCAAGTATATTCAATCACTTACAGTCTTCAAAAAATGAAAAATACCATTTCTATTCTGCAGTCTTTTGAGTGGCTCTCCTGAGATATTATATCATTGTGTAAACATCCCAGACTGTCTAAAGCACCCCTTGCTAATCATTATTTTATTCCTATTTTTAGACTAACGTGAGAGGAAAAAAAACCAAAACAACAAAGTCTGAAGTCATGCAGACCTGTAAAAGTTGTCAAAATAACATTGTAAAATAACATTGTAAAATAACATTGGAGCACTGGAACAGGCTCCCCAGGGAGGCAGTTACGGTGCCAAGCCTGACAATATTCAAGAAGCATTTAGACAATGCCCTCAGACATATGGTGTGAATTTTGGGGTTGTCCTATGCGGGGACAAGAGTTGAACTTGATGATCCTTGTGGGTCCCTTCCAACTCAGGACATTCTATGATTCTATAATTGTCTATCAATTTATTAGAAGAACAGAGCAGAAGAGTGGTGGTGAGTGGAATTCTGTACCAATATACTTACTTCTTTGAGAATTATTGATTACCTCAGAAAGTCAGAATCGCGAATGTATTTGAATTGAGGTATTAGCTAACTAATCCCAGATCAATTTTCTCTTAACTAAGAAGTCTTGTAAGCAAAATTATAATGGAACATTTTAAATAGGAACAAACTATGGAAGGGGGAATGCAGAGGGGAAGGTTTTGGTAGAAAGGTAGGAAGCTATCATTTCACAAGGAAAGAAGTGTGGTGATAATCTAATGATAAAAATTACAAGTGATAAAATATTAAAAATAATAAAATGTTTATTAAAAACTCAAAACTGGAAATAGAGGGAAACTGATATTATTTAGAATTTATTACATGCAATACAGAGAGAAGTGTAGCTAAATACAGACAAAAATCCATGTCAGGAGAAGTAAGGATAATAGTTTTTGAAGGTGTATTAGGAATGAAGAATGGTAAAATTATTCATAAATGATGAAAAAACATATATGTTCAATAAATGTTTCTGCTCTTTATTTGCAAAATAACAGAGTTGTGTGATTTGATTTCAGAAGACTATATACTTTCCAGTTTTCTAGTACCTAGGAGAGATGTCAGTCACATTTAGCCAGAGATAGATATCTTAAATATCAGCCAGTTTTGATAAATTGAATCCAATCTGTGGAGATAATCTTTGGTCTTTTAATATATCACAGAAACTCAAACAGAAGCAGAATAATTTACTTAAATTTGCAAAGAGCAAGGACCTGAAGAACTGTTGGCTGACCAGAGTGAAATTAAAGGGGGAAGGTTGGAGGTTGGTAGAAGCATTGACTGATGACAAAATCAAAATGTAAGGATACAGCAGATGCAAGTCCTTCAACAAAATTTTGTGAAGAGTAAGTCCTATTTCCATTCTTTGAGGTTAGAAAATTGGTTAACAGCAGCAACATAGTAAACTTTTATAAGCTTGGCATTGCAATTAAAACATTAGTTCTCTAGAGCACTAATAAAATTCATACTAAACAGATAATGAAGGGGACAGTTGAGAACTATTGCCAATGGGTAGTTGCCTTGAAATAAAGGTCCAGGGAGGACTAGCACCAACCTGACACTGAGCATTTTCATCGGTGAAGGTGTCGGTGATAAACATTGCCCAAAATGTGACTGTAAATGGTACAAGGACTTGTGGAAGATGAGCATGAGCCCCATCACATAGAAAGATCTGTATTACATGATAAGCCAGACTCTGTTCAAACAAAAATGCAGGTTTTAAACACAGGGGAATGTGAAAATCTTGGTATAAGTGTAGCACGTACCTGTAGAAGTGGGGATGGTACACTTGTAAGGAATGACTTGAAAATGATCTAAGAGTCCAAGGGGGAAACCAGTCGAGTTCCTGATTGGGGATGTGCCAGAAGGGTTGAATGCAGCTCCTGGATGAATACGCAAGGGACTAATGAGTAGGAGGAGGGAGAAAATGCTTCTTTTGGAGACTGCCACAGTCAGAGCATTAGAAGGATTTCCCCATACAATTCTGATGTGCACGTTTAACAAATGCTTTGGGGGGAAAAGGATTGGGAAGAAACTTTGTGATTTGAATGAGGTAAAGAAAAAAGCTGGACTGAAAATTCACCATGGCAGACATAAGCTAAGAGGTAACATAAACAATTGCTGAATGTAGAGCACCAAATTGTTGCTTGTATTGTTTGATTTATAGAACTTGACAAAAATTCCCTGTGAAATGCAGCGAGGTGGTTCTTAGCTTTGCAAACACATTTTCTACAACATAAAACAGTCAGTGTATATTCCCTAGACTAAGAATGGAGAAAGGCTAACATTTTCTGTTATTTATTTTTAAGTGCAGCATTATTAAACAGAACTGAAGCAGCTACAATACTGATGTTAGGAATGCAGAATTCAGCACTTATTGAAATCAACACAAATATTCCTACTTCTCACCTGTCTCTAATTATTAGTGTGGTGCAGAATTAACATATATAACAATGGGTGAGGTCCAGGTCCATAAGTAAAGCTTCTAGATGCTATTATAATGCATATAACAGTTAGTAATAATAATGAAGTGAGATCCCTGGAGTATTTCTTTGGAAAATTAACTGTGATTTGCCTGCCTCTAATATTTTAAATTCCTATTTAAATTCATCTAGGGGGAATGGGACAGTTATGAAACAAAGTTTGTTCTTATTCTTATACCTAGTGAACAGTTTCCACAGTAAATAAGCACATAGCATCACATAATTCAGTGTAATTGGGCAGTTTTTGTTTTAATAGAGTTTGTAGGACAAAAAAACAAAAAAGCCCACAAAGAACTACTTCTCAATTTATTTTTTTTATATTTTTTTCTTACCTAGCACTTGTAGAATCTCTCCTCAGGAATGCACCCTTTCAACAGAGACAATGATCTAGTCCTTGTATTCCAGACACCCAAGTCTGAAAAGCATTCACTGTAGAAGCTGCTTTATTGTCTTTTTATGGACTTTTTTTAAGAGTTATACATTACTTAGTTCCCAGGTGGAAAAAAAAAAAAAAAAGAGTTTTATATTTCACTACTGAAGAGGCTATTTTCTGAATTTACCCTATCTTAAATTCTATAGCACATGTCTAGTTTAGATGTACTCCTTTTTATCTGTGTGTTTATCTAGACACATTTAACTAGATGGCCCAAACAGTGATTGTGTAATGAGCTATATAATTGATTTAGGATATGGACTTAATAACGTGGTTGAAGTAACCTATTATTACTGCAGAATTAGATTCCAGTAATGTGTTCTCTGTCCTGTTTTTCCCAAGAGAACAATGGCTTAAGTAGCTGGTTGAGTAACTGTTATCACAGATGTTTTACATGTATCTAGTGGAACTGGGCTCAGATAATGCTTAGGGTGTGTCCAGTGACAAATTTGGTGTAAATAATGAACCAAAGCATTATGCCTTAGCATTTTGCAAAGCAATTACCCAAACTGAACAATTCAAAATAGGCCATCGCTAAATTTAAAATGTGGATGATAAGCAGCCTGCGTAACATTGCTTTCACTATTGAATTACTAGATTGTGGTTGATGCTTTCTTTGAGAAATATGGCTGCAATTGCCAAAGAATTTCCTTAGTCTATAGTGGGCCTGATTCTATAATCATGTGCATAAGGCTACTTGCAGCAGGGAGAGTTCTCAAACTGAAGTCCTTAAGTGCCTATCACCTGCAACAGTAGAAATTATAGTGATTTTTTTTTCCTGCTTTCATTCCTCTCTCTGCTTCAGCTCTGTTTATTGCTTTCAAAACTTCTGCCCCTCTATGTTGCCTGACATCCCAACTTCATACCTCTGTGTCCACCCACATAGGATTTTGTGTTCAGAAGGCTGCTGAATATCAGATTATCTATAAAATTCAAAGTAGAAGATTCATTCCATGCTCTTCTGCTTCAAATGAAAAAAAAAAATCTGGACCTATAGCAAAATAATAAGATTCAAAATATTTTCATATGTATTATACCATTTATTTTCCAATAGCATAGACTAATGAGACCAGCATATAAGTCTTTCTCTCTGTTTGTTCCACTACAGATGAGCTGATTTGATTATGCAGACACATGTGCTCATCTCCTCTGATTTTCCAGGAAACCATATTAAAAGTGCTGGAAGCTAGAAGTGCTCCAGTGAGAAGCTAAAGCACTGAAATGATATGATCCATAAAAGAACTTACACCTCAAGAAAGATTTAATGTTTTCTTTTCAGACCTAAGTGCAGCATGTTCCTATCATTATGATTTGTACTAGAAGTTAATAATTAATGGAGTAATATAAAATTTGAAATAGTAGATAGGAGGCTATAATAATACTACAGATGGCATTAGTGTCCAGTATTAGCTCACAAAGGGTGAGAAATATCCAATTTTGAATACAGATTGTTCTCCAAGTAAAAGACCACAGTTTAGAGGATCCTTTTGCCACCTTTTTCACTAGTCAGCTAGAAGAGGTCTGGTAAGTAGATACCTGATATACAGCATTATTCTCCCACATCCAGCCTGCCGCATATGGTATTATATTGCCTGCCCCATCAGACATCTTGTTAGTGGTCTGGTCTGACCATCGCCATGGTAACAGGGAAAAAAACCATTTCTCCGGCAGTGCTGCCCAGCAGCGTTAGGTAACGCACATCTTGTTTGGTTCAGCAGCGAGCGCTGTGGCAGCCAGCACAAAATCCTCATCACCTCACACGGATCCTGCTTCTCCCTCTGCAGCTCCCGGAGCAGCAGCAGGTATTCCCGGTGACCAAAAGAAAAGCTTCCGATGACAACCCCCTTAAGGAGCACGGGTGGCGTGACTCAAATTTTTGCAGGCATGTCCACGTGATAACCACAACTTTAATCTCTATTTGCACTGTTGCTCTGTACACCTGTTACTGAGTTTGCACCTTTCCAGCTCCAGCCTGCTGAGACTGTTAGGAGTCTGCTGTGATTGTCAGGATGAGAGGCTGCTCTGGCACACTTGGCTGTGCTGGACCAGAGAGCATCCTCTTGAGCTAAGCTGTCTTCAGTCCTCAGGCTGTGTTTCCTCTTCACCTCTTACTAATGGTGACAGAGGACTGTGGCCAAAATCTATTCTTTTTGCTGAGAAGGTTTTAACCTCCTCCACAGCTTTCCAGATTGAGTACAAGTATTTTCCTCTTCTACATCCAATTATCTGGGTTGCTTTGAAGAAAATTTATCTTCATATTTTGGACCCACAAACCTACTATTTCCAAACTGTACAAGAATTTACTTCAGAGACCCCACTGTGTAGGACTGGTGTGTGGCTAATGCTGGAATACTGTTTATGTTTATTGTAACTTACCAAAAACATACGTAGTTTTTAAAATTACAGTTTTTAAACTGCATAAATTCAATAAAAACATTGCAAGCAATTGAGAAGTTTTTCTAAAAATAGTCCTTCCCTTGTTTACAACTGAAATCAAGCCATTGTTTACCAATACTCTACTGTCTTAATTATGTGCTGTCTTTAATGGGCTAACTGCAAGTCTGCAATTAAATAATTAGATCTGAAAACCTTCATCCCCTCGTCCAAACAAATTAAACAAAAAAAAGTATAGAATTCCAGCTTATTATGAGATTTCTACATGAAACAACTGTTGGTATGGATGTACTTTGTATTGGGACTTTAATTAAAATTCAGCAACATTGATAAGTTATTTTTGTATTATAAACAGTCACAGATAGTGCAATTTTGCCTTTAAATATCTGCTGCTTATTTCCACCCTCCCCTCTGCAGGTGCGCACGAAGATGTGCACATGTATATAAATTAGTAACGGCCATAAACGCAGAACATTATCACCCCACACATCTAGTTATAATATCTGGATATAATATGGTGTTTCCAGACACACATTTAATTCAGACACAAAAGAGTTTGGGCGCATGTCTCTTGGTTTACCTATTATTTTCTGACCCTCCAGGGGATGGTAGGAGCTCCTCTGTTACTCTAGTTGTGGTATCTGCAGCTCCTGTACATGTGACACATCTTGGACTTTTCCAAATCTTGGGATGCAGAATTTGGTTGTAAATCTAAAAACCAGAATACGAGAGTCCTTAAATTTCTATTATCCTAGAAATACGGACATGCAAAATACTTTAAGTAATTTTTTTCCTGTTATCTAAACTGAATCTTCCTTTCTGCAGTTTACCCCCATTACTACTTTCCTGTACTCTAAGGTTATCTCTTCACAGAAGACTTGTATGCCTATGAATATTATTACTGGTTTTTGTTGTTTGGGTTTTGTTTGGTTTTTTTGGTGGTTTTTTTTATTTTCCCCACTGCATATAAACAACTGCAGGTTATTCAATTTATCCTCTTAAGTCTGGCTTTCCAACTTCTGGGGCATTCCCACTCCCTTCTACTGGGCACTGCCCCGTAGCTCTGCAGCATTTCTAAGCAGAGGTACCTGTAGCAGTACCAGTCAGCTAAAATGGTGCTGAATAAGGTTCCTCTCTTGTGAGATTTTTCTTTCAATTCCTTACAGTCTTTCCTAGCCTCATGCCATTTTCAAATTAATTAACATATTTTCTTTTCCATTTCACATGATTAATAATGAGTAGTACTAAACATGGGATGGATAGTATCATTACATCATATATGCTCTATCCCTTGTGATGGTGATCATCACTACTGTGAATCCAGATTTCCAACTGGATAAACAGCTGGAAAGTTTCCCCTGTTGGCATAAGAGAATACCATGAAATGATGTCAGAAATGTCTGCTTTTTCATTATAATGAATGATCATTAGCTATAATAAAATAAGATACAATTAATTGTTTTTAATACTTTTAATAGGATTAATATTTGACATCTGTGATGTCAATTTTCTGACATAGTTGGCTCATTTAAATATATATATTTATATCATCATTATACTTTAGTGTGGTCCCAGAAAGCCTACATATTTTGGAAGTCCATGACAGAATGGATACAGTCAAAGAGTACATCTTGTAAGAAACTGAATTTAATCTGTCATTACAGTATACACTGCATTCATTTGTGCCTCTAGTTGTGTCAACATTACTCTGTCCTCTGCTTTTCTTCAGCTAAGGGATCTGAAATAAAGCTGTAAAAGGTGACCTGAAAATAAATTTATTTTAGTCCAAAATATGGGTAAGTATAAGTTAGATGTTCCAGTTGTCCAAACTTAAAAGGATTTTAACCTCATTTGCTTAAGCCTTCCTCTTGTTTGCCTCACCATAATGTTTTTGCCCTGCAACTCTCCAACCCTGGCCTAAGCTGCCAGATGCCTGCTTGCAATGTTCTTACAAGTCATTCAAACTCTTTAAAAATCGATGAGACTCAGCTGAGTGGAAACTCTATCACACCCTACACTAAACAACTGATTTCTGGCAATGCCCATGGGGCAGCAAAACATGCTGAAGAGTTGGCAGGCTATTGATGGCTTCCTGAGCCGAAGCTCCCACTGTGCCTGCTCCCCCCCTGTCCGTGCGACTAGTCATTTCCCAGGAAACCCCCAAGACTTGCTCCAGCCCTCTGGTGGGGGGGGACAAAGGGGTGCTGGGACATGCACTTTCAGTTTGTGCCAGTCTCAGAAATTTCATGTGTAATTAGTGTCACTAGCAGGTACTACCTGGGAGCAGGGGGAAAGGATGGTTAGGATCTCCATGCCTATGGCATATACTTTCTGTCGAGGCCCTGCTGGAATCTTTATTATAGGGAATCCTAGAGCATTTTCAGGGGTTTAATAGTGCAAGTTTTAGCTAAATTAGTTTTTTCTTAGCTCTTGGTAAACTGGGGAAATCTATGAAAGCATCCCACAGTATTTTATACTGACTGATTTGGACCATTTGCCATTTAATTTAAAAGTGCATCTCAGAACTTATTACTTGCAAGGTTCCGGCCCTACTGAATGGAATAGCAAGGCTCCTATTCATCCCAGGCAGGATTTCACCCTCAAGTGAAGGGAAGAGAGCTGAGTACTTCTCAGGTTTAGGCTCTAATAGAAGATCTTTTTTTTTTCTCAGTCTTCAGTTAATATTTGTCAAAGAGCCTGAATGTGGCTATGCTTTGAAGCTTATATATATAAAAAAATGTTACTAGTGTTGTAAAATCCAGCAACAATTATTGCTTTTCATGAAGTATCTTGACATTTATTGTACATTAAGAAGTGGTAAAACAGAAGTTTCTACAGATTTCTATGATGTGAGTTATTAGCGTAGTGTCCCTGTAATATGCAACAAGCCAGTATTATAACAGTGCTATGATAAACTGTGCCAGTGATCAACATATCCTGGAGTTATGCACAGTGAAATGATATACCATTTTAATTATATGTCATCATTTTAACACAAGCAATTTTTTTTCTTGCATTTACAGAGTATACCAATCACAGGATGGTTGAGGTTAAAGGCAGCTCTGGTGATCATCTAGTCCAACTGCCCTTCTCAGAGCATGATCAGCTAGAGCAGATGGCTCAGGACCATATCCAACTCAGTTTTGAATATCTCCAAGGACAGAGACCCTACAGTCTTTCTGGGCAATCGTCACAGTAAAAAAATTTTAAAAAGTTTTCTTATGTTTAAATGGAATTTCCTGCATTTCAGTTTGTGCCCATTGCCTCTTGTCCTGACACTGAACACCACTAAGAAAAGCCTGGCTCCGTCTTTGTTACTCCCCCCATCAGGTATTAATACACGTGGATAAGATCCCCCTGAGCCCTCTCCTCAGCTGCCAGGTTGAACAGTCCCAATTCCTTCAGCCTCTTTGCATATGAGGGATGCTTCTGTCCTTCAATCATTTTTCTGGCCCTTTGCCTGACTCTTCCCAGTACCTTCCTGTCAGCCTTATACTGGGGGAGCCTGGAGCTGGACACAGAACTCCAAATGGAGTACTAATGTGAGACTAGCATGTTGTGCCTAGTACACATCTACTTAATTTTCAGATGTAACAACATGTGTACTGTAGTGCTGGTGGTCTCAATACACATGATCCAACCCAGGGTCAAGGGAGGCTTACCAACAAACTGAAAACAGCCAAAATACAGTTCCTTGTAACAAAAAAAGAAAAAAATCCTAGATGACAGCTAAGATAGGTTCTGTTTATATGAATCAAATAGGGTTGTCTTTGTGATGGGAAATAATCTGATTGTAGTCTATGAGATAAAATGCGATTTGGACTCCAGGGAACCAAAATGAGAGAATGTATGGGAGTGACATTGCAGACTGAGTTGGCAGGGATTTGTTGTCATTTCCATCCCTTTGCATCTGACTAGATTGAGTTAGTTATTCTTAGCCATCTCACATAGATTAATATCTCCCAGGATGGCAATTCAACAACTTGCCTTGCCAGCTTTCTCTAGTTCCTTTTTGTTTGTTTGTTTCAGTGTAAATTCCTTACTGATTGTTTTCTTTGAATTATTCCTCCTCATTTTCCCTGCATCATTTTTGTACTTTATTAATATACAATAGCTAATGTCACCCTCATTCCTGACTTGGTTCCTTCTTCTTCCTGTCTTTCAAACTCTTAGATGGCAACATTACTTTCTTTTTTATTTTTTTTTTCCAACCTCTGCCTCCATTATTTGCATTTTTAAGCAAATTCACCAAAGCCCTATAAATTCTTGTGGGAGACTTTCTCTACTAGGCTGCTGGATTTGCATCTTGCATCAGGGACACTGTGTAATGTTTCTGCTTGATGGCAACAAAAGGAAGAAAGGTCTTTTACAAATAAGTTGTTGCCAGGCTCTGCTATACCAATTGGAAAAAAACACCATCAGTCTGGTTAAGTGGGATGTGGTGGTTAAAATGCCAGCTCTCATCTAAACACAGTTTGCACTATTAATCCTGAGTAAACCAGCATGGTCACTCACACCTGGAGTGATGACTTAGAAAATCTGTTGGAAGCACATTTCCTTTTCCTCTCCACTCTCTGGTGGGCAAGAGGTAACGTGGGAAATTTTGCCTTTTCCTGGAAATTATTACTGCCATTGGAGGAGTATCAAACTAGAGTATATGTTTTGTACATCCCTGTGCCACCTTAAACTGCCAATAGGGTGGGTTTCAACTAGGTTATCAGACTGCACAGTTTTCCCCTCCTAGAAAACTGCAGTTTCCTTCTTCCTCAAGGAACTGCATTTGCTGGCATAGGGCCAGTCAGGTTGGGCTGGCACTTAGAGGCAGTAACATCTTAATCCAGCATGGCTAAATCCTTGATGGTTCATTTCTCGTAGCCCTGAGGAAAATCAAATAGAAGAGTTTTCACACAAAATAGTTTCCTTCATATCAGAATATGACTACGAAGATGGTATTGACTTCTCACTTTCTGTGTAATAGGCTTTGCTGCACTTTACTAATGTTATCTCCAGCTGTTAGACTATATTCTTCCTAGAGCCTGGGGGAGAACACAGGAATTTTGAAATTAGTCCTTGTTCACAAATAATTGTGTTTAAATCTATATGATGCTCCTTAGAGAAGATAACAGCATGACTCTTGCCTCTCCAGTCTTTAACAACTGAAAAAAGAAAAGAATAGTTGCATTTGCTGTCAGGAAAAAATATATTTGTGTGTGTTAGAGTACTGGTTAGAGATTGAGAGCTTATATATTTGGGGGGCAGGGAAAGGGAGAAGGGATGAGGGGAGGATACTTCCTCTAAAACTCTGGAAATTTTGGAACTTGGTTTAACAAGGTCTCCAGAAAGCAGGTGCCACCTTGCAGGATAAGTAAAGTGACTATTTAATTAAGCAACCACCTAAGCAACTGTTTGCTTCAGAACATTGCTGGTAAACTGCAGAGCCATTTGAACCAATTTAGACTGACCCTAGCCAAGGAGCAGGACTAAAAATTGTGTCCACTTTTCCTTTGTTGTTGCTCCAGCCTACCGATATTCTCAATAAGAGAAAACCCAAACCAACAGCACTTCATGGAGTCTAATGTCTGAAGATCAGGAAGGAAAAGTCAATTTCTGCATTTTCACTTCTTTGAGAGAATTTTAAATTTGGGGGAGATGAAGGGGAAAAAAATCTTTTTTTTTTCTCTGAGTATTTTTCCTATTAAAAAGCCTGTTGAGGAGGCATAAAGATTACATCAGACCCTGTTACAGAGAGTAAACCATGGAATCCTGTATTCATTTTCTTCTCAAATCATCAGTTTAAATCATTTGCTTTCTTTTGAATAGAAGTGAAAACAGTATTCATTCTCCCGTCTATGAATATACGCCGATCAGGAATCCAAAAATAGATTGTCCTCAAAGGCATGCGTTCTGCATAATTGCTTACTTCGACAATGGCAGGGAAACCTACACTACCAGTACTGCAGCTGGTCAGAGGTGGTAAAGATTTAAGCATTTGGAAACTTTATTGAAATTTGAACCAAAAATTCAAATGAATCTGTGTGAATTTGACTGATGTCTGCAATCTATTTTTATAGCATATGTCCAGAGTGTTTAATTAAAACACTGTTGCAAGAGAGCCACATAACCAATGAAAAGCATCTGTTGCAAACAAATCTTATTAACACTTGGATACAGTGATTTATTAACTAATCATAACAAAATTATGAAATCAATGTAAGGAATTCTATCCCTCTAGATCTTTACTGAATGATCACTGTATTTTTGTCAGGCTGCTGAGAAATAAATTATTCATATTAAGCCTCTTGCAAATTTCAGCTACGGTGCCTAGTGGAGGTTTGATACGTCATGTGCCATTTTGTGTACATACACAGAAAACAGAAAGGTCTGGATGAACTGAGAGGACCCCAGGGTGCTGCACTTTGGGACACTCAGCTTCCAGCTGTCTTGATGCTTGGCAGAATATGCAATGTCAAAATCAGCACTTGTGCTTCCGTGCATGGGAAGATTAGCCTTATAGGAGTGTGCCACTACACTGACTAGAGAGCTTTGCAAGGCTAATGATATCAAATACTGTGTATATCTGAAATCTCATCCATATGCCCTTTTCTGGCTCACTGGGAAGCATCTCCTCTGCTTTAGAGCTGTAACGCTTGACCCTCCTGTGGTCCTGGCTTCTTCCACACTGTATTAAAGGAATATTTCAAGTTCAGGACTGAAGATGGAAATCTGAGCTGCTGCTTTTCCACAGTTTCTGCATGATTCATTGGTGGGGAAGCAGGGAACTTGTTCATCCACAGCTAAGTCTTGCTGCCTCTTATTAATATAAGCTGAAATGGTATCGGCGCCTGGTATCACAGTGGGACCTATTGAATCTGCAAGGTATCAGACTAAGACGTACTTCATGCTATTCATTTGCCTTGTGCAGCCTAGATTGTGCCATTTGAACAGATCATAATCTTGTTAGTGATAACCGCAGCATAAACATACTTTTCAGACAAATGGGTAATGCAGCAAAATAAATAGGCAGAGTGCTGCTAATGATAAATGCTAATCTGTGTGTTACAGATGCAGAATATCTTGTATACATTAGCAAAATTAATCTTTACGACAAAAAATGTAAATTTAATAGTGCAAAGTCATCCAGCAAACCTGCATTACAAACACTTCCTCACTGTAACAGAATGTATTTGCCAGTAGGATGCAAAAATAATGATCCATAATTTTCATTTAAATGAAAAAACATTTAATCTTTGTTTTGGTGCCTTGATCTTGTTTTAGTGTCTGCTTATACATTTTCTAGCTTTTCAAAATAAAATAACTCATAATTATTAGTGCAAGCTGCTAGTTGTCTTGCTGCCCCAAGAAAGGCAGACAACAAATGCCAGTGCTTTTCAGCTCTTGAAAACATTTGCATTGTCTCTGGGTTAAACACTGTTATCAGTGTAGCTAATCCAAGTCTGTTACATGGAGCACAGCCTCCGTCTCTTCTCATGGCCACCCTGTCCCCATGAAGTGCTCTGCAAACCTGAACGCTGATCTTTACAAACACCTCATATTTCAACGGCCATGTACAATTTGGCTTCAGCCTCACAGGTGCCCAAGCTTGTCCCCAGTCAGGCATCGAACCAGCCATTTGTGCTGCACATGTGGAGACAGGCCAGGCAGGCTTTGCCAAGCGTCCTTCAGGAGCAGAGGGAGGCACAGACAGGCTGGGAAGGGCTGAGGGAGAAACCTGCAACAGTCTCCTCAACGGACCTCCACACGAGTGCTAAATGGCCAAAATATCTACTCTCTGCTAGGTAACCCTGGCCATGACTATATGCCAAGCCTCCTTGAAAGCTTGCCTTTAGGTACCAATTCAAGAAAACACTGCTCTTCCAGCACAGTAATTCATATACATTTTCCATTAGGAGCCAGATTGCCCATAGCCGTAATCCAGTTTATAAAGAGGTGCATAAATTAACCCTTTTTCAAGCCATTTGCACAGTCCTGGCAGAAGGGCTCACCAGAGCAGCCTGGGGATGTTCTGGGACATGTGCCTTTGGATCCTCCTTGAGACCAGGGGAGGGGAGGAGACAGACAGCAGGTAGACAGGGTTAATTTTTTGCTGTCTGTGCCATGGAAAAGAGCCCACCACAACTTTTTAAGGACTTCTTCAACTGTTTGCTCTGTATAGCGAGGGAGTCTGCAGAAGAGATGTTTCAGATGTGAATGCAGAATTTAAGCCATGGCCTGAGGATAGGATGAATAGGGTTTTATTTAAGGTTGTACCTAAAGGCACAATCTATCCCTAATTAGTTGTATATTTGACCTAAAATATGTGTTTTTCCTTTCGTCCAAACCCTGAGTGATTTTCCTCTTGAACCTCATTCTTTGTTCTTTTCAGAACTGCAATAAATACTCCAACTTAATGCATTAAATATGAAAAGACTTACTGAAGGGGCCCAACTTATAAATGATTCAAAAGGCTGTATGCTGGAAAGCATCTATTTGAAAACATTTATTATTAATTTCACAGTTTAGATGAAGTTCCTATAGAACAGTCATTTATTAAATATTGACTTGTGTTAAGTCCACCAAATATGTTTATCTGTACAACACATATAACCAAATAGCAACAAAATACCAAAATGTTCCAATCACGGATTTAGATAAGGAATAGAAAGTGCTTATTTTGCTAAGGTACTAAACATAACCAAAGAATTTAGTTGAGACAGCATACACTGTGTCACTAAAGAAAAGAGTGATTTGAGAGTTAGAATAAGTAGCATTACATTGAATGCAGGAAAAAATTCTTGGGCAAAATGTTATAAATATTAATTGAACTAAAATAAGTATGTTAATTAAGGATGTGTCACCTTCAAAAGAAGAAAATTACTTTGCAGACAAAGATTTCATAATCTGAACCAAAACTGACTTATGGAAGTAATAACATCCTTCTGAAAGGCATACTTGAAAGTGCTGTGCCAAATGCTGGTGAGTTAGCTCCTTCCTATCGGCCAGCTCTTTCTAGACTGAACAGATGGTTATTTATTCACACAGTTCACACAGGTATCATTTTGTGATAGAGCCTAAATAAACGATGGTGAAGAATTAACAAGATTATGACTTTTTTTCACCCCTTTGGATCATTTCATGTTAGCCAGTTGGATGCTGAATTAAAAGAACTAGCGGGTAATCCTTTTCCAAAAATGAACAAGTGAGGTCAGGCTGTATGGAGGTGCACGTAGACCGACAGGGGATCTTCAACAACATCCTAAATTACTCCTGATTTCCTAAAATCAAAAAAGGAGAGTTAATTGTTGTTGTAGTGTTATTGCAACAAACTTAACTACATAACTTAACCACATAACTTAGCTACATTAGCACCAAGATGAAAAAAAAATATGGCTGTACAAACTTGTGAATTATTTAGATGTTATTGTTGCTGGATCTATCTGAGGTGATCTGAATCCTTATTATAACTTCCCCACCTCCCTAGTCATGCTGGTCATTTGTTGCGATCACTGCGATCACCGTGTCTATGAGCCAGAAAGGAAAGGGCAGATCCACAAAGGAGGCCAATTTCAAGAGAGTGTTTTCCTTCAATCAGTTCCACATCTCCCAGGATGGCCATTTTGGGACTCTGGATTTTTTTACCATTCCTATGGTCAAACTGTTCAATAGCCAAGCAGTCTTCCCACAGGATTAAAAAATACCCAAAGTTGTTCACACATCATTAAGCCTGAATTATATTCACTGTAACAGTTCTAAGCAAGGCTAAGTAAGTCTATCCTTACAACCAGAAATTATCCACACAGAGGAATTTTCCTAAAGCATCAACAGCACATTCAAAGCAAATGTTCTCTAATGCTGGCTGTAAATAATGATTCAGCACCAGTGACGCTGGAAATCTCTAGGAAATTTTAAAATAGCAAAGCCAGATCAAAACTTCACTGATTCCACAACAAGAGGAGGCTGATCTCTCTTGGTGAGAGCCCAGAGTCATCTTGCCACTTACTCGCAGTCCTTCAGCAGTAAACGGGGCCAGGAGGAGGTCTGTTTGCAGGGATCGAGGGATCTGGTAGGGAGGGAAATTCTTTGCAGTGATGGTGTCACACAAGGGAGGGAGCCAACTGAGAGAGACACAGAGCAACACATCCAAAATATTAGTCCAAGTCCACCATACAGAAATTACTTGTGAAATCAGTGTCAGAACTATTTTAAGACTTTCTATTCTACAATCATCCTGCAGTTCTGAGCATTACTGTGCTTCTTGATATTGCTTTAAATTTTAATTTAATCCCTCCTTTAGAGTCTTTACTGACCATGTCTTTCATTTTTAAAGTACTTTCTCCTTTCATTGTGCTGGGAGAATGTAAGTGTGATTAGATGTGGTATTCTGAACACTGCAGTGGACTAATCAGATAGTCAAGCCTAAAATAAAAAGTATTTTATATACAGTAAGAAAATATACTTAATAACTTCCTTTTAGCTTTTCTACTTAGTTAGCAGTAAAGCTTAGTCATGAGGGGGAAAAATTAAATGCCTAAATATTCATGTTGAAATAACAGACTCCACTCTGATGTCATTTACATTCACAGGAATTAAAGTTGCTTTATCCTGCTGTCCCCACATTACAAGTCCAGAATTCTGGAGCAACCTTTATGGATTTACAATAGCCTAAATGAAATCGGGACCCTAACAGCTTACATTTCCACTCAACGGTCATTCATTGTGCACATGCATATTTCATGACCATCACTACTAGCTCATTGGCTACTCTGCCATTTGCAATGAGCTACTGCACTGTATGTTTCTAACCTAAAACACTTTTCAGTCTTCTGTTGAAGACTGATTAAAGACAAGGCTGCTGGCTCCGTGAACAAGTGCTGAATGACAAAAGAAGAGCTATGTGCTCAGCTTGAAGATATTCCTCTGATGAAAGGGTATATTTTAACTTGTGACTGCCATGTAAACAGCAGCAGCACATCATTAGATGGTTGTCTGTGTCAGTAAAGGCACACCTTTAGTTTTCCATACCTCAACTCCTCCCATCTTCTGGGGAAGAGTAACATTTACAATGCAATGAGGGCCTAATACAACAAAATGAGAGGCATCAAGAGGTGTCGCTTTGTCTTAAGTGATAAATCTATTGCTAATGATAAAACAGCTTCCAGTATTAGGGGAGTGCTGGATTGAAAATCCCCCTCCCATTAAAAGATCTAGCACTTACCTCACATCAGGCTCTTCAGTATTGAACATGCGCTGTTATAAGTGACAGCACTGAGGGGGCTGTAAAATTGATCCAGCTGAGATGATAATATATCCTTTCCCTATTCACAGCTCCATTTTTAGATTCAGCTAAAACTAACTTTTGATGTTTGTGCGTAATGCAGGATGAAGTGATGGTCCAGAGGCTTGGAAGCTGTAAAATGCAGGAAGCTGTAGAAAAGACAGAAGCTTGGTTTAAGAAGCTTAAATCCCATGGGTAGGTGCTGTTATTCATGGTTAGGATTTGCTAATTGAGATGTCAGCAGATCTGCTAAAGAAACTGTCCAGCTGTGAAATCCACCATTAACAGAGTGCTGAAACAAAGGCATCTTCAAGAACCTCTAGCTGAGGTGGCATTCACCTGGCTCAGACGCCCAGGGGGAATGTCAGCAACGGGAGCAACTCCTTTCTTAAAATGCTTCCAGTGTTGCACTTTTCTCATTTTCATGCTTTGGTGATCAAATTAAGTCCTTGGTGTTATTGCAACTTTTTGAAGGACAATGCATTTTCAGTGGCTTAGTTTTTGCAAAATATTTACTAGGTTTTGTAGACAATTATGTTTTTAAATTGTCCTTCTTAGGTTTTTTTGGGCAAGATCTCAGTCAAACTGGAAGAAATCTATCCTTTCCCCTCTATTGCCTCTACAGGAAAGATTTCTGAGAGAATACCAAATAAGCAAGTTGGGGAGGGTGATCCATGGGTGTGTTTCAGAATTTACCCCATTTGGAACAAGTAAACAGAGATGAGATTGTGGCTCCAGAGAGCTGCAAAAGCTGTGCTTGGCAAAGAACCGTCTGAGGCAGGCTAACAAAAATAAACCATGAAGTGGGATGTGAGAGGAAGAGCAGATGCGGGATAGATGCTTACCTAGAAACAAGAAGAAAATGCACTAGCCTTCAGTCCTCCCCAACATGTTGAGGAAGCAGGATGCTGACATTATTTTCCATGATCACTTCTTCTAGTAAGGTGATGAGGTTGAGGGGCAGGGTTACCTTCCATCCTTTGCTGTGATAACTTATTGACCTTACGATAATTGTAGTTGGCTTTGCACTGTGAGATGGTGGAAATGTACTCATACATAAATGCATGGCTGTCTCCTGACCATGAAAGTGTTCATGCATTTTTGAGGGGAGACTTTCTGCAGGATTCCTTGGGGCTCTGCTTCTCTCTTCCTAAGTTGATGCTGGAAAACTCATCCCACTGCCTTGGTGAAAGAGAAATCAAAGGGAATTATACTTGTGACGAGCAGGTGAAGCACTTCACAAAAGCAAAGCAAATCTGTGGAAAAGGAAAGGAGCTACCAGAGACCAGACAAAACTGGGCACACTCCAGCTCTGAAGGGCTCTGCAGATGCTTAGATCCATTTGAAAGGAAATGTGTCATTCGCGATGAGAGCTTGCCTCTGCTCCAATGCAGCCTTCTGCCTGCATGGAGGAATTGTCCAGCTGCCTTATGGGAGCCTCAAGGGGACTAAAGGACCCCTGGCTACTTGACCAAGCCAGATGTTTGAAGTGTGTGTGGTTAACTTAAAGGTAATGCATCCGTATCAGTGTTTTCCATTTAAGAGTTTGTAAGAGTCTTAAAACCTTAACAAGCAAGGAAAAAGAAAGGGTCTCAGTCACAAAGTAAGATTTAGAGGGGTTTTGGGGGAAATCTGGATTAAAAATTTGGTTTTGTCACAGACTTCTTTCTAACTTGTATATTATTTTTGTAATACATCATTTCAATTTCTCAAGGGTTGTTCCACAGAAGTATTAAAGAATGTTAAACCTTTTAAAAGTACCAAATATGCATGTTCCTATTAAAGGAATACATATATTGGCATTTGTGAAACATTTATACATGGGGAATGGGTTGGTTTTAATATTTCCCCCATATTAACATCTGATCAGTCCAAGCAGTTACTTTACATTATTTTCCCTTGGTTTAGAGTGGTTCGGGCTTCCTGTTAAGTCCATATTCCCATATTGCGAGTGGAGTACTCCATTGGACTGTGGAATGATGGCAAACAGGGAACAGTTGTTTCCTAATGTTTAGATTTTAAAACGGAAGCTCAGTTGATGTCAGTAAACCCATCCCAAAAGCAGAAAGTATCTCATTAAGTGTACATCTCACTCATCAGTAACGCTCATCTACCACTTCTTCCCTCTACCAAGAAACTTTGTGGAAAGAAAGTTATGGAAAGGAAAGATCATTATCATTTTTAATTAAGATTATATGCAATTATGCTTGAAATCTTGCCTTCTCTTTTTTGCATGCTATATGCACACCACTGTGAAATAAAAGAAAATACGGTGTGCCTATGCCGCTACAAAAGGATTCCCTTCAAAACTGTCTAAAGACAATTAGCTATGTCTCTTTGCCTGCAGCAAGAATATCAACACATACTGTTAATCTTCCCGGTTCTCTCATTTCCTTTGGCTGTTTAAATTGTTTGAGGCAGTGAGCAACAAACAGAAAATATGTTATTGCGTTCTGTATGCTTCTGTAATTATGACGCTTTTCTAAATGAAAAAGATTATACTTTTCCTCTTTCTTGCTTTGTCCCTTTCTCAACAATTGCTGATTCTGTGAGAGACAACTTTATGTCAGTAACAGCAGTCACAGATTCTTCCACCTGGAAACACTTCTGTTGGGGAAACCTGATGCAGCAGCCCTGCTTGCCCAGCCTGTAGCTCCTCCTGTGGACACCAAGGCAGGATTGCTGGGTCCAGCTGACATGGTGTCCCCTTCCTCGCTCCCTCCCTCATCTCTGCTTGCTGCAAATGCTCGTCCCTAGGAGTCCTGACCTATTGAAGATATCCTTTATAGAATAAAGTTAATCACACCCACAGGCAATGAAGAGGAAACTATTCAGCTGTAGATAGCCACCTTCCAGATACCTATACTTGGGTGGTGAACCACACCCAAAATAATAAATGTTATATCATAACCAGAGTGGCAAAATTGAGTTTACTGTACACCAATGAGAAATCCTAAACTGGCTCTGGCTAGTCCTATTTAGTCTGGACACCACAAAGTCCTAGTTTTAGTCTGGACACCACAAAGCCAAGCTGCCATTAGTTCTACAGTCCTGGTCCTGTGTGTTGCTAATTTTCATTAGCTCACAAGTTCTTCATTACCATGACCTATGGAACTGTCTCCAAAACCAAAACTGGGTGATTTAAAAGATTGTTCACTTACAAGACCCTTCCCAGAAGGCAATATTGGCTCTAGCGAATATCTAGTGAAGACTGCATCAGGTTTGTCTTCTTCCACCCTAGCTAGGTCTCCAGCACCACCCCATCGAGCATTTCGTCCTTAGTCACCCTCATATGCTTTCATGGCATACTTCCACAGCATACCAGATAGATAAATTTTGAATTTCACACTGAGAAAATACTATTCTACAATAAAACTGCACAGCATTTTGCATTATGGGAGCTGAAAAAAATGGGAAAAAATCATAATACTGTCTTAGGGTCACAGGAACTCAGGGCTAAGTACCTGATATTATGGACCAGACCAGTCTGCTCTTGAGGAGGTTAACCTCAAGAGTTGTGTGTGGTAAACACTCTGCATTGCCTGCACTCCTGGAACTGGCCCTGGAGGGGATGCATATGTCAGTGATGCTGTAGCAAATAAGCCCAAGTTATGGCCAGGTTAACATTCACCAGTGCAGTTAGAAAACCTATGGGACACTGCTGAAGATTTGATACTGCACACAACAAATTTAGATCTTATCTATTCTGTCCACTTCTTGTCTCTAATACATTTTGATTTTCATTAATGTTTTCCATCAATATTGTGATTACTCCTCATGCTCTCATGAACACAAGGAGTTTTACCCTCTCCTCCCAAATACATCAGAATAACAATTATGTGTTTCAGGATCTTTACTGCAAATTTAAAACATTCTTGCTTATATTGAATACTTCCAACTAAAGCCAAGTACCAGCAGTACCTCATGCACAGAGCCTGTATGAGGAAACCAACACCAAAAAGAAATCTTCAGTCTAGTGCCTAGATGAAAGATGGTGGGTAGGAAGCTATGTTAGGGATGGGGGCCAAAGAAATCAATCTCACCACATACAGTAGTTCTTTACAGGAGACCTTTAACTGAGGTGCAAGTTGAGGAAGAGGAGGAGAATATAAGTTTTGAGGCTCCTATAACATCAGTTTCAGCCTGACCTCAGCTCTATCCCTCCACTGGATGCCACGGCCCTGGGGGTGCTGCTGTGTGGCCGAGTGGCTCTGTAGCCCTGTGTGCAAGGGCAGACAGGGGCAAGCTTCCAGATCTTCTGCACCAGTGCCGTCAGCTTCCCTTTCACAAGCGCTGACAAAATCACTTGCTGTCAAACTAAGTGTCTGCTAAAGATGAATTTAGCATGGGGGACTGTGAATGTATAAATACAGTGTGATGACTGTAGAGACAGATCCAAACACCCTTCTGGATTAGAGGCCAACACGGACTTCACTCTCCGGACTAAGTATCTTGTTGAAGAAGTAGACTTATCAACATCAATTTGTCCAATTATGGTATCAGGTGAGCTGTCAACATGCTTCAGCGCTGAATCAAGCTCTGTCAGGACAATTATCTCTGATGAAACCAATGAAAGATTGATTTTGGGTTTAGATGGAATATGAAATCAAAAGTTCAGTGGTTACTTGTCACTGACACATTTATAAACCATTTTACCTCTCCTAAATTACAAAGTATGAACAGCTTTGAGTTGTGTAAAAAAAAGACAAAGGGAAATTATGCACATTTCATTGTTCTTTACAACAATCAGGATTTTTAATTACAGAAAACACTCATCAAGTATTAGCAATCAAATGTAGACAATATATAGAACAACAAAATAGAATGAATAATCTGAAGCCTTTCCACACTAATAAGAATAACTAATCTATGAATCAAAGGATAATTGAATATTCTCCAGTATCTTCCCTGCTTTCAACTATTTAATCCAAGTACCTTCTTCAAATGAGAAAATATATTTTAGCTAAAATATGCTCATGTTTATTAACACAAAAATCAGAGCACAAAAGCAACTGCTAGATAGGAATTTGCATAACTGAAATCTATGATTGTTTCACAATTTTCTTTGCTGGAAGATCAACTTTTTTTATACTTGTATCTTTTTTTCCTTTGACATTTTTCCTTTTCATTGCAATCCCCCAAAATTTAACACAGCTCACTAGGGACAGCTGCATGGTCTCAGCCCATGCTACTCTACTTTCAAGTATTTAATTGGCCTCAGAAGAGCAATTAGCTATATGTACTGCCTTTTTATCCATACATTTTTCTGAAAACTATGTAATTGATGCAATATATCAAATAAACAATTTCATGTGAAGTATCTGTAAGATGAGATACTGACAAACCTCTCATGTTTAAGAAAAAAATTATTTCTGATTAATCTAAGTGAGGAATATATACATATTTGTAAACCAAGAGATGTCTGATTTTATGCATTATTACATTTAAATGAGTAAACATAACAATTAGAACAAGTAATTTTTAAAAATATGTCTGTTCAATGTTTTACCATAAGAAATATACTTTTCATTACTTTGAAATAATATTATTCCTAGTGATAGGGCTACCATCTTCTGAAATTGTGGTGAGTTGACCCTGGCTGGACGCCAAGTGCCCACCAAAGCCACTCTATTACTTCCCTCCTCAGCACGACAGGGGAGAGAAAATATAACGAAAGGCTCATGGGTTGAGATAAGGACAGGGCAAAACCAGACTCGGCTTCGGGAAATTAGTTTAATTTATTAACAATGAAATCAGAGTAGGGTAATGAGAAATAAAACCAAATCTTAAAAACACCTTCCCCCCACCCCTCCCTTCTTCCCAGGCTCAACTTCACTCCTGATATCTCTGCCTGAGTGGCACAGGGGGATGGGGAATGGGGGTTGCGGTCAGTTCATCACATGTTGTCTCTGCCGCTCCTTCCTCCTCAGGGGCAGGACTCCTCACACTCTTCCCCTGCTCCAGCGTGGGGTCCCTCCCACGGGAGACAGTCCTCCACGAACTTCTCCATCATGAGTCCTTCCCATGGGCTGCAGTTCTTCATTAACTGCTCCAGGGTGGGTCCCTTCCATGGGGTGCAGTCCTTCAGGAACAGACTGCTCCAGCGTGGGTCCCCTGCAGAGTCACAAGTCCTGCCAGCAAACCTTCTCCAGCCTGGGCTCCTCTGTCTCCACAGGTCCTGCCAGGAGCCTGCTCCAGTTCAGGCTTCCCACAGGGTCACAGCCTCCTTTGAGCATCCACCTTCTCCAGCATGGGGTCCTCCACAGGCTGCAGGTGGATATCTGCTCCACCGTTAACCTGCATGGGCTGGAGGGGGACAGCCTGCCTCACCATGGCCTTCACCAGGGGCTGCAGGGGAATCTCTGCTCTGGTGCCTGGAGCACCTCCTCCCCCTCCTTCTTCACTGACCTTGGTGCCTGCAGAGTTGTTCCTCTCACATGTTCTCACTCCTCTCTCTGGTTGCAGTTGTGCATTTTTTTTTCCCCCTTCTTAAATATGTTATCCCAGAGGCGCTACCACTGTCGCTGATGGGCTCAGCCTTGGCCAGCAGCAGTTCCATCTTGGAGCCATCTGGCATTGGGTCTATTGGACATAGGGGAAGCTTCTAGCAGCTTCTCACAGAAGCCACCCCCATAGCCCCACCACTACCAAAACCTTGCCATGCAAACCCAATACAGAAATATATGTATAATCTTACATAGCCATCATAAAACATATTTTTCAAAAGTGTCTCCTCTCAGGGAACATAATTCATTTTAGTCCCAGTGTTTCATACCAAATTGACTTGACTTCACTTTTATTTTTGAAAGCCCTGGAAATATAGACATAAAGATGACAATGTGAAAAAAAGTTATGTATGCCATAACTCTTACATCATTTTCAGCTTGGAGTATGAATAATAGCTCTTATATTTTAGATCTTTTTCTTTTTTTTTTTTTTTTAATTGGGCTAAATGTTCAGCTTACATAAAACAAATCACCTCGATAGTTAAGTGATCTTCAAATAATCCAATTTGCAATCAGCTGTTCTGGACCATGTCTGAGCCTCGTGACCTCAGTATCAGAAGGTAAATTTATTTGAATCGTAGTGTTGATCTTCATGTTTCTCCCTCTGCCACACTTCTCTTCCTTTTCCTCTCTTTAAATGATAATTATTTTACACTCTTTCAGTTTCTAAGTGAATAATTTGTTATGGATGACTGACAGTGCAGTTGTGTATGTGTTTATCTGCTTTCTGTTACTTTTACTTACTTTTCTGTTACAAAGTGTGTTTGGTGTCAGTCACAAGGTCAGTTTGATCCATTTGAAATGAAAAGCTTGGGTTTTGTACTTACAGATACCTACTGTATGAATAGATAGTTACCGTAACACAAATTATATTATTGGCATTGTAAACTAAAGGTTAAAAATGCTCAAATTTAATCTTCAGAATAAGACTCTCAATTCTTTAATATTTACCAAAATCACTAATGATTTGAGCACCTAATCTAAGTCTTTGTTAAACTTTTTTGTGTGATACAATCTCTCTGCAGGGTAGCAAGAAGTTTTCCACCCTCTCCATGCACCGACCTGCAGGACGAGCAGCAAATAACGGGCATCTGTTGATGTTGCACTTTTAAAGAACACAATGCATTTAAAACAGTTGAGGTGAAACCTCTCTGCACCGAAATCAATAGCAGCTTGAAGGGAATCAGAATATCTGCTGGAACAAAGAAACAATCCATAGGAATAACAGAGTAGTCCTCAGTATAGCTAACCATTGAAAGCAAACTGAGAAAGAGAGTGATTTAATATTAAAACCAAATCTGTTAGATAAAATTAAAAAAAATACAGTCTTTCTACATAACTGTCCTGTAATTAACAAAAAGTTTAAAATCTCCTCTAGGATTTATTACAGATGCAGATAGGCAGTGTATGGCTGCAGATTTCAGGCTACCGCTTCAGCCTATTTACTCTGCCCTGAGCCAAAGCAAGGGACCAATGCCTGTGACAAATCCACTGTGTTTCTGGATTTCCGCACACAAGGGGGTAGGTGAGAGTGGGAGGTGGCTGCAGCAAAATCAGAACCATTTTTTTTTTCTGGGAACTGAGAGTGAGTTCCAAAAGACTGCAATTTAAACTGGATTTCAGCCCTTGTAGCCCTCCAAATTCCCTCAGTTTAAATTGCAAGTGGCACATTGAACCCATAACAAAGTGCTATTGCACTATGGGTGGAAAAAAGTTGTTTGGAAAGCATTGATGTGAGTAGCTTTTAGTATCTTTTTGCCAGTCATCAATAGTCGAATTGAAACTGGCTGCAGCCATATTTATTAACTACTCTTTAAAGAATCCATAGCTAATTCATTGTTTTAAACTTTTCTTGACATTATATTAGTGACAAACCTGTGCTCTTATCTCTGACTGGACTTTAAATAGGTGGCAGGCTTTGTGTACCTCAATGCCTCTCCAGTTCTCATTTTTCCTTTTGACACAGCCCTACTTTCACAAATGTTTGGAAAAAGATTGAAATGCTTAAGTTTTTACATTGCACAATACTGATTGCCCCCTGCTGTCACCTCCTGTCTACAATAACCTTACTATAATAAGGTGACCAGAAACGCTCACAGCATATTAAATATGACCTCATTAAGGGGTATAAATGTTCAACTACTATTGCTTTACTTGTATTTCACACTGTGGGTCAAATCAACTTTTGGCTGTGTCCATGGACTTCACTGACCTAGTACTTGGGAGAGCATAATTTGGCTGACTATCTCCAGTGAGAACTTAGTGTTAGTATTTTTCTGTTTGTTTGCTCCATGCAAATTTGGGTAGCAAAGGGCCTAGAGCAATATGTCTTCTGTTGCAGAAGCAGTTTTGATCCTTACTATGATGCAAATGCAAAACATTATTGCAACATTTATTAGTGTAATTTTAAGGATGGGCTGGAGCCAAGTGGAAGATCTGCTACAGGTTCACTAAGAAATAATGCCAAGGATTTCTTTCCGCATGAAACTCTCAATTTAAAAGCAATCCAACATGCTCCTCCTAGTGGTGATCCACCTCTTCCCTTTTTAACCTCCTTCAAACATAGGTAGCCTCCTATAATTTCTTTCCTTCAACAACACTTCTTCTAATCCATCTGTCCAGCTTCATAACAGTTCCTATTGCTCTTTTCTATACTCCTGATATGTCAATATCTTTCTGGTATAGGAGTGCCTTGAATTGCACAAAATTGTTGCAGGTGAGGTCGCAGCAAGGCTTCAGAGAGAAAAATCATTATTGGCACTTCCCTGCTCCATGATGAGATCCTTCACAGGCTGCAATTTCAATCCTTAGTGGCCATTTCAGCAGTTATATCAGCTTTTATTTCAGAGTTTATGCGCAGTATTCACGATACCAGAATTACCCATCTGTCGTGGAAGCAGGGCTGTTGTGCACTGCAGGAAATTGTGTGTTAGACTGTAGAGCCAAAGCAAAGTCTAATTGGATGCCTGTGGATACACCTAGCATATATACTAGCATATAACTTAACTCCACAGTTTACTCCTAGGTCCTTAGCTGTCCACACCGCATAGCTGCGAGTAAGCAGTACAGATTTTTTTTAATAAGTGAACGAACTAGCTTCCTTTGAAGAAAAACCCTGGGTGGTTTTAGGGACTACTCACTGCAAGGTCCCATCCGAGAGGGAGTATAGAGACAACCAAGTCTGGCTCCCTCTGCCCCCTTTCCCTGCAGGCTTTGCTCTCACAGTTGCCCTGTGCTGGCACGCCGTGCTCCAGGGTATGTCAGACATACCCTCACGTTTCTGTCTTCCAGTTAAGCTCTTCTCCTGTGCCACTCACCTGAGCACCCCTAACTCATGAGCTTGCCTAATTTCTTCTTTTGTGTAAATTTGCATTTTCCATCTTGGATGTGATTCTGTTGTACACCCAAGTAGGAGATGATATAGAGCTTTAGTCCATGCTTTAGGCATCATCTTTTCATCATCACTTTAATTCTTTTTCCAGCTATGCCAAGGCAGCTGAAGAATATTTTGCATTCTGAAAGGGAATAAAAGCACACTGGAAAGACTGAAAGGTTAAGAACACAGCCAGCAGTAAGCAGCACATTTCCAGGTGCCCACTTCTCTGCTTGCAGTCCTGCTCTTTTGAGAGCTCATAGTCTACAAGGAACTGTCACAAATGGATGCAAAACTTACAATACACTTTTGAGCTCCCTTCCATCCTATATGTGCTGTATGATTATCATCTAATCTTTTGATATGTTACATACAAGTTGAATGGAATATATAATATCTTTCTAAATTAAAAATGGGTGCTAAACACTGACTATAGAGGATAAACTACCCAGTCATCAGTCATACACAGTTCTACTCACTGGCTCTGTTACCTTGCTAATATCAGAACTAAATATTCTACAGAAGTTTTTCAAAGCACAAACAAGAATATGAAAAGGAAATATCTGCACATGCCCACTAAATAATTTCCTTTTAAATTTACCCAAAATATATAATCACTTTAGAAAACATGAAATGAAAATGCAAAACCAATGCAAATCTTGCAGAGGAATTTCTATCTAGAGAGATCAAAAGCATGTCTAGATTTCCCACCAATTACAAGTATTACTCTGCTACCCAGCAAATTGGATTTAAAAGGATTTGTGTGGTCACCAGTGCTTTCCCTGCCTTAAAATTGTACCCTGTCATATCTTGGTAAGCATGATTTGAAGAACTGAGAGAGCAGCAAATCAAAATAGCGACAAAAAACCCCATGGCATAGAAATGGGTTGCTGAGGAAATCATAGCAAATAAGTTTCAGCAGGAACAATGTCAGGTATCAAACAAGAGAGGAAAACATCTTCCTCCAGGCAGTAGAATGTATATTGTTTTTATCCAAAACCAGCAATGGCAATTCTGTAGCTAAGATTAGCCAATCAAATTCAGCAGCACAAATCAAAACAGTCTTCTAAAATCATTCATGGAAATGATGCAGACTCAAAATGAGTATCAAGAATGAGTATCATGAGTATCATTCAGGTGCAAGCTATAGCGAATCACAGACCAGACTGTATGCAATATTCATTGATTCACACTGAGGATGAACCATGCCTTGTTAGAGGATGCAAAATCTCCTTTCTCACTGCCTGATTTTCCTAGACATGCAGAGCATGTAGCAAACCTCATTCACTCTCCAGGCTTGGGGCTCACCTGCTGCTGGCCTTTGTGGGGACAGGAGCAACAAAGAGCCAGTGACCTCAGAAAGTGAGCTTATTTAAAAAGCATCTAAATCCTGTGAAGGGGACCCAGGAAAGGCCAGGAGCCTTGTGTCCTCCTGTTCCTTTTTGTATCCAGGCATGTATCAGATATAATCTGGTCTAGCAGATAATAAAATATATCTCAAACTGGGTGTTTGGAACAGCCCACTGAAGTCTTCTCCTTGTCATCAGTGGGCTTTGGGTCTGAACACAAACGAATTTCAGAAATAGGACAAGGAGCTTCTTGCTTTTAAAGGAAGATACTCTGCAAAAGCAAAACTTAATGGTTAATGTGTAACTTGGCAAAAAAAAAAGGCAAGAAAAAAATGGAATTGGTAATAAAATCTACAAAACTTTACCACTTATTTAAGTTGATCTAGTACATGACTTTGCATATAAATTAATTTCATTTCTAACTTAAGGAAAGATATGATGATATGGAAGAACTAGAAAAAATATGAAAATAATGTTTAATGAGTCTACTCTTTTCATCTAATTAGTAAATTTTCTGAGAACTTACAGTACTTGTTTTAAATTTGCTTAGTTTTTTACATTTTTTTTTTTAAAAATTCCCACCTTGTGGATTATTTAGTCACCTACAATTCCTTATTATGGATGTGATTTTATACCTAAGCATAGTGACTAGCATTGTTTCTTTCTTGTAGCTAATCTTGATAAACCATAATTGGCTTTCACTCAAATGAATTTTTGTTTAGTCACCAAAAAATGTCTTTTTGTGATTAAATAAATCTTGGGTGTTAGCCAACACAAATCTTGATTTGCTTAAGCACTTCCAAAAAGACATTAGAAAAGGATGCAAACATAGTCAACAAAAACTTTTAATCAGAAATTGTTTTCATATTTATTCATTTTTATTCCTTTTCACTCCGTTCTAATATATGACTACTCAGTGATTGTACTCCTGTAATTTGTCAGTTTGGAAAAGTTGTATAATACAGATTATTTCCTCTTTTCTGGTACTTAAAATTTAAGGAATTATTGCAATCATACCTTAACCTTTGTAACTTCACATTTTCCCCTTGTTTCTGTGCATCTCTAATCCTTGTCAAAGAAATTCAGGCAGTGATGTAAAATAGATAACACCCAACTAGTTTTGAGCTTGCATGAGATGAAAGTCTCTCTTTATTTAGAATTTCTGCAGAAAACAGTTATTCAAGACTGAAAGTTGCACAGGATAGGTAGGCAGTACATAAAAATAGTCTGAAACAGCTCAAATATAAAAATGTTGATCTTTTTACAGTGTCTTAAAACTTCATTCCAGAGAAAACACTGACATCCTAAAATACACGTGTAAAGATCACAGACCAGATTTTCATATTTCATATTTGTCTGTTCTCTTCTACATCAGCATCTCATAAACTTGAAAATGAAGAACGAAGCAGATCTATATGCTCTAGCAAAAGGCAGTAAGTGGTAGCCCATGGCCACTGGAGACTATGGTAGAAAGTGTTGTGGTCTTCAGAACTTAAGAGACTAGAAGAGCATTATGCTGTTCAATAAAATGGAAATCATATCTATATATAGACTGACTGGTACTGGAAAGACTCAACAGTTTCTGGAAACTCATAACAGTAGCTAACCACAACCTACTCGTACAGCCACCTTTTATTTTAAAATCTTTCTTGTTATGTTTTTCTTTGTCTGTTCTCCATTTCTGTTACTTAATATACCTATTTGTGACATCCTGTACATTTATCTGCCAGGTGGAAGGTTATTTCACTGTGGTTACTAATCATTTGGTATAGCATGAAGGATAGCTGATCCCTAATGAGACTCTCTTAAAAGATTCTGTTCATAGGTAATTCTGCTTAATATAAATTTTATGAGGTAGCAGGATTATGTTCCTCATCTCCTTTTATTGCCAGGAGCATTTATACAAAGCACAATAATATTAGTAATATTATTTTACATTTGTGCAGTATTTTCCATCTGAGCTGTTTCAAAGCATTTATGAAAAATATTTAGCATGCAGTAGATCTGTGAGGAGACTTCTGATTTCCAGTTTTATCTCTGCACAGTTGGACCCATCTTTCTCATCTGTCCTGTAAGCTGTTGGAGTTCATTATCACCAGTTAAAAATAGCTCATCATACAGCTCGGTTCATGTAAACAGAGAAAATTATGCCAACTCATATAATTTAGGTCAATTTACATCAACAGTTCAGTTGATACAGTAATTGTCCAGCCTGCAGTTTTTACAATCCATAGAGACTATTGCTGCTTATGGATGTCTCCAAAAGGGAGCTGATTCCCTTCTTCCATCATCCTCCTGTCCCCTCTTTCAGTATTTCCTCCATTGTTAGAAACTTTCCTGATCTGTGAGATGGAGCAGTGAAGAAGGTCCCCTGCCTGGATAAAGCTTTACCTTTAGGAGCAGTGAGGCATAGTCTACATTATTCTGCTTTGACTTAGAAACACAGAATAATTTAGGTAGAAAGAGTCCTTGGATCCAAGGTCCTGCTCAAAGCAGGTCTAGCTTCAAAGTTATCTTGTGTTGCCCATGGCTTTGGCCAGCTGAGTTTTGAATATCTCCAAGGGCACACATTCCGCAGCTTCTCTGGGAAACCTGTTCCTGGGATTAACTACTCCCACTTCAAGGACATTTTTCCTCCTGTCTAATTTGAACTGGCCATGCATGTGCTAGCACCGTCCCAATGGTGGCTTGGTTTCATTGCTACCAGGACGTGCTTCTGACTCCTGCTCATTGTGTATCTGCCAGGCCCCCACGTCCTCTGCTGCCCAGCTGCTTCCCAGCCAGCTGACCCCAGCCCATGCAGGGGCTGCATGGGTTATTCCCCCACAGGTGCAGAGGTCTGCATTTGTCCTTGTTGAGTTGCATGAGGTTTCCATCATCCCATCTCTCCAGCTTGCTGGGGGCCCCCTGAATGGTGGCCATGCACCCCAGTGTACCCACTGCTCCCCCCAACTTGGTGGGGCCCACTAACTTGCTGAGGGTGCACACCATCTCCTTTCCATGTTGCTAATGAAGATGATGAATGAGATCGGCCCCAGTGGTGACCTCTGAGGATGCTGCTTGTAAGCAGCTGCTGGTTGCACTGCAGACCACTGGTGATGCTCAACAGTTCAGCCTGCTTTTCACCCACTTTATAGTTCACCCATCCAGTTCACTTCTCTTCAAGGAAAACATTTGCAAGAAACTCTCATTCCTCATAGGTTAAACCTTATAGGTTTAGAGATGTGTTCTAATTATTCTTTATTCTTTTACCAGCCCTACCATTGCTAAACCTGACAGATTTAAGAAAGCAGCTAAAGCAGGTACAGAAAACTAGAATTAACAGCAAGAATTGCTTTCATTTTCTCCTCCTTTCTGCACTTTTTAATAAATGAGTATTCTAACTACAGGAAACTATGGGTAAAACACAGCTCACCATCACTGCCTGTGAGGGAAATGTTGCTGCTTTGCCATCAGAGCTGAAGAGCTCCCTCAAATCTGTCCATGGCAGAGATGCTCTTCGGGAAGGGAACAGAAGAGCAGACAAGCTGCCTAGGGGTATTGCCACCCAGAGCTCAGGATTTACCTTCTGCTTTCTTGTTTCTCACCCCTCTATAGTTATAGCACACATCTGTTCAACTATCCATGGGGACAGGTGATTAGGTGAAGTAATCCTCTTCTGAAGTGCTGTAGATATTTCACTTAGTTAGGCTTTGAAAGAGGAAGATGACACATCAAACCCATTCTGTCTCTCAGGTATGATATCCCTTGCTCTTCACAGAGAGCACTTCCAATCCTGATTACAGGTTTTTTAAAGTATAAATGGCTCTGCTCTTTCCACTGGAACAAAGTGTTTTTTGTCCATTCTTATTCTCCCCTAAAGAAAAAGCCTGTTTCAGTTATATTGGGTATCAAAATTACCATCAAAACATAATCTGAAACAGTAAGTAATTATTTTTTCATTTGCAGATCAGTCTTTGACAGCCATGCCTGAAGGCAAAATAGATTCATATCCTTAACAACCTTCTAGCAGCTGAAATCTATAAACAGCTTATACAATGTGCAAATTGCTATTTCAACAAATCAGGAAGGCTTAAAATAAATCTTTGAAAAGTGAAGTATCTAAATTAAACTCCGAACGGTGAACACATTCAATAGCAGAGACAACTGGACAGTCATTTAATAACTCTCTTCTTAATTCCATTCATTCTGTTAAAGGAAATATTTCAAAATGAACAAAATGTGGGTTGGTTCTTCTAAATTTTACACTGAAGTCAAAACAACTCTGCTGACTTACTTCTAGAAACCATGAAAGCTCAGCCATGCCATGAGGGTAAGAAATGGGGACTTAGATACCACCCTACTATACATATCTTTAGTACACTTTCAAATTACAAAGCACCTTAGGGTCAAGTTGTGTTGTAAATAGCCAAAACTCCATTGCCTAAAACCGAGCTATGTCTTCTGTGGTAGCATGTCCTTTGGGCTTTATTTCTGCCAGCTTTGCTAAAGCAGAAACATTTTGATTTCTCAGTGAAACTGTACCTCTGGGAGGGATATTCAAAGAGTTCAAAGTTGAGATTTTCTTCCAGAATCAGGGAACTGGATGTTCCAAAGAATTTGATTAAAACCATTAAGCCAACAAATGCAGAGAGAATATGTTTCACAAAGGCAGCTAACTATCCTCAGGGACACATCAGTGGCCTTACCTGTCCATAAAGAAGTGTTAAATAATCTGCTCTTAGAATTTAGTGCAAGGACTCAGACATGCAGTCTTTTTATCTTCCCCTTTAGTTTATTTCTCCAGCTTCACCAGTCTAAGGAATAGAAATCAGTGTTGAAAAAAGAAGAAAAAAAAGTTGAATCCAAAGGGAGACAGGTCCTCTCTTTCTTCAACAGCTGAACTCGAACCACACAGCACTGCGCTGCATTTCCCTGGGAGGAGATGGTGCAGCTGGGGGGTGCGAGTCCCACCTACACTGCCCAGCGCACAGGACAGCCCCCTCACCAGTCTGTGCCCCACTGCTGGGCTGCATCAGGAAGCTGGCTTGATGTATACCCAGCAGACAGTAAAGTCTGTTCTCTCTATGGACTGATAAGATCCCTATTTTTTGGCTGAAAGGAAAAGGCGATTTTCTGTGTCCTTCTTGTGGTTAAATGATGCAACTGTGTATGTCAGATTTGTAGCCTATTTACCAAGTAGTCTTATAACCATGGAAAAAAAATAAGGCATGACTTTAACATCATCACATGTACTTACCAAAGGGAAAATAAAACCCAGAGTAGGAGACTGATCTCATTACATTCAGAAATGCTATTTGTCCAATGAAAAGTAATATTTGCTGAACTAATGCAACACTAACAGTAGTTATCAGATTATTATCTGAATGCTTAAATCTCAACATCTGCTGTTCATCTATGGATGAGATGCCAGGTATTAATACTTTTCTTATTATGTGATTATCTAATTTCCAGATTTGCAATGGAAGTTGGATGCTATAGAAAAGCATTATATAAATACAGCAGTATCTAAGTGGAGAGTTTTCTATTATAAGCAGTACCTGTGTTTAACTACAGCTATATAACCGTGAATCAAAATATAGTGATCATCAAAAAGATCAAAGTTAAATCTAGGGATGCACCTGTACAAAATGAAGCACAAACAGATGCTCTCTCATGGGTTGTGAAAATATATACTTAAACATTTTAGCAGACTTTTGTGTTCTTCATTAAGTAGAAATACACTCTGCAGTTGTGCCAGCAAAGCTTAAAGCATTTAAAGCAGTAACATTTCTTCAAGATTTAGCATGCATGACTCTCACTTAATACTCCCTAGGTATTTTAAAAACTGAATTATCTATTTATGTTTAAATTCTGAAACGTGTTTCATTTAGGTTGCTAGTACAAAGTCTTACTAAAGCTTTTTAATCTATTTCAGCTTTAGCAAACATTCTCCACAGTATTTCAGCTGAAGGCCTCCCTGTTTTGTCTTAATTTACTGTGAATAAATTTGTTTCTACAATTAGCACGCAGGCCCCTAAAGCCAGAAATACCCTAAATTATTGCTACGGTGCATTTTGGGATGTAACTTAATTACTAAATCTAAGTACTAGAACTATGAACAAGAAGCTTATTTTAAGTATTAGGCAACTCACAAGACAGAGTTGAAACTTCCCAATGGAAATATGATGATCTTTATATGTTTGACTAATGAAAGTTACTTCAAGCAATGTGAGGTATTATGTAACGTCCAAAAATGCAGGAGATAAACAGCTTCCTTTTTAGAAAAGGAACTTTTATATAAGTCCGTTGAAGCACGTTGGTCAATTAAGACTACTATGCCTGTTATTTTAAACTCTTCCAGACAAGCACAGAACCTTTCGTCACTCCTATTGTGACTATTTGTGGGAACAAGCAAGAAATACTGTGCGGGATTTGAGCTTTCCTCAGCCTGTGGATGTGTGGATCAACAGAACCGATTCCTCTTCGCATAGTCATTTCATGTGAAACCCATGAGCAGCACCGGGTGCAGGGAAAGCGCACGTTTGGCTGGTGTCAGCTGGAGGAAATCTGGCTACTGTGCTGAAGGACAGAGGTCTTCCACCGACTTGTGGAGACAGGTCTGGGAAGCTAGACGTACAACAGCAAGTCAGACTGCAGGCTTGGAGATGTGCGTCGCAATATGCTTTGTCATGCATAGGAACCACAGGTATTGCAAAACTCCGTGTCAGATTAATGGTAAAGATAGGTATGACAATATTATCTTGATGTTTCCTAAGAAAATATGACTGTCACTAAAGTGCATGAAAAGTAACAAATTAGTAGATGGTGGAAGAAGTTGTAAAGTTGTCCGAGGTAAGCACACCGCAATGGATTTGTCCACACTAACCATGGTGAAAATTCCCTCAACACAGGCAGAAATTTGCAGTGCTGTTATACAAGAGACTGGATGTTTCAACTTACATTTCTTTTAAGTGTCACAAGGCAGTGACAACAACAAATGAAAGGTATTTGTTAAAGCATCTTGCTGTTTAGGTCTTTTGGGAAATGTAACATCCATAGTGATAAATGAACTCCTTCTTTGAGAGCACACTGAGCCATGCCTGCTGCTAGTTTCGGGGAGAAGAGTAATGTAGTTTCTGAAAGTCTTATCACAGCATTCCCTTGCTTTTACTGTTTTGTCACTATGCCAGCATTTTAACATCACACAAAACTTCATTTTTTTCATAATAGCATAATCTGAATCGACAGTTTCATTTCTTAAGTTATAATGAAATTTCCATACATGGTTCCACCTCCAGGCATGGCACCATCTGCAACACTGTTAAGCAAACATTGCCACATTAGTCACTAGACAGGTATGAAATGAATGTGATTGAAATGTAAAAAACAAAATTAAACAACAGATTGGCGGGGAAAATAACTCTCTGAAGTTTATATTACCTAGACATTTAAAACAATGTTTCTTACTGTTTTATTAATCTGACTTTGTTTAAGTTTTTCATAATACAGTAAACAAATGATCTCTTTGCTTATATCTCCATTTCTTACAATGGTCTGGAACAGATACTGTAAAGAATATGCCAAGACAATAATAATATAGTAATATATAGTAAAATCATATAGTCATGCTAGTTAATACTCCAAAAAGTAAGGTTTCTCTCCTTCCTAATAGTAATAGTAATCTGAACATTGTCATTATCCACATGTTTATTTCCTCACTTCGTCTTCTCTTGTTATTTTAATATCAACATTATATTGTCACAGTATCTATGACTAGTACTACTTACTGGCAGATAGTAAGGCAGCTGCTTACCACCAACTGATCTGCCACTGAGGTCCCTGGGCAAGATGGATGGATTTTGACCTGTACAACAGGCTTTTCTTCTTCTGGAAAGGAGGGAGTCAAAGGGGAAATCTATAGTTGTCTTGCACTGTGTAGGTGGGATCTGTGTGAGCTACACACTCCTTTCCTGGGAGCTGGGAAAAGTTGCTGTGTCCCATCTTTTGGACATAGCCAAGGAATATCATGGGTTTGTATTGGGTAGGTATGGCTTTGCTTTGAATCATTCTTTCGCTGGCACTTTTTTTCCTTTTTTACATAAGGAAAGGGTGAGCAGAGTTTTCTTATTTACCCTCTCAGCACAGCTCATTGCCTTGATTATTTCTTTCATGGATTCTTTTGTGCATCTCCTCTCCAGCACAAGTTCTCTTTCTGGCATCTTTTAATAGATGTTCTTAATACTCATCTTTGCTGTCCTTTTTCTGATTCATCCATTTTTCTGGGAGCAGATTCGAGATCTGTATGGTTCATGCATCTGTTTTTATCAAGACAGTGAAACTTCCACTATTTTCCATTCCATTTCATCCTTTAGGTATTCTAGCAATTTCTTTGCTTTCTTAGTGGATGGTGCACATATTAAACAGCATTTTTAATTGAGCTTTCCACAATGACATCAAGTCTTTCCTCTGTGTGGTTGCAATTAATTTTGAATGAGGTGATGTTTATGAGCAATTCAAATGAACATTGCCAACACATATTGTCAGCTTTGACATGTTGTGCACTGTTCACTCACATAGTTTTGTTAACTTCCACTGAAATTTTAGAGGTATTTCCTGTACTTTTGTAACAAGTGTGCATTTGTCAGCTGTAAATTTGTCACATAACAAATCACTTCCCTTCCAAAGCCTGCAAAATTACACAAAGCAGGATGAGATGTAGTAAATATAATACTCGTTTCTGAAAGGAGGCTTGTGGCAGTCCAATATTAGTTAGAGTGGTTGGAATAGATACTTGGTTAGATAGTAAGGTGTGTACAATTTCATGTGCAATTTTATGTTTTGCTTGAAGAGTCATGCCAATGAAAAGTGAAAAAGTTCCAGACTGGAAAAAAACCTCAAATAAAAGAGCATTTTGCTTAAATCTGAAAATATTGTACCTTAGTTCCACCCCCAATCCCAAGTCCCTTTCAAAGCCATTCTGATGTGCATATGGAATGTATTTTAAATAATCTAAACGTTTGGTCAAAATATATTTAAACAGTTAAACTACTTATTGTTTTCTGGGCAGAAAAATGACCATTTCTTCATTTTCTGCTTGCCTTTCTGGACAGATGAAGTTAACCTTACCACTAGCAAGGGTTTAGCTGGAGGAACAGGTCCAGGTTGGGGCACTATATGTCAGGAAAGATGTTGATTAATCAGAGCACACTGAGAAAGATCAGAATAACAAAGCCTAGAAATAATGACCTTTGAAAAATGATAGGATGAATAGAGGTTATTTAGCGTGATGAAGATAGTTTTGAAATACATAAAAATCTGCTTCCTGTATGGAGGGTACATGATGTACATAGAGAAGAAGCAATGAGTTTAAATAGAAGACAAAAAGTTTCAGTTTAGAAATTAACAAAACTGATGAAAATAGTGGAGCTCTGGAGTTGATTGTCTGGGGAGACTATGCAGTCTCTACTAACAGATGTCTTCTTTAAGAAGCAGTAAGACAAATATCTTTTAGTAGGGTCACAGATCTTGTTTTGAGGCATGAAGTTGGGATCAGAAGATTTTTGAGACACTTGCCAATTCTGTGATTTTCTGCTTCTAAATTCTGATTCTTATAGAATCATAGAATCATAGAATTGTTAAGGTTGGAAAAGACCCTTAAGACCATCAGGTCCAACCGTTAACCCGTCACTGCCAAGTCCACTACTAAACCATGTCCTCAAGCACCACATCTACCTGTCTTTTAAATACCTCCAGGGATGGAGACTCAACCACTTCCCTGGGCAGCCTGTTCCAATGCCTGACCACTCTTTCAGTAAAGAAGTTTTTCCTAATATCCAACCTAAACTTGCCCTGGTGCAGCTTGAGGCCATTTCCTCTCATCCTGTCGCTTGTTACTGGGGTGAAGAGACCGACCCCCACCTCTCTACAACCTCCTTTCACGTAGTTGTAGAGAGTGATAAGGTCTTCTTATTACTGATGATGTTTTTTCAGTCTCATTCCATGACCATTTCTTTACTCAGCTCTTGCAAGGGATGTTATCTTCCTGATTCTTTTAACCATCTAACATTTCTTCCGATTCCTAATGTACTAAACAGTGTACTGTCGTTTAGTTTTCTGTTTTCGCCTATAATGCTATGCAAAAGTCATGCTTAGAGTTTCTAATTTGCCATTCGTTTTATTTTACATGAATACAACACTGAAATAATCACACTTCCAGAATATAGTGTAACGTCCCATAATGTGTAATGATTCTTCTAATGGTTCAGGTTTGAAATGGAATAATTTTCCTAGACTAATCACCTCATCAAAGTATCATAATGGAAACCTCAAGTGGTCTCTGTAGCCTTGAATTCAAAGCATTACACCAATCTAAATCTCACAATTGACCTTCTAATGCTTCTGTAGCAGAAGCCTCAACAACCTTCAACTGAAATCATGTTGCCAATGCATATTCATATATCTCACATTATAACACTAATACAGCAAGGTCTCCACAAAGTTTCTTTGACACTCTCCAGAGATTATTCCTGTCACATGAGCACCACTCCTGTGTGAGCAAGGAGTGCATGAAAGTGACAAATATAAGTGTTCTCCAAGGTTGCATATCAAAATGGATGTCTTCACAATGTTGTTTTTTTTTTTTTCCTTTAAAACTGAACAATTACACTCTATGTACATTCAGCAAATGCTAAACTCACCTTGACCTTCAGTTCTTATGTTGTAATTGGAGAAATGCTCAGCTGGCTAATATGGTTGCTATCTGTTTTGCTAATGTTTATGTCTGTTTTATTACTTAATTTAGATTTTATGTCAGTTAGAATTAGATATGTCTCTGCTTTGAGGAATACAGCGTTAACTGGGTTTTGGTTTTCAGTCTTAAACAGAAACTTCCTGCGTTGCTTTGTCAAAAGTAAAAGAAAACAGAAAATTTTACTCATGATAGGAGATGCAATATTTAAGTAGAACACAAATATTGTGTTCTGAAAAGTGCTGCATTGTCACAGAAATTATATTGTGCGGGTGCTGCTTGAACAAACATAAACCTTGTTGAGGACAATGAATTCCCTACAATGCAGGATGACAGAAAATTGTTGTCTCCTTTGAGGAAAAAAGTTTGAAAAATCTCTCAGGAAATGCAGCTCTCTTAAAAGTGCAATTCTGCTCAAATTAAAACAATATAGTGACCAAAGGTGGTGCCATTAATCCACGCTGACAATTTCTTTGCAAAACCAAGCTCTGCAAAGCCTTCAGAACAACTGTATGGGTAAGGTCGTAATAGCAAAATACTTCAAGAATTAAAATGCTCCACTTCAACTCTGAAACCTGAGAAACCTTACAAGAAACTGTGAAGAAATAAAAGAATAATTTCATCATTGCTCTATATTTATGACAAGATATTATCCTTAGCCTTGTTACCCAAGGCACAGTCAGAGAAAGTCAGGGGTTTAAAACTGTGAAATGTTTCCTTTTTGTCAGTTCTAACTGGCAGCGAAACCTTTGCTATGTGTTCACAATATTAAAATGCGGAAGAAGATGCACTGCTCTCCAGCCTACCCCTGTGTCTTAATGAGTCTGTCAAAGAAGTACACTGAAATATAGCATTAATATAAGGGGCAAAGCAGAAGTAATAACTATTTCTGATGATTCCTGTATAATTCAGCAAACAAAGCATGACAATAAGATAGCATTTCCAGGGTGGTAAAATAATCTAGACATCGTTTTTATTGATAGATCAAATAGATTACCATATAAATACTGACATAAAAAAATATAGAAATAAAGCCACACTTCATATGTGATTTTTATTTAGTTTTCTTCCACAACCACAGAAGGTAAATATATTAGGAAAAGGATGAAGTAAATCTCCTTTTATTCAAATACTGGTGCTTAAAAGACAGCTTTTCTTACAAGAATGTGAATATTAATACGCAAAGGATAGACTTCTTAAAAATGGCAAAGGCAAAGAGGGACTCTAAGAAAATGCCTTTAAATTTCATGGTTTGCTAAATCGTCTCAACTCTCTTTTACTTATATGTATCTGTTGCCTAGTAAGATCTCAAGTGCTGACTCAGGCTACCAGCAGAGTTTCTTTTGCAAGAAAAGGTCTGTTTAATATTTTCATTTAAGGGTTTTTGGGCACAGATCTGGTTGCAAGGTCAGGGTAGAGGTTTTATATCCCAGGTAGAACAATATCTTTTTGGTAGTCTCAGAAGACCACACATACCATATCTGCTATACAAATAAGGAATAATGAAAACGTATGTTTAAAAAAGTAATTTATTATATTGATAAAATATAGTTTTAATATGCAATTTGACTAGTCCATTTCCGTTTATACTACTAATAGTTTTGCAGCTCTGCCCTTAAAGAATGCAATCTTTTTCTTCCCCTTAATCCCAAATTATATTCTCCTTTCTTATGAATTACAGTCTTCCTTCCACTCCTCTACCTGCTGCCCAGACGACAATTAAACATTTATTTTCTGAACTTACAAATCCCCACAGCTCCCTGGTGTTTAGTATTAAAGTCCAGGTCTGGCTCAGGCAGAATATTTGCACTCTGTTTTTCCTTTCAAGTCTTCAGTTGTGGGGTCTGAGATATACAAATTTATTTTTAATTTCTCTGTGGAGAAGAACATGTCCGCCTTTGATCATATCTCTGAGAGAGTTCACAAGACTCTGGGTAACATCTCCTGCTCACAGAAATGTCTCCTAATCCATGCTCTCTCAAATGGTGCAGAAACAAGATTTCTCATAACATAGATACTTCACTTAATCCTCCTTTAAATGCCCAGGCCCATGATCAGGCCTAGACCCCTGGCCCATTTAGCTGCAATTCTGCTTTTCAGCTCTTAGCACCTCATTGGTATAGTATCTCAATACTTATTCCTTTGTCCCCTGTTGCATGCTGACCATAGTGAGTGAATATGAACATGAACAGCTCTCTGGACAGTGACTGTATATTTTCTTGTATTTGTCAAGACAAAGCATAGCAGACCTTCGCTTCCTAGAAACTGCTGCAGTATAAGTAATCTAATATCTTCAGGAACTTGTGTGTTTGCTTATTATCAGGGGAAACAAGAAGTGCCACAAAGAGAAGACAAAAAAGGAATTTTGTTGAATAATTCATTGACATTTCAGTAAAGCAATTTACCATGTTGGCAGTGAGTCCAGTTGCTTATTCAAGGAAGACTCTTTGACCTGCTCTATTTCTAGACATTCATACAGTTCTAGTAATTAGTACAGCCACCTCTCTGCAAATTGTTAAGGTTGTGAAGAGACTAGATTCCTTACAAGACAAAGGTATTCTTGATAATACCTTACTCTAATAATTTCTCTCCTCCTCCCTAACTCTACTTTAATGACCATCCTCTCCTGAAAGGTCTCTGAAAGTCTGCTGGTATGGTTTTCTTTGACAAAATTAAGATAGCATGGACAGTGTTTGATCCAAAGATTTTTAGGACATGTAAAAAAATACGCTCTTGTCAAAAAAGACTCATGAAAGGCTTGTTTTAATAAAAGCAAATCTTTTAACATTTCAGCTCTGTGTGCCTCACTTTCTAAGTGAATATATTTGTAATCTGTTAGGGTATCACTGTCTATCTGGGATCATTTGGTTAACATAATTTAAACAGTGCTCTGGTTTGAAAATCTGCAGAAACATTCAAACAGGCAGGAAAATTCCTTCTTTGGAAACTATTAACATCAGGCTTTTGGATCGGGAACGTCACAAAAAGTTTGTATTCTCTCAAATAAAAGAATACAAAACAAATATCTAAAATAAAAATAAAGCACTAACTGAACAAAAAATCTTCACGTATATTCTTAATTTTTTAAAAGACCTTCATTTGTGGCATTTCCCATTGAAAAAAAAAAAAAACCTAGGATATAGATTTGTATTGCTCAATCTCAAACATGAAAATTTCAGGTGATATTACTGTGTGTTTATATTCAAGCAATTATGGCTCTCTAGTCACAATGCTATTTGTTCAAAAAGAGATAAAATTCATCAAGGAAAATGCAACAATTGGAAAACATATAACAGGCCCTGCTGTTATCGCAGAGGGAAAAATGAAAGTAAAACTGCAGCTAATATAGACTTCTGGGAAATAAAGCACAGTGTAATAGTAAATCTAATAGCGCTTCTGAATTTATTTGAGCAAGACGATAAGGTGACTTGATGATGCTGCATATAAACTAAGGCACGACTGGTAGCTGTTAATGAGGGTGAAGCATATACGTGAGAGACATACACTTTCCAACTTCCCTTCAAAACCACTAGATTCCTGAGTCAATGCACCCAGCCATGACTTTGGCAGTTTGCTTATAATTGAGCCATGCTACATCACAAATTCTGGGAAAAAAAAGGAAGTCTCTCAAGACTCATAAAGAAACACATTTTTCATTTCTCATGCTCTGCCCATTAAAATGGTTCAACCTGCTGAATATAAAATTTCATTATTCTACAGTACAGATGGACCAAATGAAGTTTGTCTTCCTTTTTCTGACAACTCAATCTCTAACCAAGTGGAAATCCTGAAACAAAAAGTTATATGACATAAATTTGAATATTTAAAATTAAATTATAGCTCTTCAAAAGATGTCTACGTATGCCATGTAGGGACATACTAATGAAAGAAAACAGATCATATTTGTAAGTAGAGTTGGGACAAGTTGGGACTAAGAGACAAGTGAGAGTGTTAGAAGTCACTGCTTAGACCTTTACAGTTTGTCATCTGCATAAATGATTTTATCCAGGGAGACCAACCATAAATGAATTATCATTAATATGATATGTATTGTAATTATGATAATAGGGAACGCTCAACAAATGGACAGTTTAATCCAAAGATCAAACAGCCTATTTTTTTTCCTAACTAAGCCTACTTCAGCAAATGAAGTAAGCTGGCACATCCAAAATACTGTTGAAAAGAAACGTAAAAACTTGCTCCATACAAGTGTGTATAGTGTGAATAATTGCTGCATAACTAAGAGCTTGAAGATGTCCTTCCAGCAATGACCCGTTCTAAAAAACCCACATCCTTTCAGTAAGAAATTGAATAAGGATTGTAGAGAAGTTAGACTGAATGTCCAACTCTTTGGGAAGCAGGTGCCACTTCTGACGTTCAGAGTGAGGGCTCTGAGTCATGGTCTCAAGCAGTTTTATTGTGTGCCCATAGAGGTGCTCCCATTAGCAAAGCTCAGGCAAGTCCCTGAGCTGGCCCTGAGCTGCAGCAGCCCTTGGGCAGGCCACCAAACCCCTGCATCGGCAAAGGGACCACCAGGCTCCTGATGCTTTGCTCGTGCAGCTGGCCCGCCTAACCTCGTTACTCAGGGACTGCAACACACATAAATAAAGAAAACAGATTGTAACTTGCAGGTGTCAAAGGGCCTGATCCTTTGAGAGCTGAGACTTGCAGGATCAGACCGCAGTGAATCTGGTTGACCCACGTACAAGCTGTTCTAAAAATTAACAAGGGAAAGATGCAAACAAGCTTTTGGAATGAACAGGCATAATTAGGGATGCAGGCTAAAAATCAAACATTCATAACCAAGCAAAGACACAGATGTCAATGAAGGAAGGAAAATCTTACACAACACAAATGCCAACCAAAGTTACTATTACAGGCTCACTGGGTGTAGGATGATGCAAACGTACTACATGTAAAGATCATACAGAGACGCTTTCACAAAAGGTGTAATCTGGAGAACAGCCTATTAGAATAAGTTGCTGAGGCAAAAAACAGTCATTTTTGTTTTGTAAAGGAAGTAGTAGTAGATTACACTTGGATTTTTAAACAACCAGTCGGTGGGGATTCTCTACAGCAGATCTCTTGTTGCCTTCCTCTCGTTAGTACTCTTTGATACGGTGCAATTCTGCTGTGCTTATCGGTGCCTCTGGTTCCAGAAAATAGCAGGAGCACCAAGGCAATTGCTGAAGAATCAGGACTAAGATATTCAGAATGACTAATGATTGACTTCACAGTTCGAGAGGAAAAGACTCATTTAATGAAGGTGACTGCTGAGTACTTTGTGATAATCATGCCCTTTAACATGTAGAAGCTTGGACATTCAAAACAGACCCCTAAAAAACTGTATCTCTTCCTCAGAATGATTATTGTTATCATGTGCATTTCTGAGGATGCCATTAGATAGAAGTAGGACACCATTTCCCCCAGGGATAAAGGAAATACTCCCCCTTTCCTCTTTTACAGAATAAAGCTGTTTACACAGAGAAAATGGATATATCATGTTTTTAAGAATAAGCTGCTATGCCTACTTCACAATTTTGTTCTAAGGAGAATGTTAGCTGCTTCTACACAGCAAAGATACCTTGTTCCCTCTTGTAAGGGTGAGAAGGTGCAGCTTTATCTCTAGGGCTCAGCTGAGGCTGTTAGCCATCAACACTGTTGCTTCCTCCAACCTGCTGTTACGCTTGTCATCCTCCGCCCCAGCTGCAGCGACCGATCACGGAGCCCTCTCTCAAGTACGTGTGTCTCATGCATACATCATTTGCAAATAAAGACAGCCTACACTCACTCCAGTTCCCTGTGGTTTGTGTTTTTTATTGACTGGATGGCAGCTCCCTGCCCATTTCTTTGTTACAGTTTGTGAGTCACTCTTCAGAGGAATTAAGAAGTGACTATGTCTTTTTCACTTACTAGGGGCAGAAGCTTATGTGACATTTGCATCATTCAAATTTGGCATCAGGCCCTTGAAATAGTCTCTGAAGTTCATTTGGGTTCATTTCACCCCAATCCAAGAATGTAATTCATCTGACCTATTTTATACTTAGAGTGAGATGAATCACTGCCCAGAAATGACTGTTTTTCTCTGCTGAGTACAAAAGGTATCTATCAAACCAGCTCAGATCTAAACAGTTGTATTATAGATTGCTAAATTTGTTAAATCCCACATGGTGTCAGAAGGACAGGCACAGTCCTGTTTGGGATTTACTCTTGATGGCTTGCCTGTTTGAGGAAAAGTATTTTGAAAGAGAAGGTATTTCTAGGTGGTCTTTGTAATTAACAAAGTAACAACAAGGATCAGCTTTAGGAAACAGACTTTAGACTTGTGACTAAATAACGCCTAAGACAGCCAATTCAAGGAATGGAACATGTAACGCTAATTAAGGCAACTAAACTCTTTGATATTAGGTGTATAGGACAGATATATTGGGATTCACAACAGCCAGCAGGCTCCAAGCTGGGACCCTTAATGACCCAGAGGAAATGCCAGAGCAACCTGAATCTGAAGTGTCCTGCAGGAGGTTATTGGCCTATACTGTTGTTGCAACTTAGACTCTGTCCTAAGAAGACAAATTTACACAATTTGTGAAGGAAGAAGGCACAAGAGAGTTACTCACATTAGAGAGCACTTTACCTGACTCTGCCAATACAAAAGGGACTGCAGACACCACTTTCACACATAATCGCTGCCATTATTTGAAAGAGGCATAGAGACAGAGGTTACCCCACCAGCCTTCGAAGGACAGCCTAAAAGCTGAGGCTAACTGCTAGAGGCAAAAGGAAAATGTAACTCACGGCTCTGAGAGGTGAGGTCTGTAAGACAGGCAGACATTGTGCTTCTTAACAGTACAAAGGACTGCGCAACCTGATGGTGCCTGGTGTGCAGGACCAAAGTGTTCTCTCAGTCTCAGGAGACAGCTTGTTTGAGATTTAATTTACTCAGGAGATTTTCGATGAAGGCCATAGCTAATGTCAATATGAAACATGAAGGGAGTTTTTTGTGCATGTATATAAAGGCCATGCATTAAACAAAGACAGATTGGTCTGCATTAGGTCTCAGCTGGGCTCTCTGCAAGGCTTGTGTGTAAATGATGGGACTGGGGATATGGAGATACACGAAGGAAGGATGATGCCCAGGCATCTGCTAATGTCACTTATTTACTGCTCTTATACAGCAAATATAGCTTAGACAGAAGGCCTGCAACATGAGTGGACTGGCAAAGCTCTGCCACATTATGTCATACAGTGTTAGTGCCCTTCAAGAGGAACAGAAATGAGATAACTTTGCTAGCTCATCATTTCTTGGAGAATTGCTATTTTCCAGAGGGGATGCCTCCCTCGTCCTTGTACCGCCTGCGCTGCCAGCTGAGACTCAGCCTGACATTGAGCCCAGACAACTCCCACATCAGATATGTTGTCCTCAACCAAGCCCTGTTCCAGTCCTCAGCAGTAGTAGTTAAGAGAAATTGATGTGAATTTGTAGCCAAAACAGAAATCTAAACTTGTTGGTGCTAGGCCTTATTGTAACGAACAACAATATCTTGTTTGAAAAAGATCACACTTCTTAAACTTTCATCTATGTGGCAGGAAGAGCTAGAAATAACTCATGTTTCACACAATGTGATAAAAAATAATTCTAAAATAAAAAACTAAAGAGCCAGAGGCATGTTACAGTGAAGTCTAGCAACTGTGAAGAAAACAGGCTTTTTTAAACAACCCAGTCTCTGAAGTGCCTGCTGCCAAAAATACAAATAAAGAAAGCTGTAGAGATGACTAAAAAGACAAATGAAAATAAGAAAAAAAAATATTGGAAGTTATGATGGGTAATGGTAGCACTCCTTGGAAAGAAAGAGGAAAAGATTAGGTGACTGGGTAGGAGAATTAAGGTACATATGCCAACGATTAGCAAACTGTCACTTCTCCCAGATGGGTCAGTCTTTGATTTTGGCAAGTTTCAGTTCACAGAAGCCAACTCAATGACTTAAAGGTAGTGGTAATTTTCCAAACACCATTTTCACCCTGAAAAAGCTACTGCTGTGAAGTAATGAATTAGAAATGCAAAATCATACCGATAAATGTGTCAGATAACTGTAGAGAAAAGCAATTCCTTCGGGTTCCCTGGGGTCAGCAGATCCCTGCTATGTTGTGAAACCCACTTCTGCAGGGACCTTGAGCCCAAACGATGGCATCAACTTTTGAATTTATGTTGGAAAGTGTAATTACTGCAATCCCTCTGGCAGTCAGAAGCTTTTTTTTGTAAAGAGCTGATGGTTGCTACTTTATTGGCTTAACAAAAACCTTGCGACAACATGGTGTGTTGTCAGTCTAGGGAACAAGATTGTGAGATTAAAAACGAGATTTTTCCAGGGGGCTATTTGCTAGTTTATACTAAGCAGTAGCCAGTGGAAGGTATTGTCTGTATGTTGTTGCTTTTGGAAACAGACATCAGGGTGCCACAGGGGATGACGGGCAGGGTAGGGACAATCAACTTGTTACCATTACTACAGGGCAAGCCGCTGAATGTGTGTGGAAAGCCTCAAATCTTTGGTCCTTAGGCACTCAAGCCCTCAAAAATGTATGTGTTTCATTGGTGGCCTTGGTGCTCATCCGGCCAACCATGTGCAAATGGCAGGCCGAGAGCCTACTAGAAATATTAATTTCAATGACTGTTAGAGGTGATGATAAAGCTGTTAATGATGACATTTCAAGGAGCTGAGTATTGGGAACTGGGAGGAACAGAGTGGTGGTGGAAGTGTTCAGGTGCCATCGTAAGAGCTCTTTGCCTACCCAAAGAAAGCTCCCTGAGAATAATTATGCTATGTAAGTACCAGCAGTGCTCTCCAAAGGCATCTGGCAGAGAGAGCAAAACTTGTTCTTGCTCCGCTGCAGATGATTTAAGTATTTCATGAATCCACAGCTGCATTCTGAAATATAAAAACCTGCAACTAAATGTGCAGAAAGCTTTTACTGAGCTACAGGGTCCTTAGAACTGAAATAAAGAAACATTGTCATATGTGCAGTATAAGCTACCATAAAAACAACATAAGCTTTATTGTCTTAAAAAAAATATATTGCCCTAGCACAGTTCTTACCAACAAGCAGCAGGGGTTACTTACATCCAGTGTTTTCTCTCACTAAGCACCAAAATGCCTGATCTTGAGGAAATTGCTGTGCATAAAATCTTTCACTTTGCAGTATGCTTTTTAACTTGGCCTGAATTAAGAAATTTCCTCCTTGAAACTACTGTAATTAGCACCATGTTCTCCGATGGGGCAACAATATTCTGCTTGTCACCTATGTGGCTGCTGTTCCCCTATATCTATAATAGGCATCAGGCACGCTGTGATGATCTCTTGACTTTAAGACGCCAGATTTCCAACGTGCCTCTGGAGCCAGCTGTCATCCATCTCTGGGAGGACATGTTTCTAGAAGAGGATGATTAGTTGCAAAATGGAATAGCAGTGTTGGATACCTCAATGAGGATGGCCAAGTGTTGATATACACAACAAACATATCTGTCGCATTATATAACTCTTCCATCTCTGCTGCAAAGGTAAGAACTCTTTTGGTCTGCTCAAATTGGAAAACCAAGAGTTTTCCTTAGACTTCATTGTGCTTATTTTTTCTTTATATTTTAAGCAACTTCTGAACTTCTGCTCTAAACAATGTTTGTACCAAAATTTATGGTGGATTTGCAGCTTCCAAACAAAAACTTGGAGCTTTTTTTTTAATGCCAAATTTACTCAGTCAGTTCAAACACCAGCATGTCAAACTAGATCTTTTTTTGCCACCTAGTTCATATATATACTGGTCTTGTGATGAATTTGGACTCTGAGCCTTTAAAGGCACAACCTACAGCCCATCTCCCCAATAGCTTGAAATAGGCACAGTGATGAACCGTTGTGGAACAGCTTATGGGATGACGATCTAAGAGAGCCTCTTCTCACTTAATTTCAACCCTTTAAAGGTTAGTCAAAGCTTGTTGTCCAATCTAGTTTCAATAGCAGTGGAAACCTCCAGAGGATCATTCTTTAATCTCAGGACAGGTACTTGAAGCAGCTAGGATAAGAAAGCTAAGATGTTTGATAGCTGATGAAACAATCTGGATGTCTAATATTGTCTTGAATTGAACAGTCTGGATGTCTAACTGTTAGATGGCTGAAGTTTGATTAAGTCATTTATTCTATTAATGACATAAAAGTTGGAATAGAATCTAGCTTACATTCCCACAGTTGTATTGGTTCACAAATGCACACAACACCCAAGAAAGGAGTACAATGTTTATTTCTGGCACTAATGAAGTTACAAGTTTGAATACACATGTTGACTGCTCAGTTGAATAAACTAGTTCTAATTTTACATATTAATTTTTCAGAATACTTTCACACTGCTTTTATGGCAGAAGAACTGCTCTGAATTAAGTGACATTTGCTGCTATTTGTACTGGTCTAAGTAAGCTGCATAATGTGCATAATAATGATAACTCTGGAATGTGTTCTTTGGTTAACCAAAGAAGAAAATTACAGAGTAATGTTAAACATTACAGATAGCACTGACTGGAGACATCATCTGGACAATAGGGACTTAATAAAGAAAGATCGATGACATGGCAATAGATCATTTTAAACAAATAAATATCACTGAGTTTATTTATACTTTTTTTGGCTCAAATTATGGAAAGCTACTTTATATTCCTGTACAGTTCACTGCTCAGTACAATTAAAATAATGGTAAGTAAGCTCAAGATTAAAATTTGGCAAATCATTTTTAAATTGTGTTCCTAGCTCTCCATAATTTGTATTTCTCTCTCTTAGTCTTCATGGCTTTGCTCCTTCCCTGGAAAACCATCTGTCCTTGAAAATATCTTGCTTTCCATTCCACGCATATCAACCATTTGAGCTGCCCTGTTGTAAATACATTTCTTCACATATACCTTCTCCCCTCTGTTGTCCCTTTGTCCAGCACATACACTGAGCTTAGCATCAATGCTTTTATGGTTACTGAAATCAAAGTGAGTAGAATTATTTCTGACTTACTTGTGTGGGTACATATATCTTGTTGAATCGAACACAGTAAATAAGATGCTGCAAATACATAAAAGATAATTATCAAGGGTGGGATTCATTTCTCACCTCTATAAACAACTAGAATGCACAGATCTAAACTAGGATGAGATGAAAGCTGCTCTAGAAGTCCTTATTTCTCTTCTGTACAATAATAGGTGTTTAGCTGACTAGCTCATATGTAGATGCCTACATTAAACACTTGAAGTAAGGTATTGTGACACCCATTACTTGTTCTTCTATTTCTCTTCATTATAGTTGTTGCTTCACTGAATTTTTTTAAATGAGGAATGACAGAGACTATGCGCCTCACAATCCATCACATTTTATTTTCCCTTTTTTAGCTCAGACTTACATCCCTGAATTTCACTTGATAGGAAAAACCAATAAGACATTTCCTGGAGAAATGTTTAAACTAATGCCTCCAACAGGTAACGTATGATAATGCAAAATAATGCATAATACTCGTTGCATAACTTTAGATCACGTGTCATACATGCCTATGTTCATGGACCACACTCTTTTTTATTAGATATTCTTGCAGTAGTTTTGTATAGTAAATTTTTTACAAATCTGGTCATTTTAGATGCCAATTATTTTAACTTCATAAACATTTGAAGAGAGTAGTAACCACAGCACATACATGTGTTCTAATTCTGCCAATCTTTTCTTAGTCCACCATGATGTGAATTTTATGGGTTAATAATAAAGAGGTCTCACTGTTCTCAAATATCCATTGCTTTTTTTCCTGCTTTCTGACCAATACTCTTGTTTGCTTTGGGTTTCTTTGGGGCAATTGTTTTGTTTTGAAGTCTGGCACTACTGGGGAACTAATGATTCAATAACTTTTGCTGGGCATATGGCTTAATCATCTGTTTCAGGAACAGGTACAATTAAGTAATTAAAACACTGCAGCATCCTGCTTACTCCTTAACCCTCTTTTGAAAAGTCTTGCAGTTGGTGCTGCATGGTTTGACAGGGTGTGCTCCTGCAACACTGTTCCTCTCAGAGCAGCTCTCTAAGGATCCCTCCTCTCTCCAGCAGTTCTAACTTCTTCTATTTTTCTTCTTCACTCCCAAGGCGTCAATTATATTTGCTGTATCACTGACAGGTTTGAAAGGGTCAAACGGGAAGCCAGATATCAAATAGATGAACAGCACATTATGCACCCAATGGAAACAGATAAGTAGGACATTATACAAACCCAGCAGCAGAAGAGATGCATTTCATGATGCCATCTGCTAGTTTCTCACATAAAGTCCTTACTATGGTGGTTGCTGATACAGAAGTGCTGAAATAGTCATTAAGTCTGGAATCCCTTTTCTAGCAATAATGTTGTTATCCAACAAATATTGTTAATTGCCTACCATTGGTATTATACACAGTAACAAGGTTACAACAGTTATTTGCTGCATTGTTAATTGTGGACGTGAAGAAGAAATATATATATTTATATAATCACTGTTCTTCAAATATGTGATAAATAAGAATGATATCTCAAAGGTGGTAATTTCTGTAGGGATGGTCTCTCCCATTTATGAACTCTTTTTGTTTGGTACATCTTCATTATACATTTCAGGGAATATGTTAGCCAGTAGCAGAGTTTTACACATTGTTTTAATTGTAGAAAATGCTTAAAAAAAAGAAAGAAGCCTCCTAGTTGTGACTTTGTACTTCTTTCTTTTCCCCAGAAGCCACAAAGCAATCAAGTAATTTATAAAATGATGGAAAAGTTTTAAGAAAAAAATGGGTAGAGCACACATTAGCAACCAGGAAAATTAAGATGAATCACTTAACAAGTTGCTTAGACAAAGATCAACCTAAAAATTCACGTGAGTGAATATAAAAAAATGTCTGACAGCATACAGGACCTGTACTGCCATTTTGGACAAGTAGATACTTTATTTTCTTAGTGCACTGCAGAGAATGAATTATCCAGTTGCAGCCCTCCAAAGACTGAATCGGGAGCTGAGGCATTAATTACAGTCATCGCAGACAAACAGCAGTATACTTCTCCTGTGGTGAGATGACAGTCAAAACAAAAGATGGGTCTAGCATACCTATTGAAAAGCCAGAATTTATTGAACTTTTTAAGCCTGACGCTTTCTGGACACATCTAAATTACCCAGATCTGATTTCAAAATTGAGAATTCCCTAAGTTATCATCTTCGCTCCCAGTGACAAACAGAACTCAGGTGGAAAGTGTCACTGGGAGTCTGTGAAGAGACAGGAGTGAAGGTAGCCAGGGCTTTTTGGCAGACTATCTGACATCTAAAGGGCAAATAAGCACACTGACTAAACCTCTCTTTTTGCAGAGACAAGAATATACTGCAATTAACTGGGAAGGTTCTTTCTATGGTTCACCTGGCAAGAGTCTAACTGAGTTGAAACAGTTATCCTCATACATGCAAAACCTTAAAGAAAACCTGGTTACTTGTTTTGGGCAAGAAAGACAAATACCTAGGAGAATGTAACCATTTTCGTTGGCAATTCAAAATATGACTGCTTAACACTTCAGTAGATACATTTAAGACTATAATTAAAGAAAGTAATGCTCTGTGCAGAAAAATGTGGATTTGGACTGAAAGGTAGCAGAATTATCTTTAAAAAGAAAAGAACATATTTTCTAAAAAATTCTGTAGCAAAACTGAGTCTCTGAACTTCTTGCATAAAATATATCTGATTCCTTTTGAAGAACAATGCATAATTTGGGAGGGCAACAGAAAGAAAATTCTGCTGCATGAACCAAAAGCACAGGAATATTCATAAGAAACCTTCTGACCTTGGGCCAGGTCTTCTCCCAATCTACTAGAATTCTTTGCATAACGTTTATGCCAGCTCCCCTCTTCTGAACTGCAGTCCGCTTCTTCTGGCCTTGCTATAGCAAAAAGCCATGTGGCATTTCCTGACTCATCTCCAAGCTCTGTACGTCACCGAACAATAAATCCCAGTCAGCAAAAATTTCAGATACTGAAATACCCTCGTCAATTGGCAAGGACAGACTTCACTAGTTACATCTCACTGTCCCAAAGTGTACATTTAGTATACATAAGCAGACCTACGCTAATATTCGCTACCTAAGCACTGCATTTCCTGAAATGTGGATGGAGAAACTATCCACAATTTTGCCCATGGAATATTTCCCACCCCGAGACTGTTCACCACAATCAGTTATTTAGCTTACAGATATATTTCTAAGGGGATCTATCTGACACTTTCCCAGTTGCTTGCCTCTGAAGCAATGCCCAGCACAATTCTTTGGGATTCATTGAGCTCTGAAATACCATCCGATATTGCATTATGTGAGCAGTTTGTGTTGAACTTGTTTGAAGTGCTTGAATCCATCTTAAGGCATGTGTAGAACATGTAGTTATGGTAAAACATTGCATAACTGTGCAATGCGCATACTTAAAAGAGTTATTTTGTAAACATAGGAAAGGTTTTTCCACATTTCATAATTTAAAAAAAAAAAAAACCACTCTGTTTAGCGTGCCTACCTGAAGACATATGGGAATTCTATATATATTATGGACACGGAAACAACTTAGCTGGGGCCTGATCCAAGCCCTGCTGAAGTGAACAGGAGTCTTTCCCTTGTTCTTTTCTTTAAAATAGATTTTTCATCAGACCTTTATTTCATCCACAGCAGTAGCCTCAGTCTAGCTCCCTTGGTGTTCACTGGACATTATAATTAATTCAGCTAGGGACATAAACTAGCTCTGCTTTACAAACTACGCTTAAATAGATTAATGTCTTTTATCCTGTGTCCCACTTTATGTAATTATTTATTCAACTAAATACCTCATCCTCTTTGCAGTCTCCCTTACACTTTTCTTTACCTTCCCTAGACCTTGCACTGCCTCCTGGAGGAACAGCCCAGCCTGAAGGTATGGGAACGAATAAAATGTGTTGTTAGACTGGTTCCTCACACTCATATAGGCATTCAGACACATGCTACAGAAAGGAAGAAAAATAGTTTGATGAACAGTGTTAATAGTATGTGCTATATTTTTTCTGACTTAAAGAGCAGAGTAGCTGACACAGAATTTTTTTTTAAATTGAATTTAAAAAATTTGCATTCACTGTTCCCTAGACAAAAAACTCTGCAAAACCTGCATTCATAAACCTTTCACAGAAAAAGATGTCCAGTTTGGAGCTTTTCTTTTAAAAAGAATTTTTTCTTTTTCTGATTGTTGTTGGATAGTCCAAGAAAAAGTACCATCTCTCCTACACAACTACATTAGGTTTTCAGCTGGGATAGCTGCGGTTTGACTCAGTCCACCAGGCAGTGACTATTTTTGCTTTCTTCTTTCCCACTGACTAATGAATATCACTGCTCAGTTCTGCAATTACTGTTTATTCAGCAAAAGAAATGTCTTTCCTTCAAACAGCCTTGCAGGATAAGAAAAAGCAGCCTTTGTCCTGTAATCCGGTGCAAAGTTTCCATGAGAGCCACAACTGCCTCTGCATTGCTTTGTGATGGGCCAGAAATTATTCTCTCTCACTATTCACTGAAACAGCCCTTGTTCTGGAAGCCCTGGAAAGTATTGGTTTCAGGCTCTAATGTGGCTTCCCTTCTTGGGTTGCGGCCACAGGAAGGTTTGCAGCATGAATGCAGCAACAAGGGAAACACATTTTAAATAAGAAAATATGTATACAGATGTTAATTGCAACAGCAGATTACATGACAAGACAAATTATGGATTGAAAACCAACTGCAGTTGCTTGAATTCAGCCAAGCCAGATTTACTCATCTTCTTTCTCTTTTTTTTTTTGTCATTTTAGAGGAAGACATGCCATAATATGGTAACAGAAAGCAAAATTACTAAGTATGAGGAACACAATGACAGCCATAACAATAAATAAATATTTATTTATTTATTTATTTATTTTTGGGCATAGTACAATAAGAAAAACAAGTGATAAAATACAGAATTACATTTTTCAGTTAAGAGAGGAACGGTTTTATTATTAGGGTTAAATGTAATAAATGTGCTTTTGAAATTCCACTGTTAACATAACTAAACATTTTTCAACAGAACTGAATCTTAAGTTATATAATTATGAAATTTAAATGCACTTGCCTTTGCTTTTTCAGTAAGAAAGATCCCTGACAGGTCTTTGCAGAAGAAAAATATTGGAGGTTTTAACATTTTGCCTGTAACAGAAAGCATGCATTTTCCCCTCATTTAGTAGGGGTGAGGGATCACATAACTCCCGTGCTGTGTATCCATCTCAGGGGCAGGAGAGGCATAAAACCAGTGTCACATGAATCAGGTTTCTGAGGTTCAGCTAGGCTCCTTCTGCAGATTTGTTACTTCTCCTGTAGTCATGCTAAAATATTTAAAGCTGTAAAAAGAAACTTCTAAAGCCATTTCTCCATCTTTTGGCACAAAAGGAATTGTTTACTCAACTGAAATAATAATGCATAACAGATTTCTGGGCCCAAGAAAGTTAAATAAAGCAAGAAATTTGCCATATTCTATAATGTAACACCTTAATGTTACACCTTAAAAGTCATACATTACCTGATATTCATTCTGTCATGGGAAATGCAAAGTGTATTCAGGTCTTTTCATCAGTATACCAGTCACTAAATGCGTAGGAGTAATGCTAAAAATCAGTTGCTAACAGACATGAAAACAATAGCATAGGATAACAAGGTAAATTGATGCTTCTTTGTGACGTATAGCTGTTCCTTCTCACTGTTGAATGTTTTCAAGAATATATGAATGCAACAAAGTTAAGAGGTTTTGACATGGAAAATTGCAGGACACTGCATAAAATATATTGCTGACTTATCTCAAACTGCTATACACAGTTTCTTTTTGTTTTCTGAAGATTTGTATAATAGAGAAAATAAACTTGATGAAATGCTTGAAATCAGAATATTTCCTAAGCATTGTGACATATGGTTCTGTCTAACAATAACACAGTAACATTCTGTAGAAAATTTTACATGGAGATATTTAACAAAGCAAAATCTGCTTTTGTAGACCAGCTTCTTTCCCTCAAGATTTGTAGAGATGCAAAACCACATTAAATGTATGGCTTGAACTTTAAAGCCATCCAGAAATGACCACATCATTTTTCAAGTTCCTTCTTCCTTCCATAATTCCTTTTTTTCTTCCATTTATGATGTAAAACACAGCAATGCAGTTTCTAATGTTTTCTTTCTGAACAGCTGTGTAAAAAATTAAGTGCAGAACTCAGAATGCATCTGCATCCAGGGGCTAGGAAGGGAGTTGTAATCCAAAGTCTTTTGTAGATATTGTAGACTTTGAAAAACTCAACTTCTTTTCATTTTTTCAGTCCGTTAAATTCAGTATAGGATGCCATCCCACCTTTTGTTTCAGCGCTGTAGTATGCCAACTAATATTATATAGACATTACACCCATAAGGTTCCAAGTTTTGGAGAAGACTCAATACCATGCTACCAAATAAGATAGCTCTTATAAGTAATACATGTAAAGGGGATGCCAGAATTAATTTTAGCTCAGCATTCCTGGAGAATTCACTAAGCTACATGTTGCAAAACATAGCTGCTCTCAGTTTAGAAAATGTCCTGAAATTCTTTCTGGTCAACCTTTTGTTGTTTTTAGGGTAGAGGGACACAAAAAAATCTGGAGAAATGTCATTACTTAACCACCACCTTTTGCATACATAATCAACAGTGTCTGCTGAGATGCCTTTGTGATCCTTCACATGCAGTCCTAGGAATAAAGCATAAAAAAGTGTTATTCCAAGGGCAGAAGCTTTGCCCTTTGCATTTGTTCAGAGCCAGAGGCCAACATATTCCCTGCACAAAGGGGAGTGGAGATTCAGGTTGCTCAGAGAGAGCCTCAGAAATGATGAACTCAGCTGCCAGGGAGGTACTCTTCTTCCAGAGCGTGCCTTGTTTTACAGGACCCCACACTTATGGGACACAGCATATTCCCAGGTTCCAGCTTTTCTGCACCTAGGTGGACAGGGAGCTGCCAGGAAAGCTATTGCGTATGTACAGAAATAGCCCAGGATGAGTTATTTCATTCACACTATTGCATATATGCAGAAATAGCCCAGGACAGCCGAGCTGTGTGTGGTAGTTGGGACACATGCCAAGGAAGGATTATGTGGGACCTACTTGTTCTAGAGCCAGCCTCACCACTTGGTCCAATTCAACACAGCACAGAACTCTGTCGTTGTATCAAAGGAAAATAAGTTTGAAGGAGGTCTCACTAAGTCATTCAGTCCCCCTTCCAAACCTCAGCCAGGATCAACCGTACCTACATGCACAGTTCTGCTCTACACATGTTATGCAGAAGGGCTGCTTCAGTATCTTTTTTTCCTCCTCCCTTTACTTATAGCAGACTCATGCACCAGTACTCTTTGTGGTTCCCAGCTTGTGTTGCAGGAAATAGGCTGCCCAGCAGCAACTCATGCAGTCTGCTTTAATGTGCACATATCATCAGCTTCACACTTTATTCAAATATGCAGCAAAGAAGAAGATGAAAGAAAACACAGGCTGCAAGGGTTCACACAGATTATGTAACATCTGCTCTATAATCAGTGGAAAATAATTTGTCTGCCTCATCAACGACATTACTCACATTTATGTAGAAAAATAAACTGCATGAAAAATGAGTTTCAACCTTGGCAACAGATCCTCAATTCTACTTACAATAGAGCAGAGACTGGAAATGGAAGAGGTGTAGCTGCCTACAGTATAAAGGCATTTCCGAAGGCATGAATGTGTGTTGCATTCCTGAGCACGACCTGAATTCCCCCGACACAGTGAGACCTGCTGGAGAAGGCTGCAGAGAGAGAGAGAGAGAGCGCTCTTCGAGACATAAAGCACAGACTACTGTGAACTAAAGAGAAAGAAACTTTCTTGTAATGAAAAATGAATGGTGCTATATATTATATTTAAAATACAATGGTAGTTTATGGCTTGATAATCAAAGTTATACAAGGAGGTATGTGCTTTACGAGGTGCTCTTTTCCACCGTGTTCCCCCACGCTGAGTGCCAAGAGGCAGGCAGCAATGTGGCAGGTGGGGCTATACATTTGTTTTATGTTTTACTTGGGGGTAAAGGAAATGAAAACTCTCTTTAAATTCTTGAAATATTTACATCTTAAGAAAATCACCCTGAAGGAGGTCTTCTTTTTATGTGCAATATAAAAATAACACCTTTGCATAGAACTCTGCCATGATCTATAAAAACATACAATGCCATTTTGCTGTCAGCACTGTATAGCTTTAAAAAAAAGTTTCTTGCTCTGTTAGAGCCGGATTTTTTGTTAAAAGTTTTGGGAAGCTCAAAACCTGCCTTAGTCTCAAGTGTAAGGCATTAAATGTGTTGGAAGGAAACAAAATGGAGCAGAGAACTTATCCAAAGAGCAATGTAGTGATGCACGTCTGACTTAAAAGGAATTAGTGATGAGTGCTAATGTATTCTTTTAAAGCCATTCACGGTATATTACATTGGGGAACATTACTACGTTCCAAACAGGGAAATCAAGAAGATATTCACTGGCAGCTGCCAGTACTAAGTTTTTGTGCATTTCTCTGGAATAAGAGTTATCTTATCACATATTCATTGTTTTCTTTTCCTTCTGTATGAAAATCAGAAGCTTACAAACACATTTCATGTCTCTGACAGTTTGAGGTACTTTTTCCACTGATTTTTTAGCAGAGATATAAAATGAAACTTAATCCGTTATTGTACCTTACTGTCAGATTAAATAATAATGCAAAATGTGTCTGCTGTTCATTTATCAGTATTTCAAATCAGCTAAGTTAATGGATAAGTAGATGGTTTTTTTATCATTCAGTGAACATTTGCACAGATGGAACTCACTCAGACAGCAAAACTATAAACTGCTTGCAAATCTTTCTGCACAATTTTTTATACTGAGTATATCCCTGGTGACCCTGAAAGCTGAAGTATACTTTTACTTTTGATCATCCTGGTTGTGGGGCTGTGCAGTTAATTTTGTTACTGTAGAGATAATTTGGTAGAAATATCTAGAGTTCACCATGTTTGCTGTAGCTTAACTATTGTATTAACTTTCCATACAATTGCTGCCAGACTTTGAAGCGTAGGACAGTTTAGCACCTAATCTAATACTCCAACAGTGGCATCTTTTGCTTAAATATTAACTGTAAATAATTTAATAAAATATCCTCAAATGCCACTTTTAAGATGTAAATAATTTGAAGAAATATTTTATGAGAATATTTTGAGCAATTAATCCAAACTCGTCTAAATTAGCAAAAGTTTTTTCCATTGATTCCAATAGGTTTTGGATCAGGACATGTCCCAGTAAGTTCTGAGTTCAGAAGTCTTTTTTAATTCTACAGTTACTGCTGACTTAGCAAAAGCTACATCTTTCCCAACACTATATAATGGCTTAAAATCAACAAAATCCTTAAACAAAATTTCTCACTTTCTCATATGCAGAAGGATAAAGGTTTGGAATTTCTACATACGCTTTTTATTTGAATTTGCATCTTGTGGCAAGAAGTCTCAGACATGAAAAAACTTCACAAAGAATAATTATAAAATGTTTTCGTGATCAATTCCAAGTGTATTTACGTAAGGTGTTCTTCCTCTTTGCCTATAAAACAAGATTTTGAGCAGAGCAATACGTAGCTCCTACACAGTGCTGGATATTCCCTCTACTCTGCTAGAAATGAGTAAATAAGAAAAAAAAAAGCTTCCGACAAACTTTTAACCTGTATTTTAATTTGTATATATCATATTCTTTTTGGAAATAAACATAGTCTCTTCCTGATGTGAGGAAGTCATTCCATAGTTCACGTGAGCTGTCTTCTCTCAGACTGGTCTGTGACAACCACAGTGGAAAAAAGTGATTCAGATTGAGAGCAAATATTTTAATAACAGCAATATTATATTTTCAGTACTACTTTCTGTCACTGTACCTATCCATCCTAGTGCTCTGTGGGTTTCTTCAACACCTGTGACCCGAGAGCATTCAAGGGGTGTCTGTAACGGGATGGCAGGTATTTTCATCCTATGGTGGATACCACTGAAGTGTGAGCACATTTTTCCTGTTACTATGGTTATCAGGCTGCAACTCTCCATAATGAAGGAGATGAATTATCAAGCATTTCTCTAAAAATGTAAATGTGCTTATCATTAGAGGTGGCTTGCTGGCGAGGCTGATTTCCCCCTTGCTGGCAAAGGAACCTTGCAAATTCCACATGGTGTGCCATGGAGAGCAGCAAGTGGGCACCCCGCGGAGATTTTCTGCCTGGAGTAAAGGGACTTAAATGCCCCTACATCTCCAGTTCTAGACGGGACTTTAAAATTTCATCTTGACAGCTGCGATCCCTTCCCTGGTGAAGATTTTTTAGGAATAGGAGGAACAGATGCATCTTCCTGATGAATCAGCACCCTCATTTCCTGGAAATACTGTTTTCTTTTGTAATACATGGGCCAATTTTGCTCTTTAACAAAGGAGTTCAAAAGCTTGCTGATCAGCCTGAGTAAATCTCCATCACTGGTAGCCCTGTCCTTGTTTTAATCTGGCAAAAACCTGCATACTTCTGGGGTGAATTAGAACCAGTTAACATCCTATAATTGTCTTGGATGCTAATTATCAAATTTTTGCTAAAGCTTTCAGTATATATTTGTGGCATTTGTAACTTTTGTCCCACTTCACATTACAAAGAGGGAACATGTGATTTTGTTGATGATAGCAATTTTAATTAATTGACATTCTCCACTGGTATAGGTAATGCTGGAGAAATCTGCTTATTAAAAAAAAAAACCCAAGAAACACAATGTGAACTACTCTATAGTCTTGCATGTTTATCTCACCTTCAAACAAAGCAAACAAAAGGACAGAGTTCTGTCATTTTACTACATACTCTTCTTTATTATAAGGGTGTCTTATACCTTTCATTTTTTAAATTATCCCATTGAACTTTCAGAGCTTTTCAATTAGCTAATATATCCTGTAATAACACATAGTGTGGAATGTAAAATAATAATTTTTATTGAAGACTTTTTCTCCCTTGAAAAGAAAGAAGCGAGGGCACAGAGATTAGGTCAGGATTACTGGCATAAGTGAGGATGGGTTTCAGTGTAGCATAACTGATTTAGTTCCTTTGCCTCGAGGGTTCTGCTGATGCAGAAGATGCAGAAAACTCCAACCTGAATAGATCCGTATGGATAAGAGTTCAGCTTAAAGATAAGTAGGACACAGTTGTCTAAATTTTAATGTTTCAGGAGTTTTATTAAGTTAATAAATAAAGTCCTTATATCACAAAATGAGTTTTAATAATGTAGAAGTGTTAATAATTGGCATAGGTAAATGTGGTACGTGGATGATTGTCCTTGACAAGAAAGACAACTGATTTTACTTGATAAGGTAGCTGGATAATAAGCCTGCAATATGTCATGATATGAAGTTTGATTATGTTAAGACTAAACAGTAAGGTTGCTTTAACACATACAGCTTATACTTTATTGTCTAATACCAACATAGTCTAAATTTATGTCTTTGAACTAGGCTAGTACTGTTCCCATTGCATGGTAACTGTAAATCGTACTTTGCTTTAAATGCAGATGTAGCCATAATGAACCAATAAAGCATAGAACCCTGACTTATTGTGGGGATCACATCTATAATATATAATTTGCTAATGGACATGTAAATCAGATGCCTTGAAAATATAAGGGGTGGCAAAGAGAAATTTTTAGAAGCCATTCTTACCCTCAGATATCTACCTTTCAATTTGTTTATATCATGCCAAGATTTTGAACATGAAGGGACTTATTTCAAAGTTCTATTATCTCCAGTTCTGATTTCTAGCAAAGAAAATCATGAAATTCCCACTGGGGACAAGATGACTCTGCTGTACTAACAAAATGCTTTGTAGTAAGTTTTATGACAGCGTTTAACAGGAATCAACTATGAAGCCTGAAAAAGGGATTTAAAACTAGAGATATCCATGATGGCCTAAGAGCATGGACAGGAGAATATTTCTAGGCAGAGATAATATCTTCTGTTAGACAGATTGGTATAGCTGGAAAATTTAACACACTTACAGACACATACATGTTTCAGACTGATGATGATTTTATGTGCCCAAATGCTTGCCTGACATTTCCAACCATACCTACTTACAAATCTAGTCTTGCTTAAAAACTAGCCTCATTTTTACTAAACAGTTGCAGCACCTTAATTCTTTATGGACTTAAGAACTGCAAGCTTCAGTTTGCTTGCTGGGATTTAGCCTAGTTGGTGATGAATGAATATGGTACAGATATTGCACTAGATAGGAAATTTGGATTTGTTCCAGTATATCTGTTCATGAAAACCAATAGAAATTATAGATGAATTAGACCGATAAATGAAGTAATTTTGTATAGACGCTCATCACTAAGTCATATTGTCATCAAAGAGAAAAATTAGAAGAAAAGTCAGCAGAAGGTAAAAGAAAAAAAGAGATTTTTTTTTCCCTCAAATTGTGTGACTGTCACTGAAGATGCATAGGACTTACATTCCTAATTCCCATTTGCACTTTTGAGCATGTCTGCTAAACACAGCTTTTTGCTTTTCAGGCAACCGTTTCAAAGTGACACTTGGTTAATATTTAGCTATGTAAACTAGTTAACAAACCCACATGTTCACAAGAATTAATATGAACAAGAAATTGTGAAACACATAGCATTACATATTTTTGTATTATGTTAATACCATTAAAATATTTTTATCATCATTACCAGAGTTTCTTTCAGTAAGTGATGTGAGATTCTTTTCACCTCACTGCATGCACTAAAAGGTGAGAGGTGTTGAAGGAGTCTAGTGTGACTAACTTAAAAACTTTAAACTTCAGTACAGAAGGATAAGATAAAGGTGGTGTCTGTTCTCTCAATTGGGTTTAGAGACACCATGGGATAAGTCTAGATATCTCATATTTACAGTGCTGACATTAGATGAGTCCCAAGCTGGGAGGCAAAGGGTTACAGTTAGTCTTTCAATAGCTTAGACTAATCTCATATTGAGTGACTTTCACTGAAACATAAAGATATTCTTAGGATGTCTCTTGGACAAATTGTTCCCATCTATTAGAGAGAGGATGAAATTCAGTCCAGGCAGCAATGCTGGCAAGGCCCTCCAAACAACACCTCATTACTCTCCTTGGGTGTATTAAAGAGGAACTAAGACCTCAAACAAATCAAGACAAATATTGAAGGAAGATTTAGAGCAGGAAACAGATTCTATGACAATAGAACTTGTCTGCAGATAGACAATATAATTGTATCCTTTGGAAACCTAACAAAGATTCTTATTTATTGCTCTATTTAGAATTTGCTCCTAACAGGGAAAAAAAAAAAATGTATATGCATATGTATTAATGAACTGCATAGTAAGAAAACAAAATTAAGTTGAATAATGGTGCATATTATTAGTGTATTTTTTTTCTAGTTTTGTAATTATGAAAGAATGAGCATCATACATTCATATAATTTGTTTCATTACTTCTGTGTCCGCTTGATTTTACTGATTTCACATGCAAAGTTATTTTTTTCCTATGGTCCTACTAAGATGCAATTCTTATAACACACCAAGCTTTATGTTTAAACTCCAGTGTTTGGAAATGCTAAATTAAGATTGACTACACAATTGGAATTCATGCCTCTTGCCCATAAGCACTTTGACATTCAACGAACTGAATGTATAGTAATTCCAGTTAGGAAGCAGTAACCCATTTTTTGTTTGTTTTGTTTTGTTGTAGTTGTTGTTTTTTATTGTTTGGTGTATGTATTCCATCTGGATGATCAGAAAGTTTGGCAGCAGAAGACTACCAATCGGGCTCAAATCTATCATAAAAGATTCATTGTTTAGTTCACAAATTGTTTAGCTTACCAATTTTAATTTCCTTTTTCTTTTGTACATCTGTTTTCAGGATCAAGTAATATTTCAAAATACATCCAGTTAAGAATAAAGAGACTGGATGACTGTCTTTCAACTTCGTTTCAGGTCTCTTCATAAACCCTTTCAGTTTCTTTTGCTTCTTTTTACTGAACAGAAATCTCCTAGCAAATTCCTTGTGAACCATATAGCTCTTGAAAAAAATACCACAACTATCTGTTAAAGTTCAGGAAAGAATAAATACATTAATAATGCTACTTAGTGTTCATATTGCAGAATACATTTGTAAACAACTTTACAGAACAAACAGTGAGCAATATTATTTGATTTTAGGCCAAAAAAAAAGCCTACAATAAGAACTGAAAATGCATAGTAACTCCCACCTTTTCTTTTAATTTTTTGGTGGTAGTGGTCAGAACCACCCCAAAAGTAGTCATACTTAAACATATGCCCTTTTTGTGTCCATGTACAGAAGTCCCTGGGAATGGGAAGTCAACAAACCATCCAAAATACTGTCATTAGTCCAAAGAAGACAACAGGAGAAAGATCCCAGTCCAAAGATAATACTTTTTATTTTTGTGTGCCAGTGTATTTACTTATCCTAAATCATTATTTACATACAATAACTCCCTACTTATTGAGATTGGGAGACATAGGCTGAATAAATTCAATATAATGACAAGAGATTAATTTCATGCTGTCTAAATAAAATTTATCAATCCAACCCTTCTCTGTGAGTGAACAATTTAAAATCTATGCCTGTGACACACAATTGGCAACTCTGGGCCATGTGTCATGAATACTGTGTTGATGCCTGCCTTGCTTTCAATAATTAATGATGCCTCACAACTTGCCACACTAAAATGAGACTCTTTGTTTATATTTTATCTCCTTCTTCCTCCTTCCAGCTTATTCAGGACATGCTAGAAATATTTAGGACTCCCAAAGGGCTTTATCGGAAACAAGAAACAAATCTACAAGAGTCTCAGTGCTGCAGAAGATACAGCAGTTTCACTGATAACACTACAAAACAATATATAATAACTACTGCGTCATCATTCCTTCAGGCCTCTAAGTATAATGATGGAAATTAGAAGATAACTAGTTTAACATACCTTTAGGATGATGTTCCTCCTCTAGAGTAAAAAGATAGGATTAGCTATTAGGAAAAAAGAGAGAAAATTATGATCTTGTAGACCTTGGAAAAAAATCTGACATGTGCTCTTTCCTCTGTCCTTAGACATTAATGTCTTCAACACAAACCATAATTTTGACTTTCCCATCTCTTACCCGATCTCCCAGCAGCATGGCTACTGCCCCTCAGCTAAAGCAATGCTGGACCACCAAGGCAGGGCGGCAGTGGAGCCTGCCTTGATCTGACCATGCTCAGCACCAAATAATGAGCACATGAAATGGAGGTTTCGCCAAGTGCCAGTCTGATTATTGCAACAGAGCTAAGTCATTTTGCTGGGGTCCTCTAAAGAGGACCAAGGAAAAAGTGATGAGCAGCCAGGAGAAAGTGGAGACACTATGAAGAGCAAGATAAAGCATCATTGCAGGTCTGTCAGAACCAGCTTTCCAAAGCTGTCGATCATGAACTGATGTCAGCAATTCAAGTGATGTGTATAGACAATGGCTGTGGCACTGACTAGTGTCACAGACTGAGGACTAACGTAGGAGTGACGTGGAAATATTTAAGAGGCAAAGGTCACTTCCAGTTTTGCACAAAACACTTTATATCACACAGGCAGTGTGATAAAAATGGTCAGATGAGAGTTATTTTTACAGAGAATTTAAGCACAGTTACTAATACAAATGAATCCTCACTCTCCCACCCTGTGACTTCCTCTTTCTGATAATATGAAATAATCTGAGCAGAGATTGATTTGAACCAAGTAAAGAGTACACCTGATTTACTGGGAAGTGTGAAGTGACAGTCAGGTCCTAGTCCTGGGTGAGTGTATAAAAGTTGATGTAAAGGCAAGTTTTTCCTTAATACAACTGATATTATTTTACTGACATTTTGACATGAGACCTCAGGTCTCTGGTAGACCTGGCTCCACATTAGGCAATCAGACCATTTAAGACATATTGCTACCAAAGAAGGTACTACTGTGAACTTTGAGACAAGGTTCCCAAAGATGTTGCTGTGGAGGAGCTCAGAAAGCATTGGGATTGGTTTGGATACAAGATTGCCAAATTGCTCTGAGAACCTGTACTGAAGTGGAGATCTGGCTGGAGAACATATTCATAGACTTAATAACTAAAGGAGAAATGCTATGTTCCACACACAGCATGCTGGGTTACAGCTTTTTCTGTTCTTTTGGTTGGGTTTTATGATGCAGAAATACATGCTCCCTAACTCCCTGATGCATCTTGTGTTTTCCAGTGCTTCCAATCACTTGTACAACTGAGTCTATGTCTACGTTAGCCCCATAGAAACACAGCAGTAGCATCTCCTGATAAGAATTGATCTTGAGAGCAAAATCACTATTGTTGAGGCATTGCCATCCATGTTATTACAGGCACCTCAGAGGTTTTGCTTCACATTGACTCTAGCCTTGCCCCTTAGATCGAACCCTCTGGCCACTGGCACACATTATGCATGCCATTAGGATATGCCTTTCTTTTACACTGAGGGATCCTAGGCCTCTAAGGCTGCTCCACAGCATAACCTAACATGCTGTGAATGGAGAAAATAGAAGGACTCACTTCAAAAACACATTCCTTATCTGAACTGAAATACTGATGTGAGTGCACCCTTTGAGGATGTGTCTTCAGATTCCTTCAGATGGTGTGTTTCTGAGGACATGAGACAAGCAGTCTGTTGCCTTTCTTTCTGTATGGATATTTTGATTATGACTAAACCTCACATGTAATGTGTGGGACAGGGAGGAAAGACTCCTTATGTCCTCCCCATTTTACATACCTGCTCAGAAAGACTCACTATTTAGCTGTTAAGACAGTTAGTTGTAGAACCCTAAATAAATAGATATACATATCATATAGATAGTCTGTAATATCCTTTACTTATATAAAGCAGAATATATTATTACTGGAGAGAAGAATAACACTTTCTGTCCTTAGTCCCTTTTCATTTTTTAAAAAAATGATAGAAATAACAGAAAGAGTGTTTTAAGAGCATAAACACATTAGCTGACACCCTGCAAGGCAGACAGTATTTTACCTGACACTCACAGAAAGTAATATGCCAAAGTAGTATGCATCATGAGGCTGAGTGGGAGGCAGAACAGTATTGTCGTAAAGCTAAACCTGGGCTCTCATGACAGGGTTGTCCTTCTTGCAATACAGGACCTATTTCTCTGAGTTTTCACTGTCTTGACACAAACAATCACCATCAGGAAACTCAGTCATTCTAACTCATAGCCGAGAAACCTAGAAATATCTGGCAGCCTGTTGCTCCTTGATGAAACAAGGTGCCGTAGACACTGGGAGAGGTCTTCAGGCACAGTAAGGAAACAAGGGTAACAAGAAGGATCATCAATCTCACTGGTTAGTGATAGTTGCAGGGAAATATATTTTCAGTTTTGAGTTCACTTTTCTTCTTTATCCATGATTGAGATGGAAATGCCTCAGCTAGGTTGGTTTATGAGGAAATCTTTTTATTGCAGCTGCATAATGCTTCTGATCATTTTTTTCCCAAGGTGCTAGAAACCACTTTCAGCCAAACAGTAAGAAACAGGAAAAAATAATGAATGCTGGCACAAGGACAATGCTTATTTGATTGAGTGGAGTATTTCTATACTTCAAATCAAGTTTTTCCATTGACTTCAATGCAGGTGCAGAAAGCAATGCCTGCCCTGCCACAAAGTATAAAACTTTTTGTTTTGGTATCTGAGGGACAATCCCTACAGACTATAACACTATGATCATTTAGTTCAAAATCCTCTGAAGATAAAAATGTTAGAGCCAGAATAGTCACCCAAGTATCACAAGGTTTGAATTTTAAACAAGCAAAAAGGAATACAGTACTGTGAAACAGAGTCTGAACTTTTGTCCCCAGTTCATCACAACAGAAAATGAATATGGGAAATGGATAGAAAGTCTAGACTTTACCTTTGAGGGGAAGAAATGAGCTTTGAAAACAGCACACAGCCTACTCTGTGAGATATAGTTACCTGAGTAAAACTGCTGAGTTTGAAAGCTTGCTGTTAATAACTTGTAAGGGCCCTTATATACCCAGTGAGTTACCCTTTAGAAAGAGGACTGAAACCAAACATGGCTCTGTTATTTGTAGATTACCAGAGAGAAGAAGTTTGAAAGCAAAGATGGCTATGCTATGCCCTGTTCCACAGGGAAGTGCAATTAGAGAATGCAGCCAGGCTAAATTCACAGCAGAAGATGCCTGAAAGATATTTTCGCCCAAGATGGAGATATGTTTCTTTAATATGGTGGCAAGAAATGTTGACATCTTGCATGGCCATTGCAAGGACTCCGTTTCCAACTTCAGCTCTGTTCAAGGCTGCCCTGGAGCAGAGGAGAGCTTCCACGCCAGGAAAGCATGTCTGCAACCTGCCCATCCTTCTCCATCTCTGTTAAAAGACCTGCAGAGCACAGTCCGCTGACTGTAGGGCAACACAAAGCCAGAGGTGAACAGAACAAACAAGCAGCTTAAAATGCTATAGGTAAATTTAGGTGAAACAGAGAGTTTTTAACATTTTTTGAGTTAATTCAATGTGATGAAATAATGCAATAAAGTAATCCAGTTACAACCTACTGTAAGACACTGAAGTCAATGATGGGTAGAGTGATAGGATTTTAGGAGGAAGCTACTTTAATTTATGGTAGAGATGGCAAATTTCAGACCTGACCTGATTTTTGACTATCCATTAAGATCTCCTGTATTAACTGTTGGGGAGGAGGGGGGAATTAGCTATGACCACCTTCTCACTGGAAAAGAAAATGTGTCTTTCTCATTTTCATATTCAGTCACTAATACCAACATATTTAGGTAAATATAAAGATTATTTGTTAATTATTTACAGATTTTTTTAAGCTATCCAGGGAAGATAATAACTTCTTAGGGGTCCATTTTCTCCATGGTTACACTCAGCATTGGAACATGCAATATGAAATCTAAGGAAGCCCTGCAGCTTGGCTATAATTTTCACATCTGACTACTGAACAGTGGTTTTGCCTTTTATAAGAAAAAATTACTTTGGAAAGAAGTCCTGCAGTTTATGCAGCAAGTAGTGAACTTGGAACTGTCTCTGGTTTTATCAGAACTCACTTCAAAATCTGAAACCAAATGTAAAATAATTAAAAACGTATATGAATTTGGCAAAAAGAGTGATGGGCTCCAGGGAGAAAAAGGTATGTTTTCTACATATTGATCAATTTCTTGATCTCTATTGCCTATTTAATAGCATAAGTGTCATTGGTGTATTAGTAGGAAATCATTTCAGTAGAGCTGGCAAACAAGCAGCCTCCTCTAGCATATCTGTATAATTCAAGCACTTGTAACTCAAAACTATTTATGAGCATCTTAGTCTTTTTTTGTATGTATAAGGATGGAGCATTCCAGAAGTTGATGTCCATGTTTGTCTTTTTAAGAAGCTTCAGTTAAATCTCTTTACCATCCAGACTAAAGACCCGTTTCCGTGGTGCAGAAAAGGTATGTTACAGTTTGTTATGTGACAGTCAGGACGCTAAGAGAGTTATCATTCAGTGGCGCATGCTTTTGAATGAAGCCATCTGGGCTGCTCGGTACTAAATTGGGAAGAAAATAGAGCTAGTTTGGTCAAAGAAGTTTTAATATTTCCTGTTGCAATAAGAGAAGAAAGAGTGGTTGGAATGAGATTTCACCTCATTCTTCTAAACGGAAATAAGAAAATAGTTCATATTCTCCACTAATGCATGGGCAAAGAGTTATTTATTCATTAAACACAAGTCAGATTGTATCAGCCTAAAGTATTCAATCAAAAATATTGGTGGATTACATTAAGAACCTTCTTAGGTCTTATTATTATGTGAGATATCAACATCTTTTATGATTGTACCAACTTTGCACACGAATAATCAGTTTACAGCTGGTGCTGTTTCCCAATTATAGCGGCTCTGAGTAACTTATTAGTCTTTTTCCCTGGACTATCCATTATCACCATTCTATCCCACTTTAATGAAGCTCAGGACTCCCTGAAACAGCTCCTTTCAACTTTCTTCAAATAATCTTCAAAGAATATTTTTATCTGGACAGAGGAAGATCACATTGCTTTACAAACTGGCTCATTAAGTTTGTATCTGGACAGGGTGGTGGGTGAGAGGGCTACTGAGGTTGGTATAAATTTAACCAGTTTAGCTCTTGCTCTGCACTCATGCACTTTCTCATCTCTAAATTAATCCAAGTCTGAATCTGCCCTCAATGTCATCTCTGGATAACAGGCGACGTTAGCTCACAGGCATCCGTCTCCCCCATGAGACCACTCTGTTTCTATGGCTGTGCTGCCAGCCCCGCTGAGGCAAAATTAAATCCTCTTTGAGGGTGTACAGCTGCAATGCTTCTGCAGTCTGGAAGCAGCTCATTGGGATGCAGATTGTCATAGGTGCTTACTATGCTTCCAAATCACTGCTGGTTGTTCTAACCTTCTACCAGACAGACTGGACAAAAATCACAGATCACAGTGAGCGGGTCTGACTCAAAACCACTGGCACCAGTCAACGTTTCTTCAATGGATTCAGTTGGTACTGGGTTGCATCCTAAGAGTCCAGTACTGTGAAAGATGTGGCCATGAACCTGACTACGTTTAAATTGTGCTGCTGAAATAAGATGGACTATTCACAGGCTTAGGGATACATGTTTCTTTAGATAACTTACTTGAAAGTGTCACAAGAAAATGTATGGAAGTGCACACACACACATGCTCATTAAAAGGAAATCTTCCATATGGAATTCCATATGTGTACATATCTATGTAATATATCTGAGTTTATAAACTACAGCATCTGCAGAATAGGAAAAATGATCTTTTGCCTCCTGCCATCACATTTTTTTCTCCCACCCCAGGCAGGACAAAAAACTAGAAATGACTGTATTTATTATTTTAAGGAGCATGAAAATGGACCATTCCCTTATTGATACCCAGATCAGAGTTGCAAACACTACTGAGAAATTAGCAATGATCCTTCTGTACTCTATGTAGGCCAAAATGTGTTTGTGATTGTGTTTCACATTTTTACTGAAGCAGACACAAACCTCAAACCACTGAGTGACCCAAGTACTTGTCCAAGTACCTGGCACTTGGAAATATTGGACATAATGTCCTCCAGTGTAACATTATTAATTTTCCTGGTAGTGTAACATCAGCAGAATCCAAATGTCAGCCCAGATCTGGAACCTGTGAGCTAGCACTGCATTATATCGGTTTAGCTACTGCCTCTTGGGGCCTTCAGTTTCCCAGCTGTCCCTGTAGGCTTCAACGGGAAGTAACAATGACAAGAAATTTATGGTGAATTGAAAAGGTACCAAATAATAAATGTATTACATTTTGGGTTTACTGTCTCAGGTGTTAAACTGAGGTTACAAATATAGTATATATGCCTTTTTATGTGTAGTCTTTTTACTGTGCTGTCAGAAACGTGCAGAAAATTCAAACATATCTAAGCAAATGAAAAATATTTCTTCCAATTCTCAGTGCAACTGAACCTTTTCAGCTTCATTTAACTTCTTCTACAAACCAAAAGCAATTTTCAGATGAGATAAATGCTTCTCACGGTGGGAATGCCAAAATTTCTCACATAAAATGGGCAACTTGTGCTGGAGACAAGTGTATAAAAACCCAGGTTGTTTATTCTACCACAAAAATTATCAATTTAAAAGCCTTCGCACTGATTAAAATGGTAAATATTTTATATATTTATAACATAAATTGTGAAAGATCTGTTTGTTGCAATGCTGATAAAATAATGTGACAATTTCTAGAAACATTTCCTGAGAGTTGAAGGTACATAAAAGATAAAGTAGGTATATGGCAAAACTGCCTCTTCACTTACACACCATCAGTAGAGGGAAGGAAGATTGAATAGTGTCATGCCCCAAATGGGCTCTTTACCTGGAGTTTTTCAGCAAGCAAGGGCAGATATTTCACAGACAGTGAGATGGGTGCACGCTGTGTCCAGCACATCAGAAACAGTGTGAAAGGACATGTACTTTGTACATTATTTTAACCTAGAGTTAGTAAGGAGGGAGGACAGAAATACAGAAGTCCCTGTTCCATTTGAAAACTGCAAGACTAAATGTTGGTCTTTATTTAAATCAGGTTACAGGTGCAAGGTCTAGCCCACAAAAATATATATTTAAAAAAATTTAAAACCATAAATTCAACGTTTATATTGTCATTTTTTGTTAAAAATTCTTTCTTTGGTCCCAGTAAACACACCAGTTAACTAATTACTTTAAATGTAATAGATATTCTTGGTGTTTGTATGTGCGTAAAAATCTAATCTATACATTTAATATTGCTATGTCACTAGCTGCAGTACTAATTAGACTGTACTATAGTAGTACAGATTGACCTCTTTCTGAAAAAAAATACTTTTATTTTTCACTCTCAGAAGCAGAGAAATCTCTTTAGCACAAAAGCTTAAAACATCTTTGATACCTACATATATGTTCTGGAACAGGTGAAGCATAACTGCTAAAACTAGTATCATTGACATTACTTTCCACATTAAAGCAAAAGTAGATCATAACTGCTTTTTGTTGTTGTTGTTGTTGGGCAGTTATGGGACCTCAGTCTTCAAAGGATAGTGACTACAACAGTGAAGAGTGATACAGCTTCTGTTTGATGATAAACACACATATTTATAATTTCCTTTTAAATGTTATATGTACCACACTCATTCAATAAGTTACTCAGTAAGCAAAAAGCCATTTGTCTTTTCCTAATAAAATATGGCACAGAGAAACAGCTATGAATTCAAGAAAACAAGGTGAACACTACTTTGAACTCTGGATCATTTCCTTAATGTAGTTTTCTTAAAAAGACTGTGATTTCTCATTTCCTCTGGCATAATCACAGTTTCTTAGCTCATACCCAGATCAGGTTCTTTCAAAATTAGCCTAACAGAGGTATTATTATTCTATGGAGTACAAATGTGATCCTAATAGAATGTTACAGGAGTTATTATTAATAATCATATCCTGCAATATACTCCAGGAGTCCTGAGAATTATTGGATCCTATTACATGCTCTAATATGGAGACATAGTCATCCCATGTTTTCTCCTCCTACACATTCTCAGCTAAAACAAATGTCATATACAAAAGATACAAAGTTTTTTATTTTGCTAAGGTCATTTGCCAAGTGCAAAGTCCTCCACCTGGGACAACATAACAAAAGCCAGCACAGGCTTGGGTCTGTGTGGCTGGGAAGCAGCCTTGCTGAAAGGGACCTGAGGGTCCTGGTGGACAACAAGCTGAACATGAGTCAGCAGAGCACTGCTGCAGCACCAAAGGCAAATCAGATCCTGGGCTGCATCTGCAGGGGTGTTACTAGCAGAGATGGAGATGTGATCATTGCTCACTTAGCGCTTGTCAAGCCGCACCTGGACTGCTGGTCCCCCCAGTTCAAGAAAGACACAGACAGACTGGAGAGCGTCTAAAGGAGGACTACAAAGATGATGAAAGGGCTGGAGAACCTGCCCCATGAGGAAAGACTGAAGGATTTAGGTCTTTTGTCCCCAAAGAAGAGAAGGCTTGAGGGGACCTCATTCCAGTACTTAAAGTATTTCAGTATTTGCAGGGTGCCTACAAAGAAGACAGAGGTTCTCTCTCCACAAGGAGCCACATGGAGAAGACAATGGGCAACAACCACAAGTTGCACTGAGAGAAGCTTCATCTTGATGTAAGAAAGAACTTTTTTGCAGTGAGATCAGTCTCTGGAACAACCTCTCCAGGGATGTGGTAGAGTCCACATCACTGGAGATTTTAAGATGCAATTGGATAGGGATCTAGATAATCTCATCTAGGCTCCCTTTCTAATGAAAGATTGGACCAGATGATCTTCTGAGGTCCCTTGCAACCTGGGCTGTTCTATGATTCTATAAGACATTTCTTCCCTGAAGGTCAAGGAGTAACTACAGTGCACAATAAGGGGTTGAATCAGAATCACAGAAAGATTTGAGTTGGAAGGCACCAACATGTCTGAACCAACCTTGTACTGAAGCAGGGCTAACATCAGGTTTCTCAGGACCTTTTGCAGCTAAGGTTTGAAAATCTCAAAAAAAGCAAATTTCATTGCCTCACCATGTTGAGCTTGACCACTCCATGATTTTTTTCCTTATGTCTAGCGGTGATTTCTTTTGCTGCAGCTTGTGACCATTGCCTCATTCTTTCAGTATGCATCTCTAAGAAGACCCTGGCTTTGTCTTCTCTACAACTCCTTTCTAGGTACTCAAAGACAGTAATTAGATATTCCCCGAACCTATTTTCTTCAGGATGAACAAACCCAGCTCCCTCAGCTTGTCTTTGTAAGATATATGCTCCATGCCCCTAAACATCCTGGTGGGTGTCTGCTGGACTGTCTGGTTTGTTGATATTCCTCTTGCACTGTGGAGGGGAGATCAAAAACAGGATGCAATGCTGAATATACAGACTCACCACAGTGCCAGGAAAAAGGCAATAATCACTGCCCTCAAACTCCTGCTTATGCTTCTGCCAACACAGCCCAGTGTGCTTTTAGCTTTCGTTGCAGGAGCACACTGCTGGCTTGTGTTCAGTAGCACAAATAGGTTTAACCTTACTGGCTTGCATATCAGGGAAAACATAGTGCAGCTGCAGTTATAATCATATTTGGAACCTGCTAGCAGGGCCTAAACAACCTGATTTAGAGCTAGCTTAGCTGTGTTTGCAAAAGTAAGTCACACAGCATACGTTTACCCCAAGTCTCAGCTATCACAGCAAGAGGCAGCAACATACTGGCTTGAAGACAACATCACTTCGTTGGTTAAAGTGCATGGGGAAAGGCAGCACAAGTGATCTGGATGATGCACAGCCACTTGGGAAAAAGGCATGCTGTGTGGTATGCGACATTGAGAGTGCTGAGAGCTGCTGATGGGGGACACCACCCAAAGTCAGACAATTCGTTTCCTGTTTTGACAAGCTCATCCAATCCATCTCCTTGCACCAAGGCAGGCTCGGCCGTCACTGACTCCATCACTCCCCGGGAAGGTTTGTCTCACCTGCAGTTATAAACCTCCTGTCTGGCAGGTTCTTCAGGCAGCTATGTCCTTGCTGCACTACCCTTACGGTTAGAAACAAATTCCTAATATCTAATCTGATATAGAGCCATCATTTTAGGCTTCCAGAAAAAAGATATCTGTTAAGATAACAGACAGATATCTGTGTGATGTGACTTAGGAGCAGCTGGCTCTGCCTTAGACCACCTTCCACAGACTGGATGACATCTTGGGGGCCTTTCCAGCCACATGTGCCATGCTTTCTCTCATAATTGTGCTGCTTTCAGGAAAATTGTTTGACAGCTAAATCATCTGGAAGTTGTCTTTCTGCATGAGGCTGAAGGGAGTACTAAAAGATGACAGTGAGACAAATACCATATTGATGCAACAAAGGTTAAAAATATGCTATAACAGTGACCTTCTTAGAATGTGATTTTATATCCCCCTAGATAATACATCAGCTCAAGTGTGGATGATCTGCTCTTTTTAAAAAGGAATAATAGTTTGTATTTATATATCAATTTGTATATAGAAAATAAATAATTACAGCAAGCCTAAATTTATTTTTTTATCTAAAAACAAATCTACAGTTAACCCAGAAAGAGTGCATTAGTCATACAAACATTTTGGAGAAAGGAATATAGCAATGTCCCTAGACTAAGAGAAAATTTCATTTCAGAGAAAGTATTTTTGGAGCCTTATTGTCATCTCTGAAAAAAGTTCACTGAATTAGATTTACCTCAGCATAATGTTCTTCTACATCATATGAACTGTAATTATTGCTGTTGTGCTAATGGAAAAGGTACGCTACTTCAAAGAGATTAGCAGAAGAACAATAAGTCGCTTAAATTACACCTTTTTCAACGTTTTGAGAGGCAGAATTTTTCTAGGCTTTTTACATGTATGGTCAATCTCATATCCTGAATCCAACTGGAACTTCCTGGGCATGACTGAACCCCTTTGTATTCTGCACTAATTTGGTCTCTGTTAGCTCAGATATATTCTAAAATTTAAAAGAATATGGCACAACAGAGAAAATTAAGATGACAGTAATTCAAGAACACAAATAGTTAACACCTATGGGCTGATATAACTGGCAAAATTCCTTAAAATTATCCGTGTTTATCAAGCAACATTTCAAACAAAATGTAAAAAACTTGTAAAGATATACTACACTTATATTTATTATTTTTATTTTGATTGTTCTTTTTCCACATAGAACTTATTAAAAAAAGAAGTAAAAATATAAACTATGCCCATAAATTTATTATACCTGGTAAATAGTTAATAATGAGACTACCTTTAATTACTGATGAAGAAGAGACAGGTATTAAAATACTAACACCAGCTCTTGAGCAACCGAACTTCAATAAGCATGCAGCGGTTACGGTTGGTGACCAAAAAAATTAGTTATGAGTTAAATTCTCTTCGAGTTTTGAACTAAACTCACAGAAACTCATAGACTCACTCATTTAGAAGTATTTTGAATCAAAGACTATATTCTTCTTACTCTTAATTCCCTATAAGAAACTTAAAATGTTTATTTTCCCTCACAAAATCAATGTTACATACGCAATAACATCCATGTTCAGTTTCTCAAACTTGGAACGGATGGTATAACAGACTGTAGAAACAGATACTTGTCTTTTGCAACAGTTATTTCATTATATCCCAACCATCTAAGAGGTGAAGATGGTGAATGAGCTGTGAGTTTGAATGCTACCATCTCCTCTGTGTTTTGGTTGCCACGTGCCATCAGGCAGACAGGCAGCCCCGGATGGACAGACACCAAACAGTTGCAAGTGACACTGCTGAACCTGAATGAGATGTGCAAAAACCTTTGAGGTCTGAGATTAAGGGCTTTATCCAGACCTCAGTGCCACATTAGCAGAATACTAATATTTCCTTTGTCCTCACCCTTTGCTTCCTTCAATTGATGAAATAACCAAAGCCTTGTGAAGAGAAACTGCCTTTAGGGGTAAGCTTCTTCTCATCTATATTCATATATATTTAGAAGGCAACCATCCTTATGTAGGAAGCCACAGGCAATTCACCTGCCTCGTGGTGCACAGCTTCCGTTGAGGTTGCTGTGTGCTGGCTGGGCCACCTTTTCTTTGCTGACCCCAGCAGGGGACCTAGATGACTAAACTATAAAAGCACCAAAAATCCCACTGAACACCACTGCCTGGATATACAGCAGCTCACTGGAGCCATTACCCTGGTCAGGAATATGAGGCAGCTCAAAAGGCCTTCAGTGAAAACAAAATGTCACATCTTGTATGATGTGGGTCTACTGGTATCTGTTGCTTCAAATGTATTTCCAAATGATGCTTCAGTGCTGCAGTAAACATGGAGATGGAGGCACCAGCACACTACTTTCTTGATCACAGCTCCCATTTCACAGTATTACTTGCTGCTTATGAGGCCCTTGGTAGCTGAGTCCTCATTGAATGCCTTAGCAAGCTAATGGTTGGTACAATTTAAATTAATTAAGGAACATTAAACATTCATAGCCAAGATTTTTAATATTGTAGTCTTAAAACACGGATTGTACTAGCAGATTTTTTTTTAAACTGCTAATAAGAAGTCAGTGCAGGATGCAAGACCCTAGTAGTGACTCTCTTGCTCAGCTACCAGACTGTTCATATTGCAGTCTGTCACAGCAGATTGCCAGTGCCAACCAGAGACTGAAAGTTTTACTTGATTTACAGATTACTTCTAGGTAGAAAAAAAGCCACTGTACTTTCTGTGTTTCGACATGCAGATAGTGCATAAAGTAAGAGAATCGCAAGACAAGACTTGAAAAGTATAATTTTTACAAGCCTCTCTTTTGTCCTCTGTTTAACAATTGTTTAAGAGGAAGCTGATATTTCAGAACCGGTATATGATATACTAGTAACAAGTTGGTAAGTAACAAAGTAATTTTCTGTCATGTGAATACAATACCTAATGCAAAAATAGATTTTTCTAAAACAAGGAACTTTGAGGGCTACATGATTAAGTGAGTAAATTGACTACTTAATTCTGAGGGCCCAGGTTCCATTGGAAATTATAATAGTTTGCATTTAAATGATCGTTAATCAGATAATCTTGATGCTCTTTACAAATAGTAAGTAAATTGTAAATACCTTATCAAGACAGTTAAATGATAATTAGATCCATTTAAACAATATATAAACTAAAGGCCTGGGAAGGTTAACCTAATTTCCTGTTTAAACTCAAGGGAAAAAGTTGAGACAATAGAGGAAGGGCTGATCAGATAAGGACTTGAAGGAAACATACTAAATACTTTTAAATTTAAGATAGCTTAGGTGAAGACTGGATCTAAAATCCACCTACTCTGGTAAGAATAGAAATTTGTAACACTTTCTCATGATACAGCTTTGCTTTTCTGCTTTTGATGAAGACTCATTTTACTTGAACAATATCAGTGATCCTTTCTTTAGCTTTTCTTCATCAAAATCTGCAGCCCACTGTTGCTTTTCAGTGACCAGACCAGTAAAATACTGGTTACATACCTGTGGTTTGCTTAAGGATTTCTGCAGGTGCATCCAATCTGATATAAAGCGTTCTAGGTTATTTGAGCCTTGCTTAAAATGAAGAGTGACATACTATTTTGAAAAAAAACCCACACATTTCATTGGAAGAAGGCAGAAGAACATGTAACTAATGGTTAGAAGAAGCAGAAGAATAAGTGGTTGGAGGAAGCACAGAAAACCAGGCATTCTGGAAATGGGAAGAACTTCAAACTGCAGAGAGGTGAAATGGGGAGAATCAAATAATACCGAGAAACAAAGGAGACAAGTGAAGGGAATTGAGAATGATGCTAATCCAGAAAAAAAGGCTAAAAAATAACTTTTCTTCCCCTAAATAAATAATGATTTAGAAATACAGGGGCAGGGAGGAAATGATAAAGATGTAAAGGAAAATGGAACAAAGCAAAGAATGAATGGGAAACAGAATGGAAGCAGGACAACAAAAAGCGAGTGAGATAGGGATTGAATAGAGATGGGAGAGAGAAAAAGCAATGGAAAAAAGCCCACATTTTGTGTTTAGATAGTGATACATATTTTTAGTACAAGTTTAATCTTTTGTGGCAGCCATAATTATGCAAAATAGCAATCTGCATCCTAAATATCTAGTAAAAGCAGAAGTACTGGTTTACAGTCTTTCAGAGAATACATACCGTGTGTCATGAATTATGACATTTTTCAGCATGATATCTGTCATCATCAGTCTGTTCAGAAATTCAGTGATTAAGGTTTAGCTAAAGCCTGTGTAATTTTTATAGCATTTATGTGGCATTGCTCTTGTTCAGAAATGGTGATTTTTAAATGAATCGTTGACACTTGATGATATCCTGAAATCAATAAGCTGAAATATCAGCCAGGAGGAACGGAGGAGTAGAAAAAGACTTGGTTTGCTCTGTAGTGGGTTGCAATCATTTCTATATCCTCTCAAATAATGCTTTATGCATCACGCCATCTCTCTTAGCAGGAGACTAAGGTGTAAATGAAACTGGCACCCTAAAAGGCTTTGAAGTCTAAAATAGTAGCATTAAAACCAGCTGTGGTTGTTGGGTGAGAAACTTGACTAAGAGCAAGCCATAGATTCTCTACTGCTGTCACAGTAGCTTTCCTCTAACATTTGTAGGTTTATTTGTTGTTACGCTAAGGAATCATCAGAGGCTTCTCATTGGACATTACTTAAAAACACTATATATTGGACTAGTAACTCCAGAAGAAATAAAACAACACTTTACTGCCCTGAAGCGCTTAACCCCATGACATCTGCTGGGAATGAAATTGGCTGGGATATTCCCCTCAATACCAGAACTGAAAAGGTCTTGAAAGTAGCAGTAGCTCTTTACAACTAGCAGACTCAATTTTAAGCAGGGATAATCCCCAAACCAAACCCATCCCCAAAAGCTGGACTAGAAACAAGCTGTATGGAAAATAAGATTTGTATCTTAGCTACAAGAACTGAGTGAAACCAAAGGTATAACATAGAAAACTAGCATCTTTTTCTTAGAAAGTGGATCTTGATTCTAGGATTGCGTTGATTGTTGTAATCATAAGTTGGCTTGATCAAATAACTTTTGGTATATGGATACTTCAACATCCAGATGTAGAACAAATCTTTTGTGCCAGAAAGTAACCAATAGTCAATAATGACATCAAAACATGTATGTTTTCTGTAAAGTAGGATTTAGACAAACATATTCTAAAATTCAGCTAATATTATATTCAACCAAATTGCGCGGACATTCTCTCTCAAGAAGAATAAATACCATGGTAATCTATTTAGAAAGCACCCACTCCTTTTTAATTCTCTGCAGATTAATATAAAAAATCTTGGTTTGTTGAGATGTACTAGACATTTCCCAAATATTTAAGTAAAAGGGCTTCATTCATGATTGGTTAAGTTGGGCACACGAGTATTGCTAAAATGGTAACACTATAGATTTTTTGTCTGCACTAAGCTTCCCAGTTCTCTCTTCAAATATTTGAATAGTGTGATTAGCATCTTCATTTGGCAAGGGAAAATGTTAAAATTCAGATGGAACTCATCTAATTTTAAACATTATGGAAATTAATATGCAGCTTCCTATAGAATGGAGTTAATCAAGCTCTTATTATTGTGATATCTGCATATATTTAATTATAGCTAGTTAGACTGCACATTTCATAGAGAAGTTGTAAGGGTATGAAGAGTGTGGCCATTGTCATTAATTGAAGACTTTTTGTCTGAACATTGTAAGGTCCTTTTTTGTACACAACTCTAAAATCAGGAATCAGCTCAGATAAAAATTCCTTCCAAAAAAATTAGAAGTATCCAGCACTTTCAAATAAAAGTATTCTTTATATTGATAATTAATTTTGTAGCTATTTTTTTTAGCCTTCTATCAAACTGTTTTCCTATTGTTGCTACCTTATTACCAGGTTGTTTGTACCAAGTTAGGATACATTTGCTGTTGTGTTTTTTGTTGGATTTGTTTGGGGTTTTTTTCCCATATGGTAGGCCTGACAGCTGTTGTTTTGTGGAAAGTTTACTCTTTTAAAATTACCGTTAGCACTGTGCTGTGCTTCTGCTGCAGATTCAGTGAAATGGAGATGAAGGAAAGGTGCTACTCAAAACAAACAGAAAGCTGATATAATTACTTGCTCAGCAGCTTCCACTGAAAAATGAAAAAGGTGTTTGCAATCCAGTGGCTACTTACGGTCTATGTCCTGCAGCACATTCAGAGTCTTAGGACAGTTGGACAGATCTTACTCTCAGGGAGGCAAAGAGCTGGGCTTCCCTTCAGTTCAGCCAGGGGTTTGGGAGCGGTACCTGTTTTTTTCCTGAGATTAACATGTTAAAGAGGAAAATTACATGTTGTGAAAAGTTACAGTTAATTGTCACACTCATAAATACTAAAAAACAGTGGTTTAAATAAAAATTTTCTCCTCACTGGTTTTCACAATCTTCTTTTTTTCTTTGTTTTGGGGGGAAAAAAGGCATAATAACAGAGGTCCAACAGCTCATATTTAAAGACAAAAAAGAAAACTATTGTCAGCCTGTGAAAGAGAATGAGAGAGTATGCTTTTCACTTACTCCCTTAGAAGAAAAACATATGGAAGCAGAGGGATTCAGGTCATAAAAACAACTTTGAACCTCTGCCTTGAGGCAGGACTGCTAGCAGGGAACAGAAGCAGAGGCATGCCTTTCCAGCTCTTAGAGTAACTACCGTGTCACTTTGATGACCCAGTAGAAGATTAAGTTAAACATGGATGGTCTCATGGCTTCAGAAGAGTTTACGGTGCTGTTTGAGGGAGATCTCTAGAAAATAAACATGTCTGCTCTACTGAGGAATATATGTATTCCTCTTCATCTATGCCACATAAATCTGTAATTAAAGATGTCAAAAAGTGCATAATGTAAAGCCTGCATCACTGCTGACGTTAAAGTGAACAGCTGAACTGTTGAAAAAATAACAACCCCAAATTTGAAATTCAGCTGTCATATTGATGAATTGCATTAATTTATGTGCATACAGATCTCAAGAAACAGCAACAGAATCAGACAAGAACAAAACAGAACAGTAATTATGCAGGTCCTCAGAGTATATTGAGAACAATCCCCCATAAACCTAAGGTTTATTTATTTAATGAATTGCTGCATTGTACCTAATATTTCAACTCCTCTATGTCAGATGCTTCATACAGGCATAAGGAATAATTTCTTAAGGTACAGTGAGCCAGTGAAACTCTGCAAATAAAGGAAAAGAACAGACCTGTATATCTGCTATACACATTACACAGAACTCATCAGCATTGCAAATATAGTAATATTTATGGACAGATTAAAATGGAACTGTGATAATATTGTATATATATCTTTTAATATGTGTTATAATTTCTTTTTGCTTTGCTATCCAACAGTTGTTAGGTAGCACATCTGCATTAAATAGTATATAATATACTAATATATACTATATTCAGTGTAGATACTAAGTTTGGGTTTAGAGAGACTGGAAAACCATTTCAAATGTTGTAGTATTCCCTACCTGACATTTTGAAGCTGAGTATTTAGCTGAATATTTCTGGAGAAGGATTTGTTTTTATTATATTCACTTAATCGTAAATAAAATTTGGTTTCCTTTCTGGAGAAAAATGTTCTATTGTTTAATTATAAGTTATTACTGAGGGATTTTCAAAGAAATATTACTGTAACTGAGAACTTCCTTTTTTGACCTTCCCAAGGCATATAAATTCTCTACATGTTTTCCTGCAGACAGGATAGATAGTCCAACAGATTTCACTTATGGAGTGAGTCTTTCTTTCAACATTTTATTAAGCAAAGAGAGGCAGTTGTGTTGAGGAGAGGAGTAAGCTTGGTCAGCAGACCTTACCAAACGCGTTGAGGAGATCCATCAATTGCCTGCCACAGAACTGCTGTTACTCCCTCAGAGTTCAGAAGATTACTTGAAAACAAATTTTGGGACCACTACCTGCTAACCCTGAACAGGTGCTGCCTTTGAATAAAGAGAAATACCCAACTTCTACTCTAAATCTCTGCATTCTTCCAGGTTCTCTAACAGAAATGTCTGCAAACATCCTCAGAAAAGGATGTCTTACAGATCTGTGAGCAATCTGGGTTTTTTTTATTTTGTTTTTAGCTTTTTTTTACACAATCTGTGGTATATTAATAGCTGATAACTTCTCAAGTTCACAAAGCCTCTGGTAACACCACAGACTATTGTGAATTAAAGAATAGAGGAAAGTTTTGTGGAAAAGATTGGGTAGGAAAGGGTGAGAAGAATATTCAGATATCACAGTGAAGCCAAGTTTCATAGGTTATTTAGCTCACACTTAAAAAATAACAAATTATATAGCAGAATAAACTATATCCAAAAAGGCAACTTTTCAGAAAGGTACAAAGAATGACTTAATAGTGCAGTTGTATTGAATTATAATATTGTAAAATTGCATCAAGTGGGAAAGTCCATTACTAAGGCTAAGCAAATATTCAGAGGGATGATTTGTATCAGGCAACCATACAGAAACATACTGTGAAAAAGCAATTCAGAAATTGCAAAGCATTGTTGTTTCACACAAGCTCAGTCCGGCCCATTTCTGAGACTTCGTGGTAACACATAAATGAAGTTCAGGCTTAGAGAAGTCCAGGAGCCACTCTTGAAGTGGTGTCACTGTTGTGAGTGCCTAGAAAATAAAAAGAAGGATTCTGCCAACTAAGAAGCGCATTTTTTGACAGAAGACATTCCACCAGGCTGTAATATAGAAAATATGTGGCAGAGCTCCAGAGGTGCAAAAGTTAGCACTTGCTCACTTCAACTTGGGTTACGAATACTGGGATAAGACCATTGTGCTTCAGGGAAGACAATATCTCCAAACACATCTCAGCCCACTTCATCAACCATTTCAACCACATTTTTGTCTTGAAAGAAAGTGACATGGACTGCCTTTTTACTTCTTGTTTATACAGCGCCAAAGGCTTATTGGTGGCTGACAGTCCCTGGCTTAACAAAAACAGATTTTGGCATGATGAAGCATTTTGTAAAGTCAGTTGAAACAATAATAATGAATACAACAGGAATTTTGAAATATTGGTGAAATAACATAAGGCAGTTGTTGATATTGTAGCTATAGCTTATGTTAAGTAACTGTGGGTTCTGATATTTTCATTAACACTTCTTTGTGACCTATTACATCCACAGGGGTTCTCATACTCTAGTTTCAATAAGAGTCCGATTTATCTTCTTGGCATAAGTGACAGCCTAGTTCCTAATCATGCCTGAACTGGCCATTTCAGAGCAAATATTTGAGTTTGGTGATTTCACCAGTTTCGGTGGTAATCTGAAAGAATTTTGATTGTTTCTGGTTGCAGTATGGTAGCCCCGCCCCAATGTCAAATTCCTTTCTCTTCAAGACAGTTCAGTTTACAAGGGGATATAATACAGTTGCAGAAGGATGGATTAGAAAAGTAAATACCATCACACCAAAACCATGGCTGAAGCAGAGCCAACTCTTGCTGTCACCACCATAACTTTACTGTAGGCATGATGTTTTGGAAATGGCATTTTTTTTACAATTGAGGATCCTCAACATGGGTGATATACATGAGCTGAATATAGAGCTCTCATGGTGTTGCAGGGTAATGGAAAACAGAGCACAGCAGTATCTGCAGGGCACCTGGAGAGGATGGAAATTTCACCCTCAAGCATTTCTCGGAGCTAGAAAATACCCACAGTAATTGTAGCACATTATAAAAGGTGATAGACAAAGAATGTAGGAAACACGTCAGCTTCAAAGAGAAGGGAAGGGAATAATTACAGACCGATGTTTGTCCAGTTCCTTTTCAGAATGAAGCCTTCATCGGAAAAGGCTTTACTTTTTTGGTGTTTCTGAAGCTCAGCGACTGCAGGGGCTTAAAAGCTTTAATAAGAAAAAGGAAACAGTGCCACCTAACTGTGGAAACTGTATTTTTTTAACCATTAAAGCTGAACGAACTGGTATTTTGTATTTTAAAGCCTGGAGGAGGGTCTCTTTCTGTGAAGAACTCTTACCTGTAGCTAAATATTGCTAGTGTGTGCCTTTTCTAAAATCACTGCTGGGAGAAGTCCAGTTTTCAGTAAAAAAATCTTCTTGACCACACTGCATGTGTTAAAAAATTGGTTTTTTATTTGAAGACAACTAATCTGAACAGAATTCATACTTAAATGAGGGGACTATGTATAATCAGACCATGTATGATGATGCTTTGCTTTAAGGACACTAACTACTCACTTTTAAATTGAATTCCTGTATTAATATGTACAGACATACACATGCATGCTTGCTTTTTCTGGAGTTCTTTCCATCAGTATTGTTTTCAAAATGGTCACTTCTGTATTACAAAAAGCAAAGCCTGTTGTGACTAATTACCATGGCAGTCCCTCAACTGAGAACAGAATAAGAGGTTTATGAAACTTTCCACCATAAGACGACTGAACGTAATTTGCAGTGCAGGTGAATCTATGCTTAGATAAGTATTGGCAGTCTGAATGCCCATCCAGGTGAATCTATGCTTAGGTAAGTATTGACAGTGTAAATGCCCATCCAGACCTGAGTTATATGTGTGTAGGCTCATAGTTCAGTTTCCAAAACCCACCACAGGTACCCATGCAGAAACAACACACAGAATTTATGAGCCTACTGCAATGGTCGAAGTGCCTGACTGAAAAACAATGAAGAGGAAATACTTTAAAAAATTAATCAGAACATGAATCATAAAGTTCAGTGAACATCACAAATACTAAACTGGCATCATACAAGCCTGTTTATTTTCAATGAAAATAATGTTTATGCTCACTTTTGAAAGCATCTACTATAAATTCAAATGTATAAACATATTTTGAGTCAGTTGTTTTCTGGTTGCAATATCTGGTAAATATCAGCTCTTTCTTGGCATCTTATTCTTGTACCTCCTCTGAACCTATCACTTATTTTCTTACACTTTTACATTTCTTCATGTCATAAAATCTCTCACAAAGAAGAGGATGAAAATGTGCAGCAAAGTGTCCATTGGTTGAAACTGAAACTTAATTTTTTTAAAAAAAAAACAGGCATGGGATTCTTAGCTACTTGCTTTGATGCTTCCATTGTAAACAAAACTTAATCTCAGTGTCATTTTGCATGATTTTGCCTAACAATGAGCTTTGCTGACTAACGGTGTTATAGATGAGAATCTCCTTACTTCAAAGGCTAGGATCCATCTGACATTTTCAAATATCATTAAAGTATTCATAAAAGCAAAGTGTTGCATATTCCACCACAGTAAAAAGAATTACACTTGAGTCTGATGTTAGGCATGAGATAAGGTATCATTCCCGCATTTGGCATTTGATGTATGCTCTTTATCCAGTACAGAAATTGCAATTATTTCCCTTTGAACTTTTTAGCTTGACAGGAAAACACCAGTAAAATATTTCTATTAGTTGTAATACTTCTATGTGATCCTTTTTGAAATTTTCTCTCACTTTTTACTTCAGAAATGTGCTGGGAATAAAGCAAACACACAATTCTGGGGCTTAATCCTTGAAAGATTGCATGTGTCTGAACATCTAGGGCAACCTCTGATTCATTTCTGCAATACGAATACCCTGAATAAAAGCTTGCCTGTTTCAGGGCTGTGTACTTTGAGTATGAAATAGCCATATGTACGAAAAGAGCAAATTGTGACTGTGGGAAGAGAAGGCATAATCCGTGCAACTGCCTGTGAAAGAGATCTTATTCTCTCCCAGAAAAACCAAACTGTTTGTTGGGGTATTTTTGAGATTCCATGCTACTTCCAAAGTTAAAAAAAAGGGATATTCCGTTTGTCTAACGGAAATGATAATTTTATCATTAAGATAAAAAGGACAGAAAATGTTGCTGTTTTATTCAGTTTCTGTATTAGGTGTTGTTATTAACAGCTACACTATTAACGTACACACAGAAGTCTTCCCTTGTGCTGGAATTTATTTTATTGCTTTTCTTCTTTAGTTAATAAGTTGGAAAAATGCAGCAAAAGCCAGTTTATGCTGCAGTAAGTGCAGCAAGTAGGGAAGCAGGCAATATTTTAAAAAAATACGATACCAGTGCTCAAATGTAGCACACATCAAACAGGGGTGTTAGAATGTCGCTCTGCTCTTCTGTCTTGCTCTCACACTTGCAGTCCCCCACACTCCCTGTCTCTGTGCAGACACACACTCACACACACAGACATGTAGTCAATTGATGGGTAACAAAAGCAATTACAAGAGATAGAAGTGATTGCCACACTCCTTAAAAAAAGATGTTAAAAGAATATAATATATGTGTATATGTCTTTTAGGTATGTACATACAGACACTTATCTATACAAATACTGGAATATATATATTGGAATACTTCCTTGCACTAGGGAAAATAAGAGGTGAGTGCTATCCACAGCAGAAAACAGGATGAGCTAGGCTCTAGCACCATGATCTGGAAGTCATAATATAATATGTGCGTTTCATAGGAAAAGGAGACCTGAGAAGAAATGCCAGCTTGTGGTACCCTACCTCCCCTTCTGCCTCTCCCCTCCCCACTAAGTTGCCCACAAGCTGGCATCCTTACAGTCTGAATGTGGCTACTTTTAAAAGCCTTCTAAGACAGCAAAACACATACAACTCATGGCCTCTCAACTACTTGTCTGGTTCTGCTTTACTTTCTCCTCTGTAATTCTCCAACCTACAAGATGTGCTCACTCTTAACACAGAGTCTTTTTTGCCTCACCAATGCTTTTGCATGAGGTTTCACCAAGAGCTTATTAATATAAACCACCTGTATAAATACCAAGGGAGAGGCAAGCCAGATGGTTGCAAAAGCTCTTGATATCTTTAGATTAGTCTCTTTTGTCTCTCAAAAATCAAAGCCATCTACATCTACATCTAGCATTTGTATTGAGATACAAATCAGTCACTTCTCGTTTTCTCTCAATATAGATGTTCTAAATAGGAATAGAAATCTGCATGGATATTTCTGCAGTAATGTAATAATAAGTAAATTTGCAGCCTGAAAAATTACAATTTGAATACAAGTCAAAGCTAATTGGTTAAGGAAAGGTTGCTTTAGGTTCCTCTGCTTCCATAAGCATTCACATGATTTCAGTCTGAAGTAGGTCTGAGTCTGAAAAAACAATAAAAAAAAGAAGAGAAAAAAAGTCCCCCACAAGAGACACAGTGCCTGTCTTCTTTGGAACCATCTGAACTAATTTAGCACTAAGCAAAAATCATTGTTTGTACCTGTAAAGTCCTTGGTCTATCCAAAGATCTATCCAAAAAAAAGTTCAGAATCACTGGACGTGTATACTTGTCATGGTTACATTGACTAACAGAATAGAGGATTGCTTTTGTCATGCAATGGAGGACAGGTGTGCTGTTTAGTGATAGATGCTAAAAGCCTGAAACAAAAAAGAAATCAACTTTTATGTAACTTATTTCAATGCAATTATCCTGATAAATTTTTTTTGTTGTTTAAAATAAAAAAACTTTCCTAGTTGTTTTATTTTAAAAATATCACACAGGCTCAGAATCCCCTGTGTGCAAGATTTCGGCACATAGTGACTGCTAGACTAAGGCTTGGGTGTTGGGATTGCATAGTGCAGTTGTTTATACTATATATTTTCTGCTGATAGCTCTATAAAAGTTCCCAATGCATTACAAATGTTGCTGCTGGAAAGAGGAACAGTCTACTGGTCAGATCCCAAGAGATTCATAGAACTCACTATACTTTAATGGGAGTCACTGGGATGCAGGTATACTGCAAAGGCTTATTATCACTCAGGCTGTGGACCAAATTGAAGACAAGATACAACAAGAAATGCTGACTAATGCTGGCAAAAAGGAAGATGAAAAGTAGAACAAAAGATTTCCCTAGAGATAGTACAATAGATATGGGAAAATCTATGTAAGTGTACAGGATTGGAGCCTGCTGCTTGTCCAGTGAAGCAATCAGAGAGGCAGCTGAACCTGACATTAGTGGACTTCCCATGTGTAAATGGAACCAGTGGGTGACATATCAGAGAGCAAGGCTGAGGTGGAAAAAGTAAAGTCAAAGGCCCTTTTGCTATATCTGTTCTTGACTGCCAAAATTGTCCTGGTGGGTAATAGGCAGCTGGAGGTGAGTTATAGCAGTTTGAAACTATTCTCACTCATTATCTAGAACTGGAGAGCTCTGAAGCTGGGAGTTCAGCTGCATTATCTCTTCTCACCCTCCAAGCACCTGCTATGATTTCAGCTTTCCTAGTCCCAAGCCACTGGTGACACAGTCTGGCCTCAAACGGAGCTGCAGGCTGACACTGCATCCCTGGTCAAACAAGCCACCACTGAGACTGAGGTTGAACTTGGGACACAGAACTGAGCAGGAGCTATAAGGGTGGGTAGAGCGTGGCTCAGACCTATCCAAGCATTATGCCAGAGCTTGTGGAGAGGTCACCTTATGCAAAAAAGCAGTCAGGAGAAGAGCTCCTCTTGCCCTTGCTATGGTTATCATTGAAATCATTAGAAATGTTAAAAATTATTCTCTTTCCTCACCTTTCCATCCAATTTTTCCTCATATTTATACATTTCATTAATGAGAGCTTGCCTTCCTGCCTTCCTATTTCATCATGGGCTTTCACATTTCTGTATTTCCAGGACATCTGAATGACATCTGAAGTAACATGTGTTTTCCTAGGTATCTGTCACATCACCTCATATGCATGCTATTTCAAAATGAGATGGTGCTCATCTTTTTATGTGAAGAATCTCTAGAGCTGTAATTTTTCTGTCAGAGCTGCTGGGCTGCTTCTGTTTCTTTTGAGGTTGTTTTTGATGCGGTGACCAAAATTCTGTATGTTCTATTCATTTAGAAAATATGCCAATGATTTCTGTAATGGCACTGCCTTTACTGTTTTCTATGCTTCTCTTCATGCAGCTTGTTAATAGCTCAATAATACAGCCTAATATTCTCTCCAGTAAATCTCTAAAAATACAAAGACATGCTGCTAGACATTTTCAGCAATTTTTGAAAACCCTTTTTAATCTAAATTAATCAAGTTTAAAATCACTCCTCAGCATCCACTGAATTACACATGTTCAAACAGTGTTTCACTAGCCATTTAGTCAGGGTTCATTTATTAATCTGGTAGAACCAGCTGACAAAGAGTGCTCCTCTCCTTGCTGGCCAGTTATTCTTCTCATGTCTACAGGAGGAGTGAGGAGTCTGAGGTTACAGCTTGACAACTAAGATATTTAAACCCTGAATAATTTGGTATGCTCACCTATGAGGCCATTTAGTTTTTGTCTTTTGTTAGAAGTTCTTGCCATTAATTGCAAAGAATAACATGATTGATAAAAGAAGAGGGAAAGACTAAATGCTATGCTGTGATATTCAACATGTAAACCTGCTGATGAATATAAGGTCTAAAATGCCATTAACTATCAAAGTACATTTCTGATTAAAATTCAGTCTCTTCTAGATAAGAGAACAACATGCATTTGTAATAATCACTTGCATTAATACTGGCTTATTGACTGTTTAGGCTCATAAATAAATGTGAGTTTCTTGGAACACACTTCTGAATATGCTAATCCTTCAGCCTTTGTTACAGAAGGATGTCTACAATCACATTTCATAACCCTTAGGCCTTTTTCTCAGTATCTTTTGGAAACCTTTCCAGCAAACCCACAATATAAGTAAGGGTGAAATCCTGTTCCTTTTGAAGTAAATCAGAGTTTTGTCATGGACTTCAGTTGACTCAAGATTCACTTCTTATGTGACTGCTGTTTGAAAAATGGAAAGTGACTTCCTTGGGGAGATTCATTAAGTGAAAACAAGAAAATGTTAAAGCTACAAATATGCTTTCCTTATGTTTATTGTTATAGCTTTGGCTAGTATTTAATATGGATAGAATCCATCAGTTGCTCATAATACCATATTTTTCTGTTAGTTTATTAAAAAATGAATATGTAGTTACGTATGCATGTGCCCAAAATGATATAGCAGGGCTAATTTTGTTAAAGAATAGTGTATGTAGAACTGCTCTCGACTACATTAATTCGTATTTCACAACCTCGTTCAAATCAAAATTAGCCCTGCTGTACAGCTTGTCCGCCATCTCCTTCATGTTTACCCTAAGGTCCCTTTTACGATCCTGAAACGATGACAAACAACGTTCAAATGGCTACAGTTCTACATATACATGTACATTTCAGTTTTATATCATCAGAGGGGACTTTGAATGCAGAACAGATTTTTGTGAAGCAGCCATCTTTCATGGAGTATTTAACATCCCATTTCATTCAGTGTATCTATGTTAACAGAAGCTTAAAGTATTAATGTTACTCCTGGAAGAAGGCTTAGCTGTTATTCATGACACTTTTCCTGTATGGTATATAACAACAAAATTAGCACAGCTACAGCTTGTTAATGTATCTGGCACCAAACATGGATACTTGGGATTACTGGGCTTTTTGGCAGCAAAGTACCAGTAACGCTGTATGACTGGTTTTGTAGCCTTGTGATTATCACCCCATGATACCTTCAGAGTTCAATCTGTTAGCCCATTTGCCTACTTAACAGGTCAGCAACTGGTGAAAATACTACAGACTTACTATATTTCCAAAATGCAGTTCCCCACCAAGATCAGTTCATTGAGCTAAAAGCTCCTAACTATTCTTTCCTGGCCAAAAACAATTAGTGCCACTTAGAGGTTTGAAAAGAAAGAGAACAACAGAGAACTGTGTGGCCCATGCTTTTTCCAGAGGCAGTTACTTAGTGCTGGAAGACTAAGAGTCAGCACTACCCATATTTTGTAATGCCATGGTAGTATTGCCACCAGAGTACGTTTCTTGCCACAGCACAGCATTCACAAACAAAGTTTTATTTGAGGACACAGACATCAGTCTGACTCTCAATGATTAAATGCAAGCCCATTGCATTCAGACTAGCGCATTTTTTCAAGGCTCACACGCTGAATCCCCATAGGCTTTTCCCATTTATTCTCATGTTTTCACATATGCCAACAAGACTGACAGTACTTCAGCTAAATGCATGTCTGCCCCAGAACCCAGTAGCGCACACAGCACCTGTCATGTGCACCTATGATTGAGAGGTCATGGAAAGAGCCAGGCACTTAAGTATATGCTTGAAAATCAGTCCGCTTTTCTCCAAGTTTATTCTCCCTTTTTCCTGAGTTCCAAATAAAAAAAACTTTAGAAATTTCACGGTGACACTAGCACCCCTTTATCTGTAAAACTGCTCCACTTAATTTAAAGCTGTGATTGTGAGTGCCAGCCTGTGTTCATTTTCTGGAGAAGTAAAAGATTACTGCTTCCTTTGGAAATATTTTCTTTTTTTTTGTTCTGTAAAATGAAATGCCATGTTACACTGTCAGATGAATGAATTCTGATTACTGTATTTATATCAAAGCTGTCGACAATCACTTCTCCAGAGATCAAGCTGCAGATATTATACCAGTCCTAGTAAGCAACAGGACCCTTTGCAAGTTTCATCTTTTCTTCACAGGCCTGAGGGAACAGGAACAGGATTTCTCAAAATAGTTGAAATTTTTGCAGTTATAGTGGGTATTTTAGACAGCTATATATCTGTTTTAATCTCACTATAATACTGGTGGGAAGGGACCTTGGGAGGTCTCTGGTTCAGCCTCCTGCTCCAGCAGCTGTGAGATCCAATCAGGTCACTCAGGGCTTTGTCCAGTTGGGTCTTGAAAACCTCCAAGGACAGAGACTGCACAGCCTCCCTTGGGCAACCTGTATGCCCACCTGACTGTCCTCAGGCTGAAAACATTCCTTAAATCCAGTCTGAACCCCTCCTGTTCCCATTTATGCCTGTTGTCTCTCACCCTCCCACCATGTACCACTGTGACGAGCTTGTTTTTGTTTTCTGGGTAACACCGTACATACCAGGGGCTGCTGTTAGGTGCCCCCAAAGCCTTCTTGTCTCCAGGCTCCAGTCCCTCAACCTCACCCTACAGGACAAGTACTTCAGCCCCAACCATCCTGGTGGCCCTCCATCCAGACTGTAACAGCCTAACTTGTATACAAGAACATAGCAGGAGAAAGTGTCAAAAGCTCTGCTAAAGTCACAATAAATGACATCTGCTGCCCATCCCTCATCCATCCAGACAGTCATTGTATCACCAAGGGCAGTCAGGCTGCTCAGGTGGCACTCACCCTTGGTAGAGACATGAAGGCTCCTCTCCATCACTTCCTCCTTTGCATGCCCAGAAGCATGTTCCAAGGGGACACTGTCCATGATTTTTCCAGAAATTAAAGTGAATGAGGCTGACTAGTTTAGAAATAAATTTTACAAATCAAAGACTTTGGGGATCTAGGATGGGCAATAGCATACAAGTCTGATCTACTCATGAAATGTCTTCTTCGGACAATTGACATTGTGGTATAGAGAAGTTTAAATTTGGTCTTCATGTTAGAGGTGAAGGCAGAAAAATTATCTGTGGTTAATAGAGGGAAGGTTGTTTTCTGGTTTGTTTATTTTTATTTTTCATAAGTCTATATTTCTTTTAGAATCACAGAATCATAGAATGGTTTGGATTAGAAGGGACCTTTAAAGATCATCTAGTCCACCCCCCCCTGCCATGGGCAGGGACATCTTCAACTAGATCAGGTTGTTCAAAGCCCCATCCAACCTGACTTTGAACACTTCCAGGGATGGGGCATCCACAGCTTCTCTGGGCAACCTGTTCCAGGGTCTCACCACCCACATTGTAAAAAATGTCTTCCTTATGTTCAGTCTAAACCTACCCTCTTTCAGCTTAAAACCATTGCCCCTTGTCATGTCACTACAGGCCCTGGTAAAAAGTCTCTCTCCACCTTTCTTATAAGCCCCTTTTAAGTACTGAAAGGCCACAATAAGGTCTCCCTGCAGCCTTCTCTTCTCCAGGCTGAACAACCCCAGCTCTCTCAGCCTGTCCTCATAGGAGAAGTGTTCCAGCCCTCTGATCATTTTTGTGGCCCTTCTCTGGACCCGCTCCAACAGGTCCATGTCTTTCTTATACTGGGGCTCCCAGAGCTGGATGCAGTACTCCAGGTGGGGTTTCATGAGAGTGGAGTAGAGGGGCAGAATCACCTCCCTCGACCTGCTGGCCATGCTTCTTTTGATGCAGCCCAGGAAATGACTGGCTTTCTGGGCTGCAAGTGCACACTGCCAGCTCATGTCCATTTTTTCATCCATCAGTATCCCCAAGCCCCTCTACGCAGGGCTGCTCTTAATCAATTCATCCCACAATTTGTATTGCTATTGGCAATTGCCCCGACCCAAGTGCAGGACCTTGTACTTGGCCTTGCTGAACTTCATGAGGTTCACATGTACTCACTCCTCAAGCCTTTCATGGTCCCTCTGAATGGCATCCCATCCCTCAGGCATGTCAGCTGCACCACTCAGCTTGGTGTCATCTGCAAACTTGCTGAGAGTGCACTCAGTCTCACTGCCCATGTCATTGGTGAAGATATTAAACAGTATTAGTCCCAGTAAGGACCCTTGAGGGACAACACTCATTACTGATTCCCACTTGGACATTGAGCCATTGACTGTAACTTTTTGGACATGACCATCTAACCAATTCCTTATCCTTCTAACAATCCATTCATCAAACACATTTATCTCCAACTTAGCAGCAAGAATACTGTGGGGGACTTTATCAAAGGCCTTACAGATGTCCAGATAGATGACATCTGTAGCTCTTCCCTTGGCCACTGATGTCGTCACTCCATCATAGAAGGCTACTAGATTAGTCAGGCATGATTTGCCCATGGTGAAGCTATGTTGACTGTTTCTGATCACCCCCTGTCTTCCATATGTTTCAATATATCTTCCAGAAGGATTTGTTCCATGATCTGTTCCATGGGGTTACATCAGGCTGGCAACCAGTCACTAGCAGGGTTCCGCAGGGATCCATCTTGGGGCCAGTGCTCTTCAATGTCTTCATAAATGACTTGGATGCAGGACTTCAAGGTTTGTTATCAAAGTTTGCCAATGACTCAAAATTGGGAGGAGCCGTTGACACTCTCAAGGGCAGAGAGGCCCTACAGAGAGATCTGGACAAATTAGAGAGCTGGGCAATCACCAACCATATGAAGTTTAACAAGGGCAAGTGCCGGATTTTGCTCCTGGGACATGGCAACGCTGGATGTACATACAGACTGGGGAACGAGAGGCTGGAGAGCAGCCCTGCAGAGAGGAATCTGGGCGTTCTGGTCAACAGCAAGTTGAACATGAGCCAACAATGTGCCCTGGCAGCCAAGAGGGCCAGCCACCTCCTGGGGTGCACCAAGCACTGTATTGCTAGCCGGTCGAGGGAGGTGATTGTCCCACTTTACTCTGCACTGGTGCAGCCTCATCTTGAGTACTGTGTGTAGTTTTGGGTGCCACAGTACAAAAAGGATACAAAGCTACTAGAGAGTGTCCAGAGGAGAGCCACTAAGATGGCAAAGGGTTTAGAGGGGAAGCCATAGGAGGAGTGGCTGAAGTCACTTGGTCTCCAAGCCTGGAGAAGAGGAGACTGAGGGGAGACCTCATTGTGGTCTACAGCTTCCTCACAAGGGAAAGAGGAGGGGCAGGTGCTAATCTCTTCTCCCTGATGACCAATGATAGGACCCAAGGGAACAGCAGGAAGATATGCCAGGGGCAGTTTAGGTTGGACATTAGGAAAAGGTTCTTCACCCAAAGGGTAGTGGAGCATTGGAACAAGCTCTCCCAGGAGGTGGCAGTGAATTTTGGGGTTGTCCTATTCAGGGACAGGAGTTGGACTCAATGATCCTTGTGGGTCCCTTCCAACTCAGGACATTCTATGATTCTATGATCTTACCAGGCACAGAGATGAGGCTGACAGGTCAGTAGTTCTGAGAGTCCTCCTTTTTACCCTTTTTAAAAATGAGTGTGATGTTTCCTTGTTTCCCTTTTTTAAACATTTTGAAGAACAGTCCTTCGCAGACCTCATTCATAATTAGTGCTTCTGCCAACTTTCATGAAAACTAAAAAATTAGGAAATTGTTAGAAAATTTTATTCAACATTTTTGCTAGGGAAATTAATAAATCAGGTGTGCTCTGTGTGCAGAGCTATTTAAATATTTTTCATTAAATAAAACATTTAAAAATGAGAATTCTCTAAAGTAAGAGATTATAATTCATATAGATCCCGTTAGAGGAAGAATGACTGTAAAATGAAAAATGGGTGAACCATATCTTTCTGTAATAGTTCTTTCCTAGTTTGAAAATCCACTCCCTATTTCAGCATATTAAAGCTTATTTATTATGCTTAGTGGTATTATGCTCCAGAAATAGTTGCTGAAGGTGAAATATATTCTTAATTCTGTACATATCTGATGTAGATATTACTCAAATGGATTACAGTTTTAATAATTTATGAAAAATAATCTATACAAAAGGATTGAGTTAAATAAATCTGGTTTATTATTATATTTAGTAACAACAGTAGTAACAACACAATGTAATACATGTGAAAACTAGTAACATAAGAATTTTCACACATATTACATTGTTTTGCATTTCTGAGCTCAGTTGTTCTTGATGCTAATGTGCCATGCCGTGCACATTCGGATGTAGTTTAGTAATTAGATACATTTTTGGCCCACAGTAATTTCATCAGAAAGCTATAAGTACAGAAAACCTTTTAATGCTATTTTCAAAATTGCACAGTTTCCTGGAAAAGCAATGTTCACAATAGTATATTATTCAAATGCATAATCAGTTAGTTAACTGATGCATGCTTTCGTAATTCTCATTGCTTCTCCTGGCTATTTTTTTCTTTTCTTGTCTGCCTTTTTCATCATACTTCACTGTCACCTCTTACACAGTCCACACACGAAGAGGCTAAATTTTCTAAGTTATCAGAATTTAAAAAATTATTTTCCAGTGTATGCCCTTTTTCTTCCCAGTTGCTTTTCATGTCCTGACTCCTAATGAACATCCCTGAGGCCACAAGTATGAAATCCTGCTTATCAATGTTCAGAAAGGCAAATAGGCAGGCAACCAAAGTTTATTGCAAAGTATAACATAACTAGTAGGAAGAAAAGAGCTGTTTTTGTGGGAAAAAAATCCCATCAAAAAGAAGAAAAAAAAATCCTCAAGGTTTTTCCAACAGAAGAGATATTCTTCAAAAAGAACATGGAAGAGGATTTCAGCAGCAGGAAGGATCTGATGTTGCTTACATTTAAGTATTCAAATGAAGGAATAATTGCAGAAGTGACTGAAACCCAAGTTTTCCTGTTCCCTTTCCCAGGTGACTGCCCTAAACAACAGACTATAATCTTGCTCTGACTATAGTCATGACGTAGTCATGGTCTAGTGAATCAACTCTGATGATTAGAGCATTTGCCTCAGTAAGTGAAGGTTCACATTTTCTTACAGTAGACTTCTCTTGTCCATATTTTCTTAACATTCTGCATAATCAAAAGTCAACTCTGCTTATGGTTGTAGCTGCTGCTAATCTGGTTGGCTATTTAGCATTCAAAGTTTAGCTGGAATGATAAAGAGGAAGTAATCTATTAAACTAGAGAGACTAAATTAAATTCGGATGATTAAATATTTGCAGTCTACATAATATTTATCTTGTGTAAATAGAATGAAGAGTCACAAATCTGATTTTATTGTAGGCTCTTCAGTAATATGTATCGTATGTACTTAGAAACATTTAACCAGCATAACATCTTCTCATGCATATCTTCAGGCCAAGTCTGTTAGAATAAATTACCTCAAATTGACCTTAGATTTGGTGTCTATTTACAAAGAATGATCATTGTTAGTTACTAAATAACTGTGTAGGTGCTATAGAAAATTGAAGTACTTTAAATTAGCTGTCAAATGTGGAAAAGATGAAGAAGCTGAGAAATTTTCCATTACACAATGTGATACAAGCTTGTTTGTGTCAAAGACGTTGTACTGTTTGCTATGCTTTTACTGTGTGTATTAATAAAGTTCTAGCTATTATAATTATTGCAGTAAACAGGACACTTACTAAACTGAACTCAATATCTACGTATAATGATCTACATCTGTAGGGATACAGTCTTCAATCCTGTAAACTAAAAATTAGGTCTTGAATTGAATCTGTAACTGGGAATGGGTGCCTGTGTCCTCTTATTAAGCTATGGAGTAATCATCATTACTTAGAAGCATGTTAATTAATTATATTTTTTAAATTGCCACATTTTACTAACACAGCTTTAGAAATGAAGGCAGTTATTTCATCAAGCTCTTTATGATTTCAGTCTAAAATAGTACAGACTTTAGAATAAGATTCTATCAGGGAGATTAATTTCTTCTCAAGCCATATAATCCCCCAAATGAATAGAATGTAACTCAAGAAAAGCAACTATGCAATGATGACAGTATAAAATCAAGTCATTTAGTTGGCTATAGGTGTCGTCTTCCAACAAGCTTTTTTTTTCTGATTAAAAAAATATGAAAATCTATTTTCCTTAGTGTGAACTTCAAAATAAACTCAACCTCTTCCATTGGATATAACATTTTTCCCTATATATGAACTTAGATGTCTAAAAATGTCTTCAGTTATCAGTAAAACTAAACAAATAGGAAATCACTCATTTAGTACAGTTTTACGCTTTAAGGGGAATATTTTAAAACTGCAACTTTGAATGTTTATGGGATGGGAAATGAAGTCACAGAAAGAAGTGACTCTGAGAATTTCTCATAAGAAATGTAATGACTTGATTCTGTCTCTATGATGAAGGAAATCTTTAGCTGTCTAAATAGGGATGATGACACAAATGTAAGGAAAGGGCCTAGCTACAGTTTGTAGCAGTTGACTGTGCTTCAAGATGACTATGAAAACTGGAGAAATACATTGAAAGATGCAGGAATTGGAAAACAACACTTCAGATAGGTGTGTAAGGACTGTGGTTGATTCAGATGCCTAAGAAGACGACCACAAGAAACTTGACCACTGTGTTTAGGAACAGGAACAAATATGAGGTCTTCTTAAGTGTCTGATGATCTGATGAGAAGGTCCAGCTGCTGCAACTAGAAGCTTTGGAAACTAATCTTGTTTAATATTCATCCAGTTTAACCATGGAAAGTGGTGACTAGGCCATCACTGAGAATCCTTAGTATTAAACAGTTTTAGAAAGAGTTTTTAGAAAGATCTTCAGTGGGCTCTTTATCTGGGCGGGGGGCGTGGATGGGACACACATTCTCCAACCTGTGTACAGAGAAATGCGTCAGGTGAGAACTTAGACAAATAATAATCATAGTGTTTCTGGGCTTGAAATGTGGGGTTCTGAGTTCCCATGTTTATCCATCTCCTTTGGAGCTCCTAACATGCTCCTGACACTGGTAGGTCTATGTTAAAACAAGTATTATAACTAAAACTCAAGTTCCAGAGTTTCATTCAGTGTCTTGACGAAACTAAAGAAAATGTTTTTCCCACAGCATCACTTCTGTTTTGCTTCTGTTTTGTTTATTAGCCTTCCCCTGAAGCATCAGTAGCTGACCACCTCTGAAGACAGGCTATTGAGCTGGGTGGCCAGTGGTCTGAGAGAGCACAAAGAATTCATACAACCACACTTGACATTTCCTGCACTACTTTCCAGCTGCTTTGATCTTATTACATTAATTGAACATTTAATGTGTGAATATCTAAGTAAACACTGTTAGCAGACAATACGCATTTTTGTTGTGGTAGTTCCAAACATCTTGCTTAATACTTCCTGTGCTTTGGCTGCTATTTCTTCTTCCTGCTGCTTTTGATTCTGTCCAATGTAGAAAAGCTTGCAAGCTACTCAAAATCTCTATTCCTCTCGGGCAGCATTTTCCTGTTTTCTTCATTTCTTGCTCTGATTTGCTGCAGTGATCTCACCAATTAGTGCATTGACTCAGGGCTCTAACTCATATTCTTTCCCCTTGAGTGTGGTACCATTTAGATTCTATTTGTAAGAGTAATTCTGGAACATAGTTACAATTTTACCAGCTAGCGTGCTGTTGTGATTTTATTTATCTTCACTGAAAAATATGCTATATATATTGCCACTTTGAAGATGTGTATAGGAAATGCAAGTATATGCATTTTTCTCTCAATTGTGAGACTGCCTTTTGTCATGGGTAGGATTCAGTGATGTGGCTAAATTGCCAGATGTGTTTATTAGCAGCATTTTCTAAGAATTTTTGCTTACCTTTATAATCTAGACAAGCCTTTCTATTTCTTTTTCATATCACTTCAGATACAAATCAGTGTATCCTTTTAACATAGTTGGAATTTCTTTCCTGATTTCATTATTCAATAATATTTAAATATGCCTAGCTCAAATTAAAAAAAAAAAAAACCACAATAAAACCAAAAACCTGTCTGCTTCTGTAATGCAGTATTGACAGAAACAGAAATCAGATCTTGTTTGGTTGCAGGAACAAAAGTATATTTATAGCCTGCATGGCAGATTGTTGCAGCTTTCTTCATAGAGGAAGAAACTAGGGGTAAAGCTGGTATTAAATGGTTCCTTATCTGAAGTCCTTGAACATAGAGAGAATCTGGAAATCTGGCGAGAGAGGGGCATTGAGAGAACTCTGACATACTCTTGCAATCTCCATTTTAAAGCTCACTTTAAATGCATAATGCCAGAGTTACTGAGCTCCAGGTTTGACTTTGTGACACAATTGCTGATGATTAGGCTTAGCAATGGACAGCTGTGGCTGACTTACAGTATTTTTTATTCCCTCCTTTCTCAGTGGCTGTGCAGAGAGATGAGAGAGCGTCTGATTTGGGGGGAGGAGGGTTGCTGTAGGAATGCAATTCATTAAATGCAATTTCATTTCTGGAAGATACCCATGCATACTAAACAAGTCCTGTCCACAATAAGCAACTATTCTGACCCCATGGCTCTAAATTCCCTTTGAAAGTCATTGAGGGGATATGGCTGTTATTCCTCACCAAAGGATGCAGGATTTCTTTTCAAGAAAACCGAGAGCTGGCTGATGAGCAGCTTTTGAAAATAACTTTCCTGAAGTCAGAAAGAAATACAACTATGTTTGTATTTCATATGAAGCATAGGTCAAAAGCTGCTTTGTCTAAGAAACTAGGGCAAATACATTATATAACAGAATATTTATTTGAAGAGAAGTTGCTGTAAAAATAACTGAGACTTTGTGACAGATGAAACAGAAAGAAGGAAAGAAAGAGAGAGGGGAAGGAAGGAAGGAAGGAAGGAAGGAAGGAAGGAAGGAAGGAAGGAAGGAAGGAAGGAAGGAAGGAAGGAAGGAAGAAACCCTATTTACATTATCAGTGTCCTCCATACATAAACGTATTCATGCACAGCTATTATTGAGGAACACGTACTGCAGTCTCTTTGTGTAGTCTAATCAGAAATGTGATATCTGCTGCACTTCTGCCAAAAGAAAAATAATTCATCAGGCAGTAAAAGAGATTTGACTTACCTCACCTAGTGTCAGAAACATATTACATCAGTTCAGCGCTTCTGTCCTAGAGCCACCTGACAGTCTCCAGTCAGCTTTTGAATTGTGGAGTCATGTGGATGCTCAATGTAACAAAGTTCAGTAGATTTCAAATGAAGGGGGATTCCACTGCTGAGGGAGCCATTCCCAAAAAGGTGGGATGTATGTAAACTCATAATTAGTGCTATCTTTTCTCAGTGCATTTTGCTACATTGCACTTGATAAGTTGCCTTCCACATGAAAATACTTGGGAGAGAAGAATGGAACACCATTGCACATATATAATGCTTATCCTTTGCCTGCAAAACACTGTTCATTAAGCTGCCACATGAATGTCTGGTTTAAAAAGGTTCTGTCTTGGTAATGCCTGATCGGCCACCAGTTGCTTAAAGTTACATGGTATTTTGGAGGAAAATAGCCATTTCTTGAGGAACAGCTGGTGAGAAAAGGAAAGTGTTGGAGCAGTGACTGAAAACAGAAGGGCAATATCATGTTCAGATGATTGAGTTTTGTTTCGCCTTCAAAAGTGGATTCTTTAGTAGAAAGATGGCGTCACGGCACTAGTCATTGCAATTGATACTAACTGATACAAGAACAATGAATTTTACCAAAATTGTCCTAGGTTCAGATTCTCAAAGGTGTTTAATCACCTAAAGATGCAGGAAATAATAAACTTTTTTCTTTGAACTTTCCAGCAAATATCAAGCACCAGGAAATTAGAAGAGGAGAAAGAAAATGCCTCTGGGTACCCTGTGTATAGGTAGGGCACATCTGCAGCCCTATAATATCCTTATGATGTAACTCTTTGAGGAATTGCCATGAGCTCTCTGTTGTGCAAAGGCATACCAGGAGAGCTCGGAAGCTCTGCAGAAGTAAAACTCTAATACCATATTCAGTCACAGGAGGAAAAGTGTAAGTGTCATTTCATTATCCTTTTATTTGACATTCATTTTCTTTCATCAGTAAAAAATTCTTCATAATACTGACTACTAGTTCTTGCTTCTTAATAAAGCATGAAGGATATTACATTGGATTTTATAATTAAAAGTATCTTCAAACATATTCAAAAGAGGCCAGTGCTATTTAACCAATTAGATCATAATAACCATCACCAACTGCAGAGTTGGTTCTTGCAGCATCCTTCACTACTTTGTTGAAATTATGAACAATGTTAGTGCAAGGCTTTGGGAAGAGAGAGGGGAACTTTTTTCAAAGCCCAAAATCTTTCAGCTGTCTGTTGTTGCATGAGACCTTGGCAAGGACAAGATTTTTTTTTTCCACTTTTGAGCTGTCTAACTCTTATGCAGCCCCCGTCTGTAAAAATGAAGATGTACAGAATAGCTTCACACAGCCCTGGCCAATGGGTGACCAGTAATGCCAGAGCTGCCTCCCAGACTTCACCGAGCTTGGCTTCACGACAGTGGGTGCTACAGCTGCCAACACTGAACAGCATTGTCTAATTTACAGCTGGATAGAGAGACTCTGCCATTTTAGGTTAATGTCAGGATTTAATGTGGTGGGAGGTAGGCACAGGCCAAGACAGAGTTTCGACTCCAGTGGCTTAGTGGGAGTGCAAATGTGACAGTGACACAACTGGCGGCTTCTGGTAACAAGATACAAATTTCCACCAGTGAGTGGTTTGTATTCTCTTGACCATTAAACCTCATCTCTGATATGTGACACTCGCTGCAGGAAAAGTCCGGACCCATCTTGTCTGCCCAACATTGGGCACTGGAGGTCACCGCAAGGCAGAGGGGACAGTGGAGGATGGCCAAGCCCATGCTAGCTGGCTTCCCCTAAGCCTTTCATCAGGTGGCCTCCTGAGATTAAACTGGACATCTGGCAAGCTCAACACTGAGCCCAATCTAAACTTCAACCATAATCCCTACGTAGCTTTAAAGAGGTGGAAAAAAGTATTTTTCATTTCTTAGGATCTCAAGATTTTAAAAGCAGGGGCTGTTATTGTAAATTATTAAAATAAATGCTGGATGGAGTGTACAGGAAAGACTGAGTACCAAGAAATACAGTCCGTTCACGCTGCTGCCAGCTACTGTTTTTGTACCACGTTCTTACAAACACGTCTCAAGGGACTTGCTCCCAAAGCTCTAAATGTCCTCTGAAGTATTTCTCAAGCATCCAGTTCAGCTGGGAAATCTATGACTTTGTGTCCGGGAAAAGCAAAGTGTTTGATAATAATACTAGTTTATAAGCTTTTGAAGCCCCAGCAGATGCAACTGAGAAGATATGCAGAGAAGATGTTACAGTACAGTGGTGCAGGCATTTTTGACCATTTCTGAGGGTTCATACTGTTCATACAGGTCAGGTATCAAATTCCCATTGAAAAATGGACTTCGCTGAAAGGTAACAGTAATTCTAGTTGGCAATGCATTGCCTCTGATGGAAATAAAGCAATGCGTCACTGACAGTGTTTTCCTTCATTTATTGCTGATTTTCTCCTGTTTGCAAGGGCAGACCACAGCAGTTCTTAATTCTTTCAAGTACTGTCAGAAACAGCATAAACTACAACTATTTGGAAAGGAAACAAGGATTTTATGTGATTCCAGTCTGTTTTATAAAGCATATTGCTTTTTATATATATATATATGCATCAGTTGCAGATGTTCAATGTACCTGTACAGATTTTTCATGTACTAGATAGGTAAAGATACTTTGCTTTTACAAAATTTCTTAGATTACAGATTCATTCACCTATGTTTATAAAAATGTATTAGAACTTTGCAGGTGTAAGGACCTGTAGCTCCAGTGTTGTTGGCTTTTTAAAATGAAGTCCCAGAGGGCTTTTTCACAAGGGGAAAAGGTTTGCAGCAGCAATCAAATTTTCAAAACCCAATCTCCTATACCAGCACCATTTACAAGATAAGCCTGAATTTGCATCTCTGTAAAAGGACAGATTTGAAGAGCGTCATGGAACCCATAAGGGAAAAAGAAAAAGAGTAAGGGTAAACATAAAAAGAGGACAACATAACAAAAACCAATATAATACACACAAAGCAAAGAATTCTCTCACTCATTTTTTCCAGAGCTGCTTTAAGCTCTTGCTCACAGAGTTTTTGCTTTTGTTACCTTTAGTTGTGTCTTAGGCACTCAGTCTTTACTAAATTTTGGTACTCAGCACACCACCATTTCACATTTCAGTACAACCCTCATCTCCTCTGTCCCTGTTGCCAGGTGAGCTGTAGATCAGCACTGATAACAGAAACAAATTAGAGCAACAGCTTATCCAAGAGCTGCATTTAATGCATGACACTGAAGAGAATACCAAACATTTATGAATGTATCTACTCTAATATAAACCCTTGAGTGAGGAATATATTAAGAAAATGATCAGTTATACGTAGGACACACTTTCAGCACTCCTGCTTTATGAGTATAAAGTACAATGCTCACAACCGTGTATGTCTTCTAATTTACACTCACTACCACAGTCAGCCTGTAGGGGTAATGAAATAAGGCTACATTTGTTTCTGACATTTTACTTCTGCCAGTACTCTGCAAGCAAACAACAGACCACCAAAGTAGCTCATTTTTCATATATATGACTGGAGGGGGCTCAGAACGTCTTTGTTTTCCTGCGAAGCTTTGAAATTAATCCTGCTTATTAACTCCTGTTCTTGTCAACTCTTGTTGACATGGAAGAATTTATTGCTGAGGGGCCAGGTGTGATGACAAACACCTGGGAACTTGATGCTCATAATTAAAATCTAAGAAAATGCAGCTTTTTGTAAGGCCCATCATCAGAGGAAATACCTTTTTTTAGGCCAACTGATACAAGGTTATTGGTGCTGGTCAGTCTGGTGTTCCTATCTCCTTAGGCCATAGTGAAGCAAAGATGTTATTTTAAAATTGAGAGTGTTGGATAAATTGTGGTGCAATGCTGCCTTCAATAGAAAAGAGTCTTAGTCTGTGATGGATATGGTTATTTGAACTAATGGAAATTTAAGTATTTCTGAATTTGTGCATATCTCGATCGTTATATATCAGTGGCTTTTAGTTGCTCAGGCTGGAGGAATATTTAGACAATTTTCACAAAGGTATGAAAGACACCAAGAAATTTTCCTACTTATTAGGTGGAACTTTGATGATGTTAAACTGACTGTGAACTTCATGACCATAAAACTGAAAAAAAAAAAAATAAAGAAAAAAGGAAAAACCCAACCCTACCACCACTAGATGGCATTGATTCAGCATCCAAACTTAGAAATAGCCTTCAGCTTTACCAGAATCAAACCTCATTTCAGTGATAGCTTTAATATTAAAAGCACTCATAACTATTGTTTTTCATTTTCCTTTAAGTGTACACTATCCATCCTACAACACTATCTTCTTTCTATCTATATCATAGTGTACCATTGGGATGCATTGTCAAACAGTGTCATTGCTGAGGTGGATACGTTTTTAAAGATGGATGTCAGAGAAAATTTTCATTCTGATGCTACTCAGTCACTGCTACCTCCTTGCAGAGTCTTGAGAACCTCTGAGATTGTCAGGGTCTGTACCAAAATCCAGCACAGCATGCAGTGAACTTTGTCAGCAACTGCAAGAAGTTGAATGTATGTTGTTTTGGCATCAATAATTTCAGAGCTGCTGCTCTGGCTGTCTTAGTGAACCTTAGATTTTCACAACCAGCAGCTGTCTCATTCTCCGTTGAATAACTTTTCAGGGGCTGGAGGAGACGCCTCTCTCTCTAGACAAGGAGGCAGAACTGGGGATTCAATCCCAGTCTTTTCTGGCTTTCCCACTGACATGCTGGGAGCATATATCAGCTCCTACTGCTGCCTCTTGTATGAGGTCTGACATGAAGCAAGAAATTATTTCTGTTCTTGCTCATTCTATGTCTGCTGTTTAAGGAGTGAAACCACAGTGCCTGCTGCCTGCACCATTCCTGGCTTCATGTTTGGTACTTTGCCAACTGAGCACACCTTGGTGGGGGGTAATGGGAAAGAGAATGGTGACCTTTTTCTTCTAGGGGTGGCAGGTACACTGGGACGATGCCCTTGTGAAGACAGACCTTCCTACAAGGCAATGGTGCCTACGTGACTGACTGGACACAAATATTCCCCACATCCTCTGAATTTCAGGTCCCTGCTGTGCTCTGCACAACCACCTCGAGGTTTTGTTCCTCTGGGAACAAAAAGGGACTGGGACAGCAAGGACCAGGCAGGCAGTGTATTAGGATGGCACTCATGTTCAGGATGCTATTTGGGCCTTCACCGCTGAAGGCATGAGCATGACAAGTATCCACATGCATGTGCACATGGCACGACTCAACCCATGGTTACTGTGACTGCCTTCTCAAGCCTCTATGCCTTCTTTTGTCCTTTCCTGTGTTCTGAGATGTGCTGTATCAGCAGCCCTGGGAACACCAGACAGGGCTAGGTCTGAATGGTTGGCCAGGGAAAACGTTGCCGATGAGCAGCAACACTGCACAGCGCAGGAGAAAGAAGGGAAGCTGTGGGCAGGGCAGAGGAATTTGCTTGTTTTCTGCTCCACTTGGAGCTGGCAGGGGAGGGGGAGGTTGTGGGGAAAGGAAATGCGATAAGGTCTGTGTTAGCTGCTGCAGCCTGGGGGAATGAGTGGATAAGGGCTTGGAGGCAGAGCCTGCAGGTACCTCCTGCTGAAGAAATCTTCTCTTCCTTCTCGCACCATGAGTTCAAAAGCTTCTGGCCTGTTTCTCTACCCCAAACACCTCCTTTTCAGCTATCAGAAGAAATGATTCACCTGTTCTGTGATCACGGTCTGCCAAAACACCTCCTTCTGGGAGCAAATGTGAAGACACTCTTGAGTTCACTTAATATTATAAGATCAAAACGATTTAGATGAGCCAGCCTCACTTTTAGTCATGACTTGGTCAGGAAGAATACTAAGTCCCACTGGCATTCAACAAGAGTAAGGACTAGTTCCACAATAGAACAAATATGCCTAGACAGCATCTCCAGATCCATACTCCACAAAGCCCTGACAGAGTTCCCCACACTCCTAAATTGCCATCTGTATCCTTCCTTGCACGCTTCCTAGATTGTTTATTGACAAGCCTAGAGCATCCTAAATCTTTGGTAATGGTGAGGGGCAAGGTAGCTATCTCATATTTCGACTACGCTAGATTTCAAAAAAAAGACCTAGGGGGCCCAAACTGATTTGCCTTCTCAGACCACACTTACCAGATTTGGTCCTAAAGAAAACTCAGGGTGTAGGAGGCTGAAGGCAGAGCAGATAAACACCTGTATCCTGTGAACTGTAAGGAAGTCAGAGTGCCTTCCTGTAATAGGAAAGTTTCAGTTTCAGGTCACTTTTCTCTTTGCAGGGACTTCATCCCTCATCTCCCTGCTGAAAGCCCCAACTTACCATCACACCATGAGGTTTTCTTTGTGGCTTTCACCTTTATTGCTTGAATCAAGTTTGAAAATGGACATAGGCTTTGCAGAGCTTGGCAGTGCACTGCTCAAAGGTCTTTTCCAAACTAGACCCTAAAAATAGTATTACTTCCAGCAGTTTTATGGGATTGTTTCCAAGGAATTTTGATCTCATCTTCCAGAATGGCTAGAGTGACTTTTAGTGTTTTATTCTCTCAGAAAACTATTCATAGTATGTTGCCACAGAAGTATCCACCTAGTCTCTCCTACAAAGATAGACTAATCTCAGCTCATAAATTCTGCCAATAATGAAAGCTAAATTTACTACAGATTACAAGCACATGGGATGAGTGGATAGGTTGGATGGATATAACACTGAGGCCGGATAACTCCAGGTGCCAAAACTTGCCAAAGTTTGTGAATGAGGTGGGAGCGACACGGAAGGAAGAGCAGTCAGATTTTGTGTGGTCTCGGTGTGACTCCTTATAGCTCCACAGTGAAGCCTTTCAGTAATCAGCAAGTGTTACATGACATACACATTTATTTCTGGATTTCCAGATGTGTGCTATTTGCAGGATCATGTGTGAAGCTTGATCCCTGCCTGATGCAAGAAACATGAAGCATGTGGCAAAAAAGCACTGCCCTAAATGCTCTGTTCTTTAACTACAGGAGTGTTAAACCCTGTGTCGAAAAAAAAGTGCTCCATGAGATGCGAATTTCATTGTTTGCCTGTTAGCAATGAATCACAACTGTCTAGAACATGATTTTATTTACTATGAATTAGAGAGATCATTGAAGATTTTTTTGAACTCACACTCGCTGTGAACTGTAATGCATCCTGGACACTGTCACGAGAACACGTTATGGGCCTACTTTTAATTCAGTGCTTGGTTTCTCCCTGAATGGCAATTGACTTGATGCTGCTGGATGAATCCATATAAGCATAATATAATCTTTCTAGTTGACAGGACTTCCATAATCCAGTTTGTTCCCAACCAGAGAGATTATCTCAACAATATGCCTTTCAGAAGACATTTAGCAATATTTCAGACAAGCCATTCCTCTGGTGTCCTGCAGCCTATATTGCTCAATCTATTTACAAAAAAAAGTTTAATCAGATCAGCAGAAATTTTAAGTATCTTCTCCAAGTGCTCTCAGCCTTTTATCAGGGGAGTTTGTTGAGTCATGTATTCACATTGCAAATATCATAGCTCTGCTGTAGTTATTTCCAATGATTATGAGAGGTGTTTGTTTAGGTTCTGTATTGTAATTAATACTGTCACAATTTTATACACCCTGCTGCTGAGTTTTCCTTTTATAAGAAGAGCCACTTTGAAGGCTAGTCCTTGAACACATCCTCAAGACACTTTCCACACTGTTGGCTATTTTATATGGAAACTGGGTGACCTGCAGGAGGTACTCACCATTGCTACAAGAGGAATTGGGGCTGTAGGTGAACTTACGAGACTGACTCATAAGCCTCTGGCATAATACCATGAAAGCTGAAGTATAGTCACTGTAAATTATAGGATGGGTTAGTGAGTGTAAAAGTCCAAAGTCATCCAACTGAGAGGTCTCTGAAAGATGGGGAGGAAGTGCAAACTAATATGAAGTGAAGGCTGAGAAGATGATTCTCTTCTTGTGCTCTTTCTCTGAAAAAAATATTACTGCTGTACATCGCTGAAGCTCAGACATGCTCATATGAAACTTACTTCAGTGTCTAGCAGCTTGCACCCACAAATCCCTGCAAAAGCCAATGGTTAATTTTATAGCCAAAGGGGAAAAAGTGAAAGGAAGAGATGTCAAGGGTAAGGCCCAGAATAGTGTCTGGATTACCTCCAGATGTCTATGTTGCTGGGATGTGCGAAGTGTAGCTCAGTTGCCTCTGTCCCCTCTGTGGTGACAATAGCCATGTTCAGGATGTCTTCATACCCCATCTGCCATCATGGCCAACAGCACCAAGGCCATTCCCGACAGGCTGACATCCCCACCTCCGCCTCGGCAAGTGATGGTGCTGCAAAGGTTGATGCCACACTGCAGCAGCTGGCCCAGGCACAGGTGTTGGTGGCATGCCCCCTGTCTCCAAAGTCCCTTGGTTTCACCTGAAAGCAACATAGTCTATGGTAAAGCAGAGCATGCAGGGAGCAAACAGAAAAGCACTGTTTATACTAGTAAGTTTAACATGCATAGTATGCTTCCTGACACAGAGAGGCTGGCACAGAGCAGCCCATCCATATTTTAAACTTTTACATTTCAGAAGAGGCTGGCAGCATCCAAGCTGTGTTCTGGGGATGGTGCCTGGCCCACACTAATACCCTAGCTGTGCTGTGTATTGTTGGTGCTGGTCCCCGTGCCAGGGACCACTCTAACCATTTACCAGCACAGATTACGGATAGTGTTCCTTGACACCATTTAGCCACAGGTATGGAGAATTTAGACTCTATTTGTCATATATTTATCCAGAACTGGGTATTCTCCAGCTAAACATACAAAGCATTAGAATTAAGGTTTGGGTTAATTCCTCCCATAACTTAAAAACTGCTTATCTTACCAGCACCAAACAGACTGTAAACATTTCACCTTTTGTAGTATACGGTGATGAAACATTCATTGCACAGGAATAAAAAAGCAGCAGCCACTCTTGCGTGTCTTGTGCATAAATGCTCGTTAACAGCCTTTAGAGCACTGGGAACCAACCTCATTGCACAAACTCTTCATCTCAGAAGAAGAAGTTCCCTTCCAGACTGCTGTACAAAGCACCCATAAACTTGTGGACATTTATCGTGATACAGATGTGACTCCAGCTTCTACCCCAAGATAACTGAGATTCAATGCACAAACACAGTAAGCAATATTTTGTGGAGACACTTGCAGTGGATCTCGGAGGATGCTTTCATCATTCAGCAGAAGTAAAGCAATTAAGTCTATCTAATGAAAATGTACCAAGGACTACAAAAAGAAATCAGAAAGATGCATGAATATACATCTTTCCTCTTCCCATTGCGCAATCCATACACGAGAGCTTGTATTCAAATGATCTTTCTTTCATTTCAGAAAATCAGCATGTCCTAAGAAGTGCAAAAAGGTGTGAAGTAAAGAAAAATTGTGCCATGCATCACAGAAGATATTTTGAAGATAAATACTGATTTCATCATACTTGCCATGTTTGCTTGAAAGACAAGCTATCCTGGGGCAACATAAGCATCTTGTTTTTCTAAATGCTGTTCACTTGTGTTGCATGCTGGTGAATGTCTGACATCTGCCCCTTTCTTCCTGAGATTAATCACTGCCCTCCATGTTCTGCCAACAACAATCCTTTTTTTTTCCACATATTTCAGCATCTATAGTATCTGTAGCTTTGGAAAACCATTACCTCGGGCTGTTTTTTCTTCTTTGTACTTTGGCACTGAAATTATCATTGTTTTTATGAGCTATCAAGTACATGGCTACAAAATCAACAGAAATATTTTGAGAAGAAGAGGCATTATTAATTTTAAATTCCCACGTTCCTTGCCAACCTTTAGGTTTTTACTTCCAGAAGAACAAAGCAAAAACGTTATAAAACATATAAAAACCCTCAGCATTTGACCTAAGGAAAATTGCATACCTTTATTCTCAACATCAATCTTACAATCAAAAAGTGATTATCGGTTTTAACCTTCCAAAAAGCATCTGTGACTTGATGTAAACTGTGCTTGGCTAATGAGGTTATCTAATGCAGCCCAATGTACTTGTCAAGACTAATGACGATCAGTACATAGGCTTAAGGGATTTTCTACATCGAACTACAAACCCCTCTTACAATTTTTTATGACATTGTTACTCTATCTACTGATTATTTTCTACAGAAATTTACTTTATAATGGTCTCCTTTTGTGCTGCTGTACAGAAACAGTGTACTCAAGGTTGCAGGTCTGTCTGCAGCTGAAATTTGGTTCATAGACAGTTCTGAGGATGACACAATAAAGTCAATTGACTGATGTCAGTGCAGCATTTAATGTACTGTGAACTAAAAACACAGATAATGTTTTTAAGCGTAGTGGTTGAATATTTCATAATTTAGGGGACACACAGGGCAAAGGAACTTTTTTTTTTTCCTCACAAAAACTATGATGCAAGATGTAACCAATAGGAAAGCAGGTTGGAGGTTTTTCAAATGTCAATGAAAAAAAAAAAAAGGGAAGCAAGTCAAGACTCATCTATCAGGCAGGAGTATATAAGGAGTATATACGTGGCCCTGTAGGACACAAATACCAGAAACTATAGGCAAAGACAATTTGATAAAAGTTACCATTTTATGTTGTCATCAACATAAGAGGGTGCAGAAATAAGAAAGCAAATGTTTTAATCAGAGATGCTGATTACAACATGGAGATAGAAAATGTCTACATATTTGTCCTAAAATACACTGTGTTAAATGACCTTGTATAAAGCCGGCTTAAACATTCATTCTGTAAAAATGCAACTTTCTGGCCTATGGAGTCCTTGCCTTCGACTCTGTGGTGCGCTCCTACCCATTCCCATTGGTACAAGGGTTGCCCCATCCAAAACCACATGTGATTCCTGGGCGTGTTTGAGACAACGTAAAAATGTATTACATAAGGTACAAACTTGTTTATGATACAGTTATTTTCTACCACAAACTATTGCTGTCTGTCCTCCAGATAAAGCACCTTTGTAAGCCAACTGGTAAACCAGAGTCATACACAGCAATTCAAGAAACTCCTTTTCATACAGAAATGATTGCTAGTAACAATAACAAGCCTAATTAATTGCTGTAACATCTCTGCTTACTTGGATTTTGCAGCAGATCGTATTTCTGGTGTGGTAACAAGTTGCAATTTTTTTTTTTTTATCTTTCAGCTGTGTAGAGAGCATGTATCAGTATTGCTATAAAACATAGCACAGGTATGTTCTGAAAGAACAGGAGAGAGACTTTTATATATTAACAGGTATTCATGTCATAGGATTCTGTTCCACCATTGTGCTTTTCATGACAGGTGGCATAGCCACATCCTGAATTATTGCAGTAATAAGAAACTTTCAGTGAAATTTGTAAATTCTTAGGCATTTATATAAAAGTCTAGTGCATAGTACTGGAGCATATGATTTTTTCAGTAAGGTAATAGCTGGGAGACATGCACTGAAAATATCATTTAGTCTTCAGTGAGTGAGTGAATTTGGCATTTTTCTGACTATTGGATTTTCTTACTTATTAATTTTGATTGAAAGGATAATTTTCCCAAATTATACTCTGTGCATTCAGGATTTTCAGCTTCAGGTACATATTGAAATTCATTTTTTATAAGGAATCCAATTGTACTCAATTGAAAAGTCATAAAACCCTTCTAAAAACGCAGCCACAGCCCCCCTAAATGTGCCTTCCTAAATATATTACACTTCAATATACAATTATTTTAGGCTCCTCAAGGACTCAGAGCAATTGCTGGCACGTTTGAAAAAGCTGTGAATCTCTTTTTTTCATAGGATAAAATACACTTGTAGAACCATGAAATGAGGTCTTGTGAATGTCTGTAATACACATTACAGGGCATTCGTTTGAAAAGCGCCTGCCACTGACAGAGTATCGTATCTTTGCTGTCTATTATAATTTCCGCCACTGTTCTGACAGACTTAATCTTCTCACATCTGATATGGGAGCAATACCAGAAAAGATAGGTATCAAGAAATATAGCCAATTAAAGAAAATGATATGAAAACGTTCAATTTAGCTGTCTGTCGTCTGACTGATAGCAGTTAATTTACCATCTATGTGTTCCAGAGCAGATAACAACACATCCTGTGCAGTCTGATGCACTTTTGGGGAGGAATCCAAGAGTGTGTCATTGCTAAAGAATGTACCCCTTTCAGAACTGCCAATAGAACAAGACATGCACCAAAACCGCCTGAACATGTAAACAAACATAACAGTGTTTTTGCAAAGAATTGAGGGAGGATCCTGGCTAATTATGGCATTGTTTATTGGTAGGGCTGTATTGAAGTCATGGGTGGAAGTAGTTACAGAGCCCAGCTTCTGAGAAATATCTTTTTTTTCTTCTTAGGCTAAATTCCTTTAGAGCTGTGGAAATTTGGGTGAAAAAAATACATAAAGGTAGTTATAATTAGTTCATATGTCATTGCTGACTATAAACAAAGGCTCTTTCCTCTGGCTACTTACCTGAGATGACAAAAGTGAATGTATGTGAATCTCAAAGAATATTGTTACCTTGAACATTTTTACTTTGAAGATTTTACAGATGCCATTTACAGAAATATATTTTTTTAAGAGCATTAGAGTTAGAGACAAAACTTAAAAACTTTTCTGAGGTAAAAATTGAGAACGTCTGTAAAATTACCTACTATAGATGATTGCATTGATGTCCATCTTTCAAAATATCTATGCACAATATTGTCTCCTACTTTAGCTTCACTGATGCAGTTATTAGCATCTTTTTTGTTGACTTGGAACTGTATTCATCATGAACATGTAAAATGTGGAAATATGTCAATCACCACATCCATTTTGTCTTACCTCTGTAAAGAATATACTTATGTACCCACTGAGATATTAGAATTATTGTTGTGAATTTAGTAATTTTGCATGAGTCTAAACATAAGCATTACACAGTTTAGAGGTTTCAGTTTCAGAAGTAGTTTTTTGCAGCTCTACTGTAAGACAAAATGTCATTTCCAAGAATACATGAATCATACTTATTTAAACAGATTCAGAAGGAGAGGAATGTTTTCACTTTCTCTCTGTCCCTTCTCCCACAGATGGAGCAGTGAAGGCAGCCCTCGGCCCTGAAGGGTCATGGAGGGCAACAGCGAACCAGCACCCTCTACATAGATGCCATGGCCTCATCCAGACTGCCTGTTCAGAAAAGTCCCTGGTCCAGGCTACCCCTAACCTATGTCCGGGCTGTATTTGGGAGAGGGCAACTTGACATTGTCAGTCTATGTGTACAGATGACTGAGGGGCAATGCTTGCATCCATACTTCACTTTTGCTTACCTTATCAGTACATGTGCAGCCAACTTTACTGGATATTACAGGGTACAGTGATAATATCTACTCTTAATGCTTTGTTATCATTTGCTATCATCTTGCACATTCAGAATTTCCGAATATGGTGTTTTTCGTACATCACCTTTCTGGCATGAATAACAGCTTCTAGATCTCAGTTTGAGCCTGCAGACAGCTTGCAAGCAAGATTTAGGTAAAATAGCTTTGCTCAAAGGGGAAGCCTTCTGAAACGTAAATCTCCTGGCAGTATTCTTTTCATCCCTCAACTGGTTTCTTTCAGCCCTTTATTCTATTGTCTTCTTTTCATCTTAACAAGAACATCCTAGCCAAAAAGTGTTGCTTCACAAAAATTAGCGTGATAATGAGAGTCACTAAAAGAGCTGACCCAGACCTCTGCTGGTGCTATGGCAATTTGCATGTACAGAAGGCAAACGTTCAAATCCCAACTTCTTATCAACATTTACTCAATAAGTCACCGGCACATCCGATATCTTGTCTCCTCCTTCTCATTTTGCATGCAACATTTTACAACCACATGCACAGTGAGCTACAAAAAGATTTCTTCTGTAAGACCCCGCTCTGTGCACTGGAGTATGAATTTTCTACTGCTCATCCACGTCTCTGCTTCATGGTTCAGAAGACATACGGCTTTCATGTTGCTTTTTGTCTGGGTACTCGGTTCCGAAATTGCCTATCTTCCCTCTGTGTGATGTTTCTTATTTTATAATTGTGAAGGGAATACATTACTTCCAAACTCCCAGATTTTAATCAATATTGTATTTTGCAAGGGTTTTGGTAGATTTTATCATTGTGGCCTGCTTGAAATGGAAAGATGGCTTAAATAATTATCTATTTTCCCTTCTTTTCTTTAACCCCTTACACCATTATTGTTTCGTTGTTACTAGATTGCCTGATTTTGTGGATTTTTTTTCCAACTCTTCTCTCTTCACTTCCTCTAAAATGCCTTTTTCACTAAATCCTACCAGCCTCTCTTTTGTTGTCACCACTTTCTCCTACATGGTTAATCACTTCTTCTTATATCTGCTGTAACCTGTTCTTTCAGGTCCTTATTCTGCAGTCTTCAGACCACCCAAAGCATCATAGCCAAAAATCTTGGCTTCTTACTGGTCTGCAATGGTATGGCTTGTTCTTCAAATCCCTGTACTACTTTCTGTCCTTTTTTAGCTCACTTTCAAAGCTCACCTTCACTCTGACTTGTGATTCAGTTTTCTCTTCTTCTTCTTCTCCTCATGAGAAACCTTATTTTTCATGGAGATTTCAGCCACTAAGCTGGGAAAAGCAGCCCTGGATAATATTGTGGTGCCTATGAGTAATAATGAAGGAGGGTTACACCCTTTCATAGATACTCGCAGAGATACTTCAGGGTCAAACATCATAGTGAAAAAAGGTGACATTTGCTACTCCAGAAAACATACAGTGAAGGCAGAGAGAGGAAGATTCACGAATGTTGTGGAATTTTTCCAAGGTTTACATGTGCAGGCATCAGCATTTCTGCATTTTTGCATATAGCTATATTTGTGTATATCTGTAGCTCTTCCCCTACTGATCTACAAGGTATCCTTTTTTTCTGCATGTCTCAGTTTACAGGGTAATTTGAATTTTTGGTTCCACAAACCATGAAGCTTTGCAGGTGTCAAAGGAAACAGTGGTGAACACAGAAGGTTTACAAAGCAGTCCTGAAGCCTCTGACTATCATGGTAATTAAAACAAAGCCCTGCCACATACAAAAAAAATATGGCTAAGTTATAGTTTTGTTATAGCAACATTTGAAATAAAATACAGAAATAAGGCTCTGAGGAAAGGGAAATATTTCTAAGGTTTCTCAGAGTTTTTAGCCGAAGTTGAACTCAGGGCAAAGGTGGCTCTCAGAAAGAGATCTTCCTGATTTAAGGTACAGAGCTGTTCAATTTTAAACCTAGAATAAAAAAAACCCAAATCACTGTGAGAAGGTACATGAAGACTTACGAAATTATGGCTCTGAGTTATTGTCCTATGTGGAGTATTAATAATACTGACCACTTATGCATGTGTGTATATTCATGCATATAGGTACATACATGTGCATATATATAGACTAATACTATCCAGACTTGGCCTTGGTTGGCTGGTGGCTTATAGAAATGAATTCTGCATATTTTATACCCAAAATTTCAAATATGGGACTCAAAGGAAATACTGAATCACAGTCTGTAAGAAAAATTATTTTTGTTATTGTGCAGGTTTTATTTCAGTTTCGTTGAGCCCAGCTTAGTTCATGTTGCTCTTATGAGGAAATGATTGTTTATATCTCTCATTTTGTTGTATTGGAAAATTGGCAGTGCTACCTTTTAATTCGTCACTTGTTGTGAGTCAGGGGACAATGCATCTTGAACTACAGGCCAAAGGACTATACAGAGTCATAAAAGCAAAATACTGTGTCCTTCTGAGCTGAATCAAGCTAATAACACAGGCTTTACACAAACTTTGCAGAAATATGCAGAAGAATTAGTGTGTTCTCGTAGACATTAAATTGTATAAAAGTATTTTTTCTTTTATCTGTTTAGATTTTATTCAGCCAGCTGATGAGTCATGATCAGAAACATCCACTGTGAAAAGGAGGCTTTCTGAGAGGGCAGCACTTAGAGATGGGAAATATAAATAACTCAGCTATTTTTGACATAAAGTTGCAGTGTGGTTACACTCAACTCCACACAGTGACAATACCAAGATACAGTAATGACACTACTCCTTACAATTCACAAAGCAATTAAATAGTAAACTACAAATTGTACATTGGTAATGTGGTTAATGTTTCACCACTGGCTACATAATTACCCTACTTAAGAGCAAGGGCTTAATCATCTGCAAAAAAAGTAACACTTGCCAGTTTGTCAATTCATTGCCCAGCACATAATTTTCAAAAACTTGAAAATATCGCAAGTCCCCAAGGGAGGTGAATGTTCAGACATATTTTCTATCTTGGCATGCGTGACCAGCTGTTTTGGGGAGTACAGAACTTACTACACCCTCATCTGGGTGGTATCCTAGTGTTGTAAACTACTTGACTATGTGTCATAAATTACTTATTGTTTGCTGAAATAGATGCCAGTTTCTTAGTGAATGTGAATTCTAGCCTTATGTATATTCCAATGTTCAATTTTGGTGGTCGATTGTTTAGAGGAAAGAACATCTTTCTACAATGTTTATGTTGTAAATCATTAGTAGGTGCTAGAAAATATTAACAGTTATTATGAATGAAGGGTCTGAGATATGAATAGTTATAATTCAAGTTAATGGTGATTATGACTCAGGAAATGTGTATTCCAGGCAAATTGTAGGTTCTCTGTTTAATGATGCCTATGACAATAGAAACAATATTGTTACTTAGATAGCTCTAGCAAATGTAATAAGAGTCTCACGTCTGGCAAAGAAATTATACATCTCCTGTTGTTCATATTGTTTCTTTTTAGGTGAAAAAAAAAAAGCTTAATTCTGTTCTAATTTTGTTTGCTCTCACTTTCTATGCTAAGTGGAAATATAAATTACAAGACCTGTTTTTTTCCTGTGAACATGGTATTCCATCTCCTACTTCACATATTTGTAGGTTGAGTAGAATGAATCCAACATTCTCTCCACCAGTATGCAAAGAAAGGCTTTTTCTTTATTTCTCACTCTTTCTCCTTGCCAAGTTGATAGTAAAGAATAAAAATATTAAAAAAAAAATCCCTTAGCTTTCATTCTACAGCATTATTTCAACAGATCATCATGTATTGAAACTGAGAAGTTACTTAATTTTTTTTTATAATTAGTTATTAAATTAGTTATTTACTTTTCAAATCTTTGTTGTTCTTAATAGAGTTTTTGAGTTTCTGGTAAAAGCCTTCTTGTCTCCTTCACCCATACCTGACATTCATAGGAATTTTTAACAAACTATGGGTCAACAGAGTACGCTGACACCCTACTGTTCTGTGCATTGCTCCTGCCAGTGGTTTCTAAGCCTCTATTAAGAAATTGCTCAACTTAGCTGGACCTGCAGCTATTAGCAGGGTTTTAGCAACCTCATTCTGGGAGCTAGCCGTTGAACTGAGGAAGACGTTGGCCACTTGGGAGGAATAACAACCTCTGTGTTCAGGTACCTATGTGCCTTGGTGCATAATAAAGCACTTTGCTTATAACCCCCCTCCATACATTTCCTCTATCTCTCAAGTGCAGGCAAAGCAGTCTCTGAGACAGAAAGTCTCTAGCCTGCATTAGCGCGGTTAAGTCATCCTGTCACTAATGGAAGAGAAACAGCCAAGCAAAGGCCTCTTCTGTTTTGTCACAAAAGCACAGGCACTGAGTATGCTGGTAGAAATTACCATAACTGCATATTACTGAGCCAAGAATAACAAAAAGTCTCCATTTTACATCACATCTGACTTTAATATAAGCAGCTCAGGTTTCTGTAGGGATTATACATTGTTTAGTCTCTGGTAGACAGCTTGTGTTTAAGTAAACAGTAACCAGAAGAATGTCAATCAATCAGCTTTGTCATAAAATAGTGCATGGCAAGTCAAATCAGGAAATTCATTGTTGCTCACTGAGAATGTCAGCTTACTTTTTCATTATTTCTCTTGTTAATAAAGTGGTGATTGAATTAATCCTGTGTTCAATTAACTGTAACATCATGAAAGATCACCAGCAAAAGCAAGAAGCAAAAGAAGTACCAAATTAAAGATCATACGTTTTCCAAATATAGGTACTTATATGTAAGTATAAGCATCTGTTAACATGCTTCTCTGAGAACATAAGTCCATGCACACATGCAAAGAGCACTGGAAGATCTCTGCAGGATATTTTGCAACACAAAGTCCTATTAATCTAAAATAAAACAGCTATCAGAGAGCTATTTTGTAATGCCCACATTGTTCAACACAAATTCAATCCTAACTCATCTTTAACATGATTCAGAGAGTTTCTCGTCCTTTTCTGTCTCCCTCCTTGACTCCAATGAGCATTGGAGGCTTTGGACACCAACAATGATCATAGCAGCTGCACTACCGTGGGGCTTTGGATGCAAGCGTGGGCAAAGCGGGCTAACAGGAAGGCAGGTGGGAAAAGCATTAGTGTTATGTCCAAGGCCATTAAATGTGTGGGCCGTTAACTGTGCAGGCAGCAAGAAAAGGTTTGATTGTAGAAAGGAGGAGGAAGAGCAGGGTTTAGACCTGGCCTGGGTTTTATCCTACAGCATTAATGACAAACCATTTTACTCATAGCTTCTTCTTTTGGTACTCTTCTGCTTATTTCTGCAAGGTTCACATTGGTCATGTCTATGCATAAAACATCTTTACTTGTATATTACTTCAGCCTACTGGTTTTCGTCCACCAGTTAGACCAGCAAAATCTTAAATTCTCACTCAGCTTACTTCATCCAGGGAAGTCCCTACAAGCTATCCTGGCAAAAACCACACTGTTGCCAGTGCAAGCTGTGTCAATATTAGAAGAACTTATTACAAGGGTAGAGGCAGGGCTGGCCTCGCTGGTCCTATGGCCACAGATGATTCATGTGAGGAGGGAGAATGCACCACAGCAGCCAAGGTGGAGGGGAGAGGGAAGGCAAGAGGTTAGACCTTATTTGGCCAATATTTGAACCGATTCACTAGTAAAAAAGCCGAGTCAGCCAGCTGCTCACAGATGAAAATAAACCTGAACTACTGCCTCACTGGGACCCGAAGTACCCCTGCAACACTATTATTTAGCATAGCTCGTATTTACAGGGCCTGTGTACCCATGATTTACAGGTGGTGGAGGAATGAGGAGCACAGAGGATTTGTCACAACCAAGCAATAATTTTTTGTGGCAGGCATAGATTTTGTTTGAGCTCTGATAATAGAGGACATAGCTCCTATTAGTATATTCTCCTGGCAGGTAATGAGGCATTCAGAATTATTTCTGCAACCAGTGCAAAATACAGGGATATCCTGATTTTAAGACACTGGTGCAAGAACTCCCTGACAGAAGGAAGTGCCTCTATATCTTACCTTCTGAAGCTCAGGGAAGTTGGAAAAACAAAAGGCAAATTCTTTTTTTAAAGTGTCAGGATGCAGCTCTGGTTAGGTCTCTTGTTGAAGCTGCCCCAGAACTGTGCTGCTTTCCTTGCTGCCAGTCTGAAATCTGGGTAACCCTCCCTGCAAAAATCTTTGTTTAATGTAAAACAAAAGCCACTAACTTCTGCTAAAGATTATACTTGCTGGAATAAATGTGTCACAATGCAAGTCTCTAAATGCTGCATTTTAAATGTTCTTTTTCTTGGAGTGTGTCTTTTTTAAAAAAAATAGAGATTTTAGTTTTTCAATATATAATTAAAACTTGTCAAACATTGCTTAAATTACAAATTAGGTACGATGGGTTCAGCAGCACTCAGGAGGCCAAGGTTGCTGTGTGCAGCTTCCGAAATTAAACCAGGAAGGAAATCTGCAGTTTCACCCAGAGACAGAGCAGGACTGTCTCATGTTGTGTCTGGGCCTTGGAAATGAAAATCGGGATGTTACAGGACTGTGCTGAAAAGAAATTAAACCTTACATGTAGACCATTCTCCCTAAGAGAGCATCTTTATGCTTCATAGAAAAGCTTGCCATTAAATACAGAGACTGAAATAATTAGAATCATAGAATCATAGAATAGTTTGGGTTGGAAGGGATCTTTAAAGATCATCTAGTTCAACATCCCTGCAATTGGCAGGGACATCTTCAACTAGATCAGGTTGCTCAGAGACCCATCCAACCTGAGCTTCAATGTTTCCAGGGATGGGGCATCTACAGCCTTTTTGGGCAACCTGTTCTAGTGTCTCACCACCCTCATCATAAAAAATTTCTTCCTTATATCTAGTATGAATCTACCCTCCTTTAGTTTAAAACTATTATCCCTTGTGCTATCGCTACTGGCCCTACTAAAAAGTCTGTCCCCATCTTTCTTATAAGCCTCCTTTATATATTGAAAGGCCACAATAAGGTCTCCGTGCAGCCTTCTCTTCTCCAGGCTGAACAACCCCAGCTCTCTCAGCCTTTCCTCACAGGAGAAGTGTTCCATCCCTCTGATCATTTTTGTGGCCCTTCTCTGGATCCACTCACAGGTTCATGTCTTTCCTGTGCTGAGGACTCCAGGTGGAGTCTCACCAGAGCAGAGTAGAGGGGCAGAATCACCTCCCTCGACCTGCTGGCCACTCTTCTTTTGGTGCAGCCCAGGATAAAATTGGCCTTCTGGGCTGTGAGCACACATTGTCGGCTCATGTCCAACTTTTCATCCACCAGTATCCCCAAGTCCTTCTCTGCAGGGCTGCTCTCAATCCCTTCATTCCCCAGCCTGTATTGATACCAGGGGTTGCCCCAACCCAGGTGTAGGGCCTTGCAGTTAGCCTTGTTGAACCTCATGAGGTTCACACAGGCCCATTTCTCAAGCTTGTCCAGGTCCTTCTGGATAGCATCCCATCCCTCAGGCATGTCAACTGCACCACTCAGCTTGGTGTCATCTGCAAACTTGCTGAGGGTGCACTCAATCCCGCTGTCCATGTCATTGATGAAGATATTAAAGAGCACTGGTTCCAATATGGACCCCTGAGGGACACCACTTGTCACCGATCTCCATCTGGACATTGAGCTGTTGACCACTACCCTCTGGATTGACCATCCAAGCAATTCCTTATCCACCAAACAGTCCAGTCCATCCATCAAATCCGTATCTAATGTAGGGAGAAGGATGCTGTGGGGGACGATGTCAAAGGCCTTACAGAAGTCCAGATAGATGACATCCGTAGTTCTCTTGTCCACTGATGTAGTCACTCCATCATAGAAGGCCACTAGGTTGGTCAGGCAGGACTTGCCCTTGCTGAAGCCATACTGGCTGTCTTGAATCACCTCCCTGTCCTCCATGTGCCTTAGCATAGCTTCTAGGAGGATTTGTTCCACAATCTTCCCAGGCACAGAGGTGAGGCTGACAGGTCGGCAGTTCCCAGGGTCCTCCTTTCTACCTTTTTTTAAAAATGGATGCAATGTTTCCCTTTTTCCAGTCACCAGGGACTTCACCTGACTGCCATGAGTTTTCAAATATCATGGAGAGTGGCTTGGCAACTACAGCCAATTCCCTCAGGACTCTGGGATGCATCTCATCAGGTCCCATAGACTTATGTATGTTCAGGTTCCTCAGGTGGTCACGAACCTGATCTCTTGCAGGGGAGGGATTTCGCTCCCCCAGTCCCTGTCTTGAGGTCCACCCATTCAAGAGGTGTGGGAAGAGAGGTTGTCAGTGAAGACTGAGGCAAAAATTTGTTGAGTACCTCAGCCTCCTCTTCGTCCATTGTTACCAATTTGCCAGTCTTGCTCATTTTAGGGGGTATGCTTTCTTTGACCTTCCTTTTCTGGCTGACATACCTGTAGAAGCCCTTTTTATTGTTCTTTGCATCCCTTGTCAAGTTCAGCTCAAGCTGCGCCTTGGCCTTCTGGACACCACCCCTACACAACCAGGCAGCATCCCTATACTCTTCCCAGGATACCTGTTCCTGCTTCCACTGCCTGTGAGTTTCCTTCTTGCCCTTTAGTTTGATCAGCAGGTCTTGACTCAGCCATACTGGTCTCTTGCCTTCCTCTTCTGATTTCTTACACCTGGGTATCGAGAGCTCTTGTGCTCTATGGAAAGCATCCTTTAAGATCTGCCAGTTCTGTTCTGCTCCCTTGTGCCTGAGGACAGTTTCCCAGGGGGTCCTATTGACTGACTCCTTGAACAGCTGGAAGTTTGCTTTCCTAAAATTCAGGGTCCTAACTTTATTCTTCACCTGACCCATATCCTTCAGGACTGAAAACTCCACCAGTGCATGATCACTGCAGCCCAGGCTGCCTCCAGTCTTGACATCGCCAATTAGCTCACTTGCGTTGGTGACCAACTTCTAGAGCTAAAGAACTGCTTGCTGTTAAAACTATTTTAGATGAAATGACCATTAAAATGATTAATTGCAAGATGGATCATATTATGGTAATGAGTAAATAAGTTTGGAAGAAATATTATCATGTAAAAGAATGTGTACAAGATTGTCCCAGTATTTCCTAGCAAATAAATATACACTATTTTCATGAAATTACAAAGCAGTTCATATAATACAAACAGTGTAAGTTTTATAGCTTATAAATGCTAGTTTCAGCTTTCATTTCACATTCTGTTATTGCAGACATCTTTGTAGTATAACAGCGTTTTACTCTGAACACAGGGTTTCTGTTTCTAACAGAAGCTATTAAATTCTTCATGGGACTATTCTGCAATTATTTTTCAAACTTTTCATTTCAGAAATGAGCCAACTATCAGTACAAGGGAAGACTATTCTTTTTCTTTGGTGAATGAGAGACTGAAGTAATCAATCAAATTGGATGGTTTATCAAGACTGCCTTAGTATTACTACTTCATCATCTTATCATTGCTCAATGCTATTTGCCAACAATTTTCAGTTAGAAGATTGTGCCAAAGGACTTCTGGAGTTTGCTGTGATTGTGGAGACTATTTTAAGCTGTGTTACTACATAGCAAGTGGTTTCAGTGTAACACCTTCAACAGTTGTCACCTCCTCCAAAACACTAGGCTACAAAAACAGCTGGATCTTTTGTGTTGTTCCAGCTTCATCTTATCCAGGATTTCCTTCCACAAGAGACTCAAGCTGGCCATTTGCCTCATGACCTTTCGTAGCAAAAAAATGTCAAGATCCTCCAAGTCTTTCTGGAGATAACACAATCAAGAAATTTCTTTCATCTGTTATCATCCAACATTTTCTTCTTTACACTTTCTCAGATGAAGGGAACCTATCATAAGCTGCCTGTATAGAAATATACATGCTTGCTGGCACTCACACAGGGTCTAAGTCATTCAGCATAGAAAGGCCTGGCACAACTGCCTGGTGAAAACTTATTTGAGGTTAATTCCTGTTGTGTAGCCATCCTCTTGGTTCCAGAAATCTTGCCCCCTTGTTACGTCTGTGAAAAAGTCTTACCCACTTTCACATGACTGAGTAAATACATAAAAGCTGAAGAAATACTGAGCTGAATGAGAGCAAAGAACCATGTAGAGGGTTCGGCTGGGGAATAGTAGAAGAGCAAGGCATGCACAGCAAGGTCTGCCTCCTTTCAGCTTCCAGCCAGCAGCACTCTCAAGATTTCAAAGGCAGAGGCTGCATCGAGAATGTGCGTTTACTCTCCTTTGAAATTCCTGAGGTCCAGCAGAAGTCCTGTCTCAAGGAGCCCGTCTGCTTGTTTATTCATTAACTGTCTTCCGAATAAACTCCTCAAGACTCATGAGATCACGTCACTCAGCAGGAAATGATTAATTAATGTTACTTAAAAGCAATTATTTGACCAAACATAACAGTGAGATTGATCCAAGCACAAGTAGATTTGTGTCATCCTGATTGGTATAGCATAAAACCAGGATATTCATCTATCTTTCTGTGTACCTTCACCTAATAAAAGTGGGGGTTATCATCTGTCATAGGCATAGCACAGGCAGAAGACTCTTACACAGCATTGAGCCTCGCAGTAATTTTTCTCAAAAGAATATAGAGAATAATTGTGTGAAAAGAAATCTGGGATGGTTCACATTTTCTTTTGCAGTTAGATTAGCAACAACCATTCTCCTGGTCTCTCAGGATATTCGTTTTTCACAGTACATGGTCAATGACTGTGTTATAACTAATGTTCTTTCCTATGACATATCACATTAAACTGAAATATTTAATTATGGATATGTTTAGCATGCCGTGATTTATTGTTCGGTATTTTTTTCATAATATTAATTCTTAATTATTCCTTACTCTATATTCCTTCATCATTTTAATGATACATTTTATCTGTGGAAAATAAATCTGTCCCTTTGTGAAGGACAGCTGTCATGTGTTCTCACCTTTTCTATGCTGATGTTTAAAAATTGCAGATTAGCCTGTACAAGAAATAGTACAAATGCTGTCGACATACCAATAACAGTAGCTGGTTTTTTAAAGTTTATCCTGTCTGAAAGAATAGCTTCTACTCAAAGTTTCAATAGCAGCAAGTTTAGCCTTATTTAGATATTTAAAAAGTAATGGTACAATAGTTCAGAGGTATTACTTAAGAAATTAAAGTGGTTCTGTAGGAGAAAAACCTACTGTCAACTGTACATGTAAGTTATTCAGGTAAGAATGGACATTTAGTGATAATGACCAGGTGGTATCTCAGCTGCTAATGTATCTTTACCATTTGCTTGGAGTCTAAAATATTGCACTTTAATATTTAATTATAAACATCTTGGATTTTTAAAGATAGATAAATAATTCAAAGGTTATTGAAAGAACCTTGCACTATAAACTGCCCATAGCTTTTTTTCTAAGCACACGTTTTCTAATAGTATAGTATAAAAAAATGCCATAAGTGGACTGGCCAATGTCATTTAACATGCTGGATTTTTTGAAGACCTGTTCCAAAGGTCACCAGAGTCCTTAGAAGTCATCCTAAAACATTCTAAATGTTTAGTTATATAAAAAATTATTTTAGTTAATACATCATGTTAAAAAAAATCAGTTAATACTTGCCATTAGATTGCATTTATATTATGTAAATCTAATGTTTATCCATCTATAAGTAGATGTTATTCTGCATTCAAGCTTATTCAGTAAACCCTTACTTTTCAAATATTTCTTTTCAGATAGTGCAAGGGACTTAAATGTCAGTCAACACACCTAGCATACAGATAAATGTATATGAACTCATATACATGCACGACCCATTACTGCATCTTCAGTGTTTTGCCATACCACAGGACTGTTGTAGTGCAAGCCTGAGTGAAATGTAATGACAGAATAAGTAAAGACAGCTTAAGTTAATCACTTAATTTCTTTGTTGGCTACTGAACATCCTTGGATAAGGTAGAAAATATTAGTAATTCATCCATCAGAAGAAAAATCTCCTGCTTTGCTTCTTTCTCTGTCACTTATAAACATCTCCAATTTCTGCAGGAAAAAAAGGTCCTTGAAAGAGTCGTCTTGTTAGAGCCACCTAACCTAAGTTTTTATGATAAGATTTGTGTTATACATACCATTGCCACAGATATGTTCACTTTAAAATTCACGCTCTATTTCATGATTTTAATGCACATTGATTAAAAAGTTAAGATAACCATTCCCATTAGTATAACCTCCTGTAGAGCATACTTCTCCTATCCAGCAGGAAAACTTTCAGTTACATCCAGTTAAATTGTATGTTACATTGTTAAAACATAATAGTTCTTTGCTTTGTTATGAAGTCTTTGTTAAAATGATTGTTTTCTTTGAATGTCATTTAAGATGTGCATTATCTCAATACTATTCATGAATGGATAATCCATTCAAATTTTATGAGTTATTAATGATAATTGTCCACAAAGTATCAATAACTACTAAGAATTCCACCTCTCCTGTTAATTACTTGTATGCTTCTAGGCCAAAAAACCATTTCTCTTGCAACTTTACTGCTCAGAAGTTTTCTACCTGGTTGCTTCTACGTTAAAGGAACTCCTTAGTAAAGGAATAAATAGCTGAGTGACAATCAGTGGCACCTGTCTGTCATATAGAGCAGCTGATGGTTCCCTCTTGACTGCAACTTCCTGAGTTGTGGACTGCATATCATTCACAGCTCCTGTGATTGGAGCTTTCTGTTTTGTTTTTTTTTTTATGACTAAGCTCACCTGGGAAGTGTTAGATTAAAAAGCACATATTCTGCTAAAAACAATACTACACTTCTTACCTGCATTTTCATATTTTTAAAATGGGTTTTTAAACTATCTGTGGGTTTAAAAGGGGAATTAAGCCTACATTTAATTGTCTGTTGTTTGATTGTTAAACTTGCAGATATTCTGTTTTAATTTCCGGTGATCATAATGTATAATTTAGTGTGCCTTGCTCCTGAGTCAGTAATATAGATTTATTAACCACTGCATTATACAACTTGTACTGCATTTAATTAGGAAATTCTGTCAGTTTGTTAGCACAGTGTTTTATATAAGCAGCACAGCACATTAAACTCTTGAGTTCCTCTTTGAGAACCCACCTAGAAATGTTTTATCTGATGTTACAAAATTTATGACTGCAATAAGTGACTAGCAAGAGTCATTATAAGGCTGTAGATTTCAAAGCTGTGAGTACACTCACACTGCAAGGCACGAAATATATGTTCTGGAAGTTCTGAAACATAAATATACACTTTCTCTAAAATCATTACAGTATTTTTATTCCAATTTTTAAATTGTTAGCTGTTGCAACTACAAAAGATCTATTAATCTCTAGGAAGGGAAATAAGAGAGGGGAAAAATCCAGATCAGTGTTTGATGAAGGGAAGATTTTGTGTTGGGTGCAGGATGAGAAAAGAAGACATATTCTTTATGTAAGCTACATAGATTATTTCAAAACTTTTCCAAAGCAGGAATTTATATTTTTTTTAAAATTGGTCCAGGCATGAGAACCTATAATTTTACTTAATTGTATACCTTATCACACAAAAGTGATAAAGTTGTCAGACAGTGCATACTGTGGTCTTGACCCAGCAAAGATTAATCATGTATATCTGCCTGGGCTGTGAGCTAAAAGTCTATATAGTCGGTGTCATTTATTTTAATGAGACATTTGTCGGTTTAAAATCAAGGTACACCTGCTAATAGAATTGTTAAGGTCAATAGAGTTATCCCTGGCTTCAAGCAAAATGTATGCTTAATGAGTTGGCTGAGTCAGATTCTGCATCTGAAATTTGGTATGAAATTGAACCCATGTATACCTAAATAAGCAGCATGTTTTGTCAGTCTCTTTTGAGGGTTTATGTACATGTTAAAATTATTACATTTAGAGATTATAGTATTTTGGGAACATAAGAAAACTTGCCCTTACGTAGAAGAAAGAATAAGAAACTAGAGGCAAACAACATTTATAAACAAAGATTCCTCCAATTAGAAATGGCCATTATAAAGTAACAGATTTTTCTCTCTAAGAAAGGTCCAATTTTAACAATATTTTTTAAAATTTTCTTCCAAAATTATTTTTTTTTCCTTTCAGCAAGAAAAAATGGTATTGTCATATTGCAGGTGTGTTTTCAGTTTAATATGAGTATTTTACTATTTCTTTTTTTTATCTTTTCTTAAAGTCATTGTTACCGCAATTATGCAAGAATGTGAGTCTGTATTTTTAAACCATGGTTCATTCCTTGCAGCGAGAGGGAAAATCTTAGGAGTACTAATTTTAAATACAAAAAAAAGGGAGACAACAAGAAGAACCTTTGTTTCTTTGGGGCTATGCTGTGGAGGTACCAGAGTGGCCTCCTGTGCAGCAATGTGCATGCTTGAGCAAGGGCAGAGGAAGGAGATGGGCCCAGCAGAAACAGTGGAGAAAAAGGAAAAAGAAAGAAGGACTAATAACTAGGCAAGGTGCAAGACTTAGGAGTCAATAAGTGGAGATGGTGCTTTAAACTTTGCTCGCTCTTCTCTCGTGACTGCAAGGGGAATCATGAATTTAACAGATATGATGATAGCTAGTATGGAGTCACTACTCTAACAATTGTGCCGTGCACTTGAGCACATCCAAGGTAGAGCGTGTATTTCCTGGAAGCCTAAGCAGACTTAGCATGAGATATCGGAGCTATTAAAAATATCACCGTACAAGCTGACAGCTGGGTAACAGCTTTATAGCCAAATACGCAGAGCTGGCTCAAGGCTTCACAGAAAATGTGGAAAGATATAAAGGCAGGTTTCACATCCCGACAAAAAAAAATGAGGGAAAATGCAGTACTTCCGAGAATTTTTACCAAAGTAAATTGATTTCTTTCAAAAAAGCCTTCCTTTTAAGAAAGGCTGGACCCCAGAAGGAAAACTAACTCAGCACTGTGGATTCTGAAATATGCATGTCACTTCAGATATCTGCACCCAAGTTATTACTACAGGGCTGGTTATAAAATTACCAATGTTATCCCTTCTCTTGCAGGGAAAACCCCATACAAACTAAACCTACACAGTAAGTTTCCTACCAGGGATAGGCTCAAGTCCCCCAGTACAGGCCAAGCATTAATATGAATATTTATTTGTTTCCCAGTAGTTTAAGATGAGAGCTCTTTCAGTAAAAGTACTGAGCCTTTCCTGCAACTTAAGTGGTCAATGGACATCATAAAATTCATTTGGTTTCAAACTTACATTTCACAGCATTGCATTTTAATTTAAATGCATTTTCTATCTCAGTTACGCTGCTCTGTTCGAAGTCAGGCAATGCTTTTTAAGAATGATCAAATTTCTGCTTCTCTTCACAGGATTTAATATGTTTGTAATTAGGATATACATATGAATGTTATAAAATACAAATTTATTTATTAAAATTATGTTATTCACTTATATTTATTAAAGTTAGTATAACTTTGTGGTTAATAAAACAGCAAGGAGAACAAGACATATCTTCTGAAGCAGTTAGGAATGCATTGATAAACTATCACAGTTAATTGTTAAAATTTATTATGTAATTCAGAATTTTTACATTCCACAATAGGCCAAATAAATAGGCCATTCCATTTCACAGGAATGACCAGTGAAGAAGGTTGTATGGGCATACCATTAGAAATAGCCCACAATCACAACAAACTGTGTGTGTTCCTCCAAGCTGATGACCACCAAATAGCTTCAAGATCAGTTCACATTTATAACCAAATGCCTTTCCAAAGAAACAAAAAAAAAGCCTATGCCCATTGCTAACAGGATGAAAGCTGGGTGAGGTAACCAGGCTTCTTCAAGGGAAGAACCACAACTCAGATACAAAGGTGAAATCAGGCTGTAATGAAGCTTAGTAGAGTGTGACTGGGAAGCACGTAATAGAGGACGAAAGCATTTCAAGTTACATCTTGGCTGTAGCTTACTTTTAAATTTGCATTTCTTGGTCTGTTTTTGCCCTAATGCTTTTTATAATAGAAACTGCAAGAAAACACCAAAGGCAGGAGCCTTTCATTTCAGTATAACCAAATCTCTTCTCATATGCCAGGAAGGACTTTATATTTTTGTGCATTCTTCAGGCTGTTTGTATTTTCAAAGCTTTGAATGTTTTGATTTGTGAAAGCTTTTATAGATTGCAAAATCTGTGATACTCTGAAAGGATCTAACGCTGGCCATTGTGACACGGTTCTGAAAGGAAGACACTGGAAGAAAAATACTTTTGGATCAGGAGAAACTTAATGTTGCAACAAAACTGTTTCACTTCATTTTTGTCTTTTTTCATAAATTAACAGGTTCTTTTAAATTTGAAGTTTTAAAATGAATAATTGAATAACATCAGGACTATTTCCGCTGTTTTCCTATGAAATGAAGTTCTGGGGAACTCTAACTCACTCTATGAAGCATTTCCTTCTTAACAGATTTACTTTTTATAAAAACAAGCATATGGAGTTATATCAAAAAACCCATTTGCCTCAATATCCTGTCTTGGACAGTGATTGGTATGCTTAGGGAGGTATATAGGAGATGGAGAATGCATAAAGGGTAATATTTCCCCTGGTACACCATCTCAGTTTCCAGCAATTAGGTAATGACTTCCTGAGCTGGAGATCGCATCTGGACGATCATTCTCCACCACGACTCATACAACTGCCGCTCAAGAAGTTGTCCAGTCCATTTATATTGAATCATGTTGTTTTTAGCATACAGGAATTGATGCTATGGGAACAAAAACAATTTGTGGCCTTGTACACCTTTCTACTAACAAGAAAAAGATTACACATGCAAAATAATTCTTCCAGTTCATGCACTATTTCATGAAGTCATGAAGAAAGAGCACCATATAAAAATGAGGAAGCCTGTGAGAAGGGAGGCTGAAAGGAGGAGCTAAGAAAATTAAATTCTTACAGGCGATGTGCATATTGTATTGCAATAAGAAAGGCTTAAATAAGGATAAAAACAAGACAGAATGGCAAGGAAGGGAGTTTGCTAGAAAGAGGAAAACATCTTTCAAATTGCTGAAATCATGCATATTCAAATTAATATAACAAAGGGGATGACAGAAACTCAAACAGATCAAATGAAAAGAAAAATAAACCAGAATTTGAAGTTAATAGCTAGCAAATAAAATAGAAATTAATATTAAATCCCTCAAACACATCAGGAGAAGAAACCCACACACAGTTTTAGTAGGGACAGCTGATGATCAGGATAGAATGCTACACAAATTCTGTGCCTTGACATTCACTGTGGAAATAAGAGAAATTCCCCTTCTATAACCTCCTTCTTGGAGTGGGCAGAGCAAAGGGCCTGTCTGAAACTTAAGTGTTTGTAAGAATGGCCATGGAATAAACCGACAATATGAACACTAAAAACATCACCAGACCTGGATCATGTGCCCCCAAGAGCTCTAAGCGATCTCAAGGATGAAACAGCTAAATTAATAACAGCGTTATGTAACTTCTCCTTAAGACACCCGTGGCACCTGAGGACTGGAGTGTAGCAAATGTGTTATCAGACATTTTTGGAAGCTCCAGCAGGACCAAGAAACCTGTAAGTCTGACTTTTTTACTGGGGAGATTAGCACAAGTGCAAACCAAGTGTAGAATCAGAGGATACCTCGAGAAACATTTATCTATATTTTTAATTAATATTTGTCTTATATATTTGTCTATTTTAATGGAAGATCCTTTTACAAAGCTCTTTTAGAAAAGTAAAGTTTCCAGTAGTAGGAAAATTAAGAGGTCAGATTCTTTTCTTTCCCAGGATATAACCTCATGAAATTCAACAAGGAGAAGTGCCCAAGTCCTGCACCTGGGGAGGAACAACCCCATGCACCAGTACAGTCTGGGGGCCACCCTGCTGGAAAGCAGCTCAGCAGAAAAGGACCTGGGGGTTCTGGTGGACACCAGGTTGAACATGAGCCAGCAATGTGCCCTTTCTGAAAAAAAGGCTAATGGTATCCTTGGCTGCATTAGACAAAGTATTGCCAGCAGGCTGAGGGAGGTGATCCTACCCCTCTAATCAGCACTGGTGAGGTCCTCATCTAGAGTGCTGTGTCTAGTTCTGGGTTGCTCAGTACAAGAGACACATGGACATACTGGAAAGAGTCCAGTGAAGGGCCACTAAGACTACTAAGGGTCTCAAGAACCTCACGTGTGAGGAAAGGCTGAGAGAGTTGGGACTGCTCAGCCTGGAGAAGAGAAGGCTCAGGGGGATCTTATCAATGTATATAATGGCAATGGGCACTAGCTGAAACACAGGACGTTCTCTCTGAACATCAGGAAACACTTCTGTACTGTGAGGGTGACTGACCACTGGCACAGGTTGTCCAGGGAGGTTGTGGAGTCTCCATCCTTGGAGATGGTCAAAAGCCATCTGGACATGGTTCTGGCAAGCAGCTCTACATGGCCCTGCTTGAGCAGGAGGTTGGACCAGATGACCTCCAGAGGTCCCTTCCAACCTCAGCCATTCTCTGATTCTCTGATATCCTTAATGCAAGAAGAAAAGGAGAATGGAGAAGACACAGAGGGTCAATTACCTTCCCAATCCACAACTGCCCTGACCCTGACTAAACTGGTATAGCTTCAGGGCCAGTCTACTTTTGAGCCATTATGAGAGACAACTCCACTCTTTGAAGACTGTCAGGCCAGCTTTGGACTGGCATTGCTTTCTCTCACCCTTTCCCTTCTCTGCTGACCGTTTTCTCCCCGTGCTGGCCAGCATGAGCAAAGACATCCTGGCTTCACTTGTCCTGAGATGCCTCAGTCTTAAAGCTGGGGCTGGGGTGATAGCCTTCCCAATATTTTGGAGTAGGCAATTCCTCACTATTTCCCCTATACTTTTTCTCAATTAAAAGTTAGGATTCCTATTTTACTGAAGTCTCCTGACTGTATGTGGGTCGCACAGGTCACACATATTTTTTCCCTATTTCTCTATACTCACTGGTTTCCTCTAAGGTGAAATTTGCAGGGGAAAACTGGCAGTGCATGATTATAAAACATGGAAGATTTATGCTATTGCCCTACAATTGTACCAATCTACTTCCTCTCTGCGATCAATCAGCCATTACACACTTATTATTTACTTACTTGCATTCTTCGTTCCTTTCTTTAAATAGCCAATCTTTATGTTTATCTCACATTTTAAAAACTAATTTACAAAGAAAAGGGAACTATAGGTGCCAGTTTTGGGGGGTTTGGGGGTTTATCCAGAAAATTGGACTTGAGCTCTTGCAATTCCACCTTACAGTTGAATTGCCTCAGCTTTAAGAATGCAGAGTAACTATTCTGCATTTCTGCTCTCTTGAAGCATTCAGCTGGGGTGAAGCTGCTACAGCTATACTGCCTCCAGTCTGCAGCAGCCCTCCAGCTGAACTAGGCTGGCCAAGAGGAAATAGCTTGAAAGAATTCATAATGAGGCTCTGTTTGGCCAATTAAAAAAATGTCTTGTTTGTAACTTCTTTAAAGCTCTCTTTTTGGAAACAGCCTTCTTGCAGTTCTCTAACCATGATTTTGAACAACATTTCAGGCCTGGATCCTGTTGCTTTATTCTGAACAGTCTTGTACTGTTCTGTGCCTTGGCCAGGGCTGGGGCTGGCTGTACTATGCTGCCCAAACCACTTCCTTCTTCATAGATGTTATCCGGAGCAAGTTCCAGCAATCAAAAGGAGCAGCAAAGATCTGCAGCAGAACAGAGCTGCTGTAAAGGGGCATCAGACCCCAGGACCTGACGGGTACATCAGGTGGGGAGCCAGGCTGAGGGTTAGTGTCCCTGGATCACGGGGAGGCAAGAAAGGGTAGAATTTTATATAGGGTTTCCACAGCCTTTCTACAAGATTTCCCCCTAAGAAATAGCAGGATATTGAGGTGGACAGAGTCCCATGAAGATTCATTGATCAATGACCTGAAAGCTAAATAATACCATGATGCTTCCTATGAAGATGTTCTTTTTGTATCAACTGGTGTCGTCAATCGCTAAACACTATCAGTCTTTTTAAAGGCCTGTAAGTGCAAAGGAATTTTCTTTTTTATAAAATATCTTTCCACTCTCCAAAGTGTTTGTTTAATTTTTTTTTTTTCTACCCAAGTAAACTCTGCATGCCATACAATAGCTGAATGCCACAGTTTATTGAAGCCCTCTGCTGGACTTGGCAACACTTGTTTTGGCAAAAAAGTTAGTTGCCTGCTCAGTCTGCGGTGGGAGGACATTGAGTCCAGGTGATGAATGGAGAAGCTCCCTGGGTGGAAAGCAAGAAAGAGTGAAGGATTTGCATTAAGAGATCTCATAAATTCAGCATTTTGAGCAATAGTGTGTGAGAGAAAGAGCCTTTTTCTCAATGGGTAAGTGCACATCCAGAGAGACAGAGGATCTCGGTAAAGATTTTGGCTGCTTTGCTGGGCTGACTAACCTTACCAGTTCACACTAAATATTTCCATCTATTATTCGCAGCAGTCAGCATGTTACTGCTGACTCTGTTTTGCACATTCATATCCAGCATATTGGCCCCAGGCTTCACAAACACTGTAGGCTTTCTCTCAACTTTTAGCTCAGTTCTCTTCTCCTCTGAGCCACGCTGACCTTGAGCAAGACTGGACTTCAGAGTGGCCATTTGTAGAACAGGAATACTAATACTGCCTCTCCAAGGGTACTGAATTTTAATTAAGCCTGATGAAACTGTTTGGGAAATGTTAAGTAATGTTCTGTGAGGCACAAATACGCAGGAAAAGTATACAAAGGAAGAAAAAACTGTAAGATGTGTGATTAGTGGCACAGCATCCTAAAGGTATTCTCATAATCAGATCATTCTCATGCAAAGTAACACAATTTCAAAGGGTTTTCACAAATTATGAATCTACATAAGTAACATTTGTTGAAACTCTTTGTCCACAATCTTATAACTAACAAAACTATCTCAATATAATAAAAGTTAAAAAATTCTTCACCATATGCCTGATGAATGGTGTGCAATTAGTCACAAGTAAAAACTCCAGCCTGAACAGTAGAACCATAAAATGCAAAATTAGGAAGTGTGAAGAACTACCAAAAAGTTGAAGATTTAAAACTACTAACTAAATTAAAATTATGGATGCAAACCCTCAGGTTTTTTAATTAAAGGGACTAATTTGGTTAGAGGGTAAGCTGAACCGGATCATCATTTTGATCAGTAGAAGATTCAACAGTAGTTGTGCTGAAAGCAAGGAAAAGACATTTATAAATGACTCTCCTTAGTTCCATTTGTATGATCCACTACTGTGTTTGCATAAGGATGTAGGCAGACTTAACTTTGTCCTGTTATTGTTCTGCTCCAAAGCAGCTATCAGTGGATTTATATCAGGAACTTCTGCTGCAGGCAACTCCAGTGACATTGCCTAAGGAAAACAGAAGCAGAAAAGTTGGCTGATTTGGCTCATTAAATAGAAACAATTATACAGCAGCCATACCACAAACTTGCAGCATCGAGTTTTAGAACATTATCATATCTGCATCAGACTTTACAGAAAACTAACATGTGAGGAACGGTGACAAGTTCAGTGCAAAAGGATGTAGAATTATAGAATGGTTTGGGTTGGAAGGAACCTTTAAAGGTCATCTGGTCCAACTCCCCTGCCATGAGCAGGGACATCTTCAACTAGATCAGGTTGCTCAGAGACCCATCCAACCTGACCTTCAATGTTTCCAGGGATGGGGCATCTACAACATCTCTGGGAAACCTGTTCCAGTGTTTCACCACCCTCATTGCAAAAAATTTCTTCCTTATATCTAGTCTAAATCTACCTTCTTTTACTTTAAAACCATTACCCCTTGTCATGTCACTACAGGCCCTGGTAAAAAGTCTCTCTCCACCTTTCTTATAAACCCCCTTTATATATTGAAAGGCCACAATAAGGTCTCCGTGCAGCCTTCTCTTCTCCAGGCTGAACAACCCCAGCTCTCCTAGCCTTCTTCATAGGAGAGGTGTTCCATCCCTCTGATCATTTTTGTGGCCCTTCTCTGGACCCGCTCCAACAGGTCCATGTCTTTCTTGTACTGAGGACTCCAGCGCTGGACGCAGTACTCCAGGTGGGGTCTCACCAGAGCAGAGTAGAGGGGCAGAATCACCTCCCTCGACCTGCTGGCCACGCTTCTTTTCATGCAGCCCAGGATACAGTTGGCTTTCCAGGCTGCGAGGGCACATTGCTAGCTCATGTCCATTTTTTCTTCTGCCAGTACCCCCAAGTCCTTCTCGGCAGTGCTGCTCTCAATCCCTTCATTCCCCGGCCTGTATTGATAACAGGGGTTGCCTCGACTCAGGTGGAGGACATGAGCAGGTATAAAGAGGGATACTCAGTTTTGCAAGCTACAATGATTTCTCTGCAGATAAGTCTGTTGAAGATAGCTAGACAGACAGAGTTACATACTTTTAATTAAATTTTCATCTGAAAGAACTTATATTTGCAAACATCCAAAAATCTTCAGTAAATCCTTTAATAGGCTTGCCTTAGTTAATCTTTTTTGTAGACCTCTGAAGACAAATTTCACTTCATCAACCAAGATAAAAGTTGACTACTATACCTAGAAATAGTTTATTTATAGATTCCAAAATCAGTCTTCCCCAAAATCTTTAAAATATTTGAAGGAGAATATTTGATTCTAGAAACATTATGATAAATAAATATTACAGTAAACATTATGACAATCAATATTGTTTCTAGCTCCAGAGGTTTAGACAATGAAGCATTTCTAATTCTTTTTTTTTTCTTTCTGAGCAGTTTTTCCTTCCTATATTGAAGATTAATATTGAATTATCTAACTTGATAACACTTCATAGCTCATTATGTAATTATCTACTTTGAGATCTTTAATATCTTTTTCCTTGAGGAAGGATTTAGATTTTACAGATGACTTACCACTTTTCATTGAGAAAAAAAGTCTATCTTGCTTGGATTACTGCTACTTACTATACTTATTTTTCTTAAATGAATTCTATTCTCTATTCTAAACACAGAATATGCTGGAAGAGCTGTACAATGGATTAAGTAGGATTAGCCTGGTGAGACAAATACTAAGTATACAAATAATTACTCAGTCACTACTGCATTTGTGTATTTTGTGCTTGTCTTTTGGTTTTGACAACTATAAAACCTTGTCTAATAAAGCACAGTTGTCTGGTGGTTTCTCCAACAAGGAGTACTGCAAATTGACTTCCCCTGCACTCATATGTGAGACCATGAGATGATAATTCAGTTTTTCAACAGCCAGTGTAGCTTCATACAGGCATATCCATGTCCTTAACTCCTCCTTTGAGCACAATAGCGCTTCACATGAGACCTTTGAAATTTTATTGGCCCCAAGTTTTCAGCCCACGCTTCCTCTTGTGTCTGGATGGCCTGTCAATTTAGTATCCACAGGACAGCATCACATCACCTTCAGAGCAGCCTTGCCAAAATTCAGGGCATAAATACTGTCAGCAGCCTCTTTTCTATTCCTTGGGTTTTGGAGGGGAACGCAAGGAAAAGTGATTAGCTCATCCATGCTCCAGATCTAGTGCACCTTCTGACCCATTATATCTGAGTTTTAGAGAGATTTGGAAATTTGAGGCTTAAAGTATATCATTATGTTGAAAATAAAACCCAGCCTGAGAGGTACGAGCCAGAAAAAGCATAAGTTCCTTAAATAGTTATTGATATATTCCTTGAAAATAACCAGAAAAACTCAATAATGGGTATATCTATGCTAGTAAGATATAAAAAATGGTAGAATGAAAAATTTCAGAAGTATTTTATTCCAATGAACGAGTACAGACATCTTAAGAAAATGCATTTTTTTTCAAAAGATATGCTCTTGGCTTCTCATAATGGACAGAGCAGTAACTGTTTCTTTGTAAGATCTTGTAGGTTCCACCTAAGAAGATCTGATCGTCGATATGCCAAGTCATTGGTACAGCAGTGAGAGGATTATCATAGTTAATGCATCCTTGAGTCCTCCATGAAGATGCATTAGCTCTTATACTTCATAAAAGTATGAACGAAAAATTAATATTTATGATTTTTAAAATTGCATTTCATATTTCATAGCAAATCACCTTGAGGCATCTATTCAATCATGATAATTTATTTTCATGTGCTCTAGATGTTTCCAGCAGTTACATAGCGGGAGGTCAGTTGGTTGTTGGTTTGTTTCTTTTTTGCAACGTGATTCATTTTTGCCAGGGATATTCCTGAATATGATATATGGCTGGTTTTTTCTTACTTTAATACCCAATATATAGATATGCTTGTGTAAAACCATTATTTTATGGCCATTCAGCCATCTAGTATCTTCAGCAGTGACTGTATAACCACAGACGGAGATATGGCATGAGCCTTCTTGTAAAAGCACTATCTTTTGGGCTATGTTCTGTATTTTGCACGTCCGCTTTGGTAGAACTTAGAGTGAATCATGCTTTGGCTTGTGACTATCGGCAAATCTATGTAGTACTCAGTGGAATCCAGTCCCATGAGGAGAAATCTACTTTTTATGGAGAAACATGGCTGGAGTTTTTGTATATGTGTAGGATTTGTCACATACCAATCACAATTAAAAATCCAAAGGTCTCAGTTGCAACTGCGTGTTGATACTGTTGCTCTCTGGAATCAGGCAGGAATTGTATCTGAACAGATGTTAAAGTTATGTTCTCAATTTTTTAGTATTATCTGACTAGCATACTAGTGTGATATTGAGAATAATTATGTTGCTGTCATAAATAAATCCTGTATTGGATCCAGATAACTGAATATCACATAACAATAGCAACTGACTTTTTCTTATTTACATTATATAGTACGTGTAGCCTTTTTCCTAGGATAACTAAACCACAGATTGGATTCCTCCAGGTGTGAGCACTAAATACAACTTGGTTTATTTCACTGTACTCTTAAGTCTGTAATTGTGCAAAACACTGTGTACCTGTATATAGTTACATGAAGAAGCTTATTCCAGAAACTTTAGCACTAGTGGCAAATAAAGCTTTTTATTGTCATTATTTACTTATGTAGAAATGAAGAATGTAACAGGGACTGTCATCTATCTGACAAATGAAATGATACTAAAATATTTTGATTTGTGTTGCAGATGTATATCAGCAGCAATTACTAAAAGGACCACATTAACTAGAAGCTAAAAGACACCTTTTCTTGCAAAGCCAGAAGGAACAAAAGTTTCAGCAGCTTTACAAATCAATTTTTTGTTTAATTTTTAATCAGATTATACTCAAAGATATTGCATTTGTCACTCCATGTTATACTAGCACTCTATCTTATCTTATATTCTGTCTCTACCTTGGATTAAATGTTTCTTATTCTACCTTTCTGAACTCTGGAGTGAAGAATTTATGGAGTAGTCTGCTCAAAGAACAAGTGACTCCTTGATGGAGAAATTGGCATATGCATTCATTAGGATCTTCCAAATTTTTTTTTTTTAATCCTTATTCATACAATTCAGCATGCTATTGCTGCACTCAGTACTGTCTTGTACTTCTTCTAAGCTTTCTTACATCAGCTAAGCTCATCAACACAAACATTAGCTTTGAGGCTTTTACTCAAAAAGAAAATTACATTAAAAATTATGCACTATGCTACTGTAAAATGAGACAGGGCTAGTACACATTAAAAAAAAAAAAAACACTAACAAAAAACACAACAGAAAACCACCACCTAGAGTCTTTACCAATACTTGGAACACATTTGATTTTGTTTAACAGTTCAGCAGGTTTCACTCATTTTCATCCTCTGGGTGTCTCCCTTTTAATTTTCATAAGCTCTTACATGGTCCAGTTTTATCCACAGATTGATGAGGATTTATTGACATAACACAAGACATTTATTCTGCAGGTGCTCGAACTGTATCAGGTATTTCTGTGAACAAGCTTTCTTTTTTGAGAGTTTATGATTAATGTTCAAAAGGGATAATTGTGTACAAATTAGGATAAATCCTATAGCAATCAGAAAGGTTCCATAATTTGTCATGGATCTGGCACTATTACACATTTAAATTAATGGTCTGGACAGTAGAGAAAGATATTTTTCAAATTAGGCCTGTAAGTGGTTTCAAGCAAGCTAGAAGACAAAATTTAAGTTCAAAATGTTCTTACATCTTTCAATAAGAAAATCAAATTGCAGTAGGACTGCTTAGTTACACAAATATAGACACAAAAAGGAATTAAAGAAAAAAGTCCATGTGGCTAGTGTGGACCACAAATTGGACCCAAATTAGCAATGTTATACTCTTGAAAGAAAAACAGGGGTCGGCAATGCCAAACCAGGATCTATAAAAGAGATTATTCTCTACAAGACATAGGGAGCTATCCTTTCATTCTTCTATATGAGAAAAGTCTTAGCTGAAATATTTCAGCAAAAGGATGAACTAGATGATCAAAATTCCTTTTAGATCTGTTACTACTATTATTATTATTTTTGGAATTATTATTATTGGAACCATTATTATCAGAACATAGGAACTATTTTGTGTGCTGGCCAATGTAATATAGACACAGACAGCTAACAAGTCATACCATGCTTTCTGAAGTCTGTTTGTGCTATACCAGATGTGGCAAAATATTTTTACATGTAGAACATGTCATGTTCAATAAGCCCTTGGGAATCAGGAGGTAGGCGCTTAGTAATCAGATTTGTCAGCAGTGCTGCTTTGTCACTTTTATGAACCGTTCAAGCACTAAAATTGGACAAGTCAGTTGAGTTTAAGCTCAGATTTCTGGAAACACATAGTTTGTTTGTAGCATATATAGTTCGTTTTATAGGTGTTTACCTACATTCACTCGTCTGATTAAAGATGCACCAACACATTTGCTATCATATTAAGTAAACTGATGAGAATTTAGTTTCCACCATGCTTACACAGACCTGGCAATACTGGTAATTTTGGTCTCTTGAATAATTCTGTACCTAAGGGCCATGACAGTGCTGATGCCTGCAGTGATTTTCCTGGCAGGGACTCTGTTCCCTTATTGCCTTATCCATGCCTTGCAGAACTGCAGTTTTACCTTTTCTGCTTCCATCAGCAGTTGCCTGAGATTTCTCAGATATATCACCTATTGCTTGTACTTTTATCTCCACTTAAGCTCTCATTGCTCAAAATACGTCTCTAATAGATAAGAGTATGGTAGACTGATTTATTAGACTGATTTTTAACTTCTTGCTTTTCTCTTGTTCACTGAAAATCTGCCTCAATCCTTCAGTCTGTCTTAACGGTTCCTAACACATATTGTACCTTTTTTGTTGTAACTTCATTGTCTGCTGGCACTCCAAGATCTGTGTGATTGCTCTTTCATATATTTTAGGTCTAATAATAATACCAAATGAACTTGGCTTAAACATAGAATACTTGAATAATATATGAAACAACCTAGAACATGAAGCCTGTCTTTCTAAATGCAAATCCTACATTGTACTTAGATGTACTGAAGAGAATTCTCTTTCTGGGAGTTCTGTACTGTCACAGGAAATCTTCTGAGAGAATGTTTAAACTATAAAGTTTTATTAAAGTCTGTGTGAGTCACTCAGTCTCATTTTGTCTTTGCAAATAAAATCAGCAACTAAAGATGCAGGCTCTTCCATCTTCTCATTCATAAAGGTCTGTGCTTTCCCCTTTTATCACAATTAGCCTTTACTCTGTTGATTGGGGGAAATTAATTTTTTGTTGGAGAAGGATCACTGGAATAAATTACATTTTAGGATTTAGAAAATATCAGGATATGTAGAATATGGTCTCTGCCTGCTAAACAAGGTTCCTTGGCTTTTACAGCAAACTCAGTTTTAACTGCCTTACTAGAACAGAAGGTTAACAGCTTAAGAGCAGGAATGCAACTGCATCTCCTGTTTAGAAAGTGATACTACTTAAAAATATATATTTGAATAGTTACACATATTCTTACTGCTTTTGTATCTGGAACATGAAACAAATTTTGCTTTAAACTTCTCTATTGTTTCCATAGTTAAAATAAGACATAATTTCCTTAGAATAATATTACATTGTACTTTTGTATCCACTTCAAATCATATGGTTCTGCAATTAATGTTTGCTTCATTTTGCATTACACTTGACAGTTCTGAATGATCACTGCACTGTTCATTCAGCATTGATTGTAAGACTTAATGTCCGGAAAATTTTATCTTTTGCCCTTCTGAACAAATGCTGGATGATCCCGTGGTTCATTTCCTGACCTATCTAATGGAAATTTTGTCAATTCAGAAATCTTTTTTTCAGCTGGGAAAAAATTGCCCCTTTGGATGTACCTCTCTCTTGTCATTGACTTGGAGCAGTAGACAACACAGACAACTAACTTAAAGCAGCTACATTGTTTTAGAATGCTAAAATAAGATAGCACACATATTAATATGTCCTATCTGAGGAACTCAGGTAGGCATTTCATAGATTTTGTGTTTTCAAATGATGGTTTCTTATTTCTGCTGATTCCACTGGCTTGAGTTAAGGTTAAACAAGCTGCCTTTTAACAGCACTCAGCTGAGTGTAATCACACTCTGTAAACAAAACTGGCTTAATCTTTTCTCCTTTCAAAAAGGAGAAAAAGGGGAACATTTTTGGCAAAAAGATTGCCATTTTTCAGTCAGCTATAAACAAGTCCTTTCTTGAAAGAGTTGTACAACAACCACTAGTAATGTTGTGTTTTATTACAAACATTATATAAAGTGTGTTTCAGGCCACCATTACCTCTTATCTGAGCCAGATCATATTTTCATATATGCCCATGTTCAGCACTGGTCTGGATGTCTGTGCAGCTTCAGCTCCAATATTTACCAAAGTGTGAACAGTTCTGTTCACAGCATATTCTTTTGCTTCAGAGAAGGTAGCTATCCCAGGTGATTTATTGTTTAATGCTATAAATATCACAGACCATTTTTTAGGTTTCTGTGTGATTTTTATCTGTATTTTTAATCAATTCACCTTTTAAAAAGCCCAATTCTAAATGTAAGTGGTCCTGTACTGGAAGGTGTATTTGTTTCAAGGACTGAAGTCACAGAAATTGTGTTTATACTGCACAAGTAGGTATGCTCCTCAGCGAATAAGCAATCCTGCTTCCTTGATCACATGGACCTTGTATGTGTGCCCAGACTCCTGTTCAATCTGGGATGGAAAGGGGCAGCTACACATCTCACCCAAATGCTGCCATCCAAACATTCAGGCAGGATTTCATGGATGTGCATCCCTACATAGGACCTCAGAGACCCTCCCAGATGTGCTTACATTTTAGATAAAATTTAAAGCAAATTCCATGTACCAAATGGCTGCAAGGAAACATGAAGTAAATGTGTTGCATGGTTAGAAATAGCAGCAATCTACACCTAGTTTAGTCTTAAGAAATGTATTCCCTTTAGTTCTGCAGCAGAAAACTGAACACTGTCAACTGTAGGATTTTCCTTCTTCCTTAAATTCCATTTAGCTCCATTTAGCTGGATCTAGCTCGATCATGGATCATGAAAAAATATTTTGAAACCTATCCAACATTGTTTTACTAAAAGAGGGTCATCCATTTCCTCACTGAAGAAGTGAAATATTTACCTGATTAAATTATGATGGTGTGTGCACCATAATTACCTAAATGAATGAAATTACTTTAAAAGTACCAAATCAGTTTGATTAAACTAATTAATCAAAGATAAAGATTTGACCTATGAAAATCAGGAAGATCTTTTTCCCCACACCCTTAGGTAGAGTCCTAAGAAAGGAAATGGCTTTAAAGTTCAAATAAGACTTACCGTTTCATGTGCCTTAAAGTTCAACAAATTCTGGACAATAAGAAATCTAACTCCAGGGTACAAACCTATTAGAAGCACTGGGACATCAAATTAGTTGGAATTTATTATGGACCACAATCAATTTATTGCCAGACACCAGACATTTCTTGCAAAATTTTATTACCATGAGAATATTAGTGCTTTTCATATGGTTATCACTTTCTGAAACTTCTGAAACTTTATGTTTTAATTCATGTTTTGAGGAAATTAGTTGATAACTCATCAGTTTTTCAATGTATTTCAAAAACTGCATGCCAAAATCCCGTTTCTAATTCAGGGGAGAGGAACATTGACATCTGATTTCCAAAATGACTGAAAGTGTAAATACAGAAAAACAGGAAAAGAAAACGGAAGCTCTCTGTTTCGTGATCCTGCAATGACACTTAATGAAGGATGAACCTTAGATGAAAAATTCTGCAATCAACACCAGTTTCTCAAAGAAGCTAAGCATTCAGCTGAGTCATATAGTCACACAGCTGTTGGAAATCTATCCTAAAGTTGTGATTTTTTGAAATTTGCCATCCTAGCATTTTAAAATTAATGCAAAGCTATACATTTAATCTCAAATATCAGACTGACACTTTGTTAGTTAACTACCTGTACTTTTTTTATAGAAAGCTTGTAACTTTCTGTAAAATCTTGTTAAAATTATCTTTCTGTTACCACTTCTGTGATGGAAAGGTCTTGAATTTTACAGAACTGTCCATAAATAATCTAAAAAAGTAACGTATCCTTTACATGTAGATTTTATGTGATATAGCTTTATATTGTGTATAGAATTTTGGCAAAAGAGAAAAGGCATCTGCATGATGGACAGCAATGTAACTGTATTACTCAAAACATCTCTGTTGGAAATTCCTCACACATGCTTTTCTTCCTGACACAATTGGTTTTTAACAGCCGTGATCATTTGCTTGATTATCTTGTTTGTTATCCATGTGTGAAGGGATAACATCAAACAGAAGCGATTTTGTGAACAAATCTACTTCCCAAAGTGCCTATGCCTCCTCCTGCAAGTTTGCAGAAAAATCAGAGCTTTTTCAATTGAACATCTGTCTACAAGAAAAGTTTTGAAAACACCCTGCCTCTTCAGTTGGCTTCCTTTGTAAACATGCCACTGCTGTTCCACAAATGATTACATTTTCTTCTCAGGACTCAGCCTCCCTTTTAAATGTGGCTAGGATATCAAGTGCCCCGTGGAAAAGAAACCTTGATTGAGTTTAAAGCAGGACAGCTTGGGATCACCCTTTGTTAATACATCAGCAAATTCCTTTCAGGAATGTGTTGTTCAGCATATTATACTCTGGGATCGATTGGTTCTTGTTAACTAGGGTATCAGGATACAGTCCTTCTGAAAAATGCTCTAGCGGTTTGGAAATCTCAACACTCCGTGTTTTTCATGTGCCTGGGGTTGCTAAAGCCAGCTTCAAATTTAATTGATACAGATACAGCTGTAAGATTCCACATGACAGCGTTTTTTTACAGCAGCCATAAGTAATTGCCCTAAGGTGGTAAAGTGAGGTCTGAACCAGAATTACACACAAACTAATTAGTTCTGAGGTTCTGGGAATAAAAAAACCTACCCTGTGTGAAGCAATAGCCTATTTCGTGGGTTCCTCAGAGAAAACATTGACCAAGTCTGTAAACACATTTGTTGTCTTCCTACCTTCTCATGCTTCCTCAACATCTGATTCCTCTATTATGATCTTTCTAGCTATCAAAAGTCAGAATAAACACAGTGTTGGACTAAATCTGATCCTTTTGGTCAGAAGACAGACCTGGGATCAAAGAAAATCAGAGAGAGTTAAGCATTTATATTGGACTTAACATAGTTAAGCCTTGGTTTGGCAGCAAACTTTTGGACATCTGCTTCCTGCTCTACTGCCCTAATTCCACATCTGCATGTTGAATTCAATGACAAAACTACTTCAGATGTCCTGTAACTAAAATAAACTGGTATATGCACACTAAATTGGGAATTAAAACTGAACTATCAAATTAAGGAACAGAAAAATAGCAAAGTCTTGGGAATTAATAACTCCACTCACATTGATCTAAGGAAAAAGAAATGTCGTATTCAGAATCTATTTCCATATTAGACTTTACGAGGCAAAATTCCTATGAGTGTTTGCAAGACAGAGAGACTATGACTTCTTCATTTTTTCCTGGAAATAATCAAAATCACCTATGATTGTTTTGAATCAATTCAGTTAAAGAAAACCAGCTCAGACTGCTTTAAGCATAAGCATGATAGTGCTGGACGAGCCTGTGTCTCCTGTTAAGACTAAAAGGACCAGGCTCTTCATTTGTGCTGTGTGTTATAGTAGTTTATGTGAATATCTCCAACCCTCAGTGGATTCATTCACAGTGCATCTGTAAATATGAAGTGTCTCCTAGTGAAAAAAATATCCCACACCTAAATTATCTGTATGTCAGATTCCCTTGGGGGGAGGCTGCTAGAATTCCTGTTGGTATTTTTGTGTTTATGTTTATGAACATATATTTATGTTCTCCTAAAGCAACCCCCTGAGTGCCAGCACGCTCAATCCGGCATGCTTGCTTGAGTGTGAATAGGTCTTCACTTTAGCTCTCTGTTTCTGAGATAGGAGACATTACATTCCTGCAAGAAACATCCTTATCAATCTTCTGTACTTGACATTATCTGTACAAGGGGCAATACAGGCCCTAAAATACCTTGTGCCTCTGGACAATCCTGTCACCAGCTGTGGAGTGAGCCTGTCCTCACTGTTTTTCCTTGCTGTAGCTCTTTGAAGGCGTTTAACCCATGCTGGCTACAGACAGATAACCTGGACCCTACATCCAGTAATGCTGCCTGCATCCTTCTCACCTGCAGGTGTTCATCACAACCAGACACCCTCTGTGGGAATAAAGCAGAGGAAAAAACATCTTCATCAGGGAAACTGCCATTTTCTCATCAAGCTACTAACACAACAAATACATTAAGTTATTTATTTCCCCAAAATAGCTGCAAATGTGTTCCTTAGCAGAAACTTGGATAAGACTTTGATCGCACTGGCATAAATCTATATTGATTCTATTAACTGCCCTGGACTCACTTTTATGTGATTGAAAGAAGAATTGGGCCCTTGATATATTAAGGCAGCCTTGAGCCAGCTTTCAGACGCTAATTAGGAATCCACCGAAAAGGAAAAAGTGTTTGTTATGATAAATACTGACAGAAACGTAGCTACACAAGCCAAGCACTCACGGTGTAATAACACTACCCACCTGCACCTCAGCCAAACAGAAGGCTAATGCCAGACAAGGAAACAAAGGGGAATCAGGAGGCTCAGACAGAACAGGAACAGAAGGACCATTTGTCAAGCAGTGGCCTTTTCCTTCGTCAAAAATTGGCTATGAAAAATCCTGGTGTGTAATGGATCTATCGAACAATTAGGGGTGAAAGACTGAACGATCCAGCTCAGCTTCATAGATCAATTGCCATATGGAATCTATTCCTCACTGCAGTTTCTCCTCTGACTGGAAAAAAGAAGAACCAAAGATTTGTGCCTTGACTTTTGAAGTCTCTCTCCTTGAATCAGATATCCAAAATTACCAGAAGCTTCAAAGGAAAGTGAAAGAAAATCAGTATTACGTTGTTTTAGGAACAATCCCAGAAAAGTTTATTTTTACTTTTTCAGTGTAGAGCAATTTATTCCTCAATGTATGGAGTTTATATTTCATTTAGATTAGGTTTGGTTTTAACTGGTTTCTTTGGAGGCAAGGTGTGTTGCAATCACATCTTTTATGTCAACCTCCCTCCTATCAATATGAACTGATTGGCCAATTTAAACAGGCATGATGGGAGAATGAAAATCTTATAAGATAGTTAAATGCATACAAGTTTCATGAAAACTGTCACCCGACTAGAGAAGAGAAACTCAGTTAGTGCTTTTTCTGAGCAAAACCGTAAGATCAGTCATCTCTTGTGTTTTGCCTGCTGATGAGCCAATTGACACAAGCTGCTGGCCAAGCTATGGCATGTACCTCACAGTCCATTGATGGAGAAAAGAGCGCAGATGGAATTGTTGAGAAGTTCTGAGAAACCTCAGAAAAGATGCAGGAAGATGGATCTGAAGGCATCGAGGGGATTGGTAGGCAGATTTCTGAGGCTGAGGTACAGGTACAAAAGACATGAACTCATGGGAAAACAAGCTAAATAGTTTGACTTTCTGCCATAAAAAGTCACAGGGTAATAAGCCATAGGAAAAGATCAATGTTCTGCTTTCAGTTCTGCCACAGCTCTATTGAGTGTAATACCAGGTCAGTCATCTAATCAGCCAGTGCATCAGATTCCCATAAAATAGGAATAAAATGCTTACTTTACAGGTTATAGTAAGGTCATTCGTTCTTGTTAGAAAAAGGCTTTGCAGCATTAGAAAAAACCTATAGAAGTGCAAAGTATACGTGAATGGAACACAGAAGTGAATGTAGGCAGACATTATGTCGCCCATTTAACATAATGAATTAATATTAAATTGGGTCCAGGGTTGATTTCTCATCAAAATTCACCCACTGAAAACCCCCACTTCAGCTTAAGCGAACAAGCATGAGGCATTTCCTTTTTGTGGGCCGCCTTGTTCTTTGAGTGCGAACCCTTGCCTACCGTCTCCTCTGACAATCAGGCCTTTGAGGTACAAGCACCTGACACTGAGTCCAGCATAGACTTCTCAGAGAGACGCCTTACCCATCCTTCTCAGGATCCTTGTGCAGTTTTGAGTCTTTCTGCTTTAAAAACATGCTATTCACAAATCTCTAACTGTAGCACTTTCTTTTATCTAAAACCAGAATCCAAATGTGTACAGATAATTAAAAAAACAAAAGGCATCCTGAAAGTAAAAGGTAACTCACCCTTCCTCAAGGGAATCTTTGAGGATACAGCAACTATACTTAGGAAGGAGACTCGTGTTGTCTTGGTTGATATCAGCCAACAGTTAAACTGGGCTTCTCCTACTGTGAAAGCTGGTCCACTTGCTTCCACTCTTCTCCTGTACAAAATTTTCCATGTCTGCATGGGGCTTACCTCTTATGAATCCTTATTTACAATCATGCTTTACCTCTTGGCTTCTTTGTTCAATGTTTGGCGGTTTCAGTAGCCCCTACAGACTGACTGGCCACTCTGGTTTGTGTAGGACAGGGCTACCTGATTTTCAAGATATTGTCATTTCAGTAACCACAAATTAAAATGTGATATCTGATTATTATATCCAACCTGTGAACAAGGCAAACTATTTTTTCAGAGGCGATTTCTACATATGGATGTGGAAGCATTTAGGAGATAGCAGATGTCAGAGAAGCATGTCCAGGTTAAAATCATTAATTTAACCTGAAGTTCAAAATTCACTCATTAAGTTCACCAAAACACTATACTTTCGTCCCTCCTCTTGGACAATTCACTACGTTTCTGATCTGATCAAGTAGATCTATCATTGTTCATGTTTGGCAAAAAATGTTTCCTTTTTGTTTGAAGTACTTATAGTAGTGTCATAGGAATATTAACAATAAATAAGTTCTGACAACTGGGATACAGAGAACCAGGCTTAGAGTACACCCTTGTAGGCTCACTAAGTATCTTTGATATGGTAGCCACTGACAACTGTTGGCATGTGGTGTGGGTTGTAATTGAAGCTTTGTTAATAATTAGAGTAGTCCATTCTGAAGTGCTTCCCTGCAGATTCTTGAGATTTTGTGGAGGTCATACTTTATACTGTTACAACTATCATAAATACCTTTGGTTGTCTTTCTAGCTCTCAAATTAGCAGCTGCTATTCCCTTTCTAAAATGACCTTCTCCACTCCAGAGATGCCAATACTTAAAATAGCAATATGGGTTAAAGAATTGAAATGCTTTGCATTTGAATTTTTCCCTTTCAGTGACAAGGGCTTCTCATCTAGCAAGTTTGTTTCTGCTATGGCTTTCTGGTCCTTTCGTCATGTTTGGAAAAGGCTGTCATTCTGGTACTTCATTCTCCAAAGATTGTTAAAAAAATATACTTGCTGAAGATCCATTCAGAAAACTACTCTTAAGATCAACAAAGATCATCTCATGCAAGTTAGCAATGCAAGAAATCACTTCTGGTCTCAGAGCAACCTGACTCTTAATTCTTTCAGAATGGTCTGAAGATTATAAAATAAGATTAATTACAGTAAGAAAGTATAAAGGCTGCAAAGGCTTGTCATTACTAATCCTTCTATAAGATGGGTAAGCTAAGTCAAAAATATGGATCCTGTTAACTACGAGATCACTTATGGAAGAGTAATGTTGCTACATTAATTTGTATTTTCATCATACTTATTATATTTAATTGGTCTCATTTTATAGGTTATTCATATCATAACTTTTGTTCAGTTTGAGAACCATCTGCCCACATTGTTATATGCAGCAAGACAGCATAAATTGACCGTTTGTTAGTATTACAAATGGAAAATATTATGCTTTCATGATGTCCTTACACCTTACATGTATACCACTTTCCTCTACAAAACGCAGCATATCAGACTACTGTTCAGTAGTCATTGTGTTCAGATCAACTATTTCCATATTTTATTACAAGCTCAGGTTTCTTTTCAGCCCAGGGATGTTGAAAAGTATATTAATCTTAATATTTCATGCAAAACTAGGTCATGTAATGGTTTCACATGTAAAGTAGTTGAACAGATGGATTCCTGCTCTTGTAAGCTGAACTAGATTAAATTAGAACTAGATTTAACTAGATTAAATTACATGGTCCTAATAAGGTCATTTAGAAGTAGGAAAAAAAAAATAAAGGGGTCGTGAATACCATCACAAAAACTGTAATCAACATCAACTTTTATTTGAAGAATAATAATTCAAACTTTTTAGTAAGGATCTATTTCTATTTTTTCTAAGTAGGGGTAAGAAAAGTTTAAGGACATATTCTGTGCTCAATAAGGTATCTTGTAATGTTGCAATTTCCTGCTACAAGATTTAACGGTTGGACTCGATGATCCTAAGGGTCTTTTCCAACCTTAACAATTCTATGATTCTATGATTCTCCCACTTGATGTGTGGAATTTCTTCCAATCACATCTCATATCCTATGTGGCAGAGGATTAGCAGTTGCTCATAAGGAGATGCTTATATTTGTCACAGGTATTTCGGCCCACAGCCAGCAACAGCCAGACTGGTGGTTTGCAGAAAACCCACTCCTGCTTCACAGGAAGAGGATAGTGTCTACTAACTGCCTAGTAGCTGCTCCTCTTGGACAAAATCAGTATTAGAGCTACATCTGCTGCTCCTCTTACGTCCCACTAGTTGCATTTGAAACTCAACTAATTTCTAAGTCAATACACTTTTTCTTGATTAAATTCTTCAGCACTTTTTTCAGGCACCATGTAGTAGATGCATCACACTGCATGATGCATCAACTGAGTTATTCTGGTTAATATCAGCTAAATGAGAACAGGATTAAAATAATTAGGTAAATGTATATGTCTATAAATAGAGGTCAAAACATCTTTCTTCATTATTGTTGTTTAGAATATTGATTTCAATAGGAAGAATAATAAACAACAGAAAATTATCTCTGTGCAAGACAGTCCATAAACAGTGATTTATATCATTCAAAGAATTAGAGAGTAATTTTTCACATTGCAGCAAGCAATGAACAAGCAGATGAGGATCGAAAACATTTCTGAACAAAGCAAAAAGCTAATGTAAATCAGGATGTACAGACAGAGAATATTCACCCTATTTCAAAATATAACTATTTACTAAAACTATGGTCCATGGCCAAATGTTTTTCCCTTCATTTTGCTCTTTAAAGGTAGTCAGAAAAGCTTCCAAAATTAAAGAAACAACTAATGCTGAGATATCTTTTAGAAGCAGAATGGATTATTTTGGTTGACTTACAGTGGAGAGTTGACCAAGAAAGCAACTTCTTAAAAGGGAGTTTTTATCTTAGTTTTAGCTTTTTCCAGTGGTGTTTTGGGGGATTTCTGTGTGGCAAGGAAATTTTGCTTTTGTGTTGGGTGTTTGAAAACATCATCAGGGAGAAGAACAACACAAAACCCTTGGAGAAGCTGTTTTTCTAGTTTTGATAATATTCTTTGATCTTCTGGGGAGATACAGAGAGTGTCTGTGGTTGGAAGAGTAGAAAAAAGAGAAAGAGCTCTTGGGGAGGAGAGAAGAGATTGTCTTTGTTTTTTAATACTTAAACTAATTTATTTAACCAGAATTAGTTTTATAAGAAAGGTGAGGTGAAAAATCTCTGTTATGCAAAGATGTATTTGTTCTTGCTTATAAAGGAACTTTCTGGCCACAGTTTAATTTTTGTTTGGCTGGCTATTTTCATAAGGAGCTTGAAAATCAGAGGTGAAATCAGTGGTTTAAGGAAACTGTATTTATATAAACTCTTGTTTGCCAGTCTTTCACACCTTTGCAACCTCTTTGACCTAATCCAGAAAAAGTTAAGCAAGTCACCTTTTTATCAAAATATTATTGGTTTTAAATAGGATCTTAGTGTTCCCCTGTTGCAGACAATCAGATTTGAGGGATTCTAGTCAAAGTTTTTAAAGCTACTTCAAATATTCAGGAGGATTCCATAATTTTACTTATTACACACTTTTGTGCATTTTTTTAATGTTTCCCCTTGCTATATTAAGTGGCCCTTATAAAAAAGATAAGGAAAATTTGTTTAAGTGTTGGGAAACACAAAGGGTTTAAAATACTGTATGGGTGATGCACTGATTGAAAGCCAGTTCAGCTCCATGACCTGTAGCTGCACAGACCAGGGCCTGTGAACTGCTCATTCCTTTCCAGCCTTTTCTGGAGTGCCTGGAGGCCCTGGAAGAGAGTAGCAAGGAAAAAAATACCTACATATTGAAGAAAGCAATCAGTGGAAAGCTGTTTGACAGTTGGACAGGAATAGTCTGTTCTAACAGACATAAATCTGGGCAGGAAGCAGAAACCAAACTATTGTTCATCACACAGAGCCTGTGCACATTCTGGTTAAGTGGGAAAAATACATGAGTAAATAGGTGCCCATTTTCTCTGGTCGCCTTTTAGAGTTAGATTTCACATAGCATTTTGCCAACTCACGTGGTATCATGTTAGCTCCACAGCAGTTCATTACAATATATAATAATGAGCTGTGAACTCCTGCAGCCTTTTTTTGGTATGTGACACAGGACTGAATCAGAAATAATGGCTCACAAGACTAAACAAAGTGGAATTATATAGAGGAATAAAAGTAATTGTGAGACCATAGTAAAATAAGAATATTAATAGAAGCATAAAAAAAATTCAGTCATACCTGCCAAGAATGACATGCTGAGCTTTTATCATTTTGCTTCAGCAAGGTATTTGGCACAGGAATGCTTAATGATAGTCAGTGTTGGTTTCTGGTTTATGTTTAACCTCTGAATGTGCTAACCAGGAATGCAGGGAATCATGCTGATTTTGAAACGCAACTGAGCAGTTATGTGGGAGGGACTGTACAGAGTTCTGGTCATAAGGTAGAAATATGATAGGGAGTGGATTTTGCTGTGGAACTTTCCTTTAATGCCATCCTGGAATATTATTCATCTACGCCATCACAACCAAACTTAAAATCTGCAGACGATGCTCAGGCAATGGATTCTTAACATCAATCGAGAATACTGTATATGACGGGTTAAGGTTTAACTCATCCTGGGCTCAGCTTAGCTCTATTCCCTACTGCAGAAATACCATACATTGGGATTGTCCTTCTAGCATTGTCAGATTGGTTGTGCAGGGCATCAGCCAAATGCTGCTGTGGAGCCGCTGTGTCGCTGCAGGACAGGACTGAGACTTCCCTTATGCTTTATGTTTTAATAGGTGCATACACTTGGTTTATTTCATTCCTTTTACATATCACAGGTTTCTCTAACTGAATAAAATTACATGAAGAGTTACTGTTTAATTACACTTTTTGTCTGCTTACTGTGAGTCAGCTGTCATATAAGAAGGTTTCAAATAAATAGTACATTTGAAAGTAGCAAATTCTGCAGTTTTGTAAAACCAGCAGCTGGTCAAAAAAGTAGAAAAGCTTTAATTTGGTGAGATTCAACAGGGAATGCTGAAGGAAAAGAAAGAAGATTCAAGCATCAGGTCCATTTCAGGCCTTTTTCAGTAATTCCTCATTTATTTACCAGAAAACCCTAAAGAAGTTCCTCTTCAGAGGGATGAACTGTTAAGAAAGGTAGCTTGGTGGGGGATTTGAAGGATGGAGGATTTTTACTTCTGCTTTTTGTCTGTGTTATGATTGACACAGGAATGTGATATTAGACTCCTAGCTCTTTTTTTTCAGCTGAAACACCCTTGTGGAACCCTCTGTGTTGTTCACATTTAAGATGACGTTTCAGCTTCCAGGACATCCTAATTTTTACCTACACCAGAGAAAGACCTCATGGTCAAGCCCACATTTACCAGTGCAGTCTGATAATATTGTTTCTAAAATCAGATGATACATTGTGAATACTAGTTTCAAGGACTGGTTAAAACCCTCAAGGTTATGCCCTCCTTGAATCTTTGGATTCCCGAATAGGAAGATTATTAAAAAAGCATGATCAAGGTTAGTGGCCCCTAAAATTAGACCTTACAGCTGTGTTTTGATTTCTCTGTGTCTGTACGAACACAGAGATCATCTCTGCATTTGGGCTTCTGTACAATACAAGAAAGATCTTTTTTTCTTTCCAGACTACAATACCCTTCATTAGAATATAGGAGCCTTAAGGTATAGTATTTTTATTTTACATATATTCCTCTATCAATTCATGTAGCATATGAACTGATAATGTAGGCATGTACAGAATTCCCGAGAAAGATTTTTGGAGGCAGGTAACTGAAATTCTCCCTTAATTTCAAATTTAGTCAATTTTTTCAGTTTAATTTATGATACATGACTTTGTAAAAGGGCAACACCTCCTACTGATGTCATGAAACAATACTTCTAGGTGTATTATCTCTGAAAACCCAGAGAGATAAGTCATTCTTTTTCTTGTTTATCTGTATTTTTAATTTGAGCATTTTGTATGTCACTTTTCTGCTTTTACAGCAGTTTCACTTTCCCGGAGGACATAAAGACTCCTCTAAATTACAGTGGCTTCTAATGACCCCAAGGTTGTCTGGAAACTTAGGGACTGCTACATTGCATTTGTTCGTTGCCTCTGTTGTGACCTCTCCAAGCCAAAATCCTTTATTTGGTGGTGGAGGCTGGTGATCTAGGACTGGGCTCAGCAGACCTAGGCTAAAACAGGTAGTATTTGCTCAGAAAAGGGGGACAGCATGCCCTGTGCAGAAGACCAGGCACCTACCTTGATGGCAGAGTCTAGCTGAACTGTTTTACACACTGTGATATCCAAAGAGGGTCATTTAGATCAGTAGCGTGAATTTAAAATTTCAATTTTAAGCCAATAAAGTCAATAAATTCAACATTTTACAAATTTGCATGAAAAGGATAACCAAGTAATAGCGTTTTTACTTCCATAAAGTAATTAGACAGCTTGTTCACCACATGGTTAATTGAAATCGTTTGAGGCAGTTGAGATGACTGATAAGCTTTGGTCTTACATGATAAAGAACAACTTTTGCCATGTCATTAGAGGCCAATGCAGAGGAATCATTCACAGTTTGGTTTGCAATATTTCAAGAAAGTAAAAAAATGTGTAAATATATACATTCTGATTTCTTTAGTTTCTGGATTGTGAAGCCTGTGAGATCATTCTTTTAGGCCTCTTTAAATGACCTGTGCTGACTCAATTGGGCAAAGAAATTTTGCACAGATGTCCAAAAACCTGAAAATTATTATTCTATTTTTACAAGCCTCCATAAGTCTCTCTATTTATCAACCCAGGGAAGTTAGCTGTTGGCTGAAAAAGAAAAAAAAAAAAGGAAGAAAAAAATAAAAAGAATGAAAAAGGTTTTGTCTGGATATTTAAGAAGATACAGCAATGTGTTATATATTTGAAAAGGTAGAGGTGCTCTTTCTGCTCTTATCACTGATAAGAGCAGAAATGGTACAAACAATAAATTGAGTTAATGAGCATTGCACTGCCCATATAGCAATGCCAAGAAAAGTAAAGAGCAACCAAATTTTCATCCCAGGATTTTATAGCTGTGGAAAACATTTCTCCTGCCACCAGGACAAATCTGTTGCTGAGCAAGTGCTCTCCTCTTAGGGCTGGTTAGCTTGGGGTCCGCAGGAGGGAGCAATAAAGACCATGCTCCTGAAATCCTTGTAAGAACTAAGCTACTGTCACCACATAAACAGTTCTACTCTTACTTTTCCTAGAAGCCGCCCAGCAGCTACCCCTAGATTCCTTTATTCTGTGCCAAAGGGAACTAATGTGGCAAAATAGGATTTACCAGACTGTTATATCTCTATGCAAATGTTAGGAGAATACAAATTTTGATTTTCAGTATGCGCTTTCCCTTAGGCACACCAGGGTTTACAGAGACCTTTGGACTGCAGAGGTTTTAAAGATGTTTCAAAACCAAGAATCCTGTGTGCAACTATGAGCATATATAAATGTCTGGTTTTTGGTTTTTTTTTTCCAAAGGTCAGTAATGTAAATAGTCATGTGAGAGAAGGAAGTGGTAAAAGGCACCAGACTGGAACTCCAGGCTGGGTTCAGCTCCTGGCTCTGCTGCAGCTTGTGACTGCAGGCAACTCTTATAGGTATAATATTTCACTACATCAGCAGGCTGCTATTAATTAATCTCTGTGCCTGAGGTCTGTGTTAGGAGGGATGAGAGCGGGGAGTCCCCTCTGCTAAGCAGCAGCTGGGTTGCTTTCTGTACCCAAGGCACCTCTTTCAAAGTTGACATAGGTGTCTCCATACAGCACTCCATAGGCAGTCCAGGCAATTCCCTGCCTCCTGGGGCTGAGCTTCACTTCTTTTGCACTCTGTGAGCTACATTCACTCTAGTTATAAAATTATAATTTCAGACTATGAAAATCAATTACAGGGCTATGAAAATCAGTCATGGGGGAAAGAAAAAGACCTCATAGTAGAAGAATGAGGGGATGGATATTTTTCTCCAGCACATATGAATTCAATTTCAGAGAGAAATGAATCTCAGACTGTAAGCACATGAGGAGACCTCTGAGGAGTCAGAACAAAGGGTCTCTTAAATGATAATCAGTCATTCTATCAGCCTGTGATTGTAGCAAAATGTTTTTGTTGTAAAACATTTGTCTGACACATGCTTGTAAGCCTGCCAAAAAGGATATCCTACTTAAACAAAACAGACATTAGCCTCAAAAGTAAGTTTTCAGTTCAAGATACCCCTGATTTTTTCATAACTTTTGTTTAGTTTATGTGAATGATTACAGAGTACCATTAAATTAAACAAAAGCGTAATTAAAGTTGCTACATGATGCTTAAGCAGAAACGGTTACACCATTCATGACATGGCAACCATCGGGCATGGAGACCACTACAAGCCCAGCTGACCTGTGCCCTGGCAGAGGAGAGAATGGGGCTGTTGCAAGCCCTTAAATGAGGTCACTGATGAGGGGTTCCTCCTCCCTGGACACCGCTGTGTAAATTGTGCCTGCTAGCCATGCTTTGCAGGGCTGCAGTAGTACAGCTTGGCAGGGCTGCAGTAGTACAGCTTGGCAGAAGTAAGGTAGTGGCCCTTGCTCTTTAACAAGAGGTATTTTGAAATCTCATCTCTGTCTGCCCTCTGCAAGAAAGCAGTAGGTCTCCTGAGATCTTCACATCTCCCTCTCCTACACGCATGTATCCCCACACTTCCCAGCTCATGGACAAACTTCTGTACAACCCCAGCAAAACCTCTCCTACAGACTCCATTTACTGCTTTATGCAGCTGGAATCAGCTTCAGTGTCTGGTTAACTCATTGCTAGTGGAAGCACAGAACCTTACTGTAAACATGGAAGGTATAGAAAAGGAACTGAAAGCTCACCACGTGCTGGAAGGCACCAGGCAGTGGCAGAAATGGAGTCAGCCCAGCCGGTCCTTTAGCTTAGGAGAGCCAAGTGTTCAGCAAATTCTGCACAAGCACAGGTGAAATTACTAAGAAAAAATGAAATTATTCCAGGACACTGTGTAAACTTATGGTATGCTTATGGTTATGCAAGTGAAAAAGGAGTTGGCAAGCTGGAAATTCCAGAGTGCTATGAAAAAAAAAACCAAACCCAAACAAAACCTAGAAATCATTTTTAAAATTAAATTAAAGCAAAAATTAACCAACCATAAGTGATAGGATAGTTCTCAATACTAAGACCTCATATGAATCCAACTGGTCTTGTTCCCTCTATATATTAAATCTGCATATTGACTGGAATTTTGAAAATATAAAGTTGAGAGGTTATTACGGGCTTAAAAGTAATAAAATTATTAAATCTTTCTTATGTTTCCTTCCCTTGTAAAGGAAATACAAAGCAAGCTGCTCTCAGCTAGGAATCAGTCTTCAAAGTCAAAGAGGAAAGAATATATTGTTAGGTAGATAATGTAATTGGTTAGTAGAATTTCATTTAATCAAAGTGATGCCCATGATCATTAGTGAGTAAAAGGAGAAAGAGAACATTTGAACAACCGTTTTATTTTATTTTAATTTTTATATGAAGTTCACTAACTTATAGTGGGATCCTTGTATAAAACAACAAAGATAGATAGACAATTTAAGGTCGATCATCAAACAGCCTATATGGGAGAGGTAGGATGAGATGGTGATCCAATGATTTTTGAAGACTGTTTTAAGAATTTATTGAAAGCTATTTTAAAGAGCTCTCTGTTAGGGGGATAACATCTCAAGACACTTGAACTATATTGAAGCAAAGGAATTCAACCTTAACTAACTTGTTGGAATTCTTTGAAGATATTACTGCCATGATAGATAAGGAGAATTCTAATTTAATTAGATTTTCAGAAGATAGTTAGCATTGCTTCACATCAAAGATTACTGGATAAAAAGTATAGAGCAAAGGCTAAGAGCTAGTGTAGGATAAAAATTGCGTCCTAAAGTAAAGAACAAAAGAGAATGATGCACAGCTATTATTAAAGAGGAAAAGAGGTTACTGCTTATGGCAGGGTTAATTGAAGTATATGCTTTAAACATTCTAATAATATTGAGGTTTGAGTAATTTGAATGGGACTTTTAAAACTCAAGGGCCACAGTTTCTGATGGAGTATGTCCACTTTGTCCCTCACAGCTATCACAAATTTACCTTCCTCATGAAATGTGACAGAATTTTCCAAGTTGATTAAAATCTGATAGTGTAGGGAAAATTACAGATTTCTTACAATATTCCATTGTCCTGACAATGCTTAAATGGGAAAAGGAAGACTGATGGGACAGCTCTGTTCTATGCTGGTCGAAAAGTATGGCCACAAGCAACTGTGGTTATTTAAAAGTTTATTGGAGCAGCTTTCAGGCTAATCTAATTTGGCACAAGAATTTTAAAACTCAGCTAAGTTGTAATGCACAGACAGATAGCAGACTAAAGCTGTGTGCTCACTGTCTGCACTGCCCTCTAAAACTACAGGCAAATAGATTAGAGCTTCCCCCAAGTTCAAAATTTAGAAGACATTGGGGAATGTTTCCATCACAACTACTTTATGCCAAGATTTTACATAGTGCTAATGGAAAAAGTGCTGGAAATTAAAGACAAGTTCAGAATGAGTTAGAGAAGCAGAGTGAAAAAAGAAGGGAAGTTACTTTTGGATAAACAAAGGCAAAAAGAAAAGACTGGGCCTATTGAGTGGGACAGGCTCTTCCTGTCCTTGTGCCGAACATTTCTTACGTTGCCTTCTCTGTTTTCTAATCATATGCTCCAGGTGAAAGGGCATACTTTGCTCTTGTGTTTTTCTTTCCATAAAAGTAAGTTAGTAGACCCAAAAGCAATAACACACAATTCATCATTCATGGCAGTTAGAGAGCCAAAGCTGGAAGCCATGTACCAATTTTTGGGATTGTGCCTCCCTTTTTGCACCTTTAGTGCACTGTGAAGCAGAATTTTATAAAGCCCTGTAGGGGATTCCTTGCAACTTAAAATGATATATACGTATCATAATTACACTGTCTTCCAACAGAATCAGCACACCATTTGCAGTAAGAAATCTCTTTAATCCTCTCTGCAAATGAAGCAAAGTCAGGTGAGCAGGCTTCTCTGACAGAAAGGTATTTTGTTGAGTGATTTGCTGGACACAGTCTCTCTTGGCTGGTACAGTAATTGCTAAGCAAGAAAATATTGGTATTTATTCAGAATCACAAAGAAATTTTTGAAATTATTTTCTTTAACTTGTTTTAATTGATTTTCAGTACATAGGCTGCAATAATTTCGCAATCCAAATGAGGACACAGTTCTCAGACACATAATGGGAGTAGGAGTTAGATTACTTAGTAAAGGGCAAATTGTCAAAGGATCTGCAGCACCAAGAGTTGCTGTCAGTGCAGAGAAAGCCCTGTATGTGTTACACAGCAGACCACACTTGGATGGTTGCCCTTCTAGCTGCTGCAAGCACAAATACCCATTTTCATCAGCTTATGAAGGAAGAGTTGGCACCCATAGGCACCCGTTACTAGAATGCAGACTGCAGCTCAGGAAATGCAGTCATGTTCAAACCTTTTCCTGTGTTTAAGTCCAGATGTCCAGTGGCCTGTAGTGTCTGCTATATGATCACTACCAATTGTAAACACTATGACATTCTTTGGGGGTCACCAAACTGTCCTTTTCCTGTTCTCCTGAAGAGAATCGCCCTGAACAAAATTCACCATAGAGAGAAAATTAAGAACTAAAACAACATAACAAATCTGCAACCTTGTCTATGAGACTGGAAGAATTACTGGAGAGGTGGAGGAGGGCCAAGAGTCTAGGAGGGTGGTCTAGCAAAGGACCAAAACTCTAACAGAAGTTTAGGGTATTGAAGCTTTGTGTAAATGGGCCTCCTCTTGAGCAATGCAAAACCATGGAATCGCAGCTTCCAGCACCAGTCCTAGCCCAGCCATTAGAAGCTGGAGCAGTTGTTTTGATCAGCGATTTGTACTACCCTTGTTTGCAGTGGCATAAATAAAGAGTAATTCTATTTTGGTCAAAGAAGTTTAGCCCAGAATAAAACTACAATGACATCAATATGAGACCACAAGGATCACAGTCTGCCAGTATACAGAATAGTTATGATCCCACATAGACAATGTTTCCCAGGAACAGGAGTTTTGCATAATTCACTATTAAACTTTTAAATCCTGAGAAGAGGGACAGTAAAGCTATTCAATTTATTGTTAGCTCAAGGTCAGATTTGCTGAGTGTTTATCCTCTAGAGTACTCTCACAGACCAGGCTGGGCAAAGCAGCTGGTAAATCTACTAGAAAAACATTGTGTACACCCTGGGTTTTCCAAAACACATAGTTTCATGGTTGTATTCACAATGAACAGCCCCAGCATGATGCAGCTCTTCTGACTTTCTGTTTCTATCTGCCCTTAATGCAGTGCCTAAGATTAAGCAGATGGCTCTGCCCATAGTTGTCCCTGGAAGAGTCTTGCCATTGCCTGCCACCAAGGGATGTGGGATTCCCAAGCAGCCAGAGTCCAGGCTGCCTAAATGTGCAACACGAGGCCCAGGTTGACACCAGAGCATGGGTCCAGCACAGATTTCAGCAGCCAGGTGAACTAAAGACTTAACATTGCACCAAGACCTGTTAACACAAAGGGCATCCAAAAAACTGTTGCTGACATGAATGCAGATTTAGGAATTTTTTTGCTAGCAGGGTGGTGATTGCAAGTTTGAGGGCTGTATTGCTTAAGATAATGGGGTGAGGAAGACCCTGTGATGTGTTATAAATGTGTCTTCATGCTGTAGTAGTTCCCCCACAAACTATTTGTAAGGGATATTAATGTTCCATATCATTCCTGGTGTTTTCTAAAACTGTTCAGAGGAAATTACTGGCTCTCTGAGTGCCAGATTCTAAGGTATGGAAACAATAGAGGGCCATATTTTAAAAAAAAAGTAACATGTTTCAGATAGCTTTCTGACTTGCCATAAAAAATTTCCTTCATCCCTCCTATGTCTAGTGATGTTTCTTGTTAGGGACTGGGATTTAAAATAACACCAGAAAAGGCAGAGTTTTTCAGACAAAAGTTCATTGCTGTTTGCAAACAAAATACTCCCTGCATTCAGATCAGCCTTCTCATTTAGTTTTCTGCAATCTCTCCTCTTTGCTTCAGGAGTATTTCTAGGCAGAGCCCTTTCCTGATCTTTCAGTTTATTCCTAGATTTTTCTTTCAAGGAGTGGGTGGCATTTCAGTAGGCTTGGCTCACTTTCTCAGTCACAACAAAGGAAAATAAAAATAACCAGCAGAAAAACTAAAGCTGCTGGAATGTGTAATACTCAGCATTAAAATGGCACAAAATGCCTGCCTATTTATAGCTCTTGTTTTGAGAAAGAGCGAGGCACACTTTGGGCACTAGATACAATGGATGACCCCAGAAAATGCATGGCCTTGCATTCTGCGTGTGAAAGCCTTTTTATTTGTTTGTTGCAATACCAGTAATTTCCCAGGAAAATGGAGCTTGCTCACAGTTTCTGTTATCTATTTTATGCAAGCAAATGCCAGGTTTGACATACCAGTTTGGTTGCTGAGTGAACACTTGGATGACTAAATAAAATCCTATGCTTGCTGTAATTCAGATTTATCCACGTATCTTTGTCATTATATCTTTGCTGAGACATGCATGCCTAGCATGATTACACAAGAAATGTGTTTTCAGTATAGTAACAGGCCTGCAGTATTTCATTCATCAAATGATGAGACCTTGAGGAGGACAAAATACTCCCAATTTACCAGTATCTGATCTTTTTTTTTTCTTGCGCTTCTTTGTACTTATTTGAGTCATGCTGAACTACTCTTAATAAATTATGAGATCTCTTGTTTCTCTCTTTTTTTTTAAGTTTCACTTAATGGTATTGTTTTCCAGTTCAGTAGAAGGTAAGACAGATTGAAATGTCAGAGAGCAGAACAACCGGAGAGATATAATGAAACTGGTGTTTGCAAGAAATAAAAGAAAATTATGTTGCACATAACATGCAGAAGACATATCCAAAGGGACAGCACTATTAGTAGCAGTCCAGAGATTTTTGATGCTGTATTTAAAAGTAAGCCAAGCCTTACTGTGCCCCATGTGGGCTGATAGCAGACAAGAGTCCTCTGCACAGGAGCACTGAAGTTCGGTAGTGCTACAAAAGCACATTTGATGGGCCAAGGCAGATCCCTGTGGGGGACCGTGCTCAGTCTGTCTTTTGGTAAAGCTAGAAGCAAGTCTAAGATTTCATAAATACAGAAGGCAAGCTGTTTTCATAGACAAGATACACATTTATCCAATACTTTGCTGAACAAAATGGCAAACAGAGCCACAAACTGAATTCCAGGTCCTCCACGGGGTGTCTTCACTGATTGTTGGTGGACTAAAGTTCAATGGTGAATGTGTGAATATGCTTTGCCTCCACTTATGAGTAAGATCATGACACCTTTCTACTTAATAACAGGAACTTGCTTGGTCAGACAAGTATGGTAAAAGCAAAAGTAAGCAGAACCACCACCATAAGTTTTCTTTTTATTTCTAAGCTGCATCTCATCTCCAGGGTCTCCTGAGTTTATCCTCCAGCTCCAAAGGTACTGGAGGGTAAACTCAAGTACCCAAAAATAAAGTTCCAAAAAAAATCTTTGGAACTTCATTCCTCTGGCTGAGACCCATGCCTTAGTTTTGTTATAACTGCACAAAATCACCATCATGAACCGGATATAAACAGTTTTTTAATAAACAATATACTGCTGGGTTTTTTTGGCTTCTTATATCACAATGCCCCCAAATAAAAGTATTTAAATGATGATAATCAGTATCTGTGTTTGTTGTCTGTATTTCTTTGAGAGATCAGAATTGTACCAGAAAAAAAAACTTGTCCTATATGGATAATCTGTATTCTGTCCAGTTTTGTTCCCATCCTATCCCACAGTAATTATTAAAAATTCATTCTGAGAGCAGAGGGCCACAATAAATGCCCTATAATGTCAGTTCTGTGGTCCATCTAGCCCAGTCCTCTGTCTCCAACAGTGGCAATAGGAGATGCTGGTTAGGGAGAGCACATGAGCTGAGCTGCTCTCTGCAGGCCCTTCTCCTCGTACTCCCCAGTATCCACACTCCCTGAAGCAGGGGCCAAGAGACCACATTCCTGCCTATTCCCTTCAGTCCTTCAAGCGTCTTCATGTATGGTAGTCGCTTTACAAAAACAGCTAGAGACTGCCTATGCTTTTTTGAGACTGGAACCTATAATCAAGCATGACAACAAAGGTCGGATCAAAAGTGAGGAAAAAGTACAGTAGAGAAATGAAGAAAAATGTTTCTGAAAGACTCTGAGGTGATTCAGCAAGGCAGAGTCACTGAAAAAAAAAAAAATCTGAACTGAAGCTAAATAATAAATGCACTCCTGTGGATCCATTAAGGTACATTAATGCTGCCGCTTTCCCATCTGCTCCCTGAAGTTCCAAACCAAAAACAAGTCATCTGCAGTCTTGGCTTTCTCATTGTGTGAAACATTCATCTATTAAATTAATCTGGAGAAAATGGATCCATTTCATCCCTGGTGGGACTTTGTTTTGTTTTAATAGGGTTGCATACCATGGATTGTAGCCCGTTGAGGCCACCGATAAATTATATGTGAATAAAAACAAAACCCAAATGAAACAAATAAATAATAACTACATGATATTTTTTTCCTCTAACAGAAATGCCTTTGGGATAGCTGCAATTTTTTTTCTGTTGTGTTGAGAAGGCTAGCAATTTACACTAAAAAAACTGGCACAATAACCCTGGGAATTCTTATTCTTCTATGCACAATATACAATGACAAAGTTTAATACTAAATTTCCATGTCCTCAAACTCCGATATATCTTTCAACTACGAAACAAAATTCCTGGTGCCAGTATCACAGAGGGAAAGGCTCATGCTTGACCTTGTTAAGCAAAAAATTGGAAATGTTCTTTGCAGTTTCCCAAGACAGTAATTCCCGGATGCTTTATATTGCAAAATTCCCTTCTGTCACCCTCTGATTATCATTGCTCATTTAGTTCACCATGGTGATGCAACCACCCACTTGGATCAGTGGCAAAATTTATTTCTAGTGCTTCTAAAACATATTTAAGCTCATGGTGTTCAACACTATGCCATAAAAGTGGCCTAGAAACTTTACTGTTAATGTGCTTAACAATGTTATGTTCATTTAAGTGTTTCCGCTTAGGACTAATCTGGATGATTTAATAATTATTAGGTGGAATGCCCTCTAGTCTCCCTAGACATCCCACCAAAATTAGCACATGCCCTCTGCAGAGAATAAATTGCTAACTAGCCACTTGCAGGAAAGATGGCTCATTTCTGTGGCTCACATGGTGTGTTCTCCATATCTCCTGTTGTGGTTCTCTTTTTTGTGGCTGATTAAATGTATTATCTTTTTCACATGTTCCTTTATAAAAGTGCTTTCCAAACTGTTGATTAATTAAGCTGCATCCTCACATGTGATTAGGGCACAGGACTGTGAGTCAGGCAGCTTAGGTTCCCTCTATGGTTATGCCACAGGCATCCTTCATTTTCCTGGAAAAGTCAGTTCAATGTCTCTGTTCCTAAAACACAGAGTGTTCGTACACAGATTAATGAAATATGTCTTTCCCACAGATATGTTTAATTTAGCAATACTATAAAGTAAACGCATACCTTTGATAATATGATTTCAAAATGCAAATGGCCATTAATAATTGTACATTCTAGTGCTTTTCTGCTGCATATTAAATTGTTTAGGTATATTCAAACTGTTTTATTTTTAATTTGAGAGCATTCTCTTCTTCCTGTTCATAAACTATAGAGGCCTTAGAATTAGGATTCAAAATTATAACAAACTTGTCATGTAAAATATAGCATTAAATTCACTTATAGAGATTTTAATTACCTTTATTTGTTCCTCCTCTTATGGAAAATCATTAGAGCTGGTGTAAGTCAATAAAATCTATTTACTTTTGTGGCAGATCTAAATTTGAAATGAGTAATTTATAAAAATGTCTCTATCAAAATAGGAAAATCACTTCTGAGTAGAACTTACTTCATTCTGCAATAACTTAGATATTTAAAAGGACTGACCAAAATTCGGAATGCAGAAATTCAGATTCCCACTCATGAGCACAGCAACTTTCGAATTTATTCAAAATTGAGAAATGAGTGTTGCATGAAGTTCTCTGGTCAAATTGAGCATTCTTGGCTGTACGGTCATGGCAACACGCTCACAGCATTTCCAGAAGTGGGTACTATGCGGGGTAGGTGGATAGATCCACTGCATACAGCCCAGAGCCACTACTTGAACACCTGCATCATTCTGCATCTTATCATGCAAAGATCATAAAGCTTATTTTTATCCTCACCTCTCTTCATTACATACACAGATATTTCAGGGAAGGTCTGAGATATCATGTTTGCATGACCAATAAATGAATAATACTCCTTCAATGACCTCAATTACTACTTTAGTGGTGATATAGTACTGCTATGGAGAAATCAGCAGATAAGAAGAATAGTTTCTTCATTTTTGCATAGAGAAGGCAAAAGTAAATTTAGTAACTTCAGGAATTCCAGTCATCAAGCCACAGAATGCCAAAGCGGGCTGAAGATGTAAGCTATGCTTTGTTGAAATACACCCCTCTTCTCTAGATGGGAAGGAGAATTTGAGGCTTCTCCTCTTGGGTGCAGATGTGGGAAATTCAGTTCATAGCGCTATTAGACTCTGCAATTTTAAAAACCACAGTCTTGATTTTAAAAGGAGTAGAATGCAATCAATACAAGATAGCTGATATTGACATGTCTCTCGTTATGTGCCTGATAAAAATCAGTGGTTTGTATTAACACCTTCTATCTTGCTTCATCAATTTTTACACATATCCCTCAGAACACAGCTCAAAGTCTGGTTCAATTAAGAGAGCAGTGCTCTGGTGGCTGTCTCGTTTAGTACAACTTTCTAATGTCTACTGCTGCTCCCTGGGAAACAGACTCGGTTACAAAATGGCACGATGAAAGAAATCATTGGCATAGTTTAGGGAAATCCTGGCTGCACCTAACATAAAACTTTCCCTAGAAATGGAGTGGCTTACAGGTTAAAAATGTTACCAAAATGCTGAATGTGAAATTGCTTATTATTTTAGCAAGAAAGGGGCTACAATCTTTTTCTTAATAATTTTGTCTTCAGATATTCTACTAAAGTAGACATCGTAATGGCAAAGGTAGATGCATAAATCATTACCACCCTCAGAAAACTGCATTCTGCTGTTCACAGTGTTTAAAAAAAGGAATACCTTTCTTAAATGTTAAAACAGTGGCTAAAAGGGGAGGAGGGATTATATGTGCGTATACACCTATCCTAAGCAAATATGTACACATGTACATATACATATGCATACAGTTGCTTAAGTATTTGACTAGCCCCTGGAAAACAGTAGTTTTTAAAAGGTTAATGTTATAAAGTTCTATCTGGTTGGCTTTTTATGCAAGAAACGATCTTCCTATATTTTTTTTTATTACAACCCTAATTGTATGATGTGAAGTATATAAATATTTATAAATATATATATATAATTTTAACATGAGGATTCATTTCCCCTGTATGAAATGCAAATGCCCAACCCAATTCTGCTGTTTCAGAGGCATCAGGATGGATACACATGCATTGAAAATGCTCATTGCTGTCTAGCCCTGACTATTTTTCCTCTTCTGTGCTGCAGACCAATTCCCATTTTCAGCTTGTGCTTACAGAAACATTTCAGAGAAGCACCCAACCTCTCCCAATGCTACTTTTCCTAACTTGACCACATTACCACTCCTTCATGTAATTTTAACTTACTGCCTCAGAACAAAAAAAAAAGACCACAGCATTCAGCTGTGGATGTCAGCTGTCCCAGCTGAAGTGGTTAGATCAACATGTCATGAAGGAGCATGAACCTAACGGATGAATGAAAAGATATGAGTTTTTTCTTAAAGTAAACCTCCAGAAAGCCCTATTGTGGCAGACAGATTAAGGAAGTTTCCTTTTCTGTACATAATTAACTTGGGAATAATATATGGGTAGTCTAATCTGGACTAAGGAGAACCAACTTTTGAACTCCTAGAAAATAAATGAGGGTCATTGCTAAGCAAGCAGCTACACAAAGTTGCCTAAAGCATTTTTTTTCTATGCTTTTGTGTCTTTTTTAAGATAAAAGAAACCACTGTAAATCACTCAATAAAAAAATGACCATGTTAAAGTTCACCAAAGTATGATGTATATTTAAATTGGGCCTGGGACTGAAATATGTGAGGTTATATTTAACAAAGATGAATGTTTTATTTCATACTCTGAAAACCTTTGAAACACCACCAATTGCCACAATACCTGATTGCTATTCTCTTTGCCTTGATACTTAACCTGTTTGCAAAGGACAAGCAACAGTTTTCTCAATGATGTTTTTAATCTCGGTTTGAAAAGATGAAGAAAGCAGAATAACAAAGATTTTTCCTCTAATTTGGGGGGTTTTTTTGGCTTATGAATTTTTCAATGTTCTAAAAGCAGTGGGTGTGTTTTGATGCTACCAATGAATCTCACCCATTCGCTCACATTCCCAGCTGCCCACACAGAGGCACACAAACACCTCACCTTTATAGTGCAAAAAAAAGACTGTAATCTTTCCGTCATCACAGGAATAGAAAGCACAGAGGCTAAATCAAGCATTAGAAACTATTTTGATGCACAAAATTCTTTTAAAGGCAATAGACCTCAAGCCACAGTGAAAATTTTCCTGACACAAGAGTCAGCCCCTTCTCACAGCCTTTTTTCACAGGAGGTATTGCTACTGCGCAGCAGAAGACTCACACACCACTGTCATTGACTTTCATGAGACTTTGTGGCACTCCTCCTTTTCAGTGTCCAGCTGCTTTTTGCCCACACCAACTCTTTGGTGTGGTGAGTCCTTCTGCCTCCCACCCCTCAAGCATCTTCCCATCCAAATGACAAATTAAAGGCAAATAAGAGATACCTTTTTTTTTTTTTCCCCAAAGCATGGAGAAATACAGTGGTTCTGGTTTTGTTTGTTTTCTTTCACAGAGATAAATACAAAATTTATTACATACTACTGTCTGAACAAGAGAGATGAGGAAATTTAGGCACAGTGCTAGGATGACATGTTTTTGTGTATCGCTCCACGGTATTTCCGTTGATTGAATCAGTGAAAAATGCTGTATTTTACACAGCTTCTTTTTAAAACTTAATCTAACCCAAGTTCACATTAAACTGGTCCAAAATTAACTTCAAAGTTTTGCAAATTCTGTCCAATTTTGTCCTGGCTAATTTAAGCTGGAAGCGAGCAATGAAATTCAATACCCAGAGATTTTTGTGTAATTTGTAGTTCAAAGGGGAATTTGCACTTTCCAAAGCTCTGTGGGTCTACTCTTATGATATAACAGTGCATGCCCCCACCATCTCAGGACAAGAACCTCTAGCTGACAAATCCCATTCCTCTCAGTGACAGCCCCCCTTGGACTTAACCAGAAAAGGCTGTTTAGAATCTATGTTAAAAATTTATTAGTTTCTTTCTAAGCAATAGACATTAAATTTGCCATACAAACGTTGCCCATCATGTTACTGCCACAATGATTATTAATTAATATTATGTAATATATATTAATATTATTAGCAACAAGGAAGATTTCATCTCAGTAAACATTAACTAGTGACTTTCTGTGTGTTTATACTTCTTGTATATGGCTGTCACAGGTATTCTTCAGCAGAAGAGCTGAAGGCTTCATCATACAAATATATAGCCACTGATTTAGGTTTCTGAAACAATAAGTTAATGAAGGTTTTACATTCCTCGTTCTCAAAGTCTGGGCCCACTGATCCATATATAAACAACTCTTTTGCCAAATTTGTGACAGTGCAAAGCACTCCCTTCGACACAAGCACAATGTAAAATTCAAAAGCACAAGGTCCTTGCCTACCAAACCCGAAGGAGCTGCTCACGGGTTCACTGGCTACAGACTCCCCACAGATTCTTCTCTTGCTGTAACTTCACTTTACTGGTTGCCACCAAAAACATCCTCACAATATTACTTCTCACCAAACTGGCATTTACAGTGTATTTGAAAGGTCTACAGAGCTAATAACTACCTGAAAAAACAGTTGGAAGTGTCATAGTCCTGAATACTTCATGACCTAGTATTGAAGGGGATCCTGTAGAAACACAAGCATGTTGGATTAAAATATTTTCCTACTTGCTTCTTTAGAAATCAAGAGAATAAATTCTCCTTTAACTAACAGAATTGCACAGATAGAACTGAAGATGAAATCTGGCCCACATTGCCTTGTACACTTTTCTTATGGTTGTATTAAAAAGTCCAGTTAAAACTTTGTTTAATGGCTGATGTGTATCTCTAGTTGATTTAGCATCATTTTTAGTTTTCACTAATATGCAGTTGTCTAACCCCAAGAGCCATTATGCATATAAACATTTTTAGCTCTCAGTTTGATATATATATTTTGGCTGATTAATTTTCAAAATATCTATTTGTACTTGTGCCAAACAGACTGCCATTTCCATACAAGCCTCCAGTTTATGCACGAGCACTTTATAAATCTCCAAATAAAATCTTCCATGTTTATTTTTCTTAGAGAGAAAATCCCATTAAATAAGTCTGGGCCTCTTTTCTTTACATGGATTTTACTATTGAGAGGGTAACTGTATTCTTTTCTAAGTCATATTGATGTTTGATTTTTTTTTTTTATTATGGGAAGAGAGGAAATAAAAAAAATTACTAAAAATACATGGTATTTCTACTGTGGGCTTTATCTACACAGAGCCTAAAGCACATAACCATAATTTTGTTGTCTGATGGTACTGGAGAAAGCCTAGTGCTATGGTGCTACAAAGGGGAGAAAAAAAGACTTTCCTGGAGTTGCAGCCAATACTTTGCCTGCAGCCTGGTCTCCTAAAGGACACCTACGCCATTCTGGTGGTGTTTGGTGCCTTCCACAATGTGTGTTTCTTCACATGTTTAGTTTCTTGAAATAAATTGTGGAGAATGCCTTTAAAGGGTGTCAGCAGATATAATTCATTTTATACATTTTTAGCTCTCAGTTTCATATGTGTATTTTGACTGATTAATTTACAAAATATGTATTTGCACTTGTGTCAAATATAAATTTATACTTATAATTTACTCCCCCTCATCAGAGAAGTGGGGTACCCACCTTCTGGTCCAGGAAAGGGAATGTAAAACCAAGGTAGGAAGGGAAAAAAAAATTACATTGGCAGCAGCATCCTTGGTCATCCAGCAGCCAGGCATTAACCTGGCATTCGGTCAGTGCTCCACAGAGCTGGGATATGAGATCCATAATGGCTTCTATCCTAATTTTTCAGACCTTATCCCTCTCCTGAATACCCCAGTAATCTCAGAACACAATGAGGTCTTCACTGATTATTGAATTCTCCCTGGTCTTCACTGAAGGCACTGTGGGATATAGTCCTGACACCGTGGGCAGTAGACAATGCTTCCAAAGTTAGCTTAGATGCTCCTCCTTCATTTCTAATGTATGTACATGGTTGCACGGTGGCTCCCAGATGGCCTCCACGCTGCCATGGAAGCAACCATGATTTTATCTTGTGCAACCTGGCTTTAAAATATTTAATCCAGGACATGTTAACAATGTAACAGAGCAAGCCTAGAGGCTTTGTGTGTTCAAATATTTATGCTTCCTGGGTGAGTCTTGCAAGAAGTGCTGCCAAGTATACTGTTATCAGTGTCCTATGCTGGCTAATTTAAAATTAACTTGGGCACTGCCTACATGAGTCGCAGCAACATATTTGACTGAAACTGTCCTGCCCCTCCAGCATGATATAGAGCTCAGGGGGAAGATGGAGATGAGATTAATCATGTCTGTGCCCTTCAAAACTTGAGCTACTTTGCTAGCTGGAGAGACCGACAGTGCAATTTAGGCAGCACTATAGCAATGCTAGTGAGAGTACCTTCATTCAAGGGAGATGTGAAATAGGAACCTGATGGCGTTTTGCACAGTACCTGTGCTGGGGACACTGGCCTCAGCTCTGAAAAAGGTGCACAGAGACTGCTGTTTCACACACATGCTCACAAGGAGCTCAGAGAGCGGTGGCTCGTAGAGTAAAATTGGGGACATCCTTCCCATGATTTCATAGGCAGGACAATAGTTTTCAGGAATAAGCATTTATCAGAAACATTTCTTTTCAAAAAAACCCCAAACACTGAAGAAGTGGGAAAGGAAAATAAAGGGCTGTGTGAGTTTTCTCATTTTGCCCACCAAGTTTTCTCTGGGTGTTACTCCAGAGTTAGACCCCAATAATTTTGCTTGCTGGTTTCCTTTTGAGAGAAAAACATTCAATTAGCATACAAAGATCAAGCACAAGGATGAAAAAACATCAAGAGCCTCAGAGTGTATTTATTTATGGGATTGCTCCAGATGAGCGCACACTATTGTAAAAATAATTCACTCATTTCCCAGTGCCCTTCTCATTATGTACACAGCTGTATCAGGCAAAACCAAAACTTAATCTGTTTTCAGGAGAAAGCAAGTGCAGTTCCCTGCCACAGAAATGATCCGGCATGTAGGAAATCAAGGTTCCTGCTCCTTGATTATTTGAACAGAGCAGAGCCTACTCAGTTTCTGAATCTCTCATGTAAGCAGCTTAAATGTTACTCCCTGCTCTGCCAAACCATGTTTTGTGTTTGAGTAGCGCTCTCCACTCGTCCTGCTGCTTAGCCAGCAGATAATTTCACTTAGTCGAGCTTATTTCAGGAGCAGGAGGAGTATTAAGAAATTGACTCTAAAAAAGAAACAAGAAAGAAAGCGAGAAGTTTTCCCGGCAGTCGCTCGGTGCTGTGCAGGATTATCTCAGGTTTCTAGTTTCCTAGGAACGTAGTAACTTCCCCGTGGGTTGTTTTGTGGGCGGTGTTTTTGAATATATGCTAATTCAGCTTTCCTGACAGGGAGAGGAGCCGTGTCTCAGTTACACAGCTCTCCTGACAGCCAACGGTGGCAAGGGGCTGCTACGGAGCCAGGCCATGCACTCGCGCTCGTGACAGGACCGCTCGCCCTCCTGTCGGGGCCCGTCAGCACCCCCCGGTTGCCTTTGTCACAGGCAGCGGGGCCGACATGTGCCTATGACCATGGAGATGAAGGACTCGGGCAGCGTGGTCCTGACAGCTTACCATCCCCACAGCCCAGCCAGGATACCGAGCATGGAGCAGAGCTTTGTGCAGGACATCCCCCCCAGCCATTCGCCCCCCAGCAGGTAAAGTCGAGGGATGGGGATCAGTGTCATGCCCTGACGTTTCGCCGGGGTCGGTCGTGGTTTTTTGCTGACTGTATGTCAGCCCGAGAGTGTTTCCCGATCACTCGGCCACTTCACGAGCACTTTGGTCTTGCATGTTTCTTGCCTCCACCAGGGAAGTGATTCAGCCCAGTGCTGCTGGTCAGGGTTGGGAGGGGGAAACACGAGTGGTTATTTTAAATCTTGTAAGTCAACAGATCAGGCTGGTTTCCTGCCCAAGATACTCAACAAGACAATCCCCAGGAAAAAAAGCACGTGAATCAGGCTTCTGCTCAGGTCATTTAGGACTGTATTACGGAAAGTGAGAACGCTAGAGTGACTGAGTCTGGCGCTCAGAAAGTTGATTCTGGCTTTGGTTTAGAGGATTATTTAATTCCTTCCCCATTCACCCACCAGGTCAGAAACAGCCCTTGCCTTTTTGTGAAACTGCAGTTGCTGCTTTGCACACCCACATACACACAATGGGAGATTGCATCGTTAAAGACTTAGTCTAAATAAGAAAATTCCTTTGGGTTGCAGGAAACTAAGCATTGTCTTAATTAATGCAGTCATGTGTATGTTTACTTCCCTGCTCTGTAAGAATGCATGCATTTGCACAGTTCAAAAATAGCAGTTTGGGCAATTTTATTGTTTTAGAAGATCCGACCTTTCTCCTAAATGTACGTGTCTGGGTTTTGCAATTTTCTCCAAAAGAAGTAGTATGAAAGTTCATCCTGTAAAAAGCTGAAGAAAGTAGGAAAAGTTATTCTGTGGCTTGACTAAAAAAATGAGAACTAAAGTCTGAGGAAGCAGTAGATGTCATTATCCCCAGGAATTAAGTCTGTGTCTTCTGTTAATAAAAATAATGATATCTACTTCGTATTGTTTATTTATAGGCTGATAGCTATTTTGTTTTCAATGTCATTATTTAGGTTAGCTGCATCTTCCTGTTCTTTGTGTATTTCCCTGGCTGTCTCATAAAGATAACTCCTTTGTTCTGTTAAACTGTTGTTTGAGAGCAGTACCAAAATACACAATTTCATGTTAAGAAAAGAAACACAGTCTGGCCTTTTAGAGGCAGTAAGAATGGCATTTGCTACTCAAAACAGAGAGCAGTGGTTTGGCATTGGGTTACTGGGGAGCATGTCATTTCTTCCCCAAGGAAGAATGCTAAACTCAATCTCCGTTTGAGTCTGTGAGCGACGGAAATGTGGTGTTTTGCTGTTTTTCTTGTAGGTGTGCTAATTGTTTTAAAATGCTCTTGAAACATAAGCTCAGGGTGTATGAGGGTTTAAATCACATGTGTATCACCTAAGAAAAGCAGAAGTGCAAACTGCAGTTCCTGAAAGGAAAAAAGAAAAGAGGATCCTGGCATTTTGATGGGGAACATATTTTGGAAGTTCCTGCCATGAGGCAAAGCCATGTGTCTCTCTATATGTCTATGTGCCTATAAGATTTTGGTGCTGTCTCCCCTTTCTTGTCTTCAGCTTCCTGCAGCTGTCTAATAGCAATAGCCAAATTCTGCCATATGGGTAGTCAGTGACCGTCTGAGTTTCCAAAGCCTGTTCAAGAGAGGGATTTTATTAACCCAGCATGCAGTCCTCTGGAATGCAGGATCCATGAAGGCAAATGCACTGAGTGTTTTAGCAAATGGTAAAATAGGCTCTGGCTTAATCCCTACTTCATCTTCTAAGAACTCTTTCTTGGACTGCATTTTCTGTATAGTTTCCTCTGCCGCCATCCTAATGCAAGAAGCTTTACTATAGACTCTGTCTGGTGTTGATCCCTAGGGCAGCCACCCGCACTATGGCATGTTAACTTCTTGAGTCTCCAGAAGAACGATTCAAAAAAGCATGCAAAGAACAGAGGTGTTTCCTACTTTTTGTTTGATAACAAATGCAGTTGGGACCCAGAGCCTGACTTTCCTCTGAATTCAGTTGAGTTTAGTTAGATGTAGCTCTAATGAAGTCCATACTTCAGATATAAATCTGTGAGAACAGAATCAGTCTTGGACATTACCCTTCGATTTGATAAACTGCTGACCAGTTCTCTCTCAGCTTAAGAATCAAGATTTTTCATTTTCCTTCCTCTCCCCAAAACATTTCTCTTGTTTTAGAATGATGCGCCCTTTATATCAGAAGAACAGCTCTACTCACCAGAGCCAGGCTTGGATGTGAGTGTCTCCCAGCTGTTTTCTCTTGCAAACACTTTCACTTTGGGAACCTTCTAAGCAGAGGTTTCTCACAGAAAGGGGAAGCTAATGCAGCCTCAGTCAGCATTAAACTGCTCTGCTTCCCACTATTTAAAAAGACATTGATAAAAAAGAAGGAAAGATTCAAGTAGCCATCATGAACCTCTAAACAAATGAGTAATCTTAAACACTCTTGCCCATCCAAGTACACAGCTGAGAAGCCCATGGACACCAAAGTTTACACTGATAAAGTAACTTAGATGCATCAGACCACTTGGGTTCACATCCATCTACAACTCTTGAAAGGCCAATCAGGCAGGTATCCTGTGTGCATGTCTAAAACACACCAGCAGCATTAGCATCAGCATGAAGTATAGCAGCCACAAGTATTTTTATTCATAAGTCCAGTGAGATGAGAGTGTATATACCCCATTATATGTTAGGGGATATTAGCTGCTGGGTTGTGATGGGGACAGAAGAAGATGTGCTTTAGCTGTTTCGAATGGAAGATGCATCAGTGTGCAATGAAGGATGGTAAATTCATAGGTGTAATAGAGGGGAGAGTGGGATGAAAGTTTGACTACGTAGTGATGCCGTCACCAATCTGCAAAGGAGAACTCTAGCTTCCAAATTTACTGTTGGATAACATTAATAAGATTAAGAAGAGGGACCACAAATTCCAGCCATTCTCCAGAACATCAGAGGGACTAAAAATAGCTATACTTAAATATCTCCTTCTCAGCTATTTATATCATTCATTTCTAAATTTCTCCTTTTGTTCCATCTTGCAGACTTACTTACTTTGCCAGTTCTATACATGGGGTGAGTGCTGAAAACTGCACTGTTGATTTTGCTAGAGGTCCAGGAGAATTCTCCAGCCAATTCTTCCTTTAATTCCATTAATGCAACTAGCAATTTCATTTTCTATTTTTCTAATGGGACATTCAGGTCCCTTCACTTCGCTTGTCATCTGCTTTGCATGATTGTAATTGTTGGTAGCATTTATATTATTTGTGTCTTTTTTTACTTACTGCTTTTGAGAGGAAGGTGTTGGAGAGATCTCTGTTTTCTTTGCCTGGCAGTCAGATTAACTCTATGGCATATGAGTATAGTGGGGAAGATTCCTGTGCTTGTGGCATCCCCCTCACTTTTTTAAAATCCCATTTATTAGAACTTAGATGTCACAAGTACCAATACCAAACACCCCAGAATATCACACTAACCCTTTCAATACAGATACTGTCTCAGTGCAAAGGTGAAAGTGCTGATTTATGTTACATAATGGTCAACTTTCCCATCCTCACTTCAGAGAATGAAGGACTTTGTAGTTGTGCACAAGTACTGCTCCTGGATTATATAGAGGAAAAGTGGGGCCACAGCCATACGTCTTCCTCACATCTCCTTTTTATCCTGCTAGGAGAAGCTAGGACGAGTTATTCCTGTGCTCAGAGGAAACAGGCATGTCCTCTGTGCCAAATGGCCAGTGAGCTCTCTAAGGTAATTATGCAATTAGGGGAGTACAAAGCATTCCTAAGTGAGTCATGCTCCAGCTTTCCTTGACTCAAGTATGAGAGTTAGTGAGTTCCTCAGCCCATTTGTTACTAGCATATCTACCAATAAAGAACTCATCCTGCACTGCAAATCACAGATATTTCCACTGCAATAAGTGGCTTACACTTATATGTGCATGAGATAAGAATCAGAGGAAAGAAAAGGCACATTCACAGGCTTTGTTCCTGCAGAATGGGTTTAGAGCAGCTTTTAAAGGGCACATCAAGCTTTTTATACATGGAATAAACATCTTTATAATCAATACTCATGCAAAGAGCAGCATATATACTACCAAAACTAGGAGCTTGCTACATAGGTAAAGGATAAACTGGATTTCAGCACCACTGAACAACGCAGCCAAGACCCCTTCTTAGCTTCTCCCCTAATCAACAGCAAATCTGGCACTTCCAGTTGTTTCAGTGAAATATCTTTCCAATCTCTTCATGTTCAGCACGTCTCCCTCCTTCTACTGTCAGGGGGTGACTTTCAGGCAGGCATCACTAAACTGTAGAGTCAAAAAAGAACAGGAAAAATTTCTGAAGATTCTATGTTGCCTTGAGTTACCTGCTGGTAACTTCCAGGATCCAGCTCTCCATGTCTAAGACTTGCAGATTTGGGGCCAATAGTAAAGACATTATACTGGACAAGCATGGCACCAGATCTTCTTGCAATATTTATCCTCTCTTGCAAGCCACAAGATACTACAGACATATGTCAGGGTGAGGTAAAGTGTCCTGAAAAAATGAGTGTGTCTCTGGAAGGAATACAACTGGTGGAGGAGCCTTTATGCACCAAAATTTGGCTTGTGACAAGAGGACCTGTATGAGCAGTTCAGGTTTTATCCCAACAGAAGCAGATTTTATCACACTGAAGTAAGGTCTGTATGCCCTGAGGCTGGGTGATCTGGGTTTAATTTCTGTCAGTGCTGATTGAGCAGCTCCCCTGCTCAGTTGTATACAAGTAATGTCAAGAATGTCTTCCAAGTGATGCAGGATAAACAACCTTAACTATTTTGGATGTTTATCTCACTCTACCATAAACTTCCCCAGAAGACAAAAATAAAAAGCTGGCTCCTTTTCCACAGTAAATCTTGACATGACTTGGGCCTCTTGCAGTAACTTGGACTCAAAACCTACGAAATTAAAATTTTAAAATGTACTAAAAATGGTAAAAGAAAACCCCACAAAACAGTAGTCTAGGAAAAGACCGTATTGGCACAAGTTGGACAAAAAATACATTTTGTGGAAAAAAAATTATAATTTCTAACAGCTTTCTAAAATATTATTTTTAAAGTATATTTTTATAGATGCTAAGAATGATGATTCTTAATAAAATATTTACCAGAAGGATGCATATAAATAAGTCAGACAATAGTAGACACGCTTTTCCTGTAGGTTTTAGAAATACCTACAGAATGTCCTGTGGGAGCCTCACTGAGGAATGTAGTATTTATAGCCAGTTCCTCATGTTATGGTTGAAACTAGAGTTGGCTTCTCTGGTTTCTTTTTAGTTTGGTGCTCCTGCTGCTCTCCCTGGTACCTCCATATGTAGAGCTGATGGAAAACATCTGGCACTGTCCCTTTGATCATTTTGTTTGGTTGAGCATTTAGCCAGCTGCCCCATTCATTTTTAACTAAGTCACTTATCTCTGATTACATGAGGGTTGGAGCTGCCCACAAAAAAAAACGTAAGACCTGAGAGCCCTGCATGCCCTACACAGACACCTTCAGATTGCATCTGGCAGACTGACAGCACTGGCATAACAAACCGCCAGGAATCGAGAACCGTAAAGTGTTAGTTTTGCACAGGAGATCAAAATAATTCAGTGTAAATGTGTGGAAAATGTGCAGTGGTGGGAACTGCAAGACACAACCATAGAATGGTAGTAAAAGTCCTCGCTAGAACAGTATCTGAAAAGCATCTGGTTAGCGCTGTACAAATATAGAATCACATCCTGAAATAGTGTGGAGTATCCATAGCAAACAATCAAGTTAACATCCTGGATTTTGGCTAACCACAGTACTAGCAGCCACTTGGCCCACTGCGGTCCTTTGCTTCATCTGGCCAGGCAGCACAGCAGAGTGAGGCGAGCAGGCAGCACGTCCGCCATCAGGGTGGGACCATGCTCTGTGCAGCCTTCGTGTACCACTGTGGTGGGTGCATTAAAAGAGCACAGGAGGGAAACCAGGAGAAGGGTGTCCAGAGTCATGTCCCAAGTTGGTGACTGAAGTCAGGCATCCTATCTAGCATTTTGGCCCCTTTGCCTGCCTCCTTCTTTCTCTCCTGGTGGAAACAGTCCCCATTGTGGTCTTCCAAGTCCTGTTGTATGTGCCAGGGACTCGGGAGACAAAAATAGAACGCAAGGGGGTGGGAGGAAGAGGGGAGCAAAAGAGGATGGGAGAAGGACCAACTTCACAGGTATATGACCTGATTCTCCTCCTTGTGTGTAAATAAAAGGAGTTGGAGTGAGAAAAGAAATGTCTCCCAAAGGATGTTGTGTCATAGGGCCATTTATAGCTGACCCCTAAGTCCCACCCGACACATGTGGCAATGGGTTTTGGAATGGCATTTAAGTGGTGATTTTGAAGTCAAAAGCTGAACTGGTTTAAAAGACAGGTTGTTTGAAAAAGAGCCCTATTATCCTGAAGGATTATTTTAGCAGAGGTCAGCAGAAGTGCTTGAGTTGGCACCCCCTGTAATTAATGCAAGGGAAAGACTTATGCTTTGTGAGGGATCCCTCATCTCTGTAATTCATTTTTTCCCCTTCCTGTATCTGTTAACTTTCCAGACACTGCCAGAGTCTCTGAGGAGAGTGGAACAAACACTGGAGCAGGGAGCCTATTATCAGCTTGTTCTTTTGAAGACGGTTATGTTTTCTTATTTAGGATGTTATGTGTAATACTCAGCTACTGTCAGCCTGTGGGATTTTCAGATGTGCAAAATCATCCAGTTTAGGATGGACGTATGTTTAGACAGAAGAAAGCTGAACAAAGGAGAGAGAGAAATCTCTGCTACTAAGTGTTGCCATTATTGAATTTCTACCTGAGGACTATATAAGCCTTTTAAAACATCTTTTTGTGCAGAAGTTGCTCTGAGCATGTAATGAGCAAAATAATGACCATAAGTCTTTTTGTGGAGGGTAGAAGAGCCCTGCCAGTGCAGAGAGACAGAGGAGAGAATATACTGAAAACCTATATCGGATATAGAAGTCCAGCTGGGTTGACATCATTTACCAGCTGAAAGACAAGAAAGCAAGAGGCAAGCTGAGGAACTATATTTTAAATATCTGTGGGCGAAACCTCAGGACATCAGACATCAGGTCACTCTCACAGTTTGCTACAAGAGATGGAAGGAGCTCTAGATCTGTAAATCCTCATGTTTTACTACAGCTAATCAGAAAAATACTAGTTTCCCAATGGACAGATTTGGGCGGGGAATAACAAATTTATACAAGGCCTGAATTTGACTCACTGAGTAGTATGTTCCTCACTAACTACACCCCTGCAGACATCAGAGAGTCTGCAGTTACCCAGACTCTGGTTTAGTCTATGCAAACTCTAGGTATGGTGATGGAGAGCCTCCTCCTCATCAGTTTCTCTTTCTCTGGCTAACAAAAGCTCAGAACAAAGTATCATCCAAGCTTATTTTCTGGCCCAGTGATGATCATACCTAGTGGTCAAGAGGGAATCTAAAAGTGAGAACGTCAGATCCTTTTTAAGGTTAACATTAGTATGAGAGCAAGAACTGGATTGTTGTAGCATTCAATCTAACATTAAGTGCTCTGTCTTTTTTATATTCTAGTCTAATAAAAGGTCAATAATAAATCCTGCCATGGAATATCAAGTGGGATATGAGCCTTGTTTATACACATGGACTGGGTTAATGGATACTTAGGTGTAGTAATGGAGGTTTTACCTCTGAATTCAGTGGAAATGGGATCAAGCCACCAGAACTCAGATCTTTTTGTCAATAACTTTGCTTACAGTGAACGATCTGATTATGCTACCTCTTGCCTCAGCTCAGGCTGACTTCCTATTTAATAGGATTCTTGCAGAATAAGACATCAGTATGAAGTCTTAGATAATTTAAACATAATGGTGACTAGGCCTGTCTTCCTTTTGCAATACTTCCCTCCATTATTCAAATATTTTGAAAACTTGAGTTCTAAATATTTGTCTGGATATATTGGAGATGAATATAAAACCTTTGCTGTAGTTACAGGTGAAACATGGAGCAGGGGAGCCTAGGGAATTCTCTGAAGATGTTTTGCAAGCTTGGCTGTCCTTGGCCATTTCTGGGCCAGATGGTGCCCATATCATGCATGTGCAAGGCAGCGAAAGGAAACAGCGAGCTTATCCTGATGAACAGAGACAAGGGAAGCCTTTGTACTCAGGCTGCAGCAGGATTTCACATTGAAAGTGCTCACTTCTGGAGAGAGGGTGGGCAGAAGGAAGCAGGGACAGCTGGCCAAGCACAGGAGAGGGGTCTTTTAAATATGTGGGAGTCTTTAGTCTCCTGCTGAAACAATTGTGTCTGCCTTGTGTAAGGTCCTTCTTACATCTTCCACTCACAGGTTGCATTTTCCCATAATTCCCAGTGATCTGCTGAAATCCTTTGACACTGCCTTGCTTGCTTGCTTTCTTCCCTCCTTCTCTCTTTCAATTAGCAAAAGCAATTAAACCATGAGAATTTAAGGATAACATTACTGGAAATGTGAGGTTTCTGGAAGTATTAATTTATTCTTATTTACGTGTGTGTGTACAATATGTACAAGTCCATGGATGGAGCATGAAGATTAAGGCTACCCATGTGCCACTGGCAATTCGCAAACTACATGGCAAACATTAGAGTTACTTTTCCCACAAGTCAAATATTAACTGGAATCTTCTTCAAGCGTATGTCTTCAAGCCATCTGTTGCCTCTGACAAAGAGTGGCAATTAAACAAACAAAGGAACCTACTATGTCAATTTTTGAAAAGCCTTCTTCAACATACAGGACATCCATGTTCTGTATTTAGGAAGCACACTACAGATTTTTGGGAGGGACATTGACTCTGCAGCTGTTTTGTGTGGTCAAGATGCTTTTCATCCTTAATGGACTCCATCTCTTACGGGTTTTTTTAGCTACTGATTTTTTTTATAAGATTTAGCTAACCCAGGCCTGATGTTAACTGTGCCACACTCAGCAATGCAGTAAGATCATGCAAACCAAACCAGCTTGCCTCAGTCTACACGGAACACAAGTAAATCTGCAGTTAATTACATTGTGTGCCATGCAACAATGAGTCACTGCAGTTTTAAGGAATCGCCTATTTGTATGGTGAGTTTATTGTCATAGGATGTCCTTGGAGGCCCATTTTCTCTTTCCAGATTCAAACACAGTGTATGATATTCATGTGGGTAATGAGGATGTCTATAATTAACACTGTTAGTGTTATCAAGAATTCTAAAAGATACAGTAAATTGTACTTTTCACAGTTAACCTTCTCATACTTACATGGAGACTTATTGAAGCAAGAAGGAGGTGTATTGGTTTTTTATTTAATTCTCAGTCCTTTTTTTTTTTTGCTCTCAGACACAGGACACTGAAATTTGTGTACTATGCGTACGTAAGGCCCAGTTGTGATGCCTATATTCTGACACCTATTGAAAATCTATATTGCAGGCAAAAAGGAACCAAATACAGCAGTGAAAAAATCAAAAGGTTCAGTCTGATATTAGAAGGTTTAACAGCAAGGTAATAAATCCATGGCTTTAGTGAATTTCATGATTATCACATAACAATTACAACACAGGAATTCAGGATACCTTTTTATGGGGTGGCTGCAAGCAAACCCCACCTCCCTTTGCCTGTGTCCAGGAGCTGTACAGTGATGTTAGCACAGCATTTTGCCCAAGCCAATAAGAAGGCGCAGCACCGCACTACCACAGCTATAGGGCTTCTGGCCCAGGGGAGCCTGTGTCCAGACCGCTGACATGGCTATAGGTGGAAACTTGAAGGCTGGAATTCAAAGTGTTTAGACTAATACTGCAGGACTGATAAGAAAAAAAAAAAAGGTTATGTTTTTTTCTGAGCAGGCCACTCTGCTGATTAATAGTTTAGGTCGGGCATGTTCAGGTCTGGGTGCATAAAGTAAATAGGTATAAAGTTATACTGCATTTTTCTCAAATATTTTGCAGGCTGGAGGGGAAGCTTTATCCAACTTACCTGAACCATAACAGAATATCTCATTTATTTGTGCAAATCAGATTCCTACCAGAGCAAAGCACATGAAAAAGGAGTGGTGCTTGTGATATTCAGTTCAAAAAGCTTATTGGCAATACTATCAAGGCATTCATCATCTGAATCCCTGCAGACTCCAGCAGAAGAGTCAAGGGTACAGCAGGGATCCAGAACTAGTCCTATGAATAAATTTTAAAAAGATTTTAAATTTTTATTAGGTTAGATTTTTTTCCCCTAACTTAGCTAATCCGTGTGAAGAGTAGAGTTCTGATTTTCCTAGCAAATAGAGCCTAAAATATCTGTTATTTCTTAAACAATAGATAGGCCAGTCAGCATCTGAATACCCATTAGCATCTCTTTCTAATTAAATCTCATCAGCTGGATCAGGAATATGATGATGTTCAGAGGCTGAATTGAGCCACATTGAGACACTGTAAATAAGGTTCATAACCTTTATTCTTGAGCTGTCATTTCAGACTTTGGTTTCTGAATCATTTCATGGCATTGATCCAGGGCTTCAGTTATGCTGAAAAAGACATTGACATGAAAAAGACATAAGTGGGTGGAAAAACATCATTCAGCAGTTAGCTGGGTATATCTGCTGAAAGTATGTCTGTAATTCTGTGAAGGAGATGGTGTTACTAAGAACAGATTGGTTTCTGAGACTGCCTTGAACCCAGCCAGCTGTAGTTAAACCCTCAAAGGCTGACAAAGTGCATTCCTAATTATATCAGTGGAGAGGATGGCTAGATTAAGTTACCTCCTTTGAGACTATTGGTGATGAGTTTCCATCACTGAGATAGATTCTGTATTTCATCCAAACCAAAGGAGACCTCAGACTGTGCAACAATAGAAATGAACCAAACATTGAAATGATATGTGTCTGTGGGGCTACCCTAAAGCCCCCAGATAGCCACATCCCATGAATTCACTGGACATAGCACTAACAATAACATTTGATAGGTAATGTTTGAAGACTTTGAATAAATTTAAACTTAGTATTGGATTCATCTTTGAACTTAAGTAAAGCAGTTTGCATCAGGTATCAGAAACAGTCAGGAAAGTAATAGATAGTGGGAAGAGTTTTTCTGATATCTTTACAGAAAATGCATATTTATGGCCTTGGCCATCTTCACAGGGTCTTACAACATTCACTGACGTCAATATACTTAAGCAACTGGTATAGCTGAAGATAAGAAGCTCAGTATTTATTTTTCTGTGCTTTCCTGTGATCTATATTTAGTTAAAAATGTAACTTAATACCACTTTTCCATCATTCATGACAACCTAAAAAATTAGTAATGCCCTATACTGTGGTTAGAGCAGACCGAATTTAGCATCTTCTGAAGATCATTTGAAAACGATAAGTAGGTCTCAGGGATAAACAATGAACAACACATACTTATGTATGGTGAGAGCAATGACGTATTCTTACAGAAGGGGAGGAAACTTCTTAATCTTCAGTATCGATTTTACATTTGATGTAAAGAATTTTCTCACTTTGCAAAACCGCTGCTGTGCATTTTATGTTTAGGAGACATAAGGAAAATTCCTGTTTGCTTAAGCTAACATTTCTGCCACCATTGGCCTTTCTCACATTTAAACTGTGCTACCTAAAGGCAGAGAGACGATACAGTGCTCTGTACATGCCACCTGGAAAACCCTGTTTAGAATTATGCAGTGTGATGGGCTGATCAGATAAGTCATGCCTGTAGATAGGACATGTTTTTTTTAACCATTGAACTGTGGAGGTTATAGAGAGTTGAATCTTTAGATTACAGATGTAATTGACATCTCACAACATTTAAGGTCAGTTCCAAAACTCCTCTTGGCGGCAGTAGGCTTTGAGCTTGTCTCTAAAGATCTACATGTCCCTGCAACCAATTCTATATCCTTGACATACATTGCAGTGCTTCTTTTTGGTCATTTATGCTATTCATTCCATTCTCTTATTTAAAAACTCCTAAATTCCTCACAGGGATGAATCAGTTATTGAATTTCTCTGTAATCACATTTCTATTGAATCCACTTTGTGCATGTATTGGAATTTGATAGAAAACAATAAACTTAGCCAAAAGCTACTGAACTACACAGGAAAGATAATTGAGTGGGGCAATTCTGTAATGGTCACTCATGATGGAAAAATGTAGCAAGTTCAACGGGATATTTTTCCTATTAAATTCATCATAGTCACTTTTTTGGATTGCTCTCAGAGAAATATACTTACGAATGGAAATATTATCACAACTTAGCACTGGACCCCAAAATCCAAACAAAACAATGAAGCAACACAGACTTTCCTTCCTATTCTGATTGCATCACTGGAACCACTGCCTAATAGAGGGATTTTGTTTGAAAAAACTTCCTTCTGTGTTTTTTACAGTGCTGTGTGTCTGCATTCCTGTTCAGTTGTATGCTTGATTAGCTGAAATCAAATACAATGATGCAGATCTCCAAGCAGCTATAAAAACTCAAAGTGAGCAATACTAACAGCAAAAAAAATATTCTACATTGCGATCTTCATGGGAATTGCTGTGCAGAAAGCAGAAGATCTGACGCAAAAATCATGTATGTGTTTTTCCTTTGTGTTATTTTGTCATTATGTAAGTGCGCAGAAGTTTGCTCTTTCGCAGACTTCAAATAGCCATGTGGACAGGTAACAAAGGACGTACTGTTTGTGTCTCTGCCTCATGCACAGCTATCCTCTGGCTGGCAGCTGGAAAGTGGCTAGATTTTAAGAAATTCTGTAAGTATCAAGCTGTGGGATTTTTTCCTCTACCCGTGATATTCTCTATGCTTTTGATATTACTTTTGACTTTTGATGAGTTGCTCTTTTGTGGTTTTGCAATAAGTCCTATAGATTTTGAGAATGGGGAAGGTATTTTGGTCTTTGCAGTTGATGTTGTGCCTTCTAGGGATGAATCATTGAATTGATTTTGATCACAGACATCAATTTAAATGAATATAAATATAATTTTTAGGTGCCTAAGATAAGAAGATTGGTGGAGATTTATATCATCCTATCCGTATTTTCAGAATGTGTAGCTTATGTAAAGATAAGATAAAATAAAATGATACAATCACCAATCGGAAACCTAACCAAGGAATCTTCCAATCATTAAAAGAATTTAAAGGAACTCAAGATAAAACTCAAAATTTAAGTATAAAGTGGCAATTAGTTAAGGAAATAGGAAGTACATAAGTAAAAAAGAAAACATCTAAAATCTACTTTTATGACAGCCATGTTTTCATGTAAATGCTTTTGCTATGCAGATGAGGGTTTTTTTTTGCATTTGTCTTGTCATCAAACAAAACTTGGTTGGTCAATCTTTGAAAATGAGACATGTTTGACAGCATTGGAAGAGATCTTGCTGAGTAGATACACTCTTCCGTTACTAAGTAGTGAAGTGAAGGATAGACCAAAACCATGATGAAAGTAGACAAAAGATCATGCAAAATTCTTTAGTTGAAGCTTATTTTAAATGAATCTCAACTTCAACATTTAGTTTTGATGTGGTGCTTCACTTAAATTACTGATTTAATCACGCACTTGTTGAAATTAAAGCTGTTGAAAAGTTCTGTAATTGCATTATGTAGAAAAGAAAGTTTGTGACCAGAATATTAAATACTGATTGTTGAAATCAAAATAGTTACTTGGAAGTCTAAACAAGTAACTGAAACACTGATGTCACTAGGTATTTCAACAAAGAAAGCGTAAGGAAATACACATTTGTACCAGATACGATGGGAGAACCTTTTTGAAAGGTCAAGTCTGTACATTTCTTTGATGCAATCCTTGAAATGCCTAAAATCAAATTATTTATTACACTGTATTTGAGTTCTGACTATTATCATATACAATATGTAAATAGGAAAGTCCTGCTTCCCTGGGAATTATAAGAGAGTAGCTTCTTGGTTAGCTGTGGCTTCATGCTACGATCCTATGTTTGCCTAACAAAAATGAAATTAGTTCATTTTGCATGAAGAAACCAACCAGATAATATCTTGAGTGGAAATTCTTGACTTACTTACATACTTCTACTGTCTGTACCATAGAAAGTTTTCTGATTTTCTCTACTTCTAAGTACTTTGAACACCTTCTCATGGATGGGCTAGTTTTAATCCTTGTGACAAGACAGATAAGGAGAGCAACACTGTGGCTCCTTTGAGTTGCTGTAGTTGTCTAATTTTCATTGGACACGAACTTTATCATAAACTTATTCTTAGTAGCACTTGCCCTGTGTTTCCTGCAGCGTTGACTGGGCCTGATTCACACGTTATTATTCATATTCTGTTTCATATAGAAATATTCTATATAAAATTGTTAAATTGTGCTTTTGTCACAGATAGATAGACACCTGGGGGAATTAACTGCATTGCCCAGTTGCTAATAAAGGACAGACTCAGGCAACTTCTATGCTTGACTGTGGGATGTGCCAGGGCGTGCTCTGGGGTCCTCTTGACCCATCTCCCAGCTCAGACCATTGCCTCAAAGTGTTACAGTGTGACCAGAAAACGTTCCCTGTCGGTTTTCAGAACTGTAGCTCTGCTATGGCCAGGGTGAGGACAGAAAGTGTAGGAAAAACAAACAAAATAGCTGCCCACAGACTCGTGTACCTCCTGGAGCTGTGACAAGTGCATCTATGTGAGCATTTTCTGGAGGAAACTTCAGAGGAATAGGCAGCTCACAAATACAGAACATAGTTTCTGTTTGTTCCTTGTTTGATCAAAAGTTATTGGCAAATTCCCACCAAGCCCGTAAGTGCTGTTTGGTAGTAGCTACCTCCAAACTACTTTCATTCCCTCCTAGTCAATTAGGACTCAGAAAGACAAGCAAGTTGTGATGACTTAACAAGCCACCACTTACAACATGAAGTTTTGTAACTGCCCAGGGACCTGCTTTTAGCACAGGGCAAATAAAAAGTAACTTAACTAGGCTTTTACCTCTTTCATGACAGAATAACTCTGAATTATGCCACATTTGCCATGGACCAAACTTTCACATGATAGTTAATATAGCTTGGTTGCCAACTAGGAACTTTTCCAGCAGTAGCAATAGCATTATTTGTCTTAGTTCTTAGAATTATATGCATCTGAAACTCTTTCCCCTGGACCAAAAGAACTCCATAACTACACCTGAGAAAGAAAGAAATTTTCTTGGGTGATACGTAGATACGAAAAAAGGGGCATTAGTGCTTCCTCCTGTCCCCACCACCACCTTCTGAGATAGATAGGAAAAAAACATTTTTTTAATCCATGTATCTTAAAAGTTCTGGGCTATGGTAGTCAACTGTCAACTTCTTAAATAACAACACAGCATCAGGCATCCTTACTAAAATGATGATCGAGCAAAGTATGATTTATATTGCCCATTTCACTGGCATTATCATTCAGCAGTGCAGGATCCACAGCACAAATAACTTTGAGAAAGAAAGCTCTTTGAGAACATGTTCTAAGTTCATCTAAAATTTCTCTCCAAGGCTAGGAGAAGATTAATGCAGTCATGAAAGCAAAGGCCTGGTGCCTCTTTCAGCTCCTTTTCCAGTTGACCGAATGCTAAAATGATCACAGAAATTTCCTCTTAAGTCTCACTGCACAACCCACATGCATGCATAGCTCCAGCACAAGTGATGGCTGCAGCCTGTGCAGGAGAAATACCCCTAACCTGCCTGCCTGCCAGCCAGCCATCTTGCCCTAATTCAGGCTCCAAGGCTCCGACTTGAGCCCAGATGGCTCTGCCTTGAGAGTCAGCAGTGTCAGCAGTGCAGAGGCACACGTCCCACCTCAGCCGCTTGCCGTGCCCTCCCTGAGGGAAAGCAGCTCCAGCTAGGACAGCTTCCAGTCGGGCAGCACTCAGTTTCAAAAACATCCATGTAAAAGCTGGCATCTGCACAAATCACAGGTCTGAGGAAGTTCTGGAGATAGTTGTAACTGCTGGAAAGGAAGAAGTGGAAAGCCGGGAGCTTGTTTAAAAAAACAAAGTGGCAACTAGGGTTTTATTTTCTTCCCGCTGCCTTCTGGCAGGTGACCTCAGTGGATGTGTGAGTGCTGAGCACTACATGGCAGCAGTCTTGCTTCAGTTCAGTTTGAACCCAGTTTATGAACAGCCAGAGAGCTACTCAGCCATCCTACCTGCCCCCATCCCCAAAAAACCCCAAGGCATTGGAATAACCTCTGATGCAGGCGTCGGTGCTCTCAAATGCAACAGCACACTCACCACACAGCTTTGGGGAGCTCATTAGAGGACAGAGTCAGTGTTTTTCAGCTCCAAACTCCTGATGGGCCTTGTCCAAGCACCCCTGATTTAAGTTTAAAAAAAAGCAGCAGATCTCCGAGCTCTTTTTTTAACTCCATGCTTGTGAAAAGGTGATAAGGGGAAATTTCACAATGTTCTCCTCCTCTACCAGTGCACGTATGAATTGTTTTACAGAAAAGGCAAAGCAAGAAAGGGTAAAATAAGAGAGATCTTAAAATGCAAACCAAAGAGCTTATTAATATGGCAAAGCTAACATAATGCCATCTGGTTTATGTCTGGTCCCCATTTGGAGCTTGATCCTGCTGGGTACGTAGTGCTCAGGCTGTTCCCGATGGCACTCTCCAGAGCACACTTAACACTAAGCGCTTTACTGGATCGTGGCCAACATGCTGAGCACCTCACAGGAATCAGGCCTTGCTTAATTTTTCTGATTTGTAGGAAAAAACTCTTTCCAGCTCTGAGCCCTGGCACTTCTGACTGAGATTTTTCTTTCCCCACCCCACTCCAACCCCCATATTTTTTCTTTTTTATTCTGAATAGTCAGTGCCAAGCAGGGTTAGGCCACTGGTTACCCACTGTGGAAACTCCAGTATAGGCCACTGGCCTCTGGGAACACTCCAGGGAACAATATTTTAGCCTGAACTGAGTTCCTACCTGGAATTATTCAAAATTCCTTTTGCTCAACCTGTGAAAAAGAAAAACTTCAGAGGAGAAGGGAGAGCGTGTAATAAATTCTCCAGCATTGTCAGTGTATATTCCAAAGAGGCAATGGGCTGTTAAATCAAATCAAAGAAATTCCTAGAACACCAGGACTCACCATGTGCCTGACAGCGTACACTGCATGAAATACTTCAAGTCGATAACTCTAAACGCGGCTGTCACCACAAGGTGCACCTTCCGTGCACTCAACTTCCATCTCTTTCCAATAACAGTGAATCTTTGCAAAGAGCAGCTGTAAATTACAAATCCTAAGCAAATTTTCAAATTTTATAGCCAGATCTGTAACCAGTCTGAAGACTATAAGGAGAAAGGGATGACAAAGCAAACGGAGACACTTTTTGCTGTCATGGCAAGTCTGCTCAAGGTTTTAGTTTCAGGATCAGGCTGCATAATTCCCCTATCAGCTGATCATTACTCAATGCTTTAAAAATCCTTGAAGAGTACACATTTGCCATGGTATGGTCTCTCCCGTGCTCATCTGTGCATTCATACATGTATGTATGCGTGTGGTGTGTGGTAGTTGCCTGCAGTGCATCAGCTGTGGTACCGAAGAACAGACACCCGGCATTTTAACCATGTGGAAAACCACACTGCCTGTGGAAACCCAGGAACACCACCCCTCGCCTGCCGCCTGCTCACTCTTCCACTTCCCCCACAACAAAATTTTACCAGCATTGCAAACCTCCGGCCGTCTTCATATAGCTGCTATAGTCTCTCAGCAGCCTGCCAGAAAGAAAAACAAAAATAAAGGAAATATTTACCTCTTTTCCTCAGTTATAAAATTGGCGTAGGGCCTGAAAAAGACAAAGTATAGTCCTGGATCACTGATTAGATTAAGGCTTTGTATGCGTGCACATATGTTCATACCCTCCGAGGCCAGAAATAATTCCTCACTGGACCAGAGCACTATGCCTCATAGGACCCAAGACGGCAGCTTTAAAATTGCCATGTAATTGAATACAGGAAAGACTCTGACTTTTTATTGTTATAGTTATGTTTTTCTTATACCTCTAACTTTCTGAGTTTATGTAGTGAGAAAGAAGCAATTCCATCTCTGAAATGTAGCTGTCTTAGGGGTATAAGACGACATTTGCTGACTGAACTGCAATCAGGACACGGCCAGGGAGCACAGTGCTCCACATGGGCAGAGGTGGGCTGCAGGCTCTTGAGGGTAAACAGCATTTTTCAGTGTAGCTGGTACAAAGCACAGCACCTAGGAGGCCTTTACTTCTGACTCACACCTCCAGTGCATAATAATAATAGTAGTAGTAATAATAACAACAACAACATTCTCACAGCACACAGAAACAAATGCAATGAGCAGAGGTGACTTAAGCAGCAGACTGAAATTTCATGAGTACTGTAAACAGGCCTCGACGTACGCTGAAATTGGGCCAGAATACTAGAGACAGCACTGCAGCCCTACCAAGACATGGCCCCATCGGATTTCCTGGCAGGTCTCTTACACCCACATCCCTGACACGGATGCAGAGGGTAAAGGGCGTCTTCATCAGATAGCATTTCTGTGTCCTGTGTGGATGACATTGTCAGATTTCACTGCCTCCCCTTTAAAACACATGCTTTTTCCCATCTGCCATAACCCGCCACTAAGTAAGCTAATAATGTATGTCCTATAAGATGTAAGTTGTCCTCTCAGCTTACATGGATCAGCAGAAAAACAAGAACGGGGACCATGTGAAACATTCATCCATCAGAGTACCCGAAGAGGGCTGCCTGCAGTTGCAACAGCTGGCAAAGGAAGCTGTTACTGCAGTTTTGCCAGGAAAGCCTTTTCGAAACACCATCTCTTATCAAATATCTTGATTTTTTCCTCTCTCTGATCCAGCACTTTTTATTAGTCATAATCAACATTTTTCTTCTTGCCAATGCCAAAAAAGTCCTGCCGGTGAAACCACTGGCACTGGGGTCAGTACCAGTTGTTACACGAACAACAGGGAGCTGAAGCACTTTGATGCAAGAGAGAGTGTTGCAAGAGGAAATAACTGTCAGATAATCATCTCTCAGGACTACATGAAACCTGTGACGTTGTCACACGGCTGGTGTCCTCAGGCCTCCCAGGTGGATTTGTGCAAGTGTGAGGGGGACTGAGAAAGAAAAGCTGGAAACAGCAGGTGATGGCTGGCCCTGAAGAAGTGCTCTTCTGTATATCGCCGTTCATGAAAGCCATGGGTCTGGGTATATCTTGTTTGGGCAGTGTTGTTGAAGGCAGAGATTTCTAAATCTTGATAAAAGCCTTGATCTTGAAAGCAAGCAGGAACTTCATTCAGGCTCGTGAAGGCATTTCTGTTTGAAAAGATGTATGTTCGTTTCCCAAGCAGATAAAAGTGCCTTTGGGGGCCTGAGTCTCCACTACTTTGCACCCGCTGTAGCCATTCAGGCCTGCACAAGGAGGGCCAAAACACCACTTTCAGTAGTGCTAGTGATGGTCCTGGTTCCTCAGGGGGCATGGATAGGATTTTGGCCGCACTCAGTGTGCCAAGCACTGAACATGGTGGGCTCTAGGCCTCTGGATAGAAGTCAGGCAAGGGAGATCTGTGGCCTCAGCTACTGTCATTCTCTTAATGCCAATGAACTGTGGCAATTGTAAACAATAGTATTACATTTACTTTTGAGAGGGGCTGCTGCTTTTTCTGTTCTTTTTTATCTCACACTAATATTTTCAAATTTCTCATATTTTATTTATGATTAAATGTCTGTGATGGTTCACAGTGGAGTGGTTAACATGGATTCCTTCTTTTAAACTTGCTAATAAAAGTTTCTTTTCTCCTACACTCTTTTTTGCTGCATTGTACAAGACAGGCCTCTCGAATTCTGCCTGACTGCCAAGCCCAGTTCTGCTTTCATGTCAAATAATTAACAAAATTTTAGACTAACCTAATATTTACATTATACGTTGTAATTAGATATGTCTTTGACTTATGTATGTTTCTGTTTAAAGGAATGAACTTTGGAGATTGGACATTTCTAATTGATTGAGCATATTCAGAGCCATAATTATGTATAGAAAGTAAAAACTTCTTTTTTCCTTTGTCTGTTTGTGTCCAACAGAACTTTCAGATGTAATGCCTATTTAGTCAGGGATTTTTTTAAAGTCCTTTTACTGGAACACATTTCATGATTTACAGTCCCTCTCAAGTAATATTACTGATTAAATTAACATTACCTAATGGGTGAAACTAGTAAGATATTTTGTTCAGATTAAATCCTCACCTTTAAGGAGAAGTGAATTGGTTGATAGACCATTAGAAACTCAGCAGAAACTTAACCCAGTTCTTAAAATAAAGGTTACTGGCCAAATACGAATTTAGCAGTTACGGTTACTTTTAAAGTCACATTAGAGAAGAACATCTGTTAATATAAAAATATCTCTGATACATTACAGTGGTTTAGCTGTAGTTACTTTAGCAGTGCTTGGTTAACGTCTAAGGGAGGAAGGGGAATAAATGTCTTATATTTGGCAATCAGTAAGCAGGGCTTTTACCCATTGCTTGGCTTGTTTGGGTTTAGACAAAGTTCCTCTGTTTTTGCTCAAGCAGTAATCATTCAGCCCTTGATGTCATGCATTCTGGGTTTTCTATACTCGTTACAATAATCTTTGAACCCTCAGCCCACATCATATGTTATGAATATTCTTTTTTTGGAGAAGAGAGGCAGGCAATCATTTTAGACTGCAGGAACCCTACCCGGAAGATTTCCCTGTGCGTCAAAGGCATGGAGCAACATCAGGGAGAAGAAGTAGCGGAAAGACCAGTTTGGAAAGATGGTTTGGGATGAGAAAAAGCAAAATGGGGAAGGATCAGTGAAAAAGATTACTTTTAAGGGTCAGAATTTCACTGCTCTTGAGGGGTGATTCAAACTGTACCTAGGAAAGCCTCTTCAGGGCCACACCTGGTTCAGGGTGTGAGCATGGTCAGGCTGTTGCTGCAGAGGAGCAAAAGCCAGAAATTGGTCCTGGTGAATGTAGGAAATGGTAGCCTTACAAACGATCAGCTTATGTCCTTCTTTCCAAGAGAAAATACATTGAAATTCAGAGATACTAGCAAGTAACGATTTTCTTCATCTTCTTGCCAGATGACTGGTAAGGTTTGTTATTCATTTCCTCCTCACTCAGTGACTCGTCTACCAGACTGTCATCTTTTTATTCTTGGCCTTCTTGGGTTAATGCAAGAAGCAAGACAGGCTTTTGTTGTAGGGAGCTAATAGGAGAATATTGTCAAAGGTCACCAGATGACTGAAAATCAAAGTGCAAACTAGTGTTTCTCCAGAGATCAAAGAGCCACCTGAAAAACCTCTGTGTTTGTAAATTCAGCACAAAAAATGGCTCTCCCATCACATGGCTCCACATACTGTTTTCAGTGTACATATGGCCCTGGTCTGTGGCTATTGCAATGGGCACTGGAAAACAAGCTCGGTCTCTTCCTGTTCATTTACTGGTGGAGGAGGTTTTTTTCCACCAGGCAAGTTCATTTGTCAAGGTGACCTTCGCAGCTGACACCGAGCGTTACTGCAGATAAAGAATGCTGCCTCAGCGTGTTTGTGAAACCCAGCTCAGCGGCCAGCCGCGGGCCTCCTGCAAGGCACAGGGGCGTTGCAAAACAAAACCCTTCCTACAGGCACTGCGAGGGTTTCTCTGTTCCACAGTTTTCGTACGTCGGCACTGCACATTTTGCAATCCTTCTTTTGTCATGCTCTGTAAACCCTCTTCTCTTGCCTGACTGGTTTTATGTCTAAATGGTCTTGAGGTTAAGTAGTTTCTTTTGAAAAATCTCTGTTCTTTAAATTAATGGTATCCTAGGCAGGGCTAAGACCACAATTAAATCTTAATCGATCATGAGTGTAGGTAGGAAATTTCACAGATCCCCTGCCAAAGCCCAGACAGAAGAAGATCTGCAGAGATCTCCTAAGAGAAGGTTTAACCTTTCATGGCATCTGAGAAGCTGATGTCAATTCTGGACTGCTTGGCCATGAATGACTATCTTCTTCCTATCTACATAGTTGCTTTCAAATACATCACTTATTAAGTTTTAGGATATTGCCATTTTTCTACCATGAAAAACAAGCCAGATTTGGAGCATGTGTTCTTAGTGTATCCCAGTGTTAATGTAAAATCTAGCCTGGCGAAGAGCCTCTGATTTTTGCTCACTAACAGCTGGAATAGATCAATATATAGAGTCCCTGGAAATAGCAGACATGTTTCAGAAGAAACCACCACATGATTATGATCATGCCAGTTTAATTTCTGTGGAATAATTAATCCGATGATAATTCTTCCAGTTCCTTCCTTGTAGTTTTATTTTCATGCTTGCCATATGACATCAGTTAGACAAGTCCTTAAAGCTATTCCCCAGCAGCAGTGACCTGTTAAAACAGAAGACTGTCGTTAGAAGTGGGACCAAAAAAAAGGAACATTTCTTTTTCAGGGGAAAAAAAAAGGTTTGGGTTGATCAGAATAATCTACTATTTTTTTCAGCCAAGAAAAAAAATACGCAAAAATCAGAAAAAGCTGAACCATTTCATTGCAACATCTTCTAAATGAACTGTTTTGTTTCTAATTTATGTGGAGTTAACTTTCAACAGAAAAGTAAAAAAAATCTCTGAGATGAAACTGTTTATTGTTCTGAATTTCTACAGGAAAAGCAAATGGCTTTGTTTCAGATTAACTTTAAATGAAGATTTTGTTCAATTACTTGTTTGGCCAAAGCCCTGAAAAATCAGTTATTTACATAGCTAATTGTTTATGACTGGTTCTTACATCCAGATGCAGCAAAAAGCTTAAACATTTGTCTCATTGTGAGGATAATCTATGTATTTCTGCAGTCATAAAATCAAGTCAACAGCAGGTCTATTTTATGTCCCAGCATTTAACTTTAGAAAAAGAATAGCATGAAATCACGTGTCAGTATTTATCAGTTGTATGACATTCAGTATATCTGCTGAAATATTTCATCATTATGTCCCATATGTGGAATTAGTTCAGAGCTGCTTTTCTACCAACCATGAAACAGAACACTCAGATACGAATAAAGACACTAGTGCAGGCAGATCTCTGTGTCATGCTTCGGTGTGACACCTGTGTATACGAGTTCACCACTGTTTATTTTTCGTAGGACAGCTGTGATTAGGGCTCACCATTGTGCTGGTCCAGAAAGAGTGAGGACAAAAAAGGATGTTTAAACATATTTATGTACTTTTATGGCAAGACTTTTAATCTAAGTGTTTGTTTAAATTGTATTTAAAGAAAACACTGTATTTGGGAGGTAAAATATGTGAAGTGCAAGGACACTGCAGGGAGAGGGTCACAGTTGCCTTATTTTTTAGTGTACCTAATGCCCAGAGAGCCCTTATCCATTTCCAGCATTTAACAACTCTTTGGTGAGTCCCTCACTGTCTTCTCATCTCATCCATAGGTGAGCTGAATTGCTCTTTGGGGGTGGCTTTCTTTCCACTGGCTGTAATCAGACGCCTGTGGCAAGCAGGTCCTGGCTCACACGTTCTGGTTCAACATCTAGTGTCAGACAAGAGGGTCCAGCGCTTACTGAAACACAGGGAGTGTTTTAATTGCCAACAGCAGCCAGAGGGAAGGCATGCTCATTGTGAATTGCTGCAAGTGAGCCAGCCTCTGCTTCCTCCCCTCTCTCCCCGACCACATTTTTCTGTACCGCACAGGCAGCGAGCTGCAAGGGACTTCATATTCCCTAAATCCAACCGAAACTCACGTTAATTCCTAGGAAAACCTAGGTCACTGTTACTGAAGGTTGTTTAAATTCCAGTAGAGAGCAACTTTGGGAAAAGGCAATCCTAAAACTGCATGTATCTGACTGTTCAGCCAAAGCCTAGAATTAAGTAGAAATTTACTTCAATTTCTTCATACAGCTACAACTCAAGAAGAGTAATAGTGGCAGCAGTGTACCACTTAGTTAAAAAGAGGGAGAAGACATCCCTGAAGGAAGCGAGGAGGGCAGTCTCATGACTATTCAGCCTAGAGGTTGCCTCTGAATGTCTATAAGTGGTAACACTATAGAGGTATTTAGTCAGGATGATATGGACTAGCATCACTATATCATTTCAGACAAAACAGCAATAGCTGCCAAGCGGTTGCTGATCACCACCAACACCAGCTGGATTTGTAGCATGAACAGCCCCACAGGCACTACCAAATTCCTGAGACACCCTTTTCCCTGCAGTTTATCCTTTAAAGGATCCTGGTCCCTAAACAGACCTACAGACAATGGTAAATGATTGGAAGTTTTCCAGTTTTTCAAGGATTTATGTGATCCTAAAAGTTCACCAGAAGAAACAGAAAGGCAACATTAAGTCCAGTTTAAAAACATAAAGCAAATTTAACTTCAAGATGAACTGTAAAACCAAACCACTTCTGGTTTTGCTCTTTTCTGTCCCCTTCGGAAATCTGTGGCTGATTCAGGAAGTCCTTTCCCTTCTCTTTTTTTTCCCCCAGCTTTTTTTTCCCCTTTCTTTCTCTGCTTGTTCTGATTAAATAACAGACTTTCTTTTCCCTTTATTCTGCTGAAGGGCTTTAGCCATGTCTTGGAGGAAGTGAAGGATATCAAAAAGCTTATAACCAGAAAGTCAGCTTTTCCTCCTGTATTTCAGACTGGAGGAATGATGACAGGAATGCTGTAAATTTGACAGACCAGTTTAAGCATTTCAATGGATAAACAAAGGTTTGGTGGAGGGAGTAAACTTTAACCGTCTCATATGCTTTCCATGCTTAAGTTATTTCTCAGGGCTCCTTTAGCAGCATTAACAGAACAGTGTGTTTCCTCATCCCCCAGCGGCAGCTCAAAATCATCCCCAAATTTTAAGACTTTATCAATCTTGTGGCCAAAACCCAGCTCTGGGCCACTGTTCATAGAAAACCTGGTGCATGCTTTTTTCAGCATTCATCTAGGCCTCCCACTGATCTTCTCACTGTAGGAAAAGCAAGAAAGGCTTTCCCATAAATATTTGATTTCTTAACAGCTGTACTCTGGCTCGCTTCTCCTTCCTCACTGGCGTTGTGCACTATGCTTCTGCTCTGGGTGGCGCAGCCATCTCCGTGCAGAAAGAGCTCCTCATTAATTTGCATCTGGTCATTTACGATTTTTTGTATTATGCTAATGGTAGTGTCTCATATCCCTTTAGCAGAAAACACAAAAACTGGCTCTGTGTTTTTCTGAGCCACCCCACAGGGACTCTCCTGAATTACAGCGCAGCTTAGTGCTGATTACTTTTTTATTTCTCCTCTTAGGAAATGGATAAAAGGTTTAAGTTCTGACACAAACAGGAAAACACACTAAGAGCATTTATCCTGAAGGCATCTACTTTTTAAATAGTGATGAAGCAGTGTCAGTCCGTTTCCCACAAGGGCCAGAAGCTCCACCGCTCTTTGTTCCCGCAGCCTTTGTACGACTAGAGGCAGAATATCCTATCACAGGCTGTCAGATAGCTCCCAGAATATCCAACTTGGTGATCATCATAGGCTGAGGAGGGACTCACTGCCACTAGGAGCATGAAGAAGTTGGGTTTCAGAAGGACTCTGCTTTACCTCTTTAAGGATAACACCAAGGCTTTATTCTGCTCCGAGGTAAGACTTGCGGAATTTACTAAATGAGTAACTTCTCAGCCTTCCAGACCCTGCTCTCTCCCTCTTGTTTTCTTAAACGAGGAGTGACAGGAGGGGGAGCAAGCTGTCAGAGTTATCACTAGTGGAATTTTCCAGCTTTACCAGGCAGGAAAGGGGGAACAAAAAAAAATGATCCACTGTACAAAAACAACTGGACACAGTGCAAGCGAAAGCAACTGCAGGATGGGCATATGCATGCTTTGCATTGACTCAAGCTGTATGAAAATGCGCCTCAAGAATCTATTTAACATAAACCCCTTTAAGGTTTTATTAACGAGGTGTGCTTCTGGAAAATTATACTCTGTTACAATACAATTTTTTTCTCACCATTTATTCTGTTTAAAAATGTGTTCTGCTGGAATAATGTTCCAGAGGGAGCAGAATCTTTACTTCAAATTGGATTAATCACAGTTTTTCCCATTTTTGCTTTCATTTGATTTGGGGTCAGAAATTTGTCTTTTTCAAATTTGGCTTTCTGATGTCCTATAGAGGTTTATGATAATTATGTGTATTTCAGCTCAGTGTCATGACCAGGCTCTAATTTGCACAAGCAGAGCTTTATACAAGCCTAGCTGTAAGGAAAGAAGAAACTTCTGACTTATATCATTCCATGGGAGGAAAGCCAGGTCTGACAATTTAAGTGATGCGTTCATACAGATTACATGGCTAAATGAGCTAAAGTGCTCCTACATTCACAAATACATTATCGTAATCCACATTTTTCAAATTGTGCTCAAATCTGGTTTGGTTCTGTACACTCAGCAGGCAGGGATTTGCAGGTAGAGCAGTCTTTTTCTAATGGAAACTTTCAGTTTGAAGGTGCTTATGTCCCGTAACCAGGTAAAAATCCAGGACATCAGGGGACTGGTGGTGAAGAGCAGCTAAAACTGTTTACCTAGTAATGAAAACTGGAGAAATTCAAGGGAGCTGGAAACTAGGACTTGTTCACATTGTTTTGAGGAAACTGGAAGCTTGTTTATGTGGTCTAAATAAATGCAAACAATAGACCATCAATCCAGCACTCACGGACAGGCTCTCTCATCCCTCACAGAGGGATTTCAGGGGATTTCTCTTCCGCTGGCTGGCTGGCATGACGCTCGCAGCTCTGCACCTCCAGAGTAAACATCAGGAGTGTTTGAGGAGTTTCTTTTAGCAGTTCTTGCTCCGTGGCAGCTTGCACACACTGAAATGGCCAGCGCAACCTTTCCGGTTCCAAAGTCCCCCTGCAGCAAAATATCACAAGCCGGGGTCATGACCACCAGCAGAAATAATACTCCTTGCCTTGGGGAAAACTTTTCAAGGATTTCTTCCCCTGTTATTCCCTCTGTAGGGGCAGCATGAGGCCTATACTGCGGATCAAAGGGATCAGATGCTGCAGAGCAGCAGAGCAGTACAATATGATGATCATGGTCCGATATGATGAGTATATAATAGATTTTAATTGACTTTGATCAGGATGAAAGAGCAAGCACTTTCTTTTTCCTTTGTCAAACATGAAGATTCACTGAAAGGGAATCCAGGCAGGTAATATCCCTGGAGATTTGACTTTTGCTACCTAGATTCTTGATTGATGTGTTTAGAAAAGGGAATCAGATCAGCAGAGTTATTGTGAAATTTCCACTGGACAGTTATACTCCTAGCACTAATAGAGTTTCTTCAGCAAATACGTCATTACGAGTCCCACTAGTGTTCTGTCAGGATGGGAGATAGGGCTTACTGGCGTAAATGATTGTCCAAACTGCTTTTTGTGATTTTGTGACTCCTTTTTCATATGACTGGAAGAATTCTGAGGGATGTCCCATTGCTGGGTTTGCTCCTGTTTGTTCTTAGCGAAGGTGATCCTGTCCATGCAGTGAAAAGGTATCTCACTTTTGGGTGTTAGGGTTTTTTCAGGCAGGGCTTTGTAATGCAATTGCAAAGTGATTCCTAATTCAGAAAGCTTCTGTGAGACACAGAAACGTAGATGTTTCTAGATAGCTAGAAATTCTCCACTGTTGATGCTGTTTTAAGATAATGACCAAATTCTCATGAAAATTAACCTAGCAGCTCTAAGCAACATTATATTTTCTTCAAATTTCTCAATTACTTTTTATTAGAAAGTATCTTCAAATGCACTATTTTGGAAAACCTTAGGTGGTGAGCTGTGCGTAAGTGATCATAATGATATAGCAGCCTCTTAATTTGACAGATCTTTCTCACACCCAAATGATTCCAACTACTTTGAATAAAGTCTGTTCCATTTTTATCTTGAATTACGCTTCCATTAAGCAACCAATTAAAGTTGATCCCCTGGTTCATGCCATACAAAACATTCCATTTTATGTGTTATCTAGACTTTTTCACAAAGGCTTTTAGGAGATTACTAAAATTTTCCCTCCCTTTGTTCCCATCTTTGCTGTGTATTCATACATATATTTATATGCAAGTATGAATCCATATATATATATAGTAATCTTCCCCTTAGGATATTATGTGTGTATGTCATAAAGGAAAAGGAGATTAATGGTACAATACAATACAAACAGGCCAACTTTATGGCGGTCTTGCAGAAACTCCTGCCAAGCAAAAGAATAAATAACATTGGCTGTGCTAATCAAAGCCAAATTTAAAAGACAAGGCTTGAATTTAGGTGGTCAAAATCCCAGAAAACTGGGCAAGCTTAATGCTCACAGAAAAAGAAGAACTCCAAGGACAAAGAGTAAAATAGTATACAATTAAGTTGAAGGCAAATTTTCAAAAGTGCTTCTGTGACTTAAAAGCCTAAGTACCACCTTCAAAATTGTCTTTGTGTGCAAGAGCATTTAGTCTCCCTGTACGTCCATAGGGTTTGTGCTCCTGAATCCTTCAGTCTTTTCTGAAACTGGGAGTTAGGTGACTACCCTCCTAAGTCCCTTTTGGAAGCATAATCTGTAGTCACCTGGAAGTCCAGAAAAGATACTGATCCAAGCAGTGGCTGAATACCAACCACGGATACCAACTCAAACCAAAGGACTAGAGGTACAAGCATGATTATTCCCCTGTTTTACTGGAAAGCAATCTATCGTCTCTGTTTTGGATTTAACTCGTGAAGATGTGTTAGCCTGTTCAAGATCCTGTGGAAGCATTTTGAATCAGTTGTAACTGACGTAAATATAGCCTTTGACTGGAAATCTTCCAGAGCAAGAGAGCTCCAACAGTTCAGCCAAGATGCATTATATCAAAAGCATGGATAAGTAATTCGGTGTCCTCGTGGGAAGGATAGCATTACAGCTTCACAACATTCATAAAGTGCCTGCACAGTGAAAGATCTGACATGATCATTAAGAGATGGATGAATGCCCTGTGAATCTTAACCTCCTATCATGGATCATGGCTGTTATCTAGGCAGGAGCGGGAAGAGGAGCATGTACTCACAATGACAGAGGGCACAATAACAGCTTAGTTGTACCCATTTGACGTGAGCATGTGAGCTTTCACACATGATTTACTATGTTTGTATAGCAATATTAATTACTTTTTAGAGGCTGTCCAGCCAAGAATATGTGCAGGGCTGACAAAGCTCAGTTAGAAAACTCAGCCAAGCTCTGCAGGACTTACTAAAGATTAGTGGTTCTATTACTCATGGTGTACCATAGCTTTAAGTCACGAACTAGCTCTTGTATTTTTAACCCTCTTCTGTGGCAAAACATCTGTGTGATTTTTAGAGATGTCACTTTACCTCCCTTCATAATTCTTATTTGACAAAGTCTCCATGTTCCTGTTATAATGAATTAGCTCTTGCCCATATAGTTAATTAAATGATGCAGGGTGTGGTTGGGGTGTTTTAGTAGTTACCAAATTCTTGATTCTGTTGGTACTATCCATCACATGATGATTTCATATCTGAGTTCAGATTCCCAGCTGTGACTGAGGACAACTCAACACAGCTTAAAGAGACAATTCTCCAAAGTCCTCTTTCCATTCTCCCAATGCAACCTGGTGCAAATGCAGAACAGCTTAGAATAAACCAGAACAAATCAGTAACTGTCAAAATAGCCAAGAGTAGTCCCTTCCTGTAATACATGATGTCTACAAAAGGTGGTGTAGAACTTTCTAGCACGGTTCTAGGCCATCTAGGGTTTCTGCTTCCCAGGAGAACATGAATGGGCATTTTGTACCTATGTTAAGATGCTTGAAGCTAAGGTAATATTGTCCCTCTGTGTCTTCTGAGCCTTGAAGACTTCCCTCCAGCATGAGCCCATTTTCCTCAGAGATTTCCAAGAGCTACCTCTTACTCCCCCGGTGTCAATATTAAGACATTTAAACTTCCAAACCCTATGCACAAGAGTCATTTGGCTGGCTTCAGCAGGGCTGCTTGTAGGATTCAGAATTATTCATATCACTGAGGAACTGCAGACAAAGGCACCATGTTTTGCAAATATTAGTGGTCTCTTTAGGTCCAAGAGCTTCAGGAGCTGCATATATTTGGAAAGTTAGCTTTGAAATACCTGGCATGCTGCAGCTTCCCTCAGAGTGCTCATAGATGAAATATTTGAGATAAACCTCTAAAATAAAATAAGCAGGACAAAAAAAAGGTAGTTGAAAGCAACTGGAAAGCAGCTATGCATCATGTACTAGTATTCCCATTTAAGAGGTGATTTTTTCTTATTCTGTTATTTGCCTTTTTATGGTCATTGTAAAGAAGCGTAACCTAGTCAAGCATGTCCAGCTCTCACAGGAGTTCAAGTGGTTTGGAAGCATCACTGATTCATTTGGCTCCTTACATAGAAAGGTTATGTTTTCCACAGGCACATAGTACAACCATTTGAACACAAATTAGAAAAATACCAGTTGGAATTTAGGGTGTTGCCTTGAAAATTCTCATGAAGATATTCCCTCTGTCTCTTTAGCATAAGCCTAGAAATCACTTTAAGATCACAGAAAACTTTTTGTACCCCGTTGATTGGAATTTTATAGCCAAAGTATAAGAATGTGCATTGTTTTTTCCTTGCCCTCTTCATTCCTCTGTTGAAGACCTGAAAATATAATAAACTAAATTTGATTTTCTGGTCCATTGATTCCTCAAAAAATGGAAACATCTGCTCTTTGGACACCTGTGATCTTCTGCTTGGTGTTCCCTGTCTGTTGTGTTTGTCTCCATCAAATTTAAGCTTCCGTTCTTCATCTTCAGCTCTGCTCTGTCCTTTCTTATGGTTACATCTCCCACCATCTCACCATGAGCTTTCATAGTACTGGTAATGCTACTAGTATCATCTGGCAACTCAAGAGGTTCTTGCCGACACATTTCTGTACCTACATTATAAATTAAAATTCTCTAGACCAATCATCTCCAATAGGAGTCTTCTACCTGCTTTTGCTTTAAATTCAGCTTTAGGCTTACACAATTATGCTTGTACAGTTATCAATGTCCTGAATGAGAGAGGTTACCAAATAATATACCGTTATTTAATTTTAAAGTGAGTGAAAAACACCTTAAAATTTTGACCAAAAAGAAGATGAGCGAATTAGCAAGAAATTAGTTGTTCATTGTTTCCCTCAAAAACATTGGTCAAAAATCTATTCTAATACAGCTTGCTTTTTAAAGCTTGAAGGTGAAATGTGCACTACATTAGCAAAACTTCTGTTGGCTTCAGCAGAGCCAAGAGGATTTACCTCTGTTAATATTGCCTAGCTGTTTGGGATTTTTTAGTAGTTAATTTTTTTAGAATGCAAAGTACCATATTTGCTTTGACTCTGAGCTTTTTGTAAACATTTAGAACTGGATGGAGAGAGAGAGGCTGGTGTGTGACTTCTGATAAGGAGATATGACAGTCAAATGCTGCTGGAGAAATGTGTGGGAACACACCCATCAGCTGCAATCCTCATCCCTTGCCCTGTATGTCAGGTCCCCCTGTGCCGCACTGGTATCACCTCCTCTCTGCACAGAGCCCTTATCAGCTTCTCTGCTTGCTCCACCTCTACACAAGGCTCCCACCCAGCCCAGCAGCACTTGCTTTCTGGAAAACAGAAAAGGAAGGAAAAGAGGCAGGGTTCAGGGTTGGCTGCAGATGGAGAGATGGAAGGGTACAGACGAGGTCTCATGTTGCCTCAAGTCATCCAGAATAAAGTCGCAGACTGTTCTGGACATTGAAAAGAATAATCAACAGATAATGTGCTAAAAATCTGTTTTTCTGTAGTTTCCACGTTGATGTACTTTCCATCAGTTTACAACTGATGCGTAACCATTTTTCTTCAGGTAAAAATAGGAACATAGTGCTTTGAGGTATTCTCCAAGATTCATCAACATCATTGCTTTATTCAGTGTACATTCTTCATCTACACTGCTTTATTAAGCAGCCTCTTTAACAAAAGAACAGTCTATTCAACAAATTTGAGACTCTTTCCAAAGTAACTCATACAATCTTTACCAATGTGCTTGAGTGGCAAAAAATAGAATTATGCACACATCTTGATTTTTATTTGGCTACAGCATTTTCCAGCAAATTTTTCATTCCTTCTGACTGATTCAGTATGCCACAAAGTACAATACACCATGGAAAATACAAGCTGAGGGTTCAGAATTGCCCGACAGCCAACCCAGAGCTGCCGAGAAAAATCTAAATGGTGAGAAGTACATTTGCTCATGAAATTTTTGTGATTTGTAATAACTTCAACATTAGCAGTGCCACAAAGAAGGATGTTCTGAATTTAAACATAAGGGATAAATTAAGCCAATGGGGTTGTAACAGTTTATAACTATCTGAGAATCAGATCCAGGATTTTTATAGTGACAATGTGACGTTGCTCCTCACTGTGTTGAAAGATTTAACAGTATCTTCACCACATAAGCATTTTTCAGTAAAATAGCTTTGAAAGTTGTGCATTGCTTAGCTTTAAAAGTTCAATGTGTTGCTTTCTGTTACTTCAGTCCAGTCCTGTGAATACTATTAAGCACAATGTTCAAAATGTTTTCTCACAAATTGCAGGGTAACTGATACCATTCATGACTAAAATGTAAATGAATACATTAGAGAGTTTACATATTCATATTTTGTAGCTCAACCATTGCCTCCCATATACATTAAAACACATTTAAAGGAAAACCCAATATCTCATGAAAATAAGTACTGCTTGTTTGCTTAGGTCCTGAAGCCTTTGAAAAAAATGTAATGGGTGGAGTGGTGACATTTACTTAAAAGGGTGCATTAATTATAGGAAGAGAGAAAGTAACAGCTGGAGGTTGCTTAAAGCTAAGCACAAAGAAAACTTTAAAGATATATTGCATGACTTCGAGCTCCTGTGTAGTTTATATGTTCACTCTCTAGAAGTATCTGCCTCCCTTCGTTGATTATATCAGGAGCTTAAAGAGCTTCACTTGCAATGTATGTACTTGCATTAGATGTCTTCCAGTAGGTAGTATAGTCCAGTTCTTTATGTTGTTACCTTAATTCAACCAAAATGACTGAATTTGTCTTTTTAAGTGCTTCAGAGAGAGAAAGTCCTATAAATACTGTGAGTTCCTTAATGATAATTATCATGCTGGTTGAAAGGATAGCTCTTTTAGAATGATATAAAATAAAAATAAGTATATGTTCTTCCACAATTGCCACTTAAATGCACCAATGTTAGCAGCTGTGCTGAAAGCTGTAGAAAGTTTGACCTCTTATGTTTCAGTGTTTCATTGTGCCTGATGAGTATTTTAATATTTCTTTTTCTTTAGAAAATCTAGTTTGTGATTCTAGAACCAAAAATCTTTTAACACTGTCCAGTTTACATCCACTGTGTGTTTTCCTTGGTGTACTTCTTTGCTTGTTGAATGATTTAAGCTTCATCTGAGCTCTCTAACCTGTGCATTTCCTGCAGTGTTAACTGTATCCTGTTGTGTTATAAATAATGAGTCTGGCTAAGTATGAGTTGCTGGCAATGGCTTATCAATTTTATTGTGAGAGAAGATTCTGGATTAGTCTGCACATTACCCTCCTTCTCCTAGCCTCCTTGGTATTTGTAGTTACACACACATGCATGCATAGTGGCCTGACATACTCCAGTTGGCTTCAGAGGATGCTATCCCCAGGGAGTGCTTACAGGGCTGTTGCTTACCTTCGAAGTGACACTGCCAGAGCAGTAGGAAGCAAAAGAGAAATACATCTTTTCCACTGCCTTTTGTGAGAGTTTTCTCACTCCTACAGATAACTCTCTGAGGAGGGACTGAGTGAATGCAGTGAAAAGCATTAAACTTCATGCAATACCAGCGTTTAGGCAGGATCTAGTGCATTTGTGCTTCCCCCCCTCCTTTTCATTCATGTGACTGCTTCATCTTTGCTTGCTACTTTGGGTAAGACACCAGGTAGCTGCTTGCACCAAGCTGCAGAACGAAACGTGTCCGCCTCATACTTACTGTGTGGCTTAACCAAGTAATTCATCCCAAAGACTGGTAATCTTATAGTAGTATATCCAGGGCTGTCATACATCTTGATTTCAAATTCTGTCCAGGTGGAATTTGAAGGGTTTGCCTTGGATTTTGGGGTGCTCAGCTACCTAGCGATCTCTCTGGGTGAGTGCCAGACAGCTGGAATTTTTGGAGGCACCTAGTCAACATGAGTGGATAAATTGTACAGTGCATGCACAGTGAGCCCAATGCTCCTGGAGGCCTTCATCAGCTCTGAGGCATATGTACAGTGAACTGTCAGATTCACTGTGTTCAATGCTCAGACACAAATCATTTGTACTGTACATGCACAATAGATCAAACATTTCCTGGAAGCACGGGATTTCCTAAGTCCTCAGTACGTGGCCCACATGCCTATGTTTCTTCCTGGAAAACTTTGATCTGTTTCATATAAAAGCAATTGGACTTAAGCAAGCACAAATACAACAAAAGAATTTGTCTCCTCTAACAGTAAAAATGTGTTGTAAATGTTTAAGATGTTTAAACTAGCTGCTCAGAACCAGCTTTTGTCTGCTGTAGGCCATGTCCAGATGCTTCTTATCTTGCCCATATCCATTGAAAATTACATCTAACATACTCTGTCATGATCTTCTCATGTCCTTAAGTCTTCAGCATTCAAAACTAGCTTATCCTGCTGCCTCTTAATCTACATGAAAAGAATCCTTTTCCAATTCACTTGAAAAAAAATGGTTAACAGAATGTACTCTTGTTAGTGTTAATCATTTGGGAATCCCTGCTGCCCTTTAGGAACAGCCTTGTTAGGAGAATGAAGACAAAATAGAGTCCCTTTCAGATTTTGACAGACACAATTGAAGCCATGTAGAGCACTGTCTATGTCGCATCGAGCCAGCACTGGAGTGATGTGACTGCCAGTGTGGAGGAGAGGTCTGGGTCATGTCCCCAAAGGTCATCGTTGCCAGCAGGCAATACCTAGAGAGTATATTCCCTGCACTCCCCTAGCTCAAAGGGTCTGATTGTGAGAGCACTCATATTGAAATGCACAAACAGAGAGAGATTCTTCTGCAATCTTCACGCTCAGCCACAGAGCCGTCACAATGTGGCCTTTGTTACAGACAGGGGACTTCCCTACCACTTACAAAAAAGTTGCGTAAGAGAGAGCTGAAGAACCCAAGGTGAAATGCATTTTTAAATGCTGGCAGGTAACACTGGCATGCAAACTCTACAGCTGAATCTCCTAACTCCTGTTAGTACCTTTGATGAATTGCAGATGAGTTATGAATAAATAAATGAAACTCTTTTAATTCCTTTAAATCCTATAAGTCTTATAAGTTTTTCTCTTTTAAGACTTTAAAGATTAAGACTCATTAAACAAGTCCTTTTGGTCCACAAAATGTTTCTGGATACAGAAAAGCATCTTTAGAAATAAAATTAATAGTTGACAGAAGCATATTTTGTAGAAGGTTTTGTAGAATTCAAAGACGTGCAAAGTACTGAAATCCTGTGTTTTCAAGCCTAGCTGATATAGTAATGTGATAACTCGGCTTATTTTCAAACCCAGCTTTGTAACGAAGAGCAATCAGATTAATATGATTTTGGAGTTCTGCTAGGCAGCAGGATGAGAACATTATTAATGAAATAAAAACCTATTCTGCTTCTCCTGCCAACACTCTGTTACAAGGGAGGCTGGATGACACCTCCATGAAATCAATAAGTATGATAAGTTAAATATTTGCTATGCTAGCTGTTAGAGAAAGAAAAGGGAAACTTTAGGATCCCCTGCCTACAACTTGCCTGACATCTGCAAGACAATCAGAAACAGAAGTGTGCAGATGAAGTTGTGGGGATATTGCCTGAGATATGCCCCTCTCTGTGGGCAGAATCCACCAAGCATGGAGAGAAGGAAACAAGTAGACAGCAAACAGTGCTGGAACAGGGTCACCAGGAAGGACCCAGAAGATGAGATTTGGGGCAAGAGTGAACTGTGCCATGAGCTGTGCACAAAGATACTATTTCCAATTGCTGGACTCTTTCTTTGCCTGGAATTTGTACACATTTTATAAAAAAAAAAAAAAAGAGAAATACTGGCACATGACTGATTCCTAACATTTCAGAACAGAAGAAAATATAGTTCTTAATAAAGAGGAATAAATTTTGTTTCTCTATCAATGCAAGCTATCATCCCATTTTTTACATTTGGGAAGAGCTGAGCAGAGAGAGGGTAAATATTTTTTGTCAGAAGTTGCTGAATTGTTATGATAAACTGAAGGACAGAAAGATTGGATACAGGAAACCACAGTCTATGCTGCCACTGTTGTGTTTTTCAAGCACTACTGATTTCATTAGATTAAGTGGCTACACTGATAGAATGATTGTAGTATGAAAAAGTGGATCTTAGTCCTAAAATGACCAGGAGAATTCGCTTTCTTCATCTTCCCCATTCCTATAAAAGTGACTAATTGTGGTGAAGCAGGTTCACGACCTGCTGAATGAAATGAAGCATAATGATGCGCAAGAGTAAGATGTCCTGTCTCTCTGTGTAAACAAGGATTAAATGCTGGTTGTAACTACAAGATGGCTTTATTGCTCCCATTTGTTTTATGGATTCTTTACCATCCATTACTTAATTAAACTGAAAACACAAGCCTCACTTTATCATTAGTCAGCCTGTGAGCAATCATTAGATGTCACTGAACCGGCTCTTCGCATGGTTTGACAAACCTTCACTTTGGGGATAGGATAAGAATTGCTTATTGGATTTGGCTTGGCTATCCTGAAATCTATGTGTGCTGTCAGACCATGAACAGCACACTTCTGCCTGATATACGGAATATAAAATATAGGTTCAGTGGGCCTGGTTTGCTATTGCATTTCATCAGCATTATAAACATACACCAGGGCAAAACCAGAGTCACACACAGTTGAATCAGCCTCCTTGTGCCCCATGGAAATACCCTACTTCTTTGCAAAAATCTTTCCACAGAAAGCTTTCTACATTATATCATCCTATTTCCCCTTACTGGCACTCTTTAACCCTTTCTTCTGTGACCAATATCCAGTAATAGGGGAGTTCTTTGATAACGTTGGCTGTTGTAGTATATTTTTCCCTTCTTTCTTTTTCTTTCCTTTTTCAAGGGTTTGGGTTTGTGTCTGTGTGGCCTTTTTTTTTTAATTCCACCCTGAAAACAATTTCAGCTGGTTCAGTGGAGTCACTGTAATTTTTGCTTGGTACTTTAAGGTTCGTCCTTCTCTCCCAGCATTTTCCATCTAGGAAGCCAGAATCTGAGATCCCTCTTGTGTTTAATTTAGTCAGCCTTTCAGATTAGCTCACTACTGCCTGTGAGAGGGAGCAAATGAAACTGAGCATGAGCTTCATGACTGCTACTTACCTAACAAGACTAGTTTTCAAATTTTCTGTAAGAACAACAGATTTGGCTTAGTGAAAACATTTTATCCTTGTAAACTTCTCTACAGACACTGAGAAAAAGAGCAAACAAGCCAGGAAGCCTTGAGGGTGAAAAAGGTATCCAGAACATGGGTTTTCAGCTAGGAATGTTCCCAGATGACAGGCAACCTGGGCTTGTTCAGCTATTTCTGAGACAGGCAGGCAGCTTGCTGAGTCAGTGCTCATTCAGTGTCCTTCAAGAATGAATTAAAAGCGGTGAAGAATATACTTTACTTCCTCAGTAAGTAGGATTTTTTTTTCCCTGAAACTGTTTTGAGCAGCTTTGGCTGGAGGAAATGGAGACAACTGCCATTATCCCATAAAAGCAAGACCACTTCCTCCAGGACAAAAGCCACAGGTATATGGGTCAAAAAGGCAGCTGGAGGTCTTTTCAAACATGTGAGCTTTTAATAGGCAGACTCAGAATAATTGCAGAAGGTTTGTACCAGACCACCTGGAAGCAAGCTTCAGCTGTTTACCAATAAGGATAAAGCACCTCTGCCTAACCTTTCTTGTTACAGGAATTTTACACAGCTTGATTTAATCTGGGCTGAGATAACAAGCCTCAGATATGAGGTTCTCAGGAGACTTTGTTTAGCTGATTTTCCAAATAAGCTCTGTACTTTTAATATTGTAAATGCACGTTAATTACCCAGGAACCTTAGACGTATTTGGTAAAGCTGGTTGTCACAGCAGTTGTTGCCATGCTACGTGGTCTGTTTTGCATTTAGCTTTTTGGTATGGTAATATTACAAAATAACATACTGTGGGGAGAAAAGAAACAACCTGCCAAGCCTCTTTCTTCCTAATATGGTGAAATAAAAAGCCTTGGTTTGAGCTAGCTGAAGTGCTGATGGAGTCAAAGCCCAAGGATCAGTCTGGTGTGGTGCGTGAAGAGTACAAGGGTCGTGGTTAAGATTTACACTGGGAGAGCAGGAAATGTTTAAATTCCCTGACCATGACTAAATGATGGGAGCCAGTGATGCTATCAGGGAAAAAGCCCTCTTCTCATCCCGGCACGTGTTTGATTCCAGACCAGCGAAAGCATTTCTTCCTATGATTGCTGGTGTGGGAGCTCTGGGCTGTGCTATATAGCAGATGTAGGGACTTATTTTTCACAGAGGTTTATACTAAGCAGGGATATGAATTGCTCAGTTGGCAGAGCCCCTAGCTAAAGAGGCCAGGGAGGGACAGGTTGCGGCCAGATGATGGGCACCCGCTCCACGCCTGACACCAGGCCATGGTGTCTCTCTCTGCTTGTACAGCGCCTGGTGAAAAGGGGCCCCAAATGCCATTAGAGTGCCAGGAAGTTTTGCCTTTTTCCTTATTTGTGTTCACTATCACCTTTTAAACAAAAGAGCGCAGCTTTTCACAGGAGTAAGCAGTTGGCTGGCGGGAGCTGTTTCCCCCGTCCCCACCAGCTCCCAGCTGAAGAGGTGGGGTTTTCTGGCTGCTTCTCAGGGGTTCTGCTTCTGCTCATTAAAAACTCTGCTTGGGGATGCTTGGTTCAGTATTAACTCATTATATTTAAGTTCTGTGAGACTTGCATTTTCTTTTTCCTTGCTGATGCCAATGCAGGGAAGAGAGATAGGTGAATCCATAAAAAAACAGAGGCCGACACATCCAGACACATAATTCCAGTAATTATGATTTATCAGGTACCCCAGTCATCTGAGGCTTTGTGAACAAAAGCCGACTGAAACACTCATGTCTCCCCAGAGGGAGAGCTACATGGAAAGCACTCAAATAGCTTTAACCACACTTGTGTCACAAATTCTTCTCAGATTTGGTGACTGTGGCTTGTTCAAACTAAAACAATAACAGTTTCAGTGCTATGTTTAAAAGCAAACAATGATTTGCTGTTTATGAGGGAAAAAAAAGGATAGAAACACTGAAGATAGCACTTCTCTTCCTGGAGGACGTGTCTCCACAGCACCATAGTACATTTTATTCTGCTGAAATATTGTCACCCATCAGAAAGCTTTGCTTCCCAGCAGCTGACCAAAAGCACATGGGCAGGTTTGGCAGCTGAATCATCCATATGACACCTCCCTGTGTTCAAAAAGGGGCAAAGGCCTGAGCTTTGCCTTTTTAAAACACTGATAATGTCCACAGCTGGATTTGTTATGCTCCATTGTTTCCACCGTGGCTCCCCAACCTGGGGCTCAGACCTAACCCAGAAGGAATTGCCTGGGACCACCCAGACGAAACGAGGAGGCTCCAGGAGCCTCAGGGAAGCAGCCAGCCCTTCGCTGACGAGGCGGGATGCAGCAGAGGCAGCAGCCCAAAGGGGGAAAAGCACGTCCAGTCGGCTTTATTAAATAATATATTGTTTATACATCCATTACGAAAACTTTGACAAGGAGGGAAGTACTGAAAAGGAAGTATCCTTTTTTTTAGTGGAGTAAAAGTGATGCCTGTGGTTTTAAACAAAGGCCTGTTGGCAGGATGATGCCATAAAGGAAAGGAAGAGAAAGGGAAACTGCATTTGAATTAATTCAGATAAGTGAAGGCCACAAGACCTTATGACAGAATTTTCCATTAATTCCTGTAGTCTAGCTCTCCGCCATAATTACATTACCTCCTTTGTACAAATATTGTTGTGGTTATTATTACTGTTTACTGTAACTGCTGTAATTACACTTACAAAGGCTGCTTACAGTATTCTAATTGTAATAATGTGAAAGAGCAAAGTCAGACAAGACTTTTGTGGTGGGTGTTTTATAAGATTTTGTATGAACTTGTATAACTGTCTTCAGCTGCAAGAATTTACAGCGGGAAAAGACAAGAACAAAGGAGTAAGGAACAAATTAACTTCTTCATTTTGATTCCATCACTGTATTGAATCGTAACTTGAAATTTGATTTTTAGTGAATCATAACTTTTTTGAACCTGTGATCAAAACCTTCTGTTTGGCCTAAAACATACTATTTAATTTCAAAGACAAATTTTGTTAAGATTTCATTTATTTTAATTTCATTTTTAAAATGGATTATTTTTAAAGGATTTTCAAATAAAAAGTAATTATTCTTCTGGATTAAAATATTTCAAGTTTTTAATTATTTTCTGGAGCCAAGATGAATTTGTAAAATATTTCAGGATTCCCAAGTATGATTATTTTTCCCCAAAGAAGTTTGCACTGAAATGTTTCAACCAGTAAGCAAAACAGGAAGGGATAGAAAGAGAAAATGAGACACAAAGAAGTTAAAATAATTTTCCAGTGTCTCATTAGATGGGTATCAGTGTTAGAAACAGAAATTGCATCTCCTGAGTCCCCCTGTATGGTGTAAAACACTGAAGGGTATTAGAGAGATAAATTATTAGATGCAAAATAAAATTTCCAGCCATAAATGTTATGAGCAACAGAGATCATGAAGACCACCAGAACTGTGCACTTTGCCTCCAACATCTCATTCCCTGCTCCCTGGTACAGTCACAGTTGAAGCCCTAGTTGCGTGCTTTGTCTGCATGGTACAAGTTAGCATGCTAGAAAGATAGAGTATTTTTATTTTCATCTCTATCTCTTTTCAGAAAGTCTCTCTCTCATTGTCGAAGAATTAACAGGATGCTTTCCAACGAGTCAGCACCTGTTCCTGCATTCAGTCGCTCCAACTCACAGGCATCCATGGACAGTACCTCCATGGAGGACTTCTGGTGCGAAGTGGAGAGCATCAAGGAGAGCAGTGAAGATGGACCTGAAGAAGCAACGCTCTTGGAGTTCAAACCTGCTGATGGTAAGCACATGAACACCACTTCTTCCTCACACCTTGGCTTTGCCTTGTCTCTTTAGTGATGTCCTGGTCTCTTTCCTATGGTCACCCAGTATGAGCAAAAATGCTAGGCTGGGTCTATGGTCATTGTAGCTCTACTTCTGAATGTCACAGTATGAGAGATCACTGGAGAGAAACAATAATTCAATCATCTGGTTTATGCACTGGTGCTGGTAATTGTCTTCTGAAGTAGGTTTTTTTGCACCAATTTTATCTGTACTTCAAGAGGACAGATATGGTGTAATTCAGAAAAGAGAGGCACTAAATGAAAACTTCATCTTCAGCATTAAATAAAATAAACCAAAACATAAAAAAGAACAAAAAAGTTGATTTAGTATACTGGAATTTTCAACTTTCTGGCCTTTGGGAGGATATAATGCAGAAGTTAGGAAAGTCTTGAAGCAGTGTTTAGTTAGATATCGTTTGCTGATATCAGAAATTTGGTAACTGCCTGTTTCTCTGAGATTGCCCAATTTAGATACAATTCAATAAGAGATTAAATAAGTCTGAATATATGGATGCCTACATCATTCAGACTCCCCACCTGTCAAAATTCATTCATCACTTATACAAATTATGCTGAAGGTATTACTACATCCTTCTGTTACTTTAACATTTCCCCCTCTCCTTTTTCATAATGTCTTTGGAAAAACATGTAATAGTCTGCACTAGCTTGTTGCAATGCAGCTTTGTGTTAGATGATTTGATAACATCTAGAACAGCAGTTCTCATTTTTTTTCCAGTTATGACCCAACTTACAAATGCATTATATTGTGCAACACAAAATATCAGGTGTTACTATAGGATGAAACAGAATTTCTTTTGAGGTCATGATCCACTGATAACTGCTGCAACGCTTTTGTGGGTCATGGCTGCTAGTCTGGTAACTACTGATCTAGGGATAGATTTTGAAACAACGGTGTGTTCATTCCATACAATTATTAACACGAGTGACGATGTATTTTTCTTACCTTGACATGCAATGGGATGTCATTAATTCTGCTACCAGGAAGAAGGGTGAAAAGGGGGAAAGGGTGCTACTTTATTAAGCAACCAAATATGTAACCAGTCATAATAAGTATCCCACACAGAGGTATCTAGCTCCAACCATGTACTGTTTCCACGGGGAACACCTCCCACTCACTAGTTCCAGGTAGGGCTCTCCTGGAAGCAAAAGGAGACGACCTCTGTTCACCAGAAGTCTCGGTCTGCTATGTGGGTTATGGTCTGGCAGCTTAAATCCAAACTGCACTTCTTTGTGCTGGCCTGTGGTCTCAAATAAAAATAAACCAAAGTGTAACAAACACTGAAACTTTATGGTTATTGTTATGGGAAGGCAGAAAAACAATCTGCCTCAATCAGTTTGACCTTATTTGGGAAAATTCCTGTGTGATCATGCTCTCTAGCTTGGAGACCCCAGAAAGAGGCTGTTAATCTCTCAGTGTGTCCCTCATGTAATTGTCAGTGTGAACTGAGTGTCCTTGATTTGTCTGCACGGTCAGGGGAATGTCGCATATCTGTGAGTTAGCAGGACAAGGCAATACAGAAGCCCATTTTCCATGCTCTCAGAAACTTTTCCATCAGTTTCATCACTGCTGAGCTAAATCTTCACAACAGTGCAAATTCTGCTGCAGTTCCATGTTACCCTTTGTCTGATTACACCTCATTACATTGCATTGATTTTTTCCCCTGTGTCCTGAATTAAAAATAAGACTGCAAGGTAAAATGCAATACATCTCCACACTTCATTTACCTTCATACTGTTGTTTCAAACACATATATATTGCATACACCTACACACCACCAGGTAGTGCTTGTTCTAGTTATTAACTTCAGGAATATATTCAGTCTGGGATTATAAATCTTGGAAATAATAATGAGTTCTATTAAGCTCCTAATAGGATAATACTCCTTCCCAAGGATCAAAACACTGAAAATCAATGTGGAAGTCCTCAGGGCAAAATAAAAAAAAATATTTGTCACCCTTTTGAGATGTCTTTGAGAGAAAGAGATGCAGAATCCTTAAGAAGGAAGCCAAAGGGTGATAGCAGCCAGGGACCACTGATATTGTCAAAACCACAAAGCTGTTTTTCTGCCAGACCACATATGCGAGGGGAAGACATCAGCACACTTACTCTAGTAACGGTAGTAACTACGGTCAAGAAAGAACAGAAGATCATAACAAGTGATACAAGGGGCGAAAATATAGGGGAAGAGGAAGTCATGTGGTATTTAAGATGGCAGTGATGTGCAGAACTGCTTTGACACTTGGTGGTACAAGGCTGGGATGCTGTGAGTTATTTGAGGTTATATCTGAAATTCAAAGAAAGGCACACCTCTTTCCTAGCAATCTCTATGTGAAAAAGAGAATTACCAGCCAGAGGGAATCCTCTTGATTATCTGTTTGTCTTCTGGTGGAGCAGAATCAAACACAGTATCAAGACCCTGCTATATAAATAGCTACCACCATAAAAATAATGATTTGTAAAATAACGTGTTTTTCTTTTAGCCCTTATTTAAACCTATGTGTCATAAAATTTTGAGGGTTTTTTATGCAGAAATTACTTCTCTTTAATAGTTTTACTCCTCTGGTTGTTGTCGTTATTTCTTAGTCCATTGTTTATGAGTGGTTGGAACAGGAAAAGGGCAAAAGCCAGAGAAAACAAATCACAGGGGTGGCTGGTAACCAGGCACAATTTCATGTCTGCTTTACTATTTTTCATAGCATCATGGAAGCCAAGTTTGATTAAAAACTAAATTCTTGGAAAGAATATGTCAGGACAAAAGCCAAAATGAATATAATTAAGAAACTGGAACACAAATGGATGTGGCTAGAACAGCAGCACACGGAAATGAAAAGAGACCTTGTAAGAAAGGAGAGTGAGGACAGCAGAAGAACCATTGGTTCAAGGAGGGAAAGGAACAGCCTGTCATCCTATCTATGGATACAGAAAGGATCAGAGCGGAGACAAGCTGTTTCATGAGATACAGAGCTGGTCACATCCCATCTAACACAAAGCAGGGGTTTTAGAAGCAATATTTTTTGTAGAGCTTTGTAGAGACACAAGGCAGTTAACAATGAAGTCAGTGAAGGCCCATGTGTAAGATGCTTTCACTTGTCCCTACAGTCCAGCCCTGTAATTTTCTTTTTTGAGTATCTAACTGCCAAAGTGCAGCAAACTGGTATCTATCAATCTGCCTGCATTCTGGTGTCAAGAAGAGGCAATAAAGGGAGAGTGGAAATACCAACCTGCCATTAAGACCAGTGCTGGGACAAGAACAATAAGCACATTGACTAGTTGTTTTATAGAATATGCTGCAAATTAATCCATTTCCTGTTTGACATGTTTATTTGTAATACCTCCTCTTCAGTCAAAGCTGGAATGCAATTTTTGTCTTGTCTCAAACAGCGTATTGCTGAGCTAGGATTGTTCACAGACAGAATTAAAATGAAGGCCCTCAAAATCTCCTATGTGAAGAGAGATTTTAAAAGACTGTGACTCTTTACTTCAAAAAGCAGACAAATAAAAATGTAATGACAGCAAAATTTAAAATTACTAAATGATTTAGAGAAGGTAGATTGGGAGCTTTTCCCTGTCCTACAGTGACCGGGGATATTCAGTTAACATACCAGGTAGCAAGCTGAAATTTGAGGAAAGAAAATACTTTTTCACACGATGCATAATCTCAGTATGGAACCAGTTGCCGTGATGAACCATTTAAGAAACAGGTTTTGAACAGGATTCAAGAAGGTAGTAGTTACTAATCAGGATATCAAGAAATCCCAGTAGAGAGTGCTAGCCAGTCTTTATTAGAAATCAGGATGATACCTACCATGCAAGGATAGCTATTTCTGCATCTTCCACCCCTACCTGACCTTGATACCTACCCCTGCCTGACCTCTGCTCTTTAGTGAATGTCTCTGGCTCTTAACCATCTTGTCCAAAACAGGCTATTGGAGTAGGTGGACATCACACTTCTCTCAGTGTGGCATCTTCACTAGGTGTCTGATTACCAGCTGACTCTCTAGCATCTCAAATCTCATCCTTAGTGTGCAAATACGTTGTTCTATTGTATACACCACTTCAGTATTTTTGCTTATTTTAATTGGAATACCAATTTAATTTCCACCTGCCAAATGGCTTCATCCAGTACAACATGGTATAAATGGTAACCAAGGGGATTTATGCTCTTGAATGAGGGATTAGTTTTTAGTGACCTCGCTGTGTCAGGCTAGGTACCCTACTGCCTTCTTCACATGAGTGCGTTGATGCACAGGTTAAAAATACCTCTTCTGTTCTTCTTCTAAGCCTCTCCTGTGCAGAGACTGCCAAACTGAAAGTTGGCAGTATGTTGACAAAACTAAATTAACTTACATTTGTGGCCTAAGAAAGATTGGAAGTGGAGTCTTCTCGAGGTAAAGGCTAAGGCAGCGGTCCACCGTGCCGCCTCCCTTCCTTCAGCCCCCTCTCCCTCCCATGCCAGGCCTGGTAACAAGTTCTCTTCCTCCACAGAAGGGGAGCTGGAAGCAGAATGGCTGCAAGACGTAGGTTTATCTACGTTGATCTCGGGAGCTGAAGAGGAGGATGGCCAAGCCCTGCTGTCCACTCTGACGCGAACTCAAGCTGCCGCCGTACAGAAGAGGTACAACACCTACACTCAGACCCTGAGGAAGAAGAACAAGCACACAGTCCGGGATGTGCGAGACATCTTTGGCACCAATGACTCTTCTGTAAGTAGCCAATACATCCTAGCAAATGCTTTTGAGCTTAATTTTTATGCATTTTGCAAGTAGCTCATCAAAGCTTCTACCAGACAGGAACCCTTTTCTGCTGACAATGTACAGACAGGCAGTAGCAGTACCTGGCACTAAGTCCAGACTTTTAATGCTGTATTTACTACATTTTGAGAGCAAAGGAAGAAACCAAATAAAATAGATGATGCACAGTTCTGCAACTGACCTGTGACATAATGTTGTATCTGTTGCCAGCCTTCCTCCTGCAATCTCCTATCAAGGCTAACATTTACTCCTTTATTTTTTGGAAATTGGTGAGTTACTCTTGGCAGCTATTCAAATTTTTGCTGGCTTCTGGGGACACTTGCTATTTACTCAGCAGTCTCAGTGGTGAAGTAAAACTTCTGTAATGAAGCAACTGGGTTTCAAATATGCATAAGCAATTAAACACCTGCCGGCATGATTGCAACTGGTACACTGGCAGTTACATTTCACTTACATAGCAAATGAAAATCTATTAACTGTTCATTTGCTTCCTGGCTTCACAAATGAGCATTGCCTCTGGTGGTTTCATCCACTTTTCCCTGAGGATAGCTCTAAACGCACCAATTCTTATCCCTACACGTTTTGATTTTGGTGAATGCAGTCAACTGTGTGAGTTTAGTCCAATGCTCAAAGCAACACGCATGACTTTACATATGTCACTCATGATATCTTAAATGGGAGTCGCCAATAAGCTCACAAGCTCACCTTTGAAATTAATATTAAAGTTCTCACCATTACAAAACTCCAAGAAACTCTTTTTCATTATGAAATTGCATTGTCCCTTTCTATTTGTTCTACCTTCTTTTCAAGGCTTGGCATCCTGGATAAATTTAAAACAAAAAATTTGGAAACAAAATTGTAGCTGCATAGTTATATTAAAATTACAAAGATATAATGGTTGGGGAGTTAACTTATTTGTCTCCAATTTAAGTATCTGGGCTCTTTTGAACCCCTTGCACATATCCAGAAGCATTCAGTAGTTTCCTGTGGGCAGACTTTCTTGCATGAGAAATCTTCAGGCATGTTTGCATGAACATTAAAAGGCTGATGGCACTTCTTATTAGATTAGCACACTTCTGTTTCAAGTATCTATAAACCTTAATGTGCTTAAAATTTTTAAAAATTATAATAAAGCTTGAATTTCCTAATAAATTTCAATCAGCCAAATAAATGTTGTACCTGTTCTCATGGATGGGCACATTATTGATCTGTTTTTGACCTGCTTATTTTTCACCTCTGTTTCTCACTTGCTAAAGGAATCAAGAATTTCAGGGCCATTGCCCTTCAAATCACTGTTTTTCCTCCTCTGAAATTCAGCTCACTCACTAGTTCTGCATTGTGAAAGTCTGAAAGATAAGACTGGAAAAGTAATTAAGACTTCTAATTCTTCTTCCCACAAAAATATGCAGTTCTGCAGGGTGCTTACCTAAATGTTAAACACAGATACACAAATACAGCTGCAGAGCACACCATCACCTCCCTCCAACGGACTGCAAAACAGATTGTATTTCTAAAAGCCTGCAAGATTCCCAACACCCTTTGGGCATTCCTTGTGACCATGGCTCCTATCTCTGCTGCTTATTATGGGATTTAGACAGTCCATCCTAATTATCAGCTCCTGAGGGACAGACGCATCTCAGGGAGGGTGTTGTTCCCCAAGCTGAGGGTTTCCTGAGCAGCCCTTTGTAAGGGGGTGTCAGCTGAAGCAGCCCCTCACGCTCTGCTGCCTCTTTGGGCATGGCACTACAGCTGTTGGTGAATCTTTGTGATGAATCAGTTTGGGAAAGTAATCTGGAATAAAAACCACCCCACCAAAAAAGAAAAACAACAGGGAACAGGGAGGGGCAAATCTTTTCAGCACAGCTGCTGAAGAAAGACTGCTTGAAATGACGTGCAGGAGTTTTGCTTTCCCATCCTGCTTTTTAGTTGGGAAGGGAAGAAGTAAACATAGCAAAACAGCTCTAATTGCTTCACCTAAGTCTATAATCCTCCCCATTAGGAGGGTGGACTTAGAACTTCTTCCCAACAACCTAAGCATTACAGGAGCCTAGAGGGATGGGTCACAGGATGGATTACTCTCTTCTGTGGCTAATGATGAGAGAAAAGGTGATTAGCTCACTAGGGTCACCTGAGATGAGATTTAGGAGACCACTGAAGAGGCATAGATACTTGTCATCCAGAGCAGGGGAAAAAAAAAAAAAAAAAAGATGGATTTGCCCTAGTTTCTTTACTTTGCTCTGAAAAAACCTACTTGCTAGATGTTTTGTTATTACTGTCCAGTGGACAGTGTCTGTGTGGGTCAACACAGAGCAAAGGGTGCCTTTCCCTCATCCTGCCTTGACATCCATCCCCTCAGGACAGGAGTGTTCCCTCAACTTTCCAAGTGGACTGAAATGAAAGGAAATGAAGCCATATTTCCTTTTTTGGGGGTTGTGGTTTGTTCTTTTTTTTTCCTGCTGGCCACCCTGGAAAGGTACTGTGATTCTGGGGACAAAAGGTAGCACCTGCAGTACCTCACCTCTCTGAGAGTGATGGTGGAGCAGCCTGCCCCAGCTGAGGTGCCTCTGCTCTGCTTCAGACAGGCCTACACGCAGCAGGCTCGACTGACAGCCACACTATGGAGATTTAAATTGGATGGTTTCTTAATCACAGTGGCCTGATTTTCCTTACTGCTGGTACCCTGCTGCTTCCATCAGAAGCTATCAGCTCTGCTAGTGCTCAAAGCCTAGAAAAATCAACAGCAGAATACAAATTGGGGGGGGAAACATTGATTTTATTATTGGAGGGAGGAAATGAAGCTTCGTACTCATTAACAGCCCAACCCTGTACGTTGTGATCAGCTAAAACTCCTCAAGAGTTTTAGGAGCATTTTACTTGAGCAATGCATGAGAAAATCATGTCTTAATTAAAGAATAATCACTAACTAACCCAGAGCTATTTGCATGAAAAGGCATTTGTGATGACAGTGCTCGGAAAGATGAATATATCCAGAGCATGGGCAACTTGTATCCTGACCAGAGCTATAAGGCTATCCTCCTTTGCCTTTATTTCTCTTAGCTACAGGGCTGACAATAGAATTTGGTCACTTTGGTGCTCCAATGATTTGGTTTTACATCTTCTACAATGAGGGTAGCTACTAAAGAACTACCTGCCTCATGTCCATCTTTTCCTTGCTCTTTTGGTTTCCTCTTCCCATTGGAAATTCCTGTGTACATTGTGCCAGTAAACACCGGGCTCATTTTTAGTATCGGATAATGAGAACTGTCTAATGCATCACTTTCAGTCAAAAATTAGGATGTGAGAAGTCTTGCCTTTGCTGGAGCCCCAGCCAAATAAATAAAGCTGTCCCAATTTAGTTAAGGACACAGTTTGGCTCTTGGCCTTTCCCATTCATTAAGACATGAGCTTCCAAAGATTTTTAATCTTCTTTTTTACTAAAGAAACCATCTGTATCTTTAAAATTCACGCATTAAAAAGGTTTTATTCCCAGTCTTCCCTTTCTTTGTATCATATTATCCTAAGATTAAAAAAAAGAGGGGAGAAGGAGTTGTTGGTCCTGTTTGGAAGAGATTTTCACAAGAGAGACAGAGATTTGGTTTCTTTATACACTCTCCCTGTGGAGGCTGGGAAATGAGACCAAGAACACGATGATTTTAGATACCCCTGATATTCTACATGGTTCATGACATTCAATTGCCACAAGCTAGAGCAGCCTGCAGGCTCTTGCAAGCTCTGCTGGGTGCAAGGCAGAGTTGTGCTGTCAGCTCCCCTTCGCCAGGTCCACCATGCTTAACAGAACCTGGTTACTGCAGCTGCTTCGCTATTGATTTCACCTGTGTAACAAGGCTGGAAGGATTTTTTCCTTAATAAACTTGACTCACTGTAAATCTATTCTGAATACTGTTCACAGGGTCAGACATTTTGAGCAGTGAAAGTAGATGAGCCAGTTGCTAATGTTTACCATTAATTTCTCCATCTGGATCTTCAGCAGGAGAATAACTACTTTTATGTTTGATTTTCCCAGATTGCTGAGGCAAGTTTAACCATCCCCTCCACTTCCATACTCTCACCTGAAATTTATCTCACTTTTTTATGTTCTAAAGTCTTTTGTGTAAATGTTATGGGATTTTATCATAGAAGCATCCTACAGTTCTCCTTTTAAAAAAATCAATGGTCCTTACAGTCATTTGGCAAAGGAAGTCCACGTGACTCAAATCCTGTTTCCTATCAAGTTTGCAGGCCATTGAATGGACTCTCTCAGGAGAGATTTTATTCATGTTACATTTGACTTTGTTACCCAAATAGCTTACAGGATAAGATTGAATAAAACAACTGCAACATTATTTCAGGCTTCCAATTGGAAGAGCTGCCTGTCTTTTAAATATCTGACATTTTTTAGCAGCCTGAATGCTGCTCCTGTGCATTGGCTACAAATAGGGAAGACAAAATTTCTGCCCTGAGGCATTGCTGCTTGTTGATAAACAGCCAATTTAGCAACTTAAAGAGCAATTTAAAGAGTGGCTGTTGTGGGCTTATTGGGGTCCTCAGCTGCAGGTTCAGCTGGAAAGCTGGGGGCTGCTCCATCAGCCTTGGGGGTGAGGCAGCAGGTTTGGGAAAGGGAGGGCACCAAAGGCTCCCATCAGGATGCAAAGGACAGCAGAAAAAATAAAAGGCTGGTTTGGGGCTTTGTATTTATTTTCACTGAGTGCCCTTCAGAGCATTTCTTAAATTCTCGACTTTTTTTTTACCCAAGAACATGCAGATGAGCTGCTACTGCCCTGTGTACACACGCACACTCAGATTTGTCTTATGACAACTCCCAAAACTGCTGAGAACAAGGGCAAAACTCAGTTGCCAAGCAGAGGTGATAGCACTTGAAAGTCACCCCCTGGGCTTCAGAGCCCCTTCACTGCTGTGCCACACACGCTTCCCCCATTTTCACACAGTGCAGAGTGATTTCTGGAGTGGAAAGAAATGAAGCTGACTATAGAAAAGGTCTTTTTTCCCCAAAAAACTGTTTTTGCCGTTCACTGATAAAGTGTTAGTATATAACCTATGGGAGGACATCTGTCCATTAATAATTTGGTGGTGCCCAAACCCCGGAAGGTGGTGAACAGCCTGATTTCTGACAGGTGCTTGGGAGCAGCAGATGTTCGGCATGTGTCAGAGAGTCTTCAAAAAGATTTCTGGCCAAAATGATTAAAAGCAGGATGGATTACAATTTGATAAGGACCTTTCACTTAGTACAATTACGTACAGCAATTTACTTAGCTAATTTCAGTCATTATATAGGACAGGACTCATTAGCTACAGCGAGCTGCAATATTACTGACCTCAATACGATCCAAATCTGTGCAGCCTGGGGAAGATTAATTTTCAGGCTCAGCTATGAAAAATGTACTCTGGCGAATCACAACAGGTTGTTTAAACTTGGCAAAAGAGTGTAAGCTGAGAATGATGCGCTGTTGCTTGAACTCTAGCAGTTTCTGTCCGCAGACGTTTACCTTCACTGCAGTCTGATCATTTTTCCTTGCCTATCAGCCCACATTTGAGACAGTTCCAGTGTCACCAGTTCCTTCTAATGGTATCCAGCTTCCTGGGCAGAAGCCAGTTTGGAAATCAGTTAGCTGTGAGTATGCAAACATGTAACCAGTGTTCACTTCCTCCTAGGAAAATGATAGACAGAAAGATCCTTTTGTGGTTCTGAGGTTAGTCCCCTCTTCTCTGTTGGGGCTGTGCTGCATCTATATTCTTCAAATCATTGTCAGCTTATTGTCATGCAGGAACCAAAGTTTCCCATCCATGACCAGTGTTGTACAGGTGCAGATTGCTGCCCTTGAGGCATCGGTGTCTAAAAAGTACTGATTGTTGCAAGGCTGGGAATGTAAAAATAACCTCTAAACAATACGGTGCAGAATTTGTCCAAAATATGTCAGCAGTGTATTTTCTTGTTGCAAATCATGACAAGAAAGATGTATATTTCCTTCACATTTCTTCTCCAGTACTGCAGAAACTGTAGTATTAGAAATTTATCATTTTTCTGGTTCTGCCCTATTATTCTGATCTCCTAATGGTGTTATTTTGGACGTTCCTTAAACACTTTGCCCTGACAGTGACTGGCAGTGCTAATGAAAATGATAGCTCTGCTCTACTCAGTGTCTGGATAACTGTTAGCAGCCTTCCACAGGAATGTCCATCTTTTGTTTTGAAAGCTCTTCCCATCATCGTTGTTCAGGGCTTAACTAAAGGGATATCAATACCCGAGTTTCAAAACTAGTCTCTTAGATGTTTACCTCTGGATATAGTGCCACAGACATTTTCCTTGGTTGCAAAACCTGTTCATTTCACTGCTCTGCTGATACCTCTGCTCCGCAAGCAGTTGTACTAGAACAGATGGGAAACCAAATTGCCAGGAACACTGTGGATGGTCTGTGGTCCCAGGTCCAAGGATGGAAAGAGAGATGGAAAACATCTTAAAACATCTTGGCCATTAGGTAACATCTAAGGCCACAGTTCAGAAGCCACTTAACACACTTAGCTTTTTCGTCCCAGACTTACAAAACAAAGGGTGTTGCAAAAAAAATGTTTAAGTCCCTGTGTCTGTAAACTCAATGATTCAAAAATCATGGGGCAAGCACATGTTTATAAAACATGTAATGCTTTTTAATTCACTTCCTGATTTCCATGGCTTTTGAATGCACTTGGGTCATGTTAGTAAACTCTTCTCTGCAGTCCTGGGGGCTGAAATTTTACTTCACTTCCAATGAAAATTATGATTCTGTTCCAGTTGCATGGGTCTAGAAGCTGGACCTTAATGGAAAAAGTAAAATTGTCCTGAGATGTGAGAGATCAGTCATGAAAGTTGGCAACACTGGAACTCATGCATGTTATCACACTTTGGACTCCATGACAATAGGGTATTTCTGTACTTGATTGTACTGATTTCAGAAAATTTCCTTTGGCATCCACTAATTTCAGCAGGTGACTAAATTTTAGAGTAGAACACTAAGTCATTTCACAATATCTACCAGAAATTCCAGTAGATACAGTGTTTTTCAAACTGGAAGATTGTACATTGAGTCCTGTTTTGGTGCTACACACCTAAATTAGCAACTGTGAGAAATATATGTATGTGAGCATATAAAATATATGCACAATGTCTTATGATTGTAAATAAGTCAACAGTGACCTGAGAAACTGTGTCAACAGCATTTTTTCTGTCAGGACCTTTTATTTTTAATTGTTCATTAGACAAGTGCTAACACAGTTTGCTGGCCTGGGTAGACAAGGATGGAGTACAAAAACTTGATCATTCCTGATAAACAGGAAGTTCCAGCTTGACTATCTTTCTCACGAAAAGCAACAAGTTAAATAATCCGCAATGAAAATAGGGATTTTATTTCTAAGGGGTTATTTCCTCCAGCCAAAACAGGAACATGGTGTGGTTTATACTGAAATTCCTCTTTGAAGCACTTCCTTCATTACTTTCTCAAGATTTTTGTCATCTTGGTTCAATTTTTTAATGTCTCTGTACTAAATGCAAGCATACATTCAGCATTCATATATAATTTCCCTTGTTTTCAGCTAATAGCTGTCTAGATTGCGGACTAGATAAAGGCAGCCCATCCATAACAGAAGAGCTCTCCTATGAGGTCTCTTTCTCAGAATCCATTATGGTCCATCCAAAAACCCAAGAGCGGCCGAAAAACCAGAGGTTCAAAAAGGAAGACTCTGCTTTGCCTGTAAGTTTGTCCTTGACATATTTCCTCAATTGTTTTCTCTAACCCAGTAATTTCCTGCTTTATATCCCCAGCACATCGGAGTCCTTTATGATACATTAGCTGTCCTTTGCTATGTGTGCTTTATAGAGACTGCCCACTGTGCCTGCCTACCGCTTGTGACTGATTCCCAGAGAGGTACCAAAGCTAAACTGGATATCCAAGCCTCGTTTTTACTTGTACCCATCACAGATGAATATGTGTAACTCAATCCACAAATAATGCATCATCCACACATTTTTCACATAGAAATAAAGACCAGTTACTGGCACTAAAACTAGCAATCATTTTCATTACTGGTCTGCTTCCCTACTTTATTCCCCCACAGATTATCTGCCTTTGTTAACACATGGATTTAAAATTGCTTCACAGAGGAAGGGGGAAAGCAAGCCTTAGTCCTGCAGCAGTACTGATTGTCTCCAATCAGTATTCAGTGCAATTACGCTATAGGAGATACTACATGAATGGTTAAAGAAAAGCTTATCATATCATCCAACCAGACATACACTAAGCAGTTGTGTCATTATCTGGAATTATTTCTTGAAGTCGAGGAATTCAGTTTTCTGTTTCCATCAGCCCTCACAACTTCCATTACTGAAAACTGTAGATTATGTTTGTGCTTCAGATACCACCTTTTCAGTGAAATGTATGAAATATAGCTGTAAATTATTTGGAAGCATTTCCTGAATGTTATGATGTCCTGAGGTTCTGAACTAATCAGAAATTGTTGCTACCCACAGAGACATTGAATTCTCTGAGAATTATCCATTTGTCCATCTCAGGCACCACCAAGGAAGAAGAACCTGAGATGCAGAAGTAAGCTTCCCTGTTAAAAGGAGGGATAAGACACCAAGTAGAGTACAACTGGTGTGAAATCCCTGTGCTTTAGTGTGTCTGGGGTTTTTTGTAGTGGGAATAACTTGGTGTCCTGTGGCGAGTAAGGATATCTCTGCATTCATCATGATTTTGGCAAACCAAAAGTTCATCCTTGCTCCTTGTAATAGCAAACCTAGGACTCCAGCCTTGACTACAACACACACACCACAAGATGTTCTCTGCAACAGCTTGGACAATTTCCAGTTGATAGAGCAGGGAAACTGGTGGCAAATGAGGAAGATGTCACATTGAATATCATGGACCTGTGGATGCATAATTGATTAGCATTAGAAAAGGCCAGTATTGTGATGGAGATTAACTATTCTGCATGCAGGACATCATTTTGTGTGCTTGGAAGAGTACACGAGAAATATGCCAGGTCATCACAGACAGAGACTTTCTGAATAAACTCAACAATTGTAGCTGTTGACATTGGCATTTCTCTTACTTCATATGCTGCCACCCATGGTATTTGTTTTTTCCCATAATGGCTTAAACCGTAATCGGCCCCAGCAAAAAAATCACTTCTTGCTCTGTTACACAGAGCAACCAGCCACCTACACTCTGAAGGAGTGCCCCTCCTTCCTCAAGGTGGGCCAACAGGGCCAGACTGACATCTACACAACATCATACTTTCTCCAGGACAGGTCTGACACATTAATATAACCTGCTTCATGGATGACATATACTAAGCTGCACGCAGAGAAGTTATATATCATAAAACAGCGTGTCTCCTGCAGCTCCCAAAAGAACCAACTCAAAATCACTGTCTACATAGGGTTACATGCAATTTCCCCAATGTGTGACCATGATCAGTGTGACTTAGTTGAAGATATTACAGAACTAAGAGTCAGTAAGCATTTCGGGCCCGTCTTAGTACACTGTACAGTTCCACATAGAAACAATATGTCACACAATATCAGACATGATCCTTAGCCAAAACGCTAGTAGTTTTAGCATAGCACAGCTTCCTTCAGTGCTGCATATTGTGACACCTCTGTTTGTAAGAATAATCACTGGAAAATTGTGACACAAGACAGAAGAAAGAGGCCCAGCCCCAAACCTTGTGTTAACACTGCATCACATCATAGTGACCCGAGGAGTCAACCAGCCACCATGGAAAAATCATTGTAGCTGCCTTTTGTCATCGGTTTTAGAGTGTTTGTCATTTTTTCTTGACAAACATACTTTTTCTCTTGCCCCTCAGAAAATATATGTATACTGTGTGATTTTTTTCTTATTTTCAAGATGATTTATTGTGCTTTGACTACTTTTGGACTTTTTGCATCACTGGAAGCAAAATGCATAGATATTCTTTAGCATTTTATGTGTCTTCAGATGACTATCCTCCATGTAGCTTTTGTTTTTTTGTCTCGGCATAAGAGTAGCAGTGGAATTTCTGCATTCTGGGGAGGGAGGACTCTGGCCTAAATTACCCCAGACAGCATTTAAATTAATTATTCCATTTCCTGCGCTCTTTCTCCCCCAGTTATGATTAACCCCTATTGAAAGACCATGTGCAAAGTGATTTAGGAAGTCCTAACCTACATGATCTAGATATCCTTTGTCCCCTCTTACTTTTGAAATTTGGTGTAAGTTTAATTCTTTTTTCTGTTTGCTTTTTTCTTAATCTGTTTGACTGGCTTCATCTAAAGATGGGTTAAACTTATTGAGTCCAAATTTGTTTAAAAAAGGCAGGACTGGGCTGAAATCTCCAGAAGCAAAACATTATTAAAGGCTGGGTTTCCACTCAGTTCCCTAAAGGGAGGAGATGATTTGTAATGCTGTTTATTTATACATCTGACTAACAATTACTGGTTTAAATTACAATTAAATTTAAAAAATCCTGATACCGAAGATCCACAGTTCTTTGGAAAGCATGCTTTTTACTATAACCTTGTTATTATGTCTAACAATTATGTCAAAAACTGATGGCTATTTGTTCTTTTTGACATTTGTACAAATGCTTCTGTCATGACACAACATTCCTGGCACTGGTCCGTGACACTGCAGTTTCTAAAATATGTAGACATCTTCATATGCCCTCAAATTACTAAGTATCATTTAGTTCAAGCCTACTTGAATAAATTCTTTCTTAGCTGCTGGGAGTCCTGTTTCTAAGCCTAAATGCTTCTTGAATAACAAAAAGTAACAGTAAATTGGCAGGTTGGCATCAGGACTAAGTGATTTTGCTTCTGGGCTTTTCCTCAGGTCTTTAGTTTGAACTCTCCTGTAAGACCTCATAAATTAATAGTAATATGCAAAGTAGGCTTGGATTCATTACACACACACACAGAGGCAATTGATATACAACCATGTCCATGATGAAATGTGTCAGCTACTTCAACAGCATTCAAAGATGCTCTGGAGGAGGCAGGAGCAGAGCAAAATGTTAGATCCTGATGAAACTGGGCAAAAGTTTAAAAGTAGAACGTAGCTCATTTGTCCCAGCTGGAGTACAGACACCAAGGTTAACACCTCTGCTCCAGCACCACTTACCAGTCAAACTGCAAGGGAACATGATGAGCAAGAAGCTCAATTTTATGTTTCAGATGGATGCAAGTTATGTCAACATACCAGGCCAATATACAGGGTTGTAGTTCAGCTCTTTGATGTTAACCACCTACCCTAATATGACTTCCTATCATGGGCATCTTTTTCAAAACAAAAATTCACCTCCTGTAATTCTTATGAAAATAAAGATGCAACCCATCTCTACTGTAGAAATTCATTGTTCGGAAAAGCCGGTTTGGACTGACAGAGGTTGGAGACCTCTCTCCTGAAGACATGAAGAAGATTCGCTACCTCTCACTGATTGAGCTAACAGCCTTCTATGATGCACTGGGGGTGGAGCTGAAGAGGAACCGTGCAGAGAGGGTGCGGGGACGAGGTACTGTGCTGTGGCGTCCCATGGAGGCCACCTGGGCACCACTCAGCATTGCAAAGATGACATGTATGAGGTTGTGTTTCCTCTTTTTCACATGTGTTGTTATTATTTTTAAGAAAATGGTCTGTTTGGAGTCCCTCTCACTGTACTGCTGGAGAATGATCAAAAGAAGGTTCCTGGAATAAAAGTTCCCCTCATCTTCCAAAAAGTGAGTATAAATAACTCAGCCTGCTCAGCCACTAGCATTCACATTTCCATCATTTGCATTGACACTCAGCGTAGCCATCAGGTAAAAGAAGATGTAGGCTTTACAGACTCGAGGGTGTCTACAGGTTGTCTGTCTGTATGTTGTGGTTTGAAAACCTTGTGACAAGGAGACAAAATTTGCTCCTTTTGTGTGTTTTATCTGTGATGGGGACCTCTTTCCATTTTTGTAATTATATGGTACTGTACAAGAAACTTTGGGAAACAAATGTCTGTCTTTCTGTTTCCCTTTCTCATTGAATTAGAGCACCATGCAAAATTGTGTGTGTGTGCAGAAGTGGCACAGATGAGGTGTCTCAGGAGTTTTAATTTCACATGAATTCAAACTATAGGTATTACTTAGCTACTATTTCCAGAATGGAAGTGGTATCTTCTCGTTGAGGTCTGTATAACAAGGCAACATCACTTATATGTCATTTGATATATAAATTGACATACATTGACAGTACAATGACATTCAGCAGATGTCTTGGAGACAGGTACACAGATAGAAGCACACATGCAATTACACAGGTTTACTGTAAATACTGACAAAAGGGGAAGTGGTGTGGAGTGTCAGGGGAAAGACTGACATGACTTGAATATTTACATGACTTTGCAATCAGCTCCCCTGTCAAGATACCATGGGAAATTAGAAGGATCCAACAGCTAGGGCAGGAAGCAGAGCTGGTGGTGAAAAGCCAGAGGTGTATGAATAAATGCTAGGAAACTATTTTATTTTTTTTTTCCTTGTTCTAAATTATGTTAAATCAAAACATATTTATTTTTTTTATAAAGAATTAGAGTGGAAAGCCTATTCCTCTGTTCACAGAAATTTCAAAATAAAATATCCTGGGATCATTTTCTAATCTGAGTTCTCAGTTCCCATAAACGTATGTTATCTATAGACCTTTCCATTGTGCTCCTCGGGGAAAGGCTTAAACATTTCTCAGAGGTTAATTTTCCCTCAAAACACCATTGTGTTTTACCCAGTGTATCTGCCCTTTTCTTAATAAGTTTATGTGTTAATTGTTCTATAGCAGTGCCAAGCCTCTAATCAAGGACAGAGGGGCCTGTTGCATTATCAGTTTTCTGTACTCTGCATACTTCGTATTTCAGGGTCATGAATACGGAGAACAAATAGGAAGGTTTACTTACATGAGCTGGCTTGTTTTCATTAGCAAATTACATAGAAATGTATCTTTTTCAAATTAGTTTCAAGGATACCTAGATTGAAAAAAGGTTAATGGTATTTTTAAGTGCTTCTGAGTATTTTCCTGGGTTTTGTTGGGTTTTTTTCAGTTGCTGCTCAAGCTTGAGGAAACAGGTTTGGAAACGGAAGGAATTCTACGAGTGCCTGGATCTGCCTCCAGAGTCAAGGTACACACCCGTGCCAGTTTTCTGTCTCCTGGACCACAGACCCTATGTAAAATAATACAGCACACACAAATGCACACTGCACATAAATACTGATGTGTGTAGATCAGCATTTCTACTCCTACCAGTGAAAGGTCAGATTGGTTCCTGGGAACCAATAAATCACAGAACACGTGGTCTATTGCTTTGCATTTGTTAATCTTCTATATAAAGCACAGACTTTATGTTGAATGCAGTTTTTCTCTACTAAACATTGAGGGATCCTTTCAGTTTATCTCTGTTGTCCAAAATTGCTGTGATCTTATCTCTGTTTTAATTTATTTCAGAAATCCAGAGTTGCTAAACTGAGCGAACTTCAGATAAAGATCTTATTCTATGTCATTTTAACCTTTGTGTCATTTTATTTCTCATTTATCTTCTGTTATCTTACAATTTTGTGTTCCAAGTGAGAGAAATTTGGCCTCTGTTCACTGTTTGACAGCCTCAAGTATTGCATTTTCACAGGCTCTTTGTGGGCTATGAGCACAAGATAGTTGGTACCCAATAACCTGACATTGTGGTGCAGTAATGCTTGTAATTGTTTCTGCAGACTAACTTGATTCCAGGAGCTGGAAGCCTTTGGCAGAGGCAAATTAGGAAAACAAGTTTTTTCTGGGCTTAGTAGTGTCTACCTGTTTCCCAGATTTTTGGTTTTTCTAGGTTTTTTTTTAATCATCTGGTTTAAACAACTTCTTATAGTGCATCCCACTCCCACTTTCTCATCCTCAAGAAAGCTTGTCTTGCTTTCTGAGGCAACATTTTTTTCTCAATGTCATGGCAGCCACACAAAAAGTAATGTTGGAAACTGCTAAACGTTGATGGGCTGGGGATCATAAAAATAACTGTACAAGAAAAAGTGGCGTAACATGAAACACATCGAAGACAGGTAGTAGCATCCTAGCTCCCTTTGACCCTGTGGATTGATAAAAGTTCTCAGCACCTTGCAAAGTGCCACATCTTGCAGAAGGGTACTCCTAATTTGGCCTGTACTTTTCAGCTTCCTCATTTTTTCATACAAATACTTAAAGTATTATTTCACACAATCTCAATTTTTTCCAAACTCTCCAGGGAGATTACACAGCAGGGCTGTGCTCTACCTAATTAAATTGCTTTCATATTCTTTGCATATACTGTACTGTGTCTTGTTCACTTCTTATTCACAAGTTATATCCAGGGAGCTGCTGTGAGATATGACTTTATTGTAACTCTCCTATACTGGGTGGTAAGTTAAACTGCCCATATGAAAGTTTTAAATTATTTGAGTTTTGGCTTCACTGAAGTCTGTCCAACAAGCCAACCAGCAAGAGAGAGATTTTTTCAAAGCAGATCCAGATTTCATCCTCCAAAGCCTTCATACATTATTATGACATTAGGATTTGAGGACATTCCAATTTTATTTCAGTCTTGTTTGGAGAAAGAAAAGACATATGGAAGTGATTAAAGGTTACTTTCATATAAAACAAAGAACAGAAGAAATAAATACAAGTTTTCCTCTGTCTGTAATCTGGTTTGTAACAAAAGCTCCAGTGAACCAAAAATGCATGCTGGTCTACTGCAGGATCAGTCACATTTAAAAAAAAAATTGCAAAAGCATTTTTTAAAAGTACTTAGGTGCATATATATATGTATATTGTGGGTGAATATATAAAATATACATATATGCTTGCTTGTGCGGATATATATATATATAAATGTTTATGTTTCAAAAATCTTGCTTTCTATTCTATGGCTTTTTCCCCGTTCTCAGCAGAAAAATGTGGAGTAGTTTTTCTCTCCCCTTGTGATTTTGATGAGGTGAGGATTTCTGTTCCACACTTCCCAGCCAGTTACCAGGAGAGAATTTAATCCAGGTGTTTGTATGGATTATGAGCAAAGGACGTGAATACAGAGGAAGCTGAGATAGCCCAGATTACAACCAGTAAAATGTGCTAGTAAAAATGAGATTGTAACATTATATACCAAATCCTGAATGACTTTCTATTTCCTTCTGTGCCAACCATTCCAATTCATTATGTGTAGCATTTGATATGTAATTTCCTTCCATTCATGTGAGACGTGGTAAACAGAATTCATTTTTAAAAGCTTTTCTGTTTGAATGGACTAAACTTTTCTGCATAATGTTAAAGTACATTTGACAAAAACATGATCTGAAAGCTGAATATTAGCTACAGACATATTTGTTATAAATCATCTCACAAAAAGCAACAACAAACTTCCTATGGGTAAGGCAGTGTTTGGACATTAATAATTGTGGAAGTTGCATTACTTATGGATATCCTTATATTACAGTAGCCTCCTACAATCTTATTAACCCCACCAATTTTTGAGGAGCTTGCTTTTTTCCAAACAGTGATCTGGGTTTGAAGCCAAATTCTGTTCCTACTAGGAACCTTGCTGAATATTTCCATTCATATTGTGTGAAACATTGATTAGTTACCCTCCAGAACTAAATAGACCTGTTATAGAGCAAGATGCTGACATTGGAGAACAAGAAAATTAAATGGGCACCCAAAAGGGTATAGTTAATTCTGTCTTAGATGTCTCTTGTGGTTTTTGATGCGGTTTTTTGGCATGTATTAAATGGAGGTTTTCTGACAGTAATGGTTTGATACCTTTATTTTTCTATGAAGTGATCAAATCTAATTATAGCTATCCTAAAAGAAAACATCCTTCTAAAGACAGGAAGACCTGAAGTTAAAGCCATTTGCTCAAGGCCCATGGACTCGGATGCCAACAGATTGTCTAACAAGTTCACTGGCAGTGAGGAAGAAATGCCACTCCTTTGTGATTTAAGGGTCAAAACCTCTGGAGAGTGTTTTAAATAAAAAGAAGAGCTGTGCTAAAAATGCTGTTTAACTAAATTTTCTGTTTCTAGTTCTAAGACATTGCACAAAATTGTCTTGCTTTGAAATGGTTCGAATGGGTCACTGGCCGAAGTGTAGCTATGGCAAACCAAATTTAGCCTGGGTTGCAAAATATCGCCAGGAATCTGATCTGTTAACCTGCTCTGAACTCCACGCAACTGTACCTACGCTGCTACTGGTTTAGGGCTACTTTAATTCAACTACGGTGTAAACCTGCCTGTTGTTTGTAATGGGATTGCTGAAGTGATCGCAAACTACCGGGTCAGAAGCAATGATTAAAGGTCAGATGTTCCTTTTCTCTTTCAGAATCTCCATCAAGAACTTGAGGCAAAATTTTATGAAGACACTTTTGACTGGGACCAAGTACGAAATAATGATGCAGCAGGACTGCTGAAAATGTTTATAAGAGAACTCCCAAGCCCACTCTTCACAGTAGAATATCTGCCTGCTTTCATCATGCTCGTGGAAAGTAGGTGGAAAAGGAGTTAGTATGGACTGATCTAGATAAAATGTAATAGTAGACGTTGCATTTTTTTGTCTCTCTGAAGTAGAGAGAAAAAAAACATGTAATTTTTTCTCTCTCTGAAGTAGAGAGAAAAAAAGGCCCACTACATTGCCTAAGCATTTAAGCAAGCTTAAATTTTCTGCAAGCTTTCCTTTTCAAATGGAAAAAAGTCTCTGCATTTAGCTAAGAGCATAGAGTCTTTGTGTGAGTGACACAACTCTGTAATGTGAGATTTGAAATCTGTGAGCAAACGCTGGCTGAGCGATGACTTTCATATATAGACTCTGATTCACACAAATTATACATTTCACAAATGAAAATTTCTGCAAAGTAAATTCAGGTTACTGCCCTTTGGCTGATATTCTATTGGATCTATTTTATTTCTCTCTGGGTTTATGTTGAGGTCAGAATATTTGTACAAAGATATATGTGATCACAGAAAGCTTCAGGCAGTCGGGTTTTGTTTTCAGTGTACATACACCCTCTCATTCTCAGTACGTTTTGTTCATTTCTCTTCCAGGAAGAACACAGTAGTACCTTGCAATACCTATTGACTTCATTGTAAATTCACTTGAGCTAGGACAGAGTGAAACACTCGGGATGGTAAATTTATTAGGCAAATTGGTACAGAAAACTTGGAACCTTCATACAAGGTTGAAGCCAAGTTTTCAGCATCTTCAAGATGTAGTTTAAAGGGCACATGGAGGTGACCCCTTCCTGTAACCTTCACATACCTGAGTGAACTCCTTGTGAGTCCCAGACTTCATGCAGTTACAATTGCTTAGCAGTTTGGAGAAGCCTGAACATGAGGGGTCTGTGCAGAATAAAGTGACTTTATTCCCTTCAACAGATACACTGTCTACAACACTCACTCTTTTTTCTCCAAACCTCTCTCATCCACCCTGAGTGGAAGCAAATGACAGAGTTATTCCTCCCATATTCTCCACCCCAGCTCTTCTAGTGAGCATTGCACAGTCTCAATATATACCAATTGCTGAAAACATGATGGTATTTTGTAACTGACAAGGGTCTCTATATTTATCTAGAGCGCTAGACTTGGGACAAATACTTTTTAAGTTATAAGCAATCAATCTCCACTCCAATGGCACAAGCGTTCAGCAAATTAATCAATAACAACAGTCTCAAAATTTTCTGAAAAAAAAAATCCATTTCAGTTTGAAAGGGGGAAAATACTTGATCCATATACAACACATTCTGACCATGATATTGAAGAGAAACCAGCTACTACTGAAAAATATTGGCTCCTTGCTATTTAGACAGAATTTTATAAAGCCTTGTCTCCCCCTGCGACAAAGACCCAAGATGATGACGAAAAATCCACTCATTACCATTGGTTTTATATTTGGGGAAAAGATTATGGTTAATAAATATCTAAACATACTAGTCTCAACCAGGCAGTGGTTGCTGTGTTTCTAGAACTGCTGACCAACAAGGATTTTAGAAAAAATGAATTGCAATTGGGATTTTAAAAAAAATTAATTATTCATATTCTTAGAAATCTCCAAGATCAAGTTACAGCTACAAGCTTTGCATCTGTTGATCATGCTGCTGCCTGAAGCCAACAGAGACACAGCCAAGGTACGTTCGTTCTTCGTTTGCTATCACCTGCCATCTGTGGTGCCTTTGACTTCTAAATGAGAGACACTTCTTTTTTTTCTAACAGTCAGTTGATCAGATGCTGCACCATGAAAGTATTCATCTGTGTTTTTTATCATTTCTTTGGAAAGACATTCCAATTCCCTGGCTGTCATTTCTCCTACAAGCAATTAAGAAATAGTTGCTGGAGTTATCCAGCTTCTGGTGTCAGTAAATGGCTCCCAGGCATCATTTATTCTGGAGCACCCATTTCAAAGAAAGAGGCATGTTCCTCGCATAGTTTGGAAAAAGAAGGCCCAGTTTCTGGGTTTTCTGTGTAACTGGTATTCTGCGGGATAAAGTTAGACAAGAAGCTGCCCCCCCAGGAGCTCGTCTAGTGCACTCCCAGGGCTGAAGGTCTTCCAGGGCACTGCACTAGATTGGAGGAGGTAGTCCAAAGTAAAAACCCCTGAAATGTAAATCTGCCTCGGCATCAGCTGTTTTATCTTACAAACCCACACCCATGTACTACTTCCTGATACAGACATGGTGGCTACAAGCATTTTGGGAGCTCCCAGATCTAGCTGCAGCTATGTCTTGACCCTAAGAGACATTGGTTGCGTTTTTGGACTTGTTTCCGCATAAAGGAAACCTGGGAGAACAAGGTGCCCGGGAGCCCCCAGACATTTCATCAGGTGCCCTGCTCACCAGGACCCTGCAGGTCCCCCACCTCTGAAAGTCTCCCACTAGTCAGTTTAGACACAGCTTTATGAGTCCAGGTGCCTTCTTTATCTGTATTTATTTATATAATAAAAAGGGACAAAAATATCAACGCTCTTTAAAGCGTTTGGAGGTCTACTAGTGCTCTGTGAAGAATGGGGGTTATTTCTTCTACTACCAAAGTCTGTATCTATATAGAGCAATATACGTAAAACACATGCTAGATGAGTAGTCTTTATTATTATTACTAGGCTTTTATATGAAAATAGAAGTGATGAAAAAACTGAATGCATCTCTACTTGCTATATATAATGAGGTTTTAGAAATTTCTCCAACACAGTTTCTGTTTTGTAATTCCTGCGTTTGTAAAAATGTTTTAATTGCAATGTCAGGGTACAAAGACAGTGGTTTTAATGGTATGGTGTTGCAAAAGGACTCATTGGCAGACCCCAACTCCAACCACAGCTGCAATCCATCCTATTCAGTCACTCAAGCAAAATTCTGAATAAACTGCCCAAATGGGAAATGAGTTTCCTTTGACTCTGCCATGCATGTGCAAAAGTGACATCAACAAACAACCACTGAGCTTTTCTTGCTTTCATTACCCCAGAATAAAAGTTTGGGGGATGCTGGCAGAAATTCCTCAGATTATATCACATATGGGACTGGTGCACATTTGAAGAGAGGCTGATCACCCTGGTGACTGCAATATAAAAAGCCTTGGCCAGATACATCAAAATGGACACCTTGAAATCTGTGAAGAAATTAACTATTCCATTGCAACACCTTTCTCTTTCCTCTACTACAGCATTCAGAGCCTTAGTGCAGACACTGTACTTAACTTATAGATTTGGGATTATGCTCTAAGTGATAGATAAATTATTAATGTGTATTTTGATAACATTAACTATTCCTCTGTGATTGACATGGCTGGTTGTGCCAGCAAATATCAGAGGAGTAATTCAAATTAGAATGCAAAACCTCCTAAATTTCACCTCCAAGTGTAAATATACCAGTTTTCGAGCCAGACATGTTGTGCATTTGAAAACATTGCATTTAAGAAGTAAAGTATTTTGTGAGACTCAGCATAACAAGTGTTGCTTTTCCAGGCCTTTCTTCAGTTCCTGAAGAAGGTGGTTGCTAATGAAGGGAAAAATAAAATGAATTTGTGGAATGTTTCTATGATTGTTGCACCAAACCTCTTCATCTACAAAGGGAAACGTGCAAACCAACAAGAAATGCAAGCAGCCGCCACCACAGCGCACATTGTGCGGCTTTTAATTCGGTACCAGGACATCCTGTGGACAGTGAGTAATGCTGGTTCCCTCTTTATGGCTCCAGTACAGAGAAGTATTTTGCTATATGCAGCAGCTCTGTAGAAATCAGAGTAAACAGACCTTCCTAGAAGAAACAGTCAGCTATTCTTTGGAAACTGACTGAAGTCTTCTATATGTAGAATGAGACAGGGTGACAGATACCTCTGGATGGAGATTTACTTCACCAATGTCACTAAGACATCCATTTTAGCACGAATTGGTACATCCATTTAGCTCTCAAGGTACCTATCCAACACCATTGTTTATACAGAAGAATGCATAAGAGAGTGATTTAATCTAGATGCCTAGGTGAGATATCTAAACTTGAATGAGATTAAATGACTGTTTAACGTCTAGCCTATAATAATATGGGCCAAAAGTGTGTACTACTTGCTGGACTTCTGAAGGTTGGCATGAGGATGACAACAGTCTCAGCTCGTTTCCTCATAACAGAGGGAGGGTATGATGGGGTTGCAAAGACTACCTCCTAATAAATTTCCTACAACTGCAAACATCACTAAAAAGTTTCATATGGTATGAAAGATGATCTACACTTTCACCAAAGGAATAATTGTGGGTTGTTTGGGGGAGCTACTAATTGCATGTATCTTCTGGGAATAAATAGAGCTTCTGCTGCCTAAAATTTGGTGCCTTTCTAAAGACCCAACACCAATTTTATGGGGGAAAAAATTACTGTACATTCTCAGCTCTGGTTTCCTCCCTTTAGGTCCCATCCTTCCTGATTTCCCAAGTGAGAAAAATGAATGAGGCAGCAATGAACAACAGCAAGAGGCAGCTGATGTTTGACAAAGGAGTGAGAAAACTTCTGAGGAGAAAGACGATGGAACGGGAGAGACCTGAAAGACCAGAGGTGTGATAAAAATATATTATTTTCAAGGGCAGGTTTAAGCAGCCTCCCTCCTTTCTTATTTCATAAAAGCTTCTGGGGGTGGGGTGGAAATTTTAACATACAATATAAGCTGATTTGGGAGCTATCTTGAAAGATGTGCTTCCCAGTCCAACATCCTGATAAGAGAAAGCTTTGGGGATTGATTGAGAAAAGGTGAGAAAGGCAGAATGATTTCTAGCAGCCCAAGTTAAAAGCTGTTACAAGCACATGCTGGTTTTGTACCTGTTTTATAAGAAAACGGTCATATGTGGACTGTCCTTGACAGCAATGATCTGTAGATACTCAACAAACGCATGGATCTGCAGTTGAGTAGGATGATGGTCTGTATTAGGATTAATTACACTTACCCGTGCCCTGGTCCAGGCCACTCAATATTCTCCTTGCAAGCTTTAGTTTTACTATTTTGCACTAAATTCCTAAGCAGAGAGAAAATCCAGTTTTCCTAACATAGACACCAAAACTGGGTCTAAATTTTAAGTGCCTAATGAAGTAGTTTGTGTTGTTATTCCCCATGTAGTCAGAGGAGAGAGGTGGATTTTTTTGAGGATTTCCAGAGCTCCAGGTGCAGTTCAGACTTAGGGAAGTCCAATACAAAAATCTTCCTTTGGAGGTCTTAAAGCCACCAACTTTTCTCCACTGCATGGATATGGAGTTTAGGAACTTACTTGAGGTATACTACTTCAATAGACACCTAAAATTAACTTATGTATTAGGTATAACATATAATTTGGGCAACAAAGCATGTTGTGTACACATGCACAACATACACAGTCCCTATGGCAGCTTATATGTAGTATTTCCATGTAGTAACTACCTTTAATAACCTGGAGAGAAAGTCTTCCATGGAGGTTTAAAAGAACGGAGATTGGTGGATTGTAAGAGGAGTAATCAAGGAACTGGACAAGGACTCTATAGGTATTGAAGAATAGTCCTGAAGAACAAAAGAAAAGACAAATTAGGAAGGAGCGAAATTAAGAGATTATAAAAAATAGAGAATAAACCACCTAATACAGACAACAGAGAAAATACAGAAGTGAACATCTGGGAAAAAACAGAAGGAAAAAAGATATGCATGAATCGTGAATCCATGTTAATTCAGCTTTTTGGAGAATTCATTTGCCAGCATTGACTGAAATACACTGTGGGTAGGACACACATTTGTGCTGCAGATGGAGACACAGATATTTCTTTAAAATGGTGGTGTAGACTACTGCATTGCAAAACTGTATTTACCCTGGAACAAATACAGTGAGAGCTTCTAAGGAGAGTCAGTTACTGCAGTCATTGCACCTTCGGGAAAGCAAGTTCATTGATCATAGTAATTGGCTTTGCATCTAATAAAAACAAGACTAGCCATTGCAGGTAGCTGAAATATGAAGGGTAAATTGGAGGCAAACTCTGTTTGGATAACTGAGTTGAATTTTGAGAGCACTTAACACAACCCCCGGGTCTCAGATGTTCTAAATTACACAGGGACAGAGACTGGAGAGACTATTGTACTCTCCTCAGCATGGTATTAATTGGATTAGAACTGGAAGGCAAACCTTGCTAATTGATTTATCCACCATTAATCATGGAAGAGTGCATAAACTTCATACATGATCGTTTGAACCCTACACAAGGTCAAATTTCAAATTAACAGAAACCATATGGTACTTTGATATTTTACTGTACATAAGCTTCGATCTAGGTGAAGCTATAGGAAGTGGAAACAGAGAACTGGATCTTCATGCCTCAGGACAATTTAATCTTTAAAAGGAAGACCTAATCATTTTTATGTACTTTTAAATAAGCAGTTGGTTCACTGACCAATGTTAACAGAAATAACTTAAAAAATCTCAGATAACAACTTGACTCAATATTACTGCAAGCAATTAAAATTCAAGGACTGGACTTTATTCTGCACGCATTTATGTGATGCTTACCAAGGAGTTTGTGTCTTTGTGTCGCATCTTATTATGCTGTATCTATAAATTTGTGTTTGCATGACTGTAAATGTGGGTTTTGAGTAAGTAAGTGAATCCAGGACAGTGATTTTTGCAAGCAACCTCAAAAGAATTGCAGAACTGCTTCTGAATGGAGCTACAGCAATATTTGCCTTAGACTTACTCTACTGGATATTGATTTTAGGGAGCTGTCACTTTTCCCCCATACCTGCAGTCTGACATACCCGAGGGGGTGATAAGAGTTTATGCTCCGCTGCATTCAAAAGTCTCTATGGCAATTCAACTCAACAGCCAAACAAAAGCCAAAGACATCCTGGCTCGATTCCACTGTGAAAACAGGTGGGTAAATCAGAACATTTTGTTTTTCCTGAGCAATAATGTCAGAACCATTAATGAATAAATTGTCCCCTTTTCAAAGACTCATTGTGTTACAAGAACTCTTTTTCTAATCTAAAATTGCTAATTTATGGTTATGTTGGTCACAGAAATTTTAACCATTGACTTTGTTCTTTATATTTTACTTAATAATTGGCTCCTATACAGAATAAATCTGCTCTCTGTTATGCTACTACTAAAAACATACCTTTTATAGACTTGCTACATAGAGAACCCAGAGGGATTGTCTTACATTTGCCTATAAAACATTAATGTTTTTATTTCTGTAAGGTAACAATTATTAACAGTTATGGAAAATGGTAAATTGTATCTGAAAGTCTTTTCTGTAAAGTCTTCCTATGTTACTACATAATTCTCTTTAAATAAATAATAAAAAATAAATAATATAATAGAAGGCTTAGTTAACTGTGACACAGTAATCTACCTCTGTAGCAGATTCAGTATTCTGCAGTGCTCCATTTGGTGGAAGTCCTTGCTTTTGATAAGTAAGTTCACAGGGGCAAAAATATCAATTTTTATCTTAATATAGATCGTGGTTGATAAGGCAGCGGTTATAACAGAAAGACAAACTGAAGATTTTTTTCTATCCTAGCCGCAGTTCATCACAGAACACAAGAAGCCAGATGCAAAGTTTACATGAAATTGGTGGAAATATAGGTAGGTCTCATTTTTGAAAATTCAATTCTGAATGTCCTTAGCCTCCTAAAACACCTCAGGGCAGTGCTGTTTCCACACAGCTGGGTCTCTCTTACCTTCCAGTTCATCTGCAGGAAAGGACTCTGACCCAAAAGCTGTTAAAATCAATGTAACGATTCCTTCCAACTCCAGCATGACCGAAGGGGCACTGCACAGCAGATAGTGACCTGATGGCGGGATCTCAGCAGGACTCCTGACAGTCTTGCCAAATTCATCTGACCCTTCGTTTACCTCTCTCACTCTCATAACTAAGCATTTTTCCATGGTTAAGAGATCCTTAGTCTTCCTCTCGTGAGCACATTCCACCTTGCTGTCAATCCTTTTCCCAAGACCTATTTCTTCCTCACTGTATTTAAGTGTTAACCTCCTCCAAATAAAAAAACACAGAAATGAGAATTCAGCCCCTGCATGTATGAGTGTACTATACCAATCTATGTGCTTTATTTAGATTGTAAATTCCTTGCAGTAGGGATTTTGTCTTCTTCTGTGTTTCATGCGGTGACATTTTTGTAATAACAACAGTGGCTTGCCACAGAAGTTCCTGGCCTAAAGGTCAAAACCCAGATTTTAATTTGATATTGCACAGTCCTGACTCTCTCCTTTCTCTATTCATACTAAAATTCTGGATGCTCTGTTGGAGTCTTTTGTCAACTGTCTGATTAGATTATTCCTTAATTCTTCTAGATTCAGCTCTAAACAGTTTATATAAAGTTATTACAAAACGTCACAGACTTGCTTCAGCAGCAGTCAAGAAGCAAAGTCTTTATTACTGAAAATATACACATACAAAGCTAAATTTGATTAGTGATTTGTTTTGCCTGGCTAAACAGGATGACCGACCATTGCTAAAATAGGAGAAGATCCTAAAGGCCTTGTGAAACAATTCCAAGTATTGCCACCACACTCTTTCAAAAATCTGGACATTTAATTTGCATCTTCATTTAAAATTATGTTTATAGTCCTAGATCTTTCAGGGTACCTTAGTCCACTGATTATGCATTAATTCATTTATATTGCTTTCACTTGAATAAAATCATTAGGACCCCAGTGACCTTGTAAGTAACTGTACAAAAATTTTACCATAATCCTTTGCATCACAGCAATGTAACCTCACCAGTTAAGTGGCTTCATCACCCAGTGGAAATGCACTATAGTCCAACAAATCAACTTAACTCAATTAAGAGGCACCAAATGCCTCCTTCTGCAACAAAGGCAGCAGGGGCTCCCCAACCACCCAACTCCTAGCCCCAATCACCAGCTAAACAAACCCTCAGATGGCCAGACTTCAGAAGACTTTTTTTTTTTCAGCCAGCAAAACAGCAACTGCCAAAAACCTTGATATAGTCCCTATATTTTTTTGCAAGATCTTAGCTGGATAGGAACACATGGTTTACAGAGCTACTTTTTCAGCATTTAAAAAATAGTGTAGAAACACAGTCACAGAGTTGTAATTCCAGCCCAGTAAATCCAAAGAAATAAAAAAAACATACTGTGGCACTTACAGTAACAGTGTCGTTAATGCTTCTAAAGAAACCATAATATTTGTTCACCATTTGACTAAATGCCTTGTCCATAAGTCAGCGTAATGCAGGGCATCCTGCCTGGAAATAAAAGTGAATTCACAACTCTCACTGAGTAAAATCCCTAGCAAATTTACCAAAGCCACTGTCTGTATGCAGGCAAGGTGTCAGCTGGGCACACAAAACTAGGATCGCTGTGTGCAAGTCAGAGATACATTCAAGGACATTTTAACATAGCCCTGCCCCATTTTCTAATGTGCTCAAAACATCCTGTGATTCATGGCTGTTGATTTCTGTTTCAGGCCAGCACTGTTTGGATCCGGATGCGTACATGTTAGATGTTTACCGTGCAAATCCTCAGGCAGAATGGGTGATAAAACCAAAAGCAAGCTGAAGCAGAAGGCTGCGGTGTACGGATAAAAGCCAAATGGACAACAGTGATGCCTGTCATTTTAAGAAGGTCTTGGAAGAGATGAAACAAAATGGTAGCTACAGGATATCATTCCTTCCTACTGTACTGTCCAACCGATGTTCACCATCTACTTCTTTTGGTATAAGCATTATCACTCCAGCTTCTGGACTATCTGAAAATATCACATCGGTTCTGCTTTCATATGGATTGCAATTGTGCCGGTTGGCTCAGGAGTTACTGAGGACAGACCAAGGTACAGAGGCATGGAAAACAACTTGTCGCATACAGGGTCGTTCGTTTCCTGACCTGGTGTTAGAACGCGAATTTTTGGAAAGGAAAGAATCCAGTGGCATCCATGGACGTATGAAACACTACCGACCACAGCGTAACACAGAAGCATCACAGAGACGTTCAAGAAGAGAAGGTATCTGTCAAGCGTGGAAGAGAGGAGCTCAACCTGCAGCAGTGCCAAGATGTAGGGTGTGACAAAATCAAACCTTTCTGCTGAAAGTAAACCTGTACAGTGTGCATTACTGCAATATTTATGTCTCTCAGTCACTCCTTATGAGTACCTGATGCTGGGGGAGGGAGGGAGGCAGGAGAAAGAACTACTATATAGACAGCTATACTGCTTTATATATGTACCACTGTATATACTACTATCAGTCTTCCAAAATTGTCTGGATCACATTACTGTGTGCAATTGTAGCGCCACAAACCATTTTCTCCTTCCTTCCCCTGTCACACACACAAGCTTCAGGAGACAAATGCTAGGTGAGAAGGGGCATATTCCCCTCGCTCCGTCTTTTACTTGATACTCTCCGATTTAAGTCTGTGTAATGCCATAATATGAGATATGTCTTAATGGTGCCACTTACAGCCATCACCTTTTTTGTTAAACATTATAGTTTCTTAATTTGTAACCTAATTCTTTTTCTTTTGTTTATTTTAGCTTTAATATGTAAGTAACTTTTATACTATTCAGCTGCATTGAGAAGAGAGATCTTTGTCTGGATCTTGTATAATACAGCACAGAAAAGAAAAAAAAGCTTCCAATGAGCAGAGGGATTTAACGCTTTTATTTAACATTTACACATTAGGGCCTTAAAACCATAGCCAAACTAGGCCCAGTTGTGCTGGGGGTTTTACAAACACACAGCAAATTGCACCTCCTTTTACAGATGGCATGCAGTCTATGAAAACACATAGGCTGACAAGAGAACAGTGGGTTGCAACCGCATTAGGAATGCAGCACAGCAAATGTTAGACAGTATGTCTAGTTTGTAGCCAGTCACAAGGGTGAGCATCATTCTTCACCTAATCCTCTGCTTTTGGGCTATACTTTATAGAACTAAAGCATGTTTGTTGACTAGGAAAATGACAAGTCTCTGGAAAACTGCAAGTATTTTTTTCATCTTTGTTTTACACAAAAAATGGGAACTAATGCCTTCAACTGCACTGCAATGTCTCCGTCACTGGATGACGAGATGGCACAATGAATTCAGCCACAGTCTGAGCAGTGGGTTTTGTTCCTGACCTGGACACACGGATGAGGCAGAAGCTGGTGCTCTGTTTGCCAGGTAGCAATGTAAAAGCGTTTGGAACCACATTCTCCAGGTGAACATAAAGTACGCTGTCCTGCAGAGAAGTCTGTAACTTGCGATGCTCTGCTGAAGCTGTGTGATGAAGATTTTCACATTCTAGAAACCCTACTTCTGGTTCAAAGTTAATCATGTTCTCCAGGACTTAACTTTCATTGTTAGTGTTCAGTAAAAGACATCAACATTGAATCAGTAATTTTACCAGCAACAATAATGTCTACAGAGGGCAGATCCCATCTGTCTTTCTTACTTTCTTGAGATAAAAAATGATGAAATTTAACAACATTATTCTTTTATTTTCTTTAAAACAGTGAAATTTTTAACTTTCCAATTTTTTTTTTCTTAACACTAATGGATGCACAGTTGCAGCCAGGTTAAGAACAGGACAGTTGTATTATAAAATACGCTGCTTATTTTGACAACTATTTATTTTAAGTATATGAGAGATAGTAGATCTGTGGTTTCTTCATAGGACTAAGCATAAACATTTTGTCAAGTGCTTTGTTCCTAATTCCCTTTAGTTCCCTCTGTGGCAACGGACAACTCTTTCTACTATGATGCCCTTTTCTTTTAGCTGTAAAACAGGACTAGTACTTTCCTTATAAAGGCAACATGAAAATTAGTTGAGTTAAATTCTGCTCTTGGATGCAGCCAAACAATCCCCTGAGCAGAACAGGAGTTATGAACATCCATCTAGGAAGGACAAACTCAGCAAAGGGATTTTATGTGCGAAGTGCTTTGAATACAAAGAGCATCATATAAATGCTAAGCATCATTGTATTTATAGCCAATGAAAGAGCTTTTATGACTATACAGAAAGCCTAAACATTAACTAAAGAATTTGAAATGTCATAGCAAATGGGATAACTTTCTACAGTGCTTTCAGACAAATGCATTGACCTCCTCCGTCTTGCCCACTCCCGTCACACTGTGTTCTCAATGGCCGTGCATGGGAAAGTACAGAGCACCTACGTGCTCATACTGTAACTTGCACAGCATGTTCTGGACCCTGAAGTGAGGACTTCATCAAAATTACTTCTGAAATAGATCTCACTGTATTCTGTGCAGGATAGAAGGGGGTTTTGGAAGACTTTCACCTCTTACCACTTTGCAACTTAGGAAAGCCAAGTCTGATGTAATGAAATCCATCCTGTGAACACTTGTTTAATACTAAAATTGCCTATAACTTTATAAGACATGCATATTAGCAGATGAACTAGATTCTACATACAGTGTCCAGACTACTACAGCATGGCCAAATACCTGCTGTCTCTGAAACAAAATGTCAAAATTCTTTTTTGATACAAATGGACCTAATGACCCATGGGTACTGTGGTTAATACTGTTACACATTAAGTTGTTTTGTGTTATTGTGGTACACTAACTTGATTTAATATGCAGCAAACTGAACAATCTCTATGACATTTTTGAATGAGAGGTCTCAACTTTAGGCCTTATATTTCAAAATGCTGGTGGAGGCACCTGGAATTTTGTTCCTCCTAATAGCGATTGAAGTCAAAAACAAGTTATGATAGGATTGTCACCTAACAAAAAGCAACATATGTGGGAAGCTATTAATAAGAAAGTGGTAGCAAGCAGGGAGAAACTTATCCAGCAAAGTCCAAAGATGCCTCAAGCATTTACGTACTCCACGGTTCCACAAAGACAGCATTTTGCATAACAACACAGAGAGAGAGAGTGTGTATTGTAAGAAGTAGGTATTGGAAACAGACTGGAATACTCTAACCTGTTTATGCAGCTAATGTCATTAGAATGTGTGCGTGTGTGCAAATGTGTCTGTGTCTATGTATAATATTAACTACCTCACTCTGCATTTTCCGGGAAAAATATTTTGGCTTAGAGGTTTAATATTCCAAAACTTTCTATTATTAATTTCACCTCTCCACTAGTCTTTTGCATTGATAAAATGTTTCTCCTTCTAAGGGGCAAGATTTGGAAATTACCAAAAAATATATATGAAGAGACATATTTCAGTATATGGATGAAATTTTATCCAAACCATGTTGACTCAATTACTGCTTGTAACATGAATCTTATGAGATCAGATCTTGGGGTTAATAGATAACAAATACAAACATACTGTGTTTCAGTTTTTATTTCTCAATGGCTTTCCATTAATGTGTGTCTTCTCTGGAAAATAATACGATGCCACTAATCAAAGCGAAATGTTTGTATGTATGTTTCCCTTACAACCCTCATTATGTGTTTTGTTGAAGTAAGCCCACACGTAAGTGTATTTGTACAACAGAATGTGTCCTTTGTATTGTATCCATGTCAAAAATAAAACCAATACCAACAAAGAAAGCTCTTCAAATCTAAACACATGATTTTTGGACAGAAGCAGGTGACAGAAATTGCAAAAAGCAGTGGTGAATCTGTCTTAAAAGCAACTCTTGTTGTTCTAGCACCTGAACAGCTAGCTACACAGAGGACCACATTCTGCCATCCTTGCTCAAGTGGAGCAGTTCTTTGCTCCAGGAGCTCTTCTCCTGGATTACCTCGATGCAAGGTACAAAATGGCAGTGCTTGGAATCCTGCCTCATTGACATCAATGACAAAATGCTTTGGGGTTTCATTTCAGCCAGTATTTTTCAAACTAATATGAAACACATAGAGCAAAACTGACTTGAGAACAAATTGCAAAAATGCATAGTAAAAGCCAAACAAAAATACCACCAGTTCAAGGAGAAAAAAAGTAGATAGAAGTGACTTGTGAAGAAATATGTTTATTATAGATACATCTTCAGGTACAAGACATGGTTGTCACTGCTTAATGATCCAGCCAGTTGATGAATGGATGTCCTCACTTGTGAGTCAGATCAAGTGCATGACCCCCAAACCTGGCTCAAGCGCAACTACTGAAAGCCTCATTTTAGCAGCAAAGTAAGACACAGTAGGAAAAGGTAAAGACAGAACTGTTGACTGGCCTGTGAATTAGGAATCGCAGAGCACCAAAGGTGCTTCCCTGTGTCCTGTAAGAAATACTGTTTTCCCAAGAAAGATGCATTAGTTCTCGTTGCCAAAATAGAGTTGTTCCCAAGCCAGACCCAAATAATTTCTTCACCAACACAACATTTCATATGCATCTCTCTGCTGTGGAGTTGCTGCTTGTCCTGCAGCTGATTACATGGAAGCATAAACAAGAACATAATCCTTCTAGACAATGTGGCTATAATGGGGGTCGGAAGCACTGGATATTAAGGCAAAAGGAAAAGAGATTGGAGCTACCATATAAAATATAAATAAGAAAATTCTATTCATTAGACTCTGAATCCGAGACCTTCAAAATTATGCCTTTAGTCTCCTGCTCCCTCTGCTGGACTCTATCCACTTGTACTTTTCACTTCTTAGCCTTCAGGCTCTTTTTCTTCTAACTGAAATGTATGGACAACTGAACTACATGAAATAATGCACAATTTATTGTAGCTTTATTATGTGATCCAAAATTATTACCTTTTTATAAAATGACCAACAAACAATAAAATGAAATACTGTCAAGTAATCAAAAGAAAACATACTGTAAACACTGATTAATAAAAATTCCCAAAAGAAAAATACCCAATTAATGCCACTAACATTGTAGTAGAGGTATTTGTTGTTTAAAACCATTTAGTTATGCAGACATAGAGCTTCTGACTAAAAAAAATAAATGACCTGAGTTGGAAAACAATCAGAAAATCAAAGAGATGCAGGCTCTCACCAATTCTTCTTTTCATTATGAAATGAGAATGAAAAATAACAGATCAACAAAAAACCCTCTCTCAGTCCAGACAGGCTTTGCTGCAGTTCAGTGCTCAGCCCCAGGGCAGGAATGAGGAAAGACTCCACGCAGGTCAAAAGCTCTGCTGAAGTCAAACAATTCTGCCTGTTGGCCCTTGGTCAACACGAGGTTCCTCAAACAGCCATGGAATGAGCTCTTGCTTGTGAGGCAGTTTTGCTTCACATCAGCTGAAAAACAAAAGTGAAATATGTAGAATCTAGTTCCAGTGAATTGAAACAATACAAAGATCCGGGTTATTATTCAACTGCTTCCCCTCTGTCCCAAACAAGAGATTAAACCACCACCTGAGGAGCACCAAGTTACATTTATGTTTGTATGATCTGGGACATCCCACCATGGACAGTCACTGCTGCCTTCAAGCGTAAGCCATGCACTGGGATAACTTGCACAGAGTTTGCAGAAATAATGTGTCCCAGGGGAAAAGAGAGGGGAAAAGAGTGGAGAAAGCCTCTCTACATAGGTGTCTTCCAAGTTCAAATTGAAACTGGCAGAATATGAAGCAACAGCTGAGCTCTACACAGTCATGGACTCCACTGGCAAACCAAAACATGATGTTGGTAGAGTCCAACTCTTTTTTTCCATACAACCTGTGAAACAATTCATTCCACTTCTGCAGTACTCAGCTAAACTGAAGAATTTCTCTCTTCTCTATGAACCCTAATCTTTTCAAATGGAGCACTGAAAGAACAATTAGTATCACATTACCTTATTTAAAAAAAAAAAAATATTTTTTCACAAGATGCTGATAAGGCCACGCTTTGGTATTCAAGGAAGACCAAATATTAATCAAGATCTGGTTAATTGGCATTAATTCATTTTTCATAAAGCACCAAAACCTTGTCCAACAGAAGGCTCTGTAACATTGCAAGCTATTATCCCTAAAGCTTTCCAAATATTTAAAAGCTGAGTTTGCCCTTCAGACCTCATCACTCTGTTTTCACACAAATGGAAGTATCTGAATTGATAAACTGTAACAGCTGTTTCGGAGACAAACGTATATGGGCATTTTATGCTATGTTTAAAAGAATAAGATATTCAAAACCACACGAAGCCTACTCACTCTCAGTACTGATGTGGTCATTAAAAAGCATGCCTGCAAAAAGGCCAAACTCATGATGTTCAAAATTCAATCCTCTTAATGAATACATTGTCTTGGCTCAAATTATCAACTAATGAGTTGCTCAACTTAATTGAAATGTAATTCTATTATATACTTTTTGTGTTACTATCGTTTTTATTACCATCGTAGTATGACTGACAGGGAATTTGCACAGAACAGGGGAAATATGTTCATCTGCAGCAGCTTGACTTCTGCCTGCACAGCCCCTGACACAAAACATTAGCAAAAATAAAGCAGAGTGCTATAGAAACATTACTTATATGGTTGTAAAGGAGAGCCTTAATATGAATTTGACTGCAAGAGAACACACCTCAACATACACAGGCAGAGACATTGTGAAATCTGAGAGAGACCGTGAAAGACAAATCATGTGGAGGAAATCCTTCTCAGAAACTAAGGAGCAGGCTTGTGTAGGAAAGTGATATGAGTTCAGTTGATCTTGCCAACACACTCAACAGCTAAATGCAGTCCTCCACAAAGACAGTATACACAAATATATTAATATGCTGTGATTTCAGCAACAATGTAGAAAATGGTAACTCATTTATAACTCAATCATGAACTTCATGAATCAGAGAGAGAGAGAACGAGGGAGGGAGGGATCACATGTGTTGAGTCATTCTTATGAGAAAGAGTGAGAGCAGGAGGGACAGAAGGGAAGAGAAATATTATTGTACGTACCAGGATAGCCTCCAACATAAATGGGATTGTTTGTATCTGCAGATGTTGACTGGATGTAGGGATTATCAGTTTGAACCAAATTCCCATCAATTATCAGCGAAATGCGATGTTTGCTTTTGTTTGCTTGAAGCTTGTGCCATTTTCCATCACACAAACTATTTGTGCCTCTTGGTTCATAAGTAGCTGTTATTCTGCCAGCTCCATTGTTGACATGGAATAAAACCTGTATAAACAGCCAGATGCCAATAAAGATATAAAGTAAGAATACATGAACTAATTTGCCTAGATAAAAGCACAATCATGCTGGTGCAGAGATTTCCATTTTAATAAATGCTTGGTAATTATGTAAAGCTAATGTTTACTTTGATGGATAGAGTGTGTCCTTATTGAAGTATCTTTAAAATCTAAAAGACTTAGATCTATCCATGCAATGGTCCATTGGGTTAGCTTGGTATACTTCACTTAAGATTTCAATGTTTCTTACAAATACAAATCAAGTCATTTTCTCACAGAAGCTGAGACTTCAGATCTGAAAGAAGATCCACTGTATTTAACTGAAGAGAAAGAGAATGGACTGAAAGCACTTGTTGTTGCCAATACATGTATTGATTTATTTCATGTATTTATTTTTCAAAGCAGTAGACATTTTCTCAACTCTGTGGTGAAGATTAATATGTAAATATTAACTGAGAAAGTATGTCCCACAGAAACAGTAATATTTAACACTGTCTCTAGCTAGGAAGTTTTGAATAAAAAAATGAGCTATTTCTGAGAAAAGGAAATACTTAAGAGCAATTGTGTATCCATTTTTTATGCAGGAGATGAGTGGAGAACTATGTATTGATTGTTAAAAGGTTTATGGCACATAATGGCCAGTAGAAGTAGAGAGCGAGTTAATTGTTCATGAATATTGAAGAGATTACAAAACATGGTGCTTTGTACATGCAATAATATGTTTATCAAGGACAAGTGTAGCTCTATGGCCAAAAAAGTATTAAGCTACAAGAAAGGTATATATTTGGTCTAACACACAAGGTACGTAGTACGGGAGGTCACAGTGGCTGCAGACTAACATAAATTACACTACTTAAAAAGGCAAAAAAGTTCCAGTGACTTCTGCTGATCTCACATCTTATCAGATGATGATGATGATGAGAAACCTTGAGACTGAAAGTCTGTCCCATACTAGTTCTGTGGGGATTTGGTTCAGACATTTTGCCTCCATCACATTTCACTGGTGTCTATTTAGTGCTACCCAAAAGTTCTAGCCTCCCAGTTTTAAGCAAGCTTTGTGAAATGAGCATGCCAGCACAGGGCAGCCTACCTTGCCATTTACAATCTCCAGTCCAATGGCATCAACCTTAGCACTGCTGACCCCAAGGAGAACGCCATGCACTGCTGTCGTACGAAACTCCAGTGTGATGTTCACATCAGACCGGACTTTGTAACCTTCTCTGACTGGAAAGAAGTTATAAGCTTCTAACAGAAGACTTGTAACCCACAATACAAAGTAGAAAACATATATTGTCATTAAAAGGCCTAAGAAGCTTGTTAATTACCCTGCTGGGATATGACCTTGCGGAACCTCTGGAAAGTTAAGTTTTCCAAAGTCATAATTCACATTTTATAATAGAAAAGAAAATTCCCAGATAAGTTTTCTTTCATTAATTTATACTTAATACATTCTATTATTTCATTCATAAGAAACAGTAAAGAGCACAAATGTAATCCTTCACATTACTTCACAAGTCCCCTACATCTTTTGTCTCCATACCCTTTAACAGACCTTAACTTAACATCACGAACATGGATATCCTTAGCTGAAGAAAGAGGTAGTTCATTTCTTTCCCAGTACTGTAATCATTAGCTCTTTCATTTGTGGAAGATAGCCCTTTGCAGAAATGGCCACTTTTGGACGTATGGAGTAAAGGGACTCAGTTAGAAATACATATGCAAGGCATGCACTCTTTGTGTGAGGAGTCAATTAATTACACACAGTTCCAGCAAGACCTAATAAGAGTACATTTTCATTAACATTAATTCAGTAAGGTACCACTTTCATTTAATGACACTTACCAAGAGCAGCAAAGCCGCTCCCATCAAAGAAAGTACCATCCTGCACTGTTACATAGCATTTATTCACAGCAAAGATGGAGACAGGGCTCTCGTTGTCCAGTTGTTTGCTATTAATCGTCATGCTACCAATGCAGGCAGGAATGCTGTGAGTCACCTAAGCATATTGAAATATAAGAGTTCACGTGTAATACAAACTGCTGCAATGCTCTCTTAGTGATTCATCTGATGTTATTGTAAATAAAAAAATTCTCTGAACAAAACACAGCAGGATCTAAAATATTTATGTAATGACATTTCCATTATCACATATACTTATATAAGGCTACAAATGTACTTAATGTCTTAGGGTCAAAATAAATATTGTTTAGAAACACAGTATACAGTCTCTATCACATACAGAAAGAATTGTATTTGCTTGAATGTGAGCAGGGATATGACCAAGTTGAAGACATTCCAAACATGCTTCAGCAAATTAACAAGTAAATCAAGATCTTGTATGACATTTTGCAAGTATAGATCACTAGCGTTCTATCCAGCAAAAAGGTTTATTAGAATTTCTTACTATTACTATTTTCAGCAATTGCAGATTTAAAGTATTAAAATATTTGTTAGCCCCATTATCCAATTAAAAAGCATGGGTGAAGGAAGTATGCCCAGGAATTGAGAAAGATTATCACCACCAGAATCCTCCCTGAGATAATGGGCTGCACAAGGAGGAAGGCGACAAAAACCTACCCTCTAAAAGCATATCTATAAAGTATGTTTTAATCTCAGACAGTTAAACCCAGCCTTTCAGAGATATTTAAGGCGCCTAATTCCTATTTGAATGCAATAGGACTGAGGTACCAAAATATCTGAAATTCTAGGTCATATTTTTATCGTATACTATGAAACACAGGAATTTATCTTCTTTATCCATTTTTAACAGACAGATTGATAGAAGAAAAAAAATCTATTAAGGGCTATTACTAAAACACAAGGATACAAGCTCTAGCTAGAGTCGCTAAGCCATAGAAAGCTGGAAAGAATTATCTGGTAAAGGGTCATTACTTTCTTTGCTGTTTCTTTCCCTAAGTACTTCTTTTTTGCCCCTGTCAGAGACAGGATACTGAATTAGATGGGTTTGATGCAGTATACTTATTCTAGTATTGCAAAATGTCAGAGATGTCCCACCACCCCAAACCTTCTTACGTTCCCAAGATTCTTTGGCACGTAGTCTAAGGGGAGTCCTCCTATGTAGAGCTTCCCCTCCACATCCAAAGTGCTACCATCTCCCAGAGCACTGACTGCTACCGTTTCCTGTCCATCCACAGTGATTATACCTTTTCTTTTAATGTATTCTGTCTTTATCTGGAAAAAATGAGAGCATGCAGACACCAATCAGTAAACTGAATCAGTTACCTAGTCATCATTTATCATAGAAGCAAGCAAGACAATTTTTTAGTGGTCTAAAGCAATCTAATTGGTTTGACATACTGTACTGAGGCATCCTCTTGAAATTCATTGTGAGGCTGAGGCCCTTTCAGAATGCAACTGAGCAGCTAAACTGCTTCCTTGCCTCCCCAAAGGCTCACAATGATTGCATGTTGTCCTGTATAAGTTTTTCAGTGTCTTAACAATCATTATTTAAAACCACTAGTTTATTGTCTTAGGATATGACTACACCACTGAGTTTGAAGAGGGGAGCACTGTGCTGGTCTTCTGCAATTACTGTGCTGCTCACCAACTGAGCCATCTTAGCTCTCTGAAGTGCACACTCCTACGCTGTAATTTTATGATGGGCAGTGCTGAATTTGCTATGACCAAAAAGCTTTCCAGTTCTGTCCATCTTGTTTATTCATGCCCCTATACCTTCCTTGCACTAAAGCAATTACTTACATGCAGATGAGGGACTTTATTTGAAGTCAGCTAGCCATTTATTCTTCCCTGGTTACTTTTAGCCCCACTCAGAATCCTCACCAGGTTCAACATGAGGTTTCACGAATATTTGGGCTGGTAAGGGGACAAAGTGGTACAGTAGCAGGGTGATATGAGCAGATGGCAGAGAATGGAAAGAAGTGCTTCTTTTGGCAGCAATGCATATTAGCTTAAATTGATTGTAGAGCTACTGCAGTAATCACCCCCAGCTGTGAAGTGGTGTGACTCAGCCTTGATCTCCAAAAAAAAGGTTCAAGCTCATTTTTTTACTTTCTCGGTAGTAAAGGTAGGTCAGCTTTCATATGGAATCTGTTCATATCTTAAAAAGTAGATACAGGAGTATGAGTTTTACGTTACTATATTTAATTTTAAACATGCAGCTGTAAATCCTGGAGTGTTCTTCCTTTCAAGGTAGGCAGCAGAGCTTAACTGTGATATCTCTCTCTGACAGAAGTTCACATTTGCTTTCTTTATGTTAGCTTTTGCTGGTTTTTCTTCTGCTGATTATATATAAAAAACAAAAAACACTCTGATGATTCCCAAGGTACCTAGGAGAGGTGGCAGCTTCGTGTCATCGATCACTTTGTCCCACAGAAGCCACTTCCTGGAGTTAAGGCTTCACAGAGGGACAAGGAAAGGGAAGCTTAGCAGGATAAATATTGTCATCCTCACCTGCCTTATGGAAAACTAATGTGGTCAGAGTTGCTTTTAAAACTCATGCAGACGTCACAGTCATTTCTCACCAAGAAAGCCAGAGCCAGCAGCAGGTGGGTTGCTCAGAGGAACTGGCCAATAGAGGCTGACACAGAGTCTTGCCCTGAATGCTATGTGACACGTGAAAGCTGTAGCCATAATTTCTCCTCAAACTCTCCTTATGCCAAGTCCTCCCCCTCCAGCCACCATTCATTCCAAATGTCTACCTTTCTCATGTTGTATCAACCAAGGAAAGGAAAGCAATTGCTTCCCTGTTAGCACTAGCTGCTATGACATGCTCAGGTATTAAGCGACGAGTGGGAGAAACTCTGCACCCACAAATCTCTTTCACCCTGTCACACACTCAGTTGCAGGTCTTTGGTGACATAATGCATGGAAAGCTTTCTGTGGAAAAAGTCAGAGTTTCTAGACCTCTCTATTGGGTTCTTCTCTGGTAAAGATGACCATTATTACATAGTTGGTGAACTATTTTATTTCTAAATAATCTGAGATACTTGAGAGTTGTTGGATGCTGGAATTGATTCATAATTAATGAGAATTTAAAAAGGAAATAATTATACTCAAACACAAGTTATCAGAATGGTTTCATGATTGGGTTAAAACCTGTCTGCCTTTGCAACACAGAAAGCATACAGGAAAGGCAGGGAAAAATCATCCCAGTAACTCCAGGGAAGAGTAAATGGAGTACAAGATTGGTGACTACCTACCGTATGCCATTTTCCATCACTGATAGCAGCAGGGTGAAAAGCTACTGCTTTTCCTTTGCCTAGATCAAATGAGAAATAGAGCTGTCCCCCATGAAGCTGTAGGGCTGCATAATCAACCTGGTTCTGGTGAGCCATGTAGTAAATCAGGCCACTGGAGGCAAAGGTTCTGAGATTCAGCTGGACAGAAAGTCTAGACAATAAAAATACAGTGTTACTGAAAGATATTTCTTCTGCATTGATAAAAAACTTTTCTGGAGGCAGAGAACATCCTCAACCAATTTATTATTATGAAAGGAAATTTATTATTACAAAGGCCAGAAGTGTAGAATTTGCATGGATTCTAAGAAAGCATGACCTATAATATATTTCATAATAGAAATCAGTGCAGTACCTGTCAGAGGCAGAATAAGTACAGAGTGAGCTGAGCTTCAAGAGGGACAGAATTAGCTGTTTGAGACTGCAGGCTTGCCTATTGCCCCAAGAAAGGAACGAATTCTAGGATAATGTGATGTCATCCATTACTATCAGCCAGGCTTGCTGGGATATAATGGGCAGACTGAGAACAGAGGGAGGCTTAAAAGGTAGAGGAGCTGACTGAGCCATTTATTATGGAGACACTAGGTTCAGACTACACAGCATCAATCCTCTGCAATGTCCTTTATGTTCAATAGTTACAACAGAAGGGCTAGAAGCAAAAAAGGCTCTTTTCTCAATGCCTGCAGAGGCTTCCTGAGTTGAAAGAAGCATACACAAGTGGCTTGCAGCCTGTGTTTTGGGGACCTTGTTGGGAGCCTCTCAAACAAATAAGGGTAGCAGAGAGGCTATCACATATTAAGTCTCAACAGAATGATTTTTCTCAGTAGTCTTAGCTTCTTCAGTGACCTGGGGAGTGAAGCAGACATGGAAGGTGCAATTGCAAAAAATCCAGAAGAGAGGGCAAGATGTTATCTGCATCAGTCAAAGGAGCAGGGACCAGCTGAGCTCTGTATGTGGAACACAAAAATCAAAATACTTACAGAAGGTACAGTGGGGCTCTTAAGTCTGAGGGGAAAAAATGCAAAACTCCGACCATGAGTTAAACTCATGACCACAAACCTGGGAAAGACACATTCATTACATTGTGGTGGTCATGATACCTTCTTCCATGAGGAACCCACAGAAACCTGGAGCAAGGGCCATGTTCAAAGCTGGTAATGCAGTGATCATTCATGAAACTCATCATCACTCTTCTTGTAGCTCAATACAAGATAACACACCATGTGCATGTGTGATTCAGGATATACTCACTTCTTCCTGACGGTAGACTGATTGAAGAGCAGTGTCAAGTGGCTGCCTCTGGCAAGTCCAAACTGATGGGCACCTTGAACATGATCAGGTAGCTCATCTTTTGCACAAACTACCTGTTAATGAAAGGACTTTATTAAGGAGAATAGTATCAGGTGCTGACCAGCAAGTGCTGAATGGCCATGTGCCTATGCAGAACTTTGTAAGGAGCAAAACTGAGCCACTGCTGCTAAGTACGCAGCAACATCAATTAGCTAAACTCCCACTCATTCTGAGCTATCTTTCAGCTCAAAAAGAACTAGTTTTAATGATTAAGTTATGTCTTGTGGACAGCACTGGTCTTTTCTACTGAGAAATGTTTGTAGTTTGAGAAGTATTCATTCACCATTTGTCTTAATTGATAGCCCTTTTGATAACAAATGCTGGAAGACGAAGTACAATTTCAGTGTAAAAATCTTATGGACTTGGTAGAAATATTTTCCCATTTAGTGAGGATGCACATTTTTGTTATGATTTGGGAGATGGAGAGCTGGGTAACAGAGTATGAACCAAAGCTATACTTTAGCTCTAAGAAGGACAGCTTATTTCTTTTTATAGCCACAGTTGTATGAAATGTATAAAATCCTGCTTTCTGTTGCCACAGAAAAATTATTTCAGGATGCTTTGGAAACACTTCATTATAAAGATGTGCAGCTGCAGAAGGAGAGAAGTAATGCTGCCTTCTCTCTTGGGAACCAGGGCTGTATGAGAGGAAACAGGTGCCATGCAAGCTGCATTCAGACATTGTGTATCTCTGGAATGGTTTGTGCCTCCTCTTTGACACAGAGCAAAGACTGCATGCGTGTGACCAGGAAAATGTGAATGCTGAATTGCACAGCTAATGCAAATCTCAGCACAGAGCCACTTTGGCAGGAACACACTAAAGATAATAGTTACTGTCAAGTCCTTCTGCTGGGGGATTATCACTCCACTTTTTCTTTTCTTTTTTAGTGTTGCTGCCTGAACAATGATAAACCTAACTACATTTCCCCTCCAAAAGGCCAACAGGCTGCTACAAAGGTTTATATCACAGTTTTTGTACAAAAAATAATAATTTCAAGTCCACATTCATTGAAGCATTCCATACCATAGAAGAAGCAAATATACATAGTCCATATTTTGAAAATCATCCACAAAGCTAAAATGCATCTTGCTGTTGAACACCTTCCTAGAAGAGGCAATAGAGCTTTGCTGTAATACATACTTTTTTTGTATCTGTAAGAGGCCTCAGGGGAACTGGTAAAGCCTGAAGTTCAGGTTGAATCTCAATGTCTTCTGGCTGTATGGCTGGTTTAGGCTTCTCTGACAAAAAGCAGCTGTCCATATCTACATGTTCATACTTCATGGAAGTGGTGAAATACAAAAGCCTGTGTTTTAAAAAAACCTACATTTTAAGAGGTGAAATCCCAAATCCCTACATTTCCCAAGAACAAGGAGAGTATTTTACAAGGTCTTTCACCAGTAACAGGAGAAAGGGAAAGAGATGGCATGCTGGGACAAAAACATGGAAAAGTGGCAAATAATCTGTCCATAGAACAATATTAATAGACAATATTCTTGGAAAACCGTTCTGTCTGTGAATGCAGATGAAACCGTAGTAGAGAAAGCTGCATTTTGTGCAGCGTCTCTATACACATTAAAGATGTTTTTTATGCTATATGGAAATGTAGCTGGTAATATTCACTTTCTGCCTGCTATAACACCCAGATCATCAGTATCATGCTTGTCTTATGTTAAAAACCAGGCAAATGGACAATGTCATGAAAGTGATTACAAACTACAATTAATAATTACTATACAGACTATTCCAAAACAGGGCAGCTACCCCTCTGACTTACTCCTTGTTAAAAATAAGATTGCTGATACAGCCATGAAAGGAGCCAGCCACTTTTAGCCCTAAGACGCCCTCTCCTGCTGGAATGCCACCAGCGTAGAAGTTGGAAATATTCATGGAGCTCATTTCTGCTGATGAACCAAGCCTCAATTCTGCAGGGTTACTTTCATCCACCTGTACAGTTATGATCCTGAAAAAGATAAAGTAGGGAAAACATTCAACAAGGGCCTTAGACATTCATTTTCTAACGAAAAGCATTCCTTTTCAGCCTCAAAAATGTCCTGTTCTAAGAAATAAAGATTCCATCACTCTGATAATCCTTTCAATGTCTTAAAGCTAGAAGACCTTCTTTAGATAATTTTTAACATGTAGCATTTTGCCAAATATCTTTCTAAAGTATTTTGATAGGTATCTTTCCAAATTATTTTGATAGCTGTATTTTTTCTAATACTATTTAGTGTACTTTACTCAAGTGGCCCAAGCTGTCTAGAGATTTTGAGAGCTTTTAACTACAACTTCATCAGTGGCTGTATGCTGTATACAATTACCATGTAAATCAGAACACCTCCATTAACAGCAGAAGAACACAGCCCTGATTATTCCACCTAATGAGCTAGCAAAGGCAGTTCCTCAGAGAGTGCAGTGAACTGACAACAGCATACAATAATTAAACAGGTAGTATTGTTCACAGTCCCATGTACCTCTTATTCCGGATTAGGATGACAGAGTGTTCTTGTCCATCACTGTATGTTCCATTAGCAGACTGAAGAATTACTTTTCTAGTACTTGCTCTATCTCCAGCATTAACATGCACTGCGAGATGACCATCAATCAGCATGATGGAAAAGAAGGGCTGTGGATTTAATCAGAAGATTAATTTTTAACTATAACTCAATTTCCTGTCACTCATTCAGTGTTTAAATAGAACATACTTTGGAAAAATTTACCTCCAACTTTGTTGTAAACAAACGTTTTAATGAAACTCAAAAACTACTAGGCATGTATTGGTACCTCTCAGAGTGCAAAGCCTTCTAATAGAAAACATGAAAGTTGGAAATTTCTCTGGTCATGATAAAAAAAATCAGGTTAAAATGCAGCAGTTTTTTTATACCATCACCATCCCACTCCTCCCCTTAGAGGAAGGAAATAAGAAGGGGCAGGTATTCCTACTAAGACTTTGTCCTTAGATTCCAAAACAGTCCACCAGATACGAGATAGCTGTTCATCTCAAATCCTTCAACAACTACTTCTGACTAACAGAAGTGGAAAGTAATACTCTGGGTGCATTTCATATGCAGTTTTCCTCCTTGTTGCAAAAGCATTCTGGGTCCTAGTAACCACAATAGGTCTCTGCTAACTGATCCTTCACCTCTCCTCTCCTACAATTAATATCCTCTGTTTCCCACCTAGCCTCTGTATTTGGACCTTTCTAAGCTGAATAATTTTTTCTTTCTCATTCTTTGCAAGTTACAGTGCAAATTACAGTGCAAAAACATGACTTGATATTAGAAAACCAAAACCAAAAAAATCTTTGTTTCCAGTACTTGCCAAATGTGCTTGTCTACGTCGTCGCTTTTCCAGTCCCCTGCTGAGTCCAGCAAGGATGATGCCACTGCTGTTCTTTGTGGCAAAAGTTGCCATCAGTTCTGATTCTGGGCTTAAGGACTTAGGTATCAACTCAATATATCCATTGTTCAAGATGTTCACACTACGAATAGGCTATTTGATGAGGAAGAGAAATAATTACTGACTTTGTCCCTACATAGTGACCAGCAAGAAAAAAAATTTTTTTCAAGTATAGATTAGATTATCTTAGAACTTTTATTTCAACTCACTGTATTCTTTCACAAACATTACTATTCTTTGTTCAGTAACAATAAAGATCAGGTCACAAAACCTAAAAGTCTCCTACCTCCAATACACAGCCTTTTCTTACTCCATATGAATTTCTAAGCAAGTCAAAGGTTGAACGGGATATTTCCAGATTCTTGATGCATCCCACATACATTCTACTATTAAGACCTTTCCTGAAACACAAAACAAGGCTTTTTTACCAAGTCATAGTATTTGGAATCTCCTGGGATAAAAGATTAAGTTCTCTTCAATAATAAAGAGAGATCTGTTTTAAATAATGCAGTCAGGCCAGTGTAAGTGAAAACAGGGGTAAATTTGGGGTTTACTCTTAGCATATATCAATTCTGATCTTAAAAAGAGTCAGATAACATTGTCTCCAAATGGTAACATACAAGTGTGTAGTGCTGTGTTGCCAGGCCAGGTCATTTTCCAAAACTTTAAGGTGAATCTTCAGCTGAAATGTAATGGCTTTTGTGTGAGAGGATAACAGTAGCTCTCTACTACCTAGCAATTCTTTTTCATTTCTTAAGGCTGGATGATGCCTAATTTGGTTCTGGGTTTAAGTCAGAGAAATCTAAGGCTGTCCTGCCATAATCCCCTTACAGGCTGCTATGCCAGCTAAGATTAACAAGTCTGCACTTCTCCAATAACTGTGCAGAGACCAATATTGTCCTGGAATTTATCTTATAGTCAAGAGCATGTAGAGAGTTTAATTAGGTTTTCTTTTGCCATGTTTATCCTTTCAAAGTGAAGCCACTGGAAGAAATGTGACTTTACAAGTTCAGCAGGGATGTGCAATACAAAAAGGAAAAACTAGAGACATGCTTTAAGATATATATTTGTAATGTTTTTTGTTGATCTGTTCACAGTTGTTTCTCCTCTGTTCCAAGTTTCAAAACTGAATTACAAGAATTCCTTTCTGAAGTAGAACTTTTATCCTGAAGCACAGTTCTGCCCATAAATGCCAGCTGGAAAACACAAGGTTCACACAGGTAGAGATCAAAGGAGCATCGTTCCAGGCAGCAGTGCTGAATGCTTGCTGCAGTCTGACACAAAGAGAGGGCGGCTGCTGTGGCAGCTGCTGTCATGGAAATCACCCATGGATGGGAAAAACAGAAGATAGGTCTGACACAGATCAGAGACAACCAGTGAAAAGCACCATATTAGAGTTTGAAGGCAAAGGACAGATAATTCTGTGGTATACATGGCCATAAAACAACATTTCAGACTTCACTGATTTTCATTAATTTCAGTGGAGATAGCAGAGTTTGTTAAAGTCTTTACCTACAAGAGTCTCAGCAAAGGGGGAAAAGCAAGAGGACACTTTACCTCACAGTCCTTGATCTTGGCAGCCCTCCAATGAAGATTGGGTCCTTATCAGAGCGGTTCAGGTCTGAGGCAACCCCAGGAGATTCTCCTTGCTTGGTTTCTTTATAATTAAGATTATATGCATCCACGACTGCCAAAATTCCTGCAAAGAAAAGAGAGTGAAGATCTAGAGAAGGACACGAACACACATTCTTCCATTTTGGCAATCTTGTCTCTAATAAAGGAAAATGTATTCATTGACTCAAACATGTATGGACAATCTTCTTTATAGAATGACTAATTTATTGTACTTCCAGCTATTCTGTTAATCTCATTCATTCTTCTCAGACAAAACCAAATCTGGGGAAGTCTACAGGAAAATACATACATGTTATAGCTATTAACACGTATTATTTTTAATGCATTACTTCCCAAACTTAGGCCTCAAATACTGTTGTACTAGGTACTATTAAAACACAGAATAGAAACCGTGGTCCTTGATATACAGACTTGGATAAAGATCTTTCACTCTTTAAAGACTATTGATATGTTTTTGTCTGGCAGCTTCTGCATTACCTGCTCTAAGATGTACCAAACCAAGCACAAGATTTACACTGCTGTCCTTCTAAAAGCAAAGTAACATAGGTGTGGCTGCTAAAGAAACTGCATTGGAAGTGACCAAGTTTGGTTGCAGTGGTGTTCCCTGTGGCCATCTTAGATATCTGTTTTTGTAAAATGTGCAGACACCTGTTTTTTTCAGTATGTAGCCTACCTTGTTTCTTGTTCCGACTGAATGAAATTTTATACCACGTTCCATTGTTGTAACGATTTTCTGTTGTAAGAGTAAGAGGTCCTGAACCTAGATCAACAGTCAGTCTCACTTTGCCATCAACAAGCTCAAGGGACAAGAAATCTCTCTGGGAGGAAAAAAAAACAACAACAAAACCAAAAAACAAACCAATAACAGATTAAATTCCTGGAACTAAAATCTTCCAAAAGGATGTATCCTTGGCAGGTTTGGGTTACTGTGTGAAAAAGATTTGATAACTCTTGTACCTAGACTATTCGTAAGGCCCGAGACACTTATCTTTGCTATGTTTAGGAAAATTAAGTTACATGTACCTCAGAAGGATATCATTTTGGTTTGTTGTTATTCTTACTTAAATGCATCATCAGGCTTGATTACTCAGCAGAGGAAGGTTTAAATAACAAATGTCACATTTGCTTTTTTTTTTTTGGATGAAGTCGAGAGTAATTTGAATTGACTGTTAGCATAACGATCAAACACTACAATGTTCTTTCTGCACGAAGCAAAGAGCTTCTTCACACAGTAAAAAAAGACTTTCTGAATTGTATTAGAAGTGCTGCGCACTGTAAAACTTAAGTCAGATATCATTGTGCAATGTATTCAGGCAGTGAGTACATAACAAAGCAAATGAATAATGCAGTGACTCTGAAACAATCTGTATCTAAACAAAGCTTTGTCCTCCTTCAGGAAAAGAAAACCACCAGCTAAGTATGCAGTAAACTGCATGACATGATAATGAAGGTCTGGAGATGGCTCTAGGTTATATTGCTGTTGCAGGGAGTTTTATTTAATTTATTTCAGTTTACTGAATTCCCATCTTTTGGATTTAATTCAATATGTCTATTCAATATTATATTGTCCTTCTGCAAGCTCAGTTCCAAAAGATTTTACATTCTGCAAAGGTTCCTCCAATTGAATAAAACTAGATTGCTGTCCCTACTGTTTCTTTTTCTTGCCTTTAGTTAAATAATCATTAATTTTAGTCTAGAATTAAAATAAATTATGGAGAATTCTTTTCATTGCTTAATTTTGCCCCTAGTATATGTGAACATTTGCTCTAAAAAGTTATCTCTAGGGTTCCTATCTTTACTCATTTGGCTTATCATATCAATCACAGGTGACAATCTATACTAAGATAATAACTTGTTTTAATATACATAAGCTGAAAAATAACAAAGAAGAAAGCAAGAAACCATCAAGTGATCTAAACACAGTTTTTGACAGCTTAAGAATCTGATCCATTTTCTTACAGTGCCATTTGAAGCAAGATACAGAAGCAGACCATTAGGTGAAAATGTACTGAAAAATATTATTATCTGAGTCACTGTTGAGCGGAGTGCCTTCTCCACAACTGAGTATCCACTGCCATCAAAATGGAATGAAGTGTCCTCATCCTGTGGGCTACAGAAGTAGAAAACAGAGTTAAAAATGTTAACTGAAGATTGGTGTTTTTCCACTCATTTTTATATAAAATATAAGAAAAGTTAGATCAGTTGGTGCAGCCCCCAGGCAGTATGATTAGAAAGTGTGGAAAGAGACTCGAATCTTGATGTTATGAATAACTGAAGGATTCCAGCCAAAGGCCACTTTCATTATAGAATCTCACAACACATGATTTAGCCATGAGGAAGAATGTATACAAGATAAAAAAATGTTCTTCCCTGATGTATGAAAAATACCCAACAATTTCTTAAGGAAAAAAATAATCATTACAACATACACCCTCTTACTTAAAACATGTCATCCGTTTACCAAAATGCTTTGCATAATTGCACTTACAATAGATGTTCCATTAGCCGCTTTCCCTGCAATATACTACTTGTAAAAAATATCTCATATAATCAAGCAGCACCCTCTGCTGTTTGTACATGAAACATTCTGCAAAAGGGAAGATGGTCAAGCATATTTCTTTTCAATTCCTTAAAAATAGTACTGTCTGCAATCCTTTTTCACAATGATTACAAGAACGGTAGCAAGCTCAGTGGCTACAGTTTTGCTATGGATTTTTTTATAAGAGTGCTTTACACTGTTTCTTATCCTAGGAAAGAATAAATTTGTCTTGCTGGAAATTACTGGAAAGCAAACATTCCAGAATAGTTTGGTTCCCTGGCAGTCCCTACTTTCAATGCACAAAATAGACCACAGCAACAGAACTCCTCTGAAAAAGTGATTAATAATTGATAAAATTCCATACAATGAAATTACTTGACACAACTGGCACATTCAGATTAGTGTGTTCAGAACTGTAAGTTAATGATCAATGAAACACTGCAATTTGTCTGAGTTCATTATTTTTAACTAGCACAGAAATATATATTACAGATGTAAATTACTCTAAATCTGTTACAAAAAAGAGAGTGAGACAAAATACCTTCCAAAACAGCCATTGCACTTGCCCTCTCTTTCCATGTAGTTCCAAAGACCGATAGATTTGCCATTCAGGGATGCCTCTCCCATGCACCCTTTAAAATGGGTCACCTTAACAGCAGGTGATTTCTGTAAGACAAGAAATGCTTCATTAGTACAATTAATGTTAAGTACTTTGAAAATTATGCAGTCAAATTCTTGCTTGCCTGTTTTCCTTGGACTCTAACTCTGTTGGATATAAATTATAATAAAAGAACAACACGTTTCAGCATAACTATTAACAATTATATTTAAATCATAATAGACAGTTTTGCAGCAAGTAAAAAAGTGAAATAACTATGTTCTTGACCTACTTACATGACTCATGGCATGAATAACAATGGCAAACTAAAAGAAGCCATGGAAGAAGGAAACGAAAAACAAATTCATTGTGTAATGTGTATGCATCATGCAAGCACATACAGCCTGTCCTGGTTAACACTTTATGCAAACATTTCCAGGGAAAATTAACGTCAGGATACTAGAGCATCCTTAAAGCATTTTTGCTTTATGTTCAGAGTACCAGGCATTTCTTGATGAAGTAACCAATTCATGCAATTATTTCTAAGTGTCAAAAGTATATCTCAAACATAATAAAAACATTTTACAGAATGCTGATCTCAGAATTTAACCTTGATTTGCCCTCCAAGTCCTCCGATAAACATTAGGGTTGATTTGTTAACATCCAGTATGCTGGCTGTCCCCGGAGAGGATGCAGATTTAGATGAAGTTTTCTTATTGGAGTTCATTTCCTCAATGCTGAGTGTACCTGTTTTTCCAAACCTGCCAAATACAAATACTAATAAATAGTTTTAGAAATCACCAGGCTTAATCAAGACATGCTATTGACTTCTCTTTTTAAGGACAAGAAAAATCTTATCACTGGAAAACTCAGAAGAATATTTGTGTTGTTCATGCCAAGTTCACTCACTAAGTAGCTGGACATTTCTACAATACAGCCATCTCTTTTTTTTTTTAAGAAAATAATAATAATAATAATAATAAATTTTCCTATCCAACATTTATGCCATTCTCATTTTAATTACCTGGTTGCATGTATTCTATGCCATTTGTTGTTGTCAATTTGAAAATCAGGGTATTCCACTCTTGTTGATCCAGAGCCCAAATCCCAAAGAAGAGCTACCTTACCACGTCGCATCTCCACTGCAAGGAAGTCTGTCTGAAAAACAGCAGGGCTTATTCTAATACATGGCATCAAACACGTAGTTACCATTTTGTGTATTTTAACATGTAACACTGAGAAATTATTTTTAAGATTCATGTCCCTACAACCCAATATTATTGGAGTTGACTTTTAGCAAAATCAGGCCCAGTAAGTTTTTACTCATTTTTACTTTTAATGAAACCAAAAAACTCAGCTTATATACAAGTAGGTGACTGTTTTCTTTATAAATATATAAAAACATGATGTACACACACATGTAGACGTTTAGAAATATGCACTTCTGTGTATATGAACTGACCTACCAGTCTGTGAAAAAGTACTGTCACATGATAACATGCCACAAGGAGCTAGCAGCTGTGCATTTATTAGGATTACAGAGGGAAGGAAGAGGAGGCCAATGTGACAGTTAGCCATCACGCTCCTTCTCAAGTGGGTGGATGCACCATGCTCATGAGGGCCAAATTCAAACACTTTCTCTGTGATACCATGCAAATCGCTTTATACACTCCAGCATGTTGTATGAAAGCATCACATATGAGTTTTACACTCCATGAGGTTAATGCACGGCATGGGAGAAGGAAGGGGGAGTTTCATGACACGGCCAAGAGGCAATGCTAAGGAATCAGGTGCTTTTATTCCTTACCTTTGAGGATCTCTCGAATCATCTAATGCACAAAAATATTTCCACCCCTAGTGAACACACGTGTCTGCAAGGGGCCTCACTTGGATGCTTATTTTGAAGTCAAGTAGGAAAAAACCATATATATGGTCATTTAAGAAACATTTGACTACCATCACCTTCAGTAAATATATGCCAGAAACGTACCTTTCCATTGCTACCCAGGTAGAAAAGGAGGTTATCTGGTTCAGCAGTTTTCACATTGAGTGTTAAGGTGTTGTAATTCGTAGATGAAATTTGGGGTTGGTAGGCACGAATGCAATCTCTGTCTGCTGATACTGCAACTTTAATCTGGGGGGAAAGGACGAAATGGAATCTAAGCAAGTCTCAGTGTACACAGCACATCTTTCTGGAATATGGACTTAGTTTCTGACCGACAAATGCAAGCCATTTGCTGAGATACTTTCATGCAATCTAAGTATTGCTACTTGGGTTAGATCTTAGCAATCTCCTAGGTATCACTTCACAAAGATTCAGAAATAGAAAAGAATAAAATCTGTCATAATTCACTCATTCAATTAGGAGATTTGAAGCCAGTAAATTAAACTATTCAAATGCCTCAGAAAATAACAATAAATCTTGGGTCAAAAGCCCATATATCAGTAAAAGCCACTGTAATAATATCAGAAAATAAAGATACAGAAATTTAAAAAAAAAAAAAGGGAACATAATTTCTAGTCTATGTTGAGAGAAATTTTTTTTTAAATTTAAAAGGCAGACAGTCTGCAATAATTATGGTTATTTCAAAGTTTTACAACACAGTTTACATGATTATTCAAAAAATACATTCATGAATATATTACAAGTTAAACGTTTTTAAGATTAAGTAGAGAAATTCATATTTTCGTTGTCATACCACTAACTCCTTTGAACACTGTCTAGTATACTGACAGGACATCAGTTCAAGCTAAATGCAGCCAAACTCCAAGGAGCTTGGTAGTATAAAAACAGAAAAGCCTTCACTTCATCAACTTCATTGAATAAGCCTGTAACAACTAAATACATAAGGGACAGGTGTGTATAAGCTTATGGACACAGATATATAAAGTTTCTCTCCTCTAGTAAAAAAAGTTTACAAAACAACAGAACAAACTCTCAAAATTGGAAAAGGGGATTTTGCTAATACTTCTTTTCACCCTGCCAGGAACCTCTGTGATTTATGACACTTAAGAAAATACTACTCCCTCTTTTCTGCAGTGGATTCATTAAGCTTCAATAGACTGTGAGAGAGAAGCAATAACCATATAATTAAGGAGGTTTGCAGAAAGGACTGCAAGCCTTTTATTTTTTAAAGCAAAACCTCCCTAAACCTTACAATAACATATCCATACTAAAGCCAAACGCATACCAAAAATTACTGAGTGCAAAGTAATTTTCATATTCCCCTCACAGTTTAATGAGGTCCATAGTACAGTTGATTCACTTTTGTTGTCTTTACGGGGGGTGCAGAGATTTAAAAACAAGTATATTATTTGTCTTAAAGTATTCTGGATGCCTGGCAGCTTCTTGCAAAGAACACATGGACATGGCAGGGCATAGATGGCAAATTTATTGATGGAATCAACACTCTTGTTAAAAAATTCATAATGGTACTTCATGTTATACAGAGGCACCCACATCAATCTCTAAAATAAGCTTAGAAATTAACATCTTGTCCTAAAAAGAATGGCAGCACCATCCCCTCACTTGTCTCTTTCTCACCAAAATATCCTTGTGATTGCTTTCTGACATATTGTATTTCATTATTTTTATAGGCAACAAAAGAAAATAGTAAATAAATTACTGCCTTGCTGTTCTGACAAACTCACAAATGCAATAAGAAACTTGAAGCGAAAAGTATAAAACGTACCAACAGACCTGCCAGTACGCTTTTAACAACAGTCAGTGCTCTTGGACTTCAGTGAGACTCCGTAACAACCAGGTACTTTGACAGTACATTTTAGGCTCTTTATCTCATAGAACTTCCCTGCTAAAAGTAAAAGTGAAGCCAGCTAAGTCTGGGATAATGGAACTTACAGATGCTGCCTGCTTGCGGGCCTGGCTGATGAGCTCTTTAATTTCAGACAGGTTTCTGTTCAGGTTCTCCTCTAGCATTTTCAAAGGCTTCAGCCTATCCAATAAAAGACTTGCTTGTGCTTCGACTTCTTTAACTTGTTTTTCAGCTGTGATTGCTGCCAAAACATAAATGAAATGTTGAGCAGGTTGAAAGAGAAATGCACTGTTCATTGCTAAAATACTTAGCCAAGGTGGCCTGTTTCTGATCATTTTGTTTTCAGCAATTTTAAATAGCAGTAAGGAATATGCATTCTTAAGGGTATCCCATGTGACTCCCCTAGAGGTCTTTTTAAAAGTTACCACATTGTTATTGAATTAGGGAGAAACGTTCAGTCCATCAGACTCATATTTAATGCCTATTAAAATTGAATATTAGTACTGCTTCTGCAAGCAGTGACATTTCTAAAGAGCAATGAAGCAGCAAACTTACCAGCTTTTGATGAATCAGTTATAAGTTCACTAGTTTTCCTCAATGTGTCATTAACTCGGGACAATGTAGAAGAAGTATTCAGCAGCTTTTGACTGAAATCTCCGAAGTGACTTAAACCCACTACAGCACTGGTGTTTGCAGAAACAGCCAGCTCTTTCACCTCAAGCATGTATTTTCTTGTATCTGAAACACAGTTCCCAGGTTAAAAAAAATTCACAGCTTTCATACATACTTGGGAGTAGTAAATGCCTGGCTTCATAAAAACACAGTTAGAAACATAGTCAAAACACTAGAAATGCTGTCAGTTACATTTCTTTCATAGTAAAAGTTATATTTTTGTTTGTTTGTATTCTTCAGTCTGTGAGGGGAGCTCCAAATCAAGACCTACTGTGATCTAACTTTGCTTAACTGTTGAATGCGTCATGGCTTACAGAGTGGGAAGTTTACCTTCTGTGAAACTGGAGTGCCAGGAGGCTGGTACAACTCCTCTTGCCCAGTTATTGAGTTCAAAAATGGCCATGGCTATGGCCCTGAACAAAAAACATGGTAAATGTTCCTAAGCTGGTGATACAGACATGGATATAGCTATAGATGTAGTATAGATGTTTGTTCATACACACACACACAGGTATGTAATAATAAAATATATTACATGCATATATAAAAATAATAGAATTTGCAGCAATTTTAATTAAGGCTTGTCAGTTTAGATTTTCAAGTCTTTTAATAAAAAAACTTGATTAATCCAAGTTTTGAGTTCTAGGAAAAATGTTTTATTTTTCATGACCAGCTCTAAATACAATACAGACACAGAATGCAGTGATGGGGAACTTGATTCTGCCTATCCCAACAGGAAGATTATATGAATACATCAGGGCTTATAGTGTTTAAGTTCCCTGAATGAGTGTTGGCACCCAGAGTCACTAGTCTGAGACTTGTGTTTTGAATCCTACAGAAAGCTGGTGAGGCAGAAAGTCTATTACACCCTTTGCTTTGGGCTATGATCACTTACAGAGTGAGTGCACCACTCCCAATCTCAGCCTACCCCTTATACCCCCTGAGCCCAGAATAGTGGGAAGATGCTGCAGCTGGCACAAAAGGCCTGTTTTAGGTCTTCAGGGATCCTTCTTCACCACTGGTACCCTATACCAAGGCCAATGCTACCATGAATCTCTGCCCAGATAGGGGGGGAAAAAAAAAAAAAAAAAGAGAAAACTTCCTAGAAATGTAACCACAAAACTGAAATCAAACAATCTTGAGCTGCGAGTTAAGGAGGACAAGTCCTATGATTTTAATAATGCCTTAATTTTCAATGTGTCGCTTTATGTTAGATAGCATCCTGCAATTAATATCCAGTGTAACTTTATCACTGATATCACACTTTAGTGTGAGTTAAGAGCCTGAGTTGTAAAATGGGTATTTTAAAGCTTTGGACTTAGCATTCTAATCTGGGCATACAGCACAACCCAACAGCCCAGGCAGGAGGTCTTTATGAGTGTTTTTCTACCTAACGTTATTAAGGTTGGCAAAGTATTTCAGACCCTCTTATTCACAACTTCAAAGACATTTTCTCTATTAGTTTCCATGAACTCTAGGTCTTGCCTTTATCCAAAATAATGACTTTTTTTTTTTTTAAAGGAAATTCTTTTGTTTTGGAAAAAGCAGAGAAGGTACATTTTAATCAGTTAAATGAAGTCAGCATGTACAACAAGAAAACATTTAGATGTAGATGATAAGATTCACAGCGCAGTATAAACAATTTTGAAACAAGCTATCAAAATAAAGCAAAACCTCACAGTTCCATATATAAATTTCTCTCCGTGTGGGATTAAATATTCTAGGACTTCACTCTCTTCTCATATCAGTGTAATTATATTGCTTTCAGAGCCCCTCCTGATTTACAGCAGTGTGAAACAGGAATCAGACTACAGACCTTATACGGTAACCTACTTATGTTTCATGGATTTACTAAAAAAATGGAAAATTTTCCTTGTAAGGGAGGAGGTTAAATGAGTCTCCAGTATAGTTTATTGCTAGGTCTCTGCAATCAGACAGTGAACAGGATTTTATTACAATTGTACTAGACGGTTCTGTAATAACGAGAATGTCAATATAAATTTCACTTACCATTAGGCAATGCTCTTAGCGTCAACAGGGAATCATTAAGCTGGTTGACAATTTTATGAGCACTTTCCTGAATCTTTTCTACCTTTTTGTTCAATCCATTCAATCCAAATAAAAGGCCTGTTGGAAGAAATAACTGTGATTTTTCTATGCATAAACAAATACCATACAACCCACACAAACCTTATGTATAGGGATAACAAGCACTTATTTAATGAATGGAACTTTTTTGTTTTTTCAACAGAAAGAGCATTTTACAAACAGGAATGCAAAATTAATGCAGTATGCACAGATAAGCTCCTGTGGGCACTGTTCCAGTCAAAGTTGTCCTTTTTGGCCAATTCCGCCAGAATGAATTGGTAGAAACAGTCAGGAAAAGGCTACAAATTAAAATGATTCCATGATTGTGAACTCTTATAATATTTGTGATGTTCTTCACTTTTTGTGATATCTGACAGGAGCCAAAGAAGTGTTTTTCTTTTATTTATTTGTGATTTGTTTGCAGAATCCTCTCACTAGAAATAAAAATATGTAGAACAGAAGGAACAAAAAAAGGCATGTATTCTGTCCATCTGAATTACATAAAATGTATACATATTTGTAAAGCCATTGATATTAAAACCAAAAACCATTTTACAGTTACAGTTTATCTCTCTGAAACATTCACTTTCTGTCCAGTTTTGTCCAAAATTTCCCTTTGGGACAGCCTCTGCTCCTACACAAAGTCTCTGTTCAAAATGCTTTTGAACCTCCATGATGCAGACTCCAATGCCTTGCTGTTAATAAGAAAACAAAAGGATTTGGGAATTTATAGAGGGACTCTGAGCCAAAAGGCACTTTGTACAGACAAAAAAAAAAGTTCAGCTTGTTACTGTATTTCAGCTGTGTAGAAAGAACAAGTAAAAATGATTATGATTTAAATATATCATCCTACATACTTCTTGTAATCCACTATGTATTAGATAAAATTGGATTAATGGATTTCTTCAATAATTATGTTTGTTCTTCATCTACTGCACGACCCCTAATGATTTAATTCATAACATTTTGAAAAACGGCCATTTAAAGAGAGCATTGCTTGAGTTAAATGAGGTACAGTGAAGGCCAATTTTTACAATGTTTACAGAGAAAAATTATATTCTTAACCAAAAAATAAAATACTACATGACTTCATAATACATTCATCTTAATTGTATGAAAATATGTATATAGTCATATGCAGTATTTTACCTTAGCTTATGCTCATTTGAAAAAAAAAAAACACACAGAAAAACACACATTAAAAAACCCCACAAAACAGGATATAGAAAAAGAAATAGAAGCAGAAATGTGAACTCTAAAGAACTGACCATCACTTTTTTTCTTCAGGTTTTTAGCTTCATTCTGAAATTTGGAGCTAAGCAGTAGAGTTTCTTTTCCAAGAAGACTGAGAGACTCCTCTGGCTGCAAAACACAGACTTCACTTGCCACATATGAAAAATGGAAATTCAACTGAAAAATTTAAGTATCTGCAGATGTCTACTTCAAATTAGTGAACGTTCTCATTATTTATGAGATATTCTATTTATTACCTTATTAAGCATCAATTAAAAAAAATACAAGTTGCAATCTTTTGTCCAAGAATGTGACATTGAATCAATTCATGAGTTAAAAAAAGATGACTATGAAACAAAACCTACCAAATTCTAGTTTGAACACTGCTACTGATTCAGTGTGCCTTTTGGAACATCAGTAATTCTAGTTCCAGGCCTAAGTCAAAATTCCCAGCACTGAGCACTTTAAAGTGAGATATCTCAAAATCCCAGTCCTTAAAGTGTTCTTTTAATCCATTTCTCCAACTGGAAAATCTGGAAAAGTACCTTGAAGGATTCATGCTGTACAAAGCTTTAATAAGACAGAGCGCTATAAAATAACATACAAGCTCAAAAACCAGTGCCAATTATTTTGATCACTATCATGTAAATCCATTGTCACATATTTGTTTCTCCACACATAATGTGTATGACACTTGTAAAACATAGCCCATTCCTTCCTTGGGTTTACAATCAGGAAAAGCAGAAAGAGATAAAAGGGGTGAAATAGAATAATATGAAAGTAAAAGTCAGACTGGTAACTGGTCTGGTCTTTTTAATCTACTGTTTCAATAACAACCTAATAATCTTGCAAGGCAGAGGGATGGCAGACAAGACACAAACATACATTTGGTTATGAAATGTCCTAGACTACGCAAAATAGTTGTGGTTGGTAACACCTAGATGGAAATGGAAGAGGGACAGGTCAAATAAGGAGATGGTTAAATAATTCCAGAGGTAGAAGGGAGCACCAGAGGTTTGGGAACTTAAGTTCTACAGGAATGCATCAGATGACTGATACAAACACCCATAGAATCAAGTCCAGTCCATGCATTAGACATTAAAAAAGCAAACAAACATAAAAGGTAAAATGGTACTGTGGCAGCAAGAAAAGCAAGGTAAACAGAACACGAAGTCTGGTACCATTACTGCCTTGGAATACAGATTCAGGATACAGTACATACTAGTTGGTAGGACAGGCTGCCATACATGCCTCCATCAAGAAGACTCAAGTTTCAGCAAGCACAAAAACAATTAGAACAAATATTCCAAAATAAGAAAGGGAAAGTTGTTAATTAAAATACTAATAATATTGATACTTACTAAATCCAAGGGACCATTCACAACTCTAGACGCATCATCTGCCAAACCCTCTGTTCTTTCAATCACACTTTTAACACTGGAGTGAGTGTAGACAGCAGCAGTTGTGTTCAGAGTCACATTTCTTACTTTAGAGAGGCCACTAAAGAGAGAATTAACAAGTAATTCTGTTTTCATGAGAGTATCTTAATCAAGCACTAAGTTCCATGTCTTCAGTTACAACACACACATCTTTCTAGAATACATGATGCAGTCTGAAAAAATGAGCACACCTTGCCCTATGCTGCATAAGGGGCTTTAAGTTCATTATTTTGAACTGAAAAAATCAGTTCAAAGAAGGTTTTCATCTTTTCTTTTTCCTTCTATTTTGTTCCTGTTTGTTTATGGTCAGTTTTTCAATTTATAAAGCCACTTAGTCACTAAGAACAAACACATCACATCGCCTAAACAGAACAGGACAGAAACAGGTTCTTAGCTGGAGCTCAAAGGCAAAATAGAGAAATACAGAACCTAGGAAAAAATTATAAGCATCTGAAAGCTATTCTGTATTAAATTTTGCTTTATTGAATTTATCTGGCTGTGGCAAAGTCAGCAGAGTTGCTCAGTGTTACACAGAACAAAATTTTCTGTTCCCAAACTTAAAATACCTGTAAATTTTCCAGTCTGATATGATTTAACTTTTAACACATATCTGCTGACTTTAAAAGACAAAACAGCAAGAATCCTAGAAGGATTCCTGGGACAGAAGATTAATTTCCATTGAATTACCTGGAATGACTTCCCAACTTTCAAATTCTAAGAGTGCATTTGAGTTGATTTGAGACTACAACGCATTCATTTCTGCAAGATGCTTTGAAAGCAACAATAATGGAGGTACAATAAGAATAGCTTCTTGATGAGATTCAGAGATAAATTGTTGAGAAGTATTCATACACAGACCAGAAGCTTTTCAAGCCATACCATGATACCACTGGGCATTTAATAATTCACTAGTTACTGTGTAAGTCAGCCACATGAAATGTGAGACTAATCAACTCCCTCCCCAATAAAGGTACACTGCATTAAAAGTAAAAAGCACTTGAAATGAAACGGGGAATAAAAAATGATCATAGAATCATAGAATGGTTTGGGTTGGAAGGGACCTTTAAAGACCATCTAGTCCAACTCCCCTGCCATGGGCAGGGAAGTCCTTTAGTGGATTAAGCTACTACCTATTTAAATTAATTTGACACTACTGTAAATCTCCCAATTTCATATTTCTCACCTCTCTAGTGCATCTGCAAGTCTTTGGAACTGGGTAGCATGGTCCTCGGCTCTGTATACCAGGTCAAGCACTCCTCTCACAGACATCTGCATCACCAGTTCATCCACGTGGTGTCGTAATTTAGTGCTCCATAGGAGTAACCCATCCTGGTGGATCTCCAGGTTCTGCACAACAAAATGGTTTTCTCTTTTTTTTCAATAGCAAAATACACCTGATGATAGCGTCAAAGGGGATATTAAAACTTAAGAACTTACAGATGTAGAGTTCTTTACATCTTGGGCTAGAGCAGCAGCAGCATTCACTAGGACCTTCCCTTCTTTAATGAGCATGGTCGAGACTTCTTCACCTTCCTTTATATTTAGCTTTTTGTCCTATAGCATAAATCAAGTGTTTTATAGTAGTCCGTAAAATCAGCTAGCGCAGATGAGTTCAGATAACACAAAATCATTTTTTGGTTTTCAAACAGGGGTCTGGTTTCTTTTGAGTTTTTAAGGTATCACATATATTAACATGTTTAAATGTGTACAATTTTATTAAAGTCTAAAAAAGCAGCTTTTAAACACAATTTAACATTTGATATTTCTTATGCAACAACACTGATTGCCCAGTCTTACATTTAACTCTGCCAGGTTGCTCGAAATAAGAGGAAACAAGCGATTGGTCTCATTGATGTTAGCGAGCGCCTCATTCACCACGTCCTGGGCATCTTGCAGTCTGCTGTTGTGCTTTGATAAGAGCTGGTTTGCATCCTTTTTTAGTTCAGCAAGCTCCTGCTGGGGTTTAAGATACTCTTTCTGAACCTGGATCAACAAATTTTCTGCAGCTCTGACAAAGAGAGGAATCAGAAAATAACTAAATGGCGAAGAAGAAACTTAGGCATGGATTTCTTGAGGAGAAAATGGGGTCATGTGAAATTAATTTAAATGCACCTTCTTACACAAGTCTGCAATTTTTTTTCTATAATAGCATACATACACATGGTCCTTAGTTACTTATCTTACCACACAAGAAGATGAATGCCTGGGGGAGAGGGCAGTAATACAGTTCATAAACTTTGTATGTGGCGACTAGAGGGGAAAGGGATTAGTAAAAACCATGTTTGCTTGGACTTAATTTGGGACATCCCCACATCAAAATCTCTGTGAAACATTCCTCTGGGACTGTTTTATATCTTAATTGTAGTGATTCTTATTTTGAATGTAGGATCAAAACACCAATTATGAGGATTGACACTGGAAAGAAACAAGTAACCAGAACTGAAAGACATATACCCAAGAGTCCTGAAAAGTTTAAATATCAAATAAAAATAAATAGCTTCATTAAAATGAACACTGAAATGAGAAATCTCTGCACTTATCTTTTTTTAATCTGTAACAGACATTATCTGGGAAATATCAAATCCCCACAAATCTGTCAGCTGTTAATCATTTCAGCTGTTCTATTTGGGAATGCATCTCCATTTGAACACTTTCCAGTATTGACGGAATTGAACTGAAAATGATCCTGAAAGTCTATTCCTTTGCTTCTCTTCATTTCCACACATACGCTGCACACTGCAACTCCTCTAATGATACTTTTACATAAATGTTTGTCCCTTTTAATCTGATTTCAAATCATATAGATCTTTAGCCAAAGCAAAAGAAACCTAGTTTATTTCGCAATTATACACAGCAAAACACATTCCATCTTTCTTGTTGAATACCAGATGTGCATTTGCATGTATTTCCTAAAACTAATAAGTCAGAGTCCTTACACCCAGAAGCCATAGCCTTAAAAAAGTTACAAGAATGAATGTATTTTACGAGACAGTAATGGCTTCTATTTCAGTGTGGAGTAAAAAGGTTATATCCCAAATTGTTTGGGAACTTTGCCTTATGTGGCAAATGTGTGGAGGCCTCAGTTACAAATGTTGCTTAACAGTATGTCATCACAAGCTCAGTCCACTGTGAGCCATGTGGTAACTTCTGTTCCCTGAAAAATGGACAGGCAAGCTGCTTATTTAAATCAGTTTTGAATTTACAGCTGCATAGCATGATAAATTCTGCAGAGCAAACAATCTTATAAATCTTATTAACTCTCTTCTTCAATCTGCCAAAGGACACTTATCAGAGAACTTTCAGAAATTTCAACAGAGCCTATAATTGAAAAAGTTAATTTATGAATGCCTTGTATAACAGCTCAAAAGCTGATGTTGAAAGTCAGAACATTCTGTTACTATGCAACAGGACATTTTGGGACATTTTTGTAAGTGCAAAAAAAAAGCTATTTGAAGTTCCTAATAAATATAAGAATAAATGGTAAATTTCTAGTCCATTTTCATGTCCATTTATCTTCTATACCATTTAATATTCAGCACAAGGGCAAGCACAGGAGTCTGGTGAACAAAATGAGACATGCTACCAACACAAACATTCTATCCTGCCTAATTCAAAGCACTCGATAAAGAAAAGTCAAATTTTCAGAAATATTCTGCTCTGGTCTAAATCTTTGTCCCTTGAAGCCAATGTTAACATGCTTACAGCTTTTGGTGGGCTAAGGCAATACTTAATATTTCTGAAGCTGGAACAAAAATTTTGCTGACTGTTGAAACAGTCAATCTCTTATACTACCAAGTCTGTCAATAAGCACTAATGAATACAAAAGCCTTTTTAAAATAGCCTTTAACTGAGGAAAAATCAAGACAATGGAATACAATCCTAAACAGTGCTCAAAATGCTGAAACAAATGCCTTGGTTTCATTTGCAAATCTATGTGATACATATCCCAGCAACAATAAATCATCATGTCCCTCAACAGACCTGACATGTCCTGGGCTTGCAATTCACTGAGACAGTTCTATGACATCTCCTAGCCAAAAGCAACAAGGAGATGTGTATTAGGGCCAGATCTGAAACAAACTGAACCAGTGAGTCTTTTCATTTATTGCAAGGGAATTTTGTATCACATCCAAATGAACAGGCTTTGGCTATATTAGTATCACGTGCAATGCCCAGATATCTTCAAATCATGTCACTTCAAATTCAGAGTTCATATAGCTCCACCTGGGCTAGTTATCCATCACACTGCCTCTTATTATGGCACAACGTTTCTCCAGATATATCTCCAAAAAGCAGTATTGCATAGTACGGACATATGTGAAATAAAGTTTTCAATAGAACAGACTTACTTTAGGACACTGGTACCATTATGGTGCTGTTGAACAAAATCTTTCTTGCGCAATGTATCCAAAAGGGCAGAAATATCATCCTGCAGGCTCTGAGATGTAGCATTTGACAGCGGGAGATCCAGGCCCAGTGTTTCATTTAGTGACGTAGCAACTTCAGCAAGTACTAAGTAGAAGAGTAAGCAATTTAGTCATACCATTAAAAAAAGAATATATGTGAACCTCCTGTGCAAACTGCAGCGCTTTCCATGTAAATAGTTCTTTAAGAGTTGTGAAGAAAATATCCTTCTAAATTCTGTAAAGAAGTAGAAATATCATAAAAGCAGGATACCTTTGATGGTTGTATGTACTGTATCAATAAATCCAGTCAGTTCTTGACTTTTATTCCTGGTTTCCTGAGTCACTGTGTTAAGCTGCCAAGCTTTTTTCAAAAATCGAGATGACTAGAACAAAATCAGAGATAATCTTTGACAGTTCTCCTAAAACACTGATTAATTCATGACATTTGTCTATGGTTTTCACACTTTTTTCCCAATATTGAGAATACTTTGTGAGAAGAAACAATGTTTTTCGATAAGGCAGACCTAGCTGATTCATAAAACTCTGATGCTTCCATGCTTGCAGATGCCTTAATTATATTGAAAGTTCCACCCTCTGGTATCAGTGAAGAATTGTGTTATTAATTATTTTCATAATCAATAAGATCATAAATTACCAAAGCTATTTCTTTAATAAAGTAAACTTTAAATTTTTTTTTAGCTACAACTAATGTATCTTAAGAAAATCACTCTTCTGGATACATCACTATTAGCAATAACAACACTGTTAGTGCAAATGCCTAGTTAGATTATGCATACATGGTCAGAAAATTATAAGTACATACAGTCAGCAAATGTGATCTAAAGGCTGAAGTACTATAGTCAATTTTATTCCTACAATTTTTCTTGTGTGAAAACTGAATAAAGAATACAAATGTTGTCTACTTTTCATGTGGATTTGCAACAGATTTATATCTGCTGAGATAATTTTAAACACAATACTATAGGTATTACAGACTTTTTAGTGAATATTCAGCTGTGACATAATATCAAACAAGGTCCACATATTAAAGCCAGTGAGAAGAAAGTTTCTCCCTTTCTCCAGTTTTAGGGCCTTAAGTGATCACAGTACAAAAAGCTTCTGAACTTTAACAAAAAACATGTAAATCTCCCATACAGTATCATAAAACACTGTAGTTTGCAGAAGGATTCCACAGACCAATTAACTCTCCTCCTCAGAAAGAGTACAGAATGGACCGAATTCTTTCATTGAACTCTATAGATTTAAAATAATTTCTAAACAGCTCTCTGGCATTTATGTACCATGCTATGAAATCTTAAAGGATTTATCCAGAAAGGCTAAGAATAAAGAAGCCAGCACCTACCTCTTCATGCAGCTGATCAATTCCTCCTGATAAACTCAGAAGACTTTCTTTTGCTGTAGCTAATGAGTAAGTTGGATCTTCTCTAGGAACTATAGACCCCTATAACAAATAAGAAGAAACAACATGCTGTAATTTAAAGACTTTGTTGTGTGTACAGAAAAGTTCTGGGAAGAAAATAACTATGCACACTATTTAGATTACTTATATATTTTAAATGACTGATGTGCAAAGCACATAAGATGACATAAAGTAATTACATACACACAGTTCATGCAACAAAGCGTGTCATTTCTTTAAATAAGGAAACAAGGATCCGGCCATGTTGTACTTTCAATTGAGTAATAAAAAGGAAGCATAATTTCTGCTTTCCTGATTCTCAATTTCGCCACAGTCTGAGCTGCCCAAATAACCTACTTTGAGAAGTACCAAGGCCCGTCAAGTTAAATGCTTCCATCCAAACCCACAGCTGCTACTGTTTCAGCAGCTGGTCTTGTCAAAACAGCTGCATCTAGGGTATATCTGTGAGGATGACCCTGGAGAGCTCTATGTTTCCATGTCAAAACCCAGTGCATGGCTATCAGGAGTTCAGGATTTTGGTCCTCCAGACACCATAAGGTAACACAAGCAGCCCTCCAGATCCTCCCACCAATAAGAGAGAATAATAGGCTGTATTTAGCTTCAAGGTCACCTTAAAACTGCTCTATATGGCAATAAACAAGCCATTGTACCCATGTGTATCATATTTGATACAGTCAAGGTCTGCAACAGTATACCACTTCTCTAAAGATGCAAAGAAACTTAAGACATCTCTTACAAAGTGAGCAAGTCTGAGAAAGGTTATTTTGAGATTTCAGATGTTTCAGAGTCAACCACTGTAAATACCATAATAAGTATCATTTTGCCCAATGTTTTAAAGAAGTAATACACAGGATCATCCAACAGCCTTGTGTCAAATGGAAATTTCAGTCTTTTCCTCAGCATCAGGAAGGAACAAGTGAAAAGAGAAACAGAAGCTGAAGCTCTTGAGCTTCCTGGGATAAAGCACAGCAAAGTTTCTTTAAAAGCCCAGTTCAAAAACCCAGAGTAGGACAGCAAGTACTTCTGGGTACATCAGGAGGAGTAAAGCAGGAGGCTTTAACTATAAAAACATGACTACTGAAGTCCTCAGATGGACTGGAGATGCAGAAGCAATGAAGAGTAGATGATCTGATTTTATAACTTTCTTTTTATTGAAAGACCCACACCTAACGCATAGGAAAGAGGAAATACTCGAGTTACTGAGCGACCAGCATGAGGCAAAGACACAATACAGTACAGGGGACAGCCCTTCAGGGAAGATCTGTAATTCATAGAAATAAACTTGAGGATTTTCTGGCTTCCAGCTGCAGTTACTTTGGTACAAGGCAAAAGGGAAGGTAATCTTTGATTAGCAAGAAAGAGGGGAATATCGGCTTCCAAACAGAGAAAAATTACGAGGCTACCAACTTATCCTCAAGTTATTTAAAAAACATTGTGGACTTACATAAACAGACATGACTTCATAGTCACAAGAGGTTTTAGATCACTTTTAGCATCCCACTTCCAAGAAAGTGACAGCTGGGTTTGATTTGATTTTAATATAAAAAAATCTATGTACTAAAGGAGAAACTAAAACTGCTTTTATTTTTACACAAGATTTGACTTTTTTTATGATTAAAGTGCTAAATAAAAGCTACATATTGAGTAATGTTTATCATCCCAGAAGATGATGCTCCTATACAAACACAAAACAATTACAGAAAGCAAGTCAATTGTATCCTTAAAGTATTACAATAATTCTGTACATTTATGCCTTATGACATAAAGGAAAGGAAGTATAACTGAAGCTTTGTAACTAAAAGGTTAGCAACTAAAACTAAAGGATAAGACTATTTCTGCTGAAGCATAAACACGTAGTTTAATCAAGTTTGCCTTCAGATATTGCAATTATTGACATTTTGAAGTATATTGATTGGAATGTCTGCCTTACATCTTAAATAGAAGAAATTTTAATTCAAACTCTTAATTTGCTGAATTCAGCAGCAAAAGAAGGCTCACATTATTTTGATTTTGTTGTGATATGGTGGAATACAAAGATAGCTTTGTTTCTGTCTTAGAGCTTTGTCTTGCTTGACTTATCGCTGAGCAGACTCTTATCAATAAATGTGCATATTTTAGTCATTGTGAAGTAGGAGGATTCTGTTTATCTCTGGCTTTGTGCAGAGACCACATGAACTCAATCCTCAGCAACAATAAATGACCTAAAACCACAAAATGTGGTATTTCATGCTTTGTTTAAGGGGGAGAGGAGCTGGAAGGAAAGTTTGCCACAAGCAGCCTGAAAGTGTCCAACACTGAAACATTCTACGTGGCTTTTGTATCCTGAGTGGAGGACAGAGTAAGGCACTTGGAATGCCACACAGCCAAAAGGAAAGCAAACTGCTGCATCCCAGGCACCCTGGCTAATGGAGAAGCAGCCTACTACTCTAGGGGAGGACTCTAGGAGAGTCCTAGGGGACTCTAGTGGAACAGCCTCGAGATCTATGCCTTGGCAGCTCTTTAGCAAAGGGACCAAAAAGGGAAGAGACCTGGCCTGATGTTTCTATTTTACTGCTGAAAATTATTCCCTTTGCTTTCAGTAGGTCTGGGCCAGTCTTAGGGATGGACATAATCCAGGTGAAGCACATACATATAGCACATTCAATAATCACAGTGCTGACTGAAAAATATATTCATCCATTTATTTAAATGCTAGTACAACAAATGAAAAGAAAGTAATACAGGCAGCTAAATAACTTAAGGTATATTTCTATACCAAACATAATGGTCTTAATCTGGTATCCACTTACACATACACACATTCAAGCCATGAACTTCAGGAAGGCTTCTGTTAAATTACTGGCACACGTGAGTGGCTGCAAGTTTTACTTTAAAGGTGTGACTAATTACTTGTACTATTTGTGCATTCATTTTACCTTCAGATGTTTTGTTGCATTCTCCAACTCTGACAATATCCCATAGGGCACACGGGCAACACCAGTGAGGTTCATTGAAAGTATGGCCTTGTTGAGGTTATCCAAACTGTTTAACAAAACTCCTGTGCAGTTGTCATCACAAGCTAAAAAAACAAAACACCAAACAAACAAAAAAAAAAATCCCCAAAAAACCCAAAACATTTTAAGAGGAAGAAGCAATATTAGTATTAAAAAGAAGCCACCAAATACTGAAATTTATTTTGATTTCCTCAGTATGTGCCTTCACCTTTTGAGTTAAGCGTGATTAAGTATAATAATTTTGAGTATACAGATTTGTAGTATTGCCCTCCCATTCCTGCCACAACCAGTGGACCTGTTCCAAACATACTCTCCTTAGGTTAGCACACATTCAAGCCTTATTGATCCTGCTGGCTAGTGAGCTGCTTGCTGTATTATAACCTTATTGAGCCTATTTAGCTATATTGCTATAGATCCAGGGTGATGCCACTGACACTCACCCAAACAGGTTAGGAAAACAGGAAATTCAAGCCTATAGTGGTGTAATTCCATTTATTACTTGGGTGTTTGGGTTTTTTTTCTTTTTTTTTTTTTTACTTACACAAAGCAAAATCTGAGTCCTAAATCCCAATTCATTGTAAAAGCAGATTACTGTACTTGCTGTGTCTTTCTGCTATCCACCCTCTCATAAGGTATTACATGACTAACTATTGGTGGAGAATGCCTACATACCTAGGATAACTCCAAAAGTATTATTACAGCAACCTCACATCCAAAGGGTCAATGACATAGGAATTGAACATTATAAATAAAGGCATGGTACAGACAGCAAAAAAGTATTAAAATTGTCTTTCCTTAAACTTGTCTGTACCACTAAGTAAGCCATTTTAAGGATTAACTGCTTGTCTGATGTTATGGTCTCTACTGTGGTTTCCTCTGTGTTCACAGAATGGTTGAGGTTGGAAGGGACCTCTGGAGACTATCTAGTCCAACCGCTCCCATTTTACAGAGATATTAAGTTGTTAAAATTTCTTTCATTTCTTAGAAAGAGTAGGGCCTGACATCATAAAAACATTCAAGGAATAATCATGTGCACATAAATATCACTGGAATAGACCAAAGCCCATTGGGAAAGTAAACAATTTAAACAACACTTACAAACACACTCGTCTTCCACAAGAAGATGTCTCGGTTCACACTCCTCACAGAGCTGTCCTGTCACACCTTGCTTACAGAGGCACTGGCCAGTTGCACGATCACAATTAACGTGAACAGAGCCACTTGGATTGCACTGACATGGATGGCAGCTGCCACCAGGAAGCTGAGGGTCACCATAATACCCAAGGGAGCACCTACACAGGGAGGAATGGGACACTGAACATCAGGGGATACTCATCATGAAATTAGATGTTATATTTATCTTTGAGAACCACTGATAGGTTTTTAATTAATGGCTTCTTAACAGTAACTAACAAACCACTCTAAGTCCTTGAGCACTCATTCATATATTTATTTATGAACACTGAATAATCCATTCCAAGTACAAATATGGCTCATATTAATCAAACTGTCCTTGGGAGATGGGGACATCATGTGTAACTCACCTTTCACAGTACTGTCCTTCATATCCTGGGAGACAAGCATCACAGTGGTAATCCTGAACACCTTTCAGGACACAAGTGGGACTAAAACTGGAGGAAGAATAAACAAATACCTGCTTGCACATAAATGGAAGACCATACAGATAACACCTTCAGCCACAGGTTAAATACTGTAAGCAACAGCATCCCCTGCTCAATCTGATGCAATATTCTAGAATTTGTACTTTAAATTATTTGTTTTTTAAAAAGTTTGCTCTTCCAATGTGACTCCATTACTGTAAAACATGCTAAAGCACCTTGTGGCCTTCCTTTTAAAACATAAGACAATGAAAAACAGATGCTGCATGATATGGCTATAGTATACAACTAACTGAAACTTGCATGAGAACCTGAGAGTTGCTAGACTCTTACTCTGATTCAATTACCCAAAGGCAAACAATGAATGTGCTTTTCAAGCTTCTGGAGAAAAAACAGCCTGCACAGCATTTTGATTTTCAAAATATGAAGTTAACTGTTTCTCTACCAAACAAATAGATGTATAAATTTCAAACAAAAGAGGACTTGTTCTTCCCCTAGGACTGATCTCATGAAAAGTTCCTGCATTGACTGGAGATGGCCTGAATCTTTGTAAATACAAAAGCATTGTTTTTCGAATGAAGAAAGAGACCCACGTTTGAAACTAAAACATGTCAGAGCAGCTTACTCCATTATCTATAAAACATTCTATGTGGCATTCCATGAGAAACAATTGACTTATCTATCAGTTAATCTTTTTATTTTAAAACCTCACAGAGTTACCACTATCTGTGAACAACTCAGAATGTAAGATCCATTTACTAAAATAGGTAGATTTCAAATGTCTGAAAATTAAGACCATGTAATGATACCTAACACCTGTTGTCATAGCGTAGGGCGAGTAGGAGATGGGACATACAGCACAAGAAACCCAGAATGCTAAAATGTACATTGAATTTAATAAGTTCTGGTTACCTAACAGGATTGGCTCTTGGACAGGCACAAAGAGCGCAGTCGTTGACAGATCCAATTACTTTCCCATAGTAGCCTGGGGCACAAGCACCGCAGTAATCACCAACTGTGTTATCTCTGCAGTTCTGATACACAAAAAGGAATTCAGACAGTTTAAAACAACAACAAACAACAAGAGGAACTTTATCTTCCCCCCAATCAATAAATGTACACAGTTTCCAACAATCATCTCTAAATGTCGCTACCCATTGGTCAGCATTCTCTAAGTGGAGGAAACTTTTATGCAAAAATAAGCAGAATGCCAGCATATTTTCTCTTATGTGAATGCCCCCTCAGGCAGGCTGACCTAATTTCTGTTCTAAGTTTCCATTAAGGTTTAGATATTTCTGCTTCTATTAATCCAATTGAGGCCAGGAAATCAAAGTACAAAGCAAAAAATCCTCAAAAAATAAAGCAGCAACTGATGGAAAAATTAAACAGAAAACCTGGATGAAAAATGTAAGTTCCATTGTTTCAGCAAATGAATTTGAATGCTATAAACCAAGGACCATCCACAGTTAGGATACACAGATACTACATTTAATTTGTCAGCAGTACTGATCAACAGCCAGCACTATTAATATTAAAAGACTAAATTGGTATTATAAACACAATTTAACTGACTAGTCCCCTAAGTGAATAAAATTCAGTTTCTCCTTTTTTTTTTTCCTGTGTTTCTTTTTTCCTTTTCATTTGATTCATATTCTTGCAAGTGTGTGTATTTTAGAGATTACTTGAAGACAGTAAGCAGCAGCAGTGCAGCCTCCTATTGTATGGGAGCAGAAGTCAAGAGGTGAAAACAGTCTCTCTTGCATACACTGCTCAGCCAGAAATTCTAAGTAGTAACCTCAACATGTAGGTGACTTGCCGGCCCTACAAAGAGAAGCTGAGAGGAAGAACGACTAGTATTCACTAGTGTGAAAGACCTATGTGTTTTGGCCTTGTAGAAACGAGAACCATAATTCTTACTCATGAGATACATACCTTAGGACAAACCTGAAAACAAAGGAATGGTTTACAAAAGCCTGAAGGACTAAGGAAATTCACTTTAAAAACTGACTTCAAGAATTAATTCAGCAGAAGTTGACTTTGAACTAACCAACTGACCACTGGAAAAACAAAGCAACTGAAAAAAGTTATTTTTAAAGTAAAATTAAAACTAAAATAGTTAATTATTTTGAAGGTGTTAGTGCCCAAAAAGCTTGATAATTTTACCGAATGGACCCTAAGGGAAATACTAGTCAGATTTTTCATTTTTCAGAGCTGGGGCAGGGAATTGTACTTCATCCAAATAGTACAGCCATATACTTCTCCCAGAAACTCCTTCCATAGGTTACTGCCATTGTATGCTCAGATGAAACCAATAAAAAAAAAAAATGTATAAATTGTACATACCAAGCACTTTCCAGTTTCAGGATCACAGGTTTCACTGTGGTTGTTGCACTGACATGGTACACAAGGTACTACCGAAGTGTGAGGCTCTTTTACACTGACTTCTGTATGTTTTCCCCTGTAGTATCCTGGAGCACAGCTCTATTTTTATGGGGAGTAAAATAAAAAAAAAAAAAAATATATATAATCACAGCTATGAACAGTTACAAACAACTTTAAAAGCCATTTAAGTAACTTTTTTTTATTATCTCACTATTAGACACACAAAAAGGATTCAAGGATTCTGTACCTGACAGGACAATCCAGCATAACCAGCAGGGCATCTACATTGCTCTACAAGATGAGCTCTAGCTCTGCCTAGATGCATTTCTTCAAACTTCACTGCAATTTCCATTGAGATATTTGCAATTCTACAAGATACATGCAGAAGAGAGCATGAACATCTAGAGAAGTCCTAGCACCAAAAGTGAGGTCCAAACATTTTTATGCTTCAAGGTCAGGGCTACCATACATAATCTCCCATGATCCCCTTTTCCCCATGCAAATATCTCAATAAAATCTGAAGATTCTTTACTTATTTATGGGATTTCAGGACCTAAAACAAACAAATCAGAAGTACTTCAAAGTAATATAGGTTGATTCCCATTGGCCTGCAAAACTTGACAAACCCACCATGCAAGAGTATGTATTTCTGCCTCAGAAACACTAGACAGAAATATATATGTTTTGTCCCACAGATATTTGGACAGAGCTAACAAGAAGATAGTTGAGGGCATGTGAATCCAAAATAATCCCAAATCTGGAGGTGGAACCACACTTCTTCACAGCTGTGAAGACGTACAGATATTGGGTTTTCATTGGATGCATCTCTGCGTGTCGTGTTAGTTTCCAAACTGACAGATGCAATGACTATATATCCCATCTCCCCCTTCTCATTAGTAACCTAGTTCTGTTCAAAATGCCAATAAAATGCTGCCATTCTGAGGTGGGAATATTTTACTACCACTGCCCAGAGTGCATAAAGCTACAGGAGAGACCTAGATTGGTACAAACCCAAGAACTCAGGGGACCATGTGTTTCAACTGAAAAAAAAAACCCAAACAAAAATTTCAATACCCATAAAAATAAGATGGGAAAGAAATAATTTAGAAAACATTTAACTATATCATCCATCCTGCAGAACACTGCATCAGCCTATAAGGCTTGGTGCTTCTTTATGGGCTTTTCTATCAAAGTAAGCAGCAGAGACATTTAGTGTTTCACAGAAAGAATTAAAGAGGGATTCTGCTGCCGTTAAAGGTCATAAATGTTTTCTTATCAGAGGAAGAACAAAAGTCATAAATAGGAAATTGGAAATTTCTCTAACTTGAGTTAAATCTTTACTGTATAGCTCATTTGGGACTATTTCTAGGTTAAATTACAGTAAATGCAATATAATAAGTAAATGGAATCAGAGATTGCTTTACCTGCTTTGCTGCAATCCTTGGCCGTAAGCTGCCTTGATAAGGATGTATTCAACATTGCTTAGCACAGACATGAAGTCAGAACGTAAGACAGGCTCATCAGACACAGAGTTAAAATACTTCCAAGAATCCTAGGGAAACAACACATATTATTAAAACCATGAATGTTCAAGCTAATTACTTCAAGGTAATACTCTGCTCCTCCTTACATGTTCTTTCAGAAATGCAGTCACAGTGACTATGTCTAAACTCTAGGTCCCAGAAAATCCAAAATCTTTGTCCATGTTAGAACAAGACATGGTTTTATATCATTTCTCCTCTCCTTCCTTGCACTCAAACTTCCATGACTGGTTTCTACAGGAAAGCAGTCCAGGCCTGCATGGCACAGCTTTTTCTGGCTGAATCTGAAGAATCCAGACAGCCAAAAGACCAGAACTTCACAGCACTCATTTCATGTGCAGTTAGAAACAGCAGCTGTAACTGCATCCTGCCTCCTGTCAAGAAGAGAGACTAGACCTCACCTCAGCCCCAGTCAGCAGAGAGTCCCAGAGACCAAAGGAGGTCATCGTTATCTCCTCTGAAATTGTCCGGTGGGCACTACTATAACTTACTGCTCCTGCTACGCTAAGATTCATGTCCCATACGGCGCTCCTGGGCTGAGTGTAACATACAGACTACAAAATTATGAGACTGCCTGAGAGTAACAATACCTGGCTGCCTGTCATTTATCACTGAAATCTGCGTCTGTGTTTGAAAAGCTTGCCACAGCAACACCTTCAGCACTTCCAAAAGAGGAAACAATGTCAAAATGTTATTTGCTGCTATAGCACGACTTCCCCAGCCATTTTTTCCCTAAAATAGATGCATTTTAATCCAAGCACTATTTACTCGGCATATTTGAAATAAGATAGCATTTTTCAAAGTATTTTATTAAATATAGAGAGCTTTTCTGTAAAAGTTCATAGAAGAAAGGAAATATTTCCACACCAATGTTTTGGCTTACCTCCTTCATTTCTACTTCCTTGTCAGTTCTTACTCCATTTTCTGGAGAAGGGATGTCTACATAGATGACCAGCTTGCTGGTGTGACCTCCTTTCATTAGAATCTGTGGCTCAAAGTTTGAGGTTCCAAAGCCATCCAAAGCATAAAAAGCAACAGTATATCTCAGCTTCCCTCCATAGGCCATGAGCTGTTTGGATAAAAAATTACTACTTTTATTTATTCCAAGGATAGAGCTACTAGCTGAAAATATTTTAACATCATTGGAAGACTTGAAAACTGTCAGTTCTTTGAAGAATTGGCAATGAAACATGAAAATTGACTTAAACTCAGCAGTTTTTGCACCAAGGTTAAATGCATATTTCTAAAAAGCAGGCTCAGTTTCTTCTTTTAGGGCCTTTCAAGGTGTGCACTCAATTTTCATTTAATTCCTAAGCAATAGAGATTCCACAATCTATATAGTGAATCTAGCATCAAGGCTGAAAACTCTTTCAGGTTTCTAAAGTAAAATTAAATACATCACTCTTTCCCCCCATATGATCTCTGAAGAGTAACATGGTAATTAAATATGGGTGTTACCAATTTACAGGGTCAAGAAAAATCTCATTAGGAAAGAGTGATGTAAACATATTGTTTATGCTTGCTATAAATAAGTTCAGTCACTGAATATTTATAATATTATGACCTACAAGAATAGAACTAACACAGAAAAATGTTATGAAGATAAAATGACTATTATACAATAAAGAAGCGACTATTAGACAAAAAAGAAATGACCTTACCTGGTCTCCCTGAAACTGCTCTGGTAACCTCCAGTAAAACGTTTCTGTATTTAAGTATTTTCTGACTATAACAGCATCCAGTAAAACATCAGGAAATTGCGAAAATACTCCTTCCACTGTTCCAGTCAGGTTACTTTGAGCTACTACATGCAGAATGGACTGATCTGGAGTTAAGGTGATCTGCAACACAAGGAGCAAAAGACTCATTCAACGAAAATATTCTATCTCAGTGTAATATACTGTTAAACAGTTTTAGCTGCTTTGAGATAGTCAATAGTCCATCTTAAGAGTAATAAATGCCCAAACCAAAAAATTGGGAAATGTATTTGATACTTATTTTTTTTAAAAGCAAAGAGTGAAACACAAGGTTTCAGAAATAGGACTATGACCACTTCCCATTTGCTTTCTTTTTTGTTCTGCCATATACCACCGCCTCTGTAAGCTAGCCAAATACATTCACCCTGATTCATGAAATGTACGCAACCCTAGGCACACCAGTGTGGTACTTAACATGAGGATAACGCCAAACTGTGTCTGTATATTTATGTCACTTTACTTACAGGAATTCTCACATGATTTTCTAGTTCCGAACAAAATGTGGACATCCCAAAACAGAAGCATGGAGTACAACCTAGTACATTGTTAGCAGACAGAGCAAAAGTTCCAGGTTTACACTCACTGCATTGTAGACCAAATACATTTTCCTGGAGGAAATAAAAAAAGCATAACAGCACACTCATGTTACTTTGCTAGCTGAATGAAAGATGGTTCTTTTGGGAAGAAAAACTAGTCACTAGGTAAACTACATAACAGGAAGTCAATTATTGTATCTATTCTGTTTTACTATGCAGTACATTATTTTTTTCATTATTTTCCAATGCTGGAAACATTGAACATTCAAGCTAAACTCATGTATTTGAATTTCTAGCAAAAATTAGCAGCTATACATTTTCATTCAAGACAGAAAAATCTTCCCCCGGCCCCCATCTGGAAAATGGGCTCTCAAAGCCAAAGAAACTGCTCAGTATGAATAGGAACTGGGGGACATATTCCCAAGTGTCTGTTTTTGCACTCAATTACCAACTGGTAAGTCCAACTTGAAGAAACACTCAAAACTACAGTCAGTGCCCACTGGCACCTTTAACCAGAAGATTGAAGAGAGACCTATGAAGGCGTACATTTGTTGCCTTGAAGTAAGTTCTTTTCTATCACTCAGTCTTTCAAGAACAGATTCCCACCTTTTCCGAAATATCTATTCTACTAAATCTCTGTATTTAATGCTTCCCTTTTTATACAAGAATGTTAATCCAGACTTCACTATTAGCAATATACGTGAGTTATTTTTAAGCACTGCCTTTGGCTATAGCATAGGAAATAAATTTGAACTTGCAACATAACCACATTTAAGAAAATGTTGAGATTCTCCATTTTGTATTTATTGCTTTCTTCCTATCATTGTCATTTGGATTTTCAAAAGAGCAGGCTAAATCACCTGAATCAATGTGCTGTTCCCAAACCTAATAAAACCATGTGTGTATGAGCAGAAAAAACTTCTCTGTATTTTATTTTGTCTATTTGTATAATGAGGACAAGAATATAATAGCTTTTTCACTGCAGTTTTCTAACATTTAATTAGTTTTTTAAAATGCTTTCACATCTAGGATGGAAGAAGCTGTAGAAGTGCTGTCTATCTCTCTCTACACAGAGAATGAAATAATTCATTGCCAAAACAGCATGTAGAGAATTTATCCTTTTACAAAAAAAACCAACCTTTTTATCAGAGATTGTCTGCTCAGAAACTTCAAGATGATATCAATTAATGTGACCTGCACTCTGAAGTGCAACTCTTGCAGCAAAGTATTCCTAGACTCTCTGAAGGAATAGCTTTCCCTGGCTTGAGGTAGAAATATTTTCTCTGTATTTCTCATTGCATCAGAATACGTCTATCTATTATAGCTGGTTCTTCACCAATGTTCTATGTGCAGTAAAAAAAAAAAAAAACACTTTTAAATAGCAACTAAGAAATAATGCATATGAGTTATGAACTATTATCATTGGAACTATTTGCAAGGCAAAATGCAACTGTAGAAAAAAGCAAGTGGGATAAATAAAACCCATAAAAATTGTACCATTAAAATCTTTCATACAGTATTGTTCTTGGTATCGGAAGGCATTTACATCATACAGAGAAATATAGCGACACTAACGTTGCTAACAGCATTCTCATATACTTAAGATTTTAAAAAATTTTGTCCCAGAACTCATGGCCAGTGCTTTGTCCTGTTCAAAAGGAGGCAGACAGAAATCTAGAAGCAAAAGGAAAATCAAGACAAATGCATCCTCATTCATTTCTACCTTACAATACTAATCCACGAAAAAGAGGACTCTGAATATACTACAAGAATGAAGTGGTTACAGAAATTCACTTAATACAGAATAAACACATGGATCCTACATTGAGCAAATGCAATCCATTTGAATTTAGGACTGCCGTGAGACCACAGTAGTGAAATATGCCAAATCCTGTACAAGACTAGAAAGACACCATTCATTTTCCTATCAGATGTACCGTGGCTCTTTTGTAAATTTAGCAAGGATTCAGCATTTGTTAGCTAGAAATGACTTTTTGTGATTAGGCATACAATGGGTCTTGATCCTGACTTCTTAACACACATCCACATCAAATTGCATGAATTCTGTCTAAAAGAGAACTACAGTACTGTGCCACAATAATTTTATGACCACGAACTGGAACTAAAATTACCTGGCTATGTAACACAAAACAAAGGGACGTAGGAGAGAAACTGTCTAGTATTATCACAGGAATTTCTGAGAACAGAAATAACAACCCCATGTTGGTAAAGTCGCTATCTCTTCTTACAGCTGTGTTGTGTCTGTCCAAAGTGGGGAACATCATCTCACAGTTTTTAACCCTGCTGACTAATAATAAGACCTGTTTAGTGCTGGCACAGAAAATCCTTTAGGGGTGATTTACGTGTACTCGGAAATGTCTCAAAGAAGGGATGCAGATTGCCTTTTGAAGTCCTTTCAGCCCTACACCTTCCATGACTTTTATGTAATATATGTCCAGAAAACCCCAATGCTGTCTGTCCCAAAAGCGTCTGAATACTTCATTACCTTGCAGGTACAGGTGCCAGTTTCTTCTTCACAACCACAAAGTCCTTCAGTGTCATCACACATCTCTGCTTTGGTTCCACTCAAATCACAGTCACAGGCGACACAGTCTGGGTAGTCCCTGTAGCCTAATGCACACCTGGAACAGTCTTGTCCTCCAAATTCAACTTTGCACTGGCATTGACCCGTCAATACATCACACTGGAGATTGGTTGAACCAGTGTTGCTACAGTTGCAAGCCTTAGATGAAAAGAAGAAATGTTCACAAATAGCAGAACTTTAAAAACAATTTTGTTACAACAGAAACAGCATAGTAAATTTAGAGTGGCCCTTAAAACTCAATGTTTGTCAACAATTACTATACAATAATAAAAGGGAAGAAGTTCCACATAGAAATGGGGTTGTTTGGGTTGTATTTGAACAAAAAGAACTGCATTTCCAGTAAACAGTGGATGGCAAAAAGTAAGAAGCTTTGTTGATTCCCAAATCTGGATCGGGAATCAAAGGAGTTGAAGGAACCTGTTCCAGAAAAAAAAAGCCAAAGGATTTCATTTAAAATACTATGTATTGAGTGCAGCAAGTAAATTAAAATAACATTATGTAAATGTTGGCTGAAAAGATATCTATAAGTACAATAATTTTAGAAATATTATAGAAAGAAAAATCTTAATACTGACATTCTTTTAAGATTTCAAGAAGCTTTAATAGGGTCTACATCTTGCTCAAGCTTCATTTACTATTTGATGAAGAACCAAGAATCTCATTGCATCCAAAGGTGGGAAGCTCAGCACGCACTGCAGCTCTGTTCCCTGGCAGAGCCCATCCTTCATTATGCAATCAGTAATGTGAACCTATTATTCAAATATGGAAAGCGGATGTACTTAACTTGTCATTCTTTTTTGAAGCAGATTGGATCTAATCTTCAATCTTAATTCCATATCTGTGGTTACTTAACAAGTCAAATTTTGCTCTGTGGTTATTTCTAACAGTGCAGGCAAAAAGTACGTTCCATCTATCATCACCTGACTGTGAGCATTTTCCCTGAGTCTTCTTTCCCATCTTCTCTCTTTGAGATGAAAAGCCTTACCTTGTAGAGCACTCTACACAGAGACCCACAATCTATTAGCATCACTAAGTAGCCTTTAGCATTCTTCACAAGTTTGCTGCTCACCATCTGTATTAAGCAGTTTTTACTCTAGCAGCAAGCACTACGTACTACACTGACTAGTCTAAAACACTTTATGACCAAAAAAGTTGACAAGTTTGGCTCCCAGATACCGTTAAAGGTCTACAGCTCTGAACACCAAACCGTATTTTAAGAATCATAATAACAGAAATAATTTACATGTACTTCAATCTCTATCTATATGACAGAGATAAATAAGGACTCTAAGGTACAGTTAACTGTGCTGCAGCACACTTGAAAAGGGTCATAAGCAAAACATGACTACAGCTCTGCTCTACCACCGCACCCAGAAATGGATGCTGAATACCAAGAAAACTGCAAGAAACGTAGCCAGATGAAGTATCCCACTAATGCAATCTGTGTTGCAAAAACAGACCAGCTGGGTTTCTGATAGCATCTCCCCCACTTCATCCATGTAGAGCATGCAAGAGCCCTTCCAGGGTTTGCCAGTAGACATTGCACCGGATCTCAACCTGCCACAGCTGACTATTCAGCACAGGGGAGCCTCTGTTGGGACTGTTACCTGCAGATCACAGTGTTGTTTGTTGCATCAAGAAAGTAACTAAAATACCTTAGAGTAATTCATGTTAATTACTGTGAAGCTGTAACCCAAAGGAACGGTAAACAATTTAGCAGAAGTGAGCAGTTACATATTTAATTAAACTTAATCATTGGCAAGTGCTGTGGAATCACCCTATAAAAGGAACACTTCAAGGGAAATGCACAGGGACCAGCACATTGTATTTGCAGGACATTAGGTAAGAATGACAGTAGCTGGTAGCTGACAAAGCAGTGGTTTAAAGACTGGCTGCCAAGTAAATTGCTATAAATCACTAAGATGGTAAACTCTGAAGAGATATTATAGGACTATTTTATCATCCTTACTCTAAAAAATTAAAGAGAGAAGAAAGAAAACAATTTGGCTAATACTTGTACTTGTCAAGTACTTACTGCCTATAATGACAGACCTTGTCAAGTCGATTATATTTGTGGTTTCTCCATTGAAATCACCCATTACATTCATGTAATTCTGAAGCTTTTTGAAATCTCAACATTTATAAAATAAAGATTGGCCCAATGCCATATCTGTCAGGAATTTACCGCATGAACCTAATTGCATAAATGGTTGCTACTCCTTGGATCTGCACTGAGTTGGCATTTCACTGCTTAATCATAAATATTAAGCTGAGATAATAGGAGTTACCATTTTTCCATTCATGAAACATTAACTACCTTATACCATTTTTAAAAAAAAAAAAAAAATCGTGCAGTGACTTTCAAGATAAGCTAGATTTCATTGTTTTTAAAACCGTAATATCATCACTTCTTGATTAGCACAGAAACTATGCTCCTTGTTGCCAATTGTTGCTATAGATCTGTTTTAGTATCACTATTTAAGTAATTAAAAGTTAGAATACACACTTCAAAATTTTAATATCATATATGCACCTATCCAGAATAGGCACTCTGATCAGTATTTTCAAAGACAGCTTTCTTAGAAGGTTCCTCAATAAACACTTCACAGTCTGATTTTTTTTTTTTTAATGTGAGCATGTTGCACTAACGCTTTGAGACAGAGAATAAAGATTGAGGTTCTCAAAATAAGAGTCCAATTCCGACATTAGTATAAAGCAAATTGCTTTTAACAGCCACGGTTTTTCAGCCAGGCTACCATACCTTGCAGCCCAGTTTAGGAGAGAGTCCCCAGTGATTTTCTTCACAGAGTTCACATTTTGGTCCCCGAGTGTGAGGGGGACAAATGCATTGGCCAGAATCAGCATTACAGTTGTTCTGAGTATGAGCACAGTCACAGGCTGCAAGAGAAACAGGACCGAATGATTAACTTTAGCCTTGCTTTAGCTACAGAGAAGAAACTCCAAGACCACCGATAGTCTTACTTTTCTTAATTATGCAGTACAGTTTATTCATTCCACTAGGAACATCTTGCCATCCCTAATCACTGAGAAACAAATTAGGACCACAGTGACGTTTCACTTTTTTTACTGAAAGCCCATTATTGCTTCTTGACATAGCCTGTTTGGTGGTATAAAAAGCAGTGCTGCATTTCCACAGGGGAATTGACAAAGCAAACAAAATTATTGTGGAGAAGAGTAAATTTGTAGGAAAAAAATTCTATTATAGAGGATACAAAACTCATCAGGAGATATGATAATGCTCTCAAGCAGGTGAAAGGATTAATCGCAGGGATTAGTACTTTTCAACAATTTCTTAGAGAATAATAGGGATGGATAACTTTTTATAATAACTAACTGCTGCAGGAAGCACTTGTCTATTTAAAAAATGCAATACTATTCTTGCTAAAAAGCGGAAGTTCAGAAAAGTGGTTTTATTAATTATTTTAGTAACATTTACAAAATTTTCGAGACTGAAATGGTTAAAGGTACCTAAGGGATCTTTGATTCTTAGTAAAGACACAGAATATATGTTCCAAAACATAATCCTATCACATAATCTCACTACAGATTTCATATCACTATGCTATTTGAGGCATGAAAAAAATGCTTCTGTCAGGTTGGAGAAAAGGTAGGCATTCCTTTAGCTACACTGTCTTGAAAAGGGCATCTTATTAACATGATAAATTAGGTTTTTTGATGGCATGTTCTCCATTTGGATTAACATTTTCCTCTGTATCATGACTAAAAATTGTACACACCCAGGTGATGATGGGAAAATAGAGTCGATGACATCTTATCAAAGTATAAAATATATTTTTAAGAACTAAATGAAAAAAAAAGGTAAAAATCTGTAAGAGTAGTAGCTCTTAACTTTTATGATTGCAGAAAAAAAAAAAGTTTCTCTTCTCTCTGAAGGACTGAAGGCTTTTGTAAAAAAAAAAAAGAGACAAAGGAGCTATTGAGGATATATTTCTCTCATGCAACCTTTACGGGTTGTTATTTCATAGTCACCACCTTTTACAAGGAACCACACAATAAGCAATCAAAGAAATGTTTTGTTCCCTAGCTTAATGAAAGTATTAGGAGACCATTCTACAGATTTTTCTGTATGGTCATCAAAACAACTGACCTTTGCCAGAGTTTAACATAAAATATATTGCCGAAAGTAATTCCAGACAAACCCTGAAAGGATCACGGATTAGAACTTACGTGTGCAGCCACCATCCTGGAACGCATGAAAGCCATGAGCACAACGATCACACTTTTCTCCAGCCACTCCTGGTACACAGTGACACTGCCCCTGATGATTGCAGTCCTCAGAGACTGAGCCAAATTGATTGCAGTTGCAGGGAATGCAGCCAAGCCCAGTAAGCAGGCCATAATAACCATTCTGTTGGACAGGAAGCAAAAAAATTTGAGCTATATTTCATAAATTTTTGAAAACAACATGATGTACACTCATTTTCTCTTGTTTATTTTCCCTGCTGTCTGACCTGCATGAATATTGGTCAGCACTGCGTGACCATTGTGGGAGGACTCCCTGGCCTTATCTCTTCACTGTTCCCAGCTATATGCAAGTATGCATTTGGGCAAAAAAGTGAACACTGAAATGCTCTCATGGTCCTCTAATCTCATCAGTGAAACTTTATGTTTTAAAGTCTGAGGTTATTTTAAAGACTTCCATGAGGTGAGGGTGGGCTGTCCTGATCAGGCACAGATTTCTGTGAATGTGAATGAATGAAAGATCAGAACAGAGCAGGTCAGTGACCTATGGTACATGTGGATGGAAAGGCATTCAGCTGGGCTGGCACAAGGGCAGTAACTGGGCACAGATTTCCTGCTCTGGTTTCTGAGGCAGTTCTACACTTAGCAAAGGCTGGAAACTGCTGTTTTGTATCACCAATGAATATCTACTTGTTCTTATAACAGGCCTGTCTTTTAGCTGAATCCCTTTTTGGCATTCAGCCCTGATGTATTTATTATCACCAACCACATTCTTCAGATATTCCCACTCAGACTTCATTTTGCAGAAGCACAGTGCTAAGATCCCTTCAGGTCTGTTAGTGTTTGGCTTGTTTTTTCGGTAAGCCAACACGACTGCACGCTGTCAGTGAGCACAGCACTAGCCTGAACAGTCCTATTTAGAAGGGTGCTGAGTCAACTGTATAAGCTTCACATCTGCAAAGAGCACAGGCAGAGCAATTTGCAACCGCAAAAGCCTATGCAGACAAACCTTTGGTCTCAGCTCCAGCAACAGGTCCCCTCTTCCCTGAATGTATTTCCTGCTATTCTCTGTATCTGCTCTAATCAATATCTATAAACAAACAGGAAGACCAAGATACAAGAAAATGTAGATATTAGGAACAGGTAAATATTTGCTTACCAAGCACTTATCACATCTTTCTCCGATCACGTTTGATTTGCAGTGACAGAAGCCTGTCTCATGATGACAAGTACTTGAAAGGGAACCATTCACATGGCACGCACATGCTTATGTTTCGACAAAAAGAAACGAAATTTTAAGAAATTTTTGATGTCTATCTATATTATTCACTATTATACAGAATTCCAAATTTGGTATATAATGTGTGTTTCACCTGTTTACATCCCATATATGTTAATATGCTATAGTAATAGCTGTACAACACATTTGGGCTAAAAGATAAAAAAGCACCTCTGTGAATAGATACATTTGAGAAGTTTGTTTCTTCCAGCCCTATATGTAACATTCAGAAGTAGGAAATGACTACAGCAGGTCACTGGAGGGACAGTGTTAAGCAAGCCAATAAGTTTCAGGAATATGAAGTGTCAGACTCTAGCATAATACGGGCTAACCCAACCCCATAGTTTTCAAACTGCACTTGCCAACTCACAACTTGAAGATTAACTCAGCAAAGGTGCATACCTCCCTATCCATTCTGCTACATATACACCACATTTTTGTGGTGTTTAAATTTTGAGAGCAATAAAAATAGCTTACCACGACAGCTTTTCTCAATCACTGCATCCCCATAATACCCATCAGCACACTTTTCACAGTGGTGACCTGCTGTGTTCCCCAGACATTTCAGGCATTGTCCTGTGAAGGTATCACAGTGGCCATCTTCTTGAGAGTTTACGTTGCCATTGCATTCACAAGGAGTACACGATTGTCCAGGGATGAGTGGATTTCCATAGTAACCATTAGCACACCTGCACCAGAGATTAAAACCTTTATCAGCTGGAATGCAGTCATGTCAAACACTCTCCCTGCCCAAGGGAGTATTTCCTATTAAATCTTTATCTAAAGTGTCTCTATTACAAGCAAAGACAAAATGGGAAGGAAAATTTTATTAGGAATGTTCTGTACATGTTGTATGAACAATTCAAGGCAGGTAGGATGACGAACAGTTAGTGATGGCAATGATATAGGTATTTTACCAAAGCTAGTGTACATACCTTTCACACTGAGAACCAGTATAGCCTGGAAGACATTTGTCACAGACAATTCCACCTCCTTCACTCAGCTGACAAGTAGGACTGAAACTATCAACAATATTTATGGCAATCAGTATCAATACACAGAATCACAAGACTTCTAAACACATTCAACATCCACCCTTCAAGTCCATGCACCTATCTATATAACCATGTAATTGCAAATTTTTCTAGATTAACATCAATGCTTTAAACATTACAAAATGTCAAAATAAAGTTATCATTTTCAAAAACTCTTCTTGAGTTTTTTTTCTTTTAAAGGAAAGGAAGATTTTAAAACTTCCGAAAAACCTGGTCCTCTTTCTAGCAAATCTGTCCAATTTCTGTACTGAGCTCCTCTTTTTCACATGCAACACTTCTGTCCTTCTGTTGTTTTCTGAAACAACATGAAAGGTAATTGTGATTTTGCTACCAAGTTCAAGGGGATAGGTCAAAGTATTACTTTCAGCCTTCACATACAAATAGTACCAGTTCACTCAGCCTGTCTTAGCTTAGTCTATAAATTTGTCTACCTGGAAAAACAATGTTTCTGTGACATACGCTCAAATGAAGAGGGAGAAAAGAAGCCCTTCGCTCTCTCCTTCAGATTTCACATCTTTTCTTTATCTCACTTTCTGATTTTGCTGAAGATGCAAAAGAAAATCTCACATAAGCAGCTTACTTGTTTGCAGCAGAACTCAGAGGACATGCACAGGGCTGGCAGTCATCAGAAGTTCCTTGGGATGGACTTCCATAGAAGCCAGGCAAGCACTGATCACAGAAAGGTCCTGTCGTGTTGTGTTGACAAGCCTGTGAGACATGGAAAAAAATCTTTTCATATTTACTCTTGATGGTTTTTCAGCCCCTGAGGGATCCATGCAGGAGTCTGCATGCAGTATAACATTCAAGGAGACAGCCGTCAAGAACAGAGTAGAACTTTGAAAATAAGTGGGTTTTTTCTGAGCTGTAACAAGAAATGCTAATTGCTTCTTTCCTATTTTTTAGAATATACTTCACACCATGAAGCCAGCCACATTACTTATACACAAACTTAAACATATTATGCATATTGCACACATTTGCAGTAACAAACATCTTATATATTTCTTAGTGGTGTTTAGCTATTTTATTTGTGTGACCCTTAAATTTCAGAAGAGATCTGAGAGTTAAATTCTCTCCTTAGAAGGTAATGTGTAATTTCCACTGATGTCAGTCATGGAAGATGCACAGATATCTGAAAACAGATATTCACCCAAAACACTGCTTAATTTTGTTCCTTTCAGGAAAAGTTTTATTGTCACCTGCAGCAAGCAAAGTTAAGATTTTTATCAGCCAGTATATGGTGACATTATTATTTTAGTTCTGGTTATTCCCCACTTGAAATGATAAACTGAAACAAACCCTTTATTGGAGAACACTTTAATGGAGCCCCCTGAAAGTATTCTGAAATAAACATTGAAAAGCAAGAAAAATAAGCACTTGGTACTCATAGCTTGAAATTTACATACACTGTAAACTTGTCTCCCACAGCCAAAATGCTCTCCTAATTCCTAAATAGATGTTTAAAACACGAACACTTTGAAGGATGACTTACAAAGCAAACACCGTGAATATCACACTCAGTTGCATGCCCATTGCATTTGCAGGGTTGACAAATACCTCCAAAGACTATTCCATCCACACGGTAGTACCCAGGGAGACAGGACTGAAAAGAAACGAGGGGAAAAAAAGCAGTAGCATTATGTGCGTTAAAAGTACACATCAAAACATTTTCAAAGAGCCCACTTCCGACCACCCACCATCTGACTCATTTGCATTGTGGTAACTGAATGCTCTTTCAACTCTATTGATGTCACTGCAGCTCTTTTTGGGTGGTTGTTTTTTACTTGCACTGGATAAAGGGGATAAGAATTAACTCCATGAAACTTTGATTCAGCTCTTTGTCCCCTGGAGGCACATAAGTTCAGTTTTGTGCAGTTGAATATGTGAAATTCTTTATTATGGGACAATAAAAAACAGATGTTCTACCTCCTCTGCAGAATCATTAATGATGCTATGGCACAAGGCTTCATACTGAAATTATTTGTCAAAATAATTCCTGCTCTTCTGCAGATGGTGCTCTGCCTCCCTAATATTCTGTTCATAGGTACATAAGACACCACCTAGCGTGACACATTTGACCCTTGTGGGATCTTCCAAAGGCTAGCATTCCTCCCTGCTAAGATTCCTTATTGCCTCCATAAACCTAATTACATAAAACGGAAATAAACTGTACACGATTCAGATCCAGGAAAAGTGCTATTAATGAGAAAGGTAAGCTCAAAACAGCTTCACAGAGCTTTTACAGCTGCTCCCTCTGCAACACTGATGTTCTAAAGTGTATCATCATATTTTAGTGCCACCAAAGTGCACCAAATAGAATTCAAGAAATAAGTTTAAAATCCCATTTAGTGTATTTGGAAGAAAATATCTACAGCATTGTGTACAGTATAGTAGACAGCATTTCAACACAGAACATATACTTTTATGGCAGTACAATTAAAGGCACCCTGCCTTTAAAACCTAGATCCTTTAAGATAGGAGATAATTTTGCATACATAAAACACTGTAAGAGGTTACCTCACAGGATATTCCTGTGTAACCTTGAGGACATTCACAGAATTCCACATCCGGTGCTGAAGAAAGATCTACAACATTTGCACTTGCAGTATCCAGGGTCACAGAGTCCAGCCTAGGATCAAGCATGAAAACATCACATCATTTGTTTCCCCAAACTTGATTTTGAACAGATTAGTTTGCTTCTAAGGGAGTAACACTGCTGAGTGCTGCTCCCTGGCAGTGACAGCTGAGGAACAGGCACAAATCTCTGCTGTAAAAAGACTATGATCATAGTGTTATAACTGCATTTGCAACTCTGGGAGTACATGTGTCCTCCTCCTGTTATCGTTATTGTTACTACCATTGTCTCTTCTCCTGTGGAGAGGTTTAAACAAAACCTTCCCCCTCTGTCATGGTATTAGAGGTATATCAGTGGGGCAGCCTTCTACTGCTGCCCTGAAAAAAGACAACTTTACTGCACCATATCTAAAATAGACACATATCACAGGTGGGCAAGTAGTGAGAAACAGCACCAGTTCATTGCTGCTGCACACAACAGAACAAAGCAAAACCTCTTACTACAAACAATGGCATTTTGCAGCAGAGAGAATCTTCTCAGCCACAGGTAAAATGATTTAAATAAATCTTTACAAACATTCTAGAAAGATGAACACACTACCCCTAAATGGACATAAATATCACCACTCCTCAAGGGCACAAAAGGGCACAAAGCAAATCTGGTATCAATTTCAACGTTATTGACATGAAATGCTACCAAATTAGGGAATGAGGAAGAAAGGCTATTGGTGAGGCTAAGGGAATTAAGTAAATAAATAAGGAAGCACTGGAACAGATTCCCTTGAGAGCGATAAGGCTTTACTCCTGTATATCTTGGAGAATAGGCAAAATAGAGATCTGTAAGGTCTGATGCAGATACTGTTAATGATGACTTGAGACTATGGAATGACTAGTTAATTCATTCCAGCCCATTTTTCCTATTAAGCACTCCCTTAGAGATGAGCGTCAGTAACATCTACAAACAGACATTAAAAGAAATTACAGCCAACATCTTTACTGGCAGGTATTCAATAGTCAGTGATGGATTAACTTGCCACATACCAAAATAAGCATACTGTTGAGAGTTTTGAAGGTATTTCCCTCTAACAAAGCAGCCATTGTAATAAGGCTTTTATGCAGTATTGCTTTAAAGCAGAAAACAATGTTTCTGCTATCAGATATCTTTAAAACAACCAAATGCCCTTTTCCACACATTCCACATGAATGTATTTTGGGGACAAGACTGGTCTTGAGAAAATTCAATTAAAAAACCATGTTTTTTTCTAGAGATTATTAATGTAAAACTTTATGAATACTAACACTATGAACAGTGTTTCATATGCACAAAAATAATATAAGTATATAGATTAACTTGAATATTTTCTCTCCCTCACCTGTACACAGCTTTTTTGGCAATGTTGTAGTTGGCCCTGATCAGAATATGGGTCACGTTTACCAGAACAGTCATCAACCTTTCCCGGTCTATAGCTTTTTTTGTATTGAAGTCTATGAAATTCTCTGGTACAAATCTCACTGCATTAGAGTACTCCTCATATGGCTGTAATGACAAGCCCGCTGCTCTTGTACTCAAAATCTGCCCATTACCCTGAAATTGAAAGACAGAGAAAACATTTTCCATATTTGTATGCAAATTTTATTAAGCAATTACATTTAGAGTCAGATATACATGCAGATAACACAGAAAAGAGGCAATGAAATTAGATTTCTTGCACTAGGAAAAAAGTAAGTAAAAGGCCTGCATTTTCCATGGCTTCAAGAAGACTACAATCCCATTCTCTTTTGGTTCAGAGACTTCAGAAAGACTCGATTTTCTTTTGGAAATAAAAAATTAAATTTCAAAAATCAAACTCCTCTACAGAATCTCTTTTCTCCTTTGTTCTATTGCTAAGTATGTATTACAAAATAATGTTTTTTTGGAGGTGCCTGGATTCAATATAGAGCTTTAGTTTTTAACTGCAGCATAAGTCTAGAAAAGTAAGCAATCAGCAAGAACACTCATCTGTGTCACAAATATAAGTCCTTCCAGCTTATTGTAGTTTCTTTTGTAAACAGAGCTTTGTACATTTAGTAATGAATACCTCACTGTTTACACATAGGTTAAAGTTTAGGTATTTATCATTTAAAACTAGTATTGTATGCCTACAATTTCGGACAAATAGATCAGAAAATCAGAGAAATAAGTAGTAACAAAATCTTGGTAGTGACTTTTAAGAAGGGACTTAAAATTGGCAAAACTACTACTATAGAAATCTATAGTTTATTTTCCTTTTTTTAACTCCTTCATAGATTCCTAATAATGTCTGAATAGTAACAAGCTGGAAAGAAATCCACCTGAATGATGACATCCACACTAGATACTATATCACTGTCCACACTCTCCATTGGAATGTCATAAGATACCGTATACTTCAAGTCTCCACCAAAAGCTGTGAGCTGAAATAACAAAAAGCAAAGTCTTAACAATGCAATAACATCCAACCAACACAAAGAAGTGACATGGGACAGTACAATGCCCAAATTACAGGAGTACATAGCTTACAAATACTACTTTTCAGGGAAAATTTAATATGCCGTGTGTATCAGCACAGGGACAAGCACTGGCTTGTTGTTGTGCAGGTGGGGAAAGCTAGCTGAAGGCTCTACAGATGATTCAGATAAGTGCCCTCATTCAGCAAAACACCTACAGGACTTTCAACAAACAGCAGAGGTTTAACACTACTGTCCTAGCCAAGGGGCACAGCAGTTGCTGCGGGAGTTATTCACATTCCATATTCCACCTTTCAGGCTCCTTAGCCTCACAACTGCTGCTGACTACTTCAAGGAAGTTAAAGAGTAGTACCAACAGTTAGACTTGTATTAAATGAATAAGAGATCAGAATTAGAGTGAGCATTGCCCTGTGCAAAACTACTCCTTAATGTTACACTTCTGAGACTTGTTTTCATTTACTGTGTCACCATACTAAGAAACGGGGCTGCATGATCAAAGAGACTGGAATGAAAATAATTAAAGAATTGAGGTTGCAAGGTCCCATCTACTCAGCACTGGTAAGGCCACAGCTGGAGTTCCAAGTCCAGTTCTGGGCTTCCTGGTACAAGAGAGATGGATATCCTTAAAAGAGCCCAGGAAAGGGCCACAAAGATGATTAAGAGCCTGGAGCATCTTTCATATGAGGAAAGACTGAGAGTACCATGACTGTCCAGCCTAGAGAAGGCTCAGGGGGATCTCTAATACATATAAATACCTGAAGGAAGGGTGCAAAGCAGATGGAGTCAGGCTTTTTTCAGTGGTGCCCAGTGAGAGGACAAGAAGCAATGGGCACCAACTGAAACACAGGAGGTTCCCTCTGAATATCAGGAAACAATTTTTTATTGTGAGGGTGACCGAGCACTGGCACAGGTTGCCCAGGTAAGTTTTGGAGTCTCCAGCCCTGGAGATACTCAGAAGCAGCTCTCTGGACATGGTGCTGGGCAACCTGCTCTAGGTGATTCTGCTTGAGCAGGGATGTTGGGCAAAATGACCTCCAGAGGTCCCTTCCAACCTCAACTATTCTGTAATTCTGTTGCAAAAAATGGGAGATCCAGAGCTTTAGGTAGTAACCAGGGCAAAAATTAAAGACTAGATGGTTAGAAAGTAATAAATGCAAAATGGGAGATGGCCAAGAGGCAGGCAAGAGGAATTTAATGGTCCTGTCTACTGTATTGGACAAGGTGTGAAGGGTGTAAGCTTTGGGATAGGAGCCAAGAGTATGGGGAATGTGAGCATGTAAGTTAGTAACAGCCAAGAGGAAAAAGGAGAAAAGAAAAAAAAAAAAAAGAGAGATTGTATTTTGTCAAAGATAGGCAGAGAAGGAAGTGGGGAGATGAATGAGCTCAGAGAGCAAGAAGAAGGTACTGGGAATATCTGGCCAGGAATACTACAGTTTGAAGAGCAGAGATAGATTGAGAAGTCTGGTAATATTGGGGTCTATGTGTAATTTTTCATTGCAAAAACTATATATTTAGAGCAATATGTTATGATTAAAATAGAGAAACTATGAAGGAGTTTTGATTCTAGCTGAGAACTTACTTTATTTCCTAGATATGTCTCAGGTGCTGACCAGTAATAAGTATGTTTCAGTACTTTCACAGCCTCAGTGTTGTTAATACTTATTTGACGGGGTCCATCAAATTGACTTCGCTGAGGCTGCACTCTCCTTGCATTATACAGATCAGTAACAACCCATCCAGTCATGTCTGATATCTGCAAGAAAGAATAGTAATATTAATGGAGTCAGGCTTTGTGTCACTGAGAAAGCAGTCACTAAACTTAACCCTTCCCTAGATACTCATTTGAACTGATGGATCTGTAACACTTTCATTAGCCCAGTCTGACATCCAATACACGCAAATATGCCACTTCAGACTAAGATTGTCTCTACCTCTCTGTTAGACGGGAACAAAGATATAATGAGTGTGATTTTCATCCTGCCACTAAAATTAGCATTATACCTATGTAATTCCCTGAGATAAAATTTCAGAACTTCAAGGGCTTTGAGGTCTATTGTACCCATTTATAGATAGGGCTGAGCTGGAGGAAAGTTAAATCCAGAGTCCCAGAAGAGGGACCAAGATGAGAGAACTTTGTTCTTCTCACTGAGAGACAAGCATCTTCGAATTTCAGTCAATTTGATGTGTTTTCCTCTCTTTCTATTGGCACACAAAACCGGCGACTAAAGTGTGACTAGCTCTGCAAAGACATGGAAGGAATTTGGTAGAAAAATAGTGTCCCCAAAGCCCCCTAGCTCAATAAATGTCTATTCAGAAGACAGTGATATTTATAATCACTGTTTCTAAGAAAGAGTTTTGGCAATATTGTCAGAGGTCACTCTAGCCTTGCTCAATAGGTATGAGAGCAAGGAAACAGGTTTGGGTTCATCGCTTCAATATGCAAAGAAACTTTAACAGCACAAGGTCACAAAAAATGCATTTTTCCAGTGCATTATCACAGCCTCCACTACTCAATGCTTCTGTTGTTACTGCAAGCCAGTGGGGCCAAAGCCTGCACTGGGATGACACGCTGACTACCTCAGAGCTGCCAAATGACACTGAAAATCCATTCCTCTGTAAGGAGACACATGCCAGAACTTGGAGTTAACTTGGGCACATGTCAAAGAGAAATATCGTACATTTTGCAGCTGCCTGAGGAAAGAATATTAGGTCATGGACAAAATATATAAATACCTGACTGATGGGCCATGTTAGGCTGTCACAGACATCAGAAACCCCAAAGCAGAAACACTCTGTGCAGCCCTGAGGATTTCTTTCTTGCAAATTGTAGAATCCTGGTTTACAGAGATCACAGTTTTCACCTTCTACATTTTCCTGTCAATGGCATACAACATTTGTTTCACATCAGCATTATTATGGTAACAAATACAGTGGATTAGATGGGATTTAGGCATAACAGCATTCAGAAGGTTATAAAAGAAAACAGGTTTCAGCACAGCAGGATTATTGAATAAGACTCAGAGCTTAAAAGTTAAACTGATTGGAAAAATGCATCAGAATTTGCCAGTTCATCAAGATCTAAACATGCCCTGCCAAGGACTCTATTGCAGTGAAATTTCAGCACACAGGCAGGGTTTGAAAAGCTTCTGCCAGCTTGACAGCCTACTTCTCTCATAGCTTGAATTTGTAGATCGCTCTGGAGAAAACTTCCCAATGTTTGCTGAATCCAGATAGTCTACATACAACATAGCTCACCTTTAAGGCCAGGCTCCTGGAGCTACCACAGCCAGCTTCAAGAAAACAGTTCCTCAACCATCTATTAATACTTATACTGTGATCCCCAGCACTGCTGCCACCTCTTCCTGAACGAACACCACATACACTTATGCTAGCTGGCAGCTCTTCCTCCTAATATGCTCTGGCTAAGGTCCAGAAAGTCCTATTCCAAAAGTAGAGGTGCTCCACTCCTTTAGCTCCTATCACTGGCCTGCTGCCTCTTTACCATGCAAACTGGCATGTCAAGTTTACATAAGACCTGTCTAAACAGGTAGGTTATGTGCTTTTGTAAGCAAAGTGCAAACTGTTCTTGGAAACCACATGAAAAATTTATGATCCCCAACTCTGATTCAAAGGCTGAGGATGACTGTTTTCTATTTGCTAATATCTAAACTTTGGAAAAATCTCAGGCAAAGGGCTTCCTGAGATAATGAGATTTTAAAATCTTGGATTTTTACAGAAATAATATATGTATGTGCTTTTCAGCTTTTTTATTTCTCAGTATTCAGTATGCACTTGGATCACACATTTCACTTTGTCTCTGTAACATTACTAGACAGAAATTATTATTTATTTCTTAATGAAAAATACAAATCTTACTGAATGACTAGACCTCAAGAGCTGTTTCACAAAAGATCAAATATTATGAAATTCAGAGTATAAAAGGAATAGCTTGCACTACGGCGTTCACAGAGACAGCATAGGCTTAGAAGTCCTGCCTCCTTCATTTGATATTTAGAGCGCACAACTTTTCTCCTTCCTTCCTTTCACCTCTATAGGTGGGCTGCTGGCTGATGACTCTTGGTGATCTGGCCTAAAAATTCTGTATGCAAAGCTCATGCCCATGACAGCACTGAAAGGGGACAGTTTCTCATCCAGTTTATACTAAAATTTTTAGCAGTTAGCTGCATCGGCTGATATAGTGTTACTCCAGCTCAAAATCAGGCAAAATGGTTGTATCTCCTTTTTTGTATTTAAATTGGCCATCAGAGCTATTTCTTTCTTCCAAACTCCGGTTATTTATATGTTTGATATTTTGGATCAGATAGATTATGCAAAAGGACTAAGAAGTTTCAGAAAAATTGTCAAACCACTTTTTTTGGCTCCTGTTCACTGTCATACTTGGCAACAAATACATAAACTACTAGCTAACATTTGGTTCAGAAAATTAAGTGTAACTTCTTTATTGACACACAGCTTTGTAATAAAGTTCAGCAGAATCTACAGCTGCAAGATATTTCAAGGGATTTGGATATTTACCAAAAAAATAAAAGACGACTGCAAAAACTGCTCTTTTAAAACATTTTTTATGGTTTATATTTTGTAATCAAATAATTAAATCATATTTCATACATACATCTAATGTAATTGTTCCAATAGTTTTTTCCAAATGCGTGCTGTTTCGTCACACAAAGCAGATGTTATAAACACATCCTTTCTTTACAAGAAATCAGTGACTTTGAAGAGAAATATCAGCTCATCACTAAAGTCAAATCCAGCTAGGCATACTGTCATTCCCTCTGTGATTCTCCTTCACACTCACATGTGCAGTTATTATCTGATTTTAATGTCAGTCTGGCCCATTGTTATAGAAGATGGTGTATCAGTAACATACAGAGCTATGCAACATAAACTATAATATTTTTCAGTACAGAGAATAGTTAGTAATTTTAAGTTCTAGGTTGTCAGGTGTACAGTTACAGCAGGTTACTTCTTATAAAAAAGTGATCTCTCCAGTTGATGAATTAGTTTCCCTTATTAAAAAGGAGTTGACAAATCAATCCACAGATTCGATTTTAAACAAAAATGACAGTTTAATACTCACTTTGCAAAGACAAGGTTCTGTGCACGGATCTTCATTAATGCTACCAATCAGGCTGCAGTTACAACGCAGGCAGTTTGGATAGCCCTGATACCCAAACACACAACGATCACATTTTTCTCCTGTGTAACCTTCTCTGCATTGACACTGACCTGGCCAAGTCCCTTGAAAAGCAAAAATATAGAAACAAATAAAAAAAAGCAGGCAGCAGGCTGGATTCACGATGTCTCAGAGGGTGCAAGTAATTTAACATTCCTTTTTTATTACACTCCATGTTATATTTCACACAGATACTTGGCATAATGTCAGTCTCACTATCTATTTTTCATGTTTAGAGTACGAGATGCACAGAAACTGCAGCAAAATGGATCTTGTGACAGCTCTAACAGCATTCATAAACAACAGTGTTAGATCTCAATTGTTCACATTTTTTTACATAGTCAGAGCCTGCCATCCCCACACAAGAACACGTTCAGGGACCTGATATACCTTAAAATCCTAAAAGTGTGTTATGCCTCACCTCTCCTTCCTAAATATCTACCATGGTTTTGAAGTGATACCTAATTGGCAGCCATTCACAAGTAGATAGTGTTCCCTCAGACTTCAATGTCCAGAAATATAGACAGCTTTGAAGTTTAGAGAAAAGGTGCTTCTCACTCCCTTACCACGCTGTGAGTCAGAATGGTGCTCGTCTTTAACGCAGTTAGAACTCAGAGACCCAAACGGGTCACAGCCACAGGGATAGCAGGGGTGATCCTCATAGGGAGAAACCTACAAAACAAACGTTCTCTGTCAAATTCTCAAGTTATTAACTGGGAAAAGTAAAATTACATCTGTTTCTTGTCTCGGATCACCGGAACTAATATGAATGAAAACTGAAAAAGCTAATATGCAGTAATAGATCAAGTTTAATTTTAGCAAACAGAACATCAGGGGATTGTAGCCTAGAAAAAACTTAAATGAAGGAATGAAATTTGGTTTTCAATAGCACAGACAAAGGTATAGTAACCACTAATAGCTGGAAGCTGAAGCCCAACACATTCAGCCTAAATAGACTTTTTTTTAATGTAACAGCAATTAACCACTGTGATGGTTTGCCAAAGATTATGGAAATGTTTAAGACAAGAATGGATGCTTTTTGCAAAGATAAACTGGTTCAAAGAGGAAGGAAATGAAAGAAATCCTTGGCTCTGTGTTCAATGGGAGGACAGTTATCTACTCAAAGATTCATTTTGACTTCATGATCTATACATCTTTGAAATATAAGGCAATGAAATTCATATGGCAAGGATTTTATTTTCTTTCAGTGGAAATTTTCCTTTGAGGTGCTTCAGATGTAAAGCAAATCAGTAATGACCTCTAGATAAACATTTATTGGCTACAAGTTGATTGAAGATTTTTCTTCAATGCTTCTTACAGCAAGTGAATCAGACAATCTCCAACTCCGGTTTACTACTTTGGATGAGCTGTACCTGCTGTCTAACCATACTCCTACAGACTCACCCTTGCTCTCTGCACGAGTTTATGCTGGATTTCTAAAGCATGGGTTATCCAAAATATGCATGAACCTGCCAAAGCAAGACCTTCAGTATGTCTCATTATACAGAGACCTCTAACATTGCAGGAAGTTCATATGTTTAACTCTATTAGTCACATCTTAACAAATGTCTTTTGTAGAGTTAAGGTCATTTTTCAAAGATTGACACTTGTCAATAAGCTGAAAAGTACACAGGCTCAGAGAGCACAAATTCTACAATAATCATGTCAAGAGGAAGAATAATATTTGTTGCAACATCTCATGAGGCAAAGAGTCTGATCTTAGAACCATGTAATAGTCCTTTTTAACACTGGTTGAAATGAACTGATATAGGATGGTACACAATATTGGCACTTCTGAAGACACCGAAACTTAAATACTGGCATTTTTTAGAGCTTTATCCACGGGAGAAATGGGTTTTCTATCAGAGCATCTACATTACCACACTAGGACTTCAAATTTCATCTTCACTTATTCTTTTCTTCTCCAACAGCTTTGACCTGCCCTCCCACACAACTGGACAAGCATTTTGTTTTTCCCTGAAAGTTTTGATGGTATGTTATCTATAAAAAAACACCTCTATAGTTTTTAGCTAGTCTGCAACTGATATATAGATATAGATTTATATTAATTACAACGAGCTGAAATACACATCATCATATTGTGTTGTAATTCACCAAAACATTAGAATGGTACTTTCCAAATCTTACCTTGTGTGGTCTAAAATATCCATCAGCACAGATTTCACAGTTGATCCCAGTAGTATGTTGAGTACAGTTTAAACACACGCCACCTCCTATATACTGGCCATGAATATCCATGCTCCTTTTCTGATCTGCAATACTCTGATTGTAATAACAATCTTCTGCTTTGTTATGACAGTTGCACTCTGAGAAGAAATGGGAAAAAAAAAATCCATTTTTTTTTAATTTACATTGTATAATAGGTCCTATAATACTGACATTTTTCAAAGTGGAAAATGTAAGTAGAAGAGCATATCAATTCATCTCAAAAGTGTGCTTTTTTTTCCTCTTTAACCATGCTATATGCTTCAGCAGTCTTGATACACTATATTTCTTAGCAAGTAAGCACATTTCAAAACCACTGTCATCACTTTAATATCACAGTTTTTAACACTATTCTGTAGATCTCACTAAGATAATCCTGTCAGGACTGATGTCAATATTGACGTGTGCTATTACCAATAGCTGTTCTTTCATTGTCTGTCCTCCGCATTACAGAAGAAAATCTGCCTAATTCTTCTCTTACTTGTATTCTAGACAAAAGTCTGAGAAGTCAGCAATGCCAGTACACAAGCATAAATCTGATTTAGGTTAGAGGATACTCCGGTCCAAACAGTCATGAACACATACTTTCCTAAGAGTGACAGTAAGACTTGTGTAAAGACTTCAACTAAAAAGACCACTTTTCCATTCACAACTGTATACTTTATCTAATAGGTTCTTAATTGTATGCAGCTTGTGCTATGCATTAGTGATATGAAGAGAGAAAATGCACTAACTAGCCCTAGCAACGCATTCAAATGTACTGGCACAGTTTAAAACAATCTGTCAGACAATCTGAAATGTAATTGGCCAATAAGGAGTTTCTTTCAAAACATTTATTACCAGGACAAAGGTGTTTATCTGACAAAATCTATGATCAACATAAGAAATTTGCATTTCAAGTAGCTAACAAAATGATTGATGCAAATCTGCTAGTTTTTACAGGAGGATAATAAATCCCCAAGTCTCTTTGAAAAAGAGACTCTGAAAGCTTTACTACATGACAACTCCGCTAGCCAGGGAGTCATAATAGATAGAATATTTAAAATGATCTTAACAGTTATGATTAGAAGTAGGTCCTCTATCTTTAAACAATCCCATGAAGACGGTTAATAGTTTGTGGATTTTTCTTGGGAATTAGTATAGATCTCTATGAAAAGCAACCTCAAACAAGAACATAATAAGCCTTTCTGAAACTATCTAAACCTCTGTGCATACTTACTCTCACATTTGTTCCCAGCAGAAATGGTTCCTGGTCTCCACGGTTTCTGGTGGTAGCCCGGACAGCACTTGTTACAGCTCTCTCCACATGTGTTGTGTTCACACTGGCACTGCAATTTCTAAGAATAAAAAATTCACTTTCTTGAAATATTTTTTAATGGATAACTTAATCAATGTTGCCAAAAGTCTGCCTAATATCAGACTTACTAAAAAAAAAAAAAAAGTATTTTTTGAGAGTTGGTCCAACGACCCACAATTAGCATTAGACTGCTCAACCATGCTATATCAACTATTGGGGAATAGCCTTTCTAGAACAGGAGTGACAAATCTTGCAAGAGAGACTATTTCTTATCATGCCCCTTGAATTGTTTATATTTAATGCCAAAGAAAAAGAGTTTACTTCAAGAAAGTTACATTACCAGAGACCCAGATACGTTTACACAGAAAAGGAAGAAAATTATAGCAAATAATTTGTGTGCACCATATTGTAAGATCTCTTTTAGCCTTCTTTTTCTCATTCTCCTCAGGCAAAGTACTTTTTTTTTTTTAATTGGAAAAGTTGTTTTGTGAAAATAAATCAATGAGATTAAAGAATACCTTTGTGATTTCATCCAGAGGGCAGCTTCGAGCATGGCCATAACAAATACACATGCCACCAACAGAGATGTCCTTTATTGAATAGTAGTACTACAAAAAACAAAGTTCAAAAAGGGATGAATAAAAGACATTGACATATATTTACATCTTCACCCCTACTCTGGAAAATAAAATACCAGCATTCGACTATTCTGTGACTTGAAAAATGCCAAGAACATAAAAGAAGCTTTGAATTTTTGCTACTTGGAGAAACTTTCCATTTTGTGAATTTTTCCCCCCCCGTGTTTTTCCTCACTGGTACAAAACAATAACTGACTTTTATCCTTAAATAAGTATGCACAATTCCTCAGCTTCAGGAAAGACCACCAAATGTGACCTCAGCCAAAATTTACTTGTAAAAAAAAAAAAAAAAATCCTTTTTTAACCCTATAAGAAGCCATGAAGCATAACAAATTGTTATATTTTAATTTCAGTTTGGGGAGTAAGAGTATGCTTTCTCAAAACGGGAACTCTGCCCTCCCTCAAAACCAGTTTGTGCGCTCACTTCCAGACCAGCTCTTTGCTACTAGCATGTAAGCAGTGTATTATTCTATCAAAATTCTTAACAATCCATTAATATTGCCAGGTGGTGAGCAAAACCAACATTTTCAAGGCAAGGAGGAGGCAGGAAATGACCATCTGGGTTCAGTTACAGCTGCAGTATCAACATGGTTGTCCTGTTTGTATCCTGGGAAGTATGTACTACAGGGGAATGAAAAAGAAACACTTTTTGAGGATACTTCTAAGGAAAGAGTTCAAGACTCTCAGACCTAACAACCCTACAGTCATCTGGTTCAGGAAGAGGAGGTGGCCCTGGGTGGTCAGACATGCTGACTCCTGGGCTGTTATTTCTTTGAAGGATCTTGCAGCTGGAGCAAACTAGCTTCTTTGATTTCATACTTAATTTTTTATGTTTTTAAATTTTTTATTATGTTTAGTATTTTAGTGGTTTTTTTAATGTTATAGGCTTGAATTACAAAAAAACCTCAGGGACTTATCGTGAATAGTAAGTCCTTAACTACAGAAAAGGAGGTCCAGACTGAGAAAAGCAGGAGGACAAAAGCAGAGCTGTACTTCTCACTGCATTCCCTGCTTCATCTCCTTTGTCTTGTTTTCTTAAAACTCACAGTGTACGGCTCAGCAGCTGTGTGCAGCTTGAAGTTGAAGGAGAGACCAATGCTAATCAAATGCTACAGAAAGGAATAAATAACTAAATAGAATACAGAAATAAAGGAACAGTTAGAAAAGTTCTGCATCAGCCCTTTTACAAGACTATATACAAGAAACTAACACAATTGGTATCAACAACTGGCTGTATAGTCTTCAAAAACAATAAAGACACAATCCAGACAGGTGGAAGCGATTACCTTGGTTGTAGTTGGTTGCACAATGAGACATGAGGTGAGACATCAGGATTTGGGAACCCTGCCCAATAAAACTGATGTCTTGTGAAGATGAAGATGTGTAGCTTTCCATGCAAAACTGCACTAAGTAGTGCTAGGTAGGGCAGTACTAAGCCCTGGATTGAACAACTGTGTGTTACAAAAGCAATGGGAATGATTGTCCTCAACACCCTTGTTTCCCAGCTGTATGTTTGTATGCTTCCGTGTCAAGCCTTTCTTTTTGGGGTGTATTTCTTCATATTACAGCACTATCAACAGACCTAAATGTCAACCAGTCTGCTCCACAGGAACAGCTCACCTGCTCAGGCTGTGCATGAACCGTTTCCCTATGGCTAGCAAGGCACAGCTGGAGCAGCTGTCCAATACTCTGTGCTTGCAGTCTCCATGCTAGCAATTCCCATATGGGGCAGACAGAACAAGCAGAACATCCAGATTTTACGCTTTAGAAATGCTGCAGCTGAATGGGCACCTCCATGACTGAGGTAAGAGTAGGGCTGCCTTGAAGGTAGCCACCAAACCCTGACCAATTCCAAGTTCCTTTCTCCCTTCTGTACCCAGCTATCCAGCCAGACCTCATAGAAGCAGTATCAATGCACAAGGATTCCCTGTATCAGAGAAGCCACAAACTGCAAGAGTCCTGTTGCCGCACAAGGAGGAGTTGCCTGCAGATGTTCTTCAAGGCAAATAGCTACAAGGGAGGGGAAGAGGAAACGCTTCTCATATTCTTCTGTCCTCATCAGAAAGCCTGCCTTCAGAGAAAAACTTGAAGCCACTGATCTCCTATGGAGCTCAGGCAAATTAAGAAGAGGGTCAAAATGGCAAAATATAAAGTAGAAATACTACAGAAAATTTAGTCATGATAGGTACTGTTATTAGGGGCTCCAACATTGAATTTCTGTGAGAACTTCAAGCAGTCAGCCAAAGTGCTTGGTTCCTCAGTTTTCCCAGTTTCAATATCAAATGTGTAAAGATCAGTTAATGCTCTCCAGAATTCCGAGTGTTTTGCATTATTATGAATTCATGGGCTTTAAAACAATTGATTACAACAGCCTTAAAAAAAAAAAAATGAAGAAAACTCTCATCAGACATCAAAATTCACAATGACAAGGTTTTCAAATAATTATTTTTATGAATCAGAGCACTGGGTCCTGAAATCCTTGATATACCAGAAGAGGTACTGCAGTTGCATCAAGAGCAAGCTCAAGTGACATTTCCATCAGCCAAACCATATTTCTTACTTTACTGATAAAGCATCACAAACACTGTTCCTAGCATAAATCATTTTCACAAACAAATAAATCAAAAAGCAAACAAACAAAAAATCTCTAAAAAGTATTTTTTTCAAAGTTGTTTCTGACAAGGTTTTGTTGTTAATAACATCAAAGGGAAGGCAAGAATTATTTAACAACCTATCAAAATAATTCTGTTTGTGAAGGATCGAGTACTTCCTCCTCAAATAGATCAGAAAAGGCTCTTCCATCAGATCATACTGAATATCATTTATGAACAATGAGCTTACCCTTCTGGTAACAATCGGGTCTAGTTCTTTAGGATCATTATGGCTGAGAGTCATGAGGTCAGCATTAAGGGTTCTAATACGCTGCAGTCGTAGGCGGATGTATCGTGCAGATGTAAACTCCAAAAGCTTTTGTGAAGGATCATCAGCACTAGGCCTACCGTTGATCAGTGATGTGTGAATCTAGAAAGAGGGACTGGCTTAATCATAAACATAATTGTGATTCATCTGCAACAACAAACATCTTAGTGTGAGAATTAAAAACATAGAACTTAAGCTTGTTTTCCAACAACTCAGGGTGGTGAGATGTTAAACTACCTGGAATTCTTTTTTCTTCCCCGCCCTCTACCTGCAGGTAGCATTCCTGCTTCCTGACTCACGCAGTTCTGAAACCACCACTCTCAGCTCATCATAGTCTCAAGTTTCCTGGACTTTTGTGGAGACAGCATAAAGAGAAAAACAGTACCACAAGCTAGTCCTTAGTTCCCCCAGTCTTCCTTCCTCTCCCTTATTGAGATGGGACATGTAACTCTGGCCATAAGCAGTTTTGTCCTTACAGATTTCTCCTCCACAATTCGTAAAGATCTTATGGCAAAACATAATATGGCACACATGCTCAATCCGGGGTCATTAATCCTATGCCTTGCTGGGACAGGGCTGCCCAATCAGCAAGGAATACTCAGTGATATGAGAGCGCAGCGGGAAGCCACAACACAGAGGACAATTGAAAGCAAGCGGCTGCCACCACAAACCAACGCATCTGGCCTCCATCTTTCTCGCACAAACCCAGTTGGCCCCATTAAAACGGCTTTTGGTATTGAGCTGCGCAACTTATTCTGGCAACAGCACTCTCCTCCTTTCCAAAGCAACTTAGGAACACATAAGGATTTAGTCTCATATGACCATGCAGTTCCTGCTCTGTTTTATGGAAGAAACTGAAAAATGAGACCCTACAGGCCACAAACAAATGTTAAACAGTTCACCTGGTGTCCACAATAATTAAGAGGTCATGCTTTGGGCTTGTCAGCTACATATTAGAGTGCATGACATATCCTCATTTATGAAGAGTAATTTTGTCTCACATTCTACTCTTGAATTTATAGTTTCAACTTTATCCAGTACTATCAAATCTTTCTTCTGAAAATATTTCTAAATATTAAAGATTTTTTTACTATTGTTTTTTTTAAAAAAAAAAAAATCTTAATTCTGTAATGGAGTTAGGGGCTTCCTAGACAGTAACTGTGTCATTTCAAAGACATACAAACAGAGACTGGCAATGGAGTTCACACTCCCAACATTATAATTTTGCCATTTATAGGCTATCACCATTTCTTCTAAATATTCTAAATATACTGTGTTCGAAGAATTTCACTTTTCTGATAGCCCATTCAGAAACTAACCATCATCCATTTTCCAACTGCAGAATAACAGTTATGAAACCCAAAACTTTTTCCAGGTCCAATCCTGCAACTTACCACCACCTTATATAATATTCAGCTCTCAGAAACACAGAGAATTATTCTAGTCCATTTCCTACCCCAAAGCAGGATTGACTAGACCTTTGTTAGATGTTTGACCAATCTATTCTTTAAGACCATTGTTGGTAGTGACTCTACAGTCCTCCAAGGCAATCTATTCTAGCCCTTTCTGGCTTTATTGTTAGAAATGCTCCTAATCTCTAAACCACATTTTCCTTGTTGCAATTTCAGACCACTTCTTCCATCCTGTCACAGACATGCAGAACAGATTATCCCTCCTTGTACCCATGTTTTATGCAACTTAAGACTGAACATGCCCACCCCATCTCAGTCTGTTCTCTCTAGGCAAACTGGTTGTGATATATTCATTCAGAAGTCATGTTTTCTGCTGGGAATTATAAAACAGAATTGTTGGCCAAATATTCAAATATCACTGCACTGTTTCCACTGAAAAAAAATAATACATATATACTTACTAGAGACAAGCCCAACTTTAGCATAGAGCACCATATCCTACTCTCATTTACCTTTAACTACAGATTTACAATTTGCTGGGCTCAGTGCAATCCTTCAATTTTCACGATAAAGAGAGGAAGACCCAACCATGGCATTGGGAGCTCCAGCATGTTGTGTTTCCTTTTTATCACTTAGACCCCAGGGATTTAAAGATCCAAAAAGGTCTGGTACAACCAACTGGCCTTACCTCCTGTGTGACACATGCCATTGTATTTTACATAGCCTTTCCTGCCTAAATCTCCAATTCTCTGCTAATACATATTCTCTCTACTCATAAATAGTGCCTTCAAGTGATGAAATGTGAAACGTTATTCACATTTTAACTCTAAAGTTATCTACTGGCTTGACCAGTAGAAATTCTGTAGTAATAAGCTATAATTTCTTTAGAGACAAAAGAGGAATCTTTCCTAGCAGGAAAAGGAAGAAACAATGGGGATAGACACTACGGAAGAAAAAGAATGATTCTCCAGGTACACTGCTATATTTGGCTAATATATTGCTTATATATGGCTTATATACACTGATATATTTATATTATATATTTTTGGCTTACTTGTCCTCCATAATTCAAGAACGTTTCCAAACAACTGTAGTTTAAGCCCTGGAATTCATCATGAGCCCTGATTTCATTACGTAAATTTCTGGAAGTAGATCTTTAAGCAGTGTAAATCAGGTAAACAACAGAGCTTACAGTAGAGCAGCTACACCTCTTCAAACTTGTGGAAAATCTAGTAGCCAAACTGGCAAACTGTCTGATTCGGCAAATATTGTGTTATGTTTTTATGTTACTGCTCTCCAAAATAAAGCAATATTCTGGATAGTATCACCCAATTAATTCTGTGTACATCAGAAAGAATAAATGAGAAAAAAAAGGTCATTAAAATGAATCTCTGGCATTCCCAGGTTTGGAGTTGTATGGCCTATCAGACATCAGACGTAAATTACAAGAGGCACTGCTCATACGGAATCAACCTAAGGACTTTCTGGTTAATTGTGTGGAGAGACAGGTTAAGTTTCTTTGTTCCATCTGATCTGTGGGGCATATGCTTATATCACTGCAATAAACACTTGATTAAAGTGAATGGGACTTGATGTTACTGAATTTCATTGTTTTTTTCTTGCTGAAACATAGTTTTAAGTTTATGTGAAGAAGAAGTTTGATACACTTTAGCCCTTAGCTCCATACACTCCAGTCTTTTTTTAACCAAGAAATAAAGACATATTGGCTTCCATTAAGCCAAGAGTTACTAGCATTCTCCATGGGATAGCGCTGCATTTATTATCATGCTCTTACATTACAGCACTCACAATAGAATAACTGCTGGTTTTAATGTATCATTTCATTATGTGGCTGCCTCTATGTAATAAATTACACAAGTACCATGAATAGAGTTTGTTAAAAGAAAGAACAATCAACAGTGAGGCTGCACAACTCATAGCTCTTAATTATGCTACATCCCTGAAACAATGCCAAGGCTTGTTTAGGACTTCCAGCTGTGCCGAGCACTTCAACAGTGTTTGCAGCTTTATCTCACACAACCAGGTGTTACTAACACAGGGGTTTTCTTCATTAAATGAAAAACCTGGCAAAACATAGAGCTTCTGTTATAGTCTTTCAGGATAAAGCAACTAATAATTCACAGCTAATAGCTACCATCAAATTATGTGGAGAGAGAGAACAAAAGAGTTTAGTAACAAGAATATGTAGAGTTAAAAACATGTTTCATCGCAACATTTAGAAGTTTGCTGTACTGGTACATGATGTAAAGATAGTATCATTAAAGAAGAATAACAGATCATCTAGTAGTGCTGAGGGCGATGAACTCTGTAACTGTAATCCAAATGTTTTCAAATTGCTATCAGTCCATGTTCTTACTCACAAACCACAAGTGCAAAAATAAACGTACCTCTCCATGTTCCAGGGGAACTAGTCTGGAATAATAGGAGGTGCAGATCACTTCATCATCTCTCTTGTAAGTTGGCGGCCCAATTCTTGGTGTAATATTATAACGAGTTAAACATTCAGTATCGCTAATTGCATAGTACTGCCATGGTCTGAACTCTGTGCCATCTATGGAGCGTTCCAAAATCCAGTTTCCAGGTCGTGGAGCATTAGCAGCTTTGATGATGACATATGCAACTTGAAAGACCTAAAAAAATGCAAGAAGAAAATTTTAACACTTCATTATGCTGTAAAAGACCACTAGAAGCCAATTGGGTACTACACTCAAATTTTAAAAGCAGTATATGGTTTGCCTGGGGAGAGGGTAAAATTTGGTACAGAGACTTTGGATAAAATTTTTGCACAAACTTTTGACAAAAGGCCAGTCTAATCTTTCGCTAACAGTAATATGTATCATTTTTTGTCAAAACTCTGAACATTACAAAAAAAAATAAGTTTACAGACTAGAAAAAGACCAAATGTATTCAGTGCATCATTCTGTGTTAACGCAATAGCTGAAATCTATATCTACACCGTACATTTCAGGATTACTTTGGTATAACATTCTTTCTATGGGAAATGTGCTATTTGGCTTTTCTGAACCACTGAGGGCTTCAAAGAAGTGGTTTGGTTTTTTTTTTTTTTTTTTCAAAACAGCTGCAGCCCAAACAACTCTTTGTTTCACATTTTAGCTGGGAGTTTAATCCTCTCAGTAACAGCATTTCTGATAAGCTTTTTACACCCTATATTAAAAATCTCTATGCATTCCATTTCATTGCATTGAAGTTATTTAAGCAGAAGACTATTTACAGACACTGCTGAAAATACACAGCGACAAATAAGATGAATGTGACAAACAAGCATGATAACCTTATTTAAGAACAATAGCTCTTTTAAGATGTGCACTCTCTAAGCTATACAGCTATCTTGACTACTTTTTTAACAATCCTAGGTCCAAAGTGAAATCCTCATCCACACAACAGCACTGTTCAGCACTTCTGTTAGTAGGCAGGGCAGCAATTAAGTTTATATCACATTTTAAATGACCTTGTCATGGCAGCTAGATAACCTGCACTGGCCCCCAACTAACTACAGCATTAGGCACTAACACTGAAGTGTTATTGCAAAGCTACTGTCTTCTTCCTTACCTAATACCTCCTACATCACCTCACTTTAAAAGGCTGCCTTTGCAAGCTGATAAGATTTCTTATAGGAGTTTCATGTTTTACATGCACTATAGTATCAAACCACATCTAGATGAAAGAAAAATGCCATATTATTCAACCAGCTCAGAGGTATGTATCCTCACTTGAGCAGACTGCCTGGTCGGCTGGTATAATCATCATAATTCCTGTCTGCATGTGCAGTATTAGTACTATGTTGAACTCCAATTTGGCCACAATCAGTTCTTTCAGACATTTAAAATTTATTTTTCTTTAGGGCTTGGTTTTTTGGGGGTTTTTTTGGTTTTTTGTTTTTTGGGGGTTTTTTTGCAATACAGATTAAAGCCAGAGCAAGAATAGCACTTGCCACATAAAAGCAGATTTTGATTCTGTCAAATGGGGAAATAAACACACAGAGGTAAATCATAATTGGATTGTGTGTGCAATTCAGGAAACTACTTCTGAAACAAAACATTATTTGCAGAACTTTGCTTAGGAAGTCTTACAGACATGAGAAGGAAAAAAAAATTGGTGATATTTATCTTCAAATTTTGACTTATAGATTTAATACTTTAAAAAAGTCAAACAATCTCAGTTTTGATTAAAATCAGACATAACTTAAAACATGATATTCACTTCATCCAATTTTCTTTTCAGGCACTCCAGTTTTATCCTTTGAGACATCAAGCACACACAAACAGAAAATTTCCAGTTGTTTCAATAAATATGAAAATTTACACAAACTGAAGATTGTGTCTACTGACTTAAATGACATTTCAGCAATGCAAGCAGAAGTAAACAAAAATAGAAGCCAGCTCACTGTTTAGTCATAGACTTACAGTCGTAGAAATAATATTTCTCTGAGATCTGTGAATCCTCTGTTGTTCAGCACAATGTTATAATTTAATCAAAGTGAATACCAAGAATTATAATCCAGCTTCCATGAAGAGAAAAGCCCCTTTTAAATAAAACTTATATCATGCCAATAAGCTCCAACTGAAAAAACATGCTAAAATACATGCTTTTAAAGGGAAAAGAACAGAGTTCAGGCAGACTCCAAGTCAAGCAACTGTATTCCCTAAATACAAACTGGATTTCATTGATTCAGTTAGTGGTAGTTGAGTTATATACCTGTTTTGCACTGGGTTATGCACAAGCAGAATTTGGGGTATCATCATTTCAGTACCCCAACCTGAAGACACTTGTATGTGACAAGAGTCACTTGTATGGGTATTTTCTCCATCACAGAAGAGAACTGCAGAAAACTATGAAAACTCAGGAAGTTTTATTGACTGAGCTTAGGAACTGTTATGCACCTCCAAGTTCCTTTGAAGTCATTCATGTCTCTCAAATGCATAAAAGTTGCAAGACTGGAACCCCAATTTTTTTCCAATACCATGGTAGAAAATTTTCCTCAAAAACTCTTATATGTCTTTTATTTATGTTTCTCTGCTTGCTATCATCAACTAAACTACTTCCCTACTTATTACACAGTTGGCTGAACAACAAATGATCTACTTTTGATTACATTGAGATTTTTCAAGACCCATTATAGTCTGCAGCTGATGTAGCTGGTTTTAAATCCAGTTCCAACTAGTAACAATGAGCTATCCTTCATCACAAACTAACCGCAGCCACTGCTGCAGAAATAAAAGATATTCACAAGACTATGCAAGTTATTTATTTTAAATATCAAGTTTCTTGGTGAGGGGGGAGTGAAGAGAAAAGCCAGTTAAAGAAAAAAATTTTCACAGCAACTGTGCACACATTCAATGCACAATTCAATAAATTAAATCTTTTCAAGTCAACATTTTTCCAGAAGAATAGCAGCCATGTTTTGTACTCAAGACATCTAGGAACTGATTTTTTTCTGCATGCCTACAGTTCACCAGCAGCTGAAATGAAGATATATGACACTATGAACCCAAAAGAGGCATTCAAAAATCAGTGAATGGTTCTATAAACATTTAAGTATGCACAGTGTAGAAAGCCACTGCTTTCTTTTCCCCTGGATACTCTCAACTCTCTTCCATTTACACACATAGCCCATAGGTACTTCATAGGTAAATTCACGCGACAATGAATATCAGCAACACCTGGAAAATTTGTCAGCCCTTGAAATAATATAGGTTAAATATAGAAATGAAAGGATTTTGTATAAATGCTCCTGCAGTCAAGAAGTCACAAGACAACCTATCAGTAGCAGTTATATTCTCAGGGATTATGTTTCCAAGCAAGGGAATGAAGATGGAGGAAGGGTTTAAGGTGTTCCCAGTGTTTGCAGATGAAGACGTTTTAAGGAATGTCAGCAGGTAGAGGTTTTGTAGGCCTCATATCCCACAGCCTCTGCAACCCAAAATGGATCTGAACCAGGAACTCCGTGTAACGCAAGCTGATTTTCCAACATCCTCAGAGCACTTCTTTACAGATTTTTACTTTTATAAGTTCTTCATCTTGATGTTCATCTTGAACATCACCAAAGGCAGTTTCTTACCACTTTCCACATCCGTTCAGTGTCCACCAACCAGGCACATGATAAACTTGAGCTGTGTGGCAAGAGCTAATGATTTGTACACTTTGATTTGACTGTATAGCTTTGCCAGAACTCACTTCCTTGAGCTACAAGGGTAAAAAGGGCAAGCCAAAGCAAGTTAGCAATTCCCAAGCAGCCATAGATTAAAAGTGTCGTTTTACAGGCATTTCAATCCCAACTGTAAAGACCAGCCAAATAAACTTGTACTGAAGAACCTCTTCTTTGTAGCAGCAGTACAAATGTAACGTCACCTCTGCTTTATTTAGCCTTTCTAATGACGTTGTTATCCTGAATGCAGATCCAGAAACACCAAGTGCATTATTCTTGAAACATATTTATAAATAAACCCTTCTCCCCATTCATCAGGAAATTTTGCATATTTTTTTGCTCAAGACTGTAAACTCAGCCAGCAGTGGCCATGCAGCAGATGCTAGCCAAAAGTCCCCATTTCCATGTCAGTGCTCTACAATGCACACAGATGCATGCCCTGGCAAGCACAGTTTTCCTGGTAGTCTTTTTGGATAAAGACTCCCAGTTATACTCTTCAATTTATGCGAATGAAGACAATGATAAGGGAAGATTCTGTCTTTTCATATCTATGAGTATTTGAGCCTCAGGCTCCAAAGGTGAAAAGTTAAAGGGAAAGATGAGTCCCAACACATTTTTTTTTTTTTTCTAAATTTCAGAAATCTTTAACCTATTAAGAATGGAGGTACCAACTGCTACTTCAAATCTACACCTCAATTCAAATCCAAACTCTACCTGACATTGAAAAAACCTGAAAGAAGGATATGATTTTAGGACCTCAGGATCACTTTCAGTGTCCTGTCATGAACCTTACTGAAATGACACTGGCAAAACGTAAACCATATAATGCAGAAGACTGTAAAATGAATAAGTCTGGAGGAATGCCAGGTTCTTGGCAGACTGGTTTCTCCTAGTTTTATAAATTCAGCTAAATCTTTCCTTCAGGATGAGTGCAGAATGGGAATCTAAAAAACAGTTAAGTCTTTTTTTCAAAATACCATGATAAGTCCTGTGGTGAAAATGTTTATTACAACTAACATTGCTCCTCATTTTAAGTGAAACTGCAAACTCCATTCTGTTCAGTGCTGTCAACAACAGAAAAGTCTCTTTTTCTCAGATTTCATTTTACGGTCCAATAAGTCTAAAATTAATCTGTGCAAACTCTCAAAGAGTAGAAGACTACATGAAGGGATATTCCGAGTATCAGCCTATATTGTTCACAGAAATGTCTTTTTAAGGGATAAAGATGGCTTCAGGCTCTTATTAGAGACTGTGAGGCCTAGCAATTTCTTGCGACATTTTGCTCTGAGGAGTCTGCGATGTTAAAAGTGCAAAATCAACTAAATACAATAGAATTTCTAGTCTCCTGAATTATCTATTCTTTAACACTTTGATTCATTATGTGCAACCATTGTTTTGGAATAGAACAAAAATTCATTTTACTCCAGAAGTGTATTGCAAGAATGTACAGACAAGCACCCTGAATCTTGAATCACCAGTTTTACAAAGCCACAAAAGGCTTTTAATGAAGCTTGCCACATACAATAAATTAGCATTGGTCCAGTGAAGTCAACGGAATAATATATATTTTTTGCATCAGCAAAGGATTTGTCCTTACAGAAATCTCTTCTTGCCAATTGATTTCAAAATAAAAGCTCTGTACAAATCATATTATAATATTTACATTATTTTTTACTTTCTTATAGTAGTAACTACAAATTACTCCTGCATCAGCCTCTGAGTGGTAATCCAGTACTCATGAAATATTCATGAGCTATGACTTAATCAGAATTGGAGATGTTTTCTCAACTTGATACTTTGCATCTTCCAAGAACAACTGGTCTTGCTTTACAACTCAAGAACTTTGTGATATACAAACTTGTGCCTTTCTGCTATGCCTACTACAAAGTACCCCTAAATACCTTTAAAAGTCTGAAGCATGGTAATAAAACTGAGGAAAATATTCTTCATTTAATGGTGTTACAGAGAAATACTTTACAGCTGGCCTGAGCACACTGTTGACATTTATAATAGTCAGCATTTATTTTAATTCATTGTAATTTCACAAAGTAGCTGTCCAGAGGAGTCAAACTCAGGCAAAAATGCTGGTTTTATCTAAAACTGCTGCTGCACATTTTGTTTCTGTAGAACTGCCAGTGTAGGAAGCGCAAGGTCATAAATCAAATCTTGGTATCCTGTACATCAGTCCTACACCTCATTGCTAAACTACTCTTTCCCCAGCTCTGGATCTTTGCCATACATTTAATGGAAAGGACAGGAAAAAAAAAGGGGGGGAAAAAAAAAAAGGGAAAGACTATTGTACATCTAGGTCGTGGAAAGACTGAAAGGCACACCAGAATACATGTACCTAGTTCTTATGATCCATGTGAGCTAAAGAATCACGACATACCCACTGGCTGCCCTTACAAAATGCTTAGCATTAGTTATAAATAGCACAGAGACTGGAAAGGAGAAAGATAAAAACAGCAATTTTGATACTTATTTTATTAGCCAGCCCTCTTTTCTTAATGAGATTCCATCAAACTGTTCTTTAGTCCAGCTGGTTTTAGACTAAGTGTAAGGTAGAATATTAGCTGAAATAATACTCTCTTCTCCCTTCAACTTTGAGCCAAGAGATGAATACAGACAAATACAGGACACAGACTGTGGCCAGAACTTCACCTAGGGCAAATTGGAGTGGAGCCAGTTTTCACCAGCTAAGGGAAATATTTGCCAGCCAAGGCTATGTTCCAGCACCCACAAACCCCACTACTGGATTACATCTCTAAATTATACATTGGTAACAATCCCAAGAAACAATCCATTCCTCTAACTGCTAGAATTTCTGGTAATTACTCAAAAAACATAAATAATGACCAGATGGTCATTCTTCACATCACAAAAGGGTGTGAATATATTCTATATTCTGGCAAGGAAAGTTAAAGGACATATTTACTTTAATACACTACTTGACAGATTTAATGCACAAAGCTTGAAACATTAAAAAAAAAGTACCAATGCTAAAGATATACTGCAACACATATAGTTACAGGTACTGACTTTCAGGAATACTTTCAAAGGTCCTAGAAGAGTATTTTAACACATTCTCAAGCAAATATGTGAACAGTTACTAAAATCACTAAAGTCCTTCATACACTTTTCTTTTGTTACTCTTTACTTGTGCTGACTCACTTAAAGTAAGCACACCAAGTCAGCTCTAATAACTCATTGACTTCAAGCGTTCTCTATTAACCAAATCCTTTCTCACAGAGCAGTAATTTACATTCAGTTTGCATAGCCCCAGATGCCTTCTCTCTCTCAAACTCTCCAAGGAAAACACAGAAGAAAGGCCCCTTGGGGGAAACTTTTCAAATCGAATTAGTGAAACTGAGCATGGGTCAGGAGAGGAAAGATATGTATTTGGTGAAACATCAACAGCACTAAGGCTGGAGAATAAAAGATTTAGAGGGCAGCTCAGCTGGTCTGTTTCCAAAGTGAAAATGTTCAAGGAGGATAAAAACTAAGGCATTCCCTCCTCCTCCATTTTTCCTTCCTGTTTGTCCATTTACAAACCAAACACAAAGCCAACTCTTCAAACAAGAAAGTCCTACCCAAACCTTCTGTCACTGACAAAAGATACCCTGTGATTATTTTCCTAGCAGTTCTGCTTTCTAATTAAAGAGCAAACTAGGCACTTGTTTAACCTGTGCTTCATTTTAAAACATCAAAGTTAAACCTTCTGTTTTAATCTTTAAACTAAATTTCAAGTAGGGTCTAGAGATCTTGAAAAAGCTTGTTACCCACTATACACCTCAAGTATGCATTTCTTTGTAATAAAGCTTCTTCCAGAGTTTGGAAGCAACCTCGCATTAATAATGGGTTGTTGAGCCATGATTTTCAAACAGCTTAGATAGGCCAACACTTAGATCTGTTCAAAGCAAAACAAGAAGAAAAAGCCAAGAAAAACACATTTTCTTCAGAAACTATTTTGTCTTTTCTTGGAGCAGGGTAGGAGACTTCCAATTCTTCCATGTCTAACAGGCAAACTAATAAATTAGTATTGTGGTTTAACCCCAGCTGGCAATTAAGCAGCACACAGCCGCTTGCTTGCTCCCCACCCCCAGCAGGATGGCAGGAAGCGAATTGGCAGGGTAAAAGTGAGAAAACTAGTGGATTGAGATAACAACAGTTTAATAACTGAAATAAAATAATAACAATAATAACAACAACAACAAACTGTAATGAAAAGGAAAATAACAAAGAGAGAGAAAGAAAACCCAAGAAAGACAAGTGATGCAAATGAAAACAATTGCTCACCACCAACCGCCCGATGCCCAGCTAGTTCCCAAGCAGCAGCCCCCCGGCCAACTTTCCCCCTACTTTATTGCTGAGCATGATGTCTTGTGGTCTAGAATATCCCTTTGGTCAGCTGTCCCAGCTGTGTCCCCTCCCAGCTTCTTGTGCACCCCCAGCCTACTCACTGGTGGGGTGGTGTGAGAGGCAGAAAAGGCCTTGACTCTGTGTAAGCACTGCTCAGCATTAACTAAAACATCCCTGGAGTATTAACACTGTTTCCAGCACAAATCCAAAACATAACCCCATTCTAGCTGATATGAAGAAAATTAACTCTATCCCAGCCAAAACCAGCACAATTAGCAAATGCTTTGTACAGTTTAGCAGCCTCCTGCCTAAGAATGATGAATCCCTCCAAGCTTTGCCGTAAAGTGCCGAAACAGAGAGAACCAATTGCTGCCCAGACAGTTCCAGCCTCCCCAGGGTCAGAAATCACTGTTTTAGAGATATAATCCCTAACTCCTCAGAATAACTGACAGCAAAAGTTCATAGAAGATATAATATAGAACATTTCTTCCCAGTGCTCGTTCCAACAAGATGGTCATCAGAATCAGTCAGAAGAGAAGCACAGAAAGTGGCAAATCAGCTTTTCTTTCAGCAACACTAACTTTGCCCGATTTTATGCATGTTTTGCTTTCTAGTCCTGAAGGATATCCCTCAGCTGAGGAAAGTCTGTGTTTCCAGGGTTCTGGAGATCCTGCAATTGAACTTTCTGACATTTTACACTTCAATCTGACCGTTATGTTGCATCAACAGGTTTCCATATTTAATGTAAATATGCAAAAATACTGAGAAATTCAAACAGAAGAGTTTAAATTGAGATCTACTGTGAGATAATTGATATGAATACAATAATCCTCCAGTCACTTACCTTTCTCTCCTCCTCTGAAACTCAGTATCTGAGTTACAATACCTATGGATCAAAAGAGTTCATATGTGGAAGTATATTGTGCTCTGTTTTCTTACAGGAAGTGTCAAATGTTTCTACCATGTCCTACTCCAAATCATTTACTCTTTTACTAAGAAACCATACAATGATCAGGTGACAGGCTGATAGTTATAGTTGATAAACAGATGCATCCTCACATATAAAATCTGCACTTATGACAAAACTCTGAAAACACAGTTAGCTGCTTGAAAGTAAGTCTTCAATAACCTAGACTAGAGTAGCCTGCATGAAATCAGAGGTGGAAGAAAACAATATCAAAAGGCTGCTGGGGAAAAGACAGCAGGGTCAGGCAAAGGAAGGTTACCAAGACAGAAGAAACGCCTGTGTAAACACTCTCATCCACACATATACAACTGTTACTATGCCTTGAATTAAAACAACCTGCGACCTATATGCTTACAAACATAATCACTTCCACTGCAGTCTGATAGGAATGAAATCTCCAAGATGTTCTAGAACAATAATTGAAAAACACATCTGTTTAAAATCAGTTCACATTAGCTCTAACTTTGCGTGTTTAACTATGTGCTACTAAACGGCTGACTGCTAAATATCCTACCATCTAAACACAGAAGAACTGCAATGAATTGAATTGGCTTATATCCTACATACAATACATGACACTCACCCAGATGTTACTCACCTGCCTTAAATCCAAGGTGATGGTGACCCAGTGGTATTGCCTCCCATTCTGAATGCTGGGACTTTGCCACCAGTTATTGGTACCATCAATTGCACTGGAAATTGGGTGTTGCTCTGTTTTAAAGCAAAAATTAAACATCTCTTGAAAATACATCTCCCTGCATTTTCTCTGACCCAGCACATTTATTTCACACTGAGAACAATTTCTTCCTGTCACAAAGAAGTGAAAGCTGAAATCTGCCCCCAGACAAAAAGGCTGTCATCGGACTCTGAGGTACTTAATGGTGATTTAAGGTACTCACGCTTTCTGTCAGCCCTTTGCCCAAAGGTAGCTTCACTCATGTAGTAGAGAGACTAACAGTAAAAAGTATTTGACCCCAACGTGCCCTGTATTCATGGGGAAGGGTCAAAAAGAACAACACGGACCAATGAAACCAAAACAACATGAAACGTACCTTTGGGATTGGCGCTGTGCTGGTCACAGACGCGGCACTGTGCGTTGCGCAGGGGCCGTCCCGGGACGTGCTCCACCAGTTTGCAGAACATCTCTGGTCCCCTCTCCCCGCAGGTAGCATTGGTGGAGATGTGAGCATTGCTGGCCAGGTTCAAAATGGCAGGGAACAGGCCTTGAAAGAAGTAACGATTATCAGCCACATCGTAAGGCAAGCAAAATACAGACACGGGTATGAGACAGGTCCCTGAATACACAGGGTTTCATAACAAGCTTCTAGCCTAGAGTCGGAGATACAGAAAAACACAATGAAAACAATTTATTTTGTGAAAAGATTATCATACCACACTGACACCAGCACATCAATCCTCATAGCCCTGAGGCACGGCAGACCTGTCTGTCCCTACCCACTGCCTAGGGCTCCTCCCACCACAGCCCAGGACCCCATTGCAGCCCCCCAGCGCCATCAGCCCCTGCCTCAGCAATGCCGCAGCAGGGATGGTCTCCAGCTTCCCACAGAGCTCCCCCCACGCCGAGCTGGGCCCACCCACCAACTCACATCCCTGCCTGACCTCAGCCGTCCCCAGGGATGTGCCCGATTCCCAGGGCTGCCCTGGTGCTCCCCGACTGCCCTGCTCCTGGCTGGGGCAGTGGGATGGGCACTGGCTGCCAGGACCTGCCCTGACAGACCCTGCGGGGAGCCCTCATGGCCCTCAAGGTGCCCCTGGCCTTCGTGGCACCCTGACTGCAGTAACCCTGTTATTTCACTCCACCTTTGGATGCTTTATTGCTGAGGAACACAAGAGTTCGTAAACTAACTCTTCCAGTTACTAAACCTTCTCTTCACATTGTGAAATGATCAAAACCAGGAGGACAACTGGCCCGCTGCCAGAAGAGAGGAGGAACCGTACAGCACACACTTGGCTGGTGTGGAAAATGGCATTTAACCAGAGCTCTCTGAGGCAGCAACGCCACTGCCCTCAACAACATGATCCAGGCTCACAAGTTTTAAGGACTGTGATTTAGACCTTTGCTCTGGGCTTTTCTGCAGCCTGTGTAAAGTCTAAGGGATGTTTTGCTTCCCACTTATTAATTTTCACACAAACCTTTTACCGAACTTTCAAATGGTGTTGCTCTTGTGCACTGGAGTAACGAAACAACAGACAAAGAGTTTCAAGACTACTGCTACCGGACCAGGAATCCTTAGTATTGTCTAAAAGGAGTAAAGTTTTACTTTGCCTTGAAGGCTACTGATAAAATTTAAAGAATACCGCACGCTACAGAAAGAAGTTAAGCACAGCATCTCAGCAACATTGTTATCAGTTTCCAGCCTTCCCTCCTGAGCTAAAAAGCTTTTTTCTCTCGCGTGGTTATGGCATAACAGAGATACTCCATTTCCACTCAGAATCAACTCTGAAAGAGAGAAACAATTTTGGGGAAAAAAAAAAAAAAAAAAAAAAAAGAGTCCTGTCTAGAGATTAAACACAATGGGCTGAAATCAAAGCTAAAGCCTTGGTCTGGTGTATTAACAGTGCCACAAGAATTGCTACTGTTGCAATAGTGTGAGGTATTAAAATCACGACTCTGAAAGGGTTTTTAATATTTTTCTTCTCTTATAAGGAATTCCAAATATAAAAAAAATTCCAGTCATATTTGTGAAAATATATGCCTTTTTCACTAGTAAAACTATATGGATTCTTCTACTTCATTAATCTAGAACATACATCATAAAAGATTGTAATTTTAATATTTTTTCTTAGCTGTCCATCTCAACCAGGCAAAATTCAATATTCCTTTAGTTTAAAGTGTCTTTGTCTACCCAGTAATTGCATTACCCTGGAAAGCCTCAAGAAAAGTTTTAGTGCTATTTAAACCTTGACTTCAGCTATTGAAAATGTGGCTAAATCCTAACCCTCTGCACTACAGTATGAACAACAGTGTGTTTTCAATTGTGCTATACTCAAAACTTAACAGGAGGGAGATGGAGCTTTTTATTTTTTTGAATCCTGACTTCACTTAAGTTAAATCCAGACTAGGACAGATGCCTTGTTCTCATTATAACTAAATCTGATGCAGACGAGGATGCCGAAGACATCCTATTGACCACTTCGGTGCAGCTTTTCTGCCAGTAACATGCTTTCTGCACAGTCTTCTCTCACTTCATGCAGTATGGGTGCAGTATTGCTCCAGACCTAAAGCTGAAGGCAACGCAGAAATGCTGCCCTCCATTTTCCTACTGGACAAGAAAGCTCAGTGGTGGAAGAGGGTACCCTCTTTCACATTACTTTCCAATGATATAAAATCTTCAGTATTCATTACTGTTCACATAGGCATCTATTAGCCAGTCTTCAAGAGATATCCATTACTTCCCAGGTCATTCATTACCTTCACTCACGTTACACAGCAGCCCTGACATTTCTTTCCAGGGTCATTTGTTAACAGTGACATAACTTGCCTACAATAACCTTCAGTCAATGGAGTTGTGCCAAAGGAATAGCGAAGCTCTGAAGAAAGAGTGCTGATGGCAAGTGCTGCGCTGGCCAAGCTTCATTCCAAAACCCCAAGCTCAAGTCACTGTAGCATTCACCCTGGACTCAGCCCTTTTGTCTGCTCCTCATCAAGCATCTCACTGACTTCTAACAAATTCACTGATTGATAATGAACTGAATAATGCTATGGTAACATTAAGGTCTCATGATGAGTTTTCTGGGTCCCACAGAGATAAGAAGAATGAACATTTCAATCCAACTGAGTTGCACTGGAGTTTTTTCCCAGGATCCAAATAAAAGGCTGTTAGCTTCATCCTGCAAGGTACTGCATCTCTTCAAATCCTAGCTGATTACGTTCACCTCTGATTCTCTTTAATGCAATCAAATTTTAAGGCAATCTGCAGAGGTGCAGCCACTGATTTCAGTGGAGACTGAGATTAGTGTAGGAGCTGATTTATTAAGAAACAATAAGTATCTGCGCAAAACAAAATGGAAGAAAAGAGGCAAATTTAATGAGTTGCATCTTTACAGAACTTTGTTCCTCTTCAGTCATTCAGCATGTTCTTAAGAAAAATCTTTTCTTAAGAAAAGCTCAGAATTGTGAGTTCAAGAGCTCTTAGATGCACCTCTCAAAAAAAAAAAAAAAAAATCTGGTAAAATATATTTTTGGCTCTCTTAGGAAGAGGTAGGTAGGATAAAGATGAGCAACCACAGAATCATCAGTTAAATAACCCATTTACAGACAAATAGGTGACTGTCATCATATCCTGCTATAAAATCCAAGTGGCCATAACAGACATAAAACTCTGGCAGAAGATAGCACGTATCATTAAACTGAACTTTTAGCAAATGATATTTGCATTCTTCACGACATTGATGTAACTTTTACAGTTTGCTATCTAAAGTCCAGCACAAATGATTGATTGAATTGGATTTATCACACTTATTCCCACTAGAAAGGAAAGCAAGTGCTACATACAAAATCCTCACTGTTTCACTGCTGAGCCATCAGGCTCCATTATCACATTAGACAATCGTAGCTTTGAACGAGCCTTAAGAGATCTCCATATGGATGGCAACAGATCCATATGGATCTGTACAGAGTTCTGTAGTAGACTTCTCAGCTTGCTAATCTAGTTTGGTTGACCATATTCTATTTGTAAAAATACCTTGCAGCCAACTTTGCATGTAAGTACTTGCTACTTCGTTTTTCCTCCATTAAGACCATCTCTGTTTAGGCATTACTGGTCAGCATTTTGCAAGAGACTATGGCGGTCCTGAGAAAAGCTGGAATTAAACTCATTTACTTCTAACTGCTGATCAGCTCTTTTCATGGTAAGATGAACTCTTTAACTTGATTTTTTCCAGTCACTCAGCTGCCCATTTACCCCAAACCAGAGATTCACACACCACCCAATACCAGAAAGTGAATAGTGTATAGATGCTAATTTGACCTTAAGAAAGAATAACAACTGGTTCGCTTATAGCTCAGCACAAAAGTGGAACATCATTAGATGTTCAAGCAAGTTGCTCTCATTTGTAAGGGCTTGGTTTTAGCCAGATGCATGACTAAAACTCACTATAGGAAAACTGAAAACCTGAGTGGGTACTGTCAGAATTACGGCATTCAGAGCTTTCCTACAGGGGCAAAACACCCCAAGCTCAGAGGAAGCAGAGGGCATCAAATCCCTAATAAGGTGGTCTGCAATGTGGATATGGCAGAATTTGTCACCATCACACTCTACAATCTTCGATTCGTAAAGAAATGACAAGAATGAAGAATTTAAAGGTTAGATAGATTTGTTGTATGCACAGCTCAGCAAGCAGACCTTGTGGTGAAGGACATAGCATTAATGTTTCACCAAAAGTCAGGGAAAAGCCTTGTTCATAATGAAGCCAGTTGTTATGTATTTGAATGATGAACAGGTGGTCAGCATGCAGTATGCCAGGGAAAAGGAAGACAGGCAAAGAGCTTTTAGGCAAATGAAGCACATAAAATAGAAGCTGACTGCCTCAATATGCCTATCGACTCTAATCCTCCAGAATGAATGGGGATAGTTGGAGCATGCAGCGTATTGGGCAGATTCAAAGTGCTCACAATTCACACAAATTCATCATGGATTGAGATACATCATTGCATAAGTAAAAAACGTCTGCAATCTGGAGAGCTATCCCTCTATTGTAAAGTTTATGGCTGATCATACGGCCTACGCTTCTTTGGGAATTATTCTACCTGAAACCAGGATCTACAGCAGTCCTCACAAGCTCCTTGTTGCAGAGATAAGTACCATCATCTTCCCTGGAGAATCAGTTTAATTCTTTGTGGTTTTCTAAGTTTTCTTTCAACTAATTGATTTTGTTATAGGTGTAGACTACCAAGCACCCCTGAAGTTCACCAAGAACTTCAAGGATTTGGGACATTTCCAGGGTTCTGGAAACATCCAACTGTGACCAGCGTACATCTGTTGATACATTCTGGACACACCTGATTTACTGCACACGAGTAGATCAATTCCATAGTATGTGCAGAGTAGATCTGACACATCCTGGACTTGTTGAACTTGCCTAGCTCAGATAGCCTGCCTGTGTACAGAAGCACCAGTGCTCTCCAAAGATATTAGACTTACTCTCTATGCTCAGACCGCAGCATACACATCACTACTGGAAATATAGAAGCCACATGCAGTTGTGTGCCATTTATCAAAGGCTTTTTAGACATATTTATTCCCTTCCTTATCTTTAAAAAGTATTCTCAGTTTAGGACCCTTGCCTGAATTCTGTACAGCTAGATCTGAATGAAACCCCAATTCCATTCCCAATTAATGACTTTTTCACTCAGGAAATTAATAGTATTTCATCATTGTTCTGTTTCAGGTGGAGGGAAAGTAGATTTGTGCATTTTGGCAAAATCCATGCATTGTCTGTGTTTTTGACCATGTTTGACTGTATGGATTCTCACAATGCCTGACAGACAGGGTGGAACTGTACTTCTTCATTTTTTACAGATGGCATGTGGAGAAAGGGAGACACTCCTCAGAATAACAATCTTCCTAGCAGAGGCATAGCTGATTAAATTAATTTCTTTTACACACACAGTTGTACAAACAGAAGGATACATATGAGAGTTCTGCTTTGCATAGGCTTCACTATTCCAGCAAATATGTTCAGTAAGCACAATAATGATGATAATACTTTTTGGTATCTTGATCAACACAGCAGCGATGGCAAAACTTCTTACAGAAAGGTCACATTTAAGACAGCCTCCCTCTGAATCCAGATTCACTAATCTGTCTGATATCCCAGAAAGCTGAATAAATTAGGAGGTTTTGTTTGGTTTGTTTTTGTTTTTTGTTTTTTTTTTTTTAAAGAAATCAGAAGACAAAAACTTATGGAAAATGAAGACAAAAAATTATCTGAAGCAAGCCAAGAATGGAGTCCAGGAGGCAACAATGTTTTCTGGATTGCTCATCAGTGTATACAATGAAGACTCCCAACTAGACTTCAGTGAGCAACGCTACTGAAGCATTCAGCAAAGCAACGGCTTGATTTTTTCCCCAAGTATTTAGGCTTTTTTTGTGCTGAGGGTAATAAAGCAGTAATTCGCAAGTGAACAAAGTAGGTATGAATAAAAAACAGAGCTGATGTGTGCAGTTAACAATGAGCTTTTTATTGTGTCATTTCTCAGAACACAGAAATACTTGAAAGGGTCTAATCTCATTTGCAGTTAGCGTTTTTAAAAATGTAAGGCAATCAGTGGTTCATAATAAGCAGGCAATGTTGAAGTTTGCTCACAAGCAACAGATTCTCTGTTTACTGAAAACATTTACAGAGGACACAGTGACAGTTGTTCAGCATAGTTTGATGCACTTCAGGACAACACAAAGGGCTAAGGACAAAATGTAATAAAATGTCAGAGAGCATTAGAATGTATAAAACATGTAATAGTGTTACACTGCAGAAGTTGAGGTCACATTCTTTATAACATTCTCAGACAGTTTTCAATAGCACAGATTTGTTTTAGTTGTTCTGTCCTATTCAAGTTTTGGACTAAATGAGTTTACTAAATAAAAGCCCTGAAACTATTGGGCTTGGGTTCAGATTCCTTGCCTGCTTAATAGATTTACCCTCATTTTATTTCACCAGTGAATGTCCCTAGCTTAACCTTTTCTATGCACTTTCATAAGAATCCTATCCTGTAATCACAAGGAAAATCCAGGCTGATTTCCCTAAAATAAATGGGCTGAAATCCCTAACTTCTAACTGCAGGAATTAAGAGTTAAGAGTCAGCAAGAAATCTGTGGTATAACACCACCTTGTATACCATTTTGTGGAGACGTTGCCTAAAAATATGCATTAACTGCAGCATCGACCCATTTGAAAAGCTGGAAGCTTCACAACAACTTACACAATAGGTTTAGGTAGCAAGCCACTAGGTAGAAATCATTCTGAAAACTGATCACTCATTTTTTTGTAGCCCCACAGAGGAGAATTTCTGCTAGCACAACACAAACTTTACAGGAGCTAACTAGCAAAACCTTTGCAAACTTTAATTTGCAATGTTTAGATTAAACTATTTCAGATTAAAATGAAACCTCACTACCATGACAGACCACTATCTTCTCCTAAAACCTGTTTTCTATTTCTTTCCGTATTGTAAAGCTGACTAATGTGTCAATCAGACATACTAGCTGGGGAAGGTTAAGTTTATTTAATTCAATCAGTTTTCAATATAAGAACATACAAAGTTTGTTCTCAAGAGCTTCCAATGAGGGATATTCTTCAACACCCCTGACAAGTCTACTCTGGTGCTTTATCACTTTAAAAGTTACAAATTTTTAGTCCTCTTTGCTGCATTCATGATCTTGATTACAGCTTTTGATTACCTGAAAGGCTGTTATCACACACCCTTTTCTCTTTTCCAGACTAAGTAAACAACCCTTTCAATCTTTCCACAGTCAATTTTTCAAACCTCTTACCCTTCTGAATTCTTGGCAGTTTGCATCTCTCCAACAGTGTGGCTGCTCAGATCTCATCAGCACCAACTGGAGTAAAATAATTTCTTAAATTCTTGACAGTTTTGTTAACACACCCGAGAAAAAGTTTTGCTGCCTTTTCAAGGCACTACAGTTTGGTTTGCATTGCACGCTAAGGTAAATAAAAGATCCTTTTCTGTTGTGCTGCTGCCTGGTCAGTCATGAAAAAGAAGTATACTCCACATCAGGCCCTGGGATGAGCTCAGGTTATCTGCAAAACAGATTACTTTGCAGCCATTTGCTGAATACTCATGAATGCTTGCTTTCAGAACAATCTACTGATTATCTTACAGCTCTTATTCTGTAAAGCTTTTGCAACTCACACTTAAACAATCCAACTGGGGCTCCAGAAGAAAGAACAACCAAAAAAATCCATTGCAGTGCTTAATGTGACCAAAAACATTCTGCTTGAACCCTGCAAGCTGTTAGAGCGCAAACAAGCTACAGAAGAGCAAAGCTTGCCCCTTCCTCTGTCCAAATGGCAAAGGGCTTCTCTGCCAAACATTTTCTGCTGTTGCTTATGGGTATTCAGCATTAATGACAGCCTTAATGGAGACAGGGTACTGCAGCAACAGGCATTTACCTACTGTGGTCTGCCTTGGGCTAGATGTGCTAATTAGCATTCGGTGCTCATAAATTTATTGGAAAGAAGTATAACACTGCAAATTAATAAAGATGCACTCTATCAAATTCAGACTGGAAACACAGAAGGCAAAAGTTTGCTCACTGAAGAATGAACATCAGCTGTACTATTCTCCCCCCTCTAGTTTCCTCCATATAGTTTGTGAAGGTTAAAGAGCAAGAGTCTGGCATAACTTGCATGTCTTAAAATTCTCAAACACTAGCAGACAGCCATGTTGATGGCCAGAATGTAGCAGAGAATTTGAACAAGGCAAAATGTTTTTCCCAAAAAAAGGGCAGAAAACCTGAACCCTAATAAAATTTTAAATTTCAAAGTGTAAGAAGAAGCATGCTAACTATAAAAGGCAATGGAAAATTAAGGTAAAGGAAGAGGGAGGAAAGCATTACATCCCAATTAAGTCTTAATTGCAAGATGCTATATTTCCCGATATGCAGTATTGGAAGGATAGAGAGTTAAAATTAGGGAATTATCAAACGCACTGAAAAATGTCTATAAAAAAGAAAACCCAGACTTCCAGATTAAACATTTAGAAAAAAAGGAAGGCCAAGCAATACTAACGCATCTGCACAAGAAACTGAAGTTTGTCACCTCTGTTAGTTACACAGTAATTAACCTTTTCTTACACAAAGTATTGAGGTTTTTAATACCACGGATGGGTTAGATACTAGTTTAGACTGAATACTAACACTAAAACAATATCCTTTAGATTATGAAGCTTAGTGTTAACAAGTTAGCTAATACAAACTTTACAACGTCCCACCTTCTGAGTCCCTCTCATGCTCAGAGCTTGCAAACACAGATGTAGATCATATAGACTATGTCACAACACATGTACTCAAATTGAAAGTAGACAGGATAAGGATGCAAAGGCATGGGTCAGCATGCAAATTCTTAACACTGAAGGAGTTTGAGCAACTGATTTTCAGTCCCATCCAGAGATTCCTACAAATGAGCTACCTTGTTTCCCAAAGGAGTGCACATCACCCTTGACAGCCTTCAGCTGAATGCTTTGAGACAATAGAAAACATTGGTAGATACAATAGATTTAATAGCTTACATCACAGCCCTGAATGTGGTTTCTAGGATGGCTTTGTCATCCACAAATTTCAGGGATCTGAGGCAAAAAAGACTTAAGTTCGAGTTCTTGGGGATTAAAAAAAAAAAAAAAAAAAGAGGATCAAAAAGTTTTATCACAGCAATTTCTAATACCTTCATTATTGGCAGTAACTTGCTGTTTTCTTTCAATCGGAAGAAACTAAGGGGCAGTAGGAAGAAAAGAGGAAAACTAGCTTTCATGCTAGTTTTCAACATCAGACAGTACAACTGGATATAAAAGGTGGGTAATTTGTGAGTACTCTCTCTATATATCATGCATTTTCAAAGTATAATCAATATTTCTTCCGTCGAGTCATGTCTTACAAGTATTGATTTTTTTGTATGGTGCTGGCCTGTTCAAGAATCTGCCTAGAAATTGTCACAGCATTTACACCAAAGCAAAAGAGCCAAAAGTTGACAGATGGGCAGGCTGCCAAAGAACAACAAACCTGCCAGACCATGAAATTAGTTCTTTCTTGTTCACCCAAAGCTTTTTCCACATGTTGAGGAGTCTACATCATTGTGTTTGTTGGTTTGGGGGTTGTTCTTTCTCTTAGCATTACACTAGCTTTTTTTTCCTGAAGTCACCTTAATCTTGGGAACGATTTTCACTCAAACCTGAAGTAAATACAAGCCACAGCTATTAAATGTTTCAGCGTCTTGTCAGTTTTGCTTATATGCAGCCTAAGACACAATACAGCTTAGATCAATGTGACAGTAGTACTGGCAGTGTGACTGGCATGTCAAAGACTAGGGACCTCAGTCATTTGTCACTTATGATGTGTCTCAATATCAACAAGACAGAACATTTTTGTTCTTACTGATGTTGGATCTAAAATAGCCTTTTTTTCACCCCCACCTTTTACTCTGACTACCTCAATAGACAACGGCTCACCCTTCTCCAGCTTGAATGGAGCTGAAAGGATTTGCAACTGTGTAACACTGAAGACATGCAAAACTTGATTATTCCCTTATCTCTACAGACAAGATTTTGCAATCTCTGATTTAAATGGTTAATTGGGAAATAACCTCTGCAGGTTTTTTTTTTTTTCAGTTTGCCTTTTTTTTTTTTTTTCCCCAACCTGAGGCAAGTCTTCCTTGTAAATGAAAATTCTGTTTGGGTTTAATCCTAATTAAATTTGCATGCATAAATGTGCAGCTTTAGGCTTCACACTGAATCATTTATTATAATAAATAGGAAGTTATGACCCAAGTATCTATTAGCTCTCTCCTGATTCTAAATTTATATCTATCACTTGCAGAGTCTAGGAGACCTGAGCTTGAGAAAAATTTTAAAGGTTTAGTGGTCCCAGTCACTTCTGTACTGTGACTCAGTAACACAACCAAACAAAATGTTACTATTTCTTTTCCTCTGTAAACATAAAGAAGGACCCCTTGAGGCAGCTAGCATCTCCTTGTGATCATAAATGAAGTCTTATAGCAAGCAGCTGCACTACAAAGGAACTCTGAAATTTATTTTTCATTTAGTTCATTTCAGCTTGTTATTCACCAGCCACATATAAAACCCAAATTTATTTCACTTTCCTAATTCTAAAAAATGATTTTTTTCTCACTGTCCTAATATGAATGCACTATCTACTATTACAAATTGCAGCTGCCTTAGATGGCGTTAAATTTCTATTTAAAATAAGTGAAATTTTTCCATTAATGAACAAAAGCTATTTCAAGTTGAAGAGTTTTTGGCACCTTAGAACTACCAGCTCTCCTGTTTTACAAAGACGTGTTTTTTTCAGACATAGAAGAAAAATGTTTTCATTCCAGCAGGCAGAAAGCCATTATCAGGGCACATACAGCGCTCAATCACTGCCAGATCTTCCTGGGTAGAAGGGAGTGCACTTCCTCCAGCTTGAATGGAGCTGAAAGGATTTGCAACTGTGTAACACTGACAACATGCAAAACTTGATCATTCCCTTATCTCTACAGACAAGATTTCACAATCTCTGCTTTAAATGGTTAATTGGGAAATAACCTCTGAAGAGATTTTTTTTCAGTTATAACCAACTGTTCAACGTGCTATAGAGGTAGCTTTCTGCTCTTTGCAAAAAGTAAAATATAACCTGCTACTTTTTTCCTAGGAATTTTACTCTAGGCAACAAAGTAAAATTGTAAATCACCATACTTTGTTTACTTACATCTGCTGGTCTCCAGGCTCACAGATTAATAAATGTACAGGGCACGTACTGCAACTATTTTAAAAATATTAATAGCAAGTCACCTGTTGCACATTTTTCTATGTTTCAAAACCTCACCACTTTCAAACCCTCATTTTATTATTTTACAGTAAATGCCTTCATGAAAATCAAAGGCATTTGTGTCACACAGGATAAATTCCCGAAAAAGTGTAATTTTAAGGACACACAAATAAAGAGGGGAAAAAAAAACCAACACTGCAAACTTTTAGAAGAGTTCTCTTCTGTATCACCATCAATGCTCAATAACTCAGCCAGCTGCATGGAATTTTAATCAAGTGTCCTGAAAGTATTTTGCCTTTGGCCTGAAAACAAGAATGATGCATTTCAGCCCAAAGGGCAATTTTTGAAGAAAATTCTAACAGCCTGACGACCAACACTGAGAGTTCAAGTAATTTAATTTAAAATTCAGCGATGCTACAGTGACACTAAAAAAATTGCAAGGCACATTTTGGATCCTACCCTGAAACATCCCAAATGTTTTTGCTAATTACATTACTGTGGGAAATGCAGTGATCATATAAGTAGATCTGCAGAGTGGGGAGCTTATTTCTCATTATTCTTAAGAACAGAAAAGATGAGGAGGGCTGCTCAAGTTTTAGAGAGAGATTGTATCATCAGTTGGTCCTATGTGATATACAGAAGGGTTTTTTCTTCTTTGGGGCAAATATCCTGACCTCTTCTCTGCCACTGCACCACTGAGAAGCCCCTTCTTACCCTCTTTTCCTATCACTACAACAGGATTTTCAGCCTACCAGAGATATCCAAACTTGGATTTGTCCATTACCACTATTAGCCATGGCAGCACAGTAATAGCAGATCCTTACACCAAGTACCCACAGTAAAAAGTTTCTGAGCAACCTGACATCAGTGGAGCTAAATATCAGCCTGGCAACCTCTGACGCATGCCAAGATACACAACAAATACAGCTATCCACCAGCAGCCATGATTTGTACCTACCGCTTCGTTGCTGCCTTCAGATCACGTACTATCCCTCATCACTATGGAAAGATCTATTCTCCTTTAGTCATCATGCAATTCATCTGGAAGTTCCCTGCCCAACCACATACAGGTCTTTCTCATTGCTTGCAAACAGCAGCCTCCTCCACCTCACAGAAAACATGCACTGTACTTTGCAGAATCTTTTCTTCAATTAGAAATGTCTCCATTACAATATTATCAAATATGCAAGAAATTAAGCTGTCCCTTGTGTGACCACTCTCAAGTAAAGAGCGGACAGCCATATGACTCTAGTATTTGCATTTGCTGAATGCCTTTAACAATGATAAACTTGCTCTGGAGGACTTTGGCAGGCACACTGTAAACCTACTTCAAGGAAGATAAATTGGGACAGGGCTTGGATGGACTTAGTCCTCTAAGTTTTAGCTTAAAATTCATGTTTACGTCTGAAGTCTGTTTCAGTAACAAGCTCACATTTTTGCATTAGCAAAAAGAAATTTATGGTTTCTAAAATTGTGATCAACTTTTAGTGAGATTTATTGTTAATATCCAAAAACAACCCTTAAAAATACCCAGTTTTATTCACAAACCATGGAGTTCTAGATACATGGCAGATTTGCCTTCTATTCGTAAAAATTATTTTCTTAATCTTGTAAATGAGATATATCACCCCATAAAAGCAAATTGGACTACTTGGGCAATTAAAATAGAGCCTTACCAAACCAACGCATTAGTTAGCAGCTACGGAAGGACTAAATGAACAATTGTCTGTAGACAAATGTAAATTCACAGCAATTCTCCCAAAGTCAGTGGAGGTCTCATTTTCCCATCGATTTTTTTATCTCTTCAGTACATTTTAAAGGGTGTTTTCTAGTAGAAGTCAGAGTACGCATTTTAGAGACTCTACAGGCTAAAGCAAAATAAAAGGAATCCTAGAAATTTCAACAGCATATATTTTACAACCCTAATTTAAACCAGGGTTTCCACAGATCCTGACAATTCAAAGAACCTTCACTTCAAACTTCTGTTATCTAGCCCTTCTCAGCCAATAAAGCAGAAACAATCCAATCATCAGAGACATTAACACACAATTACTGGCCTTTTTGCCCTCCCCTCTTACAACAGTGCAAGATATGCACAAAAGGCAGCACTGTAAAGGCAAGTAAAATATATGAATAGTGTGGCATGGAGAATAACAAAACACATTAGCTATTCATGCATTTGAATGAGAAAGGGAAAACTAGACAAGAAAAACTAGTGGACTCTCTTCTGCAGTTTTATTAGTAGCAAAGCACCTTCAGGAGCTGGTTTTCTCACTTCTATAAAGCAACAGCCAGAAACAGGGAAGGAGTAATTCGATTAATTGGTTTTTCAAGCATAGGCGTACTGCTGGTGCTAGACTCTCATCAGTTCACTCAGTGTCTAGATACTCCTGGATGGATGGATCCGGAATAACCCTGCAAAGTCAGTGAAGACTGGCCAGGCTCCATCCAGCCTGGCAGCAGCTCTGCCCTGGGTAGGGAGTGGCAGAGGAGCACCACGTACAGCCAGGCTCCCCCTCGTGCCATCCTCCTGAGCACCCAGCTTGCCCACCACCTTCTGCCGTGGCTGCAAAGCTCATTCTGCTGGCACCCATGTAAACAAAATGGGGAACAACTCAGACCCCTGCTCCAGTCCTTCCTGGAAGGGCAGCATTCAGCCACAATCAAACTGCACTGGAAGTGCCAGTCACTACTGGGTTTTTTTCTTCTCCTTCCCACACAAACATTTCCTTACACACTTCTTTGATCAGATGAGTTTTGTGACAGAAGGCAAAATGTCAGCTGTGCTTTCAGAAAACTGAATAAAAACTATCAATACTAAGTGAGCATCAGTGCTAGCTCCAGTTTGCATTTATGCTCAATGCCTGAATTCCGTTATAGTTATTATAGTCAGCATGACTTGTGCCACTGATTTGTAAAGAGTTAGGATTTTGCTATTAAAAACTTCTTGCTTCATCAGGTCCACAGAAGGAAAATAATAATTCAATAATCAAATCAAGACTACAGAAGTTGTTTCAAATCACCTATACAGGTTCTGCACAGTCCTCTCAGTCTTTCAGCAAATACAAGCTTACACAAATATGATAAAAGGAGGCAGTGGACATGGGCCTATCTTCCAAGGTCATTTTGGAGCAAAACAGCAGTAAAAGTGCAGGCAGAGCCAAGGGGAAAATAAAGTTTCCACTTCAGGAAGACCATTTCTTAAACAGCTTTTTAACCTTTATTTTCATGTGGGAATCAAGAGGTGGGCTGGATCTCATAGCACAATAAATGAGCTCACAGAAAGGAATTACATTATGCTTGCAAAACAACTTTCAAATCTGAAACTTTAATCTAAAAAGAACTGGTTAGGGAATATCTCTGACGGAGTCGTTACTGTATTAAATGACAGTTTAAAAAAAAAAATCATCAAAAGCTAACAAGTTAAAGATGTTAAAACAGAAGGAATTGCTAAAGGCTGAAATCTACTCTGCCTACACAAGCAGCAGTGGGATCTTCATAGCCTTTCCTGGTAGGAAAAGCCCAAAAAAGACAAATCAACTCCGTCCATCAAACCACATGAACTGCTGCTTTACACAGCCTGCAAGGTTGGACCACTTGTGGAAAGGGCAGTGGGTGAGACTGCCTGCCATGCACACACACACACACACCCCCCCTCCAATAGCCCTCTGAGCTTACATGGCCATCAGAGCAGTAATGATTTTCCAGGGAGACTTTAAAACACATCAGGTTTTCAGGTAAAACCAAAGCATCCTATAAGTCTGTTTTGCTCTGCCAGGAAGACAAGGGAAAACTTCTTGGGAATCATAAAGGCTGTTTCACATCAGGAGGGGAAGTTAAATGTGCATCTATGTATCTTTGTAATAAGGATATTGAAGGCTTATACTTTGATAGTATTTTTATAGTCTTACACTTCTATGCTTTCAATTTTTAGAGTGTTATTTATATCTACTGTAACTACAAAATAAATCTTCTAGTTTTCCTGTAAAATTGTGATGCATACACCTTTTAATACCCAACTGTGTATAAAATAATTACATCTCAGGGCAAAAGCAGTTTTCTCCCCTCTAAAAAACACAGAATGATTGAGAAATCATTAAAAAAGTCCTTAAATAGCAAAGTCACTAAAAGAGAATGAACACAGATATACCTAACCTTTTTTTGCTCTGACCCACAAGCAAATGAAGCACTCACCTCAAACCCCAAAGCCAGAGAGCTGTACCCATATCCTAGTGCCCAGAGGCACTGTACACAGCCTCTGAGATACCACTTAAGTACCTAAAAAACATATATACAAGGGAAGTTTGATCGACGTGCACCTAAGGTTTATGACAAGTAACAAATCACAATTCCTGCAAGCTGACCTAACCAATCTCATCTTGCAAAACTTTTCCAACACACTATTCCTCTGTTTGGTCAGGAAAGGGTGCCTGGAGGACAGAAAAAATAGGCTTAGGAGAAGGCAGCAAACCTCACCTGAAGATCCTGTGTGAGACTGCTGTAAATACCAACAACTGATCAACACACACTGATAGTTCTGAATTTCCAGACATGCATTTTCTAAGCCCTCAGGGAATGGAGAAAATATTTATGACAGACAAATGGTTTTTTTTATCTTAATCTTCAGTCTACTTAAAATGCTTTCATGGGATTTTTCTGTCACATACCTTTGTACTCTGAGAAAAGAAGAAATAGTTTGTGGCTTGTTGGTGCTGACTTTCTTTTAAAATAAGTGAGGGAAAAGCACAAAGCAGATTTTAAATTTAGGACTTTCTAATCAAGGCCAAGCACAACATTTTCCCCACAGAATGTCCAAGATGTTCTTTTCAGACCACCAGAAAAACTGAAATTTCTCATGGTTCTTTCTTCCTCTCTCCCATCCTCAAGTCAGACCTCAATCAGCAAAATTTGCACCTAGTTGAGATCCATTACCTTTTACATTACTCTTTTTACACTACAAATTCCTTTAAATATGATCGACTTCTCTATAATAAAGGTTTCAAAATACATTTGTGTTATTATGAATTTAGGGAACCTTATCATTTTAATGCAATGGCACCCAGAAAGTCAGCATTCCTGAGGACATGCAATGTGGCCTCTGTTTGAGGTGACTTCATAGACAGGTCACCTAAAATTGACTTTTGTAGAGTACTATATAGAACAAAGTCCATTACACTAAGGCCTCAACAGCCAAACTGTGTCAGAGAAAACAAAAACCCAGAGCTGCAGAATTACATCTGCTCTTCTACAGAGTTTTGCTGGGGTGTGTCAGGTCCTGTAGACCAACAGAGAGGCAGCTGCTGTAGCTCCATGTTCCCAGGTCCAGTCAGTAGTAAAGCTGAGCACGTATTCCCAACAGGCACATATATAGCTATGCGCACACATAATGCAGCATGTATGAATATACATATGGCCAGCCATACAGATCAACAAAGACAGAAACACACAAATGCAGCCACCACCAATGGTCTCATCCTGCTCCCTGCTCCAGTTGATCAGGATGAAAGACCTTAAGTAGAAAATATATAGGCATATACAGATATATATGCAATGTAGATTCCTTCAGTACCTGGACTTGGACATTCAGTCTCTCCAGTAACTGCCCCCCTCTGGATCCCAGGTCTCCCCTGTTGCTGGCACCTGGGCATGTGAGCCCCTGATGTCCATAGCCCCACTCCAGCCGCTGGTCCACAGACTACCTTGCATAGGCACCACCATCCCCATCACACCCAACATGCACCCACTATGGATCCCTCCAGTTACTGGCTGAGAGAGATGCTCAGCCTACCTCATAGCTGGCCCTGGATCTTCTCATCACCAGTTGCCTGACGCAGACACAGATGCATGCAGACAGGTCTCTTGGATGGTCCCTAGACCCCACAGTGTATCCAGTAGTTGCCTTGGATCTCCTGCTCCCTCCAGTAGCCAACTTACAAACCCTCTGGTCTCTCCAGTGTCCATCCCAAAATTATTGCTGATTTGATACCTGGCTCCCATCCTGCTGGCTGGCTGGTCTGGCTTGATGTTTGCTGGCAATTGCGCACTGACATGCAGACCCACGCAACACGCACGTGCTCTGGTCTCTCCAGCCACGAGCACCTGAAACATGCAGGCCCCTGTGACCTGTGGTCCCATCGCCATTGACTCGCACTTATATCTCCATGCACACAGCACAGAGACCCCCTCACCTAAGAGGGCAGTTAGAAACTTGAGTTTATTAAAAAGACAGGACAGGTACTGATGAGGTGCAGGACATGGAGAGAGAAGCATACTGACCTGCAGCCTGTTTACAGCCAGCTGGCCTCCTTTAACATCTTACCCCTCTCCTCCCCACCCCCCATACTTGTTCTTTCCTAGACCACCTTGATCCCCTCTGCCTCCCTGTCTTCAGCCCTTCCTTCACCCATCCCAAAATAAGTCTTGTGCAATCCCAAAATGTTCTTCCCCTGCATCCCATGCTCCTGTAGACAACCACCACCACACACACCCCCCCCCGTGTAAGCTCTGGAGAGCTGCTCCCATGACTCTCAGTGATAGCTGTCATGGGACATCCCTGGCAGGGGCTTGTTTCTCTGGGTTTGTTATTGGGGTTGCCTCACCTCGTTCCTCTGCGCTCCTTTGTGTGTGAGGACATGAGACTTACCACATAATCTAGCAAGTTAAATAGAGCACAGACAGTTAATAAGTATCTTATGGCCCTGCTACTTAACCCCCATGAAGACACAAGGGGTGTATAGGTTCACCGTAACTGAGGTTTCCAACCCAGGGAAAAAGTGAGAACTTAAGCCAAGTATACCATTCTGCCCAGTTTTGCAAAAAATTAAAGTTTTCAGCTTACCCCAACAAGAAGTGATTCTGCCTCAGTCTCCTATCATATTTTTAGCTCATCAGTCTCCTGCCTCACACTGCAAGTTCCAGATAGCACTGCCTCTAAGTTTTCCACAAGTCTCAAGGGATTTTAGGTTTCTTTTAGTGCTCTCTTATCAGGAAACAATATTCACACCAGTGGAAGCATAGCAGAAATGTTGAAGGAAAATAAAGACAAACTTTGCAGGGGATAAAAACCTTCCCATTTCCCATATCACTTAACTCTTTGTTGTAGATTTTGTGAGAAATCTGGTATTTAAGCCTGATGGAAACAAGCTCTATTCAAGCCATTAGCATACACCAACCTATGATGCAGTATGGCAAAGTACCTATGACATATTTTTTTCATCTCATACAGAAAGCATTTGGGAATGCAACACCCAGCTCATCTTGAAAGTGTAAGACAACTTTCTTCAAAGTTTTATGGTCATCCAAGTACATTCTGGAAGTCTGGCTCTCAGTTTCAAAAGTGTCAGAGGAAACTATATCAATGCACAAAACACCTTTGTGGCCATAGTGAGGCAACTAAGTGTAAGATCTACCTATCTAGGCTTGTAGACTAAAGGCCAGATCTAAAAAAAAAAAAAAAAAAAAAAACAACACCACCCAAAAAAGACTGAAGTATCTTCCTGCCAAATGCTGTCACGCCTACAATTAAAGCACATCACCTCTGAGGTGGAACTCGCCATCCTGAATTAGGCACCAAAAAGACCTTCTCCACTAAGTGGGATGCACAGTCATCCTGCCAAGTGGTGCCAAGCTTGAGTGACACAGTAAAAAAATCCAGCAGACAAGAGTGCAATAAAAAAGTTTCTCCTGAATTCAGATGCCTAATTGCTGCTTGCAATAAGTAAATAAAAAAGAAGGCCTGCAATTTGATTCTCCTTCCATCTTTGAGTGCTCTAATGATCCAACTGCAGCATCAGCTTTTTTTCTTGCCCGTTCTCCTTCTGCACCGGTTAAACTTGCATTCTTGGCGCACAGTAGCTCAGTTTCAAACAGAGGTTTGGAGAGATTTCGTACACGCCTTCCCCTCCCCTGCATTACCTGTCACAGCAACTTGGTAATATATCTCTATTCAGAAATTGGAGATGTGGGTTCAAACCATCTCAAACTCAGGAGATTAACCTAAATCTCTTGCTTCCTGGGCAAGTATTCTAACAATCTGATTTATAAGCAAAGCATATCACTTACTTTTCAGCAAAAAAATGTTTGCTGACCATAATGTCATAATTTGTGTATTAGTCATAGCCTAAGCATACTCACTAAAACAGATTCTTGAAGCAAGGCAAGTTTGAAACCCAAATGATGGTAAGCGTGAGAAATACCTGTGATCAGCTCTGCCCAGATGGAGCACCCCAGGCACCTTCCTGGGGCCATTCAATCCCCTGAGCATCAGCACTTAAAGACTATGGATTCCAAAACCCCGGACAGGAAGATTCCAAAACCCCGGACAGGAACAACAGAGCAGGCTGCTGCAGCACACCAGCTTACAAAAACAAACTGAGGTGAGATGCAGCTGAGGAAACATTTAGTCTACAACTATAGCGTTGAAAGTTACCATTACCACACATTTACAGTAGCAGGATGGTTTTTAATTACAGAAAAATCACCTGACAGTGGCACAATCAAATGTATGAAATATAGGCAATAGTGTGCAAAAGCATTAACTGATTTCCCTTTCTACTTTGTAGACCTGTATCACTGTTAGCTCCAGTATAATTAAGAATGCATTCCAGCGGAGCAAAGCTGCTACATAAGCTTCCGAAATGGCTATTTGCTTCTGAGGTTGTAAAATAACTCTCATCTGGATCTGGACACTAGCGATACATGTTTCATGAAGAGTTACTCCATTAGGGGATACAAAAGACTCAACTGAAAACACAAACCCAACTTTTAAACATTATGGGGACACTTTAACAAAACACCTGCAATTAAAATACCAACTGAATTTTATAGGTATGTAGATATTAATCTTTAGGCTGAAAGAACCAATCATTAACTTTCAAAGCTGTTCAGTGCAGCGACTTGACTATTCTGTGTTTCTCTTAGGCTGGACTTCAGCACTTTCTGACAGACCCTTGCAACCATTGTATGCTCCAGTTTCCTCATCTGCTGACAGGACAAAAGCAGGAACAAACAGAAAACCAAGAACTGCTGAGAGTTCTACCAAGGTACTCTCCATGGGCATGCAAGATACCTTTCCCCCAATCTTCTGCAATGCTCTTGCAACAGCTCTGAGACATCTTTGCAGCCTCACCACGAAGTGTATTTTTATAGCATCACGATGCTTACAAGTTTGAGCTTCAGTTGTTTGCTTTCTGCAAAAGCAACATGGCTATTCTAATCTGCATCGCATTCTTCGCATTGTTTTAGGATCAGTTATCTTGAATTCTAGTTTTTGTAAGGCAGTTATCCACCAGGGGGGTTTGATACTCACTGCTTCCTCAGACGATCTGCGCTCTCATGCTGAGCAAAAAAATTCTATCAACTTAATCTAATAGGAATAATGGTCTCCTGACCTGATCTTTCAACTAGAAAAATATAATTATGAATTTAAATAGCCCCAGGAGGGGTGGCTTAGGAGCAATCAAATATACTGGTATCTTCGATCGCCGATATAAAAATATGCATTTTATCAAGATGCCTCCAACAATGTGAGCTGCTATATAAAAGCTGGAATATCAGCACTAAACTATGTGCAAAAGCTGCAGCAGATTATTGCAGTGTGACCATTGCAAATTTCTATGAAAAAAAGCTATGGACTCCTGTCACCTATATTTGACCAGCTTTAGCAAAAACCTTTTTAAACTGTGTGTTAACATATATATTTAAATAGGAGTTAATAGTGAATTAAGTTTATTTGATGCGCATAAGACGGTAACTTAGAAAAAAAAATTGTGAAAAGTAAGTTTTGCATCATTTTGTCTAGCTTCCCATTTGTTTCTAAGACTGAATTTTCATAACCAAGGTGAAGCGTATTTATTCACAAACTGAAATATATGGACTCAGCAGTTTACTTGGGCTTGATTTTGTCCTCCTTAGCTGGAGGATGAAGTTTTGTACACATAATGATATTAATAAACACACTCGCGTGTAAACATCCAGAGCTTATCTCTCACACTATATCCATCTTGAACACCACACTTCACCATAAAGAAAACTAAGCCATGCATCTGCACAACATATGCCTTCCAACCATTTTCTATTCTCGGGGTTTTTTTTTTGTTTTTTTCAAGAGAGACCTAATGCCACTGGGGACTAATGTGCAGGGAGTGGGGAGCAGTAGAAATTCTGCTGTTGACGCCACCAGGAGCTGAATCAAACCAAAGGTGAGCATCTGGTGTCTACCAGCGCTTTCTCTCATAACCCAGCACGCCGCAGTCAACTACTGTCGACCCAGCAACAAGAGGGGGAGCTGCTGTTGCTGACTAACTTCAGGCTCACTCGGAGCACACAAGTTACTGCACTTCCAACAAAGAGGGTGCGTGCGATGAAGTTACTCGCAAAGCAAGAGCTCGCCGCGGAGCGTGCCGGTACCCCGGCTGCAATGTACCGGCCGGCCCCACGTGCAAAAAAAGAAGAGAAGAAAACTTTCGTAAATTATCTCCATTACATCCTCACGATACCTCTGTCTCACGCCTGGAAAGTGGTTTTGCTCCCCTCTCGCCCCGTATAACAGAGCTTAATCTGGTTTACATTAGCGATAGCGTGAGGCATCCTTCGGCTCCTCCTGCTCCTCTCCCTGCCCCGGAGCGGGACCCCCGGGGCTGCGGCCGCTGCCCGGCTCCGGCCCCGGCTCCCCCCCGGGCCAGGTGCTGCACCGGGGGCTCCTCCGCGACGGGGCGGGCGGCGCTGGGAGCCCGGGCCGTGCCGCCAGGGCCGCCGCCCCCTCCCCCGGGTTTCTGCCGCTCCGCAGCCTCTCTTGGCTCCCACAAAGGGAGTGGGCGGCCCCGGAGGCGGCCGGGCGGAGTGGCCCCCGCCGCCGAGGGAGAAGAAAGGGCTCCAGGAAAGAGGGGGAGGGCGGCTGCACAGCGCGGAGATGAGGGGAGAGGAGGGATAAGGGGGGGCGGGGGGCGCGGGGAAGAGCGTGGCAGCCAGGCGGGCAGCGCTGCCGGACCCCAGCCCGCTTCCCCCCGCCGGGCTCCCCTTGCAGCACAGCACGGCCCCCCGCACCGGCTCTGCCCGGCGGGGGCTGGGGGCACGCCGCCAAGGCTCCCCCAGTCCCACAGGGACCAAAGCCCGCCCCGGGACGCGGCGGGCGGCTGCAAACAAACTCTGCAGGCATTGCATTGCTTTGCACTGCATTGCACTACGCTGCAAGCAGTGCGCACCCCCGAGAGCCGCCCCCCCGCTGCGCTCACCTCGGGGCTGGCCCTGCCCCGGCGCCCAGAGCAGCGAGGCCGCCGCCAGCAGCGCCAGCAGCCGCCACCGCCCGCCGCTGCCCATCGCTATCGCCGCCGCCGTGAGGGACGCTGCCCGCCCCGCCGAGCGCGCCCGCCTTATATGCTGCCCCGCCGCCCCCGGCCCGCCCCGCCCCGCCGGGGGCTCGCTCGCACACGCTCACACACTGACACACGCTCACACGCTCGGGGACCCCGCGCCCCGCCACACCAGACGTGTCCGTCCCCGCCAAACCGCCCCCGAAGCACTTGCAGCCCCGGCCGGGCGTTGCGGGTGATGCCCGGGGTGCGACGAGCCCCAGCTCGGTGCCTAAAAAGTTCTGAGAAGCTGTAGTTAATGAACTGGGACTTTTTGCAAGGAGGGGGAGAAGGGAAAGGTGAGTATGCGAAATTACAAGGTAAAAGTGCGTGGGGGGAGAAAACATTGCTCAGCTAATTCCATATGCAGCTTTCCTATGCGGCTGATATTTTCACGTGCGTAAAAAAAAAATTCAGCTGCTGAGGCTTTCCTTGTAAATTTGTCATCCCCAACTTTGAAACTTCATGCCCGTGCTGATATTTTTCGAGCCTCCGCTCCACACAGCACAGCAAATCAGCCATGTTTGTAAATTAAACGAGTTCTCTCCTCAGTTAGTAAACCGAGCGGTTGACTGCTTTTGTCCCATAGGAAGTCTTTGCAACTTTTTAACGATCAGCTACCTCTTGAAACTAGCATAAAACACAACAAACTGGTTGTAGAAATTCCTCAAGATAGAGACGTTTCTTTAATACTTCAGGAAAGTTCATTCCCATTAGGCTTCCCTATTTTAAGGTTTGTCAGGTCGCAGAGCTGGTGTCTACACTACTCCTTAATGAATATTTCAAGTAAGTTGCAGCAAGGAACGACATTTTCCTGGGAAAAGAACTGCATGCCCAAAATAAATTGGCTGAGGTGGGGGAATTTTAGTCAAAAGATACTGTATCTCAAATGTGAATCCCCACTGACAACGCATGCCGCTTATTTTTTAGGAAAACATTGCGCTGCTCTGTATGGTGTTGCACTTAAAACCATATCTCAAAGTACAATAACGTGTATGAGTTGCGTAAGCGGAGTTCAACTGCAAGTGCGTTCTTCAGATTGGGGGCAGCTGCTCATGGAGTTGGAGACTTCAGCTTAGTTGGCTGGTTGTTTTTATTGATTGGGGCAAAGAAATTCAGGAAAAGAATGGTAATTTACAGATTTTGCATAAAATAAAGCTATTTCTTACCATACAACTCAAGAGTTATGAGTTATACTTGAAAAGGCATAGCAATGTTTATATTCAAAACATAGATAAACAGGAAAAATCTACGGGTCAAGGAGATAAAAAATGAAAAAGTTCTGCCATAAAACCTTATCAAAGGCCTTCAAGCCTGCAAATAAATAACACACTACATCTGTCCCTTCCAGCAGATCTGTCCTTTGCTCACACCAGGAACTTCTTAAATTTCAGGACAGGCAAGGAGGAGGGAAGCAAAACATCTGTGGAGAGAAAAGTCAACAAATTTCAAGAGCCGAAGTGTCATTTGTTCTAAAATCATAGAGGTCAGGTTAAGGAATCCTCTGTGCAGAATTGCAAGTACCAGTTGGGAGCCAAGTACAAAGGAAAGGGAAAGAGGGAGCATCTGTGCAACATGAAGTTCTGCCAGTTTACAGCTTTATAATCAGTTTAACTGTTTCTTCAAATTAAAGCAAGCTGAAGGGTACTTTCTTACATCTATGCAACGAATAAGTGCCAGTTCATTATTACATGCATTTATCCTCATCGAATGTTCCACAAGAGCTAGAGAATGTATATTGAGGTCCAGCTCTGGACTTTATCATCTGACTCAATTATTACAGTTTAGCTAAACATCTCTATACAACTTGTAACTGAAATATATACATTGAATTAGTCTGCAGGACTACATCACCATTGTTCCATGTCCATTATAATCATTCCCTAAGAAAATGGATTCTCCTCAAATTTCATTTGAGTATGTACCTTCTTGGAGGATTACTGTGTTTCCTATCGTTCCTTTTTCCACAGTTCATTGTGGGTATTACAAAGTACCAGGCAATCAGAATGATCCCCCGTTCAAGACATGGCACTGTCAAGGTAATTCTTTCCTAACCTAGGTTTCTAAAGAGCTTTGAATGATTATGACGTTAGATGAGAATCTCAGCTTCTTAAGCAAGTGTAACTCCACTGCACATTTACACCAAGCGAGTGCATCGGGTACGATAAATTGAAGATCAGAAATTTCTTAGTCTTTGACGAACTACTCTGATGAGAAAATGGAATGCCGTGGTACAGGTAAGATCTTGAATGAGTCAAGAAACGTGCATGAGAATGAGAGCATTTTAGGGCACTGCACTTTCATGCATGTTTATACAGTCCCCAAAAACCATCTGCATCAACTGAAACTCTGAGCGCTACTATATCTTATATGCTTAACATAGATAGTAGCACTGCAAATTAAAATAGCACAGGAGACTTTTATATTGTAAAACAATTAAGTTGCTACTGCTCCAACTTCACTTGAAAGAAAGACAGAGATGGCACAAACTTTAGGAAGGGTAATTTCTGAATGCCTCACACTTACTAGTTTTGCTAATTAAAATTTACTACAAAATAAAACAAAAAAAATTTGCTATGTAAGGCAAGAAAAAAGTTATACCTGTAAATACCCAGAAAATACTCAGATATGTAGTTATAGGGAACTGCTTAAAATCTTTTCTCTTTCATCAATTTTCATGAATTAGAATTGCCTTAAGGACTAAGTGTTTCAGTTGAAAAGGAATGGAAAAATCCTCATATTTAGGATGATGTAGCACAAAGTGAATATGTTAATCTAGCCATCTGTGGATAACAACCTATGGATAAAAACATTGCCTTTGGCAAAAACAGAGATTTGGGAGAATTCAAACTGGAGAAAGCCCAAATACACCAAGTCTGAATGGAACCGCTCTGCTATCCTGCACCTAAGTAAACTCCAAGTGAACACCAAATATATTTTTTCAGCTTTTGTCTGTGTTGCTGTGCTTAAGGCAGAGCTATTGTGTTAATGGCAGGTTCCCTTCAGGCCCCTCAGGAGCATGAGGTCACCTCCTGACCCTGGAGGGCAGCGGGGGCACTCATAGCTGTCAGCGGTACTGTGCTTTTTCTCATCCATACCATTTAATAACTTGCATGTCCCACCATCCCAGCTTACTACCCATCCCACTCTCAATGATCCTTTCTCCTCACCACATATCAGGGCATTTCTATACTGTGAACACCATTGGCGCAATGTCTGCTGGAATTGGGGTAGGGAATTTGGAATAGTTTCCAGAAGGAGGTACACTGATAGAACTAGTCAATAATCCCACCCAGAACTACATGTAATGGCTAAATAAGGCTTTTCTCGATAGCTGTACTGTACAACAAAGGGTCTCTAATTTTTAGCTGGTTTTTGTCGGGCTTTTTTGCACACACTTGTTATCCATTCTGCCTCTCTGCCTCATTATCTCATAAGCACCACCCAAGTGTTCTGAAAAAGCATTCTGGAAATAATTATCACTTGTAATCGGAGGATAAAAACAATACAGTAAACTGCCTGTCTGCCTCTAATAAACATTCAGCCACTACTAAAAGCTGGTTTAGATAACTCTTCAGTTGTTCCCCAGAATGCTTTTCTCCCTCCCTCCCTCGGAAAAGTACCTCCAGAGGTTAATAAATCTGAGCTGTGACAGACCAAAGAGAGGAGAAAATTCAAAGCAAAAGGCCCTTCAGAGCACACCCTGCCCACAACTTCCTCTCAACAGAGAAACCACCTCTACAGCTTGATGGGCTGGAAGTGCAAGCCAAGGAAAGAGGCGTAGGCCAGGGCAGCTCCCAGGTTCCTCCTGGTGTTCCTCAGCTGGTAGCCTGATGCTCCACTTTGGCAGCAAAAGTCTGCCTTTTCTATTCCTGAAAGTGATTTCAAGCTGTAACTTGAAATTTATGTTACGATAATTTGGCTCTGAGATGACAAAGGCTTCCATGAGGATTAAAGGAAATCTGCTGTTTCAGAGGAACCTGGGAAACAGCTGCTCCAGGAGCCTGCATTGAGCTGTCATGGGGCAGGGGAACAGGTGCAAGTGGATTGAATGCCTCCAGCCTGGCCAGAAAAGGCATCATGCGAGCTGCCCCCGAGCACAGGGTTCCTCAAGGGCTTGCCTGCTTTGCAGTACAGGCTTCGCCAGCCTCAGGAGTTGCCCGGACTTAAGTGCTCACCAGAGGGAAAGGCTGGCTTTGGAGAGAAGCAGGTGCTCCAGGACAGTATGAATGCAAAAAAGGGGGAGCAGAAGAAAAAAAAATTGGAAACTCTGTAAATTCCTACTCTGCTCCCAGAAGAGTAAGTCCCATAACACAGAGGGTTTTTAATGCTTAGGCTATCACCCATGCGTGGTACATGCCCTCACCTTCATGCACCTCCATTTGCCTCACATTGACAGCACCTAGGTTTAGTGGTACCCTTCCCTCCAGGCTTTCAAGGGGCTGTGAACACCCAGTCACCCCCTCCTATTACCAGCCATAATCTAGGCTGGTGCTAAAGGGAACGGGTCCAGCTGCCTCCTGCCAGGCTGCTGGGGACAAGGCACCAGGGGCTGCAGCAAAGAGACTGAAAGCCCTTCCAAGGAGGAGATGTGGGCAGGAGTTAGGAGAGCGCAGAAGCACCATCACTGGCTGTCCTTGCATGGGGAATGTGCAGGCTCCTTCCTCGATCTCAGTAAGAAAAGCACAACACCAAATAGTGTGATAACACCAAATAGTGTGATAAAAGTGCTTTAATAAGATACTAATAAGAAAAGGAATATAGATAGTGAGTAATTCTTTGATCTCTTCATCCTGGGAACCCTGCCTTCATACAGCATCAGATAGACCTGATGCAAGCAGCATAGTTGCCCCAGACCCTGTTTTGAAATTAAATACGGAACTATCTCATTATATTATGGTAAATATATCACATTCCTGGATCGTGCCTAGGCACCTGACTATGAAGACAGTTCTTGTAACTCTTGTCTCTTCATGGGTACCAAAGCAGGAGATGCAGGTAGCAAGAGATACCAGGTAGCAGGAAGCCATGCCTGCAAAGGGTGATATGGTTTGGAAGGAGGTTAATAGAGCTACACTAGTTCCACATTGCAAAATAAGTGGTGATGTTTTTCTGTTGATTGGTTTCTGCTGTTTTCCTGCTAGAACTGACTCATTGGCATCAATGGTGTCGAAGGCAAGACTCAGCATGTTTTCTGTGAACAGCTCACAGGCTGGAAATTGTGATTATCGTCCCACAGGAATGATTGGATGGTACACTGTATGTATTACGGCAAATATATTCCTCCCCAAGAATCACAGTGAATTCACATTAATTTTTCTTTTGTTGAAAAAATGGAACCCATAGGCAATAGGGAATACAATACCATCACTGCTGGTAATCAGCAACGACCCTTCCATAATGCTGTTCCCAGTCTGGGCATGGGACTTTTCCTTACATTTTGATTAAACTGTTTGCAAGACCTTGAAGGCTCCAGTAACCCATGCAGGCAAAGGAACAGCCACAGTTAAGTTCATGACAGACATCTATAACATGAAGAACAAGTGTTACCAGCAGGAAAAATCCCACTGATCATCTCCAAACTGATCTTGGACTTGTGGGAAGGACTTGTGGGACTTTTGAAGAATCCAAACCCATCACTTCCAAATTTGTATTAGGAAGGGGAGAGAGTATAACTTGGCCCTCACAGAGATGTGCAAGCTGAATGGCATTTAATTTGTGCTCCTAACATCTCAAGTAGTTCTGAATGGATAGAAAGTTTATAAAATTATTTAGCTCATACTTTTAAACTACAATTAATTTGTGAGAGCAGATTAAAATTTGTGACTATTTTTTCCTTCCTTATTATTTTGCAAAAAATATTAAATAGGAGTTAATCATACCTTCTGATCTTTTCTTCAGTGAATTTGCATTTCTTCTCAAGTGTAGTCAGGTATGCCATTGGGAAAAGATCTGTAGGATGTCAGTGTTGTTCCAGTGGTTGAGCTTTTAACAGCAAATGCCGAGATTTTGCTGCCCAGAGACATATACCTGCCTATGCAAAATTTGTGTTAAACAAAAGCATCTTGATGTGAGATTAGCAAGGTTTCATCACTTTTTTTGCAGAGTATCTAGAGATAATGCAAGAAACAAAACTTGGAGAAAGCAGAAGATGAAAGTCAAGAGCTTAAATATGTGACCTTAGTCCAACTTGTGGAACAATGAACATCTCCAGTTGTCTTCTGTAGCTTTTAAAATGAAGTCATTTATTTATACACTTAAACATGAATTTGATGTCAGCTTTAAGCTTCTCTTATAGAAATTTGCCATAGAATCTAATTCAAGAGGTAATTTAACTTTATTAATGTGGGAGGAGATACGCGCATAATGCAAGCTATTTTTTAATCTTAACTGCCATTCCTGCTATTGCAAGGAAGTGCCTTACACCTATCTGGAAAGCCATTATTAGCAAACTGAATAATTTATCACTTCCAATTTTCAAGAAATTAGCCCTGCCTAAGACTGAAACAAGAAGCCATTTAAGAAATAATAATCAAAAAAACTATGTCAGATCCCTAATTTGAGGAACAGTAGGAGTGTCCTAATGTGAGGTTCAGGGAGTATCATTTCAAAACCAGCACGAAGTCTTCCTGTCTATAAAAGCAGGTGAATGTGCCTTCCTACTACTTGATGGGTGCCCTTACATGTATTTCAACTGAATTTTCACAAGTGGATAAAAAAAGGACGATGTAATGTGGAAATCGCTGTGCTTCACCTTTCTAAAGCTATTTAGAGAGATCCTCTATTACTCAAACATTACTGTTAATATATAGAATAGAAGCAGACTTAACACTTACATTTTATCTTTAAAATTAACTCTGCATTATTTGAAGTGTATGATTTAATTAAATACACTTACATTGAACTAACTACAAGTAGTTATGGAATTGGTCTTTAAGTCGTGTTGAAAGAATAGCCTGACTTGGAAAATAGGGGAAATAAGATGCCCTATTAATTCATAAACAAATAACTATGTGCAAAAGGACAAAATTTATGGGGCAATTGTATTTTAATTACTGTCAAGTTAAATCGCACTGACTAGAACTAATTTTCTGATTCCCTTTCTACTTACATGGCTATCTACAGTGCAAAGTCAGTGTTAAATGCTACTGAGCCTGACAGTAGCATTTGCTGTCTCTTTTGTGCTGTGTAAACCGACGCTCATCAGTGAAGAAGCAGTCTAACATTTTTTAATATCTAGCGAGGTATCAGCTCCACTTTAAAAAGAATTATAATTAAAAATTCATGAGATACTGGAAATGTTTAGAATCTGAATTGTATAGCAAGAAGAGACAACTGTGTCTATGTAAATATTATACACATGATGGATGGATCGTCAGGCTGTATTTACTAAGGTAGTGTTTCTGTGTAAACTCCATTGCTAATTACAGGTTTGTTTTGGAGAACGAGACACAAAGCCAATCAGTTTGATGAGGGGAGAGCTTAGGAGGTGAGCTCTCTATCTCATCTTTGACTTCAATCAAGAACTGCCTGTGTTTAAACAAATGAAAACATTATCAAGCTTTAGTCAATGGTTATCTGCGGGGACACTGCAGCGCTGTATTTACCATTCCAGGATTCCTCCCTGCACATTTCTGGTCATCTGCAGGGAGCAGGCAGAGGTGCCATCCTGCAAGCAGCAATTAAAATTCTTCTCCATCTGCAAAAACTCTCTTCTCCTTCCCCTTTCCCTTCCACCATCGTGCAGCCTGAGGTGACCCCGCCGCAGGTACTCCCAGGAATGCGCACCTCTCTGGTATGAGGCACCATCAGCCTGAAGATGACATTTGTATCTCATCTTGAGCTGCCCGTGAAGCCATCGGGTTCTCTTTTTTCAGTTTTTCTCATTTGTAAAAATAGGGGGAAAAAAACCCTGATGGATATCACATGCACAATACAACCAAGCAAAAAAAAACCCTTTTTTTCGGGGTGGGGAAGGATCTTTTATAAATGCTAATAAGGAACAGCAAATATAGCTATTATTGCTGTAGGATTTTTGATAGAATATCAGGAACTACAGAAGATTGAAAGTTGCTCTGCCAAAGAGTGACTGAAAACCAACCAATTATAAAGTAAACAAGTCAGCAGATAGAGTTTACACAGTGATTTTTGGTGAATACTTTATATTATGACATTTCCAAAGTACTCTATAAACTCTGTAAGCTGATGACACAAACAACATATAAGATTCAGTTGGCATGACAATGAAGTTGCAAACACAAGACCCTACAGGAAAAAAAAATAAACTTTAAATCCCAAACCAGATCACTAAGATGTAGGTTAAGAATTTCCTAATGAGATTTTTTTTAGCACTGGTTCAATTTTCAGACACTGCTAAGTTATTTGTGACAAGGCTGTGCCTTGGTGGATTGTGTTCTTACAGGATATTTAATTGGCATTTTAATCAAAATTTTAATACCAATACAAATAATAATACGTTTGTTTTAAAAGTAGAGAAGTACTTGAAACATATTAAAGAGTAAATACTTGTAATAAAAAGTTAATTATTAAAACCAACAAGTATAAACTACAGTTAATCAATTTAATGTAATTTCACTTTTAAGACCTATGTTCTGTTTAATTCACATCTGAACACCTTGCTACATAGTGAAATCTTCAGTAAGCTCCAAGTTTTCTTGATTTTATTCTGCAGTCATTCAGAATAGCCACTGGATGGCACTGTAAAACTGCAAGTCAAAACCTTGAACTCCTTTCCTACTGACACCCACTTTAACGTGCTCATGAAATCAACGCAGCCTGTATTCGCAAAGCAGAGCCCACCAGCTTCCTCTTTACTGGTAACTTTTTGCATTTTTTCACACCTTTCACAAAGCAAATCAGAAAACCCAAGTTCAGGTTTACACAGACCCTGCTTCTGGCCGCTGCAGACTGAGGCTTGATGCTGACGGTACCCAGTGGGAGGCTGGCCAGCTCTGGATGCTTCAAGCAGACAAAACAGTCACTCTGATGGAAATAATGATGAGACAGGCTGTCTGTACGGGAGTTTTCCTGCTCCTGAGCAGTTTAGCATTAGCTTATTTCATAAAGCATGAGGTTTACGTGTTTATTTTTCACCTGCCTTATGTAACTTATCGGCTGCATGAATGTCCTCATCATGCATATCGCGCCTCAAGATTGACCATATCGGGCTTATTTCACACACTGTTCCCCTGATGGCATTTCTGTAAGAAGCAGAGTCCAGAGAAGGTTGCAGAAGTGTGGGTGGGAGAGGGGTGCGAGTGAGTGCAGGAGTTAATGTGCTGGATTGAAAGTTAATGTGAGTACAGCGGGTATGTCTTGACTATAGCATTTCACTACATTTAAGGACATAATATCTATCTTTTGCTTCATCTAAATGCCACATTAGCCTCATCTCTTTGAAAAACAAAGAAAAACAACTTTCGTGGAGCCTTTTATTCCCTGAAAATTTCTGATATTGAGTCCTCCTGGCACCATACTGAACTAGCTTATTTATATTTGACAAGTAGGACACCTTCAAAGTTCATGGGTTTAATTGCTTTGCCAAGGTAACAGGTTTAACTTGTATATATTTTGTGTAATACTGACAAAATAATAAATGCCACATCCCTTCCTGAAGCAAATCTCTCATTAAAGTCAGTTTGAACTTTACCACAGAAAAAAAAAGTGAATAACTGAGCCTGGAATTTGGAATTACCACATGCCAGACTTTGCAGCAGCGACTGCAATGAAGCCAAATCCAAAGAATTTGCTTGAGATCAAATCTTTTGCTAGCAGTAAATAATTAATAAGCAATTGTTACTAAAAAAGACTTATCTAGGGAAACTAATAGCTGTTCAGTTTAAATTCAGATGTCTCTTTTTTTTTTTTCTTTAAAACACCTGTCTTTAAAATAAAGTTCATTTTCATGCCCATGCGAATTGGCTATGTGTTATGAAAGAGCCTTTCCAAGAATGTCTGAAACATAAGAGCTATCATGACAATTTTCAATAAATCATTCCTGGCTGAGAGTCTCAGAGGAAGAGAAACTAAATGATGATTGAATTATCCTTTTATCTCTAAAAGTGATCTTTCTGAATCAGGACTGTGAGGAAATGGGTTTGGAGCACTTATATTTCTGCTATCATGATTCCCCCTGTTCTCTGAAGAACCAACATCCCAAATTTCTACCTTATGGATGAAATTTCACAGGGCAGAGGTAGAAAATGGCCAGTGACTCGATGAGGGGATTAGCGTACAGGGTAGCGGTAGCCATACACCAACTAAACTTCTCTTGCAGAAATGCTGGAGATGCAGAAATGCACCCCGTTTAAAACCAAAGTGGGATCCCCCAGTGTGACATGGATACAGGGCATGTAAACTGGGAGTTGCATGGCTAAACCAGGAGTAACACCTCTGAAATAAATGCTCCAGGTCACAAGAAGTACTCAACAGCTCTGCTCCCAGCTACCAGGTTCCCAGCCACGTCTATGCCACTGGGCAGAGCACGTCTGCGCTCCCCGCTCTCTCTCTGCCCAGGCTTTGCCTTCTTCACCTCCAGAGGTAGAGGAGGAAGAGGCGGCTATAATTGGGACGTGATTTAAGGGCAGGCCAGATGCTGCTTGTGGAGCTGAATGCCCCTCTCTGGCCAGAGCACACCTGCTCAACACCTTTGATTCACGAGATGAACATTTTATTTCTGAGTATGTTTCCAAATGCCATCACCTGTTTTGCAAACAGCAAAGTAAGCACATGCCATGGCTTTTTAGCTTTTTTAAAAAAAAAAAATGGTGTGTGGCCATGCTTCTTAGGCAGTCCCAGTCCAGCTGGAAGAGCAAGAAACACAGAGCCAGTGGTGGGCAATGCTGTAAGCCACTTAGTGATGTTGAAGTTTCAATATCTCTCCGAATAAAAGCTATTCTGACAACATGCCACAGTATTATAACTGGCTTCAAGTCTTATTTTTTCTAATCTGATTGCAAGCAGAATTTGAGTATTTCCTGAAAACACACATCATATTGGCATATTTTAATCACATCATCATTTGAGGCAATCAAAAAAAATCACAACTACTGAAGTGTACATGTGTTTTGGTATATTTAAGTACCTATTCTTATATAACTGATGGAGTATTTCAATGGCTCCTTTATGCTCTGCTAGGAGCAGAGCTCAGTGGTTTAGAGAGGAGAAATCTCACAAGCAAATCTTCCCTTGTACAAAGCCTAGTTCCCATACTCCAGTGTCATCTGCATGTTCTTTAAAAGTCTTTGAATTAATACTTTAAATATTTATACTGTGACTCCTTTTCTTAGCTTTTGTCAGGAACTAATGGGCTTTCAGTTAATAAATTATATCATGTACATTTAATAACTTCAGCAGTGTGTGCAAATCTCTGTTCAATTAAGATGTACAGACTCACACATTTCTGTCTTAACTGCCACAACAACTGAACAAATTCAATGGATGTTGTACAGTTATTTGCCACTAAAATGTCAACAGAGAGTTTAAATAAAAGGAAATTAGCTGTTCAAGCATAGTATTCTATCAATCAGTAGACAGAGCTCTTTCTCGTGTCAGAAGTATGGAAGGGATGCAATGATGTGATTCTAAGAGTCTGTAAGAAAGCTCCCCCATTTTTGACTTTGAGATATCTGTGAATGTTTAAGATGCAAAGCCAGAGGGTCACATTCCAGCTGAGAATTAACAGGTGCGACTTCCAAAATAAACAACGCTGACTGACATTGATTTTTAATTTGGCCCGTTGTTTAGAAAACATTTTTGTCTGGTTAATGCCCCAGAATACAAAATACCTTCACACAGTCACAGGTGTTCTCAAATTATCTAAATGCAATGGATTGCATAAAAATGTTATTTAATTCTAGAACATAATAAATTTAATAATCGTGCTGGAAATATACAGTGTAGCTCTATACCTTATGAAAATAGTGGCCACCTACAAAGAGATATAACCAGAGGTCATAGTAATACTTAGCACTATGTTTATTTTTTTAAAGTACTTTTTTTCACTGTATCACGGTATCACATATATTCTTCACGTCTGAAACAAAGCTCATCTGTCAGCACTTGTATTAGAAGTCCCCAAATTGCCTAAATGCCTCAAGAAGTAAGTCTTCATCAGGGGCCACTCTTACCTTCAAGCCAGCACAGAGCAGGAACTGGAGCTCTGCCGTCCCAAATGCGGTGCTGCCGAAGCTTACGCCTCAGCTGAACTGCGCAGTGGAAATTATGGTCGTGGGTGGCTTGAGAAGGACTCACCGTGGAGCACGTTAGGAGGAGGCTGGGGATTATTGCTGCAGTGTCTTGCCTAATTCTATGTCCTTTTTTTTAAAAAAAGCTGTAATAGTAAAAATTAATATTTCCTAGAAGCTGTACATATAGTAGTGGAAGAAATACAGACCTGTTTGCATCAGAGAGTACAACCACCCTTCAGAAGCTGGTTAGGAAAAAACTGCCTCTGTAGTACTGTTGGACGCTGATGGTTCTGTCCTGTAGTGAAAACACAGAGGCAATCGGTGAGGCTTTCCTAATAAGAGCAAAGTGGGAAAAAAGTTTGCTGGGCTATGAAATGAGAGAGAGACTGTTAGTCTATCACAGCTGATACTGTCACAAATCAGTGGTGCAGAGATGTGCTTATTACATAGCAACAGAATCTCTTACAAAATTAGTTATCATTTTTGCAGCAGATGTTATATTCTGCACATAGACAACTCAAATGACAGTCCCTCTTCCAATGCTTTTCAGTGATTGCCTGGATAGTTCAATAAGTTATCTGGATAGCACCTCTGCAAGGACATGTTATGGTTGTATACCACTGCTAATGGAGAATTCCCCTTAATTTATGACTTCTACCTTTACAGTATTTTTTTTTATTCAAAGCATTTATTAGAAAACTAATAAAGCATGTAAGCATTATAGTAGTAGCTAAGATTTGTTTATGAGATTTACTGGGGAGAGTTTGGGCTGACACAAATAACATCCCTAACTAGTCAATTATTGTCCTTCCCAGAAGGCTGATCTAGGAGAACACCAGTGATTTATCAATATTAAAAGACAACATGCCCAGCACTTTACATCTTACCTATGTCTATACTTGTACACGTCACTTTGCTAACTAAAAACAGAAAAAAAAATACGTCTGGCATCTGGATCTTTCTGTATGAGACCTGGCTGGTGCACAGTCCCTTCCATCCCATCTTCAGCAGCAAGGTAACAGCAGGTGCCTTGGAGGGAGGCAAACTAACATCAGATTGGCAGGTCCTTAGGCTGTCCTCCAGTTTAGTTTCTTAATCCTCAGCAGCTGCAGCCTGGCTCAGTCCCTTGGGCCTGAGATGTTTTCTACAGCCTTTGATAACACTGGCAGGTGAAATCCTCCAAAAAAATCTACATAATTCTTAAGTCTATGTGTTGCTCTATCCAAATTTGTGGCCTCCTTTTTGCCATGCCTACCTGCATGCTTCTTTCTTCCTGCACTTCTTACAGGGTTAGCAATTTACAACAGCTTTGAGCAGCACAAAACAACTCCCCCCCTGTTTAAATGCTGATTCAGAGTAATTATTGCTCTTGGGTGAGTGTAATTTACAGGATAATCATGCAGCTTTCTGTTGCTTACATTCACCTTTTCCCTCTTGTTTAGGAGGCAGCCTTGTTCAGCACAAACATTCGTATAGTTCATATATGAGAGGGCATATCCTTGACTTATCATCATCTGTGATTTTTTTCGCTTGACAGGTTGAAAAATGCGTACACCTATTTTCTGTGATGGTTCCCTTATCACCATGGGCCTTCCTGAGGCTAAGTCTGCTCAACCATTCAATTTTGATTCTGGAAGCAATGTTAAGGCCATTAGCTGTGTCCACATGTTATAAAACTTGACATGCTTATTAATCATAAATTCAGTAGACATTCTGCTTCAATCTTTCTAGGGTCTGCTTACGCTTCATTTATGGTGTAAAGTGAGGGTTTGGGGGGAAGGTGGTGTATTTTTCAATCAGTATTTATGTCAGGTAGCAGACAATGTTCAGTATTTCCATATCGGTTTCCAGCAAGGCAGAGCACTTAGCTCTTTTCCACTTGCATTGCACATAGATTGCTCCAGAGTAGGACAGTGAAAAAGTGCAGTTAGAGAAGTTCAAGAACAGGTGGCTGCAGACAAATGTTGACTCTGCCTTATCAGTGGTGGAATATCACCATTCCTTTGTCATCATATATTACCCAATAGTACTCCAGCATCATGACACCATCATTTAAGGGGTAGGTAAAAACAGCATGTTAAGAAATATTTTTCTTGCTGCTCCATTCCACCAGTAGCTTTTAAAGTGAAGCTGCCAAAATCTATATTCCTGAAATGTTACCTGTCTAAACCCATAGAGCAGTCATGGTTTCCAGGCTGCTAGTTAAATATACCCATGAAGATTGTGCGTGTATATTCATTTTTGGATTACCAAACTGACTCAATGAAGACATTTGTAATGCATTATACATTCAGCCTGGACTCATGAAATGGCTTAGCAAAGTTCATTAACCTTGGAAAACTTGAATCCATTTCCATGGATGAGGGAGGGAAACAGACTGCAACTCTCTGCTAGCATCTGCCAGCATGTTGCCCTGAGCCCACCAGCCCAGGTTATGTCTGCACCCAGCCCTGGCTACAGAAAAGATTTCTTATCACCTGGAAAACAACTGGCTGCAACTCTGTTATAATTGCATTTTCCTCTGATTGCCTACGTTTGTTCAAATCCAATAAACTAAAAGTGAAATGCAGTGAGGCAGAAAACGTGTAGATCAGCACCAAAGATAATGTGAATGCAGTGGCCTGTGAACTGAGGCTCCTGAATTTTGCACGTGTAGAGGAGTTGAAGACAGCAGGAGAGGAGGTCAGATTTAAGACCACAGCATGGCAAGAGACATTATGGATCACCAGGTCTGGTCTCCAGATCTCACAGGCAACCATATCATAGAATGCCTTTCATCAGTTTATTAAGCTCTGTGTGCAGTAAATTTTCATGACAAATGCACAGGCTGGCACTGTTGTTTCAAATCCTCTGCAAATATTGCTTGTCATCTTCCCCGGTCCAGAAACATAAGATTAAAAATAAAATACTCCAACCCCGTGTCCTGCTCACCCCAATCCAACCTCCTTTTTTAATTTCATTCTTGAATTTTGGTATTGCCATTTGCGTTCCTTTTGAGCCACACATCATTTTCTGCCTTTTTGAAAAAGCTTGCCTTGTTGTTAGCTGACCTGGCCACACATCAGAGCATCAGTACTCACCTTCCGCTTACCTCCACGGCTGCCGAATGTGCCGTCGTTCCACCTCAGGTGGAATCATTAACTACAATATCCTGTCTTCCCACAGTCCAATAAGTGCTGAAACCCTGCAGTCATACACCGCAATTAATCTCTTATGATGTGCAGGTACTGAACAGATTCATGTTTGATTCTCTCTATTGGGAAGTTGCTCATTACAGGTTGTAAAATAAGAGAGATGACAATTATGGGTGGGCCTTTCTTCTCCTTTCTTTTTTCTTTTGCCTTTACTTGAGCTCGAAGATCTTATTTTCCCTTTGATTTGCTCTATTTTATTACTTTTAAGGTAATTTTTTATGCAAGTTGTTTTTCATGTGCTTTTTTCACCTACTGGGCTATATCTTCTGCCTCCAGGCTGTGCTCTGTGTGATGCCCGTAGCTCCCCGTAACGGCAACTTGACTCAGATCTCACCAGCCTTTGTCTGACCATACAGTGACCCATATTATTTCATAGGATTTAAAATATCACTGTCATACTAATAATACCTGGATGCATTGCTTTACTGATTGCTTGAGAAGTTTTATTTGTTCATTCAAGCCCTTTGAAGCTAAGCATCCAATATGTTTCCTTAAGTTAGAGCTTGGAAATTTAAAAGTCAAGCTATTAGTTGTCAGCATCGAGCCTTCAAATGTCTAGAGGGATGTCTGCCCTTTCATTTGATAATGTCTCTGATAAATCCCAAACTGAGACACTGGTATGTGTTTTAGGGAGTTTTAATTAGATTCTGTTTTATCATTTATCAGACACATGAAGGTAAATGCAGAGTTTCTTCTTATATCAGTAAAATTTGTGTAAGAGTCATGGATCCGGGATTAAGGCTCCACAGCAGCTTTGATTGAATTATTTCCTAAGTTCTTTTTGCAATCATTATTGTAATGGACTCTGGATGGAAATACCTAAACCCCTTCACACTGGGTCACATTGATTTGCAGTGCTGATTTGCCAAATTTCATGAGGACTAAGATAAAAAGGGCTTGTGCTTTCAGTTGGAGAAGCATGCATTTATTTTAAACACAAAATCAGGCATGAAAAACTGGATCATTTGTTGTTTGATTTTATTTCTAAAATAAGTTTACAACTTCCCTCTGGCTTTGTCCTTTAAGACTTTATGATACAACAGCATTTTCAAAGACACTTAAACGATTAGAATAAAAAAGAGGGGTATTGGCACAGCAGCAATGAACTTTGCAATACATAACATTCAGTCACCTGGTCTTTACTGTGGCATGCAGAACTCCATGGAGCCAGGACACAGACACATTGACATTAACAATGCCTGGAGAGAATTACTTATTTTAAAAATGGTCCATCAAAATCAGTGTATTGGCAGATTGAGCAGGGAGAGTCTGTAAGTTTCTTACTAGATAATGCTGAATTAATAGTCTAGCTTAAATCCCATCTGCCTCTAAACTACAGGTACTACACTTAGGACCCCATGGAAATGCTTCTCTCTGCTCAGGACCCTCAGGTCATCTCTGCCTTTTGTTTCCAGAACAGAGAATGGATTTTCAGATTCCAAAAAAAGTAGGTAACAACAGTGACCCATTAAATGTAAAATACTTAAACAGACTTTGGAGGAGGGACTGGGAGTTCTGCCAGCAGACCAGAGAGTCATGCTTATTTTTGGACTCTGTACCCACAGATGTTTAAGAAAACCCTGCTAATTTGAGCAACAGCGTTAGGAGAGGTGGGGATATTCCCTCATCCCAGAGTGAGTGATGCATAGCCCCTGGTCACAGAATGCTTCAGAGAGCTGGGGGTTGTACACCACAGCCAGCTGAACTGAATCTGCTCCAGGCACTGAAATAAGTCTGGGAGGAGTTGTAGTCCAAAAGAAAGACAGAAAGAAAGAAAGGAAAGTATCGATGCATTCTGCATAAAGGCCAACCGAGCAGGCATGTGATGGACACTTAGATGATCTGACTCCTTCTTTGAGACAGAAACACCTCTTTTTAGATCAGATTAGATTTAGGCAAGGAGAATTCAGGCCGTCTCTTCTACTTTTCAAGAATTACTGTTTTCTTTCTTATGCATTCAAAATGTAACAAGATGACCATCAAGAGGTCTGTGAAAAAGAATACCTGTGGCAGAGGTGATGTGGCGGCAGTTATACTAAAAGCTACTTCATCCAGTTTGGAGAATCTGTTCCAACTTTCTTTTCAATTTGATTTGGAAAGCCACAGACCACGAGTAGCATTTAGCAAACATCCATATTGCTAACAGGCAGGTACAGGCTATTTTATGGGTGTTTATGAATGTAGATGTGACTGTTCATAAATGTAGTGATGAATAATAGAACAGCGAACGCTTTCTATACGGCAATGGTATCCTCCATGTAATGACTTCAAATACGTCTATAAATGGTGCCAAATCTGTCACCACACTGGCCATAAGAGAAGGAGAAGGCTGAGACACAGAGGCTGTGTGCAGATGACTAAATAAAGCAGGATAGGGTCCTTGGTGTACTCCTGCAGGAGAGGGGTGTGCACTAGGGCATGTCCATGTGCTAAACTCTCCTTTCCTTGCAGAGTGGGCAAGCACCCAAGGCAAGCGGTTTTTGGTGGTGCCTGGAAGAACTATCATGGGCACGGGATGAACCAGTGCCCCAGAGGACACAGGTGATACTGCAGTGCAGGATTGTGGGTTGCCTCTGTTTCATGTAGCCAGAGAGACCACCTGTTTGGCTCATGTACACACAGGGAAACTGTGGCAGAAGTAGGAGCTGACCTACCAGTCATTTATGTATTTTCTGGAATTTCAAAATAATACTGCAAGTTTGCAGAAAAGAAATAAAACTTCCTGTAATTCCATGTAACGTGAGAGCCACTGCTGGCTGCTGACTACCGGGAGGAATCGAGCCTGTCATTTCTAAACTACATAAACACAGCAAAAAAAACCTCTCTCTTTTTATTCCATACTATCGATAGTTTGATCTTGTCTTCTGTCATGAGGTCTGCAGAAAAACTTTGCCAAAGCTCTTGTTAAATGAGCCCCTGCACAGGCAGTCATTCACCTCCAGGCCCAATTCTTCATGGGTCAGGCGACCCAGCAGCTCCGCATGGGACCTTAATAAAACATTCCAGGAAAGCTCCAGGGACACACAGGCATTAAAGGCTGTTAACAGCACCATAATTAAAAACAAATTAACAGGAAATCTGAAATTGCCTTAAGAATTGTTCCTGTCTTGTGTCACATCTCATAAATCTCAAATTACCTTTGAAATTTGACTTAGTATTTCAGACTAGCTGCAAGATCAACAAACCACTACAAAGTAGTTAAAAACCTACAAAATTTGATTCCTTAGCACTAAGACCAGAGGATATCTTTGACAGTCTGCATGGCACTGACGCTTTTAAAACCCTTTATTTACTTCAGAGGAAAAGAACAGCACAAGAGAAGATGGTTCAGTAGCTGCAGTTGCATTTGTAGTGAATATTTCTCCAGCGTGACTGTTGGTTACTGCTGAACTTGAAATAAGTTAACCCGTTTTAGCCAAAGCATCCTTCCTGTCACAGGAAGAGTTAGGTAGTTTCTGCATTCTCATTTAGCCAGATGTTTATTATAACACCTAGATAATAAATGAAAATGAAAATTTCTTCTGGAAGAGTATGGGTTGAACTTTCCAGCATTTTAGAAAAGGCTATGCTTAAAGATTTAAACTATTGCTTGTTATGTTAATATGTTTTTTAATAAAGCTAAGCCAGAGGAACTATATAAGATTTTGACTCCATAGAGAACATGAAATTTGCTTCAAAATCAATTTTGAGCCTATAGGTATATGCTGATGAAACCGTAGGTATCTATTGTATGCTCACCAATTTAAAAGACAATGACGGAATTTGGTTTTGCAGGAAAACAAAATTTCAATTCAGTGTGTCAAGATTGCTATGGTTTCATTAAAAGCCTGATGCATCGGATATTTCATTAAAAGCTCAAATCCTGTGGAAAAGTAATTATGTGATGATCTCAACTTTTATTTAAAAACAATGCAGTTGTCCAGCCCCCCCGCCTCGCTGCAGAGAAAAGCTTGAAGATGTTTCCCAAGTGTATTCTAGAGACTCCAAACCTGCAGGCAAATAAAAGACCCCACAGATAATAGACTTTAAAATTCCAGGTCTTTGTGAACTCATCTTGCAGTTTTTTTCAGGGCTGACAATCCTGCCTCCTTAAAAAAAAAAAAAAAAATCTAATCATTTGCATTGTCAAAGAACGTCAGAAAATATAGCTTGTCATTTTTGTCAGCTTACCAGTTTTTTATCATTGCTCATAGCGCAGTTTCTCGTATTATATTAGTTAGACTACAAAGTTCTTCAGCAAGTTTTGGGTCCTTTTTTTCCCCTGCACACTAACATTTTTGTTTAATCCACGAAGCAATTATCAACTACACTGTATCATGTAAATCCCACGGATTTTTTTTCCCCCCTGCCAAACTTCCATGCATGAAATTCATTTCTGCTTTCTGCTAGGCTGTGTCGACACAGGTCAGTGTTCCACTGGCCCAGCTACCTAAGGGAGACCTGAAGGACTCAGTCTGTCCCCAGCGCACAGCGCAGCGTGGGATAGGGCAGCAGGCAACTGAGAGAAAAGGGAACTGAAAAGTGTTTGAACAAAACCAGTCCAGGGCACCAACAGATAAGGGACTATTTTTGTTCAGAAATTTAGTTCCTGAGATGTCCAGATGAGGCCACTGTGGTTTTATTATCCCGATTTCAAGAAAGGAAGTTAATTTGGTTACCTCAGAGTTTCCCGTCTCCACAACTGCAAGTGTGCTCAATAGACTGTTTTTCTGTTGGAGAACAAAGAAAAGGAAATGCTTATTTTTTTTTTCTTCACGTAGCAGTTACGGTACTCACGGAGGCAGGAAGGGAACCGGACAATGGAAGCTGCAGATGTGGAATTTCTTTTATAAATCCTCTTTGCCGCTGCTGCTGCCTGACAGGCAGTGGAGATAGGGCAATGCAATAGCAGGAGATGCTGCGAGACTGAAGCAGAGCAAGCATTTTTGTTTGATAGAGAGCCCTGGGTGAAGCTTTCCAACAGCCCGACCCAGACCGTACAGGCTTAGTTTCAAATCAGCAGTGTGATGCAAAACCAGGGAAGGGTACAGAGCGCTTTGGCTGAGTCACGCAGTTAGGAAACGGGGATTTCTGTGGTGAGAGGCTGGACTGGGCCCTGCCAAGTCCCCAGGCAGTGAACTCTAATGCATTTTGGAGATGGGGACAACATTCTCATCCAAAAATATCTGGCCAGCCGGGGGGGAGACTGTGGCTACAGGGAGACTGTGCTTCCTTTGTGTTTTGTTTTTGTTTGTTACTAGAAGTGACCTCTAGAAGGAAGAGCTCTGAACCACGGGGACATGGGCGCAGGTGCAAGCTCAGCCATGGGGAGGGACGCTGGCCACTGGGCAGAGCTGCGGCAGGTTCCTTGTTCCAGCAGTGTGATTAAAAGAAGGAAATGCCTAACTTTGCAAATGCTTTCTAAAAGGCTTTTTTCTTCCCTTCGTGTTTGCTGCTGCAGAAGGGAATGCCTTGTTCAAATCCATTTAGGCAGCCTGATAATAGGTGCATTTTTAACAGCAGCTGGGCAGACAACCCAGAGTCAGGACTCGTGAGAGGCTCTCGGTTTTGCTTCTCCACCTGCTTGGGCTGAAGGGCCACATTTTAGCCTCAGGTCCCCCTGTCACATGCAAGGCCAAATCTGGCTCGAGCTTGGCCTGCTCTTGAGTTTCCTCTCCCCCACTGAGCGGCTCCTCTGCCTACAGCGGCAGGGCTATCTCTGCCACTCTGGGCAGCGCGTTTGGATGATGGTTAACAAGAACACTGAGTCAGAGCTTATGGCTGTGATGGGATTTAATATAATGTTTGTTTGTAAACTGACAAATATTGGCGGAAAGTGCTTGCGAGGGAGGGATCTGTGACTCAGTCAGGCTGCCAACCCGCTCTAACCAAACAGCTACAACTGGCTCATCCAGGCACTTCAGGGAATGAAATATTTCAGCCTCAGGACCAATTGTTTTTATGCCATGCAGCCCTGTTAAGGCGCATGTTTTAATTGCGTGGCTCGCTCAGCTTGCCACCATCTTGCGCTTCTTGCTGTGGTCCTGGCTTCTCTCCTGTTGTAGGACCCCGCTCGCCAGACACAACCATAGGGATGCCCCCCCCCCCGCAAGCAGGTGCAAGCTCTATGAGGGACGCAAAAACTGAAAAGAGACTGAGCAACGCTTGGCAGTAAGAAGGGACTGTGGGGATTGACTCCAAAGAGGTTGCTGGAGTGCCCCAACTCCCAGCTGCAGCTTCATGCATAGTCCTTTAGCATCTGAGCTAATGCAGAGTTTTAAGGTGAGGATCTCTGAAATGAGGTGGTGGGGAGGGTACACCCATCACCAAATCTCTCAGGAAGCAGCAAAGCAGTTCCATCACCATGGATCCACTGGAGAGGAAAAGCCCTGGAAGTCTTGTAGTATTTGCTGCAATTTTCACCTAGTTTAAATGGTCCCTGAAGTTTTTACGTATCCTTTTTAGGGTCCCTTTGAGTTTAAACTCACTGCATATTCCTGCAGCAATATAATTTCCTTTCATCAGCAGAGCTAGCTTCAGCTGTTGTCGGGTATTATTATACCTCACTGCTTCCTTCCTCTCCCATCAGTCCCTCTCTCCCGAAGTTAAATGTCATTTATAGTTCAACCTATTTGACTGCTAGTCCCCCTGTACCCCAGAATAGCCCAGAAAGACAGGTAAGTTCACGGGGAAAGGGACATCAAGCAGCTACATTTTCTGCAGCACAAAAGAACCAGACCCCCAGAATCTCGCTGATTGATAGATATAAAAGTAGCACAGGACATTTAGGACAGAATGATTTGGGCAGAACTGCATGGTATGACTGCTCACACTTGGCAACGTGGGTAGCAAGCAATCATCCAAGTGGGCGCAGATACCACTGCAAAATGTCACTGCTTCAGTGAAGGTGGTACCCTTTCTGAAAAGAAAGAGGCCTATCCTCACCACATAGGGGATATAAAAGCTAACACTTTTTATGAGCATTAACTTGTTCTTTTTTTTTTTCTTACCTAAACAGAAAATAAGGACTCACATGAAAAGTCTTTACCAGCATTTTGCAGTGTGCAAAGTTTTCCAGTGGACTGGTAACTATTTCAGTGAAATCAGAAACATCAAAATAAAAATGATCGTGAAAATGTCCTTTAAATCTGAAATGAAGTGATGGCGTCTTTGTTTGCTTGTTTTCTTCTATAGCTTGCTTGTTTGTTTTTTGAAGTTACTCTTGTTAATTGTCCTGCAGCCATGGTATGTACTGGATAGCCAAGAAAGCTGACATGGTGAAGTTATATACAGCATCCTTGTGACCTTTTTGCAGTGAAGATACATATCTGTCCAATAAAGCCCAGGCCAAATGACAGTGACAGCTGCCTTGTGGCATCCAGTTTGAATTGAACAGGTTTGCTCACAAGTCAGGAGCAAGTATTTCATTACAGACTGTGCACCAAGACCAACATAAGCCCCCAAAAGTGAAACTTTCCCTCAGCAGCTATGGAAACTGCCCCAGTGGACTGAGATGCACTTCACAGGCTCCTCCTTGTCTCCTTGCTTTGACTTTCCTGCCTCCTGCAAGCTGTCATCATTTGTTGGCATTTGCATGTTGGTGTAGCACTTGCAAGGGAAGAAAACCTCACTTCATCTCTCAGGAGGGATCCAGGGTGTTATGGGAACGGAGCACTCGAAGAACAAGGGGCGAAGGAGTATGGTTTTTCTGAGGAAAGGTCCAAAGTTGCCTGCGTGGGAAGATGCTCTTCTCTCAGGGAAAGAGCCCAAGTCACTGCTGAAACGAGGACTGCGTTACATCAGCTTGAGCCTCATAATGAAAGGGATGACCAGCACGCCTGACTTCTTGTGGGGACTGCCCGAGGTGCAGAAACTGAACCTTTCACGCAACCAGCTGGTGGTGATTCCTCCTTCACTGGGGAAACTGGACAGGCTGGTAGTGCTGAACTTGGGTGGCAACTGCCTCAGGTGTCTGCCTAAAGAGATTGGGCTTCTGAGGAACCTGAAGGTCTTGTTTGTCAATATGAATTGCCTGACAGAAGTACCAGCAGAGCTCAGCTTGTGCAGGAAGCTGGAGGTTTTGAGCCTCTCTCACAACCGCATCTCACAACTGCCTTTGAGCTTCACCGATCTGACAAATTTGAGGAAACTGAACCTTAGTAACAACCGCTTTGTGCAAATTCCCCTCTGCATTTTTGCACTGAGGAGCTTAGACTTCTTGCACCTAGGGTCCAACAGGCTTGAAAACATCGCAGAGAGCGTCGAGTATCTGGTCAATTTGCAAATCTTTATCGTAGAGAATAACAACATACGCACCCTGCCACGGTCTCTCTGCTTCATCACTGCTCTGGAGTTACTAAACGTCGATTACAACGCCATACAGACTCTCCCGGACGACCTCTACCTGCTGCGCCGGCTGCCACGCATCGCGTGGAACCCAATGGACAAAGGCCTCCACATCGCCCACAACCCCTTGTCCCGGCCCCTGCCCGAGGTCGTTGAGGGGGGGCTGGATGTCCTCTTCAACTACCTCAGGGAGAAAAAGGAGCACAACTGAGTTTCCGCTGAGCTTGGGATTAAGCCTGTCATCAAGACTCAGTCATAGCAGAGCGCTTTTCTGCACAGGCATTTCCACTTCATAACGCTTGGATTTCGAAGACTGTGGATGGCGTTAGTAACAGTTGGAGGAAAGCAAGTAAAGTATGATGGTCTTGATTAAGCGTGTGAAGAGTAAACTTTCTAAAAATAGCCACCTCTGTAGCCTTCAGTGTGGGTCTGCTTGGGTGTTTTTAGGAAAAAAACTCCAACAAACTTGTGATAAAATGTTTGCTCTTCGTTTGACAGAAACAAATTAAGGCAGACTGCTGGAAGTGCAGAAACGTGTATTTGCCAGCTATTAGGTTGGAGGAATATTAATATGAATTGGATTTACTATATGTGATTGCAGTTGCACTTTAACTCCTGCTCACTTCTTCATACACAGATAATCCACTACATAAACAAACACTGCTATCTAAAATGAATCTCAAGGAAAATGTTTAATTTACTTTCGGCAGTGAATATATCCCGAGCTATATTAGCTCACAGACAGTATATTACTGGCCAGTTCAATACCATTTGTTGTTTACCCCACAGCTGTGCACTGGCCTCTATAAATTACAGGTGAAGATTGCTGTTGATGAGGCGATTTCCCAGTTCTTTGGAAGAAGACCCCAAACTTCCCCAAAGCCCCTAGTTCCCCTCCTGAGACACGCAGCCTTTCCCATGGAGCCTCCTTGGACACCAACAACGGTGCATCACATCAGCTGGGAGCAGCATCCACACAAAGCAGAGAAATGAATGTGGGTCCTTATTCCCTCAAACGAACACTGTCAGATGAAGTTGCTTGTTACCGGATGAACAACTGCACTCCGTTCCCTTTCCCGCATCCCTGCAATCGGAACTGTGGAGTAACTTTACTCAGGAGGCAGTACGTCTCCTAAAGGTGAAATATTTCTTTCAGGAAAAGCAGCATAAAACCAATCATTGGCTTAAGTAAGAGCTTCAAAACCAAATAGTTATTTCTGTGATTTTCAGTATCAGCCAGTAGCATAAAAGTCAGGTCTTATGTGGTTTCTAATATTGATCTTCTGTGAATGTCCTTCATCAAAGTTTTATCTGGTAATAAAGAGGCAGTGTGAAAGAGCTGTTAATTTATGCAACCTGGTTTTTTTGTTCCCTCACACCAGTGTAAAACAGAAGCAACTCTGTTGAAATCAGTTGAGATAAATGCTTGTAATGGCAGTGTAAGAGGAATGAGCCTGTAATTCTTGAGCTAATTAAGAGTATTCAAAGCTACTTTTAAAGTGCTTCCTATCTTATGTCAAATCTCAGGAATCAATGATTACTTTCTAAAACATAATTTGCTCCAAATTATGGAAGGCTGCAGCAGGCCAATCCTGCTTCTAGTGAAGCTAATGGACAACCCCTGGCTGAGGGAAAAACTCTTCAGCAGAGGCAGAAGCAGCCTGATAACAGCAGACAATTATGTAATTCATAGCTACATGCAAGCAAACGCAGCACCTTTGGCCACGCTAATGTTATCAGTGAGGTATTGAACGTAGCAATGAAGAATCGGTGCTCACAGAACATTCCACTGTGGGGCTGCCGACCCTGATATTCTATTATGTTGGATTGTTTCGTGTATCGTTTGTTATCTTAATCGAGAATTTCAGTGTTACGCCCAGGAATCACAGTTTCCAAGTCTGAGGTCAAGGACAAATCTTATGTTTCTAGCAAACAAGAAACCTTTTTGAAGGGCACATTTGCTCGAGCATTAAGTAAACCAACAAACAAAGCAAGTAAATAAACACCAAAGCACAGTTATTTTGTGACTTTTTTTACTTAATATATGTTTCAAATGCAAAGATATTTTATGTGTAGCTTTACATGTATTTGTTTCACCCGTGCGATAAGATTTATAGCAAAGTTCCAAGTTTTTTAATGAACAATACGTCTAATAAATTAATATGTGATTAAATTAGCGACAAGAAATAAAGCTGCAATTATTTATAGAAATACCAACAGATAATTCTTGGAGGGGATTAGGCACAGATTATTAACTTTTCTAAATGTCCATTTCATATCCCAAAGTCTGGCATTCACATAAACACTGCAGTCCTGCAACAGTGCTTTGCAGGAAAATTAGATGCCTATGGCATTAATCACCTGAAAAGATTTTCCACATATCAGTATCCAGGATTATATGACACCAGATAGCCTTCAATGTGATCTGACTAGAAGAGGTATGCACAGTAATTTACATGGAAGATGTGAGACTGGACTGTGTGTGTTCATTAGGATACCACTACAGAGGGTGAGAAACAGCGAATGATTCAAGAAAATGGTCTCCAGGCAGGGGATTAAAAGGCAAATTTGACATAATCAAATGCATCTGGAGAAGCAGTTATAACATGAAGTGCAATACCAATAATTTAAAATTCAATTATTCAATTGAATAATAATAACCTTTTACTCAAGCTAATAAACCTTTGTAAGCATACGAAACACATAAAAGTCTCTGCCTTTTTAAACAGAATAATAAAATTCATTGAATAAATGGTACTTTAATGTATAATTCAGATTTTACCATTAAGAAGATAATTTCTACTGAACTGCTGTAGTCTTTCTTTCATTCCTCAATCAAGACCCTTATAAATAGCTTTCTCGGAGATACAGAAAATGATCTCACATGACTAAAGGTAATGTTCTGAATTCTTCCTGTAAAAAGAAAAGACTGTATATATCACTGTTAATGTATAGAAATACGCATGAGAGGCAAATAAAGATACATGTATTTGCATCTGAGAGGGAGCACGACAGAGAAAGTAAGCAAGAGAAGCAGGAGGGAGATAGAAAGCATGATGTCACATGTTGGCCCTAGATTCAAGCAGGGCATTAGCAAAGAATCAGTGGATCTCAGCGTTGTCATCTGATATTAGCTGTACAGATGACAGGGGAAAAAAGGAGCTGAAACGCTGTAGGGATGGTAGTCATATCTCATAATACATGACGACAGTACCACTTCTATGTGTATATTAAATGATATGATTTTGACATATAATCTTTCAGAGAACTACATGCGGAATGTTACACTTGTTTCTAGTACTCACTGAAGTTTTCTCATCCTAAGCCTCACAGCAGCATAACTTTTGATGCATCTATTATTTTTGTTGTTATTGGTGGTGGTGTTCTTCAAAGGAATGGAAAAAGTGGGATCCACTCATGGAAAAGGATTGTCTCTTGGCAGGGTGACATTTCTATGGCTATCACTCAGAGAAGCTCTCAAAGACCTTAGAGAAATTCTTGATGTGGACAAAACAATCAGCAAAGCACAAGAACAAAGTAGAAATAACATAGTCAGGGGTCAAATGATTGGGATAAACATAATATACAACAGGGCTATACAATTTTTTCCCCAGCTATCATCAAATACACTGGTGGTAAATTTGGTGAGGTAAACGGATTCCATCTATTTTTATTTTAATTTGAAAAGAAAGCTGCATTCTGTGAAAAGTTTAAAGTCTAGTCAACAAGCAAAGCCTTTGAAAACTGGAAGGTTTCAGGCTCTTGGCCTAACCAAAGTTAATACTTCAACCTTTGACTGAAGGGAACACATTTTTAATCTGAAATGTTGCTGTAACATCTCTCTGGAAGTTAAAGCTGAAATGTGTTGTACCTACTGCTCTGGGGCTACTGGTCAAACCTGCCACATGGGCAAACTTCCTCATGCTGCTCGTGACCGGCAACTTCCCAAAATCCATTACAATGTCCCAGCAGCCCCGTGGGGCACCCATGGGCATGCAATCTGGCCAGGAACACTGGCCCGTTACATGAGCCAAGCAGCAAGAACCTACAAAGACCAATTTCCAAGATGTACCAGGGTGGCATTTCAAAAGAGAATTTTTCAGATTCCAGCTGAAAGCCCTTGAAATTCAGAATAAAGATTTTATGATTATTATTTTGGTCGAAAAATATGTCAACATTTTTTTTTCCAACTTGCCAATATTTTCTCCGTACTTTTCTTCATTTTCATCAAAATTCCTCCTTTTTCTCAAACTCAGAAACAGTTTCTAGGCATTTTTAATATAAGAATACACATTCTGCAGTTAAAACTTTTTAGGATATAAATGAATTAGTTTCCTATTACTATGGTGTAGCTTCAGGAAACCATATCTTTCAGTTAATATTTTTAAGAACTTCACAGTCATCATTTAAGTGAAGGAGGATGCATCTAAAAAGTATTGCATTGATCCTGGAGAGATTCGAACACATTCTTTACTTTGCTAGGCCAGCACACTACTTGAAAAAACATATCACAGCATATAATTTCCACAAGGAGAAAAATCATTGATACTTCAGCTTATTTCCTTAACCAAAGAAAAAAAGAAGCCTCAAAGGTCTTCATTACATGAGAGATAAATAAAGGTAAATAAAGAGAGATAAAGAAAGAAAGCAAAGAAAATGAACTAATCAGCTGGTCAGTATAGTTTCACCAAATTCCAGGGGTAAATTTGCTGCACAATCTTCAGACAGCAGTTCTTAAATGATTCAAGGAGTGTTTCAGACTGCCTTGCACTGTTCTGTTAAGTATAATTAATATGTAGGAAGAAAATTATATAAAAATAAAATATATAACAATTTCTAAAATATTAAGAAAATAAGCGTATTATTATGTCACATGTGCTTCTGCAGTCCACACATGTGGGAGCTGAAATCCTGAAACAGTTACAGCCAAAGGAAAACTTCTGCTGACTGTAGAAGGGCCCGCATTTTTGTGAGAATATATACATTTACCATTTTATATATGGCAAAAACAAAATTTAAAAACTCAGTAGATGTTTAAATGGGTATGAGGCTTCAGATATATTGGGACAGAGGTACACTTTAATACTCGCATGTGGAGTAAATCTGAAAATCCTTTTATAAAATTGCATAATCCTTCCTCTGTACTAGTAAGAGGAAGAATAATAATTGCAAAAGATGAAAAAAGAGACACTGAAACAGCTCTCCTTAGAAATGTATTAGGTTACCTGAACACCCTGAATATTCCAAGAGGAAATCAAATTCATATAAAGATTTTTTAAAAGTGGGAATTACATACAAAATGTTTTTCTCCCTCCCAGCAATCCGGAGAAAAGTAGACTGCTAACATTATTAGTTTTAAATTCTTTTTTCATCCCCGGCCCACACTGATCCCATGCATTTATCTGTGGTGCAACAAGAGCCAACAAGTCCTCAAAAAACATCCCTCAGCACTGTCTTCTGCAGCCCAGCGATACCAACAGCGTCCTGCAATGGTATGGCCGCCTACCACACCGGACTACTTTGCAGGGTTTAGCGACAAAACCTGAAATGTATCCTCCAATGTATGTGGAGTCACGCCATGCATGGCTAAAAAGGTGGTTTCCAGTGAAGCAGGAAGTGTAGCAACAGCTTCAGAAAAGGTCACTGCAAATTGTGCTGCCTCAGAAAGTGAGCTTACCCAGGCAGATGGAAAAGACGGCCAAAGGGCAGAGCTTTATGTTTTCCTAGGACTCAGAGGAGTTCCAGACACTGTAAATTCATTGATGGATAGCCTGTTTTTAATTTCCACTTCCCAGACATTAAAAAAAAATATATTTCTCTTTTCTTTTTTGATACAGCTCTTTGAGGGAAATATATATTGCTCCATTTTCTTCCTGATCTCCAGCCTTTGTGTCATGGGCATATTCACAAAAGCAACAAATCGCTTTTCCCTTCCTGCAAAGCCAATGTTGCCAGGTGTGGGTGGACATAAAAACATATCGAGGGTCCAATCTCTCACCCTCCACGCAAGGAGGGCTGGACGGGGGAGGCTGGCAGGCTCCACAACCACCGGTCACGAGGTGGGTAACCTATCCAAAAAAGGTGTCATGCTCACGACACCAACTTTGTGCACCTGCCTTAGAGGTTTCAGAGAGTGGTTAGGCTCCAGACACTGTGTCCATGGTTGATGGAGAGAGATGGACGCCTTACTCCCGGGAGGCACCGGGAAAGTATTGTTGCTGAAATGCCCCACGTTGTCCTGAGGTCTCTCCCTGCTGACCAGAGAGAGCCCCAGGACATCTGCAGCCTAATTTAGGCATCTGAAGCAAGGTCAATGAAGCTGTAGGCTACAAATACCTTCCTTTGCCTGGCCTTGCCTCTGCAGCATGTATGCACACGACACGAAGCACTATCTCTCAATATAGTATAACATTGAGACATGCTGAAAAGGGTTGGAAGATACATCAGAGAAACACCAACATGCTTACAATGCCCTGTGCCAAATGCTTTCAATGGCAGAAAATCTTTTCTCCCTAGCTATTAAAATGCTCCACCTCAAAACAGGGGTAAGCAGGACACATTTAAAAGAAGCCATTGCAGTTTTTAGAAACGGCATTCGAAAATCAGCTAAAAGAAATTTCCAAGTTTGTAACAGCAAACTTTTACAGTAGAAAATTGCTTCCATCTAGAAAACAAAGTTATTTTCATTATACTTTCCTTGCTTGTTCTTTGTCGGTTTTGTTTTTAAAAACATAATGGAAGTCTGTCTATCTGTATATGGGGTTTTGTATTGGTCCATGCATGTATACATATTTTCCCTATAGGGGACAACAGAGGCTATTAGTGGTTCCTAAATTGTTTGCCTGTGTAAGCAGACAAGTCTCTCTGGCATAGGGTAATATAGTGCCCTGTGAGTGGCATTGATGGGAGAGCTGAAGAATCCAGAAGAATAAAACCTTCATTTGGGAAATTCATTCAATTGAGTGTGACTTGGTTAAGATAATGGTTTTCCATAGCCATTTTTTGTGCACAAGGGTCCTGTATATCTTTCAGCACACTTACCTTCTCTTTCCAGTTGGAAAATAACACTGTAAAGAATAGATTGTAATGTGGTGTTTGTGTGTTCTGTCCACATACAAATGAAGTTACAAAGATACTAACCTTGAATTCAATTAATTTAAAAAAAGAAAAATCCCTCTGAGCATGTGTGTGTGCGTGCATTTGTGTGTGCATACGTTTGGAGGTATTTGGGAGGTTTTTACAATGTTTTGCAATGTAGTATGTGAGGAATACATGTGAGCTGACTGAAAAGTAGCATATTTCACTGCAAATAAAATGCTGGTAATTTAGCATCAAAACAGGACTTAAAACACATGGTAAATTATGTTGCTTTTGAATTTCTTGTACATTAGTTTTTCTGGGTGTCTTTTAGTGTTAGATATCACAAAGTTCATTGGGACTTTTATTAAGCAATGTGGGTATTTATAATAGGAAGAATTCGGATTCAGTCTTTGTTTTATTGATCAATAATCATACAAGCAGATACATTGATTTTCTCTTAGTCACTAAAAGTTTAGTAGCTCTTGCAGTGAACTATTTGAAGTGCATTCTTTAGCCCACCAAAGAAGAAAAGAAGTTAAATTCTACACAGCTTGATGCATCTAAGAAAATGTATAGATCCGACACCAGACAATACTTTTGGAGTTCAGTTTGGCCTGGATGTTTGTAGCAGGCTCAAATGGAAAAGTTTAGAGAATTTTCACACCCAATTGTCTGGGCTACTCCTAGAGACAGGGGATGAAACACAGCTGGTTCAAAATTTAGTTTAACTTCAGAAGAACTTTAGTAGTTGGTTGTTTATCAAAAGCTGATGTATATGTTTTAACCCTCCCCTTCAATCTCCGTATTTTATTTGGGTAAGTTAATATAACAGTCTTTACTAGGAGTCTTAATAGCCTCTTCTTACACTGTGTGAAAACATAAAGCCAGTGTCTCACAGACTTCGGATACTACGTTTTCTAGTCCTGCTTGGAGGACCAGAGGTTGCTCTGGTCTAAATGATCCACCAGGGCTTGGAGAAGAAAAAGCAAATTAATGCTCTTAGTTAGACTTGGAAAGTTTTCAGTTTCACAAAGCCCATATCTGGGACAGATTTGATTTATTTCTCATTTGGCTCAAAGTTATGCATTTACAGCAGTGAAGATGTTTCATCTTCCTTGGACTGGCATGCAGATATTAGAGTGTATGGGTGAGAAAATTCACCAGCATGTCCAAATCCTCACAAGGACTAGCCCTTAGGGGAGGATGTGGAAATTCACCAGGGACACAGAATTCTCTCTGGTGTATCAGGTGTCCATTAGAGAGGCTATTTAATGTTCTTTAGCCAGGCTAATATGTTGCAAAGCAGTGACATTTCAAGACTTATCCGTGAAGATAATAGCTCTTCTCAGTAAGTAATTTTCACATTTACATCAATTTAGCATAGTCTAGATTTGGATAAAGATAAGCATAGCTTTTCTCTTGCCAGTGTTGCCAGGGTGATGAGTCACCAAACTGGGATTTCTGCAACAGTCCCCCCTCTCTCTTGTACTCCCCAAACCAGCAGTTGGCTATTCTGAGCAGGACCTAGGCTTGCGTGCATATCCAACAACAAATACACAGCAGAAATGGCCCACATTTGTCTTGCCACAGTTCATACTGGTAACAGTATATTTTAAAATATTAGATAAATAATAAACATAAGGGGAGCCAGGGGGAAAAAATTGCCACTTTAGAGGCTAGACATCTAGTCACTTTAGTAAGAAGCCAGGAAGGCTGATGTACAGTTTCTTCTATATTAGCTATCTGCATTTTCCCATTAATTCTATTGTCTTTTTCTTTTCATTTGTCCTTCCTCCTTGTTTTATTATGTTCTCTCTTTTCTAGTGCTACTCACTCTCCTTCCTTTTTTTGTTTTGCCTCTTTGTTTCTTATTAACAAGTTTCGACATTTTTAATTAAAGTTGACTGCTTGACTGATGCCAGCTCAACCCTTCTTTTCTGAATTTGCCCTCCAAAACAGGTTAATCATTAGCAGAGGCCTGTCTTCATCAACTACACAGGGGGATAACAAAAAAAAAAAAAGAAAAGATGAAGAAAGAAAAAAACCCCAACAAACAGAATAAGTGAAAAATGGGGAACAAGCCTCAGGAAGCAGTAACTAGCCCAAAGAGCAGAATATACTCTGCACTTAGCAGCATGTTTCTGTACCCCTGTAGCTCATAAATCCTCAGTCTCCAACACAATTCTAGATGGACATTTGTGTCAACCAACTACTGAAGGGCTGTTGCAAATTTTAAAGACATAGGAAAGCATCTATGCACAACTGTGAACAAACAAGTCCTCTCTTCATCTGACTTATTCTCCAGAGGTCCCCACCTGTTCCCAGTGAAGCTCTACATATATTCACTGCCTCTGTTACCTGTATTTTGGAAGTGAGAAATTTCGGTCCCCCTGGTTGTTATATTGCTACAGAATGATTTAGAAACATGTAAAAGCAGGAATAGATTCTCTTGTCTAGCCCCATATTTTGCCATGTGCTGCAGACAGTGAGATTTATTCTCCATTTCTGCTGTAAAAATATGCCAGCCTCACTCCCTTTCACCAGTGTGTAATACACTCCTACTCTTTGGTGTCTGCTTTAAAAGGGAAGCTGCAGTCTGAGGCTGGAGCAACGATGCATAGCCACAATTACAGAGAGCGGTAACAATTATGCTGTTCACAGAGAGGTATTCCCTTTAAGTTCAGGACAGGAGGAAAAAAGGCAGGATAAAGAAAGGGAAGACAACAGGATCCAGTAAAGTAGCACCAATTTGCTTGCTTCATTTGGACTGACCTAGCTGATGTGCATGTGTGGTGTGAAGCTCAGGACTGCCCTGCCATGACTGTCAGGCAATTTTTTTTGGGGGGGCTCTCCTTGTGTGGCGTACTCACCCCAGCAAAGCAGGACCAAGGGAACTGCTCCTACAAGCCTCACCTCCCATTGAGTACAGTGGGAACTGTAGGCATGCAGAAGTGAAGAGGGCTGGACTCGGTGTACACAGGGCGTCATGGCATAAGATACAGTAACAGCATAATAGTATAATTTATCCAGTAGTTCTGGCTGAAAATAATGTTGTTGCTTACTGCTGGGTGCCTGAAGGTGCATCCAGCTCCATGGAAGGTGGTGCTGCATCAGTTTTGCATTTAAGGGAAGGGTACAAAAACTCATCTGCCTCCGAGGAGAACCTCCTGTTTCAGGATCCATAGAAACTCAGAGATAGATCTGAAATGACTATGACAGTCAGTTTTAACGTCCCTTCTCAGCCTGACACTATGAAACATAAATCAAACCACTGTACAGTACCAGTGAACAAATGCAGTTAGAGTCTTATTACATAGAAGCAGGCAAATAATATGACTAGAAGGGCATTTTAATACATTATACTCGTTACTTGGTAGTTTGATGTCAAATATATGAAATATTAAGCAAGATATAATAATCCCTCTAGTAATGTAAAAATGTTCACATTTTTAATCTAGAGATCTCACTGATGAGGCATGATTGTTCAACATCCTAGAAGGCAGCTTTCTAAATTATGCTATTCCCCATGGCAAGTGAAGGACAGATCACAGACTTAATGGAAGGAGCATTTTTGTTTTCCCTGTTGAACAATGGGATTTACATTTCAGCCCTCCAGCAAGCAGAGTTACTCATGATACCTTCTAAATTAGTACCACCTCATAAGTTGCACCCAGGGTACCTCCTAAATTAATAAGTAATACATTTAGGAATCCCTGAAAGGCTTATTATCTCCTGTCTAATATATCATTAGCACTGTATATAATTTCTGACACAGTGTGCCCACCCCTTCCTCTAGTGAAAGATTCCCACAGGTTAAATAGGGCATTGTAGAAGTCCATTTCTGGCTTCCCATTATACTTCTGTATCTGCAGAGGAATTAAGGCTAACTGCAAAAGAATCATTCCCCTGGCCTTTCAGTTTATGTGCTTTCGTAGCTGCAGAATAACAGCAGAATTGCCGGTCCATTATGTTATCATTTCTATTTGATGGTATAAAAGTAAATGCTATATTCATAGCCCCATCTCCAGATGAAAGAGAGCTGTCATTCCAAGGTTAGGATATTTGCTTCTGTATCCCAAGCCCTCCTGGCTGTTTTAGATACCTACGCTGCCGCAGGCATCTTTGAGCTGCTCACGCACCTCTGTGTCACCACTCAGGATAGTGGCAGGAATCAACACAGGGAGAAGAAATGCTGATATAACAGTTCCTGTTGGGAAGTAGCTGCTCATTAATATGCTCTCAGGCTGTCATACTTTGAGATGCTGGTCAAAGGTGTTTGCAAAGCTGGAAATCAAGAAATGCTCACCTCTTCAGCCTTGTCTGCGCTAAGAATTTAACTCATTGCAGCCAAAACAGCTCAGCAGCTGGAGTAGCTGGAGCAGTGCTCACACAGGTTTAGCCAGAGCATGGAGATACTGCTAACAGCTTAATACATCCCCCCCAAGCCTCATCTGAGTTCCCCCACTGTCTGCTTCTAACACAGAGCATGCCTGTGGCACTGGGATCCAGTTGCTTCGAAAGGTTTCATTCGCTTAACATCAGCGTCAGATGCCTTCATCCCAAGTAGAGGGCTGCTGGCAGCAGAAAGCTGTTTCTAGGCAAACTGGATCCCTGCAGGCATTTGCTGAGACCGGGCACGGCCATCTCTGGCAGGGGTTACAGCGATTCCTCACTTCCCTGAGACAGTTCCCATTACCTCCATTTCCAGCAGAGGCCTCGTTGAAGTTCAGCTACTTTCCCTCAGCAGGTGTAAGGCAGAGCAAATGCTGAATCTTCTGACTTCAGAAGGAACATCCATCACTTTATTTATTTAGTTTTTATTGTGCTAGCTAGAATAACTTGCATCTATGAGCTTTTAATAGTGTTCTTAACTGTAGCTAATAAGCATGGCACAAAGATGCCCATCATCTTCTTGGAAATGGGCGGCAAAGAGTTTACACAATAGGAGGGTGGGGGGGTTTTTCAGACTCACAAGAAGACATATATTATATTTCTTTCTGGAGATACCTTCCAGCTGCTCAGTGAGGTGACAAAGAAACAAATCCATCTACAGACTCTCTGTTACTTCTTTTGTGAATAGCTGCCATTTACATTATAAATGTTTTAACAAAGACACATTGAGCTAAATTTAACCCTATGACTTCGATGAGTTTAGTCCATTGACTTTGTGAAGGAAAATACAGAGCTGAGTCTTGTTTTTGATTAAGCTGACGAGTACAAAGAACTCTCTCAAAATTCGCCACTGTGGGACCTCAGCCAGCAGAGGCCCATAACCAAATAACGGCAACTTGTTATCACTCTTTGATTATAAGTATCTGTTGGCTAAATATGCACAAAATGAGTATCTCTTATTTTTAATAGATAATCTTGTTGCATCTATTTTTAAAGAACAAAGACTCTACTCTCCATTTCTGAAGGTCCCACTAACTAACTTAAATACGGTAGATTGAATTCCAGAATGACTAAATTTGATTTGTAATGAGAATCAGATCAACAGATTTTTCTTATCTCAATGCAAATGTCCTTCATCTATGTGAATTAGGAGTCTCAGTCAACTCTGAGTTGACTCTCACAAACTCCCAGAATTCAATTTCCTGAGCAGGAGACAGTATAGATTAGTTTGATTTATAATAAATTTCAATCCTCCCAAGGTAGCCACTGCCAGCAGTGTCTCCTCTTTCAGAGCTGTAGATCTTAAAATATAGGAGTCAGATACTGAGGTTAATAATTAATGTGAAGCCTCCAGATCTTATAGATATTCCAATCTAAAGTAATCATATAAAGTTCCAAGAAGCCAAAAAAGAGACAGAAAGAAAGTCACAAAAAATGCATCCTTGATGCAGCCTATGTGTGCTAAGGCAGTGATTCAGGTACTTTAGTAATGGAGTGTGCGTTCATTCATTAACAGTAGAGACCAGGATTCATAATTTGAACCCATGCAGGAGCCGACTCCCGTTCTTGGAGTACAGCTATCTTCATAGCAAACACTTCATCACAAGTTTTAGCCCTTTCTTAAATTCAAATTTATACCCTTGAGTGCAAAGATCAGGTCTGCAGTATGAAGCATCTCTGAGTTACCGCAGAGCATCTGTTGCCCCAGAATCCCACACTGTCTAGTTCCAAAAGCCTCACCTCCACGCGTTGTTAATGAGTCTAGGAAAAGTGGCAAAGGACGTAGAGGACAGCTTGGAAATCTGCAGATTAAGAGAAAACCAAAGTTTAACACCCACAGCAGACAAATAGCAGGGATTCTGTAGCACGTGTGCAAAAAGAATAGTTGAGCAATGGTCTAACGAGGAAAATGAGTAGATGCTGGAGTATGTGAAGAATAACCTTTTGCCTATAAATATTTTTAAAGAGGGATGTCCTAGTATGGGAAATTTTTTTAATGGGACCTATTAAATATAACACCCCTTGGGCTAACAGTGTTAGACTATCCATCCTGCAAAATGTCCTTAAGGAGTAAGTTGAGCATCCAGAGGGAGGTCATAGGCCGGACTTTTGGGGACAGACTTTTTAGTAGGGACTGTAGCGATAGGACAAGGGGTAATGGTTTTAAACTAAAAGAGGGTAGATTTAGACTAGATATAAAGAAGAATTTTTTTTTACAATGAGGGTGGTGAAACATGGGAACAGGTTGCCCAGAGAGGTGGTGGTGGTAGATGCCCCATCCCTGGAAACATTCAAGGTCAGGTTGGATGGGGCTCTGAGCAACCTGATCTAGTTGAAGATGTCCCTGCCCGTGGTAGGGGAGGTTGGACTAGATGAACTTTAAAGGTCCCTTCCAACCCAAAACATTCTGTGATTCTATGACAGGGAATCACCTTATCAAAATTCCATTCCTACTGTGTCCTGGACATGTTTTGGGGGAACTGTTTAAATAAGTAAGGGTGTTTGAATAAAGGCTAATAATACTAGATGCATAAACATGCATGTGTGGGTTACGGACTTAAATCCACCAGAATTGTGCACGGAGTGGCTACACCTGTATTTTACGAGTTCTGTCAGTTCAATCTTTAGAAATTAGTTTTGAGAGCTACTGATGAAAGGCATTATAAAAATTCATAATATTGATTAGACTTTTCTGTTATAATTGCTGTGAAAAGAACTGTGCATATGGATTGAAACCGACAACAGATTTGCACAAGTAACAGAAAGCCCTTTTACAAGGTGACAGAAATACATCATAGAAAAGAGATTGGACAGCAGCTGTTTGGTTGCTTGCACATTCATGATGTATGTCTCGCTGACAGACTGCTTTATAGTGGACTGATCCTTCACTGTGTGTCTGAGCACAGGGTCCTGCTATGCCAAGAGAGAGAAAAATGGGTTTTTTAATGGGCAATGTCTCTAATAAGGACAGTCCAGAAATGTTTTTTCAGGACGCTTGTATACATATTTGGGTACAAAGGCTGGGCCAGAGGAAAGTCTGGGTTTCATCCTGCCCTCCTCAGCTCAGTGCTACATAGAGGCTCTCAGATTTGATGCCATCGCTGCAGCAGAGCAGGAGACAGCTAAAATCAGCTTGCTTCCATAGGGGAGTACGCGGCAGATGGCACTGTTGCTTTAGCAGTCCTGCATCAGTCTCTTTTTCCCTTTGTAGGAAGTCCCAGGTACATTTTTCCTTCCTACCCTCCCTCCTTCTGGGGGATTTTACCCCATTTTCTGTGATCAGGTCCATCCACGCCCGAGCATGATGCTACAGTGCCAGGGTCCCTCGGTGCGAGCATCGCCTCCTGGGCAGCCCGCATCCACCCCACTCCTTGCTTAACACCACACCGATTTCTAGCAGTCGCTTTATGTAGGGAAAACCATGCATTTGCATAATAATTTATTCCCATTTGTTCCCTTGTATGCCCAATTTAATTAGTTTGTAACATTTCACTGGTGTTTTTCTCAGATGTTAATAGCATGTTGGGGAAGCTGAGCACGTTTCTGGCATGTCTTTTCACTTGCAGCGCACACGGACTTTTATCTCTTCTCATAACTTTGTCTCAGCGATTTTTTTCATTTGGTTTTTCATGCTAGATGCCTTGATGCTTATCTCTGTTCATGTTATAATTCTTATGCCAAAACATTTTTTAAAAGGCTAATATATCTGGGTTTCCCTTACCCCTTTATCATCAGTCATTTAGATGTTAAATTAGTTTAGACTTTCCTAGATGTGTTTTAATTAGAGAGATACTTGTTTATTTACCACTAGCTGCATATGCATGAGCTGGCTTTTTAATGCAGTCCTATCCTGAAAGCTGCTGAAACCTTCCAGTAAAATCAACCAGCATCAAGGCAACTGGAAACTTACCGGAGATTTACTCATTAAAAAAATAACTGAGGAATTGCAACCACTTTATGTGCATCCTGGCAAATGCTGACCCAAAGGGGACTCTGCCCTGTTAAAAAGCATAAGCTTGGTGCCAAAATGTGTAACCCTGAGGTGCCTGGCTGTCTTTGTGGAAACCGAACTCTACCATTTGGCAGCATTTCTGCAAAAAAAAAGGGTTTGGTGTTTCAGATCAAGGAGGTGAGTGTCCCACAAGGGGAATGGGAGCTGCCTAGTGCAGTTAATAGGAAACCCCGAGCACAGAGGGGTGTCTGGATCACACCCCCCAGCTCAGGTCCTGTTGCCTGAAGCAAAGCTGCAGGCATGATCTGCTGTGTCCCTGGATCCAACAGGTAGGACTCTTGTCTGAGGGTAGCAACCCACATTTTTTCTTTGCTTGAGCTGGACATGAATCACTATTTTTCTCTAGAACATGGGAGGAACTTGAGGTGTGGGTGCTGGCACTACTTTGTATTTGTCGAAGAAGTAGGAAACATTCGCCCTGGGCTGAGATTGTTCATACCTATTTTTGCCTCTTCCTGTGGAAGTGGTGAAATAGTAAAGAAAAGTGACTTTCATGGAATATACAATATCAAAGCAAGCCTGACTTGAGATCGTGGAAGTTAGGGTCCCCTCAGGTGGTTGAGGCATTGCTCTTCTTTGGACCCCAGCTTCCCAGCACTTTGGGTCAAAAAGGAGGTACTTGGTAAAGGTGCCACCAGCATTAAGTGACTGTTGAGTGCCAAGTTCACAGCCATAGTTTTGAAATTAGGCACTAAATCCTGTTTTGGTAACTAAAGTTATGTCTAGGCTGTGGAAGTCAGGAGTTCTTCCCACCTTCTGCTGTTGAGGAAAACCATTATCATGTATTGCTGCCATTTTGAGACAAACCTTGCTGTCCATCATTCTTTTGCAGAGTCCCTTGTTGCACTGAGTTTCTTGCAGGGTGATGCAGTGAAATTCAGCATATCCCAGTCTAGATCTGGGGGCACAAGGATTACTGAAAGTACTACCTTCCTCATTACTTTTGCCTTGTAGCTTTGAGCCAGAAGCATATTTGAGCCCCAGCAATTTAAGACAGACAGATTTTTTGTGTCCATCTGAAGCCCACATGTCTTCCAGAATTGTAAATCTAAATGAACCTTAAGGCAAGAATGATAAAACGTAATCCTTGGGGATGTACATGGGAGCAATGGACTGGCTGAATCAGAAACGCCCATGACTGTGGGTGCGGGGGCTTCCTGGCTGCTAGGACAATGGAAAGTATAGGAACTGTTCATTTGGCGTGAAATCCTAAAAGTCTGTGGTGCCCTTTTGTCACCCTGTGAATGTTCCGTCCTTTTGTTTGTCACAGGAGTTAATTGACATTAAGGGATTTAAAGAATGAAAGACCTATGGTTAGGTCCTCCCTTCAGTTTTCCTAGAAGTGCAGGATTGTTCCTTACAGCACAGAAATGTTCATCTTCTTCAGGCAAGAAGTGTTGCCCTTTTGGTTTGTTTCTGGCTGCATTTAGCATCAAAATTAATCTTACTATGAGAGCAATCTCAAGAAAAAATTGTGAGTGCGTGTTTTCTAGGAGAATGAACATGAAAGAAAAATCAGGCAAAACAAAGCAAAATAAATGCAAAAACTGTAGATTGAATTATGTAATCCTTACTTACATGAATATTAACTGGAACTATCCACATAAGTACATGTTGCAAAAGCAAATCAGTATCTCATAGGCTTGCTTTTGTTTGAAGACAGCTGGAAAACAATGTATTATTTAATGACATATGCATGTTAATACAAATTGTATACTCTCCACTAATCTAATACTCATGAAATGAGCACATCCATCATGGAAATTAAACAATAACTTCTTACTTGAGCAAATTCTGCAATGAATATGTTACAAAAATAATTAAGAGATAATGTCAATTGGCGAGAACTTTATCATAAGAGAATGGTCTCTATTTGTGAGATTAAAAAAGCCCAAGACAAATCATGGACAGTTATAAAATAAAGTCACAGGCGTGTTTTTTTCAAACTATGAGACATATTCTTTGACAATATTTTATTATAATGTTATTGTTTCTAGTAAATGAATTGATTGAGGGATGCTTTAGGCAGCTGACTGACAAATGTTCTCTGTAACATTTTGGAAAATTCAGGTCTTGATTAGCTTCAAGAACAATTTTTTTTTTTTGTCATAGCCAATAGTCAGCTCTATCAATAAAATAATAATTTCTTACTAATGTGCTATATATTTTTGAAGAAGGAGGCTATTTGATTTCTTTATATAGCCAATTAGACATGACAAGACATGCTTTGAATACATCATCACCCACTCATTTCTTCAGCAATGTCCATAAGAAAGGAATAAAAGAGGCATTTTCAAGCATCAAAAAAACTCTTGCTAACGTTTGGTTTCAAAGACAGGAAAAGGTCGGTTTGGTTCTTATTTAATCTCAAGCTTTTCCTTGGAGCAGAAAACATTGATATTTTCATTCCTCTTAAGTATACTGGATTTTGCCACATTTTCTTCATATTGGCTGAATAGACTGCCTCATGTCCTGCACTGCAAAGACAGGCGATGTTCTGCAAAAATACAAAATGCCTAACAGCCTCTGAGAATTTTTACAGAGTTGGAAGCCAGCGTTTAACTCCCAATTCTGCCAAGTCTTGTTTATGTTTCCTAGTTCCCAGCCTTTGTTTTAGACCTACAGCTACCATTCTAGGAAGCTATCAGGTTTTAGTCCCTGGTTTTACAAATAATTTAAGAGAGAAGTTGCACAGGTTTACTTCACATAGAGATGGAGCCAGAAATCCTTATTCAAATAGTCAAAAGCCCTGCTGTGATCAGAAAGTATAACACCATGCAGAAGTCAGAGTACTGGCTATGAGAAACACAAGTTCATTTCTCTGCCGTAGCCTGCAAAAATCAAACTCTCATTTTTCATCTCACAGAGAATCCTGCTACATGCTCAATTTAAGCTGATTGCACAGAATAGCTAAGGAGAAACAAAGCTGGAAAACCTTAGCACTTGTTGGTGAAGACATTTCATCTTGAACGCACCTGTGAGAGCCATTAGCAAGAAACCTCTTATGTAGGTTTCTTCACCTCACTTCTAGGTGACCATGTATGTGCTTCTGCATGTACAGGTGGGCTCTTCTGTGCTCACTTTTCATCTTCTCATTTCTTTTTGTGTATGATGGTATTCCTTCAACAGCAAGAGGAAAGGGACATTGCACCCCAGATTAGTTACAAGCTAGTTTATGAGCTAGGCCAATCACTCCTTTATTAGGGTCACAGCAGAGAAGAGAATTGAATCTTGGTTTCTAATTTTCAAGGTGACAGCTTTCAGCCTTAGGGATACGAATGGAAAGGGAGCAGCATAGTCTCTTTTTAAGGAGAACTAGTGAGTACTCTAGGTTGTGTGGACAGGCAGCTCTGGCTAACGACAACTGGTACTTTCAGAGCCCATCTACCACATCAAGCTCTCACACATGGGGAGCTGGTAGGCAGAAGTCCCAGCAGCTTGCAGAGTTTTGATGTCTCAGATCTGATGAAGGTGAGCTCCTGCTGATTGCTATTTGGACTTAAATCCAAGCTGAAGTTTGAATCCAAGCTGAAGCAATAATTACCTTTTGCAGATGTTGTAAATGTTCTGATTGATGATATAAATGCGATTAGCAATAAGGAATTTTGGTTTGGGTGAGTTTTTTTAGATGGCAGTGGCACTTGTACATGAGTGATTTGACTCATTATTTTTACTTTGACATTGTCATTAACTGTAGCTATAAAAATGCATTTTACCTCTTTTAGAATACAGACCTAATCTTGCTTTCATTTAAGTTAATGGCTAAATTGCTATTGATTGTGGTGGGAAGAGCTCTGTGCCCCTATATATTTAACTGCTGTCGTGTAATTGCTTCACTGTATGGATCAGTGTTTGTAATACAGGATTTAAGTTAATAATCCTTTTTATATTGCTATATATGTGAAAGGCAAACTTATAATACAGAAATAATATGGTCAGTGTTGGCAATATGAAAGATTAAATCATACAACTTGCATTTTCCATAATAAACGTGAAGATTCTAATTAGAATTAGAACTAAAGTGAGCACTGTCTGTGGATTTATCTGAACTCACAAGGATTATCTTCTGCTTTATAAAGTGAATGCAGCTTTTATAAACTGAAAAGAAATAATAAACTTCCAGGTTGATTGAAGCTGTCAGAGTAACTGGGGCAAGTTAGAGCTTGAAGCCCATTGGCGAAGCAGGTTTTAAAAATATATCCTTGCTTATCTTAACTCACATTCTGCCTCATTTCACAGGCTCAGGGCTTCACCTCTGCGGAGGAAAAGATGTGGTACATCATGTTTTGAAGAACATAAGAAGATTTGATAGAAGTCTGGAAGTAAGGACATACTTTCATGAAAATGCAAATTTAAGACTGCATGGATTTTGCTCCCATCTCTTAAGCAACCATCTTGGACCATCTTCTTTTAGAAAAAAACACCTATTACAGGTAAGTAAGTAAGTTCATTGTTATCAGTTTGGATTCTGAGTTTTCTTGAATCAAGAAAAACTTCTGAATTTCTAACAAACAGGCACGCAAAATATTTGGTAATGTTGCACAAGGCCATTGCAAAGGGGTAAATCAGTTTACACAATATTATTTGTGTCGTCAGAGCGAGCGTATATTTGGCATCACAAACCTGAAATAATTTATTATTGAGGTCATAGGGCATTAGTAGATCAAGTGTCTGGTAAGTGAGACAATAGTTCTCTGTTCAGTTTTCTACATAATAAATACACTGTCTAGTAGATAAAGTGGAATCAGAGTATAATTTAGACAACATAAAAGAACTAAATCACACTGGAGCTCCTTATCTAGAGACTTCCATAGCTAAACCTCCCATTTCATGGGAAGGAAGTAGCTCTGGTTTATGCTGCCACTGCCGAAAGAGAGGACAACCACACAACATGGAACTACTCATTAGCACAGGCAGCAGTTTATCAGAAAAAAAACACTCAAGCACATATTTACTAGGGAATATCAGGAGCTATTACTCCTACGCCTCTTCTGTAGCACAGTCACTACTCACATGTTCAGTCTTTGCTGCAGTTTCCCTTGTGCCCTGCACTGGGGAATGCACCTGAAGAAGCACCCCTGAAGAAAATATTTGGTTGTACCCATGAAATGAATGACCTCCTCCTCTTGCCCCTCATATAAATGTAGAAGGTGAAGGTGCCATGGGATCATGCAAGGGTGGGGTTGCTGGATCTGCATACTGCTCCCTGTGTACTTGAGCTTGGGGGTGCTGGTTTCTGTGAACATGCTTCTTAAAAGTAAAACACATCTCTAATGCTCTCCGGCTTGCATATATGTCTTCAAGTAAGTAATTACCCAGTGAAAAACTGGTAAGGACCACAGAGCCAGCCTTTATTAGAAGTGTGTATGTCTAATTGCAAAACATAAGCCTCTGAGATGTGACCAAATCAAATTTCCTCCCTCTCCCTTTCGAAAAAAAAAAATTGTTTTCTCAGCAGTTGAAGAGCTCTCACAGCAGAGTTGGGAATGCCTCCCTTTCCCTCCCTCCCTCCCTCACAAAGCTGTAGACTGACAATTAGGGCAAGTCCTAAGACATGAGACGCTCTTCAAGCCTGAGGGTAGGAGGGAGAGTGTTGCTTTTGAGAAAACATCTTCTGCTTCCACAAAGAGCTCGCTAACCTCTATGCTAATGTATAAAGGGACAATAAGATAAGTGTTCTCTGCCTTGCCTAGCTCTTTCTGAAAGAAAGACTGTCCATACCCACTTTCAGATGGTGGCAGGCTGTAAACCCTGTGAGAAGAGAGAAATATGAGTGCTCTCTATCCACTTCTCCTGTGTCAAGGACGGCAGACCTAAGGCACTGCTCTGCTCACAAAACTCTGCTCTGTCTCCTGGCATGGGTGCCTCTCTTCTCATATCCCAGATCCACATGCTTATTCCACTGAGAGCCTACAGGCAGCTCCTCACTGTATTTCAAAGAGTAAGATGGAATTAGGGCTCAAAGTTTCCATGCCCCAAACCAAACTGTCAGGATGCAAACCTGCACTCAGACACAGCATTTAATCAATCTCCAGAGACTGGGAGGGCAGAAAACACAGATGTCCCCTGCCTCCCGGTGTCTGGACTGACCCACTCCATACTGTTGCCTTAAACTTCCTTTCTGGATCTGGATCATTATCTACTACTCTTTGGAGTGCTTGTACTAGCTAAATTAGCTATATGGATATGAATCAGGAGTTTAGGGCAGCGACTTAGAAACAGTTTTCTAATTCTAATTAGTTCTGCTCAGTTTTATAGGATTTTGTAAACTTTTGCTTTTCTTTCATCCTGGACAGTTAAATTTCCCTTGGAATAAATCATTTCAAAGAAGTGTAGGATCATAGCAAGGTTATATCAGAAGGGACTTTTGGAGGTCAACCAGTCCAACCTCCTGCTACAAAGCAGAAGTGATTTCAAAGTCAGATCAGGGTTGCTCAGGGCCTTTACCTGTCAAGCTTTAAAATCTCCAGTGGTGGAGTTTCCACAAACTTTCTTGGCTCCGGGACTTAAACACTTTTACTGTAAAGAAAAACTTTTTTTATATCCAGTCTGAATTTCCCTGGATGCAACTTGTTATTGTATTTCACTTTGTGCCTCTGAGAAGGGTTTGGTTTCCCTTCTCTATAACTCCTCCTTAGGCAGTGGAAGGTAGTTAGCTCTCCCCTTGACTTTCTCTTCTGCAAACAAAGCAACCCCAGCTCTCTTTCCTCATGTGTCATGTCCTCCAGCTGCCAGCCGCCTTGATGGCCCTCCACTGAACTTGGCTCAGCTTGTCCATGTCTCTCTTGGACTGGGTGGCCCTGGACTGAGTACGGTATTTCATGTGCAGCCTCTCCAGTACCATGTAGAGGGGAATAATCATGTTTCCCAGCTCTCTGGCTATGCCTGTGCTAAAGAAGCCCAACAAGAAGTCCACCTCCATTGCTGCAAGGGTGCATTGCTGACTCCTGTGCAATTTGTTGTTCACCAAGGCCTAAAGCCCTTTTCTGCAGAGCTGCCTTTCCACTAGTCCGTAGCCTGTGCTACAGCATAGGATTACCCCATCTTGGGGGAAGGATTTTGAATTTGACTTTGGACTTCAGGAGGCTCCTGTCAGCCCATTTCTCCTGCTTGTGCAGCCTTGTGTGAGTGTCAGCTGTGCCCTTCAGTGCACTGATGTCTCACCTTAATTTAGCTCTAAGCATGAGCTTGCTGGTGTTGTTCATCTATCAGGATGGTGATGGACATCATTCAGGGCATGTTAAATGGTGTCAACCCCAGTATTGCCAGTTTACTTCAGTCAGACTTTCTCACATGCCAGCACAATGCAGCAAAACATGAATTTCTTTGGGCTCTTTTTTCTTTGGTTTGGTGGTGGTGGTGGTGGTTGTTGTTTTACCTCTACAGTTCTAGAAGGAATTCCATGGAAGTGTTTCTGCCATCTTTATGATTTATAAAAAGGAAGCTTACTTCTGCATCACATTTGACCAAAACATCTGTCTAGCAGAAACACAGTAGTAACAGTAGCAGTGCTAATGCTACTGAATAAGATAGTTATTATTTTCTTTAAGCTCTAAGCCTTAAAACAGCGTATACCTAAGTACATTTCAGTGCTTTCCAAGAAAATAGAGAGCAGCCCTGTGGAAAGGGACCTGGGGGCCTTGGTGGACAGGAAGCTCAACATGAGCGAACAGTGCACTGCTGCGGCTAAGAAGGCCAATAGGATGCTGGGTTGCATCAAAAAAGGCATCACCAGCAGAGATAAAGAAGTCATTATCCCACTCTACTCAGCACTTGTCAGGCCACACCTGGAATACTGTGTACAGTTCTGGTCCCCGCTATACAAAAAAGATGTGGACAGGCTGGAGGGGGTCCAGAGAAGGGCCACCAAGATGATCAAGGGTCTGGGAGGCCTGCCGTATGAGGATAGGCTGAGAGAGCTGTGTTTGTTCAGCCTTGAGAAAATGAGGCTTAGAGGTGATCTCATCACCATGTACCAGTACTTAAAGGGGAGCTAGAAAGAAGATGGAGACTCCCTTTTTACAAGGAGTCCCGTGGTGAGGACAAGGGGTAACGGGTGCAAGTTACTCCCAGGGAGATTCCGATTGGACATGAGAGGGAAATTTTTCACAATAAGAAAAATCAATCATTGGAATAATCTCCCCAGGGAAGTGGTTGACTCCGCTACGCTGAACAGGTTTAAGACTCAGCTGGACATGGTGCTGGGCCATCTCGTCTAGATTGTGCTAGAAAGGTTGGACCAGATGGTCCTTGAGGTCCCTTCCAACCTGGGATTCTATGATTCTATGATTAAAATAAGCAAAAAGTTCCCTCGTTACTAAAATGGAACATGAAGTATTTGTGGATGGAAAGGCATTCAGTAGAGGCAGCTAAAATGTTTCCAGAGGAAATATTTTCCCATAACAGCTGACAACTCTTGTCCACCTGCCTTATCTATCAAGATCGCAGCAGTAGGGTCAATTGTATATTGCATTTTTTTATGAATTCCCAATTCATTCTGCAAGCACACACATGCATGCACCCATACATGTGTATGTGTGCTCACACTTCTCTCTCGTTCTCTCTCTCCCTATGTATTTTTTGTTTCTTGCAATTGCCCTCATATATGCTGAATTGTAAAATGATTCATTTTCTCGGTTTAGTGCAAAACTACTTTCCATTTAGTCTTAGTAGTCTATTCAAACCTTTTGGTTTTGGATACAGAGGGATTTTAATTTTAGTTCGTTTTTGTTGTTTTGGAGGGGAAAAAAAGCTTCTTGCAAGCTATTATTTTCAGCTTTTAACTATATAATAATAATATGGTTTACTTTTTTAAAAGCAAAAGCCTAAAGCTTTTTTCTGATTTTGCATAAAATAAACTTCCTGCTTTCTTCTCCCTCACAAAGGATAAGAATTGCAGAACTCCAAAAGTATCCTCTGCTGATACTGGTTTTGTTTTCTGTTTCCCTCATTCAAACCAATTTACATCTGCAGACTTCAGCATCTTTATCACCCACATTTCAGAAACTCTTACTGCTGTCTCTAGAGGTTGTCCCCATTCTCACCGTGGGAGAGTTAAAAGGTATGAGAAATCATATACCATTAGCAACAATGCAGTCTCTTGTTTGCGGAACACTTAAGAGGGAGATCGCTGAGGAGGAGGAGGATGCTCTCAGCCATTTCTGCAGGTACCCAAAAGAACAGCAGAAGTGCTCAGCGCAGGCTGCGTGTTTTGTGCTCTATTCATACTGAGCATGCCAGGACAGTATGCAAGGCTTTATTTCCCCCCCCTTTTTTTTTTCAGTCTGTGGGCATAAATGATTTAAGAGTTTTTTTGTTTGTTTCCAGGAGCAGGTTTGAGATCCTTGCCAAATTGGTAAAGCCAGCAAGATTTCTAGGATTTCCAGCAACAGCTTTTGAGTGCTGGTTGCTGACTGTGATCATCTTGGAGCTCCCCAGCAGCTGCCTCTTCCCAGTGGACTGCTCGTTCCTAGAGCAAGAACGTGGCTTTTGAAACACTGAAAGAACAAAATTCCCCCTCCTCCCCTCGTTTATGGAAATTTCACAATGTGGTATTTAAAAGCTGAGTGACACTCACTTAACCCTAGTGAACTGATTTTTGTAATGGTTTTAGCCTTCCAGATCGCTTTTGCAATGGAAAAGACTGATGCTGCTTTAGACTGAAAGATGAGACTTTCCACTGTACCTTCAAACTGAGTGTGGGTAGTGCAGCCAGAGGGTTTAGGGTCATCAAGAATGCTAGCAGTAAAAAGATGGCATGCAGCAACAAGTTTTTATAACCTCCAAAATCCTACCTTCTTTTCTGATTTGCCCTCAGTTTACTAAGAATGGGAAAACATTACTGCTGTTCCAGTAAACACACATCAGTCAAACCATAATGGCAACACATCATCAGGTCAAAATATACCCTATTAAAAATGAAATAAATGATGTCACTATCCTGAAGTCATAGCAAAATTTGCACATTAAAAAAAAAATACTCCAACCAACCAGACAACCCCCCCCCCTCAACAAACCAGCAATATCCAAGCAAGTTTTCTGTTACAGCTGCTGCAGATATATGTGTTACTGCTCTGTTTGACTTACATGTGGGACTGCAGCAAATTGAAAGGAAAATCGCATCAGGTTATGCCAAGTCAACCGGAGAAGTGTATTGTGTCTCCTTAAATGCATCCTTTCTCCCTGTTTCAGCTGAATAGTACCACAGCTGTTCTTATGCTGTTGGCAGTGCTATGTATGCGTTATGCATTGACTTCTGTGAAGTGAGTTACCTTGGAGGAGCTGCCCTTAGAAATGCTGATCTGCTGCTAAATACTGAGCACCTCCAGGGCACTTCTAAGTGGTTGCCCTGAAGGTGGGAGACCAAAACTGCAATAAATCCTTCTGGAAATTCAGGGCAAGTATAGCACTGTCAAACGAGAGAGATTCAGCCAATTGAAAAGTATTAACCTGCTTTCCATATGTTTTGTGAGTATATAAAATAGTATCATTAGCACGAATAAAACTGTCATGGTTACAACATTTGTGATTATCTACTATATGTGGTATTCATTTATGTACATTATGGAAAGGTGTGGGAGTGTTTACAAAAGGATTAACGTATTACCAGCAGTGACAGCTACACTGAAAATTGTCTATTAGCAGATCCAGGTTTCCAGTTGCTTTTAACTTTTTGATTTTTTTTATGCCACAAGCTTGATTTTGGGGGTGGGAGGAAGCAAATATTTCTGTTACCGAGCCATTGACAAAGAGATTAAAGGAAAAAAAATATTTCTTTGCCCTAGTTAAAAAAAAAAAATTAAAACAAGTTAACCTATTCAGAAAGTAGTAATTCTATGGAGTATTCAAGGTTCAGATCAATCAACACATAGGATTATTCACTGAAGGGCTGGATAAGAAGGATGCACTGAATATTTATTCACTGGGTGCCCTTCTTTCAAATGCCTTGACTGAGACAAGGAACCAAAGGAAAGTAGTATCTGACACATACTTAGAGAGTGTGTTGCAATGCATATGTGGAAGGACAGGGGAAAGGTAAGACTGGAAAGGCAACTACATTGAGATATTTCTATTTTTAGGTAGCTCTGGTCAGTAGTTTTCCAACAAAATGTTTACGGACTCAGACCACCTTGTAGAGGCCATCAACATCGCAACAACCAACCAGAGGCAGAAACTGGAGTTGGGTGGTTAATACAAAGTTAAATTCTGTAATGCTTTCAGACACATGCAGAGAAGAATCCCGAGTCCTTGAAATCTTGATCGATGATGTACCAAATGATCGCTGCTTCCTTGTACTCTCAAACTTCAAGAGGGGGGAGTTGAAAATTGGATATTCTCTAAAATATGTTGTCCTTTGCTATTGGTCTCTTGCATTTTTCAGTGCTTTCTCTCTTTATATTCCTTCCAGTTTGTTGCTTGCCTAATAGCATTTCAGACTTCAGAACTCCGTTGAAATATGACCAGTTTAATGGCAGTGTTTTCTGTAGTGACCTAAATGCCATGTGTCCTTTTGTTGCTTTCTGATTGCAAGAGGTTAAGTTGTAACCAAATAACTATGCCTTCACAACATCTCCAGGCGGCTCCTTTTGTTTCCTCCAAGCCTGCACTGCAGTCGGAAGAATCTTTTGAAATCTTTTCGTAGCCCCATTAACTGGTGAGTGATAAAGAGCTATGGTCTGAAATATAATTTGTTACTTTATGAATGCTACGCTCTTTCAGAAACAGATGGAGGTTAGCTCTCTGGGAAAAAAAAAAAACAGCAATTTTGTGATGCTCAATATAACAATTCTTGGAAGAAGCCTCCTTTCATATTTAAAATCGTTTGCTATTTAAACAAGCTGGTACATTTAGAACCAACCAGCCAGCGACGAACCACTTCTCTGGAGGTACCGACTGCTTCTCAGGCTGCCTGCTCCCTAAGCACACGTAGTGGAGTTCTTGGCAAAATTTCTTGAGATAATTTTACCTCTTTGCCAGAAAAAATGCTAATCCAGTCCTAGGAGTTCTATTTAACTTTTGCTTTAGCTATAATATTGTCAATTTAAAAGGTGGTGGATTTTGGATCTCATAAGAAATCACATTGGATGAAGCATGAAATCTGGAAATCCAAGGACTTAAAAGATATTGGTTAGATAAAATTCACTTTGCTTTTCTACTAGATGTTAACTTTCTGAGCAGCTGACATGAGCAAAAAAGCAGCCCAATAATGCTTTGAAAGGTAAAACTGCGTTCAAGTGGTAATACTGCATTTTCTACACTTGCTACCCATTACTGTCCGTAATACATATAAGTTTGCAATGTTTTTTGATTTCATTTACCCTGATGTAAACTCCAGAGTAAATCCATTATGAACATGATCATTTTGGCTTTGTCTCAGTGTAAGAGAACGAAAGATTTATCCCGTTGTCTATTTTGTCCCTATAACAACTACAAGGATTACTATAACAAAATGACAGAGGGCAATGTTTCTGATTATGCTAATAATAAACCCAAAAGAAATCCTTCAATTTTACATGCACATAAGCAGCAGAACAAATTTTCTTGCATGCATGTCAAACAGCAGTATATTCTTTTTCTCTTCCAGACAGGTTTAGAAGGTAAGCTGATACAACAAAATGACAGCTGAATCTGTAATGTCTCTGTCTCCGTTATCCATATCTGCCAAGGTGCTTGACTGCTGCAGCGATAGGTACCTAAGATGTATTGGTATGTCCTTAATATTGTTGGTTTTCACTACTTATCCAGTATCAAAAACATGCTTAATACTCTCATAAAAACAAAACAGGATGTGATTCGACCTGAAATGTAAATAATTTGTAACTACGTACTACAGCCGAGCAAAATGCCTCTTTTGTGTTCACTTTCTGCCAGTGTTTGAACAGAGGAGCTGTTCTTGCACAAGCAGCAATGAATGTGCTTTAAGCTGGTCTGTTCAAATACTTTAACTAGCAATAGTTTATTTTATACTGGATATTTACACAGTTTACCACTGCTGGGACATTGCATTCCCTATCACATGCCCCAGTCTTTGCATAAGCAATTACAAGCGTGTCAGACAAGGCTCTGATGATACCTTTTGCAGGAAAGACTAGTTATTCATATACATTTCCTGTGTACAAATGTGATAAAATAAAATTAAATCCAACCCTGCAGTTAAATCTTAATGCAGCTTGTTTTTTCTTTTTTTTTTCCCTAGGAATGATGCCTCAGGCAAGGCAAGTGTGTTTCAGTAAGGAAAAGGATTAGCATTTTCTAAAATTTCCAATCTTTTTATATACTACCTTTTCCTAAATTGCTAATGCGCTTCTTCAACTATTAAAGCTGCAATGGCTTCTGTAAATCCACTTTCTGATTATGTGAGTTAAGCTATGCATTTGGGACCAAAAAAAAAAAAAAGCTGAGTGAGGTATGTCACAAATTGCCTTTAGTGTGGCAAACCTAGACTATCAAATACACAGGCACATTGTTCAGGTTTGTTCCAGCATTAAAAAAAATCATATTATGAGGCCTTTAGAGAGGTAAATTAATTACAATCTTTTCGCAGGCAAGATAAGGTTTGTAGGTGGGAGTAGCGGCTTTTATTAGACCAACCAGTATAGTTGGAAAAAGTAGACAGGAAGGGCTTGTACGCCAGGAAGATTATCTCTTTTTTCCCACTGTATTAGTTTTTTCCAGTAATGACCTGCAAATTTTAGCTTGCCTGTGTCCTTTGACCATCACAGTTATAACCATAGTAACACAAGGCTTTTTAAAAGCAAGCTGCAAACTAAAAATAAATAAAATGAAAAAACAAGAGGACTTCTTCAGCCTGCAATGTTTTTGAACTTTCTCAACTTCGGCAAGTCCATTGAGATTACAGTATGACTATTCGGAATGAGTCTTTATAAATTAAGGCCTGTATATGGCATTGCTGAGAACAAAAAAGCTGCTTTTTTTCCCAGGTCGTCTTCTTCTGGTAACACCAGAGGAGAGGAAGGGAGAAAACTGGCCTCCACAGAGCAGACTTTTGTGAGGCTGCCTGCATAAGTTTGCCCTGGCTAGATGGATCTTTTTAGGAAAGCATATATTGGCAGACATTTCTATACCCTTCATGCTTCTGTACAAGATTTAGCCAGTATTCTTTGTTCGTACATTATGCATGGTATTTGACAATAGTGGTTTTCCTTTACAAGTTAAGAAGCTGCACTGTGTCCTTCATTTCTTCCACATTGCTCTGTTCTTCCTTTTCCTCCATTTCTTCTCTTTTTCTAGTCTCCATCTCCTTGTTTTCATTATTTTGTCTGTTTCCCCATAAGCAAAGTCACTAGTATATTGGTTAATATGTCTTTAAAAATATCAGAGATTTTTATCTCCAGGAACATCTTCTCATTTCTCCTGCATATATTTTGCTTCTTGTCCCAGAAGCATAGAAAATAAAACAAAATTCAAGTGAGGTGGCATAATTAGGCCACAATTTTATTAATAAAAATCATCTGGGAATGACTGTTAATAACTTGTACTGGATAGGTCACAGTTTCTTCCCTAATTGTTTTCACCTGCTGGAAGGTTGTTTTCTCCTTCCCTGCCACCCAGTTCCCCACCATCTCCCTGCCCTATGGAGATCTCCTCCCTTGCTCCTTTCCGCGGCTACTCCCCAGCCTAATGTTGGGGCTCTCCGATCATTCAAGGACTAAAGACCTAGGAAAAGGAGATTGTTTCCTCCCAGTGACATAGTAGGAGCTCTGCTTTCCACTGTGCTCTCATCTGATTCGGCTTTATCAAGCAAGGTATCAGATTCCTCATCAGATAAGTGTCTGAAGTGGCTTTCTGTCGCCTGCTGAAATGGGCCAGTCTGAACTTACCTTTTCTAGTGACCCAGCCAGGTTCCTGGGAAAGGCGTAAAAATTCACCCCATCTCAATCAATCTGGTGATGGAGGAAAATTACCTGGGTCCTCAAAATGTGGTAATGACTGCAGCAGGCTAAAAACCTATCTGGATACAAATCCCAGCGTAATCTAGGCATGAAGGGGCCTTCGCATCTTTGCTATTTTCTACTTTCCTTGTAAATCGTCTACCAAACTCATGTCTGAATTATGTCTGAGCCAAGTAAGCAGTGTTTTTCCTGAAGCCAGGTGAAGGAACTCTGTTCCCAGTCACAGTGAAGCGGGTTTGGGACAGGGAGGCAGCTCGGGGAGGAGTAGGCACCCGCTGCTGCCAGCAGCCCTTCCCAGCTGCCTGCACAGGGGCTACGAGCATCCCTATCCACACGCATTTCTCTGCGCCCAAGGCTCAGCACGAAGGAGGGAGTGGGCTCAAAACCCAGAAAATTACTTTCTCCGAAAACAAAAATATATGGTTTCAGGAGCTGATGTGCCGAATCCTCATCCCTAAAAAACCCCCAACAAACCCCATGACAACAGGAGACTGCTGAAGTTAATGAGAGAGAGAAAGCCTGCCTGATTTTGTAAATGTGCCCTTTCTTAGATGAATTTGCACTGTGCTACCGTCTGTGCAAACAAACACGGAAAGCTTGCAATTGAAGTGGAGAGAACAGGGGAAGGGAAACGTGAGAAAGAAAGCAGTTTGGCCAAGGTCATGTAGGCAGCCACTGGCAGAGCAAGAACTAATACCCTCAGTCTCCTAATTCCCAGTCCTTTTCTCCTGTCATCTGAAAATGCTTTATTTCAGTCACTCACTATTTGCTGGTCTCAGTGGGTCAAATTGGACCAGAACATTTCAATGAAAAACAATCATTTTTATGTTCCAAGAATCATACTGAACAATCCTGCAGCTGAGGTTTCTTAGGTAATACGCAGCTGTTAGATGGAATGAAAGTTTGCTGTAAGTGCTTGCTGCTGAAATGTAAGAGTGAAAGATGACTTTGGAGAGCCTCAGGAGTAGCTCAGGCAGTGTGTGTCCTCCCACAGATAGAACAAGGAAATTACATAGTCAGGGACAAGGCAAAAATCATAACTGTTTTTTATTAGGCTCTGTCCTCTATTTGTTAGGATTATTGCCTTCACTCTTGTCAAACCGTAAATCTGTTTTTTCTCCTTTACACTGTAATTACAATCTTGTTTGGGGGAATTAATATAACTGGGGCTGAAAAAATAACCCACTACCTTCCCAGTACCACTTGCTTAAAGGGAAGACATACCTTCTTTAAATAACCTTAATAGTATATTTTGCTCCTAATAACATAGTACAGCAGAACAATCTAAAATGTATGGCGGCGGTCTTTCAGGAATGAAAACAAGAGATTTAATTGAACATCTATCCTGGAGCATTCATTCATTCTCTGATATCACATTACATGTAAAAATATCAGAATGTTATTTCAATAACAAGATGACGTTTCATTCAGGCTGTGCGATTTTTTCTGTACTGTATGTATTCCAAGGTCTGCAAAAGCTGGCACAATTGTAAAACTATCATAATGATGAATAGATTGTGTTAATTGGTATTAAAGAATATTTATGCTGGATTGACTAAGTTAAAAACTTTAATTGGCCAGAGACACTTGGGTGACGATACCCAGGGAGTCCTATTACCACTGAATTGATGTAGGAGCTTATCCTTGCAGTTGATGGCAATACTGCACAGTGAAGAAAGTTGCAATATAGCACACTAAGAGTAAAATTCTCACCTTAGATTTATGCTACTGACAGGTACAAACCACACTCCATTCTGCATGATCTGAATTACAGATCTCTATTTAGCTGGACAACATAGACCTGCTGTTACAATTATGTCTATAATTACAACGCTCTAGAGTGTGCATTGCATTGTAATACAGTTATTTATGCCGTACCTTTTTGCTTAAGGCAATAATAGATCAGTACCTATATGAAAGTCTAAGGAAATTGTTGTGCCTCATTACTTCAGAGAACTTTCCTTAAGATGTATGCAAGTGAAACTCAGAGGATTTTAAGTTTCTCCCTGCAATCATTCAATGGTAACTGCGTGCCACTCTTCAGAGAAGTTTTTCTTTCAGCAGAATGTGTTTTTCCTGAAGTAGATAGTTCTGTGCCGCTTCTATTCAGCATCTTGGAATCTTCACCCACATTTAGGAGCACATAGCTCCAAACTGCAGGGAGCAGCAGAGTGAATTGCATCTCTCTCTTACAGAGACTGGGCTGTACAGCTACCTGGAACACTGCTGCCTTTCCTGGCACTCCTCTAATCTAGGTTTCTGCAGGTGTGGTTTATAAATACAACCTCATGTGTCTTGAAACACCACACAATCCGTTAAGAGCCCTTTGCCTCTGTCCTTCCCTCAGATCTGCCCAGCAGTGATGAGCACTGGGGCAATGGAGGGACCATGGAGTGATTTCCAATACATTTCTGGAGCCTTTCCAGGGGAGACTTTTCAAAAGCAGAGCATGTGCCCCACATGTTCTGAAAAGAAATAGATAAAAGGCATCTGAGTCCTCTGGTTACCTTAGAAAAATTCTCATAAAAGTCCACTCACTTACCCTTCCACAGCACTGAGTAACTCCCTTTAAAGATGACCTCTACCACTATGAGCCAGGGGACACTGAAAGCTACGGGGCTCTCAGGACAGACACCCAGTCACCATTTCCTATGCTGTTTCTCATAACACCTCAGCAGTTGAAAGCCACTAGTTCGATGTGGCCCTTGGCGAGGATTATTTGTTCAGCCTCGGTTGCACTGACTTGGCTTTTGCTGGATACCGGTCCAGACTTCCTGGGAACGCTACACCAATATCCACTGGCGACAGTGATGTCGAAGTGTGGAAAGATCATTAGGTTGCACCAAGCGAGGCTGGGTGGAAATTTGCTTGGCCTGAGGTAGCCCTGCTAGTGGCACCTTAAATGGGGAAGCAACCCATACGTTACAGAGGCTTGTCAAATTCCTCTGCAGGGTCATTCCATCTCTGTCACTACAGAAAAAGTGTTTAGCAATATTTTGCTAAAATATAATAAGGAATTTTTCATTTAAAGTCGCTTTATTCACTGTTAATGTCTCATTAACTCTGATCAAAAGCAATCATACACTTGTTTCCCTAATATTACTTATATTTGACAGAAAGCAGCTGCAGGATACCTCCTCAAGTCCACTCATGCTTATCATCACTGTTAGGACTATTAATTCACTGCAGTATACTTTAATGTACTATAACATTTAGAAATGGCATTTGGATGTGCAGTAATATTATTTTGCACAATTAACCTCTGGTTCCCTTCCATATAAGCCTGTTCTAAAGAAATATCAGTTATGCTGTGTTATTTTCAAATTACATTGGGTTTTGTGCCTTTTTCCTAATAGGTTGCCCTTTCCTTAGAGAGTAATAACACACTGAATTGTAATAACACTTTATTGTCCTTGCAACAAAACAGTATAAATCACAGAGATAAAAGGAGATAAACCCATTCCTTGGCCCTAGATCAGACAGCTCCTGACCCCAGTTTTTAAAATCCAGTTCTAGATCCATATGGTAGTTTTGTAAACAACAAAATGAGACAAAATGAAGAAGGAACTTTTCTCCTTGAAAATGAAAATTTAAAAAATCTAAATAATTCCACCTTAAAATCTGTGCCAAAGACCAAATTGTTCAGTTCAGGGCCATCCTAAACCAGAACTACATAGTCCATTTTATTGCTCAAGAAAATGGGAACTAGAAGGCTCTGTTACAGTGTAGTGCAGAGGAAAAATATGCAAGATGGTTTGTTTGATAAATTTAGTCTTAAGTTCTTTTACTCTTTTTCTGGAACCTTTCCAGAGACTTAGAGAATTACAAAAGTATGTGGTGGTTCTAAAATCATACAGAAACGTGGGATTTTTCATTTCATTTCTTGAGAATAAAGATGTGTCACTAGAACAGCAAGTTCCGTTACAGAGTGATGGAGGCCAGTGCTGAAACATAGGAAGATTTCAGATGAGGAATATACCATTTTAGTTTATTCAGGATACGATAGGTGAAAATTCTAATATCTCATTTATTAATCTCACTAGTGAGGTGTAACACCACTGAGTCACACATCAATGTAGCTGATCTCACAGATTCATCCTTCTGGTGGAGTAAACAGGAAAAAATAGTTTATGAAATCTGTTTGATGAATTAATTTTGCAGTTCTATTATGTCAAAATGCACAAAACTCTTTATATAGGTAGGAATTTCATTTTTTTTAACACAGGTTTTAATGTTTTCTTTGAAGACCCAGCACCTTGTCAAGAAGAATCTTTCTATAAGGCTCTACAACAAACAGCCATAATTCTGCTCTTTTTTGCTAGCATATTTTTAAATGACAGTAACTTAGCCAACTGTGTTATTATCTCAATTATAATAATGCATCTGAGATCAGAATTTAGTCCAACTTATTTTTCAAATGTTTTATGCTACTAAAAGGAAGGGATTTGATTCAGTCAAATTATGCTTTCTCTTGTTTCATACATAGCTTCAGCTGAAGACTGTCGGAGTTGTATGTGTGCATCTCATGGCAGAATTTGGCCCAAGGGTTTAGAGCTCCTAATATTTACAAAACAGATTATGTACAATTTGCTGACACAAATATATAGCTTTAATACTGCGAGGCTTTAAAAATTTATATTCATGCCTAGATACAGGATAACAGTGGAAGTGAAATGAGTAAAATCTTCCTTTTCACACTGCTTATTTTGTGGTAGAGTGATACGATTCAGCAAACTAGTCTCATCTGGGTACCTCATTGCGTTGACTTTCATCTGAAGTTCTGAAGGTTTTCACAAGAGCATGCTCTTAATCCCCCCTGCTTCTTCCTAGATTTTTTAATCTTGGACTATTATGTTCAATCACATGTGAACACATTTCTCTGGCATTTGAGCTGCACAAAATCTATTGTGTGTCGTTTCAAACAAGCTTTAATGTGCCGCCAAGTTGTTCAGTTTATTCAGTATTTCCAAATTGGGAAAAATAAGTTCACAACGCAGGGAAGAATTGTTCCAAGGCCAGTGTTTATATCAAAGGAAGAGGTTCAAAAACATCATCAACAAAGTTTTCCCTTCGGCTATACCTGGGAGAACATTTGGATTTGCCTCAAGTAACCAAGAGAAGAATCTGGGCTAATGAATTAAACCATGATTAAGAAAACTATCTAAGGATTTGATTTTACACAGCACAGATGTGAAGTGCTGCACAAAGACAAGCTTAAAAGAGATGCGTAGGATGGTCAAAGTGGGAGGACGCAGTCCAGCAGGAGAGGATGGATGCTGGGTGGCTGCCAAGCCTCTTGCGCCTAGCAGGAAAGATACGGGCAGCTCAAATACCTGTTGATATACTGACCAGGGGGCTGGAGCTCACATGGCATCATAAATGCCCATTGCTTGCTCATTTTTATGTTTTCAAGCCTCAGCACTTGTGAATAAAAGCAACTGTGGATGCAAAGACTTACTTTGAATCCCCATGGGGGACTTTGCACAGCAGCTCACTCTGGTCCTGCAGACCATCTGCTTGCATGGGGACATGACAACTTGGTGTGCCACACAGCTCTGGGAGAGGAGGACTGCTTCTGAGGTTAAGACACATAAGTGGGGCTTGGGAGATTGGGTGAAGGCTGCACCATGGGCGTGCTGGATGGCCTTGGGCTGGATGCTGAGGGCATTGACTTCTGCTTCTTTGTGCAGATATCTACTCCAGCCCAAAGCAGATGTTGCCTGCTGCTGAGTCCCACAGGCAATGTTTCACACCGATGCAGGTGATGAGATGCAGTGCAAGACGGCAGTGAGGGGAAACCCCAACTCCTTTGGGGCTTCAGTATCTGCTCTCTGAAATGGCATCATAAATCACACAGACATAGGGGTGAAATGAGGAAACAACGTCCTAACAGCTGGATAATGTAAATTCCAGAGTAATGCTATCCATGCAATATAGACACTTTTTTTTCTTTGGGCTCATCCATAGAAAAGAGAATAAATAAAAAGTCTGACATCTTTTCCTTCCCTAAAACTCACTATGTGTGAGATTTTTTTCCCAAGGTTCATTAGAGCTGCTTCGTTCTACTATTTCCCTCCCCCCTGCTATCCCTTTTATCACCCACTTTACCCACCTATCTCACTTTTCACATTCCTCTTCCATTTTCATGCATCCTCTCTTCCCATGGCTTTGGCTATCACTTCTGAAGAGCCTGGATTGTGCCCCTGGGGCCAGCTTCTGAGCAGTAAGCTCCAGCGCTTCAGGAAGGTGACCTGCCAGTAGCTTTAGGCTTGACTGAAAAATCAGCAAATAACATGATTGTGATAAGATTTGGTCTTTGAACCCCTACACATGCAGTTTGGGACTAAATCCTTGGTGGTAATGCAGCACAGAGGTTTGTGCATGTGAGGGGGGAAAGAGAGAATTTATCATCAGATACATTAACCCACACAGAAGGAATAAGCACACAACTTTCACACTGTTTACTGAAAAAAAAAAAAAACCACAAAAGAGATGAGTTAGGCACAGAGAATAATCTGTGGACTCTGTTGCAACCATGGAGCTGAGCTTTGTTGGCTTATTGGAAAGAGAGGAGGAGGAAAAAATAGAACTTGTTCTGGTATAGAAGAGTCTCTCATGCTGCTAATCAATTCGGTGGCCAAATTTGCTATTGTGATCTGATGGTTTAGCTCTGCCAACTCTTGTAATTATCTCTATTCCCATTCTCCATTAGTGGCCTTTTCAAAGGATATGAGTTTTCACAGTGTCAGATTATGCCATGCAGTGAATACCACACCATCAGTGCATTACAAACATAATACAGTATAAATGCTTTACAAATATAGCCTCTTGCAACAGTAGGTGGAACACAATGGTTATGTGTTTCTAGGCCTCGGGGTTATGGTTTCCTAATAGGTGACCTTTCCTCCCTTCACATCCTTTTCCTCGCAGATTATGGTGTGGCAGTTCCATGCTATCTCATTAGCTGTGGGAAAATTAGAGCATATGAAAAGACGGGGAGGCATTCGGCTATCTACAGCTGACAGGTAGCACAAAAGTGCTGGAACAGCCAGGGGACTCTGGCCAACCATTCACTCTGCTTATCGTTCCCCCAAACATCATTTCACAAAACGCTATTGCACAGAAGGGCATCACACCAGCCCACAAGCACACCCCAGTCTTTGGTACGGTTCTCAGAAGTGCTGCCACACAGGAGCAATATTTTCAGATGTAAACAAAACTTATAGAAGCCACATGACAGAGCTGTTGAAAGACTTGCTGTGGCTGAGAGTGAGCAGGTGGTATAATGATCGAAGGCAAAATGAAATGTCTGCTTTGACTGAAGGGATATGTGCTGTTTTCCCAGGAACTAAAATGTGGCTCGGGGACCTTTTAAGTGCCTGCGCACATGCCAAGCACAGTATTTAAGAAATGCAACATCACATACAATATTTAAGAAATTAAACATAACATTTGAGAAAATGAGAAACACCACACTAAAAATTCAAAGCAACTTCTTTAAAAAAAAAAACAAAACACAAAACTGAACGACCAGATGATTCCCAAGAGAATCTGATGATTAACTGGCTAAATCAGGACATCTGCAGGATGTAAGAATAATAGAAGGAAGCGGGAGTTTTGGCTACCACTTTTATAATTAGCAATTGTAATGAACTTAGCGATGTCCTCCTGAAAGAACTTGAATATTCATGTTGAGGCAGAGCATTATGTTTCAGCACTTTTGGTAACTGTAGCCACTTGCACAGAGTCAAGCACACACTCAAATCGGGAAGTCAAAATGAGTGCTCCAAATACTTTCTGTCGGAAATTGTAAGGAAAGCTGTTATTTCCATGCAGTAAGATGGGGAAGAGAAGCATAGCGTCCAAGAGCTCCCTTGGCATTTTCAGTTTCCTAAATAATCATCCTGCTTCTGCTTCTTTTTTTTTTTATTCATTGCAGATTAAATTCAGACTTGACCCAGGCAAATGCAAAATACATCCGAATCTGTAAAGTTAGATTTCATAATATCAGGCCAGACTATAGCCAAAGGCACCCAAAGTAGCAGTTACTATGTATAGAAAGCCAGGCATCCATCCACTTTTCCTGACTGGATGCTAAAATTTCATAACAACCTAGGCTGAGCCTGTAACTCATACAGGGTTATTTGCAGTCATACTTAATTAGTAGTTTACTAGATACGCTGACTCTTTCTCAATTTTATCACCTTCACAAATAAGTCGGACACATGCCTGGCCAATCTCCTCTACCCTTTCGCTATGTTTGTGCCACAAAGGAACAAAGACGGATGAGATACATCACTTTTGCAGAGAAAGATTTAGACCAGAGTCACTCCTCTGAGCAGCAGTAGAAAGAGAGACCCCCTCACCTGCCCTCTGATAGATCTGGCACCCTCAAAAGGTTGCATACGGCCAGGCAAATTGGGGTGACTTGAGGAGAAATTACTTCCTTTGCTCTTTTTAGTCACTGGAAGAAGTGTGTGCAAGTGTGTGCTTTGACTGTGGACGCCAGGCAAAACGTGCAAAGCCCAGTTAATGACTGACACACGCTAACAAATGTTGTTACACTTGTGAATTGCTCTTGGGCAACTAAACTGTTTACTTCTAGCCAGGGCAAGAAGGAATTAATTAGTGGAATGCCAAAAGGCAATGATCCAGGTGCACCCCACGTCCCAGAGGAGCAGGCTGGCAGCTGCAGTGTGGTATCTAGGGCAGAACCAGCGTGGTAGGTTGATGCCTAGAGAGTGTTACAGGCATCTAGGAGGCTGGTCAGGTCAGATCCAGGCTTCCTGTCAATCAGGGATCAGACTGATGTCATTTCCTGTGCTCAGGCAATGCAGTGGCTACCCACAGAAAGACTCTTATTATCATCAAAATCCTACGTTGATATTTACAATATTTATTCTTTCTTTTCCCCTGCTTACTGTGAAACTATGTGGGCATAGAGCTCCTCCTGGGACTCCATTTACCAGTTTATGCTTTTGTTCGTACTTTGCACATGAACTTCTGCATGCTTCAGATAGCACCATGCCCTGTGAAGTGCGTTTTGGGGAGACAGGTCAGCTTTCAAACACAGAGAATATTTCCATGCATGCATGTTTCCATGGATGCATGTTTCTTCCCCAAGCATCTATCTGCCAGAACGGAAGTGGCACTGCTGGTGGTTTCCCCATCAGAGGCTGGCGTTCCCTCCACAAGCAATCTGAGTTGTGACGCAGCTGGCTCCAGCAATGCTGTGTACTTTGGATAGCCGCTGCATTAATTTAACTGCTCCTCTCCACTTCAGCTATCAGTGTAGGGTTCATTTCCATCACCGCCAAGATGCTTCTCAAGTTCCATCAGTGGGAAGTTCAAGTGCCTAGAGGTCCCACTCTTACCCTGGGCTGGCCTCCAAATCTTCCAGGTGTTGAGATATTTTTAATGCTAGCACACAACATGTCTTTTCAAAATTCCTCTATCCAGATCAAGGGAGTGCTTTAGTAACACAAACAAATACCACTGATGGCCTTCCTCTGTCATTTTTGCACCAGTATGTTACACTGGGTTCAATTAGAAGAGCATTCAAAATCAACCTATATAGCCAAATATACCCACAGTGAAGAAAGCTTACCATGTGTAAATCTGATAGAGGTGTACTCAGCAAGTCCAAAAAATTAATGCTTTATTGAAGGCCTTCATGTCACAAGCCATTGCAGACCATTCTTCACAGCAGGATCGTAAGTTCCCCTTTAGGGCCCTGGTGTGTGTACCCATATGCACGAAGTCTAGTATGTGCTAAGGTGCCTTGCCAGGCAGGGGTAGGAGTCTTCGCTTTAGTTACTTAATCTTCTGCATCAACACTATTGAATTTGGCCACAACTTTTATAGATAATGACTCAAGTGAGCAACTGTTCATGCTGCAACTTAGCACCTAGCCTCCAAAATCTACTTTTTAAAGTCCAGACACCTTTGTGGAGAGGAAATGTATGTAAAACAGGGGAATATCAGAGATAGAAATGGTACAAAAATCCTTTTTCCCAGCATACTAAAATCAGAATTTTATATTTGCTCATATTTGCGGATGCACATTTTTCAGTTTTTGTTTGTTGAAGACTTACCTTTAATTCTACAGTAAACAGAGTTTAATGTTTCGGCCCAACTTGTATGTTTTGGACTGCATTCATCTACACCGATTTGCAAACAGCAGCAGTTGGACTCCTGAATACTGATGTGCTGATACTGGAAGAGCTAGCTCGGGGACCGCATTGCCAGTTCCTGTATTACATGAAAGCCAATGAGTAAACAAATTAGCAAGAAGGGGTTTTGTTTTTTTGTGTTTTTTGGTTTTTTGTTTTTAACTGCAATAATATTTGTGCAGAGGAGGAAATAATCCGGAATTTGCACGGATGGCAAAAACCTATGAAATATCCTATTTGCCCTTAGATGGACTAATGATGGCCTATAAAGCCCAGCTGAACAGCAATCACAATACTCAGGGAGGCCCCTTGTCCTCAGACAGCTGCTGGCTTGGAGGTCACTGGGAAGGAAAAGGAGGAGCATCCTGTCTGCACACATTTCCCCAGAAGAAAAGCTTTGCTGGCAAAGCCAGGAAAGATGCTTTTCAGTGATAGCTCCAGTGTTTGTTGTTTCATACAATATGGCCAGGGTTTTGGAAGGCAATATATAGGTAGAAAGGTATTGTCTTATAGAAAAGGATAATGAATGGATCTGAGCTGATAAATGGCTTTGCCTTTGTGTAGGAAGATGAAATAATTCCCAGAATACGCTGCCCAATAACATCTTTCTGCATTGAGTACTTGCAAGCAGATTGTGTTAAAAAGCTGCAGCGAACTGCGACCAGTCTCTTGGATTACCTCGTTTGGGAATAACAGGGGTGTTCACAATTCTACACATGTAAAGATGCAGCAAGCAAAGACTGTTGTTTGAAAGGTCTCTCTCCAAATAATAGGGTACTACATCTTTTCAGTGTAGGATTTTGTTGCTGGCTTGGTTTATATTGTTATTTGTCCACTCTCCTCTTAGCTCAAATATTAGGAGACAGAAAAAGCAAGAGAAGTGACATCAAAGACAAATTTTTGTAAGTGTTATGACACTGATTCATGAACAATTCTGATATCATACAGCTCATGGGTGGACACAAAGGCAAGGGAGACATGAGCACTGGATCTGAATTTCAACAGAAGGCTACTATTACATGTAAGGTGTAGATAACGTAAGAAAAGCCAATGAATATAATGGGATTCCTACATTTATGCACATGGCTCCTAAAAGGATATGGGGTGAGCCAAAGGATACCAAGATTCCTTAATCTACTTAGGGCTCATGTTGGGAAAAAACATAAGAAAGCTGATCCAACAGTCCCAGGTTTCACCCTCCTTTCTCGGAGCTCAAGGCCTATCAGCCAGCCTGTCTCCCACTGCAGGATGGCTCTTGGCTTGCACTGCATCCAGCCATGCCAGGTGGTGTACCACAATCCCCCAAAGTATTATTCCTGTCCTACAACATGGGATTTTTGCTTGGTTGGCTTTTTTTTTAAAAAAAAAACATGATCCAAATAGGTCTTTAAACCCCTTGCTGTCAGATGGATGCATTTCCCCTTACTCCTTGCACATGTAGTATCTTTCCCTGTGAGCCATCTCGCCTCTTCCCATGCCTGCTGGCATTTTAACCTCTTTCAGATGCAGCTTTCCTGCTGCCCTCACTATGCTTCCTGTCCAGTACACCCACTTTGGCAGCACTGTTGACCAGGGAAGACTGAAGAAACCAGCCAGACAAACCCCAGGAGTGCCATGTCGTATGGGACCTTTCCTTTTCTCCCCTTTTATATTGGCCTTTTCCCTTCTCTCCCAGGAGAAGAACGAAGCAGTGATGGCTCATCTGGGGGTCATCCTTTTGTCCCACTGACTGAGAATATTTTATAAAATCACCTTCCATAGAAAAAGACTGTTTTTTCTTACTGGTGACTAGTACCTACTACTGCTTCCCTGTAATGTTTTGATAAAGGGTATTTTAGCCCTGGGAAGGCCCATTAACTGGAGCAGAAATACCAGTAAGGCATCACCTTGGGTAATGGTCACAGCAATATAGGTCAGCGGGTGAAGCAAGAATACTCGGGCATAATTTAACTCCCTATATGGGCACACTTTGGCCAGGGAGTGAAAGAGTATTTTAAATAAGGAGAGCCCATTGACTCCGAGGTAGTCTTCTGCATGGATAAGCAGAAGATTGACACGTCAGGGTCAAAGCACAATCTTTTGCTCCTCGAGTTGGCATCATTTAAGAGAGAGAATGCAAAGGGAAAGCACCATTCTGGATTGCCTGACAGTAACTTATCTAAGAGCTCAGCTGGGAGAATATTTCAGGGTAAATACTTTTTTTAATGCATTTGCCTCTTTTTCCATTTGAAAATTGTCTATAAACATGTTTTTGCAAGTCTGTTTGTCATTCAGAATGATTTACAGTGAGTGAAACTCAAGTTTAGGTCCATTCACAGGCAGCTTATTGCAGGTTTTCAAAAAAGAAATTCAGTCTGATCCAATTTAACACAGAGATCACATGTCATGTCTTCTTGCCTCAATTGGATAATTCTTTGATTCAGTTTTTTGATGTGAGTATCAATTATTCATTTGAATTTTAGCATTCTAGTATTACTTGATGCTATTATAATAGTATATGCTGTTTTGGCAAATATTTCTATACAGATATTATTTGTCAGAAAATTTATGGCGTGAAAATTAAAACCAAGGAAATGCAGAGTTCCTGTCAAAATACAGATGAATATTCATAAAAGCATTACAGTGTTTGCCTCTCTCTGATGTTCAGTGCTGTTCATTCATCCAAAGTTGGAAGGATATAAGCTGAGACATGATACTTCAAGAGAGCAGTTAAATGAGGAACAGGGGAGATTAAGTTATAAGTTATAAGATGATTGTAAAACTCCTGGACATTTTGGGGCCGCATAGCCTTTATCAAATATGAGAGAAAATTCTACTGGGTGTAATGTAGACATGATGTAGAAAACTAGCTCAGAAAACAGGACATTCATATCCAAATTATTGCAAGAGCCCTGGTCCAACAGTACCTTGCAAAGAGGAGGATACTGAGATAACAGGAATTTTAGTGAGCTTAATTTTTCATCAACTTTGAGGACCCACTTCTAAGGTGACAACATGGAGAAGTCCACATTGGAATCTGATACAATAATGGATGGGCCAAATGCTTTATAGGAAAAAAAAATTGGGGAGGAAACAATATGTTCAAATCTCCCAGTAGGCTACTTTCACAAGAGGTGACTAAGTTGACCAACCAGGACCACACCTCTAATGGCAAAGCTACTAGAGAATGTATTGACTTTAATGTCTTGAAGTATTTGGTTTTTTTCTTGTCGCTGCTTTTTGTTTTATTCTGCTTTGTTTTCTTTGGCCTAGGATAAAGTGTTTGGGGCAGTCTCCCAGATGCAAAGGGGATAAGTGCATCCCACAGAAAACTCAAGAGGTTTGACAAAGTCAAAAGCAATAAGGCTTTGCCAGTGGTTGCACTCTGGAATTGTCGGCATTTTGAGCCCCGAGTGGTAAAGGTAAAATAGCTGTGTAATTATACACTTGGTTAAACCTCTTTGAACCAGCAGCTGAGGGAATGTCTAATCACAGTTCCCCACTTCGATATAGTTGCAAGAAGACAAGTGAGTGGCTCTAATTTCTCTTACATATGGGGGAGTTGATACCATTAGCAGCTTCACCTCTACACCCCAAAGATGGAGCACAAGGCACTCAGGAGCAGAGCTGCCTCACCCCTTCTTGTTCTGCTGGAAATTTTCTGTATCTGCAGGAGAAACTGCTGCAAGGACAGAGACGCTGAAAAAAGGGAGGAAGCAAACAACAGACTAACAAAGAAGAAACCATCAGGTATAGAAGGGCAGGTAGAACGGCTTCAGAGAAAAAACACAGAGAGCTTTTGGGTTGGGTACTAGTTCAAAGAGATTCTTTGCTCACTGCTCTGTGCCTTTTTTTTTGAAGTTGTTGTTGTTTGATTCCTGCTGTAATCAGGGAAAGTAAATTAGAATGCATAACAGATACCTAGTTTTGTCATGAATTTCACTTCCTACCAGACAGCACTTCAGTTAACTCTTCGGATAAGCATGCAAGTTAACCTCTTTGGAAACTGAAGGAAATGCAAGTACTGTCCTCCACAGAAGAGAGCCATAAGAAGCCATTAATCTCCCTTATATAACCAGGCAGGTGATATGAAAATTTCCAGATGGTGTGTTTGGACCTCATTCTGCCCTGAATTTAGGATGAAGATGCCTCAGGCCTCTGCTTCACTCAGTGTTTCATCAGCTGACATTTTGAAAGCTGCTTTTTCACCACACTGAGTTAAGTCTGCAATAAACCAGTCATTCTTCAGGAGATCAGACACATTAAAAATAAAAATAAAGGTCTTCTGAGATTCAAAGATGTAGGCATTAATTTGAACCTATGGATTTGGACCCATATCTCTTCTCTGTCTTTTCCCTAAAAGATTAAAGGGTATGCATCTTAGGTTCTAGTCTCTATTTAAGTCTGAGGGGTGCAGGGAAGGCTAGCCCTTCATCTTGTCGCTTCACACAATAAACACTGGCTGAAGTTCATACTGCAAGCATTGGCAGCAGAATCTCTCTCTCACCAGCAAAAAGAGATTAAAAGTGTCTCTTGGCACATCCCATCAGGGGACTTCTTTTATCCCTTGAATCAACAGAAGCTTTGGATCAACAAAAAGAACTGAAGCAGGTGCCTCTTTTACCTCATGCCAATCTATCCTTCTCTCCATCTTCAGAAAATTGTTCTTTAGCTCTCTCAAGGATACTCAGCACTTGGGTAACCATTTGTTTCTGTTTTATCTTGACAGTAGAAACCAGAATAACAATAACCCTAGGATGCAGAAGGACTCAAAATCACCTATGCTTTTATTATTGTTATCATCATGTACATGATATATTGCATTAAAAAATCCACACGCTATGTCATGTTATCAGATATGAAGCAGTACTCCTCTTCAAGGTTATGTTTAGCATCTCTTGAATGCAGCTTTTAATCAGAAATTTCTGGCTGTCCAGAAAGAAGTACCTCTTAGGTGGATATTCTCTTATCTTTACAAAGGGTCTTTCTTGAGCCATAGTTTCACACCCACTCTAAGACTTTGAAAGAGTGGTTTAACCTTCTGTCCCTTCTCCCAGTCACTCATTTCCACTTGTTGCACTTTCAAGCCTATGTTGGCAGGGCTATTTAGGGGTTTTGCACTGAACTAGATAGGGGAACTAGGGAACACACAACAGGCACTACTTTTTTCATTGGCAGTGCTAACTGCTCAAATTGTACATGGGATTATGGCTACAGGACATACTTTCTTGGGCTGATGTAAAGACAAAATTGTAGCTTGCTCCTGCCATGCTCTAGTCTTATCTGATAAGAATAAACACTGCTCCAAAGCCATACTGTGCTTCCACATTAACATTACCCTGTTGAAAGACAGGATATGGGAACTGTCCTGCTACAGAGTGGGAGTAGTTCTTCTGGTTTTTTTTTTTTACAATTTTGTGAGCAGAGCAGCAATTTCCTGCCCTACTCTCCCAACGGAGATGATTTTGAAGCAGCTGCTGTCCTCCCAGATTTGTGCTCTCCCCGTTTTTTGTTTTTCCCTTTCACTTATGTATTTTTCTTCCTGTTCCCTAACCTGCCATAACCTACTTCCACACTTCTGCAATCACTTAAGAAAGAGCGATCTCCCTCCCACTCCTTCCTCCTGCCTACCTCACCAACCTGTTGCTGGAATCTCAAATCCTCAAGCGCTAAAAGAGGAGAGGCTTCTTTTCGCAGCTAAATTAACACCAATCTGCTCTTGTTAGCTTGCCGTTCTCCTGAGAGCAGCCATACAACCTCTTCATTTCATTTCCCCTTCTCTTGCTGCTTAAGAAGTAGCACATCCTCACACCAGAGACATTTGCGTGAATCAATTTGCAGTGACCAGCTTAAATCTCTCCTGGGCCACTCTAGCTTCTTTCATTTGGAGCTGTACAGTGAAGAAATAGCTGCCCTGCGATGGCTGTAAAGGAAACCTGACAAGGGACAGAGGTGAAGTGCTCATGTTGGCGTACCATGCTTGCTCCTCAAGCCAACTCCCATGGCCTCGGTGGGAGCATCAACGCGCCTGCTAAGCACATCTAAAAGATTAGTCTTTTTTATGATCCTTCCAGTTTTCTTCATACACATTGGACATTTGGGCATTTTTGTAGAAAAGTGGTATGGTTTCTTCCCTCAGGATCAGTTTCATGCCAGTAATCCCTGCCAAACTTGACACAAGCGATGGATGAAATCCTGACCCGGCTGAAGTCAATAGCAAAGCTCCCATGAGAGCCAGAGTCCAGACCATACTGTCAGCTTTTTCCACAAGAACATGTCTGGGGGGGCTTGTATGGGGGGGCTTTCTGTCAAAAGAGATATTCCTTCATCATGGAGGAGAAAGGGCTGGAAGACAAGCAAAACAAGCCCACTGTGGAGAGGATCTTAAATGTTAGGGCTTTTAAAGATGGTCTTTCTTTCTCTTTGAAAGGTGTGTTATAAATGTAACTGCCAGGTGCAAAGCTCCCCCAGGTATCCTCATCACCCTTGGAATGAGAAAACACACTGTAAGAAGTAATGCATACATTTTCTCCCTCTGCCTTTTCTCCAGTATTTCTCAGAGAGGAAATAACCTTAAATAAACTCAGAAACTCAGTCTGTTCTGAAAGTCAGGCCTGGAAGGGAGGAGCTGTCTAACCTCCCAGGTGATTATTCTTTTAAAAAAAAAAAAAAAAGCATGCTTTTTTTTTTTTTTACTGTAGCCTTCATGGATAAACCAGCTCCTGACCGACCTCACTGTCGAACTGCTGCACCAGCAGCTATCCAATTACTCACTAAATGTCTGCAAATCTTTTGGTGAGTTAGAGATGATTTGCAGTAGGTTGCGGACTCCAAGTTAGGACGCCTTGCTGGAGAAATTAAAGTCTTTGTTGCCATAGTTTTGCTGACTTTTTCATCATTGTGTTTTGTCATTTCACTACACCCCAAAGATGCAAGTAAAATACAAAATAACATCTTCTAAGGTTTTAGTATCTTCTTGGCTCTGAAATATCCCAAAGGCAGGGAGAGGGGAACCTCAATATAGTCATGATAGCATTTTCAGGTGAGAAAGAGGAGGATTTAAAAACAAAATAAGGGCAATGCTGTTAGTAACATTGATCTCCTCTATTTGCAGTTTCAGGTGAGCTGGAGACACTGTTTATCCTATGGCTGGACAATCCTCTAAATTCCCAGAGAAGTTAATTGGGAGCATGAGATTTTCATGCCCAGTCCTTACTCTCTGGTAGGAACAAATAGCAGTAGCTATTTCTTTGTTCTTGGTCTAGGCTATGTAATCATATACAAAAAGCTTACACACTCTGCACTTGCAGTAATTTAAAGTTTTGGGGCTGCTAGTTTTGTTTGAAGCCACATATTCCCACTAACTGTAATCAGAAATATACCTGCTATCAAAGGCAGAATATTCCCTGTCCAGTAGATTGGTTTACTTCAAGAAAACTACATACACAAGCAAATCTCCCAGACACATCAGACTTCTAACAGAGCTATGAATTCTCTTAACAGTCAGAGGTAGCACATTAATAACCACTACCATAAAACAAATCTAAAAACTGCAGAATAATAATAAAAAAAAGATATTTATAGAGGCAACGCAGGAGATGCAATAGTAAAAGAGCCTCTCTTCGGATCATCAATTCATAAGGTCTGTGATCCTGAGTAACGGGCACGCTTCCAAACGATAAAATAAAACACATCATCTATTCAAAATCACTAACTTTCCTCTTGCGTTCCTTAAAGGTGAATTGCAGCAAATGTATAAATTTTAGTGTGTTGTAACTTGTGTGTCTTTTACTACCATAGGAAGTGAATTTCGCAGTATTTATTGGAAATCATTATCTTCCTGTGCCTTTTAAAATTTAATTTAAAATTTGTCACAGCAGCAGCAAAGCTGCTGCAGTCTAATACTGGCGATAGAGTGATACTCTCTGAAAGAACTCCATAGGAAGGTCTGCCATGGTTTGCCAAAAGCAGCATCTGTAATGACATTTGCTTATCAAAAATCAGTAGAACTTCCAAAATAAAATAATGAAATGTTTGTGTCTGAAAAGGACTCGTGGACAGGGATCATGACCACTAACAGAAGAACATTAACTGATCTAAGCAGCAGCATCAAAAAAATCAAGCCTCCATGGAAGCAGAATCCTCTGCCCTATTTCCAGTCCTCATTGGTTAATTAATTCTTTAATTCTTTTTAATAATTTCATTTGGGACTCTGAGAGCAGATGTAACCACTTGCTCAATTACAGAGTGTTTCACACCTGCTCTACCCAGACTTAAGAGGCAAGCAGGTGAAAATCAAGCTTCTGCCTATTCTAATCAAGGCATTTTTTCTACAGAATGAGCATTTTTCATTGTTCCAAAACACTCCTGCAGGCAAAACTCTGTCACCATCTTAAGTAACGCATATGTAACTTAACATGGGGAAATGAAGCCCTTACTGTAAGAACTGTGTTGAACATCTAAGAGTCATAATTGTAAAGTATTTACAAGCTCAGGATATGACTGATAAATGTAAACTGGCAATCAAAGAGGGATGTAGTCGAATGCACATGAAATATGCGTGTCTGCATTTGCGGGTATGCATGCATGTGTTTATCTGTTTCATTGCAGGTGGACACGCAAATATCAAGTGTCCCTATCTGACCATCATTAACCAACTGATTTTTGATAAGTGTTGTGGTAGAAATTATTATTGTTAAGTTGAATATTGTTTTCATTCCAGCCTGAGGAGTAGTAAGGTTTTTCTCTTCTGACTTCTTTCATGGGATCCCATGCTGATTCGAGTAAATGGAATATCACCATGAGTTTCATGAAGTCCCTAATATTTTTTCAGGGACTTTCTGACAAGTGGTGTGCTATGATTTGCTTCTTTTGATGTTATCAGATCTGCCTCCTGCAATCCATATCTGTTTATGGGTTAAGTTCATTTAGTAATTGATTATTACTTCGTACAGACTTACTGAAAAGTGCTGGATTCAGACACTGTTGTATTTGTAGTGTCTTCAGGTTTAGGATCGTGGACCTCTGACCTAACTACAAATAATGTTAAGGAAAATCCAAAAAAGTAATACTATTAAACACAGGGAAACTTTAAAAACAGCAACATATGGTACATATATAACTACTAAGTACCTACCAAGAAATCCTTAGTCTATCTCCGTAAATCCTTAATCCAGAGATACCCCCCATAAGAGAGCCCCAAAATAACCTTTTAATAACAATCACACACTAAAGAATGGGCTCCACAGTCTCTAATCCATTTGAAGCCTTCTTCAGTGTTTGCTTCTAAACCAGCAGGAGCAGTAAGACATGATGCCAAAATGTATGCACAACTGTTTAGTCTCCTAAAATCTTTAAAGCACTAATTGCACTATAATTAACAAATTCTGGCATTCAGTCTCAGATCCAGGCAGGCAAGACTTAATGTGATCAAATTTAGACAGCTAAATTGTGTGTTCATATCAAATATGTAAGGATCCCCATCTATGATCATCTGCAAGAATGTGCAAAAGGCAAGCTAGATCTGCCAAGATTTTGTAGTTCACATTTTAAGGAGGTAGACAAGGATTAGGCAGCTAACAGAGGAAATGACAGATTATTTATCATTTGATGTTTTATAAACTATTCCGTAACAACCTGTAAAAATGTCAAACACAGAAACCCCTTCATTTGGCATTGCCTTACTGCTCTCCTGTGAGGAATCCAGCTCAGCAGGGACTTAAGCCTGACACCTTTAGATCTCCCAAGTATTGGTTCCCTCTGCTACCACAAAAAAGCAGCACAGCGAGCTAATGGTGGTAGAAAGCATTGTCATTTTTCACACATTGGGCCACAAGAAGGAACAGATCCTAACAATCTCCCCCATTTCCTAACTAGAACAGCAAAAGTGTGAATGCCTGTGTGTGCTTCGTGCAGTTTATTTCTTCAGGGCCTCAGCAGCTGTTTCCTTCCTTTGGTTTACTTTATGTTAACACTACAATTTTGTGAGCAAGAGCTCAGGTGTAAAGATAAAAAGGGTAGCATAGGCTCTTGGTTTTGACACTGAAAGCAGTGAGAATCAGCAATAGGAGCTGCAGACTGGAACAAGTATCAAATGTATTTCACTACAGAAAGATAATTGGCTTTCCTTTAATTTTGGGTGATGGTGGAGCCTACATGTAAGTGTCCCAAGACTTTCACTAAAAACTAAAGTGCCTAAAGCTCTACATAGAGGTGTGTTTGGGTAGGGGTTTTGTTTATTGTGGGAAGGTTACAGAAGTAGTGCACAAAGGTATTCTGCAGCTGAGTTCAAAGTAGCAAAGTGATTTCACTGCCTGAATGTTTCATTCTGTGTCTGTGTCTTAACTGTACCTCAACTTTCCTTTAAAAAAAAATCTCTTTTTTTCAGGCAAAACCTAGAACTTCTTCAAGAAGGATAAAAAATAAACCAATTAATTTCTTAAAATTACATTTTCACTTCTAGAAATTATGTAGTCTGAAAGGAGCTGTCTGCTGCCTTGTTTTACATAAGTGCCTGTTAAGTGATGTAAACTGGCTTCCAGTCAGACTTCCACAGAGAGGCATACAGGGAGAGCATGGAGACATTTTCGGAAGCAAAGATGGTTGCAGGATTTCTAGCCTGCCAAATTAGGTGGGAAATGATATTTCCGCTATGGCTGCCAGCTTTGTCTCATTCCATTCCTGACAGCAAACCCAAAAAGTGACATGACTGATCTCCATGGCTTGTGAAAATGTAGGTACTTTTGGTTCGAGTCACCTGAATTGATGGCTCAAGCACTCCCAGCTGCTCGGCTGCTTAGTATGCCATTAGGCAGCTTATTACCCCAGTAGGCCCACCTGGAGAGCCTGCCCGCAGGCATTTCTGCAGGCTGCTCCTCAGGTCTCCTGTCAAATGGGATGGAATAGGGATGCCTCAGTCTTCCAGTCCCTCTGGAGACCCCTGCCTTAAAAGGGGGGGTGGACTCAACCAATAATTTACATTCAGGGAAACGGAGGGAATGCAGCAAAAATGCTTGTTGTCTTGCTTTAATGAGAGAACCCTGAAAATTTGCCAGTTCGAGCCTAACAGTGCTGCTGTCCAATCTTCTGCATCTGTTGGCTAACTAACTATCATGCTTCAAATGGGAAATGAAAGCTAGCAAACCCGTTCTCTACCCTAACCTAGGGTTACTTTGTAAATTTCCCAGAGGATGGCTGTGGGTATTAGAGCCTATTTGCATTGTGTTTATTTTGGGCTGTGGAAAAAATGGAGCTTAGAATTTGCTGTTTGGGTCTAGGGATCTGCCAAATGCTGAAGAAGAGAATGAGACTCCTGAAACAATGCTGGAAAAAACATAAGTATCAGGTACTAATGAGAACCTCAGCCTGAGCAGCAAAAGAATAAAGATGTAACCAAATCCTATTATATTTTTGTCCCTTCCCCCCCTAAAATTCGAAGCATCCATTTCAAAGGTCATCTGCCACAGAAATCAGATGGCAGACCTCTGCGGGCTGGCTTGGGAGGCTACTGGGGCTACGGTGATCATTAATTATCTACATTTGAAGCTTACTAGAGTAAGACTGCACTGACATAAGCATGATGACATGCAGCAGCTAACCTTTTTCAGTGCTTGGCTCTTGAATCATTTTCTCCATATTTTCCAACATTTTGATTCAATTTTGGCTTTGGTCTTAGTCACTTCAATGTATGCATAAATATTACTATTGAGCTTTGACTTGAAGGAGTTTTACTGAATTCCGTAATATTTTTAACCAAGTTATCAAATTTCTTCCCAAAAGTTTACATGGTGTTATCCTCTCCTTTGAGTGGTTATTCTGTGGAAGGTTTTCTCAGAGCTTTAAAATAAATGTCTAACGCAACATAGTCTACAGTGTTCAATCTATAGTTTTTGTAGCTATATATGGATCTCTCTTTAATATTAAAAACCTTCTAACAGAGAAGGCTTAGTCTAGGTTAGCATTACTAGAAGTATGATAAAATGGGATAACATAGCAGTTGTTTACTGAAAGCAAATTCACAACTAAGCTAAAAATAATTGCATTCTACTATATTAAAGCTGTGCCATGAACTAGCTTTTATGACAGTCAGTTGTAAATACCGTAATAGATTTTTTGTGAGCTTAGCAGTCTAAATATCCTAGAAATAAAAGCAGAAGGTATTATAGTTTACTTTCACATAATTGTGCTTAACTCATTTGCAGTCTTGTATCTAATCAAATAACCCAAAGCAGGTGTCCCAATAAATAACCTTGTTTCCCTGTTCTGCTGGAAAAGGACCAACATATATATACAGATATATATATATAGGTACAGATGCAGGACTGATTTCTGTAAAAACTCTTCTTGTATAGACTGTTACAGAACCTGACTGAGTAGCCCTGTATAAAATGAGGAATTTGATGTTACTTACTTGTCCTTCAGAGCATCGGATAAACGTATTAAACTGGACTTCAGCATCCCCCTTAATAGTATTCCTGTTGCTAGGAAACAGTTATCAGGACCCCATAAGCCTTGTCTTTGGGACTGCTTTCATACTTTACCCAGAGCCCCTGCTCTGACATCCTTGAAATTGTGTTTCCATTTTTCATTGTCTTTCCTGCTATTTTTCTCCATTTGTTTTTGCTTACAAAATCCAATTTTGCAAATGAGCAGATACATATCATGTAACTAACCAGCTGTGTAAAATGGAGCTCTCCTTCAAAATGTATCCTCTTGGTATATACCACAGGTATTCCTGGAATAGCTTTTCGCCCTCACCATTTGTCCTGGGATAAGTGCTAGTGTGGATGGGACTACTCATGGAAGACTGCCACGTTCTAAGTATTTACCAAAACTTCTGTATTTCTGTGTAAAATACAATTCTTTCTTTCCTTTCACTGGTGAGGTATTTATTGCACCCACCTACTGCAAGATTATGCTTAATTGGAAGCCTCATTTTATTTGATGCTCTTTTAGATGATTTCACTCTGCATATGAGACTTACCATGGATTTACTAGAAGGAAAGGGCACTAGGTCCTCCTGCTTATCAAGCTTATAAATAGATTGCACAGTTTATCTTTCAAAAATCCTAGCAAAGCCAAATGATAATTATAGCTATATAATTATTAAAATGTGTTCCTAGCTGAGCTTGTTATCGCCTCTCAAGAATCAATGAAGGAATAGATGCCGTGGATTTGATGACAGGGTTGTTTTAGTGGTTCTTGTTTTACAAAGCACAAGTAAGGAGGTGGTGAAAAGGTCACAGAAGGTGGCAAAAAGGGTGAATTCAGCATTCTGCTATAGAAGGCGCTCTTTAGTATCCTCCAAGGATGTTTCTAAAAAGCTAGTCTGAGATATAAAAAAGCCCAAAGCTTCTAGACTCACCCTATTTAACCTTTTACATATCCCTGATTCAACACAATCTCCAGATATACATTGCCAGGACACTTTCCCCTCAGTGTATCAAAGTTCTGACCTTGCAGTTGTTATAAGTAAATCACAATGACACGTCCTGCTGTACCATGTTATAAATAAAGGTAACTTGCTCATCGAATGCCAAAGAGCTACCAGGGCTATACAGCCTGATCCTGCAGTTCTCACACAGGCAAGACTGTCACTGAGCTAAGACTTTATTTATACTACTGATGGCCTCAGCTCCCTTTTATTCATAGTGGTATAAATCAGGATTCACCCAAATTAAATCATGGGTTTAGACAGAAAATCGAGTGTGAGTGGAGAGCCAAGGGATAAATTCCTGTATGCAGTAATCCTTCGGACTTCAGTGCAATCCCTGAAATCTTGCTCAGGAGAGAGCTTGTCCCCCCAGCTACCTGAAACCACTGGGAACCTTGCCTCTATGGGAACTGTAACTTCAATCCTACTGAAAATAATTTCTGAATAATTTTCAGTGCTCATTTCTTACACTGCCCTCTTATGGAGCTGGGTTGCTTTAGCCAGGCTGTAAGCTCTTCCTTCTGCTTCTTGCATACTGCAGTGTATCGCAAAGGCTCTCACTTTGCCCTGTCACTTTACTTTTCCAAATGGAAATTCGGCTGCAAAAAAGGGAAGAAAAAAGTTGGAGTTAGAAACCACTTTCTAAGAGTAGTTGCTGCAGGAATTATCCTGTTGTCCTGAAAGGAGGATCCTTATTTTCCTTTCCCTGGTTATGGGCCTCAGATTAACATTATTCAGGAGCTGAAATGCTTGATTTATATCACTAATAAGTGATACAAAATTTGTGTTGCTGCCAATGCAGGCCACTCAGAATGCAGGATGCAAACCAATATACACGTACTGTAGATCACAGTGAGCCCAGAAAAGAGACATTGTAAAACAAATCCATCCTACATAGCACAGTCTCATCCTGCAAATCCCAGTATTGGTGACAACTACCCCTCAGTGAATTCAGAAATTGCCAGGTGAATCTTTAGCATCAAAAACCATAGGTATTATACTTGGATTTTACATCCAAATTAAAGCACCCACTGAAAGCCCTGATTTCAGAAAAATAAATCGTTCCAGGTTTAAGGCTGCCTTTGGGTGAGCTCATTAATAGGACAATATATTTATAGGCCAAATCAAATACAGGTTTAGCCAAATTCTTGTTTTACTGTGGAAGAGCTGATCACAACTTCATCACTTGAATTTGCGTGGCTGTCATTCATTAAAATATGAGTACCAGCTATTTCGCTCTGGGCCCAGTGACAAGGCTAAATAGTGCTACAGTAAAGAATAAGAGATATGCTCCAGCTGTCCCCTACAGCTCCTCCATCCTAAATATATCTCTTCAGTGGTTTGGCTGGCTTAGTTGCCAGGAAGACTAGCAAAGGTTTAGCTTTACATATGGCTAGCAAACTGAATGGGCAATAAATAAAACAGGGTTTCTGGGGAAAGGTTTGTTCTCACAACGCAACACAGAGTACAGGACTTAAAAAGTGGCTTTGCTGTCCCTATGTGTTGTGTTAAAAAGAATTTTTGAAAAAGCATAATCCAAAATATGGTTCTTTTCTTGTTCTCATTATCCTCTTTTAAAACCCCGTAAAACTCTCCTTTTTCAACATACCTACAAAAACCTGGCAACAGTTACATTATGCTGTGCTAAGAACAGTGTCTGTCAGGCTAGTGGGGAAGGTCTTACTGCCTCCTTACACTCCCCATCTCCATCTGCTGCATAATACACAGCATTTAAAGGTCTTGTGGTAGGGAGATGTCTCACTGCTGTGGGTTTGTGCAGCAGGTACTGGTCCAAGGATAAAACTCTTAGTTCTAAGTTCTGGAAATAATAATAATTTTCAAGGTTTCTCAACTGTATCAGCAAAGTGGTATTTATGGCAGTGACAGACACCTTCATATAAAGGGTCAAGGCACAACTCTTCCAGCCTGCTCTTGCCTTTCTCGTTGCCTGTCATTGCTTTGTGTGTGGGCCTGACCGCACTGACAGCGAGGAAAGGAGGGAAAAGAAAGGGAAGGGATGCACAGACAACCTCAAACTCCACTTCTTCCCCTCCACTGCCCAGGGGTGCTGGGGGCCTCCCAAGCATCGGGAGGATGGGATAAGGCAGGGCCAGGCCTACCACTATGCTCCGGCATATCTGAATCTGAGGAGCTACTGTGGGGAAGCACCCTGAACAACTCCACCCGTTTTGCTGCCCTTCAATGTATTTCACCTGTGCCTCTAATATTTATATCCGAATACCAAATTCGTAGTTCCAGTGGAAGCTGTGGTGAAAATTGTACCTTTTTTCTGCTCTAGAAGAATGGGACTAAGCCACTGAGAAAGAAAGCAAGCTGGATAAAGGATGTTGGTCAGACACATGAGGGATCCGGAATTGATTTGATTCTCTGGGGTACGTCAGGAATTATGAGACAGCTTTGGGATCTCATCGCATTTGTGGTGATGGGAGTCTTTGGGCTGAAGGCCCTGAGACCTCAGGCTTTAAGGACCCCTCTAGACAGGAAAATTCAGAGAAGATCTATCAGAGGAGACATACACCTAAGCCATTGTGGACTAAAACTGGGGAGTTTGGCATGACTTGCTTGTATTGCAACCCCACCTCTCACTAAGATTTGCTACTGTGGAGTTCCCCCACCCTGCATTTCCTTCTCACTTTGCAGATGCCTGGAGCAGGGCTGGCTCTGCTCCTCTGCCAAGCCCAAAGGCGTTCGTGTGCCGCTATCAGAATGGCAGGGCCGAGGGAGTCCTGCCTGTGGATTCGCACCTCCCATCACTTTTGCATGCTGGTTTTTTGGACCCGCTGTCCCGAGTAGCACAGCGTCTGCTGGGCACTCTGCCATAAATCTTCTCTCAAGAAAATACAGGTGGAAAGCAGCAATTAATTCTGCTCAGCGGAGTACTCGTTTAGGCAGCATGGCTGCTGGGATGATCACCGGAGCGGAGGGCGCTTTTTTATGCTGTCCCTCGAGGCCAGAAAAGCCCCAAGTGATCTGTGATAGTCCCAAAGAAGACATGTTGGAATAGTTGGCTGAAAAAGATGTTTTTCTTTCTGATGCCTTTCCCCTAAAGAGCATTCAGGTTAAGAAGGAGAAGCTCATTCAATTGTGGAAGCAGAGGTGGCCTCTGAACTCCTGTGAGCTTCTTCTGCCCAAATGAACTTGTTTAGTGAGGCAGCTTCCCAAGCCTGAAACTCATTCCTTTGAACTTTCACGCTTTGTGGGCCAGTAATTAAAGATATTAAAGGGAGAGTTTGAGGGAGGGCACAATTGCTTTGTTTTGCTCGCTTGTTTGTTTGTTTGGAGTTCAGCCATTGGAAGTGTGATTCCTCTGATGTTTAAAAGAAACCAGACTATAAAATATCCTATTGCTTTTGTCTCTTGGCTTCCTCAGTTGCAGAGCATATTACTCAGCAGGAGAAAAGGAAGCCACGGCTTTCATCTTGGCATCTCGCTACTGGCACTTATGCTTATGTAATCAGCCTTTCGGAGAGACTATTGCATTTTAACCATTTTCCTGATTGCTCAATTATCAATCTGTCTTTTCATCCAAATTTCAAGGGGGCTTGACCAGTCCTGTTTTCACCACAGATTCAAAGCTGATTACCTCTTTGGGATCCTCATAAACTCCATCTCTGAACCTAGTGTTTTCCTGCAGGATGGTCTTTTTTTTTTTTTCTTGGAGGCCCTTTGTCTGGGGTTATCACTTTGGCTGTCTTAATAAGTAAGAGCCATCTGGAGGCATGGTTGACCGAGTTTGCACCTGCGTCTACATCTGCACTGTCTGGTCATGTCAGGTGGATGTTCACGTAAAAGATCCATCTCAGTGTGAGAAAAAGGCAAAGAAAAGGGAGGGAGGATGTAAAACTGTTATTCCTGCCTCACTGCAACAGCAGGTGCACCAGATGGCTCACAAAGTAATTAGGGTGAAGAAACAGTGTCAAGACACCGTGTGGTGTGGTCTGTAAATGATCATCAAATCAAATTCTTTATCAAAGACGGAGTTTTTTCTCTCTCCCCACTGGCAGATCGATACACATTTGAAACAGCGCATGTGATCTGCTTCCTTACGTGCAGGCACCTGGAATGCAGACAGAGAAACCTGGTCAAGAAACCATTCTTGTTAAGCAGCCATCTGTCCTAACAGACTGTCCCAAAGCATTCCCAGCCTGTTGAGTAGTTATGCTTCACTTTATTTGAAGACCATCTTTCCTAAAAAATATTTTTTTCAGCTCCTTAAGTGGTCACCTAGAAGAAATTTTGCCATGCAGTATGTAAGGTAAACAGCACAAAGCTTCCTGGCAGTTATGCTTTGGCAGCAGAACAGGACCTTGCGCTGGTTTCATCTACAGACCTAATTATTTCTAAAGCTTCTCGTAGTTTTCCCCCTTTTTAGCTTTGCACTATGTTAGCTCCCTTAGACACAGGGACATACTGGCTCCTGCTTGAGTCTGCTGAACAGACCTACGAGGTTATGATTAGCATATTGGATATCTGTTAGCATATGGTAACGTACTATCCCCATGTCTCAGCGTAGGGTGCCTCAGGAGAGGACCACTGCATCCCTGCGCAGTCTACCATTTTGAAAACGACTGCTGCTGCACAGCTGTCTGCTACCCTTCTCTTCACCTACCCCTTCTCTAACTCATCTGAAATAACCACTCTAACTACCTGTGTGTTCTCTCCTGTTTTTCCTGGCTTTGTCCCCCATTTCAAATCCTGCATCATGCCCAGGGAGCTCTGAGCCATTCTGGCACCCATGGGAGCAACATTGACAGAGACCACAACCATTGGTGAGCAGTTTAATAACAGGCCTGAGGCTTTAAATACTTTTACAAGAGTATTTCTGTTTATGTTGTGAAACACGTCTCTTTGTCACACACAGCATTTCATCAAATAACTACAGTAAAGCAATACTGCATGAAAAAGGAGAAGCCTAAAACCAAGCTTTCAGCTGGCTTCTCAGATAATCACAGAGTAGTGGGGGAGCAGCTGTACAAGGCTTAGATACTCCAGGATAAATTCTGTAGAAAAACTTACATGTAGAAAGACGTTTTAACAATGTGCATAACACTAGCCTAGGATTTGAATCTAAGAAAGGCAGTCTGTTGTCCTGCTGGTATTTACTACAAACTGAATAATTTCTGATTTGACTGTCAGCATGTTTGGGTTTTTTTCCAAACGATATTCTGCTACAGTGAGCTTACAGCTTAAAATTGATAGATTTACCTTTCCAAGTCTGTGATTTTTTTTTTTTTTTTTTTTGGAAAGCCAGTCTGTAGCTGAATGTTCTCTGCTAAAGGAAGTTATGACTGGGTTAAAGTGATACAGAGTCCCTGTGGCACACACGTGCCGCACGCGGGAGAAGAAACCTCATGTGGGTTGCAGCACAGGAGACTGTAGTGGACTGCTGTAGTGTAGGGGCTTGTAGTCTGGAAGTACAGCAGAAGCATCTGATGCTGAACCCAAGAAAGATCTCCAGAACCTACAGTTGCATTTGCGGTGTTTAAGTATATAAATCAGAAACTATGATTTTTTTTATTTTTTAAACTCACTCAGAATCTAGCCAGAAGTATCTAAACTTGCTGGGCTTTTTTGGCCAGAAAGTTTGGCCAAGCTCTTACTCATTTTCCACTGAGATCTAAAAGCTAATCAGGGGACAGTCTAATTCCTCTGAGAGACCAGTACATCTCTGGGGCTGGACTGGGCCCCACAGAAATCAGAAGTGCTCTCGTTTTCTTTTGAAATGCTGCTCTCCATCTCCTCTCCTCTCCCTCTCCTCTTTCCCCAGGCTTGGCAGGCCTCTGAGCCCAATTCTTGAGCACATGTTATTGCAGAAAAGGTGCATGGTGGGAACATCTCCTTGTGTCTTCTCAGGAAGAAAACTCAGTTTCTCACCTGAGGTACCAGGCTCTGGGTCCCCACCACATGGAGGGCCCTTTGCTCCTTGTGGTGGGTTGACCCTGGCTGGATGCCAGGTGCCCACCAAAGCTACTCTATCACTCACCTCCTCAGCTGGACAGAGGAGAGAAAATATAACGAAAGGCTCATGGGTCGAGATAAGGACAGGGAGAGATCACTCACCAATTACCATCACGGGCAAAACAGATGCAACTTGGGGAAAGTAGTTTAATTTATTACCAATCAAATCAGAGGAAGGCAATGAGAAAATAAAAACTAAATCTTAAAACACCTTCCCCCACCCCTCCCTTCTTCCCGGGCGCAACTTCACTCTGAAATTCTCTACCTCCTCCCCTCCAGCGGCGCAGGGGGACAGGGAATGGGGGTTGCGGTCAGTTCATCACACGTTGTCTCTGCCGCTCCTTCCTCCTCAGGGCAGGACTCCTCACACTCTTCCCCTGCTCCAGCGTGGGGTCCCTCCCACGGGAGACAGTCCTCCATTAACTTCTCCAATGTGAGTCCTTCCCACGGGCTGCAGTTCTTCACAAACTGCTCCAGTGTGGGTCCCTTCCATGGGGTGCAGTCCTTCAGGAATAGACTGCTCCAGTGTGGGTTCCCCGCAGGGTCACAAGTCCTGCCAGCAAACCTGCTCCAGCCTGGGCTCCTCTGTTTCCATGGGTCCACAGGTCCTGCCAGGAGCCTGCTCCATCGTGGTCTTTCCATGGGGTCACAGCCTCCTTTCAGGCATCCACCTGCTCCAGCGTGGGGTCCTCCACAGGCTGCAGGTGGATATCTGCTCCACCGTTAACCCCCATGGGCTGGAGGGGGACAGCCTGCCTCACCGTGGTCTTCACCAGGGGCTGCAGGGGAATCTCTGCTCCGGTGCCTGGAGCACCTCCTCCCCCTCCTTCTTCACTGACCTTGGTGTCTGCAGGGCTGTTCCTCTCACTTATTCTCACTCCTCTCTCGGGCTGCAATTGCTGTCCTGCAGCAACTTTTTTCCCTTCTTAAATATGTTATCCCAGAGGTGCTACCACCATTGCTGATGAGCTTGGCCTTGGCCAGCGGTGGGTCCGTCTTGGAGCCAGCTGTCATTGGCTCTATCGGACATGGGGGAAGCTTCTAGCAGCTTCTCACAGAAGCCACCCTTGTAGCCTCGCCGCTACCAAAACCTTGCCATGCAAACCCAATAGAGTTTCCTTGGATGGTTTGGCACACAGCCTGAAGTTTAGTTTTTTCTTGCTAACTAGCTGAAAGCAGGTACATGCTCAGGGTTTTCTGGACCAGCTGGATTTTAGTTTGTGCTCAGTGAACTGGGTGTTTTCTGTTTTGGGCAGAGCAGTGCCTAATTTGTGGACTTATAAGTCCTTTATTGCTTCTAGCCCTCAGTTTAATATAGAGTCAGCAGTTCAACTCTTTTAATTTCTGCGCCTTGTTCAAACGTAGATAATTATCTATCCCTGTAATTACAGTGGTGAGCAGTGTGTCAGTACCTTACAAGTGCATTCGTGGTTACTCATCGCAATACTTTTCTCCTCCACTCTAGTAAAAAGGAGCCAAATTTCCCCACTGGTATTGCTAAAATCACCTTCGCAAATCAAACCTAAACAAATAAAGCAGCTCTTGTAGATCTCTTCTGACCTTAACTGTTTCCAGAGCAAATAAGGTATTCTGGATCACTTTGATATACATCTAGAGCTTATACCATCAAATATGTCTTCACCGAAATGTGAAAAAAATAATGTTTGTAAAATACCTAAATCTTCATTTTCCTGTAAGAGGCAGTCTAGGAGCTTTTCTCAGCTTTAGTTTGTATTTTTGCCCTTGTTTTTGTAATGTCTTCATAGCTACCTGAAAATACAGTTTATTTCCCTACTGCTTTTGATTACTCCTGGTTGGTAAACAATGAAGATTAATTGTTTTCTGATGTAGCAGAAGCAAACGTGATTCTTATTCACAAGTAACCTTGGCAGTGTCAGGAGGGGCACACACAGCCCTGGGAACAATGTTCTTAGCCAGCTGCACTTACGGAGCCACAAAGAAAGCTCCTGTTTTTGCTGTTTCTTAGGTAGATAAAACTATGGCAGAGAACTAAGATACGGTCCAAGTCTCCTATTCAAATTAATAGGTAATTAAGTTGAAATGCATCTTTGAACTTATTTCCTTGTTTTTATAAAGCTCTTAAAGTTTTATGGAACATTTGAGGATCTGCTTGCTTTCCTGTTGTATGATCTTAGCTTCCATATCTTGCTGAAAGACCTGGGGCAGGAACATAAAAGCAGTGACAGGACTGTTCTTGGAGGAGATCTGCATGCAAAAGAAGAACAGGAAGCAGCCCAGCCCTGTCACAGCCTGGATCCCAGTCCAGTTGCTGAGAGGCGAGGCTTTACTGGTGCAGGTACAGTGTTGTGTTTTAGGACTTCTATTGCTTCCACTTCAGGTTGGTAGCAGGGCTCTGTATAGCAATGAGTGGGCATACAAGCTAGGATGAACCCTACCTCAGGTAACACGCTGTATTGCTTTGCAAAACACAAACACACCCTTAGTGATGAGTAGAAGAGGGGGCATGCAAGTCTTAAGGTAGACATCTTTTTTCACAGAAGTATGTAAGGACTCAGAGTAATTTAACTGCTTATAAAATGAAGCAAATGGGTATATTAGCACTGGTAGATGATGGAACACAAAAAAAATGTTATCGTTCTGCAAATGTTATATGTTTGCAAACAGAGAAAGAAAAGAAATAGCAAAATTATACCATTAATCTATTCATTTTGCTCTGTGGTAATGTTTTTTCAAATCGAATTATTCTGTAATGACCTATTTAGTGTTTTGCATTATCTTTAAAAAAAAGTGTCTATTATTTTGGTACTTCTCCAGCCCCTAAAAATGTGTCTCAGCTCTTCAAACATTGATGTAGGAAAGTAACATTTATTTCTGTTTTACAAATAGGAGACTGAGGTACTGTGATCCTAAAAATCTTAGTTACTGGTGGGAGCGGTGCCAGTGAATTTCTGTGTGTAAGTTTTGCAATGGCAGAGCCTAACACAGGGCCAAGATCAAACAAGAATGAGGACAGGACTGTGACTGAAACTAGATTATCTCACACCGAGCTTGCACTATCCTTCCTTAGTTGCAGCAGGAGTTCTGCCCAAGTAAGAACTATAAAATTAGGTCTCTATGCATGTTAACATTTTTAAGAAAATCCTTTACTCATAAGTGTAAGAAAGAGTCAAATTTGCAGTATTTAACAGTGGAGTATTTACTTGTGGTCAGCTTGGGTTCAAACACCCTTTCAGTAACTTAATTCTGCATTGTGAGGTTGCCATGCCAAAATACTGAGCTTGTTTTGAGCAAAAAGGCAACTGTGCTCAGTATAACTCTGTGCTGAAACCATTGTAGGACTAAGCCCTATGTGGCAGTTACACCATTTGAATTAAGAGACTCAGTAGAATATTTTTGCAGCTTTTCTAATTAAAATAATAATTATGTAGTGTCTATTAGCATGGAATTCCAAATGTAAGCCTCAGGGTCAAATGGCTTAGAAAACTGAAACTCTCTGCTCCCTTTGTAGGAAAAAAGGAGACGAGACAGTTCTGGGCAGCTTCATTTACATAAATTACAAATATTGCTTACCAATAATTCCATCTGCTGAGTTCTGCTCTTCAGCTGGAATCTTTCTGCACAAACGACAAAAGAGTGTTGCTCATGCACCCTAGCAGGATGCACCCCAGAACTGGTCAGTCATTCTCATCAACAAGTAGTGACTTTGTGCCTGATAGCACAGTAGAAAGAGGTCAGTTAGAGGGTGTGTGGTTTTTTTATGAGTATGGATAGTGCTCATAGGTCCAGCACTCTTGAATATTGCAAGTAAAGCTCATATAACCTGGCTAGCTTTGGGACTGAAGAGAACACATGGTCGAGATAGTTAGAAGGCCTCTTTGGGAAGACAATACCAAACTAGGAGAAGTAGATTTGAAATCACAGAACTGAGCCCAATTAGCTGCACATCAGAGCAGATGCTGGTGAAGTGATTTTCCTTGAACCGAAGCTGTATGATGGAGGATCAATCAATCAATTTATAAGCACCTCGCGGGTAATAATAGTCTAGTGAATGTGAATTTGTCAAGGACAAATTGTATCAAACCAATCTAATTTCTTTCTTTGACAGGATAAGTGAATAAGGGGGAAGCAGTAGATGTGATATATCTTGACTTCAGTAAAGCTCTTGAGTCTCCCACATAGCATTCTCGTAAGCAAATTAAGGCATATGATTAAATCACTGCAGAGAAGGCTCACAGCTGGTTGAGAAAACAAAATCAAAGAGAAACTATCAACGATTTGTTGTCAAACTGGGAGGACATTTAAAATGGGGTGTTTCTGAGCCCAGTTCTATTCAGTCCTTTGCTGATCAATGATCTGCGTGATGAAATGATGAGGATGCTTTTAAATTTGGAAGGAGTTCCAGAAACTGGAAAGATGTTCCAAAATCAACTGGTGGAAATTTCATAAAGGCACATGCAATTGCTATAGAAGTGCTTTGCATACATGAAATGCGGAAAAAACAGTTAGAAAGCAGTATGAGGTAGAAAAGGAGTTAGAGGTTAGGAGGACACAGACAGCAGCAACAGTGTGACAGTACATTAAAAAAGATTCTTCGTATTCTCAGATATATTACTTTTCATTTGTAAAGGGCAGGAGGCTCTAGGTGGCTCTAGGTGACCCTGCTTGAGCAGGGGAGTTGGACAAGATGACCTCCAGAGGTCCTTTCCAGTCTCAACCCTTCTGTGTTTCTGTACAACTCTAGCTATTCTTGAGACCAGTGATACCTCAGTTAGAGTGCAGTTTCAGGCTTCAGACTATAGGAAAAATGTAAACAAATATTAAAAGTGCAAAAGGAAGACAAGATAAATGATAGAGGCTTGAAAAAATTAACATCTGAAATAGGCTGAAAGTGAACTAGGCCACCTCTGTATCATTTGTAGCACTGGACAGCAAATGTCCTACAACTTCTTAGGGTCGTTAAAGCAGATAACTAACATTTGAAATCTTGGGGTTCAACAGACTTCTGATGCATGTTTGATTTTGTGTCATTTTGTTGTGTATTTAGAAGTGTAGATGTTCTTTATTTCTTTTTCTCCAATTGAAGCTCCTCATGTTTATCAAGTTTTCTTGTTTGCCTTTTTGGTCATTTGGTTTTTTGTGTTTAGAAATATCCCTAGACAGAAGAAATTCTGCTAAGATTTACAGAAAAAAAAAATTCAACTCTGCCTATTTAGGGTTTTGTAAATTTCATAGTATTATAGCACTTTTTTCTGCATCTCTCTTCTACTGATTAGAGCAACACAGGTGAACTAAATGAGTAATGTTAGTCAAGAAAACACTGTGGCTTTATAGAGTAGCTATTCATGAAGAAAAAGCCTTGAAACATTTCCAGAACTGGAGGCAGAGAATTTATTGTTCCTGCTGGAGCCCAGAATAACTACTGCTTTGTGTCATCATTTTATAATCCTTGTCTGTCAATAAACATAACTGTAGCTAGCAATAAAAATGATACAGGCTCAGTCAGGCAACGCTACCCTGGTAAAACAAATTTATGAGCCAGTTAATATTTTTAATCCTGTTACAGAGATGACCTCAAAACCCAGACCATTTATCTAAGTTTCTGTCCCCTAAAGGAGCACATGTGGATGTCAGATAAGTGAAATCTGCTTTTGAATCATGTCGATCTTGGGCTGAGGTTGGGCAACAAGAGGGAGAAAGGGTGTAACCATAGACATCTGTCTGCAAAAACAAACTAGCCCCATTAGTGTCTGTCTCCTACCTAGTAGAGAGTTGGTCAAACACTCTTGCAGACTCCAATGAAGCCATTCATCTGATAACATAAAATTCAGTATGTTGTATTTTTCCCTTCTCCACATCAGTTACATGCCAGCGATTATTCCAGTTCCACCATTGATCCAAGATGACTTATCACAACAGGGAGTCATTCTGTTTACGCTACTTCAGAAATCTCTGAGATGTTATTTGATCTACAGCATCCATTAGACACACAGAATACATTTCCTTCTCTATTGTTTCATCTTATTAGCAAGATATGGCAATGACACTGTCTGCTAATTGCTATCCAACTAGTGCTTTGTGCCTTGTTAATTTTGACTAAGACACTTTTCCTGCATAGCACAGTGTAGATGTTGCTAATAGGGGAAAGACAGGTAGTTAATTGGTGTCTTGAGTGTTACACAGACAAATAAAAAATTGACTGATAATCAGTTGTTCTCTGATGGAAGGGTCGGCTCTTGTCACTAGCTTCTACACTGTCCTTTCTCTCTATGCTGTAATGTATAATGCCTTATCCTTGTAAAAGGGGCTGAGATCCATAATGGCTACCAGAAGAATACATGTTGCTGCTCACAACTTATAATGAATTAATACAATGGAATGCTTGCTTTTTAAACCTCGGTCAGGTATTCTCCTGAAGGTGAAAGCCAGGGGGGTCCTAGGTCAGAGTGTATTTTTGCACTGATTGTCTGAGTCTCCTGGAAAGTCTGCAAGATATCGAGGCAAGATACATGGTCTTAACAACCCAGTTACAGGACCCACCAAACACAAAGTGAGAGGGGCTATAAAGATACGTATTGTTCTTGTTTGGGGGAGCCAGACGAGTCAGCGTGGCAACAGAGATTCCGCTTCTATTTCTAGTCTGTCATATAAGGCAGGAATTTTTGATGGCTCCAGAGAGTGTTCCTTTGAGTCCTGAAAGAAAATAACTGAAAGTGCAAGGAAAAGAGTTTTCTTTCACGCAAACTACTTATAAATTCTATTTGTTCTTGGACTTAGACCCAAATCTAAACCTTCTGCACTGCCTCATCAAAAATACAGGTTGATGTTTCAGTTCTTATGTCTTCAGTTCTTATATCTACTGCACACACAGAGATACATCTCAGACAAAACAAATTATGGCTCTTGCAGGGTGTGAGCTAATTGTTGAGATAGGTGCACAGGGACAGCATTCAAATATCCAAAACAGGAGATAATGGAAGCTTTCTGGTCATGAGGAAACATATTTACATACATGATCTTGTAGAAGAGAGGGATTGAATGTAAGCTGTCTTTCTGCAAGTTGGAGGTTTGTGGAGAATTGAGCCCCCCACTCAAGGCAGAGCTGTGAGTATGCAGCATCTCTGAAGTAAGGAAAAGACTCCTAGATATACATGCCTGCATTAAAGACAAATTTGGTAACGGTGTGGAATGCTACACATCATATTCAATGTCTGTCTGTTCACTAGAAATGTTTACTTGCGAGAAAATGTTCTGGTTTTGCTGTTAATTTTATTCGAATTTCTGTATCTGAAGAACCGCCTTCAGACAAATAATCAGTTAAGTGTAGCAGCTGAAAACAAACCCTAGCAAGACTATAGCATCGATTAATTTCTTAGACATTGGAATGGCTCTCTGGATAACAATCAGAAGCAGCCAGACAAGAAAAATCAAGAGGTAAGATGAGTGCAACAAAAAGGCCCACTAAATTCAGTGCAGTCTAGTGACAGGCAAACTCTAGATATATCTTCCTCCAGAACTGCAAGAAGGCTATGTGTGATCTTAATCATGTGCGATGAGATGGGCGAGCACAGCTCAGTGCTGCATCCTTGCACTCGTCATTCTGCCTAACATGCCGGGGCTCCAGCACACCAAAGCTGATGAGTTCCAACTTCTCAACCACTGTCTGAACTTACAGACACTATCAATTTAAAAATCACACCTCCATCGGAAAATATTTTACCTATATTGTTATAATAACCCCTATGATTAAAGAGGGGGAAAAGAAACCTATCAATTTTTATCTGTTTCCTCACGGTTTGTTTTTTTGTGCATTTTAAAGCAATCTGTAGGTTGTATGTTTCAGTGTTTGCTCAGTCTAGTCACTCTGTTATCCTGGGGGGAGGGAGCTAAGGGAGAGCTTGGAGGAGAGAGAGAAAAGCATCACATAGCAACAAAAGAAGGAATTAAAAAAGAAATAAGATAATATGATTTTTAAATCTGAAAAAAGAAATAGCACAGGTGTTTGTGGATGCATCTAGAGAAGGATAAGGAAAGTGTTTTAATTGACTAGATTTCGAGCTAACAGCTCCTCTTGGCGAAAGGAATCGCTGTGTCACTTTTCTCCCTGTGGGGAAGGCAGAGCGAGCAGGGGAGGAAAAACAGGTGAGAACCCTCCTCCCTCCTGGCTGCCATTCTGCACCTGTGTTGAGATGTGCATGTGTTATACACGGCCTGGAGAAAATGACTGATGTACTTTTCTCGCAAGTCTGTCTGTGAAAGAACAAACACTCTCCCAATCAGTTCCCTTCCCCTCTGTGTCTCAGTGCAATTGTCAAGTTTGAAAATTAGAGATATTGCATATGCTTAAGGAATTGCTAACTCACCCTCTTGATTTCCTCCTTCCCTTCTTTTCACCAAGTGGGCAGTTTTCATTTTTCTCATTCAATATCACTCCTTGTTTTCTCCTTTCAAATCTAACAGTGACACAGGAAGAAAAAATGAAGACGTCAATAGTATAAAGAATACCTCATTAGTTTTGATTTATTATATTTTCCCTTCCCTTGCAGAGAAAACTGTAGATTTAATTTGAGGAGGACCCAACTGGTAAACTGCTACTGAGCAGGAATTCAGCTGGAGAAAAATGCAACTCAACAAGAGCAGTTTTGATAAGCTTACTTAAATCCCTTATACATGAGCTCTTTCTTTCCCTCTCCTACACGATGTGTGTCACATTGGCTCTTGTAATACTGACTACCCTAAAAGACCACCTTGAAATTCATTTCACAAAATACCATCTCCAAAACATGTTTTCAAAACTTTATTTATGATTAGAGAGGGGAGCTGAAAATTTAACCTTTGATCTAGACTAAATAACTTTTTGCCGGTTCACCCTGAACTGTCATTTCCACTGAATTGACTAAAGAGACAGAACATGTGAGAAGCAAAAACCTGTTTTCTGAAAATGCTATGATTTTGTCAGTGTCTCACAGACAAGTTGGAACTAGTCTACATCAAGCTGCTTTAAAAAATAATATTTGTATTTATTGCAATATTTCTTCTTTGAAAAAAGGCAATTTAATGACAGATTTATAAGTGATGGAGGCTGTCATTTCCCCACCCCCTTTGCCACAGTGTGCAGGAGCCTTTACCCAAAGAGGCCATTGCTAGATCTAGGAAGAGCCGATTCCAGATATCTGTTTACTCCTTGATACAGCCAAAGGGGTTTTCTACTCATCACGTAACCAGAGGTGACTGATCCCACAGTCTGCTATTAATCCCCATTCCTTTTGCAGAAATACCTGAGTTTGGGTAAGTGCTTTCAAAACTCAGATGTTGAGGCATATTTTAGTTTCCTAAAGCTAACTGCATGTTCTGATTTTCTGAGTGACCAGAGAGGCAATGCAGTCCAGGGAAATGGGCACGGGAGGGAAGGAGGGAGAAGGAGGAGTGGCAGGTTTGGTTGCTGTGTCTAAAATTGACACTGACATATCAGCTTTGTGGGATTGAGGCCTGGCTTGCCCTACATCTCTGTAAAGTGCTTAGCACATTTTGGACCCTGCGAGCTGTTGCATTAATAATGACCTTGGCTCGCAAATAACAAACAGCCTTAAGCAGAGCCCAGTCAATATTTAACCTGAGTCGGGAGAGAAAAGAAGGTGGCACTCCAAGCCCTGACCATCTGAGTTCCCAAGCTGCAAGGTAAAGCTCTCAGCCATTGGGCGGATGTTTGCATTATGTTCATGCCTGCTGCTTTTTTCATTAGCACTGAAATGGTTAACAGCGAGAATTATTTACAATATTGTCTTTGGCTCCTAATCTTTTCTTCAGTGCTCTCTGTGGACCCAGACCAATGTCAAATTCTTGCTTACAGTCCCCAGGTTTTTCTTTGCAACACCAGAGATGACTAGCAGAGATAGCTTAGGAAAAGATTCTTGAGGCAAGTGTGGCAAAAAGCTGCTGCAGCTCTTTGTACCAGGGCAACCCAAGATGGGTTGGGCCATATCTGTAAAGATTACATGCTATTTAATAAGAAGTTGTTCACCTGACATACGTTTCATGTACTGAAAATAATTTTTCAGGAAAAATAATCCAAAAAAGGAGAAAATGAAGTCCAAACTAGTAATCCATATTCTGGGCTTTTACAGTGCTAATGTAAAGTCATAGGAAAAGGATATGATGATATACAGAATTTATGAGCTACTGGAAACAACAAGAGATGGTGCAATAATGATAGCAATAACAATTTGTGTCTTCACAGTGTTCAGTGCAGGCAGATGATAGAAAAAGAATGTAATACAGTTTAACAATCAATGATCTTTAGAATGCAATATTCCTGAGAGGGTTTTTCTGGAGAGAATTGTACTCATGATGGCAGAGAAGGAGGGAGAGAGAAATTCTCTGTATTAGTTTTAGGTTTGTAAAGCAGTTTCCATTTTCCAAGGAAAATGCCACTGAAAGAAAAAAAGAGTAACATTTATTCACCATTTTGTAACTATTAAATACAGATGCACTACAGTAATACAGATTCTTTTGTTTCTAATTGTAAAATGTACAAGTGTTATGAATATGTTAAGCTCCTTTGTTGTTACAGGTCAGCATGGACTAAAAAAATTGATTGCTAAACAAGCTGTAATCAATATTTATTTTTGTACTTCCAAAAATTTTAGCCAGTGGTTACATATTTGTGAATACTCATCTTGTATAAATAAAGATTATTTAGTTCCTCTTCAGGGAGAAAGTCCGGGGAAACGGAGCCATGTAATAAGGTGGGGGGAGCATTTGTTGTGAGGGGGGGGTGTGAGGCGGGTGGGGGTGCAAGGCAGTAGAGAGTACCAATTAAAAGCAAAATGTCTCTAGAGACACTTCTTTTATGTTTTTTTTTGTCCTTGTAGGGAAACTTTCTAATGAAGGAAATGTCCTTTAAATTCAGTGCTAAGTGCTGCTAGACTCAAGTGTGCATTATAACTCCAATCTTAAAGACTAACAGATGTTTTAACTTCTGTTAAAAGACAAGCCGCAATATTTTGAGACTATCAGTGTTAGTGGGTGCTTGTTTACAGTTGGTACCCTTAAGGAAAACAAACTTTAACCTTGACACAATGATGGAAACTGAAAAAAGAAGTGACTGGCTGAACCACTGCATTTCCTTTCAAGGGCCCGGTACAGCAATGCAAGACATCTTCCTGTGTGACATGCAGAGGCTTTAACAATAGCACATGTGGAAAACTGTTTAAATGACTTTTTTTTAAATAGTCAGTGATGAATTTCTGAAACAATGAATGTTCAGATCTAACTTCCTTCAGGCTTCTCCCCCTCCTGCTCCCCGTTCCCCACAGTAAATTTATATAAGATCTTTGTATCATAGCTGGAGATTCAGCATTTATAAAATAAATCAGGTGTATGATGAATGAATGTCAATAGAAGCATGAAGGATTGGGGGAAGGTTAGACATTTTGTTTAATTTTAAATCATTTTGTTTAATGGTACAAACTAGTTGATGAAGATAAATCTCTAGTGTGTGCCTCTTCTTGGTACCTAAGTTCTGCAGAACAAGGAAAACTGAAGCACCTGAAAAACTGTGTCTTCATGTATAGTCAGCAGAGGGAGGTATTTCTGAGGGTAACTCAGCCTGTCCTGAGATATGTGAGGGACGGACACCTTTTTCTCTCTCTCACCACCACCTCAGTGACTATATAAGAAGCTCAGCTGGCTTGTTTACAACACTCCAAACTTAATTTTAAGTAACTTATAGTTAGGTGACAGAAAGTCCACCTATATTCTTTGCTGTTTCCTGCCCCCCACCCAGTAGCTTAAAGGGATTCTGCAGCACTGCATTAAAAGCTGAAGGATCATTTTCTTGGGTCATACCCATTGCATGGTGCTTTTGAGGAGCACAGAAGTGATGTAGGGGCTCAGTTCTGCTTTTCATGGTTGTACAAACTGCCCCTGAAAACAATACTGAGGGAGGAAAGCAAAACTGTGCCCCAAAGCATGAAGAGGATATCCTACTTCCACTGACTATACGTGGATGACAAAGGAAACAGGATTTGACTGAAATGGCACAGCTAGTAACAATAGCAATATGAATACCTATAATAGCAGTATAGTTAACATACAAAGCAATGTTTTGGTGCCATCATGAGTGAAGGATTTCCCAAACAGGAATATCAGCTGATCCACCTGAGAACTGAGTGCAATGTCCAGTGTGTTGCATGATCGCTTTAGTTTTAGTTTTAAAAGAAAAGAAGTAAAACATTTGTTATGAGCTATTTTTTTCATTTAAACCATTCTAATAAAAATGCTCAGAACTGTTTTTCTTCACAATCTGAGAACAGAAAAGCTGTTAGCTGGGGTTTTGCTTGTTTCCAGATACACCTCCAGCATTTCCCTCTTCCTTGCATTTCCTGCATTGGCTGCACCTCTTTAAGATTGCGCAGTGAAGCTAAAAGGTTCCTTTGCAATCTGTGACCTCCACGACTTGTCTAAACAAGGGCATAGGAAGCTTCAGAGGCAGCAAGTTTGGAGTTGCTGTATGTTAATTGACTCATAAGCTTCCCCAAAAACAATGACCTCTGCTAACATCTTCTCTAACATGGCCCTCCTCAAACTGAATTCTTCCTCTGCCCTGGTGGGTTACCTCATCCAGTGTACATCAGTCTGCTTCCTCCCTGATTACTTCGCTAATTCCCATTTGGTGCTGACGGACTAGATTTCTGTATAACTCTTTAGTCTGCTCTCTTCTGGTTTTCCAGGTCGTCTTGTTTGTTGTGGGCCTTCCTTTGCTTTCTGTGCCTCTGCAGCTTCTGTTCCTTTTAGAAATGTCCTTGGAGTGACAGCAGTTAACGCAAACACTTCACAGAATTTCTCAATGCCAGAATTATGAAAATCTCCTCTTGATGGTATTTTTCCATTATTCACTATACAAAGTGCTGAAGCAATACCTCAAGGAATGTTCGGTTTTTATTTTTCCTTGCATCATACCCAATTTCAGCTGATCATTGATTTCTTCTGAGCCAGGATTCAAATATGTTGGACTCTGTTCCTTCTGGCTCCTGCAGATCTTTTGACTGCCATCTGACCAGGGCCCCCATAGCTTTCATCTGTTTTCACTCCAAATCCTTCTTCTAAAATGTAAAATGATGGCCTCTAGCCAGCATGTTGCCTTTTACTTTTCCTGTGGCCCAGACCTCAGTTAAATATTTAACAAAAGCAAAAAAGCTCTGTTTCAAGCCAAATAAAGGAATAAAATCTAAAAGTTTTTCCAGATGAGAATGTTGGACCTTTCACCAGCAGCTCGTATACTCTTTGGCAATTGAAATCTAGCACAAGCTTTGCTCACATAAGAGGAAATAGCTTTTTTTATATAAACTATTTCTGGAGCTTCCAATTGTTGCCTTTTTCTTTTAATACCTCTTATTTTATAAAATCTACATGAAAGATGAAAGCAAATGAAACTTTGCATCTGTGGAGGCAGACTTCCTGGGTTATCATCTCTAGTTCTGTGCCGGGAGTGCAGGATAGCGGCAGCTGCTTGTACTTCAATCAACACCACTCCACACAGCTTCCACTTGCAAGCATGTAATCAGTCCCCGCACGGGTATACAGGGCTGTCCTGAGTTTTCCCATACCAGTGCAAGACCCTGCTCTTTCCAAGGACTGACATGCCCAGGGGAACGTCTGAATCTTGTAGATGATGTATATACCTGTGGAGCAGTGTTTGCTTTTGAACATCAACAGCAGAGCCCCCATTTTAACAAAGCACTCTGATAAAACTGTGTTATGCTCAGGGGAATCTGCTATTTAAAATCCAGTGGGAGTGGGGGCATTGAAAGCTGATTATCTTCATGCTTATTGCACTGTGAGCTTTTGTTTGCTATTGACATGGCTTTACAAGGAGAAACTCAAATGAGGGATGGGGTGGAGGAGAGGATAAACTCTTTCCCTCCCACTTTCCAAATGACAGGCCTGATGCAATGTGGTTATATTCCATATTCACGCTAAGCTTTTTCACCGTACAAAGTACTACTCAAACACAATGGGTGATTACTACAATTTCCTCTCTTTGGCTCACAGATATTATATCTGTAAGCATCTCTTAATTTGCTGCTTGTGATGCTAAGTGCTGGACAGGATTTTCCTCTGCCATTTATGTTCCAGGCAGAATTTCTCCTCGCTGTACGGTTCTCATCAGTGCAGTGTGAGAGCTTGTGTCTACTGGGGCAACCCAAACACAGGCTGGGCTGCTCTCAGCCTGCTGGGGAAGACAGTCCTGGATGTACTGCTGGAAGAGATGATTCAAAAGGACTCATGACATTAAAGCACTTCTGTCCAAATATATGACACACATTTGGAATGTGTGACACTTAAAACCGATCCAGCTGGAGAGTGATTTTAAACAGAAGATGGTGAATCTTTTCTTTCTCAGATGCCTTTGAGAGAGAATGGATTTGCTTCTCCTCCCAAACCACAGACTTCTTTCCTTCCTTCTTAATTCTCAGAAGATCTTACTTGGCATAGGTGTTGTAAGCCACTGGTGCAAAACTAAGTTTAGCTCACGAAAACAGAATCACAGCAATTACTGGTTATTCTTTAAGACTTAGTTTCACATAGCAAAACATATGCACTGGGTTAGGGGTTTTTTCTGTTCCACACATTTTACCTTGAACTTGTTATATTTAATGAAAAAAATATTCTTTCTGTTTTTCTGGGGGGTTGTTTTGTATGGATTCTGGCAGATATTTTGGAAGCCTTAGCACCAGCGGTATTAACGCACTGACTCGGATCAAAAAATTCTCTCACTGTTCCAAGTGCAGCTAGAGTCCTGAGGTCCCAAATACAGATATTGCCTGTGAAGTTCAAGGGTGGCCTTTAATTAAGCTGAGGAGCAGGCTGACAGCTGCTGCTTGAAGCCTAATATTGCAATAGCAGGTAAGGAAGAAAGTGAATGTGCAGATAGCTTTCGAAAGCAGTGGTGAGACAGAAGAATGAAGAGGTGGGGGATGTAGAGATGAGTTGAAGGAGGGAGACAGGCAGGAATATAGAGGTATCAATGTGAAATAAAAGAGAAAAGAGGATTAAGAGGAACAAGGAACCCAGAAAAATTTGAAAATGCACTGTTGTGCTGGTTTTGGCTGGGATAGAGTTAATTTTCTTCATAGTAGCTAGTATGGGGCTATGTTTTAGATTTGTGCTGGAAACAGTGTTGATAATACAGGGATGTTTTCATTACTGCTGAGCAGTGCTTACACAGAGCCAAGGCCTTTTCTGCCTCTCACACCACCCCACCAGCAAGCAGGCTGGGGGTGTACAAGAAGTTGGGAGGGGACACAGCTGGGACAGCTGACCCCCCTGACCAAAGGGATATTCCACACCATATGATGTCATGCTCAGCATATAAAGCTGGGGGAAGAAGAAGGAAGGGGGGGACGTTTGGAGTGATGGCGTTTGTCTTCCCAAGTAACCATTACGCGTGATGGAGCCCTGCTTTCATGGAGATGGCTGAACGCCTGCCTGCCGATGGGAAGCAGTGAATGAATTCCTTGTTTTGCTTCACTTGCCTGTGCAGCTTTTGCTTTACCTATTAAACTGTCTTTAACTCAATCCACGAGTTTTCTCTCTTTTACTCTTCCGATTCTCTCCCCCATCCCTCTGCGGGGGGAGTGAGCAAGTGGCTGTGGTGCTTAGTTGCCAGCTGGGGTTAAACCATGACAACTGTGAAAGGAGATCTCTTCTTATGAAGAAAGTATAGAAGGTGTGGCATGCACAGCTTCGCCAAATGAAGACTGTGGGTCTTATTGCTGTCTATAATTTCATTATAAGGATACCTATCAGGGAGAGAAAATAATTTCTTAGACTAAAGGACTGAACTTGCCTAAGAGGAAGAAACTTAACCATGGATAAAATCAGAGTGGAAACTGGATTTCTAATTCTAAGAAAAGGAGGTTTCCTAACAACTAGGCTTTGTGGGAACTCTGAGGTAAAGCCTCCACCTCTGTTTAAGGTGGTACTTGATGACTCCATGAAAGCGATTATATGACATGAATCTTCCCAGGCCTCTATTTCTACAATATATCAAATTTACATGCACATATGTATAGAACTAGATGAAACATGAAATGGGTAATATGAAAGTTTACAGGACCTTCATTGGTGTTATTGTGGAAACCATGATAATACTGCCATAGAAGTAAATGCTCATTTCATTTGTGTTTAGGGAAATTGTTTCTTGAAAACATTTATTGTCATGGAGTATTTCACCTGAGACATTTTCAATAAGAAACAAAATGTTCTATAAGGAGGATGGCTTTAATATAGCATTGCTGTCTGAAACTGAAATACCTTAGGAAAGATTGTTTCTATAGTAATGAGTTGCACAAGAAAAAATGGCCTGGGAATGTTGGGGGAGGAGGAAGCGGGAGTTGCTGTTGAGTTTCCTAGTCAAATTCAATGAAATACTGAGTGATGTTGACAAGGAAATTAATGGAGCGAATTTTGGTTTTTAGAAGATATATTCATAAGTATGAGAAACTCACTGCAAGTGGAAGTCGCCAGTCTCTACATGTGCCAGTGACTGGCTCTTTTACGTTTCAGTGCACAAATTAGAGATGCTTCCTGGGGTCTTGGAGACAATTCCAGATTTTTGGCAAATTCATCGTTAGAACAGTGCAGCATGTTGGGACAAATAAAAATTAATTTGTATCATTAAGATTTCATTTGTACTGTGGTCACCTCACCTTCCTGCTCTTTGTTTTTGTTCTCTTGATCCTCTGATTCATTCTTCTGACATTACTTCTTTCCTTTATAAGCCATTAATTTTCATTGTCTTGGACATTAGCATATGCTGGCTCACTTTCCACTCCAGCTCTGCCTTCTTATTCTTGTACGGCTTACATAAAACTGGCTGCACTAAATAAAAGTCCTTCACTTACTGAGTACAGCAGGAGAAGCAGCAAACACTGTATAAAAAGGCGTAAACAGCAACTGTGATAAAAGTCTTGCACTGATTTCACAAGCATTACTAACCTTTCCCTAACTTGGACAGCATATGAAAGGCATATAAAAAGTGTGTGACAAATAAAATAAATTTTAAAAGAAGAGACAAAGAAACAGCAGCTTTAAAAAAAAAAGACTGCTTAGGATAGTAATGGTAAAATAAATGTAGTTTTAAAAACAGGTCCATTTTGTACTCATCAAGGGAGATGGTAAAATAAATACTCTTCAAAGTGTTTCAAATAGTTTATTACAGCTAGTCTTCCCAGTGCTTTAAAGCTTCTCTCTCCCCTCCATAGAGAAGTAGAAAAGTATCTCTAATGCCTTGTCTTCGTGAACGAAAAATAATACATCTTAGCTAGCTAGACCTTTAAAATATCATGAATAAGCACTTACAAATGTCTCACTAGCTGAAAAGAAAGAAAAGTAACCTAGATCAGAAATGGATCATTTTCAGAAGTTGTAGTGATTAACACCATATTAAATCTTAAGAAAAACATCCATGAGAGGGATTCTGCCACCTTTATGCAGGCTTAATAATAACTTGCTCTGAAAAAGAAATCCCAACTGGAAATTAGTGAAGGAAGATACCTTGCAGTCTGTTTAAGTGTGCCAAAGCCTGAGCCAATAGCAGCAGAACTTTTGAGATGCTATTTTTTGCCGTCTTAAATATTTGTTCAGTTTGGAAGAGAACAATTTAATAAGCATGAGTCATCACGGATTTGTGAAAGGTAAATCATCTCAGACAAATCATAGTACTTAATGAAATAACTGTTGGTATAGACAGAGCCAGCAGATTTAACATATTTGGATTTTCACAAACCTGTAGTCAACTTTAGACGTGATGGATTATTTTGTCATGATCTTTCCCAATATAGGACAGGTAATAAAGTAAAGTAAAGTAAAGTAAAATAAAATAGAATAAAATAAAATAAAATAAAATAAAATAGGTAAGAAACATCAGGGAGGTGGAAAGCAAATGGTTGAGATTACAAAGACCTTAGCATTTTCAGAAGAGCAAGGTCCAAGAGGGATCTCTACTGCGATTGATGCCTTTTAATACTCGCTTACATAATATTTAAAGACTGATGTCTTCTCATGGAAGTTCATTAGAATTTTGCCGATAGCTTTAGGTTGCGATCTGATCTCGTAATCAATTTATAGAGTATATGAAATTACATCTTATCGGCTTTATGATGATCTTGCAAGTATGGCCAAACCAGAAACACAACAGAAAGAGATAAAAAGCATCTTAAAGTGTAAAATTATGCATTTGAATAGAAATGAAGCATTTGAAGTAATCCTCACATCATTCAAATGACATTTGATTTGCTAATACAACTGAGACAAAGGTGAGTATTTCCAGGCACACATGTATACAACAGCAGCTGCAACAGCCAAGAAGCTTGGCTTTAGTCATCCATACGTGTTCTGTCACTTTTCAGTGCTGTTACCTGTGCTTGAGGGTGTAGAGATAATTCCTTTCTGAACTGGGAACCAAACGCTGGTGATGGAAAAAGCTCTTTGGAAGAAAACTAATTTACAACTTAAGTCTGCATATTTTTAAGACCTCCAGCAAGAGAGTCACACTGTGTATTTTTAGCTGCAGGTGACCTGAATCACTGTGTGGTGACATCTCTAATATATAGGGGCTTGGCTGCTCCACTCAACATGCTCTGTACTGCATGAAGTAGATCATGTGAATACCTCTTTAGACCTTTCAATGCCAATTAGTAGGAAAATCAAGATTCTTAAAGTGATATGAAAAGTATAGCATATATCCAACAAATACAATTAAACTTGATAATTTTAGAGATTTTTTGACAGATAAAAGTTTGAAATTGACACAGTTTCTATAAATTCAGAAGAAACAAATGTAGAAAAGGTTTCTATGAGTTATGGTATTTTACTAGTGCTGACATACTGAAATCAGGAATTTTTAGCATGCTTTAAAAGGCATTACCTGATTATTAAATGTAATACATTAAAAATGTACTGATCAATCTATCATCTTGCGAACTTAATCATTGATTTATTTTGCTTTGATTGATTTGAGTAGGGAAGTAATGAAAGTATCGGCATTTAAAAATCAAGTACTTACAGTTTTATTCTTTGGTGTATTTATCACTTAACCTTTCTTTTAGTTGGTAGAAATCTGGCTTCTCTTGAAAAGTCTGATCTTCTAATATATGATGAGGGTGTATCATATATATATGCCTCATACAGTATCACCTTGTATAGTATTAACCCTTTTTTTCTTTCCTCTTCCTCAGTTTTTAGGCATTTACACATAACTGTGCCATAAAAATGGTGGTAATATGAAATTTTTCTGGTGAAGGCTAAAAAAAAATTTAATAAATCATTTAAAAAATCTGCTAAATTTACAACTTATTACTGGATACCTTGAAGAGAATGTTGAAAGATAATACCTTTATAGAATAGCTTATAATGGCAAAAGATCTTGCTCCAGAGAGAGAGAGAGAGAGAGAGAAAGAAAGAAAAGCGCATGAAATATAATCATCTTACTAAACTACTTATTTATATAAACATGCAGCTAATGGTTAGCAGTCATTGTACTCCTCTAAGGTAAATAAAAATTCATGAAGAAAAGGGAGTATTTTGCTTATGTTTATCTAACATTGGCACAAAAAATTCAGTTGCAAGAAAAACAATTTAAAGATGTACTGAAAGTAAATGTTGCATTTTACATCTCATGTAATGCAAACATTTAGATTAACTTACGTACTATTGGTATTACACTAGCAAGAGTTTTCCAGATTTTTTTTTTTAGATTAAATACTGTTCTGCACAGTTGCACACAGACTTGTTCCACACAACTCCCAGGGACTTCAGACAGAGCATGATATGGCTCACTAAAACTTTTGCTTTAATAATAAGTGAATAGAGAACAACTTAGTTCTCAATTAGCACACTGTCTGCATGTATGGTTGCATACCAGTTAATATGGCAGGATTCTGGATAGCACCTCGGGCCCACAACCCAAAATCTGAATGCGCGTATTGAATATATATAACTCTGTTTATTAGGATAGGATAACAAGCATAATACTGCGTTTTCAAGTGTGGAATATTGTTTTAATTCAAGATCTATAAAAATGTGTCTCTCAAATGCTGTTTGTGTGATATTTCACAGTAAGTGTCAATAAACATCAACTCAAAGGAATTCTCCTGAAAATCTTGCCTCCAGGAATCCCACAGTCACTACAGGGTAAAAGTCAGAGTAAGTGGACAAGATCTGCGTATGCCTGAAGGTCAGCAAACTTGCACTTGGATCAATTAATAGCGGGGTCATCGACTATAAATACTCTCTCCTCTGCTGCAGATTCTCAGTACGGACTCCACCACCAGAAGCAGGTAGCTGAACTGCAGTCCTGGCACACTGGCAGAGGCCATATTTTTCCTACAGCTTTACTGCGGGCACTGAAGTTCAACAGAGCAATATGTGCTTCAAGCTGCCTAATAAATAGCCAAGGTTGCCAGACGCTGACTCCCTCCGCAGTCAATGGACAACAGTTGCAATGCCTATGTTAGCCACCTGTATGGTATAAATATATTTATTTTGCAGACAGGACGCAAACAAGCTCTGTCCACACTCCAAGCTCCAGGTCCTCCTTCAAATAACACTGCATGCGATTGTGCCTGATACAATCCTGAGGCTGCCCACAATGCCTGCTGGATTTTCAGAGTCTCTGAAGAATGAATAACGGGAATGGGAAAACCTAAATCTATAAATGCTAGAAGGGTATAAATTCCTCTACTTCAGGAAGTAGAGGAAGCAGCTATAAAAATAAGCAATAAACAACAGAGGTAGGCAATACTGAATATGAATTCTCTACTAATTTCTGTCAGTGTTTTAAAATTGGACAATAAGTCATTCAAAAAACCTTCTACTACCACACTACTTCCTTTTGCTTTCTGCATTTATTTTTTCAAACTTGCATTTGGAAACAGCTACCCATAATTTTCACTGGTGTTTTCTCTCTAAGGAAAACTTTCACTGCTCACAGCAGTTAGCATTGAATTCTTCTAGTCCTCTAGAGGTTTGCTTTCATTTTCCCAGTAAAACCTTATGCTGTCAATATTGCCCCTTGGTTCTTTAGAAAAATGTGCGTAGAATGTTCCCATTTGTTTATAGCGGAGATTTGATTATCTTGTAATTTCCTAACACAGTCTTCTGTTAGGAATAAATCTAGGTTATATTGGCTCTGTTTCTTACGATTTTGTGGATAATGTCTTCCCTACAGTCTAAGAAAACAAAACAAAACACAATTCATATTTTCCTTGCAATTCTGTGGAATATTTTAGCCACTTTAATCCAATTTCTTACACATTATTAATCTTTTACTTGGGAACATATTTTAATTATTTCTTTTCTGAAATTAGTTTCTGCAGTATGCAAATTGTGATAAAGAAAAGATAGATACTGGACTTATTGCAATTCTTTGTGAGCACAGGCAGTGAACTTATTTAATCCTTATAGCTGTAGAAACCTATATTTGCTATAGAATTTGTTGGTGAGAATAGATGAGGAAATATGGAATAAACACTTCAGATATATCCTCAAGCTACTTAAGGAAAAGTAGAGTAAAAGAAACAAACAAATGAAAAGAAAATTAATTCATATATCCGTAGGTACTAAAACATGCTACTGCTTCAATTCTAATATATTCTTTTGCACATCTACTGCCTTTTTCTATATTTATATGAAAAAAATATATTGCCAAGATGGTTTTCCTTAAAAAAGTAACAAAACTACTGCTTTATTTTTTGAAATATCTACATTCAGAGAAACAATCCATTAACCTAACTTCAGTGCTTATTGAAATGCAGCTCTGTTCTCTCTGCTTTGAACATAAAGCATGCTCATTATGGTGTAACCAGTTTTCAAATAACTTTATCTTATAATATACTTTGAATGAAATACACTAGTTTTGATCCATAAAAACATTTCATTATCTGATTATAGATCTTGCTGCTTCAGGAGGAAAATTGAGAGGTGTACTTCTCCTCTACAGCTCCACCATAGAGACAGGGCAACATTTCAAGTCTTACTATTCCCTCTGCAAGATAGTCAGAATGAGGGCTGAATTGCCACCTCTGTATTAAAGAGAAGTTTTCTGTCTAGTCCTTTCAAAAGATGAAAATACTGGGATCTTGACAGTTTAGTCCTTGCCCTTGTGAAAATTTGTACTCACATATAGACTGCTAAATAGGTGCAGAACACCTGCCCAGGTATACTTCCCAGGCAGCTGGGGAGCCCAGGTCTGCATGTAATGACTCGCTGGTAGTCACCAGCCCTTTTGCAACCCCAAACAGAACACACGTTTAATTTTGCAAGCCAGATTGCACATTTAGATCACAGAACAACAGACCAGCGGTAGCAGAACAGGAGTAGCCCCAAGAGGCCTCGAGCCTTACAGGGACCTCTATGTTGCGGTTCTTCTTGTTCTGTAGCAGTGTACTGGTGGGCAGTAGCTGACGTCAATCACTGTCTCCCTGAATACTGCTGCTGTCTTGGTTACATCAAGGCAAGACCCAAGTAGCTTAGGCAGAAGCAGACAAGATGTTGTTCTTTCCTCTTACTTCTCACCTAGATGAGCTGACAGGCAGAGTCTTCCCTAGATGCTACAGATGCTATCTAGATCTGTCCTGGGAACCGTTTCCAACTTAAAAACCATGTGCAGTGCTCAGATCACTGTAGAGTCCAGCCCTCAGCATCATATGTTCATTTTAAAGAGCTGTTAACACTAGCTAAACCCATTAGTGCAATGAAAATAGTCAGGATCATGCCTGTTCATTTTCTATTCCATGACTCCAGAGGAGGATTTGACTTTAAAAGAATAAACCGCAAGTAAAGGAGCAGATCTCATAGTTCTGTGTAATTAAAGCTGATTTATAATACTGTTTAATATTATCAGTTCTATTTAAAACTTCCTTCCTAATAAACACCAAAAGCTGGAAGACGTTTGCTTACACAAGTCCACTATGTCAGAGGAATTGCATCTGTTTGATGAGAGCAGAATATCATCTTTTGGTTATTCAGTATTCTTAGTGAAATAAAGTAGATTTCCATTAACATAGTGAAAATGCATGGGTTTTTTCCTTCCTCTTTTTTAGAGCCAAACCATTTAAAAAGTGGAATAAATTCTTAGTAGCTTGGTTCTTACAGGCAGTCATGCCCTAGTAAATTGTTATGACCTTGAAAAAAGTTCAGTGAAACCACAAGGAGTCAGACTATTCATTCTGTTTCAGTTCCCGGAAAAACAGCATCCAAATATTGCTGCATTAAATAAATTAAAGAAATAAATAAGATAGTGCAATAAATATTGAACAGCAGGCAAAACCTAAACTATTTAGAAGTTAAGCATAGCTTACCCTATGCAAATAAGTACCAACTATTGTTTATTGAACCTGAATCAAACAAGGACTTCTTTTATATGTCGCATGCCAAGAATTAAATAGGATTCTCTCTGCCACAGGGTCCCATAGGCAAAGTCCTACAGAAATGCTTTTCTTCACAAAAAAAGGGAGAGTCTGGTTCAAACTCTGAATACACGATGAAAAGAAGCTCTTGAAAAAAAGAATATACAGAGAATAGACATTAGGCTTAACTTCTGTTAAACGAGCAGTAGAATGAAATGCTAGTAATTAAGGATGGAGACCAGTGGTTACATGTGATAAATTATTTGGCAGTGGTTATTTGCTTTAAAACATATCCCCTTAAGGGGGTATTTATTATTCTTGAAAGCTTATCTGGGAACAAGGAGAGACTTGGGTAGGAGGCTGGATGCAGTAAATGAAACAACTTGTTAAATGATTTACTATATAAAAGTTGTGTACAATTTTAAACGTGTACAGTTACATCAATTTTGCAAAGTAATTGCTCTGTGCAATTATTTTATTTATTGTTACTTTCCAGTTATGACTAAATAACTTCTATCTAACTATCTTGTTCTATCTTGTTTCCATTTTTTAAGCAGATTGCCACTACAGAGAAAGGAGGATTTTTTCATAATTGTGAAAGGAATAGAAAAATCACATGAATTATTTGGCTACCTGTTACTGAAATTTGGCATGTTTCAGAACTGAGTCAGCAAAGACACATGAAGCAGTCCAGTTAATTCACATCTAGCTGCCAAAATGGTCCACCTATTGAACAGAGAGCTGGCATTCATAACTCACCAGAAGCATTTCTTTTTATCTAACTACAAATAGTATTCTATTGAAAAAGCATATCAAAGGTTGCCTTTTTTATTGATATTGCAAAGAGAATTTGCAGAACTTGGGAATGCAAAACATCTTCTAATGTTCAGAGTAACTTCTGAATAGACATAGCTCTACATTTTTTTCTCCTCCCCTGCACCAATCCCATCACTTTTGAGAAAATTGGGTCACAGTGAGTGCAGAATCAGTCTTAATAATTTGAAGGGAAACAATTTCCTTGTTATTACTTAACACACAGTGGTCCAGACTAACCTTTGCACATGTCTTCTTGACCGATAGCAGCCTTGCTTGCACTCCTTCCATGATGGCTGGGGCAGAAGCCAGCTAAGCTAGTAGCTGCCTGAAGCAGCTACAGTAACCCTAAGATGTTGGGAGGAGAACAAAGAAAGATGTAACTCCATCTTCTATACTAAAAATAGCTTAGAGAAAAAAGTGTTTCTCCAATGTTTTATTCCATTCAATACACGGCATGGTTTTAAAAGCAGCAGAATAAAACCCAAACAGCTTTTTAATTATTTTACCATATCTGGGAATGCAGATGTTGCCTTTATTCTCCTCTGAAACACATTAGTGAGAGCAACTTCCAGGCAAGCTCTCACAGGCTCTGAATAGCCCATGATTTCTTCCTTCGTGTTTGCTTACCACAGAATGGCGGCAACACTGAAAGTGCTTGCCTCTGTATATGTCTTTGGAATTAGAGTAAGTTCCAGCTGTAGATTTTGGGGGACAAGACACCCTACATTCTCTTTCCACAACAGGGATTTATTTACCATATAACATTTTTACCATTTTCTCTCACCAGAAAATATGATTCAGTGACAAGTCTGAACTCTTTTGTCACATTCTGTAGGCCTATTAAGGCTTGTTTTCCACTTCCTACAAAACAAATATAAACCCCCAGAAATCTAAATTTGAAATGTGTGAGTCATTTTGAACATTATTTTAATGACTGAAGTAGAAAGAATAATTTTCTACTCTGCTTCTTGAAGAAGAACAATGTGTATTTATGATCTTAAAAATACAACAATGTAGCCATGCTGATTTTACAAGTAAGGAAGCTGTTGGAAAGAATCAAACACCAAAACAGTTTTTACTTAAAATAGTCTGTTTATGGAACAGACATTGTTTTTTTGGGGAAAATTAATAAATTGTTGACATGTCTATTTTCAACATTTTCTAGAATAAAAGCAAACTCCTTAAATCCCTCAGTAAAATTGTTTCGTTTTGGCTGGAATACTGAAATATTAATTAGCCAAAAAAACCTTAACCCCAAAAAACAACAACAACAACAACAAAAAACCAAAAAACCCCACCCAAAACCAAACCAAACCAAACCAAAAACAGAAAGAAAAAAGAAAAGGATCATTTGATAGGCTAGTTGTTAGGGTATCCTTTGACCCTAAAGGGAATTTGGGTTCCAATGCTTGCTCCACAAAATGTCTAGAGGAAATACTCATAAATACAGGAATTCCAGATGCGAGGATTCCCTTTTCATGGCTCAATTTAGTTGTTTGTCTAGATGACTGTATAAAGCTTTCTTTGAAGTCCCTTGAGAGGTTGTGTTTAAATCCAAAGATTAGACTTGGCTCTGAGAGCAAGTTAACATTCTGTGTCCTCTTTGTTTGTCTTTTCTTCATGTTATTTTAAAAGAAAGTGAAACAGAGAACAGATTGGTGTAATAGCCATAATGTCCATAAAATACTGGAGATGCAGACTTCCTTAAATGCAGACATCGAACTGGCATATTATATACCCTATGATCATTCTTTTATTCGTTTTCCTCTTGGTAGCAGGAAAAGAAGAACAAATATAGCTGCCAATTATTTTTCCAATAGCTGAAAGAACTCAACATGGGTCTTCAGTGGTTAAACGGGATTTTCCCCCACCTGCAGCGATATACTTATTTTTGCAAAATATACATCAAAAAAGGCTCATGTCAAGCCAGATGCTATAATTATATACCTATGTAAGAGAATACTATGTATATTGACTTGGATAAATGATGATACCCCCACAAAAGTGTAGAAAAAACCAGTATTATAGATGTCTCAATGTTCAGGACAATAGGTGGCTTCCATCTTTTTGCTGTGGTTTTCCCTTGGTTTCAAACCATGACCAACTTGCTGTGTAATGTGTAGTAACGTACACACTGTGTACTAACAGAACGTGAATATCCCATTAGCATCAAGCCTTAGGTGACCTTTTAAACTCCCACATTGAAGGTGTGTTCAGAAGAGGTTCAGAGGAGGTAAATCTGAAATAATGTTAAAAATGTCAGCAGCAGCCTGCTGGCACTTGGGTTCTAAGCCAAACGGAGTTGAGCTCATTTAGAAAATAGTGGGATGTTATTAGAAACCTTTTCTTAGAGGAGACAGAATCACAGCTGCAAGAAGTGAAGAAAGGAGAGAGAAAAATGAGATGACAGGGCAAGGGGGAAAGAAAGCTAATGAAAAAGCAAAGTTAATATAGCCTTAAAGCTATAGCCTTATAGCCTTAAAGAAAGTTAATATAGCCTTACACAAAGTGCCTTTTGGAAAAAAAGATGGAAATTGGTCTTTCTGGTTATGTCTAAATTGCTGGTCTCATGAGCATGGTGCATCATCCTGTACTGTCGTGTAAGTCCCAGCCATAATCATCCACTAGCTTCTGTGCACTTTTCCTTTCAAAATAAGGAAAGTTTGTGTAGGCAGAAATGGTATTACATCGCACCCTGGTTTGCTGCTGAGGGACCAAGAGGCCAGGGCATGCCATGACCCCACTGTTTAGCAGGCTTAGTCCTGTTATAAATTATACACACCTGGAGAGATGAAATGTAGCGCACATTCCCACGCATGGTATTTACATGGTAGCACTAGACAGATCCCCCCATACAATAAAAAAATAATGTACTGTAACAGTACCAGAGATATTAAAAGAAAAATAGATCCAAAGACTGTTGATGTTGATTGAATTGGAAAACAGGCCTCAAAATGTAAAATCTTATTATCCCTACCACGAAGAGTGGCTCAATGCTGTGAGTCATCGTGACTCTAGAGCAATCCTTTTAACATTTCTGACAATGGTGTTTTGTCTCTGAGAGAGCAGAACAGGAGAAAATAAACTATTTTTAGTCTCTGACCTGGGAATATTTGGGACAAAAAGAAGGTGCATCTCATAGAGGCTCTTTTGAGGTTTGTTCCCAGAAAAGGGCTCCGTTGGAGAGGTCAGTCCTCTCTTAGCATGGTGGTGGTTCCCTCCCTGACCGGCTATTCCTACAGGAATGCATGAAGCTCCTTTTAAGTGCCAGCATAACACACCAAAAGGATAAACACAGATCTCTTCATCTAAGGCTGGAGCTGAAGGTTTCATCTGTGATCTTTAGGACTTCCCAAATTTGGAATGTAAGTTAGAAAACCCTTTGTATGTTGATAGGTTAAATACAACACCAAGACCCCAATCTTAAAATGCCAAACAGCAAAAGGCTTAATCCTAACTCTTGTCCTGCTCCTTTGCTTATTTAAATATGCTGCACAATAATAACTAAGTCTTAAGAAAACCAGCCTGGTTCTGACTGGAGAATGACTCCTTGGTTTCCCTCTTAATGCGTAATTTGGAGGGAGGGGAAGGAATGAGGCTGCCAAAAGCACAGCAGAGAGCAAAGGGTGCAGTTGGAAGCAGAGATATGGGAGGAAGGGCTGCAGCAGTCAAGACAGTTTGGCAGAGTGTTATAATCAAACAGGTACCCAGACCTTTAGCAAATATTCAGATGGTCCAACTACCTTGGCCTCATGGGCCCTGATAAGCAAAATAGTCAAACACGTCTCCACTCTCCGGAAAGAGTAAAGGAGCCCTCGGCTTCCCAACTGCTACTTTCACACTGGCAGAGGAGTGTGTGTGAAATCCTGCCAGCCCAGTCCCAGGGATGAGTCGTGCTACTGGAGTTCCTGCTCCTTTAGCAGCCCCATCCCCAACATTGCATTCTGCCTAGCCCCTGTCTGAAAACTGCGCTCTTTTCACTATACCACTGTTGCTAAATATTATAGCTGTGATGCACAACGCGCTTGTTCCACCAATCGAACTGAAACAGACGCTTGGCCCACAGGGCTGGAGGCTAGATGGCCATTTAAAGAAAAGTATGCATAATTAAATTCTGTCTTATTTTATGCCTTATCCTCCCTCTCCCCTTTTATCTCCAGCTACCATTAACAGGCTCCTTTTCATTCTCCCCCTTCTTATCCTTTTTCCTTCTTTCCCTTTCATCCTTGTTTGTGTCTTTTTCATTTTCCCTTACTTTAATTTTTTTCCAAATCCTTTTGATCATCTGTCTCCTCAGCCCCCCAGTTCTTTACCCAGCTGTGTTCATGGGCTTTTCCATTTTACATCAGCTTCTCCCTCTCTTCTTTCTTACTATGTTCCTACTTCTTCAGATGAATTAAACCTTATTCCAACAATCCTAGGACCTGATCTTCAGCGTTGTCTGTAACAAATGTTAGTCACTGTTCCTTAATGAGCAGGTTAGGATAGAGACAAAGCATATGGCTAGAAGGAACAGTGTGGAAAATGGGGTGATAAAATCAGTGGTATGAAAATGAATTTAATTACATTATTCTTATCATTGTATCATCCAAATGCTCATTTGCTTTGACAACGATTTTCTCTCAGCGTGCGTGACATCTTAGCCATATACTTAATGTATAGCGCTGTCTAACACAAAGATAATCTTTCATTTGTTATTAAAAAGCAGTGAAAGGTTTGTCTAAATGAAATCAGATCTGCATTATACCAGCAGGAATATAATCTTTGGGGCAAATGATCTTGCCAAGAATGTCTGTGCAGGTCATGTATACATTTTCTTTGTTTTAATTATTCCCATATAAATATGCTTGTTTTCTGTAGCTGTACATAAGCACATACACAGCAGCAAGGTACACAGGAATATGGGGTAAGTCATCCAGTTACAAATTAACCTCATTATCCATTAAACTGGTTCAAATAGAGTACTTCGCTCACTTTCACATGCTTTCAGGTAAAGTGCCTTTGCTTTGAGTCCTCTCGTAGTTTCTTGAGTTTCTAATTTGAAGCTAACACTCTTGAACTTAGATTTCTTGTCTAGCAGTCTAGCATCCTTTTTTTTTGTAAAAAAAAAAAGTGATAGTCCCCCAGCCTTCCTTACTGCAGCATCTGTGCATTCCCCAGACCTCTGGTCATGCACCGTGACAGAGTGGTTTGCAGTTCAAGTTTATACCCTTCAGCCTCCATGTGCCAGAAAAACATGGAATTCAAGTTCAGGAAAGAAATGCCTTTGAGTTTAACTTGCAAGACTCTCAACATCTACAGGTGCTTTGGCACATTTTCTCCTCATCTAAACTGATCTCTTCACTAAATCTCTTTTTTTCTTTGTCAGCAACTGAGGCTGATCAGTCTCTTCTTTCCTCCCTGAGCTCTCCTTATGCAACAATGTCCTACTCTCTCCTGCACAGCTGAATCCCACTCTGACCTCTCTCTGTTCAATGATGATGAAAATGTCACCACTCACACTAATCCATCATTCTCCCACTTAAATATGTCCAGAACTGGTCCTTGAGGGTGAACCAGGAGTGAGTCCTGTGTCAACTAAAGTTATTAGTCAGAACTGGTGGTCCTTGGTACTTTTCTTTTTTCCCAGAGAAGCATTAAATGTCTTTTTCAAGCAAGCCAGCTATTGAGGGTGACATAGTTTGTAGACATAACGTAAACTCAGAGAATTCCCTCAGTGTATAGTACAAAGCAGACCTCTTAATTTGATAAAGTTACAATTCACTTCATTGCAATATCTGAAAAAACATCTTTTTCTCACAATTTGCAGCATTCTAAAACTATGCATGAAAATGTCTCTTTTAATATTGGCTCAGTCTTCTGCAAATGCTTTTATTGGTGTATGAGTAATATACATAACATTAATTTCTTTAAGTCTTTAAAGTAGTTTGCATTTTATAGACTGTAATTCATCATAAAACCAATACTACACATATATTACACATGAAAGCTCATTTTTACGATGACACTGACATTTTATTTCACTCTGAGCAGAGCCAAGAGAATCCCACCGATATGTTTTCTGGTTTCTCCCACCTAAAGAACTCAGTGAATTCATAAAGATAAATGTCATCAACTGAGATCAGCAATCACTAACATATACATACATAATCAGGACTTGCTGTGTCTTTCATTTGTGTCTGGCAGAATGCTCTCCTCCAGTAATTTTTTCAAATGGGCTGGACAGAAAGGACCACGAAATATAAGTGGATCATTCTTATTCCAAATATCCTTTTCATGTTAGCTACTGGTAAGTTCCACTTTTCCATGTCAGTCACAATTGTTTCATCATTTTCTGGGTCCCTTTATTCTGGGTCTCTGATTCCTCTCCCCCTTCACGCCTTCCCACTTCATTAGTGCTTCTATTAGATGCTGTTTTGTTTCTTAACTGCACCTTTCCTTTCCTTGTTTCTTTGCTATCCCTCCTCTCCTTTCTTTCCCCCGCCTTTTGTATTTTCCCTGGAGTCTCTTCATAGAAACTGAATCACAGAGAAGAATTAAGAAAAATGAGAAAAATTGTTCTCAAGGGCATCAGGAGCAGCCCAGAAATGTTTGCTTCTCAGTAAAATCTAAAATGTTCAGTGAATGTGAGGGACATTTTCACTCACATTTATCTAAGACAGATATAGCTAATACAGCTGGTGTTCTGCTATTAGTGAAGAAAGTCTTGTGGCCATGTGAGCTGCAACAGATTAAAGAAGCTGCAGCACATTCATGTCAAAATGGTGTTTATAAAGGTCAAAATATAACTTAGGGTGACTGAAGATTTAAGCATTGGTTTTGGAGAAAGTAACCTTAAGTGGGCAAAAATACTGTTATGACAGGAGGAATCATATGTAATTCTTGGTCCGTTCTTTCTTTTTTGCAATGATGTGCAGACTAACAGCTTTCTAACTTAATCATGGGCCAGGCATTATGAGCATTACAAAACTGTAACATTGATTACATTATATTCTTGTGCAATTGCTATTTTTGATATTAACAAAAATATTGACATGCCTATGGAAGTTAGATTAATCTTTACGATTTCAATCGCTCCCAATTCCTGTCAGATTTCATTTTAAATAAAATTATTATTTTATCAGTGCACTTAGTGACTGTTAACAGAAGCAAACACACAAAGTTCAAAACTGGACCTACAAAAAGACAAGAATAAAACCAGCTATTTCCTTTTTGTATCTTTAACAGCTACCACCGTGCTATCTTGTAAGAGCATCTTCAGAAACAGCCTTAAGGCCAAATGCACTGTACAGACCACTCACGTTGACTAACTTCACAACCCTTTTCAGACTATTATTCCCCAAACTGGTGAGAGAATAATGCAAAAAGCTTCCAGATCATCTCAGCTAACAGAGAGCATAATCCATGGTACCACAAATCCACTCTGTTGCAGCTGCAGGAATACTTCCCACTCTGCATTGACCTGAGTCTCCTCAGACATCTTCCTTAGCTCAAGCTTTACACAACCTGTCCTTGTATCATTATGCAGAGCCACCAGCAGACTCAGTCCTGCCAGGCAGAGGACCTACTCTTTGTCAGACTAGTTAGGGGCATGCCTTTAGCCATACCTTGCTTTCCATCAGATACAAATGAATAAGAGAACTCTTTTGGTGAACCTCTTCTCCAAACCCTCACTGATGTTGCTGAAGGGTGGAAAACAAGGCAAAGTGAATTTCTTTCTGGGACTCCTAATTCCAAAACAGCCAGAATAGACCATAGCATGGTGTCTTCAGAGGTTCAGCTGCACAACTCTGAGGATGAAGCAAGACAAGAGAAAGCAGAGATAAGAAGGTACAGGAGCTGCTGACAGGGGAGCCTAACCGTCCTGACCTGAACCATGACACTAGCTAGCATCCACAGTCCATCACTTTCATCCTGGCCATTGCTCGAAATCACTTTTTACAAATATGTTTTCTGCTCAAAGTAGGGATAGAATAATGGAGTCTGAGGTCACCAGACATTTGCCTGGTCAGTCTGCCTAGTGACCTCTTGCATTTAAGCCCAGAATGCTTCCAGCCAGCCTTATCTGTGGACCACTGGTCCAAGGCAGTCTCCACTGCTGTTCTCTTGTCTATCCCTTCTCCTCAATCCTCTTTCTACTAAGGGGGAGGCCAGTGCAAAGCCTCACTGCTATTTCCTTGTGTTTTCAAACTAATGTGCAAAAATACAAAGCTATGCCTATACAAGAAAGCCTAGTGGTTTCTTTTTTTGGATACGATGCATTTCTGTCAGTCAGGATGGAATATTTATGGCTTCTTTTTCTCAAACGCCCTCTTGCCATACAAGGTCACCTCATACAGGTCTTCCAGGCATGCTGCAGCATCTGCCATGACACAGGCATTTCCAGATTTGTGCCCAGTGTTTGCTTTGTATTTTTGCAGGGGTTTCCTTCACATCTGCAGCAAGTTCAGAGTGAGCACTGCTGGGAACCAACTGGATGAGATGGAGTTGTAAAGTGTCCAGAGGGTGAGGACTGGTGTCATTCATGCTAGGAGATACTGTCCTAGAGATATGTGTCCTGGGAGACACTCAAGAGGGATCAAAGGAGAAACTTTGCACCTAAAAGAAGCCCTACTGTAGGTAAAAGGCACACATGAAAAGCCACAGACTGTGACTTTCTCCAAGTGACATGTTAGAAAACACTTTTTCTCTAGATGGGAGACAACAGATACTAGTCAGTAGAGAGGATTTCTTCCTCTGCTCAAACTTGATGGGAATAAAAATCCAGGACTAACAAATGTTTATCAAAATGGGAGATAGGAGAACAATTTTTCAGGAGAGCAGTCAGGGTACTACAGCATTAACTAGCATATTTCCTGGAACTGTGGCAACAGACAGCTTGGCCTACTGTTTTCATAGGGTAGGAGGGACAATCTAAAGAGGGAATGCAGAAATATATGACAGAGAGACTAAAATAAAGGTGCTCTAAGAAAGGCATCAACAAAACCATGGCCTTCTGACAGTGGACTATGACACAAAAATGTTTTAAATTAATATTGCCACCATCATCCATTGGTGGATGTCCACGGTTTGGGGAATGGGCTTAGGACAGAGCCATGCCTTTTTGTGTGCCTAACTGGGCAGCCTATTGCTCCTTATTCTCATCTTGACATAGTTTGGCCACAGCATGCTGGTCATCCGCTTCAAGTAGCTTCTTAGTCACCAAAATGTGGTAGCTCCCATAAGTCATGATGATGAATTTATGGGGGTTCGGGAGCCCTGCATGTTCTCTTCTGTATGAAGAGACAAATAGGCCTCAGCCTGGCCTTTCACCTCCATCTTTGCCTCATCTCTGCACAGCTGCATAGCAAAATCAGTATGGACAACAGGGAGCTGTCACAAGGTTAGGATGGTGCTTAGTATTCTGAAATGTAATGTACATGCTGAGGGAGCTGCGTTGTTATTTCTGATTTCACTGGGAACAGGGCTTGATCAAATAGGAACAGTACGACTGGTTAAAGTGTTAAGGCAGACAAATCAGGCACAGACTTGTTCTACTAGTGTGATCATGAAAAAGCAAAAATATTTTGATTTCTCCTTTTTTTTTTTCCCCAGTTACTCTGTTCCAGAAGCTGTGTATCCCTGGTTTTGAGGCATTTCAGAGATTTTATAGACAAGAGGTAGAGAGAAGCAGTTACTTCCAAGTATGATATGGACTATTCCAAAGTGTTTGGAATAGTTCTCAGAAGGGAGAAATTCTAATCTAGGAAAATTTTAACTCATACCTGCAATGTTTGTGACCACAAAGGTTATTGTACATAATTCATTCAATTATATTCTGAAGAGGTCTGTCAGTTCATTGTTTGCACCTGAACCTTTGAATCTGGGAGAGGTATAGCCCTGAAGTTATAGAAGTGTTTTAATCTAGGTGTTTTATAACTTGCTGATGCTTGATTTTTACTAGTATTCATTTAATATATTTTCTTTGTTTGTACTGTAATAAAAATAAGGATTTGTGATGAAAACTTATTGCCTCTGATATAGCATCTGTCTCTCTGGAAACAACATACCCTTAGTTTATAATAGCTTCAGACAATGACTGGTCAGTTCCTCAACATGAGAAAATTTTCCTCAGCAATGCTTGCATCTGATCGCTGCATAGGAGAAGGGAGAAAACAACATTGTCTCATTTGCCACAGAGATTAATCTTTTTGCGAGCTGTAACTAATACTACTATGTAGCCCTTCAAATGTGGCTCGGCTCTTTTTTTCATATGGGTAGTGGTTTTGCCCCAAAACACACCTATAATTCCCCTTAATGCCAGTGCGAGGGTAAAAAAACTGAATCTATCACACTGCAGCTTTCCTGTGCGTAGAATTCCCATTAACTTTAATCGAAGTTCTGCACAATAAGCAACAGCAGGATCAGCGCTCATTTTGAAAAGCAAAGTAATATGTAACGATTCACCACATCTGCAAAGCCTTCCCGACTTTTATTTATCATGCTTTTATTTTGGTAATCATTCTTGTCTCATCAGAATGGTTATTTAAACTTGTGAGAGGAATCCATTTCAGCATTATGTTTTAGCACATACATTTGTATCCATCATAATTCTTAATTTAGACTTAATAAAATAATTTAACAGTTAGTATCAAATCAATTATTAAATAATTGATTTTTTAGCACAGTAGTGCACAGAGCAGGAGAATCAATAGCATTCATGGCCACAACAAATTTCAAGTTATCATTCCTGATGCCTTTGACAAATCAATGGGTAGTTGAATTTCTACTAATTTTATTATGTGTAACTTGCTAAAAAATTTCACTGCATGCAAATAAAGTCATTCTTTGATTGAGTACGTTTCTGCTCTTATTCTCTCCTGTGCTTGCTCCCCGCTTTGTCTCCTCAGGGCCACACTATTTAAATAAGCTCCCATTATTTTCAGTGGAATGACTTGCTAAAGGGAAATATTTGTGTCCCTTCACTGGACATCTGCTGTTGGTATGAAAGCAATCAAGAGGAAAAAATGATGGTATGAAGCACATTTAACTTTCACGCCTCTTCATCATTCTGCACAAGCGAACACCAACAAGAATTCAATCATAAGTATATCAAAATATATTCCTCCCCTCTCTAAAAAAGCAGAAATATTAAAAAAGGAAAAGAAACAGAAAAAATACTAAATAAGAGAAGTAGATTTTGCATGTGAACGTTTCAACTTTGTAGTGCCTCCCCTGACCCACTATTACCATTTTTCAAAAAAATCTTCAAATACTTCCGAATACACAAATGACTAACACAAACTGTGTAATTTAGAGTTGTCATCATTATAACATATAATTTACTTATCAACAACTTTTTAACATATTAAGGTGAAAACCTGCAGTCAGCACAGGTGATGGTGTGAGAGGTTGTACTTACATCTATGCTCATATGCTGGCTCTTTGATAGATTCTGCATCGACTACTGTGTCTGCCTGCTCAGAATTGCCTCTGATGAGATGGTATCGCAGTGTTTTGCAACAGTATAAATTGTTAAAGCAGACTTCATGGGAAAAAAAGATTTTTTTTTGTTGAAAGACAAGTACAAGATATAAAGTGCACTTCCTTCCATTCAACTACAACTGCAGGAAAAAATCTTCACTTCATGTTCCAATAGGATCCAATTTAATAGCATCTCATACGACAATTGCATCAAAGTAATAGTAGGAAGTTGTCTAGAGGTGCTATTGACAACATGAATGCTACATTGCTAAATAAGAGTTAGTAATGCAGAGGCAGAAGGAACTCTAATTCCATCCATCAATGACTGTTTTTAAGACCCATGAAGAGAAACAAAGAGGCTGCATATTTCACTTCTGTTTCACAAACTCCTAATTAGCTCTAAATGAACTTCTGGAAAAAACTTAATCTTATGCCAAGGCACAGCTACTATTATCTGATGCTAATTCAGAGCTGTTGAAGAAAAATATATGTGAGTGAACAAACTCAAGAGAAGTCTACAGGCAGAAAGAAAACTAACCTTAAACTGCCTATGGCTTTTTAGTTGGCTTTTGCTTCTGTGCATTTTTGGTGGAATGAACCCAAGATGTCAGAAACACGTTTTTCTAACTGGAGACACCATCTGAAGGGGTCTCACAGATGTGATCAGTCACTGTTAGCACTGATGGCATCAGACATTACTACTCCAGTTGTCTGCCGCAGTCCTCTGCCTTATATGAAGACATCTGAAAAACAAACTTTTGTCAAGTATTTCTAGGGATTACTACTAAAGGGGATGTTCCATCTGATGGGAGCCTGCAGAGAAACCCACTCTGGGAAATGGTTTATCTATGAAGAGGGACGGACTAGAGTATTTTTAGCAGAAAAAATACAATGCTATAGCTCTGCTGGTATAACTCAGTCTGTGTTCCTTCTATTATGTAATAAATGTTAATTTATTTTGGAACAATTACTCCGTCTTGGAAGACTGAGAAGTTAGCTTACTTCACAGTGATTATTTCCTAAATTTTGATTCCTCTGGTCTCTTTCTTTGACACGGCTGATTATAGAAGCACTGAATAGAAAGAATAGCAACTTGAAGTTCAAATGAGTAGGGAGAGGTAGAACAGTACAGAACTTTGAAGACAATGAAATTAAGTCTAAATTTGTAATAGAAAAGGATGTTAACCCAGATGAATGACAAGATCAAAGCAACGAGTGACAAAGATGATATTACAGTCTGTATTTGTACAGACTTTGAAGACTGAATATATGAATATTTGCAAGTATTTGCATTCGATCAGTCCTGTGTTTCTGTTTCTTTCTGCTCCTGATCAATCCTATTCAGCCATATACAAATCTGAAGGTTATACACTCTCAGCTGGCACAAGTAGGTGTTTGTTTAACAGTATTAGGTATTTGAACTATTTTGCTCTCGTCTCCTGGATGTACGTCCTGATATTGTTGACAGAGACACAGCTAAGGACATACGCATTTTGGGAGAAGCTAAGAACAAGTCGTAAAAGAAGAAGAGTGAAGATACTTGTCTTTACAAGGTATGGGAAGCTAGAAAAAATATTAAAAGCCACATAATATATTTGAAGATGCAAAGGTAGAAAGCGAGATGGCTCTGAGTGCAGTAATAAGCCTTAATGGCCCTGGTCGGCCTCACCTGGGGCCTCCACCCACACGCTCTGCCCAGTCATCCCAAGAGCCCCAGTTCAGCTCACCCTGGGGCCTTCAGTCTCTGCTGGAGCTATGCTGCAGGAACAGTGGTCTCCATCTGTCTGGTCACAGACCCTGTTGACCCAGGCCCCAACCTGTGGGTTGACTTCTCAGCTTCATCTTGGACCTGTCTTATCATTGTGGACCTGCTTGGTGATCAGCAAACATGATCTTAATCCTGACCTGTATACTGTCTTCCTGGCTTCATCTCAGACCTGCCTCATCACTGTGAACTTGCTTGATCATCTGGAGCCTTGGCTGAATCTAGCCATGGTCTTTCCACCTGCCCTGCTGTGGTGGGTTGACCCTGGCTGGACGCCAGGTGCCCACCAAAGCCACTCTATCACTCCCCCTTCTCAGCTGGACAGAAAAGAGAAAATATAACGAAAGGCTCGTGGGTCAAGATAAGGACAGGGAGAGATCACTCACCAATTACTATCACGGGCAAAACAGACTCAACTTGGGGAAAGTAGTTTAATTTATTACCAACCAAATCAGAGGAAGGCAATGAGAAAATAAAAACTAAATCTTAAAACACCTTCCTCCCACCTCTCCCTTCTTCCCAGGCTCAACTTCACTCTGAAATTCTCTACCTTCTTCCCTCCAGCGGTGCAGGGGGATGGGGAATGGGGGTTGTGGTCTGCCGCTCCTTCCTCCTCAGGGGGAGGACTCCTCACCCTCTTCCCCTGCTCCAGGGAAAAACCTTGCCACGCAAACCCCATACACCTGCTTACCTTGCTGGGGCTGGTGGGTCAGATCCCTGGCCCCTCTCCTGCTGGGAGGTGTTACTGCACTCAGCTGCTGGCTCCCCATCTCCTAGGGAGCAGCTGACCCTTTCTGTTCCCTGACAGAAAGTTCAAGTTTGAAGAGGCCTGCTTCTCATATATACTATACAGTGATAAAATATTTCTAATATTTTTAAAAGTCACAATGGTTTTAAGTCTTTGTAGATTGTTAAATGCGATAGATTTCTAATAAAATGTTGACGATCAGAAGACAGGACAGGATTTGGCTCACACAGACATGAAAATGCATCAAACACAACCTGGTATGAGGTACATGTTCTTCCTTGTCCATACAAATCACACGTGTGGGTAGAAGGGGACTATGTTGATCATGGAATCAAACACACTGCTTCCAGCAGAAGAGACAGCATTGCATAGAGTTAAATTTTTTATGAGTTTACAAGCTTCTACCTGCCTAGGCTACACTCTGTCTTATCCATCTTATTATACCAAGTGTGAGATTATGAAATAGATATTCTTCCACAAGGCAGCTGTTTGTTCTTGGGTTTGAACCAGCAGTAACCATCCCTGTACAGCACCATCTGTTGCTCTTTGCTCCTCTCCTGACATTCAGATCCTAAAGGTCCCCCACTGTTTTCCTTGGATACTTCAGACCTTTTTCTCACTTCTGTTTCAACAACTCCTGATTAAAGATTGTTTCTCTCCAGTCTTTTAAATACTTTTTTTCAAAGATCTGGATGTGTTTTCTCTTTCAAGTCCCAGCCATGGTTTAATATCATGGCCAGGAGTGACCATGTAGAAATTCCTCAGTTATCATCAAAAATGTTGGTTTTTTAACAAATGGAAACAAAGAGGACTTTGTTTTTTATGACCACCAAACTTCAGAGTGCTCTAGTGAATAAGGCAAGGTGTCCTTGGTACAAAATGGATTGTTATCATTACTTGCACAAATCATTAGCAGTACCAAAAAAAAAAAAAAAAGCAGGCAGTGATATTACACATGACAATATCTGATAGGGAGCAGCCACAGTTGTGATTAGCGCATCTCAGTGCCAAATGAATGATCAGGGATCAATTCCAGTGCCAGCAAACCCCAGCAGCAATAAGCAGGAAAGATGATGAGTCTCTACTGAAGATGGAACATTTTGCATGCAGCAACTTTTGCAGTTGGTTGAGATTGACCTTAGATTCCAAGGAGTTCTCCTTTGTTCCTTGGAGGCAGGGAAAGACGGGGTATGGGGTGGACGTGATCTTTTAAGGACACTACTATGTCCTCACCCTACCCCTCAAAAAGTAAAAAAGGGGCATATCTGACTTTTTGAATAAACACTAGAAGATTTATTCAGAACACTACATTTATCACTGAAATAGCTCTTCAGTAACAAGTGAAACCTTTAAAGCATGTATGGATATAGATATATTAAACATTATGAAATAGAATATAATTGAATATAACACAATCAATAAATCCTGGCACATACATAAGCACACTTCTTTCCTTTTTGAAGCTTTTGACAAAAAATCAACAGTGAAAAGGTGAAGACTATCAGTAAAAAACTGGGTTAGAAGATAAAGCTACCTAAAGATAAGTGAACATTGGCAAAGGAGATGTTGTTGTTCTGTATTTAAGAAGAAAGAGTAACAAATGGGAAAAAACCTTTTAGGTTTGGCATATTCTCCTTCGACCTACAGAGATGATGTGATTTTTCTTGAGTGGTCCTTCTGACCAAGGATTGGCTTTGGAATTTCACTGTAGCAGAGAAGTAGCTTTGATTGATAAAAACAGAATTGGAATCATTGTCTGTCTGTCTTCTAACAGAGCACATCTTACTTTTGCTAATTAGCTGTACTTAACTAAGAGAATGTGCCCGTCCTGTGAAGAAAATTACTTTGTCATCATATTTAAACAGTAGTGTCATTGAAAGACTCATGAAGTTTTGTCTCTCTGAGCTTTAGAACAAGTTGGAGTAGGCTAGTGAAAAATCATTCTTGTCTGACTACTCTATAGCGCAAAAAATAGCTTTGAGCTGTGACAGTGATGTTATCTGCTACTGATCCAAAAGATCAGGTGACAGCCCTGTAGCCCACATTCTTGGCCACTAAATCAGCATTGTCACGGGTCAAAAAAAGGTGGGAAGTTTGGGCCTTCCTGCAATATTTGAATACGAGTCTTCACTCTTCTATTTGTGCTGTAACATGAGCAAGAGAGTGCTCCTGCTTCGTATCGTTATAGGAAGGGTGACTTCATGCTAGGGATTATGCAGGATGGCCTTGAAGTCTTATGGAATTTGAGATATGTTTACTTGTTCTTGTGCCAGTAATATAGAACGAATAGCATTGTGAATATCATTAGTGCCTTAAAGGAAAGGTAACAGCTAAATAGATAAACACAATATATATGTAATTGTTAAGCATATATGTATGCCTACCCTAAAAACTTTTCCCTGACATTGGTCAAGTACTTCTGTTTCCACATTATAAGTATTTGGACCTCAGACCTCTGTAACCAGTGATACTCACAGTTCTCTATCAGTTTGGAATTTTCAAAAATCATTTGTCAGAAGTAGCTCAGATCTCTGGAATATTGGAAATGGATCTGCAAGAGAATGATTAGTAGGGAGAGGGCAGCTGAACCAGTCAAGTTTGTGTAATAAACAGTGTAATTATTCATAATTTATCATCAGGTTGTTTAATTTTCCCCTAGTGGGATATATACAAAGTCGGCATTTAAAAATAAAACAAAAACTTTGCAAAGAAGGCTGGTTGTGTGCATTTCCTGTTGATGTACATTAACACCTAGAAAATAGTTATGGCAACTTCCAGATTATTTTTTCTCCTTATTTCACATGTCTTACTGTCTCATTCTTTGACTCCTTTCAGCAGGAGTAATTATATTTGTGATATTTGTGATCTTCATTGTTCCTAAGCAGAAGTGTGTGTATGTAGGGAAGTGTAATCAGGTATTTCTTCGAGGTGATCCAGTTCAAGAGCAGATGCAAAGTATCTGTTTGTCAGTAAGAAACAATCGGCAAAGTAATTTTTTTTTTTTTGGCAGATGCTTCCAATCCCCTTTCCAGCCACAGCTTAGCCCTTAATGAACTCTCTTGAAGGCATTCTGGGAATCAAACCGCTAGTGAACCTGTGGTTTCTGTCTAGTGTTTTGTTGATGCTCTAGTTCTTTTTTGTAGTGTTTCTGGACTGTTTTCATACACGCTCCAGTACTAAAACTCAGCGAAACACAGCTAACAATTCCTGATCAGCCATGCATGACCTGTGTTTTCTATTGTTCTTGTTGGTTTAGCTGTTCCCCGGAGCTTAACCGTTTCTTAGATTTACTGTAATTAAAGCAGAATGGTTATGTCTTTGAAGGTCAAGCACTTCAGCCTTACTCCTGCTATAACTGTGACCAAACACTCTTACACGCTCTACTGTAATCCACAGAACTCAGTGACTTTCTATCTCATCTTCACTAAGCTAACACTAGATAGCTGTGGATATAGGCATAGAGTTTTTGATCCGCTGTAACAAATACGGGGTTGAGAGTTAATGTTGTATGTCTGAACATGATGCTTTACTGCACTGTGTTAGGATTGACATTGGCTGATCAGAGATACAATTTTATGTGTCTCTGGACATTGTGAACCTAGAGAGAAGTCATCATTAGCATAAGCGCTGGTTTAACTGTTCATTTCTGGATTGTTAGTGACAGATCTACTAGAAGACACATTTTAAAGTTAAATTTACTGTAAGTTAAATTACTTACAAGACTTCTTGAGTTTTTTTTAAACAGTTTTCTAGTTACAAAGGTAACACTTCCAAGAGTAGCTATAGTTTCTAATTTTCAGAAGCTATAACTGCAGCTTTTATAGAACATAAAATTTGCATAAATTATTCACCCAGGAAAAAATTGTAAAATAAAAAAATTAGAATTTTTATTGCAACATACCCCAAGGTTATCAAAGCTTTGTGGAATTAAGGTAGCTTTTTTTCGGGCAGAAGACTGCCGTTCCAGGCAAATAATAAACGAAGAGAATGCTCACAATTCAAAAGAAGTCTGACGTCAGGAAACACAACAATTAATGCTATTCTGCCCCCTTGCGTTAACTTCTGAGGTAGCTGCCTTACCCCCACACATCAAAAAGTTCATGTCCCTTCGCGAAGATTGCATCACATAACAAATGCATTAGCAAAAACATAATAGAGCAATGTCCTGACAACAGCATGGTTGGGCGGTCACTGGAAATGATACAGCTGTGTGCCTAGGTTTGAAGATGATGTATTATATGTTAAAATAATACAAAATAGGCACAAATCATTAATATGTTGTAACTCATGCTACCATGTGGGGGATGGGTAGAGTTAAGACTTCAGTCTTAGCGAGAATGAAGCCGGCTAACTATATATGAGAGGAGCATAGAAAACAGAGGGCCTGTGCTGGAGAAAAATGAGAACCTAGAACCTGAGCTCTTACATTTGTCTTGGCCAGCTCAAACCCTTAATTGCAGCATTATCTAGATTCTTGTTCTTACCGTTTTATTTGTAACCCCCGGGGAATAAGTAGGCATTAGATTTGGCCACACTTGCACTTGAAATAAAAAGCAAGCTTTCACTGAAAGTGAAAGCCAACAAAAATATTTCCACCTCTAGAAGTCCAATTTAGAAAGAACTGGTTTAAAACCAATAAACACATCCTTGCAGTGTCTTGGACACCAGGAGCCAAAGCCCCAAAGTGAAAAAGATTGTCAAGCAGCTGTATTTCATACGCTACACAGATAGAAATGCCAGAAGTCACAGACTGCGAATCATGAAAGGTAACTGCCATTTTAACGTGATTTTACTTCCATCATTCACTATCTAACCCTGCCAATTCATGACGTCATTCTCCACTCGCAGGAGTGAAAGCTGCGACCCTGCTCTGAGCCGGGGGGCCGGGCTGGGCGATCTCCAGCGGTGCCTTCCCACCTCCCGCCCTTCCCAGCCGCCCCGAAACGGTCCGGAGGGGCGAAGGCTGGCTGTAACTGAGGGCCGGGCAAGGACCTGAAGTTTTTTGAGCAGCACACGAATGAGAAGCGATTGATTTACGACGCAGTGCCGCTCGCCAGCCCGGAGAACCCCATCTACATCTTAATTTCCTTGTAGCATCAGCCTGTCGCCGTGAGGGCAGGGCTCTTACTCTTGCGGTTTTCGCGGAAGACTGAGCAGCGGCCTCTAACTAGTTCTTCCGACAGACTCCAGATTGTCTGTAAAAAAACAAAACAAAACGATTACGAAAAGCCAGCGCTTTCCCCCCTCTCTCATACCCATCCTTCCCTGTCCCGGTGCCTCGGAGCGGCGCCAGAGCGGCGGGGCGGGGGCGCGGGCAGAGCTTGGCCGCTGCCCCAGGGCCGGGCTGCTCCGGGCAGCGGCAGCCGTTCCCTCAGGGCCCCGGCCCGGCGGGACAGGTAGCCGCGGCGGCCCCAACTTCAGCGGCTGCAAGCTCTCGCCGGGGCCGGCCGGCGCCAAAGTTACCGAGACGCTTGGTTGAGATTTTTCGTCTTTTTTTTTTTTTCCGGTTCTTCCTTCTCTCCCCCGCTGTCCGGGAACTTTCGACATCGTCCTGCCCGGCACGGAGCCACCTCCTCTGCAAACAAAGCCGCTCTCGGGGCAGCGGCGGGGGGGCGGCGGGAAGGAGACTGGAGCGCTTCGCCTCCGCAGGCGGCGGCCGTAACCGAAATCCTGTCAGCGGCGCCCCGCCGCTGCGAGCCCGCGCCGCCTCGCCCTCTAGCGGGGGAGAGCGGCGGCGCCGGCGGCTGGGCGTGACTTCCCCCGCTCCCTTTAGCCTGCCTGCCTGCCGGGGGGAGCCGCGAGTCAGTCAGGGAGCCGAGCTAAGCCGGGACTAACGGCGGCGCCGGGCGAAGAGACTCCGGGATTAAGGGTGCCCCCCCCCCCCCCCGGGCAGCGGGGGAGGCGAGCGGCGCGGAAGGCGTGGGGCGCCCGCCCGGGGAGGCGGCGCGGGCCCTGGGGCGAGGGCAGCGGCGCGGCCGGAGGAAGGCAGGCAGGGAGGCAGCCCCCGGCCACTTCGCACCCCGCTTTCCCTGCCCCGACAAGCGAAGAGAGGGCGAGGAGGGGACAACAGCCCGCGGGGCATCAAGTGGGGGAGTCCGGCTCCCCGCCTGCCCCGCTGCCTGGAGGGGGGCGAGAGGGGCGCCTCCTACTTTGGCAAAGACTTTGGCACTTTGCTGGATCCGCAGCAGGAAGGGGTGGAAATATGGGGAAAGTTGGAACTTGCCTGGTTACTTTGGCCGGACTTTTGCTGGCGGCGGGAGCGCAGACGTTCACAGGTAAGGAGCCGCCTGGCCTGCCCCGGGGCCGGGCAGCGCTCCCGCGGGCGGGGGCGGCGGCGGGCCGAGGGGGGAAGCGCTGCGATTTCGGAGTCCGTTGGGTTTTGGCTTGGTTTTTTTGTTTTTCTTCTTTTTTCCCTTTTCCTCCCCGTCCCCCTGGCGGGGCTGACACTTCGCAGCCGCTGCGTACATGGCGGGGAAAAAAAAGTGTCCGGAGGAGGCGGCGGCGGCGGGATGCCGCTCGGTTTGCGCCCCTGTGCCCTGACGGGAAGGGCGAGAGGCTGGCGGGGCTCGGGCGGCCCGAGGGCAGGGCTGGAGGGACGGGCGGGACTCGGGCTCGCCCCGGCGTTTCTCCGCCGCCGACTTCCCCAAAGTTTCCCGCTGCCCCGGCGCGGGAGGCGGAGGGGCGAGGTGAGCAGCCCCCGCCGCCCTCGCCTCCGCCGCTCCGCCCGGCCGCGGGGCTGCCGACGGGGAAGGAAAACTTGCGGTGCTTCCCAGCGGGTGCCCTGCCCCTGCCTGGCCCCGCCGGTTCCTCCCTGGCCACCCCCGGAGCTCCCCGCCTTTCACGCTGCCCGTAGGTGCGGCTGTGAAACGCCGGCAGAGCCGGAGGTAAAGCCCTGGCCCCTCGTTTTCCGCAGCCCCCAAAATCGTCACCTGGCAGGGCAGGGCAGAAGCCGCCTGCGTCTGCGGGGTGTCAGGATTCACATCCAGCGAAGAGCCCGGCAGAGTGCTCCACCAACAGTGCTTTTCTGTTCCCCGACGTCCCAGACCTGCAGATGGTTATCTTGGTCTCCAGTCCTCTGCCTGCACCCCTGTCCTATTTATATGTTGAAGAAACCCGTAATTTTAGACAGAAATTTGGATTGTGAAATAGTTCTGTATGCTTCAGTGCAAAGAGTAACTTCAGATTTTTTTGTTTGTTTTGTTCCTAACATGAAGTGAGTGCAACTGAAAAACACGTTAAATTGAAGACATCTGGTCTTCAGTTCATGCGAAGTGTGCTTTGATCTGGTGGGAAGCAATAGTTTTGACTTTCCTTGTTGCTCAGGCTGCAGAATAATTTATATTTTGTACATTACATGTTGCTTCTATGCTGCACTGTAGCTAACCCAAGTTTTATGGCTAGGAATTGGTGGTCTGCTTTAAAACTTTTTTAAAAATGAAAAAGAATTCTGGTTTTATGTTAGGTTCCAGGGACCTTTTGTATACGTAGCTGCATTTCCCCTAATTTCTCTCCAGCATTTTTACTGCAGACAGAAGATCTCTGAGCAGAAAAATGTTTTATACCGAGGTGATACATAACAATGATGAAATCTTTTCCAAACACTCATGTTAGGATGAAGGTATGCTCTGTAGTGAATTATGGAACTGAACTCATGTATATTAGCCCTATAACTCATTAATATTGGAAGTCTAGTGGCCAGACTTCAGTGAGAGCTCTTGCTGTATTAAGATAAATCCATAACTCATCGCTGACCTGCGTGAACTGTCTTATTTCTTGTTTAAAGTTAAGCTGGGGCAACTCTTCTTCTGGATATTTAAATGACTTGTGCATGCGATATGCTGATACTATACTAGGGTCAGCATTTAAGTGCTGTTCATGTTGCTGAAGAACAATCCCACGTTAGTGTTAGATTTGTATCTGTTGTATTCATTTGCATTCCTGCACACTGTGGTGGAAAGAACTGATATAAACCACAAACAATTCACAGATGACTTGTGCATAGTTATTCAAAAGGTGTGATTCCAACCCTTCTGAAGTACTGAATAACAGAGGCTGTGATTTACACACTTCAGTGAGATCGCAAGGGATATCACGGGATGCAGAATCTGGCCTGCTTTTTCTCCATGTGTGTATTTGTACATGTACGTTAAATATTGATTGTAAAGATCATTTGTGAAGATGCACATACAGATTTTTTTTTTTTAATATTGATTCTTGGCACTCAGAACAAAATTGATGAAATTTCCATTTTTGTACTTTACCATTTGAAGTGCGTGCCTGGGAGTCATTTTTGCTTGGGGGAAAGAATTGCTGTTGCTTTTGTTAAAAGCTTGATGCATCAGTGTCATAGAAATTAAATTACAGAAAAATCCGTCCTTGAGTTGGGTAGTTATCTTTTGTAATAGCTGTCCCTTGTTGCAGATGGGAGTTATAAGACTAACCTATAAAAAGTTTAAAAACAAGCAAAGAAAAAAGAAACAAAACGAACTCCACACATGTTCTAAGCAAAGAATAGCAGTGGGTGAGTTAAGTAATCTTTGGCATTTATAGTTCCATTTTTATTTTTACCCTTTTCTAAAATGACTGATTTGTTTTACAGAGATTGGTTCTAACATTACTGTCAGCTATTGTTTTATTTGAGTTTCTTATTTAGAAAATAATCTTACTGAAAGATCAGATCTTGGCTTTTTAAGGCCTGGAAGCTTTCAAGTAATCTTTTGAAAGCAGCTTAACAGTTAATAACAATGAGATTTTCTCTGAGTCTTTAACTAAAGAATTTAAAATTCTGGATTCATCAGTTCAAGAAGCAAATGGTCTCAAGAATTTGAATTCAAGAGATGTTACTGAAAACATTGTCTTAAATGGACAATGCTGCTTATCTTAAGTTTTTAAAAGTAGCTGGGGTCTTTCTGCAAGAGTAGTTTTGGGTTTGGAGGATTTGGGGTTTTTTAGTTTCTTTCTGAGAAACTGTAGCACACATAAGTTAGCTGTTTTTGTTTATAATCTTTAACATTTATGTTATTAAGTGGTCCCATGAGAAGACTGAATGCTAATATTACAAAAGTTCCTGAAACATGGTGTTCCTGTCATACAAAATGCCACCTGACTCCACCGCGTTCCTTCTTCCATCTCCTTGGTAGATTATTCAGGCTAGGGAAAGCAATCCACTCCTGTAAGAGATTTAGGTCAAACACAGGGATGTGGAAAGTTAGAAGGGACATGGTAAGCCTAAATATTAGGTCTTATATAAAATGAAGGGTCTGGATGAGTTCTGTCAAATACCAAAATGGGGAGCTGAAATTGAAAGCAAGGAGATGTGTAATAGAACTCTGAAACTGTGTTTTTATGAAGGCATCGTGTTCAGATAGATGTAAATTTGCACACAGCCTGAATTCTGAAATTGGTGCTTCTTGCTTATAACCTGAATCTGACCGAGGGAGGGCTGTTATTAGACTGTTATATTCTCTTTTGCTATGGAAAGTGACAAGGTTGTATATTAACACACTCTTTTTATGGTACTGGTTTTAAAAGTTTTAGTTTTTCTTTGAGAAGGGATGAGTCCTATTGCAGTGAGAGAGAGAGATGGACAGACAGAGGGACTGACTAAAAGTGCTTGTAGGACGCCATTCATAACGAACTTTGCACCAGGACTAGTGGCAATTATGAAGAGAAGAACAGGAGGAAAAGTGCCATACAAAAATTGAAAATTGCTTTTCCTAGTGACTAGTAAAGGTTTTACATGAAGAATAGTAGTCCTCAAGATATTTCATGGATTAAAAATACAAAAACTTGCATTCTGAATAGATGTGCCTTATATTAATCTATTTCATTTTTGGGTGTAGGCACTCTAAAAACAAGAATCACATTTTCCAAAAACAGATGTAAGGAAGAAGTTTGACGTGCTGAAGTTGAAACTTACTGTGATGATGTTGATGTTTGGTGACTGCAGAGAGGGAAGATGAAAAGAAAGAATATAGGTTAAGTCTTTATAGGTCCTATCCCAGCTGAAATGACGCTCCTGGCAATCGGAGCAATGTATAGAAAATAAAAAGTTTCTGGTATAATTAACTGTGTTTAAAGAGATTTCTCAGAGTATTCAGGATCTCTGTTTGGAAGTCTTTAATAGCTATTCTGATCACTTTACCAGCAAAGAGCTCCAAGTGTGGTTATATCTCATTTTAACAAATCCTGCTTTTGCTTGCATTGCATATTCCACCTGCTTTCCTTCCTTTCCACCCATCCATCAAGTCTGTATTCCTGCACTTCCTAAGGGAAGTAACATATGCTAGTGAAAATGCAGCTTTATTAGTGGCTGACACAGTTGTCAGCTCATCAACAAAACTATTCCAGTTAAAGTTCATAGTGCAGACTTGGCCTTGCTAAACAGTGAGAGCTGTGAGGGAAGATTCTCAAACCAAACTTCTTGCTGTCAGGTGAACAGGTGAATGACTCGATTTGTGTTTTATACTTCAGCAAATTAATGGAAACATGTTGAAGAATTGGCTTCTAAATATGTCTCTTTTTTTTTTTTCTTTTTTTCTACTTTTTTTTTTTTAAACTTTTGACAGTTAGAAACAGATGAAATAAAGTTTGTGTTCCCCTGTAAACTGGGATGTACTTTAGAATGCTTCAGGTAAAAATGAGAGTCTGAGCTTTGAAAGTGGCACAGTTTGTCAAAAAAGAAACTGTGTGGTAGGTATGTGGGTTGAATTTTTAAATTTATTTAGCTATTCTGGTCTTGTTCTGGTGTCAAAAGTTAGTAATGAAACCTCATCAGAAAATAAAAATAAATCCTACAAAATATTACAAAGATATAGTAACACTGGGGAAAAAAATCCTGTGATGTTTATTTGGTCTCATGATTTAGCAGTCATCAGAATCCACGAGGAAGACAAATCACAGAGTCTTGAAACAATATAGCAGCATATAATTTATGAAAAAATAATATATTTGTTGCTCACAGAAGTTGCTAGATTGACAGCTAGAGAGACCAAATCCTCAGGCAAATCACAAAACATGTTAGGATAGAGCGAGTAAGCTTCTGAACTCCATCTCAGTAATGTCATTTGAGTCTGACCTGAAAAAATGTGGAGACGTTTATGTTTCATGTGTGCTTGCTCGTACACTTAGATGGTCAGCGAGTGTGTCAAACAGCCTAGTTGCCAGTGGCCAGGTCAGTTTTCCACATTACTGCTGAGACAATCCGTTCAGTTCGCATCGTTAGATTCAGCTAGGGGAAGGTAATAGGTGTAGACTTGATAGAACAAAGTCCAGTGATGTTGTGGGGTCAGGACCTGTGAACTGATCTTGTATTTCACATATTGCAACTTTATGCTAAAGGAAATGCCATTTGAGAGGGAGATCTCTTCTGTTTAAAGCTCGTTAGTATCACTGTCAAACACTTCTTTGAGGTAGCTACATCACTAAGTTTTAAAGATGTTTCCCCAGAAAATGACATGCATTTACGAACCCTTCAGCTCACGTTTACGACTCTTGTGTAAAGAAGAAATTCTGAAAATTTTCCCAGGAATAAATTGTTTGTTGATGTGTGAATGCAGCTTAATTATCTGCTCAATTTCTGTAGGAAAAAATGAGAGAGTCCTTTTTATTTCATTTGATTTTTCTGATAACTTTCAGATCTGTATTTCTGATTTAATGTGTAATGTTATCAATATATTAAAAAGGATTTCAAGAAACCAAAACCAATTTGGAGCATATGGTCATATATGTAGGGAAGAAAAAAGAAGTCTAGCAATAAATTTTACTGTGTCACTTTTTTCACCCCACTATGTTCCCATACTTCTGTCGGATTTTTGTAGTGTCTTCATGAGTTTTGCCTGCTGTGATCTGCTGCTGATCACTAGGTGTAGCTGCATCTCTAACTCCACTTTTCTAAGCATAGAAAGAGGAAGGGCTGTAAACTGTGCTTTATGAGAATGTAGGTGTATTTGGAGCTGGGGAGGTGTGAAAATATATGATGGATTTTTGTGACCTAGAGAATTTTAATCCATTGGTGGCTTGTTTGCACCAGTTTGATTATAATACAAATGAACTTTTAATTACTTTTAAAAAGGCTGATTTTGGTATCCGTGTTAGTGTGCAACAGAAGGATGAATGAATGCTCTAAAATAACAAAAATACATAATAAAATAAATGAAATTAAAAAGAAATTGTCAGTACTTTCCTAGTGGTTTAAATGCAAGGGTTATTGCTATAGAGATCTGATAAGGTTACATCTTAACCATCTTGATTGATCCTTGTCTTAAAAGAAAGCTTAAATGTGTGTAGTGTATGTCTTCTCACAACCTATTAAGAAGCTTTCTGTTCCGTTCAAAATAACTATTTTCAGAAATGATGTTGCTGTCAGTGGAATTCTGTACGGATTTTGGAATAATGTCTTGTGTTGGTTTTTAAGCCGTGTGACGTCCATTAATGTTACGAGGAGGTACAGAGGCTAAGTCCCCACATATGCTTTAAAAAGACATTTTTGTGCCCAGATTTCTGAGAGTAATAACAGTAAAAATAAAGGTGTATTTATGCCTCTAGCACATACTCGTGCTCAGTAGCTGCAGGGAATAGGAAAGAAGTGTCTCAGCCAGAAGTGTCTGACTCCACAGTGACCCTTTGCCACGGAAGGAGCAATGGTAGGAAACAAAGTAATAACCACATTTGTTCAGACAAAACCATGGCAGTATTAGCAGGAAGGAGTTCTGAAAACAGGTTAGAATTAGGGTGGTTGGGGGAAAGGTGGGAAGGAAAGTATAACATTTTCTGGAAGAGTGAGAAATGATGAACCTTACTGGAAGAGAAGATGTTCTAGACAAAAAGCTGAAGTCCTAAAGGCAGCTAAATTGCATCTGGAAAACAGAATTGGATTTATAATTATTCACATTTTCTTATTTTTGTCATCTTAGTTTTGAACATGTTTGTCTTTAGTAATATATTCAAGGCTCGAATATGTCTTCTGACAGCTTTACATAGCAATAGTTGATTATCTTTACACATATGATTAAGTGTAATGATGTTAATGAATCTTTAATTTTTTTCTGTGGAATGATGTAAAACCAACATTTTGCTTATGACTGTGCTTGTTTTCCCTCTCCCCCCGCCATGTGTAATCTGCCCTGATTTAGAGAACAGTAAGTTTTGGTTACAGTAGGACTTTTTGAGGGGTAGATTGGCCTCCCCCACACTTTTTTTTTTTAAATCTTCTTCAATGTTAAGCTATTATAAATATCTTTTACAGCACTGTTTTGTTAATCACAAGAAATGTGTTTTTGCTCTGGAATAACTAGCAGCTAATTACCTCTTTCATCACTTTAGCTCTTCATCTTGTAGGAGAATGAAATAGAGCATCACATGCCTGTATTAGAGCAGGTTTTGGGGGGTGGGTTGGTTGGTTGGTTGTTTTTTTTGGTTTTTTGAGGTTTACAGCACACTTATTTTGGGGAAGTTTTCAGAAAGATTGTGCTCTGTTACCTTGAATCCTATTGCTTCTTTTATCCTTAACTCTATAATGAATATTGTTTAAACTCTTCATTTTTGAAAGTAATATACTAGATAGAATATTTTTGTCTGTGGCCCTTTGTTTTAATTCTGTAGTGCATAAAGGTAGGCTGATTAGATGAAAGACCTCTTTGGTTGTGCTGATGAGATTCTAACATAAAATTGAGGAGGATATTACAGGAGTTTCTGTGCACTTTCAAGTGGATGGATAGTGGACCAGTAATGTCTTGAGGTTTCATAATGGAGTTGTTCTTACAGGTAAATGAATAGAGGGCTTTTCACATTTGTTTTTCTGGTGAATGTGGACTAGACTGCATAAATCATTTCCATCCATGACGTGCACTTCTACGCTTGTGTATGTGCTTGTAATCTATGCACTAATTTGTATATCTGTGTCTTAAAAAGTTGAGGAATTATTTTACCCTTTAGCAGACTTTTGCGTTTTTCATGGTGTACTCACAGCAGAGGTGGTTGCAGGGGGTTGTATTACCCCCTCCCCAAATAATTCCTTATTTTGGGAGCTGATGCTTAGTAATTCTACTATCACTGATACACTAATTTATGATCAAAAAATGGTCATCTACATGCACATCTTAAAGTTTTCGTTACCAAGTCTACATAGTTTGAGGGTATGTAGAGAAAACGGATCTCCAGTTTTGACAAAAGAATATTACCAGGTTATATCTCAAGCAGAGGCTGAGATTTCCTAAAGGCATTCACATTGTCCTCTACCTGCACAGAAACTCCCGTTCATCTCACTTCTGCTATTTTCATGTTCCTGGCTTTTTGCTGTTTCAACAAACAGTTCAGCTAACAGTTGAAAACAAACACACAAGTCAATGGCCTTCTCAATGAACTGTGTTAGGCCCCAGATCAGACATAACTGTTTTCTCTGTGGTTGTTTGGTATGGTTGCTGTCTCTTCTTATGTGATTTGTATATTTGTTTTCTTTGAAAAGAAAAACTTCATTATTACTTATTCCCTCTTCCATCCTTCTAGTAAATAAAATCACTGCGAGAAGCCCAATGTTTCCTAACAACTCTACAGCCTGTTCAGAGTGTGCTCACAAGCTTGGGAGAAACTTGCGAGGAAATATATTTGTTTCAAGGTTTGACACTGTTTGCATATCTATATAGGACTACATATAGTCTATTGTAATTACAGTGATGTTTCTGTCAACCAATATAATTCAGAATCAAGAGTGTTCTGATGATTACAATTTTTGGAAGTTATTACTATTTTGATAGTGTAAGATCTCTTTTACTTAACTCTTTTAAGACGTGTCATATAACTTTAACCAGGAAATTATTTTCTCTCAGTGGAACTTTCTGAGCCTGGAGATTTCTCTGGTTCTACGTTGGGATGACATAGACTAACATGAATCACACCACTGGAGCACAGCATGAAAAAGACAGATATATATTTTAACTCCTGTTGTGATATTCAGTTGCTTAGTGATCAAAACTCCTACATAGGTGTGGGAGACCTGGATTTAGGTCTGTGCTCTGGCATTTGACTGTGACATGGGTGAGGATCTTCACAGCCAGGCTTTTCTGTTCTTTTTGTGGGTTTTTGTTTAGTTTTGACCAGTAGGATATTTTTCATGGTTGAGAGATCTGCTAAATTTCCATTAAAAAAAAAAAAAAAAGAAAAAAAGATGACAGTTCAGAACCCCCCAACGTATTTAGAGAAAATCTACAGCAGTCACTTGTCACAACCTCTAACTTCAGTTTTCCCTAGAAACTCAACAATGTGCTTAAATACTGTCACATGTTTAGGAGATAGAGAGTGTTGCGGACATTTCCAGGAACTATAGTACTCAGTAGGGTAGTTCTTATGTTAATGACCGAGAATTGCTATAGCCCTTTTTCCTTTAATGTTACCTTTTCTGAATTCTGCCGAGTAGATGAAGATTATTTTACAAAGCACTGCATTCAACACTTTAATATAAGCACTTTACATAACACATCACTTAAGCTGTTTTTCTTTTTAACTTCTGCAGAGACAGCTATTACTGAAGTAATTTCTCAGTTATGTAAGATAAATTGTTGTCCCAGTAATAATTTTAAGGCACCGTGCAGTTGATGCCCTCTTTACTGTGTCTGAGAGATGTCATCTTGATTCAGTCCTAGCTCAGGAGAAAACCTTTGCAAGCAACTTTCTAAATATGAAAGCAACCTTTTGGGATTAGGTCTGCGAGTGTCACAGGAAACCAACAAAACCAAACCACAATTAAAGTTAATATTTATTTAAAACTTTAGAGGTTGAAAATGCGAAATGGAAGCCTGTATATTGCCCAGCATTACTACCTTCTGTTTATAGTGGCAGCAAAGCACATGGATTGAAGACCACGCATAAAGTTCATGAGGTGTGTTTTATTTATTTTTACTTTAAGAATCGTTGTTAGAATTGCCTACATAAATCTAGGCTAGTAAGGGATTTATGTGAATTAGCCTAGCATTTTCATTTGGGGATTTGGAAAACACCGGGGTTTGACTGTTTTATTTATTTAAGTGTGTTTGAGACAAGCACACACCCTTTAGAGCAAATATGCATTGAAATTGCGTAGGGCCTAGGAGCCCAAGACAAGTTGAAATACACTCTTGGCAAATAAAAAACTGGCTTCTGCAGCAGCCATGCAGCAACAGCAGACATGGATTGGGGTTTTTAAACAAGTCTCGCAGAAGCTTCAGAGCTGGATCTTTACATGTACAGTTGCTTAACAGAAAATCAGTTTGCTAGAATCCCTTACTTCTTTGCATCCTGAATATTGAGGAGTTAAATGTTACCCACGTTAAAAACCGTACATGACCACAAAAAGGTGTGAACATAAAAAGCCTTAAAATGTTCTTCAAGTTGAAGTCCAATATCTAGCATAAGATTATCCATGCAGGGAAATGACATGGAAATAACCCCTTAAGAATAATATTCCTCAGCTACTTGTGTTCTATTTTCAACCATAGACAAACATACTGCTGTGCTTGTGAGCTGATTGACTGGCAGATCCATTGCTGAATGTGTGCTTCAGCCCTGTTCTCCTCTACTTTCCTTTGTCATATAGTGGACTTGGAGTCTTGAAGTACAGAGAGTAACTTTGTGTTGGGAGTAGGGGTGAAGCTTAGGTATTGCATATATTCAGACTGAGAAGTTCAGATAAAGACTGCCTGGGCTTCGTCTGTCTGTATTGCCAAGGTTGCTTCAAGGGGAATTAGGGAACAGAAACTGTGCGTGCATTGTCTGCTGCTTCTGAAATTCTTTCTCTGATTTCTACAGAGAAACAGATACAGTCTTTGGAAGTCTAAATTCTTATTTTGGAAGATACCTGTTATGACTCAGTGATGAATGGAAATAGAAAGCAGCTGTGGGCTCATTCTGGCATCAGCCAGGAACGACTTTGGAGGTTTCAGTTCCATGCGATGGGTCGCAGATTAGGCTGCAACGTGGAAACTTGTATTTTGAAAGTTATTGCATGGCTGTCAGGTCTGTTGTGTTCGTTGCAAAAATGGCATCAATTTCTGATGCATAGCCCAAACTCAAAGACTTTGTAATGAAAACAGTCTGTATTTTTGAAGATCTCAATTTCAAAATGAATATAAACTCATGGCTTCCTGAATTGGTTCACAGTAAATCTGCCTCAGTGAAGTAGTATCTGACAGGCTTGTTTGCTTCAAATCAATGCTCGTAGTGGGTGGATCACAGGAGTTTTGCAAACCACAGTTTGGGAACCACTCACTGTGAGTGAGAAATCACACTTTTCCAGAACTGGCTCTGTTAAAGTCTTCACAAACTGCAGAGTGCCATGCTAGATTTGCAGCAGTGAAAAATTAATTCTGGCTTGTATGCCAGAATTAGATGATGTGTATTTCTGGACCTTTGGGAGCAGAACTGCAAAAAAATCAGATCTGTATGCTTGAAACTGGCATTGAGTAAATACATGACATTCACCAGCAGCCCCATTCACATGATTTCAGTGCTTTGACTCTACACAGTGGTCTAGCAATAAAAGAAAGAATTGGCCAATTATAGTAATCTGCTAGAGCTGTGTACTCTGGAATTTTGTGCAGAGGAAGAGGGAGGGTTCTTACCTGCTCTCAGTTCCATCTAAAATTGCACTTTAGTACCGTCTGTTCCACAGCAAATAACATACATATTTAACAAAGCTGTTAACCACCAGGCCACCTTTAAGAATATATTGCTTACCCACCACCTCCTGTGCTCTCTCCACCTGCTTTTCTCTGTTCATGTCTGCTCCTCATCACCATGTTCCACAAATCACAAAATCATTTGTGCCTTCCTTTGCCACCTCCATCCTTTGGGCAGCTGTGACTGAGCTGAGACTGGGGGGTGGTAGCTCTGATTTAGGATATCCTGTGGTGTCGTGGGCCACTCTGTTGCCCTTACAGTTTGGAGACCTATGTGCACATTTTGAGAAAGCCCCAGAGCCTCTGGGGGGCTATGATAGAAGCTTGGGGATACAATTCCTGACTGCCTGAATATTATTCCTAATAAGTTAGGTATTTTGCCTTTTTTTTTTTTCTGAGACAAATAAGATCAAAATGGTCCCATACATGTGCTAACACACATGCCAGCAAAGCATGTGCTTATAAGTAAGTACTGTAAGCGAGTGAAGTTTAAGTCTTACTTTGCATTGCATGCAGTCACACTGAACACTTGATAGAAACAGGAGGCAGTGCTAGTGGAAAATGATACTGTGGCCAGAACTAGATTTCAGACCAGATGGACGTTATTCATAATATTATTTGAGTGTGAATGGATTTTACTAGAGTGTGAAGTAAACTGATGAAGATTTTTTGTTTGTTTGTTTTTCAAGCTAAAAAGAATTAGTAATACTGGTACTATTTATACAAACACAAGCTCAAAACCTAAAGATGAATACAGTTGGTTTTGGGCGTACTATTAAAGTAATTACAGAAAGCTCCTGTTGACACAATAACTGCAAGTAAATCAGGTGTTAACCCAAGTCAGCATGAACACACCAGTATCAGCATTTTGTAGAAATGTAGTTACACCTATGGTTTTCTGGAAATGGGAACAGCAGTTTTTGGACACAGCAATTGAAATTTTAGTTCCTTGGTAATAAGTAGAGTGTTTTTTGCCTATTGAGCCTGCCTTTGAAAATTCATCTGGAATATTTTTTCTGCATGGACAAAGTGCCACTAAGTAGTATGCTAGAGGTATCAGCTCTTTCCTAAATCTTTTCAGCACTGTTTATGGGGAGAAGATGCAGAATCTGGTATTGTATACGTCTGCTTCCTTTCTTAATAGATATAGAATAAATGCTGTATGTAAAGATTTAGAAAACAGTTGCTTCTTTATGCAAATCCTGCAATTAAATGTTGTATAATATCCATACCTTGGGCTAACCTGTGTTTTGTCCATGCCGACGTGTTAATTTTGGCCCTTGTTTTTAAGTGCACTTCTAATGCATATAAATGCATATGCAATGTATTCTGTGCTATCAGTATGTATTTTTACCAGTTAAAATTGTGCTTTAAGATGAGCTCGAAAGTTCCCAATCTGTACTTACTGTGCAAATTATTAACATGGTTCCTATTGATGAAAGTTCAATATATGAGCAGGATGCTGGCCATGCTCACATCATTCTGTACAACACAATACATGTTCTGTGCAGAAGCTGAAGTGGTCTATTAAAGCATTCAAGTTCTCACTCCATATTGAGAGCAGAAGACTCCTTCTTAATCCTCATATGGCTGATGTCTCTGCCGGAGTGTTAATAGATAGTCTAATTTGTGAGCTAAATTACTAATTGTATTATGAGTCTAAACCTTATTAAGCCTTTTGTGTAGAATTAGATCACAGAGCTTTGGGAAGCTGAATACTGGTTGGGTTCTGTCTCCTCTCTTTAATGACAGGAGCAAGTTTTACTGGCGTCTTTTCTTCAGAGCTGCATAGCTCTGAGACTGCAACTGATTTCTTTTACTGCCTTCTACAGTATCGACAGAATTGTAACTTTGAAAAGCAGGGTGACTTTGAGAGTGGTTGAAGATTTCTAAGCAGGGTCTCAGTTATCTGAAAGCAGTAAGATTCTGTGTTTAGCTGAGGTGAGGCCATGATTGGGAATATAAAAGGGTTACTCTGATCTTGTGTACACACACTGTGTGGAGGTTCAGCTATGTGGGAATTGTTGGAATCGTGCAAAAGGTTTAAAATGGCTGCAGTTATATAACGAGTTTGCTAGAGGTATATTCCTGTAAGAGTTCAGGTAGATGAACTCTTTAACTTCAACAAATCACTTGAGTTAGATTTTTGTTTCCAAAGATGTTCACTAGCTACATAGATGCCTCCACAGATGGAGGATACTTCCCTTATTGCTCAGCTGTGCTGCTAGATTTCATGAGCACTCCTCATCTGTTTCTGTGCAAATCTAGCTGGGTCAACTGAGACTGTTTTCAGAGGTGGTTCATGCTCCCCACTCTGACTTTGCACTGGAGTCAGCCTGCTAATGCAGCCCGGTTGGAGATGGAGCTGATTGCCTCCAGCGGTGGATCAGTAATAAACAAACAAAGTGGGACTTAATGGATTTTGACATCACTTGCAATAAATTTTTATGTTGATGTGGAAGATGGCTGTGAACTAGTGTGCCTTAGATACAGAAATATTGCACCCATGGTAATTCATTTTCTTTAAGAGAAAATATTCACAGCTGCTCCATGCGTTTTCCTGTGTATACACGAGATAGAATTGCAATGGTATCAAATTTTACTATATGCACGTTACTCTATACACAACAGCACTCTAAGCTGTTGTGAGAAACTATTCTTATTCTACACCTGAAACTATCAGGGCCCTGTATGTACTTAATGGCTTCTCTTTTTACTGCCGTAAATTAGTGCCATTTAAAATGCATGGACAATAAATGAAAATAATAGGATATATAGCTTGTGTCACATCATCTTATATTTTTAAAGAGCTTTTTCTGTTTCTGCATCACATTTAGTAATATACTTTGTAGAGTGTATTAATAAAAAATTCGGTGTCTGTCCTGAGAGAGAAAATTCCAAGGCTTCTGCATTGTTCTGTTCCATGTGCAGTGGTTCTCTCAACCTACACGCTGCGTATTTATTATGTTACTGTGAGTAGAGCGGCCAAAAGTCATTGCCAAGAGCTAATTGTCTTCAGGTGTGTCTGTAGAAGCCTGTATTTGTTAGGCGTTTCTGTGTAGCTCCCAAATTGATTATCATGCTTGTTAAAGTATTGTGGTAGGTGAATAGTTTTTGAGAGAGTTTTTGTACATTTTTTTAAAAAATTCTAGCATTTACTTGTTCAAATGCAGTATATCTTGAGACCAAAGCTTAAGAGCACTACATTCTAAATTTCTGCTGAAGGGGGGCAATCGTGCTGAAACTCACAATTTACCTTATCTACCTCTTGGTAACATGCAACTGGCACAGGCTTAGATTTGCAGATGAAATAATTTTGGGATCCAGGAATGACAGAACTTCAGAGTTTTTGCATACTTTGTGAGAGGCATGGCTAGGAATGTAATGATTGTACCAAATCAGGCTACTTCTTCTGTAGTAGAGAATAATGCAGGTCATTGAGACACATACTTTGTTAGAAAGGCTGAACTAACGTTATAAACCTTACAGGCCTAACCTGACATCCTGGGAGGGACAGCAGTATGCTGTGTATGTATTTTAAAAGGCAAGTCAATTGCTGTGTGCCCATCCTGACAGCTCTAGCCCCTTGTAAGAAAGGATTTCATACACCCCCGCACCCCTGGCCTTGCTTTCTGGCAGGTAAAGCACAGGTAGATGTTATCCAGGAAACTCGTTATCTTGCTATTCCCTTGTCTTGACACTGGTTTGTAGGTTGACCAGGCAGATGCTGTTTCTGACTGAATTAGGTGTGTGTTAGCAGGAAAGGACAGACTAGGCTGCCAAGACCCTCTATATCCCTGCCCACTTGCCATCTTTTCCTCCATCTCTAGACTCTGTGCTTAAAAAGCGCTTTATGAAGTGTGTCTTTCTACTCTGATTTTTGTTAAAAAGTCTTGGTAACTTTCTTAGTCTGGCCTTGATTGGTTTTATTTATTTGTGGCATTTGTTTTATTTTGTTTTTTGCCTTAGGATGAGAAGTGGTAACTGAAGATTGGTAGCATTCCTGTGGTTATTTTTGTGTTCTTTTTGTACAAGAGGCCAGGTTCCCATAGAAAATAGGAAGAGCAAATTAGAAGGGTCAGCATTATTTCACATCACTATTAAGTAAAAGTGTCTTTTACTGGAGGTAGTACAACAGAAAACAGCATTGAGTCATGCTTTGTATCTTTTAGGGGTGGTAGCACTGTGTATAACAGCTTCCTTTTCAGCTGCAATGACTGATTTAAAGAAATAATTAAGTGGCCTGTTAATTGATTTTGGAGAACTTCTAGGCTTGAATGTATTGTTATACTATTCCTAGCTATGGGGAATGGAATATGGATCTCATGTCTTCAAATGGTAGCATTTTGAATTTTTATATTCTCTTTGGTGCTCTTCAAAGCATTTGAGACATGGTGCCTGCTTTGATAATAATCTGATAACTAGGTGCAAAAAACTACCTCTACTGAAGTTTTTGCTGCTGTTTTTCAGCTTCTTGAGGCTAGGAGGAAAATAGGTTCCGGTAAGTAGCAGGGGGCCATGAGAGCTACAGGTATGGAGTAGCTGGGGAGTTTGGTGGTCACGAGGGTCTCTGTATATTTCTACATCTGCCCTCCCTGTGATGACTTTATCTACTTAATGAACTGGAATAGAAATAAAATTTCAGAGTATGAGTTTTAGTAAATATGCCCTCTGAACCCTCAACACAAGCAGCTGATGATGTTGGGAGAGTACATGAGAGGCAGGGCACTTCCATACCAAGGAGTCATAGTTTTAACAAAATTTGTCCTGAACTCAGTAACCATGTCCCCATCTGGATTACACCCTAGTCTATGACTGGTTCATATCATTAATCTTTATCAGAATGGTCCCACCTTGGTACTGTAGAGCCTGGACTTAAGTTTTGAGATCTTTGGGCAAAAGTTGCTTCATCCACAACCTATTCTCTCTTTTTACAGAGCATCCACTCCAGCAAAGCTTACTTCTTCCTACTACCGCTCTATAGCAAGAGTTTACTTTTAAGTTCCTTCCTTCCTTCTTTTGATACCTGCTTCCTTTCTACATCTGTTCCTTCAGTAGTGGAAGCAGCACAGTTGTCTGGTTTGGATTGTAGGTATCGGAGAAGAGGGAGACTTACGGGTGCTTAAAGAGCAAATTATTTGTCCCCTGTTAGGTTGTGCCCATCCGGTGGGCAATGGCATACCAGTGATTCAAGTCAGGGATGAATAGTTGGGGCTTTGAATAAGTTGTGTGGGGGTTTTTCTTTTCTTTTTTTTTTTTTTTCCTGTGTAAATAAAGTTTTGTGATTATGAGGGAGGGGATGGGAGGACAGTTTTGAGATAACTACCTGCTTTACAGTGCTAATTATGGTATATATTACATATTAATAGGGAACTTTCTGTTGCCACGCGCAGAATCTCCCAGTGGGAGGTACAGGAGAAAGCTGTTTCAGAAGCAGAGAGCAATGGAGAAACCTGGCTCTGCTCTTGTGCATGGCAGCATGGGAGTTGGTATTGCTCCTTGAAGCTGGAAGGGCTGCGCTGACAAACCTTAAAGCATTGCATCTTTGCTGTAGAAGAAGCTAGTGCTGTACTGGCTCAGGGGGAACTAAGCTTTGAGCTAGGGAATTTGTTCTAGAAGTTTTCCAGGGATTACTACTGCTGTCACTGCGTGAAATGTAGGGACAGTTTGTGCATGGACATGAAGCTTTATAAAAGCATTGCAAACTAAGAGCTTTTCAAGGTACATTTAGTTGCAGTGCTTTTCTGTGTAGACTTGCTTATGGTCTCCTATATTGCATTTATGGTGTGGGAGTTTGAGAGCTGTGGCCTTGGTGTTTATTCCTAAAGGAGGGAACACTTCTATGTTTGAAAAAAAAAAAGGGGGGGGGGGAGAAAAAAGCATAACTGTGTGGTTGTTATGTTAAATGAATTTTAAAGCTGGTGAGAAGAGGCATTCAGAGATGAGAATGCTTGGGGGGAGAAATGAAAGCACATTGAAGCTGTTTTCCCTTGAGGGCTTTAGGCAGGATTGAGAAGAAGTGGTGCATACTGAAGCCTTGTTTATAGTCTTTCACTTACTGTTAATAAAACAGGGATGTTCTAAAAGGTTTCCATAATTAAAATGCAGTCCTTGAGTATAGTGCATTTTCAGAGTGGTCTAAAGCCCTGATGCCTCTCAGACTGCTTAAATCATTATTTATGAAAAATGCTGCAGTGGACTTAGCGTTTTGAAGTTGTTTTCAATCAGAATCATGTTAGAAATGTTGGGTATTGAATGAATGAAAATAGAACTTAGGGGGAAGCTGATAAGTGTACAAATTGACTGGTTAGTAACTAATTACCAGTATGGAGATTGTTTTTGCCTTCTTTTTTTTTTTTTCCTTAATTGGCTGAATATTAATAAATCTGGTTTATTTCTGGAAAACGGCAAGTTTTAATGGTCTGGCAGAAATTCATAATAAAAAAGCTAAAGAATTAGCATAATAAATAATTATTGCTTCCAGGGTTTTTATTGTTAAGATAATAAAATGTTAAAAAGCAAACCACTTGAGTAGAAAGTAATTGCACTGACAAGCACCACACAGCTAGCATTCACAATAAAGTAAACCTTCCCTCAATGTCAACCTGATTTGCTATCCACATAAATGCTTCCTCACATTATGGAAATGTGCTTTTTCTATCAACAGAAAAGAATAAAACTCTAGGCATCTAATTAATCTTGTCTGACATTTGATTTCATACTCAGGTTAAAACATGAGGCAGGTGGGTCTATTCCCCCCCCCCCCCCCCCCATGTGCATGACCACAGGCAAATCTCTCCATTAATGTCAAGCTGCATCTGTGTGTCTGTGTCTCTGCCACATGTCAGTCATTAATGCATTAGTGTTGCTTGTGTTTGATTCATATGCACCAGTTTTCTTGTCTGGAGGGCTTGGTAGATAGGGAACCATAAGGCTTCAGCTATACCTCACAAACATTTCACCTTGACCCTCCCTGTAAAGGAAGAGGGACTTTACTGTATAGGAGAGGGATTAGAAGTGGTAATTTGTAGCATGGGGAATTTCCGAGTTGGTATGATCAAGTAGAAGAAAGAAGCAAAACCTATTTGGCTTTGACATTTTTATTGATTGAGTGCTCTTGTTAGACTAAGAACTTTTAATAATGCCTAACTGTATTACCTGCAGTAGTTTAGACTTGTTGATGGCAGCATTGTTTTTCTAAAGTGCACTGAAAAACTCTACAAAACTAGTTAGATGCATTATGGGTATTTTATTTTCTGAAATTCTAGTTAATGGTTCTGCCAGAGGCAGCGTGCAGCACTTGAAAATGTGGTGGTTTGACCTTGTATGCTAAAACCTGTGTAACTCTGTTGTATTTTTACATACTTAGGTTGTACAAACATTTTAAAGGACACAGTTAAGAACTTAGATCTAAGTAGTAGGCTCTGCTTGTTCTTAAAAATAAAACAGTGATAACCTTAAGCAGTTTCATAATTAAAAGAAAGTTACCAAACTGAAAAACATCTTCATGAACATAGTTTATCTATTAAAACATTTTCCTGTAGTGTTTGCATGCAAAATCCCATGGTGTTGGGAAATAAATATTTGCTTATGAAATCTAAAAGTTATAAGAAGCATTACTTTTGTTTTGCTGACTAAATGCAAAAAGTAAAAGCATCACTGGTGAAGAACGCTGCTTTTATTTTTTTATTTGTATTTTTTAAAAGTTAAGTTCTAAACTTAAATTTTTGTTTCTAGTGTCTGTCTACTACATAGTAAGTGTGTAAGTGTGAGTGAAATTGTTTTTCTCTGCATTCTGCATAAAGGGCTGGATGCTGTTTGGAACAAGTGGTGTACAGCAGCTCCTAACCATAGCTGTATAGCAGCCCATTCTGTAAATCACTTATTAAAGGTGTTGAAGAGTTCTTAAAAAAATTAGTGTACTAAATCAAACAAAAATGCATGCAATGTACAACTTTGTTCATGCCAAATTGGTTTTATATGAATAGTATGTTACCAGAAGTTAATAGGCAAAAATTGTAAATGAGAAATGTTCTCATTATGAAAAACACTGCATTGAGTAGGTGGGTACTTCACATGTCACCTGCTTTTGAACAGTGACAGGTAGAATCTGATGCTAGAGGAATTAGCATATAGACCTAAAAAGAGCAATTTACTCATGACTGACTTTTGGGGACTGTGGCTTTCACTCTGCTGCGTTGGTGCTTGGTTTGACTGTCTTTCTGTAATCTTGAAAGCTTCACCAGATGGAGGTAGAAGACGGAGCCAGGAAATACCACTACCTGCTAAATCAGTCTTGACTATGAAGTTCTTGCTGTCAGCTTTTCCTTGGATGTTTCTTGACAGACTTTGCCTTCAAGAGGCGGGACTAGAAACCAAGAGGAGGAGCAGTAACACAGCTTTGGTCCACACTTATTTTCTTCACCTCAAAGAATGAATATTGCTGTTCTAACAGCTTTTAAGAGACTATGAACTGTAGATGTTGACTTGGGGAAATCCTTTCCTGCTCGATACCCCACATAGGTAAAAGTAACCGATTTTTTTTAAGAGATCGGTTGTAATGCTTTGCATTTATGTGCTGCAGTTTGTTTTCAGCTGCTTTTGGAAGGGATTAGAGTCACAGAACAATTAAAGTAGGAAGAAACTTCTGTAGATTGTCCAGCCCAACCCACTGCTCAGCGCAGAGAGAACTAACTTCAAAGCTAGATCATGTTGCCCAGGGCCTTGTCCAGTAGAGTTTTGAGTCTTTTTAAGGATGGAGGGAGATTCTACAACCTCTCTGTGTTATATGAACTTGTAAAATATGAGCTTTAAAAATTTTTCAGTATGTTAGCGCAATAGTTTTATACAAGAGAAAAAGTTTATCTAGAGAAGATATTCCAGAGTATACTAAAACATAAAAGGTAAAAACTGAAGGACTTTTTTAGGCTTCTGAATGTACTGTGTTTGAAATACATCTGTCAGGAAGGTCTTTTTAAATACCTTTTTGTAGTGTTGACAAATACTTTTAAGGGTGCCAGTAATGTAAACTCCTGTTGCTTTCTGTCTGGTTTTGTTCAGAATGAATAAGGTTGTACTAGTGACCACTTCTGATTGTGTTGTTTTTCAAATAATAAAATGATGACTTATAATCAAATAAGAGAGAGTCATTCCAGAAAACATTTTAATTTGGTTTTCAAATTCATATAGCTTAAAGGCATACACTTAACTACTTTCATAGCAGAAATTTTCATTTTATGGTACCAGCATTCTCTTCTAATAACAGAGAATATGGGAGCTCTCCCTAATGAAGATGCCTTTTTCAATTAAAAACTTCAGCAAAGAGAAAATACACACCAATACTAAACAGATAACAAATTGCAGAACCTCTAAAATGAGAAAAATGTATTAAAAAAAAATCCCTGTAGAGGGAAATTAATAGTTGAAAGATGGAACTACAGGTTTTTAACTGTCCCAGGTAACACTGGCAGGGAAAGAAGCGTTGTTACTCTTAACTTTGAGATTCTGTGGGGTGTTTTAAAACAGTGGAAGGAAGGAGAAGTGATGCCTCTAGAAAAGTTTGTGGAAAGGAACAAGCACAAACATGTTTTTCTGTTGTAGAGGAATTAGAGGTTATTATGCTGTGTCCAAAGATTTTTTCCTATACTTTTTTTTCCTAATTCATTTAACTGTTGTTGACTTTCATTTCAATTGGGTTCTATTGATTCCAAGTGCTGTAGAAATATAAACCTTTCTTCTTGTTTGGAGACCAAATTAAGAAAGACTCGGAGAAATGGGCCTGACTAGACATGCTTTGGATCCCAGGCATGCCGGTATTCACAGGGGTATTGGTTCATTTGAGACTTACGTGATGTAAGTCTCCATTGCTGTCCTCTTTCCTTATTTATCCTTTTAGCAATAAATTTTGTTCTTGCCAGAAATGCGCTAAGTAATGAGATGACACATGCTGGTCATTTCCAGGGGATTAAAGTTCATGTTTTCAGAGAATTCTGGAGTTTATAGTCACAGTAGAAACATCTTGGTAGTAATCACTGAACAGTGAAAAGGTTATGGGTTATTCTGTGTTTAAATTAATTACCATGTCAGACTTCTAATTAGGAGTTGGTGTATTATAGCTGAAATTTCACGAATGACTAAAATAAATTTGTAACTTCTTTCTTTCTGTGTTTTGGGAATCTCAACAGGCTCTGTAAAACCGACACCTGAGAATCTAGATTCTTATGGTGTTTAAAATGCATAGTGTTGTGGTTTTTTTTTAAAAAAAGTTCTTTAAAACATTGCAAAGGGGTTCTTTGTTCTTTTTATTTAGTTACTGCTGGTTTAGCTAACAACATGCTGATTTTGTGTTATCGGGATAAAATGCAGAAGACTAGGTAGCATGCTTCTGCATTTAGTCATGTAGCTGCTATTATAATTTGAATCTGTGTGTACATGCATATGGGCGCATAAGTGCCAATTTTAAGAACTGTCAGTTCAAAGCAAGACAAAAATAAGTAGTTTTAAAAAACCCACTTTACACTTGCAGATCAATAGAATTGTGAATATCGGACTTGGTGTACATAAAAGCTATCTGTGAACATTTCCCTAGAGCTAGCATATTTGACTCAGGTCAGCAGGGAAATAAAGAGAAACCTAAATGTAGATCCTGTTTTTTTCATTCGCAGTCTCATTGTTTGACACTACCAGAACTAAACACACTACTTTTAGCCTTTCCTTTTTCAGCATTAACATACTTTTTACCGTCCTCCTCGCTCTAGTAGTAATTGTGGCTGTTTGGTGGAGCATTGCTTTCTGTTGGGAGGAGGGCATTTTGAACAGCAGCTAATGCTGCTACAACTTGAAGCCTCAAATTCTGGCTAATTTTACAGTGGCTTTTTTATGCCACAGACTGTTACTTGTCGTAAGAGTGAAATTTATCCCTACGTGGGAGAAATAGAGTAGGCAATGTATGGTGGTCTGCATTTCCATTTTATTATTCCTTTGGTTTCATGTCAGTAGTTGACGACCCCAATGTCTTTACAGGAGTGTTGGTGCAATGGGTTGTGTGTGCAGTAACAGCCTTGGGTTTTTGGTGCTTGGGGGAGAAGGGAGCTTTGGGCTGTAGAAAACTTGGCTGTTGATGAAGGCTGTTATCGGCAGAGATGTGTGAATTTCCAAGCATTGCCAACAACAGTTCTGCGTATTTTTGGCTATAACCACCTTATATTAGAATATTTTCAATGAATTTGTCTGATGTACTATTTTGCTACATCAGAGGCACCGTATTTGAAACCTGGAGAAACTACTGAAAGCTAAGTGCTGTAAGGGAGAAACAGGATCATAATCCTGATCTCACTGCTGTCAGAACATCTAATCAAGATTTCACAAAGAAGATGGCCCTCATTTTTAGAGAGGAGTTGTAGCAGCGGGATAGTGAGAAGGTAATATAGGAGGGACGTTGATGAAACCAGCAAGTAGAAGTTACACAATTGAGAAATTCAACTTTGATGCTCCGTTGCATGGTTGGAAACCCACCTGATTCTGATGAGCAGAATGCAATCCTAGCCTTGTGCTAGGTCAGCATCTTCACAGTTTAAGCTAGCAGGAGTAAAGGGGTGTTTCTAGACAGCATAGTTGGAAAGGAAGGCTTGAAACCACAAACTGCGTGCTAACTGCTGCCGTGATGCTCAGCTTACAGACACTCTTTCTTATATGGGTGCTGATTTTAATGTAGCATTGTGGGCACCAGTACAGTTGTCAATTGTCAGGTCAGTTTTGCTCTCTAACTATAAATGCAGAATGAGGCACTGCAGTAGTTCACTGTGGAGAAGAAGAAAAAAATACTGGTATGCTGTGGCAGGCAGGCTGCAAGTGTGCAAGTCTCCGCACTTGCAGCACACATCTCTCACAAGTCCCAGAGGGTTGTAGGAACAGGGCAATGAAAATAAGGTCTTTTTTCATGTTTCTCTGTTCTTTTTCTTAGAATTCCGGTGACTTTCCCTTTCCTTTCCCTTCGTAGTTAGAACCTACAAATTTGCTTTCCAGCACATCATTATCTAGGGCCCATATTCTTAGTTTTTCATATTAGCACTAGTTCTTAAGAATGTAGTAAAACTGTCCTAGCTGTGAAAAGAGAAGTTTTGGAAGGGAATCTCTCCCTTCCTAGTTGTGTAAGGGAGAGATTGCAGGGATAATTGAGAAAGGATACCTGGGGAATTGGGGGGAGGGAGAGAGAGGATATGAACAGAAGTGGGAAAAGAAAGGGAGTAGAAGACACAGGATGGAAAACCCTGCAAAGCAGAAGAGCAAGAAATTGTTGAGAACAGAGCCAGAGAGAAGAGAAAGGAAAAACAAATGTGTGGGGGATATGGAACATACAGAAGTATTTATCTCATTTATTATGTGTAGGAAAGGGAAAAATTAAATGAAAGAGAGCCAGCAACAAACTCAATGTTTTCAGTTTATTTAATAAAAACTACTTACAATACGTTGCAACTAAACAAATGACATGATGTCTGAAGAGCTTTTTTTATTTTTTGGGCACCTGATGACGCATGCATTTTTCACTCCAGCAGGTAGACTTGCTTCTGTAACAGATGTCAAGTTAATTTTTCAAGTTCTTGTATGCATATCAGCCATAAGTAGGTATTGCCTCGTTTCTTTCTTTGCAATGGGGTTATGTAATAGTTTACACAGATAGTTTGCCCTTAAAAATTCTTTAAAATTAGGAAACTTTTTTTTGTTTTTAATTTTCTGCACCCTTCTCAGTCTGGGCAACCCACTGTGTTTTTAATTGAGCGTGAAATTAAAATAGATTTGTTTACTCACTTAGTTGGTGTTATCCTGCCTGTCAATACTGGCAAAACCGCATTGGGGCAAAGTTTGAGGCTAATGTGTTGCTGCTCTTTCCTTTCTGACATCCTCTGGAAGTAATAGTGATAATAACTTGAAAAACAAAGCAAACAAAAAACAAATGAATGAACAAAAAACCCCACACAGTGAGCTTAAAAAACATAATCATTGATGCTCAATCCACTTCTCAAGCAGGCTGAATGTACAAAGCAAATAATTGATATTTTGAAATAGGCTGGTAGATCTATATATATGATTGTGTGGTTGTCACTGTCATTATAGAAGACGTGATGTATATATATATGTAGGTAAGATATACTATTGAACTTAAGCTAATATATTCATGTAATAACACCTATTTTAATGAAATGTAACATGTATTTACATTATTAAAATAAACCAATTTTCTACAACTATGAAAGATTTATATATATTTACTTTAAGTGTTTGAGTTCTTCAGGCAAATGTGGGAAAATACTTTAATCTTGTATACTGTCACTTCATCAGTGAAAAATATTTCTGGTGTATATAAGTTTAGTGATTGAAACATGATTGTGGATCTTATCTGGGTGATTGTACAATATAACTGTTTAATTGGTCTTTCATTTTTTGCAGCTCTGTAGGGGGATGTGTGATTGAACTGGTGCTTTTAATATGAGCTGGTGTTGCATATAGCCTTTTATGGGTACGTTTATATGGAATGAATTATTTAATTTAGAATTCTGCCTTTTGCAGAAAATGCCCTATGTATTATGACTAAATTACCTTTTGACTTTAAATATTTATTAAATACATAGTGGAATTCCAGTGGCTCGTTGGGTTTGCTGCAAATGCATAACATAATGTAGTTTAAAGTTAGAAGGAACCATTAGATCATGATCTCTTCTGATCTCTGGGACACAGATCAAGAAATGCTGCTGAACGAAGAACAAGTAATGCTGCACCTATGCACATTAGGAGAGGAGTGCTCAGGAGTTAGTGTGTGAATTCAGATTACACTAATTCTCTTTTGAATACACACTGACGATGTGGATAACTGTTTGAAAAACACAGTAAATTATCTTGCTTTTAGAATTTGTCTATGAATAAATTTACTGTACACCATGTTAAGGTGTGAATTTACATTGTACCGGCAGTTCTGTACTAGCTGCCAAGAGGAGGTTGTTGAAAGGCTCTGCATGTGAAACGGTGCTGGAGGTTCACGCCGCTTGCAAAGCAGAGCAACCGGCCCAGCTGAAAGGTGTTCAAATTGTGCTATGAAAAGTATCTTCATAGTCTTTATGGTGCTTTATACTGTAAATTCCTTTTCTTGTTTGTTTTTTTGGTGTATCTTGTAAAGTATTTTAAATGGGTTTAAAGTTCTGATTTCATTATACTGTGTGGTTGTGTTCTGCATTAGATTCAAGGGAATCTTTTGAGTTGGTCAAAAGATTATTATTATTTATTATTATTATTAATTCCCCTTCTCCCCTGCATCTGTTACTGGGTGGCTTGCAGTAGTTGTTCCTTGCTGTTGGTGTCTTTGTGACTTGAAGAAACAACAATAAAAAAACAGGAGATCGTGTGAAAGATGTACACAGAGTCAAGAATTTGTTGCTGTTAGTGCGAATTACATTGCCACAGCTGTTCAAAGTTAGATGAGCATGCATAAATGACAGTTATTGTGACTGTTTAATTTTTTCTGTTTTTTTCACGTTTAACCTTCAGTGATTCTTTTCCCCTCTTCGTGGTATTATACAGTCCAGTTCTCATCTCTTGAATTCAAGTGCTGCTGCTTAGGGCTGTAATAGGCACTCTTACACTGATTTATTCTTACTTTACACCAATACATCTCTGAAGAGTGAATTAATGAGTAAAACAGAAGCTAGGCAATGCCCTTTGTTTACTTTCTCAGAAGAACTCAAAGCAAGAATATTAACTATACCACATTATCTACCTCCTTGTACCTAAATTGTAAATAGAGCCTAGACCTTTTGTCCCCTAATACTAGCCTAATACCAATCCATATGGTTTTGATTGTGTATTTTTTTTAATTAGGGTCTTACATGTTTCCCTTCTTTTTTTTTTTTTTTTGTGTTCTCAGACACTTTCAAAGTTTATGTTAATTAGATCCCTCATCATTTGCTCTCATGTAGTTGCTGCTTCATGGGCATAGTGCTTGTTTTATGCTTCATTGCTGGTAAAGGAAGCATGCTTTTTTGTATAATTGAAATATTTCTTTATTCTGTTCCTTTTAAAGTTATGCTGGATGCAGTGGGAAAACCAGGTTCTCTATCAGAGTGATGTGGGTGAAGCAGAATCCCCTTAGGGGTCACTGCAAATACCGGTTTGTAATGTCTAGAGAAACAACTTTTAATTATCTTGGCTTAGCTAATATTTGCAACTGAACTGCTGCTTTCTGAATACTTCTTAAATGTTGACAATAATCTAAGAAGAGAATGGTGATGTCTTGGTGCTTTTCCAGTTTTCAGTTGTTTTAGTCATAGTTAAGACACAATTCTATATGCATGTGCAAAATGTTTATAACTTTTAATAGTAGTACCTAGGGACATCGTTTTAGTGGTGGACTTGACAGTGTTAAGTTAACAATTGGACTCGATGATCTTAAAGGTCCTTTCCAACCTAAATGATTCTATGATTCTGTACAACTTTGGAATAAGCAAAACATTGTATGTTGCTATTTGTTGTCAGTATGTTCATTGTGAGCTCTTAGTTAACTCTGATAATAGGGTTATCATCAGGTTAATTTTTAAATATTTTAACTTTTTAATAAAGATACTGAAAGAAAGAACGTTCTCATTTAAAGCCAGAGGTATTTTTATTTCTTTAAATATTGTTGAAATAGTACCTATATAAAAATGCATCTTAGGTAAGAAATATAAATCCATCACATGATTTTAAGGTTAAAAATATGAAGCAGGTGTGCCAAGCTGAAAAGATCTTGGATAACAACAGACAAATAGTTTCACTTGCTTATTTCCTCCACACTCATCATCTATAGCTATCTCTCATCATCAGATCTCGGAGTACATTACAAAAGAAGATATGTTTCCTCATTTTATGGAGGGGATGTTGATCTTCTGCCTTATTGATTAATGCAGCACCTATTTTTTTTCTTTTTTCTTCTGAATATGTCATAACAACTATGAATGCCTCAAAAGCTCTTGAAGGCTGTCAGTAATGGTGAAACGAGATTTTCATGTCTTCCGCAAGCATTCTGGTACAATGCCTGTTTATGTGATCAGATGTGGCCTTTCTATAGGACTTTCCCTTCTTCTTACCCAATACTGAGATTAAATGGGCAAAAGGAAAGATTTGAGGTTTTGTGAATATTGCATTTCCAAAAGTTCAGGTATTTGAGCTGAATAAATCTCCATGGATATAATGCTTGGTTTCTAATGTAGCATTTTACATACATGAATTTAAGGCAACATAAGAGGCTTATTGCAACTTTCTTTTTGGTAACTGCTATAGCTTGGCAGTACTGTAATGGAGGAACTATAGAAAGATGCGTATCCCACAGTATTATGAAAGTCGCAATGTTGACCAATTCACTGGTTATAGTGTTCAAAATTCTAGGTCTGACGTGTTTTGGTTATTTGGTGGGTATACCTAGTGTACCAAAACTCTGTTGGAAAACAGTTTTGATTACATTTTGCCTGTTCTGTTTTCATGTTTCCTCAGGTGTTTTATTTGATAAAGAGAGGTAGGCTACTATACTTTTTTATCAGATGACTGTTACACTTTTTATGTTAAAAATGTGTAAGGCATTGATTGCAGGACCATTTAGGACTTTCTTGAGACCTGTCTGTTCCTTGGAAGGTAGAGGATCATGTTAGCTCCATTACAAGGATTGGCAATGCTACATCTTTAAGGTTAGCAGCAGTCATCAGTGCAGCAAAACCCTTCTGTCTTCTCATGACGTAGTCGTCTCTCAAACTGCCTGAGGAGACTCTCTTGGGTATACCTAGTGGTGGGCCTTTGGAGGAGAGGCTCCATCTCTGCCTTTGGCTGTGCTTGGCAGGCTTAGTTTTAGGTTACTGTATGCTCTTGAGAGTCTTCTTAGGAGGCCACGTGATCTGATGTAGTTATGGCTAATGGCCTTGAAATAACACTTGTAGTGTGGCATTTACAGTGTGAGTGACAGGCTGTGATGATCCAGAACCAGCTTTAGTTTGGATCATAATTGGTAGTGAGTAAGGGACTGATTGCCAACACACAGTATAGACTATTAACATTTGCACACATACGAAGGTTTGCTTTAACTGGAGTTGGGAAGTGGTTGGTGAGGATGGAAGCAGATTATGGTATACCCTGTAGGCACAGGTGGGACTTGAAGGGCAGTTTGAGGATGTGATGAGACAACCAAGAAGTTAACAGCAGGGCAATGTCAAGTGTTCCTTTCTCAAGCAGCCTTGATTTCCAGTACTATGTACTTCTTTAAGCTCTTTATTACTTTCTATTTTCCAGTATTTCAACTTCATGCAAAAGAAATTGCAGTTGGCAGGTGGCTACCATACGGTAGAAAGAGAGGGCTGGCTTTCTAGTCTTCCATGTGGCAAAGGCCTATAGAATTTGAAAGGAAACTCTATCCCTGCCATCTAATTCTGGTGGATGATTTACTGTAAGAATTATTTATTTAATTTGGAAGATACTGTGGAAGAACTTAGTATACTTTTCCAGTATGCTCAGTATACTCTCTTCTAGTTGATATCCCTATTATGTTCTATCAAACTTTATAGAATATACATGTCCAGACAGTTCTGGATAACTCTTAAAAATGGCTAGGAAACAAGTAAAATGTGAGTGAGCAATACTTACAATCTAGTGAGCAATACTTACATCTATCTCCAAAATTAAAGACAGGCATTTATAACAGTTCTAACTTTTACATTTTTCCCCATTCATGAAGCACATTCTGCTTAGGGGTAGGTTATGCAATGTAAACTTTCTCAAAGCTATTTTTATTTGAAATTTGTAGAATTTTAAAAAATCCTCTCAACAAATACTACACAGCATAGATTGGAATCCTTATCTGCTATGTGTAGATTGGAGTGATCTAGGGAGATAGCAGAAAAAATTAGCTTAATTTTTGTTTTAATTAAACAAGACTCATATCGGTTATGAAGCTCCTTGTGCAAATAATCTTCTGCTTAAGTATATTTTTACCAGTCTCATTTAAACTATCATGCTTAATATCACTGCCTTGTAATGCAACTACTGTGACTTCCTAATTTGCCACTAATTCTTTATTAACATAATGACAGGAAGTTCTAATAAAATCAGTTGCGCTGATATTAATAATTTGCTGTGGCTTTGGCACTCAGACTACATAAAGTTTGTTTTCTGGTACACAACTTGCTGAGAGTATGTTTTCCATTTTCCAAAAACTGTACAGACAAAACCAGCCACTTCTTTGGAAGTAAGTTCTGGCAAAGTATGGTTAAACTACTTGCAGTTGTTCTTAATTATAATTGGATTATACGTAGAGATCTCTATGCTAGAATAGTTATGTGTTTTGTGTTTTAGAAAGGTTTTGTCCCTGATCTGCTTCAGAATAAAATCTCTTTGTTATTTTTACTCTTTGTCTGAAAGTGTTTAAGCTAGGAAGTGAACAAACCGCTACCTCCTCTGCACGTCTCTCTGCAGAAAAGTCTCTAAAATTCTTGCTGTCGTGAGTACTTGTATTGACTTACAAAGGGACAGAGATAGGAGTTTATTGAAACTACCCAAAGATGGGAATACCTGCAATGCAGTTAACCTAAATAAAGCATGATGGTTCTCAGTGAAACTGGTTATGAAACAGTTTTGGCATAACTGGTTTTGTGTTTGTGTTTTTCTTTCCTGAAGTAGTTTGTGTGACTGGGCACGTAGCCCATGAGTTGCTGCTGCGTTTTCAAAAAACGATTGTCATAAATGTTCTAAAAGCTGAAAAATATTTGCTGTCTTTACCATATGGACCCCTTTATTTTATGTAAAGTTTTCATAACAAATGAAGATTTTTTTTTTTTTTTTTTTTTTTAGTTGTGGCAGCCTTAATGGAGAAGCAGCTTAATTATTGATAATTTACAAGGGTGGTACACTGGCTAGATTTCACCCATGTAAATCTGCTGCTGCCTTAGCAACAGCTACAGTGTATCATTTAGTGCTTAGGCTGTTTGTGGACTATACAATATCATAATTATAGAAAGAAATGTACAGATGTTGGGGCTTGAATATAAATGAGTTGTGCCTCATACAGCCTTGAATTTTTTAGGAGGGATATGTGTGACGTGTGCGTCTAGCTCTCAAGTTTCTTGTCCCCCAGTGTTGTCTGTAGTGTAAGGGAACAGTTGATGATTGTTTAGGAATACTATACTACAACATAGAAAAAAGGAGCATGGAAGCAGATATGAAGCAAGAAGGCTGTTATCATTCATTGTGAGTAGCAGGACAGTACTTCAGAACCAAACAGGTGTCGTGGCTGGCACTGTCTAAACAGAGCAGTAGATGCTTTTGGCCCAAAGAGAAGCCTACAAGCTGAAGTTAAGAGACAAGGTTGAAAGTGCAGAGAACAAAACTTTCATCATAGCACCTTTATTAGAACAACCTCTGAAAAAATACCCATCCATACAAGATTCTGGTTAGCTTTATCCCCTATTCATAATGTAGCAGAAATCTTTGTCTAGCAGTAACCTTCATAAAATTTCAAGTGTGTCAAGAATGACAGTATTAAGTGACTGGTTGTTTACATTTGTTTACAAAGATATTGTTTGTTTGTTTTCTTACTCTGTACTTGACTAGTGTGTGTGTGAAAGATTTTATTATACTCTGCAATTTTTTTAATGATTGTTGCTAAATACAGATGATACAGTATGGAATGTTGAGTATGTACAAATTTACAAAACCTTGCAGATACATCTATGGAAGATCATTCACTCTCCATCATCACCTTCCTTTTCAATCTCTACTTGAATGAAGGATTTTGCTGTACACATTTATTCTGTCTATTGTTGCACTTAGTTTGTCACTCTTTTCCGTAAGAATAGAGCTTTGCTAGCAAGCAAGCTCCTCAGCAGAGCAGCATTTCTCAAGAAGAATAAGAAGAAACTTGAAATACACCAAATATATTGAAGAAGTCTCACAATATTTAAGTATCAGTTCACATAAGTCCTCATTTGAGCTTCTTTATGCACATGGATGAGGTGATGTATTATTAGTTATATTTTGTTCCCTTCAAAAGGTAGCAATTTAGTGCACTACTGTAGGCAAATGTCATTGTAGAGGAAGCATAGGTTAAAAGGGATGTCATGAGTTAGAAAGGAAAAAGAATGATGTTTTTAATGCCAAGTTGGTTTTAGAAGTTTCTAAAGAGTTGACATAAAGGAAAAGTAATGACTGTTAAGGTACTACCTTTTAATCTGCTGCTCCAGCCATAATGTGTTCAGCAGTGCTTTAGTACTGTGTTAAGCACAACCAAGACACATGTAGAGACTTGACATGGCGAGAAAGCTTAGAAGTAGTATAAAGGCTGTACTGTGCCCATTTGCTTAAGCAGTATGGAACAGAAGAGGGAATTTATTATTTAAATGTTTATGAAAAGAACAAGAAGCTTTAATGTGTGAATGTGCAGAAAAAAGAAGAAAGCCTAATTAAATGGTGGGGAAAGCTGCAGCTTTCAAGGCTAGTGGTGGCTTTTTCTTGCTTCTTAAATTAAGCTAGGAAGAAGGCTTTCTTTTCCATTAAATAGCATAATTAGCCCTACAGTAACTGTCTGAGTGTCTTCAAGTCTCGTGTTTGTTTTCATGACCTGCTTGTTTACTTGTAAGAAGTATTATTAAAATGAATGACAGGCTTTGCTCACTAAGGTGTGTGTGGGAGACCCACTAAGAAGTGGGGTATGATAAATGGTGCACAGTATGATAAATGGTTTGGGAATTTTGTTTTAAAATTCCACCATAAGCATTAGGGTTCAGTGTTCTGATTTTTGAGTTTAACTTCCCCAAGTTGATTAGTTGTCCCATGTCAATGAGATAAACCACAATATGTTTCTTCCTCTTTTTCCTTCTTGGTAAAACAGGGGTAGTTGTCAAACAAGTCCTCTGACATGGTATGAATGTTACTAACTGTCTAGATTGTTTTGGACGTATTTGTTGTGCTATGTGTAAATGGTACTTTTGCTGTACTGTATATTCAGACCAATTCCATGAAATTAAAAGAGAGATCTGGATTTAGCCTTTGGTTTCTAATGCCTAATGAGTTGCCCACAGCCTTCATTTTAAATTGGGAATTTCTTTGTCTGCTTAAATAAGCTCCTAAATTTAATATTAGCCCTGGTTTTGTTTCCAGCACTGCATAAAACTGCAGTCTGAATAAAGGCTTGTGGCTTGAAAGTTTGTCTACTTTTGGGGGGTTTTCTTTGTTTTGTTTTATTTTTTATTTCAATTTTTTAAACAATTATTAATTGGGTTAATACACTTATTCTCTCTCCTTTATATCCTTGCCTTGCTTACGTTCTTAAGGGAGCATTTACATTCATGTTTTGGTTTGAATCAGGAATGTACCTCTGAAATGAACTTTGGAATTGGCTGGGTTTGCGCACCTCCAGTTCGCATTGCGAAACCATCCTGGAGCCTGCAAATTTAGATTCTTTTTGGATGAAACTAAAGTGGGAGATGCAGCGCAGGAGTTGCATCACCCACTGATGCTAATGGGTTTCCAGTCCTTGAGACTGCATTGCAGTTACTCTAAAGTCAAGACCAGTGTGGACGATGGCTCAGCTCAGCTGTTCTGCTCTGCAGGGTCCTCCCATCACACAGCACCATTTCGTTTTGAAACCCTTGTGGCTGCGATGGTGCTGCAACCAGGACTATGGCAGCTATTTGTAGGAATTGCTGCTTTGTGATGTCCATGCTCCTTTTGTCAATGAGGGACTGCTGCAACCAGACATAACTGTGTGTTTATTTTCATTCAGTCATTATTCTGTATTTGTATTGGTTCACATTTTTCATAAAGAAGAGGGATTAGACAGTGAATGCTCTGACTGCGTGGATGAGAGCACTGTACATCACTAAGAGAGTAACAAAGTGTTGGGCTCTTTGAAAAACTTCGAAGTTCTTTGATTTCTGAATTAATCTGATCGAAGGCTTGAAATTTTCATTGTAATGCGTTCCAGAGTGTATCTAAGAAGCTTTCCTCGATATTCTAGTGTTTGATTAACATACATATTACTAACCCAAAAGAAAACTTATGTAATTCTGGGTATGTAGTAAAAGTAGAGTTGTTGTACTCTGTAATAGGTCAGTTTTGTTTCTTTTAATTAAAAAGAAAAATGCTTATTGGCAGATTGGATGGATTAACAACTACTTTGGTTTACCTGAAAATCCTAACTTGAAAAAAAATTCCAAAACTCCTTGCATTATTAAAGTTACCTTTGCAAAATCTCTAGTGTGTGTTATAGAAAATAGAGTTGTTTGCTAACCAACTCTATAGCCCTTATTAAGCTTTTCCATTCTGTAAAGGCAATAGCTCTGAAATACAGAAGAGATTGCATTAAATCCTTGGCTGGCAATTTTGTGTGGGATTGAGTATTGAAATGCAGCAAAGCAAATAATGAAGGCATATGTTTACCTATAATTCTTTTTACCTTGGGAGAGGGATTAAATAGGAACAGTTTGGTTGTTGTCAAATTCTTAACAGTTGCTTTCAAGCATGAAACAGTCCCCGGGCTCTCGGAGGATTTACTTAGCAGTTTGAATAGAGAGGTCTTTACTGCTAATGGAACTGAGATGGCAGGCTTAAGCAATGGGGTGCTTTATAGTCTCTTTAGCCACTTGAGAAGATGTAACATCAAATAGCTGAAATAGTCTTGGTCTCCATTGGTGTTTGGGAAGTTGCACAAAGATTGGTGAATAAATAATTCAGAGTCGTATGAACGTCTTGATGCCAGAGCGTTGCAAATATCTAAAAGCTTGATTCACAGAAGGTTTAGTACCAGGAGACATTCTGTAGTTTTTCTGTGAGCTTTGCCCCAGGGAATGTTTACTGATGATTAAAAAAAAAAAGTCTGTTGGGATTGACTGAGGTTTGTACAGAAGTATTTAAGATTCAAAAATGTTCTTTATAAAAAGGAATATGTTACCTTTGTGGGGATGGCTTACAATTATTGAATTATTTCATAGCTTAGTATTAAAAAGTTGAGATTTCTTAGTATTTGAGATGTTTGCTGTTAAATTCCTTTACTGTATGATGATTTTTGATAAACAAATAGTATTTAATAAGTTCTTTACTAAAACATTTAGGAAATGTATATGGACAATCGATGATTGTGGATTCATCCCCAGTCCTGCCTATAAACGAGATTTTCAGTTTTGTTTTGACCCTGGGGTTTTTGAGTTTTTTGTTTTTGTTTAAGATTTACTTAGTATATGGAGTGGATCCTTTCTTTGAAAGGAGGAGGCAGCAGAAAGGCTACTAGCACTGGAAGAATGTTAGGTTTACATATCTAAGTAGGACAACATTATTTATGATTCCAGTTTTAAAAAGTGCAAAACGTTCCCCCCCCCAATACTTCCCCCCGCCTTTAAATTTCTTATTAAACCTGCTAATGGGACACCTAGTATTTAGAAGCTTTACTACAGGGATCAAAATGCTATGTGAAAAGCTATTTTGGTTGAATACCCACAAACTTGGGATAATTTTCAGTGCTTTGAAAATGTTCTTGGCTACTCAGTTATAATCTAGTTTCTGCCCATGCTAATTGTTGTGTCAGTACTGAACTCTTAAATTTCAGCTTCTCTAATTTTTCCTCTGAAGGCTATCAAGTCTCTCCTGTGACTCATCTGTAAGAATGTCCAAGAGTGAATAGATTAATTTATGGATTTATAGATTTTAATCTTCTCTATTGCCTACATTGGCTTTCCCGTTTCATTTTGCACTTTTTTGGACCTGTATCTGGAAAGGTGTTGATACAGAGAGTCTATCGGATGGATAATAAGCCAAATCGTGAGGTAAGTTGTTTCAGTGGTAAATGACTGTCACTTAGAGAATTTAAATGAATGCCTATTTCTAGTTTGAATTTGTCTAAGCTTCGAGGTTCTGCTCTGTTGTATCTCATTATGCATTTTTTTTGCTAGATGAAGAAGTTGCCTGTTATCAGAAATCTCATACTTCTCTAAATTCTGTAGACTATGAGCAAATCACCTCTTAAACTTTTCTGAAATAAATAATTATTTGGATTTCATAGGTCTCTTATCAAATGGCAGATTTTCCAGACCTTCATCAATGCTTGCAATTCTTCTAATTATTCTTTGTTTTCTTCTGCCAAAAGTGTCTGTTGTACACTGAAGTCTGCTAATTTATCTAGCCAAAAGAAGTGATACTGTGTTTTTAGTGATGAACATTTTGGTTGTAGTATCAGTGGTAGAAGGTTTTTTACCTTGGCTTCATGTTTTTAATGCTTTAGGTTGTTATTTCCCTTGGGTTAGATTTCCTCTCCCCTCTCCCCCCCCCGCCCCCAAAGGTTAGCATCCTGAGACTTCAGAAGCTAAAGCTCCTGTTGACGAAAAAGCTTGGCTATTATGACTACTAGTGATGACATCATGAAAGCCAGTACCCTGTATCTGCCATTGGTCCCTTCAGATAATTGATAGATACTCCCTCACCTAATACATTGCTTTTAGTCTGCAGTGGAGCCAGAATCACTCTGACTAGGTTCCCTTGAAGGTAAAAAGAATGTTCACTCTGATCTAGTCTTGTCTTGCTGTCTTCTGCAAGAATTTGTCTGTGGAATTTAACGACAAATGGAAAGTGTCTTGAAATCTACTGCCAGGATAAGAGGAGATTGTTATCTTGAGCAGAACTTGCCTCCAAGGAGGCTGAAGCCAAAGCAAATATGTAGCAGTTGAAAACATTTTGCTTATTTCTAAAAAAGAGCCATATTAATGAGGGACACCCCAAAGAAAAAGCCAAAAGTCTTCCTCAAAAGACTTTCAGATAATGTCTGAAATGTCCAGCTGGACACGTGCCTTTGTGCTGTAAGGGTTCTGTCAAAATGGTATATGAATTCACAGTTTCCATGGGAGAATGGGAGAATGATGTCCATCTCCCCCAGTCTTTGAAAAACTTATGACCCATTGGTAGCTTTTAGTCACTTTCCTGCTTTTTTTTTTTTTTTTTTTGGTCAGGGCTTCCTTTGTTTAACAATCCATCTAGTGGCCTAGTGGCCTCTCACTGTGGAAATAAGGGCACTTCTGTTCAGGTCAGCAGATGTGGTCCTGAGATATTGTTACATTTACTTGCCTTTTAAAAATGAGTATCTCTTTAGGGACTTCCTTAGCTAAACTCTGAAATGTTCTTGGGAACCTAAAGACTGGTCACCTCCTGTTATCCAAGAAATAGCCTACTTAGAATTCTGCTCATGTTTTCAGGCATAGACAACTTTTACAAACTTCTCTTCCCATTTAAAAGAAAGGCAGGGCTGTTTTCCAGGCCAAGCACTCTTTTTTCTTAGCTGTGAAGTGAGGGACAAGACTTCTGAAATCAAGAATATGAAATGGGACAGGTTTGTTCTGCTTGAATCTTTTGGGAACCAATGCAGTAAGGCATTTTGTAACTATTTGCTAGTATCACTGCAAAGTGTTTGGGATGAATTCCTTGTGGATTAGAGGTTCGGTGAATCTTGGAGTCAACCAACAAGTAGAGTAGTTTCTCAGATGGCTAATCTTCACCTGTAGGCAAGATACAATTTCAACAATTCAGTCGCATGGACTTGCAGAGGGATAAACAATCAGATTATTGGCACTGATGAAATAACTGGATTAAAGTTAAGAAGATGTTGGCAAAAAGATGTTTTAGCTGCTGTGCGAGTACATGCATGGTAGAGAATTTATTTTCTTAAAGAAATGCAGACTTCTGAAATCTTAATCTTACAAGAACAACACTCTATGTTCTCATATTAGATTGGGCGGTTTAGTGACCTGGTCATTACATACCCCTGATGTTTAGTATCTACCTCCCCACAATGTAATTGTAAAAGAGGAGGGGACAGGGGGGAATTTGAAATTCTGTGGTGAAATTCCAGCTGTATGTAGAGAGGTCATTGCAGTGGGGGTTGAAGTCTTCCACAAACAAATCATGGCAACTAATGGTGCTGCAAGGAACTCAGTTAATTCAAATATAATAGCTATTTAGAGAAATCAGATAGATGGATACTCAGTGTTTACTAATTTACAAAAGAAAGTATTCAATGAATTAAAACAAATGAATTGCTCTTTACTCTGGAAATGTAAATTGCTAGTATATGCAGGTTAGTATGCACACTCCTGCAAATACCGGGCTTGATGACTCTCTCTCTGAAATAGGATAATAGAGTTCCTGTGTCTGCCGGTAATCACCAATTAGGGTGAAATCTTTGTTTACCAGTCTTGAGATAGTCTAGGGCAGACTGAGTCAGTGTTGTGGAGCTTTTTTTACAATAAACCTACTCTTAATGGCTCTCTCATGAAGAAGGCTTCCAGGCCGTCTGCATTACGAGTATGTAGCAGGAAATTTTGAGCTCAGGGGCACCCATGCTAAGGGGCAACCCAGCCAGATGAGCTTATAGCTCTCTTTTTGTTGCTGTTGTCAATTTATAGTCTTATTAGCACTGGATTTGAGGAATAAATGTTCACCTTTGAGAGAACCTAGCCTTCCTTGTATTGCTCTGTTGTTTCTGTTAATATTTTGTATACATTTATTAGTTATTTTATTGAAAGATTGTAAGAGAATAGTGTTTCATGAATGTCTTTTATCTGTGGTTTCTACACATCACTGTTACCCAGTTAATTTGTTGCCCAGCATTTTAATATTATTCGAGTAAGTTCATAGTGTAAGATTAGGATTTCTTCTCCCCTCCAGATTTTTAAAAGGTCCCTGTTGGTACTGCTGAAGTCATGTTATGGTTATTAACAATGCTCAGAAACTTGGAAGTGGGTATTGCTTTCTCATACCTATACTCTAACAGCCATTACTCCTTCACTACAGAAATGGTGAATTTCCATACCTCTCTGCCTTTGAAACTTCTGGTGATTAGATAAATATGTATATAACCATGTTTTGGTGAAGCAGAAATTTGTGTATGGGTGATAACACATACTTAGTGTTTAGTTTCCATACAACACAGTGGCATATACAATGTTGGAAGCTGCTAGAGCTCATGAAAAAATCCAGAGGATACCAATTATATTTCTGCCAGTTGAATATGTATAACCTCCAGGGTTGCCCCTTTGTATAGCTTTTCATTTTTCTATGTTTTGTTGCTTTAATAGTATCCACATATTTGACCTCTGCACCCTGTATCAGAGCTTTACTGGAATTTTGTACAGATATTCTGCTTTAGTAGTCCATACCCTTTGCTGTGGAGATTGTGAGGAGATCTTTTTTTATTTAGAAAATCAACATAATTTGCTGTTGTGAAAAGTTGATTTTACTAGGCAAGGACTTTCCCTCTGTTTTAGACTTAACAGTAAATTGAAATTGAAACGTATTTTTGAACAAAAAAAATGAAAGGCTAAGAGATTATGAACTGCCTGTTAAAGGCCTGTTTCCTTCTTTTGTTTCTCTTTCCTTTCAAAGGAAGCTAATCTGGCTTTTGGGTTACGGAAGTTTTTACATGACTTGTAGATTCTATTACCAGAAGGGACTGGGGGTGGGTGTGTGTGGGGTGGTCTGTCTGCCTCCGTACTCTAAGCTGTAGCAGTTTCCACAATTAAGTCCTCCTCGAACCCCAGCATTTAATGCCCAGGTAGTTAACTCCCACCTGCTATTCATACTTGTTTCTTTGGCCCCACTGTTCTACCCACATTTGGTTGATTGTCTGGTTTTTTGGGTTGGTTTGTTTGTTTGTTTTTAAATACCTTTCTTTTTAAATTTTTCTTTCAGTCCTTCCTTCCTAGCATGGAGGCCCTTGTTCTCCACACTCATCCTTTGCTTCTAAATACAAGTTTTTGTATGTGTTTGTCAAAACAATTATTTACTAGTCTCTGACTTACGGAATATTACTGAGGTTGCTGTGTAACACTCTTTATTACTTAATGCTTCTTTTTCAGTCTTTCTGTCATCTTCAAACTCAATTTGGGGATGGTGCAGCTTTCTTAAAGGTTGTTAACAATGCCCTATTCTACATTTTTGCGAAGAGCTCCCACTGCACTCCTAGTTAGTGTTTTGGTGATTTTTTTTTTTTTTCCCCCCCCCTAAGTAGTTACCATTTGAGATATGTCTTTGGCTAGAGTTTAGTTAATTTAACAAATGCTGTGAAAATTTTTTTTAGTATTCTGATTTTCTTGATACAATATTGTGAAGTCCTCCTCAAAACAATGCATCAAAACTGTTATATTTTGATAAATTTGCTTTTAAGCATGCACTTCAGTTTTTCAAGGTATTCTCCATAAACTGGTGCTAATTTATGGTAATTTGATATAATTGAACTTTGTAGCAGCTGTTCTCTCACTGGGGATTGTTCCAGGATCCAGGAAGAGATTGAGAAGTTTCTTGTTCTTCTCTTTTTTTTTTTTTTTAAGTGTTATTGCAGCTTTATCTTCTGATTACAGCTTTATTTTCTGAAATGTGCTGGTATTCCAGGACTTCAATTCTTGATTCAGAAATTATTTAAGTCATCTCTCTTGGAAAGTCCAACTATATGATCTTAGTAGAGCTGCCTGTGGGATGTTAGTCATTGATTAACATCCTCCTTTACTAAAAAAAGAAAATATATGTTTTTGCATTGTATGAGAAGAATGCCTCTTCTGTCTTATGACACAGGTAATGTATCTGCAGCCTTGGATGCTTTTCCTAGTGCTCCTCATATATAGAGGCTAAAGCAAGTCTGTAAAAACTGAACCTTCATTACATGTTCATTTAATGAACTGTGTAACTTGACATCATTTTCTGGTTTTGAGTTCCTCAGCCCTAGTAAATGATCAAAAGCAGTCAGTAACTTCATCAGGTTCATCGGGCTGTGCTTGGTGCTTAGGTAATACAGCTGGGTAATTTTAACCAACTTCCTCTGGAATTTGACCAGGGAAATGCATTGGAAGCAAATGAAAGTGCATGGGATTATACCTGTGTGATTAATACTGATATAACTGCAATGAAAGCCGGCTTGTAATCTTGCACCCTACTGTCACCAAGCGTGCTATTTGAACACAAAGGTCAGGAAATCTCAGGCATAATTAAGGATGGATTATCTCGTCCATACAGTCTTTTTATGTAAACTTTGAGTCAGAAGCAAAAGCTTTATCTTTGCCAAATGCATTGTATCTGCAGTTTACTGTCCTAAATGGTGAGGTTTATGCGACTGCTCTGCTTGTTGCTCTGTCAGTCCCTCGTTGCAACATTGGAACTTACTTCTCTGCATTTAACAGCTGAAAAAAACTCAGAGGTAATTAGTTCCTGTTAAGTTGTGTGAAAACTCATGACTGAGTAAGGAGGGAGTTTGAAGTTAGTGCGTACCAGGGGAAGCGGCCACTGCAGAAGCTCAGCTGTAGCCTGGCTGCTTGTGCACCTGGAACCGTCACTGCGGGATTCTCTGTCGCAGCTGATGGGAAGCAGGAGGGAGTGTCAGGGGTATTGAGAGAAATATGAAGATATCGCTTTGTGGATGTTGTGATAAGCTGCGATAATTTGTGGCAGGAAATGCTGGGCTGTTTCCTAGAACTCATATTTGTTCCACTGTGGAAGAAGTCAAAGTGCTGATCTTCTTCCTTTAACTTTGATAAAACTCAGATATGCAAGTTAAAATTTGCTTTTAAGTGGTATGCAGTGGAGAGGGCTTCTGAGAAAGATATTTTGGCTCTTCATTGCTGTATTTTCTTTCAGAGCTGTTTTTAGTGTATTTAACATTCTGCTGTGTCCTGAGGACAGTTCTTAAGCTTCTGTATGTTAATATTATTGAATTAATTATTACTTTTATTTGAACTTGATGAAGATTATGTTTTGCAGTGTTTAAGGTCATTTGCCTGAGGTTGTAAGGTGGAGAATTTGATTAGCTGGTTGGTCTGCCACTGCTTTTTTTAGTCTTGGCCTAAACACAAATAGGAGATCTGCATGACAAAGCATGGATTATATATTTCCATGACAGTTAAAAAAAATAAAAAAGAAAATGATAGAGGATAGAAGAAGAAGAAATATGGAGGCTGCTTGCATTCCTGTCAAGTTACATTTCTTTTTAAGAGCACTACTTTTAGTGAGGCTGCTTCCCTCCCCACCCCAAACAATGAGAAAACTAGAAACGCTGAGGTCTGTGCTTTTTTGTGTGAATGGAACTATGCTAGACTTATTTTGAGAAGTCAGTTGTTGCTCTGAAGCTACACAATTTGGGCAGTATCTAAAACGAAGTTTTCATACAATTCTTAATTGACACCTATGAGACTGAAACACAGTAAAACATTCAGTAAAAGAAAACCTCAGCAATTCAGATGCTGCTTAAAAATTAAGAATGTAAAACAAGGTTTCATGAAAAAGTAGTGATAGTACTTTCAACATGGTTAAATATTAGGTAAATGATCTGGCTATTAGGTTGTTCACTTTCTGTTGTGAGTGAAATACAGTAGAAGAGTTGAATTGCCTGTTGACAGGGACAGTACCATCTAAGACCTTCGCCCTGATGCAGCTTGCCACCAAGATGCTGGCTTATCATTCTTGCTTGTGGACTATATGGCAGCTAATGGGGGTTCTGTGTGGAAGCTGAATTATGTTGTAGGAATTTCTAGCTTGCTTGTGTTTTAGTTCATCCCTGAACTGAAAAAATGCTCAAAAATACAAGGGGCTCTGAAGTCAGATTCTTACAAAGAAGAAAGGCAACTCAAGGTAGTTGGAATAAAATAGTATCCCGAAATATTTACCTGACCAGCAGTTGAAATGTATTACTAACTTAGTCTAAGAAACAAAAATGTTATGTTAAGAACAGCTGTCTTCAGGAAAGCTACAGGCCTTCCTGATCTGTTTGTTCCTTAATAGGCATCCTCTTCTTGAAAAATCCTGAGAGAACTGGAACATTTTGCATCTTTTCGTGAAGGTCAGTGTTGTGTAGTTTTGCAGAATCAACCAATTTCAGAGTTAGGCATCCCCTGCTGAAAAGCCCTGCCAGAGTATAATACAAAAAGAAAAGTGTTTTACTAAGTAGCTGACTCGAAATTAAGTTCAGTGCTACCAATCCCCACGCCTCCACTCCTCTTCCCCTAACAAGTAACTCACTGAACCCTTGAAAATCAGCTGCCGTATAGCAAAAATCAGAGATGATATGAGTAAACAGATGTGTCACTTTGTGGCCAGTATAACATCATGACTTTTACAAAAGCTGCATTATAACATGGAGAGGAGGCAAGTGAAAATAAAACATGTGAATGAGGTTCTGGCCGTGAAAGCATCAACCACAAAGATGACAAAGAACAAGGGAAAAAAGAACAATATTAAATGTAATGACCTTGCTAAGAGTGCCGGTTATGAAAGTGTCATTTAATGCTTGGTGCTGTTATGAATATACTTTTGTACTTGTTACCGAAACAAATGCGCTATCTTTAAGAAAAGCAAAAGAAGAAACTAAAAAAACAATTGAAGGCTGCCTACCAACTACAAAAGCAAAGAAAAACCCAGCAAGAAACCAATAATTAAAGGCACTAATTGGGGGCACTAAGCCCATCCATTAATAAACCTGCATCAACAAAGTAATCAGCAGATTAAAGTCCAAATAATGAAAACATTAGGACTGCAATACTAATTTAAAGAACTAAATTAAGCAGAGGAGACATTACTATTGTCTCTGAAGATTCACTCTGTGCGTATGTTCTCAAAAAATTAAATTGAATTTTTAAATAATTAAATAGCTTTTACTGGCCTGGGGGGAAAAAAAGTTTCATCTACATATTTTGTGCTTCAGTTTTGCGGAATAATAGTGGGTTGGTTATATTCCACCCACAAACTTTTGAAATCAAAATGTAACCATTCTAGTCAGGAGTAGATATAACACCACAAGTAATTACTCTAAATATTAGTAGGTGATGTGGTTGCTCTGTCAGAACAGTAGTAAAATCAGAAGGAATAATATCTTTTTGGTAGTTCACAGTCAGATTTCGACTAATAAGTGTTTCCTGGTAGAAAAGGTATTTCTATCATGGTGTGATCTGAAAAAGCCTGGAAGAGAATTATAGCAAATAATGGATATTATTAGTCTTAAAAAACCCCTTGAAAATCTGATCTTTGCAAAATGACAATTTTGCCACTTTTGGATGATAATTTCAGTTAAAATTACTGTTACTGCTTTATTAGATGGAAAGATTAGCCAAAATGCAATGACACATTATGAGTGTTCTACTAATTTACCTGTTGAATAAAAAAAAAGAGAAGGGATGAGTTTTTGAAGCAGTAAAATACGTTGCCTTACTTAAGTATTATAAATTACAAGATTTCTGATTTAAGGCCTTTTTTATAATTTAAATGACATTGCACAGTGTCACTTTCCTAGATTTTCCCCCCTTTTTTTTTGTTCTGAAGATTTTTATTTGACCATAAGTTTTACGCCCATCTATCAACTTCTACCTACTCAGTCATTCACTGCTCTAATTGTTTATGCCACTGTTCCCACAGCAACAGGCATAGAAAATAATTGCTACTAAGATGAGTTGAAATGTAGTCTGGGGAAAAAAGTCCCAGTTCATTGTAAGCATTTCTTTAGGTAACTGGTAACATTTGGATGTAGGCTAGAAAGTGAATTACAAAATTGCTAAAGTTTCTGCAATTTTTTTAATGCTACATGTGATGAGGTTATCTATTACTATCTTTTAAAAAATTGATATATCTAAAATATCTTCAATAGCTTTCTGTTCCTAACTTTTCAGTTATTGAAATTATGCATCTGTCAGAAGTTCATTACGGTACAAAGATGAAAATCCCGTTACTTCAGAATCCTAAACATGATAGATCTGGTAAAGAATATCACAATATGATGAAACTGCTTCCATGGCTTATACAACTACAATTGCCAATCTTTCAGTTTTCCATTCTAGAGACTGCCCAGGCACATAGTACATTGTTAAGCCTGGGAATGGTTCTGGTTGCTGGCTCATAGGTGATCTACTGGAATCACATACTGAGTGCAGTGGTTGATGTTTCCGAGTTGCTCAGTGACTTCTCTAAGTTGGTTGTCTTTCTCCAGTTCTGTGCTGCATGTGTGTCTAGTAACAACCTCAGGGGGATGCTCCAGTACCTGCTGGTTCTTGCACCTCCACCACAGGAAGACTGCAGAGTAGTGATTAAAGCAAAGGCTTGGTGTGAGATACCTGTACCGTGATTGACTCAGGCACAGACGAAGGGTAACTGGAAACCAAAAAGAGCAATACATATTTAGGAGTACTGAATTGCTCTGAAGCAAAACACATTTCCGTTGCACTTAACAAAATACATGTGATCATTCTGATTTCTGCTACTGGGATAGACAAGCTGCTAAAGTGCAGCAATTTCTATGATGTAATGTCAGTCAGAGCTGCAGCATATGCTGAAGTCTACTGGCTGTTTTCTTGATACTCAGTTGGTACCTGAGCACCAGGGGAGTAATTTCAGGTGATTAAAAAAAAATGTCATCACTTTTAAGTTATAAACCATTTTTTAGTGTAAATTCAATGTACTAGTTCAGTATCGCCCAATCTTATCTTCAATAATCTTCTGGTTTCCAGCAGCCCATTTTTACTTCCTAACTTGCTTGTGTTTGGAAGCGACAGCCAGAAGTTCTGTGACTCAGGTGTTACTCACCTCTGGCAAAAGACTACACTTGTAATATTGCTGGGAATCTTGATATTTGGAGGTTGCCTCTACTGCATTAGTCATTTTTAAGTGTTAAAATTTTCATAAATATCTAGTTTTAAAAAAAAATCAACACAATATATTTAATTACATGAAACTTAACTATCATTACAAGCATACTAGTACAACTTCAGGCTTTCTGAAGTTTTTTTTCAGCCTGTTATAGTATGTATTCAAAATGCTACAGTACAGTAGATCTTTGTACTTTGGCTTTTTCTTTTCCTAGAGCAAACCATCTTAATCCTTTTTTTAATCTTCAGATAACATCTGATCTTGCAATAGATAATTTTAATGATATTTCATATTGATTTCTAAGACGGATGGAATTTCATCTTTGATGAACAACAAAAAATATGGGTAAATAACACATAAGAGCATGTGAATGATATTTTAGTAGAGGTGTGTATGGTAAGAGAAATAAATCAGAATTTCAACATACTTCTGGTTTTGTATTATTCACTTTCTTGTTTTTAATCTGTGGACCAGTTAAGTTAGCAAATACTTTTTCTGCCTTTTGCAGAAAAGTTCTTCCAAACACTGACAAGAAGCAGCAACATCTACCATTTACTGTGTAATATCAGTAAGAGGTTGCAGATCTCTTTAATATCACTTTTTCTAGAGTTTTAATGCTTGGATTTTTGTTTAATACCATTAGACGCTCTTTGAGATAAAATAGAAATGCTCTCTCAGGACATCTATTGCTAAATTCAAATTCTTATGTTCATGGGAATGAGTTTTATGGGCAGTAATCTGCTGGTGATGGGGACTAATTTCAACCACTTTTGGTCATGAAAAGCCACTAGAGTTTCTATAGCAAACCACAGTAAAGGCACAGATAACGGTTGTGGGATACCCAGGCGTTAAATGCTGTGGTATCTGTGGTTACTTCACTTGGAATATGCAGAACAGGTTTTGCAGTGAGGTTAAAAATCCAGGTCAGTTCTGCGCCCTGGCTGTTGGAGGCTGGGGTGGTGCGGCGCGCTCTTGCTTTCTTTGGAAACACTGCCTCTCGCTGCTGCATCATCATTTACTGCTGATATTGGCCATTTGAGAGATTTCTGAATTTTTGAAATCCGAAACTGCGTATGGTACTGGGAAACCACTGTTACATTAGCTTTTCGTTAACTGAAATTTAGGATTCGATGCTTGTATGTTCAGGTCATTGCACAAAATCACGAGGCTTTAGTTGATACGTGTATTTCATTAATTGCTGACGATTTGTCTTTAACTTAGAAGCAAGACACATCAATGTTAAAATTTTTTTCTGATCAAAATAAATGCTGTCAGCTCTCTTTAAATTTCATGTGTGTGTTACCATGTCTTTCCATGACAAGGTCCTGTCTTCTCATTGTGCAGGCAAAGGAAGGGAAGTTTTTAAGCATGTTTTCTCATTGTCATTGAATGGCCATTTAGTTTAGGGCTTTGCCTTTGTCCAAGAGTAGCAGGCCATCTTTTCTGTTACCTGTGTGGGTTTTTTTTGTTTGGTTTTGGTTTTGTGTTTTTGTTTCTATCAGTTGTGATATCGCAAGTGAACATGCATATTGGTGTTTGGTGGATCACAGAAAATGACTGATATTTTTTCATTAAATATAAAGAAAATCTATTGTATACTTCTCTGTAATCTGCGTATTTCCATCATATGTTTTGTTTATTTTCTCTTTTTTTTTTTTGGATGAGGGAGCTTTTTAAAGGGACTTTAGAGTGAGTTTGATCCAAATTTACAGAACTTACTAAATTTTTATGTTGTTACTGGATAAATCGGTGAGAGTGTGGAAGAGCACAGTACGCTGATCATCAGCAACCGAGGTGTCTGTGTATTTAGGGACTTCTTTCTGGTCATGCACTCAGAACAAAACAAAACACCTCTACATCCTTTACAGGTCCTGACAATGAACCAACGCTCTTTGGCAAAATAAGCTGTGATTTCTGCTGAGTGAAATTGTCTGTCTACCTGCCTTTTTGTTTAATACCAAACTTAGATTTTTATGTCAGTAAAAGTAAGGCTGATCACCACTCTTGCAAATTCTTCAGCACTTTTTCTTAGGGATCAGGCCCCAAGTTTTATATAATTTAAGAGTTTTCTCATTTTCATTAGCCTCTTCCTGCATTATGTGCAGTTTTACAGGAAGTCAGTGTAAAAACATTTCTTTATTTGTCTTTTGCTTTGTGTCAGTGTTTAGTATCTTTGGTTGTTAGTCATACAGCTGCTAAACCAAAGAACATTTAATATGGAAAAGACTTGCTTTGTTTGGGACCAAGTGATAAAGCGCATGTTTAGTGATCTTTCACAACAGGATGTTGCCTGACTGATTAATGTACTGCAGAGGAAAACTAGGAAGCCTGCCTCTCTCTCTCTCTCTCTCTTTCTTTTTTTAAAAAAATTATTATTTTTATTCCTGTGATTGCCTCAGTGCCCTAAATACTCCTGTGTCAGCAATTAGCGGTAGCAGTGTTTCATTAATCCATCAGATTTCTGATGCGGCACATTCTAAGACCAAGAGATAATAGGGAATTATTTGTTTGAGCCTCAGGATTAGCCTCTGATGCATCAGGCTGCAGTGTGTCATTAACAGCAATGGTGGTAGAACTGTAAACTAAAGCAGATACGTGGCGTGTGGTTGATGCTCTAAAATCAAATGGCAGCTTTGCTGTCTTGTACCTTTAAGCTGGTAAACAGGTATTGCAGTTTACATAAATCTGAGTAATAGCTGTGTGGTTTTGATAGTGTTTATATTTCCCTGTTGTATGAATCACTTAATACACTGTATTCCCTAAATATTTGCTTTACCAAGTTAAAGTAAACCCAATTCCACAAAGTAACTTTACAAAATATCCATATATATCAACAGACTCTGAACTTTCAGAGTACTTGCCAGCATTCATGTTGGAAAATCCCTGTAGCACTTAATTCTGAACAGCTTTATATGCGTACATAAGCAAGAAAAGTCATGGGCAGTTACTTTAAATGTAGCCATAAGACATCTGGTATCAAATTCGTACCGTAAAAGGAGCTCAGTTTTGTTTTTCATAGTTAAATGCATCTAGATTATTATTATTAATGCAAAATGCATTTGAAATGTCTGGTCCTTATAAAACACAGCAGTTGTACTAAACGAGAGGAGTTTTTATATTCCTTGTAAGCTTTTAGAAGGAGCTGTTTCATTTCTGTGCTGAAGCACTAGCTTTTAAAAATGAGAACTCTTCAAAATGCTAGCAGTTGATTTAATTTGTAACTTATGCAGTATATTGAACTTACAAATTATTGTGCCCTTATATTGTAAAGATAAAAGAGGATTTATAGGTGCTTTCTTCTTTTGATTGAATAGTACTTTCACAAGAACACTGTAAGTGCAGTAATGGCTGAAGTGATCAACCTTGCAATCCTATTTGGCTCATATGCGGAGATAGGAAAGATAGAGAGAGATCACATAGGACTGAATGGCAGGTAGCAACTCGTCTACAGTATAATCACAACCAGGCATAAATGAGCTCTAATTCACCTGTATTAGGTCTGTTATCAAGAAATATCAAAGTCCCATATAAGGGCTGTGCTGCAGAGAGTTAGGAGAGGTGGTCCACTATGGCCAGATAGTTTCTGCCTACTTTTCCTAAAGCTCAAAGTTCATCGGGCTACTTCTTGTTGCAGGTCAGCCACTGGTTCTGCCTCCAGCTCCGCTAGCTTTTGCTTTTTAGGTCAGTGGATGTAGCTTTCAAACTCCCTCTGACCTCACCTGTAAGATATTCGATAGACCTGCCTAAGTTACATCAAATGAAAATTACCACTTGCAGCCCATCTTCCTTTGCCTGTTGTGTCAGGAAGAGGACTCTGAGGGAGCCGCAGCTGACGCAGGGTCTGCCCTGACATGGAAAATTTTTTCCTGAGCCCTCCTGCTGCAGGGTGGCTGCACAGCCCATAGCATGGGTCATCCTGATGGCTCTGCTCCGCAGAAAGTGAGGAGCTGAGGGCTTCCTCCCGATTCTGCTGGCAAAATAACAGGTCAGCCATGACCTATATATAAACCCATTTGCCAAAATGTACTCTTGCCTGATCTCCTGTTACTGGAAGGGTTGCAGGGACTTAGTTAAGGACAGTCCTCTCCTGGTCCTTGCTAGGGCCAAACAGATCCCTGCTTGGATGCAGTATGGAGGTGGGTGGGAGAGAAGCAAGCCTCTTCACTTCTCTTTCTTATCTTGAAATGTATCAGCTGATGTGATACATTTTGTTTGCGTGATAAATTTGTTTGTGATAATTTGTTTGTGAATAATGTGAATGTAAATTTGTTTGTGATAATTTGTTTGTGAATTTTGTGATAAATTTTGTTTGTGTTTATTTTGGTGCATTGGCTTCTTATGTATCCTGTATTCTTAACTGGAAATTAGCAACAACTGGTTGAACCAACCTTTTACTTTTGGATTCCATTATCTCTTGAGTTCATTGACATTGATGTGGTAGTCATCTGCACTTCTGAATAGTTAGACTGGATACTGTTAGTAACAATAGTAGTGCAACTACTGAATGGCACTACTTCTGCAAAAATGGTCAATGACAGACAGGTGTTACTTTTTATAGGGAGACCTAAAGATATTTGAAATCAGAATCCTATTGAGATAAACATGGTCATTAAAAACTTCAACAACGTAAAAAAACCCAAAACACCTTAAGGTAAATGAATGAAAGCAGCTGGCCATCTGAGATGAGAGAGTTCTGCATGCTGTTCAGCAAACGTATGTTTATTAGTTTTTAGTTATATGCTCATGGTGTGAAAAATGACCATTTATGTGAACTTCTTACCAGTGATAACAAATGCCCAAATGTAATTTTATCATGAAAATATTTCAGGTCTTTTGTGCTTCTGGCCACATAGTAACCTTGCAGTATGCCTAGAAAATACCATCTTAATTGTTCATCCACTATGTACCTGGAGCTCTAGCTGTAGCATTGTATTTATTGCGGCTGCAGTAGTGTGACTTAAGCCTCTCTTGAAGAAAGGAGAGCTTTCAGAGAAATAAGGGCCAGTCAACTTTGGGATTATGTTAGTGCCATTGGTAGCCAATGTAGCTACATTTTCTGGTGTACAGGCTGCGGAGTTGTGCACAGTTTAAACTGGTTTCTTATTGTGGGCTACACTTAAGCATCAGCTGTCTAATATGGAGGAGAGACAGGCACAGATGGTTGTTTCAGTGTTCACATTTTAAGGAAAAATGAGTACTGTATTTTTGCTGTGACCATGTAAAGCACAAAGCTGACTTGGACGTAGTTCCTATGTTGCCTTCCTAACTCTGATCTGAAATGTTTTGTGTCTTCACAGCTTCTTTGTCGTGTATGGATTTTTTTCTTCCCCGCAGTGGAAGGACATAGGAAGAAATACAGTCAGTGTGAGCTGGACTGGATAAGAAACATCCTAGCTATGATGCCCAGTTTCATGGGTTCCGTATTTTTGAATGACCACCTCCTGTTACCAATATTATGTATAAAGATGAAAGTATAGTAGTTTGGTTTTCTTCATTCTGCCAAAAAATACTGGTTTTAATCTTTAAATTTGCTGACTTTACCTTCTAATTCTTTTTTGCGTGTTGTAATTTCCTTCTGTAATTTCAACAGAGGGTAATTACAGTGTTTAGCAGCATCTTCCTGTCCACAGGTAGATGAGAGAAGAGTCAGATTAAGAAAGAATAAGAAAGACAGACTTTCTGGGCAAGGAAAGCTAATTTACTGTTCTCTATACTGAGGCAGCTTGGAGGAGTAAAAATAGCATGAAAAATAGATGGAAACTTTTTAAAAAACTTTTTCCAGATTTCTCATTTTGCCCCTTATCTACTCAATATCTATTTACCACTTTTAAAGAGAATTGATTTTAAAAGTAGAATAAAATAAAATATAATAAAAATGCTTATTATAGCCAAAGTTGATAGTGATGGCACCCTTAATTTGAGTTGCTACAACCTTATTCTAACCCTGGCACTTTGACTTTGTTTTTGTTGGCTGATGGAGAATATCTCTGCATTTCCTAAGTAGCCAAATGGCATCCTGATATTGAGGCGCTGCATGAGCTAGTTAAGTCTGAGTTTATAGCTGTGCCTTATAATATAAGGAGATCAGTGAATAATGAAGAAATACTTGCTGAAATGTAAACTATCAAATGAACAAAACTTCAAAGCTCAGGATTTTATAACTCATTCCTTCTGCCATCTCAAAGAAAACAAAAAATCTCCAAATTAGCTGGGTAAGATGTTTAAGGAAAACTCTTGTTCTGGTTTTTTTTTTTCCTCTTTCCCTCAATTACATGCCATTTTCTGGTTCATATTTAGTCCATTTTTTAAATACTGGAAATTGGAACTCTGTTTTCTCTTGCCAGTTTTCCTCACCTTCTGACTTGCATAGCCATAAACCAGGAAATAAGTAAAGAAAATCAAACCTAAACTATCTTTTTGTTTAAAGATAATTATTTCTCTGGGCTCATTAATTCTTAAAGAAGAAAAAGGGAAGCAAATTTGTCTAAGCAAATACTGTGCTTAAGTATTTTATACCTAGGTTATATTGTAAATAGGAGCTGTAGTTTCAGGAAATAAATAACAATCCTTAAGGTTATGTTGAGTCAGCAGGACCTAGGTATGCTAAGAAGTCTTACTGATGTGCAGTGTTTTTATATAGCACTCTAGTTGTTTTATTCAGTGAGACTTTTCTGTCTGGAAATGATTAGTTCATTGTGCTGAACCGCTTGTCTTCCACGTGACTCTTTTTGAATGATTCTGGTTGAATCGTTTATGCATTCAGTCCTCATCCTCTCCAAGTCTCCATCTCTCATCTTGGGACTCTCTGAAACACAAAATGATTAGTATATGCTACAAGCAGGTAGAAGTTTGTGGAAAGGTGATGTTCATTCTGCAGATTTTTGGTGTGGCCACTGAGAGCAGACCATCGTAGCCTTCAGTAGCTCTGTCTGCATGAGTCTGTACAGTGGACTCACCTTCACTGTCACCTTGGGGACCAAGAAGGTTTGGGTTCTCACAGATGCTTACCCCCAGCCCAAAAGCTGTTCTATTCCATGTTGTGGTATTTGCAGAGCTCTTTGCAACAGCCCTGGGGATTTCTCTGACATTAAAAAATAAAGAAAAAAATTGCTACAGAGTAACCTTTTGTTAACTAGAACCTTAAGCAACTTATCAGAGCTGCTGGGGTAAAAGCAACACCATAGTGTATTCAAATTTAAAATTGGTACAGTTGCATTTTCAGTTTTGTGACTGTTCATGTGTCTCCTTATGCACTGGCTGGCTATAATTTCCTAATAGGAACCCTTAGCTAAGGCTTTGGAGAGACTGTCCAGTCTTGGAGAATACTTGACTAATAATACTTTATTAAAAAAAATCAGTAAAAAACTCCAGCAGAATATTTTTATGATCGGAATCTGCATATACTGGAAAAGCTATCAGGATTGTTTTCCACTGGGCTGAATGAAAAAGCTGCGTTTCCTCTTTTGGCCACTTGTGAGCTTTTCTTGGCTTCCCTGATTGGCGTTTGGGGGGCAGGGGGTGAGAACCCGTTTTCATTTAGAAAACTCTGGCTGTCTTTAGAGTGAGCTGCTCTTTCTGTGATTGGTGCAGTTAGAAGGAACAACTGAGCAATTTGCCATTTACTTTCTCTTCCCGTCAAATTAAATTATTTGAGTATTGTAAGATCATTGCAAATTCATCTGGCCTGTGGCAACTTGGATGTGGTCAGTGATGATCATGCTGTTAAGACAGATATATAGTTATGGTGGGATGAGGGTGAAGCTGAATTACTTTTTAAACTTGGGATGCTATTTCTGCACCTGGGAATAATCCACTAAATAAGAAACAATCTTATTATGTGTATCCAGTAGAACTCTCTCTATAAAGCTATCAGGCTTAAAAAAAAAAAAAAAAGAAAAAGAAAATTTGTCTCTGATGGATGGTGAATCAATAATCTCCTGCTGTATATGAAGTGTTCCATAAAGAAGCTCCATCTTAGTAGAATAAATGGGGGTTAGTCCTGCTAGGAGAGAAATTTTCTGTCATAAGTCATCGGGGCTACTTATCCCCTGCCCTGTTTCTCTCCCTTCTTCCCCATAGAGAATATTGTGCTGGTGGAGGGAGAACGACAATCCTAGCTGTGTTACTACATTTACTCTTGTTTCGTGAAAGTGAATATTGATATATCCCCCCGCTAAATGTTATCGGTGGGCCTTACAGAGCATATTTTACCATATGTGTTTGTGCAAAAGCAGAGTCCTGTGAGGAGTTAGTGAAAGGCAGCGGGGCTGCTGAGAGGCAAAAAGCCACCCTGTGAAGGGTCAGAGCCAGGGGAGCTTGGAAGGGTAAAGGAGAGCAAGCTAGGATTCAGCAGGGAGAGAAGGAGGGGTGGAGGGTCTTTAGTAAACTGGCTGGTCTTCTGCTAGGGCTTGTTTTCGAAGGAGCGGGGGTGTAAGGTGGATAAGTTCATTTTTAACTTTCCTTTTTGGAGGGGGATGTAAGGGGGGAGAAGGGTGTCATGATGCTGTTATTTGATGTCACACCAAATTATTCATTGGTGAGGATGGAGATAGAGATACACACACATATATATACACACACTGTATATATCTATATTTGTGTGTCTGTAAGTGGAAAAAGCTACAATTTGAGATTCAGACAATTCTGCATTTAAAAACAAAACCAACAAAAAAGATAGAATTTGCAGAGTCTGCATCTTCAGCTGCTTTCTCCTGATGGGATCAAATAATAGGAGAAACACTGCAAAACCAAAACCACTGTGTAAATAGCCTTTTCTTTGAATTACTCTCCATTTAAGCAGTTTTTACATCTCTTAACACCTATAAATAGGTTGCAGATTCTTGCAGTAATACATGTGTTGACAAACTAAGCTGTACTGGTGTTTTTTTGTACTTGTACCAAACAGCACCATTAGAGGAATCCAGAACAGATACTCATGCTGTGTGACAGTCTTCCACCAGCCGTTTTATTTCCTGTTTATATATGGATATTAGGTTGGAAGCAGTGCTCACTGTGTAGGGGAGAAGGTGAAAACATGGCCTGGCTTGGCACAGGACCTCATCAGAAATATACAGTCGGCTTCTGAGGACTGTATCGGATTTAAAGCATGTGCCTTTGCCAAGGTGTAACCTGTGCCAGCAACCACTTAAGGTTCTGGAGGTCATTCAAAAAAATCCTGTCGATTCTGATGCCATTGCCCTAAAGACAGTAACTGTACTGGGTGCAGGCTGTCTGGATTCCTGCTTAATCTGGCAAATTGGGTGTGAATCACCAGAGCTAGTGTTCTCATGCCTGTGTTTTCAGCATCCTTCTCACCTATTCTGTCTAGTCTTAAATTACCATCATATGTTTGCCTGGGCTTTGGTGACTTTTTATGACAAGGGGACACCTCTAGTTTTGCTCAAGAGTAGCAGTAGGGTCTGTTGTAGCACAGTCTCCAGTCCTAAATCTGTTGCATGTACAATCCAAAAGATTCCAACATTCATCCTTGTCACGTGGATGTAGAGTTCGGCTCTCAGGTGCTTTAAACTATGATCTAACCATTCTGCCATTCTACTTGAGGTAGCCTAGCTGTGGAGTTCAGTTAAAAACAAAAGTAGATCTAGGATGCTGCTGAATATAAAATTTATGACATTTTGTGTTGTTGATTTTTATGACTATAGAAGTTATGTAAAATGATTTTTTAAGTTGTAAACTGACTGTGAGTGTTTATTGGAGATCTTAAACAAAATGCAGTTGGTTTAATTGGGTACATGACAAATTAATGAGAACTCTCTATAATGAAAACTTTCAGTGCAAGACCCCAGTGTGGTCCAGACTTCATTAAAGGGTTGTGAATTTTAGGGTCCCTTGGTAAAATACTGTCAGATATATGCTTTGACTTTGTGTCTGTGATGACTGAGGGATGATTTCCATGGTTTCTGGCACTATTGTAAGCATTCCAGAATATTTAATATTAGTAATGTGCCTTCATTTATAAAATATTCTTAGCAAATCTAAAAATATCTCTTTAAAATCCCCAGGTATAAGAAAGATTTAACAAAATAAAATCTAAATCACTATTTTGTGATGAAATAGGATATAATCCTCTCAGTGAGCTTTCATGCTGTAAAAGGGAAATGACCATTCTGAATTGAATGCTCATATAGACCTCTTGTTTGCCATGTATTCAAACACCTAGCATTACATGTAAAAATAAAAATACTGTAAAAAGAAAAAAAGAAAAAGGCAAAGTGGAACTAGGGTAAACTGGGATGTACCTAACATGTTCATGATAGCATCATTTGTAGAAGTAGGTGGCTTGTGGTCTTTCAATCGAAATTGTTGTGTTGCACATCTCTGAGAGCAATAGTGAGTATACAACCTGTTAGCTTGCCTCCTGTTTATCATCTCTTTGCTTATTATGAAACAGGAGAGATGAACTGACATGCAGAAACTTAAGCACGTTTCTGTGTCTCTCTGTTCTCATTTTTTAACTATTTTGATTGACTTCTGTTATTCCAATCCTTTCTTACTGACAGTAATGGCAGCGCCATTTCTCTCTGTTTAACATTTCCATTAGGACTTCCATTCATGTTCTAGCCCATATTTCTCTTTCATGGTCAGATGGTCATTTGGGCCAACCGCTTCCAGTCAGTCTCTTACCTTTCAGCATCAGTCTGAGTGAAAAACTGGGCAAGCCTGTATACTGGAATGTGTGCCCTCTCCCATGCTGCGATCCCCCCTGTAATCATTGTTCTATAATTTGGGGGGGGGGGGGGGAAGTGTAGTCTTTATTTTTGAAGGCTAAAAGTCACATCGGATTTCAATTTCTGAATTTTACATTGACAGGAGGCAGATTGCAGTGAAGACCATAAACTGACAGTTTAGGGCAAGCATGCTATTGCCTGAGGCAGTCAAAGATGTAGACCACTCCATCCTTCTGACTTAGGACATTCATCCCTCCTGAGGTTCCTTGTCCTTTCTGATGATAGATAGAGAAAGACAAGCAGCACATGGGTAGACAAACACCTCACCCAGGCACTTGGTGCCATTTAACAGTTTCTTCCTGCATTTGACATTTTCATTTCCCTTCTTCACCTCACTCATCACTAACTGTTTGAGTCTTGTTTTCTCTACACAACACTAATAAAGAATGACAGAATACAAATACAAGCTCCTTTACTCATTTTATATGCTGTATATTCTAGTAAAATTATATAGGAAGCTTTACCAGCTAACCCATGAAAGGAACACTTATGATTTAATTGACATTGACCTTATGTGACTATCATTCAGGATAAAGTGGGTTTTTTGTTGTTGATTTTTTTTGTTTCTTTGGGTGGTTTTGTTTGTATGTTTTTAATGAAGCCTAGATATCCAAGAATGTGCAGGTATTCAATTTATTGCTCTGTAATTCTTTTCTGAGTTTACTACAATCACAGTACCACTATCAAAATATGCTTTGCATATAAAATAATCTTCCAGGCTGTCATGTTTTTTATGTCTTATTGCTGTGTTTTGCTCAGGTGGGATCTTAATACAGAAGTTGGAGAGCGTAGTGCAAAAAAGATTCATTTATAGACCAAATGTGTGAGCATGCATATGTTTTCCAGATTAGTGTTCTGCATGCTTCCTGAGAGGTCTGAGAAGATACAAGCTCACATTGCAGAGGAAAAAGGCTTTAGGGGAGACTTTCTCTGTATTTTTTGCACGTTCTACAACTGAGAGATGAAGAGGAGTTAGAATGTTGGCTGACTTCGGTAGTGGAGAAAGAGAAATGCCTTGGTGATAATCTCGGTTCTGGTCTCTGATAGGGGCCAAGGTGATGCATGGCTTGATGTTCTTCATAGCGGTGTGAGGAAGTTCTCAGAAGAACCACAGCAGCTCTGTGAATCACTGCAGGAGATGAGTTCCTAATTGATGTATTCACCAAAAATCTTAGCTTTCATCTTTGATACCAGTAAGCAAAACATGCCTTTCCATTGCTGTACTGTTGACATTCAGCCTCCCCCTCTGTTCCTTCCAGACCTTTTCGGTGAAGATGGGAGAGGAGGCCCTTCTCTTCCAAGTATCATCAGCAACTCATTGCTGATACTTCTCATGCTCTGAAATAAGGCTGGATTAAAATAGATATTATTCTAGTTGATGATACTGGTATACATTAGTGTAGCTTTTTGACTAACAGCACTAATACTGTGCAGAGATTTCAGCTTGAAATCTGTTGTTACTTGGGGAGACCCTTAACTGGGAAAGAGATACTAGAGATCTTGGGTAATTCAAATCACTGTCCATTTATACATATTCATCTTACACTTGGATTGAGGTTTACATTTTCATTTGTATTTCTGATGATGATTTCCATTAAGAAGGAAATACTGAACTCATCAGAAATCTGTGGTCAGGTATTCTATCCCATGCTGTGAGCATGGGTTTATCGTTAAAGTCTTAATCTGGAAAGAGGAGGAAGGTAGTCTTTTGGAATAGGAAATAATCTTTATCTACTCAAACCCACTGAAAAGAAGATACAAACGGCACTGATAAGGGTGAATTAAAAGAAAATGATGCTTCCAATGTTCTGCTGCTTCTCCCTTCAGATGCTCCAGTGCACGGTATAGAACAGTTTGTGGAGCTGTGGTAATGCACTTTATGCAGTTCAGAGAAATTTAAATCAAGTTCTACAGGATTCTTTAAGGTGAGGGTGCCCATCTGCAGGCTGAAGACCAGCCAAACTGTAGCCTGCTCAGCTGTAAAGTAAATGTATGGGTTTCTATATTGCTTTACATGGTTGAAAATAATGGTGTCGTGGTTTAACCCCAGCCAGCAACTAAGCACCACGCAGCCGCTCGCTCACCCCCCCACCAGTGGGATGGGGGAGAGGATCGGAAGGGCAAAAGGGGAAAACTCGTGGGTTGAGATAAAAACAGTTTAATAACTAAAGTAAAATAAAAAATAGAACAGTAGTAATACAAAGCAAGCGGTACACTGTACAATTGCTCACCACCTGCCGACCGATGCCCAGCACGTCCCCCAAGCAGCGATCGAACCCCTCCCCGGCCAACTCCCCTGCTTATATACTGAGCATGACGTCACGTGGTATGGAACAGCCCCCGCCCAGTCTGAGTCAGCTGCCCCGGCTGTGCCCCCTCCCAGCCTCCCGTGCCCCTGGCAGAGCATGGGAAGCTGAAAGGTCCTTGACCAGTGTGAGCACCACTTAGCAAGTACTTAGCACTACTTAGCAAGAACCAAAACATCAGTGTAGCATCGACATTGTTCTCAACCTAAACCCAAAACACAGCCCCATACCGGCTACCAGGAAGAAAACCAACTCCATCCCAGCCGAAACCAGGACAAATGGGAAGGGTGAAGGCTCATCATCTGTGGGTTTTGACTGCTGAAGAACTTAGCAATGTATGTTCATTTACTTAAGGATCATGAAGAGCTATAATGGGTTTGCTCTTTAGTGACAGGACAAAAATGTGTGTCTCTGTTGCCTTCTGTCATTGTAGTCTCCTGACTGTAACATAGGCATGTCTCAAGGAATAATGCAATGATAAATTAAGCTCCTTAAAGGTGGTAAAGGTGTTTTATATGCTGCAAGAGATGGTTCTTCTTTCTTTGTGTACAACTCAGTTAAGGTCAAAACTTTGGGGGGGGGGGGGCAGTTGGTATGTGACAAAATATGCCACTCTGGCTAGGTCTTTATTTTCAGGTATCTATATATTTATACTGTTTAATCTTGCGCATTGAGCTGCTATGGGACAGTTCATGAAAATGGAGAAAAGTTTGGGCATTATATAGATATTGCAGGCGTGTGCATCTTTCATTTGTCTCTAGTCCACTGTTCTTGAAAATATGAAAATTCTCATGTCTATTATTGCATTGAGAAATTCATTACACTGGGTTATAAAGCTCTGCTGACCACTGTGACTGCTTTGGTTCTCTAGCTTTATTTTGTAGATAGAAACTGCATGTAAAATGGTATATGTTCCCAAAAAGGATACTGCTATTGCATGTTTAGTATTAATGCAGGAAAGCTGTTAGTTGAAAATACTAAAAGGAATATCGTGAGTTTTGCAGATACTTTACTGTGAGCTTAAAAAGAATAGTATGCTGGATTCCTTCAAGAAAAAAAAATGGAAAGGTTAATTTTTTATAACATCTATAATGTTACTCATAAATTTTCCAATTTCTCTGCTACTTAGCTACAATACATTATTTAGAACATAAAAGATATTAATTTGAAAGACCAATCTCTAGAGATAAGCCAGCTTTCCTTTTTAATAAACCATTTAAAGTACAGGGTGCCTAGCAAGAGTTTTGCAGATAATATTTCTGATTACATTAAAATAATTACTTATTTCAGGTTGTATTATTCCAGACATTTGTACTCTGAGGAGGAGTACATGACAGGATTTAGACTTCATATGTGGTGATATAGCACCAGGTTCCCATAAGGAAAATCTGTATTTCTTCTGGTGAATTATTTGCTTTAGTTTCTAGTATTTATGTAGTAAAATACTGCATGCCATAAATGTATCAGGCTTTCCTTGTGTTGACTGTCTTTCGGTTTAAAATATAGCCCCCCTTAAGCCTTTCTTCTTTACTTCATTACAAACATCAATTAAAAATAATTTTTTCTATTGGTCTACTAGGTGTTTTTCCTGTGCTTTGCAGCAGGTTTATCCTTAAATGTATGTGAAAATGAGGGCAAGATATTATATTTGCTTAATCATAGTTGCTCCAATCAGTCTTGCATGCTTCTCTCTGTATATGATGCACATATGTTTAACTTCCAGAATACAGAGATTTACAAGAAATTCCCTCTTTATTGGATTAATAATATCTGAACAAGAAAGCAAAACCAGTCTATGTAAAAAAGAGAATTCTGAATTCTTAAGGAGGTAGCAAAAATTGATGGTACTTTGTACTCTGAGAAAGTTTCAAGTATCGTAGTTTTCTGTAAGCATATGAATCTCAGTATCCCATGCAAATAAAACTTCTGTGAAGTCTTCAGTTATCAAAAGTTTGCTAAATTGACTTACTCTGTAACTACCTTCATAAATAGTTCCCTATTTGGAGGACAAGGTTTACATGCAGTTATTAAAGCAGCTTCCATCTTCTTTTTGTTTGGTATTACCATGCTTAGAGCATTTCAGATACAAAAATGTGTGGGAGTTTGCTTGCCCCTTTGTGTCTCATTTCAGGAGCTGACTGTTGTCTTTCCTGAGTATGCTCGACTGATGACTGGCACTTAACTGGATCTTCAGTATTCGGTGGACCTCTGTGTTTTCTGAAACATATGATTTCTAGTAAAGGTAGTTGAAGACTGGCCAAGAAGGGAACAAGATGATAATATTAAATGAGGATCCAATTTGGTGGAGTTTTTCACGTGGAATAGCCAAATGAATGAAATTCAGACTCTGCTCCTAGTGAAAACGCTTTCTTTGGTTGCTACACTTAAACACTGGTGAGGTGTCAGACACTTTTTCCATTGGATGGGTGGAATCCAGTGTCTCAGTTTCCCTCTTTCAAAAATAACTCATGAGCAAGGAGCAATGACTTGGCTTCTCTCTTCCCCTAGTGTCTCATTGCAGCTAAGAGTGAGGAAGTGTGGGTTGGTGTAGGTAACAGAGACCAGTCTTGCCTAAGAAGCAGATGAAAATTACCCATTTGCTTGTTGGGAAAGAGCGCAGCTGGTTCTGGGACAGACCAGAATGTTGCGGTGCTTTGTTTTTATAGAAATTGCATAGAAATGATGGATGGTCAGCATCTGGCATGTGATATCCAGGCCACCTCCTAGGTCTGCTGTTCTTCTGCTGAGGCATTTTCAGTTTTCCAACCTGTGTCAAGTTAAAAGGCTGGTCTGTTAGAGTATGCTTGCTAACTGATTTTCAAGCAATGTGGGTTGTTTTAAGATTAACTAATTTGTTGAATGGCCACTTATTCAGTAAAGATGAAGAATCAATATTTCTGTAAGAAATTGTACACTGTTTGGTGCCATCTGTGTCTTTTATAAAACAGAAGATGTTTGGCATCGTATGTTATATTTCCCATTTTAATTGAAATTGCAAGGTGATATCAGAGGAACAGAGCGTGTTGCCATTTTTGGCCTATATAACAGAATTGGCATTCACATAAAGTTAAGCCGAATTCCTCTGAATCATCTTTTAGTTTTAATACTCTTTTTATACTGGCATTTGCTAGGATATGGCTGAACATGGTGGTTTTTGGTCTTGTCATCGCTCCTCTTGGCATGCCCTTTCTGCTAGAAGAGCATGAAATCGGCTAAGACACACCGTCAAGGGAATCATTACATGAAACAGCATCTCTCTCTCTCTTTCTCATGCATTAACAGTAATATGCAGGGATACCTTGCCTATAGAAATTTGTTCCAGTTACTATATGTGTATTACTAACCTTGCTGAAGTTTTCTTGTGGTGTGCCATTGGCAATAGATACTAGGGGAGCGTGTGTTAATGTGAAATGTGGATGCTTGCATTGCTGATTCAAAATTCAAGTAGAATGTTTTTGCGACTTCTCCTCCCATTCAAAATTAACTTGTTTTTCCTCATTTATATCACAAGTAAGTGCCATGTAGCTGTGTTGTTTCTCCTCTTCCCTTCCCCAAAGGGGTCTCTAAATTAAGAATCTTAAATGTTTGTTTCATTTATAATGAAGAAGATACTAGAGCTTTGATTTTGAAACTAGCTAGTGTACTTTAATGTTGTAAGCAACTTAAGCATATGCTTGGATATGATGTAACATGTCTATGGAAGGAGAATTTTATATGAGCAATCACTCTTGCAGCAAAATGGCAAACAGTAAAGGCAAGAAAGGACATCTGGAATCGTGATCTCTGGCCAGTGACCTTTACTTTTTCATAAAGGAAGTTGATGTACTTTGCAAATACATCAACAGCTTCCAAGTAAGGTAGGTATTGCTCACCGCCCTTTCCTGGCCAGGGTAGTGGTTACTAAGTTTTGTTATCAGTCCAATACCAACTTTGTTTGGGGGGGGGCGGGGGGGGAAGAAAAAAAAAATCAGTATTTTTAGTATGTGTTCAGTAATTTAAAGCACTAGTAGGATGAGAGTGGCTCTGGATGAAGGTGCTTAGTGTTACTGAAAGATCTTGAAAGGGAGAAGGTTTATACAGGTCTCTTCAGTGCATCGAATACAATAGTCCAGCCTGAGAAGGCCACGTGTTTGTTGGAAAGAAGAAAAAGTGTATGGTAGAAGGTGATGGAGGATGTTAGGACAAGGGAAGTTATTTTAAGGGGAGAACTTTGAGTCGGTTTTTGTTATTTTGACCAGGCAATTTTCTTCTTACATCTTTTACTCTGACAACCCATTTTGTGACCAAACCACTCTTTTTCTGCACAGAAGGAATACACATGGTAGTTCTTGGCATACAATGGCTTCAGTACAGGTCTGAAGCACATGGGATCTTTACATACAATTGAGCTGGGTTTCAGTAGCTGCTACAAAATTTAGCAACTTGATTCTCCTCCCTCCTAGGGTTCCCTTGCTTACTTGTCTTACTCTTTTCCCCTGGCATACTGACAGTGTCATCTGCTTCCTTCTCTGTCTTAAGAGAGATGAGCTGTTGAGATATAATTAGCAAAATGTAGTGGGTAGAAGATGGAGCTATGTCATTGCTTTGGATGGTTGTCAGGAACATGTTTCTTGCCTTTTTTTTTTTTTTTTTTTTTTAATTTCTAAGGAACATTGTAGTGTACTGTGAAGATAGGTTCAGATGTACAAGTGAAGTATGGATGAAAAGACAAACTCCAGTCTGCAAACTTAAAGTGCACAGGAACACAATAGACATATTTTTGAGATACACAGTTTAAGCAGAGAAGAATTCATAAATAAGCTTACAGGCTTTGAAAATACAGTTTCTGTTGGTGGTTATTATTTCTGTTGCATCTTGAAGAGAAAAGAGTAGAATGTACTATAAAGACAGTAAATGTGTTAGAAACAAACCAAGCTAAAAAGAAAATTATTTTAAAGGCCAAAATTTATTAAAAGGCGCCAGTATTGTGAATGGATAATTTATGCATAAAGACTGAATTGTATTTTGCAGAACATCTTTTGTTCTAGTTTATCTCTTTATACAGTACTCCTCTAGTCATTAAGTATAGTTTACTTATGCTGGAAGACAAAGTACTGCATGTTTACAAATCTGCACAATGATCTTGAGAGAAAAGAATGTGTAGTCCTATTGTACTCTTGCAAGTGACTTTTTCATCTTCGGTCCAGACTAAAATTTACTGTGGACCAAAAAAGAAAAAAGAAAGGGTTTTTGCATATTCTTGGGGCTTTTTTTTAGTATGTGCACAATAAACTCTTTCTTGGCAAACAGGACTTTCAATAGAGAAATGGTATGTAATTGTGTTAAATGGTCCCCATATATTCCACTCGGTCAGAAAATAGAACACTGGAGTTATGAGTCAGGTTTTTGTTTTTGAAACAATGTTGTACTTTTAAAACTAGTGCAGGGTACTCAGAATGGTTTGGGTTTGGGCTGCGCAACATAATTTGTAAGCTGCTGGGAAAAAGAGGATATTGCCTTTACCAGAATTTAGTCTCAAGTGCCTTAAAAATTTAATCACTGTAAAGATCAATATATAAAGTAGTTAGTCAATATTTCACAAAGCTTAAAGGAAGTTTGGAGTTACAAGATTTTAATGAATTATTGAATGCTCCTTTCGGGAGAGAGGTTTAAATAAACTAAAAATACTTTCTTTTTTTCTTTTTTTTTTTTTTTTAAAGACGGAGTGCCTTGCTGTATTAACAGAAGCTTAAAGTATCCTAAGGCTGAAAGACTGTTTGTGCAGAAGTCACTTACCAGGCATGGTTTGCCCCAGAATTATTTGGAATGATCGTATTATAAATGCATAGACTTCCAGGGCTACATGTAAACTGCATGCCATCTCATAAATTATTCATAATAGCCCCCAGGTATAATTATTCAGAGAAGTGAAAATGAAGAAATTTTTTTCCTATTAATGTTTGCTTATTCAGATAATTATTTTACTCATTTTTATTCAGTTTTTAATCCTAAATTATCTGAGTCCAGCTCATACAATGTACATATACTTCGTATGCATTTTCTTTGTGACCTAAAGATCATGAAAGATGCGTGAATCGTATGTGTTAAAATTTCTTCACGAAATTACATATTTTATTTCACTCTTCTATGTTGTGTTTTCAAACAACTTCTTCCTTTATCTCAAGTGCAGAATACAGACTTGCCATATTCTGTCACAAGCTGTAATGCATCAGAGGGTTTCAAAAAGGTGCCGATGTTGATGAAAGTTGGGCTCTCCAAGCTGCCGTGTATAAAATATGAGTGTCGTATATGGAAAATAAAAGGCCTCTGTGTGAAATGGAATGTCAAGGAGAACAAAATTGCTTTAGGTCTCATTTGGCAAACAGCTGTATATACAAACGTTTTTACTAATGTGAGTAGTCCCATTGAATAAAATTAATCCTGTTTGGTGTTTAAGATAAGGACTCAATCCTCCAGCCTCTCCAAAACAAGTGCAAAATTTATTAGAGCTCTTTCTGCGCTTAGCAATAGCCAGTGTAGGCGATGTCATTGTTGCCTCTCAGCTGTTGTAAAAAGCACTACAGAAAACCAGGAAGATTATATATAATTTTTTTAAAATTAATTTTGGCCACTCTATTCTATGATTTTTTTATAGCATTTCTGTGAATGACAAGAACCTTGAGTTGTCATTATAATTTTTTCAAGTATGACAAAGAGCTAGAACTAATTTTTAAATCAATTTCAGAGTCTGCTTTTTACTTCTTCTGAAGCATTGTTTTCTATTTGTAGGTAGAGCAGATCACGAAATGTAAGTTCTTCAGTGTTGCAGTTAACATAAAATCAAGCCCTGCTACTCAGCCTAGCGAAGAGGGGACAGATTTATTTCTTCTGACTTCGTGTGTTAAATTCAGACATCTTGTGTAACCTAGTTGTTTAGACTTCTCCAGTTGTTAGTGGCAAGAGAACTCTTGCAGGGTCTCACTTTCATGTCACTTTTCTTGGCTACCTTTCTTAACATGGGATGAATTACCTTATAGAGTGGCTGTCTCCTCTTTATTATAGAGAGAGTGTAAATGACTAATTTAAAATAAATAATGACTTTCAGAGAGCTGAAGGACAGTGTGGTTATCTTTGCAGCTCAAGCCATTGGTAATCCTCTTCAGATATGGCACTGCAGGTGCACGGTGTCATTGTCAATGCTGTCATCACTGTCATTGTTGGACTCCAGTAAAACAGCAATAAATGGGTGCTGTTTGCTTTGTCTTGATCTGTCCGTGACCCCTCCATCACTTGAACTACAATGCAGTTATCATGTCATTCTGTATTAGTAACTTTTGAAGAAAAAAAAAAATCATTCTTTACATGTTAGTATCTACACAGACTAGTAAATAATTTAATAACTCTAGAGAGTCTCAGTAACAAAAACACAAATTAATAAAGATAGATAATGGTCTTGGGAAAATGTGGTTTTGTGCTTAAGTCTTATCATAAGTAGGTTTCGTTGATCAGTTTGAAGTTGATATGTGTTGGTCCATAAAAATGCTTACCTGTAAATTTCAAAATTCTGAAACTATTCACTTCAGTAATTTTAAAGTTAATCAAAAGCTTCAAAAGGGAAAAAAAACAGATTGATATTTCAAAATGGAATGGGTCACCTTGCTGTAGCCCTTGTTTCTTTGTTGACTGAGACAATCTCAGTTTAGCAGAGGTAGATTTGAATGCCCCTTCTTGGGGAAAGGCTGTGCTTAGCTCTCCATGGCAGTTGCAGGAGGAGGGCTGCCAGGTGTAATGGTGCATTTCTGCTGCAGCAAGCATTAGGTAGGGTAGCATTGCATCACTGAAACCAGCAACTCCCACATACTTCAACAGAAGAGAACATAAATGAGGATCAAAAAAGACTGCATGATAGAAATACATCTGGCTCTTACATCTTTACCTCATCAATTATAAACTGCTTGTGTTTGTGTTTAGGGACCTCAGCAGCCCCTTACAAAGCATCTCCACCCTGTGCTGTCTTCTCTCATTCATATAGACAAGCTGGTGCCAGCTTCCATCATCGAATGAGTAGAACTGTGGATGTCAGTTTGTGTGACAGTTTATCCATCTCTGTTCACTCCATAAACCTAATTGTCAGTAGATGGCTGTCATCAAACTTGGGATATGAAAATGTGAATTGTAAATAAATAGAAGAGTCAGAATTTCCTGCTGGCAGTGAGGTTCAGAGACTTTCTGTAGGAATATCTTCAAACTCCTGGACCCCTAAATCAGTTGACTCAGATCTACTGAATTCTGCAAACGTAAAGCTCTGGGGAGCAGGCAGCCTCTTCCAGTCCATAATACCCCTGACCGCTTTCCACTGCATTGTTACATTTCACTTGTGTGAAACCAAACCCCAAAATTACCATTAACGCTGTCAATGAGGTCATGCTTACACTGTGTGGTATGACCAGAGATACATACAGAAAGACCGTGGATCCAGGGCCCACATCAGAGAATATCTAATACTCTGCTCAGCTCCACTGTCTCTGAATGGTGTTTGTGAAATGGTACAGAGTTCTCCCTTCTCGTCTTATATCATAACATTTAGCTGATATTTCTTCTTCTCTTGCTCTACTCCCTGCCCTATCTCCTCCTCCTGCTCACTGCTTTATCATTTTACATATTTCTAAGTTTTGGGGAATGCTTCATCTTAGCAGAGTTTTGTTAACGGTGTCTGTGTTTGCACTGCATTGAGTTACAGCATTTGAGAGCTGTTCAGTTCGCATTTCTCATGTGGGTGTAGATGGAAGCAGGATACAGAATCAGCCTGGCATATAGTAAGGTACTTGATGTATCATTTTTGTTGCCAAATGTTGGGGGTTTTGCTGACTTCAGGATTTGTCAAGTTGTCCCTTTTGATAAATATTTTGAAGAGTTCCCAATATTAAACAGGCTCGGTCTGCTATTGAGGGTCGCGGTTCTTGAACAGGGACTCCATGACTGTTCTTATTCTTTTGCTTAAGCTGATACTGTGAAGGATATTAGTAAACTGATTTTTCTTGTATTAATAATTTCTTGTTTTTCTAGTACTGTTTTCTAAAGTCCATTTTAATTAAATGTCTTACTTTTGTCTGAGTTGGTCGGGTTTCCCAGCAGAATTTCACAAACCTCGCTGTAAAACTTCAAAAGTTAAAAATGTGTAACTGTGTTAGAACATAACGAACAAGTTAAATGTGCATCTTTAAAAAAAGTAAATTTATTCAAGAACTTTGGTTGAAACACATTCCTAAGTTTAGGAAAAGAAAGAAAATATTTTCTCAATTCTTTTCCTTAAATAAAAACCTTTAAGGGAAAACAAAAGATATTTAAAAAGTGCAAGGTATGAGAACAGTTTTTTAGATGTTTCTAAACTTTAACAAAATGTGAAAGTTCATCCTTAGGCACTAAAATCTTATTGTGCCTTGGTCTGGTGTCTCTCATTTGTCCACTTCTTTTGCTTTCCTCTTCACTTTAACAAGTGATCACATGTGCACCAGCTAAATGTCTGATAAATCTCCAGGCGAAGCTGGGTTGACTTGTGTGGAACTGACTTTAAAAATATTTGATGCAACATTGCTTCAGTCTCTGAATACTTGTCAGCTTAGATTTATTACAGCTGCTCCCATTACAAAGATGTGCACTTTGGTCCTTAGGGATCTTTCTCTCTCTTTTGCTATATAGTCCCAGCTATTGCGGTGTCACAGTCAATCAATTATTCACTTCGACACTTTGAGTCCAGCAGAACATTGGTAGAGTCTTATCTCCATAACTGCCTGATTATTTTCCTCTTGTATGTAGGAATTTTTTTTTTTTTGAGTGAAGCTGCTTGTATTTTATATTTTTTTCTTAAGTGGATGGGTGCATGTTGCATTTTATCCATTTGGGGGGAAAAAAGCTCCGGTGTCTTCTGAAGGATCACATAGTCTTTATCTGTGAAATAAATGCATCGAATATCAATAACTCTCCTTAATAGGTATCTTATTTACATCTGATTGTATTTTATGTAGTCATAGCTCAAGTTTCTACATGCGTAGTTGGATAACTATATACGGTTGTTGTGGGAATAGGAACAATAAGAGATTACTTTGGAAGATCTTTAATAAATATATCAGTCTTATGAAATTATTTTCTTAGGGACAACTTGTCCTTTATTTTCAAGATTTCCAACAGGAAATTCAGAGTTTGTATAAAATTATAGCTGTCATGCCATGCTGCTATGTAACTGTGATTTGTAAAATAAATATTCTTAAAGATACTTTTTAACCTTCTGAAAATACGTATAATCTCAGTGGACTCTGTTGTCAGCAGGAAACAATCCTTTTACTCAAATAAGAGGAGTGCGTCCTTACAATGGTATAAGTAAAATTGATGACTTAGTTACACATCTACTGTTGACGATAATGCTATGAATAAATTGTTGTTTAAAAAAACCCCACAAAACAACAAAAAACCCCACACCCCAAAAAAACCCCAAATCCCACCAAACTTAAAAAAATTAAGGCCGCAGACTTAGAGTGGAGTCAGTTGGAACTGACAATAAATTAACAACAATTTTAATTAAATTGGAAACCTTTGAGGTGTTATATAACAGGAAAAAAATTATAGCCTATGTATTACCATATTTGTGTCTCGGGTGATTTGAGAAAAACTTCAGCAGTCAAGGTTAAACATGCGGTAAGTATATTTATTGCTCTCAGTAACATAAAAAAGTATTTTCTCTAATGTCTTAAGTGGAAGTATCATTTAAAATTTCAATCAGAATCTCTTCCCTGCCCTCAGGACAAAATCCTTCCTGTTCCCTTTCCCTGCATCTATAAAGGAAAAGCGTAGGTCAAAACTGCAGAACCTTTTAGTGTTAGTGGTCAGCTGTGCTATTTAAAGTTTTTCTAAGTGGAGCCCCGTAGAGCCGGTCATTTATCACTTTAAAGTGGACTGAGTTAGCACTATGAGGTCAGTTAAATGTTCTTTCAAAAATTTTCTTCTTTTCTGAGCCTTTGGGGGTAAAAGAATAAAAGTTGACTTGTTACCAGCCCTTGTCAGAGAAACTACAGCTGACAAACTTGAAGCCGGTTATGATCCTGACACACAGCACTGAGCCATCCTCCGCTTCATGAACAATTGAGATTTAGATGACCCACTTTTCCTTTACCTAACAAATTCCTGGTTTTCTTCTGTTCAAACAGAACTAACTGAAAATTCAGTTTTGGGGAGAAACTAGGGGAGTTTGTTCTGGAGCTGAATGATTTTGATTGCAAATACGTTCTTGTATATTTTTCTCAAGGTATTTACTCCATGGTCTAGGCTTTTACCCTCTAAATAAAAGAATGAACACACAATAAATATATAGTAAAGGATTTTTTTCATTAGTTTTACTGAATGAATGTCTTCAGCAAATATGATAAATTCAAGGATTTCAGCCCACAGAGTAAAGCTGAGGCAAGGTGGAGGAGAAAGAATCGAATCTTACATGCAATCTGTAAAGCTGCAAGAAGAAAGCTCCAATGAGGAATGGAAATGGAGGAAAAAGTACCAATATTAACAGCCTTTTACAGTAACCTTTGTCATGTGTATTCTCTCTCCTCTGAGGAGAGTGGAATTCTTACTAGAATGCATCTGTTATCTCAGAGGAACCTGGGATGAGGAGGGCAGTGATCTATAAGCTAACTGGACCATTTGAGGGTTTTTATAAAAGACTAATAATCTGCATTTCAGCTGAAAATGTAATGACTACCTGACAGTCTGAATTTTGTGGTGTGAAGCTCTGCTTGTTAAGCAACTGCAGCATCCTATGCAAGCTTCAGTTTCGCTGTTGTCTCAGAGTACGCTCTGGGCTCGATCAGTCATTTTGGCACAGGTGCCCAGCACAAGCCTAGGAACTACCAGCGCACCCCCTGAAAGTGTGACAGTGGGCTGGTTAGTGTTAGTATGTTCTCAGTGGTGGCCATTAAGATAATTGCCACCATATTTTCACCTGCTTCCTTCAACCCACAGTTACTATTTTAGGTATTGAATCAAACCTGTTGTGTTGACTCTGAGAAGGCATGTGATTTAGTCAGTTCCCAGTCTTCATTGCTTCTGTGCTGTGCAAACTAGTTCATTGTGTTGAGTTACAGGTACCTTAGGTTTTCTGTTGTATGAAATGCACTTACCTTGTCTATTTCTTACCAGCCTTAAGAGCAGGCTTAGCTGACCCTCTGTGGCATGTTTACATTTTACTGCTGTCTCATTTTTCCACTAAGATTTTAATTGAAAGTTCTATGCTCACAAGATTTTTTTTTTTTTAAATCTATTTAATATTTTAGTAGACTTTTAATTTTGGGAATGTAAAGCTGTCCTTTAAAGTTGATTCATCTTATTCGCTCGGCTGAGTTTGGATTGCTCTTTAGGGAAGGGCTTCCAACCACTGGATAGCCTCTGCAGAGAGCAGGATACTTCCTGTGGGGTTCTGTATTCATATTATTGGGCTGGAAGTTCTGAACTGGATTCAGTTCTTCATTTTAAAAAAACCTCCAACTTGCTACATTATGTTCCTTGATGTTGGCTGTTTTTTTTGGCTGTTATTTTTTAATGCTGTCTAAACCGCCTTTGAGAGCTAAACGTCAGGCTTAGCTTCAACCACAAACAGTTTGTGAACCAGTCGTGGGGGAGAGAGAAGAAAGATAATACTCCTGTCCAAAATAGGTGATTCCTAAGGACAAGCATTTCTTATGTTTTGAAGACTACAATATGGACTTGATGGTGTCCAAAAACTTACTGGGCAAGGTGCTTCAAGTTTGAAGTTCTTCAGCATGCATTTAGTTTCTTTAGGATCTGGAACTACAAAATTATTTTTAAAATACTGTTTCAAGCCATTGAGGGGCTTTTACAGATCTCTGTAGTGCTATTAACTATCGTGGCTTATTTCAGTTGTGCAGGTGAAGTTAGTAGTGAGCCAAGAGGAATGATGACAGAAATTTTTGAAGAGTGGTATATTTGTCAGTAGGTAGTCAGCATTATGGAGACAAAATTTGGCCAACTTAAATTTTACTGTTTTTTCAGCTCTTCAGTGTGAGAAGCAGATGCTTAAAGCTTCTTTGGATATGTTTGCAAGGCAAGCGTAATTAGCTAACAATTCATCTGTTATTTGTGTAACACTATAGAGTATCCTGTAGACTCCTGGCTGGTGTTTTCTGTAAAGAGTTTGTTTACTGTCCATTTTTATACCTGTACTGTAAGTTTCAATTGCTTCATGCCTAGTTTAAAATCATAATTAAGTAAATCAGTTTTGGATTTCACATACAGGCTGAGCCAGTGTTCAGACAGTGTATTGTTCAGAGAGATCAGTGCTGTCTGAATGCTGCTTGATTAATGGAAGTGACTGAGTACATGTTGTTAGATTTCACTTTGAACCTCATATCTAATTTGGCCTTTTCTTTTCAGTTAACACCCTCCCACCCATCCACAATAAATAACAATATACTGAGGTCTTGACTAAACAATTTCATTTAAAAAGGAAGAGCCATTTATTTTCCCTTCCATAGAGTGCCATTAGTTGAAGGCCTCCCCTCAGCTTTCAGCAGGCTGGCTGTTGAAGAGCAGGTGCTGAAGTATTTAGTATTTCAAATCTGAAGCCACGGTCTAAAGGGCTAAACTCGGAAAGTTTTCAAGAGTAACAGGGTCTTCTAGAAAAGTGAGATATGGGTATTTGCATATTTCAAAGTATGAATAACTGTATACATTATGTAGGCTGCTTATTCTGCAGTGCTTAAGTGCTGAAGTCCAGCGTATGTGCAGTTACACTGGAATGAAAATGCTTTTGCTAACAGTTAATTTTCTTTGCTGAATGGGTATGTAAGTATGTATCAGGGCTTTTGTCTGCACAGCTACCGCAGAAAAACTTTTATCTCTGGTTTTCCTGGAGGGCGTGCAGGAAGCGTATTGCAGTGTGCCATACTGAGCTGCAGGTTCCTAAGTCCCCGGTTGCACCCATTTCTGTGTTTATTCTCTGTACTTTTGGAAAATCAGGAACAAGTGAGAAATTATGTTGATTATGCCGAAATAAAGCTGTGCTTTATCCCTGCAAATGAGTTGCAGAAGCTAGCTTATACACTTAGTCAGCTAAGGATTCTTTGTACACTTAAGATCTTGCACATCTTTCACCTCTCTTGGAGACCCAAATTTAAATCCAGCACTCAAGGATATCATGCGGATTTGTACACTTGCTGGTGGATTGTGGTTCCATAAAACAATGAAAAGATTATGCTTATCCATGCTTATTCCGTCTGTAACAGATGTAATATTAATAATATATTTTTTTTTTTTACTTAAGTCACTCGGCTATAATCCAGTACAAATTAACTGAACTTAGAAATAGTCTTTATTTTAGCATTTCGGAGCACGTGAGGCAAGAGAACACATCTGAATGATTATTGCTTGTAGAATATACTGAGATAGGTACATTCTTTTTTGCATACAATGTGATTTTCAGTGAAACAAAATCATATTGCAACATGTTCTTCCTACACCGTTCTCCACTTTACGGGATAGAAAACTTGTTGGGAAAGGAAATGAGAGTGATATTGCACTTATTTCCAACTGATGACCCGGTCCAGGTTAAGTCTGGCTGGCATCTCGTGTACTTTAAATTTCTAAGAATTTCCTAGTTGTTTGTAACTAAAAAGCCTGAGATACTCTACTGGTGCTCAGATAGATCAGCAGGGTCAGCTGCAGTTGCTCATTTTTTAAATCAAAGTATGTATGTATTTTTATCACTAAAGAATTACCTGTGAGTTTCTGTTTTGAAGCATGTGTGAAAGGAAATGTGGTCCCCAAATACACAACATGTCTCCTCTGTTATTGCATCCGTTGGTTAGACAGATCTTAGACGTTAGCACAGACACACTATATTATGGTTAGCATAAACCATTTAATTACTGTCCTAAATTTCCAAATTGGTCTCTAGATGAATGCCTTACTTCATCAGCAGCTACAGTGAGATAAAATGAAAGGTACATGTTCCTGGTACAACAGGAACACAGGTTTGTAACTCTGTAATACTAGGATGCTTCTCTAGATTTACCATTTTCTTAAGAGAATTTCCTTTAGAAGTAAAAATTTAGGTATTATTTTGAATATGTCTTAGAAGAATAATTGTACAATGTATATAAACAACAAACAGCATTTCCAATGTCTGTGTGCTGTGCTGAGAATATGGGTATGTTACTGTCTGCTTCTTGTAATAGGATTCCATATATGTTTAGCAAATGCTTTAAAATAATCCTTTTTTATTATTTTGCAATATGATAATATTTCTTTTTAAATGAACAACATGTGTGTTTAACATGCATTTTTCAAGAGTCAACAATTTCTGTAAAAGCTATCATGGTGTAATAGCATTGTATTAAAAGCTCCTTTTCTTCATAAACCCTTATATTTAATCCCTCAAAGCGGCAAGCAACATGCTGGCCAGAGAATTAACTTCAGATTGAAGATAAAGAAGAGGCTAAAGTTAATGACAGCTACAGAAAGCTGGAAGATAGAATATTATTCAAATAGGAGAGTAACAGCTTGCAAAACAGGTTGCAGTATTTGCTTTATAACAAATAACTAGTGCAAAAGAAAGTGTATTTTCTGTGTTTACAGAAAACCACATTTTCTGGTAAATAGATTCTTAAACTAATATTCCTGTGAACATGCAGGAAATAAGTTAGATGGGTTATGTTTGGGATGATACTGGCTAGCTATTTGACTTTAAAATATTAACGGTAATGCTGTGCAATATAAATTAATTACAATGGTGAAACTTAAAGTTTCTATTTCATATTATGAGATATTCAGATAGGAAATCTGTTTAATGGGAAAATAAATAAATCTTATTTGCCATTGAAATTCAGAACAAGAGATACCATATTATTAAAAGTCAAAAAAATATGATGATTTTCATTACTTCAACCATGTTCCTACAGAAACATATAGTAAATGTTCTGTAAGGTACAGGTACTTATCAGTTGTTTCAGTCCTGTTTCATCAGGTGCTTTAGTTATGTATGAACCTCAGTGAGTTTCTAAAAATTGATGTGATGCCTCAAAATATGCCAGAAGTTAAAGATGATAAGTCACACAGGGATTCACAGCTGTCTTGAAAAGATGAATTTCTTCCTATGCTCGTTTAATTTCATCTGATTGGGGTAGTATAAAATACTGTATGCATCTCTCAGCAGTCAAGATGTGAAAGAATTGGTCAGGTCTGTAACAGACATTTTAAAATAAGTGTTCTTGTCATTTGGGTGTTACAGGCAAATCCTGGATCAGACACTATGATTGGCCTATGTTCTGCCTCTACGTAATTCACAAAATCCCAGAATGACTGAGGTTAGAAGGGACCTCTGGAGGTCATCTGGGCCAACCTCCTGCTCAAGCAGGGCCACCCAGAGCCACTTGCACAGGACCATGTCCAGATGGCTTTCAAGTATCTCCAAGGATGGAGACTCCACAACAACCCTGGGCAACCTGTGCCAGTGCTCGGTCACCCTCACAGGGAAAAAAGTGTTTCCTGATGTTCAGAGGGAACCTCCTGTGTTTCAGGTTGTGCGAATTGGCTCTGGTCCTGTCACTGGGAACCACTGAAAAGAGCCTGGCTCTTGTCCTCCTTGCACCATCCCTTAGGTACTTACAAACATTGATTGGGTCCCCCTGAGCCTTCTATTCTGTAGGCTGAAAAGTCCCAGCTCTCAGACTTTTCTCATAGGAGAGATGCTCCAGTCTCTTTATCATCTTTGTGACCCATCACTGGACATCTGGTATGTCCATGTCTCCCTTGTACTGCAGAGCCCAGAACTGGGCACAGTCAGGTGTGAATAGTTGGAGATGCAGGAGGGAAAAATGGGAATTTCCAATCTGTTGGTGATGCAGTAACACTGAAAGCTATGGGGGAGAATCTGAGGTTATGAGACCTTTCCTCTGCCCAGTTCAGCTCTTTAGTTCTGTCATAGGCTTCCAGCCTGAGATTTGGGAAGATTCAGGAGTTTTTTCAGTTGTTCTTGTCGGGATCTTTGTATCCGACTTTCACTTGTGCTGTGAATCAGTGCTGCAGGAGACTGCTTCGTTACAGAAGACGTGCACCTTTGTCCTTACTTGTAGATACTTGTAGATATGCTGCCATGTACCCATTCCTCTGTGTGCCTCTGAGGTTGGATATGATGGTGTTCTGCACACTTACTGTGGGGGGAAATAATGCAAGGCTCCCTGCAGTAAACCATAGTTGTTCCTTAAAACATGGCAGAAGTACATAGCAGCAGTGTTCAGGTTGCATGGGTACAGTACTGCCAGGGTAAAAATAAAATAGAAATTTTATTTGGAAAACATACACAAAACCTACTGGAACCATAGGATGATGTAAGCATATAACAATATTCAAGCAATGCAACTGTCAAGATATTTTCACATGCGGAAAAAAAGGCACTTTCATCAAGTCTCCTAATAATTCTTTGCATCACATTGCACTGAGAGTACAGGAACTTTGTCCAAAGTACTATTTATTCTATTGAGAATAGAAACAGGGCTTTTACATCTTCATAGTTTACATAGGGTATCTATGTACTACAGTTTGCTACAAAATACGTCATAAATTAATGCTGCATTTTAAAATAAGAGTTAGAAATTATCTAAAAATGACATAATTTAATCAGCATCATTGAAACCTCTTGGAGAATGAAGCCAATACAGTCTTGGGAGTTAAGTAGGGCAGTTTATTAAAACAAATGGAAGTGATCAATTCCAAGCTTTACCAGTCTCAGCCAGTATACTAGAGCAGGAATAAACACTGCATAAGAGACCACTTTAATGACAGAATCCTCTTATCTCAGAAACCAAGTAATAAAAATAGTTATTATTGTCTGGATGCAGCTAGCTTAGCCTTGGCATTAAGTACCACAAACAGGAATCTACCTTTTTAAAGAATGACTGACTGGTTCAATGCAACATAGGCCAGGAGGGAGAAGGCTGCGGCTTTGAGCCTTCCTACATGGTTCAAAAGGTAAAAGGCAGTAATTATGCTTTTGAAGAATTCATTAATATTTCTTTTATAAACTTTTAACACCAGCTTACTCGAGGCTTGTAGTGAAATAGTTATGATGATTATACTCAGTAATGGAAGATTGTTGTGGTCTGTGTTTTAGAAAATACAGAATATTTTTATTGAGGAACAGGTGGAAGCATAGATTTGTTGAATATTGTATGAGAACAAACAAAACTAGTCTGTCTCTGAATTCATAATGTCTTAATCCTGTGCAAAACTTTGTTTGGGAAATATTTCCAGGCATGGCATAAGCTACCTATTTCTTTCTGATGGATTTCAGACTGGTGAGAATTGGCTTCTCTCTGGAGAGTCCTCTTGAACTGTTTAAACTCTACTGTTAAGTGATTTTGAAAGGAATCGCAGATCGAAAGTTTTTTAACAGAAACTTTTGGCTGTAGAAATTGGTGTCTCACATAGCACTTGGTCAATTTACATTCAGAGAATACAGTGGGGTTCATGTTTCTTTTCTCGTTACTTCAGCCTTTAGATATCAATTGAGCAAAGTAGTCTAGTACAAGCATACTGTTATGTAGGCAGTCCTGTCAAAATATTGATGCTTTTTAGATCCTAAATAAGCACATGTTTATATGCTGTGTTAGTAATGTGGAAGGCTTTGCTTGAAGAACAGAGAGATAAAGAGGTAGTTCTTCAGCTGGAGGTGGTTCTCCTCCCAGAGAAGACACAGAAAATATTACCATAGAGCTATTTAAAATGGTTTTATCCACTCTGCATAATCAAATATTCCTAACACATAGTTTATTGTTTTCCACAAAGAGTAGTCGTTACTGTTTTCTCTTCCCCTGGCTCTTCTCTCTTTCTCATAGAGTCAACATATAAGATTTAACATTTTTATTTTGCGTGGTGTGAATATTTCAAAATACAGCTCCATGGCCTAGGATGGGAAGACAAAGCTCTGTCTGTGCCTCCAATGTGTCACTTTACACTGCTGCTTCTGAGATTCAGTTTATCCCTCTCTATGGTATACCTTGAAGATAGGTCGTGGGCATTACCGTGGACAAAGGGAAAAAGTTTGCCTTTGAATTTCATTTACCAACATGTCAACTTTGACCTAGGTCATGGAATCATTCACCTGAGACTTAGAAAAGTCCTTACCAGTGCTGGGCTGGGCTTTCTGCCTTTGTAAGTTCAGACATATTCATGTAGACTGTAATCCGGTGTCAGCTCTTTCCTACTGACTGGTCCTAGGCTTCAGCCAGACTTTTCCAGAAGAAAACACAGGGAGTTTAATGAATCTGCACAATTAAAATTTTGGCTTAAATGTGCGTCATTATTTTTTTTTATTTCTGAGCTTGACAATTCTCTGTTTAGAGTCAGATATAGCAGTGGTGTCTTAAAATCTACAGTGTCTGTAACACTTACCTACTTGAACTTTATGAATCACCAGAAGCATTTGGTATGTTTCTCCTAATGTTTCCCCTTCCAAAATACACTGTTCATATTTTGGTGAAACCATTCCCCTCCAAGTCTCTTGAGCTTTTCTTAGTCCTTTTTTTCTGTATCCTTTTGTCCTACCAGGAAAAAATAACCTGGTAAGTTATTAACACAGTCTAGGTTAAATAAAATCACCTTATCATCAGGACATTTCATATACCTTGTTAAGAATGACAGCATTGGCACTGATTCACTTCTTTCACTTAAATGCTGTGGTTCCTGTTAACAGAGTTTGTGTGATGAGCAAACTGAGATGTTAAGAATTGCAGATAATGATCCTCTGACTGCTTTGCACTTTTCTTCTCTCAATTGATGGGGCAAGCCCTAGTGCATTCTTCTGAGATATTAAAGTGATTTTTGTAATACGTGAATCCCTTTGAAACGTATACTTCCTTATTTCTTACAAAACATAATTATTGCTTCATTAGTAAACTATAGTCATGAGATTTTGCCATGGGTGGCCAGTTAGTACTGGTTTTCTTGTTTGATCATTAACTGAATGTTGTAGTTAGACAAACATTTTGCTGACTTAAATGCCTAAAAATACTTAGAGAAGTTCAAAACCATTAACTGTTTTGGATGACCTTGAGTTTACAAAAGCACATCCTGTATGCTGCATGTGCTTTTGTAAGAGTCTCTGAGATTTTTTTTTTTTTTTTTTTTGCCATGTATGTGTGTCCACATATTTCTGTTCAAAACGTTTGTTCGTGCTTATATAAATAAAATGTACAGGGGTGGGATATCATTATTGCAATTGTGTGTTTTTATAAATGATTTTCAGTTATGGTATTAAGTTGCAGAATAACAATATGAACAGTCATAATACTATTTGGGAAACAGCCCATTTCACGTATTTCATGTGGCCTGTGGGGAAGTTCTTTTATTTCCGCATATGCTGAAGCTTTTGTTTTATGTTTATGAAAATAGTGGCGTTGCATATTACAGTAAATGTGAGTGGCTTCCTGACTTTCAATTAAGACAACTTCAAATTAGCAGTCACGTTCCAACTGATCTAAGTGACTTTGACTTAATTTCAGTCCTTCAGAAGTCAGTAGTTAAAGTGACTTTTACATTATTCTTACTTTTTTTAAAAATGAAAACCAGTTTGTGCTGATTGGTAGGTCCTAAAAGTTTCTTCTTAGTGATGGGGTTTAATGTTGCAAGGTAGTCATAATAATTGTTTGTATAATGTCCTTTCCAACCTTAACAATTCTATGATTCTATGATTCCAACATTAAGAATCTAATATCTAAGAACTTGTCAACACTATTGGATAATTTATCTGAAATAAAATAATGTTGGCAGAAATATTGGCATGACACCTATTACAGCTTAAGATCATAAGAAATGTTTATTTTTAATACAAAAACAGCTCCTGCTTAAATCCCTTTCTGTGTGCCCCATACAACATTGACAGCACTGCTAATATTTGAAATTTCAGGCATCAGCAGTAGTTGTGTACTGATTTAATCACTTTATTGTTATTGTTGACATTTAACGTGGTAATTTAAAAAGCCCAAGAGAGTAGTATGAGCTGATGACTTCTTCTTGAGCAGGCTTATTTATTAATGTAGAAACAGTACACGTCTCAATATACCTTCCAGAATCTGCATTCTCTAAGATCACATCTGCAAAATTCAAGCTTTTTGGATGCAAATTGTTTAGCCACATTTTTTGCCTAAGCACTTTTAATATTCAGTTTCGTTGATGTGATAATATAGTCAGTAAAGTAAGTATTGAATCTTGACTTCTCAGGTTAGAAATTGCATTGTGCATCTCTCTTCTCATACCTTGTTGGCAACAGGCCTATTGTGTAAAGTTGAGTTCTGATTCTTTGAAGCAAGAAAGAGGTTATATCTTACAGTGTTATGTGATATTGATAACACTGGTAATTTTGTCTTTTATGTAGTCATACATATGTATATATAGTATTTGAAAGGGCATCTTTATGAAGCAGAAGAGCGAAATATACTGTATAACTGATAGTTTTCTCATAGAATCCTGTATTTCCATATTTATCCTGTTTATGCTAATCATGCGATTGCTGTATATTCATTTTAGCAGATTTTCATTCCGTGCCTGTTGATTTGGCTGTTTTAACTCTGTAGTTTTTATGTCTGAAGATGATCCATAGAAATACAAACAAGGAATTGTATCAGCAGTATTTCATTACCAAAGCTGAGAGATGTCAGACATAATTACTGAGACTAACATCTGGAGTGGTTTATTGAAGGGAAACCTGCCAGGATTGTTAGCACATACAAAGGAGCATTATCCATATGTATGAAGCTTTATAACTAGAGCAAGTTGGGCGAGTACTGCAAGTGAAAGGTATAAAACACAACAAAGAAAATTTATGAATGTGCCTACTGCAGTGATGTGTTTGAGTAAACTACTCAAAGAAGCTGCATCTCAGAGCTTTCCAAGGTAATGAGTACTGCCCATCTATAGGATATTTTGGCAAAATCCTTGGGATACAGATTATTTAAGCTTGCAGTGAAGAACAGGGTTAAACGAAATGTCGGCAGCAGAGAAAAGGTCCAAGGCAGCATGTGATCACAGAATGAGCAGTTGGATTTTGTGCCCTTTTATCAGGCCACTCTTAAGCTCTGTTAATGTTTACTGTAGAAGACAGTTTTGGAGTGCTGAGGGTCTTGCTGCTGGGTCTTCTGCCAGGAGCTTGACAGAATGGTTTGGAAAAAGCATGACTTGTCTATACGCTCCAGCCTGTGTCTCTTCATAGTCTCTCCCTACCAGCAGAATGGGGGCCAATGACCTGTGAGTATTTGATAGTTTTAATGAGCGTAAAGCCTATCACTTACTTTGATGAATGTAAGGTAAACAGGAAATACTGAGGTGGAAATTGAGAAATCATGTTCTCAATCACTTGGAAATTTCCTACCGCCTTTTTGACATTTTCTACATGAGGGTTCCAGTAATGGATGGGATTTTGTGCAACCTCTGTGCAATGCAAAGCTTTAATAGCGGATTCGTGTGTTATAAGTGCAAGTAAAAGTATGTACTCGCATCTGTGTTGCAAGTTTTAAGTTGCTTTTTTTCTGGTGATGATTTACAGTAGTAGCGCCCAATAATGTTAATATGATTATGGCCATAAATACTCTGTACCCATCCATGGTTACTTAGCAATATCTCTTTCTAGCAGGTATATTAGGATAATAGGTTGAAAGGTAACAGTATTGGAGGGATAAAATTGATATTTTAAATAACATTCCCATGTTCTCTCAGTATTATTTCTAAAGCTTTTATTTTATCTGGCTTTCTTATACATCTCATTATTGCCATGCGTATTCACTTTCTGGCCTTTTTCCCCCTTATTGTCTGTTAGATGACTCAGTGATTGCAAAAAGACTTAAAATGTTGATGTCAAATGCCTCTTAACTAGGACATCACTGACATACCTATGTTCTTGATTTCTGGATCTTTTCAGTTATTACATAATTTGTGAATATATATTTTACATGGATTATTTTCAAGTTTGCAAAAAAAGCTGGTCACAAACTCTTCAGTTAGTTCCCGTACAAGTTTTGGTAGGTACTACGATACATACTATGAGGTGTAGAAGAAATACTTTACTGTAAAATGTTTGCTTATGTGAACTTGCAAAATAACCTGCTTTTGGAAAGTGATAAAATTATCTCAATTTATTTTTCAATGATCTGCATAACATATGAATAGGATAATTTGGTATGTGTAAAATGAATTACTGAATACAGACCAAATATTTGAACTTAAACCCATGTGTTGCCTTAAAAGTTGCTAGTAGTTGCTGGTTGCAGAATAGACAGACTGTCCTGTTTTCTTATATAGCTATGGTAAATACTTGTTTACAGATCTGCCCTCAGCAAGAGTTTCAGTTCATGCTTAATAATTAAGAACAAATGAGTCCCCAAGGTGATGTCATGTATTTCGTTATGTCTGAAAAGAGCTAGAGTGCTGTTCTAATTACTTTACTCATTTCTTCATATACCAACTATACCCAGTACACTGGGAACATCACTATTTTGTTTAGAATCAAATAATGTTTGATTTTTATTTTTTTCCTCATTTTTGACAGTTTTAAGAAATCAGATAATTTTCAAGGAAGCTTTAATTCTAAAATGTACAGCTGCATTAGAAGAAAGTAATAGCCCATTAGTCTAATACCTTATGTGTCTGAGGTTAGTATTTTATATTTAATAAAGTCAATTTAACTACATTGAAAGTCAATAAAACCATAGTGAGTATAGTGCAATCAGTGTTTGTAAATAATCATAGTAACTCCAAGACGTATTGAGGATTTCCCCCTTGGGAGGCAGTTATATATTCTTAATTTTGGAATTTTCTTTTGGGGATGAGCTGAAACGTGATTTGAGATGTATAAGAAAACTCCATTTTTTTAAAACACGTTTGCTTGCATGATGAATTGCATTTACTTTCAACAGTAAGTGAAAATAAGAGGCCACAGTGGATTTAATCTTGGTCAACTGTAAACTTTGTGAAACTCATGCATAATGTATATGGATGACATGCGTAAATTAACAGTAGTCACTTATTTATTTTAGAAGTAATAAACAGTGTAATTCATTACACTGATATGTCAATTTTTCATTTAGATCTGTTTTTCCATAGGAAGAAATACTGAAAATATGGTGCTTGACAGTCTTATGGATAAAAATGCAATATATAATGTGCCAGTTCAGAACTGAAACCTCTATTTAATGAAGCTATGCCAGTGCAACAGATTTATGTTGCAAACAAATCTTTCTTGTGCATTTGAAGATCAAGTTAAGAACTTATTTCCTTACATATTACTGGTTTGGTTTTGCTCAAAAGAAAGTAAGTAGAGCATTTATTACAAAAGTTAAGATGCAACCTAAAAACAAATTTATCACTTATGTTTCCAAACAGAATGATGATCGTTATTTAAAAAAGCGTGCATCCTCCTCCCTCCCTCCCCAACCCCTTTAATAACCTTCATGTAATCCTTTAATCCTGTAAGCTTTTATCTGAGGCTTTGTATATACTACCAGAGCAACTTTCTTTCATTACAGCATCATCAAACAATGGATTTCTGATGTTCTGTAGTGCACAGGGAGCATTGAGAATTTTTTTAAAACAATTCCTTTCTGTCACTGCTTTGCCTTTTGGATGTAACAAGTTATTTTCCCCCTGCTTCCCATAATATATTTGAAAGGCTAAGCATTTACAGTTTGGAGGTGTAGTGATAAAAATCTTGCAATTTAATGTTTTTCCACAAAAATTCTTAGTGGGGAATAACTTTAAGGTTGATAAGGAGTGTCATGTAACTCACTTTATTAATTTATGGTCTAAGAATTCTTTCCTTAGTGTATAACAAGCTGACCTTTTGCAAATTGCCAAGACAGGAGGAATAAATGACATTGTTACAATGAAAAAGATGTATAAGTTGAGTGTTGCATTTTTAGTTTTGAAGGCTGAAGGTCTGGTCATATTATTTCCAAACTTTATTAGTGGTTGATACAAAATTAATTTTCTAATGTTTGACTAATTTCCTTAAAAGCTTGATTGCTATAAAAAAGGTTCCATTGAAAAAATTAACATTTACAGCAGTATTCTGATCTTATTCAAGACAAATCTTTAAGCCATTCAAGCAGTTGCAGTTATTTTAAGTATAATGTGTAGATTATATTTTTATTAATTAGATTGTCATTAGCAGTAATGTCCAATTGTTGTCACTGAATAAACTGCGAATTCCTGTATTTGTTTCATGCTTTAAAAACAGAATGAGTGTAGGTTTTGTATAAGTTGTCTCAAAATAGTCTTGGTGTGGGTAAAGTCCAGCATTTTTTTAAACATCAGATCATAGATTATTCTTGTATGGAAACCTACGCATTTTGTAGTTCTCTCCAGTGACTAAAATTACTGGGGAAGTGTCTGTATGCAGAAGGACTGTAAATGCCTCCTCCTGGATTGTTCTTGCTGTCACTCATTGACAGCAGGCATGGAGCAGCATCTCTGCTTCCCACCTTGCGGATATTCATCTTTGGAAAGATTGATTCTGACTTTTTAACTGCCTCTGTCAGGAACATGCATACAAGTTCTATACCTACCTACGTTGTAGGTATTTCTACGTGATTTTGTGGGGAAAAAAGTAGCTGAACTAAGAGAAGATACAGCTTCCTAGGCTAAATTTGATACATATTTTATGACCACGATTTATGTGAAACATAACTAGCAGTATTTGTGAAACAAATTGGCCTCCAGTTTCTTTATATTAAATTAACCTGTTCTGAAGGACTGCCAATTATAATTAGGCTCCTTTTGAAGAATTTACTGGGGATTACATTTTTAAGGGAGCAATTTATTTGGTGAAAACATCTTATGTTATTTACTTACAGTGCTCTTTCCATCATTTTACTGAGAAATTCTGGCCTAGTGTTTGTCACTGCAAGTGTTCAGCCTATAAATTATTGCAGTGAAATGTAATAAGTATTGAAATAGGCCTAGATTATTCGCAACGGGATTAAATTAATTCTTACGTCTCCTGCTTTTGGGAGGAAGGAAAAATGTCACGTTGGCTGTACATACAAAGGAGGAAGAATTTTTATTAAGTCTTAATAAAATTCACATAATACACTTTATTGTTGATAGTATGTTAATTGTAGTTTTAGTTCAAGTTTAAAATAATGGAGTGGTTAGTTGATGTTGGTGCATTTCAGTGATTGGTCATTGCAGATGGAAAAGGTACTTGCTGGTTTCATTCCACCTGTATCCTCTTTTTTCGAGAGCTCTATTTCAAAGCTACTTAAAATAAACTTATCTAGAGCTATACAATTGGAAGTTGGAAAGGAACAAAATTAAAAAAAAATCATTCATTCTAATAATAATTATTATTTTATCCGCCTTCAGTCTGTGTGGTAGGTTTCACAAATTCCCATATTTGTCTCTCAATTTCTGAGAAAATATTTTAATTATTGTTGTAAGAACTGCTAAATAATCGGGTTTCATGCCTGGGTCTTTTGATCTCCCTTTGCATTCTTAATTTTCCTTCAAAGAAAGAAAGCATCCAAAGACTTACCTTAATTTTTATTTTTAAAGCCAATATTGTTTTTTAAGTATTGGTGTCTGAGCTCTAGCAAGAGTTCTATTTATTTAGCAGTATTGAAATGAACTTGCTTATTAAGATCACTGGCTCTCACTTCCAGTATGCCAGAGTTATCAAAGGATTTCCCTTTTATTTATTTATTTATTTAGTTAGTTTTATAAGACATCTTTCTGTTTCACCCTCCCCTGTTCTTCAGAATAAATAGGCTAATTCCTTGACATTTAGGGACCTCAGCTACAGAAATTAAGGATAGTTGCTGTCTGTGTTGGAAAGTGACAAGGAAGAAATAGTGTCCGCTCCCCAAAGATATACATAACTAAATCCAAGAGAATTTACTGCTTTTTATCTCAATGAAAATTCAGCACATTCACTTGTAACATGCAGCCTAAGGACTGATCTCAGTAACTAAGTCTGGTGAAATGTGGAAGCTGGATAACAAAATCTATGTGTTCATGATCTTGCACATGTGGTGTATGAGCAATTGCTCAATCTGTTGGATTAAATACAATGTAGATGTGGTAGGATGGCAAGAATGGCGGATGGTTTTTCTGTCCCTCTGTTCTTCAATCAACCTTGACAACTAAAAAGGCAGTCTTGGTAAGGAAACAATTACTGCGTATTCTGGGAAGATTTTTAATATACCTAAATAGACATCATTTGCTTATTGACTGGTAATTACTGAAGATGACTGCTAGCGGGGGGGAAAAAAAAGCTGTCCTTCATATAAAAATTGACAATTTCCTGCATTGGGAAACTTTGTAAATTAATAAATATCTGAGAAAGCTCAGAAGAAGCTACAGAACTGTGAGAAGCTGTCGAATAATAAGAAGTGATGAAAAGGTCAGAAGAAAGAAAAGGAGAAAACTCATGCTCTCTGTATTCCTCTACTGTAGGCTAGTGCAAAAAGGGGCAGATAAATGTTGTTTAGTCTTTGTCTTGACTGTTACCACAAATTTGAAACCAGACAGAACAAGCAGTGAATGCAATTTATCAATGGGCCATGATCTTTCTGATTTTCAGGGCCTGAAGTGAGAAGTGTTAGGTGCAAATCCAGTAATAATCCTTAAAAGATCTTAGGTGTCGTACCATGGAGCTTTTTGGGTATTGCAGTGAAATGCTGGACTCGTCAGGTGTGCAGGGTCATCCTAATACATTTGAGGCATTCTGTGTGGGATGAGGAGAAAGCCAGGCATCCCAGGATGGTTGGCAGAGTAAGCAGGCAGCTTCGCTAGCTCACCTTGTCAAGTCTGCTTGGAAAGCAGAGAAAGACTGGAGACAACTGAATCCCCAAAAGCTTTCAGTGGGTCTTCTGGCATATGCATCTTCCTGACAGTCCAGAACTTGCTTTTCAATGCAATTGTCTGCTTCCTCTTTTTCTGGTTATGTTTTTTTCTCTTGTCTCTTACTGTATAATAGCTTAAAGTTTTTCACCTTCAGGATAAGTTCTTTTATTATGAGATTGTAGTGTCATGAGCCATCCTTCTGTCTCCTCATCTTTGGACTGATGAGTCTTGCATCCTTTTCTGCACAGCAGTACATTTTAACAAGAACACTGGAGGGTGTCTTCGCTCAAGAGAATTTAGGGTTTATGTTGGCCAGTAAAATGAGATCTAATCTGCTGATTTAAAAACAGGGCAGGGCAAGCTTCTTCTGCTGCTTTTTGAAAGGTGTCCACTGCTGTGTTGTGCGGTGTTCCTTCCCTGGGGTGTATGCCAGGCATGGTCTCTGTTACAAATAGCATCTCAGGAGTCTGCAGTTAAAAAATATCTCACTTTTGGATCTCAGTAGGGCTGATAGCATCTGGCACAAGTTAGACCTGTAGAGAAAGAGTGGCAGGGCTCAGCTCATACCTGATTGTTCAGCTCAGCTTTCAAAAATAATGAGATTACTGCAAGGAGTCAAATGCAAGCATTTCATACAGCCTGTTTGGGCTCATCATAGCCTTAGCTCTAGGGAATGCAGAGTTGAAATTCTGTCATTCATTGAGTTTAGGCGGCCTAGGATTGGAGGACAGCTGAATGGGGACAACGAATAACTGATTTTCATGTTAAAATCTACTCCAAATTGTACTACACCTAACTGAGTTTTTTTACAGTTTCGTAGTGTCCACACTGCTATCATAACCTGCTTTCAACTATATGCATAGCTTTTGTCATCCAAGTAGGATAGAGTGGGACAAGAGTGTATGATTTTACTTAATTGTTTTTCTGTAATGTTTATGTATAGCAATTTCTTCTGTCTGCTGTTTGAATATCAGCCTCTCTAAGGAACAGGAGCTTGTATAGTCAATATAAAAACTGGAATTGTGAAGGAGGCCCATGTCAAAAAAGTGTCCTTCTATCTGCTCCACGTCAGGTATGCCTTAAAGGGAGGGCGCTGAGAAAGTTGCAAGAAACTGAAAATGGTGTTTTAGATAGGAATAGCTCTTTCAACCTTAAGTATAGCATCACAGCGGCTGCACTCTGTAATTACAATGTCACTTGAGAATTGCTTAACAATTTTGATGCTTTAAACTATGACAGGCTAATTCTGAGAAATGTTATTTTAGTTCTGTGGCACTTGCAGTTGTGCACAGCTGCTTGAAATTTCTGAATGTACACTACTTTCTGCTTAGAAATTGGAGACAAAAAGGAACCTCTGAAATGAACTGTCAAGCTTCCTTTAAGGAAGATGATTCAGATCTAACCTTCCACAGTAGGTGGTATCACTAGGGATGAATGAAAAATTCTGCAAGATGTAATGCCATTTCACCAGCAGGAAAACACTTCATATTTAAGATGAAAATGCTTTTTGAAAGCTCCTGGCAGACTCACAGTGTCAATGTAGTTCTTAGGCATTAGGTCTGTATCAGAAGATGAGACATCAGAAGAACAATCCCGGACAATACACTTAAGGAGAACGAGGATGAAATGAAGGTAATACAGATTGAATTTGTCCCTGAGGTTTTTTGCTCAGAAATCTTGTAAATGTCACATTTTAGTTTTTGCAAACTTTACTTAAAATAAGATTCCTTGTGCTGCAGTGTGTGTAACTGTCAGGATGCGTTTGTGAAGCTGTATACCTGTCAGTCAGACTGGATCGCTGAGATTTGACAGAGCTACTGCCTCATGTCTGTACTTTCATAAACTTTTCCTAAGTCTTCTCATCAAAGATGGAGAAACTTGCTAGTGAAGTTAATAGTCTAACTTTTTTTTTTTTTTTTTTCCTTAAACTAGCCATTCTAGGTTGAGTCCTTCTTCCATCTATGTTTGACGAAAACCCACTGTGGAAGTGGTTACCAACCTAAGGCTGGTAGTGTGATTCATATACCTAACGCTGCTGTTCAGCTATCTTAAGTTATAGCTCACCAACAGTTAAAGTAAATACCCTGTAGTCTTGGAAATGTGTGGCACTTTGTCAAATCAAATCCTTTTGTTTTCTTGGTTTTGTTTGCTTTTTCGTAAGTCTTGAGGGACACATTTAAAGCCTGACTAGATTTTCTTGTAGACTTGTCTTTCCTTGATGTACCTCCATAGGTTTCACAGACTTTCTCCTGGCGCACACCAGCGCATCTGAAATCAGAAGCAGTTTCTGTTAATCGTCCAGTACATCTGTCAGGCATTTTGAATCGTGGTAGTTTATGAATACATAGACATACATATGGAGACATACACTGTCTTTTTGTAAAGAAAACCTCTGTATCAGCCATTTTCACTTTATAATTTCCTCCAAATTGAGGAACTTAAGACACTGTGCATCTGTGGTTAAATGAAGAACAATCCAGTTGAAGGACATGATTCAAAGTAAACAGATGTTCTTCTGAAATGCCACGCTGGTCGAACATGGATACTGAAATGGCTAGAAGTCAGATGCAGTCACATGCAACAATTATTGCAAGATAAAAACCCTTTGAAAAAGTAGGTAGTATGGATTTTCTTTTTTGAAGCTTAGTGCTCTGGGATTTTGTGGAATACATTAAAATGACAAACTGTACATCCTAGGAGTCTCTGTGCAGGTGTTGTCAAAGAGCAGATAATTACCAAATGGCTGCTCAAGTAAAGTTTTCTTAGAAAATATTATATTTAGCAATATATTTTTTGTTTTTCTTCTTGTATGGAAGAATGGTTTTTACATAATTTTCAACATGTGACTTCGATACATGTTCATCCCCCTGTACTCGGCACTGGTGAGGCCGCACCTCGAATCCTGTGTTCAGTTTTGGGCCCCTCACTTCAAGAAGGACACAGATGCTGGAGCGTGTCCAAAGAAGAGCAATGAAGCTGGTGAAGGGTCTAGAGAACAAGTCTTATGAGGAGTGGCTGAGGGAGCTGGGGTTGTTTATTTTGGAGAAGAGGAGGCAGAGGGGAGACCTTATTGCTCTCTACAACTACCTGAAAGGAGATTGTAGTGAGGTGGGGGTCAGTCTCTTCTCCCAAGTAACAAGTGATAGAATGAGAGGAAATGGCTTCAAGTTGTGCCAGGGGAGGTTTAGGTTGGATATTAGGAAAAAATTCTTCACTGAAAGGGTTATCAGGCACTGGAACAGGCTGCCCAGGGAGGTGGTTGAGTCCCCATCCCTGGAGGTATTTAAAAGACAGGTAGATGTGGTGCTTGAGGACATGGTTTAGTGGTGGACTTGGCAGTGGTAGGTTAATGGTTGGACCTGATGATCTTAAAGGTCTTTTCCAACCTAAACAATTCTGTGATTCTATGTTAGCTATTTTCTCAAAAAAAAAAAAAAAAAAAAAAAAAAAAAAAGCCTATGTCTTTTGGGGGGTTTGATTCATTATAGTCTTCCCTCCCCCAAAGTTCTCATGAAGCGCTAATAACAGACATTTTTACCAGATACAGTTTCAGTTACTTTATTTAAAACAGAGATAGTAGCAAGTGCATTAATAGCTGTATTACACGTGTACATTTATTGTTGCTCTTAATGTCCAGGGTCTTATTCTGAAACATTTTTGGTCTTCAGCTTCTTTATCATAGTTGTAGAACGTCATACGGTTCTGATGGAGATGGATTTAGACTATTTATTGACTGGATGTTTTTCATTAAATAGGGGTGGTGAACAGAAAGAATGCATTGAAATTCAGTAATATGCATAATTCATCTATCATAATTTAACAAATGAAAAAGACTAAGACAAGCTGCCATCCATCACAATTATTTAACTGCACTCCAGGGTGAGTTAAATTGTATTAAACAACTTCTGGCTTAACAGATTTGGAGAATTGTATTGAGCAAGTTGCATCTTCTCTATCAGCTTACTGCTACTTTTCAGTGATTTACAGTTTTGACATTTGTTACAAAACATTTAATTTGAACTAGAGATTTTTCAAAGCTGTTTGAAAAACAAACTTGCATAGATAAAGCATTATATGTGTCCAGCACATAAATAGCAGCAACCAAACCTAAATTGGAAGCAATACTACTGTAAATCTGCATTGTCCTTTAGAGGTACCTGCTTGTTCCCTGGATTAGATGGTGGGGGGCCAGGGCCTTAAGGGAACTGATTTTCTAGTTTAGGCAGTTGTGTCCAAAGTCAAGGGGAGGTAAATCCCATTGCAGTCCTGAGACTCTTTAGCCCTTAAGTTCGGCACGTGCCTCAATTTCTTTCTTGCCTTGTTGAGATGAATAAACTGTTGTATGTTGCCTGTATGATAGTTTAGCCAAACTAAACTTTCTCCCTATTAATAAGAAACAAGCTAAATAAAGAGGAAAATCCAGTTAACCAAGTAGTTTCTTTGTACTTTTCTACATATGTGATAATTAGCCATTTAATCAAGTTCACATGTTGTGTGTTAGGTGAGAAAAAGATAACAATTTTTTTCTGAGTTCTGATACTGTCATGGAGGCTGTCACAGAAAAGAAATTGCGGCGTGCCAACGCTGAATTCCAGGCGTTGGCACGTAATGATTTAGAGCGAGTATTTGCTTCTGGACTGCGTGACCACGTCAGTGACTGTGAAAGAGACTAGCAAAGATTGGTACAAATTATCGAGAGGATACAATAACAGCAGTGCTGGTAAATGACTCCACAGGGTGGGCTGCACCGGCTGTTGGACACAGCGTAGGTCTGCAGTTTATGGATTGCCGTGTTGCAGCACTGTTGCCAACTGCAGAGTTAAATCTTCAGACTGTGCTCATCTTAACGGGATGTGAAATGTGACAAATTTAAGGACTGTTAGGCTTTCTTCTTTAAGCTGTTGGAATGTGGCTGCCATCAGACCCTGGACATCAGTCTGGAGATTCTGGCTGTACTGTAGGGCCACGTCCTTGGCCGCTGGTCAGTATAACTGCACGGGTGTGATTCAGCAGTGTTACTCTGCACTGTATGGCTTGGCTTGGAGAAGCTTAGGACCTGCCCCTAGAAATGCTAGATGGAGCAAATTGTTGGGCAAAATACCCCTCCTGGGGATTCTGCTGGGAGGCTGTGCTGAGCACAGATGTTGTTTTTGAAATGTTGCAGTTATGTTTTCAAGTGAGTTCATAATTTTGAATGTAGTACTGCAGTGCCTGTTGCACTCTAGGCACAAAGTAGAAGTATCTCTGTAAGGCATTTTAGTTAAGGAAAAAAAAGAATAATAAGGAGGGGACACAACAGAACCACAATTTGTGGATGCTGAACTTCCAGTGTTCCTTGATGTACTGACATAAACTCCATAAAGTCAAATGAATGTAGCTTTGTTTCATCTTAATAGTAAAAAGTCATCCCCACAGATTTGCCTTAGTGTCAGTTTAGGGTCTTTGCAGTACTTACTCTGTTGGTGAGTAACTACTGAATTAGCAACATCATAAATACATGTCTGTGAAATGCTCTTCTGCATTCTTCACAAGTTCTGTACTGCTTTGAAAATATCCAGAGAAATCCTTAGATGTTTCCACCTGGTGGAATTTTTATTAAGTCACCAGAACATTTTTTTAAAGTTTGTATTGTATTTTGTCTCTCCTTAAGTGTAATAATGATATAAGCTTAATAGTTTTAAAACATTTGTTTTTAAAATTGTTCTTTAACATTTTTTCATCTAATTGTTCCTTCTCTTATTTTCTGTCATGAGGTCTGTTCTTTGCAGAACAGTCTGAAAAGGATTCCATTCTCAATCCAGTCCTTTTCATCTTTCCTGGATTATCTCCTTTACTCTTTAATGCATGCACCATCATTACGCTGAGGACATCACATCAATGCTGACTGAGTTAAGGGGCAGTTAACTCCTCTTAAGTGTTGTTCTCTACACTGTCCTTTCTGCTCTTGCCCAAGCTCCTTGTTTCATTAGTCTGGTTACTTTTTTTTGGGTACATCTCTGGTGCTTTCTTTTCTCTCATACATGCGTACCATCTCCAAATATTTTCATATATTCCTAAAATCAGATGTGTTCTTTTCTTGCCTTTGCAGAAAACTTGTGTGTGCCGCCTTCTCCTCCTACATCAGTTACGGCAGCATCTGATGGTGTTTGTTTGTATAGCCCATTTGAAATCCAAAGTTGCATTCCCTGCTGTCATGCTAGAATGAGTGTTCTTCGTACTGCAGCCTTTCCCTTGACTTGCCTTCTTCACTAAAAGCTTCCTGCTGTTGGCTTTTGTGGATTATCACGTTTGTAAGTTTGCTCTTGGCTGTGACTGCATCTTTCTTCCCCCTTTCCTTCCCTTATGCGAGGCTAGTTAGTTTTACCTATCCGCTCTTTGAGGTTGTCATGTAGCTGTATATAGGATATCTTCCATGCCCCCTAGGTAAGTGACTTCTTCCACACACTTATCTTCATTCAGAAAACATCTTCTAACCTGACACTGAGATTATGTGCAAGTAATTAGTCAACTGATTAGGATGAGGGACAGTGAAAGGCAGCCTAAAATGATACTAATTAGGGGATTTTGGCAATGTAGTGAAAGATGAACAAAGATGATTACAGAGAGATGGGCCTTAAAGGCAAGGATTTACAGTTTTTAGTAAAGGATTTACAGTACAGAAGCTGTTGTTGATTTACCATCTGTGAGAAATGCTGCAGCAGTGTTAATGTGAGATGTTATCTTGAGGCTCTCTTCACAAGTAACTTGGCATGATAGTGGTGTGCCCTCTTTAAAATAGTGAAGCCATCTTTGTTGCTTCATTTTTTATTTGTCTGTTTAGGGTGGACCTTCACAGGGGCTACTATTTGCTGTACCAAAAAGACCTCAAGATTCCTTTCTTGCCAGGTTTGGTGAATGTCAAATGGCTCCACATAGTGCTGAGGATATTGTAACGCGGGGATTAGTTCCCTGCAAAGAAAATGCCAGAGTTGGGGCATTGCCATATATAAGCCGTAACGTCAACAACAAGCAAGCACATAGGGAGGCTCTAGCGCCTTTCCTTGGCAAGGAAGAATGTGATCAGAGGGCAGCTGAGTGAATGTGCAACATCCCCATTACCCTCATGTCCTGTGTCTACCTTGCTCTGAAGTATGGTTGGTTAAAAGGACGGCCTCTAAGTAGGCCATTTCTTCTGTTTTAATATGCTTAACTTGGGAAAACAAATCAAAACAAAAAAAAACCAACCAAAAAAAGGTGCGGGGGGAGGGGGGTATGGGTGAATGCCACTAGTCCTTTGGGGCTGAAGAGCAGATCTACTGCTGAAAATCACTGAAGGAGTAAAATGACTAGTATTACTATTGCACTTACCTTAAATAAGTCTCCAGTATGCATTAATTTGAAGCTAGACTAAAATACTTTCCTAAAAAAATTGGAAGGTAAATACGCTAAAAAACAATAAGAAAAATAAGAAATACAAATTTAATGTCATTGTGGTTGCTTTTGTTGAATTCTTGGTTGCTCTCAGGCTTACCTGTGGTTAGGGGGAGAAAAAAGAGAAAATAAAAACTGCCTATGAACACAGGAAAATATGGCTGAATGTAATGTATGTATAAAATGTGGGACACTTGTCTTGTAAATGAGGTAATTTTCTGCAGAAAGGAGATCCATGATTTTCTAGTACTCTCACAACTGTGGAGAAAGAGAGGTGCATTTTGTCAACTATGGTTTAAATTTTACATCAATAAAATAACCTTCTAAGGAACAGAAACTATTAAACACAGTGAAACTGGCCATTCATCTTGCAACTACTAGTCTCAGTTTTAAAGAACAAAAGCTGATTATAAATTTTTCTCCAGAAAGTTCTCATACACAGAATTTCCTGTCTCTGTGAATGTTTGTTTAGTCCTTTATTTACTTTTGTTGAGCTCTGTTTCTGAGGCGTCATTGTTTGCAAATCAATGCCTTTCTAAATAAGATACCATATTTCCCAGAACACTGCTAATCATTTAATGCCACAGGTGAGTTATATCGCAATTTTTTTTCCCCTTGTGGATAAAACAAAGTGTGTGAAAAGGCGGGGTCTGTGGTTGTGTGTGTGTTTCATGAAACATTTTGGACTGGTAGGTTCTATATAAAAATACCTTTATTATTGTTTTTATGTTTAAGTCTTTTTTTTCAAGGAGGATAGACCTGATAAAGAATTTCTCTGCTTCACAATTGAGAACTCTTTTTAGGTTAGGAATTTCCCAGTACTGTCCTTACTGCTACTGTTGACAATTCACTTACTAAAACTTTACTTCACAACTTTAACTTACATAAAACCGCATAAGTATATGGGTGTGCTTGCTTATCATGAGAATAAGACATTTCTTTCCAACAATTCATAGGTGGTTACTTCTGTTTCCAGAAGAAGTGGATTTGGAAGTAGTAGCGGAAGTGATAGTCAAATTTATATGTGGAATGTTACTAATCTCAATAATAAAATTGTTTGGTTTATCCTTGGTAAGAAAGGAGGAAAAGTAAAGCGGGTTATAAAAATGGGGAGGAAGTGGGGGAAAGAGGGGAAGGAGAAATGGATAGCTGTGTGCATTAAAAAAAGTTAGGAATTGTTTAAAATTGATAAGACAAAGCATTAAAAGGGTGAATGGGATGACCAAGTAATCATAAGTCCGTCAAGCAGACATTAATCCCGTGCAAAATAATAGAATGGCTGCCTGGGAATCATCTGTGTTACATACCTTTAATTCTTCATTAATTAGTTTCAATCAACACAAAGTTATGGGAAATAGATCTTTTGTCAAGAGAATGTGATGTTTTGAGAGAACAAGTTTGACTTTTCAAAGATATGTGATATTTAATATTCGTAAAATGCTTGATTTGGTGCCATGTGATATGTTGATTTAGAAATTAAAACGATACAGAATCATCAGCATACATCAAATGTGTTTTAAAAAATGGCTAATAGGTCTCAATAACATAATCGTAGTCAGTAATCAATGTGGAGTATGTGGAGGTCCTCTGAGGATTAATTTTGGATCTGACAGTGTTTAACCTTTTTATTAGTGATGAGGAAGAAATATAGAGTCATTATTGATAAAAGCATGCAGATGACAACAGGGCTAGTGCCATGGTAAGTAGTGATCAGAGGAGAGCTAAGTGATCTTGAAAGCTGGAGTGCAAGAAAGCACTGTATGTTTTGACACAGAAAAGATGACATGCCTCCAGCCTAAAGAAACACTCTCAAGGAAACAGTGATTAAAAAAGACTTGGAAGCCATGCTTTTTGATGTCTGATTAGAAGTTTCTGAAACAGGAGGAATACTTGGCATTATTATAATATCATTGGAATACTTTATCTACCTCATGCTGCATCACAACTCATGAAGGACAACACTCAAGGGAGCTCAGAAGAGCTACTATGTTGAACCATTAGGTGTTTGGAAGCACACCTTTGAAATTCCTTAAATCATCCACTACAATCTATTCAATAAACCAAATTTGCAGTATTTGATCTGGGTTTGCAAACACACTGTAGAGAACTGCTGTTTAATAATTGAGGTGACCCACAGAGTTGCAGGCCGCTAGTAAAACAAGCCTGAATGACTAAACAAATTTAGGCTGAGAATTAGGTGAATTCATTTTTGGAAAAACTTAAGGGTTAAAGTGAACATTCCTTTGATACCCGTGGTTCTGATGGGATGCACCCATGAGTTCTGAGAGGGAGCTGGCTGATGTCATTGTGAGGCCATTTTTCATAACCTTTGAAAGATCATGGCAGTTGGGGGAGGTGCCTCAGAACTGGAGGAAAGCAAATGTCACTCCTGTCTTCAAAAATGGCAAGAAAGAGGAGCCAGGAAACTACAGGCAGGTCAGCCTCACCTCAGTCCCTGGGAAGGTGATGGAGCAACTAATTCTGGAAACCATTTCCAAGCATATGAAGGACAAGAAGGTCAGCAGGAGCAGTCAGCATGAATTCACCAAGGGGAAATGACGAACTTAATAACCTGCTGTGATGAAATGACTGGCTTGGTAGATGAGGGCAGAGCACTGGATATTGTCTGCCTTGACTACAGTAAGGATTTTGATGCTGTCTCCCCTAAGTTCCTCACAGAGAAGCTGATGAAGTATGGGCTGGATGAGCAGACGGTGGGGCGGGTAGAAAACTGTCTGAACAGCCAGGCCCAAAGTGGCACGGAGTCCAATTGGAGGCCAGTGACTGGTGGTGTACCTGAGGGGTCTATACTGGGTCCAGTCCTGTTCAACATCTTCATTAGTGATCTGGATGATGGGGCAGAGTGCACCCTCAGCAAGTTTGCAGATGACCCAAAACTGGGAGGGGTGGCTGATATACCAGATGGTCGTTCAACAAGGGGAAGTGCAAAGTCCTGCACCTGGGGAGGAACAACCCCATGCACCAGTACCAGCTGGGGGCTGCCCAGCTGGAAAGCAGCTTTGCAGAAAAGGCCGTGGGGGTCCTGGTGAACACCAGGTTGACCATAAGCCAGCAATGTGCCCTTGCAGCAAAGAAGGCCAATGATATCCTGGGCTGCATTGGGAGGAGTGTTGCCAGCATGTCAAAGGAGGTGATCCCTACCCTCTACTCAGCACTGGTGAGGCCACAGCTGGAGTGCTGGATCCAGTTCTGGGCTCCCCAGTACAAGAGAGACATGGACATACTGGAGAGAGTCTAGTGATGGGCCACAAAGATGGTAAACGGACTGGATCACCTCTCATGTGAGGAAAGGCTGAGAGAGCTGGGACTGCTCAGCCTGCAGAAGAGAAGGCTCAGGGGGAACCAATCAATGTCTATAAGTACCTAAGGGAGGGTGCAAGAAGGACGAGAGCCAGGCTCTTTTCAGTGGTGCCCAGTGACAGGACCAGAGGCAATGGGCACAAACTGAAACACAGGAGATTCCCTCTGAACATCAGGAAACACTTTTTTTACTGTGAGGATGACCATGCACTGGCACAGGTTGCCCAGGGAGGCTGTGGAGCCTCCAACCTTGGACACACTCAGAAAACATTTGGATGTTGTCCTGGGCAAGCAGCTCTGGGTGGCCCTGCTTGAGCAGGGCAGTTGGACCAGATAACTTCCATCCTTGGGGATAGTAAAAAGGCATCTGGAGGTGGTCCTGGGCAGCCTGCTCTAGGTCAGTGGTCTCCAAACTCTTTTGATCACAAGGTAAAAGATTTTTGAGCATGCACTCCCAATATGTGTATAATTATTTATAATTTATATACACATACTACTATACAAATGTAATTCGTACAGTTAAAGCATGCACAAAAAAAGACATTTAAAAAAGATTATATAAAGATGAAATAAAAATATTTTTGAATTTTATTTTAGTAATGGTAAAAACCCTGTTGTTCTCCTAGTTAAAATATTGCTATTAATAATAAATTTTATGGGTTCAGCTATGTGATTGAATATGCTTCATTATTTTTTAAAATCTTGGTTTAACACTTTATGATGCAGCGATTTGAAGATCTGCCTCTTAAGTTCAGTTTATTTTGATGTTGATAATTTAAATTTTTTTTGGCTGAATTCTTGTGATATCCGATTAGGTCGTCACTGTTGTTACCTTGTAATGTGGCTGACAAAGAGCTCTTACTAAGGAGAAATGTCAGCTCTGCCATTTTCTTGTTGTTTGCTTGTGCTTGCATTATTAGTATCATTTTCAGACTTTGGTTTCTTTGCAGCAATTTTTTTGAGTCACTTGTCCATTTTGTTACTTTACTTCAGTTAAAACTAGATAATATCCATAAATCCACTTAACTAGGCACACTTGAACTGCTATAGATTGCAGTTTGTTTAAAGCAAACGATCGAGTGAGGGCATCACTGTCAGCCCCTCTGCGTTGTGGAGCACCCACTCTTCCCCCTGTAAGACGTGACCGTCTGACATACCAACTGAGTGTGCCAATGTCCAGCTGTATATTAAATATTAGTCAAGCTTAATTTCTTTCTTATTTCTACATTTAAAGAAAAAGCAGAAGTTCTAGTATTTTCTTCCCACACCCAATGGATTGTCTTGCACGCACCCCACTTTGGAGACCACTGCTCTAGGTTGTCCATGTTTGGGGTGGGGGACATGAGATGACCTTCAGAGGTCCTTTCCAACCTCAACCCTTGTGTGATTCAAGAATCCAAAAATACTGAGAAGTAATTTTACAAACACATTTAAATGGCATGTTTGAGATGATGTTGTTGTAGTAACTGGATTATTCTGTGCAAATGCTTCTTTTGGAGAGGAGGACAAACATGAAGAGGACACGATAGCTATGGATGCATAATCTTCGAATTAATACCAGGAGGCAATTGTAGGGGAGTGTCATGCTTCCACACCTGAAGCTGAAAAGAGGACTGTCTTGCTAGCTCATGGGAGCAGTACTTTGAAGGGCTGTAAAGAGTTACGAACATTTGCTGAAGTGAGAAAGATTGAACTAATCATCAGGATCTGTACAGCAGCAATAGGGAAGGAGGGGGAGGGAGAGACAGAGGCATTTTGTGAAGGAAGTTTGAACAAAAAAATTAAACAAAAAGAATATATCCTAAGTCCCAGAAATGTTAAACATTATGGAAAAAAAAACCACCATGCAAAACACACTGATTTACTGTGTTAAACTCTTCTTCTAGTATGTTTTGACTTGAACAAATAATATTTTGCTTTTCCAAGCTGCTTAGTTGTGGGCTATCACCCTTGGCTCCAAAGGGGGCAGAGGAACTGCAAGATGTGAATAGGTCAGGCTGGCTGAGAGTAGCATGGGGGACTGCAGTCCATGATTTGACATGACCATAGGAGAAATATCGAATTCCACCCGTGAACAGAGTTGAGAGCCAAGACCTGAAATGGTGTTCAAATAGATTATTAAAGAAGAGAACGCAGTTAGCTCAGTAATTCTGACATCTCTATGATTTAAAATGTTTAAAATCTGTGATTGCATTTGTCACTAAAAGATATGCTCTGGTTCAGGCAGGAATTAATTACTTCAAGTCCTGCAGTCTGTGCTGTACATTGGGTTAGACTGGGTGATGACAGATGAATGTATGAATGTCTCGCATCCACTTGAAATATCCCTGTATTTGGACTGCATTGACACTTGACACACAATTCTTAGCACCCACTGAAGTCTTTAGACCTATTGGCTACCCCAAAAATAGAGGCCAAACATAACTTGCATTAAGATTTTTAAACATTTAAGATGCATTTACATAAGAAGAAAATTGCCCCAAAAGCTCAACTCTTCATTGTTTTCTCTGTAAGTAATTGAAGGTAAACTAAGAAAGAGACTTCAAAATACATGTAAAAATATATCTATATACACCATATATAACAGGTTATATGATATTACTAAAATACTATAATAAAAAGTGAGTACTTTCAAGTAATTAAGCCAAAAACTCTGAGCTAGCCTAATCTGTCATAAATCAGTGATACTGTCCTAATCTATACTGTTTGGAGACATGAGCATACATTTAGCTTTTATTAGATTATGCTATCCTAAAGTGAACTTTGGCAACTGAAAGGGTAAGACCTTCCCAATTTAGTAACGTACTGGGGTCCCAGGAATATCAGACCTTTTTCACAAAGGATCAGAGATGCTTATCCCAGTGTTATGCCCTGGACAAAACATCCCTTTCGTCAGGCATGGAGCAGGAGTTAGTAGAAAGCAAAAATAATTTGAATCAACCTGACAGTCCTTGGATTTGTTAGTACTCAGGTACTACAGTCACTCACACACAGACCTGAAACAGTTTCTACAAGGTGAGAAAGCATGAAGCTCTGTGTGGCCTCAATTTGTCTTCTTGTTGTGGTACAACATTTCAGTGAGTTTAGTGCTGACTTAATCCTCTTATAAGCAAGAATTAGAAGTAATGATTTTATCCAGGTAGTGTAGCAGTAGCACCCTGTTCTGCTATGTGGAAGATTCAAGAGTTCAGTCTTTGGGTCATATGAGCTTGGACATGTCAATGTTGCAGCAGTAGTGTTTTTAATACTCTCGAATGTGCATCTGTCTTGTAGTTGATCAGACCTTGTGAAAATGTCAGAGGTTTCTAAAATTAATTATTTCTTCCCCTTCTGGGAGGAGGTTATAGATGTGATGAATGAAATAAAGTATAATTTATTGCAAGAGATAATGACTAAAAATGAAGAAGAAAAAAAAGCAGTAGCTAACTACATTTAAAAATAGAAAGTTATTTGTACCTGTAGCACAGTGAAAGCCTGTTGTGCTGACTGAATTTAACAAGCAGACCTGGGATTCAGTCCTTGGCGCTGCTAACGACTGGAGGCGTTATTGATGTAGTGAACTAATTACCCATGTGATGAAGTTGCCTGCTGGAGTTTTTTTGACTGCTCCATCACTATGGCACCTCCTACAGGTTAATTCATTGAGCAGCACAGGTAAAACCTCCAGATGGAGGTCCTGCTCTCTTTTCATCCAGGCACAAAGGGTTGTACTGACAGCAGTAACTAAATCGAGATGAATATTTTCCTGAATTATTGATCGAGTAGCTAGAGCTGTATCATAGAACTAAATGGTTTGGGATGCATCTGTAGCAGTTCATAGTCACTGCATGGGAAAATGCATACACAGTAACTTTAAAAAGCAAAACAAAATGAGTAACGGCCTTTCTCACCTGAAGGCAAGTCCCCAGATTAAATGCTGCAGAAAACCTGGAGATATAAAAAAGAAAAAAAAAAGGGGTGGGTGGGGGAATTCTTTGATTAGCAGGCAGGGCAGGGGCTCCATGGGCTTCAATATCTATTTGAATTCTTTCTATGTATACAATTCTTTTACGGCATTTGTTCTCAAATGTCTCAGTACACATATTAAAATTCAGAACATAAACAGCTCATTTAATTAGATGATAAACTAGTTCACTTAAAATTTATAGGGAAAAATGCCATTTGTAATATAGTCTAATAACAAATGGAATGAATACCAATGTGTCCTGTCTATTTTTTCATTGCTCAATCCATTGATGAAGTAGAATATAAAAGTCTAGGTTTGGACCAAATATATTGAATTTTGATATATCAGGCAGAAGAAATATAAAATCCATCTTAACATTATTAGTTTTCTGAAAATATTTTAAGGTTGTGGGATCCTTTATACAGAAATGTTTAGTGGTGGTATTTTTTTTTTTTTTAATTGTGGTATAGCTGAAAAGCCTCTGAGACCAGCAAAGCTAACGCTGCCTTTGTTCTTTATGTAAAGCTAGAAGTGTTTTGTAAATAGTCTGGATTTCTCATCCAAGCTTAATATGCTGTTATCTAACAGGATGCACTAAGTGTTCTGTAACAACTGCAGAACTCATCAAGCAAATGGAAAGATTAGCCCTGAAATCAAGCTTCAAACTTTTATTTTCTCACAATCAATAGGCAAGTAATGCACGTTGGATTTATAATGATATTGAGATTGACTGTTTAAATCCTTTTTAAAGTTCAAAGCTGGAAACACATTGTGTGTACAAGCAATCCACAGTAGAGTTTCTAAGTGGAGGCTTGTGATAAATAAGTGAAATTGGGTTTGACTGAAATGGCCCATCAGTCCCATATGGGTTTAGCAGGAAGATTTCAGGCTCAAAAAGACAGGGGTTTGGAGAAGCATCAAGCATTGGTTTCACATCACCTGAGATTGCTTTGTGGAGTCTGTCTTCTGGGAGACGTAAAGACAAGAGGCTCATTAAAAATGAACAGCACGGAGGAGAATGATTGAGCTTCAAGTACACTTGTGTTTTTTAGCTTAAAGAGTTTAAAGGTGAAGATATATTTTAAAAGCTCAACTGGCAGATGAGAAGAATGCTGTCAGGTTTCTCAATGATAATCCCTTTATATATAGATAAATAGGATATTATAGTAGTTTTTTTGACAACAGAAAAAAAAAAAACAAACCCAAACCCAAAAAACTTACTCAGCTCAGAATGTCCAGATAGTTGGATGAAATGATAGTTAATCTCAGCTATCAAAATTGGATTTGATAAAACAGGTTGTCTTCAGTCCCACTATCTGATAACTTCAGAGGCAGTATTAACTGTCTGTAAAAGTTGTGGAAGCCGGGGAAGAAATTAGTCTTGGGGCTCACTTTGAGGATATTCTGCACTGTACTAGCAATCCAGCCATGGTATCTTAAAGTTTGCTCTGGGCCCATTGTCTTAGAGCTGACTTTTGCCTATTCCAAGACTTTGAACTATTTCGCACTGTTGTATTTATTGACCTTAGAAAAACATAATGATACTGAGCTTTAAAATCAGAACTTACCTTCTTATTTGCTTCTTATTCTCATATTATCTGTGCTGTTAACGGATACAGTTATAGTAGTTATACAGTAGTTAAAGTAATTTAAAATATCACAGGTTTTGATTATTCTATGACAGCATGAGGGTTGTTTGTCAATGTCTGTCCATTTACCTAACGCTGTAAGGCGAGGAATGAACAAAGCTACTTTGACCTATGAAGTAACACTTTGGTTTGTTCAGTCTGAGCAAGTGTTGTTTAGCTCAATATGAACTGTAAATTTATGTGATAAATGTGTTGAAGCAACATAGTCTTTTTCTCTTAGTCTCATAGCATGAAATGCAGCTGAAAGCTGATTTGTTTTGTGAAAACTTGTATGACTCTTGGCACAACCATAGAGAAAAGAACAGTGGCTGCTTACTGTGTTGCTTATTCTTGCCTTCATTCACATCCATTCATTCATGCACATCCATTACAATGTATGGAAGAACTTTTGAGGGCATAATTGAATAGCATAATTGCTAACTGAGAATGAAGATGTTGAATTTTAGTAATTTTAGGAAAAAAGTGCTATTTTTCAAAGTTATTAAAAAATACCTTAGTGAAAATCAGATTACACTGGGATCAGGAACTTGATGGCTTTGTGAGTTGAACGGCTGGCAGTGCTGGTTATGGAGAAGGTGGTTTGACTGTCTTTCATTAGGCTGTATTTCCCTAGAGCCTGAGGATGGATGTAGCATGAAAAGGTTTGTCCTCATGACAAAGTGAAAATCTAATACAATGTTTCCTGAACGGATGTTAGAGAAATGGTCTGGTGTGGTCTCGTAATCACAGTCTTGATGATTGTATGTTTCTTAGGTTACACTGTGTTTTAAATAAAGTGTTGGGATGAGCAGACCCTTTATTATGATGGATTTTGGCTGCGAGACATGCGTTTCAATCCCTTCCGCCCAGCTGGGGGGAAAAAAAAAGACTGACTATCCCCACCCTGTTTTTTCCTTCCTTCTGAATTGCATTTTGTTTCATCTCACATTTTCCAGTATATACATTGCTTTCTTGCATACCATCTGTGCTGTTTTGTATTGTTTCCCACTTGTACAATTTTGTATTGTTTCCCAAATCCCTTCCCCTGCTCTCTTCTCCCCTCCCCTGGACAACTCTTTCTGGAGCAGCTCTACTATGCTGTATTTTAGTGATATACAAAGATGCTGGGGTACGCAGGTGAAGTGAAATGGAGTAAGCAGTTTTTAGGATAATTACAAAAGTGGAATTAATATGAAGCTACTGAAAGCAGACAGCTGTCTTCTTTCCTTTTGTTGAAATTTGCCTCTCTTTAACAGATCATCACAACTGTTTACGTCCCTCGTAAATACCATGATGAGTGATTCTTGAGCTTGCCTTTTGTCAGAGCAGCACTTTACCTAAGGAAACAATTTAGGATTTTGCCTCTAGGCCTTGGTAGCTCTATAGGAGCAAATGAAATCAGGAAAAAAAAGAAGTCAAATGAGTAATTTCTTACTATGTTTAGATGTTTTCTTTTTAATATTCTCAATGTGTGTTCTTTTTCTGGGGCCAGTCCTATGTAATATCTTTATCAGTGATCTGGACAAGGGGATCAAGTGCACCCTCAGTAAGTTTGCAGATGACACCAAGTTGGGTGGAAGCGTTGATCTGCCTGAAGGTCAGACGGCTCTACAGAGGGATCTGGACAGGCTGGATCAGTGGGCCGAGGCCAATTATAGGAGGTTCAACAAGGCTCAGTGCCAGGTCCTGCGCTTCGGTCACAACAACCCCAGGCAACGCTACAGGCTTGGGGAAGAGTGGCTGGAGAGCTGCCTGGCTGAAAAGGACCTGGGGGTGCTGCTCAACAGCCAGCTGAATATGAGCCAGCAGTGTGCCCAGGTGGCCAAGAAGGCCAATGGCATCCTGGCTTGTATCAGGAATAGTGTGGCCAGCAGGACCAGGGAAGTGATAGTGCCCCTGTATTCGGCACTGGTGAGGCCACACCTCAAATACTCTGTTCAGTTTTGGGCCCCTCACTACAAGACATTGAGGTGGGTGGAGCATGTCCAAAGAAGGGCAGTGAAGGTGGTGAAGGGTCTCGAGCACAAGTCTTATGAGGAGTGGCTGAGGGAGCTGGGATTGTTTAGTTTGGAGTAGAGGAGGCTGAGGGGAGACCTTATCACTCTCTACAACTACCTGAAAGGAGGTTGTAGCGAGGTGGGGGTCGGTCTCTTTCCCCAAGTAACAAGTGATAGGACTAGAGGAAACTGCCTAAAGTTGCACCAGGGGAGGTTCAGATGTGATATTAGGAAAAATTTCTTCACTGAAAGGGTTGTGAAGCATTGGAACAGGCTGCCCAGGGAGGTGGTTGAGTCCCCATCCCTGGAGGTATTTAAAAGACAGGTAGATGTGGTGCTTAGGGACATGGCTTAGTGGTGGACTTAGTAGTGTTGGGTTTACAGTTGGACTTGATGACCTTAAACGTCTTTTCCAACCTAAATGATTCTATGATTCTATGATAATTCCAGCTGCACATGCTTGGACATGTTTTGTTGATAGCTCTCCTCAGTGAACTGAAAGAAGTAGTGAAGGTAAGATTGCAATAAAATCCAAGTGAGGAAAGGTTAGAGGCATTCTACATAATAATTGAATTAATAGGGGCAGCTTCTGTTACCAACATAAGAAATCACAAGTAGATGCTGAGTGGAAAAGACATACCTTTGTCCATCGGCTGACAGAAGGGTGAATCATAGAATCATAGAATTGTTAAGGTTGGAAAAGACCCTTAAGATCATCAGGTCCAACCATTAACCTACCACTGCCAAGTCCGCCACTGAACCATGTCCTCAAGCACTGCATCTACCCGTCTTTTAAATACCTCCAGGGATGGGGACTCAACCACTTCCCTGGGCAGCCTGTTCCAGTGCCTGACTACTCTTTCAGTAAAGAAGTTTTTCCTAATATCTAGCCTAAACTTACCCTGGCGCAGCTTGAGGCCATTTCCTCTCGTCCTATCACTTGTTACTGGGGAGAAGAGACCAACCCCCACCTCTCTACAACCTCCTTTCAGGTAGTTGTAGAGAGCTATAAGGTCTCCCCTCAGCCTCCTCTTCTCCAAACTAAACAACCCCAGCTCCCTCAGCTGCTCCTCATAAGACTTGTTCTCTAGACCCTTCACCAGCTTCATTGCCCTTCTCTGGACACTCTCCAGCACCTCGATGTCCTTCTTGAATTGAGGGGCCCAAAACTGGACACAGTACTCGAGGTGCGGCCTCACCAGTGCCGAATACAGGGGCACTATCACCTCCCTGGTCCTGCTGGCCACGCTATTCCTGATACAAGCCAGGATGCCATTGGCCCTCTTGGCCACCTGGGCACACTGCTGGCTCATGTTTAGGCGGCTGTCAACCATCACCCCCAGGTCCTTTTCAGCCAGGCTGCTTTCCAGCCACGCTTCCCCAAGCCGGTAGCGTTGCCTACCGCTGAAGTGCTGCAGACTACTGCTTCAAAGTCACAACTGGCTAATGTATGGTCAGGGAGTTAAGAAAGAGTACAGAAACCACTGTCATGTTTTACTGTAGTTTTTCAAAACAGATGTGTCATTTCAAGTCCTTTAAGAGGTACTGAATGTTAACTCATCAAAAGAAAGTATACCCAATTGTTACCTTCTGTATATAACTGCAGTATGTACAGCTGTTTCCCACCCTCCCAGTATGTCCTTACTAGTCTCCATTTCAAGTAAACGGGGAAGAAAATATGTCTCCCACATCTCTGCTCTGTAGCATCTGCTTTCTTTGCCAACCCAGATGACTGAATGCTTTTACACGTTTAGTAAAGGAGTTTTGTGCACTCCTGGGTGGTAGCTATAAAAATAAATTAAGTGAATCCTATGCTATAAACTATATGAAAGAGGTGTTCAGTTGCGGTTTTGTTTTTCTCAGGAGGCTTATTCCACTGCCAGAATATCTTTTGAATTTTTAATTCTGTTTTAAGTATGTGAAAAGAAGGTTCCTTTTGTTAGTTATTTGTAGGTCAAAGCTTTATGTCGAAACGTTTCAGGCAATTTATGCAAGGGACTTCTACATTTTGAAGCACGGTTTTGTCATGTATTTGTGATAAACAAGATAAAAAAACATATGGGAAATCTGCCTTTTTTTTATTAATTTTTGTAGTGGTTTTGACCACAGTCCAGAATTTCAGCAGTTTGAGTCAGCTCCAAAACACATGTACATCACTCGTCTCTCTTTTGCAACAGGTATGCCCAATATGATCTCTTTAATAAGCTATATACATCTGTAGGTTAAATATATGTTACAAATTGGACTTCTAGTTGTTCTTGAAAAGTCATTCCAAAGTACTTATCATATGGAGATCTTTTTTTCTGATAAGGCTTTCTTTCAAGGAAGTTACCATAACAATATTTATTACATTTGTAAAGCAAATTTCCTGATCTGGAACTTGATTTAAGTATTAAATTAATAGTTTAAAAGGTACAACACTATGCATACAAAAAGAAATGAAAACTAAAAAAATGCCAATACAAAAAACAACACAAACTACCAAACACCCCCCAACCACTAAAATTTATCCATAGCATCTGTTTGTACAAGGAATGTCTCTCTTAGTATTAACTTGTGTTGGACTGGTAGACCAGCTAGTAGTTTTAACACCCAACATGGTATCCTTCCCTATTACTAAAGCATAAAATCCAAATGACTTTTGCAAATATGCTTGTTTAATATTATCTTTCAAAATAGGGTTTCCTAAATACTTTTCTGCATAATGCTGTACTTTCTTTATTGGTTTGAACACTTGAGTATTTCTTTTGGTAGATGTGTTCTAATTAATGACAACTGCAGTGGGGATATAATTTGTGTATGTAAGCATACACGTGCACTTGCCCATATAATCCATGCCATACATTAAGAAAAGCTGTCACTAATATTGCAAAATCAAACACCTTGGCATTAAAAAAATGCCAGAAATAAGTTTGCTCACGGAATGTTAATATGCACCCATTTTCCCATGGACCTCATAAATATTCACTGATATAAAAATGACACAAATGTATGGATATTATTTGCTTACAAGAGATGGGTGATATTTATTTTAGGAGCCCTTATTCAATGTCTCGTCTTTTATCCTTGGTGAGTGGTATCTGTTCCTATGTCTTGGTATCTAAAAGGAGTTTAAATGCGCGTTTTGAGGTTCCTTTTTTTTCAGGGCTTTTCACTAGAGTCCAGGAACCCAAATTTTGAATTATTCTCAGTATCTGTTAGGCAAGTGTAATTTTTCAGAAAACATTTTATTTGTCTATATGTGGGCAGGTTTCCAGGGGAAGTTAGAACTGACAGATGTGTCTTCCATAAAATGCAACTTTGCTACAGTGTCCCGTGTCACCAAAGCCGAAACATTTTTGGAGACATTTGTGTTGATTCAGTTTCTGTCAGGTAAATGGAGGGATTTACAATTGTAAATGTTTTATGAACATGCGGTGAGCTTTTGAAGTCTCATAAATAACAGCTTTAACTGTTTATCCAAAATGATTTTTTCCTATATGCTGTCATCACCTGTGATACTGCTGGAATTGGGTCCGTGAATTCGGAACTCTCTAGCATTCTCATATCACCTTTTCCACATATCTTAGCACAATTTTGTATCATTTGCCATCTGTTATTCTCCTTTACAGCCAGAATTAATATCTGGCCTTTCTTCGTTGCAAAATACATCTTTTACCTCATCGTCTTCTCTCTGGCTCATGAGATTTTTCCAGATAATTCTTCCATCCTGTACCTTTTTCAGAACCCTTTCTGAGCACAGCCGCAATCAGAGACATTCTTTAATTGTAAAATCTGTTCCCTCTCGCTCTTCTCCCTCACCCCCGCGCATATGCAGACTTGACAAAATGTAGATACTGTTTTAAATTAGACCGACTTTATGCAGCACATGGTTTTTCAGACTCCCTGACCAGTAATCTAGATTACAGTATTATTTTACAGCTCTGAACACTTGCCTCTAGTATAAATCAAAAACTGGGTATATTTTGAGAGAAAAGAAATGTTCCATTTTAAAACAGACTACCCACTGTTGAAAGCTCACTTGTAAAACCTGGATAAGAATTTTTGGTGTGCGTATGTCACTGCAGATACGTGGCAGCTCTGCGTGCACTTTGGAGGTGCACAGAGAAGAGTTTCTTCTACTGGCTATCTCTGAGCTAGCATGTCTGGAAAGTCCTTTTAATGTGTAATGCTGTAACACCTTTGAGAGGGCAGGTAAAGCCTTTTTTTTCTGAGAATCTACACACAAAGCAGAATCCAGGCAGGACATTATGTCCTGTTTCTCATACGTTCCTTAAACCGTCCGTTTATGTAGCTGTAGTTAGTTTACTTGAAGGCTTATTGGCTCAATCATTTATTGATTTCAGAGAGGTAAACAATTTTGTATTAGGCAATTTCTGTCATCACCGTATCTTTAATAAAAGTTATGCAGCAGACCAGACCTGTCGTACAGGTTTAGAGACAGCATTTAAATTTTTTATACATTAAAAATTGTCCATTGATTCCCACTTCTCTGTTAGCCAGTTTATAATTGAGAATGGCTTTTTATTTTCCACTTTATGACTTCTTACCTGCCCCCAAAGGAGGAGTAGTTTATTCTCTGCTTTGATGGTTTGTCAGCTTTAGGGGCTCAGGGTCCCATTTTCCTAATGCTGTGTTTCTCAGATCATTTCTAATTGTCATGAGAGTCTCTGGATAGGATGATTGCCCCGAAATCTAAAACTTTAAAAATGTAAAAGGAAGCACAAGGCAGCACAGTAATGCTGCCTCACCGTCCTGAGCAGTAACTGTTGGGGATGAACAATGACTCATTGACAGTCTAGTCAAGCTTAACAATTGCAGTTTGTCACAGTTTTCAGTTATTTCACTTTTCGTTTGCCTTGGTATGTTGTCCAGATGATGTTCTTGGTTCATTGCTGTTGGATGCAGGGATGTTCATGAGGACAGGAGGGAATGTGGCTGGCTGAGGAATGGTATATTCTTGGTTTGGGCAGAGGCTCCTTTTATTTTTAACAGACAGAAAGAAAAGATCCATTGCCTAATAGGAGATTAATCTTTCACTGCATTATCAAAGCACCCTGATACTGCACATGATCTAGACACCCAGCTTTTGGATCAGATATCAAAACTTTTATTTCTGTTTCAAAGAATAGCTACATTGTACGTAGAGTTAATCAACATAAACACATTTCCAGTGTGAAACTGAAAATACAGAGACAACAGAATTTAGAATACTTTTAAAATGAGATAAAGAAGAATACCAATAAAATGTGGGATTCACTAAACTCATCTTCTGGGTTCACCTATTCTGCAGGGGAATTCATGGTACTATGGCAGACCAGAAACCACAGGGTTTTGCTGTAAAGAAAAAATGTATTTTATCCCAAAGCAGGGCCCTTGTATCAGTTGTAGTATGCACATATGTTCCCTGCCAATGCTAGCACTGATACTTTATAAGCATCACAAGTTGTAGCACTTGTACATTTGATAGGAAATTTTTGATAAAAAGTACATATTGATTTCAGATCATTGCAGTATATAAGACGAACAAAAATAAAGCAGTGTCCAGCATAACTTGAACTTTTTTCTATGTTAGTTTTTGTCACTGAACTGACTTTGTCTTCTATTATCCTACTTTTTTATAAGGTATTCTTGGAGAGTACTTCATAACAGATGTTGTAGTTAGTCTGTAACACACAGAATACTTTGAATAAAACTTTATTCACATTAGGAAAAATATAGTGTATTCTTTATCCCATTTACTTTAATTGGTTGCTTTCATCTTAAATTATATTCCTCACTTAAGCTCATAGATTTTTCAAGATCTAAAGTAATTTAACCAAGTAAAAATAGAAACGTGCAAAAAGTACTACATTTGGACAATGGCATGGTTATATTGAACTGGATTCACAATGGTTAAATGGATAATTGCAGTTGAAAGAACCATAGGCTGTAATAGACTGTGTTGCATCTTGTGCATTTGTGAATTCTATTTCTCTTAGGAATCCAAAAATATCTATAAAATGTAGCATAAGCCAAAGAATCTTAATGGGATATGTATCTCCTGTTTGACTTATAAATATTTCAGTCAGCACAGTATTCATCCTTTAAAGTACAGTTTGGCTATCCAAACTCTAATGCCAGTATAACAGGCAGAGAAATTGCTTTGCTTGATTAAACTATATAGCAGACAATATGCATCTCGATTGTTATTATAAATTCTAATAGCAAAAATGGGCAGAATTTCTCAAGTGTACTAGTTGATTATAAACAACTGCTCATCCTGGCAGTAGCTCGTGTTTCAAAACAGTGCAATGATGAGAGACATTAAAGACCACTGATAATTTTTCAGATTTTACTAGCCCTTGTTGATATGATATATGAATAAGTTTTTATGAAGCGGAAACCTTGTACAGTAAGAGCGTTGTGACTAGGAAATAGGTGAAGCACTGCAGAAGAAAGCAGGAGGGCTTGAGTTAGATGCAAATGTAGGGTTTTGTTAAATGTGATGACCCATTTCTAAAGAACTTCATCTTGTTTGTAATACAGTCAGATGTGAGGGTCAGAACTTTGGGGAGAAGGCATAAGCCATTAGGACTGTCAATGACTCTTGATTTACAATAATTGTTACTTGGCTAATTTGGCTAGGCTTTTTTTTTTTTGTTTTGTTCCAGTAAGATGTTCTGTGTTACTCTTAGTTCAGTCTATAAACTTGCCTATACTTCCAACAACTACATATGCCTTGTATGCTGTTTTAATCCACAAAAGATTTTCCAAAAAGTCCTGGTTGTGCAAAGCCTTCATTAGTATTCGTCTTCCCCTTAGTGGATGGCTGTAGAAAGAAACATGGCTTGGCATCTGGGCTGTTACAGATCTTATGTACGCTGGTCAATTCTCTGGACAGGTGGCTGTACAGTTTGATTACTCATAGTAATACTTGCTACAGTTTGGTTATTAGTTGTGGATGGGAGTGACTTAGGAGTGGAAGGAGTTCCAAAGTTCCTTTTAAATTCTTCCTGTAGCAGATGTGAAGATTAGATACCTCTTTTGAGGAAGTTATAAGATAGTAAAATCATAAAGGTTTGAAGGAGGTAAATGGCAACGATAAAAGAAAAAAAAAAAAAAGAAATCCTGACAGAGTGATTTAGCTATAGACTCTCAAGAGAAATGAAGAAAAACAAGCAGTGAGAAATGGTCCTGTGTTGACAGAAGAATGGTCTAGACAAGTAGAACTATCATTCTATTTAGCCATGTTTTTGACATCTTCCTAACTAGTGAGAAGGGGAGAAGCCTTTACTAACCATCTGGAATCACAAACTCTTCCCTTTTTTCCAATATTGGACACTTTGCAGTGCTTGGCTGCGCTTCTGGGTTTGAGCAAGAAAACACTTTAAAGTTTTCTATGTCTTCTTATCGCTAGAGAAATGTATGATGTAATGAGGTACGGGAGCTATTCTGTACATTCATTACTCCTGTGTTTGAATTGTAAACCCTGATTTATGCCAGGTTTTCTTGGGGTATATGTTTTTTCACAAGCTGGACTATGTTGCACACTGCATAACTTGATATTTATGTCCTAGTATCATTTGGAGTATCTTTGCAAGGAAACTACCTTTTGCTTCATCTGTGGTTTGGGTTTTTTTTTATTTTTTATAAAAAAGCACAAACAGGTTTGTGAAAGTTGATGTTTTTCTTTTGTGTCTGAAAGTTAGCTTGTGGCTTATTTTATGAAGTTTGAAGTAATATTTATGCAAGGTCTAGAACAAATTTGTAAATGGCTGCCTAATTTTCTAAGCCTTCCTGCTGGAAATGTTGCAGATGTTATTTGATATACTTTATACAAATCTCTTGTATTTCTGAATTTGTTTAACTTTACGAGAGAGATAATTTAGATCTGTTGTTATCATTCAGGTGAAATATTAGAGTTTGGAGTTGCAAGTTCTTTAATGGGTTTTCTGTTCCCACTGGATTATCTAATTGAATCTTGTGCACTTAAAATTGTACTGAAAGATGTAATGTCCAGAGGTGCCAATTTCCCTGATATACCTAGAGCTAACAAAGACTTCCTACAGAAAGATATTTTAGAACAGAGAACAGTATAGGATGACCTGTATCCAAGGGCAGGGCAAACCTGGTGTGTCTATAAAGACCAATGGCACTGTGAGAGAACAAAAAATGAAATTATTTGGTGACTGCATATAAAATTAATTTCTTTTGAAGATTATATGCTTGCAAAGTGCTTGTCATGAATCTCAAATATAAACAGTGACTAGCTATTAGGAAGGCTGGACTTCAGTTAGGTGAAGCTTGTCAGGTGCAATGAAATTTTGTCTTCTATTATCCTACTTTTTGATAAGGTATTCTGTAACGCCATTTATAATGTTCTAGGAAAATTTAGATTTTTAAAGTCTTTTTTTAAGGCTAGATTTTGTCTGTTTCCTGTTTTAATACAGCTTGGCAAGGCTAAGCCTGCTGTGCCTATGGACAGATCGCAAAGATGATGAATAGCCCTAAAGTTTAGTTTTGTTTGAACAGCTGCAGAATTTACTTTAATATGGACTGAAATATCTGTGACTGCAGTTATATTTGTTTTCCCAAATAGGAAAGATGTCATTCTTCACTGGAGTGAAACATCAAACATCAAAGAAAACAGAATTTTGTAACCCTGTGTTAGTCTCCTGTTAGAAGAGAACAATGTAAAAAAGCTGGAAAGGTTTCCTCTGTACCAAAGGGAAAAAGCAAACTTTTTCCATTTTCTTGTGGATAATGTTAGATTCCATTCTTCTAAATTTGTGACGTTAGATTTTTTCCTCTGCCCCAGCTTGGGATAGTGTGAGCTTTTATAACATGTTATTCTTTTCTAAATTACTTAGAAGAGAATGGGAAAAAGAGAGGAAATAATACTGTTCTCTTTCAGAGAGTTTGAGGCTACTCGTAGATCGGCATTTTGAGATAGGTGTGCTGTGCATTGTACCAGAGGCCCTGATCCCGCAAACACCCAGGCTGGTACCAGTTTGCAAGGCAGCACACCTGGGTGCATCTAGGCCTTCCCTTACTTGGAAACCAAGGTACAAGAATGGGAGCTGATGTTCCCACACTTAAAGTTTTCTTCAAAAATGTAGGTTCTCAGGCATGGAATAGTTTGCTTTTCCTGAAGAATGTTAATCATTCGATCTTTTGATGTTCTGAGTTGTACTGCTTTTTATTTTGCTGGTTTGTTTTTGATACCTGTTGATTGTGTCATAGGAAAAAATGTCTCTGCAGTTCTAAATCTGCTCTTTTACCCTTGGGACTTCGTTTTCATGACAAGGTTTTATGCCCTCTCAGAAAGTGATGATTAATAAATATATAATCATTTGTATTAAAAGACATTTAAAAATGACACAGCCTGCATTGAATCATGTTGCAGGTGTTAGGATTAGAGATTCATAATCTGTTATCTGCATACCTTGTTTAATTTTGATCTTTGTGTTTATCTTACAGGATGCTGTACTTTCGATGAGCCTCTCAGTTCCTGTGGTTATAGTCAGTCAGATGATGATGATCTTAACTGGGATCAGGTGAACGCACCAATAAAGCCCTCCTCAAGTGAAGGGATGCCATCTGGTTGGTCTTTCATTTTGCTTTGTTTCTCTTTGACACTAGCTTATGTGTTTATTCAGCATTTCTTGACAGTACTATTGGTAGAATGCTGCTTTGTCTAAATCTGTTTGTTAATTGCAATATTCAGATCTTCCAAGTGATTTTTGTGAGGGATATTTTGCAAAGCAAAGGTTTTCTTCTGTTGTGTGGGGAATGTAAAGGCTAGGAAGTAGAAATAGAAACTTGGTATCATCAGGGAAGGCAAAAAGAAAACAGAATGATGGCATGAAAATGAATATGAAGTAGTACTAAAAGCAGGCAGACAGGACTACTCAGGAAGACTCAGAGGAAGAGGGAATAATAAGAGATAAAACAAAGGTGGCCCTAGGTATTTTCAATTAAAGAGATATTCACCTAAATCTGTTCTGAAAAGAAATGGAGAGTGAAAAAGAGGTGAGAGAAAAGGGAGAGGAGAGGTATCCTGAAACAAAGGGCCTCAATGACATTATGCTTGTTGTGTTTAAAAGACAGTTGTGATACTGTTATTTAATGTACTTTGTGCACTGCATGCAGTTGGACCTAATTCCATAGCAACAACCCTTGCATTCTATTGAACTATAAACTTACTCTGATAATACAGTCATTCCTTTACCACTTCACCCACACAAATATGTAAAATCTAACCATTGGTTTTAAACTATTCACTAGCCTAAAATTCATCAATTATTCTTTTTTCATGTTTTTATCTAGGCGTGTTAAGTGTTCCCCCCATGTACTGATCTCCATCTCCTGGGGGATGATTGCCTGCAGCCCAGCTCAGCATCTTCCTTGGCTTTTAAAGACTGAGCCACCTGTAACATTGTCACCTAAAAGCAGCCAAAACAAAAAAAACACTTCATAAAATCACTGGTTGTAGCATCATGGGACTTCTGCATTAGCTTCATAATTTAGTATAAATATATCCACAACACTTAAAAGCATTGCAGATGAATGTCCTGGTGTTTCACATCCATTTCAATTAGTTCTTTAAAGCACCCATAATGTACTTTGGCGTTTCTGTAAAATCTCGTTAATAGTTGCCCTTCCCAAGAAAATGTTCCTCTCTTATTTTTGGGTAAGGGAATTAGGAGAGAAACAGTGTGAATCTTCGGAAGTGACTATATAAACAAAACCTGAATGTATGCAGTCATCGCTAGTGGACTAATAAATGCACTAATGTACAATATGCACTAATCAGCCCTAGATATCATTCACTTGTAAAAATACTCTCAGCAGTCTTCACTATACATTTATCAATGTTGCCATGCGTTGTGGACAACATCATATGTAAGGTTGATGGTTGAACTGAAGTGCCTTTTCCTTCAGCGCTTTGTTTCCTCTGGCAAAGGTAGGACTCCCAGCTTCAAGAGGAATGTTCAGTTTGCCTGAGTCCTGGCACTTAGATCGTCATGCTTGATTGAGTTCATCATCCCAGATAAAGGAGATTCTTGTAAATTCCTTTTTAAACTGGCTCTTTTCCAGTGGCCTTGGCACACACTGCTAAACATTTTCTGGACTATTTCATTAGTGCTTAATACTCTTTCTCAAGTTAGAGCTAACACACATAGTTTATCAGTCATCTTGGCTTGCAGTACAAGCTATACATTCTTTTCTCAATCACGCCATTGGAAATTCTCTTTCTATTCCAAATTTCATTCATTACTCTCCCCACTTGGATTTTGTGAAAGTAATTATCGTTCTATGTTGTTCAGTCTTCTTCGCAGATAGAAGAGGTTCAAATCTATGTTCTTTTCTGTAATGACCACAGGCTTGAAGATTTTTTGGTGTGTTTTGTTTTCCCAGGGGCAAGAGTCCAGACTAGGGTATTTTTATGGAGGGGAAATGATATATATGTAATTTTATTTATCAGATGTCATACAACTTGTTTCTTATTTGTCTTCCTCCCTTTTTATCAGAAGACTAAAATAATGGTCTGATGATCAAGTAAAAAGTATATTAAATTTGGTAATAAATAATATTTAGAGTTTAGGGAGTTTTATTTCTGTCCATAAAGGAAGTGAAATATGCTTTGGGAGTCTTGGGTCAGAAGATGAACGAGTTAGTCTGAGAAGGGTTGTGGATACTGGTGCCTTAAAAGGTCAAAAACCCCTTTGAGAGGAAAAGAAATGCTCATTTTTTGCAAATGAGAAGCATTGTGTCTAAGGGCACGATTCAGTCAAGTGGTTATCTAATTTTTCCTCATAATTTCATCTAGACAGTTTTTTCCTGTTCTTGTTTAAATCATCATCTTAATGATTTTAATTAGTTTTTGGTTAGCCTTAGCCAGGGAGTTATGTGATACACTTAAAAAATGATTTCAAGTAGTGTGTCAGTAGTTTCTGAGCTACATGTTTTAGAAAAAATAACTTCAGATGATAATGAATAGAACATCTTAGATTAATGGTTTGTGGGGAATTCTTGGCTTGAAAGCAAAATGCTTTATGCAACAACGTTGTAATACTAGACTGAAACAAGAACTCGCAGTTCAGTAGTCCCTTGTCAGTAGAAAAAATTAATGTACATAACATTCCTAATTTCAGGCAATATGCTCTAGTGAGTGAGTTGATGTCAATATATACTATTTTGTATAATTTGGTGGCAGTCAGGGGGAAGCACACTAGTTATGGTATTTGATTTATTTTAATCCACATGAGACTGCTGAGACCATAGCTGTACTTCAGATAGATAAATATTTTGGCTTGATATGTTATTTCAGTGGGACAAAGGAAATGTCATAACATTCATGCATACGTGTGCATGCATTAATGTACACGCTATATATTTACATGTTAGTGAACATTACTAGTTCTTTGTAAGATCTGTTTTTAGATGAAAACTGGTAAGTTTTATCAAAGGTAATAATAAAAAGTTTCTAAAAGTGTTTTTTACAGTGGATTTTAATCCTTTTTGGATTGTTATGGTAGTAGAAAAATATGAAGTCATTGCTACTAAAGTGAGTAGGATGCTAGTGCTCTAATTTTCTTGATAAATATAAGCATGACCTTTAATGAGTCAGTATTAATCTGAAATTGCATTAAACAGACCCAAAAAGCAATGACATGTATATATTTCTGTGTATATTGGTACGGATTAAATGAGAGTGGTTAATCCACTGCTCTTCTGTTTCAAGTGTCCTGTGAGTCAGAGTAAATGCTGTAGGAAGAGTGGCTTTTCCCTTTTCTCAGCCTCTGTCTTTCTCCTTGTCGTTCTGTTCCAAGAATGTACATTTATAATAGTGTTCAAAGCTATAATTATAGAAACACTTAGTCATTATTAATGCCATCTTACATTGTCCTATAGAACAGTTACAGCAGTTTGATATTAATGTGTTTATATAATACATGTTTACAATTATAGCTAACTGTAAACCCTCTAGCTGTAGTCCAATAAAGTCTTCAGAAAAATATGCCCGAACAGTAGATTACTCTATTGGCAAGGTGTCGGCAGCGGGGCAAGGGCACTGCAGGAGCAGCCTCTGTGAGAAGAGAGCAGGGGCTGCCCCATGTTGGACTCATCCAGTTCCAGCCGGCACCAACGGACCCAGCACAGGGCACAGCTGAGCCCCTTAGTGATGCTGGTGGCACCTCTGGGATAGAATGTTTAAGAAAGGGTAAAAAATGTTGGGCAGCAGGTGTGAGAGAGTGGAGTGAGAGGAACCGCCCTGCAGACACCAAGGTCAGTGAAGAAGGAGGGGGAGGAGGTGCTCCAGGCACCAGAGCAGAGATTCCCCTGCAGCCCCTGGTGAAGACCATGGTGAGGCAGGCTGTCCCCCTCCAGCCCATGGGGGTTAACGGTGGAGCAGATATCCACCTGCAGCCCATGGAGGACCCCGTACCACAGCAGGTGGACATGCCCTGAAGGAAGCTGTAGTCTGTGGAGAGCCCACACTGGAGCAGGCTCCTGGCAGGAGCTGCGGCTCATGGAGAGGAGCCACGCAGGAGCAGGCTTTCTGGCAGGATCTGCAGCCTGTGAGGTACCCACGCTGGAGCAATACATTCCTGAAGGACTGTACCCTGTAGTAAGGACCCATGTTGGAGAAGTTCCTGAAGAACTGCAGCCTGTGGGAAGGACCCACGTTGGAGCAGTTCATGAAGGACTGTCTCCTTGTGGGAGGTACCTCACGCTGGAGCAGGGGAAAAGTACGAGGAGTCATCTAGTTGGTAAATTTTCTGGGAGAGATCTTTATGGTTTCCTTCATGTTGCCTCAGTTGTTGGAAGGTGCTCCCTCTAAACGCATATGTGGCCTTCTCGTTGTTTTTAAAACTTTCTTTTGTCATTCTTGTCTATTAAAAAAAAATACTGTGCCTAAATCCCTTCACACTGTTCTGATCAGTACTGTTTCCTTGCCTCATTCTTTTGTTCCATTTTTTATTTTGTGTTTACCCAGCAGTTCTTGTTTGGTGCTCCAAAGTCCTGTGATAATGCAAATAAACATAAACAGTCTTCTGGAGCTTTTCTTCCTGCATTTTTAATCTGATTTTTGGTTGATCTCCCAGATCTTGATTTCTATGCCTGCCCTACTCTTACTCCATAGTCCCATTTATGCTCATGTCCCATCAAATTCGTTGTGGCCTGTCAGCATTTTGACATTGTGGTGTTCCCACAGAGTACTCTGGTACTTTACATTAAAACTCCAAACTGTTGCTTATTCTGAGATGTTTATAGGAAGGCATGCAGGCTGAGTGTGTGAGACTGCAGTAGCGAAGCCATCTCTCTGACACCTAGAAGGTGTATCCTAGAGGGGAAGAACAGAAGAACCAAGAGCAATAGAGGTGTTGGTTGGATTAACAGGCAGGCTGGTTACCAACTGAAGAATTAATATGTGTGTAAATATATATACGGACACATCCATGTGTATGGATGGAAGCTAGTTTACTGATTGAGAACAACTGGCATGCAGACAGCAGTGAAAAGAAGAGAACGCAGGGTCAGAGGTCTGAAACAGGGAGTTAGGTAGGATCTGGAGTAGTCTGAGGAGTGAGTAGGATAAGAGTTGAGAAAACTCAGGTGAGTAAAACAAATAAAACACAGAGAAGCAGGCGAACTTCAAAACAGAATTTTTGAGATATTTGAGTGCATTGTGTTAGTTTATATACTGCTACAGTGAGTCTTGTTACTGACAGTGATACAATTAGAATTTTACAGATTACTGTAAGAAATGCAAATATTGTCAAGAGTCTGCTCTATTTGTCATTTGCTGGATATAATTTCTGTTCACGTCTATGTATTTTGTTACAAAACACTGTGTAAAATCTTTCTACAGTGTTTCACAGTTCCAGTTGATTTCTAAAGGACAGTAGCATCATTTTTCTTCGATGCAGTGGTTGGTTTGATATCACTGAAGGGATGTCACTGCATTTGCAATGAGTCACAGGCATCAGCCTTTCATTCATTTTAGAAGAGTTCAAAATCAATTATAAATCAAATCTTCACAGGCTGCCATTCAGTGCATTGAAAGGATGTTTTCGGCAATGAAGCGTTCTGTGTTTAGCGCAGTGCTGGTCAAAGCCAGGATGAAGATTCTGTTTGTGGTGATAATATATGATTTTCATGGCTATATGTAATTTTTTGAATGACCTACTATGGTTATTTGTATCCTGAATATCTAGTGTTGCTTAATGTTTAGCAATGTCTATGCAGTGTCTGCAGAAAATGCATATAATGTCTGTATTAATTATTGTTTAAAATGGCCTTTTGATACCTAGTTAGCAGACATGCATAGCTGGCAGACACACCATAAACCAAGGTACTCATTTAAAGGAGTATTTAATATTATAGAATGTGAAGTAGTTGTGTGAAAAATGTACATTGTTGTTTAATTGTGTGTAAAAGAGTTGTGATCCTTTTAAAAAGACAAATAAAGTGATCAGTTGGCAAGTCTCTATTATGGCCAACTGCAGTGTCTTTACATGTAAAGTTATAGTTATACTTTGTATTGTGACGAGTATTTTATCATTAAGTGTATTTTAGCACTTCATTGTGTTTGTGTTCTGTGTTAGCAGGGATGCTTTTATTCTGTTCACATTCATATAGAAGAGAATTAAATGTGTTTCTTATTCAATGCTGTTTCTTCTAGATTACTTTAAATAGCTGCATTTTTTAATTCATTTGAATGCTATCCAGAGATAACGTAAATTACTGTCAAGGTGTGGGAGCTACACCTTGTTCACTGTGTTCAAGTTAAATTTTTTCATAGAATTTTCTAGACCTGAAACACTAGCATGTTTAATGTTTTATTGCACATCCAGGTAATAGCTGCAGGCATTAAGGACACGCCTCTTTTGCAAGCAGCTCCAGCTCACGTTGACACATTCAAGCCAGTTTCCAATTAACTGCGTAAGCTAATATCAGTTGCTGCTAATATGGAGCAACATAGAGGTCAGCCCAAGCAAACCACCTGAGTAAGGACCCAGCTAGATTTGTGCTACCATGGCTACAGTGCAAGCACTAAAGGGGTTAGCACTTTAAAAACACACCTAAAGACTTACTGAGTAGTGTGCTTAACAGATTTGTTCAACAACCTAAATAATGCCACCAGCTATGTCTGAGCTTGTTGTGATAACTTAGAGGAATCTTACGATCATTTTTGTAACTTCTGACCTGACTTAGAGATTTCAGCACCTGGCACAAATACTGGCTTTATTACACATACTGAACATCCAGTATTCTTGCAAAGGGAAGTAAAAGATTAATCAGCTTCAGAATCTCTGATTCTGGATCACTGACAGACAATATTCCTAGCTTGCTTAATAGGTCAACTAGATAAGTTATTTGAATGTATTTTGCCTACATGCCTAATAGCTTTCAGACAAAAAGGTGGGGTTAATATGCTAATGATTTATTTAATCTTTTGTTGTAGATGTTCTCTACATGAGACTTTTATTTTACACTTTTTTCTTCCTTTGTAGAACAAAACATTTTGAATATAAACAGTGTGGTTCATGAGGTAACGGCCAATGTAGATGACTGACTGTCAAATTTTCATTTGAAGCAATGTGCTTTCTTTAGTACTTATAACTGTAACTTATCAGGAGGAGGATACCAGTTGTCCTGTTTTCTTATGCATTCCAGCAGCCCTCTGATGTTTGAGTACAAAACCGCAGAACATGCTGCAACTCATGGAAGTGAGTGGGAGATGCTACGTTAGAATCCACCAATAGTTGTTAAAGATTTGTTAAAGATGTTTGACTGGAAAATGATGATATGATAAATTACAATTTTTTTAGTGTTTGAGGAACTCTTCCATAGAAGTCAGACAGAGGCTATATGAAAGGTCTGGGAATTCAGTTCTCATTAAACCAGGGTATTCTCAAAGCAACCTGGAAGATAGAGTTGACTGCTGAAGGTATTTCTGTGTAACACCATGTAGTGCCACACAGTGCTAAGCAAGCCCTTGCTGTGATTACATGTTTCTTGCTGAGGTTATATATAACACCTGCCATAATATATGCTGAGAAACAGCTAACATAATAAGCTAGACACTGGAGCTGGGTTTGAAATGGATTTCTTGACAACAAAAATGTTTCGGATTACAAAGTTTTACTGTAACACATTGGAAACCCAGTCTCCCTCCAATCTTCAACCCATAGTGCCAGACACTATCCTGCTGGTTAAGTGCATCAGAATCTTGTTTCAGATTTCCCTGCTAAATTAAAAGTAGAAGTACACAATAACTGGGGTTTTGTTTGTGTGTCTGTTTTCTCTCCCTGGAGTGTTCATGAGGAGTTCCTTTGGATGAGGTAGGAGAATCCCAACAGGAGAGAAAGAAGAGGCTTCATGTTGTAAAGCCACTAAATAATGATTAAAGTATTCTATCGGGGACTCAGGACAGCTACCTTTGCATTACCATCTGGTTGAACTGGCATTTTTCAACTGGAATATTGGTCTGTAAAAAGAAAAATTCAGTTACTTCTGGTGGAGGCTCTTGGTTCAGAAAAGACCGCACCGAGTGTAAATCTTTCCTGAGGATATGCCCGAGACATGTAAATGTACCTCAGGACACTTTAATCTGGGTAGTTTGGGATTCCCATAGTAATATTAATGAAGTAGCGCATGCTTTAGCGCAGGGTCCGCTAGGTACTGACTCAGTGCTGAAGGCTATGTTAATGTACCTTCCCTGCCCATGGGTGTTTTACTGAAACCACTGCAGTTTCTGCTCCATTTTCAGCAGACTTGTATTAAGTAGCAATGCAATTTTTGTACTGCTAGTGTAGCAAGCGGGGCAGAAGACCAGCTTGGCTGAACAGGGAACTCCTCGTGGAGCTCAAGAGGAAAAAGAAATTGCACAATCTGTGGAAGCGAGGTCAGGCTTCGCAGGAAGAGTACAGAGCTGTGGTTTGATTGTGCAGGGAGAAGATGGGAAAGGCCAAAGCTCAATTAGAGTTGAAACTGGCCAGTGTTGTTTCAGATAACAAGAAGGGCTTTTTTAAGTACATTAAATAGCAAGAGGAGGTCTAAAGAAAACATTGGACCGACACTTGTTGAAGATGGTCATCTGACTAATAGGGATGAAGAAAAAGTTAAGGCATTCAATGCGTTTTTTGCCTCAGTCTTTAATAATACTGATAGACCTTGGGCTGCCTGGTCCCGTTAGTCAGAGGACCACAAGTGTGGGAACAGTGACTTTCCGTTTGTGAACACTGAAATTCTAAGGGACCAGCTGTATCAGCTGAATGTTCACAAGTCCATGGGGCCTGATGGGATTCATCCCAGCATACTGAAGGAGCTGGTGGATTTCCTCAGGGGTCGGTATTGGGACTGGCACTGTTTAACATCTTTGTCAGCAACATGGACAGTGGGATGGAGCGCACCCTCAGCAAGTTTGCTGGTGACACCAAGCTGTGTGGTGTGGTTGACACGCTGGAGGGTAGGGATGCCATCCAGAGGGACCTTGACAGGCTGGAGAGGTGGGCCTGTGTGAACCTCATTAAGTTCAACAAAGCCAAGTGCAAGGTCCTGCGCACGGGTCAGGGCAATTCCAAGCAGAAATACAGGTTGGGCAGAGAATGGATAGAGAGCAGCTCTGAGGAGAAGGACTTGGGGGTGTTGGTTGATGAGAAACTCAACATGACCCAGCAAATGTGCACTTGCAGCCCAGAAGGCCAACCGTATCCTGGGCTGCATCAAAAGAAGTGGGGCCAGCAGGTCGAGGGAGGTGATCCTGCCCCTCTACTCCACTCTCATGAGGCCCCACCTGGAGTACTGCGTCCAGCTCTGAGGCCCTTCACATAAGAAGGACATGGACCTGTTGGAGTGAGTCCAGAGGAGGGCCATGAAGGCGATCAGTGGGCTGGAGCTCCTCTCCTGTGAGGACAGGCTGAGAAAGTTGGGGTTATTCCTTATAGCAGCCTTCCAGTACCTGAAGGGGGCCTACAAGAAAGCTAGAGATGATCTTTTTATAAAGGAGCATAATGAGATGACAAGGGGCTTTAAACTGAAAGAGGGTAGATTTAGATTGGATATAAGGAAGAAATTCTTTACTATGAGGGTGGTGAGGCACTGGAACAGGTTGCCCAGAGAAGCTGTGGATGCCCCCTCTCTGGAAATGTTCAAGGCCAGGTTGGATGGGGCTTTAAGCAACCTGGTCTAGTGAAAGGTGTCTCTGTCCATGGCAGGGGGGTGGAACTAGATGATCTTTATGGTCCTTTCTAACCCGAACCATTCTATGATTCTATGTTATGGCAGGACCCCTCTCAGTCATCTACCAAAGGTCTTGGGAGTCTAGGGAGGTCCCCACTGACTGGAAGCTAGCCAATGTTATTCCAATTTGTAAGAAGGGTGTGAAGGAAGGCCCAGGGAACTACAGACCTGTTAGTCTAACCTCAGTTCCTGGAAAAATTATGGAGACAATTATATGGGGTACTGTTGAAAGGCATTTAAAGAATAATGCAATCATCAGCCACAGTCAACATAGGTTCATAAAGGGAAAGTTCTGTCTAACTCATTTGATATCCTTCTATGATAAGGTTACCTGCACAGTGGATGAAAGGAAGGCAGTGGATGTAGTTTTTCTCAATTTTAGTAAAGCTTTTGATACTGTCCCTCACAGCATCCTTCTGGACAAGTTGTCCAATTGTGGCATGAGCAGGTTCATGGTGTGCTGAGTGAAGAACTGGCTGAACAGCAGGGCTCAAAGGGTTGTAGTGAATGGGGCTACATCTGGCTGGCAACCAGCACTGGTGGTGTTCCTCAGGGCTCAATTCTAGGGCCACTGCTGTTCAGTATATTTATCAACGGTCTGGATGCAGGAGTTGAATGCACCATTAGCAAGTTTGCTGATGATACTAAACTGGGAGAAGCTGTTGACTCTCTTGAGGGACAAGATGCCTTGCAGAGGGATCTGGGTAGATTGGAGCATTGAGCAATGGTTAATGAGATGAAATTTAACAAGAACAAATTCTGGATTCTGCACCTGGGGTGGAGTAATGCCGGACACAAATATAAATTGGGAGAGGAATGGCTGGAGAGCTGCCCTGCAGAAAGGCATCTGGGGATGCTGGTCAGCAGTGTGCCCTGGCAGCCCAGAGGTCTGGGGTGCATCAAACATAGCATAACCAGCCAGTCAAAACAGGTGATTATCCTGCTGTATTCCATGTTGGTGTGGCCTCACCTTGAGTACTGTGTGCAGTTCTGGGCCCCACAATTTCAGAAGGATGTGAAGGTCTTTGAATGTGGCCAGAGGAGGGCAACAAAACTGGTGAAAGGGCTGGAAGGCATGTCCTGTGAGGAACAGCTGAGGACTTTGGGCTTGTCTAGTTTGGAGAAAAGGAGGCTGAGGGGCGACCTCATGGCTCTCTACAGCTTCCTGAGGAGGGGAAGTGGAGAGGGAGGTGCTGGTCTCTTCACCTTGGTATCCGGTGACAGGACATGTGGGAATGGCTCAAAGCTGCACCAGGGGAGGTTCAGACTGGACATTAGGGAGTATTTCTTTATCAAGAGGGTGGTCACACACTTGGACAAGCTTCCTAGAGAGGTAGTTGATGCCCCAAGCCTGTCAGTGTTTAAGAGGCATTTGGACAATGCCCTTAACAACATGCTTTAACTTTTGGTCAGCCCTGAAGTGGTCAGGCAGTTGGACTAGATGATCGTTGTAGGTCCCTTCCAACTGACATAGCCTATGCTATGCTATGCTATGCTATGCTATGCTATGCTATGCTATGCTATGCTATGGTGTGCTTGTTTGTCTGGCTATTTTCTTCTATTGGAGAATGAAAATACTTAGCCAATTCCAGAAAAGCTGTGACCAGTAAAAAGCTTGTGAGGACTGTGAATAAACAGTGGGTCTGAAGATGCTCCTCTAGGAGCTGCACTCACTGTGTTGCAAGATCAGCAGGAAGGGGAATAATCAGAGTATTCCTAAATGAGCTTTTTCTTGTTTAGTAATTAATGTAGTGGAAAAAAAAGCCTCTTAATTTCTTGCAGTCTTCAGGGCTTTTCTTTCAGTCTCATGCTTATCCCATTAGATTTCTTCTCATCCATCCTGCCCTTTAGAAACTAATAAAGAGTGGATCAAAACCTTTCCTTGCATCTACAGGCTTTAAAGTGTGTAACGTGACCGCTTCCATTTTAGGGCCTAAGTCAGTTATTTCCTGAGTTAGAAGTTTATCTTTTAACACAGTTCTTCTATACAACAAGATCATAGTCATAGGCACAGTTAAAATGCCAGTGAGCTGGATATGGACTCCATCACTCCTCTTTAGGAGCGCAAACATTATGATTCCTCAGGGAATCATTTTCTTGGCATATTATTTTAAGGCTTTTTGCTGAAATTAAAGAGGGAATTCTTGTCTCAGTTAGATTTATGGGAGATTTTTTCATCCCGTCTTACAGCACTTAATTTGTTGGCCGGCATTTATGACTGATAGTATGTTGTTAGCAGCTCGAGCTGTGACTATAGCAAGAGCGGCCAAAAAGTCATTGATTTGAGTGATTTGAGGCAGAGGTTGTTAAATGCTGCATCAGAAAGCTATTTGGCAAACCTGTCATTCACGGAGTACTTGTTCTTTGGGTTGAATTTGAAATTACTCTGAAGTACAAGGCAGTGATAAAGAAAGCTTCTTCCTCATCAGTGTGAAAAACCAGGCCCTTATTCCGACCAAACCAATATTTTTAGCACAGTTTAAGAACAATGTATTTTTAGCATCTCCCTTGGTCTTCCTCCTTTTACCACAGAATTATGTGGTTTAAATGACTTCATTTAATGACTTCATTAACCTTAATCAAGCCATGTAGGAAAATACTCTATGTAATACTTTAAAATCTGATACACAGTAGAAGTGTACTGGGAAATGTCTAAAATTTTGCAGAGTAAAGTTTCTTCACTTAGCATGTGGGCATAAACAAATATTTTTCAATGAAAGTAATTGGTTCAGCCAAAAGCAGCACATTTGGGAGACTACGTAGAGCCATCTAGAACTTCTCCTTGCAATGCGGCTTCAAGTGTCTCCATATGTCTACACTTTTTGAACTTCTGCTTCAGGTTGAGGACAGTCATGTGGCAGTATGTCAGGTGGCAAATGTGGCTGTGGAGCTAGGTTAGTACACAAGCAAATTGGATGGATTCTATTTTGTATTGTATTCAAGTTCTCTTGTATTTGAAGCAATCAGATTTCCCAACATATCAGACACAGTCTTAATTCCCTTGTATATGTTTGCAGAACGCAGAGTCAGAGAAGAAGCAATTAAAAGGCTTTCATTAATTCCATGAGTTGAATTAAAGAGCTCAGTACTTTTGTTCTCAGTGTTAAAGCAATATAGTTATTTCCCTCACCAGCTGAAATAATGCATTCTTCATCTAGAAGTCACAACATTTCTAATCAACTGCATTTCAGTAGCACAAAGGGAAAAAAAAATGCTGTCTGGACCTCATTGAAAATTTAATGATGTACACAGCCATTTAATTATGAGAAAACAGGTGCAGGTAATTATCCAAGTCATAATGTTGCAGCAGCTAATAACATCAAATATTTGTGATAATTGCATGCAAGCAGTTGATCACAGTTCTGTGCGTCTCACATGATACGGATTTGAAAAGCACTTTTTGGTACATACATATTCATATTAGAACATGGAAGCTATAGATGCACTTTTCTCATCAGTAACTTCATATACTATGATTTTGCTTTAAGTTCAAATATGATTGTATTGTTACTTAAAATTTTACTATTTCATTTTTCCCCTTACCTTAGAGGGGAGGAATGTCCTTCTGCCAAATTTGAGTTCCCGATTTCCCCATACTCTTACAGGCTTTACCTCTCCTAGGTATCACAGTCAACTCTTGTGTCGTTCTGGTTTCTGCTGGAGCATGACTGGGCAGGATATACTTCACAGTTCATTAGTTGCTGTTGTGGCATTCAGCTCTTCCCGACACCTCAAACACTTTCAGATCAGAAAAAGGTGAGAGTGAGACCTAGACTCAAAAAGGCATGTAGAAACCCACAATAGGATAACAGTGAAATTAAGGTGCAGAAGTTCAAAACAATTATGGTGGAAGCTCCTCGATAGAATTATAGAGTGGAACATTGTCACCTCTTCCTGGAAGCACCTAAGCACTGTAGAAGTCACACTGTAATGAAGGGGAGTCCTTCAAGTGCCTGGTACGTATGCAGCTGAGCTTTGTGGCACCAGCCTGAACTCAGGAGTCAGATGTTCTTCCCAGAATGTCTGTCTTCTACAATTGCACAAGAAATATATCAAACACATAGTGACAATGGGATGATCCTTAATGTATTCTCTTACTTCTCATGTGTTGAGAGCCACAAAAGAAAGAAAGGAGGGGGACTGGGAATTTGCTAAAGAAGCTGTTTCTTTTCTGCAAGACCTGTGTGATCAGGCCACTGCTCAGAGGACTGAGAGATGCTCCTTTCTGAAGCTTTTTTAAATTCACATCTTGAAGTTGTAAGGAAATGACCCTGTCCCCAAGATGAGGCCCTAAGTTGGTCATTAGCCCTCCTTTTGCACATGGGCTATTGTAGAAGAGAAATGAACATGAGAAATCAATCTGTAGAAGAGAAATCAAGATTTGTCAGGCACTTGAGAAGGCTCTGGAAGGAGAACAGCAGGTGAAGAGAAGCAGGTTCCTGGTTCCAGTCTTTTACCTCTGCGGTATCTTAGTGGTTTTCAGTTAATAGGAATCAATGCTAATCACTGTTTGAGTGGCAGACAGCACTGACACTGTGGGTCTCACATCTTAGAAGAGGGATCCTACCACTGTACTGCTACTTAAAGAGGTGGTGTCGTGATCTCTTCCAAGTGGTATCCCAAGAAGGAAGTGAAAGAGAGGACAGACTTACAGAGGAGGATTCTGGACTCTTCTGTATCTCAAATAGGGAAGTGTGCTTTTCTGGAAGGCAGCAGGGTGCTTGAAGAAAGGGATGTAAAACTTGCTGCTTTCCTTGGCATTTCCTTGTGAGGTTTCCTTATTTAGCAGCCACACATCAAGCCTTTGAAAGGTCCAGGCTGGGTTGATGAGGATCTTGTTCTGAGGAGATAAGTGGGATATTGTGCACCTGCTCTTGAGCTAGTGCCTATCGGAGCTGATTAATCCAAAAGGCACCGTGCAGGACAATGTGAAGATGCTACCTGAGTTCTGGAAGCTCATCATGTAGCAGCACTAGCAATGATTATGTGCCTTAAACAACAAATTATCATGTTCTAGAGTAGACTTGGTCAGTGGCAGCATCAAGTTCTCTTAATGAGTGCTCAATGTGCTACGTGAAATTTAAGGCAGTCTGTGGCCCTGAAATTTTGCAGTGGAATAAATTGATGTACCATGTGTAAAGAGATGTGGTATCTTTCAGCAATGATATTTAGGTGTTACGTGTGCTGTGGTGTTTTTCTTGCCATGTTTAATTTTAGCGTGAGGCATGCTTGTGAAGGCAGAAAGTTGTTTGGAGAAATGTCAATTCTGGCATTTTACTTACATGGCTTGCAAAATGTAAGCAGCTTTAGTGAGTGCAGGGCAGATTTTTTTTCTTGCTTTTTAGTGTAGCAGCAACAATAATTGTATAATTAGTAAGAAGTTTATTATTATTTTAGTTACAGCAAGGAAAAGCTATATTTTGCAAGGGCATATTATAGTGCCTGTTGAATTTAAATTACCCATGCTAATTGCTGTAGTGTGTCTACATCCAGTTGTACTTTTAAGTTAACATAAAGTATTAAAACAGGTCATTTTACCTCCTGTGCAAGTGTATAAAGAAGCAAAGTTCATTTAAAAAACAAAGAAAGAAAAAAGAAAAAGCCCTTGGAATACACACCTTGGATATGGTGTGTATTCACCAGTGAAGTCAATCGTTAGGATTTCTACATGTATAAAAGGGATTTATATTAGGGGTAGTCTTCACAGCTGCACAGCAACAGCAGGATGACATTATTTCTCTGGTGTTACACATCTATGTCAATTAACCTTGTCCAGCCTCCCCTTCAGTTTCATCATTCTCTTCTCCTCCTCCTCTTCAAGCTGTATATATTGGAAATGCCTCTAACTCCAAGATTTGACATTCTCTGTAGTTTTAAGGTTCAGATTAGATGCATCCTTTTCTGTCAAGTTATTCCCCTTTATAGCTGGTAGAGATCATTTTCACTAAACAGCAGTGATGTTCTGACTCAACAGCAAATGGGTCATAAAAAATCTTCTCCAAAGTGGAATATTTCTGGAATATGAAATCTATAATTGTTATGATCTACTGAAAGATATTTAGCAATGTACATGTGAAATTATCTGGACATAAATAAAAAGTTTTGTGGGTTTGTTTCCCATTAATGAATTTGCCTTTAAAGTTCCAGGAAAGAGCTCCTCTGAGGCCTTTTTTTTACCCATATCACTGTCATTCAAATGAAAATACTCTTTTGGAAAAGCTAGTTCTCCACCTGTAATATGGAAATAAAAATTGATACTGCAATGATGCTTCACCGACCAGAGTCCTGCTATTTATCTTTTGTGTTTGGCAAATCGAGCCTGTCCTGTGTAAGGGAATATAGAAAATCCTCTGGTATAATCTCAGGTTGTCTAGTTTCTTTCATGGGTGAATTTTATTCATATTGAGAAGAAAAGTGTTTGAAATTATGTAACCTGAGGCCACTATTTTGTGTGCTAATAAGTAGGCTGCTTTTATGATGAAGCTGCGCATTTCCTTTATTTTGCCATTTAAGAGCCTTTCAATACTATTGTAAGACTAAAGCCTAATAGAAGTCCTAATTTTTGTACTACCTTTGTTAAATGACAGATCTTTGGAATGAAAGCAAAATTTAATTGCCAAAAGATTTATTCAATTTTGTTACTTTGAGATTCTGGGGTTTTGTTACTTCAGGATTCTGTTCTCGTTCTTATTCTGTACAGTTCATGTGCCATAATACTTGTTGGGAGAATATATTTATTTGCAAGAATTTAATTCTGTCTTCCTTCTTTAAGCTCAGTAAGTGCACGAGATTCCTGTGGTCAGGAAGTCTTCATAGCACCTCTCTAAATTCTGCTGAATCTGCTGGCCGCAGATTTTATATTTTGCTTCAGCTGTTGTGTTTGTTATTGTGTGCCAAATTTCTCTCTTTGCCACCTCTAACTCAAGATGCTTTTTCTAAGCATTATTATTTTTCACAGATTCATTTCCTAGCTAAACCTTTGTTGGTGTGCTGCATTTTAGCATATCAATGATGCGGAGTCTAGGGAAGCACAGACTGTCAAATTCCCAAAAGGATTCTGGGATATCCTTTTTTACTTAATAGTTGCCTGAGCTTTGCTTTGCCTATTAAAATGTGTTCCTTTATGTTTTTCCTCATTTAAAGAAAATTTGATGGAACGTTTGAAGATAGGTCTAAAAAAGCACACGCATTAATATTTATGGCTGCATGTATTCCAACTCCAGAAGGCCTGACTAGCAAGTGGATAGAACCACGTTGATGATTTTCAATACATCTGCTGAGCCACAGGATGTTCTGAGCAAGGTAGTTGCCTTTACTTTGAAACGAACACATGCAGAGGTTTGGTTTCACTTGGCTTCCACACACACAGATGCATTACTTACATTCAAGATAAATAATGTTACAGTCTGCTTTTTTCCAAGGCGTTCTTCAAGACTTAATATAAAGCTTCATATCACATGCTTCTTTCCATGTCAAGGTTAAATTGTGAAAAAGCATGCTTTTAGAAACAGATACAATTTTTCCGCAATTTTGGGGTTGCTAATTAAGTGCAAATAGCAGCAGATGACACCAAGTTTTGCCCTCATCTGATATCCTTTATCGCCAATTCTGAAGTTTGTTATGCAAGACGTGTTAATTATAGCACAGTAATTAAAAGTATAATTACTGTTTTTATTTGTTCAGTGCATTCTTTGTTATGGTATCAAAAAGCCTCAAATATTCTCATGGTCTTTTAAAAGAGCCAAATATCATTGTTGGAAATTAAATTTCTAAGTAAATTTTAAACCATCTTTTTGGAAGAGAAATCTTTTATTATAATAAGACAAAACTTCCTGATGGAAGTTGTGAGGACAGCATACTTAAAACTTGAACAACATGTAGATTTTTAGTAACGCATTGTATCTGACTAGGGGCTGAAGCTGAATTACAGTTATCCTGTCCATCATTGCCATTGACTTCACCTGGGCCTCATTTTCTTATGCTAGGCTAGATATATGCAAATGCTCACAACTAAAGTTGTGATGGTCTGTATTTTGTGAGTATAAGTTGCTTGTAATTCAAAATAATGATAAACTTTTATAAAGAGAACACACTAAAATAATTTTTCTGTGTCATTCTTTCCTCTCCTGCTCTCTTACTTCGCATGCCTTCGCATCCTTTTTCAGTAACAGCAAAGAAAGAGTAGCCTGTTCTGTATAGTTATTTTACCTTAATTTGGGGGATTATATTTATAGCTCTGTTACATTGAGGAAACTTATGTGTAGTTTTACTTTGCAGTTCCAAATGGCTTGTAAGGATCCCTGAAATATTTTTACTTTGAGACTCAGATGGGAATGTACTTCTTAATTTTCTTGAAGTTCCTTTGGGAGAAGAGAAGGATTTTTTGGGTTTTGTTTCTTTACAAGGAACACACTACATGTCTTAATGTTCTATGCACTCAGACAACAGCACTTCCCAAATATATGTATGACTTCTAGTCAATGAGAGTGGAATATTAGGTTTCTTTAAAAAACAAACAAAAACCCAAACCCCAGTAAACCAAAACCATTCCAGTCTTTGAAACAGTGAATTAACTACTTTCATACAAACAATTGTATAACGAAGTAGCATAATATTTAAATATTGATGTGCTAAATATATAACAGATATTAAATGTTACCACACAAATTATTAAAGTAAAAATTCAAGGCGATAAAGCTGTGTGTACCATATGGTTGCATAGTGTTGTAGTAGGCTTTGTCACTAGAGCTGGGAGTGTTAGCTTCTCTGCCTCTCTAAAATTTTTCTTTTTTACTACTAGAGGTCGGGAAAAAACTAACACGGAGTCCGGATTGTCTCAGGCCAGCCTACTACAGGGTTTGTAGCCCCTGTCTCCAAAGGACTTCCTTTTACCACAGGCAAGATGCCAGCTGCTGGAATAGGCTGACATCAGAACCAACCTAATATTGCCACAGTTGAGGTTCCTGCAGTTCCCCTCTGTATTTTGCTGTACTTCTCAATAGAGAGAGGAGAGGAGCTGAATGTTGCTCAAACTTAGTGCTCAAGGGTAGGTTCCTCTTGGAGTTTAAGCTTTCTTAATTAGCTACATCGTATTATAAAACAACAATTGGTTGTTTAAGGATGCAGGAAACTTTTAAATGACTAAATTAGCTTTTTCTGAAACCTTTCTTTAAGTGTAAGAAATTAGATCAGAAACAAGACACTTTCAGTACACATATAGAGTTAGACTGGCTGGGGGAAAGAACAAATACAAGAGATCTATCTGGAAAAGGGTGCTTGGAAGAAAAAAATAGAAGTACATACTCATTGTATGGTCTCGTGGTAGATACTGGGTTGGTTTTATTGGTGTCAGGCAAATTTCTTAATTTTCTGTTTTACTGAGCGCTCTGTCCATTAACAACCAGCCTTTAAGTCTAGTTCAAGACACCGTCCAATTAATAAATGTTGTCCCTTTTTATCTTGTGATGGGAGTCAGAAGAAGCTGTGCTAGATAAGCAGACGAAGATCATATTGTGGTCTGAGTGGGGCAAGTCAATAAATCGTGCTCTGTGGTCAGTAGAATTGGTAGCTGCTGGAACAGAAGTTGGAGGGCAAGAGATGTGTCAAAAATAAAACATCCAATAAGATGTTGGAAGACTACATGTTAACATTCATTCAAGTCTAATGCATATTAAAATTCCCAGAGCAGTTCTTTTGGATATTTTTCCGGTAGTTTCTTTTTTACTAAAGCAATTTAAAGTTGAAATGAGGTCTTTCTGGGTTCTGTCAAATGAATCCACTTTTCTAATCCTGAACCACCTTTCTTCAACATTTTGAAATGGAGTGGAATAGCTGCTGCTTTTAGAAGCCTTTCAAGATCATGCTATGCTTTCAGCTCCTATTTTCGTGTACTAGGAGATCATCCTTTGAAAGAAATGTAACAGGCCACACTGCTGTTACTTTCTGTTTTGGAGGTAGACTGCATCAGTTCATCCCTGTCAGCTTTCTTGGTCTATCATTAACATGAGACCTAGGAGGGACATAATGATTTTGCTTAAGATAGATAAAGGATCAATGGTTGTCAGGGTAGGGATAGATTTCTTGCATCAGTTTTCTCACTGAAATTCATGAAGTGCCTCTCTAGCTGTTATACTGCAAACATTTAAAATGTGATGGAAGCATTTAACTTTGCTGTAACTGCTTTTGCAGAAGACTTGAAGCAATAGCTCTTTGTTTTGGTAAGTGCTCTCTCATGTAATAAATGTGATATTTTAAATATCAGTGTTTCCTAGAATTTCATTTCTTACTGAGGTTTGTACAAATGGAGAGGAAGTACATACATTATTATTTCCTGTGGATGAGCTGAGATGAAGCCTAGTTTTTAGGCAGTAGTTTCACACGTGCTTATATTAACTTGACCACCTTCCTTCCCCTGTTAGAGAGCAGCAAGGGCTGGCTGCTGCTTAGGGGAAGGGGATTTGGGAGCCAAGGGTGACCCCAGCACCGGCTGTACCTTCACAGACGGGGCACAGTCCCACAGCATCTAAATGCAGCCAGCAGAGCCAGTAACAGGAGTAACATCTTGCTAGTGGGATCCAAGGAGAGCCTCAGGTCCAGGGACCAACTAGGGGCCCAGGGCAGGATGCAAAGGAGAAGGGGCCAGAGACAGGGCTGGAGACAGGCACTCCTCCAGCATCGCGAGGCAAGGACTGACGGCCCAGGGCTGAGCTGAAATGGGTGGGATAGTATGGCCTGATAGTGCCCTTGGGGACCTGACACCACCTTCTCCCACATCCCCAGCAGTAAAAAAAAACCAACAACCAAAAAAACAGAGGAAACAGAAAATCAGCTGGGTCCTTGATTTGGTTTACTGTGCAGCCTCATAGGACAGAAATAGGAAGGCACAGTAGAAATGTGTGGACCACTTTCAGTAGCAGTACTGGTCTGTAGTGGCTTAAAGAGCAATTTTGGCTACAGAGGTAGGCCTTGAAATGCTTCCTAGCCTAGCTTCTGTGTTTCTACCTGATACGTTACTTAACAGATGGTGTATCGCTAATAGTTGAAACAGTTCTTTGCCCATTTCAAAAAACAATTGTATTTGATGGTAACAAAATTTCATGTTATACCTAGAGAAACTAAAGGTTATTGAAGGTTATGCATTTAAGAAATGCCTCCTGAGAAAAGACCTTTTCTCACTTTTGTCAGCATGATCTTTTTTTCTGTTTGTTTAGCAAAACTGGAAAACAGTTTATTCCTGGTTTAATTAAAACAAGGGGAAAAAAAAAGCCCAGAAGAAGGTGTTAGTAACAAGATGTTTCCTGTAAGTCAACCAGTAAAAGTGTATTCCCTCACCACAAGCTGATGACCTCCGTATCTGTTATGCCTGCTAATGCCAAATATTGCTTATTACTGTATAGTAAACAGTCTTTCTGCTTGTGGCTTCAGGTAATAATAATAAAATAGTAAAGCACATATAAATAGCTTCAATGGGCTTGGTTTTAACACACCTGTCAAATAAATAATCGTACACTGTAACCTAAGTATTTGAACTCAATATTACACAAGGAGTATGGTTCTACTTTTCAAGAAGCAAGAAAATTAATCAAGGACATAGTAATCATGACTAAAAAGTAACTATTTGCTTTACTTTCCAGAACAAAATGAACACTATCTCATTTTTGTGGATGCCATGTTCCCATTTTTGTTTCGGTTCTGTATGAACTGGCAATTACTGTCCTTGTTTCATGCCTGTCTTCTTGCATACCTAGTGCAAAAGCTTGTAAATATGAAAAACAGGGCAGGGATTGAGGAAAGTGACATTCACCACTGATGACTATTTGGGAGACCCATTTATCATGCAAAATAACTGGAAATAGTATGGCCCTCTTGTTAGCTGGCAGTAATAAAATTTACACTCTTATTTATCCAGGAATATCAAATGTTCTTCCAGAAATGAGTAACACCTCATAACAACCATGAGGCCATGTGGTATCCTGCATAATTCCCAGACAATCTAACTGACCTACGCAGCTTAAGTGACTCACTTGAGATAATGAGTCAGTGGCAGAGTGTGAACTAAGGCTGAGAGGTACTTACACTAGTTCATGATTCCTAACAGAGGATGTCTATATTGCTCTGCACTCTAAAACACCAATTCTGACTCAAAATCTGCAGTCCACCTTTAACTCAAACTTGCATTGAGATGAAAAACAACCTTAATGAAAGAGGTATTGGTAAAATAACACACTTTTTAATAATGGCTGTTTGCACTCAGCACTGGGTAATTACTCTAAAGAAATGCGTTAGAAGCAATGCAGGTATCCCTGCATAATATGACAGATGTTGATTTGGCTTCGAATGTTGCATATCTTTCTCACTCCAGTGAGCTCCAGCTCTCAGATGACTCAGGTGAAATTTCTCTTTATATTAGTGCAAGGCTGGCAAAAGTCCTTCTTATTCTCTAGGGAATTTTGTTTCAGAAAGCCTGAGCTACACCTCTTCAGCCTTTACCTGGAGACAGAGCATTGTGTCAAGTGCTCCAAATTTGAGGGTTTCTCTCCAGATTCATTTTACTTTGCAGTCATACATAAATGTTAGTATTCTGATATTGCTTGCCAACAGTACTAAATATATTTTTTTAAATTTCTAAGTATTATCAGGTGATGCAGATTGCTTTTGAAGGGCTAGAGATTTTCTTTGGCAATTGAAACTTCTGTTTTCTCCATTTCCAAGTCTTTGATTTTAGAGACTGCGTCACCGTACAGGTGTATATGGGCAGTAGTTATACTTCTCAGCATCTTTGGTGGTGATTTGCAAGACTTGGGAATCTCTTCTTACCTAGGATCAATTTGACCATTTTGAGGCTAAAAGCTGCAAAATGTTTGTGTGAAGATCTATGGAAGAACAAAGCAGCAGGATAAGGGAAAGCATATAAATTATAGAGCTTTTAGTAGACTCTTCAGCAGAATTATTGCTACTGGATTTTCTATTAAAATGCCAACTATTTTTTAAAAATAGTGAATGTTTATATTACTCTATTATCATATTAGCTGAGCTTTTGTGACACATCCAACCCTAAAATACTACTTATCTGTGCTACTTAAGTATCAGAACCATTATTAAGTAATTACAGTACTAAGTATCCATTCCTCCTTATCCTCAGACAATTAGAAAAAATAAAAAGAAAGGTGGGGGAGGATTGGAGATTGCGGGTTTCTCTCTAGGTCTTAGTAACCTTACTAACCAAAGTTGAGTAGTGTAAAAGGAAAAATAGCTAATCTATAATTGCTGTCCTAGCTGAGACAGATGGAAAATCATAAATAATAGCAGAGTGACTACATGTTTTATGCTGGAAATTTGTAAGGAAAGGTAAGCTACAGGAAAATATGAGTTTCAGTCTCCCTGTGGATATAAGCTAAATATTAGAGAATCATAGTTATTTCTGGGGATATAGTCTCTCTTGAAATGCAAACAATGTTTTCTAACTGTTTAAGCATGTGCTATATTGTTGTAGGGAATAAAATACTTCCTGCTTTCCTCCTCATGCTTGATTAAAAAGTAATTTCCTGGTAATGATTTGCTTGGGCATTTGAGAACCCTTAAGCAACATTTTTACTAGCATCTCAGAAAATCTTCAGTGTTTTCAGATTTTTTTTTCTTTTTCTTTCCTTTTTTTTTAATGGACTGAACTAGTGTATTACTCTTGAAAAGAAAAAAAGAAATCTTTTTAGCTACCATGAAATAACAAGAATACTACAGAGAATAACTGAAGTGCTGGTATTTTGGCTCAACGACTGTTTTTCCATCTGTTAGAAAATGATTTGAGATTTTAAAGGTATGAAATACTATTTTTGTTGTTTAATCCAAGATTAAAATTAGTTCAGCTAAAGAATGCTTTTCACGTGTAGTTTAGCACGCATAATTGGTAGATAGATAACTGATGGATGTAAGGATGTGAATGCTTTCTATAGCTTTATGACCCTGATTGTGTGTTTACATCAGGTATATGTTGCTATTTGCATAGTTTCTCTTCTAATTAAGTTCAAAGGCTCTGTCTATCTTGTAGCAATCTTCCTGGTGCCCACGAGGTCAGGTCGGGACAAGCCAGGCAGTATAAATGCTTATGTATACAATCCACCTACGGCTTTAGAAATTATGATCACTGTGGCCCCCATTAACAGAAATTAAGGAATCGGGATTCAAGGCAGAGGAAACAGCAAAATTCAACAATTAACGTCTTAGCCTGTTAATATACTGAGTGCTCTTTCGAACTGGTTTAGTTGAAGAAAGAAAGGGAGTGGGCTGTTCAATGTTGGGTCAGAGGGAAGGTACACAGGGAGATGGTCAGGAGGAAACCAGAGATTGATGAGGTTGGCATCCCTGCTGGAGCAAAGAAGTTAGGTAGAGTGTGGCAGGACAAGAAACTCCAGAAATTTAAAGAAAGAATTAGGCACATAAACTATGAGAATCTTAAACTAGTTTTTGTAGGTGTGAAATAAACAGCAGTACTTGTTAATAATAATAATATAGTGAACTAGCTACACTCAAAAAAAGCATCCTTTCTTAGGCATCCTAGCTTTTCATAAAAATATATAGTTTTTACAGACTGTAGTTCTTAAAGGAATTAGGTTTTATAGGATTTTATTCTTTTCTTAGGCATTTGTTTCCTCCTTTGCTTTTTATTCTGAAAGACTGAAAAACAGTAGTTATGGTCTACTGTTGATGAAAAATTTACTTGGGGGTATCAAGACAGCAATTTTTCTGATCAAGTGTAAAGATTTTTAAATCAGTGAATCGGGCTTATAAATTGTAATCATTTAAGTTAGTTTTAGTGCTGACCTTGTTTTTTTTAAAATATTTGGCTGAGGAGAAAACAGAAGTCCAAGATTATTTCTGTCTACTTGCTTGAGCTAGACTTGCAAAGCCGTAGGTCACTCCTGAAGTAGCCATTGTCAGAATATATTCCAGAATTTTTACCCCTGACTTTTGACAAAACAAGGAGATGCATAACACATTCTTCTCATCTGCCAAACCAGGCTGAAAGTTAAATTATTTCATATTAGCAATATTGCCAACCCCTACAACTAGAGGAAGTTCTGGATGAAGTTTTTTAAAAGAAGGCAGTAAAAGCTTGTCTACCATTGACACTTTTCAGTCATTGCTTTTTCACTTTCCCAGTGTGACCTCTGTGAATTTTATTACTGAAATACAAGAAAAGGTGATGGACTATTATAAAAAGATGAGAGGAAGCAGTATATTTGTAAGACTGGACTGATTCATTCTCACTGACCTCCATTACAGTAATGATATCAGCCAATCCACCTACTGAAGCGATAATGAAGTAGAAGTAATTAGGATTTAATAAAAATCTCCCTTACATTATTCTTTCAGGAAATTAACTTAAATTCTGTTAAAGCTTAGTGAGTTTTACCTCCTATATCATGACAAGCCTTATCAAAATGATAAGCAAAGAGTAGGAATAGCCTAGATGCATTTATCTATTAATTGTTCATCATACAGCGAAGCCTGTTGAGTTATAGTCTGCACAAAAAATCAAGTTCGAGTGTTATGAAATGGATGATGCTCTGCCTAACTGAAGTGTTTTCTGTCTTTTTAAAATAAGTACATTTAAAATGATTAAAACCCCCCATCTCTAGAGACTTACATAAGAGAGTAAAAAGAGTATTAATTTTCAACAGACATTTTTAGTTACAAAAGTTAGTGCAAACTTTAAACAGAATGCAAACAGCAGTGCACAGCTTCTTTGGCATGACAAATAATTCATACTGTGCATAAATGGCATTCAGTACATAGCTGTTTGTTGTCCTTCACATAGCAGCTTCTGTGTCTCAGCAGGCATTTCAGAATATTTGTTTAAAATATCCCCACACTTCAAGAAATATGTTTACAAGAATTTTATTTCAAATGTTTTCAATGTGTTCTTAAATCTCTGAACTTGTAAATCCATAATTGTGCAACATGTGAAAAAGATTGCCGACATCTGCTAACTAAGTGTGCATTTGCTTTTTTAGTAGAGTATTCTCAACTTTCGTCTTGTGTTCAGCAGGTGATAAGAAGGAATAGAAGACAGATGACTTGGAAAAATATGACAAGTGTAACAAAGAGAGAGTTTGCGAGTGAGCAGTGCTCAGTGTTCAGGTTAATCCAACAGACATAGCAAACAATCCGGTTTGCCTGAGGATCTGGGCTTTTCATCGTGCTTCAGAGAGTGGGTGTTTTGTAAGGGGTGGTTTTATTTATAGTTTATTTTCTAGCTTTTCTGAAGAAGGGACTTAGGACTCTTAAGGAAGCTGGAAGAGCAGGCATCTATTTCAAAACAAGTCAACTTCCAAAGTAATTGTAAAAAGTGTATTTGCAGTACCATACCTACCACCAATTTTTTCTTTTTTTTTTTTTTTTTCTTTTTTTCTCATTTCCATCTCCATTTCGGTTTCAATATATAGCTTGGAGTCTGGATGTTCCTATATATAAAGTACTGTCTAATACACACAAAGTACACTGGGAAATGGGGGCTATATTATTTTTATCTTGGCTAACTGCTAGAGTTGTAGGTATTACTTGTAATAGTAGCTGATTAAAAAAATATCTGGCCTATAAGTGAAGTCTTTAGTTCGAGTATGTTGTGCCACTGATATGATTTCCTTGGCAAATTATTCCTGGGGTGATTGCAGATAAGTCTTTAAAATTTGGTACGTTTCGTTTATTTGAGACCTCACCACTAAAACAATTAAAAATATTCACAAAAGTAAGGTAGCCAGGCTTCAAAGGATCACAGCAAAAATTCCAGAAGGAACTGCAGTGTTGCAAATTTGGTTTTGGTAAATCAAACCAAAATTATTTTAAGTAAAATAATTGCATTAGGCAAAATAAGAAGGCAACAAGTGAGATGAGAGAACGGAAAACAAATGCTACAGTGGCTGCAGTAAAGCCAAGTGATTCTGTTGCTTGCCTAAAAATGAATTTATGTCACTATGCGTTGCGTTCCTGCTTTTGACACCAAGTTGTAGTCTGAATGAAAAACGAAGTATTTATTATATTGTAAAGGGTAATTGAGTCTAGCAATTATTCAGTTTAGGATTTTCATTTTCCTTTAATATTTTAATGTCATCTGTTTCATTATGATAATGTTTCATAATATTTCTGAAGATTTTTGTCTCATAAAATGCTGTAGAAGTATAGCTTATTTGGTTATATGAAACAGGCTTTGAAAATAACAACAGAAAAGGTCTGTAGTACTTCAGAAGATATATTCAAATGGTTCCTGTTTGCAGACAAGGAAAGGAAGTTTAATGGAATTGAGACTTTAAGTCATATTTTAGTCAAACTTAAACTAAACTACAGTGAGACACAATAAATATAAGTCAGTTTGGAAACTATTTTTTTTATTAAATGTTAAAAATACAGAACCATTACTTTGTAAGTGGATCGGCATACATACACCTAAACTATTGCCTACACTGCTTGTTTTTGTGGTTACCTAGAGACAAGGATCAGCTTAAGGCTGCCTGCTCGTACATAGCAATTTGCTCTTAATATTAGGGGGGAAGAAATAAGAAGCTGTTGATGTGAAGTACGTTAATGATGAGTGACAGGGAGAAGCGTTAAGGCGTATTTGTAGTAAAACCCTGCTGTGGCTATCATTGCCATGGTCAGCCTCCAGCTCCCTGCTGCAGGGAGCATTGGAACAGGGATGGGTTGCTGCGGCAGGGGGCCGGCAAGGGACACTTCATGCCGCTCAGCAGCATCCCAACAACCATTACTTGAACGAAACAATTGAAATGGGGATTATTTTTTTTTTTTTTAAATTAGCAGAACACGTGTAGCATCCTAGGAGTGGGGAAGGATGGGCAAGGGGCTGGCAGTGAACGTGCCAGGTGTAACGTTGCCGCCTTTCCCAGTCTGAGCTGTAGGCTGCAGGCCCTGTGGGTGCAATGGAAGGGCTTGGCTGGCGTCCCGCTTCCTTCCCTGCAGGCCGGGGGGACAGGATCCCTCCTCCCACAGGAGGACTCTGGGCTCCCTCCCTCCCTGCCACCCTTTGGCGGGAGTTTGTGCCTGCCTTGGACTCCTGGCTGCTCACCCTTTCTGTGGGGGGGGATATGGACCTGATGGGAGCCCCCTTGGTCCTCCCAACAGCCAGGCCCGGCTTGGCAGGGGGCAGCCACAGCGGGGAAAGGACAGAGCAGTGGCTGCAAATGGCGGCCTGAGGCTCGCTCGGGGGTCATCCCTGAAAGGTGCAGAGGGGAGAGACACATCTCCATGGGGAGCACGGGGAAGCAGAATGGGTCATGAGGATACCAGGCTAAAATTATTGCAAAAAAAAAAAAAAAGGTGACATGATCTAACAAATGTCACTTTAGTTGCCTAGTTTTTGTTTGACTAACATGTAATGAAATCTGGAGGATTCTGGTATCCTGTCCAAATTTCAACCTAGAAGCTTTAAAGGTAAGAGAAAGTCAAGGAAGAAGAAAGGTGCAGAGCATTTGTTATCTTTTAGTTTGCTTTCTGTTTGATTCTGCTTTATCCTGCAGCATATTTTAAATACATGTAAATACTCATTCCCCTTTCACAGCAGTGAAAACACTTATTTATCCCTCTTTCCCCTTCAGAATCACTCACATGCCTTAATATTTAACATCTAGATTAAATTCTGGGCTTGAAAAAAATTTTCAAGAGTTTAAGTCAGTGTTTTCCAAACTTTTTTGGCTTAAGCACTGCTACCAAGCCTTAACTTTTCTCATAGACCACCAGCCACCCTTAAATAAAATTTAACTGAAAACACCATACTGAATGGTGCTGAATATGGGTCTGCATGGTTCGTTTGCTCTAGGTAATTTGGGAATTACAAGTCTGCTGAGAAATGCCTAAATATTATTGGAAAAAGTAGCTTCAGGACTTAGGAGTCTGAGTTTTGCTGAATTAATTAGCACTTCCTTCTCAGGGCAAGGGTTAGTTCAGATGCTCTACTAATATGCACAGTATCTATGTGCCAATATCATTTTACAGCTTGCAGCTCCTAAATTGCTGTCTTTAGCTACTGTACTTTGTTAAGAAATTAGCTCTCATGAAATCAACTCTAGGATTTCTGTATCACTTAGGTATTTTTGAAAATTGTATCCGTTAATACAACGGTATTTCAATTAACGATTCTTAAATAAACTGTGAAATGTCAGGTTCCTGCAATAGCAGGAACTCAGAGCTCTAGAAAGCATCATGCAGAAACATTTTGCATGTACCTTCTCAACTTTTAATCCTATTGAAGCCAAATTAAGTAAGTATCTAAGTGCTTTCTTGAATGGTACCTAGGCACATTGTCAAGCCCTTATGTTAATTAGAGTCTTATGCTTTCCTTCTTGGAAAAAAACCTGACCCTGTTGTTCTCTTGAGTGACAATCTAGTTCCTGGGATTGTGAGTCATGGAAACTGGAGGGCTTATTTCAGTCATGAATCAGGCCCAAATTAATATCTTTAATGCATCTCTAGCAGACTAGAACTGGAAAGCAGGTATAGCAACCAGTATCCTCCATGGGACTGCACAGGAAAAAAATTATATATAGTTCCATGAGGGAGGTATGTTAACTTCATTATGTATACAGGTTAAATGATTTAGGGATGTTTTCTGCTATATTTAAGGTGGATACAAGTTGCAACTACCTAGGACGTAGCAAATAGCCATAGTAGTACAAGACTTAAAACCAATTCCTTCTGGGGCTTGGAAAAAGTCTCTTTAAAAGAATGAGAAGCAAAATTCCCACTTTATCAGTGGGAATGCAGATGGCTTTGGAAAGTCTGCCTGTTGCCACAGTGAAGGAAATTAGTGTGTGAATAAACAGAGATAAATTGGCAACCTGCACAGTATTCATTATTTGTGATGTAGCCTGTGACGTAATCTCTTCTAGATAAGAGCCTTTAAAGATAGATTGTACTGTAGTGGTTAACATGTCTAGATTAAAATAGCCGAGAGTAAGTCTTTTTTCTTCCTGTAATGCCAAGAAGGTGTTTTTTGCAAAAAGTTTTATTTTAGAGGTGAGATTTCAAATTTGTGGAATTAATAGTTAAATACGTTCTTTAAGCAAATACAGTCCTTATGCCTTAAATTTTTTTTTTTTCATTTGTCATGTACTGAAACCCTTTTATGTAACCCTGTCATACATCTTAGACCCAGGATAACAAATAACTGTACTTTTTACTTGCTTTAGAATTTGGAAATCACGTAGGAAAAAAGAAATCTAAACTCTTAAGATATGTCACTCTTCTCTCTATCATTGCTAAGTGTAACAGGATCCCTAAGAGGAGAAAACCTAAGTGAAATATGGCTTTATATACCAATTTGTAGAAAATGCTGTCGGCTGCTTCTGTGGCAAAGGCATAAGTGCATTTAAAAAAGAGAGAAAGAAATCCAGGAATGGAGATGTAATGGGTCTCTAATTCCTGTACAGAGTAAGTTCAACTAACGCAATATTTCAAGCTGATATATATGCACACACATATATATATAAATCTTGGTGTAGACCGGAGTTAAATTCCATTTTAAAAGCAGATTTTGAATTCATGGTGATCGGGTTTTTTGTTTGTTTTGGTTTTTTACGATTGAAGTACCACCCCCAATTGCATATGCTATTATATCAGTTTTAAAGTTTTCATATTGTTATAATATAGGTTGACTGTGCAGACTGATTGCTGTGAGACAATAAAAGGTAGATATCTAAAGTGTCTAACTTAGCCTGTGGAACGTGCAGTAGCTTATCCATTAAAGCTTAAACTGTCATGTAGTTGCCGTGTGGCAGTGAGTGTCTGTATGCTGGTATAACATAGTGCTTTAGTATGTGGACAGGGGCTCAAGATGAAAGGTCCTGAGCCATCCGGTTGCTCATCAGCTAAACACAAACCCTGATGTGCTTAAAATTTTACTCAGCAACTCTTACATAAGGTCTCTGCAGTGTTTCCATGGAGGAAAAATGCTGTAAATGCTAATCTAAAATAATTTGTAGTTTAACTGGGGAAAAAGCCCACTACTTGTGTTCTGTGGTTTCAACCAGTGATTCAGTTCAGAAAAAGAAAGAAACAAACAAAATATAAAAGTATGTTTCAGGGAAGCATCTCTGATTGTACTTATACCGGTGAGCTTCTAATTGCTGAGCAGGATTTTTTATGTGGAAGTAAAAATATGGTCCACACTAAGGGAGGTTTCAGATGAATGTATTAAACAGATGAGAAAAAGATGGTTGCTTTGATTCAAAAGAGTAGGTTAAACACTACATTGTAGTCTACTGTAGATCTGTGGAGTTTTGTTTTGTTTTGTTTTGCTTTTATTCTACCTTACCCTTTGATAGATAAGGTAGATTTCTTGTGAGTTATCTTTGTTCACACTCATAAAACCAGGAGTAAATTACTCCAGTAACAGAATGGCCCTTGAGGCCAATATGCTCCTAAAATTACTGACATGTCAAACAAGATTTCAGAAGGCTCTGTATTGTTGTGGAATTTAGTGCCATAGGCAATATAGTAGTGGGTTTTTTTCTGTCTTACAGGTCTGTGACAAACTATCAGACATTTGAGTGGAATTCAAAAGATGGATGTCGTTTGCATGTGCTGCACTACTGCAGATGCTAATCTGTGCAACACCTTAGTAGTAGTTTACACACCTGATAGTATTATAATGGCAATGTGCCTTTATCAGTAGTTAGGAAATTGGTAATCGGCCAGGTGGCAGTACGTTTTCGAGAGAACCCAGTATGCAGGAAGTACAGTGACAGTCTGTTTTTAAATGAAAAGTAACATTGCTGGGGTCATCTAAAATTTGGAAGGGTATACATAGGTACGATCGTTAGTCAAACATTAACCTAGCAACCTAAAGCTGAAACAAAATTGAATTTCTATAAAAGTTGTAAAGCTCACTGTCTTTGGTCCTTGAGAAGCTTTTTATATTAACCTCTGTGTTTAACAAACCTTTCAGCCTGTCATTGGGAAGGGAGAAGAGCACCAGTAGCACTTAACCCTGGTTTTGGCAATGGCCCTTTTCAATAAGGATAACATGCAGGATCAACCTGTGTTCCCTCCCAACCCTCCCTTATTAGATTTACTTCCCCAAAGCTTTTACCTGAAGAGCAACTGGTTTATCCCAGGAGCTCCCCTGAAACATGTTAAAGCTGATTTCTGCTTATCTCCTGAGTATTGTTTCTTAAATGCTGAATTGCATGGTTGAATGGTTTACAAAAATAAAGACTAATGTTATTGGTGGTGCAGCAAAGAGAATGTGCTTAGAAAAGAAGGAAGACTTTCTGGGCTACAGCATTAATTGTTGGCATGTGCTGGTTAGTTTTACAGATACTTATATTCAGTGACAAAACAACTGTCTCATGCTTTGAATGCCAAGTTATAATAAAATATAAGTTGATAGGTAAGCGGCTCATTGGAAAACATGGCTTGCAATTTGCTTGCTGCCCTTACTACATGTGCGACTGTTAATGTGGGGACCAAAGGCAGGAGTAAAGTTGGATTAGGAAGGAGCAAGCATGGGAAAAATAGAGGGATAAAGGGGTAAAAGAGGCTCATCAAGTGTAAGTAGCTGGCCACTCAGTATGCTGGTGTGACTCTGCCTGATGCTTGATCACGGCAGTCTATCCTGCGTGCTTATTAAATCCTATTTCTAACCATCTTGTGTGCGGTTGCACTCTCATCTTCAATGTGTGTGTGAATGCTCATGAACTTCAAACAGGCTAACCAGAGAGTAGTAGAAGAGATTTGAGTGCCAGCAGCTGGTGTGGGACCATGAAAGTCAGGGGCTCTTGGGTGGGGGGGCCAGCACCTGGGGAGGAGCAGGGTGAGGGTTCCACTAGCAGACTGAAATTCCCATTAGCTGGAGAGGAGGAACAGGATGGGGCTGTCCATGCTGTTTGTGTGAGTGCTCTGTGTGTTTATAAGGGTGCTAGTAAAGGTGCTGTTTTTCTGTCTGTATTTGATCTGTGAGGTCGTCTCTCGCTGTGTGTATGTCTGTCTGTCTGTGTTGGGAAGCCTCACCACCAGCTGGATCTGGGAACATGGAACTGCAGCAACCTTGTGTCTGTCAGGCTGGGAGAGGAGGACTCACTCTGGGTCCTGAGAGTAGCCCAGACTTGGCTACTCAGACACTTTGTGTTGTTTTGCCAGTGTTTGTGTCCATTACAATTTTTCGCAGAAACAATTTTACATCTGTCATTATGTCCTTGTTAAAGAAGTTAAATGCATCTAGTTTAGCGGTGATCCAAAGAGAATCCCACTATCAGAACCTCATCCCTTCTTTACTGGGATTTCATCATTAACAGTTGCTTCAGTTATTCAGCTTTTCATACATTTGATATGTTCTGTCATGCTCCTTTAATCAGTTTGTTTACTATGTTAGCGCTTCACAGAAGTCTTTTATATCTTTAGCTGCTATCTTTTTCAGCAATACTTGCAATCCCCTCCAACCTTAAAACCATTTTTTTTTTTTTAGCAAGACCTGTTTGTCTGTTACCCTGTTGATTGTTACTATTTCTATTCCCATCCTTTAATCCTTTATTGACTGAATCCTGTATTTTGAACAATATTTTGTTTAGGATAGATTTAGCAGATGTGTCTAGCAGAGGACTTCTTCCAATCTCACTGCAGGTACACAGCCTAAAGAATCAACTGGTGGAGCTGTGCCCTATTAGAAACAGACAGCAAGGAAGCATTTGTGAGCGTAGCCCTCAGAGGCAGGGAAAGAGCCTTTGTGCTAAACAAGTTTTATTCTGTTTGTGAGGCTGGAAACTTCATCTTAGTTCCTGGAAAACACAAAGAACATGCAAAAAAATCTTCATGCACATATTGTCATTCTGTGTGTGACAAATGAGATCGTGGTTCAAGGTGTCTTTTAAAATTATTTTTTATATGCACGTTATATGCTGCGATAGGTCCATGGTTGGTAACTGCGTCCTTTTTGGCCAGGGGCATTTCTTTGAAGGGGAGGAGAGGATTTCTTCTTTGAGAGCACCTGGCCATGGGAGAAGGTTTTCTAGGGAAGAATAGGGCAGGCAGTAATAGATATGCTGACTGGGGAGCTCGTACTTGAGGAGTTTTCTTAGAATAATGGGGAAGAGACACAAAACCACGCCAGAGATGATGAAAAGAGGAGAGTTTTTTCTATTGACCCAGAGGAAAACAAGTAGAGTTTGTTGAAACCATAGAGGCTATTGAAAGTGGCTAGTGTGAAAAGCAGGTCTCATCCAAAAGAATCTGGGTTTTCAGACAGAAGAGAGTTTGTTCAAGTTTATGTTCTAATAAAACATCACTACTTCAAAGCCCTTTTGGTATTTTTTTGTGTGTTCACTTTAAAGAAAAGGTGCAGACAGGTCTGTCTCAAAGCTCTGGCATGTCTGAGATCCAGTCGTAGCATGAAAGTTAAAAAATGTTACAGCTGGTAAAAGGTATTAGGCCAGCTTTAAAGAAGTCCAGCTGACTGCATCATGAGGACTCTTGAGAGAATTTGAAGAAAACTTTGCATACCATTTGTGGGAAGTTGTCTATTGTGAGTGTGTTTTATAAATCAGTTTACTGTTTTAAAAGTTTGTAGCACAGTTCTCACTGGCTGTAGAAGCTACTGGTGGAGCTGCCAGAGCATATCATGTTAGGCCAAACATGGGATGAGAGATCTTATGGAAATTAAACAAGAATGTTGTCCTGCACCAAACTTGTCTCTTTGAAGCCCAATTGGAGCACAGTTCCTTTAAAAACAAACAAACAAACAAAAATCTCTCCAAAGTAGTTGTACCCCTTAGCTAGTTAGCTGCCTGTGGATTTTTTGAGTGACTAGGGCTGGTAAGGAAACCTTCTCCCGCCTGTAGTGGTACTGCTTTACTGCCTTGGGGCTGGGCTGCATCTAGCATGGCCCTCCAGGGCCAAGAGGGGTAGCACAACTCCTTGGAGACTTTGTTGCCCATGCCGCACCCAGCCCCCCTCATCAAACAGAAGGAGATTTACCTTGTAATTGCATTTGCCTTATATTCAGGCAAGTCGGGTTTCCTGTTTAAAAAAAAGAATAAATCTTTCCAGTTACCTTCATGAATGGAACTGCAGTTCAAATGTGATCCCTTTTTCCTGTGCTTCAGAAGGTTTTATACAAACCCAGCATTAACTTACCTTTGTTTCAAATCGACAATATTCTACATGCAAAACGTTGAAGCCAGAGAAGCTTGTGATATGTCATATTTACAGGATCTTTAACTGCAGGTAACATTCAAACCTGTGAGCTTTAGTTTTCCCTCCCATTAATACTTTGCATGGTATTTTTAATTCAGACAAATATATTCTCTTCAGTATTCTTTCTTTAAGTGCACATAAGGTTCACAAGACAGAGACTTACCTTCTACATACCAACCAGCCAGCTGTAGGACTATACTGTTGGCTTTTCTTTTTTTTTTTTGCATAAACTATCTCCGGTTCTTCATCAACAATGGAAGATGGAGGAAATACTTTGCAATATATAGTTTCCCCCAGTTTGGATGTATATATTTAAAGAATGATGCTTGCTCTTTTTCTAGAGCTGTACTGATTTGAAAATGAATTGAGAGTGTCCACTGTGACAGCCTCATATGGGGGAACACTTTACACCTTCATCTCAGAAATGCTGAATCCCTTCTGCTAAAAGGCTGTCTCTCATCAAGCTTGAGGGTAGAAATGTGTCAAATTCCTTTTCATATTACTTTATGTGAAGGCTTTGGAAAGATCCACATTGTCCTCTAATTTCAATTAATTGAAATTAATTTTTTCAAATATCTACCTGCACCCTGCTCTAGAATACTCAACCTGAATTTGTCTTTTCTGGTCCTGGGGAGATGCTGCTGGATAGCTTTGTGTTTTAAAAAGTCTCCCTGGGTCTGGGTCTGCCTGTCCTGGAGTCACGAATCTTCACTTGATATGTTTTCCCCAACACTTTCCATCCCATCCTCCCTCACTTCATTTCCTTTTCTAAACCTGTAACATTAATATTTTTATTTTCAAGTTACCTCTGCACCAGAGGATATATTTATTTTCATTAAATAACATACTGTGTATGCCACCATATGGATAATTTGCCTTTTCTTACTTTGCTTTCTGTTTTTTCTGAAGTGCAGTTGTTGGTTCAGAAGTTGAATCCGCAACTTAAGACAAATCTCTCAAAATTTGTTCACATTCAGTTGTTTTCTCTAATAGTGTGTGAACTTTGTGTGTATGGACTTCCTATACATTGCTTGATTTTTGTAAACAGGTAATATTAGTTACATAAGAAACAGCCTTCAAAATGTCAATACAGTGTTTGAAAATGTAGAAGAGTTATGAAGGAAACAGAACAAAGATTATAGGATGAATAGTGAAATGCATTAAATAGTGAAATTCTTTAAATATTGAAAAGGATTGAAAAAACAAACAGCATTCTTCAGAAAGCAGTTATTTTGGATATTACTGGCTATTGGAAAAGGGACTGCAGAAATACATGATGCAGAAATATGTGATTTCATGTTTGTGTTTGATCAAAACAATTTCTAACAAAATAATGAAAGATGTGTCTATGCATATGAGATGAGGAAAAATTTGAAGAATTGAATTTGGTGAAGAATTATAAGGCTTACTAGGCTTATTAGTTGTTCTGCTAAAACAAAGATGACATTACGGGTAGAAGCAGATTGATGTTTTCAAACGATATACAGGCTTTATGATGGAATAGTTAAACGGAATTTTTCCAAAAGTTTTAGTACTTGAAAATTTGAAGATAAACAACTTAAAAGTTGAGATGATCCATGATTTTTTTTTTAGGATTGGTAATAAATAATGATTAAAATTATCACATGAAATTTAATATGAGTAAATGTTGCTCAAAAGAAGGCTTAAAATTCACCTGAGACACTAATGTTTTGTAAGTTAATGAACAGAACTGATGGATGTTAGTTGAGGCACTGAAGGGAAGACTCTCAACTGGTGTATTTTGGCACACCTCGTGCCAATTCAGGGGTGCAAGCAGCACTGATGTTTATGTGCAGTTACCTACTGCATGGTATCTGGAAGTGGTGCATCTGAGCAGAAGTTCCAGCTTCTTTAGGTAGTGCTAGTCATGCTTTGAGAGGTTTCTCAAATTGCAGCAGCTCCATAATTTTCAAATGTTACCTGAAAACGTATTTTCCTTTTTCTGTAAAATTAGTAAGTAGTAGGAAGAAATACTGAAGACAAAAACTCTTCTGTTTACTAGGTTTGGGAATGAAAGTCCAAGGCTGGCTGTTAGTAAATGCAGGTCTTCTGCTTTCTGCAGTACTTCCAAGATGGTCCATACACATGTTTATAAAATATAATAAATAAAAGAACAGATATATTGACTTTGCCTTGTCTGAAAGTGAGACCCATTACGCTTGAGCCTTGCAATTCATCTGCATATGCACAGCAGTTCCAGTATCTTGGACAGTCACTTACTTAGCCTTGGGTAGTCACAGTAGTCACAGTCAGTGGTATTTTACTGGTAAAAGGTAGCCGCCCCTTGTGAGCGATGGCAGTAGGGTTGGCTGGCATTTAGGGAATGCTGTTTTGTTAATAAAAAGTAGCCCTTTATATCTACCTAATCACAGCATTTTTGATAAAAAGTATTTTTGATACCTTTCAGCCTTACAGAGAGACGTTTCTGCACCTGAAGGGTGTTTTGTTAATAAGGTAATACATGGAATATCTGTTCTTAAAATCAGACTTTCTGCTTTCCTTCATTTAGCACATTTTTCAAATATTGAGTCAAAATCAACCAATACTGATGCCTAAGTAAGTTGAACACCAGTGCTTTTTTACTTATATTTATTATTGTATCAATGAAATTGCAATAGGATTGCGATTATAACTTGGATAGGTCGTGTCTGTTGTCACAGTCTGGAAGAAAAACTAATCATTTCTCCTCAACCATGTATAAGACTGGTGAAAAAATCAGCGAAGTAACTTTCTTTGCTCACTAGTCACATTTTTCTTCATGCATGAAAAATGATATTGCATTCAATTTCACCACATTTGACATTCCAAGTATAAAAAGTGTCTCTTAACAAGGTGGTGTGACATGGTGAAAACTTGCAGAAGTGACTGGAAAATCTCTCTTGTGCCATTTCCATCATTTTTGTAGGACAGTACATTGCTTTTCCAGTTGTCAGATTTTTTTTTTTTTTAAACAGATACTTTTTTTTTTTTGCAGTTCTTGTGTCACTCTATCTTTTGGGCATCTTTTTGCGTACAAAATTTCATTTTCCTCTATGCTTGCTTCACATAAAATTTCCATTGATGCTAGTGAGAATTACTGGGATGTTCGATTGCCCATTTACTCTGGAGCAACTTTAGTGTATATTTTGTTTTTCAAGTATTTCATCTTCTTAGAATTACTATTTTAATGAACCAAATATTTGCTGAATTGCTGCTGAAACATTGTGCAGTGAGGAATTGTAAACAACAACAGCAACTGTAGCAAATCCACCAGTTTGTTGATTTAAACCCTCTGGGTAAAATGATGAAATATGGATGATTTAGCAAGTTTGTGGATTAAAGAAGCCTGAATTTAATGGATGCTGAGCACCATCAGCTACCTTAGATTTTATCTTGGTTTGATTTCAGTGTGTACTTTCGAACTATTAAATTGCATGTAGTGCTTAAACATAGATCTAAGCACTGAACCCAAGTAAATCCTATTTAAACTTTTTTGACTGAGGGAACTATCATCATCCATGTGTTTAAACATGAAAGTACATCTAGGGAAATTAGTCACTTTAAAAGGAATATGTTTATAGTAATATGTGTACTTGCTATCTCTTCCTATGAATGACTACTGAATTGATTATCATTTTACGTGTTTTCTTGTTGAATCCTTCGTTTCCTGGCAGATAACTGTTTCCTAGTAGATACACCAGTGAATACTTGCAGTTCTTTTTTGTATGTATTTCTCATGTGCCCAAATATGTGATAAACAATTCTGGAGAACTGATCCACTCTAAGAAAGCATGCCGTGGTTTGGGTTTTTATTTTGCCCTTTTTCATGGCTGAGACACCGCCCCCCCCCTTTTTTGTTTTGTCAAAATTAAGTGTTTATTTGTGCACTGAGTTTATCCACATGCTTTAGATTTATATAGCCATCTTGCATAGTATTATTTCAGCAATCCAGATGACACAGATGACAATGGTAAAAGTTGAAAGAGAAGGTTTCTACATGACTTAACACTGAAGATAAGTTGACTAGATTTGGAAAAAAAATTGTAAGAAAGATTTTAATGCATTCAATTAACTTTTTTCTTTTCGTTACATACACTGTATGGCTTTAAGTAAAATACATATAATGATTTCTGTCTAATGATTATGCCTTGTCATTTTAATATATATTAGGTATTTTTTTCTTGTGGGGAGATCCATAGCTAAAACTAGGAGTAGAAGCTGAGTTGATCTTTATCAGAATTCACATGCCTGGAAAAACAGATACTGTCAAACAAAATATCGAATTCCTTCATGAGATGGCAGCCTTTTAAAGACAAGGGATAATAAAGGGTTAAGGCACTGACTGGGGGCTTCCATGACATTTATTATCTGTGGGGTTTTTTTTGCTTAACCTTAGTCAAACCTCCAGAACATCGATGGCTTACATCTGAACTTTAGATCTGCCCATGTTCTGGTGGGTGTGTGTACCTGAGACTTCTTGTGTGCATTTTTCATGTTCATCTGGCCCGCTGAAAGAAGAGACCTAAGCATTTATCTTCAAAAAAGCAGTGCTAGCTATTTTAGGCAGACAGAGCACATTCTTGTACCTCCACCAAAGCACGCAATTTCAAAGATGAGTAATGTTGCAGATGTATCTATATTCAGTTTTTCTTCATTGGCTAGCTTGAAATGGCGCCACACTAAACGGGCTGATTTTAGATAGCTTAATGTACAGGCACTTTGGGATTTCATTCTCACGGACACAAGTTGTGGCCCATGCCTGGTGCAAGAAGTCTGTTCTCTTCTGAAACCAGGCTCTTACAGTTGGGTGTTCCTGGATCCATCATCTAGGTGTGTACTTGCTTTACGAAAGTTTTCCTTAAATGCTGTCTAGAGAATATGCTTAGGCTAGAATAGAAGTTACTATGTTTGATACAACAAGCTATTACATGTTACTTAATCAACTCTGGGTTTAGAAGGTCATGCTAAATGGCTGAATGTCCTTTTGGTTTTCAACTCTGTTAAAAGTTGTATGAGTGAAGGTCCTGCTTTGGGTGCGCTGGAACAGAAGAAACTTCAGCTTCTGAAAGCATTAGTTGGCAAGACCCTCACAAGTGGGAAATCAAATTGTCCCAAAAGACCTATGTGAGGTAGTTTACCTGTCATGGCACTGCTAGGCGTCTTATTTCCCGAGATGCAGATAGGTTAGTCAAACAATTAAAAGGATGCATTTACATCCTACTGCTTGCCTCATGAACTAAGAAGAGCTTGCCAGATACTTTCTAGCAGAAAAACTAAAACGTCTGAATGATATACTGCTACTTAACGTAGTTCTCTTTAAAGATTCCCTTTTCTTAAAAAAAAAAAAAAAAAGGATTTATTCTGTTTACAGTGACATTCTTCTGTACTTTTTCACTTTCAACAAAGGAGTTACAGATTCTCAAAATAGGCTGACTATATTCCTTTTCTTAAGCCACCGATAATTTTCCACATGGTTCAGTTGTACAATACATATTACATTAATCAGGATGCTATAAGTTAAATAGCTCTTAAAAATATAATTCTATCAAGGACTTTAGGATTCTTAGCAGCACTGAATATAAATTTGGTTGGGTTATCAGGAAGATACTGATTTGAAATTTTAAGATGGCTAAGAAAAGATGGACATTTCTCCATGGCATTCTCAGTGGTAAGATTTAAAAAAGCTTGCCAGTTAATATTTAGTGAACTCATGAATGCTTTAAGTGTTGTTTTGATAACTTAGCAAATTTTAAGTATTTTAAGGGGTTTACATTTTAAATTTAAATAAACGTATTGAACAGCAGGGCATGTCCTAAGTGATAGAAGGAATATTGGTTTCTTTCCTGCCTGTTTTAAGCAAAGATCCATGTGGCTAAATTAAAAATTTATTTGCTTCCTTTTTGTACCCAAATATATTTCTGTGGGTTTTATTCTTAACCCTTTATTGTGTTATAAAGATGGGGAAATGTGTTATAAGTGATATAGCAGGACTAACTCTTGTTCTAGCTGGGTGTCTTTTTATTCTTATCCCTTCAGCATCCTAGTTAATCACTGGGCAACAGGATCAAAAGTTCCAACCGAGGGAATTTTATACTTTGATCAACCCAAGACCACAAACAACTTAGGAACCATCATACTAAAGAAAGTATTGGAAAGACCAAAGACTACCAACTTGGTTAGTCTCCTCTATATAAGACAAAGACAGGAGTCTTCTCCTTACTGTGCCCTCGTGGAAGTAAATTTGATTTTCTGTATTGGAATATTTGAAGATGTTTGTATTACAAGTCAAAAACACACAGGGCATTCTGTATGAAAATGGTGTACTGTTGTGACAGGCTGAAACAGGGTGAGCACATGTGAAAAGTAGTAATAAAGAGTATTCCTTCCTGTGCTTGTGCCAATAGGTTAGGAGTGAGGTTACCAACTCTTGGCTGCTTCATCTAGAATAGTGGCAGGGGTGTGTGTCCTTTTTTCTCCTGATTATGGCCTTCCCACATTTTAGATTACTGAAACACAGCAAGAAATAAAATGTTGCAGATGTGCGTACTATGGATTTGAGTATAGTGTAATCAGAAACTTGTAGAAACCAATCCTTGCGTGGAAAAGCACATGAATCTTGCCTTCTTGCCTTCTTTCCTTCTGCTAAATCAAAAATTGAAAGTTTTCTCTAGGAGAGTATGGAAAACACGTTCAGTGACTTCTGCTTACGTTACTAATGAATAAGGATTTGTCTCAATATGGTATAGTAACTAACAGTCTGTAAATTTAGTACAGAGTAATGCCTTTTAGGAAGTAAAACATTCAGATTCCTTTGTATTACAATTAATTTCCATTTTTGTCAACTTTAAGAACTCAGTTATTTTGTCTAGAATGAAAATTAATGAGAAGTTATGCTTGATAAATAATTTAAAGTAACTGCAAAACTGTATTATTGAATAGTTAAACCTATTTAAGATAAAGGTGCAGTCTGGACCAAGGTTCTCTAAACACCTACATTCTGTTTCAAGAAATGACTTAGGAGGTTGCATCTCATTGAAATTCCAAGGTATCATCACCCATCAAAGTAAAAAAAAAGGAAAAATATTAAAATTGTTTTCTGATAACTGAGAAATGCATGTGCTTATATTTTTATAAGAGCACTTAGCTGTGCATTTATAGCAGGCACCTATAACATATCCATTTCTTGACTTTTATGAAAAATGCAGGGTTTAAGTCACCTCATGTATTTTATTGATATGTTTTCTTTCCAAAGTAGACATTGTGTTGAGTTTTATTTCCTTCTATGATATCATAGTATATAAATTAATAGAATTCTTTCATTTGGGTTTGTTCAACCCAGAAATATGAATGTCTTAAAAATCATGTTGTATTTTTCTAATGTAATGTCTATACAGTCATTCAGATTCTTTAGTTGCAGATCTGTTCTGTAACATGATTATTTTCAAGGTACACTTCAATGAAACACATTAATAGGCACTGAAAAATAGAGCATAAATTGAGTTCACGTGAGGGTTGTTTGAACGTAACTTTATTTGAACTATACCTTTACATTTCTTGTTGTTTGTTGTTTAAGTTGGGACCATAGTGTAAAATTCACCCCCCCCACACTCCCCGTATAGCTTACCAATTTGCTGTGTATTTTCATTTGTTCCTTCTTTTCTCAGCTCTTGAGGCCAGGAGACAATTGTCACACTTAATCAGTCAAGGATGTAGCTGGTGATTAGCTAGAGTGAGGTTAAGGGATCGAGAACATTTTAGACTCCATCTGCATCATATACTGCATCCCACCATCTGAGCACATAAAATTCTCCTCGATTTCATTGCGACTCTTGTGGTGAGTTGACCCTGGCTGGACGCCAAGTGCCCACCAAAGCCACTCTGTCACTCCCCCTCCTCAGCTGGACAGGGGAGAGAAAATATAACGAAAGGCTCATGGGTCGAGATAAGGACAGGGAGAGATCACTCACTAATTACTGTCATGGGAAAAACAGACTCAACTTGGTGAAATAAGTTTAATTTATTACCAATCAAATCAGAGGAAGGTAATGAGAAAAAAAACCAAATATTAAAAACACCTTCCCCCCACGCCTCCGTTCTTCCCAGGCTCAACTTCACTCCTGAATTCTCTATCTCCTCCCCCTCCAGCGGCGCAGGGGGATGGAGAATGGGGGTGGCGGTCAGTTCATCACACGTTGTCTCTGCCGCTCCTTCCTCCTCAGGGGCAGGACTCCTCACACTCTTCCCCTGCTCCAGCGTGGGGTACCTCCCATGGGAGACAGTCCTCCATGAACTTCTCCAATATGAGTCCTTCCCACGGGCTGCAGTTCTTCATGAACTGCTCCAGTGTGGGTCCCTTCCATGGGGTGCAGTCCTTCAGGAACAGACTGCTCCAGCATGGGTCCCCTGCAGAGTCACAAGTCCTGCCAGCAAACCTGCTCCAGCCTGGGCTCCTCTCTCCACAGATCCACAGGTCCTGCCAGGAGCCTGCTCCAGTGCAGGCTTCCCACAGGGTCACAGCCTCCTTTGGGCATCCACCTGCTCCAGCGTGGGGTCCTCCACAGGCTGCAGGTGGATATCTGCTCCACCGTTAACCCCCATGGGCTGGAGGGGGACAGCCTGCCTCACCACGGTCTTCACCAGGGGCTGCAGGGGAATCTCTGCTCTGGCACCTGGAGCACCTCCTCCCCCTCCTTCTTCACTGACCTTGGTGCCTGCAGAGTTGTTCCTCTCACTTATTCTCACTCCTCTCTCTGGCTGCAGTTGCGCAGGTTTTTTTTTTCCCCCCTTCTTAAACATGTTATCCCAGAGGCACTACCACTGTTGCTGATGGGCTCAGCCTTGGCCAGCAGTGAGTCCGTCTTGAAGCTGGCTGGCATTGGCTCTATTGGACACAGGGGAAGATTCTAGCAGCTTCTCACAGAAGCCACTCCTGTAGCGCCGCCGCTACCAAAACCTTGCCATGCAAATCCAATGCAGGCTCTGCATATAGAAATGCTTAGATAGTTGGGACCTACAATTGAGCCTCCTGTAACATCTGTAGATTCAGCACAGGGCAGATCACTTCAATTTTTTTTTTATGTTTGTGTCTTTCTTTCTCCAGCTGTAAGATAAGGATTCTAATATTTACGAGCTTTGGAAAAGAATCTTGAGATTCTCAAAAGTAATTTGAGATTAAATACCTACTGAATACAAATTACTGTTATGTTAGTAAAAGCAAAGCAAAATGATTACTTTTTCTTAATGATGCTTTAATTACAGATCACCGTATTAGGGAGAGGAAAATAAAATAAAGAAGAAATTGAACTAGTGACTTTGTTTTGCAGGTTCTTTCATGTTGGTGAATACATCTGGGAGATTTGCAGGACAGAAAGCTCACCTCCTGCTGCCCCATCTGAAAGAAAATGATACGCATTGTATTGATTTCCACTATTATGTTTCAAGCAAGAGTGGATCTAGCCCTGGCACTTTGAATATATATGTGAAAGTTAATGATGGTCCTATTGGTAACCCAATCTGGAACACATCTACCACTGCTACTTGGAACAGAGCAGAACTGGCAATTAGCACTTTCTGGCCCAATTTTTATCAGGTATGTTTTACTTTTTATGAAATTTTGTTTCTCATAACAGTCACCTGGTTCTTAATCATAATTTTGAATTTAAATCAAAATATCTTTCAGTATGTTTTGTTGATCTTTGTTAATTATGTTTTTGTAGATGATGCTAAATGTTTGTTTTTACACGCATATGGCTGTGTTTATATGTTTACATGTATTTATAGAAGTGTATGAAACGTATGCACACACACACATGCTTTAAATGTGGGTGAAATAATTATATTGAAACGATTTAGAAATTTTGCCATTGCTTTCAGTCAATTACCTCTGTTTCTCTATAATAAATTCACTCATTCTTTCAGTTCATTAGGGATGCTGGAACTGAATGCCAATAGATTTTATTGCAGTAGAGTCTTCAAGTTTGATTTAGATCAGCAATACTTGTTGCTTTAGAACCAGCAGAATCCTTTGAATCCTCAGTTTGAGTCTTCAGTTTGAATGCAATATCCATTTGTTCTGTCCAGTAGTAATCATAAATATAACAGTAGCTATCATAGGAATGAGCTTCTGATTACATCCTAAAGATTTAGGGAGAATTTCGGGAGAATTTCACGTGACAGTTCCTTAGGGTGCTGCTTTTCTGTTGGAAAGTTTACAGATTATACGCTTATTTACTGTTGTATAGTAGTTCAACAGTTTTTCTCCTTTTTCCCATGAAAATATAGTCTATGTCTCCACAAGCAAGTAATTTGGTGTAATAAGAGCAGACCCGTAGATCAAAGATGTTATTGAGGCTCCTCTCATCTTCACTTGCGGTTTGGAAAGATTGGTTTGGATTTTATTTGGTCCCCTGTGCTGAACATTGTCACTATACTTATGGTTTGAAGCTTTCTGAAGAAAGGCTGTCCCAAAGATGGGGGTCCTTTGACAGCAGGACCTCCCGAGGAAGTACAATGTTGTCATTCCACAGTGTCATTCCAGAGGGTGACAGCATCTCCATTCCTACATCAGTGCCCTGACTACCAGTGTCACACATGGCAGAGCCTTGTTTCTGTTCATAGAATCATAGAATCATAGAATTGTTAAGGTTGGAAAGGACCCTTAAGATCATCAAGTCCAACCGTTAACCTACCACCACCAAGTCCGCCACTAAACCATGTCCTCAAGCACCACATCTACCTGTCTTTTAAATACCTCCAGGGATGGGGACTCAACCACTTCCCTGGCCAGCCTGTTCCAGTGCCTGACCACTCTTTCAGTAAAGAAGTTTTTCCTAATGTCCAGTCTAAACCTCCCCTGAAGCAACGTGAGGCCATTTCCTCTTGTCCTATCACTTGTTACTTGGGAGAAGAGACCGACCCCCACCTCACTACAACCTCCTTTCAGGTAGTTGTAGAGAGCAATAAGGTCTCCCCTCAGCCTCCTCTTCTCCAAACTAAACAACCCCAGCTCCCTCAGCCACTCCTCATAAGACTTACTCTCTAGACCCTTCACCAACTTCGTTGCCCTTCTTTGGACATGCTCCAGCACCTTGATGTCCTTTTTGTGGTGAGGGGCCCAAAACTGGACATAGTATTCGAGGTGCGGCCTCACCAGTGCCGAATACAGGGGCACTATCACCTCCCTGGTCCTGCTGGCCACACCATTCCTGATACAAGCCAGGATGCCATTGACCCTCTTGGCCACCTGAGCACGCTGCTGGCTCATGTTTAGGCGGCTGTCAACCATCACCCCCAGGTCCTTTTCAGCCAGGCTGCTTTCCAGCCACTCCTCCCCAAGCCTGTAGCGTTGCCTGGGGTTGTTGTGACCCAAGTGCAGGACCCGGCACTTGGCCTTGTTGAACCTCATACAGTTGGCCTGTCCAGGTCCTTCTGCAGGGCCTTCCTACCCTCCAGCAGATCGACACTCCCACCCAACTTGGTGTCATCTGCAAACTTACTGAGGATTCCTGCATGTGCTCTTTAGGGTGACCAGACATTTGGTGCCCCATCATATTCTCATTATGAGTTTGGCAATATCCACTGCAAGGTACTCTAGGGGGTTATAGTGGACTTCTTTCTGTGGCTGCAGCAGCTGATCTGTGAGGATGTCTCAAGTGAACTGAAGCCGTTCCTTTTGAACCCTTTTTCCTCTAAGGAAAAAAACCAAGCTGAAGAACTTTCTGGAGTCCTTCACTCTGTGATTGCTTCACCCACAATTGACAGAAAGTCCTGGTCCAAAAGATGAGTTTGGAATGCCAGGACTATCTTGCCCTTGGAACATGGGATACCTGGCAGTGGGTGCAGTACTTGCAGACCCAAAAGAGCACACTCATTCATTTCCTCTTGCCTCTGACAGTGTGTTCCTAGGTTGCGTGGGGGTTATTGACAGGGTCCACATTTGCATCCAGTGCTCTGCCCAAGGTGGCTAGGAATTGCTAAAACTGCATCATCAGGGCTTCCTGGAGAGGATTCAGGGTAAGTTTATGGACATCTCAGCAAACTTCACTGGGAGGACTCATGATGTGGATCTACCTATAATTGGCCACGGACTCAGTGTGGGAATACTGGCACTTTTTCCAGAAGGTCAGGCATATTAGCAGAATTGAGGTTCACCTGAGCATTGTGGGAGAAGCTGTGTCCTACCTGCCTCTCTGGAGCATGAGGCTGTATCCTGATCACAGAGTCCAGGCTTGGTTTAGCCATACCTTTACATCTCACAGGGTGAAAGGGCAATGTGTATTTTGTGTTGCCTGTCAGAATTCAAGGAGTGTTTGGACATCGCTCTTAGTCATATGGTTTAGTTTTAGGTAGTCCTGCAAGGAGCAGGGAGTTGGACTCAGTGATCCTTATGGGTGCATTCCAACTCGAGATATTTCGTGACTCTGTGACCTTACTTCAAGACTGTGGACCCCATGCTACCCATTTGATTCCAGTGTTGAGAATGCTCTCCAGTGATGCCAAAAAGCCTTTCTATCTTGACTGAAATAATGAGGACTGTTTTTTGTTGTTAGCCTCAGTGGATGGTGGGAGAAGAGTAGAGCATCCCACAGACAGTTTCGTGGCTGACATCAGGTATAACTCTGAGTGGTTTGTAACATGGGATCTCCTGGAGGGTTTTGTGAGCATGCTGGGTGGTTCAGGAGTGCTATGTGGTGCGTGCACATTTTGCAGACACGTGAATGAATGTGTGACTGTGTCGCTCATGCCTAAGTCTAGACTGTAATGTCCCCATCTGGGTTTGGAGTGAATTAGTAGAGGAGCTTCCAATTTCCTTTCTTCTGAAAGGAGTCTGGGTTTTATGCAACAGAACTGCTCTGTCAACCAGCAGTCAGTAAAGGTGAGGATTGTGCTTCAAAGCCTCACTCCAGCTCTGAACCAAAATGCTAATACAGACAGGGGAATTTTAACAGAAGCAGCCCCGGCTCTGACTAGTAAATTAAAGCTAAATTAACACGTTAATAAAAATACACACAAGCTCTGACAGTTTTAAATGTTACTGATATTAGTAATAATCTGTGTCAGATTTCTATCAATATGATGCATCTAACTGACGTCTGAGTAATATGGATATTTGGCCATACAAATAGAAAGATAACCTTTCTATTCCACTTTCTCCTTGAGACCTACCATCTGAACTGCTCACCCTTATTCGTAGGTGAACCCTTATATGCTTGGATGGGGTACTGCAGCATAGCAAACTACCATGCATCAGCTGATGATATAATAGACACCTGAGTCTGTCTGTAATGGATTCCATGTGTTCTCTTTGCCTCTGGAAATATAGAAATTTTTACGTAATATTTCTCTCACTGAGCAGTATAGTAAGTCGTTTTCTTTGCATTTGCTGCATACAGTCTGAAGTAATACCTGGTTAGCTATTGCAATTTAGCCGATGTGCCAAAATGTCTTATGCTATAGTAATATCCGTGGCAGTCCAAGGAATCAGTGTAAAGTAGTGTAGCTTCACTGTTTTCACTGTCGATAAGCTAATTTATTCTTGAGGAAGCTCTGTCTCCATTTTGACAGCTTGCGGTCAGTTGTCTCCATTTTGGTTGCCTCCCTCCTCTCAGAAATGTGATGCAATTTCCTTCACCCGCCTGGTGACGCTTGCAATTTCTCATTGTTTCTGAACTCTTTTCATCTGTTTTCATGCTTTTTCTTCACAGAGTCTGTTCTGGGGGGAGGCAGGAAGTTAGCCGCAAGCCACTGGGAGAAGGGCTGGAAGAGGAGAGAGGGTGTATGTGGATCTTGTGAGAATGTGTGTCCAAGTTAGGTGAGAGCTCGGATGACTGCATGTATGGTGGGAGAAGGCAAAGGACCCATCTGACAGGTGCCTAGCACCAGCTCTGTTTCCTAAGCTGCTATTCATTTGATTCCAAAACTCCGATCTCTTTTAGCACAAATCCATGTGTTTCTTGCATAACCTCCAAAATGTACAAGACTTCCTCCCAGGGATTTTCTAAGGCTGGTTGACATTATTGAAGAAAATTAAGAGAAGTCCACTAAGGAGATTTTTAAGGCATGATAGGGCCCTTTTAAACTTTTCATATATGAAGGTCAGTAGTTTCCCAATGCATAGTCTTCAGGAAAAGACTCAGCGTTAGTAGATGAAGGGACAAAGCAATGTAATTGTGTGATTTTCTTTGTTGTGTTTTAAATCACATATCCATTGAGACATCTGCATGTTTGTGAATGCCATGTAATTCCATTCCATTAGTAGGACACCAACAAGGTCTAGCTGCAAATGAAACCAAAATGTATTACAGAACTCTGAAGACAAATGATATGATAACATTTCAGAGTTATAATATTTATACAATTCAGGATACTTAAAAACACCGTGGTGTTTGTCTGTTTTGCTGTTGATTCATGAAAAACGTAGGCAAAATAACTCCCACTAAGAGTAGCTGACTAGAAATTAGATTGTGTAGTGCGGAGTGAATTTTAATCCAACTTCTTATGATTTATTTGTTTAATCCATGTATTATTAACACATATGCAAAGCGTTCAAAAGATTTAATAATTAACAGTATTTTATTATTGTAGCACCAGTTATCCAAGCTTGTTAATACCTTTCATGTTGTGTTTCCATTTAGAATTGACTCTTTAGAAGTACAGACTCTGAACAAAGTAATTAATTTCTTTTAGTGTACACTTTTCTTTTTACTAGGTAATTATTTGTGTAGGTTTCACCCCATATGAAAGGTATAATATGTATATAAATCACAATGATAACCTGCGTGTAACAACACTAATTGTAGTTTAATTACCGCTTATTTAAACTTAAATTGTCAAGTATTCTGGTGATTAAGGATATATTTAATTCCATAATTAATGGTCTTCTAAGTGCCATTGCTTAGCATCTGCCTTTGCCTTTAGGGTATGTCTATGTTGCAGTCCAGTTGCTGATGACGGTAGAGTTGCAGTAACATAGGTTCAAGCTGCCAAACACCTTCTGAGGGTCAAAGATAATCAGCACAGCTTGTTCTTTTCTGCTGTGCCTCCTGGTCTCTGAGCTATTTGTTTCGAAGTATCTGGGGTATTTCTACAGGAGCTAGTCTTATTTCTGTATTATAAAATCCCTTTAGGAGTGCTCCCCTGAGGGAGCATTGGCTTCCTCTTTTTATCATTGGTCACAGGAGAAATGGTTTGCTTTACTGAGCTATTGTCTCCTTGGTGCATCTTAAGCAAGAGCATCAAGGAGTTTATCATGCCATTAGAGACAGCCTGCAAATAAAACAAGGCTTTGCATAATTACTAAGACCTTCACACTCCTCCTTACTTAAATAGAATTAGGATATACACAGAAAAAGAGGATTAAATGCTCTGTAGATTTCTACAGGTAGTGGTGAGCTTGGTTTTAGATTCTTGGGGAGCAGTCTCAGTAGGTTGAGAGGCTCTAAAATTGATGCTTTGAGATAAAAGTAAGTTCTGAAAAGGCTGCTCCTCTAGTTAGGAGAGGGTGGGAAGGTTTTTCGGGGTTTGTTTTTATTTTCTTTAAAGTTTTGATCCCCCTCTTTTGATCTTTTAGCAGGAGGAAAATCTGTTGATTTCAGGGTTGTTTTCTTGTTTTGTCTGATTGGGGCAGGGGGGTAATTTTTTTTTTTTCTTTTTCGTAGGTTAGGTAATGATTCTCAGGCCAATTAGTAGTAGTTTAAATATAGTTCATGTTTTTGAAGCATTGCAGTTTTGGACCTTTACAATATGTGAAATGGCACTACTGGATTGAGTCTGGTGAGTGGTCTGTGTGTCCAGCACTTAACCCTGCAAGCAAGCAATCTGGCACAGCACCATTGCAAGTTACACACCATCCTCCTATCAGTTTTTATATTTTTGAATTATTTGCTCTGTACTTTGCTGGGAGCCAGGCATGGCAGCAGTGAGCTGAAAAAAATCTTGATGAAATAAAACAACAAACACTGCAGTTTTAAAATCCAGAAATAGATTTGAAAGGATTAAAAATAGCTTCCAGTGGAGTAACACTACTCTCTGTGCCACTGCACCTTCTTTAAACATAAATTCCTATGAAGCTGGAATTAGAAAATGAGATAAGAGCCTGGCAGTAATTCCTGATCTTCTTTAGTAAGGACACAAAGGAGTTATATGGTATCACTTCACACTGAGATGAGATTTACCCTTTACCATTCTGACACTTTCCCCTGTAAATTAGGAGTTTAGGGAATAAGAAGCGGTAGATCCAACCTACCTTTTCAAATCTGGACTTGAACTTTCATTTGTTTCATAACCTGCTTTGTACATGCTTTGCTTGGAGTTTGGCTCATGCGATGCACTTAAGTCATCAGCTAGGACAGAGAATTAAGCTTCTTGTGCAGTAAAGGTCAGGCTCGCATTCTCGTGTGTTGTGTGTGTTGCATTCAACTGCACACATACGGTTCCTGAACTGCGCTTTGAACTCAAAAGAAACTTTGAAATGCATATTGCATTTTGAATCACAACCCTATGTCGGGCATCTTAAATAGCTCTTCTTCATTGAGTTGGGTGTTTTGGGAATAGTTATTTTGAGAAAGATGCACCAGGGCAGACCACATACCTAAATTTAAAAACCCCAGCAGTCTAAAAATGGCCGAGAGTAAGCAGGCGTGCACTTTTTGTCATATACGCAAAGCTCTGTTATTTTCTTCCGTCCCTTGTTCCTAAACCAAGAAAGCTACTGGGCTTTCGGTAGAAAAGGGTAAGACAACAACTGGTTTAAAAACAAAAAGAGAATAAGATTTAATAAGCCTTAATGTCAGGAGCTCAGTTTTCAGTGTTGCTCACCCATAAGAGGTTTCTTTGGAGTCTCAAGTTGGCAGCAACCACCAAAATGTTGTTTAATGTGCTTGAGTGCACGTGTGAGTGCTGAATGGTAGTTGTGTAGGAGTGAGAGGTGGGGAGGGAAATGGCATAAAATTAATTCCCAGCCAGGGAGGCCTAACCACATTTTAGGCAGCCCAAGTCAATAAGCTGTATTGGGTTTCTGCGGGGCCTGGGAAGGACCAGGTCAGGAACCTTCCTTCACGTGGCTTTGATGAGGCAGCAGTTGCTGTGGTTGTGCCCCGGTGATAAAGCGAGTGGTCCTAGGACAAGTCGAAAGGGAGAGAAGAGCTCAACCCACAGAGGTACAAGACGTTGCCAGTTTTCTGGAGGGAGACTGTTCCCAACACCTTGTAAAATATAGTCAAAAAAGGGGACTCTCTGCAGTAGAGCACGGCAGGCAGAGAGGAAAGGGCAGTGCGTGCTGTGGGCAGCGTGTGATACATCGCTGCCTGCTTACTGCAGCCTGATGTTAAGTAGCTTTCTTAATACTCCTTTCTCTTTCTTGTTTTCTCAAAGTGCTATTTTTAAGTCGTGTGAAGTAGAGTGTGTTTACATTAGGTACAATCCACCTTTTGACTACAAGCGTTGTAATTTTGCAACAACAAAGACAGGAATTTACGGAGTGAGGTTGTATGGCAACAAAACCTGTTTATTTCTATTGTTCTTTGGAACAGACAAGTTATCTCGAGTCACACATTTTCAGCAGTAAGCATTCATGTTGGTGAGCCGACCCCCTTTCTTTGTTCATAATGTAGAAAGGGGAAGTGGCAGGAATGAGAAGCTAATTTTGCTCTTCACTGAAGCAGGGAGGATCAGGGACAGTGCAGTGCTAAGCTGCTTCCCTGGTTCCTGTTTTGCAGGCCTGCGAGGGGGAGAATGGTGTAAAACAGCTCTCAGGCCAACGTTCGGTGGAGTTTTTCCTGAGCAAATGAATGCAGTGTTTTAACTGCTTGTTTCCGGACTGATAAGGTGGTGGAATAATAGGTGAAAAATCCAAGGACTTCCCAGTCTGACGTTGCTGGAGTGTTGTCTCGATTTTGACTGGGGTCTTTTATATTGCCTGTAGGTGTTGCATCAGCTGTGAGGAAAGGCAAAGTTTGGAGGCGGGAGTAAAAATGTTAACTTTTACAAGACAAGCAACTTTTCAAATGTGAAATGATGGAAAAAACTGGGCATGAAATAAGTTTCTAGGTTTCATTTCTAGTGAAATTACTAGGAAAACTGATCCCTATTTGTGAATAGTCTTGACACCCCTAAGATAAACTTTACAATGAATAAATGAGCTACCAGAAGTGTCTCTAGGTCCATTCCTGAGCACCCTCTTACAGTGTGCAGCACACTTACTAGAACTTTCAGAAGTGTGTCATGCGTAGGATCAAATTGGGTTTTTTAGTGTCAAAAGGGGAAATGCTTAGTTAAGCAGATATTTTAGTCCATAATCTTCATTTATTAGTTTAAATAAAACAAAATACTGGATTTGGATACAGCAGGAACAGAAATTATATTACTGTACTTGGAATAGGTGTCATGTTCTTTTATACATGAAGTAAAAGGCACATCAGTGATGTCTCTTTGACGATGGTATGTCACTACTGCCTGTAGTGTCTCTTTCCATTTACTAAAAATTGCATATTTTGTGTCAGAAGAGACCAAACTTATAATCATTACAGTTGATGTCAGCTTGGCTATTGCTTTTAATGGAAGCACGATTAAACTGACTATATTTTGATTTGTATTGCTTTTCTTTGGAACATGCCCTCTTTAATGACAATAATTGTATTTTAATAGTATGTCCAGCTGGCAGTTTCTTGATACATTGCCTGGGTTATTTGTGGTAATGACATTTTTGGTATGTTGTCTAGAGATACAGCAGGATATTTTAGATCACTCATTGAGTCTTTGTCTGTTGTCATAAGCAGGTCCAATTCAGTTATTTCAAGGTTGTAGTTTCTGCCTGTGAACTGAAGGAATGGGTTTGTGTTTAGAATCTACAAGCTTTTTTTGTCTGCAAGTATATTGCAATAATGAAGTACTTAAAACCTCTCACAGAGCCTGTAGCTAAGCTCCCCAGTTATGAATTATAGAACTTAATTTTGAGATCTTCTACTCAGGTATTGAGTATGTTTGCTTTTCTAGAGCTCAGGTACTTGGTTTTGCTGGAAGTCAGGTAATTCTTTGGAAAAAGGCACTTTTATGCAACATTTTTTAAAAATAGTTAAATCCCCATTATCTGGCAGTAATGTTTTTAGCAGAAAACTTCTGACTGGTCTGGCTGGCTGCTTCACAGGTATGCATGTGCCAGTTCCTCCTGGGGTTTTCTGGAATTTAGTGTATCTAAAAGTGAAGAACCTGAAAAAACCTCCTCTGCTCTGCAGTGATGGGATCATGGATCAGGTACACCTTTCAGATGGCTTTGTGCAGATCTTCTCCTTATATTGAGCACTCCAAAAGAGAGAGAGGTTGTTGGGTTTTTTTTTAAAATCAGTTATATTTCAATAGAAACTAGAAAGTTAACTGGTTTTTTTTCTTCTTAACAGAGAAGACTCAAAGCCACTAGGGAATACGGGAGAGAAATCAGTAACTGTCCCCAGCCCTCTGTGTTTTTACAGGCAGGCCTTTGCCTCCACACTTAGATTTAGTTAACTCAATGACTTTCTTAGTAGCAGCATATTTCCTCGGGAAACTTTTCCACCATTTCTGAGACCTGGCTGTCTGCTCCCTCTTCTTCACTGCCATGTTGTACCATCCCTGCATTAACTGCAGGTTCCCAGGGCTATGCCATGGTTCTCATGCCCTACGGTCTTTCAGATCTTCTCCACTTTGAATAGCCTTGGTAGCTCTTCAGGAAATGGAGCAGTCTCCTCCTTCTTCCAAGGGCACCAGCATAACCATTTTTTTCAGAGAGTCTAACACAAACGGATAGCATACAACTGTTTGTCACATTTGTTCATACAGAGAAATGCTTGTTCTTTTCTCAAAGTTCAGTGAGTGAAAACAGGAGCTGCATTATGGGTCTTGCATTGTCGTCAAAACTTAGGGTTGCTTTGTGCATGTCACCTATCTCTGTATTTCCGTTTCAAGACTGTTAAGATCAGGGTAAGAATGATCATGGTTGGAAAAGCTCTTTCAGGTCTTTGAATGCAAGTTATTCTTTAAGAGCTTCTTTTTTCTTCTTTAAGAACTTCTGCTTCCCAAGATAATTCCTAAGACCAGTTCCACCGGGAGATTTTCTTCTGTGTAGGAGAGAGATTGAAATTTTGAAATGGTCTTGCTCTGGATGCTCTACTGAATGCTGGGAGCCAAATCCATACCCTGTCCACTCTGTTGCTGTGGATCAGCAATATCAACTTTAAGCACCATTAGAGTGCCATTGGGTATTTAGAAGGCCACACAGGCTGGGGCCTGTGGCTAAGTAATCCTTTTCTTGCAGAACTTGTTTCTGCAAAATTTGTTTGGTGGTTTTTGGGCTTTTCTCATTGCTGTCTTGTGTTTTCTTGTTGCTGCCTGGTTCATCTGGGGCAACATTGGTGCTGTAGGTTGAAATTTTTGTGTGGACAGGAGACAGAACTAGAATAAAAAAAGTAGTTTTTTCCTTGTCAACCATATGAAGTTAAAGCCATATTTACAGCAATTTCACTCCAGTGAGATTGAGAGGGAGAAATGGACAGAGTTTAGGAACATGATATTTGGGAGAGAAGAGCAGGATTGGTGTCCACAGATGGAGCAATGAGAAAGATGGGAGAAGGCAGAGGCAAGAAGTGGTGCAGAATTCACCTCAAGGTTTGTTTTAAAATCAGAATCAGTGCTCTGGTAGTGTTTATTCAGCACCAGGAAACTGATATAATATTACGGGGCTGTATGTTATCTTTGTGACATGTTTGCATTCTGTATCATTCTCTTTCTGCTGAAATAATTGCAGTAAAGGATATGGTACACAGTGTCCTTCTGCATCTGTTCCAAGGTCAAGTACAGTATAGGTGTGAAAAATAGTTTCTAAAATTTGTTTTGCTCAGTGTACTTCTGAGACTAGTTACAAGAGGCAATTAGAGTTAACTTTCCAAGCAAAAGGGAAGCATTAAAAAAAAAAAAAATCACAACCTGGATTTGAGCATGAACTTCTTGAGCATTGGTTTGGAAATGTACCTGCTAATGTTACTGGCATATTTTCTTCTGTTCCACATAAACATTCTTGGGATATTCAAAGCTAAGGCTGCCAAAGTTTGGAGAGGTTTACTTTTGAGTGTACTTAATTCAAATGACAAGAACGGTCCATTTATTTTGTGACCTATTTATAGCCATTAAACAAACCGTGGCAAATGGATCTGCTTTACTTAATTCACTACATTTGGTGGAAGATTAAAAGCATGGAAAATACATTCATAAAAATAGGTATGTTTGTGTCTGATACCGCGCAAATCTCCGTATACTGCAGAACTGTCATTTTTTAAATAAAAGTAGGAGTTTATTCTGCAAGACAAAGAATTGAAAATAAAATTATTATTAGGTAACTACTTTGGCAGACCAAATATTGGGGGGATTTGGTTATTTCTCATCGTGAGCAATACATGATCACACTTGTAAATCTCCAAAAACAGTATAAACATGAAAAAAGTGATTTGTGTTCTGGTTCATTTTAATGATAAGAACAACACATATTGAGGGTTTTTTTGATTGTATTTTGTTTTCAAGATGTTCTCAACATGTTAAAAGAGTTGATGTATTTTTCCATAACACAGTATTTTTATATTCACTGTGTTACAAAGCTGCTAACTGAAATTCTCTTTTCGCTTCTCAGGTTGTTTTTGAAGTGGTCACTTCAGGTCACCCAGGATATGTGGCTATTGATGAAGTGAAAGTTTTAGGACATCCATGTAGTAAGTACCTCTCCGCTATTTTAAAACCAGCCCTCTAAAATGAATGTGCCACTATGCTTCAATAAATGTGGAGCAAAAGATACAGAAAATGTCAGAAAACAATGTCGCTGCTATAAATATAGGCTGAGTATGTACAAAGTGTTGCTAGCACTTGAGCACTTGCACCTTACTGGCTTTAAAGACATCTCTCATATGCACCTTGTGTACAGCACTTGGCATAAGCCCCAGAGCCTAACTGGGCCATCTAATGACTCCTTCAGAACAAAAGTCATCAAGATTTGTTGACCAGTTTTCTATTGCCATCAAAAATTCAGTGCAGCCACAAGCTGAGGCATTGGTGAGAGCAGATGAACAACACAAGAGCTGAATATATATGATTATTTTTTCCAGGGCTTAGAAGGAAGAAAACTCTGCTGGCTGAGGGCTGAGGCTTTGCTAAGCCAGGTTACTGAGGGTACTTCCCCAGGTATTGGACTTTGGGTTCAATTTCTGCAGTTTTACTTGCTTATGTTTCAGATGTTTCCTTATCCCATTATTAAGGATATGTAATAAACTATCCTAAGTTCTTTTAAAATGGCTGTCAAAACAAAACCTTGTAAATTAAAGCTTTAACATAGTAATCCAGATGTAATTGAGCAGACTACTTAAATAAATGATTATTTCACATGTTTGCTATTTGTTAAATAAGGTGTATTAAGATCATACATGGAATTGTGGGTTGTAATCTTATTGACAAAGTGACTGACTGGGGAAAAAGACACCGACTTCTATGTAATTGTTCACCTGCCTCTTAAGCCATATGGTACATGTATGCATTCTTTGTGGCTTGTAAGTAAGAGCTGCGATTTAAAATAAAAAGTGGTTTATCGGTTAGTACCAGAGCACCTCATAAAAATGGTTTTAGTGTTAGTGGCAAGAAGACACAGACATTTCTTCAAATACAGAGACAGTTATGCAGAATCAGCAGCTGTTATTTCTGAATCACTTAGTTCTAATAAACACAGTGGGCTCTCATGTTGTTAGGCAGTATTTGTGCTTCTGCATTTTGAATTTATATCTTTGGTTCAGGTAGGATAAGTCTAAAGCAGCATTTTATCAGCTTAATAATTTTTCTTGTACAGATTTTGAGAGGTTTGATCTGTGCGTTTGTACCAATCAATTCTGAAAACCTGCAAGTAGCTCCTGTTAATGTGGAGACTAAGTTAGACCCCATACCGCGTAGAGTTCTAACATGACAGTGTTGAAATACAAAAGCTTTAATGAAAAGTTCTTTGATGAAGTAATTAAAATGTTAGAAATTAAGACATCAAACCAGTTACGTTGTCTACAAGAAAATTGAAAAAGTGTGAAAATTGGAATAGAACTACTGTGTGTCTGAAACTTTGCAAGACTCATAACGCTATTCTTTCTATGTATTGCCAGTAAAAATACCCTTGGAATGATTAACTCTTTAAACAAAATTTGAAATGGGAAAAATATTTGCTAGGCAGTTGTCTGGGTAGTATAGACAAAGACCAAGCAGAAACCAAGTTGTAAGCACGTAGAACTGAAAGCGATGGCTTGTGGTGGGTGGTTGGGGTTTTTCATGTGTATGTGTGAGAAAAAAAACAAGCGGGGTAAAAGCAGATGTAGAAAAAAAAAAGTGACTGAGAAATGGGGAACTTATTGAAGAATTGTACTGGATAGTCAGACATTAATAGTTTGATAGGTAAAGAAGAGGATGACTTTGGCCTGAAGTCTGTCTGTCCTAATTGGGAATTGTTTAAGAAAAAAAAAGCAGTATGTCTAATAAATTTGCCATAAGGACAGTTATCATGAAAAGATTTTCTTCCATAGTTAGATATTAATTTGGGCTATTTTATTCCATCTCCTCCTTCTTATACTGCCTTGCACTGGATATTAAGCAACTTTTTCTTTAATTCTGGTAGCTGGTTATTTATAAATTCCTTAAAACTGCAATTTCTCCCAGTGATAAGGTCTTTTAAGAAAATGTCCTCAATGCTTTAAATGGTTGTGCTGCTCTGCTAGAAAGTGTATGTTTAGTTTGCCAGTTTATTGCTAGTACTAACATTTCCATGTCTGAAAGCAATGTTCAGAGCCTGGCTTATCTGCTAGTACAGACAGTGCAAAGTCCCCTTGCCTGCAGTAGGATTTGAACGGTTGGAGAATACTGCCTTTTCAAGGATAAGTTTCTGTATCAAATTTTTATGTTTTTTCTGTGTCGTGTTGTTGGCTCTTTCCAGTAAAACAAAAATACACATGCTATCTTTCCTCCTTCAGTGGACATAGTTCTTGTTTTGAATATCTATTTCATTTGCTAGGTTCCTTGTAGCTGTATTGCTTTAATTTTTACTGGGAGTGTTATCTCTTTCTAAATGAAAAATAAGTAGTGGTATGGAGAATGCATTGTGTTTTGGTTTTTTCTGCAGTGTTGTTGAAAAGAATTGTATTTAAAGAATTCAGCTGTAGTTGGTGAGAAGTGTTATGTTAGTATTTTAGCTGTTTGGTGTGCTACATTTCTAAAGCATCTCCTCTATAGACGCTGTACCTGGTTAAAAAGAAAAACCTGTTTCCCCGACAACATCACTCAACTTCTTACTGTTTTGTCTAGTTGGTAGTGTATCTAATAGGTTTTTGTTCAAAACATAATTAGTTTCCAATATGATATTTATTAATAGAGTGTTATTGCAAGAGGGATGCTGAGCTAAGATAATTTACACAGCAGGAACAATTAAATAGCACCCTTCTCTTCTGCACTTTCCCTGGTACGGAGGTAAACCAACCTAAAATCTAATGTGTAGTCACTGATTTGAACCTTTTAAAGCTGGGCTATTTAATTTGCTTGGTATGTCATTCATAGCCAGTACTTCCATGTTGCATAACTTCAATACTTTATCTTCTTCCAACAGCAAAAACTCCCCATTTCTTGCGTCTTCAGAGTGTGGAAGTCAATGCAGGACAATTTGCTACTTTTCAATGCTCTGCCAATGGTGGAACAGACTCAAGTGACAGACTCTGGTTACAGGTAATTTCTTTCTTTCCTAATGCACTGAGATCTGGGGGAAGGGGAGTTCATCACTGAATGTAAACATGAAAAATGATAGGGCTGTCTGTTTCATCAATATTAGATTTTATAGCGCCTTTGAACTGCTGCACAGTAGGTGTTCTGTTGTAGAAAATGATACTGGAAGATTTTGCTTCCTTGTTTCGTTTTTTTACATGTGGCGATCATGAGTAAGGGCTAAATCCCCAAGGAAGAGCATATGACTTTCTCATAATGTCTGTGCTGGCTGACTGCAACATTACACACAATGATTTTCTTGGCTTACCTCTATCTCTGTTTAGTATTTTCAGGTAAAATTGCATTCTTATGTTTTAAGTCTGGAGAAGACCAGTATGACAGTCAAATCTGACCTTTTGTACTATAGAGCCAAAGAATCTTACCTATATTCATTAAGTCCATAATTTTTTAGTTATTGAGTAACGTAGCTTCTAGGTAGGTGTCAGATCTTGATTTAAAGACTGTCTCCAACTCCATTTTCTTTCAGTAAACACAGTCTCCCGTTATCCATATGTGTAACCTTGTATCAAAAACATGCATCTTACTTGATCTCTTCTAGTAATGGGGGTACAAGTTTAACTGCGGTCTTGCTGCCATCATTTCAGAGTTGTCTGCTCTCTACAGCAAACAATAGTCTGTATTTGGACTTAGCATTAGGGATATACCAACCTCCAGATCCCCATGCTTTCCATATGTGAAAAACAACATGCTAGAACTGGAACATTGTCTGTGAGAAGGAAATAAGGATGCCTAAAACAATGCCTAAGGAGATCAGTCAGATGAAACTGCAGTATGTGGAGAAGGAGGGATAGGAGAAATTGAAGCAATAGTAACAGGTGGGATTTAGAGATTAAGTTATCTTGGTTTTTTTGTTTAAACAATTTCAGGCTGTTTTCCTTTCACATTGCACTTGGTGCAAAATTTCATCAAGCATTTTGGAAATTATTCATTTAAGTGTGACAGGTTAAACAGCTGAGTAGTTACAAGAAAACAAGCACACAAACAGATAAGTAAAACCACTTGAAAAGCAAAGACCCATATTTATCTGTATATGAATGATGAACTGTTATGTCTATCCAGGAAGAGCCAGATCAAGTACAGTAGAAGGCAATGGAAATCTCCTTTGATTTTATTTGGGTTTGCATGGGTATTTTCAACCTCTGTGCTGATATAAGCCTGATATTTCCCTAACACTCTGGCCCTTTAAAGCTGGTATTATGGTGTTGAATTGGTAGAATTAGACTCCTGTCTTTCCTAAGCCACTTATATTTTCTGAAAGAATGACTTTTCCAGTCATGAAAAGAGTTTAGCATGTATGGGAAAATAATGGGTTGTTACTTCATCCATGATAACCTTTCTAGAACCTTTGAACTTTTGCATTATGCTCTTTTGTAAAACTGAAGGTAGAATTCAATATAGGGAAATCCTGGTTGCATTCAGTTTTTCCAGAGATTTCAGGACAGTATAATTTCAGCTTTAACTTTTTTGCATGGAATTTAGGACACACGTAAATTCTTTGCAAGGCTGGAATGTAATTTCTTTATTTTAGAAATTAAATATCCTTCTAGATTTTATACAATATAAAATCATTCTTAACAGCGGTAGCGATTCCAGAATATCTTTGCTGAGCTTAGTTAAGGGATTCCTTGTTTATACATGATTATGAGATTATTTTTTTTTTTCTATATGTGAAGGATAAGAAAGTAGTGACAGATTGACTTTTTGAGGAATTTCATCTTGCTGCAGGGCCACTGTTTATTTATCCTGCCCATGTAACTACAGGTCCTCTGGTAATCAGTTCAAGGTTGTGCAAATTCCAGGTGTGCCTTTGTGTAAGAACATTTTAAAAGTTGACAGGATCTTCTGGATAGCTTGGATTTATTTTTGTACTTGTTTGCCAGTTTCAACAGATGTCTGCTGCAACTTACAGTAAGACTGATCAGACAGTTCCACGTGTGGGATGCTGCAAACCAAGGCTATGAGATACAGTTCCCAACAGGATTAGCTGTATTTTAGTGTACTAGGTCACTACTGGGTAACAGATCCCCAGACCTTGCAGTTCTTCATCAATCAACTGAGACCGTCCGGTTTTATGGTGTGATATTGAGGAATTTTGTATATGCCTGCTTATAACATCTCATGACACTGCCACAGGACCATGAGCACAATGCAGCTATCTGTAATAGCCGTCAGAAAACATGGTATCTTCTATGTCATATGACTGGTTAATTGGACATGAAAGATCCTTTCATTCCCGATAACAGTAGAACCGATATTCAACTACAAAACATCTTAATAAAATGAATTCTTATGTATACTAGAGCCATAATAAAATGAGCACCATTCTCTGGAGGCATTTATGCTAGCACTCAGGGATTCAGGTTTTAGTGGTGCTACAAATGGGTCATGCAATCTCTCTGATATGCCTAGTTTGTCCACCAGTAATATGGAGCCTTTTCTACCATCCTTTTGATGTTTTGTTTCCTTAAATTTATGAAACCTTAAGGGCAAACCATAGTAAATAAATGAATAAATACAGTTGTCTGATTTTATCAGGGGCTTCTCAGAATTTCTGCCACGTAAGTCATATCAGGAGGCCTCATCTGTTTGGATTTGGTGATTCCAAAATATCGTGAGATAATTTGCTCCCAAATGATTTCCAGTACCTGTCATTTTTTGGTAAATTGCCAGGGTAAGATCACAAACCCACTGAATTCAGTGATGTTTCTGACTGTTTACAGTGGTGGCAGGATTTTATTCCTGTACTTCTCTCTCTTTTATATAGTACTTCTCAGCTTGTATGCAGCAGAAGACTTCAACTTTAGTAGTACACATTTTTCTGGTGAACAAATACTTTACTTTTTACAGTCTATTGGGCTGTGAGGGGTGTATGTTCCTTAAAACAAATGAATAATTGTGACTTGGTTGGTTATTTTAGTCTCCTTGTCTTTGCTGAGTAGCTGTTGCAAATGGCATAGATGTTCTTAGTTTAATAATGCCCAGGCCTTGAAGCAGTCCTAAGTGCAATACATAGAGCGTATTTTATTTCCCTCCTTTTCAAGCCTATCCCACTCTTATTCCCTATGGAATATGAAGTCTATTAATTTATGGAGTATTATGGAAGTTTTTGCAATTGAAAGGCTGATGGGGGGGGCACAATTAACAGGTTAGCTGCCCAAATTAGACCACTGAGCCATGATATTTGTTTCATCATGCTGCGATCAGTATTTACTCTTTCAGGAAAGGGAAGACAGAAAGCTGTTTACCTATTTCATAGTGCAGTGCTTTGCATGAAAAACATATTTCCTGATCCTGCTAGGCAGCCAAGCATGCTAGTGCATGAGCTATGATTGCAGGCTTGTCAGATAATTTGACAACAAATTGTGGGTATTTTCAGTGATATCATTTCAAGTTAAAGTCCAACAAAAGGAGTCAAGAACACAATGCAGCATCATACAAGTTTGTTTCTGTTGTTGTAACTAGTGTCCAATTAATAAGGTCATTGGCTAGATTGTATGTTTATGAATTCATGTCCTCATTAGCTTATGTTCTAAACATAAACATACCTTAAAAATAAATCTGATGACACCAGTGAAGGAATGTTTATAATTAACAGATGTGTCCCATCTGCTTACATTTTCTTTGTCACATCTGTGGACAACACAGGTTACTGTCAGTATGGGATGACTCCTCCTATTCCATTGAATGATTGAGCAAAAATGCCATTCCTGTGCTCTTTCCTGTACTCCCACTGTAAGGGCTTTACCAATTCCTGTGATTTTTTTTAATTAAACAAATTCATCTTTGAACCTACAAGCTCCAGAAGTTGACACCAACAATAAGATAAAGCCCTAGGCATTAAAGGAGCTGGGAATCGCAAGGAATGGAAATACACCTCAGGAAAAAAAAATACATTTGTAGGTGGGAGCCAAAGTTAGAATTTGGAAGAAAATTAACATGTGGAACACAGAACAGTTAATGGTCAAGTGAAAGCAGCTGAGACAATGTCTTCTGAAAAGGTTGTGCTAGTATTAGTATTTAGTAAATTGGCACAAGAAACACAACTCTGTATTATAGGAGAAAAAAGGCAGAATTCTTTTTTGGAAGTAACCTTCTTTTGGTGCAGCCTAGAACACTGAAAAAGCAAACATTTTGCTTTCCACCAACATCTTTGAGCCAGGAATCTAAATTGTAGCTTGCAAATTAGAATGAAGTTTAGAAAAATAAAGATTTACTTAAAACCAGGTAAACTTCTTCCACTTGCGAGCCCAAGGTATACACATACATAGATTTTCTTCCCTGCAAGTGTATGAAGTTTGAACTGTCATGTATTGAATATTTACATATACAAAATATTATATTTAATAGTAACTAAAATTAAAATTATTATCAAGTGAAAACTGCTTAAATATTAAAATAAATGTTTCCAAGGCAATACTTGGGAAACGTTGTGTCTCTGCAGCCTTAAAAGTTTGAACCTCTTGAGCTAACCTTTTTTAAGCTACATACTAGCATCTTTTTTTTTCTACAGAATCTCCATCTTGTTCAGTATAGTGAACATAATCAGTTGATGAATAGCTCCTTAATATGCGGGCTCCTTTGCACAAGTATATTTAGGGCTTCACTTTGCTTACTAAATACTATACAAATCAATTCTGAAAACAGGTTTATTAATTTTCTAATGTAATCTTTTCTACTAATCTTAGTGCTTCACAATATTAAGTTGTTTCTGTGGGATGGATTGATATGATCTTCATTTTATAGTTGAGGAACACAGACACTGAGAAACAAAAGCAAACGTATCCCTTACTTTCGGAAACAGTCTCTGAGATACGTGGACATGATTCTCTGCATGTAAGGCACTGAGCACTTCCCATGCTCAGTGTCCGCTGATGTGAGTGGCCAGTACTTCAGGGAAATTGACCTCAAACACCAAAATTAGGCATCTAGAATATCAGTATACAGTTAGAAGAGCCCTGGAAAAAGTTTAAGTGACATGATATAAGGTCTCTGTGGCAGAGGCACATCTGTTAAATCATAGAATCACACAGATTCTGCAATTGGTTGGTTTGTTCCTTAGCTTCTCAGGCCTGGCTCCATCTCTTCATTTTCCCACCCCTATCTGCTGCTGCTTCTGATTTGCAGCTGGTTCATTCAGTTCCCTCTGTGTGCTACTTGTTCTTAGAACAATCTAGAGTGTGACTCTAAGGGAAATTGCAGTTCAGATGATACCTAGGTATCATGAAATTCCATTTTAATATCAAACCCAATCTTTTGATATTAATTTCTAAAGATTTGTTGTAGCATCACTAAACATGTGGCAACTGCATTTTTCAGAGACTTGTACCTTGTCTCAGTGTGGGTAGCCTTTCTTGAGAGAGGTTCCTCAAACAGTGGAAAGCTACAGTTGATGAGAAAGAGAAGTCATCGCTTCACTGAAGTAATGTGTTTTTCCTAGCTTCATTCTAAAACGTGCTTGAAATTAAATAATTATTTTTAAATGTAATTCTCAGACACATAACTTTTATTGCAGAAATACAGACCTAAGAGTAAAAATTTGTTGAAGGTAAGCAAATAACAATAGGATCTCCGGATATGTCTGACAGCTGTAGTAAGCAGCATCATCAGACTTACCAATAGCAAGAGACTAATGGGTATTCTCTGATAAAAGGGGAGAGGGTGAAATCTTTCATACCTGTGGTTTATGCATGCAGAATGCATGCTACTTCATTTGCAGCCAAGAAACTAAGAACAGTATCACTCTAAGACCAGTGTTCTCTACCCTATGTAAACAGTTTATTACCTGTTAATGAGGGATTTGGCTTTTCTTCTTGTCTTTCCTGAAAGCTGTCTTTCACCTTCCTCAGTGTATCTTCTTTTGTATCTTCAGTAATCTTTTGCTGAAGGTATGAAGAGTATGAAAGATTTTATTCCTCTACATACAAAACTGCAAAACCTGTATGCATTATTTATTATTTATTCAAAGGAAGAGATATAATCCTGTGTCAGAGGGAGTTCTGGAAAGCAAATTGTTTTCCTCAGGAATACATACACACATACACACAAATGAGAGGTATGAAAAACATCCTTGTGAGAATGTGGAACCAGTGCAATGACTCCTGGCAAATTATGAAAATAAAATACATTTATAAGATGTACAAAATAGTTTGTGTGTGTGTGTGCATGTGTTTGTTTATGTAAATCACATAAAGTATCCCAAAAGGTGAACCAAAATCCTGGAGTTTCATAAGAATTTTTTGTTATGCTGTAAACTCGCTGAGGCTTTCACATAATTACCATTTTCATTGCTAAGTCTGGAAGCACTTGAGGAAAAAATGTTTCAGCCATTTTTTGAGTACTAAGATAACGAAGCAGTATTTTACCTGTTAAGATTAAATCATATACATATGTAACAACTCAGTAACACAAACAGGTGGAACTATTAATGTAAACTGTACAATGAGATAGGCCTAAAGAAGATGTTCTTTTGAATATTAAAAAAAATAGTTTGGGTTTGATCAGTAGGTGCTTTTGTGTACTACGGGAGTGCAGGGGTTCATTCTTCCTCTTGCTCATAAATAGCTCAGTCTTCTGAGACTGATCAAACCACCGTGTGCATAGCAAATTGTCTTGAGTCCATTGACCTGAGAAGAGCTTTAATGACGACCATCAGCTAAAGATTTTGCCAAGACTACATGCATCCTGATGCGTTTTTTTTGTAGATAACCTGAGATGATTTGACTGTTAGAAGGATAATTAGTGCCCTGTAGGAAGGGGCACTATATATTACTGAACAGATGAAAGTTGTGGGGTTTTGTTTTTTTTTTTTAAATTCTGGTAATCATTTCATATTATTTCCAGGTTTTGGTATGTTAATTTCTTTGTGTCCACCTCTCCACTCCAGTATATATTTAATGCCTTTCTTGCAGTCAATATTGTATATTTCCCACTAATTGTTATTCGTTAGTTTTAGTTGCTTTTCATTAATTGTGTAGTAATTTTACTATATGACAGAAAAAGTTCTATGAACAGCAGGATATATATATGTGATGTGTGTCATGTTTGTGTTACCCAGTGTCTAAGGAGCTGTGATCTTTGATGAAAACTTTTCCTTCGTTATCTGCCTTAAATATGAATGGTCTGATGCCTATAGTATACTTTAGCTTATGCTTCGGGTAACCTTTCAGAACTATGCTGTTTATTTTTACAGACATGGTAAGAGCTAAAATACTCTTTCAAATTTGCCTGGATTTTGTTGGGAGACTTTAAGTTCTTTGAGGAAAAATGAAAAAGTAACACATGTACAGATGGCCTGACAGTTCTTGCCAATTTCCTTACCTTAGGCTAAAAAAGAAAGAAAGAACAAAACAAAACCAAACCCATGTTTATATTTGGCTAATAGAAAAACTTGTGTACATGTTATCAATTATGTATAGCATTCATTATGTGTACTAATTATACTTTATAATGGATAAGAATGCACAGGTCACTTGCAGCGTACCCTAGGGATCGATACTGGGACAAGTACTGTTTAGCTTCTTTACTACTGACCTGGATTATGATAGAGTGCACCTTCTGCAAGTTCACAGACAGTACAAAGTGGGGAAGAGTGGCTGATGCGTCAGAGGGTCGCGCTGCCATTCAGAGGGACCTTGACAGGCTGGAGAAATGGGCAGAGAGGAACCTCATGAAATTCATTAAAGTGCAAAGTCCTGCCCAAGGGAAGGAGTAATCCCATGCACCACCACATACTGGGCCCTGACAGGCTTGAAAGTAGCTTTGCGAAGAACCTGGTGATCGTGGTGGCTAAGTTGACCATGAGCCAGCCATGTGCCCTTGCAGCAAAGAGGACTAATAGCCTCCTGGGCTGCATTAGGAGGAGAGTTGTCAGCAGGCCGAGGGAGGTGATCCTTCTCCTCTGCTTAGCAATGGGGAGACACATCTGGAGTGCTGGGTCCAGTTCTAGGCTCCCCAGTACAAGAAAGATGCAGCCACACTGGAGGAGGGTTAAGGGACTGGAGGATCTGACGTACAAGGACAGAGCTGGGACTCTTTAGTCTGGAGAAGGGAATGATCAGGGGAGATCTTGAAAGGAGAAGAGATGACAGAGCCAGACTCTTCTCAGTGATATCTAGTGCCAGGACAAGAGGCAATGGGCACAAGCTGAAATACAGGAAATTCTACTTAAACATAAGAAAAAACAAAGTATTGTGTTTAAACACTGGAACAGGTTGCTTGGAGAGGCTAGGGAGTCTCCATGCTTGGAGATATTAAAAATGCAGCTGGATATAGTCATGAGTAACTTGCTGTAGTTGACCCTGCTTTGAGCAGGGGTTAGGACTACATGATAACCAGAAATCCCTTCTAACAGTTATTTTGTGATTCTGTGATAATATTTAAAAATCGCTATTCTCGTCTGTAGAATTTAGCAACTTTACTGATAAGGAAATACTGAAATGGAGTTTCTTGGGTGAGGTGAGATGTGTGCCTACATACACACACTGTTTTTCAGTAGTTGATTGGATTCCTCTTTTTTCCCATTTTAACCTCTTGGTCTGTCTTTTCTGTTAATTTATATTTCTGTCAGTTTACACTTCTTATTTCTTACTTTACTTCTGTCGATCATAAAGGAAGAGAAAGGAAATTCTCAGCAATAGCACACAGAGGAAACTCAGCAAAGCAGTTGGGATGGGGCTTTGGCTATCAATGAACACTGACCTATTAAACCTCTGATCACACTCAAATTCCAGCAATTTATGTGGAAGGAGTAGTATATTGCTAGGAGAGTGCTGGAAATACAAAATCATCTGTTAATGCAGAGGCTGCAGTCTAGTACTGTGTATAAAATGCCAGTAGTATAAGAAGTGGCAAAAAGAAGCTCCTTTTCATATGACTTACAAAAGTAAAGTAAAGAAAATGCAAAGAGTAGGTACTTTGAAGTATCTGTGGAGCAATACATTCTGTTATCTGTATATCCCTGTTCTTCCTCACTTACGTAATTTTTACAGCACAATTTTACACACGTCTGTGTACAATGTTCTGTTAGCTAGTTGGGTTTGCATTTATTTTAATTCTACTTGAGGTTTAATTTGCACAAACTCTGTCACAATAATTTTTTAGGAGACAAACTTCAATTTTTCTGATTTTCTGCATTTTAAGAACTTTGATAAAATGTGATAGAAGGATATAGTTTAACTTACATATTCTCTTTCCCTAAAGAGAGGCATAAGAAATGTAACAAATCTCAGCTTTCTGAACATCAATTCAAACTTATAAACTTTTAAAGTGTGTTCACATATATTAGAGATCCCACACCAAATTTTTGGAACCAAGTATCTATGTTTATTTTAATTGTTCCACTCTAGCTGCAAGCAAATGCATATGCTACAAGCCTTATACCTTAAGACAGTATATATTTAGACTGTATGGAAAGTCAAATACATTTTTGAATATGTATACCTAAATATCCAAACCAGTTCCTGTTACAAAAGAGTTGTTAGGTTAGATGCTCATCCTTTGAGGAAGACAAATGCATTGCTTATGTGACAAGCTTTATTGTGAACATTTACATCGCTTCTGTCTGAGCAGTAGGGCTGAAGGCTTCATCACACTTAGAGCAATCCTTTTCTGTCCGTTGGGATGCAATCTCCCATCAGGGATAACACCAGCCAGGCTTTTTTACCTGTGCTTACTGGTTTTATTCTTATGCATATAGAGATTTGGTTAATCTTTCTCTGATGCTAAGATTTGTCTTACAGAATCATCAATTATTAGTGATACCAGAGACTAGGGAACATTAATTAATTGTGAACTGTTAATGGTAAATCACAGTGAACATATGCAAGAAACAGAAAGACATCGTGAAATCAGTGTATCTGTGAGGCGTTTTGACTTCAGTGATGTTTTGGAGCTGACCAGCAGAAACCATCCAGCCTAGTGTTTTTATTAGTAAACTGTGTGCAGCTGAATTTACAAAATGTGTTTGGAGTGTGGTAGGAATGTACAGTTAAGGTGACTTTCCTCCTTGGACACCATCTTTTCCTTTATAGGTTATCATCAGCGAGGCTGAGTGGCACATCGGGTGCTGTGTACTCTTATCACTGACATGACTCTCCCAGTGCTGAGATTGCTTTAGCACTAAATTCTCAAAATCAGGGAACTGACATACTCTCAGAAGTGTTGAGAATGAGTTGCCAACCTGCCGTCCTCCTGTTTTTGCATCCAAGCCCAGTGAAATCTTTCCTCCGCAGCAGTGTGCTGCTCAGGCTGGTTCTTGCAAGGGATTTCTTCATGTTCCTTAGAAAAATAAACCATTGAATAAACAGAAAAATAGAGGCCATCTTGCTAAGTCAGGGCACCGGTACAGTCGCTGATGGATGTTAGACTGACATCTTACTTCCACCTGCTTCCTCTCTAGCACAGCTGGGGTTCACAGAGATACTATGACCAATGAAATGCACAGCTGAAAAAACTGCAATGCCTAATGGTGCAATAGCTACTCTGAATCTATATTCTAGCCTTACACTACTTGTATGAGATGGTGCCACTGTAATAGTGGAGACAAAAATGAGCCTTATATTCTCCCTCTCAGAAACATTGCAGAAGCCTGGCCAGCAAAGCTGCTCTATGGGGTAAGGCTCCCAATCCACCCGGACTGCCCTGCCCGGCACAAGAGCCAAATGTCAGTAACCACGAAGAAATGTCAGCGTGTTTTGTTATTAATAGTGAAAAAATGCAGGTACCAGTAAACGGAAGAATAAACTTCACTCCTACCCTCATGAAGCAGCTCCACCATTCCTAAGTGATGTGGAAGCTTAAAATGTTATCCAAAATAGTTGATTTCTGGTGAAAATATCTGACAGAAGCAGGTGTGAAGTTTTACATTATGATATTAGTCAAAACCTTTAAATCAGAAACTCTTCAAATCAATGAGCACTGAAGACCCCATTGGCAGTGATACCAAAAAAGAAACTAAAAACTTTAGTGGATGTGAGCAAATTTAATTATTTTAATTCAAGAAAACTAAGTAACCCTTGATACAGTAGGAAAAAAAGTACTGTAGATAGAGGGGAGAGAGGTGCTTATCTCTGTGGTGGTGCAGGTCATCCATCAGGTTGCAAGGAGTGATAATGGGCGGCGTGGTCCAAAGGCCTTCCTTCAGAACTAGTCTAGCAGAGGTGAATGCTGCTGTGCCAGGAGTGTGCTTGTGACACTGAAATACGCGTTTTGTTTTCAAATAGTATACCAACTGTTCCTGCTTATGAAGGGAATATGGAGTCTGAAAACTTTTAATATAGGTATTAAATTTTTTGTCTTGAAAAAAGCCTTTTTATCACAAAAATATAACTCTCAATCCTCTGTCTCTTCGGTAATCTCCTGTGACCAAAAGATTTTGGGGAAAAAGTAAATCTGAAAAATTAATGAACGGTAGAAGTTTTGCTTTTAGAGGTACACTGGAAACTCTATGAAATCCACTAGGACCTGGGTTCTGGGCGACAGTGCAAAATCCTAAGTCAACTGAAGCCAGCTTGGCAAAGTTTGTTTGCGAGTACCCTGAAAAATTAGTAGATTTTGATCCTCCTCATTTGCTGAAGATGCCCTGTTGCACCTTGTATCTATAAAGAGAGTCACAAGTACCACTTGAAGAGAGCCAGTATTATTTTTATTTAACAAGGATGATAGGAAACTTGGACTCTGGACAAAAAGCTTCTGGTAACAGGTAGCTGTTCTTTCTTCTTCTTCCTTTTTTCCCATTTTGGAACTCTGTCTCAAGTATTCAGAAACTACCAGACATTAATGAATGGACTACATACATCGATTTGCGGAAAATTTGCTTACCTGCAGATATGTATGGACATATGCAAGTTAGAGGGGATGCACATAAATTTATCCCTCTCCTCCATCCCTATCCATCCCCACATATGTTCTCATCTGATGAAGTGACCCATAAGAAAAGGTTTTCTGGGATTACCTGGATCAGTCTAAGATTTTTGGTATTCTTATCTGAATTTGAAAATGAAACGACCCAAGTAGTGTTCTCTTTTCAAGAAACTCAGTTTGATGTGTTAATCTTGCAGTTATTCCGGAGTGTTAAATAATATAGTACATGGTGATTAGCAAACCTGACATAATGGAACAGTTGACCTGTGCCACGGGGGGCTGGTTAAATTCAGCTTGCTTTTAAAGAGCATGTTAGGTATGCCTGTTTCTGGACCTTAAAGACTGCCTTGATATGAAGCACAGTTCAGCAGCAGTAGAATCACTTAGGGACACATATGAGTTAGGCAATTGATGAAGTAAATTCAATAAGCTTTCTGTGCTATACTCCTGGACGTTTGGGAGAAAGAAACAGTGACCTTTACAATGAATACTGTAGTTAAAATGTACAAACTTACTGCTGGGAAGTATCATGTTTAAATTGGAGTTGAACGGAGGCTTCTTTTCTAAGACCAAGGGCTATTGAAGCTGTTTTGAGGCAAGGAGAACCAAAGTAAAGATTAAATTAAATTAAACCCAAAGGGAAGATGATAGGAGGGAAACAGAGATTGGAGGAGGTGTGTGTTGGGGGTGGGAGCTGTTAAACTACGTGACTGACTCGGTAATTAAGACCGAAACACCTTCAGCCAAACCCCTGTGCATTAGCTTCTCTGTTACATGAACCAATGTGTACCTAACTTATTACTGGTTATTACTGCCATGGTGGTCTTTATTCACAAATTGCACTGTCACTGTTGAGGGGTTTACTATAGCTTTCTTTAACCATAGGCATGCATGTCTTCTTGCCATTCATTCTTCCCATTTGAAAGGATCTTTTCAGGAGGTCGCTGCCTCGCCCTGCACAGGGCATGGTTTTTTATCATCAAATATGTGTGTGCTTCCTTCTTGGCTGCTTCTTCCTTACCTGCTTTGGAGGACTTGGTATTGCTTTGGTTTTGCCTGCTATTCTGGTTGTTTATAACTTTAGAATAGACTTCAGGTTGTGCCCAGAACTTGCAAGTTGGACTTTCTTCATCCCATGCCGCAAGACAGCACTCTTCCAGGGAAGAGAATGTGGGACCACAGTGTTTTAACTGTCCTGTTATGTACTTGTGTAGAAAAGGCAGACAAAAGCCTGCATTAGTATACTTTGCATTGTGTGTACAGATGAAAATTATGCTCATGATCTTTACTTTCTCATTTTCTCCTCGTCACTCTGCTCCTTCTCAGCCCCTCCGTAAACCTGGCATCTGCAGAACTCCAAGCCAGAGTATTTAAGATCCTATGTATGTTCTATTCATTTTTTTAGCAAGGTGTTCATCCCAACTCTTGGAATTTTTAATACAAATAAAAGGATGATGAGAAGTACTTAGCGTTGTGTATTTCAAAGAATTAAGATACAGTATTAGATTAAATGACTTTATAAGTAGGGCTATGGGTTCAGCAAAATGCTTAGCAGATACATGGATCATTGCCATAATTTCTATCTAAAGTATAAAGCTCTGCATTAGAGAGAGATTTCCTAGTGCTCTGTTTTCTCCAGATGTTTCTGAGAGTGTAGTTCCCTACAAGTCATTTTGTATTCTATTGTGTGCTTTTAAAGATGAATAGAAAGAAGATTTGGAATTTTTACATATTTTGTGAGCACTGACAAATTGTTAGAGAATATTAACTCTTCTCAATCACTCTGGAATTTAATGTAAAAATAAAAAATAGATTGAGCAAGGGATTGGGTATTTTTTCATTTAAAAAGCTCTGTGTAGTAATAACGGATTTGCTCCTGTCAGAATGATACAAAACAATTTCAGTGTATAAGTACAGAGTAACTGCTTTAGGTACATCACACTGAGTTTAATGACTCCAGAAAATGCAATAATGTCTTTGTTTACTTTCTGTATGTTTAATTGTATCTTCAGATAGATGTCATTGCTTAATATTTGATAACTTGATGTGTAACTTTAGTAATATTTTACAATGTTACCTGGCAGCTCCACCCAGCATTTAGGTTTAGTCATAATAAACAGAGATTTATGGAGAGCTATGTGATTTGAAGAAAAGACTCCGTTATCAAACATTAAAATATTGAAAGCTGAAATCTTTCTTGAAAGGTAAAATAATAACATTTTGCTTGAATGCCCATTAGTTACACATGCAGAGTGCAATTCTGGCTCATAGAAGAATAATTCCAAATAGGACAATAATAATCTTTTTCCAGCACAGCCTCATTACTCGAATGAAATACAGTTGTTAACTTACACAGATGGAATAAATACAAGATAATCACAGGATCTGTGGTGGTTCTAATCTAGACTGATAAACAGTTGTCTTGGTTGTGAAAGCAGCTCTAGAAATTCAGAGGTATAGCTAACTGTCTTAATTATTGGAATGATATGAACTCTGCAAAGCAATTTTGTTGAGGTATTAATTACTATTTGATTTAGATTTTGTACATATTTTACACAAAATTACTTCTGGCACTTCTGATGTTATTTGAGATCCCACTGGTATGACTCTAATCACAATTTTATAAATATGCATATTTGAAAGTGGGGTAATGCAAACCCTTTCTTTTATTAAATGTATGAAAAGCTGCTTAATCTACCTGTATGGATGGAGGGTGACTGACCGATGTTTCCTTTTAAGTCTCTTCTGGCAAAATTGTTGAAACATGCCTTGAGAGTGATTAATGCAGTGGTAGTGCTGGATATAACATCCCAGAACTTCAATCCCTTTGAATTACTGCTGTGTTTTTGTTAAAAGTATTTTTGAAAGGTTTAATATATATCTTGTTGCTGCTAAATCGCTCTTCATTTAGAAGACTTAGAGTTAGTTCATTGCCTAAAAGAGACTCTAAGTCTAATTTAAATAACCATCAACCTATTTCTTTTCATTCTAGCTTGCCTAAAATGGAAAAATAATGTGCATTTTAAAGTGCTTTAAGCTGTCTCTGTATGCATTTATTATGCTGGTAGTAGGAATATGGATTTTCAAGCTGTACACATCCTGAGGTTAAATTAAGATTTTTTTTTTAATATCCCTGTATATTAAATAACACGATGCTTAATAGAAAACTTATTCTTACAAGTGACTTACCAGTTATATATTTTCATTAGTTGGCTTGAACTGCATTTTTGAATACGTGTATTTCCTTTTTTAAAAGCTTTCTCAGAGCATTTGAAAATGTACGGGTTGCTCAGCAGCCAGTGGAACCTGTTATTTTCATTTTTGGATCTCAACTTCTTTCAATCTTTGTTTTGTGGTCAAAATTATTCTGCTCTAAGAAGGTTAGATAGCTCTGCCCTGGCGACGTGGCCTTTGTAATCCAATAAGATCTAGCATTAAATGATTGCGGCAGTTTCCTCTTCCCAAAGAATGAAGGGTCCTGTTCACACAGTTCTCCAAGTCCCAGAGGCAGAAAGAGCTAGCAAGCTTAATCTGTAGTAAAACCTCAGTCTTTCACATGGCAAAGCAGGGCTAAAGTAAAACAGTAAGAACTATTTTTATCTTTGAATTGTATTTAAAGCAAACAAACGAACAAACAAAAAAACCTCATCCATAAAACAGAAGGACACTACAAAGTTGCTCCGGCAACCTGTTTTAATGGGGTTTAGTATAGAGTACCACAGTTTTGCACTGTAAATCATGAATTTTATACTGTTGCCTGGAATGGGATTAGTAAATTACAGACTTGTCTTTTTTTGTGTGTTTAATTTTCAATAAGATTTGATCTATTTGTGAAGATTCAGGCTTCCACATAAAAACTGGTAGTTCACAAGACCTATCAGTAAATTTCAAAATCTATCTTGAAAGAACTGAGATTAAGGTTTTAATGACTATAATTAGTGAAGCAATAGATTATAAGTGATCTCTTTTATCTGTGGGACTTCAGAATGTTGCATTCGTGAGTGTTAAAAACTTATTTTTCTGAAGGCTACTAAAAATAATTCTTTGTAAAAAAATTGTAGCAGGATGTACTAGTATGTTCAGTAAATGAATGTTCATTTGATACAAGTAAGTTATTTCTAGCCATTCTAAATGAAATAGCTATTGACAATCGGCACTGAGAGCTTGTCTTTTATTATACAATGTGCTTAAAGGCTCCTGTTAAATATGGAAAAGAAAATATTATTGACGTTCTTCTCCAAATTTTGGATAGTTAACTAACCCATAAAAATGACCACTGTCATACCTGTGCAGCTTCCTGAAGATACTGTGCAGTAACTCAGAACAAAACGTGAATCAAATAAAGGGAGTGAAGCTGGCCGTGTGGGTACAGTTAAAACAGAAGCCATTCTGTATCCATATATCAAATTATAAATAGCATTTTTTTCAGACTAAAACCAGTCTTTTGCTATTTGTCTGTTGCTGAAATAAGTGTTAGGGAGAGGTTGTAGATGTGGGTTGTTCGGGGTTTTTGGGGTTTGTTGTTGTTGTTGGGTTTTCGCCTTTTTTTTTACCTGTGCAGCCTTTTTTTCTCTTTTTTTTTTTTTTTTAACTCTCTTCTGCAATGCCTGTGGATTGAACTTTTCTTATACTTGAATTCATTACCTTCATTACCATTCCTTTATGCTCAGGCTTAAATCAATTAGGCGGCTCTCCTACTCATTTGCTGTCATCCCAGAAGAGAGGGAAGACTTGCTCTCCTGAGCTGTGTTTTTTCCTGTAGAAAGTAAAGCAATTATGTTTCTTAGTCTTTGTCTGTTCTAGACACTATGTTTTCCTTGAAAATATTTTTCCCAAAGAGACTAAAGGAAAAAATCTGGTTTTTTTTTTCTCCTTTGAGTTCTACTAGGAAATGTCATGCCAGTGATTTCTGTGGGACTATTTGAGTTCTAACATATAATTAGACACTCTACACTTTGCCTCTGTGAGTTTGTAATGTTTAAGAGAAGTCAGTCAAGATAAGCTTTATTAATAATAATCTCACATATATTTTACAGGTGTGTTATAATAATAATAATAATAATAATAATAATAATAATAATAATAATAAAAGCTTTTTATTCTGGAGCTCCTTCATTAATTTTGAAGCCACCATTAATAACCTGTTTCCCATCTGGATTTCAGTGGGGGGCAAAAAGGCTCAAATCCTCTGTAGAGCCAAGCTGAGTTACATTTAAGGCTCATGTAGCTTGTTCATTTGAGCAAAATGATGTGTGCCTCTGAAATGCACTTTGCCTTCTCTCTTTTTCTGTCAAAATTATTGACATGTGAATGGATAGCATGTGTTGCATGGCCATATAGTCGATTATTTGATCAAACCAAGATTTCCTGTTGTAGAACAGCAGTTAAGACATTTGAAATCAGGCGAGATCAGTGTGTTCGAGAATAAGCAGAAGGTGAAAAAGATGATGGGACCTCAGTGAAATAATAATTTATTATAAATGCAGCAATGCATTGATCAGTTCCAATTTTCATTCTACATATGCCCAGAAACAGATGGGAAATATGTCCTATGGGGCAGGGTATTTGAGCAGTTCCCTTTGTGGACTGCTGGCAGTTTATACGTCAAGCCAGGCTGTGGTGTTCAGGATTTCTGCTGGCCATTGGGAGGTCTGAGGGGGCTGGCGCGGCAGGAGACAGTTCTCTGTGTGGGGCCAGCGGGGAGTGTGCATGCATCATACCTTTCCACGGTCTCCTCTCTTCACAGGCTGCAGATAAAGGCAGAAATCATACTGCCTCATGGCATTGCCTAGTCCTTTCCCTTCACCTCTTTCTCCCTTTAACAGCATCCTGTAGCCTTTGTTGGGTGGCAACAGCAAGAAATAATTCTTAAAATATTTACAGAGTTCTTCAGCTGTGTTATAACTCATGAGAGTTCTAGTAAATTCTGGATGCAGGTGCTCCACATGGAAGAGTGGGTGTACCATGCAGGCTGGAGCGCGGAGTGGCTTGTTCACACTCCAAATGAGCTGTGCTAGTTTAGGTACTAGAATTAATCAGTGTGTGGCAGTATGTTGTTCCCTAGAGAATAACTTTCCCTGTTTCTTGGCAAGATAAAATAGCCTGTGTAAAGCTTCCTGATGTTGCGACTAGAAAAAAGGAAAAACTAACGTGGGTGGATATAATATAAACACATGACTTGTCTATGCACAGAGTCCTTAAAGAGTCTGAAAGCTGCAGAAACACACTTTTTAAAACCACGTGGTTTGTGACTGGTCAGCAGGTCTGATAATTAGGATTAATCAGTTACTGTCTTAGGTAAAAAATAATGTTGCTCTTAAGAAATATTCATTCTCCAAAATAATAATTAACCCACTCTGCTTGCATCCTGCTATCTGCAGCCATTCTTGCTAGAAGGTTATTACAGTGGCAAAACCAGTAAAAATAGTAGTTTTGAAATAGTAGTTTGAAATGTTTCTTTCCAAGTTTTGTTTTCGGTACCTGCCATGCCACATCAGAGAAGCTGGTTTATCTGCAGCTCGGAATTCTAGGAATTTTAAGGAGCTGGCAATTATTTGAAGTAATTCTGAAGTAATAATTTAAGACTGAGTAATTTTTAAGGCATGATAGTACATTCTTCTTTGGGCAGCTTACAAGCATTTTTTTCTTTTAAATAAGCTGTGCATCACCCACACTTATTTTTGAAGAGGGAATAACGCTACCTTACTGTGCATGAGAATCAGTATTTACCGTTAATTATGCTGCTTCTTTGACATTAATGGCATGATTAACTTTGACTTGGTTTTGTGATTTGTGAATGAGTTTAATTTTATGTGGCTGGTATTTGAAACTCTCTGATTAAAACCGGTGTTTGAAGGGTACTTTGAATATGGTGGCAAGTAAAGGCCATAACAAACTGAGGTCAGTATTCCCTATATAGGTCTTAAATTCTGCTGGACAAACTACAAACTCTAGTGCAGAAAAACAGACATCACCAGCTGTGTTGATGGTTTATAGAAGCTCGGTAGTGCAGGACCCCTGTTCTGCTTGAAGCTCCTGAAGTCAGAAAAACCTACTAAAAATAACTGATATCATTACATAGCATCAGACTGTGCATATGCCTTCCTGGAGAGAATGTCTTCTGGGAGGTGCTTGTTGGGGTTCTCCAATTTCTCTTGATGTTTTGATAACGGCAGTAGCCTTCAGTTTGTTGAAATTTATACATTTCTGTGAAAAGTGCGTCTGTCTTGTTTGCTTGTTTGAGTAAATGTTGTCACTAGATTTTGTATATGCTTTTTTTCAGCTAGCTCTAGTAATTTGATGATTTTACATTTTCTGAGGGGTTTTGAGTATCCATAGTGCATGTATCCTATTTCATGGGAAGGTGGAGCACAAGTTCTGATGAGGATCTGAGAGCCAAGTCTCTTTGCCCTCATCTTTGTGTCAGAGAGCATGGCAAGGTGTCATCTCTGCCCTCTTCTTTCTGCTTCCTTCCCTTTTTTCCTCCATCAGCCATGCACCAGATCACTTGAGGGAGCAGGCTGGTAACGTGGGACTTATGCTGGGCCTTGTGCTCCTTGGCTGTTACATAGCTCATGTTCTTGTGCCGTGCATGCAGTATGTTGAATTGACGGCGAGACACTTCATTGAGGTAGAAACTGCCGAGTTCACAGTATCATGCTGAGGAGGTGGGAGATGGAGACAGCTTCCACCTTGTTGGTCATTCACCTGGTAAACCTGTGTCTAGTCTCTTCCACCTGAGTCGCTGATAACCCCGTGTGTTGGTGCTGCTATATGAAACCATCCACTGACATTTCCGTGCAAGCTGTGCAAGATGCATATGCCAAGTAGCAGATGCGGAGGGGAAGAGAAAGCGGAGACTGAGTATGCTGGGTTTCATGTTTCTTTAAAAGAAATAACTTTAAATATTTGTGTAAAACAAGCCAAGCAAGTAAATGTTACATTGCTCTTAAATCTTTCTATTAGTTAATCTATAAAGAGTTGAAAGCAGCTGTTCCAGATGAGTGGTCGCCCACTGATGATGAATGGTTTCACTCACATGGGAAGGCAGTAGCCTCACACAGCGTAAACATCTGTAAAAGTAACATACAGACTTCTGCTTTTATCTTGCATCCTCTCTTGGGGAACTTGAGAGAAATAAAATTGGTTTTCAGTATTTTTTTTTAAATATGACTAACAGTATTCTTTATTTTTGTTTCTTTGCCTAGGGTATTTATGTAAGGGATGCACCTTTGAAGGACATAAAAGTGTTCAACTTCCGCCGATTTGTAGCACTTTTTAGTGTGGTAAATGCCACGAAGCGGGACGCTGGCAGCTATCGCTGCATGATTCGCACAGAAGGAGGAGTTGGTGTATCGAACTATGCAGAACTGATAGTCAAAGGTATTTCACAATAAAAAAATCAGTATTTGCATGCTCAATGTATGGAATAAGGACCTGCAATTCCTATTTCAATAAGAATGTCACCCATAGCCTGTTACAGTTGGTAAGAGGTTCAATAAATAGACTCTGTTTATGTAAATCTTAAGAGTCTATCCAGCTGTAACAAGAGAATGACAGAAGAAGCCAGGGCTAATTAACTAGTTAATTGTTGATTGTTGTTTCAAATAATTCCCCAAAATGCACTGTTTAGAACGATATGTCTTTCAGAGTATATTTACAAGATTTTTTTTTTAAGGTATGAACATAATACTGGCTATTTACCTCCTTTATGGAGATTGCATTCTAAAAATATATTTACTGCACAATATGAAAGATTTACATTAAAATGAACGCATAAAATACACATATTCCAGCATATGGACGGATGTTTTTAAAAACAGCAGGAAACACTTAAATGTAAATAGAATGCATACAGGTATGTCCATCCTTATTACAGAAAACTGCGCTAAAACAATTTTTTAACATTCATTATATTTAAATTGCATTTTGATTGCTTCTTACTTTTATACTAGTGTTTTGGAGGAACAAAATTTTAGTTTTGTTCTTTCAGAGACAAAACCAGATTCTGTAGCACCTAAGCTGTGGAGCCACATTATTATATTATGTGTCTTCCATTTCTGGTCCATTCTGTGCCTAACAAACAAGAAGTGAGATGAAGGGCTAATGGCTCTTTTTCTCTTCTTTCGGAAAACAATTTGATCCAAGTTGGCAAGGAGTGAACGAGTGCCCTAAAACTTAATCCACCACAGGTGTGGAATTTTCCTCTGGGAATTAGGAAGGACACACTTGCATCTATTATGAATCCTCTGATTTTAGAAGCAGTATCCTTCCTTGGATAGGACTTTTTTTCTTTTGGGGATAGCATTTGGATTATCATGGATGATATCATTATAGCTGTTCTAATAGAATTAAAGAAACATATGCTAACGAGTAACAGGAGAAAGAAATTAATTTTTGTGTAGTACCTTCTTGTCACTCTGCTTTCCAAATTTTGCTCTAGGTTTTATCTTTTGGGTTAAGATACAAATTAACATTTCTTATGATTTAGTAATCTAATTAAAAAATCAGTACCTATTGCAGTATAAGAGCTTGTACAGTTCTGGTTGCAGACAGCAGACTGGATAAGGGGCTTTGTTATTAGTTGATCTGGGATTTGCTCTTTTCTTTTTCCTAACTCTGTAATTATTTTGTATATTTTTTAAACCTGTATGGGATTTGTCAGGACTTTTTAAAGATGTGATCCTTCTCCTAAAGGCGACTTATATGTAGGGTAATGAGCAAGGTGTGGGATAACTGTTACATCTGAAAATGTAGCATGGATGTTGTTTCTGAAGTCAGTATAGAAAACATGTATGAGAGGCTAGCAGTAAAGGAGGGGTTTGAAGGACAGGAGGCACAGTGGCATAAAGAATCAGGGCAAGACATTAAAAAAGCAAAGCAAAGTGGAGGTGTTTTAGAGAAAATGGAGAGAAGCAGGACAAGGTGAGGAGGAGGAGGTTGTGAATAACCAGTGTATGAAGATAACATGACAAAACAAATTGTAGTATGAAGACTTAGATGGGCTATTTGAATGGACAGATGAAGAAAGAAACAAATAGAGAAGGTGAGATGAGAATATAATTATAAGGCATGGTGGAAAAAATGAGGTTATTTCAGTCCAAGCAAAGATAGCATGAAAAGGAAATAAAAGGAGTGGCCAAAAATGGAAATGTATGGAAGTCAGCAAAGAGAGCAAGAAAGGGTGGAGTATGAACCCCCACAGGAATGATGAAGAATCTTTCAGACCTAACGTCAGTGGAAACGAGGAAGAACAGAGACTGCCTGAAGGAGGCAGATGGAAGATTGACTGCATCAGTGACAGGAGGTACAGAAAGCCGAATAAGTTAGATTTTTTCAATTTCTTTGATTTAGGGTGTTTTAATTTATTAGTGCTCCTTTTGCGGTGCAGTAGATCACATTATGAAGTGTATCATTAAAGCATTTGTGCTTACCCAGATTCTTTCAGAAAATTTGCACTGGGCACTGTGAACAGGTATATAACCTTCGGGCATAATCCCATTAACTACTTGTAGAGTGGCAAAGTAATTATGGTAATCCCCATTGCCTGTATTGGAGCTTTTATGAGACCACCTGCAGGTCATTCCTTCTGACCTAAAAAGACCCATTTTAAACATTGTGCTGTAAAACCTTAGATGACTATACTGAAATAGCAGCATTAGGGGCTAATTAGCAAATATGCTTTCTTATTGATGGCATATAATTAAGAAATTGTATTTCCTGATTTTTTCAATAGCTTTTCTGCAATGTTAGTTAGCAGAATTCAAAGATAATGGATTGATTTCAGTGCACCTGTATCTTTTTTTAATCCATTACCATCAATAAATCATGAAAAAATGTACATTTACCCATATTGCATGTAATGCTTAGTACACATGGGAGTTACTGATGGGTTAATAATAGTATGTGTAGAAACAGTGGTGTAATTACTCCCCGCTCTTTGTTGGAAACAATGAATCTAATTCTCTTCTCATTTATGCTGGTGTAACTAAGCTGACTTAAGAGGAATTTCCCTGGAATTACATTGCCAGGATGATAGGAGAGTCAAACCTAGCATTTGTAAGCTAAAGAGATCAGTTCTTCACATTTATTGTGCTCTGTTTCATTCTGGTTACTGAACTTGTAACTCAGGTTGCAAATAAGTAAATCCTGCACTGGAGTTGGGATTTTTTCAAAATATCTTTGCTTTTAAGTAGGGACATTTGCACAGTAGAGTGGGTTACAACTACGTACAATGTTCATTCTACTTCATTGTAGATATAGTTTCACTAAAGAGGAACTTTAAGTAGATTCCAGTTACTTTCTTATGTAAACCTCTTTAAGGTTTGTAGTGCTGCTGTGGCGTGATGTTGTGTGGCACTGGAGACCAGGTACCAGAACTTTTGAAATCAGCAGAAAGGCCACTAGTGTCAGGTGCTGCAAACCAAACCCGAAACCACAAAGAAAGAGGAATCAAATCGTGAACATGAGAGATATGTAACAAACTGCCAAATGTTCCTTTTTTCTTTTTCATTTTTTTTTACCTGAGCAGCTATGGTTATAGCGAGGTTTAATCTGTATGGGGGGAGGAGGGGGAACAATTAAAGAGTTGTCCGTTAATCCCATGTTATCTTATTAAAGAACTGTAAACATGAATATTGTCTAGTTAATGAGCAAAGAGCCTGTCAGTGAACAATTATTCTGGCCTCAAACAAGAAGGAAAAAAGAGGTTTTTTTGAAAACTTGTTTGTGTTATCTTATATGCCTTTTACAGGATGGTGAAATAAAGTATTGATTGTTCTATTTAAATAAATCCTGAAGGGGAGGTTTTCAATTTACCCGAGTGTTTGTTCTGATAGGAAAGGCTGAAAAGACAAGTGCCTTGTCATTGTGTGTGCTCAAACTACACAGTATCCTCATCTAAGTTTGTCAGAGAATTGGATTGAAATGTCACTTTATCTAATGGGAGACATGAAATTGGCCTCGTCAGATCACCCACTTATTGTGAAAAACAGCAGTTTGTATCTAATGGGCAACATAAAAGTAATCAAACATTGAGCAAAAGGAAAATAGTAGGGTGGAATTGATTAAATGTATTTGGTGAAGTAAATTAGACTTCTACATACAGTCCCTAGGTTGAATTTTTCTAATAGTGGGCAGATCCAACACAGATCAGATTTAGGAGAACAGAATGAGCCTGTCTGAGCAGACATCAGATTATTACAGAGTTCAGACTGCTTATTGAGTTCAAACAAGGTAAACCTAGGTGTCAAATTGGTTAAAAGGAGTTTTGTTAGGTTTTTAACTGAGGGCATAGAAAGGTAACCATCAGTAACGCTGGCACCTTAAATGTCTGCATCTTTCCAAATGGAAGATTTAACACCAGGAACACAACCAAACCTCTTCAGAACCTCTAGAGCAACCATAAAAATTTGTTCTGGAGGGCAAAATCATTTTGAGATCAAGGCACAGTAAGAAAATATTAAAGAATACTTAGCTGTTGTATCAATTGTTCTCATACGTTAAGTATACACAGGTACTTAAAATCTGTTTTCTCTCTCTGCCAACTAGCCTTTCATGCTGGATCCATCAGTCAGTCTGTAGCCTTTTTTACAAACAGTGGTGGTATTAGGACTTATTTTTATGGTTGCCTGACAATTCCTGTCGTGAAGTCCTGCTTTTGGATGCTCATATTTTGGCAAACTGACTTCAGGCTGATATTTTCCAGTGTAGGTGTGTGCCTCAGCCTATGTTCTGAGAAAACCTCCAGCCAAAACAGTTGAGATAGTTCAGCCATCTTAGCAAACTTGCCATAGGAAAGCGCTGAAGACTCTGGGCTTTGAAGTAGGAACTTTTTTTTCAGGAGGGTAGTAGTTATGTCAAGAATACTGTTTTTCTGTTCCTGTGAAAATCTGTTTTCAAGTATAGTCACTTTACAAGCTACTAAATAAAACCCACCAAGCCCCCCGTTCTGATATGTACATTGGAGGCTTCTTAGAGTTAAACTCTCAAATTCCCCCCAGATTCTAGATACAGTGAATGGAATTTAAATGCAAGCACTGATCTGAGCTCCTCTGGGACGGGCTGGATCCAGGCACAGGCATCAAAAGCTGTGAGCTTACCATTCCCGTGCTTTTAGTATACCACCTTCCACCTCGCTGAGCCCTTTTACTGTGAGAGTAAAATGGTGAGATGCATGACATGGATAGCGAGAGGTGCAAAAGCAAGGAACTGCATACTTGGATGAGGTTGTCTGTTATTGTTGGGACTGAAAGGTGTGGCAAACTGGGAGGTGTTTTGATATGAGGGGGGAGGTAGGTGAAAATTGGGACTACATAAGCACTAAGAACTAGGGAGAAAGATGACAAAGGGTAGAAGATAAACATATATACATACATGCATATGTAAAAATATGTATGTGTGTGTATATATATGTATGCAGGGGGTGAGGATGGGGGCTGAGGCCAGTGGAAAAGGGAACTGTCTGGAAAGGGGAACTGTCTAGTGCAGGAGGGGAGAGGAAAAGCAGATGCTAGGGAGAAGCATGGTTAGAAGAATAGCAGCAGACTGGAAGGCAGGGAGAGGAGCAGTCAGAGAGCTCATAGATACAGCCTGGGGTAAAAAAAAAAAAGAAACCCAGGGTGGGAATTTAGTGGGGTTTGGAATGTGGGAATGGTGACCATAGGGTGGGGAGAACGTGAAAACTGAGCAAAAAGCTGAGAATGGGAAGGGTAGATGGGTTTAGACCAGTTAAGTCAGCAGATGAGGATGGAGCAAGAGCAGTGCAGGCGGAGGCACCAATGTCTTAAAAGAGAGTTGGCGAGTCAGGAGGGGGCGAGTCAGAGCAATTGGGTTTGGGAGGAATCATGTTTGGGGAAGGGAACAGTTTGTGCCTAGTTAGGGATGAGTGGTAATAGTAATATTACTACTACAGGGTTTAGCAGGATATCTGCTGATGTCCAACTAATTGGATTGTACCTGCATAGGCTTGTCAGTGTATAGTACAAGGAAACTTGTTTTTCTGTAAAGTTTCAAAATATGTATAAAACACAATAATGACATTTTCTTAAATGATGAATTTACAAATAATTTTAAGAATATTAAGATACTGTGTCAGGTCAAGTTTTCATCCTGAACAGTCTCAGTAAAGGAATAGTGTAAAATTAGCTCACGTGTTATGCATCATCCTGTTTAGAGGTATTGTTTAATTAAATAATTCAGTGCTTTGGCAGGAATTATTTAAAGACTTTTTTGAAAAAAATATTGCATGAAGAACTGTGGTGTTTCAAAATCATTGCTGTGTCTTTTGTTATCAGTTGGGGTATCTGTTGCCCTTCATCCACAATTAAATGCTGCAAAATAACACTGTTCTCCATTGTTTCCAAAGAGACAGAATCATTTGCATGCTCAGAAGAGGAGCACAATAATACATATATGTGTAAAAAAAACAAAATAGAGAGGAAAATGGAAGAAAAAAATTCTTAAAGCTGTTTAGTTGATTTCAAGACTATAAAATTATAATGATTTGATTAGTTTTATAATAATTAAGATGTTATTGATGTGGACACAGCATCAGAGATGGTTGATGCCTTATTTTTATCACTTCACCTACTCATGATGTGCTGAAAAGTATCATGTGGGAATATCGTGGCATTGTCTTTCTAACAGTTACTATTAAAAAAAAAAATTAGCTTGCAGGATAAATGTTTCTTCCTTATTCCTCCACAAATGTAGCATGGCTCCATTCTCTCACTCTCTCACCTCAAAAGAAAAATCAAAAAATGTTATTGTTACTATCGAAGTAGATTTTTTCATTTTTCAAGTTAGCTGTTCTGAGCCACAGAGAAGAAATGCCTATTTTTTTGTGTTCTATAACTCACTTAAATCTCAGAGATTTACATTATCTCCACTGGCATCTCTGTGTGATGCCTTTCCCCTCCCTATTAAAATTTTAAAAGGACTGCAAAACATAAAGATGTTAGGATCTTGTAGAAAGTGTTTGGAAAATCTATATATTTTAAAGCACAAAGCAGTGTAAATAAAGGAGCTGCCATTTCAAGTATGTTTCCAGTTAATATAGAAGCACGTAAGAATAAGTAGTTTATATGCAGGTACAGCTAAATTTGTTTATATTCTCTGCATAAGAGAAGGTCTGCTCCTTATCATAAAGGCTTTGTCTTTTTCTCATATTTACTGTAAACGATCCATTTCCGTAGGGTGACATTAGAGCATCTGCTTAAAGCTTTCTGTTGTCTGCAGACCTCTGGCTTTGTGAGGTGGCCACTGTTTTCTTTCCATTAGGGATTATGCCCATCGCCATTTGTCACAGAATTCAAGAAGAGGTCACCTGTCTGTCCAAAGTCTAAAAAGCGTTAAATTTGAAATTATGGATAAACTTACCTTCTTTTTTTGAGTTAATATTCTATTTTAAAAGCCTGTCTTTAAAGGGTTTCACAGTACTGAATAGCTTTGCTTACTTCTGTTTCAAGAGAGATCTACAAGGAAGAACTCCTCTCTAAGCTAAACCATCACACTAAATAGCCACCGCTACAAACTTGTTTCTGCAGTCAGGTGAAATTCCTTCCTTGATGTACACAGCTGTAAAATTACAGGTCTGTTGTACCCTTTTCATAAAGGTATTAATCAGAAAATAATTTGCATGGTATTTATTTGAGACTACCCCAGTGTCCACCAGTAAAACTGCTGTTAGTGAAAGATGGTGCCGTAGTTTGGTACTTACCTGATTAAGTGATTCAAACTCCTCAATATCCTAAAAAAACTAAATCATTCTGCCTAAAGGAGGAATAAATGAATAATTCAAAAGAACAACTTTGATACCTTAGTCATTAAATCGGCTCATTATATTTAGTAGTACACCATTTGTATTGAAGTGTCTGCTTAACTCTGGGTCTCATGTTTTTACCCAGTCACTTAATAATGAGCATCATATTTGTAATGAAAGGTTCATTTTATGTAACCTTGATCTCTGGTAAGAAAACTACTTTTAGTATTAAACTACATTACTAGTATTAAACTGCAGTATATGCAGGCTTTGCTGAAATCATGCAGCTTGCATTAACCTTTTGCACTTTGGTCACAAAGAAATGAAAAATATGCCCTGAGGGATAAAAAGACAATAAAATACTGTCTATTTCAAGTACTTGTAATACTTGGAATGAATTGGTGTAACCACTAACCTTAGTGACCTAACTCCTGAGTTCGCATTTTGAATGGCACTTCAACAGCCTTTAGTAGCATTTGAAACTTCAAAGTAATTAACTGTTCTTTCAGCATGGCTAAGTAAATGCCTTAGGATGCTCTATAAAAGTTCCATTTCATGTCTTGGTTCACAAAACAGCCTAATGATTTGAATTGATGCTAAATCATTTTGAGTCAAGTCAGAACTGTTTCCAGACATGCTATTGCTGTATGAAGCAGTAGTTTATATACTTCAGGAACAATAATTTCAATAAAACTGCAGTATGTGTCTAACTGAAAGATTACATCAGTTTGCCATATATTGCTATTGACATATAAGAGTGTTTTCCCTGGTGATTTGAAAATGTAAACAATATTCTTCTCTTTATGCACTGGAATCTACCACAATATATTAAGCTGGGTTTATGTCTATTGCAATCAGTAATAATTAGTAGGCATCTTTGGCGACATTCTAGATTGTTGCCCACTGCATCATGTTCTTCATGATAGAAATCAATTAGTTTTGTTAAGGCGAAAATACATAACGCCAATGCCTATGTTTGCTGTTTTGTGATGTCATATTTCAGCAGTACTAACAGATTGCACAGATTGAAGCTTACATACAAGCGTACAGTGCTAATTAGAAACACTATCTGAGGCATAGCTAATCGTCAATGTACTTAGTGCTCTGTGAGTTGAGTACTCTTTCTCTAAATGAAAAAAGGTAGCATAACATGGGATAATTACAAGTTTGTTAAAATAGCAATTCTACTATTTCTCAGGAAATATTGATACTAATTTCCAGAGTTCCTTTCTCCTTTGCGCTTCATTCTTTTATGTTATTTGCTTTAACTATGACTTTGAAGTCCTTGAGAAGACGATGAAGTATATAAATTCAACTTGTCTTCTCTTTGACTACCTATATCTGAACACATTGGGAAATGGTTAGCAGAAGAGGATAAATTTGAATCTACAGCTTAGGGAAGACAGATGTTCTATGTTCATTATGTATTCTGTGTAGCCTTAAGAAGGTGGCAGTGTTTGCTGATAGATATGTTAAGGATATTGGATCAAACAGTGCCTTATTACAGCAGCCTGGTTTCATTCCACATGAATATATTTAACCAATGGGAAGGTGAATTTTATGCAGGTGTGATGCATGAAACAGCAGAGTGATTTCCTGGTTAATCAATAGGAAAAAAAAGAATTTGTTATTTACATTTAAAAAGAGATGATGTCTGCAAATTATTTCTGCAGTCTAATTGAAAATGAGATGTCCATCACATAATAAATAAAAGTGGTTTTAAAATTTTGCTCACTTTTAAAATCTTTAGAATGTAAACTATCAGGAGATCACACACATGCTTGCTCTGTGAGACAGAGTACTGCTTCTGTGTGGTAGTTACTGAAAATAAGCCATTACATGAAATAGAGTCAGAGTTGTAGTAAAGACTCAAGAATTCCCCCAGCTCTCATTTAGAAGCTCTTTCTGTTTAAGCAGGATATAGGACTTGAAAAAATACTGTATTTATTCTGCTTACCCAGAAGTGTGAAAATCTGAAGGCTGAGTGGTACAGTCCATGAGAAGTAATGAATAAAAAATTCTTTTTGTTTTCATGCAGAAGTCACTGTTCTGGCTATGTCTAAGAATAGACTGCAGTATCAATTTTAGCTTAAAAATGTTAGCTTTGAGTAGGATTTATATTTACATCCAGTAAGAACTGTATTTTGATAAGAAAACCTGAGATTATCTTTCTTAAATCGGAAGTTGAAAGTTGCCATATAATGTCTAGTGAATAGAATTGCAGTTGCACCCAGTTTGAAGTTACATGGTATAAAACAAAAGCTTCATGTTAAACTCCCCAAGTGCATAAGCAAAAGTTTGCATCTTGCAGTTTATGGGAAATAAGTTAATCTCTAGTGATGATTTCTTCATATTTTTATGCAGTCTTCAGCTCTAATATAGTACAAAACCCATGTTTTATTTGAATGTTTTAGAAGCAGAAAAAATGCCAGTATAATCATTGCTGCTTTTTGTAACTTATTGTGCTTCAGAGCCACCAGTTCCCATTGCTCCACCTCAGCTGTCCTCAGTTGGTGCAACTTACCTGTGGATACAGTTGAATGCCAATTCCATCAATGGGGATGGACCCATTATTCAAAGGGAAGTTGAGTATCGAACTTCAAGTGGAAGCTGGTATGACATACAGCCTGTGGACTCCACAAGCTATAAGATTGGGCACCTGGATCCCGACACAGAATATGAAATCAGTGTATTACTTACAAGACCAGGTGAAGGAGGAACCGGATCTCCTGGCCCAGCTCTCAAAACAAGAACAAAATGTGCTGGTGAGTATTCAAAAGTGATTGGAAAACTGTAAGCATCTTTCTAGGGTTGAAAAAGTAAGTTATTTCACTAGCGTTTTTTACTGTCTACCTTAAACCAGCAGGCTGCAGGAATTAAGACTGGATGCTTTTAAGTATAAGCTATTAGCATTTACCAGCTATCATGACCTTGAAACCAACCTTCAGTGCCCACTGCACATTGTAGATGAAATCATACTTGTGCATGCCTTAAAGTGGTCAGTGTGGAGTGCTCTATAAATAAACAATTTTTACTGTCAGGTATGCACTGAGCTCTCTCCATTTCATTACACCCCTCACTTGCCAGTATATGTTTGGGTGTGCAGTTAGTTCATCCTTTTTTGGGGGGTTGTTTTTTTTCTTTTTTTTTTTTTTTTGGCTAGTATCCCAAGCTTGGTAAGAACTTTGTTTGTTTTGGATAAAGTTTCTTTTTTCCTTTTTTTCAATGTCAGTTATATCAAACTTGTAGATAAAGTGGAAAGAGATCCTGTGTAACAGCAAAAGTGTGCAATGTTAAGTCTCAATTAGCAGATGGGGTTGAGCAAAGGACTGCTTTCTTGAGTGACTGATAGCATGTCTTTTCATTAAATGAGATAGTGTGATTTGTGGTGCTGTGTAGCAGTGTTGGCTCCTGTTTTGGATGTTATAATTAATAGTGCTGACCTCTGACTATAAAAAGATACAAAGTAGACCTATTATGCAAAAGCAATTGTACAGTAATTTTCAGGAAGAGTGGCAGTGACATTAATTTGTGATTCAGCTAATAGAGTATACAGTGACCTGGAATTTTTTTTGTCCTTAGTATTTTCCCCCAATATTTTGAATCTTCTTTATGCTGCTGTAAAGTTGGTGGAAGATAGGCAGAACTGTACCTAGAGGAAATGGGACTAAGCAAATGGTATTAGCTTATTGATTTTAATCTTTTAAAAAATGGCTTGGTGTTATTTGTCTTTTTAATAGGGAAAATTACGTACCTCAACAGAAATAATGATATATTTCCATGGCATATGAAAATAAAGTTACTTTTTGTAAAGTCACCTAGCCACCTGTCAGTAGCTAAATGGCATTTCAGTTGAACTGATCGGTGTGATGTCAAACACAGAATGAAATATAGTTGCTGTCAGAATCCCAGTGTTATGTTTTGAAGATGCAATCTTATACAAGTACTAACTCTTTGATATTCTTTTTGGTTTTTTTTCTTCCTCTCATTACTGGAAAGAAGTATTTAATGAAAAATACCAAAAAGCAGTACAGTTAAGTTATAATAATAGTTAAGTATTTTGTATTTATATGATTTTCTTTACTAGACTAGGATAACTTCAGCTTAGTCAAAAGTGAGGCATAAAAATTAATGAGAGTTCCCTTCAGGATGGTTTTTGGGGCACTATGCCTTTCATAATAATGTAAAATTATCTGTCTAGACAATGTAAGTATGTATTTAATACACAAGTACTTAAGTTTTTTAAAATTAAAAGTTTTTCTCATAGTTTGATCATCTGCTTATGTGATTAGATGATGTAACATTGGGTGCTGTGTAAGTGAACCTGTCTGTACTAAAGGGTTAGAGAGTGTGGTGGGTTGACGCCAGCCAGCAGCCGCTGACCTACACAGCCGCTCGCTCAGTCACCTCTGCCACGGGACAGGGAGGAAATAGAAGGAAGGCAAGAAGACTCATGGACTGAGATGAAGACAGCCTAATAGGTGAAGCAAAAGCTGCGCTCACGAGCAAAGCAAAATAAGAAATTTATTCACTATTTCCCATTGGCAGGCAAATGTTAGCCTGGGAAGCAGGGCCTCAGCACACATAATGGTTACTTGAGAAGACAAACGCCGTAACAACGAACATCCCCCCTTCCTCCTCCTCTCCTTGAGCTTTGATTGCTGACTATGACATCATATGGTATGGAATATCCCATTGGTGAGGTGGAGTCAGCTGTCCCTGCTGTGTCCCCTCCCGGCCTCTTGTCCACCTCCAGTCTACTTGCTGGGGGGTGTGGAGTGGAAAAAAGAGAAAGCCTTGAGGCTGTGCAAGCACTGCTCAGCAACATTTAAAACACTGGTTTGTTATCAACCTTGTTTTAGTCAGAACTCCAAAACACAGCACCATACAGGCTGCTATGAAGGAAATTAACTCCATCTCAGCCAGACCCAGTAGAGAGAGAAATCCGGAATTTTAGTTATATTTAAGAATGTCATATGTTTTCTGGTCTCTTCAGTGGTACACACTGTTGAGTAGTAAAACATGCATTCAGTCTCATAAACCACTATGTACTGGAAGTATTTTATTACCTGGTAATGTCTTGTAATACATCAGCATTATTTGTGTTTTCATTAAGCGAAACAGTAACCCTTTTAAATTAAAAGCAGAAAGTGATGGCTGACTGAAAAATTTAAATTGAATGATGATGATATTAAATTTGTCTCTACAAACTGGCTTTTTTGTAGCAGAAGATCCTGCTTTGAAGGTGTAGTGGTTATTGGTTAACTGTTAGCAAGTGACATGCTAATAACTGGCCCAAGGGTTTAAAAAGAGATGCTGATAAACTAATGACAGTATAATTAAGCTGGGTAGGAGTAAAATAATGCCAGTCTCCAAGGCATACCATAGAATTAATAAAACAGGAGTCTTTAAGAGAAGAGTCATTGCACCTTTTTAATTACTGTGATAATTGTATGCTGCTTGGCTGTTCCCTAGGGGTCTAGCAAACCACTCAGAGAGTTGAAGCAGTATGCAAGACATTCAGTAATCTTAATAGTTCTCCAAAGCATTTGAAATATGTTTTCATTTTAGCAAAATGAGATTTCAGAGGCTTGTAATAGACAAGTCCTATCTGTAACTTTAGTAAATAAAAGCATCCATAATTAGAATGCAAAGAAATAAAATCTCTCCAGACTTGGCTGCATCACCCTCAGTGGAGCCGTTACATACTTTCTAAAGTGCTTTGCTTCCTTTTGATGCAATGTAATACAATTGTAAGTGCTCTTTCAGTACAACGTTCAGGAAGGCTGAGGAATTACATTCAGGTCTGCATTAGATTTAGCCTAGAACATGGGGTTCAGATTTGAAAAAGAGGGGTTTAATAGATTTTGGCTGTTGTGAACTACATTAGAGTCAGACTTAGAAAAAAGGGGATTTCTCATTTCAAGGTCTGAAACCAAGGCCTCTGCAGGTTGTCTGGAATTTGCATCATCAGTTGCTGTGCTCAAAGCTCCCTCTTCCCACAGCGGTCTCATATGGTGTTATGAACCTAGAAGAGTGCTGCCATTTAAAATAAAAGGGGGGCAGGGGGAGATGAGAAGAAAATTTATGAGGAGATACGTGACAGAACATTTCTATTATACAGTATATTTCAAATTACTCTGATGTACATTTTGACTCTGGTATAATTGTAAAATAAGAATTCCAGATTAGTGACCCACAATTAGAGTTATTCAGGGGCAGGATATCAGAATGCTTCACACTTCAGACACCATTATCTGAGGAATAAGACTGTTAGCTCGGTGAGAGGCATGCAATGCCGACCACTGCTATAGAGACCTCAACCACCAGCCATTGCTAGCAGCTAAATAGCTGCACAAATATTTAAACCAAAGAAATCACCTTGTATGTAAGCACAGAACCAACAGTGGCTCTGCCATATGGGATATAATAAGTTTGAGGATCTGAGAGTCAATGGTTACAAAAAAACCCTGTTATCCCTTACTGAAGTAGACTGGGAATCCTCAGTGCCTGAAAAAGTCCAGAATCAAATCTCTAAATCTGACCCCAAACCAGTGGAACTGTCCACAGTAAAACCTAAGTAGGAATGTTGAAGGATTAATAAGGTAGACTATGTTTGGTAGTTTCCTCTTATCCATATCAGTATTTCTGTGGGTAGAATTATTTATTTCAGTGCTTTGCAACATGTTTTGTCTTTGGCATGCTTTGCACAATACAAATCTTGATCCAGTATGTGTCCCTGCACTCTGATGGTGAGGCAGTGCCCCAGTTAAAACAGTCTCCTGGAAAATCCAGAACTGCTAAATGAGCTCCTGCAAATTTTTTTGCTATGGCCTCTCTATTATGAAACTTTATTTCTAAACAGTGTTGTTCCTTGAATCTGCTGGTGAACAGATATAGCTTAAAGCCAGCTACCTTAGGAAGAAAAACTAAAATAAAATCCTCTCTCCTGCTAAGGGAGGGGATTTTTAAGGCCTTCTAGGGAAAATCGTCGCCTTTTTCTCATCATATTTCTTTTTTTCACTCTGACTTTTGGAATAATACTAGAAAATTACCACCTTTTCCTTTCCTGAACCAGAAAACTCTATTGGAATTTAAGAAAATAAAAAATAAATAAAAAGACTGCTATGAAGGAAACTTCTGATTGATTATCCCCAAATTGTGGTTTTTTTCAGTCAGAACTCTACTTCTCTGTGTTAAGACACAATTATTGCCTTGGAGTATTTGCAAAAAGAATCACTGTCAATTTAACCAATACTTTTCCAGGCAGAGAATTCACACATTCCTCATACAAGGAAGTAACAGGAATGTTTTAATTAACATAGTTCATTTTGCTGTGTCTTCTACCCCATCACCTGAGCTTGTCAGAGGAAAGCTGTTACTCCCAGTACAACTGAGCTCTTGAATCACTGCTGCAGGTTAGTTGTAAACTGTCTGTTAGTCCTAGTAGGCTTTGTTACAATCTGGAACAACAGAGCAGAGGAACTCTTTAAATCCCCACTCTTACAGATTATTCTTTTTCATTTTATTAATTTTACTCACTGCTTTGGCTTCAGCTGGGTAATTTTCCAAGGTGTCAAAATTACTTTGCTAGTTCTGTGCTGCCCACTAGCATCCACTAGCATTGTGAAAAAATCTACATGTGCCAAAATGCTCACTGATGGAATAAGCATCCTCTTCCCTCTGATCAGTAAAGACCTCATCTCCTGTTACAAGATCCTGAAAATGATCAGACGTGTGCCAGAGCAACAACCCTATTTTGACTTGGGATTGTTAACTAAGTTCCCTGTTTTCTCTGTTTCATTGCTAAAAGGGGTGCATAACTTAAGCATATAAGGTCTATAGTATGGAAATAAAATATTCACATAGGCAACGTAGGTTCACTCTGTTGAAAATTGTAGCCTGATCCAAAGCCAAAGTATAAACTCTTAATCTTCCTCATCTATTCAAGGGGTAACGGGTACAAGTTACTCCCAGGGAGATTCCGATTGGACACGAGAGGTAAATTTTTCACAATGAGAACAGTCGATCATTGGAATAATCTCCCCAGGGAAGTGGTTGACTCCGCTACGCTGAACATGTTTAAGACTCAGCTGGACATGGTGCTAGGCCATCTCGTCTAGATTGTGCTAGAAAGGTTGGACCAGATGGTCCTTGAGGTCCCTTCCAACCTGGGATTCTATGATTCTATGATACCCATTTTAGATAGTCCCTACAAATTATACAGTACTTTGCTGTCATATACTCTCTAACTGCATCAGGTTGCAACAGACAAAAGTATCTTTAGGCAGGCGGTATGGACCAGTTCAGACCAGTGTCTTGAACACTGCATGCAAAGTCAACGTGCTCAGGTACACCAGATAGTACTCCATGCCACCACTTTCCTCCTGCCCCATGACACGGAGCACTTGCCAAGTCCTACAAGATGGACAGTTTGCAGCCCAGAGTGTATGACATTCTGAATACTCAATCATCTTTGCAGTTGGTCTTCCCTATTTTCCACCCTCCTATCTTCTTTTGTCATTAATTCTGTAGTCTCTCCCTTTGTCAGCGTTCTTGCCCTAGCCCGTCTTGAATCTCAGTGGTACTTACTGCCTATTTCCATGCCCTTCCCCATTCTGTATCACTATTAGGAAAGATGAGTTCCTTCCTAAGAACTTCTCTAGGTTGAAATGGCAGCTGCCTTTCTCTGTCCTTGCAGGATTTTTTGGATCTTTTGACCTTTTTGTCTCAGGAAAAGAGGAAGGATCTTTGTGTCACTGGGAATTAAGCTCTTCCTTCTTGTTGCTATACCTTGGGGGACTGCCTGTGAACAGCTTTTTTCAGGCATATAATGAAGTCTTAACATTGCTTAGCTTTGTGATCATAAGAAAATGTCAACTTGAAGCTATACTGCAGGTTCTTTTCTACAGCTCTTTCTCAGAACTTAGCAATTTTCTAAGAAGTTTGAACAAAGGTTGTGCAGCTGTGTTGTATCAGAGCTAGACCTCAGATCACAGACACCTGAACCCTGAGGAGGAGGGTTGCAGATATTGCACCATTTTATTTTCCATGGAAAAGTTCAGTGGTATTTCTAAAGTCACCATTCCAAAGCTGAAACTGTAATAAACTTTAGTAGGAAGTTGCATTGATTTATCAGAACAGGAGGTCCACAGTGAACTTGCATTTCATGTATGGTTTTATTGTGAAAGTAAGTTACAGTTTTAATAGAAATTGGAAATGAAGAATACCTACTGTATCATCCTTTCTCCTAATGCCTTTCTGATACACAAATCATTCCCATATAAGGTCCATTTTCTTGTAAGGGTAGGAGCTAATGGATTTTCTGCAGTGTAGCAGGTGAATCACAGCTTTTGGATGTGCAGAAGGTAAGCTGATAGATTTTAATAGAATTCCAAGAAAATATTACCTAGTGGGATGTATGTCTATGTCTCTCTGTCAGTTGCCACTTACCTCTGATTAGGAAACAAAAAAAATGCATCTTCTTGGAAAGAGCCCTACTGAAAACACAAATGATATCCAGCTGTGACTGTTATATGAAATTTCTTCCTCGGCAGCCACTTGCCTGGTAACAAGCACACAGGTTGTTTCTTACTGAGCTGATGGGAGATCTTGGGTGAAGAAAAAACAAAATAATCCAAATTCCTCCCATAAAAAAATCTCTTTCAATCCAGTTCTCCTCCTCTTCGTCTCAGTCTAAAATTCTCCTCTGGGAGTCCTTTAAGTCCATGAAAGCAAAAAAAATACAGTAAACAACAGCAAATGCAGCTGCAACAAATGCCACTCCTGTCTTCAAGAAGGAAGACACAGGCAGCTACAGGCCGATCAGCCTCACCATGATCCCTGGGAAGGTGATGGAACAACCAGTCTTTGAAACCATTTCCAGGCACACAAAGGACAAAAATGTGATCAGGAGAAATCAGCATGGATTCACAATGGTCATGCTTGATGAACCTGATAGCCTTCTGCAGTGAAATGGTTTGGTAGGTGAGGGGAGAGCAGTGGAAGGGGGGCTGTACTGGCAGGAAGAGGATGGGGAAACTCCTTGCAAAGATCTAGGTCTGTTGGCCCTCTCTCTGACACATGGGCTGCAGTGTATAAGGAACATAGACACATTCTAGTGATGGTAAGGATATGGAGTATGAAACCTGACTGTCAGATTGGGTTTTTTTGAGGCGCTCCTCATTATAACAAAGAGAAGCATTTAGGATTCTTTCCTGACAATTATAGCTGGATTAATATAGGGGTGGAAACTGAGTGTGTGTAAAAAGAACTGCCAGGTAGGACTGTCTTTGGTTGCGTGAAAAGCAGCCATATAAATGGAGACTTAGTTCTTCACTTTATTAGATTCCCATTTCAAAACATTTGCAGAGGAAGAAATTAACCTGCTCTTTGAGACAAATGAACCTTCACCATCTTATAGCAAACCTGAGGGGGAAAATTATTAATTTCACATCTGCCAGGTAGAGGGAAAGTGAAGAAAACATAACGACCCTTGAGAAAAAGTAGATAATATGATTTCTCCTATGACATCTCTATCTCCAGATTTGTTGCGGTCTCTTATTAATTATAAAGCTAAGCTCAAAAAACACACACTCAAAAATTATTTTACCTAACTTTCATTTAGGAGGAATTTCTGGGTATGGAGTGAAAAAATTCCAGCAAGTGTGGAGTGTACTGATTATATACAAAATACTGGTATGTGGGCCTCTTTAATAGAAGTGGTAAATTAGGTATACTTGTGAAAAACATTGATAGGGCTCTCCTTAGTATTATTCTGTTCTGAACAAATTGAACATGAACAGTTCCATGAATGCTTTGTATCTCTCTTTTCAGAAGTATTATCACTGCAGATTTAAATAAATGCATTGGTACTCTCTTATTAAAAGCAATTAGAAATACAGAACAGGGAATGCTTTGGTGTCATGGTTTAACCCCAGCCAGCAACTAAGCACCACGCAGCCGCTCGCTCACCCCCCCACCGGCGGGATGGGGAAGAGGATCGGAAGGGCAAAAGGGGAAAACTCGTGGGTTGAGATAAAAACAGTTTAATAACTAAAGTAAAATAAAAAAAAATAGAACAGTAGTAATACAAAGCAAGCGGTACACTGTACAATTGCTTACCACCTGCCAACCGATGCCCAGCACATCCCCCAAGCAGCGACCGAACCCCTCCCCGGCCAACTCCCCTGCTTATATACTGAGCATGATGTCACGTGGTATGGAATAGCCCCCCACCCAGTCTGAGTCAGCTGCCCCGGCTGTGCCCCCTCCCAGCCTCCCGTGCCCCTGGCAGAGCATGGGAAGCTGAAAGGTCCTTGACCAGTGTGAGCACCACTTAGCAAGTACTTAGCACTACTTAACAAGAACCAAAACATCAGTGTAGCATCGACATTGTTCTCAACCTAAACCCAAAACACAGCCCCATACCGGCTACCAGGAAGAAAACCAACTCCATCCCAGCCAAAACCAGGACATTTGGGTATAGATGCCTTCCCTGTGAAGTTCCACAGGTGCATTGAATTTATCCTCAACGACTTTCTGCTGAGCACTTTCTCCCCACTTCTGAGAGCAATTTTCACATCAGTTATTCCAGTTTTCACATCCAGGTATCCCATACTGCCTTCCATTTATAGGCAAACTTTGCTTCATTATTAATAATGCTGACCCTTTGGCAAAGCCATTAGCAAATGAGACAGGAAAGGATGGCTTTTCCCCTGACTTAGTCAATGGAGAAGGTTTTATCCAAAACCAAAATCTTTTATACATATGAGGTGGTCAAAGTTTAATTACTTCTTTAATTTATGTCTAAAAGAATAACTAATAATGCGTGCCTGAGAGCGTGTATGTGTGTATATACATACATACACACACACATATATATCTGCGTCAATCTAGTTCTCTTTCTCCTTCATATATATGTATGAATGTATCACCCCTATGACCAAAGGGGATTTAGGCTCTAAAAACCAGGTTTTTAATTTAAAAAACGGTTGAGAGAACTTCTGAGCCATCTGTTTCAGGAACCAGGAAAATAAGATGTCCCATAGACAATGGAAGCCTAATTTCTGAAAAAAATTTGACCACTAAATATTGCCACCTTATGATGATAATCTTATTTTCCCTTATGACAGACCTGCAATGCAAGCGGCAGCACGCAGTTAATCAGGAATCTGCTATCAAATGGAGTATTTGATGTTAGACTTCTGCTTGTCTGTCCTGAGCCTCCTGAATGAGGGCACTAGTTTGGCTTTCATCTTCTGGAATTAAATTCTGTCAGGACTGTGTTACATTTGCTTAAATTTGAAACAAATTATTTGGATGAAATTTGCCAGTGGTTTTAAAGGGTATTGAGAGATGGAAATGGATAAACAGACAGGCATGCTCCTCTGTATTATTATTTTAAGGCTCACCCTTTTGTTTGAGACTGTTAGACCATGTGCTGTCTTGCCCAGCAGCTTTGGCCAGTTGTAAAAACACATAACCACACAATTCTATTGGAGCATCTGTGAAGCATGAAACATCCAGGAATTATGTAGAAACACCGAGATACATAAGTTTTGAACCTTTCGTTTTCTTTTTTAAAAAAAATTGCTTACAAAAAAGTAAAAACAAAGGTTTGCAGAATGAATGATGCATTAATTCTACCTCACTTCAAAGGAAAACGAACAATGACACCACTCAGGTGCTTCCATTTTTTTTCAGTGCTTGGGAGGCCTTTTGGCTTTACAAAGCTGTTTGTTTTACAAATGTAGAATTGTTGTACGCAGAATCCAGTCCAACCTCCTGAAGGTTCCCAGGAAGAAGAGTTGGTGCTGTGAGTTCTGGCTTTTCTGGTACTACTTTTGCCATCAAGTACAATTACAACTTTATAGCCTAGACTATAGACTAGGTGTCTAGTTTGAGACCTGAAATCAGGGCAGATCCCAATGAAGAAATATCCTGACTTTGGAGAAAAAAAAATTCTCTCTTTCTCTTCAGGGTGCTAGGTCACTGCAGTGCTGTAAATAGGTAATGCTGTCCTACAGTCCAAGGATCTCTGCTGGTCAGCAAGTGTGCATCACGTTTCTATTTACAACTACAGAAAGATAAAGTTGAGACAGTTTAAAGAGCACTAGACCTCTGTTTCTATAGATTTAAAAGAATAGTTTTGTTTGGTAATCCATCTAATTACTGCTGAGTATGTTGGTTGGGCTGGGAGGGGCATCCCAGTGGAACTGAGATTCTTCCAGACTCTTACAGGCAACAAACATTTGAGGGAGGAAAGCTGCTCTATATTCTTTTTTGCTACTCTGTACCTACCTGACTAGATGGATTCTGGCCCCAGAAAAATAAAACATGTGACTGTGAAGACATTGAGCAAGCAAATACTTACTTAACTATCTAAAAGGAAATAAGAAATAAAATTGGGAAATGTCATGCATAGCATTATCATGAAGTACTGTATTAAAACAATAAAATGGAGACTAAGATAAGGCTGCCAATGAAGTTAATGATTTAGGGCTCTTGCATTTCAGTACTTATGTTCTTTCATCCATAGGATGATCGTTTTTAGAATGAGAAGTATGTCTAACCATCTAAAATACTTTTAACAATTGTGTTTTCAAATTTATACTCTGATGTCTGCATTTAGCTGTCTTCCAGTATATACCATCCTTTGAGCACCCTTATTATTATTTTAAATATATTAAAAACTATCTGTGCATTTAGTTCATGCATGTTCATTCTGTTAAGCTTGATCTAGTTCCTGGTAAGGAAAAAAGAGGGTTTTCTTTTGGGAGAGGGAGAATTCAGTTTTATCCATTAATTCATGATTCATAACTTTCAAAAAACTCTCTGAAGGTGTTTTGCTTCAGAAATTTTGCAGTAGAAAATGATGTTTATAGTGGACTGTTACCTTTTAGTATTATACGTATGGGAAAATGCATGTAAAGCAAGAAGGCAATAATAAGTGTTTACTTTTGACACGCAGAAGTGCCTTTTCATTCCTAAAAAATTATGTTCTTTGGAAACAAAAATCAAACTGTCTGTCAGTTGCTCTTTGTTTTGACTGTTTCTGCAGATGTTTTGTTTGCAATGAGCTTAAAAAAAAAACCACCAAAAATATTCAATAATTTACTTAATTACTGTTGTACAGCATTGAATTTGAGAGGATGACCTGATGTGTAACAGGCATGTTTGGCCAAGTAAATGAAAAAAAAAAAAACTTTTAATGACCTGAGCATAATTATAAATGACTTTGGAATGACAACTGGCAAAAATTGTACTATAATTAAATTTCCATTATAAAAGTTTCATCTTTTTTATCTGACATGTAAGGCTAGATTGTGAAGACTATTCATTTATAAGAGGAAGAATTAGAGAGCTATAATTTATAATTCAGGATAATCAATGAAAGCATTTCTTTTGTCAAGAAACCTTTCACTGACAAATAGCATTGCATTGTTAGTTGTTTTAAAAAGAAACTAAAAATTCTTCCATTATTTATTTCACTTACTGTAAAAGGAGATGAAGAATTCTGGTGGTTGGATCAAGTCTTGCAGTAATTCAGAGTAATATTATGCAGACAGGGCTTTTCAGTCTGTTTTTCTCTTTATTAATATTAACTTTTACTCAGTCTATATCTAAGACTGTTCATGAAGAAGTAGGATCTTTATAAGGCCATCTTATCAACGTTCTGTTTAATCTTGAACAGAGTTGTTTCTAATACAAGAAATGATAACATATTCCGATTTTCAAACTTTCCAGTTATTGACTGAGATGGACCCTTTGCTTTCCGATACTGGGGGCTCAAAGAAAATGAATAAAAACATTATGAGGCTATGCTGTTCATTTCTACATAATCTTTCAAAGGGAGCTGAGCAAAGATTCATATTTTTAAAAGTTTTAGCACCAGATTTTCAAAGGCAACTGCAAAGCTCAGAATCCCTCTCATTTAACTAACAAATGGGTGATGCTTCTTCCATACACTCTTTTAAGCTCTGTATTTACAGAAGTATTTTGTGTGCTCTTGTTACCACTGTTAATTAGACACAAGTCCACTTATTATACACTGATTCCTCTTACTATACTATAGTATATGCCATTAATCTCAAAATATGATTCTTACGTACACAGAAAAGTTGGACTCTTGACTAAGTAAAAATGCCTTTCATCTTACCTTTGAATCTGTTAAAATAATAACTCTATTTCTGCTCTATTAACGTCACAGAATAGTTTGGCATGAATCTTCCAAAGCTCGTTTATTTTATTCTGTGTTACAGTGACACAATCTCTGCTAAGCAGTTAATGTACAATATCGTACTGAGTTCCTAAAATAACTGACTTGAAAATAGGTTATTTTCATAATGATAATTTTCAGAGACTGTCTACTAAAATTCAAAGTGATCATTTACTTCTGCGTGTACTACCACTTTACTGTTAGTCTTTTGACTTATAGGCCATTGCTTATGAAAGCAGTCAGTGTTAATATCTTAAAATCTGTCAGAAAAGTACTATTCTGCATTCATTTTCATGCTCTGCTGTGGCTGCTTCCTGGATGTTACTGAAAGTTGCTGAGGCCAGTTTATATGTCTCTTTCTTTTTGTTCCGACCCCAGGCTTTAATCTCTGCAAAGTGTTTTATGCCTTGATTGTTAAAACTCTACGATTTGCAATTAGATAACATTTTAAGGTTTTATTCTGCATTTGGAGCTTTATAGATGCACAGTTCTCCAGTGGATCAGACTAGAGTTTTTTCCTTAAAATGAAAAGGTTTGAGCTGTCTTCTGTTATTGAGAAGTTTTAAGTGGCATGGCCCTAGATGTCTTCTGTAACAATTCTAGTCTAATATCAGTTGATTTGACAAGTTGAAATGCTGAAATGGCAGGGCAACACAGTATTCTGCCTTGGCAGTGTCTTCAAGATGCATGAAGAAGAAAAAGGTAGCCCTCAGAGAATTCTGTGAACATGAGTGCATCACAGATCCACATAAACATTTAATTATTTCTTCATAGGGGATAGCTTAGTATCTTGATCAAAAATGGGTGCATCTAGTACAGCTGAGCAATTGATGGGAGCAAATCTTTATGAAGTTCTTAGATCATGCATAAATGGCGACTTATTTATTTCTCAGATTTACAACTCATAAATCTAGGTTTATTTTTATGAGCACAGGTAACCAATTTCTTTTTTCTTCTTAAATTTTTGCACAAGATTATTTCTGGCCCTAAAGGTATGGTGGAGCTATTAAATGATGGTGGAAAGACACGTAACATTGGATAAACTGATTTTAAACTCATTCTCTGAAAAAGCTGAACTATGTTTGCTAACATTTTCCAGCATGATGAAAGAGGAAGAGTAGTCGTTTCAGTCTAAATTGTTAATGTTCAGCAAAGTTAGTTACACAAACAGTTGGTAAGAGACTGATAATGAAATATATGTGACAACTATGTGCACTGGTATCCGTAGGCGTATACTTGCTTGTGCTGTTTCTTATGCAAAACACCGAATTTAAGGTTACCAAATGAATTCAGAAGATATTTAGTTGCTTTACTTTAACATGCAGTGGCTGATGCCTGGCTAAAATAAAGTACGTTGAATATAATTTAAAGTAGTAGTGAATATCTTTGATTTTATTCAGTATGAAATGTTAAAGAGTATATGCTACTGAGATACTCTTTTTAAAGAAACTTAAAGTGGTGTCATTTGTCTTGGATAGTATACAATTGTATGACAATTTTTGCTGTTTAGGAGAGGGAAAAAGGCTTCAACAGTGTTGCAGTGGTATTAGATGTCGAGATTAGGACTGGAATCACTTTTCCCAGTGAAAAACAGAAGCTGAAATGTGCTGCAGCTCAAGATTGCTCTAGAGTGAGACTGCCTGCAGGAAGATACAGAAGCTGTCATGGGTCAGTAAGCCTTTACCTGCTCAGAGCTTAAGACTTGCAAAAGCTGACACTCTTTACAGCCGTATCCTAACTCTTCATACAGAGAAACAAAAAGGGCGAAAAGCAGAACAGCTTTTTCAGGTGGGTAGGTGAGCAGAACTGAATGAGGAGGGAAGAGGGGAAGGAGTAAGCTCATTTCAGATGGAAGCTTTCTAGATGAGGATCAGGAGACCCTTGAGTGCTTTGCTTTGGCAAAAGTTAAACTTTTGCTTTGGCTGAAGCTCATTAATCCAGTCCAACTTGGGACTGCATTTTTTGCTGATTTCCAGCATTTTCTTTTGCTTATGTCCGTGGAGAAAACCTCTTTCCTCCTTCTCATTAACTTTCCCATTTTATTAATCGTTTGACACCAGTTTTGGGTAGCATTTCATGTATAAGCCGTATTACACAATAGGTTATGTAGGTGTAATCCTGAAAAGCACAGTTGATAAAGCAATAATTTAAATCACATTAGAATTTTTTTTTAACTAATAATGATCTATTGCTGAAAAAGAAATTCCGAGGAAAATCTATGGTACTTATCAGGAGTAATCAGAGAAGCAAAGAAATGTTTGTTTTCAAGGTACTAATAAGTAATCTGATTATGCTGTATAATTGTCCTACCATCATGCTGTTACTTCAAGTCATTTTATTTGGGGGAAAGTAAGTATAAGCCAGTAAGATCAGACTAATTTTGCCTTCTATGATCAAACTTGGAAAGGTTTTGTCAATATTTTCATAACAAACTTTCTGCTGGCTTTGCCCCAGAATTGCTATGAGTAATTTCAGGAAATACTGTGGTTCCTTAGACAGTCTAGTGCCTATGGAAACAGTAAATATTACTCTCATAAACTTATTTTCTAAGATTGGGCAGAAGTATGGGTTGCTAATTGAGAATTACCTCCAGCTTTTACTTATGCTATCAGGAACTGTGCTTGTGCTGCTCGGTGCGTATCTTCAGTAACTTCTGTAGTCAACATGGAAAGACAGACTTTGCAAGAGGCTGATTCAGAGCAGGATCCAAACAAAGTGGTTTTTATTCATCTTTTAAATTAATCTTTTAAATTTTATCGTATTTCCACTAATGATAAAATGCTTCTAGGGAGACTAACCTCCTGCATCTTTGTAAATACCCACAAGTCTCCTTGGGTATAAAGTGAAAACATTCCAGGATGAAGATGAGATTTGCTGCTCCTATAAAATATGTAAAGACCTGCCCGGACTATATACACAGTGATACTATCAGTCCTAATATCCATTGATGAAGGACTAAAATCAGTTATTTATAAGGTCAGGAACGCCTTGTTTAAAGCCTCATTTTTAGACCGTTTTTGATTAAGTTCTGTGTTCTAATGTGAAATAGGGGTTTGAATTTCTGAATCTGAGCAGAATGCCTTCGTTCTTACTCTGAACAGAGAAGACGAATATCTCCTTAATCTTCCTGATTGTGTCCATTTGTTTTTAGATGGGCCATTGCCAAGGTTAAAATGTAACACTTTGACTCTGCTCACTCTCAACAGCTGTTTCAAGGATGATATTATTTATTATGTCAGTGGAGTTAGAAGTTGTCCAAACATGTAATATAAACAAGGAAATTTCCATACTAGAAAAAAGACCAAATTCTGAAGTTAGTTGCTGTGGATTTTATGCAACTAATTTGAAATACTGTGAGAGATGCCAGGGAATTGTGCTGCTTAAGAACAAGCTGACAACAGTAGCGTTACCGGCAGAGTTTCATGTTCTAGAAGAAAGGAAAAATAGTTCTATTGCTTTGTCAGAAAGATTTGCCTTTTTTTTTTTTTAACAGTTCTTAATGGAGGGGAGAGGTTCTTCGGATGGTCTTTTTGGTCAAATCTAGTGACAAAGACTAAATTATATTCCTAAAAAATATATGCAATACACTGCTGTAGCTAAATCAGTTCCCAGATTACACTATGCCAATAGTTTACCTATATGTCCACAGAAGTTTTTTTTAAAAAAACACCAACATAGGTTTTGAGTATAGGGTTTTTGTGCACACTACAGCTGAAGGGTGAAAATGCATTGCAGGTACACACCACCGCTAGCCAAAATAGACTAGAAATGACAGTACATGTACTGAGATGATTTACTTTTTACATTCTCACGATGTTTTGATAGCTCAAAACAAGACTTACTTTATATATAACTGGCAGATAGAAGAACAAATCTGTGATTTTAGCCACACACCCTCCAAACCTGATGGGAGTGACAGGAGAAGGCACTTGAACAGACTGTAGGGGACTGAAGAAAGGGTGACACAACAGAAGAAAAAGCATAGGCATGCCAGACCTCCCCCCTCCCTACCAAAATACATACTAGGTTCAGTAGGTTCAAATCTGAGGTGCTTGATTTTTTTTAAAAACATATTGCAAATGTTTATCAAATTATTCTTAGAATGTTGTTCTGTGCTGCCTACTTCTTCACTTTGTTTCTTCTTGTGACTGCTTATTTTGTCTAGAATCTTCACTTTTTTCCTCTCCTTCCTCTGCTGCATATTTAGCTTCTGGTTTAGACAACCCATCCCTCTTTAGCAAGGCATTTAGAATCACATTACACATTTAAGTCCCACTGAAGTAAATATGCACACCTGAAAGATTGTGGTAAATTTTATGCTATTCCATTTTACTCCGTTTGCTGTGGCAAGACTGAATAGACTGAAAATATTACAATATATCTTGTTTTAAGATGCAGACCATATGTTTGCTTTACTCTTGGTATGCTGTCCACCCGAAATGGAAATGCTAGAAATAAAGCAGCTAAGGGATGATGATCTAAGGGATGGGATCTTTATTTCTTTTTTTTTCCCAGCTTTGTATAGGTAATGGTTTAACAAAAAAATCTAGACTAATACATATGGGATTTAAAAAATTTCAAAGTCCCAGAAACGTTCAAAAGAATTCTTTAAAAATACAGGCTATTGAGGCATTATTTGAAATAAGACATTGTAAGACTTCACTTGTAGAATGATGAAACTTTTTTTGTAATGTTTTCAGAAAGCACTGTGAGTTGTCACAGGATAGAAGAGGTTTGGCCATAGCAATGACCACAAAAATGTTCCCAGCCTTAGATACCTAACAATTGGGCTGGGATTTTATAGATCATGCTATGAGAACCTCCATTTCTTCTTAGTTTCACTTTTGGGACTAGAAACTTCTCTGAAGCGTTGGCTAAGTGACTCTTTCAGTTGTGATCCATTGTCCTTGGCCAACCAAGGTCTGCTGAAGTCTCTGAAGGGAATGCCAACAAATAAGGGAGAAGAAGCTCTTTTCTGTCCTGTGGAGGAATTATATTTGGCATAGGCCCTCCTCAGGTGCTTCAAGCAGAATTGCCCTGTGAAACAGATCAGAGGAACTCCAAAGGGAATACTGTCAAAGGAATCAAAGAAATGTGAATGTCCTGCATGATCTGGTTAATCTTCCTTGTAAAATAAAGAGCTACTTCAGAGTTGAATTTGATCCAAGAAACTCTTGACAGTTTCTTTGATGTTTTTTCAAACCAGGGAGGATTTTTTTAACCTATAGTTTCAGCATTGAAAGGACATCTATGGTTGATACATATGTGCCATTTAGCTTCTCTATGATCCCAAGAATTTGTAAAGCATTTTTGAAACTTGTGATGGTGAACTTTTTTCTTTAGCTGGATGACACTTTCATCAAGGCATCATCCAAGAGCAAAATCATTTAGAATATAACCAGGGTGAACTGTGAACTCAGCACACACTGATTTGCAATAAATCTAGACAAAAGCAATCTCGTCTTCAGTAGAGCACTGAATTCTCCAGGGATTCAGATAAACACCAAAAGAGACACAACTGCTCTTTCAGAAATTAGATTTAGAAAAAATGAAAGCTATATTTCCACACAGATTTCCAGAGATGCATCGTGTTTTGGATTATTCAGAGTTAACGATTTTTTTCCCCACAGAGGTTTTGCACCTGCTCAGACAGTGCTAACTTCAACATGGAACCATTCCCGCATGCAAAGGAGTAGCTGGGATCCAGTTAATAATATTCTAGTTGACCACAACCCTGTGTGACCCTGTGTACAAGGAGGGTCCACTGGCAGACAGAATCATTCTGGAATTCAGAGCACATTCAGAAAAGGAGTAAGCTTAGGAATTTGGACATTAGCCAGAAGAAGGCACAGCCTCAGCATCTTGGAACATGAGAGTGATAAATCATCAAGGAAAGTCCTTGGTAATGAGAAGTCTTTTAGGAAATAGTTCCTGGACTAGTTTCAACTAGTATTTTTGCAGAAAAACATAAGGAGGAGTATTGGCTTCCCAAAGGGTTGGATTCCGGCCCCAGCACATATGCTTTCCCATAATTTTTTCACCAGTTCCATGGTTTCTCTAGAAATGTAGAGCTGAAAGCTATCACGCGGATAACTGAACGTCAAAGCAGATTTAGCCATAGATTTTTTCATTAGATAGACACAAGCCAAGATATTTGCTTGGAGGCCTTTTCCTTTTTCACAGAACAGTTTCATTCAATCTTACTGCTTTGCTTTTGAAAGTCAAATTTTGAGATAACTCAGACATTCAGAGAAAGCTATTTTTGGTGCCTAGTCTTCTAAGAAAGAATCATGAAATCGGTATTTCTAAAAGGGGATGATAAGAGATTTGCAGCCTATATAAATCCTATTACCATGCAGATATATATATTGAAATTTCTCTTACGTCATGGATTGAAAGATCGTTTGAAAATACAGAAGTGATACCTTATCCTTTCTTGGAAAAAATTAGCAAATTTATTCAGCCACTTTTTATAGAACCAGATTGTACTATAATAAGTAACAGGATCACCATCAGGTAGGAAAAGCACTTGCAAATCTTAAATGTCATGGATTATATCATAAATGGTGACTTGTATAGAGATCTGCTGTCAAGATACAGTTAAACAGAATATAACTATTGCTTGGAAAAGTGTTAACAGCAAAAGGAAAAATATAAGCGGAAATATGTAATGATCCTTTTAACAATCTGCAAGTCATAATATTTCACATTGCAAAATCAGCTTCCTTTTATATGCATACAAGCAGCAAATAAAAAAAATGGGCAGAGAAAAGTAGATGGAAAAAGTGTTTTCGTTTTCTTTATGAACTTACTTTAATCTGGGGGAAGCTTGGCATATGAAAATGGCAATTCCAACTACAAAAACATCTGAAATATTTCATCCAAGTGTACTTTAATCACAAGAATATTTTCCACATCTTGGACTGATACTACTGCATTGGTACTAAACTTTTCTGAAGTCCATTCATTGAGACGGAAATAACATATGATTAAATTCAGATGTTAGTATGTTTTCCCTGATGTCTAGTCTGTGGTTTGTAGAGCTGCAAATGTTTCTCTCCTCATAAAAGAAGCAATTCCTTAACTTTAATGATACCTGTAGTTAAGTGTGGTTCCAAAACACATAGCGCTAATGATGTAGAAACTAATTACACCACGTGCCTTTCACTGTAATAACTTGTGTAAAATCACTCTGTGACATGGTTGTGGACCTTATTTTTCATGTATTTTTCATACTTTTATTTTATTGTGCTTGATTCCGTTACCAGTTCGTGATTTCCTTTTAACCATTAGATACCTGAAGAATTTGTATTATGTGGTCCTTTCCTGGCTTTTTCATGACTATACTGGGTTAGTGCTGAGCTGGCTCTACTAGACTGCAGGCAAAAAGTCCAGATCTTGGGGCCTTACCTTCTCTGCAGGAGCTTTGCTTTTACCAGAGTAATCAGCATCACTGTGAACGTGAGAAGACTCAGGCCCTGATCTTTAGTGGGTGTCAGAACTGCCTGGTCTTGGGTGCAGATAGTGGAAGCAACCAGCTCTTGTGTAAAATTGCTGGCAGATGGATAATTTCACTAGTGCTTTGTTTTTAATTGATATTTCCCCCAGCAATGGCTAGTAACCTCATGCACTCTTTAATTTCAAAATTAGTCTTTGAGACAAGGTGGAGATTAGAGCTCTAAATTTGTACTTTCATTGTTTTGGTAAATCAGATAGCTTTAGAATTATTAAGTAATAGGGGAAAAAGCCGAAAGTTTAATGATTCACTCCTCTGTTTGGGCAAAGCACAGTTGTGTGATTTTTTTTTTTCCCCCTTCAATGTCTTTGATTTGCAGACCTCCATAAAAATTTTAACAGCTGTACAGCTGTGCCATTACTGCATACAGCACTCTGTATAATGCATATAAGCCTACTGACTAGAGGTCTGCTCAGTTACCCGTTGAGGATCACATAGAAGTAATTGACGGAGCCCCAGAAATCTCAGCTGAGAAACACCAATCCTGGTGATTTATACAAGGGTTTATGGTAAACTGTATCATCTAGACTAAATCAGATAGTGGCATTTTGGGAATTACAAATTTTGTAAATCCACATGATTGTTACTCAGTTGCTTTGGCTGTGTTTTCTAGCAGATGGTTCAGACCTGGGCTAAATTCTGCATAAAAAGGAAGCAATACTGTTACATCTCCATGCTTATAGCTTCTTAGTACAACACAAGACTCCTTAGGCTTCTGCATTTGATCATCTCCGAATGCTCGGTTCAGAACGGCGTGGGTTAAAGGCACGTGCTGACTAGAGACTAATAGGAGACAGAGAAAATGGAATTATATTGTTCCAAGAGTAGAGGGGATAGGTAAGATTCCTGTTAACCCAAATTAGGTCTGCCTAAGTGTTCCTAAGAGAGGAATGCCTGTAGGCTGTGAGCTGGGCTAAAACTCCTCTTTGCCTCTTTTCTGTTACTGAGGTTAGAAAACACGGTGTGTTTTTTGGAAAAGCTACATCTCGGTGCTGTATTGTACTCTCATCGTAGCACCTCAGGTGAAGCGTAGGAGGTCTCACCTGCTGACACCTCACGCCCACTAATGGGAAACCTGGCAGTGCCCGCAGAGGCACAAAACATGAGACCAGGGCTTTTGATCTGAGAGCCTCAGTTTCGAGACACTGTGATAAGATCAGAGATTTGCAGTAATAGTGATACAAATGTTAGGCCATATTTACTCTATCTACTGTAAAGCATTTATAATAGTAAATTTATTGTACCTAAAATAGCTCAACATAAAAATTTTCCTCATCTGAATGTTGTAAGGGTTTTCTAAGTTTCATATAAACAGCATATGCCATAATTGCTGGCTATAATTGATATTCATTGTGCAGCACACAAAAAATACGTTCCACATGGTAAAGCTTGGTTAGCAAGAAGCATCCAGATATGCGCGCACTGTGAAGTTTTTTGGTTATTCTTGCAATTTGGTCCATACCAAAACAGAGGTTCCATTGTGCACAGAATAAGGAAATGTCATTATTGTTGGTGCGCTTTATTTATTTACAGTTTTAAATGAGTGTTATTTTAGTGCCAGTAGAAAGAGATGTTTTCAAAGATGAAATATAATGTATATCTTGTTTCTGGGTATTAGTAAGGAATATCAGATAACTTAACTGTGAACAATTTTAAGAAAGGAAAAAATAAACTGTAAAAAATTGTCAAGGAAAAAGAGAAACTACCTGTGAAAAACAGGTGAGAATTTGGAGAATGCGCTTTTACTGTGTTTGTGCTTCATAAAGTTTACCAGCTGAATTATGTTTCTATAGTAGAAGGAATGGATCCTGAAAATGCTCAGTGCTTACACAATACCCTTAGACATTAGACAATCACTTTTGAAGATTCAAGTTCTTGGAATACAGTCGTCCTACAAACTTGTATAGCCAGTTCTTTCAAAATACATATGTTCCTGAATAATGAACACAGGTAAAGCTTTGTTTATGCTTGTGTGCACCAGTGTCTTACCCAGTTAATTTGTTCTTTCTAGACAAATCATTTATAGTTTAAAATAACTTTTCTAATAAACATCAAGCTTGTGCTGGAAGGGTTCAGATTCTTTCATGCAAGTGCAACCCTCTTGAGTTCGTACACTCTTTACAGATACAGTACAGCTTCAGGAATTCAGATAGAGAAAATGATATGTGATGATTTCCTTATCCTTCTTTTTTTGTTTGTTTTTTTTTCCTCTCTACTCTTCAAAACCAAATCCCGTACATATCCCATTAACCAATAACTCACTGCAAAGCCTAAGGAAGGAAGCAAGTTTCTAAAGGTAGTGTTATCCCTAAGCAGTAATTATATGGGTTATAAAAGTAGTAGCTATATTATATAAAATATAATATTTGCTATAATATTATACTTTAGCTGTATTATTACCTAATATGATACTTTTAGCTATATATTATAGCTATAATACATAAAATTAATAGCTATATTATATACATAAAAGGAAACGTATGATGCTATGTGACATGTAGACTAGGAAGAAATTTTGGGTGAAGTCCACAATACTAAATATTTATTTTGTATTTACTGCCTTGGGTTGCTTATTTTTCAGCTAGTATTTTTTTAACAACAGCCATTCCAGTTATAATGATCTGCCATCACAAAGTACATTGCTGGAAAACTGAGCCACAATCAGCCCACGGTTATCTGTTGGTAGATTATCCAGCTTCACAGTAGGTTGTGGCCCAAATGCAGAGACCTGAGCTGGCTGCCAGTGAGCCAGCTGGGGTCTGGAAGCTGCATGGCCGTGTTTGCATGAGGTTGTGCATTGGAGCCCTCGAGCTGAGTTGGCATTGCCTCCTGAGCCTGTTCTCCACAGTCCGTCTTTTCTCCGTTACATATTGCACGTTCCCATTTCAACTTTACAGTGGCCTAATTTATACAACCATTTTGTATTACCTAGAGAGTTTTTGTTCTGTCTCGCCTATCTCATCTTACTACTAGTCTGAACAATAGATAATTGGTTGTATCTTCATTTTAGCTGCTCACAGCTATGCAAACTGGCACTATAGCTTATAATATGCCTGTAAGGTTGTACTGGTTTAATTGGAGTTCTGGCCTTAGACTGTGTTTTCAGGCATGAGCTACAAGTTGGCCAAATGCTAATCAGACAATGTCTCGATGCTGTGCAGCTTTGTTAACCTGGCATTATGTTTAACATATGTGTCTTAGAAGATGCTCTTATTCCAGTTTTGTATGCGAGCCTGGTGTAGCCTGAGTAAAATCTGTGTGCACTCTCGGAATTTTCAGATAATGTTAAGGTAACTAGGAACTGGTTTACGCTAAACAAGCCATTCTCAAGCAAATTTGAACAAAGGGCTAGTGTTTTATCTGAACTGGTGAAGATTTGTGTCTTGCCAGTCCTCTTATTTATTGTGAGGATTTTTTCTTCTTGGTAGTCACAAGTATAACTGCTTCAGTCTTTCCCAGTTGCCGGTGGGCATGCTTCTTGCCCTCTCAGCCAAACATGGTGAGAAGAAAATCTAACCCAGGGTAGTTTCCACAACCTTAGTCTGAGGTGGTTTGGCGGAACATTATGTCTGTGGACGCTTGCATATGGCCTATCTAACCTGAATTATAATTCCTTTAAACCCGTTATAATGTAGTGGAACAAAATCTAGGGTTTTATGTGGTTTCATGTGAGCTGTGAAATCCTACTCATCAGTTTGAATTTAGTCCTGCAAAGAAGAAACAAGTCCCTAGGGATATTTAAAGCTTTAAAACTTATTGTCCTGAGGAAGAGTCATAGTCACACATTTTCCATTCTCAAAAATGCCTTCTTTGGTTAAAAAAGATAAATGTGGTAAATCTCTCTCCTCCTGAGCAGGAGGCTCTACATGGTGGCAGGAAGTCTGATGTATCAGGATTTTAGCTTCTGCTCTAGGGGTCTGAGCAGAAGCTTTTGGATTGCCAGACTTAGTGACGTACTATAGAACCAGACGTGTACTATTTAGCTGTGTGCCTGTTCAGTACCTCTTCCATCAGATTTACCTCCAGTCTGGAAGTACTTGGTTAAGAAACCAAGAACGGTACAAAGTGAAAATAAAACTGATTTCTGTAATCATTATGTCCTGCATACATAAACTACAGTAGTTATGTTGAAGGGCAAAGTCAGATAATGCCCAAAAGCATTTTAATTTTTATAGCTTCTGAACTAATAGGGGCATGCTGTGACTCTGGGGCATATTAACAAACTAAAATTCTTACTTGGATGAACCTCTATAATACTAACTCAAGTATGATGCAAATTTTGTAAGAAAATAAAGCATTTTAATTTTTAATGCTGTCAGACATCTTTGTAATGTTCAGAGAAGAGACAGAATTTCAGTACTGTTCTGGAATATTTTTGCAAAATTATCTACCATCCATGCCTGGTTATGCAGATTGCAAAATTTTTACATGGCGTATGCCCTGACAGGCCTCCTCAGAGGATCAGCAAGTATTTTGGTATGGAGATGAACTGTAAAATGTAGGTGAATAGTTTTCAGCCTGTTATGATTTGAATGTGTGGTAAATTAGCAGAGGAACATTACATAAGAAGTCTTCACCAACTCAGCGAGGTGCTAATATTGCTGCCATGTTAACTACCAATATCAGATCGTCCTCCTACATATCATGGAAATTGCAGACTATCAGATGTGTACAGTAGGAGGTTGACAGTGAAGTCCTGTACAATGCAAAATAGATGTAAAAAAATCAATAAACAGCTGCTGACACACTATGGGAAAATTAATGGGTGAGGAAGAAAGGTGGTGAAATGTTTCATTGTTAAGCTTAAAATAAAATTTTTGAGGGAAAAAAGCCTCTTTTTGTCTGTATATATTGTTTTTAGAACAGATCCGTAAAGAAAAAGAAAATCCTCTTCATACTACACTGTGAATGTGTTAAGAAACAAATATTTTTTTAACTATCCTTTTATGAAGTGTTTAAGAAAGCACATGATTTTATTTTCCAAAGTGGATGGCAGTCTTTACCATGGAGTAATAGTAACAGAAATAGCTTCTGGTTCTTTTCATAGCTTCACTTCTTTCTTTGGAAATGGGTGTTACCCTTAAGACAAACAAAGAAAACCTTCTCTGCTTGGTCCACTGTACAAAACTGCTAATGCACCTATCCATGGCTTTATGTTGCACAAAAGCTTGAAAAACTTGGATATAGACATTAGTTTTGCCTGCGTGAAGGTATATGGTTCTGAAAGCAGATGCTGCTCTGAGGTTCAGTCCGGGGAGCTTGACTCTCAGCTTGTGTTACCCAGATACGTGGGGCCAAAGGAGGGACATCTCCGAGTCCTGCACGTTCAACTAGAGCAGCGTTTCTAAGCTCCACCATGGACAGCTGAGAGCAGACTTTTGTCCTGTGGCCTCATATCATGTGAACATCAGCATCCAGAAAGCAAAATTAAGAGGTGGTTGGTTCTTTTTAAATACTGTTAGAAATGGCTAAAGGGATGATGATGAAAAAAACCACAGCTAGAGCAGCAAGCTATGTTTCGCTAATTCACTCTAGCACTGCTTTTCAAGCAGGCAAGCACATTAATAACCTGCAAAGGGCAGTATGCATGCTCCCTAATGCATTTCCTCCAGCAGTGTGGAATTGCATATTGTGATTGGAATCAAAATTCTTCTTTGCTTATGAAGCTTAATATTGATGATATCAGTGTAAAAAGCAGTTTTTAATTGCACAGAAGACTGAGAAAGCCACATAATTTGTTTACTTCTGTGTCTTTCACTTTTCTTAATTTGCTGCTGCTTTTGGAATATAAAGCTAACTTTTGTTAGTGTGTGCCTCCATTCATGTGCATTCATTTCAGCTTCACATCTTGAATTTTTTTCTAGCCACAGACATGTAACATTGTACCTTGCTGAAACAAAACTAACACTTAAAGGAATTCTTTTCCATCATTGTGTAGTTAGTTTTGTTAGTTTACCTTCATGACTTCATGAAGAACAGAAGAAAGCAAGCAAGCAGTATTGGATACAGAAGGAAATTATGAACCAAGGAATAAACCTGAATTCTCCTGTTGCTTCATCCGAGTTGCTTCCCTGATTCTCTTGCTTCATTTTGTCTACTCCTTTCAGTCCGCTTAGTCAAGCTAGACCACAGATACATTTGCTCAAGTAAAACTAATGTTATTCAAATGACAATGTGTTAGGTTGGTGTGTGCAGTTGGTATAATAATTTCCTATTTTTTTAATTCCCATTATACATGTAATATTAAAGAAGAAAAGAGAATATATTGGTTTGTAGTAGAAATAGCAGTCTGGGGCAGTCAAACATATAATTAGTGGAATATTTTTCTTGTTGCTTTTAGTTCTTTTCATGCATGATTCTGATAGTCTGGGCCCTGTGTATGATAAAACTTTATTTGAAAAGTACTAACTAATCACGTTTACTTTGTTTACCATAAGTCACAAGGTTCGGTTCCCTAAACACAAGCAACTAGTGAGTATCTTTGAATATTCCTTGTAGTGTCCCTCCTGGTCTCTCTGCCAGTCCAGGAGGGCGGGGGTCTCCCATACAGTCTGTCTTACCTGAAATCCTTGTACAGATCAGTTAGATATGCTAGAACATTTCAGGTAGCAGTAGGCACCTATGTTTAGGCAACTAAACTGCACCCAAAAGCACTCTATTGAGTCATGCTCAAATAAATTGTGTGGCTGACTTTATTGTTCATGCATTTATATTTTCAGGTTTTGCTATTTACTTGCATGGGTGAAATCCTGATAGATTAGTGCAGTAGCATATTCATCCTCATATTGCTTCTGCAGAAGGCAAACATTTGTATTCTATTACTCTAAAGTGCAGAAGTATTACATAGCAATTAGAACTGTGAGGATAATTGCCTCTTATGGGTACATTATGCCTCAGTTGTTTACTGCTAAGTGAAATGTGAAAAGTTGATATCAAAGTAGGCAATAATGAAGGTGAGAGCTTGACAGAAGGGAACCCGATCCTTGTTTGTAGGTTCTGAGTGAGGAACTCTTTTTATGTATGGGGAGTGTGAGTCTACAATCGGGCAAGTCTGTAGATCTTGTCAAAAAAACTTCTACTGTGGAAAATATACAGCATTCCCTGAGACTGTTCAGCATTTATGTTGCATCCCAGTAACATATTGCTATGAATCCAGAGAAAAATTGTCAATTACAAATATCCACTTGCATGCTCTGGTAGCCAGCCAGAGCCTTGAAGAAAAGGGCTTTGCTCATCTCTGTCCTTCACATTTCATTTCTGCAAAACTCATTCTGATAAGCTCACTGAACTGCTGAAATTGTCTCCTTTCAATAAATCTACAATTACACATGTTATTTAGAGCATCCACTGCAGACTAAATCACAGTATGAAAGGGCATAAAATGTGTACATAATAACAAGTACAGCATGTACAGTTCTTTCTACACTGACCCCAATCACTGCTTTGAAAGAATGCCTTACACAACATTCGAAACACATACTGGACAAAATAACGTAGGGTTATTCACAAATCCTGCGACTATTTTCCTTATTTCATTCTTCACAGTAAAAAGAGAGTAAACTTATTTCCTAAAGGTTCTTCTGGAGCATCTTAAATTAAGATCTCACCTTTTCTACTTTGCTCTCCAAAGGGACTTTTGGAGTTTACAGTGTGAATTTTTGTGAAATGTAAAAACATGCCAAGATCTGAGCAGTGAAAGACAAATTTTGTTTCTGTGTCCATGACTTTTGGTGAAAAATAGGAGAAACATTTAGGTTTGTTAAATGACATTTGGGTTTGTTAAATGTTATACCCCGTGAAAAGGGCAAGGTAGGAACGCACCCTACACCCGGACTGTGAAGGACAGGATTTGGCGCTGAGGGTTGTCCCTTCCAGGCCTGTGCTATTGTCCTGTTCCCTTGTGTTGTTTTGAGATCACAGCATCTGCAAAAGCCCTGCGTAAGTACCGTAGAGAATTTTTTGGATCAAAGTGAATTAAAGAATCCAGTCTGCCACATTAGGGACTTTTTATTCCAAAAACAATAATACATGAGAACTTTTTTTTATCTGTATTCTGTATAATACTAAGTAAAAATGGACTATCCAGAATGAAAACCAAGATGATCAGAATCTCTCCATATCTAAATCCGTAATATCTTTTATCCACTATGTGAAAAGAAATGAGTTCCAGATGAGGTACGGTTATCCAAGATTTTGTCAGAGATTATATAGAGAGATATTTCTTCAGAGTTTTACAATATAGACTGTAGGAATTTTTCCTCCTTGGCATAGAGTACATTTTGTATATGTAACTAATATTATCCCATTCTTCAGTTGTTCTCTGCCATCCCTCTATCTGAATCTGTTCTGCAGTCCTGATTTTATCTTCCATTTTACTGAGACTGTAAACAGGGGACAGGTGCCGTCATTTAATTTTGTATGTATTTAGCTCCTAGGTCAATGGAATATTGAATAATTATGTATTCTAGGCTCACTGGTAATATAAGTGATTATTATTACTGGTGTTAGATTAGGCACTACTGGGACAGTATTGTCTGCTTTGTTGATCATTTAATGATATACCATGTTATTATTTTTAATATATTTAAAGTGTCATGTTTTTGCTAGTAGGCTGCTGTTGAAAACTATATTCATATAGTATCTAAAGTGTCTGTTCTCTTTCAAAAGATGATTTTTTTTTTCCCCTGAAAGGTTTCTATCACTTGGGTTGCCTTGTTGCCCTTTTTTTTTTTTTTTTAAATTTCTGTTTATACACTAGTCCATTATCCTCTCTGGGAAACCAGTGTTGCATTTTAAACCAGTCAAGTGAGTCGACTGGATTTGGCAGCGTACATGTGTGGAGGGCTTGAAAGGAATGATACAATTGATTCCTTGTATTTATCTCCATTATCCTCCTTCACTTTTGGTAGATGGCCATTCAAGAGATAAGTAGTGGGTCAAGACTTTAATAAAATTCAGAGCTAACTGTTAAGTATATTAAAGGTGGCTGTGGTGATTTTTAATACCCAGTCTTGAATGAGAAATTATTACTGTCATTCTAATGCAATATAAGTAGGGATGTACAACTTAAATAATACAGTGAAGCAACATTTTTAAAGTAGGTAGTATTGAAAAAATGTTGCTTGTTTTTTTATTCTTCTTATTTGTCACACACCATTAAACATCTTTTCCTCTAGGCTAAACTAGACATCTGCTACTTTGGCCTACTTATCAAAAGAAATGAAACTTTTATTGGCATGACATCATTATATTTAAGCTTCTTTAGATGATGAAGAAAATACCAACTTGAAGAATCTAGGATGCCATTTAATATCTAGGTGAACTACCTCCTTTTAGAAGAGAGAAGTGCTAATTTCTAAATGATCACTCACACTCATGCACCTCTGTGTGCATTCTCCTGCACACACAAGCCCTCAGAAAAATTATATCCCAAATTTTGACATCAGAATGGCCACCAACCTTGCCTTGGGAAGAAAGGAGAATAGCCAGTCAGCAAAAGCAAGGAGTTTATGATGTTGATGTGTAGATAGGTTTTAGAATTAAGGATTTATTGACATCAGAGTTGGATTTTAAGTCTCCTGAAGGTATTGTTTTAAATTACTGGCAGATTAACGAAGAATGTGTAGTATACAGGCTATTGTCATCATTGTGATTGTTTTCAAAACTTCAATGCAAGATGGTTTGGGTTTTTTTGTGGTTTTTTTATTTTTCTTAAAGCTAAAATTAAAACTTGATTTCTGGAGCACAGTACTATAAGTAGAATTGTGAAGCTACAGTCACAAAATGTGCAAGAGACTGCTGCGTTCCACCTGTCAGCCTGGAGCTCTCAGTTTTCTCTGTTCATCACATACTGCAGTCTCAAAGGAGTCCATAATATTTTCTTTCTAATGCTGATGTCAGGTATTGCCAATGGGCAAGCTACGTTTTCTTTTGTGTAGATTTTTGGGAGCTCTAGATACTTAGTCCATACATAGCACTGCATTTCAAAAAGTAAGCATGGGAGGGAACAATTAATGGCAAACCTGCTCTAGAAAGAAAGCATCTATTTCTGTTTCTTTTTTAAATTTCTCATGTTTTTTACTAAGAAACTTTCTTCAAGGAAACAATGTTGGATTGAGTTTCCTAGGGGCTTGCCCAAAGCAAACCATGTTGTAACTGAGAGCTATGTTTCAAAAGACAATACTAATGCAATACTAATATTTGAATATTTCTTAGTAAAAGCTATGACCAAAAAAAAAAAAACCCCTAAATAAATTGTTTAGTGTTTTTTCCATTTCTGTGTGTCACCATGGTTTGCTTTCCATAGGGTCCTAGAATGGAAAGACTTTCTAGAGGCCTTCTGTTCCTTCCCTGCCCCGAAATATGCTATATAGCATGTCGGGTATATTTCTGTTGTTCGTGACATCTTTTTGTCTAGCTTTCTGAAAGATCTCAAAGGAATGAAATTTTGTAATTTCTTCATCCTACGTATTCCAGCAGTTCATGCTGTTAGAAGTTTTCCTAATCTCTAAGCTCAGTCTTCTTTGCTGCAGTACAAACCTGGTATTTTTCAGCTGTAGACACAGAGAAAAGGTTATTCCCTTCCTGAACATGGCATTCTGGTTGAGTCCTAAGCAGTCCCAGCATTGTTGCTTTTTTCACATGTGATATTGCTAAATCATAAAATCAAAGCATAATCACAGGGTTTTGTCTGGGGAGGTTATCCAGTCCAGTCTCCATCTCCAAGAAGTCCTTAAAAGGCTGGGTCAACTTGCTCAGAGCTTTTTCAGTCACGTTTTGAATATTTCCAAAGACGGAGATTCCACAGCATCTCTGGGCAGCCTGTTACAGTGTTTGACCACTGTGAAGAATTTTTTTCTTTACAGTGAGTTGGAATTTCCAAGATGAGAGTTGTCTCACATCCTTTTGTTTTGCCTATCCAAGAGTCTGACACTTTGTTCTCTGCAATTCTCCTTCATGTAGTGGAATACAGCAATTAGAAATGCCTCTTTGACTGAGTGAGCCCAGTTCCCTCAGCTTCTCATTATTTGATGCATTCCAGCCGCTTTATTCACTGTCTGAGACATTCCAGTTTGTTGTCAAATCTCATGTACTGAGGAACCAAAACGTGCACATACATACAGCCTCACCAGTGCCTTATGCAGAGGAATAATCACTTTCCTTCACCTGCTTGCTGTGGGCTTGCTAACGCAGTCCCATATGTAGTTAGCAAGGGCACATTTGCTGTCTCACATTTGACTTGCCATCCAGCGGGATCTCTAGGTTTGAAGAGCTGCTACCTAGCCCATTGGTCCCCAGCCGGTCCTGACACATGGGGTTGTTCCATCCTCAGTGCAACACTTTGCATCTCTCTCTGTTGAACTTAATGAGGTTGGGCAATTCCTCCAGGTTCAGCTGGCTGAGATCCCTCTGATCGGTAGTCATGCCTTCCCACATAGCAAGTGTGCCCCTAATTTTGTCATCTCTAAGCTTGAGGGTACATTCCATCCCTTTCTTCAGGTCTTTGGTGAATATACTGAACAATGTTAACTCCACTGACATTGCCCAAGGAGTAGCACTTCTAACCAGCCATTAGTTAGACTTTAAACTGTTGAACAATACCCTTTGACCCTAACAGTGCAAACTTCATACTAACTCTGAGACCATCTTCTACAGAACCATAGCTAAAGCAGTTGTTCCTTGTCTAAAGTTTGTGCAATTCGTTGTTGCTGCCTCATTGTAGCATCTTGTGATTTTAACTTATGAATAGTGTCCTGATGGTTGGTGGTGGGGTGGGGTTGTTTCTGGGTTTTTTTCAGATTTGGTGGCCAAGATCTTCTCCACTTTGCTGTTGCACACACCATGAGTGAAAATTTTGAATAGCACCAGATCTTAGACAGATCCCTGTTAGCAACAGTCATTTTCTATGTGATGAGTTCTTAGCAAGTCTATGTTGTCTTCTACTAATTTGGCAGGGGTGAGGAGGAGTTCTGTGTCTTGCATGTAGTCTGGTTAGTTGTTCTATAGCCCTGTAATTCTTCATGTATCTTCCTTTAGGGTTTTTAGAAATAGCCTTTAAAAAAACTAAACAGCATTATTTTTGCCTTTTTGAGATCTTACACACAATTTTCCCAGAATAAATGCTAAGATATTGAAGATACCACCAGTCAATTTTCAAGTAAACAGGATGAGCAACAGACCTAGAGGTTTGAAAATATCTAACTTCTCTGAGTACCCTTCAGCATGCCTCTTCCCTCCCTACTGTAGGCTAAGGTCTTTACCCCTGGAATTTGTATTTTTGATAACTGGTAGGTCATAGTTGATTTTTTTAGTGGAGACTAATACAAAAAGGGCATTACATACTTCAGTTACCTTGATGTCCATACTGAATACTTTTCCTTTTTGTTCAATAGCAAACCAGTTTTGTCTTGGTATTCTTTTTACCATAGTTTCTGTGGTAGTTACACAGTTCTACTGCACCCTGCAAGATTCTGTCTTTGTGGCCAGGCATCTGTACTTAGTGATTTGATGAACTTTGTCCTTCCTTCTTGTATGCAAGGCTTGTAATGTAATGCAATGTAATATTGCTTCCTTCTTGTATGTAAGGTTTGAAAGTACAGAGAGTTTTGCATTTCAGTTTCTCACATTTTCTGATGGACAAAATTAAGGTTCAGGCAACAACTTGGACAACTCCTTAACCATCATCATCTTTGCTCCAAAGAAGATGAAATCTCCTTTTTAAGATTTAGAGGTCTCTGAGAATTTCATAGATTATAAAAGAAAGAAATACAAAAAAATCTCCGGTCTCTGTATAGAAGAGTTTATAGAAGATTTGGAACTCATTGCTTAGGTGTCTGTGGACTCTTGGGACTTGTGTAATAAGCACACTCCAACTGCAGGTTTTCTGCAAGTCCCCCACTGCATCCTTTTTTCTCCCCCTTCTGTGTTAAGAGTATTGATTCTCTGCATTATTCAAAAGAAAAATGTCAGTTTGACCAGCCATAAGCTACTTTACAGCACAGCATAATAGAACAGAGCATAAAGTTTTTACAAAAAACAGGTTGCAAAATTTGTGTTATGCACTGTAAATTGAAGGAGTAACGACCTCCCTCTCTGGTTTTAGGCACAACTCTGTCAGTCACAATGAACACTATGTATTTTTCTCACTGAAATGCATATCAACATTAGCAGTGTAAATGACTTGCATATAATTTGAAAAAAGGTAGATATATTTGTTTCCTTAGGAACCTGTATAGTACCATCCTGAATTTTATGCTGTTTGCTGTTTCAGCACGTAAATCTCATCTAACTATTATCTGTTGATTTCAGAGAATTTTGAGTCTGTCCATATAAAAGAGCTCCAGGATATTGTAAAGCTAGACAAAAATGAATAGCCAAGATTTAGCATTTTTTTCTTACAGTTATTTTGTCTCTTTCACATTTGCGAGTCATAATATGTGGTTAATGAATGAAAAGTGGATTATTCTATTTACAATATGAAAAAAAGGAGTGTGAATGTATAGGATTCTCATTCCTAGCTATAGCATTATCAGTGCAGCTGAAAACAACACAAGTTTGTTAAAGTTAAATAAATTGCATAAATTTATTTTAGATTGATATTTTCAATATAAAAATAGTAAGTAGGTTGGGTTTTTTGAGTAAGTAAAATAACTTCTTTACTTAGGGAATAATTGAGAAGAAATAGAGGAATTACATGTTATAGGGAGGAGACAGAGAAAGGTTTCTGGAATTACATTATCAGAAATGTATTCCTGTAAGTAAATGGAGTCCTTGTAATGTTGGCATATATGAGGCATTGAGACTTCAGATTCTTCTGGAATACATGTTTCACGAAAATAACCTTACAAGTCATTATAAATTTCCAGTTATAAGTCCACTTGTCCATGTTTACAACTGGCAAGGTTCACACTACTAATATGTACATTCACGTGCATTTCTTTGTTCAGCTATAATTAGCAAAAACAGAGGTTTGTGTGAAAAAGAAGTCAAACTTCTGATCCTTAGTTTAGTCACTTAAATGCATTTTGAGTGAATTAGAAGAGTTTAATTTCTGGAAATACAGTTTAGTTGTTGCTCCTGCTGAAAATGTCCCATTTGTTCTTCAGATCTACAATGGGCTGATGGTGATGATCTGTAACTGAAGGAGCAAAAAATGATTTTTTTTAAGGGTAGCGAGAAAACAAGAGTACCCTTGATCTCCCAGAGGTCTGCTTTGTCTTGGAGGTTCACACTATGGTGGAAAGTGTCTTCATGTGTGTCTAAGACTCAGAAGAGCTTTTATTCATAGGCTGCTTTGGCAAAGCGCTCTGCATTTTAAGAAGCTAATTCTGACCCTGCTTTTCAATGATCATAAAGCTACAAGTCTAAGTTCAACTTGCACATATAAAATAAGGCACCTGCTGAAATGATAAAACACAATGATTGTTGCGATACCTTTTACAAGAGGGTGTTGTAAAGTGTTTCTGCAGTAGCTAACTAGCATCATGGCCCTGAACAATAACAGGAGAGAGCTGGGGGCATAACATAAAAATGGTGGCAAAAAAGACTCAGAGGAGAGAGAACATTGATCCACACAAAGAACAGTCAAGGACCAAGGGTGAGGAATCGGGACGAAGAAAATAATTAGTACAAGATAGTAAATGAGGAGGTGTGACAGATGCACTCAACCCCTAAATCACCCATTCACAACAGGAGGGAATTAGGAGGATCTTGATTGTGGAAATATGTAGGGAACATTGATATCTCCCTGTGATGAGGAGGTTAAATATAATAAAACAATGCATGGCAAACTGAAAACAGCATGTATCGGGGTAAAGCGACAAATGGCAGAAGGTGGTTCTGCTGTTTTAGGTGGAATACGAGAAGTGTGGAGGCCAGAGAGGACTTCATTTATCCAGGATTACTCAGGCATGGAGGTTTTCAGAAACCCAGGGACTGAAGTCAAGCTGGGTTTTGATAATACCACAGGGACAGAGAGACCTGGCCTTGATAATAGGTTGAATGTACAGGGACTTAGAGGGGATTGATGTTGGGGAGCTTTGACCTCTTTCTTGCTCTGCAACTAGAAGAGTTACGCTCTTTCCTTATAGACTTCTGCCCATGTTATTACTTAGCTATAAGGTCTGTGGCCTGTAATTCTGAGTTTCTTTTGTCTGACCCTAAACAGGTGCTTGTTCATTTTTTTTTCTCTCCAATTATACAGAAGTAATTATTTATTCATTGTTTTCGTTAAACTTTAATAAATACCTGAGAGACTAGCTAACATTTTGCTTGACACATGTTAATGACTCCCTTACATCTTCATCTGCTTGAAGATAACTGATGAAACCTACTGGAAATTAAGGCTATAAATTTACAGGTAGGGATTTCAGTCTAATCAATATTTTGCTGGTAATGATAACAGTTTATTCTTATGGGATACATTGGCTATAAAGTGGAGAACCAATGTCTGGAAGTGAAAAACGGGTGTCACGTTTGACAGGGACATTACTGTCACGATGTCTGGAGGCCCGTGGATTATGTCAGCAAGCATAGCAGTAATTCTGTCAAATACGGTATGTGAGAAACTAATGAAAAAGTTAGAAACACTGGTTCTTGCTTGTGAGCTTGAGTCCTTCAATAATGTGTTCATCTCTTCTTGGTTTTATCTCGCATCCTTCTCCCTCTCTTTTCTTTCAAGCTGCAACTCATAATACAGAATGCATGCTCTCTACCTCAGGCAGTCTCTTCTGTATTATGTTCTGAGAACTACCTTTGTTTAATTATGGCATGAGGAAAGCAGTGCTGAGTGCTTCAGTGTTCCTAGCATTCCTACTCAGAAGAGAACCAGAGCTATGTGGTCATGCAAACTCTAAGCAGATATTATAGGATTAAAAAGACCTTGAGGGACGGAGAAAGAGAACATAGAGGATAAATGTAAACACAGTTCTTCATTGGATCCACAAGCACTAACAGAAAAATAGAAGTTCTTTTAAAAATGTGATTTGTAATCAAAGATAAAAACGAGTGCTGTATTAAATTAAGAAATAGGAAGCTTTTCTCCAGTGTATCAGAAAGCTCTGATTCTGCAATCTCTTTTCCTATACTAGTTCAATTTTACCTATCTACCAGGAAGCATTTTAACAGAAAGGAAGAGGCTGAATAGAACATGTCTTTGCTATTAGTTATACTTCCTAAGCTTAGGAAACACTTCAGGTAATGTGCTGAAAGCACATTGGCTGATGAAAAATACTGTTTATAGTTATGCTAATATAGAAATAATGGCATCATTTTTGAAAAGGGTCTTTCCAAGCTTTGTAGCTCTAGTAGTACGGAAAGTTCAGATCTGGCACCAGGTGACAGTGGTCATTTTAGAACAACTGCTCACGTTACGCTGGAAGTTGCTCATCTTTGGAGCTATCCTTCCATCACTTGACAAATCTCACTTCCTGTCTCTCCTGTGATAAGAGGTACCCTAGCCACTCCATCACTACCAGCTCCCCCAGTATCACCAAATGCATCAGCAGCTGCTACAGCTCTCATCTACAAATTGTGGGAAATATCAACGTTATGATACCATGCTGTTTCTCTATGAACAGTTAGAAGATGTCAGTCACATGCTCCCACCTTACAACTGACATGTCTGTACACTTGCAGTGCTTTGCAGCAGACATACTTGACCTTTAATTCTAATTATACCTTCATAGTGACTAAACCACAAAGTCTGGATATTTTAGCACAATTCTTCTTGCAAAAGCAAAGCAAGACCTGAAATACGTGCAGAGCTGCTCTCTCCCTGAGACTCCACATCACCTGAGAAAAAGAACTGGCACGGGACCAGGAGTTATGGTATGCCTGTCTTTTAAATGAACCTGAAACTATCGCCTGCTTTCCTCATCAAAACTGCTAATAAATGAGGAGGTTTTGCTAAAGATGCCATGTCTTTGGCACAGACCTCCAATTAGGCACCCAATTTACCTTATTCCATAATGGTACCTTAGACATCTGAAAACAAAGCCATGAGGCTTTTAAGCAATTCTCACCTTATATGTCTAGGTATCATTAGCTAATCAGTGGACTGCTGAGGGAAACTTTACAATGAACAGAAAAGAGGGAATATACTCCTATTTCCATGCCTTCTAGAAAGAGAAATCAGTGTATTCCAGAAATGGTGTTTTCCTGATATATCTATATGCCTGCAAAGCAAAGCAAAGACTGCACATAGGGAAAGAATACTGCATTCAATTATTGTGACTTTATGCGATTACCTTCAAGTGGTGATAATGCCCTTTTGATAGTCCAGTTAGGGTCTCTAGGTTCCCTGGAGAACCTTGACATTCATCATGAAATCTCAGGCTTCAACATTCTTTGTTCATTGCTGTTTCATTTTCCAGTAGGGTGATCTGTAAACTTAATGTCTTGTCTTTTATCACATGTGGAAGCCATATGATTCACACAGATTAAATCTTTTGCCCAGTGGATAAATGTGGATCTGATATTTCATCTCAGAGTGGATATTAAGAGCTGAACAAATGTGCTCCTCTTTGGTAAAGGAAGTTGTCAGCTTTCTACCTTGCAGGAAAATGTCCAAGCAAAACTGGCTTGTTCACAGAAATTGAATTGCTCTAGGAAAATGACATGACAGATTGCAAAACTAAATTTGTCATCAGTCTGGTAGGACAGGCTCATTGCTTGACAATCACAACAATCTAGTCGTCATATGGACTTCTGAGGTGTGTGCTCTACCCATTCCAAACCCTAAGGTTACACTGGTTTCCTGAAGAACATATCAAAACATTACATGGAAGCATATACAAGACAGGAATCTCATTAGCACCAAACCTACTACGAATCTGTTTGCTAGGAGTCACAAACTTGCAGGGCTATGTTGCCAAAGAAGCGAAGACAACAAAGCTTGGGACAACTGGAGAGAATGCTTTCCCAGGTAGAGATGTCTTCAGATTGAGTTTACAGACTAAATCAACTGCCAACATTATTTCTTAAATAAAGGGAAGGTAGATTCATGGAGGCTTCTCACTATTGCTGGAGATAGGCACTATAGTAAATGCTTTCATTTGATAGGCAACACCTTCATAACTTTTGTTAATAAAATAAATTAATGATGCATAATAGCATAGACAAGTTGTATTACCCCTGAAGACATAGAAATGAATGGATAAAAACAAAGCTGTATGCTTAAGTCTTTGGTCGCCACGTATTAAAAACTTAGGCATTATTTGAATTAAAGCATTTCCCAGATGTAATGCAGACTAGCTGTTCTGTTTCACAGTGTATACCTAGCTAAGTTTTAAGACATAAACAATTCTTGGTATACTTTTAGGATTTTAAAAAACATCCAAAACCTGCAATAAAAATCACAGAAACTTTTCATCTTGTGTGAGCTAAGTAATCATCAAATATTTAATGAAAGTGGATGCTGACTGTGGTTTATCATGGTAGAAATTAGTATGAAAGATAAAAGAACCATCACGCAGAGTAAGGGAAAACTGTTAAGTGAAAATATGCGCTTAACAAAAAAGAGAAATGAATTGAAAAGTATTTCAAATGTACTGATTTCCTGAAGATTCAAGGGCCTCAGGTCTGCTGTACTTCTGTAGATTCAAGGGCCTCTAGTCCTTTGTCTTCTGACTTTAAAACTAGTAGGTGAACAGTTTCCAAGCAGTTTGCAGATACCCTAGGCAAAATGCTTGGCTTAGCTTTGTAACACTGTAATTTGTCTTTTGTTGAAAGGATAGATTTATTTCTGTTGCACTCACATGGCCGAATTCTGCCCCTGGATGTGTACATTAGGTATCAGGTTGCCTGAACCAAAATGACGGAGTGTGTTTTACTATAGGCAATGTTTTACTATAATACAAGATCGAGAGGTTAGCCTGTGGTCACAAGGTGAGCCATTTGCCATCTGATGAAGTTGTTTGTATTTTGGAGGCAAGTGAAACAAACACATTTTAGAAAATAGAGTCAGTTGCAAAAGGAAAGGAAACCTTAAAAATTACCAGCTTTATTTTGCCACATGCTGCAAGCCATAAATGTTTTATTTATATGAAGGACTTCCGCTCTTCTTCAACCTCAGATTTTATATTATAAAAGTTAAGTTTTCTATTTCCGCAACAGTATTGAAAAAATACTTTATTTACAGAAAAAAAATCAAACTGAAAAGCAATGACTATTCACGGCCTAACAAGTGTATGGATTGTGCTATCCATCTACTTCTCTAAGTGGAATAATTGCTAAGTAAAGTTACTAGTTAAAGATTTTTTTTCTTTCTTTCTTCTTCTCCTTTTTAATGGTTGCCTCTTACAAGTCCTTCTGTAAAGAAAATGTTTCTTTTTTTCTCCTCTGGAATCTGGCCGACAGCTTCCATTCCTTAAACTTCAGCCTTGTCTTTGCCACTATTTAAATTCTGCTCCATAGCAAGGATGCTCACCTGTAAGTGCTCAATGTAGCGTAAGCCGCCCTTTCCTCCCCAGCGTCTGGGAATGTCTCTTCCTGCCGTTGCAGCTACTCTGATCATGACCGCTGAGCTGGCTGTGATCTGCAGTCTGCAATGGCTTAGGACAATGCTGTAGATCAGCTGTCACATGAATAGCCCAATTTTTTTTCACCACACATGCTTATCAATAAACATCTCATATGCAAAGGAGATCGCAGCCATAAACTTGGTGGGAGTCCAGAACCTGAATCCTGTATTTTGTGAAATTGTGCTTTTAATAAACAGAAAGTTTTGCTGTGCTAATCTAAGCCCTGATAGTACCCGCTCTTTGCTCTTCTTCAGTTTGCATCTTCATGCAGTGTGTGTTTTTTCTTCACTTTCTTTCCATAACTTTTATAATGATCCAGTTCTGTTTCAACTAAAGAACACGTTATTTGTGAGCTATTTTGCCTATTTTCAAGAAATTAGCCAATGATACTAAATTTTGGAATATGGCTTCTTTATATAATTTAACCATAGAGTTCAAGATAAAAGTTAAGGTACTGACATTGCCTTATTTAAATTTTGGATATGTAGATGTATTTTAAATTGAAACAGCAATCATTAGTGTTGCCATATGGACTGCCAGACGTAAATAGATATAAAAATATATTTACACAGGAGTGAGATATCTGCAGATCACGGCTAAGTTTCTTTCCTGGTAAGACAAACAGCTATACCTACCTCTAAATGTAATACTAAAGGCATACACACGAAAACCACAAGAGCACTCAGATTGATAGCAGCATTGTTTGTGCACTTCTGTAGCTTTATTGAGAAACAATAAAATTCTTTAATTTTTGTAACTAAATAAAGGAACTCAGGATTTTTAGTGATGTCTGTGAGACTGGTATTTTTCTGACTGTTAAGTAAGTTTTCGTAATGGCATTTTTTTTACGTACAGTGAGCTTTATAATTATTACTGGGTGTTATACAGGGAGTTCTGTATTAGTCAGTGGTTTTGGTAGATTGCCTTCAGAATGTTTCAGATGCTCTTCTTCATTCTTCTTCATTAAAGGAAATGGAGAAAGCTCAAACCAGCTATTAAGAATTTCTTCCAGGACATTTCAGACAGTGCCTTAGGCAAGAATAAAGTATTTCATGTATATGTAGGACAGCCTTCATGCACCTATTTCTTTTGTCTCCATACTATTGCTATATTCATTTTGTTCATATGTTTCCCTCTTGATTTAAGACGTAGCTCTACGTTATCACGATAACTACTTCTATTTTTAAAATTTGAAATGAGTTGCAAATTCTGCTGAAGCAAATGGATTTATTTATTGTAGTTTTAAATAGCTTTTTGATTGTACTGAGAGTAAAATTGTTTCAACAACACACAGTCATGTAGGTAATCCTATGGTCTGCTGAACACACTGTAAGGAATAATGTGTCTATAGTTATAAACATGAGGCTTTACTTTTATCAAGAGATTCTGGCAACATCATAAACAATAGGATTGAATCCTGAGTCATTTGTTCATGTCATTGGATACCGTAGATGGAATTACTGCCTTATTTTATGTGAATTCACAGGGAGTACTTCTATATATGGATCATGATTAATGCCTATGAAGCTGCCAGAGGCCTCCTAGGGTTTGTTATGCCATTTGTAACTAACTTCTATGTGTTTTTAAACTTGTTACTGCAAATTTATCTAGAGAAATTTTGGACAGGTGATTTGGCATGAACTTGTAAAAATAGATGCCATAACCATGCTTTAGACTTCCCTCTGCTAGAAGGCAGAAGCTCCGTAATAATAGGTTCAGCCTTTTAAGCTTTTTGTTTGTCTTTTTAAAGACCTCTTACAGATATGTAAGGTGGCATTGCACAGCACACATAAACACTACCTGCTTTGGTCTTCTACCTATAGCATTGACATATAGTGCTTCCCTCTAGCGACAGGTGACATTCTGAGCCAAAACCTGATTTAAATAAACAGCCTTTGTCTTTATTCAGCTGTTTTTTTCATGTGCCCTGAATCTGCTAAATTGAACTATCAACTAGTACTGAGAATAGGCTTTCTGATGAGACATTTGGCACTTCTGCTTCTTATCAGTCAGTCTGGTTAACTTGAAGCTTTCACTAAGCATCTCTGCATGGCCACAGGAATAACCAAACGTTTCCAGCATCCTTGAGCTCCCCCATTAGCCCATTACATGTCTGTGTGTGGTGGGTCCCCCACACTTCCTGGAGGAAGCTGAGGATAGCTGGGTCCTTTGTTCCTCTCTCCACTTCTTGCTGCATTTTACCAAGGCAATGGAGAGAAACAAAGAAAACCAAAAGTGCGTTTTCCTGTTTGTTTGAGCCAGCAGCTTTTACTACACCTGTCACTCAGGAAACAAGAAAGCAAGGATGGAAATTCTTGGTATGCCTCCAAAGCATAGGAATTCCTGTCAGTCATGATACTGGGCACATGCTGTTCAGGGCCTGTTCAGGGCTGTCCTGTGGTGGCCATCTCTCCTGCGGCATTTGCATGTTCAAACACAACCCTCAGCGGGAAGGATGAGAAATTCCCTGAATGTGATAGGAATTACCCTTATACGCCCCAGTCTCCTGGTGTTAGTAACACGGTCATATTTTGACTTTTGGTGATGATTTCTTATTTGATGGGAGACTTGAGAGCAGGTGAGACTTGTCTGTCTTATCTCTTTCACCTACGATAGTATTTCATCCAAATTCCTGTTCTTTTAAGGCAAAACTTGCCTTTCCTAGCCTGCTTTCACTAATGGGCTTCAGGTATGGCTGGGAGCTTTTAAGGTCCTATTGCTGTAGGCAGAAAGTCACTACAGGGATCCTATGCACCATAGGACCGTGTGGGAAATTGCTGTGCTGCAGCATGCTGGAGAGAGCAAAGGATGCCTGTCTTCTCGACTTGCAAATCTTTCCTCACTGTGTAGTAGTCTACAGAAGATTTGCTATGACAGCCACATGTATGGCTATGCAGTGGCTGAATTCACCCATGAATTCAGAGAGAGAACAACTATGCTTAGGCTTGTAGAAGGATTTTTTGTCTCTCATTTTAGCTCATAATTTAAACCAGATTTTCTTCAGGGGTAGTTGTGTGGCCATATTGAACAATTGTAACACATCCAAGAACAGTGGTTTTTGTTATTGTCACAAGCCAGTGTTAGAAGAAGCCTCAGATCAGTGACATTAAATCAATAATACACTTGTACCATGCTAAACAGTATTTTATAAATGACCACTTAAGCAGTTCCGTGCTGTTGCCTACTGAGGTTTTCTTCCTGTCATAAACAAGGACTGCATCATGAGGGACCAGTCCCTCCAGCCCCTATTCACTTATATTCTTAATGGTAGTATTAGATGCAGTGTTCAGTGAAAGGGCTGAAGTGGACTTAAATGCTTCTGAGCTGTCATGTGAGCACCTTCTACTTTAACTCTTAAAAGGCCTGATTTTTTATGGGTTTGGTTTTTTTGGGGGGAGGGGAACTGCTCCTGTATTAGAATACTTGTAAATATGCATTAAGGTAGCGAAATCTCCACATAAGTCAGGAGTGGGAAAATCCTGGTCAGAATATTCTCTCAGAGGTCTAACAATACCATGCTTTAAGGCTTCTTGAAAGTTCTGGCCATGCAAACTCCCTATTTAATTTAATTCTTAATTAAAATCATTATTCTGTAGCATATCTAACTAACTATATAGCAGGAGTAAAATATGTCTGTGACTTTAATAATTTTGCAGACTTACAGGAACGTAGTTATCAGAAGAAAGATGTTCTTTCTTGGATACTTCCTTTTTATGTGACTTGAGTAGTCTTCTGTAATTTTTAAAAATAATATTGTTTTAATTACCATGGTTACATACTGCTAGTGCTGATACAATTTAAAACAATTGCTTTCTGCTTCAATACTTAATACACTGTGAATTCATAAAAAATTAAACAAAAAAAAATTTTAGAGTGCAAAATTTCTTGTCTGTTTTTGCCTGCTATTTACTGAGGTCTTGGTACTGTATTCTTCACTCAGGGAACACTCACTTGTACCTGGATCAGACCTAAATATTCAAAATACCAAACCCATCTGCGGTGGGTTGACCTTGCCTGGCTCTGGCTGCCAGATGCCCACCCAGCTGCTCTCTCCCTCTCCTCACCAGCGCAGGGGGATAAAATAAGATGGAAAAGCTCATGGGTTGAGGTAAATATGGGGAGATCACTTGCCAATTACCATCACAGGCAAAACAGACCCAACTTGGGGAAAACTAGTTTATTGCCGGTTAAAATAGATTTGGGCAGTGAGAAACAAAGACAAATTAAAACACCACCTTCCCCCTCCTCCCAGGCTCAGCTTCACTCCTCCGGTCCCAGCTCCTCTCCCCCTCCGAGTGGCACAGGGGGATGGGGAATGGGGTCAGGCCACAGCAGCTCCTCTCTGCCACTCCTTCCTTCTCACAGTTTCCCCCCACTCCAGCATGGAGTTCTCCATAGGCTACAGCTTCCTTCAGGGTATATCCACCTGCTCCAGCGTGGGATCCCCCATGGGCTGCAGGGTGGATACCTGCTCCACCATGGTCCTCTCCCCAGCTGCTGGAGAGTATCTGCTCCAGCACCTGTAGCACCTCCTCCCGCTCCTTCTTCTCTCACCTGGGTGTCTGCAGGGCTGTTTCTCACACTTTTTTCCCCCTCCCTCCTCTCACTGCCAGGCAGTGTTTTGCCCTTTCTTAAATACCCTTTCCCAGAGGCGCCGCCATCTTGGCTGAGGGGCTGAGCTGTGCCCTGTGGTGGGTGGGTTGGCACCGGCTGTGCCCGGCACGGGGCCGCCCCTGCAGCCCCCCGCTGCCAGCACCTGGGCAGCTGCACCCAATGCACCATCCTAACTTGCCTGTTTGTCTTGAATTAAGCTCTTGCCTTCCCTGACATCAGTTTGTTGGCATTTCTGGTCATGTATCAGTGAAGCAGACTACCGCGTACATTTAGCTGCACCGCAGTTGTATGAATTGGTGAGTGTCCTCAGCAGTGGAATAGCTAGAGATGCCCTGACTTTCATGTTGCTTTCCTTTCAACTTTCAGAGCATACTGAAAAAGTAATATCTTCTTCCAATGTAACACCTCTGAGCCATAAATATCAAAGTGCTTTACAAACAGAGGATTTAGTTATTCAGATCTGAGGTGTTGAGCGGGATTTTTACGATCTTCCAGTGACAAGTGCCTAAGCCAGAAACTGAGCCGAGGTTTCAAATTCCCCAGTACAGGGATCTTTCCACTAAGCTCTATCGCCTGTGTGAATAATACCGATCCACACAGGCTTCAGCTGATGGGTTGGATGGGGCAAGTCAGCAAATGAGCTTTTGTTGACTTCAAGTCTCTGTCATATTGTCTTTCCGTCAGGTTTTTTCCAATTTGTCTCTACGGTTGACCTTTGAGACCCAGCCAGGAAGACCTGACAGGAGTGTTTGCACCGTCTAGTACAACAAGAGCAATTAATGTTTATAACATCTTATTAATGGCTATGTTCTGGTTTTTCAGAGTAACTATTAGAAATGAAGATCTGAATATCACAATCCATTTACAAGTCAGTGAAATTATTTGTTCTTACAAATATAACTTAGTTTAAGATGCGATTGTGCTACCGGCAGACTTGCATAAGCATATAGCAGCAGTTCAGTTGTCAAGAAACTTCTAGCTTAAGTTGGTTATGCATTATATGAATATTTCTAGATTTTGTGTGCATATGTATACCAAAGCCAGCAAATCATTTTTATGTGCATGTAGATTACTGACAAAAAAATAAGCATCGTCATAATTCAGGATTATAACAGGTGACCCCTAAACCATTCTGCGAATGCAAAAGCAGCAGCTCTTCTACTGTCGACTTCTCGTTTGGTTCAATTCTGAGTTACAAATAAGAGCTTACATTTCCTATCACGCAAATGCAAATTTTGATACCTAAAATATCAGTGTGTGGTTTATATCTTTCTGAATATTTCCTATTTTCTAAAATTAAACTATTTAAAAACTTTATTTTAATTTTTAAATAAGGACAGCTCTGTGGCTATTCTGTGGCCAAAAGCTCTGAGAGCTATTCATTTTGAGCTGTTGTAGGCTCTTGTTTCTTTTTATACCTTTGGGTGTGGGGGGTTTTTTGCCTTTTTTTTACTCTTTTCCCAGTTTTATTAATGAAAAGTACCCTTAGAGATAAAAACCTGAGCACTCCACAAACTCCATGTAAATTATTATCCTGAATTTTTTACTTTCATAATTGTTATAGAGACAGGGGAAAGCCTGCAATGAGAAACTTCTGTGCTTGGAAGAAAACTGCATGATTTATTACAGATGTCAGCAATTTATAAATTCAAATTAGAGTAACGTATAAATAGTGACTGTATAGCACTTGCTTTTTTATTACTTTGTGTATGACCTTTTTCAGAGTAGCAATTATTTTCCATTAGTTCAGTTCAATTGGAAAAAACAATGCTTAATGGACTTTGAATCCTGGGTCACTGGTGATAGAATTAGACAGTTTTCAGATTTATGTAATTGCTGTCATATGCAGTTCTGTAATTTGTCACACCAGCTTATTTCTGGTGGACTTTTACCAGTCACCTCTTCTGTGTTTTACTTGAGCTGTGTGGTAAAACTGTGATCCAGGTTCCTGAGTGACCTGCGGAGCTGGTTTATGTCTCAACCGTAGAGCAACTGCCTGTCTTTGACCAGTGAAACTGTAATCTAGTCCTGGCCTCTCTTCTTTGCTCAGGATCGCAGGTATTTTAGCAACCTCCCATAACCTCCACTTTCCTGAATATTTGATGGCTGCTTTGTGTTCTTCCATGTCAGTTATGGTTCTGGCATAAATGCACACGTTCTTTAATCCATTTGACAGGACCAAATTTAGAAGAGGGGAAGGAAGCAAAAGAACATAACCAAATGCAAAGTGACCTGTAGCGATTAAAGCAGGGGATGCTGCAGGCAACATAGGGAAATGTAGTCCTGATAAATGATTAATCTTTATGACTAGAGAAAGGAAATAAACAACACAGGCTTAAGACCATGTGTGGAAATAAAGCATAGCTTAAAGGAAATAAACAACACAGGCTTAACTAACCTGTGATACACATTCCACAAAAGCATGTTTATTTTAACATTTTCTTCTTTATTCTGTGCTTGTATTCCTTTTGTCTACTCTTTTTGTCAGTTATACCATATATTTCTGTATCTGAGGCAGACATCAAAGTCCCAGGTATATGCATTTTTGTGGGAATCTTAGGACTCCGTTAAATCTTATGAAGAAAGAGAATTAACTTTGAAACAGTTCACCATCCACTACATCCCTTTTTCTCAGCTCTTCTCCTTCCTCCTCCATTAGAAGTTTCTTTCCTTGTTACAAATGTGTCAGAAGCAAGGATGGGCTGGTTTCCTCTGTATTTCGTAGTACAGTATAACAGTATAAATTCCCTTCATCAGCAAGCATATTTTCTTATGTTTGCTTTTTACAGGCAATGGTATAGCAGAGAATGCTGGTGGCAAATAACTTCTGGGAGCAATCTGGGGGAGTTCTTCAAGAAATTTTCTAGATATTGTGATACAGCAGGAAAAAAATGCTGAATATATTCAACCAACAAAGTCAACAGTGTATACTCTTAATGTAGGTACTTTTCAAGTACTTTAATGTATAAAGACATTATGTACAGTTATTGAATGGGAAAGATAATCAGCAAGAAATTCCTTTCATACAAGGCGGCCGAATACACAGGAAAACAGAAATTACTTTACCTATATCATTTATGTAAGTTCTTACATCATTCTAAACTAAAACATCCAAAACTTGATGAGTTACCCAGGTAGCATAGGAGAAGTTTGTATTTTGCTTCTTTTAAGAAAGTCTGAGTAAAGCACTGTTCTTTTTGTGCTAGCTTGACAAAGGAATCGAAGTTTAATGTTGCAACTGATATTGAGGCCAAATTTATTAGTTACTGACAGTATACAAAGACAAAGATGGTAGTTTAGATTGCTGGGTGAAAAAGCACCTTCATTCACTCAGTAGCTAGTATCTCCTCAGGCTTGTGCGAAACTCCTGGAACAGTCCTGAGGATGGGCCTGACCTCAGGAAAGTTAAAGGCTGTATCTAGACTGACTGGGAATTATGTAGGAGGTTCTTTTGGGAAAAGGGTCTTGTCACAAATTAAACAAATGATCTTCTCAACTTTGCAGTACATGCCTCTCATTTAATATTGTACTTACATGTTAATAGTAGTTAGCATGTAATACTGTAGTAGGAAGACAGGTTACTCTGTTCCCTTTTGACATGTACGTAAGTTCAAAGTTTCTCTTACCAGTTGTTACAGAGAATCTGATTCATTTATCAGGTTTATGCATTTGAGAGTTATTTGTCAAAACCGATCTCACTCTACATCATTTGGTTAAGGTTGATTGCACATGTCAGATTAGAAAGAATGGTAAATATTCTTTTTAGACAAGTAACATTGATTGGTGGCATTTTCTCTTTTACGTAGATTTATATGACCATGTTGTCCTGTCATCTAGGTTCAATAAAGGCCTGTTTTCAATCCCCAATTTAGCTAACACCACTGTACGTAACAGCTCTGAATTAATGTGATTTGTCAGTAGCAATAGGCCACAGTGATAACCAGAACACACTGCTACATCTTATTCTGACTGATCTATGAAACAGTATTGCCCATTTATCCTTTTACGCAACATAATAAACAGTCTCTGGTCTTCTACTTTCATGGCAGGTATTGAGCAGCTGAAACCTTCACTAATTTACACAATGGTTTATCTTTTCTCCAGCTGACTTCAGGGGCAACTCAAGCAGCTGTACCATAAAACTTAATGAGTTCAGACATGCTAATGTGTCACACAACAGAGCAAACGGTGCATGCTTTGCTGTTAATATTAGTCAAAATTAGAAGGTGATTGGGGCACTTACTGTACAAAAATACAGGTACTGCATTAGTGTATAAAGAGAACAGTTTGCCATACTGCAATGTCATAGATCTATTCCAGCCATTTCTGGGAAAATGGGCTAGAAAAAAGATTTTTCCCTTACACCAGAACTTCTAAATGTTTATACAGTTCTCTTGGTTTCCCATTTTTTGACCACTGAGTAGAAGAGTGTATGTTATGTTAATGGCATTTCCCGTGTTCATGGCGCATGGTCAAATTATGTCTGTTGTTCTCATGAATATACTTAATTATGAGCCAGCCACCTGCACCATCTCTTAGTATATCTGAAAGTTTCTCTGTTGACCCTGTATTACCAGATGGTTTCAAGTTCAGGGAAGACAAAACTGTTGCATGGTAACTGTGTGAAGGAGCTATGTCAGGTGGCCACAAGAGCAATTCCTCAGATCTTCATCTTCCTTTGTGTTGCCTGTGGCTTCTCAAACATGAGCAGCATCTGGGCTGCAGGCTGTATAAATTGGTCTAGAAGTCTGCTACCTGTGCCAGCTTCTGAAGGGTGCCACAGGTGTGGCGGTACATGTCTGGTTAAATGCGTCTCTGTCAGATCAGGAGATAATGACATCTGCTTTGTTAACATACAATGGACATGTGACAGAAAGGGACAATAATGACACTGTAAACCAGCCATGTGATCAACTCAGAAAAAGGGTTAAATGCCTGTGATTGATTCAATCAAGAGGGACAATATAGGCAGCATAGGTCATTTGACTTTAATTTTCCTCAAAGATTGTCCTGATCCAAGTATCTACCAAAGGCAGATCTACCAAAGGTAGCATCTACCAGAAGTAGGCACTTTATTTGCCATCTTACCATAGTAATTCTTCTGAGAGGTATTTGTCACAACCTTTTATTTCTTACTGATTTACATATTCACGGAGGTTCCTGGGGTGAAGTTGGGATAAATTGTCACTGCCATATGTGTGAAGTGAAAAGTATATGTCTGCACTCTTTATTTTTCATTTCTCAGTTAGATGTGTGCTTCCTTCATGCAAAAGAAAGAAAACCTTAAGAACACATGCTTGTCTGTCTTTCGAACTCTCTAGAATTAGCTTGTCATGAAATGTAAAACTAATGTGTAGTTGTAAAAACCACTGCCAGCATTTTCCTCACTAGTGGCTGATGGCTAAGTAGATTTAGAAATGAAAGGGGTTATTATAAAGTGATTACTGAATAGCTAGGTATGTCATTTTAAACAAGCAACTAAAATCTCTGTTGCAGATTCAGAATGTAATCTTGTTGTATCATTCATACTTAAAATCTGATTTTGATTGTGGAGGAGTAATCATGTAATGTAGGTAATTTGACAAAAATATATCGAATGATGTTTTTCTTTAATTCCTTATTTAAATGTATTAGAATTTAAATGACTCACCATTCAGAGTATACCTATAAAATGACAACATAAAGAAATATTAGATTCAGTTTGCATTGGTTCAGATTTAAATTTTACTATGAAGTGAAAAGTTCATATCAGTTCTTTCATGAAAGCAAACATTGTATAGAAACTAACACTTAAAATACTACTAACTTTAAAAGGGTGTTATTGATGATTAAAAGGGTGTTATTGATTATTAGACCAACATGCTTTGCATCGGTGAATGACAGCCTGAAGACATAGGCTTCATGGGATATGTGTAGCCATGAATTGGAGAATAAGAGATGAAAAAGTTAAGGGAACTGTCTCATGCAGGATTATATCACTCATTCATAGTTCTGTATCCAGTGCTTGTAATAATACATCACTAAAAGCTTAAATCCAATGCCTCATCTGGTTTCAGGCAACAGCTACACTTATTTTTTTTAAGCGGTGAGCTGATGCCATGGATGCTTATTAGAATGTGCTTTCAATGAATCTTCCATAATTGGCTAAATATCGTGGTTTTCTCCCAAGAACTCCTATATTTTTAGCTTGTGTTTCAGCTAGAAATATCACAGAAAGAATTCTCCTAGTGATAAGCTGATATTGGTACTTATGATCCTTCCTGGAAAAAGTAGACCTCTACTATATCGCACATTTGAATTTGAGGAAGAGTGAGGATTCAAGCTGGCTCATTTTAAGAACTTGGCCTGCTTATTTTACTGCTGTAAGCTGTGAGTATGTATTTTATTGTTTTCTGAGCTCCCACATTTTGGAACTAACCAGTTCTGGCCACAAAGTATGGAAAAACCTATTGAATGCTTTATTCTAATAGGTTAGAAATGAGACTGAGAATTAGGATCCCACAGCTTTTGCTGATGCTTTGTAACCTTCGGCAAATAATTCATTTCTTTTGAGCTTCGGTTTCTTTGTATATAAACGAGGAGAAATGCTATTGTTGTACCTCATACAGATATGTAAGGTTTAACTACACAATACTTCCGCAGTACATGATAAAACAAAATCAGTGGAAGCATGATCTTGCATCTGAAGAAGAATGGTGTTAGCTATAATCTTACTGACAGCAGGATAGTTTTGGAGATGCTAGCTTTTCTCTTTTGCCCAGTAGACTGCTGGCATCTCTGGCAGGAAAAAGAGGCTGAGTATGAGCACATGCCGTGAGAATCTTCCAGTTCTCAGATGCTGGGAAGTGGTTTAGTCCAGAGACAGAAAATTATCTGTGGTGAGGTTCCCTTGAGATGTGCTTTTTTATACATAAGTCTTGTCCTGTTGACACATTCTCTCCATTGTGACACCGTGGATGCTGATCACATTAGTAAAGGTGCTGGGAGAAATGTATGCAGGAAGCTTATTCCTGCCTCTCAGTGCTCTTAAGTCTGCAATAACTTGGAAGGGATCCCCACAGGCTACTGCTCAAAGTTAGCCTCCTGATAATTTTAGGGTACATACACCTTTGTGTTCATCTTCCTTCACTGGCATTTTGACTGTGGAAGACAAATGAATATAATTAAAAGAATAGGATTAAAAAGAAGATTTTTTTTTTAGAAAAAAGAATATAATTTTAAAAAATCACATTTTTTTGAGAATTTGCTCAAAGAAAAACAGAGTCTAGTTTTGGCATATTTTTTATATACATATAACTGAATATTCCTTCCTCTTTTGGATTGCAGGTGACTATCATTTCAGTTTTGCTGTCTCATAGTTCTTTCTCTCATTAGTGCTGAAGCTCTGCAGGGCTTGCATCCCAGCATTTTTTAAAGTGTCAGGGAGTACATTTAGAAGACTGATAGAAGTGCTGCTTTTCTGTGGGAGGCATCTATTTTTGCAGAAGGAGGGACGTGTTCTTTTGGAAATGCTATTAACAAGTAACAGTGAAAGATTGGTAAAAGTTTTAAATACCGTAACTTAAAATCTTTCCAGGAGATGCTGGGTGTCTTCTGCGGTCATTTACTTCTACCTAAATAATCTTAGTAACTATTGCTATCAATTTCTATGGCTGCTCCATGTAGAGCTATCCCAGATGTAGAGATATCCCAGATGAAACCAATGTTTCAAGTTTTTTTACAAATTTAAGATTGTTCTTTGCTGCTTTTAACAGTTTTGCTTGCTGCCGCAACACGCTGTGGTCTTAGATAAGTAAGATGACCAGCCTATAATGTGCCCCTCTTTACTCCAACGGTTGTTTCTGGATCTTCCACAGCTTTGTGTAGCTTAGTCTTTTGTTTCACTTTAAAATGATTGGACTCAGCAGGACAATGACATCAGCAACATAATATTAGGATTTTGATTTTGCTCATTTTATGAGTCATTTGTCCCTTTGTTTCTTTGTTTGCCTCCTCTTTATTTGATTCTTTTCTTTTATAACCCAAATAATGGACAGTATGAAAAATCATGAAGGTAAAGTGCCCGCTTTCTTCCTCTAGTCCTAACTACAAAGCAGTTCTTTATATTAACAAATTTGACTGCTCCTTTGGATTTGAGATGCGTCTGTGTAAAATCAATGTGTTTTTATTGACCTAAATAAAAATCTGTTAAAAAGCTGTGAAATGACACCACCCAAAATCTTGCCCACTGTTTCTTTCCTCACTGCACTCTGCAGTTTTTGGTAATTCGAAAAACCCTGATCTATTATCAGATTTGATAAATCATGTGGTATTTTGAGCAAAGAAAAGCTCTTTTTGCATTTCAGTCTGTTGTTGAACAACTCAGACGAAGAATAATTACAGTATAAAAATCACTCCAGCACGGTTGAATGTGATCTTTCACAAAACTGTCTGACCAAGTTTGCAAACGACCTCAAATTGTTTGCAGTCATGTATAGATTGGGTATCAAAAAAAATGGTGGTGAAGGGAGTCAAATCCAGTTGGCGACCGGTCACGAGTGGTGTTCCCCAGGGCTCAGTATTGGGGCCGGTTCTGTTCAATATCTTTATCAATGATCTGGACGAGGGGATCGAGTGCACCCTCAGTAAGTTTGAAGACAACACCAAGTTGGGTGGGAGTGTTGATCTGCCTGAAGGTAGGAAGGCCCTACAGAGGGATCTGGACAGGCTGGATCGATGGGCTGAGGCCAATTGTATGAGGTTCAACAAGGCTCAGTGCCGAGTCCTGCACTTGAGTCACAACAACCCTATGCAGCACTACAGGCTTGGGGAAGAGTGGCTGGAGAGCTGCCCGGTGGAAAAGGACCTGGAGGTGCTCGTTGACAGCTGGCTGAACATGAGCCAGCAGTGTTCCCAGGTGGCCAAGAAGGCCAATGGCATCCTGGCTTGTATCAGGAATAGCGTGGCCAGCAGGACTAGGGAGGTGATAGTGCCCCTGTACTCAGCACTGGTGAGGCCGCACCTCGAATACTGTGTTCAGTTTTGGGCCCCTCACTACAAGAAGGACATTGAGGTGCTGGAGCGTGTCCAAAGAAGGGCAACGAGGCTGGTGAAGGATCTGGAGAATAAGTCTTCTGAGGATCGGCTGAGGGAGCTGGGGTTGTTCAGTTTGGAGAAGAGGAGGCTGAGGGGAGACCTTATTGCTCCCTACAACTACCTGAAAGGAGGTTGTAGCGAGGTGGGGGTCAGTCTCTTCTCCCAGGTAGCAAGCAACAGGACAAGAGGAAATGGCCTCAAGCTGTGCCAGGGGAGGTTTAGATTAGATATTAGGAAAAATTTCTTCACTGAAAGGGTAGTCAGGCATTGGAACAGGCTGCCCAGGGAAGTGGTGCAATCACAGTCCCTGGAAGTATTCAAAAAATGTGTGGATGTGGTGCTCAGGGACATGGTTTAGAGGTGGACCAGGCAGTTCGGTTAACGGTTAGACTCAATGATCTCAGAGGTCCTTTCCAACCTTAATGATTCTATGATTCTATGAAAATCAAATAAGGACAAGCCATACAAGTAAAACATCTTACTTACTTTCTTGTTTGGTGTTGGCTATAGATGTACAAATCTTGAGATTTATTTTATAAAAACAAAACAAACCTTATTACTTTGATAGCAGCTGGCTCACAAGGCATATAGTCTGTTCCCCAATAGATGAAATGATATGTCACCCCTATAGATGAAATGGTATTTCATTACCTCATGATCTGTGCCCCTGAGGCATAACATAATATCTAGACTACTGAGGAGCAGCAGAGCATCTGTTTATCTGGAGAACTGTAGAGTGAGTAGAGAAGCCTGACTTTATAACCTCTGCAGGTGGGATTTTACCAAGTAAGGGGAAACATGGGTGAAATATGGTGTGCATAAATATACATAATGTAAGAGTTGTAGTCTCCGTTCTTAAAAAATGTTTAAGTGTTTAATGTTGTCAGTTCTCTGCAGGGGAAAGTGAACTTCCCATGTCTCCTCCTCAGCTTTTCTGTTTTGTTCTTCCCTGGAAGGTACATCTGATTCAGTGAAGTGCACTGACAGCCTGATCACTTTTCCCAGTGCTGGCGAACTCTTAAAGCATGTTTGACTTAAAACACAAGTAGCCTTGTTCAAAACAAAGCGCATGTCTTAAATTGTCTGCTGAATCAGATGTGGCCCTGATTTAGTGTGTGGAATCCAGTCTAAAGTTTGTATGTGCTTATGGTCTCCACCACTCTAGTATGCAAGTTCCTTGCAGGTGTTCATGAAATTACATGCAACACCCTCTGATACTGATGCTAGAGTACTCTGACTCCTACTTTACTCAGAAGGAATTGATGTGAAAAGATGTTAAGTAATTTGAACAAGACTGCTTAGGCAATCTGTGAAAAGCCTGTACATTTAATTATCATTAGATAAATTTTGTGTTTAAAAGAGCTGTAGCGGATAATATCTGGTTTCATCTTAAATTTTTGCATTTTCTTGTTCTGTTCATCCTTTACTTCCTGTGGAAAGACAATAGAGTCCAATCTGGAATTTAAATCACAAGAGTTGTGTTTACAGAGGTAAACCACACTAACAGTTTGCCTAGGCAAGAAGTAAATTCTTCATTTCTATTGTTCAGATATCTTTCCAATGGTACCTAACACATACCAGATGTCTGGAGCTGCTGGAATATCATGGAATGGCAGAAAATCACCATGCCGTTCCTTTCTTCATCTCTTATTTCAGTAGGTCTGTGCAGTCTGTGGTGAAAAGACAAACTTCCAGTCTGAGTTTTCATTCTAAACCCAAGTTTTGATGATCAATGACAGGATGCTAAAAATACACCTAAATGTCTCTGTGATTCTGAAATTGAGTTTCTGAAAAAGCATTGTACTTGTGGTAAGAGGTAAAGTGTGAAGTTCCAGAGAAATGAGCTGTGAATTGCAGCTGCAATGGAAATTGATCCTGTCTGTCAGTCTCTGCTCCATATTCTCAGGAAAACAGAGAGGAGCAGAGAAGGAGCCAAGATCACCGATTAAATTGGATGCTGAAGTGCCAGGGGCTAGAACAGGGCTTGCTGGTCCCTCAGGTCAGAGCTGCAACTGTCAGCCTTCACTGCTTGATACCCTGCTGAAACTGGCAGAAGGAGAGCAGTATGAAAAATGCTGCAGGCGCCAGCAGGGGAATTAGTAAGAACTACCTGGCTAAGCTTTAGGCATGACAGGCAGTGCGCTCCTTTGGGAGGAAAGGCTCTTCTCTTATGAATTGGTAGGCCTTATTTTCCTCATTTGCCTCATGATTTGTACCAGTGAGGCATAAGAAAATAGCTGGAATACTGAGGAACAGCAGAGGCTCAGTTCATCTGGAGAACTGCAGAGTGAGTGGAGAGGTCTGGCCATATAACCTCTCTGCAGGTGGGCCTTCACCAAGTAAGGAAAAAACAAAGATTCAGCAAATAGCAGTTGTGCTATGAGGTATACGTGTTGCATATCGTGTAATCAGTATGGCATATTAATCTCCTTATTCATCTTCTACTCTAAAAAAATGTGATTTCAGTTGTGATTAGCCCTGTGAAATGACACTTCTTTGTGTGGCTATCACTTAACCTTACCTGATGCAAGGTAACAACAGCAGACCATTGCTAGGACGACAACGTTCAAGTACTACATGAATAGTTAGTGCCAGTGTCATGAGCACAACAGCAGCATCTCTATAGAATGCTTACTTTTTCCCTTAAAGTTGGGAACTTACCATTGGAAAGTGATAAAAAGATCCTGTAGAAAATCAGCAAAATGAAGTCATCATGCTGTGGTAATTAATTCAGCTTTTTTTAAACCAAAGTCATTAGCTGTCATTCTTTTTGTGTTGCTTAACAGTTTTCTTTCCCCAAATATCCTGTGTCCTTCATGATGAAGAGCATATACTTTCCAGTGTGTTGGAAGCAATGTAGTGTGCTCTCAGAATCATATCACGTTAAATATTTCCTCTGGGTTATAGAACGATACCTCCAGAGAAGCTCAGTGCTAATGTGATCAAATGGAAACTTCTTTTTCTTTTGTTACAATAAGTGCTATTTTTCATGGCTGTTTTGAGCCATGTGGATTTTTAATCCAAAAACTTCATTGTTACCTTAGCCTCTTTTTCTGGTTAAAAGTAGACATGTTTCCCTTCATCTCTTTCCTGCTTACTGTATCGATTAACTGAATTTAACCAAAAATTGTCATGTACTTGAAGCATATAGATCTGTTATGACTGAGAACTCAACTATATAGAGCAGATGAGAACTGATATCCTCAGGTCTGTAATGAAGTCATGTCTGATAAATGAAAGAAGTGTGATATTGGAAAGAAAAATAAAATAAAGCAAATAAAGCAGTGGTAATTCAGGAATTAGTTTTATTTGATGAAAAAATAATAAAGCATCATCTATTCCGCTAACCATGTCCATTTTGAGAATTTAAAAGTGAGGCTGAGGACACAAAGTGGGTAAATTCTTTGGAGTACAGGCCTGTATCTTCAGAGGCTTTTTCATGGACAAACCTCTTTGGAATATTCAACCTCACTTTCTCAGTGGACATCCCCCATAAACTAACAGTTATCCTACCTGGTGCACCATATAAGATCTTGCTTTATTTTTCCTTAAATGTCTTTCTCTGCTGTGTCCCAGGTTTTTTTATGTCCTACCTCTCCCTTTCTTTCCACTAAGTGCTGTCATTGACTGGTTGACACATTAACACACTACGCTTACCCCACGAAGGGCTCATTAGGGCCCTATCAGTTGCATAATTCTGAATGAATGGTAAGAAAAACAGATATGAGCTGTGTAGCTCTCTGATACTGTAGATTACAGAATCAAGTCAGGAACCAAAGCAAACAGAGTATTCCCCTTGTCTGATGAGCTTTATCCTGTGAATATCAACAAAAGCTGTATTGTCTCCATCTTTTACAATCTCATCTCTTCTTTCCCTTGTCTGTTTTGTTAGAAGTGAAAATGTACCTGTCATTCTCATAGCAATGACTTCAAGATTTAACTAGAGGGCTAACTTGTACTTTTTATTAAGGTAACGTGACATAAGAATATCTTCCTCCTGGGCAGAAATCTTGGATAGGTTTTGATCCAGTTTTTTTGTACAGCCACTTGATTTCAGTTTTAAAATGCTACGAATTAGTTTTATGTCTCTAATAAAATGATTTCTCAGCTCCCCTGTGATTTTTCTGGTGTGCCTACTACGGAGCTAAGCAGGCTGTTCCATATTCTTGCAGCTAGGAACTTTGCTCAACTGCTTAATGTTGTATGTCAGGGTCACCTCAGTGTTGTTGATTTTCTAGTCCTATTTAGCCCATTCAGGTAGCATTACAGTTACACAATACCCATCAAATGTCCTATTCGTAGTCTCACCTAAATGAAGAAATGCCTTGAAGCTGATATGAAACAAAAAAAAAGAAAAACTCCTTGTTCATGAAATTTATGTCTGAATTATGCAGAAGTAAATGCTTAAGGAAGACATGAAACTCTTAGGACTTGCCAGTCTTTGAGGTTTGCTTCTCATTAATCTTGATTGTAGCAATAGAAAATATCCCAAACACCAGGATTCTTAGCTGGGGTGTCTGAGTGTGGAAGCAGGTAAGTGGCTCTATACTGATTTATCCTTGATGAGGACATTTTTACCAGTCAGTCTAGTCACTAGAAAGGAGACCAGGATTAGATCTGTTATTGAATTTGTTTTGCCTTGCCATTTTATTCACCAGTTGGCAAATATTCTATACTGATGATCAACACTGGTGGGTAGTGGCAATTAATTTCAAAAAAAAAAAAGAAGGTGGAGGATTTAGAAGGGAAAAAAATACCCTGCTTTGTAGATGTTAGAGAGAACAAGCAATTTCTTAACACCTTTTCTTCTTAAGAAGATGAATGACTTAAGATGAATAACATCTTTGAACAAATATTTCAAGCATGCAGGGATTTTATTAAAAAGTAAAAAGATGAAATCCTGTGTAAATTGTTCAGAACATTCCTACTGAAGACATGTTGATTAATAAACACAAAAGAAGGGAGATGCATATTAATTTGTTTACGTATAAGAGGCTTCTAGCTCATTAAAAGTCTTCTAAGCATTTAACTAGTGAAGCAGTGGATAAAACCAGACATTGTCTTTAATCTTGTTGAGGGCTCCAATATGAAAAAAACCCAGATTATTGCTAAATATGTATAATAGCTCTGTTAATGACAGTGTTTAGAAAATGTGGGGTGTGTGTCAACTCAGTGTTTTTGCTGTAATATGGTGGAAATTTGGGTTCACTTTTCTATCTCAATTGCTGGGACCTGTAGGACTGAAGAAAATTTAAATTCATCAACCACAATCTTTGGTTCGTGTATATAGATAGCCATAAGTTCTTGGGTATGATTTTGTTAAAAGTGATTTATGGCTGGTAATCAAATTGGAGATCTCTAGGAGAGCTCAGATGCAGTAGGATATTGGCTGATGTGCCTCCTGTCATTTCTTTTGATTCTTTGCTAAACCACTACTACAAACTGAGCTACTTGTGCTGTTTATTTTAGATGTGGTAAAAAAAAAAGAAAGAAGCTATTAACAACTAATGTTTATGGGAAAATAACCCTATGGACTATTTTAAGGGAATTGGTATATTAACTTAATGTCCTGGCCAAATATAGATTGAGTAATTGCATTCAGTCTAACTCAAAAACAAATGAATAAGAAATAGCTGAAGAACCAGCTAACACTTTTTCTTTGTATAAACAGTCCTGGGAGAAAATCACCAGGTATTTGCAAGTTTTCCCTAAAATTACCTTTTCTTTTTAGGTACTTGTTTTGTGAAGTTTTTTTGCTCTAAAAGTATTAACACAGGTTAATTTAAAAAAAAAAAATTGGACATATTTATTTTTTGCAAGCATCAGGTAAAAAAGTAAGCGTAATTTAAACTGTATCATGCAGTTTGAGTTTAAGTGTAAAAACTTTCTGGTATTTTGTTTGCTCTTCATTTTTCATAAAAGACACTTCTCTCTCCTTTTCTCACTGTTTTTTTTCCTGATTTTTCAGAGACCTATACTTTTATTGTCATTTCCACTATGAGAGATAAAGCAGTGAACTTCTGTTTCTGCTTATATGTCATATTTATAGAACTGCATAACGTATTACTCATGTTACTTACTATTATAATATGAATAAATAATCATACCAGAATTACGTTGGTAATTTTGCAGATCCAATGCGTGGGCCACGAAAACTCGAGGTTGTGGAGATCAAATCTAGACAAATCACTATTTGCTGGGAACCATTTGGATATAATGTCACACGTTGCCATCGATACAACCTCACAGTCCATTACCGTTACCAGGCTGGAGGGCAAGAGCAAGTGAGAGAAGAAGTAAGCTGGGATACAGAAAGTTCACATCCCCAGCACACAATTACTAATCTGTCACCATACACAAATGTCAGCATCAAATTAGTACTAATGAATCCCGAAGGACGAAAAGAAAGCCAAGAACTTGTAGTACAAACTGATGAAGATGGTGAGTTTTTGTATTTACATATATGTATACATTTTACGTGCATACTAACTGATAGTCGATATGCTTTTCTATATAAGTGCATGTTCTACTTTCACTAAAATCTGTAACAGATTTTCCACCAACTTCAGCAATTTTAAGGCAGTAAAGAGTCCATTAAAAGTGTTATAATGATCTTTTACGTAACCTGTAACATCATTTAATCATTTCTTCATTAAACTCATAACTTGTGCTTGAATTATGTTCTGCCTCTTAAAAGTTCCAGTGTCAGTTTGAAGAAGTTTCAGGTGATGGTCCACAGTATGCTCATGTAAGCTTTTCTATTGAGTGATATGCTCAACATTAAATATTTATTCATGATTTGCGGTTTCAATTTCTCTAGCTTTGGCTTTCCAACCACTGGATGCTGTTAGTTGCTTATTCAGACAATATATTCCATATATTGACATTCAAATATATAGCTATTCCCTTCCTTTTAGTAATTTTTGGCTAACGTGGGGTTTTCAGACCTCATTTTTTTATTTTGAGGAATAATGTAATTCGTGAGTGTCTTTTTTGAAGCATGGACAGCAGAAGTGGCTACTGTGTCTCTGTAATACTCTAGTAATATTGCATGAAAAGGCTATGCCATCCTCCTAAGTCCTCTGTGATATTATTGTGATTATATACACAGAGAGTTTACTGGAGCTCTGTTAGCTACGATACCAAAATGGGACTTCCTTGTTGAATTGGTCAGGCACCAGGAATCTATTTCACCTCTCCAGAACACTCTCTGCTGAGGTATAGCCCCTGAGGGCCCTCTACAAGTGTACCTTAGTTTTTTTGACCTTGCTCTTAGCCATTTTAAAATGCATACTGTTCAAAGAAACCTTATCAAATGACTGGCATTGCTTTATATAACAGATCTGTCCTCCTTCCGTTTTCATTGTCTGCAATCTGAATAGGACTGGCTTTGTATTTTCTTCCAGATCAATGATAGATTTACTGCAAACATGTTGGAAAGAATTCTAGAAAAAACTTAAGGAACGATGAGTTCCTCTTGTAATAAATACTTGAAGTCTGTCATTTAAACCTATTTAATATATGCTGTATTGGTTTTGTGTAGTACTAATCTCTAATCAAAACATACAAGGGAATAAATTAAACAATTTAGGAATGTATAGTTGCTAATGCAACAGATTTGACAAAGCATAGCTAACAAAAAATTGTTTAATTAGAATTACTTTTGCTGTCATCCTCTAATTTTGATTCAGTTCAATTGTAGGATGACAAAGCTAAAGACCTTATTGTTATCTGAGCGTTTATGTATTTTCTCTAAAATCTGGCATAATATTTTCTTATTCCTGGCCCTCTGGAACTTTATATTATTCCAAGACCTATTAAAAACAACATCAGTGGTTGAGAGAATACCTTGGACAAAAATTACAACTTTTTAGTATACCATACACTTTCAGTAAGGTACATACACCTGGATGTAACACAACAGAGTATACTGACCCAAATAATCATAAAAATTTTTTGAATCACACAATCATGTAGGCTGCAAGGGACCTCTAGAGCTCATTTAGTCCAACCTTTTGCTCAGAGCAGATCGAGTGAGAGCAGATCACTTCAGATCTTGTACTGTTGAGTTCTGAGTATCTCTGACAATGGATATCCCACAATGTCTCTAGGTAACCTCTGCCAGTGTTTGACCTTCCTTAGGGCATAACTGCTCAGAGTTTATGGCCTTCAGATAATTTTAGAGGGTTACCACAGTGTTCTGCTATACTTTCAACTTATTTACGCTACATTTAATTCCTCTTCCTTTACACATAAATCATTAACCCCATGATTCCAAATGAGTTTTACTGGTTCTCTCCTACTTGGAAGCAAGGTTTAGTGCCCAAACTTAAGGCTGCCCTAAAGGCGTAATCTTACTGTTCCATACAGGACTGGTAAGCCAGTTCAGAAACCATCACCTGTGTCCTTGGAGATTCCCCTTGGTAGAGCAGGGGACTCTGCGGAGAGCTATGGAGAGGTGATTATGAAGTCTCAAACCGTGTAAACCCCCAGACCAACAGCGTGGAGGAGGAGGAGGATAGTGCTCTACCAGGCCTAGCAACGGGAAGGAGTCACCAGATGTCTTGCTTTCAGATCTTCCTGTTTTTTAACCATTCGGGTAAATCTCAGTAAGACATCTGAGAAGTTAATTCACAAAAATAAAATTGCAGATACATGTCCATGTGCTGTTTACAGATCTCCTTCTCTGAAAACTGCATTGAAGTTGGCTCGGGGATGAGGTAATTGTTGCAGAACAAACAGGAAACAGAAGTAGATAGCTGAGAGCGGTTGACATACCTTTTCTCAGAACCTTCTGACATCTGTAACTCTTCAGAGGTCATTCTTATAAATTTAGAGACTTTAAGAAAAATGAACAGTGTCAGATTTTCAGTTTGGCTGCTTCCTAGTTTCCTTATGTTCACCCTGTTGTAGGTCTTCAGGCCTAATGTCAGTGAGCGTTGCTGTTCTATGCAACACGTGGCTCATCTTTCCAGGCTAACCATTCTAGTTCAGTCTGTTGAACCTTGTTACTTCAATGCTTGCTCATTTTCATATATGAATGTTTAATATGTTTTTCACTATGGGACAGTAACAGTATTGATAAGCAGGTATCACAAATAGATTTTATTTACAAGAATTTATATTTGAGATGTTGCCTCATTCCTTATAGAAAGCTGATTTGTCCTTTTCTTTCATCAGTAGTGTTTTACAGGAAAAGTACAATGCTCACTAATTCCTTCTTACATTGAAGGCGACACATATGTTTCCTTAATGTCACTATCTTGTTAAATAAATCATTCTCCTCCTGAGCTACCCTGGCCTTTGCTTCAGTCTTGGGGAAATAATAGTGGGACGGTTTTTATGCCTCAACAGCACAAATACTAAGCAGAGTGTCTCCTTCTGAAATTTTTCTCAAAACAGCATTTTTTCCTTTTTTTTTATCCTTTAGTCCCGAGTGCTGTGCCACTTGAATCCATTCAAGGGAGTACCTTTGAAGAGAAGATTTTTCTTCAATGGCGAGAACCAGCGCAAACATATGGTGTGATTACTTTGTATGAGGTACCTAGCATTTTCCCATGTTTTAATTTTTATATATAGTTTTGATTTTCAAAAGTGCACATTTAGTAAGAAAATTAATATTTTTTTCCAGTTTATGTAAAATGAATCTTCGTTTTTAAGATAGTAGCACTTACAAAGTAAAAAAATCAAGTATATAATGTAGGAGTGAATTATGCAGGACCCAAAATGTCCCTGGGTTATCAGCTTTAAGAAAACTGCTAGTTTTAGAACTATGTGATATAGCATTCTATCTAGTAATGTGGATCAAATATGTAAAAGATTGAAAGACAGATCTTAGTGAATTTTTAAAAAAATAGGAGACATAACACAGTGGTGGCAGTCAACATCACATTTAGATAAGACTCATTACAGGAAGCCTATTGTAATAGAAACAAGCAGGCATAATTAAAAAAATTCTACCATTTTTTAAATGCAAATTCAACAAAATTATATGTTGTTAGATGTCTAAAAATCGCTGCTTTTCCTCATGTGGAACATCTGCCTGAATACCTTTTAGAAAAATTGACAAAAGACTGCACAGATTAAGCTGTCAGACAGTAATCACTGTTAAGCCTCTTACCTGACCTTACTACAAAATTGGTATTGAAATGCTTTGTTTAAAAAAAAAAACACCTAAATGAGATACGGTGTAAAAGAAAAGTTAAATTGAATGGTAACCTATTGATACTGTTTTGAAAACTATTTTATTATAAGAGGATAAAATGTTATGAAAAAGTATGAACTGATTTTTTATAAAGCTAACTACTTTCCAGCTAATCCAACAGTTGCCTGTCTTCAGGGATCAGAATGTTTTAGTTAATATGTTAATGTTTTTATTGATGTTAGGCTTTATGTACATAGAAAAACACAGTGGTGAATCATCTTTCTACTTAAAAACATGCATGCTATTTACATTGCTGAGGAGTATATGCACTGTATACATTCTTAAATGTATATACATGCATAACTCCATCAGCTGTAATGGGAGTTGTGCAGGTGTATTCAGAGATGGAAAAGAATAGCTTGGCCGGACTTTCTAAGGTAGTCACGACTATGTAACTCTCTGAACATCAAAAGAATCTAGCATTCCAACAGTGAAGAGAATATTGAAAAGAAAAGAAAATACTGATATATCCTTATACTGTTTATCTAATACACCTCAAAGCAGAGATGGAGGGAGCAAGGCAATCAGTTAAAGCAGAAACTTGATTTAATTAATTTTTAAGTAAAAGATACCAACAGACTAATGCAACCAAATCATCCCTTGTTTTAAAGATGCCAACTCAGTCCAGCCAGGTGGCTGAATATGAACAGACACCTAGTCACTGAAAGCTTGTTTGTCAATACTTTTTCTGCCCTGATGTTTGCTTATCAGCCTAAAAGGTATCATAAAGTTTGTATAAATATGACTGGTAAACTACCTGGAGGCCAACAAATATACACAGTGAATCACAAGGACGTTTTACCCGTATACTTCAGGTATATTTGAGGTAACTGAAGTAGCTCACAGGATAAGATCCAGACAAGTTAGATGAAATTTAGGTACCTGTGGTTTATAGGTTGATTTAGACTATCCGTGATGTCTCAGTAGGCACCTGTCTGGCTGATCGTTATGCTGCCAAGGTAATGCATCCAGCACAGCTCCAAATCACCCAAGCTTGAGAAGTGAGTTGTCTACCTCCTGCCTACACCTTGTTGCAAGCCAGAGCTTAGATGAAGAGGCATCTAAGCCTTGGCTGTGTGTACATCAACAATTCTGATCTAAAAAGCCTAGCCATTAAAGCTGCTCTTATACAAAAATATGCCATATTTGGTACGTTCATGGAAACTATGGTGCTCATGGCATTCACCTTTCGGAGAATGGCCTAGCAGATGAGCACTAACCTAGTAAGGAGGAGGCCTGAGTAGGGGACATTTCAGCCTGAGGGATTCCCCAATTCATTATAATCTGCCTGCAGGGGAGTGACTCAGGCGCAGAGCTGCAGCAAGGGTTGAATGCCCTTTCCATACACCTGTCACCCACCACTGGGCTATACACAACCAGGGGTGAAAGAATTGTAGTGCCAGGAGGAAAGCAAGTACAAGTGCAAGGTACTTAGAATCATAGAATCATTAAGGTTGGAAAGGACCTCTGAGATCATTGAGTCCAACCATTAACGTAACTGCCTGGTCCACCTCTAAACCATGTCCCTAAGCACCACATCCACACGTTTTTTGAATACTTCCAGGGACTGTGATTGCACCACTTCCCTGGGCAGCCTGTTCCAGTGCCTGATAACCCTTTCAGTGAAGAAATTTTTCCTAATATCTAATCTAAATCTCCCCTGGCACAACTTGAGCCTATTTCCTCTTGTCCTGTCTCTTGTTACTTGAGAGAAGAGACAGATGCCCACCTCACTACAACCTCCTTTCAGATAGTTGTAGAGAGAGATAAGGTCTCCCCTCAGCCGCCTCTTTTCCAAACTAAACAACCCCAGTCTAGTACTTCAGTTGAAGACACACAGCTTGGGTGAGGCAAAACTGCAAGTATGTAAGGCTGAGTCAGACCTAGGAGCACGGTTGCTCTTTCCAGGGCAAGCTCTTCAGCTCTTATAGGGGCAGCCTTAAGACTAGAGCAGCAGACACCTTCTTTCAGCAGGAGGTCCCAGGTTCTTGATCCCAGCAGACAGATGAACTTAATGTGCAGTCCTGAGTCTGCATCCCTGCTCCCAGAGAGAAAGCTCAGTCTTACCTCCGTGTCTAGCATTTCTTACTCTGAGTACCTAACTTTCTGTGTTGTTAAAAATCTCATAACTTAGTCTGTTTTTTAGGGCCAGGCATTTGTTTTTAGTGCCTGAAGGAGACAATCTTTTAATATATGTGGTGAGAAAAACTGTGCATTGAAGTATCAAGTATTAAAGTATTAAAGTATTCATTACTATTGTGAAATTAAGTGCAAAACCAATTATTTTACCAATATTTAAAGAAAAAAGCCTTTAGATTAAGAAATGACATAATGACAAATTATACCATTTTGCTCCTCTATCACCAGTACAGGTCCACAGTTGTAAGAATAAAGGGATTAGTCCTTTGGGCAAGGTTTCATCTAAATTTGATAAAAATATTCAACATCCAGTGAGAAAATTACTCTCATGCCCTTTTTTTTTTCATCACTGCAAAGCTGAACTGGCATTAGCAATGGTGGACATAAGAAATTAGTTTAAAAAAAAAAAAAAGGTAGGAAGACTCTTACAAGCAGGAGTGAAATACAGAAACAGTGCAAGTTCATTTTAACCAAGCAAAACACCTTTTTTTCCTGTGTTCTGCATGATCCATGGATGAACTTATTTCATTACAGAACACCAGCCACTTAGTTATCTAATAACTAAACACTGCAAAAAAATTATAAGAAGCTAACATGGACTGCAGAGTCTCCGATAGCCTGGTGTTATTTTGAATAAAACTTAAGTGAGATTTTGGAAAATCCAGTTAAGAATCATAGAAATATAGAAAACAGTTAAAGGGAGCTGCAAGAGGTCATTTAGTTCACATATCTGAGGCAAAACATGATCAGCTGTATATAAAACATTGTTGCGATGTAGTTGTCTAACCTGTCTTTTAAAATTTCCAAAAAAAGTTATGACCCACTCTCCCACAAGCAGACATGACAACCATCAGAAAGGGAGATTCTTTGGGGCAATATAGAACCTTAATTTCTTCACTGAAAAAAGTTCAGATATTTGGTAGTGTAATCTTCTTCTGTCTTCTGTTATAACTAGGAGGGTTAGTTGAACGGTTTTTAAGGCACTTTCAGTTCAATTTATGGATGAGGAGTTGTAGAGGATCTGCCTGTATCTACTGAAATAATGTCAGGGTTTATCTAGATGGTATCAAAGTTATTATTACTAATTTTCAGCACTTTATTGATGTTATATTAGATGGGTCATATAAAAATAATTTTCATTAAGTCAGAGGTTTTAGGAAATTGCAAGTGTTTAAGGTGTGTAATGTCGACACTTAGATGTTTCTATGTATTGTTTTATGTGTCTTCTTAATTATAATGATATGGAATAAATATAGCAAAAAGAACGTCAGTTATCACTTTATATAATAAGAGTGTTGGAATTATTCACATACAAATTAAACTTTAAAAGTAAAAAGGATGGATGAATCATTTTTACTTTTAAATTTTTTAACGGATTTCTTATTTTTAAATTCTCATTACAGTGCATGGAAATTAGTAATTAATAGAAGAAATCTGGATCAAGTTTTACTATGAACTTATATTAACATTTCTAATGAAAACTAAAAATACTGTTTGAATCAAAGAAGGAACTGAGGATACAGTATACACTGCATATATTACTTAACAGTTTATCTCTCCTTTCCTCCAAATGAGAATCTGACCTAGGTACAATATAATAACCTGAAAATTTCCAAATTAGCAATTACAACAGCTAAGCTTCAAACTAAAATACGAGCTTTACCCACTTTCTGAAAAATTTGCCTTAAGCTGCCCTTATCATCTTTCACGGATAATCTTATTCAGAGCAAAGTGTAATTATAGTGAAGTCAGCTGGAACTGGGGGCTACACCTTCTGTTGTTCACTTATCTGTTTTCACCTGGTTGTTTTGGTTTTGTTATTGTTGCTGATCAAAACCAACAGTAAAATGAATTCAAAAAATGACACTGGTAAAGCCAGCATCTTGAAGGAATTAATGTAAGCCTGAACGCATCCTTTAGAGTTGTAATCTAGCTGCCTTTAAGTCTCTGTATCTATAAAAGTAATAACTCATACCAGTAATGGCTGAGTTTCTGTGTCCCTTCGTGGGAATCAGGATTTGAAGAGTATAAGAGAGTAAGATAGCTTATCAGAAAATGTCTGACAGCGCATACATCAGAAGGGTTTACTGGATAAAGATGCAATCTCTGTCCATCTGCTCAAGGCAGTTTATAACTTTCTTATTCTTTTGCAGATCACCTACAAAGCAGTCAGTTCCTTTGACCCAGAAATAGATTTATCCAATCAAAGTGGACGAGTCTCAAAGCTAGGAAATGAAACGCACTATCTCTTTTTTGGACTGTATCCTGGCACGACCTACTCTTTTACCATCAGAGCCAGCACAGCTAAAGGCTTTGGACCTCCAATCACAAACCAGTTCACCACTAAAATATCAGGTACTTGATTAAAGATTATTATTTGCTTATGATAATGACATGGGTGATTCTTTTGTTGTTTACTTCTCTTATAGGATTTAACAAGCAGCAAACTGAAAAAGTAAAATGCGTGTTCATCCCTGAAGATGTCATAGTGACATACATTAACATATCTGAAGAACTTCCAAGTGCTTAAATATCAGCTTGTACTTTGAAATTTCTATTCATAACTGTAACGTATCACCCAAGAAACCCTATGAATTATGTGCCTGCAGTCAGTGCCAGCTGCTGTTGCAACATTTAGCATAGGGTTTTTTGGACATGAGGATGAGGGTTCCATTCAGAGCTTAGTCAGCCTTGACATGATTCTAAATTAGTACAATAACAGTGCTGGAAAATCTCTTTAATGAGCCATGAACAATTGAGAGTAGAGCAGAAATACTATATATCTAGCACTCGCTTAGAAAGTGTAGCTAACTGCCAGCTTGTGTATGTTCCTAGCAGGCGTGTGGACTGAAGTGGATATGAAACTGTATTAGACAAGAACATCAGGACTAGTGGTTTTCAGATAACAGCAGCATGACTCTGTCACTTCTGCAGATCCACGAACAATATTTTAAAGCCCTCCGAGAGGCGGCGGAACACTTCATTTCTCTAGCTGTTGGATGCAATACTATTATATACTCTAAAATGCTTATGTAATTGATGACAAAATGTTTTGCAAAGTTGCAGCTGAAATCCCTTTACTCTTCACTTCTCTACAATCTTCTTGGGAATTAAACTGACAGTTGAACTATGGCCCCTTGATAATATTCACAGAAAATTACCTTATCTGTGATCAACTTTGCTTTTCAGAAAGGATGAAGGAAGGCTTTTGGGTACAAAATATTCTTACTCTTTTACTCCCATTCTTTGTACTTTTCCCCATCACTCATTTTCTGTCCTCACTGGAATGAAAAAAAGTAACAAATGTTAATCAGAAATAGAGCAATTTCTTTTTTCTTATTATACGAAAAGGCAGTTAATGCAAGGTGGAAATCATTGCCAATACAGGTGTTTGTAGAGAAAAAAAAAAGTTGTTAATTTTCAAGTTAGAAAATTATTATTTATAGAAAGTCTAAACATAATTAATACTGATCAGTAATGATGAGGTTAATTTTCCATCGCCTTTCCTATACTAAGCAGAAACTTTCTCTGTCAGAAATCAACTTCTGATGTTGCAAGACTTGATATGAGTTAAGATGGCAGAATCAGCCTTTATTAGAATGAGGAAGGAAGGAGACTATTGAGAGTGGAAGAGGATCTGGGTATTTGGGAATAGTGCTGGATCTTAAATTGTTGTTCTTTTCTAAATTTGATATGTCACCAACTAAAACTCATTAGTGTAAACAGACATTGCAGGCATGTTTGGGAATGAGACTAACCTCCAAGCTACCATGCGGCGAGGTTCTGCGAGCTGTCTTGTATGCACTCCACTCTCTCATTACTTCATGTTAGTTACTGTACTAACAGGGAATGTTTATGACTTGTCTTTGGGTAGTTAAAGCCAATCTCTTGATGAATTTAAAATAGAAGCAGAATGCATACATTTCTAGTATCATGGAAAAATCACAACTGAAATTTTAGCTTTTGAATATGGTACCCTCTTTGCAGTGCTGTTGGCCTATGATCTCATTGTCTCACTGTAAGGCTTTGAGGCTCTTGATGTGGCCAGTGCTCTCCATCTTGGAGAGATGTGCAATGAAAATGCTGAAAATTTATGGATAAAATGTTTCGCTATTTTTTTAGAACAGATGAGGTGGCAACAGTGCATTCTGACCAATTTCTGAATTGAGTCATTGCATTTTAATTTGTCTGACTCTAGACTGCGTTTTCATTTTAATAAAATACTCTTAATTTCCTGCCTTAAGTGTTTGAGTAGTACTATTCTGTACTGTAAATAGTTGCCATGTTTCATTCTACAGTTGTGTGATTGGCACTGATGGATGAAGTGATCTGTATGTAAATATGTATTACCGAAAGCACAGCTCGTAGCCGTGCCTGCTATCAAAATTGATGGGCACTCTATTAGAAGACTGTTTTCCGTTGCATATAACTTTGTGAAAAGTCAGCTGTGAGGGCTGAAATTTTGTATGCTGCCTTTCATACTACGAAGAATTTCATCCATTTCAGGAACATGGCTGACATCATGAAAAATTCTGGTGGCTGATACATTACTGAGGTGCTTTCAAACAGGGATTTAAATATTTAGCAAGAAGAAAGACATTACTCTGAGCCATCACTCTGAAAATCTGTCCAGATTTGGGCAATTTGTAAATGTTGCAGTTTGCACACAAATGGTGGAAACTTGACAGAATTGAGCAGCGAATGTCACCATAGATGACATCCTCACTAAATAGATTTAAATTCTCCAAGCATTTAGATCCTTGCCTGCGTGTTCATCAACTCAGTGTGGCCCAACACAGATAGTCTCTAAGGGCCTTACCTTTTAGTCCATCTGAGCTTTCTGCTGCTGAAGACCAGGGTGTGCCGTTGCAAAAACTGTGAACATGAATAATATCTCCTGTTTTCTCTGTTTATTGATAAGCTTCTTCTTAAAGGAAAGGAACACTTTATTAAAGTGTTAATGCAATCCTTACTTGGATATATAGGGCAATATGAATAAAGTAGAGAAGTTCATACACCTTTCAGGTAGATGCAGCTACTACTGGGGAGGTGAAAAGGATTGGAAAATACACTTGAAAGAAAGACTTACATTGTTGGAGCTATTTAATTTGCTAGAGGAGCCTGGAGGTTGATATTATCTGTATATGGAGCATAATATACTCCGAGTAACTTCATCAGCATGGTACACAAAGTATCCAGTGGCTGGAAGATGAAGCTAAACAAATGGAGATGCCAAATATGTCTCCACGTTCAACATAAAGTATAATTAGCCATTGGAAGAACCTGTTAAAGAAAAGATCTTCTCCCCCACCAAATACATTTTCTTTTCCAAGTAGGAATGAGTTTAGGGAAGTTCACTGCCCTGCATTATTCCTGTGGTCAGAAACGATCATTGCAAAGACCACCTTTTGCTTCTATAGCCTTTAAATCTCTTAATTGTGTATCATCATTAACAACTGGACAATAAGGATACAACAGACTGCTAAACAATGAATTAATCAAGCAGCCTTCCATCCAATATAATGATAAAAATGTGACTAGATGATAGCACTGAAAAAAGTAGCAGCAGTAAAAGACAATAACTGAGGCATCGTTTCATTTAATCACAACTGTAACTCCTTAATGAAGACGCAGTTTGCAAAAGTGCTATTGAGTGTGGCTTCAAACTAAGATAAGCTCTCATGGTGATAATCCTGCTTCATTATTGTAAATTATGTCTGTGGTGGACAATAGACCCAGGACAGTTACAGCACTAGTTAAAATTGAAGGAATGAGAGATTCCAAGAGTGCCTCGTAATAGCGCTGACATACTGAGAAAGCTGGGCTCAGTTTCAAAAACTATAGTCACTTCAGCATGCGTATTTGCAGATGCTCTTCTCAAGATAACTTTTCATTTCCAAGTCATGGATTCTCAATACTTTCTGCAAACTTACTCCTACTCGTATCTGTTTCCTGTCTTGAAATTGGCAGTGAGCTGGGATTTCTTTGTTTGGTTTTTTTTCCCCCTGAAGTTATTTAACAGTTGTCTCACACTTGTGTTGTAATAGAAAGCATCTTAGACCTATAATACAGTGTTTATACTTGAAGAAGTCTTTAAAATTACTTATTCAAATAAAGATACGGCTCTTAAAAGAAGAAATACAGGAATAATGATTATTTTTGCCTCTTTTCTTATTCTAGCACCCTCTATGCCACCGTATGAACTTGAAACACCTTTGAATCAAACTGACAGCACCGTGACAGTCTTGCTGAAACCTGCACAGAGCAGAGGCGCTCCTGTCAGGTACTGGGGGAAAAAATCTTTATAAAATTAAAACCAAATTGATTAATTTCTTGAACATGTTTTCTGGGGATTTTCTACACAGCAATCAGTGTCTAAATTCATGTCTGTATTAGCTCTAATTAAATTAAGTAACTGAAGAAAATGAAAGTGCTTTGATGTTGAGTGTTCATGTGTTGTTTAAAGGATTTGATCCAGATGCAAGTGGCTTGTTCTTTGAAGATAAGGAACAAAGCCATAGTTCTGTTGTGTGGGTGGCTTCTTTAAGGTAATTGCTTACTGCAGTGTTATAAGTTCAAGGGCATATCACATTTTTTATGCTGAGCTACTGTCTTTAATATTCGCTCTTCTTGTTACTTCACAGATTTCAGATAATCAACTCTTAGTAAGTTAGCCAATTTAAACAATATGTACTGTAACATTCATAAAGTATTTACATTTAATTGACCATGATAGCAGAAATAATAGAAAAAAAAAATCAACCTGGAAAACCAGTAGCTCAGATTCTTTAGTGTTACATAGTACCCATTAATGAATTTCCAGTTTGCAGGGGTTTATTTCACTGCCAGATACATGGTACTGTGCGAGTCCTTCATTGATCAGAATAAAAGATACCTGCTTTTCAGTGAAGAAAACAGAGGAATGGTTAGATTATTTTGAATGAGAACCAGTAATGAGCTCAATACTCTGAATAAATGAAAATACAGATGAGAGAAATACAGATTTTTCAGAGGTTTAGGATGTTTTTCCTTTTGGCTAATCATATATCATCGAAAATGGTTAATTCTTTTGTTACTGTAGGAAGAGTTTCCACCTGTAGTGAATGACTATCCATTTTTTTCATCATGATGCTAAGGTTTTTGTAATTTCTGTTTGTCTGGGAAATACAGATCTGGTATGTTCATATATGCGTGAATGAAAAGAAATGTTCTTTGGGTTTCTTCAAAATATTTAATGTTTCATATAATGAGGGATTTTTTACTATGCAAGATATTCATTGTTGCGTTATATATTATATTTATGTAGGTTTGCATTTAGGAAATGCCGTCCTGTTGGTCATTCAGACAACGTTTTATAAAATAAAATGTAGCACTTTGAGGAGGTCTGAACCAGCTGAGAAAAAAACAGAAAGCAATTAAAGCAGATTTAATGAAACTGTTTGATTTAGCAGATTAGATTAGAATGATTTGATATTTGTCTTACTTCATCTCACAAAGCTATAGTGTAGTCCTTCTGAATTCAAGCATCTGGATTAAAATAATACTAGTTGGAGTCATTGTTGTTTAAACACAAACATATTAGACCATTAATAAAAAAACAGTTTCATTCCTTTTATCTGCATCGTGAACTAAAGATGATTGACTCCTATAGCAGTAGTGACACATCAGAAACTTCACTGACAATAGAAAGGAGCTAGTTAGGAGATTAAAGTGTGCCAAATAAGGGGATGAGTGGTTAGGAAAATAGGAGGAGAGATTTAAAATAACATGAAGCTGTAGAACTGACAGATGAACACAGAGCAGCAAATTTACCGAGGTCCTTTGCAACAGGTCTTATAATAAAATGAATGCTGACTGCAAATGCGCAATGTAAATACTGAGTGAAGCAGAGTGAAAATTAAAGTCAGAATTTCTTAATTTAACATTTTATTGTGCATTATACTCTCAAGCACACTGTCATCGCATAGCTTGCAGAACACATTCTGCATATGGATTTTATCATCTTAATCTGTATTCATTCGGTGTTAAAAGTTTAGTCATACTTCATTTATGCACACCACTAAGCAAGATGCCTTGTCTATTGATTCTTCTACAACTACCGGCTTGGTTAATGCAGATTTTTGAAACTGCACTAAACTTGCAGTGTAAATGATTGTTGTTGTTTTATTGATCAACACATCAGCCATGTCACATAAAATTCTTTAATTCCTGAGATGGATAAGGAGAGCACAAATTCTACCATTCAAGTCAACAAAGCTAATACCTGAGGTCATTCAGAATTCCGGCTTTTTTCTGTGATTAAATTCTTTTTCTCTACTTAAATATGAAAAATCCTGATATCTTATACCTTATTTAGAGTCTGCACACAACCACCACAACATGAAAGGAGAGAAAGGGCAATGCTGATTGTTTAAATGCTGATTCAAAAAGCAGACTTTATAGAAATGTTCAGGAAGGTCTGTTTACAATGATAAAGTACACATTAATCATGAAGGCCAAATGGCATTCCAGGTTGTTTTAGAATTCATAAGACTGGACATGATTAAAATGTATTTTGTCAGAGTTTTAATACAACAAATACTGCTTGCTTTGTCTTCAATTTCAGGTCCAGCATGTTTTATGGCTGTTGCTGTGTTTATTTCAGGGAGATTATTTTGGAATTATATATGTTTAAAGCAGTAATGCATTCAGTAATGATGAATGTATGCACTTCTTTAACAGCTGGCTAAGCTATTTTGATTTTTAGAATGACTGTAATTTGCAAGGCCTTTTCAAATTAATTTAAGATGATGGCTCTGTGGAAATTGTGTAATATATGTCTTATTGTGGATATTCTCTTTTTTTCAAAGATGTGTATGTAAGAGTCAGTAAAGTTTTCAAGAATTTGCATAAAAAGCATACAAATGCAAATTTTTTTTTTTTATGAGAGCTCTTCAACATCTATTGAGGGACTCACTCTTCCAAAGCAGTATCATTTGTACCTTTTACTTCCTCAGGGCAGGTTAGGGTAAAGATTCAAAGACCCTGGGGCCAAATTGTCTGCAGGTACATAGATTGGTCAGTTCCATTTACTTCAACTAAGCAATGCTAATGTATTGCAAAGAGCTGGCTTATACACAGAAATGAAAAATGTAATGCTTGATGACTGCATATATTTAGTGTTATTAATATATTCATCTATGTTAGAAAAAGCTTTAGATTGTTTGCCGCATTCCATTATAAAAGGTTCTCGTGACCTTCTCTGGAAAAGTTTTCCTGCAAGCTTTTAGCTTCAGTGGGGAGAAGCAAGTTTTCTTTGTCACATAGATTTCCATTCAGTCTTGCCATGATAAAGGTTGAGTGTTTCCACTTCTTTTATCTCGCTTAAGTAATCAGCAAAATGCTGTCACCATACCACCCTCCTCCTGCTATTCTGTGCCGCATCCTTAAAAAGCCTGAAGAGTAAACATCACAAAGATTTTGGCCCAGATAAGACCGGAACCACCTGGGGATAGCAAGCACTCTGGGAGCAGCAGACTGGGGAAAGGAGCAAGAAGGATAAGAAAGAAGGCAAGACCATCCAGGCTCTGCTCTGCCTCCTGGTCTCTTTCTCATGTTACATGACAGAGCATGGCTCAGGTGGATTTGCCCCATTAAACCCTTCTAATCAGTTAATGGCCCATTCAGCCACCCTTCCTGCTCTTAGAGACACCACAGACAGTTGGTACCTCCCTCTTCGAGCCTAAAGTGAGAGAACAGGAGGGCCAAGCCTGTTGGCTGGCAGTGCCCTGTGGATGCAATACTTGGCATCTGGGATGCCAGACTACTTCCTGCACTGAGGGTGTGGGATCAGTCCTGCAGCACCTGGGGCTGCAAAGACCAGGCAGGATGAGAGGGAGAGAGAGAACTGCAGCAATTGCCAAGTAGTATAATTTAAAAGTACCTTAAAGAAAACATGCAGAAGGAAGCTAATAAACTTTGAATTATGCGAGTTGAAAGCTGAGAGTGCGCTAGAGTGAAGGCAGTCTGTGTACTCTCAATGCATCCCCTTTACCATCAGTGTGCCCAACTTCTTCAACATGCATAAATAAGAACAACTCTACTGGGAGAATAAAACAAACATCTCTTTACTTCAAGTGCTTAATTCTGAAATGTACTTTTAATCTCTCTTCCCTGAAGAAGTAATGTATATTGTATTTCAGCCCAAAAAGCCATATTAAGTTATTAAGTACTTCGAAGTGCAGCTGAAAACTACCATAGAAATTTCAAACTACATGTTATCTAAAGTGATAAGCACTCCTTTCTACTACTTCATCAGATAAACACTTCATGATGTGTTCAGATTGTCTAAATTCCACAGAGATTTACATTTCTTTTTGGCCTAATCCAGACCTTTAAAGGCACCCTGTAAATACTGGGTTCATTGTCACAGGTGGAATTAAGGCCATGTGCACATGGTCTCTGGGATAGGAACAGCATGATTCAAAGGAAGAAGCATGGTGTAAAGAAACCTTTGTCAGCCCAAGTCCAGGGAGTGCTTCATTCTGTATGTGGCTTAGCCATTTCAACAACACTCATAGTATAATGATTCTTAAATGAATGACAGAGGACACCTAATTGCTACCCACTGTCTAACAGTAGGAAGGGGTAAATGAAACTGAGGTGGTCACCCTTGAAATGCCACAGTTCCCCAGTGAAACCACCGTGTGTTGCACACGAAGCAGAGGTCACCATTGCCTTCCCGTCCCTGCCACACACATTGCAAGGTAGGAGGACGTGTCTTAGGGCCTCATCTCTTTCCTTCAGCATGACTGGTGCCATGAGGATCAGCCTTCTGTATGTCTGGCCATCCCCTTTGCTTTGTCACTCTGTCTACTCACTTTCTCATAGGCTGGCAGCAGGAGTTTGCACTTCTTGTGCCACGTCAGTTAGGGCATGCAACCCTGTTCAGACACTTCCATACAAAGAAATGGGATCATCTGAAGCCTGAGAGACCTTTTGCAGGACGCTCCAATCTGATAAACATCCTTCCAGAGAAGCCACTACCTGCCTTTATTCTTGAAACTTACCGTCCTCACAAAAACACTCACCTGATTAGCAGATCAGCAGATTAAATTGTTTCCCTGGCAATCAAGAAATCCAAACAAAAGCTAGCAAGCTAGCCAGGCTGTTTGGAAACCTGTGGCAGATATCACTGGAACTCAAAAAGCAGCAGGGCTTCAAGGACTCTGAATACAAAAGTTTCAGGATATTTTCCATAACCTTGAAGAGACCACGGGGCACTCGCATTGCTGTTGTGAGTACACAGCAGCCACAGGACTGGGTCTCAAAGTTGCAATACACTTCTCAGAGAAGAAAAGGTACTGGTATCTCAGTCTGAGTTTCTGTGTTGCAATGTAAGGCTGCAGCATTAATTCCCATGCATGAATTATGGAGGCAGACATCATGAGTACAATTATCAATTCAGGATAACTGAACAAATGAGTTTTGAAATGGGACAATGCTGATTTGCACAATAAGAGACGTGTTAGCTTCCTGTGTGGTATGGCAACAGCACATGCAAATAAAAGCATTGCAATATCTGTATTTTTAGCTCTGTCCTCTCACAATTCCTACCTAGCATGTTATGTAATGCTAGCATGTTATTGTCATTTCCTTCTATTCCCAGTGACATTACATGGTAACACAGTAATGAGAAAAAAGAAAATCTCATGTAGACACAGCTGAGGAGAGAAATATCAAAACTGTGCATTAACCAAGAGAGATTTGGAAAGCTTCCCAATAAAATGAAAAGTGAACTTTGGCCTTTCAGGAGCTCACTGATAAAACAGTCTAGATATTTGGTGGATTTATGATAAAGAAATGGTTATGTTGAAGTAATGTTACTGTACATGTTCAAGCAGCATTACCAACTCACTAGTATTCTGAAATGTCATGTTCAAAATAGCCTTTTGAAGTACTGTGAGACCAAAAGGTCTAAAGAGCATGGAGGGAACTTACTGTCCATTCTTTAATTTGCTTGTCACAAGCATCCTTTCTGTTGTTTAAGGGTCTGTAAACATAAAGACTTGAATTTTATGCTGTAGGGTCAGCTCTTGCCTGCAAACTGTATTTCCAAATCATAGTTTTACAACCTGTAAGGCAGCCAGTAAACTTGTTTGAGGATGTCTGTGGTACAGAAGGGACGGGGTTTTATTAATACCCATAATTGTCTCTTCTTTATAGCAACAAGGATAATTATTTACAGCAGAAGGGTCAATTTCAGTTTCATTGAGGGAACAGTACAATAATTGCTTATGCTGTAAAAATGCTGTAATTCTTTTTTGTTATGCAGTAGAACTTGTCCTTGGATTTTTACTGTGACTTTAGTTAGAATTTATGGTACGTGCTGCCTGGGCATGTGTCGTGCAGCTTCACATGTCCTGCTGGCTTCTTCAGAAATTTCCATGGTCCTTTTACTGTGCCTTCTCACATAGTCCCTGGGTAAAAGGAACATTGATTCTTGATTTCTTTGAGTAGTAATTTGTATCACTGAGAACCCAGCATGTAATGCTATCTGTCATTTAGCAATGTGATTAATAAAAATTAATCTGTCATAAATAAAGCAAGCTAGAGCAATTCCAGAATAAAAGAGAAAATAGATTATTCCATATATCTGAAGAGATTATTTTTCAGTTTCATAACTCACCAATACTTTCTCAAGGGTTTTGGTTATAATTAACAAATGAAAAATATGCTGTGCTGTTATGAGGATCTGCTTTTTTTTTTATTTTCTTTTACTTTCCTTCTACATGCTGGCCTTAGGTAGGATGCAGTGGAGACCATATCTTTGCATAATTCCTAATGCTAGTCTTCTCTGTATTGCTTACCTCTCATTCTGACAGTGTGATAGTCCACTTCAGCTAGGCTAGCTCTCTGCTAGCATCCTTTGGACCACTGGGTTTTTCCAGTCTTCCTGGTGAAAGATGAAGTCCAGCAGCAATTCAACCAGTGAATCATAAACTCTTGGAACTCATACCCTGTTCTGCTGGCTCTGAGCTGCCAACTTCAGTCAGAATTGATAAAACATGTTTTTCTTAGACTTACTAAAATGAACAGCTTGGTCTTTGAGTATGCAATGAACAGAACAGTGTCATTTTTCCATGATCCCTTTCCAAGGAATGGCTGCTCAGCTTAGCATACTTAAGTTCAGACTTTAGGTGTGCATATTTACTCGTGAAGTTTGTATGCCCTGTACTGTTCTCTGGTACGGAGGCCACCTGGCTGAAAACAGTCCATGTTCATACTGCTGAGCTCCCAGGCACAATGACCACCTACAGACTGCCAGTTGGGGACGGGCACTGATTCATATCTAGAAATTTTGGTGAGAGTGGTAGCTGGCTGGTGCCAAAGCCCTGCTGGGGACCTTTCAGACCATTTAATAGGGAGGACAGCGTTGCATTTCTCTATTCAGTCTCCTGTTACGCATATAGATTAGATGGATTTTAGGCAGCTCAGTGTAGCAAGTCTGAGCCATCAGCCTGTTATCAAGCATCACTATGTTCTCAGTAAACCAGTAGAAAGCTCTAACTAGGAGCACAAAGTTCCCAAAGGTCCTCCTAGGCAAGCAAGAGACCTGAAGTCCTTGTTCCTTTCTCACGGGACTTTTAATGTGTTATATTTTAGATCATCATTGAATAAAAACAGAAGTAATGGACAGAATAAGGAGAGTCTCCGTTTGATTAGACAGATTTCTTCCTGAATGATCTCCTGGTTCTCTGATACTTCTTGTATTTCTGTCTGCATGCTAGGCCAGCCTCAGCAGGAGACCACAGTAACGCTGTTCAGATGGCTGGGGGTGGGATCAGTATGGTGAAAACCTCTCAGGTTGAAAACATTAGTGAACCCTGGCCTCCAGTTTCTGAGAACGTGCTCAAGTCGTTAGGTTATTGTGGAAAAAGCTGGCATGACTGTCACATCTCTCATGAGACATTTCTATCCTAAGCAGATGTAGACCTATACCGTAAAGCCCCAAATGAAGTGCCTTTCAGGTCTTTAAATGTAAGCATCTACTTCTGGCTGAGTTTAGGTAGTTCCACAATTATGGGCACATTGGGCACCCCATAGAGACAGTATGAGAGGTACAATCCCACCTTCATCTCAGAGTAGCCCTCTGGAGTTGTAAAGAGACGTGTGTCTCTCCCACTGAGTGTGTAAAGGGGCTAAAGTGAATTTCTGGGCACTTGCCTTGAGAGAGAGAGGTGTTTAATTTAGGGACCATAATAAAAGAGTTATGAACATCACTGGAAATTACTGCATTGCATGATTGTTAAAAGTGCACTCAGTTTATACATACCTGAGTTCAAATGCAGAACAACCAGAGCACTCCTTGAAAATGTAAGAAAGAGATGGTGTTGCCCTGTGTTTACTGAAGTATGCCTGGGATTTGTTTCCGGTTTAGTGTGTGCTGTGGAAGGATTGAAGGGGGAGTATGTGAGTCAGCTACATTTCCCCGAGTGGTTGTTGAACAGGATTATGTGGCGATGTGCTTTCTGGAGACATTTTAAAGTCATTTCCTGACGATGCGTATCACAGTAGCTGTATGTTAGTTTGTAGCCACAGTGCTGAGTGACCTATTCTGAATTCCTGTGGTTAGGAAGTGTCAGGCACACATAACCCATTGGTGTCTCTGGGAGCTTTCACTGTTGATCTTACTGTGTGTTATGCATGTGCACTTCCCATATCCTTAATGTCAATATGAAATTATATTTTCCACTGTGGCTTATCATCTCACTACAGTTCTTTTGTTTTTGTGGAGGTTTGAATCTCATTGGTATTTTTGCTCTCGAGTGCTGGATGCTGAAGTGAGATGTCCCAAGTGAAAAGCACAGGGTCACTCTTAGTGATTGTTCACCCATTTGACTAAATAAGCACTCAACTCAGTCTTGCAGGTCACATTGGAAGCCATAGCTGCTTGGGCCCTGTTAGTACTGAAGCCTTGGCAATGTTGCACGTCAATCTTTCTATGCTTTAACCATGTCATATACTTTATATTTTTTGTGGTTCTTGAGATTCAGTTGCTTTTCCTTCATAAGTATTTAAATTAACTATGTATTTTTAAGTGGCTCACGAGAGCTCTAAACCAGTGGCCGTGATGTAAGTATGTGTTCATTGTGCTGTATTGTGAAGTACTGAATTATCAACTGACAAGTGACCCAATAACATTCTGCATGTTTTGTTCATAGATATCAAATATAAATATAACACATTCTAATCCATTTGGCAGTAAAAGTAGATCCTGCCTGCAGCATTGGATGGGAGTGCTGCACAGAAAATATTGAATAGCCTTCAGGATTAACCTCCTACAAATAGGATGAGATGCAAAGTTTGCATTTTATGAGCTAATAACAAGGATGCATGTTGTAAGATAGAGGCTCATTTTCGGAAATAACAGAGGAGAAGAAAGTGTGTATTGGTGGCTTGTGGTATGACTGTGAATCATCAAAACGTGACATGACTGTGAAAGAGGCAAATAGACTGTACTCAGCAGGTGGGGTTTCCAGCAAAGGTGACAAGCTATAAATGCCATTGTACAAGACACTGGCAGGACCTCATGTGAACTTCTGTGTCTAGTTCTGATCTCCCAAGAAATACTAATTTACTAGCACCACAGCAGCAGAGCGTTATGGCATAAATGATCAGGGAATTGGCAAACCTGTGTTACACATGGAGGGACTGAGAGAACTAGACTTGTTTCAGCTAGCCAATTAAGGCCAAGAGAAGACATGGTTGTTTTCTAAAAATACATCAGAGGAATAAACTTCCAAGAGGAAAAAGAACAATTTCAGTTCAGAGAGCATGTAAATAAACAGCTCAAATAGAAAGTCTCTACCCAGTGGTGAACTGAAGCTCTGAAACAGGTACAGATATAAATGTCAGGAAGGTGGTGCTAGATAAATGTATAGAAGTTATTATGAGATGCAGTGTTGTGTGAGAGTTAGTCACAGGGCACTGTGGTGCCAAAAGTCCCTTTTCAGTTTTCTGTACATGACAACCCCCAAAAAGCCACAAGCTTTTGTCAAGATGCTGACACAGGCTAGGGTTGACTTCATCAGGGAGCCAAAAGTCAGTGGGGTTTTTCTCATAATTTAGGTTACAACACAGAAGTAACCTGTACCATTTTAATTGCCTTTTCCATAGATTCTTTGACAGCGGTACATTTTCATACTGCCATTGACCTTAGGATTTTTTTCTTCCAGTATTGTGTTTTTTGAGCAAGTTTATACGAGCCCTTTATAAACTAGCAAACACTAAATGGCTGCATTAAAAAAGATTCTGTTACTAATACATAAATGTATGGCAGGAGGACTGTGGTTTCCAGGACAAAGTAGTTTGGGGGAATTCCTAACTCTCAGTATGAATAATATTTGATTGACTCATTCTGTGTGTACTAAAGCATTTTGATCATGCATTGCAAGCAAACAAGTGAATGCTGTTATTTGACATTAAGTAGTATTAAAGGAGATGAAGGAATAAAGAGGAATGCTACATGGAAAGAGGAAGAAAAGCTATAGATGTACTCTGAGTGAAACACTGTCATTTCCCATACTGGATGCTGGAAGAGTGCTCATTTTACTGAACATTAACGTGAAAACTTTATGTTACACTGTTCATTTAAGTAGGAAAGGAAATCACTGGCATTTACAACAAGCATCATGACTCTAAAGCATTGCTAAGTAAGAGCTAATCTGCTCAACTGGATTACATTAAATGACATAAAGAAACATTAGAGTCACTTACTGGGCTCTACAACTGAAAGCAGCAACTCTTTAGTGAGGAGCAGTATAAATGCCTCAGCCTAAAACAGTCTCAGAGAGCAGTAGGATAGATGTCTAAGGCATTATAAAAATGTTGAATTTAGGGAAAAATTACCACGGGGAAATCAGACGAGGGCAAATGAATTAACCATGTTCTCACATCTAGAGTTGAAGCTGTTTTCAAGATTAGTCTCGTAGGGTAGCAGAAGCACAAGGCCAAAATCTCATCTGTATTTAACAGTTGTGCTAATCCTGAACTGTGCAGAATCTTTTATCTACGGCCAGATTTCCTGTGGGAAGAGCTGTACAATGTCACGCTGCCAAGGTTTCTATGCCACCTAATCCTACCAGAGTCGATCCCAGTGCAGGGAGGAGGAAGAGTTATACCTTCACTGACAGAATAGAAGGTCAGCCTTGTATTTATCCACAGAAGTCCTGAGGAACTGGGGACAATGCCACAAAAACTGACTGTTTTTCTGTATCTGCCTGCATCATTCTGCGCTGCTGATTAGAGTGCCCTGCAGAGCCTTTTTGTAGAGAAGAAAGGATGAAAATGAACACAGACAGTAATCTCCGTTTCCAAATTGCTGGACCAGGACCCACTGCATTTAAGTTGTGGAAAGAGACGATAGCATTGAGAGATGAGAATTTTGTTGTGCTTATTTTTGCTGTGGTCCTGCTCTCCCATAGCAGCCGGCAGGAGAAAATGCGTCTCTGCCTTGGTTTGCTTAAGTGATAATGCTAGGCTTTTCAGTTGCAGCTGAAGCACAGGCACGTACTGCTTTCCACCAAGTCTCCCAAGAAAGCGTAGCATCTGGCAGAAAGAGAAAATGGACAAATGAAACAACATCTTAAACCATCGCAGTGGATCTGTTGGAGCTAGTGTCTCTGTGCTCCATGTTGTATCCCCTGGTTGAATGGATTAAAAACTTCATATCCTCTGTGAGTGCTTTAATGAGCAGTAAACAGTTTTCAAGCTTTGAATCAAAAAACCTGTTGAAATTGGCTTGAGTATTCATTCAGCTGCCTCAGCAAATGTTTTTGTTTCTGTGCTGCACAGAAACCAGCAGGTTGCAGAGCATCCTTGAAAAAGTGAGAAAATAAGCATTCTCCCTCTACTTATAAACCACTCATTTTAATCCATCAATTTGCTTAATTCCCCAGCCCAATTCAGTAGTGAGTTTCCAGTGCACAGCTTTGTAGAATATAGAAAGATCTCATACTTTTAGTGTTAACATTGTGTCATTGATCCATTAGCTGATCTCCTGCTCTAAATACTACTTCTTCATTTCAATGTAATATCCAGGTTCCTCAAATCAATTTGCATGTGCATATTATTTTGCATTCATAAATAAGAGCTGTGCAACTCACCATAGTTACACACGTGAACGTTGTTACATTTGCAGTGTCCACACCTCATGGGCACTCTCCAGGGCATAGTCACAGCATGGCAGGCGTTTTTGGTTTACTAGAAAATATTGAAGTAGGATATTGCTTGCATGTAATCAGTTTTTCTTAGTAGAAGTGATTTTTTTTTAGTTTGTAAACCCCTGAAGATATTGCAGTGTATGTGTAGATCTTTATGTTGCAATTTTAAATCTATAAGCTGTATGTTTGTTTTTCTTACCTTTTGCAAACTATGTCCCCCCAGGAATTTGCAGAGAACAGAATGAAAACCACTGTGCTAGGATGCAGCACCTTATATAATAAACATAAATTGGGAGTTGAATACAGGAGAATAAGCAGTAGTCTATCTTATCATTTATGTACGGATTTAGATCTGAGGAAATCTTCCTGTTCTTTAAGAACATCACATTACTTCTGAAAGTGGTTTTTTCATTGTTCTTATACTTTATCTTTGTGTAGCTACTGATCCTTTTCAGGGCTGTTGAGGAAGAAACCTGTGGTATGCAAGTGGCCCTGGATTTCTTTGAAAGTAGAAATGACTCAGGCAGGCTCTTGCATGAAGACTGCCTCTTTTTCTGTTACTCCATTCCTTTTAATTTCAGTACAGTATTTTATCATATTATGTCCAGCAACTCTGAACATTGTAGAATGATAACAAAATAGTGTAGTATTTCTTAAAAAAATACTTGAATCTCAAAATTATTTAATGGAAATGACATAACGCATTCATCCCATGTAGATTTAAAGAACTAGTAATGTCCCTGTTAGGTGGGAGTCTGCCTTCCTGTTTTCTTGGGAATCCAAGTGAACTGGTCATTTAGACCTTGCTAGTTCGATTCTCTGCCTAATTTGTGAAGATTGGGTAATATCATTGTGTTATATTCTGTAATAACAAAAATAGCTAGTGTGTTTCTTCTTTGCACCCTGGCTTACGTAGCAGGAAGGAACCAGGTGGAATCTGGTGGTTCAGATACTGTCAATGACTTTGCTGGAGCTGAAAGTGTGTTGTAATGAATCTTTCCATTCTAGTCAGAAGCAGACCTACAATTTGCAAGCAGCAGTGAGCTTTCTTTGAATATCAGAGAGTCAGGCATACACTTTCAGAAACGCTACTACTGATTCTGATAAGATGGGCTGTGTGGTCTCACAGGTTGCTGCATATTGGTTTACATGTGTTCAGACTCCTTGAATTTCCTTTTGTTTCTTCCTCGTTGATCTGTACTTCCCTACCATTGTGCATCAGTATTTTCTTTCTCTGCGACAGATTGAAAAGAAAGGATCAGTCAGCTCTGTCATGGCTTTCAGTTTTGAGTGTTTCCTTCAGATCCCCTCTAACTTTGTTCTTTTTTAGACTAAATTATTTTAGACAGTTTTGCTTTCTTTAATTTCTTTTAATCTGTGACAACACTTTACTCCTTTTTCCATGCTTTCCAGTTGTTTTATAAATTGGCTTTGGCAACCTGAAAACTGGTGAGTTAAATGGTGCAATATTGGCTTATAAAAGCACCTCACTTGCTGTACCAAGATATTTTTATCTCATATTTATGAAATTATCATTTTTCTGTGTTCTTTTTAAAAAGAAATTAAGCAAAGAACATAAAGCTGATTAAGAAGCTTTGAAATGGTCTTTGGATTGTTCCAAGTATCATGGGTGTAAATTCACTGAAAGTATGTTTTCTGGCTTAGTACCAAAATATATTGCCATAGTTTCAGCAAAGTTCGTTGAAATAGAAAACACTGTTAATAGAAAACACAGTTCTTCAGACAATGAAAATCTTATTTTATGGCACATTTTAGCCTGCAATAATAGATACGATTGCTCAGTTCTTATGATTCACTACTATGCATAGGTTTTCAAGGTCATGTTATTTGATTTGGACAAACTTTGGCTCACAGCTGTGCTTGTTTACAATCTGGTCACATTCTATTAAGTCTTCGGTAATTCGTCTGACTCCACACTCAGGTAAATCGAACAGATGAACAGAAATGTATTTATTAAGAAGTCTTAATATAATTTATATTCCACTGCTGTATATTTTGAAAAAAACTTGGCTTTCTAAGATGGTAGGACCACATCTGCTACAGTTTGGCGCTGAGAAACTGCCAATCTGACTGAAATGAAGACATTTAGAATCAACTGCTAGTTCTTATCTATTTTTATACCATATAAGGTGATCATTTTGCATACCATGTATGATATCTAACCTTTAATTATAATTGCTGTGTCCTTGTGCTTGTTACAAATTTCTAATTACTAAATTGCAATGACATCAAAGAAAAGAATACTCAGATAAAGAAATCTTTAAAATAGTTAAGTCAAAAAAATCAGCAGCAAAAATCTTTCATCTTGACCTAATTTACTTGAAATTCTGTGCCTGATGTGAAGATTAATAACAGGTGGCCTTTTAGGGAGCCCTCAGCTTGAGTCTAATGTTCTAGTTGTTCTTTTATTATCCTAAACCTCTATAACTAAAGGATTTTTTCACCCTGCCCTTTGTTCACAATATGGGACTGTAATTGAGTTCATATTTCTCACCCAACCTTTCAGCTGTAATTAATATTTTATTATATCAGATTTTATCACTAAATAGCCTAGCAGCAGGGTATTGAGCCACACACACGCTCCCACACACGCATACACACACAAAAGCGATAGTGACTTATTGATGCCAAGCTAGTTCCATGTAATGAGTTATGGTTGAGAGAATACAAAATACATTTATGGTACCCAGCTAATATTCCAAAGCAATTTAGAACTGATCTTATCTTGATCAAACCAGGACAAAGAGAAATTAAAGTTACAAGAATGAAATATTCAGCACAGTGTTATTATATCAAACATGTGGCATCTAACAAAAATTGTCTGTGCAAGACCAGCTATTATCTGTTTTCATTATTATATTTTACGAGCAAGAACGGTTTAGGTCATACACTGTTTGTACTAAGAGTTACACAGTGTTCTCTGAGCTTTGCTAAGCATGGACACCTCCACAGCATGACAGATGTAAAAATCTGAGCATTTAAGTTGCTACGCTATTTGTTCTTTAAACTGGAATAAACCAAAATGCCTTCCTTTCACTGCACTGCATACTGAGGGGTTTTTTGTTATTCTAAAATATTCTGATGGAAAGAAGGTGTTTTTAATACAAATTTTGAAAGATGGAGGCAGTCTTACCATATAAATAACTATAAGTGAGACTGGAGAGAAATGTTTCCTAAACCTAGATAACTTTGATGATCAGTGGGTTCATTATAAAAGCCTCCCACATAATTTAGGACTAAGTGGAGTTCGTGTTCCCAGCAGGATTTTACAGAAATCTCCCTCCCCCTCTGCCTCTCCCTCTTTGTCTCTCCCTCTTTTCCTCTGCGTCCCCCTCTCTCCCCACCTCCCTCTCACCCTCTTCCTCCCTCCTTCCTTCCCTCCCTGCTTTGAATAGGTGATTGCTGGAAAAAAATACTCAAATTAAGACAGAGGTCACCAGCAGGATAATGTAGAAGAAGATCTGTACTTGAAATGGTTTGTTAATTCTTTGATATCAGCAGAAATAGCCTCTTGAAACTTATCTCTGCAACATTTTTTTTTATTATTTTTATTTGTTTGTACACAACAAAGTCTCCCTGATAATGAGTAGGCCCATCTTCCCCAAGGCAGAGCTCTGTTGTAGAGATGAAGAGTAGCTAAGCCTCTTTGGATGGCCAGGAGAGGAATTACAGTGTGTTTCTGGTTACTGAAAACCGTAGTCTTACTGCGGTAGGAAGGATGGGCTAGAAGATACAGCACTGGGGCTCAGTGCAGATGAGAGGATGGTTTTATTTCTGGTTCGGGTAAGGACAATCTGTGTAGCTTCTGCCAATCAATATATCATGCTCTCTCCATTCCTATCTCTAAAATTAAAATAAATGGAAATAGCATTTTCCTCTCTAAAGGAAAAGAGGAAAAGATATCTATGTATGGTTGTGAACAACTTGGCAATGGTGAGGAGTGTCATAATAAGAAGCTGTATGTATAGCTAACTGTCTGGAAATAATTTTTTTTTTTTTTTTTTACTCACCTCTTCCATGATGCTCACCAGAAAATCTCAGAATAGTGCTTTTGTGGAGTATTTTGTGGAATTATTCTCCTCACAATCCATCCCTGGTTTTCATTCATTTTAAAACTATGTTGTGAGCAGACTACAAAGGAGGAAGGAGGCATCCCTATTTTATACTGCTCTGTAGTGAAGTCAGTCTCAAAGCCCTGGAGGATCTGAAGCCTTAGGTTAGTTCAGTTTAGACCAGCATCATTTAAGTTAGTGATACTGCTGCTTGGGCTTTAAATTAAGAGCATAAAGCCTTGTGCAGTGAGATCAATAGTATCCGGTGTTTAGGGGGACTGAGCCCTTACACTCAGTAGGAATAAAACTTGTTCACTGATAAAATGAAGAAAGGAAGTACTCCTTGGCTTGTGTGTGCTATATGACATATCCAAGATAAGAATTAAACTTTCTGGAACATAGCTCAGTTAAAGTTTACACCTGATTTTATCCTGGTTTCTTAAGAAAACAAAGCTTATGTATCATACTGTTCACCTGTCTGTATGTTCCTTCTTTCCCTCATTAATGTTGGACCTCTTGGAAGTTTTCAAGCACATATTAAATAATTTAAATGTTGCAAAAATAGTAAGTTTCTCCCACATTTTGGAATCTCTGGGTACAGAGGAAAGACCCAGTTAGCATCTATGCTGAAGGGTAGGCCGTGTTACGGTATAAACTAGTTAGTTCATTTCATTTGGTCCGTCAGTTGAGAGCTACAATTCACATACCAGCAAGCCCATATGTAGCCCAGAAGCAGCCACAGCATGTGTTGCCTCTTTTCCAGCCAATATTTGGGAGATCCTAAAAGGAGCTGAGCATATGGAGGATGGGAGCTGGGTATCACAGACAACGTGTGGATTATAGATAGGATTATGGCATGTTCTTGGGTACACATTCCAAACTTCTTGCAGTAAAACTTGTAGCATCTTAGTCTATTTATAAGGCTTTGAAGCATCTTCTGTTTCAAATGGCATTTAAAGAACCCAATACCGGATCAATGTAAATGGGATGTTGTTGTCCCATATACATGAAAGAGATATCAGCAGAGAAGTTTTATGTTTGCCAAAAATATAATGGTGACATACCTATTAGAAAGACTATCAGCGTATGTATACCAGAGTTATATGAAAGAAGCCAAGCATCAGTTGGTAGAGCAGTTCAAAAAAATAAGTAGATCATCGTGAGTGTAAAGAGATCTTGTAGCAGTCATTCTTGGATAAACAATTCCCCTCCCTAATCTTATAAAAGTATGTGATATAATTTCGTAACTATATTATGAAATCAAACACCTTTTACAAACGTATTGCATGTAATTTATAAAAAGTAGCTGACTGTAAGTTGTTGCAAAATGCTTTAAGTATATCCATATTAGATAGACTTCATTTTTATTTTATCTTTCCTCCTACTGCTTTTTCTTTCACTTCTTGTTTATCAAAGGTGATGGTACCTCTCACTGTGTTTTCAGTGTATTATCTGTTCTTTTATTTTCCTGTTATTTTCTTCTCTCCTTCTCTACCTTCCTCCCCTATGTAGTCTTTTGTATTCTTAAATGTTTCAGTCTTTTTCTGGTTTTGTTTGCTCAGTTTTTCTTTCTCTTTTCACATGCACAGTTATTTATCTGCAAACTAAAACTATTTAAATGTGTCCTTACAGTCTCTTCATTCTAAACATTTCTTTTCCTACAAAAAAAAAAAAAAAAACACTGCCAAATCTCTGGTGCCTTCCTTAGCTTGTCACTTGCAGTCTGTATTTAGTAGCTATATCTCATTGATACAGAATGGGGCACATTAAGGGAGTTGTCTTTTGCTTGCCCAGCAAATACACAGTTAATAGCTGAGAGAATTTATTAATATAGAGCCAAATGCTCTCTTGCCTTGTATTACCTACGCCTGTAGAAAATGACTTTGAAGTCAGTGTGAGACAGTACCATTATAAGTAGGTTTAATTTTATTTTCATTTTGCTCTCACTTTATTCTGTGCAGGACTAAAGAATATGTACAAAATCTATATATTTTCTTGACACTTGTGAGCTTGAAGAAAAAACAGCCAAATACATGAATCCATATTAAGTATGGAGAGCACAAGCCACAGAGAGGTTGTAAGTGGTTCAGAAAAAGTATGTTTCTGGTCATAGTTATTTTTGTGGCCTGCAATATTTTAGAACTCTTTTTTTTCCAGCAAAAGAAATAATAATGAAAAACTTTACCTTCAAAATGACAAAGGGACATGTATGCTTATCTTTATAGGCAAAAAAAGGGTAGAATTATGTGATTATTTCTAAGTATGGAGAGTTGCTAATACATTGTCCCTCTTCAAATTGATCGTATCAGTATAGTGTAGTAGTCAGTCCCTTGGAGAGTGGGGGTGGGGAAACTTTATTTCAGGATTAAGGAATTCCAGGTGTAGAAACATATGTAACAGTTGTGGAGACATAGTTGCATCCTTGTCATCCTGTTTGGCTTCATTCTGGCAGTCTCTTACACTTGTATACCGGCATGGTAGTATCCCTCCCAAGTCCTAGTTGGGCACCAGTATATAAATAATTAGGAATAATTAACCATGGGGCTGTATAACCAGGGAGCAAAAAAAATAAAGTAATTTCATCAATATTTATCAAGGATTTGGGGAGTTGGGAGGGTTAAGAGAACAGTTTTGATTCCGTTGCCAGTCAGCAAATCTCAGTTAACACCAGAGCAGTCTCTTGTTCCACAATTATTGTTGGCATTATGTCTAACCACTACTTACATATCTGTTGATCAGATGGTTCTTATCAATTTTAATATGCTGTTTCAGTAGTAAACTAATACTTGCTTTGAATAAGGGTAGGTTAGCATATGTATTGAATTTACTGATTTTTGCAAAGGATGGACTGGACAAAGTTAAAACTGCAGTCCATCAGCACGCTATGTGTCATAAAACGGAATACAGATTTACTACCGCTTACATGTTGGCAATCCTTTATTATCCTTCTAAAATAAAAATATTACAAACTGAAATCCTTAATTTTTTTTTCTCTCTTCTCTCTCTGATTTATTTACTAACAAAACAAAGTTATATTTTGAGTCATCATTTATGATAACTGAATCTAAAGGCATAAACATTTCACAAGCATGTTGTGAATGGTACATGATCACCTGCGATTGCAAGACTGAAGATCTGCTGGACATTCTCTGCCCCTGACATAGTGTACTTAGATTCTCTAAAACAGTGAATCTGTATACTAGGAAATAAGGCAAAAAACTGAATACGCTGTGTCATGAGGACTAAGTGGCACCAGTCTGGCCACTGGAAGATGGAAGGAGTGTGCGTCATTGTCTCCTTTTCCTTTCTTGCAGATTTTCTCCTAAGAATTTTTGGGGCCCAGGCTCTGATGTCTCCTTTAAATCCTAGAGAGTCCAAACTTACAAAAGAGAAATTTAGCAGTTCTTCTGTGTTTGGGAACAACATTTAAATCCATGATGAACTTATGGTGGCCATTGCTTTACCATTTCCAGAGCCCATCTGACTCTTCCGCAGTTAAGATATTATGTAGCAAGTGTTTCCCTTCTTGAAGGAATTGAATGCATTGTCATATCCTCCCCTGGTGACTGTCCTTGGAGGAAAGAACAAGCAAAATATCTTTAACTTTCAGTGACATAATGCTCCCCATATGAGAACTGTCGGGATTTCCTGTATAAATCCATAGGAATGCTAAGGAGAGATTTGCTTGAATGTATTTTTCCCAGAATGTATTTTTCCCTTTGTAAATACTGACTTTTAAGTCTTTGAGACTGTCCATACAAAGAGTTGGGCAGTCACAAAGCAGCTTAGGAGTTTTACATGAAAAAACAGATACCGTTCCCCAATGAACTTGGGTCTGTGAAGATAAAGCTTATTGCGACACCTGAGAGTTTACATTTGGCAGTATCTCTAGGGGCTGAACCTAAGCTGCCTTATCTCCTCCTTTACAGCTGTTTAGGTATTTCTGCTTTGATTGATCTGAGAAATGGGGCTCCTTGCATGACAATGGAGGTGCTGTATAATATTAGTCCCTCTTGTGTTCACTCCAGGTCTGATTCTGAAAGATTTGTGGCTTTCTCCAATTTGGCTTTTCCCGTGGGCTGGAAATTTCAGGTGCCAGCAATAGTGTTTCCTGAGAATGAAGACAGACCCTGCCTTGGAGAATCTAACCAGACTTATCTCTTGACTTGCAAAGCCAGCAAATAAAACCAAGTGTGGAAGTAGAATCATTCCATTCAGGTTTCAACAAGCTACTAGCACAAAATATTTCCTTTTCTTAGTCCCTTTCCTACGCTTTGGAAGCACCAACTGTCGCGCAGACTTAGAAACCTGCCAAAGACTGTGGAACTTTTGTTTGCATAAAACCTCCTGACTTCAAGTAAAGTTGCAAACAAAAAGTTATAGGGATTTAAGACTCCCTTCACTCGCAAAAAGAAAAGGCAATACACCTTTAACACTGGTATGTCGAGCACTTAAATGCAAACAGTTGCAAGAATTTTGATTGCTTCTGTGTTGCCAATATTATCTGCAACATTGCCTAGTTTGCCTTTTTTTTTCCCCTTTATAAATTAAATCTTAGTATATTACTTTAACAATACTAGCATCGTTGTTGGCATTGGTACAGAAGCCTTAATTTGGAGCTTTTGTTTGGTCTGTTTGTTTTTCTTTACTCTAAGTTCTATATTTTCATATCTGAACCTTATGTTCATGCAAGGTTTTTTTATTTTCAACTTCTTCATTTTTTTCTCATTTTAGAAGCTATAGCAGGCAAGGCTGTATTTTGCTTAAAGCCCAGAAAATCTCTGATCTCCTAAATAAAATGTTCCTGAAATAGAGGGGGCTACCTTGAACAGGGTTCTCCATCATTAGTAGGCATACTCATTTGTCCTTTCGCTAACCAAAAACTCCCTAGGCTTGCTTCTACTCTATAAACTCCAAGTTTATGGATTCATTGATCTAATCCCTATCCCATCTGTAACAATGCCAGTTCACTCTCAGAAAGAAAAAAAAAATCCAAACTCATACAGATTGCTTCATTTCTAATGCTTGGACAAGAAAAGTCACCCCTCCCAAATAAACTACCCATTTTATGTTCTTTCAGACTGCCCTTGTGCTGAGACCATACCCTCCCTAGAACAGTTATTACTGCATCCAGTTCTTTCAGCCTATAAATGCTGAGCTTGCATATAGCAATGGTCTCTGTTTGATATCCAGACAAAACACCGTTGAACAGTGTCTGCTTCCCCCTTTGATAAAATGTGCAAAATTCTACAGTGGTCAGAAGGACAGGACTACCGTTCAGCTGGTTCTCTGGCTTCACATCTGTACTGAAAATGACTGCATATGGAGTATATTTTGTTCAGTATATATTATGTGTTGCTAGAACTCCTGACCCATTGGCAAAGCCCATGTAGCTATGATGGTGAGCTATGATAAATCAGGGATTGTCATTATCACCTTTATTTAATGCCACCTGTAATAAATATACAGACTCTTGCTCAGTAGGAGGAGAGTTAGTGGAAATTTCTTGTAGCCTTCTTCTATTTGCCTGCTAACTGTAAATTATTAATTCATGTCTTTAAAAGAGTAATTTCCCTTTTCAATTTCAAGATAGGGTTTACATATAATTTCTAGTACTGTAATATTTTAAGTTATAGGATGAATTACAGGAATCTAGTGCAATATAAGGGCAGGAAGACATAGGTCAAAATCTCCAGTGTTAATCCATGTAGATAGGTTATGAACAAGTCAGAGACAACTGATGACAGAGATGAAGAGGAAGTTATGTTGCCGATTATACAAAAAAGTTGTCCAAAGATTGGGTTTTTTTTAAAGAAGCAGTGTTAAATAATAAACTTGTTACATAATGTACGGTGAGTAAAGGTATATGAAGCTTTGGATGCAAAACATGAACAAAACAACTGATATTTTTAAAAAGTGCTTATGACTTACATGGCAGTACGATAGAACTTTCAATGTCTAGACAAATATTGGTGAAATTGTGGGGATCCTATTGACTGTTATGGTTTGAGCAATCAAGTTCTTCATGGACATAAAACTGAGATAACAAGGTGGTTTTTCAGGTTCGTAATTTTGTCATCTATTGGAACTTTGGTATTTTAGTAGAAGAATGCAGTGAAGTGATTCTAGCATATAGATAAAGTAGGGCTATGGGAATAAGTAACTGAAATAATGGTCAATATGTAGATTAAAGGTTATTCTACTGTTTGAATCTGTTAGCATTAAAACAAAGCAAGCATGCAAGTCAAGATACAGAAATTGATCTATAAAACATACCAGTTATATATGTTTGTAATAAAGCAGGAGACTAAGAAGAGACTTACTACAATGAGCAGAAAACTTCCAAGTTAGGCTCTACAGAGTCACCATAACAGTCTGCAAAGATAGCCCAACAGTTTACACAGCTGATCAGGGCACTGTTAGTAGAGCTTAACAGCTTTTCAGGCTTTGTACATTTCCTAGGAAAAAAAAAAACCCTATTTTTTCAAGAATAATAAAAATAAGGTCTTGAAGAGGTTTTAGTTTTGAACAGTTGAAGCAGGCCAGAGGGAATAAGAAACTTTCTGGAGAACTGAGACACAAAATATTTAATTGATTTGCCTAGGATCACACACAACAGTTGTATTAAAACTAGTAAATAAATTCAGATAATCTTAGTCTAGATTCAGGTCCTTAGGCCATCATTCTTCTGTAAAATAAATTTTTAAAAATTCTTTATGGCTTCAGTTGAGTGAGGCATCAAGACTGTTTAAGAGAGAAAAAATAGAGGTGACATTTCAATAATGAAGTAATCAAGCTTGTTTTCCCTTTGTTTTTGATTTGGAATTACTTTTGGTGGAGGTGTAATTATAAATTCATGTACATGTTAAGGACTTTTGTATTAAGAATCCTGAAGTCCATGCTTGTATCCAATAGGCCCTTCTTGGAAAATTGTTTTGTCCTTTGAATGAGACTTTGATTAATTCAAATTTGATTTACTGCATTCCAGTAATGTGGAATTGTGTCCTGATTCAGCAAGTTACTAAACCCCATCATTTCATGTACTTAAGAATAGATATACACCTAAGTCTTCTTTTGAATTGTTTGAATTGTGTGGATCATTTGTCTAAATATTCTTAGTGTCCTTGATTACTGTGTTAACATGTTTTCTTTCTTCTTTTATGTCTTTTTGTCAACTCTGAAAAAAGTCAGTATATTTAGCAGACACTGACAGACCATTTTAATTCAAGCAGCCCAATTTCAGTAAATATCTGAGAAGCCCAGTATGTCTAATTTCTAACCAAAATCACAGTCATTATTATGCTCAGACCTTTATCTCTGCATAATCTTTTAAATTTGGAACTGTTTTGGAATTTTTAAAATAAAATGCAGCTTAAAAATTACATCAATTTTTTTCTTTTCCGAGACACCTTTTTTGATCCCCCAATTTGAAATATTTGAATCCTAAGTTAAAAATAATTCCCATGTATGTGTTCCTTTCTTGATATAACAGCAAGTTTCAGTCTATATAAAAGTAGATTTTGTGTTCAATTTCCAAGGCATTGGAATTCTATAGTAGAACTATAGTGAATTTAACTTAAATTACATTTCTTTCCTTCAGAAAGATCAATCTAAGTTCTACCAATAGCCAATATGCTTTCGACACCTTTCACTGTAGTGTAGATGTTACTTTTTGGATTACAGGTAGGAAGACTTTATTCTCTGAAACGTAGAAGTGTGGAAGAGGAATAATGCAACTTCAAACAAGCAGGAAATCTGACTAATACCTTAGAGCAATAATAGAGTCCTGGTGCAGTGCTAGCTCAATTCACGAAGCTTGAACCCTTTTCAGCACAGGCAATTCAGCTGTTACATATTAAAGAAAGCAATTTTAACAGTAAGAATTAGAGGAAGCTTTTGGATTATAATTGTAATTGGGGTAATTTTATAAAATTCATTAGCAAGATGATCTCATTTGTACAAATGTAAAACGTATCACTCATAAAGTTCTGTCAGGTTTCCTTTGACCCAGGTGCTTATAATGTGTTAATTTACATGAGAGAAACAGCAGTGTGTGAAAATTGGGCAGCAGGTAGGATTTAGTTATTTTTCATTAGCACTTGGACTTTGATAAAGGGGAACAGAAAAGAGCTGCTTGACCTTTCAGTGCTTAAATTATTAAAGAGCAAATAGATTTGAGGTCTAGATGCTTGCAAATCTAATTTGTCTTGTGGAGTAAGGATGAAAAGACATTTTGAGTTTGAAATTGCTCCAGTCAACTTAGTTCTTTCTTTAATGTATCTGAAGATGAATAGATGGCAGGCATTTAAAATGTAATATACAAGGAGTAGTGCATGTAGTATAACTAACATGAATTTGCCAGAGAAAAAGGAGCATTTTAATGACAGATGTGTTTCTAAAATATCTACAATCTTTAGCTTTAGTCACTGAGTGAGAAATTAAAAGAATCCTCATTTCAACCAGTACTGAAACAGGTCATATTACCTTGTCTGGTGTGAGGTGACTTTTATATTCAGTCCTGCTGCAATAAAAAAGGTAACAATACTGTCCTGAAGGCAACAGCCATATAACTTAGTTTGCTATCCACCATGCTTTAGTAAAACTGAGGGATTCTTATCTTTGCTGTGGTATTAGGCAAGTATATCCAGCTTCACTACCTTGCAAGAATAGATGTTTACATCACCTTCTACTTTTTTTCCAATACTCCATTTAAATTCAAAAATAGTACTTATTGTAGATTCACTGTAAATTAGTAGTTAAAGGAGGCAACACACTTTCTTCAAAGTAGCTTGGAATCTCAGGTCTAAGCAACTATGTTTTGTTCTAGAAAACTAACTTCTAAAATTATGTCAACCATTGATTTAGAAGAGAAAAATCAAGATTGTAATGTAGATACTTCATGGCTAGTTTTTACGGATCAATTTTCATAGGATCAAAGAAAGGTTGCTGTGTATTGACCTTCATTTACTACTCAGCATGGAATTAATCAACTAATGAAAATCTTTCTGCTAGATGTGTAGACTTAGTTGCACAGAGCTGCAAAATGTACAGACAGTGGCCTTCAAGTGGACCCTCAAGACATTTGTATGTCTCCCTGGCTGTACCAAACTTATACATAGTTAGCTTTCTGCATTGGGTTCAGCATCAGATTAAAACGTCTAGAGTTAGGTGTCCACTTGTAGATGTCTACATGTGAGCTGAGTATTTACTTATTATAGTCACTGGAGCCTAGAAAGCAATTAAGTTGACCCAAAAGTAGACACCTCCTTGCTGGTCTGGTCTTTAAGATCTGTTGCCTGTACTGAGTGGCTCTTCAATGACTGTAATGGGAGTTTACAGATGTATAGATATCTTCACGAAGACACTTAAATTTAAGTGTCTTAACATTAAACTAAATCTCCACTGTGGTGAAAGTCTAAATTAGGCAGAAGACGCATTCTCAGTGTTAACTTTATGGGCATTTTTTGTGAGCATAAGAAGTGCAGCATCTCCTGCAGCATCTCTTAAAAACATAGTGAACGGGGTCTGTTGCACATGATCAGTAGGTCTGGTAAGAAAACAGTAGGCATTCTTCTGCCTCTTGGTGATATTCAGCTATGAAGGCTCTGCAGACCTAGCATCATGCTGTCATAGAATCATGAATACATAGAATGGTTTGGGTTGGAAGGGACCTTTAAAGATCATCTAATCTAACCCCCCTGCTGTGGTCAGGGACATCTTTCACTAGGTCCGGTTGCTCAAAGCCCCATCCATCCTGACCTTGAACAGGTCCATTGATGGAGCATCATTCGAGGACACAGCATTATCTAAACGTGCAAAGGCAGCTCGAGTGTAGGAGCAGTATGTTAGTCTGTTTGTGCACTGAGTTGGTAAGGCTCCAGAGAGTGAAAGAGCTGGAGACCTCTATGCCAGCGCTCAAAGGAGCTTGAGTCTAGCGGAGCCCCAGCAGGTGCAGGAGCTCACTGGCTATGAACTGGCTTGGTGACTGCACAGTCATCTCTTTTATTTCTAAACCAGATTTGCCTTCAGAAGGGGAATATCCATAGCTGTGCAGTGATATGACTAAGCCAATAAACCTTGTTGGGTCCAGGCTGAGACCTGCAGAGGCCCAGCCCAAGTGTTCCTGTACTTTGGGCAGAGTCTTCTGTAAACATAATCATCTACCTACAGATGGTGGAGTGGGAACAACATGTCAAAAGACTGTGTGGATATTTCATCTTTAAGAAACATACCTTACCCAGAGATCACTGCTTTTTATGAATTATCAACTTGAAAGATCATAAATTGTTATTAGATGTAGATGATGTGCAAAAATATGGACACATTGCCACTTTAACATCAGTTACCTTTACTGACTTGCTTACCGGGATTCAAGATTCCAGGAGACAAATAATGATTAAGAATCACTGGTCCCCAGTGAAGCAATAAACTTGCAAGCTAGTCCTCTTTAGAGACATGGACTTCCCACTTCACAAATTTGAAAGCACTGACTCAGGCTTTTACAGCAACTACAAGGGTATAATGATTACACTGTTTGCATATACAGCAGAAATCACAATTTCTTTGTTCTTGCTTGAATGTCCATAGCACCTTTACAGTGGAGATGGATGGACTGTTCCCTGTAGGTCCCCGTACAGCAAAAAATGCAAGTGCAAACTGAATTGCTTTGCAGAATGCAGAAACACTTAAAAATATGGTTATCTCTAAGATGTGTAAAAGTGCTTTGCTGAGGGAGAATAACTTCCATCAAAAAGTGTTTTATTCTTGCTCAGTAACAGTCAATATGCCACCAAAATTTTAAAAGACTGTAATTTACCCTATATGTGCTTTCATAAATAGTTATAATGTCAACAGTTAAGCAAATACTATTCCCTGTCTCTTTGTAATTTATTTCTTCATTTTTATCTTACTACTCATTTCATTTCGTTTAGACAAGATAAACAGGTTAGAGAATGGAATCTATAGCCTTATACTTACTTCTGTGAACAAAATAATACTTAGTTCTACGTTTTAGCACTAATCAAGCAAGCTTTTTCTGTACAAGAGTTCGAACAAGAAAGTGTTCTGTGCATTTGCTATATGAAAAGCTGTGGTGCGTATGGCTAATTTTGTTTTTCCAAAACAAAATGAATTTGTTTGAGAGCATGAATCTCTTCCACAAATTTGTACACCTGAATATCAAAATGACATTTTCTTCCCATGTCCTTTGTTTTTAACAGTTCTTTTTTTCCATAAATACTGGTATGCTATTATGGTTTCAGAATGAGTTGACTGCCCAAGTCTTAAAATAACCCGTATGTTTCTTCTGTTCTTTCCTTTCTACATTCTTAGTGTCTATCAAATAGTTGTTGAAGAAGAACGCCCACGGAGGACCAAAAAGACAACTGAAATCCTGAAGTGCTACCCAGTGCCCATTCATTTCCAGAATGCCTCCCTTTTGAATTCCCAGTACTACTTTGCTGCAGAGTTTCCAGCCAATGGTTTACAAGCTGCTCAGCCTTTTACTATTGGTGATAACAAAACCTACAGTGGTTTCTGGAACACTCCTCTTCTTCCTCATAAGAGCTACAGCATCTATTTTCAAGCTGCTAGCAGAGCCAATGGGGTAAGTCTTATGACAGGTGTAGTTTTATACAGTATTTGTGTGTAAATAGATGATTGGCACCAACTGGCAAGATGCCCAATTTAGTTGCTAATGAGAAAAGGAAGTAACTGTGAAATTTAACACACTGAGTTTAAAAAAATAACAGTTTTCGTAACACAATATTGCTTAATGATTAAAGGTTACAGGAAAGAGGAGGGGAAAACAGCACATTTTGTAAATAATGAGTAGGCAAAGTAGTGCGTTACCATTCTGTCTTACTATCTAAAAGCTGTCTAATGAGTGTGTTTAACTGGCTTTTTTTCTTTCTTTTTTTTGTTTTTGTTTTTGTTTTCTTGCTTTGAAGAAGATAGTGTTGTGATTTCTTTCGTTAAGTTTAAGCCAAACTTGATTGTGGATTTTAGCACATCTGTCTTGGCCTGTCCAGTCCCATTACCTTAGTCTGTAACGTCTTGAACTCCCATTTTCTCATTTGGTTACCCTGACTGAAGTAGAAACCACTTTTTTTCCCCCTTTCTGCAAACAGTAAAAGAAAAATAAGTAGATGGAACTGAAATGAAAAGTGTGTAAAAAGGTCTTCACCGATCATGTTTCATTGGACTAATTCTTCCTGGAATTGTTTTTCATTTCCTGGACAGACCTACCCTGAGCCCTTCAATTCTTGATAAGCTTTGGCTGTCTGTGCTGACAGCCTGGAAATGTTTTCTGCCAGAAACCATAATGGTCCCTCTTTCACAGTGCACTGACAGTGCAGAAATGTGAAACACCATTGATTATTTTTTCTTTCTAAAATTGTCTAGCATGATGCCTCGAACTATACTATCTGTAGGAAAAAGATAAATCTCCCAAGGTCATAATGTTGCCAAAGTAAAAAAGCTGAACACTTGCCTGTGCTCTTGTGAATATCTTTCACATATTTTCTACTTTCAGAGGAATCTTAAGTTAAATGTTTATGTACCATACCCAAGCAGTGTTTGTCCATATTATGAAAGCACATTGTAGTTGCTTAATAAGCAGTTAAATATGTAATGAGGCACATTAAATGAACACTTCTGTGACATTTTATGAGTACTTTTAAGAACAGAATCATGGATGACTTGCTTTGCTTAGAAACACAAAATATGACCTTTTTCTTCTTTATTTGACACAGGAAACCAAAATCGACTGCGTCAGGGTAGCCACAAAAGGTATGTTCATATTATGTCATGTATTCTGTATTTCAGCTTGCTGACCTTTCCTTCACATGGTCTTTGCAACTTCCAGAAGTGTTTATATTGCTAAAAGGCACCACTAAACCTATTACAGAATTTTAAATGATTCATTTGCGCCTCTAGCTGAGATGTAGGAATTTTGTTTGTTTGTTTTTAATAATAAACATATTACTGATTTTTAGTTGTCTACTTGAACACAGAGTGTTTAAAATATATTCTGTGGGTTTTTATATGATCTCACAATAAATATTTTGGACCTTTCTATATATCGTAAAGTTGTAAAATTGTCGATTGCAGAGCGCATACTAGCTGCTTATACCTCCGTAGTGAAAAATTACCCCTTACTCGTAAGCAATTATCTTATCTTAATTGCTTTATAAAAGAAAAGTGGAGAAATCATGTTCTTCATTTTCATGGTACAGATCAGCCATATTTATTGGACTGTCAGCACATGATACTACCATTTGTGAGACAAGTTTGTATAATTGAGACAGTCCTAGTTATAGGTTTGATCCCCAAACAGGGAAAGATAAACATGCTGCTGATATATTTAACTTTGGAGGCTAGGATCTGTCTATGATTATCTTTGTAGTCTCACCTGTTTAGTACCTCTAGCTGGTGGCAACTTCAAAGCCTGAAAAAGAAGGGATGGGATAGTATGATTATTAGGAGATTGTAATAGAGAAAAAGGAAAGAAAGTACTGCTGTGAGGAGGAACAGGTAATACCACCTTGCAGTTTGGGCACCTGGTAAGAGTATGAAATAAAACCTATTTCATCTCTGTACCACTGTTCCTTGAGGGAGATCACGCATGTTTCATAGTGACTATCCCTAACATAACTGATTCCAGCATGAATTCCTTTACATGCAGACTTCACAATTCCACCACCACCACTAAATCTAAATAGGATGGATGAGAATCTCATTACTTAAAAGTAACAGAAATGTTAGCATACAGTTGCCTCTGTTGAAAGGCTGGATCCTCCCTAATGTGATAAATACGTTTTTTATGGATCTTTGAACTGGTTCCTGGGCTTTTTTTTCCAAACCAAAGGAAGTAGTTTTAATTCTAATTTACTAACTGAATGCTTACTAAACCATAGAAAACTTTCAAATATCTACACTAAAACCCAATAAAATGTAGATGAGAGATTCATTGCAGATTCAAGTGGAATACTGTGGTATTGTTTTCCGTTGATACCAGGAGTGGACTACATTACTTCAGAAATCGTAATAGGTGATTAGAGGAATGGATTTTAAATTATTTGAAGATTTGTATTCCTAATCACTAATGGATGCTCAACTATTTCAGTTACTTGACTGACTGAAAAATCTTACTCTCTCATTTGAGAAGTGAGGTAACTTTATGGATTGGAATAGCTTCCATAGCAACAAGCTACTTTGAGCTAACCCATTTGGCAATGGAGATGTGAGAAATGCAGCTTTTATTTTAAACAAATCTCCATACATTTCTGTTTTGAAAGCATGTTTCAGAATTCTTCATAATACCTTTGTGAAGCCTGTAAAATGATGTGAGGGGACATTGTGAGGACTTTGAAACGAGAGGTGTCCTCAGTGGCATTTATAGTCCCTGGTGCAAAACTTTCTTGGGGGGCTTCTGTAAAGCACTGATTGCTATGCTTATAAACTGAATGTCTGTATTATATTTTTAAACTATATTAATTTTTTAAAATAAAATTGAGACCATGACATATTTTAATATGATATTAATCATACCTGTCTGTACAGATTTTTTCCCTTTAGATCTAACAGAGAGACTAGAGAGAAAAACAGACTTTTGTGCCTGTTTTGGACTTCCCACATATGGACTAGAAAAAACAGCAAAAATGCTTAATGTCTGTAGGTCAGAAGTCACCACACCTGCAGTGGGGCAAGACAGAGAATTGTCCTCTCCTGTTCACGTCCCCTTCTGTCCACACACCCCCAAACAGCTTAGTACAACATTAACATTGCCTGTACCCCAGGAAACAAAGGCTGCTTTGACTGCTGTGCCTGATCTCTTACAGACATGCACCATTTTCCACTGAGTTTTGTGACTACAGTATAGCTACTAGACAGTAAGCTACTTAAACTCTATCATGTGCTCATTGTATAAATCTATTACAGTGCTTCATACAAATAAGGTTGAGAACGCTCTCCAGTACAACATCTAGTTTTTGTGTACTAATAACATTTCTGAAATGTTTGTATTCTGGGCTTCTGTTATCTTTAAAGGTTCAGGTTTGGTGGTTTTTAAAGCTAAAAGGAAGTGCTTTAGGCCATTCATGTATGAAACCGGTACAATCTTTTAAATTAAGGTCTGATCCTGAAAATACCTACAGCCTTGTGTAGGCCATTGCAGTTAGTAGACCTACTCTAGAATCTAATATGTATGTGGGAAACCATATGCTTTTAGGCCCTAATCAAGTCAGTTATGTACCTAATTTTAAGCGCAAAGAATAATCTCACTGACTACATTGCAACTATTCTGTCTTAAAGTAGACATGTAAGTATTTGACTGGATAAAGGCCTGTTGCCATAAAGTATGCCCTGTAAAACAAACATGACAGTGCAGCCAACTGTCCGCTCATTTCTTGAAACTTCTGCAATTCCATTCCCGTGGAATTTGAGGGTTGCACCAAGCGCATTGGCAGCCCTTCCTGGGATCCAGGTCACCCAAGGCAACCTCCAGGCTGCTCCACTGAGCCAGCTGAGCTTGGCCAAGCCACCTCGTTGTCTGTATTAAGGATGTGTGGTTAGTCTGTTTGAAGTCTGCCCTCAGGACCAATATGGGAGTTCAGAACCTGACATGAGCATAGCTATATCATTTGCTAGTTGTATTTCCTTTAATTATCCCAACTCCAGATAATCTAAAAGTTGTTCGTGCCCTTGAGACCTTCTTAAGATTATTGAGATTCTGTTTTATCACTGAGTTTTTCAGTGTTCATTCCATAGCCCACTGTATGCTTTTGTATTTTTTCTTAAAATAAAAACAAATGAGTAAGTGTGATATAAAGATACAGAGTATTCTTGCCCCAGATCCAGCAGAACCCTTGAGTAGGTACTTTGCTTTTCACTCCAGTTGATGTCAACAGGAATAATGCATGTGCTTACTGTCAAGCATGTGCTCAGCTGGCACACACTAAACTGTGTTGCTGGATCAGAGCCAAAGCGCACCAGATAGCTTATTACCGTATTGACAGGCTTCTTGTTAGAAAAGTACAGCCTAACTCCAGAAAAGTACAGCCTAACTCTACTGGGTCAAATGCATGTGTAGGGTCAGTAGCTGGATAATAGTCTCTCATTCCATCAATTCTACTTTAAACAATCTCCATTTGTAACATTGTAAAGAATGCCCTTGTTTTATGACCATTACATTTTTACAAATTAAACCTCTGTTAAATGTGTTCTTTTAGAGATCATATAAAAATCCTGATTGCAATGACTGCAAGTGTAATTTAGGATCAGAATATTGGGTTTTGTAGACCTGAAAGTTCTCCTCCTGCTTCTGCTGAAGTCAAAGGGAACTTTTGCCACTGCCTTTGCTAGGAGAAGGATCAGATAGCATATTCTTGTGATGCGGAGTCTTCTGATCTTAGTTTTCTGTAGAGAAAGGCTTCTAGGACCTCTGTGACTATTTGGTGTACATACAAATGTGGAGACTGCAGGGTTTCCACTGCCATTATTTTTGACAAGATAATTAAACAAACAAACAAACAAAAATCAGGAAGAGATTTTTGTACCAGTGGTGATAAAGGTTGTCGTATTTTGCTTGAAATATGGCTTTCATATACCTACTCTTTCTTCAAGCTAAATGACTGTAAAATCTCTGCAGACGAAGTTGAAAGCATTCCAAAACTCCTCCAAGTTTATTGCTATCAACTTTGTGGTGGTTTGTGATTTATATTAAGACTATATTTCCTGATATGACTTACAACACTGTCTGAATAGAAATGTCTTGGTTATCTCCTAGGAATCCAGTTCTCAAGAGGGAGACATCATTGTTCTAATTTTGCAATATTGGAAGGCTTTCATTAATTATGAGAGAGAAAAGGATATTATAATATTTTAAATCCAATAGCAACAGTACTCTAGCAGCTACTATCAACACTGCATTTCAGTGTTGCAGAGGGATATTTCAAAATATTATGCAGCAGCAGTTTTGAGTTTAATTGTCTGCAGATGGTAGATGATCTATTTTCCTCACTCGTTGCCACATTTCTAATAGCACCCAGGCTGTTCTATGTAAATGAGTGATCTTTCATATAATTTTGTCCTTAATTTTCCAATATTTTTTCTTTGCATCATTCTCCAGCTGCATCATGTTGGATCTGACCTTTTAATTTTTTTTTATATTCCTTAATATATATGTATCATAGTGTGCTTAACCATTTAGAGGCAATCATAGAACTGCTGGCAAACAAAGAAATATGAGATTTTATTAATGTGAGCCATGGTAATAGTTATCTATACCAGTCAGTGATTGTTACAGCTCTGACAGAAAAGTCTGAATTCTTCAGGCACACAAACAATTCAGGTTTTTCAGCTTTTTCTTGTCTTAGTGGCAAAACATGAACTTGAAACTCGGACCTCAAACAGTTACATACATACCAAAGCATGCCAGCCCTCAGTGGTCATTCTCTGTATGCTGAAAGTTAAGTGTATCTGTAGTGTGTGCATTTCCAGAAGACCCAAGTGGGTGCAAGAAAAATGAATCTTAGCTAGCTCGGAAATATTTTACTTGAAAATTATCTTAAAAAAGAATTATAGGAAAAATGTACTATTATGAAATAGGAAAACAAAAAGTGAAACTAGTTCAAATTACCTGGAGAAGTTAATACTAGAGTAATCTGAATAAGCAGTTAACTTTCACTTAGAAAGCCCAGTGCTGTGATTAGCAGAGCCAAAGAGTCTCCAGTTTCCTCAAATGCCTTATATGTAAATAACGTGCTTTGAGTCCTCATCCTGAATGAAGGTCACATACAAAAACTTATTAATTTGCAGAATAACCAAACTAACAACTGAAGATGAAAAGGAACTTGTGGGAGTTTTTTGGTTTTTATTTGTAAGAAGTTCAGACAATGAACTATTGACCAAGATTCTTCTTGCTGGCCTAGCTTCAGTCTGGCTTTTTTTTCCCCTCATGCATGCTGACCTGGAAATCTTCCTTTGCCTTAGCTGCGATAATCGTGACTCAGCTTACAACACCATACATTCGCATCGCCCCTGCTGCAGGCGACGACCAGCTAACAGGTCAGATGTTCAAGTATAGACAAGTCATCATGCCCATTTTGTCTCATTTTCTTTGGCTCCTTTTCCCTGACGGTTTCTTCATTCTCTGCTCATAAATAGTTTTCTATGTTAAAAGTTTCTTTTTGTTTATAAAGTTTTCCTCAGCTCCATTAAATTCAATTGTGTGCTTGGCACCAAAACTTACACACACATCCCTGTACGTACAACTCCGCTGCATGTGCCCATTGTGTGTGTGATCTGTGGAATGTTCCTTCAAGCCTGATGTTGTAAAGAGATCTAGTCTTGCTCCATCCGTAAATTAAATGACAGTTTGAATATAGATATGTATCTGTGTACCTGTTTATTTTTTTTCTATATTATTAGATCAAGACACTAGAATTTCTAAATAATTTAGGCTTAAGAGTTGCATGTGTAAGTTAGGACAAAGATCTTGCATTAATGGATTTTTCTTTGCTGCAGAATGTTGGGAAGATCATATTTTCTGTCAATATTCAATATGCAAAAAATTAAAGTAATAAAATTGATTTCTTTTTGATTATGTCATACATGAGTTCTAGGATTAAAACAAAATAACCTAGCATGTGACATATGAGAATGAACAAGACTGTAAAGTTTTTAAATCTAATTGTCAAAGTAAACTCAGTACACAAGTGAGACAATTATTAGGCTGTGTGTGGCTTGAAGGCCAGTTCAGAATGTACCAGAAAATCTTTATGAACTTGGGGAAATGATTCATTTTGTCAGAAAATAAACACACGCATAAAGCTTTTAAGGGATTTGGAAACCTTTTTATTCTCAAACAGAAGCAAAGAGCATTAAAAACTCTAGAATCTGAGGTGAGTTTGATGGAATATGTAACAGGGGAAGTTAGACCTAGTCCATCAACATTTAGCATATGTTAAAATCATTGCATTTTTCAAGAATATTGGCATAGTTCCTTGGGAAGGATGTAAATGTTGCTACGGGGCTATCTAAGGGACGAGGAGGAGTTCGGATGCTTAGCATCTGGATGCTGCTATAGTCAGTAAAAGACAGTTAAATGATTCAGCTTAGGATAAGAGGATTAGTGACATGTCTGCTATAGCTTTTACTTCTGGGGTATGTGTTATAATAAAAAAGCTGAGTGATCCATAATGCCCAAGTTGCCATGTCAATCAAGACAAAGTTGTTGCATGTGTATTTGTATTATGTAATAACATATGAACTAACCAGAATACCGTATTTAGATGATGCCAGGAAGTCCTAGCTTGTTCTTATTAGTGCTGCTTGTCAGAAGCTCTGTCCACACACATTTTTATAGCTCAACTATTTTTTTACTTGAGAGTACAAATGAAGCTTTGAAGAGACAAAGAACATCTCTTCCATATCCTTGAACTTCAACAAGTTTTGATTTCTTCATCACAGGATTCAGATAAGCTTATATATTTTTCCATATGGAAAATTAAATGTTTTTCTTCTCTTACTTTGTTTTTATTTGTTTTAATGCAAAATTGGGTGGATACAGGAAACACTGGAGATACGCCTGTTCCACAAGAGGGAGATGGCTGTAGTAGTTAACAATGAGAGAACAGAGATATAGCTAGCATAGGACAGCCAGCAAAGTATTTATTTGGTTGCTTTGTCACTGGTGGCTCATAGCATTGGCACTCTGTGGTTGTCTGTCAGATCTGTGACTTTCATTTCCTTTTCTTTTTTTGAATCTGTTCTACCAGAAACTAATTTTTATAGTGAAAAGAAAGTATCAAATGATACCTGCAAACAGCATTTATGGCTGTGAAATGTATTAAAAAGCCTCTGAAATCCCCTCATCATTTTCACAATCCCTTCTCATGCTTGAAAGACTGTGTCATCAAAAGGAAAGAAGCGTCTTTCTCCTTCTCAGTTGCCACAACTGCAGTAGGGAGTGAAAAAACCTCACCCAGCCCACATGGTTGGTCCCATGACAGCAACAGGAATTCATGTTTTCCTACAGAGACATACTGTGTAGAGGTCCCTTAGGCCGGCTTTTCAACTTCAGGACAGTACAGCAATAATAGTATCTGCAGTATCCATGAGGAACCCAAAGACTTTCTTAAAGGAGGTTTACAGGAGCTGGATGCAGCTGGGCTGCATCAAAAGAATCGTGACCAACAGGTTGAGGGAGGTGAATCTTCCCCTCTACTTTGCTCTGGTGAGATCCCACCTGCAGTACTGAGTTCAGCTCTGGGGCCCCCAACATAAGAAGGACATGGACCTGTTGGAGCAGGTCCAGAGGAGGGCCATGAAGATGATCAGAGGGCTAGAACACCTCCCCTATGAGGACAAGGCTGAGAGAGTTGGGGTTGTTCAGCCTGGAGAAGAAAAGGCTCCGGGAAGACCTTATAGCAGCCTTCCAGTATCTGAAGGGGGCCTACAAGAAAGCTGGAGAGGGACTTTTTACAAGGGCACATAGTGATAGGACAAGGGGTAATGGCTTTAAACTGAAAGAGGGTAGATTTAGATTAGATATAAGGAAGAAATGCTTCATTATGAGGGTGGTGAGGCACAGGAACAGGTTGCCCAGAGAAGTTGTGGATGCCCCCTCCCTGGAAGTGTTCAAGGCCAGGTTGGATGGTGCTTTGAGCAACCTGGTCTAGTGGAAGGTGTCTCTGCCCATAGCAGGGGGGTTGGAACTAGATGATCTTTAAGATCCCTTCCAATGCAAACCGTTCTATGATTTTGTGATTCTGTGGACTGGACATGAGGAAGCAGGGAATGATGCACATTCTCCCTAAACTTTTCTCATACAAATTCCCAGACTGTGGAAAGGATCTACATGTAAAAGGACTTCTTTATGTGTAAATCATAGGATTGTTGCTAACGGTAGTTACTACAAGCCCTACAGCTGTAACTGTTTAACAGTGTTACTTAGCATTTTCTATTCGGTGCCTTTTCCTCACTTCTTTGCTCAGCACCAAAGTAATTACATTTGAGATCAAGAAATTACTTTTGTCTTTTAGCATTTGAGGAGATACATAACCAGCAGTGGGGAGGTCAGGATTGGGATTTTCTTTTTTTCAGGTGGGAAGCTGGTGCTTCTTGCATAATGAAAATTTAAAATCTTGGCTGCATTCCTGAATATTGTTACCAATTTTAAAAGGTCTTCCTCTTCAGAAAGATCATGATAATACAGTTCGGCTTTCAAGTCAACTCTACTTGCACTTACTTCCTCCACCCTCATCATCAACTCATCCTGGCCCTTACTGGTGCAGTTTATAAACAATGCTTTATTAGTTCCTCTTTGGCCTTCCTTTCTTCTTCCTTTTCATATAAAATTAAGATGACTTCCATTTATAGGATTACCTGCTATTTGCCCTAGATATCTTGACAACCACTCCTTGCTTCAGTATTCCTTTGCAGCCTGTAGCAAAAGGAACTTTTCCTTGCAGTTGTACTCAAATACCTACAATGTAGTTGTCCTTAAGTTATAGTATAATATAGCATGCTGTAAAGGTAACTGTGTGATTTTGATTCTTACAAGCCAAAATAGGCAAATTAGTGTTGTTAGTATTAGTGAATACAATATTATCACTGATTTAGTAACTCTAGTAACTAAGGAATTCAAATTTGGGGGATAGTGTTTAGCTTTCAGTGTTAACCTTACAAAAAGTAACTAAGTTGAAATCCACTCAGTTGACCCTACCCTCCAACAGGTAGGGAGAATATTTAACTATCTAACATCTGTCAGCCAGGAGAAAAGACTATGTATACATGAAGCATAATAGTCCTCATGATACCGTCTCCATGTTTTCATAAACAAATAAGTTTAACAGTACAGTTGAAATCATGTAGAAGGTTAACAAAAAACTTATCACATACATAAGTGGCTCTATGATCTTGACCTTAAAGTTGAATAACAAATCCATGGTTTTGAGAAAGCCTGAAAGCATTTGCAGTTTGCTTCACTGTTTTGTAAGAGACACTTCATGTAATAGGTTTAAATTGGCCATATTTGGTATTCGCTTGGCCCTCATCTATTTTGTTCTGTCTGCATTCTGATAAAATAGCATGCTTGGAATTATGATTAGGGTGTTCATTCTTTCAGGCATTTTCTTAATTGTTGAAATATGTCTGAGCTACTTATATTTAAATTAAAGTATTTCCATTTGTGATTTAGTGGGGCAGCCACTACTTTACTGGATATTATTAAGACTGATTTCCATAGAACGCCCTTTTTACTACCCATTGTTAATTACACACGCAGCTGGAAGGGAGAGTTCTGTATTGTACACTCTTCATAGATTAAATTCTTGGTACAAATAAGATACAAAAAGATACATCAGAAGTTTCGTAGAATAACTGATACTTAAAAATTGGGAAGAATTCTTAAAAAAAGATAGTGGCAATCTTAAAGCTTAAATGATTTTTACCCTGCATACCTTAAGGTCTAGATGAGCAGCATATTTTATAACCATGTTAAAAGCAGCCATAAAATAATCCCAATTGGTTTCTTCTCCCTTATGAAGTTAGCAGCATAATAAAATATACAGATTTCTTCAGATGTGTCTTCAATACATAGGAAGATTTATTGTTGTAGTCTGGGTCAGATTCTGTTCTCAGCCATTCCACTGAAAAAGTGAAAAAAATCACCTGAAATCATCGATTGATTAAATCGCATCCCCATTGATTTTTTTTTATGTCAAAGGATTTACTCCAGATTTATACTGCATTGCTGAAAACACAGTTTGTTTGTTAACACAAAAACCAACAGTATGAATTTGAGAAGGAGTGTTTTCCTATTTATCTAGTTTGTTGTCCTTTACAATGCACTTGAGGTATAGCAACACGGGCTGGACAGACATTCACATTCATTTTTCTGCATCCTGAACCATGTAACATTGATTTAGGTGTATTCTGACATGTTGAAACTTGAAGTGCTATTTTGGGTAATGGAGAACCCATGATTTCCTCGTTGAGACTACAGTGCTGTCTGTAATAACAAAAGTATGTGCAGATATGTCTGTCTGGAGGTTGAATACACCATTTTAGGAGTTTATTCTTCTCTTGGTACTTCTGAACAGCATTTACATCCGTGGCAGTTGTGGATAGTTATCCAGGGGAGAGCGAGCACCTATGTGGTGTAATGCCAAAGCCATATTACGATGCTGTTGCAAGGCCAAGCGACAAGGAAAGCAGAGTGAGAATGGATTTGACTCTCCAAAGTGGAATTCTAAACCTGTTTTTACATGATGGCCCCAGCGATTGTTGTACTGATTGTTCAAGGATTCTGGTCCCCTTGCTCAGCTGGGCAGAATGCAAAGCAAAAGGAAATCTTCCTAGTTTCTGCAGCACCGGCTGAATGCATTTCAATGGGCTGCAGTGTCACTTGTGATTTATTGCCCATTTTTGTTCTTTTATGTGTTATATTTGTCATTTTTGCAGTGACAGTTTCATCTATAAAACAGTATAGTTACAAGAAAATGTTAAGAGGATACAGGAGTACCATGGGAGCTACTGTTTCCTTTTCTCCCTTTTTTTTTCCTAGTACATTACAGAGTCAAATGTCAGGTTTTCTGTTTTTAAGACCGTGCAGCCAAAGCATCTAGGATTTTACACATAAGTACATTTTCCACAGAACACCTGAAGAAGAGCTGAAGTTAAACAATTAGACAGAGGGCCTAAAAATAATGCTGATAACAATTCACAAATGCTGAAATAACCCATAATATAAATACAAGCCCTTTCCAGCTGTAGTCAATAGAGAACTGAGCTGATTAGAAGTCAGTTACCAATGCGATTCTATTAGTGATACTAAGTAGTCCAGTTCCTGTTTTACAATAATAAGAATTCCTACATGGGTTTCTGAAAATTAATTAGCAGCCTTAGTTTTGAATGTGTTCAAGTCATTACAGAAATGCCAGAGGCTCTGATCAGGGGTTCAGGACCTCCTCCCATTCAACTCCTCTTACTCTGAACAGGTTGGGTTGGGGACAGTGGAACCTTTGTAACTGTCCTGCATGAATAGGAGAGTAGGGAGGATAAACTGCAGAGGGTCATACCAGCAGTTCCGCTCTGGCCACTGATGTTTATGGTTGGCCAAGGAGGTATGGGTCCATTAGCCACCCTGGCACTGTATCGCCAGAGCCGGTGGTATTACAGACCTGGGACAGGAACGGCTGGAGAAGATCCTGTGACCGAGAAGAAAGTATCAGTCTTTACCTACCTTTTAGGAAGGACAAGTAGCATAATTAGGTATGTTTTGCACTGTAGAAACTGTTTGTCTTTTATCCAGAGGAGTTAAAAAGTTGGTTGCCACAGAGTTAATAGTCAGTCATTGCAGGAGCTGTGTTACATCCCTCAAGTACACAACTGATTTGGAAATTTGAGTGTTCCAGTCCAGAGCTGAGAGAAGAATATGATTCCAAGTGTCAGTGTCAAATATCTCTTTCATGAAGAGAGTGAAACAAAGTTTAACTTAAGCCACTAAAGATGAATCTGTTTGAGTCTAGCTTGAAAAATAATCTATCTGCTCAGTAACGTGTAATCTTTATATGAGGATATCTGTGAGGCTGTTTGAGGTTGGACTGGGGGGGAAGGCACTTTCCTTAATCTCATTACAGAGAATGGAAACCCAGTCATGAAAATAACAATATGAATGAACTGACCAGGATAAATTCTTAACAGACTGAAAGAATCTCTGCCATCTGTGTAGTACCGGTCAGTATCACATCTAATCCAAAATATTTCAACATCAGCAATCTACAGAGAAGCAGAAAATATAAAACAAAGCAAAAATACCAGTAGGTAATTTTTAGATCATGGTTGTATGTCATATAGTGTGTTATTTCATTTCTGTATTAAAAAAATATGCCTCTGATTTTTACATTCAAAGCAGAACATGTTTTGCATGTACCACAATGAAAAATTAAGGAGAGACAAGGGAAGAGAGAGAAACTCAGAGATATAATTAGTAACTAAAAAAACCTGTGAATTTCAATGTTTCCCATCTGTAGTTATTGACTGTATTCATAAAATGCTAAGCAATTAGAATTTTAATTTGAAAGAAAATGTGGGACCAGTTGTGGGTAAAATAACCTGTAGTTCTCAGGAACTGCAAATCTGGTATTTGTATCACTGGAGAGTTTAACAAATGTGTAATGCAATATTACACGCATTACCTCTGTGTTAATGTATAGGTGAACGGTAAAATGCGTTACAGTTAAATAGAGTAGTACAGCAAAGAGGAGAGCAATGCTGTCGACTTGAATCAAAAGACACAGAACATACTACCTTGGGCAAAATAATGTTTCAGCAATTCACTCAGTTTAGATTCCTTGAAATAACTGCAATCTTAATAAATATCTAAGCTGCATTTGTCTGCTTGGAGTAATGACTCAACACTATGCAAGCCCTGACTGTAGTTATTGATGGGTTTTTAACACCTGCTTCTCCAGACATTGCATTGAAAATGTCCTTTTCTGCAGTAATGGGAGTTTGACTGCAAGAGCCAATGATTTTAGAGCTCTGGGAGAGGCATTCAAGTATATGTGTGCATGTTCAAGTCTTTATTTTTCCAAAACTTTGAAGTTTAATTTCCTTCTCTTCATCTGATTTTCTGTTATTGCTGACCACTAAGAAGTTTTTGTGTAAATAGAAAACTCCCATGCAAATGAAAGTTGAGTTACGGTTTTGCATAAAAGTGAGTGGAAGTTGCTGTCTCACATGGTTTCAAGCTGTCAAGAGGGGAAATACAGTAGTTTCAGGTTCTGTTTCATCTTTTGAGTTCACATCAGAAACACAAAGGGAAACAGAGGAAAAATGGTAAACTGTCATTGGTCAGAAGCAAACAGAGTATTCCTGAAACCTTTTTGAAGCAAAATGGTTATATTTTGAATTTTTCAGTATGCTGTCATTGAATTAGACAGCTTCTGGTTATGACTAAATGTGTCGATAATTAAAAGTGATATGAAAAGAACTGACAAGAAAAATGGCTATTTAAGGCACTCTTAATCAAATAGGACAGACGGAGATTTTTCTGTAACCCCTAAAACCTACAGGAAATATATGAAAAAATGAAATGTAAATCAGCGATAACCATTCAGAGAAGGCCTAGTCTGTTCTTGTCCCTGTACCATAATCTTGGTTCATCTAACATTGCTTCAGTTTGGACAGGTTTTTTATTGGCAATACTGTAAACGCTTCTGAAATGTGAACAAAAGAATTGCTACGCTGTATTGGCACAAAGACAGATTTAGAATTCTGCGGAATTATTTTTCCTTTCTTGTGCTGATTCTCCTTTCCAGTTCCTCTAGACAACCTTCCTGCCCCAAAACACCATTGACTCTGGAAATGCTTTAAAAAAAAAGTTTTGTGTCTTTTTTCCTGCTTTTTGTAAATGTATCACAAATATATCTTTACCTGCTGTGTACATCATTGCATGTATAATTCCATTTATCTTTGAGTAAAATGAGCTATGTTATGCTTTCCCCCAGAAAATATGTAGGTAGTGAATAATGATAAGTCAATTCTGAGAGCGTGATAGCTTTTGAAGGGTTTCTGAAGAACCCTTCATAAGGGATACAATGTGGAGGGAGGCTGGTAGTGGAAATCACCATGAAGGTCAGCCTCATCTATGAGCCAGTGGCAGCATAAGCCAAAAAATGGCGGATCTACCACTGGGATTCCTATACTACGTTGTCCTTCTGCGCCCCGCCCCCCACCATCCCTCCTAATGGCAAAGTAACCAGGGCTTCACTGACTTCCCATTTGGAACTGTTCATTACTGTTCCTGTAATTAAGTCCTCAGTTGCAGCAAGATCAGAAGACTACCTCACTCCACTACTTCCTACCCATAGCTTCAGGTTACTCAGTTCCCATGCTGGATGTGATCCCTTGCATTCATGGATGGAAAATAAAACAGTTGTGTTTGTCCATGCCAAGAACATCTAGTTCTGTAGGTGAGTTTCACCCTGAGTAGGTCAGCTCCAGAAACGTTACTCTGATCTGACTTTACATCTTCCCTGCCTGATGGAGGCCAACTGAGTACTAGCAAAACCACATTTTACCTCCTCTTCAGGCTTCAAATCCACACCTTTCCTGTTTGTAGAAGATAGTTGAAATAAACTTTCAGGGATGTCTGGTACTCGTTGACACTTTTCAGTATAGTTTCAGGAGTAGATCTGATGTTGAATGCATGAGTGTCAACCAGACGTCTCCTTCAGCAATAGGTCAAATTTAAATGTCCTTTGTAAGGGTGATGATAAATTACCCACTACTTCTATAGCAGTGGCTAGAAAATGGTGCTGACTTGCTTAGAAAATGCATTATGTGTGGACAGGATCAGTCTGGACTGACTGCTTTCATTTCCTTGGAGCTAATTTGAGTGAGTCACTCTTCTACCCTGAGTACCATTGGCTTGAGGTTATGTAGAGAACTATAAAGTGAAATGTTTTAGTGCTAAAAGCTCCCCTTGTTGTACATTTTACCTCCAGGACTTCTTGGTCACAAAAGTCAGATTTGTAAGATGCAGTTGCACTTCCAGTGGCTGCAAGTGGGACCTCTTTCACACAGCATCAGCTGGTAACCAGCCCTACATTTCAAAGTACTGAGACACCTGCAGTTCCAGCCCTTGTTGATGCCTCTTTCTCAGACCTCCTCATCCCTATTCAGTATGAGGCCTACATGTATACAGCTAATTTGATGCAAATATGTTCTCATTACTCCTCAGTCAACCTTGATCGGAAATTTGCATCTCATGAAGTCACATTGACCTTTGTTGTGTTTGGGTAGTCAGAGAGCAGTTTGGTAAAGAAGCCCCGTTTCTTCTTTCCATAGTAGTCAGGAGGATTCTATCTTTTATTTCAGTGGCGAGGTCTGTCTTTCAAATATGCTGCCATGACCTTTCCCTTTGTTGCCACAGAGGTCGTTGTGGCTGCTTCTTTGGCCACACAGAGTGAGTACTTATAAATATGTAACCAGACTTTTTTCTTTATAAAATAGACTAAAGCGTGTGGGGGTACCCTTTAGGGGTATTTGAAGGCTTAAGGTTCCAAAGACTTTATATTTTTTCCTTCAGAAATTACTTATTTCACCATGTCTGTATATTCTAGACTTGTTATTAATTTCTGGTTGTGGTGTAGCTGTTGAGTATGCTTTAAACATCCCTTAATAATCTCAGTGCTATTAAAGTGCAAGGACTTACACTTTCTTTCTTCCAGTATGAGTGAGGGCTTCCAACTGCTTGGGTGCCCACTGGAGAGGAAAATTTTTATGAATTTTAATTATTTAAATTTCCTTGATTAAGAGAAAAGGGAAAAAAAGAGCTAGCAGAGAGTTTGGTGGTTTTGTTGCAAAGGAGCAAATGAGCTGTTTATCAAGGCTTGCTTGCTTGTTTTCTTGTAAGTCCTTTTTTTAAAAAACACAGTCTCCAGAAAAATCCGATCTAAGGAGCCTGGATTAAAATCCCGTTAAAAAATAGATTGTGATGAGACTGAAAGATACGTGTCACACTGGAAACTTTATTTGTTTTAGGCATGTTTTGTAAAGAATGTTATTATTCCTGACAACCAGAAACACAGATGTTTAACAAAAAAAAGTCTTTTAGCTCCCATGCACCAACATGAATCATCCACCAGTGAGAGATACTGTTCATTTGATAGTCAGTTAAATGACTCATATTCATCAGTGAAGAAGTTCTTTGCATTTCTTTTCATGCAGTTCTTTGTCGCTTATATTTACATTTTTGTAAAGAATATCACAAACAAAATTAATAATTCATAATTATTGTTACACAGAGGAGCCTTATTTTGATAGTCCCTTCTTAGCATAGATCTTTTAACAAGGCTGGTTTTCCTTGCCTTTAAAAAACACCAAATAAACAACGTACCAAATCAGCATAGTTGTCTTATGGAAGTACAGAAATCTTTTTTAGAAGAGGAAGATCAGTACACACCAATATGTATTTTACCGATGCTAATAAATTACAGAGAAGATACTTTCCTGCTAAAATATAAGTGTTGTTTGCCCTCTTTCCCAGACATTCAAAAAATAAATTTAGTGAGCACTACACATCATAGGAGGGAAAATCAGGAGACATCAATTTCAACACTTAAATGGCTCCTGTGCTCAGCAAAACAGAAAGAAAACATAATCCCTGTCCTGTGGAAAAAGCAGTTTATGCATGAACATTTCCAAAAGAAGCCAGGAACAGAAAGGGAAAAATACTGTAAAAAGTAAAGCAGACCTTACTCTGAGGCATTTACAAAACTAATATATTCAAAGCATGGAGTAGAGAGAGAAAACTGAAAAAAAATACTGATCAAAACCACCTTCTGTCACAAATTATACCCTGCCCAACGCCACCCCGTAACTTCTACCGTATGGACAAAAAAGCAGTGCAGTTTTGAAGGAGAGCTAGGAGCACTGATTTGAAAGCTAACAATGAGGAAGGGGAGGGAGAACTTTCTCCCTTAGCTGGAGTTCTACCAGGAGTAATAAAACAAAGACTTTGTTAGCAGAATACATGCTGGCTAGCAGATGAGGACTGAATGCCAGTCACTTACAGTATAAACAGACTAGCCAGGGTGGTAACTCATTTCATCTACAAATCTGTATGTATTTTGGGTCTTCTCCAAGACATGCACAAATCCTGGCATCTGGAATGAACTTGAAACTCAAATAAAAAGCATGTTGGACTGGCTTGTCTTTTCATAACACCAGTAATGCTGCTACAGACTTAAAAATGAGGGTACAGTTTTCTGCAGTCATGGGGAAAATGGGAGTAGAAATGCTGAGGAAACTTCTGGAGGAAACTGGACATCTTGTACTACTGCCTCATTCAGGTGTATTTTACAGTCTGTGATACAGGATTGGAATTCTTGTTGATCATTCGACATTTATAAGAAGGACCTACCTCTGTGGAGCACCTCTTTTCATACCAGTAACACAGACATATTTGTGTACTTTCTTATTTTGTCATACTGCCTTTTATCCCAGCCCTTTCCTTTTGGCACCTCTGCTTTTCCTACCTATATGTTTATGAACCTTTATGTAACTTCCTTCCTTGGAACATCCTAACCAACATCATCCATAAAAACATTACTCTGTCCCTCAAATCACTCTTGAAGATCTCTTTCTACTGTGTTACTAACTGGAAATGCTGAATGATACCAGCTAGCTAAAAGAGCAGGAAGGATAGAAGTGTTCATTTATTTGGGTGTTGTAAATGCATTTTCTTAGGGGTATTTGCCTCCCCCTCCCGCCTGTGATTGCTACACCTGCCTATTACAGCCTAGCTCATCTAGATAGTATGCTTTTAGTGGCAAAGATTGCTTAGCTGTGTACTTGCACTGTTCTTAGCACAGTGGGGCTCCCAATCTGATTTAGAGCTTCTAGACCCTACTATCATACAAATAATAGAGAGTAATAATGATAGTAGCCTTTGTAATTTGAGTTGTCCTTGGAGAGCGTGGGCAGAGTCTTTAAAGCCAAGTTCTCTGATCTTTTCAGTCTTCTTACTTTGTGGCAGAGACAATAGGATCCTAGTGATGGATGTTCCAAGAAGTTATCACACCTCTCTGCCTTTCTTCTGCCTTGTACCATTTTGCGTGATTTCTGCCACCTAATCACAGTGCAACTGTCACACAGAGGTATAATGTTTCATTTTCTTGACTCACTCTATGAAATAAGTTAAAAGTAGGTGCTGAGATGTGATAGTTGAATCACACTGCCTGCATAAAAAAAAATCATGGGCTAGTTACTAACACAACCAGTTAGTCTCAAGTTTGAGTGGAAACTAGGACGATCTGTACTAACCGTATTATTACTTTAAAGCCTTGTAAAGTTAGCTGTTACATCAGTCACTGGAAGACCTGTGAATGAAATACAGTTGGAAAGGCTCGCAAGTGCCTTATCAAGCAAGTACCTTTTGAGAGCTTAAAGCTGCAGAAAAGAAGTAAAAAAAGAGGCAACTATGGTCAGCCTTGAGTGGGAGAAATAAAAAGAGACCAGTCTAGTTAATTAAAGGAAGGGATTATTTGTTGACTCAAATAGGAGAAGAAATGTCTGGATTTTTTAAAGATCGCTGTAGACAAAACAACCTATAGCTAGTTTTTAGTAGTTACAGCTTTAATCTTATTCCTTTTTTTGAAACTATAACTCGCAGCTCCTAGGCTATTGAGCCAGTATTATTTTATTGGTCATTCTTTTCTATACAAATGATCAGTCATTTCTAACTACATTTTTTGGAAGGGACTAATAAACATTGAAAAGCAAGTCCAAACTGTTCATTTACAGAGAGAGAAGGAGAGAGAGTTTTTGTTCAATTTGGTAGAGGTACATTTCTTTTACTGAAGAACATTTTCATTGGTTTTGAAAAACAAGATAACACTTGCATGTAAGTTAAAAGAATATTTTGCTTGACTAGTTCATTCAGTGAATAGTCCTAGCTTCCACTTTAATGAGGAATACTTCTGCTCAAACTTTTCTATCCGTAAACTACCTACAGGAAATTATTGTTTATGAAGTTTTGGGGTTGGTCAATAACATGGCACTTATGCCTTCTGTCTGTGTGAGAAAGGAAAACGAAATTTTCCACCCAAGGAAGTGGCAGAACCGTTTTCCAAAAAGCACAAATTACTCCTTTAATGCTAATACCAGACCTGTATATCTCTGATGAGAACTAGTAATTCTTCAAAGAGAGAAGAATTTTTTTACCCAGTCTTCTAACCTATGGTACAGAAATAGAAATTTCACTGCATGTGAAATTTAACTTAAGAATTCACAGCATGACAGACACTAAATATTAGCGACTAGAATATAATTCAGTTCTCAATCTGAAGAGGAGGTAAGATGCCAAAAAGAGGCTGAGTAATCACTAAACTCCAGAAAAGGAAATTCCAATATTAAGAAAATGTGAATGGGGTAGGTCTGAGAGTCAAAAATAAGTGAAATAAAATCTTTAGGTGTTTCATAGATACTACTTAAAAATAATATCACTGGGTCTTGCAAAGTACTGAAGAAAATGGGACCCATGAGGGAAAGCCATAAATCAGGCCAGCTGAATGCCATTTTTTCTAAGCGAAGAAAAAAAGATATTTCACATTTTAAATGCTGCTGTAGGGAAAGCCACAAAGAACGGGCAATAAATAAGTAAAAGAGAAATTAGAATCACTGAGTTTAATTAGAAAAGTAAATAACTAAGGGTATGGAACCAAACAATGTTACTGTCTCCACTTTATTCAATGCAGGAAGCCTATGGAAATAGTTTGCTGGGTTTTGTGGTGCCTTGGGGTTTATCTATAAGTGTATCTCTGTTTTTCACTTCTGGCAGGAAGCACTCTAGTTTGTTCTCATCAGGTAAGGACTTTCCAAAGTCAGCACCTTAATCCTTTTTAAACTGGCAGGAAACATTTCCTTGTCCTTTCATTTTCTAAGCAGCTCCCTTGAGCTGTCCTGCACTCACTGCTCTTCACTGACCTATTGCCTTTCTAGAGGTGGGCCATAGTATATGTGTCAGTTTGGCCTTGATTCTTCTAACTCCACTAGCCCAGACAGTGTCAGTAAGAAAACAGAAGTGAGGTTATTGTGCAAGTTTTAAAGTCAGGCTTCTGTGTGCCAGGGTAGAACCAAAAGCTTAAAAGTAAAATGAACAAAAAAAAAAAAAAAAACAAAGAAATGACTCATTAGGTCCACTGTTGTGAGGAAAATGCAGTGGGCTTAGCTCAGCTGTTGGCAACAATATGCAGTCTGTCATTAAAAACAGATATTTTACAGGAGATACAGAACTCCACTAGTCTTGTAGCTATATATTTTTAAAGGCTCTAGGGTGATCAAGGAAATTGAAAATGACTATGTCAGACAAACTGGTTGAAACAACAATAATAAATAGAATAAAATACCAGGACTAAAATATCATGATACAATAGTGTATAGTTAACACTGTTTCTGTAAAGAAAGATTACATTTCACTCAACCTTTTTAGTATGTGTCAGTACAGCAGAGTAAAAGAGAAACCACGGCACCATTTTTTTAGACTTACAATAGTAATTTTCCAAATCTCTCTTGAAAACATACAAACATAAACTAAAAGCACAAATTGACATTGTAGTTTATCAAGTGGCAAAATGAATTTCAGAGCTACTGCCCCTAGCTGCTTCGATCCCCTTACACACAATTCACCTTTTTCTCCATGGTGCCAGTGCAATTGCCTGTGTGGCTATAGGTTAAAAATCAGTTAAGAAGTAATTATGAGGTGAGAGACAAATATTACTCTAGATCAAAATCTACCTATCAGACAGAAACCAGAGAGAAGTAAACTGCCAGCTTTTATCATAGCTAATGCACTGAAGGGTTTAATAGTATATGCTGTACAGTATGTCTATTAAATACATGGAAGAGTCAGCATTGAGGCAGCAGCTCTTGAGTATGATGCTAGGTGATGTGGGTTAGCAGAATTCACACAGGACTGTGAAGAATTTCAGCAGAACAAAAGCGAACTGAATAAAGAGGTAGTACCAACTCAAATTTCAGTCTTGATAAATGCCATGTAGTGTTCAGCAGAGGTAAATTTGAATGACTTTTAACTCATAAAGGGTTCAAAATTGAACACTGCACTGAAGAAAGGGATGAAGGTTTCACTGTAAACCAGTGACCTGTTCAGTGTCCATCTGATGCTGAAATAAAACCAAACAGAATGCTAAGGGGGATAAAGAATGGGGTAGAATACAACAATTTGTAAAAATCCTGTAGTGGAAAAACTGAGGTATGTTAGAGGAATAAACAGTATTAAATAAAATGAAGAAAGTTGATCTAGAATTTCTAATACTAAAAGACTCAAGGGATGCTCAAGAAAGGTGAAAGGTGGCAAATTTGGTTCTTTTACCCAAGTGGATTTTGGGACCCACTGACACCAGGAAAGGATCAACATTCTATCAGGGAATGAAAGAGATGCTGAATGGAACTAAAGGAGAACTGAGATAATGCGAATATTTGGGGGTTTTATAATAATTAATGATAGGAGTTTTTAAAAGGCATGTCAAACGTCATGTTTCCAGTTTAAGACAATCTCTATTATGAGTCAGGCTGAGTCCATCAAGGTGGGCAGCTTTATTCTATTTTTATCTCAGAGTGGCATTACATGCACTTTTCTTAGACAATTTGAGATGATCCCTCAATTGGATAATCAATAGATGATGCAATATGGGAGTTTCAGTGTCCTGATGTTAGGCTCTGCATCTCTTCTCGTGTAGGCTTTCTTTGGAGAATTTGCAATAGTGGTGGATTCCCCAGCTTGTCCATGGCTCCCAAGAGGGTAATGCTTTGTGTTATTGAAGGCATTTCATGAAAGTTGCACTCCATGATATGCAGAAAATGTGTGTGCTCTGAATACGATTTTGATATTATCTCCTCTGCATAGTATAAGTCTAGATAGTTCCACTGAAGTGAGGACCCTGTGCTGTCAAAGAGAGACATGACACTGAGATAAAATACACTGGATAGTTGAGAGTTCTATGTGAAAGTGTAGCAAGGCTGCCTTCACTTACTTTTAATGTTTAGCATTCATGATCCCAAAACTACCACTGGAAGCCTTAATGAAAGGAATGAAACCATAAGGCAGAATTTGATTTTAAGAAGGCATCACCAATGAGTATTCCAGAAGGGTGAGGTAGCCTGAAGGAGATAATGAAGAACAGACTTTGGAAGGAAGCAGTCTTAGAAATCACACCTAAAAACATATTGCTTGTTGTTGACTTAGCATTCTTCCTTGCTTGGGTTTTAGATTTAAGAGAGGACTGTGAAGTCCTTATCATATCTTGCCATTTGAGTCATACTCGATTCGCTGCTTCCTGTTTGCCAAGTTCAACTCAACAGCTGCCTTTTGCACAAAGATACTCTAGATGTCTTCTAAGTATCTGCTACACTTTTGAGTGCCGTGCAGATTACAGCAATATAGAGTTTAACAAAATGACTTATATATGACACGAAGAAAATAAAAATAGAACTGTTTATAACAGAATTTTATGCATCTGCATTGAAGAAAGTACAGAGCCAGGTTCTGTTACCTTTACTCATATGAAGTAAGAATTTTACTAATTAGGGATTGTATTGTGTATTAGCAATACAGTGTAATGCTATCGAACTAATATTCTGGTGGGACTGGACACAGAGACAGGCAGCAGATCATCTTCTCTGACTTAGCACTCGCACAAAGTACCATGACCAGAATTTTCCAAAGAACCTGGTTCTTGAAGTTATCTCTAGATATATTTTAATTAAAGGTTATCCCCTTTTCTGGCAGCAATACCAATTGCTAGGTTCTCCTGGCATTCCTCCTGGTAAGGAGTTTTGAAGATGTAGGCCAAAAGCGTAACTGTGGGCACTCAGAAGTACTCACCATCTTAGAATATCCTGGTTACAACTGAGAAGAAACATTGGAAATGTTTTCATTGTACTTTTCAGAAAATCTCGCTACATGTAAACTGATCACTAATTTGCTTTCTTTCCAAAAAAAGGAAGTGAAGAAACATGTAAAATATAATTGGTGCTTTCAAAATCCCCTGTGAAACCCAGACAGTGAGATAAGAATGTGGTCTTAAAATATTACACTTCACTTAGGCTTTACTCTTCTTTCTCCCTTCCCAAAAAAGCTGTAGCAGGAAAGTGATCCATAACTCCCAGTGTCCACTTTATGGCATGGTGCCTCAAATGATGAATGCTGTCATGTTTTGATTAAAAAAAAATGCAAGTCCATAAAAAAAATAAAATCAGTTTAGTGAATTGAATGTTGCTTCCTTAACATTTTTCATCCTGAACTCATTTAGTAGAGGAAATGGATATTTCATCAGACATGGATTTGACGTTCCATCACATTATACAGTAAACAGTACAAACGATGTTATTTTTTTTAAATGGAGAAGCTGTAAGAGCTAAGACAGTAGCTGCTGTAAGGCACTGGTTATCTCATTTAAACAGATATTAAATGTGGGTGCCAGTGGTGTGATCATCAGCTGCTTCCCACTTTGTGAATAAATTGCTTAGAAGGAGTCTTTTTGCCTACCAGATGTGACCTAGATTTAGATTTCCAAAGGCAAAAAAAAAAAAAAGTCTATTGTGTAAAAAACAATTGCGGGTAAAATGCATGGTAAATGAGCTTATCTCACTTTTCCAGGTGTTTAAGCTAATATGTTATGGAATTACAGCTTCATTTATGAAAAATAATTGAGGAATGTTCCAGCAAATCAAATTTGGATAAAGGCTTAGGATAGTTATTGTGTCGTTAGCAAGTTTCTAAATGGCAGAAAGAAAAGGGAGCCAGCACAGATAATAAAAATATAGAAATTTGTGAATCTGTGGAGAGGCTTTATAAAAGGGTCAGGGCTGGCAGTGGTATCCCACCTGTGTTGTGGTCTTGCAAAATGTCGTGGAACAATATGAAGAATTATATTGCTGTCAGTGCATATGAAAGCAGGATTTTTTCTTAAAAGATCAAGCATTGATATCTGTTGGCCCTGGATAAGATTAATGCCATTGGTAGGTTAAATGTATAAACATTGAAAGAAAAACATCCTTATTCTTTTTCTCTCTCCTTTTTTCCTTTTACTGATTCCATAGGGGCTGCCACTCGAAAACCAGACCCAGAGCCTGAGAAGCAGACCGACCATACTGTTAAAATTGCTGGAGTCATTGCAGGCATCTTGCTGTTCGTCATTATATTTCTGGGGGTCGTGCTGGTAATGAAGAAAAGGTGAGCAATTAGTAAATGGTTTCTATGTACATAGTCATATCACAGCATCTCCTACAGCAGTTCTCAGTTTGATATTGGCAAAAGTATCCAGCCACCTTCATGCCCTTTGCCACAGAGTTTAGGTACTAAAGTACTAAAGTACTGCTCCCTTCCACCCCCAAAGCTTTTTTGGGTTTTTATAAAACCACAGTATCTGTTTCATCCCACAGCATTTTCTATGAATTAAGGTTTGTGGCTTTGTTATAGAAGAAAAACAACTCGAGGTTAATGATTCTAGCACTTTATGCATTAGTACTGCATGATGGACTCTAATAATAGAACAGTATCTCTATCCTGAAAGTGTGCGTCTCCACTCTGTTCAACAGATCAGCTGAAAGTTAGATGTAGTTTCATTCTTCAATGTAAAAGAAATCCTCAAACAGGAACTAGAGCTAACGTAATTTGTGCTAAGAATGGGGTCTATATTGTTCTGCATAAACTTCATTCCCTGAAAACAAATGAAAATGTTACAATGGTGCTGAATGTTTCCAAATGCTGGTTCAACACGCACACACATTGAGATTGTTTTGCTTTGAATATCATTTGAAAACTGCTACAACATTGCAAGTGTAAGGGTTTTAAACCTGGTTGCTTTTCTCAACACTGTAAAAGGAAAAATAAAAAAAGGAAAAATATCTCATAGCTAGGGAGGTGGCATGGGTAAGAAAAAAATCCATGCGATGATAGAAGCTAAGTCTAGATTGGGAGAAATTCATTAGCAAATAGAATTAAGGTGTTAGGTTGAATCTTGAGCGATGTGACATTTGCAGCTGTAGAGGTGGGGTTGGAAATGTGTGAGAGCTGTGTAAAGGGGCTGAGTCATGAATTCCCCTTCCACGTCTGCCACAGTCTTCTTACTGTCCCATAACCCCTCACCTCCTTGCCATTCACCCTGTATTATCCCGTTTTCTTCCTTTGAGAGCAATCTTGGCCTGATTTTGCTCATCCTAACACTATGTGATTTAGTTGTACATTAACTAGTTTGGCAGGTCTGAGCCACCTGAAATTCTTCCAGAGTTTGAACAGTGGAGGTGCACAGCTAAGGAGGCAGCTGCCTGACAGTGCCTCAGGGCAGGCAACAGAAGTAGCTGCTTTTCGCTCTCCTTGAAGACAGAAGCAGGGCCGTGAGTTAGAAGGGCTCTATGCAGAGAAAAGTGAGCTGTGGCCAGGGCTGAGGGCTAGGTCACGACAAGAGGTAGGTAAAGCAGTCAAAAGCTGCCATACAGAAGAGATTGAGACTTAAGCCCCAGGGTAAGTCTGGCTGGGGCAATGAAATTGACCCAGTAACCAAATCTTCTCAATAAAGTACAGTGTAGCAGTTAAAATCTGTTCTGACTTTGCAGTACTTTTTTCTTTCCACTTCTGATTTCTTGCATCATTCATACATTCGATTTTAACAGTTGAACTCCCAAGCTCCTCCCTAGGGCCAGACACAGCACTTGGCATGCAGGGAGGAAGGCTTCTCGCATTGTCTGGCCAATCCTTCTTCACAGGATTCCTGACCGGCATTCATCACTCTCTTCCAGTTCTGAGCCTCTCCTTAAGCGTTTGAGCCAAAAGTAGAATATATTCACCCAAGGGAGACAAGTTCTTCTTAATCTTGAAGGGAGAGCATTGCAAAATGGTCCAAATAAATAGTTTTGAAGTAAATAAGGCGTCCGGATCTCTGGCCAAATGGACGCTATACCAGCTCTTGCTTCATTCTCTGGGGAAAAGCTCTTTGATAATCTAATTGTTAGAGGCAGGAAGGCTCGAATCCTAAGTGTTTGCATGATAATGCAGAAGGATACTTGTTTCCTTCTGTCTACCACAGCACAGTAATTATTATTCACAGTAATTCTGTTGTTAGAAGAAAAGTGCATTATGTGAGCTTCTTTGGGGTTTGGAATAAATCTGCTTGTGACAGAGATGAAACTATTGCAAGTGCAAGTCCAGGAACTCTGTTACCAAATACATACAATTTCATTGTGTAGTACAGAAAGAATGATACGAATAATTTAAACATATCCCAGAATGATGCCGCAGCCTTGAACAAAACAAACTGTGAAATGAGTTGAAGTGAATATTAAAAAGTAAGAATGGTTCATCTGTGTAACAGGATGTGACTAGGCTTTAATGAGAGTTTCAGGAGGTAGGTATACTGTGTCCCAGACCTCTAAAGCAGATGCTGTAGCGTAGAAGGTCTTGAATACAATTACACTCATGACTTAAGCAAAAGATGAACCGATTATTCAATAGATTGTTATTGGTGCATTAATTCACTATGCTGCTGAGAGCCCCTATGGTTTCACCTTGGTTCAGTTACTGTGTATACATTATGCATTTGAAGAAAATGTATAAATCATTCTGCAAGCTTAGTAGAACTGTAGTGTTTTTGCAGTTTTATGATACTTTAGGTGCTACTTTGTGAAACAATCTTATCAAGCTAGCATGTCGTTTGACTACTGCACTTGATCATTTTATTTAATTGACTTTATCAGGAGTTTTACTGGAGTAAAGATCTGAGTGAAAAATAAAATAGCACCTTGTAATTCAGTGGCACCGTTCCCCTGAGAAGCACTTTCTTCTCTGCACTATTATGTGCAGACTCTCTGGGCTACAATGCTAGGTTTCACCGCGCTGAGTCTACGTGCTCTGAAACTTGTCTTGCTTGGACTTGGCTACAGCGATACCACATTCACACTCCACTATCCCAAGGCATATCCCAAGGCATATACTCTCTGTTATTCATTCTTTCATGGAAATGGGTCCTTGTAGACTTGATCTCCAGATCTCACCAGGAGATTAAATTTACTCTGTCTCTGGGGCTTCACAGTGCTTAATTAACTTAATTTCAAACCATTTCTTTCCATTGTCAAGAGATTAGGAAAGCAGTTTTACTGTACATGATAACCATGACTTTGTCCAATATATTCCTTTAATAGCCACCTCATTTCATCCAGCAACCATTCTTTTCTTGGTTGGTGCCAGGCACCACAGATTTTCACAGATTAGCCTCTTTGACCTTTAATTCAGTAGCCAAGTAGACAAGACCAACATTCAAAGCAGAGTTTTCAGTGCAGCACAGACACACTTTGGTCACTATCAAAGCAGTAGGTAGAGAAGTTCTGCAAATATCAATAGTCATTAGGCATCATTATTAATTTCACTATATAATGGTCTTCTGAAGTAGTTAGATTATAAACTGGGTCACAGAGAGATTAGGTGGCCTAACTATTCAGTGTATGGTATGGCGTCGCTAGTGAGGGTAGTAACATCATGGACACTGAAATATTTTCTGTGTGGACAGAATCTGTAAACCAGATTTGTATGCTTGTCACCTGGCTCAGGGGAAGGCTGTTAGTGCTTTCCTGTTTTTCTTCCCACTTGGTTGTTCTGAGTTCTTTATCTGTCCTGTTCTATCTTTTCTTTATCCATTTAACCACATTCCTGCATAAAGATGTCATGTAATGTAGACTAGGAACCTGCAAGCTATTCCTAATACCAATATGGTCATACCAATGAGATGATTCTTCTCTGTGAAGTCAGAATAATGCCAGTAGGCTTTCCTCTCCTCAGCTGTGCTCTGAATCTCTCACGTAAGAGCTAACACAAAGTCAGTGGAAACCTATACATGTATTTCCACAATATTGCTCCACAATAAAGTGGATTTTGAATCTGATCCTGAATATTAAATCTCAGGCAAGGCCCTTGATCTCTGCCAGTCTTTGATATACCTGCATAGGACTTTATAAAAAATAAAAACATAAAAAAATAAAAAATGCAGCAAGTAAGTTCACCTTTTGGTCAACTTAAAGTAGAGCAGTGAAAAATGAAAGACCTGTTCCCACAACCTTTGGAAAAGCAATAGCAATTAAATCAAGACTTGGAAAAATCAGAACATTACTGCTTTATTCTTTTTTTTTCTTTTATATTCTATTTCAGCTAAGTTTAAAAAATATGCAGAAGTTGAGAAACTAGATTTGTTGGTCCAAGGTTTGCTTAAAAGTATATATATCTTTGGGGCAGCTATTTCTTTTGGGGCTACCATTTTGCTGCTGCAGTGGGAGTGCGGTAAGGAAGCGGTTATTAAGATTTAATTACATTGCCTTCTGCTTCAGTTGTGGAATGGAGTTTCTCTGATCATTGCATTTCTCCATAAAAAGGTTATTTTCTTTTGCCTATTTTTAGTTTCTGTTTTCAGCTGTCTCTCTGCCTGTGCCTTCCAGTAGTTTCTAACGTATGTAATTGTGGCATCTGTTCAACTCAGAGACCCTGGTTCTTGGCAGTGGATAAGGAAGGCTTTTGCACTCGGTGGAGCTGGGCTGGGAATGCATTGGTCCCATTCCCTGATAGCAAATCAGATTGTTCAGTTATACACCTTTGCCAACAATTTCGAGCAGTTAGGATAGAAATTGGAGATAATAGGGCTGAAGGAAAACTCCAGTCTTCTCTCAGTGCTACCCCTGAACCTCGTTTTTCCCTCTAGGCCAGCTACAAAAGAGAGACAATGAAAGAAATCACTGTGGTAATTACACAGTTCCAGAAGTTTTCCCTTCCAGTGGGATGGTCCTCCTGCGGCCAGCTGCATTGATTTTGATAAATTTTATAGTGGGGCCTTATTCTACAAGTGACATTTATGAAATTTTTTTATGTCTTCAATCCTGAAGGATATAAAAGTGCTTTATATTATCACTATACACAGAAACAGTTTATTGACATAAAATAACCTCTCTAGTGGGCAGTGACTGAAGAGCCATGCACAGAAGAAAATTTGGGCAAGGTTGGCCAAAATCTTTGGGTCACTCTCTTAAAAAGAAGATGACTTTTCATACATAGAGAGAAAGTTTGTATATATTATGTAGGAAGTAAAATGGAACTTGTCCATATTTCTTAAAAAAGCTAAATGTTTTCAGTTATGAATGGTGCTTTTGCATGTGGCCTGAGGACTTGCAAGTCTAAAACTTTTTGCTTCTGTAGGTTTTTAATTTATACTTTCTACCTATTTTTTTCAGTGTCTGGTATTTGTGAGCATCAAAAACCACAGTGCTCTTTTTCAAGGACTTGAATATGGAAAATCCCACAACTGTAACAATATAAAAATAAATGAAGCTTAAGACTTTTAATTTTTCTCATCTTATACAATTTTTTAATGGGACATTTACACAAATTAAAGCTCCTGGATTTTCAGCATTTTTTTCATAAGGAACAATTTATCTCTATAACATATTTGGCAGAATTCTGCATATAAGTACCAGCAGTGTTTCACTGATTAATTGTATTTATTGTTGTTTCTCAAATTATTATACATCTTTTAGAAGTATGAGAACATTTGTACTAATTACGTTAAATATTTTTCATGGCAACATATGGCAAGAAACAGGGGTGGCAGTGTCATGAGCTTCTAAATGAAAGTGAGAGAATGAGTAATTCTGAAAAGAAGGGCAGGGGGAGATGTGATTATGACTGAACCAGAAAACAACCCCTTGCTAACAGAGCAGGTAGTTGGTCTGCTTTGATAGGACCTGATCCTGTGCTCCTTACTGAAGGCAATGGGGTATGTGCTGGTGGAAGAAGCATATAACTGTTTTGTAACTTTCCCCGTACTCTATTCTTAGATATCTTTTAAAACTCAACTTTAACAGGTGTGCATTTTTGCAGATGTGCCACATGATTAAATATTCAGTATCTAGCCTCTTGTGTTTGAACAATACTGTTTGCATCAGAAAAACGGGAATAAAAACTGGGAAATATTTCTAACGGCATCTTCACACAAAGAAGATGAGAGAGAAAATTTGATGAAAGCCTAGTTTTCAAAGGGATGCCTGAAGCATGTAGCTAGAGGCAAGTTAACGTTATAGTCCTTTGCAAGACCTGTTTACATGTTTCTTCTGTAGTCAAAAGGCTGTATGCATGTGCTGTAAAAATTACAAATGCCTACATGGTTTCTTTCAGTCTTTTATCTTACCAACATGTGAATGCTGCTTGATGTTATGCTCAGAGATGTTTTAAGATCTCCAGCCTGTTTTTAATTGCAGTCAATATATGAAATTTATTTGGAGAGTCACAGTCCTGCTTGTAGTGGGCTCATAACTGAGGGAGGGAGAGAGGTAAAGTGGAAGAGCGTAGCTGGAGGGCTTCTATACTTTGTGCTCATGCAGAGCATGTCTGAGTGGAGGATCTGGCTGGGCGAAAGGTGATGCAGGAAAGACTGACTGGGTCAATATTTCTCAAGATGGTGGTGCTAGGTCTCCAACTTGTTCTTTGTGACATTCACGTGGGCAGAAATAACAGGGATACAGGATCAGTTCTTATTTTTTCTGTTGCCACATGGGGAAACACCACTAAAATAATTTTAGCCAGCAAGGATAGCCTTTTTATTTGCGTGGCAAGAAGTAATTTTTTTTCTTCAGAATTTAAATGGTTATTAAAAAAGCTGAGATATTATAAAAGCTGTGGCCATTGATTTTTCCCCTCTGGAAACAAGTTCTAGTCCTCTCAATGGCAGAACTGATTTCTTTAAGTAAAGAAAGGGATATCCAAAGATTCCCCAGTACTATAACAGGAAGAGAAGCTTCTTAATACATGTTCTGAAATTCTGCATTGTTAAACTTCTAGCACCATGTTAGAAGTTCCATAGCCTTATTCCTAATGCAGTTGAGGTGTAATTGGAGGTGTTTTATCACTTTAATTGGGAGTATATGTGTGTGTAGTATATGCAGAGATAAATATACGTTAAATATCTAACATTACTTAGATAGTAGGTGTACTTTAAGGTGCTTTGTTTTAACAGTTGGAGATGCATTATATATTGTATTGCTTAAAGTTTTATGGAGATTGGATATGTCATCTGTCTGTTCCAGACATGTTGCATGATATGCCCAGATATGCATTCTTGCTACCTTTCATTTGTGTCACCGGTTCTGGTCTCAGTTTCATCTTGATTTTTCATACATTAATATTTGGCTTTTCTTTCCTTCCATTTCATCTTTTCCACCACTGCCTAATCCTTCCACCATCATGGCAGAAGAAGCTATCACTCCTACACTTATTACCTGTAAGTAACTTCTTTGTCATCAGAGACACACTTTCTGCCATGTTGTTCCATGCATAAGCAGTGCATGCTAATATTGAAAGTTCCTTTATAAAAACAGACTTTGTAAAAGTTTTATCAAGGTAAAAACAACATGGTCAATAATGTAATGAAATATTTAGCTTTATAGCAGTTTCTTATGCCTCATACTGTGCATTAGAGTCCTTTGAATATCGTTATGTAACGAATTTTCTTAATTGAAAAGTAGCAGGTATAAATATCACTACCCTGCCTATGAGAAATTTTCATGCCTAACTATTTTTAGAATTTATTTAGTGGTTTCTTTCTCATTTGTTCTGTTGAAAATATAGCATTGGTTAGACATGTACAAGCATTTCCATTTGCTGCTGTGTACATATTACTACTTTTTCATGAATAATGATCATGCATAAACGTCATGAGTTACCGTTACTGGAGTGAATTTCAAAGGAGAGAGCACTAAAAAATGAGGGCAAGATGAAGCATATCTTTGAGTAAGTAAGTAATAACTTTTCATTTTGATACAGTCCTTAGTAATACCATTATATCATTCTTTATTTACCCAAAGCCTTCTTTTCGTTCCCTGCTGTCAGCAGGTGATGAACAAGACGGGTTCTTCTGTGAATTTAGCAAATCCCTTTCTAGGGCTATTCACCTTTTCTTGCTTTTCAGGTGCAAGGAGTACATGATAGGTTTTGGATTAGCAAAATATTAGGGGTCTTGCTTACTCAGGAAATGAGATGCATTTAAGCTTGTTTAATCTTGTTGGCCAGCAGCAAAAATCAGCTGTCCAGTAGATATCTGTCTTCTTTAAAGCTCATGGGAAACTAGGAGATATTTTTCTATACTTACAGAAGATGGGGTGTTACATGCATGAGACAGACTGTAGTACTAGTTTTCAGGTACATATGGTAGTAACATGCTCTTGAAAGGAACACATTTCAGTAATGTTTTTATTTAAAAGCAATATTAAGTTTCTCATGTTCCTTTTTAGTTGCTCTTCAAACTTTTTATATAAATACTTTTTCAATTAATATTTTGAAAAAGCATCAAACATTCATTTATAGAATTTATAGAAAAATTAGTAAATGTTTTCTAACTTGAAAACTTGGTAAGCAGAACCATGCTTCAAATGAATTAAAGCAACTAAAAATTTAAACTTCTTAGTTGAAATTCCCTAAGACTTCTGAATATATTGAAACTGCTCATTTACTTGGTAATTCAGATTTCATATTACACTGTTTGACACTTTACATATAGTGCAATTTTTTAAACTGTTCTTTAAAGCACTGTATTAATGTGAAGGTCAGAAAAAATTATCTCTTCCACAGATACAGTATTTCAAAATTTGTTTCTGTTCCCAAGATGAAAAGACCGTATTTTCCATTAAATAGGCCTTCAAAAAAAAATACAGTTTGGGACCATTTAAATGTTGTTTTTAAAATGTCAAAAGAGTATAATATAGTAAGTCATATAGTATGTTGTTGCCATAACAAGTAAATATATTTAAATTAATATTTTAATATGATTCATGTCTCAAGGCTAAGTCAAAAAACAAAATTGAAACAAATGGAACATTAAATGAAACCCTGTTTCATTATTCAAAGAAATCGGATTATATCTTTTTTCTTTTTCCACTGACAATGGAAAAGACATGAATTGAAATGTTTCTGTAAAGTTTTACAAACAGGTTTTGCCCCCAGTTTTGCAATGATAGAGACTGTTAATAGTGAGTGGAATAGAGCTTCTCTTGATTATTTAGAGTACTCTCACAGCAGCTCCAAGAAAAGATCTTTTTGTTAGTGTGATACAAATTCAGTAACTTTGTAGTTTGGGTACATTAACTCTTCCAAAAGAAACTGTGTGATCTTGACCTTGTATTGTTTTGCTCCCTGTCTGGCAAACGAAGGGAAGTAAGAGCCCTGAAAAGAACAGACAAGATCAGCCCCCAATAGGAGGAAATATTTTGGACCAAATTCTCCACCTGTTTACGCACCACGCAATTTCACTGAAATTGGTGGAAATCTTACATGAATGCAGAATTCATTATAGTTTTATTTTTAGCTGAGGAAGTTGGTATGGATTATAAAATGTTCTATATTTTGAGAAACATAATTTGAAGTACTCTGCCATTGCTAATTTACCACTTCTATACTGAGTATCATATTCAAATTTACTGATTAGTCATTGTAAATGCAAGCTGTAACATCCAAGCGAGCATCTATGCACTGAAATAGTTACTATTGTGTTGTATGCTGCTTTCCTTATGTGCTGTGGGCTCCTTTTCCCTAGTAGACTGCAATCTCTGCCACTTCTAGATCCATCCTAAATTAAAATTAAAAAAGAAAAAATTGGCAGATGCCTAGAGCTGCTGATGAATCATCAGAGGTGGACCTACAGCTGTGAATATTTGGCAGAGAATTATTTCCATTTTATCTTGTGTTTACTAGTTAGCCAGTCAAGAGACGTTACAGAAAAGAAGTTGAGTACTGCTATTGAGAATTATACTTCTTTTTAATGGGCTTAAGTGCCTCTGCCAGCATCTTTCCTCCCACTCTTGCTTTCCTGAGAACTGGTGCATTTTTTACCTTTCACCTCAGTCAGGCAGTAGATTTTTTTTTTGTCTGGCCGTAGTTAGTCCTGTATGAGTTCTTTTGTTCTTAAGATTAGAGCAAATTTAATAGTGCTCATTAACTCTGCAGCAGGTCTTTTGACTTTGCAGTTGATTCCAGGTGGGAAAAGAGAAGAATGGAGACGGTGTCGTTAGTGACACTTGTAATGACTGGTGTTCTCAGCATGGCAGCCGGCGCTGGCATGACTGCTTTCTCCTGACGCATTTTCTGATGGGCAAAGCCCCTGTGACATTGGCCAGAGAAGGAAAAGTACATTAGTAGTTTGTTGTGTAATTATGGCTAAATGAACTAGACAAGCCTGTTGTTCAGGTGACGAGTGCCACTGTGCTGACTGATGGCCATTAACTTTTATATTTGAGATCTTCATTTTGATAAAGATTCTGCCCTTGGAGATCATTAATCATTAGTCAGAGCTAACATAGCTAGATTCATGCAAATTCATGCATCAGACGAACAAAAAGAGTGCTTGGACCATCTGAGTTTAATCGAGACACTGGCGCTTGATAGAGAGTTTGGGGAATTCAATCTACCCCAAATTCTGGGGCAGACAGATAGTTACAGATTGTAGCTGTTATAAGTTGCTTTCAAGAAAAGACTTCATTACATTGCTATGAGTAGGATGTATGCCCAATTAAAATACAAAGTTGTGAAGGCAGATTTTAATGTTGTCCCTCAGTTTGAACTTGATATCAAAATGGTATGTTATGATTATTATTGAAATTAGGTACATATGCAACCACGGTGCTGCACAGCAGTTAGGACCATAACGTTATTCTATTTTTGTGCCTTTTCACAAATCATTTCAACTTGTGAAAGGTGAAGTAGGGAAATAGGAGACAATTATTGCCCAGTATTCTTATAAAATACTAATCATGTTGAGATCTTAATAGTATGAAATCTGATATTGTCTGTCCCAGCACTAATCATCTAGTTAGGTGATTTAGGACAGAAGTGCATCACAGATACGTCCTCTGTATGGAAATCTCAATTTCCTAATTGAGAAGCCTAATACAATGTTGAAACATTACTAAAATGGACTGTGTAGGACTAGAGGTCCTATTGCCTGGTACTTTGTGTATGACTCAAAGAGGACAAAATTCCTCCTGCAAGAAAATTAATTCCACAAACACTGAGCTTTTTCATATAAATGTGAATAAAAACATACCCTCCTTTTCATGAGAATTTGATAGTTTGGGGCCCAGTTGAAGTACACTTTTCTTGTGTATCTGACTTGAGCTCAGGAGCCTGGGAGTCTGTTCTTGGTTAAGTTACCTCTGTGTCTCTTGCTTTGCTAGCAGATTTTCAGTTCTGGCTTCTAGAGCTCTGTAGAGACTTAATTTGTGCCTCATTTCCCCAATCCCATTGCAATTGACCTAGTACTTATGGCAGAAAGCACAAGGTTAGCAGATTTGCAAAATGACCCTAATAATCAGAGTCATAAAATTTCAAAAAAATCAATGGTGTCAAAACTCTTAACAGTGATTTCAGAATAATTCCAGGAAATATGCAATCATCACATTTAAAACATCTGTAGTAATTTGAAAACACTGAGAGAGGTTAGAAACAGTCCTGTATTCTCAACTGCAGCTGCCCCTGGAACTAGAATAAGTTCATCAGTTTGCATCTTGCAGATGGAGGAGAGCACTGAACAGAAAAACATGAATGTGTTTGAACTGTTTGATGTGTTTGATCTGTTAGACTATGCCTGTGATCTCTTCTGCATCTTTAAATATGATAGTTACATAGACTTGTATCATAGAATCATGTAACCCAAAATATACATGGATTTCTGTAATTGTCTTGTAAGCTAGACTTAAATGATTTGGGGACGTCCCATGAGTTTTGTTGCATCTGGCAAAGTCTAGAATGCCAACATATTGAAATCTTTGGATAATATGCAGTGCCCAAAATAGCAAGGAGGGTGTTTTACTAAATCGCCATTGCTGAAAAATACATTTGTGGGTGATGTGCCATATGCTTTAAGCACAGGAATACGATATCTAGCTTTCATGCGGAGATGCTAAGCAATCTCAGAATTAGAATTTTATTTTTAATTAAAGTACACCACATCATTTTAAAAAATCTGTCTGAAGTCATTACTCCTTATACTGATTCCTTGTATCTTCTGATTCTTTTGGATCTGATTGTTTGCCTTATAGCCAAGGCCTACATTCCCATTTCTCTGTAGAAAAAATTGTAAATAATTCTTAACAGTCAGACCACCAGTAAGTAAGCAAATCTTTTTTTTTTTTTCATTTATTAGCTCTTTCTGAAGTATGTGAGCCCCCCAGGGCAATGATCTGACTATACAAAATAGCTTTCTTGAGGTGCAACAGGGATCAGATCATTCATGTGGAGGAATAGCTCTGCTTTAGTTCATCTTTTCTGGGCATGTTTAGATACTCACTCCAAGTTACTTTTCCAGTACCTACGTGTGGGAAACCCATAGTCATTTCTGAAGTTACCCAGACTTTTCAAAACCACATTAGCCCAGATGTGTTCAGTGAGAAACCATAATCTGTAATGTGCTACAAGTTTGGGTTTTTCAAAACAAATGGGTACTACAGAGTGAGGTGAAGTATCAGAAGCGATGGATTGCTCTGCTGGTCACAGTCAAGCAGTGTCAAACAGAAAATTTGCAGATGAGCTGGGGTTTGGAGATTTTTCTGTCCTGAAAGGGGCAGTTTCAGTTTACACTGGTTGTTTCGTGAATGTACCAGACATGTAGTGTGGGAACTAATGTAACTGTAGGAAAAATAGATGCTTGTGCAGTCTAGAGACATCTTGGTTCTTTCCACATTAATAAAAGCTTTGTCTTGCTTTTCTAAACTAATATACAGGGATTTGAATTCAATACTGAGATTGCTTTTAGAAATTGTGGAATCCATATACTCTTGTAGGATAAGCCTGAAAGCCTGTCTTTATTGTATATAACACTGAGACATAATGCATACATTTGGGAGGGGACAAGAGCATAGGGACAGGTATGTGTATTAAACAAGTAACCTTTGTATTTGAGTATTTGTATTGCTGTCCCATATTGAGTCTTGTTCAGTTAATGTTACAAGTTTACCAGGACGGACTGTCTTCTCTATAAAATTGTGGACTGAATTAATTCCTCAGTTAGCCTGTTGACATTGTTTGCCACTTCCTAAAAAATTTGGTTCCCAAATCAATCGTGCTTACTGTCAACAGCAGTCATTCTGGGCACTGAGATTTTGCCATTATCTACCATCACTGTTGAATTAGACTTTCAAGAGGGTATAAGGTGAATCATTTTCATTCGCTTGGTTTAAGACTTTTCCCTCAGGAAGAAGGTGCAATTCATGCATTTTTTACTCTGAAATTGCATTTCTGTATACATAGATAGCTCAAAACTGACTTCAGATTCTTCCATTTTAAATATCCAAATAGAAAGTTTTTCCTTATTTTAGTGTTAGTATTTATTGTACAAGAGAGGTAATGGCATTGGAAACTTATCTTCTCTAAACCCCAAACCTGCCATTACACTTTGTGTGATTGTAAATTTGTTAACAGTAAAGAAGCTATACTGCATATTAAGACCAAAACTCACTTCATAATTTATGTTGCTAAAGGCCGGTGTTTTTTCTAAAAGATTGAAGTGTTTGTTAGTTTTCAAAATGGCTTAATGAAATCCAGTTGGCAGCCAATCACAAGTGGTGTTCCCCAGGGCTCAGAATTGGGGCCAGTTCTGTTTAATATCTTTATCAATGATCTGGACGAGGGGATCGAGTGCACCCTCAGTAAGTTTGCAGATGACACCAAGTTGGGTGGGAGTGTCGATCTGCTGGAGGGCAGGAAGGCCCTGCAGAGGGATCTGGACAGGCTGGATTGATGGGCCAAGGACAATTGTTTGAGGTTCAACAAGGCTCAGTGCTGGGTCCTGCACTTGGGTCACAACAACCCCATGCAGCACTACAGGCTTGGGGAAGGGTGGCTGGAGAGCTGCCTGGCAGAAGAGGACCTGGGGGTGTTGGTCGACAGCTGGCTGAACATGAGCCAGCAGTGTGCCCAGGTGGCCAAGAAGGCCAATGGCATCCTGGCTTGCATCAGGAATAGCGTGGCCAGCAGGACCAGGGAGGTGATTGTCCCCTGTACTCGGCACCGGTGAGGCCACACCTCAAATACTCTGTTCAGTTTTGGGCCCCTCACTACAAGAAAGACATTGAGGTGCTGGAGCGTGTCCAAAGAAGGGCAACGAAGGTGGTGAAGAGTCTAGAGCACAAGTCTTCTGAGGAGCGGCTGAGGGAACTGGGGTTGTTTAGCCTGGAGAAACAGAGGCTCAAGGGAGACCTTATTGCTCTCTACAACTAGAGGAGGTTGTAGCAAGGTGGATGTCGGTCTCTTCTCCCAAGTAACAAGCAATAGGACAAGAGAAAATGGCCTCAAGTTGCGCCAGGGGAGGCTTAAATTGAATATTAGGAAAAATTTCTTCACCGAAAGGGTTATTAAGCATTGGAACAGGCTGCCCAGGGAAATGGTTGAGTCCCCATCCCTGGAGGTATTTAAAAGACGCGTAGATGTGGTGCTTAGGGACATGGTTTAGTGGTGGAGTTGACAGTGCTAGGTTAATGGTTGGACTTGATGATCTTAAAGGTATTTTCCAACCTAAACGATTCTGTGATTCTATGATTCTATAAATATTGAACTTGACCACAAGGAAGAAGGTGAATGTTGCATTGTATGTCTCCTGGACTCAAGGAGGACAAGCAGCAGAAAAATGCTTAAAAATGAACAAGTAGAAGAAATCTATATGGTGAATCTAGCCTAAGACTTATTTGCTCCAGTAAACCACAGGCTTAATCACTTCTGTGATACAGATAAGAACAACTGTAACGAGATGTTTGTGTCTGTTTAGTGATGTCAGCACAGGGCACTGAGGTATTGTAGTCATTAGTATTGCAATAACTTCTATTGACTGATTATATTTTTGTTTGAGCTTCTTATCTGTAATCTTTTCTCTGACCCCTGAATTCCATGGGAGATGCTTCGGCTGAAATACCTTTGTTGAGCCTATCTGCAGGGGTTATGGCCAGGTTAATGATAATCCACCTCAAGGTAGCATCTGTCAGTGTTGACTCTTAATTTCACAATGAAAATGTTCTAATCTTGGCTCCTTTTCCTTCTTCTCCTTTTCATTTCCTTTCTTATCTACAGTATTCCTTGAGCTCCCTAAAGTCTAGACTGCCAGATCCCTGGAGGGAAGACTAGCGGCCATCTGCTTTCTGTAGTGTCTAGCTGATCAAAATCATCATGCATTTCCAAATTTTCTTTCTGTCATTTTTCTTGGTCGTTGTTTTCCTGCGATGAATTACCTAACTCTGGCATGAAGATAAGGAATCATACCTCAGTTGTTTTCTTCTGCCACTCCTGGTCACTCTGGCCCTCTGCCTCCATTTGTGAGAGTCTGTGCAAGGTTTCTATCTGATCAGGGACCTTCCTAATTTCAGGGCAATAGCCCACATGCAAAATGTAGCTAGGAAGATTGCATCAGCTGTGAAATTGAGCCTCACAAAAACTAATCAGGCAAGGAAACAGAGGAACGGACTCTGCTGTGTACTGACAAATCCAGCAAAGCCTGGCATTTCATCAGTCCCAGACACCCTGTTCCAAAAGAAAATCTGTTACAAGACTTATCGTAGGTATTAGAATCACAACTCTATTTCATTTACTAGTGTGCAAAAATTACTGCTATTATTATTATTATTATTATTATTATTATTATTATTATTATTATTATTAAATCTATAGGACTGTCAGAAAAAAATCTTGCATAATTCTGTTAGTTACTGTGCCAACCAGACAGCAGCAGTGATCCAAATAAAAAGAGATAGTAGTTGGAGCAGAGCAGAGTTTTGTAGGGCTTGTGCCGTGAACTACCTGCTCCTGTGAGTACTGAGCTGGTGAACATAAAGAAGCACATTTATTTTTCTTTTTAGCAGCTGAAGCTCAGGACCACTTCTGCATTTGATCTGAGATGCCTTGGTGACACATTGAACTAAATGTCTAGGCGTATCTAAATTATACTCAGTTCACCTGCAGAGGGAGTTAGCTACCAGAGGCACCTCTGGCTTGTCTGAAGGAAAGGCAAAGCAAAGCATTCGCTAACCCATGCATTTCACAGTTGTACAGGAATGAGAGGATCAGCTGGTTTAGAGCAATTATGCCACTCTGCATCTCCCATTGCAAAGTGATAGTGTGCTTTCCTCCTGCATGGTGACATCAGTAGCCAAAAGTAGGTCTTCCAGTATGGATTTGGCCAACATGTTCATATTGGGAATAATAATGCATGCATATTGGCTGGTTTAGGTAGGCTAGATAGATTTTTGTTTGCTTAAAGATGTGTATTGGATTATGCTTTAGGTATAATGGAATGTATTTTGCAGTTTATGGTCCTATTTGGCAATTGTCCATGGAAGGGTCACTTCAAAGGGACTAGGTTCATGGCTTATAGCGTATTTTCAAAAGCAGATGAAATACTGAATGCTTTGTATTTACTGAGATTTTAAGATAAGATTGTCATGTTTATGATATGTCATAGAATAAGGCCCTGATCCTTAGCTGTAACATCCAGGTGCAACTGGCAGTAGAACTTTACTTTCTGCTTACCAAATAGGGAAGAGTCATGTCTGCATTTTAATATTCTCCAAAATAGAAGATATTTTAAACTAAGAAAAGAAGATAAACACATAAGGATGTTAGTAAACCATAGGGATTACCTACTGTGTGCTTAAGAAAAATAAATGAAAAGGAGAACAAGATATATTGGTTGCATGTTGAGTCCTAATACAGTCTCCCAACAAGAATAGGTTTATTTTTTTGCTGAATAGGTTACTGCAGTTTCAGCTGCCTTTTATTGGAACTCAAAGCACTGTAAACCTATTTTGAGGCTGGAGTATTGTTCATTCATGGAAGTGTCTTGTCCAGTTCTCTGTCCACAAAGGGTTTCATCTAACTTATTCCTTAGATCCTACTGTTGTTGTCTTCCTTCCAGCTTCTTTTTCTCTTTCAACACTAATGTCCATGCCCAGCTGTTAAGCCTGCCTTCTTACTCTACTGACCATTTCCTTTTTATCTGTTTTTCTTCTTCCTCTGCTCCTTCCTTTACTTACTGCTCCTTTCCTTTAGCCCCTTCTCCTTCCCCCCGCCCCCAGATGCTATATTGTCTGTCCTGTCCTGAAAAATATTTCCTTAAAATTGCCTTATTTTCATTCTCTATGCTCTGCTTTGTCTCCTGAGACTTAATGCAGGCTGCCTAGTCATTTGTTCTTGCTCCACATCCTGCCATCTCTCTCCTCAGAACCTGTAGAAGAGAAGGAGATGCAAATCTGAGAACGTCAGAATATCCTTCTGTTATTGTGCAACCTTTTCTTGTAATTCTTTTTGTTCTTGATATTTACTAAAGGGCTATTGCTCAGATGATAGACTTACTCTGTGCGAACATTTAACACGGCAAAATTAAGGAAAGACTGAGTTACATGTCTACATGAGAATTTTTTGCACTGGGGATTGTTTATCTTCATGGGAAAACAGCAAGCTGGTTTTATTTGCTCATTTTCTTATCTAAAAGTTGATTTTGCTAAGGCTTTAAAAATATTCACCTCCAGGTTGAAACTTAGCATGCAATATTTTACATTCAAAAAAGAAAAAAATTTATCTTAAGCTATTGAAAATGATGTCACCATGGAAGCTGCAATATAACATTTATTATAAGAAGTGTACTTCAACACCCCCAGTACTGTGTGTTTACTTATGTCAAAACAAGGTAATGCTTACTGTATTAAGAATAGCTTTTCATTTTATGATTGCCTGTTCTTTGAATCATAACCTTCACTCGTTTCTTTAAGTTAGGAGAAAAAGCCATTAAACATAGATACTTCCTGAAAGTGCGTGCTGCATGAAAGCTTTAATTAAATCTACAAGTAAAGCTTTAAAAGAACAAGAATCAAATTAATTGCAACAAGGACCATGCATTTATTTCTGTGACAGGCCTTTGCACGTTAGAGAAAAGGCAATCTGTGTACCCTTATCTGAATTAGTAAACTCAATATCACTTTTCATTAGCATGGTAGGTCATTGCCATGCGTCTTCAGTGTGACACTGTTTACATGTTAATGACCTCACAAATAGAGTCTGTTCCAAATGGTTTGCAGTAGTAGAAAGTTGTAAATCCATGAAGTGGAATAAACTGTCCTCTGCTTTCTGCATCATTGCTTCTTGCGAGTTCCCCTCTAGACTGAGCTTCATAATTAGGCAGCAGTATAATTAAGGCAAATTCAGTAAATGCAAATAGGGCAAAAGGATTTATAGCTGATTATGGTTGTTATAGCATACCTGAAATAAATTAATTTCTAAGCAACGTTATTATTTGACTTTTCAATGACATGGAGTCTAGAAGTAGAAAGTATTGTTCACAAAAAAATGTTCATAGCTTAAGTTAGTGAGTATGAGTCCATGATGATGTATTCAGATTTACAGAGTGCTGACATACCCATGAAAAAAACACAGAAAGATTCAGTAGAACGTATTGCTTTAGTTGTTTGGTGTGTGATTGCTTTGTATTAGATGAGATTTCTAAGATTATAAATATATTTTTCCCCCACTGTATAATGTAATGAAATCAGCATGCTCCCTAAAATCATATCCTTAAAGAAAATGTCATATTTACATCTGGTAATTTGACTAGACAGTGGAAAGCTTCACTGCTTTAAAATCTTGGAATGATAAAGCCAACATCAAATGAGTAAAACAAACTCAGCATAACCACTTAAATTTGATTGCCTAAAATATCTAAAACAAGGACCATTCTGATATCCTGCTGTGTGAATTCATTTAAGTGCTGAATGCCCTCAGTTCCCACTGACTTCAGCACCTTGCAGAATCTGGTGCCATAGTGGGATGTCTCAGCCCTCCATAACAGAAAGCCTATTTTTCACTGGTCATATGTAGCATATACCTGGTATTGCAAGACATACTCTGTCTTTCTGCCTGCAACAACCTTGGGAATTGCTTTGCAGACAGAGAGTAATGGTTTCTGCTTTAGTCGCTCACCTAATATACAAAGCGAGTTTAATTATATGCTGTCCAACCCTCTCTGCTACATATTTTCCCACTTGCTGGTTCTGGGTGAAATACATACTTTCCGGGTGCAGAGGTTACTAGTAAGTGTACAGTGCCCCTGGAAGCATTTATGGCTAATCTTGCCCTCAGCATGCATAATGTAGCTAAGTACTAATTAAAGGTTAAAGAATAGGGATCCATCTTTTCTCTGCCTGATGAATAGAGGAATGTGTTCTGCATGGGGTCAGATGCTACTTTCAACTGGACAGAATTGCTAGGATGCTACAAAACCTAACTACATGAGACTAAAATTCGAGAGACTCCAGATTTTCTCACAGCACAACAAAGGACTAATAAATCACTGTCTTGTGTAATGAATTAGCTGGTTTACTGTGTTTCATATAAATATGTAATGCTGCAAGGCATACACGGGTAGAATGTAGATTTGATTTCATAAGGGATATTTTTTTTGTCCTGCATACTGACTTCTGAAAATTATCTATGGCCCAGTTGTACATTTTGCTATTAAAAACCAAGAGAAAGATAGTTCTGACAAGGCAATAAAGTCACCACCAACATTATTGCCCTCTCTCAGATCCCAATAATAGCTGATTAAAGCAGGTTTTGATTACTTCTAAATATTGCCATGACTGCTGCCATGCAATATAAGAGAAAATAACTGGTGAGTGATGGAGCTGTGGTGGCAGATAAAAACTTGGCCATTCAGTGGAAGCCTGTCTTTGTAAGGCTACAATTTCCCCAGAATTTCCAGAGGTTTTGTAATTTTAATACTTCTGCAAAACCCTTCACACCAGAATGGACTATAACTTTGTAGTTCTTTGAAGTCATCCTTTCAGAAATCCTGGTGTTCACTTCTTTCCTGTAGGCTTCTTCCTGGCATAAAAATCTGATAATAGCAATTGCTTTTTAAATAAGCTTCCAAACAGATTATGGAAAGAGCAAGGGAATCAAGAGGTCTGGTTTCTGCCACTAACTTGCTGATGAAAGTTCTAAACCTTTGGGTGCCATATTCTCCACATTAATTAAATTTTGATTGCTATTAACTGCTGCAAAGCAGTGGTATCAGGGCTATTGGAGGTCTGATAATCAGAGAGGCGGAGTACTTCATGCTTCCTTTATCATCACTTGGATTTGAGAAAATTCAGTCTTTGTGTTTCTAAACAGAAAGACAGCACTGCCTGAAAATATATGTTGTTGGAATATTAGGTCCTGAAAATCAGTGATGGGGACATCACCAGCTAAGAGAGGATTAGCCACATATACTTGCAGAAACACATGTTCTCTTATGAGTAGCCCTTGCAAAAGCACCAGGGGAGGTGTAAAGTGTTTTCTCTGACACTAGCTGCTTTGACACTTCAGTGGCTGCAGAGCTGCCTCCTTTCCGACAGTAGGAGTAATCAGCATCCAAGCTTTACTGCTTGAACTCTTGTGCATGTGGATTACTCTTTTGACACACAAAAAAATCATTATTTAAAGCCTAGATACTGCAGTGGTAGCTTCTTTGGATAAAGGGATGAAAACAGTAAAACAGAATAATACAATAATTTAGAATCTCATGATTTTCAGGAATGCATAAATAAAATAATTGAGCACACTATACCACTTAGAATCTAATCATTTGCTGTCTGATAGAAGTCAATAGCCATAGGGTGAAAATAAGATGAAAAAGGTCATATGATTAAATTAGCTGCATTGAGACAGGCATTCCTTAAAAAGGGTTTTTGCTATGATTAAAGAAGATCAACAGTAAGTCAAGCAAATAAGATCAAGTTAGTGACCCTCAGAAAGGGAAATTAACCTCAACGATAAATAAAAGGTTACTGTTAGGACTCCAAGATACGCTACTCTTGGTTAATCACATCTTTCACTTTCAGCTATGGACTCTGCATATAACTGCCATTCTGATTATTTACAGAGGAATAGAATCATAGAATCATAGAGTCATAGAATCATAGAATGGTTTGGATTGGAAGGGATCTTAAAGATCATCTAGTTCCAACCCCCCTGCTATGGGCAGAGACACCTTCCACTAGACCAGGTTGCTCAAAGCACCATCCAACCTGACTTTAAACACTTCCAGGGAGGGGGCATCCACAACTTCTCTGGGCAACCTGTTCCAGTGCCTCACCATCCTTATAGTGAAGAATTTCTTCCTTATATCTAATCTAAATCTACCCTCTTTCAGTTTAAAGCCATTACCCCTTGTCCTATCACTATGTGCCCTTGTAAAAAGTCCCTCTCCAGCTTTCTTGTAGGCCCCCTTCAGATACTGGAAGGCTGCTATAAGGTCTTCCCGGAGCCTTTTCTTCTCCAGGCTGAACAACCCCAACTCTCTCAGCCTTGTCCTCATAGGGGAGGTGTTCTAGCCCTCTGATCATCTTCATGGCCCTCCTCTGGACCTGCTCCAACAGGTCCATGTCCTTCTTATGTTGGGGGCCCCAGAGCTGAACCCAGTACTACAGGTGGGATCTCAGGAGAGCGGAGTAGAGGGGCAGAGTCACCTCCCTCGACCTGCTGACCCCACTTCTTTTGATGCAGCCCAGGATACGGTTGGCCTTCTGGGCTGCAAGCACACATTGCTGGGTCATGTTGAGTTTCTCATCAACCAACACCCCCAAGTCCTTCTCCTCAGAGCTGCTCTCTATCCATTCTCTGCCCAACCTGTATTTGTGCTTGTGATTGCCCTGACCCATGTGCAGGACCATGCACATCCTTAATAAAGGATCCAAATATTAAAACTTATTTCCCCTTTCCTTTTAACTCATACTGCTTTTTAGTAACCCAAGAAATGCCAATTGCAGTCCTAGTGCTCATCCCATTAGTATCCTATTGAATTTATCACTGTTGTCATATTTTGTTTTAAACAGATTCATCTGAGCAGTGCTGTTTTCCGCATCACTTAATCTCTTGTAGGTGTTTCCAGTCATTACATTATTGCCTGGTGGGTTAAAAATATTGACAACAAGTTAACATTTTGGTCATGTGATTCTCCCTTTTTAATGTTGGGTTTATTTTCCTTTTGTGGACATTCTTGGGAGCCTAGTTTTTCCTGTTGTGTCCTGTCAGAGTCAGAGTCTAATGAAAAGGTTAAATTTGTAGTGTAGGATTTTCATAATATATCTCTTGCATTTGACTAATCATGGAGAATCTAGACTTTTATAGTCAAATTGGTTCTCTTTCTCGAAGTCTTTTAATATGGGTGAGGAAGTGTGGTGGTTCAAAAAGTTGTAAAACCCTATAAAAAGTCACTTGATGTTATTTTGATACTTGTGAATTTGCTGCGAATGAAAAACTGCTCTGTCTTTCATTATCTGAGGGCCAAGAAATGCATACATATCGGAGTATATGCATATGTATGTATGTATATGTATGCATACATACATAACCAGGAATGAAAACACAGCAGGGATGGTCACTGTCCTGGTTCATGATTGCTGACTAGTCACCCAAAGTTCAAAGTTAAATTGACTTGTCTTGATCTTCCCCATTTCTCATTAGCCTCTGTGGTACCTGTGATTTAGGATTTTCCTGTTGGGGTCTTCACCATAAATATTCATGCAGATCGTATCTGTTTGTGACAAAAGGGATCTCCATGCATATTAGCCATTTGTTCTCATTTTAGTACCTTCTGTGTGCTTGGTTTCTATTTGGTGTTGAGAAATGTCCACTTTGCAGATGTTACAGTGGGCTGCAGCAGAATGGCTTTGCCTTTCTGAGGAAAGACAGTGATGGGGTGTCTTTTTTTGTTGCTTCTTTTACTATCTGATGCTTGTCAGACAGTAAACCAGAACAGCTTATGGGCCAGACAGACTAGGTTGCTTGTTTAAGAGAGTGGTATAGTTACAAGGAAACAAAAAATAGTTAAATGGTTACTCAGAGTTTATACATTTTGGAGTGGCATCAATCCTTGAGAAATTGGACTGAGATACTAAATAAACCTATGTCACATGCTACTTCTTTAGTATCAACTAACAAAATGTTAGTGCCATGGTTCCTCCTACTCTCTGCAAGCTGTTGTTTTATTTCATTATGTCCTACAATGATAATGTCACCTTTAAAGAAAAAAAATCTTTTCTTTCCTTGCCTGTCCAAGGTCAGTAAGAAGGAGAATACTAGTTTGTGTCATGTGCATGCAAGTCGTTGCTCAGGAATGAAATGTTAAAGAGAGGTTGAATAGACCAGCGAATGTCCTAGAAGTTCAGATACAGTTAGTTTGCCCTTGCTTTAGCTAGTGAGAGTGATCTGACAGCTGTACTTTGTCATTTCTTCCTTTTGGAGCATGTGATCATGCTTTGATAGCAACCCTTAATCTATTATTAATGCAGTTGTATGTAGATCAAAACTAAAGATCCTTAGTCATGTCAGAAAGTAATGCTAGTCTATTTTTATATCATTTGAGGATGTATCTGAAGTGAAGGAAATGAAGTGCCAAAGTACTAATGTCAGGTATTTCATACTTCTGTTCCTCTATGCAAGCTGTAATCTGAAGCTCTGTAGGTGTGCATGTACATGTGCACTGCACAATAAACCTCCTCAGTTTTTTGTCCCAAGAACTAGTAAATAAGTGCCTCCTTTGAGTCTTTTCCATTTGTTGCTTTTGAGCTGTGGCTTTTTGTTAAGCTTTGAAGAAGAAAATTTGAGACTTTTCTGGGTGAAGTCTTACTAACATCTAGTTGCAACATTTTGATGATAATCTGTGTACACCAGCTTTCAAAATTAAAGGGGTTAATTTAGTCCTGTTACTTTCTCTAATAACATCATTATTGCATGTTATTGTAGCAGTAGTGCTGTATGGGTTATGTTCACTCTCCCATTCTGAAATGGGCTTTTTGTGGGTTTAAGGCAATGCAACAAGCTATAAAATTTTACTGCAGAAGAGCACATGGCCTGCTATGACCTCATCTTCAAACAAGCTTTCCCTTCCTTTTGTTCATACTCCTTTTAGATCAGGCAATGTCTGCATGCATGATCTTTAAAAAGCAAGCCATTCAGCTCTTCACATTGCTGTCTTGTAACTCAACATAACTTTTTGCTGGGGTGTTTCAGGGTGTTTAATTCTGCTTGTTACAAGTCTCAAGATGTAAGACATTTACAGCTTACCAGCTTTACTGCAGGAGACAACTGAAGCAACACATAGACACCAGATAGTAAGACATGAGACAAATGGCTGTGAACTGGTAACAGCCAATGGGCCATGTCATCCCATTGACATCCTGATACCTTTCTGGAAGGCCGGTGTGTCCTCAGCCACCAAGTCCCTCCTGCAGGAACTCTATCGCAAGAGAGGTGGACACTACCACACTTGCCAGTTTCTTGAGTATGTTGGTTAACTTGGATCTGCCAGGAAACCAACCCCCCTGGGCTTTGGGATGATCATTCTCAGTTTCACCTGAGAGTCAGGATGAAGTCAGGGCGTGCACCTGGCTGCTGGGGCTGATGAGCATTCCTGGGTTCCTCAGTTTAGCCATGAGCTGGGAGACAGCTGTATGCTTTATCAAGGAACAAATGTGCCCCAAAAGGGAACAGCTAAGGAAAATAAACGTCCTGGGAGGCAAACCAGAGAAAGAAAATACCTGTGAGACTGAGGTCATACTTTCAGTAGAAGGAGAAGCATTGAAAATCCTCAGCTGACAGTGCCTCAGATGGTGACAGATTTCTCTCATAGCACAACACCCACAAGTATCCATTTGACCAGAGAAATAATTAGCTGGTACCACATGGACTGTAATTTTCGGTAATACAGCAGCAAAGGTATGCTGTGGGAGGAAAAGTAACTGGGATCCTTCTCCTCTTTGACCCAATACCCACACACCTTGTCACAACATTGTGCTAGGCAGTCACTCTTCTAGTATTGCTGGAGTGGAGACGGGTACAGCGGGAACTTGAGACCTGTCACCTGTTGTGGCTTGCTGTGATACTCGTACATTCCTCTTTTTCCATATGGCATTAAAAGCTTTGGAGAAACAGGTGGCAGAGGTCCACAGAAGGCTCAGGATGGCCCAAATTTGAAGTTGCAGCTCTCGGTGTTTTAGTCCGTAACATAATGCAACAAGACATTCTGTTATTACATTCTGCCTTTGCAAATCTAAGGGGACAGGACAGTGTTTTGTTTCCTTCACCATCTAGTCAGCTCCACTAGAAGACAGTGTCATATCTTTTATTACTAATACTGGAAAATTTCCTACAGTAGCTAATTTACCAGTGAAATATAGACATTTAAACATGTCAGCTCTATTTTTTTCTTCCTATATGCGTCTTGAAGTTTATATACAGATGGCATTTTTATGCTTATATCTAATAGCTATTAAAATTTTCCTGTGCCTTATTTCTTTTGAATGTCGCTTTACCAAGCCTGTCAGCTTTTCATCTCTGAAGCTAAAAATAAATGTTTATACAGAAATCAGAAGAGATTGAAATTACGGGTTGATTCACAAATAGAAAAAAGAAATTACACAGCTTTCATTAATTATTCCATGGATACTTTTGTTTGTGGGAGTGGTGCGTTGAGCATCTATTTTTTTCAATCCTGAAGAAAGTTAAGTAGCTGAAAACATGAGATTAGAGAGAAACAAGCCAAAGTTGCACATTGCATTTAGTCATAGGAAATATCACTTTTTGTATTACACTGAAAGAGGGATTGCATATCCACAGCTGGAATTTTTGCTACCCTTTATTGTAGCAGCAGCAGCTGCCATTTTTCTATTCCATAGCATTAGACCAACCCATAATTTTGCAGCAAATTCTGCCAGAAATGTGCATGTGAATACTGATACTCTATACTGAACCAGGCCTCTAAATCTTTTTGTATTTCTGGGCAGCATGTAGAATGCTAAAGGAAATGTCATTTTCATGTTGACGTGGAACAATAACGGTACAAAATCATATTCTTGTGACATTTTCAGGTGGCAAATGACTTAATGAGGAGCAAGAAGGATGAGTAGTTCCCACGTAAATAACAGCACAGCCATAAGGAAAGCAAAGAGCACTGTACTTTTGTCCTTTCAGTGATCCTGCAGTTGAAGATGATGTTCATTTTCAGAAAATGCATTTTTCATATTATTTAGTTACACATGATAATAAAGTTAAAAGTGTGATAGATGAATCAGTTTCCAGAAGTTAAGTTGATGTAGCAGTATAAAAGGCTGCATTTCTGGAACAAATTCCATTGAGGATTTTAAAGAGAATGACGTTTTACAAAGAGCATCAGAGGCGAAGCTAGAAGCAGCGTTCTGTGTTTTAGTCTGCTATTCACATAAAAACGTTTTTGAGCCAAATGTGTCCCTCAGCCTTCAGCTGTGCATTTTTAACGTATGTGTGGCTTGCACATTCTGCAGTTCTTATATTCAATGCTCAATCTTCATCCAAATATAAGAGCATTGACTCCAGGAACAGAGAATTCTTGACTATCAATACTGTACCTCACTATTATTTATGAAGGTTCTTCCTTTTTGCTCCATTCAAATAGATGCAGCACTATTTCAGGCATCTAATGATTACTCTCACATATGCAATTATGCCAAACAGAACTAAGATAAACAAATCAGAACTGCAAACGAACCTCGCATTCAGTCAGTTCTTCAGTAGGTTACTTTTAGCAAAGAAACAGACTGTCTTTCTGAAGAGATGTTAAATTGCAGAAAAGCTGAATCCAGCTAGAACAAGTTATTAAGAAAAGCAGCCTACCGTGGCAATTTTGTAGTACTGGTTTGTTTTGACACCAACTATTTTTCTCTCAATAACCGTCAGTGAATTCATGTTCACCTGATATTTACTCTCATTATACAGTTGGCAGTTAAAAGGCTATTTCTAAAGTCATGTGGCTGTATCTCATCTTCCAGTTATACTTAGTCCTCATTCCTTACCCTTTTTGTTTGCTAAACAACTCACTTTCCTTTGCAGGCATTTGCAACACTTGGTGATATAGTAAGGCTGCAGTGTGTTTTCATAGAGATTATTTATTCTGTTGCTTGGAAAACAGTTAATTGTTTGAAGACCAGTTGCGTAAATGGTATTTTCACATCAAATATGTTTGTATTTTTATGTCAGCCAAGTGGAAACTGAATTTTTAATACAGTATTTTATTGTGGGGTTGAATGTCAGCAGATGTATAACAAAGAGAACTCCAAAATAAATCAATGTACGATGTTTCATAAACTTATGTAATACCACAGTCAACACCTGTCCTATTAGCAAGTAACAAAGGAAAGAGTAGAATGCTTTCCGTCTGTTCTGTTATGAACTACAAGGGCATAATATGATGGAAAAAATATACACAAACTGCTTTATGAACAGAAACTCCTTGGCTTGTCTAAAGTAGCAGTGGTTGTTTATTAGGCCTTGTTTATTTGCTGTGATTGTAGCAGAGGAGTTATTTCCTGCCTACTCAGTCTGAAAATAGCATAGGCAAGAAGGACTGCTGCAGCTGATACCTACCCACCTCTTCCATCTGGTAACAGTCAATGTGGAACTCCAGTCCATGGCAGGACCTTTGGGTACTTTATTTAAAATGTTTATTTTGTGGAAATCAGGCTCTTCCTACACTCTGCTGTGTTAATGGCATGTACTTACAGTGATGCAGTGCAGAATGCCACCATAATCAAATTGCTTTATCTCATTTGTAATATTTGAGAAACAAAGGATTCCAGGCTAGTCATGCTGTTACTTCTTTTCAAGTCCACATTTCATTTTGACATAGGTGCTAAAAGGAAGAGTCAGTTTATTTCTGTCTGCCCAATCTGTGTCTTGGTATTGCATGTATTTGAGTGAATTATCAACCCTGGTAGACAACGATCCCATTTTTGAAGGAAAAAAAAATCCTTAGTAGAATTCTTACTTGGTTTTGACTACATTAAAAATATTTGGATTGAGCACAGTCAGAACAAGAGAGAGGTTCTTAGTAGGGTATTTGTAGTTAATAGAAAGGCAAGTGGGGTTTGTTTCTGAGTATTTTTCTCCCCCAGGACTGAGGTACCAGCTATGTACAAATTCCTACCATATATCCAGACCTGTAGAGAGGAGCAGTGAAACTCCTGATAAACCTTTTTATAATTCTTCATTTACTTGTAGCCATTTCTTTGATGAGTTTGGGCTATTCCAGACAGCAGAAGTATGAGTAGGTAAGCAGACACAGACTTACAGAATAATTTAGGTTGGAAGGGACCTTGTGATGGCATCTGATCTGATGACGCCCATCCCCCCATCATATCATCATATTGAAGTCACTGGGTCTGTTCTAGCAAAATGTCCTGTATACTCGGAAATGCTTTTGATAGAGCAATCACAGGCGTTTAGAATCTGGCACAGTAAATCACGAAGACAAAAGGTAGGAGTAGCTGTGATACGTATTTTGTAAGCAGAACATCCTAAGATACTTAGAAATAAATAAAGCAGGAAATAACGTCACCAACTGTTTGTCATTCTGAATGACCTTCCAAATATTTGAATTGCTTTTCAGGTATCTGAATTTTTTAAGCTTATCCCTCATAAACAGTACCTTCAACCTTTACTTTTTCTGTATTAGATTATTAGATGGTGAGCTGCATCATGGGTTTACAGCTGAGTTACATGAAGCTTTTTCACTAAATGAAATGTGAAAAATCTATCAATTGTGTTGCAATTATGCAGCAAGCCCTCTATATGTGTTCACAGCAGCTCTTGTGAAAGTGTGCTGGAAAGAACATCTTTGCATCCCCACACTTCTGGGCTGGCTGTATCCTGAGTCAGTGCTCTCCTCCAGAACAAACCACACTGGCTACATGTAAGCTGATTTGAAGGAGCATGCACTACAGGGCCCCGGACCCAGATCATTCCTTGTTTCCTTTCTATGAAAACCAGGTCATGAAGGATGAAAGGAATTAGACTGATGCAATTCAGTATAGTTTCAAGGCATGCACAAGGAGCTGGGACCCGAAAACTGTTTCCAAGTCTCCTGTTTTATCTGTAGTTGGTATCAGCTCTAGATGGAAGTGCCTGATAGATACTGTATGGGCATCTAGTGTTAAACTAGAGTAAGGACAAGACAAAACTTCCCAGGTCTACATTTTGTCAGACCCTCTGACACTGGTGAATTTATCTCATGGCTAGTCAGGCTGCCTAAATGTTTCTGGAAACACTGAGCGTGATTGTTCCCAACACAGCAAGTCCACTGCATCACGGTTAGTATGTGCGTGCAAAGCAAACGGTGTGTTTGGCTTGTTCATTGTCAGACCTACTGAATATTGTTGGGTAGATCCTGAGGCCTTTTGTAGCTGTGGGCCTGGAAACTGGTCAAATGGGTCTATGCTCAAAGCCAGGCTGAATGCTGACTTTTCGGTGACCCACTCCCAAAGCAGATATGTTGTGCACAGAGGCTGTCTCTTTGAATCAGAAAGTAGTGAAAATTATTTTACCAGAATTAATGGAGCAAGAAAGATCTATTGTATCTATGTTTTGAGATGTATTGAGAACATTGTATCAAGATTATATCAAGCATGATCTGAGATCCCAGACTCATAAATTTTGTTCCTGATCCGCCTTTGATTTGATACCGTTACCCATCTTCTCAATAGTTCAGTGATGCCCACAGTAAAGTTGGAAAGTAATACTAGGCCGTACCGATCCCATAGGCAACATTAGAAATCACTCGATTCGACCATGGCAAGCAAGATGTTTTTATTGTTTGTTTATTTTAGAGCATAACGAACATTTAAGTAGTACATGTATATATTGACATGCTTTCCTTATTGTTTAACTATATACCACTAGCACACAGAAATAAATGCAAGGTGTTCCACTCTTTCCTTCCAACTTGCTGCATGTTAAAATAGCAACAAATTTGTACATGATAAGTGTTGAATTCCATGTCTTGAGAGGGGATTGTATAGAGAATAAATCCTTGTATATATATTCCCCTTTTTTAAACTTTGTAGTGATAGACTTAATCTGAAACTGGAGATAGACTTTTGAAGCAGCCATTTGTGGCAACTGATAATAATATGACCACATTATTTCTTGTTGAGCCTGAAGGTGCTACTGGCCATTGCTCTGAAACCTTTGTTTTTATTTGTAGAAGAAAATTACACTCAAAGGTGCTCCAGGGCATATTTTACTCTGCATTGGGTGTTGATATGCTCATAAATGTGTTATCTACATTGTGATCTAGTAATATGTTAATGCCGAGTTCATAAGATTAATCAGGCCACATGCTGTCTTGTGATTCTGCTAATACAGTTTTGAGTAGCATCAGCATTTTCATGCTTTTAATTTGCAAATGACCCTTGCATGGCAATACATTATGTAAGCAGACATCTCACAAGATTTTTTCATCCAGACTGTGCTGCAGATTTCCTGCATCTTGACCTGCCTCTGCAGTTTGCCCCCAGTTGCTATAAACTTAATAAAGACCAATGTGCACTGACCTTTAAAAATTGCCATATTTAAAATAAAATACATAACTCAAGTAACTTTTTAAATAAATAATCTATTAAGGGATATTTTTTACCATCTCTTTAATTACACATATGAGAACCCATTTTCCATTTTATATCTGAGTCCCCAGACTTCATAACCCAGCACTTGATAATTTTGTTCAACATTAAATTGCAGAATCCAGAAAAAATAGCTGCTTGCTACTGCAGTTGGTGTAAAGGAGTGAAAAAAATGAAAATAATAAATTGAAAAAATAAGATACCTTGTGTACATATTAACTATTTAAAATGTGGACTGTGCAACTGTACTCGGGGAAAAAAAGGCTTCATAGGAGAAATTTCATTTTATTTGGGGGGGGGTATTTTTTGAAAATCTCAAAATCCAATTCAACATCATAGATTTCCCCCAAAATACTTTAAGACAGACTTGAGGTTAAAAATAAATATACTTTAAACATAGGAGAACCTCATGAGAATGCTGCTGTTAAAGACAAAATAAAACTGCAAAGGCCAGATTCACTAGTACACTCCAACTGCTTTGGGATACTTTGGAGATTCAAATCAGTCATGAACTGGACTTAACTACCCAGTTAAGTCAATTTTATGTCTGTTTTCCACTGCTAAAGCAGAAAAATACAGCCAGAATGAATTGATCCAACTGTTCTAAGTGAGATATCTTAGAGGTAAAGCCTTTACGAGCAGCCTTAGCTGTGATTCTCTTTGTCCACTGGAAAGGCAATGGAAATACAAGTCTTTTCTGTTTCTAATACCATCCCAATCTGCTCCTGAGGAGTAAGAAGAGAACTTTCTCCTTCATTCCTGGAAAAAAATAGCCAGCTTCGTCATGAATGGCCTAAATCACATCTTTGTATGCATCCCAAATCCACTTTAGTCCTTCAATACAGGCACAACACTCAGATAGTAGAACCAAACACCAAAGATTCAGCTTTAGTAAGCACATTTTTGAGCTTCACTCAGTTCCTTTACAGCTGGATTCAGTTGTGGGTTGCCATTTTACAGTATTACTCAATCACCAAACTCCCTTCACTCACTGTCTCAGGCAGCAGCATTGCAAGAGAGCTGAGGGTGTATATCTCTCACTAGCAGTCAGGGATGAATGTAAATCTGCAGTTCTCAGCCTTATGCACTTAATGAGGGGGAAAGATTTTTTTAAAAAATTAATAATATACTAGATCATATTCTAATATGATACAATATGATCTGTTCTAAGAATAGAGGCTCTTGTCCTGACCTTTAAGGCAAGCTATTTATGAGATGCAGGGCTACAGAACATGTCCAGTGATTTACCACATTAAAGTACCTCCTTATGGAGCAAACTGAACTGAATTCGAACGTTACGTGTGATCAGCATTGCTCAACTCATACCTTGTTTGTGTCTGCTACTGTCTTCAGCACTGCATGTCTGTCTACAAATCAGCCATGTTTCTGCTGAAATCTGTCACAGATAGTTGTACTCACTAAGTTCTTAGTACAAGTCTTCTGTTTGGAACAAATCAGGCAAGGCAGGTAACGAGGTAGAACTGTAGGTAGCATCTGCCCTTGCTTCATAAAGATACTTCACTTAATCAAGATGGGCAGCTCTGTTTAACCCAAACACTCTTCACTTAGTTTCTAGTTTTACTTGAATTCATCTGTAAAATTTGTTGACAATGAGTGAAATTTAAGTCACAGGCTAAAGTTTTAGCCTGTTATCTATATTCTACCTTCTTTTTACTTGACTGTCTTTTTATTAGTTATGTGGTAGCAAGGTTTGGCCCATCTCAGATGTTATTTTTTATGACTGAACTGTCAAAAAACTTGTAAGAATGTAAAAACTTAGTTAAAATACACCAGATTTGCATGGTTGCTTAACAGCCAAATACTCGTCCCCATTCCAGTTCCAACAGATAAACATACAATTTATCCAGCCACAAAAATTTTGTGTACAGAAAATTGCTCCTTACATCTCGATATGGATATCTCACTTTGCCAAGTTGCATAAATCAATACAAAGCCACATGCACAATGTCATGCATGAAAATTTTGCCCCTTGTATTTTGATTATCACAGGACATGAATTTCTAATAATGTAGGATCCTCAGACTAGAAGGCTCATCAAATCTAATCACTTGCTCAGTAATAATATCATAAAATTGCTTTCATCAGTTTATACTTACTTTAAAGCTTCCTCTGTTTTGAAGGTTGGTCCATACATTGACTACTTTGGTCCATATTTGACTACTTCCTGCACATGTAGTTTATAGGCAATTTTTCTTGTGCCAGCATTGGCCTCTAATTTGTGTGGTTCTTTTTATCTCCAAGCTATTAGTTGTCAAAGGCAGACATATAGTTCTTCCTACCTATAGGTGGTCTTCATGTGTCCATCCACATATCTGTACGTGTCCTATGTGGAATTCATGTTCTCATTTGTGCTTTTTGAAAATTCTCCTCTGTTAAATAAGGTCTCCGTTCTAGATAACCCAGAGGCCCTTCTTTTTATCTGATCCAATTTGAGGGAGGTTTTTTTGACAATCTGGAGGAGTCCAGATGAGATCTTGCCAGTGCCTCATACCCTGGCATTAATACTTCTCTATCTCTGGAAATGTCTGTCCTGTTACAGCCTAGAATTGGATTTCCTTATTTAAGGCTGCATCATACTGACGGCTTATAATAATATTGCAATAAATAATACACCCAGGTCTTTTACTTCCTCTGTTATTTCCATTTAATGTGCTCTTAGCTTTTACCAGAAATTCTTGGTATTAGGAGTAAGCGTGTAACTTTGTACCAAATTATAGGACTTAGAATAAGAAGGAAGGATTATTTTCAAACTGGGTCCCAAGGTGGTGTTAAAATTTCTGGCGCTGCCAAAATCTTTCTGCATGTCCTGGGACAAGTCAGGCTTTCTGTGCCTCTCTGAAACAGGAGAATGTGATATTTTACATCAGAGCACCAGTGGAAATATATTTTCTTTGCTTCTTAGCAGTACTCAGACCGAGGGATGATTGAAACCACAAAATCAACACAATTGGTATTCTTCAAAAATCATTTCCTTTAGCTCTGAGTTGAGGTTATTACCATAAGGTTCAGTTATTACATAACTCACCAAGCAAATCATCAAAGGTGTGAGTATAATCATTTGAGCCATTCGACATAATATCTGTTCTCTGTTCATGATTTACCCTTCTTACACTGTTTCTTCCTGGTCTCAATGCTGAAAGGGGTTTCTTGAATGAAGACTGTGTTTATATCTTATGATCGTGGTTAACATGGGCATAAATGCCTGTCAGGAAGAATGACATGAATGAAGGTATAGAAATGGAAATTACCCCTGTAAGGTGGAAGCAAAACTCAAAACTCAAAACTCAAAACTCACAACGCACCCAAGCTGGAGGAAGCAAATGATCCACCTTCTCAAATTCCGAAAGAACTGTCAGATGAAATGACAGGCCCACTAGCAAAAATCTTTGATAGAGCTATTGAATCAGAGTGGTTCTGTATGACTGGAGAATATTGAATGTAGTGCCCATCTTCAAGAAAAAAAACTGCATGGGCAACTATTGTCTCAGATAATCTTACTTTTATTCAAGGCTTTATAACATTTTTTGAAGAAAATAATCTGGAAATTAGATTAAATGTAAATAGGATCATATGAAAATAGATTTACCAAGGTAGATCATGCCAAATTAATAGGATATTTTTGTATAATAATATAAATGATCTTCTACACAGCAGGAATGTAGTTGGTCAGTCTGTGTGGAATTCAGTAAGACAACAGGTGCAGTGCCGTTTGATGTGTATTAGTTAAAGTAGACAAGATGTCAATTATTACAGAAATTGTAGGACACATAAGGAGAGATGGAAGTGGTTGGTTATATTAGTGGCAAAACCTCCTTTTTGATATAGGAGCTTCTTAAGCGTCAGTCTAAAGACGGATCTTTTCTGATTTGCCATTACTCATCATGTCACAAAAAAATAGAAGTGTGCTAATGAAGTCTACTGATGAGTTAGCAAGCATTATAAATATATTGGAGGACGGGAAAGTGAGGGTGAACTGGGGACCTTGAGGACAAAAACACTGGAGAGGGGATGGTGGAGTTTAATAGTAGAAAGTACACGATGTTATAATCAATGCCTTTTAGCAATGCATAGTATGCATATTAATTGCTAGCTAGAAGACCAAGAGGTGGCATGGTATGCTGGTTGGCAGTGTTTTTCTTTGATCCCTGGGTTCTCGGGGGCTATAATCACTGTTCATGCAGCCCCAGGTCTTTACTCGGACAAGAAGATTTCACAGTGATGAGGAGAATAAGGCATAACTGGTTCATGGGAGCAAGTTGCACTGATTCCATCTTTGTTAATTTAGCTGACATGCAGTCTTCCTCCAGATAGTCTCTTCTGTTTCTCCTGGCTGTACAAACAATCTTGTGCTAATCTAAACCTAAGTAAAAGGTAGATATTTTGACAGCAGAAAATAATCGTGCATCTCTGTGTATGCTTTGTGGTGTTTAGATTACTCCTTTGAACTGCCTGAAGTCATTACAACACAATGCAAGCAAGAATAGAATAGATCCCTGAGTGGTACAGTATATGCACTGAAAACATGTTGTGCGATCAAAATATCTTTGCATTAAAGCAGCAGAGGTTTCTGCTAGCATTGTTGATGTGATAAATAAGCAGCTAATTAAATATTCCAAATTACGTAGAACATACCTTCCATGGCTGAGAGGCAGTCCTTCCATGTTTAGTTCCTTGCAGACTGTTAAAAATTGTGCTTTCAAGCCCAACCTTCATTATACACCTAGGAGTGATTTATTCTTTCTTGGCTTATGTCTATGGATTTGTTCTTAGTAAACATACTGTCTTGAAAATTGGAGAAAAAAGACACAGAGGAATTCTAGTGGCTGGTATTGAAGTTAAAAGTATCCTCCTCAGATTATTTTGCAATCATCTCTTCGGAATAGAGGCACCCTTCCAAGATAGAAGAAAAGAGGGGGGAAAAAAAGCCTTCAAAAACCTTCAAACAGTCTCTCTACTTATTTAAACTGCCATTGCTATTTTTGAAGGAACAGAACACAGACAAATGCTATCACTCTGTTGTGGATGCCTAACAGAGACAATGGTGAGCTCATTTCTGTTGCTTTAGTGTCAGTTAATATTTATTCTAGATACACAGATTACAGTCTCAATTATCACTTTTTTTCTCCCCCTCTCAGGGTGTGTGTGTGTATAATTGTTGTTGTTAGTACCCACTTCTTCCTGTTCTTCCCAGAGGTTTATCAATAGCTGTCTGCCTAAATGTGACATTTTTTGATTGGTAGTCACTCACTACACTTTGGGATATATTTTATCCCTTCTTTGTGTGGGCTGAATAGCATGGTAGGGTGAATTGAATCTTGACATTTTGAAATGAAATAGGCTTGTTTTCTTTTTCAAATCCCTGAAGTTGTTTAGTGAAATGCTGCAGTCTAGGCTTTTTTTATTGATATATAAATAGAAAGAAGATTAGTTTTGAAAGCACAATGGCTGCTTACAGACTACAAAACAGTGGAAAAAAGGAACGAGCATACCTTGATGTCAGTAACAGTTTTCTGGGGGTGGGGGCTGGAGGGGAGGAGGGGAGAAAGGAGGGAAAAGAAGATTCAGAGATGAAAGGAGATGGCTCTCAGCCTAGTGTCTGCATCAGTGAGGTGTGCCAAATGGAAGGTATTGTGGTGAGAAAGGTCAGTCTTCTGTAGTTCGCTTAAAACTTGTCTAAAGCTGTATTTGCACTCGATTCAGAGCAGTGATTGGGTTGGAAGTTCCATATCTATACATCGTCTTCAAGCTATTATTCCATGTATGCTGATGTATTCTTTTCAACATTGTTTCATCCTAAGTTACTTTTATTCCTTTGAATTCCCTCAGTTCTTTGTGATCTGTAATGCTCAGGTCTAGTAATGGAGATAGCCACGGTATTCAAAAAGATTATATGAAAACTTCAAAAGATACCTAATTTCTGAGGTTGCTTGTACCCGTACTGCTTGTAAATTTACTGCTGCTTTTAGGGAGTGGTTTCTCTGCTGTTACTGACCCAAATATTGCCCAGTTAAATAATTACAGTTTATTTAGTTTGGTTGTCAATTAGATAAGCATTCTAGCCAAAACAGCAAAATACAATGAGTTTTCTCAAATTCTGCAAGTGTTGTAGTATTCAGAGAACTGACATACAGCATCCATTGAAGACTGAAATGTGGTAAGAGCCTTATATACCAAATCGTCACGGTCGTAGTCATTTGTCAAGGAAATACATTTTGGTACTATCTGAACCAGGCAAAATTAAATTTTTCAATGCAACAGTTCTATACTATTGAGTTAGCTTTATCTACCTAATGATTCATCCATCACAGACATACAAACATTCACACAGTGTATACACAACCTAAACACAGCATACAAGAATAGGACTCTACTGGCAAGAGCTTTTTTGCAAATTTTCCAGCTTTCAACTGGCTGCCAGGCACCTTAGAAAACTACAAAATCCCAGGAACTTTAGAAACACCTAGAGATAAAATAAAAATGTATTTGCACTAGAAGAGTGATGAAAAACTTTATCTGTGTCACTCTTTACAGCATATCTATGTCCAATCCAATCAGCACAGCTTCAGTCCGCACCCTTCTCGGGATAAAGCAGTGAACGGATGTACAGTACAACTGCACATTCGCAAGAAATCAAGAGAAAATTTTTGTTTACATCTGTACTGACACAAATCAGCTCTGAAAGTATTATTTTAACACTTTCAGGGCTGATTTGTGTCAGTACAGATGTAAACAAAAATTTTGGCTCTGATTCTGCCATTCTTTTGAGATACAACCAATTAAATCATAGGGCTTCTAAAATTTCTGAACAATAAATAAGTACTTGTGAATTATCTGTTGCAATGATAAATGTCTAAATTAGCCTTGCTGGAATATAAACACTCCCTTCAGAGCTTTCTGAGCATTTCACACCAAGACTTTAGATTTGTAAATCATCTGTTCTAAAAGGAATAGGAGAGATCGTGTGGAGAGTTTTGTTCAATTCCTAAAAATTCTAAAAGAATTGATAAGTGGGCTGATGAATAATTCGGTATTGTAAGGAAAGTTCAATAAACTATAGCTATTATAAAAGCAAATTTTCTCATAAAGGATTTGAGGTACAGACTCCAGAGATGTGTCAAGTATTTACACACATAGCTCCCACTCACCTAGTTAGTTACCAATGCAAGATTTTCACTCATTATCCCCAAATGTCAATGGCAGAGCAGATTCACAATTTTTAATACACTTTTGTGAAGGAAAAAATAATTTACAATACAGTAATGTCCTAGAGCATGTTTAAGTTTATGGCATGAATTAGTTCCACTGGGAAAGATTTTAAAAAGAAGCCCTAAGCATCATCAAATTAAATATATAATGGTAAAGTCAGTTAACTGTCTATTTGCATATAATGTGAGTTTATAGTTGGAAAAGGTTAAGAGGATATATAATGGAAATATAGAAAGTCTTGTTATATTATATTGCCCTGTACCATTAGCCTGCTAATGCAGAAAGATGCATGTACACTGATGTGTATTATACATACATATGAAAATAATTTGACATATCAGAAAAAAGACATTTTTAGCTGTGATCTAGACTGCCAAAAATGAATTCCTCTGCTTATTCAGTTAGCTTTCATATTTAATTGCCTACCTAGTCATCTGTGGACATAATGTTGGCATACTCTGTATAATATGATACAGTCTCATTTTAGGTGTATAATGAACCTCAGTTTCCTAAGTGGAGTTTATATTAGGTGACATTTTCCTTGTTGAGAAAATTGCATTTCTTTGAGAAGAAGCTTTATGGCAAAAGATAAGAAATCTAAGTTAGTTTTGTCAGTTTTAGCAAAACACTTGCAACGGCTCACAGTTAGAAAGCAAGCTGAATGTTTTGATGGTAGATTCCCACAGACTAGGCTAAAAAAGACGCTATCAGTAAGAATTCTATACTTTTCTCAAACTCCTGTGATTCTGTTCATTGTACCTCAAAAGAGTGGCACAGGTAGAGTCAAGAACTTCTTGAATACCTCAGGAAATAAGACATGCTTTTGTTAATGCTGTTTAAATTAGGCAAAAAAAGAACTTTGTGTTAATTAGAATCCACCAGACTTATTCATAAATTTCATCTCAGCATTTAGAGTGCAAATGTCGAAACGAACCTTCGACATCGTTCAAAGATAGGAGCATTTCAAGTGGAACCTTCAAACTGGATGTTTTATTCGCAGTTGCCTTTGTCTTTTCTGAAGACCATTCTCACAGAAGTTAAAGGTCTCTCAATTAGAGCGTGTCACTTAGAAGAGCATGAAAATGCCAAGGATTTCATTATTGCTGTTCCGTTGCCACAGCAATTGTTGTATATTTAATTTCTCTCTTAAAAGCAGGGCGAGGGGAAAAAACAACTGGTAAGTGCGTCCAATGTGTTTTTCCTCCTTCTCATGAAGCTACATAAAAGTCCTGACTGAGTAAAGCAACCTGTGTTGGTTTCTCTAGCCTGGTGTAGCATGATCAGAGGAAGTTTATGGAGAGGGAGGGCCATGCAAAGCCCAGGCAAAATAATTGCAGATGATTTTTGTGATACAGAGCAAACCTCACAACAGTATTCCCAAAGAGACTAATGAGAACATTGGTAGTCTTCATATTTGAAGTCTTCTAGCCTGACCCTGGTGGCAGGTTCAGATGGCAAACAGACAAAAGTAGCTCTCACTAGTTTACAGAAAACCTTGTGATCTCCGTGTCCACCACAGATATAAAACAGATGTTTACAAGCCCCTGACACTTAGGGACTTGAGTTTTGACACAAGTGAGAAAACTGTGAGCATTCCCTGTATGCCTATTAGCTTTTCAAATGAAGGTCTGGCTTTCCCATTTTCCCCTGCCTATGGAAAATTTGGTGCCCCGAGGATGGAATGGATTTCATGTCATTCTAGACCTCCCAAGGGAAGAAGTCCCTCCCTGTTCTTGCTGTGGTAATGCTGAACCAATGGAGCACACTAATTACATGTGAAGGCTACCAGCGTGTGCTTGTGTCCCTTCGATTTTCCTTGAAGCCCATCTTGGCTTTCCCTTTACCTGGAAAAGTTAACAGTGTCGAATCAAGCATTGCTACTTAGAATTTGGAAAGAAATATATTCTCCTGTTGTGCAAGTTTCTTAATTTGCTCTTACAAAATCCAGCCCTTGTTGTTAGACCAGTTCAGAAACACAAAAGGCTCTCAGCCAGCTTCTCAAGAGTCTGCACTGCAATCAATCTCATAACAAAGTGGAGGAATTCAAGCTGCAATAAAGTAGTGAAAGGATTCAACCTAGAAGGGGCAAATGTGCATTAGAGTTGTAGAACTCTAAAAGTGCTCTTAATTTGGTCAGTCTTCATCCAGAAAAGAATATTGAAGGGGGAGAGAAATTTCAGTCAGGCATAGAATATAATTACAGACAGAAAAAGGTACATGAGCAGGGACTGAAAGATTGGGCATTGACCATTTAAGGAAAAAGATAAAAATAGGCACAGTAAAAGTAAACAAATTATTAAATTGTAGATTGTACCAGGAATTTTTATTCTCCATAAGTCAGCTAATACAAGCATAAAGGGAACAAGTTTTTAAATAAACTTGCATTTAAAATAGAAGGAAAAACGTTAATATAATGCATAATTAGACAATAAGACTGATTGTCACCAGGTGCTGCTTGGGCTAAGATTATAGTAAGATTCAAAGGTGAACTGGACATCTCTGGATTTGAAGAATATGCAGAGGTAAAATTGTTAAAATTCAGGTGTGAATACTGCTAAAAAGCATTTTGGAAGACATGTAAAACTTGATATTTCAGAATTTAGAGCAATCTCTTGCCGTTAGGAGATTGGAAACAGTTTTTTCCACATCTGCCTTTTATGGTACCTCTTATACTTTCCATAAAACATCCCAAACTTCGCAGAAAGAGGATATAAGACCAGTTGGGCTCAGGTCTAATCCAATACGGCAATTCTTACGTTATGATTAATGAGGTTCCTTTTATCAACAGCTGTGATTCTGACCTTTGTGGCTCTGCTGCTTATCTCCTGATTTATACATTTTCATAACCTGCATCTCATTTTGAATAAAATAAAAATCCAAATAACTGTCATTCAATTGCTATAACCTTTTCAAATATTTGCTCTTAACAGGGACATTCAAATCATTTGTTCACAGAATCTCAGACTGTACATCAACAGCATTCTTTTAAAGTATAAAGATTTTTTTATATGCAGACATTCATTATGCAAGAAAAAATATCCTCTGACATTTAACAGAGAAATAATGTACTTACACTAACCTCCCTGCATCTAAAACTTGAATTCCTGCTTTGGAGACCCAGTTTTAGAAATGTGCATCTCTCTTATTTAGTATTGTGACAGGGTTAGATATATTCAGAGATTCCTTTCCTGGTTTGCGTTGCTAGTGTGATTCAGGACATGTTAGCTTGATGCGTTATAAAATGGCCAGTTTATCTTTCGTTTAGCCTGTGATCAGTGGGGAAAGTGCTTTTCCTTTGAGAGCTGAATGCAAAATAACTGAAGCAGATTGAAGTTGGCAGTGACTAATGAAGTCTTGTGAAGGAGTCAGGAGTCAGTGGGTTACTACATAGGATGGATTGAGAAGAGAGTAACAGCAGTCTCTTTGTTGAGTTTATGCTGTCTTTTTGTGTGTGTGTGTGTGCATTATCAGTGTTTCTGTGAAGAAAATCTCCTCAAAAACAATTAAAAATTCCTGATGTATGTCTCTGAAACACACACATTTGCACACACATTTGTTACAGTCGAGATAATTCTAGGCTTCCATGTTTAATGAGCCAGTGTGGTTGCCTAAAGGTGTTCTACATGTTAATAATTTTAATCAGTCACACAGAATTTATGGAGCTAGAATTCCAATTGAAATTAGCCTGAGTTAAAACTGCAGTCATTTATTTCTCTGAGAGCTCCCCCTACTTTGCCAGTTTGATAACATGCCCTGTTGTCATAGAATCTGGCACAATAAATCAGTTGTAACGCAGACGCCACCGAGCAGCCTGCTATGGGACTTTTACGCAGAGCATAACTACTATGGGTAGAAAGCACTGCAATTGTTTTTGCATTTGCTATACGTGTAAAATCTGTGGGCATGGAGCAAAGGTCGAAGGAGCATGAGGAGGAAGAGTATGCCAGCCTGGCCTCAAAGGGACTGGGAAAGGGGCAGAGACAATGCCACCAAGCCCCTGCCTTCAGCCTGACAGCTGACCCAGGCCAGGAATCGCTACAAACTGCTTCTGCCTTAAGCCCATGATTAAATGATTTGAATGACTGCCTAACCTCGACTGGGTGTAAAGCAGGATGACGGAGGTCAAACACTGAGAAGGGAAACATGCCCTCCTTACCCAGTCTTTGGAGAGTTTAGCTGGGCTTTGTGCTCCGGGTAGCGCTGCCACAAAGTTACAGCCTGGACCGCGATTAGTGGAGTTTTTCAGCAATGCTACAGGAATTCAGAAAACTGCTGTGGTGTTCCAGTATTTTTGTTCCTGAAGTATTTGTTTCTTGAAGCCTTTTGTTAAACAAAGTCTTCAAGACTTTTCTTTTTTTTAGACTTTTTATTTTTTAAACTCACAAAAACCTGGGGATTTTGACTGAAACGTTGTGAAGCAAACTGATTCAAGCTCTCTGCAGTCTAACTGTCCCAGCCTGTGCACACAGAGAGCAACAAGATTTGTGTTTTCCACCTCATTAAACTGACAGCAGAAATTAGTTTGTGGTATTAAAAACTAAAAAGTTAAATTATAGCTACACGTGTCCTTTATGCAATGGGGTGTGTGAAAGATGTTTGATTTTACTGTTTGCTATAATGGAGAATTTAAATTGCAATGTTTGTCAAATCTCTAATCTTTGTTTCAGAGTGGAATATTAATTACGCTTTTAACTATGAGAGGTAAATAAAATGAGCATCCACTGCCTGCCTAAGGGTAAATTGCAGATTACTGACAACGTGATGTGGCGTACTAAATGTCAGTTTTGTCAAACAAATTTAGAGGAACAGTTAAACTATTAGCTTCCTGTTGTTACAGGGGGTTTTTTGCAATGAATGACTGTTCCTAGCAGCAGGGGCACTGTACCATATGGAACACTAACAGAGCTAAATTGAATAAGCGAGATGAATGAGGAGATAGCACTACAGACGCACTCAATTAGTTTATAACTGTCTATTAACTTCTGTTGGTGGTTTTGAATAAACAATAGATTAACCATTACACCCCTTCTTTTTCTGAAACCAGTAGAAAGCCAGTGTGATGATGGCACACAGTGAAGAAGAAACTGAACAGTTTCTTTTTTTTATTTTTACTTCCTGCTTCTTAATGACTCGACTTGTGTGGTGTTGGCAGTACCTGCAAGTAATAAAATGCATTATTTCCAAGAAGCAGATCAAAATGTTTCAGATGTGGTTATGCATGTAAAATAGTTCTTTGAATACAATTACCAGGAGTTGCCCTGCCTGTTTCTTAGGACCTGGTTTAGTAGCAGGGAAACATTAGCATGGCATGTGCATCTAAGCCAGTTATGGAGATTTATTTGGCAGTTAAAGGAAAAGTGTTGTGGCCAGTGCCGAAATAAAAATATAATCAATATGTCTGCTTATCTCTCTGTGCTCCAAACCACTTTTAGCCCCAAACTACTTTTAGCCTTTAAGAGCTGATACATTAGTGTACCCCTGACTAGGAAAACTTAAAACATGTTCAATTTTGCCAAATACTTGGCATCTCAGAGAATCAGGCCTGAAGTAGCTGTGGGATTCGGGAGTTCTCACATACTTCTACATGTTTGGGGTTTTTTCCCTTTTCTTTTCACATCCGTCTTAGAACTAATGACACACTCATTTTGTGGAGGGGGGAGGTGTTTTTGTCAGATTCTTGTCTTTCCCTGCAATATGCTCTATGCTTACCCAAGGAAGTGGTTGAGTCCCCATCCCTGGAGGTATTTAAAAGACGTGTAGATGTCGTACTTAGGGATATGGTTTAGTGGTGGACTTGGCAGTGTTAGGTTTACAATTGGACTCCATGATGTTATAGGTCTTTTCCAACCTAAATGGCTCTATGATTCTATTATTCTATGATTTTGTTTACCAGATTATGTCCTACTAAAGTCATTAGGGTCAGATTATTTCCATCTAATTTAAATCCTAAGTAAATATACATACTACAAGATATTACTATCCCTGGCTTCCATTTCAAGACACTGAAGAGAGATGAGGACCTCCACAGGGCACTGAGCTTACCTCATATTGTGATATTTTTGCCTTTTGTTATTTAATTTAAAATTTGTAATTTTATTAATTTGTAATTTTAAATTTAAAATTTAAAAAAAAAATCTAAAGACCTCACTCAAGCTATTCCACGTCACACTTTCACATTAGGTGTTCAAACACCTGATCAGTGAAGGTCTCGCCACTGCTGAACCTGAAATCCAAAACACCAAACATAATAGATGGGCAAGGTAAGTTAAGAGAGGGAAATTGGACAGAGGGGATAAAATAATAAATACAGCAAGACATGATTAGTTCCCAGTCTGTCAATGAGAGTGGTCCATAACTGCCATAAGCCTTGTCACTACATGATTGCTTGAAGTTCAGCACTTTTAGATATAATCCTGAATCAAGCTTAAGTTATATTTAAACTTCTCTTTAAATTCTTATCTAAGTCGAAAGCCACAAGTTTGTTTTGAATCATTGTCCCGTTGCAGTGTCAAGGGCCACTCTTCCCATCTGTTGGATCATCTTAAAAGGGGAAGTTACAGACACTTAAAATTTTATTCTATTTATAGCCTTGTTGCTGTTTAGCAACTAGTGCTCCTAGTTATACAGATAGGAGAGGTAGCTGGGAAATACTGGGGAGCAAGTGCTGGGGACCCAAAGGAGAGCTGGGAAGACAGTACTTAGGAACACAGGACATCAGGACATTCATCCATAGAAAGCTCAAATCCATTAGTTATACTGCTCATGAATAAATTTGTTTGAAAATGCAAAGCTTCCATTTTCTGGACCAACTCTCCATTTAGGCAATAACATTCATCCTACTGAATCCTTTCATCTGTCAGCCGAATGCAACAGTCTTCTCCATCTTCTGTGTAAAGAGTAACAGTGCTGTCAGCCTACTGCTAACTTCCTTCCAAGAACTATTTTACTGATGAGTGAAGTGGTTCTGTCTGTCCCCTTACCATACATATTTCACAGAGAGTGATGTAAGTTTTAATTAGTAAAACTCCATGAAATATTTAAAATTCCTCAGGTGAAAGGAGCAATATTAATAAAGTGGAAAAATAGCATGAGTCTTAAATTGTGTAGGAACACGAACTTTGTAGATCACTAGAGTGAAAAAAAAATTAAAGAAGTGACAGAGACAAACTAAGGCTGGGACTGCAGAGGGGAGATAAGATGTCCTTATCAGATGCAGGCCACAATATTAATCCATTCCTATCCATATGCTATTTTGGTATGTAAAAAAGATATTCCAAATTATGCAAGCATTTCCATCTGCTTCTGGCGGAGTAAGCCATTTTTTTCAGTTTTACCTGCAAATGGCAGTAATTGAGAAACTTTGCCTAATTTCTGAAATCAGCTGTCATAGTAGAGGAAATACTGTTGTACTGCCATTTAAAATTCTACCCAAACTCATGTCTAAGTGTCCAAACCAGGTGTCCATGTATCTCCTTCAGCCTGCATTTCTGAGTCTGGATTTTGGGAAAACCCTTGTTTATCTAGCTTCTTGTTACCATCTAAAGTCAACTAGAGTATCCTCACCTGTAATTCACCTATGTCAAAATATTATTACAATGTCATTGCCCACTCTTATTTAGTTACAGTTATTTACAGTGTTACAGTGTTTTGAAAGAAGACACTGTTTAAATAGTGTACAATGTCCCTAATGAATTGCACCAATGTCCACTCATCTGCTTTCAAGTTACTTATTTCCTTGCTGTTGAAGAAACTAGCGCAATACTATTTTTTTATCTAGTGTTTGTAAGCTTAAAGGTTACTAGCGACTGTTAAAAATTACTGCCCAATGGAGGGTAGTGTCATTCCATGCAGTGACTTGCGGTTCAATATAAAGCTCTTGTAAGTACCCGTGGTGCAGCACTTAGGCCATCTTTTCATTAAGAGGATTCCATTACTAAGTTTACTAAGTGACTAAGTTTAATGGACGTACTAGAGATCCTGTTTTTACATTTGGTCTCGCACCAGTAAAAGTTAGCAAAGGGAAGCCCGTTAGCTCCTTGAAAGAGGCAGCACTCCTTTCTCCAAGGGCAGAAGTGGAAATCACCGTTCTGAAGTCCTCATTCACTTAACTCTCCACGGACGTCAACTGTAAGGAGTCTTGTAATTTCCTTTGAAAGATACACCTTTTTAACAAGTTGTCTAGGTAGGCTAGGAAGTGTCAATCTAGTCAAAACATTTGTTTGACATCTGATCTTGAAATTGTTATAATTTGAAGCAAACAGTATGTTAAAGAGAAATTGCCATGTTCTAGTTTATGAATGTGATATATTCGTAGTTGTGCATTTGTATTTCTGTAGCTTTAGAAAACAATCACACCACCATAGATTTTTTCAGGTGCTTTTGTATAGATAAATAGCCATAATGAATATATTATGGATTACTTACCCTAATTCAGTAGAAAATATACCAACACTTGTGCCAAAACATTAAAAGAACCTGTTCCACAGTAAATGCTGTACTGTTTTAGAAGAATTCCTACTCCCTGCATTTTTTCTTTAAGTGCACAAAAATATTTCAGCAGTTTCTCTAGGAGGATAAAATATCCACATATTGCCAAATGTTACTGACTGGTAGTGATGTCTTGCAAGTTACTATCCTGCTAACCTCTCCCTCTAATTTCTGTTAATGGAAATCCTACCCAGACCTGTCTCCTTACCTAACCTGTAGTTTGTTACAGGCATTAAGACACTCTCAAGTACCATCCCTCAAATCGTGTAGGTCTTTAACAGAGAATTCTGTGCTAGCTATATTATTCAATAAACTCATAGAAAGGATATTATTAACCATTAAATTCTTCAGGGGTGCAGAATCATTTTTGTGGAACTCTTAAGTTTTGCTACAGAGGTACTGCTTTCTTCATTATCAAATTCTGGTGTGTTGGTTTTTTTTTTTTATAAAGAAAGAGCAGTTTTCCTTGCAGCTGTCACCGTTTACATCCTTTCTCTGTAAATAAAGAGTTGGAGAGTTAATTTTAGCACTACCACATTATATCTTAGAAACTTCATCGCTGTTTGTTATTATTAGAGGAGTGCAAAAGAATAGTTTGTTATTTTCAACATAAAAGCCTGTTAGTTCTGTTTCTGATCTCATTGCTGCCTCCCTGCGACACTTCAGACAGGTCTGTGTATCTCTATAAAAGTCAGTATACTTACTGTACTACATCACTACTGTAAACTGTAATATTCCAATATATTCGAAGTACTGGGCTGTGTATTGTAAGAACATTACTGTTAAAATTGCAAATTCCAACTGACTGATATTTTTAATAATGTTGTAGTATTTTAGTTGTTTGGAGTTGTCGCCTTCTGAAGAACAGCACAGTGCCTAGCAACTCATGTTAATACGTATAGTATTCTTGTAATGGATCATTTCATAGAATCATAGAATCGTTTAGGTTGGAAAAGACCTTTAAGATCATCAAGTCCAACCATTAACCTAGCACTGCCAACTCCACCACTAAACCATGTCCCTAAGCACCACGTCTACATGTCTTTTGAATACCTCCAGGGATGGGGACTCAGCCACCTCCCTGGGCAGCCTGTTCCAGTGCCTGACTACCCTTTCAGTGAAGAAGTTTTTCCTAATATCCAACGTAAACTTCCCCTGGCACAGCTTGAGGCCGTTTCCTCTTGTCCTATCACTTGTTACTTGGGAGAAGAGACTGACCCCCACCTCACTACAACCTCCTAGTTGTAGAGAGCAATAAGGTCTCCCCTCAGCCTCCTCTTCTCCAAACTAAACAACCCCAGCTCCCTCAGCTGCTCCTCATAAGACTTATTCTCTAGACCCTTCACCAACTTCGTTGCCCTTTTTGGGCACGCTCCAGCACCTCAATGTCCTTCTTGTAGTGGGAGACCCAAAACTGAACACAGTATTCGAGGTGCAGCCTCACCAGTGCTGAGTACAGGGGGACGATCCCTTCCCTAGTCCTGCTGGCCACACAATTTCTGATACAAGCCAAGCTGTTATTGGCCTTCTTGGCCACCTGGGCACACTGCTGGTTCATATTCAGCCAGCTGTTGACCAGCACCCCCAGGTTCTTTTCATCAGGGGAAGAACTATGACATTATTTATAGCTTTTACTCTGTTTGCTCAAAAGGGATTTTACCATGAAAGCTCTGTTCAGAAGTTTCAGATTTTTCCTCTTCCGAGGATAAAAGATGTCTTTCTGTCTTTAAAAGTGTATTTTCACAGAATTCAGAATTAGATTTGAGAAGAAGTACAAGGCATTAATTTTCTCTTTGTTTTTCTGTGACAGAGGTGTAGACTTAAAGGTAGCATGGTTCCATGCAAAAATTTTTATTCCTCAGTCTTTGGATTATCATACTGCTTGTGGGTAGCAAAGTGAAAATCCCATATTATATGCAATCATTAATTAACATTCTTTTCAAATGTTAAAGTTATTGTGGCTATAACACTGATTTTTTCAGATGAAACTGTATTAGAAAGATTTAGAGAAGCTTTCCTGGACGCCTTTCTTACACCTTTTAATTAAGAAAGTCTTTGGTGTTAATAGGTTCAAGTTTGCCAGAATTCAAAATGAAGGGATCTAAATATATGTATTTGAAATGTTCCCACCTAAAGCCACCATGGTACGCAGCTGTATCAGCTGCCCTTTCCACAGTGGTATAAAGATCCCCTGAAGTGGATTAATCAACCTTCCTTGCCATACAAGCCTCATATTAACATCTTTATTATGAACCATTGAATATAGGACATAAGACCCCAACACGCATACCTGCTAAGAGAGAAGCAGGGGCTGGACAACTTCACTAGCTGTTTATAAAGGGGACAGATGACAGTTTCAGCCAGAAGCCCCATTCCTCTGCATGGGATAAGATTGGATTGAGGGTGCAGCTGCATCTTAGACTGACCAAATAGTATCAGCCTCACAAGGTCGCAGCTGGACCGCTTCCTTCTGGAGTCATGGGTTTGGATTACCAGCAGTCCATCTGCCACAGCACTTCCACTGCCAATTAGATGATATACTCATGGCTTGGGAGAGCACTTGAATGGTTTACGAGCTACGTGCTGCTAAAGAACCACTGCTTAGTGCCTTCCTTCCCCCAGTGAGCACAGAGCGCTATTAAATTAGTGCACTACCAAGAACACTATGCTCTGGGTATATCTTCATGCGTCCCACTAGTTATTCTACCCGCCTTAAGGGGATGGCCCAATTTCAGCAGCCCCCTAGGAAAAAAAGAGTTTCTTTCTTCCATGACTGAGTATTGGCCATTCTGAGTTTTTAGTCCGTGACTTTTGTCGAGACAGATTTCTTCTTGTGGAAGAAAAGGAAGATAGACTGCTCTAAAAGCCTGATTAAAACCCTCTGCAGTCAGATATTTTGAACTGTTGAGGTGTATTGAAAATTACAAAAGTCTTGAAGGAGGGAATTGCTTGAAAAAGTGAAAGGTATGTGATGGAGATGGAGTGTAGGTAGTACAGAAAACATCATGTGCGAGTTTGTGAATGCTCAGTACCAGCGCTAGCAAATATGTTGTACAGGCTGCTGCCTGTATTGGCATACAAAGAGGCAAAAAGTATCTATTCAACTGAGGAAGTACAGGACTCTGGTTCCAAAGTCAGCATGAGCAAGGAACGCTGTCTTGCATAGAAGTCAATATACCCAGGAACTGAAGAATTACCTCCCACTGCAGGGCTTACGTAGGAGCTAGGTCAGGATGCTTATCTGTTTACCAGAACATCTGTACTAATACAATGGAATTTTTCATCAGCCAAAAGCCTTTGGCTGTTTTGTATTCTGTTACTAGGGAGCAGCAAGCCAATGAATGAGTTGTATTAGATTAAGCCTATCAAAACCTTTGCTTTTGGTTCTGCGCTACACCACTACACATATTTAGTTATATATTTACATATACATACATGTACATGCATGTATATAATATATACAATACATACAATGTATTTACATATATGTAAATAGCAAATATGGTAAAGATAATGCCTTTAAGGAATGTTTTGGAGAACTTTAAACAATTTATTTTGACTGTATTTTATGTCCTTATACTGATAAAGCCAAATGCCTTAGTTTCTGTCCAGTGAGAGAGAGGTCTATGCACAGACCTAAATACCTTGAGAGAAAAATATTTCCTATATTTAAAACTGTCACAGCTACTATTGCATTCTGTTAACTTGAGCCTAGAAGTAACTTGTTAGACTCTGTAGAAATCTGGGAATCTGCTTCCTCCGCTGGGACTTGCAAGACAAACTTTCTAACCCCATAGTGAAAGTAACAAGTTATTTCATGTAGAAAATACCTGTCCCATACCCAGGTCAGCCTCAGGTAGTGATGCACTGTGGGGCTAGGGATTTTCTGTTTGTGGAAGGAACCACTTATGTGGCAGATTTACTTTTAAAGAAGGACATTTGCCTGGCCATGCTTAAGGAGTTTAGAATATCATAGCAAATCTCAAAGAGAGAGGCTAGTGGGCAGAGAGGGTGATGAAACTACCACATAATAGGTACATCTGCCATACAGCTCTGTATTTCCTCATGCTGAGAACACCTCTGAAAATGTGGTGAAAATGTAGTGTGGGGAAAATCATCCCAGAACAAATTTGCATCAGTTTAACACTGCCTCTTGTCTTGGTTTGTGAAAGCAGAGGGATTCTGGGCACCTACGGTGCACACCACCCCTAGGAGTTTGAGGCTCTACTTAAAACTGACAGCTATGGGATAAGAAGGTGTTTTCTTTCATCATTAGCCAGCCTTTTCTAAAATGATAATTAGTTTCAGGAAGAGAATTTCAAAATCTGTCGTGAATGTATTTCTGTGAAAAGCTTTCATGTTCATGTTGTCTGGCACTACACATCACACAGCCACCTCCTCCTGAGTAGGCCCCAGTGTTGTCTGTTTAGTTCTTTGTTCAGATCATACGATAATATGATGGGGGAAAAGAAGAAAAAGAAAAACTGTTGAGACAATGGGGAAGACTTGCAATGTCAAATGCAAAATATATCTTTTAAGAAATATGTTATAAATACAGTATTCTTGTACCATGTGCAGAGTCTGTACCATGTGCACCCATCTACACAATACTATGAAGGAAATATATCTCTCTGTGGGCCCGATATGACATATACATCTTGCATTTATCTGAATTGTTTCTTTTAAGTTTTATCTCTTAAAACGAAATTAGGTATGTGTATTCATTTGCATACAAAAGAACCTAGGTATTCTTGTTAACTATAGATAAGTAAAATGGCATATATGCTAACAAAGGAGAAAGTCTAGGTTCTGTGTAAACTTTCATTTATTGTTCTTAATAGAGTTAGCTAAGAAAATGACATTTCTTTTTGTGGGGAAAAAAGTATCCTCAGGCAAAAGGAAAGGTCAGGTGTGGAATTTTCCTGTGACCATACATTTCAGAAAAGGATCTCTTCAGAAACTTCAAATACTTCATTTCAATAAAGTTGAAATAGTGTAATAGAAAGCATGTAAATGTCATTTTGCATTTATGTACAATTAATGTAGCAGAAATTAATACAAATCAAACAATCGAAAATGGAACATTTCATCTTCATTAAAATGAGAACATGTATATTATTAATACCATATTAGAAAATCAAAATATAATTTGCCTTTTTTCATGGAAAATTATCACATTCTCATTATGCAGTTCAATGTGAATATAACTAGCTCTCTAATGAAAAAGTTTTATTGATAAAAATATTTACACAAGCTTTCCTCCTTAAGTTAGAAAGGTGGTTTAGTACATGCGGCAGAAAAAAATTATTAAAAAATGAAATAAATAACTAAAAAGAATATATATCTGTCATCATATTTAATTATTTGACTGTATGTAATTTTGCTAGTATTATCCTGTATTGGTTCTGACTGTGCACCTCACATGTAGGACTATTCCAGAGAAGGGGCACAGTTGAGGATTGTGTTCAAATCTATACTCCTTTAAATCCCTATGGCTTCCTTTTATGAAAAAAGCCCTATTATCAGAACATTTAATGGGAATCCTAGAATAATTTGGATGAGAAGGGACCTTTAAAGAGCATCTTTTCTAACCTTCTGCTCAAAGCAGACTTAAACTAAATCAAGTTGCTCAGGACATTGTCAAGCAGGGTTTTGAGTATCTCTGAAGATGGAGATCCCACCTCTCTGAGCACCTGCTCCACTGTTTGAGTACCCCAATGGTGACAAAATTTTACTAAGATGTAATAGGAATTTCCTGAGTTGCAACTTATGTCTAGTGTATCTTGTCCTTTCACCATGTATGCAGAGTTGAGCTCTGTCTCCTCTTTACTCTCCCATTAGGTAGTTAAAAACTGCAGTAAGATCCCCTGTAAGCCTTCTCTTCTCCAGGTTGAACAAGCACAGCTCACTCAGTCTCTCCTCAGTCAGAATTTGTCTATCAAGAGAGATACGGTTTAATTCCCTGCTCAGTCAGGTAATATTTAAAAGTCCATTTCCTTTCCTATCAGAGAGTCCTAATCCCTTGTTGGTTATACATGTTTTTAATTGGAAGAACTCTTCAAAACCTTTGAAAACACACTGCTTTGTGTAATTCAAGATTGACTGGATCAGAGAGTATGACTTACTGGTTTAGCGAGCAGGGCTGTCAGCTGAAAGAGAGACCTGGGTGCTGGTCTGCTCCTATGTCAAAGACTATAGTGATATCTTCTGGTATAATGCAGTCATTTCACCCCTCATCACCCTAACCTGCTTTATCTGCTCCCACCTGCGCCGGGTCCCTGCATTCCTCACTATAACAGACCTCTCGGCTGCCCAGTTGTCCTCTTTTCTTCCTGGAAAGAGAAGACAAACATATAGCAGTTTGTTGTCACTCCATAATTTTTGGCCTTCAAGTGTTCCAGCTGGGCTACTGGGTTCCTCCCTGTGCTCGTAAAGTATTTGTCATACTTTGGCCTCTCCCATGTTCTAAGTGGCACCCCGATCCTCGTCCTGCAAGTAGTTCCACATGGCTGCTCTAATCACATAAGTAAATCAGTTGGCTAAGTCTTTAGTGAACTGAACAGATTCATGTGTGTTTGCCTTTTAATTCATTTGGGGGAAAAAACCAAAATGTTAATATTCTGTGTATTTTTCTTATACACCCTTACAATTCAGGAGGACCTATAGGTCAATTAAACATTGTAGGCACTATTTTCTTGATTAATTTGGGGATCATAAGAATCAAAACACAAATTTAAATTCATATTGAAAAATTGTTAAATTTTGAAACAAATTCAGAGCATTTGTGGGTTTTCATTTTTCCTTCCTTAGTTCGGTTGAGTAGAATGGGACATTTTATTGCTGATTCATTACTTATAATAATCAAGGTCATGGTCAAAATTAGATAATGGCAAAGTTTGAAAAATATTGCTGCTCACATCTCATTACTGTTTTATTCTCCTGTTGGGAGGGCAGAGGGGTGTTGGATTTTTTTGTTTTAAATGTGTGGGTGCATTTTTCTGAAGACCAAGACCAGTGACTAACATGAGCCAGAAATAGTGCACCCAGGAGCTTTGCAGACATAGAGTTCTGCCAAAGCTTCTCAAATTCCTTTTACTGCCATAGCCTAGAGCCTTCCCTGGAGAGCCTGTCAATCATACCAAAATGCATCGAGGTCTTCTTATGTAGACAAACAAGAACTAAACTGTAACCACAAAATTAACTTTCTCTGTGAGCTAAGACAAGAGTCAGCCCATTTCAAATAAATGTTGTTGCATTCATCTGACGCACCACATAGCTCCAGGTTTTTTGCACTGTCGGTCAGTCACCAGTGTTCCCCCTCAGCCACTGCATCAGCAAAGAAAATCTGTCAGTGTGATGCCTCCATTGACCTGAGGTGTTCTTGGGTTTGATGCTGTAACCCTCACTTGCAGAAACTCAGGTAACCTGATGTAGGAGTTCATACAAAGCAGAAGCTAAGAAACAAATGAGCAGAGTTTTTAATGATGTCACTATAAGGAAATCTCAAAGCATGTGCTGAATACCTGAATTCAAGAAAGAACACTTAGCAGCATGAGGAGGTGAGCTGTGTGGCTGTGACTGCAGCTGTACCTTACTTTTCCATCATCTTTTCCTTCTCATTTCCCATTCCCCTCCATATTTTCTTTCTCTCTTTTCTGATCCACTGGTTCTTAAGTCATGCCATACTTTACCTGTGAGCTAACAATGATATTTTGAAAATGGGATGTAGCCAAGTAACTTTTCTTTTTGCTTTGATGTCATGTGATGCTGATGAACCAATCTACTAGTAACAACAAAGTGCAAAAAGACCATTAAAGTTCTACTATGCAATGAGTAAAAAGGCAAGTAAAAAACACAGAAAATCAAAACTGATTTTGTTTATGCTGGTATAAATCAAAACCATTTTCATTAACCTCCACCTTCCTTTGAAAAGTTGGCGTACTCATTTTTCACTCAATTCTTGTAACTCTCTAAGTTAAATGAATCCTCCCCCCCACCCTTTTACTCGTATTCCTTTCTCCTTTTCCCTTTCTAGCCAGTTCTGCTGGTACTGGGAGGCCTTCTTGGTCTCCCAGTAGTAGTTGTGGTGTTACTGAAAAGTGCTTCTAAAGTCTCTGTGGCAAAAATGAAAGCCACAGTGAATGAAAGGGGGGGAAATTAAATCCTATGGCATCAGCAACACTGTTTTCAAAATTCAAGTGGCATCACAGAATTTTCTTAAAGTTCATTCTTTTGTCTTTATCAGAGAATGCAAGAGCACAATAAAAACGAAATGAATAATATTAGCACTTGCTCTGAAGCAGGAAGTTGATAATTAAAACAAAGAGAAGGCACCTAAAAGAAATTATAATAAGCCACCCCTTTGTGAAGTCAGGTAAAAGGGCTTATGAACCCTTGGCTATAGTCAAATATTCATCGTCTCTACATCAGTCTTCCATACTGTTGTAGCTTTACTTTCTTGTGATGTCAATACAAAATATATGTTGGACTTCTTAGGACAAAGAATAACTTTATAACCTAATACAGATTTGCATACTAAGAGATCCTCAGCAAGGAACAGCACAATTCAGTGGGATCCTGCCTACCTTTTTCTTTTTTAATTTTGTTGCCGATTACTTTCCCTGTGGTTCTTCTCTAGAACTGCAAGTTCCTGAAGTGGGGACAACTTGTAAGGCATTTTTTCAAGTGTTCGCTAGTTCTTGCTGCAAAACATACTGTGTTTAAAAGTATTTCTCCTAACTTTATTTCCTCTCAGATAGAGTGTTAACAGTACACAGTTTAATGTCACTGTGAAATTGCATTCTTGAGCATATTACATTTCAATATAAAGCATATAAATGTGAAATTGAATGACAGAAGTTTGCTATGAGCAGAACTTCACTATCACTAACACCATAGTATTTCTATTTCATTTCCTCACTTGATTTCAATTGCTTCATATTTGTGTCTGAGTCCATTCAGGGGAGACAGAAGGGGTTCTGTGCAGAGTGTTGCTGTTTTGATAAGAAATCTAAAACAGAATAAAAGTATTAATTACTTATAATGATAGTTATTTAATAAGACCTAAAGGAATTTACCATTTTGGTTGAATTGGATTAGATATTCGGGTTCCTGAAACTTTTTTCTATGAAGACTTTTTAACAATGAAAAGTAGCATAAAGAATGCAGATGAGGCATTGGAGATTCAAGGTATGCCCTAAAAGGATATCCTAAAAAATAGAAAGTAGTATTTTGAATTTTCTAATGCAGATTGCAATAATACTCAATGTTACCAAATGTGTACTATTGCAAACCAGAGTGGGTAGACTAACCCTGAACTCCATCGTACACATGTAATTCTCACAATGATGTGTGATGTGTGTTTTTGTGTCTGCCGTAGAGGACCCATTGCTGAAGACAGGGAAACAATCACAGTTATTGACAAGGACTGTTCTGTTGTTAAAGAAGAACTAATTACAACATAAGTATGAAAAATGTATACAAGCACAATAAACAGGGATTAAGTCAGTTACATTTGCAGACACAGTTCTTGTGGAGAGCTTTTAGTAAATTACATCTTCAGACTGAGTGTCGCTGAATCAGTGATGCTTATTAAACGATTTCAGATTAAAGCATTTTTCCCCAAAATAATTATGAGTCTTCTTTTAGCGTATCATAGACAGCCAAAATAGATGGGCAAAGTAATCAAGTTCTGAGTTAATTAATCCTGCATGGTATATCATAAGTAGCCTGAACAATGCAAAAAGGTGCATAATTCTAAGTGTTAGAAAAGCAAATAAGGTATTTACATCCTGTTTCTTGCATAATCTGTGCAGGGATTGTTAATATAAAAAAAATTGCATCAAATTTTGGAGTAAAAGTCCACCAGACTTAACATCATGTCTGTGACAGTGGCTAGTGACAAACCTTTAGATGAATACAGAAACAGAGCAAAGATAAGGTACTGCATTCATTGTCCTCCCCTCAGCCCTTAATGAATTTTTCTTTTACCGATATTTACTTTTGGTATCTCTAGAGTCCTGTGGTGATGACCATAATTATCTGGTTTGTGTAAAAGTATTTACTGTTATATTTAAAAAAATTACAGGATACCCTCTGGTTCTGGTTCTTACATTGTTGAGAAATAGTAATTCTTTCTTAATTTCTTATTTTCCTCCATGCTTTTCTTTTTTATATACCTTTATCATATCCCCCATTCAACTGCCTCTTTTTTAAACTGGGGACTCCTTATCTATATGAGAACTACCGCTCTTCTGGTAGGATCTGTTCCTTTGATCTTCCCATCACCTCTCTGTATATGTTCTCTAGTTTGAGAAAATCTTTTTTGTATAGCCACATGGCAGAACTGCACGCAGTGTTCAAAATGTGGGAGCTCTATAGATTTATACAGTTGCTTAATGACATTTTTCATTTTGTTCTCTATTCCTTATCTAATAGTTTCTGACTTCTTTTTGCCTTTTTGACCATACATAACACTGAACTTTTCTCTTCAGAGAATCAGTGACTACCAGATTTCTTTCTTTTGCTCTTTATGAAGTCATTTAGACCCAATATTGTATGCATATAGTTAGGATTGTTTTTTCCCATATGCATGACTTTATATCTGTCAACACTGAATTTTTTCTTAAGTGAATATCCAGTCACTCTACCTCATGAGATAAATTTGTAAATTTTTAACTCTATTTCTAATTTTTACTGCCAATTAAAAATTGTGTGTTGTCCAAAAGCATTGTGGACAACAATGTTTTTCACCCTTTTTCTAGATTAGTGTGTATATGGTGAATAGTACAGATCCCAACATGCACTATTGTAGGATACCCACTAGTAATGTATCTCTCTTGTGAAAAATGACCATTTAGTCCTACCCTTTGTATTGTATCTTTTTAACCGTCTATTATTTTACCAAAGGATCTTTCTGATTATAGTTTAGATTCTTACAGGGGTTTGGTGAGCAAACTGTTAAAAGCTTTTGTAACCACAACTGCACCACACCAGTGGGTGCATTAAAGCCTCCAATCCTTTCTTTATCAGAACCATTTATGTGACCTATCCACAAATAGAGAAGTAAAATTTGAAACAATATGTATATAAGAAGAAGCTACTGTATCTTAAGTTACAGTAAGTGCAATAGTTCATTGAATTAATTAAAGGAAAAAATTCAGCCCAATTCCTATAGCAACACTATTACAAATTTCATCTCACTGTGTTTATTAGTATCTTGGTGATGGTAGTGTGTTGCTGGAGCTGTGGAAAGCAGCAGCATCTTGTTTCTCCTTTCTTTGCTTGAAAGAAAAGAGGCATACTGATACAAAAAGGGGAGTACAGCTCATTTTGGAATTGGGAAGAAGAAAGTGAATGCTTTTGCTTGATTTAAATAAATATGATTTTCTCACTGTTCCTAAATTAAAATGGAAGGCACATTTCTTTCAGAGCCTGAGTTGATTCTGGTCATCAGGCCCAGTCACCTTTTTTTTTATTTTATTTTTACTGTTGTTACATTCCTCTAACTGTGGTAGTGTCCCATTGTGCCTCGTGCTTTGTGCCTAGTGCTTTATAAACATGAAGTGAAAAGGCAGGCTAGGTCCCAAAGAGCTTGTTCCTTAAGTCAAGACAGGACAGAGAAAATGGATACAGATAAGTAGATGGAAAAGGAACCAAGAAGAGGCTGATAATGTAGCAGCAACTTAACAGTTATTGGCATTGATTTCTTGGAGGGTTTGAGGGAGAAATCACAGATCAGGAGGCTTTTGAGAAAGGTATTGAGTCAGGCTTGCAGAAGTTTTACAACGTGATCCTTTCAACTAGAAGGGACTGTACAGGCGAAGATGCAGCATTTAAGAGTTTCATGGTGGCAGATAAAATGGGGACAGATTGTGATGAAGTCTTTAGCTTATTATTTTCCTAGACTGATTTTATTAATATTTGTAACAGAACAGAGTAAACGATACCCAAAATCCCACACAATTTTTTGGGGGTGTCTGTACATTTGTCTGCTCTGCATTTTGCTGTATTTTTACCATTGCACCAGCTCACATCTCACTATTTCTTGTGCCTTAAAATGCCAACAGTTCCTAGCTAGTCTTGAGGTTGTTCTGAATATCAGACTCCTCTTTTCTGAGACTGTTATAGTATATTCTCTTTCCTCATATAGTGAAGGTAACACTATTTGTGTGATAAGCTGATCATTTTTGTTTTCCCCACATAAAGAATTTCATCCTAGGTAATCATCGTGGGAGCTTCCATCTGTTTTATTTTTTCCCTTGGTTGTAGATCTTTTTTCCTTTAAGAAGGAGGAAACATCAGAGAGTAGCTATGAAGTGTCTTTTCCATGAGTGAAGATGATCAAATATTTAAGTCTTTTTTTCCCCCAAAATTTACTTCAAATCTAAGAGCATGAGTGGTGATGGTGATGTGAATTACCATGGGTTTATGAGTTTCCTAAATCTTGTATAGCTACAGCTTCCCGAGGATAAGTTGCAGAGACTGCAGCACTGCAACACTCAGCAATATCTGAAAACTGCAGATGTAAAAAATGTTATATTCAGCTAAAGTTTACTTGACTCAGTCCAGTGGGTGCTTTTGTTCACAGTACAAAGTCTGGCTGGTATCGCTCTCTTCCTGTAACAGTTGTTCCAGATTTGAACTTTTCCCACAAGACCTATTTCCAGAATTAGATTCAGATTGAGAAGTACTGTACAGTTGTTACTGTCATAAAAACAATCTGCTATAGCTTGATTATGGGACCAAAACCAAAAATGAAGGAAATGAGAAAATGTTAGTGTAATTTCTTTAAGAAAATTAGCTGACTTTTTATAAAATTTGAGCTTCATGTTGTTGGTGTAATAAGCAAGGACTCTGGCTTTCCTTGGGAAGGATACAATTTTTACTATAAAATAAAGGATGTTCACTGTAACAGCAGATGCTTGTGATGTGCACCCTACAGAGCATGGGGGGTTTTTGTAATCCCACTGAGTGGCTGGTATCATATATTTTACCACATTGCAGATTTTCAGATATGGATCGCTATCACTATAATGTTACCCAGGGCAATTCTCCTAGTAAATTTTCTTTAAAAAACTGTTAAGGAAGAATTCTTGCAGAAAGTGCTGAGCTTGTGAGACTGATTGCAACTAAAGGTTTTGTGTATAGAGATAGTACTCACAGGTCCGCTGATGGGTAGGGGAAGGCCACTATATACTGCAGTTTCCTGGCTTTAGTGAGTATGCAGTGTTTAAATAGCTAATTGGATTGACAGCTGGTTAAAGAGAAGCTGCTGATTCCAGCCTGAAGAGAGGGAAGTCTCATGCAGAAAAGCTGCTTCTGCGTGCCTTCCTGAAGCATTGCTCTAGTGCTGAATTGTCCTGAAGTACTTTCCTATGGTCTGCACAGCTGTGAAATAAAATAAGTACGATATGTGCCTTACGGATGAAGTTTCAGTGACCACACTGTGGATGCTGTCGTCGTCACTGTTCAGATTCTGGTTTCACAACCCAGCTAAGCTGGGGATTGCCTGGTGTTTGGCAGGTGGTGGGAGTAGTGGTATGTACTATCAGCTTAAGGCTAAAGAGGATCAGAAGAGAAGCCATGCATGACTTAGTGTGTTGCCATATGAGCTAAGGGTGGAAGGAGGAAAAAATATATCCATTTCATGTTATCACTTTGATAAGCCTGTCCTTATAAAGGACTTCCATTCATGCATTAGGAGATGCATCTCAGATTCTACTTTAAATAATATATTACTCATTCATTACAATTAGATATGAAGGAGGGGGGAGATTGAAGGATGCAAAGATGTAAGAGTTCTGTGAAGTAATAAAGAACCAGTTTTGTTATCAAGTCTACAAAGTAAATTAGTGTTGATCAGAAAGGGACTTGTGAAGTTCCTCCATTTGATCTCCTAAAATTAAAATGAAATCAAAATTTAGAAACAAAACCTTTGTTGATGAGCTGTCCACCAATGATATTTCAAATTACAAAATCAGGAGTTAAACTTCATCTACAGGAAGGATGTGAGTTGTTACTGTTTATCGTACACTCCTCCTTAGCTGGACTGTAATATTATCATTAGTGAATTTTGAAATTCCTAATAATGAGCATTTATGGATGAGTTTTTGTTGCACATCTAAATGCTTAGTGTAGTACAGAGTCCCACAAGTGGCTGCCATCCAACTGACCGTAAGCACTCTCCTTCTCAGCATCAGTCACAATCTAGAATGTGTTCATGGTGGCTCAAACTAACACAGGTGACTTCTGGGCTGGGATGAGCAGAGGTACACACTACTCATTACTGCAGGTACTGTAGCAGGTTTTTAAGGCAGAGTACTTCAGTCGCTTTCAGTCATGGGGACATGCCCTCACGAATGGAGTGGCAATCCAGCAGCTTATTGAGGGCCAAATGTGACCCTTAATACTTTTGTGCGCAATGACCCAACACCATGCCTGCACTTACTATTACTACTTCTATTAACAGCAAGACTTTAGTTTCAAAGGCCTTTTGAGCTTTAGTCATGGACTAAGATACTTATGAGCTTGGTACTATATCAGTACAGAACACAACCATAGCTCCTGCCCAAATGGCTTGTTATCTAGGTGTAAGATAAGAGACAACAGGTAGATAGATGGGGAACATGGGGAACAGTGAGCAGTTATATCAATACTTTGCAAAGTGTGTCTGCAGGCAGTGATTTGAAGCAGAATAATGAGCTGTTGGTAGGGAGGTTTAGAGAAAGCTCCTCCTATGCAACATGAGGGGAGACAAACATGTGCTTGTTTGAAAATCTAGTAGAGGCTGGTATAAAATTTTTGTCTGTGGTGGGAATCATTTTTTCATACTGAATGAGAGTTAACAAAGAGAGTTAATGAGAGTTAACAAAGGCTTTGAGAGTTAGCACAAGTTGGTTATGTTTGATGCCGTAGGCCTCTAGAAGTGGAAAGAAACATAGATGAGATAATAAGCTCCTGTAAGTTCTGGTTGAAGATATCTAAAAGATCTTTCTAGTGGATGGATATGAGCTGGCTCATTATGTTTTCCACAGAGGAAAAGTCATTGAACAAGCAGATATGAGAAGATCGAAGTCTGTGGGGCAGTTATTTCTGTGTAAAACCCATACCTTGAAGATACTATACAGAAGGAATCTGGAAAATTTAAATGAAGGCCATAGGCAAAGACTTGGGGAAAGGATTGATCTAAGACAGAGTTGCAGGCCAGGGAAAGAAGCCAAATGGGCATGGGATCCACCATCATCAGGATCACAGACATCTCGCAGAGCTTGAAGGAAAAATCAAGAGTTTTGGACATGTTCTTTTGTGATAGTAGCTAAGCATAAGATTTTAGTTTAGACAGAAACAGACTGATCTGGAAAAAAGAGGTATATGCATCCAAAGCAGTTCTATAGCTTAATGAATCACTATTATAGTATCAGAATCAAGATCTTGTCTCTGACAGACCACTCCTGCTGAGAAGCAACTAACTCTTGTGACTAACTCTCCTGAAATCAAGTGACAGAAAATAGTCTTTAGAAATGCAAGTCAATTTAAAGTGTCACTTGCTTGTGCAAAGTGTGTTAAGAGATCAAACATGTACTACACAGTATGATGTAAAACAGTTAGCTGTATTATGTGGTGTCTCAGTGAAACAGCTCCAGACAGTTCTACGCATGTAAAGTGTAAATTGTTACTGATTTGTTGGTTCCAGTGAAATCTTCTCTCCTATCATTTTTATTTATCTATTTAAACAGATGTAGCCTCTGATACAGTAACTCACATCGCCTTTGTATCCAAGCAGTCCCCTTTAATTCAGTGATGGTTCCCAAGGATTAATGTGCTGTTCATCATAAGTCAGGGCATTGGCAGCTATCCCTTGATTATCAGATGCTGTTGAAAGTCATGACTGTGAAATCAATTTAAGTTTCCAGAAATACAGGAATAATTGTACATATATTGCTTAATAATGTGGTTACAAACCACAGTACTGATCTAAACAACATGAAGACTATGTCTGCTTACTGAGTGTTGTTGTTTTGTTTTTCTTTTGTTTTCTCAACATTTGTTTCTTAAGAAAATTGGCTAAAAAGCGGAAAGAGACATTGAGTAGTACACGGCAGGAAATGACAGTGATGGTGAATTCAATGGATAAAAGCTACACTGAGCAAGGCACCAACTGTGATGAAGCTTTCTCTTTCATGGACACGCACAATCTAAATGGGAGATGTAAGTTTTTTCTTTTTTTTTCTTTTTTTTTTTTGGAAGGTGGAAGAAAGGTGCAAATGGTTTTTAAAATATTCCTCATTACTCAGTCATGGAAAATCCATGGGACCCAGAGTTTCCAACTGTGCAGCACATTACACTGTGTATTCGAATGAGCAAGACAGGCATCAAGATTAGACTTCTTTAAAAATAATAAGGATAATTGAGCTTTTTTCTGTCCATCCTTTTCTTCTGCAGAAAAGCAAAGATATTACTGAAACAGCTGTAGTTTTACCTTTCTCCAATCTCTATTATGTTAAAAATTTTATATCCCTCATGCTGTCCCAAGTCCTTCAAATGCTTCCCCTGCTCAGTTCTTCTTTTGTAGGCGAAATTTATTTTTGAATGTCATAACTTAATAATGGTGATCTGATTGTCTTATTATTTCTAATTCTAGATGATGCTCTTCCTGTTGCTTGTGCAAAGGAAGAGCTCAGTGGAATTATATGCTCTGCAATTTCATAAGAGATTCTCTAATATCCTGGGTCTTCTTGGATCTACCCTGAAAATAAATAAAATTTGGGATATAAAATTTCCTGTATTAGAATTTTAGTTGAGGACTCACTCCTGTCTGGGGATTAGCACTAAGCAAAGACCAGGAAAAAGAGTAGTTTTTTATAATTGTTAAAAAGAATGAAAAAAGAATGACTGTGTTCAAAAAACTTCCTTGTTTTTTGTAGTTCTTAAGGAACCTCAGTTTTTCTTGTATACCAGTGTTTTTTAACATCTTCAGAATTTGTCAAAGATTGAATTTTGTTTCAAGTACTAACAGTATGCAAGGCCCAACTCCCACTCTTTAATAACATGCTTAAGAACTTATCTTTGATGAGCTCAATTGTACAAACACTCTGTGAGGTTTATACAGTGAGACTTCTCTCAGCAGCATTAGGCTCAGAATTTGCAATGTTAATTTGCATTTGAGTTACTTTTGAAATTGCTTTGAAATAGATCTTTCAAAATCTGACTTGCCTTTCTGGTGAGAATATACCATTACATTGAGATTGCTTACTTCTGTAAAGAGATCAAGAGGTTTGACTTCATCTTCCATCATCAGGATTGTCGTGGTTTAACCCCAGCCAGCAACTAAGCACCACACAGCCGCTCACTCACTACCCCCCGGTGGGTAAAAGTGAGAACACTCGTGGGTTGAGATAAAGACAGTTTAATAGGTAAAGCAAAAGCCACGCACGCAAGCGAAGCAAAATAAAGAATTCATTCCCTACTTCCCATCGGCAGGCAGGTGCTCAGCCATCTCCAGGAAAGCAGGGCTCCATCATGCGTAATGGTTACTTGGGAAGACAAACACCATCACTCCAAATGTCCCCCCCTTCCTTCTTCTTCCCCCAGCTTTATATGCTGAGCATGATGTCATATGGTGTGGAATATCTCTTTGCTCAGTTGGGGTCAGCTGTCCCAGCTGTGTCCTCTCCCAACTTCTTGTGCACCCCCAGCCTGCTCGCTGGTGGGGTGGGGTGAGAAGCAGAAAAGGCCTTGACTCTGCGTAAGCACTGCTCAGCAATAACTAAAACATCCAGCAATAACTAAAACATCCCTGTATTATCAACACTGTTTCTGGTACAAATCCAAACCATAGCCCCATACTAGCTACTAGGAAGAAAATTAACTCTATTCCAGCCAAAACCAGCACAGTGATGTAGTTTTCCAGTGGTGTTACTGAATGGTCACAGCAACCAAAGAAGATGCAATGGGTTCCTGGGACTAAATCCTCTATGTAAACCATGTTAAACCAATTTGAAATTATTGGCATAGCAAGCATTTTATACCACTTGAGGGCTAGAACCTCTAATTAGACTTTCCATGTCGTCACCAGAAGCAGCAGTCTGACAGTCTTTAGGAATAATCTTTGTGTAAGCCCTTGTACTCAAGAGATTTAGAACATTTCTACTTCCTATGAAAGTTTATTTTCCTGGCTGCATTCTGAATCTAGCCAGTTTTCTTAGCTGCAACAGCCCCAACCTCAACTAATCTCTGCACCTATACCCAAAAGGAATACCACTCTGTTCTTTGCATCCAGTGATTCAGGAGACATAATCGAAGGAAAGTAGTCTCAGATACATTCATGTATAGGATAAGTGATAACTGCCAGCATTATTTAAGCCAATTTTCAGATAGCTTCATCTTAACAAGGGCTGGCAACGGTATGCCCTGGAAGATCAACCAAAAAAAAGATGGATGAAAGCCAGCAGGAGTAATCTCACTCCTTATCCAGCAGATCCTCTCTTCCTCAACTCTACTTTTGTTTCACAAATTTCTATTAGTCTGTTTATAAGTATCCAGACCGTGCTTACATTCACTGATACGACTGAATTTGAGCTGTGTAGACAAGCAACTAAGGCTGAATTTGCAATGAGCTTTGCTTAAAAGCCTATAATGACTCTTTGGCTGAACGTCCTGTAAAATGTTGTGATTAACTCCCGCCTGTTGAATGTATCTGTGCTTACAATGGTATTTCACATGATCTTTGTATACGAGGCAACTAACTGAACTTAATTTGTTGCATTGGGCTTTCCCATAGGTTTTACAAATGGTTAAATGATTAAATACCAATTTGAGCATTTGTCTACGTATCATGCCCTGAAAACCATTGTTAAACAAAGAGTAATATTCAGGGCATAATAGTATCTGTGTACACATTATCTACCTGTCTGAACAAATCAAAAGAAAGGAGAGGGAAAAATTAACTATAGTAGAATATTTGCGTACAGTATTTACAGTATTATTAAGTAAACTTACTAATGATCAAAGCTTCTGTCAAAAACACCTGTTGTCATTGTGATGTCTTTATTCAAGCATCAGTATTCAGTCTAATCTTGTGATTTAAGAAGTGTATTTGTAATCACTGATGAAAATGCTTTCTCTGATGGCATTTCTTTTTAGAGAATTGATCAAATTCAATGAGCGATTTTATTCACTAGACACACCTGGTTTTCCCTAGGTCCTGATTCCAGTGCTGCAAACACAACAGGATGGACTCTAAACCAAGTCAATCACATGCGCTGTATCACCCAGCTTAAACATCCACGTATCACTTCGATGTCTCTAACGAGCTTTGTTTCTCTTTGCAGCTGTATCTTCACCATCTTCATTTACAATGAAAACTAACACATTGAGCACAACAGTGCCTAATTCTTATTACCCAGGTAACTGATTTTTTCTTGGTTTCCACCCTATATAGACCTTTTCATAATAAAAGCATATATAATTATGTTATTATAAGCCTTGCCATAGAAATTTAATACATATATAAGCAACATACTGGTTGCTTACAGTAGCTTTCTGAAAGAAAACTCGGGAACATTTATCAATCATTTACTGTTCTCTCTCTTTTTACCTTTTCTGCATTGACCTGCTTATGATGTATGACAGATCCATTTGTGCCAACTGCAATTTTAGGTGAGAATATTTCCCTTTATCAAAGTTTATTGCTGAAGTAATTTAGAAAGTCACAGTTCTCGGGGTACAGACAATAGTATGCAAAAAGCTGACGTTTTCTGCTGAAGGGAGGGGTGGTAGTCTTGGCTACACTGAGAATGCTAAGGACAGTTATCAGGCTTGATTACTACTGTCATAGTGCAAGTCAGGGGAGAAAAGAGAGAAATAATTTTAACAAGTGGATTTGCGAGGAAATGTTTATGCATGTATTTGGAGTGACACAAAAGAATTTGATTATTGCAGCAATTGAAATAGTTTCCCTCATTTTTTTCTGTTTTATCTCGGAACTGAAGATGTCACTTCTTAACAATAACATTTTTTCCTAATTAGACTATTCATGATACAGAAAATCAGATGAAATACAGTTTTGGCCATCCACCAGTTATCATTTCTTCTCACAATACCACACAGTTTCTGACATGCTTGTCAAAGTGAAGTTTTAGAGGAGAGATGGTATTTTGAACAGCAAAATGATAGCATGACACTTAGAGAATATAGTTTATTATGCATCAGGTGTCACAGAAACAAAATAAGTAGAACTGTAGGTTAAAAACATAGAGCTAAAGTGTAAAGCATTTCCACTGGGAATTTAGGAAAACCTGCTATTGTCCAATGTCAAAAAGAGAGAGGTTTCTGCAGTGATAAAACAGTAAGCATGAGGCGCTATTGCATTTTCAGTGCTTAAGTAACTCTTACCGCTTTGTGGCTTGTATTCATTTACAACTCCTTCCCATACTAACTTTGAACTAAACAGGGAGATTTTTTTTAAATAGTAAGTCAAAATATAAGAGCACCCTGTAGCAAGAATTCAAACTCCAATGTTAAGGCTATATGTTTACTCTTTTTACAATAATTGATATTTTTACAACAAATATTTTTCTTTCTCCTCCTTTTTCTTCAAATCACTGTAAAAAATATAAGACCCGTTAACTCATTCCTGCCTTTAAACTGTAAGTTAAACAGGCTTAAGTAGAATGAAGCATATAAGAAGTACAAGTTTAGGAAGGTGATCTTGAAAATTTGTTATTGTGAATGAATATTTAGCGCAGTGAATTTCAGTGTGATAACTTGGAGAAGGAACTTGTGCGTTTTTATACATTATGTAAATCTGGAAGAAGGTAACGGTAGTGACTGTAACAATGTAATAATCTGCATGCAAATGAAATTTGCAGTGCCTTTTAACTGCCTGAGATGTTAGATTTTTTTGTGTGCTTTAGCATTCATTCAGCGCTTCATCCAGTAGATGTTCTTTCTGACCTTGTGGGTGGGCAAGGAGAAAAGTATTATTATCAGGAGAAAAACTTTGAGATTTCCCATCTGGATTATTCAGTTTTAGTTAATGATTTCTCTGATTTTTTTTGGTGATCCTTTGCTATATAATAATGATGGTAAAATTATTTGTTAGCTTTTTTCCTCACAAGAAATAATCTCTAAGCAAGTAATTCAGATATCAAACAAATGCACACTGGGAAAAAAAGTCTTTACTTTTACTGAGTCTGTAAAATCTTGAATTAGTTAGATATGTATTTTATGGTCTGCTACAGAAACCTGTGCTTACTCATCTCAGAAAATCTTCCAGCTATTTCCTGTGGAAAATAAATATTTTTGTAACCTTACATGTTAAAAATTTAGTACCCTTTTATGAGTGGTGTTCCATTCAGACCAGGTCTGTCTCCCAAAATGTGTTTATGACTGTCTGTATAGGATAGTCTTTTATCTGAGGTAACTCAAATCAGCTATGCTCGAGTCAGTAGAGCAGTATAGCTATTAACAAAAAATCCTGGGGTTTACTTGCAACTAATACCTGCTCTTGCTGTCTTCCAATGTCCAAAGAGGTTGTGTTAGACTGCAGAGTCAAGACTGTAGTTAGAACTAAATGAACTTTTCAGTGTGACCTCCTGGGACGGGGACAGGTCTGGTGAATGGTTGAGTTTAGTTTTCAAAATCTGCTAGAAAGGCCACAACACATTACCATTTCCAAATTTTTATACAGCAAGATCTTTGGACTATTCATGCAAATTAGGAACTTCTTAGCCAATTGAAAAGAAAAAAAAGACTGATAATTAGTGGTGAACTCTTTAAATGATGCAAAAGGCAGCATTCTGACTTCTCAGTTTCAGATATGTGGAAATTTTCTTACATTTAAGGGAAAACTTTCATGCTTAGTCTAATAACCTAAGTGAAAGCCTAAGGTTAAAAAAAACCACTTTACATAACAGTGGCTAAATTTATAGTTGCTGAGCATGAGTGTAGGTCATGTTTGTCTAGTATCAGTGATGTGCATATATATGAAATCGGAGAAATAAAAGAGTCTCAGCCCAGAAAAGATACTGGGCTGGGTTTCCAGATACCTTCCATTCCATGAGTTCATATAACTAGTAAATAAATATATTATTTAATAAGTGTAGTACAGGTCTATGGAAATGAGTAAGTGGAGAGTAGAACTGCAGCTGTAGGAGTATTTAAGCTGGACAAACTCCCAATTGCATATAAACACTGTATCTGGAGGAGCTCACCCTTTGAAAAACAGTGGACTGTTACACCTGAAATGCTCATGCTACAGTGCTCAAAGGCAAAGCAAAAAACTATAATACACGTGGCTCCTGATGTAGCATATAAACCAAGGACTGAAAGCACTTTATTAAAAACAACTTAAAAGATCACTCCCAAAGAGAGAAAAACAGTATTAATGCAGCTATAAGAGATAAAGAATTGAGAGAGGAAAATTAGTCTAAAAAAAGGAGCTCACAGGAAAGAGATTCATAAGGATTAAACTGCTGCTTTCATAGCACAAGACCCTGCTATCTGATAACTTTGCCTTCATCTTAGTTACTAACAGTCTGTGTTACAAGGAATTCTGTAGTTTGCAAAAAAACTCCCAAGTTTTCTAACCTGTTTCTAAAATTGAAATAAGCCACCTAAAAAATCATGATCAACTTCCTACACTTTTTTTGTCTTTCGTGTCTTAGCCACCTTGTAGTTTTCAGGTGCCATTTCAACAGCAACATACTGTACCTACACTTGTATACCACGCTTCATGCCATGCATCCCAAGGTGCTTTGCAGTACAATTTTATCACACATTAGACAGAAGTTGTCAAATTTATGACTAAAAGATGAATCCCTTTCGTCTGCATTAGATCAGGTTAGCAAACTGACAGGAAAAGTAGTGAAATGCCCATACTCATACCCATAAATTTTTCTCTGTTATTTTTGGTTTAGGTTTAAGTGCACAGTTCATATTGACTTACTGAGGACCAGATTTCATGTGTCTTAATATCAGTGTGAATTGAGAAAACCTAAAATCATCCTTGAAATACGATTCGTTGATCTTTGTGGGTTTAACATCAATTTTCAGTGGTATAACTAAGACCAGAATCACCTTTAATGAGGTGTAGTAGTATTTTTGGTGTGTACATGAGAATCTGGGACCTTTTCATCCAGAGTATTTGTGGAACTTTCTGCTATAATATATCTAACTTATGAATGTGGAAATATTATTTCAGTGCTTCCCTTTCATAGAACATATTTTACAAAGTAATAGTTTTTTAATAAATTTAGTATTTTTATAAACCCCTTGCTATGTTTAGCGTGCAGCCAGTGAGGAGTAGTTTGAATAAGTCAAAGCACCACATTTACAATTTCAGTTAAAAATCAAAAACTCTCTGAGATATGTAAAATTATTTGGGTAAACAGAAAAAGTATTTATGATGATACTTGGACCTTAGAATTTGGGTTGGTTTTTTTCTCCTGTCAAGTTTGAACAAATTTTTAAAATTCCGTCTAAACAGGAAGAAAGTCATATTGCTTCCTCAGGTAGAGCGCACTTCCGCATCTGTCTATTTACTGCTAAGTATAGATTTTGATCTCAGTTGCATCTTTGTGAATTGACTCACAGCAAGATACCTTGGTTTCAGTACAATTAATTTATACGGTGAAACTGAGATCAGAATCTGACTCATTTAGGAGATCACTCTGTAAAGACTAAATTACAAACATAAAATTACCTGTAATTATTAATGTAGTACTGTTGCTTATGCCCTGTTTCCTTTTTCTCCTCCTCTTTTTTTCTCCTGATATGTATCTTCTTAAAAGTGCCAATCAATGGTAAGTTGCCCATTTGCCCCATGGAAGAGATGTGGAGGGTTGGGAGAGTATGTGTCTCATAAAAATTTTAACCAGCCCACTGGGTTCTCCTGTTTGTTGGCTTGCATGTCAGTTGACATATAACATTCCATGCCTAATGTGATGGCTCATGATATACCGTGATCCTGAAGCATGTTCAGCAGCCAGTCAAGACATTTTTCCTGATCAGATGATCCTTTGCATTTGTCCTCTCGTAGTTTGTCTCCAAGTGTTGTATCAGATCTACATTTCCATTGCAGTCCTAGCTTGATGAAACCATAAGCCATTTTGTGCATCTTTTTATTTTGCTCACTCCAAACATTTGCTCTAAATTTGCAGTGTAAAATATAGCACTTCAGCAATATAAGAAGAATACAAGTCCAATTTCATTCCATGGGACTTGTTGAAGTTTCAGAATGAAACTTCTATGCAGTTTAGAACCAAATGCCTAATTTTAAAACCTGTTTGTAATCAGCTAGTGATATTTAAAACAATATTAGAGTTCGGACTGCTCTGCAATGCTTCCATTGTAGAACCATGGACTTTGCCTCATTCCAGTCAGTCTTGCAATTTCCCTGTGTAAACTGCTCCATGGATTTACTGTTCTTCTGGTGTAGCCTTCACAGACAGAAGCAATACTGATCGTGTCAGATTTCTGCCATTCCTCTAGAAATCTGTGTAATTTATATTTCTATTAATAAGTGAAAATGAACCAGTACATTATGAGATACTCTTTTTCTAGATGAAACCCATACGATGGTCAGTGACACAAGCAGCCTGGTCCAGTCCCACACCTACAAGAAGCGAGATCCAGTGGATGTGCCCTACCAGACCGGACAGCTTCATCCAGCCATCCGTGTAGCTGACTTGCTACAGCACATCACCCAGATGAAGTGTGCAGAAGGCTATGGATTCAAAGAGGAATATGAAGTAAGTGTCAGGTCTAATGATCTGATTATTATGTCTTCTGCACTGTTGGCTTTATCTGTCTGCTACCTGTATCACAGAGCAGGAAAAATAATTACTCAACCAAGTAAGCCAGCTGCTGTGTGAGGGAAGATATTGAATGGAAAGGATCATCTCTACAGTGAGCAAATTTTCTGATTGTAATCAGCCAGGATGAGGAGTGAGACATAAAAACCTTTCTTGGAAATTTCTGCCTAATTCTATTTGCATAAAGCTGTATATTCAAAAAAAACAGGTCCACTAGCGTTCTCCCAGAACTTGCCATACTTTTCTTTTACTGTTGAAGAATATAGCTTTTTTCCTAAGTTCTACATCACAGATTGTCTAATCACAGTTACCCTGTAACATGATATTAGCTTAGAAATCAAGTTCTACAAGCAGTATTTCTTGGAATAATAGTATTCATCGTGGAGAGGAAGTGCACAAATCTTCAGAGAGGCCCGTAGGGCTATAAAATTTATTCTGTGGTGCCTGAACTGTTTCCCACTAGCTGGAGGCTATCTCTGATCCTCATTATTTTTCATATGAACTTATAGTCCCTCTTTTTTCCTTTTTTTTAAATTCAACTTCTGTTTCTTCATTTCATGCTAGAGTGACCTGTTCCTCCCTGTTATCATCTTAGTTTTAAATGTCATGACCACTGCATCCTGGCAAATACTATAGGAACGCAGCACATTGCACTGCAGATCCTGTCTTCCTTGTGAGATGAGTCAGTTTGCTAAGTGAAAAAAGTGAAAAACAAGCAGAACTTGCTCTCATGCCCAAAATTAAGGGTAGTATCATGCCTGACTTGAAAAGCTTAGTTTTGCTGAAGAGTCTCAAGAATGCACCACTCCTCATCCAAATCATATATTTGAATGAACAAAGGCTTATCAACCTGGGTTCCTTGTCTAATGTGAGGGAGGATTTGAGACATTTTAAAATCTGCTTAGGTCAAATATTTTCATTGTCCGGGTATAAAAATTAATGTCGTTTGTCCACTTTTCTCTGGCTTTTAACTCAGATTTTAAGGAGTTTATTCTTGTGAATGATTCTCACATACAGGAACACTCTAATGTGGGTTAGTAAGATGTCTACAGCAAATAGTTTCCCACAAGATTACAATTCAGTGGATTTGAACCCAAAAACCAAGTAGCATAAATATATTACTTCACAAGGAAAAATACATATGACTGATCCACAGGGTTGGACTATAAATTGTCAAAATTGTCATAGGAGTGTAAGAGAATTCATGAGATAATTTTGATTGATCAGGTAGGAAGATGTACTGCATAAGAACTTGTGGGGTCTGATCTGTAGGCAGACTTGAAGCTGTCACCTCTGAAATACTCTGTTAACTTTTAATATGGACTATGATCCAAGATGATGTGATTATATTTAAAAAAAAAAAGTTCCCTATTGTGTGGTCTAGGAAGCAAATAATGATTACCAACAGCCCACCCCCCGCCCCATTTCCAGGAGCAGGCTACACCTGACAGAGCCTGTGTCTGCCTCTGTATGTGGTAGTGTGCTAGTTTTGGCTGGGATAGAGTTAATTTTCTTCCTAGTAGCTAGTATGGGGCTATGGTTTGGATTTGTACCAGAAACAGTGTTGATAATACAGGGATGTTTTAGTTATTGCTGAGCAGTGCTTACGCAGAGTCAAGGCCTTTTCTGCTTCTCACCCCACCCCACCAGCGAGCAGGCTGGGGGTGCACAAGAAGTTGGGAGGGGACACAGCTGGGACAGCTGACCCCCACTGACCAAAGGGATATTCCACACCATATGACATCATGCTCAGCATATAAAGCTGGGGGAAGAAGAAGGAAGGGGGGGACATTTGGAGTGATGGTGTTTGTCTTCCCAAGTAACCGTCACACATGATGGAGCCCTGCTTTCTTGGAGATGGCTGAACACCCGCCTGCCAATGGGAAGTAGGGAATGAATTCTTTATTTTGCTTCGCTTGCGTGCGTGGCTTTTGCTTTACTTATTAAACTGTCTTTATCTCAACCCACGAGTTTTCCCACTTTTATCCTTCCAATTCTCTCCCCCATCACACTGGGGGTAGTGAGTGAGCGGCTGTGTGGTGCTTAGTTGCTGGCTGAGGTTAAACCACAACAGGTAGTGTATATTTGCCTAGTTGAGGAACCTGTCCCATCCATTTGTTCAGTTGAGGGACCTGTCCAAGTTGCACTGCATCACCAACCCAGTACACAGTCCTAAATTTCCTTTCCTTGGAAACTAGAATGTGAGAAATGAGAGGAAGAGGTGTAAATGGGTCTTACTGTGATGTGACTCTGACATAGCCAGTGAGAAGCAGAATGATACAGATTCAATTTTAGCTCTGTCTTCTCAAAGTAGAAGTCAGGAAAAAGAAGATCCCTTCTCATTCTTTCATCTGATAGAAAGAGAAGGGAGGAGGACAGCCAGCAAAAGTAATTTAAATTACTTCCACCCTGTACGGCAAGCAACAATTTCTCTTTTGGGCATGCACAAGTGTGCACTTCTCTAGAGGCTCAATATACCACGATTAAGTTTTAGACACACACAAGTCTAAGTGTATGTGGCTGCATGGGATCCACCCAAGGGTACTGAGGGAGCTGGTGGAAGTGCTCACCAAGCCACTTTCCATCATCTATCAGCAGTCCTGGCTAACCAGAGAGGTCCCAGTTGACTGGAGTTTAGCAAATGTGATGCCCATCTACAAGAAGGGCTGGAAGGAGGATCCAGGGAACTACAGTCTGTACAGCCTGTCAGTCTGACCTTGGTGCCAGGGAAGGTTATGGAGCAGATCGTCCTGAGTACCATCACGCGGCATGTATGGGACAACCAGGGGATCAGGCCCAATCAGCATGGGTTTATGAAAGTCAGGTTCTACTTGACTAACCTGATCTCCTTCTGTGACAAGGTGACCCGCTTAGTGGATGAGGGGAAGGCTGTGGATGTTGTCTACCTAGACTTTAGTAAAGATTTTGACAGTTTCCCACAGCATTCTCCTGGAGAAACTGGCTGCTCATGGCTTGGATAGGTGTACTCTTTGCTGGGTAAAAAAGTGTCTGGTTGGCTGGGCCCAAAGAGTTGTGGTGAATGGAGTTAGATCCAGTTGGTGGCTGGTCACAAGTGGTGTTCCCCAGGGCTCAGAACTGGGATGAGTTCTGTTTAATATCTTTCTCAACCATTTGGACAAGGGGATCGAGTGCACCCTCAGTAAGTTTGCAGATGACACCAAGTTGAGTGGGAGTGTTGATCTGCTGGAGGATAGGAAGGCCCTACAGAGGGATCTGGACAGGCCGGATCAATGGGCAAAGGCCAGCTGTATGAGGTTCAACAAGGCTCAGTGCTTGGGTCACAACAGCCCAATGCAATGCTACAGGCTTGGGGAAGGGTGGCTGGAAAGCTGCCTGGCGGAAAAGGACCTAGGGGTGTTGGTTGACAGACAACTGAACATGAGCTGGCAGCGTGTCCAGGTGGCCAAGAAGGCCAATGGCATCCTGGCTTGTATCAGAAATAGTGTGGCCTGCAGGACTAGGGAAGGGATCGTCCCCCTGTACTCAGCACTGGTGAGGCCGCACCTCGGGTACCGTGTTCAGTTTTGGGTCCCTCACTACAGGAAGGACATTGAGGTGCTGGAGCGTGTCCAAAGAAGAACAACAAAGCTGGTGAAAGGTCTAGAGAACAAGTCCTGTGAGGAGCAGCTGAGGGAGCTGGGGTTGTTTAGCCTGGACAAGAGGAGGCTGAGGGGAGACCTTATTGCTCTCTACAATTACCTGAAAGGAGGTTGTAGCAAGGTGGGGGTCGGTCTCTTCTCCCAGGTAACAAGCGATAGGACAAGAGGAAATGGCCTGAAGTTGCACCAGGAGAGGTTTAGATGTATTATTAGGAAAAATTTCTTCACTGAAAGGGTAGTCAGGCACTGGAACAGGCTGGCCAGGGAGGTGGTTGAGTCCCCATCCCTGTAGGTATTTAAAAGATGGGTAGATGTGGTGCTTGAGGACATTGTATTGGTGGACTTGGCAGTGCTACATTAACGGTTGGACTTGACGACCTTAAAGGTCTTTTCCAACCTAAACTATTCTATGATTCTGTGATTCTATGAAAGGTAGGAACTAATCTATTCACTGTTGCAGGTCCTTCAGGATAACTAATGCAATTACTAGTACCTTGCTGAGTTTTTACAAGTGTGCATACTGCTTGCATTTTAGAAGAGATGGTGGTTTTTTGAAGTTTGCACTTTGTCCTGCCAACTCCATGTTATAACAATGGCTTAAATATGTAATTGTTTAAACTGGTATTTGTAGTATTAGACTTCCAAAGCCCATGCTTCAGGCCACTTCCAAAGTCACTGATGACATTTTTTCCCCTAAAATGTAGAAAACAATTCATTCCCAGAAGGAGCTAATCACTTGTCAACTTTCATTTGTGCAGCTGACTTAAACAAGTTTGTTCCCGTGAGTTTTTTTATGCCACTGTTATTTAAAAATGATAGAATTGAAAATTCTTGTCTTTGGAAAAGATTTGCTCATCAGCCAAAACCTTTTATACCAGCATTAAGCCTAGAGGAAAGCTACAATTAATTTATAAAAAAAAAAAAGACGGCTAAAATGGAATTCATAATGCAACCAATGACATGACTTTTTAACTACAGTGGATCAAATGATGCTGCTGAGAAACAGTTTCCAGGAAAATCACTTAATTTTGAGCTTACCAAGCTGATGAATGGCATCCCATTACAGACAGTAGGTGTAGTCATGACTAATGCCAGTAGATGCAATACATTAGGGTGCAGTTTATTAATAGTGGCAGGGAAGGAGGAATTAAAATACTGCATCTGCATCTGAAAAAGTCCTCTTTATGTATGGAAATTGTTTATAATCAGAATGAACCATAACTAGCCATATCTTTGAGGGTTTTTTCCATTGAACTAATGCAGTATTGCTGTTTTTCCTTCATATGCAATGGAAAACTGCCGAATATATTCTAGCATGGCTAAGACTGCAAATCTCTGTTTATGCTGCTGTCAGACTGATACTGTCCTCTTTACAACGTTGAACTACACAATAAAAGAATTTTTTCCTTATAAATTATCAGAAGGATAGCTGTCCAAATGAAAAGGAAGAAATAGTTCTGCAGGGGATTTGTTTTGAATGAAGTCTCATAGATGATTTTTGCTCTAACAAGACAGCAGGATTATATAGTCTCACCAGGGAAAAAGTTTGATTCTGGAGAAGTTCACGCAGGATTCACTCTGAAAATAAATCTGTTGAACTGAACAGAAAGTAAAGTAGCACATTACCTGTTAGCAGCACTTCAGAGGAGTGCAAGGATACAGAGCACTTGCTGCCATGCATAGTTTTAAGTGCTTTAAAATAAAACTTAATAATTAGGGTCACTATTCTCAATAATTAGAGCTATAGTTCACAATCTAAGCACATCTGTGTAGTTTTAAGTCCTGTTGGCTTCATGCATGAGTTTTTGGAGTAGCATAACTGACACAAAGGATAAAGGTTGAAAAATTATCTTTAAGCCATGGCAGGCTGGTACTTAGTCACTCACTGCTCAACTCTGCATTAGGATTACCCACTTGAGATACTGAGTATCTTTAGCTCCCAATATACAGGAGCTTGGGGGAACACTGTACTTTGCAGGATTGCGCCCTTTTGTTTTCCTTCTGGGAGGAGCTGAGATACTTTGGCTCTCATCACTGAAAAGGCTTTGGTTGAATATCAGCAGGGAAACATCCCACAGCCTGGCCTTGGTTCCTGTGATGGCACGTGCAAAGGCTCCTGTTCCCTGGAGCAGGATCAGGCCCTGGCTTTTGGATGTAGCAGTGCAGCTTCTGATTTCGTGTCTAGCTGTGCTTGTAGAACGAGAGCAAATACAGACGTGTCCTTAGCGGCACATCGGTAACAAGTTCACTGCCCATTTTTCCCATGTGTTTCTCAGGTGCGGAAATAACATGGATACGTTTCTATAAGCTGTGGACTCAAATGCAGACCTTCATTTGTGGCCTAGTGGAGTGTGAATGATGGGAAGGGATTGCACAGAAATCCTTAAACTCAGGGAAATTTCTACACAGCTAGTCTGCAGTAGATCTTTAAAATCCTTTCTATCCCCTGCCAGACCCTTAAGAAAGGAGAGATTTTGGCTTGGTTCCAGCAATGTTAGACTGACAGGAGAACATTGGCCTGATTTCACATGCACCCCTACGCTAATTGTGGGTTATTTAACTGCTCCCCAGTTCTACAGCGTGAGAGAGCTTTTACTGATCATGAAGGAGGCTTATTGCTTATCTCCTTTCTGCATTACAGAAACAAAATAAATAGAAAAGGAGGATGAAAGTGGTCTCTGCAGTTCATCCTTACACCTGCCACCTTTCGGTATTAGACTCCCTAGTTTCACAGTGCTTTACACTGTATCTTTTCGCAAGGACGTGTATCTGTCAAAAGGCTGTAAACACATAGATGCAAAGAAGCGAGTTCATCTCCTTCCTAAACAGATGGACTAGGCTACTGGAGGCCAGCGTAGCTTGGTGTAGCTAGGGCAGAAACAGAGAAATTCACCAAAATCTTATAATTTTAAATAAGTTTTATTTTTAACTCTGTTTTTGGATCAGCAAAATTGGTGCCTGTTCAGTGTAAATTGGTTCTTTGCCATATTAAGGTTAGTTGACATAAGACTGTTTCAGATCGATTTCAGGGTGTCCACACAGGAGCTTGGACTGGTTTAACAGAATTGATTTAAAAACACACCTTTAATTAAACCAGTGCAACTTTGTGTAGATAAAGCCTTGCAAAATCAATTTCACATTATGTTACATGACAGGGAGTTCTGAGCTTCCATTATCTCAAAACCAGGGGTTATTTTGAAAAGCCAGGATTTGCAAAGGGTATCCTGCTTGGATCAGCCTCACTTATGTCACTAACAGGACTGTGTCAATAACAGGGTTTAAAAAAAGGTTCCTCCATATAGCTTTAACTTTAAGGCTTTTCCCTCCACTGTCTCTCTCATCTTCCCTCTCCTCCCCTCCTGTCACACACATCCTTTCTCAAGGTTTTATGGCAGTTAACTGTTTCAATCAGGAGATTATTTTATACTAATATCGTTAAACCAATACTATTCCTGATACAGTGAAGTTATATACTGTCAAGATAAACTGTACTATGCCCCTTTTATGCTGCATGGTCTCCACTCTGAGGGGTTGCACCAATGTAACTGTATTAATCTCTAAATCACCGCAGCTGGATAGATGGATACCTATGAGGATACAGGCTCAGAGGGCCTATCAAGGTCAGGAACATGAAATATATTATCTAATGTGTGTTAAACAATTCATTTCGCTTTAGCATATCTTAGCACCTATTATAGATTGGTAGAAGTATTTTAAAATAGGTTATCTGGTCATGGTCACTGTTAAGTTATACCTTGGGGGATTGTGGTCAAAGGTGATCATAAAAAAATGGATAATTCGAAGAGGATTTGGAGGTGAGTGTTGAGACTAATCGGGGGTATGAAAGAAATCCTATCTTCATAGCAATATATTAATTGAAATGAAACTCCAGAAGATATTCAGGTAAATGTGCTGATAGTCAATAAAAACAAAGTTTTTCACACAGTGTACTACTGGCCAGTGAAGTATCTGGGGTAAATAGAAAATGGTTTTAAGAGACAAAATAGGAAAAAAACTCTCTAAAACCAGCAGAAATACAGATCCTTGGTTTTGGGGGCAGAAAGTATTGTAGGCAAGCAGGAAATTTTTCATGGAGGAAGTTTACCCCATAGCTGCCTGCTTAAGGTTTTGTTTTCTCCAGACCACTGTTGCATAAATATCTGACCTAGGACAGAAGTCTGCTATAGTTTCCATTCTCTGCTGTCGTGCAAAGACGTAACAGACAAGAGTCTTGTCACTCCAACCCAGTCCTCCACTTGCAGCTTTTCTTTCTCTTTGGTCCCAGCTGGAAGACAAATTTGCTGCCACATGACACTTCTAAGCCTTGTGCTTCTGGGGCCCTGTCCTGAAATCTTAAAAATAGTAGGAAAAATAAGTATTTTGTTGATGTTATGGTGATACAGCTACTGGCAGGACCCAGCTGGTGCTGCTTTTTCTGCATGTGTTCCGTGTGACTGCAACTGGCCTGTCTCACCTCCAACCTGTACATTTTTCTCGTGCCTTTTTGTCTGATTTTATTTGATATTCTGCAGCACCCGCTGAGACAGTCAATACCACAATCAGTGCAGGTTATTTTCTGTCCCACAAGACACAAATTACAAAGAAAGCAGAAAGACTCTGGAACATTGGGTGGGAATGGGGGTATTAGTCCACAGTGTAAGTACACAAAGGACGTCGTCTGCATCCTCCAGAACTGAGAGAAGGTAACTCTTTGTCTCTCTTTCTATTTTTGTAATAATGAGAAAACTCATTAGAGATTGTAAACATAACAGACATAGAAGCAGAAGTAAAATAGTGGGAATTTGTCCTATGAAACCAGTGTGGAAAATTGTTGGAAATATTCATCTGTAGAGATCGTTGCTATTATTTTTTGTGAAGTTTCATCTGTTTAGATGTGGCTCACCTGAATGCCCAGTTGAATCTTTAACCTTTAATACTGGAAAGTTGCAGTTGTCTGATTATAGGCAATGTAAGTGTTCTCTCACATGCACAAAGAAGGATAACCACAACTAATGGTGATATAAAGGTCCTTTATGTGAGACAGGTATTTCTCCTTTGGCAAAGGACTGTGTTCAGAAAAACCCAGTTTCTTCAGATTGCCATGGGATCTGCAGCAGCCTTCCATGAATTCTAGGTAACTTGTTCCTGCTTGGGTTTATCCCAACACTGGAAGCCTCGGCACTGGGGAGATCATATCTAGGGAGGTCAAAAGCAACTGTAAAAATGAGCAGCTGCCATGTCCACGAAGCATGTTTTCATTTGGTTTGGAAATCCTAAGGTACTCGAGATCAATACCAACTTGTTGAAATTAAGTCATCCCAAACCAGAAACTACACTCACTAGTGAATAGCCTATGTCATTAGTGACACAGCTTCCCAGTGTATGCAATATTCCTTTAATTCTTTAATAAGGCTCGTAGCAGAATGGGTGACTTCCAGTTGTTGATCAGCAAGAATCAGTTGTCAACAATTTTAGCTGGGTGACAGTTAATAGGAGTTTGCTTGGGTTTTTTTGAGTTCAGAGGAGAGACACTTAGTTTGCTGAATGTCTGTTGGTGTGTCAGCCAGTTTTATGCAGTTCTGAACCTATCCTTAATAGCTGTGAATTTCTGTTCTTAACAGATTTCAAATGTATGAGAAGTGTTGTCACAGTGCATATCATCATTCACGTGACACTGCCCTCTGCTGCAGTGTGGCTAACTGCCCGGTGATCAAGGTGTCCTAGGACTTTCTAAATCTCACTGTTTCCTTCTCCCACTCTTCCTAAATGCCTTCTCCTCCAGTTTAAGTAAAAGTGCATGTATATGCAGAAACAGCTTTCTAATTTGTTTTTGTTTAAGCAGGTTTAATTAGAATTTATTCTTCCCACAGATTATAGATTTAGGCAGGTCGTGGCTTCATTAGAAAGGCTTTGGGGTTTTATCTGTTTGAGTAATAAAATTGCAGAGGTGTATAGACTAGAATGCTTCCAATACCCCTAGGATTACTCTCAGTGGGGTGTAGGCAGGTGTTTGCTCATGCTGTGCCACAGCTATTTTTGGTACTGATCAGTCTGTGATTTACTTGGGTGTGAACCTCCTGTTTTCTTCTTCTTAGTAGCCTGAACAGTCTGAACTGTATATGATCTCAGGCAGCAAGGATGCCTAACAAGAACAAGGATGCCTAATTCAGCCCAATGTTTTTCTCCATGTGAGTCTACCAGACTCGGTCTTATATATAAAGTAAAGTTTAGACTGTGTCCTAAGGAAAGCCTGGTAGTATTTAAGTGCATCTTTCATGACCATTGTATCCCTCTAAGCAGTTAAAACAGAGACTGGTGGTATTGATCAATTGGACGGATAAACTGAATGCAGGTTGTTCTTATGGAGGAGCTCTGGCAGCTATTTTAATCGTCCTCTGCCTCTACTGAGTCTGGTAGTCCTGGTGTATGTGGTATCAAGCATATGGATGAATACAAAATCTATTAGCAATAAAAAATGGGCAGTAACCCGTCAATTCTCATCGTCCTGAAGATGCCCTGGGAGTCTTTTCCATGTTCAGATATTTAGCAGACATTCATTTCATATTTCAGCGTAGCTGGACTGAAAATCAAGAAGTAATGTAAAGCATGATAAGCACCTCTGATGTTATTCCTGATCCTTAATGCGTGAGTCTACTTAAACGTTTAAAATGGAATCATTTTAGCTGTTGCATGCAGTTTTGTCGATGTGCCTCTTATCCTTCTTTATCCCATAGCAATAAAGTTTCAACCTGCTTTAGAAAGTTGTGGGTTTTTTCCCATCTCGGGTCCAGCTGCCACAGCAGTCCTTCAAAACTTGTTTTAATTTTGCTCCCCTTTTTCCTGACCTATGACTCCATCATTAGGATCTTTTATTCTCTGAAGGCATTGCAAAATCTTTCTGAATTTATTCTGGAAAGATTTGTGGGCATGTGCAATGTCAAATTGGAGCAATAAAAGAAACAGCTTCCAGGTTTCACTGATTGTTGTCAACTTGGCACTGAGCAGATCGTTGGAAATCCAGTATCCACATCTGATAAGTCCAAGTAATTAACACAGGGGTTATATAATTTTAATGGGAAGAATTAACCTTTTCCTTCTTACTGCTTCCTCGTCTTTGGATGTACACAGAGGAATATGCTTATTCTTTTAATAACCAACACTCACACATCACTCTGCTATTTTAGCATGTGAAATCTGTTGCACCATTATTCTCCAGACTGTCTTGTCTTCGTTCCCTTCGGCAGCCACAGGCTGAGAAACAGTCAAACTGTACTAAGCAGACTTCTCAGAATATATTTTTCTCTGGTTGACTGTTAGGCAAGTAATTTTTGCTGAGTGATCTTGCTACTATGCTTTTGCTAGTATCAAATCTATGCTCTCTCTGTACCTTTTGAAATTGGGGTTTAGTTTCAGATTTAGCCAATCTGTGCATCATTATGGGCTATTGAACACCACGGTAGGAAACTAAATGAGGCCACTGAACTTAATTTCACTCATAATGTGAGTTTCCAGAGGGAAATCTGCAAGAATGGCTTTACTGCTCGCAGCAATAAGGTGATAGGTTAAACTTTCTAAATGCTAGTGACAAGTATGATTTGAAAGAAAGAAAAGGGTTTGAAACATGGCGGGCTATATGCTGCATGTTTGCACCAGGCTGACTTATTAATTATTCAAATAAGACATTGAATATTTGATCAGAATCTGTAATCCCTTCTTCAGTTAACATATTATTTACTTTTGAAAACTGCTGATGTACCATTCTTTTCCCATTGCACCTGCAAAAATGAATTGGTCCAATTTATGTGCACAGAATAATATATTGTGCTTTAATGTTCAAGATATTATTCATTACTTCCTACTCATATAAGCCTCCTTACCTCCTTCATATTTCATTAGTGCCCTTTAAAAAGACATAAAAAATCAATCATGTAGTTATTCCATTTTAAATTATGCAAATGATGTTAAATGCAGTTATAATCTATTCTTTATTAATTATATATACACCCTATGTGTTTTCTATGGATCATATTTATTCACTACAAATAATTAGGCATTTTAGTCTATTGCTGGTTTCATGACCAGAGCATTGTTATTGGCTGTTTGTACAGTGAGAGGAACACTTTTCAAATCAAATTAGCATAATTTAGCTATTAGGAGTTTTCATTTAGTAGCAGTTTATCCGCAGCATACCTAAAATATGCATTATTTTCTATAATGCATTTGTTTTAAATAAGTTAAAATAGCTATTATAAATTTTTCAGGAAATGAAAATTTCTATTCTTATGTAGTCTGTGGCTCAGTGTATCTTTTAAGAAATTTTCTAACTGGAATACAAGACCTCTTACATGTTTCCTGTAGTGCTTTAGTAATTGTCCTGTCAATAGAACAGATGATCAGCATTTTGTAGCAGGAATGATTTCTTTGTTACAACATACTGATTTGATGGGCCCAAAAGATTCTGTGGGAAATGTTCAGTCCACTGAAAATCTGGTGGGCTGAAATTTGGCAGCCACATTTGTCTGCAATCTTATTAATAGCAGTTAGGTAGCCCTGGGTCCTCAGCAAGTCATCTGAGAGGTGAAGAGGACATAGCCTGCCAAACAGCCATGAGAAGATACAGGCAGAGACAAAGATGAGCAGGGCAACTATGGGATAAAATTGGCCCCCAAGCCAAAGCTGATGGGAGAGTGGAGTACCTGTGGAAACAAAGCAGCCCAGGAGGTGGGCAGAAGGAAAAGCAGGCTGGCTTCGGGGACTTGCAAAATACTGTCAGTGAGAGTCAGTATTTCAGAAATGACATGATGGCAGCATCAACCATATAAAATTATTGGAGTTACTGGGTTTGCAGCTCAGTTCAGGCAGGACTGATGAAAATTCTTAATGTTGACACTTCTTCACAAGGCAGAAATAGCAGACCGGAGTCACTCGCCACAAACCCACACACAAAAGCTGAAAGTTTTAAGTTTACAGCATGATTTGGAGTCCAAGGCAGGGAAGACCTTAAACGTGTGTTTAAGTCCAGCTGGCTTTAAAGGGATATAAGAAACTATTTTAAAGTTGCTTTTAATATACATTCTTCCCTGTTTTACATTTTACCGTTCATTTAAATGGAAGCAACACCAGGGGCATCAGATACATAATAGTGTAGACATGTTCATGTAATGGTGACGAAGCTTGAATATCTGTCCCCCAAAACGGTGCAGTTTCTTCCCCTTAAGATCTTAAAAAGATTCATGACTGACAATGCTCTGCTTTGGTCTGTGGAAAAAATAGATGGCATGTGTTTATGTAAGGTTAAAATGCATCTACCAGCTGAGCTCAGTTATTACCCACCTAGCTTTAAGGTGCTTGCCTGTGCAATAATAACTGCTCTTAATATATAACAGAAAAGAAGCTCTTGTAACTACAAGAGAGGTCTGAGTCTCCACGAGACAGGCTATCTCCACTCTTACACCACACACCAAAGGGAGACAAAAGAAGCGAGGACCTTCCTTGATGCACAGGCTGGGGCTGTTCTGAAGCAGACATAGCTGTGGCTGCCTTCTGCTAACAAAGGTAGCCTGCAGGAAAGGGGGTACAAGCTCTTTTTAGTGAAATTGTAGATTTTTATCTCTGTCCTACCCAAACAGCGACAGGATTCCCTTCTGTTGAATAGAATGCCTCGTACTGCCTGCTCTGGGATGGTGGCAGCTTCCGTGCAGGGCAGTATTGGTTCCTGAAGTAAGCATAAACTTTTAGCGTATGATTAGTCTGGGAGAAAGCAACAGGAATACTTTGTCTTTGATGCTTAAATACTTGGCTGTATCACAGAGCTTAGAGTTTTGACATGAGAAAATATTACCATTCAGATTGTTTACAGTAAATATCTACATGTGAGCAATCTCTGTGCTTTTCCTTACCAAGAATGATGAGAAAGCAACAACATTCCAGTATGACATAACAGATGTTAAAAAGGTAGGTCAGATCCCGTATCCTCTACTCAGAAAAGAACAGTAAGAGCAGCTACCTCCAACCGCACAGGAATAGTTAGGAGAGAAATCAGGTGACTAAAATAGATGGGGAAAAGCTTGTAGTACAAAGCTCTTTTTAGATTTTCATGTCCTTCCAGGATCCTCTGAATCTAAGCACGACTGTCAAGTTGAGACATACACTCTTTAATCTTGAGAAAGACTGCAGTTCTTCAGTCTTTTGTGATACCAGTATTGTTCTTCCAAGTTCTGTCAACCATTACTCATTGCCAGAATGCCTTAGAGTGTTGTTTGCTTGAAGAGTATTTCAGAACATTGTCCGCTGCATTAGGCTGTGGTTATCAGCTGAGCTTTTGTTCACTTAGCCTTGATTTTTATCTGCGCCTATTTCTATTTGTCATTGATGTCTCTGGTCAAGTTGAACAAATAGCTACAGTAAAACTCTGCATTTTTAGTTTATAGTTTTGCTCATTCACCCATTCATACTTCAGCTCCAGCTTTTATGCTCTGTGTAACACTGCTATACACAGCTTCTGTAAGGCTGGCATAATAAACCATGTAGAGATTCTATGAGTAAGGAAATCCTTAAAGTGGCACAGAGCCACTTTATCAGCTCCAGTACCAAGTCTCTACCTTGTTTCCAGGATAGTGGAATATCACTCATTCCTGGCTGCTGTAATACCCCCTTAGGATATTCTGAGCTGTGCCAGAGATCAGTGTTACTTCTGCAATGCTAACAATTATTCATTATTCCTTATAATATAGGAAATCAGGAGGACCCGACAAAGCTATTAAGCAGCAAGTTTAAAGTGAACAAAAGGAAATATTTTTCACACAGCACATAATTACGTCGTGGAGCTCATTGCCTCAAGATGCTGTGAAGCCAAAATTATAAATGGGTTCAAAAATGGGCTAGACAAATTCATTATTAAACACAATGGCTGTGTGCAGTCTCTGGCTGAGGAAGAGATTGCTCAGGAAAGCCATTGATTGCTAGAAGCTAAGAGGGTGTGCTGGGGAAAGATTCATTCTCTATTTGCTCTATTCTTCATACTTTTTTGTAAACATCTGCTACTAGTACTGTTGCAGGAAAAATAATGGGTTGTATGGACCTCTGGTTTGACCCAGTATGGCTGTTAACACACATAAAGAAGAAGAAAATAAATCAATGCTTCTGTATGTACAAAGCAAACAATGTGATGTGAAATGGTAATTTTTTATATTTTTTTTTTTTACATACTGGTAGTCAATTTTATAGAACTAACATCAGTTTATAAAGAACACAAAGAACTCTTTAAGTTAGCTAGCATCCTCAGTGTTTTCTAGTTCTTTTACTTTAGTAGCTGTTTTCCTGGTCCACTATCTTGCTGTTGGACTGCGAAATGTAGGATGATGGTGCTGTAAAGGGAAAGAGGAAAAAAGAAATTCAGTTGTAAAATGTTTTTATTTAAAATGCATGTAGCTGCTATGCTAAAGCCTAATCCTTGATCCTTTATTGTGAGCCATGCTTTTTTCTGCAAAGGACCTTGTTTACATTAATTAGGCCCTTTCAAGAGAGTCATGTTACTTGCAGTACATAGAGATAGTGGAATTAAACTCCTAGGGTGGGCAGTAAACCACTTTTTGCCTTTTGGAGAGCAAAAGGGGGACAGTTATATGAATTTTGAAATTAAACAGGTTGAACTTCCAAACGACACCAAAACATTTGCTTTGGTTTTGCACTGGGGAAAACATTGCAAATCTGAGCAAATTTGGTGTCTTGCTGCTTTCCTAATAGTTTTATACACATTTCAATTTTACCACTGACTTTTTAATTGTCTCTTCTTTTACAGCATCACCAGCTTGAATTTTACGTTTTGATGGTTACATTGTGAATCAAGTGTATAGAACCAACAGTAGCTAGAACATACAAAAACGTTTGAATCCAAGGAAAATCACATAAATTACTCATGCTTTTTAGATGTTTAATTGTAGATCTGGTTAGAGATTGACATATTTTCCCTCCATTTGTCAGTTCTTTGCACAGCATTTGTGTTTATTTTACTGATACTTACTAAGCACATGTATCTCTGGCACACAAAGAAAGCTAAAAAAGGCCATGCTATCATCTGCAGCATTTAGGGCTTCTATAGTTTAACTGTTTTGTGGATTGCTTTTTATTTCTTGTTACTGAGATGATGTGTTTGTTATTTTTTGGTGACATTTTTTCAAAACACTATGATTCTGCCATCAATTGATTTTTAAACATTACCGAGGTAGAAGGACAGCCTAGTTGGGAAGCAAATGTCTTTCCTGTTGACATAAGTAGGAGTATGTTTTCTTTTAGCTCAAGTATGCTACAGTGGAATTGCCTTAAATATCTTATACGGGATCAGGTTGGATCTTTTTAAAATAGCCCTGTTCCAAGGGACAAGAAATGAGTGAAACTACTAAACTTTTGTCTAGCTACGCACTGACACAGATGTCTGCTTGTGCTTACTCAATATTTAAGCTCATTTCCCAGAAGTGCTCCCTCTGATACCAGGAACCTTCCCCACAGATAAAGCTTTACCTTTCACTATATCCCCTCCTAGATGTGGGGACCCCACTACTCACCTGCTGACTGCCACGGGAGGGTAAGGTGAAAACATTCGTAGTCCCATAGCTATTCCAGGAGTATTTGAAAGCACAGAGATAGTGTGGAACAGTGATTCTGCCTTCAGTGGAGGTGATGCTGAACAATATGTAAGGTGTGCTACAATTTTTGTGTTTCCCTACTTTGTCCAGCCCAGACCTACCCTGCATCTCTCACCCAGGTTCTGCCATTGCCACCTCCTTCTCCTGAGCACAGCAGGCAGGACAGCGGGTGGGGGTCCTCCTCCTTAACACCAGGAAAAGTGAGGAGCAGGAGGTGAACTACATTCCTGCTTTACTCCTTTCAGCTGGCAGCACTCTTCTTTTTCTCCCAGAAAAACAGTGATGTGCTGACTGAGGCAGCCAGGGTGTGGAAACAAGTGTGGGAAGGAGTTATACTAGGGTAGTGATTCTGTGTCTCTGGGATTGAGGGAGGAAAAGGTCAGCTGTGTATCTGTCCTATTTCCCCAGTTTTGCAGAATAGCAAGTGCCAGAGTCCCTGGAAACTTGACTGACTAATCTAGAAGTTTAATAGTAACATGATTTTTTTGGTATCATGGAAGATTTGAATGGTGCTACCCCTAAGACTTTTAACGTGGAGGAGCAATGTGTTGGAGTGCTCAAGCTTAGTAGTGCGATAGTATAAAAAAGCAAAAAAGGTTGCTTTCCTCTCTATTTCCATGAGAAAAAGGAAAAAAATACAGTATAGAAAGTACTATTTTTAATGCCACTAGTATACACCACATTTTAAAAAGCTGAAAATGCGTGTGCATTGTGCAACAATGAAGTGCTCCATTCACCACACAGTTCTGCCCACACCTGGAAAAAATTTGGCATCTTCTAATAAAAAACAGAAAAGTTATCTTGGTTTATGCTAAAATTCAAGTTTGATCTGGTATCATATCAAGTATTTGTATTTTAACTGATACGGCAAGTTTAGATGCCAGCTATTATGACTACAGTGAAGTTACCGAGAATGATAACTTCCAAATTCAGCTACCTAATATGAAAAAAGCAAACCATACTTTTCAAGGGTATTGTCTCAGATATACTTTTAAATATATTCTTATGGAACTAAGATTCTGCTTATAGAGGTTGACTTCGGGCTGGGTAGGGAGCCAGAGTGGGACATGGGACCACCCTGTTACATTGACAGATTTGCACTAAATCCAGGCAGCTTACAGCTACTAAAAGGTTTCTCCTGGAACCTTAAATGTTGGTAGCAGTGGGAGAAAAACAGAGTTTAAGGTTCACTAAGCCTGAATCAGTTTTACTGTCTTTTAGTATCTTACTACCTTTTACTAACTTGACTGTTTTTACCATCCCAGCGTCCCAGGAGCCTATTTTGTTTTGGAAGGCAAATCTTTTCCTGCAACTTATGTTAGGTAATTCCAGGACATTTCTAGTTTTGATGCAATTCGCACTGAAACCTAATTTTAAAGAATACTGTGTCCCATGTCCAGCAAATCCCTAGTATCAGGAAAGTGTCCTAATCATTGAGCTGTCAGGTAGAATTTCAGTACCACAATCTGCATTCAAATGACTCCTGTATCCAGCATTAAAAGTAATTGAGACATTTCTTCCTCTTCAGCTGAGGGAGCTGGGGTTGTTTAGTCTGGAGAAAAGGAGACTGAAGGGAGACCTTATCACTCTCTACAGCTACCTGAAAGGAGGTTGTAGCGAGGTGCAGGTCGGTCTCTTCTCCCAAGTAACAAGAGACAGGATGAGAGGAAATGGCCTCAAGTTGCACCAGGGGAGGTTTAAATTGGATATCAGGAAAAATTTCTTCACCGAAAGGGTCGTCAAGCATTGGAACAGGCTGGCCAGGGAGGTGGTTGAGTCCCCATCCCTGGAGGTATTTAAAAGACATGTAGATGTGGTGCTTAGGGACATGGTTTAGTGGTGGACTTGGCAGTGCTAAATTAACGGTTGGACTTGATGATCTTAAAGGTCTTTTCCAACCTAAATGAATCTATGATTGGTGAGGGTGCACTCTGCCCCATCATCCAGGTCATTAATGAAGATGTTAAACAGGATTCAACCCAGTATTGACCTCCCTAACACTCCAGCTATATACTCCTTAGTATATGTCCTCCCTAGTACTCCAGCTGGAAGTCTAGTCCCTGCTGAGCTGACGTCTCTGAATCTCATAGCAGTAAGTCTTCCTCTATTGTTTAAATGGGTGTTTGTCTCGAAGTTGGATCTTCTACCAAATGTCAGGACTGCAGTGCTTCAGTGCCAAGTCACTCTTGTCCATCTGACTCACTCTTCATCATTTTACCTGGTTGTCTTGGCAGAATTTGGCGCATAGAGTCTAATAATACTTTTAATAAGAAATCTGATAAATATGGACTTTATTGGATTATTTTAAACAACTAGTAATTGGCTTAATGAGAGACAGATGCCTGGAATCTTTGTATTGTCTTGTAAGGGAAATATTTATATAGAGACTCAAATTTTAAAAAGTTTTGTTTTATGGAGGGATGCAGAGAATAAAGGCATCTGCTGCTATTCAACAGAGCTTTTATAATGTCGGCTTGCCTCAATTAATCTAGCTTGAGTGCAGTGTTCTAATGAAAGGAAATGTAGAATAAAAATGTAGAGCGCAATGTATATAAATCTTGAAATGTCCACGGAGAGCTGATAAATTGCTGTATTTTGCTCAGTTTATGCAAAAGAGAAAATGAAGAAGCAGATTGCAAAAAAACCCAAAATTATACATCAAGTCATTAAACCTCCATCTTCATTACTGAAGAATTGTTTTGATACTCAGCAAGATCAGAATCTGAACAAGAGTAGCTAGGTGACATATTTGCAAGGGTCCTGCACATCAGGAAAAAACCCACAGAATAATGTCATGGGTGTGATCTAAGTGCAGAACTATAATTACTCCTTTTCTGTTCTTAAAGCTGCAAATGTAAACAACATTTTGCACTATTTTTTCTCTGTGACTAACCCTTTATTTGTTTGTTAAGTTTCTTATTTCATAATCCATTTGCATTACATGAACTTTGTAACTTTTCAGTTAGCTCCCTTACTCCATAGAACAACTCACCTTCATGTCTTCACCATATTGTCCTTTAGAAAAAAGACTGTCCTATCAGACAGTGGCACTTTTCTTCTCTTTTTGCCAGAGTCTGTTTTCTGTGAATATTACACTTGGTTCGTTATTTTGCTAAACTGTGCTGTTACTCATGCATAGCAAGTGTAAAACACAACCAAACTAGAGTAGAAGAGACATCCTTGTTGCACATCTGCCCAGTAAGTAACTGATGGCAGGACTCAAATTGCCATCTCCATCATTATTGCTGGAGGTTGATTTTTTTCTCTTAGTTAGTTCAATACATATTTCACTTGCAGAGTATATTCTCTGAATGTATGATGTGAGTGATAAATAAGAAGGAGGAAGAGACATTTGCTCCAGGACATTCAGAGATCTCCATTGTATTGCACAAGGTCAATACAACTTTAGAAGACTTCTCAAAGCTCTTGGAAAGTTTCTTTCTCAGTCATCAGGAATATACTAGCTGATTACATGGAAATAGAGTTGGACAATCCAAATGTCCATTGATAAGCTCCTGTGGATACATGCTGTAGTGAAACTGTCACTTGTGTATGGTATGTTTGTACTTTTCCATTGACAAATGTTAGATTAATGATGCAGAAGTGGTCCTCAAGTGACAGTGTCCTCAAGGAGACGGCAACCCCTTTTGCCCCTCCCTCATTGTTAACCCAGAGTACTTCGAATTCACTTTATCCATCAGCTGACTCTGGGTCATTTGAGTAGCCTGTGATCCCATGTAGTATATATTTGAATAAACTGTCTGGTTTTAGGCCCGGTTGATAAATTGCTGCAGGGATACCTCTCTCGGAATTAGAAAGTGCTGTATATACATTTCAAACATCAAAATAGGACAATTCAGGTTGGTGAGCTGCTGCTATTCATTAGTGCGCCTAACCAGACACTCTTCGTTCTAACAAGTAGTCTTGGGGCTGTATTGAAGCGCTGCTGTCTGTCAGTATACAGTGAGCACGCTAAAAATGATTAGGTTAATAACTGACAGCAACACTTGTCATCATTGTCAATCCCATTACTACCGCTACTATTTTTATGCTGATTATCTTTATATGCTCTTAAATACTCTGTATTATTCTTTCAATAGTTTCTCAGAGAGGTGTGGAATTGTCTAGGACCAACACCACTTTTTTTTCAAATTTTTTACCCACCCACTCCTTTCCAGTAAGTGTGTAGTTGTCCAAAGGGAAGATGATTGGCAGAAAGCAATTATAGAGTGAGAACCTGCAGAGGGATGTCTGGGAAAGGGAAACATAACTTTAAAAAGCCGGAGCCAGGAGTTTGGAATAGTGAAGTAGCAGGAGTTCCCATCGCTGTTGAAGTACTCAGCGGCTCTACTGTGACCCATTACTGCTCTCCCCCGAGCAGAACGCTGGAGCAAACGATAGGTGAAGGGACTGGATGCCAGCCAGGAAAAGTGGGAAATAGACACATAGCTTCAGATAGAAGGAGATCTTTTTCTTTAGAACAAGGAAAATGCTGGGCTAAAAGTCAAGCCTAGAGGAATGAATAATTGTCTTTATATATGCTAGCAAATAGTGTATTTGCAAACAAGCAAAGCAGACATCGAGGCACCAAAGTTTCCTGTGAAGATGAAAAAATGTAATGAGCCAGCACAATGAAGTGCTGTCCTTTTTTTGAAAGGGCGCTGCAAATAGACCCTTATCTATTTTAGCCTACCCTACTACTCTTACTTCCCTTGAAAAGTACTATTTTATCCACTGGGAAAAACAACAGTGTGCAAAATATTTGTGTTCCATCTGTGCATGCCAGTGTACTCTGTCTTTTATCTTGTAGTTTAATATGATGTCAGTGTCGCCTTGTAGCAGAATTAAAATCTTATTATGTGAGCTTTGTTTCTTTCTTATCTTCTATCCAAACTATATTAACTAGAGCGGCCTAGATACACTCATGAAAACCCTTGAGGCTCACTTAGTGAGCAAAATCTGAGGGGTGCTTTATCACTTCTGAAAGGTTAGATCAGCTGTGTGTACATTACGACTTGGATGAAGATAGGAGGGGTTTTGTTCACTTTTCACATTCAACATTTGTTTGCTTTTGTTTCGTTTCTCCACATACTGTTTTCTGTTGCTTCAGGGAATTTTACTGCGTTCAAGGTTTTTCCAATTTGTGTGGTTCTAAATCAGAAACAGCTTGTCTTTACAGGGGATTTGAAGATGTTATCAGGTTTTCTTTGCTTGGGTCAGGTGATAATTTAAAGAGTCAGGCAGTTCTTGTGAATTCTGAGCTCAGCACACTGTCTCTATTACAAGGATTTATTCAGATCAAATCAGGCAAAAATATTACTGGATTAGCTAGAAATGTGTCAGAAGTCACCTTTCTTATCAGCGTTTGTGTCCACCAGTTCAATGTTGATCACTGTTCATTAGAAATAATCTTCAGCAAGCAGATGACAGAAGTGTACAGGTATTAAATAAATAGTACCTCTTCAAATAATGTAGTTGCTCAAAGAGTAGTGTCCCGGCCTACAGTGTCAATCAAGTCATGGAAAGTAAGTATTTTGCCATTGTCCTGGTTTTGGCTGGGATGGAGTTGGTTTTCTTCCTGGTAGCCGGTATGGGGCTGTGTTTTGGGTTTAGGTTGAGAACAATGTCGATGATACACTGACGTTTTGGTTCTTGTTAAGTAGTGCTAAGTACTTGCTAAGTGGTGCTCACACTGGTCAAGGACCTTTCAGCTTCCCATGCTCTGCCAGGGGCACAGGAGGCTGGGAGGGGGCACAGCCGGGGCAGCTGACTCAGACTGGGCGGGGGCTATTCCATACCATGTGACATCATGCTCAGTATATAAGCAGGGGAGTTGGCCGGGGAGGGGTTCGGTCGCTGCTTGGGGGATGTGCTGGGCATCGGTTGGCGGGTGGTGAGCAATTGTACAGTGTACCGCTTGCTTTGTATTACTACTGTTCTATTTTTTTTTTTATTTTACTTTAGTTATTAAACTGTTTTTATCTCAACCCACGAGTTTTCCCCGTTTGCCCTTCCGATCCTCTTCCCCATCCCGCCGGTGCGGGGGGTGAGCGAGCGGCTGCGTGGTGCTTAGTTGCTGGCTGGGGTTAAACCACGACAGCCATGTAAGTGTTTCCCACTTACTTCAGAAAGAGTTTCTTGGAATCCTTAAGCCTGTTTTTGTGCATTACATAGCATATGTAGGCAACGAGTGGAGTAGCTGCCATCAACCACTACATAAAATATGAATGAACAGAAAATTATAATGACTACAACACAAAGCTTACTACTTCAGTTAAATGCATGCTATTGTTTGTCTTCTGATGACTAAAAAAATTTTTGTGTCTTTTCTTCTTCTCCCCCCTCTCTCTCTCTGTATTTTTCATTTTCTTTTTAATTTCTTTTTTATTTTTCCTTGTTCTTCTTTTTTTTTCTTTCTTGTTATATTTTAAACCAATTGCAAACTCTTCTTGTCAGTATAGGAAGAAAAAAATCTGTAGTTCTTGCTTACTTTTTTCATAGCACATTGTATCTTTATGCTCTGCTTTAAGAACATTTCATTAGCTCTTTGAAACCATTCCCTGGGGCAAGCTTTTATTATTTGTAAAGTAAATCATAGTGCTAATCTTTAGGAGGAAAAATGGGCTAGACTCAGAAGAAATATTTAAATCTTCTGTTAGTTTTTTGAATTAAAATTTGAAGTGCACAAAAAGATCCCAAATAAAATTCTCAAAGCTCTAAGGTATCTAGAATCCACCTGCCTGCTAATATTCTGAGTTCAACAGAGAAAATCTAGGAGTGATGTACTTCTGAGTTCCAAGTGGTATTGTGGAAGGAATGTTTTGCTGGGCAGAAAGGCACTTGAAAAAGAGTTTCTTGATTAAAAATTGGAAACAAAAACCAAGAAGAGACAATCCTACAGTTTTCCAAATTCTAATAGAGTAGCAATGCACAGGCATACAGCCATCCTTATGTAAGTGTAAGTAACTCCAAACAGAGGGAAAGGAAATGAGAAGCAAAGTTGCAGCCAAGGAGGAAAGAGGAGTTGGAGGAAACCTCTGCTAGGTAAAACAGGATGTCATTTCCTTTCTTCTGCAAAGCTTACTCAACAGGGAGTCTCAAGGAGTCTTAGCAAATAGTGCAGATCTGTGATGCAAAAAATCAAAGCTTGTGGCATCATTAACAGCAGTAGCGCAACTTGCTCAGTCTGGAAGTTCTAGCGGTCTGTCATTGTGGCTGCTTGTAAAACTGCAACAAAAGAGCACCAGAAGTTACCACTGTGACACTGGAAAAAGGAGTGATTACACTGATAATTTGGCAGCCAATAGCTACTTTGGATAGCTTATCCTCTAATACAGGAAACTGAGGTAAGTTTTCAAAGATGGGGGCAAAAGAGGCACATTATCATCATCATTATCACCACCATTAATAATAATAATAATAATAAATAATAATGTAGTGTTCTTAACTTCCCTGAATTAAGTCATAGTTAGATGGTTGTAATGGTACCTTGGATACCGGCATTAGCTCAGATTTGATGTCTCTGCCTTCACCCAGTATCTTAAGATCATTTTTGGCCTCATTCAAACCATGTCATAGTGATCAGGCTGAATATTTTCCTTCTGTCCAAGTCATTTGAGGTATTTGCATGTTACCTTTCCAAAGATGGTATAAAAAAGTTAACTTAGAATTTATCTTAAAACCCTTATCCACACATTCAGTCCGCTGTATGTAACCTTGAGTCCTGCCCCTTTTGTGTAAGTACCTGTGTCTTGGTAAGTAGGAATTCTCATTAAGAAATAAATAACTCTGCACCATCTTTTACTCGTGTAGTGTGCAATTAACACATGTAATTGCATCCTTTGGAACAACGTAGGGAGGAAGTGAGGAGATAGCAGAGTTACTGAATAATGAAGCAGATCATTTTGTTCACAAAAGGATGGATAGTGCCTGTGTGGTGATCAATGTCTTTCTGTATTTCCCCAGAAGAGGTTTCCTATCAAAGTACAGAAATAGTTGGTGTTCAGTGTAGCCTGCGTTCACTTTTTGTTTACAGACATTACAGTCATGAGTGTTTCTCAAGTTCACTGTCTTCATGAAAATGTACAAGGTATGATAGTTGTGAACAAAACTTTTAATTACATATTGTGTTAAAAAAAAAGTGGGGGAGGAATAGGTAGATATGAAAATCCCACATGCTGTACGTGAAAACTATTCGTTAAATCCTCCCAAAGCAGCAAGTTTCTTTTCATGAGAGGAAATAAGCACTGCTTGAGACCAACTTTAATTTTTTTTACACACATGTTAAAAATAATATATCCTGCACATTAGTTACAGTGCAAGTGTGCATATTGTACCCAGAGGGTCCTTTCTGTAAAAAAAGGATCATAAAATCCCATCAACATACTATATTTTTCTGCTGGAGATATATCAGGAAGATTAATGAGGTTAAGTTATTGCTATCTAGTATGCCAGGGAATAAGTTTCTAAATTAGAATTTTAATTGTATGTTCTATTGCAGTCCTCTTACTAATTCACATTTCACCATATTTCTAAAATCTTTCCTTATACGGAAGTCTTAAAGAATTTTATAGGAATGAAAGTAATGGAGTTTTTAAAACTTAAGTAGGTAAAATGGAAATGGCTCTGAAAGCCTATGGAAACTAGGTTATCTATCAAATTTTTAGACCACTCTGCAGAATCTGTAAAGATTTCTATTCCTGCTGTTGAATCTTACAAGTGAACTTCAGGTGTGGCAGTGTTAGATACCAAGATAAGAAATGACATCAACAGATCTCATAAATAGGTTGGTTTAAAAAATATATGGAAAGCATATTCTTTGTTAGTTATTATAGAAGTACTCCATGATACTCTGTTTTTCGGTATTGTCATGGTTTAAGACCAAATGACAATTGGGCATTGGAGACTCAATGTACATAGCTACCAAAATATTCCATCACAGATATATGCAATTTTACAAGTTGCACAACTTTCCTGTTCCGCAGAAGAGAGGACATGGTCCAGGAGAGCAGTCAGGTGGGTCTGCGTGGTGGTCCCAGCCATGCCATGTGTTCATCTACAGTGTCACGCAGGGGGCCTCCTCCCTTGTCCTCTGGGTCCTCTCCCCGAGCAACGCAGGACACTCTCAGGTACAGGACTGGGTAGAAGAGCATACCTAATTCTTCATTATCTTGTTCAAATGCACTTGGCTCCTAAAAACTAGCTTTCACCATGGCTGGCACTCACGATCTGCTATTCCTGAAGGTGTGCAACACCTTCACAACTTTGACAGTGACTGACAAGTCACTTTCACTTAAGTTACTTCTCTATTCTTATAACTGAGCTACTCTCTTATCCTATAGTGTTAACTAAATTTCACATGCAGTTGCTAACGCTGTTGGCAAGGAGAGCTAACCCATGCTAACTGCTGCAAGTATCTATGTCATTAAAGATACCTCACGAAAACAATTAAATCATTTTAATATGTTTTCATCATGCAGCTACAGCTTGACGAGACTGGCCAGCTGTCCAGGGAGTACCAAAGCCTGTGACTTTAAAAGTACAAATGTATTAGAAAATACACTAATTGAAAGCATCTTGCCACTGAAAAATGAGCACACCGATACAATGACAGAATTAGTACCAGATTTTGTCTTACCATGTGGTTTTACTCCTTTTTTTGAAATCTGAATGGTAAGTCATGCTGCAGTTAGTGCAGGAGGTAACGGTTCCCCTCCCATTTCAACATTTAGTATAGGCAGTGACTATGATGTTTAGTGTCTCAAAAGACCAGAAGGACTTTTACTTTCCTATTCTTCTTCTCATGTGTAATGTAGACTAACCTAAATGCACCTGAGAAGGAGAAGACTCTGTTTCCTACCTCTGGCTATGCAAGCCTTTATGAATGGATGTTTCTTTTTTTTTTTTTTTTTAAATCAGTTCAAGGAGGCACAACCACATAAAGAAGCATCAGGAACAATATTAGAGAGTTGCTGTATGTGGGACTATAATTGTGTATCTGCTTTAAGACTGATCTGCACCTTTTATCTCACTCTCAGAGAGCCTTATGTAAACTATCAGCCTAATTTCTCCAGAAAGTTCCAAACAGAATGAGGGAGTTTTGGTGATAACATCAATACGTTCTATTTGCAACAGTCTTTATTGGTTTTTTTCTCCCTTGTTCAGACCTAGGTTGCAATAACACACTGGTAAGTGCTTTATAACTGCTGAAGGCAGTTTACATTGATTAGATAGATTTTCACATTGGCTCTTGCAACAGACAGTTTTCAAGGGCAGGCATAGTAAAATGTTTTTTTAAATTCCATTATTTGAAAACTGGACATAATTCTCAGTGATTGAAGCTGACAGAGAAGAAAAAGCTGATGGTGAATATATTCTCTAGTGGCATGCTGTCATCCACAAATGCTTTCAGTGACCAAACCAATGATTGAAGTATGAATGAAGTATGCATACAGTGGGTTGCCATCAGTGAAATCATTTACCACTGCTCACAAACACTTGGGGTGATCTATTACCTGCAGGTGATGCATTTTCAATGATAAAATCTTTCTTCAAAGTGACTAGAAGATTAAAAATGTTGTTTCATAGCTTGGACCTCTCTGCAGATTTCTTTAACGTAACTATGAATGACTCTTCCTTCTTAATTCCTTAACAACCTAAATACTCAGTTATCAACAAACTGAATGTGATTATTTCAATTTTCTGTTTAAAAAGAGGCTAATATTGTTAAGTAACAAGAACATCCTCACATGCCAGATATTTTGCAGATTCTGCATACTGAAAAACCAATGAACTGACAGATTTACTGTACTCATAAATCTTGCACTGTTCATTAAATGAGCCTGAAGGTCCTTGTCCTCCAAACATTTATGGACTTGCTTAAAATAAAATGTGTATTTACTAGGGTTTGTAAATACAAAGAAGAGTCTAATGCTACACTAGGATCTTAACTCAGAGCTTAATGGATGCATTTTTTTCCATCTGTAATCTCCACATAGAGAGTGGACACAGCAGTAGTAAAGGGTGATATATTTAGGTAAAACTAGCAATGTATCTTCACTATCCAATTCAGGGCATTTTAAGCATCTAATTTAGCTGCAACTCAAAGGACCTATGATAGAAATGTAAGTTTCTTCTATAGCTAATTGAGTTTAGACAAGGACCTCCATTAGGACCACCATTAGATTAGGACCACCGTTAGTTGTCTGGCCTAAAGTAGACAGTGTGTGTAACTCTCTGCATGTAGCTTAAAAACAAATCCAGAGGCATTTATAACTGAATAGGTCAAATTACTCATTTTGCTAAAGTACATCTTAATCTGGTTATCTAGAAATAGCAATGGAAAAATGAATGTTATCAGTGGAGAAACTTAGGGTCAATTGGGAAAATCAGACATCAAAATCATACATTTAAAAACAAATCCACAGATCAAACTTAAGATTGTTACACAGTGAAATATGCATTTCTTTGTACCTGTGAATAATATTCTTGCTTATTAAGTAGGCAGAGCAAGATTTATGATGTCCTTAACTTCTCATTTCTTTGCTTGTAAGAGCTTGCATTTTGTAAATGAGATTGTAGGAGACTGCACTGTTGTCACCTAGCAACTATGAAGTATTTTTTGAAAAAGTTGCTGCTTGGCTTTGGATTAATAATAAAAATAGTAATTCCATTCAACACCTTACATTTGTAGATCTTAAAGTGCTTACAAAGATGCATTATTTTTACTATCGTTAATTGGAAGCATGAAAATCTAGGATGGAAAGTGTGTTGCCAAAAATGACAATCAACAGAGCTACAAATTGTACCCTGAAGATCTCACACTATTCTCCACATTCCACCCTCTTCAAACTGTACTTTTATATAGGTCCCTTTCAATATTTTCTGGTCTTACGAATTTTAAATGAGGAAAGGGAATAATTAAAAAAATCTGTATTTGCGATTATTATCTCCCCCTCTCATTTGAGATATTGCAGTTATTTTCTAGTCCGAGGGTCACAGTGAATTAGCCCTTGGCAAATATTTAATTTTTAATGGAAACCACTGCAGCATTGAGTTAAAGCAAGCAAAAGCTTCACATTCATCCTAAGATGATCCTGCTGCTGCATGACTGACCAGTTCTCATGTTGCATATACAACAGTTCTGTATAATACAGTATTTTTCAGAAATTGTTTTATCCTGATTATTGAAATATTTTCTAATAACAGAATGACAGTTGACATTGCATACTGAAATGTCTGCTGTAACAACAGCTGGCTTGAAAAGTGTTTCATTTTTCAAGTAGATCATGGAGGCTGGGTAGCCGTGGTTGTGTGTGATTTGAGCTAAAGGAATACTTACTTTAAATGATTTGAGAAATGTCCTACACTCATTTTCAGTTCTCCATTGCCCTTATCAGACATTTGGTGGAATGAAGCAGTTTGGGGGCATATTTCTTCCTAATGGTTCACATTTTTAAGAAACTTTTAGGGATGAATTAGAATGAATAGCCGCTAAGATAATGTGTGGGCTGCTGTGCAGCAGTCTCCCTGGAGAGTGATATGTCAGGAAAGACATTAAAAAAATTCTGTAATGAAACGTATATTTCTAACAAGTAAGGAAAGATCTTGACAGATCATCTGTTATGAGGTATCTGCTCTGTTCTTTACTTGTGGGACAAATGGGATTTCTCCTTATAATTCATTGTGGATTATCGTTCTGTTGCGGTTTGTGTAATGGCAGCACATGGGGAATTTAGGAAATGACACTCCAGCTGTCTTTTACAATAACTGTTTCTTTTTATGCTTTTGCACTGTAATACCTCTTCCTTCAAGTTATCTTTTCTGTACACTTCTTACTGAAATACCTGTGTGTATCCCAAAAAGAATTAAAAAGAAAAATGGATCTACATAAATTATGCCTATTTTCCCTATCTGATAGGTTTTATTTCATTCACTAATTTATTGATAAAAACCCAAAGAAAAATATATATCTGGAGTTCTTTTTCTGTAATACATTTTTAATAAAGAAAGTGAAGTCAATATGCAGTAGCTGGAAACGTAAATCTGTCTCCTGGTTTTTGTTATTGTGTGAGGTTTGATATATATGTATTCTAAAGAACAGAATTATCTATGTTGCAGATATATTACTAGGAGCTATTTTATCTGTAAGGCTCATTAAGCTTATCATTGTTTTCAGAAGTTCCAAACAGGTGGGAGAAATTGAACCTGTGCATTAGCAGATGAGAAGCAGGCGAGCTGCCCAAACCAGTACATTGCCTATTGTATATCTTCCCTGAATTCAATACCTTGTAAATCTTTCCCAGTTGTCTGCAGAGATTTACTTTAATCGATTGGTTTAAAGCAATTTTGTAAAAGTTCATTAGTGGGACAGGGAGAAGCAAGAAGTCCCTAGGAGTATATTTGGGTCCTCCATATTTCAAGGTGGAAGCTGTATCAGCAGGACTCTTTCTCTGTAACAGCACATGTAATGCTTACTGAATTAACCCCAAAACCACTTGCTGGGTAATGTCTTATGGATCAATTCTGTCAACTAGTCTCTAGCAGAAGGACTGTAAGAAAACTAGAATTCTTTGTAGTCTGTCTAGCTGCCTGAAACACAAAATCCTGAGGAAGATACCAGGTCAAGTTTCAGATCGGATGAATGATTAGTTTGTTCTGCCTTTTGGGGTTTGTTGCTGAACATTTCCATCTCTATTTTGCCTTTAACTATGTTTAATTGTTCATCATCCAGTGTTGTCTGAGAGTAAGTGTGAACTTTGCAAGAAATTTGGTCACAACAACACCATGCAACACTACAGGCTTGGGGAGGAGTGGCTGGAGAGCTGCCTGGCGGAAAAGGACCTGGGGGTGTTGGTTGACAGCCACCTGAACATGAGCCAGCAGTGTGCTCAGGTGGCCAAGAAGGCCAATGGCATCCTGGCTTGCATCAGAAATAGTGCAGCCAGCAGGACCAGGGAGGTGATAGTGCCCCTGTACTCAGCACTGGTGAGGCCACACCTCGAATACTGTTGTTCAGTTTTGGGCCCCTCACTACAAGGAGGACATTGAGGTGCTGGAGCATGTCCAAAGAAGGGCAACAAAGCTGGTGAAGAGTCTAGAGCACAGGTCTTATGAGGAGCGGCTGAGGGAGCTGGGGTTGTTTAGTTTGGAGAAGAGGAGGTGGAGGAGAGACATTATCAGTCTCTACAACTACCTGAAAGGAGGTTGTAGTGAGGTGGGGGTCAGTCTCTTCTCCCAAGTAACAAGCAATAGGACGAGAGGAAACGGCCTCAAGCTGCACCAGGGGAGGTTTGGGTTGGATATTGGGAAAAATTTCTTCACCGAAAGGGTTGTTAAGTACTGGAACAGGCTGCCCAGGGAGGTGGTTGAGTCCCCATCCTGGAGGTATTTAAAAGACGTGTAGATGTGGTGCTTAGGGACATGGTTTAGTGGTGGAGTTGGCAGTGCTAGGTTAATGGTTGGACTCGATGATCTTAAAGGTCTTTTCCAACCTTAGCTATTCTATGATTCTATGAAATTGAGACATAGTTCTTTGCCCATGGAGAGCAATTCCTTATGCAGTTCAGTTCTGGCTTATTACAAAAGTATTTTCCATCCAGCCTGAGTTGAGAGTGCTCTGGAGTGGGAGGGCTTGCTTGCTTTAGATGCCATTGGCAGATAATGATTGGCGCCTTTTTGGCAAACAGCCACAAAGCTGTAAATCATCTTAGGATTTACAGGGTTCCGCTTCTCTATCCTGGCAGCAATCTGCATTTCTCAGAGCTGTAATCAATGTTGGTATGCCATGATTAAGAAGAAACTTATTTATATTAGTGGGTTTTAATCATTTCAATTTGCAAACCTTTAAAAATTTTCTGAGGAAGTGTGGAGAGCTGAAGGACAAACAAATGGAAGCCTTTTGACAAGGCTTCACTTTTTCTTAAGTTATTATTTACAAACTTTTTAGAAATAATCCATGTATTCCCAGGAGTTTCCATATCATAAGTTAGAAACCAGCACTCTAGTGAACTTATTGAAAGAAAACTCATTTTAGACTCTGAATGCCCCTGGGTTCCATTGACTTCAGCAAGAGATCAAGGGTTTATTTTGACTTTTACGCTCTTTACTAATGGAAATCATTGGGATTTGAACAACAATGCATTTCCAGTATGAGGGCAAAGGACGCTAGTGGTAGTTCATTTAATGGACATTATCTATTTTAAACCACTCAGAATGTGTTGAGGTCTTGTGAGAGACACAAACTTCCCAAGGTTTTCCCTGTTTAGTTTGGGACTTAGCCATTTTTGGCTTCTGTTACAAGAAAAGTAAATCATGTGCCTTCATGTCCCTCTTGAATCAAAAGATTTAATCTACTGATCATTCTAGTAAAAAGACCAAAACAAGAGTTAAGACCAGCAATCGTCCTGGTAGAATTCCAGTTGTTTGTTTGGCAACTAAATATTTTTAACACAAGATTAGTATTTCAATACAAAATGATAAAATGCATGTACATTATAGGACTTACGGATACAGTGCATAAATTAAGAAATTATGCAAATGCTCTTTTAGACCACAGAATGCACAGGACAGATAGGACATAACAACTTGCTTGCTGCCCTTTTGGCAGCTTGTGTATTTTATTAATGTAAAAATAGATTTTTAGCACTTCAACTTTCTTATTTACATTAAATTTATTAACTACAGCACAGAGGCTGGGTGAATATTAGATTATATCTCACAAAATCACATTATTTTTATTCTCTGACAAAATAATCATCTTGGTGGTATCATAAATTGTGTTTAAAAAAAAAATATACATACATACTAGTTGAATCCAAATTTTTTTAAATGCCCATATATGTTTAGATCCATGAGGTCATCTGCCAAGAAGTAACTGAAACTTGTGGATATGTCAAAAATAAAACGTGTTAGTACAGTGTGTAATTCTGCACTCAAATACTGGACCAACTCCAACATTGATGATTAAGCTCCTTCAGCTTCATGTGTGTGTATGAGGACTATGCAGAGAATCTGGATAGCACAAATGAAGGACTCTTGGTGTTGCAAGCATGCAACTTCGGAAAGGTTTAGTAGCACTTCACGTGCAAATAATTCTTCTTGCTATTACACAGATAATCTCATGTCAAATTTTAGATAACATCTGGAGCTATGCATAAATACGATTTAAACAAGAGACTCACATTTTTGTTTAAGAATCACTTAAATGACACTTTACCAATACCCGCAGGTACTGTTTGCCTTTCTCCACGGTTTATCCGTAAGGTAACTGTTGCTGCATGCTTTTCTTAATGTCACTTTCTTTCCTTTTTTAGAGTTTCTTTGAAGGACAGTCTGCACCGTGGGATTCAGCTAAGAAAGATGAGAACAGAATGAAAAATAGATATGGGAATATCATTGCATGTAAGTGTTGACAACATAATTGTGCACTGTGTTAACTTCCCTTCAGAACGGGGTAAGAATGACCACCAGCCTCGTGCTCACATCAGGCTTATATTCCTCTTCTCTAATTAAGAAGATAAAAGTGAGGGAAGATGTTACTTTTTTTTTTGAGAAAACTGTCAGATTTAATGCATTTTCTCAACTAGCCTTCTGTATACCTTTCATCCTGTGATCAACGTTTGGCTAATGGAGAATGACACCTTTAACCAATACTCAGCTCTAACAGCTCCCAAACTGTTCCTGGCAGCTTAGTGAAAGAGTACCCATGATTGCATCGGTACCTTGATACTGGGTTCTGGATATTGTAGGAGTAAACGATACTGCTCCTTCAGTATTCCTTAATAACAGTGACAGTTATCCTGACTTACCCTCTTAATGCTAGAGAGACTCTAAGGAAAAAACCAGAATCTCTATGTTTTACTTAAAAATGCCAAGCTTGATAAAGATTAGATATACTAATACTCAAATAACTTGAGGAGATGATAGCATGCTTTGATAAACGACCCCTAAATCTGGCATTATGAGATTGCAAAACATTGTGGCAAGAGATGCTGCACATGAACATAAGGGCAGAAAATATATTAACTTTGGTGAAATTATATTATTATTTACACACTAGTGTTGTTGCACTTCAAGGGTAAGTTCCCAGGGCATATGTAGGAGATGATCCCTTCCCAGATTGTTCCTTCAAAATCTAAGTTTAAGATACGAAGTGTGTGTTTCTACCATCCAGACAGATAACCATGAAGCAGGTATAAGCAGAGAAATAAGCAGCAGTCACAGCATGTCAGAAGTTTTGTAAGCATGAAAATGAACGATGGCCTTTAAGGAGGGATCATTTAATAATACTTCCGGAGTTCAGAAATCATGTATAACCTAGGTACGTGGCACAGCATAAAAGAATAAACAGTGCTGATTGTCTGAACGTTTGGAGGACCTATGGGAGGAGTACGTAGTGTGTATTTACACTGCCTAACTTCAGCACCTAGTCTAGGTGCTTGTCCAGGCACAGCTCTGCCTAGGTTTCCTCCTCAGTGAACCACATGGTCTTGACAGAGAGAAGGACAGCTCTTCTAGAGAAATGATTCAGAAACAGAGCCCATTTGCATACTTCTGAATCACCACCTCAGGAGGTCCTCTCTGCAGTGCTTGCATAACAAGTCTAGAGAGACCAGCTCCTAATGGAGCAGATGATATGGATAGGCCTTTATATCACTGTGGCCCAGCTGGGCTGAGACAGTCTACAAAGAGAAAACAGCTCTGTAACTTGCTGCAGAAGCAAAAGGAGAACCTGCAGGAAACGCCTGTGGAGGCAGAGGCAAGTTAAGCAAGAGATGCTATCTACCATATCATTTTGAATGGACATGATAGTATTGCTGTGTATTTTGGATGTCTACCGTGCTACTTACTGAAAAGGAAATTAAATCTTCTAGGGAAATGTGAATATCATGATGGGCGGGAGCATATGCAAAAGAAGATAAGTTAGCTAGATGTGGTTTTGCTTGTTTCCCTCCAGGCAATCTTTAATGTGTAACAAACTTGTTATTTTGTGAGGGTGTAGCAATACATTAGATGACTATTGCTATTTAAGTAAAAATACTGAAGGCATAAATAAGAATACCAAAAAGTTTTATGTTTATCCTTCCTTTGTGAAATCTTATTTCCAATCCAAGCCTATGACAATAGATCTTCTCTTTTAGTCAGGTTTAGTGTTGTCAGTCCCCTCTTTTAATGTCATGTTAGGCATCGCCTTACACTTTGACACCCTTTGGTTGAAGAAAACAGAAGACTACTAGTGCTATATGTCTGAGGTAATGAAGTGATGAGTAGCCAAGGGAAAACAAGTAAAAGATATTAGACACACAAATCAATGGCAATTACAAGTGATACTGAAGGTTTTCTGAGAGAGCAAATATAACTCAGATCATTTAGATCTCAATTTACTTTTAATGTCCTCAGTATTTAGCAAAGGGAAGGAGTTGGATGGAGTTGTTATCAATAACACTTCCTATTTATGTGGCTGTGAAAACACAGATAACACAAGTTAAAATTAAAATCCATTAGAGTTAAAAGGCAGTATCTTAAAAGAGAGGCTGAAACTGCCCACAGTTTGTCGTCTGTTAAATACATGTATGCAAATGGGGTAGCTAACTGTTTAATTATTTTATGTGTTTTTCTGCTGGATAAATGATCGCTTGTCTCAGAGTCTGAAAGTACAATTTTAGCGGTCCACTTTTGAAAATTTGTCCCAGATAGTTGTATAAAGTATTTGCTTTAGCTGAAAAGCATTTTACTAAATTGCCCTTTTATGCTATGTTTAAAGACAAAAACACAGTGGTTCAGATGCCACTGACTATGGGTACATGATTATAATGAATGTATATATTTTAGTAAAGCATTTAATGTAATTTTTTTCCATCCATTTATCCTCTTTGTTTAAATTTTCCCCAAGATACTACTGTTACATTATTGCTTGTAGTCATTATTGTTCTCTTAGGGAACTAAAACAATAGCACCAAGCGGTCAGCATTGCTGGAGCTTGTCAAAATGGCAATATGCTTTACATTACCCAAGTGATGTGCGTTTAATTGGCTACAAGTGTGCCCTACCCACTGTATGAAAGTGGCTGCAACTTATGAGCCACTGTATCAACAAGCTGAATCATGATCACAGCCCACTCACCCACAGAAAACATGGTCCATCTTTACCGAACACAAAAAGCTTTGTGTTTTCTCATTAGGAACTAAAACCGGCATGAATCTGCTAAATGAATCTTTTTTTTACCTAAGAAAAATTCTGTTTCTGCCATAATTGTGTAGGTTTATGCATGGATTTTGGTAAAATCTATTGGTTTTTCCTCAGGAGAGATCTTGAGGTAATTTTGGAATGGGAGGGGTTCTGTATTTATTTTTACCTAACTCAATATTGACTAAATGAGAAGAGAATATCGATCACAGCTTTTAAAAGCAGCTAAAGATTTTAGGTGAGACATTTATAAAAGGCTTGATTTGCAAAGAATCAGCAAGGCACATCCCAAGAAAGGGTCATTGGCTAGGCATGCTAATCAACCAGCTACTCAAGGGGCTTGTTAGAGATCACAGCCTGCAGGCTGGCATATACATGTTGTGGGTAACACAACGAGAATAAAATGCTTATATTCATTATCTACTACCATTTTCTACAAAGACAAATGGATTCTAACTTAACTAATTTTGAAGGCTTAAGAGATCAGTGCAAAGTTAAGTTTGATCTCCTAATAGAAGGGTATCAAAATAACAATGAGCTGGAAAAGAGAGTATTTAAAAGCTACAAAAATTGTCAAGAGCAGCTGAGGTATAAAGGAAAAAGATACCTTAAAAATCTAGACAGTTAACCTAGAGTCAACATACACGTTGGAAGAATTGTGTACCTCTAGGTTTACATCTACCTGACATAAGCACAGGAATAGACATAGTAACATTTCTTTTTGTTGACTAAAGATTTTTTTCAAATTAAGAAGTGTTGCCATGCAGTAAGGAGTTAACTAGAGTTTTCAAAGCAATAAAAAAAGGGAGTCACTCCAGCTCCACTGCAAGTAAATGGGTATTGAACAGTCCATTACCTCCAGAATTCCCAGAAACTTAGCTGAGAATGCGATACTAGAAAGGATACGCATGAGAAGAAGAAAGGGTAAAAAGATGATATGAAGATATAGGTATGAAGTAACTTATTTAGTTCTGCCCGATCCAAAGCAAGAATTATTGCAAGGAAAAAATGGAGTAAATAAAGAAAATAACAAAATAACGGAAAAGGTAAAGAAAAGATACTGCTACATACTATTCAATTGTATAAATCAGTCTAAAAGAAATAACAGGAAGTTATATTTTTAAGATGTTCCTTAGTGGGAAATTCAAGCTTGTTTTGCCCAATATGGGACTCATTGGTGTGCAGGTCATTAAAGACAGGATTCAGTTGCCTAAACATAGACATGTAGTGCCATTTCAGGTGACCTAGGACGTCTGTGCAGGACCAACAAATGTGACACAGTACACATGAGAGACTTGTCTTATTCCATAGTGGCAGCTGAAGGCTAGGCAGTATATCCTGGGGTGTATAAAGTAGCATGAGATGCTTGTGCTCAGACAACTGAATCCTGCCCTAAGTAATTCAAGAAATACAGAAGTGGAAATCTTTACTAGCCTGAGCTGTCCTGATGAGAATGCTTTTAAGGCAATGATGCAGGAAATCATGAAAATGTGGATGAAGACATGCCATGAGTCCAAGCAAGCTTGACTTCTGGAGTCTGCTGACTTCAGCAGAAATTGGATCAGGTCCAAAACTGTAAAAGTAGCAGCCATGTCTGGAGCTTAGAAAGTTCCTAATGTAGTATCTTTCTTAAGTAAGATGGATTTTTAGAATTAAGGGACTGTGAGCCAAACCTCTGTTCTGAAGAAACTGATAAATAGCTTAATTAAGCAGACAATAGCACAGCACTTGGATAAGCATAGCTTGGTAGGGTCAGACCAGCATGGGTTATGTAATGGAGAGTCACATTTCTATGAATTTTTAGTCTTGGAAAAGTGAATAAAGAGGCTGAAAAGGCTGACCTGATGAACATAATTGATTTGAATATTCCAACATGTTTGGAAAAACTCATTCTTGAAGACTCTTGGGTGAAATGATCACGAGAAAATAGCAAAATAAGAGCTGTGTGGAACCTAGAGCTGGAATTTTAATTCATTCTGATTTACTATATTTGGGTTAAAACTGTGCCCTTTCTCTCTCCCAAGGGAATCCCAGGGAGGCAATTGAGGCTCTGAGATCTCTAGTCCCTGAGACTTGGAGCATAAAAGAGGATGAAATAAAGAATTTGCCTCTTCCTTTCCGACTCAGCCATTGAAAATCTCTTGTAATTCTAAAACAGTGTTATTTTAAGAACCACTTGCCCTCTCCTTCCTCCCTCATAATGTGGGCCAATATTATGCTACTTATGGTGAAGTTGGGTTTTTAAGCCACTTCATGTTCTTTCATTTATTTGTTATCTTTTAGGACTTTTAAAGCTGAAAAAAATAGCTATTCAGAACATGAGTGGCAAGTTTCAGGTGCTCTAATGCTTATTTATGTTTACAACAAAATAATAATAGTCATGAAGGTCTGTAGTCAGCTGCAAGTAATATTAGCTTAGCTAGCAAGCAGCATTCAAAAACAATAATACACAGGTATCTAATTAGCAAGAGTAACTTGTAAACAAAGCAGTAAAGTGGCTATTTACCATCTCTCCATCCTTGAGATCATACCCTCAAATTATTTTATCAACAACTTGTGCAGCATTCTGGAAAAGCCATTGTGTTTGGTTGCTTTTGAACCAAGAGAATCAAGAGGAGCATATGAAGTCTCAAAGAAGAAAAAGCCCTGCCAGCATAGAGATTCTTTTATTTGGGGGGGGGGGGGGCGGGGGGATCTAGTCTCTAGCACTTCTTAATCACTGCTGTGGTATCATAAAGAAAATGAGGCAGCTGACAAGAAAAGAATTCATGCCATGGTGTTTTGGATTGGAATTTGGAAAATAGAGTTGTAAGGATTTGCACATTCCTGGATGGATATAGGTGGCCACAGTGGAGCAAAATTCAGTGACAAAGCCATTATCTGACTGCTTGGGTTTTGTCATTACTTTATTTTGCTTTCTCCCATACTGAAAACCTAATGAGCTTCCTTCAGAAACTGTGAGGTGGCAGAATGTCTTGTAGAATGACTTCAGCTTATTTTGAGTACTGGCAGAAGCATTTCCAAATGACTAAACCTTTGAGAACTTAACGTTATTTATTTTATTGACAAAAGGCAGGAGTGTCAAGGCAAAAAACATAATTGCAATGGATTTCACATTAGAAATATTTAAGACATTCAGACTGAAAATCAGAGGAGATTTGGAAAGCCTTATGAATGACTGAAATGAGGGTTAAATGTAGATACAGTGTTTTCATGGACAAGAAACAAGCATGAACTTGCAAATGCTGAGGTTTTAGTTTGACTTTAAAGTAGTATTTTGATGAAGGCTTTGTTATTGAATGTGTCTTTAATTACTTTTTTTTTCTCTCCATTGTTCCCATTTCAGATGATCATTCTCGAGTGAGATTGCAGCCCATTGAAGGAGAAACAAGTTCCGATTACATCAATGGAAATTATATTGATGTGCGTATACTGATGTAGTCAACAAACTTAACATTGTGTTCAGTCAAAGAGGGAGCTCTTATTATTCTCACATTATTCATAATTTGTATTAGATATCACAGCTAGTATCAGCTGCTAAACATTGTTGGAAGGTACTATCTTTGGAAGCTAGGTGTATACTAAAGGAGAAAAAAAAAGCCTCAAAGGTTTTGTCAATTAGCAAATGAAAGGAGTCATTTCATCCAACTGCCACTAGACTGAAACCTTGCCAGCAACACTGTATGGCTACTTTGCCTGCTGGTGCTTATATGGGCTAACAAAATGTTATTTTCACTTTCTGTCAACAGCTTGGCATCATTCCACATTTAAAAGAAAGCTGTTTGCATATTAATGTGACAAAACTCTGTAATGCCTAATGCAGAGATTTGCAATCTCTTGTCATCTCTGCACTTTTAAGTCGCCTTCAAAGTATATTCTGCAGCTGTTAACCAGTACTTCTAATGCAAGCAAGACATTTCATTAAATATGTAGGCTGTTTAATTATTGAAGGTGGCTTCTTTGTTCATTCTGCATCATGTTAACTTAATGTTTTACATTAGAATAAATTCTTTAAGAGACAAGGTGTTTTTGGTTGAAAGAATGAACTCAAAAGTAGAATTGAAAATCATTAGAAAGTCAATACTATCTAAAGCCAGAAATCTATGGATAGCAAAGATGATAATTTTATTGTTTACGTGGAGTACTAGATGTTAGGCTAAGTAAAACAAGTGTTGCTTCATGGGAAATTGTGTCTGCTAAAGATTTCTCGTTCAGCAGTGGCATCTTTGGAAAATGGTGTCACGGTTTACAGTTCAATTTAATCAGCAGTATGAAACAGGAATGTAACAGATGTTTTTCTCAGAGTATGGAGGAACTAGAGTTATACAAGAAAAGTAGGTACTTCAGTTGTAACCATCTGAAGTCTGAACTTGTAACTTTCTGAAGATATCTCCTTCTATTGATGTTTATTAGCATGTTCAAGAACCATTAAGTTAAGCTCAGATTTCTGCTTAGTCCCTTGCTGTTTGAAAGAATAGCACAGTCACCAAGAGGTAAAGGCGCATATGGAAATATATTTAGTTAGACGTCTCACTAAACTCTGAAGGGAGTAATCTGTCATGAAAGGAAAGAGAGAGTTCACACTGGGGACCTAGATTTGAATTCACTTTCACACTTTCTCCAACGTTCAGGATTGTTCTCATTTTAGGCTACTAGTATGTTCTTGTGTCAGATTTTGATCTGATTCTAAAATATTAAAAGATGTGAGGAATAAGGATTTGGACCATGCAGTCTCATTTACAATGTTGATAAGATAGCTGCATAGCAACCTTCTTTGCTTATGGAAGTACAAGAAGATGGAGAGAATGTGGGTCTGAAAGAAACAATGCGTGAGAACCAAAAAATTCTCTCCCTCATCCTCAGCAGATGGCTTCATTGCAAAGCCTGGAGGACTGCAGACATCTTCCAAAGACAACTCTACCACAGAACACAGCATTTTTTGTTTATAATCTTGCTAGTCATGTTTCCATTAGAAATGTTTGTTTTTCTACTACAGAAGCAGCTGCAATTTTACTCTTGCATGCGGTTTTTAGTACAGTTGTCATGTTGGCAGAATAAACATGTTAATAAGGGAATGGCACCATCACAGACACTATGAAATTTTCTTGGAGAAAGGGGCAAAAAACACAATGCTGTGTTTTTTCCCATGCGTTTTTTCACTGGGAATCGGAATTGTTTGATCCCAGCCACTAGGGATATTAGACAACACATAGCAGAAAAAAATCAACTCTGTAGCTATCTGAACACTTCTCAGTTCATAGACTTCCAAATTTTGCTTCAATGGCATGTAAAGGAATCAATTCTGTAATTGGTGTCATTCTTTCTGTAGTATTCAAGATATCTTCAGTTATTTTGAGTCTTTCCCACCTTGCATCACTACAACGCCCCTTGCTTTTTTACAAAGAAATTGCAATGGCATGCAAGCTAGTTTTAAGTTCTTCCTGTTGATGAGTAACAACACATCCTAACCATTATTAAAAGATTAACACTGGTATAACTGAATTTATCAACATGCTAGTGCATGATCTAAACCTTTGGTGACACTCCCATCACATCAGAAACTCAAGTACTATAAAAATGGTATTGTTCCCTATTGGCAATCTATTCAATGTTGCAAAGAATCCATAGAGTATTAGCCTTTATTGCACGGCCAGTTTGTGATTAAGTTGCTCTTGTCATCAGAGAAACAGAATTGTTTTATGTTCTTCCTATTTAGATGTGAACAAGTGTATTCATACCAAACCATTTAGTCAAAGAATTTACTCTTCTTTTTGCTGTTCAAAAATAAAACATAAACAAATCACAGTGGACAGAGTGAACATCCCCCCACCTTCCCCAGGCTGAATGCAAATCTAGCATTCTTTAGCTGTTAAGAAAGGGATAGGCTTTGCACTCAGTAGCAATAGCTTGGAGGTATATCTCAGCCTCCACGAGCATCTGATGCCATTAGCTGCAAGTGCTAGAGAGGATTTCACGCTGTTCATTTTCAGCAGAGCCAACAAGGGACTGAAAGAACATATTACCTCTGTCCCCTAATGTACAAGGCTGCAACTTAAGTATCTTGCAGAAAACACATTTGCTTCTTGTTCCCCTTCTCCCTTGCCCTTTCCTCACTGGAAAGAACTTTTGCATCTAATACGATAACTGTATTGTTGTGATTTTTACTGAATACTACTCTAAATGAAGTTTCACTCATAGCAACATAGCCGAGATGTATATCGCTTATATTTCTTTTTCAATTTATTTTAGGGTTATCATAGACCAAATCACTACATTGCTACACAAGGTAAGTTTATCACCCTTTCTTTTTGGTTATGTGAGGCTAAGAGGTTTTGGTACTTGGATTACAGTTTATACTCTCTAATATTCTTGCCACAGTGAATATCCAGAACAGAGTAGGCTCAATCACTTAGGTAGAAGCGAGCAAACTGAATTATTACCTAATTTTCAGGTATGTCAAGTAAGCAGTCCTTTAGCTTTGCGTTCAAATAGATTATGAGTAGAAAAGCAAAACGCATCCTTTTTGGCAGAAGTTACTCAACATGTTGTTACTCATGAAAAAAGAAATAAGTCATGGTAGAAATATTCAGTAAACTTTTCAGAGAGAAAACAGTGTCATGAAAATGCATGTTCTCTTAATTGTTCAATGATAACTAGGCTTCAGGTCCTTAAAATACAAAACACTTCAGTTAGCAAGTTTTAGTAGAGGACCCAAAGACATATTATGTTTGCAGGGGGATTCTTTAAAGGGATCTAGAGAGGCAGTTTTACAGGCCATCGTTTAAAAGCTTGCTTGTGAACAAGAACCTATTCCTTTGTCAACACGCAAATTAACGTTCAATTTGTACTTGTCTTCAAAGACATAATTTGCCTATTCTGATGCAGTTCTTTTAGTTATTTTTTGGTCAAGTTCAGAGCTGGAACAGGTAGGAAAGATGAGTCTTCTGTGACTGCTTAATCATAATATTGAACAATATGTCAATCTCCTGCCTATGCTTGGATAGCATACATGTGAAAATTTGATTGCTCCTCCACTGCTTGGAGGGAATCTTCTCTGTAATAGGTATTCTGTGACAGAGCTTCCTGCATTTGGCCGTGGATCTGAAGAAGTTGAGCTACACCCACGTACGTTACTTCAACACATGCCCAACATTTAAGAGAGCCAGCTGGAGTACTGAGTATAATATACTCAGAATAATCTTACCATGTGTTGGATTTGGAGTTCATATATACTTTTTAATGACTTTTTATCAAAGCAGAGAAAATGTTGGCCATGTCACGTAAGAGCTCTTACTGTGATTTCAGTTGTCCCCTAAGTAACACAGAGGCTGCAGCCTCCAGTCCCCACTTCTACCAGTGGGAGGCTGCGTATCTCTGCCTTTCTGTACTTCAGCTCTCGACAGTCCCAAATGAGGTGCTACTTTGTGTCAGATGACAGTGGGGCAGGACGCAGATCTTATTTCTAGAACTGCCTCACTACTGCCAGTATTACACTTTTAGACCAGAATTAGAATTTGTGATCTTAGAATATGAGCCATTTAAATGTGCTGCTTCTTCCACTTCTGCTACCCACCCATCACATTCCTCAGTCCACAGTCTTTCTACAGATGAGCCAGACAGGAAAACTAGGACAAAAATGCAGCATTTGCTTAATTCCCTTTGGGCTTTTACACCCTCCTCTTCTAAGAAGAAATGGATTGTTCCATTTAACCTTTAGCTAATGATGCTGTTGTTTTTCACCTTTAATTGAATCCTAAAATAAAAAGATACACAGTTGGCATTTTACTTGCAGTTTGTAATACAGTTGTTTTCATCAGGAGGTTCACCAGATCTCCCTAACAGCTTTCTGATAGGCATATGAGATCCCTATCTGAAGCAAGTTTAAATGCGGCTTTATCACTCATCGTAATACTTGAATAGCAAATACCAAGCTTGACGTTTTTCTACTTTCAGCTCTTAAAGCCAAGTATGTAATAACGTATGAATAAGGTACTGAAAGTCTATGTACCAGATCCACCAGCAAGTCCCAACGGTTTCTTTGCCACATTTTTTTCCTGATACGGTGTCAAGAAGTACCTAGTTGAGAAGGAGCATAAGAGGAGGAGAAACAAGTCTTCTTCCAAGATGTAAAGGATATATGACTGTTTCAGCTGTCATTCTTTGGGGCAGATCCCATCAGTTTCTTCTGTGTAGGTGCAGCTAAGTGCACACAGGGATGCCTAACCCTTCCCATGGTGCAATGAGTGAGAAACTGACTCTCTGAAGAATGTAAAATTCATTTTAAAATGGGCATACAATTTACAGCAAATTCCAAGTAATCTGGCTGTGAGGTTTTTGGTGGATAACATCTTTAACGTCTTATTTTTTAAGGCCAGTTGGGAAGCAGATTTGTATCTCCAGTTTGGAGGAATGAAGAGCGCTGATCTCAAAAGGTTTATGTATTCTCTCTGGCTCTGTTCCTGGCTTGATGAAGAATCATGAGAAAGTTTCTTTTCCTTCCTCTGTCTCAGCTTTCCCATCTGCAGAATAGGGTTAAAAATACTCATTTGCTTTTTATAGTTCTCTGCAATGTGGTGATAGATGCAGCTGTGTAAAGGCTAGTTAGTGTTATTCTCCAGTATCCCAGTCTCCTGACAAAGCCCTTGCACAATAGTAGCACTTCCAGTAAGATGCAGTCACTGTCTTTTGCAAAGGTGATAAGGTAACTGGGAATAATCTCTAAAACTCCTTTAAGGCTCTATATTAACTATGAAACGAAAGACATTTGTTTCACATGTCAGACTATGCCTCTGTACGTCTTCCTTACTAGTAAGCCTGTCATGAGCCGTGGCTTGCAGTATAGCCAGGGATGTTCATGCTCTGTTTTAGAACACGCTTTCATATAGATATGTATAAACACATCAATGCAGCACAACAGTTAAGCTGCATGTTTAATTCCCTTGATGTCTACTTTACATCAGTCTTTAAATAACTTCTCCCATTCTCCCTTGTCTCCTCCACCGCAACTTTCACAGGTGCACAAGCCTATTGTTCTTTGAAGGAAAATATCATTACATGAGTCAGTTTTAAATCTCTGAGGAGTTAGAATGATTGATATTTAATTTTCCTATGTTCTTCTTAAGCTGCATTCAACATATCAAGTGTTAATGAGCAAATATAATTGTTTGAAGTGAAAAAGTGGCAAATTTAATCAGTTTGTAATAGACTACCAATCTGCTTTTAACAGAGTTGTTATAAACATAGTCACCTGTTTATTAAAGTGTTACTGTCTTCCATACTAACCAGAGTTTGACATACAGACTGGTTTCTTTCCACCTTGGCATTCATAGCATCCTGCTGCTAACTTGAATTAGGGGGAGAAACATTTTTTGAAAGACTCACCTGATGGAGGCTTTCTCAACTAATAATCAAAAAAGGTTTTGCTTCCATTTTAAGAATAATACATTCAGAGTGTGAAATTTCAATTATAAAATTAACATCAATTTTCCTTTATGTGATAAGTATAATGTGAGTGGTAGGCTGAATTTGCAGCTAATAAAGCCTTGTGGTGATCTGCTGTAATTGGCATCAACAGATGGGATCCGCACCTGAGTCACTGTGATTAAAAAGAATCCCTCGTCACAAGCCGGCATATTGGGTCATGCAGAACCAGCAAGCTGGTGCAATTTAAAACCTGCTATTTTGTTTTTGTCATATCCCTTGTTCCCCTGGATGTAATTCTTTAATTTTTTTTTTTTTTAGCAGAATATTGAGCTGTTGTATGATCTGTTCAATTTACTGGCAGCTAGGGTTTTTTTTTTTCCAGGAGTTAGGTAATCAATGAATTTTAACCAGGTCCTCTAGTGAGAGCATTAGGTTGAATATCTGTACAGTACTTATTCTCACACACGCTGCTGGATGTTCTTACTATTGGATGACTGTTGTTGATCTTGCATGTCTCACTCTGATTACTAAGCAGGAAAAATTAATCTTTTTTGTATTTACTTGTTCTGTGTCCCCTGAAGTTCAGGTAGTTAACTGAGCTGTGACTTAACTTCTTTTAGCAAGTCTCTATCAAAGGTTTTGTAATGCTTCCTCCGCCACTGCACCAGCAACTGTAAATTATGAGTGACAAACAAATGTTAATATAGTTCTACGACATTGCTCATTGCCATTTCTACCAGGGCTGGTTTTTGAGCATGAAACAGCAGATACTCACATGCAAGCTGCATGTCTTTATGTATGAAATACATTCATTTGTGCATCTCAGACTTCTGAATACTCCTCACGGTTCAGATTGTCTCTGCTTGCTGCAGCATGCAGAGGAACTGGATCTAAGATGTTTTGTGGAAGTACTTCAGAGCATATCTTAATGACTGTTAAGTTATTCTTGAAGATAAAGCAGCTTTAGATGTAATAGCCCAGTGTAGCCTTTCAACCTCCTTTTTGTCTGTATCCAATTGTAAAGCAGATGCTAAACTGTTTCTCTTTGTGTATTGCTGATGATAGAGACAGACATCAAGTCAAGTTTCAGTCAGGAGGGGTTTTTTAGGTATGAGTTATAAAGTTCTGAAAATAAATATTTACAACAGAAGTGTTTACAGTCATCTTCACTACAGCAGCATAAACCCTTTCATCCTTCTCTTTTCTGCAAAATGTCTTTCTTCCACACACAACTGTATATGTTGTGTGAACATTTTAATAAGGGTTTTCAGAAACAAAAATACGTTTTCTTTCAAACTGAAAGTTCCCTTTCAGGGATCTGAAGGAGAAATACTGCTTTGAATAATAATACTCTTAACTTCCTTGGCATGTTTTTTGTTTTTATGTTGCAAAAAGTTGTCAGAACTACAGCAGTGTGGAAGCTCCACACTTCTCTTCACAAAGAAACTTTTGCTGACATGGTTTTAGCCTCCAGATGAAAATTAACTTTTGAAATTACATCAGGGAGAACTGAAAAACAACAAAGCAAGATAGTGCTACACAGTTTTTCAGCTTTATCTGTGCTGTCAGTTTTGCAGGATGTAGGGCAGTCAGGCTGATTTCCGGATATATATACAAAGTGATTGCGTTCTATACACCTGTATTAATCTTGAAGATTCAACTGTGTTTGATACTGTTCTTTACTTATTAATCATCAAAATGTTAAAAAGGTGGTTGAAGCCATCTATCTTCAGTGAAGGAGATAAAGCCATTCTTAAGCACGACATTGAATAGGTGAGGCTTTCTGAAACATGTCCTTCACCTGTTTTGCAATATTGGTGACAAATGGCAAAGAAGTTACCTTTTTTCCCCACACCCAAATGCATACAGAAGTAATAGACCCTTTACGTATGGAAGTGGTATCTCCAGGTTATATTGCGAAGCCATATGGCAAATTCAGCAGAGCTCTCCTACTACCATTTCCCACCGAAGGCTGATGATAACAATTACAACATTTGAGCATCTTTTCAAAGTTGGTACTTTTACTAGTGTTGAGGACAAAAAGAGACGGTATGTAGTAAAAACTGGTAACTATCAAAGTCAACACTTTTCAACACTTGCTGCGTTACGGCACATGAGAATACCAGAGTTTCTCTCTGCCTCTTTGTTTATAATAGGAGATTTTAGTGATAACTGTGTTACAGTAGTTATCTTTCACCATTTTCCTGATTCCTGTATTTTTCTGTCTTTGTCTTAATCAGCTGTGCGGTAGTTTTGTCTGTCCAGGGAATGAGATGCCCCTGTTGCTGTCCATTCAGTGTAAAAGGCTCTAAATGCAGAGCTAGCATAGTTTTCTAATACATACAAAGTTGGCTTAGGCTCTGTTGCAGTGTGTCGCTTCTCTGAATCTTTGTGTGTAGACCAAGAGAAACAGGAGCATTGTTGGAAAACTGCTGATAGATCCATTACTAGGTAGAGCCACTTACATTCTTCTTCATATATGTGCGGCTACATTTTGCATAAAATATATGCCTGCCTTTCATAAACCTTTGGGAATTCTTTGAAAGTACAGACAAGCTCTAGAAATGATACTGAATAATTATTTAATATTTATTTGGTAATATAAATTCCCACATTCCATGCAGGCTGTTCTTTCACTTGCTTGCTAATGTGGCTCGTGAAACAACAGTTTGAGAAACTGATGATTTTTCTGTAGTCCATTGTCAAAGCCACAGAGAAGGAAAAAGCCATCCTTCTATGCTCTCCCCCACCAAGATTAAGCAGCAGGAAACCAGACATAAAGGTCTTCAGAGCATACATAGATCTCTGTCTCAAAGACAAGATATTGGTTTGATTTCTCTGTTGTGAAGTCAGTCCAGAATAGCTACAACAGACTTTTGCATCTCCGAATTAAGAAGTAAGAGAAATGAGAGACTACAGTAATTACAAAGACAAAGAGGTGAATCAGGCAAAAGCAAATGTTTCTATATTGTATTGCAGAAAATAGAAGATTGTGTGAAAATTAATATATTTGTCCTCTTTTAAAAAATGTGACTATAAAATATGTCCTGCAAACAAGGAAGTTATGATCTTCCTGAAACTCAAGAGTTGAGCAAACTGTCCTTGTGAACCAAACACACTTTCAGAAAAGAACGTTATGGAGGTGGCCATGTATTAGTGTATTTGCTGCTCAGACTCTTAATTACCTAGATTATGCACTAGAATCTTTTTTTTGTCCAAGGAACATGTATACAACATCAGCCTTACAAATGTACCTCACATGTCTGTATTTTTGGGGGATGTGAATTATGAAAAGCTGATGCTTGATGATAGGGTTTCCATCCTCGATAAAGAATCAGCCTTAAATTGAACTTGATGAGGAAGGTACCTGGCATTCTCGACGGAGTACTGTTAACATGCCTGTCAGTCAGTGAAGCCTAATGCTAAAGCAGAAGAAGGATCAGAGAAATGCAGTTTGTCAGGAAAATCATGTAGTCAAAGCATCTTTTTTTCTGTGAAGTTTATTTTCCAGCTGGTCTTCAGCAGCCTGGAGGAAGCTTGGCAGCAGGTGTAAGAAGGCTTTTCGTCTTCTCATTTGCTGAAAAAAAAAGTGTGGAGCAAATTTACAAACAGAATGTATTTCAGAAACAAATGTATCAAGAAACAAATAAGGCAGCTTTTTTTTGTCTTGTCACCATATCCAAATCTTTGAAACCTGTCATCTTTTCTCTATTCTGCATCCTTTGGTGGCAACTGAAATCTCTGTATTGATACGGCCACCAATGCACATGACAGTCTGGGTGATTTTGAAGCACTGCCTTTGAAAAAAGAAGATACAGGCTTATTGGATTAATTTCTTTCCCTATCCATCTGTATTCTTCCATGCAGTTGCATATTCAGATGTAGACTTTGTGGAGATTCCCTCTGCTGCTGCTAAATCTCATTCTGTTGCAAGCATGCTCACGTTACTGTGTCTGTATTAAGCACAAATACACTCTGCATGTTAGAAAGACTTCCCTTGTTTACAGTGTACATCAAATACTGCGGTCTCCCATAAAATATAATAAAAAATAGAATTAAAAGATTAGCATTACCCTTTCCTACGCGAAGTGGTGAAAATAACCAATGTGGTACCAAAAATAACAATAAATAATATTGCTGAGAGAATTTGTTGTCATGCAGATTTAATTTTTACCATAATTATCTTGAAGTTAAAAAGAAAAATATCCAAGACACGTTTATTTGTTAATGAACTTCATATGTATCTTGATCTGACTAATATTTGTTTGATTCCGACTATTTCTATGACTGAGGAAGAAATGAATGTACCAAAGTTCTCCAGCCTTAAACAGAAAAATATATTGTGAGTGATGTATCTCACTCATGAGACACCTATCAGGATAATCAATTATGACAAATTTGGTTTTGCTAGCATTTTTACCTATGCTTTAATGTAGATTAAACTATCTTGTTTGTTCATCTGGGTAAAGTGTTCGTGTTAATGCACTTCAACTCCCAGCACAAGTTTAAAAAATACAGCATTTGAATATCTTACTCACAAGCATGAGCAACATTCCTTCACAATAAGGTCCTTGGGGAAAAATAAAAGAAACAAGTAGCCAAAATGAACTCATATTTTTGAGCTAGAGAATAGTGATGATTTTATTACATCCTGATGCTTATGATTGACTCAACATGAAAATAGAAAGTAGAAATGGGAAAGACTAATTAGGTTCTTTTGTCCATTCCCTAAGGAACCTTCTACTGAAGGGGATAAAATGATCTTAAACTTCTCATCCATCATCAAAATTGATTCTGCATTACAAGTTGATATGAAGAACCCAGTTCAACAAGTCAATTACCTAAGATTTTTGAGTTGGAAATGTTGCAGGCAGCATGTTTTTTACAAAATAAATTCTGTTTCTTAGTCTTCTAAAGCTCAGATGGGCTATTTAGAATGAGTGATTAATAGGTATTTATATTTCCATGATGCAAATCACCCTTATTGAGAAGAATGCACAAATTAGAAACTAAAACAGGTATCTTACTGGAAAACATTGATTCAGCTAAACTGAAACCTTCTGTTGGACTGCTTTCACAAAGACAGTTCCCGTTCAAACTGTGGGCTCAGTGCTTCTGGAATAAGCCATCAGTCAGCGCTGTGACCTCAGATGGAGAGCCAGTACCTCATGTTGCTACTTGATCTGAATCAATTTGGACCTGTATCTCAGTTTCCGACGAGTCCCCCAGCATTCTCCCGACATGCTTGGCTGTAATTAAACAATTAAACGTCTGTAGGGCATAGAGAGAAAGAGGGTCCATGTGCGAGTGAGACCAGCTCTATTTCTCTGTAGCTGGTACACTCTGCTGAAAAATACATCAAGGCCTCTAGTTAAAATTACCGTTATTCAAAATATTCCTGTTTCATAGCGGAAAAAACTGAAACACACTCCCTGCAAGGTATCCCATATAACTCTCACTAGGAGATCCCTAACCCCTGGGAGTGCTACGTGTAATGCAAAATTTGGAAGATCCTGGATTTATCCAGTCTGAGAAAATGTTAATGAGGAACAAAGCATTTAACATCCCTGCTGTGTGGCAAGAAAATTATATGAAAGAAAGAGTTCTTCAATTATACTGGATGAACTACATTAAACTATAACTACATTGTTTTGTTGGGTTTTTTAATTTCCTGCAGTTAAGATCAGAAAAAGCAGCTTTCTTGAATAGCGTAATGGTACATACATGGCCAGTAGTATTATGTACACAGCTTTTATTCCATTCAGCTTTGCCTAATCTCAGGCTAACTGGATAAATCTGGACCATTTCTGTTGCTACCAGTTCCTCTGTTCCCAGTCTGCAGTACTTCTGTGAGTAGTCCAAAGGTGTTATGGGAATTTGCTATTAATTCTTTGGGAAATCATATGACATTTTCATTTTATTTTGTTGATACAGAACAAACTGAGCTAGTATTGGAAATTTAGCTGTGGAGAAATGTCAATCAATAAGTGTGTAACACTTTATTAGATGGAAAGTTAGCTGGTAGCATTAGCTGTAGTGTTATAAAAATGTCTTAAATAGCACCTGTCCAGAGTGCACAAATAAAGTCTGGTCTCGATTTAAAAATATATTTAAGTGCAGCACTGACTTGTTTCTGAACATGGTGGAAATACTAATGTGGAGCAGGGACAGGTAAGATTATTCAGAAATGGCTAGGGAGCTGGCATATTGTGGCTGCTGTATATTACACCAAGCCTGTTCAGTTCATTCGAAGCCTACCTTGCTTCCTGTTGTCTCTCAAGGTGTGTTTGGATTGTGACTGTGAGGGGCACGAACACCTCTTGTGTATTCATGGGCACTTAATATGTAATGCAGTTCCTGCTACAGCAGAGCTCCAGTCCCGGACTGGGATTTCTAGGTGGTACCATAATGCAGACAAAATAATGCATAGAGATGTGCGCTGTTCCAGTCTAGTTAGATCTGTATCAATAAAGAAAAGAATATGCCATATGATATTCCAGAGAATAAATACCACATCCCCATAAAACTTTCTGACTACCCACAGAATCACTGCAGAATAGGATCAGACAAATGCCAAGAGAAATGATCCAGCTCTAGCCAATAGTTGATGTGTATGTGTATATACACACACTTATAAAATATGTCTTTTCAAAGTGATTATCTAGTTTTGTGAAATAAGTAATTTTAAAGAAAAAATTCTCTGGAATAATCAGTTTTGTTATTGCTCAAAGGATATATTTTTTAAGCATCTCTATATTAAACTGGGAATTTAGAATAGAGGATTGTTTTTATTTTAGCTAGCTGTGAGATGCATATTTCATAAAACAATAAGACTGTGGCTCATCACTACTGTACATTGTAAACGGCGCGTTCCAGGCCAAGTGCTTTTATGTTCTTTTTACAATTGGAAAGATACGGAGAATTTACAGGTCAATCTCCTCCTTTCCTTCATCCTTTGAAAGGTCTACTGCTGACTCCTCTAAATATAGGAGGAGGTAATATAGAAAGCCAGCCAAAGCACTGGTCAGTCTCACGGGAGCTATAGATAAAATTTCTATGTGCACCTCAGTCACTTAGTAATCTAAGCCTCGTTGAAAGCTAATGGGACTTGAAAGCACTTTGAAAATTTCATTTTCTGAAAGCCAATTTTCACATATAGTAAAGTGCAGCCTTGCTGACTGGCTAGCTCAAAGCAGGTAGGATTTAGTTTGTGCTTGAAAATCAGCCAATTACTATTCACTGTGCTGTCCCTTGGCTGATAATGAGAGAAGGCTGTGTTTTTCCTGAGCAAAGGATACAGTAGAAAGCCTCTATGTTGCCAGTAGCTGCACTGGGCAGGATTTGTCCCAGTAAAGCATTTCAGCTTGCTTTATAAGCAGTGTTTTCCCGAAATGTTAAGCTAACAAGATTCAGTCAGATCTGTTTCTTATTGACAATCCATCTAAGGTGAGGAAATAATGAAAAACACATTTTAAATTCATAGCTCAGTCCTGATTAACCCACTTGAGTGTAGCTGAGGTGACTTACTGTGGAATAGTGTTGCTGCATACTGTTTTCTTTTTTTTGCATTGTAAGGTGGTATCATTGCAAAAGGCCAAAAAAAGAAATGGTGGGCTGGCTACAACTCAAATATAGATTCTGCATATATTTGATATGCACAGTATATTCTGAAGCCTGGGTTGAAACTAGTGTTAGGAGAAACCAAACATTTTTTATTTGTTTGTGAATTAAGTTGCGATAGAATTCCTGCTTACAAAATGGTGTTCTTTCTTACCTGACTATGAATTAATTACTGCCTCTGCAAACAAGTGGCTCCTCTCTGCACCATCTCTGACTCTACTACCATGGAGGAATCAGTTAAAATAAGGTTTAAAACTGAGGGGGAGGTTTTTTCCATACCTCACATAGGAGTAGCCATAGCCTCAGTCTTCCTTGCTTGGGCTGCCTGCTGGCTTAACATACTTATAGGGAATCAACCTCATTAGAAGTTCATCCACAGCTTTGTTTACTTGTATTTTTCCAAGGCAAGAGAGATTTCCAAGAAAGTTTTGTCAGGAAAGCCAGCATAGCTATGTAATTACAATATAGTCCTACTGAAGATTACATAATAATTAATATTTGTGAGGCTAAAATTAGAAAATGCCTTTCAAATGTCATCACAGTCAACACTATAAGTCAAATGAAATAAAATGATAAGAGCAAGAATGTATTTTTTCAGCTCATTACAGGGGTTTTGTTTAATTTCATTGAGATTCTTTAGTGTACAAAATGTCTGGGGCTGGGATATGCAGAAGCGACAAATAATAATTAATACTAAAGTATGACAGCTAGAAACCAGCAATTAATAAATAACACTGAAGCATTTATGGCCAAGTTTTGCCAGTACAAATGTCTGTTGCCTTTTAGTGTGCTAATTCTTACAGTGGTAGGTCTATAGGAGACTTCAGGAAAAATGAATAGGTGCATGGCATGGGGCTACATTGTACCCTCGATGCTGTTTTAGTTTCTGGAACAGACTTGGGAGGACTTTAATTAAAGCATGAGAAGCATCCAGGTTATATGACCGATTCTTTTTCAGCATTATTTTCTTGACACCTTAAAGTACAAAAGACTGATCTCTATGCATTTGGATAGCTGTTGGTGAGTGGTGGGCCCATATGGTTTAATGATATCTTGACCACAGTTTTATCTCAGACTTAAAAATTATTCACAGTATTTATAGGAGCATACATACTGTGCCCGTGAAAACATACTCTTGTATAAGCCTTTAAAGCCAATTTAAATGTATATGTTATGGTAGAAAAAAAATGTCTAAACCTATTTTGAGAGAAGTTGTTGCAGAAATACTGCATGCTCGCTGCCTGAGTTTTTTAAGTTTTTATAACAGAGCTTTGTTCCGGACTTCGCTGGCCTCCATGGAGGCACTAAACCCTTAAGAACTCCTGGAAGGGTGAGCGAAAGTTAAATGCATGCTACCAGACTTACTCAACAAGCATATGGTAAAGACTGCTGTTGAAAAATCAGATTATCAGCAACTGATCAGATCTTCAAAATATCTTCCATTCAGAACCCAGCTCATTTGAGGAGGGTAGAGATGAGCCAGCATACAGCTGTACTGCTGTGTGGCAGTGGTGATGCAATTACAAAAAAATACTGAACTAGCAGTTTATCTTGCTAGTTGACTAAAACAGCACAACTGGGGTCTGCCACTTTTCTTTATAGTATGCTGACTATTTTAGATAGAAAGATCAAGACATTTTATTTTAATTTATGAAAAAGTGGAACCTAATCTTAACGATCCTTAGTCTACACGTGGTCAAGCAAAGAGGCGTCCAGGTTTGCAGAGCTGCTGACCACTGACGAGCTTCCCTTGAGGTAACTGGGAGGCTGACAGAACTGAACAATCATGAAAACCTGATCACATAATGATGCGCCTGCAAATTCCTGTTGATAAAATCTTTGGCACGTTGCCTTATTGAGTAGGGAAGAAATGTATTTCAGTTAAGGGGGATGTTCCCTTGCCTGCAGTCTGGTATTTATAGTTTAAAGTAACATTTAACTGCAGTTTTTTACATAACTTTTTCTGAAAGGGCGTTTTGTTCTTACCTCTGAATCCCAGCATGGTTAAAAGAGCAAATAGCACGCGCTTATGGATTATCAGATCACTGGACTGGCAGAGCATTAGTAAATCTGTAAGTTATCCTACTAACAGCTAGTCTGTCCCATTTAAGAGGTTCATTAGGAAAAGGCGAATTCTTGAACTTTTTAATCTATTAGCTTGTAGTCTGTTCTCCCAGTATTTTTTTTTTTTTAATCTCTGGTTTTACGCTTTCATGTGTATTTTGAACAATTTCTGCATAATGGGTTTGGGGGGTTTTGGCGGTGTAATTGCAAAGGGAATCGTTACTTGTTGGCTTTTTTTTTTGGCATGCAGCCGTATCTGTTAATAAGAAAACATTTACTGTATCTCAACTTCATTTTGAAGGAATCATACATAGCAAAGAATGAGGGCTAAAATGCAGATCCCTCAATGCAGGCGTATTAGCTAGTTGTCCTTGAGTGGTCAAGCTGTAGGCAGTCACAACAGCAAGCAGCAAGTTTTGCTTCAGTAAAAAGTGAAGATAGTTACCATTGCTACTAGAAACTGCAGTAGCCATTAGGTGAGGGGACCATTTTATAACCACCTCCTCACGTGGGGTGGACACATCTACTCACTGGAAGGAGGTTTATTGCACTGTTTTCAAGATGGAATTTAACTGCTGCAGATACAAGTCTTGCATCTTGTCCGTTCACTGCCTCTATCCATGCTAACAGCTACCACTGCCCATGCACTGTCCCTGGGGAGCCTTTGGAGCTTAAAGGTATCTGTTCATTTTCTGCACATTTCTAGCTTTTATATCTGTCATTGAATTTGGTCTCAGGTGGACCCAACGTTAGCTTGTGCATTTGGCATTCTATGCTAGAAGAAGGGTTTAGAAGCTATTTGTTCCTTGTTTAAGCTGCTTGCTTTTCTAGAAATTGAGAAATGACCCATAGATTTACAAGTCCCATCTGAGTAAGTGCTGGGGACATTTCAGGATTCAGGTTTTACTTGTTTCTTTGTGCTTTTCCTTTCTTTCCTACATCTGAACACTTTTTCCTGTATTCTGGGTTAGTTTATCACATTCAGATTGATCACACCCCAGCAGCAATACCAGTTGCTAGAACTGGGTCTCACAATAACAAGCAGAAATAGAGGCTCTAGAAAGCTCTGTGTACAGAAGCAGCTTCTTAAGAGTTTAAAACATTCTTAAAAGCTGTGTGATATTCCATTTCCTAATATGTTTGCATTCCCAGAGCAGCAACTAACAACTACTAGTAATACAACTAATGGTTGTGATATATACAACTGATGATTTCTGTTGAGTTTTTTCAACAATGCATTTAATTAGCTTGGGGTTTGGAGCGTTGATTTCTTTCTCTTATTTTCCTTTGCTTTTCATCTTCTGTTTGCAGTATGTTGTTGATTTCTTTTTTTCACAGCAGAAATCTTTGATACCAACTACTATATTGTGTAGCTAATGGGGTACACTGCAGGCTTAATGTTAGGCAGCACAGAACCTTCTCTTCAGACCTTCTCCTCCCGCAAGGGGGCAACTGCTGAGAATAACCTTCCTGCCTATTGTGCACACATCTGTTAAGTTGATGCTTAGAACAATTATAGGCTCTTTCTCTCCCTACCACGTGTCTCTGGAACCAAATTGTTCAGTTCTTCACGACAATAAATCCTCCAACCCTACCTAGCCTCTAATGCTTTTCAATTCTGGCTGAAGACAAGTAATAATTTATTCATATGTCAGAAAATAATTTGAAAAATGTCAAGAAGAAAAGAAAAATGAAGTAGAAAAGAATTACTTTTTGAGACTTTACGGTAGGTTTTCGGGTGGTTTTTTTCCTTTCAGTGTCCTGAACGTGAAAGAAGTTTGGAGGCTACATGTAAGAATTGGAGAGGAAAAGCAAGAAAACACTTGAGAATACTTGAGGAGAGCAGGAAATCCTGTCAAGCACTTTTAATTATAATTGTCTTATCATTTGGATAGTAAAATTGAGAAGAGCGTACTCAGCAGTGCAGAATAGGACATTTCTTCTAGAAGATCATTTGGAAGCAAGCTTGAAAGACTTGTCAGAGCCCAGCTCTTTCTCTGGCCTGAAAAATGCTATTACTTTTTCTAAAGATTCATTTTTCTCATAATTCATTATCTTTTTTTTCTTTATAAAGAATGACAATTTCAAAATATTTAGGAAGAAATTAGTGTTTAGGGTCTCTCCCCAGTTGTAATTTGTGATTTCAGCATCTGAACTGTAGGAATCATGAAACCACGAGACAAATTATGCTATCTGTAGAAAAAAAATCAGGAATAAATTGTTGCAGGTTATCCCAGAGCTGTCAGAAAGAAATGACTGTTACAAAGTAAGGCCCAACCATCTTGTATCTCAAGTGAATCTGTAGGAAAGAAAACTGAAATAATACATAGAGAAACTTGCTACATTGCCCCTCACTTTCTCAAAGATTCTGGCTTCTTGCAAGGGGAAAAGAAGAGGGCTGTGTAGGCAGAGGATCTTTTCTCACCTTTCCTGCAGCTTTACTGAAAACACCTTCAGATGAACAATCTTGAAACTTCACATAATCCTGCAGTGACAGAATGCAGTGGAGCCATTTAGATTTTCTCCATTAAACCAGGCTGTGAATCAGGATTCTTGAAGCAATAGTGTTGTTATTTTTTGTCCTTGATCAAGCTTAAATAATCTTAATAATGTGTCATGAACTTGCAGACTCTTTCCAGGACAGTACTCTGTGGAAAACTTCCTTTCCCTAATCCTATTTTTAGATACAGTCCTTCAAAGATCATAGCAATAGTAATTTTGCTGAATATTTGTTTGAGATTTGAGAGGAAGGAAGGAGCTATACAAAGACAGTATTTTCCTCCAGTGAGTAAAATAGTCTCCCTCCTTTTACCAGTAGGAGAGGTTGGCCCAAAACCTTTCTAATGCTGTTGTGACTTTAATTGCCCAAAAAGCTATAGTGAATCCTACGTTATTAAAACACAAGCAAGCTAAACTTTCACTATAATGTATATTAATTATCTTACTGTGACATTCAAAATTGCACTCGCACCATGTCTGTATTACATATCCAGGACAATTATGTAGAAGTAAAATACTTATTGTGAATTTCCATATGGTGGAGGGTGATTTAACTCTTATCATACTTCAGAATGAATTCTCACAAAAGCCAACTATTCTGTGCTGTAAATCAAAAGAAAGAAAAAAAAACAGGTGTCCAGTTTTGTAGCCACAACATCAGCTTGAATTTGGTAATTTCAGAAACTATAGTTTTAGATTCTGCTGTTATTTCTACTCTGAGGCCTTCTGACATTTCTTGTGTTCTAACAGTCATTGCTTCCCGTTTTTTTAAATGGCTTTTTCTCCTGTTATATGAACTACCAAAGCAAGTAAAGACAAGTTGAATGACTATAGGGAAACCTGTGGAACTAACTATATATGCAGCATTTTTAAAAACAGAGAAAGTAAGGGGGAGAATACATAACTTCTTTAAATGGTCTGTGCAAAGTATGGATGATAAAATTATCCTTTGAAATTGCTGAAAATAAAAATAAATTTTAAAAAATCGAAAGTTTTAGACTATTACCATCCTTTTTCTTAAACTTGGGTTCTAAGTAAGTTACGTCATAACTGTGACGTTACTTGCCTAGTGACTTGGTTTCGACCTGCCTATAATATCACAGAATGGTTTGGGTTGGAAGGGGCCTTCAAAGATCATCTAGTCCAACCCCCCTGCCATGATAATATAGTAATAATATATTACTACATTTTTCATTAAGTACTTGACTTGCAGAGTGAAAATTTTATTTTCAAAGGGAGCTCAAGGTACCAAAACATGGGTGCCAAACTACCCAAATCTGTCAATGTATGTTCTTGTAATGCTTTAAGAGCGTTCGTTTCTTCACTAGAGGAATGTTTAGGCCAATACAGTATCCATTTGTTCTCCAATTAGCTTATTTAAGGCATTCCTCTAAATAAGCCACTAACTGCTTACTGCAGTGTGGCAGTTCAGTAATGGATACAATATGGATATTAAGTTTATAGTACTTGATAGTATTTTACATTTGTTTATTCTTATTGGCTCAGTGATTTTAAAGCAGTGGTTTAAAAGGGGGGTGGCACACCGAACATCATGGGTAAGACACATAGGCTAGAAACAGACAGGACCAGGCATACGCAAAGTGTTGTGGTTGTTCTCAACATTTTACATTTCTGTAACATTTCCTGTGGGCTGGTACCCAGCTTTAGCACGATGCTAGAGGAAGCCTCTGTGTTCGTCTACAAAAGCACACAGGTTGCTGGGGAAGGCACTGCAGAGGACATGGCTGCCGTGGCATGCCGGGGTTCTTTACCGCTTTCCCCGCTGTTTTGCAAAGTGATATACTGCAGAAAAAAACTATAACTTCTGTCTCACTTCAGGAAGTACAATTTAGGAGCTGGGGTAATTTGATAGATAGTGTATACTAAGAAAAATATTAGAAGCCAGGAAAGGCCACATAGTCCATTGAGGCTCATTTCATTCCAAATACACCTTCCTTAGGTTATCATCCAGTTGTTAAGAGAAAGAGTAATGTTATCCATTTTTTATAATTCCACTTCTGGGTATTACGTCCACTTCTGGGTATTACGGAGATAAATACCTAAATGCTGGAGAACTAACTTTCTTTCAGAACACTATTTCAGGGGAAAAATACTTAAATGCAGATAGGTGGGATGACAGAAAAGAAATTGACCCTAAATGAAAAATATGATTATAGTAATATGTAATATATGTGTATAGCCACCGTTTCTCAAAGTTCCCCAGAGACAAGCTTCCAATCATGAGACTTTCAGATAGTAACCTTTCCTTTGATTTATTGTTTCAGGACCAATGCAGGAGACAATATATGACTTTTGGAGAATGGTATGGCATGAAAACACAGCCAGCATAATCATGGTTACTAATCTCGTAGAAGTGGGAAGGGTAAGTGATTTTTGTACTTAAAAAGATGAAAGACTTCCAAGGTGTTTGCTTTTGGAAATTAAATAGCAGACCAACAAAATGCTTACATACTGAGTATAGCACATAAAATATTTATGACTGCCTGTGCTAAGAGGTTCATTATCAATTATTTTTAAACATGCCTTGGATGCTTGGCTTTGATAACATTAGCACAATGGAAAAGTAACTGATAAAGCTGCATTCTGTACAGCACAACCTGCAAAGACTGCCAAAGAGGGAAAGCATCATATCTTTGTATATATCAGACATACCTTTTCTATTAAGGGAAACCAGGGAATTGGTTACGGAACAAGGTATGGAGTCATCTTTTTTTTAAGGGGGTCTGAGGGGGAGTAATTCTGAAACAGATTTCTGAGAAAAGTAGTTGAACTATGAAATTGCACCTTCTTCATAGTATATTAGTCTAAATCAACCTGGTTTGTTTGGCTTTTCCTTCCTGTAAGCCTACTGGTCTAAAACAGAAAAAAATCAGCTTTACTCATTTGTACACTAAATTTGTTGACCAGGAGGTCTTCTTCAGGAGCTGAGTAGTAAAAGAAAGCTTGAGTTACCTGGTTTATACTGTGCACTTTTCTTTCTTTGCTTGATAACTTCTAAAGTAGGCCTCCTACTCAAGTCATTATGGCTAATTTTGTTTTCAACAAGTATTGAATGAAACCATTTTCTTTGTTTCTCACAACCGTCAATAACTGAGTCTTTTAATTTACTGCTTTGTCTATGCACTGGTGTCTTAGTTCTCATCTGGGATGTTTTTTTCAAGAAAATTTTGCTTGGGAACAGGGCATGTAGTTTTCATTCGGAGTGAAAAAACCCCACTGCTTTTATTGCAACTACTGCAATTATTGTAAATCTAAGTGTTGAAATAAGAAGTCAAGTGCACATATCTTGGTGTGAGCCGCATGTTTTTAAGAGATGTTTTTAATTTCACACTGGTGGAGTGGCTGATATCCCTCTGCCCTGTGACATTGGCATGAGGAGAGAGAGCACTGTTTACGTGATGTGAGTCAGTGTCGGATCTTGTCTCCTTTTTAGCAAGTCCAGTTTTACAATGTCAATTTATTCTTCCTTATGTCCTTTGTCAATTGTTAATATAAATCCCAACGTTTAGATACCTGTATGCCCAAGCCTGCCAACAGATCAGGTGCCAGTATTATTTTTAGATATAAAAAAAGATGGGATTTGTGACTGCAATTAACACTTGCTGCAGGAACACATGTATGACTAATTGCAGAGACAAAAAAGGATCACTGAGGCCACTTTAAAAATTCAGTCCCTTGAGTGAGGAAGAAGGTAGAAATAGTTGGATGGTCACATATCAATTCAAAATGGATGGATTTGTAAGAATAGGAAGCTCTCCAGCAAACCGCTTCGTTAAAGCTTTATACACATTCATAAGAACCCAAGCACACAACTTAAAAGGGATGTTTTCAGGGTATGGATAAACAAGCCTTAGAACAAAAAGAACATACTGCATGAAACCACATACTGTTTTCGTAAAGTCAGTATTTGAAAACATTAATTAGAGTGAACTGTCAGGTATCAGCCAGGGAGGCACCAGTCTTGGTGCCAGTGTTGGCAGCCTCAACTCACAACCTTTAGGTACGCAGCACATTCCCTTAGTGGCAAGCAACAGTTTGTGCCACCACGCAGATTTCTTCAGGGTGCAAGAGTCCTAGTGGGATACAGATCTGTGGCTTTGTTGTTTCTGGCAGTGCTAGAAATGACTTTGTTCTCACTTTCTCTGGAGGCCAACACAGGTGAGATCAGAAAGCAGAAATTGAAATGAGCTTTTAATGGAAATGAGATCATATGAGCCACAGAACAATGCAGTCATTCCTCTGTTGGTGCTTCTGTCCTGCTCCCAGAGCTGGAAACATCAGCAACAAGGAGGCATGTTACAAACACACCATCTGTCCCGCAACCCCTAACACAAGCTCTGTGCCACCTTGATTAGTAATGATTTTAATGGACCTTTTGGTAGCATTCCTGCAGGGCAAACCTTGTAACCTTCCCAACCTCGAGGTTTTCTATTTCAATTGCTATTGCTGGTATAAGATTTATAGGGGTTTATTATTTTTATTTTTTAACCCTCTTGACCCATTGTAAGCCGAGGAGGAAAATTCCTTTATATTTTCAGGAAAGAGAAATATCTATTTAACATGTTTGCCACACAGTGTACGTCCTTCATGAATTAATCATTGAGGGGGCGTATGTGTATTTGTTTACCAGGACTGGCTGGATAGTCATTAAATCAGTACTAGGAACTTGCTTCTTGCCCTGGAGCATTATGCATCAGGACTATTTTAATTGCGGATGGAGGAATCACCATGAGGCTGTCCCTAATGCAAGCACCTGCTGCAAATGACTCAGTCCCCACATTACCCTCCAGCAGGGTCCGGGTACATCTGCCAATATCTGTCATTATCTGAGGCGCACTTGTCAAAACCATGCATGCCTTTAAGCTCTTGTGTGTTCCAGCAAGGGACCCTTGTCAGTGTTTCTGGCACCTGCAGACTGCTGTGCACCTGGTATTTAAATGGCACAGAAATGTGTTTTGATTGTTTTCTCTCTTTAATGAACCCACCTGAGGGACATTTAGCTCTTTATCTAGTAGCCTGTTACCCAGTCACTCACATTTACACTGCTTGTGTGGAAATTCAGAACTCACTTGTGCTGCTATACTAATCCATCTGCCAGAAGTCTTATCACAAAATCTGCAGGACTCCCTAAGGAGACTTTTGTACTGGTAATTTAAGCTAATGATTTCCAAACATATTTAGTCAGTTTTATGAAGACCTCATTAGAATGTGACTGTTTATTAAAAATCTAAATGAGGCCTCACAGTCATTTAGAAAAATCATTGCTGAGTTGCATGAACAGTTCTTTGATAACAGATGATGAAGTGGTTTTTAGTTAAGTTTGGCCTAGGTTGACATAAGAACTTGTACAAAACACCTAAAAAAATAAGCAGCCCTTGAAGCAGCTTTGGAAAAAAGTCTCTGTCTTCTGCATGCTGGGGTCAACAACTTTCCACTCACAATGAAGTTCACAGAATGGGAATGCCAAGTAATTAGTGGTATAATATACCTACATTTTAGTGCAAGAATCAGAATTTTCCAAACCACACACTAACAGGTAAAAAGCAAAACCAAAACTCATAAAAATACATCAGTGTGACCACGAGCTATTTCAAAATAATGTATTTTGAATTATATTAATGCAAGAAGCCTCCATGCTTGTGTTTGTAAGTGCTAGAGCAACTGAAGATAGTAGCGTAATTTCAGACATCTTTTCCTGAGAGACTTAGCATAATCCGGTGGGTTATTCTAGAAGAAACAAAACTTTTTATCCCACCAGTGTAGGGGTGATCGGAAAACAGACACAAGAGAACATCTTCCTTACTCCAAGAGACTGCTCTGGAGTACAGACTCCAAAAGACAGAGCTGGATCCGTCTGTGGAAAGCAATGGGAACTGGATCAAGGTCTTATGTACTGTCCAAAGTCTCAGATTGCTTCTTGAAGTGTTTCAATGTTTGCACACATTGAAACATTTCTTTCCTCCTTAAAGAGTTATTCTGGGAAACTTTAGAATATATTCAGTTGTGCCATCTAGCTGTCACCTCCATCTTTGCTCTTGTTGGGCTGGTACTAATACTTGGTTGGCAGAATCAAACTTGGCATGTCACATCATTCGTCATTTGTCAGTAGTCACTTTCTCTCCCACTCCTTGTTTTTGCTTGAGGCAGAAGAAATTTAGTAATATCTGATTAATAAATGGTGAAATGCACTGATGAAATTCAGTGGAGGTGGTTGATATATAAATGTGCAGCAGGACTCATGATTGTCTATCATGCTTTTAATATAACAAAGTATTTACAAAAAAAATCACTAGAAATAATTATAAAAAATAAAACCTCACCCCAGGAGCACAGTAATTACAGTAATTAGTTTCACAATTATTATCCAGAATTAGAAAACAGCCAGTGCTAATAGTGTTAATAAGCACACAAAAGACCCTTTTTTTGAAAGAAGGCAAGGTTGACTACAACAGAATGGATGTGACACATCAGGTCAGCCATAGACTGCTAAATAGCCCCTATGCCTACGCGCACACCTGAGCTCTACTGCAACAGCTGACACAGCCTCTCGCTGCCATCTTATCTCTCAGGAGTGTTGTGCTTTCCTGATAGCCATCTCACACTCCTCCTGGGTGACTTTTCCCTCTCAGGAGCTGGCAGGGCTGTATCTGCATAGGGAAAAAGAAAGAACACAGTGGTGGCTTAGCTTTTCCTTTGCTTGTTTTACTGGGCCTGCAGTTGACATGCTACATACATGGCACTCTCATCTGCCTTGCTGCAAAAATGTTGATGGCTCTGACTTTTCATGCTTAGAAAAGTATTGGGGTTTACATGACAGTGAGGAGGCCCGTACAAAGGTCTTCTGACAGAAAGGGAATATCTCCTTGCTGCTGGCTGGCTAAAAAACCTTCCCTGTTGCAAGATAAAATCTGTCAGAAGAGAGTTGTTCTTCTCAGGAAAAACTCTGCGTGGGCCCAGCCCTAAGCAGTCATATGTGTACGTGCTTGGGCCTTGGGTCCAAGCTTGGTCCTTGCTCAGGATGGGCAGCCTTGGTCAGCATGCAAGAAACATTTCTAAACCAGCTACAAATATGTTTCCTTAACAGACAAAATCCAGAAGTCTTTATGTTGAACCAGATCTTCTTCAGGTCTACCTGATGATTTGTTTCTGTTATAGACAGACATTAGACATCCAAGAAAAACTGCCAAATAAAGCCCTGTCCAGAGTCTTCTTACTGAAAACATACTGCAAGAACCAAACACAAACTTCATAGGAAATTCCAGAAACATAAAAACTGTGTGAAATTTCCAGTAGACTTGCCACCTATTCTTAGAATAAAACAGGAATTTTTTGACACAAAGCTATTATGAAGCTTGCACTTACGCATTTTACAAGTTTTGAGAATCTTCCATGCAGAAGAACCCTCTAATAAACAAAGGTAAATTCAAATTGTATTTAGGATTCAGATCACCCATTACAGAGATATTGTAGAGGTGAAACACAGTAACTCTTTAACACATTTCACAAACAGCACATTTGTATTTAGTATAAATGGAAGAACACTCTATCTAATTGAAACTGCCTCTAAATGCAATAAGCCAAATTACCTACATTGGAATTAGTTCAGGATACTGACATTAGTGCTCCTTAGGAGGTGTGCCAAAGAGTTTGTAAGCATACTGGTGACTAAGATTTCATTTTAACTTTTCTACTGAAAGAAAGAAACCACATTTTATAAATGAGAGGGAGAAAGGTTGCTGTACAAAACCCTTCCGTACCTCTAGGTAATTCTAGTCTCAGCTTCTAAAACTGATAAATAGTGTCCTTCCCCATTTAGAGAAATTTTTTCACTTAATCATGTTTACCCAGAAAACCTGGGACCTGTGCTTATGGTACATATATGTTATTAGATATTCCGTTGTTTTACTTTTGGTTTCACTGTAATTCCAGTATCTCTAGTTGGACAGCATAGAGTTTAAACTTTTACAGAGTATCAATGAGAAAAAAAGAAAACAATCATAATTTAAAACTGTTGTTAATCTTTCAAGTCAGTGAACCCTTCTAGTCATCAAAACAGATTTCACCTTTCTAGACTTCTAACCAGAAATAACAAGTTGGCATTATTTCATTATGCGTAGCAGGGGAGGAGCCCTTAGGGAAAAAAATTGGCTGTTGTTGTTCAGGAAAGAGAAGGAAGGACTCTTGCAATCATTTAATAAAGATGTCCCCAGATTAGCAGTGTTAGCATCATCAAACAGGACATCAACCTGCAAGTGTTCAACACTGTCCCATGTCACTCAAAGCAGACATGGTTTCAGCTCTCAGTGTTTTGATGCATTCTCGTTTCCAGTAAAAGCTATGTTTCAAAGAATGTTAATCAACAGAGATTAATATCTTAATGCTCACTAATCCAATTGAGTTAATTGACTTTGAGAAATAAATAAAAGAGGTTTAAGGATACACAAATGGATTGACCCCCTTGTTGGGCTAGCTGCAGAAGTGCTACCAAGGTGTAGGAAGCAAGTATAAGTGCAGTTCGCAAAAAGGGCTTCAAGTTCTTCTTTGAAATGTCGGGGCTAGCGAAATGGCTTCATCATTGCAAGTCTCCTCGCCTCAGCAGCCTTGTGAAATTAATCTCTCAGTCTCTCTGTGAAGGAGGAAGTATCCTGAAGGCACTGACACAGTTTTACCTTACACAGTAGAGTAACATGTAGAACTTTCTAACCTAACATCAGATGATCAAGTTTTAGAGCCAGAAGGCAATCCACTAACTTAGTGGTGCTCTGTAGCTCAACTAATGGCATCATTTTGCTCTTGGAATGGAAGCATGATTCAGAGCACAGGGTATTCTGCTCAATGCAGGCACACCAGGGCCTCGGAGCACAGGATCTGAGCAATATGCCCATGATTTCACAGTTGTGTGAGGGATTAAGGCAGGCTTTGAGGAGCTACAGCTAATCCTGTAACCATCCTTCATCTTGGCATGAGACTACCCTTCTCACGTGCTCTGTGCTCAGCCTCTTTTCCTCCAGGGCTGTACTAAGGTGCACTAATTTACAGCCTTTTTAAATGACCAGTGGGAGTCAAAACTGCCTAAACATAAGCAAAGAAATAGAGGCAATCCATATTCTTCTGTTGGTACTAGTGATGGAGACAGGAACACTACAATAGCTTTATCTTGGGTCACCTTTACCCTAAAGCAATTCTCCTGGACTAATTCTGGTTTATGGCCAAAGTATGGCCACATCATGAGTTTGGCCTGTCAGCTTAATTTAATCTAATCCCAGCTAACAAATTGATGGCATGCTAACAGTATACCTGGTTCTTAAGAACAAAGGGACCACACTGATTCCCTCAGGTGGAAAGCATTAGTGTATGGCTACTACTGGACATGTCCAGAAAGCCAGCTATTCTGGGTAGAAGTTGAATGGGAATGCATCCACCAGGCAACCTAGGATTGCACTGCTGGGGCAACTGTAGGGCAGCAGAAGGTGGAGAATTATATCATCTCTGAGTCGTCACTAGAAGTTAGACTGAGCTAGTAAAATTCATGGACACATCTCTCCCCCTCTGGGAGCTGTGAACCACATAAAGACTTCTAGCTGCCTTTATACAGCCCCATTCATCTGATGGTGCCAAACAGTATCTTAAATGTTGTATTTCTCAATACTCTTCCATACCTCTTCTAGAAAACTGTAAAATGAGGTATAAATCAACTAACTGACTACTTGCTCAAAAGCAAACAAAGAAAATGAAAAAAAGGAAGACTGGGTCTTATCTTCTGTCAAAGGCTGTTTTATAACTTATGAAATGTTCTTAAATCACAATACATTTTCTGTTTGAAAAGTATTTAAATAAAAACTTTCAATTATTGGATGTCCTTTTACTTCAAGTCAGCCAAATAAAAGTATATGATATTATCCTAGCTACATCTGTAAAATCTGTTAAAAATTTTCACCAGTGAGCTTGGTTGGCTATTTCATTTTATATCCTAGAGGTTTCACTTCAAAATTTATGTCTGACTTATCATCATTACTTAGTTCAGGATTAATTTTAAATTAGAATATATAATACTGCTTTTCACTAACGACAATCCATGCAGTGCATAGCCAAGTTATATCACCTTTTTGCTAAGAATATTTCAGAATCAAAGGAAATTGGAAACTTTGAATAATCAGTGTTATTTAAACTGTTCTGTACGAACTACAAAGTATATTTCACAGCCAGCTCACATATTAATTCTGTAATATTCCTCCTATTCCAAACCTCTAAGTAAATGAATTACTGTCCTGGCTTTCATACTGCCTTCAGCTAGATGTGTCACATTGCCAAATGGCTAAATATACAGCTTCGGAAGTCACAATTTGTGTTCATTAGCTATCCACTGCCTACATTGTTTGTTATATTTAGAAGTAGGAACAACAACTTTCCACTTCCATTTTTAAGTCTTAGTTTCTCACATTAGACTATTTTGCTGGGGGACGAAGCTAGGGACTGGAAGTAGATAATCATCTTCTCCAAATTTCTAAAATTATTAGTAAAATAAACGTTTGGAACAATTGTACAGTGTACCTTAGGATGAATAGATTAAACCAGAGCATTTTCATTATGTCTCTGGCAGTCACCCTTTTATCTCGTCTAGTGATGAACATCTGTATTTTTTGGCACGTTAGGATATAAACGTGGTGTGTATCTGAACAAACTCTCAATTATAGTTCTGCTCAGATGAGATTTCAAAATTATGTTTTCTACTTTGTGGATGATATTTACTGTTATGGTAGCAACTGTGTGAAAAAGAACTCTAATGCATTTAATATTCAGTTCTGGATTCATGTATCAATTATTTAGCTAAACCTTCTGTTAGTAGGTTTTTTTGTAAAACATCTACCAAATGTTTATAAAAAGGGAAAGAGATTCATCAAGTCACAGCAGCTAAAGCTGTGCTAAACAGGAAAAATGAACAAACATATGTTACCAGTAGTGTTTCTCATATTTGATGAGTAAAACCATATTATATTTTGTTGCAATTGTCTTTCCTAGTATAAATAAAGGCCCTGCTCCAATAAACATTTATAACTGTGATTTTGATTTACACTATTTAATCTACTTCTGTCTTTAAGACACCTTTGCATTTATTTGAGAAGTCCAGGAGGAGACTGGAGACTGGTCTTTAAGCATTTACTTAACTTCTGGCTCATCGGGAGTCCACAGAGTTCCCATGTCCAGAGCTCAGCACGTGCAGCAGCGCTGCAGAACAAGAGCCAAAAGTAGGAAAAAAGCCTGAATTTAAAAAAAAAGGAAAAGTTGGTTTGGGCTGGTTGGTTTTTTTTTTCCCCTCCCAGTGAGTGAATCATTTAGTGTTGGTCTGTGGCTCTGGCTGCGGCTCTGGCACCGTTCCCACGGCTGTTACAGCCCCTATTCCACTTGGGAGAGTTTTCAGGAAATTGTGTTGTCATGGATCCTTCTGCTCAGCTCCAATCTGCTCCGTGCCCAAAATCCCCTGTGCAGCAGAGTAAGAAATCCCCGGCAGGCCCAAGCTGCATGAGGCACGAAAGGCTATAACTTCTGTGCAACATCCCCCAATGCTTCCCTAATTATTCCACTGGATCATCTTAAATAAGGTTTAAAAAAAGAGTGAAAGCAAATCCAACAGTTGAGGCATAAGAAGGTGGGGACTGTGCTCTTCTAAATTGGTCTTACTAAATGTCCGTAGTTCTTAGTCATAATCCAGTCTGTCTAGACTTACCAAGTTAGAAACAGACATGTTTTCCTTCAAGGCTGAGCAATTTAATTCAGCCAGGGTTGGGGTTTTTTTCCCGATTGTTTATTTTACTAAACTAGAGCTGTTCTGAGGATGGCAGGCATCCATCAGAAAGAAACAAGGCTAAAGTTAGCAACAAAGAGACGTGCTGATCAGTAGTGCTGTGACTAGGATCACTGCTGCAGCTGCTCCCTTCCTACATGCGCTGGCCGTCTTCATGCGGTTCAGGTTCCACCTATGGAGAGGATAAGTGAACAGGCAGGAAAAGGGAATCGGCTCCAGAGATGAGGTTGTCAGTGGGCTGCTCCAGTCCAGAGGTAGTGTGAATTCCCTTATTCTGCATGGAGAGCCAAAAAATTATCTTAGTCATAGGTAGGAAAACCCTGTTTCAGAGAGTTCCCAGCAATGACTATGAAAGGGTCATTCTGCTGGCCTAAAGGATTTGAACAATGTGAATTTTCTGTATTATTTTAACAACACAGACAAAACAATGAGCATTCAATGTTTTTCACTTAGCTTCTATCAGAGGGTTTTTGGAAATACATCCAAACAAGACAAGATCTGAATAAATATCAAGTAGATGCAACAATAGATACATAGCAGCAACTACTAAACTGCTCGCAGCAACATTTAATGCTTTTGAAATGGTTGTTCATTGCTTATAGCCGATAGATATGCTTTGGAGATGAATACGCGTTTGCCAGAGATCCTGCAGTTTAGACACCCTGGGATTGTCCCTCAGCTTGGCCCTTGGCTGGTGGAAACCTTCTCATCCACACAGACACCCTGTCAGCTTGCTGGCTGGTGAGCATGGTGAGGGGAGCAGCCTTGCTACCCTTGCCCGCGTACACTGCGATGAGTGTCCCAGCTCCAAGCCTCTTGCTACGGAAGGGAACTATATAACCTGGTGCTTGCCAGTTGTCCTGAAACCATGCTTAATACCAGATGAAATGTGAAGAATATAAAGAATTTTTCTCAGCCAATACTAATATGGTTACTAGGTCTGAAGACAAGCATAGAGAAATAAATAAAAACCTGCTTATAGCTACCTGCACTTCAGCTCTGCTCTAGGAGCTTTCCATCAGCTGTGTAAGCAGGAATAAGCTGTTAGGGTGCTTGCATAATTTTGTGGCTGGGAGCCAGGGCTTATGATCAGGCTACTCTTTTTCTCTGAGGATCCTGATGTGGGGCTGTGTTTTTCCAGCCCTTCAACTCAGTTCTATTCAGATTTAAATTTTATCCTGCTAGAGAGTCAGAAAAAGGGTCGGAACTGCTGACCCTGCCCTGACAAACTTTTTATTTTATCAGCTGATGTTACCACTTTGGTGTGGCAAGACCTCTCTTCTGTCCAGTCAGTAAAGAGGGGTTGTACATGATTATTGGCTACATCACTAGAAACAAATTCTGAGGAAAGCATTTTCTTCTGCCTGACAGGACAAGGTTTGACTCTCTGCGTAATCCTTTATATCCTGAACCTGGAGTTTGAATAAATAAATCATTTGAATCATGCTTTACAGTTTTCACTGTATGCTTATACACACATCCTTCAATTTTACCTTTTGCTCAAGACTAGACATGATAGTAATCCAAATATTTTGGCATGAAAATGGGTTTGAGAGGTACTCTTAAGAGTTGTGAAGTTTAATTTTTTTTTATTTTTGTATCAGTTTTCCATTGAATATTTGAAGTGTTTGGGTTTTTTACCCAACCCATTTAAGTGTATATTTAAGTAAACCAGTAGATTTACATGTATTAAAAGATTAGTTTTAAATTTTCCCCTCGGTGAGAGAAAGAGAAAAACCATTCCATGCAGCAGATGTATAACAGATGCTACTCCTAGCACGTACTGCACTACTGGACGATGGCCAGATGCAGTGGTGATAGCATAGCTATTACCGTGATAGAGCAGAATAAAACCAAGATATGTAAGTAATGTGTTAGCTTCCCCACTCACCACCTTGTCCACACAAATGGGAAGGAAGAGAAAATTCTTAAGTCTGTCAGCTATCTGCATCATCATATACAGTCCCCACAATGACCCACTTTAAAAAATAGCAGAATAATAGTGCATGCTTGAATACGTTAAATACTGTGAAGTCCATCCCATGTAGACCACACCAGGGCTCAGAAAATCTGAAATACAGTTCACAAAACCCACCTTTCCATCTCCATATCCCAGGATAAATTTGTCAAGAATGCACAGCTCCAGAAGCCAAATGAAATCACTATGGAGGAAAGGGTAATTAATCTCACCTAACCTTAGCCATCAAGAAGCCAAACACCTAGGCGAAGGCAGTTGTCTAGACTCTTTTCCTAGTTAATGAAAATAAAGACACCTCTAGAAGGCATTCGTCCTACTCATCTTAGTTTGAGCTAAGTGAGATGAATCCCACCCATAGTGTTTGGGGTCATCTAGTGAATTGGTATTAAAGCCCAGACATAAAACTCATCTCTTGACTTCAAGTGTTGAGTCTTGCCATTTGACCTCTCATCAGTTCCTTTGGAAAGTTAATCTGAGAAAACACTTTTCTAAGAGTAGAGAAGATCCTCCCTGTCTGAAAAGCATATTTTCATTTTAGAAGGCAGGAAGATATTTTTGAGACAAATCACCAACTAGAGGTTGGGGAAAAAAACCTTCTGGTGGTAGTTGTCCCTCTGGGCACACCCTGCACTGGAAAGCATAGGAAATGAACGGTTACTGTAACTGAGTTGTGCAGGGTATAAAGATCCCTTGTGCTCTGTACAAATTTGCCTTACTTTACTAACCACAACACAAATCTCACCTGCAACTCTGAAAGACGTCTTAAAAAAAGAAGAGGCAACGTCCCTTAAACATTAATCATTTCCACATGTGGGAAATGTGACTGTTTTGCGCATGATTGCACTTTAGAACAGAAATCATTGCACAGAATACAGAATAGATTCAGTATGAACCTTCTAAAATAAATGAACCTTAATTTCTTTTGTATTTTTTAAAGGTCAAATGCTGCAAATACTGGCCAGATGACACAGAGATATATAAAGACATTAAAGTTACCCTAATAGAAACAGAGCTCCTGGCTGAATATGTGATTCGAACATTTGCAGTAGAAAAGGTAAGTTTCCAAATTCAGTTTTCTTAAATATGATGGTATCTGCCTAAATAACTTATATACAGATTCAACATGGGAAAGTTAAATCTTTTGACTGACATCCCGGTTTTGTAGCTATTTTTTGGGTAAACAACTACCGCCCTCTTATGGTAAACTGTGTTTTTCTTTAAACGCAGCAACTTTTCTGTGCTTTCCATCACTGTTGGCCCCTGCCTGAGTTAGAAAAACTGATGTTCCTTGCCTAGGAGAAATCGAAGCCTCCCTCCCAGCAATCAATTGAAAAACACATTTGTGCTGTTTTCCCATCTTATGTTCCCTGCAATCATTTTCTGTCTGTACCAGAGGCTGCATGCACCATTATTCAGCAGTCCATGGTGGAGAATACTGTTATCTGTTGGGCCGGTGTGTTCCTCATCTGCAGAGACATCGTTGAAACAAACTAATTTTCTTCTCAAGGCAATTTCACTTTTCATGTGGAATCCATCTTTATAGGGAGAGTTCCAATCAGCGTGTTGTATTACTGTTTATTAGAATAATGCCATGAATTTGTTTGATGCTTACTAGTTCTTGTAGCTCACCCAAACAACTTACAATATATGGACAACGTACAATTAACAAATAAGGTACTTACTGAAAGTGAGAACAAGCAGGGTCAGTCAATGCTGAAGTGTGTCATGCATTTTGTGTTAATTCAGGGGGTTTATTCAGACTTCATTAAAGGACAGGAGTGTTTTAATTGTATGTATCCAGACTCATTTGAGTTGCAGAACAATGAGGAAAGGGCCTGTTTGTAAGACTTGATATTCCTAATGGCACACTGAAGTAATGTTCTCCCAGTATCTCCATGAGTATCTCCATTCAACTAATTAGCTTAGAAAACTCCTGATTTAGTTGCAGTAGCTGTGATATAGTGGTTCTCTCTAATGATGAAATAGTGTTCAATTATGGTTTTGAAGAACATAATCTTTTGCATCAAAGAATCCTGCACCCAGGTAGATGAAACTGCCAAAAAGATGGCCCAACAGGGCCTCTGTACATACATCCACAGTAACAAAGGAATTAGGTTCTTTCCTGTTTTATTCTTCAATCTAATACTTAAATATGCATCAATACTGCAACCTGAGGGTAATGATAACAGAATTACACAGTTTGAATGAACTGAAATATTGTATCATGTTTACCACTATACATATTGTACATCAAATTCATTCAAGCCTGTTGTTTCCTTGCATTTAGATATTTTTAATAAACAGATGAGAAACAGTGGCTACACTTTGAAGTAGATGAAGCACTCGTTGATTTCTATTCTGCAAATTTTAAGCCCATGCTTTGATGTTAGCTTTTCACTTCTTAACTGGGACTGGAAAAAAAGACCTAGAGGATTTTACAGTTGATCATAACCAAACTGTCTTGAATAAGTACATTAGAACAGATAGAGATAAAAGGCACTAAACATTTTATTTCTTTAAAAAAAATCTCCATCTGAAAAGATTTCATTTAGACACTGCTTTTTAATAGTTGGTAGTTTTTCAGTAAGTCTCTAAAAGCAATGTCAGTGTAGTTTGAGGAAAGTACATTCGGTTTTACCCTATTTTCCATATTTTTTAACTCTTCCAATGGTACTGGAAGGTCAAGTCTGTACATCTCTTCCACCATAATTCTCTCAAGTTTAGATTTCTGATATACTGGGACTGATAGTTTTCAGCATCTCCCAGACAAGCTGCATGATGAGACAGAGTGCACCCTAACCAAATCTGCAGATAATTAAGTGAAGGGTGGTGTTGAAATGCTGAACATTGGAGCCTCAGTGCCAAGGGACTTGAAGATTTGGCCAACAGAAACTTCAGTAATTCAACAAGGAAAAATGCATAGTTCTGCACCTTAGGTGGACTAACCCCATGGGCCTGTACAGGCTGTGACATCCTGGGACAACAGCTGACATCCAAGATGATTATGGATGCAGGACATACGAGTTGCAAGGGGAGTTTAAGAGAGCTGGCCTTGTTCGGTGTGGTAGAGATGAGGAGGAGGGGTAAGGAGGATCTAATTGCAGTCTGCAACTACATCAAAGATGTTTAGAAAATCAGGGGCACCAAATTCTCCTCATTCTTCTTGACGGTAATGGATGGTAAAACAGGGCGCAATGGCCAAGAAGTTGCAGCGTGGAAGGCTTGCACTGAAAAAAACTTCTTCAGGAGGAGGGTAGTGCAGTGCTAAAGCAGGTTACCTAGAAAAGTTGTGGAATCTCCATTCTTGGAGGTCATCAGGGCTCAGCTGGAAAGAGCCACTGGTGACCTGATCCAGTGTTGCCTGTAGACCCAGTCTGTCTGGGAGGTTGGACTGGAGACCTCCAGAGGTCCCTTCTGACCATCTTTTCTATTTCATAGAATCATAGAATCATAGAATTGTTAAGGTTGGAAAGGACCCTTAAGATCATCAAGTCCAACCGTTAACCTATCACCACCAAGTCCACCACTAAACTATGTCCTGAAGACCACATCTACCCGTCTTTTAAATACCTCCAGGGATGGGGACTCAACCACTTCCCTGGGCAGCCTGTTCCAGTGCCTGACCACTCTTTCAGTAAAGAAGTTTTTCCTAATATCCAACCTAAACTTACCCTGGCGCAGCTTGAGGCCATTTCCTCTCGTCCTATCTCTTGTTACTTGGGAGAAGAGACTGACCCCCACCTTGCTACAACCTCCTTTCAGGTAGTTGTAGAGGGCAATAAGGTCTCCCCTCAGCCTCCTCTTCTCCAAACTAAACAACCCCAGCTCCCTCAGCCACTCCTCATAAGACTTGTTCTCTAGACCCTTCACCAACCTAGTTGCCCTTCTCTGGACACGCTCCAGCACCTCGATGTCCTTCTTGAAGTGAGGGGCCCAAAACTGGACACAGTACTCGAGGTGCGGCCTCACCAGTGCTGAATACAGGGGCACTATCACCTCCCTGGTCCTGCTGGCCACGCTATTCCTGATACAAGCCAGGATGCCATTGGCCCTCTTGGCCACCTGGGCACACTGCTGGCTCATGTTCAGGCGGCTGCCAACCAACACCCCCAGGTCCTTTTCAGCCAGGCTGCTTTCCAGCCACTCCTCCCCAAGCCTGTAGCGTTGCCTGGGGTTGTTGTGACCGAAGTGCAGGACCCGGCACTTGGCCTTGTTGAACCTCATACAGCTGGCCCCAGCCCATCGATCCAGCCTGTCCAGGTCCCTCTGCAGGGCCTTCCTACCCTCCAGCAGATCGACACTCCCACCCAACTTGGTGTCATCTGCAAACTTACTGAGGGTGCACTCAATCCTCTCATCCAGATCATCGATAAAGATATTAAACAGGACCGGTCCCAACACTGATCCCTGGGGAACACCACTCGTGACCGGTCGCCAACTGGATTTGGCTCCATTCACCACCACATTTGTGGATGAACATCTCATACCTACTTCTAAAATACAATTTAGGAGTTGATTTGTTTGGAGATGAATTGATCACTTATTTTTATTTTTTTAAATGGCTATTTGGTAATTATTGAGGAGTTGGGGGATAATGCTAAGAAAATTGAACCCAAAATTACACTCTGATTCTGAAGACCACTTCCTAGATACTCTTTACATTGTATGCATAAGCAGTTCCTTTGGAGCAGTTCCTTTACAGCACAACAGTTAACTCAGGTGAATTACTCAGATAGTAACATACAGTAGCACCATAAGTGTTTGTAGGATTAGGGTCCACATTTTTTAACATCCTAGGGTTTGTTAGCAATATGTACACCATTTTCTGTTTGTTTCAGCTGAAAGAAAAAGTAAAAAATACAGTCTTTCCAAGCTGAGCATATGCTTTTGATTCATGCAGTTGTGTTGCTATTTTGGGTTTAGAAACCAGCAGGGAAGCTACAGACATGAAAATCATTCTTTTGTAGGTATAATAAGCAAACTCATTATAAAAGTACCCTATATGTACAAGCTTTTCTCAGTAGCTGAGTGTTACCAACGATAGACAAAAATGCAGTCAGCATGACAGCATTTTCAAAACTAATGCACAAGATACATAGGACATATCCTGACCGGTGCAACAGCTGGGCACAGCATTTTTCAGGGGCAGTTCACTTGTTGTAAATTGCTTGAAAATCAAGGCTGCGTGCAGCATGAAGAATTTGTGTGGGGTACTTGTTTCAGTCCTCAGTTTGCATAGTCATGGCATTGCTTTTTGTATGGGATCTTTGTTTCTTGGGGGATTGTGGGCAGTTGTTAGGAGCAATATAAAAGTGTTTGGGACATGGATACCCCACCTACGCACAGCTATTTATGGAGTTGGAGACCTTGCTTACAATAGCAAAAAGCTGTGTTAACTTACACACTCTAAAATCCCCAGAGTACGGAGACCAAATTGTATTTGAATGTGTTTGCTAGACTGTCTTAAAATGCAAATTACTTTGTCTATTCCTGGGTTTTAATATGTTTTAAAATTGGTTTTTAGGATATAAGGTCGTTTCTGTTGCAAGGCTGTGATCTCCTCAGTCTACACCAGTGTCAGATATGCTCTTCATCTTCTCCCTTGCCGGCCTTTTTGTGTCTCAGTTTCCAAGGGAGATGAGTGTGGATATTCCTCTGAGCACATGCTCAGTCTCCACAGACCCCCCACTTGCACTGTCAGAGCATCAGGACTCCAAGATACACCAAGCCCACTCAAGTCATGTAGCACTGGCACAGCCAAAATTTCTCAATCATTGACAATCCCAGACTCTTTTAGTTTTCATACTAGCAATAAATTAGGAAGTTTATATTACTTCATTATGCAAAAAGAATTAGACCTTTTATATGCAAACCAGCTCAAGAAAGGAAATACATCTTTAAGAAGAAAAACTGTAAACTACCAGTTATTAATATCACTGACATTTAGTCCAGCCTAGACATGATATGTCATAATTTTGCTGTTTGCTTATGAAATATGTATGATGGCCTCTGGTCTGTGGATTTCTAATGAGAATATAATACTGGCAGCTACATTTTTAGAGGGGGAAGGGGAAATACAAGCACTAAGAAAATCAAACTTAGCATACACACCTCTAATATCCAGACTGCTCCAGAAAGTCACATGGGAAATTACTTACACAATCAGCTTCTCATTCATACCTGTCTTACCATATCCACGTCCTTGTAGACTGTGACAAATCACTTGAAGGGTGAGCATGTGGAGGGCTACAAACACAGCCCCTATGATCGGAGGTGCAAAAAGGTTTCTTACTATTCCACTGTTTCTTTCAGACCAATGAAGGAGACAAATAATAAGGAAAATTATGCTGAAATTGTAGTTCCCTGAAGTCAGTGGCAAAACTCCTGTGGAGAGCAGTGGGAAAAAAATGTCAGCTGTGCTATATGTTCATGGCCTTCCTGCTGACCTGTTCTGTGATCGTGGCATGCATCTTAAGTCCACAGTTTTCAAATCAACCTAGTGCTTAAATATAGAGATGAGCGTCTATCTCGTTGCTAAAAGTTTCTAACCAATCTAGTGCTAAATTACTCAGTTTTGTTGTAAGGCTTTGAAACCAGTTGATATGTAACCTTTGAACTTGCTCTCCTGCTATGAGAAAGCTCTCCAACAGTCTATACAGATATGGGTATTGGTAGGGGGTGGATGTTTTTCAGTAAGGCTCAGGCTTTTGAAGTTACATTCTTACAATGCCTCTCGTCCAATTTCTTCCACATTCCAGCTTGTTTTTCTTTTTCAACCCTTGTCTTTTCAACAGAGAGGTGCTCATGAGATTCGAGAAATTCGGCAGTTTCACTTCACTGGCTGGCCAGACCACGGTGTACCATACCATGCAACAGGCCTGTTGGGATTTGTACGGCAGGTCAAATCCAAGAGCCCACCAAACGCTGGCCCTCTGGTTGTTCACTGCAGGTGGGTAGAACAGAAATCCTTCCGTTGCATTGTCCACTAAACTCAGAACCTGCTTTCCTTTCTCCTGTACTGCATCATCCCCACACAGGTTGCTGAAGCCACTGGAGGTCTACCCACAAAAGCTTAATACCTAAAATATAAACAAGAATGGCAAAACTGAGTCTGAAATCCTGCAAATGCCTGAATGCAAGACTTAATTTCAGCAATCATCCCACTGATCAAGTACCTGCAAGATGAACCCTTACACTTCACATTTTCCAATACACTGCTGAACATTAACTGTGCTCTTCTTTCACTTTAGTGCTGGCGCTGGCAGAACTGGGTGCTTCATTGTTATTGACATCATGCTAGATATGGCAGAAAGAGAAGGTGTTGTAGACATATACAATTGCGTGAGAGAGCTTCGATCTCGGAGAGTTAACATGGTGCAGACTGAGGTATTGTTAATCTACTGGAATACTGCCTTACACTTTGCAAGAAAAAGTATTCTTCTAGCACATAAAACTAGAGCCCCTATGTGGTAGGCACCATCCAAAAGGTAGTTTATTCAGTCATATGCAGAAGATAATCCACACACAAACTTGAAGAACCGCTGCCCAAACAAGTGCCCAGTTATGCTGCACTTAAAGTTTGCGATGGTTTTCTAAAAAAAAAAGAAAATCATGAGTGTTTCCTCTCCAAGGAGGATTCATTCTGGAGTAAATCTTGTTGATGCTCACTTACATGACAGCACCTACAGAACTGTGCAGGGGAATGAAGAAACTGGAAACATTCCGAGTTTTATTACAGAGTGCTACTGCACTTCTGTTTGTACTTGTAACTAGTTTGAATCAACTCTATATTAATTTCTAAATGAGTGGAATAAAGTTTTGTGAACTGTTGTTGTTCCTTCTGGTCTTGCTTCAGTGCCGGTAAAGTTAGAGAGAATTAGTGGCAACCATATTAGTTGTTATTTCTTATTTACCAAAATACTAGTAGCGTATACTCTCTATGTCAGTAATTATTTTAATTGCTTTACCAGGAACAGTATGTATTCATCCATGATGCTATCCTGGAAGCCTGTCTTTGTGGGGACACGTCTATTCCAGCTTCTCAAGTTAGGTCTGTTTATTATGAAATGAATAAACTGGATCCTCAGACTAACTCCAGCCAGATCAAAGAGGAATTCAGGGTAAGCTGTGGCTAGCAGTACCTAGAAGCTATACAGTTCAGCTATGCTAAAGACTTCTGCTTAAGTGCTTGCTTATATCCATGTGAATTTTGGACCAGGCCTGGGAGGGAAAGACTGCAAAAAAAGGGAAAATAATATGTCACTAAGTACTATTGAATTACGCTAAATCATAAAAGAATGCAATAGGGTAGTAGTAAAATCTTTTTACTCAAGGGAAGTATATCGATTCCTTCCACTGTCCTTTCTCCATAAGGCAGGTTACTCTGCAGCTGTCTTTGAGGTTATCTTTCAGATCTGTATGCTTCCAGGATTTTTTGCTTCCAAACACTGCTGACTGTGATGTGTTTTCATTTCTCTGCATATTGATTCCCACTGAAACTGAATGCTGAGCTAATCTATTCTTAAATATTTTGGGATGCTTTCACTGCTGTGTTAATCTTTCTGTTGTATTGTTTACTCTTTTTAAAGACTTTAAATATGGTGACTCCGACACTGCGTGTAGAAGACTGCAGCATAGCACTTTTACCACGAAATCATGAAAAGAATCGCTGTATGGATGTTCTGCCTCCAGACAGATGCCTGCCTTTCCTCATAACGATAGATGGGGAGAGCAGTAACTACATTAATGCTGCACTGATGGATGTAAGTCTGCACTACATCATTAATAATAAAAAAGGAATAAGCAGCCCTCCAAACTGAGCAATGCCAGAAAGTGGAGTCAGCATAAGACGACTGAAATCCTTCTAGCTTGTTTTCCAAAAACATGGCACAAAATCTTTAAACTCCCAAGTACATTTAGGATCCTGCATATGTTATGTCACAGCCAAGGTTCCAAAGCCATGCTCAGAGAGCAAGTCAGGGAGTTTTGATAAATTAAATGTGTCTGGATTTCTCCCTAGTGCTTGAATTTTTAACCATCTGGCCTAGGAAAAAAAGAGTTACCTATTAAGACACTAAGGCAGTTAAATAGGGTAATAAGGTTTGCAGCAATATTTCATTTCCCTTTGTTTCTAATTTAAACAGTAATTAACAAAAAAAATAATTGTCTCTCAGCACAAGATAGTACACAAGCCATTACTTCAGTCTTTCCGTTTATTTCTGTTTGAATGAATGATTCCTCTTCATGTGTGTGTGGATTTTTTTTTCCTAATGCATCTATGGTAATTCTAATCCTGCTAATAGAATATCCGTAAAAAGACACTTAAAATGCCTTTACACTCTGTAGATATTTATAGCCTATCTTTGGCAATTTAAAGCTATAGTAATTACGGTTGTCAAACACATAAACAACAAGAAAGCAGAGGTTAGCAAAGAATGAACACATTGTAAATGGCCTTTTTGAAGAGCGAAGCTAGAGTAATAACAGTTTATAGCAGTTTTTGCATTTCTTTCCTTCCAAGTTCTCAAAGCATTTTCCTAAAATAAGCCTAAGTTCAAAATGCTCCTGTGAAAAGGTAAGTGTATTATCGTTATGTTTATCTCTGTAGAGAAACTGAGAACAAAAGTTTAAGTGACTTCTCTAGGTTCTCGCAGGAGGTCAATGACATTTCATATTAGAACGGAGCTTCCTTGATCTGCAATTTACAATTTTGCCATTACATTGTGTTCTTTCCTGGAGAGTTCAGTACTGTTTTGTTCTGTAAATTAAGTACTGCTCAGAAAGAGCAGTGCCTCAATATTTGCTTTGAAAATGCTTCCGTTCTTCACTGTTGAAACAATGAGCTGGATCCAAAAGTGTGTCTGGGCAAAAGGCTCCAAGGGAGGAGGTGATTTGGGTCACTTTCCACCCAAAGCACCCTTGCCAGGCTCCTGCAGTACCCCTGTACTGAAGGACAAGAGCAGACATTTGTACCTCTCTCTAAACACTCAGTGTCCAGCAGGCAAGATAATGCATTTCACCCTCTCCACTTGCATCTGTTGAGATGCAGCTGGAACACTTCATGTAAACCTTTAAAGCTCACTTCAACCAAAAGGGGTAGCAAGCATAATTTTCATTATTCAGTATCAAATGAGTTTGAGTATGATTTTCCCAAAAAAACTGCTGGGGCTTGTAAGCGAGGGAGTAATGGAGAGCCCTTTAAGCATCTCTCATCTTCATGCAACTTCCAGCAATATAGGACCAGTAGGATAGAAGGCAGCTGACTGATGTACCAGGAGCATCGATAACCTGCTGGTTGCAGTTTGCTGAAACCAAAACAAAGAACTGAAGTCTTGCATGTCTTCATCTGTACCCCAGAACACATTGGATTCATTTTCTGTGGTCTCTTCAGTGACTGTCTCTGAAAGAAAGATGCAAATAGCTGATAAGGTTGTATCTCTGTCACGGTACAAATACTTCAGTTCAAGGCATGTAGAGCCTTCCCTGCCCTCCTTAATGAACACAATGGCAACCCCTCCCAAGAATTGCCCCAATATGGCCACACTGGCCTTCAACACTGAGGAGGATGTAATTAAAAATTACACAGTTGAACAGTTCCACCAAACAGCTCAGTCAACAACATACTCTGGTACTAAAAAAAACCAAAGAACACTGAAATTTATCCCCTGGGTATCCTCACTGCTGTCAGATAGACCAGAATTTCAACAATATTTCTGAAAAATAACTAGATATTTCCTTTCACAGGCATCATTCAAATTAACAGCTAAGTGCAGACAGCCAAGATTAATCTGTCCATTAACAGCTCAAAACAAAACTGTTGCTCAAAATTTTGTAGGAGTTGCATGGGAGGCAAAAACCTCTGATGATTTTACTCTATGCCTGTGGCATAAAATAAGTTTCAGAAATACAACATCTGCAGAAGTTATATTCTGCCCAAATACAGTTTATTAACTTTGAAGGATATAAGATCTTGGGAAAGAGCTGAAAACACGGCATTAATTATATAGAAAATAGAAATAATGTTTTCAGTCTCAAAGTTTTGGGGCTATTACTAGCATTCTGCTGAATGGATTTTTATCTTTTACCATTCTTCTCACCATTTCTTGTTATTTTTTTGCAGAGCTACAAGCAACCATCAGCCTTTATAGTTACACAGCATCCCTTACCAAATACTGTCAAAGATTTCTGGAGACTGGTCCTAGATTATCACTGCACTTCAATAGTTATGCTGAACGATGTCGATCCAGCACAAGTAAGTCCAGAAAACTGCTCCATTCAACAGAGGAGTGCTGGTCCCTCAGCATTTCAGCACGTGCACTTCAGAACAGCTCTAGGACTGTTTAGGGCTATTAGTTTTATAAAACAACATTAAATACTAGCACACTAAAAAATTGATTTGTAGCTTGCAGGTACATATAGGGAAAGATGAATAAATCAGACCATCAGCAGCTTCTCCACCAAAATGTTAATGCACACACACACAAGTGCATGCGCCCATAATTTATTCTGATAAGAAAACATGCTTTGGGAAGAGCTGCTAAAAACCAAAAATCATGGTTGTAGAATTCTGACTCAAGTCTGAAACACACTAATCATAGCCAAAAGTCATAAACAGAAGCCAACAGCTATTCATTAGCCTGCCTGAAAAAAGGTCAATGACCTTGGTCTGCTTACCAGGAGATAGGTGTTCCCAGTGTGAAAATCTATGTTATGTTTGGCACAAAAAGACATTGTTAGCAAGGAGATAGGAACTAAACAAGATTGGAGACTAAGCATCCTTTGGAAGAGAAAACAGGGCAACGAAACATATGGGGGAATGTAATTACCTTACAAAAGAGTTGTGCATGCTGTACATGTTCTTTAGAAAATTGGAAAACCGTACCTACTGGTTTGGCAATTTAATCACCAGCATTAATCACTAAGTGTCCTAGAGCCTGGCTTGCAACTGCGCAATTCCAAGTTCTTACACAGATATAATTTCCTTGGTTGCAACAAAGTGCACCAGCCGTCTGCTGGAATAACGTGGTGGTAATCTGGATTCTTAATGTGTAAATATTTGCTAATTATTGGCTAAGAGCAATTGTTATTTTTTATAGCAGACTGGATGTCATTTTTATTCTTGATATGATCAAGAATCTTTTTAGTTTTGTTGAGTATTGTTCATACTTAGAAAAATGTTTTTTTCTATTTCTTTTTAACATGAAGAATTTGTTTTTAAAACGTAACTAATCTTCGGTTTTGTCTTTCAAAGGAATGTGTAGGAATTCCACACAGTATTTTAGAGACTGAATTTCTGATTCCAAGCCCTTAACTGTCTACAGGGAGAAAAATAGAAATGAAAGACAAAACTTTTATTCATGAGTCTAAGATTATTTTCTGAGTGAGTAAGGAAAGACTCAAGGGAGTCAGACTGTTAGGGACTGCTGAACAGAGTTTTTTTAATTTGTGGGCTGTGTTTTGAATTTACAATAGTGCATGGCTATTTCAAGCATTTATTAGTCTCACAGGCTTTTAAAAGCTATTGGGATATGCAGTTAATGCACCTGCCTTTGCAGTATGTTAAACCTTTTGCCTCTAATGTGAGTAACAATCTTTTCATTAGGAATAAATCTCAAAACCCTCAGAGCAAACGGAAGTGGAGAGAGGGCAGAGCTTACTAAAAACACACATTACATTCAGATGTATTAATAATTGCTGTTATCATTATTATTTATGCATATATGGAGTGTTTACAGTTCTGTTTAGATATTACAATTTATGTGGATTGTTATGCTCTATTGGGAAATGAAATTCAGCCCTTCACAGTGACTCTGACTTAAAGAGAGTGGCTAGCATCACATGCATGCAAAAGGCACAGACCTAAATGCTTTTTGTTTCTTTAGAACTTGAAAATCTTGGGTTCCTAAAACAGCTCCAGCAAACAGCTCTGCTTATTATCATTTAACCATTTTTCAAAGATCTGTTAAAACAGTATTCCTACGTATTTCAAAGACATGTACTAAATTGTGCATATTAAATGATCTGAGCCCTGGCGTTTGCGTTAGTTGTATGCATTGTATTTTGCTATCTTGTACACTAGCATATTTCATAATAAAAATTTGTGTAAGATTTAGACAATATTTGAAAAGTAATTTGCTCAGCAGACCAAATCATGTGGGGGCTTTCAAATAAATGAAAATATATTTTCCTACTCGAAATTTCTGGTTTTAACTTGTTAAAGTGAACTCCTGCAAATCAGACCCTGTTCTCTTTTTAATTGATGTAGTAAATGCTTATGTTTTCCTAAAATGTAGTCATCTCTAAATGGCTTTGTTGAGGAATAAGTGTTATAAGAAATGCAAAACAACATCTGGAGTAAATGTGATTTGTCAGCTCAGCTCTGGATCCCCAACAGCAATGCAGCAGAACGAAGACCACAGCTGTTTTACTGAATGAAATAAAGTTCCAAATATGACATCAATGCTTCTGCAAGCAAACAAAATTTCATGAGTTCATACTTAATTTTGGTGAATGCTTGCAAAAGCTACATGCTTGAACTGCTGCAAATATCCCTGGAAAAAAATCATTAGGGTTTTTATGGAAAAAAATGGACAAGCAGAGTCTAGCTTCAAAAACCTCCTTGCAAAGTGTTGATTTAATCTTTAAAGTATTAACACAGATGAGAATTGGTTCCTGGATTAAGCCATTGTGATATTATTAGACGCTAAAACTGTGCAAGATAATGGTAATGTTACTTTGTGATCTTTAGATACCTAGAAGTAATGTTTTCTGAGCACTAAAGAAAGCATAATTACTATTTTCAGGTGTCATGCATAAGATGAAATTGAGCAGTTGTTGAAAATTTAAAGCAATGCTGATATTAGCCAATGTCATCAGTCATGGCTGAAACAGATGTGAAAGTTGAGTCCTGAGTTTTGAGAATTGATGCACCCTCCATAGTATAAAGCACACATTCTGATGTAGCTTGAATTATTACCAACTTTTCAGGACAGTTGGAGATACCAGACCTTTGGTCTTTAGGCTTCACGCTGTCTCAAGATATGGTAATATTTGACAGCATCCCCCTGTCTTGTCATACGGTATTGCAGAATTGATGTTGAGTGTCAGAAATGTGTTACTCCAAATACCAGAGAATGGCAAGTACAGCAGCAAGCAGTAGCATGTTCAGTTAAGTGAAAAGGCATTTGTTTAAGCTTGTTCCGCACAAGTAAAAGCAGAGTGCTTGAAACTGATGGAGGGTAGTGCACTGTGTATTCTATAAAGATGTTATGTGAGAATGTCAGTAATGAATATAGCACAAAGAAAAATCTAGAAAAGTATATTGAGGCGGCGTGAAATTCAAAGTGATTAACTCTGCTTTTTTGTGTTTGTCATCTTCTATAGCTGTGTCCTCAGTACTGGCCAGAAAATGGAGTACACCGACACGGTCCTATTCAGGTGGAGTTTGTATCAGCTGATTTAGAAGAAGATATAATCAGCCGGATATTCCGAATTTACAATGCAGCCAGAGTAAGGATATTATTTGCAAAACACTACTGTCGCAGTAGATGAGTTGACTCTATTCAAGTCACAAAAATGAAAGTTAAACTCACACAAAACCATTCTCATTTTTCAGCTTATTTTTTTGAGAACAGCAGTGCAATACTGAGTCACATCATAATCAATGAGAAAAAAGCCTTCTATGTGTAATTAAAGTAAAAAATATTTTTATGCATATTTCAAATATGTTAAATGCAAACGAAATAAATGCAGTATTCAGATTGGTAGCCAAAAAATGCCAAAATCGGTGCTGTTTTCAACAGTTTGAAATTAGCCATCTTCATATTTGTATCCTGTGTCATGTGAAGAAAGCTGTGCATCAATACTAGGCATGTTTTTTAATACCAGTCCAAGGCTTTTAGTGAAGATCCTGTCCCACTAATCACACTTCACAATATATGTAAGCACTTCAGAAGGACAAGTACATTCTCATATCCAGCTTTTACGCTCCAATAAAGGTGACAGAAGACTGAACAGGGCATTAGGAAAAGGTTCTTCACCCAAAGGGTGGTGGAGCACTGGAACAGACTCCCCAGGGAGGCAGTCACAGCACCAAGCCTGACAATATTCAAGAAGCATTGGGACAACACCCTCAGACATATGGTGTGAATTTTGGGGTTGTCCTATGCAGGGACTGGAGTTGGACTCAATGATCCTTGTGGGTCCCTTCCAACTCAGGACATTCTATGATTCTGTGTCTTTCAAGCTGAGCGGAAAAAACATTCCACCACAGACCAGGCATCTTTTCCCATCCAGATGAGGTAAGCCTTTGCAATGGACTGGTACCAATCACCAAAGAACCATAGCTAGGAATAAGCAGCACCCCCTGCTGAAGAAAGTTGGGAACTGCCCTGAGATCTGGTAGCTCTCAGGACAGTGAAAGACCCCCAAAACACACATAAAAACATGCTAATATCAGAACAGGGAAGCAGATTGTAAGCTTCAAGATATTTCTTTAATACTGTGAAGGCCTTGTGTTTGCAGTAAATGTGGCAACATAAAAACACAGTCTCCAGCAGTGTTAATGTGAGCTTTAGCAGGCACTAAGTCTGGCTGATGTGCTTTGGGAAGAGGGGCCGTCAGCTGAAAGAAGCTGGCCAGGGAATCAGTAGATTCCAAATTTTGACATAAAGCAGACAAAACCCACTGAAGAACATATCTAATGCTGCATCCACTTTGGTTTATTCCCTTATCTTGTTAATCTTACATCCTCTCTATTACCTCTTACTCTAGAGAAAAAATTGTAATGTCAACATTTCTGTGTGTTGCTCATTTAAAAAGTGGCACTAAAATGCCCTCACTTTGCACAGAAGTGAAAGTGGCAAATCCTAGACTACAAAAACGGTTTTCATGTGTGTGTTTATTATGCCCTTTTCAAAGGACTGTAATTTTCTGCCACTAACACTTGTTCTATGCTCCTTTTTTATTTTAAATCACCATAAAGCAACTGTTCAGTAACGTTTCACCAGAGGGGTTCTGACTGCTGCAGTAGCACACAATAAAATAAGATGTAGTTAGATTTTTTTATAAGCTGGAAAAATCTGAGGGTTTCGTTTGGTTTTTTAAATGTTTTCTGCTTCCAAATATCTTGAGAGGTTTTGACCTTTCTTGTAAAAAAAGACAGAACCATGCAAACGTTCTTCAAAATGCTGAAAAAAAAAGGTATATCATTGAAGTTGTGTTGCAGCTACCTCTTTGCTACCAAGTTCCTCCTATGATATTAATTATTTGCTTGATCTTGCAGCTATACCATTGCTCTATTCTAGTCTATTTGTGTAGCACTCTGTTTAAAACCTCTTGTTCTAATAACTCTGTTGGAAATTAAGAGTCGTAACTCTTCAAGGGCAGTTGAAATTACATTAGTAGTTTGTCAGCAGTGATCTGCTGGAACAACTTTCCTCATTGATGCAAATATCTAAATTATGTGCCAAAAAAAAATGCTGTTACTTTTTCCTGCTTGCTGTCTGAATCCCTACAGCCCCAAGATGGCTATCGGATGGTGCAGCAGTTCCAGTTCTTGGGATGGCCCATGTACAGAGACACTCCTGTTTCTAAACGCTCCTTCTTGAAGCTCATCCGCCAAGTGGAGAAGTGGCAGGAAGAATATAACGGGGGAGAGGGACGCACAGTTGTACATTGTTTGTAAGTACTGGAAACAGAAGAGAGAAAGTAAGAGAATACTCTGTAAGAGTTTGTGCCAGGTTTTAAGAGGTTTGTGAGGAGGTGAAGAGGCAGCTATCTAATCTGAAATTGGATAAATAATACAACTGCTCATTTAAAAGCCTTGAATACAAAGGAATTGTATAATTTTTTATGTAGATTCATGAGTTTCCCTCTCTGTCTCTTGGTAGACCGCTGCAAAAAGATGATGGGTACAAGTTAACTCTATTTCATGTAAAGATCTCCAGTGACTTTTGCAAATAGAAAAGGTGAATATTTATCCAGAGTAAATCAAAATTGTACCTTCAGAACTACATACCTTTTATTTCTACAGATAAGGACTGTAGAAATACATAGTATTGGAGGGGTGATTCCTCTTCCAGGCATAAAGCACGGAAGTAAAAGTGCCATGCTAAACCAGTTACGATGATCCTGTAATTGCCTTACCTTTCTCTAATAATGGTATATATTTGTGTCCTCCTTTAACCTTTGTGCTCCACTGGTGCAGGCTCTCATCCACTCTGCCACCATCCTCCTTTTGATATGGCTTAATACTTGTACGTGCTGTTTGCCCTCAGCAGTAGCTGATCTTTTGAAACCAAGTCTTCAGTGCTTGAAGTTGTATCCCTATTCCTCTAAATGTCTGCTTAAAGATGCTGCCATGATGGAAAAGGGATGTGCTAATGGGAAAAGCACATGATAATGCGCTTTCCAAAGTTGGGACCCAAGAGTAGACAATAACTTCCTGAAGTTTGGTTTGCAGTTACTGAATGTTAGAACGATGGAGGAAAATCTAAGAGTGTATTAATAATTCCCACTATCGCTGACCTTGAACAAGTCATTGCTCTTCAGTTTCCCCATCTGTAGAATGGGGATAATAATACTTTCATCAAAGGAGCATTGTGCAGTGTGATTAATTAATGTTTTGAGATCTTTAGCTGAAAAGACCCTTTTGAAGTGCAAATTACTGTTATCTCTGAGGTGGCTGATGATATTAAATAGTTGTACAACATCACACATGCGTCACTTCCAGGCAGTAAAGAAAGAAAAAGCTCTAATATAATCCTTTTAAATGACTTTATTTTAATTAAAATTCTCAAAGAGTCCCACAATATCAGGCAATGTTTTGGCAGCAGAGAGCATTCTTTTCATACTGCCTGGATGTGACAGATGTGCGATGTTGTAGCTTCCTTTGAAAATCAACCATTTGCGAAGCTGGTTTGAAAGACCCGCTACCTAACTAGTCTGCGCTCTGGTAATTATTAAGGTTTATTATTTTCGGTGAAGCGCAGCCTGAAGATTCTGATTAGAATAGCTGTAGAAATAATAGGGTTTCCAGAGAGAAAGAGATTCTCTCAAAGATTAAAAATAACGGGGGATAAAGTATTATTAAATACTGTATTTGATCATGCATGTGAACATTTGTGCCTGGCTTCTTTGTTAGCAAGTCACTTCGGGTTCTCATCCTCTGATACCGTGGGTGGAGGGGGAATACATACACTTTTAAAAGTAGTCATTGCCAGGCAGCCGGCCCCTCTACCTGCTGCCAGGGAGCGAGCACATCAGCCAGGGGAATATCGCAGCACCACCTAGTGCCCTGCTAAAGGGGGACCCACCAGAAGGGCTCCTACAAATAAGACTTGTGGCATTTTTGCTGTTCCTCCGAAATGCCTTTGGGTCCAGGAGGAAAGTACCAGGCTTTGGAATAAAAGAACTCCAAGATCCACTTTCTCTATAACATTTCCAGGCCTGATGCTCATTGCAACCTTGTGCGTTTGCAGTGCAAAGGGGTGTTGACGTGAATCTAAAAGTACCTTGTCCTTATTTTAGCATCCTCTTTGTGCTGTCTCAAGTGTTCACTGAAGGGTGGTGCAAAACTCAGCCGTTCAATTCCCTCCAGGCTTTCAGCCTGATGAATTCTGAATCATAGCCTTGAGATCTTTTAGCCCATTAATTCCAATTAAAAATCATGTTCCATCAAATTGGCAGCCTTCGGGGGCAGGAATATGCTGTGGTTTCTCCCTACTGGAACTCATGTCTTCTGTAGCCATCCCTGGTGCTGTACGAACTTGTAACATAGAGTCAGTTGTAACTGAGCCATTTTATCACTTTTATTGTAGGAATGGAGGTGGCCGCAGTGGGACATTTTGTGCAATCAGTATTGTTTGTGAAATGCTTCGACATCAGAGGGCTGTTGACGTATTCCACGCTGTGAAGACACTGAGGAATAATAAGCCTAACATGGTGGACCTTCTGGTACGAGCTTTTTAACTGCACCACTAAATAGAAAATGTTCCTTTTTCTCAGAAGGCTCAGTAAGATTTCCAGGATTTGCAGTGGGAGTTGTTCACAAAGCAAGCAAGTCATTTTCAAAGAGGATAATGAAGTCACTTCACTTGTAAGAGTATTTTTACACTGCTTTCTTCCCAAGGAGACTTTGTCTCTGTTCATTTGAATTTTTTAAGAGTTCAAACTTTCAGCCGAACATCCTTATTAATTTTCTTTTCTAGCAGGCTGAGCCAAGTGGAGAGCAGCCCTTGCATGGTAGAAATAATAGTTATGTAAAATGAAATGCCAGATTTTCAAATTATATATTTTATAAATAGCTTAATCGCCTAATATTTATCAAAGCCATGAATTTCAGTTTGACATCCAGAATATTGCATTTAATTATGGTTGCTCTATCTCATAGAAAGATTAAAGAAGTTCAGAAGCAAGGGGCCATGTACAATTATTTTCCTAGAGAGTGTTTTATGAGCTTTTTTTTTTTAAATGGGGAATTGCTGAAGTACCAGCTGCTACGCCAGAAGAGCTGCAGAACAGCTTAAACCAGCAGGTTCTTACACTCCAGCGTGTAGTTCTGTACTTGGAGATGGGTGTAGCGTGATACCGTATTCTGAAGCCTGGGCTGTAAAAGACACTGTTTTACAACATCCTGCTGTAGAGGTGGCTGCTTAAGAGGCAGCTGTGTTCGATTTAGCATCAGAGGCAGGAGGAAGCAGCATCTGGGCAGCTTCAGTGATGCTAAACCAATCATCTGAGCTAATTTTGCAACCAAGTTAAACACATTTGGGTCATATTTCAACATCTTTCCTACAGAGTGCCCAGGGTGAGGCAGAAGGCATCTCACAGAGCTAGTCCAGCCTCTTTTAATTTTAGGAGAGATTCTCCTCTGTCAGATGAGCTACCAAGATCTGGGTGTGAAATACACTGGAGAATGGGCAGAAAGCAGGAATTTCTGTTGGGAAGAGTGAGGCTTTCAGGCTCCTGTGTAGATGGGCAGGGTTATCCACTTCCCCACCACATGTATCACTGCGCCTCATCTGTCCCATGGAAGAACGGCTCCCACCACATCCTCCATCGCAGTGCTCTCATCTGGCCTACCTGTGAAGTCCCAGACCCTCCCCTAGGCCCTGCTCTGGCCGGGCTCATGGAAAAAAGCCAGATGTTGCCAGCTGTGCTAAGCAAGGAGGGAGTTTACAAGCAGCACCACAGGGCCATGAGCCAGCAATGTGGAACTGTGAATCTTGTATCAGTGAGAAGCTATCAAGCTTTCACGGTGGTGGGAGGGAGCAGCTTAGCTAGCTCCTCTTCTTCTAGTTTATATTCTCAGGAGGAGAATCATCATGCTGAGAACCATACATTTTTATTTCCTAGATATTAAGAAAAATGTCCTACTACTTCTTTCAGATAGTATAGTTTGGATAGAGACTTGGCAGGCCTGCTGTTCTCCGTTCTCCCAGAGCTTAAGTCCACAGAACTCACTGATCTCTTATTCATTTATTTTATAGAAATAAAAAGAAAATTACCAGTGTGAAGATGTACAGTTGAAGAAATATAATTCACGTTTGTGACAGTTCTCCAGGTATAGATTTGTCAGGCAGCTGTCTCCATTTTTCAGCGGAGAATTTTTTTAATCAAAAGCTAAATGTATTATTTTAGAATATAAAAATAGCTTTTAGTAAATTGAGGATGGTACTGAGAATGTCTGGATGGCATTGAGAGGCCTTGTAAGGCCTTTTCATTAGGAGATTTCAAAGCATTTGTGAAGGAGATTATTATTGTTTTCCTTATTTTACAGACAGAGGAATGAAGGCAGGGGATGATCAGGATTTCTCCCATTATTACATAATTCACTGACAAAGCAGAGTTAGAACCACATCTCTTCAGTCTTGGCCTGCTACTTTGTAGGAACAAATATTTGAATTAGCAAGGTTTCGATTTCCAAGTAGGTTGTTTCATGGTAAAAAGGAATTGGGACACTTGAGTTCTTTTCCTTATCCTGTTACTGACTTTATCCTTTGTGACCTTTCTTATATTAATGTGTCTTTCCCTCAGTTTCCATATCTGAAAAATGAGAACAATAATATTCATCTAGCTTTGTAAAATTCTGTGGTGAAAGATTAAATGCTCAGAATTATAACCGTATTTTACAAAAATAGATGCAAGACTGCTTTATCAATAGCTGTTATGCACTTTCTGGCTAGATGAAGGGCAATCTTTATGGTCCATACTTAGACATTCAGCTCTTAATTTCCTTGAAACCTTTGGTTTTCCTGCAAGTGTAAAAATATGAATGCCACATCCATACAAACGGAAATCTAAAATTCTTCAGCCATCATACAAAGGTAACACATGGTATTACAAAATGTCTGTTACAGAATGCCCAAAGCATTTTGTGATAAATGCTATTGGACCTACCAATAGGTGTCCTAGGAAAAAAAAGTATAAATATACCTCTCTGAAGCTAGCTAACATAAAGAGACTTTTAATATCCACCATCAAGTGAATAATAAAAATGTACAAAGGACACATATGAGTGAACTCAGTGGGAAATAATATATATCTGCTCTTTAAGACAGGTATTCAGTTTACTAAAAATGACAGTTATTCTGCTGGATCAGTAAATCAGCATAAAATGAGCATGGAAAAAATGGAAATGGATGAGTGGCTGATCTCTTGTTTTGATCTGTTATGTAGTTATAGAATAATTTTCATTTATTTAGAAACATATATGCAATACAAGCAGAAAAGGAATAATTTACATAATACTTTTTTTTTTCCTTTCTTCTTTTTATTCTTTTCTCATTCTGAAGACGACACAAGCAGTTTATGGAACCCTGCAGGATCTTAAAACCTCATATACAACTCATTCATAACTTAGGTGATATGTGCACCTAAGATTTGTTTTCTTTTGAAGTGACAGCTCTCAACAAAAGAACTTAGAAATTGTCCATGCTTGTTAGTAGCTTTTTGATTGTTGTAATATTATTTGGTCTCTTACCTGTTAAGGTGGACTCAGCTAAAATGTGACCCAAAATCACAAGTACAGGCCAAAAGAGTTAATCCTTTAAAATGCTTACTTCAATGAAAAGGAGAATATATCTGAAGTGTAATTGTAATCTTACTACTTGTGATGTTGGGAAGGTGAAGGCTGACTGCTGTCAGCTAGTTAAGTCTGTTGTTGTTCCTATATGATAGTACATGCTTAGTTATCTTTTATTAATTTATTAAAGTGCATAAAAGAAAGAGGCATTTCAGTGTCAGAAATAGTTATAAAACTGGCAGGTATTTCCAAACTGAATTTTTAGAAGCCAGAGCCCTTGGATTCAGGGAACCCACACCTACTAGTTCTTTCAGCTTTTTTGTTCCACTTAAACGTTTGTAGTATTGCTAAATATTACGAGTAGCAAGAGCGAAAATGGAAGCGGGATATGTGTGCGCACACAAAACTGTGAAGTCATCAGTGACTGCATCATTTAAAGTCGCAGAGTGGGTGAGGGTCAGTCAAAAGCAGTGGCCTCTCTGTACTGCTGAAGATGTGAAGGGGGCGAAGTCCCGACCTTTCGTCTCTGAAGGATGCAGACTGGGTTTGCATGCCACGGAAGGGGATTTCCCTGGCATCGGCCCTGTTTCCAAGCAGTTGCAATTAAAAACAGCAGGTCTGTGTTTGAAGCACAGGGCTGACACCAAAAAACTTAGCCTAGGTAACAGAAGAGCTGTTAAAGAGCTTAAAACTTACGCATCACCATTAACTGCTAAAAATTAATTGGAATGAATCCAATTAATTTAGCTCAGGCCTGATCTCACAGGCCTGTTGCACTGGGAGAGGACAGGATTTTGGTGTGGGTTTGGGCTGCACCTAGAGGAGGAACAGTAAGCAGGTCTTGCCCTGAAAGGTAGCAAGTGTATGAATGACATTAAAATAAAAGTTACCATCTGGGAAGTACTAGACACGGGGTCTATTTTAAGATAAATATTTCCAGGGAGGAATTTCAATAACTCCAGTTCTGGTAAAGTGCTACATGAGCAGTTTGACAGATGACAGAAGGGTTGCAAGTCAATTTGCTTACGAGTAGTCAGTTTTTCTCACACAAGTGTATTAGAGCAGCTAAATGCACATCTAATATGAGCAGTACCATAAGTTACTGTGTGTAGTGTCTATTGTCTGGTTAATATAAAGATTTTCTTATCTGAATATAAATTGGATTTGCAAACTGGTTCCCATTGACAACAGCTGATAGTAAATAACTTTAACAGAAGAGAAATATTGATCCCGTTAATTAAGTTCCTTCAATAACTGACTTTGTGATTTTCTTTTGATTTTTCAGGATCAATACAAATTCTGCTATGAAGTGGCTTTGGAATACTTGAATTCTGGCTGATTGCATAACCAGCACAGACAAAATTCCTCCTTTCACCACCACAAACAAAGCAAGTCGCTTCATGATATCTGTGTAAATGAGGTGAAGACTTCTCAGTGTTATGCTTATACTGCTTTGTATAATTGGCTCTTTTTAAGAGCCCGAAAAGATGTTTATAAAACTGCTTGCACTGCCCGTTTTCCACTATAATGCCGCTGCTTGACACCCATATGAACGTACACCAAACCACATGGCAGTTCTTGAACACTGTATTCATACATAGCCATTGATGTGGTGAAGCAGCATAGTCCTCTGGTAAATAAGAGAGCACAATTATATTCTTATGAAGGAATTTGTACTTTTCTGTTATATTTCGTTGCCTGTGATTCTCAGTTATTGTCACAGCCTAGTGTACATTTCTGTTCTGTGGAGAATGCTGTCTGGCATTTTGATAATATATGATTTTAGTTATATTTGTATTCTAACACGTGCATAATAAATGAATCATATGTAGCTTATCTGAACTAATGGAAAGACATGTACCAAATCATGTTAACTTTGTTGAGTTGTAATTTCTATCCACTTTGTACCATTTCAGAGAGAGAATCTTGATAGAAATACAGTTAGAAAATGCAAAATACAGGATGCTCAGATTAATATATCCAAAGCTTTTTCATTTGTTTATATTGTAAATATTTTTTGATTTCATCAAATTATTTATTCATTAAAATGAATTTTTTTGTGAAGCACAGTGAGTGACAATCATTTTTATTAAGCCCTGGAAATGCTTACTCTATGATAGTGTAAACATTTGTTTACCTTGTATGGATTCTCAGCTCAATAAATAATTACATACATGATAAAATCTCGTTTAATTTAATATCTCTTGGCATCTGAGTGCCTTCAGCTAAGCCTCTTTTCAGATTAATTCTTGTAAATACTGAGCTACCTCCAGAGCGTGTTTATTGTCTGATCCAGTGTTGATCCAGCCAATAGCAAGATGTGCCGTGCCAATATATAACAAGAGGTGAATTGTATGTTTAAAGATGCACATGCACAAATGCAGAACCTGAAAATTGCCCTGCTCTGTGAAGCAGAGATGATGTTGGGCTTGCAGTACTCAGTCTTGTCACAGCATTCCTCTGCGGCCCTGAGCACGCCCTGCCATTCGCTCTGTGTCTGCTGCTATGAAAGGGGTGATGGTGCATTTGTTCTTGGGAAGAATGACTGCTGTGAGGGGGAAGTAATTCCTTGTGTTAAAGATACCAATACTAGAATGACTGGGGGGGTTAAAAAGTGAGTAAAACTGCTCCGTTACTAGTGCTGTTACCAGTACTGCCAGTGGACAGCATTAGACCATTAAAGCTCTTGCCTGTCCTGAGAATGACTGTACTGCACTTCCATGGCGCTTGGATGGTTCCCCTTTCTCCCAAGCACTCACCGGTGTCCGAATGGGCTGGGGCTTGCCTCATGTTCATGGATGCAGGATGCGCAGCAACGAAGCAGTGAGAAAGGGGAATGAGCCAGCAATGGCTTGCCGCACCGTCCGCTGGAACTGCAGATCTTTCGCTCACCCAGAAGTGTCAAGGAGACATTGCAGACAGAGCAACTGCTCAATACTGAAGCTTTCCAAAGCTATATGGGAACCCCAATGCAAGGAAGCAGCAGACTGCACAGTAGTTCAGCTCTTAAAAAGAGCCTTTTAATGTGCTAGCCATCTGGAATGGGGGCAGTATCTATACAAATGTATATCAGTCAAAATGTCTTGAGAGCCTCTAAATCTAAGAGATCCAGCTTGGACAGAATGAATCACAGCTTGTCAACTGCCAGTTCAAAACCACTGCAAAATTCAGATCTGAAGACAAGGATAGGCTTCCTCTGCAGCTGGAAAGCATCTCTCTTCAAATTGCTTTAAAATGTAGCTGGCAGGTACCAGCCATTGCTATAAATTGCACAGAGGTACTGAAGAACTTAGGAAAAACAACCCTAGCCCTGAGAAGAATGATGGTCCTTGAATAAATCCTGTAGCACTTCAGCCTGTTGCAGAATATGCTCTGATTCATTCAGAAACACTGGTGTCAGGAAACAAAATCCAAACCTCTAACATCATATTCCTCACAACCAGCTTGACAGACCAGGTATGCCAGCCAAGCATTCTGCTTTGTAGTAACTGTGGGACACTAAAAAGTTGGGTTCCATGATCTATTTATTGAAACATGCATGTATGTGTCCAGTATTTCCTGATGCTTTCAAGAAGTATAAGTAAGAGGGATAAGTATGCTGAAGGAACCCTAGGACAGAAGGTGACACAGGCAATGTGATCCCAAATGTGACTGAGATTTATTAAAATGCAGCAAGAATCATGGCAATCTCTCCCAAGGACAGAGACTGCCAGCGTCTGCCAGACGCTATTTCAGCTGCTGGACTCTTGCAGACATACTTTGCACAGGTAGGTCTTGGGGGTTGAGGTGGGGAAGGAGAAGAGGAGGAGAGAGTTCTGCAGTGTTTCTTACAGGTTTACTGATAGTACTTTTTTTTGTGTTCTTCTGACATAGGCATAGTCAAACCCGTGTTACAGAGTCTGTCTGATGTCGTCCCAAAAGGCATTCTGTGAACTACCGATGCCTTAAAACTGGAGCCAGCTAAAGAACGCACAGCAAGCAGCTTTGTGTCCTCACTCTCATAGAATCATACAATCATAGAATTGTTTAGGTTGGAAAAGACCTTTAAGATCATCAAGTCCAACCGTTAACCTAGCACTGCCAACTCCACCACTAAACCATGTCCCTAAGCACCACATCCACACGTCTTTTAAATACCTCCAGGGATGGGGACTCAACCACTTCCCTGGGCAGCCTGTTCCAGTACTTAACAACCCTTTCGGTGAAGAAATTTTTCCTAATATCTAATCTAAACCTCCCCTGGTGCAACTTGAGGCTGTTTCCTCCAGTCCTATCACTTGCTACTTGGGAGAAGAGACTGATACCTGCCTTGCTACAACCTCCTTTCAAGCAGTTGTAGAAATCAATAAGGCGTCCCCTCAGCCTCCTTTTCTCCAGATTAAACAATCCCAGTTTATTTAGCCGCCCCTCATAAGACTTGTGCTCTAGACCCTTCACCAGCTTTGTGGCCCTTCTTTGGACACGCTCCAGCACCTCAATGTCCTCCTTGTAGTGAGGGGCCCAAGAGTGAACACAGTATTCGAGGTGCGGCCTCACCAGTGCTGAGTACAGGGGCACTGTCACCTCCCTAGTTCTGCTGGCCACACTATTTTTGAGGCAAGCCAGGATGCTATTGGGCTTCTCGGCCACCTGGGCACACTGCTGGCTCATATTCAGCCGGCTGTCAACCATCACCCCCAGGTCCTTTTCCACCGGGCAGCTCTCCAGCCACTCTTCCCCAAGCCTATAGCGTTGCCTGGGGTTGTTGTGACCCAAGTGCAGGACCAGCACTGAGCCCTGAACCTCAGACAGTTGGCCTCGGCCCACTGATCCAGCCTGTCCAGATCCCTCTGTAGGGCCTTCCTGCCCTCCAGCAGATCAACACTCCCGCCCAAATTGGTGTCATCTGCAAACTTACTGAGGATGCCCTCAATCCCCTTGTGCCGATCATTAAGAAAGATATTAAACAGAACTGGCCCCAGTACTGAGCCCTGGGGAACACCACTTGTGACCGGCCACCAACTGGATTTAACTCCATTCACCACAACTCTCTGGGCCCGGCCATCCAGACTGTTTTTTTACCCAGCAAAGAGTACGCCCGTCCAAGCCATGAGCAGCCAGTTACTCCAGAAGAATCAAAGGCTTTACTAAAGCCTAGGTAGACAACATCCACAGCCTTTCCCTCATCCACTAAGGAGGTCACCTTGTCATAGAAGGAGATCAGGTTAGTCAAGCAGGACCTGCCTACCTGAAAAATTAATAATGGATAGTAATCTGCGGGCCATACCAGAGTAGGAAGATTTCTCTTCATGTCTTTAACCCGGGCCACAGGGAGGCAGCAGCCTTCCCTAAGAAGTGGGTCCGGTCTGCCTATTGGGCCTTCTGTTCCTCTCAGGAGAGTCTCCCATGACAATGACCTGTCTTTTTTTCTTTATGGAAGCAGTTTTGATGCAGGGCGTAGGCTGACTTAACCTCAGCAACACCTCCGAGCTAGATGTACCATCGTCTTTGTCATGGTTCAGTTCCACTTGCAGAGCCACATACTTAGGATGGAAGGGCACCTGGGAAGCTGGGGCCATCACGGAGGGGATGCGCCTGCTGTGCCAGGCAGGAGCTTGTCGCCATTGCCCCCTACCCCTTAAGTGACTGTGCAGCCTGACACCTGGGTGGCAGCGTGTTCCCACTGGAGCTCTCTCTGGGAAGCTGCATCAGTCGCGGCGGGTGCACAGCTTAGGGAGGCCATGGCTTTCTGCCGGGTGGATACCCTGGTCGAGCTGGCAGAGCTTTAGCGCCCTTCCTGCATGCCCTGCTGTGCAAACTGCCACGCCATGCCCTTGCTGCCATCCCACGCCCTGTTTGTGGGAGGGCTTGGCTGCTGTTGCTCCTGGCCCCCCCCAGGTCTCGTCACCTTGTCGTACTACAGCTATCAATCAATACAAATGACAGAGAAATCCAGGCTTAGGTAAAACAATATTTTGGCAAGAAGGAAAAACAGATGATGACTTCAGGAGTTAGGAACAGAGAAAATGTAAGGAATCAGAAGAGATGAACATGGCAGGCAGGTATTCAAGAAGCAGCATGGAGCTTATGGAAGTTACCTGGAGGGTGGCATTTTAGAGGAGACAACAGAAAGAAAACAGCAGTGACAACCATTTTAAGTGTTCATGAACCAACCTCCCTTTTCAGAAGAAAGTTACACAATCCCAAGCCCAGTACAGCTGCAGAACTTAGGGAGGCATCAGTCCTAGTTTGGGAGGAACAGAGGAAGGGATGTTTTCTTCAATCCCCAGTATATAAGAGGTATATAAATTAATAAAGAGATACTTTAAATTATTAGCCATATATATCACCCAACTCATCATCTCTCCAGGACTTGAAGTAGATTATTTTTGCTAAGCTATCCTGAAAGAGCAGCAATGGGGATGGTGAGAGAGGTGATCACATGCAGGTAATCTGTATCTTTTTAACAGCAATGCTCCTGACAGCTTCCTGGGCTGCTTTATCAGCAAAATGAGTCTGTCACTGGCAGGGTAGCTTCGCAGAGTACTAACGCAAAGCTTAAGGACTACATATAGTGAGATTAAAAAAATAAAGCATAGAAGAAACTTCCTACCCAGCTGTACGCAGTGTGGCTCAAAAGGGTCTCTGTGCCACAAAGACTTGATCTGAAGGTGCTATGCAGCATCAAGACCAGCTTCATTTTGGATTTCTCCTTCAGCTGGTTAGGGCTCATCTTTAATATGTATGAAATGTTCGCTTCTCGTTTCACTGTATGGGGGTGCTCCCCCAGGTCTAACTGCTTACTGTATATGCCCCTTCTCAGTCAACACTGGCCCTTTAATAACATGTAGCAAAGACACAAATAGATTTTTCTTCTTTGAGGTGTGGCAATGAAGATAAATCGACACTTCCAGCAGCAGCTATTCCAGGCAGCTTCCTTCGGGGAGGCCTGGAGAGGCTGTAATGGTAGTACCAAACCTAAAGCCCTTTGGCATTACCTACTCCAAAACACTCACAGCAGGATCAGCTGCTGAGTCTCCTTTCCCTTGTGGTTGGTTTGTGTCTCCCGCCCCCCCCAAATCAAGGATGACTAAAGGAAAGTAAGTGATTTGAAAGTTTACTTGAGGTTTTAGTCTCATTAGTTTTCTAATTCAAAGGTAATTTGGTTGCTCTGCCTCCCAGAGCAACTTCTCCAAGCAGTTGTGCATTTGCCTTCAGAAACAGCGAGGTATGTAGGCAGATCACTGTAACAGAATGATTCGTCATATCATTTTACATTTATTCTGGGTTTTACACTTACTTTATCAATTTGGAGCCTTGGACTACAAAAATCTCGTGCAGCCCATATCTGATGCCAGACACTCGGGTTTATTAAAAGAAAAATTAAATTAGGAATAGAAGAAAAATGTACAGCTTAGTTCTGTTGTTTGATGCTTGTTAAGGAAGCCAATAACCACTGTCACTTTTGGGGCAGACTACCAGTAAAACCCAACAGACCATGTGAAAAATAATGCTGTTTCTATTGGAGCTCATTTGTTTGTTTGTTTTTCATAGCCTAGACGTTGTCTGTATGGTGAAATTATAAGCTGATGGGTGCATTTGCATTGCCTCAGCCATTCACATGCTCAGCCTCTGGGAGCCTTCCATACGCCGCTGGCACGAGGCAGCTTGCTCTGCACACCCCTGCTCAGCCACCGCCGCTCACCTTCAGCATCCTAGCCCACTTTAATGAAGGAATCTTTCCAAAGCCTTGTCAACCCTTCGCAAACTGCACTAAGCAGCAACAGCAAAATGCCTTCCTCACCCCTGCTGGGTATTTCCAAGCAGACTTTTCTGTGGAAGGCAGCTGGTTATTTCCCCAGACTCGCCTGATGTCCTGCTCTAAGCCTGAAAGCCAACCCCTGCCATCCCCATCTCCTCCAGTCCCACTCTCAGGGCAAGGCTGTTGCATCTCCCTGACCCAGCCAGGGCAGGCAGGGCAGGAAAGCTGTGGTGCAACACTGCTTTCAAGTCTGTATCTTCCATCTGAGCCTCCAAGGTCCTGCCTGAAAGATGCATTGCCCTCTGGTGCCATGGTCCTGCCTCTCACCGCAGGATCGTGTATAACCTGCCCCATGAGCCTCCATTCCCCCTTCCTCCCAGTCCTATCACCACAGCACATGATGCTCTTTCTGGGTAATATGACTTGAGATAGATAGGTTGAAAGGAGATGTGAGGCTAGAAGAGCCTGGGGGTCTATAAACACCCTGCCATGATTTTGTTTAATATTGCTGATAATACTCGATGCACAAAAGCACAGAAAAGGTGGGCTTTGACAATGAAGAGTGAGAGCGATGCTTGCTGTAGCTTGTCTAAAGGAATGTGTCAGGGGAGATTAATGTCTCATATTCACTGACAGTCTTTCCAAGCAATGGTATTTTTACTCCTGAAACTCTTTTATTCATGTGTTTTCAGTAGCAGCTAGAAGACTTTTAATTGTATCTCTACAGTCATGATATTTCTAGTAATTGGTTTTTTTGTGAAGATGTGCTCAGGGGCCACAATTAAAGCGTAAGTCTCATTCATGCTAGACATACATTAATACTGCTGCCAGGTCTGAGTAAATGCAATCAAAACTCCTAGTCCTACAAACATTTACATTAATATCCTCTTGTCTAGTCCCACTTGTGCAAAAAAAAGCAATCCAGTACTCACACACATTTTGAATCTGAACTCATCAGTCCCTGTACATGTCATGTCATGATGCTGTAGGGGCTCTGGCTGGGATGAAGGTAATTTTCTTGGTAGCAGCCTGTATAGTGCTGTGTTTTGGATTTGTGACCAAAACACTCTTGATAGCACACCAACATTTTAGCTGTTGCTGATCAGTGTTTGCACAGTGGCAAGGCCTTCTCTGTTTCTCATTCTGCCCCTGCAGCAGGTAGGCTGGGGGTGGGAAAGAAGTTGGGAGGGGACACAGCTGGGACAGCTGACCCCAACAGACCAAAGAAGGGGTATTGGGGTATTCCATACCATATAACATCATGCCCGGCAACAAAATGGGGATGGAGGGGGAGGAAGCCATTTCTAGGAGACTGGCTGGGCATTGGTCATCCTGTGGGAGGTGGTGAGTGCATGCCTTTGCATCTACTTTTGGGGAAGAGGGGTGTCCCTCTCTTCTTCATCTTTCCGTTGCTTATTAAGCTATCTTTATCTCAACCCATGAGTTTCCACGCTTTTGCTCTTCCTATGCTCTCACCCCACTGGGGGTAAGAGGAGTGTGCAAGTAGTTGTGTGGGGCTTCTCTGCTGGCTGGGGTCAACCCACCACAGATGGCATAGAAGTGTTTGTAGGACTAAGATCTACAGCTATCAGTCAACAATACACTTACTTAAACAAAAAGTTTTAAATATGAGCTTATTTGTCATAAAATGAATAGGATTGCTTAGGTGCTTAAAATTAAGCACATGATTTAAGCGTGTTATTAAAATGAACCCAAATAGACAGGGACAGATTGACCCACTCGCTTAAAATGAGAAAAACATAGGATTGCTTTGTGTGTGGCAAAAAATTTGGGACAGATACTTGGCCTTCTCTGTATCTGTGCGGTATTCAGCCCATTTTAAGTGTAGTCTATAACCAGCAATTACTACAACAAAAGAATGCTGCTAGCGTTTTTGCTGTGCCACAAATGAACATTACAGGTGCAGCAGAGCCCTGCCTGAGAGCTTCCAGACCGGCAGGACTCTAGCCGCTGTAGAAGGAGGTGGCATTTCATCCTGGTGAGTTGCTCCCCCAGAAACTATTAACTTCAGATAACTCAGAAGGCAGAGCACCATGGTGGATCATGTACTTAATACTCATATTACACATCAGGTTAGTAATTACAGCCTCTGAAGAGACACTGGGATGTATCCAGTCTCAAGTTACTCTCTGTATTTGCAACCTTTAGAAGTTGAGCTGAAAGCATAGAGAACTAGCCTGCTGTTGTATCCCCTTGAAATTCTGATTTATACGGTATATAACAATCAGCCTATAATATGAAGCCTTTTGGGGATGAAAAGTCTTGGGAGTGAAATATAGTTACTGCCTTGCCACATGAGAAGTGGGATGAAATTTGATGTTGGTCCTTGAAGACTTCATTATCTGCTCGCCTCCGTGTTCTCCAGTCTGTGCAGTTTGGTGGGAATGCCTGTGAAACCCTCACGCAGCCAGGCGTAAGGAGAGTGACCTTTTTTGGCCATGTACAGGAATTTAATCAATATTACACACCACATAAAACAAAATGTAGCTTTGCTGTTACAGGGGATCAGCACAGATTCAGCCATGCTGGTGGATTGCAGCCTTGTATTTTGGAACAATTACAGTCTTCATCTGAAAACAACAAGCTTTTGAGCAAATCCACAGAGACAGCACTGCTAAAAAACCATCTGCCAATGGCTTGCAACTCTTTTGCTTCATTATATTCAGTTTGTGTATACATTGGCTTTCTCTTAGTAGGATATGAGCAAAATACAAGTCATCCCCCAAACTAGATACTCTTCACAGCCTGGTACTTCTAGCCTGCCTGTACCAGTCTCTGTCATGATCTAGTAAGAAGATAGCACATGCACAAATCTGTATCTCCTTCAGTGACAAAAAATGAATGAACTGCTATCAGTCTGCCTTCTGCCTTCTTTAGGCCGCCTAGTATGGAGCTATGCCTCAGTCTGACAGCCAATAGTGTTGGTAAGTGAGTGCTGTTGTAATCGATTTGAATAAAAGCTTCTGATATATTAAACTGTACTGTCTTTCTATCAGATGACAAAGCCTGCTGGTCAAATAGACCTTCCCTCTCCTTCTGTTGGCACTCCTGCCTTCATTCCTCCCATCCCGCTGCCGACGTCCCCTCTTGCCAAATCACTCTGACCCACATTCTGAATCTCTGACTACACTTCAAGGATCAGTCTGTGGTCATCCTGCGTCTGTTTTGACAGGCGGCTTTGCCAAATGCATGTTTTCCAGCGAAGGCTCTCATTCATGCTGACAGCGTTGCTCTCCCGTCTGCCACCCCACCACATCTGTCAGCAGCGCAGCCTGGGGCAGAGCGTCGTCTGCTGAAGGTGGGCAGAGTTTTACTGGCTTGGGTGGTGTTTACCTTCCGTGTTTTTAAACAGAGCATTCTCTCCTCTCCCAAAACCTCTGCTGAGAACACTCTCTTTCAACACATGTACTTGTTACATGGGGTTTCCATTTAGCTGAGACTCTTAGGAAGAATTAGACACCCTCCCATAACTGGTACTGCTGGTACAACTGCAAATTTATTTGTTACACTTCATCTGGACTATGGAGATATAATTTAGTCCAACCTTGTACATAAAGCTACTAAATACTTTTTGTAACCAAGCAGTCAGAACAATATTGCAATGTAATTTTCCACAATATCAACTGTGTCAATTGTACCAAGGTTATGGTGGTTACCTTCTAGAGGCAGTCGGGCAAGAGCAGTGTCTTCCCATTACAACTGATAAATGGCTACATGATTTGGCACCAGATTATTCAAGCAGACAAATTAACTTCAAATATTAATACATTCAGCAGCCAGTCAGACAAATTGCTTGTTCTACAAGTGCCAGAGTGGTCATGGGGGGGATTTTCCTTCTGCTTTCAAGAAACCTAACCTTCAGATCAGTGCTCGGCCAGGCCAGCAAGCCCATCAATCAGCTAATGAAGCTGGCAGCAGTTAAACAGATCTTCAATTCTCTCTGGAAAGAGGGAAAAAAAAAAGAAAAAAAGACTTGGCCAACTTGGCCAATGTCTACCAGGATTGTCAGAAAGCTGTATTTCAAATGAAACACACATGCCAAGGCTCTGACTCGGTCATTAAATCGTGGCCACCTGACCGAGGACCCTGCTAGGAGTCTGCCTGCCCCCAAGATTGTTTTCCTGTGGACACAGGGTAAGTTGTCCTCAAAGGGGTCTGTCTGCCTCCACAGGCTCATGTAGATATAACAGGTAATGAGGGCCGCCATCACCTCTCCTCTCCTCTCCTCTTGCATATTTTAAACCTAAATCCTCTCAGGAAGGACGAAGCTGCTGGTTAGATTTAAAGTAACTTGCTATATGATAATAAACAATTGGGGAAATGGAGTTTTATATATACATATATATAATTATAGCAGGATAGTTTAAATTTGAAATGCTCTTATCACTTAATGAGAATGAAAAATCCCTGAATCACTTTAACTCTTTCCAGTTTTCAAGCTTTTGCACATTTATGTATTTTTCAAACAGCAATGTTCTCTTAAAACTGATGGTAACTGTGTTGAATATGGACTTGGAAGCCAGTGTATCAGTGTAGCATATCACTAGATCAAATAAACTAAAAGGAAGAAAGACATTACCACACATGACACGATACTGGCTGTGTGAAGTAATTATTGTGCTCTTTGTACTCACTTAATTGTCTGGTTGTAGAGCTTCAAAAAACTCTTCTAGTAAGGGAATATTTGAAGAAAGCCTTTAGGGGCAAAAACAGAAGCCAAGCTGACTGTTGCAACACAACCAAGATAAGATTACAAATATAAATTCTGTGTTCAACAGGCGGAAAATGTGTTCATAATTTTATCATTGTACTCAAGGCTTCCTTACAATTTATATCTTCGTTGAGTATAAATACATTTTCTATACAACATATGGCACTGAACTGAGCCAATCAGTAGGCACTGTTTGTGCTCTGAGCGCTAAAGCAATTTCATAAATTATGCAATATATTTTGTCAGTAAATGTATAGATGGGAAAGTCATTAACATCACAAATCACACCTTATTGCTGTATATGTTAGCATATTTTTTATTATAACGCACAGGTGTGAAGCTCTAAATACACTTCACATGGTGATGAGGTATGTGCATCCACCTTACTTGATTTGGCTTCCAGAAGACATTTAACGGTACTGACCCACAGGGATGGGCTTGTTCCACCACTGGACTTGGAATTAGTTGCATTGCTGCTCCAGCAGTAAGCTGAAGCAAGCCATGCTCTGCTACCCATGCAGTGCATTCGCATTACTGACTGAGAGGGGCTCAGCGGTGCCAGCACATCCAAGGCACGAATATGCTTACAGACCTTCACCCTCCCGCATCCATCCCTATGCTGAATAAATATGGTTGAGTCCTTTTGGACAAGAGGTGTGTAACTACTCCAGACTTGGTCTTCACACTTTAATTTAGATGTGAACAGCAATAATGTAGTCTTAATTTAAACAAAGGATTTTTATATCCCTAGCAGCAGGGATATAGTGTAGAAGATCCTTTATCAGTATCACATGGGCAATGTGCATATTTAACTTGATTAAGAGGTTGTCTTCCCTCAGAAGAGACCACAACAAGATAAAACCTCCGTGAATTGTCCTGATTGCTTGAGATCGAAGAGCAGTTTTGCTGCCTCGAGTAAGTGCATGCATCTCTGAGCTTTCACAGCTCCTTCACTCTCCCCCTGAGAAGCCCAGGATCCCGCTGGGAGAAGGCTGTCCAGAAGGACACACAGAGGCAAGTCGGTGCAAACAGCAACTGGCAAACTCCTCCAGCCTTGCTGAAGTTTGCACCTGGCATATTAGGAACCGTAGCCTTTTTAGGATATTTTTCCAGACAGACCTGTCTGTGAGTTAGTTTATTACAGGACAGACCTTGCATCAGCCAGCACTGCACTCCAGGCTCAGACGCAGCATGAACAGGACATGGCGTGCTGCTCCGCAGGCACCTCCTCTGAGCCCCAGGGCCGTGGCCCTGGCATAGTCCCCTGCTGGAACAGTGGTGCTATAAAACGAGCAGCAAAAAGGTCAAGAGAAGCTGCAGGTCCACCGAAGGTTGTTAGTAATTAATGGGAGGAGGCTCACAGCAGCCAGGCCAGCACATGAAACCCACCTTCTGCCTGCTGACCCCAGACTGTGCTTCTGGCCCTAGGAAAGCAGACAGCAGAGAGGGAAAGCCGAGCTGCGCTGCACGCAGTGAGTGGACTTTGTTTTCCCTTTGCAGGGTTCATGCCATTCACTGCTGTTCTTCTTGGCTCCTTCCCAACTTACCTTCCCAGCGGCTATGCGGATGTTTTACAGAAAGAAGGGGTAGCATCCAAATTAAACTCTCTCTCTGCAAGGTACCACAAATCGCCCTCATCTTCTTGTTTATGTTAGACTGTGGTGTTACCATTTTTGGGTTAAAAGTTCTTTAAATGCAGTTCTTTTACCGTAAGCACATCCACACATATCTATATCTGTTTTGATATGGATTTTTTGCTTATGGAAAAGGGCAACTGCCTATGAGTAGTTTAACTCATTTGTATTACTTGCTGCCTAGACAACTCTTCACAGATTTGTTCAAAAATCAAATTGTTGTGACTTCAAATATTTCTTCAAAAGGAATTTTTTTTTTCACTATAGTGTTTCCACTCCACATCCCTCACCCCAAACTATTCTAGACTGTGAGCAAGTTTTTATTTCTCGTTTGGACAGAAAACCCACCACCACCGCCACCCTCCAAACAATGAGAAGGGTTCAGCATTTGGCGTGAAAGGAAAGGCAGTGGGGGAAAACCCATTGAAAATTTTCCCAGGAAAAGACACTGCAGGCACCCCATTTTATCTGCAATTACCAGACCTGGGACAAGCTCACATTTCCGATTTCGCTTCCAGGAAGTTTGTGCTAAGCAGGAGCACCACCTTGCTCTTGTATGTAAAACCCAGACTCATCAATATTTTTCCAACAGATATTCACTGTATTAAAGAGTTTTCAAGAGAGATCAATCTTCAAAGCCCAGCTTTCATCAGTGAAATGCATTTACAGAAATAGCCTCTTCTCTGATTCCCTGTCTCATGGGTTAAGTATCTTTGAGCCTTGAGTCAAGAGAGAGGAAGAGGGAGGTCAAAACTACCCAACTTCATAAGGACGCTCTCCCTCCCTGTATGGCAGAGTGTTTGTAGCTGATGCCAGCCTACTCAGCTGGAACAGCATCACTAATCTGAGCATCGTGCTCCTGTTTGCAAGAACTTCTTAGAGTATCTGACAGCAAGAAAGCGCTGGCTCTTCAGTGCCGCTCCACTGCCCGAAGGCGCCTGTGCTGCAGAGGGCTTCGGTTCTTGCCGTGGGGACCCAAACAGCAGGACCTCACCAGTCACTCAGCCTCAAGCAGCTGCGGTGGGCACATGGTGCAACACACAGCGCTGCCACACAAGTGTTCCGGGGTTAATGACTTCACTAATGATGCGTCCTTCTGGAGAGGTTCTGGTGCTGGCACCCACTGCCCACTGTCATCCGTGTCTCATCCTGCACTGCAGGGCGAGGGGAAAAGATTCCCTCCTCGTACTCAGCCATGCAGGAAACACTTCTGTCTCTCTGAAGGATGGCTCTGAATGATAAACGGTATAAGCCAGGAATTTTGGCAAATTAAAAAGTTTAATTTATGATGCTGCATAATTCTAGCTGCTTAGCAGGTGTGATATTACTTGCTTATTTGAAAGCCAAAAGAGGTGAATTAGATGAAAATGTGTTTTGTAGAAGGCTGTTAATCAGAAAGGACCACTGGCTCCATCAAACCCCAGGTGTTTTCACCCAGTGGACCGTGCCACCAGCAGAGACCTCCCAACCCCACAGGTTCACAGCTGCCCATGACGGCTGTTCGCCTTGTTGGTTTTGGCAGCAGCTGACAGGTCTTTAACAAGGCAGCTTTCCCTCAGAAGGGCTCAGCTCCTACCGCCTTTTCCCCCAGCACAAGAGCTGATCACTGATTCTCAGTAGGAGCTGGCATGGCTCCTTGTCTTATTCAGTATCCTACAAATAGCTGCTGAGCAAAGCAATTCTGGAGAAAGAGAGAGAATAACAGCCTGGATCTATTCCCGCCCAGTGTCATAGCAAAGTTCATCAGCCAGGAGATTTCTTTTGCATCCAAAAAGAATAACATTAATCTCTGTAACAGAAGAAAATTAGTCTCTCTGTGTGGCAAGGTTTTGCTGTGACTCACGGTTGCTACTATACTTGCTCAAAAATCTAAAAACACCTGAAAAAATGAGTTGCGGAAGGTCCAAGACTTTCAGAGTAGAAATTGCTACAATGCGTATAAAGGAATAAAAGGCACTTTCCAGGTCTACAAGTGGCTTTAGTCAACCACATTTGGGATTAAATGTTAATATTATGGAGGAAGGAGGAAATTAAATGTTTATAAGAAGTTAAGAAAAACTAGTGTTGGCACTCAGTGTAAAGCATCAAGGGCTCAGGGTTCTGTCCTGGATCACACCACAGACCCATGCTGGTCCTTTAGCTTGGTTGTGTCACCTCGCATTTCTCCAGGTGTAGGACACAAAGAATAAAAAGATCATACCTACCCTATTATTTAGTAATTCCTTGGAAGCTGCTAGTACAGATGCCATGTGCACAGCCATGAGATATCTTTAATTCAGCAGCCGTGAATACAGGAGAGGGCAAAGCAAAGCGACCTTTTATGTGGTATGGCATAGAAACTGTTCCTCACTCCCTTCCCCTGGCACCGAGCAGGGCAGGGCACTGCCACCCCACCTGCCTTATCTGAGGATGTGGGTTACCTGTCTGCTTATTTTCAAGAAGTAATCTCTTCAAAAGGCACAGCTTACCTGAGAGGTGGGAAGAAAGTGCTATTTATTATTGAAGAGAAATAGAAATGGGAGTAAAAATCAGTACAGCAAAGCTGTATTTGAAGCCTAGTTTCATCAGCACCCTGCAGACAGGACCTTCCTGTGACATGATATGAAACGTTCCTGCATACTCCTCAAAATACCCTTTTTCTGTACTATGTGAGTAGGATTGCTAATTTTTCTTCTCTTCAGTTCCCATCTCTACAGGTCTCTGCTGGCTTCTCAGCCTTCCAAGCAGAGCACGGCTGTCAGACAAAGCAAGCTGTGAGGGAGAACCAAAACCCACAGCACAGAGGGTCCCCAGTTGGATGGTAAGATGGGTTGAATCGGCAGCCAGCCGGTCAAGAGGTCTCCTCTCGTTCTCTGAACCAAGGTCCGTGCCAATCTCGCCATGCCACTCCTTCCAGGCACATGATTCAGTCCTGCTGTGTTTCCTTCCCCTTCTCACAGTGTATTAGGTTTGGTTTGTTTTTTTACAGGGTGTCAGGGGGCAGGGGGGTATTGTGGAGTGAATGTGAGGCTGAGGGGAAATTCATCTTCCTACTAATTCCTGTTCATATTTCTAACTCAGTTGAATCTCCTAATTTACTGTCACCTCCACCTCTCATAACAGCTCCCTAATAGGGCATGAAATACCAGTGAAATTAACAAGGGATTTTGGAGAGCCCAGCGCAAATACCTCCTTCTGGTTTGTCATTGTCATTTATTTTTTGAACTTTCTTTCCCTCCTCTTAAGTCCTTGATTCAATCCTCAGCTCTCACGACCATTTCTTTGCAGCTCAGATAGCTACTCATTTTTCACACCAGATTTTGTGACACACTATATCAAATACCTTACTGAAAGCTCAGAACTGCTTAATCAATTTCATTCCCATCATCCGTTAATTTAGTAATTCTATCAAAAAATAATCTAGCTTGGGTGGTATGATTTGTTCTTTGTAAACCTGCACAGATTTTTTTTCTGGGGGTTTTCTATCTCCCAGACATGTATGGAGCTCTTTTCCCCTTAGCATTCCATTGCTGAACGATAGAATGCTATTATTAGACTCACCAGAAGGCACACTCTGACAGCCGTGGCAGGTAGGAAAAGGTTGCAGGATCCTTCCAGTCATTTTACTGCAGTATCATGGGAATCAGTAGACTAGATTTCAAGACAAGTGACCTCCTATAGCACATGGGGAATCTGGTGGTTTCAGTCCTATCATTGCAAGAATCCTGATTACTGCTTTCCCTCCCAACAGTTTTACATCTAAGTCCCCCTGAATGTTTTTGCCACCTCCTGAAATCCCAGAATCCATTTCACAATGCACTACAGAGCCTTTGCTTTTAATCCCATAGGGTAACACTCAATGTTCCCAAACAGCAAAGCCTTTTTGTATCTCAATCAAACTATTAGCAGACAGCAGTTTTTAAGAGAAACATTTTAAAGAGGAATTATTTCTCATTTCCTTCTACTGAGAACTGGAGTGTACAAGTACATGACAAACATGGTAAACTTGCAAACAAATTAGACATTCTTACACATGTTGGTCAAGCACCTTCTTCTTCAGCTTTATCTTCTAGGTGAGTGAAGCACTATAAAGCCTGATGGTGCAACTAAACAATGAACTGCTCACAGGCTGTCGTTTTCAGTTCATCAGACGGGAACCTGCAGTGGATGATTGCTAAGCATGGACAAAGATTTCTTTTCTTCTGGGAGCCACAGAGAAGCCACAGTGGGATTAAGAATTTTCAAGCCCAGTTATTCAAGTGGCAGGTTTGAAATGTAATTGTTGAAGAGCGAGGGTTGTGTTTTACATCGGCATTAAAGAATAGGAGTTGATCACAACCTTTGATTGTGTGGAAAAAAATAAGCCTGGGGCTTGGATCTCACTCTGAGTAAGGGATTAGCAAATCAAGGGACTCTGAGAGGTTTTCTTTAGTTTTATCAATAGGAAGACTAGAACAATTTGGTACCAGGTTAATCCACCAGCATGGATTTACCAGCTCAACTCAGTGTTGGCTTGAGGACTGCCATGCTCCAGTCTCAGGAGTTTTACTGGCCTTATTTCCCTTCCCCATTATATTTTTCACTGAATGTTCCAATAGTCTAATTGCCATATGGTTTGCATTAGCTACATTTTTGCTTTACACGAGCCATCTTAAGTCTCTGTTAATGTGGATAATCAAAAACTGATTGCATGATGCCATGGGGGACAGAAAAGGTTGTAAACAAATGGTCTGTAACACATACCTTAACCCCTCCTTTCCATTTGCTGTTTTCTGGTCCCAGTCCAGAAGTTTTTTCCTAGATGTTGCTGGGAACCAGTCAGCTCCAAGAGCACCTCAGGCACAGCAGCTAGAGCCTGGCAGAGCTTGAGGAGCAGGGAGAAGGGAGAGCTAAGAGAGGGAGGGACGGGGAGAAGCAAATACATGTATTTCTCAACTCTTATAACAACTGAAAGAAGCTGGGCAAAAGGGTAAAAACTTCACTTGAAAAGCTCTGTTAACATGTTTTTCCAAAGGAAATTTTCCTCTACATCTTATTATGACAAGACCAGAGATGGTTCATAAGTACTGCAGTCTATGGTCACAAATCACATTCACACTGAACAACCATTTTGATTTCTATATGCTCTCTCCTTGTCATACAGAGACACTATCAACACCTGCATGCAGACCATGGGCCTCAGCCCAGCAGGAATTCCAGAGATGTTAATAAATCTCATTTAACCTCCCCAGTCTCTGGTAGAAAGCTGTGATTTTCAGTCTAAATAACAAAATGGCCTATACACACTATTTCTGAAATCTGAGGACAGCGAATCCACAGAACCAGCTGATGCCTGGCCTGATGTTTGCTACGATTTTCTGTAAAAGATCCCCATTGGAAAAGAGATTGAGAGCCCTCTTCCTGGGAGCAAGCCATCACAAACACACTGGCTTCTTCCTGCCAGCCAGCTTCTCAAAACTTGCTTTCTGAAGCTCCTGAATAGCACCGCTCTGCTTAATTGCACAGCCCTTCACACACCATGACAGGAGGCACTACCTATCGTTTATCCGTCTGCTTCCCCCACACATCCCCAGTTAGGTTAAAGCATGTCTGAAGGGCAACATCCTCCTGAGCCTTGTGTGCGTCCCCACAGGGACAAAGAACATTTCCAGGCTAGGTTGACATATTTTATTATTCCCTCTGGCTCCTCTTTCCTAGGCCATGGCCTCCACTGGGCTTTGCGCCCAAAGACAGAGTTTTTCTCAGGAAGGTAGAGACAGCAATGCCTGGATTTTCCCTTTTTATGTCAGAATGGCTCAGGGCTTGAAATGATTAAAGGTGATTAGTCTGACCACTAAGGCATTTACTGCAAGCTTGCCAACTGGATCCCATCTGATTTTCGTCAAGAAAAACAAAGCAAACCACCATTTCAATGACTTAGAATGAGGTGCTGATTTATATTTATTTCAGTAGAAAATTTAAGCCTTTACGAAGAGGATAAAGTTCCACCGAGACTGAGTGACAGATCCTAACATAAGAAGCTTTAGCATTTTATTCATTTATAAGATTGTATTTGTATTCACTGTAATGCATGACAATTCCAAATAACCATCTTTTTTTTAATGTGCTTTTATTGAAATAGAAGAAATATGTTAACAGAAGCCTGTGTTCAGAAATCCAGTATTTGCAACATATTTTATGCAAATAGCTATCCTTCAAGGTTACTGTCTGGTCTCCAAAGGTGGTGAGAGAGCTCTTACAGTCTTGCTAGAGCAAGACACCGAACCTGCAACTAGCAGAAAAAGGGAGGTTAAGTCCTGATTTCACCTCGGTGTAGCTGATACAATGCATTGACCTCAGTGCTGACAGCCTAACTCAGGTTTAACTAGGTCCTCTGGCGTTAAAAAGTGTTTCCCATGCAGTTGTACTAACATTACCCCTCTCTAAGCTTGCACCGTGCCTCCTGCTCCAGCTCTGCTCTACGTTTCCTCCTGCTTTTCTGGTAGCTGTGCTGTGGTTTGTGATTGAGTAAATATAAGGGACAAGTGTGAAAGGCTAAAATCTTTCATCCAGCTCTTCAGAGGTGAAGAGCTAATGTACTAACCAGCAACGCCATGGAGTAGAAGCATCTTGAGAAAAATGAACAGAAAACAGGAGGAAACCAACATTTTGAAAAATGACCCATAACTGCAAAAGATCATTAATCTCCCTACAGATAAATGTACTGAGGTTAGAGAATGCTGGGGATGTTTAATGATTCAGTGGGAGAACTTTTCAAGAGCAAAAATAGGAGTAATTGTCTCCCTGACAGTCATATTTATTGTTATTGTTGTTTTGATTATTATTATTGAGTATTTGCGTTTCAAAGTTTCTTCTGCAATACCTAAAGGAGATGATGACAGATACTACAGAAAAGCTTAAAATAGATATTTTAACTATAAGGATGTGAAAAAAATAGAAGTCAATTGCAGAAAAACAGCTACATCATCATCTTTTTTTTTTTGTCTTAGATGCTGAGTTAGATCTGCAAACTAAATGTCTCCAAAAGTTGACCGGAGGATGACATTTCTGTTTTGTAGCAGCTCTTCAGGTTGTGACATTTATTGTTGCTGCTGTCTTTTTTACTCTGTACAAGGATAAAAACAACCCATTTCCATTGTTTGCACAAAACAGAGCTGTGCCAAAGCGCCAGTTTTCAGCATCCGATGCCTGCGCCTGTGACTCCCGGTGATGGCGGGGCCGCCCTGGGACACGGGACTCCTATCTCTTGCTTTTCAAGCCTTCAGAAAAAGCCTCGCTGAAATGGATACCTTCCTGTAAAACATCTGACCGGTGAAGCAGCCTATTTCCTGTATGATAAATGAACAGCACGTACTAACCAGCTCTAATGGGCAGGATACGGGTGAGTGGCTCGAAATTGGTATAAGAATAGGAACAAATGGAATGGACTGAGGGATAGGAAAAATGCCCATTTGCAGTGCATTTCTTGTCACAAGAATAGAGATGGATTTCTCTAAGCACAGTGATATCCCCTCTTGCCCCAACGGTAGCATTTTTGAAAAGGGTGCTGCCACTGCAGTCTCTGATTCAATGGGAACAGAATGAAAATGACACCAAGCGTATTTAAAATTCGCATCCCAAATATTTTTTTCTTTGCATATTTACACTCTTGATTGGCATTAGCATGCAGTCTGGGTACCAGATGAAAGCACAGACTAAGTTCATCAAAGATAACAAGTAATTCTGAGTAATGACTAAATGGCATTCCCAGGTATCTACTTTTAAAAAAGGAAATGAATGGTTCTGGTTGTAATTACCAACTCAGGTTCCATATACAAAGCTAGCATTTATGAATATCGAACTAGGCTCTATTTGACTATGTTAGGTATGTGTCAGTTTACTTTTCTGATGCAAAAAAAAAATTAGTCATTATCACTAGAATTGTTTGTTAAAGTTGAAAGGAGATAAATCATTAATAGGGATGTCATTTATTCATTATGGTTAAAATATATATATATCCACTTGTCACTTTGATGAATCTAGTTTCTTGTCTCATCTCAGCTTATTGACATCACAGATGAAAAGAGTTTCCTTACTGCATTCCTGTTGGAGCTTAAAGCCTTTACAATGGTTTATTGATGAACTAGTATTTTGAAAATCAAGACTGCTGAGGCTTAAGATTGTAGTGACAATTACATGGTGTTTTGTTGCAAAGCTAACAATTTGCATGGGATTGATGATAGCTTGACATTAAGCAAATAAAGTATTATTATTGTAATTTAGTACAGAATTTTGTAGAAAACACTGCCTTGGACCAACGCACAGACATCTACTACAGTGCTATGGTATCTCTTTCATGCAAAAATTTAACCACTTAAATACCATTCAGCTTGGCATTTGTAACTGCACAATGCAAACACAGAACTGCCGAGTCCTGTATGCACTAAGGCATGCGAATAACTTCTTCCAGGGGATTAGTTCTGCTGCAGATTATTTATTTGTATGAAGGAACTCATGCACCCCCACGCTTAGAGGACTGACCCTGGAAGACCCGCTATGAGTGTATGTGGTAGCACACAAGCCTGAAAGATATTGTTGTTAGATGAAGAGATTTTTCATATATTTTTAACCTATTTATTGCTGCCTCTGCTAATAGCTACATCCTCACTAGAAAACGCCTAAAGACATTAATTGTACTGAATATATTTTGATAGAGCACTGATTTTAAAAGAATATCTGAAAATCTTGGCACAACAGAGAACCAGGCAAGATGTTCTTCCTGACATACCCAGTATCAGGTGTCAGGAGCGGCTTCAAGACATTCAAGGTACGTCTAAAATACTACATATGCCTGCACTTATACCTACTGATAGGACAACAATTGTATTCAATGCACTAAATATTGTGTGGCAAAGCAGGATAAAGCCTGGGAATTTTAAACCTCAGCTCTTACACCTGAAGCTCTTTCACTGAAGAGGAACTTATGGTGTACAGTGGAAAACATTTGTTCTTTCTCGGAAGATGTACTTTGGGATTTGGTGCTACAGCCTCTTGGCTTTTGATATATATTCTTCAAAGTGATATTGGCAGTCTCACTCAGGGCTAATCTTTTATTTCTCCTAGCTGGATGACTCCAAGAGAAAACCAGGAGGGCACTGCCCGCTCCAGCGCTACTCCCTCAAGAGCAGCCTGTGCTGACGTGCATTTCTTCGAATGGGCAGTTTGATGGCCTGACAGCATGTCAGCAGCCCGACCTTCAGTATTTCAACTCCTAAGTGAAAATTAACAGTCCTGATGTCTCATCAGACTCGATCATGTGAGGACGTACAGGCACCCTCGGTTCCAATACAGGTCCAGCTGCACAAGCACTGGCAAGTCAAATTGTCAATTTGGTGTATCCCTTGAGCAAACATCTTCATCAACGTTAGCTTTGAATTACACCTTTCAGTTAAAATCAGGCATGTGCTGGTGGCACTCCTCAGCTATAATAATGAGAAGAGAAAGGTCTCTGGTGCCCTGTCAGCTGTCTAGGAACATAAACTCCCCACGTGGAGGGGGGGGGGGGAAATATTGCCTCTTCTAATGCTGATTAGCAGTGTGACATCTTCCCAGAGACTGCCAGATCTAAGAAAATATTATACACTTTGATAAACCACATGCACCTACATAACCTAGTATCGCAGTGGGGGCATGTATAGATTAATGATACAGATCTCACAGGATGAAATACATTGGCTGATGCTTTAATACCCTGAGAATATTATTCACTGCTGACTAAGTCAATAGATTTTTTTTTAAGAAGTGAGTATTTTTCTCAAACATGTATCTGCCCCTCCCATCCCCTCATCCCATCTCTGAAAGCAATGAGGGCATCTCCATAATTTTCCTTCCTGTTGTCCCCTATTGTGGCTTTACTTGTTGAGTCCATGTTGATGCAGTTTCTGTGTTCTGTACGAGCCACTGTTTTGTGCTTTATCACTTAAGACTTTCAAGTATCGTTACTTGAGTCACAGACAGTAAATTTCACAATATAGCAGTGATACATTTGAACACCACACATGAAATTTATTGTGTTTTATTTTCATTTATACTGAATTCACTCAAATTACTAACTTTTGAGCATGCACAGGGTATACTGTTACACTTTTATTTACAAGGCATTGCTATTGTTTTCATTATTAATATTCTATAGCTTAATCATAAAACAATTTTTAAAAGACATTTTTCCTCCATTTAAATATGCAAAGATTTGTGAATTTTAACCTAGAACAAGATCATGAGATTTCTACTGTGTTGTATCTTTTTCCAGTTGTCTCCATGATACACCAACTGTAATGACAATTTCTCCTGTGCATCCCAAAACACCACTTGCCAAAGAGCAATACAGCAGATTGCATGTTCCAACTGGCCAAGCCACTTCTGTCACTTTAAGTTTCAATAACTAGTTGTTAAACAGAAATAAATGGAACAACATATGTAACATTTATCACATTCTTTATCCTTATCCTTTAGATATTAAAAAATCCATTGTTCTTGTAAGTATATAGCAGTAGACGAAAAGGTTCACATTAGGATTTACCAAAGATAAACACAGGAGAGGGCTGTAACATCTCAAAGGCACTGCCCAGTGCTACAGGTCTGCTCCAGATCACAAGATGCTGCTGCAGCTACTGTGCTTGCTCCTGTTCCCACTGCAGCGACACCAGGGCCTGGAAGCCCTTGTGGAACCTGTGCTGCACATTGGGTAGAAGACCCAGCTGGTTGCAAAGTGCTCCACTAGGTTTTCTGCAGAAGCGAGTGTACATTTTCTTTTGTCTTATCCCCACTAGAGATGCTACTTTCTTGTTTCTATTCACACTTTGACAGCACTCTTCCTGGTGCTGCTGGGAGGGCTGGCATTGCTGGACCGGCAGTGTTTTCACCGCTATGTCACTGTCGTGGTTTAACCCCAGCCAGCAACTAAGCACCACGCAGCCGCTCGCTCATCCCCCCACCGGCGGGATGGGGAAGAGGATCGGAAGGGCAAAAGGGGAAAACTCGTGGGTTGAGATAAAAACAGTTTAATAACTAAAGTAAAATAAAAAAAAAAAATAGAACAGTAGTAATACAAAGCAAGCGGTACACTGTACAATTGCTCACCACCCACCGACCAATGCCCAGCACATCCCCCAAGCAGCGATCGAACCCCTCCCCGGCCAACTCCCCTGCTTATATACTGAGCATGACGTCACGTGGTATGGAATAGCCCCCGCCCAGTCTGAGTCAGCTGCCCCGGCTGTGCCCCCTCCCAGCCTCCCGTGCCCCTGGCAGAGCATGGGAAGCTGAAAGGTCCTTGACCAGTGTGAGCACCACTTAGCAAGTACTTCGCACTACTTAGCAAGAACCAAAACATCAGTGTAGCATCGACATTGTTCTCAACCTAAACCCAAAACACAGCCCCATACCGGCTACCAGGAAGAAAACCAACTCCATCCCAGCCGAAACCAGGACAGTCACCTAGTTCAGTTCTGAGCCAGGTAAGTAGGAACAGAGCCCGATTCCCCAATGTTTCCCACGGATGCACTGGTGATGCTGCACCCTCTGGGGCAGAAGCTGCTAACAGTGACTAGGTGTGAAAACCATGCTAAGTCCATAGGTGCAAATGAAAGGAGAAGCTAACAAACTCAGCACAGTCTGTCTTGCAAAGGGCTGGTGGAGAGTGAAGAATCTTGTTGCTCTTCTCCATGTTTGCTGAAGTATTTTCAGCAGGTACATGGCTATGACAGATAAGCGTACAAAGGGTGGAAGCAGAGGCAGGCATCCCAGGAGGAGTATAGAGTCTGCCCGATTGTGCAGACAGGGTTAGAAAAGCCAAGGCTGACTTGGAGTTGAGTCTGACAAGGGATGTGAAGGACAACAAGAAAGGATTCTACAAGTTCATAAACAGCAAAAGGAAGACCAAGGAAAACACAGGCCCACTGCTGAATGCAGCAAGGGAACTGGTGACAAATGATACAGAGGAGGCTGAGATACTTGATGCCGCCTTTGCCTCAGTCTTTACCAGGAAAACTGTCCTTCAGGAATCCCAGGCACCTGAGACCAGAGGGAAAGTCTGGCACAAGGAAGACTTACCCTGGTGGAGGAGGAACAGTTTATGGAGCACTTAAACAAACTGGATATCCATAACTGCATGGGGCCTGAAAAGCTGCACCCACGAGTGATGAGGGAGCTGGCCGACATTGCAAGGACATTCTTGATTATCTTTGAATGGTCATAGCAACTGGGAGAGGTTCCTGAAGACTGGAAGAGATCAAATATCACTCCTATCTTCAAGAAGGCAAGAACAAAGATCCAGGCAACTGCAGGCTAAGTCAGCCTCACCTCAATCTCTGGGAACGTGACAGGAGAAAATCTTCCTGGAAAGCATTTCCAAATACATGAAGGACAAGAAGGTGATGAGGAGTAGTCAGCAAGGATTTACAAAGGGGAGAACATGCTTGACCAACCTCATAGCCTTGAGCAGCTTGGTGGACAAGGGAAGAGCAGTGGACACTGTTTACCTAGACTTTAGTAAAGCTTTGACATCAACTCCTGTAACATCATCATAGACAAGCTGACAAAATACAGGTTAGAAAAGTGGACAGTGAAGTGGATTAAAAGCTAGCTGAATGACCAGGTCCAGAAGATTGTGACCTGTGGCGCAAAGTCCAGTTGGAGGCAAGTCATTAGTGGCAGAAGTCACAAGGCTCAATACTGGGGCTAATACTGATCAACATCTTCATTAATGACCTCGACAATGGGACAGACTACACCCTCAGCAATTTCACAGATAATCAGATAATACAAAACAGTGAGGAGTGGCCAGATGGGTGTGCCATTTTTGAGGGACTTCAACAGGAGAACTGGGCAGAGAGGAATCTCATAAAGTTCAACAAGGGGAAATGTTGAGTCCCACATATGTGGAGGAATAATCCTAGGCACCAGCATACACTGGGGGCAACTGGCTGGAAAGCAGCTTTGTCAAGGAAGACCTTGGGTTCCTGGTGGATAACAAGCTGACCATGAGCCAGCAATGCACCCCTGTGGCAAAACAGGCCAACAGTATCCTGGGCTGCATTAGGAGGAGTGTTGCCAGCAGGTAAGCTGATCCCTCCTCTGTATTCAGCACTGGTGAGACCACACCTGGAGCGCTGAGTCCACTTCTGGGCTCCCCAGTACAAGACAGATGTGGACTTACTGGGCGAAGTCCAGCTAAGAGCCATTAAGATGATGAAGGGACTGCAACATGTCTCATACGAGGAAAGGCTGAGAGAGCTGGGACTGTTCATCCTGCAGAAGAGAAGGCTGAGGGGGACCTTATCAATTTATATAAATAACTTATGGGAATGAGTGAAGAAGACAGAGCCAAGTTCCTGTCAGCCCAGTTACAGAACAAGAGGCAAAGGACTCAAATTAAAACACATGAAATTCCATCTGAACGAAAGAAAACACTTTTTTACTGTTAGGGTGGTCAAACACTGGAGCAGGTTGCCCCAAGAGGTTGTGGAATCTCCATCTGTGGAGCTATTCAAAGCCTGACTGGACATGGTTCTGGGCAACGTGCTCTAGGTGGCCCTGCTTGAGCAGTGAGGTTGAACCAGATGGTCCCTTCTAACCTCAACCGTTTTGTGACTCTGTAACAATGGATATAATCTGCCTGGTCCATCCCGCAGATATAGGGATCCTTTTTTGTTCCAGTACCACCTAAAATGAGCCATTTTCATGCGATTAAGTTTTGCAAAAGATTCTAACTGGAGGCAATCTTTCCAATGAAGAGAGTGATCAGGGTGTTACAAGAATAGTAGGGAAGGAATCAGCCATGACTTCCAGTTTAATCCAGCCATTTCAGTGTCTAATACATCATCTCACTTGGTGACAGTCAACAGACACAGTCTATCCCATCATTTCACACGGGCAATCGAACAGTGGTCACATTATAACAAATTAGGAGATCTCCACTAGCATCGCCTGTAACCTTATCTCACCCCTGCGAAAGATGATTTACCTGAAGGGCAGTAACAAAAGAGGCCAGATCAGCAACAAGAGCCCTTTATGAGAAACCTGGACAGGGTTAGGGCTGAAGAATTGCAAGGCAGACCTTTTATCACAGTAATTTTGCTGGACTGCTTCACAGGGAGCTGTGGAGAGGACTAGAGAGTCTCCGAGAGTAGACACTTCAGGATCAGTAAGTTTATAAATACTTTCCTTGAACCAAAGTCCCCATTCAGAACACCGCTAAACTTTAGGAAAGTCTAGATCCCATTTTATGCAACTTAGGACCATTTCTTATTAGAGCTGGGAAGACTAGATATAAATCTCTGTCAAAAACAGTAATCCTCTTATATTTCATTACTAACACCACAAGCCCCTGTGAAGTGGTCTCTAACAGAACCATAATAACAATGGGTTGTGGCTAAGCTCTCTATCCCAAGTTCAGTCACAGCAAACCCACTGACACATTAAATCTGTGCCTGCCTTTTATTTATTAGTACTCCCTAAGCCTTTCCACAGTCAGGTACTGGGTCTGAGGTAGCAGCTGAGAGGGAAGGAAAAAGAGATTCTAGCATCACATCTCCGCTATGCCTGACTATGGGAGCACTTCATTTCAGGACACGTTAGCTTAACAAGCAGCTGAAAACAGTTGAAACTAATCTGTTATTTTGCCTTGCTATGAATTGGATAGTGTATAACTCTTACCTGAGAGCTGCTAACTGACTACAAAGGCTCTTTTGCTCCATCTAGGGGAAAATTCAAAGAGGTGAATTTAAACTAATATCTGTTTGATTTTGTCCTCACACAGAACAGATGTGCTCACGCGGGCAATTACTGAATTGCAGCTATCAGCCATGACTAACAGATGAGGAGCAGCTAAGGACAGTTTCTGACTTTCTCCTCTTGGTTCTGCATGTCCTGGTCTGCTCAGCAAGAATGAGGGACTCAGATGTTGACCCTGTTTCTTCCACTGCATTCTTAAATTTGCACTTAAGCTCCAAGGGAAGTTCAACTGGACTAGACTAGTCAAGTCAGACTAGCGTCTTTGTCTTTTGGGTGTCCAGGGCAAGAAATGTCCTGTGCTGGGACTGTGTAGACCTACCTAATATCTCTGCAAAAACAGCCGCTGCCTTTAAAAGAACTGAAGTTTGTCTCAGCCTTTGCTACAGGCAGGGAAGTTCTGCTTTTTTGACAATAACCTATGAGATGAAGGACAAAGATACAAAAGTTTGGTGCTTCATCTCTAGCCAAGTCAGTGCAAACTTCTTGGGAGATGGCCTTTCCTAGGAGTCACTTCTGACTGTACCTGTTTAAGACTATCACTGCACACAAGTTGCAGTTGATACTTTTATTGGGTGTATATTTTCCACATGCATATTCTCTCCCCACACTTTTGCACACACGCAAATCTTTGTTTCCAACAAGCAAACCTGTACATTGGTCAAGTAATAGTGACATACATAATTTTTGTAAATAAATGGAAGTTTGGAACATGCTTATCTTCCTTTCAAAAGAACAGTAGAGAACAAAATAGTACAAAACAAGAACAAATGCTTCACTTTTTTCACTTGAAATTGGGTATAAATTATTTTGAAATTATTCTTCAGCTAAAAATGTGTATTGGATTTGCCTGGCAAGGTTTTGGTAGCAGGCGGGACTACAGGGGTGGCTTCTGTGAGAAGCTGCTAGAAGCTTCCCCTATGTCTGATAGAGCCAATGACAGCCAGCTCCGAGACGGACCCACCGCTGGCGAAGGCTGAGCCCATCAGCGACAGTGGTAGCACCTCTGGGATAACATATTTAAGAAGAGGAAAAAGTTCCTGCAGGACAGCAATTGCAGCCCGAGAGAGGAGTGAGAATAAGTGAGAGGAACAGCGCTGCAGACACCAAGGTCAGTGAAGAAGGAGGGGGAGGAGGTGCTCCAGGCACCGGAGCAGAGATTCCCCTGCAGCCCCTGGTGAAGACCACGGTGAGGCAGGCTGTCCCCCTGCAGACCATGCAGGTTAACGGTGGAGCAGATATCCACCTGCAGCCTGTGGAGGACCCCATGCTGGAGAAGGTGGATGCTCAAAGGAGGCTGTGACCCTGTGGGAAGCCCGCGCTGGAGCAGGCTCCTGGCAGGACCTGTGGATCTGTGGAGAGAGGAGCCCAGGCTGGAGCAGGCTTGCTGGCAGGACTTGTGACCCCATGGGGGACCCACGCTGGAGCAGTCTGTTCCTGAAGGACTGCACCCCGTGGAAGGGACCCACCCTGGAGCAGTTAATGAAGAACTGCAGCCCGTGGGAAGGACTCACATTGGAGAAGTTCATGGAGGACTGTCTCCCGTGGGAGGGACCCCACGCTGGAGCAGGGGAAGAGTGTGAGGAGTCCTCCCCCTGAGGAGGGAGGAGCGGCAGAGACAATGTGTGATGAACTGACCACAACCCCCATTCCCCATCCCCCTGCACCGCTGGAGGGGAGGAGGTAGAGAAATCGGGAGTGAAGTTGAGCCTGGGAAGAAGGGAGGGGTGGGGGGAAGGTGTTTTAAGATTTGGTTTTATTTCTCATTATCCTGCTCTGATTTGATTGGTAATAAATTAATTTCCCCCAAGTTGAGTCTGTTCTGCCTGTGACAGTAATTGGTGAATGATCTCCCCCTGTCCTTATCTTGACCCATGAGCCTTTCATTATATTTCCTCTCCCCTGTCCAGCTGAGGAGGGGGAGTGATAGAGTGGCTTTGGTGAGCACTTGGCGTCCAGCCAGGGTAAACCCACCACAAAATGCCATTGAGTTCTTGTGCCATCGCACTCAGCATCTGCATAACAAATACACTGTTCACTTGTCCCAGGTGGGCATGGCTATTCACTGTCGAACATTTAAGCGAGTGCTATTATATCCTAGTTGCTTCCTGTAAGCAAATAACACCATGCAGGAAAAAAACAGTGATTCATTTGGTATTGTCAGGATGGTTAAACTGTTTCTGCTCAGCTCCAACAGCATCGCACACAGTGCCAGTGAACTTGCTCCCAGTCAGAGCTCAACAACTATTTTTGGAACCTGCTCTGGATTTTTTTTACTATTTTTGTTGTTAGAGAGCCATCTTGTGGTGCATCATATTAACAAGAAATAATTTTAAAAAGGTCTATTACAGTTCAGAAATTGTGGTCCACAAAGACTGTCGTGGTTTTGCATCTTCCATGTATCCGCTCTTCTCAAAGCTCCTTTTGAAATGGAAATAGCCTAATCTCAAATTGCACTTCTGAGTCATAGGGATATTTGTCAGGGACTAGGGAAGAGGACATATTTCTCTTTGCTTTTTTAAAAAAACTAAATTGAAAGGGTTTGGAGTGCAAACAAATAGCTACAATTTACAGCACAGATTTATCCCTTCCCTAACAACTGATGTATTGATCAAGGCAGGAGGCAGGTGGTCTAGCTTTATTAATGTGATCTATATAGTTTTTTGCAGCCACAAGACTTATTAAATATTCTGGAAACCATTTAAATTCAAATAATACCTGTTGTTACTGGAGTTATATAAAAAATTGATCTTTAAAAATAGCAAAATCACATACTGAAATGTCATTTGGGATGCTTGCAGATTGCAAGAGCTTCCCAGTGGCAGGTATATTTTACAGTGCACTTAAAATTCCTGTTTTCAAATCTGTGGTTAACTGAAACAGACCCACCTGAACTAGAGTCAATAAAACAATTCAGAAACTGCTTTGAACTTTGGTAGATTTCCCTTTCCATAAGATGCAAGTCCTCACACAGTGCTAAATAACAGAATAATGCAGTGTGCAAAATGTTACTGAGCCTCTGAAGAACCATTGTTTAGAGGAAAAACAAAAAACAAGTCTTTCCATAAATATGAATGCCTCTATGCATTGAAAGTTTTCCCTCTGCAGCTTTGAATAAGACCCTAACATTTTTTCCTGCATGTAGATAACTGTTCTCTTGTCCATTAATAAGCTATAATTATCTATTGTCCTTTCATTGAAAGGAAAAAAGCACTGTGTAGCCAAAGATCATTACTGGTCCACCCTCTGCTATCAGTGAAGTCAGGGAAAATGAAAAGGTAATTATAGAGGGTCTTTAGAATAGTATATAATGATTAACATATTTTCAAAAAAATTCAGGTTTAAATTTTAAAAAGCACAGTATTATGCAATTGCCTCTGCAGGACTTAGTTAATCTCCTTTGCTCATCTTATCTGGTATTTGTTCTAGGTGCACAACAGGCTTTCATAAAAAGAAGGTCACAAGATAAGGACCATTTAAGAATCAAATGGGGAAGGGAAAGCACAAGGAAGAGGACCAACGATGGGGTGAACCCTGAAGAGAAACTCTGCTTTGGGACACGAACTGGAGAGCAGACAGATGTGATTCTCAGAACGATGCTGAATACTTTTAGCTCGGAGTTTTTCTAACAAAGTAACGAACAGTCCACAAGTGAAGTTACGAACATGGGCCACTGGTAGAAAGGCATTCTGCTTTCCTTCAAACTCCCCAAAAGTTAGAAGCCAATAATCCAAGCAGAGATAGCCACAGACCTTATCACAACATTGCTCTGTACCCTTCTGTATCATTCAACAGTATCTCCACATTCTTTTCACAGCATAGCTATGAAAAATGAATAGAGTATGCTAGTAATGCTGTTAGTATTGATATGTGTGCTGGCAAAGTCATTTCACCATTTCCCCTTGCTCCTTCTTCCTAAAACCTAGCATCAATGCTTGATTTTGAGATGATCACCTACAGTGAACTTTCAGCTCTTCTTCAAGTCACTCATCTACCAAGACAAAGAGTAGGCAAGTCTACACAATGCAATACAGACATACCTGAGGTGGCCTCTAGGGAATTAATTTCAATACAAAGGACAGCATAGCCAAAATCACATGCCAAGACTAAGTAGCCCCGCTGAAGATTTTGCTGTGCCCTGTAATGACTCCTAGTTATAGATGTGGCTCTTCTGAATCACAGTTCTTTGGACTGGGTAATTGCATTTAATTAGGTAACTAAGTCTTCTCTGTAAAGCAACTTGTATTCATTATCTACTTCCTGGTCGATCTTTAAACCATCCAGGCGAAGATTCTGTATCATCATCTACACAATTGATTTTTAAAAGACCATTGAAGTACTTTAATGACCCCTTTGGAACGTGCTGGAGACACCCAGCTCTGTCAGCCTGATATCAGTTGCATTTCAAGGCCTCTCAGTAATCCAGTTTTAAATCTACATGCTGTGCACGCTGGTTGTCCCACATGAATCACATCTTTCATTCAGAATGTGCAGGATTATATCAAACCCACTGGAGAAATCCAGCACTACTGTATCGATAAAACCGCCTTGTTCCGTATGATGCACCGTTCACTATAAAATAAACATGACAAGTTTGTTTTGCAAGAGATATCTACCTTCCATAAAATTATGTTGATTGACAGTTTAAGATTATAATTTTATTTTTAACAAAATTACTTGTTTTGTCACTTTGTACGGGATTTAAGCAAATAAGTAGATCCCTGAGTTGCCTTCACTTTCTCTAGAACAATGCTGGAAATCCTCACTGGATTGTCTTCAGGTTTCCAAGATCATTTGAAAATTACTGTTAGTTAATAGCATTCCAAGAAGAACTTTAACAGCATATAAATTATTGATATAAATATATTTAGTTTTAGAAGATGCAACCAGATATTCTCCTTTCTACCTTTCTCAGGTAGTGTAAATGTTCTGTTCTATCCAGAGAATGATGTGTTTGTTGTGGTGATCTTATCATCACTGTCATAAAGAAGCCAGCTTCACTACAATAAAGGTCTACACCTTGTAACTTGGGCAACTGTGTGATCAGGCACAAGCCTGGCATTTACACACTAATCTCTGAACAGTGACATTCACTAAGCAGGTCCTCTGGTCAAGCTTGCCATGTGTAACTGAAAATAACACCATTAAACAGCTGATGGGTTTTCAGGAATTTGGAATTTAAAGCTTTGACAACCCACAGCTGGTCACTGTCCATTGGGGCAGGCGCTGCCACCAGTACCTCTTCAGTACCCTAGACATGATTTAAAGCTGTTTTCTGGCAAGTCTCCTGGAGAAGGGAATGATGCAAACAATTAAGAGTCTTTCCCAAATCATGCTCATTTTTACTGCTGGGAAACAAAATGTGCACTACAATACAGTAGTGACATGGACCAGGAGAGCTTGACTGTTCCCACCTCCAGTACATATAATTTTTCTTTTGACCACATTTGTATAAATGTCACACAACACTGCCAGTGTGAATAGTTGATGCCAAGTCTCTTGCTCTGCAAAAGGAGAGAACATCTGCAACAGAGAACACTGTGACTATGGTTCCAAGCCTGGCAGGAGCTGTGAAAAACAAGGGTTTCGGAAACATGGATGGGAATGTCGTGCCTGTTCCACACAACTGGTAGCAGCCTGCACTTCTTAGCCAGCGCTTAAAGTGAAAGAATAGCCAAAGCAGTGATGGATGAGGCCTTGCTATACTGAAATTAGAGATGAAAAAAAATATCCTCCCATTAGCATAAACTGAGTTGGGATTTCCCACTGATAAATATAACATGGAGTGTGTTTTGATTCACATCACATTTTCAGGATCATAACATCATTCTGGGATATATAATTTGCACCTTGCAATTTAAGAGAGGGGAAACGGAAAGCTGAACATGCAGGGCTTTATGGTTTCTTAATTTTGCTTCAGAATCTTACCCATGCTTTTACCATTAGCCTGCTCGCTTGGGCATGCTGTCACCTGACTACATATTCCCTTAAGACAATCTTTACATGAGGTATTAATAGACAGATATTTTACAGAAGTGATTAATCTCTTCACATAGGCTAGTAATTTACTATATTTTATTCCTTACTCAAGCATTATTATTTTTTCCTGGACCTTGAAAACAATGTGGGTACAGCTTCATGCTTAGGGTCATTTTACTGACATGGAGAGAACAATTGTTCTCTTGCAATTTTTTATCTAAATCTTTGCAAAAACTTTTGGTAATGCTCGGTTTGCCTTTCAACATTAGTTTCACATCTCTATTATTCTTCCTACTGAGAAAAATGGTCTATCTGAGCCAAAGGAAGAATGAAATGTCATCTTTTTCATTAGAAAAGAGAACAGTGGTATCAAACACATGTAGCAGCAATAACCCTGCTTTCTGCATACTGCACATTTTATTTCAATGTTTCATTTATCATAATATGCTAATATTGACACAGTATCCATGCCCTTTACTTCTATTTCTTGTCCCATGTTTATTTTCAAGCAGTCCATCTTCTAGAAGAATACAGGTTTGTTCAGCACAGCAATATCACAAAGGTTTCCAAGCCATTTCATGCAGCTGTGAGCTTCTACTTGTCTGCAGATAGGTAACTCACATGTTGCGATTGCTGTTGGCATTTCACTCTTAAGCATATTTACAACTATCGTGGATAGGCTTATTTAAAGCTAGACATTTGTATTATTTCTTTCTATTATAACCATGCAGAAAAACTTTCTTCTTCTATTCCTGCCTGTCCTTAATCTGCAGTTGCATGTACAGAATTAGCAGGTAGTGAAATACATTAGGAAGGACTGAGTGTTAGCTGTAAGATCCCAGCTCTTCGTGTGTTATTTAAAAAACAATAGATGTCACATTTAAGATGATAATGAGCATCAGAGCTAAAGTGAGATTAGAAACTTTTAAGTGAATCTTAATTACATTTTTCAATTTTCAGTAATCACCTGACAGTAAATCCTTCCTATGCCAGTCAGACCAGAATATGAGAGGGCTTTTTGTGTTTTCCTTTCTTAAAACGTTGGAAAGCTTTTTGCAGGATTTTCTTAATACCTTTTATTCACCATGTCAGTAATTGAGGGCTCAAAACTAAGTGGCCAAGGAAATGATTCTCCTAATTACACAACATAAGTCCTCTACCATATTTTAGCTTTATTCTCAGTTGTTCAGATTACATTGGGAAGCAAAAGGCCTCAAATTCAGTTTGATGCAATGAATAATTCACAAATTTCCTCTCACTCACTAGAAGAGACTGTAAGGTTTGCTGCAGTGAATAGGCAGCACCTAGTGGTCTTGAAATGTATAAACAGTTCAAATTCTCAACAGTTTGAGTTCTTGAAACAAACATTACACGAACTAAAAGCAAGTGTTAGTTTTCATATGTGTATGGGTGTGCATGTGCAGGCATGTGTGTTTGCACGGGACAGAAAACATTCAATTTCTGATTTGCTCTGAGATCTAGATCTTCATCTGGAGGGAATTTATCCTTTAATATTTCACAAATACAAGGAAGAAAAGAAGCTCCTGAGTTTTTAAAAGCCATTGGTTACAATGGAGCCAACCCACATAAAGACTCCATGTTACAAAAATTCTGCTATTCTTTATAGTGAGTAAAGTACTTGAATGCCTTCATCTAATTGTAACACTTCAATTTTAAATTCAAGGCCTCCGAGTTAATCATAATAATTAGCAATATTGATTATCAAACCTCAGAGTTTATTTCTGTTTAAATGAATCAAAAATTTGAAAGCTATCCAACAAATAGCTCTCTGGAATTGCTAGGAAAAGCATAGAAGGAAAAGTAAGGAGGAAACTTGGTCAGTTAAGCTTATTATAACAACCTGAGCTCCATAAGATTGCATACCTTGAAGGTATGTTTCATGTTTTATCATATTACAGTAGTCAGATTATTGGATCATTAGCTTTAATTTTATTCTAAGAATTTGTTTGTAGATCCATTTATATGCAGGATTTATTTTTTGCTCTCTACTGAGTTTCTCACTTCAATAGCAAATACATTATATCTAAGTCTATTTGAAGCATTGCTAGAAACAGGACTGAGGTAAATATGCTTGCATCAGCAAAACCACTCTACATTTTTCTGTGTCCTTCTGAAGTTTATTGGAAACTTTGATCAAAAAAAAAAAAAAGTTGCACCAGCATAAATCCAGTTTGATTCCACAGAGGTCAATGAATACAGTCTCTGTTTCCATTTTTGGGTATCACGAAAGGCCATGCCATGGGTGGACCAAGAGAAGAGTGGGAATTACTTCGAACACCAGTAACCAGAAGCTGCAGCAGCCATTCAAGCCACTTACCTCCCATGGCTGGATTTCTCTGTCCTCCCTCACTACATCCCACAGTTCATCTGGAGTAAGCCAGCTTTACCTGGATGGATGGAGTTCCTATTTCTTAGACATGTACTGACGCTTTCCAAACTGCCATCTTCTTTTACAGTGAATCTCTTGTTACACTTAAAACAAATACAGAACTGGAAAGCTGAATGTAAAGCATGACTAGAGAATTAAGGCCAAATATGAAGCCGCTGTGTAACTATGAAACCATTCCACTGAACTCAATGAAGAGAAAGATGTTTTGCCTTTGTGATAATAATTCTCTGTGAACCAAGGAATTCAGCAAAATATAATTCTAAGAGACCCTTTCATTGGGGATGGTGAGCTGCTTGCCTTCACAGAACAGACCAGAGTTCCTGTGGCAGACCACATGAATCCATGGCAATAGCTAAAGAGTATGAGGTGTTCTGCATCTCCATATGTGTTAAAAAATGAGGGCTAAGTGAGTGCCTGTTTCCCCTATCCTTTATCTAAACTGTGTCCTGCTTATTTCCTTCCAGTTCTCCCAAGGGTCTCTGCATATGTAGAAATCAATCCTGATCCCAGGAAGATGTGGGAAGCTGTCCACTCCTGCATGAAGAAAGGTATGGATTCCATGCGTACAGCCTGTTCTCTATGTGCATGATCCGCATGATGTGTCAAAGGAAAACTTATTCAGAAGTGACAGTGATCAGAATACAGCCCGTTAACTCTCATAGTAATGGTACTAGTAAAAAGTCCCTCCCTCACATAAAATCCTTTTATTGTCTTTGTACAAATTTTAAGGCACAATCAGGAGGCCATCTCATACTATTGATTTTTAACCAAACTCCCCACCAAAATCAATGAGGAGGCCTGCTTAAAATCAATAGTACAATAAAGAATCTGCAGAGCTGTTTACAGTAGGACTTTTTCTAATTTTTGTTTGTTTTCTTCTTTGATTTAATCATACTCAATCTGACATGTTGATACTGGATGATAAATATCCCATGCGTGTATGGAATTTGTCAAAAATGAGAACAATATAGATGCAATAATGCTAATATTGAATTTTCAGGGAAAAAAGATATTAAGGAACTAAAACAGGGTATGATATCACTCAAAATTGCTATCCTTGCAAATCCCAGAATGGGTTCTGATAGCCTAGGAAAAAGGTTTTTTCAGTTCACTCACACAGTAAATAAAATATTCAAGTCTGGAAAGGAACAAACGTATTAAAAAGGGGGTTTATTGCTCAGAATAAAAACAGCTTAGAAAGTATATCTAAAATTCACATGGGAATCACAGTTGACCACCTTGAAAAAAGAGGGAAAAATATTCAGAGTTGATGAAGTTTCTGAAAACAGGGAAAAAGAAAAAAGTTGCATATAGATAGATACAGAGTGTTGATATCTTTTCACAAATTTGTAGAGTAGAAAAAGGAGCAATGAAGTCAACAGAAGCCATGGAGTTCATTTATATTTGAGAAGAGATCGTCTTGGGATATTAATCTGGGAGGGAGAATCTTCATTCTGCTACGCACCTTGAAGCCGTATAAAACTTTGAACTCTGTAGGGAAGAGAGATGTTAGCTATACCCCTGTGCTTAGCATTTCTTGCAGAGTAGCTCAAGATTACTGTGCTGCTTTTGGCTGGGATAGAAGAAGGAAGAGGGGGACATTCAGAGTGATGGCGTTTGTCTTCCCAAGTAACTGTTACACATGACAGAGCCCTGCTTTCCTGGAGATGGCTGAACACCTGCCTGCCCATGGGAAGTAGGGAATGAATTCCTTGTTTTACTTTGCTTGCGTGTGTGGCTTTTGCTTTACCTATTAAACTGCCCTTATCTCAACCCATGAGTTTTCTCACTTTTACTCTTCTGATTCTCTCCCCCATCCCACTGCGGGGGAGTGAGCGAGTGGCCGTGTGACACTTAGTTGCTGGCTGGGGTTAAACCACAACTACTATTGGATTAATCTTCTAAGATGCTATAGCTTTTCCAATGTACTATAGCACAAGCCTTGAAATCCTGCTTTTAGACTATACTCTGGCAAGCGTGCGCATGTAAGCTTGCAGTCCCTATCTTGTGTTCATTTTGACTGCCATTGTCTTAAAAATTATTTTGCCACCCTTTCCAAAACAGCAATTCCAAGCAGTTTATGAAGGAAATGCTCAAGACTTAACACATAAAATAACCATCTGAAATTTTTGAAATCAGTGTAAGACAGCACACAGCCCAAAATATCGGGGCCTCAGTTTCCCATCTGTAATATGGGCATAATGGTAGCCCTTTAGATGTGTACTGAAAAGAGAAATTAATTATAAGAGGAACATAGTTCAGATGTGATGGTATAAGTATTGCAGAGAGAAAGACTGATTAAAGAGACAGTTAAATTAACTATAGTGCTGTACTCAATTGAGTAGCAAGAGTTCCTTCCACTGGAATGATGACCAGTCTGTCAATATTCCATCAATATCCTTTAAGCTTAGAGAGACTGGGTTTGACAGCCACTGAGGCTGATCTAGCCAATCAATCCCGCTCTCCCTGCTCTCTCCAAAAGAATACTTCATGTATTTTCTTTTAAATTTTTATTTTGAAATAAATTCAACCTGGATCAAACCCAGAAGAGTAAAAGACATAGCAGAAGGCAAAAGCAACTGCATGAAAATAGAGTTTAGGCCTAGGGCACAACAGATGACATATAGGGGACATATACTAAAGGCTGTAGAGTGGAAAGCAACTATACAGACACAGAGTGACATCTCCAAACAGCTCAACACAGTGAAGCAAGTCTCCTTTCACATTTCTAAACATAAACACATGTGCTAGCTGCACTAAGAGTGCCTGGGATATAGAGGAGGGATGGGAATATTAACTACGATTTGCCCTAAGAATGCAGCTTGAAAATGTACTAAACCAGCCCTTTTTTCCGTACACCTGCTTATTAAGAAAATGATAGGTTTGGGGGCTTTTTTCTTTTGCTTTTGTTTCTTTGCTTTTTAAGAGGTCAGAAGCTCTTGTTCTATTTCAACCATGCTGCTGTACCGATCCTGTGAGCTTTGCCCCAAGCTTTTTTCTGCTGGCCAATACCAATTTAATTTGTAATGAAAACATTTCAACTCAGACTATACTACCTACTAGCATATTGATTATTTTTCACCAAACAATTACTAGGAAATAAAAATTCCCATCTCTTTCTCTGCTTTTTTAGCTAGTTTTTGATTGGGCTTTTTTCCATGTTGATATTTTATTTGTGTACATAAATGAGTTGAAGTGTAGGCCAGGGTATCCATAAAAGTTGTACAGCTTTACCAAAACTTATTTATATAGTATCAGTACATCCTCCTGATGTAGGTATGATTCTACTGACGCACATAGGCTTAATACATCATATATACAGGCTCCCGTTTAGGGCAAATGTATGACCCATACCAATATAAATCCCTTTATAACAGTAAAAGAGTATTCACATTATGAACAGTAACAGCATTTTGGTTTAAAAAAAATCACGTCCTCAGTCAAATCAATCCACATCATAACTGTGAAGCTCAGATCCCAGCCCCTTCTATCCCTGAAATCAAATACATTTTTAAAACTTAAAAAAATGTTAAACAAACTTATCTGGGATAAATACAACTAATTAAAATGCTATTTAATCTTAATTCAGAATAATTTGTTTATGCCATAGATCATACTTTACAGTTCCTAAATGTTATCTCCATTTCCTAAATATCATCTCTTTCCAGCTCAGCCAAAGAACACATTTTCCATGTTTTTGATAATGATGACTTTCTGGCGTGCATAGGAGAGGAAGAAATCTAGATGAAGGCATCAGTCCCTCCCAGCTCTCACAGCCAGAGAGATTAAAATGCTAATCAGGTCACCCAGAGATGGCAAGTAACACCAACAAACTAATACTGTGGCATATCCAATTCCTCAGAAAAGAAATTACATTCCAAGCAATGAATGATGTTGTCTGATATAAAGCAGCAAAATTCAGAAGACCATTTTCAAAGTCTATTTGAAAAACTTCCCATCAGCAGCTATGGATAGTATTGTCTGTTTTCTAAAGAAAATCCAAACCCAGCTATTGAGGGGGAAAAAAAAAAAAAAAAGCTGCAATAAAAATACTTGTTCTATTTGCAGTAAAATAGTTGAGGGTACGACAAACTCATTTCTGCAGTACTGCAGGTTGTCCAGATACTTCTTACTCTGCCTGAGATTTGTAGTTTGATCTTGACAAATGAGGACTTATTGCTCTACTGATTGGTTTGGGTTGACATCAAGTCTTTGAGTCTATTGGTTTGGGTTTATGGCAAGTTGAATATGAGTCAACAGTGTGCCCTGGCAGCCAAAAGGGCCAACCATGTCCTGGGGCGCATCAAGCACAGCACAGCTAACCGGTCAGGGGAGGTGATTGTCCCACTCTACACTGCACTGGTGTGGCCCCATCTCGAGTACTGTGTGCAGTTTTGGGCGCCTCAGTATAAGAAGGACATTGAACTATTAGAGTGTGTCCAGAGAAGGGTGACCAAGATGGTGAAAGGCCTCAAGGGCAAGACTTCCAAGGAGTGGCTGAGGTCACTTGGTTTGTTCAGCTTGGAGAAGAGAAGGCTGAGGGGTGACCTCATCGCAGTCTACACTTTCCTCAAGGGAGGCAGCAGAGGGGGAGGTGCTGATCTCCTCTCTCTGGTGACCAGCGATAGGACATGAGGAAATGGAATGAAGCTGCATTCGGGGAAGTTCAGATTGGACATTAGGAAAAGGTTCTTCACTGAGAGGGTGGACAGTCACTGGAACAGGCTCCCCGGGGAAGTGGACAAGAACTCTGTCAAGAGTTCAAGGAGCGTCTGGATGGCGCTCTTAGTCATATGGCTTAGTTTTAGGTAGTCCTGCAAGGAGCAGGGAGTTGGGACTTGATGATCCTTATGGGTCCCTTCCACCTTGAGATATTCTATGATTCTATGACACTCGGTAGTTGACTATGCATGTCAGCGCGGGAAAGATGAAAACAGATGCTGAAGGAAAAGTTTGAATGCCACAAACTAGCTAACGTCAAAAATCTATGCATGCTTGCTGAGATGGCCACACTGCATAGCCAGAGAGGAATAAAAACAAGCTAGAATACACATGACAGACTGGAGGCACAAAGGAATTCACTTCATGTATGTGGGTTCTCTGCAGCTGTAGACTAACCAGGAAGAAGCTCTCCTGCTGCGCAAAAGATACAAACCACTCAAGGCTATGCAACTGAAGCCTGGTATTCACACTTCAGTTCATTTAAGGAGGGACTGAAAATAAATATTGATGTTGCTGAATATCTATGTGCAGGTACCGAAATAGAGCAGTCAACCTAGATTCATTTGAATTACCATGTTTGAATGTGAGTTGGTAGCACATAAAATGGTATGTGGAACTGGGGCTACTCTAATGACTGATGATGCATGTGGGGAAACAGGCTACATCATACCTAGTGGTCTCCACGATTTAGGAAGAGCTGAGCCATCTTGAGGATCTATCAGTTACAGATGGGTCACAGCAAGTGGCTGATTTTGGACGACATTGTAATTCATGAGGCAGGACCTAAGAGGAAAAAAAAACCAACTCACTACAAAAAGGTTATCTTGTTATGATGCTCTACTTGCTAGATTATTTCACTCTCAGTGATGGATTGCCCCTTCAAATCCCTAATTATAGCATTACAGATAATCAATAAGAAGAGGGTGGGGTGAGATAACACAGAAGTGTTGGGATTGATTTGTTAGGCTTTTTTTTTTAAGGTTTAGACCATTCTACTTGTTTGAAGAACTGCCAGTATTTCTGGTGATGAAAATTAGTGGCAATTAAGATAAATGTTAAACTAGTTCTAGTTCTCTCTTTTTTTTTGTTCTTGACAACATAGCCTTACTGTCAAACTGTCTCTTGTTTCTTCAAGAAAATTAACTCTTGAGAAAATCATTCCTGTATGACACTGGTTTCCTAAGTGTAAAGGCCAATTTGATATTCCCTTGTGGAATTTTCCTTAGCTTGCAAATGGTAGTGAGAATCTAGAAAACGGGACCAAATTTTCTCATGTATCCACTAGCTTTGACTGCCCTCACCTCTCATGTTGAGAGGAACACTGCATCTACCTGTAGATCTCAGTTAACAACATGAATCCTTTCTACCTCTGGAAGTCAGGCCCCCATCTTTGCTGAAAAATCTGGATTCTGTGAACTCTAGGCCCTCAGTGCTTGGGAGAGGTAGAAATTTCCCCAGAAGTTACAGCAAGCATGGCTCATCCTGATCATTTTCCTTCACATGATTTATGACACTACTTCCTCTAATGCCATTTTTTCCTTTGCTTGGAATTTGAACAACTGAGCTAGCATACGCTGTCAGGAAAATGTCGGTGCCCGGGAGCGAGCGCGTCGCCCCGATGCACAGGTATTAGGTTTGGATTTGACAGTGAAGTCCACCCCCGGCCCACGCCGTACGCAGGGGGGCCGCCTGCAGTTGTGGTCGGTTTGACCACCCGCCGGTAAATTTAGGGGGGACCCCACCGTCCCGGCGAGGCCGCACTGCGCGGGCTGCGGGCGCGCAAGGCCGGAGCCCACCGCGGATCGCCTCAGTTCAAGGGCTGAGGGATGGCGGGCGGGCTCCCGGCGGGGGGCCGCCCTCCCCACCGCACTGCCGGGGTGCAGACAAGCGGGGGCCGGGCGGGCAGCGCCGGCGGGGACCCCCGGCCTGCCCAGGCCCGGGGGCGGGGCGGGCGGGCGGCCGTTCCCCGCCCCCGGCACTGCGGCGCGGGGCCGCGGCTCCGGCGCTGTAGAGGGCGCTGCGCGGCCGGGCGCGGGGCTGGGCGCGCCGCTCCCGGCGGCGGCGGCGGCGCAGTTCCCGTTCCTGTTGCCGTTCCCGTTCCCCTCGGGCCGGGCCGGGCGCAGGGCCGGGCGGCGACCGTGTCTCGTCCTCGCTGCCCCCTCCTCCCCCTGCCTCGTAGTCGTCGGCGCCGGTGGCGGGGAGGGCGGGAGCGGGGAGGCAGCGCGGCGGCAGCGCGGCGCCGCATGCGTCGCTGATGGAGCCGGGCTCGGGGCTGCCGCAGCGCAGGGTGGGGGGGCGGCGGGCTGGACCTCGGGGCGGGCTCGGCGGGGGGGTCGCCGGCGCTCTCCGGGGGGCAGTCCCGCCGCAGGAAGCAGCCGCCGCGCCCGGCCGACTTCAAGCTGCAGGTGATCATCATCGGGTCGCGGGGGGTGGGCAAGACCAGCCTCATGGAGCGCTTCACCGACGACACCTTCTGCGAGGCCTGCAAGTCCACCGTGGGTAAGGGAGCCCGCCGGGCCGCGCCCGGGCCGTCCCGGGAGAAGGAGGGGGGTGTCCTCGACCCGCTGCTCGCCGTGCCCGCCCGGCCGTGGAAACTCGGGGCTCGGCGCGGCGGCCGCCCTTCCCCAAGCGCGGGCCCCCTCCCCGCATGCCGGCCCGACGCTTCCCCCTCGGGGCCTTCCAGGCCTCGTCGCCGCCGGGGTGTGTGGTGGCCCCCGTCCCCCTCCCAGCCAGCCTCTCGCCCGGCTGGGTTACGCGGCTGCAGAAGTTGCTGGAGACTCCGGTCTGCTGCTTCGCAGCGGGAAGCTCCCGGGGTTTATGGCGAGGGAGCCCTTGGTGTCAAACTTCCCAGCTCTCGATGGAAAAGTCGCGGAGGCCCTAATTATCCTTGTGAGTTTTGGGAGGGTGTTGGGTATTCTGTTTCAGTCTCGCTAACAACAAGCAACACAGTTTAAAAAAAAAAATAGGGATGGCTGGTAAAACGGGTTATTGTGCACAAGTCTTAGATGTTTCGTGTAGGGAAACAGAACTATTTCAGGAGTTGAAAAGTTGCACAGTGTGTATTCAACATAGTCGATGGGACTTCAAATACTGTTCCAGACCATAGTCTGATTAACTCCAGATTGCTGTTATGCCTTCATCAAGAAACCCTCCACGACGTTAGATCTGAGGAAGTTGATGTTTTGTTTCTTGAGGAGTATCCCTTGGGCACACTGCGTGTGTTGCTCTTCACACAACTAACTGGAGAGCAACCTCCTAGTTCTGTAGCATGCTGTCTTATTCATGGTTTAGTCACCTGTACGAGGCTTGGAGGTAATTGAATGCCTGCTGTCCTTTAATGAGCAAATGTGTAAAGGGAGGAAAGCAAGCTGTTTAGGCTGCATTGTTATTATAGTCCTATGCTTGGAGTTGAACTCTTGAGTATTGCAGCAAGGTGGTTGTTAAGTCTGTGTCATCGGAAAATACATATGCTTAGCTTAATTGTAGCTTGAAATGTGAGGAAACATAGCATCTGATGGAAAGTGAGTGTATTGGCTTTCAGAAACTGAATTATTGCTCTCCAAAATTATCTTCCTGTGACAAAATAATACACAGTTACTCTTACTTTAGTTTTAATGTGTATTTTATCAGTTGTTTCATTCTTTCCTAGGTCCCCTAAAAAAACAAATCTAGTAGTGTAGATTAGTGCTGTTAGTGTCGATACTTTTTTTTTTTTTTAAGTTGGTAACTTAACCTCGTAGAAGTTAGATAGACAGTGGTAGCATATCAGAGGCATAATCCTCAAGTGATGTGTTGTAATGAAGAAATGCTGATGGCTTCTGTAGACTGACAGATTTAATTAAATACGTGGTACAGCTGAGGAACTAGAATAGTGGAACATATTCTTTATAAATTCTCCAGATCTATATATTGTTTTGAATTCACGTGCATCTTCTTTGGGTTGACCTACTTTAGGTGTTACTAGGGTTAGTTTCCTGATGTGAATCTTGAGAAGTGAGAGGAGGTGCTCTAAATCCTGGTCCAGACTTCCAGTCTGGTGCCTTGTAAGCAAAACCGATCTGCCAGATAACTGAGACAGTGATTGAAGCGGAGAAGCTTCCTTATTTTAGAAAAGAAACAGGAAATAAATGGTGGTATGCTGCTAGACAGAAGATTACGTAATGTTTGATGTACAAAGCGTGCCAACATAAAGCAGCATAGGGAAATCAACTTGTGCCAAAATACGTGTAGAAAGACTTGACAGTAAAAAGACTTGACGGTAGTGGCATTCTTTCAAGGTCCTCTGACTAAACTTGAGAGCTGTTGAGATTCCCCCAGATCCTTTGACTGCTAAATGAAAGAGCTTTTCACAGTCTGCTTGCACCCTGCTTTTTTGCACTACAGAGTAAGAAAAAGTAACCTCTGCTATTTACCTTTCATGTAGATTGAAAATAACCCACACTCCAAAAGGACCTGAGGTCAGACTTTGATACACAGTTGCAATCATAAAGCTCTTTCTTTGTCACTGCTTGCTGCAGTGGTTTTCAGGCATTACAAGTGGAGAATGTGTTTTGAAACATTGTTGAAAACCCTGTGACTGATCCAGTTTCAGAGGAAGTTATGTAAACTGAATATACCTTGAGATTAAATTTGAGAAGACTATGTAACCAAACAAACGACTAAAGTTTGCTGTATCTACTTTATATTACTGAAGCTGTATTTTAAGTGGAATGCTAGAATACATATTTACTCCCTTACCTTGATATTAATGGTCTCAACCTTACGTTTATGTTTTTATACTAAATCGGTGGAAGTACAGGCAAAGGAGCACAACATTTAACACCTTAGCCTTTTGTATGAAAGTGTACAGGCTACTCGGAGGTCTTCTCAGATAGTGGAAGAATTACAAATGTCCAAAACCTTTGGCTGTCTCCTGGCCCTAAGTGCTCTAGGGTAATAATGCCACGTCATTGAAAAGTCTTTCTGCTGAAAAGGGGAGGTGTGGATTCAATTAAAAAAGATAAAGTATTTTAATGCTAACGTAAGAAGACTACATTGCCAGATTGGTAAAGTAAGTTCTGTAATAAAAACACATCAACATGTCTTCAGTCTCATCTCAAAACACTGAAGTTCTTTGAAAGTGTTCAAAAATAGCTTGGCAGATTTCAGCACATTATTCATAACGGCACAGAGTGTGCTGTTGATCTAAAATTCTTTTGATGTATTTATTTTGGGCATTAAATTAGTTGCATAGAATATTGTGTCTACTTAATCTGCTATTTACATAGTACTGAGAATACTCAATATGCTCAAATATTTACTGATTTTTGCATGTGGTTGTCCGATGAGAAGTAGATGTTGCTGTTTACACTTTTATGTGCTAAGTCTGAATGTTTGTTCTTACTATTAGGTTATAACTTATTTTTATTACTTGTTTGGGCAAAGAAATTGTTTTTAGAAATGTTCCTCTGTATCTGCAATGATGTAAAATTTCTCTCTTCATGCCAGTTTTAAATCCAGAGTAGTTAAGGTAACTTCTTTTCTATAATGGAATAACGCTTGCGTGAGGGTGATATTGGCATCATATTAGCTTTCTCAAGAAACATAAATATACATAGATTTTTTTATTTTAAAATAAAATTTGATCTCAGTTTATGATTTGTTACCTGACCCCCGTGCACCTGCATTATTCACACAGGAGCAGAATCCAAAACTATTGCTTGGAGGTTTTTCAGACTCTTGACAATTAAAAAGAAGTATGCCAAATTCGGCATGAAAAAGGATGATCTTTACAAAGGTAGTGGGTAAATACTCATTACCATATTTGTGAGAAGATTCAAAGATGGATGGTGAAGGAAGAGTGCTTGCCTTTGCTTCCCCCCCCCAAGTAGTTCTTATCCCAAAAGAAATACATTTTAATTCAGATCTCCATAGTGGTGATGTTATAATTTATATATTAATTTTTTTAAATCGTGCTATCTCACCCTCTTTTTCATCAGAGTTCCTTTATTTAATAGTCAAAGGCCTCTGTTCTCTTCCCAGCATCTGACCAACTACTGCTCAGTCTCATGGTTGCCTGTCCTACCTGCATCCACCAAATCTTAGCTCATTCCCAATCTCTCTGCTGTTTTTTCTTCCACGACAGATCTACAAAATTCCTGTACTCAGCAGTATATCCTGTCCGTCTAATTTTGCCACAGACATTACACTTCTCTGGGTTTTCATCTCTCAACCTGAGGTTCCTGCTCACCCAAACCTGAGGCCCTGCACTGACTCACCTCTCAGGCAGCTGACCCTCCTGCTCCCTCAAATCAAGTTGAGCTCCTCGGCTTTTCTTTTACATGCTGGCTTAGTACACTTAGTACATAAAGTTTCTGAGGCCTAGTCTTATCCTTCAGCTCTTTACCACCAGGTCTGAAAGCATCCCAGGAAAGACACCTTGCCCTTGATAATATCAGAGCAGTTTGGGTGCCGTGGGCATTGCTGGCTCCTTTTAGCAGCTATTCACAGGAAAGCACAGTACCGCTTGTAGTAAACACTAAAGCTTCCTTCAGTCCTGGTTTACAAGCAAAATCATAGGTAGAGCTACTCAGCTAAGTTTGTAATGGGAAGTTCTGTTGTGGATCAGGATGGGAATGTTGTGACCTGTGATCTGTTTTGGACTAATTGTAGCCTGTGGGATCCAGATCAGTGGCATGCAAATGCACTGCAGTACAAGACGCCTTTGACTTCACAAAAATGCTCTTTGGCCTTGTTTCACTTTACTTTGATGTTAGCATGAAATGGTGTGTAAGTTGGGAACTCATTAGATTTACGGAGCTCTGTAGATTTTTCTTCCAAGCAGTCTTTTCCCTATCAATTCTTTTTAAAATACCCATATCCATGCAAAATGCCTCATGTCCGTTTATCAGGTTTGTCTTTTATCAGAGCAATCTTAAGTAAGGCGGCTTCTGGTTTTAATATATATACACATATATATATGATATATAAATATATACATATATAATTATATATGTATACATATATTTGGGGTTTCTGTCACAATTCAAACCCTTACTTCATTCTCTTTAACCTTAAAAAATGTGGACTAACAACATAAATATTAAGTTTCATTCCCGTAAGCTTGTCATATAACATATTTATATTCACTTAAAAATATCAGCCTATTCATTTTAGAAGTATCAATTGGTCATTTTTCAGAACTGCCCTTTAAGTTGCTCCTCAGTTTTTTAGTTACCTAGTCAGTATTTATTCTTACAAGCACTGTAAACAGGGTATGTGGCTTACTAACCATTTGAAAAATAATTTTTCAGTAAAGCATAATAAAAATTATGTTTTAAAAACAAGTTTAGTAATTTGATGTAATCTGAGATGAAGAACAATCCACATAAAATTTTCAGAAAACCATCCTGCATCAACTAGAAGAACACTTGTCTTTTTGGTACCCTTGTATTTGCCTGTGTGCTCTTTCTGACAAGTATCATTAATTTTAATTTTTCTTTAAACATTTTTTTTTTCCCCTTCCATAAGATGGCACTGAAAACTTAGTTGGGGTGGGGAGAGGGAAGAAAGGGTAGAAATAGATGTCTCTTGCTTTACCACATCATGACAAAGTAGCAGTAAGATGTCCTTGCTTTATACCCAAAATCAGCTCTGTACTCAGACTGAGAAATTTTTGCTGTTGCACAAGAAAAGAAAGTAAGTTCTGGTCAGTGATAGGTATTTCTATGAGAACTGACCGTTCTTATCTTCGCATGTCCAAGGTGTTAATACATATCTGTTCTTATATATTGGCTTTTTGGCTAGTGCAGAATAGTGCACATAAACCAAGCAAATATCTCTTTAATGGTGTGCTGCAGTTACTTTACCAACTACAAATAGAGGAGAGCAGGAGGCTGGAAACTCACACAGAAAACAATTTTGTCTTACGCAAAACCTTGAGATAATTAGGGAACGTGTATGTACCTGTCTTCAGTTCTCTAACCATAACTTCAGGAAATGCAACTTGCAACAGAAACCTGTGTTCCCTGGAAGCTGCCTTTCACCTTCAGGAGCGGTGTTGTCACTTGTAATGGACACTAGAGCAACTGAAAGCACCTGGCAAGTCATCGTTTGCCTTGCATGTGTCAAGTAAGCATATATTGCAGCATTTGGTGTAGTCAGCAATTGTCTTCCATGCGTAATCGTTTGAGTCCTCCTAAGCTAACAAAACTATATTTTAAAGCCGGAAAATGTAGTAGGTAGATGATATAAATTTTCAGGGTTCAGGAATAGGGTTTTGGTGAGGTATGGGGGTTTTAATTACTAAGAGGTTGCAAAGAAGAGTAAATTTGAAATTGACTTTGTTTTCTTCATTTGTAAACTAGATATTAACTTCAGCTGATAGACATATTCAAGCACTGGGTTATATCAACACTACAGAGCTGTCAGAGTACCTTGTAGTCTCTAGTCAGTACATATATGAGAATATGCAAGTAAAACAACAGGCAAAATGAAGAGGCCACTTGAATGGTGTCGAATGCGGAGTTTAGTTTGCAAGGAGAGTGGAATGCAGCTGTCAAACTCAGTCTCTGCTGTGAACAGCTGAGCGCGTCAGAAGAAAAAAAATATAGTAGGGCCATATGATTCTCTGTTATGGACTTTTCTTTCTTTCTGGGAGTTGTGAGCTTAAATGTTCATTTGATGAAAATAGTGCATGTGCTATGCAGAATAATTGTGGTTTTAGCTAAGCCATAAAATGGAATAGGCAGACTTTTTAGAGTGCCTTTCATCACAAAAATCCTGAAGCCTTTGTGAACGATCTTCACTAGGCTGTCCTTAAACAAGAAAGAGGATTAATATTCCCAGTTGTTAAGATTGCAACTATTTAACAGCATGTAGCAACACTTTTACAACTTATTTCTTCTGATACCCCAAGGACTGGGCAACTTGATACCCAAAACGAAATGCGAAATTCGGTCTCATTTTGAAATAGATTCTGCCTTTTTAAAATCTGGATAGCGCTGTTCATCAAATAAGTTTAATTTTTCTTCACATTCAATTTTCCTTTCAGGTCAGGTAGTTGTAGACCAGTAGCTCACTATGTTTTCCTGTTCTGTAATCAGAAGTTTTGAAAATAAGTCTTGTTCAAGAAGGCACAGAGTCTTATTCCTTCCGTGCTCCCCTTCCACCTCATTCTGTTTATCAAAATTTTGGTGCATGCTTTGAACTTAGTACTGTAAATCGTGTCAAAAGCCTACATTTTGTGAAAGGCTTTATAATTTTACCGTCCACAAGAATGTGAAGAAATGATAACTTCCTCCATTCTCATTGAGTTTGGAAGTACCAAGCATCTGAGATGTTTAGAAGCTGTATCTTGGACATTCAAAAATCACTGACAGTTTCCTAAAAACTCATTATAATTATATCTTCAAAATTTAGTCACTGCACGTATATTACCAGATGTTTTTTTTTTTCCTGTTGTTGGTGTATCTGTTTCATTCTGGTCTGTCGCACAGTTGCCAGTTGAGATATGGGTAGACTTATTTTCGGCGAGCAGTCTCAAATGTCTGCGTGTTAATCGTTCTAGAATTACACGCTGAAGCTGTATGGACAACGTACTTTACCTGTCTCGCAAATAATCCCCAAACTGGCTCATATCTGAGTAACACTTAATGCTTCCAAATCTCTTTTTAAAATCTTTAAATTTCATAATATGCAGTTTGAAAGAAGTATTTCTGCTTTAGTGTGTTTTAAAATTAACTGCATGTCCTACAGCTTCAATTAAAATAAGATACGGGTTTGTTTTGTTTTGTTTTTTCCTTCAGTTTTTGTAACCTTCCCCTCTCCCCTCCATGTGCCTTTTTTTGTTGCTTGCTTTCCCCTGCCCCCAAACAAGATGGTAGAAATCAGTATCAAAGGTATTGAGCATCTTTTCATTGACTTCAGTAGTTTCTGGATAGGTATAGGTATTATATTGTATTTAGTTACAGACCAGGACTAACAAAGTAGGTTCTTACCTCAAGAAGCATGTGACCTCAGTCATCAATTGTAGCAAAAGTAAGGAAATTTGTATGTATAATACTGTCAGATGCCCAAATTAAATAAACTGTTGTAGTCTTTGAATTATATGTCTGTTCTAATGGTTAATTACTATGAAACCTCTGAATTTTTAAACTGATTGTGTTTCTTTAAACATGGTCTGATTATTTTTCACTGATTGAATTGCTTTGATGCAAATAACTAATAGGCCTCTGGAAATTTAATCTATTGGAATTGATTTTAGTTGGAGGGGGGTTTTGTGCCCTATTTACATCTGTTTTCATAGCTCCTCCTTTAACTTCATTATCAGGAAATCTTGGCCTCTGAAAGGTCACTCTGTGTGCATTAAGCAAAACAGTTTCCACTTCCTTTTTCTGCCACTTAAGAAAAAAAAAATTGAAAACCTAAGTGCAAAATACATAGTAAGAAGTTTCTTCACTATTTGTTTTCTTTCTAAACAAATTCTTTTAGCTTTAAAGAGAGCAGCTAGACCCAGTTGTGTGTGTTTCAGTTTGTGCTTTAGTAGATAACTTTTAGTTCCTGTTTGGGGTGAGAAATTAATATATTATTATCTGTTCTGGGCTAAACTTATTTTTATTGGATTTCAGTCTCAAGTTTGGAACAGTCTCAAGTTTGGTTCAGTGACAAGATACGTCATCCTCACCGACTTGCCCTTATCTAGAACTTCATTAGTGCACTTCTATTTTGAGTGTCTGTTCTCTTTCTTTTAGGGCTGTTTATTTTTGAAAGGAGTGCAAACAGTTTGCTTAGCTGTGTGTTTAATATACTTTAAAAAAAACCCTTCTATTCTACTAGCCCTTTATTTTCCCTGGAAAAAGCATAGTTTTAGTTGAATGCATGTTGTAATTCATGTTCTCATTTGCATGAAGCATGTTTTTAATCTGAAGTTCACGTGCTATTAACAAAAACACTGTGCTTTGTACAAAATTTTGAAAATCCTTAACTAATAATCTTACCTTACACACACCACATAAGTGCTGCTGTACTTAATGCCTTATTTGACATATATCTAGCCTGCGGGGAGAGAGCAGCAGCTAATTTGCAGTTCTAAGTGGTAGGACAAGCTGAATCAGTATACTTTGAAATGCTTAATAGATACAAAATCAGAAACCCAAAGCAGAGGCTGAGATCTGTATTTTTGTGCTTTTTTCATTAGTTCTTATATGTGTATGGGATGTGTGTTTGGATTCCTGAAACAGGCCTTTCCAGACAAAAATGGGGGTCAAAATCTGACATCCAAAACACATGCCTTTAATTCATAAAGAGAAAGGTGCTGGTCTGGATTTACTCATGGTGTGAGTGTAATAATAATTTTAGAAAAAATGAACGCATTGATTGCCTGTGGTCCATGCAAGCCTGATGTATGGAGAGGAGGCCAACTTTTTAATGGAAGAGGAGATTGTGATAAGCCTTTTGGTTCCCCTCACATCACTGTGACCTGGCAAAGGGCACACTTCAGTATGATCATAAGCACATGCACTCCTTGGCTCCCCTGGCATGTGTACATTTGGTTATTTGTTGACAATAAATTAACCTGCAGGCATTTAATATGCAAACTAGGTAGCATGCAAACCAGCAATAGTTTGCCAGTGCTGTAGCAGCTAAAGAGAGCCTCTTAAAATCCTTTCTTTTTATAAGATGTGTTTTTCAGATTTAATGCAGTTGTCAACAGTAATTATTGATATCTCTATTTTATTGAACTATATAGAAAACCATGACCTCGGTTCTATTTGCATAATTAAGGACACAAGGTGCTTAAGCGGCTTGTTTGTATTAGCTGTTGTTGACACCCTTTTAGGGGGTACCCACCATAACTGGAGGCAAACAGTGAGGAACGTGTTGGTGTAGCTGTGCTAGTGGAGGGTTATGCCAGGGCTAGTAAGTCCTGTCTGTCAGTACATGCATTCGAGCACACCACTGTTTGTGCAGCTATGGAGCACAGACTGGAGCAGCTTCTGGTGGGATTGAACACAGAATAAATGCACATGTTTATTAAACTTGGGTGTTAATTGCGTTTTGTGATCTGGCTTAAGGGAGTAGTAACTGTTCAAGGACTACCAGTATCATTATAAACAGCGTGAAACTTGAAAAAATTCTGACAATTTGCCTGCACTTAACGGGTCTTAGAATTAGGTTTAACAAGACTGAGGAACACATATCTTGCTTAGAGCAACTGTAAATTAAGTGTTTGTTGAAGCAAGGATTTTAAAGAATTTATCAAATATTGCTGGCATCAACACTGTAGTATTACAAAGCACTTCTTTAAAAAACCCCACCATTTCTAAGAGCAGACTTGATATCTTCTCTATCCTGTGCTGGATAGAGCTGCTTAATAGAACAGTTTGCAGTTATTTTGCTGAAGAATGTGAGTTTTCAGCAGTTGGTCCAAATCTTCTGTTTTACAACTGCAAACATAAAGAACATATAAGACTGGCTTAGCATGCGTGAATGGAAAGGTGCAGTTGTCCAACTCTCAATGTCATGTGTGGCTAACAAGTATTTGTTATCTGTAATAGTGGAAAGTGTTAGTTTCCCGATTGACTTTCAGAGAATATTAACAGTTTTTTCTCTTGTTTTTAATAGCTGGAGTAATTGAATGGGTAGCAAAACTTTTTATTTAGGTATTTTCATTGATGTTAATCAAGCTAAATAATTTGTTTCATTGAACTTTCTCTTAACTCAAGATGATAGTTGAAATTGAAGTGGAAAACAAATTATTGTGTTGTTGTTTTAATTAAATTACTGATTTGTATGTAAACTCAAAGCACTACCTTTGGCAGGTCTATGGTGAAACATGGTAATGAAACCTGACAAGCTTAGGAATTTGTTTCTTCATGTGCAAAAGGAATGTTGCCATATTTTTTCCTTCAGTATTGGCAGACATGAAGCTTTTGGTGTTGTGTTGATGCTTGCAGAGCATTACTAATTATCAAAAGCAGTTGAGCAACCTTTGCTTAGTTCTGGCAAGCTATCTGACTTAAGTGTTAAATGATTCAAACAGTTCCGTAGAAGAATCTGCTTTTCCAAAACTGTTACTGGTTTGCATTGTTCGTTGCAAAATTTAACAGTAGGAAAATGTTTCGTGGTATGACTTTAAGATGATTAATGGAAAGATCTGCCTTTGAAATAAGAACGCTGTTGACATATTATTTATTTTGAAACCGTCTCTTTAAGATGTAGGCTTTTTTCTACTTCATTTCATTCGTATATTGTGCCAGGAAGTCCAGAGTTGAAAATTTACTTTATTAGAACAGTTGGGTTTTCTCTCCATTGTTCATTATTTATTTTTCTTTTTAAAAAATATAACAAAACCTTTTTGTTCCTTGGTTTGTGTAAGACAGCAGTGTATAAACCACTTCTGTAAAAATAAAAATATTTTGTTGATGGAGTTGGTGAAAATTACATGAAATTCCTGTGGTGGTTTTTAATACACAATTTTGGATCAGAGATGGTTTAAAATTCTTTTTTTGTGTGACAATAGGACTTTTTCTTTACACAGCAGAGCTGTATTCTCTTTGTGCTCAGATCAAGCTCCTCTACAAGTATAATTGTTAGCCGAAGACAAGTATACTCACCTGTATGAGTATCATAGATTCTTTTTTCTATTTATGTTTCTGTGGGAGAGAAAAGCAAGATTTTTTTTTTTTAACCTGAGTTCTCAGATGAATGGCAAATTGCATAGTATGTTGTGTATGAGACCATGGTAGGACTGGGAATTGGGGTTGAGACGTGTGGGCAATTATATTCAAACTTCCTTGAGGAAGGGAGAGGTTTGAAGAAATTTCAGTTAATAGTGATTAACTCCTTAGCAAGTAAACTTGCTGTCTTGTTGTAGACAAAGCTGTGACTATTAAGACAATTGCATTTTATAGTTTAAATGCATTTATACAGAGAAAAGCCTTTTCACAGTAGAAGTGGATGTGTATTTCTTTAAAAAAAAAATCTGGTTAATAGAAAAGCAGTAATTACAAGAATTCTTATTCCCACATTTTGAATAGTAGAGCATAGCTGGATCATTTCCCTTTCTTCTGCTTTTTTACTAACACAGATGGTGGTTTTTCAAAAATGTAGAAAAATATTTCTTAAAGTTAGGATTAATAGCTGCTCTGAAATTTTAATCATTCTAATATTTTTCTCAATTTGCATATGAATACTTGAAAATTGCCATTAAAATTGTAGACTGTATAGTACAAATCAGTTTAATGCTTTAGCTCCTGTATTGCCTAAGAACCCTACTGGGGTTTGAATGGGGTACATTTTGGTAAGTGAAATATAAGCATCATATGTCCTGAATAGCTCTGCAAGAATTGGTGAATAAGTGTGCTAGACACTTTGAAGGACATGAAGCAGGAGGACAAATGTTGTGGTGACAACCAATACTTTTATCATTATGTAATGTGCAACTGCAAGCTGTTTGAAGGGATTTTTGTTCAGGATAATGAAGATCAGTGATCCTTCCATTTACTTAGTCCAGCTGAACAGTGGCAACCTGCTTTGCAAGCTGTGAAAATAGAATTGAGTGTATCCTTTACCTTTCAGTTAGTAAAGTGTATCTAGTTTTTTAAAACTTGGTCCATTTTGTTGTCTCATACCAACAACTGTACAGACATAACTATCTTTAAAAGCACTTTGAAATAAATGCCAAGTCAACAATGTGTAACTGGTTTTCAGGATGTAAAATGCCCTTTTTTTTTCCCCTATCTAAATTTTCAGGAGTTTTGAAAAGCTTTGCATAAGGGCCAAGTTCAGTCCTTTCTGTCAAAGTTACAATCCAGTCTTGACTCTAGCAATATCAGCAGGAACACTCGGCTTTTACCAAGGGTAGACGTTAGGAAAATGTGTAGGTTTTGTTAGAGAAAATAAAAATCTTTTCTTCCTCTTCACTTTCATCCCTATCCTTGGTATACAATTGTATGTGAAATAGCAAAAGTGTTTCCAACACACTATGCTTCTACACTTCTGTGTGAGTTTAAGTGTACAGTCTGAACCATGTTCTCTTGTCTTCTGATTTCCCCCTTTTTGATTTAGCACTGTTAGGAGGGATGGTGTTCAGAAGGAAGAACTGAAGCAAAAATCTTCATACAAATGTATACTAAAACGAACAGGTTCACAATCTACAAATGCTATGATATTCTAGGACATTTATACCCTGCAATATTCTTGTAGTCGAGCTGGTAACCTTTTGTGTCTAGGTATTGTTTGACCATAGTATGTCTTGCGTGTTGATTGCCAGCATTATTTTTTTTATAGAAGTAAAATCTTTCTGTATAACAAGGTCTTCATGGTTCTATCTTTGATATTTAGCATGCAATCCAAGTGCGGCTGGAGTTTTGAGATGATGGATAATAGTATCATACAGGTATAAAAGAAATTTTAAAAGTCAAATACCCTCTCTAAATCTAAGCAGTTTGCTAATAAATATTTGCAGGAATTAAGAATGACAGTGCTGACAAACTCCTTCATAAACCAACAACAATTCCAGCACTTCTACTAAAGTGCTTTACAGATGCTAAGCATCCAGCCTGGAAATCAGATGTGTATTGTTCCCACTTCACAGACAGCAAAACTGTTGTGGAGGGATTGGTTTCGCTCCGTGACTCCAGGGCATCTGTGCCAGCTGGAAGTAGAGCAGGCTTGTCCTTGACAGTCAAGGTGAATAGGGGAGAAACAAACATACTGTGCCTGTTGTTTTACTGTTATGTTGGGTTTACCTGCTGCTGGAAGTGTTGCACAAAGTTGGAAGGTTTACATTGTGATGCTGCCAAATTGGATGGCTCACAGACTATATAGCGGTTGTCAAATCCCCATGATGTTCCTGAGGTGACCCATAGTGGTGCAAACCCTTCTGCTTGTTCAGACTGTTACAAGTTGATATTAAAAAAGAAAAAAATCAAAAAATAATAATTACACCCTCATTACTTTTGCTTCTTATTCCTCCTTTTCTGTTTACTGTTATTTTATTTATAGGTGTTGATTTTAAAATCAAAACAGTAGAGCTAAGAGGAAAGAAAATTAGATTACAAATCTGGTAAGTAAAACGAATGTGCAACCAGCAGTATGTTTTAATTTTTATGTTCTAGCATGAATTAATATGCTTGTCTAATATTATTAACTGTTATAAGCTGGTTTAGCTCTTAGCCTATTCTTTCTCTCTTCCATTCCCACAAGACTTAAGCAAAACCAAATAGCTCTTAGATTTTTGTGAGGGTAAAGGAGGAGAAGGAGAGAGAAAGTTAGAAATAGGACATTAATGTAATTACTGAAATGTTAATGCATCACAGAGGTCTCAAGCCCCTTTTCCTAGAAAAATTAGATCACCTACACAAGAAATAAAATAGGAGTTCTACAAACGACAAAAGATGACTGTGTTAAATAGACACTAGAGAAAGTACACTTTGTTTTTTTTATTTTCTGGACTGTTTAAAACTGGCCTTCATTGTAACAGCAATTATAAACCAACTGTGAAGTATTTTCTAAACTGTTTTTCTAAAACTTGGTATAGGCAGTGCTGTTTCTTTGATGCTATATTAAATAACTTTAAATGAAGGGCATTCAAGATGAAGTAAATTATATTCCCTCTAAACAGCACCGAGAAGTAAAACAATCCCATACAAATAAGAGACTATACCTTAACTGGTACCGATGGCCTACTACAGAAAGCTCAAAGTCTGAGCTAAGCTTTTCATTTCTGGAGTAGGTTACATGTTTCCTGATAATGATTCTCCATGTCAATGATTAATACAGTTTTTATTGTTTAGAAATTATTGAGCTTAAGAGGTCCTTTGTTTTGCAGAGTAGTACAATACATAAACAGTTATGAGAGAATAAACCAGCTATGTTCTATACATTAATCTTATATACTACTATGTAGAAGCTTAGCTTTGGTTTATTAACAGTGCGTGATGCATAATTGGCATTGTAGTTAAACTGTTAAAGCTGCTAACAATCCATAGAGGGGGAAAAATGCTCTAAATATACTCATTACATTTTTGGGATATTCTGGTGGTTTTTCCTTCTTAACTACATGGATGCAGTGAATTCAGCTTACTAACTCCTCTTGGCAGGTCACCATCAACTGTCTGTCACACCATGTGTCTGTCTTGCTTCCCTCTGAGTTAACTGCTGCTTCATCTTTGGTATCATCAGTCACCTAACACTTGAATGTTAGTGGCATGTCTTCATCCATCATCTGTCCCTGTTTGGAAACCTATGACTACAAGGCTGGCAGTTGAGCCAGCAATTGTTAGCCAGGGTCTGCTGGAGCTGACAGAGGTAACAAAAAATTCTGATATGGAGATGCTACTGTACACCTGATATGAATTCTTGCTGTGAAATGTGCTAAGCTTATCAAATAATTTCTTCATGTTGAATAAATATTTTTAGGAGAGATGTTTTGTTGCAAAAAGACATGTTTAAACCATTATTTTCCACATATAGAGAATATGCTATAGGATATAGGAAACTTTTAAAACTAAAAATTGATAGATTGCTAAGCTGTGACCATTACTCCTGTGTGAAGCCCTGCTAACATGGTGGAGAAAACACAATGTAAAGAGTTAATATTTTAAAATATGATAAAATTCATTAACACAATATCCTGCTCCTAAGTGTCACTTTCTCTCCAACAGTGGCTGTTAAAATGCTGTTCTTATACTTAATCCTTAAAACTGTCTTGGAATTTTTTGGAAAAGCAATTAGATAAGCACTCCTTTTGCTAATTTATCCTGAATTTATGTTGTGTATGTGGTTGGGCCTATTTATAAACTCTTACTATCATAAAGTCACAGAATCATGGAATCATTTAGGTTGGAAAAGACCCTTAAGATTATTGAGTCCAACCATAAACCCAACACTGCCAAGTCCACCACTAAACCACATCTCTAAGTGCCACATCTACCCATCTTTTAAATACCTCCAGGGATGGAGACTCAACCACTTCCCTGGGCAGCCTGTTCCAATGCTTGACAACCCTTTCGGTGAAGAAATTTTTCCTAATATCCAACCTAAACCTCCCCTGGTGCAACTTGAGGCCGTTTCCTCTGGTCCTATCACTTGTTACCTGGGAGAAGAGACTGACCCCCACCTCACTACAACCTCCTTTCAGGTAGTTGTAGAGAGCGATAAGGTCTCCCCTCAGCCTCCTTTTCTCCAGGCTAAACAACCCCAGTTCCCTCAGCTCCTTATTGTACCTTCAATTGTTAGATTAAAAGAGGAAAGCAATTTAGCAAGTCAAACACTTGGAAGTTTAGAAATACAGACTTAAGTTGCATGGCTGATCCTAAGTCAGTCTCCTTTCATACCTACACAGAGACAGAATTAAGGTTGCCTCGTGCTTCCTGGTAGTCTTATGTACAACAATTACAGTAACTTTACTACAGAAAACTGTTACTCGGTGAGCAGATAATTTCTAAAGTTTATGCTTATCTGTTTTCTTAAATGACTAAGGTCACATTTCAAAGCATCAAAGTTTGATTATTTTTGGTAGTCATTTGATGATTCTACTTCATAAATCAAACAAGAACAGTTTTAAAAAAAAGTTTGGTATTTTTATGGTCACTTGACCTGTCTCTTCACTGACCCACTCTATCAGCAGAGTGTTCTCCACAGAGCTTTACCACTTGCATTTATAAAAAAGCAGTACTATGTTGAATATATCAAGCAATTAGGTGTGCAAGGCATCCTTTTGAAGGCAGCTTTCACACCTGCTGCTGTTAGTAGAGTAGTATAAATATCAGACTTGTCTCCCGTATTCCTTTCACAATGGGATACTGTGTGCTAAGGATCACAGAGGTGTCTGCTCTCGCCTCTAGCTTACCTGTTTCTGACTGGTCCCTGCTACCTCACAGTACCTCTTCCCCCGTTTCCCTGATTTTCGGTCAGGGAACAACCTCCTGCTCCTTAGATTATGAAATGGTAGAGCAGCACGGAGGACGCAGAGTAGTGTCCATCTTCTCTGGGCCACCTGGAACACTAGTAGTGCCCCTTGGGCTGCCAGAAGTAGTAGATACAGTAAATGCGGCTGCGTTGCAGTTCTTGGTTGAAACAAACTCCTATGTTCTGTGAGAAGTAGTGCGTGCATGCGGCTCAGGCCATGGGGTAAAGTAACCAGAATTACTGGATAGTGTAAGTGTCCAAGTGAACCTGAGCATCTGTGAATCAGCGCTTTTACAAAGCTTGTAAACGACCAAATAATAGGAACCCCACTTTCACGCTTTGAAGTGTAGGTGTGCCGGGAGTTGCTGGGCAGGACAGGAGGGTGTCTGACTGTGCCCTCTTACCGGAGTCATCCGGGTGCTCGGCTGCCACAAGCAGCGGTCACTTCTGGCTTCCTCACCAAAAGGACCTGGTTACTGGAAGCTGTAGTGCCCTGCCACTGGGCCCAGTTCCCTGCTGGGGAGCCAAAGGGGCTCTCTGGTATCTCTACAGGTTTAATGGTCAAGGAAGCCAGTGACCTGGTGAGATAACAGTCTGATTTGCTTCAGAAGGTTGTTTAAATTGGTGCTTTATCATAAAAAGTTCACATTCTGCCAGCTCGGCATTTTCTAATGGACAGTTGTTGTCTTGGAAAATCTCTGGGGTGAGGAGTAGTCTGAGGAAAAGATCTGTCCTGGAATATAACAGAATGTAGTTCCTTCTGTTCAGTACCTCTGAAACAAATTATTTCATATAATAAAAGATTTTAAATATATTTGTGTTTTTTATGGGAGGAAAAAGCTCAGCTTGACAAGTAGAATTAACCTCTAAAATGACTGAAAAACATTTTAAAAAATATTGCCTCTAGGTTCCATAAAAGCACAGAGCATGTGAAAGTGTTAAATTAGTGTTAAATTTTTATTTATGTTTAAAAATATTTTCCTTTCTATTGCCACTTCACAGCACCACTCATAAAAAATTAATTTAACTTCAGAGCCAAAGACAGTTTTGAGTCTATGTGTTTGTTTCAAGCAACTGTTTTAGATAGACACAGAGAACATTTATGTAAAACAAAAATTATCCAAACCTATTTTAATTAAGATCAGCTGTATTTGTATTGTATTTTATGCAGTCTGAAATAGTGAGAATATGACAAGTCAGCACTTGAAAATGGGCTTTGTGTGGGGTTTTTATTTGCTTTTGTTTGGTGTAATGGTTGTTTGTATTTTTGGAGTGATGTCTAGTTTACAGTTTAGAAATACCAGTGTTTTTCCATTAGAACAATTTCTTGAAAAAATCAATAAAAGAAAACCTCTTTTAGCATTGAAAAAGGAGTAATCTGTTGTATTTTTTTCAGTTATACCAAATTATTAAGTTGTAGTAATTTATTATTTGGACTTCTGGAGTTTGAACTAGCAGCAATTAGTATCACTTCTGAAATTCGTGAAGTTGTGTACTGTTAGCCCAGTTAAATAATGCTCGTCTCTTCTTCCAGCTTTCTGCTAGTGCTTCAATAACTATCTTTACTAAAATACTCCAGCTGCAGGAGTGTAAAACATCAATGAAAATAGTACAACAAACTTACTTGCTCCAGCACCACACATGAAAAGAAGGCACTTTAAGTTGATTTTAATATTAGCTCTGCATTAGAGGTTGTCATTTTTTCCTCAATATTGGAAGAATTTACTGCACATTTTCATGAAAAATAAGATAGCGCCTGGTAGAAGATGAGATTTTCCATGTGAAAGATCACCTTGGTACTCTTCTCGAACTGCAGCTTATTTAGGTAGCTTGGGGTTACATTCTAAACTTACTTATTGCAAAATAGTCTTCCAATTTTCACCTTACTATTTGAAGGTTAGTACAATGTTAATGTAATGTTAGAGACCACAAATTCAGCTTATTTTCTTCCACTTTTCAAAGGAAACAAGGATTAGAATATCGTGCTTGCAATCAGAAACCTGTTGATTGGTTTCATTTAAACTTGCTGCAGCAGTAGAGGCATTGGTTGTGTGAAATGTGGGGAAGTCAGTGACTGAAAGCAAAGCAAAGAAAGTCAACCATAATCCACTGTAATTAGCATGACTGGCAGGTGACAGTCAGTGGCCATCTGGTCATTTAACATATGTAGTGGGCAGCCAGGCTCTCCATGGGTGTTTTAAACTGGCCACAGCACGTGGTGTGTCTTGAATAGCCAGCAAGCCAGACTACAAGTTGTGTGATATTTGGGTGAATGACCTACACAAAGGGGAGTGCAGGACCTGAGGGTACAGCTGCCAAGAGGAGCAGCAGCCTGGGAATATTATAAACTTTTCAAGAGCCCGAGGGTGTTGTGGGGTGAGGAGAGGCTAATAGTACCAGGTAGACTTGGAGATACAGCACTCAGCAGGCTAGGGGAAATGTGGAGTTGGAGATAGCTGGAGTGGCAGAGTGTAATGTTGCGTAGTTCGCTCCATCACCTACCCCTAGGCTTATCCAGTGTGTTGATGACTGTCTTCAGGGTAGTTGAACATGAGTGGTTTTATTTCCCCTCTGTTTTTCTAATGTACAAACCAAGTGATCTGGTAGCCCCTTTGTGATGGAGTAGCTAAAGGTCCTTAGCACTGACCTGAAGGCACAGCCAGGTGACTCTGAAATAGCCCCCTTATGTCTGTGTTCTGGAAGGGGCACAGAGAAGGGGGGGAAGACCGGACAGCAAAAAAAAAAAAAGGCAACTTTTTCCATTATTCTGGCCAAAGCTAGAATTGATGCATTCTTCCACATCAGGTATGCCCTTCCACCTGCCATCTAGTTATGTCTGCTCAGAGTGATGGAACTAGAGGGGTCCCATCCTTAATATGCTTGATCAGTAGGCTGGATTAGCAACAGATGGCAGGGACTGCTCTACAGAGTCATAATTCTGAGAAGTCTGTTCGTAAGCACTAAAGCAATGTTATCCATATGTGGAAAATCAACGGTTCATACCAGAATTTTTAAAGTTTTCGTGGAGTAAATGTCCAAAGGACCTTTCAAAAAATAAATCTGACCATAGCAAAGAAGTAATGGAAGAGAAAGTAGAGTTATTTGCTCTAACTAATACTTATATATGTAATTTCAGCTGCCAGAACTTGTATTGCTTTAATAAAAATGCCTCATTAGTGATAAGAAAACAACCAATTAACCATCTAAAACTGGTCTGGAATACTACTAGAGCTTGACATCATTGAAACAGGCTACCTGTTTTCATCTTCTGTAGGGTCCCAAAGGTTTGTATGAATGCAATTCTGAAGTTCTGAGTAGAGAATGGGATTTGAATAAAAAAATGGATGCAGTAGGAATTTGTCCTCTTCTGCCCCATATTGCAATGCCATTGGCTTGCAGTGAAGTATTAGTCAATATTTTTTCACAGACTATGAAGTAGAGGTTTCAAATCTTTTTTCTAGTGAACACTGCTTTATTTTGTGAAGTCACTAGCAAAGATTTGTTGCTATCAAGTACGCTTGTGGCAATTTCAGGAGAAAGTTAAGTATTTCACTTTTAAACCTGCTTAGTTGAAATTCTTAAAGATTTTATGATGAGCAAGATAGGTTTGTGGTAGTTTACTGCTTTGTGTGCATAGACTTCAAAAGAATTAATTCTTCAGGACAATTGATGTGGCATTTTGTGAACATGACTTTTTTTTTTTTTTTTTTGGTAACAAGTGTTTCAGGTCTCCATTGTTAATCTCATTCCTAAATTCATCCTCCTCCTCCTTTTGTCTAAAATGTGACTGTTAAAGAGAGTTCCTTTTGAACTTTTGGGTCCCAACACACATGCACACATTTTCCCCCATCCACTCTTAATTTTGGTCCATCTTTTGACTTGTTCTAACAGTGACATTTCAAAATTATCCATTGACTCTGGGAGCTGAACTCAAGCAGCAAATGCCTGATCGCTTTGGAGCACTGTATAACTTACTTTCCAGTTGTGATACCAGTCACATTTTAAGACTTAGGGTATGCACCAGCTATTTTTTTAGTATAACTGCCAAAAATCTTCCATAAGCAGGCTTGATGATATGATTAAAAGCAGTTCACAGGTTTTCATGGTTCAGTAAAAAAATAACCCGTCTCATCTACTTTGGAATATAAGCCATAGCTAGTATGGGCGACATGGTGTCATTGCTGGAAAATAGTCTCCAGCGTAAATGCACCCTGTCTGAAATACCCACAGTGCTGAAGGTGAGAATGGAAATGTTATTTGAACACCTCAGATTAGTAGATGTAAGCATGAAAGCCAAGTATCTACTTTCAAAAGCCATACCACGTAGTGGTTGCTCACTCTTTTCATTCACTTCTGCCAGTAGCTTCTGCATTAGTTTTAGAACCATGGCTGAATTGCTGTGGTTGATCCAAAAAGGCTCTGAAACCTCGAATCGTAAAGATCAGTGCATTGCTCATTTTATAGTTGGGTGTCCAGCTGTGTTTGATAAGCATGTATCTGTTTCTTTTTTCATTTTTTCAGGGCTATAAAAAAAAACCAAAAAACAAACAAACAAAGAAACCCCAACAACACAAAACCAGCTTCTTCTGCTGGTATGTTTTCATTGGACAGCTTCATTCTCAGACACATGTGGAACTGTTTGGTGGCCTTTCTTGGTGACGTTAGTATGGGATAAGTAGTGCAGATACGAAAACTTTTTATGATTGAAAGTACTGCTCCATTTTTTTTTTTTCCTGAAATTCACACATATAGAAGGAAATGTTTGCTATAGAGTGTCTAATGAGTGTGGGGGTATTTTTATTAAAATGTAAACAAAGTTATTCTATACTTTGCAAATTGGTGAAATATTTGTGCCAATGTTTGCTGCTGCTTCTTAGGGACACAGCAGGTCAGGAGAGATTCAACAGCATTACCTCAGCTTATTACAGAAGTGCCAAGGGAATTATTTTGGTGTATGATATCACCAAGAAGGAAACATTTGATGATTTACCAAAATGGATGAAAATGATTGATAAGGTAGGCCTTAAGTATTTTCATGTATTTTTTTTAAGAAGCAATTTTTTTTTCCTCAAAGGTGCTCTGTAAGACTTTTAATAGCATTGATATAGGATTATTAAACTAATGCCAACTAGTTTTCACTGGATTCTTTTAGCCAGGATTTAACATTAATGTGTTTTTGTTGCAAAATGGTTGTCCATTCCTGCTTCCTTGAACTACAGCTGTCCTAGTTAGAAGTGTCAGTGGAGATCTGTAACATTACTCATTTACCTGTGCACTGGGGGGAGAAAAAAGTTTTATTTCCTGTCTGTGAAATAAGGTCCTTATGTTCATTCTTAGAAAAACTAGAACAGCTAGTTCTCCAGTCATGTTTTAAAAATGGAATTTAAAAATTGAAGTTGAAAATTTTTGAAATAACGTTTGGGAAGAATGTTTACATATAAACTGTGTAGGTGTGGTTCCTTATTTAGTAGAGGAATTGCCCTTTTTTTAATATAGTGTTTGCATTACAAAATTTTACGTTTCTAGGTTTAGTTAATGAAAAATGTTTTAATTGCAGTATGCTTCAGAAGATGCAGAGCTTCTATTAGTTGGAAATAAACTGGACTGTGAAGTTGATCGAGAGATTACTCGACAGCAGGGAGAAAAGGTAAGGTCTAACCAAATTCTGAGTTACTGTTAGAAGAAAAACTGCAGTGGCATTGCTGCTGACGGTCCATGGCTACTCTTGTTCAGACTGTTAGACCTAAGGAGCATATTGAGAGTGGTCGTATTCTGTCAAAATCTATATGGTATTTACTTTTATAGAATGTCCAGTTATATGCATTCCTGCTGGAGGAGTATGTCTTTGATCTAAAGAAAGAGTAAACTACAAGTTGGCTGACATTACACAGTAGTGCAGGGTATACTCCTTTTTGTGCTCTGAAAGAGGACATAGTGAAGACTTGAATCACAAATGGAGATCTCTCTACTCAGGACATCTTTGTGAACCTTCTTCCAGACATTTGCTTTTCGGTAGTATTTTAGGACAGGCAACAGCCCTGCTTGATTACTTAGCTCACCTTTGTTTTCATGTTTCTTTTGTTCTCTTCCAACTCCAAAAGTGGTAAGGAACCTGACGAGAATACATTTTAGGATAACACTCATAGCACCATCTTGATCAGGACACTATCAGTATGGACATACACAAACGTTTCCCTTCAGCTACCCATCATGTATTTGGAAGTAAAGCATTTTCTGTTAGAGAGTTAAGGCTAATTCTTATATCTGTACCTCCCTTTTCTGCATTTTAATAATAAGGTTGAGATTAACTCTTCTGAAAAGTTCTTACTTTTTGGCAATCTGCAGCAAGGCACATCAACTGAAGACATGAATTTCTCAGATTTAAGTCTGGAAAAACGCAGTGCACTTTTCCAGTAAACCAATTTTAAGTGAAAATTAGCTATATGTGCCAATATTTGCTGTACATTGGAGATTCAGGATTATTAATTGAATTAGACTTCAGTCACAGATTTGGGGAAAGTTGTGGGGTTTTTTTAAAGGTTTTATGAGGGTTGTATATTTGCTGTTTGTGTATATCTTCATCTAGTTATTTTATTCTCTCTTCCATCAGTTTGCACAGCAAATAACTGGGATGCGGTTCTGTGAAGCAAGTGCCAAGGATAATTTTAATGTGGATGAAATATTTCTAAAACTTGTTGATGACATTCTGAAAAAGGTAAAATATTCAGGTGGTAGTTCCTCTGACCACATAAATGATCAGTGTTTAAATAATGACTGCAGGTACTTGTTGGGAGGACATAGAGGGCGAGTGCACACAGTTAGGTGAAATTTTTGGTTAAGACATAGCGGACATGATGTAGTTTACAGACTCTGCTGAACATTTCAGTTAATAAATACTGCTGTTGAATTTGGTAAACATGTGCTCCTATTTGCTATACTTCCTCTTTCCTGTAACTTCACTATGTATCAGCAGCTGACTATACATTTGCCGCTTTCATTCGTGAGCAGTTCTGTTGTATTTTGTTGTAATTGGTTTAGGAAGTGATTTTATTTCAACAATGTCTTGTAACTTCTTTTCTGAAAGAAATTCTTAACACAACTTTCTTGAACGTAGTTCACTAAAAGAACCAAAAGATCCTTAAATTGAGGCTTTGGCTGAGAGTGAACTCTTGAAACGAGTTCTTTTTCCTGAGTTCTATGCAGATGACTGTTTACAGGTGATTTTTCTTTTTTTAAGATGCCACTGGATGTTATAAGAAATGAGTTGTCCAACAGTATCCTGTCCCTGCAACCAGAGCCAGAAATCCCACCAGAACTGCCTCCTCCAAGGCCACATGTCCGTTGCTGTTGACTTGTTACTCCATACAGAGTGAAAAATAGGAGTGGGAGAGTAAAGAAAGTATCTGTACTACTCTGCACTACAATCATTTGGCAGTTTCTTGTTGCACTTTGTTATTCGAGTCAGAGCTACACACTAACTTGTAAATATGCAAATATGCAATCCTGTGTAGGATTCAGCTATAACATTTAATTATTACCCCTCTCCCTCACAATGATGTTTCATTCATTGCCCCAGTGTTATAAATACTGTACAGTCGGTGGGGGTTTACCACACTTCCAGTCGAGGAGGAGGAGAAATTAAATCTATACCTACTCTTGACATAAATGTTGTAATAGTTCTTGTTATTATAAACAGGCAGGCAGAAGCTCTTCTGGTATGAAGATAAGTATATGGTGCTTTGCTAACTATTTTAAAGACAAATTTTTTAAAAACAGAGGACTTTATGTACAAAGCTTCCATAATCAGCATTTTGTTTCCTTTTAATGTAGTGAAAACATTTTTGGCTGTAGCATCCTCTGCTGACTGGATTTATTGAAAAGCTAAGTTTAATTTTTGGCAGTCTTTTATTTATTTTGTTTAATGCTGCACCCTTTCTTTGTGTACCAAGACATCACATCTGGTGCAGATCTAAGATTGCACTCTGAAATAGCATATATAATTTTCTGCGTAAGCATAAACTTGGTTGCAAGAATCATTAAGTTTCAATAAAAGAATGGAGATATATTCAAGCTCTAAAAGAAGGTATAAAAAGCAATGCTGCTGTCCTAGACAAATTCTTTAAAAAAAAAAATTAAGATGATACATTTTCCTGTGTTAAGGAATATATATGTGTATTTGTCTGGACATCTGTAGGGTTGGGGGGAAGGGAACCTAAGGTAAAACTATTTTCTTTCCTAATGGTGGAAATTATTCCCATCAAGCAAATACTGTGTTAGGTTTTTGTCTGATAATGAATTTGTGAATTATATCTTTGGTATATCTTTTATTAAAATGCACTGTTTAGTTTAGCTGTGGTAAATCAGTAGTGACATATTTGAATAACTTGGTGTGTCCTGAATGTTGTGGTATTGAAAAACATTGTGGTCTTTCTAAACTAATGAAGTGCAAATAAAATTTTGTATTTATGAATGACAATGGAACTGCACCTGTTATTAGAATGGCAAGTATCAAATGATGGGTAAAAGGTAGAATCTGGAATATGGAACAACACTTGTTTTAATTTTGTTATGATTTAATTTTCAGTTTGACAGTTCCTTTAGGTGTAGTTAGAAGAGCAGCAGACGTTAGTCGTTCACCTTGATCACCACTCTGTTGGGAGAGCAGCTGATGACCTAGCCCAGCTGATATCTTCAAATAGCATGTGACTGCTTGTCATGCTATCTTAGCAGGTGGTCGCCAAACTATTAATTACACTGGCAACACAAGTATGAACCAGTCTTTTCCACACTACAGCTTCTCTACTTCTCATTCTCTGGTGCTGGAACCCATTTTGTTACTTTTGCCACTCTCCTAGCCAGAACGCTGGCACTGACCAGTAAGGTATACCACTGACTTAAGCAGCTTCTCTCTGTTTTCTGGAAGGAAAAAAGACACAACAAACTGTTAATGTTTTTAAAAAAAAAAAAAAAAAGAAAAAGCGCCCTTATTTCACAGAGTAAGCTCTGACATTCTAAATACAATACCATGCAGGTCTTTAGCACACCTGGATTTGAATTGACAAAATAAGGAAGCATGGTTGATATTTGTGCTTATTTCTTCTGCCACCTTGTGCCTAAATGGTTTGCTTTTTTACATAGTAAACTTACAGTTTACTATCCTATTGGTAAGATAAAATCAATTTCTAAAGCACTTGTAGGATTTCTGATGGTACTGTGGGCAATAGCAAGGAAGGGAAAATTATGGAAAATGAGTTTTAACTTGGCAACCATTTTATTTTAGCTGATTTGTTTTTATTTGTACTTAGAAACTTGTGATTTTTTTCCTGCAGTTTTTGAATTTAATAAAAATTAAGAAATTTGACTTAGATACATTTTCTTGTAATTCTGTGCTGTTTGTATATAGGTAGATTGGAATACCAGTCTCTTGTACCAAAAATTAAAAATTATTGCATTTGAGAAAGACATATTTATGTAAGAATGCTTGAATGTACTTGACTATTCATTGGAAATCATAAAAAGTTCAGGAAACCTGTTTGCTTTGCATCCATTATACTATGAGACTGAAGAGGGTTTTGTCACCTAGTTTTATCTCTGCAACTTTTATATGAGTCAAAAAAAGTTCATTCATGTCCTTGCTCCGCCCAGCAGGCATTTGCAGTGTGGTGTGGAAAGATGGGTGGGAAAAAACGATACTCTTGCTGCTCTGTTGCCTCGTATGGAAGTTCAGCAGTCAGCCCAACCCTTGTTGACATCTAATGATGGGCTGTTTGAATGGCCTACACAACCACTGAGAGATCACAGGATGAAAACAAGGGAAGATAAGCACTAGCTGCCGCTGTAAGTCTGTTCTAACTTGTGTTAGCAGATTGCTGTTCTTTAGGAGCCCTTGTTAAGGGTAGCCCATTCCCACTCTTCAGCAGCAGGGCGGCGGGGGGAGGGGGGCAGATTGTTTCCTCCTAATACCAAGCCCAACATGCTGTACCACTAAACTCATCAGATGCTGTGAGGTCTTCTAGTCCCTGGCAGTTTCTTCATGATGGAGAAAATACACAGGTGTGTCCTTTGATAAGCAAGCATGGCAAGCAGAAATCACAGGAGTGTCAGAAATAGCATAGTAACATCTGCTCCAAAGTAGTGGTGGTTTCTTAACTTTCATGAAGTAATAATAGATAGACCGTGGCCATTGAATGGTGGTTTGCCACCGATTTCAGTGTGGTTATGATTTAATCCAGTAAATTCCTGAAATGGCACAATTTCAGTGGTATGTCCATGTAGCACTGCATCTTGTACTAAAACCAAAGTTCATCTCCATCAAGAGACCGATGAAATATTTGATTGTGTCCATAAAGTTTTAGATCTGCCTATAATGGACATTCAGCTAGTGGGTTAACAGATCATTTCTTCATAGGTGAGCAGAAAGAAAGTAGGAAGACTGGAAATTTCCCTTGTGTAATAGTGAGTCACGATACGGAAACAGCTGAAAACCACTGGCTTACCAGGACATCTTGAATGATGCACTGTTGTGCTGTGTGTGCTAGAGGAATAGTGACAGTCACGTCTTCCTTTCAGCAGATGTTCTGCTCCTTCAGAGCAGAGATATGCAACTAATGTCAACATTTGGTACTTCTGAGGTAGGAGGATGAGAAGAAGGTGGAAAAAAGGACTGGAAGTTAAAAGCCAGGATACAGTGACTTGCTAAAGGAAATTCAGGGTTGCGTGTTTGTGCCCTTGGTGGAGATTTGAGCATTCCCCCATTTAATTTAATTTAATCTGTTATTTATGTCACCGCACTGAAGGGGCAGGAATTTCTGGCAGCAAAGGGTTTGCCTTAACTGGTTTGCCTTTTTATCATTTGTGAAAGTGATACCATAAACTGATCATTACTTAGAGTGCTAGATTTAAGCAGGATTGGGAATTCGGTAAGTATTTCTGACTTGGGCAAGGATTTCTAGTTAATCCAGTTAGCCTTGGAAGCCAATATTTGTCTTACAGACTAGTACTGTCTGTTGTCTAAATGGGTCTGTTCTGCTAGCTGTCAATGCTAGCATCGGCTCTGTGATCCTTCTGTTCAGTGCCTGTGCCTTTTTGTGTGTCAAAATCTCACTGAGATAAAGATTTATAGCAGGTACATTTCTGAGGTGGGAAGGAAAGCCAGGGGAAGGAAAAGGGGAACAGAGCAACCAAGCTAGTAAAGGAAGAACGTGAACAAAACCCTTTTCTAGAAGGGGAATGGGGAATGCAGCCCGTTTCCAGCTTGATTGCTTTCCTGTACTGGGAGTTCATTCACATGAGTTCATCTCTGCAGTTTGTGAAAGACAAAAAGAAACTGCACCAACCAGCAGGAATTCATTCTCCCTTCTTGTGTTGGCAGCTTTTCATTCAGTGGAAGCGGCAGTAGTTTTGCTGAAGCAAAGAATCCTTTCCCTGTAGTGAAAACGGTTCATTGCCGTACTAATGGCAGGTATAGCCTCCCTTTGGGGAGAAAAGGCAGAAATACTTTGCCTATGTCTTTCAAATTACTACTGTCATTTATACAAACTCTGGACTGTACTGATTGCAAGTCTTCCTTTTAAAATAGTTTAAATGGGACAATTTGAGATGTTAGTTCTTAACATTTTTTTATTTCATGTTGAAAGATGTCAAACCAGTTGGCTCTAGTTTTTAAGTAGTTGAATTTGCTTTGTCCTCACTAGTTATCAGAATGGCTGCATGAAACGTAGGGTTTGTTCACCTTTCTCTTCCTTCTGGCTTAGAACATTTCGACTGGTCAAAATATGAAGGTGGCATCCTAGTAGGTAGAGTCATTTGAGTGTGAGCTATAAATATGTTCGCACTAAATAAGGAAAAGCCGAAGTGTCAGAGTTCATATTAGGCTGAAACGATAAGTTTTGAGTACTGCGAGTGTTCATGGCATGGCTTGGATTTCCTGCAAGGGCGGGCGCACTGGTGGAAGTTGTCCATTAGGGGTCACTGAAGCTCCGCCAGTGAAGGACTCAGTTACCTGTGTTGTCGGATTGGTAGTTGCTTCTTGCTGCTTCCTATTGAGTTAAATGTCTCTTTTCCCAAAACTCCTGCTGCTTTTCCAAAGCAGCAACTTAAAGTGCAAGAGTGGTGAATAGCTGTGGGCACTGAAAAGAGAGCCAAAGAAATGCACGAGTGTATAGTCTTGGTACAAGGAAGGACGTATTGAAGGATTAAAAATAGGCACTTGTCTTTCTGTATGCGACGTTATGTTTGCTTAAGTATCTTTTCTGATAGAAGGGATATTTTTAGCTAACTTCCAGTTATCTGTATGATAGATGCAATTTGTTTAGTTGTACTTCTTGAGGATCATCCCCTTTGATGACTTATTCAAAAATCATTAAGTATCCAGATGGTCCTTCATCATTTCATAATAAATGAATCAAAACATAAAAAAAACCTCAGTGTGATTTATTACTTGTGTTTCTATCAGGACTCATAACATCTTTTTTTATTCTTAGAATTGCCCCTAAAATCTGTTCTTTGTACTACTACTTGATTTAGGTGGTCTTGAGTGAAATAATTTTTCCTTCCAACTCTGCCAAAATATACATAAACTATCTCTGATGAAGGGTGTTTTTCCTTAAAATTGTAAAGGTCAAATTTTCATTTTAATTCCAAGTACTTCAGAGGTCCAAATCTATACATTATTCTTCAAGGATGCAGTTCTATCACAGAGGATTACAGGGTCAATGCTATTAAAACAAAATTTTATGTCAGTCTGGGTAAGTGCCAGCCCTTGCAAAAGAATCTAGCTTTCTGTAGATCCTAACAGATAGTTATGAAACATTCAGTTTTTATTTTATTTATAATTTTAAGTTTTTATTTCCTGAAGATGATTTTGGTCTCTTAGAAAGGAGGAATCCTGTTTGGTGTTGGCTATGATTTTTGTTGTTACGAGGGAATTAAGATGCTTTTTTAGATTAAAATTGTTCTGTTTTCCTCTAACCCAGAGTTCCTTATCGTGTTCTCTAAAGCCTTCTGATGTTGCATGTAAGGGTTATAAAATCTAGCATGTTTATCTCAATGTGTTAGTACACACAATCCTACAGACACCTTCCCTAGCTGGCATGAAATTCTGGGTCCCTAAAAGCTGGCTAGTACTGAAGAAAGCAGTCAGTTTTCTTTCTCAGGGACAGTGATGCAAATTCACAGTAGCTATGTAAGCACAGGCTTTATGGAATTGGCCAAGCTTGCATGAAAAGCGGGAGGGAAGGCAGTAGGGCAACCGGAATGTGTTACCTGCCAAGTTATGAAATGACTTACTTTATGCTACAGGTTTCTGACTATAGCTGCTTCTCCTTGGTGGGTACTGCAGCTGCCTCTAATGGGGTTTCTAATGGCATGTCAGGAGGGGGACAAAATCCACAGAGCTCTGATAACCACTGGGAGAAAGAGGAGACAGAAACGTACATCTGCAGCCAGTGATGACCTCCACATAAGGGCATGGCTTTGTTTGCTCCGATGCAGTTTTGATTTTTAAGAACAGAGAAGTGGAAGGGACTGCTCAGGCCTCTTTAACTTAATCCCCCATGATTACAGGCAAACATAAAATAGAGGCTTTTTCCCCACTGCCATCCTATAATGGACAAGGATTAAAAGAAAACAAAGTTTTTCCCCTGCTGGGTAGGAAATCTTAATGGTAAACTTCTGCTGTCCCTGAGCTGATGAATCATAATAGTACAATGTTTTTTTCTTCCAAGAATTGGTCTGATTGCTTGCATTTTTTTTAGACCCACGTGGATTATCGATATCTGCAACATACTGCGGTAGTACATTCCACAGCATAACTATACAGTATGGGGAAAAGTGCTTCCCTTTATATTGAACCTATCATCTGCTAATTCATTTCATCCCCTAGCATTCCCTTACCAGAAGAAACAGGGAACAATTGTTTCCTTTTTAACTTTTCTGTGCCACCCATAATTTTAAGATCCTTTATCAAATGTTTCCCTCAGTCATATCCCTTGCAGGCTTGACAAGTCCTAATATTTTCAATTGTTCCTGTTAATGAAGCCATCTTATACCTTTAAACATCCTTACAGCCCTCCTCTACATTTTTTTCTATTACCATCTTTTTTCAAGAAGGCCAACACTTCATTCAAAAATGTGATTTCAGTGTAGGTTTACACAATAGCTTTTTATCTTTTAATCAGTTAATTTATCTAGAAGAGGACGTTTTCTTTTATCCCATGGCATCTTAGTATCTTTAAGAGCCTTCAGTGTGGGACGTGGTTGAATGGCTTTTGTAAATCCAGGTAAATTAGATCAAGTGGTTCTCTCTTTTCATGCAGTCTGTAATGGCTGGATATCACAGATATTATTAGATCCCCAATGTCATTTTTCTACATGTCTTCTATTCTTTGATTACAGTATCTCCCAACTATCCCATATCGATGTCAGTCTGATGTCCCTTAGAGAACTCTCCTCAGTGGAACATGAGTGGGAGGACAGACAAGATGGGTAGTTTTTGCACTAGACGTGTATAGTCACCACTCTAAGGAAAGCACAGGCAGGTTGCACTATTTCTGTCGGCTGAAGAGCAGATTGAAAGCAGTTTAAAAGCAGTGAAAATCTCCATGTTGACACATTTAAAATTTTAAACTTGGTTATGTTTAACTTGCACCACTGGCGTTGTTCTGGATACAAACCTGTACCAAAATAACTCGCCTTCGCAGGTTCTGGTGTCTGTGTATCCAGACAAGGGTTACTTAAAATGGCAACAAAATCAATCTTAATTGAAATCAGTTTGTTATTCTCAAAATCTTGTTATGGGCAAAAATGGGGACATACCTTATATGCAAAGCCAAGAATTTATTGTTGGTCTAATTGAAATCTTAGTAGACTTAAATAAAATGCAATAAACAGTTACTACGATTAGTCCTGTTACTAAATTTCACAGTCCCAATTATCTAATTAAATACTTCTCACTGTTTAAAAAAAGTTTTAAATTGTTGCAGAGAAACTCACGAGCACACGCACATACACTGGGTGGAGTGTGATGCTGATGGTTGGGTTTCCTCCTTGTCTTTGTCAGGAGGAATATGATGTTGGCAGCTTCTTCATCACTCTAGGCTCCACTTGGGGCTATTTTCATGTTTGCTGACGCACTCATACACCTTGTTCTTTCTTCACTGGTCTGCAAGTACATTACACCCACGTTTGCAATATATATTGCATTTTACATGTGTTGGATACTTGTTTTTTGTTCTCTTTTAATCCTCACACTGGTTTTGCCCAGCTCCAAATTGTGCGTATCTTTGACCACGGGTGAGTACTTGCATCCTTAGCGTTATCCCAAGCCCCCTCTTATCAGCCCAGGCCTGTATTTCCCTAAATTGCATCCAGTGTCCCCGCTTCTGAGGCCTCTGCTGCCGTACCTTGCCTCTATTCCATTGTAATTACAGTGGCCACTGTATGTTTGAGTCCTAAATACATCTTTATGTAGAATAACCAACTGCCACTACTATCTCTATAAAAATTATTACATCACATGATTAGAATAAGCAAAACTACACGGAATGGGTAGTAGCTGTCTGATCACTAGGAAAAAAAATGTTGTGTTAGAGCTAAGCAGACTAAACCAAGGTTTTCAGTCAGGCCAAGACAAGTTCAGCCAAAGAGGAGACCCAGACAACTACTCTAATAAGTAAGTCAAACATCAGATTAAAGAGGCATCACTTACAACAAAAATATTAGCAAAAAACCATATTGTTTTCTATAGATAGCTGTAGATCCTCTGTAGGTTCTTGCAAGGCATCACCAAATTAAAACAGGAGAAAGCTGTGTATACTTACATATGCTGTGGATGCTATGTCAATCTTAAGTTGTGATCCAAAATGAGCAGCGCCACTGAACTGCATCGGTGCTGGGAATCTGCATGGACATTGCTAGGGAAAGGATTGCTTTGGGCTTGCTCTGGTCTAGTCCCAGCCACTGACTACTGATAGCCATCAGAATTTGTTACCTGTGCTCCTGAAGATCATCTGATTTAGTTGCCTCTAGGAGAAATCCACATCATTTTCTCCAGCACAATTCTGCGATGTGAACTGAAGTGCAGTAAGAAGGGATGATCCTGATCTGAATTAAAATACTCATGTAGGCTTGTCTTGTATGGGATCAGAACCATGGTGATTAAAGCTCTTAAGTTGCATTTTTTATTTGCTGGAGCATCTTTCAGTAGCAAAGGAGGAATGTAAGAAATTAGGACTGGAAGCAGGAAACTAAACAAAACAAGTTAAATGTGAGAGGAATATGAGGTTGCATAGTAAATGCACTCAACCAACCAGTGAGATATTTCTGCAAGTGCCATGATGAGATATGAAATGTAGCTGTAAGAGACCGGGGTCATCTACGCTTTAATTAAATCAAGCTGAAAAATGCAAAAGCTCTGTTCATGTGGAAAAGCATACAGTGATGGTTCAATGGGCGGAAAAAAAATGCAAAGTAACAGTGTTGAAAGACAAGTGCCCTTCAAACTGAATCTCATTCTGCTAACTCCGGTCCTTATTTGTAACGTCTTGATCTCTTTCGCTGCAGTTGAGGCAAGGGATACTAGGCTATGTAAAATGCCAGCTAACATCTTGAATTACAAAAGGAAGGGAGAAAAACAAGATCTGATTCTGCGGTGCAACCATCCACTCAGAAGATGCTTTTCAATGCAAAAGTAATAACTGCATGCTATTAACTGTAACTGTAAACCTAAGCTCATATAATATTGTGTTTATTCCCACTGAGTGGGTTCCTGTGGGTCTGATCTTTTGCATCTCCTTAATCCCTGCACATGCTACTTTATGTATTTTCCTTTCTAATACTTTGCTTTGCTACCTGCTGTCTGTGTGCCACATGCAATTTTTGTAAGCATGCAGGATTATCTTCTTAGCAGTAGCTAGCAGCGGCTGGCATTTGCATGCTACCTTTATTCAATTCAATTACTGACTATCCACAGGGCAGTAATTGCAGTTTCAGGAAGCTAAGGTTAATGAGTAAATTGAGTTTTATGTCTTCCTGGGTTATAAGATACTGACGGGTAAAATATATTTGGATAGGATGGATTTAAATCATTGCAGTTGTGCTAGGCTGTGGTAGCAGCTCATAAAGAAAGTTTAGGTGTCTGCTGAAATTCAAAATGTTGTTGATAATGGAACCCAAAGGAGGATGGAGGAGAGCTATCCTGACCAGTTAAACTTCTCTTTTCCCAGTAAATGGCAACAGCATGCAATTAGGTCAGTGAGAAAAAGAGAATTTCAGATTTTCTGCAGTAAGATTAGCTTTTGCTGTGCATTGCACAGCTCTAAGTAAGCATCATAAATAAATATCAGTGTTTGAGAGACAAAAGGCTTAAGAGGGTTTTGTCTCATGTAGGGGTCCAAATGAAAATTAGACATTTGCCTCCAGGTGCCCACCCATCTCTGAAGAGGTCAGAAAGCAGTCCCTGGAGTACGTCAGTTATCAGCTTGATCAACAGGCATCAGGGTTGATTCATTAAATCAGCCATCCAATTCTAATCTGTCACCATCTAGAAAGCGAATTGCCATTGAATTAATATGGGGCTTTTTTATATGTTTCAGTTTTTCAAAAAACTTTAGCAAGTCAGTGGTTCCAGGGAAAGTCTAACTTGTCCCAGCTCTGCCATGAGAAGAGAAAGAGGAGGAGGTTATGCTGCTGTAATGGCTTTCTGAAAGCGGTATGCCTTTTAATAAAGCATTAACGTTCCCATTTTCCTATATGGCAAAAGAGAAGAGTAACTAAAATGAATAGGAGGGAGAATGCAAATGTGAGTAGGGATGTGGGACAGTCAACCCTCACATCTCAAACGTCGCACGCGAGTTAGTAATTCAGCTGAGAGTCAAATCTGCCCTGTGTTGCTTGGGGCATTCAGTGCCTTGTGCTTTCTGTCTTTCTTTAAATCCCCTGAGTCTCCTGCAAGGGGCTTCAGCGAAGGCTGACCACAGGCAGCTGGACCTGTTTCCTTCCTCCTCTGGCACACTGCACACTGACGCATCTGGTCAGCCTTGTCTTTGATCTCCCTTAAAAGCTCGTCGTTAGAAAGTATGTCTCAGCCATGACTGGCACCTTGACCTCTCTCCCAAGCACATGACCCGTCACGTCCCCTTTCTTTCTCATTTAACTCCGTACAAGGCCACGTTAGCAAGGGCTCAGAAGCTCAGTAACCACGTATCTGTGCTTTAACTGCTCAGTTGCGCTTGGCCACTGTTGCTTTAGGCAAGAAAATGAGAGGAGTGTTTGAGGAGAAAACAAAGAGAAAATGGAGAATGGATGGGAGTATATCACAAGTAGATTGAATTTAGATGAGGGAGTAGAAGTGGGGAAGCAAAGGAAGAAGACATGAGACTAATCAAGCAAATATTAATGAGGTACTGGAAGAAGAAATTGTGCCCGTTAGTATTAAACCTGTATTGTCAGCCTGTCAGAGTTAGTGGGGGTGATGCCTACCGTGTCAGCACTAGCTGAGCCGAGCCGAGCTCCTGGTGTGCTCAGATGAACCATCAAAGCAGCTTCTTGCCAGTCAGAAAAGGGGTAGCTGAGCATCGCACAGGCTGCACGCAGGCGGTCCCCAGGCAGCCCCGCTGAGCGCGCAGGGCTCAGAACCTCGGGCCAGGATCCAGGGAGCTGTAGCATGAAAGTCTTGTGCACGTTTCATACCTACAGGATGGGACCGACAGGAGCCTTCGGAGCACTATTGCAGTGGGAGCAGAAGAATTAGAAGGGATGGAGAAGAAGGAAGAAAGAAGCAGACATACTGAAATGGAAGAGAGAAACTGGAGCAAATGTTGATAATCTTAAAAGCACAGTCTAGATCTTACCAACAAAACTGTTAGTATATGAGTGGAAGCATCTTCCAACTAGAATCCAACTGTATGTACTTCGGTTGTTTCTAAAATGTGTGTGTAGGGCTACTTTGTGATGGCACGGGAAACTAGCCCTCTGCTTTTGTTAAAACTGTGCCAATAACAGCAGCAAAACCTCTTTTTCTAGCATTGCAATATTTAACTTGACATCCCATCTGATGCACAAGACAGCAGAAGCAAAAGGGGGAATGGATTAATGTAGGTAAGTATTTTCTGCATTGGATAAATCAACTTAATGCTATTATATTCTACCTTCTTATTCCTCCCCTGTGGATTCACAAGCACCTAAGCCTATGTCAAATAGTTTGAAAATGTTGCTGACAATCAGAAGGGCAGTGTTCTTGATGATTCACCTGTGGCAGAGCCATAATTAAGGAATTCCTCAAATTCTGAATTGGAATCATGAGTGCATTTTATTCTGTTTATTTATGTTTTATGGTAATGCAACACAACAAAGTTCTATCTTGGCCTTTGTTTGTCCTCACACCCTTTTTTTTAAATTTCCAAACAATATTGCCTATATTCCACAGTTCCTCTCTTAGCATATGGTCAGACGAGGGTGCACTCTCCTAATGACTAGTAGTTATTTTCTAATAATACTAATATTTCCATAACCAAGGTGGATGTTTCTAAGGGAATGACTGCATGAGTGCTTGCAGCTGTGTTCAAAACATAGTACAGCCAAAGACTGTCATGAGTGTATGTTACACACCCAAAATTCAGTTCCAAAGAGTGTTGGGGCTACATTTTAAGAGCTCATTTTAGTTTTTAGGCCTCTCCATGAAAATCAAAATTCTTGGTGTTGCAGGATTAGTCAACGGCAAAACCCAGCTGGAAGATGATTTTTTCTCCCACTGAAACTGTGGGTGGAGATCTGGGTTTGCATCCTTACTCTCCAACTATTCTCTGTTCCCGGCCAAAACAGAATTGGTTGGGATTGTTTAAATAACCCTTTAATAAGGGTTCTGGTTTTCTCATTATAGACACAAATTTCAGATCTGAGGTTCTGGTGTCTCCATAGCACTTTCCTAGGCTCTACGTGATTATATTAGCTCATGGCTCTAGTCCTAAAGAGAGTGTAATTTCATCCTCACATTTCAAAAGGTTAATCTCTTCTCATTAGCAATAAGGGGTCACATCACGTGGCTAAAAAAAATAGTAACATACATCTGAATTTCCTACCCATGTGAGCAGTGGAAAAATGAACAGGAGTGGGAAGGAGTCATCACATCATATACTTAACTCATCTAAATCTGGATGCTTAAATTAGGTTCCTCCACCAAATGGCGTCAGGAGGAGCCATCTCTTTCACTGTTAGGAAAGTCAAAAGAGATTAGGCTCCCAATTTATGTATCAAAATATTTGATTGTATTTGATTATGTATCAAATACCTTAAAAAGGTACTATGAGTATCTTGCCTCCTTCCCAGCCTCTCAACTTCTTAAGCTGCTAACTTACTGATCCTACTGAACTTTCAGAAGTACACCAGAACATCTTCTCATGGGCTCTAGACCAACCAGAAGCAACAAACAAGCTTGAAGAAAGCCAAGAAGGAAAAAATTTTCACAAAAAAATATCCAGAGCTGAAGAGGAGGAGCCGCAGAAGTGTGTTGCAGCCACAACAGTAGCTGCTGTGTTTGGAGCTCAACTCTCAGCCCGCATGAACTGCAAGAGCTTAATGAGCAAAACTGGCCATGCACTTTTTGGGCTGAAGGACTGAGGAAGGTCATGTTTTGAAGATCTAACTACAGACAATCTGATCGTGATGGGTGTAATGAGCTATTTCTAGAAGGCAAAGGTGTGACTCCAGCAGAGCCAGGTAGGCAGGAGCTATCATGGGCAGGGCCACCAAGCCCATGGCCCTCGCAAGCAGGTGCCCAGCATTCCCTGTGGGGCTGTAAGGGCCCCACTGCTATGACAGCCTCCCTGCCATTGGCTTCAGCAGCCCAAAGGTTGCAGAAACCTTTAATCTGAATCTAGCTAGATGAAAGCCACTGCAGGTATACCTAGCCATGCTGTAATGGCAACTTTAATCATGATTACAGTGTAGGTATGTATCTTCAAAAATAGAAGATCTTGAGAACTGAGGTCAGGATGTGATTATAAGAATTACAGGCTTTCCTAAAAGCGCTGAGGAAAACAAAAACACAAACAAACTGAAAAACCCATTGATTCTTCTATTTTAATCTTGATGACCAGCTATGTCAAAATGATCTGCCAGGAGCCATCGCAGCCAAATCCATAATAAAGGAAACACCACATGGATCGGCAGCAGACATCAGAACCCTTCCCAGAGGAGAGAAGAGGTAAGGAATGTAGAACTGGCCTTGTCACTTCTCCTTTGGCAAATTACTAGCTCTCAAATACCCTAATTAAATTTCTGTCTTTAAAATGTGATTGCCATTTGCTCCCTGAGGTTTAAAAATAGTGAAGATTTGAGCAATTGATGACACTCTCACTTGTGCTAAATTAGAGCGCAGAGGAATTAGAAGTTGCTGCTGTTGGTTTCATGTAGTGATGGTCTGTCTTTTTCTTCTTGCCCTTGCACCAGGATGCTGTTTCCTGTCGCCGTCCTGCCAGGCAGCAGCCGCATGCCAGAGAGGCACATAACCCACTGGTGGTGCTTGGTGGTCAGAGTAAGTTTTCTATCGCTTTCGGATTCACGTAGCCTTTGAAGCCCTTCATTCAGGTTTACCCATGGGCCTGCACCTTCAGTCTTTCCTCACGTATGCAGTCTTGTGAAAGTGGGAACAATTTTGCCTTTATGAGTGTTTGACAACAGCTTAACTTTACTGGCTGCGATGGAAATCCTCTAGGTTTGCACTGCTGTGAACTAAACCGGGCTCAGGGGATCCATGTGTGTGGGTTATAGACTGCTTAATTGTGTGTGGGCAATGCTCTCCTCTGACTCAGAAATATCTTTGCCTTGGGAAAAAATAATGTCATCCCCCCAAATTCTTGTCTTTCTCCATTCACAGGCATGATCTTTTTAATGTTGCCTTACATTTGTCTTAGCACAATTTATTGGATAAATGGCAAAAAAAGACTATTAGTTGTTTCCACTGGAGGCTGTGGATGATAAACACACACGTTTTACTACTGTACAGTAACTGGACATGTTTGTGATTGAATACTCCCTAATTCAAAAGCATCTCACCTACTCTTGATATGATGACAGTAATAACATAGCTCTGTGCTGTGATTCTGGCATAGTTTCAGCTCTTCCACAGAACTTAAATCATGGCCATATATTCCAGTTAGCTTACGGTTCAGGCTTTGAAAGCTCAACGTGCGTAATGAAGAGAAAGCAATTTGATTAGCTGGTAGAGCTGACTAGAAGGCACCTTCATTACAAAGGAGGTTAAAAAAGGAATAAAACTATACTAAATGGATTAAAGGTATAATAATAATAATAGCATCAAACAGCATAACAAACAAAAATGTCTGCATTCAGCTGAAATTAATATTTAATAGATGGCACAGTGATGTCCATGGCTTTATATTCTTCTACTTTAATGATCTTTACCACAGCTTGAGGTCCTTTGTCTTGTCCCCTTCTACTGACATCAGCTGGAAGAGGCAGAGATTAAAACAAGGGTAATTTCCCCATGGTCGTTGCTTGGCACTATTTCTGCTTTGCTCAGCCATTAACTGAAGTTTAAAGGATGAAGTACTGTCACTCAAACTGATTCTTCCCTCCACCCATTCTTACCAGGGTTAACCACTCAGCCAGTCACCAAGGAAACGCGTGGCTCCCGTGCCCATCTTACTGCCACCCTACAGCCTCATATTGGGAACGTCACCATAATCTCATTAGGAGGTTGAATTTGCCACTGAAGCTTGAATTCCCATAACAGGAGGGGAGTGGACTAATGCAATTAAGCAAATTAGCGTTTTGAGCCATTGCATGATATGTGTCTAATACCATGAGCAAAGAGTGGGTAGTTTTCTTCCTCTGTTAAAAAAAAATCAACATAACCAATACCCCAGTCCTCTCTCCACATTATGTTTAGGGAAATACTGTAGTCCTCTCTCAGCTGTAAAGGTCTTTACAGATGGGAAGATAATTATTCACCTGACCAAAAACTTGAATTGTTTCCCCCTCTTTTTTCCAATACTCCCATCCCAGTGGTTCTGATTATTTTTATCTGTGTAACATTTACACATCTAAAGGTAAAGCAGATAAAAACAAAACCTCATGGACTTTAAATAATAGCTAAATTCTGCTAATCCAGTAGCCTGGTGTCACCATTTTGTTTTGCTCCTCTCTTATGGTATGTGCAGTGAGTACCAGATCAGAATAAAACTCCTGTTGGCTTCAAATCTGTTTTGATGTGAAGTGTTTCTTAAGTGCTATGAATAGCTATTTTAAAATACGCCAAATTTTCTGGAGGTAATTCTGGCATATTCAGTGATTCTCTGGAAATGCAGATTATTAAACACCTAAGGCAGAAGCTTTTCTGCCTTTTGTTGCGGGGTTTGCAGGCTAATCCAGCTCCCTCCTCCCTCCCTCAGCCTGCCAAGTAAACAAAGCAGCAAGAGCGGACTGTAGCGAGAATCAGGAACCATAAATCTTTGAATAATATCCTGGCACGTGAGTTTCAAAGGCAGCGTATTTCTCTGGGATCCCAGGGGAGGGAGGGAGGGGAGTAGCAGTACCCTCCTGCGGATAACACTGCCGTCTCCGTCACAGCGTTTCTTCCTGGGGAGGTGGAAGATGGAACGACATGGAGAGGATCCAGGAGCCTCTTATGTGTATTGATTACCAAGGAGGTTACGCCGCTGGCTGCTTGCTTGTCTTCAACTTCAAATGAGAAAGGCAGGAATAATGAGTGTATTTTAGTAGATGTTATTGTGCTACAACTCATCTTCTCCCGAAAAAATCCCAGCCTGCCACCGGGCACTACAGTCAGAAGGAGTGAGAACATGGGTTATTACTAAATAAGGGCATTGGTTATACACTCCACTTTATATAATACATGGTCCCTACCCTAAGCTGCTTACAAAATAGATATATATTATGTAGGCTGCTTACAAAATAGATATATATTATGTAGGCAGTATGCGTAGTCCCAAAGGATAGTGCAATCTTAGCGTTTTTGCCTGAAAATGCAAGTAACTTCAAGACTGAGTCAGTACTGAGAATATCTGTCACAAACTTGAAAAGAGAATATAGTGCAGATAATGCTGCAGTTATTTGAAAAGTGTCACAAAGTTAAGTATTTCAGTGGTCACAAACTCCCGAAATGTCAGAGCTGAGCTGGTACTGAAGAGGAAGTGTGCCAAAGCAGAAAATACAGAACTGAGGCTCACAAACAAAATGAGCTCTGCCCTGTGATGGCAATAGCCATACAGGTTGGATTAAAGTATTTTAGTATTTACGGTATCAGATTAGATAAGGACAAAAAAAAAAAAAAAAGTTTTAAAATATCTTTTCCCCTCCTGATACCATTACAAGATAAAACCAGGGGATAAATTATTTCCCCATGTAAGTTCTTACATAACATTGCTATAAAGTAGTCATGTTTTGCCTATTTGGTTTTTTCCATTTATCATGTTTGGATTTAAATGTAGCCTTAATCCTGCATATCCTACTTTGAAAAGCTTAGATCTGTAATGTATTGTATAGTATTTTGCTCTGTAGTATGTGGTAGCCTTGAGTTAACAGTATAGCTTTCAATTCTTAACCTTATACTTCATAGTTTTTCTTGGATAATATTCTTCATTTAATGCACCGTAAAATTTCAAACATGCACACTAATTGAGACAAAGAAAACCCAGCAGAAAGCATAATGTTATTTAATATTTACCAGATAAAACATGCAGTAGCAACACAGATTTATGGGCAAATTCACCAAGATACCAAAGAATACAAAATAAAGCGCACCATCTAGTAATGCTGAGTTTACAGCTTATATTTTCCTATAAATTTATCCCAACAACTTATATTTTCCTATGACTTTTTTCCCATATTCAGAAGAACATTACCAAGCAATTGAGACACAGCCTGTGAATCTGGCTTCTAGCTTTAGAGCTGATCTCTGAGGTTGCAGGACTGTTGTGGTGAGACCAATATTATGTGAAGTGAGAGCAGCACGGCTCAAGTCCGAGCCTTCGGGGTTGTAGCAGTGGCTCCCCCAAAAGCGTAAGTCACCAAAGGAAACTCCGGACTCGTCGCAGGGAGCAGCACTGTTGCAGGCAATTAGCTTGGAAGTAGAGAAGCGAGTACCTGGCTTATCTCTAATTGCACAGCGACCACTGAAGAGCTACCTGCACTCTTGTCCTGAAGCTGCCCATAGCCTGTATAATCACAGCCATTAGCCAGAAGAGCATTTAGAACTGTAACCTAGTTTCTCCCAGTGTATCCCACGCATGATACAAGAATGGATACATATGCCATACTTCCTAGTCTTTAACTAATTTCATATCAAGCTAATCAGTACATATTCTTGAAAGTTCTTGAAGGGCAAGCACCATAAATGTGGCATTTTTGGCACAAAATAAGAGATTTTGTATCCACCAAGAAATGCAACTTTGGAGGGCTGTGACCGCTGTCCCTGTGTGGATGGATGTTACTTGCTCTGGAGGAGGTAAGGCAGGAGAGCGGTGCCAAGCACCCGTGACTGGGTTTTCCTCGTCACCTTGTTTCATCCCACACTGGGGTAATGAGTTCACTGAGTAGCAGTTATCCTTTTCCCCCTCCTCCCCGTTCTCTTTTTGATAGTATATTTTGTGGTGCAGTGAGTTTCCATCACAAAAGGGTTTCAACAGGTAGTTTACACAGCCCGCCTCTACTATAGATCAGGCATAAAATACATATGAAAATGCAGCTTTGCAGCTGCATCTCTGCCTTGACCCACTGCCAGACTTAAACATAATGGTTTCAAACTCTGCGGGCCTACGGCATCTTTCTTACCCCTGATCATATTTTATGCTTGGAAAGAAACAGAATGCGTGGGTAAACCCATGAAGATGGGAGGATAAGACCTTAAAAATTACGCTGCAGGCAAGAACAATTTGAAGAGAGGAGTAATGTGGCCCAAAGGGCAAAGGAGATTTTGATACTCTGAATGAGCAGGAGTTAGACGAGAAGAGAAAGCAGGAGATGGAGATAAACAAAGGCACGGGCATGCTTCAGGGAAAGAGTAGTAATGGAAGAGAAACTTCATGCCAAAAGTGAACCTGCCTTTTTATATTCTGGGTGTTGATTTCTTTCATGCAGTCACATCGGCACAATAGGTGTTCGCCGAGACTGCAGGATCCATTCATACCTTTTCAGTCTCTTTGGGAGTTTGTTAAAATAGTACATGACTTTGCCTCTTGAGATGATGAACTCTTTCTTGAATGGAAAAAGGATGGTATATGGAATCTAAAATTAAAGCAACTAAAGAGAGCTTTAAAGTTACAAATGATAATAAGCTTAAAAATCATTAGTGACAGGTGCCAATTTTATAGGTGTTAAAAGATCTTTCTTGCGCTTCAGCGGAGAACAGAAGTGTTATAAAAATTGACGCACATCTCTGGAGTGTGGCAATGCGATTTCTTAGTATCCAAGTCCAAAAGACACGAGGACACAACCTGTTGTGTAGCATGCAGAGGCACTGCCGGGTCCAAATCCATTACTGTTGACAGACAGCAAGAAGGATGAGTCAGGTGTGTATTCTTCATTCAAGTGATGGCTGTCATACCGTAATGCTTTACATTATTGTTCACTGTTTATTGCTAAAGGGAAGTGCCCCGATTTTAATATCAGCACTTTGCCTGAATAAATCCCACACGCCTGGTTTTGAGAGAAACAACATTGATTCATGCAGAAAAGGTGACTAACAGCAAAGCAGAATAAGGAGGAAAAAAGATAAAAATAATGGACCTTTAGTGCTCCTTTTGCAGGAAAGGCTCTGTTTATGATGCAAATGATACAAAATTAATGCATCCATGACAGTGAATTAAAAATGAGAAGTGGCAGAAACATAAATTCACTGTTGTTAAAATGAAGCTGCACTACCGTGCTCCTCATGAACCGCCACGTTATGCTGGCACTCTTACCATTAGAGGGGTGGATGGCTTCTGCACCAGTGAACACAGAAAGCATGGGTACATCCTCGTGCGGCAAAGGCCCATGACGTGTGGGGTGGATTTGTTAGAAGGAGGCACTGCCACCACAGCCATGGTGTCTCAGAGGCCTCTGCCAGCCCCTTCCTCCTCCCTGCCCTCCATCGCCCGGTTCCTCTTCATCCACTTGGAAAGAGCATGTGAGGGATGGGAAGAGAGGGAGGTACAAGGCATTGTCAGGCTGCACTGGGGTAATTTTCCAAATATACTGCAATGGGAAGTGTGTCCTAGACCTAGAGGTATCTTATTAATTGTTGGAAGGTAATTTGATTTGTAAGCTTGCTTCTCTTTTTCTCCTCGTCCAGATTCTTTTCCCTTTTCCCCCAAATTCTCCACTTTGCTGTGTGATGGTAGATTTACAGAAATCTGTGTGTGCAATATGACTTATAACCCAATGCTGGTTATCTGTAGTCTGTGCCAAACCAGGCTCAGTACAGATCTTTATAAAATGACAAAAGGTCGATGCAGTTCTCATCTCCGAGTTGTTCTCAGCACACACAGTTACGATGCCCATCAGCTGGGGTTTTAGATGCTGTTGACTAACATAGTTTCTTACTTTTAACCCACAGAGTAGTTCCTTTTCAAAGCAAACTAAGGTTATGTTCTTAATTATTGAAATCTTTCTTGATCATCCTGATAAAATGACAACACTAAAGAGGTTCCTGTGATAATGGACCGATCATTTTGGGTCCTACAAACTCTCTGAGCTTCTCTATGGTCTTTCTATGGTTTTCCTTCAAAAATACCATTTTTACTAGGATCGATTCTCCTCCATTCCATATTTACTCCTGTAATTTTTCTAAACTTTGTTTTATATTTTTTACCTTAGTTTTTCTTATTGCTGCTAAGCGCTGATGCGGAGTATATGTTTTAGGTTATATTTTTAAAATCCTGTAGAGTTCCCTCTTGTACAAAAGAGAAGAAAGGCTGATCCATGCTCTGTGTCTTACCATTACATTTTCTACTCTATCATACATTTGTCTTTCACTTCCCTTAATTTAGCTAATTCTAAACTTTCAGAAATCTCTCTTTATCATATTTAATTAATGCATAAATGAAGGATGCTCTGGGGTTAAAAGCACAGAAGTCAGTTTGCATTGCTGTTTTCAGATACCACCAACCTGGAATCAGGAGTCAGGGCATGTGTTTTGAGGTCCTACCTAATGAAATGGCCAGAACTTGCCATAAACATTTTATGAATTGAGAATTATTCATAACAATTACGTTGGAAATAACTGAAACAAGTAATGAATTTTGGAAAACCGTAAATGGATCTTCAGAATTTTGCAAAGATATACAAAAGCTAAATATGCTGAATACGTCGTAGAAATAATTATTCACTCATCTCTAGTCCCCAGTCTTGCATGGGTCTAAATTTAATTTGCCACAAAATTGTCTATTACGTAATTTCATTAAGGTTTTCCTAGAGTCTGTCACAGTCTTGAGCCACCAGAATAAAATTTTGCTATCAGCAAATTTGGTGAATGAAGGAGTTCACTTCCTCTTCTGAATTGTAAATAAATAGATTGAAAATGCCAATTGTATTGTGATGTTCCTTGACAAATTCAACAATTAACGGCTTTCCATTTTTGCCAGTTGTTCCTATGTGCTTCCCACCTTGCAGTAAGTTTTCAGCTCATTACAAGATGAATTGTCAACAACCTCCAAAGACAGATTTTATCAAAACCCTTCAGAAAATTTGAAATAAATGGCAGCTGCCATTTGTTATGCATTTCATAAACTCTTGGTATTTAGAAGAATGTTAGTTGTGCTGTGAAAGTCTCAATGGTTTCATTTTATTATTTTTAATTAATGTCTACGCTACACCCAATGCTGAGTCATCTTCTGCGCTCTCGCAGAGCGGTAGCTGGCTTGTGATTTCACCCCTGTGCCAATATCCCCTCTTGGCATGGGAGATCTTCCTCCTTTTTGTTTTCTCTGCTGCCAATCTTGTCTTACCCAAGCAGTCACAAGCTGTGCCACCATGGATTTAACTTTCTGCATGGACACGAGCAGCAGAGCCAGGGCTCCAGCTCACACCCCAGCCCGCACTCCCGGATCATCGATATGGCCCAGCTAGGTATATGCGAGCAAACCGCCTGGCTCACCAGTCCCTCCTTGGGGAGGGGTAACACAAAACCTTGGGACAAAGAGTCAAGCCCACGGCAGCATGGATGGGAGAAAGCGTGAAAAACTGAACCTTGGTCCTGTCCCCTCCCAGCTCAGGGCTGAGGGACTGGGGCTGGGGCGAGCACCTCTGCCAGCAGATGTGGGCAGCATTGCCTGCACCCCACAGCGGTACTGCACCACGCTGCGAAGGGGGCTGGTTCTCACTCCTGCCTCAGCAATAACACTCCCAAAGCATCCACTGCCATGGCATCGCTCGGGCAAGTGCCTCTTCTTACCACAGGTTGGATAAATTAATTTAGGAAGTTGCAGCATCAGTGTAAGAAAGACAGCAACAGGAACTTATAATCACTCCCAGACCAAGAAAGATATCCAAGAAACTGAGGTTTTGTTTTATTTTGTCTTTAACGTAGAAAGATCTTCATATTAGACTAATCATGCACAGGTAAGGCATTCAAATATATTTAACATCTTAAGACCGGCCAGTGCTAGCACCATGCTGTCACCTCACAATTTTAAACAGAGAATAATAGAGCTTTAATTCCATTGCCAGGCAAGAAATTGAACCAAAAAATATTTCTTCCTTCAGAAACTGGAGAACAGACTCCAAACAGTCTTACAAGATAACTAGAAAACTCTTCTTCCTCCCCCTGTTTTTCCTGCCCTGGCAGGGCACTTCAGCATAATTCTGAGCTTGACCCTACAAACTGAAACGCAGTAAATCAATTCGTTATCAGATTGTATCTTATTCTTTATAAAATGTGGGCATTTCCAGTACTAAGTGACATAAAGAACTGCTTCAAACTAGCCTCAAAAAAGAAGAGCCCCAAAGTGTTATAAAGATAGAATTGGTGTCTAATTTCTGAGCGTTTTTTGGAATTCTAATAATTCAGTGCTAAGGACACTTCTTGGATATGCTACAGGCGTCTGCCGACCTGAAAATATTTTTTAGTGAACATTAACTCCCTGTTATAGCGAAAAACTTTGTTGTTGAACCATTTGTTACAGGTGCAGGGAAACAACGCTGTCAGTTCTGCTACTGATCAGAAACAAACTGTAATAGACTACGAGACAAGTTCAGAAAGCAAGCAAAGCTTATTCTTCAACTTCTGAATAGGAGGTGCTAACAGTATTTCTTTAAATTCACAAATTAAAGTCAATGACTTATTTGCTGAAAGAGCGTGGGACCTTGAACATACCACTAGTACTTTTTTTGGTGACTTATATTGTGCTTAGATTGTACTTATATTGTGCCTCCATCTTCCCCTGCAATCAATGGTCCATCTTCCAAACATCCCTCTGATGCATGGAAATCAATCTTACTTGCTTATACTTCTCTTTATGTCAGGATAACGCATTCCTGCTCATTGGCTTCTCCTTCTTCCAGGCCTTTATTTTTTGGTACTTAAACACTGATGGGTGAGACACTGCATGTTCCTTAAAACTCGTTGATTTCTCAATGGATCGTGGAGCCTTCTCAGATGAGTCTAAACTGCAGGAGGTAACTATGGGCTTGCCTCAAAGGTGCTGCATAATCAAGAGCTTGACTGTCACAAGGTGATGCAATGACGCGCCCCAAATTTGGATGGGAGAGTTGGAGAGGAAATTCCATGTGAAAGTATGGGCCAGGAAGCAGACTTCAGTAATCAGCTTTCCTGAGCCCTAAAAGAACAGCAGATGCACCGAGGACAAAGCGAGTCCTAAACCATCACAGTCAGAGTATTTGTAAGAAGCAATTGTTTGGGATTTTCAGAGGCAGAAAAAAAAATTAGGGAGCAGCTGTCTCAAAAAACAGACTTAAATCAAAAAGAGCTACAGCTTTGAAGGGAACTGGCACTAACACCAGAGGTCCTAAAGGTTTAGGATCAATTGGAGGTAGACTAATTGAAATTACTGAAAAGAGGCAAAATAAAGAATACAGCGTGTCTGCCCACAGCATCTCAGGAGGAATTGAAGTGGGAATGAAAAAAAATTGGGGATTTATTTTCTGCTGGGAACAACCTCCTTAATCATGGTCAGAAAAGAAATAGTTGAAGAGGTGCTAGGGGTAGGAGAAAATAATACAGTGCAAATGAAGCACTGTGGAAAAATACTGACTCTTTAATTGCTAAATTTGGCACAGATATATCTAGGAAGTTAATCCTATTGAATGTTTGCTATATTGGGATATCGGTTAGTTATCAGAGATATGTGTGTGTGCAGAATATGATATTTTCTGCGGCTTTCTTCAGTCAACTGTACCATTAGAAATAGGTAATTTATAATATTCTAAGACTGATGCTTTGCTCAGTGTAAGATGACACTTTCCTTTGCAGAATATCCAAACTAATAACACTGCCAACCAAAAGTCATCTTATTAGTCTGCCTCCTAGGCTTTTAAAATATGTTTCATATTTCTGTGAAATATTTCTGGCATTGTATAACTTACAAACAGTATATCCAGTAATATGTATCAGTTTCAACAACCAGAACCTGTGAAAAGCACCTCTCTTCAGTAAGTAACAAGTATACGACCTGTCTTTCTTTTTCCTCATTGAATGTCTGATAAATTAATGCTACCTTTCTGCAACAGCTCCCTACTGTCTATGAAGGAAGACCCAAAATACACTGTTCCTCTCTTGGTGCCTCTGATCAGAGCCAGCCTTTGATTCTCAAAGATTCTTGACTTATTTGGTCTCTCCCTTTTGAATGTCACCAAACATCCGGTTGCTTAAAACAAGCAAATGTTTTATGGCTTTGAAAGTCTTGATTTAGTACAGTTACCACCTCAAAAAAACGCAACAAAACAAACGGTAAGGGTCAACTGAGTTGAGCTGTAGCATGCAAGTGTTAACCAGAAACAGAAGAAGCTGTATCAATTCTGCTTTAAAAGAGAGACTTGTTGAAATGCAATAAATGTTCCCTTGAAAGTTAAGGAGCTGGAAAACGAGTAGTACGCAATGCTTTGTTACAGACAATACCAGATTCTAGGTACTTGTGCCTACAATGGCGAGCAGATGATAAATTTTAAAGTGCGTGTGTGGGTGTTTATTGAGGTCACAGGCGGTTTGTGAGGAGGAAAAGTACAAATTTATTAATATTGAAAACTGCATGTTTGACTTGTTTAGTTCTGAAATAGGCAGTAACTCTAATAGCATGGTATGTGCTCCTTGGTGTTTGAAGTTCACAGATGCCCCTTGGTATGATAGCACGATATATTAATTTTGGAGTTTTTTTCCCATTGGACATTACAGCTGGCTGTACTATGCAGAGATGGGACAGTGGGTAACAGACAAAGTGTTGTCAGCATGAACTTTTGTGACTCTCAAGCAGATAGCAGACTGGAAAAACCCGCCTTGTAATGCTGGATGTGTAGGACTTTACATTCTGGCTCTTTGGCATTTCCTCGGACATTGAAAGAGGAATCGTTCACACTTGGGAATGCCTGCCTGTAACAGAGTTGCAGATTTCAGCCTGAGCACACACACACACACATGCACACACACAAAGGCTCAGCACCAGCAGGAACAACTGATAGTAGTCAGTGAGACTTACCAGCACCTTCGTGTTTGGGGGTTTGGTCTTTAATCTCTGCAGGCTGGGGAAGGCTTCAAAGCCCAACATCCCACTTGCTGCCCTGCAACATGGCCACCAGGCCCTCTGCGAGAGGTGGGGTAGTGCTGTTTTCTCAACAGAGCTGATTGCCGCTGTGTTTTGCGAGGACCCCAGTCCCTACCAGAAAGCATTAGTGGTGACCGAGTGATGCCCAGGGGCTCCATTGCTGGCTCTGAGTGAGCAGGCATGGACACATACAAAGGAACAGCTCTGGTCATCCTTGGAGCTTTATGGCCAAAATTAAGATGGCCAACAGAGCCAGGAGTCTGTGGGGTTGGGTGATGGGCTTTGGAGGATCATAGTTTTGGATGAAGATGCCTAAAGTCTCCCTAAGCCCTTCTTCTAGTACTGAAGTCCTTTAGGGCTAGGAGCTAGTTCATGCAATTATTTCCATTCCCTGGTTGAATTATGGCAATCGGTAATATTGTTACTGTAGGACAGAGGCTCTGGTAAAGAACTGAGACCTTTAATAGTAGGGTTTTGTACAAATAAGGAGCAAGCAGTCACAATCTAGATATAACTCCTGGGACCAGGAATAAAGCTTTAAAAAAGGTCTTTGGGGCTTTGTATCCCCCAAGGAGAGATAGCAGTTGAGGGAGAGACTGCAAAAAAAAAAAGGATTTGTGAACTTGAAAATGTCGCACATTTTTCTGTTGAAGCTATGCCTCGTTACTGTTGTTAATGTGTTACTGTAACACCTGCTGGCCCTGATTAGGATTCCTCTGGGATGGTATAATCACAGAGCACAATGTGGGCCCAAAGAAATTACAACTCATGATCTGCAACATATAAAGGGGGAATAATGATAGACTCAACCAGATATATGCTGTTTTATCCATACATATGGCCTGTATGGATGCATTTGTGTCTTCATTTACTATTTTGTTTTAGCTCCATAAACATCAGTGCAGCTTTATAACTCCAAGCCCAGCCATTATAAGTTGGCTGGTCTTATGGTGGCATTGAAGTAGATCTCAAATAGGGATTTGAAATAGGAGAAAATAACAGCTTAGGCTTAGGCTACTGTAAGCTGGGCCAGCGGAGGGACAAATTTACATTTAGATTGAGCCTCTTCACATCTTCTCTAAGTAATTGTAAACTCTCTCGTGCCTCAGCCCTAGAAAAGAATTTAGGCAGCCCTGCACTGCCAAAAACTGCGCCTTATGCTTTGTAAGATGTGTGATAGCTAATCTAAGTAGTTGGGCTTAGCGTCTACTTCTCATAATTATTTGTGCAAATACAACTCAGTTATCAAATGTCTGCATTAATCAGACAAAGGATATCAGTATTGCCAAAATAAATTTGTTGTAAAAGTGTTATGTCTGATTACTTGTATTATTCAACCAACACCCAGACGTCCTATTATGTTAAGAGCTACACAAGCGTATAAGAAACCGTTCCACCACCAGGGAGTGTATGACTAATTTACGGTAAGAGAAAACAATTGAACATTACAAGCAAATAAAAAGAAAGGGAGAGGAGAATTAGGGCAAGCCTGTTAGTCTGTGCCTGCATGTTCCTATGAGAACCATTAGCGAGTTTTAAGTAAAGGGAAAAATGGTTTGATATAAATAAGTAAGGAATATGATATCAGTAATCCTTACTGGGCATTTGCCTAGCCCAATGGAGATTTCTGTGGTATGTACTTAGCTTTCATATTAGGGTCTTATTCTCATTCATGCCATGCCTATTTACACCACTCTCGTAGGGATCTCCAAATGGCATCGCACAGACAGCAGAGGACAGAGGAACACAGCCAAAATGCTACAGCTGGCCCCATACCACACAAATCTGCCATCTGCACCCAGCCAGGCACGTGCCCAGCGAGGGTTACGGAGACTGCGTTTCTTTGTTATTAAACGCTTTATACTGCCAGCACAATGTAAAGGGATCTTAGTGTGACTGAGCATTCGTCTCAGTCTAACGTGTTTTGCTGCTACATGTTTTCAGTTCCACAGCTATTTTGCTTGAGCGTCAATGTGAATAAATCACTTTATTAAGATGCCTAGTTGAACCGGTGCTGCCTCTGAACGCAAGGGATAACAAACCTTACTGTACGTTTCAATGAGAGGAAGATGCACAGAATACAAGGATACATGTTTCCAGAGCTGTCTGCTTCCAGTCCCCTTTCTGATCTGAGGTCACCCTACCACATCATGGGCCTTTAATTATTCTGAGGCTCTATTTATCAAGGGCACCTCCTCAGAAGTCAGGCTGCGTTTCGGTCCTCTTTGCCTCTAGGAGCTTGTGGTCAGTGATGCACAGCAATGTAACAGGACATCTTAAAAATAAAGCATTTAGCAGTTGAAACAAAGCATTTAGTGGAAAAAAACATAAAATTGCAAAAAATGTATTTATTCATGTATTTGCAATGTAAAATTTACCAGGTAACCACAGGAAACTGGACTCTGTCAGGCACTCAAGTGTCTCAGATTAATTCTCCCAGACAATTCCCAGCCTTTTGTGAATGTGCTCCTTTTGTCACCTCCCTAATTCTTTTCCCCTCCAGTGCAAAGAAGCCTGGCACTGTCTCTCAGCTATTGTTTGTAGAAAAGTGGCTTATCTTGAGCCATACTTTTTCCTTTCATTTTCCTTTTGAATTGAACTATTCTGTTCATGGGGCAAAGTCAAAACACGGTACTCATAAATTGTTACAGAGCAGTTTCCCTTTCATCACAGGAATAGAACACATTGCAAATCTAATAGGCGAAGCTGGAATTCCCATCTATTCTTGAAAGTTATAACCAAAACCAAGTGAGAGCGGCAATACAGTAGACCAAAACAACCTTTCTGATATCTCTCATCTAGGGCAACATCCATAATATGTACTATTTCCATAATAATTACTGTTTCTCAGGATGAAATACAGCAACTGCCATCTCTCTCACTTTCACGCATTCTTGAAAAGGAGGATTGCTTGAACTGTCCAGCAGCATATTGCCAAAAAAGACCAAAAAACCAACCAAGAGCACAGGGACTTGGTAGGAAACACTGCTTATGTGTGATGGCCTGACAAATGCTATGTCATTAAAATGTAATAATCGTTTATATTTCATAAGTCGTTCTTCTAGATCAAACTCTACCTGAGCCATTTCGTATTGCTTCTATAGACTGGTTATCTCACCCACTCAGGTAGATTACTGATGTTATACACAGAGGGAGGATGAGGGGGCTTACACCCATGAGCGGTTTTGCTGTGTTTTCCTTTCCTCAGAGTATTTTGTAGAATTTTTAAAGGACTTGGCCCAACGAAATCTTCCCAGTAGCTCTACTAGATGGACAGACAGGCACCAGCAAGTGCAAGCTTTGCCACAAAAGGCACTTTGCTGTGTGACCTGAAAGCCACATCTGGATGCGGGAACATAGCCGCCCGGCAGCGATGCCAACGGGGGGAAACTGTGAGCAGTAACAAAAGCTGAACTTGCCAAAAGATTGAAAAAAACCCGCATCCAACAACAGCAACAAACCGCCCGGTGGGTGCCCTGGAGCAGGGCTTTCATCTCCCGCCCACTGCCGGAAGGGCCGCACCGCCCTGCCGGGGAGGTCGCTCCCACCGGCCGGGGACGGGGGGGACCCCGGCCGCCGCCCCCGCCCCCGGCTTTCTCCAGGCTGCCGGGGACAGGGGGGGACTCCGGCCGCCGCCCCCGACCCCGGCTTTCCCCAGGCTGCCGGAGCCGCCCCCCCGGCCGGCCCCGCCGGCTGCCCGCCCATCACCGCGCTCTCCCGGCTGCCGCTGCCCACGCTGGCTGCCCGGGGCGGTGCCGAGGAGCTGCTCCCAGATCCTGGAGACCTGTAAATACAGCTCTGATTTGAATATTATTTTTGTCACCTCTGCAGCCTTTGCGAAATAAGGACTACCTGTTGCATACTCATGCGGCAGCATCCGTGTTGCTAGTCAGCAGAATAAATCGGTTTTCCCCTCGTTTACCGGGACACGAGTCCCGGGATGCCAGCGCGGCCCCGGCTCTTCCCCAGGCAGGCCGGCCCGGGCAACGTCGCCTGGCACCGGCCCCGGCCCGGGACTGCCAGCGCCAGCCGCCTGACCTTACCTTGGCCACCCTGACTGCTGCTGCGATGGTGCCCGGTGCCCTCAGGCTCCAGCCGTCCCCGGGGCTTTGGCCTTTCGGGGTAATACCTTGCGCCCGGATGAGCGGAGCGGGGGACCCGGAGCGCCCCAGGCTGCTGCCCCCACCCACCCCCCCACCCCCGGGACTGCCCTTCCCCGGGGCGCGCTGCAGTCACCGCCGTTCAGCCGTGGATGACTTGAGCCTCCCAGGACTTCAGGAGCTAAGCAGGCATTTGCCACCTTCCCCTGACAGATATGGGAGCCTCCGCGGCTTGGTCCAAGGTCCCGCCGTGGCCGAGCGGGGGAGTCAGAAACCTCCCGGCCGCTGCCGCTCTGCTCTGCCCATCAGGCTGTGCCTCTTTCCCACGCCGGAGCCTCTCCGCCCTTTCATTTACTCTCCGGGTGCTTTGCAAATGTAAGGGCTGTAATTTCATACCCCCGTGCTCCGAAAGGATGGGGCCGTGCTTTTTGTAGTTTAGCCACAGCCAGGAACTTGCTGATTCCCTCGGATACTCAGCCCTGCCTCTCGGTGAACCTGTGTCTGCCTTGAGTAAAGAGAGAATGCGGTGGCTGTTGTTTTGTTGCTGCCAGTCTCTGGAGAGAGGGTTTTCATGAAGCTCGGGGGAAAAAAAAAAAGACTAATATACGGGCAACGCTATACAGCTCATGGTTGGGAAATTAAAATTTCTCCCGAAATGAGGCTTCCTGGCAGGAAGCGGCTGGCAGAGGCGCCCCTATAATAAAGCGTGCGAGGAAAGTAGTTTGCAGGGAGAGCGAGCAGCCTGGCTCGCTGACAGAGGGGGCGGATCCTGCGCACAGGCGGGCAGCGCCGCGCCGGAGCGGCCCCGGCAGCAGCGGGGCTATTTCAGGAGCCGGGCGGAGGCGGCGGCCGGAGCCGGGGGTAGCGGGGAGCCATGGGGCAGGCGGCGCCGGTGGGCTGAGCGGGGGCTCGCCAGCGGGGGCGAAGGCAGGCGGGAAGCACGCCTTTGCCTCAGATTGAGGGGAAAAGGAGGGTTGGGGTTTTTTTCGGGCTGCATCACAACTTGAGCTGCATCAAGCTGAGCCAGGCAGAGAGGGGAGCGGGAGGGGAAGGAGAGGGAGGAGGAGACGGCTGCCACCGGGGGATTTGCGCTCGTTTTATTGAAACAAATCAGTGCTCGGGAGAGAGCGGCGAGGAGGAGGAGGAGGAGGAGGAGGAGAAGGAGGAGGAGGAGGTGGGGGTGGGGGGGCAGGAAGAGGGGGATCGAGAGAGAAAAGTGTGAGGGCTGTGGCTGGGAGAAGCAGAAGTGATGAGAGAGCGAGCGCGGAGGCTGGAGGAGGCTGCCCGTCCTGCTGCTGCGCCCCGCGGGGACCGCCGCTCCTGCCGCCGCCGCCGCCGGGCGCCCCCGCGGCCGCCGCTGCCGCCCCGCCGCCCCCGACCCGCGCCATGGAGGCGCTGAACGGCCCCGGCCCGGGGCCCGGCGAGGCGCTGCGGCCGCCGCCGCCTTCGCCCGGCCACCACCACCCGCACGCCGAGAAGAAGAGGCTGCACCGCGCCCCGTCGCCCGCCAGACCCTTCCTCAAGGACCTCCACGCCCGCGCCGCCGCCGCCGCCAAGCCGCCGCCCGCCCCCCCCAAGTCCCCCGGCCTCTCCGGCCGGGCGCCCCCGTCGCCGCACCCGGGCGCCCACCCGCCGGCCGCGGGGCTCCTGGCGGCGCCGGGCCGCCTCTCCCGCCGCCCCGCCGCCCCGGGGGGCAAGGCCGCCGCCGTCGCCGCCGCCGCCGGCAGGGCGGGCGCCAAGGCCGCCCCCTGCGCCAAGCGGGCGGCCCGCGGTCCGGAGCCGGGCCCCGGCGGCCGCGGCGGGGGGCGGCAGCCCGGCGGCGAGGCGGCCCCGCCGCCCGGCAAGGGCAGGAAGGGGAAGCGGGCCGCCGCGGCGGGCAGTGGCCATGCGGCGGCGGCGGCGCTGGCCCGCGTCGGCCACACGGACAGCAGCTCCGACCTCTCCGACTGCCCCTCCGAGCCGCTCTCCGACGAGCAGCGCCTGGCCCCGGCCGCCAGCAGCGACGCCGAGTCCGGCACCGGCTCCAGCGACCGGGAGCGGGAGCCGCCCGCCGCCCAGCCCGCCGCCGCCGAGCCGACCCGCACCGGCCCCGGCCGCGGAGCCCCGCCGCCCCCCGGCCCCCGCGGGGATCCGCTGCCCGCGCCCCCGGGCGGGGGGCGAGCCCCGAGCCGCGGGGAGCCGCCGCCGGCCGCCCCGGAGGAGCTGCAGCGGGAGGTGGAGGAGCTGCGCTCGGAGAACGAGTACCTCAAGGTGAGCATCGCCCGCCGAGCCCGGCCTTGGCGGGTCCCCGCCCGGGGAAGGGGGAGGCAGCGGCAGAGGCGCAGCCCCCTCCTGCCCGGGAGTGCGGCGTCCGCTCCGGGGGTGGCGAGTGGATTCGCGCAGTCTGAAGTCACCTCCCGCGGGACCCCCCGCCCCCGCCGGACCAAATGCCCAATTTCACCCGCGGGAGGGAAATAGGGGCAGGGAGAGCCAGCCGGGCGCCTCGGCGCTCCCCCGCAAAGCGCGGCCCTGGCGCGGCTTAAGGGCAGATAAGGGACTTAAGCGCCGCTAAGGGACTTAAGCGTGTGATCACGGCTCCCTGCAAAAGCCCGATTTGTGGAGGCTGGATGAATGTATAAGTCTGGTGCAACATGTACTGTGGCGATGTTACGTTTGGTTGGCGTGGTGGCAGCTCAGCAAACCCAACTCTTTCTAAAGCACCGCAGACTACTGGTTAGCGCGACCTTGCTTTCCAGGAACTGTTCTCCTCAGTATCACCCTTTAAGAAAAGCCAAAGAAACCGGTTCCCTCATTTGATGTGGAAAGGATGACAGCATTACGGTGTCTGTTTATTGTGTTACTTTATCACTGGGAAGTGAAGCCACTCGTTGTGAAGTACTAATAGAATAACAAGAGCAGCAATAAAAAGTGTCATTGCATCCTTGTACAAGTAGAAAACTACATCTATGCGCATTCATCCTCGGAGAAACAGAAAGCTAAATTCAGGCATGCTCTGAGCTGAGTTGACCTGCAGGAACCTTTAGTTGGACTTGCACTTACAATCTGATCTTTTGGCACAGCAAAGAGGCTACATCCATAAAGATCTATAAATAAGATAAACTGAGATAATCATGTAACCGCAGCTACTGTACCATTTGACTCTGCTGCTGCTGAGAACAATCTTTCTTCCCTGATTTTGGAAACACCCTGTTGTCAAGCAAAATGACCATGGAAAGCCATGGGAGTTTTGCTTGGATAAAGACTGGCGTTGGGTATAACCTTGGGAGAGAAGGGTGGTAAAGATACAGACTGGGCTTGTTAAGGGGTTTTGGCTAAGGGACAAGAAATAATGTTCAGCATAGCAAAAGGTTAACAGCAGGGGTGCTGCAAGGTTCTTTCCTGGGTCTGGTGCTGCTTAATGAACTGGAAAAAGGAATGAGCAATGATACAGCAAAATTTTCAGATGACACTAAGTTTTTTTATCTTAAGTCAAGCCCAGCAAAGACCAGACAGAACTTAATTATAGACTTAACCTCCAAGGAATAACTGAAAAATGAAGGCAGAGGATGGGGAATAAATCTCAATATTGAAAATTTGAAGCACTTGGAGAGAAGAAGGACTGAGTATGCACTTTCCTGGCTTTTAAATGCGTTGTGTTAACTCAGGAGCATCATGAGAGAGCAATGAAAATCTCTGCTCAGTGTGAAACTGCAGGCAAAAATTATGTTAGATTTCTGTGGGAACTGAACAGAGAATAACAAAGAAAATATTATAATGTTTTATAGATCTGTAGCTGTTACACAGATCTGTGGGTGTACCTGACACACTGTGGGCACTGCTGGTCACCTAGAAAAGGATAATGCAGAACTAGACCAATAAAAATTATTGGCGCATAGGAAAGCTTTTATAGCACTCATTGGATGGAAAACTCCAGTGCCTGTTAGGGAAATGTAATAGTCTGTAAAATGATGAGCAGCACAGAGAACCTTTATCAGAAGCTTCTGTTTTACTTGACAGCCCAGAAGCAAGAGGAGATGTAATGAGATCAGAATTGATAATAGGAATTGCTTTACGAGTAGGTAAACTTGCACTGCCATTAGAAGTCATGGAGGCCAAAAGCCCAGGAGCATCTCTTTGCATTACCGGATTTGCACAATTAGAGTACTTAAACTTTAACCCATTATGAAGAATGTGTTAAGCCTCTTGTTTCATATTGAAGGTAATTTTTAACTATGGGAAACTGAAAAAAAGCGTTTGTCTGAATTATCTGGGACAGACCACCGTTAGGGTGTCCCACCTGAGGGACTTTTTGATCACAAGACCTGATTGACATTGGCAAGTCCTAGGTAAAGAACTTTATTCTACATCATTTCAAACTTCTCACCCTGTGCAACAATGTCTTCAGGTCTTTCACCTTGATGACTTCATCACCTACAGTAATTGTGTCCCAACCCTTCTCTGATTTGGACTATGATTTTTTCAGGCTACAAGTATTTCTGAGACCAGTAGGATAATACAGACTGGTTTCTTGGGGCTCTCTGTCTCAGCTGACTTCCAGTGGGCATGTCCTGGTGCCCGGAAAGCCACGAGCTCACGCTGTCACCGCTTCTGAGGGGAATGAGTGCATAGTCTGTCTGCTTTCCTTGGCCACCCGGGTGCATGAAGCCTTAGCAGTTCTGCTCCTCTCTCGAAATGGTTGGAAACAGCCCAGTGGTGCAGAAGTTATCAGGAGAATTCCCAAACTTCATTTTCCTTTCCTAGGGAAACCTACAAACACCTTCTGCAAATTAAAACCACAGCATTGCCCGAGTTGTTAACTTGTGGGTTTGTTCCTTGTGGTTTTTTACAACGCAGTTCTCTTGGTTGATATTGGAGCGAGCTGTGTTTCTCCTTTAACTGGAGGGGGCTAAAGGATAATGGGGAAGCTGTCAGCTGTAAATAGACAAATGATTAGATAAATCCCAGAAGAAACTGTTAATTTCCTGAGCGTGGCCATATGCTGAATTTTGTAGTTTTCGCTCCTCCTTATCCCTCCCTGCAGCTGGAGTGCAACAGTAAGTGCGCATAATTTTAAAGCCTGTTTCAGGGAAATTTATCATTCACACAGGAAGGTCTTTCATGTATCTTTCCCATGTCGGGAACATAGGTTATAGAACACAATGTGTGTGTGTATATATATATATAGACATAGACATAGACTTAGTGCTAAAGATTACTGAAGATTAAAGGGCTACCAGAAAAAACAAAGCAAACACAATCGTTTGTTTTTATTTCTACTCAAGAAGTGCTAGAACGTCTCCCAGAATGCTCCATGGAAGCCTTTGCAGAGCAAACTGTTGGTGCTGCAAACATCTCAGACTTCATACACTGTGAGCCAGATCTCAACCTGATACCAAGTTACCACCTTATATATTTCCAGGGACTGTGATTTTACCCAAGATGAGACTTAAGCTCCAGCAGTGGCCAACTATCTGTAAAGTTAAGCCTGTAGGTGAAGTGGCTGAGGAGAAGTGTTTACATTGGGAAGTCTCTCTTCTAATACCTGTGTGAAATTTCATCATTGATTTCAGTTACATGTATTTCTTGCGTAACCTTATTTCAGCTACCTATGGGGGAAGACTGTAATACTACAGCAGCATTTAAAAGGTATCATTTATTTGTTGATGTGTAAGAGAGAAATTATGTCGTGGTGCCTGACTCTGTGGAGTCAAGAGGTCATCGGTAAGTGTTAGTGGAAGGTAAAGTTTTAGTTATTGCTAGCCAGTCCTGTTAGTAATAGCAAAACACTGCCCACACAAGTGGTTGTTTTTCAGGATTACTTTAAAGTGTCCAGCATATGGAGAAACGTCATGTACTATGCAAGTCCTTGGGAAACTTTGGCAGAAGTTCTTTGTGATGTGGAGCCCTCTAAAGGATGAGGGATCCTAAGGAAGAGGGCTCAAATTTTAGGAATTAAAAATGTTCTTGCTTTATTCCGGCCAAAGTTTAATTCAGTCTGTTTCAATTAAATAAACGTGCTAGCAGAAACAGCAGTGGTGTTTTAGTCGCGACACATGCTGCTTTTCTCTTTACATTCTTCACGGCCACAATGTGAAAGCAGCCTCCTATGTGAGGCGTAACACTTCATACAGCCCTTAAAATGAAACTGGTGCTTGCTCTGCTTTGCTTTACCGGGCCTTCTCTTTGTGTGTGTGTTGGTGTAAGTTCAACACGCCAGAAATGCTGCTACAGTGTGGACTAGCACAAAAATATACTCTAAACTATCTTGGATTTATTAGATAATCGTCTCATTTACCTTGCTTTGTCTTTATTCTTTCTATATTCATTTTTATCCGAGACATATGCTGGATATAAATTGAATAAGGGGCCACTCCAAGCCCCTGGTTCCACTCTGATACATCTAAAGGATGTTCATTTCTGTTTAAAATCACAGGGTGTGCCATATGAGGTTACACTGTATTTCTCAGCTCCCTTGAAACCGTAGATCTTCGAGTCCATAGGCTTGAGATGAACTTATGAGGAGTAATACCACCGTTTCTTCTATTAACCTGCAGGGAGTTGTTTATGTCAAAGGGTTTTGCAGAGCAAAAATGATGCAAAGTGATGGGACCAATTTTCTTCCGTTTAGTGAGGGTTACCAGGGTTAGCAAAACAATGCTCGTCCCCCATCTCTGCTTGACATGCTGCTTTTCCCACCTGGTGACTGGCGGTCCCAAAGAGAATGGAGGTGATAACCCTGCCCGGGGCACAAACCCTGCATGGCCAGGCTCGGCCGGAGGGACAGTCAGCTGTCGGAAGGAGATGTCACTTTGGGGAAGAATAGCAAGGCCATGTGCCTTGTTAGCCCCAGCTGTGTCCCCGTCAACCCCTGCGCTGCCTGGAGGGGATTAGCTGCGTGATGCAAGGCAATAGTTTCCCTTGGTGGCCCTCAATAGATGATATCAATGTTGTACCAGCCAGATGACTCCTCGAATGGCTTCAACCACCCCAGTCAGGGAAGTGTGTTGAAGCAATACCATTGCTAATGCTTGAATGAAGCAGAAAAGCTGCCAGACGCTGCTCTCACTCTCAGATCCTGCAAACTTAAACCAGCCCTGAAGTCAACAGGTGCTCACAGTCCTACAGTTTTTCAGTTCTCATCTTATTTTGTGCACAAGCTTCAAACAATGTCGGATCAGTGCACGACTGGTAAAGTAGTTTGGTTTGAGAGCTAAACGATAATATCAGGGGCCCAGGGACTTTAGATTCCTTAACATATTTTGCAAGAGGCAAAAATAATGGTTGTTGCTTTCTTCCAACCAAAGCCTTTTAGAGCATATTTATCCCTACTGCAGTTCTGCTGTAAAGTGATATGGGGGATGTGTTTATTCCTTAGCAGCAGCAGCATCTCCTACATACAGACAGTTTGAGATATTTAAAATACGAAAACAGAGATTATGTAAAATCACAGTTCATGAATCTTAGATTTATCAAGGACTTTCTAGAAGTTCTGGATTCGCCAGCGCAATAACAGCTACCCACTGTAATTTCCACCCCTCCTCCCTTCCTCACTCTCCCCGCATTTGATTTAATGTATATTAAATAACTTTCTATTTTGAAAATAATACTGGCATAATCTATAAATATGACTTTTGGCTAAATTAATAAATACTTACATTTTTTTACATGCACAATTTAATTTCATCCTTCATTTGCATTTTCTTAAGTACGGTACAGTTTATTGGTTTTGTACATTTTTGTCTTCCTAGTTTGCAGATGTTTCCAAGTTAGTATATAACTTTGGGACACTGATGCGTTCTAATTCACTGGAGCCTAAAGACTTGCAGTTTGCTAATATACATAACTGTAAATGCATAGTAATAAATTCAGTATCCATACATTTTTAATGCTATTTTCTGCATGTAATTTCTCCCTAATTGTAATTTCCAAAATTCCTTTTTTTCTTTTTTTTGACTTGTGGTTGGGTTCCAGTTTTCAGTCTCTATTCACGCTCTGAGTTAAGAGCTTTTTATGTATTAGCCAGTAATTCACAGCAGTGAGGGTAGATCAGCAGGCTGACCTAGGCGCAGCTGGTGCTGATGCCCCTACCTCTGTCTTTATACGCAGTTTAGGGGTGTTACTTTGGACTGTATTTAGCCTGGCCCCTTGAACAAAACATCTCCATTGTGCATGTGTTTTACAGTTGTCCAGAGGACTCGAGTAATGGAGCACATGTGGTGCACCCTTGGAGCACTAGGTCTCTGTTTATTTTAGTTCAGAAGGAATCCGGTTCTTGCGTGCTCTGTGGACTGAATGAGTGCTCAGTCAGTGGGGATGATTGGAAAATTTACTTTCAAACCTCATTATGGATCTCAACCAGACTGGCCAGGTAGACACAGCCCATCAGTTGTACAAGTATTCCTGGTCATTTCAGTGGGAATGACTCATATGAGTATGGGTTACTTACTTAGTGTAATAGCTGCATGGCCTGACTCTTTCTCTTTCTCTCTCTCTCTCTCTTTTTTTTTTTTTTTTTTAAGAATCCTAAACAAGGCATATTCCTGTAATTTAGCCTTAATTATACATCATTATAAATTAAATCAATAATAAACAAGCATGACATCAGTAAAGGTATTAATGAGATAATGGCTTCTCTTCTGACAGGCAAGTCTTCAATTTGCACAGTACAGATGTGAAATGACACCATCAGTATGTATTTATTTGGGCTACGCAGCGATGTAAACTGCACACAGGCTTTCCCCTCTCAGACAATTCACCTTGGCTTGGTAGACTGGCAGGAAAACAGTGAATCCTATTTCTGTTGCTTTTGCACTGAAGTCTAGAGGAATCCTGCAAACGGAGCAGCTATTTAAGTGCGGTCCTGTGTTCATATAGCCACCCCAGGAATCTCAGATGAGCAATCCCTGTTAGACCCCAGATAGCTGGCCTTTAGGAAGTTTTTTGGCCCGAGTACCTGAAACCATAAGCGGTTAGACTTAGGAGCAGGAGCAACCTGGATTTCTACTGCAAATTTGGAAAGAGCTGCCGGTTGGAAAGTTATGTTCTTTCCTACACTTGTATTTGTTCTTTCTGATGACCAGGGTGACATCTGGAAAGAAAAGCAGTTTAGCTTTTTCCTAATGTTCTTTCTTCCAGGACTCTCTGCCTGGTGCTGTTCTTACTGAAACTAATAACCTAATTACCATTAAATTAAAAGGGTTCAAGAAGAGGCTCTCATCCCCTACAGGGATGTACAGCAAAGTGAAGCTTTTTATGCCAGCACTTAACCTCCCAATTTCAATTGCCATTTTGGGATGCTGGAGCAGGTCCTCCCTGTTTAAGGAAGGGAACAGGCTCTCCATTTTTTAAGTGCACAAAAAGGGATGGCCGCTTTCTTACTTGTTTGTTTTAATTACTTTTAAGTGCCTATTCTGATCTCTTTCTTCAGTTTTACAATATTAAAGTCCACGGTATGAAGCTCAATACCTCCTGAGAGAAAGAGCTTTAATTCTCACTCACAATAATAACAGTAATAAGAACAATACATTTTAACGAAGTCAGGGATTGGGTTTATCTAGTATTTCCAACTGCCTCGCAGCCAAAGCATCTTTTTTGCGAACTACTGAGTTTGGGATTTTTAAGGTTCTGGCTTTGCTGCATTTACCTTTGATTTCACTAACAATTGACATGTTTTCCTTCAAAGCGGTAGGTTTGCTGATTTAGTAAGTGGGACCATCATAGTTTCAGTTGTAATTTCCACTTCCCTGGGTCTTTAACTTAGCTTCCTCGTTTTGTGTGCACGCATCACTTTAGAAGAGGAGTTTAAGCTGTCCTGGTTTTGTAGGTGTAATCGTAACAGCTCTGACTTAGGAAACGCTGACACAAGGTTTCAGCGTCTATGGCAGGATCACAAGTACCTACCAAGGCGAATAAGCTGTTATGAACTGGAAGCATCTACACCCTTGCCACTGGTTTTGTGGCCTGTATCGAGAGCAAGATTATGTCTTTACTGTAACTACTAAAAGATTATCCCAGCATCCATAATTGTGTGCTGTCATACAAAATCTGAACCACATATCATTTTCCTATATTTTGACATTTCAGAGCTGGTGACATGCTCCTTCATATATATTTTTAATATATAAAACCAGGACTTCATCTTGCTACTCAAAAAGATTTAATCTGTCTCATTTGATTTTTTTTTCCCTGAGCTGGACAGACTACGTAGGTCCAAGCCGCAGGCACTGCAGTAATACAGCAGAAAGCGGGCTAGTGCTGCATGTGGCCCGTACGGCGAGGTTTCTGCTCCTTATACAGTCAAAATTGTTTGTGCCCTCGTTGTGTTTGCATGTATGTTGCCGTGTGTTAAAGCTCGTCCAAAGGATGCTGTATTCCTAAATACAAGGGGATGGGACACAGTCTGATTCCTATATGAAAGTTTTGGGAGTAGAAAAAAAATTAAGTGTGGAAAAGAAGCTCAAATCAGTCAAAAAAAAGCTGAGAGGAGAATTGTGCAAAGTTTTAAAGTACAACTTTCTTGAGTGTATCCTAAATTTTAGTTTATCTGCAAAATTACACAAGAGAAAAGCAAACTGTATTTGTAACCAAAACCAGAGGCAAGCATAACAAAAAAAATCAAAGACTTGGAAAGTCAGAGTTGTGCATTAAGGGAGGTTGAGAAAACTTCAGTTTTCCTGAGGTAAAAGACAGGCTTATCTCCTGAAGTATAGCTCATGCCAATGCTTGCAGCTCTTCGGGGAAATTCTTTGGTGGGAGGAAAGACATTGGATTCAAGTCTCCAATGGAGACAGAGTGACTCGTAAGGCTGGGAGAGCTCCCATGCCCACTGAGAGGATTTGGGAATATTCAGTTTCAATGGGATGACTGTTTCAGGGATTAGGTTGTTTAAAATGCTGTGAGTTTCACTTTCCAAATTTGGTTGTAATAAATACTTTGAAGTCAAATATTGTGGATTATTTGTCTTTAGAAGCCAACCAGATTTACTAATTCCAAAACCTGATATAGAGAAGAAGGAAGTTTAAGAGATGAGCAATAACATTATAATTGCTCTTTGCAGGCCACAATACATGAAAGCCATTGCTTAGTTCTTAAATATAAACATCAGATTGTAAACCAGATCCCATTAATTTGGTGATGACAGATGTTTTCCTTTATTGTGGATTTGTGTTCCAAAATTCTCAATTTACAACCAAATTATTAATCTAACATTAGCATTCTGAAGATGATATTAAAAAGTTAATTGAACTTAAGTCTAGTTGAGGTAGATTCAACTCCTGAGTCTGCAGACAGCCTTAAGCAATAACTCTGGTCCAGTTCATCCCAGAGGGCTGTATTAGCTGTACTTTTGGTATGAGTACCTTAGCCAAAATATCTAGTTAATAAATTGGTAACGCAAAAGTGTACTTCTTTTCTTAGGTTCAAAAGCCACTGCTGCTCTCTAATCAGTTTCTAAAACCTTGAAATTTTCTTCTGCATCTCTGTCTTTACTGGGTAAACTTTTACTTTACCTCTTGAAAGCATCTATAAACGTGAAGCACAGTGAAAAAGGTGTACATGAAAAAGAAAAACAGGTCTCCTCCCCAATTCACTCAAGCATACATTGCTATGTTTTTCTTTTTAAAAATATCAATCATTTATCAAAACTTCACCAGTGTGTTGGCTCTAAACTGGCCAGAGTATTTGGCTATACCCTGAGCAGGAATAGATAGGGCCCAGACCATAAATTTTTTTGAAAGAATCCTGCTGGATTTGGTCTGCAAAGCTCGTTTGCTTCCTTGCAGTCTGCTGTTTGTGGTTAATTAATGTATTTGCAACTTTCTGAGGATGTCATTGCTGCAAGGGTAACTTCTGTTACTGTGCTTACACTATTATTCCTTTTCAGACAGTGTATGGCATGAGCATGATCCAGCTCACTGGGGAGTAACCCTTGAGCTAACCCACCCATGCAAATATTCTACTCCTGCAGCTGTCCCACGGAGATTGTGGGACAGGATGCCCCTACAGCAGAAATCTGAATATATTGAGAATGTATAGCGATATAGTGGGCTTGTGAGAAAACCTGTCTGTCCTTTCTGAGCATCGAGGGAGAACTGTGTAGAGCACTGCGAGGGTTGTACTGGTGGAGCAAAGCCTCGCTGCTGTGCCCAAAGTGGTCCTTTTGGAAGTAACAAACCTTGTGCTTACCCAAAATTTGACTTATGCTGGCTCAACTAAGTGAAGTTAAAACATAGCTGTATAAATACTGGAGTTTTTAATACGTGGATGGGATTTTGGTAGGAATAACACTATAATTCTAACATAACTGACAAGACTAAAGAAGTTTGACATGTCTTCCTTTGGTCAGGACTGTGCTCAGAGACAAGATCTGTCCCTCATTTATTACTAAAGCTCCAGTGGAGTAAGATGAATACAGGCAAAAACACAACTGTCCATCCAGTTAGGCCATGGGAAGGGGGAATTGTTCAGAGGACTACAAGGGGCATGTAGGTAGACATGTTGGTGGACGGACAGGACAGGGATGGTCCATCCGGGTGGGGGGCTTTGTCAAGAGAGGTAGCTCCATAGCAGTGTCTCTCCTCCTGAGACAAGTGTGAAATACTCTCCAGCCATCCTTGGTATTTCAAGTGTTATTTACAGATCTGAAGTGAGATGACAGTGGAGCTAGCATGGATGCAAGTTCTCCTTGAATGTTATTTAAGCTATGCTTTCCACAGAAAATTTGGTCTTTATAATATCAAATGCAATTTTAAAGAAAACAATTTAAAAATTAATAGTTCATTTCAAATATTTTCCTCCTGGCTCTTTTTCTTGATTTTTTTCTCCCAACTTTGTTCAAAGTTAATAGAGTCATAGTTTTCCTCTCACACAGTAGTTTAATGGTTTGTACCCCTGTGCTTGGAAGACCGAGTTTTAGTTCTGGAGCTTTAGTCATGCACAGATTAAACAAATGGGAGTGATAGAGCTTATCCTGTTCAGCCGTAAATCTTTAAATCTGACTTTAGAGAGCATGTGCCACTCATGGTATAATGTGGAATTGGGACAGTTCATGATGCCTAGAAAAGAATGACCAGGTTGTTCCCACGGGCACAGGTTTTCTTTTGTCCCTGTGGTCTTGTTATTGAAATGTGTGCACACACAACAGAAACCCACTTTCTCCCGCACCCAACCCATCTGTCATTAAGCAAGTGCATGGTGCTAGGCTCAGATGGGACAGCGTTTTCATATGGACCAATTTGGTATTTGGTGTAAAGATTCGTTAAAGTTTTCAAGGGACAATTTCATTTTTAGGTTAAAAAGGCACATCACACAGAGATGCTGAGGTACTTAGTTAAGTATGTTTACTGTAGTCTAAGTAAAGCAAGGAGTCAGTTCAGATAGTCGCAAAGTATTATGCACTTTTTATTTTAATTAGAGATGGTAAAATGATGGTGTTACCAGTTTCAGGAGCCAGATAAGCATCGGGTCTTGTTTTAATTATTAAAGCAATTGTAAGAAATATAACAAGTATTCATTAATTTAGTTCAGCATAATTAGTCTATGTTGGGATAAAACTTCTGTTCCTATGACTTCTGGAGCTGCATGTTGCAATCTGTGTCACTTCATTACTACGGTATCCTAGTGAGTGTTTCCTATTTTGCTCCCATGGGTGAGATTTAGAGGTATGATGGAGCACTGTTTTGACTTTTCACAGGATGAGCTGGATGAACTTCGGGCTGAAATGGAAGAAATGCGTGACAGCTATTTAGAGGAAGATGTTTACCAGCTGCAGGAGCTCCGGCGAGAGCTGGACCGGGCAAACAAGAATTGCCGCATTCTGCAATATCGTCTCAGGAAAGCGGAACAGAAAAGCTTGAAAGTTGCACAAACAGGCCATGTGGATGGAGAGCTCATTAGGAGCCTGGAGCAAGATTTAAAGGTGGGTGAGCAATTCATATTCACAGTTCAAGAGAGCAGACCGGAATTTGGCTCCCTGCAGTGGAAGGGAGGGTGACACATGAAACAGGCAGTAGTTCTCCAAACGTCAGGACAAATTTCCTTCTTCTGTGGTGGAGAACAAATATGCAGCTTATCATCATAAAAAGATGTGTTAGTGAGTAAAAAACCACGTGCTTAGATTCAAAATGAAAGAAATGCAGTCAAGTTACATTTGTGCATTTGAAAGATTTAAAGGGTTTTGTTCTACTGGTTTTACTGAAAACCTTAGCTTTGCAAAACTGCATAAACAAAACCTGATATGCTTTTCCCAATTCATGCCATTTCCTTCCTTTTCTCTTCTTGCTTATGCCAAATAACTGAAAAAAACTAGTCAAAGTTGCATTTCTTAGTGCCTAATGAGTTACTCATAACAGGAACAGACTATTATAATATTTTAGCAAGGCAGATAGAGAATCAAAATGCTATTCCCATAAAACCACAAATTCCTGTAAAAATTATGTTCATACTGAAGCAGTTTTTATATTTTTTCAGAAATGTTTCCATCAAGGCTAAGCTTTGTATAGGTACAATGCTTATCTAGTTTTACTCGTCTGTCTTAATATTGCTATCTTGTAGCTGTTTTGAAAATATCTTCTGTGGAGAAGGACTGCTTACCACTAGAATTATTAAGCCTTTTGTACTTAAAAATGTGAAACGTAAAACCTTCTGAAACTGGAATGATTGGTTCCCAGCAGTGGAAATGAGAGTGACATATCAAGTCATCAGACTTTTCAAAATGTCAGACCTAATTTTCTCTTTTATGATAAAACAAATTATAACCTTATCATAATAGAAATGATACATTACTCAGTAAAAATCTCGTATATAGATTCGAATGAAAGAGATATTGAGCTTTTTTAGTTGTTTGCTTTGTTTTTGCTGACTTGTTGTAATTTAGTAATTCATCATTTTGCGTGATGAATCACCTTTCCAAATGTTTTTGGAGTAAATATTTATTCTCGTTAGGCTGGACTCAGAAAACCTAAGCTAGCATATATTTCTGTGCTCTCATATCTCTCTTGCCTAGTTGTGATTGCTGCTAGAGCAGCAAATTTGGGTGGATGAGACTGCTGCATGGATGCGGCTTTGATCGATGACCTGTTAACTTTACAGCACAATTCCTCATCTTTTGTTTTATCGATGGGATATGCTGGGACTTTGATGTGCAGGTTTGGTATCTGCTTGTTTCCTCCTGCTGTTCACGGCATTGCCTTAGCATAATGTGGAGAGGGAGCTGGAGATGGGTAATCAAATATATTTTCATCTTGGATTTCTTTATTAGAAATGAATATTCATTTTGGTACTTGGAAGGCTTGGAGTCCTTTATCAACAGTCTCATAATTGAATTAAAAATCTCTCAACTGTCTAGGGTTGTAATATGCTTCCTACTGTAGGAGACATACTGTAGCTGTTGCTCCTCATGGATCCTCTTCATGTGTTTGTGCTCTTCTGACCAGGTAGCCAAAGATGTTTCTGTCAGACTGCACCATGAGCTGGAGAGCGTGGAGGAGAAACGTGTTAAAGCAGAAGATGAAAATGAAATCCTTCGGCAGCAAATTATTGAGGTGGAAGTATCCAAGCAGACACTGCAAAATGAGCTGGACAAGTTAAAAGAGGTAAGCAATAGTCAGGAAAGCCATGCAGAGCGGTGTCGCTGGGTTAGATGGGAAATCTGACACACAAGCATCTTAGACTAACTCTTACATAAAATATCTACTGATACTGCTTGTGCAATTGCCCAAAAGGTCTCCTCGCCTCTGTTCTATGTCCCAAATGTGTCGGTAATTTAGAAACAATGGAGAGGTAGAGGAGTGATGCTGGGGCTTTTGTCCGGGCCTTCTCACAGGGCTTCTGTCCCATTTTAAACTGGCTTCTCAAAGCCTCTCTTCCTACTGGAGCAAAACTATCTTTGATTTGACTCCAGCTAGCTCTGACTGTACTTTACACAGACTGAGACTTCCACCTATTTGAGAGTCAAATGAGGTGTGCATGACTCGTCTCTGAGAGGATACTTCAGACAGGCAAGCCACCGCTTTGGCTGGTGCTCTTCAGTGGTGACAGTGGGAGCCACCAGCATGAGCTAGGCAGAAGGAATGTGGTCTGTAATGTATAAATAACATTGCACTTCAGGCACAGAAACGCTGTCTGTTGAGAAAAGGGATCATTTCAATTGGAGCTGACACATAGTCATACTGGGTGAAGTGAGATCCTTGGAAGCAAGTGAGCTGAGGAGCAGGGGACAGTAAAGGAAAGCTAAATACTAAGCGTGGCTCTTCGCCGGAGCCCACATGCCAGTCTGTAGCGATATTTCTGTTCTCTTAACAGTACAGCAGATTGGCAGCTCACAGCCTCTGCTCTGTTTTAAACCAGATTGAGATAGAGCATTTAAACATAATGAGGTAAGGCATTTATCCTCTGAGCCCTGGTCAGATTTAGAGAGCTGGTGTAATTATGTGTTATTTTAATCTTTCAAACAGTGCTTGCAAGTCAACTAGCACAAAGCCTGACTCCGTTTTATAAGGACAACCCCTATTTAATTTCTCTGTGCATTTGCATTATGGGGAGTCCAGTGCAAGAGTTTTGGAACATTTTATACCTAACAGGACAGATCATTAGCCAGTGTAAATATCAGTGTTGCTTACATTACTTAGGAGCCTGACACAAAAGATAAAGTCTGCATGATGTTTTAGCTATTCTTCGTCTTTCTCAATGTTATTTGTGAATGCTGTGCTTAATGGACATGATACCATGTTACAGGGTCTGCAGTCTATATTCCATGCAAAAATACCATGTCATCCACAGTACCAAATGTATTGCTTGTTGTTGATTAACACGCAGGTCCAGTAGATGCTGCTTGATAGTCTTTAAGATTAAGCAGTTTGAGAAACTAAATTGTGGGTGAGCAGTGGGAAAGAAACTGGTCCGGCAGTGCTGGAATCTCAAGCTAGCTCTAACCAGGCTGAATTTACCCTGCTGCTTAAATTGCTGCAGCCTAGCAGGGCAGGGAAGGCCAGCTAACTCAAATGCCTCTGCTGCATTGCAAGTCGAAGTGAATGTACCCTTACTTTGGAAGCAGACTTTGCCCCATAAGAGGCAAAGGCTGGAGGGGAGATAGGGAAAGGGGGAGATGGCAGGTAGAATGATGGGATGCATTCATGCTGATCGGGAGGCACAGCAGGGCATAAGATGTAGCATAAGATATAGTAGCAGTAGTAGAGATAGTCTGTTTTTTCATACCATGAGTGGTGGTTTCTCTGGGAGTCAGAATTTCACAAGGTCACAATAGGTGAGAAGACAGAGGTTTGGGTCCTCGGCAGGTCACACACAGACAAATGAGCCAAAAACCGGAGAAACACAGTGATATGTGTGCCAGATAAGTATGTGTTTGCAACATTGTTGACATTGCTGAAAAATTAAAAAAAAAAAAATTTTTGCCTCAAGATGTGTTCAAATAACTACCAGAAGCAATGCCTCTTTAGGAACATTTAATGCATACAAAGCTCTAAAGGAATGTATTCTAGACATGCCAGTGGGAAAACTAGTGCTTTATATATCAGGAGAAAAGTCACCCAAAGGCCATGTAGTTTCTTCCCAGTCCACCCTGACTATGCATCTTGTCTATCCAAAGGCTGACACTTAGAAGGAGCATCTTTCCTATCCAGTCCTGGAGCATTGCCCGAGACCCAGTTAAACAGTATTCGCTCTCTGATATAGCTCACTCTCACCATATGCTCATTTTCTGTAATATCCTTGACTATTCTCAGCCCTTTTCCTCTATCATCCTCTGATCAACAAAAAGGTTTTCTCACATCCGCGTTCATGTGTATTGCTTAATTCAGTGCTAACTTCTGCTTTGTCCTGCCATACAATTCCCTCGGCTCCAGTTTCTCACTGCAGTGGATGGCATATACGTTGATTACCTTTAATGTATTTTGTATGCTGAAATATTTTTAGGAACTGTACACATCTCTGAAAGCACTCTTTCTTTAAAGCCACCTTCATTTTTTATCATAATCTTTTGAAGAATTCCTAACATTTATGATGTTTAGTGCTGTTATGGATTCTTTCACCCCAGTACCTGTTTCGATCTGTTTCAACAGGACTTTTTTGGTGTGAAATATATACAGGCTTGCTCTGTCTAAACACAATTCTTATTTCCTTCAAAAAAGCCTTGCAGTTTTAACTGGGAAATTAATTTTTGCCTCCTCCTGACCATGTAATTTCAAGTTGTTGTATTAAGTAGATATGAGACAGGCTTTCCTCTTTTGTCACTAACATTTCTCAGTGTGTCTCAGCTTTGCAAATAATAGAAGCAAAGTTACAACGAAGAGAAAGGGTAACAAGAACTCACCTGCCATGTCCTTCACAGCACTCTTATCTCTTCTCCTACTGCTGTGTCATAGCTAATGCACTTCCCTCCCCAGGCCCAGATGCTTCTGGATTCCCATTTCATGACATGTTTTCAGAAGCTTGTGCATAATCTATCAAAACCACATCTAGACTCTTGTTTTGTTCTGGTATCTGCCAGGTACTCCTCATCCTCAAAATGTTCTGTTTTTCACTGATTGTTCCAATAAGGAGCTCTCAGATCATCAGTGAGTCGCTTACAGGTTTTTAGGATAATGCCACCTCTTTCCCTTCTTTTTTTTATTTTTCCGTAAGTACGCTCCATCCCTCCAGCCTTTTGCAGCATTTCCTATAGATGTATTTTGAGCTAAGATCTGGATAGGTAAAGATTTTTAACCAATACCTGTGGATTTTATCAACTTTTGATGTCTTCCAGTTAGACACCATTCTTCTCTGAATGTCTTCATCAGCACCCTGGCATTCACTTTGCTTAATCATGCCACTCTATTTGCTTTTTTCAGTCCTCTTAGCCAAAAGGTAATATGGTGCTTTCCTTTTCCATAATGCTTCCTAATTTTTTTTCAGATTTTGTTTTTTTATCGCAGTGTAGGTTTATCACTCTGCTACTCTTGCCTGAAACACTTCCACTGATTCTTTTGAAGCTACTTCTTTCACCAGGTAATAATGTTTTCTTTCTGAGTATTTTTTAACTTTACTGACTGTACCAAGTTTTTCTGCCTCAGTCTTCTCTAACTGCTGCCGTACTGTCTTTCTTTGAATTTGTTTCCACGATTACATTCACCTACTTTTTCAATTTCCCTTTTTCATCTCTTCCCTTTTTTTTTTTACTGTGAACTTTTCAGCTGGTTTTGGGCGTCCCTCTGATGCCTTTTTTGTGGCATTCTCCATCAGAGCTTCAGAGTTTTCCTACCGCTGTGAACACTTCTTTGTAGCATATCCTTGCAAAACGGGATGTCTCTAAGAACGGTCCCTTCTAGGAATTTGCTAGGACTTTCTGTGACTTACCAAAGCTGCTTCTTTCTTATAACTTCAGAAGCAAAGGCAGTGTACCCTCACAGATTTGATAAGTACATGTATCACTGCCAAGGCTTGCTTGCTTTTTTCTCTTGTTGTCTAGGTTATTAACATCGCCATTTGAGTCAATAGACTTCCAGGAGAGAAAAAAATTACTCCATCACTAACAAATTACCTCAGCAACATGCCTGCAACTGTCATTTTCCCCTTCCTGATATCCTAATTCAGCTCTTGAGAAATACTGATGTATATTAAGAATTTAACTTGGCCAACCAGCAAGCATTCAGAAAACTCTTTCCAAAGTTTCCTTTCTTTGCACCAATGCAAAACCCTTACCAACTCTCTCCTGAGCATCTACAAACCAGATCTTTTCTCAAAGGCTTGACAACAGCAAGTGGATTTTCTCTGAGATCTGAACATCTTCCACTCAACATCTAATGCATCCCAAACATAATTTCCTTGGAGCCACCAGGGCATCTTTAGGGAATGTCTTCCTTATATTTTCTCAGCAAAGATATTTCACAACTAGATGATCTTTAGTGTAAGTTTAAGCAACTATGAAATCATGCTTGGCAAGTGTTGGGTGGCTTTATGTACAGTGATCATTAATTCTGGGGTTGTTCAGCCTGGAGAAGAGAAGGCTGTGGGGAGACCTTATTGCAGCCTTTCAATACTTAAAGGGGGCTTATAAGAAAGATGGGGACAAACTTTTTAGCAGGGCCAATAGCAATAGGACAAGGGGTAATGGTTTTAAACTAAAAGAGGGGAGATTCAGACTAGATATAAGGAAGAAATTTTTTACAGTGAGGGTAGTGAAACACGGGAACGGGTTGCCCAGAGAGGTGGTAGATGCCCCATCCTTGGAAACATTCAAGGACAGGCTGGATGGGGCTCTGAGCAACCTGATCTAGTTGTCGATGTCCCTGCCCATTGCAGGGGGGTTGGACTAGATGACCTTTAAAGGTCCCTTCCATCCCAAAGCATTCTATGATTCTATGAATTCCCCTGCAAGTAATACCTCTCAGAGTAATCCTCTCTCTAAAAACTCTGTACCTGGGGAAGAATAAACCATTTTTGCTACTTATTGTAGAAATGCACTGAGATGGCACAGGACTTGCTCCTGTTCCCCATGGGGGGAATGAGTCGATCGCTTGTTCACAGCTGCTAAATGTGTATTTTCTCACATTCTTTGTCTGGGTTTGGCGTTGTGAGCCAGGGAAGAGAAAGAGGCACGGCCGTGGCAGCGTTGACGCTGCTGGGGAAGGGTAGCCCTGCTGGACCGGACAAAGAGAGGGGAGGATTAGGGACGGAGGTAGCAGCTGCCGAAAGATTTGACATGAATGCTATGAAATGGTTTAGCAAGAAATGAAAGAGAATTGTGTAACTGGGAAGAAAGGGGCATTTATTGCTTGCGGGACAGCCGGACCGAGCAGGTGACAGTCTCTCTTTATTGACACTGAAAGCAGAAGGACTGGAGGGGGAGCAACCGGAGGCATTGCTTTCTCTTTTGCAAGGACCTCTGGTGTAGCAGTGACCTCCCCCATGACACTGAGGTTTTCTTGGCCAGCTCCTAACTTCAGTTGAAATCATTTGTGCTTCGAGCCCTCCAGGTTGTTGTGCCTGTTAGAGGCACGAGTGCTGTTCTCCGGGCATGTTCACTTAGGAAATCACTTCCAGTTGATGGAGGACCATGGCAGCAGCTTGTGTTCGCTGATGTTTTTAGAAAGAAAGGCAGAGGCAGATGGGAAGGAAAGAAATACTGTTTCCATTCATTTCCTCATGAGAGGAGAGAAGTGCAAGTCCGCTGGCCGTTAGTAATGTCTCCAACACATCTCTCTAGGACACAGACTGAGATGAAAACTGTAAATGGGCTTTCCCAGGTTACCTGTGGGCTTTTTAAGGCAGTGGCTTCTCTCAAGGCTTTTTCATCCAAGGCTTACTTGCTAATGGGCATGCTGTCATGCCTGAGCTTACCCTCTCCTCCCCTGCAGCACCTGATTTTTGAGGCACAGTTCAAGAACTGGTGCTTGTAACAGTCAAAGTGATTTTTCTGTTAAAATATCTGTTCCTTTTAACAGAGTGAAAAACTGCCTTCAGATGCTTATAAAAATGATAGAAATACACAAGATGAGATGAAATATCTTTCAGGCATATTATTTAGAGACAAATTTTGCTCCAAAGTGCATGTGCACTACTCTGTTTAACATCACTAGAGTGAGAGAATTTTGCTGATAGGAGAATTTAGCTCTATAAACATAATATAGCAAAATGCAATCTGAAGGCTACTTCTTAGAGCTGAGCATGACAGTCTGATTTTCATTGCCTTGAACCTTTTAAGTAGGCCATAATACATGCAGAATGTGTGTAAAGCATGATTATTCCAATCTGAAATCACTTTTCTCTCTTTTCTCTATGATGTAAATACATAGGTACAGTGCGAAGTAATGCACAAATGGTGACGAAATTATTCTTGGTGAAAACACACTTGTTTGTAGAAAATATTGCCCATGTTTTCATTAGCTAGGACTTCATACATGTTTGTTAAGGTAGCACATAATGTTCTTCAGTTGTTTCTCAAATGAGATTTACTCACTGGGGTTAAGTAGGTCTATACTGTGAAAAATCTTTGATTTTTGTAATATATGACTTTCTTAGTTATCAATGAGTTTCATTGATGGGAATTCGCTGAGAAACAGGGCAAAGAGAAGACCTGTAAGCTATAGATTCAAATAGCATTAAAAGGGCTAAGCAAGATCACTGTGTTGACTCAGTAACCCTGCTGAGAAGTTACTGCTTGTGGCAGTTATAAGTAATGAAGTCTTGTGCAATAATCATAACTAAAGCCATTAACTGCATGAAAGTTTTACCACAGCACCATTTTGTCTCCAGTATCTTTTTTTCACTATGATAAATAATGAATTTGTACCTAAACCACACTGAATGATTTATACTCATTATGGCATTTCAGGAGCTGTACAGATAGTGAAATGGTCTGCCCAGTGTTGGTACCAGCAAACAGGTTGGAGGGAAGGCATGGGAATGGATCTGGCTTCTCTCAAAATATATAGCAGTTAAGAAGTCAACTCAGTAACATAATTTTTTTTTCCAAGGAATTATATTATACATCTCCTAATGCACTGTCCATATTTCTTTTTAGAAATTTTAAAAATAGATTTAAACAAAAAAACACCTTGAAATTTTCAAAATGTTTTGTGCCAGTCTTGTATGCTTATAAATGCCCTCCTCCCCCTATAGTACCTGCATCTGAATTTATGATTTACCAAATAAATTGCCACCAACTTCCAGCTAGTCATTATTTTCTAGGTATTTGCTATTTGTCCACACTTGCCAGCAATCATCTGACACTGCTTCAAAATCCTGTTATAATGTTTCAGGTGAGGGGTATTGAGAGAAAGTAATAGTGACTCTGCTGATCAGATCCAGAGTCTTATATCATGCAAAAAACCCTGCTCTTCTGTTATGCAGCCTGAGCAGAGCCTCTCATCCCAGACACCGGCTTCCTCTAACTCCCCCGCTTCATGGCCTCGCTCCCAAATATGTTGGTGGACCTCAACTGGCCTTTGCATATGGAGAAATTACATTTAAGTGATGGCATTTACAGCAGGACCAATGATGTACCCTAGCTGCATGATTGTCCAGGTACCAGTTAGTTATAAGGAAACCTTCTTTGTATAGTAACTGAAATTCCTCTATGCCCTCTTTGTTGTGTATTTTTCTTACTATATAGCAGAAGTCTTTCAGTAGCTAAAAGACTGCTACTCTTTCAATAACAGAGACTGGCATGGAGATAACCTCCACGAAGCTCAAATTGTGTGTCGGTCTCCCCATCCTCCACCCAGTTACCAAAAATAATCCTGCTGTCTGTCACATGGGCTTCAGCAGTGACAGTGCAAACAAACTGTAGCCTCTATGACATCTATATAAAACTTTCATGGGAAAAAGTATGGGTTTATTTTTCTTTCCTTCCCTTAATCTGTCCACAGCATAATTAAAGGTTTTCCTCAGCAAGCCCTTGTGAAAAATTGGTAGCAAATCCTTCAGGTGCTGTTCTGGGGGGAAAAATTAGGGCATGCTTTCCATATTCTAAATCACATTTCAATTAGGGCATAAGTCATCGATGAAGACAGTACCCTTTGCCTTCCTTGCCAAGGTGCAGGCAAGACTTTGTTCTAGGGCAAGCAAATTTTCACACCATGCTGCTGTTCTGTGAGCAGAAGCTGGGATTTAAAGCTGGAATATCCACAGCCGAGCATACACTGATGTTAATTAGGAATATCCCTCATCTTTCGGCTCTCTGGTGAAATTCAGATCAGCCACCGTCTGGCAACTGTTCACATGGGAAGCGTCATACAGTGTTTGGGGTGGAGATGGGTACCCAGTACATCGTGGTTTCAGAGATGTCTCACACCCTGCCATACCCGCTTTCCTCCCAGGGCTTGGAGGAGCCAGCACGGATCCTAAGTGAATCTGGTCTCGAACATATCAGGGAGCTCCAGCTGAAGGAGAAAGGTTATATAAACCTGTAAAAAAGCACCCGTTGTTTGGCGCTTGGTGCAAGCTGGCATCGCCGGCAAACTCGGTGCCGCCGCTCCTGCGAGGTGCAGCTTTCCTGCCGCGCTTTGGCTGGCTTACGGTGAGCAGGCGCCAACTGTTTTCATCTCACATCGCCGGTAATTTCATCCCAGCATCTGGAGCTCTGGGTAGCGGGATGGAAAAGAGGAAGAGACAGTCTGTCAGGGTGAGAAGAGGAGTTTTGTGAGATGTGTAGTTTCTTACCAAATTTCCCAGATTGCCTTTGGTTTTTGTTGTGGTGATGCTGCATGTAGGAATATGTGTCACATTGGAGTACTGGCAGCCACTGGGATGGCACTGTCCGTAAATGCTTAGGCAGGTGAAAAAAAGTCAGAACTATTGATTTTTGTCCTTCTTTGAAAGGGTTAATTGATTATTTCTCTTCTCAAATTAATTATTTACACTTGCTTCTCTAGCTCTATTTTTAAAAGGAGAATGTAACTTATTGCACAGATAACTTATGAATTATTAACATCGCACTACTCAAGCTGTCAGAGGATGACCGAGGGGGAAAGATCTGACCATCTTGGCAGGTTTTGCATTGTCACATGCTACGGCACTGGGCTTTCCCCCTTCCCTACGCCTGGCACTGTGCTGGTAAGCCTGGCTCCGCCGCCCAAAGCCTTGCTGGCTGTCAGGCAGCCCAGCTTGGCGGTGTGTCATGCGTTGTCTGGATCCGTCAGGAAGTTCTCTGTTTCCCTGGAATGGAAAAATGGAGTCAGTCGGTGCAAGTAGGTCATGAAAAGGGATTAAGAGGCAAAGAGGTGGAATTTGGCAGTTGGGAGTCTTCAAGCAACCTCTAATCAGCACATTTTGCTGCTTTCTGTAACTAACCCATTTCCTTTATGCCACAGATGAGGATACTTTCACCCATCTTGCTCTTTTCACAAACCCAATTCATGCCAAAGCGGTGGCATGGGCAGTATTCAGCCCCTTTCTCCTCCCCATAGGAGTGATCCCCACTCCCCACAGATCCCCATGGGTTTTGACGGTAGTTATATCACCAGGGAGCTCGCTGCAAGGCTGGCATGTTTTTTCACCCTGTTCCTACACTCAGCCTGCTGAGAAATGACTGGGAAGGAGACAGTTTCTGTTCTGTGGGAGGAGGCACGGCAAAGCCTTCACTTGATTTGGGTTTGGGTTTGTGCCTTGATGGGAGAAAGCCTGAAATTTCTTTTAGTACCTGTAATGGTGGTTCATTCAATCTTAGAAAAATGACACTATCTGCCCCAATGGGTACATTATCTCTGATTTCTGTGTTTCCTTTTCTTTTTACTTTATATTTTGTTGCAAGAGGAAAGCTCGAGCCCAAATGAATATAATCATTGCAAGATATTCTTACCCGAATATGAAAATTCTAGGTCTTGCTCCAGTGATAGTAGCTGGAGCTGGGGAGGGTAAATTGTATTGATATTTAGGGACGTCAACATAATGTCTACGTGGGCAGAAGGAGCACAATGATCCATCTGAGATTGCCAGATGTACGTATTGGTCTATTTAAGGCCTCTTTCTCAGGGATCACTCCAAAATAGTTACAGTCCAATCTCTTCAGCGTGCTCTTGCTGCAGTCAGCTGCGCCAAGAGAAACTGGGTCTTGCGCGGAGATTGGTGAAGGCAGCTCTCCTCACCATCGCTGCATGCAGAGTTCAGGATAAATTCCCATCCCTGAGTTCAGTGGTGTCAAAACAGCAGATTTTGAAGTGATGAAGGAGGGAATAAAGTAATTAAATGACATGATAAACAGTCCTAAAGCAGATTTAAATCTGAAAGCCTTTAAGTTGCTTTTCTCTTTAATGTTTTTCATCATATATAATATATTTCTCTATCAAAAATAATTGAGGATTATTTGGTCACTTCCCTTTTCAGTTTTCAAGAGTCTGGTCCTTCATGAAAAATGGGTTGGGTTGGAAGGGACCTTTAAAGGTCATCTAGTCCACCCCCCCCCTGCAATGAGCGAGGACATCTTCAACTAGATCAGGTTGCTCAGAGCCCCATACAACCTGACCTTGAATGTTTCCAAGGATGGGGCATCCACCACCTCTCTGGGAAACCTGTTCCAGTGTTTCACCACCCTCATCGCAAAAAATTTCTTCCTTACGTCCAATCTAAATCTACCTTCTTCTAGTTTAAAACCATTGCCCCTTGTCCTGTTGCAATGGGCCGTGGTAAAAAGTCTGTCCCCATCTTTCTTATAAGCCCCCTTTAAGTATTGAAAGGATGCAATAAGGTCTCCCCGGAGCCTCCTCTTCTCCAGGCTGAACAACTCCAACTCTCTCAGCCTTTCCTCATAGGAGAGGTGCTCCATCCCTCTCATCATTTTGGTGGCCTTCTTCTGGACCCACTCCAACAGGTCCATGTCTTCCCTGTGCTGAGGAGCCCAGAGCTGCACACAGTACTCCAGGTGAGGTCTCACCAGAGCAGAGTAGAGGGGCAGAATCACCTCCCTCGACCTGCTGGCCGTGCTTCTTTTTATGCAGCCCAGAATACGGCTGGCTTTCTGGGCCATGAGCACATGTTACCGGCTCATGTCTAGCTTTTCATTTGCCAGTACCCCCAAGCTCTTCTCTGCGGGGCTGCTCTCAATCCCCTTATCCCCCAGTCTGTATTGATACCAGGGGTTGCCCTGACCCAGGTGCAGGACCTTGCACTTGGCCTTGTTGAACCTCAGGAGGTTCACATGGGCCCGCTTCTCGAACTTGTCCAGATCCCTCTGGATGGTATCCCATCCCTCACGCATGTCAACTGCACCACTCAGCTTGGTGTCATCTGCAAACTTGCTGAGGGTGCACTCAGTCCCACTGTCCATGTCATTGATAAAGATATGAAACAGTACTGGTCCCAGCACAGACCCCTGAGGGTCACCACTCGTTACTGACCTCCATCTGGACATTGAGCCATTGACCACTATTCTCTGGATGCGACCATCCAACCAATTCCTTATCCACCAAACAGTCCACCCATCAAATCCATATCCTTCCAATTTAGAGAGAAGGATATCATGGGGGACCGTGTCAAAGGCCTTACAGAAGTCCAGATAGATGACATCCGTAGCTCTTCTCTTGTCCACTGATGCCATCACTCCATCATAGAAGGCCACTGGGTTGGTCAGGCAGGACTGGCCCTTGCTGAAGCCATACTGGCTGTCTTGAATCACCTCCCTGTCCTCCATGTGCCTTAGCATAGTTTCTAGGAGGATCTGTTCCATGATCTTCCCAGGCACAGAGGTGAGGCTGACAGATCGGTAGTTCCCAGGGTCCTCCTTTCTCAAGGAGTCCTTCTGGTTTTCCATTGCCATGCTCATGTGTCTTTTATGATGACTTTATTAATCTGTTGATTATTCCCAAACCAGAAGATGTAGTGCATATTGCCACAGGTATCAAGAACTGTGCCCAGTTATAGGGGAAGGTTCCCGTATTAGTCTGGGGAGGCACTGAAACATAGGTCCTACATTACTTATCAGGATGTGAAGTGGTGGAAATCACTTGTGGGAAGGAGGTTACTCTTGTACCTTGACCATTATGCATCAAAATTATAGAAGGATAGCTCTTAAGTTCTCCACTGTTGTGGTCAGCTGTCAGGGTATGTGACTATAGTTTCTGGATTACCTTCACAAGGGAAAGAAGAAAGAAATTAAGGTTAGTTTCCTTAAAAAAAAAAAAAAAAAAGTGAAAAAAAGAGTTGGAATACATCTTTGAAATGCCCAGCACACCAGTCCTCCCTTTTGGTGTCCTCTGTCTCCTCAGATGGCCAAACATATCAGCTTTCCTCCCTCCCTTTCTACTGGCCCCTCCTTGGTGGGATTTTCTCATCTTTTGTTCCCTCCCTCTCTTCTTCACCTTAGGCTTTTCCTCTGCATATTACAGATGCGGATGCTAAGTTGAACCCACAATTCTCCAGTCTGTGCAAACCAGCCCTTGAGGTTAGGGGCAGCTGTGATGGGCAGGACTTCAGGCACACCTTGGGACAGCAGTCTCCAGCACTGGGAGCTGAGCTACGCCATTTGAAAAGTTACTTTACAGCTGCTGCCAGAAGTTTTTGCTCCCCTAGGTCAGGGCTTCAGGCAAGCACAAAAATCTTTAAACAGGAAGTTTTTTCTGTGCTATTTCTGGTTCCACCTGCTCTCAATTTCCTTGGAAATACTGTGAGAACGTTCCCTTGTTGGGATCATTAGTCACTTCCATTCTGGTCCTGACTGTAATAAGTGCAAAGACCAAACAAAATGAAAAACAATATGTCAGTGAATATTAAAATCAGGGTGTTTTTGATCCTGCAGTGTTGATTTCACTCTTGGATAAAGTTTTGCATCTGTTCAGTTTTGTTTGAGTGGATAGTCCATCAGTCCACACAGCCATACAGGAGACAGTAATTCAGGTAGTACAAATGCAGAGATATCCCTTGCTTCTCTTGGCCACAACTGTTGTAAGAGTAACCATATGTAACAATTTGTGTATTCTTTGGGGGAAAAACGTAGCAAATAGAAGGAGTTTCTGGAGTTCTGCACAGGGAGATTAGGCATTCACATTCCTGCAGCTGCCTTTCATTGAACATGATTTTGTGCTATCAGGTTGTTGGAAGAAACAAGTATGTGGCATGAACTGCTGTCCTTCCAAGTCGGTATGAATAAGCACTGTGGAGAACTTCAGCACTGTTGTTTCTTTGCTACAAGATGATCAGGAGAAAATTTGGCAGTAATTTTCTTAGTCAATGGGAAGGAAGAGGAGCCTTGTGGGGTTGAGCATTGCTGGCATGGACATTCCACACGTGCTTCATGTCTTCATAGCTGCAAGAGCAATAGAAAGGCTATGGATGTGATACCCCACAAGTATCCACAAGTGATACTGCACAAACATCCACAATGTAATGTTCCACAAGAAGTACAATACTTCTTCAAAGAATCTGGTATTAATGGAAAGATCGCTGTAACATTGCTACATAATTTTTCATAGTGAACACAAACCAAGAGAGAGGGAAAAAGAAGGCCCTTCTGTACATTATCTTCAGTTTCCGAAACAAATCAGCATGTAATTCTCAACGTATAAAGACTGACAGTGCTTTCCAGGATTCACTGAGACTGGTTACTAATAAAGGCATTTTCACAACTGAACCTGACAGTCTGTTAACTGGTTTTAAATGTGGGTGTTGATTGGATCCTGGCACCTTTATTCCAGGTCATCAGCCGACATAATTGAAGGGGATGGGAGCACTAATTGGAATGCAAAGGTTGTCATTCTAATCATACTACAATCTAGTCTTTAAAATTGAAGCTGTCTTTTCATCCCTTTCCTGGATTGCAACTGATTTGGTTCCTCACTTGGTCACTCTAGCTCTTGCTCTGAGGTCCTGGAGTTGAGTTTTACTCGGCAGCTCAGGGGTGAGAAGGGGGAGAATATGAGATTTCCGCCTGGGCAATCGGGAGAGGAAATAGTTCAGATAAATCTCCCACCACCAAAGGCTCATTTTACTCCTGTCTCAGAAGTGGGAACTGCTGGGTGAGGAGGACGTGGCAGTAACCACTTGGAGACTTGTGATGGGGGATGAGGAACAGAAAGCCTTGGAATACTTCTGATTTAGCTATAATTTTCTTTTCAGGGGCTTCTTGTGTTGCAGCTGCTCATAGCTGATTATCCATAATCAAGACATTTCAAACAAAGCCATTAACAGTAATATTTCTACTCTTCTGAAATTCTTCATAAAGGTTTAAAACCTTAAACCAGATTGGCAGGTTGACATTTGTAAGAAGAATTGTTTTTACCATGTGAAACTGCTAGGATAAAGAGACTAGGCATCATTAAGGATTTATTGAGTTGCTATTTTCTCCATTAAAGTACCAACTATTATTTTCAAATGAAAGATTTACCACAATGAAATCATTAGTGACTGTGCATTTAGGGTTTTTTTTTGACAGCACTCCTAGCTATTATAGCCGGGCAGTCAGACTCTGCCTCTGTAGCATGCATAGCAGTAACAACTTATCTTTTCCTCTTTGATAGGAGATGGAGAATTTGACCACAAGTGAGCAGATGTCAGAATGATCATAGCTACCTGCAGCTCTTTTTTTTTAAGCTCATGGTGTAATAGCTCTTTCACTTTTTACTTTGTTATCTTTCTCTAATTGCAGACCTAGTTTTTTTTCATGACTGAGTGTGCGTTACAAAGGCAGCCTTGGGGAGTGATGCGATGAAGAAATGCAAAGTGAAATATCACATTACTGCCCAAGTAGGGAAAAATCAGTCCATGTTAAGCTTTTTAGGACTTTAGCATTCAGTTCATGGCAATTTTGAAATAGGGGAGAAACTGATGACAGTACTTATGTATTTACAAGGGATTGAAGGTAGGGGAATTGGATCCCTGGAGGTGTCAAAGGTCTGATTGCTGTTTGTCTGCAGTTTTTAAAGAGAAGCTGGCTATGCGGCAAGGGCAAGTCAAGCCTTCCCAGGTAACAGTGACAATCTCCGGAGGCAGACTGCCCAACAAAAAGATTTTTTCTGTCTCAAACCATTGATTATTCTTAGAGACCTAATGAATCCTTCAGACTAACACATATGCATTAAACCACCCATTATTTTGGTTTGACATTCAATAGCAAACAAGTGCGTGAGGTTTGATAAGGTAATTTGCTTACAGCCAAATAAAATATCAAGGTTTCAGTATCTTGCAATTGTGGATACTCTCAATAGTTGGCTTTAAAAACCTCCAATTAACATCTTCTGGTGGAGTACCTACTCCTACCGACACAATGTGGGATCCAGCAACCACGCAGTCCGTTTTCCCCATCTGCGGTACCATTTTGTCAACTCCAGACTGTCAATTCAGTGTTGCGGCAACAGGTAACGAACTAAAATGTGGACTAGGTGAGGTTGAGCATGCTACTTTAAAAAGGTATTTCTGTTCTTGAAAATGGTATGTGAAGCAGTGTCTGAGGCTCACTGTTTGATCAAGCAGACCTTCAAAGTAAGTCTGCTTAGTGTACTTTTTGATTACCAGTCCTGAAATCTCAGCATGGGATGAGGTTTGTTCATAAACAACAGTAAAAAAAACGTTCTGCTGAACAGACTGTATTCCTTGGCATGGATCGACTGTTCTCTGCTATGAGCAGTGGAGGTAGCCTCTTCTTACAATAACACATCTGAGGGTACTGGCCAACCCACCAGCTTCTGCCTTCGGTAGCAGATGCTAATTCATGTGTCTGCCAGGAGGAATGGAAAGGAATACGACCCCTTTCCTTTCTTTGCCAAGCACCAGGGGAAACTACATGTAAAAATGTTCCTCTCGCAGAACAGGCAGTTGCACGGTGCTTACCTACTTACAGATATATCAGCTGCAGGTTGCTGCCTCTCTTCTGCTGCCTACTTCTGCTCTTTGGTGGGTTTGGAGCATTTGCTAGATGAGGGACGCTGGAGCCAAAAGCTCAAAGTGAAAATTCACCTGTGACAGTGAAAGTATGTCTTAATTCTCAGAAGATTTGATAGTTATCTGGGATTGTGTATGTCCTCTGTATTTTCTCTCACAATTGTCTGCAGAGTTTTCATGAAAGGGAAGCATGAGGGGGAAGAAGATTATAATGCCCAGATTTTGAGAGAGTGATGGTACAAAGGGTGGGATTGTGGAAACAGAACAGCTCTTTCATATATAAAACATGATAAATTGCATCGGCATAATGATGCTCAGCAGAAGCAAGTGAGTAGCAAAATAGGAATGTAATTTCAATTATGCCATAAATTCACTTTTGGCTGGCACAGACAGCTGTCAGAGGGCAGACAGAATTTCCTTCCTAACCTTAATGAAATACAAGCACTCTGGTTTTAATTTGCAGTTGGCATTTCTTCTTTGGTGCAGCAGAGGTTGGAAGACACCTTCTCCCTTTTTTTGGTATGAAGTTTATTTGCCTGGAAGCATTCATCTGTTTGTATTACTCGTTCCCTGCTTTTTTATGATGTGAATTTCCTGTGATGATCTCATAATGTTTACAGCATTCCTTGCAATGGCATAAACAGAGATTGATGCCTTATTTTCATATTTGGGTGTGGTAGGGAATAGCCACATGCAAACTGCTGCTGAGCCACATCCAGGGAGTCCTATCTAATATCACCCTGAGACTCATTTCAGGCACAAGGTAGATCCTCTGCTAATGCTGTCAAGCTTGAGGACTGTCTCCACTGAGTTCCAGGGGGATTTAAACAGTAGAGGGAAAAGATAAATTAATAAAGAAGAAAGAGCGTGCTGAAAATAAATTTAAACTACTATTGATTACTATCGCAGCTACTACAAAGAAAAGTCATTGAGAAAAAAATCAGGAATGTGCAGGGCTGTTGTGTATGCAAGAATTTCTAGTAATCTTAAAAAGATTTTTAGCCAATATAACTACTTAAAGTATGAGTAGCTCTTTCATAGTCAGAAAAATGAAAAGAAGGTATTTCAGAGTGATTACTGACATTTAGTAATGTATATGGGGCTATCAAAATATTTTCAGAGACCCTAACTGTAATTCTTAAAAGTTAATAAATTACATCATGGAGTTCTCTGTGTGATTTATCCCAGGCTTACTGATGGGGAAAAGTAAGGCACAGGATTATTTAAAACATATACTACTTTTTTTTGTTGTTGTTCCTGATCTCTTGACTAGGGATAGCCATTGGGCTTTGAGGCCCAACTACTATGCAATGAATTCTTATCCTTGAAGTGCAACAGGGGTATGTTTGAAAGCAGCTTTACATTTTATTTTATTTTTCAGATTAGAATTGTAATATATGTGTGTGGCTAAAGAGTTTCTGCCCAGTTTGGGTATCCTTTCATTGACAACATTCCAAATCACAGCTTTTAACAGCAATCTTTAAACCCCCATCATTTCTCCTCAGTGTTTACTGCAGAAAAAGTGTTTCTGCTGCTGCTTACTTTGGTCCCCCAGTCCAAGACAAAGTGACTTTTACACTGGCACAGAGGGTTGCCAGAGGCAGAAGCTATTACAGAATTTGTTGGGTAGACGGCGTAAACAAGTCACCAGTCTGTGAAACTCAATGCTACATGATTATCACCGAAGAGCAAGGATTTAGGGAGACTCAAAGGAGACTAGGCATGCACCTGTATGAAGTGAGCAACCAGACCTGTCATACGAGTGCAAATATTACCACAAGTTTTAGGAATGAAGGCAACACTGGATTTAGGATTTAAGTGCACATCAAATTTTGAGATTTACCTGGGGTCCCATTAGCTTGAAGGGATTTCCTGCAGAAGCTTCTTCTTTCGAGCACCGTCGGTGGTCATCCCCAGCTTGCTTCCCAAAGGGAACGTGCAGGTGTCTCAGTCTGATATGCATAACCTTGCTAAAAGCATACTCATTGAAGCCAGGAACCTTCACAGCCCCAAATCCCTAACAGAATGGATTACATCTGAATCGGCCCGAGATTGAAACTCCAGTTTCATATTCTTCCTTCATCTGAGCTATTAGAAATCCTCATTCAAATGTGAAAAGTCCCTTTCTGTAATGTGTTTTGGCATCTCTTTTTTTTTATTCTCAATACAGCTTCCAGACATGGCTGGCTTTTCTTAGTTGATGCTTATCTTATCCTCAGGAACTTTAATTAAAAATAGTACATCCTAATAATGTAGTTGCTTGTGTAATTTTTCTCTGGCAAAATAAATTAAATTTAAGTAGGCTGTATCATCTTGCTGCTTACTGATGGAATTTTCTTTTTAAATGGAAACTGCTAGATGAACATCTAATCAGTAATTCAGCTGAACCAAGGTCTTTATTTTTAATATTTTCTCCCAATGATGAACGAAGGAAAGATAATGTTACAGAATTTCTAGGAAGTCTGAGAGTCCAGCTTTTAGCTGGTGCGTGACTTTTAACAAGGCTTTTTAGCAAGGTTTAGCTATCATCATGGATGTATAAGCTTAATCCTGACTGTAGTAAAATAGGATTTAGTGCTGCTCTGTACCTTCCTAGCAGAGCTGGAGTAAACAGGATTTGTGTGGGTAGGTATCTGAGAGGAACAGCTGCATAACAGATCTACAGTCACTTGTGGAGCCTGTGGGCTGCAGCATCATGGGGGAATTTGGGCTCTGGGTTCGTGCAGGGGAAGAGCTGCTGCTCAGTACCAGGCTCAGGCCAGCCTCCTCCAGGACATGAAGAGATGGACACAATGAGGCAGAGCTGAGCACAGCCCAGTGGGCACCACATTTTGTGCTGGGATTGAAGAAGCTGAATCCAGCAAGGGGTCAAGCTCCACACAGAGATGTGTAGTCCTTTTCCTTGATCGCTGAAACGTGTTAAGCATCCTCCAAGTTTTTAAATCCTTTGGACAGGGGTTATATAAATTCTATTGGTCCCCTCTTTACATTTATCAGATCTAATGTAGGAAAAACAGGAGTAGTAAGTATGACCAAGGCATAGGAGTTGTTCTCACAGAGGTGGGAAGTGGAAGGAAGGAATTAGCCCAAGTGCTGGGTGCACAGGTTGGTGGCACTGCTGAGGAAGTGAGAAGAGGAGGAGAGCTAATCCCATGCCACCTCAGCACTGCTTGGAAAATTTGACCCAGAGGATTTTGGGATTTTATTACACCTTCATTAATTATTATGCTGAATTTCATAGTGTCTTGAGTCACCTGGGGAAGGGATCAGTGGTGGTTTTCCATATCTTCTGTAGGCTAGAACTGATGGGCAGGTAGGACTGAAAGACTTCTGTTTGAGTTCAATAAATAAAGCAGTGCTTAACTGCTTCCCACAAACTGCTGGTCTCCAGGCAGACCTTCACAGCAAACTCACCTTGCCTGACTTATTCCTCTCCTCCCCCCAGAAATAGGTAACTTCATTGGTTGGTCCCTTGGATCACCTGTCATTTTAATGGCCGTGGTTAATTTAAATAAATTAATAACTTAATTTTAATAATTTAAATGTATTTTACTACAGTTTTAAAGAGTGCTGCATTGTCAAAGAAGCTGTGCCTTTGAAATGTGGGCTCCCTTTATGGTTGTTTCATTTGTGGATGTACACTTATATCATCCTGCTAGCATGCAGGACATGCGAGTGACCTACTTGCGCACCTCTCAGTGCGTGGACACACGCTCCTGCTCCCGCTGGGTGCTGGTGTCGCTCTCCCAGGCTCACTGGGATGGTGCCTGTGTGAGACCACAGGACTGGTGGGTTGGTGCTGGCAGGGCCAGGGCTGCAGTGTGGTAAATCCCTGGGAACAGGGAGTCACCTTGTGGCTCAAAGCCACCCCTGGAGCTGGAGCCGAACCCGAACCGTGCAGCAGCCCTGGGAAACAGCTATGCACCCATCCCTGCAAAGGCAGCATCCAACGTGTCCGTCTCCTAATGCTGCCCTCCCTGAAGGATTGCTCCATTAGGAGAGGGCTGCCCAATGGCAGCACTGGGCTCCTTCCCTCACCCCGCATCTGTCACACAGGAAAATGGAGCAGTGTTGCTGTTTGCACCCAAAATGGCTCCAGGCCTAGGCAGGAACCACTTTTCTCCACACTAGCTGGGAACTTGGAAACAAGGACAGTCTTGAAATGAGTCTTACGGCCCTGTTTGTGGGTAGGATTGATTTAGAAGTCCTTGCACATGTGAAAGAGTAGGTGATGGCACGGAGGATCTGGGAGTTGAAGGCTACCTGAGAAGGAAGTATCACACCCCTCTCTTTGAATCAAGTCAGACAAAGGGGGATTAATCACTGACTTGCAAAGAACCTTATTCCTCAGGTTAGCGGTGAGACATGATTTTGTTCTTCTTCAGGAATTTGGTATGCTTCATACTCCTGACTCATGCTCTTTGTGTTCAGCGGGAATTCAAGTGGTAAATGGAAAAGGTTATATGGGGAGGTCTTCACTGAAAAGTTGAAAAAGGCAGAAAAACTGAATGGTTTGAACTTCCTTGGAGACTATTCCTTTGAGCCAATATTCAAGGACATGGAATAGCAGGGAATTACTGATATCAACCTCAAGGCTCTTTTGACCCACTGCACAGGTTTTAGCTCTGCAGAGAAATTACGCGTGGTCTTCTCTAGGTGAATACCGACCTGCATATTACAGGCACACAAAAACTCCAGTGAGAACTGTCTGGAGCTGTTAACAAACTTCACTTTCTGGCATGCCTGTCCCTTAGACCTTTGCAAACACACAGAGTATTCATCTGAGGATGCAGAGATGTGTATTCCAGCAAATCTGTTATAGTATGCAGTGGATGCTAAACAAGAAATTCTTGAACAACTGGAGGTGGGAGGTCTTCAACATTTTCCATCATAAATGTTAATGTATGTAGCAGACAGAAGGAGTATTATATAAAAAGTTAACGCTTTCAGATTTTTCTGGTGCTGACCTATAGCAAGGAGGCCAGTATTTGCATTATTTCCATGGTATTTTTTTTTTCGTAAGGGAGGGGTGAAAGCAAAGAATCAAGAGATTTCAACTTGAAGCCATTTGTTCCTGTGAAAGTATGATTTTAAGTGAAAACCTGTTTAAAAGTAGAAAGGGATGAAATCAACATCTGGCAAGTTAGAAATATTTTTTGATTATAAATAAAATTTCCAGTTAGAGATAGGTATGCCCAAATTTTTCTGAAACACTTTTTCTATCAGAAAGACCATTATAAAATGCTAGGTTTCACTACCTTGATTGTGAGGGTATTATTATCACTTTATGGGGCCCCAAAATGTCCCAAATACTTCGCAGAAAAGGCAGAAGACAGGTCCTCTGTCATAAGGACTCTACAGTTTAAAAGTGAGGCTTACATTAACTGCTTTAACAGCTAACAAAAGATTTTCTAAACCACTGTCTGTAGTATATCTGAAATTCTAGCAATGATAAACCCTCTAATGTTTTCCTGAGACATGCAGTGGAGGATAAATATAATGTAAAAGAAGATTTATGCCGAGAAGACAAACTTGTTTATGGGTACGCACTGAAAGAGATTGTAATAAAGTCTTACGCAAAGCTCCTGCATAGACTCAGACTGTGGGCAGGTCTCCTACATATGCGTGAGTCAGGGGAATATATTGCCAACTGTGAAAAGGCGAGCAAGATTTGCAGTCTCTCTCTTCCAATTTTCTCCTGTAACGTGGCTGCAGCATTGTTCTCCCTAAGAGACTCTCTTTCTTAATTTAGCGATGATAAAGAACCTCTGTAAACCAAGAAGTTTCATGCTGACCTCCTGCACAGTGGCAATGAGATCTAAAAAAAAAAACCTGTTTTCTGTCTTTGATTCAGTTGCTTTTTACGTTCTGATAGGGGTTGTTCCAGCTGTTTTCCAGAAAGTTGTGCGTATATCAAATATGTTAAGTTCGGCAGCTGTGGTTTAGATAACTTGTTGTGCTGTTTCCAAAATTCACGGCTAACTCAGGGAGGCCCTTGTCCCAAAAGAGCAGAAACAAACAAATCCAAGTCAGAAGCACCTACAGTGTTTGTGAAAGCAGAAGGTGTGATTCGCTTCGGCCAGCTGAGTAACGCGGCATGGAGGGTCGCGGTGCCGCCCTTCCTTACATGCCTCAAGACATCACACTCGCTTGGGTGGAAAGACCCACTATACGCTCCTGACTGGCATAGGCTCTCACTTGCCTCCAGAAGTCTCTCAGCTACTTGAGACAGGGGTTCACCAAGGTGTGATCATATCTTGGTACGTCAGCTCTGTTATTTTAAGTCTACTTCTCTTGATCCTTGATGCTTTGTATTTCTTATGCGGATACAGTGCTTACAAATGAGGGTGGTCTGAAATTGTAACTGAGGGTGGTCTGAAGTTGTAACTGCAGTTCTGCATATGGCCAGTGAATTGTACTCCTGCCGTGTTGCTGTTGAGGGGTGTATGTGCTGCTAATGGCCAGTCTTAGGGCACCTTTAGATAGCAGGGATGCCTCTGAGGAGCAATCGGGGTAACTCACCATTATTTAGTCACTGTACACAGAAGTAGAGAAAGCTCCTTAGGTTATGTCTCCATTCACACTGGTGCTCTGGATTGACAGCTTAAATTTGGGACAGAATGGGTAAAGTCCTTGTGATTCCTCATGTTCTGACCATATTGGTGAATTATGTGAAGAGGGATTCAATTAGTCCTTTGAAGTTGCATATCTTCTTAACCCACTGGAACAATTATTGATTCACAGTCCTTGAGGTAATTTTAGGGGATTGTGTTGCGTTCCTGTCCAGAACATCAGAAACTTCAGAATGGGATTTCCAGTTTTGGAAACAGGCATGTGATTCCCATTCATCATATGCAATAGTGGCCTCAGTCCTTTTTCTTTGAGTGCATTTTCATTCCTGGAAACTTATATGATGAGGTCTTTTGCTCAGTGTGAGCACAGAATAGGTGAGCCTGACTGCAGCCCATTAATGTCAAAATTAGATGCTTAAGTGAAATTGAACACAGCTAGTAAAGACTGTAATGGATAAGTAAAAGTATCTATGCGGTCTTATTCAGCCCTATAAATAAAATATGCAGATGTAGGGCATGTAGAGCTTACAGCCATAGTGCACTTTATGACTGTGGGCACATCCATGGAGATATATAAGCAATGCCAAGTAGAAAAAGAAAATAAATGTAGGGGTTGTCTAGTGGCACCATCTCTCTCCCTAAACTTATTTTTCTGCCCACTTTAAGCAGGTGGACCTGCAAAACATGGTATTTCATTTTCCTAAAGTGACAAACTGCCAACTGGATAGGTTTTACACCATCCCCAAATTTGCTCCCCTCTGCATCCCACAATAAGCCCTATGTCCCTTTAGGCAGTAACCTCCATATTTTGCATGGCAGTCCAGGAAGAAAGTTTCTTCCCCTCAGCTCTTGGTGGGTTTCACTCCAGGGACAACAGCTTAATCTTCTCCTTTGATGGAGCACTTGTCGTGCTCTGATTTCACTGATTAGGTTACTTGGCTCCCTCCACCTATTGTCATTCCTCTGATCCTCTCCAGGTCTTTACGCTTATTGTGATAAAGCCTTTAGTCAGATAACCTTACACCCTCATTTTTTGTTCTTTAATTTTTTCCATTTTTTGAGGTGTAGCTTTTTTATAACAATAGCCTTGGTATTCCTGGGTGAGTCACTCTCAGACCAAATAAAATTAGCAATCTGGCGGTGGACACCAGTGGGTAACTAGGCTGTCTTGAGTCCTTCTCCCTCCCAGGTCACATTGCCATCAATACCACTTGGGCTCATCATTTAATGAAAAAAAAATTAAATTGTCACGTTGTTTAGTGTTCCCAGAAGGAACAACTTAGAATAGAGCTGCCAAGACATCCTCTGGGTTATTGTGGAGGTTTTAGGCCTTTATTCTCTTCACTAGATTGTAAAACCAGAAACATGTGTCCTGTCATTTGATGAACACATGCCCCCGAGTACTCACTTTTCTTAAGAGGAACAGGAAAATCTGCTCTATCAGTTTGCTCTTGAAACTCCTCCTTTTGGAAAAAATGTAGCACCATGCTCTGGTTATTCCAGCATTGCTACTGCATAAGTAACATATTTGTAGCTTCCAGTACTGCAGCTGGTCACGCCTTCAGCTGCATTTTCAGTACTTAGACAGACAATAATGAGGAAAAAATGTCTGTGTAGGAAGTACATTTTTCCAGATCTGTTCAGACTTCGTATTCAGTTGGAGTAATGAGGAACAGATGAATGCTAACAATGTTTTTTGAGGTCCCCTTTTAGTGAAGCAGCTTTGCTTGGAGCAGTTGTCCACGGTGCCTTTAGAGACAAGTGGACATACTCAAGGTGCTTTAGATAAACCACCAGATAAGCAAGAGTCACTTAAGCTTTATTCACCTTCAGAAGAAAAGTTTGTGCCCGTTTGGTTGCTCTTAGCAGTTCCTGTTTGGGTGTCTTCTGTTGCTTAATCAAAGAAAAATTTTGGTTACTGTTGACTTTATGCAGTGCTTTAGCACACTGTTTAGCACACTAGGTAGCACACAAACCAGGGTTGACCAGTTTCTTCCTCTTAATACAGGGGTCTGATCCAGCTTTCTGGTATGTGGGATTGTGTTCATTAAACATGGGTTATTAAAAGAGATGTAGCTCTTGTGCCACCTTGATTTGTACATTTTGATGTTACTTAGTGCTGCTGTTGATCCCTGACAGCTGGTTTGCATGCCAAAGATGTTAGGTTAGTACTAGATCAAGGCTCATTATGCCTCTTTTCGTTGCATGTCACAGACATCTCAAAGGCTGATGAGGAAGGCATCAGGCTGAAGAAAGAGGGGCCACATGTAGTTATGAGCTGTATGTTCTTGTGAGACCTTCATGGCAGCAGGATGTGTCAGTCCTTCCTCCATCAATCTCTCCTTTCACTCCATAAGTCTGGCAAACTGAATATCAGTTTAAGCATCAGAAAATGATGCTGCTGCTGACAAAGCTCCTTAGCAAAGTGTTCATTTGGGGTAAATGCTTGCCTCACCAAAATCCAAATGTGAGTCCAAATGCAGTGTTCTTCATTTACTACCTGGCATAAAACCATGCACAAAGAAATACAGGCTCAGCTGAGATTAAAATGAATATCAGAGGGTGGCTGGAGAGGTACTATCAAGTTCTACCTTCCCATCCAAAGAAACAGCCTTCCCTGACTTCACTTCTGAGGTCTGAGTTGGCCCATGCTTGCTGATGTGAGACAACAAATCAAAGGGAGTGTGGATCCAAAAATAACCACTCACGTGTACTCAGACTTCATTTGTAGTGTTTCAGTTTGGTATCCTCTGGTTTTTTACATTTTAGAATATTCTCGTTTGCTAGAAGTGCATAGGCATTGCCTAACTGCTCAGATTTAGGATTGTAATGGCATTGCTTGAAAATAGGCAACAAAAAATTCTGAAGGAAAGTCCTGAAAGGGCCACAAAACTTCATATTTGAGGTCTGAAACTAGTCTATAGCTGGTAAGCATAAGGAGACTTCCTGGCTGGGCAGACTATCCCTATTAACTTACCATCAAGCTTCTTCCCCATTTCTCTGAAGCAGCCGGTGGTGTCTGCAGCAGATACGTGATACCGGAAGATGGATGGTCAACTTGATTAGTCTCTGTACCCTCTTCTTACATTTCTGCTAAAATGGTATTCGCATTTACAGGCATTCAAGGACAGTCTGCTGTCCTGAAATGGAGCCATTCCTTTGAGAGACGTAAATTGGGTAAGGCAGACCAGGGAGAGTCCATCCCAGTTTATGTGTTTATGATAAGCTTTTGCCAACAGTGAGACTTTCCTTTGTTTTTTCTAATTTGTATTCAGCATCTTTTTTCATTTGTGATGGAAGAATGATCCCATATGAAGAATTCAGTATTGGTCACTCATTTCACAGCTGTGGCCATGGTTTTCTTTCTTAATAATGAGTGTAATTATCACCAGCTAGGCTTGTTTGTGGTGGGACTTCACAGCTTGGATAGCTTGCACCTTTTCTATCTCATGGGCATGGTACATTTTTATTTTTCCATTTGCTAAGATAGCTACAGTTATCTTTATTGCTTTTTTAAAAAATCTGACAAGTACTAGCATTAAAATTAGATTACATTACTTTAAAATAATAAGGTCATCAGCAGAAAAACTGTTTGGGGAAAAGGAAATGTCAGAATAAATAGCCAATTTTCACAAAGAAGACAGACAGATGGTTTGCTCATTAGCAATAGACTCCTGAAATGCACTCTCCTGCTTTTCCTTTATTCTGTAGCTGAGCACCCTACTGTTTGGTAGATCAGTGTCTGAGGAGCCAATTGCTGGTCTTTAGGAACTTTAAATTGAATCCTGTGATTGCACAGTATTCAGGGGAGCACAGAGAGTGCTGGCGTCCTTCTGTTAGATGGGTGGGGATTAATCAATCATCTCTCCGGTGGAAAACCCCTGGGAATCCAGCGAGAGCTTCGAGAGCCCAGGCTAGCGTGGGACTGATGTCAGACTTTGGTCCGCAGATAAGAGGGAAGAGTGTTTTGCTATTCTTGTGATGTGGAGATGTTACAAGCGTTTGCAGAGAGCAGGGACTGAGTATTTCCCTACCAAATGATGTGATTGAATAACATGCTCTCTCACTTTTTCAGAAGTGGCTTGGAAGAACTGGTTGGACATGGAAGAGCAGGTTTAGTTATGGACTAAATCATCAGCAGCTGGGGCAGACTTTAGAGTAGCCTCATTAATTTTTGGTCAGAGTGTTACTTCCAAGTATAAATCTGATTCAAGTGTTTATTGTCTCTTACTGCCACTCTCTCACCACTGTCATGCCACTCTTGCCACTTACACAAGTCTCTGGTTGCTGTTGCTTTTGTCACTAGGTTGACTTTACAACTAATCTTTTCTTGGGATCTTCCCTAATGCAGGTTTCCAGACCACAGAGCTTTTCTTTCCTAAGCTAGACCTTCCCTACATATCCATTTGCAGATTAAGGGAAGGACCATTTGGGGGCGTGTGTCCTTACCCTTGCAGCCTGTTCCACTGGGATTCAGGCCCTGCAAACTCTTGTGAAGCCGCTGGTAGCAACTAATAGAAGTGACTTGAAAAAAAATTCCTCCGCCGGAAACAGCCGTCATGGTCTCATGTCCAGAAGTGGAGGTCACCAGGAATGCACAGGGTTCCAGGGGGTAACATGCTCCTGTCCCCCCTGATGGCATGCCTGTTTCCCTGCATGAGCCTTCATACCAGCGGCAGCCTCTTCTACTGAACTCAACGCACTTCTCTTTTTGAAGGTCCTTGTCTTTTGTCAGAGCTTACAACAGGGAGATCTGAACAGCTCTGACTGCAGGACCGCAGCTGAGAAGTAGCTCCTCAGAGCTATAAACCTGGCCGTTGTGTTTTGTGGGGAACTTCTTATCTATACTGCAGTTTTTACTTTTTCTCTTCTCTTTGATTTAATGCTTCATGTTTAAGAAGACAGCAGTATAGAATTACATAGGGGAGCAGAACTGCGCACACTGACCATAAAGGTGCAAAACTGGCACATTCATGGTTTGACAGAGCTTTGAACCAACTTCATCTCTGTTGGCAGCAGCTGTATCGTGGCTGGCTTATGCCAGGTTGCACCTATTAACACCGATGCTGAATTTGGCTCATTTCCAGGGTAGCTGCCATAATGTGGAATGACATACGTGTTTTCAGTGTGGGGGAACATCAAAGGGAATCAAAGAAAAAATTATGACTGCTATTTGTGTAACTGTGAAATCATCTGAGGTATATTTATTTGCAATACCTGTCTGCTTTTTAAGTTATGCCAAATTACGCACAGATTTTATCCCAGGATAATAGAGAGAGTTTTTCTAAATGCAATGTAAGGTAATTACACAATAGCTATCAGCTTATCTTTTAATTTCTATTGCCTGGAGAGTAATCAAGTGACCTTAACTATTGCTGTTATTCCACATATAATATGGAGATCTTTTCAAAACCCAGATTTAAAGATTAATCCTTGCAAAGATTTAATCCTAGCAACAATCCTGTGAGGTACACATGTCAGCAAACTGCAGCCCAGAAATTAGGTGATACAAAAATTGGTGTTAAACTAGAACTCAGCATTCTTCCTTACCACATCCTTGCTTGCATCTGCTGCTTCAGTTGTCTGTGTGGGGTAGAAATAGAGCTGTAGAGAAATCGAAATCATGACCTCTCTTGCAGAATAATCTGCTTGTTCTGCTCTGAAGTGGGGGAAGTCTCAGGACATTTTTCTTCCTTTTTCTATGTGTCTGCCTGACCTTTGCAGCTGAACTTTCAGACTCTGCTGACTGTGCAGCCTCTTCAAGGCTCTGCAAGAAAGTCTACATATTTTAGGGGTTGTTTGCATCATAACTATCCAATTGTAGGGGAGAAGAGAAAAATCAATGTTTCTTTTCTTCATTTAGTAACTTTTTACAACGGTGTGCAAAGATCCAGGCACGTATGCACAAACATCCAAGAATAATGAGGTTTAAAACTGATGGTTTGGAGAAATTTGCATCAGCAGTGTGGGTGCAGGGCCACTTTGTTGCCGGTTATCCCTTTTTGTTTGGGGTACTGCAATGTGCAGCTAATGCATCATGTGGGAGAGGACAAAGAGAGTCTGAAATTTCAGCTAATCTCTCTGTGGTAACACACTGACAGATAGGGAAGCAACAGCAGGATCATAACGAAACAAAATAGCAAAATTTAAAAATTGCCAGAAGAGCTGAAAATACCAGCCTATCTCTAATCTGGGAGCAGCCATCTGACAGTATACTACCAAGCTAGTATCCTAAGAAACACCTCAAAACTGCAGGATTTTCTACATTGAGGTTATTGTGTTTTCATTTAAAAAAAGACTGAAATAGCCAAGTAAAAATGTAAGAGCTAGCGATGATGTTAAAAACTGTAACCCCTTAGGTGACATTATTGCACCATTGTACCCAGAATATTGATTCAGAAAAGGACTGGTTGGTTTTTACGTTCCGTTTTCATGATCAGTGGTTGAGAAAAAAAGGCTTTTGAATCAAAAGATTTGAATAGAAACATTCAGACTATAAAAGCCTATATGCATTTGCATTCATTGTTAAAATCCAGCTGAAAGGAAAATACTGCTTCTGCAGATTATTCCCGCATTAGACCCCACGTAGTTTCTTTCTGTGAAATATATCCAGAAGTGCCGTTCTGCACTGGGAACGTGTTAATGCAACGGCAGCAGTGGGGACATCGCTCCCTCCGTGCAGCAGGCAGGGACACCTGGCACTGCTTCAGTCTCCAACGCTTTTGGTATTAAAGCGTTATTATTCTTAGGAAAATCAGAATTCCCTGGCTTCTATAGAGAATACTATTTCCAGAAAATTTAGGGAGGAAGAGCAGTTGGTTCAGAGGAAATCTTGTCAAAGCTGCTTTTTAAAACATCTAGTAGAAGTACGATCAGCTGGTAGCCTGCAGTATTTTCAGCAGACTATTTGCAGACAGGAATTGCAAAGTTTTAAAAGTCTCTTCCATTTCCTCAGCTCTTACCCTGGGCTCAGCTCTTTAATGTTGGCCAGCGAGCATTCTTCCATTGCAAGTTTATTGTGTGACTGAATATTTCAGCCCGGGGTCTTAATGAATATGTCTAGCATTCCTTGTGAGAACTGTACAATCCTACATGTGAGTTTGCAGACAGGCTTGCTGGTTAAGTTCACATTTATTATGAAAAGCCACATAGAAGTTAGAGGGCAGAGGAAAGAAAGGAGCGTCTAAAGAGAAGAAAAGCAGGGCCAGAGGAGAGCATGTCATTCAGAGGAGCCATGTGAAATCTGACAAGTGTGCATAAATATTGGGCCTGCCCATAATAGGGCTGTGATTCTGCAGTTCGTACTGAACTGAGGTCAGTGGGATGCCTTGCGTGACTAATAATGAACCACTCACATCAGTACGTGCAGCACAACTTTGGAGCCTGAATAGCTGCGAATACTATAGAGCCACTTTGCTCTGTAGAAATAAAAACGGTTATTGAATTTTGGTTGTGGGTTGGGGGTCTTTTACCTTTTTATTATTGTTTTTGTCTTATTTGGGAGTAGGGAATTTTTTATTTTATGTCTCAGTAGAGCTGAATGGTGTTCAAAAAATCTTATTTTTAAAGAGAATCCCTGCTGAATCATTTGGAAGGAACGTAGAGCCATTTATTTCATCTTGCAGTATCTGCAAGTCACTGCTGGAATCATAGCAACAAGTGATACAGAGCATACATAATGCTGTACAGGAGCCCAGTGGCAGAAAGCGAGGTTAAAAAAAAAAGAAGTATCTCTTTAAGCACCAGTCAGAATCAATTATTCGCTATTCCCAAAGTGTGAGTAGTTTTATTATCTGAAAGTGGGAGGAGATTTCAGGTAAGTATATGCCTTTTAATAAAATTGGTCATTTATGCCTCTTAGAATTTAAGGTTGCAAGAAGCTTTCACTTTAGTTTTTGTTATAAGGGTAGACTATTTGGCTAAAACCTGCTATTTTTATGTTGACAGTTACAGAAATGAATAGGCAAAGTCTGAAGAGGATTCATCCAAATGAGTTTCGGTTCCAAGTCATTAAAAATAATTATCTCAATTAGAGTTTTATTTTGCTTAACTCTAGATCTACTTTTGCTTCAAGTTTCTTTGTCTCCTTCTGGGGCACAAACAGCTTTCTCCAGTTTTCCCATGTAAATGAAAACACGCTGGAAAGTCATATTTCAGTTATATGCAAAATAAAGAGAAAATAACGAAGACAGATTAGGAAACTGGGTGTTGTTCAGGGCATTTGGGGTGGCCAGGAAGAGCTTTTCTGGCATTGACACTGGTGAGCCAAGTAGCACGGGGACGTGTGCGTACACGGGAGAGACACAGCGCTGCGTGCCTGGCTGCGACGGTGCTGGCTGATGGAGAAATACTATGCAAAGGTGCGTGCTCGTGTGTATGTGCACATCTGTGTGAGAGAGCACATGAGCACATGGGGTGAAGGTTTCTAATTTTTACCAAGCTCCTTTTTTTTTTTAGAGTTTTTATAACTTCGTGTCCCTTTAGTGAATTCTCAGATATGCAAGTGTTGAACAGTCAGTATGTTTCAGGCTATTTGTGCATGCTGCAAACTTTTGCCTGATTTTTTTTCTGCCTTTTTTTTCTTTTTCCTTTTTTTTTTGGTCTTTTTCAAAGAGATGCTGTGCATCTCTGAGGGCTTTCACTCCTCGCTCACCCATCCCAGCATGTGGGGTCCGACCTCCCAGTCATGCACTGTGTGTAGCAACTTGTGCCAAATGCACACCACAAGGCGCTCTCAAAAAAACCCCAAAGCCTTCAATATACACATGTGTAAAGGCTCCTTCAGTTGTAAGGACATTAGGGCACTGCATCTCCTGCTTTGCATTTAGAGGCAAAACACTGCAAAAGGTGAGAGAGAAACTGCGTCTGGAGAGGGAGACCTGGGCTTTGCCACACTTTAGAGATTTATTGGGAGAAAAAGTGGGTGCTTCTCTGTTTCTGTTTATCCAGAGCCTGCCTCAGAGCTACCTTCAGGGCTCCTGGGAGCCTGGCAAGGTGGAGCAGTGAGGAAAGGAAAAGCAAGGGTTGGAAGTGATGTCTTGGTTGAGACTGGCTGCTAATTGCCTGTGGTTTTATTCACTGTCTACCTCCCAATGTTTTAGGTGTCAAGACTGCCAGGATCTTAGAAAATAGCTGCCAAAAGGGTCTGGGGACTTCAGGCTTCTCAAACAAACCAAAAAAAAAGCACACTGAGATTTCTAAGAGCAGAGTAGAAATGCATAATTTGTCGAGATCCTCCATAAAACCTGTGATCACATGAATTTTTCATTGCTAATCAGCAGCGGCATTGGAAGATCAGTCCCATAAGCAGTTTGATTCCCCTTCTTTATTGGTCAGTGGGCAGAGCGTGCACCCGGGTAGCAACCACAGCACGCCTGCTTTAGGACCACCAGGAATTCAAATTATGCAGTTATTTTGCTGGTGGAATCCTTAAGGCAGCTATTTGTGCCCTTACTTTAAGCATTGACACCGTAGCACCCTTTGAGATAGGGTGGGACCTCAGCTAAGAAACAGTTTACCTGTGAGGAGCTGCTTTTTCCAGGTGGCTGAGGAGGCAGAAAGAAAGAGCGAGTAATGAATTAAGTGGTAGAGAGAAACAGTTTTCGTGTTTTAATTAGAAAAATGAAAAGTGCATGAATTTCCTCATTGTAATAGTTTCCGTCATCTGAGAAATAATGATCTAAAAAAATTGTGGGTCTCTGGCAGTCCTTCCACTGGGCTGTCATTATTCACTCTAATGCATACATTTTATTCATAGTCATTAATCTTCTGCACCCAGGCTGGAATAAAGCCTATTCTGCTGTTAGTTGCCATGTTTTAGGTCAAAAGCTCATCCACCAATGTGGCTCAGATGTTTCCATGTTGTTATTGCCAGGAGAGTAACAGCCTTTTGGGAACTCTTGTCCTGACCAGTGGTAGAGAAAGAATATTTAGCTAGATAGTTTGAGGTTTTTCCTTTCCCCTTTTTGTTTTGCTTTGCTAGTCAGAGAAAAGAGGCGAGGGTTTACCAAGTCCCCTAACAAATCTGCACTGGCTGTTTCTTCAGGCTTCGCAAAATAATCCTAGATTTGTATTCTCACCTGTCAGACTCAGTATGGCTTCAGGATGTGACCTGATCATGTCCTTCGATCAGGCATCCCTGCTGCCTTACTTTTAATCACAGCAGAACAGTAGTCGTGGATTAGTGACCATTAAATACCTCTCCGCAGCAATCCCTGTATGCTGTCCAGTCTCCTACGAACTTGCATTTCAGAGAAGACAAAGAGAGCCTTGCACTGCCTGAGGCCCTAGTCCAGGCCTCACTGAAGTTAATGAAAATGTGAGGAGATTTTTTGAAAAAATCACTAAAAAGTGGAGACTGGTGTGATTTTGGCACAGAATTATATTCCACAGTGGTGTCTGGTATTTAGCCATTTGTATATGGTTAAATCCCTGTACTTCATATGCTGATTTATAGTAAAAAAAGTACCTCCTTTTCTTTTTGGTCAAGAAATACAATAAAAAGGTACTTCCCCAGAATATTTTCCCAGCTTGCAGTCCCCAGCAGGAGCATGCTATTGCTGCTTTGCTCTTCCCGAGTGCTTTGCAAAGCTTTCCACATATGAAGAGGTTCTTTGGAGTAGGCAAATCAAATACAAAACACGTGAGGATGTTCCTGCTCTGATGTACTTCAGCATGAGAAGTACCCAGAGATCAGAAAGACTTTGGAGTTACTGTCTAAAAATGATTTTTCAGAAGCTGATTCTCAAATCACCTTCAGACACCTCTTTTACTAGGCAGCAACATCAACAAGCTGTGCAAATGGGATCAGTAAGATCTTCCCTGTAATTTATGTGTTTTAGTGCTTGGTGACAACCGAGGACACACCGACTGGCATCAGCTTTCAGAAACTTGTAAAGTCGACAGTGCTGCTCGCCTTTTTCATATTTCATTCTGTATTTGAGATTGAATGTGTGCAGCAGCGCAATCCAGATAGCTGGAGTGGGATTTTTCCACTTCATTGATGAACTGTATGTATTGTCTCTCTATATATTTTACAGCAGGTGTGTAAAAGTACAGAGAAAAAGGGCATCATTTTATAGCCTTTGAGAGAAAGCCGTCAAACCCACATGCTGTCAATCTTCATTTGTTATCATAATAACTATCATAATAAAAATACTACACACAACGTGTCTAGGGTTACAAATTCAGTCACTCAAAAGGTTAGGAAATGGTAAAAGAGAAGTTTCCCAAGCAGCCTAACGCAATGCAGACACAGCTTCCCGCTTGCTGCCTCAGCCAAGGCTGGCCATGGCTGCAGTGACTGGAGGGTGCAAGGTTTCTTATACAGAAGAAGCTCCTGAAAACCAGCCCCAGCTGTGTGCCTGCAGCTCATCCCACACAGGGGAATGGAAGCGTGGGGTGTTATTGAGCATAATGATTGTATTTTTTTTTAAATATGATGTGTATTGCCATTTTAGGCTTCTACAACTACCTGAAAGGAGGTTGTAGAGAGATGGGTGTCGGTCTCTTCTCCCAAGTAACAAGCAACAGGACAAGAGGAAATGGCCTCAAGTTGTGCCAGGAGAGGTTTAGATTGGATATTAGGAAAATAGTCTTCACTGAAAGGGTTGTCAAGCACCGGAACAGGCTGCCCAGGGAAGTGGTTGAGTCCCCATCCCTGGAGGTATTTAAAAGTTGTGTAGATGTGGTGCTCAGGGACATGGTTTAGTGGTAGAGTTGGCAGTGTTAGGTTAATGGTTGGACTTAATGATCTTAAAGGTCTTTTCCAACCTAAATGATTCTATGGTTCTATGATTCTGGTATTAGCAAGAGAGGCAGAGAGGAGGACAGCAGGATAAGTTCTCAGATATGAGAGATTCTTCCCTATCAGGAGTACTTAAGCATAGTCTAAATTGTCAAGAGGAGTTGGAAGTTATGAAATAGACTGAACAAAAATGCAGGAATAATACACAGTGAGGAAAAAAGAGCGTGTGTCCAAGCAAAGATGTCCTAATCCATTTTTGTAATGTTTAATTCATATAACAACTTCACGTACGAGGTGATGATCCAAGTCCCTTAGTCTTGTACCCTAAAATCAATACATTGCTTGAATAAAGATTTTTGCCTTGGGTTATTGCTATTGGAGTGATCTGGATTGGTGAAACTCATCCTTTTGCTGTTTTAAGGGAATATAAATGGGTCATCCTCTTTCTCTTTTCTATTCTGTTTTGGAAAAACAGATAAAACATTGTGTTTCATAAGCAAATCTGTATCCAAGCAAAGTGCAGCAGTTAGGCCCCGAATAGCATGCGTGTAGAGAGCGGTGAATACTAACAAAGTTGAAGCCACAAATTCCTCCTTTGGGCAGGTGCTGAGCACTGTTGGTTCCCGAGAAATCAGCACCCCGAAGCGCTGAGCCACTGTAGCAGGGAAACTCAGGGCAGTCAGTTCCTGTGCTGAGGGATGGGAAAGCCATCTGTCCTTCCCAGGAGCTATAGAGCAGACCAAGAAGCGTTATCTCACCCCACACTTTCACCCATCTCCCTAGGAGCTGCTCTCAGAGGTCTAAGAACATGAAGACCCTCTCCTGGGTCTCCCTTCCCCACATAAGACCCAGTAATGCACAATATGCCTTTCATTTTGTGCTGTGGTCTTTGGCATTGGAGCATCTCTCTGTATCCAGAGGCAGGGACCACAAAACCCAGCAAGGAGCTGAGGCAGCTCCTTTAGGCTTCAAAGCAGCGGTAGCACGGGAGAGCGCAGCCCCTGCACACCTACAGAGTCACCCCAGCTCCCCACAAGCAATGGGAACAGGTTCCCAGGCAGTCACAGCCCAGCCCCAGGAGCAGACAAAATGGTTAAGGATAATCCAAATATCCATCCAGATCAAGGTATCCTCAGAAATATGCTTCACACCAGAATAATTTGCTGTTAATGTCCATGGCTGCCTTTATAATTTTTCTGTCCATTTTGAATTTTAGTGTTTAAAGCACTGTGTTCCCGCTTCGGCTTGTCATACTCCTTTCCAAGCGCATCTTTGTGGAGCTATATCCATCGCGTAGAGTTTTTCATTTGGTATTTACAGGGTTGCTACTGACACATCTTTATAGATTGGTTTTACTAAGGAAATGCGGCTTTTGCAATTATACTCTCTTCTAACAATTTCTTTCCGTCCTGGCCATTTCCAGCTGCAATTGGGCTTGTAGGTAGCCTAGCACTTTTCTCCCATGAGGGTTACTATTGCCCCACAGAATGTGTTGGGAAAGTGGGTGGACGTCACACTGCTGCTCCTGGAGCATCATGTGCTACAGCTCACCAGCGGGCTGGTGTGTTCGCAAGAGCTGTGTCCCCTTCTCATCACCTGTGCCTGCCCTGGCCCGGGCTCCACCGTTTCTTAATTACAAGTGCTATGCTCTCGCTTGAATTTCATTCCTATAATTGATGGGCTTCTTCATTGTAGCAGTACTAACTTTATTTGTGCTTGAACTGTGACTCCCATGGCTTGCTGAATATGGCTGTCTTGGGGGTGACCCATTACCTGTTGGTAAACAGTTGTGTGCGTTGAATGATGTATAGGAAGGTGTATCACAGGTAGCAGCTGTATGAGGTTCAAAAATGTCACCAGCTACCAAAGTGTGAATTTGCCATCCTTTTGCTCTATTTTCATAAACCCCTTTGTCAGAGTGCAGTGTCCTTAAAATTGTGAAATAATAGATGGGCAATTGAGGATTACAAAGACTATCTGGGACATGTTTGTTAGGGATCATCGCAGTTGGCCTTTAATCTCTCTGCTTCTTTAGAATTTCATTTAATACTTTATGGAAACAGCAAGTTGCTCTAATCCAGGGGAGACTGAATATGCTTGTACTTGTACTTGTGTGCTCAAGGAAAATTTTTCTTTCCATCCCCAATGTGAAAAACAATTCTGTAGCTGTTGATCTATTAGTGTGGAAAGCGCAGATGTTGTGCAGCTCTGAATATCTTCCTTTGCAAAAAGACTTCCAAAATACATATATATATAATTTTTTTAGCTTCTATGAGATTTGAGCTTTACACCTATACCTTGAACACTACAGAGGTTTCAGAGCCATGTGTTTTCTCCCTCTCTCAGTGCTGTAAATTGCTGCAGTAGCCTCCTGACCTAGTGGGAGCTTGGGGCTTCACCCAGCTCCCCTCCTCTCCTTTACCAGCGCTGTCCAAATCACGGCTCTCTGCTTCGCCCCGTCACTGTCAAACTCTTCAGTTTGCTTCTCCAGTGTGCTGAAGGGTGTCCTGATACTGGGACCACCAGCTATGTAGCACTGCTTTCTAAATGCTCTTGGTGGCAGAGGATGAGCAGGCTCTATCTCTGCAATTGGAGAGCAGGTATCTATCCCTCTGCGTATACTGCCGCCTTCATCTTCTTGTGAAAAAAACCCAAAAACATTTATGTCTATAATAGATCTCCTGTGCTACAGGAAATGCCAGGCTGCATGTGCATTGATCAGCAGTAAATGCTCTCATATTGTCTTCCTTTGGCACGTAAACTTATAATCCCTTCTCTGAGTACTACCTGGCCTACGGTCCAATTTCGTAAAGCCAGCCTGTCAGCAGCCCCCAGATGAAAGGCTTGTGAAATGACAGCAGGGCATTTGCTGCAGTCCCTCAGAAAAGATCTGGGGTTTAAAGCATTTTTTTCAGGGAGAAGAGGAGGGGAGGGCAGTTCACCTCCGTTTTCAGGCAGTCCGCATTTAGTGTTGGGTGATGCGGCAATGCCGAGCAGCGCGATGTGGATGGCGGACGGGCAAACAGGTATGTCAGGGGCTCTTTCCAAGTGTTTGCTTTCTCTAGCAGTTGTCTAGTTTGCCCAGACTGATGCAGTAAGAGTCGTCGCAAGAGAAAAAAAAGGCTTAAAAAAGTCATACAAGTTGTTTCGTCTTCTCCGGGAGTTTTGCCACCCCTGTTTTGTCCAGAGAGGCAGAGAAGAGAGCCCCAGCTGGCACCGTTGGCTGCAGGGCCGGACACCATTCCTCTCTTGGCGTGCCTGAAGCCTGTCCTGGGCTACAGGCACCAGACCTGTATCATTATGTGGGGTTTTGTGGCTGAGGATGAGTACTATTCCTGTTGGCAAGCCGTTTCAGGACAGGTCTGTTTCTGTGTGTATAGAGTGCCCGGCGCATTTTTCACAGGCTGTCTGCTATGATATAACACTAACGAGGTAATTACAGGGTTCAGGCGGTGTCAGCGCAGCACATATCGCTTGGATTAGGCCCAGCTCTTGAACAAGCCCTTTCCAAAAAGGGTGCAAGCTGATGAGGCTCACGGACCATTGTGGCGACCAGGAGCGGTCTGGTGCTCAGTGACTGCGGCTCAGCTGGTGTAGGGGAATTTGGGGTGCTGCTCCTGCCTCCTGCACTGGCAGGGAGGGGAGGGCAGGCAGTGCCAGCTTTACCATTACTGTGGGCATTAAGGGTGTAATATGGTGGGAGATGGAGAAGTAGAGGCCTGGCATCACCCCCCTGCTGCAGATCGGTGCTGCTGCTGCTGCTCCTGCGAGGGACATGGGGCTGTGGTTTCCTCCTCTGGTGCAGGGGCTGGGAGCGAGGTGGTGGCACGGCAGAGGGTCAGTGAGTGCCCCTGCGATGTGGGGGTTAAGGGACGGGCACAGCGTGGGGAACTCGCCCTGCGCAAACGGAGGGGTGACAAGGCTTGGAGGGACGTGTCTGCTCCCGGCACGTCAGCGTTGCAGCACTGGTGTAGCAGGAGGGGGAGAAGCAGCACTGTCTGCAGCGATCTGCCTGGCTTCTTTCTGGTTTTCTTCACCTGAAATAAGACCAATAAGTCTAGCTGTGTTATAATTTTCTTTATATATTGTGACGTGATGTAATTTGGATATTTTATGTCTTAACAAAATGGGACGGACAGGGACTTTTAAAATACATTTTAATGAATTTAAGAAGCTATTAAGAGAAGTGTTTGGGCAGAAGCACTGCATAAGACAGTGATATACCTGTTAGACCTCAGCTGTCTGTTGCAGGATTTCATTTATTATATTAATAACAATTATTACATCACTGGGCTATAATTGTTTACCAGTTATTACTATAATGATTATTAACCAATTATCATATTAGTAAACATGATTATATTGGTTTCAGGTCCTCTTGTCAGCCTCCACTGACCAGATATATAATAATAAGTAATAACCACTTAATAAGTGAAATGATGTGTTGTGAGCTGAACACAGAGCTGGCCCAGCTGTCTCCCATCCGCCTGAGAGCTGCCATCTCACCTTCCAGGGCTTCAGACAGCGGGTGCAACCCTGCTGCTTCCCTCCCCGCAGCACGCTCCCAGACCTATCACACCCAATTATTTGTGACCACCAAGCCAGCTAATATCACGGCAGTATCAGTCTACACGTGAAGGGCACTGGGAAGCTGTGAGAGACAACCAGTGCCGTGTGTTAGCAGTAAGAGGCAAAAGAAAGAGGCTCCTCCAAAGCCCCTATTCATAAGCTTAGCACAATAGAGTAATGCAGCGTTAGGAAAATTTAAGCCGGTGCTGAAAGCTATTGTGCTTTGCTGCTTTTTTACTCAAGGGATGGCTTTTATCTTGAACTGTAATGCTTATGATATTTCAGACATGGCTTGCTTTGCTAGGTCATGCGAATGATGAATATCGCAGTATTTAGAGGTTTCTAGTAAATGAAACACACATGGGAATGAATGCAGATATAGATCACTTGCGTCAAACCCAGCTTTATCAGGGCTTGGTGAGATATCTTTTTCAAGGGCCTACAGCAATTGAAAAGCAATTAGAATTTCATTGTATTTTCCAGTTGCATTAACCATCCCATAGATATGTATGAGAGTCCACATGCAAAAAGCTGCCACTGTACTTTCACTGTGCAGCTGTTGTAATACAGAAGCATGGAACGGCAGCAAAGCAAAACTTCAGTTGGATACTTGGAATTTAGAGACACTTCAGGCCTTAAGAAAGAATGGAAAGCCACCCTGTCCTGCCATTAAAAAAAGGGATGTTGCTACAGAAATGGGAAATGCTTCCTTTTCACCAAATGGGCAGGTAACAGCACCAGGAAGGAGATTTCAGAAAACGGCAGTGTGATAGCTGAAAGCTGCCCCTCCTAAAGAAACAGGTCCTGGTCATGTTCTTTCAGTGCTGCATTTGTTAGAAGAGTTTATTCATTAGTGGTTTGAGAGTGACAGAGCTCTGCACAAAGGGGTTTTTTTTTATCTACCAGACTGGGCAAGCAGGGGTAGCTCTGAAGCAGTGAGATGAAGGGGAATCATGCACCCCCTCAACGTCAGGGTCTGGCAAGGCCAAAGCTGCAAAAAGTTGAGAAGGGAAACTGCTTGCAGTGACCAGTGGAGCTAGATTTGTGTGGAGGGGGTTTGCCGGAGAAGGAGCATGGAGTTCCCCTGCTTTTTTCATCCTCTGCCATAATCTTCCCATGCAGTCCTGCACAGTGCCTGGAAAACGCTTGCAGTGATGCGTTCCTGAGCCGTGATTAGCGATGCAGTTAACGAATGCTGGTTTACATCACTTGGGGATAAATCTACCTCCTGACCATCTGTTAGAAGTGGATCTGGTTTTCTTCTGATTCACATTCATGCCAAGCAGAATTACCTTCATTTAAATCACTGGTGTTTCTTGAAGAGTAACCGCTATGAAAGAGTTGGTCCATTGGCAAGATGTCCCAATGAGTCATGTACTGTGGGGCAGAGATTATGTCTTTCTGGATGTTTTGTTCATTCTTGAACATGAGGGGGCTCAACAGCTAGCAAGAAGTTAGCTGTTATTATGAAATTCCAGTGTGCAACTCTGAAACTGTTAGCCTTGCAGATACCGGTAATCTGAAAGCAGTCTGCTTCACCTAGTGCTGTATTTAGTGCAAGTGGATTTGGTCACTCATGCATTTTTTTTTTTTTAAATACTGTCAGATCTTTCACAGGCAGTATTTTCTAATGAATGCAAATGAAAATTGTGATTATCCATTTCAAAGCAATCGGTAGCAAGCCATCGTTGCGCATGAAACATTATTTATACAGCTCAGAAGCCCCAGTGATGCTCGTGCATAATTCCTCACACATCACAGTGATAGAAATTGCCTTTGGGGCCGGACTTTCCAAGCCTGCTTCTCTGTTTTTAGGTTGCAGACATTATCACTTCAATGGCTGACTACTTGATTTTGCAGGTTCAGTTTGATGCGCATATGATAGCAAGCCCACGCTTGCCTGCAGATGCCAGACTGCACCCAAAATGACTTGCTCCTCTTAATAACAGTGAATAAAGTGACAGGCTGGCAGCTCTTAGGGCCTCTTGGTTCTCTCTTCTTATTTTGCAAGTCCTTCTCTACTGCCTCCTGTTTGCAGATCTGTTCTCATCCTACTCAGCACTTGCCTCAGTATGAAAACTTGGGGCATATCATATTGGTTGGTGTTTTGTACACATGTGCAGCCTGGTCCCACAGTGGTGAAATGGAGATCTTTCCTTGCTCTCCTGTAGGGCTTAGGGGGTTTTGGCCAGGCAGTTGCTTGTTGCCATGCCTGTGTTTCTAGTCCTCCACTGACACGTGGGAGGGAGGTTTCTCCCTTTAATCCACTGGTAGCCCCCAGAGGTAAATATCCCATTCTTTTTCTTACACCGAGGACAGACTCAGCCTAAGGTTGAGTCTCAGTGTTATGGAAATACCAAGCAGTCTCCCAGCTGAGCACTGATCAGAAGCTTGTTCTTACGCGAGGCCCTGTCTAGGGCAATACGTTACAAACTTGTTAGGCTGGATCTGTGAAATCCATTTTTTCAGTGAGGAGTGGAGCTTACAGCTTCCAAAGCCAGATCGCTACCTGCCTGTTTCTCAGTGTGTCATCCATGTCTCCTACCTAAATTTTAATTCCCTTCCCCTTACTTTCCAAGTATTATCCTGTACAAGAGAGCAAAGGCTTTATTACTTTTTCTTGCACAGCATAGCCCATGTGTTTATATCCCCTAGCTTCTCGAGTTGGATGTGTCTAAGTGTAACCTTTTGCTTAAAGGTAAGACCAAGAGGTTTTTAGGATTTGACACAACGTTTTGCATTTCTAGCATGCTTGGTAGCTGTTTGCTACAGTCATGCATTGAGGCCTCTACAGAAATTGGTAGATTCATCCCTAACTCTAAGAATTTATGAATGAAATGCAGTAACCAGAGAACCTCCTCTTGCTCAAGCTACTCTTGCTTGAGGTTACACGGAAAAGCAGTGAGTGTGAGGGCCAGGGCTATGCCCCTTATCTCTTCAACCATAGTGAGCCATCTTGCACGCTGGGGCATGATGCTGCTGACTGGTGACTGCTTTCAGTTCCGTATCTGTTTCCAGAATAACACCACATTTAAAAAAAAAAAGAGAAAACAGTAACTGTTTATCCTGGCTAAGCTTGTGTAACAGGTTTTCATATGATGTTTTTAGTGTTTAAAGTCTTTTTTCATTAAACTGTTTCAGTATCCAAAAAAAACCCATTTCTCTTACTCAGCTTCATTAGTTATAGGAAATCACTGGATTAAAGTAGAGAGCAGATTAGCAAAAAATAAACTGTAGTATGTCTTGGGCATATGGTGCCACGTATGAATGGGTTTTAACTACTTAACTGTGTATAACAAAGAGCAGAAGGAGAGATTTGTCTTAGCGTGCAATAATTATAATTTGCAGTAGCTGCATAGCTTAACAGTCAGAAACCACAAAGCCACGGAAAGCTTTTGGTTAGGATTTGCATGGGGTGTGTGCGCCTGTCCCCGAGCTCACGTCGCGTTTTCTGCCAGCTGACGGCCAGGCACGAGACTGGACTTAGCTAATTAACAGGATGCCTCTCCCTCCTTTCCCTTCCTCTTCGCTGGGCTCATGGTTTGCAGCACTGGGTTAGTCTGGGTTACAGAGACCAGGATTTAGCCCATTGGATGCGGGAGCCAGCGCTGGCCCAGGCACACTGCTCCATCACACAGGCCGGGGCTTCGCCTCAGCTGGAAATTGTGCCCTGCAGAGCAAATATTAACAGAAATAATAAATAAAAGAGGCCACAATGTCAGTGTGATTGCTGGGGAGTATCAGCCTTCAGGCTCTGGGCACAGACAAATACGTCCTGCTTTGAATTCAAATGACTGTAGTTTCTAGCTGCCCGCTTTTTTTGCCTAATATCTGTCATTCCCCTCTAATACTTCAACCTACAAAAGTCAAATTTATGCCTTTTCTTAATAGACCCAGCTCACACTGGTTTGAACTTGGTCCTGAGACACAAGTCAGTGCAAACACCAGCGGTGTTCCACTTCCCGCTTCTCAGGAAAACTGTCTTTTTCCATTTGGGTGCTAAGAGGTTCTGAAAACCAAGCAGTGGTGACATCCTTTCCATGTCTTGAAAAAACTGATTATAATGGGATATAAAGATTTGCAAAGCCGATCAAATGTGATTTATAAAGTAAATTCAGAAATACCTGGAGGATTACCTAGTCTTTATCTGGGCTCCTCAGTACATTTGCTAGCATGGATTAACTAATAGTGTTATGCCATATAACTTAAACATGCATGCCCTTCCCTTTTTTGGGGGGCTTGCTTTCCTCTGAGATTTCCACAATGTGTTTCACATCCACTGTGAGTAACATTCTTGGACTTCTGCCCTGGATTAATCAAATATAAATCATTGCCCCATGCAAAAAGAAAGTTTTGCCAAAAATTCTGGTGGTCCAGAGAAGAGGGTGGGTTTCTTCCCTCTGTGAACTTTTAACCAATTTTATTCCCTTTTTTTTTGGTGGGAAATTTTGTGCATTGAAAAATTCACCAACAAGGCCCTGATCATCTTGGGTTTTTAGTGATTAATACGAAAAATTAAATCCCTAGCCGCTCAGGAGAATATACTTGCTTTCTCCTCAATTACTTTTGTGGTGCTGAGCCCTGCCAAACATGCAGGCTTTGTGTTTAGCTTATCAATAACTCAGTGTTGCTTCTATTGCAGAGTTCCCTGAAGCGAAGAGGCAGCAGAGAAATGCACAAAGAAAAAAAGGCGTTTACCCAGGTATGGTTTTCAAGAACGTGCAACTTTTAGCAAAAGCACATGATAAAACTCCAAATTTCTTTTTACAGGTGTTGACAGGGCCATCAGGCACATTAACTAGAGTGCAATTAGGCCTTAATCTACTGAGACCTCCGAGAGATAATGTAGAAGCAATTGAGAACACAAATCTAGTCTCTAAACTTTGCAGCTTCTCAGGTTCGTTGTGCTTGTATCCATAGATTCAGGCTGCAGGTTTTCTGCAAGAAGAGAAAATCACCTTGCCTCACAAAGTAATTGGATCACAGCTTAGGGACTAACTAAATTTATACACGGTGCCAAAGATTTTGTGCTAATGAGCATCTTGGCAGGGAATGCGGTTGACACACTGCAACGACACCTCGTGAACTCTCATGTCACAGCCCTGGGTTTGATCTCTCTCTGGTGTCGGGGGGGCCAGCGTGTGAACTTGTGCTTCCCCGGGCTGAGATACAACACAGAGCCTAAGCTACCCATTCAGTCTCCCTTTGGACACCGGGTTTATTGAAATCCCATAGGCTGATCCTTCTCAGGGAAGCAGTCTGCCTGGTTTCCTCTGCTTTTTGTGCTAACTGTAGGACTTAAAGCTTTTCCCAGCACCCGTATGGTTACTGTTTATAGCCAGAGAGATGGGGATAGTGTTTCACCTCACTGCAAAAGGAGCCAAGAGCGACATCATGCCTTCATTAGAGAAAGGTTGCACCTCCCCTGCTGCCCTCTCAACAGGCTCAGTGTACGCAGCCGAGACCCTAGAGGTCTTCTCTGAGTCCGTGGAGTCTTAAAATCCATTGATTTGTAATAATAACCGTAATAATTCATTACAACACGTTGGACTTGAGTGGGTAGGGCAGGCAGCTGAGTGGGTAGGGTGGGCAGACCAGGGGCTCGTGGTGGCTGGGGGCTGCAGCCTGCTTTCCTAGGACACAGCAGACCGAGCGTCCCCACCGAGCCAATACAAGCACAGCTTAATCAGACCTTAAAATGGGGCACTGGGCTTTCTGCCTGCAGTGCCTGCTACGGAGAATTATTTGTCATCAGTTAGGTCAGAGAGTTTGTTTTTCTGCAAGTCTGTAAAATACATAGACAAAATATATATATATATATATATATATACATGCCTGCACACATGCAGATTACAGATGAAGCTACATGAAGGCAGGGTTGTGTCCACCAGGGTTTGTGGGCGGCACTGTCCTTCCTTTCCTCATTCCTGGAAATACAGAGTGGTGCAGAGGGAATGGATTCCTTGTGCTTGCTTCCTCCACCCAAATCCAGGCATTAACAGCAGCTGCAGTTTGCCTTGGAAAGCCTTAAAAAGGACTTCACAAAATTATCTGAGTAACCCTGGGTCAGCTCTGCTCCACTCACAATGCGAGGACATGATCCCAGAAACCACCCGGGGAAAAAAAAAAAAACCTTTACACTGCACACGCACATTGTAATTCATGCAAGCAAAGGATTTGGGCTTGAAAATGAAAACCATTGTGACAGCAAAGTGCAAGGTGGCCATTCAGTTTTCTTCAGCAATTCTTTAGGGTAGGAAAGACTGAGAAACAATCTTATATATTGACATGGCCCAGCCTATAGGTGCATGTCCTAGCTATCTCCCAACTCTCGGGTGCTACCCAGAGCTGTCTCCAAACCCAGGCATCCCTTCAGAGGTATGTGCTGGTTGAGACCAGAGCACACCACAGCAAGTGTCCGACCTGGTCAAACAGCCACCGGGTCCTGTGGCATAGCCCAAAGCGGTCAGTACAGACACAGCCCAGGAGGTTCAAAACACTGCTCTTCAGGGACAGCCGCCCTAAATACCTAAAATAAGTTCAAATACCCATTACATGTTTTGTGAAAAGCAACCACAAACTTAGATTCTGTGCATCCGCATGCTTACAGATATGTATAGCATATGGCAAGACCAATGTTTTTACTTACTGGGAGCTCATCAAGAAAATTAGCTGGAACATCGCATCCACCGCAGGGCACACCAAGTAAATAATACCTGTGAAACTGATTGTCTTGAAGTCATGTAAAAGCAGAATTCGTAGTAGTGCTTACCCGCCTCTAGCAGTATTGAAGAAAAAAAGTTTTTATTCAGCAGAATTGCAAAACGGAGCTTCTTGGAAAATACCAGGCACCAGGCAAAACACAAAGAAAAGCGGTTCTCCAGCGCAAGGTAGGAGTGCTGGCACTCAGCCAGATGCTTGGGTGCTGGTCATACTGCCCTGTCGTCAGACTTGCAACCCCAAAACCGCTTACCCATCTTCTGCCTGGCAGTTGCCTTGAGCTGGTGGTGGTGGTAGAGGAGATGGTGTTGGTCTCTATCTATCTTTGTGTCTTCTTGCCCAAAAAGAAATATCATATTTGGGAATTTTTGATCAGCTCTTCATTCTCATCACATCGTTTACATTGCATAATGAATTCAAGTTCATTTCTTTCCTTTAAGTTTCATTTCTTTATCTCCACGTTCTACATTTGTCTAAATTAGACTGCAGACTCTGTAGGGAGAGATCTGGGTTTTTTCTTTCTGCTTTTCTTTCCATTAACATCTCTCTGAAGTGCCATGCAGAGCTGTGATGCTATTGCATGCAAATAATCACTACCAGTAATCATTAATTCCCATTTATCCTTAATGATCTCTTAAAGTCCATGACTAGCACCATGGCTGACGGAACATTTTTGCACTGTCGTTCCTTGTTTTCTTTCTATACGGTCTGCCCTACGTACACCTTTTAGGAAAGCGTCCACACACTGGATGTGAAATACAGTCAGGCTGTGCCATAGCCCAGCTTTCAGCCCCTGGGTTTCAAGCCTCTTGTTCCTCCAAAATGGTGGAAAGACTGTATTCTCCTCCCCCTCCCCCCCCTCCCCCCCTTTCTTTTCATTCATGATTTAACTAATAATGAACTATTCTTAATTTCGGTGATTTGGCCTCTCCGTAGTTTGCCTTATATGTCAAAACTCTACTTGCCTGTGTGGGTGTCTCACCCTCTTGCTGTTTGTACTTGGTTTCAACTGATCAAGAAATCGCTGATATTTCTGTACACAAAGTTTCAGAGGGACAGATGCATGAAGGTTGGAGTCCTACCCTTCTGGCATGCTTAGATCTGGCTGATAAATCTCTCCTGACCATTCTTTTCCTTTGGAAAAAAGCTGTCAGGGGAATGGGATTTTCAGTAGTCACGTTCCCTGGCACAGAAGCAGGGAAGATCTAGAGCTTTCTCACCTTTCCAGATGGGATCCATATTTAGTAGGCGAGATTAATATCCATCAGCTGTGTTGTTTTGTATGAGGCTTGTGTTTGTTTTAGCTCTTGTGAAAAACAAAACTTACAAATGTGATCCTTTTTTTTCATAGACAAAACCTAGCAATAAAGTAATGCCATTATAAGAGGTTAATGGTGGGTTTGCCCTGCTATAACAACGCACTAACTCCGCAGACGCATTGATTCGTGCAGTGATGCCGAGCAAAAACATTGGGGCCCTGACCCCAAACACATTGAAGCCTTTCCCTTTTCTTCAAAATGCTGAGTGCGTTGTCCCGAGTGTGACTTGGTGACTGTTATTTATGTTGCTTGAAATGCAATGTCAGTGGGTGTCAGGCTGGAGCCCCCTCTGACCCCCGGGAGGAGCTGGCCCCTAGTGCTCCCAGCCGGGGGAGAGGGCTGCGGGCAGGCCGGCCCTTCCTCACCCACGTCGCTCCAGATGCCCGCAGCCAGGGAGGTGCGAGGCGCCAGCTAGTGCCACTGATGGCTGGGCTTTTGCAGCCAAAGGTAGGCAAGAAGCACGGGGGGAAAATGCTGGATTACAAAGACAGAATGAGGAAAATGTCAGATGCAATTATTTCCAGGCTATTAATAGATAAATAAATAAACTGGAGTAATCACCCCACCCATGAGTGGTGCAACACTGGTCTGGATGTAACCTTCCTTGTGATCTTTGTATTTCCCTAAAAGCAAAGTCTACAGCTGCGGGGATAAACTGATTCTCGATGAGAGGAAAAACAGAGGTAATGTCTTGTGCAGCCCTGACCAAAGATGATGCTTTAATCATACAGCCTTATCCAGCCAGAGCAACCAAAATTCAGAGTGACTCCAGTGGAGGCTGCGTGGAGTTTTGCCAGGTTTAAATCTGATACTTAATTTGCAGTTCTGAGTTATAAAGAGAAAAGCAATTTGCAAATATATGTGTGAAAAAGAGGTGTGGGTATGTGAGGAGATGACAGAGAGGAAAGAAAACCGATCTTCTAGAGTCTCTGCTTCTAATCAATTATATGCACCTCGATTGTATTCATAGAAAACTCAGATTTCTGGTGCCAGAAACACAACGACCAGAGTTTTAGTCAGTCAACTGATCAACTGATTGCAGTTGTTTCTGACTCCTGGTTATCACTGAAAACCACATATTAACAGAAACTTTGGCTATTGTTTACCTCTATCATGTTATTAACATTTAAGATAACATTTTTACTATTTATTATTTTAAAATTCCAACCTGCACCAAGCAGAATCAGTAAGAAAGCTGACTGAGTTCAGAAGTATACAACCAATTACTTTTGTGGTTGTTTAGGTATTAATAGCTGAAATTAAGATATAATTAGTATATATCTAAATAGCATGGGGTGAAATTAATCTAGGTAGCACAAAAGACACCATTACTAATATGCAAGGATGTGTGCTTTAGAAATTAAATCGTCTCCTCAGATTGCTGAGCCGTAATTAGTTTTGTAAATCTCTTTATTTTTTTAATAGCCTGATCTGGGTGAACAATTAAAGTCAGTCATGTTTTCTTCTGGATTTGGTTGCCATTGTTAGGAATTATAACAAAATGGTGCTTGTGAAAGATAACAGTGCTCCGGAGACTGAAATGAAGTTTCCATAGATAATTGCACATATGTCCACATGGCCTACCAACAATGATGAAATCTGCTGTCTCAAGAGATCATCTTTCAAAGCCTGCCTTCCATTATACTGCTAATGCTGATAAATGTGTCTCTTACAAGGCCAAGTGCCTGTATCTCCATGACAATTCATGAAAGTGATTCATGCAAAGAAATTGTTCACCGGCTTAGAATTTACTTAACCTTGTCTCTTATTTCAGCACAATATACACTGGAGTTTTCATTTGAGTTGAGATGCGGTGCTTTAAAATGCCCAACACACACAAAAAAATCAAACTCTCATTTAATACCCTGGTGCTTCCTGAAAAAAATGCAGGTTTTCACATGGGATGGATTTGGATGTACCTACGGTTTAATGAATTTTTCTTTCCTTTTTCACACGTTTTCACCTATCTCCCTTGTGAACAGTTGCCCATACCAGAAACAGGGATCACAAGCTGGCCCATACTAATAATACCAGCAGCAGAGACAGCAGTAGTGCTTCCTATTTGGAAAGCCGAGTTAGGCACTCCGGCTGGTTCACAGCATTGTGAGATCCAGTAATTTCAGTCTTCACTTTGCAAGGCAACCATGCATCTTAGCACACTTTTTTTGTGCTTTCTAGCTGAAGAAGCCCGAGATTTGGGATTACAATGAGCAAATCCATCTGAGTAGTCTTTATTTTGTGATGCTAAAAGGGAGCAAATGTATCATTAAACATAAATGGAACAGAAAGTGCCAACAAGTCATGGCACCTTTTAATTTGAGTCATTCTTATTTTCCACAAAATTTGCTCAGTATTTGAGAAAAACTAAGCATTATGCTGGCACTCTTGCATCACTGAACATTTGCACTAGCACACTGATTTTTTTTTTCCCCCTCTTTAACTCTGGTCAAGCTGCTTTGCCAATTTAACCAGGACCAAACCATGAAATGTGTCAACTGTGTGGTTTGCGCAGCTCTGTCTGTGTATTGTTTGCATACCTAACAGATACAGCTCTGAGGGTGGGGAGGTGGAGATTTTGGAAGGTGAGCAACTGATTGTGCTAATATAATCTTTGGTGGGTGATTATTCTTGACAGGAGGACAGCGCTGATTTGAAGTGCCAGCTCCAGTTTGCCAAAGAGGAGGCAGCGCTGATGCGTAAGAAGATGGCCAAACTGGGGAGGGAGAAGGATGAACTGGAGCAGGAGCTCCAGAAGTACAAGTCCATCTATGGAGACGTGGACAGTCCCCTGCCCACTGGGGAGGCAGGGGGCCCGCCCAGCACCAGGGAGGCTGAACTTAAGCTTCGTTTGAAGCTGGTGGAGGAGGAAGCCAACATACTGGGCAGAAAAATAGTGGAACTGGAGGTGGAGAACAGGGGGATTAAAGCTGAGATGGAGGATATGAGGTGCCAGTATGAAAAAGAGTGTCTCAGCAGGGACCACATTTCAAGCATTCCTACCTCGCCCTACGGCGACTCCGTGGAGTCGGCCACGGAGCTGCGCCGGCACCTGCAGTTTGTGGAAGAGGAAGCAGAATTGCTGAGGCGGTCGATCTCCGAAATCGAGGATCACAACAAGCAGCTAACAAACGAGCTGAACAAATTCAAGTTTGAGCCAGGCCAGGAGCCGGGCTGGTTGGATGACGCCGCGTCCAAGTGCGGCGGCACTTTGCAAGAGGAGCTGAAGTCAGCCAGGTTGCAAATCAACGAGCTGAGTGGGAAAGTGATGAAGCTCCAGTATGAGAACAGGGTCCTGATGTCCAATGTCCAGCGTTACGATCTTGCCTCTCACCTGGGCCTGCGCACTTCCAGCCCCAGGGACAGTGACGCTGACAGCGATGCTGGGAAGAAGGAGAGTGACAGCGAAGAGGGTCGCCCACCCCAGCCAAAGAGAGAGGGGCCCATTGGGGGCGAGAGCGACTCTGAAGAAGTTTATGAGAAGACGTCAGGTTTTGGGAGCGGGAAGCCGTCGGAAGTCAGTGACCTGTGCTCCACCGAGCTCATGAGAGTGAAAGAGGACACTGAGTCTTTAATTAACATCAAACGTGAGGCTGAGCGGCTTGAAAGGACCGTGGACCGCCTTATCACCGATACAGACAGCTTGATTTATGACGCAAAGGTGCATGTAACCAGCAGCCCATCCACCGAGCAGGATTTCAAAAGTGGTGAGGAAAGGGGAGAAGATAGGCATGAACCAGAGCTTCTGGACACCATCAACTCCAGGATGAAAGCTTTCCGGAAGGAGTTGCAGACCTTCCTGGAGAAGGTTGATCACATTGGGGAGGGCCTTAAGGAGCAGATGGAGGACCTCTCCCCTCTTCCCCATCTCACCGAGTCTTCCAGTTTTCTATCTACAATGACATCCATGTCTCGAGACTCTCCCATTGGTAACCTGGGGAAGGAGTTAATCACCGACTTCCAGGTAGGTCGGCCCCTTGTTTGCCTTCTTTCTGTTTATTGTTTCTCTTTCTTGCTGGCATTGCTACCCTAGAGCTAATTTTCCTCACAGCTGCTTTGTTATGATTTCAGACCCGCGATGTATTAAAGTGTGTAACGTTAAACAAACACTTTTTAGGTTTTTTTTCTTTTGTTTGCACAACTCCTTTGATTCAGAGGCGGTTCCTCGTGGCAAAAAGGCTAATCCACTGGTGCTATAGAGATCTGTCTTCTTTTTGTCTGTAACAGCAGTATTTCCCTGTGAAAGAGGAGATTAATTAAAAAAAATAAAATTCTGATGAATGTAAAGTAGCAGCCTTGCTAAGAAATGTGAGGAGGTCTTTATTATGCTCTCTTGTAAAAGGGTCAGGCGTGTTCTCAAAAGCCTTGCCAAAAGAACCCAACCAAACGCAGTTTTCTAAGTGATGTGTTTTGAAAAGCCTGCTTACAGCTCACTCCCCTAACCGAGCAGCGAGTGAGAAGCTCTGTAGCCAGCGAAGGACTGCCTTGCCTAAAGCGTTGCCCATGGGCGCATGTCTAAACTGCCACAACTGCCACACTGGATATGGCTTTTCTGCACAGCACAAGTAAGGAAGGAAGAGCCTTGTGTCCCGTATCCTTCATGACTTGTATGCTTGCTGTTGGTTTGACTCATGCATCCTCATTGCATGCGCCTCATAACCAGTGTTTGCATTCTTTTTTCCTCTCTTTCTCTTTTTTGCTTTTCAGATGTTTCAGCCCATCATTTTGCTCATCCTCATTTTGGTTTTGTTCTCTTCACTTTCTTATGCCACTGTATTTAAGTTGGTTTTTCTGTTCACGCTTTTCTTTGTCTTGTAGTTTTTCAGTCGTCTACCTTACCCATTTTTGTTTTCTTTATTCCCTCCTGTCCTTTTGTTTTTTTGTTATAAACCGCCCATGCACCTAACAGTCCAAACTGAGGGATCAGATGGAGTGGCAGCTCAAACAAGATCGTGGAGAGGAGCGAGAGATTCACCACCAGCGAGCCACCACCGACCCACACCGCAGAGCTGATGGAGACATTAAACTCTACAGGCCAGGAGACAAGGGCTGTTTCAGTCTAGAGGTCAGCAAAGCAGCCCATCTTACTCACTGCCTCCTGCTGCCTTAGCCAGGAGATGAGTAACAGAAGCCAGGGGCTGGGAGAGTAAATTGGACCAAACACAGCATCCCTGTTGTGAAATTTGTGGTTGCCCTCTTTTCCCCCTTGCAGTTTCAGAGAAGCAAATTGGTCCTGACTTTGGACTCTATTCCCAGTAGCTTTGCTAAGTGGGAAAATATGGCTCAGGCACCCACTACAATTGAGTATATTAATGAAAGATCTCCGGAAGAGGTTGCAATCCCTGACGTGAGATCATGCTTCCAGGTTTCACCTTGTTGGATATTTTAAATCTGGAAAGTCTACAGATAGAGACTGCTTTGCATTTTGCCTGGCAGTAGTCTGTGCAGGAGAGGGTTTGTTGCTGGTGTGCATGGTGATTCTCAACAGGGAACACAGCACCATGCAGCTTCCAAAAAAACTTATTTAAAACAGAATTCTCCATTGTTTGGGTTGTTGAATACTTTTCCATTTGTCAAAAACATTGATCAGTTTTTATTTAAATCTTCATCCATGCAGAGGCCATATCAGCCTCAGTAAACATCTCCTTACCTGCTTTCTCATGAACATAGATTGTCCAGACACTACAACTGGTCCTGGGGAAAACAATTTCTAATCTGTCTCTGCAAAGGCAAGCTGGAGCATTGAAAAACTTTTCTGCTGGCCACTGGGAAGCCAAATCAACCTTGAAACTGTGGTGGTTAGAGTAGCTTCTAGTGAGGGATGAGTTTTAATATGTTTTTAATTCTAAAGACACACGCAGAGGCCTTAGTATATCTGAAACCCCTAATTGATTCTGGGGAAAGGAGAACACTGGCTGGGACAGCTGGGTTTGTGAGTAAGCGATAACAAGCGCTAGAAAGCAGGGGTAGGAAAAAAGCTTCAGGGCAGCTGGTAGCCAAGCTGTATTGAATACCAAAGGGAGAGTGGCCCTTCATCTTAACGCAGGTAATTCTCTGCTGGTTTTGTTTTGTTGGTTTTAAACTATCCTGACAGCACAGAGTTTTGGTAGTATGAGAATAATTAATTTGTTCAGCAGCTTCTCTTCCAACTTTTCACTTTGACCAGTGATAATAAACCTCAGGGAGGATATCTGATAAACCCAGGACACCATAAGTCTGTCACTGAAAGGTAAAGTCTTTCTTCTTCAGCTGTGAAATGGGACAATGAGGTAGGGAAACCTTGCTGTTCAGCATGGATCCTTTTGCAATTGCATTGGTCAATAGTTATGGTAGATTAGGTCAGAAAACCACCACAGCAAATGTTTACAATATTTCAGTTTAAATTCTGTCATCTTTATTAATTCCCGCTTACCTTAGATCAGCCTCATTATTATATCAAGTCCTGGATATGTGAACCCTCTATTAAGATTAGGGATTTGGGTAATTTTGGCACAACATCTTTTTTTCCTCTCCCAGGATGGGATGATGTGTAAACTGTGTACAACAAACTGTGTTTAAACAGAGGATGGACAGTTTTCACACCACAGCCTGACAAGGAACAACCTGTAATTATAATGAAAGGTAGAGAATATCCAGCTGACCACCTGATATGCTCAAAAGGTGAGCCAGGCTGGGGCTCAAATGGCCCAACCTGAGAAAATGTTGAAGACTAAGGTGTTTGTTTCAGTCAGGTTTAATTAAGCAACAAAGAATATTACACTGCTTTACACTGAAATTTTTCAGTGGGTGGACAGCCAATTGAAATCTTATAATCTGTAATAGTCAAACCCAAGTGAAGCAGAAGATGCCTTCAAATAATTTTGTATGGTATCATTTTTTGTCTTTTTTAATTTCATACACTGCACTAGCAAAAGCTACCTTTTTTTTTTTGTGCCAGATGAATGAGCAGGAAAAAATATTATTCAAATACCAAAGGGGTTTTTTTATTACCACAGAAATTTCAGATGGAGACTCAAACCTTTCAATGCCCACAGCCGAGATGGCTACATGTAAGCTGTTATCTGTTTTAATGTATAAAGTGAAAATATACGGACTGGCCAGTGGATAACATTGATTGATGATCTTCTTACTGTGTATGGGCTTTCAGCATGAGAAGAACACATTTCATTTCAGTGAGGCAAATGTTTTCTTTTTAAGCAAGCAAACCCATTTTTCTAAATTCATTTTTTCCAAGCTCAATTTTAAATGAAAATTTTCTTAAGCAATGCTGAGCACCTTCCCTTTAGCCGTTTCTCCTATTTTTAAAAATAAGCATCGTGGGAGCCTAATTGTTTGATTAAATACAATAAATGCAGACTGACTTGTGCTTGAAACTACCCCATAGCCTAACTGTAAATATCTGCCTTTGTTTGGGCTTTGCACTGCAGTTGTTAGTGCAACAGTATTATTAGAATGTATTTGCATGTTAAAGAAGTGGGTTAGAGTCACAGTCCAAGGGAAATTATATCTTGAAATTGCCTTAAGAGCAGGGCTTTGTTTTCTTGCTGAAACAAGCCATTCAGCTGCTGTTGCAGGAGGTTGGAGCCCGTTGGGGTGGATGTTTGATCCATTATTCATGATTTTAGCAAACCCAGGTTATGGTGGGAGGGGGAAATCATTCTTTACCATCCAAAGAGAAAGCAAGTGAACAAGTGAGAATTGCCCTGACTAAAAGCCACAGAGGAACTAAAAAAGGTAACGCAATGCTTCATGGAGCAAATGCCCGGCACGAATCAAAGGATTACTATGGCAACAAATGGGAACCAGTGGGAAAAATGGTAAATAATTTTTCAACTGGTGAATTTTACCCTTTTTACCAATGGAATATCCATAAACAAAAGGCAGCTTCCTTAAGCAGTCTCCTCTTTATTCAGAAACAAGAAGACACTCTGGAGAAGAAAAATTTCACTCTTTCAAATGACCAAATATAGTTTGTTGCAATATTTGATACCTGATGCTCTAAAAATGGAGCTGTATCTCCTAGCTGTGATTGTTCCTTCAGAGGGTATCAGTTCTACCCTTACCTGAGTAAGTATATGTCACCAAAGGCAAAAGCACTCATCTTTGCATTTCAGATTTGCATTATTTTCATACATGGCTTTTAAAGACTTAAACATTTGTTTCTGTGTAGGAAAAATGCCACAAAATCTGTGACACTCCCAGTTTATGGAAAAAGAACCACTGAAGTGAATTCACTTAAAAGGAACAAGTTGTCACCAGAGAATTAAAATAAAAGCAGATAGGCTAGAGAAGGTGAGAGCATGTCTTAAAAAGCAAGGCTTCCACAAGCTCTAGTAATAACGTAGGAAGAGCTCACACTGAAGAATAACTTATTCTAGGTCATTCTTAATCTGTTCATCCATTTTCCTTAGTTATCATGCCCATAAGAAATATAAAACATGCCTATTACTCTAAGTTAATACCTGGGTTAAGTGTGGACCAACCAGATACAGTGATGTGCAAATTAGGTAAGTCACTTTACCACCTGCTTTGAATCAAAACTTCTGTATGGATCCATATTGGACATACGAGGAGAATTTCAGTCTATATTTTGAATGTTCTATTTTTAGCTGGTTTTGGAGTGTCTGTGCTCCTTCTGTGCAATTTTCATAATTCCATATGAGAGCTTTTCAGCTGGATGGCTTTTGCAGCAGCTCCCAGCCATGTGCTGAAAATTTACACATCCTTTGCTCTTGCCCTGATTTAAGATTTTGTTTTCACAGAAACAGTGAATGTTTTATACATTGTGACTTTTCTTTCTTCTGGAAAAAAACAAAACAAAACGAAACAAAACAAAACCCAACAAATGAGGACCACATAGAAAGTTGTATCTCTCAGTGTCCACTATTCCTCCAATGCAAAGTTGTGGGAAGAAGAAAGACAAACTGCTGCTGACAGTCTTCCTTCCCACCAAGATTAGGGGCAGCAAGAATAATTTACTTTGATGAATTGTATTCTTTCTTGCTATGTAAGACTCTGTAAAGGTTGATAATATAATGGCTTAAAAGACCCTTTATGATGTAAATCTGGGTATCCCAGACCTAACTGAACTTGGTGAGACTTTGTGTACTATCCATATAATGAGATAGATTTTTAAAGACTTGGAGCAAAGTGTTCTGTGTTTTCCCAAAATCAGACACTCTCCATATAAGCACAGACGAATAACCATACAACTGCCTATTGTACCCTAGCAAATGGAATATATGTCATTTATTTTTAAGGGGTGAGGAGAAGAGTACATCTTCAGAAGCAGCCTCTGAGAATTCAGTTAGATGTGGATTGCACGTAAAAAGTAAGACAAAAGGCTCTGGAAGTTCCTATCTGGTCTGGTTGATTGTACGCATGCAATGGTCAGCTGTCACGCGTGAAAAAGTAGCAGTTTTTAGACTGCGTGATCAAAAGTAAGGTCCAAATATCAAAGCATTATAGTGTTAGGTGAGCAGCATAAAACATTCATCTTTTGGCTTCCTGGAATTGCACACAAGTGCTGGAGAGCATCTTTATACCCTGCCTCCTAAGGCTTTATTTTGCTCCATCCCTTCTGGAAAAAGAAGCTAAAAAGAAAGATTCCATGAAATTTGATGTTCACAGTTGTTGCATATAAACAGATCAAGTTTGCAGGCAAATTGAGATTGCAATTGGCTATGGTGAAATGAAGAAAACAGACAAGTAAAACCCAGCTGTACCTCATGGTGCATGGCAATACTGTAAAAACAAGTCATGGCAGAAATGTGGGATTGTGCAAGCTGAAAAACCTGCTGAGAGGGGCAGAAAGGGGTCATGCAATGAGGGTGTGGTGGTGGAGCCCCCAAAGCGTGCATGCCTTTTCTCTGAACATCCTCTTGAGGTAAAGACATCGGCATGGATTAGCTTGTTCTGGAGTGATAACAGGTGAGAGAAAAGGAGTTGGCAGAAGGGTGTGGCACTGCCTGTCTGAGAGGATGGGAGTGGAAGTGGATCTGGAAATGGAATAATTGGGATTCATGGGAAATTGTCAGTTGATGTCGAGCTGCGGATGAAGTGCAGCTGCTTCTGTGGCGCCGTGATGGAGTAGCACTAGCTTGTAGTTCCCATTATAGTGTGTTTGTATGTCTTGTAGTGAGTTTATGTCTGTTTTTGTGGTGTCAGTACATTGCCGTTCCTCGTGTAGCACATTCATTAATGAGAACAAAGGAGAAAAAGAATGGAGGTTAACAGGTTATCAACTTCTGTGCCCATTTTGTAGCAGTGTTGTTTTCCAAAACAAAACCACAGTTGTGCCACAGAGTACACCCTGCTGATTATATGATAGGACCTGATATCCACATATAAACACATAGACATCCATCAACACAATGCCAGGTACCTGGACTGCATGTACAAATATCACATGATACATTTCTACACCTTCTTCGTTCACGATCCAGATGTTTAGCAGCAATCTATTAGGTGCTTAAACAGCCTTATCTCCCTTGATTTGAGCAGTACTAATCCCAATGCTTCTGGTAGAAATGACATTATATGAAATTACAGACTGAAGAGTCCTCAGGTTGCACTGGAAGGCAAAAGGTGTGCAGCTCTGCATTCATGCATTAACTGCTTTTCAACACGTTTACTTTGCTACTTATAAAAATCTATCGTCCTTAAAGAGGCAAAGCAATTGTAAAAAGATTTGCACTGTCTAGTGTGCATGTAATAGTCTATCTGCCTTTATGATCTATTTAATCTCTTTTTAGTAATTCCAACAGTTATCACATAATCCCAGAGCCCAAGTTTCCTGAAACTTGGCTTTGCATGGGCTACATGTTTGTTGAAAAATTGCATGAGTTAATCATTTTCTTGCCCTAATTTTGCAGACATAAGGTGTTGTCAGTATATACCTAACTATGTGATTCCAATTAATAGTAGTCTGAAGTAGAACAAATGATCTTTTAGCAAATCATTGTTCATTGGAAAACACAAGTGTGAAGTGAATAGTGAAAAATTCAAACCTTACCTTCTTGGTAACTTTTGCTGCTCTGATTCAGCTTCCAGTTTCATGAATCCCAAGACCAACAATATTTCTAACTATCTAAATGTGTAATCATATGACTGTAAGAAGAGGCATATTAAGATCAGTGATTATTGCAAACAGAAGAGTGTTGCCATGTTGTATCTGTTTTCACCAGATCAACTTCGCATGATTTTGGCTGATTTTGAATTCATAAAAAGACGAAACACACTTTTTTTTTTTTAAATTACACTTGAATTAACTAGGTACATTGGTTCTTGTTTGCCGTATTCCTAAAGAAGCCTGATCAGAATAAAAGAACACAGAAATTCCTGATGAAAGTAGTTTTTCCTTTATTGGATGAGAAAATTAAACTGATGATTTACAAATGATTGTGCAAAACTGGCAAATCCCATTGCAAGCAGTTTTTTCCAAATTATTTGTGAGGCTGAATTTTGGCCTTGTGCAATACAAAATGTCTGCAGACACGCTAAGGCATAAGATGAAATCGGTAAAGCAGATAATGTTCTCTTGGTCACTTTATGTGTACCTTTCAGAGGGCTGGAAATGTCTTTTCCTCAGGTACAAAACAGATGTGCACAAGTCAATAAGTGAATCAAGTAAAGACGGAACGGATAGGGCCCAGAAGTATATGTAGGGTGACTTTCATTTTTCAGCAGAGTATGGTCCTGCAGGTGGTTTATGGGATACCTCCATCTGCCTTATCTTCTTTTTCCCCAGAGGAGGAGAGGAGCATCTGTTCCAGTGACAAATACTTTTTGAACAACCAAAAGTGTCCCAGCAAAGGCTGCCGCAGCCGAACAGCGGCAGCAGCTGGTTTTGCTCTCGGGAAGCGGGAGGAGTGCTCGGGGAGAGGAGATGGGTGCCGGGGCTGATGCTGGAGGGGAAATGGCAACGCAGCCCCCGAAAGCGGTCCCGCGACCTGCGTTATGTCCTTGCAGCTGCTGAGGTTGGAGCACGCTGGACGTCAGCCAGCAGAGAATTTGGGATTATGCTTTGAAGCTTGAAGTGATCCCTTCTTTAAATGCATCTTTACTCTGGGAAGAAGGAGTTTGGTGCCATAGTGTTTTCTGTGGTCATACATATGAAGAGGCTGGCATCTGGCCAAGCATCACCTTTGTACAGACAAATCAATTTTAGCTCCAATGTGAGAGGCACAAAATGAAGGGTATAGAAAGTTCTGATCAGGAATATAAGTGCCACAAGATTAATTAACGTAGTATAAATAATGAGGTCTGACACTGCCTTCTTGGGTCTTTATTTTTGAATTAAGTAGCTTTCAGAAGTAAAGTGGATGGGATGCCAAACTTAATGAGAACATAAAATTGAAATTATTAAGATTAAAATAGTGTTGGACCTGAAAAGGGAGGTACTTAAGCATTTTGGTCAGATCTCAGGATCACACAGCTTATCACCGTGACAATAATGAAGTAATTATTTAGAGTAGAAATCACAGAAAGAAGTCGACTTGTGCAGAGAGCTGTCCTGTATCTGAAGAAAGGGACCTTATATGCTTAGGTGGTTTAATAAATGCTATCCCATTAACTGCCTAATCAGAAGTGTTGCAAATGAATAAATAATTAGGTTCAATATATGTGCATTAGATGCATCTTCTGCAGAGATGTTAAAATTTCATAGCTTTGATTATTATAAAGAAATAGGCCACCAAGTATGCAACGCTGTAAATAGGAGCTCATCTGGCAAACATCATTGATGGTGCAGTGTCTCAGCTACTCGAGTGCAAACCCAGAGCGGAGGCCTGAAGGGAATATCCAACATGTAACATCAGCATCCCAGCTTTAGTTTTCAGATGGAGCCACACAGGAAATTCCCACACATATTTAGGGCATTGCTATTTATTTGCACACTGTGCTTTGGTTTTAACTATTGATAACCGTGAGTTGTGCAGATGTCTGTCCTGCAGTTCTTTTCTTTTTTCCTGTTTTATACACCATGGAGACACGTTTTCTGCTAAACCTGTCCCTTTGTCCTGCTGCTCAGCTCAGGGATTCCCATGTTTTACCTGTACAGAATGTATCGATACAGGAGCTTCAGGCTCAGCTTGAGCAGGAGACGAGACTTCACCGAGAGGAGCAAGAAAAGTTTACAGAAAGGATCATCCAGGTAAATGCGAAACCTGCCTGCTGGGAGAGACGCGTGACCATGACGTGTGGCATGGACCTTGTTTGTCAGGACCATGGGAACTTGTGTCCTGATGGCTGTGCCTGTTTGAGCTCATCTGAGTAAATGAAGAGTCTGGAAGCTGGGGAAATGTAAACTCAAGCCTGTTTTGCCACTTTGAATCTGGCTTCTCTGCTTGGTGGAGAGAAGTTTTGTCCTCCCCTGTGCAGGGGAAGTCGATGCAGAGACGTGAAATACTGCATGGGGAATTATTTCAGCCCCTTCAGCTCTCCGTGAGCTGGGGAAGGGTGCGTTTGATCTCTGGGAGCACAGTTTGGCTCTATGTCTTATTCTGACCCCTCCTATCCCAAAGAAAAACCAACACTCTGAAGTCAGAGGAGTTGTTACACACTCATAACTGAGACACAAATTAGGACTTTTTTGTATTTCCGAGTACCCCATGTTTCCAACCTTCTTATTCGTAACTGGTGAATAAATCATATTTTGTTACATGGACTCCCCCTGCTCTTTTGAAGGCTGGAACAGATTAGTCAATCGTTTTGCGATCTCTAGTTCCTAGAGCGAAAAAAATCTGTTGCTAATATTTGCAGGCTGTTTGGCTCTTAACTGAAGTTTTCTTTTTAAATTTACTTCATAGACTAAATTCAGTGTAATTGTTGCATAGTGTAAAGCATTTTCCCTTGTGCCAGCTAATCTCATTATGCCCAAGTGGTATCTCCTTTTTTTCATAAGTAGCTTTAATTTCCAGTTGATCTCCATAGGAGCTTTCTCATGGAGGCTTTTGAAGGCAACCAGTAAATTGATTTCCTTCCTAGTTGCCTTGGCCATGAAAGCTTTTTGGAAGCTATGCCTGCCTCTTAAAGTTCTTTGCTTTTGCAATAGCTATCCATTGAAAAAGCATAATACTCTATGAAGCTACCTCCACCAGGGTCTTCTGCAAGAATTTGTGACCATGGGGATTTAGATCATAACAGATTGTAAAAACAATGAAAAATGCAGCAAAATCAAAGCTAGCTATTCGTGCTGACAGCCAGTAGAAATAGAAGAATAAAAGCATCTTTTAGATTCTTCATTTTTTCCAGACTATGCCCATCCTGTTGATATTGTTCCTTTTTTATCATCTTCCAGGATTTCTGGTGGAAATGACTCAGATCTTTGTTGTATTTAACCATAACTTCATTTGGTGGAAGAACCTGCATCAACACAGAGTCTATTTGTTTCTTCCTGTAAAAATTAAATTTAAAATAAGCCCCTTTTTCACTACTCAATTTTTAGCAATGTTTAGTGACATCAAATTGATGTGTGCTAGCAGTGTACAATCTCCATGAGTGTTATTAGGAGATGCATGTATGTTTTTTGGGCCATTATAGCTAATTTTCTTCCAGACTATTTTTAAGCTGCATTTTAAACCCATTTAAGCTAGCAACTACTGTAAATAATTTTAATTTAATCGGGAACTTTTTAAACATAGTAGCATAGATGCTGAAAATTTGCATTATGCCAAAGTACATCATTTAAAGGGCAGGAAAGTCCATAGTAAACCATCTAGTATGGACCAGTAGCCTGTGTCAGAAGCATCTGAATGTTGCCATGAAAACCAAGCATATATTTCTTAGCAGTATTAATTGCTAGGGGGTCCATGCTCCTGAAGAAGAATCTCTGAAGTATTCTTCATTCCTGTGTGAATGTTGTTTGTTGCAGGGTATGTTCTTCTGGTTTAAATTGTTGTGGTCATTAGTGTACTGTGGCTTTCAGAGATTTCATGTATGGAGCTGGTCAGCAAAGGGAGAGGCTGTTGTTCCACAGAATGGAAAATAGTAGAAACTGGCATCTGTAACCAGTAGCTCTGTACTCATTTTCCATCTGCATTTTCTTGATCAATGTGAACCACAGCTTGGTTGAAGTGGAAGCACTCTCTCATCCATGCAGAAAAGGAGATGTTGTACAACTAACTTGTACAAGTGCTATTGGGTGAAGGTCATGCTGTGGTTCGATTTTGACATATTGAGGGAGGAGTCACGTTTAAAGAATAATGTTTCAGGTGGCCTTGTGTTGAAACAGATGTAATTATACATGTGCTCCAAAGAATAAGCTTTTCTTGGTGCTTCTAGTACTGAAACTGAGACATGTTGAATGCCAAGTTGCAACCTATTCCTGTCTCTTCAGTTCCTGCATGTGTCCCTGATCTAGTCATATCAGAATGAGAAACTGTTTACTGTGAGTTGTTCAGATACCTCCAAGTATGAACTGTGAGAGGTGAGGGACCAGTAGTTGTATCTGAGGTAGTGGCTGTGGTTCCTTCAGAAGCGTTGCCCTTCCAGAAGCAGAGGGAGACGTAGCCACAGAGGAAAGGATGAGCCTGTGGCTGGGGAGGGAAGAGGGAAGGATAATATTCCAGGTTGTCTGAAGGGCAGCTGTGGTCCCACCATGTAGGAATGGCTGTAAATGTGTTTAGCAGGTGTGATATGTGCAGCAGTGTGGGGTGGTGGCTGTGCTGGGAACATACTGCAGGGATACAATCAAGAGAGCAAGGAAAATATGAGTGATATAAAATGTTTAAGCAGCAGAAGAGGTCTGCTGCATCTTTAAAATAAATGTCCACTTCCACAGCAGGTTACTTGGATATGGTTATTTAAGCAAAGCTTATTGACTGCTGTCCTCTAATTTCCTCAACAGTCATAACTGCTGAGGAACTTATTGAGCCAAACTCAATAGCTACTCACTACTGATGAAAATTAGAGATTTCAGGTTGTCTCACTCAACAAAGTACAAGTCCTGGAAACCGCCCCAGGACACCACCCCATTGACATGGTGTCTGTCGTTCCATTAAAGCTGGAGGAGGAGCATATGCAGACCCTGCGGAGGAAAGACTTGGAAGTGCAGAGCTTGACTTTGCAGAACAAACTAGAAGAGAAGACCTGGAGCCAGGAGAAAAGTCTGCTGCAGCAAGAACTCAGGCATTTCAAGCAGGACACCTTTCTCCTGTATGTCAAACTGAAGTGGCTGCTGAAACATTGGCGGCAAGGCAAGCAGATGGAGGAGGAAGGGGAGGACATGTTAGAGGTAACTCTCCCACCTTATTAAGCCAATGAAGTTGCAAGCGGTGGGGTACTGGGATGTCCCTTCTTTAAGTGTAGACTTTAAATATGATGTGGCATCAGCAACTTTATAATTGCAAATAGATTTAAAGGGGGTTCAAATTAAACATTAAGCTTTTTTCTTAAGTTGGCTTGTGCTAAAGTATATTCTGCATGATATGTTACAGATCACCCATCTTTAAATCTAAATCCTTAACTAGTACAAACATCTGGTCCTGAAAAACTCTGTTGTAGTAAATGAAAATTTAATTAGGTCTCAAAGATATGACTCCTGAATGATTTTTGGAAAGAAAAAAAATGTTAGTGAGCTGATGGAGTCAAGTCTGTTTAGATGGGTTGAGTGCTGTCATTTTTCTCATCATGTGCACAGTGTGTTCCTTACAAAACCTTCAGCAATACAGATGGAGGGAAGCTCTGTTTTCATGTTGGCAGGAGAATTATACAGCTTCTTGTGGGAACTTACAGTGAATCATTCTTGTTTGTTCCTCTTCTCCATACACACGTCTATCACCGTCAGCAGCAGTACGCCAGTAGTCATCATGGTGATTTTCCAAGTAGCGACTAAATTAAGATCAGGAATTTCAGAAGTACATAACAACCTGGAATCCCCAAGCTGACACATCTCAGCAGGGGTGTGATTGCCAGCCAACATGCACTGTGAAGAAAGGTGCTGCTAAATGGTGTTGAGTTGCACATCCAGAATTATCATTTGCTTTGGAAATCTTACCTAAAGAAAAAATAAGTTTTAAAAAAAGTGTTTGCCCATTCTGACATTTTATACAAAATTCGTGAGAATAATAGATTTATTTTGCAGGTTCATGTAATTCTGAAACCATTTGCTAAGGCAACTAAGTAATTTTTCTCAGTATTTCTGATACTTATGTGCCTAGTGTTTTTCAGTTTGCTGCATTTGGCAGTACAAGTAACCTTTCAGGTCTGGTAGGAGTATGCTTAAGTTGAATACTCCAGTGTTTTGTATTCTTAGATAAAGGGTGGATGAACATCTTTACCTTCATCTGCAGTGGTAATATGAGTCAGAAACAAGAGATGAGTAGCTATTTAGAAATAATTTGCTTCTACTTTACTTCAGCAGTACTAATTTGCTTCTATGTAAACTAGCTCATCTTCTAATATCAAAATAGCTTTCATTTTTTCACTGTTTGGATTTTTTGACTGGTTAATTTATAATCAATCCACCTCCAGTCATTATTGGAGTCATGTGTTTTGCTAACGCGTTAGAGAGAATAAAGTGCTAGATTTGGATACTTCCTGACCTCCATATCTTCATCAGACAAGACACCAGTGTCTGGTACAGCTTTTCGTTAATGCATGATGGATTATATCCCTCATGCTACATTACACCCATCTTCTCAGCTGCCTAGATCTCCTATATTGCAGGCCTGCATAGTGTTGTATACCCATATGCAACATATCATATATCACCCAAAGACCATTTCCTGTAGCCTACAGAAGTCAATATATCCCACCACAGAGATTTAGGGGAAGATAGTTCCTTCCCTTAGCCCTTTGATAGCTTTCTGTCCCCGGAGGTAAATGGCAAAAGAGTGTTGATGTGTCCCATCTCTTGCATTTTAGATCGAGCACCCTGAGGCCCTCCCAGACTTTGGCATTCGGTCTGAGCAGAAGGCAGATGATGCAGAGCGAGAGGAGGAGGAAGAGGATGTTGTGTTTGCACTGACAGATTTCTCCCAGTGTCCCACCACGGAAAGCACTGATCATGGACCACAGCTGCAGACTGCAGAATTACTGCAACAGCAGAAGCAGGTACTGTACTATTTGTATATCATGCCTATACTATTTGTATATCATGCCTTGGAAATGGGAACTGTGGATTTTCCAAGGGAGTTCATTTTCTTCTGCTGCTGTGTTAAATCACCTAGAATCATACTTGTAAAAATACTTCTAGCTACACAGAAATTACAGTGGATTTCATCCATTATATTTATATTTAATCAGGAGCCACGTGATTACTGTTCTCCTGTTGGCAGATGCTATCAGTGAAAAATCCTATTTCCTCTTGTGGCTGTTTGCCCAGAAATATCTATCAGTATGTGATGGTTTGCAGAATTTACATGCTCCTCTTGCCTGAGCACATCTATTGTACTCTACTGTCAAGCTTTTAGCAAGAGGTGATTTTATTTCCTTTAAATAATTTAAGAAACTAGCACATGTATTTAATGTTTCCCTTAGAGATGATGGGAAAACAATGCAACAATTCCTTCCTGTCACTGGCTTTGTTTTTAAATGCCTAAAAGCAAATCATGCTGACTTTTCCCTGACATCTCCTATGCCCTGCCTGTGTGTCAGAGCACGGCCATATATCCTAGCTTTTTCCTTTGTGCATTTAATATACCAGGAGTTCTAACAATAATAATAGCAAACATTCAAAGGGGACAGACTTAAGGCTTCCAACAGTTCTTCAGGAGCATCTTCTTACATTTTTAACATGGAAAACGTTCAGATGAGAGCATCCTGTTACATGGAATTATTTGCAATTGTAAGTAGAATGAAGCAAGAATTCTGTGTAAAACACAAATTTAGTGAAAAAGGTCTTGAAGCTTTATGCCTTATGCCCCATCTCTAACCAGGCCCTTGACTGGGGAGCCTGCACCACAGCAAGAGCCCTCAGACAAGTATGTACTTTCTATGACCGCATTACTTTGCTGGACTCGCTGCAGAATCTGGGGATTGTGTATGTCTTTGCATTTCAGTTCTTCACCTTGAATTCCCCAGACTCTCACAACTATGTACAACCTGTTTGCTTATTATCTACATGTTCTAATAGATAGGCAGCAGGCAACAGTAAGTCTCTATCCTATAATAAGGTTAGGCTGGTGCTGGGAGATGCACAGGCTGTCTTGCAACCTACCTCTCTAGTTCAAGATGTAACTTCAGTTAGAATTTCTGTTTATAAAAATAGTAGAGGTCTGCGGTCTCTATGCTACTTCATATTCTGCTTTAAGTTTTGCTTTCCTTTTTCATAGTGCTAGCTGACAACTCCATTCTCTAGTTATTATCTTCTGTGAAGTGTGCTACCAAGGTAGTATTTATTTGATCAGTTTGGCATTTGGAAATGTGCTACCTTGCCAGTCACCCCCAGACCCATCACTGTCATCCTCTCAGCCAGCTCTTCTCTGGTAGAGGCTGAAGAAGGCCATGGAAGAGATGCTCATGAGCATGTCATTTAACTGCATTCCATCTGTAGACTGATTTAATCTAGAATGAGTAAAATAAATATTCAGTACAAACTCTGTCATGTACTAACTTTCCATATAGCTCTCTTAAAATGACCAAGAACATTCAAGTAAATTATGTCCTCTTTGATATAACCATTGCTTAGGCATTAATCTCAATTAAGGTGGCAGAAATGGGAAGTAGGATTGCTTATAATTCATTTTTATATACATTGCATGATGTTCTAATGCAGCGGTTCCAACTAATTTTGCTTAAAGAAATGATCCATAGGAACAGACCCCATCTCAGTACCCCTCTTGATAGTGAATAGTGCATGATATCCAAATGGACTTGTGAAGGTAAAATAGGTTTCTTGCCTTCCAACCAGGAAAAAAGTGTTATCTCAACACTGCAAGAATGAGTGAGTTTGCTAAATATTTCTCATTTTAAGCACTATGACTTGTTTTGCCTGCTCACACTAGTAAATCTTCTAACAAGCACTGTGTTTATTGACAGGCATGTAAAAAGGGTTTTCAGTGCTTCATGGCTTGTATTTGTAAGTGGCAAGAAAGGATTATGATTATTCTCTGGCACAGAAATAGGAAGCCCTAGTGTAGGTTAATTCTGATGCTGTCATAGATTTGGGGCATTGAAGTGTCTTTTGGAGGACTGTGACAGAGGAGTAGCTGCTTGCACACCTCCTGCGCCCTCGAGGCTCTGCCAGAGCCTTGCTCTGCCGTCACACACCTTCATATCAGTTCATCCTGAATTGTCCAACTCACGATGGTGGATGGCTTGGCCCTGCAAACCTCCTGCGTGCAGGACCTTTGCTGTGCTCACCAACCTCACAGACCCCTGCTCTCATAAACATCACCTCCACTTAATTCATGTATGATCCCAAAACACATTAACTAAACAAAAACAGAGCAACGAAACACTTCACCTGTGTTGTCCCAGCTCTAAAAGCTCTGAGAGTATCAGTAGACCCAGAGCACGTCCTTCCTGAAGGGGTGGGTCTCAGCAGTGCTCACCTCCCAGTATACCACTGACTAGTCAGGCTGTGCTGAAAAACACCCAGGGTTTGGGGGTCTTCTGCAGGTTCCTTAAGCCCGCAGCTGGAAAAAAGCACTGTTTATATGGGGAATTTTGGGTGAGTGGTGAAGCTGGAAGGCTCCAAGGTTTGCAGCTGCCCAGGGGAGCCCTAAGTTACTGGTTCTGCCTGGCAAGCTTCAAGATGAAATGCATCAGCACTTGTTTCACATTAGGAAGGAAATTTTGCAATAGTCTAGGAGTGGCTGAGATAACTAGGTCAGAAAAAAGAAAGTACTTACGGTAAGTTGAAGTAACCCATATTTATTTTTAACATTTAATGTTAATATTTAATGGCTTGTATCTTCAGCCTGCGCTCTTGCTGCTGACTTTCTCACCCTGCCTGGAAAGTGGAATTGTTTTAAGACAAATGATAAACCCTGAGACCTTAATTTCAACAAGCAGCCTTTACTTTTATATTGTTATGATTTGAGGTACTCGACTCGGTGGAAAGTGCACGTCTCACTTGTCTGGGATTTTTATGTGGATGGATGAAGGCATAGCAGAGGGGAAAGGGGAGAAAAAAGGTTAGTTGATGAGAGGCAGAGTAGATGGGGACCCTGAGAAGGATCAATTAATCTTCCTCTTCATGGCATTGTCCCTTGGCTAGTAGCTGGGGCACACTGCAGAAAGGGTCAGGCAAGGAACTGGCAAGGCTCAAGAACCAAGCAGAAAGTCTGGTCACGGGCAGGAGACAAGCAGGCAAGTTGGGATGGTGACACAGTAGAGGAGGGCTTGCTGTAAGTCAGCATTTCTATGTGTGTGGTAAGAGATCAGGGAGAATAGCCTGTGGAAAAAGGAAGAGCTTTGGTTCAGTTGAGTAGAAAGGGTGAGATGCCTTTTGGATGGTGTAAGATCACGGGAGTAAGAAGAAAAGAGCTTACATACCTGTGGTCCAATGGAAAAAGCATTAAAAAACAATACATTCATGTTGTTGCTGGGGGTGTGTGTCAAGAAAATCCCCAATTAGGTCTTTTTTTTTGCTCATACAATATTTGTTTTCAAAGCTTAGCCAAGAGAAAAGCCCAAAGGAGTAGTAATTAAGACCTAAATATACTAAAATGATTTGTACCAAGATCCAGCTTCACTTTTGCCTAGGTCTATGCTTAAACAGAGAAAATGCAGTTCTCCTTCTCTGTTTAGGCTGCTGACCTTGTGTTTTTAATTGACCGCTCTACTAAACTGTGTGTAATACCAGACTGTGGCTAAATTCTTAAGTGAAATTCTCAGAGAAAAAAGAATTGTGATTAAAAGCAGAACCAAGCTTCAAACAACTGCTCTGGTCCCAAACTTTTCTAGAGCTGGACGCTCCCATCTCTGGGGTTGACTCAACTTAGTAAAGATTCCAAAGTCCTGGAATTTAATTGAGGTTTACTACATTAAGTTTTTAGTTACTGTCAGCTGTTGTTTCCTTTACCTGTAAATCCTGAGCTGTGGATACAAGACTTTAAACTGCTTTTATAATTCTCCTGTCTTAGATCGGTTGTCAATCAGTCAGATTCCTCCATGCCCTAAATTTTGGTAACTGATAAGGTACTAAAGACCCAGCTCCATGCATGGGAGACTGTCCAGGGAATCACAGCCATGCCACGTTTCTTCTGCCTGTACAACATCCCTGGGAGGAAGGGGAAGACCATAACAATCCTTGTTATGTATCATCTATGGGACTTAGTCTTATGCAGAAGCTGTTTGGCAGTTTTACCAACAGAAATCTAAAGCATGTCTAGATGTAAATGTTGTATTTCAGAGCATATTGTCTCAAAAGTACTTTGTCTGTTCTCCAAAAACACTCCAGTTTGGCAAAACAGAAAAAATAATCTCACAGACCTCTCCAACTTCAGACTGTAAATACAAAGTCACACAAAAGAGACTTCTCTGCAGGAATTAAAAGTATGTAACCAAAATTGGATTTATATTGGCAAGTTAATTAAAATCCCAGCAAGCCCAGGGGGCACCTGGGGTACTTGTCTCATAACAGCAACATTGATGTAATGCCTCTAGAAATAAGACATGCCCTCATCCCAGTAGGCTAAAAACCTGCAATGAGGCTCTTTTGGCTCCTCTCTGTACTAGTCCATCACTCCTTTCTTCGCAACCCTAATTTTACAGGACTCTAAAGCTATCAAATATATGCACAGGAATGAGGGATGTAGCTTGCTTTAGTGTTATTTGGTTTTATTTTTCTTCTGCCACATTTCCCTCATGGACCCTTTAGACTACTTTGCCAGAGAAAGGTTTATGCAGCATACCATGGAACATGGCTGTTGAATGAAAGCACTTCATAGACATTTGGGGTCAGGGTTTTTAAAGAGGATGAGGCCAGTTGTTGATGCGCTCAATACCCAGCAGCTCCTGTTGTGACACTAAGGACAAATCTTCAAAAGAGCTCTTATTCTGATTACTACACAAGGGGTTTGAGATGTTTGGAGAATTTAGCCTTAATTGGGTATCCGAACGAAAATTCATGGTGGAAACATAAAATCTCATTACATATTGAAAAGTAGGTGATCTTATATGCATGATGGAGACTGCTGCTGTATAGTAGGAAACTGCTAATTGGCATTAAATGTTAATGGAATTAATTCTGCTTCTGTGGGTGCATTTCTTATAAAACCCCATGTTGTACACCATCACATTTCATTAGCCCAAACAGATGATAGGTCAGTCAATGAGCACCTGCAGTCATTTCCCTGCATCTAGCATATTTTTGCTGATGAAGCAAATGGCTTGGAAAAAGTAGACCACATTTGTTTGTTTTTTAAAGAAAAAAGGCACCGTGGTATGTCTGATTAGTGATTACAAAAGTGGGTGAGGTGGGTTCAGTGATGCCGAAAATCTGATGAGCATATGAAATCAGCTTAGTTGTCTGCATAAAATTTTATATGTATTGTCATTGAAAAAAGCACATGAAAATAATTTAGATTTTTGCGTACACCTGTTTACTTGACTTGTCTACAAAGAAGTCTCCATGTAGGTACTTCATGAAACACCAGATAAGAGGAATTGCAGGAAGCCTCCACTTGGGAAAATAAATAAAAAATAAAATTAATTAGACTATCATGCAAGAATCGAGACAGCTAATCTGAGTTAAACCTTCCCAAGGAAGCTAACACATTCATGAGAACCAGGTGATTAAATGCTGAATTTGTTGAGTAAGCTTTCCCATTTTTCTACTCATGCTGTGTCTGCTAATCAAGTATAATCTTCTTAAAAGTCTTTTCTGTTCAAAATAACTTGTCAGATACAATCTCTGGTTACTCCATGGTCTCTGAGCCGCACATTGGGAATATTTGATTTAAATTTTGGATAAATAAATCATGTTCCACGTTTCTGTTTCCTAATTCAACGATTGCAAAAAAACAGTGGGATACCTTTTGTTTCACTGATCCAGAATGAATCTTTAAAAAATGTTCTTCAATATTTAACATAAAAATGACAGGTTTTGCAAGTCTCCAGAGAATTTGCAGAAAGTAAATGCCAAAACTAAGAAAAAAAAATTTAGAGAATTGAATAAGCATACATGCTATCTTTCAGTACTTGCCAAGATCAGATGTCTGCTCTCGGCTAGACTTTCAATTTGACTCCATTCATGGCTCCTGGCTAGCACAACAGCACAGACAACATTTTCAGTATGGCCATGACATTCTCAACAAGACGTGGGTGGGAGTTTGCTCTTTGATCCCATCTGCAAGAGGGAAAGTGGCCTACCTGGCATTCATGCCTTTGGTACCAAGCAGGGTGCTGCTGCAAAGCTAACCTGTGTGCAGCTGCCTGGGACTGAGGAGAAATGTGAAGTACAGACTAGTGAAACACCTTAGCAGAAATACTCGGCTCAAAACCTCACATTTTTTTTACAAAGTAATTTTGTCTGATAATACAAAAGCATTGAAAATGAATCCCTTTTCTTATATATGTAGTTTACGAATATTTGAGGTTTGATGCTGAGCAATGACTGTATGTATGAGACGTCCAGCTGCCCAACAAACCTCAGGAATGATACTCTACCTTTGGTTTACAGTATTAAAAAAGAAGTTATTACAGATGTCCTCAATCCAGAAAGATGCTTAGTGCCTTTTTCAGTGTGACTTAGGTATCTTTGGCTTTCATGGGTGCGTCAGGACTAGGGCTAATGAGAAGTAGAATCATAGAACCATAGAATCATTTAGGTTGGAAAAGACCCTTAAGATCATCGAGCCCAACTGTAAACCTAACACTGCCAAGTCCACCACTAAACCATGTCCCTAAGCACTTCATCTACACATCTTTTAAATATCTCTAGGGATGGGGACTCAACCACTTCCCTGGGCAGCCTGTAGACAGGGCAGCCATTGCCATTCTTAGTTTTCTCATGCAAAAGTTAGCCCAGGCACTTTCTCTTCCATGCAGTGGATGTGCAGGTATTTTTCCCCCTAAAAATGAAACTGGAGGCTAAAGCCATCCAATGACAGCATTTCTTTCACTTTGTTGCGGCAGGCAAGTGAAAATCGGAAGCTCCTGAATGCTCTGAAGGGTTTGCTGGATGACTTCCGCTCGGAGCTGCGGGATGAGGAGCGTGAGCGCCAGGGGCTCCAGCAGCAGTATGCCCTGCACAAGGCAGCCTGGGAGGTGGAAATGACTGAACTGAAGTGCCACCTTGAACAGGTAACGTCCCCTGCATCCAACACCAGTGAAGAATGGCTGAGATGCTTAATGAAACAGGAAATCTATGACAGCCAGGGAAGGTACTGTATTTATTCATTTTACCCTGGTGCCTGAAAGCCTCCCTGAAACCTGAGCAAAGCTTTGCCTCTTGAGTTGCCTCTTGGATTCCATTTGTCCCAGTACGAGTGCTCATGTAGTAGGTACTGTGTAACGTAGGTGAGGACAAAGGAAGTGAACCTCTTCTTGCTGTATCTTCTCAGAAGAGTTGGCTGGTCTCATGGTAATGAGACATGCGGGTGTCTGTATTGGCATTTATAGGAGAGAAAATATCTTGATGTTGGTGTGCTCACAATTAGCTCATCACTGTGCCTGGGCACATAACTACTGCAGTATTTGATGCATAGGAGAGAAAAGAGTGATTTAATAAAACTGAAGTGTTAGATCAATATGTTAATATTAAAGCAGCTATTCAAAGCTACTGGTTAGTGATGGATGGTAGCCCACTGAAGAGAGAGCTCTAGCTACCCACCATGGGATACTGTTAGAAGTACGTATATAAAATCTGGTGCCAGGTACTTCAGTGTCATGTACGGCTGCTCACAGAAGATGTACTGTTTCTGAAGAGATATGAAAACAAATCAGCAAAAAATCCACAAGGATTAATTTCCAATGCCGATAGCATAAGAGCTCTAATTTTCCTCATTGAAGAGAGGAGGGGTGGGAGAATTAGTACATTCAGTCCTGAGAAAAAGATTTGCAATTGTAGAGCATCTCTACAGAAGACAAATATAATAAAAATATTCACTGCCGAGAGGGTGGTACATTTAGGAGGATTTACTGAACGTCAGAGACTCACTGTGACGCACAGAGCTGAGATGTGAGCGCTGCTTTTCCTGCCCAGGTACCGTAGGCTGCTTTCCCAGAATGAAGGAAGAAGCTTTCATTTTAGCAGAGTTTTCTCACAGCAGATTCAAATTCTCAGTTCAGCTGCTTCTTAGTGCACACACATTTCCCGACAACAGATCACTTGAGAAAGGAAACAAAATCAATCCCTATTGTCACTCCTCCCAAAATAAAACCTCGATGACGGATTTATGTTAAACTCAAGATGGCAACAAAGAACAAAACTTAGAGAAAGTTAGTCTGACAACGAACTGCCAGTTTAGAGCTTGCATGCTTTGCCTTTGCATGGGCGATAAACTCCAAGGCTGCCACTTTGGCTGGTGTTCGGCACCAGGACGGTGCTGCCATTCCTGCCCAGGGAGAAGACAGATTTGCATCCTTCCTTCTGGTAGCTTTATCATGCTCTTTGCTACCTCCACTGCTCCACTGGTAATAATATCTAACATATGGTAGTTATTGAGCCATGGGTGTTACTTTTTACATTTTTTCCAGCAAATTAAAAGAATGAAACTGGTCAATATTTAAGTCATAAAACTGTCTTCCTTAGCCAATTCCCCAAACTACATTTCTAATTCAAAGTAAAAACAGGTCCCTAATGCAGTAGCAAAAAGATAGCACATAAATCGTTAGAATATCAGTGTGAGTGAATATCAATGTGAGCAAACAATGCGAGTGTCCCACTGGGGTCTGGTGTACGTGCTCACAATTACATGGAGGCAATTAAAAAATTACATATGAAAATAATAAGCCTGAAATAGAAATAATATAAACATAAATTTAACTCAAACTAATGTTAGGGATTCAAAATATGGGGTATTTTTGTTATAGGTTCAATTTCAGGATCAAAATGGGAGGAGCTAGCGAACAACATGTAAAATATCAGCATTACATATAGTCACATTAACATCTTTTGCTATTCTGTACCAATATAGAATCATAGAATCATAGAATTGTTAAGGTTGGAAAAGACCCTTAGGATCATCAGGTCCAACCGTTAACCTACCACTGCCAAGTCCACCACTAAACCATGTCCTCAAGTACTGCATCTACCCGTCTTTTAAATACCTCCAGGGATGGGGACTCAACCACTTCCCTGGGCAACCTGTTCCAGTGCCTGACTACTCTTTCAGTAAAGAAGTTTTTCCTAATATCTAACCTAAACTTACCCTGGTGCAGCTTGAGGCCATTTCCTCTCGTCCTATCGCTTGTTACTGGGGTGAAGAGACTGACCCCCACCTCTCTACAACCTCCTTTCAGGTAGTTGTAGAGGGCAATAAGGTCTCCCCTCAGCCTCCTCTTCTCCAAACTAAACAACCCCAGCTCCCTCAGCCACTCCTCATAAGACTTGTTCTCTAGACCCTTCACCAACCTAGTTGCCCTTCTCTGGACACGCTCCAGCACCTCCATGTCCTTCTTGAATTGAGGGGCCCAAAACTGAACACAGTACTCAAGGTGCGGCCTCACCAGTGCTGAATACAGGGGCACTATCACCTCCCTGGTCCTGCTGGCCACACTATTCCTGATACAAGCCAGGATGCCATTGGCCCTCTTGGCCACCTGGGCACACTGCTGGCTCATGTTTAGGCGGCTGTCAACCATCACCCCCAGGTCCTTTTCAGCCAGGCTGCTTTCCAGCTACTCCTCCCCAAGCCGGTAGCATTGCCTGGGGTTGTTATGACCGAAGTGCAGGACCCGGCACTTGGCCTTGTTGGCAATAACATGTGGCATAACAACAGCTTTAACTAAATAGCCAAGTTTGTCATGTCAAAGTGAGTAGGAGAACCTCTCATGATGTCATTTTGTTGTTTTGATTGGTAGGGATGAAGCAGTGGGCTGTACAGCGCTCGCACCCTAGGGAGGGTATAGAGCTGCCAAACCCTTGACAAGCCCATAGAGAATCAAGGCCTTTTTAGTCTCCACTGTTGTCTTCAGTGCTGCTGTTTTCCACTTTTTTTTTGTGAAGCAGTAGGTCAATTAACAAGAGCATTTTCCTCAAGAGAGTCAACTCCTAATTAATAGTCACTGGCAATGGTTTTGCATTTTGATGCTTCAACTCTCTGTATCGGAAAGAAAAAAAGGAAAGAAAACTCTTTTGATACAAAAGCACTGCATATCAGAGGTGACAAGGTACTGTTGCTACCTGCTGCTTTGGAGCTTTAGCACTGCATATATCATTAAAAATAAAAGTCTTGGCTGTCAGAAATGCATGTACAACTTATTTGGCAGAAGGATACTTAGGCATTGTTTTTAAGATAAGAAATAATGAGATTGCTCCCAAGTATGGGATTGTGATAACTCTGAGCCAATAAGGAGTCCCAGTAATTCTCAGCCTCCAGCTGGGCAAATGGAAAATCCCAGTATTCTGGGAACTGGGAACTGACAAAGGTTTGGAAGAAGGAGGGAGTTAGTATTTGGGGCCAAACCCTGCGTATGCATTGAGAACTTGCACGTAAGGACACAGACCCTCAGTAGGACTCCAACTATGGTCCAGCTTCAAGACACCTGGGGCAATATAAGCTGTGGTGCACATGGAGAGGCATCTGGCCACGCTTAGCAGTTAGCAGGTTTAGGAAAGTCACATCTAGACTTTCATGATAAGGAGACACCCATGGACCTTTCCCCCATGATTTGAGTCGTTTCATCAAAACAGCGGCAAAAGGACTCTCTCCTTGCCAGGAGCATTGTTCTGCCTTCCACAGGCACCAAGAACTGTCTTCTGAGTCTAAAGACACCACCTCTGACTGGAGAAGGTTTTAGATCCCAAACCACTGAACACCAGGAAATTATTTTGAAGGTGTATCACTATGGTTGCCTTGGTTTTGAACTCATCATTGTACTTATAGGCTTCCTGTATTCTTCTCAATTGGGGCAAGAGCCAGGGCTCTGGTCTGGGTGAGCCCATGGTCTGGCACAGGATTTCTTACTGTATTTTAGCAGCTTGGGCAAGGCACTCTAACAGCAGCCATGCATTCTTATCATGGAATCATAGAATCATTTAGGTTGGAAAAGACCTTTACGATCAAGTCCAACCGTTAACCTAGCACTGCCAACTCCACGAATAAACCATGTTCCTAAGCACCACATCTACACATCTTTTAAATACCTCCAGGGATAGGGACTCAACCACTTCCCTGTGCAGCCCGTTCCAATGCCTGACTACCCTTTCAGTGAAGAATTTTTTCCTAATATCCGATCTAAACCTCCCCTGGCACAACGTGACGCCATTTCCTCTCATCCTGTCACTTGTTACTTGGGAGAAGAGACCGACCCCCACCTCTCTACAACCTCCTTTCAGGTAGTTGTAGAGAGCAATAAGGTCTCCCCTCAGTCTCCTTTTCTCGGTGTAAAAGGAAACTGTGTAGAGTTTACTTCATTAGTCCCTTACTATTTACACTTCTGAAATACATGATTATTTAGTATCACAGCTACTTAGTAAACCCAGAAGGAACCTGCAAGGGCGAGCCAGGGGCTGCAGGCCACAGAACGGTAAAGTCATAGATTCATAGAATCATAGAATCCCAGGTTGGAAGGGACCTCAAGGATCATCTGGTCCAACGTTTCTTGGCAAAAGCACAATCTAGACAAGATGGCCTAGCACCCTGTCCAGCTGAATCTTAAAAAGTGTCCAGTGTTGGGGAACCCAACACTTCCCTGGGAGATTATTCCACTGGCTGATTGTTCTCATTGTGAAAAATTTTCCTCTTGTGTCCAATTGGAATCTCCCCTGGAGTAACTGGTACCCATTACCCCTCGTCTTTTCCATGTGACTCCTTGTAAAAAGGGAGTCTCCATCTTCTTTGTAGCCACCCTTTAAATACTTAAATACACCCTTAAAATCAAAGCAAACAAACTTTAAGAATGGGTGCCAACATGGCTGACCCTGGCTGCAACAGCAACTTTGACTCCCGCAGCACCATGAAATGGAGCTGGCGACTTGGGGATGGACAGAGGAAAGATGTAGCAAGGGGCAAAAGACCATTACCTGAAGTTAGCGGTGAGTTTGGAAACTGGCAGCAATATTTTTAAATATTGCCGAATTAATATGTGGCAGTCAATGTGCTGGGTAGTGGGTAGAAAGGCAGCAAAGCTTTCCAGCTTCTTGAGGAGCCGCGCTGCCCAGGATGGTGTCTCCCATCATGCATCGGCAGCACAGAGGTGTCTCTCCTGGGATGCTCTGCATTTGTGCCCCATGGCACCTGCGGTCTGCCACCGAGCCATGCAGTTGTGTGCAGGACAGCCTTTCGCACATCGCTGCTGGTCCCACAAATTTACACTGCATAAGCAGGATAAGTGTGAGAAAGATAGTGTCATGTCAGCTTTGTTAAAATAGGATGCTGCTTTTTTATAATTGATTTTTTTGGTTGGTTGGTCAGTCGTTTGAAAACAACTGGACTTTGGAAATTAGAGGTAGAGGACGCAGGTGTTTTAAGATCTCCCTGTCAATGCAAGTGGCTGTAACAGGATGTTCTCTGCAGCTCAGTACAATTTTAAATGACTCAAGCAATGAGACCTCTGCCATTTACTTGGGGAGGCTGTTGCAGAGACAGTAAGCTTCACTCCTCAATCCAGTCTGACCTTCCCTTTGCTCAGAAAGTTTGGGCTTATTTTCCACATAGGGCAATATGAAGGTGTTGTCCTTCTCTCTTGCTAAAGGACCATGTTTCCCAGCAGACCTGCTGCCTCTCCTTTTTGAGAACAGCTTTAACTTCAGAGGCGGAAATGAGTTTTCACTGCTTTTCACTCCAGTTCACCTGCAGAGCCAGGGGACAGAGGTGTATCCCATTCTGAGTCACTCACATGTCTACTGAGTTGTCAACAAAAGGTCAGCCTTCAGGGATAAATTCTTCATTCACTTGAACTTACACAAAACCATTGAGCACTTTTTTTACTCTGACGACAGTCCAGCAGTGGCCCAGGTTGGCCAGAGAGGTTGTGCAATCTCTGTCCCTGGAGGTTTGTCAGGATCTGACTGAACAAAGCCCTGCACAACCTGGTCTGATCTCAGAGCCAACCCTGCTGGAAGCAGGGGGTTGGTCTAGAGACACCCCATTAAGCCTGCTTTTTCCTATAAATTTATTACCTTGGGCCAGCTCTTCTGATCTGATCAAGCTGATCCTTGAGCATGAAGTGAAGGAGAAGGAAGGGAAGGTAGCATCAGCTAACTGCCCTAGAAATCAATTCAGACACCAGAACCTGCAGAGATGGGGAGGATAATCTCGGTACATCTTGTGCTGCTAACACCCTCTTATGTTGGAAGGTGTGCGGAGCCGTACAATAAGACCATTGCTCAGGGTTGTTCTGGGAAAAGTCTCTTCAGAAGATGAATGCGCTGTCGGGGACACTCAGTGAGAGAACAGAGGCAGAGCAGTGGCTGAGGACGTTGTCCTGGTGATTGTCTCAGAGAAAATGATGAGGGTGGAGTTCATCTCCATGTTTTCTTCATTGCTGATACCCACACTCCCAGCAGAAAGATCACAACTGCTGTCTTAATAACATGAGCTGGTAGAGCTTGGGAAGTGATTCCCTATGGTTTTCCTGTCTTGATTTTAAAACGTTTTTCAAGTTGAATACCTTTGATCATTTATTGAGATCCTAAGAGCTAAGAATTGCCATAATTTTCACCATTACCTTTGTGGAGTTAGGTCTTTAACTCAAATTCATTGTCAGTCACAGGCTTTTACCACAGAAAGTTTAATGTCCTAGTAATGTTTTATTTTAATGCCAGATGGAAGGGAAGAGTGAGAACACCTCAGGAGAAACAGGCCTCACTTCTGATGCAAAGGGAGCTTTTAAAAGGGAAAGAGAGGAGCACAAGAAGCTTCTGGCTGAGAGTCATGGTGTGGTGATGGACCTCCGCTGGCAAATCCAGCACAGTGAGAAGAACTGGAACCGGGAAAAGGTGGAGCTCCTAGACAGGCTTGATAGAGACCGGCAAGAATGGGAGCGTCAAAAGAAGGAGCTGCTCAGGCGGATAGAGCAGGTAAGGAGTCATCTTGGGGTGAGCAACGGCTGGCTGCAAGCATGCACCATTACTACACTCAGGCCGAGGTCAAGAGACTGTATTAAGAAGCAGCACAGGAACAGTTTTGGTTCCTTGGCTACATCAGTGTTTCTCATGCTACAAAACAATTTATACACACAAGGGAGTAGAAGGAAAATGCTCATAATCCCTATAAAAGACCACTTATGAGAAATCAGCTCCAGGTTAAAGGCCATTTCCTGCCTCATTTCAGTTACCCCGGACAGGCATGGTCACATCGATTCGTTCTGTTTGAAAGCTTTTGTGCATCTCTTCGTGCTAAAACATTCAATCCCACATGCAGGGTTATTCAAGGTTTGACATACAGCTTCCTGCCAAAAAAGTCTGTTCATCTGTGAGTTAGCCACCAAAGATGCAGCTGCTGCAACTATTCAGGCTCAACTGAATTCTTTTTCTCTAGCAAAGGAACCCAGGGGTTAACATGAAGAGCCATGACTGATAAGAAAGAGACAGCTATCAATACTAAATATTCAAAAGACACTTCTGACCTTGGTCACATGAATTTTGTACACACCTCTGCTATCATTTGCAAATCTGATAATTGCATACTTGTCCCCTTGTTTTTCCGTGCCCATACGTGCTTTTATCTACTTAGTATTAGAGCCAAATTATACCTAATGGATTTATTATCTGGCTGGAAGCCACAGAAAAAATAAAAAGTTTAATGAGGGAGAGTTAATATACCATTTTTGACTGAACATTGTTCAGCTCTGAGTCATGCATTCCAGGAAAAGTAAGAAAAACAACTGAAATTGTGGGTCCTCAATTAACTGAATACTTTCTGTCCTTAGGACATCAGAAATGGAACTGCGCCAGATTTGTGCATGCTCTCTAGGGAGCACTAGGCTTGAATGAAGTACAAAGTAGCTTCACAGGTTAAGTTGATGAAAGCCCAGTGTAACTTCATGACCAGTTTTTGAAAAGGGTTCATTATCTCTGTCTCATGCTCCCATGCCTGGACTGCAACAAGAAGCTAAATAAAACACCAGGCTGTAAATATTATGAGTGCAAGATTAAACCTCAGATTAAACTATGGCGGTTAAACCCACAGAGAAGCACTTAGGAAAATGCTGTACTCTACGGCTATTTCTAAAATCAATACTAAAAGCGTAGGTCTGAGTGGGCAGTGAGCAATAGGAAGGTTTTACAGACCAAGAAAGGTGATTTTTGAGCTTCTTAATTTAAAAATATCAATAAATTGTATTCTGGATTTTTTTAATCTCCCATTTATCTGAGGGGGTTTGCATATAATTCATGCAGCTTGTTGAGCTAGCCCTTACGATGCCTTATAATGCAGACCAATAGTATATCTCCTAAGATAAAACAACTAATGCCTATGAGCTAGGAAGGCTTGTAGCAGAGCTCTCCATCCAACTCCCCTGGTTCCCAGGTTTCAGTGGCAGAAGATGCCGAGTTCTCCATGGTTTCACCGGGCCGGTTTACTAACTGCTGAGTTTCAGTGATCAAATTGCCTCCGGTGAATCCTTCATGCAAAACAGGAATTAAATAACCCTTGGAAAATGTCCCAATATACTAAGGATGTGGACACAAACTTTTCTTTGGAGAGTCACTGATACCTCTTTGGATGTGTATGCTGCTGTCCCTATGAACTGTTTTTCAATATTATCTCGTCAGTGTATCCTCAATAGCTTGAGGGACATAACCTGGTTAAAGACTGCTTTTTCTGTTCCCTGAGAATGGGGCACATTGAAGCAAGCATCAGAGAAATCCCTATTAATGTTACCTAGCCTTTAATTCTCTTTAAAATTGACATAACCTCTCAGTGTCGTCTTGGGCTACAAAATAGCTCTTAACTAGTCCTGGAGCTGATTTCTTTTGTTACTATTCTGAAACCTCTAGGCTTCAACTATATATTTATTGTACAACAGAGTTGTACACAGAATTAGCAATAGATAGGCGAAATAAAAAATATTATATCAAGCTAATTTCAGAGGACTAGATGATCAGAAATAACATTTGAAATCTTGGCTACCTGCCTGCAAAACTTCATAACTCCATCTTTGCTTATAATCAAACATTTCCCTGTGTGACAGGAAGCTTCCAAATATTTGCAGGCTTTTAGCTGAATATCCTCTCAGATTGCAGTCATGCCCTGCTTTATATGGAAACAATTAGTGTATCTCTGAAGTCCTTCTCCCCAGGGTTTTTCTGTGTGTATTCCATGTATGGCAATACGTAGAGGATGAGGAGACTACACCAGTGTGTGTGTTTGAAAAACAGAGTCTAAGAGATAGCAGAAGCGTGTGTGCCAAATTTCATACTAATGCTTTATGCCCGCCTGCTTTCACACAGCTCCTGAATAATACATGTATGATAAGGGGGAAGCTCACACCAATGTATAAAATATATAAAATACCTTACTCTGGATGGTTATGGGAATACCACTCACATATAAAAAACATGATGGCCTACTTTTTTTCAGAGCTCCAAGTTGTTGTTTTTTTCTTTTCAAGTACACTGTCACTTTGTTTTCCCTTAGAGAATCCCCCTCCACTGTGCTCCTCAAGCTAATTGTGCACAGAGCACACTGACAAATATTTAAACCCACAAAATCACCTGTATGAAATGTTGTGTGTTTAAAGGTATAATAAACATGGGGACTCAAAATCCTTAGTCCCTCTTGAGAAGTTAGGCCAGTATTTCTCACTTTAATTCTCCTGTCAGCTGTCTGAGATTCAGAGAGTGAGCCAGTAAACTGTACTGTTTTCTCATAAAGGTTCCTGGATCGTTATCCTTATAGGACCTCTGAAAATCTGGAAGGGCTTGCAATTGGAACTGTGTATCCAGAAAATATGCAATTACCATTTCTCCTTGCTTTGGGTCTTGCCCCATATGCTGGAGAATGGACTCCAGGATCTCTTGAGATATACCTTCTGGCCCCCCTACCTTTATAGTATACCTTAAATTAGCTCCTTCCAATAAAACTGCTTCAGATTTTATATATCATGAGCAAAACACTGAAGATGCATTCACCTTTTTGTAGACCTGAATCAAGCAAAAATCTCAGTGACGTCAGCCCAAGTGCAAATGTAGTCATTTGAGACCTAAAATGTTTTGATCTACATTAGGCCATACGATGTCTGTTTACTTTTCCAAACACATACAACAAGATTAAAATAATGTGTTTTGTAGGTCCTCAGTCTCCAGGGTCCTAGGGAATGACTTGCATTTGCAGGTTATTGTCACTAACCTTAGCAGGCTGCTCTAGCAAAGCATCAGAGTTACTTATCAGATTCCTGCTGTCATTCATCATGTTTGAAAATATCACTTCATCTATCCTGTTGTATTTAAAATTAAAGGAAAAGTTGATCATAAAATCTAATTTTAAGATTGGAAGTAGTTTTAGTTTCGCTAGTGGTTCACCCTCTTTTCACCCAGCTTTTGCAAAGTGTAGAGTTAATAGCTTTGATGGCCCTTCTATAAATATGCATTTTCTTCAAACATGCTTTGCATGCCTAATTCATCCCTTTGACAATGCTCTTCTGTACAAATAGTTAACTTTCTATCCATGCATTAGGGCTAGACAGTCTTTAAAACAAAGCTTTTCTCTTTTGTTGAGGGCAATTTTCCACCTCTGGAAACAAGTGATGTACATGAAAGCGCAACCTTTGTATTGCTGACCAGAAGAAAAATGTGTTTGTTTTGATGAGACTCCAAGTCACTCGCCCTTCCTTGAGCTTCAACTTCTATTGCTTTAGGATCTCATATCAAGATTGCTTTTAAATAACAGTCGGTGTTGATTTGTTTCTTTAAAAATCAGATTACAGGCAGATGCATTATTTTGTGTATATATACATGTAGTGTGTATATATGTATACATATATATGTAAACAAGCAAAACTATACATATACACATATGCATTTAATCACTCAAAATCCCATGAGTAATAGCATCAAAGTCCTAGAGACATCTCCCTTTGCGGAAGGACCATTGCAGCAATGCCGGCGTCCCTGGAGCCAGGCGGTGATCTCAGCCTCCCCAAGGCATGGGTGCCTCGCTCCTGGGGAAGGATGAGTTCTGCAGAATGCCATAAGCTGCATAAGTAATTGCTGTTCATTTTAATTTGCTTTGTTTCCAGCTTCAGAAAGAAGTGAGTCCCCGAAGAGGAAACGGTTTTCTGTGTGACCAGAAGGAGAGTAACCTTCGTCCATTTATGACCCAGGGGAACCTTCACGTGCTTCGTTCGATGGGGTCAAGATCCTACTCTGATTCAGATGCCATTCAGTTTGATGATCGGTCACTGTCTAAGTTGAAGGAGAGCGACCGGTGCAGCGCCACAGAAAACCTCTTTCTGGAGTCGCTGTCTCTTGATTCCCCTGATGAGTCTGATGAGCACCGGTCTCGGCAGCTGGAGAGGGAGAAATTCTTGACCGGATTAACGGAAGTATGCGCTCTTCTACCTTTCATCAAGCTGACGCGTTGTCTCTTATGTCAGAATTGGTACAGCATCCATGCTATGGGAAGTGAGATATTGTGTCACGGGCACTGCTTACAGTTACCCAGTAGTGAATTTGGTATGGATGAGATTTCGTTCCTTGTTATGACCAGTGTCGATCACCTGAGAAACTGGGAGCCAGCCTAAAGGTCCCAAAGATTACCTCACCCCATGGCCATTCGTATTATGTAAAATAACTATATTTGACACAATATATTGGTTTAGAAGGTCTTAAATCTCTTTCAGTTGTAAGTAGATACATGTATATGAAGAAACATGGGCTATATTTTGTTAGTAAAGCAGTAAGTGCTGTAGAGAGGCACTTCTGTTTGTTCCGTTGTGGTTGCCTTCTAAATAGATTAGCATGAGTGAGATGAGATATTGAAAAAAAAAGTTGTTATTCATCAGCAAAGTACCTACCCTCAGTCTACACCATAAAGCTATAAAGATGTAAAACGCAGTGCTAAAAGATGCCATTGGGCCATAGTGAATGTAGTCTGTGTCCTGCTAAAATCTGCACCACCGCAGGCTTACTTTCACTGGTTCCAGGTCTTCCCAGTTCTGTTTATATTGTTGCTGAATGAAAGCAGGGGTCCCCGTCCCCAGATGCTGGTACAAAGTAGCCTGTGAACTGGCTGAGAATGTTCACGCTAACCACAACTATACACTTTAATGGTTCCTGTGCAATTAAAAACACATTACAACGTCAAAACACTAGTATCTCCTTTATTTTCTGTTGTTCCTTGAATGCTAACATTAGTTGTTACAGAGCAAGAAGCATTTGGAGACGGCCAGAAGTTAAAATTATCAAGCAGGCAGCACATTGCTTGATGCAAGTTTTGAGTACTTTCTTCTTGCCTGAAAATTCAGATTTGTGCACATGGGTTAGACATTTGGCTTGTGCTCTCAGCACATAGATACCAGTTGGGTGAACACGTTATAGTGAATAGGGAAGCAGAAGCTTCCCAGTCAAAGATGTATCTGTGTACTCTGGCTTGAAAATTTGACTACTCTGGAAAAGAGTTTGTCAACAGGTCAGATCTTAAGCTCCCTGGAGGACCAGGTTCACTGGTGTGCCTTGACTTGAACGTCTGCACCTGTGAAAATTTGACCCAAGCATTTCTTTGAGATCTATAACATTGTTACCTAGCTAAAAGATTGGGAAATCAAGTTCTTTGAGAGGAAGAAGAGAAAAAAAGATTTAGAGAGGTGAGAAATGTGACCACTCTTCTTACATTTTAAGTAGCTGTAGGTACCTGTGTGTTCCAGTTAGATTTTCCTCCCTCAGTGCCATAAATGTACAACTGGCGATGTGGGATTCCATATTTATTATTTCTTAGCTTTTATTTCATACGTGTCCAAGTGTGCAGTGAAGAATGTTGGTACCAGTGTCAGGGATCTATGTTTTGTGTTTCATTTTGATTGCTTTCTTTCCTTCAAATTCAGTCTGATATTTTAGAAGAGAGATATCTCTTCCCTTTTCTGTTTTTCAGCCTTTACCACCATTAACAAAAGTTTTGGCAGCAAAATTTGGTCCTCGGTGATATTTGCGTAGCTTCTTTGCTTCAAGGCACGTTTTAGTGAAATCTGGGCAAAGTCAGTTCCCCTCCGAGGGCTGGCTCAGGCGAGACTGCTTGGAGTTTAATGAATAGCTTAACTGAGGATGCAGAGAGGCAACTGCAGCCTGCTGACTGTTCCTCTCCTCTGCATTTCCTTTGTGGTACTAACTGCAGTAGAAGTCACTCCAGTCTTCAGCCTGATTCTCCATTTAGTTAGATCAGATTTACTCTGTAGTAACTCCACTGAAGCCACCAACATTGTTCCAGACTTACACCAGAGTGACTGAAAGGAGGATCAGTTTATTCCTGTTTTTTCCCCTGACTCTGGATAAATACCAGAAAGGTATCTGCTGAGTTAAACAGTGCTCTTTTTGAATAGCCATAAATTGAAATACACTTCTGTGTTGGTAATGTTCTTGATTTCATGAGGTTGAATAAAAATGATAGGTACTAACACTCTTTTTTTCCTGATCATATTTTGTATTCCCTGTATATTATTAGAAATATAAGCAAACAGTTAAAATAATAACTGTAGAGCAATTGCTTCAGAAGTATCTATTAAAAAAACCCAACTCATTATGGGAATTGTCACAGGGAAATAATTGCCATAAAAACATCTTAATGCCATTAGCAAGCTGTAGGTATTCCCCCTATAAAACAAGTAATAGTCTTCCCATACATTTAATATAGGGTTGAAACTTAATGAGTTTCAACTGGTGCCATTTGTTGGTTCCTAGAGAACATAAATGAAGTCTTATGTCAAAGGACCCCAGTTTATCTCTTATTTCAGCACAGCTAGATCTCTGGCATAAAGCAGATTAACTCCACAGAACAAATTCACTCACAAATATATGGTCCAAAACAATATATTATAGATGTGGAAAAAAGCCATTTGCAGTTTACTTCCATTTGTGATTGCACAGGAGTATAAAACTTGAAGGCTGTTGCAGATTTGGTGTACAAGCTTTCCCTGTGCAGTCTGTGGTCCTGATGGGATTGCCCATTCTGCTACCCATGTACAAAGGGAAGGATATTCCCACTGGCAATTTCAGATTCTTTATCAGAGGGAAAATCAGCCACTTTTTAGAGACAAACATACCTGGTGGAACTAACTGGAAGTGAATGGCAAAACACCCACAAGCTAATGCCGCCAACGGGTTCAGAAATAACTTATGCTGTTTGTTTCTGTTCTTCTTCAGGAGGAAGAAACACACAAAGGAAATCTTCAAAGGTGAGTAAAACTTACAGGGAAAAAAAACAGCAAATTCAGCTGCCAGAGCTATAGCTCTCTGGCGCCCAAACCACAGAGCCGAGGTATAGCCATGCCGCCTCCTAAGCAGCCTGCAAGCCAGATTAATGGATTTACCCAGGGATTGATTTGTCTCAATATGCTTCTGTTCTACTCTGATTAACTTGGGCCACATTCAGCTGTCGTGCACAAAGATCAAACGGTATGAACATGCATAAAGCTGCAGCTTACGCTGAAGGCTACGCCTACCCTTAGCAGGTAATGCAGACTTGTAGACATCGATATATAGAGGAAAACAGTTGGTGCTGAGGACCTGACATGCCCCTACATGTCAGGGATATTTTGCTTTGGACTAGTTCTGGTCTGATCCTGTGGGCTGAATACCCACCTAATCCTAGAGTGCATTAGTTGTGCTTCTGCAGAGCATCTTCCAGCTCACTTTCATCCCAAAAGAATCCAGCCCATGCTCTCCGAGATTGTCCCCTGATGCAAACCGCAGCATCTGAATAGGAGAGCCACTTCAAAACCACACTCCTGATCTCTCCTAACTCCCTAATGTAGATGCACCCTAACTGCAGCTGGTGCTCTTGATTAAAAACTTACAGTGTGATTTTACTGTATCCACCAGATCCCTGATATATAAAACCCACTGCTTGCTGAATCCTCACCCAGCTTGCATTACCTCATTGAGCCGACTCTGATAACTACACTCATTTTCATTTTTAAGTAGTCCCATTCAGAAAGCTTCTTTTGGTGTTTGATTTTTCTTAAAGCGAAGCAGTAGGACAACTCAGCTGAATGCTTGTGATTTGTAGAAACTAGCAAAGTGTGGGAAAGCCAGGAATCCAGCATTATCACATAGCGATTCCCTTTGGTTGGACTATAGCACAAGCTCAACTCACCAAGCCAGTTCAATGTAACAGCATCTAGGCTGGATGCCCCACAGTGCTATGCACCAGCTGTGCAGCCTGGGGAATCTCAGGAGTGGAGTGGACTTGCTGATTTCCCAGCAAGTCAGAAATACTCCACACTTGCTTTGAAAAGTGTGCCTTGTATTGTCGCAAAGACTCATTTTCTGTGAATGGTATATTTCTGAAATGCATCCTACTGCTCTATATTTCAGACTTTTGCCAAGCAGTAATCCATGAGAAAGCAGTAAATTAAGAGCCATTAATAAATCATTTGGTACTTTTAATGACACATCAGGAATGCTTGCATTTCACAGCTATTTTAAAAATAATAAAAGGGAACTTTAGTGAGAGGGCTAAAGTGGTTTCATACATAAGCAGATAGTGAAAGCCATGTTTCCTGAGCTAGTTCACTGCTGAAAGTAAGTTGTTCTGTGAGAGTTTCCAAGCCTATGAGTGACACCCTCGTGTTCCCCTCTCCAGGGCGATGTCTGTTTCTTCCATGTCAGAATTTCAGCGCCTGATGGATATTTCTCCATTTCTACCAGAAAAAAATTTGCCTTCATCCAGCAGCAAAGATGATATAACCCCTCCCCTGTCTCCTGATGATCTGAAATACATCGAGGAGTTCAACAAAAATTGGGATTACAGTAACACTAGGAACCATGGTGGGGCCACTGAGAAGCCTGCTGAAGGCTGGGCAGAAAGGACAGAAGTTGGGAAAGCCGGGAATGATCCTGCTTCAGATCCCTTCGAGGCATCATCGTGGTACCTCACCACCAGTGTCACTATGACAACTAACACCATGACCAGCCCGGAGCACTGCCAGAAGCAGCCAACGAGGAGTCACGGTGTAACCGAAAAAATGGGAGTTCGGGTCTTTCACAGCCCACCAGTTGTCCGTAGGTTTGATAACTCGGTGATAGCTGGCAGCGAAGGAAAAAAACAGGTTGAGCCGGACTTCCTGTTTTCTGTGACCAAAGCTATGGGGAACGTCGCTGAGACAAAAGGTGCTTCCTCGGATATGTTTGGAAGATGGTCTTGTGACCTGGCCAAACATCATAAGGATTTTCTGGAGAGTGGTCTTCATCCCATTGAACGCCCTATTTGCACTACTGTGGGCTTTGCCTCACCCTTGCACAGCTTGGAGATGTCCAAAAACATGAGTGACGATATGAAGGAGGTCGCTTTCTCTGTCCGAAACGCAATACGTTCTAACTCTAATTCAACAGAGCCTCAGTTTAAGGACACCGCATGTCAAACCAATGGTATGAGAACGACAGGGACGCAGACCACCCAGACGATCAGTGTTGGCTTGCAGACGGAAACCCTGCGCAGTATCACCAGCAGTCCACACAAGTGTCTGACACCAAAGGGGGGGTCCACGCCTGTCTCTTCACCATCCAGAAGCCTAAGAAGCAGGCAAGTGACCCCCGTCATTGAAAAGGTCCAGGCTAAGTTTGAACGCACATGCTGCTCCCCCAAATACGGCTCTCCGAAGTTGCAAAGAAAAATGCTTCCCAAATCAGACCAGCCAAATAACCGGACTTTGCCTGGCACACCTCAGAAAGGATTCAGTGAGTCCGCTTGGGCTAGATCAACTACTACAAGGGAGAGTCCTGTCCACACCACCATCAACGATGGCCTCTCCAGTTTGTTCAACATTATTGACCATAGCCCCATCTTTCATGAGACCTTCCAAAAATGCCCCAGGTCTAGCAGCCGGTCCAGGTCAGCAGAACCCAGACCAGAACTGGGCCCAGTGCAGGAGCCATGTACAAATGCCCGTGGCAGATCACCCAGTCCTCTCCGGTTGGGGACAGAGACGCAAAAGGAAGAAGGGAGTGAGGTGACAAGTATCAGGCAGGACTTATCTGCTCCTCCAGGTTATACACTTACAGAAAATGCTGCCAGGATCTTGAATAAGAAACTTTTGGAGCATGCCTTAAAGGAAGAGAGAAGGCTACCTTCACACAGCCCACCAAATCTTAGCAATGACAACAGCACAGGAGAAATTGTCAAAGTAGATCCAGGGTCCATAGAGGTAATGAGTTTGTTTGTTTTTCCTCCTATAGCTAAATGCACTCTTCTTTGAACAAATGCATTATGAGATCTCTTGCAGTCCTAGTGAGTATTTACAATGAGTATCCTAGTCCTGTCATGGTACCACCAGCGAGTCCCAGTCATGAAACTATTGGATTAGTCACTGAAGAACTCCTTAAAGAATTGAGTTTCTATCTTGACAGCTTATCGGGCTTGAAAGCATCAGAAGAGCTTTATCCTTTACAGGATAAAGATGCCTTTACAGGATAAAAATGGTTCTCCCCTGAATGACTGGGATAAGGGTTTTCTGTCACAAAACACACAACACGTTACAGGTGCTCTAGGGACTCTAGGTTTGAGTAAATTTCTCTTTTGTGCTGGGTGGAAAGGTAGACTCTTTCTCCTACACAAGAATGGGTCTTAACAAGTTTGTGTGAAAAATAGCCTTTACGATACCCTGAACCAAAACTTCAGGGCCTTCAGCATACCTTTTCTGGACGTATCTGATTAAGTTTGACATGGGTCTGTGAATGTGATTAAATGGCGTGACATTTGGTACTGACTGTTGCGGCCTCACAAAAAAGAGATAAAGAAAAAGAAAAAAAAAAGGATAATCAACTAGTCTAAGCACATACATACTTAGTGTTTTAGAACTCTTTATTGATATTTTACTGTCAACAGTGTGAGAGTCATCATCTGTCTCAGCAGGTATGCCCAAGTATTGGGGGTCAGATTCTCAGGTACAGTAATGTGCTACAGTAATCAACAAAAAAGAGGGTGTAATGATGGGCAAAAGCTTTCAGTTATCAGTGTCTAAGCCTCCTGTTTCTGGTGAAACTTTGTGCACATAAGAGTGTTGCCCTGAGGAGGCCTGGAGAAGCTGAATTATGCCCAGCACACGTTGTCTTTCTGGTACAGCACTGAAATGGTAAATGCCCTGCTGGTGGGTGATACTCCCCAGGGCAGGAGCCCCTCATTCTCTCTGCCCCTTTAGCATCCTGATGTTTCGGTGGGCCCCAGCCACAGAGCAGCTGCTCCTCCTTGACCCGTACACACCCCAGACATCCCACCTTGGCCTTGCTAGGCTCACTCCTACCACTCCTGCCTCAGATAGTCTCAAGGGAAGGTTCAAACCCCATTTTCTAAGTCAACATTTGACTTGAAGGGTTGTGGGAACCTGAGCGCTGAGACTTTTGATCTGCACTTTGCCTTGCACTAGCGGGTGGTTCTCAATGGACAATCGGTTCCTCTTTTGTAGGTACTGCTCAGGGGACACGATCTTTTTTGCCTAAGGATCCAAAGCTGAGGATATATTCCCTGTATGCAGTTTAAACAGATATAAACAGGGAAGTTTCTACATATAAAAAAGAAACCACATGCACATTATAAATAACAGTGAATGAAAGTGGGCTTTGTGCACAAGCCTCAGAGTGAATAAAAGTGGAAAGCAGCCTCATTTATTTGACTCTTTCTAGCTATCTCTGTATTTTGTCCTTAGTTCGAAATACTGGGAACGCACTACCGGTCCTTATTAGAAAGTATGTTGCACTCTTACAGGTTCAACTCAGCTTTGCCTTCAAGGCATCCCTGGAAACTCTTGATTTCCTCCTGCAACTTCTAAATGTCTCAGCAGATTTCAAGTATAAGTAAACGGATGTTATCCCACATCATCACAAATTGCTGTTGGCAAAATACAACTAGCGTCAGTACCTGCGTTTGATGCACGGAGAGATTTGTGTCAATGCTGTTTAGCAAAAACCCATTGACCATCAACCTGGCAGAAAATTGCTCCTCTTTGTGAATTCTCAGTATTTTTTGCCTATTTTTTTGAGTTCCAAGCCTCAGAGCTAAGACTTGTTTTTCCTTGCAACTCTTCCTCGGTTGTTATGACTGTTGTCTAGATGCACAGGTTACAATCTTTGGGTGGTCCTGTCTTTCCTCAGGAATATGCATTGAAAAGGAAGGTGGTGGGCGTTCACATGATGAGCTTAGCTTTTCCTAGATGAGGTGATGCTCTACAAGATGTACTTAATGGATCACGGGTTCGCTGCTGAAAACAAAACCACAAATAAGTTTAGACTCTGCAGATGCCTTGAGTTATTTATGGATTGCACTGACCACACAAATTACACTTTGTACAAATTCCACTTAGCACATATTGTACAAAGCCAGATGCAGCAGTTCAGTGAATGATGGTCTTAGAGGAGGCAGGCTGTGCTTGGGGCAGCGTCATGTCAGCGCTGCCCCTACCACCCTCCTGTAGATCCCTGCTCTGCTTCCCCCTCACCTGTTGGTTTCTGGCCAAGACAAGTGACCTTCTTACCACCGAACGCCTTCTTGTTTCTGCAGTCATGGCATGGTGTATTAATGACTTTTAGACTTGCATGGAGCACCTGTTGGTGGCTTTTCTTTAATTTGAGCTTCTGAGTGGTTTAGTTACATAATTTTATTTTATATTCCTGCTGCAAATATGAAATCTAGTTCATATATATATATTTATATATTTACATACATACATATGTGTGCATGTGAGTGTATATGCATACATAGTAGTAATAATTCTGTATTTTCTGACTTGCTCAGAGCTGCGTACAAGCAAATTCATATCCACCCAGTGCAGCCTAGTGGTGTCTTATCCTGCTAATTCACTAAACCACTATATCTTACTTGCATATCATGGGATTTATAAATATTACTATTAAAAATGCAAGTTAGCATTACCTAACTAACAATGTAAGAGCAATATGAACATTTTTCTTCTATGACTAGCAAGGCTGTAAATCATAGAGGTTACACAACAGTCCTGGACTGGGGGTCAGACCCATTTCTGGAGATAGCACTGGGAAAGGACCATCCACACGGACCCACGGAGGCGAGGGCAGCTGCTGCGTCCTCTGCTCGCTGGGGCAGAGCAATTGCCACACACTTGCCGCTGAACCATTCAGCATTTGAGGGGGAATGTTAAAAAGAAGGGAAGATGTTGTCAGAATTAAAGTGCTTTTGCTTTAGTTTGAGTCTCCCATCCAGTGTCGCTGTTAAATAGGAACAAGGAAGAAGGGTGAGGCAAAGGGCTTTCATGAAACCTGAGCAACATAAGCATAAGCAACATGAGAAACATAAACATCATAAAATATCAGTCGCTTTTTCATTTGTTAAAGATTTCCTAAACAGAAATTCTCCCTTGAAATCAAACGAAGGAAAAAAAAAATGCAGCTTTATTCCTCTTTCACGGTAATGCAGTTTTTCCCTAGTCTTAATCAAGGTTGGCAAAGGATAACGGATGTCTTTCTCTGCTGAGTAGAAATGTTTGGTTTGTTTAATGCTATGTCCACTTCTGAGACTGTGCTAGGATTGTAAAGGGTTGGTTTGTTTGCTTCCTTGCTTTCTAAATCTTTTTCTGCTAGTGGCTTATCTTTTATTTTTGATTATTAGTTTCCCTGTGATAACAGCGGTAACATGATCTGAATGGGTAGCAACACCTGGAGACTTCTTCCTCGCTGACATGAAATCGTCACTTTAAAAAAATAATTGATTAAAACAGTTCTTTCCAACCTACTTGCTTTCTTTTTCTTTTCTGTCTGTTCTGTCCAGAACCAAACTGTCTTATTAACTGCCCCCTGGGGACTCTAACCCTGCCTGCCTCACTGCTGTAAGTCCTTTCTACCTTGTTTCCAGAGCTTTCCGAAAGCGGTCATTTTTGAACGTGTGGGTTAATGAAGGGAAATAAATGACCACAGCTCCAGAGGTATCGGCATGCACCCGACATCCCGGTGGGGTCCTTTGTATGTGACGGTCAGGAAGCACTCAGGATAGGAGCCCATCTGCTGCCTCCTGCGGCAGCACGGGCTATGAAGAGGTCACACTTAAGTCAAAATCTGTGCTGTTGGGGTGTTTTGTTAAACTTTAAAACATTGGCAAAATGTAAGACCAACATAAAGGTATGCAAAAGTGTTGGGGAGGGATTCAGATTTATAAGAAACATCTCTTTTTTTGACAAATGCACAGCACTGCACAGAGCTTCTGGCTGCCCTGGGTTGCATTCCCTCTGGCCATGGCTCCAGCAGCAGGAGGAGAGGGCTGTGGACGGGGCTCCAGCACCAGCCCATGGCTGAGGGTCACCTTTGCTCATTAAGCTGTTCCCAACCCAGTTTTGGCCAGCGGCTGGGGTTGCCGCAGCAGAGGGAGAGAAGAAGCTGTGCAGATGTGAGCTATGACCGTCCACTCTGCCTCAGAGCCAGAAAACTGTTTTGTTTATATATTAATATAAGCATAGCCATGGTGGCTGACAGCCTGGCTTAGGAAATAGCTAGAAACTAAAGCTGAAATCATCCTTCCCATTTTCAATGTCCAGGCTAAGAAATGCTGCCTGTCCACCCACACGCCCAAGCAACTGCCACACTAAATTGCCCACAGGATATTAATTTTTTTTAAACATTTCTAGCTATGACAGCTACATGCGGTAAGTGAGGAGGGGTTTTCACTAACCATTCCAGACAGTTTCCTTGTCATGGCTGGATTTCCTTAGCGCACGCCGAGGAAGCCAAGCTGCAGGTGGGGGTGACTGACTCAGCAATCAGCACGTTATACGATGACGCTGCCAGTCACTTCTTGGCCCTAGAGCAACATCCATTGCGAACCCAGCCTTGTGTTGTGCTGGGCATGTGTACATCACAGATAAGACAAGCTTAACCCTGCCATTCGGTAAAAGCTGACCAACATCTGACGGCGTGCTGGAGAGAGGCTTTTGAACTGGGAGGCAGCAGTGGAAATAAATTCTGTTATCACCATGCTGACTCTCATTTACTGCTATGAAACTAGGATCAAGCAGCCAGAAGCAAGCAGTGCTATAGAGATATCATTTTAAGCCACTGTTTAGAAAGAGGCAAAGACAAAACCCGCAGATCTCATAGCCTCAGTTCACTGTGTTGCGCTGCCTGTGAGTTTTGCTGTGCATAGGGATTTCTCTTAACAAATCTGAGTCTAGTGGCAGCTTTCACAGACCATATGTTGCCCCAGGCGCAATGGGATAAGGTGAAGTAAGGACACGGAGTCAATCTTCTTGTTAGCACTGATTTATATTTCAGCCTTACTGTTGTTTTAGCAAGGATCGTTGTGAAGTTTACGGCGCAGAGATGGGGCGGGGGGTGAGGATGCAGAGGGGCAGCGGCACGGGCCTAGGCTCTGTAGCTCCCTGAGCAGCTTCTGCAGCGGCTCCTGAGTCTTCCTCATAGTGCCGAGCGCAGATGAGCATGGCACTGCCTCGAGCGGTGATGTGCATCTGCTGAGCACCCTGTTGGCTGCGTATTGCCCAAAGGCACCAAGGTTCGCCCTTCAGAGAGGCCTCCCCAAGTCTGACGATGCACTCTCTCTGGAACACACGCCTGCACAAGCTCCATTTCCCGTACCTCAGCTCTGTGTCTTCAAAATTGATCTTTCTGTCATGTAACATTCACGTTTTGTCCTCTCACTGCAGCAGAGACGTTCAATGGCATATCACCTTGTTTGTTCACTGCCAATCACATCATGTTACCTACTCCAATATTCTCCATCCCTAGTCACGTTTCTCCTTCTTTGCTTCCTACTGCATCGTTCTACTGCTGCCTCGGTTTCCCCGTGCCTTACCGTGCCAGAGCTTTTCCTTTGCATTGTGTCATTTCTGGTCTCTCTCTTCATTTATCACCAGTTTTCATGCTGATTTTGAGACTGGTTTTTATTGAACTGTCCTGTCCTCTCCAGTGACTGCTCCTCAGTGTACACATTTCTATAGGTTGACAAACTCGTCTGATTTGCTTTTCTAAATTACAAAGTGTGCAGTGAAATTTTGACATTTGGCTTCGGCACTGCAAGACAGACTTGCTCCCACAGTCGCTCATCTGGATGTAAGGAGCATTCAGAGCGAGGCAGGAGGCCTAGCTGTGCTATAAGCAAAGTCCAGAAATATTAGAAGCAATTACCAACTTAGTGCCAGGGTGAAAAATCACAACTGCAGATTGTTTCTAATCACAAAGGCAGGCTGACCAAGCCTGAACAGTGGAAAGTTGGTAGAGGAATAAAATTTCAGGTTTTTTCCATTTCTGTGAATGACGTCTTTAACATACAGTACCACTGAATCCTGTAATTCAGGCTTCGGCAGCTGGCAGTAAGGAGTGACGTTGCAGAAGATGAAATCTGTAGGTAAGCCTCATCTTTAATCCATCTGGAGATCATAACTAGTCCTGTAGTCATTATTCTGCTGCTAAGAAGTCTTTCCTGCATGTCAGGCTGAACTCTGAAGCAGACAAAAGCAGTTGGTGGTGGATTTTCACCCCACTTGCAAATGCCGAACCTGGCCCTTTTATGCCACGTCAGCACTTAGAGCAATGTGATGAATAGTGGATTGTCCTGAATTATCATGCAAATGTGCTTTATGGCTCTTTTATTTCTAGCACAAGGAGAATTAGCAAATGGAAGTTTGTCAGCTACTCCGGCTCATCCCAGACCTCTATTCTTTCCTTACCTGTTCCATAAATCACGGGCATACATGCAGATACCTGGAGCCCATGCGCTGCTTGCTTTTGTCCAGCGACATGACAGATGCTTAGCTTTAGTTTGAATTTTTTGTTTCTTAATTCTTTGCGCATCCAAACGGCCTCTAATGCAAGTCACTAACCGCTGTTTTGCTCTCTTGGCTGCCAAGGAACTACCTTGTTCTGCACTAGCCCCGTCCCTCCAACCCTGCTTCTCCCGGCCAGAGAGACCAGCGAACCGTCGCCCACCGTCGCGATGGGCTTCACATTCCCCTACTGCCTCACAGTCGCAGTCCACCGGAGACCTGACTTCCTCAGAGGAGAGCAGAAACAAGGAGCCGCCGGCAGAGACCCCCAGCCAGGGAGGCGAGCCGGCCTGACTCCGCGCGGAAACAGGGGGGCTGCGACTCGCCTCCGCCAGGTCGCCCGCCAGCCGGCTCTGCCACGAAGGAGAGAGGTCCACTTGGAGAGGTCAAAGAATGTTCTCAGAAGCAGCTGCTGAATGTCCGACCTGGGAAACAGAGGTGTTTCTAGAATGAAACAGTTAATGTGCCTGTAATAACTTAATTTTTTTCATAGCTGAGAAAACTATTTTTGTCTCCATCTTTTCTACATACAGTATATTAACAAAAAAAAAAAACAACAAAAAAAGGGTAAAAATGATATAAAATAAGATTTAAAATAAAATGTAAATTAAGTTTTAAGGGAATTTGAATACGTGCTTGCGCTCTCTCCAAATACTGACTGCCTTTTGGTTATATTTGCACTGTTATGTTTTCAGTTTTGGTTTTGGGTTTTTTGGGTTGTTTTTTTTTTATTATTTCATGTAAAACTAAGGTCTTAAGTTAATTTTATTCTATTTTAATGTCAGTGTTACCGGTTTTTAAAAGTAAGGTTTTAAAGATGCTTCAACTGTCTGAAGCGATACCTTTTAAGTAGTGAAGAAAGCCATTAAGCTAGTTCACTAGACTTGTATTAATTGAGATGGAGGGGAATACAGGTAAACACAAGAAAAAGTGTAAAAAAAAGAATGCCTCAGAAAGTCTTATGGAGTTAGCTGTAAAATACACCTACAATACTTGACTTGCATGCCTCTGGGTCCTCGCACTTTAGTGCATGTACATACTGCTACTGTACTTCTACCATCACATAAATGTGAGTCAACCTGTTTCACTGTAATATTGTTGTGAATTTACCTGTACTGTACTTTTATTGTTGGTATTCTTGCATTGACTATACAAAAAAAGAGTTTTTAAATTATTGTTAGCAGTTCAACTGGCTATATGTACAGTGTTTACTGAGAACTTCCTTTGTTTTGGGAAAACCATGGAGATCTCTGGGCATACTAAATTGTAACTGGTCTTGTTTAAGAGTCTGTTGGAGACCATGTGAAGTGGAAATAAAACCCTCAGTATTTACAAGCTGCTCGTGTTTTGTGATTTTTTTTTTCTGAGGGTACTTCCCAGGTTCATTTAACTGGGGGGGGGGGGAGAAGCCCCCAAACTCCTCCTTTATGCATAAGGGAAGAAGAATGCTTCTTTATATGCAATAAATCATGCCAAAGCCAAATATTATGCTGTGCTCCACAGACTCCTGTGAGCACTGGATCAGGCCATGGGAGGGTTTCTAAATTCCCTCACTAAACTCTGTGAAACAGAGCAGGACCCATCTTCTGAGTTCCTCTGAGGCCGTATGGCTTGTTGCTGTCAGTTGTTCATGGGAGTGAAAACTAGCCAGCTAAACATCATACCAAAAATATGACATGCCCCATGTTAATCCAAGGTTATGTCTCGTCTGCATTACACACAGGGACCAATAAAACCAGGGCTTTTGTAAAACTGGTGGCTAACACTGAGAAGTAAATGCAGCCAAGAATCCATGTGCTTCCAAGAGGTGGAAGCCTCTCGAGCTATTTTGCCTGGGACCATCTGTTTGGCCACATGCTTTCTCTGGGAGCCCCAGAACTGCTCTGACTAGTTATCCCATCGCTGAACTGGCTCATTCTTGTTCCATTTCTTTTGCCGAGGCTTTCTGAGGCTCATTTGTTGAAGAGCACCATCTGGGATCCCTAGAAGCCTTCCTGGTTAGCTCTGCCGAGCAATAAGCCCCTTGCATCCCATCCTGCTGTGTCACAGCCGGCTTTCTAGGAAGTTTAATTCAGCTGTTGGATGAGAACAAACTCCCTAGCTGTTGGGTCAGCTCCTAAATACCAGCCGGTTGAGGTCTGATTTCTCCCACATCTGTTAGGACTGTGGCTATTAATCCAGTGTCAAAATGCCCACCTGTGGGTCATCATTATGAAAATTGCCACCTACCAAGATAGGCAGTGACTGAAAAGTACTATACCAGCCAAAGCAAGTGGTATCCAGTGCCGCTCTTGAGCAGCAATAATCATATTAGGTGCTAATTGCCTTTCCAGTTGTCTCAAAGCCTCACTGCTAGCATTTTTTGTAAGCGCTAAGTTATCTCCGCCGCCCCCCCCCCAAGTCTGAATGCTTAAGATTGTCCATGATGGCCAGCCCTACTTGCTTGAAAATCTTCTTGCTGCAACACTTTGCTGAATTGTTGCAATGATTCCAGTTTGGGAGTGCAAGAAGGAGCGTGTGCAAGAAGTGTTTAGAAGGTCAAAAAAGAGCCGCAATGGTTATTGAAGAAGACTTAAGCCACAAGGGAAAGATCCTTGTTTGTTCTCAAAATCTTAATTACCAGGAGCAGCTTTGCAGGGAGAGGGGGAGGGGTTGCTGCTTCCTTAAAAGCTCTTTCTCCTAAATGAAGTATGTTAAAGTTGCAAATGAATGAGCAGTGTTGACTACCAGCAAGTAAAAATGCTGTTCTGTTTCTCGTGACAGCTGTAATTTTTTTTTAATGATGCAGAAGAAAATTCAAGTGACTGACTGATTTGTAGCTTTGATACCAGGAAACGGTATTTGCCTTTCAAATCAAGAATACACCAGCCTGCAGAATTAGCTGCTGGCCATCCTGAAATAGGAAGGTCTGCGAGGATAAGCAGCTGCCTGTGGCTTGACAGGTAAAGTGCTTATGAAACAGCAGGAATCGCTGAAACAAAAGCAAGACAGCAACCAATAGCAAGAAGCAGAAGGTTAAGCACAAATAGAAATTCTGTGGATGATCTTAACAAGAATCATGTTAATTAAACATAAGCTCCTTTCTAGTCTAATTAGCAAAAACAGCGACGTTGAGAAATATCACATTTCTACTGGCTCTTTGGAAACACCAGGGCTTTTATCTTCCAATCTTGCTGATGGTGGGGCTGGGGGATCCCCCCCCCCCCGCTGCATTATTCCAGCATGCTCCATAATTACTTAAATAAATCATAAAATAAATGATGGGTCTGTGGTCCATCTAAGGTTATTTTAAAAGCTTCCAAGAGAAAATGAAAAGCCTTTGTAGAAGATCTGCAGCTCACTCAGTGTCTGTGGGGTATCTGAATTATTGCCTCATGAATAATCAGGGCAGGAGAAGCCTCACAGATTGCCACACAAATTAGTATAAGGGAATATGAATACGTCTGTCACAGCTTCGCCTGACAAGGCTGCAATAGATTGCTGGATTTCACCCAGGGGTTTGTGGTGCCTGAGACTATGGCCTTGGGATATTGCCCGGTCCTGCAACACAGAGGGATCCAGATCAGGACTGCGATCTGTGGCATCCTTCCCAGTCCAGCCAGCTTTCAGGGGAGGCTGCAGCACCCCCAGGTGTTGGGATGTCCCTCCTGCCACAACTCTGCAGTGTCCACGTAGGACCATGAGGGGGAAAAGTCACCCCTTTCTCCTGCTTTACTTCATGCCTCTCCGCAGCCAGCTGCCCCTGACACGCTGCCCTCCCCTTTACACACTAGGCAGACATGGATACATACCACTGGTAATGGTGTACAACCTCTTAACTCGCCTGCCCAAGTCCACAAGGAAAGACCCAAAATAGGACAACATGGCAACACCACATCTGTGTTGTGCCTCAGTGCCTGGACAAGGACCGGGCTTGGACCATCCTCCCCCAACACCCCATTCCCCTCACATCCCCCTCTGCGCAGAAGAAATCTCTGCGCACGCAGGGTACTCCAAGGCACGTATCATCCCCCCCACACTTCCTTCCCTGAGTACCTGGAGCCATCAAGCTCCCTCATGCTCTCTTTGGAGGTACCACATCTCTTGCTTGCTCCCTGTTCCCCTGCTTTGACTTCCTTTTATGTAAATCACTGCAACCTGCTACAGTATTATTAAGCTGCTGAGTACATATAATTTTCATATGAAATGACAGCTAATGTCTTTCGTCTCCACATAGCCCAGCCTGCTTTCTGGAGTGGCTTAATGGCTTTAAGCAAAGTCTGCTTCCCTTCCCTGTTTATCATCTTCCTATCCATCTTGCAGGAGTATGAGCCATTCTGCCTTCAGGTTTGGGTGAGAGAGATTACTGCCCTGCTATAGAAGTGTCTAAAATTAAAAAAAAATTATCATCTGTTGCTCAAAAAAACCACCTTTTTTTTTTCTAGCAGAGCAGATTTAGGACTTTTTCTCTCATTGTTCATTCTTCACTGGTATACAAACACCTTCTGGAGGGCAATCTGGGCATCCTCTGAAAAAAATCTGAGCGAAATCCTGAGAGCACTTGGTGATCCCGGCAGGGTTTTGCAGGTGAGGGAGGGCTCAACAGGTTGCTCAGCAAAGTCAGTGCAGCCACTCCTCCTGGAGTTGGCCTGAAGAAAGGCGGTGCTCCCTATGGGGTAACTGTTTGGAGACAAAGGTGGGGCTGGGGCTGCACAGACACGAAGAAGCTCCTCAGAAGTCCCTGGTTTGGCAGCCATCAGTTGCAGGTTAGAGCTGCAGGAGGTCGAGAAGTGGGTGGCAGAAATGCTCCCCTGCTGGGGACAGGGCACCCACGCACCTGGTTAGTCTTGCCCACGGTGATGGACTGAGATCTGAGGAGAGAAGGTCATAGAAAAAAAATTGAAAAACAGCATACTTGGCAGCTGCAAGTAGATGGATATCTGAATGAGAAGAAGAAAGAAGGTAGTTTGGATATTGAGTTTTATATGTCTCTTGATGGCAACAAGCCTGGCTGAGCAATGTAAGCGGATACTGCACTAAAAGGAAAAAGTGCTGCTAGGCTATGCAACATGAATCCTATTAAATGCCAACAATAGCAAATTTTGCTTTGTCCTGTTAAATCCCTAGATTTTTTTTTATACCTTAATTGGATTTTTTAATCCCTACAGTAAGACTTTAGAATAGGTTTACACAGAAGAATGTCATGGACCCAGGTACTCTCCTCATCCTCCTCCTGCTTCTCTCCCCCACTGTGATCCCTCTGGGTTAGGCTGCAGAAGAGAGAGATGAGCACAAGTGGAGAGGCTGATCCCAAAGGCCTTGCTCAGCAGGCACCTCTTTCTCACTGAGTCGGTTGGAACCAAATTGGCTCCAAAATACTAAGCCCTGCAGTAACAGGCAAGGGGGCACGATTTTGGGGTGTTGAAAAAGTTGCCACTTTACATAGGAGAGGAGTAGTCTGTGTATTTTAGCTACTAAGAATTGCAATGTTAAGTGCTTAGGTAATTAAGAACATAAATCTCATCATTGATTTTCTGTCCAGGGAAGAGACCTAAGTAACTTAGATGCTTTGAGAACTTTTATCACGAGTCTCTGACTACAGCTTCAGCATGTTTGTCTTTAAAATACGGCCTTAATTCCTGATGTTGTCTGAGAGACCACGTGTATTGTGTAGTTCCTCGCTCAATTTTCTGCATGGTGCATTGGCAGGACAGAAAAAAAATCCACTTTGCATATATGAATGAGAGAAAGAACAATAAAGGCCATGATTTTGTCACAGCTATTTCCATAACAAAACCAAAGACTTTTGAGAGGGTATTTTCTTAGTACAATGTCACTGTGGCTTGTCATGGAAATCACATCTTAGACAAAAATGAAAGCCCTGGCTTCACAAATTATCTGTGTTCCCCTCAGTCTGTGATGCCTCTGACAACACCACAGCTTCACTATGTGCACATAAAATGCGAGTTAAATATATTGTACAGGCACCTTAAATGTTTTACAAATAGGAATTTATGTGTAGTCATATTAAAAAAAAGCATATTAAATGTATTTTTTTATAAAGTAGTAGGACCATGAAATAGTTGGGAGGAAAACAGCAATAAGAAGTCAGGAAGGACAGAATTAGCCCCTGGAAACCAGCACCCTGAACCATGTTTGGTAAATAATGGGCCTGATTCTGATTTCCCAGGGAGCAGCCCTGGACCTGTGGCTTGGCTGTAGCAAACCTTGAGTTGTGCTACTGCATGGGAGGTCACACAAGGTTACAGACCTTGCCTGTCTGTAACACTGACAGTGTCTCTCAAAATCAGTCTGTGTTTGACTGACAGGGAAACCCCAAGCTGATGGAGCTGTTCTGTGCAGCGTTTGTCCTGGAGTTTTCAGCAGGACAGACTGACCTGCCAAGACGTGACGTCCTGACGAACACAGTGACACCCAATGGAGGAGAAATGGTGGGACACTATTCCCCAAATTATACAACCCTTTTCACATCAAGAACAGAAGCAAAATTATTTATTCAGAAACCGCAGCACTATGATGTAACACCTCCTCATGTACGTGGGTTACTTTTACTCAGCAAATAATTAGCGCATCTTCCTAGCACAGAGCTAAATAATTTAGTAGAAATATTTCCCTGCTTAGAAGAATCTGCCTGAGCTCCTGGCCAGCAGGTCTGGGTTAGGTGACCAGCAGCCCTCCTGATTCACATCAATCCTCCCCGAAGAACCGGGAGAACCTTTATTTGCTGCAGACCCTGTCCCACAAGCACGGCTCAGCTACCACCGGGTCCCAGATCCAGAAATGGTTTACTCAGCCAGTCCCACTGCCAGGGTTTCTGGTTTCTCCCACTGGAGGGAGTTACCCTGAAATCACCCCAATGCCAGCGGAGGAGATCCCTCCGGTGCTGGTTCTTCAGGTTAGGCAGAGGCAACTCCGAAACCCAAATGGAGCCAGGATGGGGAACAGAGTAAGGAACTAGCCCGCTGTTACCTGAGGCCACTCCTGACCTGAATAGGAAAAAAAACCACCACCCTACACCAAAATTAAATTATCATTTGAGCTACTTAGCAAGTTAACTAAATTTACCGTGACCTACATACCAGAAAGCATTGGATATGTGGAAATACTTCTTTCTATAGGAGTCAGGTCACTCAGTAAAATCTAGTTTAAAAATCCACACACACTTTTCTGAAGCCTCCATCGGTCTTATGGCAGAGAATGGCCAATCTGAAGAAGCAGTGAGACATTTTTAACCTTGACATCTTATTAGGTGAGGCCTGCAATGATTTTAGTCTCTTGTCAGGGTAGCAGACAATGCTGACAGATGAACTGATTAGGCTTGGTGCACATTGCAGTGCAGACACAGTAATTACAGCCTAGAAACAATCATTTAAACAGAAAATAATGCATTACATGCAGAAAGTTCATTGCCAGCTGCCTAGAGGCAGCACCTCCACGGCTGCTGCTCAGAAATAAAACACATCAGGCAACACATTGGGCACTAAATCTTTCTAAAAGTACATCAGCTAATGAGCAACCACTTATAAACAGCTGATATAGTCACAGAAGATAACACAATTAAATGTATATGTTGAAAACCGTCTCCTAAAGACAAAGATGCATCCATCTATCTATCTATCTATCTATCTATCTATCTACCTACCTACCTACCTACCTACCTGCCTACCTACCTATCTACCTACCTACCTATCTATCTATGTCTTTAAAAGAGAAAGTCTATTTTATCTTTTTACATCTAGTTATGTATATGTATATATACAGAGGTAAAAACAGGCCCCTAATAACAGATACCATGTATGGTCTATAAAATGGCCTTTTCCCAAACAGGGCGGAGGAGATGTCCTTCAGACCAGCACTGAAGCCGACCAGCCAGACTTTTCCACACACCTTAGTATCATTTTATATCCCATATCAGCATCACTCAAATTTTAACTGCAGACTGCTGCAAAGCTGCTCTTTGGAATAAAAGAGCTGAGTCACCACATTGTATTTGCTCTGCTGTTTTTAAACAGTATTTGTGTATAAAAGCTCAGCACAGATTAAGAAGATAAATACAATACAGAGCTTTAAAGATAAGTTAAATGCACAGTGAAAATTGGCCTTTAATCTACTTAGGAAGTCTTTGTGATTAAAAAGTCTAGCATTTTTTTCTGTGCTAATGAAGGACTAGGCAAGATGGTGACTGAAGAACTGTCTGGGGAATAACGTATAAGCCATGGCCGGTTTTGTTGTTGTCGCTTTTCTTTCTAAATCATTTACACAGATAAATTTTGATTTCTTTTCCATATCAGTGTGATGAGATGAAGCATACAGACACTATCAAAAGTGGTGTACATTGGCTTTCAACCTCCATCACAGCGAGTTTCCTTTTTCCAGCAGGCATCTGAGTGTGCTACCACGTACGTAAACCTCCTTTTAATGCATGTTTTATGCAAATAAGCCTTCGCTTTAGGGAGCAGCAGGCCACGGGCTGGCACATACATCAAACAGCATGCAAATCCTTCCCCACTGAAGACGTGGTTTATAGCGTGCCACCGGACTGTAAAAATGTAAAACATCTGTCAAATACTGTGGAGCTATGGCACAATGGCTGTTACAAACAGCCATGCAGTGCATTAACAGAGCATATGTTTTTCAAAACCTTCTCTGAGACACCTATACCCTCAGCAGTATATTCAAAAGCCATAAGAAACAGCAATTAGTCATCCCGATGCTTTACGTTGGATTAGAAAGCAGAGGAAACGGGCGCGGATCTCAGTTTAAACCAGGTTAACCCGAGTTTAGCTTATTGACTGGATTTGCTGGCAATTGGTTTTAGCAGCAAGATAAAAATAATATTAAAAAAGCACTAGTGTTCACTGGGAGATTTTGGAAAGCCCAAGGGCAACCTGATTGGAACACCTGCATTGCACAGGGAGGTATCACTTCAGGTGGGACTGCCCTCAGTTAACCCAGTATTTACCCAATGAGAAATGGAAATGAAACCTTATGTCCCAAATGAAATCAAAAAGTCTTTGTGTGCTCACCCCCTGTGAAAATGTGGTTATAAGAAACAGACACCTAAAAATAATTTTCTCTATTCAGTCCTGCCACACTTACCAGTTCAGTACTTGAACACTACCATCCCATGGTTTAATAAGCAGCATGACTAACATCTGTCCCATAATTTATTTGCTTGTCCTCTCCCTTGGGAAAGACCCGTGTGCAGTGGAGACTGTTTTTATTATGTATACACACAAAAAACCCAACTAATTACACAAGCACACACACGTCAATGTAAGTTTGTCAGAGAGGGCAAGATGAAAGCAAAGGTGCCTCACACCTGGGGCAGGGAGTGCTGAGGTTTGCACTGTGGGAACAGGGGGGCCAGGGCTAGAAGGGCCCCCAGAAGGTGCTGCCCAGACACACCTCACCCTTCTCCTGGATAAAGCACGGTTGTGCTGGGAAGGTGTTTGCTCTCGCTGTAGCACCACTGCGGCACGTCGTCTCCAGCAGCAGAAACGACCAGACACTCCTGCTGACCAGTGGGACCGAGTGGTTATGGAGATGTCAGAGTCTTTTACGTGGGTTTTAGCTGTAGCTGCTACATACAGTGCCTGGTAATGTAGAGCCAAAGAGCTTCACCAGTAATGATATACCAGGATTTTTTCAGACAGTTTTAAAAAGTTTTCTCTATGTTACAGCACTATATTTTACCGGGAACTTGTTTTTATATTAGTGGCAGAATCTCTGTGCAATACTGCTGTGCTGGAGTGACTTGCAGAAGAAGAAGCTATTTCCTTAGTACAGGAAGAAATTGTGGTACTAATTAAATTTGAGCAAGCAGAGGCAGGAGAAAGGAATTTCTTTGTCTCTCTGTTTCTGGCAGAGACAGAAACAGATTTACAAGGAGTTTTTTGGAACTTGGCCTCTTTGAATAGGGAAAATCCATAGACATTCAGGAAATACATTAATGCAGTAGTGGTGCTATGCAAGAAAAGATCCACTTCTAGTTATTTTCATAATGCAGGCTGGATGCCCGTTAGCTGGCTGTGTCCTGTGACTGAGGACAGGAGTGCTCTTGCCCATTTTTACAGAGGTCTGTGCTCTCTGTGAAGATGTATTTGTATTCTTTTAAGTTGGATGGGAAATGCAACGGTGGAAAAGTTCCTAATCCAGACAGTTCGGTAGGTTTAAGCAGGAAGGGTCAGGCAGCATCACAGCAAAAATAAGTGACAGCTGCCATAAGGAACTACAACTGCCCAGCCCATTTCCAGGAGCCAAGATGAAGGATGCAAGCTGCCAGCACCCGGCAGGACTGTGTCTGACTTTCAGCCTCTTTTCTAAGTACCTGTCTGAATTTTGATACTGTTTTCCCTGTTCGGATCCTATATGAGCCCAGACAATGCTTACACAGCCGTTTGCTTCTTGGCAACTTATGGCAGTTTGCTTTCTCTCCCGTGATGGTTGCTGTTTTGCCAGCTGGGAAACTGAGGCATTTAGAAGTTAAGTGGTTTATTTAATGAGGTGCAGCAGGGCTTGGAAAACACCCCATTCCTGCTCCTTCCTAGGCTGTGTTGAGTTCACTAGGCTGCCTTTGCACTTACAGCAGATCAATGGCAAGGTTTAATAAAAGCTTCCAGACCCTATGCATTTTTCCATGAAACAAGAAGGGGCCATCAGGCTACAGAAGGCAAGCCTGCAGGAGGAGAGCACCCCTCTGGTGTTAAAGAGCAGGTCTCTTAGTATTGCCAAGCATTTTAGTTGATAAATACCTTAAGAAAGTTACTCAGCCATGTCTTATATTGCCTAAATCTTCACCAGTGAGAGCAGACAAGGCATTATGGCCACGGGCATGATCTCCAGCCACTATAAGGGGACTGTAGCCCTGGACTGCATTCCTCTGGGCTGCACCATCCTGGTCAAGGTGAAACTGCCCAAACAGAGACCAGCTCTGGGTGCTGTTGGGCACCCTCCACGAAGAGAGCAGCTCCAGCTCCAAGAATCCTGGCCAGGGGCTTTCTGCTGCTGCCTCGCTCATAGCTCCCCGGAGCCCAGAGGAGGACGTGCTTCCCACCAGGCTGCTGTGCTGCGTGGTCAGCATGCAACGGAGACTGGAGCAAGATTAGCAGGGCAACTGGAGTGGGGGTATTCACGGATCTGCCTGCATTTATGTTTCCTGCTTTTTCCAAGAATGACAGCACAAAACAACGGCATCATAAATGCCATGTTTCTGCTGATTTCCAACCTGGGAGTGTGAAATGTGTAAGTGCCTTAACTGCTACCATGGAAAACACCTTTCAGTTCAAGCCAGCATCTTTGAGGATTTCCTGGGAGTTGCAGGTGGCACTCTGCCATATATAGGGATTTAAACACAAATAAGAACTGGTCTCGGTGGCAAATGAGGAGCATGGATCCTTATGAAAATATGTTGCTTGTGGGCATGTCACAGACTGGCGGTGACATCAGTCTCAAAGGAGGTGCTGGCCTCCTGCCATCGCCCAGCACAATTAAAGGCCAATTTGGCAAGCAGCGGGAACATTGTGTGGAGCTGTTTGTACAGCAAGTATGATGCTGCAGATTGGGAAAATGAAATCTAGTACCACCTCAATCCATTTCCTTATGCTTCCTGCACTGAGGGTGGGACGAGGTCCGGGTTTAAAACAAAAAGGAGGAAGAAAAGAAAAAGGTCAGCTGTGTTTAATGTCACATTTAGCTCTGTGGATGGCACCAAGTTTTGGTCTGTGCCTGCTTCTCTTTGCCCAGAAGCTGTGCATATATTCTTTTGCGATGGGAACCAGTATAGCAAAGCAGCTGGGACAAGGTTTTATCATGGTGCTGAAAGAGACCCCAGCACCTGCAGAGCACTCTTTCTTCTCAGTCCCATCCTTACTCAGCTCACTGGGGCCTGGCATGAAAAAGTAGGATTCATGTAGTGCCTGTTGTCTGCTGAACACTGTGAAACCACTCCAGCATTGACTGTCTGGGCACTGGATTCCTCTAGAGGGAAACAGTGGCAAAACCGTTCTTGGAAATCTAGTGCTGTTGTAGGAAATGAAGAAAGTTTGCTGTAGCAATATCAAAGCATCAAATGATTCCTTCACACATTCTCAATAAGGTCAGGTTTCAAAGCCAGGGCACAACTTTAATTTTAAAAGACAAAGCTTTCTAAATAATCCTGATATGATTATGACCAAGACACTATGGCATTGCAACTATATTCTCCTTTAGCATCAACAACAGCAGCCTCCATTCTGCCTTGAAGGATGAGGGCAGAAAGGTCACAGGTTTAGAGCACTGTTTATTACTATATATAATTTTGCTTACTTTAATATTTTATTTTTCCCCAGTCCTCTCAAATGTCACCCTTGTGTTTCTTCATAATTCTTCATTGAAGTTTTAAACATTCAAATTATAGATAGAAACAAAGGCAGACATGGAGTATTACAGATTGCTTCTTCCTTTCCTCGTGTGATTCAGTAACTTTGGCCAATTACACTGCTTCGGCTGTAGAAGTACTGGTAATTCTGTAATATCTTCACAGAAGTAGCTGTCCCTTTCTTCCCTGGTCTTGGGCCCCGATGCTCCATTCTGCATGTACCTAAAGCACCTGAGGGATTTAGCAAGGAAGAGAATACATGATCAGGCCGTGGTTGTTTGCAGGGGATAAAGAAATGTGCTCCCGCTGGGCCCCCAGCTGGCAGCATTTACGGCAGCTCTCCGGCGCTCGCAGCAAATCAATGGCTGTACCAGAGCCCAGAAATAGAACCACTCCCTGCTCCCGACAAGCCGCAGTGCAAGGGCAGGACACAAAGCTGCTCGGGCATGAAGGACGGCACTTCAGGGTGTCTTTGAGATTTGCATCCAGACTACTCATCAAAGGTGTTGTACTCCATTTCACATTGCATTTGAAAAGGGGAAAGACTATATAAGCTCTGCTGAGTATCCAGATAAAAAAGAAACTTAACCATCCTATGTGTGAGTGCATCTGAAGCCTGTAGCTTAACTGGCATTACGTGGTAAGGATGAGTAGCATAGGGAATATAGTGCTGGAGGATTAACTTTGCCTTCGGAAGCTGTGCAGACAGCTGATGAAGCTAAGAGCCTAGCAAATACCTTTATCTGCAACCATTCTTCCTCCCAGATGCCATCCTCTGTCCACCCATGGGTGCATCCATCTCTCACATGCTGGCAAAAGATCCATGACTTTCATCCTAAGCAGTTTCTTATTTCCAGCCAAAGTTTCAGCTGTTGCTCTAGTTCTAGGAGAACCTCCATCAGTGCCCTGAATCCCGGGTCCTACCCTTTATGCTAACCTAGGACAAGGAGGTACCCAATATTAACTGCCATAGTACCTGCTCACCAGTAATGCAAAGCCCCAGTGTGAGGGCCAGCACTGTCATTTTCAGAGTCCACACTCAGCATTAGGACTACATTTAAACTTAGCCTTAATTCTGTTGTAAGCCCAGGCCAGAAACTTGGGTTTACACGTAGTCAAAATCAAATGCTCATCTACACCCCATTTTTTACCAGAACACAAATGTTTCAGATACAAACCAAGATTCTGGCTCATGCCAGACATTTTTACTGATTTTAAAACTTTGGCAAACAAATATATTGTAAGGCTTGATCCTCCTGGTGACTTCTGAAGCCATTTACATCTACGTAAAAAGCCTGTGGGTGAATTTCTTTGCAAAAATTACTCTGCTAGTTCCACTGAGAATCACCGAAGTGACTCAGGCAGAAAGTCCAGCCCAGACACTCTGACTCAGTACCATTTCTGTGCTCCCCACGCATGGGGGAAACGGAGGCGCAGAGACCGGGGTGCTGCTAGCCACCTCTGCAGGAACCCCCTTAGAGACGGAGAGCAGGCGTTGTCCAACGGTCTCTTCCCTTCCACTCCATTTCAAAACGTCCCCAGAGATATAATTTTTCCCCTTATTTTCATCATACTTAAAACGTTAGATTTTGGTGAGAGGTATTTTAAAGTCAGAGACAAATTTTGTCTGACTTGTAAGGCTTTTTGTTCTAGGAACTGTCTCCTAGGCTGCTCACTGTCTAGCAGCCTTGCATTATTTCAGCCATGTTATACTAAAGATAACAATAAAAATAAAGGTAACGATAAAGATATATGATAATACAGCGTGGCAACAACTGTCTTTCTATGGTTGGGCCATTTGCCCAATAAATATTTGGTGCCTTGGGGATGGAAGGTATTCTGTCAGGGATACAATTTTCCTTTTTTTATAGTAAAAAGGACGATGAATATTAACTTCCACTGAAAAAAAAAAATGGTTCGAACTGTTCCTTGCAGTCAAGGAAAGTCAAGAAAATGCTTTGAAGAGCAATATAGGTTCTAAACCTCTTAAACAGTGGTGAAGAGCAATCCTGGTTTTGCAATCAGCTTTTCCAAGTAAGGGTTTTCATGGGCACCCACTCATACTGATCCTGTTACTGCACTGTGGTTTCAAAGCAAGAGAAATAGGGCAGAATTACAGGGGGAAATACCGTTAAAACCAAAAATGCTTTGATTTTTGTTAACACTTGCTAAAAGTCAATACACTATCAGTTTCCTGCTGCAAACAGAAGGGATTTCTTACATATTAAGATGTCACAGAGGCTCTATGCGCTGAGAATATCAAATGCATAAATTAGCATCATATCAAAAATAATACATCTAACTATCATAGGAGCTTTCCCCTGTGAACCAGAGAGAGGAGAGTACTTTGTCCCACAGAGGTTAACATCTGGGAAAGCATTCAACTTAGAGAATCCACAAATGACTGGCAGCCCACATTAAATTTGTTGTCTTGAATCAATTTAGAGTGGTGTGGGGGATTCCACAAGGGATATTATCCTGTTTGGCCTTAAGCCACTCACTGGAAAATATGCATATTGGAGGTGAAATTGAATTGCATAGATTTGTCTTCTAAATATTCACCATATGCTCTCATAAAAGTAAGTGCCAACCCCATCTATGAAATGAATTGTTTATTGTGTAGCTGTTTTCTTTAGGCTTTGCTTCAAATCCTTAATACACAACATGAGATCTGTAAACATTTGAGTCATACATGAGATGTTAAATGAGTTTATTCCAAATTTTTAGAAAGGAAGCCTTGACAGCCTGAATGTTTATTTACATGTCGATTGCTCTGCTTTATGTAAATCATGCTCCAGTCCCTTAGCAGTTTCAGCTTATCTCTTCCTATCCTAAAACAATTTGTGCTCTCTCGACTATTGTGGAAAAGGTAGGTACCATCCTAGAAGGGGCCTCATCTCAGTCATCATTAATAATCTTGTAACACAGGAAAGTAACACAACCCATTCTCTAGTTAATAACATCTTGTGTGGTCTATAGAAAGCTGGAAAAAAAACCCAGCTGAGAATCAGAGAATATATGTACAACTGTTATCTAGTAAAATAATAGGAGTGTTTTAGTAGCTCCAGCTGGACTGAGTAGCAACACAAGAAAACAATTGTAAAGACCTTGACACCTTGGCTATACAAAGCTAAAAGATGCCGCAGGGCTTCTGGGTGAGAGACATCAAAGCAGGTAGGAAGAATTTCTATTGTGAATAGGCTTGGATTATGTCTAACTGATTTAACTTGTAACCTGGTCTCTAGGTCTTGTTAAATGAGGTTTTGCTTTGTTTGCACAGGAAGTCTGGTGTGAGGGAAGAGATGAATGAGAAAGAAACTCAGCGGACTTACAGAGCAGTGCCTTCCCGAAGCAGCCACCCGGAGCACTGCAGGGTGTCCAGGCAGAAGCGAGGAACTGGCATCTCAGGACATGCACAAGGATGACAGAGGCTGGACAGAAAGGGGGGGGGGGGGGGGGCTTGTGCTGCCAGGTAAGAGGTATTCATGTGAACAAGCAGGTACCACAGCCATTCTTGCAAATAACAGCTGGTAGAGATACTTTACAGCTCTGTACAAAATCCCAGAATGCCAAAGCTTTCCCTTCTGAAGCACTGCTAAAAAGGCATCTATAAAGACTGCAGAGACACTGAATCCAAAATATTGGCTCCGGCGAAAATGAAAGGCAAATTTGTCTGTTAGATGCCAAACCATTGGGTATGACCCCTGTGATCTCTGAGCCTTTTTAATGCAAAGTGGCTTGGCACTCTCTGAAGATAGCCCTCACTGGACCCTGAGGATGGCTTCTTGCAAGTTTTACGACATGCCTTAGGTAAAGCATGGGCAAGAGCCATGGCTGGGGGAAAGAAACACTGTTTCTTCCCTACCACCTCCTGCCTTAAGTATAAGTAACTAAGACTAAGACCTCACAAGTCCCTCTGCATGAGCTCAGTGCAGGGATGCTTCCATACTTTGTGGGGAACCTTTTGTTTATAGGACCTGTAGCCAACCTCTCAGCCAAGTTTACTTCTCTCATCAAACACCTGATAGCAGTATGTTGCATCTTGAGCTTGGAAATTTTTGCTGTTATGATGCTGGACTTCTGTTGCATGACTTTAGGCACTGTTCTTGGGATGCATTCCTCCTCCAAGACCAAATAAGAGTTCACAAGTGGAGGAAAGGTGTTTTTAAATAAAGGAGAGGTTTGACCCCTTAGAGGGACATTTTGTCTTCTTGCCTGATTGCTCACTCTGCAACCTGTTTGTTGATATTTTTCTTCTCTTGTTCACAACATTGCTGAGAAAATTCCCAGAAAAACAACGTGAGGCTCACAAAAAATGGTGGCTTGGTGGGAACATTTTCTCAAGAAGCAAATACTTGCCTACATTTCCGCTGCTTTTTTTTAGCAGAGCTCAAGAGTTTCAGGGCTTCACAAATTTCTATTTGTTCTTTCCTGTACTATATTTTTAGATTGCCATGATGGATGCACACAACTCCACCAGGACTCACACTCTTCCTCCTTCCCATAATGTGTTTGTCATATAAACTCTGAGTGGCCTGAGGCCACATAGCTTGCAAGCAATGAAGGTGAATTTCCTTCTTCCAACTTTCAAAAAGAATCACAATCTTTTTTGGTGTTTGATTGAAGAATAAATGTTGTTATGGTACCCACCTTAAATATAGTTTTTTTCTTTCTCTGACATAAAAGATATTGTTGATCTCACTCTATATGGATAGGATCCACATATCAGCTTTTGGCATATTGTTGCTCGAATATGTTTTACTCCATAACCTCCTAAGAAAGTAGCCCCCCAGAGCTTACATCTTTATACTAGTTCAAAAAAAAACCCCTCACACCTTTGATTGCAGGGTAACATTTTCAGTAGAGATGAGATGATTTACTTTGACACAACTTAAATCTAGCATTATATCTGCCATTTTCTAGGGAAAACGTGTCTTAATAGTGCAAACACGAGATCTCTTCATTGGCGTCCACATGATATAGGAAATTCATAACTTACCAAAGACCTAAAAGCAAAGATCTGAAGTGAAAATATCTATATTCATGTGGCCTATATCCATTTCAAATTACACAATTCAAGGCTTTTTAAGAATAAAAGAGGTCCCAGCTCACCAGGCAGATATCAACTCTGCGCAGCTGTTAATTAACGATGTCTGGACCCTTGCCTTGCAGTTCAGGATTTTAGAGTTGCTCAGGAGCATTTTTGTTTTGATTACTTGATTACACCTGCACTATCCACTGAGATTTTCCTGCAAAGTCTTTCCCAGAATATTTTTTCATGGCTTCCTCCTTGCAGCTAGAACAAAAGAAGCTTGTCCTTTTCATGGAGTTTAGTAGGACCTTCCTAAGGTCCTTTTTTCAACAGACAGGCAGCTAGAACCAAAGAAAACGATGCCATACTTCCAGAAGAGATGAGCATGTGGTATATATGTAGAAGATCATTATATCGTATGTTTGTAAATCCTACTTCTGAAGAAGTCTATCATGCTCCCTCTGCCATGCTCTCTTCAGGTCCAAGAACCTGCATGAGGAAACCCGCCACTGCCTGATTGTCTCTTCAGGTCTCTGTCTTCTGATTCTCATTGCATGATTCATGACAAAGAGTAAGATGCAGCATTCCCTATGGTGCAATTATCAAAGGCTCTGTTATAGTAAGTACTAACTGATCATGCGAGATCCTTTTTCGTTTTGTTATATGGCTATGAGAATGAGTGGAGAAAACAATAAAAATACAAGAGTTAACATGAATACCAAAGTGCCCTGTGAAAACAACTAAGAAAACAAATTCTCCAGAGTGAAGGCTCATTTAGCAAAAAGAAATATCAAAATCTTGGGCAGAAAGCCAAGAAGCAACAGTCAAGTAACTTTATGAAGCTGCTGCATGGACTTCAAGGCATGCTTTTTTCAAGCCTTAGCCTGTGTGTTAAGCAGAAGTTTGTCTGCAAAAGGTGCTATGTTGGGGTCACTTGTTTTCCCAAGTTAGTCATCACTGTTGAGCCCCAAAATGATGTTAAGTCAGTCAGATTAAATGGTATTTGCAGAGATGTTGAGACCCGGTGATAGCCACAAAGGACAAATTGGTCTTCTGGAAATCATCTCAGCTTACTACCTCCATCATCAGCTGCTTATCAAAACTGCGCTGAATATCCAACATTATTGAAAAACGAATGGATCCTGTAAGTCTCAAAGACTGTGTGATAAAAATAGCTCTAAAATAGTTGCAATGATAAAAGCCATCCTCAGATGGGTAAGCCATTCATTTTCTAGCCCTGGAAACAGTTGTGAAGCTGTTTCTATTTTGGATATAGGTTAGGAAGCTAGGATCTTCTGGAGCTGCAAGGGGAATAAGACATTATTCACTGTTCAAAATGGGGTTAGGAGAGCTTATAGTGATCACGTCAGATAGAGCTTGTCTCCTGAGGAAAGTGTTGTTAACTGGATGATGAGAAGTCCTGAGAATTTCAAGTCCCTGACTTGGGAAACTGAAGGAAAGAAATGGAGGAAGGATAAATCCAACCCTAGAAGGAGGTACCTTGATGAGTTGTGAAGAGAAAAAAATGTTTACGTGATCTTCTTATTTCCTGTAGAATGAGCATAGGTAGTCTTCATGATTTGACCAGGAATGCAAGAATCATTCAGTGTGCCAAATTTCCCTCATGCAAGATTGAAAGCGAAATCTGTGGAACAGGGAGAAGGAAAGATGAGGCAAGAACTGTAGACTGGCACACAGAGCAAAGAGATCACCTCAAAAGACTAGCAAATTTGTGTGCAGCTGTATTTATTTTCAATTAAACCTCATTTTGGATTCCCTCTGTTTTACTTTGTTGAAAGAGGAAGAAAAAAATCCCCAGCTCTGTAACAGACGAGGGGAACCTGCTCGTTTCTGAACATATCCCAGGAGGTGAACATTATGTGGTGAAACATTCTCGGCAACAGTGCTGCCTATGTAACAGAAGGTGCATAGGGACTGCTCTAGCAAATTATTAATGGACAATAAATAACGTACAATATGTCTCAAAGGCTAGGGAAGTGCACCTCTCTGCAATGCACACAACATTTCTATTCCAGAAGGCATTTTTATTTTTGTTTGGGTTAGTTTTTTCTCAACATTAGCTCTGTGGGTAAGCATGACCTTGCATAAGGCTGGGGTTTTTTTCACACATCATGTGACCATTCTCCCATCTAATACAAGAGCTAAAAGAAAATTAATTTTCTTCTTGATCCAGTTTTTATTAGGATTTATTATTAAGTTCATATACAATGAGGCTAATTTGTTAGCTCTATATCTACATACTTTTTCCTGGGGGTAATATCGTCTCCGAACCATATTATTCTGTTGGGTTTAGTGGTAGTAATAGTGTTTACAATGTCAGTTTTAGAGCAGGTTCTGTAGCAGTAAGTACTGCATGAGCCTCCTGTAAAATATGCTCTTCGTCCTTGGGAGCTCATAAACTAGGTTATGATAAGTTGCAGCTGGCTGATGAGGTAACAAGTGAGCAAGATATCATGTCCTAATTAAAGGAGTTGGCTTGCTTTCCACTTGGCTACTGTAGTAAAGGGAGTTACTTGGAAAGCTGCTTGTCCTCCTACCTCATGTCTGAATAATGTTTGTTAATCATCACTGATTTCTCAGTGTACTTCTCCCCTGTGAGAAACAGGGGAGGATCTTTCTCTTTCCCTTTTACTATGTGGTTTGCAGCCTGGGTGACTCAGGGTAAGCTGTGCTATTTCTTCTCCTTTCATTTCAGGTGATGTGTTTACCACACTCTGAACTGGTCTGCAGAACAGCCTAACCTTCCCCATTAACTATTTAGAAATAAGCTAGGCTAAACTAATGAGTACTTTTGCCTAAGATTCCCAAGAGCTATTTCACTCTTATGATCTCATGGGCAAAAACAGTTGGGAAATGCGGTAATGTAGTTCATACACTCGTTCAGAGGGACAAGCAAACTTACTTTGAAGACATAACTGTCCTGTAAAGATTTATTTCCAGGAGAAAGTCCCTGGGGTAGTTCCAATCCAGTTTCCCCTTTCTTTCAGGCTCTTCTCAAATACATCCTTTTCAAAGTCAGGGTTTATTTTCCTTTTCTTTTTATTTAGTACACCTAGGTAAAGAAGTGGGAGGGGAAAAGTTATACTTTTTTTTTTTTACTTAACTTTTTGAGCATCTTCTCTTGTACAAGAATTTTGATATCTTGTAAGTCTTGGCACAAATACTTGAACAGTGTCTGACTACTCTCTGGAATTGAAATGGTAATCATTAACAGAGCAGATTTATAATTATGAGTTCTAAACCTCACTTAATCCAAAATTCATAGATGCCAGTGATTCACCTAGTGGAGATGTAACTGCAAAAAAATATGATCAACAGAACAGAACAAACACAGTACATATTTTCAGTTTGAGAATTAATCATTTGAATGATCCCATTTAAGCATTAGGTAGGTAGAATTTACAGGTAATACAAAAAATCTTCAATGTAAATATACTGAAAAGGAAAATTTCTCTAGCAAAAAGACAAAGTGACTTGGTTTGATTAAATCATGAACTATTTGCTAATATTGAGTAATCAGACTGCAGCTGTACACATCTGGGGTGTTTTCAAGTTTTTAGATTTGTTTATTTTGAGTGCTTTAAAAATCTCATCTCTTGCTGAAGGGCACACATGCAATTAATGAGACTATCATATTCTCATGCTATCGTTACAAACTGTTTTCCAAACTACTCAAATTGACCTACTTTACTTTTCAAACCAACTCCTTAGGAAAGGACAGAAGTAATTGGCATGACTGGCAAGTACCAAATTTAGTTGAAGATAAGAGCACAGGAAACACTGAAAAGAAAGGTGCTCCTTGCATTAGAACGATGAACTACTTCCAGTACTTTGGTGGAACTACACTAGAAGAGGATGTTCTCTGGGACAGCTAGAAGGAAAAACAATTAATAGATCATTATACCTAAAAACTATCCACTGGAAATCAGATGGTGACCAGTAAAGATACGTTACTTCATGCTTCTCCTGGGTTAAGAAGATCTACTCCTCTCCAAATCCATATAAAAGTATATAGCTCCTCCTTTGTTAGTTCTGTGTGGTAGGTTAGCAGGTGGCAAAACTACATTTACAGTCTTCAGAAACAGCTCCATCTGAGACTGCATTACAGCAATCTATCCCGAAGATAGCCAATTGGTCAAGCATAGATATCACTAAGGACAATTTAGTTTCCACCTTATGTCTAAGCATTCACCAAGGACAGACATTCCAGCAAACCTTCTAAACTGCAAAAGACAGTGAGCAAGTTTATTTAGTGAAAGGAGCTGAGAAAATTTCTTTACTTCCCTGCATCCTACTCTTAGCCGAGTCTCTTTCATGTTAGCCCTCGTCTCAGTTGGCCCTAAGTTCATTCCTATTCTGCTGACTGGATGAAAAGAAGACCAAAAGGTAAATGCTGCCTCAGTAGCTTATCAAACTGTTGGTTCACCGAACAGAAATAGTGAAAAGGCTAAAGGTGAGGACACTCCACACACAAATGTTAAGACTAGACAGTTCTTGGCTTCGTTCTATCTTCCCACTCTCTGCGTAGAAGAGAGCCCTTGGCATAGCAGAAATGAAACCTCCCACCTCATATTCCCCCAATTAGACTTTTCTCTCCTCTTGGACTCATTGTTGTGGTTTTAAATTCTTGCTGTACCTTCAGGCTCTAGCATCACACCTACTCATTAAAAAGAGCAGTCATCTTAAAATCATCTTCTGCAGATGTAAAGACTGTGACTAAATAACCTCTCATTTAGTTTAGCATTCCCATCTTTTGAGTGACTTGGCAGTGCTATAAGGAACTGCTGCTGTAAGCCCTTGATCAAACACTCTAAAAATACTCATATGCCTCGGTATTGTTCATCTTGTACTTCCTGGTTTGTTCCATGGAGAGCTGTCATAACACCACCGCTATACCAAACTCACCTGGAGGATTTAACACACTGCATGATAAACAAGCAGAAACCAGCAAAAAATGTGAAACTGAGAAGCCTTTTCTCACAATGGTGAGCAGCTATTCAACAGCTGAAATCACTGGGATGATTCATGCGAGTCAGTCACTGCTCAGCAACACCAGTAAAGATCTCACAATTTTGTCATATCCCATGGAGGCCACTGCCTCACAGAAGACTTCCAACCCCTGATGCATGAGGTCTGGGATGCTGTTAGAGAGCTGACGTATGTGCTGCAGAGAGAATGGCCGTTCACAAACAGATAAATCGTCTTATCCGATGTGACAAAATCCATGTTCCCAAGCACTCTTCAGCAATTGCCATATGTTGTCAGTTCTCTCTTCAGAAGATGAAAAGGCTAGGAAGACATGCAAATTGTAGACAGTAAGAGGATGTGACTAGGAGCCTTGGGCCTGACAGCTGAGATTAGGCTGTTCCCATGCCTTTGCTATCGCCAGTACATTGCTCTCCACAGGGCCTAATGACACATCCTTTTAGTTTTCACACTCACATAGCAAATTCAACTTGGCATGCAATTTACACAGAAGTAACATCCTAGTACAAGAATGAGCTTGTACCTGAAGGACGTCAGGATTTTAAACCAAATACACTTTTTTTTCAAATGCCATTGAGTTTTGCAGCAGTTAGGAGTATGGACCGTTGAACATCAGGGGGAGTAGAACACTAGGAGGACATGGCCTCCCATCATAGGTTTCATCATACGCTCAGCCAGGTTAATGACATAGAAAGAAATCATTCCCCTTAAGGGAGAGAGGGAACACACAAAAACTGTGATTCAGTCTTGACTGATAGATGTTTCTCTGTCCTTACACTATTTGCATGTGCACAACCAACTCTGCAAATCTATTTCATATCCATGTATGGGATCAAGCATAATGTACGGTAGCAGAAAAACAAGCCATGAGGTTCCTGGAGTTCTTCCTGTTGTACTGTTGCACAGTTGTTGATCTGAAAGTTGAAGCATTAGGTTCATGAATCTAAACTATCTGAATGCTGATTCTCCTCAGGGATAGGCAGTTGGGAATATACAAGGGTCTGTTTCCTCCTAAAATGTGATGGCTAAAGAATGGCTGCATTTCTCATTCTTGTAACTACGTCAGTCCTCTACTTTGTACTTTGTAAAATATATTAAATAAGATGCATCTGAATTTCACTGAAAGTACTTCTTGTTCTGTTTGGCATAAAGAGGTGGGGCCATCAGACCATGGTAAGCATGCTTCACAGCCCTTGAGGATTCTCAGTAGGGTAAGAGGAAGCACCTCATCTGCCTGCCCCTGACTAAGCTTTACCTGTTTTTACAAAGTAATTAACACTTCCACCATGTGCCCTACCTAAAAGTTTAGCATGTACTACTAACAGCAGTTAATATCCCTATAATTCAAGAAATAATAATTGTTGGTTTATTGGAGATTAAGATTCTAAATTCATACTGAAATCGCTTTTGTGCACTTTACATATTGGCCATAGCCAAGGGTATTTGTATGAAATATGTATTTATATATAGATATAGAAATTCATTCTAAAAGATGAAGTCTATTTCTCCTGGAAGGTTTGACACAATAGATATCATTTTAAACCCTGCAGCAAACTGCAATCGAAGAAGTGTTCTTCCTGAACATTTCCTTGCTCCTTTCCATCCTATTTAATCTGTCCTTGTGATTCCTTAGAAAAAAATGACCCTAAAACTAAAAGCCCATCATTTAATTTCTAAAATGAAATGCATCAACATAATGATACTACTGTGGTTCCACTGTCCAGTGCTTCTCATTGCCTGAGAGCTAGATGATCTTATTTGCTATTTGTGAGCCAGTCAACCCAGTTAGGCAGCTATGATATATGCAAATCCCTTTAGTATACAGCAATCTTTTTTTTTAACTTTTTAAATCTCTGTTTTACAAAGGAAATCCATGTATGTTATGCATGGAAAACTTCTCTATATGCCACTCCCTTTCTAGAAAGGACAAACTGGAATTTCAAGAGAACTTGACTACATTTGCATTCTAAAACAAACTTTGGATTTAACTTACTGAGTTTCCTTTTTTCTTTTGCGTACCAGACATCTGAAGCATGATGGCCTCTCATCATTCAGTTACAATGCTGTCACCAAACAGTTCAGCTATGGTCTATGAATTTTAAATATACCTTTCCTGGTTACTCAGAGGTAGGGTTCTTCTAATATGTCTGCAAACCAAAACTCTTAACTCAGCAACTCTTAACTTAGTCCTCAAACATTTGGCACAAAGTTTCTCTGCAAAACTAAAGAGAGGTGGGAGGATTCTCTTCAGTTCCTCCCCTCAGCAAGACTTGTGTCAGGAGCATAGTGAGAACACAAGACTCGATCTAAAACAGAGTATTTCAAGGATACAGGAGTTGCTGTGCTTCATTTTCCAAGCACAGAGTGAAGGTGACAAGGATAGCACCTAACCCAGCTCCCAAGGGGGTATGATGAGAGGCTGGACTCTGCCCTTCATTTGTAGTTCCTGCTGTAACATGGCGGGTAACACGACGTCTTATGGTGTGAGCGACTGAGATGCATCAGTCTGTTGAATATGCTCATACCTGAGGATGTGAATGAGACTTGGTGGAATTACACACTATGCAACACTGACGTCAGGCCAAAAATAGTCCACCTGGCACTCAAGGTGTCCAGGGTGCCAAGGTGCTGCCTCTGAGCCAACAGACTAGCCCCAAATCGAGTCTCTCTAATTCCTGCATACACATCAGTTATTTTTCTTCTGTAAAACAGATAACACATTTTGCAAATGAGACAAGAAAACGAGCATTCCTCATGCGGCAAAATCTTTTCTCTCCAGGACAAAATGAACAAGGAATCTATTTCGTGCCAGGGAAACAGGAACTGGTATGGCTCAAATGTGGACAAAGCCACCTTAGTTCCCTGAAATCTGAAACAAAGACAAGAAAGAAATCAAAGGGATAAAAGCTGCACTTCAACAACCTTTAGTGTGCACTTTGTGTGTCATGCTGAGCTCAGAGAAGTAGCATATACTTATCCCTGAAATGACGAATGAAGATTAAATGAGAGTATTCACTTGGCAATTCCACTTGAGTTCTAGGCACATGAAACAGTGCTCTGAAATGTGCACTGACCATTTTGGAAGCTGGATTAACATTCCTGCCTCACAGAAAACAAACCCTGCAACTTCTGAGGTCTGGAGAACATACAGAGGCTGCTGAAACCTGGCTCTGGGCAGTCTTTCCATGGCAGCGTCAAGGAGCAAAAATACTAAGCCTGAAACATCCTCATTTTCAAATGTGTGCTTCAAGCCTGGCTATGGTCTTGTCCCTGGGCCGACTTCTGTGCCAGCCCTGGAGAGCTGCACGCACAATGCTCTGGTTTTTAGCATGGGAAGTGAGTGAGCTACAATCTCCCAGCAGCTTCTGAGACTTGAACTTCCTGACACTTTTGGAGCACAATGAGCTATGCCAATTTTCACAAGCAGGAAACTACTGTTTTAATAAAAAATATTGCTGACATGTTTTACCTTTATTGTCAGCCATTGATTCTAGCAAGGCATGTTTTTTGTTTTTGAGAGGAACTAGACATATGCATCATCACTGACAGGTGGACAAGTCAGTCTGTTGTATCTCTTCCCCTTAATACCTGCCATGGAATTCTTAGCATGTGGAAAGTACTGAACATTTTGTTTTTAGGAGAATCCATGAATTCACACTGTATTATTGCCAGTTACAGAAACTGCTTCTTCCAGGGCCAGGCTTGAAGGTAGTGTCAGTGTTTGCCCCAGCAGTTCTAGCTGCTGCTTGAAAGCTCTCTTGAAAGCATTAAGAGAGTTTTTGGTGTCCAGTTGAAAATGAGAGGCATTAAATAAGTCATGGCTAAAGTTATTTTTAAAATAGTTTATGGCTAAAAGAAAAGGCGGGGGGGATGGAAATGAAGTCCAATGAACTGCACCAAATTAAATCACCACTTCTTATAGGCCTAGTTCGTGGAAACCCTGAAGATCCCCTAGCCTATTAATAACACCATGACAATATTCAATCTCTTCCAAAAGAATTAATCCTAACAGTTACAACCTTATGTTTATTTTCTCAGACACATGTATGTGTGTGTTTACCTCAGAGTCAGCTCCAACTTCTCAGCAGTGTGGTCAAAACTGAGTTTCACCATACCATGAACAAGGAACTACATAATTTATTTTATCCTCATTGTTTGCAACAGAACAAGCTCTAAGGGTGAGTTGGGAAGAGGTTCACAGGGTAAGAGGGAAGGAAGTTGCTGAGTTAAGAGGGTTAATACACAAGGGGTAGGGATTTTTATTCCTTCTTCTCCTTCCAAAAGCTGATGTTACCTCATCTTCAGGACAGAAGGAGGAGGACTTCACAGTGATGGTGCCAAACCACATACCAGGGTCAAAGATAGCCCTCCTCTGCCAGCTGAGTTACGGCTAAAGCACTTGTTCCCTTTGCAGTCCAGGCCCATCACTACCCAGTCCGTGAGTCTGTCCAACACAGATTGTCTTCTCCCAGCTGGTCCCCAGTTCTGCCTTCCCTCCAGTAGTTGAGGAAGTCCTACAATCTATCTTCCTTCTCACCAACACCCATGGTTGTCTCTCAATCCACTTCTTCCTTGGCCCTTTTCAACCTTCCTTCTTCGCCTCCTCTTCTCTTCTCTTCTCTTCTTTTCTCTTCTCTTCTCTTCTCTTCTCTTCTCTTCTCTTCTCTTCTCTTCTCTTCTCTTCTCTTCTCTTCTCTTCTCTTCTCTTCTCTTCTCTTCTCTTCTCTTCTCTTCTCTTCTCTTCTCTTCTCTTCTCTTCTCTTCTCTTTCTCTTCTCTTCTCTTTCTCTTCTCTTCTCTTCTCTTCCCTTCCCTTCCCTTCCCTTCCCTTCCCTTCCCTTCCCTTCCCTTCCCTTCCTTTCCCTTCCCTTCCCTTCCCCTCCACATCCACATTTTGCTCTTTGTCTGAGATGCACAGAAATGGGCTGACCCCACCTGTGTGCTGTACCCAAGCTTGCTACCTCCTCTTCCTTTTCCCCTCCATCGGTCCCCTGCCCCAGCTCCCACCCACCCCTCCCTCCTGGCAGCGCACAGGGGCTGGAAGCTGGGCTCCTTTGCCACCGTTGGCCTTTTTAAACAGTTGCTTTTTCATTAATCCAGGCTGTGTGTGTATGTGCATGTGACTGTTTGTGTATAAGTCTAGACAGCTGCAACTTGGCAATCTTGCTGTAAGATCTCCATGGAGTAAAGTTTGTTAGCCGTTGGACCTTAGTAACCAACTCCACTCCATTTGTCTTTCAGGAAATAGAAATTTGATCTCAGTAACTAATACAAATGTAATGCTAATTTCTGAAAGTAAATATTATCCTGCTTTTGTCTCACTATCCTTTTTTAATAGGTACTTTTCCTGTGCCCCACATATAAACATGCCATATTCATTATCTTTAAAAATCTCATTTGACCAGAAGATTGTTTTTGGCCTAGAGGATAGGGCCAACTAGGCCACATTTTTAGAGATGATGATTTGTATTTCTCTGTTCTGTCTGCATCTACGCTGTCCCTCTGCTTGTGTCTTTAATTCCTCACAGTTTTTCTAGGACAACGCTCATTGTTTCTTTCTGGACAAGAGATTTTGATCCCTGACATAAATCCAGACCAACTCTGCATTTAATGCAGTTAAATGAATGCATAATGAAATTACCATTTTTCCTACACACATACCCATTACACGTAAATAAGATACCACAGAAATCACAATGGCACACTGAGTTGAGCTATCTCTAGGAAAAAAAGCAGACATTAATAACAGAAGTGATTTGTGCAGATTCATGGAGTTGTGTTTTTCGTTTTGTTAAGGAGAAGCAGCCAGGAAAATGTGTCACATTTTCCAGCAATTCACATGAAACCTCAGCGTCCTATCTGAAACATGGTATCCCTGGTTCTTCTTATCCACAAGCTTCAGCAATTCAGAGAGCCCTCAGCGTGTGCCAGCAGCCTAAAAGAAAACAAGGATGAGGGAACGACCCTTCTTTGCATGCAGGAGTTGGCCGTGCCTCACCAAACACAAACCCAATTCATCATCTTCCAGACACTATTTCATAGCAACAATTTTGCTGTCTCTTTAATGCATCTGTCTGTTTATCTATTCTCAAGTACCATCTGCTTGTCCTGCTCCCTCGCACTGCACATGTTCACAGCGACTACACCTCCAAGGTGACAAATGAGCAGTCGAGCTAATTTCATTGGGATAAACAAGAAAGCAAGAGCCAGATGGAAAGCCATGGAGAGAGCCAATGTCATTTGGGGGGAGGAGAGAGTGTTTGGAGGAAGAATCACCATAACAACGGCAAGTGCAAAGAAGAGGTTTCTATTCTGTCTATACCACTAATTACAATGAATATTTTATTCTTGCCCTGTGGTTTATACATGTCCAGATCAATGATTTACTGGCAGATGGCTTATTTTGTTTTGTTTTGTTTTTCCATAAAGTTTGACTGGTTTTAGTTTCATGAGGTTTTGGGTTTAGATTTTTAAATTCTGTTTTAGGAGTTTGCATTGGTTTTATCAGACGCTCACAGCAAAGCAGTGCTTGGAGGAGTTCAATGACTTCATGAATTTTGAAATGAGCCCACCATTTTATTACAGATCTTAATTACTGTAAAGACACAAGTTTCTCATTGATAATGTTCATTCAGATCCCTCTTTCAGTTTACAGATACACTTTTAAGACTGTAACTTCTTTTCTCTATATGGCTCTTCCCAGCACTGGCACAGCGTAAAGATCCTACAAATAATCCTGACTATGCTGGCAAAGGTCCAGCTGACTTCAAAGCACCGGGATCTCTCTGCCTGTCAAAACACAAAGATTGTACCCATTTAACTAAATTGGTTTAAAACCCACTTTAGGTAAACCACCGCAAAGCTTAATGCATATGTGTGTGTGTGTGTAGCTTTAAAACTATTTTATATTGCCTTAGCTTGCCTCAGCAAGAGACATATCCTAAAGTGAGAGAAGAAAGCTTAGACTGAACTAAATAAGCCTACATAGGCCTTAACACAAAATGGATTTTTAAAACATGATTTTAGTTCAGTGCAACTTTGCTTGACATATGTTTATGTAGCACAAGGCAGTGCAATGCAGATATGCCTTAGCTATTGCGTGGGGAGCTAGCTTAGAGCTGGAAGCAAAACTCTTTGGCCAGGCTAATAAACACCAACTTTGTTCAAAAACGGGTCTTGCAGAGATACCTGTGCTCAGTGGGCATTCCCACATAGCAAAAGCCAGTGACCTTGCCACAAAGGAGAATCTGGCTTGTAATTTCTAGTGGCACACAAATACACAGCTAAGCCAGTGGGCTGAGAAACCTCTCAAGTTCATTGTCATTGCATCCAATAATGGCTCATTAAATTTAACAATACAGGCTCAGAAAATACTTTATTTTGCTAATATGAACAGACAAGGCACTTTCAAAATGTCTCGGCTTTTTGTACATTATCAGTATCACTCAGCAGGAATTGGTTCCTATATCTCAACATGTAATACTCAAAGAAAAAGAACATGTGAAAGTAACATGATCTAACTAAAAAATCCCCCTATCTGAGTTTCCCAAAGTCCAATTTCATTGTTGTGTACATTCAGTGATTGCTTCAAAGACTAATCTATCTGCATCAGAAACTTCTATGTCACGCTTTTCAGTGAAGTGCCTGTCAGAAAAAATTTGCTCCATTTCCCAGTGGAATATAAACTTTCACTTTGAAGATACGTTTTCAAGCAATCTCCCTTACGCCTCTTCTATAAGAAAAGAGTCATTCTTGATGTAATACAAGCGTTTATTATAAGCATTCCCTTGTAAAAGGAGTTTTAGACTCTGTAAAGTAGGAGGTACTTTGTTTTCATCAAACTGGAGCTATTCTGCTGAACGGTACAGAATCACGCCGCGTGCTGGAAGACTTTGCTCTTTGTCTCCCTTCTCTTATTAAACACATGGTTCTCTATTAGCTGACTCGACCAGTTAGCTTTTCTTATGTTAAACACTCATGGAAAGATTAAGGCTCAGATCTGTCCTGTATTCCTGTGCGTTCCAACTGCACTCAATGCTATTTGCATGAGAAGCAATGTTAAGACACTATCTGATTAAATTTTGGGCATGGTATTATGTGACACGGTTGCACATTACAGTGGGGGCCTAGGCTTAACAAACAGAAGGGTCCTTCCTCTTCTGTAGCCTAAGTTCCTAAGGGAAAGGACCACTCATGAGAAAAAAGGTCCTCAATAAAAAGCCCGTAAATGATGAAATTTGATCCTTAAAATCTTATCAAAGACTTTTCTCTAAGCCACGTTGTACTCCATGGAATACAATGCCACGGTAAATCTCACTGTGTGTTCTACTTGTAAATAAACAAAACAAACGGTATGCCTGGAGAACATACCTGAAACCTTAAAGATAATGAGTTTTAGGACTGAGAATGTCGTGTATCTCTAAGTGTCAGTTAAAAAAATTTATACATTTTGCAGAGGGAATGAAAATGAAAGCAACTTGCCATAAACTTAGCTCTCACAAATGAGTGTCTTCTGGTGGACTGGTATTGTAAGAAAGAAGTTCAGATACCACCTTTTTAAGATGTGTAAATAATCTCCATAGCCAGGCAGTTTCAAGAGAACCGGCATATCTGCCTAGGCACAATGATTGCAAAACTCTTCCCCCTCCTCAGCACCCATGAGATGCCCAAAGCCTAAAAAACGGAAGACCTTTAAGGATGTCAGAACCTTTTTTGAACAAACATCAGGGAACTCTGGAAGGCAACTTCAGCCAGGGCCTCCCTGATGTGCCTCCTGTAGTCTGCCAGGACAGCTGCACAAGAGGAAAATGTTTGGTCATCTCAAACACAGAGGACGCACTCTATTTTCAGTAGCAACCCCTCCATCCCCCTGCCTGCAGCACAAATGTCCAGGTGCTTCTGAGGATCAGGTTTGGCCCAGGCAGCCTTGAGTATGTTTATAACCCTTTGACCTTTTCTTCTTCCTTTTTTAAGCTCTGTTATTTCTGTTTCAAACACTCACCTTCTCCATCCGAGGACGGACAGATGGATGGATCTGCAACTGGTGATCTTCCATTCATTGCCAAGGTGGAAAAAGTCAAAGGATTCAGTTAGCAATAGAAATCTGCCCCCCAGCATTGCTTGCAATAATTGGCACATACATACCCTGGATGAAATGACCACAGTCCTCATTCTCTCTCTGAATGCACAAGGCCTTTGGATGAGTAAGCAGCACCCTGCTATCAGTGAAGCAGCTGCATAACATGCAGGTGCTCTGGAGAGAATTAGCTCTTCCCAGTGATATCAGGATTGACTGATATTAAAAAAAATCCACAGGAAAAAAACCTTATGGAGCTTTAAAAAAATATCTCTCCATCTATCCGTGTGTTAATCTTTCCTTAACTTTAACTGCACTTTGTTGATGATCTCACCCCTATCGTACCTGAAATAAGAGACGATAAGTCTTTTGGCAAGATCAAAGACCAAAATTTATACCAGGGCAAGAACCTGTGAAAATTCTTGAAGAAAATCTATTTCTGATATAAAAATTCAAGTTGTACAGGTTTTGTTTAATCTTTTCAGAATGCTTATTTGACTAAGATTTACATTAACATACATTATTTCAAAACTGTACAGCTCGCAAGCCAAAGTATAGTCTTAATACTCAATAATTAATTTTGTTGCATCTCCTGTGATGGATACTAGAAAATCTGCTGTTACCAGGTTCTGAAAATGAATCACACATGTGATAAGGGGAGGAAAAAAAACAAGCAATGAAGCTGTGACCCAGAAAGAGACACCTGCTCCTGCACTCATACCACCTCAAGCCACCTTTATTAGAGCTCTCCGCACAAACATTATCATCCTCTGTCCTGCAAAGCTGGGTATCTGGTGAAGAAGTTCTGGATTGGGACTGCCAAGTGAAAGATGGTTATTTTTCTGGTGGGTTCAGTGTCAGGACTAAGGGCTTTAACTTCACTACTCCTATTTTAAATCCTTTTGGACGTCTCAGCTTTGACACCTGCATCTAGAAATACTCCTCAGAAATGCTGCCCTTCCTCACAGCAGCTTTGTAGGGCTTAACAACTTGACACATGCAGAGCATTTTTAAGATGTACCTTATATTCAGCTTTATTATTACAGTGCTGGATGTTCACTTTTCCTAAGACAAGGTACCAGGTCTCCTAAATAAAATACTTCTAGGCACTTTATGGAAATAAAATATTAAAAATAGGACACTAAAGACCTACTTTGGACTCTCTCTTATCTCTGCATGTACACAACAGTCAAGCACAGCTTCATTTAATTCTGTGTTAGCCTAATTGCTGGGTACCTACCACGTCCATCTGTGTGCATTATAGTCAATACACGCACTGAGGGCTTAATGAGTCAGACACCTGCTCAAATGAACAAATGGCCTAGAATTATCACTGGTAATATCGTCCATACATTTAAGCTGCTCTTAATTTAAAAGGAGTGCCAGTGCACGAAAATAAATGGAGATGCATACTAGAACTGATTAGATTACTCCAGCCAGGCTGCATCAGTAGTAACAGTGAGATGTCCCTGGGCCCCTCCCCTGGCAATGCAACCGGAATGGCTGCACCCACACAGCTGAAGAGTGAGAGCCTTCAAAACAGGGTAGTCTTGTTGGCAACGTTCCTGCCAAAGGCACCTGAGATCCTGGCGGGGGGGAAGGCTAGTTGACCCGGATCACAGCCATGATGGGGACTGCTTTAAATGTGTAATAGCATAAAAGGCCAAATCTCACTGCCAAGAAATGTTCTCTGGCACTGTTTAATTTACCGTGATATAATTGCTAGTGACCCCAGAACAGCAAAAGCGTCTGAAGAGCTATAGTGCACAGGGCGGGGGAAGCCATTTCAATTCAACTCCTGTTACACAAAAATACCATCTTCATGTTTCCATACCATCAATATAGTTCTCATGCAATTTTCTGTTCTCAGAAAGATTTGACTATTAAGTAGCTTACTCTGAGTAACTATAGATACTCCCGAGTCAAACATCCCAAACAGCCTCCTACAGCCAGAAGAGTTGTTATGGTTGTGTTTATGGTGACATTTCAGAAAAAATAATGCAGGGGAATAATGAACAAAAGCATAGATACAACAGGATCATAAAAGCCTACTTCATACTCAGTACATAAACTGGCATTCCCAGCCTCATTTTCATTTTTGTTACTTGAAGTATTTAGCTGACGTTTCTCTCAAGGGTTTTTTTCAAGGCCTGAAGGAACACAGCTTCCAATATAGGCCTTTTTCAAAGCAGATTTTGTGGCACTCCTTAATTAATACTGTGTTTTTACCAGTGTGGTACTCCTGATTGCCCTCATTACCCTAAGCCACCGAGACTGTGAACTGGCATTCTTTAATTCTGGCTCAGCTCTTGTACCACATAGCTAGTATACCAAGCTGTCTTCTTCCTCTGTAATAACTTCTACCTCTAGAAGAGCAAAACCTTCTTTCTGTGTTGGCACAGGTAGGAAGGTCCCGGCTGGGGGTTCTAGCTCACTTCTTGAATATTTCATCCTCTCCTTTCAATTCATTCCAACTTTGAATGCCATGTCCCTGGGTTCTGCCATTTCGGCACTCTCTTGTTCTCTTACATCAAATTCAAGTCTCTCTTCCTCGTAATTCCTACTCGCCTCACTTCTGCCCTGCTTGAGAGACATTCCTTTATATTTGCTGAATCATCCTCCCGGCTTTCTTCACCTTATCACTTATACCAGTCTTACCACTGACTACTAATGGAAAAAATGACCATGATTTTCCCACTAATACTTAACAATGTTCTTCCACAACTACTGTGGAACTCCTGTGCAGACCCAGTTCATGTACTTCCACCAGAAAAGCCATCAACTAATTAACACCAGGATAAGGACTAAGATGGACTGCTAAGGCTTGGAAGGTTTTTTATATAAAAATGAGAGGGTGCTATCAAATTCTTGCTGGTACATGCCCAAAGACACAGGATGCATATGTGTGCGTGTGTGTTTGTATGCATGTATGCATATATATAAATGCATATTCCTTACTACTGTAAGTCTTCTCCCTTTTCCACCTATTACATATTGCACTCCATTTGTGCATATTGTAATGCTTCTCTCTTTTATAATCAGAAACAGCATCTGTCTCAATGTTACTGGAGTTCTAGAGGGGTTCTTAGATTATACTTCATCACAGACATTTTGTTTTAAGGCTGTCTGTGGTAATGGCTTGCCATAAGATAACATGCGGAAATGGAACATGTCCAAGCAATGTGGCTGTTCCTTTAATTTCATCCAGTAAGAGTAATGAAAGTTTTTTTCACCATTAGATAAGACATCACTACCATGATGAAGTATTTTAGGAATATTAATATCAATAATATCTCCTCTAAAGTTCAAAAGTTTAAAAACATGCAAAATTCCCCACTGTATTTATCACAAGAGAAAATATTTTGAGACAGAACCAACACTCTGAAAAGCAAAGCCAACTCTGCACACTGAAATTTAACAAGTGAAAGTACAGACAGCTGGTCATAGATAAGCAATTTCCTTGGTTTCCATAAAGAAGCCACTCACCTACACTGCTGACTTACTATATATTAAATAATTCAGTCCCCTGCTTTTAATGAGTGATTTGTTTTAGAATATGAATTTCCAACTCTTTGTTACATGCCCTTCACTGGCTTTTATACAGCTATAAAACCATGACATAAACCAGAACACAATCCATCATGCAACATAACCTTTTGTAAATACTGTAATAGACTATACTTCAAATGCGAAACTAGTATACAAGCACTGAATTTGGAATGCCTATGCCATACAACTCTTTTGTGGTGGCAGAAGGAAAAATCATCCTTAAACTAAAATTGAATGGAGTGACTAGTTCAGCATTGCTGTTCCAGACATTATGCTACATGCGTTGCTGGTAAGCCAGAAAGAAAATTAAATTTAGGCTCTTAACCATGAAGTATCATTCCAACACGCTTTCAATTCTTGGCAGTCTTCACATGTGTAGGAATCCAACCCTGCATGGACATTGGAAATGGTTTGACATTAGAAACTGCAAAGGCCACAAGATCAAGAGAAAGACCCAGTCAGACTGAGGTTCAATTTTACTTAAAAGATCACCCCATCTGCCCACACTGGTTGCAGCAGCAGCACCTCTCTGCTTCCTGCTGAGCAGATACTGCCCAAAAGTCCTTTTGACACAACAGTTTTGCAGTGACTGAGAACAGGCAGTGGAAGATCCAATATACTACCCCTGTGCCATAACCACCTTCATATCATACCACAGAAATACGAGCCTACTTCTAAGCTTTGTAGTGCATTCAGAACACACTATACAGTATATCATTTTGGCAGTGATCTGCTGCTTTTCAGTGCCTTTCCGGAGTAGATGTGTCACCAGTCTCTGTTCTCTCAGATGTCAATATTTTGCCAATGCCCCGATGGCTCCCATGGGGGGCCTGGAAAGGATTAGAGATCCTGTAGCCTTCCTGTTCATGTATATGCAGTGACACAAGGGTGAGACCAACACATTTAGGTCTGCAGTATGCCAAAGGAGAAGCGGACACATGATACTACATTTTTTCACAGGGACCCTGTTGTTAGCATTCAGCAAAGGTCTGGTATGGAAAGGATTGGCTTTATTCAGATGAGTCCAACCATGTGTAACAGAATTTGGTAAATAAGATATTTCCTCTCCTCAAGTTTCTATTTGCACATTTATTTGGGATTTTGCAATGTTACTTGGTCTAGTGTTGCTCACACCCTTGAAAAGAGGGAGGAAGCCAACAGTATTTCAAGTTTGAATGAAGGCAGTGATGATCAGCAGAGTCTTTTTCCATTCCTAATGGCTCGGGGGAAAGTACTTTTTCCTCTCAGATGTGGATCTCTTCAGAATCGTCCATACCACTAAGGGACCCAAGGAGCTTAATGGGGAGTAGCATACAGTTACTCTTTAATACAGCAGCCCTTCTAAATGCTACACTAAGGGATAAGCTAAGTTTTAGCTCTAACATGGATGTTTTGTGTGCTGCATTAGCTTAATGACTGAGCTCAGGATGTGATTTAATCATGATAGTGGCAGTCCTTGAAATGCTGCCTCATTTGAAAATCAGTGAATTAGAATAAAAAGACTTTTTCTGCTGCCACAGTTGAAAACAGTAGAAACATTTGGGATTCAGCATCCAGAATTCAGTTTTCTCCTGTCCTGGGAAGAACATTTTTAATTGAAGACTATAGAACTTGTCACCAAGAGTTTAGAAAGCTTTCTATCGTATCTCAAGGATATTAAATAAGTCAAGCTTAGCACAAATGTGATTTTATTTCCAAACCAAACAAGTCGGGCTTAATTAGAAACCTAGAAAATAGGCACATTTTTACAGAAGGTGAAACTTCTCATAGGACGTGGATGCAATGTCTTTTCAGTACATTGTCCACACTCAGCTATACTGTTACAGATGGTATGTAATATTTGCTGCATGCTCCAGAAACTGCCAAATGTTTTCCATAACCCCTCTTTTTATTAAAATATTCCAGATACATCTGTACTGCACTAAATCCTATGCTGCTATTTGGCATGAACTGTATCTTCAGACTGTTCTGCAGAGTTAAACTGTGCCAAGACTGAAGTATTGATTGCTACTTATTGTACACTGCATACTAATAAATCCTATCTCTGTGTCCTGGCCAGCCATATATATACAGTCCCGGAGAAATCACTTCTGCATTTTAATAGTCCTGTCCTAATGGAACAAGGCACTAACAAGTGCCTTTCATAACTCTGTGAGATGAAGAAATTGATCCAGCTGAGCCATTAGCATATACACAGTAAGCAAAAGCAACCAGCTGCCACATCTTCTGTTTAGCTCACGGCGCTGGAACAGGGGTGTCTCCACCTGGGCTAGAAGCTATGACCAAGAGAAAGAGAGAAGCTGAAACAGGCAGAGGCTAAAACTTCTCCACGGTCCTGCATGAAGGACAGACTTTATATCGTGCCACATTTTCACATAATTTTTTATCCTAGACTTTAGCATACACTGACTCCTTTTTTCCAGGTAGTTATCATTCTAACTCAGCAAGCTTTGGGGGACAATTCAAAAGAACAGTTATTGCACACTAAATTCTAAAATTATACAGATGTTCTTATGGGAAGACTGACTCATGAATCTGGAAATAAAGAGATCTTACTGTTAGATCACCCTGTCCTATTAAACTTCAGACTAAAAGTTGTTATCTTGGTTTAATTTCACCCTGAACATTAATGTTCCCCATCGAGTTGCCTGGACACGCATCCATTTTGGAGACACTATTGACATATCTGTATTTTGTGAGAAGTCTGAGGGAGAAAAGTTGTTCAGTTGGAGTGTGGAAAAAAAGTAGAATGAGAGAGGGATCCTTTTCAAGTATGTCACTGCAAATTGACTACATTTCTGAAGCAGCTCACAGTGACTTATAGGGCCAGTTACTTTTCTTCACTAATTACCAAGCAATGATACATTTGGGTGGATCAAATGTTCACTTTCAGTGCCTACTCAGTATCATTTTTAGCTCTGTTTACTGAGGAAATGAAGCCTATTCTGTCACATTTGGATGTCTATCTGTTTGTCCATCCTAGTAATACTTGGCTGACTTCCATCAAATCTGACACTTAGTAGAGGCTTTAATAGATAATAGGAGACAATTCAATTGCTCAGACAAGCATCTAGAGCTATTTTAGATGTCCACATGCATCCTCTAACTGCTGCTCCAGAGAGGTGCAGGTCTTCAATATATTTGGTACCTTAGCTCCAGTCCCACATGGAAGTCTCTAGGGCAGCACACCAGCTTTAGGCAATGACATAAATGTCTAAGCACCTGAATCCTGCCCTAAATTCCAACAAGTCTTGTGAAACTCCATCGCCTGCTGAGTTAACGGTCACAGCATAAAGCTTAAAATTTATCCATCATCTTAAAGTGCCAGCTGGCAGCATACATGCAGTTCAGAGGTGGCCACAGCCAGGTACTGCCTCTTTCAATCTGGTAGGTCTGGGTGTGGAAGGGCCTGAAGATCCTGTGAAGAGGCATAACATTAAGTAGAGAGGGAACTGCAGGAATGACAGGGCTCTCACAAAAGTCATGCTGGGGAGGCTGCTATTATTGCAGTGAGGTCAAGGCTGGAAATCAGACATAGACTTAAAGAAAACCAGACTTCCTTATTTCCACTGTTTCCCCTGTTTATGGTATAATAAGCTGCTTATATTGCTGCTCACTAATCTCTTCAGACACAAATAACCCAAACGGCCCTGATTCATTTGCAGACTTTGCTAATAATTTTCCCTTGCAGCTCAGCAGTAATGGTACTCCTAAGGCAGACCCAAGGCACGGCTGCAGAAGAAGCCCCTGCAGGGGTGTTCCTGCCCCCCGGGCTTCGGTCAGGGCTGTCACCTGTTATAGAGACCCAGTTCTGAGGAAGGCATCTCTCTCTCTGATGTTTACTGTAATGCAGTAGTATATTTACCAAATTTAAACTGAATTAATATTCAAGGACTAATTTAACCCATTGTTCTGGCTGCCTGGTTCTAATAATGCAGAGATTAATTCCTAACCAATAAAATACTAAAGTGCATTTTTAAATCCCATTGTGATCAATTGGCCATACCCGAAGACAAACAGACCCTACAACTTTGTTGAATACTTCTGGCCTGAGCGTTGAATACTTCTGAGTGAGGAAAGGTGCACGTTTAGCCTACATTAAGCATCTCATTTGTACATTACTGTGTCAACCATATGCATTGTGATAACTTTGTCTACAGAATTTACTGTCCCTAAAACTTGCTAAAACCCCTAACTTTTCTTTTTAAATTAGAAGCTTACTGTACTTTAATTTTTTTTGCTATGTACTCTGAGGTTCCCCAGAATTCATTGGAGAACCAGTGAGACTGAACAGCTTTGTAAGTAACCCTGATAAAAAGGGTGGAAATGAGGACAGGAAACATCAGAATGATCATTCGGAAATGAGACAAAAGTGTAACTTAGTGTGGACCTATGATCCTGTTCCACCCTGAAGTCTTATACCAGCTCCCCTGGAAATAACGACAGCACTCTATCTGAATTCAGAGCCTCACATAAGGCTCCAAGTGACTGCCATTTATCACGGGAACAATCAAGAACTTAAACTATATGAGATCTTCCCATCTTATGACCCTCTTGCTGCTTCTTCACAACACCTCAGAGCAGGAGAACCACTGGTGCATTAACATACCACTATTTTAACATACGGGATTTTGGAGCTCCCATTTGGGCTCACTTGGCAGGTATCACTCAGCAGTATTTTGCTTCTAGTCATCTGCCAGCCATGGAGGGAGAGGCAGGGCAGGGCTGTGGGCCCTAATCTCCTAAAACACTGCAGAAAGGGCCCAGAGCTCATCTGTCAAAGCAGAGAGTTAAGTGCCTTCTGCATGTTCTGGTGATCAGATATAGATACTGGCAACGGATGTAGAAGTGCCACATTAACCTCATTATCTGGTGCTTACACTGGCAAGCAAAAGAAAATCATAACAATATACCCTTGTTCTTTTTGCATTTGGAAAACTTTGAATGCTTTTCTACATATGGCTGATTAAAATTGCAAATTTACAAAATTGTTTGTCATGGTATATTTGACTAATAAGGAAAAAAAACCACCTGGCAAGTTGTGTAACAGAAATGCTTTCAATGGTTCTTGCTATCTGCAGTTTGCAGTTCTCTCTGGCATTACTGATGTCTAGTCCACCTCTTTCAAAGCCCCAGTGCATTAAATCATTTTGTAAATTAAAAGACATGTGCTATCTCCAGCAGACAAAGAGTGGATAGGAGATCTTCCAGGCTAACACCAAGCCTTCAAAAAGCTTTTGAAATCTCATTACTCGTGTACCTAATGGACAGAGTAACAGTTGCTGCATGGTCTTTTCTCTTTACTATGCATTGCACATAACTGACATACATCAACACTCACTATGTTGGTAAACGGGGTGGATAACCTGCCAGCTTTGATTCTCCTCAATACAATTTTCCATAATGTAGGGAATTTCTGTTTACATATTATAAAAAAAAAGTCAATGTAGTTCAAGAGGACTGCCATACTGTATATCATAGTATATTTGAAGTGTGACCAGAAAGCCTCATTACAACCACTTCACTTTATCCATTACCTAAAGCACCATAAAATATATTTATAGCAATCCCAATTTTTCCCTCATGTCTTTCTCAAAAATCCAAAGCCATTTAAGCATGACCAAGGTTTGGATTCATTAATGTCTAATGAAGCACCAGTGCCAGCTGTAGCCTTCAGGGCACTGAAAATCACTTTCTCCCTCACTCTTCCTTCCTCCTTCCCTTCCTCTCTCTCCCCAAATGAGGTCTGAATTCACACTGATCTGTTCTTGACTGCAGACACCAATAGAATCTTTCTTCCCTGCAAACCTCCCCATCCTAAAGAAAAAAATCCAGAACTTAAGGCTACCTTACATAAGCTTTGACTTAAATTATATATGGATTCAAATATTATAGCACATACACAATTACGACCTCCTAAGTTACATTTTCTTACCAAGTCAGGTTAAAAAATCACTTCAGGAAAAAGTCTGCCCGTTCCTGAATTAACACAGCAGCATTTAGCAAAATATGCTAACCAAGACAAAAGCTGGATATTCCATAAACATCTAGACATTGACATTCTAGAAAGAGCAATGGAAGTATTTTCAGAAGTACACTACATTCATCTAACTAACTCTGTCCTACCAGCCGGGGGGATCCCTCACCCCCCTCCTCTTTACCTAGTGAGAATAAATCAAGCTGTAGCCCTATACGTAGTACCGATTGGTACTACAAACAACTACTAAAGTGGTAGTTTGACAAATGATCCCAACAGGGCAAAGAGCATTGCTGAGCTCTTCCAATTGTTTTCTGATTGTCTTCAGCAGTCTTCTGACTGCAGAATTTAGTTTGAATCATTGCCAAAAAAAAAAAAATACTGACCATCATCCAAACTCATGGAGCTGCTTGGCCCTGTAACAACTTTACCTCAATCCCCTTCCTTTTATTTTTGTTTTATTTGTCTTGGGAAGTATGCGAAAGCCTGCTCTCTGCTATGCACCCGCCTTGCCTCAAAAAGCCACAGGACCCAGCGCTTGGAGCTGCCTATTGACAGCCAGGCTCAGGGAAAGGAAGCCGTGTGCCTGCATGGAGAGGTGTGTTTCAGACCCAGAGACCTTTTATACAGAGCAGATGGGATCAGCATGGGATGAGGATACTAACTTAATCCCACGACTGTAGGGAACCGCAGGGAACTGCTAAGAGATGCAAATTTTGGCTCAGCTCTGAAGGAAGAACCAACACATCCATTTGCTATCTTTGTTCAGAGTGAAGGGGCTCTCTCTGTGTAAGCCCACTAGCATTACTGGCTAGTAATTGCTGGACAAAATTTAATTAAAAAATCCTGATTCATAAAACTCATAACACGTTGTGGAGTTGTGTTCCATTAGGACTTTAGCTGAATCAAATTCAAGTTTCCATTGGGAAGTTGACTCGTGAGCCAGTAGCGGAGCCGTAAAGCCCATCTCTCTGCAGCGCATGGTACCCCAGTGCAGGGCTGCTCCACCAGCACTTCCAGACTTTCTGTCCTGGAATCAGCAACCTGAGAGCCCCAAAACACTTCAGAGCCCAAATTCAAGCTGAGATGAACTTTTGGATCCATGGAAGACCTCCTTCTCAGACTACGCCAAGTCTGGAGCACCACCATCTCCACATTTCTTTGGCAAATGGCTTTGCATGCTGATGTCATGAAGGAGGCATATTCCACTGCAAAAATACCATGTTGTTATTTGCTGTGCAGTTTTTTTCCTTAGAGAATTTCTTCTAGAAATTTTGACAAATCGGATTTAATTTCAAACTGGAACAAAACCAAATGTGAAAATAATGACGTGTTTCTCTGAAGCACATTTTCCTGGGTTTGGCCAGCTCTGATTAAGGTGAACTAAGAATGAAGGTCCTCAAACTGTATGTCCATCATTTATCTTCCAACAGGGAATCAGCCTGTTCCAAAAGTCCCAAATACACGTGCCGAGCAATTCAACTTGCCTGAACAAATTGATGAACGAAGAGCTGAACTAAATGTGTACATGGGAGCAGGCACAGCATCGTGACTTGTGAGCTGTATTATCCTGCAGTCACAACATGACAAGCAGGTCCTGCGGCCAGACTGCACTTTAGCTTGGGAAGTAGTTTGCACAGGCTGGTTTGCAGCTTTCTTTGGGACTAACCAAAAGAAGACTGAGAACTGCCTTTGAAAGGCAGACACATTGATTTGTCATACCATTCAGGTGTCAGATTTCTAGTTCAACGGGGGATTTAATTTACTTTAAAAATCCAAAGATTAATTCCCTTTGTTTACTCCCTCCTTCACATCCAGCTCTTGCAACACTTCATTCTTCTTACATGTTTTTGAAATTCATATGCGTTCTTACTGGGAACAAGAATGATATTAAATTCCTGAGTGACTGGGTGGCTCACCAGGATTTCTTTATGACTAATGAATTTTTTTCACTCCCTCAAAGCTTCATCATTAAGGCCATTGTTTCCCCAAGGAGATGTCCTCGCGCATCCAAAAATCGCACGACGTTCTTCCCATGTACTTTGTGGCAGATGCAGCTGAGTTCCAAACACCTGTGGAGACTCAGCTACTTTGTGAATTGGTATCAGCCATTAGATGGTAAGCTCTAAGGATAACATCTGCTCACGTAACTGCACTCTTATTCCTCCTCCTCCTTTTCTTCCTGTTCTCATTCTACAAAGTTTATGGCAGGGTTATATAATTTTTAAAAAAACTATGACTTACTCTCCATTAGAATCATTAGGTACATGACGAAATGTGCCTGTGAAACTGCAGATTGTGACAAAATGGGATTTCTGGATCTTTGTCTCACCCTTCTGCTGTTCAGCTGTCTCTGACCTCCCTCTGTAGCCTCATCATTCCCACATATTTTAAAGGAACAAACTTTTTGGGAAGGGGTGACCATGTTAATCGCAAAGGTAAAAGCAATCTTTTCTTCTCTATTCTTTCCAGAAAGTCTGTTTGCTTTCAACACAAAAAGCTTTCTGTTTCTAAATTTGTGAGGGTGAGGAGGTCAGTAGATATTCAAGCTCTTGCAAGTCTTGAGTGATGACAAGTGAGAACAAATATTTTTCCTTTCTTCTGGTTTTACTTCAACTTCTGTAAAGAGAGAACAAAGCCCTTTCCTCTGAAAAAAAATTGGCTGTTTGATGAGATGGCAGCACTGAGTAAGTGATAACATGAGATCTCTTTGACCTTTTCCTGTGACAAAATTAAGTAATAGTTATAAAAGAATTTTAAAAGTGGCAGAAGAGGAGCTATTATCCATTTCCCATGTATTTAGTTGTTATACCAGCTTCTCACACAGTCTAGCACCTTGCAGCTGTTATTGGTTGTTTTTAGCAAGTGTGCTTTATGCCTCTTCCCTTCCAAACGCAGGTTTTCCTCTTTCTCCAGATAACAAACCTTTGGGCTTGTACAGCTTCACAACCTGACATAAATGGCCAGGGCAAGGCCTGAAGAAATCCCTTTCTTCTGTATGCAGCACCCCAAGCGAGTCCTATTAGAGCAGTCAGGAGGAACTTCTCAGCTTCTCTCCACTTCACCAACCTCCTGCCCACCCAAACCCTGCTCCCATCCTGCAGGGGCAGCTCTGCCTACTTGGTTTCTCTGACTCCTGCCCTCTAGATGAAGCTCTTGGCACAAATAGGCCTGAGAGCTGAGCCAAAACTTCCTTTGGGCCTTTTTGCTCTCAGCACGTGCTTCTGCAAGCCCATCCTCTGCCAGGCAAAGAAGAGATGTGGCTGACCCCAGGACAAAAAACGATTGCTGTCAGGACCCAGAAGGACTGTTTCTGATCTCAGCCCATTTTTTGGAGGGTGGGGGTTATTTTAGTGTCTTTGCTCTGCTGTTAATCATTAGTGATAAGGGATCAATGGTGTCCTTTCCCAGGGAACAGAAACATGAAGTCTGTCTTCTTTGAGGATTTTGCAGGGTAAGATGTTGGCTGATAGCTAAAAGACTTCTTTCAAGGCACAAAAGGGAGTGTAAAATGCCTGAAGTTTGTGTGGGTTTGGGAGTGGACAGGGAAGAAAGAAGCTTTGTCAGCCTTTATTCCTCATTCTTTCTTCTTATTATTGACCAAACTCTCTAACTACACACAAACATGCACAGCTTATTACACACAGCTGCTGTTTGCGTTTTCAGTGTGGTGGTTGGCACCAGCCTTGATCCTAGCTTCTAGTCACTGTATATGTAACTCAGGTCTACAGAGCACTAGTGACACTACGAAGGACTTTTGTGGAAGTCAAGGGCAAAATTAGCCAAGTCCCCTTCAAGTCACTGAAATGATAATGAATGTCAGAATCATACCCTGGCTGTTCACAAATTGGTGCCATTAGCAGGAGAAAGCGCATGCTAATCAATAAGCGTTGGCACTTAATGGCTCTGAAGTATTGGTGGGCTGGCAATTTACATCTGCTCACAGCACTGTACCTAGTCACAACAATTTACCGATCTCTCCTGCTGCAATCCACCGATATAAATTGTCAGGCAGGCACTAGATAATTCTTCCTTCCAGTCTCATAAATGACTCTTACAAAGGTCTGTTTAGAAATCAATAAATCTTATACGAGGAATGGGTAAGGAGGCAAGGTGCTGTTTAATTAATAGGTAACTGTCATAAGGTAACATGTTTTCCCCATCAGATTTCTTTGTTGCGACTCTAGATTTCCTCAGAAGACCACTCATGGTACTTACACATCCTTCTGAACGTGCAGAGACCAGTTTTCAATTTATTCAGTCCCATCTGAGGCGCTTGTGTTCCTCAGGTCTCCTGAGAGCCAGCTTCCTTCCTCTTGCTCAGGATCTGCTCAACTCAAAAGGCTCTATAGCCTACTGCAATTCCAGCCTGGGAGCCCATCCCTGGGCAGCCCACACCCTTGCCCTGTGGTTGCCCAGGGAAAGGCAGAGCCCCCCTCACCAGGGCACAGGCTGTGTACTGCAGACTGCGCTGGTGGCCTTACTCAGAGGAAAAATCCACTTCCAACTTTTCCCACTGAAGACTGCACTCACGAGCTCCAGCTAGCTCACTTCCAAGAAGATGGACTTTGTGGAACTACTCTCCTATAATGGAAACTTCTCAGAGAAAGAGCATGTCACAGAGCTTTCCCAGAAATAATCACCATTTCTCTCCCAGCTGCCAAGGAAACCAGCAATGAACCCTTGCCAATGTACAGCGCAGCAGAGAGAAAGATTTGCGCACACCTGAAGGAGTGTGAATGCTCTTCTCTAAGAAAATTTTCAAGATTAGTGACATGGACTACTTATACAAAAAAACACTTGCAGGAAGGTTCACCGAGTCCCTTACTGATCTGAGACAATGCAAGGGATATGTACACTCACGCTTCACTGCAACATGGAAATGGGAGTATCACAACATCATTCAAAAATTTACTGTTTGGCATCATACCTTCTCTTGCCCATCATTTTTAAAAATCATAAAAACACCTTAAAAAGAGCATTTTACTGTATTTTTGTTCTCTTAAAACAATACCTGAGATTTTGTCCCTGAGATACATTTATTCATTTTTGATAGCCTGTTCCCCAGTGAGTTTAGTTTTGTCTGGCTTTTGGACAAAACATAATTATAGAGATGACAGCCAATTACATGAATAGTTACAGTCTGCAGAACCAAATCTCAGTTTCTCTCAGGATTCTCCTTTATTAGCGTATTAGACCACTGTCTCAGCCACTTGATGCGGGAGAAGGAATTACAGATGAAATGAGAAGTAGCTTGAGAGCTGGAGAAGGCCCATGGTATACCATCAATGGGGAATGAGACAGCAGAAATTTATTGAATCTCATTCTCCACAATTGAGCTTCAAGAAGTCTGAAATTGTATCCCATGGTCCCCTTATTAAAATTATTAATATCTGGCATAGAGAATGATCTTCGAGTCTGCACACTAGACTTACAAGACATGGTTGCCATCAAGCAATTCACTTAATCTCTCTGTTCCTGAACACTGTGTAGAACAAGGACAATAGCAGTGCACTCAGAGGCATTTTGGGAGGACAAATGTATGAGGATTGGGAGAGAGCTCAGAAGCTATACTGCTGAGGACAAAGTAAGTTTATTGACAGAATTTACACAAGTTATACGTGTGTTCTGCAGATTCACATTTTCACCCATTTAATTCAGTGCTTCTCTTTCATCGTAGAAGTAATGAGCAACTGAACGTAGAAAAACGCATCACAGTTACACTGTGGCCTAGATTCTCAGCTGGCCTGAACTCTTCTCTCTTCACTGATTTCAAGGTGTGTAAGAGACTGAAGTGTTAACAACAATTGTCTCAAAGCTTGCTTGTGTGTGTTTATCTGATAAGACCAAACAGCAGACCACTCTTTTGTCTGGGAAGACCCAAGGGCAGACCATGCTTTGACTTAACCAATGCCACCAGCTTGCAAGGAAATTTGTGCAAACTGGCTGACCACTAGCTTGCAAGGGAATGTGCAAACTTGCTGAAGCAGCAGGCCGTTCTCTGGCTCATCAGGATGTTGCCCTGGATAACCGGACCGAACCGAGAGGGCAAACTCCCTCTCCAACACCAGATAAAAGACGGCACAACGAAGCCTGAGTGTGGCCACCTGAAAGGGTTAAAAACCACAAGAGCAAGAGAGATGTTGTAAATACCTTAGTCACTCAATTAGACCAGAAGACACCCTGTTGTGATTTAAGGATGTTGTGAATCCCTTGTTAGACTTAAGGGCGGCCTGATGTGATTTAGGGAGTAGCTAGAAGAACAGTTATAAGATAAGGGGGGCTCCGGGATAATCTCGTTACAGACAACTTGGCCTTGGAAGAAACAGGAGAATGACAACAGCAGTCTTGAAGGGCAACGTCTACGTGACCCTAGGACTGAGTTTGCGCAGAAGCAAAGGTCAATCAGCGAACACAGTGAGGAAGACTACGAGCCTTCATCTGAAGACCCCCAAAGACCACCACATGAGATGACTGCACATGCGAATCAGATATTTGCATATGTTAATAAGTTCCCAGAAATCTCATGTTTATGCATAACAATTCTCGGAAATCCTATTAATATGCATGATTGTATAGTATATAGTCTCTAAAAGTTCATTGACTTTTTGAGTGGGAGCACTTATGGTGGAGAATCCCCAGTGCTGCCCAGTGCTGCAATCATCAAACCCACCACCGAAGGACTGAAGACTGTGGACCAACGGGACGCCGCTGGATCCATGGTGGTGACTATCCTTTGCTTATCTCTCTGAACGCTTGCTTAACTTCCTCCTAATATTTCCTGCCTTTCCTATCGCTTTACTCTTTTATATTTACCTAATAAAACATCTGATTGGCGGCATATGACCTCGTCTGTGTCTTAATTTCGCCCTCGGGATCATTACGAACTTTCCCCGAGCCTGACAATCAGACCGGGTCGTAACAAGGTGTTGCAACAAATCTAAGGTACCCTGTAGTCGCCTTGATGTTTCAAATATTTGCAAATATCACAGATCATATGCAGGGAGTAGTGCAGAGGTTGAAGATAAAACAGTTTCTTATGTTAGGCTCACCCAAACAGTTGTGGATGCCCAGAGGACAGAGAAAAAAGAAGCAATCGGGCCAGAGGTATGAAAGCTCTGAAATCCTCTTGGAAGTGCCTGAACGTGAGTACTGACCTAAGAACAGGCACTTGGGGGTAGCGTGAGGAAGTCAGTAACCCAGAGAGCACACCCAGCTATGGAACTGCTCTCACGCTCTGCTGTAGCCACAGACAGAAACCGTTTGCATCCTGGCCAGGCTGAGCTGGTGTCCCGCTCCACAAACCACTTGTGAAAGTTTCAGGCTTCTGGAAACACTAGGAAGAAGAAGGAAAAAAAAAGTGGGCTATTTGCACCAACAAATTGCCAGTTATAGGTGAGACTCAAAAGGGACAGTGTCTTTAGATACCTGGAGACTTGCCTTCAAGCTCCCACTTTCTAGGTCTCTCTTGCTGTGGAAGCCAGCATGGAAAACTTTGCCTCACTAAGTAGGAGATACAGAGAGAGAGGGTACAGTGTCATGGAAACTCTTCTGCGTTCAGACAGCTCAGCATCACCGCCCTACACAAAAGCATCACTCAGGTCTGGGGGATTTTTTAAAATGGAAACCAACCTGTATTCAACCAGCTCCAGGGTGCTCTTGCATAAAAAAAAAACAGGTTCCACCCTGACTGCCTCTGCAAACGGGCACCTGGTATGGTTGTCAGAATGTGGTCATCCCCAGTAACAACTGGTTTTGTTTGGTGTCTTGTCTCTGAAAGTCATCTTTAGCAGAAACAATAGAAGAAGTAAGGCACCTCACAGAGCAATGTGACATTTGTATACACCTACAGCAGGCTTTGACTATTTACATTTATTTGAGATAAGATCTGAATTACTCTCATAGAGTTGAACATCTTGCATTTGGGCTTTTCCTCGGGCTCTGTTGCTTTCTCATCCATGCCCTACATTTTTTTAAATTAGGGTTGTCCTTTAGTCAAAATAAAATATTTATTTTAAAATAAATTCATAGATGTCCATAAACACCTTAACCAAATAAAAAAATCTTGCCTAAAATATGAGATTTATTTGGAGATGGTCAAATTATTTGAGGTCTTCAGGTCCTAGAGGTCACTGTACTATAAACTGATGTAGTCACTGGGTGGCACAGTGCAGCATGCACCAAAAACCTGGCACGGCTCTAGCAGCGGCTCCCTAGGGCAGGCACGTTGGCGCTGAGGCTGGAGGAGTAGATGTTTTGCCGCCTCTTGGTATGAAGCATTTGGTGACTGGAGCAACCTGCATGTGAGGGGTGCATACACTAAGTCACTGTGTCCTACAGAAACTACCATGAGCAAATGCTCAGTGCTGTCAATCATTTGTTTTATTTCCCTCTCTCTGTTCAAATTCAGTCTATTAGCCCACTAAAAAACACCGTTTGTCAACTACATCCCAAGTGTATTCTCAGCGAATCAAATAAGGTGCACCAGAGATACATTTAATGTTCAGATTCACTGGTTTAATTTTAGCAAGCTGACACTACTGCCTCATACTTCATCCTACTAACAGATTTATGTCTAGGGTTTTTGTTCATCCATTATTCCTTGCACTATTCAGTGGTTTGCCTTTCTTGCCCTTATTCTTAGCAGACGGGTGATGCGCACAGATCTCTCTCCGGGGCCAAAGACATTTTCAATTCTTCCTCCTGCCTTAATAACACATACAGACAACTTGTCTTCTGAGGGTTTTTTTACTGTATTTTGTTGCCTCTTATTCTACAAAAAGATATACTGCTATGAAAAGACTCATTGTAGTTGCTTTCTCCTGCCTTTATCCTCGGGGCACTGTCATTGTTATCTATTAGCTACAGAACAGCCTAAGTTTTTCATGTTTCTTAATAGTCTTGTTTATTATTTACTGTTTCTTTCACTAGAATATCAGCTCATCTCTGTTCTCTGCTATGTATCGCACTTTAAGCATTATGATTTTGCATTGTTGTTTCACCATCTTCTATAAAAGCACACAGAGGGGGGAGAGCCCATTCATTCCTATGGCTATGGAAAATGTAACCGTGGCTTGTACCGAGAGGGACTTTTCAGCATCAGACAGAGCATCTTTACCAGGATTTTTCATAAATACTCAAGTTCATCGGGGTTTCGTTTTTTAAGTCTTTTGCTTTACTTGAGACTGCCCTCCTTTGACAATGTAGTGAAAGTCTTTGATGATGCCTTGAAAGAATACACCAAGATATCCTTCCCTGGTTTTGCCTGTGACTGAAACAGAAGCTCTTGGGGGGGAGGGCTGAAAAGAGGGCTGCGTGGTGATACACCAGAGACAAGGCTCCAAATGAAATCCTGCTTCGTTCACTGTTTATATTCTCATTGAGCATGTTGTTTAGCATAATTCTGCACCACGTAACTAGATCCAGCTGCCTTTCGCCAAACCTTTAAAGGCATGGGTCTCTACATATTCCTTTTCCAGCAAAGTATAACAATAATAACTAATAAACAAATTACTGTTAGGCAAGTTCCAACATGTACAAGTAGCCTGCTAATGAAAATAACTTGCAGGGCTGAAAAAAAGCCCTTAAGGGCTCTCTTAAAGGACTATTAAGTTTCTCTTAGGGTTTTCTCCTCACCAGGAGCCCAGCAGTCACAAACAAACAACACTTTACCTAAGAGGGGGTAGAGCTTTTTGTTGTGGTGATGCTTTGTTCTGCTTTGTCAGTCTGACTAACACCATCCAGCTCTAGGCACCGCTCCACCCCTGCCAAATGAGAACGTATCTGCAACTACTACAGCTCCTCCAGGTTTGGCCCCAGTTCTGCACAGCTGAATGAGATATTTTTGTACTCAGGGAAGGGCAGGGAAGAAAAGAACGTTATTATCGGCCAGGCTCTTTCTGGAAATGGCAATTAATTGCTTATGGCCCATTTCAGCTACTGCTGGCCTTTCCCCACCAAAATATCATATTTCTTTTATCTCCAGACTACATCCAAATTCCCATTCCCTGCTTTTGCTGGCAATAGGGTCTTTAGGACAACAGCTTCAACCCCGCTGTTATCTGAGTAGTGCACATCCGTGGAGTCATCGGTGAGTTTATTTACACGCGCCCTGCCCGAGCAGCCGGCTCCCAGCGCCGGGCATGGCTGGGCAGTGACTCAGCAGCAGGAAGCCTGAATGTTAGTCCTCCTCAGCCCACATCCAGGGCATCGCTGCTCCCTAACAGTCACCAGGGCACCACAAAATCCTTCTGATAAAGACACAGCCCCCTTCCTACCGCACCCCCCTTGCCCATACTCCATCCCTGCCACGCGAAGCATTTTACAGCCCCTCTCCTTTTCACTCCTTCCCTCTCTCCACAGAGGTAACAGTGAGATTTTGGAGAAGCAGAGACCCAACAGCAAACTTCACCGAGTTTTTACCCAACCCAGCTAACAAAGGCAAACTCAGCGGGGAAGCACAGAGGTTTATTCTGAGCGCTCCTTGTTTTTTTGCTTCCAGCAAAAGATTTTGTTAGGTCTTACTTTACCTGCGTTTGAAGGCACAGAAGCGTATGAAGGCAAAGGCTGATAAAAAAAGAGCATAGTCTTTTTTTTCCCCGCATTTACATCTCAGTAATATCCTTAGACTACATTACATATATATATGTGTACTATATGCAGATAATGCTGGACTGCTTCTTGATCTGCTTCAGTCCCGTGAGCGCGTTTCAGCTAAAATGGCTTTATGGCACCCTTTCACCTCCTGGTTTCTCTCGCCCCCTCAGGTGAGTCCCAAGAGGACAGGCGGCTAACCCACTGATATTCATGGCACAAAACTCCTCCAACAGCTTCGCCAAGCCCAGGCCCCTGTGAAAATTTGCCTTGGGGGGGGAAAAAAACTTCACCCTTTTCTTTTTGCAAGGCTAAGTCCCCGATGAGCCCCCGGACCTGGCAGCCTCAGCCCCTGTGTGAGCCACCCGCGAGGGGAGCAGCTGAGAGGCACAGCACCCAGCAGAGGACGCCCACGCTCCTGGCCCCCCTTTGCCGGCACCCTGACCGTCACCCGAAGGTGGGGATATTTGTGCTGCCTGGCCTTCACCTCCCTCCTGGAGGACAGCCACCAGTGGCCACAGTGCTCGGCCGGGGTTTTCAAAGTCAGGCCGCCATTTCCCCTGCTTGGTACCACGGCCGTGCTCAGAATTATGGCTACGCACGCCGAAGAAAACCCGCCAATGCGTGAATTTGTGTGGAGTTTGTAATTCGGCCTCCTCAGGCGATCCCCTGAGGGCTGGTCAGGCCTGAGCCCTGACCCCGGCAGCGGCTGGCGGTGGCACGGCCGCCGCCTGTCAGCCACCGACCGGCGGCACGGCGGGGGCTGCGGCGCCATCTTGTGTCGGCGGCGGGACGGGGACACGGGGACGAGGGGACGGGGAGACCGGGACGGGGGATGGCAGGGCGGCGGGCTGAGCGGGAGAGTGCGGGGCCGGGGCAGAGCGGTGAGAGGGGGAAGCGAGCTGCCTGGCTACCCAGCGACACGCTGCCGGCAGAGGGACGGGCAGAGCGGCGCACCCGGATCAGCAGCCCGGCCCCCTCCACCCAGTCGCCCTCCAGCCGGCGGACAGCCCGGGCTGAGGAGCCTCTGGCGGCCGGCTGGCTGCCCCATCAAAGTACCTGGCTCTTTTTTTTGGGTACTCTCAGATGACATGCTTTTCCCATTTCCTAAAGACCTGGCCGAAGAAAGGAGCATGACTAAAGCACTTGACTGAAGACGCAGCCGGGGGGAAGTGGTGGGGACAGGGACGGCGTCTTTGCTGTGAGGAAGGAATAATTTTGTGAAAACTCTTCTAGTTTTTCATCACTCAGCCCAAAATCATCCAGGCCTCCTGAGCCCCGAGAGCCATGCCCGGCGCTCCATAGCCACTCCTGCAGCCCAAGAGATGTGCAGGCGCCCTGTGGAGTACGCCATGCTCCCGGTGGCCTCCAGCAAGCCTCCCTTCAGGAGGGCTCTGCGGCACTCCTGCAGTACCCGGTATCATCTGCAGTATCCACGATCCAGCAAGCTCCCAAGTGCAACAATACCAGAAACCAGGTATAAGGAAAGACATTTTCACTGGAGGGCATTTCTTTCCACTGCTTGCACCTAATGTAGCAGTCTTCATTTATAGAATCATAGAATTGTTAAGGTTGGAAAAGACCCTTAAGATCATCGAGCCCAACCGTTAACCTATCACTGCCAAGTCCACCACTAAACCATGTCCTCAAGCACCACATCTACCCATCTTTTAAATCCCTCCAGGGATGGAGACTCAACCACTTCCCTGGGCAGCCTGTTCATTTGTTGTGAGCGACATGTTTTTTGCCAGAGCATAAGCATCTGCACAACATTCAAGGTAGTGATGAACTGAGCTCCTTAGTGTACAATGAAGACAGCAAGAACTGAAGAAGTGGCATAGCAGAGAAGAGGCAAAAGCTGCGCAGGAAACTAATCGTCTTTCAATCTACGCTCCTTAGCATTTCTCCTCGGTGCTCTGAAAAGTGCTTGGGAAAAAAAAGCAGCACAGAGAAGCAACAGATACATTGTTAATCAATCCCTGTAGACTTCTGGTCCTAATGAACAGAGGAAAAAACCCTCAGAGACAAGCAAAATGAAAATCTTAGTAAGTCCAGTAAAGTGGAGAAACATTGTAGGGGGAAAATGAACCCAAGGAAATAAGAAACTCAAGAGCTCAGAAATATCTATAAAAAGAAAGCATTAAAAAAGATGGGGTAAATGGATACCCTACAGAAAAGGTGCAGGTTTATTTTAATATCTAGAGTATTTTTATTTAGTTTCTTCCCTTCCTAATCAAAAGCCATGTGGCTGACAATTGGAAATGCAGTATAGTTGTGGTATCATTCTCTCTGTTTTACAGGTTATCTCAAAAAACACTTCTCTACTGTCACTAACCTTTGGATATGTTTGCCTCTTACATTCCTCCAAGGGAGGGCCAAAGAAGGCTTGGGAAAGGATGAACAAAAGTATACAGAAGGTGAAAAAGCATAAATAAACTGATTCTGAGCATCTAATTCCCATGCATTTAAATGCTTTTCAGGAGAGTTCATGCATACAGCTTTCTTTTTCTGTTATTTTTAAACATCTATAACACAAAACATTTTGTCAAACACCAATTAATAAGAACTCTGTGAGAGAATTTGGGAAATTTATTACTTTAACAAATAATATTCTATACTTATTTGTTCAAACTATATAACAAAAATGTAAGCCTTTTTATAATGTCCCAAAATTCTTGTCTGCAGTCTGGAAAGTCAATGCCTGCTTACCTGCAGCTGAACTAATGCCTATTAAATGTAAAGGTCACTGGAATAGCTGTATGGTTTTGACTGTAGGAGAGGGTTTCTCCTTTCACAGTGTTAATGGCTGAGAACATGGAACACTAAATTCACATTCCTCAGTAAGTGAATGTGCACTTAGCCTTGTCCCAGTTTGAAATGACCGTACATAATTTCCATTATTATGTGATACTCTGGTTGTGATTATCATGAGTTTCTACTTAAAAAGCTATCAAATGTATTTCATTGATTCTATGTTTGGAAAGAAGGACAAAAGGCTGCCGGAACAAGTTGAGAAGCCCAGCTGGGTCTTTTGCCTCTACTCTCCCCTCACAAGCCAGCATCCCTACCCTATCCCAGAATGGCACCAGCCAAACAAATCCCTAAAGCCTCAGTCATGCACCCAGACACGCTGACCATATATCTGAACAAATGTGTGTGAAGGCAGTTTCATTTCAATAGCAGCAAAGAGACCATAAGTGCCCAGCAGGTGTGCTATCAGATCACTTATATTTAAAGCATGTAAACAGGGATTCAGGTATCAAATCTTAGGGGTGATGTTTTGGAAATTGTAGCTCTCGCCAGTTCCTTGCATTAAGATGCATGAAAGGGTTCAGTGCTTTTCCTTCAATCTGGCAGGTGAACGGATTATGCCTTGGTACATTGTACGGGGCTGCAGTGGCCCATAGCAGCGTTGCATGAAATGGATGGGTGCTGAGCTCATCCGTGAGTGGAAAAAATGTATTTGCAGTCATAAATCTGTAACTACTTATTGGTGCAATCAGCACAGTCATTGTGAACTCCTTACAACTTTACATGGTGTGATATAAACTTATATTTTATTATACGCTTTCAGGAGTCTGTATTTTCTTCTTGGGCTCATTGACGATAAAACTCCATGGAGATGAACTGCATTGTGCTGCTAAAAGTAGAAATGGGTAGTAGCTCTGGCTTAGCTCCACCATCAGCTCTGCATAATTAATTAACATTTTTATTTGCTCTTTTCACTCCATACTGTGGCAATTTGGAGCAAGCAGATCCAAACATGTGCTTTTAATGCATGCATTAGGGCAAGAGTGAGGAGGCAACTCAGTCATAACTCAAGGGAATGTTTGTCACCTATAAAATCAATGTCAGAAAATAAAAATAGAAAGTAATAAAATAAATTAAATATATAATAATGGATGTCAGCATTGCAGACAAAACAATGAAGGCACTGCTTTACCATAAATCTACAGTGTGAAGCAAAGACGCCGAAGGTTGGCTGTGGATTTTCAACAGCATTCTAAGTAAGAGGCATAGAGCAAGTGACTGAATAGGTTAGCGTTGAAGTCAACAATAACTTAGTTATTCTTTCATTTTTCAAGCAAGTGAAGTGTTAGATGATCATTTGTGATATTTGCACATCCCTGAAGCCTTTTATAATGTTGCCATCAGCTTTTTATTGGAAATCCCGAGTTTATGGATCATATCACCTTACAAGAGTGTAACAAGTTTACAATGCCTGACTTTTCCCCTTGCCACCTTCCCTGCATACCAAATGGAACAATAAACCGAAATAAGCTCCAGTGTTGATTCACTTGTTATCAAAATGTGCCGTCAGCTATTTTGGGGGCTCAGGGAGTTTTTTGCTTTACATCCTAAAGTCTGTAGAGCCCTATATGCTATCTGATTTTTGAGGGTATTTTAGAGACTTGCAGAGGGGACACTGTCTTTATGAGGGAAATGCTGCAGGAACCAGCCTAACACATGCTCAAGAATGAGCTGGGTTGCTGAAATCCCCTGCCAGCTCGGTCTGTGACAGCTCAGGTAGACCTCTGTGTGCGCCTTCCTCTGTGTATACATGTGCATGCATAAGATATGCTCATAAATATGTTCTAACTGTTAGAGAAAATGAAATGATAGCAGCTGGTAGGAGATGGCAGTTTTATAACCGCTTGTTAATTTTTCCATAGCTTATTACTGAGTGTTTTAGAACAGTGATCTTGCCAGTAAGTGCCAGTTCTTTTCGTTCAGTTCAGTTTAATAGCTTAATAATGCATAATTGGAGTTCTTGGTAGTGAAAGGACACTACGCTCCATTAAGTCCAGGATATTTATTTTGAGAAAAGGAGTGAGTGCACAATTTTCTGGGAGCACTAATAGACTTAAATGGATTTCAAAAAGCCTTTTACCATTAAAGAATAAGAATCAACTATGGGTTACACGCTTCACTCCGGGGATGAGCCCAGGATGCAGTCTGTCACTCACTCAGTCTTCATTAAAGAAATTCTCCGGATCTTGCTGGGAGTGGTCTTGATTCATCGAGCTGTGAATGGGATCAGACTTGGGCCTCCTATGCTTAGAACAGGCAGCACTCTTTATATAAAAGATATATGGTTTTGAAGCAAGTTAATTCAGCATTACATTGACAATTTGTAAGACTACCCACTAGAAGCACCCCCTAGAAATTCTGTTATTGTCTGATTCATCCACGCAGAGAGATGTTGGTCTCAGGGTCTTTTTAAAGTTCTTTCATTAACTGATGGGTTCTGTGTTCAAACTTCCTGCACCCTCTCCTCCAGAGCTCATGTGCAATGGGCTGTAATGTAGTGTAACACCCTCTCTGCTGCTTCCTCTGGACTCAGCACCGTGACTGGGAAGCTACTGGGCTATAGAGGTACCTATGTGGAGTGATGGACTTTTGGAGCTTGTTCAGCATTTTCCACGTCTGTGGAGCACCACACCCTTCCCACACTTAAGACTTCTTAACTTCCTGAGTCTTCAACACAAATATCTATTCAGCAGTGTACAGTACAGGAGATGTTCTTCCCTAACTTCTGATTCCTGATTAATGTTTTATGGGTGTAACATCTCAAGCCTCTCAGACTGGCCTTCAACTTTGGTGTTAGAAAACGAAATTGCTAAGAATAGAAAGAGAAAATCTGGTCAAAGAGATTTGACACACGCAATACATCCAGTGTGGCGCTGCACAAGGCTTGCCTATGTTTCCTTCATGTCACTGGAGGGAAAGGGAAGATGGGATATTTTCTGTTGCTCAAGCATCGGAACTTTATTCCCTTCTGGTCAGGTTGGCTCATGACTTCTCTCCCCCACATCCCTCAGTTAGTCTTGTTAGATATTTTGATCATCTCTTATTCACCTTCCCACTTACTAAACATCATGTACCTGCCGTTGAGGAGATGGGATTTTTTTTTTCAAAAGTGTCTGGTATAAATGCCCAAGTCTATTCCAGACTATGTGTCTTGCTTCAACTTCACAAACTTGTTTCTCCATTGCTACTAGCACTAGTAAAAGTTCTTTCAAAAATCTACCCATCTTATATTCATGTCTAAATAAGAAACAGATAAAATTCATGAGCCAACATGCCAAGCTGATGCTTGGCGTATAAAGAATAAAACAATAAAGCATATAAACAATAGCAGAAAGAACTAAAAGACTTCACATTTCACTTTTTATCACATCTTATTTTCTCTTGTTGCATGCATTCAGAAAACTGTCCCGCAACAATATTTTCATTTTCAATTTAATTTTTATTGACTGCTTTTCTTTTTTCAATCCCACTCATATAAATATGGCAATATGAGTTATCTATGGGTGATTCATTTCTCTTGCTGACAGCTAGTCTGTCCAATGAATTAGAAACAATCACAGCTCCATGACATCTAATTATACTTGCCTTCTCTTTTCGCTATGTTTTAGAGGAAAACAAGGTCTTAAACAGCAATGATGCATATAAAATGTTTTAAATATATTTGAGGGCTTTCATTTGAGTTAAAATATTTTTTCTTTTAATTTTCTAACCATGCTGAAGATACATGGTTTTCTGCAAGGAGTTGTAATGTTCTGTTGAACATCGGAGTTACGATATAGTATAAATATTCTTTTTTATTTCTGGTTATTTATGTCTCTAGCTGCAGTTTCTCCATATGTAATGATGCATGTATTTGAGCACCACAGATTACCTTGCCCAGATAAGGATTCACTCCATACGCCCACTTTCCCCTTCATGGAGTGTGGTTTGCATCATTCTCCACTCAGAGGCTTTGAGCCCCCTCAGCTCTTGGGACTGTTGACCTGGAGTCAACCTCTGTCGTACCCATCTCCGATGATTTCAAAGGTAGTGGTGCTAAAGAGAGTTTCCTAAGCACAGTTCCTGAGGACAGATGGAAAGCAGAATTTGAATATCTATTCCATAACACTTCCAACAGCAGGGAAGGTCCTAAATAGCTTCTTTCATCACCAGCCATACCGGGGACAGGGATGTGACTCCTTGTTCATCAGTATGCTTCTGTTGTGAGAACCCTTACATATTCAAGGGCTACCTCTGAGAAGCAGGATTTACGAGTTTGGATCTGCAGTTTCTATATGAAGATAATCAGTAGAAACAAGACACCTTGCCAAACTTGAGTGCGAAAGGAAGGATCTGCTCCTCACAAGCTCATACTTCACCAGGAGGTGACCCACAGAGAGCAACACTTCTCTCTAATTTGATGAGTGCTTGCTAAAGGAGAGAGTTCAGACATCCCCATGAACTTTATTACTTTTACCTCCTACTACAGCTTTTTGCACTGATCAGACTGATCACATATTGGCCTTCCTCTCGCTGAGGCCCAGGAAGAGTGTCATTTTGCTTTGTTTAGTTCCACAATCATCCATATGGATTCAGTCCTCCAAAAGCTTACATTTGCCAGCTGGCAAAAAGCCATAAAACTTATTGTTTTACGGTGCCTCCGGTCTTTGGTGAGCACTGTCGTTGACACCAAGGTCACTGTGCCCTTGTACGTACCATTGTCATCTTTGCCAGCAAGGCTGATGAGCGGCAGGGTGCCTGACAGCCAGCCCTTGCAAAGAGGTGTGGTGGATCTGACTCAGAGTCTGAAACTGGAAAGAAACAGTAGGCAGACAATGATGCTGAGTCCTGCTCATTATAAGTAAAAGGTGTTAAGCTTTGGAAGAGGTGTAAAAATTATTAGTTTTTCCCACTAAAAACCTCCTGCTCTTTTTCTTGTGTGCAGGTATTTCTCCCAATGTCAACGTCGTACAGAGTTCTCTGCGGCTGGTTTTCACTCAGGTTACCAACACAAAAAATTTCACCCACTATTGGGCAAAGTAACGCAAACTGTACGATAATCCAGTTGAAGAAAATCAGGAGAAGAATCAGAAGATTGTCTCAAATCTGCATATGCTTTAAACTTAACAAAACACCAAGTGTCAACTAAATGCCTTGTGGTTACTAACAGCTCAGAAATTGAAGGCTAAGAGCCATGAAATTATCGAGATTCACAGTTATGTTTTACATAGCTGCTAAACCTCAAAATAATTAGTATTGACTCTCTCTGCTAATCAATCTAAAGCAGATGTTGGAAATTAGAGGCTAAATCATGTAATCCTGCGTGCCAAAAGTTTATCCAAAAGTCCTATTTATGGCACACCATTGTTTTCTTATGTTTTTTACTTCAGTAATAATTGAAAGATGTCGTTTAGAACCATAACTGACAAAAACACATTTTAATAACTATTCTGGGTTTATCTCCATGTACATATGAGCATGCCTATTTGGAGGATTTCTGGCTCTTATATACATGTTTTATAACTGTTGCCGATTTTGGCAAACAGCCACTTAAAAGCAAATATAAAATTTATCTGCAAGTGTCTCCTAATTAGTCGCATAATAACTTACATTGTAAGATGCTCTGAGAGCATGTTTGTTTGCGGGGTTATGGGATGCAGTCACAGAACGAACCCTAAAAGGGATTTGATTAGGGGAGAACAGGCCCAGCTCTGGGAAAGCATTTGTTCACTTGCTTCAGTCTGGCTCTAGTCACAACGGTCCTTACATATATTCTTAGAGGATCATTTCCAAAATTTGGGCTGAACGAGTTAAAGAAAGAATTTCAGTGGCCTTGCTGGCTTTTGAAACTTAACGTGGCTTTTTAAAAACAGCTACAGCCCAATTAAAAGAATTATTTCTTCGAGGTCTGAGTACACTGTCATTTAAACAGGACTTGTAAATAGTACCTGCAAAAACACCATCTGGCAACTCTTACAATATTAACGTGGTTAAGCCTTCATGAAACTTGGAAGAAAAAGATGGAAGCTAATTCCTACCACAAAGTAAAGCATATAGATATATAGAGAAAATTACATTCCTTTGCAAAGTTTCATGAGGCAACAAACAGGCTTCATTGTAACAGTAGGGCAAGCAAGTTCCATTGACAATAACTTAATAAATATCCTCTTAAAAATAATTCCAATTTGAAAAGAGTTCATTAGCAATAATAAGTAAATCCCAGACCCTTCTGTCTGTCTGTCTGTCTCACAAATCAGGAGTGCATTTGAGAGGGAAAGGCTTGAAATATTGACTCAAATAATTTGTTCATGCTGAGATTCCTGAACCCTGAAATACAGGTCCTGAATTATTGTCAAAGGTGACCTCCATGATTTGTTCTACTTCAGCAGAAATGAAAATATGCAAAGAGGGGAAAATCCAGTTGCCTCTAGTTTCTTTGCTGCATGATTCTTTTTAACAGTCCAATTAAAAACCTATGCTGAGTTTCTTGAAGTTATATAGAAAGATCGCACAGAGAAAATGTAACCCTGTCTTCTCACACCTCAGGCTTCCTGATGCCACAAGCTGCATAACAAAACTTTCATGTAGACAGGAGTCATGTCCCCCTTTCACCTCACTTTTTTGGTCTCCTCAGCCCGGGAGACCCAGCCTAACCCCTGTGCCTCCCAGCTCTGCCCCAGCTCTGTGCCGTCAGGCAAAAGTGGCAGCGTTTGTGCACAGGGAGCCCAAAACTGCTCCCCGCGGAGGCAGCAGTGCCCGGGCCTTGTCACTGCTCTCTTTATTCCTGTCCCCACTGATGTCCCTGGTGGACTGCTGCCATGCTCCAGCCAGCTGTCCAAAGACTCTGGGAATTTACTGGGGGTGCCCATTTACCGGCATGTCATGTCAGGAAATGTATACGGCTTTCCTCTTCAGCTCTGAATCTGACACACCATATTAACCTAGATATTTTTATATTTGCATGACAATGAGCAGTTCCGCTCAAAAAACGAAGCCAACAAAAAATCTGTGTAGAAAGCTGTGAAAGGATGAGCATAACTGTAGGTGTGAAGGCTACAGTGGGAAGAATATGGCTCTTCTCCTGTAAGGATGCATCGCAGAAACAGCTGAGAAACACAGGAGGTAGGGGGAAATCACAAGGATTTTGGAAGTTTTGAGAAATAGTTAAATGATCCCAGCACAGACACAGCAGGTTACACATACTGTGGAATTTACAAGTCTTGTGGGTTTTTTTTTTTCTCCTTTTCAAAAGGAGGAAACTGCTAAATTTTTTCAGCACATTCACTATTTGTGATACTAAACTGCAATTCCAAACCCTTGCCAGTTTTGGGGGTTTTTTTTAAGTCTTGAAACAATTAATTGAACATGAAACTTTCAGGATTGCACTTCCACGTAAATCATTTGACTTTGTATGCTAAATCAGCACAGCAGCTGAAGGAGCTGTGTATGTAAGTGGTAACAAGACAGCTGCAGGTTATCGTTCCTTCATACGATTCAGATAAAGCTCGGTTGTTGTTCAGAAATCTCTCAGAGCCCAAGTGCTATATAAAAATCTTCCAAAATCTGTGTTCAAAACAAGTCCAGCAGTATTCTGTAACACAGTCATCTGCACAGCACAGCAAGTAGTTCCAATATCTCTTGTGAAATCCTTTTAAAAATAGATTTTCCCACAAACATATTGCTGGCTGAGTATACGGAGTCTGACTGGGCTTTTAGTTTAACTGGAAATAATTCCAGCCCCATCTACCGAGTCATTCTAAATTTGCAACAGATCATCCAACAGAGGAAATACAGAGAAAATATACAACACTTGTCTTCTTCACCTATGTAAACTGTAAGCTGTTCCTAGAAGACATGTTTTCTTTCTATGCTTTTATAATAAAAAGGGCTCCACTAGCAGTTAGAGTCTTAAAGCAATATAAGGGTCTTAATAAGTAGAAAAAAATAATGAACAAATGTGCAAAAGTTCTGAGGCTTACTCAGCCAGACGTCTTTTATGCTTCTCCAAACTTACTGGGATGTCCATAGCAGGGTGACAGAAATTTTATAGGACATGTTCTTTTACATTATTTTTTCCTGTCATTTTCTAATAACTTTAAGAACAGAATTGCAATAACTTTACATTACTTCAACCTGTTGTAACAGAGACCTGCCAGTGTTCAACACTGAACGGAACAGGGACAAAATCAGCCTGGCTTTTCCAGAACGCACTCCAGAAATTTCAGCTGGGACAAATTCTGGGTTTATATGAAGAGGTTCACGCATCTTGTCAGTGTACATTTGTGATCTCTTATCTTTGAGGAATACTTTAGAACACTGAAAGGGAGTGGAGATACAGGTGACACGGGTTAGGGACAGAATAAATACGCTATCCATTCACTGGGGAAGCATTGTATGTTACATCTGGACAAGTCAACAGAAAGGGCTAGATCCTGTCCCACAGCAAGGCTTTGCGCTGCTCCCTTCGTCAGCACAAAGCTGCCGTAAGGACTTAACTGGTCACCTTAACTCGCCCCTGCAGAGCTCATCTTACAACTTTGGATGGTAGGCAGTTCCTGCTGCACTACCCCTACGGTCTGGAGACGGGGAGCACAGTACCAGATACCCACCACCAAAGCCATTCCTGGAAGTCAGAATAGCTTTTGGGAGTGTCAGACCAGCCGCCAGAGACTGCATCTCTGTTGGTGCAGTGTTGGTGACCCAACACTGGAGAGTGACACAAAGGTAGGGGAGCAGCTCCAATGAGACACCTTGCTGGACCGAGTCCTCCTGGCCACTGCTGAAGCTAATTAGATTGACTAACTTGTTTCTTCTGCTCTGAGAAGTAGTTGGGTTAGTAAGACCCATCTTGCTGTATTAGGAAGGCCTAGATACCCCCTTAGCACAGGGCCCAGGTCTGCGTCGTTGCTTTATACTTGGGCAGTCCTACGTGCAGCTACACCTGATCATGTGGTGTTGAGGTGATGGCAGTATTTAATCATTCCTTTCTCTGCCAGGTTGTGTTTCTGCTATTGGAGTCTGCTATGAAAGCTAAAGTCCAGAAAGTGTTTATGGGGCTTTCTCCTCAGGCTGTGGCAGGTGAGTTCTTGGTGCCTCAACAAATGCCCTTCCCATCCGCGAGAGAGATGAGTCCCACCAGCAGCAGAAATAAAAGTTCTGGGAAGCACCACCTGCAGCTTTAAACTGAAATATGGCATCACTGCCACATTAATGAGAGCAGCTGGAAGATTCAACATGTGACTGTCCAACACATCTCTAGGGAAGGAAACACAGCATGCCAGGTTGGGTAAATCCTTCTGTCACACCTGAATAATAACAAGTACCTTCAAAACACTTTCTAAAAGTTAGAAGAAACTTATGCAACAGCTCATATCTCAACACATTATTGCACTGCCAGTTAGTTATATACTGCTCTTCCTATTAATTTGTTTCATGAACTGTGTGGGACAATACCAGGAAAAGACTCCTTTTTTTTAACCTAGATAAATATTTCCTGAATTCCTTTGATTGCAGCCAGCTTTCCAGTCCTGCGCTCACAGACTGGCTCTTGGACTCTTTCCCAAACTCTCTCTTTTATTCCCTTCATACAGATCCCACGCAGACTGCTGGACGAATGAGATGAACTGGAGCTCTGCATGGTTTATGTAACATTGGTGCTGTACAGATACCAAAACTGAGGTGGAGCAGCGAAGTGCTCTAACTAAAGAAGGCAGCATTAGTGCTGGGATTAGAATCCATTTATAAGACATGATTCAGACACCTAAATTTAGGTGTGTACAGTGTAGGTGTCTACGATGAGGCAGCTGTCTATGGCACCATTATCATAAAGGAGGTTGAAGGGTCAGTTCAGCTTCCTAAATCATTGGTGTCCTGTGCTATTTGAGACTCCCAAGGGCAGCTGTTATGCAGAGCTCACAGGCAATTTGTGTCCTGCTGCAGGGCAAAGATCCTGCTAGAGGCCAGGCAGGATGTTCTTGGGCTAGGGGCTCCATTTACACACATGGGCATCTATTACCATTTGAGATACCCTAGGAAATCCAAGGTGTGTACAAGGCTGGAAGACGTAGCACAGGACCTCTGTGAGACATGTGCCCTTCTGAAAGGGCAGGTAAATATGCTCGTCCAGGCAAGGCACCCTGGCCACCTCAACTGGCACTAGATAAATAAATGAGGGTGACTGAATGGTGATGCAGATATCCTTGTCTAGGCAACTGAAACACGTCCCTAGTCAATGCAGTTGGGAATGCAGACACTGACATCAGTTCAATAATCCTCTAGACTCATCCACTGCAAGGGAAGTTTCCCCAGGAGACATGGAGAGGATTCATAGACACTGGGTCTAGTGTCTGCACTGGAAGTATTTTATCTTGCTTAGTGTCCAGTTGCTGTTCCAGAAGAGTAAATGTCTCCTGTGGGTCCTCGTCATACACACAGTCTTGCGTGGATGTCCCAGAGGTGAGGAGGCATCTCAGACAGTACCAGGAGCCCATTTCTACGCAACTGAATCCTACAGTAGCTCACCATTGTTTATAATGGCACCTTCACCACCAAACTCACACATAGACACTCACACTGTAGACACCTCATTGTACAAGCCTGAACTGAGATCTTCACCTCCAGTTCTGCTCAGAGACTGCCATGCTGTAAAATTTCAGACTACAGGCTGTTCCCTTACTTTGTGTCTACCACTGTGGGCCCCTGATCTCAGCTCCTTCCCACATCTATGCTGAAATACGGTCACTGAATCATGGAATTGAATCCCAGAATATACTGAGAAGAGATCCATGGAGATCATCAAGTCCAACTCCTGACTCCACACAGGGAAACCTAGAAGTTAAATCGTATCTCTAAGAGTGTTGTGCAAATGCTTCTTGAACACCAACAGGCTCGGGGCCATGACCATCCTTTCAGTGAAGAACTTTTCCCTAATATCCAATCTGAACTTCCCCTGATGCAGCTTTGAGCCATTGCCGTGCATCCTATCATCAGACACCAGAGAGAAGAGATCAGTACCTCCCTCTCCACTCCCCCTGATGAGGAAGTTGTAAACAGCAATGAGGTCACCCTTCAGTCTCCTCTACTCTAAGCTGAACAAACCTTGTATCCTCAGCTGCTCCTTATGCCCTCTAGTCCTTTCACCAACTTTTTGCTCTCCTTTGGACACATTCTAATATTTTTATATCCTTCCTATATTGTAGAGCCCCAAACTGCACACAGTACTCAAGGTGAGGCTGCGCCAATGCTGAGTATAGTGGGACAATCACTTCTTTTTACCAGGTAGCTATACTGTGCCTAATGCACCCCAGGATATATATGGTTGGCCCTCTTGGCCATCAGGGCACATTGTTGACTCACATTGAGCTTATCATCACAGATCCCTTTCTGCAGGGGGCACTCCAGCCTCTTGTTTCCCAATCTACACGTACATCCAGGATCACACCATCCCAGGTGCAGAATACCCTCCCAGGTGCAGAATTGCAAGTTACAATTACTCTAGTTACAAGTAGTAACTAAAACACGTCACTATTGAGAGAATAGCAAACCTACCTCCTTGATGCTGAGCAAATTTACCTTCAGATAAAATGCCTATGAGCAAATTCCCGTTTGCTATTTCAAGTTCCCCGCAACACCCAGGATCACACTGCCATAGGGAAAGGAGCCCTTAACTTTTTCTCCCACTCCCACCTCTTTAATGACTTCCAGATCTCTTCACGAACCCATTTAAGCCTCTCCAGCTGCTGAACTCCCAAGTTTTTCCTGCCTTATTGATTCAACCGAATCTGCCTGAAAATGGACAAAAGGTGGTGAATACCTGGTTCATCAGATACAGGTTTCAGAGTGTTGTTCTCTGCTGTGTAGAGAGAGTATCTTCAGTTGGAGTCCTCCAAGTGTCATTAATTCTGCATCTGCTCAGTGTGCCCATGGTATCATCTGTTTTTTTATTTTTGTACGATTTCTAACGTATCTCATTATTACCTTGGCACCTGGGGACTATGATTTGCAGGAAGGGTCCTGTTCCAGGCCAGGCTGAATTATGTTTCAGTTCCAAGGTACGTTTGGCAACGGCTAGTAGTGGCTGGTTATTTTTAGATTTTTTTTTTCTGTTCTTCTCTCAGTTCAGATCTGTCCTATTTAAACTCTATTTTCAAAAAAAATAGAGATTTTAGGGCAGCAACAGTTCTCACTCAAATTTTGGGGTGTATGTTTACTACTTATAAAAAGAGTTTTCAATTAGATTGCTTCCACCTTTATTTTTCTAAAACTGTGGTATAATTATTTTGGACCTAAATCTGTATCTGTTTTCCATGGTGTGACAGTATCTCGCAGAATAAGGACTGAACTCCCATCTAAACCCTTTGTTCACAGGGGGATTTTTTCACATATCCAGTAATACCTATTTCTGGCTTCTGAATATGAGCAGTTCAGCAGATATCAGTCTTTTTGACGGCTCTGTCCCTCAGTCTTTGCTATTTATTTGTGCGCTTCCAGATTTGCACTGCTCTAATTCACAAAGCCAAATTCAGTGACCCCGAATGCCTGAAAATGGCTGGGGCCACTTGCTGAGCTAAGAGTAGCAGAGGGAGTAGAATTTGGCACCTTCAGTACCAGCAGCAGTAAACAGAAAAAAAACTGCTTTCTCAGTATTATCTCACCTGAACCCACACAGGCTATTGCCCTCAGTGGAGCTAATTTTGTGTGAAACCCATGGTTCTAAAAAATGAGAAGGAGGAAAAAAGATAATTTGGAGGAAGAATGTACAGTAGATTTTCCAAGGCAGATGCCAAAATTGTCACACAGGCATACACAGAGAGGAAAAAATAGTGCTGTAGTGATGCTAGATCCTCTCCCAAGCCATTTTTAGCATCTTGCTAAGTGATGACATTCCGAAAGGAAGGGGGTGTACTCTGCAGTATACAGTAAGTGTACCAACAAAGTATGGAATATATTAATGGGCCATGCAAAATTGACTTGGCAAAGCCAAAACCAAAGGTCTTGTTTACTTTCCATTTCACAGGTATCTCTGGTGCAAGCACAGTTATTGTTCTGGTTTTGATTACTGCTACAAGCTTATTGTAACACTGGGACCATGTAAGCAGAGACTTCACAGGGTGATACATAACAAAGGAGCCATCTGCGACCTGCTGTGCTATCATACATGCTACAGTAATGTCTTCACAAAATATTTTCCCTAGAACATTTTTAAATCTACTTGATTTTTGACTGCCAGAAATATCAGCTCCCATTTTTTGCTGCTAGATTTCTTTAGAGAGTAGCCATGCAATGGAGCATGGCAGCTGATGAAAAATCTGACCTGCTTAATGGAGGGGTTAGGGGTTGCAGAAAAGGAAACAAGCATATTTTTTTTTCTGTAGTAGCTCACTACTAGAAGCTTCCTCAATGATGTGCAAACACTTATAAAGACTAATATTGCAACTGCTGCAGGGAAATTTACAGACAGGGAATGAGAAAGCTAGACTGACAACTTTAATAAAAAGGCCTCCAGCTGGAAATGTGGGCCTTGATTCTTGTCTCTCTTGTTCTCATATAAATCAGGATTAACTTAAATTTTAAAAGAAAGAACTTACCCTGTTATAAATTTGTGAGATCAGACCATGGCTCATGATCTGGATGGGTGTAAAAGATCTAGTCAAAAAAGGAACAACTATTGTTAGTCTGTATTTACTTAAAATATTTATAAAGTGCATGAGTATGTTAGCTTGAATACATTTGCCTTGCAAAAAGATCAGAAATTCCATACAAGAGAAAGGGTTGTCATTTCAGTTGTGTTCCACATCCCTGGTAACTCAAGCAGCCCCCTTTTCGCTTCTGCATGAGAGTCCCCCATATAGGGCATAAAAGCATGTATAGGTAACATTGAGCATTTGGAGAGACCAAATACTGTCAAACCAGGTGTATTTAAGGGACGATATGAGAGGAAAACCCCATCCCAGTTGTGGCTTTACCTGCTAATCTTGCTTTCCAGCCGTGTGTCATACTGTTTGTTCTAAGATACATCTCTGGCAAGGTAGATGTGGTATTTCTGCTCAGTTGGCAAATAAGAGGGAGCAAGCGAGCCAGTATCTTGCAGCCAGGTATGCAACTAGCCCTGCTGCTTCATATTTCAAATATTAGACTGTAGATGCAGAAATTTTGCAGATGCTGCAACTCCATATTTGTGGGTTTTGCAGGCTGATTTCCTACTTGGTTCAGGAGAGTTTCTGAGAAATTTCAACTGCCTAGCAGGGCTCGGAAATTTTGCCATGAAATAGGATGAGTTTGTGTCCTGATGGTGTTTTGCTAGTAAAAGAAAAATTGAAAGTTTATTTATGTGGCTGACATATCACAGATAGTTGCAACCATTTCCCAGCTATATGCTTGACTTACTTTTTCCAAAATTAGCGCTAATCATAACTCAGTCTAGTGAGAATTGCCTCAAGAGTACTGTAAGAATTGCTGTCTAATGGCCTGGAAAGAAAGAGCCCAACTCAACACAAAGTGCCTCTCACAGCTATAAAAGCCAGCTTCAAAGGGATTAAAACTGCTAAAAAGCATATCTGGGCCACCGAAAAAAAGCATGTAAGATATTTGCTACCATACCAAGGCTAATGCCAGAAAAAGATCATCCTTTTTCTATTTTTCTTTTTTTAGTTATACTCTACCTTCTTAGAGATCAGGGACCCAAAACCATACACTCTATTTGCAGATTTATGCTGGAGCATAATGTTGCTTCCTGTTTTGCGAGTTCTTCCTTCCTTAATAATTCCTATCATTTGATTTGCCTTTTGCTTTCCACTGATATTTTCAAAGAGCTAAATGCAGAGACTGCAGGATCCCTTTCCCCACTGGTAATAGGTAATTAAAAACCCATCATTGCACAAGTATAGGTAGGATTATTTTTCTCCAAAGCATTAGTTTGCATTCCTTAATTTGATCTAATTTGAACTTATTATGGAGCTTCTTTCTCAGCTCATGGCTCCTGCTTCTTACATGCACATCTGTCTTTCTCTCCTTCTCCAGACACAACTGGATATAATGATGTTGGCTTTGACACAACTTCCTAGCATGGATGTTTAAAATACAGGTTTCTTTCCAGCAAGCCAAGGCTTCAGCTGCTACGAATTTCATTGCCAGACTTCTGCCCTGTGCTACTGACAGTAAGGACTGGAGTGGGGTCCCTGTAAAGACTGCCATCGTGAGCAGCGTCTTGTTCAGTTCCTGCTTGCACCAGGTGATCCTGTTCAGCTGCCTTGGTCATCTTCATTTATTGAAGGGTCCCTTAGTGCAGTATTGCTACTCGGAAAGATGGTGCGAGGGTAAAACTGCCCTCACGGTCTGGGAGCAGCAGCGGCTTGCCCCACGTGGGGAGGGAAGCTGGGAGGCAAGAGTGACAGCAAGGCAGGCAGGAGCAGGGACCTCACCAACAAGAGTGCAGTCCCACAGTACCCAACCACGAAGAGCAGAGCAAGTTCAGTGACATTAACCTAAGTCAGCTGAGAGTGCAAGCTGGCAGGGAGGTCTGTAGTGACAAGGCAGGTTTGAGGTCAAGCTGGGAAGCCAAGTGAGCAAGGCAGGGTCAGAATCAGCAAGGTACAAGACGAGGCACAGACGTACCTACAACGTACCTCAGGCAACGACCAAAGGTGAGTGCCTGAACTGTAATGCAGCTCCCAAGCCAAGAAGGGGAAGGCCCTTGACAAGGCTTCTCACAGGTTTCCCGCAGAGCTCTTTTCACCGCAGCCTGATCCCAGGATACACAGCTACACCATATCAGGGCTGGCCTGCAACACACAGGCCGCTAAACCCTTGGGGTGAGGAGGGAAGAAGCTGCAGAGCCTCTTAGTGCAATCAGGACCCTGACGCTCATATCTTCATCCTTTTCTTCCAAAAGAGGCTCAAGATCACCTGTGCTCCTTAATATCAAATTGCTAATGGAAGATGGAAGTGCTTAGGAGGGTCATTAGGTTAGCACTGGAACGAGTACCACCAAGTTCCTGGGAGAACACAGTCCTTGAATCCTCTGGGTCTCCTCTGAGGAACTGATGCAGATTTCTAGCTGCTTTACATAGTTTATTGGTCCAGACAACTATAACGGATTTCTCATTCCCTCCTGAAAACTCAGTATAAAAAGAGATTCTTCATCTCTTGCCAATATCTCAGTCATTATCAGAAGTAATGAAAAATTCTGTGTTCTTCTCTGAATGATCATAACCTGTCATCTGAGGAAATAGTCTAAGGTAGAAATTCATTGTAACAGTCATAGCCGTAAAATTCTATATTCTTTCATTTGGCAATAACATAAATAATACAGAAACTACAAGAAACAAAGAATTTTCATCCTTTGTTATCAAGGATCAGTTCAACTAGTACAATTTTCTATACAGAAAGCTCTGAGCTTGCACACAGAAAAAGGTGCAGAGTATTATTCTTATGAGTAAACCATTGATTGAACCAAGCAGTTCACTGGGAATAAGGTTAAATCTATGTTTTATGTGCATGGGACCAGGCCCTTGGATTACATATTTTGTATTAATTTGCTACATTCTCCCTATTTTCAACACAATTCTTTTTTAATGTGGTAAACAACCCTTTTGAAGCAAGTGTGAAACGGCACTTGAAAGCAAGATGTCCCTGTCTCAGAGCGGGGTTTCCTTGGAAGTCTAAATCATTATTTTTGTGGTAATAGCTTAATTCTTAATAGCTTAACTCTCAGGCAGAGTTCAGAGAAGGCTGAGTTCAGAATGTATAGAGGTACTTACATGGAAGCGGATCTAATTAGAGCTCAATACCTTTAAAATGGCTAAATTATGCATGGTGTTGGAAGAGGTTGTGCTGACTGAAAATCAACACTGGCATTCCTGGTGGAAAATAATTATTACTCTATTTACTTTATATATTTGCCTTGCTCTCACAGTGGGAAAGACTGCATTTGCTGCTTGTGAAACTGTATGGAAGGAATGCAGATGCAGGGTGTTGTATTTTTTCAGCCAAGCTTGTGTCATTCTGTTTTAAATTCCAAAATAAGGTCACAGCAAATTTTCTGCATCCAAGTGCAAGCTTCTTTTTTGCTGCTGCAGTTGCCAGAAATGCAAGCAATTGTAAATTTCCACACAAAGTTGAATCCAAAAAGGACAGTGCAGATTTTCCATAGCACCTGTCAGGCAAGTAGTCACATCCACCGACTTCAACAGACGAAAAGCTGTAACACCGAGTGCTTTAGCTATTGGCTCTGGTAAGAACAGCAACAAGCCGAGTTTGAGAGTTTTTGACAGTCTCATCTAGAAAGGATAAAAATACCAAGGAAAGAAGAGCTGTTTGGAAAGTACTTAAAAACACGCTGGGGGAGAAAGATTTAAACAGTATAGAAGGAAAAAATATCCATTTTGATTACACAAGAATTATAAACCAACAATACATTCTCTTAAAGTGTTCAGAGTGTGGTGAAAGCCCATTGCCCGAGATGCTTAAGGTGAAATTAGTGCACCTGGGGATACACCATGGAGAAGAACTCATGTTAGCAGATGAAAGGTCACCATAGCTTTCCTGTCTAGCCTCTTCATCCCTGGGCATAGACTCTGAAAACTATATTTTGATTTTTAGGTGTTCCCTCCAGTGAAGCTGGGTTTTAACATGGAAAAATTATGCTCAGTAGTTACTTTTTTTTTTTTTTTTGCTTTTGTTGGTTTAGATTACAGCCATAACCTTTCAGTGAAATAAGGGCAGAAAAAAGACACAAAAGGTCACATTTTCTCAAGACTGCCCTCTCTCAAGTGACCTAATCTGGTTTTAATTCACTCTTTATATTTCTCCCTCCTGCTAAATGATGAGACTAACAAGCCTCTTGATTTTTTTTTAAAGGCATGATATATTTTGATGGCCATATTTTTATAGTAAGCACCTGACTTTATTCCCAATTGGTCAAGCTAATGCGTGTTAAAATTTCTTCGGTATTGCTTCATTCGACACGCTTGATTTTGGCCAGCTTTCAGCTGGAGATCTTTTTAAAAAACTACAGGAATAAGACAGTGAAAAAATCCTGAATAAAGTATTTATACCATCAGTGCTTAAGACACTGTTATCTTCTTTTCTCTCATTTAACTTTTTGAGACAGTATAATGCAGTTACCTGATATGAAAAGTAAAAGGAGCTATCTTCACAGTTTTCAACAGATCTTAGATTTTGATAGAATATCTGATTTAAACATACTCAGAAAATAGTAAAACAAACTCAGAAAATTACTATTTTCTGAGTAAGAAAAAATTACAGGTTTGGTTTGATGATCCTGCTATCTGAAAACTCTAAAGATTTTTTGTTATTCATTCAGAAGTGTATCTGAGTTGGGAATAAATACCAAATTTTAAAAGTAGTTAATTTCCTCAGAAGCTGATTCAGAACTCATGGTTATGTGAAGATCAGGTTCAAGACCACCTGTGGAACCTGAACATACATAAGTCCATGGGACCTGATGAGATGCATCCCAGGGTGCTGAGGTAAGTGGCTGATGTAGTTGCCAAGCCACTCTCCATCATATTTCAAAAGTCATGGCAGTCAGGCAAAATCCCTAGTGACTGGAAAAAGGGAAACATCACATCCATTTTTAAAAATGGTAAAAACGAAGACCCTGGGAACTACTGACCAGTCAGCCTCACCTCCATGTGTGGTAAGATCATGGACCAGATCCTCTTGGAAGATATGTCAAAACATATGGAAGACAGGGAGGTAATTAGAGACAGCCAACATGGTTTCACCAAGGGCAAATCATGCCTGACTAACCTAGTGGCCTCCTACGATGGAGTGACTGCATCAGTGGACAAGGGAAGAGCTACGGATGTCATCTATCTGGACTTCTGTAAGGCCTTTGATATGGTCCCCCACAACATTCTTACCTCTAAATTGGAGAGATACAGGTTTGACGGATGAACTGTTAGATGGATAAGGAATTGGCTGGATGGTCATGTCCAAAGAGTTACAGCCAATGGCCCAATGTCCAAGTGAAAACCAGTAATGAGTGGTGTTCGTACTGGGACCAATACTATTTAGTATCTTCATCAATGATATGGACAGTGGGATTGAGTGCACCCTCAGCAAGTTTGCAGATGATACCAAGCTGAGTGCTGACACTGATACACTTGAGGGAAGGGACGCCATCCAGAGGGACCTTGACAAGCTTGAGGAGTGGGCTCACTTTTTACCAAGGCCTGTAGTGATAGGACAAGGGGCAATGGTTTTAAACTGAAAGAGGGTAGGTTTAGATTGGACATAAGGAAGAAATTTTTTATGATGAGGGTGGTGAGACACTGGAACAGGTTGCCCAGAGAAGTTGTGGCTGCCCCATCCCTGGAAGTGTTCAAGGCCAGGCTGGATGGGGCTTTGAGCAACCTGATCTAGTGGATGATGTCCCTGCCCATGGCAGGGTTGGACTAGATGATCTTTAAAGGTCCCTTCCAGCCCAAACCATTCTGTGATTCTATGATTCTATATCAATGGAAAATGCTCGCTGATTTTTGGTGGTGGTGGATTGGGATCTTTGATCATCTTTTTCCTTTTCTCTAACTTTCTTGTATAATTTCCTAATTTCTACCTTTTTGCTGTGATGCACTACAAATGGCAGATGATAAACTGTAGTAGAGATATTGTAAACAAGAGATAATATAGTTACATTATTATAAAACCCAACAGGTGGGCTCCTTGTTATTTTGTTAAACAGACCAAGAATCCAAAGGGCATGAAAATAAACTGTCCTCTGATTTCTGAAGGGGGTCCATCTAGCTCCAGGGAAAAAAGTAATTGACAGAGCGATTGTGGACATTTGACTTGCACTGCCTTTGTCCCAGTAGACAGAGGATTTCAAAGTGCAGGAATATGACTGATTATTAATAAATGTGACTATTAATAGACACCAAATTCTTCACTCAGAACTACTTTTAAAGTGAAAAAGTGAACTGAAGGCTGAGACATAATGGCAAGCTAGTGTGTGATCACTTCTACACAGGGAACAGACAAGACTGCACGTAGTGATGTCTGCCACATTTTTGTGACATGTCGCAAAAGCCCAACAGGGCATCCAGAACAGGGGAGGTTAATGTCATCTACCTGATTTTTCATGGATGCCTCCTAGAAAGTTGGAAGGAAGGATCCATGAAAAATCAGGTAAGGTCTTTATGCAGAGATCAAGCTCAACTCAAATCAAGAACTGAAAACAAAGATGTTCCCTCGTCTAAATTCCTTCAAGGGCTCAGTGTGCAAGGCATCAGAGCATGGCTAACACGCCTATCATACCATGTCTGTTGAAGGAGGAGGTGTAGGCTAGATTAAAAAACTGATCACAGCCTGCTATCAGCACAGCAAGCTATAGAGTGAATACCCACCCATCACCCTTCTCTCCAGGACTTCATTAACTCCCAACAGCCTTTAGCATTCCTGCTCCTCTTCTTTCCTCACAGTGAGAGAAGTTTGACCCTAGGGTACATTTATGCTTTTTCATAGCAAGTGAGGCAAATGAGGTCACACAGATGAAACTGAGAGCAAGATTTCATCCATTATGCTCAGTTCATCTTTTCACCTTTATATTACCATAAGCAGGGTTGTTTCTTGATAATAGCAGGTTCAAGTCAAGTCTAGGACGTTAGGCATTTTACTTAAGTTTCAAGGGGCTCAGAAAGCATGCCAGATATCTCTCAGCCCAGGATTCCTGCTCAGATAACTTCCAAACTAATTTCTGAATACAGCAGCAAAGGAAGCAAAAGGAGATGGAGAGGATCTGGGGGCAGCACTGAGTTCTGTGGCAGTCCTGTGCGATTTGTGCACCACAGGTCAAAGAGAATTATTTTCAAATGCATTAGGAAAATCAGTTGTAAGAGCCATGGAAGCAACCCATTCATTCAGCCCCTTGGTCACGATTTTATGCATGTACCTACTTCCAAGGTGAGCCAGAACACTTCCTTTTTGTTTTGCACATTTACATCCTAACTTTTCCTCTCATATATACGCATTTTATACCTGTGTCATTTGGTAGAGTCTTTTACTGTCATAAAGAAGAAATAGGGGGCTAATCAGACATCTCCTGTCTGAGATTACCGTACTTGACCAAGGGATTAGCTGGGCATCTACCCTGTGGGTTAATAACTCAAGGGGAAGGAATTATTACAGCTCCTAGCCTTGCTTTAGGATGGCACTTCAGCTCCTGCCTTGCACATTAGTCTTAATTGTCCAGGCAGAAGCAATAATCAGTTCTTATGTTCCCTGCACGCTGACAGCCTGAATTGCAATCTGCAGCCCAAGGGTAAAGATCTCATCCGAGTCACCTTTATTCAAGATGAAAACCTAAGGAATTTTGCTTTAAAATCTTCTAGGTGAATTAAGCTAATACCTAAAAGGACAGCATGCTTGTTCAATCACTTTCACTAATTTCTCAGCACTAACAACTACGTCAAATACATGTTCCACATTTAAAACCTCTTGAGGAGAAAAGCAGTGAAGGGGTTGAGGGGGTTAGGATCCCATTTTTACCCCCAAACAAGGACAACACCTGCCTTCTTCCTCCTCTGCCAGGTCTCTTGTTCCCAGTCCTGTCTCATGTTGTGATGATGGTTATTCAGGCTGCAGGATCATAAACCCTGCACTGCAGCAGCATGTTACAGCTACATTTGCTAGTCACTCAGGGACCAGTTCTGTCCTTGCTTCAAACCGTGCAGAAGGCAGGCTTCTCTCTTTCTGGGTTGCAGGTGATAAACAGGTATGGCCAGCTCTTCTCCAGGGAACTCAGAATATTTCTGCTTTTGTCTGCATATACTCTCACTCTGTGGGAAGAATAAAACATCTATGGAGTGATGAGTTCTTGAATGAATTTTAAAAAAAACACTGGCGACTTTCTGGAAGAAAAAAAACCAGATTTAATTAATAGTTGTTATAATCAACAGTGTTATGTAGGGGCTTCAAAATGGCAATGACAGCCTAAGCAGTGACTAAAAACAACAGATTGATGTTCTGCATTAGCTACTCTTCAATAAGTTCTACATTTACTCTGATTTATAAAGCAAAATAAGATTACTCTCCCTCCCTTCCCCCAAGTGTCAGTTATTAATCTCAATATTTCAGAGGTTATTAAAGCAGGTAGGTTAGCAGCCTGTACAGAGTATTCCTCATTTATTGATATCACTTGCAGTTATATGAGCATAACAAAAATTAAAAGGGCTACTGATCCTCCTCTCCAGGCCATCAGCCTCTCGCTGTGCATTTCCTACATCTTCTAAGCTAAGCAATTGTAGAAAGTGACAGTCAGATGAAAATTGTCCCAGTGGTTAAAATTATTACTTGACCAGCCTGCAGTTCCTTACCACAAACTCCCTCGACGACCTTCCACAAATCCCAGGCCAGGACCTTGGGGTATTCATTGGATGCTAGCACTTAAAGAGGTTGTGGCTGCAGACATAAGCATGGTGCCTGGTTCTGGCAGCAGGCTCCACAGTCTGAATGTGGATGTTTCCCTCTTTCTCCTTCCCCTGTACATGTGTACATCCCAACCATTAAGAAATTTACTCTACCTCCCTAGACCAGGCTGAGAAAAATGAAGGAGCACTGGTTCTGAGATGTGACTTGGAAGAAGGAAGGCAGTGGGCTGGACAAGATCTCCATGAGCCAGGAGTGGCAAATGAGATTGAAAATAATGAATAAGATCTAGAATGTGGAATCACTTGTAGTGAGGTGAAATAAGATGGGGAAGGGATTGGAGAAACAAATAAGGTCAAGAATAGATGTTTGAGATGGGAAAGAGTAAACCATGATTCTGCTGCAAGAGAGGAAAGCCAGACTGAACCAAAAAGTAGGGAGGAGAGTAAGACAGCCAGAGTTCAGGTGGAAAACAGTCAAAACCAGTGAGCTATCTGCTTTTCACATACATATAAGAAAAATACCCTGTGAAAAGATCATTCTAGAGTCCTAATGTATATACTGCACGTACTCCGCATGATTAAGCCTACTCTAAGCATTGTTCTCTTTTGCTTTCATTTGCCAAAGCTAATTTGGTCATTAAGTCCTTAACAAATCTGTGGACTTCCCTCAGTTTTACCCCAAAACAAGGAAAGTGCTTGCTGTTTTTAAACTGAATTCTTTCACTTCAGAGGAAGCCAATACCTGCTGCTAACTCAAATGCCAGATGGTGCATTTGGATTTATTTAGACATGACCCACTTCACAGGAGGGAGTGTTGCCCATACAAGATGATACCTGTACCTCGTGGGTTTGCATGAGGGACCAAACTTCAGCAGGCTGATAAGGCTGAATGCAAAGCGATGCTGAGCCCAGCACTGTATACTGCAGGTGATTCATCGCATTAGCAGCTCAGCTGGATGCGTCAGGAATCTAAATGCCTTCAAACTGGCAGCTTTTTTCCACATTAGGAACTAATAGTTCTTGCAAATGAATAAACTGCAAAAGTATGTTTCTGGACTGGGTCAGGGAAGAAGAGCACAGAGCCAGAATGGAAGAAAGAAGCCTGTATTTCTTTTCACCCACATTTCTAGCTTCAGCCTTTCAGAGTGATATTTTGCACTCCATTTTGCTCTTCAGCAGTATAAAAACATCTGCTATGAGTCTCTAAAAGGTGACTGTTGCTAATCTGCCTAAAAAAAAACCACTGTAGAGAGTGACTTTAAAACTTCCTGGCATCATTTCTTAGTTAGCCAAAGGAGCGGTGAATGAGCCAGTCTCTTCCAAAGATGATTAGGATGGTATGTAGTGTTTCATGCACGCAACAAAACAAAACCAGGAATCCATCCATCTCATATGCAATTGTGTGGAAAGATGTCTTTGCAGAATTGAGCTGAGCAAGAGGCATGTATTTATTTAGTCACAGCAATAAAACACAAATAATGACTCGTAATGTCCATAAGGGCATTCACATTTCTCAAATAATGCAGTTCTCTGGAGTCTGCTCACTTATAGGCATTCACTAAGGTGACAGTGTCTTACTGCTGTTGTTTTTCACCTGCAACACTTAAAAGATCACCTTGGGAAACAATTACAGGATCAATATGTCACATTTAGATCAAAATGACTGACTACCAGGTCATAAATGTCAGTAGTAAAATCCTCAACTTACAATGTCCTCAAAGTCATTAATGACCTGCTTCATTTTGCAGCCACCTGATTCAGGATGTCATGAGCTAGAGGGTCTCCCATAAGTGTTTCTAAATCCTTTTTGAAGACCCTTATACTTTGGACTCAATGGCATTGAGTTTAATGATTTAATCATGCATCCTATGGAAAGAGAACTTGCTTTTGTTTGCTCTTAAATCTGATACCAAATAATTTCACTGAGTATTCTGTAGCTTTCATACTGTGAGAAATAATGAACAGCCACTCCTTAATCACCTTCTCTGTACCGCTCATGGTATTATAAAATTTATCACATGCCCCCCTTCCCTCCCACTGTTTGTTTTCCAAGTTGAAGGGCTCTAGATTACTCACTCTTTTTCTGTGTAAGTTGTTCCATTTTGCAGATCAATGTTGCCATTCTTCTCAGCATCCTTCCCAGCTCAAGTACAACCCTTTCGAGATGAATGGCAAGAAGTTCATTAAATGTGAAATACATTTGTGAAAACAGAACGCTAACTCCTACCATTTGTTTCCTATTTTTCAACACAATATTAATCCCTGAGAGAACTTCTGGTTTAGATCATGATAACTTTACATGCCTTTGGTAAGAAATCTTTTTGAAAGATTATTGAAAATCCATATGTATGAACAACTGTAATCATCTGCTCATTGACACCTTCAAAAGACTGCAATAAACTTGCAAATAAAAATAAATTTGAGCTGATTTTCCCTCATATTCTCATATTTACACTTCACCCACTGACTGATTTTATTCTCTCTTACAGTTTCTACAGATTTGCTTGGTACAAAAGTCAGATTTACTGCCCTCAGAACAAGCTCTGTAGCTCTTTTAAAGACAGATGCAGCATCTGCTTTTATTTTTAATGTATAAAAAGGCCTTCAGTATTCTGGCTGCAACTGTCTCAACCTTTGTATTTGTTTAAATAAATGTCTAGATTTAAGGATATAAATAATGAACTAACCAGTAAGATACTACATACTTCATGACTGGAAGAAAAGTTTCAGATAGGCACTTTCCAAGCAATAATTTTCAGTCATCTGTCAGTTCTTCTTCCACTTTCACTTACTTCCCTTTCTCTTAGATCTCAGACCTTGTACTTGATAGAAAAAGACTATCTCCAGAGCAATAATTCAAGGAAGTCTACATATGGAGACTTCTTTTCCCTTTAGCTTGAGTAATTCGAGTCTTGGAGAGAGAGTGGCAAGCTGTCCTCTCTACCAGAACCTGAAGGTAAATGCCGTTTTTCTCTTATGGAAACAGACAGGAATAAAGTGCAGTGCAGTCTTAACATGAACATACTGAGGTGCCCCTGTCTTCATCACTGCATTTACAAAGACCTGCCAAGTCCTGGCAACAAAATTCATTATACAAAGAAAAAAAAACCAAACATATACTAAAATCTGATTCTAAAAGTGAAGTATATCTGGTGACTTATTGATTGAGGAATAAAGAGATGCTTCCAGGCTACTCGTAAGTATGTACAAATTATTTATTGCTACCCTGTAGTCCTTATTCAGAGAAAAACATACACAGGAGTCTCTCAGCTTGAGAAATCTCCTCACAGAATTTTCTATACATTATTTTGAAAGTCTCTTCACCCACATTGTGCAATGCTTTGCCTCCAGCTCAAGCTCTCATATTTCAGACAATATCTTGAGGAATCTGTCAAAAGTGAGATGTTTTCATGCAGAAACCCTCTGATTTTGTACTTGGGTGGGCACGGGAAAGCCTAGAGCTCGCAGTGATAACATTCAGTCCACCAAGCGAAACAAAGCAACTAGCTGCAAATGGCTTTCTGAAGTTGCAGGGAGTTCAGCATGGCAAGAAAGGGATGTAGCTCCACTGGTTTCCTTGTAAAGTGGAAAGACAGTACAGCAGCACCCAGCTGCAGTCTTTGAACAGAGCAGCCTTGTGTTATGGCACTAAATGGGAAACTGAGAAACCAGGGAACAATTTTCCTGCTCGCAGGCCTCCGTGACCATGTAAAAATCTCTTTTAATCTCCATCTGTGAGTTCCCTGATGCAGGAAACAGGTTAATAGTGTGGCAATCTGAAAAAAAGAAGGGCTATTCTTCTTGGCTAAGCCAACATACATACATGTATGTCACGTATATCAATGCCACGCTTTGCAGAAATATTTCAAATGTTGGCAAGCAAGATCCACAGGTTTAAAAGAGCTTTTAATTAACATTGTCCTGTCTCACAGGGACAGTGAGAGGATGAATACACTGAAGATGCAAGGTGCTCCTCTAGTAATAGGATTCACGTAAGTATAAATAAAACCCAGTTCAATTTTTATAGAATATTCTACCACCTGACTGAAATAAAAATATACAGGCCCTGAGATCATCACCTGCAGACTTATGTAACAGTAGAAACTGTTTTTCAGGAAAAATATTAATTGCAGCCTATTATTAGCCATGAAAACATTCTTCAGTGTTATGAGTCATGGTTCTTGTCATCAGGCTAAATGCTGTGAAATGTATTTCCTAAAAGCAATCACCTTGACTTACTCAGCGCAGTGGTTGTTAGCATGGTTAAATGCTGGCTCTCCAAGATTTTCTTAAGAAATAAAATGGGCATGTGTGAAAGGACTTGGATGGTATTGCATGTATTTGGACTTCTGCAGTGGAGGGCTGATGCTGCCATAGCAACAACATCTCTGGATTGTTTGAATTTGAAACCACCAGAGTTAAACTCCCCATTGTGATAGAAAACAGCTGGTTTCACTAGCCTGTGGTCACCGTAATTTTTGCAGCTACGGTTGCCTGGCGTACAGTCCATATTTACGTTTATTAATGGCTGTATTTCCCTCAGATTTTACATGCAGGCTGATGCTTCTGTAGTCCCTCCTCCCACCTGACCAAGAATTTTGTCAATACCAGATTTTCAGAAGACAGAGCTCCATGTACATGGCTGTATTTATATACCTAGATACCAAAGCTGTGACTGAAGTTGGATATTTCAATAGTAATATTGTCTTGATGTTGCTTTTATTTGATTGTAAAGTATAATCACTGGACGTATAAATGAATATATACACATTTTTGCATCTTATTTTATAAATTTATATGTATATATTGCACCCTCAATCACAAACTCAGGGCAGTAAAATAAGCTTTTTGCCAGACACATACTTGTGATACTTCTTTTCTTCCTGGGCTTAGCAGAGGTCTGGTTTAGGAGATTGCCTCTCTGCTTAGAAATTGTAATGCTTGAAAGCTTATAGATGAGATATTTTAAATTTCTGCCTTTTCCGGCATTAAACTAGTTTTTGCAATATCACACTTCAGATGCTCAATTTTTTTCACACTTCTTAAAGCACTAATGATCTGTTTCAAACACTAATCTTTTTCATATGCCCAATCTTTACAGCAATTGCAGTTACTGATTTCGTGAACAAATATTATTATAACAATATGAAGAATAGATATAAATTTTTACTCCTTTTAATGTACCGGGTACAGCTCCTGGTTTACATCTTTTCATTTCTCAACTGGTAGTGCTTTCCCAAGTAATACCGTATTTTCTCTATTTATCTACAGCCATTGCTACTCTAAACTTGACTCTTCCTGCTCTGAGGCCGCTTATGTCACTCTGATGGCGTAAAGGCTCTGTGTAAAGGTAGATCATATTTTCATCTATTTTCAGGTCTTTTTATGTACAGTAATTGCATTGGGTATCTTCAAGATGAAAGAGAATCGGGTGTTCTGGTGTATTTTCCAGCCCCTCTGTAATCTGCAATTGTTCACAGTCAGAAATGGTGTATTACGAAAGAGCTGCTACCGATTAAAATATTTCTGGTGGGAACCCATTAGTGAAAATTTATGTTCCATTAGTGAAATTTCCATTAGTGAAATTAGTTATATAGCCAACATAACTATCTACTAAGTGTTGGATCAACATTCCTCTCCCTCCCCGCCTCGTAACTGGCTCACAAGTCATGGCAGAGCATCCGACCACTGCTACCCCAGGGAAATAAAATGGGAGTATTTTTGGATATGGAGTCTCTGCTTCAAAGCAGAAACTTGCTTGTGAAGGCAAATTATCCATGCAGCTATAGGAATATAGTTCACTACTACTACTGAGACAGTGCGACAACTTCTATAGGAAGTTTCTCTCAGGATTTGGAATGTCTCTTTTCAGTTTAATGTATGTCTCTTCAAAAGCACTTTAAGCCAAAATAAAAACAAGCTTAAAATCACATAGAGGTTTACAAGGGGACTAAAATTAACATACTCTCAGTGATATAATTAAACCAATAGAGATGATAAACTTCCCCAGAGAAAAACAGCCTTAAATAAGCTCTTCAGTTCTGCGTTAGAGGTTCTTTCTCCCCCATTAATAAAAAAAGTGTATAAAACACAAACTCACTATCACCTAAGCTGTTAGGTACCCCACAGAACGAGATGGCTAGACAGTGGGTGTTGCATCTACATGTGTGATCAAGACAATCCTGAATACAGGCGTCTCAGAGGAACAGTTGCCCCCTAGCTCACCTGACTGGGGATTTGTATTTCAGTTCTGACACTGAGACCCTGTTGGTGCTCGGGGAGCACTGGGCATCCAGGCTGCTGCGTTTTCCCTGTCTAGCACCAAAGGTTCCTTTCCACGCAATAGCGTGGAAAATAATAGATTGTGAAGCTCAACCCTCACTCAGGTTTTTAAAAATAAACACATTTTAATCTTGTGACCAGAGGCTAGCACAGACTGTTCTATTGCTCTCAATAAATTTCCATTGCCTCTAAAGATTAACCAGCTTGGGAGCTTTTAATATATCATCATCATTACATTTGCCTTTGGTAAATTTACCTAAAATGTCTTTCCAAGGGACTAAATTGCAGCAAAGCAAGGAAGATGAGAAATTGCTATTCACGAGCTACTGCCTTGAAAGGTTACCGTATAAAAATGTGTGCTGACTTAGGCAGTATTCTTCATTGCCATTTTGGGGATGAAGATTTGGTTGTATTAAGATTTCTTACACATCCAGGAGTGTCCTCACACATATATAAATAAGAGGAACTGCTGAGCTTTGAAAATAAATCACTTCTTATCTTTGCTTGGAGATTTTTAGGAACTCTAAGGGCTGTGAAGATAAAAAAAATGCTTAAAATACTTCCATTTGTCTTAAGAAATGTCAGTTTTCAGTGGGAAGTGGGATACACAGCCAATACTTCATCAGAGGCATTTTCCAAGAATAGTCAGGACACAGCACTGAAGAAATGCGTCAAGTGCCAGTTCTTGGTTGACAAACTCAAGGTATTTTTGAAAAATCAGGTAGCCAACATCTATGTAGAGAGCTTGGCCTGTCAATGGCTGTTCTTCCTTGCACTAAGCGTGATAAAGGATTGCAGTAGCAGGGAACCAGACTTTCATGAGCCTGGCAAGTAAAAGCAGTGCTGGAGCTCAGTATTCAACCTCCAGCAGTATGCATCCATTTGCTTACCTGCAGAATAAAGAAGGAGAAGCAAGCTGAGAAAGCATAATGTTGAGGTCCTCGCTCAGCCAGGTTTTACAGTTTTCTAACAACACTTTAGTTTTCAAAACATAAAAACCATGTGGAAAAGCATATTTATAAATGATTAAGTGGTCTGAAGTCTTATGGATGCATTCAGATGTTATGGGAGTCATTAACATGTTACAATGATAAAATGTCTAAGAGTTCTTCTGGTGATACAGGACTTAAAAATGATGGCAATATGTTCCTATTATTGAGTTTGCTTTAAAATTTTATTATGTGGAGCTGCACATCCCTAGAATTTTACATGCAAATTAGTGCCTCTTAATTCTTCCTCCCATATGAACCAAAGCATTAACTGGGCCACATTTTCAATAAGTGGAGCTCCATATGCGTACATCTGTGCTTACATGTGCAAATCCCAAAGCTGTGCTTGCAGCTGAATGTTTTGATATCTGTTATTTGCATGAAAAATGTTGTCACTAAGGGTAAAAGCATAAGTATGTTTTGTATCAAATTATAGGCCTCAGTTTCCTGGAAAGATTTGAGCATATGAATTAATATAAATATGAATAATATATGGCCTGATATGTTATCTCCTTTTGGGCTCATTCAAGTGGGAGAAATTGTCTCCATAGTTGGGAAACTACTTATCATTTGGATGGCAAGACACCCAAACATTATATGCTGGCCCGAAACATTGCAGTGCCATTGCGCTCCCTGAATCATCAAAGGCATGTTGGATTGTTTCAGGCAGCATTTCTGCAGAGACCCTCCAGCTAAAGTGGAATTGTCCCATAAAATCTCAGACAGCCATTTTGTTGGCAAAGCAGTGTAAAGCAGTGCACACTCTTCTCCAAGAACTGCTGTAAATTATCTTCCTGGTCACAAGGTGGCAATAGGAAAAGAATACACTTTGCAAACAGGCATATATTTGAAGCATAGCACTTCCTTAAGCGGACAAGTTTGTATACTAGCTTACACTTTGCTCAGAGTTCTTCCTGCGCATAAAATCTCTTGCCAGAGCTTTGCAGGGTCAGAGCAATGTGCACACATTTTTCTTTAAAGTTATGAAGTTTGGTCGTAATAATCAGTGATATTCTTAGCTCTTTCCTAGGGCACTAATTTCCCAGAGCTTCTTTTATAGTCAGTTCCTTTATACAATATTTCAGCTGTTCTGGATTGTAGAAAAAGTTATCTCATCCCACTGGCTATAGTATAAGCAAAAGGAGGTTTGTTTCCCTGGCTAAATTTAATCTGTGTGAATAGCCCTTAATTTTTACAGTAGTTTTTTCTAGCATCTTTCATGAAAGGAACCATTCAAAATAATGCAAATTATTCTGACAAAGAAGGGAGCCACGGGATCTGGTGAAGAGTATCTGCTGCCTGCTCTATTTTATCTTGCATATTGTCATCAGAGGATGCTTTTATAAACTAAGATTTTCCAGGATGTATTTCAGATTTATGAAGGACGACATTATCTCCCTAGTAGCCATCCTCCTTCTGTGTCTTGTGTTCTGTAGCTTGGAAATACTGCACATTGTGTACTGCAGGCATGTGTTTTGCATTTCAAGACATGATCTAAAATTTATAGAAGTGGATTTTTGCACTGGGACAACTCCCACCTTTTACCGAGGCCCTTCTCAGAACGCCTCTCCAAGTAGGAGAGTGGTAAAATAATGTTTCCCTTCTGAGATTCGAAATGCTTTGGGAGTTTGGGAGTTCAAGTGCCTTCTTCAGAACACCGGCATTGTTCACCAGTTTCTGTTTTGGTAAGTGTCATGCTTCAGTGATACATTCTTGAAAGGGAAAAGACCTAGCCCCCACAGCTCAAAAGTGTGATTCTTTTAGCGATTAAGCATTGCAATCTAGAACATGGCACAGTTAAGAAAAAAAGGCTGTACAGTGCTTTCTTCCTAATGTTTGGCTTAGGTTCTTTCTAGTATTTAACTTAGTAGCTATCTAATGAAAATGTATATAATAAATGGCATACTACATAACAGACTTATCTACTCCACCACGCTTTATTTATTAAGAATATACAAACAATTTCTCTGAGACATGTCCAGAGACTTTATGCTACCATGGTTAAAGTGGAAATATTTTATTACCAATATTTTAAAAAGGGCATATACAAGGCCATGATGAATCCAAAAGTAGAAATCATTGAAGAAAATCATAGATGAATGGAAACAGAATTTTTGCATAGTATCAGCTACCAGACACTCTGTTCAATATATTTCAGAATAAAATAAGTAGTCCTCAGTTGTTTAACTAGGACATTTACAAAATTATAGAAATTGGATTTTCTTCCTGTAGTATATCTATAGCACATACATAACAGAATATCGTGCAATATACCATGACATTCATTTAGGATGATGGGCATAATTCACACACTTACTGTGAGTAAAGTAGTCTTCTCAAATTCATGTCGATGAACCCTTTGACTCATACTTCATACTGCCATTTATTTCCTAAAATTTTGCATGCTTATATAACAAACCTGGTGGTGCCTGCCACCTGACTGCCAATCTCATGAAAAATGCAACTATCCAAATATCACCAAAGTCTGCTCTACCAACTCAATACGTTTTGATTCTATAGGTATTTCTATAGGGCTGGTTCTTTCTCTTCACCTCTGAAGTGTCAAGGCTCACATTTACTTAGAAAACAGCAGGAGCTGGAGAAGTTGTTACCCCACAGCTGAATAAAAGCGGTGCTCGTTCCTCACCTTCAGTACACAGTGCAATTGCTCCGGTTAAACTAATGCTGAAGATGGGTTTCAGCTAAGGCACCAGCTCAGATCTTGTCGGGTCTGTTCAAATGTGACATCTTGTCCAGGTAACCACAGACCTGAGCAATGGACATAAACGTCCACTGGGTGGCAATAAATAACAAGACTGTGGAGCGGTATGTCCGTATATCCTCTATCGGCAACGCAACCAGCTGGCTTAATCTAAAAGGTTACAGGATGCTACTGGCATAGTTGTGCATATTCCTCGGAATATTCTGAATTTTAACTGCATGTTTTCTATCAGGTTGGCCTTTAAAATTCACAAGTACAGCACTGTACTTCTTTTGTTGCAATGCAAAAGAATCACAGGATGGAGACAGCAGCTGCGGCAAAACAAGGTATTGCCTCTAACAGAAATTAGCAGCTTGCTCAGAGTGACTATCTGTCTCTTAGATTAAAGCCTGCCCTTTACTTCATCCTTTTGTTTCATGATAACAAGTCAGACTAAATCGATCAGCCAAACCTTCACAAAGAAGCTCTAATGTAGTTGATTAAACCTTGTTTTAAATACAGCGTTCACCGTAAAGAAACAAAGAAAGGCAAGGCTTGCAAGAAGAGTAATATCTGTTAGCAGATAATAGTGCAGTCTCACAAATGCCAACCTTTCAAGCACACGTGCATTCTTCAGGACTTAAACCTAACTTTTTACGAACACTAACTTTAAGGCTTTAAAAAGTTTCCCTCTTGTGTTGTTTGAAATGAACTGAACATCTGAAAAACATCCTCACTGGGACTTAGTGTTTATGATTTTGCCTCCTAAAATATGGTATCACCATAGATCTCTGTTTTGCACTCGTATGTTAAAAAACATAACAAATGAGAATGGAAATGGCTGCAGGAGGTCACACTTGAAGATCCTTCCAGTCCAGCAGTGGCCAATAGTAGAGCACGGGGCACATTGTAATAGGGGAAACAAATACTGATGGCCAATTCCTCCAGTTCCTAACAGCCTGAAGCTCAGGCACTTGCCAGCACAGAGGTGATATTTGTGCTCAATAGCCTTTGGTGTTGTTTTTTTGTTGTTGTTTTTTTTTAAATGGTTTTGTCTTATTTATATTTTCTCAACATGTGTACGGTTTGGCATTCATTGCTCTGCATAGCAGTAAGTTCCACATTTAAGTATGCATGGCTTGAAAAGGTATCTCTTTTTGATTGTTTTGAACCAAAAAAGTATTGCTGGGTGTTTGTTTTTAACCAAAAGAGTATCGCTGGATGCAAGTATGATGCTGCAGTATTACACACAAGGAGAGAAGTTTTACACTTTTAAATCAGATAGGAGGGCTGCCTAACCAGACATACGTATGCTATTTGCATCATATATGATAAAAGGAGCTGAAATTATATTTCATATCTTCTCTGAAGTCGGGTGATTACAGCAGCTATAAGGCTTTAGCTATAAAGGCTAAGACCTTTAGAACCAAGCTATCATAATGTTTATCCAGGCATAAAAATGCTGTGAGGTTAAAGCTCGTTATCTCAGGCCTTTCCAGATTGAGATAGAAGTGTTTTATTCATAATGACATATGGGAAGTACAGTGATATAAAACACTGAGGTGAGATTCTGTGCTGTGCTTGAATCATCTTACACGATCTTTAGATGTTAAGATAGTTTTACACCTACCCAGTTCTGAGGGTGTCTGTGACTGAGGAGCTCTGCCTATAATTTATGCTGTTTAAATCTCTCTGGGGCACTCAGAGGGTCACAACACTGCCTTGTATCATCCCCTTCTGCTAAAACCTTTTCTATGACACGAAATACATGTCATATATTTAAAGACAGCAAAAGGTTCAGTCTCTTTAAACCAACTGTAGATTAAATCCATCAAGAAGCTCTGTGGTTCCTCCTTTCAACAGTTTAGATCTTAGTGTATTGCTTCCTCTAGAAGTCAAACCAGTGTAAGTATGGGGAAATCTGCTCTCTTAAAAGGATGGGAAAAAGAACTTTTCCTTGGAAAACAGTCTAAAAATTGGTGGCTGAAAGGTTTTTTACAGAAAATACAATAAAAATCTCAAGATAAGGAGCTGGAATTTTCTTACATTTGTCCAGAAGTGGCACTTTTCACAAGCGAAAAAAGGGCCTTGGCATTTTCCAGTCCTAAGGTCAGCCAGAAAGCTAGGTGCAGACTAGAGTTTACATGCATTTTCTAATTTTGCATAAATCTGTAAGCAAAACTAACTGGACCGAATTCCTTCTAGCCAAACCTAAGTGAAGCCTGTTGAATTATGTCAACAGGAAAAAATTTGACCTATCTTGTTTTTAAAATGTTGTGCAAATATAACAAATAAATTGAGTAAACAGTTCCAGAAAGAGTGCAGCGTCATCATTCAAAATACGTTCTAGGAGACATAAGGGTAGATAGTGAGCTGAAGGCTTGCATCATGGAAAAAAAGCTAAATAAGGACTCAAATCTGCTCTAACACATTTAGCCTTGCTGCTCTTACTTCTTTCTCTAGTTTATTTAGGACAGAAGCAAAATCTACTTACCAATCAGACAGAACCAAATTCACCTCTGGTGTAATTTAGATGGATTTAAGATCAAGACTGAATCAGTATTTTGATTGCCAGGGGATGACGGACAGTGGGCATGGGTAAAGTGCAGCATACAATTCTATCTACATACATTGAATATCCAAAACCAATGAGAATACTTAGTGTCCAATGCATGGATTAAAAGCACTCCAGTATCTACCTGCACAGGAGACCGGGTCCATTGGATTCATAGATATCCTGTTCCTCTCCTCAGCTTCTGTGTGGTATTATTCCTTATTATTCCAGGAGTTTCTTTTCACGCCCTGCAAAGCCTGGTAAACTGGTGTGGATAGCAGAAACAGCTCTTCACCAACTGTTACAGCTGGGACCTGGGGACCAACATAATGGGAGAGTTCTGAGAGAATGAGCCAGTCAATAATTCAAGCAGGCATCTATTTATGCTCAGCTTTTAGGCAATCCATCTGTTAACAACGAAAAATCAAGCATTAATTAAACATACAGACCTAAACATGAAGCCTTACATCTACAATACTGCGAGACTGATGCTGCACTGTGGTTTCTGATGGCTACATCATTTGACGATTCTTAGCCTCCAAGGCTGCGTTGGCTGCGTTTGAGAGCTCTCCGGCAGGGGAAGCCACAACCAAAGGGGGCCTATTCTCCCTTCCCTAAGCTCCACTGTGTATCGCTCATGTTTACATACAGCTTTCCCGTGGATCAAGGCCAGTCTGGTCCAAAGGTTTACTTCCTCTTTCCCTCGGTCAGAACCAGTCTGTTCTGGCTTGTCAGACAGATTTTACACTCTTCTGCACGCAGGTCCAGTCCAGCCTCTTCAGGTGGGTGTTACCTGTTTGCAGACTGCATGCTGGCCATCTGATTCCTTCAAGTTTTTGTAGACTGGGTACAGTTATTGTAGCTTTACTATTTTTGTGCAACTATGCCAAGCAAACAGATATTACACAATATTTCACTTCCTACCCTAAATCAGTCAGTTTTGTGGTATGTCTGGATGCAAGGCAAACAGGATGCCTCATGTTTTTGCTTTAACTCAAGCAAGCTTGTAGTATATCTGGGTACAACACAAACAGAATATATTTCACAAATAGGTCTTCTCACTGCACAGCTATCCCTGCTGACTCTTGCTTCCTGCCATTCTGGAGGCAAACTAGCTGATCCCGCAACTGGGTACAGCATGATTTTCCTTCTTTTGTCAAATCATCTTTTACTCAGCATGGAGTTAGAGTCACTGACTCACCTGTTCTCAGGTGAGTCACTCCTCCTGTACCTGAGCCACTAAAAGCTGCCTTCTCACCAAGTGCCACCAAGCTGCTCTATTAGTCCCCTCCTCAGCAGGACAGGGCGGGGAGAAAATAAGATGGAAAAAAAAAAGCCTCATGGGTCAAGATAAAGGCAGTTTAATAAAAGCGAAAGCAAAAGCCAAGGCAGCGTGCAGAATCAAAAGGAAAACAAAAGATTTATTCCCTATTTCCCATCAGCAGGCGATGTCCAGCCACTTCCCGGGAAGCAGGGCTTCAGTACCAGTAGCGGTAGGTCTGGAAGACAAACGTCGTAAATAACGAATGCCTCCACTTCCTCCTCCTTTCTCTTAGCTTATATTGCTGAGCGGATGCTATATGGTATGGAATATCCTTTGGTCAGTTTGGGTCAGCTGTCCTGGCTACATTCCCTGCCTACTGGTGAGGGGGGAGTGTTGGAGAGACAGCCTTGATGCTCTGCAAGCACTGCTCAGCAGTAGCGAAAGCACTGGTGTGTTATCAACACCGTTCTAGCCACCAATACAAAGCACAGCACTATGAGGGCTGCTATGGGGAAAATTAACTCCATCTCAGCCAGACCCAATACTAGGTAGAACCAAAAGATAAACGTGTATATAAATGTCTCGGTTGCGTTTTTGTTTTTTTTTTTTTTAAAAGGGAATGGGTCATTCACATGCTCACATGTAAGGTTATAATCGTACACTTGTCTGACTTACAACTTGGTAGCAGTAATGATTACTTGTTTAATGAGGGCTGGATATAAATACTAGATGGAATTTATAATCTCTTGTTCTTCAACTGTGAACCACAGCAGATGATTCCAGTCTGTGCAGATTAAGAGCAAAGTAACACATTTTGTACTTTCAGAATAAATAGGAATAACTTAACACCAGTTACTGTTAGATCATGCAAAATAGGAAAGACAGCATTCTAAGCACTGAACATCTACTGATTTGAGCAGATTTTGAGATTATAAATATTACATTTGGCAGTTTAGAATCATCCACACCACAAATTGATGAGAAACTGTGAGAGAAGAATGAATCTGCAATAGGACTGGGATTTGGTTCCCCTTTCTGTCACACCACTCTTCCACTCAAGCCTTTACAGTAATTTACAACATAGCTCTTTTTCTCCAAGGACCCATGTTAGAACCAGTCTTGTTACTGGAACAGTTCCTCTGAGTAAAGCCCCTCTCACGTTTTATCCTTGTCTCCAGAAGGTTAAATCAAAGCATTAAACAGGAGAGGACAGAAGTGCTTATGGGACAGATGGGGAAGCACATGGAAACAACACAACAGTATTCATCAGCATGACTGGTATCAGTTCCAGCACTCTTAACTGTTGTCATGGGTTTTTTAGATATCAGAGCAAAGAAGAACTTTAACAAGGAATTGAAAGGTTATTTTAGATATTCATACATATAGGAAACGTCTCTCCAGTGGGCAGCACAGGGAAAGCATGAAACAAGTGGGCAACACAGACTGGCATCATAGTGTAACAGAAGAGGAGATTTTCCATAGAACCACCGCCTTGGCAGCACCAGACCTGCACATGGGCCTGCCCAGGAGCTCCCACGTGTTTGGTTTTGGTGCATAGCTCACCATCCTGCAGCCCAGATGGCTGAATTCATGCCAAACATGAGGTGGCAATTCCAAGCCAAGCGACCTCTTGTCACTTTGTATGAGGGCAATGTCTAGGACGGAGAGAGCGTTCTTCTATATGACAGCACCTGCAGTGGAGACATGCATTTCTGATGATGAGTTAGTGCCAAGGTATGTCCTTGCTTACCTTTGAGGAGCGACAGTTAGCAGTGTAGTGCAGATCGGACCATGGATTTTGTCAGGCAGAGTCTATGCTGCACGATGATACCTGGTGTGTTTGTTGGTCCCATAGTTCCTGTTGTCACCCAGTTTCTGACAAAGAAATAGCTGTTGTACAGTTGAATCAAAATAATTATGGGGATTGAATAGAAGAAATAAAAATGTTGCTAATGCAGCTTTATAAGGGGGGAGAGGCCTTGAAAGTGAAAAAAAAAAGCCTTTGGAGAATAAAGAAAAGGCAGAACTTTCCCTTATTTTGAGACCAAATTTGGGGAAACGGTATTTGCAGCAATATTCTGAATGGCTTTGAATGGGGAAAGATTGAAATTACTAGGACGTTTACTCAGGAGAGAGAAAAGAATGTGACAGTTACTGAAATAAATAATAGACTTAGGTGTCAGCAAAATACAAGGGCAGAAGCTGCATTAAAGTGGGTTTTTTGATGAAACCCCAGAGAGCAATTGTAAACTGTTTGTTAAGTACGCTGAGAGATGAAAAGAGAAAGGATGATGAGGCAATAAGCAGGAGAGGCAGATGAGTTCAAGGGCACTATTTTGCTTAAGATGGGAGAGGTTAAACCATGCCTAGATCTGTGAAGAGGATAAACCAAAGAAGAGTCAGGAGAAGCCTGAAGATAATTAAAGATAGTGTAATGAGTGGGCATCAGAAGCCAAAAGAAAGGATGAGATATTAAGTTCTTAGAAACATGGTCAGAAGAGGAAAACAAATGAGAAATTTGAAACCTCAGCGTCTATCGTGGCAGAAATAGCAAGCTGCAGACAGGTAAGGGCATATATGTTTTTGGGTCTGGTACACGGCTCCTCTGTCTCCTGTTCCAGTATGGCGATCATGAATCATTGGGTCAGCTTTGGTGGTGAAAGGCTGGCCCAGACTCTGGCACAGTCACACTGTTGGCACCCAGGCTTGGGGCTGGGTCCTGGAAAGGTGTGAGTGTTCAGGGGACACACCCGTAGGAGGCTCTCATGTTGTAAGCAAGACCTGTGCACCAGGATGCTCCTGTCAACTTGACAGCAGTTTGTTTCACCACGGGTATCAAAGTGTGGAACAGCTGGATCCTAATAATCCACAAAGATATCAAATCAGCCTGTTTGTTCCCAAGAGGCCTAATTACTCTCAAAGCTTTGGATATAAGACAAATGTAATTCCTGTGCTTGTAATTATTATCCATAGAGCTGTGGAGGTAGCTCTGACTAGGTCTGCATGTTTTGATTTACATTAGGTAAAACAGACTCCTTCCCTGGGGACCCACTTTGATGCAAGGGAAAGGCTGATATGACCTGGTGACAGCGAGAGCTATGCCAACAGAAGTATTAAGTCCTGGGAGGACCATCCAAGGTGAACAGATCAAAGATTAACAGACAAATAAAAAACAGCTTCTGGTCATCCAGGATGGTGTTCATGTAGTAGTCGGGGGGAAAAAAAAGGGAAAAAAAAAAGGTTACTGAAATACAGTATAACTGTTATAATAAACAGGATAATAGACAAGGATGGCAGAAACTTACTTGTGCCCTAGGATACCTAAAAGGGTGAGAAGCATTTGCTTTCAGACAAGATACTAACACATTACAAAGTCAGCGCCCTAAAACTCTTACTAGGCAAAGTAAAAATATCCCTTTAAACTGGATAATAATAACTGCATAAAAATAATTTGACCAGAAGTCAAATTCTTTCCTGGTAGAATTTTGTTGCCTCTAGGGAAGAAATGAAGATGTTGTCTCCTTTCATGCACACATTCATTGTGTTGCGTTTTTTTGGTTTTTTCTAACCTCAACCCCAATAGGTTTAATGCATTTTAGTTTCTTTTTAAGTAGGTCACTGGTTTTCCTTTTCTGCACTGCCCTCCTTCTAAAACAACTTGTAGTCTAAACCTTTATTTATTCTCTTTAGAATAGAACAAAAAAAGCTCTGCAGAAATTTCAAATCTACTTTAGCAATTCTACTGTATTCCACTTTAACCTCACCCACTCAATGCCCACCAGGCTGTTCTCAAGTTCTTGCCTTTCCATCTGCTAGTCCTTCACAGATAAGGATTCGGGGAGGAAGGCATCCCAGAAAGATGAAAGCTGAGTACTGCAGAAAAAAGGAAACTTGTTCTTAAAGAGTATGACAAGGCAATGCAAATTGTTACTAAAGCTGTCACCATTTTGGTCATGCACGATCTTTGTAAAAAGCCAGTAACACACTGACCGTCAGAAGCTAAAAGGTAAACAGCCTAAAACTCCATCCCATTATGTCCCTCCTGCATTTATCTCCATTGAAAATTACAGTTGCCTCTCTTCCAGCCCCGAAGACTTGCAGAACTTGGTAATACAATAACACACAAAATATCAAAAAAATAATTTACCCAGCATGAGGTGGGGAGAGACTGTGGTGAGGGAGTGACAGGAGTTAGAGTACATTCAGGTAGCAACTGTGTAGAGGGGGGTTCATCTCTGCTTGCTTGCCTGAAAGGTAGAGAGAGTGCATTGGTAAATTTTTTGCTTGGGATGCTAGAGGCTGCAACATCACTGGTTGCATTTGGTCAGCACCCCGAAGCCCAGCTTATGAGTCAAGGCCCATGCCACAGGGACTGCTGTATTACTTGGAGCTTGCGAAAGTAAGTAGAGCAACATTCAGACTCCCATCTCTGCCAGCACAAGATGTGAGGTTCACAGGCACTGTGGGAGGAAGACATAAATAATAAATGAGCTAAATAATGAAGACTAGCTGTACCTAATTATAGTTCTAGCTGCCCTTTTGAATAAAGAAAGTTCAAAGCTGCTGCAAAAAGACGCTGATCCCTTTTTTGAATGGTGTTTGAACTTCATGGATGATTAACATGGGAAAGTCAGGAGATGCCAATGGAAGTCACACCAGCCTTTCATAGCCTTGTTGAAGAGAAAAGCAGTGTCTCTTACAGCAGTTTATTTACACATCAAAACATTCTTAAGCTTAAATTAATATTTAGCCTGAATACAGAAGCAATGTAAGAAGTGAAATTAAATTGTGTGGACTATTTGGAAGCTGGTCTTCCTTATAGCTTTTGGTACCTGACTTGGGAGACTAGCTTAGGAAAGCAGCTCTTCAGGCTCTGTGCGTAGTTGGGAGAGAGTCAGTTAACTACAGAAGGAGTGCAAGTTCTCATCCTGGGCATTTAAGTGTCTAACGCCAAGTGTGTGAATGCATTTACCTCCTCATCCCTCTCTATTAATAGTTTGATTGAGAAGAATTTGTTCCTAGTGCCCTTCCCATGCTGCAAACCAGGGATTATGAACGCCTGATCACTGGGAACTGAATTTCTCTCGGACTAGGGGAAAAACGTGGTCCATGGAAATAGGAGGCCAGGTTATAGGTCTATATGTGTTCTTTTCCAGCTCTCAGTGATTTTGTGTGACTGACTGGTGGTCAGTACACATTTGCCTCACATTTTCCTATCTGTAAAATAAATACAATAATTCCTAATCACATTCTAAAAGAGGTCTTCATCTTTGGATAGCAAAGCCTTAGTTACATACCAACTACGATTATTTCATTCCCAGCACAAATAACTATCCATACGGGCACATTTAAGGTATTATTACATATTTCTAAATAATGTGAGTAGTAGAAATAAAGGACAGTTTAAATTAATATTTGTTCTAAACTTTAAGGGCATTTCCACTTTCATACATAATATGAAATGTACTTCCACATAAAGGTGAAATTTAAACTGCTACAGCATATTGAAACAACTGCATTTGTAGCAAGTACAAATCTAATCAAGAGACTTATAAAATTGTACAATGTCTTTGTGCAAATAGTAAACGCCATTAAGATGTTTTTCATCATCCCTTATTCTATCAGTGGAACAGTGTTTCATATTACTGTATAGGCTTGCTCGTTAGACCTCAGTAACACTAAAGCAACATGTAGGAACATAAGCAATGTGTAGGCATGTTGAATAAAGTGCAGTGTGCCGTAAAAGAAGTGCATTGTAAAGAAAAAAACATACCATGTTGCTAATCTGTAATGCCATATGTATACAGAACAGACTATATCATGAAGGAATGCCAACAAGTCATCTTTGAATTTAAGCACAGATTACTTCTGTATTTAAATATATATCAACCTTTATGATATAAAACACAATAACTGGCTAAACCATGTATCAATATTTTACTGAGCTCATGTCTCCGCCGTTAATGCAGAACTTCCTCTTATTCATTCAGTGGGTGTTGTATAAAGAATGCCAAGGTTACAAGCATTTTATCTGCATTAGGTACACAGTACCGCTTGAGTCTCTTTTCACTGGCATTCTCCATCATTTACTGGTACTGCTACCATTTGCTTCAAGCAAACTGTAGAACAGAGATGCAAATTTATCGTCTCTAGTACTCAAGCCATGGAGGCAAAGTGGTCATCAACAAAAGAACTGCAATATATTTGTTGTTTACAATGGGCTGTGAAAGCTCGTATTTCACAAACCAGTAGGCCTGGTCCTCGGATGAGGAAAATCAGTTCAGTTCTCTCTCCTTCGGTGGAGCTATACCACTTTCCACCAGCATACAAGATATGGCCAGTTACCTGGGGCACTGTCACACTCCTTCTTTACAAGTATCTTTTCAGATGCTGTAACACCTACTACACCTTCCAGGTTTCCCTGGTATAGTAAAGATTATTATCATCCCAGCCAGCCTTCCCCTACAGCAGCATTCCCTGGTGTTCACTTCCAGTTTGGTTCTTAATTGCTATTCAGCGCTGTGGCTAAGTAATTGTGGGTTGGGTTTTTTTTCCATGTTCTGTGTGCCTTCTCATTTTCTTTCCAGTCCCTATCCTTCTCCAGGTATTTCTTTAAAGAAAAACGTTCTGCAGAAGTGGTTCCATGTACTACCTCAGCACTAGCCATACAGTCATCGTTTGTTGGAAGAGTTCCTTCTATAATGCTAACAAATATCCATTCTAATATTTACAGTTCTCAGGTGAGCATGTTAAATGAGCAGGCAGTTCATTGCCTGCTTTGTCTCTATTTTGCTTACAGAAATGGGTCTCAGATTATACTTTACACTAATTCTGCTCTGTAGTACATATAATTTTTTGATTAATTAAACCTAATCTATCACAAGGATAGCAACACTTTTTCATCTGAAACACTCCTGGGTATATAAGCCAGTTTTTTGTACAGTGTTGCAATGTGAAGATCGCAGCTGAGAATGTTTTATTTTCCAATGTTTTTAGGTCTTAATTATTTAATATGATCTCTTCTGTTTGTCCCCTGTGTTCTCACACTTCCTAAAATAGATCACTGTACTGGTGTAAATGTGAACATACCAATGTATAATGCTGAGGTTTCAGAAAGGTCTTAATAGCCTTTTCTTTTTCTTTTTTCCATAGTTGACAGCAGAACTGATTGAAGGTGTTTTAATGTGATAAGAAGCCTAGGATACTATTTGATAGTATTTGTGTTCTCTCCAGATGACCTCTTTTCAGAAGAGTCTCTTCAAATGGCTTGCCAACATTCACAGTCCCTATGCTGCAAATTACTTCTATTTATATTGCTTAATGTTAGAGCATGTATCATAGAATAATTAAAATTGAATGTTTTCAAGTATGATTGGTTAATATTACTTGTACTGCTATGGCTGGAAGTACTACTTTTGAATGTCAGAAAATATACAGCGAATGCCTGTACATGAATAATGGATTGAAGATTAATGAAAGCCAATTTGTTTATTTTTGTATTTCAAGATGGAGAGTAATGTAACAGTTGTTAAATACCCCTAGTGTATTTCCATTTAAAACAAAAGCCTGAAAGCAATTATTTGGCATAATGCATACTAACAAAGAAATCCAATGACACGGGAAATAATTATTTGATTGCAAGAATAATTCTCCAGCCTACATTTGCAGAAAACCGTAGTGTTCTCCCTCTCTCCCTTACTAGCCCATGCAATTAGAGCTTCTGAGGCTGCTGGGGAGAGGGTGCGAGGTTACAGAAAGAGGTGGTCTGGCCATTTCTCACCCATCCTTGCACACCTGCCCTGTTGGAGCCACAGGCGCAAGTACACCATCTGCTGCATTTCCAGACCCTTACCAAAAGAGTAAACACAGGGAGCCTTGTCCTCCTTAATGCAGCTTCCCTTATTGGTGGGTCACACTGGAAAAGCAGTTGTCTGAAATCGTTATGGTCCATAAAAGAGCCTCTTAGGAGTCACTGGCGGTTTGAGCAGTTATCATAGAATCATAGAATTGTTAAGGTTGGAAAAGACCCTTAAGATCATCAAGCCCAACCGTTAACCTAGCACTGCCAACTCCACCACTAAACCATGTCCTCAAGCACCACTTCTACCCGTCTTTTAAATCCCTCCAGGGATGGGGACTCAACCACTTCCCTGGGCAGCCTGTTCCAGTGCCTGACTACCCTTTCGGTGAAGAAGTTTTTCCTAATATCCAACATAAACCTGCCCTGGCGCAGCTTGAGGCTGTTTCTTCTCGTCCTATCCCTTGTTTCTCGGGAGAAGAGACCAACCCCCACCTCTCTACAGCCTCCTTTCAGGTAGTTGTAGGGAGCAATAAGGTCTCCCCCGAGCCTCCTTTTCTCCAGGCTAAACAACCCCAGCTCCCTCAGCCGCTCCTCATAAGACTTGTGCTCTAGACCCTTCACCAACCTCGCTGCCCTTCTCTGGACACGCTCCAGCACCTCAATGTCCTTCTTGTAGTGAGGGGCCCAAAACTGGACACAGTATTCGAGGTGCGGCCTCACCAGTGCCGAATACAGGGGCACTATCACCTCCCTGGTCCTGCTGGCCATGCTATTCCTGATACAAGCCAGGATGCCATTGGCCCTCTTGGCCACCTGGGCACACTGCTGGCTCATGTTTAGGCGGCTGTCAACCAACACCCCCAGGTCCTTTTCAGCCAGGCAGCTCTCCAGCTACTCCTCCCCAAGCCGGTAGCATTGATATATGCACGTGCTTTGCGGTGCTGCATCAGGCCCTGCGCGGGCAGGACTTTGGCAGTGCATGCAGAAGGCAGAACGCACAAAGCCAATGGGCAAGTCTGCAGATCACTGCAGATACTGGACTCCCATTCAAGGCCACACTTTATGTTTTTAGTATTGTCATCTGATAAATAGACTGAGTTTAAATTACAAATGCTTACAAATGCTTTTTTTTTTTCCCTTGTCTAGTAATATGTTTATGAAGTCCAACTGAAAAATGCATATTGAGCTAACTTACATAATTAACAAATTATTGTGATTATATATTTTATAGTATACAAATGAATATTTATGAATTTATCTGCACGGGAACAGTCCCTGAATCTAATCATACATGGCCTTTGCTATTCTTAGACTGTATGCCTAGGGCAGATTCTCAATGGGATATAAAACTTTGGCTTAGCAACAGAATCTGTAATTTGTGCTTGAACATCGCTGCACCATTATACTTGCTCTGCTTTAGGCAGTCTTTCAAGTGTTTTAAGAATTCATCTCAGGGTAGTATACAAGTACAGAAATGAGGTTTATAAGCAACTAAATAATTAGTGAAAATAAATCAATGAAAATATCAAATATTGGTAGCAGCACTTAAATTAAAAATGCTGATAGTAGCTCTCAGCATTGAGTAAATGAAGAATAAGGAGCAGGAAAGCAACCACTGACTACAGTTTACCCAAATGTAAAAGGCAGTAATCTAACCAGAGAGCTAGCACCACATCCTGCCTGATTTGTGCGAATGAAAAGTATTTGATTACAAGAACATTAATTACACTAACAATTGCCAAATACATATGTGCAAACATATACATATACGTGTATATCTGCGAGCATGTGTATATACAATTAGCTGAAAGAATAATAAACTTAGTATCTTAAATTGGTCTAATATGTGCATTGCTTAGCGTTCTGGGCTTTGCCTGGAGCTATCTGTTGAGGTGCAGCAGGGCTCTTGTCTCGCCATGCACACAGGTTTCTTTGCAGGAGCCCTCCCGGTCCAACTCTACAGGCAGAGCCACTGTGGTTCTGTCTAACCTGCCCTTTTGTCCTGACAAGTGCCCCGACAAGTGCCCCGACGGATCATCTTATCAGTACAAATCCAAATTGCAGTCATGACATCTTTTTAATAAAATTCAGTTTGCTCTAGTGCGGTTAACCCTGCCTTTTGAATGTTTATATGAAGTAAAAAAGGGTCTTTCAACACAAATAAGCAGATGAAAAATAAGGTAACATTTTGGATGAAGGACAACACTGTAAGGAAGGCTGAATTTTTGTTTTATCATGTATTTACTAAAAGTACTTGATACTCATAGTGTCAACTAGCAGATCACCACAATTTTTGCAAAGGTAAAATATATGTGGATAGATTTTCACTGTGCACTGCATGAATTTAATAAGGCTGCATCACTGAAAGCCAGGGTAGACGAGAGGGTGGGGAGTGCAGGGGAGATTCCTCCCGAGAGAGAAGGAGGATAGGGTCAGAGATGTTGGAACATCAGCTGATGCTTTGCAAATCTGCAATGCTGAGTACTCATCGGTATAAAATACTTCCTTCTTCGTTGTTATTCGCAAAATGTGAATTTATTTTACAGTGAAAAAGATACATTTGCATTCCTCATCGGAAGACCTGAACAATAAGGGGTCTACACAAGGGTGGACCTGTCACCGATGTTTCTAACAACCTGTTGCATCCAAGGAAGAGCCTGTGTTAGATTTTCTTCAGTTCCAATATTTGTACTGTACTGACTGAATGATACTGTAAAACGAGAATGTTTATCAAAGGCCAAGAAGACAAATGTTTAGTCTTGGGTTTTTTCTGATCAAGGGAGGTCAAAACATAGATGCAAGCAGTTCAAACATTAAATACCCTGATTAACAAAACTGGGTAGAAAAGGGAATAACGGAGGACCAAAAAAAACATCACCAGTTTCTGCAGTTTTCCCCTATTTATTACAGACACTTGCGCCCAAAGGGATTTCTTTTTTCACACTGATGTATGTCACAAAAGGTTAAAATCCACTGAAAATTCTCATACAGATCTTGTGGTTTGCTTCCTTTATTTGACAGAAACCTTCCACGCCTGAGAGGGCAGGAATCCCACACCTGCAGGAGGGACGGTCTGGATGACTTCTCCTTCCGGAACAGGCAGTCACGATACCTGCTACCGGAGTAAAGTCAGCACCAACGCGCTCGTTGGGGAACGAGCGGCCATGACAGGGGCAGGCACAAACCGCCCGCCGCTAACGGCGCTAACAACCAACGGCTGGCGCGCTCCCGCCGAGGCGCCCGGCGGGCGGGCGTGGCCGGCGCATGCGCGGGGCGGGTCTCCTTGCCGCTGCGCGGAGGGCGAGCCTAGGCCTCAAGGAGAGGGAACCGGGGGGGGCGGGGGTCGCCGCTCCTGCCGCCGGCGCCATGTTCCTCTGCGCTCCCCTGCGGGCCGGGGTCGCACGCTCGGTAAGGGGGGAGGTGGCGGCGGCGGCACGGCTGTTCCTCGGCGGCCGGGGCAGAGCGCTCGCTCGGTTGGAGGAGGCCGCGGGAGAGGAGGGAGGCCGCGGCGGAGAGGGGGGTGGGAGGTCGGTCGGTCGGTCGGTGCTGCCCTCGCAGTGGGCGGGCGGCCGGGGCCTGCGGCGGGGCACGGCCTCGGGGGAGAAGGGCCCGGGGCAGCCGGTGGAATGGCGTCGCTGCCGGGTGTCTCCCCCGGGCTTGCAGGGGTTACCTGACCGGCTCCGGAGTTGCACTGCCTGTGTCAGGTGAAAGAGGCTCCAGCAGTAACTGCTTGGTGCTTATTGTAGGTTATTGGGAGGCTTCCCAAGTGGAAATAAAATTTCCAACTTGCCAGTAAGACGTATACGTAAGACTAGCCAGGGGAAGGAAGGCCCTTAATTTGTTTTTCAGTCCTGAGTCAACTCTTCACACCAATTGAAATGTTTTAGGCCAGTGCAAAAAATGGGGGTTCATCCTATTTCTTCTTTAAGTCTGGAATTTACATGTGTGGTTCTTGAAAACAGAACAATATCTTCGGATAGAATAAAGGGGTTTCATCTGAAGTGCTTCCTTTTGAAGCAACACTGCATATGTGTTTTATTTACTTAGCGTTTAGTACGATTTATACCAGAGCATCACATCCTCATTTATATGCTCCTTTCAGCGTTGTCTGCAGAATTTCAGTTGTATTTGCTGCTCTACTTACACTTTAAGTTTTTTGCCTGAATTTTATATGCTGTCTGGCTCACTGAGAGCATTCAAATTGGCATGGCAGTGCAGTTCATTTGATGTGCTTCATGTCAGTTGATAAAGACAATAGACTGATAGTCTCCTGGAAAAGGTGGCTCTCGGGAACGATCTGCAGTCCACAGAGTTATCCGTGTATCCCAGAGTTCATTTTGGCCTCTGACACAGAATGGCAGATGAATTGCTTTCCTGGCTGCTGCGCAAAGAGGAAATGGATGCATACAACATAGTACACATAATTGCACAGTAAATCCAGTGCTTCCTGGAAGGACTGATCATATGACAGGCAAAGACTGCAGCCATCGTGTGAAACTACACTGCAGGTGAAACTACGTGGTCTGCTGCTGAAAAGATTGAGCTGATCAGGTTGCTCTTCAAGAAGAGCAGGGACTGTAGTTCCTTGGTACTTAGGCTTGGATTCCAGATCTGACCCTGTGACTGTATTTTTGCTAGTTTGATGCTGATCCACTTGAAGTCCCACAAGTTTTATACAGTAACAGAAATTAAGTAGTTAAGGAGGGGTTTTTTTTTTTAATACGCTATACTTCAAGAAATCTCAAAATCGATCTAGAATTCAATGTAAAAATGAATATAAAATTAAATTTGTTATGGAGTGATTACTTATGGCAAGATAATATTATCAAATGATCTTAGTAATACTGGACAGAATCTAGAAATCTTGATCTGTTTTGGTATGATGGATCCAGACAGAGTACAGAGAATAGCTGAACAGAACTTGCATATGGGTCTGTGTTCTGTTTATATTTCACATTTGTGTTTACTTCACATTTGTCCTTTTATGCCTGATCTCACTGTTCAGTTAGACAAAAGCTGAAGAAGCATATATAAATGCATACTAGAGAAGAACGTCAGTAGTAATGGTAGTTTCTGCAGACTTTCAATTTAAATCACGTATGGTATAAAGTAACAAATTGGAAAATTCTTCATGAAATGTTTGATGAGACTTTGTATTCAAGGCACTTAAATTGAGCTGTGGCAGAGTATTATCTGTTTGAAGTTAAATGATTTAACTTCTACATTGTCTGAAATGGTCAAGGTGAGTTAAGAGATTTGCTCTCCTAATAGTACAGGAGAGCCCTTAATAGTCTCTTCTTGACTTAATTTAAGTTATTAGTGATGACAGTAGAATTAATGTCTTACAATTAGAATAGAAATCAAGCTGGTTCTGAAAGCAGCCACTAGCAGTATGTAAATTATTAACTATTAATACTATCTACTTTATTTTCTTTGTAGATAAGACAAATCCGATACTTACATAGAACAGCAGTGCGCAATGCCAGTGGAGGAGCCTTATTTGTGGTATGTAATTTTCTACCTTACTGTAAGGGGAATGTGCAAGAAGAGTTTGGCATGTGCTTTCTTAATCTGCCTAAAAGCTTCTGATGGGCAGAACTTCGCTACAGAAGCCTGCTGGCATTTACAAAGAAGCGTTTTTTCAGTAGAACTTTTTATTAGAGTTACGATGCAGTATCAAAAGGTTTCATTTTAGTTTTTGGCCTTGTGTTTCTTTCCTTATATAGTAAAAACTTTATTAATAGTAATGGTGATATTAGTAGCATTTGTGTGTGGTGCAGATTAGACTTTCCTTAAACTTCATTTCATTATAAAACAGTTATTGTTTCCTTTTTTTTATTGGAGTTAATTGAGTTTGTAATTGAAGCTCGTAAAACTTTTTGCAGGTGCAATTTCTTGATTTCTAAAATTTGCCGCAGAATTACCCTTAGGTCCAGGTCTAGCCCTGTTTACTAGGAGTTGAAAAGTACAGTTCTTTTTCATATTATATGTGATATAGCATGTTGCATAATGATTCATAATTGAAGCCATTAGGCATTTTCATAATATGTATAAATAGTAATAGTGATGGCAAAAAAGAAAAAGCCCTCAAGTTTAAATGTGTAAAGCAGATGTGTTGTCTGTCTACCTCTGAAGGGAACCTGAAGCATGTCTGAGAGGTGTATTCTGTCCCATTCTGCCCCATTCAGAGCGTTATCCAGTCTGCAGTTTAACAGCTGAATAATTTGGCATTTTTCCAACATTGGGTAGAAATCTGCACTTTACTAGAGAATTGACCACTTTGTTGAAAACAGGTGCTCAGCATTTTTGGACAGATTTTTTTTGTTGCTGTTGCCTTTCTGCAGCTGTCTCTACAGTTTTTCCCATAAGATGAAGTTAATGGGACTACAGTATGTGTTTCGTATACTTTTCCAGAAACCTGAGCAGGCATTGATGATTTACGGAGTGAGAGCTGTATTCAAGGAATAGAGGAAACAGTGTAGGCTGACAACTTAGGAAACTTCGCATGTAGTTTGAGGTTGCTGAAGACAGGCAAAAGGTGTCTTTGACACCCTAATGGATGTTGGTGCCTGGCATATGAAGCTAGATGGCTTTGTAAATTCTCCAGGCATTTTTCGAGGTTTATGTAACTGTTTAAATTATTTGCTGGAGGGAGGAGCCTGAAAATAGAGAAAGGGAAGTAGAAAAGTAAAGTTGTGTGTTTTAGTTAGCTACTTGTGATTTGCAGCTGTGTATTTAATAGCATCATTGACTTATTTTTATTCCGCAACAGAATTTTTGCTAGAAGAGTATAGGAAATTGTTTATGTGTGTGTTTTATGTGTGTGTTTGGGTTTTCTGTTTTTTATAGGGTAATATTTGTTCTTCTATGAAGTAAAAAGCTATGGGAAGAAGACAGTTGGATGTCATTGTGTGTGTGTAATTGTTTGCCCTAACTACAACTAAAAACCTTCACAGCAAATTTCAAGGGAAACTCATCCTGCTGATTTGAGCTGAAGGTGTTATTTTAATCAACAGTAGGTGTTTGCATACAATCAGAAAATGGGATTTTTTTTTTTTGGCCCAGATTACTCTAGAGGAAAAAACGTAACTTAAAAAAAGTCTTAGTTTTCTGGAATATTACTAGCAGATGAAGCATCAAAGGTTGTTAAAAACTGCTTGTGGAGGAACAGTGGGCTTACCCTGGAGTAACACTAACCTGTTGCGGTGGTCCTCTTTGTATGTCAGTTGACACACATGTGTCTTGGTTTTGTTTTGCAAAGCATATTGGTGCTTCTTGTTGCACTTCCCATATATGAAATCTATATGTGAGGAAGGGAAATGCATACAGTGTATTTGTTTTGTAACAGCAGGAGACAGGCTAGCAGGGGACCTGGTTGTCATAAAATGTAGTATTAAAAGGCAGTTCTGATTTGCATGCCTATGCATCCCTTTGCAAACTTTTTTCATGCAAGCTTTTTCCTTACATGTTATCAGAAACATACAGAAATAAGAGAACTTCTACTGAAACTCCTTTTTATTCTGAAACAGCCAAGAAGAGACTTTCTCTCAACCGTTAAACTCAGTTTAGTGCCGTCACAGGCAGCTAGATCACACTTCGAGAAAGAGTATATCAAGTTTAAAACTAGATAGATCATTTGCCCGTAGTAATGTAAGAGAGCTGCTCCAAATCTATCATGTTTCTGATGGCTAGGGAAGGCCTGATTTCAAAGATACTTTTATTTACAGTAGTTACCTTTCTTTAAACATGCCTTCTCTATCTTTGACTTTTACCTGTCTTTAGCCTGCTTAACAGCTAAAACTTAACTCTTCTACTTTGTGGTTTCCAACACGTGGACTGAGTTTCCTTAACACATCAACTGTCCTGATCTGGGCTTTGTCATAGGGCTGCACAGGGGTTCAGTACAGCAGGTTAGGTAATTGCTGTATTATAGTTTTAGTTACTTGTGAAGATGGTCAGTGAAATACTTGGGTCTGAGAGCACTTCCACCATTCTTAATTTAAGAGAGGTTCATATCTTGAGTTCTGCTGGAATAGTCAATGGGTACTTTCCCCTTGGAGGAGAAGTAATAAATTTCTTTTCATTGCTGATTTGATGTGGACTTTTAACAGGTTGTTGCTCTAAACATCTTTTCCCCTGCAGACCACACAGTTCTCTCATTTTGGTTTACAGTGTTGTGGACTGGTGTTTACCACAGGGCATAGCTCAAGTTTCAGGCCGACTTTTTTGCAGTATACGTGAAAGCTAAATTATTCTAGTTATTATATTGTAATTCTTCAGCACTCTTTAATAATTCCCTGTGTCAAGAAAGATGATTAGATCACTGAAAAAGAATAATAAAATCTGCCAAGTTGGTGTAGCAAAAAGAATGCGAGATAAACATTCAGCGGCCTTCGTACCTTCCATGGGAGAGTACCGTCATCTGTGGGGACAGCGTGGCTTGGGTAGGGCTTTGGAGTGCTGTTGTTCACACTTTAAGTAGGTTAGGCTGAATGCTGCAATACAAATGTGATACAGTCAAGCTATGCATGGAATGAAAACATATTGTGTAAGACTTCAGGAAACTGGGGAGCACGAGAAGGGAATCTGAAAAATGTGTGGGTAGAGTTTGACTTTGCTTTTCAACAAACTGCTGTAGTTGGTACAGGCATAATTGTTTGTATTTAGTTTGTGTATGGAGGAAGCCTTAATATATTGGTTTCTTTTTATCAGTGTCTCTTATATGAGGAAAGGCTGAGAGAGCTGAGACTGTTATAGAAGAGAAGGCTGGGGGAGGGGGCATCTTATCAATGTCTATAAATACCTGAAGGGAGGGTGCAAAGATGACAGAGCCAGGCTCTTTTCAGTGGTGCCCAGTGACAGGACCAGAGGGAATGGCCTCAGAGAACATCAGGAAACACTTCTTTTACTGTGAAGGTGATCGAGCACTGGCAAAGGTTGCCCAGAGAGGTTGTGGAGTCTCCAACCTTGGAGATATTCGGAAGAAGCCACCTGGACGTGGTCCTGGGCAGCCAGCTCTGGGCGGCCCTGCTTGAGCAGGGGGGTTTGGCCCAGATGGCCTCCAGAGGTCCCTTCCAACCTCAACCACTCTGTAGCATTCCTTCCAATACTGTGTCCCTAATTCTGATCCTGTTCTGCAGAATCTGTATCCTAAAAAAGGCAGAAATGCACTGATACCATTTAGGAGCAAATCAGCTCATGTAAGTCTCGGATAAGTGCTGCATTGTCAGACAAATGGAATACTAGGGAACATGTGATTGACAAATTCCTAACAGCTTAGTAGGCCTAGAACTCTGTAAGCTCTTGATGAAAACTATTAAACTCTCCACAGCGCAGAATTAGGTGCACCCCATTTAGGAAAATAAAAAAAGGTGACATGATCTTATTTAGTGTTCATCTGTGCTGTAGCGTTTACAATGTATCTTGGAGCCTTGCTGCACAGAACTGTGTGGCAAACTGTAGCTTCAGAAAGAAAGTCTTTATTATTCCTCTTCACATGTAGGGTATTTAAGGATATCAGTTTAGAGATGATACACTGAAAAAAACAGCTGCTCTAGACAAAGAGGGGGATTTTAATAAATCAAATATACTTATTTGCAAAAGAAATTGAGATCAAGTACAATTGTAACTGTATCAAATAGATATGGAAGGCAAAATACCAGCCTGAAGTAAAACAGGCAGGCAGATTTGAGAAGGAAAAGTTAAGTTCTGGAAATACTTATCGTGAATCATGGATTTGATCTGTGCAGCTAAGACACAGAACAGGTCTGTAAGGGGAAAAAAATTAGAAGTTGCACAGTATTTCCAATCAGTTTTTCCTCCATTAGCCTCTTTTTGAGCACTTTCATTAAAATTGATAAAAAACCCTCACCAACACTGCATACAAGGAGTCAAACCCTTTATCTGGAAGGGTCAGTCTAAAATAGTGGCAATTGTGTTCCTAAAAACTGTTTTATGTTATCTTGTAGACCACACAATAAGCAATAAATTAATACTTAATAAAATATTAGTATGTTCAAAGGGAATTTGTCATCTTTCTGTAATTCCTGTTATTAGGGGAAGAAGTGGTGGAGAAGTAGATATTGACTGTACTTTTATAGTCCACTTGGAACTGTGGTGGGGTACATGCTCTCAAATTGATGGTGGCAGTAGTACTGTCTGCTCCAGGATATGGACAGGATAAGCGAAGAGAATCTCTTGCTAGACCAACAAATGTAATTGAAGTTAAGTATTTGGCCTTTTGATATTTCCATATTAAAATTTCTAAATCCAGGAATAGCTATGGACCATACGTATTTTAAGTTCTGCACTAATGACAATCTTTCAGTATGTAAGTATCTTATAGTGTTAAGATTTTTCATTAAATCCTTCACTGCTTAATAACGCAGTGTGGAAACTGCAAAATCACCCTAGGTTACTTGAGAAAATGATCAAAGTGAAAGTCAATGGAGTGGGTTTCTTTCTCATAAATATACTTTTAAAACTTTTATTATTAGCTGGTTGTGGGTTACTTTTAACATCAAGCCTCAAGTATAGTTTGCATTCTTCCCCAGACTTTCCATTTAATTTGAAACTTTCGCAATTTGAAAACTGTATATTGGAATGAAACTTAGGTAGGAGTATTTCAGGGACACCATAAATGAGCTGCTTAGAGATAACTGAAAATTTTGTGCAGGTAATTTTTCTGGTGGATAAGATTTTTGTCAGAACTAAGATTTTGTTATAGGAAAATGTCGCTTTCTTCAAGACTTCGAAATTTCTGTTTTCTGCAAATAGAAGAACTAATTTCAGTTCAATGTTTCCCTAGAAAACCACCTTAAAAATAATATGATAGAATACCTTATTTTGGAAATATTAATTAAAAATTCTGCTTCTTCCACTCTGATTCAGAATATATCTAAAATTAAAATGTTAATCCATTACAAATCAAAAGAATATGTTAAAATGGGTTAATAATGTGTGTTTGAATGTGCAAACATTTTAATTATATAGCAAGCTTCTTGATGGATTTTCAAGTTTTTATAGTTAATGTCTCTTGGGAAAAGAAAAAATGGGCTGTTGATTTAGTCCCTTGTTTATTAAGGTATTAACTAGAGGACTCTTAGTCTACCTGTGATGAGTTTGAACATAATTGCCAAACTGTATTAACAGTGTTAAAAAAAAATAATTATATTTTGATAACAATACCATATTCCTCAAGAAATAATTTTTTAAATAGGAAATAACAGGAATAAGTCATTATTTTTAAGAGTGATGAAATGATTACCAGTATTTTGGTAACTTTCCCAGAGATATTTAATCATTTATGATTTGAGTACTATGAAATTTTTATCTGGAATATATCGGTTTTATTCAAGCCACTCAACTGTAACTGTCTAATGAGAAGATATTTTACAACAGTAAATCTGTCCTGAATAATTTCCTGACAACCCTATTTTTACATGTTTTCTCTTTCTTTTCCTGAAGCACAGAGATAGTCCTGAAAATAATCCAGATACTCCATTTGAGTTCACACCTGAAAACCAAAAGGTATGCAGACAAAAAAAGTTAAATACACAGACTTTGTCTTTAGATCAGTACTGATATTTTTTCCCCCCTCTTTCCCTTTAAAAAGCGAATAGAAGCAATCATAAACAACTACCCAGGGGGACACAAGTCTGCAGCTGTCATGGCAGTACTAGATTTGGCCCAAAGACAGCATGGATGGTTGCCCATATCGGCTATGAACAAGGTACTTAGTACTTAATTATCTTTCAAGCATGATTTTACTGTTTTCTTTACATATGTTGCTAGAATATTGGCATTTATTTATCAAAGCGTACATGTGGCACAGAATTGTGAGGATTCCCTATGAGACTACATTTTAAAAAATAGAAGGGAAAACTAATCCAGGGAACTCTAGGCTCTGTTGTTTACATAATGTTAGCCCATTGCTAGAAACTACAGACAGAACAAAACAAAAATTACATGAGCCTTATTTAGATAGGCTCTTTTCCCAGAATCATCCTGGAAGTAGGTACAGTAACTTGAAAAATTTTGTTTGCTGCTGAATTTGGGGGCAGGAAAAAAGAGAACAATGGTGGGTTTTTCTTCTCTCAGATTAGTGGCACTACACGCATTACCAGGATTGTATTTGATCTCTAGGCCAGTAAAAACTTTTGCAAAGCAGTGTTAGGGTAGTATGTGTCATGAGTGTTTTATAATGCCTTGCAGCAAGTGCCAGGAAGACTTATGAAATTACTTATTAAAATTGTTTCAAAATAAGCAAGCAAGCAACTACACTGCTCCAAAGTGATAAGTTGCATGACAGTAATCAAATACCAAGAAATAAAAAATTCTGGTTTGTATTCATGAGAGTAGATCTATCATATTTTGTGTTACAATCTGGCATGTCATCAGTTTTGAAGTGAAAAGTTTTAAATTCAATCAAGATATGCTAAGTGAGGATTGTGAGCATTACAGAAATTACTGAAGGAGTTAAACGCATATTTAGAGAAGGGCAGCTTATGTCTGCTGCTGTCTCTACAGCGTAGCTTAAAGCCTCAAATTGCCATTAATACTGAATGGGAAAAGTATTTTTGTTTATTTACTCTAAGTTTCGGATTGATACTCTGTTTAAAATGATCTTAAGATTAAGTGAACAAATATTTTCTGTGGTTTGTTATTTGCCTGCTATAGAGACTGGAACATAAAACAGTTACACTTTTGAAAACAGAGCCAGTTCTCAACCTGAGCAGTTTGCCAGGGTTCCAGGTTAATGAGGTCAGGGATACTTACACCATAACTGGCTCCATGGAGATTGTGCCTCACCCCCTATTTACTAGCTGTGACGCCAATCTGCAGATGTTGCAGTGGCGTTTCTAAGGCCAACCCTGGTGTGTCACAGAACGCGAGACAGGCCTGCTGTATTTGAATTAGGTGAGTAAGTATTCCCTTACCAAAATGTTTATGTGGGTTAGCATGGGCAGATGTGTACAAGTTCGTTCATTCATACAGCGAAAGAGCAGAAGCGCAGTATGAGCTGGAGCTGATAATGAAAGCTGGAACCCAGCTGACTCCTCGCATCTAGCTTCTGTATGATGCTAGGCGCTGGAGGGAACTGACTTGAGCTCCTCGCTGTGCTCATCTGTGGCTTAGTGGAGTTTGTGCTTGAGCAGGGTGACTCCAGTCGGAGTAACTCCGGTGTCTTTCCTTGGCACTCAAATACAGTTGTGCTTTGATACCCATCCCCTCCCTCTTTATTTATCCATTAATGCAGACAGAGTACAGGTGACTTTATTGAAATGGTTTGTTAAATGCCTTTACTGATGCCCTGTGAGAATTCAATATAGTGTCTGTTCTCCCCTTGTTACAGGTTGCTGAAATTTTAGAAATGCCTCCCATGAGAGTGTATGAAGTAGCAACCTTCTATACAATGTATAATCGCAAACCTGTTGGGAAATACCATATTCAGGTCTGCACTACCACACCTTGCATGCTGCGAGACTCTGATAGCATTTTAGAAGCCATTAAGAAGAAACTTGGTATGACACAAATTTGTGATATACTTTTTGTAATTTTTTTTTACCTTTGTTTAATGATACTGAAGTAAAATTTTTCATATGGTGGGGATAGAGTGAAAATATAGAGTGAAATCATTGGAGAATAGGCACTAAATACTTCAAATTTCAGATTTGGCATTTTTTCTTTAAGGATTTCAGTACAGTAGAGCAGAAGAGGTCATTGTCTGGAGTGGTTTTAAAGGCAGTTTGCCAGGAAATGCATTATTCTAATATGACCCTTGGACTGAGAAAGTCAGCCCTATCCCATGTATAGGAGAGGACTCTGAATGCTATGGCACTTTTTTATATGCAAAGTAAGATTTTTAAGGTATATGCTATATGAAAGTTGTTTGTGAGGGGTTTTTTACTAAAGTAAGATGATAGAATCATAGAATGGTTTGGATTGGAAGGAACTTTAAATATTACCTAGTTCCAACCAGGGCAGGGACACCTTCCACTAGATCAGGTTGCTCAAAGCCCCATCCAACGTGGCCTTGAACACTTTCAGGGAAGAGTCATCCACAACTTCTCAGGGCAACCTATTCCAGTGTCTCACCACCCTCACAGTAAAGAATTTCATCCTAACATCTAATCTAAATCTACCCTCTTTCAGTTTAAAACCATTACCCTTTGTCCTATCACTACACCCCTGACAGAGTGCCTCCCCATCTTTCCTGTAGGCCCCCTTTAAGTACTGGTAGGCCACAATAAGGTCTCCCCGGAGCCTTCTCTTCTCTAGGCTGAACAACCTCAACTCTCTCAGCCTTCCCTCATAGCAGAGGTGTTCCATCCCTCTGATCACTTTCATGGCCCTCCTCTGGACCCGCTCCAACAGGTCCATGCCTGTCTTGTGCTGGGGGCTCCAGAGCTGGACACAGTACTCCAGGTGGGGGTCTCACCAGAGCAGAGTAGGGGGGCAGAATCACCTCCCTTGACCTGCTGGCCGTGCTTCTTTTGATGCAGCCCAGGATGCAATTGGCTTTCTGGGCTGTGAGCGCACATTGCTGGCTCATGTCCAGCTTTTCATCCACCAGTACCCCCAAGTCTTTCTCTGCAGGGCTGCTCTCAGTCCACTTGTCGCCCAGCCTGTATCCATGTTTGGGATTGCCCCAGCCCAGGTGCAGGACCTTGCACTTTGCCTCATTGAACTTCGAGGTTCGCATGGGCCCACCTTTCTAGCCTGTTAAGGTCCCTCTGGGTGGCAAATGTGATGTTAACATAACTTATGAATTGTTCATGGAAAAGGTCAATTGAGAGTGCTGCATCATGAGAGATGTAAGGAGAACCCATGGGTTTTGTGTGGGGGTTGGGTTTTTTTTCACCTCCTTGTTGGGTGGTTGTGGGGAGAAGAGGGGATAAGATCAGCAATTAACAACTCTTCCCCTTCTGCGAAGTCACAAGCTGTGCTAACATTTCCTAAGAACCACTGTGATAAGAGCTGCAGAACAGCTGTTTATTATCTTGCATTTCATATATTCTGTTGTCTGGAAAAGGCATATTTAGATGAAATTTGTCTTGATTTGTTACTGCAAAGATAGCTTAATTTTAACTGAAACTCTTAGCTTGAGAAATCAAAGCATTAGGGATGATTGTGTAGCTCTTACTGAGACACAGGCCTTACTTAGCCTTTTATTAGTGTGTCGTCCGTTCCCCCCCCCCCCCCCCCCCCCCCCCCAATGACTGTGAAGGAAAACTGCTTTTTAGCATTCTTCCTTCCATGGAGTATTTTGTTGAGATCAGACTGTTATTTTGGCTAACCTGCCCTCTGGAGAAGGTCTGTATCTATATCACTGGAACAATAATGTGTCATGGAAGCTAAGTATGTGTGCAGAGTTGTTCAGGAAATAAGCCTTTGTGTATTAACTTGGAAGTTGTTTATGAATTTGTGGCTAACAGTGTTAATGCTTGGATCTTGGTTAATTTGGGAATTCAGTACTCAGCTGTGTATATTAACGCATTTCATATCAGCACATGAAAGCAATGTTTTCCCTATTTTTCCATTCTATTCTATTGATTACTAAAAATGTTCCTGAGTAGAGCAGTTCTGTTTCTTAGAACTGTCATTTCATGGTTGTTTTTTTTTTTTTTTTCCCCAGTAAATCATACTGGTATGATTTTACCTGTAAACCTGTAAATGAGGTCTCAAAAATGTATCCTAAGACTGACTTCACAGTTTGTTAGAATCCTTTGTTTAATGGAAACATTTTGGACTCATTTAAGAGGATTTAACTATGCAAATGTTTTTAAGGCCAAAATAGAAGTAATGAGAAGACTATCGAGTACTTAGACTTGTGCTTTATTGATCTTGTTCAGTAACCATTGCTGAACCTAATACTCTTTATTGGTTTAGGTATAAAAGTTGGGGAAACAACACCTGATAAACTCTTCACACTGATAGAAGTGGAATGTTTAGGTGCTTGTGTAAATGCACCGATGGTACAAATAAATGACAATTACTATGTAAGTATTACATTCCCTTTTAAAAGATTAAACTTCTTTGCTGGGTTACATGTATGTCACTTGTTTCAGATTCTGAAGTTTTGGTCAGTTACTTGAAATTCCTATTGGCAGGGACAATTTACAGCCTAGAGCATCTTTTAGTTTCTTGTCATCTTCCTAGAACACTTCATCTGTATCACAGCGTATCCGTGTATTTTTCCTTTCAATTACTGTCTTGATTTATACAAGTGGGGTGATGCATTTTTTGTGATAGTGGTCCGCCCATAAATCTGGAATTTTTAAATAGGTACTTGATAAGCTTTTAAAAGCACTTTAAAGCAGTCTGGAAAGTATGGACTCGTTTAACACTATTTTTGAACTTTTAGACTTCTGAATTATGGCTCACTTGGATGCCATCAGACCAAAGGAATTAATGTATTAACTGAATCCAGCTTTTTAAAAAAAACTTATTTTTAAAATATGTTATTTTGTTATCACGGTCTGATTCATTTCTTAAGAACTGTTCTCTTGAATTGTACCCACAACTTTCTTTGTCACAGCTGACACAATTTCGCAGTATGTGCAACGGCATGTGTATAGTGGGTAGGCAGAGATCCAGCTCACTGATATACCAAGGAAGCTGAAAACACAAACCCGTGTTATAGATGACCTGCATCAACACTGTTAGTTTTAACATAATTTCTGCAACTGTATGTAAAATAAACATTTTAACATTAAAATTACAGTAGGCTTTTTAATTTTCCGAATTCTTTGAACCAGTATTTGTGTTAATGGACAGGATCAAAATTACCTATGCTAGGATGACACCTAAGAGACCCGCTATCTGATGAATTTTGAATGCTGCAGTGAGCATAATTGCTGACTTTTTCTGTTTTGTCATGATCTGATTTTTTTTTTCTTTTTTTTACAGGAAGATTTGACACCCAAAGATATTGAAGACATAATTGATGAGCTAAAGGCTGGCAAAGTTCCCAAACCTGGCCCAAGGTATGCTGTATTTGCATAATAATGGCCAACTACTTGAAGGCTGATCCTTTAGAGAAACTAAATTCCTGTTCCAGTGGTTTCAGTTCACAACCTACAGCTAAAAAGCATTAATTACTGAACAGAACGGCATGCATTCAGTGCCTTTCTATATATTCAAAGCCAAAAAGAACTGGAAGGAACTGAGACTTTTTCAAGTTCTTGACGACTGACTAGAGGAGCATAAAATGTGAAAATGTCAATTCTGATTTGGCTTAATACCTAATAGGGGAATGATACCACCTGTTGGATTTTTTTTTTTTTCTAGATCACGTAAATCAACAAATACCTGTTGGTTGTCTGCGTTTTTTTTTTATTTCTGACAAAAACCAGAAAGATTGCAAGTTTGTGAAAGGGTTATTATTTCTGAACTTTTTTTATCTATTATTTCCCATTGTTCTTTGTTAACCCAACTACACATATGTTTGTGTGAATACAGGAATTAATTTGACTTGGGTGTGTTACCTATTCCTATTGTTTCTATAATGATTTTTTTGAACACAAACCCAATAATCTTAAAACAGCTATTTTCCAAACACAGGGAAGCATCTTTAACAAAAATATGATACTGCTTTGGGTATTACTGGAATCAACATCGCTTTTGTCTAGCCAGCCTATAAATAAATAAGAAAACTAGCAGTCCTGTCTTGCATTTCAGTTACGAAACTCTTTGTCACTACTTGAATTTGGAATCCTTTTGATTTAAGAGTAGCATCACACATTTCTGAAGGATGAATAGGAAGAATGAAAGAAAAAAAAAAGTGGCTTCAGCCTTAAGTCAGATTTGTAACTGTCTTCTATCCAGTGATTAAACAGTATCTGAGGCTATAACAATACCAGCAATGAATAAAACTGCTTTCATTTTCCAGGAGTGGACGTTTTTCTTGTGAGCCAGCTGGTGGCCTTACTTCTCTGACTGAACCACCCAAAGGACCAGGTTTTGGAGTTCGAGCTGACCTCTAAGTAATGTAAGATGAACTGTCTGAAAATAATAAAGTAACTTTAACCTCAGTAAAATGATGTATGTTCTAGTACTTCTTAAAAAAAATGAAGCAAGCAACAGCAATTCGAATATCTAACTTACCATGGTTTTAACTACTGCAAAGCATAATCATAATTCTAGATTATAAGAAAAGTGGATCTGCAGACTGTAAAGTTGCTCACTGAAAGAGTCCACTTAGGATCACTAAGAGATGAAAGTTGCATCTTTTGATCCATCATTAAAAATTCTTTCAGCTTTTTCTAATGTTCTTTGAAGAAGCAACAAAACTGACTAAAAGTCTGGCAAATGCACAAGGAAACAAACTGAAAGGAAATTATCTGACAAAACTTCATTGCATGTTACTTTTAATTGCAATTTGAAAACAAACAAATAAAAACCAAACAAACGGGAAAGGTGATCCAAACTGTGTTGTGTAAACAAACAAAAAAAAAGTGGTAGGTTCAGTAACAAGTGGTTCTTCTTGAGTCTAATTCTTCTTACTACCATTCAGTGACCAGGAAAAATGTGAAAATTATCTTTTTATTACGTTACAAAAAAAAAAAACCAAGTACCAGTAGTACTCTAATAAAAGAATGAACAACAAGAAACCACTTCCTGTACAAACTTATACAATACAGCCAAGGTATGCAGTTGGGGGAAGACAGAATATACTAGAACAGTTTAATACGTGGCTAAGTGTAATATATGAAACTAGTTATTTGATTCACGGATCCTTCTTTGACCTTACTGCTGTGTATCAGCTACTTTTAAGACCTAATCTGTGTGAAATTGAGGTCTTTCTCCCAATATAAAAAAAGTTGATAATTTTTTAAAAAATGGACTGCATATTGACACTTAATACATATGCTTGGAAAATCTGGGAAATGCTTTATATATATATATACACACACACACACATATATACATTTCAACATAAATTAGGAAATGTGAACATGTCGGTCACCTGAGACCATATTGTGTCTGCCTCTTCTAAAATCTGCTGTGGAACTTAGATTCTTACTACAATTAATGTAATAGATGGAGCTTAATTGTATTATTTATATTTTATTCTAAATTATATTTTGTTTGTTTTGGTATCCTGATTAACAGTACTTCCCTAAACTATTCTCCCTCTTCTGAGTCAAATTTTGTATCTACAGATTTCCCTGCATCATGATTATCTCATACAGTCTGTTCATACCCTACCTTTTCTTCAGTAGGCTCTGTGAAGTTCCTTGATGTATTGTTAAACAAGTAGTATTACTGTTGGTAGTTCTGAGAGCAAAATATATAGTGTATCATTTTAATGTAAAACTTGCTATCCCTTCTACATTACTAAATTTATAATATGAAATAATTGAATTGCATACACATGGAAAAGTAAATTTGATAAATAAATACAAGTGATGACTGAAGCAGTCACCCAATAAGCATGAAAAAAAATCTTGTATGTAAGTGGTATAGAACACTGCATATGAGAAAACTGTACATGGATTGAAATATTATCTGTAATGTAAAGTTGCTGAATGCTCTTCTGAAAGGTCACTCCAGTGTAATAGCCACACACCTTGTAGCAGGCCAGGCATCTGGCACTATGTGGCACTTCTCTAGAGATATAAAATAGATAGCATATTACATTTTGATACAAAGACAGACTCATTTTAAGACACCAGTCTGTAACTAAGCTGTTTGCTCAACTATAACAACAAAGCTGTATTCTAGTCCATATAGGATAACCTTATTCTAACCTAGTATGAAAGCAGGCAACTATTTTTAAAGTATATGTTGAATATAAATGAGGATTTTGCATGTGTTATGCAACTATCATGTGCTACAATTATTCATGTTTTTGTATGTAACTGAAACTGATGGCATTGCATAATTGTGTTGAAGGGAAACATAGTTTTAGACCTGCCAAGTTTGAAACTTTCAAGTATACAAAACCAAAGCTCTAGAATGCCAGACTCCTCCCACTGGTAAAGCGGGACAGGAGAATTTGTTGCCTTGTCCCACTTTTCTCCCCTGTTCATTCCATCTGTACATGAAAATCTTGATGTCTGTCTCATGAGCAGAACATGGACCTCAACAGTTTCCCATTTGTTGGAGATCATGTTAGTGATGGTCCACAGACAAGTATGTCAGTCGCTTTGATGCAACACGTAACAGTCTGCCAGTCACTTGACTAGAAAAGGATAATTTACATTATCTTTATTGTGTGGTACAAATCTGATACACCACTGTTGAAATGGAATACTGTAGGGCAGCTATAGGACTGTGAAATATTTGAAGAGAAATAAGCAAATAGCCATTATTCTTCTCACTCACCTACTTCACTCATCCATTTTATGAGGCTTTATGGCCCTGGTTTCTACATCAAAAAAGTTTGGCAATCATTGTATTAAGATAAATGATTAAACAAAAAATTTACATCTTGCGTTCTTTCAGGTCTTCTTGAAATTTGAACACTTCAAACTTCAAACATCTCAACTAGAGATACAGATTCTGCAATATTTGTTACATGTAGTTGTTTATTATATACAAAATTACTCTCACAATGATAACTTATGCAAGACTATGGTGAGGATTAACAAGGTGATCATTATGGAAGAGTTCTAGAATAGCATAAGAATTAATATATCCAAGTTCTCTTTTCTGTTCTTGAATAGCTGCAGATAATACCCTGAGCTTGCTTTTGCTAGTAGTATTGAATATTTTAGGTAACAAATATTAACAGGACATAACTTCCATTATTCTCAATCTTCAATACCCGAGGGTTACTAATAGTAATTCTAGGCAGCTGACACTAACTTGTCAAATAATTAAACGCTTTTAATTCTGCAGTTTTGATCTCCTGGTTAATGTCTTGGACTGTGCGAGTACTGGGTGGTGAGTTAAATGAAAAATGAGTTAACTACAGCAACAGCCAATACAGTCCTTAAACTGGTAACGCAGCAGTGACAGAACCGATTCTGTGGTTTTGGTGGTCTTGCTTGCCCCTCTCCTTGAATGAGGGAAAAATGAAAGAATTCACGTGCTATATTAATTCTCCAAATGTAAAAGTCGAAGGAAAAAAAAAGGCTGCCCTTTAACTGGGGAGGAAAAAAAAGACTACCTAGCGAAGATTTTAAGAAAAATAGGTACAGTCTTGGGAAAGGAAATGAGATTTAGAACATGGAAGCAGAAGACATGCAAAGAATCCACTGGACTGAGAGAGTGGGTGGTGGCTGTTCTTCCCTTTGGTATTGATGGAAGAAAGTTTGGAGTAATAGGAAACTCCACGAAATATTCAGTGTTGGATAATGGAAAGGATTTCCATGACTTCCACAGACCACTAGAAAAATGTTACCTGGAACTGCTTTCTGTCATGAAATAGGAAGAAGCAATGACATTCAGTTCCGTCTGTGCAGTATGTTAGCTGGGCTTGCTGGCTGAGCTGCCAGTTACCTACCCGAGGCTAGCGCGCGTGCTTTCACCAGCATGACATTTTGCAAGTTCTTAGGATAAAGTTCTTACTTTTAGATCTTTGTACTGGAGTCTGAGATTTTCAGTCAATTACTAGATTGAATTCAGCAATGATGCAGTTGAACCAGATGCCGTGCACATTTGTCTTAAGACCAGCAGTTCACACAGCTGATAACACAAGACGTTGGCAGATCAAGGGAAGTGCTATGCACGCCACCACCATGCAGCTATGCAGGCGTTTTGCAGCTGTGCTATGTAAAAGGGAGGGGCTTCTGGAGACAAGGGGAAGAAATGAAAGTGGGGTAGCAATTAGCAATTAACTAACTGATGCTTTTTGTTAGTCCGAATGGTAGATCTTATAAAAGGGTTAAGGAACCATATCTTTTAGTTACTGAGAGATATTATTATCAAATCTTAACATCTGCTGCAGAAGGTGTTGCTCATGAGACTCCTTCCCTGTTACCTCAGCTGCTGGTTGCAAACACCTACCAACACACACTGAAGTCCTGTAACTGCACGCTACTGGTGCTGCTGCACATGGATCAGAATGCTGTATTACACCGCCATGCTACACCTGTAGCCTGTTGTTTTCTAGGTGGTGAATCATCAGTATCCTCCCTCTACAGTACTGTGAGAAGAAAAAAATATTCTGCCTTAGGACACAGTTCTTACCCCACTTACACTGGCAGTCAGTAGCCTGTCTACTCTTCGGTCTGCTTCCCACCTCTAGTGATGGCCTCTGTAATCAACCTGACATGCAAGGATGTGAAGTGAACGCAACTCCCTTTCTCATGTGGTCACAGGTGCCACCATACCTGCTCCTAGTTAGATGACAGCACTCAAGGTACACTAACAGAATCAAATGAAAATGAAGGCAGTTGCTTTACAACACCGATGACCTGTACCAGCATTTGTACAATAAGATTTGGGAAGCAAGTGAGAGAAGTTTGCCTGAACAGTAAGATGTTATGCATGATGGGAATATTTGACATTTCTGATGCCATTCTCTACCCATGCTAGAACACGATGGGTGGAGATCAGAACGTAGGGGAAGTCCACGCAATTAGATGGCCTTAATCAAAATACGCTTTTAATTCTGAAAAATTCACATTTCTGACTTGCATAGTAAATATTAAGGCATTCTTGTTTTCTACACAGTAACAGATGGAAGTAATCCAGTAGCAGGCTGAGCATGGCAATTAAAACTACATCAAATGGAAGGGCTTTGCTCAGCTGCCTTCTCACAATACCGCACCTGCCAGCCTACCTATCTTCAGCACATTCCAGAAGCACTCTGGAGAGTATTACTCAAGAACCCACGAGTACAGAACCACACAGATTCTTTAAGTCTTACCACATAATACTATTTTAATAAGCAGATGCAAAACCTTTCACAAGTGCAGATGAACAACCAGTTTTTAAGGTTGCAACTAGGGCTAATGTCAGTCTAAGTCTGTAACGCCTTTTGATGCTCTGATATGACGTCTGGCTTACAGGCACAAGTAAGACACCCTCAAAATCTGTTTGGGTTTTTTTTTGTTTTGAAAACTGGAAGTGGGCCCAAGCAGCAGGCTGTGCCCGCCTGCGGGGCCCGGGGCCGCACGCCCCCAGCGAGGGTCCTGCAGCTCTCCGCCCGCACCCGCCGGGACGGAGCGGCGGGCGGCTGCGGAGGGGGCCGCTGCCCAAGGACAAAGCCTTTGGCAGTGGGAGGAAGCACCGAGCAGGCCCCCGGGCTCCTCCTGCCGCAGCCTCTCTACGCGGGTGCCCCGAAGGCCAACGGACCCCCCCGGGCTCTCCGGTACCGCGCCACACGCACCTGCGTCCAGCGGCTTGCTCCCAAAAGCTGCGGGGCCTTTACCGGCAGCGTGCCGGTGCGCAGCGCTCCTCTCAGCCCCCGTGTCGGCAAGGAGGTCAGGCACTCGGGCTGCCCCTACCCGCCCCTCCGTGACCGCTGCCGCCCGTACCCACCGCAGCCGCCTCATTCGGACGCGGCGCCGCCGCCGGGCCGCGCCCACCGCGCAGGCGCACCGCGCCGGCTGTTAAAACTCACTGCGCCATCGCCGCCGGAAAACCCCTCCCCGGGGAGGGGGGGAGCGGCCGCTACGGGCGCGGCGGCGGCAGGAGGCGGGGGGCGCTGGTGGCCGCAGGTCAGCTCCTGTCCGGCGGGGACTGGCGAAGCTCTCGTTCCCCTCGCCCCGTCCCTGCCCCGCCACCGGCTGCGCCGCAGCCGGGCCGCCGCCATTTCCAGAAAGTTCCAGCGGCCGCGGCCAAGAAGAGCGCGGCTGCCCCGGCGCCTGCGCAGCGCTGGCGCCCTCCCGTCGCCACCCCCTTCCCTCACACCCCCTCCGCCCCTGTCACCCTGCGAGCCCGTTATTCCCCGCCGCCTGCCTGCGCGGGGCGGGGGGGCGAGGCGCGGCGCTCCGCCCGCACAGCAGCGAGGAGCCCGGCGGGGCCGGGGGACGCGTCCCTGCCCGTCTCCCTCGGGACGGGGAGCGGAGCGGTAACGCTGCCCCCCCCGCCCCAACCTCCGCCCGAGCGCTGTAACGTTCGCGGCAGCCCCCGCCCGCCCGGCTGCCTCCCGCGCCCCGTCTGAGGGCCACGTGGGCGGGGCGCGGCCAATGGGAGCTCCGCCGAGCTCTGCTCCGGCGGCGGCGCCGGGGAGGGGGGGCGGCGGGAGGGGGAGGGGAGCGGCGGCGCAGGGCGAGAGGCAGGCAGGGAGGGAGGGAGGCAGGGAGGGAGGGAGGCAGGGCTGTTTTCAAACCCGACAGTCACGGCGGCCGGAGCCGGGCCGGAGCCTCAGCCCCTGGGCACCGGCGGCGGGCGGCACCCGCTCCCTTGTCGGATCCCCGCGGCCGCGCCGCCACAGAGAGAGGAGGAGGAGGAGGAGGACGCGTCCCGCCGCCGGCTCCCGGGAGAAGGTAAGGACCGGAGCGCACCTCCCCGCCCCTTCCCGGTGCGCGGCGGGGACCCCCGATCCCGCTCGCCGCCGCCGTGCCCGCGGGGTGCTGTCCCCCCGTCTCTGAAGGGCGGGCAGCGGGGCGTCTGGGGAGCCCTCGCCCGCTGCCCAGCTCGGGGGGTGTAACCGCCGCCCTGCCCTCCCGGGCAGCGGGCACCGCGCCTCCCCCGTCCAGCCCGGCGGGGCGGCGGGCCCGTCCCCGCGCCTGCCCTGCGCGGGGGGCACGGCGGTGGCGGGCAGCGGCTCTCGGCTGTCAGCCTGTCAGCGCCGCGGCGGGAGCCATGGCCGCCGCTGTCACCGTCTGGCGGCCGCGCCTCTCGCCCGCCGAGCCCAGCCCCTGCCCCGCCGTCCGGCGGGGGGCCCGCTTGTGGCCGGGGGGCGGCGGCGGGTGCAGGGGGCCGGGGCGGCCGTTCCCGCGGGAGGCAGGGCCGGGGCTGTGGGGAGGGAGGCGGCGGCGGCGGGAGCTGCACGGGCGGCCGGGGCGCCGGTGCCGAGCGCGGCATGGCGGTGTACACACACACACGGACACACACACACACACACACACGCCCGCCCCGCCTCCTTTTCGGGCATTTCGGCAGCTCCCTGCAGCCTCGGGAGCCGCTCCGGCGATTTCGGCCGTGCCGCCCCGGCGGGGTAGCCTGCCCGCGCCGGATCGAGAGCTGGGGCCAGCGGGCGAGGCGTTTCTGGCGTCTTCCGTTAAACGCCAAAGGGTGGCCGGTGGTTTCGCAGGATAATAACACGCTCGGCGGGCTGGGCTGCCGGTGCGAGGCAGCCGCCGCTGAGGGGGAGCGTGGTAACTGGCACGGCACAGGTGACACCAGGCAACAAAGGAAGGGCGAGGAATGAGAGAACGCCAGGCTCAGTTGCACAGTTCTTCGTGCTAGTTCTAGCCTGACTCTCTAGGTACCAGTGCTAATATTCTTTTTTTTCAGGGCTGGGTAACTGATAAGAAATAAAAGGGTTTGTTTTTTTTTTTTAAATTTAAACTCCCATATAAAATGAGTAGTTTAACGTCAGTATTATCAGCTAGAGGTCTTGTGGAAATTGCCTGGATGCTGTCGCTGTGTTCTATGCCTTTTTTCTGCGGGCCATGTGATGCAGAGGAAAATCTGAATTTTATACCTCTGAATTACAAGATAGTTTATGGGATAAAACAGCGCTTTAATGAAGACGAGCGAGTAAGTTGTGATGCTTGTAGGAACAAAAAGCTATCAGACAGATGTGGAACAGTCCAAATGTACTCACGTTCCAGGAAAGAAATGTTTAATCTTGGAACACTAGGAAAGGGTGAGATCATCATGTCTATAAGAAATCATTACCTTGTATTAAAATAATTCAGTGTTATTGACATGTCATGATTTGGAGGTGGGGGTCACTTGAAGCAGCAAGGGTTTGGGTGTTTTTCAGTATGCAAGTTGATGGCAGCTTGGTTGTCCTCACATCTAGGTTACTCTAGGTCCTCAATCTAGGTTACTCTAGGGACATGGTGAGCTACCCACAGGTGCCGCACAGCTGCGAAGAGCGCAGCATCCTGTGCTTTCTTTCCTTCTTCCACTATAATCTTCTGCTGTAGTTGAGTGGGTAGGAGTCCCCAGAGTGACAGATCTTCAGAATGATGTGAGACATTAGGGCATTTCAGCTGTTCTTATTATTTGAGGCTTGTGCAGATGTTGGGTGTCACTTGCTTTTCTTCATCCTTTAGATGGAAACTCAGACTCTCATCTAACCTTGCAACTTGAGGAGCTGGGGACCTTAATCTCACCCTGTGTGAATTCAGTAGGTTTCTATGCAAGCTTGAGAAACTGTCTGTTCAAATAAAACTGCAGGGTTTGAGGCATAGCAGAATACTTCATTGAGAAGGTAATGGTACTGTGTCTTCTCTCCACCCCCACCCCCCGGCCTTTTAATACTTCAACTTTCCTGTATGTGTCTTGTAAGCTAAAATGTCAAGGAGTTGCCAATGTTTTTCTCGGCACCCAGAGGACTATGGTGGCATTCTTGTGGTGATGTCGGGTTTTTTTGGTGTACGGTATGTGAGTCCCTGTTCTGATTTCCTGGCTTTTCTCTAGTAATCACTGAGTGCAGACAGTTGATCAGAGACCCTTTGGTTCTTTTGCAAAGATGATAGCTCAATCTTTCAGATATATTTCTGCCTTCCCATTGCCATCTCTTTGTGTGTTCTTCTCCCACCCAGAGGATTATTCAAAATTATTGTGAACTCCAAATACTACAGACAGCAAAGCTTAGGACAGATGTTGTATAAGAAAGCAAGCTCTGTGCAACAAACTTAAGTTCATTTACGGTTTCTTCTAGCAGGCTTGCACAATAGGTAACTTCTTTGACTAAAAGGTCTTTTAATAAGCAGGCTGAATGAGTGAGTGCTTGTATGAAGCTTCAATGTTTGTTTGGCATTAGTTGCAGGGGGTACTACTATGTTACCACTTACCTTAGGATTAAAAGCACAAACTGAAAACTGAATACCTGTATTTATTAAATTAGAGGTCGTCAATCAAAGTCTCAAGCAGCAGCTTCTTTGCACGGTTAGGTGTCTTGTTTAAATTGCTACAAAACACATAAACTGTTGCAGCTTTAATGTAACTAGATGGAAAAGTCCTGGATATCCTTTTAGCGGAAATATTGACACCTAGAAATGGCTGAGCTAGAACTTCTTCCACAATGTTGGGCGTACAGATATATGAAAACAAATTCTATTTGTTGAACTGATTTACCATGTTTAGATGATCTTAGGCTGATGAAATTGTCTGGAAGACTAGTGCAGTTGGTCCTCTTTAAAACTGGGAAAAACTATTGATCACAAAATATGTAATGATTAACCTGCTACCACACGGTTAGTATGCACACTCAGAACAACTTACTTTTGACAAATTTGGTCTTATCTTATGAAGAGGTGGGCTGGGCATGAATGTTTGGTGTTACTTCTCTTCCATGTTCTATTGCAGATGGAGCAGTATAAATGTTGATTGGTCATTTAGTCTCCAGATCAGACTATATTTTTTTTAACTACATCATTAGACTCTACTTAGACTCTAGCGACAGATGGTATGAAATAAATATTAGCACAAACTCTATCTTGCATTTCGTGTTATGACACTGAATAGTTTTATTAACAGAATAACAGAAGTCAGAGCCCTGCTAACATCTTTAGGTTTTTTTTTCCTACCAGTTCATTATTATTCCAGAACCTAGAGAAGTCTTAGAAAGTTCCTCTGTAAGCTTATGGAGCCATACTTTGTACCTTACCTATACAGTTGAGGGCCTTTATTGCCACCTTGCATAAAACCTAAATATTTATTTAAAGAGAGACTTGAGGCCCTTGAGAGTATGACTTTGCCTTGGCTTATTTTGGGTTATCTCCCTGTATCTGACAAAGCGTCCTTATATCTTTAGCAAGCAACAAATGAATAAACTCTCCTCAATTTCATGGCTGCTACTCAGAGTGCTCTAGGTAGTGATAATTTCACAAGAGGATTGATTTCACGCTGGTTTAGCTAAGAAAAGCCATTAGCAATGTTAGAGACACAATTATGATCTATGTTAGAGGCAAAAAGTGAAAATGCAAGCTGACGGGAAGACTTGAGATATTTTCTTCCCTGCCCCTCATGTGCTTTCTACTTGCCAGTAGCCTGGTGGAGACGAAGAGTATTGAACGACTTTCTTCTTGTTCTATGTCTTGCATTCATGAGGCTGGAAAACATCAGAGGTAGAAAGCACTTTTTTCCCCCCTCTCTGAGCTTCAGAATGTATTAAATGAAACAGAAACCAAGTAAGACTTTGCATTTCCAGGAGTATTGTTGTGGTAGAAATCTTAGAAAGTTCCACTATTTCATGGCAGCAGAAATGAGCTTACTTACATGAAGACATTTCCTATAGTTTCCCTTTTCTTTCAAAGCCTTTTTATTAGTCCTACTTAATAGGTGCCTGGCTTTTCAAACCTTTCAAGCTCTGACAGATAGATAGCTTCCTTATCCAGTTCATGGAAATACCTTCCTCTTGTTTATATGAGCTTCAAGATTGCGTGCAACAAAGAGCGCTGAGAGAAATCAGCTTTCTGTGGTGCTCTACATCGTTCAGCAACCTACTAATCTGAGTTCTTGCTACTGGTTTACTGATAAAGGGAAAATGGAAAGATCATTTAGTGATACTCTCTAGAGTGAGCAATGCTAATCCATTTGTCTTCTGACTTCAAGAAGGGACAGGTGTCTTGACAACTGTATTACTTTTTTTAAATAAATAAAAAAAAATTGTCTTTTGACTTGAAAATAACTGGTTCTTTGCTTTCCAGTCCCTTTGATTCTCCAGGTGACATAGTAAAACATTAATGAAGGTTAATTGCAGTACTCACTGTAGTTTTACAGCTCTAAATAGTTATACTTGTATGCAAACAGTATTTTGGTTATTCTCTGTTTCTACTCCATCTGTTACCTCACTATCTCTTTTCCCCAAAAGAAAAAATACTTCCGTAAAGGAACTGCCATATGATTTTGTTCTGTTGCTTTTGTGATATGTGGTGATGGCCAAGAGGTGGCAATAAAGACCGTTGAATATTTTGCATGTCTTCACAATTTAGCCAGGACAAAAACCTCAGTTATCCAGTGGGGGACCTGTAAGTAAGCCTAGTCAGAGTGAGAAGCTTGCTTTTTTTTCCCCCCTGCATTTACTGTTTTAGGTCTTACTCATGAACAGTAGCGCTCAAGCACACTGTTTTACCCGTGGTGAATCCTGCTAAAGTTGAAGGACTGTGAGTAGGTGTTGGCAGTTCATCTGCTTGTAGCCTGTGAAGGGCCTCTGTGTGTTTTTAGGTCATGTTCCTTCTGGCAGTGCTGTAGATAAGTTGTGGGTTTTCTTGGGTTTAAGTTGGCAAATTATCATTAGCTTATGAAGATTTAAATAGAAATTACTGAGTTTCTAGTAATAGTGTATAGAGTAGATTTGAAAGCTCTTGTCTTGGAGATCTTTAGAAGGTTTCCAGAGGGGATGTAGATCCCTGTAGAAGGAATTTAAACTTAATTGGCAATAGGCTTGCTTATCTTAAGTCTGGCAAAGTACTGATAGAAAAGCTTTAAAGTTTTTCTTTGGTAGGTGCTGTGGTGATGGAATAGTCTTTCTTAGCTGACAAATACCTACTTAGTTACATCTTTAAGGGATAACCAGGAGATCAAAACTGAAGCTTAGAACTCCACTTCTCCATTTAGCTTAATGGGAGTATCATATTATGCTAAACATCTGTGCAGGTGCTTCCTTTGAACCCGTAGCTCATCCTAAAAAAGGCTCAGGAGGAAGCACCTGTGAACATACAAGTTTTTTAGACTTGTAGATTAAAAGGGAGGACTAATGGATTTTGCAATAAGTGTCTTTGACTCTTGAGAGCCAGAGTTCTTGGGCAAGCATGACTCTTTTTCTTGATCCTATAAAGACGAAACCTATTCTGGGAAAGAAAAGAATCTCCTTTATTTTGAGAAGCTCTCCAGAATAAAGAGAGATCCCTTCAGGCACTCTGGAGGCTTAGGTATGTCTGATTCTCAGAGTAAAGAGTTGAGGTTGTTTTTCCATGTAAATGTTTATTTTGACAGCTAGGTATGTCCCTCAGTAGGAATATGATATTTGTAGTCTATGCAGCTGTCTTAATGATACGATTTGAGTATGACATCAGTACTCACAAGCTACACAGGCTCTTCTAGCCACCTCTGTAAGTCTTTGTTGGAATAAATGCTGTCCTGACTACATAGCATAAGTTGCTGGAGAATACAGAAGACTTAAACTTTTCGTGTGCTGAACGTATCAGCAGGAAGAGAGAACTGCCAGTAGACATGCTGCCACTGAGGTAGAGAACATCTGCATTTTTAATTCATGGAACAGAATCATAGACTAATTGAGATTAGAAGGCACCTCTGGAGGTCATCTAGTCCAGCCCCCTACCCAGAGCAGGGTCAGCTAGAGCAGATTGCTCATAGGCATGACCAGTTGAACCTGGAAATCACCCCAGTAGTGTGAGTAAAATGTTATGGAGCTCTAATTTTAGTTTGTCTGCTGGGATTCCATGCTGAACCTGTTGCTGAAGGCTTGATAAATTGTAAAACTGTCAAAACTTTTTTTTCTTTCAAATGTGGAATAGAAATGTTTTTCAAATGTTGTAGATAATGTGTTTTTCCTGACTAATTTCATTTTTAATAATCAAAGGATGCATTCTTCTTGTACTGCCTGTGTGTGGTAGTCTTGTAAAGCTGTGGTGCATTCTGCTAAGTTCTGCTATACAGATTCTTAATGAAGTTTTTTTGGTTTTGTTTTGTTTTTTATTAAATTTAAATGACTAATTAACTGGTTACATAAGTAAGACTTATTTGCACTTCATCTCGCTTATTAAAAATGCAGTTTCTGATATTTATTTCTTTTAAGAAAGAAAAGACAGATACATGAATGTCTTTTCTACGTTGTTTCTACTGGAATTCAGTTGAAGAAAGTCTCTTCCAGTGCCTGCAACTCAGAGTAAGCTTGTGAGTGAGAAACTGAAAGTGAAACGACCTTATCTTCTACTGCCGAAGGAGAAATATGAAAAGTAGCTAAAGCGTAAATCTTAATAAGAGCATTTATTCAGAAATTGTTATTTTAATATTGATAACATCTGAAAAGAAACTTACGATATTTTTGATCTTGCAGAATTCCTTTCAAGAAGAAAAACAATTATTTATTCAACCAGTTATATTTGTACTCTCATCATTCTGTTTGTTTCTTTCCAGTGCTTCCTTGCAGAACAGCCAGCCATTTGTAAAAACAATAATGCTAGTATCTTCCATGACAAGACAAAGGGTTAATCTGAGAGGAGAGAAATGCACTTGAGAATAAGACAATACTGACAAACATCCTTCAGATTCATCTTGAATTCTGGCACTGGTTCCTTACTGGCCCACATGGAGGAATGCTCTAGAAATGGTATACGTGGTTCAGAAGGAATGATGCCCTTTGTCACTATGGGAGCCATTCGTGCCCAGCTGAAATGGGAGTCAGTGCCTGACATCTGGAAGGCAGGTTTATCACCATTTTGGGGAGAGGGAATGCTTTTTTTTGTTTATTTCTGTTTATTGTTAATGCCAGGAGTTAACCCTATTCTTAAACACACGTTTCCTACATCTCGTCCCTCCCAGTTTGGGGCCAGGGATGTGTACCTATACACATAAAGAGAAGCTTCCACACAAGTCTCTTAGAATCAGGGAGGATTTTCTGCTTTTAAATAATTCCTAACCATTCTCTGATAAAAATGTCATCTGGTTTATGTTATGCAAGTTCCACAAACTTTCAGCTTTGGTATTTTAAGCTGTTTCATTTAAAATTAGTTTTGTCATAAAATATTAATTTAAATGCTTTGAATGCAGCACTTTTCTTGGGTATTAAGAGGAAATTATATGAGAAAGTAGAGAAATAGTGGTGATAGAATGATCTGCCCTTTTTTTTAACATCAAGATAGTACTGGCTTATTGAGGAAGATTCTGCCATTCTTGAACAATCTGGTATGCTGTTATGATATCAAATGTCCACTGTTTTATGCTTTTCTAGAAAAACTAGCATTTTCCCAATCCTGTTGTGAAAATTATTGATTGCTTAAGACCATGGTTTTGCAAGTTCATTTGTAACATATGTATCCAGTCCATATGCTTTACTATTAAGCAAGCCCACAGCCCTTCAAGTGCTTATCTGAAATAATGGATAATTCTGTAATCTTAAGTTGGTAGGACTTCTGTTCTGAAAGTTTATCTTGAATACAAATATCTGTACGATTGAGGTGTAAATCAGAGAGTACCTATTGTAAAGACAGTCCCTTGGCCCTGTGTATTTCTTTTACTAAACAACTAACATTTAGGGTTCCAGGCTTGAGAAGCTATTTCTGTTCAGAAATAAAAGTTAAGAACTTATAGTATTTGATCTTTTTGTTTCTTCAGGTACCTTCTCATTCAGTGCTTCCCTGCTTCAGCTCTCTGTATCAGCTCTTCTTTTGGGATCCCTATTGCAAAGCACCATCTTCCCCACTTGTCTGTTTTCATGGTTGTAGCACCCTGTCAGTTTAGGCCATGTTTGTCAACATTGTTTTTCACCCTGAACAACATTATGTAAACAAATTAATTTCCATAGCTTTTTTTTTTTAAGTCAGGAAGGAGTTCAGTGTCCTAGAAGATGTTCAAGAGTCAACTGGGAAAGAATTCATCCCCTCCCTACTTCTTTTGTTTCATGCCTTTTCTCAGCACCTTACAGGGTCTTTGGAGGCAGTCTCTTGGTGTCTTCTTTTGGATGGGGCTTGATGCAGATGGGTTTACCAAGGTTTTGGGTCCATGAATCTAACTGATTCTTAGAGAGTGTCCTGTCCTTTGAAAATGACACCTTTTTGGATACTTGGACTTCAATATTTAGTATACCACTGTGAGGTGTTAAAGTAGAAGTAGAGCTAGCACACTCATTTTCTTTAGTTCTTCCATGTTCAGTTATCTATGTGGAAGAACATTAAAGGTCATTTATAGCTAGCTGGGATCCTTTTGTTTCTTTTCCTCTGTCATGTTCTGCTAATAATTTTTTAGCTCCAAATGGTTTACATGCCAAGCAAGACTAGATTGTTTGGCATAGCACCTGCAAGGATCTTTTGACAAAATGTTAGTTTTTATGGTTTTTCAGTGGCAAGACATAAACTGTAATTAATGCCATATGAGTTTAGAAGTCTGATATCAACAAGCTGCTTTTGTTTTTTCATAATCTTGATGCGCGGAGTGACATTTGCAGTGGGAGGATCTCGGAATCTATTTGAGACTAGAACCTTTAGAGAAACTAAAGGAAGGAAATGAGAGTGTGTTGCAAAAGAAGTGAAGCAAGTTCTTCTTGTCTGTATTTGAACACCGTCTTGCTGTATACTACAATGTCACTGACCTTTATGTTCTACTGTGTCAGAAATGCTGTCTGCCATATATTAGAGTAGCACTGCTCATCTGCCTTTCTGCAGACAGAAGAATGGGATCATGATTTGATGGTTTTTGGTTGGGACTCCACTTTAAATAATGAACGGGCTGGATCTCTGGGGATAAACTGCAATTGTGCAGTCCAGGACACTGCTCCAAGAGGAGTCCTATTGCAGAAGTTGAAATGGGTCCTCTAACTTAGGAGGAGGTTGCAGGAAGAGAAAAGAGGGTCCCATGTTGACAAAAGTTGAATACTGACCCTGAAAATTACCGATTTTCAGTCTGTTTTGGAATTTGTGTAAGATACGGACTTTTTATGAGCATTTGCCAAGTGTTTTCCTCACTTGTGGATAACTGTTTTGAGACTGTTTTACCTTTTTCCTTCTGCAGTGGTAGGGAAGAGGAGTTACTTGCAGAAGTTGAAACTGAAGTTACTAGTAGCTATGGTATCACCAAGTATAAAGTACTATATGATGTGAAATAATCTGAAAAATAAGGTCCATGATGTATTAGAGGTATGGCAAATTGGTCAAACTCTTGACCTCATTATTTCCGTGAACTTAAGTTGCCATCTGTAAAATGAAGGAAATAATGAATTCTCATCTTCCAGCAATATTGTGAAAATAAATTAATGTCTGTGAAAGGAGGGAAAGCCTAATCCTTCTTATTCCCAGTTTTGATTGATGGATAGTAAGGTCTGTGGTGTTGTCCAGGATAGGTCCTCCTTTTTATTTAGGATGTTTTTTAAAATGAAAAAAAGTGTTGTAGACATTTCCTTGTCTTTAAGAAGGTAGAAGTCGAGGCAAGCTAAAATAGCAGGGAATAATGGTATGAGTGATAAATAGATTCTCTTTCTCTGGAAGCAAGTGAAGCCACTTGCTATGTGTGTTTCCGGTCAGTGATTCCTCAGAACTTCACCAGGTTGTCAAAAATTTTCACACAGCAACAAAAGAAAGTTTCTTCAATTGCTGTGAGAGTTTACCTTTGCCAGTAGTAAGAATGATCACAGAAAGTTGAAGTCCGCTTTTTGTCTTGAGTGCTGCTTAAACATTTCAGCAGGAGCATTAAGGGCTAAACTAACTTAAAAGGAATGTTCAACAAATGTATATATTGCTTGATCATGTCCAAGGAAGCATAAATAAAATCACAGTTGTAAGATACCCTAAAAATCTCATTTGTTTCGTCTTGTTTTGTTTTTACTTTCAGAAGCAAATCAGTGTGAGTGTGTTGGTTTCATTCTGACAGGTAGATTTTTAGAGTTTTAATTAAAAGTGTGTGAGGTGAGATATATCCAACGCTACTCCAGTAGGAGTTTTGGTCCTTATTTGGCTGACATTTATTGTAAGTGTAGTTGCAAGAAAACATTACAGAAGGAAGTGCAGGTGTATTTCTAATGATGAGCTGTGACATGAAAGGATCAATCTCTTGCTCAGATACAGCTGTTATTGCAGCATGATCTATCTGTAATTTGTCAACCAGTAGGACCTTTAAAATTCAAGTCAATCCATGCAACAGATCTCAAAGGCATATTGGGGTGTAATATTTTCAATCAGTGAATAAGATTTTGTAAATTAGATTTTGGGCCAAAGTTTTTTCTTATTCCACAGTGTGCTGCTTGTAGAACTCCAGTGCATGATTTATAGGTGCCTACAGTTAGTCAAGAATAGGAAGGTTTACATTTTCCTTGGTTTCTTTACCATTTTTCTTCTGCTCAAGTAACAAACTCAACCTGGTCTATGTAAGGTACAAGGACAGCCAAAAATGTCTGACTGACTAGATAACGGAGGGACTTAGATGACCTCCAGATGTCCCTTAACCTCAACTATTTAATTCTATGAGCAATGAAGTTCTTGTGTTCTTTGGTAAGCATGTGTTTAGTTTGGAAAAAAAAAGAAATAGCCTTACTAAAACTCAAATCAGAAAACTCCAGATTCAGTCATGTTCTTTAATAGAGCATATTTGTTAGAAAGAGGTTGACAAGTCTAGGTGCTACTATTAGCACGGAAAATAAATTGAAGAGTATTGTGAAATCTGTGGAACTTAACACTTGAAACCAAGCACAGGTAAACTCAGGCTCTTAAAATATGGATTTGAAGGTGTTCTGGGTAGGAGCCCAAGGTCCTATACAGGCAAGTGCAACAAAACCCCTGTAAAGAATCTTGTTTTCTGCATAGGAAAGAGTTGTATGTCCTCTCATTTTTCGCTCTTCCTAGTAGAAATTCCTAGACTATGAGATACATTCTTTATTTTGGTAGGAAGTAGTGGTGAGTTCCAGCTGAAGTATTGGAAAATCTTTCTTGCTGCCTGTGTCGGCTGTTTTTTAGGGACTTCATCCTAGCCCTGCGTAGTGTAGTCTGGCATGTGATGAGTAGGTACTTCAGAGTATATTAAAAGCTGTTCTGGAGATTATGAGTAGTCCCTGCCCATTCCTGTTTCACTATTCAAGGACATCTTTATAAAATGGGGTTCAAATATTTTATTTTTCTTGTTACAGAAAGATTTGTGCAATCCTTATATGTTTGGATCTCGAGTATCTAAACATTTCAAATTAAAATGTAGAAATACTCTTTGACAGGATAGCGAGTCTAGCAGTCCATTCATTAGCTAGGATCTGAGGAGTCTCCAAAATACACATATCCAAGTTATCTCATGGCATATATTTCTGAAAGGTGTGTTTATGTTAGGCTGTTGCTTTTGTTTTCTTTGATTTTTAGTGTATCATCTAAAATCTGGTAGGGAGAATTGCTGCAGGGGAGGGGTAAGGCACTTTTCCTGAGGTTGCACAATAGCTATAGCAAAGAAGGGAGTAGAACTGATCTCAGTGTTGCATGTTCTAGCCACAGAATCGCCTCAAGTATTGTGCAAATCTTAAAGGAAAATTGTAATAAGAAAGAATTCCTCACTTCTGGACCAAAAGTGTTTTGTCATATTTTATCATCAAATGCTGTAAAATCTGCCAAATTTGTGACTCATGTCCATGCTGGGTACTGCATTTGCACTTAATACCACAACAGACTGTTGCCTTAGGCACCGTTAGTTTGAGACTGCGTTGGAGCTTAATCTTTCATCATAACTCTGACACTGGAATCTGCATGGACTGAACTGTCGCAATCATGTGTGGAAAAGAGCTGGTGAATATTTTCCAAATAAAAATGTTCTTGTCACCTTTCATCTGTAAAAGCCACTGCATGTGTCATTCAGGCATTGTTCTCTCCAATGTACTAAATTGGTGTGCTACCTAAAGCCAGTAGTATTTAGTAATTTGTTTGCTGGTTACCATTAGAGAACTGAATTGCAAGTACAATGAGACACCATGGAGTGCAGGGCAAAAAGTGCCTGGTAAACTGTTCTGTTAATTGTATTTGATGGTATTTTAGTGCACACCACATACAGGAAGTGGTGATGGTAAAAATTTAGTCTTAAATAGTATAACGTACACAAATAGCCTCTTATTTCATTTCTTCTTATGCAAAATGTGTTTTCCTTTAAGTTTGTAAAGGACAATATGCTTCTAGCCTGCAGCAGGAGGCAGGCTTGCCAGTAGGGGTGTACTGCAGTGTATGTTTAGTCCATTATAGCTGCATATGTCTAATGCATTATCAGCTTTTGGAAAGAATGTTTTACTATATAGATCTCATACCTACTCAACTTTGACTTTAGTACCCTGGGGGTTAAGTCGTTCAGTAATCCCACTTAGCAGTAACATGCGTGCTGGACTACAGCAGCACCCTCGGTTGCTAAATGATTGGGAGGAAGTTGTTTTTTGGGATCCATGTAACACTGTTTTCATAGGTTTCTGCACAAGAAACCTAAAACTATTTTCACTCAAATGAAGCCTTTAATAGCCCTTTCATTGTTTTCATTGTAAAGATCAAATAAACTGCTGCAATGATTATAGAATAGCTGTGTTTGTGTAGTCCTCTGCAATGAAGACCTTGGTACAAAGACTAATACTTTTGTGGCTTCAGTCACTCTGAAATTTTGCAATTTCAGAACAGTATTTCATATAATGTTCTAATGAGATTAAGTGCATGCCCTGGGCAATGTCCCATCCTTTACCATCATTTTGACATTCTCATGAGACATCAGTAGTGTTTAAGACTTTGTTTCTACAAGTATGTCTGTCCAAGGAGGTAATGGAACACTGACCACAGTAGTAAGCTTGTCATTCTCCATTAAAACTAAAAGGAGGTGGAACCCTTGTTCCTTTTTACAGGGCCACAGGAATGGCAAGACTAAAGAATTTTGGTTTGCGTTCCATGTTCTGGGGAAAAAAAATTCTTGTGTGTTGATCATGGAGTCTCCTGTGCTTTCCTGCCAATCACAATCCCTTCTTATCTGTCCTCCCAAGTTTCTCTGCTGCTTCTTCATCACAGTCACATTCTCTCATTTAGGTAATCTGAAGCTTTATGCCTCACAGGCATACTTTTGTGTGGGAAATACCAGGTAAAAATATAGATGTTCTTTTCATACACAAGGTGTTTAAATTCCCAAGCCAGTTAAGCCCAGCTCTGTACTACTGGACTTTACTACCCTCCTACTGTGTGTTGTACCTGAATGGTCTCTTCCCCCACAGTCCCAAATTCCTGGTCTTGTGCCTCTTCGCATGTCCCCAACCTCTAACCAAAATATCCCAAATAATGTCTCGTTCCATCTTGAGCCCTTTTTTATTACTGGACACTGTAGGTGAAAAGGTAGATGCTTATCTGATAACATATGCATTGCAGTCTGGCCAGGAGCTGTTTCATTTTATAGCAGTAGGTTATGGTTGAGTAACTATCTGTATAGAAGCACTGAGTTCTGTAAGAAGAAAAAAAAGTTGACAATGCTGCTACGTCTCCCATCACAACGTTTCATGTGGCACTAGTAATGCTGGAGTTTAACCTCTCTTTTGGAAAGAAATCGCTTCTCCAAGTTGTTTGCTGAAGGATGCTTTTATTGTGAAATAAAATACTGAAGTCACTTGCACTTTCCTGATAAGAACAACAAACCCAGAGAGTGTTAAACTTAGTTAAATTAACATCTTGCTAATATCTTTTTGCTTAAACTCTGCTCCTTACAGTAATTAAAAAGCCCGGGTTTTTTTGTGGATTTTGGTCCTTTGTACTACCCATTCCCTTTCTCCCAGTGCATTAACCTCAGCTGCCTTTGACACTCCCACCAGAATACAGATAACATTTGGCATGGCTAGGCGGGAGCTACCTACATACTTCTTAATTAGCCAGTATGTACATATGGGTTGGCCAGCTGGCTTTCTCTGAACAGAATATGTAATGTTGGCTTTTGCCTGCCTTTCCCTCGGTTCAGCTGTTCTTAGATGTCTCTCTCTCATACTCATCCACCAACTTTTTTTTTTCCTTTCCATTATAGACTCTTAATAGCTTTGAGATCTAGATCATACCAGTCATTTCTAAATAAATTTGGAAGAGACAAAATCTTGGCGGGTGTGAGGGAGGAGATCGCTAAGAGGAAATCTATGTCAGTGTCTTAGTTTGAATCAGGAATACACCTTTAGAGTGACTGTCCTTGTCTCTCCTCACTGTAGTTTAGTTTGCTCTATGCAGTGGCTTCAGAGCTTGATTCCTCCTGTTTTAAGCCAAGAGATGTGTTCAGGAATGTGCTGAATGTGCTCCAACCTTTAATGTGTGTTTAGTACATGGGGCTGCACTAGAACTAGTCCAGAGCAAAACTGCTAAATGTGACTAGTGTAAATTCTGAATTTTTGTTACCAGCTGTTCCACTCTACAGATCCGCTCTTGATAATTCTGTACTTCTTGCTAATGTAGATGTAGCCTTAGCTGTCATTTTCATAAGTTTAATTTTAGCAAAACATTCTGAAGCACTCCTGTCAAATATTTATAGCAGAAATTTTGTACAGTCGATTCACTGTTTCCCAGTCTGGCATAAATCCCTATTGGAAGAGAGGGATATTTTTCTTCATTTTTTTCCCTCTGCAGATGAAATAAGATATGGGAAATATAGAAGAACAGAGGTCGTTGAGAAGATTGCCTTATGCTAGATCCCCTGCTTTTTAAATGCAAATGTATTCTAGAGCTCAAGGATAAATGCAGTATCTTGGAAATTAACCCATCTACTACTAATATTCTCATAGAATTTCAGTCTTATGCCCCACTGATAATAGAAGTCAGCTAACCTTCCATATCAACTGTACAACAGGGCTACCAAAGAAAACCTTCCCTAAGCATCGTGTAACTTTTTGCTGTATGTGTTATGGGGAAGACATGCAGGCATAAGAAGGTAAGCATGCATTGTAAACAAGAAAGGAAACAAGTAGTTCTGTGAGCACCAGAACTAGTGATGCTTAGCTTCTTATAGATTTGTGTCTTATGATTGATTGACTCAGGTGTCAACTGAAACTTCCCCTGCAACTAGTGGAAAAGAGGGAAAATGGTTTATAAAGGCCATCTCATCTGGAGTTTTCATACATGCAATATGGCATAAAGCTCATATTGAAACTTTCCCTCAGGGAAAACAGTGACAGATTATTGTTGTTGTTGTTGTTATTATCCACCAGCCACCTTTTTCCATGAAATTTGTGAGTGCTTAATATATTTGAAAACTTTTCTCTGCTGTCAGATTTAAAGAAATTCCATGTACAGGCTTGAAAGTCATTGGTGAATCATACATACGCATGTAACACAAACACATGGGCCTCGATTTCTCAGGAGACTGGGCTGAAAGCAAAAACTCATATGAAGGGATTGAACAACAGCAGCACTGTTGGAGTACTGCATACATACATACATGCATGGTTTTTTTACATAGGTGAAGGCATGCCCTTTCATTAGTGCTAGATGTAAGCTTATACAAATTAATACAGTAACTTATTAGTATTAGAGATTTATTATATGCCTGATTTTCTGTAGCTAGTTATATCTGAAATTCTGGTGGTTGTTGGTTTTTTTGTTTGTTTTTTTTTGGGGTGCGTTTTTTTTAATGAAATAATCCTGGCTTTTTATATCACTGCCTGTAGATCTGGCAAAATGCTTACCTTTGTTACTTTAAGGAGAAAATTGAATTATTTAGTTCCTTTACATGAAAAATGATTGAGGGAAAACTTTAACAGTATTTCAAATTGATAACTGATAATGAATGTGCAGGAAAGACATCCAAACATAAAAATCAGAATATCTGATTTTGTTACATGCAGAGAAGTTTCTTTAGTAGGAAGCAGATTCTATGTTATATTGAAAAGCATGAAATAGATCTGTTTGTTAGAGAAAAAGCACAGCTGTGCCTGTTTGTCAGATGAAAAGTGATGGCACCGCTTGTTGTGACAGAGGAGAATAATTTGAATGTAAAGAGTTTAACTTTTAATTTAGGGTTCTGGTGATTCGAAATATGCCATCAAGACTGCCTGATAAACCAGTAAGTGCATTAAGAAACATCCCTCAATGAAACTCAAAGCAGGCAGATCTAGGTTTCCCTGGAAGACCCTGCTAATGTTCTACATTTTCACTTTGAATGCAAATGTTTGTTGACCGTGTTCAGAATGTGACTTGAAATGGCACTGAACTGCAGGCAAATAGAAATAAAGTTAAAATGTCAGTAAAATCACTTCTTCAGGTCAGAATTTTATTGTAATATATACTGTGTGATCATGGGTTAAATAGTTTGCTTACATTTCTGGACCATAGTGATATCTTATGAAATTAAAAAAATCTACTCTTAATGAAAAGTATTTTTTTTCCTCAAATATTTGAAGCATTTATGTCTATTTGAGAAGTATTTCGCACAGGGATTCTGACATAGCAACCTGGCACATAAAACATGTAATGGAAATACTGCTGTGTGTCAGTGTGATAGTTGGGATGGTTCTGTTTTAATAATCCAGTATGTGATATACAGTTTTAGTGAACTTCCAAAGCAGTTTTCTCTTCAAAACATAATTGGCTTGGGGTCAAGAACTGAATGAATTCACATTTAATTTTGGTCATGTGATGAAGAAAATGGAAACAGTTTATGCTTTCTGTTTTCATTTGCTTATATTTACATATTATTCGTGCTAACTGTATTATTTAAAAATACCTTCAATTAAAATTTATTTTGAAAATATTTTCATCATCCTCTTGCCCCTATACAATACCTGTAGCTTGAGGGGTTTTTTTGTCTACTATTTTTAAAAATAAACTGTTTCTGTTCAGTAAGACTTGAAAGGACACGCAGGGAGGCTGGGCCTTTTGTGAAGGAGGAACTCTTGTTCAGTTAATGTGGTTTATCCCCTACTGGTGCAGCAAATAAGAGGAATGGAGCCAAGCCTAAGCTAATAAATTTTACTAAGCTCATGAAGTTGGGCTCCTTACTATCAGCACCAGAAGGGCATAGGGAATGGCATACCACACCAGGAAAGGAAGAGAAGCAAAGCAGGAATGGCGATAGTTTCAGAGAGTCAAGTAGCAGGAAAAAAGGAAGGAAAGAAAAGAGCAGCATATGCAATGAGAAATATTTTGATTAAAAAGATAACTTTCATATGTTGATCTGTTTTAAAGTAGCTGTAATCATGATGATATATACAATGGAAATTGTTGCAAATGAAACTTAAAGAGAGGATTTGAGAGGCTAACTGAGCAAAAGCAGATTTATGACTTGTGTTTTCTTTTTAAACACATGAAAACAGAGCTATTTGCTGCTATGGTAATACTCTATGTATGGAGTAATCAGCACAGTAGTCATTGTCTGCGAAGATACTAACTCGTTGCTTCTTTTAGGATTAAGAAATGTTTTTGTAAACTACAGGAAGCTCATTCTAGAGTACTCTCCATTGCACCAATAACCTTTTTTCTTCCTGGAACTGTTATGAAAAGCAAACAAAAAGAAAAGGCAAATAACTATGTGCTTTGATGTCCATTAAAAATGAACAATTACTCTCTGTATCAGTAGGACTGCATAAATCCTATTGATGCTACATAAATGAAGGGAATACACTACTGTTTCTTTTGTGTTGGGTAAGAGTAGAACAGTAGGAATTTCACAATATTGTATCATAGTGGAGACAAGATTCAGGTCATTGTATGTGAGACAGTTTCTAATTAAGCTCTTCCTTGTGATTAATGTTTAAAAAAAAATAATTTAAAAAATTCAGGTGTGGGGAAAGGGAGGAAAAGAGCAGACCTTAGTGCAGTATTTCCTAATTTTCTGACTTCAGGATTGAGCACTTTGAACTTTCATTCCTGTCTTCTTCTTCCCCTCCTCTTCTGGAAGAATAAGAAAGTAAGATGTTACTTTGTTGTATACAATGGTATCAATCTTAGCCAAGTATTCTGTAAGGGAATTTTCCATAGTTTAGGTCTTGTGGGGGATGGATGGGTCGGTGGGGTGGTGGTGGTCTGGTGTGTAGAAATCTTTTTGAATGTGAAAGTTTTGTGTGTCAGGTCTAGTGTGCAAAACAGTTTTCTCAGTCATGTGCCAAAGAGAAAATACCAGTCTTTGTTGTCGGTTACCTGTGTCAAACCAAAATAGTAGCCCTGGTCCTATAGCAGCAACAAATCCGCTAGGTGATAATCCCAAATTCTTAACTGTAAAGCAACAATAGAAATGTCACACCCAAAACCATGTCTAACTGAGACATAAAATTACTACAAGACTCGCTAAGACTGTGATCACGTCAGTTCAAAAAGACCCATAAAATGTCACCAGCTTTAAAGTGATGCCAAATGCAATTTTACTTTTCACATGGCCTCTCCTCCTAGGCACTCTTACAAGCGTGGCTCTTCGTTCTGTGGAAGAGGCAAGTCAGGTGAACAAGTGAGTTCAGCAAATTACTTTGTTGGGATTTTTGGTTATGACACTGTTCCTGCTGTAAGCCATGTTTTTGTGTTAGATCTCTTGGTTTTCACCCTCAGCTGGAATTGACTTCTGAGTCTTGGCTAAGCCAGAAATCTCTTAATATCTTTTGGGATTTATGAGGAGTGGTCTGTAGCGGCCTAACAACACATTTGTCTGTTAACAAGCCTGAGCAGACTGAATGAGAATCTCCAGTGCACCTTTGGGGACATGAAGATGATGGCTCATGAGCTTCTCCAAGTCAAATGAGAGTTCTTGGTACAAATTTCTTTAAGTTAGCTTTCTAATACTATCTGCCATGTTTTCTTCTATGGTCTTTTACTTACACACTGTAGCGAGTTGAGTTTGCCCTGCTGATTCCTGTCTCATTTTAGCTCCTGTCTTGGCAGTTGCCTGAACCATAGAACATGGAGAGATGCGTTAGTTGTCTGTTCCTTGTTTGTTATTCAGAATTGATACTGTTTGCAGTATTTTGTTGCTAAACTCACTTATGATAATACTTAATGGTTTGTGTAGTAAAAATTCTAGCAAGCAAGATATTTTGGCCTGTTTCTTTATCTTAACTTTTTTTCTTTGTAGTAAGAACTTTATAGTTCTTAACAAGATGCTAAGTTAATAATGCGAAAAAGCACTAGACTGTCTTGCTGGCAGTGTTGACAGTGTAGAGCATTCTTCTGCTATGCTCCTGACATAAGTTTTTAGGACAATCTGACTTTTTCTGGTAGGTATTGCAGTTGGACTCGATGAATTTAAAGGTCTTTTCCAACCTAAATGATTCTATGTTAAAAATATTTTGCTTCTCTTGAAGTAGAAAAGTGGAATCAAAGCTAACATGGTGTCGTGGTTTAACCCCAGCCAGCAACTAAGCACCACGCAGCCGCTCGCTCACTCCCCCCCCTTGGGATGGGGGAGAGAAACAGAAGGGTAAAAGGGAGAGAACTCATGGGTTGAGATAAGAACAGTTTAATAATTGAAGTAAAATAAAAGAGAACAGTTAAATAGGTAAAGCAAAAGCTGCACACACAAACAAAGCAAAACAAGGAATTAATTCGCTACTTCCCATGGGCAGGCGGGTGTTCGGCCATCCCCAGGAAAGCAGGGCTCCATCACGCGTAACGGTTACTTGGGAAGACAAACGCCATCACGCCAGATGTCCCCCGTTCCTTCTTCTTCCCCCAGCTTATATACTGAGCATGACGTCATGTGGTATGGAATAGCCCTTTGGCCAGTCTGGGTCAGCGCCCCTGGCTGTGCTCCCTCCCAGCCCCCGTGCACCGGGCAGAGCATGGGAAGCTGAAAAGTCCTTGACCAATGTAAGCGCTACTTAGCGACTATTTAGCGGTACTTAGCATCGACATTGTTCTCAATCTAAACCCAAAACACAGCCCCATACTGGCTACCAAGAAGAAAATTAACTCTATCCCAGCTGAAACCAGGACACATGGATAAATCAAAATTCCGTTATGTGAATCTGTAATGACACTTACTTGGTGTACCCTGGAGATGAAACACCACAGAGCTCTTAGAGCTTTATATACGTGTGTATATATATAGCAATGGCTTATGTAATTAATTTGCTAGACAGTGGAAATCAAGGTTTCTAGTTCCAGGTCTAAGCTTTAGAATTTTCTTCTAACATATCTCTTGTTCCAACAAATAGGATAGCAAATCACCAAGATTTGACCTTCTTTTCATAATAGTTTGGGTAGACAATATTTCAGTTTCCCAGGCTAGAAAGCCTAACTTCTCTTCACATTGTTGCTAGAAATGATCTTGTGCATCCTCCCGGTCTTATTACCTATAAAATTAAATGAGATATTGAACCAATAAACTATCAAATACCCGAAAGTGTTAAGTCTGCCAAAGAAGTAAGTTAGAGGGATGAGGTAATTAAGCAACTGACTTGGTGGTTTTCTGATGACACTGTCCCCAGCAGTAGCCGTGTTACACCTTTCAGGTTTTCACCCCAAGGTTTGAGCTGCAGAAGAGTGGGATGCTTCAAGTCAGGTGTCCTTGTTAGACATCTTTTTTGGGGTATTATTCAGCTCTGCCACTATCTGCAGTAACATTTGTCCTGAAATGATGCTGTTGTGTGTATATTTATATAGTGTTGGTTGTTTATTTTTCAGACACACGATGAACCCACTGATACAAGATACAGCTAGCTAAACAGCTATAAAATGCCCAAATTTGGGTCTACAAAAACAGTTCAAGTTGAAAATTCTGACAGCGATAGCACCATGGTGGAAAAAACAACTGCAAGAAAGGTAACAAAATTACATTCATGTCCATTTAATTTCAGTGAAATGAAGAGCATGTGTTTATCACAATTTTTGTTACTGTAATGGGAAGAAATAAATATGAATTTGTATTCTGATATCTTGAGTGCAGGAAAAAAAAGTAAGTTTTTACATGGCTTTAACTGTAAATTAAACTAGGGAACAGAATTTATGCCTTTTATTGTAACTTGCAACTTAATTCGAAATGAAGCTGGACACATTGGGTTTATTTGATGTAAGTTAGTGCATAGTTTCCATATCTTATGTCATATGAAGTCTTTATACACTCACAAGAACAATGATTCATATTTTATTTAATTTTACAGCATCTTACTCTCTGTAACAAACAAATTAAACATGTCTGAAGGCCTGTGACAGAGCACGGCCCAATGAAGAAACATAAGTTTCTTGTATTCCTTTGTAACACAGGGACTTGTTCCCTCTTAGGAGGACTTGAAAGCCAAATGCTGCAGAAGGGTTAAGAGTAACTCCTGTATAAGGGAGTCCACTGTAAGAACTGTACAATCCATTTTCAAGTGTTGGAGAATGAAGGAGTATGCAAGCTCCAGTAATACTGAAGGGTGGTTTGTTGTTTACAAATGTGAAGTATCCTATCATTTTCAAACTTCTGGAGCCAAGTTGCAAATAACCCAGTTCTCTGTTTTGTCTGCCTAGTAACACTTGTACAACAGATGAGTTTATCTGTAGTACTAATGAATAACAAAAGATAGAATAATATTCAGTATTGTGAATGATGAGTTGTATATCACCCTTAAGGACAGAGAATCCATTTATCTACCAAATGATGTTTAAAACTCTTTTCTCTGGAAAAGAAGATTCTGTGTGTGTGTAGTCATACTTGCTGTTACTATTTTGTTGACGTCTGTATTCTCTGTAAGACCACTTAATGAATGGATGTAAGACAGGGAGAGATGAAAAAATAGGAAAAGGTGAGAAGATCCAGCATCTGCTTCAAACTGTTTGTCTTCTGAAAACATTCATGGAAAACATTAGAGTTTTAGTCTCTTTCCAGTTTGTTTTATGGGTCCCAGTAAAGTGAGGCAAAGGCAGTTGTTTCTGCTAGTTGTGTTGAACCACTTCATTAAGAAGAGGAAGATAACAGTAAAATGGGGAAAGGAAATCGGCTTACTAGTAAAGGGATGAAAAAACGTTGGGTTTTTTTGTCGTTGTTTTGTTCTGGTCCTTGTTTGGGATATGGTCAAGTTAATTGAAGTGTCATTCAACACTGGGAATAACAGGGGAAAGACTGGGGCCTACAAGCAGCAAGAATAGGAAGGCTATTGCAATGAAATTTAGTGGTATTCAGTACTGCCTTTTTCTTTATACACTTGTAAATAAGCTACATTTTTTAAAGATTTTAGGTTATTTAATTAAAACTATTTTCTGGCTTTATAAACTCTTGTTATCTTGACACTTCAGTATTTCTGAAAAAAGCTTTTAACACAGGAGAATCTTGGAGACATAATCAACAGCTGCTTATGCTAGGAAAATTGACTTATGTAATTTTTTTCAAGCTTTATTTGTGTTTTCAATTTAAAAAAAAACTATAACACGGGTTAAAATGAATTTTCATCTTTTGTTCACTTTCATCACAGCAAAAATAGTAGGTTTGCTGGAATGTGTCAGTTTTTAAGTTTTGCTTTTCCCTGTTTCTCTGCTAAAGGTACAGCTTGAAATGCTTGGAATGCATTTGTTTGTAGGTTTGAATGTACAGAAATAGATTATCATATATATAGTGCAGATTACTTTCTTCCTTTGTAGGCTTTGAATTTTACATACAAATTGCTCTGCAATCTGAGTTCTAAAAAAATAAATCAATCAAAATAAAGAGTTTACTTCTGAGGCCCCTTTTTCTCCTCCACTCTCCACCTCTGACTCCCCCTCACCTCCTCTCCCTGTTGCTTGCTGCCACAGCAGTAAAACGGTGCTAGTTTCCAGAGTGTCTGTTGAATCTGCAGCCACTGCCAAAGGAACTGCCTTAGCAGTGATCCTTGTGCCCAGTTCAGTATTTGCTGGTTGTCCTGACACCTTCCTCTCCAGTAATCTCCTGCCTCTGATCTACTAATAACAGTAGCAGTTATGTCTGCTGAGCCATTTAACCCCCCTACCCTACAATCTCTGCAAAGTTAGGTAATCTTCTGAAACAGGTATGTGTAGTTCTTTCACCAGAAGAAGATATGAATCCATATGAAAATATGAATAACTTTTTCCAGGGAACAGAACAGTGAACATGGTGTCATTTATTTAACCACCAGGAAACACGGCAAATTTTGATTTGATTTAGAAAGGAGTAAATTAACATTTTATTTTTAATGGTCACATAAAACCCTTTTGTTGTCATATTGGTTTGGGTGAAGGTTTCTCCTTAGCTGGGTGTTCTAACAAGGAAATGGTTGTTGTTGAGAGCTAGGTTGAGATTCTACCTTGCCTGGTATTTGAGATTAAGATGCCAGTGAAGGCAGGATTACTTAGAAAATTAAAATCCAGGGGAAGATGGAAGTTTGACCAAGGACATACATCATGGTGGACTAATTAGATTGATACCAAACAGTAAACTGATAAACTGATTGCACTGTTGTGTTCAGTCTTGCTCACTATCCACCTTGGCACAATATGTAATGTAAGATTAGAATAATGTAGGATTTAGTTTGGGGATTGTATGGTATAAATTGATATATGTAATATTGAAAATATGAGATCCTAAATAAAATTACAGAGTTAAGTGCTGCAGTTAATATTCCTGTATTCATATTTTTAGCATAATAAATGCAGTTTGGTTGCTTTTGTCGTATTTTGAGAAAATGGAATATGTGGTTAAGATGTTAAATAGTCACTTAAACAGTCACACAAACTGTTCTCGAGCACTGCTGACAATTACTTGTCTATGTGTTTAGCTGGCCCTTGAATAATCTGCAATCTTTTCTCCTGTATTAGAAAAAATAAAATATTGCCAAAATGTAATCATTTTAACTCAGCCTAGAAAATTATTTAAAATTCAACAGACAACACAGTAAGAGTAAAATTTGAGTTTGAACAACATAAAATCATGAAGGCGAATCTGTATTACACACACAGACGTAAAACTCTGAAGTGAAGATTGATCAGGCCAAATCATATTCATTTCAATAATTTGAAATGAAATATCTTCAGGAAGAATTTAAAAACAATAGTCTTTGAAGCATTAGAACTTCTTATGAAAAAGTTATGGATTCATTAACCTAATGTAGTTGATGTAGGGAAGTACTGATGCTGCAGGTGAAAGGGATACTAAGGTAAAATTTTTGCTTTAGTGGCATTTTGATATGGAAGTGTCTTGATTAATCTGGAAAATACTTCTTGTCCGCAGACTTTTCTCAGTATTATGTGAGCAATGAGTGACCATTCACTGTGCTGTCAGAGGTGCCCGTGTCTTTTAGTAGCATGAAAAGACGCTAAGCTCATCAACATTCAGATAATTGCAGTGGTCCTTAGTACAAAAAATGCATTCTAATTGTATTTTTCACGTAGCTTTGGCTTCTTATTTTTTCTATAGAATAGTACAGTCAAACCACTTCTGCACTTTGCTATGTATATGGGCTCTTACTTGCTTCTGTGTTCACTTTGTTATTGAAGCAGAAATGTCTTTGAACTACTCGTGGAACTTAATCTCTATGACTGTAAATGAACAGAAGATAGGTAGTTTTAATTGTTGGTGTTCCCTTACATGTTCATAGATGCATTGTAGGCAGCGGAGGCCTTATGTGAAATAATGTTCACACAAAACAGTGCATTTACAAATGAACAGTAATGTTAAAGGACACCACTCCCTAAAAAATGCCTTGTTCTTCTCAAAATAAAAACCATAATGGCCTAAATATATGGTGTAAGACCATTCCAATGGTTAATATATTAAGATAAAAGAAAAAACACTTGCAGGATTTGTTTTTCCTAGTTGACACAATGTTTAGTTCTTACTGGTTGTGGGCTCTTAGCTGTTGACTGAGGAATGTAGTAAAGTTACTGTTGTTATGAGACTTAATCTTTCATATTCGTCCAGTGGAAGTTAATGCTTATTATGCTCTTCTAGCAACCAGTAAATAGCTATGTGAATCAGCTATGTGTTCAGGTCTTCTGAGAGCTTAAAAAAAATCATTAGGAATAATCCTGTTAATAAGCTGAGTTTATATCATATATGCTTTAGGGTACATGTATTTTTATTTCAGTTGCTCATCTTGGGAGCATAAAATAAGTAAAAAAAAAAATTGTAAGAGTATGTACAGCAGATAGACCATTTAGTGTTTGCATGAGATTTGTAAAGATAAGAACATAATGAAATTTTAATTTATCTGAATTTATACTTTAGAACTTACATGGCCAAAGCTCAGTAAGTAAATGATAGATATGTGGTCCAAAGGAGAAATGCATTTGGGGTCTGTAAGAATTAACTCCCTTCTTAGAAGAGTCCAACAGTAGTGCCCAAAGCCATTTTAATACCATGCAGAACACACTTCAGTATGTAATTATCTTTGATAGGCATAAAAAGAATGCTTATTCTCCCAGGGCTTAGTACATCTGCTAGATTATATGGCACTCTTGTCGTCTTTTGTGTATTGTCATTGATTGTAGCGGTACCAGACAATGGAGCTGGAATGGGATATCAAGAGATTGTCCAGACTGCTGTTTGTTAGCCTTCTGAGACAGTTTCTGTTGAACAGATTAAAAATGTGTTCCTCATCATAGCCCACTAGTATGGTTTTGTTGAGAAAGAAAATTTTTCCTTGTTACTGCATCCTCCAGTGAGGCATGCATTAAATGTTGAGACATGCAGATCCAGTTCATCCATTTGCCCCAGAGTAGAATAAGCTGTACTCAGTTCTTGACAGATGTTTGCCAGACCTTTTTTTTAAAGCCTTGACTGATGGAAATTCCAGTCTCCTTGGGCAATTTATTCTCATGCTTAATTACGCTGATTGGCATAGAGTTAGATACTTAGCAGAAGGATAAATAACCTTTGCGTGTCTCCCATTGCAGTCTAAAGCCATTAAATGTTTTCTCACTGTAGTGGACGTGGAGAGTATGTAATGCTTTTCTCTTTGCATCAATAGTTTATATATCTGAATATTATCATGTCTTCGGTGTTTTATTTGATTAGCAGTTTTCACTTTAGATTAATGAACCTCTTTAGAAAGTCCACAGGGATTCTAAGTTACAGGTTGCTTTATAAGAGATGTCAACTTCATTTTGGGTTGCTTCCATGGGTCACATTAAACTAAGACATAGACCTATTCATGCTGAATTTTGAAGCTTGCTTTGGACCCTGAAAAAGAGATGTCCATGCTGTTGCAGTGACCAGGAGTAGTTGGAACAATGAATGCTCACTCTTTAAATTGAAATGCCTGTTCTAACCTGCACGGCCTGTTACCTCCTCTTGCCTTCCTTCACTTGCGGTTGAATCCAGGAGGCTGTTAAGAGTTTTGTGGCTTTTAATGTGGGGTCTTGTGATTGTACAGTTAATTATTTTTTTTCAATTTGTAGAACCTGGGTTTTATCCTGGCTTTTCCCATTTTGTTTTGTATTCAGACTGTTTTTCAAATTTGCTAATCATTTTATTTTCCCTTTGCCAGTGCTCTTTGCTTCTCCCTCTCTCCTGGTTGTGATGGTGTCTGCATATCTAATTGCATCTCTGTTTCAGCATTGTCACTGAAAATACTAAATAACATTGACTTTGTACAGACTTCTCAAACACCCTGTTCATTGCATCTTTTGGGCTGAAAAGTCCACCACTGTTGGTGGCTAAATGTTTATTTCCACAATAGCAAAGGAACAAAATACTCTCACTTTTCAGTTTCTGTGTTTTCTATGTATAGCCTGTTCTTTCATTTTCAATGTATCTTTATTTATCTGAAAGTATGCATTTTGAACTGTATTTTCTCCTAATTAGATCATCACAAAATTAATATTCAGTGATTATCAAGAAAGTAGTGCATCAGTCATAATATTTAACATAATGCATATATACAGTTTAAGAATAAGAATGAATGTAAAGCTGTAAAATTATTTAAGCAGCTTGTGTCTCTTTGTGAGCACGTACCAATGTATTTTACTGATTAGTACCAAAAAAAGTGGTGATTCTTAAGGATTACCAACCACAAAAAGCTTGCCTTTTTTCTACAGAAAAAGTTGAAACCAATGTTTCCTGCTTAGGACATTTAAATTATTTTTAATTGATTCTTTCTATTGCGTAGTACCTAACACAGGATAATATTCTAGAGAAAGCAATAGAATTTTAATACCACTTTATCATATTGTGGGAAATTTTACATATGTACATATGAGAAATAATTGGATTGTTTGGAACAAGGGATGAGAGGGCTTTTGGTGAGATTGGGCTGAAGTGGAGAAACTCTTATGTCTAGTGGAAGAGATCAGAATGGGCTTAATGGAGTTTGGATCTGCTCTTGTTAACTTAGCGATGCATTTGCAAATGATCAGTTGTGTTAGATTGATTAGCTTCTTTCAAAAGTAGTAGCACAGACATTTTATCTCCCAAGGGCTTAGGGGAGTCTTAAGGGGGTTTTAGATTTTTAGATTTTCTTGTTCTAGCATGTGAGAAAAAGGCTAGGGGGGTGTTTGTTGTTTCCTTTGGGGTTTTGGAGGAGGGCTGGTTTTGGTGTGTGGGTTTTATTCTGCATTTTGGTTTGTTTAGGGGTTTGTTTTTTTGGAGTGTTTTTTTGGTTTTGTTTGTTTGTTTGTTTGTTTTTTCCAAGTTTCCAAACTCAGAGTGAAGATAGGTTTTCTCTGGGGGCATCAACCTTTTACTTTAGGAATTCTCCTGACATAGACTGGTCCCTTCTTTGTGATTTCCCTGGTACAGACACTTGTTGTCTGAAGGTTGTAGAGTTTGTTTGCAGGTTCTTTTTGTAATCACTTCTGTCTACTCCTTTGGCAACAGTTTAAACTCAGAGTGTCAGATGATACAGTCAAACTACTCTTCTTACCTGTGTTTGTTTTTAAATAAAGGAAAGGTGCTCTTGAGAATAGTACCTTTACTTGGAGTTATTTTCTAGTTTTCCTCTAATCAGAATAAGTCTTTTAACAACTTGCTTCAAATCCAGGTTTTTCTCTGTTTATCCTGAAAGACATTTTATGAGCCAAAAATCCCAAATTTATGCAACTAAAAATTCCAAATAGCTTGTACCTTTTTTTTCCAAATTTGATACCAGTTACAAAAGTTTCTTCATAGATTTTCTAAGTTCTTAGTAAATTTTGCTTTAGAAAATGAAACGCTACACTATTATTCTTGTTGAAATAGGGAGTTCTGTATGGATGGATTATGGGGTGGGGGTGGAGGCAGGGGATGGTTGTTAGAGGTTTTTTCATTGTTACTGTGTTACTGTTCACAGTCTGAATTGCAGTGTGGGCTTTTAATGTGATTATTATGTTATGGTCAGGGAAGGAAATTGGGATGGTCATTAAGACTTAGCAAATTCTTGTCCAGTTTGTGTTGTTCCTTTGCTTATTAATCAAGGCTCTAATAGTGAATAACAGTTCTGCAGTGATGTATCTGGAAGTAGAAATAACACAGAAGACACTAATCTTAGAAAGAAATCTATTGATTATTTTTAGTAAGGTTACTTTAAAAGTTTTTGAGTAAACTACATAATATACATACACACATGCACATACATTCTCACATAGCAGTCTTTTCAGTCTGTATACTTTATAAGACTATTCTGCTTTATGCAAAAATTACTTAGTATACTTTTTATTTATATTAGAGCAAGGACAAGATTGCATCCTACAGCAAAACTCCAAAAGTGGATAGGAGTGATGTGGGGAAGGAGATGAAAGAAAAGTCTTCCATGAAACGTAAACTTCCTTTTACTATTAGTCCATCCAGAAATGAAGATCGCAATTCAGACACAGGTAGAACCTTTTTATTTCCTTAACTAATTATTTGTTGGTAAAATACGTTCTAATTTAATTAATTGTATATTATGTTTTTTATATTGATTATTTTTTCCCTATAAAAAAGGATACTAAGTATAAAAGTTGCTTGCTTGCTTCTGATTGTTGCATCTCAGTCTGATAGGCTTTCATCCTATCATTAGCAAGAGCTAGCATGCCAGCATAGTTTATCTACATTTTCCAATTGTTTCCTAACCTCATTCTGTTGCTTCTATTTTAGTAAATAAATCTTTCTTTTCATTGTCATCTCTTGAGGTTCATTTGCTTAAACAAGTAAACTGATGAAGAAACATGTAAGTGCCGTGATTTGAGACACAGCTGTCAGCCTTTTGTAGCCTTTTTTGGGGGAGGGACAGTGGGAAAGATTGGTAGATGTACTGTCCTCTATATAAGAGAAAAGGTTGCTAAGGTTATGAAACTAACTAAACTAGCCATGGAGAGTGAACTTTTCTTTCAGTCTAAGCTCTTATGATCTGTTCAGGATACCTTTTCTGCACAGGCTGATAGTTCTTCTTAACTTAAGCATATGCTATTAGAACTGATTTCAAGACTTTAAAATACCATTCTTAACATGGCTCTTTTCAAATCAAGATGGAGGGGTCTGGATGTATTCCAAGAGTACAGTCATCTCTGAGTTTAGGTAATTAGTTATCTATGTCCTAGTTCAGTAATAGTTCTGTTGGTAGCCAAGACAGTATCCATGCCCTCTGGAAGGCCACCAGAAGGCAAGTTTGCCAAATTTGTCAGAGGTTCAGTACTACAGTTTCTTATACAGTGCTCATTGTATATTTGAATATTTTCATAAACAGGGAATTCCCTTAATATGCTTAGATTTAAATGCAAGATAGAAGTATATACCTCAGTGCATGTTTCATTTTTGTCCAGGATTGATTTAATGCAGAAGATTTGGCTCCTGGATATTACATACATATTTTTATTACTGTAAAGAGAATATGGTAGGAAATCCAAATTTGAAATAGTCACATTACAAAACAATACTCTTGGCTTTAGATCTCTGTTTTCAGTGGTTTTACAGAATTCGAGAGTCTTACGCTATTCATGATACCACTTGATTCTGAAAAGACCATGTATAAATTAGAAGTATGCTCCCAGCATCTGCTTTATTAAATTCATTGCTTGGCATTAGACCCTAACTGTTTTTCATAATGGAAATAAATATATTTAGAAGTAATATTTAGCACTTATTTTGTTTTCTGTGTTGGAAATCTTTTGTCATCTCTCCCCACCCCCATCAACTTTAAATAATTCATTGTCACAGCATCTTTTAAGGTAACATTTTTTGTGTTTCTCTTGCTATAGCATCTATTGTCATAGTTGCCACAAACGAGATGGATTACTCTAGGCACTTAGACATGCACAAAAAGACAATGCACACACTACAAAATCTTTTTGTTACAAGTTGTAGCAAGGAGATGAAATAAACACTTCAAATAGGGGCAAGAAATACTTAATGTAACAATAAAAGGCACATAGCTTTTAACTACTCTGTAGTAAATGTCATAGCTTGTTTGTCCGTTTCATTACTGCTGAGGTAAGTAGGTAAGAGCAACTACCCTGTTTCACAGATGAGGAACTTGGTACATAAGCTTTCCATAAACTTTAGAGGCAGAAGCATTACTAGGATGAAAAAACAGTTCTTATAATGCTGATTCTGTACCTAACAATTAGATTAGACCAGTGGGAATTCACCGCTTACATGGGTGCAGAGTTGGCACTGACATGGATTAGGACTGACATCGGTGATCATAAAATGCAGTGCTGCTTCTGACACAAACTTGGCATTAGACATTGAAAAGGTTTGCCATCACTGGACTAAACTGTTATCTCTGACAGAAGTGTCTCCCTGCTAACTATGTACAGAGAATGGCAAGTGTTATTTGAAAAGGAAGAAAGTAAGATTTTGGAAATGAGAGTGTAACCGAAGACAGGGGGAAAAGAAGAGGTGATCGGCTAGTAGTGCTAGTGTTTAAAAATGAAATAAATTTTTTTAAAAATCCCAATTTTCTTCTGATATTTTGTGAAAATCTGTAGTGGTATTCTAGGGAAATGGTCAAAGGTTGTGTATACAATTCATAATTAGAAAGATTCTGAAAAAATATGTGGTACTACTCCATTCTTCCCACTGTCCATTACAGTTCCAGGATGTATTTTATCCTTTCCCTATAGTGGGTTTTTTTTTTTGTTGGTTTTTTTTTTTTTTTTTAACAGTCATAGAATCATAGAATCGTTTAGGTTGGAAAAGACCTTTAAGATCATCAAGTCCAACTGTAAACCTAGCACTACCAAGTCCACCACTAAACCATGTCCCTAAGCACCACATCCACACATCTTTTAAATACCTCCAGGGATGGGGACTCAACCACTTCCCTGGGCAGCCTGTTCCAGTACTTAACAACCCTTTCGGCGAAGAAGTTTTTCCTAATATCCAACTTAAACTTCGTGTCTCATTGCTTGTTACTTGGGAGAAGAGACCGATCCCCACCTCACTACAACCTCCTTTCAGGTAGCTGTAGAGAGCAATAAGGTCTCCCCTGAGCCTCCTTTTCTCCAGGCTAAACAACCCTGGTTCCTTTAGCTGCTCCTCATAAGACTTGTGCTCTAGACCCTTCATCAGCTTCACTGCCCTTCTTTGGACACGCTCCAGCACCTCAATGTCTTTCTTGTAGTGAGGGGCCCAAAACTGAACACAGTACTCGAGGTGCGGCCTCACCAGTGCCGAATACAGGGGCACTATCACCTCCCTGGTCCTGCTGGCCACGCTATTCCTGATACAAGCCAGGATGCTATTGGCCCTCTTGGCCACCTGGGCACACTGCTGGCTCATGTTTAGGCGGCTGTCAACCAACACCCCCAGGTCCTTTTCTGCCAGGCAGCAATAGTCTATATAGCTTTAACCCTTCTTTAAGTTAATCTTCTGAAGGATTCTACATGCAAGCTTTGATTAAGACTGGTAGAATTGGTGGTGGAAGGAGAAGCTTTTTTCATACCTTTTTTTAATAAGTTCTCTGACCTGAAGTTTCCCAGTCCAAAACCATAATTTGATTGAAAAGCCATCACTTATTTAGACTACTTAAATAGCATTATTTAAGTTTTGTTTATTTAATTATTCTGGTTATTTGTAAATAAACTCTGATGTGGTTATCAGAATAAGAACAACAGGCAAGTGCTGCTTTTGCGAAGGACAAGTTCATTTGCTTTCTCCACCTTATTAGTCTGAAGAGAGAAATTTTAATTTTTCATAATAATTAAACATAACTGCAGATTGTAAAAATCTTTTCATTGTGAAGATAAGCGTAGGCTTTTTTTTTTTTTGGTAGTCTTGTTACATAGTTGATTATTCAGGAAGAACAACAAGAGTTACAATTACACTGAATGTGCTAATTTGTTGATCTTTCCTTGGAAATTGTGTTCTCCAGATTTTCTGTTTATAGTAGCATCTCAGTTTTGTTTTCTGACCCCTTCAATTCCTGTCTTTAAAGTAGTCCAAATATGGCACAGTCATATTTCTTTTAGCATTTAATTGACATCCAGGAAAGCAAAACAACTGACCTCTTTATGTTCCATGTGTACATCATAGTAACACAATTTCTATACTTGTGCTTCCCATAGTTACAGAGGGTAGTGGGGCTGTTAAAGGGACTGTTTACACACTGTGTTACTGCTTGCTGGATTTGGACTTATTGTTCAACTGTTACAAGTTTCTTTAACTGTTGTTTGGGCTAGAGGCAGGAAAGTGGAGGTCTTCTTTTGTGTGTATGTGTGCGTTGGTTAAATAATTATGCCATAAACTTGATTAATTAGGTATCACAATAGTACCTTGATATCTCTACAGTGTACAGTATACTGCGAGGTCTCTTCATCACATTCTAATCTTTCTCTTTCAATGCGGATAGGAAGCAGCAGTCAATCATGATGTGTTTCTCTTTAAAATAACTTCAGTCAGATTACCACAGTCACAGATATCAGTAACTCTGTCTCTTTTAACTTCATAATCTACAGAATTGATCATCTTGACCTGTCTTCTACAGTTGTTGATAATAAGCGTATTAGTCTTTTGTTGTATATCACTCAATCTTATCACTTCCTTAGAAGCATTTATTTCAAGCAGTTCATATTTTAGCTTTGCATAGTCCTATTTCTTACCCTGTTATAACTTACAATTTGCACTATGATAGGAGTTTTACATTAAACCAGACTACCATGAGCCCTGAAGTTTGAATTTGGTCTTTTTGCTTTGTTTCCCTTATCCACTAAGGTGGTTATTTTACCAAATGGAATATTCTGTTAGCTTGGCATGATTTGTTTTGAGAAATCCACGTTACATTATTTAATAATTTATTTTCCTAAAACATTTAGAAATTACTTAACTGATAATTTGTAATTTATCCAAATAAAAAAAAAAAAAAACCAAAAAACCAACAGAAACATTATTGGTTGCCTTGGGACATAATGTCATGCATAAGTTCTCATAAAATAATTGCTGGTGACTCTGATGTTTCTCATGCCAGTATGTTTAAGTACTGTGAGTGAATTTCATTAAGCTCTTCTACAAATAAGTGCTCAAATACACCTAAATCACTGTTTCACATAACTTGGCTATTTTTAAATCTTTTTTTTAAAGCGTTATGTGAAAAGCTTACATTACAAAAGGAAAATCTTAAAAGGAATGTTGTCCAGATAGATTTGCCTGCATATTATGAAAGTTATTTAATAAAGATAACTGAACATGAAGCCACTTGAAGAGTTTTGATTTTTATGTTTTTAATAACAAGTAAGAAATTCCCAGATGTTCTGTTTCTAGCTGCTGAAGAAGACCAAAAAGTGACAAGAAAGTGAATGTAAAAGAAGATATTTGTATTCCACGGACTTTGAAAACAAAATGCTCAGAATCTAAAAAAAAAACCCTAATTGACTTTAACAGTCAATTTCATACATGAAATTCTACTTAAACTTAATTTCTTAAACTGATATTATTCCTCTATTAGGGAAGTTATTACTGTTAAAATTGTATAAACATCAAGTGCACAGCTGTGAAAAGTTTTCTGTTACCACAAGATAAAGAATATCTAAAAAGATATAACGTTCAAAGTTCCTGAACGTTAAATTGGTCTTCTCCTGCTAAATAAAGTATAGTGTCCTGCGTGAAGATACTCTTGGAGCAGTGAAAACAAATCTTATAATATATTCTGCAATAAGCATAATGGGGGTTCCCAATATTTTATAAGAATTTTTCTGTGCATTTGTGTAGCTTCTTTATCAACAGTTGCATTGTTGCTTTCCTTGAATTTTAAAAAAAAGTATTTTTTTTTACTATGTTATTTATTTATCGGTATATAAAAATTTCTCTTTTATGTGCCCTACTCCCTTCCTTTTGCTTCCTTCCACCCCTTTTGTCCTATATTGTTTTATCTTGTACATTCAGAATCAGGGCATACGCATGAGATCTTGCAGGGAAAAAGTAATACTCCTGTAAATGGATTATCAGGTGCACCTGCTGTAGTCCTTAGACTTTTTTTTTTTTAGGTTTGTTGTTGATCATATTAATTTTGTGTATTGAACCATTTAGATTTACGGAAACACGTATGAAGTCTCACATAAACTTTAATAAAATTGTGTCTTTTTTTGAGTGGTAAGGGCATAATTACAGTATAACTTGGTGAGAACAGCTGTATTCTTATTAGGTACTTTTAATTGGTAAGCTCTAGAAATGCTTTGCAAACACTGTGTTAATAAAGAGTAATAGAAGAATAATTTGCCCCACCACTGAAATGCATTGGAATATGTAGGGGAGGATCTTCATGTTGTTTGACAACACTAAACATGAGATGGGAGTAAATTGCACTCATTTACTTAGTAGGCTTTTCTAACAAAATTATAAAAAAACAAAACAAAACAAAAAACCCAAAACCAACAGATAAAAATACCTGGCAAAGTACACTGTATAGTAAAAAAGTAAAAGCTAGATCATCAAAAGATTTATTTCACTTATTTTGATGTATTATTTTCTCAAGCTGAGTATAGCTATAAAATTATAAGGAATAATTCAGAATGAAAATGAATGTGTTTTTCAAGAAAAGAATCGTGAACAGTAAATAGCATAAGCTAAGAAGCAGCAGATCATGCCAGACAAACTGAAATGTGTTGTTTTGATGGAAGTACTAAATTAGTCAATGAAGGGTATGCTGTACATTATGCTTTGAGAGAGAACAGCATATTCGCAGAGAAAAGTTGAAACTACAATTTCATTGTAGATTTTCTTTAAATTTTCCTATGCAGACATTCTACCAATAGGGCTGTAGTGTTGATTTGGATATTGAATGAATTTTTGATATTCAGGAGTATGACATGCATGCAGTTTAGAAAACTCTCATCAATTACTTTTGTAAAAGGGATCTGGTTTCCTTTTTAAACATGATGGATGATTTTGTAGGGTTTTTTTAAAATATGTACATAGGTCTGTAGCTTTCCATTCTTAAAATAGTCTTGCTTATAATTGTTTAGTCTGTAAAATCATGTATTTATTATTTGGTCACTATGGAATTCAAGATGTGCACTATTTACCTGCCTTCCTCTGCATCAAGAGCATTGCATTACTAGAGCCTGCGTATGTAATCAGGCCTAGAAGATGAGATTTAGAGAAGGCTGGGAAGGCAGAAAATTAGTTGAGAGGAAATGAATGACACAAGGAGGGCCACAGAGAGGGCCTAAGGCAGAAGTGGAGAAAATCAAAAGATAAAAAAGGGTCAGTTTGGGGCTTAATGAAACAGGGAATGGTGCATCGTTAGGGACCTCAAAGACACTTAATAGTCTAATTTGTAATTTTTATTATTTTTTGTCTCTCTGCAGTAGGTTAGTGAAGTTTGCCTCAGTGGAGTCTTCTACTTTTGCAGAAGACAGATTTTGCAGATGACAAGTGTTTAAGATTGAGATTTAGGAAGGGAAACTGGAAGACCAGTATAATCATAGGGACAGTAATAAAAATAAAATTCTCCCCCAACCTTGACTGCAGCTTAATTATATTTCCACTTTTTTTTTTTTTTTTTACTATGGCCCAAAATACTAAGATTAACTGAAACCAGATGAACAGTGCCTCATCAGATGGTAATCAGTCACAGAAAGAATAAGATGAACTAACTTATTACACAAAGAGCTAAAAAGATCAGTGTGGCAGCCAGGCTTATTCAACTAATAGTAACAATCCCCAACCACGTCTTAACCAATTGCCAGCCAAATTTTAGCATACCAGTATGGCCAAGTCCGATTAATCAGTCCAACATCTTTTTCCCCTGCCCCCCTTTCATTTATTACATATTCCCCATGGTAATTTTTAGATCTCAGCTCTGTTTCGTGTTCTTGCTTGCTTTATGGGGGTTAGCACGTCAGCCAGCCACAGAGGAGAAAGCAGGCAATAGACATCCTTACGGAATTCTGTCCCTATCTTTGTGGTCAGTACTCCAGCCTGGAGGGTGAGTTGGGTTTACTGGTGACTGTAGGGTTCAGAGTCCTGTCTGGCTGCTTAAAGGCCTTTTGGGAAGGTGGTCGGTAGGGAAGCTTCCAAAAGGAGAGGGTGCAGTAGAGTGAGCAGGATCTCTGGAAAAGCTAATGTTGAACCTGGACTTTTAAGGAGAGAACCAAGGGGATTATTTGCTCAGAGTTTGGAGATGTTATTTTTGCTGGTTGAATCTGTTAGAGTACTCTTCACACCATTCATTCTTGACACTGGTGGTTAAAATTTTTTTTTAACTCTTTCAAAAATTTTAATTCCAAGTCACCAAATATGTGACTAAGGTTCCTTAAGCCATCTTTTACATCCAATGTGTTTATATGCAAGTAGTAATCATAGGGGCTCTGAAGAAAAAGGTAGACATTATATATCGAACATGTAAGTAATATAAGCTGCTTACAAAATATAAAATGTTGAATTTGATAGGAACTTGTTAAGACAGAAGAAGAGCAATTGCCTGGAGAGATGAGATAATTACAGGACATGAATGGTCTTCACTATACATAAATGAAAACTAACATGTCTCTAGGAAAATGCAGTTAAACAATAATGACCAGATAGGGAGATCTGCGGAAAAATAGTTGTACCAAAATAAATACGATATACTGAGAGTTTGTACTTGTTTGATGTTAAAATTGTTAAATACTGCTCCAGTTAAAAGTGATTTAGTTGAAGTCACTTAATCATAAATCAGTTGTTTTCTATCATACTTTAATCTAAATGCCTGTGTTTGGTTTAGGAGACCTTTATACAGAAAAATGAAGGAAGAACTTTTGAAAAGGATGGAAGACATAGACCAAAGTTTCCAAATTACACAAATAAAAATCTAGTTTTGAAATTCGTTAGGTATTAAAAAGTTGTCTGATTTCAGAACACATTTAACCAGACCACAGTCTGAAGATCTGTGAGAGTTTGTAGGTACTGAATAGCTTTAGAAATTACCTGTTTATCCAGATGTGCAATTTTAGCTCCTGGTTTAAAACTTGGACATGAAATATTAAACAACTACTGTAAATATTCATAGAAGGAAAGAAGTTATGTAGATAAAATAGCTGTATGTTTTTGAAGGATATGAATTTTGGAGAAGAAATTGCTCTAATGTGAAGTAACAGGATGAGTTTGAGAGAAACAATCTTCTATCCAATTACCTAGCAAATACCAGTATTAAAAAGTCTTTTCCTAATTTTTAACATGGTGTCTTGAAAGAAGTAGAATAGAGCAGTCTCAGATCTATATCCAAGGCTGAAAGTTGACTAGCTGATCTTACAGAATTTTTTAAGCGCCTGACTTGATTACCTGAAAATTAAAGTTGTGACATATACAGTCTTCCTGCTGTGAAACAGGTTTTTCATCTTTTAGAATTTTTTAGTAATCCCCCTTACAGCTTTAAGTGCTTTAGCTCAGTAGCTTATTATCCTGATATGAACAGGTAACCGAAACTAATGCAAATGCAGCAAATTAGAGATGCAATTTCTGGTTTTCTTCACCTGCCACAAATCACCAGTTCACATAGCTTAAAAGGATGTTTTTATTTCTAGAAAAATGTTCTAATAGGACAGCGGTTTGAGTTTTTAAATGTTAATATTTCCAGAGAAGGAAGGTCCGGAGAAAAAGAAAATGAAGAAGGATGCTGGAAATAAGAAATCAACACCAGTTAGCATTCTTTTTGGTTATCCTCTGTCAGAGCGCAAACAGATGGCACTTCTCATGCAGATGACAGCAAGAGACAACAGTCCAGGTGATCTTACAAAGTTAACAGTCTTCTTCCTCCTGCCTGTTTAATTCTGTCCCAATCAGAATATTCTGAACCCTGCTGGTTTTCAACAATCCTTGCTTTTTATTGAATTTTTTGTAATTATTCATAATTCTGGTAAAACTCTATTGTGCATTGACAAGTAATTTGATAAAAAATTCTTGACCTTCTGTATTTATGTGCAAAGCTTTGCATTATGATAGTTGTGAAATCTGAAAATCTCTGTTCTTCCTTTGATTATTTTTGCCTCTCAAACACTGTTCCATATGCATTAATTAAAAACTGAAATACTATCTGGTTTTTTATGACGTTTTAACTACTGTCTCATTGCCTCCATTGGAGCAGGATTTTAATTTAGAAGGAAACTGGATCATCATCTTAGGATTTAATGGGAGAGAGGAGACACCTTGTTTTTAATTCAGAACTTCAAACTTTCCTTGATCCAGTCGTATTTAAAAAATATTTATGTATGTATATGTTCTACCCATGTAATGTTTTTACAGATTTGGCATTTAAAAGTGAATGGCTGCGTTTCCTTAAGAATTTGGTGCCTGTTACCTAATCTTTTACTATCCTGCTATGTTTAAAACAAAATCTATGTAGAGAAAGGCAAGACAATTTCATGGCAAGAGGAGGCATCTTTAAAAAGTTCCCCAGGCTTTGGAATACTTTGTGGGGGGGGAAAAAAGGATATTCTTTAGTCTCTCATTCCAGGAAGTCTACCCCATATATGAAAACCTTTGAGTCCCTGGCCCATGGATATATTCTCGGTTGCTTGGGAGATTAAACTCAAGGAATCATGAAGATGGAAGCTGCCGGACAGATATGTTCTAGCTCCCTGTCACGAATTATAAAGTTGCAGAAGAATTTGGGACTTCCAGGCTCTCTTCTTCCCATCAAACCACTAGAAACATTCCCTGAAGTATTGCATACTTTTATTTAAACTGTTACTGAAATAGAACCAGACTGCTTTGGTTAGGGATTTCACTTTTAACTAATAGGCACTCTTTGATAGAATAATGTTTGAAGGGAAATATTTTAGCTAGAATTCTATTATTTCAGTATATATTTATATTCATAAAGCACTTTTTTGTTGGAAGCATATATTCTATCAACTATATTAATAACTTTAATTACAGAAGATAATATTTTAACTGACTCCCTGTAACCAGAGGCTGTCTTACTGCAGTTTCTCCTTTTGTGTAAATCTGGCTTTGTGGCTTCCTTTATTTTTGAGAAAATTTTGAGAAACTTTAGTAATAGTAGTTTACTGTCCAGTCCACCTGAAAACATTTGTGGTGGCACAACTGAGAAAGTGCAGGGAGCACAATGCACAACCAGTAATTCCTTAAACTGGCATCCCACTACATAAAAATACAGTGGAAGTGTGCTGGAGGAAGGGGAAGCAGGGTAGATACTGATCTGCATGGTGATGCTTTTTCTTGTTTCAGCAGAATTTATACCAGAGTATGTGAACCTTGTGTTTTGGATAGACTTCATCTGTCCTTGAAACCTACTTTAAAAATAGAGAGACTTTGCAAAACACCCTTTAGCACATTGCAAATAGGCATTGTGTTGATACATGCGAAGTGTCAAATACACCCTTTATTTAAATATAATTATTCACTGATAACTGTAGTCTTTGAATACAATTGTGAAAATGAGATGAAGTAAAAATAGTGTTAAATAACTTAGTGACCTTTTAAAAACTTATTTTGTAGATTCCACCTTAAATCATCCTGTACAAACAACACCAACACAAAAGAAAACTCCAAGTTCCTCTTCAAGACAAAAAGACAAAGTTAACAAGAGAAATGAACGAGGGGAAACTCCTCTACATATGGCAGCAATTCGAGGGGATGTTAAACAGGTTAAGGAGCTAATCAGTTTAGGTGCAAATGTGAATGTAAAAGATTTTGCAGGTAAGTTGATACATGTTCTCTTAACTGTATGAATTAAATATTACTGCTGAAATTGTCAGAGGTTTAATTTCAGTTCATGCTATATGCAAATGAAAAATACAACAAAATTTATTGGAAATTTTCAAATCATGTTTTTATTTCTGATGGCAGTGGTAGTACTGGGATACTGTAGTACATCGTATATTATTAGAATGGTATAATAATACTTGGACATTTGAGTTGTGACCAGGGCCTTTGCACACTAGGCATATAGAAAAATACGTGTGCATGCTTGCTGAACTTTGTGGAATAATACTAGGCAAAGTCAGTAACTGATAATGGGATTGTAGGCTATGTGAGGAGATGCAAAGTTTAGTCACAGTGAAGGTGGTAGCACTGTAATGTACCTTGTCTTCTCTACTGTGACGGCTAATACACACCAAAGCAGATGGGTGTGGTATAGCTTGCACTTGTCATTTAGTCCTTTGGATGTCAGTATCTGCTGTGATTTCAGCACTGATTGATAAACTTTAAGGTAAGTTGTAACTTGTACCATATTTTTAGTATCCTTTATTTGGTATCTTTCTTTACCTTTCTTAGTATCTGTTTAGTAACCTTTCTGTAAGGAAATGTCTGTGCTGCCTGTCTGTTTGTCTGCAAGACCTCCTAAATAATATTTTGGAACCTGCTGGCAAACTTTTGCCTGTTTTGCTTTTGATACTCTCATGGTAGTTAAGTTTCTACATGTTTTAGTAAAAAAATCTCCAGGAGAGTAAAAAGGAAATTCCCAAAGTAGTGCTTCCACAGTGGACAGAACCTGCAGTTTTGAGTTTAATAGTTGCTAGCTGTTGATTGGCCAGGCACCAAATTAAATGCATTTACATAGCGAGATAAGCCGAAGTACCTGCTGGTTTTTTCCTCAACCAGTGTGAAAGGGCATAAGACTTTGGAGCTGGAGTATTGGGTAGACATTTAGGGCATAGAAGGGGGTTGGGGTAATGAGGAGGGATGGAACAGAGTGAAAGGAAGGCTAAATCAGAGGATAAAGGGCTCGTGCAGAGGTGGTTGTGGGGTTCAGTCTAAGAGACATCTATAAAAAGATAGGATTCAGTAGACGTTTCTCTCTTAAATGCAAGGACAACTCTAAAAAATAATACAAGTATCAAGTGCACATTATGTAAACAGCATAACGAACTGCTCCTAATACTCTGCCTCCCAACATTAGCAATTAAATACTGGCTTTTTTGCATCCACAATAAAAGTGGATCATGGGAAAGTGAGGAAATATATATATAAGAAAGAGCAACGTTGCTTTTGGTTATGTTCAAAAAGACTGTGCTCCCAATGCAAAGGGTAATGCTGAAGAAAAGGCAACAAAATTTGTGGGGAGCTCCTGGCATCCCAAGGGAATAAAGAGAATATTGAGAATACTTGGTATAATTAACTGGCAACATTAGCAGTTTCAAGTTTTTAGAGTCATTGCATAATAGAAGCAAAAACATAATGAAGGTCTGAATGAGAGTTTTGACTAGACCTACAGTGAAGCCTGCTAAAGATGCTCAGTTTATGGGTCTGAATGGTTATAAGGAGAATTATAGTCTCAATGGGAATGGTGAGATGAGCTGAGGTAGCAAGCCCCAGTGAGAGAAATTAAGAACTATATGGTACAATTAGTTGTCAGCTCAAACTTGACATTAAGAGAAGATATGAATGAGATGGACTAAAATCTTGATTTTAGGTAAGAAACAGATCAGTGATTTCTTGGTGTACAGAGGGTAGCTGAATTTGTGTTTGAAGATGCAGCTGCCCAGGACTCATTTGTAGAGGAAGAAGAGAAAGGAAGCAGAAGTAGAACCCAGTGGGATCTTCAGAGAAGTTGAGAGGGGAGATAAGAAGAACTTGTTGAAAGAACAATTTTAGAAAAGGCGGCGGAAGTTCAGGGGAAGACAGACCCATAGAAATCACAGGGAGAACAGAAACACTTCAAGAAGAGATGTTGTAGTGGGTTAGTTAACCTTGGCCGGCTGCCAGACACCCACCCAGCTGCTCTCTCACTCCCCCTCCTCAACAGGACAGGTGGAGAAAATAAGATGGAAAAAAAGCTCTCATGGGTTGAATTAAAGACTTTAATAAGAAAAGCAAAAGCTGCATGGGCAAGCAAAGGAAAAAGAGGAATTAATTCACTACTTCCCATTGGCAGGCAAATGTCCAGCCAGTTCCTGGGAAGCAGGGCCTCAGCAGGTGTAACGGTTGCTTGGGAAGACAAACTCTGTAACTAAAAACATCCCTCCTTCCTTCTCCTTTTCCTGAGCTTTTATTGCTGACCATGACATCGTATGGTATGGAATATACCTTGGGTCAGTTTGGGTCAGCTGTCCTGGCTGTGTCCCCTCCCAGCCTCTTGTGTAGGGGAGGGAGAGAGAAAGCCTTGACCTGTACAAGCACTGTTCAGCAGTAGCCAAAACATTGGTGTGTTATGAACACTGTTTTAACCCCAAATGCAATGCACAGAACTATATGGGCTGCTACGAAGGAAGTTAACTTCATAACTTCATCCCAGCCTGAGCTGGTGTCGTGGTTTAACCCCAGCCAGCAGCTAAGCACCACGCAGCCGCTCGCTCACTCCCCCCACCCCAGTGGGATGGGGAAGAGAATTGGGAGGGTTACAGTCAGAAAACTCGTGGATTGAGATAAGAACAGTTTAATAATTGAAGTAAAATGAAATAGAATAGTAATAATAATAATAATATAATAATAATACAATAATAATATACAGAGCAAGGGATACACTATACAATTGGCTCACCACCCGCCGACCGATGCCTAGCACGTCCCCCAGCAGCGATCGCTGCCCCCCCCCCCCCGGCCAACTCCCCCAGTTTATATACTGAGCATGATGTCATACGGTATGGAATAGCTCTTTGGCTGGTCTGGGTCAGCTGTCCTGGCTGTGCCCCCTCCCAGCTTCTCATGCACCTGGCAGAGCATGGGAAGCTGAAAAAGTCCTTGACTAGTGTAAACTCTACTCAGCAAGAACCAAAACATCAGTGTGTTATCAACATTATTCTCATCCTAAATCCAAAACACAGCACTCTACTAGCTACTAAGAAGAAAATTAACTCTATCCCAGCTGAAACCAGGACAGCTGGTAAAGATATTAATTTTAAAGGCCAATGAAAGGATGAGGAGAATGGTTGAGAGTTGGTTCTGAGAATCGATTGGGAGCAAGTCATCAGAGACTTTATTCAGAACTCTGGAGGAGGTGTTTGGGATCAAGTGAGATACTTTTCCATTGGTAATCCAAAGTGAGAAGCAGAGGTGGCTGACCTTCAAAATCCTGTGCAGAGGAAACAGTCAAGAAGTGGGGGAGGATTTGAGCAGTGAGTGATGGGTGGAGCAAAGTAAGAATTTAGGATGCAGTGAAGTTTAGAGAATTAGAGTTTTTTTACTAAGAATTTGGCAGAACTAAAGGAGCAGAAAATGAATTAGTAATGGAGGAAGTAACTCTGCTCATGGGATATCTGCCAGAATGATACTGCTGTGTGAGAACAAGAGTAAAGGAAACAGATGTTGAGAGCAAGCCAGGACTAGAGTTGGCAGGCTGGACATTGTGGTGGGATAGAAAGGCAAAGCAGTAAAACATGGAGAAGAATGAATTACGGAGAGAATGAATAAGAGGGAAGAAGACAGGTATGAGAGGACTGAGAGCAGAAGAGTGTCATCATTGTGTGTGAGTGGGGAAAAAGGCAAATGACAAGAAAATGGAAGGAAGGAGGTGGTAGCCAGGCCGTGCTGGAAGTTAGTGACCGAAGTGATGATTGGAGGGGAAATTTAAGCAATTTAAATGAGTGGCAGGTGAGAAGTTGAGTGGGAGATGAAGATGAGAAATTACCTTACTGAGGGATTAGATAAGTCAGTGTCTTCTTGTACTCCTTCTTGTACCTCCTCTTCATGGATGTACTGATTAGATGTAGAGTTCAAGTGAAAAAACTCTTCCAGACCTGCACTGGTTATATTGGAAACAAAAGTTGAATGCCTTCCCAGAACTGGGCTTTGAGAAGGCATCAACAGCAGGCTGGAAGTTCAGGGCAGCTATGAAGTGGAAGGCATCAAGCTGGGGAGAGGAAGTCGAGGTAAGGAATATAGCGTGTGTGGGTCGATCGTCGTCTTCGTTTGAGGCTCTGCTACAAAAAACGAGCACTGAACTTCAGATTATCAATTGGAAATCAAAATTGCTAAAAATGACTAATATTCTAGGAAATATCAGGAATAAGTTCTCCGCCAATATTTATTAATAGCTTGCTATCTAGACTAATATGCTGCATGTTATTAGTGATTCCTGGTACATGTTCAGTGGCTGTAAAGGAGCACTGGTTATGATAATTTGCCGTACTTACTCTTTCCAATAGTGTGGTTTTCAAACTGTTTCCATATAGAATAATGTTATTTATATATACCTAACACTGTGTTCAAATGCTCACTAGTCAAAGAATTTCTAACATGTTTAGTCTGGGGATTTTGTGCCGGATTTTGTCTTATACTATTTGATTAGTGATTTCTGTGTTCAATTTAATCACAGTAAAATTTGGAATTTGTTGGCATGAGGTTTAAAGTTGATAAAGCATGTGTTGTTCATCAGATGCATGGCATTACCTTCCTGCCAACTACTGTGTGTAAGTGTATTTTGAAATATTTCAGGCAATAGAGATCTATAGCACAGGAGAAAAAAAAACCAAACTTAAATCTTTGACCTTTCAAACTTACACTTACCACTTTTCACTATAGGTTGGACACCACTGCATGAAGCTTGTAATGTTGGTTACTACGATGTTGCTAAAGTCCTGATAGCAGCAGGAGCTGACGTGAACACACAGGGCTTGGATGATGATACGCCACTGCATGATTCTGCTAGTAGTGGGCATAGAAATGTGAGTTTGCTGGGAGAGTGGGAGGGGAATAAATAACTGTTTGAAATGCTCAGTCTTTAGAACAAATCCTAACTGTCCTGATTATTCTCATATAGTTATAATTCTGCTTCTGCTGTTTTGGGGGCGTCTTAAAGTTGTTTCGGTTTTCTTTTGTTTCATCTTGCTTGTCATCCTACTTCTGTTGCCAGATATTTTCTACCAGTATCTGTTTTCTTAAATATTTTAAAGTTTTGCTTTTACTTTTTTAATAAATAAACATTTTAATGACTTTTTTAATGAATAAACATTTTAATAACTTGTTGTTTTAAGAGAGACTTCTACTGTATAGGATTCTCAAAAGAAAAATGTCTCCAAACAGTATACTGTGGGTTTGGAGAAATATTTTTTATTTCTGTGTGCATAGGAAACTAAAATATGCTTTTTATCTATATAAAGTATTTTTATATATTTTAAAGTTATATATCCTACATTTATTTTTATACATTTTTTCATGGACTTTGAAATAAGGCATTGATGTATATATATTTTTTTTTTTTAAATTGCCAATAATGACTTAGCAGAGAAGATAAATGGAGCACTGTAGGTATTTTACATTAATTTGTGAATTTATTCTTGTTTTCTGCAAACTAGATAGAGAAATGATTCCACTCTCCTTTTATGTCTCTTTATTTCATTACTATGTATGTGATCTGCTGTATAAAGCAAAAAACAGAAAATATCCTTAAATCAAGTATACCTTCCAAACAAGGTGTTCACTTTGAAAGGATATTCTGGAAGGACTTGAGAAGAGAATTATGATAATCTGATTGTGAAATTTTTGTTAACTGTTTAGTAACTGTTTCTTATGGGTATCTAAACAAAAGTGGGTTTTTAGATCGAACTTGCATAAAATTGTAGTAGAGGTTTGGAGAACAAGACCTTGTGCTTGTCTGGTCTCAGTATACATATCTGTGACCATCTCACTGACATTATGTATCAGAAAAGTTCTGAAGTTTCATGTTACCATATTGCTGTCTGCTGAATTTCCCCACTCTCAGCGTGTAGGACCAAAAAAAAAAGTAACTGATACTGGATACTGTGCTGAAAAGGCAGTGGCCTTGGTATCATTGTAACTTTAATAATTTTTTTGCCCTTAATTCTAGAGAAATTGATGATTTTCCTGTATTATATTCAGTTGGGGATGGGGGTAGTTTGTTCCTCCAATAAGATACTTGGATCTCTGTCAGGGCTTTTCTGGAGTGCTGTGGAAACCAATAGTACTGCTACTTGAAAAACTTTTCCTGTTCCTTAGGGTTAAGTGCTATAACATTTAGAGCAAGGAGGTGAATTGAGGTCAGAGGAGTAGAGAGCTTGGTAGGTGAGGAACCACATGAATTGTGTGAGGAAATGCTAGAACAGCAAGAACAAAAAGCCGCTGTTGCTTGTCTTTATGATGATGCTATGTCTGTGTAACAGAGGACAACTTTCTTTAGTCTTCCCTGTTACCTCTTTTAATGAGCAGATAATGAATACCTGGACTTTGCATTCTAGTTGCTGAAGTCTTGCTTTGCAGTCTCTATTTCATAGGCAGGAGATTATGATTGCATATCCATTATCCTCATTCCGTGTGCAATGGAAGATTTTTATGCTGGTCAAGTAACATGTTGTGGAAAACCTAAAAGTTCATTTATTTAATGCTGCAGATTGTGAAGCTGTTGCTTCGACATGGTGGAAATCCATTTCAAGCCAATAAGCATGGGGAGAGACCTGTTGATGTTGCTGAAACTGAAGAGTTGGAAATGCTGTTGAAAAGGGAGGTGCCCATCTCTGATGATGAGGACAGTTGCTCAGGTAAAAGTAGCCATTTAATTGCATACTTAAAGTGCATCAAGTCACCTGAAGTTAGGTGGGTTTAATCTTTTGCATAGTGTTAGCTATTAAGAGTTGCTGCCCGTAGCAATTGCTATTACTAAGGCTGTTTTCCACTTTTAGTTTTAGAGGTAGTTTCAAATCTTTCAATTGAATTATCTAAAATGTATATTCTGATTTTTTTTTTTTTTTTTTTTTTTCCTTCTCTCCCTCTCTCCTTAATAAGGCCTTCCCACTCTCCAAATCAACCCTACCTCGGAATGATGGTTTTACCAGAGAAAGATACAGAGAAAAATACCATATTTATTATAATACGAAGTGGTTTCTCAGAGGTCTTCTTGAGGGAAAATATCCCTGAAGTCACTTATTTCACATCCTTCGTAGATGAATTGGGAGCTAGTGTCTCACATGGGCATAACTTAGTTACACTTACTCAGTAAAGAAAAGTCCCTGCCAGTGGGGGAATCACTGGTTTGTGAAGGTGACCAGATAGTAGCTTGCTTACATGGAGGCAGTAATTCTTGTCCCCTGCTGTATTTCTGCAGATTAAGGAACAGATACCACCTCTTGGGGCACAGAAAGAACTGTTGTCTCCTTGGAAGCAAGTTTCTTGACCATGAGTAACTTGCTTGAGTGCAAGGCAGGAACTTTTCATTCTGCTTTTACAGAGTCTTTAGGAATTCAGACTATTTTGAGTAAAAGAAATGAGGCAGATTGAAAACTGGCTGAATGGCCAGGCCCAGAGGGTGGTGATCAGTAGCGCAAAGTTTGGCTGGAGGCCAGTAACTTGCAGTGTTCCTCAGGGGTCAATACTGGGTCCAATCCTCTTTGACATCTTCATTAATGATTGGGGTAGAGTGTACCATCAGGAATTTTACTGATGACACAAAACTGGGAGGAGTGGCTGATACACCAGAGGGTTGTGCTGACATCCAGAGGGACCTTGACATGTTGGAGAAATGGGCTGGCAGGAACCTCTTGAAGTTCAACAAGGGGAAGTACAAAGTCCTGCACCTGGGGAGGAACAACCCCCCATGCCCCAGTACAGGCTGGGGTTTGACCAGCTGGAAAGCAGCTCTGCAGAAAAGGCCCTGGGGGTCCTGGTGGACACCAAGTTGAAGATGAGCCAGCAATGTGTCCTTGCAGCAAAGAAAGCCAATGGTGTCCTGGGCTGCATTAGGAGGAGTGTTGCCAGCAGGTCGAGGGAGGTGATCCTTCTTCCCTACTCAGCACTGGTGAGGCCACATCTGGAGTGCTGGGTCCAGTTCTGGGCTCCTCACTAGGAGAGAGACATGGACATACTGGAGAAAGTCCAGTGAAGGGCCAGGAAGATAATGAAAGGACTGGAGCACTTCTCCTATGAGGAAAGGCTGAGAGAGCTGGGACTGCTCAGCCTGGAGAAGAGAAGGCTCAGGGGGATCTTATCAATGTGTACAAATACCTGAAGGGAGGGTGGAAAGAGGACAGAGCCAGGCTCTTTTCAGTGGTGCCCAGTGACAGGACCAGAGGGAATGGGCACAACCTGAAACACAGCAGGCTCCCTCTGAACATCAGGAAACACTTTTTTTTTTTTTTTTTTTTTTTTTTTTTCCCTCCCCACTGTGAGGGTGACCAAGCACTGGCACAGGCTGCCAAGGGAGGCTGTGAAGTCTCCAAACTTGGAGATATTCAAAAGCTGTCAGGACACAGTCCTGGGTAACCGGCTCTGAGTGTCCCTGCTTGAGCAGGGAGGCTTGGATGAGGTGACCTCCAGAGGTCCCTTCCAACCTCAACCATTCTGTGATTTTGTGAAAATTATATGATGGAGAGCATCGTGTCACATGATTGTTAAAGTCAGTTTCTTTTTCCCTGACAATCAAAAAAAACCACAACAAAAGAAAACAAACCCAAACCAACTAAACAAACAAACAAACAAAACCCCAACCCCAGACCCCTAGGAGTGTTTTCTATTCAAGGTTTCACTATACTTCAAGCAACAAAAAAGTCATATTGACCTATGTAGAGCTAATAAATACTCAGGTGTAGTAGTTAACTTTTTTTTGCATTAGAAGAATAGCCTGAAATACAGTGCATAGTCGTTCTGTTTTAATGCATTGCTCCACAGAATCTATTAAGCTTAGCCAAATCATTAAGATTAAGAAAAATATTTTTACATATGCATAATAGCAACTTGTTACTATTTAGCAGTTGATTGCTCAGCAGTTGTATGTCTATGCAGGGTATTGCTCCGTTTCCATGGGCTGGTTTTCAAGAGGAGCAGAATGTTCTCTGCCGTTTCTCAAGGAGTCAGGCTCAGAGAATAGGTGAATCAGTCTCCTGTACTTCTATTGCTTTACCTTTGGTCAGTAAGGAGTAAGCTGGCTGATGTGTTTGGAATGGGGAAAGACTGTTAAGAGCAAAGCAAACAGGGCCACAGAAGAGAGAAGCAGCAACTACCTTGCAGGAAAAGGGTGAAGGGAAGGCACAGACAAGCTACAAGGAGTGGTTAGAGTTAAGGTGGGAAGATGACGGCATGTACATATGGGTGGGGTGGTGGTGGAATATATAAAAAGCTGGTAGCACAGAACTAGTAATGTGTTCTGGGTGTTACAGATAATATAGAAGATAATGGGGACTTCTGAGGTTTATTTTATTGATACTGGGTTGTTGAATACAAAGTAGCCGAGAAGCCTGCTGGCAAGGTATGTGTCTTAACCATTGTGTACTGGCAGCTGGTCCACAGAGGATCCTACTGGAAATGAGAGGGAATCTTGCAGCAGAACGTTTTTTTTTTTTCCTCATTCAAACTTTTAATGCATTGAAACTGCTTCATCACTTTCCTTACACTATTATTTTAAACTCTTCTGTTATTTTTTATTCAGTATGTCAAATCTCTAGTCCATGATACTGAATATGACAACACTCAGTTCTTTTTAAAAAGCAAACTGATAGATTCAGCTGAAGAGGCTTGACTTAGACCCTATTTGGAGGGAACAATACATCCAGAAATACTTCTTAAAGATTTTTGAGTTCTAGTTTTTCATATGATCAGGTGGTGCTAACACTCCACATGTTTCCTAGAATTTAATTTTAGGAACAGTTGAAAGGTTTACATTTTGGACTTGCAAGTCCAAGACATCCAGTACAACATACTTGCTCCATGCTATGCACTCGTATAGCAGAGACCAGTTGCAGTGACTTACAGCATAGTCTACTTTAGGCTGTCCGTATCAGGTGCATAAAGATTCATGAGGGAATTTCTTTACACGAGCAGCTCTTTCTCTTTTAAGAATAAAAGCTCATTGGGCGTTGAAACATGACTAAATAGTTCATGTGGAGGAACATAGTTTAGTTGTTAGAGAGCATAAGAGCTGATGAATTCCTAGAGGAATGAGTCGTCATAGCAAGATGTCCTTGAGAAAGAGTCAGGTTATGCAGGAATTATGCACAATAGATGAGGTTTACAAAATTTAAAGTGCATTGCTTTTATTAGATTGGGATATAAATGCTAATTAATATTTTTACATACCCGAGTGACAGCTGTAAAGTGTGGGGAGCACTTTGGCTTCATGACCTTTTTGTTTTCTCTTAAAAAGCTTAATTCTAGTAAGAAGGTTTACTGTGTGTTTTGAGTGTTTTTTTCTTTTTTCATTTGTATAGCAGTGTGACTGCTGAACTGAACTATTTTGTCCTGAACTAAAGTGTGAAGAATGTCCCATCAGTACTCACGTAATTTTTTGTTTTCTTACTCTAGATTCTGAAGAAGCTCCATCTGTAAATCCTTCCAGTGTAGAGGGGAATGTTGATTCAGAAGCAGAAAAGGACTCTGTAGCCAATGAGAGCAAACAAATGGTCCCTAGTAAGGCACCACCTCCATCTGCTCTTGATGAATATGAGTTTAAAGATGATGATGAAGATGAAATGAAAAAAATGATCGATGACAGACATATTCTTAGAAAAGACCTGAGGAAAGAGGATGAGACTGAAGTGGAAAAGAACAGCTTATTTGTGAAACAAGAAAAAGTTGTCTTTTCAAAATCATTTAAAACCAAAAAGCAGAAACCATCTAGAGTTCTGTATTCAAGTTCTGAAAGTTCAGATGAAGAAATACTTCAGGACAAGAAGATAGTCTCTCCTTGCTCTATTTCAGAGACATCAAATTCTGATGTAAGAGTAAAGAAAGAATATATCGTTACAAATGAACACAAGCAAAAAGGCAAAGTTAAAAGGAAAGTAAAAAATCAGAGCAAAAATAAAGAGAATCAAGAACTAAAGCAAGAAAAAGAAAATGCTAGAGTAACAAATATAGCTACTTCTGGGTTAGATTCTTTAGATAAAACTAGAGAGGAAGAAACCTTTAAGAAGTCTTTCACCCCTAAAGAAGATTCTTCTTTACATCTGTTTCATATCACTGCTGGCAAATCTCCAAAGCACCCCTGTGGATTAAGTGAAAAGCAGTCAACACCATTAAAGCAAGAAAACACCAAAACTTGCTTATCACCAGGAGGTTCTGAAATAACATTGCAATCCGAATTAGTTCGGTATGATCACAACACTGATTCTGAATTTCTAGTAGAAAGTTCTAGTGGCAAATCTTGCAAGCACAAAGAAAAAAGCAAGCATCATCAGAAAGATTTTCACTTAGAATTTGGTGAAAAATCTAGTCCTAAAATTAAAGACGAAGATAACAGCTCGACATTTGAGAATTCAGAGTATACTCTGAGAAAGATTGACAAGGAAGGTAAAACACTTAAAAAGCATAAATTAAGGCACAAAGAAAGAGAAAAGGACAAGCACAAAAAGGAACAGGATGGGGAAAAGGAAAAACATAAAGATAATGTTAAAGAGGTTCAAAGAAGTATTGAGTTTGACAGAGAATTTTGGAAAGAGAACTTTTTCAAAAGTGATGAAAATGAAGATATGTTATTAAACATAGAACACGAATCCCTTTCTTCAGACAGAAAATCAAAGCTAGAAAAAGCTGTGGCAAAAGAAGATAAGTTAGTTAAGGAGAGGCAGTTCCAGAAAGAGAGAAATGCTAAAGAGGAGAGAGAGAAAGAGAAGAACAAAAAGGAAAATGAGAAGTTTCTGAAGGATGAAAAAATAAAAGATACAAAAGAAGAAAAAGAAATTACGCTTGCAGATAAAGAAATGGAATTGTTCTGCTTTGGTGTTAACGATGAGGCAGCCAGCATGCATTTAATAGAAAAAGAAACAGATACTGAAAAGCAGGAGAAGAATTTAAAGGAAAATAAAGAAAAGACTGAAAAGCGAACCTCAGCCAAAGAAAAAGATGTTGAAAAGATAGAAAGAAAAAATGGAGAAAAAGAGAAAAAGGTAAAACATGAATACAAGACGGAGAAAGAAAAAGCAGAAGTAAATGAAAATATAGAGAAAGTAAAGGAGAAGCCAAATTTCCAGCAAGCAGAAAGATGCCATAAGGAAAATGATAAAATAAAAAGCATGAGTACTCTTAAAAAACTTGATGACAAAGAAAGAAATAAAGAAAAAACTGATAAGAAGCATGATAAAGAAAAGGCTGATAAAGACAGACATTGGGCTGAAAGCAAAGAAAAACACTGTACTGAAAGAAAAGTCAAACAGTCTGAAAAAGAATTTGAGTATACTAAATCAGAAAAAAATAGAACTAAAGACAAAGAAAAGGAACTTGAAAAAAAAGACAAATCCAAAGACAAGGAGATCTCAACAGCAGCAAACTCAAAACACATGCAAGAGGAAAGGAGATGGAGTATTACAGAAAGTAATAAAACAGCACATGACAAACTGTCATCTTTGAAAGAAAAAACAAAAGATGATTTGCTGAAAACTCCAGATGGTAGAGAGAAAGATAAAAAAGATAAAGATATAGACCGATACAAAGAGAGAGACAAGCATAAAGATAAGCTGCATCAAAGTAGTTTACTTAAACTGAAATTCGACCATGAGAAACTTAAGCCTAAACCAGCTCCTGCAGCGAAGGATGCTCGACCTAAAGAAAAAAGATTAGTCAACGATGATTTAATGCAAACTAGTTTCGAAAGAATGCTTAGCCTTAAAGATCTGGAAATAGAGCAGTGGCATAGAAAACACAAAGAAAAAATAAAACAGAAAGAGAAGGAACGTTTAAGAAACCGCACTTCTTTAGAACTTAACAAGATGAAAGAAAAACCAAAACACTCATTAGCTGAAGTAAAAAGCAAAGAACTGATTCGTTCAAAAAGCTCAGAGTTGCCAGATGTTTGCGTGAAGGAAAAACAGCAGAAAGACGCTACAAGTAATAGATCACAATCAGTAGATACAAGAAGTGTCAATGTTATAAAGCCTTCCTTAGTTCTAGATAATGTAAATAGATCCCCCAAATCAGAAAGTGAAAAGACAGGTCTGAGCTCCAGATCAGTGTCCATGGTTTCAGTTGCAAGCTCTGAGGATTCTTGCCATACCACAGTAACTACTCCAAGGCCTGTAATCGAATATGACTCGGACTTTATGCTAGAAGGTTCTGATTCCCAAACGTCTTTTACACAATCACAGTTTTTGGCAAGTGCCAAATCACCAGCCCTTCTTGAAAAAGAGACCGACGGTCTTGCCGAGTTGCCAGATCGCATTAAGCCACCTTTTGCAAACAGGCTTCCACCAGCGTACATTAGATCAGCGTCTGTTGAAGATGTTAAACTGGTTTTAAATGAATGTAGACCTGTTGTAGAGGTTCGAAGATGCAGCATGCCTGCTGCTGTTTCTGAACACAGCAAACAGCCTCGAATATCAGAAGAAAATAATCAGAATGCTCTGCCATCAGTTCAGACTTATGCTAGCACTTCTCCTAAACCAGAACTACTGGTTGAAACCAGAACTAGCATGCTTGAAAGAGATTTTCAAAGTAGCACGTCTGGTTTGCAGTCAAACTTTACATCATCTCTGACTGGAGCTGCTAGCAACAAGCAGGCAACAATGGGTACAAGTACCATTAAAAATACTGCTCAGATGAGCCCTTCAGAAGACTATAATATGCATTTAGAGCGGTGTAGTCAAAGTGGTGTGACTCAGCAAACCAAACCGTGGGATGTGCCTTTTGACAGACTTAATTCATTAAACAATGAGTTTAACAGCTCAGGTTATGGTATATCAGAGCAAGACACTAACAGTGTTGTAGCAATGCATAATTCTGAAAACAGGACGTTAAAAGAGCAACAAGTATCTGAATTTTTGCCTCAGCATGCTGAAATTGAGGGAAATTCCAGTTCTCAAGAATCTGCATTGGTTTTGCCTTCACAGTCACCTTGTTCTTTACCTATCCAACCACTCCCGGATGTGTCTAAACACATTCCTTTGCCAGGCATTAGCAGTCAAGATTCATCATTTGTACAACAACAAAATCTTGTTCAAACTACAACTCCTGCTTTGGATGCAGATGCTACTAGTACCAGAGAGATGGAAAATGCTTTCTTCTCTTCAAACATTAAGAAGGCTGATGCGCCCATTGCTGTATATTCTGAGAGCTCTGTGAAGGATACGTCACAGAGCTATGAAAGGGTGAATGATTTACCGACAGCACCATTAGAAAAAGATATTCCTGAAAGTGATAGCAGTTCACAATTACATGTAAATTCATATACGTTCAATAAACTTGTTTGTAAGAACGCTCAGAGTGAAATGGATAGTAACACAGCAGATGCTTCGGACATTAGAAATGAAAAAGGCCAACAAGAAAAGTTGGTTTCAGTGCATGTTGACAGTAAAGCCGATGCTGATCTCTGTGAGCTAAGTTCACCAATGTCAAAGGGAACTACGAACGAATCAGCTAATAAAAAACCCTGCACTGCAGACAGAGAAAATGTGTTGACGGATGATCCACTACAGTACTCCTCTTTATCTAATTTGGAAAATAGTTCACAACAGATTACACAGGAAGAGGTGCATAAATACAGCCACATAGTTAAACTAGAAGAAGAAATTGCTGAGGATCAGAAGGTGGAACAGCAAGAAGTACCTCAAAGAATCACGAGGAACAGAGCAAATATGCTTGCTAACCAGGGTAAACAGAATCCTGTTGGCTGCACGCAGACATCAGAAAAGGAGTCTGAATCGTCAGCATCTATGAAAGCAAGGATTAGATTAACTGAAGAGGATGATGCTCAGGTACATCATCCACGTAAAAGAAAGGTGTCGCGTGTGCCTCAGCCTGTGCAAGTGAACCCTTCTTTACTGCAAGCTAAGGAGAAAACTCAGCAGTCGCTGGCAGCTATTGTTGATTCTTTGAAACTTGAAGAGATTCAGCCATACAGTTCTGAGAGAGCAAACCCGTATTTTGAATACTTGCACATAAGAAAAAAAATAGAAGAGAAGCGTAAATTACTGTGCAGTGTTATTCCTCAGGCACCTCAATATTATGATGAATATGTGACCTTCAATGGCTCATACCTACTGGATGGCAATCCCTTGAGCAAGATATGCATCCCAACTGTAAGTAACATGGTCTTTAAATATACAGTACAATGAAAGGCATGTTTTGGTTTTATTTTTGTAACTTTCCTATTCTTCCTAACTTCCTTCTGAATACTTGTGCTGAAAATAGTAAGTTGACATATGTCAAATTAATATTGACCAGTAATGTCATATTTAAAAGCCCCATTCAGTGGAAATATAAACAGTGGTTTAACAGTCACTACAAGACAAACCATCATGTATGACACCTGTAAAAGGCACACAGACAAATATTATATTTCAAAGTATTTACTACTGTAAAGCCTACCCTTTCAAAAGTGAAGTCAGTTGTTGAGAGCGTCTCTGAATTTCTGCTGGTTAATTTGGTTAAAATGAATTATTCAAAGCTGTTTCATTTGGAGGGGGAGTGGATGTGCAGTGCTTCAAAATATGAAGTCCATCACCAAAAGTTTTAAATAGGAGAGTGCATGCTAGCAGTCGTTTGGCTGACATACAGTAGCTTGATAGTGTCAGAATTCAGTAGTATTTGATTGTATGCCCATTACTTAAGATGTGTCAAGTTAAGGAAGAGTCTGAGTTTAGGAGGAATGGGAAAAATATCTTAATCCTTGAATGGCAAAAATGCCTACTAAACTGAACTGTTTGTGTGTATGAAGCCTCATATGCACAAGCCAAGCATCCAGTCTTCAGCTTCCATATTTCTGAATGGACTAGTTATTATGTTGACTCATTTACGATAGCTTGCCCCTACTTGAGATGCTGCCTTAGCTCTTTCCAATAGAGTTTGAAGATTCTTTTGATTAAGCAATGAACACTTAAATTTAATATATAAAAGTAAATTGAAAAAATTGTGTTTACTTCATTCCAGAGGTAGTCATAATCCCCATGTAAGCTGTTTCCACTATGCCCCCTATGTCTGCCTGAGAGAATTAATACGTGTATCCTCTAATGTTAAGTAAGTTCTCTCTTGTTTGATGCTGACCACAGTTCTTCGAAATTAGTTAATCAATTATAGTCTGAGGAAAGATGTGGGTAAGATGACCCTTTTATTTGGTCTGTAAGTGAGCTAGGATGTATAGTAAGCTTTGCTACAATGTACCAGGCTGTCAGCCCTCCCCAGCCTAGAAATCTCTTTCAGTAGCTGTTGCAGCTTCTATAATCCATCTTTATCACCGGAAGCAGAGAGATTTTTATTTTTTATAGCAGCTGCTAGTCAAGTACATACTGTTTCCAAGCTACAACTTGCTGATTTGGCATCACACTTCAGTGCTTAATTTGGGATAAGCAGAAAGTAGAGAAGCACAGCATGTATTTTTCCCTCGCCTGTCTTCTACCTGGGCAATAGAATTCATTTCCCTGTCATAAATGGCAATGTGTGTAGGCACTACAAGAAAGGGAGGGTTATTGACTTGGTATTAAAATGTTCCCTCATACTTCCTTCCTGTCTCTCTTGCTGTGTACAATAGGGACTGCAGTTCATGAGAATAAATATAGGTAGTTGGGTAGTGCAAATTCTTGGGTAACTTATGTTCAGTAAATCTCAGAGATGAATGCGTACTCCCCATTCTCATGGCTTTTAATTGCTGGAAAAAAAAAACAAAACCAACCTCTAAAAAATGTGAATACATGCTTGAAGGATTACAGTTATTGATTTTTATCTCATTTAGAATTCTGAGTTGCTTCCCTACACATACATGTTCTGGTGATACTGGTGTTTTAACCTGTTACTTTTTTGTAAATGCTTTCATGGTACTGTTAATCTCCTACAGTTGTAGAAAGAACAGGTGAAGCTTTTTATTCCATGCTGGTAGGAGCAAAAGGGAAGGAAGAAAAATGCTGCGAAGCTAAAATAAATTATTAGGAAATTAGTCTTTATTTCCATTAGGGGTAAAAGTGTAAGAAAGCAGCATGAGTTGTAATCTAAAGAGGGAGATATTTTAAACAGTTTTGTTGTCTGAAAAAAAATCTACAGTGAAGCTAAATGCTTTAATTACTGTCATTTGTGTAAATGCAAATTTTGATAAAATTCCTCGTTTCTTTCCAGAAAAAAAGATACTATTTAAAAAATTACTAGTAGTTCAGATTTAACTTCTTTGCAGAGCTTGCTTGTGTATACAATTTAATAATTTTAGTTGGTCACCACTGAAAGTCACATTCATGATAGTTCCCATTACAAATACCATCAAAATGAGTATTGAGAGACCAGAGATCATCTCATGCTCAGAAATGAGTGTTTGTTTATATATTGCATGCATTGTCCAACAACATGAAAATAAGGCCTATGCCTAGTCTCTCTGCAATTGTGGAATATTAGTAACATGTACATGTTATTATGCATATAATGCTTAATTTGCTATGCAACTGTAAAGTGACCTCTCTGGGTTTTTGGGTTGTTTTTTTTTTAATTTTTCCTTAGGTGGTTCATTAATGATTCTCTGTTAACCTGATTTTTGCCTCATTAATAGGCTACATGAAAGTAGATACTCTTTCTTAAATTATTCCTGTATTTTAGATATCACTGTGTGAAGGGCTACATGAAGACAATATATTTAGCTCTGACACTCCAGGGCTCAGAATAGTTTGTGTTCTCTGCATTGGAATTTTAATGATGCACTATAGTTTATCTGATGAACTTCAAACATCCTGTAGGTGGGAACCAGGAGATGGTGTGCTTAAGTTTGATTTCCACAGCCTTGTTTATATACTGTAATTTATGGCCTATATTACCTAAGGCTGTAAGGATAGTCACATATGAATTGTGGCTTCCCTCTCACCAATGCAAATATAAAACATAAGATAGGAGACATCAGGTCAGTTCAAAACAGAAGGAAACAGATCTGAATTTTCTAACAGAGTAAATTTAAGTTGTATTTAGCTATGTTGCCTTTCAAATTGCTACATCAGTATGTTCTGCAGGGTTCGGTCATCGTTATCTGTACTGCCTCCTGAGAAGAGATAGCAAGATGATTCATTTCCAGCTTGCAATGGCTATCTAGCAGACATGTTTCTAGTAAAAGGGATTCTGTCCAGTCTCTCTGGCATTGCTGTAGAAACTTAAGTGGCAAAAGCTTATTTTAGTGCTGCTACCAGAAACTTGCTTCCTAAATGCATGAGATACTATAGCAATAGAGCGGGCCAGTCGATTGGGGTGGCATGGGCGAGGGGAGATAGATAGGGATGTGTGAAAATAATTGCAGAAATTTTGTGTATGTGTGAATCTGAGTTAGCTTAAGCGTTGCTCTTTTTTGTAATGGGCGCAAATGAGGATTGAAGGTTTATAGAGTGAAGAGTTGGTGTTCTTGTTGTAGTTGTTATGAAGGATGCAAGGCATGGAAGAACCTTTCTTAATTGATTTTCTTGTGTTGGAAATGGTGAGGGTACATTTTGAACCTTAGCTATCACTGAACAAACCTGTTCCGATGGCTGCCTTCTAGTGAAGCGGAGCAAAGAGGTGAAGGGCTGAGTTCTGCGCAGCTTTTCTGGGAAGTTTCTCAGACTGGGATTAGAGAACGCTCGAGACGGCAGGGCTCCTTAGTTTCCCTGTCTTCTGTATAGAGTCTGGGCCCTTAAACTAGCTTGGTAGCTTATTTTGATTATAGAAGGAACTGAGGTCACCTCCTCCTTGTGGCACTCGGTTTCATGCTCTGTTCTTGCACGTCCAGCATACACGTTCGTATTTTCCCTATACGCTTTTTATGGTCTCTTTACTAACCATCTTTTTGACTAGAAGATCCAGGAGGCTCCTCTGGCTGTTCTTGCCTTGAAACCTTTAACTTCAGTTTCCTTTGAGACCAGAAAGTTTATTTCTTTTGCCAAAATCCAGCACTGGGTCACGAGTTGGGATTTCCAGCAGGTGGAGTGAGACGGCGCTAATCCTGTTTGCAGACTTCAAGGGTGTGAGGCTCTGTCCTCCGGTGTTTCTAAGAGGAGAGGAAAAAAATCATAATTTCATAAATTAATGTAAACAAATTCAGTACTGTATGTGGCCTTGTTTCGGAAGGCAGTATAGGGCTGACTGGAGTGAAATGCTCATAAATTCACACAGAGGCAGTAGGGATCTCTGGGATCATAAAAACCTGTAGCTGCCGCAGCAGCAGCCTTTCGTGCTGCTAGCGCTCAGCGCCCGGGCAGAGCGGCGCTGAGGGCACCCGGGGGTCCGGCCGCGGCTGGAAGGCCACGGCTTTGGCCGTGGAGCGGCCCTCAGCCCCGGCTGGGGGCGGGTGTCCCCGGCCCGGCTCCCCGCTGCCCGCAGCCCGCGCTCCCGCCCGTCCCCAGCGCTCGGGCGCCGCCTGCTGCGCGGGAGGAGGCTGTCGCTGTCGCTGCCGCCTCCCGTGGGAGCCGGCGGGCTGCGGCGGGGGGGAAGCTGGCCTTCTTTCTCTAAAAGGTGGCGAGGAAACGTCTGTGTGGCTGCTGGGCAAAAGCAGCAGTCTAATAAAGCAGTACCGCCATCTGAAAAAGAGTTGTAATAAAAGCTGCGGTGGCACAGCAGCTTCACAGAGGCTGAGTTCTCTTACACGTTCAAATAAAAGTCCGCACAAGTTCGCTGCCGAGATAAGTAAGTCCTTCCCAGTTATTTCCTATAGTATTGATTCTTATTTCTGTTGCAAAATTAAACGGTCTGTAAATTTAAAGGAGTAACATTTTATAAAAACTTTTGAAATCGTTCAGGTGATACAGATGCTTGCCAGCTCTGAAATTTTTATTTCTGGATAACTTAGCTGCATAAACTCAAAGAATATTTATAGACAGATTGTTTATCTTGCTTCTTGTGCTGTGTGCTTCTCTATTAACAAAAGCACTGAGATTCCTGAGAGATCTTTTGGGGTTCAGTAAAATTAATTAAATAAAAGCTTGGTGTTACTACAAACATCTTGTCTTATTTTATTGAAAGACTATGACAGCACTGTTGTACTGTGCCCTGAACGCAAAGTTTCCAGGCAAAACTAGACCGCAGTATATCTCGGGCTGAACTGAAACATGCTGAAATCCATTATGATTGAGACAGATTATTCCAGTAGGTGTTTGTGGTTTGGGTTTTTTTGTTGTGTTTGTTTTTCACACTGATGACTTAAACAAAATGGCATATGCCATAAATGTTACTCACTGGTTTGGGAGCCAAGCTGTTTTCATTGAGAGAAGTGAAGTGTATCTTCCTTAGCAGTTCGAAATGTGAAGGACTTGAATGTCATCTTATACCAAATAATAACTTAAGGAATGAACCGCAATTAGTTATTCAATATGTTCTCTAATTCCAAAGACACTGGCTAACTTCCAGTTGGGGAAAAATTGTCCTGAAATCATTTTCCAATATAACAATAACGGAGTAGCTTTTGGCAGATAAATCACTTTGTTACTGGAGCGTTTAGGTGCACAATTGATAGTAGTAATGCAATGTGTCCATATTTTCCTAATGGATTTATTATTTCTTGACAGTTGTAGGATTCATATTATTGAATGGAATTATTTATGTCTATGTGTTTGTGTTAGGTACAAGGTAGAGTATAATACCTGTAAGGTATGTATTTTAGCTGTGGTTTCTGAGTATCAGTGGTAGTAAGCAGCATTTTATTTAGTTTTGATGAGTCCTTCCAAAGCAGTGTCAATGCTCTTAGATCTAGCAGTTGTTAAAAACCATGCTGAACTGTCAGACAGTACTTGCATAAAGAAAAGTAAACTTTGGGTGGAGCCTTAAAACTCCCAAGATGTTTATTAGTTACTTCTCCAGAAACATCCAATTTCTGCAGTTGCCACGAGGGCTCCAGGTGCCTTTTCAGTGTTTGTCATATAGCTCAGTCAGGACAGTAATACCAGTTGTTTACTATAACTGACTAAAAATGTAAAATGTTTAGAGTCTAGCCAATCAATAACAGTATTGATAGCTCATTCAAGTCTATTTGAGGGTTTTATTATTAATTTTTTTTAGGCATAAGCTTTTAAAAAAAAAAACTTATTTCAATAACTGACAGGAGGAAACACTTTTCCAAGCCACTGCCTGGGGCTCTAGTGTACTTTTTGTGCTTGCCTGTGTTCTGCATGATTGTAAGATTAGGAATATGGTTTGTTATCTTTTGTGCCACATAAAATGCCAGTGACGCTGTACAGATATATCAAGTGACTTATTTTTTTTTAGCAATATTTTTCTTGCTTTGCTCTTGTATTTGGCTAGGCAGTTTTTAACTTCTCAAAATGAACAGTTGTGCTTTAAAGAGTCTTTAAAATTGAAAGCAAGTTGTATTTTTACTATCTACTAATGTATAGCCTTTTTAAAGAACAGCTATGGCATGCTGACAATGACTGGTTAAAAGCACTAAACAGTTTGAAATGCCATTTCAGTAGGGTTTATTAACTTTATGGTAAAGAATCCTTAAAACCTTTTATTGCAAATGTATTGAAGTCACATAATTAATGGAATGTCCAAAACTTTCATATTTTCCCTAAAAAATACCTTGCTTGTGTTGGTTTTGTTTTGTTTTTAAATAAATGCTCAAATCATACAGGCAATGTTAAACATATGTTAAATACGTATTCACTATACTATTTATAAAACTTTTTCCACAGATTACACCACCTCCCTCACTGTCGGACCCACTTAAGGAACTATTTAAACAACAGGAGGTTGTAAGGATGAAACTACGTTTACAGCACAGTATTGAAAGGGTGAGACTGAAGTAATTTTTTTTTATTTCCCAACTTTAAGCTTTAGGGTTTTTTCTTTTTCAATGGGTAGACTGTATTTTGCTCAATTTAACAATGCTTTAGAAGTAATCTGCCTTCTATCCAAATTTATGAATTGGAGAAACTTGTAAATACAAAAAAATGTTTTGGACAGCTGTTAGCAGACTACTTAAGTCAGTAAGATAGCAGCTTTTTCCTGTTAATTGCTCTAAGATGTGGCCCACATTTTTCCTAGGGGCAGTGGGAGTGGGAAGAAAGCTGCAGACTCTAGTTCTGAAAGTTAATAATGGTTGTAGACTTCAGAATCAAATTGGCTGAGTTAAAAGAATTGAAGCAAGAGTAAAGTCTGTATTGGTAGAAGACACGTGTGGCTCTAAGACTAAAACATCATTTGCAATATTCTGCTTGCAAAAACTGCCTAAAATTGTTAGAACTACACCTGTAGGCTTAACTGAATTTAAACACAGAAATTGAGAAAATATTCCTGCTTTAAGAGTATTCTTTATTTTTAGGTTGCCAAAACCTTTTTCCTTGGTAGCCTAGATTAAGATATCTTGTCAGTATTGTGAGCCAGATTGCTTGTGGACACAGGCAGGACCCCCTTTCTCATGTAGAATGTGTCTTAAGGGTTTCCACACATTTATACAAGCAGCTGGCTCATTAAAACCCCATGTGGTAGTTTTTTGATTAAGTTGATTTCAATGTGGCTTAACAAACCAGTTGAGGGAGGGGTTTTACTTGAATTCAGTATTTCAGTGTAAAGCTAGGTATAAAATAACAAGCACAAAGAATGTAAACATGGTTCAAGTTCTGACTGAAAAGAAATTAGTTGTAACCAAAGGGAAGATGCTGCTTTTTCTGTTTTCCAAGCTTTTCATAATCCACCTTCTTTTCTTTTGATAAAAATTAGAGCTGTTATGTTGCAGAGCAATGAACACGCACATGCATTCTTTTATGTCTTATAAAATTCTGCATATTTTTAGTTATTTTGCTCAAATAAACTGTTCTTCAAATCAAATCCACTTTATACAACTATAAGTCAAGTTTGGCCAAGTGAGCTATATCTTTCTTGTCTCGGTTTAGGAAAGAATCCTTGTCTAGACATGGATTTGTGGAGTTTCTGCATGTTGTTTAAAGAAAAAATAAAGAAATTTAAAAAAAATAAAAATTATTTAAATTATCCTGCAAATTATATTTTTTCTTCAGTTTGCTTGGCCATTGTGCCTGGCATGACAAGCATGTGACAACAATGTTAATACAGTCAAGACTCACAAACCTATATCCCAACCATGTGCTCCTCATACCTTTCATCTTCTTCATTGGCTAAAACTTGCCTCATAGCACTAAGTGGAAAATCTGGGCATGACATTCAGCCAGCAGTGGTGGTGAAGGAGAAGGTGTTTTCAGTTCTGCCATTCAGGGAATACTCTTTGCATCGTTAAATTGAAATTTTGGATTTGATTAGCTGAACAACCGCTCCTCCCTTCACCAGCCCATTTCTCACACTGTTCAAAAGTGTAAGCCCTAAAAAGAAATGTTTAAATGAATGGACATTTTTATGAATCAAACTGAAATGCTTAATTTACCAAATGTATATTTAAATGTTGATATCTTATTCAATTAGGAAAAGCTTATTGTTTCTAACGAACAAGAAGTTCTACGTGTTCATTATCGAGCAGCAAGAACGCTAGCTAATCAAACACTACCGTTCAGTGCCTGCACTGTTCTGCTGGATGCTGAGGTTTATAATGTGCCTCTGGATGCTCAGGTAAAGAGATGTATTTCAGAATTTAAGAAAAAAAGGTCTTTCTAGCCTGACTCAAAAGGAGTGTTTGGAGAGAAGTCTGTTCCCATACTGAAAATGTCATTGATTTGTCTGGAATTAAGATTTTGCACATTATAGATTTTTACTTTGATTAGGCCTCATTTGGGTGTACAATAACAAAAGGATATGGGTATATGTACGCTCGTTTTCTCTTTTGTACCATGTCTGGTTTTCATTCACCTCCAGAAATTAATGAGAACATTACTCTGCTGGTTTTTATGAAAACAAATTTCAATCAGAGCATATTTTGGAAGCTCACAAATATAGCTTAAACAACAACAACAATAACAAAACTATCAGAATAGAAGATCATTTTTGTCACTAGTGCAGAGAATCAGAATGCAGTAGTGTGTGAAGTGATGAGACCGGTTCATGAAATTTGGAAACATTTTGTGGAGATATTCACATAATACTTTTCTCCTCTCTGTAAGGCAGTCATTAGAATTGTTCCATAAAAAACAGATGACCAACAGTGAAATGTTGAACGCTACCAGATGAAATTATTGTTTTCAAAATCACCTCAAGCTCCATATTATTTACATGCACCATGTTATGTACATGCTTGATGTTGGTATTTAGCTCCTGATTAAAACCTAAAATGAGCAGTATACTTTATAATCTGCATACCTTTTATGGACTATCACTCAGAGGTTTCCTGCAGCCGTATCTCTAAGAGAATATAATTTTATGGTGTCAGTATTTTGTGAACAGGTCTGCTAACTAACAAAAATGGAAACAGCATTCAGAACCTGTTTCAGTGACTGTGAGGAGCACATAATGCAAGGAAGAAATTTGATGTTACAGATGTAATAGAAGTGTTGATGCATTGGATGTTGGGCATTTTAAAATGAAACGCCTACATTTCCAACATATGTGGAATTCTACTTTAGACCTGCAGCCCCTCATAGAATTATTACAACTTCCCGTGTTTCCTCAGTCTGTTATTACATTTTTTTCCCCATCTTTAAAGAACTAGAGCTATGCACAATGAGGTGATTCAGCAGGAGATAGCAGTTTTATGGAGACTGTATTGTTCTCCCATTTTAAGCTTTATACCCACAAATTTTTAAATCATCATTTCCTTAGTAAATCTAACTGATAGGACAAAAATGAGCTTTTTTTTTTTCCCCTCTTCTGTTAACAGTCCAAATATCATCATGGTTAGTTCTGAAGTTCAGAATGTCCTTTGCTTTTTTTTCTGCCCCAATTTAGAGGCCCTGAGCTTTTTAGAAATTTGAGATACATCTGAGTTATGCATATAACTGCATTTTTATGATTAACATTTTATAATTGATTTTAAATAAGCTGAGTCTATATTTGAATTCTGTGAAACAAAAGGAATCTTTACTGGGGGAGAAGTTGTTGTGGGTTACCCTCCCCCCCCAGGTATTGCAGCTTTTTTGACCATCTATATAATAACAATAGTAATAGTAAAATGCCTCTCCTTCCTCCTCACTACCTCAGCTTTGTGTTTCAGTCTGTGGTAATTTTTCTTAGAAAATTATAATACTGCACATAATGTTCAAGAAAGTATTAAATGTATTTTTTTATTATAATTGAAATCAATGTTTTAAACTGCCAACTTGATGCTATGATTTAAATTTGCTTCATGGGAAGAATGTAGATGCATAAGAAACCATTCTCTTGTAATGCATTCTGCCACTTCCCTGGTACCCCACTAGCAACTCTTAATTTTGTTCTACAATGAAGAAACGTTTCTGATGAAATTTTTCTTGTATTTGAGCAAATAGCTGGGCAAGATTTGTAAACAAAGATGTGGTTTATTTTGCAGAAAATGACTACCTCAGAACTGTTTTTGTGGGATTTCTGAGTCTCTGGAGGCTTGCCTTTATGGCTGCACATATTGGGCAGACCTTGAGAACTGTACTTTGCAGTTGTATGGGCCAAACCAAAGATGGGGGAGGAAAAAGATCAAATTTCTGGCGAACAGGCTGTTAGCTGGTCACAGCTCACCTGAAGGCCTACGGCTCAGGGTTACAAGATCAGTGGTGTTGAGGGCTCTTTCTAGAACCAACCTGTTCAGCTGTCCTTGATACCTGAAATCTCAGCTGTTTTCTAGAGATTTCAGTCTCTGCAGGGTTTTTTTTCTTGTTCTTGCCCATTGCTACAGTGTACAAACTCCTGCAGTGTCTTTTTTTGTTTTCCTAAAAAAGTGACAGCAGCTTGTTCTATTTAGTGATTATTATTTAAATCTTAAATTGGCATAGTCTGGCTTTAGGACTATCTATAGAGTATCTGGTTTCTCACGACGGGCAGATGTGACATTCCAGATTCTTATTAAATAGGGATTTTTTTGGTTTGGGTTTTTTGGGTTTTTTGGGTTTTTTTTTTAAATTGTTTCATTGAGCAGGACATTAAGACATGTCTGCTCACTTTTTTTAATCTCCTTTTGGGGATTTTGATGGTAAAAATATTTTTTTATTATTGCTTTTGAATACTTGTGTAGCCAGTTAAGTCAGGCTGCTTAAGTTTTCCTTTATTAATGTTTTTGCTTTTCCTGAGGGAATATTCATTTAATTGGTTACTGAATTTTAAAGAGAACAAAGAGGTAGCAATTTTGTGGAAGGATCTGCCTTGTACTGATTAAGACTTTAAGGCATAAATCTTTAAGCCGCCTACTCTAAATTTCAAAAATAGAGTACAGTAAATAGCTTGAGGGAATCTGAAAATACCCATTTTTAGTGAGCAGCTGGCTCACAGGGAAAGTGGTGGTCAACATATATGCTCATATATATATCATGATACTCAGAGTTTATTTTTCCATCTGAAGCATTGTTCATGAAGGTCCCACAAAGTAGGCTTTATGTTTTAAGGTATGTTTAAGACTGAATCATCAAATAACCTACAGTTTGAATAAATTTTTTTTTTTTTGCAGACTGATGACAGCAAAACATCAGTGAGGGATCGATTTAATGCAAGACAGTTTATGTCGTGGTTACAGGATGTTGATGATAAGTTTGACAAATTAAAGGTATGCTGCTTTGTCTTTCCACTTTAAAAAAACCCAAAACTCTAATATTAGTCACTACAGAGATGAGATGAATAAATAGTAGATTTGTATGCAATACTGTAGGCTATTGTAGAGGTTTTAAGGGCAACATAAAGGATGGTCTAGCAGTATAAAAAACCCTAACCTTTGTTGCTATATAGCTTAACGGAATAATCTGCAAATTTCTAAACACATAGTGGAGAAATGACTTATTACCACCAGAGAGGCTCCTAGATATTTTTTTCTGTTTTCAAACTTGTTGCAATGTTTTTTCAAATATTGAAATAACTTCTTTCTCAATTTTAAAATAGACGTGCCTTTTGATGAGGCAGCAGCATGAAGCAGCGGCTTTAAATGCAGTGCAGAGACTGGAGTGGCAGCTTAAACTACAAGAACTTGATCCTGCTACATACAAATCTATCAGCATTTATGAAATTCAGGAGTTTTACGTTCCTCTTGTTGATGTTAATGATGACTTTGAATTGACGCCAATATGACAACTCGCATCTTCTGGCTCACTCTTTTCCTTGGACAACTAGAAATTGAGGTGCAGTGATACACAAAGGTATTTTTCTTTTAAGACAGAGCACTTAATTCTGTGGAATACTACCTTTCTCAATTATTCAGGTGTTCCTTCAGAGAAGTGTGGCACAGGCTCTTGCTCAAACACAGAAGATGGATGCTAATCTTAAAGTCAGTTTCCCAGTAAATGCCATTATCTGTATATTAAAATTGCCTATAGCTTTAGCGCTTTTTGCTGAAAAAGATGACGAAACATGGTGAGTTAACAGCGCTGGAAGCTGTTAATAACTAAAACAGCCACCAAAAAACAAATGATACTTAAAATCTGCTATCAAGCTTTGTATTATGAAACTTCAGTAACAGTTGAACTCCCACAGAAAAATGATGAAAAAGCCTGTGGAAGAAAATGTAAGACTTGGAGGAAAATAGTCTATTAATCTTATTATATTTTGTAAATTACTGTACAGTTTTCTTTTTGGAAAAAGATGTAATATTGTCTTCATTTTTAAATAATTTATTTTATACATATTGTGCAAATGTAAATAGTCTTGTAATTAATGTTCAAACCTGTATAAAATAGATATTTTAACTGTAAAACTGTTTTTGTCTAATGTTTTATTGGACCAAAGTTGTAGTTTTTATTAAGTGTAGTGTGTTCCTGGTTGGCAGTTCTTTTTTGTATGGCATGTGTTTGATTTAGCTGCTTGTTTCATCACCATAACTGTAAAAGAATTGAAACTGAACTGTATTGCATGCTTCACAGAACTCTTTACTCCTCTACTTCAATAACTGATACCTAAACAATTGTAATACTTACAAAATCATATTTCATATTAGTCTGCTGTTGTAATGCCATACCTATGACTTACTATACTGAAAATATTTTTGTGTAAAACAAAAAAACCTTTTGCTCTTATATGGTGGTCTCGTAATAGAGCCTATTTTTTCCAACAAAATGCCTTTGAATGAAAATTCTTAAATTGTATATTGTCTATTTTAATATTAATCTATGGAAGGATATGTAAATAGTTGTAAATATAATGTTTAATAAATTTTATTGGTCACGTTATTAGTTGGAATTTCTTAATATTGTAATACTTGCTATATCAAATCTTAGCATTCCTGAAATATGTAAGGAGGCTCAATGAAACTAAAAAAAAAAAAATTCCCATGTTGTGAAATTTAACACTTTTTTATTCTTAGTACTGTTAATGAGCAGACAGTTAATTATTTATTAGTAGGAGGTTACAGATATTCATGAAAAAGATTTGTTACCCTCTAGTCCGTAAATTATTCACGAATGCTTGGGATCTGATGTCTGTGAAATTACTTCTGAGAGAAATGAGGCTTAGGCAAGAGACCTGGTTACCTGGAAAAGAGACTTAAAGTACTTGGTTTGAACTGATTTTTAATTACTAGGTGAACTACTACAGAGGGCTTATTCCTTCTGCTTGTCTGAGCGCCCAGGGTACCTTTCTTGCGATGGAGAACAAATGGGCATTGAAGAAGAGACTGTATGGACAGTAGGCTCCTTCCCATGTGCACATCACTGCTAGTTCCAATCAAGAATAAAGGAATAGTAACTCAAGCACAGTAAAACCAATTAATAGGTAGTTCCTGCCCTGTAACTATTTTTCCACTTTTAATTTGTTAGGTACCTGTGGGAGGAGAAGTTGTTCCTGCTTTCATATAGGAATATCTTCTTGACATCACTCAGAACTGAAGATGTACTGAAGAAAATGCAAATGTGATATTCTTCTGAAAGTAAAATATTCTTCTGAAAGTAGCTGTAACATTTTAAAATAATACAGAAATCTGCATTATCTGCTTAAAAAGACGAGGAAAAAATGGATAAAGCTGCAAGGTGTTAACAACTAGTAAGTGGGTATGAGTTTACTCTAAGTATCTGATGGAAGTAATAAAAGGTAACATACCTAGTGGAAGAACCTAATATAGACTTTTACAAGTATGGGGTATGAATAATTAAAGAGTATTTCATAAAGAACAGAAAAGATAAACTGGGTTGCAGGAGTGGTGGCTGTGTTTGGCAACACGTGGGTCACAAAAATACTTGGGATGGAGGAGACAGCCGGGCGGATTCCCAGCTGGAACTGGGCGCAGTGTCCAATGGTGCCTCAGTGGGTGCTCGGGGCGAGCCGGGGCCTCGGAGGCCGCTGGGCAGCGGCGCTGGCGCGAGCCCGGGCACAGGGCGGCCTCGGGGTGCCACGTCAGCGCTGCGCCCTGCACGGCAGCGGGAGCAGCCCCACGGGTCCCGCAGGGGTGTCGGGGTTCCAGTGTGTTTACTGTAAAACAAAGTTCATCCTCCGAAAGTATCAGCAGAAACGGTTTTGTGATAATTTGAAAATATTTTGGCAGTATCCCATCTCATAAGGAGATCTGAAGACAGATGCTTCTGAGGGTTAGCCTGTGTTTTCTTTACAAGGAGAGATGATTTCCCATTGTCAGGGTCTGTGAAACAGATTTTTGCTTTTTTCAGTTGCAACTTAGTGAAAATTTAGTTGTGCAAAAGGGTACCGTCCAAATGTTTGACTCCCTTAGGCAATGATCTCCTGGCTTCTCTGATTTGAATCCAGGGTTTGTTCCAGTCCTGTTTTGTTTTGGTTTTTTTTTCCAAGTTTACTCTGGGATGATACGTAGTGTGTTGGTTAAGGCCACCCTGCTGTGGATTCCCCTCAACGAAGCGGTGCGAGTTGGGAGGGGAGAAGGAGGGATGAGACGAAAAGCAGTAGTAACTTTTTGGGGAGAAGGGCACGTTTCCCTGGCGAGGGTCTGGCTGCCCCCCGGGAAGCCCGAGGGCTACTCCGCGCTCCTGGGTACCTAGCCAGGTTCATCCTGCGCTCCTCTTCTAGGGACCAAACCTACTGCCTTGGCAGGCGGGAGGACGAACCAGCCCCCAGCTGTGATTCCGGGACCCTGAGCGGGGCCCTTCCCCATCCCCGGCTGCCCCTGCCCTGCCCCGAGGGCCCTTCCGCGCCACCTGCTCGCGGGGCGCAGCCCCCCCGCCGCCGCCTCTGCCTCGGGAGAGCTTCTGCGCGTCCGCCCCGCGGCTGGAGCTGCCCTCGGCGGGCTGCCTCTAGCGGCGGGGCCCGCCCGCTCCCGCGGCCGGTTCCCCCCCGCCGCCTTTCTTCTCCCTCCGGCGCGGGGCTGCTTCCCCGGGCGCCCTCCCCTCCCCGCAGCAGCCCCCCGCGCCCCGCTCCTCCCTTCCCCGCTCCCCCGGGCCGAGTTTTGCCCCCCCCAAGACCCCCGCTGTTTTCCCTCCGCGCACCCGGCTGGGACGGGGGGCGCCCCGCCGCTCGCCCGGAAGAAGCGCCCTCCCGCCCCCGCCGCGCAGCCCCTCCGCAGCCCGGCCCCTGAGGCTCCCCCGCCTCGGCCCTCCCGCTCGGCGGGGCCGGGCACCAAGCTCCCAGCCGCCGGTCCCCGCCTTCCCCCCCGCCCCGCTGCGGGGCGGAGGGTCCCGGGGCGCGCTGCCGGCGGCGGGGGGAGGGTCCTGGCTCCTGACGGTGCCCCGAGGCGGGGCGGTGCGAGGCCGCGCCGCCGCCTCCGCGCTGCTCTGCGGCCGAGGGGGGAGCAGCGGCCCGAGGTGCGCGGTTGCTGCTGCTGCCGCCGCCGCCTCCTCCGGAGCAGCGAGAGCCGCCGGCGGAGCGGGGGGTGGCCGGCCCGCGGCGCCGTCCGGTGAGCCAGCCGTCGGCGGAGCGGGGCAGGGGGGGCGCCGGCGGGATGGAGCCGGCGGCCGGGGAGGAGGAGGAGGAGGAGGCGCCGGCGGGGCCGCGGCTGCTTCTTTGTGGAAGGAAAGTTTCGGTGCGGCTCGGCGCAGCCGCCCCGCTGCCTGCCGGAGGAGGAGGAGGAGGCCGGGCCCCCGCCGCCGGGGGGGGCCGCCGGCCCCGGGCCGCTGGGGCAGGAGGGTGCGCTCCCTGTCACCGGCCTGCCGGGCCCCTGGCACTGCCATCTTTGGGGCCGGGGCCTCCCGGGAGGCGGCGGGGAGCCGAGCGCGGGTTGATCGGCCGGAGGGTGGTTTTTTGGGGGGGGTCTTTCCCGCGCCGGGTGTGAGCCCGCCGGTGAGGGAGAGCGATGCTGAGCCGGGGCTGGGGGGAGTCGGTGCCGCCGGGGCGGGCTGCGGGGGCGGAGGGGCGGCGGGCAGGGTCGTGCTCCGGGGGGGACGGGGGAAGATAAAAAGTCTGGGAAGCAGCGGGCGGCGAAGCGAAAACCGAGCGGTGCGGGGAGGCTGGGGAAGGGGTGGGTGCGCGGGCGGCCCGGGGCGCCGGCCCCGCCGAGCAGGGTGCTGCTGGAAACGGCATCGCTCCGGCTCCGCTTCTCGGCAGCCTTTTGCACCGCAGCCCCGCTCGGTGCGGTGTTAAAAACGCGCCCGGATCGCTGGTCCGGCCGCGCATCGTGCTTGCCTTGGCTGCTGCGCCCGGGTTTGGACCGCTTCTCGTTTAAGGGAAATTTCCGTGGCGGGGGGGGGGGGGGCTGGGAGAGTAAGCGGTGACCCCCGGCTGAGGGGAGGGCTCCCCGCTTCTCCCTGCCGGCCCCCGGCTGTTGCAGGGGGTCCCTCCCGCTCCTGCGTGGGGACAGATGGCGGGGCGCCCCGCGCAGAGGGATCCAGAAGCATTTAACAGCATTTAACTTTCTTACAAGAAAGGCTAATCTGACACAGGCTTTAAATGTCCGGATCGTGCCCTGTGTGCACGTTGGCTTGTTTTTCTGCTTTTTTTTATGTTTGGATAAAGTGTTGGGTTTTTAAGTTCATAAAGCAGAAAAACAGTTCTAGATACCGAAAGAAAGAAATCCAGTGCCCCATTAACATTTTTTCCCCTCTTACGAGAACAATACAGGCTCACTGTAAGCTTGCCCAAACATGGGCTGCCTTTTATTATATATTGGTACGGTGCCTAGTGCAACAGGGTCCTCTTCTGGCTGGGTCCCCGTGCTCAGCAGGAGTAAGAAGTGGCTGGCACACCGGGGATGGTGCTGTGTTGGTGACAAATACCACCTGCTGAGAAGCTGGGTTTTTGCAAAGGGAGAAGGGTGGAATGCTTTGAACAAACCCCGTTCTGTCTGTTTGAAGTAGCAGATGTTCCTCTGGTTGGCTTCAGTCACTTGCGTGGCTCTTGAAAGCACCTTGTTCAAAGTCTCCAGGACTTTTTTTTTTCTTTTAAATGTTGATGTCTGTATTTTTTAAAAAAGAAGTTAACAACTTTGTGATTGAATTGAAAGCCTATGTGACATCTAACTGTCGGTAAGAAAACAACTGTCTGTCTACATTAAAGATGATACAGCAACTTACCTTCCACGTCGTAAAAGGTTGCTGTATGGCTTTGGTCCTAGACACCTATGCGTACCTTTAGCCTGAGGAGATACTACATGAAACCTATCTGTCTGCTTTATGCATTTACAGAATTAGGTCTTTATTGGTGGGTTTTCACTTCTGAGGCATTTTTTTATCATCACTGCTTATAGCGTATTTGATATTGCAAGCTCAAGATTGTTCGCTTAAGTTTATTGCAGTTTTAATCCAGAGGTGCAATAGCAGAAAGCTTCAAATAAACAAGTTAGCTGGGGGAGGAGGGGTTGAGTTTCTTGTTAAGCACCCCAATATGACCTTTTTTTTTTCCTTACCCCCCCCCCCAAGTTAACCTTTATTGAAGGAGTTGCAAGGGTGAAGGGAAGTAGGATTTAACTTGTGTTCCAATAGAGTTTTCAGCTCCTGGTTTTTATTTCAGTGCTGGTTGAAGTTCTTGTGAAAATTGCTCACCTGCAGACAACATGAGGTCGCAGTACCTCACGGCGCCCACAGTCACTCTCCTCCTGTTCCTCCTGTGGATCCAGTCGTCAACGGGCTGCAATAAGGCGCTCTGTGCTAGTGATGTCAGTAAATGCCTGATACAGGTACGAGTTGTGTTTCCTTTATTTGCTTTTAAGTGTTTAAGAAACAGTTGTGAAGCTGTGTCTTGAAAAGATCCAGTGATAAAAATAACTGGTATTTTATGTTAAATAGTGTTGTTTTTTTTTAAAGAAGTTAATTATGGTCTCCTGCACATGTAAATGCACATTAACAACCGTTTTATAGATAAGTGCATGTGTATATGGGCGTGTTTCTTTTTTTAATCCTCGACATTTTCAAGTCATTTTCAACCTAATGATTATTGGGTTATTGATAGAAGCCACTACCAGTCACACTGTTAGTTTTCAGTCTCTTCTTCTTTATTAGTGATATGAACAAGCAGTAATTTAAAACAGACGTTTTATTAGAAAGGTTTCTGTGGACAACAGTTGGGTTTTTTTTAAAGGTATCTGCAATACCAGCAGTTCAAATGTGCTTACAATGTTCCGATATCTGTCTGAGATGTTCCCCTTAACTTGCAATCTGTCCCCTTCCTTAACTCTCCCGGCACAGGCAGAGGGTCAGGAGTTGATGCCTGATGTTCTCCATAACATCAGGTTTGTACAGTCGATGAAAAGATGCCTGAAAACTCACATGAGAGAACTAACACAAGTAGGCACCTAACTTGTCGTAGAGTCCAGAGGTGCATTTGGAAAAGCTTTTTGATCAGGAGGGACCTATGGCTACTAATGGTAGTGAGCAAGCTCTGAAAGCATGCGGGTCTACCTTAAAAAAAAAAAAAAAAAAAAAAAAAAACCAAAACCAAACAAACCCCCCAAAACCCAAACAAAACACTTACAAGTTGAACTTGTGGGCAATGGAAGTTAAACTCAAATCCAGCTGCTGCTTTTGACTCACTGTGTGTCATGTCCACACAGTGAAAGAAACAGACTGAGACCAGGTTGCTCTTCTTATAGCAGGAGTAGAGAGGCATGGAGTGCAGCAGAACAAAAGTGCCTTTTGTAGCAAAATTGCAAGCAGTTCTGGTATCTACCAAGTCTTTATTTATTGATGGTGTATTGAGCACGCTTTTTTGACTCTATATTGGAAAAAAAGGAGCCATCGTGTGGTCAGAATAGAATAGAATAGACTATTTCAGTTGGAAGGGACTTACAACGATGATCTAGTCCAACTGCCTGACCAATTCAGGGCTGACCAAAAGTTAAAGCATGTTGTTAAGGGCATTGTCCAAATGCCTGTTAAACACTGACAGGCTTGGGGCATCGACCACCTCTCTAGGAAGCCTGTCCCAGTGTTTCACCACCCTCTCGGTAAAGAAATGCTTCCTGATGTCCAGTCTAAACCTCCCCTGGCGCAGCTTTGAACCATTCCCACATGTCCTATCACTGGATATCCGTGAGAAGAGACCAGCAGCTCCCTCTCCACTTCCCCTCCTCAGGAAGCTGTAGAGAGCAGAGGTTGCCCCTCAGCCTGCTTTTTTCCAAACTGGACAAGCCCCAAGTCCTTAGCTGCTCTTCATAGGGCATGCCTTCCAGCCCTTTCACCAGCTTTGTTGCCCTCCTCTGGATGCATTCAAAGGACCTTCACATCCTTCTTAAATTATGGGGTCAGCTGCAGCTTCTTTAAAAGAAACCATTTCTTACTGCCTCTTTGTAGCTTGGAAATGCAAAAGCAGAGAGCACAAATATCATATGCCGGTAATGTACTAGTATGTTTACTGTATGATCACAGTCTGAAAAGTGATGCAGAAGTGGCATGAAGCATTTTCATGTTTACTTAATTCCATTGACTTCCATATAAAATTTGTCTGGTTTACAAATAAAAATACTTGCCGGATTGACAAATCCATCCTGTGGCATGAAGACTGACTGTAGGCTGAACTGTCTTCTTTCTGGCTTCTGCACTGCCATTGCTTTAAAAAAAAAAAAAAAAAGAAATTGCTGTTGCTTCTATATTAGCTGTGGTCTGTAGAATTGTTAAATACGGGAGCAAGCAAGAGGCCTTTGACTTTTACATTTTCAAAGACAATGTCAGCGTTTTTGCTGGTATGTTGGGCATTGTGCACTGTGACAAACTGATGCACTTGCAAGTTCCTTCTTTTGCATTTTTTTTTGTATCACCTCTGGACTTGAAACCTTTAAAAAGTAAGATGCCAGTAGTGGCACTGGATGTACAAGGCACTTAAATAGGAAGTACAGTGGTACAGATAAGTTGATACATATTCAGGAGAAAGCAGTTGGTCCAGACAAATGGGGACAAAGGGAAAAACAGGGAAGATTTATAGTCTCCTTTTCCTCTGCTGATAAGGGAGTCTGTCATCCGTAAAAGTACAGCCATCTCCTTTCCACTTACCTTTTCTTAAAGTCAAGCTTGAGACATCCAGCATTTAAACTGTATTTTTCCGAGCTAGCCCGGATAGGGTGCAGCCCAGAAGTGGAGCTAGTGCTATTGGAGTCCTTCCTCAGCTGGGAATGAGACAGCTGAGGTTCAGTGCTGCACAGAGGCAGCTCACACGATTGTGCTTTACGTGGATTACGTTGGCATCTCTGTCGCGATACAGTCCTGTGCGTGCAAAGAGGCCCCTGTACTGCTTTACAGTAGAGAGATGTGTTCTCTCTTTGCTTTGTACAGGTGATGTGAAATCCCTTTTTAAAGCATCACCCTAAAATCGAAATCGTATGCGGTTCTCCGAGACCCTAAAGTAACCCAGGCCATGTGAGTTGTGTACAATTACGGGGGAATTCCGCTGTTCATTTTCACCATCTGGCTGCTCTCTTTCTACGAACAGGCCTGACATACCAGTCAGTATTCATTCTTCATAGAAGAACAAATCAGGTCAGACTAGTCTGATTGTGGATATGAAGACTCCTAAAGCTTTGACTTAAAGCAATTGTCGTTTTTCTTCTTGGTTTTTTTTGTTTGTTTTGTTTTGTTTTTTAAATCTTCAGCACTGTTGTGGCAGAATCGCTGCACTGCTGTGTGAAGCGCATGTTATTTCTTGGGTAGGTATAAGAGTATATCCATGTATTTTTTTACCCCTCTAAACTCTTCCTTCTGGAGAAATCTGAACTTAAAAATAAATTACTGCATTGAGTGAGTTTGCTTGACTATCGCATGACGTTTTTGCCTAATCTATTTTTATAACTGTTCTAGTTTGGCAAAATCTGTGGCTTGAAACCAAGATAATGTCACTCAGGGACAACTGGGGAGCAAACAGAATGTGAATGTTTGTCGTCTGCATCTGCGTGCAGAAAGTGAGGCTGCCTGTCTTAGAGACATAATGAAACAAAAGACCTACTCTCTCAAAAAGCATACAGTTAACATAAATATTTTTTCCAGCATGGCTAGAAGTCAGTACAGTCATAACTGCCGCTCCTTAGGAGCTGCTCTGCTTAAGGGTGGTCCCTACATAAATATTTATTTTGTTAGCTCCAGAACGGAGCATGAGATCAACAACTCGCATGCGTTCAGCTTTCCTTTTAGATCTTGAGGCTCTAGCTTCATTGGTACTCTCGTAGTCTAATTCTTATTTTTCTGTAAGCAAAGACCTGTAAGAAAAATAGCTTCAGGCATCTCTCCACATAAGCTTAGCCTTCACAAAAAAACCTTGTGGCTTCCTGTAGTTGTTGAAGGAGTTGTGGATAAGACTTGGGAGTGTAGGCAGAGTGGGACCACAAAATTAGTTCCCGTGAAGGCTTTGGATGTAGTGCCTTTCCATGTCTCTGGGATTGAGGCACTGAAGTCAATAACTGACTGTTACCTTGCTTTTCAGGTAGGCCACCGAGCCCTGGTTGCACACAGCGTGCATATTGCACTATTTATTCTAGCACATCTGTTGTTGACTTGGACACATGGGTTGTTTTGATGTTTCCATGTGTGGAGGAGATGAGAAGACCAGTTACGCTCGCTGGGCGGAGCGGAGGCGTATATTGTGTCCTTGCAACATGGAGGAAATCCTTGAAGGCAGAAACCTCTAGGATGGGATGTTCCCACAATTGTTCATAGCAAATGGGTTTGAGGCGAGTCCCAGGCTGGATCTTGCGGTGCAGAGCTACCTGCAGTAGTCAGGCTTGGGTGGTACGTCCGTGTTGTGCTCAGCTTTGCTGTCTCACCTGCAACAGCTCTTTAAACTATTGCTGGATGTAGGAAACAAACGGTGCTATAGTTCAGGCATGGATTTCAGATCTTTTTTAAAGAGGGGTTTTCCGCAGAAGACAGGGTTTTCCCTCCCGAACACTGCGTGCCTGCCGTCGCCTTGGCTGGTGCGGTATCATTCCGATTAAAATCTCTCTGCATCTTTGTCTTCGCCTCCTGTTAATCTTGTGTACAAACTTGTCAGCTTGAAAGGATTTCCAAGACTTTTTAGTCCTGTGGTATGAAATAAACACCACTCCTTAACTTCAGGGCTTAAGCATCTAAAAATTACTTTTAGTGTGTATGTTGTAGCTGTAGTACCTAACACAGTTGGGTTAACGAAACAGTTCCGGCTGGTTTGCTTCCAGGAGATTTTCTGTTATTAAACTGTTCTAGGAAAAAAACATTAGCTCTTTTTCTTGCACTCCCCCTTCCAGTTTGCAAAGATGTTGCCAATGCCTTCAGGTCGTGTTTCTCACTGCACCGAGAAAATAGTCTCTGTCATTTCAAGAAAGCTTTGAAAACACGCAGATGTTAAATATCTTGTAAAAATCTTTATTTGCTCTCTGGAGCAGAAGTATCTTTATTGTACAAACCTGCCTGCTTCCTATTTAATGCTGTATTTTTAGACTTAGAGGCTTATTTCTTGCCTAGCAAAATACATTCTCCGATGCACCTTCAGTAGTTCAGCTTGGGAAGTTGCCAAGTTGACTTATGAGTAATATTTTCTTCCACTGACGCCTCACCACCCCCAGCTATCAACAAGGAACGTTTCTCATTCTGCCTCGCTTCACCCACGTCTCATATAAGCATTCTTTTAAAAAGATGTATCCTGTGCAAGTATCCAGTGTGGATGAGTCAGGCAGAAGGACTCAAGAGTGGTTAAGGAAACGATGTACGTGCAAACACGTATATGGAAAAACATACAGTTATTGCCCTGAAGAGGCAGCCGAATTCTGAGAAGGGGGGAGCTGGAGAACTGTGCAGAAGACTAATTAGGTTGCTCTTTCTTCACTCCTCCTCCTCCAAGTTAAAAAAAAAATAAAACTAGAAAATAAAATCAAAAATTACACTTCTCATAAGCCTTTTCTATAAAAATAAAGTTATTAAAATACTGGCAGGTATAGTGATGCTATCCCAAGCTAGTGCTTACACATATCAAAGCTAAGCAGAATTTTTTTATTACGTTGCAAATGTATAATTTAAGGTTACATTTAATTCAGTGAGAATACTCTTCTTAGACTCACACAGTGCAATCTATAGAACTGAAACAACTTAAATTCAGTGAATTTTCTGGCTTTGATTCATACATTACATTTAATAGTTTACAGAGAATTGCCTCCTCCCACATACTGGCTTGTTAGTGTTGCAATGTCTTTACTAAGTATAAAGTTGTTTGCCCAGTTTTACTGTTGAAGGACAAATATATAGGATGTTTTTAATGCTAATATGTATTAATATTATTCTCTGGCCAAGGTAACAGTATTTTACTCGTGGTTGTTTTTAAAGTTGTCTTATTCAAGCTTTTTATTCTCAAGGCTGACACGATCTGTTTATCAGACGGTAGGATAAATATTTTAGAAATGCATCATTCATTCACATAAGTCATCTTTCTAAGTTTGTGGTGTCTCCTCTTGTGGAAAAAATTGTATATTTTATTAATGAGCCTGTTTTTCATCTTTCACTTGGAAACAGCATAGTAATAGGTGACAGTAATAAACTTGGAGGATGAAAAAGTAAAAAATCTTGGTAGTTTTCCACTCTGTAAATAAAAATTCAAGACTTACGAAGGCTGCATATTGCAAAAATGCCTGTGGAGCAGGAGTTCATGCTTAATCGCTCCGCAGGGCAAACAGTTCACATTAAACTGTGCAGGCGACAGCATTTCTCAGCGTTACGTAGAACATGCAGTAGTTTGTGAATTTTGTTTCTTTGCCAGCTTCAAGAAGTTTTGTGATCTGCGATGAAGTGAATGGAAAAATAACAGATCAATGCATTTATACTGCATTAATACGTTGTAGCATGTCTGCAGCAGGTTTGGGGGTGTGTTCAGTTTTTGTCCAGAACTGGGAGCCCTGCAGCAGAATTACTTAAAGAGTGGAGTTTTGCCCCCTCTGCTTCTTCCCAAGGTGCTACAGAAGGACATTGCAGGTGATGTTTGTGTCTGCCTGTAAGGAGTGCTGTCCTTGACCCAGCTGCGATTACCCTAGGCTGGAGCCTGAAGTGGCAACTCCAGGTTAGGAGAATTCCATGCCAAACCATCTTCTTGCCCTTCCCTCCTGTCTGCGTGCGTCTCCCGACCACGCTGCGGTGTCTCCCTCCCCTGCCTCTGGAGAATGGGATCAAAGAGCGTGGACGGACGTCAACTTCTCCCTGGTCTGGTGTGTAGCAGAGATTTGCCAATGGTCTTCCAGTAAAGCTGGGATCCCGTGGTCAGTGTTTCCAGTAACGGGACGTTATTTTCTCACGGGTTGTGCGTAACGTGATAGTTAGACAGGCATCATCAAAACCAAATTCTTAGGACAACCAAATGTGACTTCTTGACTGTCCACAATTTGCACTATGGCGTAGTTCAAGCCCATATATTATCATCACGTAGCCACAGTCTTTCGGCTGAACTGGAATTCCTAGTACCGATTTAAGCTAGAGGGAAGGAGACAGTCTCGTTTTTACATTTCCTTCATCCGTGTAGGCTATTTCCATGCTTTGAGGTCCACAAGTGTAGTGTCTTCAGCAGGACTGCTAAACCAGTGCCTTCAGGTTTAGGTAACATGAAGAGAAAGGTTTGTCTTTTTGCTTCCATGCCTTTTCCATTTTTCTAGCTTAATAACAGTTGAAGAAAAATGCGTGTGCATACCATTTCACTTTCTAGAGGCTCCAGCAGTGTTGGAAGTATCCCAAGGTGTCGAATGGCAGGGGGAGAAGGAGGGTGAGGGTTGTTTTCATAATAGCAAAAATGAATCAGCTGGACCTGGGAAGAAAAAATAATCTGGTCACTAATATTGCAAATGGAGAGCAATGTGTAACAAGCATTCAGAAATGCACAAAATCCTGTGGTCAGATGACTTAACCAAATAAGTTCCTTTTAGAATCCACAAATAGGTGTGATGGTAGACGTCGTGTATCTTCTTCAGTATGCACATGCTGCTTATAGTAACTTCCTTTTTTAACTAAATTATAACGTATGCGTGCTATTTCTATATAAAGAAACAACCTTCTCTGAATTTCCTGTTGTGATGGGAAAAACATTCAAAGAACTTGTAGATTCAGGCATATGTAGAAGTGCACACACCTTTCCCATGAACAGGATTTTATTCTCTTTTGAATGCTGACTTCAGATTTGTCTTCAGAATTTCATCTTTTTTAAAAAAAAAAAGAAAAAGCAAAACCAAGCTTGCAAAAGATCCTTTTATAAACCAAGATCGGTTCTTTGGCTGGAACTATTGTACCGTTTACTCACTGTATTAGCGTACTAAGCTTTTTTAATGCCGTAATTTGAGTTGCAGCTTGAGGAAGGAATGCTGTGCCATGTTAGCATTTTACATCTGGGGTTGCTGTGGTGTAATGAGTTTCTGTTGTTTTCAGGAGCTGTGTCAGTGCCGCCCTGGGGAAGGGAACTGTTCCTGCTGTAAAGAGTGCATGCTCTGCCTGGGCACGCTTTGGGATGAGTGCTGTGACTGTGTTGGTAAGTTTGCATTTGTTTGGGATTTTCTTCTTTTTTTAAATTGCTTCCTCCTGCCACATGCTGAGCTCACAGTCTTATAATAGAAGTAAAACATCGGGACAGAATCTGTGCTTTAAACGTCTTACAGCTCATTCTGTGGGTACTGAATAAATTACTGTGGGGAACCAAACATTTGAAGGCTGTATCTGCTCTATGGAGTGGGGGGTGGCAGTAGTCCAGATTTTTGCTTGGTTAATGTCATTGTAACTGACTCTTAATTTTGTCTCTAAAACATAAATTCCTTTTTCAATTCATCTTGAGGAAACTACGCAGCACCTGCTTCATGGGGTTGGATGCTGTATGGAGGTTTCTAACTGTAAAGTGGATTGACAGATACCCCACAGGGACAATTTTAGGTTTAAGTTCCCTTGGGACTAGTAGTAAATGTGCATGGCCCAGTGTTTTCATAGTTCTTTTATTTGCAAAAAGAGCTCTTTGTGGAGGGTAAGAAAGAGGCATACCAGTTCTTACTGTAGGATTAGATGACAGTCTTAACAAGAACAGCGTTACTGCTGACAGGTAGTGTTCAGACTTTCCAGATCTCTGCAAGTGAATGCTGCTCTTGCTTAAGGAGGTTATATTCTAGTTCTGTCTCTTGTTTTAAATATATTGAAAGCTTCATCCTCCTGTGGTTGCTGTAAGTCTCCCTCTGCTGCCATTCAAAATCCACCTGGCTTCCATGAAAGGGATGCATCTTGAGTGTTGTACCTGCTCTTAGCTTCTCTGGCTGGCTGAGTCTTCTCTGAATTCATGAAGATGATTAGCTTCAAAATGGTCCTTTTCAGCGCAGTCCGTTGCTTCTCCTGTTCCATCATGATGTGAATATGCTTTCTGACATCCTGCTTTTTGCTTGGTTCTGGCTAGCTTACCTTTGCTTTACTGTCTTTCAGTAAGCAGTGGAGTGGCATGGTCCTGCACACGTGTGATTCTTCCCAAGAGCATAAAGTATTTTCAGCCCCTGCACCTGTGGAGGACATAAACTTAGAAATAGGCCTTATAGTTTGTTTTTCTTATTTGATCTGAAATCTTTTAGTGGGCTTCTTGAAAAGTGAAATATAAATATATGTCTCTCCTTTTTTCCCCATCCCCTTTGCCCTTCCAATGTCTTCTTGATTTTTATAATGTAATACTAAAGTGTGCTGTTGTCATGTTCAGTTATAGGAGTGACGAATAGGATAGTAGGTTATTTCCCTAGTTCAGAACTGTTATCTGCTGTAGAAAATAAGGCTTAGTGTGCCAATCTCCTCTAGGGAGAGGAAAAACCTACCTCTTGGGATTGTGAAGAAAAAGAGCTGAGTACACATAGGGTTTTTTTTTTTCCCTAAACCTGCAGATTACTCGCTGTTCTGCTGCTCTTTCCCATGGTGTTATCCAGGAGAGATGTTAATGAGGTTTTAGGTTCAATTTCCCAGTACTGAGTGAACTAAAACATCCCCTGATGGTTCTGCAGGTGCCTCAGACCTTGTTGGTTCTATGGTATGGTCCTATTCTTCTCTTCAGCGTAGGGTCATCCTTGCTGTAGCCTTATTCAAATGAGGAAACAGGAGTGCATGCCATACCCAGCTTCCTGGAGACAGTTCTTTGCTGATACTTGAGCTGATATTTAATTCTCTTTATAAGCTGATCACGTCTAATGTGAGAGCTGATAGGTTGTCATGTCTCTCAGGTCATTTCTGCTCTGAGGTCAGGAATTACCTCGTACCTTCCAGCATTAATTTTACTTCTGGTCAGTTGTTGTCCTGTGTTTTGTGGGGATCTTCTCTCCCTTCTCCGACAGGGACAAAGACACTAGAGAAGGGAGAACAGGTTCCTCTTTCCTCTGTTTTTCTAAGCTTTGTGGGTTAAGCTCTTCTAGTCCCCTGTGTAAAGGCTTGTCTGCTTCCATCATTTCAATAGCCCATTTCTGCCTCTTCTCATCCAAGAAAGATGGATTGGGACTGTGTACAACTCTAGGGGCTGGCTAAAATCTCCATGTGAGAACTGTGATGCTGGAAGGGAACATGGATTTTCAGTAACAGTATGTAGGAAGAGATGGGTAAGAGGAGGGGACAAAAGAAGGAAAAATACTTAAATTGAAAGGATTATTGTATGGCTTATTACAGTTGAATACATTTGTGTTTCTTTCAGTTGCAGGAGTCCTAGCTCTAGCATAATGGCAGAGTTACATTTTAAATTCTGGTTATCAAATTTTGTCTTAAATCATTGGCTTCCAAAGCAGTAATGTAGACATGTTTGTTCCTTACTAGTTGCTCTTAAGTTAAGCTTTTTTATTTTTGCTTTGACCAAAGCTACTATATTATAATAACTATTATAAAATTATAATTATTATAATTATAATACTTTTAAAAAATAGTAACAGGGAAGGATCTTTGTGGAATGAGCAGATACCTATTAAACTATGAGCAACTATGGTTTCTTGGTACCATCTTAAGATAATATTTTCATACTGGATTGATATGCACACATACTGTCCACGTTCTGCAATAATTTGATAAACAATCTTGATGTTATTTTTCTTCCTGTGTGTCCTTCTTATCAGTGAAACTTATTTTCTGAATCCAACCTGACGGAGGGGGCCCCTAGAAAGGCTCACTGATTTCCATTTCACGGCATTAATAGAAAGACATCAGTTAAAGCGTATGTCTCTTGATGTATCTGTACAAACCTCTTACCTGGTTTGATATCCTCCTAATTAAATTTTAGGTGGGCATCCTTTATTACAATTGTATGGTGAATATTCCAAGTGCTTACTAAAAGGTGATAATGCAGTGATAGAAATTTTTGATTAAAGCAGTTAGTCCAGGAACATCTGTGAAGAGCAAACCTAGTTGAGAGGAGTAGGAAAATAACTGTTTACAGTAGGAAGCTTGTGTAAGTGGAATTACTTTTTTCGTGTGACCTGATGTTGTTTGGAGGAGAGGCTTCCTCCCCCCCCTCCCCCCGCAATACTTGGCTTACCTTTTTTATAGGAGCAGACTATCTTGTGTTGTTCCTATTGTTAAATGCTGGTAAAGCTAACCACTTGCTTAAGATTTGCCAGATCTCACGCTAATCATCATGGGCAAACTTCACCCTGTTTTGTTCATTATGGAAATCCATCTACTTAGATTGAAAAGATTGTGGTTTTGTATAAGGCTCTAGTTAAACACAATTTCTGAAGCTGGAGAGCTATGTATCTGCAGGGCAGGAGATGCTTCTCTGGTTGTGTGGGGCCAATAGACTTTGAACGCTTGTATCTCATACCGGTTTGATACTTTAAGGATTGGTGTGCTCTGCAGCTGTAGCTGTCTAAAAATGTGTCTGTGAAACTACCCAAAATGATTTCCAGATGTACATAGGGAAAATGGATTTGTCTGTCTCTTGCCAGGTGACTTCTAATAGTGTTTTATGGCTTCTGAGTTTAAATACCTATGCAGATACAACTTTTCTTTTTAATCTTGGTTATTTCAGTGTTTGGATTAAATCAATATACCTTTCAGTTTCATTGCTAGTAATAAATGTTAGTGTTTAAATGGTTAATGAAAAACTGGCACCTGCATTGCCCATCACAAAAATATTTTGTAGGAAGTGGTAAAGAGAAAAAAGTTACAAGGTTTCAAAAAAGATATCACAAAAGACATTGAAAAATAAGGAAGAGCTAACCTGGAAATAAGCATTTTGCCTGTAGTGACCCCTCCAACTAAGTAGCAAAACAAGGTTCATCTCAGCTAGTCTCTAAGCAGGTAAAGTAATTCAGACTCTTGATCCCTCCTGATAGTGATCTTTGCATCTCTGGCAGACAACTAAAAAGATCTAGTGCACTGCTGCAGCAGATAAGATCGAATACTTGAATTGTGATCAAAAGTTTCATGTACCTCAGGACTTGTCAAGATACTATCTTCGTTCAGTCATAAGCTTTCATTCCAGATTTATGCCAGTATTGCCTATACTGTGCTTTGTCTCTTTTCCCAGGGGAAACAAACCTTTCGTTGAACTCTTCATATTCTAAACTGTAATGCTAGGATAAAAAGGGAAGCAAAGTGCTGTTTAGATGAGGTTTTTGTTTTCACTTGGATCTCACAAGTCACAGGTGTGTTTTGTGGAAGTCTGCGGAGATCTGAAGCCTGCCATTACGGAAAGCTTGTCCTGCTGTATTTGGTGGCACTTCTGTTGTTGAGCTAAGAGTGGGTTATATATGAAAGGGTTCTGTTCTGCTTAGCAAAAAAAGGCGATTTTAATTTTCTAAATATTCCTGCCTGTTTCAAGGAGAAGAGTTTAGGGAGTTTCGTGTAACTTACTCTTTCATTCCTCTGCAGGTATGTGCAATCCTCGCAATTACAGTGACACCCCTCCAACATCCAAGAGCACTGTCGAGGAGTTGCATGAACCAATTCCTTCCCTTTTCCGGGCACTGACGGAAGGGGATACTCAGCTGAACTGGAATATAGTTTCCTTCCCTGTGGCAGAAGAACTGTCGCACCATGAAAACCTCGTTTCCTTTTTAGAAACAGTGAACCAGCCGCAGCATCAGAATGTCTCTGTTCCAAGCAACAACGTCCACGCACCTTACTCTAGTGACAAAGGTAATGAGCATAGTGTCTAAATTCCTAGCGTTTCCTCTCACCTCTTCCAGGAGCCTTCTCTGTGCATCTTCTGTGCTTGTCTGTGCTCGCTTCTTCTTTTCCCATAAAAAGGTCTGAAAAGTTCAGCCTAATTTTGAGCGTGACATAACAAAAGGAGTGAGGCAAAACCATTGAGGAACACGGAAGATGGTGTTAAAGTGTCTGATGATCTTAGGAGACACTGAACCACGAGTTTATCTCTATAATTCCTCCTGTGCCCTGAGGCAGTTTGTTCACGTTATTTCATGTGCACTGGCATGGTACGTTCTTTGACTTTGAAGCAGTTTTTAGAAGGATAGTTTGTAGGAAATCCAGGATTAATAGTAAACCTCAGTAAGATTAGCAAGATCACTCTTTATGTTGAGGTGGGATATGTGACAGACAATCTTAAAAATAAGCAGTTTGGGGGTGGAAGATTCAACTTATGGACTCATTTCTCTTATTTTATATCAAGTTTTTTATACTCTCACCTTCAGTTTAGAGGACAGACTTCAGAATATTGTTTGCTGGGGTGGGGAGGATGAGAAGTTTGAGGTAGTGACAACAGTGGCATAAGAAAAATACTCTCTGCTTCTTCGTTTCCATACTAAACCTGAAATACTTTTCCCTGCAAATCATTATATCAGACTTAAAAGAATCTCATAAATAGTTCATAGTGAAATTGCTGCCTAACAGGGAAAAAAGAGCATCTGATTTGTTTTATGAGTGTAATTAATGCTTTACTTCCTTCCCAACACGCGCTTTAAATATTCGTAACCCCATATGTTGCTGTTGTGATGGCTCTTTTATCTTATCAATGAAAGATACCCTAATTGACGGACACGCTGCTTTTCCATACCATTGTGAACCTTTGACCTAGTTACGTTTCTGAGTAGGACTGCTGTTGATTAAATGGGACCATAACGGCAACTTTTCTGATTTCCTTCGGTTAAGGCACGTTAGAATAATAAATTAATTCCAGAACTGGGAAACCAGATGGTCAGAAAGCAGTTCATTCATATGTCTTTGACGTTATTAAAACACTTGTTCGCCATCATGAGAACGATGCAGAAAGCCATGTTAAATGGCAAGTCACAAAAAGCGCTGTGTGCAAACACTACAGTATTTAAAGATGTAAATTATACTTGGGGAAAAAAAATTATGCTTGGAACAATCCTGAATATATCCCACTGTACTTAGGTACTGCAGCCCAGATGGCTGTTCCCTGAGAGTCCCTTACTACCGTACCAACAGGATGGGCTAATGATAGTTTTGGATTAAACTTGGAATTTGCATTGCAGCTCAAGGGTGTGGAGGAGTTTTGAGTTTAACAACACAGACAAATACATAACACTGCAATTTTTTCTTAGTCAAAAGTCTCCTTCATTTCATTTACTAAGAACGTATTAGAGATTAGGTTGAGAGGGCTTTCACTAGAATGATGACAGTCCAAAAACAACAGTTATATTTGGAAATAGTTACCAAACGCCACTGGTTTTCGGGCTTCAGTAGACACTTAGAACAGAAATAAATGTCAGAGCTGTTCTTGTAATCATTGGCTATGCCTCCTCCATCTTAGTGATCAGTAAAGAGCTGGAAAAGGTAGAAAATGGCTTTCAACATCCTAAACTTTAAGTATCTAGATATGTAAGCCTGTTGAGGAGTCTGTCATTTCTTGGTCACAATGTAGATAACTTTGTAGTGCTCTGCTTCTTCAGAAGTCGTATTAAAGTTTGCTTATAAAAACACGGATGATTCGAGCAGTGAGAACAGGAGAAGGTGGAAAGAAAAGTTGGCTGCTGGCCTTGGTGGGTTGATGTTTATTATAGTGGAAGCAAGGACAATTGGGGAATTGCACCTCTTGTGACGGATGTTGTGTGACCCATGGGGTGGCATTGTTTTTAATACTTTTTTTGATGAGTTCACTGGGGACGCAGTAACCAAAAGGTGGAGGGGTAGTAGGTCAAGAGCCAAAGAGCCTAGTGAGCGTGGGCACAGAGAGGGAGCCCAGGAAGCTGCTGGAGTCTGATGGCTTCTGCCCATGCAAAGTTCAGTCACGCAGTCGAGTCACTGTGGTTTAACAAGCCAGCATGTGTTAGAAGAACCACTGTAGTACAGGGTGGGTCTGTGCGTGTGTATCTGTGTGTGCTCAGCTGCGGTAAAGACAAGCATAGCCTGCAGTGGAAGAAACAGAAGACCATCTCTTTACCCTTTCCTTCTCCCCAAACATGCTGCTAGGCTTAAGGGCAGATCTTGCAAACGGAGACGTCCTTAAGGTGACTCGCTAAGCAGTTGTCTTCAAGGCCGTGACTTTCAGGGATTTGAAAGAATATTCCCGTGAGCTTCATGTTTTATTTGCAGTGCTGTGCCTCCTCCATTTTGTGGTTCTTCTGTGGCTCCTTGCATGCTTCACTCCAACACGGTGTGCTGGCAGCAGCCTATTGCATTGCCTGTAAAGGGAGAGGGGCTAATGAGAGGTAGATTTTGGTAAGGCGACAGTAGTCTCTGTGCTGTCTTCTGGAATACATCCCAAAATTTGGAAAGGCTCTGCCTACAAATGCCCGTTGTCATGTCGTGTAACACAGTTCTGATTTTAATTTCAACGTGCGTTCATGCAGTGATTGCTGTTAAGCTGGTCCAGGGTGCCAGACTTGTTTGATGCAGTTCTGGGTGAGTGCCAGGAAAAGCAGCACCAGCCACGGGAACCCACCAGCTTTGTTCCTGAGTGGCCTGAAGCCACCGGCCCCAGGGAGGGCAGCTGTAGATCTGGGAGGAGGCGGAGTGCGGTGAGATATAAAGCATTCCTTTCTCGCCCCAGCCCACTGCGAGCCCAGCCGCCAGACCTTGAACTTCCCCGTTATTATCTTAATGAGTGTCTTCCCTTTCCTCTTGTGAATTGACTTTTAACGTTTTAGCTGCCAAAGTATGTGTGCACTGCTGGAGCTGCTGTAGTTCTCCGTATCAGTAGTTTCTGGCATTTGAGCCGCTACTTCAGAGAGGATTGTGATGATTATTAATCTAGAGCTACATTTATACTTTATTCTTTTTGCTTTACTTTTAGCTGATACCCTCAGAGCTCTGAACTGCTAGTTCAGGTGTTTAAATAAGCTTAATTGTTTCAGATAATGACAGGATGTTGGTGAGAGAGAGAGGGGAACTAGATAATCTTTTGGCAACTGATGAAACAAAATCTGTGTTGTAGTCAAGGGTTTCTGACTTACACTGCTTGGTGACACAGGGGATGGTGTCTGCTCTGTGCTTCTGCTCCCCTCTGGTGCCAGCCAGGTAGAGGAGAGCTAGAAATCCAGTAAAGTGGCATCTACCTCTGTAGGTACTCTAGGAAGATTTTTTTTTTAAATGTTTCTTTTTATAAGTTCTGGTCGGCATAAAATGGCATGGCTGCTGGCTGGACAGTTACTTTTTTAAAGTACTTTAAGAGCTACAGATAAACGGACCAGCAGACAACTGAACTTACATAGCACCTTTAACTTCAAAGGTGGCATACAGAGAATTGTCATTAACTGGGAAAGTTTTTTCATCTTGTAGATAGGCATTTTTCCTTAACTTACAAGAACTGAATTGTTTTATCTGCTTTGAGTTGCTAAACTCTTCCATAGTGCACCAATACAGATCTCACTTGCAGCACAGACAGTATCATAGCAAAGCCTGATAGAAACATGAATCCATTTCTTCTGGTCATTTTGAATTTAGACTTGATTGTTGTTTCTCCTACGCAACCCTTGTTGAATATGAATTGGGAGGAAAAAAAGGTGAGAAGCTCATGCTCTGGGAAAAAAAGAATGCTGCTGCATCCTTCTCCCTCCCCACACCTGTAGTCTGTGGTCCTTACTGTGTGAAAATTGGCAAAATGGAAATGAAAGAGCTGTTACTGCACTCAGTAACAACCTTTTTATCTACACTGAGGGAGCCAAGTGATGACTATGTAATTAGGTTTGTGAAACAATTTAAATACTCTCCCGGATCCCAGCTGAGCCTGCAGGTATGTATTTTTTTCCCCTGTGTAACTCTGTTTCTGCAGCCTATAAAGACAGATTTAATGCTTGATGCGAGGAACTTTCCTGCTTTCAGCAAGTCAGCATCTACACAGGCGCACAGGTGCTGCTAAGGACAGGACCAGGAGTGTCCCATGACGAACAAAATGCTTTCTGGCCAATCTGACTCATTCAGACCTGGCAAGTCTCTGAGTGAGCGAGACTTCAGAAACGGTTTGGTAGCATGTACAATGGAGCGTGTCCTCCAGCTGCTTATGAGAGCTACTGGGAACCAGCCAGGTCTACTGCTGGCTCTGGCCTGCTGTGCCGTGTACAGTCTGTCTTCTCCCCTTCGCAGCATTTTTGGACGGGTCCTCTAGGACCTAATCCTCTTGGCTTGTCTGCAGGTGGAAATAAACTTTCTTCTCCGCTCTCCAGTCAGTCAAGATTAATGTCCTTGGTTGTTGCTGCCGCCTTAATAAGGCTGAGGTCTGGCTTTGGTTCCCATTTTGGTCCTGGGAGAGGGGTCAAGGAAACCAGTCTTGCCAGTCTCGCAGGGCCCGACTGCTGTCATCTGGTTCTGCCAGGATTATGGGCATGGTGCTGCCCGTTCTTCCAGCCTCCTTTCCCCTGGAGATATCTTCACTCATGCAAAAGCGCACCTCAGCGTTACTGCTGAAGAAAGCCTTACGTGCCTCCAGCCAGAGCGTGATGCACAGAAGGAACATGCCAGGCTGAGTGGGTCCTCATGGCAGGGGAGCCGCTCTGGGCATTTCAGTCCTCTGAGGAGATGGTGCTTGAACAGAGGGCCAAGCAGAAGTTGTCTTTGCAGTGAAGAGCTAGATGGTGCCTCTGGGTGGGTCAGAGCTACCATAGGGATTCTCAGCAGTGCATTAGAAAGTGGATGCTGCGGCTCTGAAAACAAGAGGAACAGCTGGGACTAGCCATCTCCTGCTATGAGGAGGAGTAAAAGGGGAAGGACAGCCTTTGGGTAGACCAAGCCTGGACAGTGAGCCCTGCTGTTGGAGGAACAGGAGAGGCGAGACTGCTGGGAGGGGTGCCAGTAAGAGCCATTAGCTGCTTTATGCATCCTGCTGCTGGAGGGGTACCAGAGCTTTGTTTTCTCGGGACGGTACTGCTGGTTGTGCCTATCTGCTGCTGTACACGTGCTCTGTTCTTTGTGATAGAGCCCGCTTTTCCACAGGCTGTGCCTGTGTCCTGAGCCACCAACTTAATGCATACGTTGGTTAGATTCCACTGAGCAGCAGACAGGAACTTCAGGCATGGGTAGTTCAGTGTCACTGATCTTTACATCCTACAAATCACACGCTCTTCTTCCACAAGAGGTTTATTTCAAGTTTCAGCAGGCATAAGCTGATGAATTGGGCTTCTCCAGAACTTGTGAACTGGCACTGTCACAGATGAGGCTAACACAAAGGTGAACACAGGCATTCCCTAACCTAGACAGGACTGGTCATTCTCTGGTGTGAAGACAGACTGCAAATGCTGGGAGCAGCTAACCCACCTCAGAGTGTGCACAACCTTGCTGATGATCTTTCCTGACCTACTGGCTTTCCTTTGCATGTTGCAAGTAGGAGTGCAGTGATCAACGTGATAGCACTGAGCACTTCTAGCCACCCTTTGGAGAGGACGCTGGTTTCTTTAAAGTTGTTCCACTACTATCTAGAGAGAGCATGAGTCATTTTGCCTTCTCAAGATGATCCGGAGACTAGGTCAGTCAGGTGGAGATGGCATCTCAAAAGGTGATTTTGCAGCAAGAACTCTTTCTGGATTAGCCAGGATTGCCTGTTTTGGGGCAGAGGCTGTGTGCCTCCAGCTGACGCCTTCTAAGACTGACCTTAGTTATGGCATTTAAGGTCAAACTTGAGAAGAAAACTACTAAAAAGGGATCAAAGGACTGAACTGGGATTGAGCAAGAGGGTATAAAGAGCATGAACGCTTCTTAGAGAGGCTTCTGTAAGGCTTCTGTAAGAACTCTTCCTCTGGTTGCTGTGCCGCAGGCTTTATTATAAAGGGTCATAGAAATAGAAGTGCCAAGAATGGGACAGGACTTACACAGCCACAGTGTATTTTGTTGAAATTCCCAGCAGTGCTTCAGGTACTCCAAGATTCCTTGGACAACTGCAGCTTAACTCACAGCACAGCTTTCCTAGGAGCAGAAAACTGCTTCAGCTATGGGTCTGCACTTCCTCCCCAAGATCCTTCTTGCCTGTAGCACTGTATAGGGTGCCTGCAAGAAGTGTACATCAGTTTAGAGCCTGAACAAGGCCGTTAATTGTTCTTGCTTTCAATGGGCTGGCAGCATGTCCTCTTGCAGCTGTTTAAGTAGTAGTAAAATAGTTTGACAGTGATCAGGGTTCCCTCATACATGTTTTCGACAAATGATAATTCTTAAAAGGGTAGGCATGGTTTCCAGATGTCAAGGAGGAGGACACGTCCACAGAAAGGCTGGCAGGTACATTGTGCGCTCCTCGGGGTTGTGCTGTTCCTTGCCACCTGCCCACAGAGATCATCTATTGTTGGTGCTGGGGAAACTGACTGCATAGATCTGATGGCTTGTAGGGTGATGGAGACCCTTGGTGGCCTCAACTCACCTTTGGACCTCACCTTAGGAGCATGCCATGAGATATGCATACTACCGAGGCTGCTGATCTGTGGAACACCAATGTTTTGAAGGGGAGGTTCTGGTGCACTAAGTCCCAAGACTTACTCGCAGATAAGAGACTGAATAAACGCTATGGTTAACAAGTACACTGCTCCGAGAGTCCTTCGGTTACTCACCCTTCTCCATATCTCCATAATAATTCAAAAAACCCCCACTGTCTTGATTTACCATTTACGTTTGGATTACATTTTTCTAATCCACGTTGGAATGTAGGTCAGTATGTTTCTCCTGGATCCACACGCCATAAGCAGGAATAGGCCAGAAAGCCCCTTGACATTTCCCGCTCACAAATCTGTCTGATGTGTGCAAGTGAGGCATTTATGTTTGCAGACAGCTTTTGGCTGTGCTTTTCCCGAAAGTATGCCACGTTACATTGGGGGTAAATGTGATGCAGTCAAGATCCTTTGGAGGATGAACGAAGTTACGGTGTAATCACCTGGTCAGCACAGAAGAAAGTTGGTAGAATCTGTCAGCTTGGAGAACTGGAAGCAGACTGGGGAGGGATGTTTTCGTTTTACAGCTGTGGTGAATGCCTCAGCTCCAGTTTGAGGTTGCAGCACCAAACTTCATGGCATTTCAAGTAATTGCATGGATGTTAGAAAAATAAAGTCGATGCTTAGGCAGAAGGGGTTTCTTAATCTTAGTAGTAAAGCTGGTGTTGTTGCTATAAAAAGAAGAAAAAAGTGTGCAGTTTCAAGTTGAGGAAGATGTGATTCTCTAACTGTGATTTAATGTAGTTCAAGAATATTGTTGAGTTGTGAGGGAGAGGAAATGTTTACACTTAAGTAAGTGGGTTTTGGTGTTATTTAAATAACTTCTCTAAACCTGAACTTTTTAATGATAGCGATAGTAACTGCTGGCAACTGTGAAAGTGATCTATTGGTGATAAAGATATTACCTTCAGAGGACACATGCTTGCTTCTTATTTTGGCATAGCCCATCCTTATACTTCAAAAGGTATCCCTCATAACCGTGGGACACAAAAAAAAACCCCAACAAAAACATTCTTGCCTGTGACTATAGAAGTAAATTAATCCAGAGGCAGGCTTGAGTTGTAGACACTGAAAATTTGGAGTTGATAGATTGCACTTTGGGTCTCTCTCTCTTCTCTCTGCTTTCACTATCACCTGTTTTTTTCTTTATGCCTCATAGTCATGATGATTTGCAGTCCTACTTCAAATGCTGCACATTTAATTAGTTTTTAACTAACCTTTAAAAATATTTAAGACCTTTTAAACCAAATTTTTCCCCCTCTTTGTTTAGAACACATGTGTACTGTGGTGTATTTTGATGACTGCATGTCAATACATCAGTGCAAGATCTCTTGCGAGTCCATGGGAGCATCCAAATACCGGTGGTTTCACAACGCCTGCTGTGAGTGTATTGGGCCAGAATGCATCGACTATGGCAGTAAAACTGTAAAATGTATGAACTGCATGTTTTGAAGCAGGAAAATTGTAATACAGCAATACTGAGGCCAAAGTAATCTCTCTCAGTTAGAGATGAGGATTGCAAATACTGCATTTTGGTGGAGTGCCTACTGGTTGCAATTAAATGTACCTGATTGAAAGAAGGTGTATAAAATCTGAAAACTTTTTTTTTTTTTTAATTCATGTAAGCAAGGCTAACTAGTAGAAGTTTCAACACTATGTTTTAAATTTATTTTTCTTTACTTCTGCTCAAATGGTACAGCCATGCTCATCCTTGCCGTTCTGATTGTTTTCCTTTGATTTGAAAGTATTGACTATACTGTTTTTCAGAATGTAGTACTATATGTAGTAGTTTAGAGTAGGGAAACCTTAGAATATGGTAATGAGATTCCCATCATCTAAGTTCAACAAATAATTAAATGGCTGCTAGGTTGGAAGGGAGGAGTGGTTGTTCTTTAGGGGCTGGTTTTTCTTTGTTTTAGTTTCTGTTTGGTTTTTTTGCCTTTTTTTTTTTTTTTTTTACTTTATCACCTTCCAGTTTTTGAGCTTAGCCTTCTATTGTGAAAATGGTATTTGGGGAAAAAGAAAAATTCACGCTTTCTCTTAAAGTTCAATGCATGGGCTGTCATGGATAAAATCCTAACTTCTTAGAAGGGCTGCCCAACAAAACACTATGTATGGGACACTTTTCTTCCAAGTTTCATTTGCCCTGGTCTCATAAGTACATTGGGGCTTGTGTTGCATAATTTATATATTAAAAAAAAAAATCTTTCAGTCTTCTCTTAGATACCAAAATAAAGCTGTTAAGTGCAGTTGCATCTCCCTCCTTTTGCACTGTTCTCTAGGGTTGCTTACTCCCTGAACGTTCAGTCCAGTAAAGGAAACATGAAAGGTTATTATGGATGTAATGACTAAATGAATAAAGAAGAATGAAACATCATGCACTAGCAAGTGGGACAGGGTTACCAGTTGAGCAGTTGGCAGTAGGCATGTTCCCATTTAGTAGTTTGCTGTGAATATTTATTCCAAAATATATATTTTTTTTTTCTCCCATGAAATGTTGTCACTGAAGAAGGAGAGATATGTCCACAAAGGCAAAATTAGAGTGTTCTGAGTTTAGAACATTCTGTCCATTTTTCTAAGTCAGAGTTTTAATATGATGACAGTTACATAGCAGTTACTACGACCCAGTTAGGTCTCCATTGATAATGGTACTAAGTACAAGAATAAAGTGTATGAGTAGTTAATGATCAGCTTTTGGTATTTATAATGATGTGGGTTTTAACTCCTTGAATTTTTTTTAATTGTATATGTGCATATGCACACACAAAAAAGAATTAGACTATTCATGTTTCTCTCACTAACCTCAGTCTAGAGGGACTAAACTGTTTTCTAGTCGCACCTGTCTGTACCGTGTACAAATGAAAGCAGTCATTTTAAATTTATTTTGTTGAAAAGTTTGCCTGAATGGTTTTTTCATGTTTTTTCTCATTGATACAGTTCTTTCAGTATGATGAAATAATAATAATTAAAAAAATCTATTCTTGTCAAATAACGTTACATTCCTCAGTCTCTCTTTCAGCTATAAAGAAGTACTTGAAAGATGAATGTTTATTGTTTTGAACTAGTGGATAATGGAATACCTTCATAACTTTAAACTTGCAATTAAGTGATAAATCATAGACATGAACAGAAAACTTAGCTTATCATGAAGGAGTTGTTCTTCCTATATTTGACAATTCACGTTATCTTTTCTTCTGCTTGAGTTTCTTAAAATGAATGAAGAGAAAGAATATGTTACAGTAGCTGTGACTGTTTTTAGCTGGGGGGCGATGCATCATCGTTCTTGACCAAGATAGGAGACATGGAGAAGAATTGCCTGAGGTCATTAGCATGCTTCGGATTCTTGCAATGTTAAATTATTGGAAACATCATGGTAGTTCAGAATCTTCTTGGGGAGGGAAAAAACAGGGCTGATGTTTCTGGTCAGGCACCTGCTGCCCCATGGATCTGTGACACCATCTCCATTTACATCATCAGAATTTCACTGTGAGGTCAAGTCAAGGGAACAGCAAGGGAGGGGAGCGGGAGGGAATTTGGGACCGGCCCAACAGGTGTCCAGGAAACACTATGGGGAAGGGCGTAAAAGTGTAAATACAGTTGTCTGTAATGGCCTGAGAGTAGGCAGCGAGGATGCACACTTTCTGGGGCTTGCCTTGTTTTTTGTAATTCCTGATGCTGTCAAGAGGTTGCTGTAACTGTTGCATGTATGCAAATGTCATACAGCAACATCCAGTGTATTTTATTATGATGAGTGTTTAAGAGGTATTTTAATAAAAAGACATTACTTGTTCATGTGTTTTCTTTCTCATTATTTTCTCGGGGCACATGTTACCAGGAAGCATAGTATAAAAGTTACTGATCTAGATGAATGAAATAATACAGAGAATTATTAAATCTTCAGCAGTTTTTTCCAAAACTAACATTGTAGTTGCCTTTTAAGTTTTTTCTTTATACATAAATCAAGAAAATAGAATTTTATTAATAGTCAAAATGTTCTTTCTGACAGAAATCTAATCATTTTGGAAGGTTGTTTATTTAGTCTTACTCTATTTTGCAAGAAAAAAAAAAACATTTATTTTGGGGGCTCTTCTTACACCTAGGTCTGGATACCAGCAAACCATCACCTACCTAAGTGCTTTAGAATACTTACGAACATGCTTTAAAAACTTGTCTGGCTAGGAATCTTCAGCCAGTTTTATCGCTGTCCTTCGGGATAGAATTGTGAATTCTATCTGAACTTAAAAGGAAGGAAAAAAGGGAATGCATACAGTAAGGAATTATACAAATCCCTAGTCCCTTGGGGTTCTGACTGAGAAGGGGTTGAAGGCCTTTTGTTATTCTGTCTCTAAAAGTAGAGGTTTTTGTTTAGTTGCTTTGTTTTAGGGGTTTGGTTTTTGGGGTTTTGTGGTTTTGTTTTGTTTTGTATCTCCCCACAGGCACTTGTTGCTCCTAAATTTCAGAAGCATTGACACCATGCAGAGAGAGTGAGTACAATGGCCATAACGTGATGTTGCTTTCCTGTCATTTGTTAGGGTTCCTGGCTTGCTTTTAGTACCTTTAATGGATTTCACATCTAGTACTTAAAAATGAATATCGGAACACCTGCTTGTATCTCTAATGATCTATCTTATGATCTCTCTCCATCCCAAAATTATGGCTGCTTTGATACCTGGCTCCCAGCTCCCATCTTGCTGGCTGGCTGGTCTGGCTCAATGTTTGCTGGCGATCGCACACTGACACACAGACCCACGCAACACGCACGTGCTCTGGTCTCTCCAGCCACGGGCACCTGAGGCGCGCAGGCCCCTGTGACCTGTGGTCCCATCTCCATTGACTCGCACTTATATCTCCATGCACACAGCATGGAGACCCCCTCACCCAGGAGAAGAGTTTAATGAGAAGACAGGACAGACGGTGGTGATGAGGTACCTGCAGGGCATGGCCGGACAAGTGTACTGACCACAACCTGTTTGCAGCTCACTGGCCCCTTTTATCTTCTTATCCCTCTTTTTTCCCCATCTTTGTTCCTCCCCAAGCAACCCTGATCCCCCTCCCCTTCCCTGCCTTTGGTCCTTCTGCTACAAGTGCTGTAGTAAGTCGTGCACGATCCCAAAATGCTCTTCCCCTGCATCGCAGGAGTTCCCATACTCCTGTAGGCAGTGACCCCACCTTTCTAGGTGCTCTGGAGAGCTGCTCCCGCAACTCACAGTGATGGGTATCACCCCTGGCCCATGGGCTGATGGCAGTCATGGGACAGCCCTGGGAGGGGCTCATTTCTCTGGGTACCGGGTTGGGGTTCCCCCACCTGCTGTTGTGCCACTGCACTCCTTCGTGCTCATGGAGAGGAGCGTTGATCACATACATAACCTAACGTTTTTTGCTGATTATAATGTCTGTTGGGTTTTGCCAAAGAAACACTTGTTTTGCCATGTGCTCTTGGCCTAACATCTCACCAAGCAGTACATCGTTAAAGTTTGTGCTACTCAGATAGCAAAACATACTTAGATACAAGACATTGCAAGGAACAAAGCAGATACCTTTCAAACAAATCTAAGAGGTAAGGCTCCCAAACCCCAAGTTTTTAATATACTCTTCATTGCATAAGTATTTTTAATTTTTCTTCTTATTGCAAAGATCTTAGAATGGTGTGACTCCGTAGTGTTCACGGGAGGTGTATAGGCAGAGTTCAGTGTCATATACCTCTTTTGGCTCTCTTTTCTCCTGCTGTGTGGCGGTACTTAAAAATAACTATAGGGTTTTTTTCCCAAAACCCATTATCTATTTCTTCTAGCTTTCCTTTGTTTATTTAGGCTCTTGTCGTGTTGTGTATGTGTTTCTGTATGTGGCCAACCAGTTTCTTTCATAAGCTACACCTCTGTATGACTGCTGTGTATTCCTTTATTGCTAATGAGAATTACATAGTGTGTCTAAAGCTATTCGATGGTAGTACAGCCCATGTAGACTCCCATCTCTCCAAGACAAACTCACCCCCAAAACCAGCTTTCTTGAAGTAGCAGTATAACTGAGAGGGAAGGGGAAGGAATTATTCATTAGTTGACAGAGCTGTGCCTTTTCCCCCTTTTTTTCCTGAGAAAATGCTTTCTTAAGCTCCCTTCCATGATTATTTTATTACATTTATGAGGCTCAGGTACACCAGCAAGACTGAATTACAAGGCAGAATGCTCACCACCTCAGAATCCTTGCTTGACTTTGTCCTTAAAGCAGTAAGAATTTACAGAGTGAATGTGGGGCACGGAGGGTGTAAGAAAGTGCCTCGGTCTGCGTAAGCAGGCCTCAGACCACAATGAGTTTTGTATGTCAGAAGTCATCCAAGTGTGTTTCACATGGCAGTAAATTGGTTTAGTCAGCACTGCACACAATCACTTGTTTGTCTTCAAAAAATGGGAGAAGATTCATTCTGGGTTCATTAGCTGATGGGACCATTGTGCATGAACTTGGGTTGGCAACAGCCTCTGATAATCCTTATTCTTCAGAGCAGAGAGCCTCTGGCGACCGCTTCAAGCAGAGATCCTCACAGGCAATCATCTCGAGTTACTATGGGATGTTACTGAAGTAATCTCTCTCTCTTCTTTTGCCAGAAGTATAATAATAGCCTTTGTATAACAAAAAAAAAAAAAAAAATCAGCTGCGATGTTAAGTTAAATACACCGGTAAGCCCTTGCTGTTAAGCTGTTTCTTCTGGAGGGGAGGAGGTAAATAGGGAGTTGCTGTGGTTATGTCACGCGTTGTGGAGACAATATCTCTGTGCTCCAACACTAATCGCAGTGTTTACAACCCTCCCTTTTGTATTTTTAACTGAATGGCCCAAATTCCTGTGGGGGACCTCTTGCATTACCGCAGGAGGTTGCACAAAGAGCCCATTTGACGGCGACTCAGCAGCGCTGAATCTCAAGCGACTTCAGTGAAGCAGGTGGCACGCTGCCACGGCATTAATGTGCCCAGTAGCCCAGGGATTACGTTTGAGGCTGCGGGAATGAATCGGCCTGCTTCTTACTGAAACAAATCCCCTCGTTGACGAAGGAATCCTGAAATGGATTCAAATTACACAGGTGCCTAACGTGACAGAAAGCTTGCAATGCAAGAGACAAAGAATATGAAATTCCTTTTAACATCCCTGTGAACAGGATGCACGTTGAGAGGGAGATGCGCCTCTTGGCACAGGCCGCCCCGAGCCGCATCCAGAGGGTTTCTCCGTTTTCCTGCGTTGCGGAGAGGAGGCAGGACCCGAGGCAGGCCAGCTTCGTTACGCAAGGCGCGGCCCAACTCGACGGCTGCTCCCGTGTGAGCTGCAAACCTCGAAGTCGGCGGCAACGTTATTCGGAAAGCGGGCGGGAAGCAAACGCCTATAGAGCTGCCTCAGCTCTGCCATTCGGATTAACGTTACGAAGTGCTGTTACCGGTTTCTCCCCGCCGGGGGGATGTCACTCACTGAAGCCGGGGTCCCCTCAGGCAGCCCCCAGCTCCCCTCACGCCCGGCCTCCGGCGCCGGCCTCCCTCCGCCACCGCGGGTCCGGTGGAGGCGAGGGAACAGGGCAGCGAGGTCTCCGACCGTCCCGCACCGCGGCGCGCCCGGCGCTGGGAGTTGTAGTCCGGCGGCCGGAAGCCGCCCTGCTGCCCGCGCCGGCCGGAACTACAGTACCCGCCATGCCCATTGCGCCTGCGCAGAGCGCCTCTCCCGGGCGGGCCCGTCGGCGCAGGCGCCTGCCGCCCCGCGGGGCCGCCCCGTGCCGCGGAGCGAAGGCGGCGGCGCCTGCGCGGTGCGGGCAGCTCGCGCCGCTCCCCGGCCGTCCTTGCCAGCCGGGTGGCGGCGGCGGCGGAATGGGGCGCGAGGCGGGGCCCCGCGCCTGAGGCTGAGGCGGAGCCGCTGCGCCGGCGAGCGGAACCCCGACGGTCAGTGCCCGCGGGCGGGGGGCTCCGGCCCGGGCCTCGGCCGCTCCCGCTGAGGGGCGCGGACGCCGCCTCCGGGCTGGCGGCGGGGAGGGGGGTGGGTGGGTAACGGGCGGGGGGGGGGGGAGGAGGGGGAGCCGCCCCCGCCCCTCAGGCGCCGGTGCCGGGTGGGGGAGGGGCTGGGGCGGGCTGCCCAGAGGCTGGGGGCGGGGCGGGACGGGACCGTTGGGGACTCCGCCCCGCTCTCCCCCCTCACCCGGCCCGGGCCGCTGCCACCCTCCCCCGCCGCAGCGGCTCGGCCCGGCCCGGCCAGGCCGTGCGCCCCAGCGGCGGCTTCTTCGTCGGGCTGCCCCGGAGGGGGAGCCGGCCCCTGTGCGTTGCTTAGGGGCCTCGTCGTCCCTCCTGGCCTTCGGGGAGCGGGCGCCGGGCTCCGTCTGCGCCCGGTTCTCTCGAGCCGCTGTGCGCTTTGCGTCGTGCGGCGCTGTCTGTAGCTCAGGCTCAGCTGGAGCCGCGCTGGGCTGCGGGCTGGCTGCCCGTGAGGTGGTGCTGGGGTTGCTCTATGCGGCGGTCGGGTTCTTTATTCATTTGCCTTCACCTGGAAGTCATGTCTTTTAAAAAACCAGAAGACTCTTACCATTACTGTCTTTTTTCTGCGTCTGGCGTGTTTAACAGTTCTAAGGGTGCTGTGTTTTCTACCTAGTAACGCCATTCAGAAAGCATCTGTTACCGTACATCATGTGTCAGTGTGTGATGTATGAGTACATAAGCAGATCTTACTTTTAAGTGCTTAGGTATGTTAAAACAAACCACAAAGAAAATGCCAGCAATCCACATGGGTAATTTGAAAGTATCTGTTCATGAGAATGGTGTGGGTTCTCCCCCCCCCCCCCCCGTGTCCCTGAGGTTAATGGTCATCCCTAATAAGGAATAATAATAAAACATAATAGGCTAAGGCCTTTTTACCAGTTGCATAAAACAGATGGATTTGTGTAAGTCTTTTGTTCCAGCACTGCAAAACAGCCATAATTGCATTATTATACCTGTTTCTCATCTGGAAAGCACTTGAAGCGCTTAAGGTGCATGTTCAGCATTGCTATAATGCACCCATTCAAGGGTGATGTTAAAGCTCTGTTGGATATGGTGCAGGATTGTAATGGATGTGAATTTATGAGTGAGCTTAAAGAAGAATGGGAGAGAGATCCCTTAGATTTCAGTTTCGATGTCATTTGAGGTGTTGCATACAGCTTCTGATGAATGATGCCATACAGCTTCTTCAGTTCATTTTAGTACAGTCCACGGTATAGTTATGCAGTCAGTGTGACACATACTCTTGAAGGGCTCTTTTGTACAGAGAAGTGAAATAGAAGTAAAAAACGCTTTCGAACTGTTGTGGTTTTGAGTGTTTACTGTTTCTAAGTGTTTGAAATTTACTAAACCCCCTGCTGTAAAGTCATAGGTAGCTAGGTCAGAAATAAGGTGTCTATTATGGAGAAGCAGGGAACTTTTCGTTCCCTGTTCTAGGGATCTCATTTCTGGCTTTGAGAAAATAAGTTGTGTTGTTTAGTCTTCCCATATCTGAAATAGAAGGTAGGAATAGCTGCCTCAAAATTTTAATTCTCCAGGTGCAACTCTGGTATTATTCTGTCTTAGGTAAGGTGTATTCAGGGGTGGAAGGGCATGTTTTGTGGTTTGTTTGGGGTTGTTTTTTTTTTCCCCCCAAAAGTAAGGATTTCACTGTAACACCCTTGGTGTGATTGTAGTTATACAAGGGAAAAAAAGTTTTTCAGTAGGGTAGCTTATTCCATTTCTATATGTGCATGTCTATACCAGAATATATTGTCTTTGTATTGCAGTAACTGCATTCTTGCTTCAGAGCTAAATGGCTTAATTCTGTAGGTGTAGTTACAGCAAAACTGATGTGCATACGCACTGTATCTAACACTTTGGCGTTCTGATCTCAGTTGTACCCTTTAGGCACTTCCCTAATATGCTTTAGCTGTATTTTCTTACAGAAAAGGTTTCAACATTTTCTGAGTAAACACTGCTGTTTCTTACAAGCTGTTTTTAGACTAATATGGAAGATGCTGCTGTTTAGCAGTAAATACCAACAAATGCAAATCTGCTTTCCTTCTGTAAAGCTTGGTGTCATGTAGCTGGCCTCAAAATGCCAAAATAGAGTATGACATTTATATTCAGTTTATTGTATGTCTAGTATAATGCACTAAGCTTTTCTCTGAACTAATGCATCTGATTATTTTGAATCAGTGAATGATTCACTACCCTTAAACTAGTCATGGTTTGCCATGTGCTTGCTTCAGATTTTCACCTAAAGAATTCATCAGCTCTTTCTGCTGTTCACCTGAGCCTCATGGACCATAGTTTTCAAATTGTTGCTCAAAAAAAAAATTTAAAAAAAATCAAATGAGCCCATAGTTGGGCTGGAAGTAGCCTGTGGGAGGCTTGCACTTAGGCTGCATCCCCAGACATGGTGATGTTGAGAGGAGAAGTGATTGCTGTCTAAATAACAATTACATCTTCTGCCTGCCATGGCTGAAACCAGAAAGGTAAGGATGTGGGTGGATTTTGGAAAAAGGAAGGGTATGACTCCTTTCCTGTCCATACTTATCCTCCCCATCCCAGCCATCCCTCACCTTTTGGGCTTGACATGAGTGAATACAAACTTGGTTGAAGCTGTGAAGGTATAGTAGAGTGAAAGAGCCTTTGATGTTGGCGGCAGCAACAGCAAACCTTCGTCTCTGAAGCTGAGTAACAGCAGGGATCCCGTGCTCCCTGCTTCCAGTTTTTCTTTAGGCTGCAGCAGAAAGTCGGGGATGACTGCTTACTTGGGACAGCTGCTGGGAAGTGGGATGGCAAGGGATGTATATAACTGCCCAAGTAAGGAGTGGTGATCCAGTAAGGCTCACACAACACTCAGCTCAAATATATCCAAAGAGGTTATGGTTTATTCTGTCCTGTTACTAGAAGATAGCGTACTAGGAAAAATTATTTTATTTAGGTTTCATCAGTAAACTGCTGTGACAATTTTGAACCAGTAGGGAAGAATTTCTGCGAAAGATAAATACAAAGTACAGTGGCTTTAGCGGATAAAGTAATTTATTAAGAAGGTAAAAAACAAAGTTAATACCTAAACAAAATATGTCTAACCAAAAATATCTGGGAAATATAACTGGTGTTCTTAGTGTCAATTATTATTAGTTGTGCATTGAAAAAGCAGAAGACATCTTTTTTCTTGTCTAATCTATGAATTCCAAGTATGTGTGGGAGACTGAGATCTACAAATTCGAAAACATGAGATCACAGTGTTTAGGAGCAATCAGTTCACTGCCTACAAGTAGTATTTCCTTTGGTAAGTAAATAAGATGTATTTAAATAGAGAACATGATTTGGTATTTTTTTCCTTGTATAGCTTCTGTAATACTAAGTAAACAAAAGTACAGATAATGAACATTTCCCAGTTTGTTCCAGAAGCAGCTTGGCATAACATCCTGACTAAAAAATAGCAACTAATTATTTAATAAACACAGAATTTTATAATAATAAAGAAGTGCTTACCAGTTGCTAAAACAATAATAATGTAAATAGCGCGAATTAGTGTTGTATGTAGCCCAGTTTAAAAAAAGATTAGTAGAGAAAATGTTATGTTTAGTTTTAAATAATCAAATTCAATATTGTCTTCTATGTGCACAATTAAATCATGCAGTTGTTCTGATATAATAGTAATTGGAGGGCGTGATGTAAGTCACTTCATCCTCATTGGTGTGCCCTTAATTGTTGATAGTTTGTCATCTGTCCATTTGATTTAAGTGCTGGGAAGATATGTAGAAATATAAACCTCACGCCATCAATGCAACTATAAAATGTCTTTAAAAGAAGGTTTATGGTCCTTGGTGTTACCGATTAATTTACGGTATGAGCTTGTATGTAGTCCCTGGCTTGCTTCCATCTGGCTACTGTCTTTTGTGGAGGAAGCAGGGAATGGCTTAATGATTCTTGCCAGCTACAGCCCCACGTGAAGCACAGCGCTGGGGAAGACCTCACGTACGTGTGCAGAGGTGCACTATTTTAGCTTGGAGGGGGGGGGATATGCTTTTTCATAGAAGTAGATGCTGCCCTCTACTTCAGTGCGATGGAAGGGGCAGCTTTGCAACTAGTAGGAACAGATTTCTCATTTGCACACTGCCTTCTTTATTTTCCTTCTTGCTTACAAGGAGCTGAGCTTTTTTAGACTGGCTATTTTGGTCTCTGGAGGCGCACAAGGAAAGAAAGGGATGAGTGATGGCTGCTTGTGTGAGGTGGGAAGGGGCCAGATGGCTGCTGTAGAGGAAGAGCGAGGAGCGAGTGCTCGGTGGTAAGGTTTGAGATTCCAAATCAGAACTCAAGTTTGGACCAACCTGAAAATTATTTTAAGGAAAATAAATTTAGTTTCAGGTTGGTTGTTTTGTACATTTGCTAGCAGTGAATAACTCTTCAATCAAGTCAATTCATGTAGTTACGTATACATAAAATGTATTTTTGTTTCATTTTTGTCCTCTGTAGTATGAAAATTTCACGTTTCTATGATCTAGCTTAAGCCAGTGCATGAAGTTTGCTTCCTGTTTTACAGTTTCAGTAGGATCCCTGGGCTTCTGTGTTACGAGTAACTGAGCTTCGTGCTAGAAGACAGACATCTGGCAGGAAGGAACTCTTGGGACTGAGCATAGATCTCTGGTACTACCAGAGCTTGAGCTGGATACGTAATTTTTAAAAACACAATGTATGATGATAATACTGTTAACTTGACACTTGTGGAAAAAGAGCTATCACCGTGACAAAAATTGCAACTTCTCTTTTTCACAGAAAATTTAGTAAGAATTCTGCAAGGATATCACTTCTCTTTAAAACCATACCTAACTTTTTAAATTAGGAGTTACACCTAAGAGTTAGAAGCTATAATTTTGATGGTTTTTTTTCTATAATGACTTTTGTGAAATTTAACATTTAACTTGCCCTGGTAATTAGGCTTATTGCTACTTTAACATTTCTACCCTGTCAAGTGTGCTTTTTAAAGATAAGCATCAGCAGTCAAGGTGCAGAATTTTTTTGGACATTGCAATGAAAATAAATTTTCACTGATTTTTATTAGCATGAACTACATTGAATGCTAAATGTAAATTCTAATGCTAAAATGCCAGCAATAAAACTCTCTCATTTCATAGTATTAGTAGTGTTTTTCTGTCATGTTACTATGGAAGTCCATAATTCTTGGTTATTGTTTTCCTCTGTCCGATACACTGCTTTCACATACTTAATATTGAGTGTATTAATTTAATATTGCCTGATGTAAGATAATTAAATTGGCAGATATTTTACTATATTTGTAATAATCTAACTCCAGTAGATTTTAATATTGTGAACCAGATGCTATATAAAAGGATAATGCTAATCTGTACAGAACCTAAAATACCTTTTTTTCTTTTTTTTTTTTTTTTAATTGGATTTGAAGAAAAGTATCATCTGACACACTCCTCTCTTAATTTTTAATTGTGGTTGCTTCAAAGGCCATGCTGTTCTTTTAAGGTAGCCTAAAGAGCTTTTCATATTTGATGGGATTTTTACTTGATTGAATGGACTAAAAATGTAAGAGTTTGGGAGGGGGAAAAAAAAAAAACAACTGATTGAATAGATTTACCCAGAAACTCCTTGGATATTTTCAGTCTAGTGGTTTTAGCTTTTCTTGTTCTTTAGATGCTTTAATCTTTACAAATTCTGTAAGTTTTCTTTGTGTGGGCCACTTGCAAGCTAATCTTAGATGCAGAGATCTTTCACAGGTCATGCTTCTGAAGTTTTAATCCTGAAATTTGGGGTTGCAGTTCTCCAAAATTTATACAACTCATACCACTGGTGATCAGGTGGTTTTTCTATCAGTCATGTTTTGAAATGATTTTAAAAGTTGTTGGAGGAAATGAAATGCAACTTTGCAGCTGAAAGAGGTAGCGATGAATATGTGGAGTTCTTACTTTGTTGTCTAGATGGTTCAGTAAATTAATGTGACTGACATACTAAGATGTAGATTGAAATTCGAGTTCCTCAACAAAGATAATTAAGAAGAACTAATGTTCTGGCAATGTCTATCACAAACGTATCTTGGAGTATGCCAAAATCTATATACTCTACCAAAAAACAATGGAGAAGTGACATCAGTTGTTACCTGCAGCACTCTTTTTGTGTGCTACAATTTTATGATATTTTATTTATTTTATGATAAAATTGGCTAACAGTTTTCTGTTATGGCTTGGCTTCTTTTGATGGCTAGTTCTTTATAAATCCTTCCTTTGTAAGTAAGTTTTTAATAGGCTATTTCAGTCAGACTTTGAAGCCATCTAAAAGATACACAAACGTCTGTCACAGAAGTTTGCAGTTAGTGCATATCATTAGAACAGTCAGTTACAGATGCATATTTTTTAGTACTTAAGAGTAAGAATTTCACCACTCTTAAAAATGCCTTGTACTGGCGGAGGGAGTTTATTTTCTTTTTGGGGCAGGGGGAGCACAATGGCACTATTTGTCTTATATATACTAGGGCTTCCATTAAACTACCTACACTAATTTTATTTAAAGCAGAATGATTTTTCTTGTGTAGACAAGGCTGCACAAGAGATTTGGGAATGGCAGTAAGAACTTGTTTGGTTCTGTGCTATCAGATACTGAACTACTTTGCCAGCTGTGAAGCATACGTATTTTTAGTGTCTATTTGTGTTACTATTCTGTTTGTTTTTATTATATTTGGCAAGTGAATTGAAAACAGCAATCATTGTGTATTTCATAAGGTATGTTTTTTATGATACTCTGAAGCCATAGGATTGCCGAAAATTACTGTATTACATGCTACGGACTGAGCTGGAGCTTGTTTTAGAAAATATACATGAATTTAATTTTAAATTCTAAGGATGTTTATACATTTTTCTAGAAAGCTGGTGTTTCACGTGAGTTTTCTGGTAAGGCTGTTTGGCTATGTAAATTGGCATGGAAGACAAATGTCATGAACTTGTGGGTCCTGCTGCTGTTTCAATAATTGGTAATTTAACTGATCAGTCTTCCCCGTAGTTGCCTCTGAAGGAGCCTTTGCTGACTGTGGAGGCAGATTCCTGCTTCCCAGCCGTTCGCCACAGAGAGGAACCCTGGAGACCAGCTGCTGCCTCAAGCTGGGTGGTGCCACACCTTGCCTTGAACATATTTGTGAATGTTTTCAGTGTTCACACGCATGACGTTTTGCAACATCTCAGCCCTGGAGGTGGTGATGCTAATCATAATTAATAATCTACTGAGCTTATAAATATTTAAATTGACTTTCCCTTTGGGTATTGAGTGAATCTGGGGCAGAGGTGGAAAACAGAACTTGTTAATCCCAGTTCTGCATATGGTTCTGAAAAAATAACTAAAAATTTAGGAATTTACAGAAAGGCTAAATACATCATGTGGTCTTGATGAAGAGTTGTCATTGACATTGATGGGAATACATCTGAAAAGAGATGATACAGTCCTCTTCTTGTGTGGAAATTTATATACCGTGGTAAAAAAAAAAAAAAAAAGATAATTTTCTTTTACATATAGCATGAGTTTGACAGACATTGGCATGTATTCCAGCAGGTTGCACTGCTGTAGACGTAACATGGATCAATAAAACTATTATTTTGTTGGCATGGCTCAAAACAGATCTCCAAATGAAATAAGCTACCTCAGAAAACAAACTTTTGGTGGGTAAAACTGCATCTACAATAAGGCTTTGCTAAAAACTGCTGTGCTGGGAGCATGGAAACATTATACTCCTATCCATTATAGTTAATTTGGGAAAATGTTTGCATGCAACCCAATCTCCAGTTGATTTCACTCAATATGGGCCTAATAAAACAACTGGTGAAGGCAGAAGGGGAGGCTTTCCTTTTACTTTGGTTCCTAGGTCAATAGCCACTGATGTTAGCTTGATAATATACAGGGCTCTCTAAGCCAAAAACAAAGGTGCTACAGATAGACGTAGTTATCAAATAATCACTAAAAATAATCAGCAGATAGACATAGTTATTAAATAATCACTAAAAATAATCAGAGAAGCTGTTACATAAACAGTTTTTCTAGATCAAAGTCTGTCTTTACTTTTCCTTTCTGCTGTTACAGTAGAATGGGTTTTATCTTAACCACCATAGTTCTGTTTTAGTTTAATATTCACTAGAAGTTGGATCTGATTTGCTGGTGTTACATTGGAACATGCAGGGTTTTAAACATGAAAAAAAATAAAATGTGGAAACTGATCATCTGTGTCATGTATCACACTATGAGGAGATCCAAGCAAAGCTGTTCTTAGTTTTTCCTTATGTTATAGAGTTGTCAGTTCAAGTGACAGCCTGTAATTTATAGATCTCTTCGTCTGTGTTCAATACATGGTGGCAAAAATTCACTGTAAAGCGCAAGAAATTTAATTTTCACAGTTTTAACCCTAAAGGTTTGTGTGTCGTTAATATACTTTCAGAAAATGCTTATTTCTGGGAATGATAAGGCCTTAAAATTGAATATTCTTTGCCTTTGATAAGGTAAACTAGATTGTTCATACCGACCTCCCAGTTAAAGGATTATGAAGTGACTTCTGTAAAATGAACTTAATGCTGTTTGACAATTCTATGAATAAAATAATGATTACAAGTCAGCCAATTCAGGGAAGCAGCATGGTACTTCTAATTGATTTTTCTACATCCAGTCTAAAAGATAACATCTCAATAATGGATTAAAAAGCGACACTGTCTGGATTCAGCATGCAGTACTTCATGCAGCGTGCGAGCTCTTTGTCATTTGCTTTACGTATTAAGCAGGTTTATGCAGTTGACAAAGTATAGCTAGGCTTTGTCTGTACTAAACTCAGTGTGCTAGTAGGTGGTAGCAAGTGGCTTTTAAAGGACAAACCAGCAGACACAAGTTAAGCGATATTTGTAGGGGGGCATACCCGTTCTGGTTTCGTTGGAATTGGCACGGATAAGAACAATGGTGGTAACGCAGCGGCATTGGCATTTGCCTGTACGCGTCAGCTGAGGATGTTCCCAAAAGTTCCACAGAGCTTGAACTCTGCCTGCTGGCAGGCGCCTCACGATGTGTTATGTGTTCCTGCATCTCTGCTGCTGACGTTGCTTTTTGTCAGGTGCTGTTACAGAAATACCAGTGTGTTGCAGTACACATTTCTGGTGTGTAGGCAGGTCCCAAATTTGTTGCCAGTGTTAAATCCAAGGCAAAGTGTCTTTAATATTTGCTGTTTACCCTTGTCATTTCTAGTATTTTAGCATGTGTTAGCTAATACACTCTTAAAAAAAACCAAAAACAAACCCACAAAAAAACCCCAACCACACCAAAACAAACACAAAAAACAAAAATAGGCTATATATAGCCTTAGATTTTTTTTAATTGGGTGATGGAACTGAGTGTGCAGAGCTCTGGCCTCTCTGGAAAACTGGATTCTGTTCTCCATTGCGTGATCTGTCATGGTCAGTCTGTAGATGCTCTTGAAAGAATAGCAGAAATGCTTAAAACTCCAGTCAAATATTTGAAGCCAAATCTGTTGACTTCTCTTCTGCTTCGTTGTGTTTTTTTTTTCACTCTGATGATTAGCACTTGCTTTTATAACAGCATTTGTAGTACATTCAGCTCAGGGTATTGTGGTGTTTTTTTAACTGACTCCACTAAATGAGCAGCTGTTCTTAAGTTGGCTGAGTTCAGGTACTGGAGTGTGACTGACGATGCCATAGTTGAAATCTCTGATATGGGAAATTTGTTATTAAATAAACCCAGCCCCGGAACTGATAAAAGTATAAAAATTAGTCTTAATTTGCTAGATCATCAATTGCTGTATGACTTGCTGCAGACCTTTGGTGACTAGGGATTAGACAACTCCTTGAAAGACCTGTCAGAAAATGTGAATTGTATAAAATTTGTATATAGTCCTGAAGGCAAACAAAACCTGAGGTGATACTATGTTTATAGTGATTGTTAAAAAAGTAAACTGCACACCTTTTATTGCATTTTCCTCCCTGCCCCTGTTAAGTGGTAAAAGTAAAGCTTTCTGTTCTGTTTTACAAGGATTAGTGCTGGCACGAGTGGGAATTTGGAGAGGTGGACAGGAGAAAAGGGACAGGGTTGTCACACCAGGAATAATTCTAAGGCCAATCTAAGCAATAGTGGGTATTATATATGATGTACAATGTGACATTTTTCAGAATATAGGAGAGTTTGATACATTTGCAGGAGAGTTCGTGTTATTCAATTCAGCTCTCAATAGTTTAGCCCTTATCAAAAGTTACTATGTTTTCGTTTGGGCTGAAAATTGCTTGGTTAGGTTTCTTAGGCTGGTATTTAAAAATTTAAACAAAATGCTCTAACCAAATTCTTTCAAACTATTTCTGAGAATTAAGCTAGCCAGAAAGAAAATCTCTTTACCAAAACATTTTTATTTACAGTAATCTGACAAACCTTTTTAATGCTAATTGCATTTTAGAGTGGTGTCCTGGTTTAACCCCAGCCAGCAACTAAGCACCACGCAGCCGCTCGCTCAGCCCCCCACCGGTGGGATGGGGGAGAGGATCGGAAGGGCAAAAGGGGAAAACTCGTGGGTTGAGATAAAAACAGTCTAATAACTAAAGTAAAATAAAAAATAGAACAGTAGTAATACAAAGCAAGCGGTACACTGTACAATTGCTCACCACCCGCCGACCAATGCCCAGCACGTCCCCCAAGCAGCGACCGAACCCCTCCCCGGCCAACTCCCCTGCTTATATACTGAGCATGACGTCACGTGGTATGGAATAGCCCCCCCCCGGCCAGTCTGAGTCAGCTGCCCCGGCTGTGCCCCCTCCCAGCCTCCCGTGCCCCTGGCAGAGCATGGGAAGCTGAAAGGTCCTTGACCAGTGTGAGCGCCATTTAGCAAGTACTTAGCACTACTTAGCAAGAACCAAAACATCAGTGTATCATCGACATTGTTCTCAACCTAAACCCAAAACACAGCCCCATACCGGCTACCAGGAAGAAAACCAACTCCATCCCAGCCGAAACCAGGACAAGTGGAAACCTAAATTTGGCTGGGGATGACCTCCCAAGTTTCCTTGCTTATGTGTGGATCATAGTTTTCAGAAGCCTTAATCAGAATTGAATGTGGGAGAAATAGAAGGTGGCAAGGGAAAGCCTGGGAAACAGTGGGCAGCCAAAGGGAGAGATTAGATGAGGCACTGGGTGTGGAGAAGAGAAATGGTGAAGCTGAAGTTGCACATGTTTAGGTGCTGAACACCTGCGTGGTGAGGAGGAGGTTGTGAGAGGGAAGAGGTACAGTCCTGTTGGTGGAGGAACTGGGCTGCAGGAGAGGGGAATGAAGAAACTAGTGGAGAGGGACTGAGCCTGGGAAGCAGTGGGAGTAGACCACAGAATGGGAAACTAGTGTACTGGGCTTGAGTATGGTTAGGGGAGGAATTGGTACTGGGTTACTTTGTGGCGACAAGACCATGGGAACCAGGAGCAGGATTCACAAGGGGTAAGACTAGAGAATCGTGAACAGTGGACCAGCACTTTCCCAAGAAGTCTAAAGAATGAGGAGTTATTCTCTGGGTGGGCAGGAGCCGTTGTGATGCAGGTAGCTGATCAGTCAAGATACTCCTGCAAAAGTCTGGCCTGGTTACAAGACAGTTATTTCCAAGAATGCCTCTTACATATCTGGTTGTGATCATAATATAATGCACCATTTTGAAGCTGCTTCCATGGCAGTTGATTTAGCTGAGGAAAGACATGTGGGGGGGCTTGCTGAGATATTCCTGAAGGATGGGAATGAGCATGGGAGCCACGTGTTAGCATAGTTCATGTAACCTCTGTGTACGGCTTTGGTCGTTAGCCTGTAACGAAGATTTGTGCCTAGGCTTTTCTCCTAGACTACCTGCTTTAGCTTGCTCTGGAACAGACAGTGGGATGTGAACTGTCACAGCATGCCTCACCAGGGAAGCAGGGTGTCAGTGTGACACCAGTGTGACAGCATAGCCAGTGCAGGAGGCAGTCATGGGACAGGGGCTTTCCCTATGTGCTTATGATCAGTCTCTTTTCAGGTGTGTTGTCTCTAGAGCAAAGCACTTAAGTCTCCCCAGGGGATCCAAGTTTTGTCTTCCCCAAGATGTCTGTTGGAAACAGCCTGTGAATTACATACTGATGGAGCTCTACAGAATTTGTAGACTAGAGGCTATGATACTTTGCCTGAAGTGAACCCAACTGGAAAGCATATGCTACCACATATCTGGAGGTTTTATCTTCATGTGGTTATGAGACTTTATCATAATGTTATCAGAAACCTTGTTTCTGATATTTCTAAAATGTCTAGGATATTATTTAAGGTTGGCTCTCTACTGAATGGATTAATGAAGAGCTGAAATACCTTCAGTAATAAGGAATAACCTGGATACTGCTACATATTCTGAATGTGAGCTGGCTCCTGTAACAGTCCACTCAAATACGGATGTCGTCTATAGCTCTCTGATTGGTGACAGCTAAGTAGTTTTGTGTATTTGTATATTGCTACTTCTGAATTGGTATGGACTCTGAGAGCAGAACTTGAAATACTTTGGATGGTACTGTAATTGCGGCAGACTTTATCCACCTACAGGTAAATGGGAGAACACACAAACCTGTTTGTTACTTTTAGAGTTGATCTGATGCTGGCATTATTTTTGAAAAATGTACCGCTTGCTCCTGTGTGACTTGAGTTGTGTGATTACACACTCTCCTTTAAAGTAAGTTTTCTAACATTCTCATAGCATCACATATCCCGTAAAGTAATCTTAGGTTTAGGAGCTCAGTGCTGCAATGCAGTTTGTGTTTTATTCTCTTTATCAAAAAAAAATCTTGTGAAGGCCCTTGTCAAGGCTTTAATTATTGCCAATTGTGAAGAGTGCATGACTCACAAGGGAGTTACTTAATGCTCTGTTTATGTGATTACTCATGACTTGTGAAATTTTAAACTTGCTTTACCTGTCTACATGAAGCACTTCCCTTTTCTTTCTCCTTTCATGGCCATGTTGCCTTATTAAAGAAAGGAAAGGGCACAGTTTATGTACCTAGATACTGCTTGTTAAATAAAATAGACGGCCTCTGATGTCATTTTGCTATTTGACTGCATGGCAACATTTCAGTCTAAGAAATGTTTGTGTGAAAGCAGTGTTTTGTATTAATCTTTTCAGTATGTTGTAAAAAATGCATCTTTTTATTTCAAAACGCAGCTTAAACTGTTGTGTTTTGTTGCAATAATAAAATTTCAGAACAATTTGAGTAAAACATAAATGGTTTATTAGCTTTAAGCTAGTAAAGCTTTGTTCTTTGCCTAAGCTGTTGCTGACAACCATCAGTAGTTACAAGATGATTAATTTGAGGCATACCTAACAATATCCTCTACTCTTGGAAGGACCATGGTTTTAATGGCCTCCCACACTTTGCGATAGTCTGAGCAAGATACAGAAGTTAGACATGTCTCAGACATTGTATAGTCTTGATAAATAACTTAATTGTAACTCTCTCTTCTCACCTCCAAGTCATCTTTTTCAACCATCTCAGCAGTTGTATGAGTACCACTCATAGTTTCTGAAGTGCTTTGACATGCTTAGACCACAAGGGATAGTTTTTGTTCTTTCCTCTTGTGGTTCATTACTTTCCAAAATGGAGCTATGCTTATTACTAGGGTAATTTTTGTCCAAAAGCAGTGTGCCTCATTTCTTCAAGTAACATCAGTTTCTTCACAGATCTTCCAGATCTTTTGGACTGAAGGCTTATGATGGTGAGGCACTGCTGTGTTCTGGGTCTTGCTTTTGGTTAGTTACGATAGAGCAGGTTCTGGTAGCTGAGTGAGCGTTCCCGCTCTGCCTCCGTCCTTTGATTACTGGCTTCTTGGGGCTATTTTCAGTGTAACACCCAGATTTTCAGAGTATGCCTGTTTGCGGCAAAATGGGATGAACTGGGGACACCTGCCATGCTTCAGATGTGGTCTTGCATAATGCTTGTTGCAGAAAAATTCCTTGTGTCCTTCATTCCACCCAACAGCTTTACAAAATAACATCTGTGCATGCAATCACCTGCTCTAATTTGCTTCTGCTGTTGCAATTGATTACAAGGCACAAAGTCACAATACAGACTCAGTGCAAAATAGAAATAATGGAGCCTTCTGTAGTGAATGAAAGAGCTGTGAGTTTGGTCTTTCAAACTGTGCCTCTCTTTAATGTGTTCATGCTGATTTGGATGACACACTGTAATAAGTGAGACCTATTAAAGTTGGCTGTCGTGTCTCTCTCTCTGCACTTTTCTTATGTTTTTTCCAAACCTCAGCTGTTTAGTATTAATTTTTACTTACTGATATGTAGCTTGGGCTGATTTTTTTTAGGAAAGAGCTCAGTTATTTTTAAAAATGAGGCTAGAAAAAACACATTATTTTGCCCATGCAGGCATCTTCCTTCCTCTCCCCAACCCACATTCCTGTGTTTGGTGTATGGTCTTGAAAGGTGGTGGTGACGTGATGGCTAGGAGTTTTTGTGTTAAGGACATACCTTCTGCTTTCTATGTTTGAAATCTCTTTTCATTTAGTCTTTCCTTCGAGGATGGAGGAAAGGTCACAATTCCGCACATGTTCAGCGAAGGCTGTTTATTTTTCACACTCAGTTATTCTGAAGGATTCGATTCCATGTTGAGCGGGAAGGTGGTTCAAGAAACTGCATTTTGGGAGTACTGAAAAGAGTAGCTAGGTCTGAGGAGGCGCTTGAACTGCAAGCAGCTCTCTGATGCTGTCACGTAAGAGCATTTGTGGCTCCTGTGGAAGAAAAATCAAATGTCAAGTGAACAAGAACTGGTGGGAGTCGAGCCTGCTGTGGGTAGGGAGGTAAGGAAGGAGATGACTTCTTGTGATACTAGGGAGAGACTGAGAGCCTGTGGGAGAAATGGGGACAAGGTGAGAAGATGAGGCAGATAATCATGAGGAAACAAAAGACTTAAGCAGAGAAGAACATCCAGGAAGAAACGGGAACTGATAGCTAATTACACAGAAGAAATAGAGGAAGAAGAGGGAGAACTTTATCTGCAAGGAAGCGATGTGCAGCAGGAGAGTAGGAACCAGCTGAAAAAAGAACAAGGGGAGGGGAAAGTGGGAGACTGAGCAAGGAGCTTGGGTCACAGAGACCAAAGCAGATGAAGAATATGTTGTGTGTGATATACTGAGGGTGAAAAAGAGAAATCAGTCAAGACAGGAACCATGAGAGTAAAGGCACTGGGTGGTAAAGAAATCGAAGCTTGAAGTTATGGGGAAAATACTAAGAATGAAGTGAAATCTGGGGAGATGGAGCTGTGTGTGCAGTATCACAAAACAGAGCTGCCCAAAGAGGGAGGTTGCACTCCTGTCACCATGGTTCTGCCACTCCTCTGCTTTCCATCTGTAGTGCTTGTTGAGCTCTTCCACGAGCCAGCTCGGCCGCAGAAGCCTGTTGGAGCAGCTAGCAAATTGAATCATCTCACAAAGGGGTCTTGGGAGAGAAAACTACTGGAATTGGTGGGGGGTGTTAATGGGGGGGAGTAGTATGAGCATCCCACGTGGCAGTAGTGAGCTGTTAAATCTCCTGACAGATGAGAACTGCATAGGTGAAGAGAAGCAATTTGAAGCGAGGAGCCTGCTGCAGAGGAGAGGCAGGACTGAAGCAGTCACAGATTGGGAAGAAAGGATCAAGTCTGAGAGGGAGAAGCTGGCAGAAGAATCAGCCTGTTAGAAATGTTCCTTCTCAAAATGCTGAGAGGATCCATGATTTTTTCAGTCTCACTACTTACTGCTGTCAGCAAAAATTTGTAAAAGCTGGAGGAAAGGTGTGGATTTATATGGCAATAGGACATTAACATCCATTAGTAAAAGTGGAGGCGTTTTTTGCAGTAGGCCTAAAGGCTGATTCTGCTGATAAGTCCTGATATCATTTGAGCATGGTGGAATTTCTCCCTTATTTAAAGGCCTAGGAAATTATAGGAAAGTAATGCTTTCTTAAAGTTGTAAAAAACCAAAAAATATGAAACGTAAGTGCAGTCTTAAATTATTGCATTTACAGATATGCACCATTATCTTTATTTTAGTTAGTGTCTCTGCCCAGAATAAAGAATGAACAGTATTAAAAGGCTTCATGAATATGTTGTTTCTCATCATAATTCTGTGTCTTACTGTGTCCTATTCAAAACCTGATCTGAGTAACTGTTAATTTCCATAAGCACTCTGTGAGTGATCTCCTGTAGTGAGATACTTTGTTTCATACATATATTAGATTTTCACTCTGTTCTGCATACAGAGAACTGAAGGATGAAAGTTTTTAAAAACAAACAAACAAAAAAAACCAAACCAAAACAAAAACAACAATCCCTTCAACCCCACTTAGCTGGACACAGTTATGATTATTAACCTGGCAAAACACAATTCCATATTATGTTTTTCTGTACCAATCTGTAAATAAGATCCTAGGAGTTGAGTAATTGAGTAAAACATTGCTAAAGAATGTTGTGCAACATATGGGCTAAGTCTGGCTTCATCCCAGGAGCTCTGCCGGGGTCCAGAGGCAAAGCATGTGTTGTCCTCATTTTCCAGGGTGATGTTTATGTGCCTTTGCAATGACATTGTCCTTTCCCTCTGTGCACTTGCCCATCTTGCCCACTTTAGATGTGGACTGATTTGTAGATGTGGTCCATCCTGTTCGATTAAAAAAATTATATGTAATATTTCTAATTTCATTCCATGAGTTACTGTTGAAATACTGTCTATTGTTTCATAGCTTTTGCTAGATTTTGGTGGGGTGTTTTGGGTTCTGTTTTTTGGAGTAGGAGTGGGGTTTTTTTGGTGCTGTGCGGGAATTTTACAGATCATTCTGATACTCAGATGAGATGCAACAGTATTGCCAGTCTGTGTCATTGGTAATATTGAAAATGCTTGTATAATTGAAAGTTTTGACCTTTTTTTGAGATCTGTAAGTCTGAAACTTTAGATACCTGGACATTTTTCCTAAAATGTGTTATTGAAGCACTCCATTTACTTGTTTAAACACAGTATCAAATTAGCATAGCAGTGGAGTATTTGATATCCATTAAAAATATAACAAAACCCAACAAGCATGACAAAAAAAAAAAAAAAAAAGAAAATGGCTGTGCCTCATGTTATGCTATTCTCTTTAAAAGAGGCTTTCTGCTTTTGCATAAGAAGTTATAGTCCGGTTTGTATGATGTATCAGGAGTTCCTGCTTAGCCAGTATGTATTGTTTATTTCTCTGAATGAGGGTTTTATAAAATACTGAGTATTCATGATTGTTTGCCTAACTTAGCAAAGGATTGATTACTTTCTTCTTAATCGTAATCTATACATCAACATTAAATAGCAGGAGTACCAGAGGTGACTGCAGAGTCCAAAGGCTAGTGCAGAAGCTGTAGCTGTTATATCTGGATATACTCTTGTCGTAACTAAAATATTTATGGAAATAGGTTTGATATGGCTTTTGTGTGTAATCTTATAACGTGTTTTAATGCTGTTTTTTTGAGGCCATGGCTACACAGTCACCGTGATCACTTTAAGTCTGCAGTGCAGGGCACCTTCCCCCAGCTCTCTCAGCCTTCCTTGTGCTTGCCTTGACACTTGTATGGCTGCATAGAGAGCCAGGCTATGGAACTGATGTAGCTTAAAAAAAATATCTTTTTTTCTTCTGTTTGTCTTCCAATAGATCAGTTTCCTTGCAGCACGGATTTAAGTTGGATTAAAGTTAGCATGTAACCATGACTTGACCTCTCATCCAAGTATACCGGTGCGTGTGGGAAATAGCTTTTTCTTTTTCTGGGGTTTGCTCTATTTCTGTTTTCCTTTCATCCCTTGAAAGAAGGGCTCATATCTGAGAGTGACCATTTAGACACAAAGGGCCAAATTCAGCAAAACAGACTCCGGAGGTGTGATGTCCCATACAGCATATCCGTTCTGTGGAATTTCTGAAATGTATCTGTGCTAAGAAGAGTTTTTTTGCTTACGAGTTCCATTGCTGAGAATTTATGTGTTGCCTTCCTTCATCAATTTTCATCTTAGCTTTTATTTGGCCATAATTCTCAAGCAAACAACGTACCAGCATCTGGGTGCAGATGACCTGATATAGCCTCTTCAAATATGAAGTTGTTGCTGTATACCAGAAAAACTTAATCATTCTTTTTCTACCTTCTTTAATTTGCATTAGCATAATTAGAAGATGGATTTGACTTTAGGACTTCCCCCCCCCCCCCCCCTTGCAACAGGCTAGGCAAGTTCTTATTTGCATCTGTAAAATATGCTTGGGGAAGATGAAAATAACCTTTGCCTTAAGTGCAGTGCTCACAAATGGTCTGAGCTTCCAGGCAGACCTATGTTATGTAAAAAATTTAAAGTTAGGTAACTATTTATTAATAAATATTGCCAATCGGTATGCAAGCTGCCTATGAATTTTGTAAGAATTATTTAAAATGTTAAAATGTTCTGATAATATATAATGTTTTATATAGGATAAAGTAGAGATGGCTAGAATAGCAGCTCTCATTATGTTAATATGGCTTAGGAGCTAATGGACAGATTCTGCAATTGCTGAGCTTAGGACCTGATGTTATGTTACTGTGTCTTGACATAAGTTGGAGCATTCGTTGTAGAAGGTATTGCTGTTTGTTGTGTTGTCAGGATAGAGCTCTAAAAAGGTGTTCTGAAACCTGTTGCTTAAAATTGTGGGGTTTCTTTTTGTTTTCCCCGGCTGCAGGTGTGATGGACAGGTAGCAGAAGATTTCACTTTCATATCAGGGAATCAGAATGACCGAGTGCTTCCTGCCTCCCACTAGCAGCCCCAGTGAACACCGTCGGGTAGAACACAGTGGGGGTCTTGCTCGTACTCCCAGCTCTGAAGAAATCAGTCCTACAAAATTCCCTGGATTGTACCGCACCGGTGAGCCTTCACCACCTCATGACAGCTTGCATGAGCCTCCAGATGTAGTATCTGATGATGAAAAGGAGCATGGGAAGAAGAAAGGAAAATTTAAGAAGAAAGAAAAAAGAAGTGAGTAGGCAACTTCTCTTAGTTCATGCTTTTAATTTCTCTTTCTTTCTTTCTCTCTCAAAATTGCTTAATATTCCCAATGGAACTTGTTCAGGTGTGAAGGAAGTTAACTTGTACAAACAGGCTTTGTGCAATACCTGTTTCTCTTCCAAAAAACCCCACACCTTAACCAAAAACTGGATTTGTTTTTTGTTGTGCAGATACAGGTGCCAAGCACATGCCCAGAATTACTAATAAACGTGTTTCTCCAAAACCTTTAATGATGCATTGGTAATTGCCTGGCATGGGGTTCTTCTAATCTCATTATCTGTTCACATTCTAAGTGGAGATTTCCAAGTGTATTTCCAAATAGATGCTTTTTGAAATTGTAGCTGAGGTGCTAGCTAAAATAAAACTGCAAGTTTGACCTGAATTTTGTACTTCCAAATTTGGAAGAGTCAGTTTCAACAACTTTGCCCCTTTTCCCTTATGTCCCCTGTATTCAGAGTTTGCCATTGTGTACCATCTCAAGTTTTCATGTGCACAGTGCACCGTTATTTGAGGAGTAATAAAATCTGTGTCCTTTTTCCCTCTAGCTTCTCAGTTTAGTCTGATCATGCAGTTTCCTCCAGCAGTGCCTAAGTATTATTGCAGAGTTCAAAAATGTGCAAGCCAACGTCGGGATCTAAATTTGCTAGAACTGACAGAGTAAAGGTTAGAAGAAAGTAAAGCTTTGACTATAGAATTCATTCTTTGTCAGTGTATCAGTGTCCGGAACGGAAGTTCTCATTTAAAAAGCGTACCTCTCCTCCAAAACAACAGAAGAGAAATCTTGCTTTCTGCCTTTAGATTTGTGCAGAAAATTTTGGAAACATGAAATAGTTTTTATTCAGTGGAGTTTTTCTACATGTTCTGAAAGAACAAAGCACTTGGAAATACTAAGCTGATACTGAGCACTCTCAGTACCAGAAAGATCCTTACTGTCCAAGTCTCTGAAACCTAAGTATCACAGCCCAAATGATAGTACTTTTTTTTAACTGACATTTGTTTTAGCAAAATTTCGAAATAACATTCATCTCCTACAATGCCTGTGTCTCTGATGTCTGGCAGTTCCAGATGCCAGTGTACCTTGCCACTTCTTATGTGTGAAATTTGGAATATCAAAACCAATGAGACAGCACACAATATTCTGGCATGTTAGGATGAATATGGTGACTATTTGTAATATGCATGCACATATTTAAATAATTACTCTTTAAGAATTTGCTGCCACTGCACTGCTTTTAATCAAACCTGTTTCCTGGAATGCAGGATTTGTTTCTACCACAGTTCAGGAGTTATTGTTATTAACTAAAGACTGTGTGCATAAAGGATACCATAACTGAAAAATATATTATCCTCCAGTGAAAGCCAACAGTTTGAATTCCTGCAGGTTTTAAGAAAACTGATTCTTTAGTTTTTTTTCTAATGTAAACAACATTAACCTAATAGAGAATATTGGATTGGTGATGAAAATTTGGTATTGATTGGATGGGTCTAAATTCAAGCTATTAGTAGCTGTTTTTTTCTTCTTTGCAAATCAGCTTTCTGTTATAACTCTGGATTAGACGCCTCTAAATTTGGAATTGTTAGAGGTCAGCATTATACATAGCGTGGGTTTCTCTGTGGTGTAATTCTGCATGTCTCATGGTGATAGTCTAACTGAAGGCTGAAGAGTAAAAATGCTTCTTCAGCAAATACATGCAGGTCTGTGCACATTAGCACTGTAACGGCTTTCTTCCACAAGCGGTTACAGCACATTTTATAGCTGATGTAAAGCAATTTTTGTTACTTAAAAGAAGCTTTAAAGGTACGAAAAATCCACAAAAATGCAAATTGTAGGAAGAAATTCTCTCTTACAGCTGTAATATAAAAAGCATTCAGCATTTTAGCCCTAATATAAGCATGTCAAATAATTGCCAGTCAGGTATAAGGGTAAGTGACATACAAAGCTCTCAGTATCTCTCGTACAATCCAAAAATAGTCATTATTGTAAATGCACCCTGAACAAACATTTTACTTATGTAAATGACAAGAACTCTTTACAGTTGCTTAACGTGGTTGATGTTAAGAATTCCCCTTCCAGCTTTGCCTTTTGTTATTCCTTCCGTACTTTTGATTCTTCAGTTTCTTCCACGTTGTAAATTCTATTGCATGTGTTCAGATTGTTTCTTTTTGCTTTTCTGGCCAGCTGCTTTGATTTTGGACAATATACAACCTCCTACGGTTATGTAGTTTGGGGTTTAAACAAATATAATTGAACATTTCAGTGAGAAAAAGACAAGTGTTGATATTAAATTATGACAGAGAGAATGTTTGTTGAACGTAGAATATTAGTGAATTATTGACAAGGTCATCCAAACTCCTGAAACTGTATGAAACTTTAATGCTACAAAGATTTTGGGGTGTTTTAGTAATAGTCTAAATGTTAACTTCAGAAATGCTTGAAGAGTAGGAGGGTATGTGGAGAGGGAAGGATAAATATCCCAAGGTTACTCATTTTAGTTTTGCAGGTAAATCCTTTTTGCTGGAGTAATATACTCTTAGCTTCAGCATTATTACCTATTTCAAAAAAACATTTTTGTGTGCTAGCAAGGGATCTTTTTTCCTATGTGGATAATACAATCGTTTGATGTTCTTCATGTTAATGGCAATAGCCTAAAAATACACAGCAATTGTCCTGGGAGAAAAGTTCTAGAAATTTTTTGGAGGTGATAAAAAATTAAATGGAATATTGGGGGTTTTTTATGTGGAATGACTACTGGAAAAAAAGTTTCAGCCACTGATTTCTATTCTTCACTCCTCTGTGACAGCCCGAGTGTTAGTTAGCTGCAGAGTGAGTTAGATTAGGGGACTTCTTAGGGGTTAAAATTAGTTTTCTTTTTACTGGGATAGTTTTAAGTCAGATCTGTTTCCTGACTGAAAACGACCTTTGTCTGTGCAAGAACTTGTGCTGTGGCAGCATGCGAGCAAAACCAGATTTTTTTTTTTTGAAGCAGTAATGTTTTATGTGAGACAGTGACCAGAGTTTTTAAAAAAATTGTTAACTTTCTGTCTGTAATCACGTTGATAAAGTCATAAAATATGCAGTTCCTTGCAAAAGATAAAGGTTATAAATAATACTTAAGAAGAAAAAGCTATTCTACCCATTAGAATTTCTGTACATAGAGATTCTGTGTATGTAGTAGATCTTACTCTGCTTATTTGTTTTACTTCTGAGATTGGTTCCGTTGGACAGGATGGGTTCAATATGCAGCTAGGATTTTTTGTTTAGAATAATTTTAATTTTCTTTATATAATTCTTGGGAAACTGGAGAATTGGTTGAATTTGAACTAAATTTTGAACGAAACTATCTTGTGAAAGGACAGTAGTATTGTTGGTATGATGTCTTCTGAAATTTTCAGGAAATACTTTTGAAGACCAAATCCCTGACATGTTGGGCAGGGGGTCCTATATGTTCTTTTGGGATGTAAATGAGGGCTGAAATATTCCTACTGTTAACTTGGGGACCTGCTCCGAACAATCTTTGGTCCAAATTGGGTGTTAACCTTTATCTTCTTCCTCTGAGTTGCTGAGTTGAGGTTCTAGCGATCTGCAACTCTCTGCTAGGTACCACCAGGTGGAAGATACCAGCCTATTGTCTCTTCCGTCATCTTAAGGGATTTTTCTCCAAAATAATTTCTGCTCAGGAATGTGGACATCCAGCAACCATGCAAAAGCTCTAATAGTATTCCCAGCTGTTCCAGGTAGAGCATTGACATGATAAGTTGTCTCTGTGCTTATGATCCTTCATTTCTGTGCAGAGTGCTAATGGAGATGGATTCTACAGTAGCGTGATGTACATGGATGCTACCTGTCTATAGGGGGAGGTCTGTTAGAAATTGTAAGGAGGCCATTGTCATCCTACAAAATAACCAAGTATTTGCTGTTGCAAACAAAACATTATTTTTACTGATCTGGTGTGTGGAGAAGCTCTGAATACAGTATCCAGATCTACAGAATAAGAAGTTACTAGAATTTCCTACCCGTGATAAACATTAGAGGCTCTTCATATTAAGGTTTATCTTTCTGTGTTGCTACATCCTATTCTACTGACAAATTACTCTGTATATCTATATACCACTGTGTATTTGTTTAGCAAAGTATCATTTGCAAACAGTTTAAAAGTCTGCCTTTCGATGCCAGTAATTATTTTAAATCAAAATAAAGTAAGGCAAATTTCATATTTCAGCTTCATTTGCTCTCCTTGCATAGCGCTGCACAGTAATCTGAATGCAGACTTTGTTTGGGAGTGCTGTGCTCACATCAGTGAGTTGAATTAAAAGCAAACTGATGTAACTGAAAGTTGGATAGTAAGTGTTGGTAGTGTCTGTAAGTTTGAAGTTTCTATTAATAATAACAATATATCTTGTGGGTGAGGAGGGGAAAGGGAAGCCATCTACCCGAGCTCATTATGCATCCACGTGTGCCTTACCTTTATTTAGAAATGGTATACAAGTTGATGGCAATCCCTCTGACAAATTGAAATTAGATAACTAATGCTAGTTATTGCACATCAGTCCATATAGTCATATTTGACCTACTAATTCTTCCATATGTAAAAGCGATCCGTGTTTTCTTTCAGTGAATTAATTACAGATGCGTGCAAATTTCCCCAGGGAGCCAAAATCAGATGTAAAGGTATAAATGACTTAAAAACTCATCAGAGACCTGATGTGCAAAATATATCTTGTGGTAGGTTTGATAAGTGGCAGTTCTACATAATGCAACCCTTTGTGTTAACAAAAAATACTGTAGCGTGAATTTATAGCTTCATTGTAAGAGTGCAGAAGTATTCCCAAGTATGCAGACTGATAGAAACAGTGGCCTCACTGCATGACAAAGCTTTCAAGCCTGTAAGTTAGATTTTTCCAGGGTAACACCGGAATTTTTTTTTACTATTTTTAAAACAGGTTTTCATAATTTTCAGTAAGATAAGGGCTATACTTGCAGCATCATATTTAAAATAACTGCAGTGAAAGCACGCTTGTGGAGGGTCTGACAAAGCCCGAGCAAGGAACTGGCAGATAGTCCAGTCGTTATGCCTGTGAAATTGGAGTATTTATTAAATTAGTACTGGTCTCGTATAGGTGCAGGAAAATGTCACTGACATACATTAGAGTGATGGGAAAATGCAGACTATTAGTACTAGAAGTCTTGAGGAAACAGTGGACAGAAATATCAGTTTACTAACAGTAGGTAATACTTCTTTCCACATTTTAAATTACCTGATTTGTCAAGTACTTTCGATACTTTTTCTTCTGTACAAATTTAGGTTGTTTATATTTCAATATATTGTATCACTGGTGAAAGGGATACAGTCATTTTATTACCAGAAGTACGGTAAAGAAAATTGGGCTACTCTGAGAGACATACAAACCCCCTTTCGGTATGGGTGGGAGATTCTCTGTGAATCTGTAAGTAGTAATCTGAACTTTGTCGACTTACGTTACTGAAACAAATTAGAATAGGCTGGTTTTGTATTTGACTTGTTCCTTCATGTCTTCTCATGAAGTCAAGAAATTCCAGTTCTACTAATGTGCTATTGCTGGTGTTACATTACCACGGATCCAGAAAAGCACCACGGTTTGTATTGCAACATGGAGTGTTGAGACATGCACGGCAGGTGCTCTGTTGGTGGCACCGACCGCCAAGCTTGGGTGCCCTGTGCTGCCCCAGAGGACGTGCTGGTGCTATTCCTGGGGGGGACGGGGGACCCTACGTTGTCCAACTGGGAGCTGTTACAGCTACCCAGCAGGAAAGGTTGAGGGCAGATTTTGCTGGGCTCTGTCTGGTGAAGATTTGGCTTTCTGTTTGGAAATTACACCTGTGAGCCCCATCTTGAAACTCAGTGCCAGCCCCATCTCATTCTCCCAAAACACAACGGTGGCTCCGTCGTCCCATAGCTGGCGCATCAGCAGTTCTTTTGTGTCAGAGTGAGATTGGAATCCTTATTTTATGTACTGCAGGTTGCCTTACCCATCTCTGGTTTTAGTTTGCAAAAAGAGTGAATGATGGTATAGCCAGTAAACTGGGAGGATGAGATCTGGTTGCCACCTGTCCTCCAGTTAACATTTGCATTTTTGTATTAAAATTCACTTAGGCAGGAACAGTGCTATGGTCTTTCACTGTCTTCTCTGAAAGTGCATGTTTGGTAGTCCTAGGGAAGAGTCCAGGATGGGAAGGGTGAGCTGGTCAAACAATTGTAATTATTTTATGGCAGGTCGATGCTTTAATACATTTCTTATATTTATTTGACTATTAAAAGCTACCTTCTACAGAGCAGCCAAGGAGGCTTCAAAATATAGACAGCTCCTTGGATGTGCTGAAATAATGCTGAGAAACTCTGTGGCTTAATATAGTTTAGAATTGGAAGAATAAAAGACTGAATGTCCCCTGGTTCTTTTGCACAAGATCTTTCACCTGTAAAAATTACAGCCTATAATCTCATCCGTGATCCTCTCTCTTATAATCTAAGGGGGTAGTTTTCCACCACCCAAAACTATTCGCGCAGGAAGAGCCGTTGGCTGTCGGTGTGCTTCCTCGCTCGGGCAGAGGCACTGCCTGTAGGTAGTGGAAGAGCCTCAAAGGATCTGTATAATGGGGGCTTCACGCTGAAGCAAGCGCTTGCTGCCCGCTGCCTTGGGGGACCTGGCTGGTGCAAATGGCATGTAAAATGTCAGCTTTGTTGAGCAGGTTTGAGGCTTACTTTTCTTGTACAGGGTACTGCGTATGTAAAATCACAATTAATTGACTTGGAAGTTGTGTTGGTTTGTATGTTGTTGGGTTTGGTTGTGGGCTGGTTTTTTGCTGGTTTTTTTTTTTTTTGTAATCCACCTTTAAAGATTTCCTCGTTCTTGCCTGAAGGATAGGCAGGGCTAGCTGCGGAGGTGTAGTTAGTAAAAGCACTGGTGCGCCTTTTAGACGGCACTTGCTGTTTTGCTGCTGAAACAGTGTACTTCGCCCATGGGCTTGTGTGAAGCTCTCGCATGTGCTTTTTAAGGCAAATACGCAACTTCACTGACAGTATTGTGTGAGTGTATTCATCTAGTGGAAAAGTAAGTGCGCTTGGACTTTTTGGGTGTTTTTTTTTTTTTACTTTGTGGGGGATTTTATTTGAGGCTGAAACTTTATTAACTTCATACTTATCTTAAAATTCATAATATTCTGGAAAGGGATTGGGGAGTTAGGTGGCTGAAGTTTAGTTTGTTCTTCATGGAAGTTTGACTGATGTGTATGTAGTAGCTGATCCTTAACAGCGATTCTTATACTGTTGATTACAGGAACATAGAGAAGTTGCCAGACAGTTGTTTTTATTTTGCATTTCCTTGACTATTAGATGGGAAACTAGCCCATAAGATGGACATTGCCATTATGAGTAAGTATATAAAGTATTAATTGCTTAGATCATTAGGAGCTGTGTGGCTTATCTTTGATATGATTATGCAACCTTGATTTAATCCTTGTCCGCTTAATTGTGTAACAACTATAGAAAACCTTCTGAAGAGTCAGGCAGGTGCTATTTTTTAATTCACCTTGCTGCTTCTCTCTCCTCCTTACATATTACTTCTTGTTCTCTCCCTGTTATAATATGCTATCTAGAAACTAAACAGACTTACAGCTGTCCTCTTGCCTTTTCCTCCTTTGCCTAATAGCGGAAGGTTATGCTGCATTTCAAGAGGACAGTTCCGGTGATGAAGCTGAAAGTCCTTCAAAGTTGAAGCGGTCCAAGGGAATACATGTCTTCAAGAAACCCAGCTTTTCCAAAAAAAAGGAAAAGGATTTTAAAATAAAAGAGAAACCCAAAGATGAAAAACATAAGGAAGACAAACATAAAGACGACAAACATAAAGAGAAGAAGTCAAAAGACTTAACTGCAGCAGATGTTGTAAAACAGTGGAAAGAGAAGAAGAAAAAGAAAAAGCCAATTCAGGAGACAGAGATACCTCAAGTGGATGTTCCAAGTCACAGACCCGTGTTTGGCATTCCTTTGTCTGATGCGGTAGACAGGACCATGATGTACGATGGCATCCGCCTGCCAGCAGTTTTCCGTGAATGTATAGATTACGTAGAGAAGTATGGCATGAAATGCGAAGGCATCTACAGAGTTTCAGGTACTCTGCGCACACTGACATGCAGGTTCCCAAGGTCTTTACTTGCAATTTTCTTATTATTTTACCATTTTCAACACCTAGAGACTAGTTTATAGCTGCATTAATTTTAATTATCCAAAAGAGAATCAAGTAGCTAAAGTTAAGCAAACCCGTAGGTCTGAAGTACCAAAAAAGTTGCTAATACAGTGGTACTGCTTAATGGCAGTAAAAGTACACTTGTTTTGGCCTCTTGTGATAGGACGGTAACGATGAATAAAATGTGTTAGTATGGCCAGCTTGTATTTTTTTAGTTCTGCATTAGAAATAGAATGCTAGTTGATTGCAAAAGCAAAGATGAGATATAACCATTTTATTCCTTCCCACCAAGTTGCTTTTTTCAGTTACTTCCATGGTATGATTTTTTTTTTTCCTTCGATACTTCTTTTCTTTGAGCAAATACACTAATAAGCAGCAAATACAAGTTTCGCTATTTAAGCTTAGCAACAGCAGGCTAATTAACCATGGTAGTTGCGTAACACCAGCAATGAAACATCAGTTTTAGTCACGTTAAACAAAACAGTCCCTTTATTTGTGAACTGCATCTGCAATGTAACCCATGTAAGTACTGCTGTGGGTATGTTTAAGGGAGCAAGAACAAGTGAGAAAAGGAATTTGAGGAAAAGCATTTGAAACAAGTTGCCTAGCCCTGTAAGAAGCAGCGATCAAACGATTTTAAAGGCTTCATTAAGCCGTCTTCATGCCGTCGATCTGCATGGTGTTCGGTAGGCATGCATAAATACCGCAGCAGCTTGAGCAGTTTCTTCGTCTTGCCTGTTGGAACATTCTGGTTGCCTGTTTTTTCAAGACACGATTTGTTGTGAATTTTCACGGACTAAGGTGTGCTTTCCGTAAATAATTTTTGATGTTTAGACTTTCTAGGTGTTCTCCAGTGCAACAGCACCCTCTTGTGTGTGTGAGATTGTTTAAACTGAGAGCTCAGAGAGACAATCGCAGTGGCTTAACAACCTACCAGCCGTTGTGATGACTGACTTGCTTGGACATGAAACCGAGCGTATTTTACCTGGCATTTGCCATGGGCTGAGTGCACCCAGTTTTGCTTATTGCGTATGAGCCAAGCCGTGGCAGCGCGTTAAGTCGGTGTAACTCAAGTGGGTGTTTGAGCTTTAAGCATGACATTTCCCTGAGTTTGGGAAGATTGGAATGTCGCTGAGTTATAAAAACACCTTACCGAAAATCTTGGCTGGGTTGAATAACTATGTGAACACGCTTTTATTCATGCAGTGCCTCAAATCAAGAATCCTGCGTGAGATTCCTCTGCTGAGGAGGGCCAGCTGGAAATCTGGAAACTAAATAAAGTGTGGGTTTTGTTTTGACAGAAGAAAGCTGTTATAGGTAGAACTTGTTGCACAATATTGGAGTTGATAACATATTTGCTGCTTGGCTTAGGGCTGTATAATTGAACAGCCTGAAAGACGCTGAATGCAAATACACAATTGATCTGATGTTCCCCTACCCTTCCTCGCCCTATTTTATGTTCCTTGATGCGAGGGAATGCTGGCGCCAGTTCTGATTCAGAGCTTCAGCAGTGCTGTGGTTTTGCTTCGTAGTAGTAGTCAGTGCTTTTAGAAGCAGTGATCACGTAATTTTGAGTCATGATTTTAACTTTGTTACATGTGGATAACTTTTAAAAGGTATCCCTCAATTAGCTTAAATTGTAAGGAGAGGTGAAATAAATGCATCTCAAAAAAAAAAGTTTAAATATAACTACTAAATGTTTACAGTTAAAGATTTCTCTTAATTCTTGATCTAAATATTTTAAGGAATAAAATCAAAAGTTGATGAGCTAAAAGCAGCCTATGATCGAGAAGAATCTCCCAACTTGGAAGAATATGAGCCCAATACAGTAGCCAGCTTGCTGAAACAGTACCTACGAGAACTGCCTGAAAACTTGCTTACCAAAGAGCTAATGCCCCGCTTCGAAGATGCCTGTGGAAAGAGCACAGAAGCTGAGAAAGTCCAGGAGTGCCAGAGGTTGCTGAAAGAGTTGCCAGAGTGTAACCATCTCCTAATTTCTTGGCTGATTGTGCATATGGACCATGTTATTGCAAAGGAACTGGAAACAAAAATGAACATCCAGAATATTTCCATAGTGCTCAGCCCTACTGTCCAGGTACGTGCACCACACAGCAAGCGTCAGAGCAGAACTTCCGCCCAAGAAAGACCGCTTTGTAGGAATTCTCTTGCAGGCAGGAATCAGCTCTTGTCTGATGCAGTTAAGCTGAAGTACAACTTCTCTGTATACCTTGGGAACCTAAAATGCTGGGAAAGGAGGAACATGACCTTCTGAGTGTGAGCTTGCATACTGTGCGTCTGATATTTGGGTTGTTATGAGCGTACTACAAAGACTGCTGTCAGGCTTTTAATTCTGTTGTGAACAGAAGTAATTTAATGCTGAATTTGTCCAATAATTCATGCAGATATACAATTTCTGTGGGCTTGTGACTCAGTGATAATTTAGTGAAGACTATATTGTTGCTTAATTTTAATATCAAGCCAACAAACCCCATCCTGCAAATAGATACTCCTGGTGCAGTAATGACTTGGGTGTAATGGCTTTGGTATCTGCGGTCAAATTGCTGGGGAAAACAACTGACTTTTAGTTTTCCAGTAAGATTTCGTGGTTTCTGAATTGACTCATTCCTTAATAAACATCTTGGAAGTATTTAATTTAAATACAGCTCAGAATTAGTCCTGTGCATAATGGAAACATGGCATTGTGGAGTGTGGGTCTTCTAGAAGAAAACCCACACTTTAGAAAAGCTTGGCTTTATAATTAAGAGTCTAGGTAGAGGCCCAGTAGCAAAAGGGCTGGGCATTATTCTGGCTATTTTGCTGTGCCAGACACTTTCTAGCTAACAAAAGAGGTAACAATTAATGTAAAACAAGGCAGGCCCAATCTTGTTTTGTCATTAAGCAGATTTTAGCAATTTACATGCAGGTAGCGACAGAACTCTAATCTTTCTTTCAGGATACGTTTTTGAATTTTAATGGAAGATACAGTATCAAAATAAATACTTGCTTCTGTATCACGTTAAAACAAAGAATACAGTAGCAGCTCCTTTCAAACTGCTTTTTCTACTATATTAAATCATCTGAGAGAGAAGTAGTAGGAAGTACTTACAGGTTGGGGGAGAGAGAAGGTAGCCAGCAACCAGCCAGTATGGTTGGTGTTCCCTCCTACCTATTGCTATCGCTACCTTTACATGAATAAAAAGAAAGCGTTAATACTAGATTTATTCCTGTATCTACCAGTGATTGATAGAAATAATTGTGGTAGGTTAAGGCGTGTGAAAATTCTCAATTTAGCATGAAAATGCCTCAGATGCACAGGTAAGAGAGACAGTGATTCCTTGAGGCCAGCACTAGGTCATTTAAAGTATTGTTTTTAATCCAGACTTTAATCTCTTAGGACAAACTTAACACAACTATGACTCACGGAACGGCATACTAAGGGCTGTTCTATTTCTGGAGAAAGATACTGTGCTTCACAGATAAAGATTATGTGAATAAATCATCTTAAGCAGTACTTTGTCTGTCCTTTCTTTGCAGATCAGCAACCGTGTCCTGTATGTATTTTTTACACATGTTCAAGAGTTCTTTGGGAACGTGACCCTAAAGCAGGTGACAAAACCTCTTCGCTGGTCAAATATGGCAACAATGCCAGCACTTCCAGAAACACAAGAAAGCATCAAAGAAGAAATCAGGCGACAGGTTGGCAGTTACTTCAGTGTTTTTCTGTTTATCTTTGCCCTGGCTTTTATACGTTCAGTAGTAAATTCTCTTAAGCTTGTAACATACTCTTTAATTACATCAATCACAGTTGTCCTGTCGCTGGCGACCACTGGAAAGAGATGGGTGATATTCTTGCCCATCGCATGGCTGGAAACTTTCTACAGTCTTCTGATGACTGCAGCCATGTCTTCTGTGGATTGCTTTGCTAAGCAGTTCAGTACTTTTGTGGCGGGAGGAAGGTTGGGAGAACAGGCTGAAGAGCAGTATTAAAGAATCCACGCGCTTTAACTAGCGCTAGATCACGTGCTGAATGTATGGTAGCACTTGGTGTTGGTCGACACGTCAGGCTTGGAAAACCAGAACTCCAAGCCTGTTGCCATGAGGCCAAACAGATTTTTTTCTTTTCGGTCTGCCCTGCTATGATATATTAAAGACGCTAATTTCTTTGGCAATATTTCTAGGAGTTCCTACTGAACTGTTTACACAGAGACTTGCAGGCAGGGATAAAAGACTTATCCAAAGAAGAGAGACTCTGGGAGGTGCAAAGAATTTTAACAGCTCTTAAGAGGAAACTAAGAGAAGCTAAGAGACAGGTGGGTAACTTTTCTATTTATTGGCCAAACCCATCTAAATCGGGGATGAAACTCTCGTGGGGTATTTTTAACTATGGCAATTCTTCCTAAAGTTTCACGACTATCATTTATTCGCTATTTACCCCTGTTTCTTGGGGAGCATCATTCAGCCTTATTGTTTAATCTTATAGTTGAAAATACCATAAATGTGAGGTGGGGTCTACAGCCACGGACTGGGGGTTTCTTCGAACGCTCAGAAGACTGTGACAGGTGCAGGGTCAGCATTCTCTGGGTTTGTAATATAGATTTAGAAAGGATGGGGGCCACTGAGGAATTTTATTACGAGTTCCTGTGTGTGCATTCAAGTGTTCATTCTGGTCTGTGAGTTTTAGTTTGCGAACCCTAAAGAGAAATATAAAAGATACTTTCTAGAATTAACTTTGCATAATTTCTGGTATTATTTTAACGCCAGTTAGAGAGCTCTGGAAGTATTGAGAATACAAATGCATTTTTAGGGAAAAACTGGGCAATTAATGAGTTCATATAGCTGTGTCAACTGGAAATGCTGGAGTTTTGCTCTTCTGTGTATTTTCAAGATATGTATATAGAGAGACACAGATGGACAGGGGATGGGGTGTATGCATTTCACAGTGCTTTGAATGCTTCTGTGGGTTCAGTCGGAAAAGGATCATTTGACCACTACATTTTTGAAGTATAAGTGTCGTCCGTTATGCTTGTACCCAGGGTGGTGTTCTTTGGGTGGAGCATACCTTTATTCCTACTATTCATACAATTTGGAACAAAAATATCTGAGCATTCCCTAATTTGTGACAACGCAAAGGCACCCAGTTAGATCAAACCACATTTCAATCTTTTTACTGCAGATTTGTCGTCATAACTTTACATGGCTGGGGAGCAGTTGCATTTTCTGGTTAGCTGGTTCTCCCCAGGGACAGCAAGAAAGATCTTCACACACCTTCACAGCTGTTTACAAAAAAAAAAAAAAGTATGACTAAAAACTTAGTGTTTGACAGAGCATGTATTCGTTACATGCTTAAAACTGTGGGTCCTGGAGTACCAAGAGGAATCACTGGAAGACTCAAGGTTAACAAACTTCAGAAGCATTTTTTTTAAACTGTCGTATGTCCCAGAGAAGGGACAGACCTTGCTGACAAGTTTCAGGACAAGTGAGATGGTGATTCAAAATTTGGAAAACAGTATGTTCCAAAAAATATTTTTTACAGTAAATAGAATGGGGAAGCTGTCCTGTTAAAAGTTGTTCTCTTTCTCTGGCAGGAGTGTGAAACAAAGATTGCACAAGAAATTGCTAGCCTTTCAAAGGAGGATGTCTCCAAAGAAGAAATGAATGAGAACGAAGAAGTTATAAATATTCTGCTTGCACAGGTAGATGGCAGGCTCTTACCTGTTTGTCTGCTGGTAGTTTCTTGTTCCATATCTTTCAGAAATATTAAAGACTCTTTTGTTCCTTCTAGTGCAGTGAGAAATTGAAAGCTTAAAGGGGTCTCCCTGTCGATTAAAATACAAGGCTTTGTTTTAATGGTAAATAAAGTAGGGAAGGAATGCTGACTGCAGGAGTGACCCCAGAGCTGAGCAGCCTCTTGTTAACAGCAGAAAGGAGACACTGTGCAACAACAACAACAACAAAAGTAGCCTTTGTTGTTAAGGTACTTAGAAAGCACTTCCAAACCTAACCAGATTGAATACCGTTAACTGCTTTCCTGCCCATCAAAGAAGTAAGGCAACTGTTTTGGCTTTTCTGCCTGCCTTTGCTTCCCTCAGTAGCTTTGATCTTCACTGTACTTTCTTCCTTATACTCATCTTCAAAGACATATTTTAGAATTCAGGTTTTCTAGTTATTTTACTGGTTATCCGAGCTTTCCGCTGTGATTTAAGGAAACAGGCAGGCGAACGTGCCAGAACTCGGTGTGTCATCTCCACAACTATTCAGTACAGCCATCGTCTTGAGGATTCAGAACAGACAGCGTTGGTTTTGAACTGACAATTGCTTTGAGGTCTTGACGAATCAGAGTTCAAAGGAGGCATGCTGACCACTGCTGCTGAAAGTATTTCAGAGAACGGCATCACCTCATCGCTTCCCAGGGCACACTTAGCGTATGTTCCTGTAGAACATAAAGTCAAGGCTTTAAGTGAACTAATTGATCGTTGCAGGAGAACGAGATTTTAACAGAACAAGAAGAACTGCTGGCCATGGAGCAGTTTCTGCGGAGACAGATCGCCTCGGAGAAGGAAGAAATAGATCGCCTTCGAGCAGAAATAGCTGAAATACAAAGGTAAAAGGGAGACTGCCTGCATCAGACCTCCTGCCAGGGGAGCGCTTCTTGATTAAAAGTACACATGTGCTCTCTGAAACAGTACTCTACACTACACTTAAAAACTTACTTACCCTGTGAACATCACCTTTGAAAGCCTCTTTTTATTGAAATCTCAGCAACTTTGGACCTTTTGGGATATTTTCTGTTAGTATAGCGATGGAATTACGATCTAAAGGAAGCTAGACCCTGTGCACTAAAAAAATCCCCTTAGGAAATCACTGGATTATTAAAGCTTTGGATTATTGGATTGGATTATTAAGCTTTGAAAGGAAATTCTGATTATTTTTTTTTTAAACCATTGCAGATTATTCAGCAGACATAAGTTAACTCTCTTATGCTGCCGCAGTTCTGGCAAACTTGAGGAAGTGTTTAAATCCGAGTTTGTCATTGCTCTTTCAGTCGCCAGCAGCATGGCCGAAGTGAAACCGAGGAATATTCTTCCGAGAGTGAAAGTGAGAGCGAAGATGAGGAGGAACTGCAGGTCATCCTGGAAGATTTGCAGAGGCAGAATGAAGAACTGGAGGTAAGGTTTGAGTCAGTATTAATTGGTACCCTTCTCCTTAGCACCTACTTGATGTAGTCTGTGCAGAGACGTTTGCACGCTGCGGGGTTTGCATCCGTTTCGCCTAGGCGTGAAACCCATGTTTTAAATCACTTGTGTGCAAGTCGGGGTTGGCAGCGGCGCTGAATGCCCCCGCCTTGCGACAGCCGTTCTTTGCCAGAAGGAGCCCTGACCTTTGTTTTCCTTACTTGAAAGATAAAGAACAATCACCTGAACCAAGCGATTCACGAGGAGCGAGAGGCCATCATAGAGCTGCGAGTGCAGCTCCGACTGCTGCAGCGGGCTAAATCGGAGCAGCAGGTGCAGGAAGAAGAGGAGCCAGAAAAACGCGGGGGTGTTTCTCAGCAGCAAAGAGACAGCGTCCTGGAGACAAAAGCAGCCAAAGAGCAGCCAAAAGCAAGCAAGGAGCAGCAAGTCAAGCCATCGCCAAGTAAGGACAGGAAAGAAACTCCAATTTGATCCGGCTCCTTGGATATGCAGAAAAATCAACCGAACTGTGCAAATTACTGTAATTTGAGTCAAACTGCACAAATTATTGCTGGCTGTGTACGTTCTGTAAAGAAACTTTACTTTTAAGCCCTGGAGACTTTTGTCTCCAGTACTTGTGGCTTCTACTCATCAGACTCAGGTGAGTTTGGAGAGGCCAGAAGAGTTTTCCAGTTAGTATCAGATTATTTCAAGACTGGTTTCCTTCAGGTGATTTAAAATAATTCAGTAACAAGTTTTATTTTAAACCAAAATCATTATTTACATTCATTGGAGCAGAATTGGAAGATCTCATTTTCAGTAAATAAACAAAGCCCCACCCACACGTACTAATTATTTGCCTTGTGAATCTCTTCATCCTCATTCACCATTATTTCGGCTTATTAACCTAGTCACTTCTTGCTTGTGCCTTTGATACCTTTCTGATGCAGATTATATACAAGGGAGCTTTAAATTTATCTGGGTTGGCTGAAAAGTTGGGAGGCTGCGGGGTATCGTGTTTCCCTACCCTGCCCTTAAGCTTCATTTTTGTTCCGAGATGTGCTGAATAAATGTAAAAACTTGAGAGATGTTATTTATGTCCCTGTGTGACGGAAATGTTCATCAAGAGCTCTTTGTGTCTCTTAGCGATGTAGGTAACCCATTTACTCATTTACAAACCACCGTCATCACAGCTGTTGCAGACAGGCTGCGTTCACACTGCTGCCATAGAGCCAAGAGCTTTTTTCTTCATCCATTTTAAATGTTTCGGTCCCTGCGAGAGAGCCCCTGATGGCTGCTTCAGGCAGTGATGGGGATGGGGTCCGTCGCCCCGGCTGGATCTGCCTGACCGAGCAATAGAGCATTTCCCCCCGCTGAAACGCAAGTCGCTTGTGCTTTCCCAGTAAGCCTGAGGACCGACGCCGAGGGGAGGCACTGGGGGCTCGGCAACAGCCTCGGTGTTTTGTTGGGCTTTAACAGACCACCCCCCCCCGCCTGCCACTTGCCTCCAGCCACGCCGGCGTTCACGGGCCATTTCACGTTTCAGCCACCTTCACCAGACTCCTCCCCCAGTTCATACCTAGACAGGACACGCCACAGAGTGCAGATAGGCGATCTTATTTTTTAATCTGGATATTTATTTTTCAGCACCTGTTGGACGTGGTTGTATTCTTTATCTATTGCACTGTTGTGAATCATTGGCCATGATTTGATTTTGTACAAATAATGCTTTGATATGTTATAGAAAACAGCATAGTATTTTTTTAAAATTTGGAAAAAAAAAAGTTTATAAAGACAGAAAACGTGGTCAGATGACAAATGTAAACTAAAGCATTCTCCCTTGCCTTCGTTACATACATTTTATATTTGCTGGCAATATTTAAACTTTTTGTTTGTTTGTTTAATTCACACTAATTCCTATTGAATTGTCATGGATTTTTCTAATGTTCTTCAGACAAATCTCTTAATATCGGTTAACTTTTATTTTGTTAGGATTGTATTTATCGAGCAAATAAATTCAACAGCCATTTGAAAGTAGTTTCTAGTTTATCTGCTTCATAATGCAAATGATAGTTGTTCTTCTTGGGTAGTGACCTGCAGCTGAGACGTTTATATGAAAAATATGAATTCAGGCTTTCTTCATAGCTCTGCTCTGAAAGAACACTGTCATAGAGCGCTTCCATAACTCAGCCGAAGATCAAGTTTAATTTGATCAAATTAAAGATTTTTAAGACTTTGCTTCTCTATTACTACTAGAGATTTCAGTTGTGAAGGTAAAACCCATCCTATTTATCACATCATTACTTCCAGCACATGAGCAGGGTTCCTTCTCCTGCAACCTTACAATGCACTTGAACTGTGTCGCCAAGGAAGTCTTAAATGGAGGTGGAATTGCCGCTCCTGCAGTAATACAGCAACTCTGACCAGAAATTTAGTTTCAAAACACCTGAGAGATGTTTATTTGAAGTTTTCTCTCACATTCTTTCAAATGATACGTCCAGTGATAAACACAGTTATTGATAAAACTCCCGTAAAGCCTGCAGTTAAAACCCGGAGCGTGGGTCAGCGCTGGCCAACTCAAACGCAGGCTGGCAGCACTGCAGCCCGACAGCCCAGGCCACGGCCTCCAGCCCTGGGTGACACCAGCCCTGTGCCTCGGCCCCTCGCCTCCGGCCCCCGTGACCTCCAGGAGGGGCTTTGGCTGCCCCAGGGCCCGCAGCAGCGGCAGCAGTGTTACCCCAGCGCCAGCACTTGCCGTGCTCGTGGTGAAAAAGCCACGCTAGCAGCAGCGGTTTCAAAGCCTGTGTGCAGCAGCTGCAAATAGCTGAAAAGCCAAAGCTAATTTCAAATAAAGCGGAAAGCAATTACAAGTCAACAATCCGAATGTGATGTTCGGGTCACTTTCTAAGCTGCCTTCTCAACCCACAGTGCCTTACACTGAGATCTGTGAGCTGCAGCGCTCGGGCAGTGGCCTCCCACGGCACCAACAATGCCTGCACAGCCGGCCGCCCTCATGAAGACCATACATGTCTTGAATAACCAATTTATCTAAATCAAAGTATTCTACGCACATTTAAATTGACTTAAAATAAGACTTTTCCCAACAACGTCCAGCTTGCATGTGCCGAGTGCAGCAGCAGAACCTCTGTCAGACCCTTTGGAGAAAACACCAGGCTTACTTACCGTTACTGAAATGAAGAAAGAACAGGCCTGCAGCGCTAATCCTGGTGTTCTGGACGTAACAAAACTTTAGTGAGGGTTTGATGTGGCCCATCTGCTTCCCTCTGAAAATCTGAGTGTTTCCACCATAGAGCGTTCCTTCAGAGAGGGGGGGATGACGGGACGGGGAACCGCTACCTTCCTTACCTGGTTTTATAGTCCTTTTCAGCACAAGCCTGGAACAGATTTTCTCAAATCAGTCACTCAGAAAGCCGAAGGAACAAGAAGCACCACAGAAGCAAGTCACTGGGACTACGACGCCAACGCGCATCGGGGCACAAAGCTGGTGTTTGCCAGCAGCAGGTTACTCGCATCTAACTGGACATGTGACAGCTTTTGTACTCATAACTTATTGAAATACTGCAACTGTACAATGAGCCAGCTTCGGACATTTTGCATAGCAAGCACCTTTTTTTTCCTCCCAATAAAGTCTTTTTACTCTGAAAAATAGCAACCTGAACTGTTACTTGCCTGAAGAGTTGGGGGGGGGGGGGGGAGAAAACAACAACAGCAAAAAAAAACAACAACAAAAAAACCCAACAAAAAACCACACTCCCATGAGCAGTATTCCTCTTGGATCACGTCCCTACCACAAGTCTAAAAACACCAGCTTGTGTCCAACACTTGCAGGATTCCAGCCATCCTTCTGGGTTTCCCGGGCTCTGCGTTATCCGCACCAGGTTTCCAACGCCAGCTCAGCTTCATTTCCGTGGAAGCAGAAGCCACCGGTTCCGAACGGTTTCCTCTGCAGGGCAGGGAGGTTCGTTGCAAGCGCTGCTGTGTGGCAGGGTCCTACACGGAACCATCAGGGGTTCCAGAAATTCATCGTCCTTTATGGTGAAAAATAAAGGACGGCTCTGTAGGAAGCTTCACCTCCATTCCAGTGCTAGCACTGGGGGGATTCATTCTTACCTCTGCGTCTCTTCAGATTAATAAGCTAAGTCTAATTTTTATAGTCTATGTACTGAAGCCAAGAATTTTACACCTGACCATTTAAGACTATTCTCTTTAAATGAAAATAAAATTTAAAAAAAATTAAAGCATCAACCTGAATCTCTGCCAAAAAGAGGTTCGACTAAGCTTAATCTGTCAAGGTTTTCATTTTTCAGCATGCACCTCTGACTCACAGTGCTTCATCTGCAGGGGGAAAATGCCTCATTCAGACCCAATATGGTTTATATCCAACAGCACAAGTTCCCTACAGTGCTCTTTAAAACGCGCTCTGACAGCAGAAGCCGGTGGCACGGCGCTCCGTACCCAAGAACGGCTGTCAGTCCTCGCTGTTGGGAGGGGAGGCGCAGCCTCAGGAGCACGGCCTCGGGCCCAGCCCCCGGCTGCTGCTCCATCCTGCCACGGATGCAGATACCCAAAGCGACGCCTGCCAGAAGGGACCCTGGGGTGCTCCGTGCCTCCGGCTCAGCGCTGGCACTGCTGACCCGCTCAGACGCCAGGGACCAGTACCAAGTTCCATCTGGAGTTTCTTGTGTTGCTGATTATCTTAACAACATGAGCAGGAAGGTCTGCCAAAGGATTATGTTGCAAAGAATATGATTTTAACCGGACAACCCCTCTCCCACACGCTGGAAGAATTCCCCACCTCAACTGCAAAACACGAGAGTTCTCAGCACAGTGAGGTTACGGCTGAGGGCGGTGAGAGCAGCCCTTGCTGCCTGCTAGCACACCCCAAGACCTGCCCTGGCCGCACCCTCTGACTATCCGACAGCCGTAACAGTAGCTGACAGCCCTTCTGCGACTTCTACTAACCGTGTCCGAAAGGGGAACCTGTGGGCCCTAGATACTCCTAGATGCTGCTCCACATCCTCCAGTCAGGGCTGCTCTGTCCTCCAAGGCAGGAACACACTGAGGCCACTGGGGAGACCAACCCGCTGTGAACTGAGGCTCGTCAGCGTGGGCCTTCCCCTTCCCAAATCCCTCTTCTCTGCTGGACCACCAGCTCCAGGAGAGGAACCGCAGCGCTGCCCCCCTCGCCCGCAGCCTAAGGCTCCCCTTCGGAGGGGGAAGGGAGCTGGCAGCACAGCCTTGCTTAGCTATGGCCCAGCAGACGACTGGGGAAATCAGCAGTCGATGCATTTTGATTTGACAGGTGGGAACACTGCATCCAAGACTTCTGCACCAAGGAAGGCCACTTGCCAACACGCAAGGGGTCCACCCGGGAATCCCCAACAGCTCCTGTTGCTGCGCCCTCCCTTACGCAGAACCTCAGCCCGGTACTGTGTGCCGCTGCCTGTTTTATCACTGCGCGCAGCCTCGAGGTAGGTAGGGGTAGGACACCTCTGCTGACAGGACTGCTTATTGGAAACATTGTCGGGCACAAAAATCCAGAAGGTGACTGGAGAAGAAAACAACAAAAAAACCCAAAAAAACCCAAAACCAACCAAAACAAACCACAAGCCCCCTCAGTCAAAAGGCCAGAAGAAACTGTGAAATGAATGACCGATACAAGGGAAATGGCCCAGCCCTCATTTGAGCCTTTGGCATCACCTTACTCAAACCAAGTTCATCCAGGTTTGTTTCTACACAGGAAACCTGGATTGACTAAAAAAATAACTGAAATTTCTTTTGATGTTCAAACAGTGCATCTCAGTAGCCTTGTTAAAAACATGCAGAGAAGTGTGCTCCGTACCTTCACTTTTGACAGTCGTGATTCAAAGCCACCTGCAGGTAATCCTTTTAAAACCTTTCCCATACAGAAACATTACTACGCCTCTGCAGAAATGGGTCACGGTATTTCCCACAGACCATGATCGGAGGGCTGTAAGATGTTTAAAAATCTGTTTACTTGTCTCTGCTAAGTCACAGTGTATTTTAATCTGCTAGATGTAGTCCAACCTCAACAGCAATTGAGCCCTAAAGCATTCCCATTACCTTGGGCTCTTTATTTATTTTTCTGATCTAAGCAAAAAGTAAAGTAAAAGTTAAGTAAAACTAAAAGGCAGAGTCTGAAAGCACTCAGGGGTGGAGAGGGAGGAGGAGATCATGCACATTTTAAATGAGCTTTCCTGTCATAGCCTTGTATTTTTAAGGCAGTCAGTATGTCCTAACTCTGCACATAAAGAAAAGATTAATTGCTTTAAATGTGCTTTCCACGTTGTCTGAATGCCAGCACAGACAGGAAGACGAGCCTTTCCCACCACTACCAGAGAGGGGAGAACTGACATGAGAGAACAAGTGGAATACAGAATCAGCTTTTGTCCATCTGCCAGTCTCCGACTCCTCTTCCCATCCTAACAAGCCAGAGAGGCCCCGGGGCTGGAATCAGGTCAGGAAGCACGAGTTTCCATGCCAAAGGACAAGGGAACAAAAGGAGACCTTGCCGACGGGAAGGAGACCGATCAAGGCGTAAGACTGTCTGAGCCACAGGACAGACTTCACCTTCTCCCCTCTCTACCGATTCAAATCGGCCACCTCTGAGCCCCCAACCTCTGACAGTGCAGAGAAAAGGGGGCAAGCACTGACACTGACCGAACGCAAAAACCATCACAGCCAGACCTTACACCTGCACGGGAGGGTTATCTCTTCTCTTGCTGAGGTTGCCAAGCCCAGGCAAACATTTATTTCAGTTGGGCTGAAGTTAGCCAGCTGTCCTGCAGTCCTAATGAACATAGGATCTTGTCCACACGGCCAAGAATTTGCGCAACAGCTATCTGGGACATTCAAAACAGCAAAATCTGATTTCCAAGCGTCAGTCATGTTTTGGTTAAAAACAAACTGCCCTCTAGAGGGTTCCAGACATTTGCCAGTTTTATTGGCATGAAATCTGCAAGAAAGCGTGGGGAGGAAACAGCGCTACCAAATCCTGATGGGTCTCTGGGGAGGAACAACCAAAAGCAGAGAACCTGCTGTGGAAAACAGCAAGCGGGAAGAAAGGCAGACAGTGCTATAACCAGGACATGGGAAAAAAAGGATTTCCCATGAAGAAGCTCAAAGAGGAGCAGGCCAAGAGATTAAATGGAAAACAACAAAAATTGCTTGTGAAGGACTGATTTGGTATTCCACCAAGAAGGCGGGGGCAGAACTATGATACTGCTTTCGGGAAACTGCGGGCCAACAGATGACGATTCAGGAGCCACCTCACTTTCTGCTTGAGAAATCCTGACTAAAAGAGAAATGAATTGAGATACAAAGCTCGTATCTTTCTTCAGGGGAGATACGCACGAGGGAATTCACCAGGATCTTTCCTGGTGTTCCCAGACACCACCCCGCAGAAAAAAACAGCTCCTTTTTTCACCCCTCAGAACCGAGCTGCACATTTCCTCAAACCCCATATCCTTAGGGACAAGCTGAAGCTTGAATTACTGACACTGCTAACACTGCCAGCATGAGAAAATTCCCTATCAGAGTTAAGCAAGAGAGACCACATCCCTCAGGCTGTAGATCAAATACTCTTGGGCAATGCTGAGAATAAAGCAAGTCTTTCCTTCCCTTTCAGTTCTTGGGAATCACCAAATGAAGCAGGAAAGAGGCAGACAGATCCATGACATGTTGGGTGGAAAAAAAAAAAAAAAAAAAAGGAGAAAGACAGCTATTTCTCCTCTTCCCTGAAGACAATCTTTATGTGTTACATGTCAAGGGAATTCAGGCACTCTGCAACTGAAAACACTGTCTTCCTTAGGAAAAGCCCCAAATTCTCCGTCAAATTCACCAGCACTGAAGAAATACGGAACAGAGAGAAATAAAGCATCCAGAAGATCTGTCTCATTTTTCAACCTAAAGGTGTCTTACCCTTAAATAACTAGAAAATACCCAAAGGGATGAGATATAATGCTTCGTTTTACTGGACTAGTGGAACAGTACAGTAGTACAGTAATGGAATTCGGTTGGGACATGTTCATTCTAGACTCCAAACACTAGGATTTCTTTTAAGTCTCAATACTCCTCCAGTGAATCCTGCACTTCAGTCACAGTTAGAAGATGACCTGAAGCATGCTCTGGTCTGAACAAAGAGCTGATCCCATTCACCTCAGAAATCACACACGTGACCAAACAACAATTCAACTGTCGGTACACTGAGGCAAAAAACAGACTAAGGGATTTACGTACCCTGAACAAAATGCACAAATCGACTGGACTTCAGTGCGTATTTCTAAAGTGGGAATCATCTGGCCTGGGAGAGGACTAGTTACTTTTAGTTGTTCTCCGTATGGCAGCAGGGAAAGCTCAGAAATCCTCCTGCCTGAAGAGCCCACAGCTTTCTGACAATCTGCTGTCACCCAGACACGGTGCCATCACACTGCCTACTCCTCTAGGGATTTGCACGTGATTTCTGAACAATTATTGGAGAACATGAGGAACAGAAAACCTGATGAGAATATTACCTATACTACAGGAACTTCTGACCTGGGCATACAGTTGCCTTTTCAAATTTTAAGCAGATTTTGAAAAGAAAAGGGACAAGCAAAGGAAAAACCTGAAAAAAAAAACTTAAAAAAACCACAAACCCAAAACCAAAAGAAAACAAGACTAAAAAAATTATAAAAATTAAACAAACCCCCCAAAAAACCCAAGCCCACCAAGCTTCATGGCAGACAGAGATGACTCTGTATCTTAACCACCTCCGTGGCCATGCTCAGGAGTAGAAAAGCAGGCCTTTGGGGAGTAAATAGCAACTTTGTTTACTAGAGAAGAAACTGCAGAAGAATCTGTTTTCCCAAGAAAACTGGGAGCAGGGTGGCGGAGACACCTGTCTGAGACTGAACTGCCAGGGTATCAGGCACCTAACTGATAAATGAAAATATTCTGCTAAAATAAATCAAAGATAAGCTGCCATAGCCATTTCTACCTCCTCAGGAAAATAAGCTTCACGCACTTCAGGTTCGGCAGGCTGGAGGAAAGGTGATTTAAGCAAGCTGCCCCTGGAAGACATAGAAGGAGATACTGTATCAGGCATTTTAAATGAGAGGAAATGAAAGCAGTCAACAGACTGAAGGTAGATAAAGAAGGTAGATAAAGGGCAGTTCGAGCTCACAGTTTCCTGTAAATCTGGACTGAGGTGGATATTCAGACTCACTTCAGCAAAGATGCCATTTCACGCTGGAGTGACAGGTTCCCAAGCACAACAGGGATGCTTGAAAGAGATCTAGCAAAGCCTCCATTACATGGCCAAAGTACATCTGTGCTGTAGTATATTCCATCTCAAAATGCAAAATTCTTCACAGTCATTAAGCAAACCCCTTCCCCCTGCAATAGCCATCAAAGTGTAAAGAACCAGAAAAAAAAAAAGCCACTTAAATTTCAAACTTATTCTTTTAATGTTTTAAAAAGGTCACAAGATTGTTTTCAATCTTATTAATAAATTTTATTTGGACAAGTAGAGAACAACTTGTATCACAACAGCTTTAAACAACATGATTAAAGACTGCAGCACTCCAAGGAGGCTCACAGATATGTACAGTATACGAAGAAAAAAGTTGCACCTCAGAGCCGATCATGATCAAGTTAAAAATACCTGACTTAAAGTACATGTGCTAATAAATTTCCTTTAGGTCATGACCAGCATGAAAATAATTAGGACACAGGTACTCAGCAAAGTTTTCTGCTAATGGGTACAGCAATATGCTGCATTTAAGGATTAAAATCAAATTCTAGTTTAGTGTTAGCACTGAGCCCTTAAGAGAAATCCAAATTTCTACTTTTCCCCATTTACAAACATCGAAGCTATTCCCACTTAAGGGTGTGCCCAGCTGCACACAAATCAAGTCCTTGAATGATAAAAACTTTTAGCGCTAATACTGGAGGTCTTACATCCTGGTATAAATTTACCTTTCTGGCCATTTCATCTATCAGTTGCTACAGAAAATACTTGCTAAGTTAACTCCTCAGGAGAAACAATGCAGGTTTCTGGAAATCACATCCTTTCTACAATGAAAATGATCTGCCAATTCAAGTTTCATTTGTTCAGGAAGACAGAAGATTTAAGGCTTCGGTGGCAAAAATAATCCTCTGAGCAGTGTTTTTTCTAAAGTCAAGCTGACACAGGTACGTTTACTTTTTCTTGACTTAAAATCCCTGGTATCAGGTTTAGATAACATCCACCTGTTAAGTCTGGCAAAAAATCTCTCCTTCCAAAGAGGTTGTCCTAGATCAACCATTTTAGAAGCATTCGAGGATAGTTTGTTTAAAATTTTTTTAATTATAGCAACATTCAGAACTTTTTAATAAGTTGATGAAGCAGTGCTCATGGCATCGTCTGCAATTTTGGTACTGGCAGGGTGTATGCTTGCAAAATATTTGACATCATTGTCATCATCCATTTGAAGCGCCATAATTGTTTGCTCCACAGCTTCTTGATGAGAGTTGGCAGAATTTAGAAAATATTCTGTAAGAGAAAATGCACAAGACTTATAAGAGGAAAAGATGGCAGATACTTCAACGCAAACCTCAGCATACTATCATGAGGTTCAAAATCTCAGGAGACAGTGCACACGTATAGTCAAACTGGAATATCTGAGCGGGCACACAATACGCTTCTGAATAAACCTATGAATTCACCTTAAAAAAAATTTCATTGTTTCAGAGCACAGTTGCTCTAACAGTGCTGTTAGAGTACAGGAGTTCTATGGTCCTTCGGTATAAATGTAAAGCGTGACAGACTCCATGACCAAAGAGGAAGAAAAAACCTGCAAGAGACTCAGAAGGAGTGTGCTTATGTCTGTGATGGAGGGGAGGTATCACAAACCCACTGCCATGACACTCCATTTCACTGGCAGGCCTGCCAAATAATTATCAAACAATAAAACTAAGATAACATGAAATAAGAGTGGAAGGAGTTCCAACATCTGACAGTTTTCAGGAACTACACAACACAAGTTGCACAAAAGCAGCGTAACTACAAACAGTTCAGAGGAAGGGCAATTTAGAACCGAGGTTTAAAAGCTTCTGAACTTATTCTTTAAATCTGCCTTTCATAATCTATCCACCATCCCTAATCATGCACACAATATCTTTGAGGCAGGGTCTCCCTGTATTATAAGCTTACATAGTGGCAAATACAGAATGGAGGTGTACCATCCAGGTGGGGAACACAAAAATCACGAGGACAACAACAAAAATACCAATACTACATGATAACAGGAAGACCAGTGACAGCCTTAGCACGGTTAACAGAGGATAAATTACTGCACATCAGCTGATCCATCTTAACTGTCTACATATGCTTACTCAGAGTCTCCAGCATGCACAAGACAGCTAGCAATAGCCTACTTCTCACTGTGTTGGCATCCTCTGTGTTGTCCAGCGTTTTGAACATTTTGCATTTTTCTTCACACTTGCTATGCTAGAAACAGCAGTCCTCGAGCCAACGGATAGTTTTGAGGAAGAAAGTGACCAGAACTGGATGAATTATTCCAAGCGTGGACACTGCTGGTTTACAGAATAGCATAATATTTCTAATACTATTTTCCTTTACAGTGCTTTGGAATCTGAGCACTGATGACTCTTCTGGCATCTGCTATGCTTTGGGGATGCTTTCCTAAGCAAAGTCTGCAGTTTGAAAGTTGCATGTCTAATTTCTCTGAAGAGACTCCAGAGAAACTTTCTTCCCAGTGCTACCGTATAAAATATAAAAATACAGAAAACAAACAGCAGCCATCTCTTCTCCCCCAGTGAGAAAACAGATGGTGGATTTGTATGGAAGAATTTTTCTTTTTTATCCTTATTACACAGAACAGAATTTTTTTTTAACCAAATAAAAGGCACTGTACAACAACACAGTTACTAGTTGTTCATTCGTGCTTTCTGTGCCCTGATGACACCTCTACAAATTAGCTCATTCAGGAAAAACGGTACAAAAAGAACAGGCTGGCATATGAGCAAGAACTCTTATTTCCCCAGTGTTACACAACAACAGCTCTGATACCACAAGGTTCCTGGTTTTATCTCAGCCAAGGTAACATTCCACACCAAGGAGACTGTAAAAGCAAGAGCAACCCACATCTGATGTTGTTTCTTCTTTCCCAGCTGACTATAGGAAAGCAGAGGGACAAAAACATACGCAGTCAGCCCATTGCAACTCTTTCTGACCACTAACCTTTCTCTAAAAGAGTTTGCTTTAACGTTTTTGCAAGCAGGACTCGAACATTTGGAACCCTGTCAGATGCCAAGTGTAGTAAGTGTGGCAACAGATGCACAGCAAACTGGTCCATGGGCAGGCAGTCATCTTCACTGATAGTCTGGCAAGAACACAGAAGCAATTTCATTAGATTTCAGCACAGCGAGGATAAAATCCCAACACATAACCAGAGCTGACAGATCTTACTACTTTCATAGCACGAATACAGTACGTAGTATCCACAAAGTTTTAAAATACAGTACAATACTTTCTAGCACAAAGTCATACACAATGAAGCAAGTTAGGGTTCAGGAAAATCAGACTCAGTTAGAAGCCCACTTTATTTTGCATGAAGTCTGGCAACTTCCTTATTTTTTACTGTTTGTTTTTTTTTTAATCACTATCAGTTGAAAACGGGGAAGAAAAGTAATAGACCTTCCCAATCCTTTTTAAGATTAATTTAGTCTTTGTTTTAACTAGATACTATGGTAAGAAAAGAATGGTCCATCTCAATAATCCGTTGTACTCAAACATGTTTCTCTGTATAAGCTCAAAGCTCACACTTCTCCCAGTACTTCAGAGAACTGTCCCACTTGGGCAGCAGTCATGTTGGCTCCCAGTCTGCACCTCTGCTACAGCCTCCAAATTTGCCCATTTCCTTGGGACCCCAGCTAGCTGCGACTCTTCTGCTTATTCTGCTGAGAATACGCTGGTTTTGACCAAGCTGCACTAGCTGGCTAAGGAGGTATAGGCAACTCATAGCACTTGATTTCTAAAGGGTAACACAAAAAAGTGGCAAACTGCTGCAGCATATTATCAAAATCTCACTTCGTGCTGAGTAACAAAGCAGCTTCCCAACTCGGGGATTATTTTGCTACGCGTTTGTTTCCTATTCAACATCAAATTTGACAACCTGATGTTAATATGCTAAGCTAAAGATGCATTCAAGCTCATCTATGGAGCAACACTGAAGAAAGCAGCCATGAAACCTAAGTTCTCAAATATTCATTAAAATAGTGTCAATAGACAGCTAAAGAGTTCCAGCTGCTTATGCCCCCTTCATTTTTACCACCCCCACCTCCCTGCCAAAACCAAAAAGATGAACAAAAAGACATTTTACCTGGCAAATAAAGACAAAAGTTTGCCGACCAGACCATTTGCGGCATCTACAGAACTTTTCAACAAGTTCATTCATGAGGTCTACCACAAAGGTTGATGTTGAAGCCATGTACAATTTTTTTACCATTTCACTAACCTTGAAGAAATGAGAAGAAAAAAAAAAATACAAAAATTACTTCTGACCACCAACCGTCAGAAGTTTGAAATCCTGAATTGACTTAGATTGCTTTACCAGCTTGTAAGAAATCCAACGGACAGAAGACACTTTGTCTGCACAGAGGCTGAAAGCGATAGGTCGCAAGTAGTCATAAATGTCTCTGGCACTGTACAGATCTAGAAGCAAGATCAGTTGCCTACAAGATGGAAGAAGAACCAGAGTACATTATAATAAGAAGAAAAATAGCTTTAACTGTGAATATGATCATTTATATGACAACACTTGCCAAATATGCAATATGGCCATAATAAAAGTTAATGAAAAGTAAAATCTTTTATTTTTCAATGCCATCAGTTTGACTATGGGTCACTTGCAAATTTTAAATTGCCACTTATTCACAATAATGACAAAATGCTGCACGAGCTCAAAGAATGAAAAACTATGGGAGAGGCAAGGGACCCAAGGTTGCGTTTACAAGGCAGGGATCCTGATACCAGCTACAACGTACATGGAGCACAGCGATCCAGATGTGAATGACACTGCGGTGTGCACATACATTTGAACACCTGGTAAAGACATCTCACACATATAACACATGTACAGCTACAAACCAACTACTCTGACTTCAGTGACCAAGGATACTTATCAAACTAAGTACGCTGATATATCAAATCAATAAACTTCTACTTCAGAGTATACTGGACAACTAGAGAAATTATCACTTCTTCAATTTGTAATGAGTTGATTAAGATTTCAGCAGGTTGCAGACACAAGTATGCATCATGAATGGTAGAAAGCATGTCAAAAGAAGTGGCATGACATGTCACAAGCAGCTGATCGAATGTCTCCATACCTGCAATAACAGGTAAGTGATTTGTAGCTACTAAATCAAAACAACACTTAAATGTAGCAAAAACATGACATCATGATCAGTTGTTAAACTAGGTCTCTTAAAATTTAATTCAAAAGACACACTGTAATTAATCATTACAATACGCTCATTTCGTCATTCATGCTAGAGAAGCCCTGGTCCCACAGTCTCTCCTCAAAGGGCACACGCTGCAGCCTTGACCATCCTGTTGGCCCTCTGCTGAATTTGTTCCAGTTTATCAGCATCTTTCCTCTATTGGTATAGATGCATTACTCCAGATGAGATCTAATGAGTGATGACTAGAGGGGGCTGATCTATTCCCTCGATATACTGACTTTGCTCCTGTTAATACAGCCCAGGATTATGCTGCCAGGACACACTGCTGGCTCACGTTCAGCTCACTGTGCTCCATGATACTCTAGGCCTTTTCAAAGCTGCTCCCAGGGCAGCCAATCCTCAGTCTGTCTCACTGCCAGAGCCTCTTCCTTCCCATGCACAGGACTTGGCATCTGTCCTTTGCTGAATTTCATAAGGCTCCTGTCAGCCCCTTCCCCCAGTCTGTCTAGGCCCCTCTGGATGGCAGCCCTCCCTTCAAGCCCATTGACTGCTCATCCCATTCTGGTGTCACCAGCAACCCTGATGAGAGTGCACTCTGTCACCCCCTCCAGGTCATTGATAAAGATGTTAAAGAGGAAAGGTCCCAGAATGCACTCCTGCAGCACCTATAGCTATATTCCAGGTAGAGTACAACCTATTACCCATAACCTCCTGAACCCAACCATCCAATGACTTCTACTCATCTAGCTTCCACCCATCCAGATCATTATGTCCTAACCTGGCTACAAGAATACTATAAGACATGGTATTAAAAGCCTTGCTAAACCGGAGGTAAATGACATTCACCACCCTCTCCTCATCCACAGATTCAGTCATTTAATCAAAGAAGGCAGGTTGTTCAGACGTGATTTACTCTTGGAAATTCATGCTGACTGTTTTCCTTAAGGAGTCGTCCCTCACATGCCCAGAAATGGTTTCCAAGAGGACCTGCTCCATGATTCCCAGGGCCTGATGTGAGGCTGACAGAATTTTAACTCCCCTGGCAGTACCCATCTTCTAAAAGGCCAAAAGCACATCATCTGCCTTTCTCTGGTTCACAGAATCACAGAATGGTTGGGGTTGGAAGGGACCTCTGGAGATCATCTAGTCCAACCCCTCTGCTAAAGCAGGTTCACCTAGAGCAGGTTGCACAGGATTGCATCCAAGCAGGTTTTGAATACCTCCAGATGAGACTCTACCACCTCTCTGGGCAGCCTGTTCCAGTGCTCTGTCACCCTCAAAGTAAAGTTTTTCCTCATATTCAGATGGAACTTCCTATGTTTCAGTTTGTGCCTGTTGCCCCTTATCCTGTCACTGGACACCACTGAAAAGAGTCTGGCCCCATCCTCCTGACACCGGCCCTTAAGATATTTGTAAGCATTGATAAGATCCCCTCTCAGCCTCCTCTTCTCCAGGGTAAACAGACCCAGTTCTCTCAGCCTTTCCTCATAAGAGAGATGCTCCTGTCCCCTAATCATCTTTGTAGCCCCTCGCTGGACTCTCTCCAGTAGTTGCTCGTCTATCTTGAACTGGGGAGCCCAGAACTGGACACAGTACTCCAGCTGTGGCCTCACCAGGGCAGAGTAGAGGAGGAGGATAACCTTCCTCAACCTGCTGGCCACACTCTTCCTAATGCACCCCAATATACCATTGGCCTTCTTGGCCACAAGGGCACATTGCTGGCTCATGGTTAACTTGTTGACCACCAGGACTCCCAGGTCCTTCACTGCACAGCTGCTTTCCAGCAGGTCAAACCCTAACTGGTACTGGTGCATGGGGTTATTCCTCCCTAGGTGCAGGACCCTACACTTGCCTTTGTTGAACTTCATTAGGTTCCTCTCCACCCAGCTCTCGCTGAATGGCAGCACAGCCTCCTGGTGTACCAGCCACTCCTCCCAGTTTTGTATCATAAGCAAACTTGCTGAGGGTACACTCTGTCCTCTTCATCCAGGTCATTGATGAGTAAGTTGAACAAGACTGAACCCAGTACTGATCCCTGGGGAACACCTACAGGCCTCCAACTAGACTCTGTGCCGCTGATCACAACCCTCTGAGTTCTGCCATTCAGCCAGTTCCTGGTGACCTGCCTTTGTCTTCACAACATTTCAAAGGTGATGGCTGATGTCCTTGCTATCACATGGAGCAGCTCTGTCAGCACCCTCAGTTGCAGCCTGTCTGGTTTGATGGATATACATGGGTCGAGTTCTCAAGTAATCCCTCGGTTGATCCTCAACCGCTGCTGAAACCTACTCTAAGCATGGAGGCCTGGGAAATCTTGTCAGTGAGTACCTTGTCAGTACCTCAGCCTTCTTTGTGCCTACCATCACTAAACCATCCACCCCATTCAGCAATGGTCCCACATTTCCCCTGTTTATTCTTTTTTTGCTAACGTAACAGTACTTGACAGCCCTTGCAAGTCTCAGTTCTAGCTGAGTTTTAACTTTCCTAATACAACCCTACATGCCTGGGCAATGTTTCTAAATTCCTTCTGTGCACCCTGTCCCTGCTTTCACCTCCTGTATAATCCCTTTTTGCATTCAAGCTCAGTCATGAGTTCCCTTCTTAGCCAAACCAGGCTCTGGATACGTCTCTGTTTTTCTGAGTATCAAGATGGACTATCCTTTCACTTGGCAGATGCTGTCCTTAAAAATCTGCTGGCTTTCCTGAGCAACTTGACCCTTCAGAGCTGCCTCCCCTAGGAGCCCACGTACCAGTTCCATGAAAAAGCCAAAGTCTGCTCACATGAAGTCCAAAGTAACTATCCTGCTACTTGCTTTCTTTACTCCCCTCAAGACCTTGATCTCCTCCATTTCATGGTCATGAATTCAGCCTACTCATCAGACACAGCAACTTCAAGTCAAAATGCCTAGAACAATTGTATTGACTTCAAGAGCAAGCAGATGTGGTCTTCTCTTTTGGCAGCTTCTTTTTTATGGAAGGGTAATATTTTCAACATACGGTGATGGAAAAGACATTCAAGTTCCAACCTGAGCACTTATAAATGATACACAACTACTAGGAATTTTTAAGGAAGGGGGACAAGTGGAGGAGGATAAGGACAATCCACTAATTAAAAATGAAACGAAGAACATCACTGTGAGACATTTATTCTATGATATTGACATTTTTAAATATCCACAACAATAAAAACAACCATCCAGAAAACTACATACTCAGCCAGCTCTGCACGGAAACGCCAGTTCCTGCTATTATCAGTCACTAGGAATTCCTGGAGCTGATAAAGATACTCTCGTCTTTTGTCAAGATGAAGAAGCTGTAACGGTAAATATAAACTTACATAAAGAAACATAGGCTACAATCAGCAGATAGAACAAAAGCTTTAAAATACAACTAATAAAACACTTCCTTTTATTTAAAAAAAAAAAAATACTCTTAGCAATAGTGCTGCTTTTCTGGACCAAACCCTATCATGCTTAGGTCTCTAGAATCACACGGGGCACTACCAAAAGCAAAATCTGGTCTAGTCTCTGCTTGTACTCTAGGAAACAAGAACGGTAAGCAGTAAAGATAGTATTTATTTTAAAGGTTTCATGATTTGTGTCTTTCAGCTCCAAAAATGAGGCAGTTACAGAAAAACTCCTAAAGAAATTTGAGAAGTTGCACAGAGAGGTTAGAGCCAAAAATCTTAATACCGTCCACTGGCACCTATATATTGAATAAACATGCACAAACCAGGCTCTTCAGAGAAAAGAAAGTATCAGCAACACAGATGTCCTGCAAAATATACTCCAGTATTCAGACATCTGGATTCCATCCAGATTTGTATGGATTCCCACAGAATTATACTGGTGTTTTGTTAAAAAGCAAGTGCATACAAAGAAATTAAGCAAAACACATAATTTCACTTGACCATAGTTGAACACAGACATACCTTGAGGAAGTCATGCAAGTGTTTAAGCACACCTATCCTGACTTCATCTAGATCTTTTAAAAAGCCATTAAAGACAGGAACTAAATCTCCAGCTGTAAGCTGGTCTCCAAGGATGACAGCAAGTTCATGTATAGAAAATGCTAGTGTCCGCCGAACCTTCCACTGTAAAATAAATAAATAAATGAATTTTACTGATGTATCATCTGAAGTGCTCTATTTTAACTTGAGGGTCAGTATCCAAGCTGGACTCCCCGTGAGCTACAGTACTTACAAATACATTCAACAGTGACCCATCTAACAATTGAAAATGAAATTGGAAATTTAAAAAAAAAAAAAAAGGAGAAAAGGAAAAGGAAAAGGAAAGAGAGGACAAATGACGAGGTATCATTACTTTCACCTGAATATCAAGGAACTAGGCAAATGAAAGCAATGAAAATATTTTAAGGGAAGGAAAATAGTATTCCTAATATCAGTACTCTTCCACACATTACTCTCTGCTTTAAATTCTTTTGGGTAAATTAGTTCCATACTAATTCCACTCTCTCACTTGTTTAATTTATAGAACAGAGCAAGATATATATCCCACAATATTTCAGCTGGCATATTCTAGCTTCCATAATAGGTAAAGTTTTACCCACACTGCGTGCCCAGCAGTCCAAGGACCAATAGAGCTTTTATTCACCCTAAATTGAGGGGGCATCATTTTAATGGAGTAATTATTTCAAGTAAGTCTTTTTAAAAATAAAATAGCATCTGTTCTTTAGCCAGCACTTTCCAATTAGCATGGGTACTGTTCTTTTGCCCTGGTTTGGCAATTCAATCTTAATTCAGATTAGACTGGCAATAAACTCTGGACAGTTTTGAACACAGGGTAATTTGTTTTTACTTATGTTTGAAATTTATTAGTTGGCTGGTTTTAGTGGCTGCAAAAGAGTTCGGAAAATATGAGCAATAGCTATGTATAAAATTACTCACTATCATGGAGAACTGCTGCTCTGACATAGCAAGCAGCAAGATCAAAAGAGGTGAAGTAGTCTGAGAATGTTTAAAAAAATAAAAAGAGCATCTCCAAAAAAGGAAACAAGGGAGGACTGGGAAACAACTGTAAACCAGCAGTAAAATGCACAAAGCCACCTCCTTACCACCTGACAACAAGGAAAATGCGGCTGTTTCCAGTATTTGTTTTTAAAACAGCAATGCTGCATGGTGATGGTGATGTTATTCCCTTATGACTGGATGCAGCACCAAAAGGCCACCAAAAAGCCTGGCGTGAGGCTGACTCACTGAGTTCCAGACATGCCTGCAGGGGCACATGTCTGCTCACGCACAGCAGCACAGCCCAATTTCTCATACCTATGAGAATCCCAAGCGCTGCCATAAGATCTCAAGCGAGCAGAGGAAATCAGAGACCTCTCCTCACATTCCCACTGGAGATCCACCTCCCACTCAAACTGCCCCCATTTCCTTACTACCTGAGCACCACACACACAGCTTCCTCTGAGACAAGTTACACTTTTATTCATTATATGAATAACTAATATCAGCAACGGAAAGCTCCACGTAAAAAGCGGAACAACCCAACACCCAGTAAACAAGAGAAATCATCATAAAAGTTCAGATTATTCACTGTCACATCATAAAAGTTCAGATCATTCACTGTCAGAGCTTCTTGAGCTTACCTGCATGTCAGATGCCAGCGTCTCATAGGTATCTTTCAAACAGTGCCAATTCTGTCTGCCTAATGTAAGTGCCACACCTGGCAAGCTGTAGGCACAGTGTTTGGCAATCTCGGTATCAACTGTTTGTGCGCGAGATGGATCAGTCATTGATAAATACTGATCCAGCAAGGCTTGAGGTACAACATCCTACAGCAAGAAAAGGGTAGAGCGTTTGCACTATTTTCAATAAATCCTCATAAGGCTTACTAGAATTCCAGGGCATACTGTCAGAAGAACATTTTTTTTTCCCCACAACTACAGAGTATTATTTAATTACAATCTCTTAATAAGAATGCAAAGATTTTGCATTTCCTAAGTTCCACCAAAAAGTTCCAAAGAAATGATGACATGACTGGGGGCTACTTGAAAATATACAGACCAATGTAACAGATGAGCTGGTGGATTACTGTCTACTTAGGCAGACCAGGAAATTAAGAGACTACATTCTACTTTTCTACAAACATTCAGGCTCACAGGCTGTGCAAATTGGCTATTTTAACTCATCCATAAAAATAGGCAGAACAGCAAGTGATGAGACTTGTTCAAAAATCATTTTCCTATTCCTCTCAAAATCTTGGGGAGGTGGGGAGAAGAAAACGAAATTAAAATGCCTTGAGGAAGGGGGGGAGGGGAGGAGGCAGAGTATAGTGCGTTCAGTATTGCTTCCAACCTCCCTGAAGAGACAGCAGGAAGGAAGAGAGTTCTTCAGAGACAGATCTCTGGTGAAGACCAATCCTTCTGTCTGCTGAGAAATTAAAGCATCTGAACTAAAATTTTGTTAAAACGTGTTTGTGTTGACTTCAACACTGTCTTTGCCTCAGCTGCTGTCAGTTTATCTCAGGCACTGATTCTACCCAAGGGGGTGCACAAGAGGCTCTCCCTAGCACACAGCTGCCAAATAGCTCAGCTCACAAAAGCAACAAGGGGGACTGAGGTTTTCACTCAAGGAATCATGCTGGTGCAGGGTTGCACACATAATACTGAGCTATGTAACAACAAACATTGGACTCCTTTTGGGAAAAAACAACAAAGAGACAGTTCGACCTTAATGAAACATTTTCACACCTTTTCTTCAAAACGCTGTCAGAGGGTGGGGATGGTTCCACTCAAAACATTTAACAAAAAATCCAGTTTCCTCAATAACCTAATTTCCATTACAGGATAGTTTCCGTAGAAAATGAAACCAACTGAAACCAGAGCCTGGAAGTCTACAACACTGTTCTCATGTCAAACAATACTGTCATCTCTGTACATAACTAGAACAGAAGCAACTGCCGAATGAAGCCACAGAATGTTTTAAAATTACTTATTTTAAGAGGTTTGCCATATTTTACAGAAAACACATTACATCAGAAATGACTGAATGCATAAAAGAAATTCCCATATATATAAAAAAAATTCCACTTATCTGATACATCTAGGAAAAACAGAAGCCACTGTCATTTACCTGTACTTTGGATTTTCTTTCTTCTTCAGGGCTGAAACTACTGTTGGTGCTCAAATCTGAATCATTATGAATATAGTGAAGTGCAGAATCCATATTCTATGGGAAAAAAAAAAGTCACACAAAATACACTCAAGGATTAAACAAAACAAATGTCAACATCAAGAAGTGCTGTCCTCACCTCAGGGTCTTTTCCTTAGATTAAGGAAATACATGTTTTAATATCAAATACAATTTTGCTACAGCTCAAAAATCAAAAGGCCTGTAAGATAAATCTTTGTGTTTAAATTTCAAACACAGGCTCCTCTTATTCTGCTCCATTTTGGTTCTTACAGAATGAAAATCACAGGAGAAGAGTACCTTTGAGACTGCATTAAGGAAAATGTAACTCACATGAGTCACATTGCTTCTCCCCTGAAGGAAAAATGAGAAGACATCTGTAGCAGATTTTGTTGGATTTGTTGCTTTGGATTTGTGCTAGAAAAACGTCAAAACAAAGCCACTTTCACACTTAAGAGTAGAAACTGATGAGATTTATGCTGTTGCTCCTTTCCTAGAGGTGATTATTCTATAATCTTCTCTGCAGATGAGCTCCACCTTATAATACAGAGTCCTCACAACTCTCAGCAGTTCTGTTAAAATAATTTTTAGCAATCATTCAAGCATCCTGGCTACATATCTGGGCCTTGAAGATAAGGACTGAGACTCCGTTGCAGAACTCTACCAAGCAGCAGAGGTTTGATACGCTACGATAAACTGGGCTGCTGAGGGGAGGCACTGTCACTTTCTATACCAGTGGAGCTCCTCAAATACAATGGACTTTGCATAATCAACCGTGAATTTCAAGAAGTAGGTGATGAATATTTGGAAAGTAGATTAGAGTGCTGTCTGGTAGAACAGGACAAAGGCATTTTAGTTAGATATGAGCCAAGGTATCTATTCACAGACGCTGCAGGGCAAGCTCTCAGGGTCAACACAAGCACCGAGAATATGCCTACTCTACCAGCTGCTCAGATCAGTTTGACAATGAGAATTTTCAAGCAAACTATAAACTTCTTCAAAAAAGCCTCCAGGATACCATCTGTCTTCCTTGGTTTGACTTCAGACAGTTGCTTTTTCCTCTTTCATGATCTGCTTTCATCTAAGCATTGGGTTGTAATTTTAGTCACTGAGGTATAACTACAGGTGATAAAGAACAGGCAGAGCTGTGAGGCAATTGCATATCGCTGGCACAGCGGCCCAAATCACCTGTCAGGCTTATCAAGCAGCAGCAAGAAGGCATCAAAGAGCCAAGGAAAGAACAGATCTGCAAGTGACTCCGTAACTAAATGTGTCCAGCAGCATATAACTCCAACAATAAAACCTCCAGAGGCTCTGAAAGCCATCTCTGAAGGATTTTAGTTTGCCAGTCAATTCTTCACTCCTTTTTAGCCTTTTTTTTTTTTTCACCTCCAGAAAAAAAAGATCATTTTCAGCATTGCCAGAACGTCACCAGCTTTCAAATCAAGAAGTTATGAGGCAGCCAGCACAACACAGCCATAGGGCTTTCCATAAGTTGCCCAGGTGCATGGAACTGCAAGCTAGTCATCCATTCTGCTACAATAAAAATGAAAAGACTTCATCTCACAATCTCTGCTACCCTTGCTCTAAAAGGCTAAAAAAAAAAGATAAAAATAATACTTTATTGATTGAACTAAGTTGAACGACTAAATATACAGAAGGGCGTCACAGATGGAAACATTTTTACGCAGCCACTTTTAAAGTCAAATATGCATTCCAGAAAGGAAGAGCTTCAGTACAAAAGAACCACAGCATCAGTTGATATTTAAGTCAACACAGTATCTCCATTCCCGCAGATGAAGTTCCATCTGTACATTTTCCATGTAACATGCACACACTGAACTGAGCATTGCAGAGAGCCAGGACATAAAAATTCAGCAAGGTTTAGCCTGAAAGCTTCTTGCGTACCAAACTGGTGAACTACCACCTCCGAGATGCAAAATCTTTGTCATGGCCTTACAAATCTCTTATGCAAGGTTTCCTTTAGCTGCAGTGTAACAAGAGCTCCATGGTTGTGCTACATAAACCCCTGCTCTGCAACAAGGGTCGCGCACAAAGCCCACAGCACCAGGACAAGTGGTGCTGGCGTTTCCTGACCAGGCAGCTGGCCCAAACACAGATAGGTGAGGCCAGTCTCAGAGCTCCAGTCTCCTCCTGGCATCTACCCTCTTCTTAAAGAGAGGTACTTGTGCCAGACAGGGATGGGCTGATTTTAGTCCAGTTTCCTTTTTCTTTCTTTTCCTTCCCTTCTCCCTCTACCTCCAACCAAAAAAAGAGGACTCCCACACCCATCCACTGGAAATACGACTTGGGGGATTTCTTGAGGCTTACATTAATTTATCAAACCTTATAGAGAGCATACAACCTAAAGAAAATGAAAACGGTAGCTCTTGAGGAAAAATAAAACAGCTACCCTCATCCTCAACAAACAAGCTTCATCTATGTCCCCAAACCTTATCTGTTCACTTTATTACAACATTTATTTTCATTTGAATAGAGAATCTCTCTTTCAGATGCAGCATTAACTTCTTCAGGAGCCTATATAGCTGCAGAAGGACAAGCAAATTGTGATGCGTGCAGAACTGTGAAGGCTGCTTTCAAATATAAAATACTGTACCTTGAGTTCTCTAAAGTGTCCAGTACCTTACTAACACTTTGCTATGCTGAGACTTAAAAAAAAGAAAACAAAAACCTAAAAAAACCACCAACAAACAAACAAAAAAACCCACAAAAAAAACTACCTGTGAAAATCAGAGCTCTCTTCACTTCTAGGGGCAACAGTTCACTCGCTCAACAGATCACAGCTCGATTCCCAAATTCTAGGTCACCTCTATAATGTCCTTTCACTTTTAAAATTAGGACTTGATTCAGTGCCAGTAACAAACAAGGAACTGACAGATTAAGAACATCCTTTTAAAAACTAAAACCGAAACATGCAAAATCATCATATACCAGCAATGTGACAGGTTCTTAACTTTCTGTCAGCATCATACTCTGTAAAGAAATAAAATGCAAGAAAGTCCCTCTGAACAAATATCACCCTCATCACCTCCAAAAAATGAGAAGGACAGAGGATACATTTACACTGCTATTTTACAGGTTAGCATCAGAAAGAAGTGACTACAACAGATCCTATGATAAAGAAATATATCGAGCCTGACATCAGGAATTGGGGGCAGGTTGTTTTTTTTAAAAACAAACAAACGAAACACATTGGTAATGTTAAATTATGATTGTGTATAAACAGCAATATCCAAGTAAATGGCACATTTCTCCACTCCCAAAATGTTTTTGGGCTACACAGTAGTCGAACAGCTTAGGCGAAAACTTAATTAAATGTCACCTGCTCTGATCAAAGAAGGTTGAAAATGTCTGCACTGGACTGATGTCAACTCCTAGACTTTTCAAGACATCAAAATTTCATCTGAAAATACCATTTAGGCAATATGATTTAACAAATCACTTGCTGTAGATTTATAGAGCATATTTTGGAACCGTTGCTTACTACATAGCTATAGCTTTTAATACCAAAGCTTGTGGCACTATATGCAGTGAACATAGTGGGTTTGGCCTAATACACAGTACAGAACAGAAAAAGATATCAAATGCCACAGACTTCAGTCAGGCAGGGGGCAGTGGTGGAGTGCTGAAGAAATAAGTGCAAAAACTTTAAAATGTTACTGATTGCTAGAAGCCACTTTCAGCAGTCTTCACAGCATCCTAGACTGCAGGTCCTGAGCTACTCTTATGCAGGCCAGTAAACTACTATAAAACACTTTGACAGGGAGCACAGGGAACAAAGTATTTCTTTCTCCGGGGGGGGCAGGGGAAGGCAGCAAAGCAGGGAGGGCACTGGAGAAAGGGATTAACTTATTATCAGTAGGGCTCTGTTTTAAGTAAGGCAATTTTGCAGTGATGAACTGCAGTAGCATTTAAAACATCTTAAAATGTGATATTCACAACAGAGATTTTAACGGAAACAATTTAAAGAATTCACATGGACAAGCACAGGCACCCAACACAACCCATTTTATTTTAGTAGCTAGCGTTTCAATACGGCCAACAAAACCGAACATCACACTAGCCCAAAGTAGGAAGCATTTGGCTGCAATTACCACAGGAACGCAAGATACAGCTCTGTTACTGGAGCCCTGGAAATCCTAAGGGGGGGGATTAGAGTACAAAACTCGCTTCTTACCTCAACAGTGTCACCAATTAAAGGCACAATATCACCCAGTATAGGTTTAAAATTTTGTTGGTCGTCGATGGTTAGTTCAGTCTGTGAGTCTGTTTCCTTGCCAATGCTGGCCATTGTCTCTTCTTGAGGATCCAAACTGGATGCTCTGAGTGCAGCAGACAACACCTCCACTTGTGCTACAGCATATGAAAGAGAAATACATGAGAGACTGAACTGCAATAAACTTTTATTAAGTCCACAAATCAACTTTTGGACAGTGACTAATTAACTGAAGGATGGCAGAAGAACTATGGGGCAGGTACAAATTTAAGATTATTGACAGTTAGCAAATCCCAAACTGGGGACAACTAGCATAAAACATAAGGCAGGTTAACACTCCACTCTTTTCCTAGGGTGCTCAACCACACTACAGTTGAGTGAAATTTGTCTGTAAAGCAAAAAGAACCCAGGAGTAAGAGACTGCTGTTATGGCAGGATCTGTTCTTTAAGAATCTTGGTACATATTAATGGTGCAATAGTCTTTGGGGCAGAATACTAACTAACTGACTGGGTCTTTTGTGGGAGGTGGGACTAAGAGAGAGAAGGGAAAAGTAATTCAAATAAAGGTTGAGAACAGGTTTATTCATACTGAAAGGATTTCAGTTCTGAGAGGCTGTGTCCCTATACATGGCCATTAAATTCTTAAGTTTTTATAGCAACTCTAAAGCAAGATCTATATAGGAAGGCCCTAGATCCCAGTAACTCTCTTCTGCACAGGATACTTTAGACTCCTTGCATCCTCCAAAGGAATAATGAAGGTTGCACTCTTTTACGTCCTCTTATTCATCAAAAGAGAGCATTAGCACTTCACACTGCCATCCACTCTTTTGAAAAAGATCCAGCAGTTCTGAGACTGCTCTGCTTTCCATCCCTCCGCTTACTGCCAATTAAAAAAAAAGCTTTGTTGAGCAATGTTCCTTGGATATAGCCTGACCTAAGCAGATCAGGTATCAGAGGCAATCTTAGCTGCACGCAACACAGAACTCAGCGCAGACTGACCTACCCTGCCTCTCTCCTCCTCCACTTTTTTCCAAGAAGGTAAGGAGGAATAATCTCCTGACCCATTAAATTTACCCAGTCATCCAGAAGCTCTGCTCCTCATAGACTTCAGCTTTTCCGAGGTTTCCTAAATGCTTATTGTGAAATTAAACACAAAACCACATGCTTGTTTTTAATCCCACATTGTCATACTAAGTTATAGAATCTGAACTTCTCCCTCTAGCTTTTTTGATAGGTTTATTAACAAGAATTAGACAAAGGAAGTTGGACTCGTTTGTAGACAGAAGAAACAGACATGAGACACATCTGTTACAAGAAACAAAACTGTAACTCAGCAGAATCTTAGCTAGCAAAAAACTGGAAAACACAGTACAGATTCACTGGTTTCTAGATGGGAGTCTGACAAGCAGGAGTAAAGATAATTCTTTTCAATATGCAATGCTAGCTCTGTAACTGTGTCAAATTTCTGATAGAATAACTGAAACATATTCTTGCTGTATTACTGTAATTCATTTCAACAGGAAAAACCACAGCAAGTAAGAAACTTAAAAACAAAACAAACATCATACTAATAGTTCCACTATAAAGCGCATTTTGTTAGAAAATATAGTTTCAATATATATCTATAATATACATTATAATATATGGTTTATACATAAATATATAACATTTAGGAATTTTACAGTACAATTTGTAAGATTAACAAAAGCTTGCTATGGCTTCACTATTCAAGTGTTACTTCACTGACAATAAACCTCTGCACTTTGAGGCCCACAAGAATAAACATCATCAAGGCTAGTAAATTCCTCCAAAAATTAAGTGTTCAATAAACCACCCCAAAACCATGCAAGATAGGTGGCACCTGCTATGCCAATAAATGCCTGTTAGATTTCCAGTTTATTCTCATTTAGAGAAATCAAACAAGAAAATTAAAAGGAATTATATCCTGCTGCATATCAAAGAGACATTTTTCATGAAGGACTTCATGAAAAATGTACGCTCATTTTCACTTAAAAGTCAGGAAAGCTTACCCTGACTGGGTAACACATACTGCTTCAACACTGAATATTTATTTACTGAAAAATCCACACAGACCTCTAAAGATTACTTCTAGTAACAAAAGTGAAGGTATCTCCAGCAGGAATTGGGTGTTTTCCAACACTGCCAGCCTGCACGCCTGGACCACCCTTGCTTAGGGACTTAATGGGACAGAGACCACGCGTATCCTGATTTCTTCTGCCTGCCCTAGAGGAGATATGACACAAATGTGCATCTCCTCAGCTTCTTGTCAATTCTACAGTCCCAAGACGTGGGGATGAAGGACCAGAGAGGCCAGACTCCCAAGGATTTCATTGACTGGCAAGTGCCTTCTTTCTTCGTTGAGTGCTTCTCCATAGTTCCTGTCACCAAGGGTGACTCCAGTGCTGTCATTCACCGAAAAGTGAATGGCCTGAAGTCTGTAAACATCTTAAGGTCCTAGCCAAAAAGAGAGCCAAACACAGTCACTATGGAAGGCTCCAGAATGGTGGAGCACTTAGTAAAGGAGGAAGAGAAAGAGTGCATGTGTGAGTATGTGCATCTAGGTGGCTGCCTTGAAGATACTGAAACTTGAGACTAATGAGCTGTCTTCACTCCCCTTGTAAACCCATTACACGCTGACACAGTCCAAGATCTCTGCTGACACGCTTCTGACTGATGTGGCTGCTGCTCCTCCCCATCTCCCACAAAGATCTTTCCTACAGCCATAAGACAGACAACGTTTTCCAGAAAACCATTAAAAGTACAAGCAAAGGATAAGGCTCCCCTCTCACGCATGACACAGAAATGCTTCAGAGCTCTTGGTAAGCAAGGTTTTGAGAGGAAGACTGGAACAGAATCTGCTGACTAGCAAGCTTTCACGACTACCTTCCATAAAAATTGGAGTGTAAAGGTCAGTTTTATGCATTATACAGAACTCATGTATTGCATTGCTAAGATAAAGTCAATGTTCACTGGATCTTAAACCATCTGCTAATTAACTCTTTCTTCCTTTGACTTTTGCTTCAGGTGAGAAGTATTTTTCAGCAAGAAATTATTTACTCTTGCCTACTGTACCTGCATCCTAAAATAACTGGCACAACCTTTAAACTGAAAACCACATTTTACCTGGACTTATTAAATTTCCTGGTCCTCAGGAGGAGAAGGTCCTCCTTCTGTCCTTTCAATATGCTTTATTGCTGTTTCCTGTTTCTCCTGATATTTCACTAGAAGACATTGATATTTCTAAGAGGCAAGCTCCTTTCTTTTTTCTGAAGGATCTGTGTTCCTTACCCTCACTTCTTACTCAGAGGCAAAAGCTATGGGCTGCATTAATGGGTACAGAGATGCAAGTAATTAAAACACAGAAATAAGAGGAGTGTTTCTTCTCCATTTCCTCCTCACCTCCTGTTCCATTAACAATATATTTTAGACTTCTACTGCAGGCAGCGCTAGTAGTCTAACTTATAAACATAGTTTTTATAAGGGAATGGGATCAACTGACCCCGCATTTGGGCTGGTTTATCCCTATTAGGTCTTCATTTTGCAAAGCAGCCTGTAACTGGCATAAGCCACAGTAAGCCCCAGTAACCTGCAAGTCAGGCTTTCTCTCTTCCCCTCAAATAATATTAAGAAAAGCTGACATTACATGATTCAGCATTTTCTATGCAGAACATAAGAAGATAAATAAAGAAAGTGTCCCTGGAAAGAAAAATAAAGAAATAAAAACATCTGGGGGAAGAAAAGCAACCTCTGAAGTGAAGACGGCAGTAGCCTCAGGGAACTGGAAAAAGGTGACCTGAATAAAGACCCTGTGATAATTTTCAAAGAGCTGGCATACTTCAGAGGAATGTGCAGGTTTCCATCTCCCAGTTTGAGACCCTCAGGATGTCTGGCCAGTGGATTGGAAAGGTCCTATTAACGGGGATTACATACCACTGCTTAACTTTGCACAGCTTGTTTGTGTAGCTCTGCTAGCCGGTAGAGTTTGTCTGTGAGAAGACAGGCCGTCTTTACCTGGGTTGCTGACTGCTCAGCTACCTATTACTCAGTTTTATTATTCTAGCAACATGCTAGTTCTGGAAAAAAAGCTTCAAGGTAAAGATTTTGGAGAGTGAGATTCAGTTAAAGCAGTTCGCCCCTTTCTGAGAATGAGATTATGGAAAAAAATGCGTTCTATGACAGTTGCTGGTCACTGTTAAAAAATTGTATTTGCTAGAGACCTCATCGGTCTCCATGCCTTGGAGAAAGGATTTGTAGTTTGAAATGGAAACTGCTCCGATGATACGGAGGTGCACTACAGAAACATAGAAAACAGTCAAGTTACAAACCTAAAAACCCCCAAAACAAACAAAAACACCCCAAAACCCCACACAACCACAAAAGTTCGTTCTGTGTATGTAAACAGTAGCCCATTAGTGCTTGGCAGCCAAGACATCTGGAAGATTGGGGTATGCACTGAATATACTGTACTCTGGGCTGCACGAGCTGGCAATGTCTTTCCTTTCAACTGATCCTTCCCCTTGTCATGGTACGCTGAGGTATCCCTTAGATAAAAACCTGAGTCATTCTGTTCTCAGTACTTCTGCTATAACGATGCAAGCAGGTGAGGGAAGAAGCACCTCACAGAACATAGAAGGGCGAGGTGAGACGTGAAGTAGAGGAATGCAGAATCCAGAAAGGAAGAGAAATGAAAACAAAAAAGGAAATAAGAGGGGAAATACATATGGAGGGAGGGGACAGGAGTAACAAAGGTATAGTAGTTGCTATGGATGCATATATAGCACAAAGCACAGGGAAGGGAAAAAAAGAAAAAAAAAAGAAAAAATTGTACTGAGAAAGAATCACTGCCAGTTGAACTCCATTACCAAGTCTCCACACCTGCCTTGGCTGTCAGGGACTGGCTCTGAAACCAACTAGGAAAATGGAAATCAGTGTCCACTGATTGTACCATGAAGGACACCACCTTGTTACCGTCACCAGTTATTCTGCAGTGTATTCAGTGTGATCTTAATAACCTTCAAAAACCCTGTTCCAATGACCCTGGCCAATATGGTTCCACACAACAGGTATTAATTTTCTTCTTTTTTTAAGTTTAGAAAATAGTCTCCAAAACAAAACATGTTAAGAGAAGGACGCTTATGTTGCACAGTCAAGCACTGAGAGGCTAGGTATAGCCAGAGTTAAGGTCATCCAAACAACTTATGCACTTGTCGGTAAGGTTAACATCATACACTACAGTCTCATTCCCAAACTACACTATCGCTAACTCATCCCCACTTCATCTTGTGATGTCGCTAGGATGCTTGCCCCATTTGTTATAGAAACCAGAAGATGTGTACCTATGGGAGCTCTCCAGTATGGCAGGCCTCTGCTTACCCACCACAGAGAACACAACATCTTCTGCTCCCATCCCTTGGCTAGGAACACAGCAATAAAGACAGGAGCACAGCATGCAAGCAGGAATCCAGGACTTGGGTGACAGCAAACCAGTGAAAAAATGAGTGCAAGGAAAAGGTCACAGGGATTTAAAAAGAAAGAAACAGAGAAAGAAAGAGAGGGGAAAAAAAAATTCCTGGCTTGCTCAGTCTTTGCTGTCAAGAACCACTCACAGTACAAGACTCAAAAACGTAATGGCTAGTCTTGCGGGGCGGGGCGAGCAGGGAAAGACCATGAGCACTGCTTGGGACCAGGACTGTTCAGCAAACACTTATAAGCCACATATACTGCAGACAAAACTACCTGTGAGATTAGGAAATTTCATAAAATGTCTATGAAAATAACAAGACAACCTTTGGACTGAATATTTATACCATCAGTTTGCAACAACAGTTTTAGATGGTAAAGACAGAAGCATTATTCCTGCTCATTGCCATGAGCAAAGAGGCAGGCAGGGCTCTGATCTTCTGGATCACCCCCAAGGGGAGTTTACCTCCCTCCTGTCACAATTTATGGAGTGTTAAGGTCCACAACATAAAATCAGCTACTCAGAGACTAAAGTCTGGATACCTACCACTTCTACATGTGCATTAGTGTTTGAGACAAGCATGCAAAATTAATACTATTCTATCAGTTTTGGTCTCAATTTTCTTATGCCTCAATGCACTTTGTGTAAAATTAAAATAGCAACGGTACCAAATCAAAATAGGCATGTTGTTAAATTCCAGCTTCTGAAGTATTTAGACTGCATAATGAGAGTACAGAGAAGAGGAAAAAAGAGTACAAGGTCTAGAAGGTGTGTTTCATGGGCCTTCACTACACAGCCCTGACCAAGTCAGAGGTACTGAACGGAATACAAGACCACCAACCCCCACTCCACCCCAAATTAGAATAAATGGCACTGGTAACTCTAATTCAAATCTTTCCTAACTTGTGGGCACTGGGAACCCATGGTGTTGACAACCTAGGAACAGTTTTCTTCTACTGAAATGCACAAATGCTAGTCAACAACTGCACAGAAAACCTCTTGACACCCAGTCAAGAGAGCTACAAAAAAAAAAAAAAAACCTGCTCTGAAACCAGACACGAACACACACATGACAAACAACCCCGTACCACAGGACAATTCTGAGCGTACAAATACATGCCTACATAAATCTTCATTAAAAGTGTTTAAGATAGGTTCTGTAACTGGACAGAACAAGATTTTATAAAGCAAACCTAAACAGCAGTGCAAGTTTTAACAGTGGGTTTCAGAGATGGGTTATGTGAAGACTGAGATCATTAGCAAGGCTGGAATTTTTTTTCTTATCTCTTTCCTTAGAGAGAGAGTGCCCAAAGCACTCTTAAGGCAACGAAGTTTCATCTCCTGACTTCACAATAGATTAAACAGAAGCAGCCCAATATGCATTTAAGAGAAGTTATAAGCATATCAACCTACTAACAAAAAAAGAAGTTGAAAGCAGTACCAGTTTATTCTAAAATGTTTTTCCCACTCCCAAGCTGCCCCTCTTTTTCCTTCCTACTTTTTCTGGCATAGATGCATGCTTTCCCCTAGGGATTCTTCACCTCCAGAATAACATGGCTTCTTCCTTAGTGGTCTGACTGTGACACTCAAGCTTGATGTGCCTTAGAATTTATTCAGCATATGAATACCAAAAGAAACATATCTCCAGTAGGTATGTGTGAAATGGCCAAGTCATTTTAGCCCAGGAGGTATCTCTGAGGTACTACTCCAGCTGCTGGTCATACTTATGAAACCCTTCTCCACCGTTCAAGAGCTTTTAAAATGGAGGATGTGCGTTCACTTCAAGAATTCAGTTTGGATCAATTCTCAGTTTGACCCAACAAACTTGGCACATTTAAGTCTACAACATGAAACCGCAATAATAAAGACCTTGCAGAAAAATGGAGAAGACCAATTAATTAAAAATAAAATGGATAACACATAAAATGAAAACCATTTATCACACTTCAATATTTAAAAAAAAAATCTTAATCTGTCTTCTTATTTAGTATGTATGCTAATTACAAATCAATTTCCTGATCAACAGCTTATGCCACTGAACCATCTATTTGATTATACTGTCAAAACAGGCAGTCAGAAGTTTATACTCCTAACTGTATGTGTATTCAGTTTATGGAAGGAATACCCTTCTACCTTTAAATCTCTTTACACAAATGCAAGTTCCCTTTTAGACCATCATCAATTTTCACAATTAAATCAAAATAGATACCATCTCTTTGAGACCAGGAGAAAGTAGTACTTCTGACTTTTAAGACAACTGAAAGGTTAAAGCCCAAACTGCTAAAGCAACATATGCATATCTCCAAACACTAAAAATGCTTCAGTATCTTTACTATACCTTTAACATCTGGATCATCTATATGGGGTTCCAAATTTTCTATCATTTCTTCCAATTCTTTCCTTGTTGCCATAGGAATGTTTGGAGACACTGGCATAGTGAATTCCTGAATTTCTCTATCGAGTATTATCTCGGAAGTCTGCTGAAGCTCGAAGTCAATATCTATTTCAGGAAGTGGAGTCCTCCAGAAATGGAAAGAGTTGTACAATTCCTGCTCTGAAAGAGAGGTTTCCTGTGAATTCATCCCAGCCTCCCGCAGACCTGCTGTACAGCAATGAGAACTTCGCTTGTTCTCGTCAGCCATTTCCCCACAAGATTCTGAAGACAAAGTGCAATGGAAGGATGACTCAGTCTGGAAATCACTTTCCCTCTGGGAGTTATTTGACACTGTATTTTGATCTTCCATGGCGTTTTCAAGTTTTGTTGCAAAATCATCATTATCAACATGTGAAGACAGATCCTCTGTCCTGTTGTGCTCGTCCTCTGTTGTGACATCTTCTGCAGTCCTGACTTGTTCACTGTTAAGTGGCAAAGCAAATGAACATTTAAAAAACAAAATATACTTGTTGCAAACAGATGCTCTTGAAAATTCACACACATGCTTATCAGCTTGCTATTTATCAAACTAGATTTACTTACAGCATAGCAAAATAAATCATAGAATCACAGAATGGTTGAGGTTGGAAGGGACCTCTGGAGGTCACCTCATCCAAGCCTCCCTGCTCAAGCAGGGACACCCAGAGCCAGTTACCCAGGACTGTGTCCTGACAGCTTTTGAATACCTCCAAGGATGGAGACTCCACAGCCTCCCTCGGCAACCTGTGCCAGCACTTGGTCACCCTCACAGTGAAAAAAAAAAAAGTGTTTCCTGATGTTCAGAGGGAGCCTGCTGTGTTTCAGGTTGTGCCCATTCCCTCTGGTCCTGTCACTGGGCACCACTGAAAAGAGCCTGGCTCTGTCCTCTTTCCACCCTACTTCAGGTATTTGTACACATTGATAAGATCCCCATCCTGAGCCTTCGCTTCTCCAGACTGAGCAGTCCCAGCTCTCTCAGCCTTTCCTCACAGGAGAAATGCTCCGGTCCATCACCTTTGTGGCCATTCCTGAACTCTCTCCAGTATGTCCATGTGTCTCTCGTAGTGGGGAGCCCAGAACTGGACCCAGCACTCCAGCTGTGGCCTCACCAGTGCTGAGCAGAGGGGAAGGATGCCATTGTCCTCCTTTGCTGCAAGGGCACACTGCTGGTTCATGGTCAACTTGGTGTCCACCAGGACCCTTAGGACCTTTTCTGCAAAGCCACTCTCCATCCAGTCAGACCCCAGTCTGTACTGGTGCCAGGGGTTGTTCCTCCCCAGGTGCAGGACTTTGCACTTCCCCTTGTTGAACTTCAAGAGGTTCCTGCCAGCCCATTTCTCCAGCCTGTTGAGGCCCCTCTGGATGGCAGCATGACCTTCTGGCACATCAGCCACTCCTCCCAGTCTTGTGTCATCAGCAAACTTGCTGAGGGTACACCCTGCTCCACCATCCAGATCATTAATGAAGATGTTGAACAGGACTGGACCCAATATTGACTCCTGAGGTACACGAGTAGTTATTGGCCTCCAATTACGTGTCACTGATCAGTACCCTCTGGTCCTGGCCATTCAGCCAGCTTTCAATCCACCTCACCATCTGCTTGTTCAGCTTCTTTATAAGGATCTTATGGGAGAACATGTCAAAAGCCTTACTGAAATCTAGGTAGACTATATCCACTGCTCTCCCTTGTCTATCAAGTCAGTCATTTCATCATAGAACGTATATCCTAAGGTATCCTAAGTTACTGAATAGTCATGTATTTTTAGTAAATAACTGAAAATTCTGGTAGTCTATTAAGTAAGATGAGAAGTTCCAGATCTTTCCATTTACCAAGATAAATACTCAATTTATACAGGAAAGTTAATTTTCTTAACTTGCAGTTCATACAGAAGAAAAACAAGGAGGAAAAAGTAATCTGTAGATTTAGCAAATTCTTTACCTGTTTTCCTGTGCAGAACCACAATCTTCTGGATTTTTATCATCTTCTTCTTTAAAGTACTGGCCACTGCTGGATGGATTAGCAAAAGTTGATATGAAAGGCCCCAGAGACTGAAAAGCAGCTTGGCGGACCTAGTGGAAAGGGTCCAAGGTGGAAAAAAAATTATTTAAAGCTCGCTGTCCTATAAAACATAAATGCCTGCTACTAGGAATTGGAAGGGTCATAAGCCTACTGAGGAAAGCAACAGCAGAGGCTCTGGTCTGGAAAGAGGCAGCCAGCTGTATACATAAAGTGCTAAGTTAAAAAAAAAAAGTTAAGAAAAAGCAGGGTAAAACAGTTAAATTATGGGTAACTAAGTTGACAGGCCTATTCCCCACAATCAAAGAAATCACAATTATTTACATAGTAGAAGCAGGTAAATGTGAAAGCTCAGTTGAGAATTTTAACAACTTGAAACGAAAAAATTATGTGCAGTGAACACACATTTCACTACTGTAAGTTTAACTGATTATAAGCTCTGCATTTCTTTCCCTGTCCTATTTGGCTGTGTTGTTCATTTGCTCCTGCTTTCTCCTACTACTTATTCTCACCTTCTCAACAATTATCTTGTCTACCTTCATTTTTATTATGTGATTAATTCTGCTGGGCTACAACCTGCACAGCTTTCCAGGATCCAAGAGCTCATGCTCCTGTGCACAAGATATACTTTTGGCTCTCGGAAGTCCTCTGCTCAATAACAAACTCAACAAGGTTTGAAGAGTAGATCTTCAAGAACAAAACACAAAACAAAACCACAAAACAAAACAAAAAAAACCCCCACCCAAACCAAAGCCAAACAAACCCAAACCCAACAACAAATACTACCACCCCACTCCCCCCCCCAAAAGGTGGTGGTGGTAGGGAACCTCAAGAAATACAAATAAGTCACATCTAATTTTCCAGTTTTGTTAGTGATTTTCAGCAATGTTAAGTCACAGGCAGTTCTGTAGCTAAGAAAAGCTATCCCACTGACACAGTTTTTCTTACATGCTGCAATGAAAATGTGAGGGACTCTCTACACCCATTGACAAACTAAGCAGTCTAAGAAGAATTTTGCTTGAGGTGCGTGAAACAAGTCGTTATCCACACCTGTGGGGAGAAGTTCTATATGGAGTATCACAGTAAAATGCTTCAAATATATCAGCTATACAAGAAATAAAAAGTAATTCTTACCCATCGTGAAGGATCACTAATCAAATTAATAAAAAGGGTTGACAATTTTGTCCTCCGGACTTCCTGCGATGTTGCACAAGAAACTGCCATGAAGCATTCAGCACAGGCTTTCCTAACTCCCCACACGTTATCAGAGCAGAGCTGGAAAAACCTCGGCAGCTGTTAGGAGTATAGTGAGTAAGTTTGCAAGTCTTAACAGGCAGTACTTGTTTCAAAGCAAGTTCTTTTTTCACATTCACTTCCTTCATCCCATTCTCTGCCCTCATCCTCAGATGCATGAGTTTAACATTTGCAAGACAAAAGAACACACATTCAGTAGCACCACCCTTCTAATCAGTTGCTCTCATGTTACTTATGGATACAGATAAGGAAAATTCACCTGTCTGAAGAATACCAAGAAAGTACTAACTTCCTAACCTGATATATATAGCAAAACAAACAAACAAAACCCCAAAAACCCAACTCCAGAAATACCCGCAAGCCCAGAAAACCTATCATAAGACAAAACCTCATCTCTACACCATTCTTTTAAAGCAGATAACATTGAAAGGAATAAAACCATAAATAATACTGGTGCATTAGTGTTTTACCTATCACAGAACACTTCAGATTTTTGTAAGATTCTCACTGAAATTCAAAGGAAGAGCATCTTCAGAAAGAAAGAAAGCCTTTCTTTTCCACCTGAACTTCTCACTGTTAGATTTACTAATCTCTGTCACCACTTACCCTACGAAGCAGGACCTGAACTGCATAGAATAGGGGAATGAGAAAAACACTGCATTTGGTGCAAGAAAAAACAGGTTTGAACAGAGCAGTGGTTTTACTAATAAAACTGAAGCATTCTGAAGTTGCCCAGGTGCTTGGGTTTTTTGGAAACAGTAATGGTAAGGCTGAAATGGTGGACAGAGTGCAGGTGAGGCAGTCAAAGACATGCAGGTCATCACATGGCCGCCTTCGCTTGCAACAGGCAGAGGGGTAAGATGCAAGTAATACAATGACTTGCTACAGCACTGTTCTCAATTATTGATGTGCAGCTGTTCCTACTTTCTGCAGCAAAGTTTTCTGGACCTTGCTTCTGATTAAAAAAAAGCATTTATGTTACAAAATGAAGTTTTATCTAAAGCCATTCAGCTTTTTGCCCCCCGCCCCCCCCTTTTTTTTAAATAGTCCCAAAAGAGGGAAAATTGTATTTTCTGTTATGGAAACAGATCCCCAACTGTCCAGCCACATATTACTGCTTTCACATAAAATAGCCACCACTTTTTTATTTCATGGTCTAATTGCATCCTCTACAAAGTTTTAATCCAAATTCATGATGTATCACTAAGAGGGCATTTGTGTGAGAGAAATCAATTTACATCCCCAATCAAGAAACATATGGGATGTAAATCTGCAAAACAATACTTCATTATCAAATGGCTTGATTCACACAGTACCTAGGGAAAAATGCAGCAAATGCTGTAAGAACACAAGAAATGCAGTGAGGGTCACGCTAGGCATACCTGTCCCAATACCACATCTGCAAAAGGCTGCAGAGCCTCTTGTTGAAGTCATGCCTGCATTTACACTCTCTCCTTACAAGTTCCTCACTAATTCATGGCACAGACTCATCAACCTCCTCTGGCCTTCAACAAGCTCACTGTCCACATCCCCAAAAGGAGAAAGCTTGAAGAAGGACCCCAGAAACTGTCCAGCTGATTTCTGCTCCCTAGCCCTGTCATGTCTCCAAGCCTAGCAACATCCACCAGCTTCTTGGACCTGCCAGGGGAGTGGGGGGCACCATTAAGGATCCTCTGTTTACTGCTCCATCCAGTTCCCTGCTTTTCTATTTTGAATTTGTATCTCCTCCCTTTACTTCACTTGTTATTGCCCAGATGAATTTATTTTCTCTGCCTTTCTTTCTCTTTCACTCCTTTCCTTCCCAGGAGGGCTGTGAGGCTTTAAGAGTCAGGAAAACTGACTTTAAAAGATTAAATCAATGAACAGCAGCATTAAGTGATGCTGTTTAAAGAGACCACATAAGCCTCGTCACTTCTAGCAGTCTATACGACCCATGCTCCTCCTGTATCTGCGATTTCTCATTGCATTTATGGACATTAGAAGACATATTCCTGCCTACTTCTTGCCTAATCTATTTTTGAACTTGCAAATACTCTCTGCCTCCACAGCCCGAGGTATTTTCTTCAGTTTGGTTTAAACACTTCTCCCAGCATTAGAATTGAGTACCCCTTAGCTCTAGACTGCATGTCTTGGCAAGTGAGAGTTCTGTATTCATAGTAACTGTCTTCAAGATTTTGTAAATGTCAATTATAGCCTCAAGTCAGCAAAACTGAAGTCACAGCTTTTTTAGTCTCTCCTCACTAAGGGAATGTAGCCGTTGTCTAATCATTTTAGCTGCCCTTCTCTGTACGTTGTCCAACTCCACTACTGACTTGTCTTAAAAAGAAAAATCCTTTAAGAAATGGCTTACCAGCATTTCTTCAGTGGCTTGCTGCCCAACCACACTGCAGATATCTCCAAAATTGGCTGCACATACCTTGCAGACAAAATGCAAGAAATAACCACTAAGATCATAGTTTTAATACAGCAAACAAAAATCAAAGGAAAAATGTAAACAGCTTTTAAACCCATAAAAACAGGTTTTGGTGCAAACTCAGTATCAGCCACTTCCCCATTCCAACAGTTCCCATGGTTTTAAAAAAAAAAAAAATTCAAAACAGTTTTCTTCATTTCAAGCTTAATCAGCCTTTTTTAATCATGAAAGAACCACCCCAGAATGTAAGTGAAAGGGAAGGAGGATAAAACATATTAAAAGTGCTGTCAAATGAAAGAATACAAGCAGTTATCAAAGAAAATAAGCTATGCAATGGCAGGGTGAAACCAAAACACAGCCTCAGCACCTAAATACCATGATGGAGTACTGGTTTATTTCATCTTAACAAGCATCTTTAATTCCATCTATGCACAGAGATACGAGGTCAGGTGGCTGATGCTGTATCAGTTACAGTTGGTTCACATTTTCGTGGCTACCTACACAATCATAAGGACAAGCAGATTCTTTCTTTGTCTCTGATAATAAAGGTAGGGACTCTGGAAAAAAACTCAGTGTCAAATATAAAATCTGTGGAAATGCGAGCTACAAAAGAAACCCGATAGCTTTCGCTTATACATGTCACAGATGAGATCTAGCAGGCAAGAGTCATTTAGACAAATGCAAGCTCCGAGTTGATGACACTCCTTTCACAGGTAATCCAGATAAGATGCTGATAATTCATACCTTACGAACATGAAACATTCTGCAGTCACAGCACATCTCGCAAAACCTAGGAAGAACAAGTCTTTCCGTGATGTCCTTGCCCACCATGGAGGCCATTTTGCACATTATCTAATGGCAAGACAAACACTAATCAGGGATGCTTGCACAACACACAATTCCATATTAGTTAAGCAGAGGCTTTTTACAGTTACTTTTCATTCTGATGCACATAGTTTTATTGAAAATTGTGAAAAATACTGAAAAAAAAAAAGGTAGTTTGAATTGAAAAGGTTCGGCCACTTCCGCAAAAAAGCATTTTTTTTTTCTTTTTACCCTCCCCCTGTCATGATGTAACACAGTTGTAGAAGACATTAGTCTTTCAGCAAACTAAATCAAATTCCTAACTAATGGAGATAGCTGAGATATATATTTACAATTAACAGAAAATTGACAATTAATATGCTTAAGTGACTTCTACAACTTCTGTATGATTTAAAAATTAAAATACTCCATATTGCACATATGCAACTCCCTAACATAAAATTACTGAAAAAGCATATTGTACCAAAAGAAAGTGACAGCTTTTCCCTCTGACTGCTCTTTCATTCTGATTTTTACTACAACTTTCAAAAAAGAAGGTAATCTAAAAGAATGTTATGTTTAACTTTCCTAATCACATCAGTAGAACTACTTAAATTCATTTTCCTATAATAACAAATTATTATTTTTCTAACCTCTAGGGGCTCAGTGAGCTACAGAAACCTTTCTCAAGTTTCAATATCTTCAAAGCAACAAAGATGGGTAAAACAAGTCTGCTTTACATTTTATTCCCTTACGTATTTGTAAGATGCTTCAAGAAAGTACTAGAAATTTGGTGTCAAATACAATAATGCCCAACCTTCTTATTGTTCACGAGTCCAGCCACATTATGAAAGTAAAATATTAATGAGGTCTCTCTCAACAAAAAATAATTTAAAAAAAAAAAAATCACCCAGCAAAAAGCATCAACCTAAATTGCAAAAATTCAAGGGAAACATAAGGACATACATCTTCTGCCATTTCTCCTTTATAAATTAACTTACTAATTTACTTACTATTTTAATTCAACATACAATAATTTTTAATTATTAAGGTTGTGTCTAATGCAAAAAAAAAAAAAAGAACTACCAGTCAACCATGAGTTAATCGACTTAGATGCTTATTATCTCATCCAATAAAACAAAACAAAATCAATAAAGAGACTAGACATATAGCAAAGACCAACAGAATTCAAGCGTTAACGATTTTCCACTGATGGAAATTTTCCACATATGCAATTTAAGCTTCCATAAAACAAACCAACCTGAAAAAACTAAAAAGCCAACAATAGCAGATGCTTTAGGAGTCAATAAAATTAATCCCCTGCATTGTCTTGTCCAGCTGGGTTTTTCTTTACAGCATATATAAGCTACTGAATTTAAATCTAACTTCGACTTGAGTGTAACACAGCACGGGAAAAGTTACAGACTAGTTATGGATAGCAATATAATTTTTTTCCTCTTTAATATCACGTGGATATGCATCTTGGAAACACACTACCATCACTGCAACATCAAGCATTAAAGCAAGCTTTATACTGTGTGATTTGGTATCACTGTTACTTACAGCCACAGCTTCTGTCTTCACATCGTCATTGCTGTCTGGAGCTGTCAGGTCTATCAGAACAGGGCATACTTTGGTCTCCACATCATATCTCTCTATGAGTTCTTGCTCCAGCAGAACTAACAATGCAGCCTGGCTTGTTTTCCTTACCTATCATAAAAAGACAAAAATCAACCCAAGGAATTCAAAGACAGTTTTTTTGTTTTTTTGTTTAAATATCTGTCCTGTATTTTGGAAGCTGTACCTATGTACTGCCACACATCCAGATCAATTGCACTCGGCAAGAAGACAAGTGCTCCAAAACCACTTTTGCAAACACTTCATGTTTGAAACAAACTATGTTTGAACCCAAAAACACCTGCATGTTGTAAACTAGGGCAACCTTATTATAAAAGTGTCCACCTACATACTTCCCAAAACACAGGACAGCAATGTCAAAAAAAGCAGTCACGGCAAAGCTCATGCAAGAAAAGCAGCAAAACTAATTGGGAGTAACAAAGTTCTAAGGAACGTGAATTTTATTAAACAAATCCTCTTTTTCTGAGATTAACAAGTTTGGCTGACAATGAATAACTGTGCTTATTTCAAATGTATTTTAAATTCTGAGAGACAATTTTTCTTAGTCCCATCTAAGCAAAAAAAGACTGTACAAAAATAAGATAACCATTAATAATTGACTTCATATGTGGCTAGCCCCTGCCTCTCAAAAAGTAAGTTCATCAGAAGAGAAAACATTACATGAAACAGACTATATACTGCAATGCAGCAATTTTGAAAACACCTTCAAGATCTTTGTTTCAGAGCAAACCAGCCAAATAACTAAGCAGTATCAACAGAGGTTAAGGCAATGAACAGAATCCTGATCTGCTAGCAAGAGAATATCAAGCAGAAGTATGGTTGTTGTATTATACATGAATTAGCAAACCAACTATTAAGAAAAATAGGTTTTGATACCTATTTTTAATTATGGAAAAATCTGGAAAGGGCAAGGAAAAAAGTGACAAACTTATAATACTTAAAATAATGTATTGTCTAGTATTAGCCTAGTCTGAAATGATGTGGAGAAGCCTAGAGACAGCTTTAGACAAGCTAACTCAGACATGCAGAGAAACAAACCACACAAGTTCAATCCAAAAGCTTCATTGGATTGATATACAAATACCTGGTTATGAAGGTACATAATGGTGTTAAGAAATTGAATTATACCAAGGAGTCAGTTTTTCATAACTACTGTTCCTTTTTCCCAGAATTTAAATTATGTAAGCTTATCAAAATGATTGTTTGATTTTGTCCATAAGAATACAATACCAGATAAAAGGCCCCAAATCAGAACAGATCACTTTAGATGAAAAAAATGTTGGAAATTTTCTTTAATTAAAGTTCAGAGTGCCATGTATTTTATGTCATTCAAAACCTTTTTACCCTGAAATATTGCACCGTTCTATGATGCTAAATTATTTAAATTGAAAAACCTCACACAAGGTATATTCAACTAGCTAATAAACTACTTGTGAAAGACATTTACCTGGTTATTCTGGTCTGCGAGGTATCGTACCACAATAGGCAGTAAGTATTTGGAAAAAGCATACGGGATTGAAGGTCTGTTTTCTTGACAGAACATAGCAATATGAGGCACCTGTTCCATCAGTTCTGCCCGCACTGTTGGCTCTGTCAGGGTCAAAATAAAACCAAACAAGGCACAATAAATATTTACAAACATACTGCCAGAACAAGCTTTTTACAGTCCTGTACATACAAAACTATGTTCTCAAGTGTTTATGTCAAGCTTCATTTTAACAAGCACCATCTTTTTGCAAAACAAGGTATAACTACACTCTGTACTGCTAAACTACTAAAAAGACAGGTCTCACATTCTCAGTAAAAAACAAAGACGAGGTAGACGAGAGCAAGCCACCAAGCATTATGAGTATCAGAGTCTGTTTGAACTCCCTACAAGCATCACCTACTTTCCAAGAAACCTGCTAAGCAGAAAGTCAACCCAACACTGGTACCACTATGAGAAGAAACAAACTGAGGGGTGCTCCTGGCCACAGCCTCTCATATGGGAAAAATCCCACTGAGAGGACAACCAGCCACAACTACCAATGCTCTTTTTCATTCTTTGCTTTTTAAGGCTACTGACATTTTCATCAGATGGAAAAGTCCTGCATCTTTCCAGTTGCTTCTGTTAAACCTTTCAGGTATGTTTTTCATCAAAGTTGGTGACTATTTAAAAAAATATTTAATTAACTTTTTAAATTCAGAAAACAGTGCACTGCTTGAATGAATCCTAATCCCTGCAGAACATGCACCATCTATTTGGGGGATGAGAGGAGAAACAAGAAAAGAAATACAAACATGGATTAAATGCCAACTATTAAAAAGTAGCTTCAATTTAAGAAGTAGGTCATTATCACATGCCTGATAGTCCACTTGTCCACAGAAAAAAGAAATATATAATTTTAGACCTAAGTATTTCTGTCCTTTCAGAATTTTTACATCTGTAGCTACTATTAGAGAACTGAGTATCTATAAAAACGCATAATGAAAATTCACCAATTACTCTCAAGTTACAGTAATTTGATTTACAATATTTTAAATAATAAGATGTATACTGTTCACAGGATACGCATCCCTTACTAAGTTTTTATTTATGCATTTTTCAGGTAAAACTTAATGGTATGACCAGAACCATCTTCCTTGGAATTAACAAGATACATTAAAAATACAACCTTTTGCTAGGTAGAAACATGGAGCTTGCATTGGTATTTAACATGACCAGTGCAGGCAGCACTTGGCTTTCTTGAACACTGGTTACAAGTGACAACTTGTATTGCCTGAAAACAAAGATAAAGCAAGTACCATGCTGTGTGCAGTCTCTTCTTCACCGAGGACAATAAGAACAGAACAGATCATAGCACACAAAGTAATCAAATGCCTATGGGCTCCATTTCTTTGGCTATAGACTTAAATTATTTTCCTATAGAAAAACATACCAAAATCCTTTGTAAAGTTTATGAATTGCTGACAAAGTTTCAAAATACAAAATTAAATCCCAGATAAATCAATACTGAATAGGTTTGTTGTTCATGACAATAAAGAAAAAAAGTCTTCCAATCTGCTCTGTTTCTCTTCCCAAAACAAGAACAGGAACACACAGGACAAAAGCTTTTTTATTTAAACTTCAGGTGTTCTGAAACATGCGCAGATTGAACTCCATAAGCAATACACACATCCTGAAGTTTGTACTGAAGAAGTCTACTCAAACTATGTGCAAGTTTTAGCAGACTTGAATTAATAAAAATGAACAGATAACAAAAGGCTAAATTCTACTTTGGTGAACACTATGTTTGTAGCACTAAACATGACAGTTGACCAAAATAAGCACCTGTAAATAGGACAAACATACTAGTTAATGAGATCATTAATTCTAAAAGCTAAATTCTACATATCATATTGATGCAAAGAAAGGAAATACTACTTCTTGTAGTTTTTCTAAAAAAACGTAGTCAGAGAATAAAAAGTTACCATCCCCAGTCTAAGTTTCTAATTTCAGTCTAACTTTCTATTGGGAGCTTGCAGCACCTCCTACTATTAAAGCTGCCTCCTACTTGCTATCATAGTAACTTATCTTTCACTTCTTTATAAAAATTTGCCAGAGCAGTCCTTAGAGCAAGAGATAGCATAAGCTGCAATTCTTCATTAGGATGAGGTTTCCGGGGGGGGGTGTGTGTGGGGGTGTGGTGGAATCAATCACAGTAGATCGGCTGTTTTCAAGACTAAAGTTGGCAAAACCATCTATCTTCTTCGCACGTTCAATTCTGGTCCTCTTATCTGACAAGGCCTAGCTTCTTCACTTCTAGAAGAGGGACCTGAAATGTGCCAGAGAGGAGTCCTTTTACATCTCAACACGTTTTTTCCATCTGTGTGAAAACCTGCCCAAAGTTGGCTGAGCTAAGAGGCCTTGAAAACACCCTCTATTTGCACTTGCCCAGTAGCTGACAGAGAGCACAGCAACTACAAACTGAAGAGTCCTTCCTTGCTGAGCAGGTTTTGAGATAGAGAAAGCCATCATCACTACAGACAGACTGCACACAGCCCCTCTCCCAAGACCAACTCTTTTGAAAAGGCTGCAGATGGGAAACAAGAGCAGAATGAGGACCCACCAGGCTGGGTAAGGAGGGATGGAGGGCTGAGAGGTGAGTAACAAGGAGATAAAACTAGCTACTAAAGGCAAGGGAGGCTGAAACTTGCTGGACAAGAAACTGGAACCAGGGCCCAATGCCAGCACTGGAGGGACTCGCTCTCACCTTTCCCATAAGGCTGCTATTTCAAAACATGGCCAGGACATGATCTAAGGGTACAAGAGGCTTGTGTGACAACACTTATCACTAGGATCTTGTTCTCGCTTCATAGGACCCCTGCTTCATTCCTTGCAGCAGACAGAAGACGACTGATGTGGGGAGGGCAGAGAGGAAGAGAAATTTGGCTGAGCCTGCATGTTTGGGAGGCAGTGCTTCTTAAATTGTTTCCAAATTTGCTTCAGGCAGTTCCCACCCTCCCAAACCCAAAACTTGCTGCTGGCCTTTCCATTATACCAATGCAACTGTTCATGCAGCCAGACTACAAACCATATCAAAGAACTGATCTGGCTGACGCGGCTTTTACCCCACCACAGCTGCATGATTACACAGCAAGAACTGGCACTTAGACTGGTCTCCCTGTGCAATCACGCATTTCCCTCAAGTAGCAGAACTATCTGATGATAGAAGCAAGTAAGTGATGGTAAGAGGGTGCCGGAACTGCTTACTGTGGTTATTACCATCAAAACAGAGTGAAAGAAGTAAAATGCTGAGAAACCTGATTTGTTCCTTTGCCTAGCATGAAGCTGTGCAAAATGCTCAAGCCAAACTCTTCACAGAGTAATTGCACACTATTAATTTGATTGCAGTCCAAACTCTGTGTCTTCACTGCTGAAGAAATACCACCACTGCAATCAAAGGCAACGAGAGCTCTGTATTAAGCTTTTCAAGAGCTACGTATAAAGCTTTGGACACTAGGCACTCAAAATGGGCAGACTGTTTTGATTTTGATACCTCTACAGTGTGCCCACCCACTGTAAAGTAACAGCAACTCTCCCCTTCCCCAAACTGACTAGGTTTGCTGTGAAATTGAATTCATAAATTTCTTTATGAAGCTCTCCAGAAAGAGAGCAATGAGTACCAAAACCGTAAGATCCTTTTTTCTTCAGAACAGGTTTCATCTATTATGCAGCACTTAAGAGAGTGGTCGCACCACCTGGCAATACTGAAGAGCTGCTCACGTAAAGTGACCCCCCCTTCTTACTGAGCTACTAAGTAAGCTCTGGCTTTGTGAGGATCACAGACAGATGAGATGATGCAATTAAACATTTGAAAAATTCATGCCCAGGAATGAATTAGAACTGTAAAGTCACCTTAGTTCTTACATTCCCTAACTTTTAAGTACATGGCTCTGAGATCTTAGTAAGGTCAATTCAAACCAACAAACAAACCAGCACTGTGTATGTAACTGGCTGTGTAATGGAACACCACAATTCACTATCAGAAAGGCATTTGTGCTGTTCTGGGGAATTACTGCTGCTATGCAAGAACTTGAACCTTAAGCTTACCAATTTAGACAAGATCTCAATGCTTCCAAATGCTGAAGCATATGTTCCAGTGTATGCTGAATAGAGCCTAATCTTGCAGTCTGATGGGGTTACAGTAGAGCTTTTTTTTTTTTTGCATTCTGTTTCCTAAAGACCCAAGCAACAATGCCAGAAATTTCCACTAAAGATACAGCACTTTCTCATTCCCTTCATCCGTTCCTCAGCTTTGTCTTTAGCCTAGAAGGGTGGCAGCTTCTAATATAGATTCCAGCAGGCTTCAATACATGACAGTGTCTGCCGTTTCAGTTTAAACTTTTCTGTTGTTTATAACCAGACTTATGGTTTGGCCATCAACACAGTGAACAGAGCATGGCAGTATCAGTTAAAATTATTACATGCAAATTCTTAAAGCATAAGCTCATCCAGCTGGGGAATACATCTGTATTACATATTTTTTGCACTGTACAATACAGTCAGGACCAGGCTTTCACACAGTATAAACAAAATCTGGGTGGAGAATTTTGCTTCACATCAAGACTGAAAGTTTCTATTTTAGGCACTCGGAAAATCACTGTGTACAATTAGGTTCTCCATAACATTTGCTTGGAACAGTATTTTTCCGTTTGGCAGAGGAAGTATTTTTAAATGCTGCCCCTTTCAAACTATCTCCTGAAGGTACAAATTTATGCCTTAAAGCAGCAGGCTACTAGAAAAAAAGCTGCAACTTGTCAAAACAAAAGAACTTGAAAAGAAATATTAATATAAAAAATTAGTTCTCAGAAGCAAACTCATACTTTTCTCACTTATTAGCACTTTATTTCATTCTGTCAGGTCTTGTGTATTCTCTAGGTACAGAATTATACTGAACTGAGTTTTAGAAATCAAGCAAAACTAAAAGAATGACAGAAGAAAGTGAAAATAGACTTCCATTTCTTCTGTTTGTGAAATAACTTTGAAAAGAAGTTGTCAGAATAAAATGACACAGTTCTAACTCTCGATTTCCAGACCACATAAAACCAGCAATATATTCCAACCAACTTCTCCAGAACCTGGGCAGACTTTGATCTGCACACACCAACCTTCAGTTTTAGCTGTTTCACAAATCACCATTTAAATCAACATCCCAAACTGACTCCAAAATCACAGAAGTAACCAACTATTCTTTCCCCACCCAAGAAAAAACATTTAAATTTCCCCTAGAATTTGACACCATCTTTCACGTAGCACATACACTTAGCTTTCCTGTATAAATGTATAATGTTTATTTCACCCCTGCTGAGGCTTCAGTTCACTCTCTATTCCACTTCAGCTATGAGGAAGCAAAGCACCGTGGTTAGCTGTCTACTGGAAATTAAAAGGGGATTATTGCAGAGCTGCACAGTATAATACCAACTAATTGCTCCAGAACAGTTATCTGTAAATGAAGTAATTATTCCAGAGCCAGCTCACAACTAGATTTATTTCACAATAGCTTATTCCGCAACAACATACAGTATTTAGAAGAAATTCTGCAAAGCTTTCATTATCCCAAAATGACCATTCTGGAATACAAGGAGCAGTCCATTTCCCCTACATTTTTGAGGAGCTGTAAGGCTTTTCTGTTGTAAAAGTGTATATGAAGAACAACTGCTGGTGATGTTAACACTGCTTTAACTGATGGTTTTGATGAATGTTTTAAGTACACCTGAATATTAATAATATTAATATTTGTTCTTATTAGGGTTGTAAGAAGGTGTACGTGCATAGTTTTGCATTTACACTTTCATTCTTCTAAAAAAATATTTTTGTGAAAGGCAAATGAAAATATTAATTTATATGTGCTAAAGAGAAACAAGCAGTGCAGAAAACACCTTCATGCCCTTCCCCCCTGTATAGATCCCCATTTCTGTATTCAGCCTGAATATAAGGTCCACAGCATACTAGCATGCCAATCTGTCAATGGCATAGCAATAGTACTCGATTTTTATACATGTCTATTCTCAAACTGAATGTCATTTCCATGATCAAAGTTTAAATAAATTCTCCAGTTTATCAACTCAAACTTTATCTATCCCCTTCTTTCCCAAATCTAACTTTCCTTTCCCCTCTTTTTTTCCTTCTAGCGTCATCCATATTTTCCCTTCCAATTTCTCTCATTTCCCGTTTCATCTGTCCCTCCAACTTTCCTACCTTTTTTGAAGACAAAATAAAATCTAGACAAGTGAAAATACACTGTAACCAGAGCCCATCCATTTTAGTTTACGAGTCCATCAGAAAGACTGATGTGTCTGACGTGTGTGCTGCTTCAGTAGTCAGGTTCTTTTCTCTTACTAACCAGAAATGGACTTCATTACTGACTGGCAGAACAAGGAGTGAAATACAGGCTAATGAGGGAGGGTAAAGTCACCATTAGTCATCCATCAGGTGCATGGAGAGAAAACAGGAACACATCAAACAAAGGAAAAAATTCTTAGTGTAGCAGGAGATGAGAGAAGAGGTATAGAAAATCCAGAAACATGAAGGATGGGAGGGAAAAAAAAAAAAACAAACAGGTGGAGCTATTGACAGCTGGGAAAGGCAAGTATTAGCATTCCCATTAATACTGCTTATATACAAAGAATTTGTTAAATGAAATGCTGTAATATGTGCTATTCAACAAGTATTGTTGGCATCTCTCGCTATACCAACAGCAGTAATTGAAATGGTCTTACCAACATAGGTTAAGCACACTATTAAGTAATTAGGTTGTGAGGCCATCCACATTAAGCCTGATTATACAGCTTCAAAACATAATGACCAATTAGTCTAATAATTGTTTTTTAAAATCAGTTTGTTTTGCAAACTGCATTCGCAACTGATTCTATGCAGTAAAGAGACTACTTTTCATTCAGGATGAAAAAAAAATTCTAGTTGGTTATATTCAAACAAATAAGCACCAGCCCTCCAGGAAGTCACTTTCTTTTTCCCCATCATTTCTTTGGAAAGATACCTATATGCATCCGTTTCATAGCACACTAAAATACCACATATATTTTAGAAATGAAGATAAAGACTATCCCTCTAAAAGAACCCTCAGAAAATAAGATTTAAAGCTTTAGCACCCAGTTTTGCAAGCACACTGAGCAAAATGCCAATGATGCAATAATTCTGGCTGAGGCTAACTTTCAAAGCCAGTTAATTGTACTTGTGTGCAGTGATGAGGCCTTATATCAGATAAGCCATTCACAAGCTGGTACCAAAAAAAAGTTTGAATAATACTGATTTACTCAAGTGAAAAAGACAGACATAAGGGCCTTGTTCAAGCTCACATAAGTCTGTTGCTAGTCTATATTTGAGAATGAAGAAGGCCCAGCTGTTTTAACACAAAGATAAGCACTTCATCACTAACAAGGGTTTATGGGGGATAAATTAACGTTTGCCAAGCACTGAGCTTCTATGCCAAGCTGCTTCTTGGTTTCTATAGGTTCAAAGCCACCATAAAAACATCTAAGTGGGAAGCCATAACCAACATCCCTAAAGAAACAGAAATTACAATGTGATTAAACAGCAGATTCAAAAGCAATACAAGGTAGCACCTTTCTTACCGCAGCTGCAACTATTCTAGAGAACTTGCTCCTAAAGACGGTAGGGAAGTCCAGAGTTCAGAAGGACTGAAAAAAACCCAAACCCCACAGCAAAATCACAGACTTAGCAGTAACACCCAACTACAGCAATGAAGGCAAACACTGAAGAAAATAAGCCTTCCAAACAACTGAGATTTGGAGAAAAACTTTCTTTGGCAAGCAAAGGGGTTGGAGGCAGCAGATTGTTCCCCCGCTGCCACCGATGGGTCTTCTCCACTGGAACAGCTATTCTGTGCTGCCATTTACATATAGCAGGAGATGATACCAGGGCACAGCAATTCCTGTGTTCCGTCAGCACTGGGAGCCGCTCATTTCCAATATCACCTGAAGTGGATATTTTTTTCCCAGTAGAAACATACTAGTGATATTAAGGCTGCAAAAACCACATGTAACCTGGAACTAATTCATTAGGAAAGAGTCCCAACTGCGCTGTCGGGAGAAGATCCACTTTATATCATTTTTATGTGCAGTGACAACATGGCAGTCAGAACTATCCTTCACAAAATACATTTCATTACAACTCACATTGTCCACCTGCAACCTGCACACTGGCTGTAGACAGAGAGATGTTAAAACATCACATAGCATTCTTTAGCAATACTTAATTCTTCCCCTCCCAAACACACTTTCATAAATTAGTGATATTAATAAGAGATTACTCAGAGTCCAAATGAGTTCCCACCAAAAGCTATTTCTTTGAGAATTTTTTGTCAACAGTTTTTTAAAAATAGTTTTAGAGCTGATATTTGCCTTTGCCATGATGCCTCAAAAAAAATTATGTCATGGCTATCCAGTTGATATGTGTCAATCATAGCAAACCATAGCCTCATGATTTTTTTGTACCTTCCATCCTACAACCATATATATGGATCCAGATCTTTTTCTAGTGAAGATTAATTTTTATTTCACATTAATGAAGTGTTGAGCATAACAGAGATGACATTTAGCCTCTTAAAGTGTTATCACTGTACATGAAGAATAAAAACAATTATTGTTTTGAAAGTCTCTTGCTCTCAAACACAGAAATAATGGCTGTTTCATTGTAGCCCCAGCTTATTTATTTAAAAAAAAACAAAAAACCCAAAAAAGGCACACACACACACACCCCCAAACCCACAAACAAACAAAAAAACCCCAAACACTAAACATGTTTCTTTTTCAAGCAAAGACCATGTCTGAAAAACAGCCCACCTACAGGACTTCTGAAGTTGCAAGGTATTAATAGGACAGTTGGTATTTCTAGTTCACTGCTGTACCTGTATTTTAGATAACAGCAGCAGTAGCACAAAGAGCATGGATATTGTGTACTCCAGGTACATTCTTCAATTCAAACCTCATTATACCAACTACTGCCAAAAAAAGAAAAGTACCTCGCTTTCTGTGACTTGATTTGATGAGAGAAGACAAATACTTTCAAATGCTAACAAACAGGCATAAGACTAATGAGTATCACCTATTAGAAACGAGAAGACCTGTATATAGTTGAGTTTGTCTTCCCAACAATTTGGTTTTATTTTTATTTATTTATGCATTTAAACATGAAGGCTTGACTCCAGGATGGCTCTAACCATACAGATACCTGGCTCTAACCAAGCAAGTCAAAATGCACAGATAACATTTTCTTATTCCAAATTCAGGGTTTTTTTTGTTTTACAGAACAAGTTGGAAAAAATATCGGAAATGGAAAAAAGCATCAGAGAAAAACGAAACACAAGTCTAGTAATAGCAACCTTAATTAAAAAAAAAAAAACAAACCAAACCCCAAAACAAAAAACCAAACAAAACCCACTGTGCTGCAGTTTGAATAATAGTCAAGCACGTATATGAAGAAGACACAAAGCATATCTAGTTCCCTAACGAATTTTCACATGGTTTAAGACACAAAGATATTCTAATAACCTGTCTTATGTAAACAGGCTAAGTCCAATACTGCAACTGCTCGAGGCACAAAAATCACAGTCAAGTTTGCAGAAATTTAATTTGTGGGGCAGCTGCAGAATCCAGTGCTACTAGTTTGGCAGATCTGAGACAACTTCTACAATGCAGGAAAAGCCTGAAATGCTGCTTTTACTGACGCTGAGAAAATATCAACCCTGACTAAAAGTGTACTCCACCCTTGTTAAAGGAAACAAATTGATTTGAGCTCAACTCTCGCTTCCATTACATTTCTACCTAAACAAACGTCAATTTGACACACTTAGCTGGTCATCAATGAAAAGCCTAAGGCTACAAAGTTGCTGCACAAGGCCATTTTCCCCTGGACACCTCTGTCCTATTTTCCAAAGTTGAAATGAAGCTTCAGAGAGTTTCTGATGCTCAAAACTGTTAACATGATCACACAAACAAGCACTGTATATACATATTTCAGAAGCAGAGCTTTGCTAGGAGAGCACTCCGGAAACAGCAGCACACCACTGTTCTCAATTAAAGACACATTTAATCTTAAATGAATAGTGACTTTTTTTTCCTCTTAAAGAATCCTTGGAGACGTACTCAATACAATTATGTAATGCCCACAACAGGCTGTTTTTCCTGGCTAAACAAGGACATTCCCTCAGAAAAATAAAAACGTGTATTTTATATGAAGACAGTAATGACAGAATAACAGAAATGAGCAGAATACCTTTTTACCCTTGGAAAGCATTACGTTCTGCACTTCCAGAAGAAGGGAGAAAAACTAACAGACATTAAACAGAAGAAACATTTTCTTCTCATACAAGATTTAATACAAGTTTCTCTCCATAGCACTCCTACAATGACAAAAGAATGAACTTCAGATCTCTGATGTATTTTTTGCTGCTAAAGCCTTCCTTCTTCCTTCTGGTGCTTCAACTGTATCAGCTATGTTGAAATCAAGCCCTTAATTCTTTCTAGAGCATCTTCAACCTGGAATTTTAATACAGCTCTGCCCACACCATTTTTCCCTTCATCCACTCCCCCACCACTTTTCAAGCACTCCTTTTCTTTCACAGTTGTTTTTCATTATTCTCCTGCTTTTGCCTTTTATTCCAACCACCCAGTAGTCTCAATATACTCATGAGCAAAAGGCCCTCTATATTTACAGAGCCCTCCTACTTATTACTTATATCTGCATCTTGCTTACCAATTCCTGCTGCCTCTCTTTTCTTCACACTGGTTGCCCAAAAGGGACCAAGGGAACAACTTCAGCATTTAAATTCTATCAAAACTAATGGGAGTTTTGCACAGATGTTTTGCAAGATTCTTCTCAAGGCAAGAAATTAATCTTTATCTACAAATCTAAAATAGTCAAGTAGATTTGCTGAGTAGCCAAAGCACATAATAAAAGTTATTCAAAAATGTACTGATGGAAAGTGGTAATCCTATGTTTTGAAAGGGCTTAATTCTGTTGAGCAAAATAGCAAGGAAAAAAAATCATCTTTGGGGGGATGATTTAGCAAAATGAAATTTTATTTTATGGCATTTGCAGAAGCCTAGTTTGAATATTGAAGATCAGAAAGAACATATTGGTCCTGTGCTGAACACAGGTTCAGCAATTCCGACTTTCCCTCATTAACCCATTAAAATGTTTAATGCTACCTACCTGAATCATCAGCTAATCTGCTGATTCTCTCCAACACAGCAATACAATCTCTCTCATCATCACTGACTTCCTTCAAAGTGTCCAGCAAACTTCGAGCCACCATTTGCCTAGTTTACAAGAAAGATTAAAAATTAGCATTATTTGTGTCCAGAAATACAGCCAAATCAAAAAGTTGTGCAATCATACAAGTTTCTTAAACCAAACAGTAAAATTTTACATAGATTCACTTTTAACTCAGTAAATTTAGTTAGTCCTGCTTTGGGAATTCTTAATTCTGATACCTGGCATAATCCTAAAGAACTGTTAACTTTAAATGTAACATTAAAAGTATCCCTTTGGTTTACAAGGATAAGGGAAACAAGCGACAAAGATAAAAAACAGTAATCATCTGCCAAGTGGGCAAACAGGAGCTGAACGTTAGGAAGTCAGTGTCAGCCTTCCATCCTCACCTCTGAATCCCCTAACTTGTTCCATACAAAGCAAGACACCACCACTATTGTCAGAACAGTTTTAAACAGAACTCTGAACTTATTTTACAAACAAAAGCATGAACACTCAAGCTGAAGATTTCCATACCAACAGTGACATTTACAAGCTAAACTTCATTCAAATACTACATAGAGCAATGGGTATATACTGTGAAAATAAAACATACTAGCCCATATGTGCCTGGGACATACATTAAGCAAAGTAGAAAATGAAACATTAAGAAAACACGAAACAAGTCAGAATCAAATCAGTTACTACTTCTAATGCATGAGAAATTTTTCTAAGGATTAACTTGTCAGTGACAAGACATAGTCAAATTTGAGTTCTTGTCCTCTAAGGTTCTGTTGCAGCCTATGTTACAAAGTCATACCCATCAGTTACCTAGAGAGCCCTAAACATTAAGTTTTTAAGCAATGCATCTGGCAATGTGTGACAATCAACCTTTCTCCTCAACAACAGCCTACAATGGTATAACTTTTTTTCCCACCCTTTTGGACAACGTGGGTTGAACATCAGTTCAGACAGCTAGGAGGATTACCCCAACAGTGGAATGGGCCAAGGACCAGTGTCCGACATGCTGCTAGCTCTTGTACTGCCCCAGAGCAATTTATCAAAATGCTGAAGCAGCAAGGGTCAAGTGCCAGGTATTTCCAGAACTGACTGACAGAAACACTGTTAGGATGTAGCCTAGATATAAGCACTGTCGACAAACAGCAGTGCTGTAGACAACAGCAGAAGCATAGCTAAACTTGATCATGTTCACTACAAACGGTGAATGTGAGTGATGGTCACAAACTGGTAAGAAACAGACAGTTACATTCCTAGTGTATGGGAGAAGCTTGAGAACTTTGCAATTCCATGCAACTGGAGAAATGCAGCAAGTTTTCATAAATTCCCAAAGCTAAGCACACATTTCCATTTTCTCAAACTAAAAATCAATAATTTAAATGTTTCACATTGGCCACTTGCAAAACTATCTTAAACTAAACTGTTTTGACATACAGATGAATCCTCTAAAAAACAAGCTGCAAAAAACTGTTTGCCTTTAACAAACTTCCTCTCCCTCACTCTTTTGAACGTGGTAAAAGTGCAACATCTCTCAGCCGAGATCTTGATATGCAATTGGAAGTTCAGCTATCAAAATCCTACTGGAGGGAAACAGACTACATGACACACTAACCTAGAAGCAGAGTTGACTTGGTCTTTTAAAGGGCTGGACACCTCTGAAAAGAGAAGAGGAACAGATGAAGCATATTTCATAAACCAGCCTGCCTGGATGCATGCGTCTCCTACATATTAAACGTAATCTTGGAAAGCAAGAGACAAGTCAACAGACACACTGAGTTGGTCTCAGCAAGTAAGGAACCACAATAAACAGCTCTATATCCCATCTGGCTCCTGGGGACTATGGAATGGCCCCCTGCTGTGCTGGGAGTTTTGAGAAGACTCTCATCTCCTCATAGAGCTTTGTTAGCAGTATCCTGAGCTGTGGTGGCTGGATCCCACAGTAAGTCTTTGCTAGCTCCTGCGAGTTGGACAGATGGCTATGCAGAAGTAGCCACCCTGTAAGCTGAAGGGCACAAACCTTCTGCTCAAGAGGAGGAGATGAAAACACAAATCCTAACCTGAAGTAGATATGACTTATTTATTAAATCCACTCAGAGCTAAGAAGGGACATTCAACTTTTTCCCTGGACTAATAAAGGTAGAAGATAGTCCCCAACTGCACCCAGGTGGTATTTTCCTCTTTGGCTTGTAAAGGAATCAATGGATCTACTTTTATATTTAGCAGATTCTGGTAAAAAGCATTACAACAAAAGGCAACAGGGCAAGCTAAGCTCACTTTAGAAAACCTAACTGGGCAGGCATCCAGTAATGACGGGGTAATCTCTTAACTCCATCCATCCAGTGTTCTGGGAGATGAAGTCCACTCATATCCTCCAAACATTACAAGCTCTGACCTAGTTCTACCACTATCCCCAACAACCTGCCAAAATTCTTCTTGTGCCTCCAAGGCGCAAACATAGGACACAGAGCTAAACCTACTTCACGTTTGCCACAGGCTGAGCGCTAGCACATAGGCAACTAATGCGGAATGACTTGAGCCCTGCAAGCTCACGCTTTATCGTGCTCCGCTCACTGGAGAGTAGAGAATAAGCAAGGGTCCCTGGTGCCCTGTCTAGCAGTCTGATCTTCCTTCTCATGCAAGCATTGGCGGTTGAGCTGCAAAAAGCCTACAACAGAGGACTGCAATGAACTACCAATGCATAGTAGCATAACATAAGTTGACAAGCCGTAGCTTGCCCAGCAACTTGCCAGGTGAGTACCAGGTGAGCATTTGGGAAACTGTAACAGAGTTCTGAAGGATGACCTGTCTGCTCTAGACACAAAACAAAAATAGGCAGACATGCTTCATGCTCAAAAGGCAAGGAGATACCTCCTGTGACAGGGAAAGAGAGGAGCAGGTTTCCTCTAGGGATAATGACAACACGTCCCCATAAACTGCATTCTAAGAGGGAATCAGACGCCTTCAAGTACATACGTGACAGAAATGACTCCACCAACATTAATGATGACAATATAAGTGAATTCAATGGCATACATTCTGTTACTATACATTATTCCTGGTTATGAGGTCACGATTTGGGACTGGGATTAATGGTTTCTTGCCATTTCTCTCCTGCCACTGGCTTAGGTTTCTGCAGCGCTTGCCTCTAATGAGATACCAAGCTCCACTAAGAACTTCTACCTCTACACATTCTCAGTGCCAGCAGAGTTGTCTTAATTGCAACAACTAATAGAATTGCATCTTCTTGCCCGTTCAGTCAGATCTCCTACCTGACTCCTCCAGGTCCAACCAGACTTTCGCTAGCTGCTCTGGCAAGTGAAGCTTCAAATCGATAACCCTACAGCTGTGAACTCTCAAAGAAAATTATTTATTCACCATATGTGTCTTTGGTATACAACTGCCACCTAAGCAGCAATGCATCTATTTATCCATTAAATAGCTTACAGGCCAAAGAAAGGGCAGAGGTCAAAGGCTGGAATGTAACATGCAGTAGAAGTGCTTCAGCTATTATGTGCAGAAGTGGTGGATAATCCACAAAGTTCAAGTTTTCATGAGCATGCATGGGCAGAGCTTGTCCAATGGTAGAAAAACTGACAGTTAGGATAACTTGTAGGCACATGTCACCACAATTAGCAGCAGGATAAAATGGGGATAGATTAGAAACACCCTGCCTTTATGTCCACATGCAGGGGACATATTTTGAAGACTCTGCACGCACGGACATAATTAGGATTTGTGACGATATACTCCAAGAAGAGCTATAAATATCTTTGCTTGGCTCATTCAAGCTCCTTTTATACACTCCTTTGACCTTACTTGGAATCAATACTGGGAGTTCTAAGTGGTATAATTACTGTATACCAATCACCATCATTAGCCCTTTAATAAATTTCTACTATAGAATTTAAAAGAGTTCATCTGCACAAAGAGCGCATTTAGCTAGTAAGCATATGTTAAAAGACAAAAAAGAGAGAAAGAAAAAATTTTTTCTTCGCCCATTTTTGCAGAACTTCTAAATCAAGATTTGATGACATTTCATGTTTAAGTGAATATTGGTAGTAGTAACTTAGCTTGGCACTGTTTTCCCCCAAAAATCTCAGAAGATATTCTGAATAAACTCCCAATTTCAAAATCAAAATCTTTGTACCCTTCTTAAGAAGAAAGGCTAAATACGCAGAGGTATATTCAGTATTGAAGTAACTAAGACTTCTCAGTACTTTGGGAAAACTCTGTCCTTTGATAGTTCAGCTTATCATTTTAATGTACACTTACAAGGTAAACTTTCTCAATCTATATTGTGAAGGTTAAGCAATTTATTTGGTATGCACATATCTGCAAATTTGTGCAAAAAATGTGCGTTTTGAGGTTTGTTTCATTTTTATTAAATTATATTCTTTAACATACAGTGGGCTCAGGAAGACTGAAACATGAAAACAGAGGAGAGTTAGAGATTAGGAGAAACAACCTAATTTATCCTAAAATGATGACAAGTGAGAACGAATACCACTACAGTTTCACCTGCATGGCTTTGGTATGAGTTTGGCATTTCCTTATTGTCAGTACTCAGCAAATATCCCCAAAAGAGAAAGTTTACACTGGGTTAGGCTGCACAGACAGAAGGAAAGTGAGTGTGGAGAAAAAAAAGCTGCAGCTGTGTATAACCAAATTCTCAATTAACTTATTGGTTATAATCTGATCATACCTAAATGAAAAGAAGGCAAGGTAATTTCTTACACTTAAGGAAGGTCTTGATAAGATTCTCAATATCCCACCAAACATACTATCTTAGAGAGGTTTTTGATACACATTAATAAAGGGATGAAAACAGCATTCTTCTGTTTTAGTGAGGGTACTTTCTGCATGCAAGTCCTAGTTTTTAAATACACAGTAAAATGATGTTCTTGACTCCACAAAAGGGAGTGGAGAACTGGAAAGGCTTACAGTATAGCCCTGATACATCTTTTAACTTATCGTTATGCTTAATTCCTTGGAAAGAAATTTATCTCTCAGTTCCTGAAACAGAGCATATATTCTAAAAACTTCTAGACTATTTTCCAGAATCACGGACATGTAAAACCAAGGTTTATGTCATGACTGTTGGAGCTAGGAATCAGATAACCAGATTAAAATAATTCATTGCCACATGTGGCACAGCCTCCTTTCTGATGCCAATCTCTCTTCCATCTGCAGTCCAGAAAGCAAGAAGGCTACCTTCTACCGACCACATCAGAAACCACATGTCTGTGCCATTAAGTCAGAGAAGCATATCTTTTAGCCAAAAAAGACAAGTTACCCAGAATGCTTTAGGCAAAATCTTCACCTACACTGTAGACAGCAGAAGTGCTACTGATAAGGTGTACGTGAGTACACACACATACGCTTAATCACTCTTTGAGATCCAATATATCCTCAGTTACTGCTGAGTGCTGCTCTACAAGTATTTTGAAGTTAAACTATTTCAAAAGACATCAGGTATTCTCCCAAGGAAAAAGCAAGAAGTACTTCAGAACACAAAGAAGCATGGCAAGAGGATAGCTTAAAAATATTTACATTGATATGTAGATATAGTCTTGATAGCTAAGACTGATCATATTGATGAATGAGAGTCTGCTGCCAAGATCTGCTTTGGTTTGAAGAGAAAGGGCAACAGCAATTCCTCAAAGAGTAGGTTGATCAAAAGGAAGGGTCTGTTGTTCAGGAACTGCCTCACTATTCGAACTGATCTATTGGTGAGTGTTATATACTTCTGAGCCTTCTTAATGGGGAATGGAAGCAAGTTAATGGCTATAAAACTTAGGAAAACCCACAAAGGATTTTTAAAATGAGAAGAGACAAAAGCTATGCTCCAATCTGCACCAGCAATTGTTTTTTAAAGCATATAGCAAAAGGAGACCTTGTGTTTCAGGGTCATGGTCTTGGCTTTCTGCTCAGCATCTACTCTTGTGCAATATGGTATTGGATTATTAAGGCATATGCTAGAGATGGTTCTCAAATCTGGTCTGGAGGCTGCCTCTTTGTTAATAAAAACCATAAACAGAGTCCCATTTGCCTTGGTTTTCTGATACAAGAGGGGTCATTTATTGTAATATTCATCAGGTTCCCCTGCATTCTCATAGACTAAGACAACATCGGTGGTACTGATCAGCAACACTTAAAACAGTATGTAGACCACAACATGCCAAAAATTGTCACACAGCAACTCCTTCCACCATTTGGGAAGCTGTTAAAGGATTCCCTACCTCGCTCTCTTTTTTTCAGTTCAACCTGTCAAAAATGATATTAAATGAAGATGCAATTTCTATTTGCAAGTTCCAAGTCCGACCTGCTAGAATTTCTTAGGATACAGACATAGATCCATTTCCATCTTGGAGCAACTGGCTTTGACCTTCAGGCACCAGCTGAGAAATCATGAGCACTCAAGGAATCCACTCAAAGGAGATTAGGCTTTTGTAGTAATTGTTAAAAATCACTTCACTTTAATCATGCAATATAATCACACACTGCAAATATGATACATATGTAGATGACTAACCAGATAGAAAATTATAATAAAAACAAATGCAATGAGAAATAATACTTAAAATGAAATTTAAATATTTAAAAAAAAAAACCCACACTAAAAGCAAATTCATCCATTTAAAGAAAAAAAAAATTAAAAAAAAATCTTACCCTAATTTACCCAGGCTCAATGATTATGTTTCAAGGGTTTGGGCATCTATAATTTGAAGCTTCCACACAAATGCAGGTTCAAGGTCACAGAAACAACCAAAACATTATTAACTCAATCATAATATAAAATAATGTTAAACTACATAAGTAATTGGATGTGATTATACCATACTAAGAGACATAAATTAAATTACATTTAAGTTGTTTATTCTTATCTTTTCCTTATTAAACGCTCCAGTTCATGTGTCTAGCAAAAATCTCTTCAATGATTCCCAAGACTGACTAATGCTGAATCATCATAATCTGCCTGCAATAGTTACTCACTATCACTGCTACTCACAGTTATATCACTAATGGCTGTCATATGTTATTTCCTATATTTTCTTATGCTACATAACACAGTAGGCCTACAAGGAGAGCTAGGATTAAACAACATGCTCATACCAGAAAAAACAAACAAACAACAACAACAACAAAACAACAAACAAGCAAACACGCAAAAAAAAAACCAACCAGGGAAAACTGCAGTTACTCCACCCATCTTGCCCTGCAGGAAAGCGCAGGCAAGCACAGGATGCATAAAAGCTGGACAGCATCATCAAAAAGATTTCAAGCTTATGCATGCCCCACACTCCATGCAATTCATACCAAGAGACCCAGAGAGGCATTTTTTTCTTAAACAGGCAAGTGAAATATTAGGACCACTATTCTTGTTTAAAATTCAACAACACACAACTTGAGTTTCTGAGTTTGTTCTCCTCCCTACTTGCTTTTATTATATAATTGTCACCTATAGCCCTAAAGGCTTCCCTCCCTCCCTCTGCATGAAAAGTCAAACACAAAAAAACTCTCTTCTGGTTGGCAAATTGCTGATTTCATCTCAAATTGTAAAATACCACAAACTTTAGATTTCAGGAAAACAGAAAACTTTAAAATCAGGCATTTAAGAACTAATTCAGGCATACAGATTTATGCAGGTTATACTAAGAGAAACCATTCTATAATTGTTAGCTTCAATTCAATCAGAATGAAAACCTTCCAAATGGGGGATGTTCATACATGTAGTACGGAATTTTAAGTACACTTCACATGACTAAAGTTAAGCATAGGGCTAAATCCTTACAGAACTCAGGCCATGAACAGAGGCTAACCTGCAGGGTGATTGATGATAGACTTATCTTCCACATACTACTGAATTAAGAATTCAACATAAAAGCAAATGTGCTTTATTAAAGATTTACTTGGAGCCCAAACTAAACTACGTTAAAATAAAACGCCAGAAAACCTCAATCTTAACATATTTTATACACTTCTGTGATCTTGCAACTGTTTGCAGTTACAATTAAAATAAATGCTGGCTTTGAATTTCTCCATTCCATTGCAGAGTGTCTGTGTGCAGGGGATGGGGTGGAAGTCGGGGGGGGGGGGTGTCTGTCTGAAGTATGCTACAATATCTGTGCTTTTAAATGAAACAACTAGCATTACAGAAATAAAAAGGGGAAAACGCAAACCACAGTATTAACTGGCTAAGATAAGACTTTCTTTTCAGCAGTTTTCATTTTCAATAACCAGAAGCAGCAATACTCTAACTGTAAACTATGGATGAGAATGATCCTGCAGAACACTTCTTAGGTTCCTCTGGCAATTACAGTGATGTTCATTATCCTCTCCTGACCCTTCATGAAGTATTTTCGTAAAGTCACTTTCCACACAGAGTTATAGATACAGTTTACTATTATCCTCTAGTCCTGTGTCAACAGGAATGTTAGCATCCACAAAAAAACTAAAAGGATGCGGTCCAATTAATGAAAAAGTTCAAGAAGTCTTGAACTACAGTTGCTTAAGAGGTAAGCAAATGTTTTTGTTATCATTAATATTTTGCTCTCTGTAAGTAGAAGGAGTATCAGCAAACAGAAGGAGTGGAAACTGAAGAACTTTGTTAACGTTGTGGGTTTTTTGGGTTGTTTTTTTTTTTTTTAAATTAGTTGTATTTCATGCAAATTAACTTCAGTCAGATTTGAATCAGATGTATATTTTGCATACTGTAAGCCAGACAGGACATTTAAAAAGCATACCTGTTAAATATGTTCTCACTTGCAGCGTACTTGTCCAGTCTTCCCAAAGGCGTCAACATTTCATCTTGTGAGACAAAGTCCAGGGCTGAAGGTATAATAATCACATCAGACTCTGAGCTGTAGTCATCCACACCAACTATCAGAGACATCAGAAATATTCCTTATAATCACAGTAGTTTAACACTAAAATGATGTCTGTTGTTGGTCTGAAATACAGAAGTCTAGGCAAGGTCCCATTGACAACATATTTACTAACTGCCCTACATCATTCCCCCTAGCTTTCCCAACCCCCATAAAGCTTTTTCTAAACAAGAGTGATTGATTATGTATAAATTGGACTAAATGGATTTTGAGTAATTTTCTCTAAATTCTCAAATATGATGTTTCACTAAACATCCAAGGTTCATGATATTTTTAGCTGAAAAACAGTAATTTTATACCTTATATTTTTATTAAGCAAATGACTTGTAGCTAATTCTAAAGTCAGCTTTATGAAGACGCACAGACTAAAATAATAGCGGCAATTAGCCCAGAGATAAAGAGCTAATACAACATCATCTAACAGAACAAAAAAGAAGGTTTTTTAAAAAAGAAAAATCTAAATTAAGCATGTTAAAGAGTTCAGATGTGTGTTGCTATATCCGACTACCAATTAAAATAGGCACAATTCACCTATTGCGTAATTATTAACCAGCAGATCAATAGGAAACTTCATATGAACAGACACCTTTATCAACACGGAACCGCAATGAAATGGAAAAGGTGTCCTTGCCTGCTCTGCAGAGCTGCTTGAAGAATTAGGATTTGAACTACCACCTTTTCTGGATTCCATATGCCCTCTAAACTGCTCAAAAACTCAGTCCCATAACAAACAGCCTGCAAATGCAGTCACTTATTTGCAAGAACTATCCCAGGTCACCTGCTTTACTCTTGAAAATACAACACTACAGTACACTACAACTATTCTTCAGTCTAGCCAAGTTTCTCTGAAAAGCCTTTTGAAAACTGGCAAATAGACATGGATAGAAGACAGACAGATCTAGGAGTTCAACAATGATTTTTTCAAAAGTAAACTCTATAGAGGAAAGAAAAAAAGATTATTGTCCTCTTACCTTCCATACAATTATACTATGTTATCAGACATTGTATCATTATCTTCAACATTGAGAATACACAAGGAGCTACCATTTTCTGAACGTCTTCCTTAACGTATTTCAAATGTCAAAAGATTTAACACCAAACTCTCCACAGGAATAATATTTTTAGACCTAAACTGAGTTAAGAGCATCCCTTTACCAACAAACTAATTCTCCCAACTTTCTAGGTAGAGAATCAATGGACATTGTTTAATTGGTCATAAATAAATCCCACCCTTGCAGGAGGGTCCAAATTCTGCAGTTGCTGATAGGACATGAAATCCTTGCCAGAAATCAAATGAAGAAGTGATGGGAAAAGAGCAAGGGCATAAGAAGAATCTGGGAGACAGGGGCAAAGAAGAAAGTGTGCTAGGAGCAGCGAGACGAAGTAGATGGAAGAGCAATCTGGGGAGAGGAACTAGTGCTCTTGGATACGGCTAAGGTAGAGGATAACAAACTGCAGGGGGAGGAAGAGAAGGCTCAGAAAAAAAGGTCTGCAGAAAGCTATTGCAGCACAAAGGGAAAGTACTTAGCAACCCCAGGTTTACACAACTGTTTGAACCTGTGTTTGGTTTGGCTTTGTGGGTTTGGTTGGGGGTTTTTTTTTTGTTTGTTTTGTGTTTTTGCAAGAATCACTTTTATTTTCACAGGAAAGGTGGGGGAAGGTAAAAATGCACTCATAATGCAAGTTAGGATTTTATGCCAGGTTAAGTTAACAAGGAACAGGCTACATCCTTTGACAGGCTCATAAGCCTTTAATTCAACCTATCCAACCAAAACTAGATGTTTTCCTCTGTTTGTAAGTTATGCCATGCACCTTTCTCACACAGACTAGTCTTTTTAAAATAGAATATTTCAGTTGAAGGGACCTACAACGATCATCTAGCCCAACTGCCTGACCACTTCAGGGCTAACCAAAAGCTAAAGCAAATTACTAAGGGCATTGTCCAAATGCGTCAAACACTGACAGGATTGGGGCATCGACCACCTCTCTAGGAAGCCTGTTCCAGTGTTTGACCACCCTCTTCGTGAAGAAACATTTCCTAATATTCAGTCTAAACATCCCTTGGCACAGCTTTGAGCCATTCCCATGCGTCCTGTCACTGGATACCAGGAAGAAGAGACCAGCATCTCCCTCTCCACCTCCCCTCCTCGGGAAGCTGTAGAGAGCCATAAGGCTCTCTACATAAGGCCTCAGCCTCCTTTTCTCCAAACAAGACAAACCCACAGTCCACAGCTGCTCCTCATAGGAGCCCCTCATAGAACATTTTACTGTATGCGAGCTCCTAGTGTCAGAGGGCTGACTCAAGACATACTTTGAAGCAACAAACACATTCTGCAGCATCCACACATGACATAGGTTAGACAGATACTCCTCATTCCAGGAAATTAATTGCATTTTTTTTATCATTATAATTGCACCCTTCACTAGGGAGCTAAACCACTGCACTCAGACCAATTTCTAAACTACAGAAGTTAATACAGTTAAGTTGTGACATAACCAACTGGGAAGAAAAAAAAAAAGAAATCACTAATATTCAATGAAATTAATTCTATGAAAGGGTCCTATTTTAAAGCCTGTTGATAATACTATAAATTTAAAAGCATAAATTGAAGAAACTATGTCAAAATACCAATTATATTGTCACCAATATAACTATTTTTATTTCACTATCAAATGTATGAATACAAAAAATAAATAAATGCTGACCATTATATCAACCACCACTAGCTTTACTTTCTCCATTTCTCTCCTCTCAACCTCAACTTTATGTTCCATGTTCCTCTCTTTCTCCTCTACATTTATTCTCCCTTAATAGTCCTGCAGTGAGTGGTCCAGTGTAGGTGCCATCTTAGACAGTGCAGAACATGGCAACTGCTCACTCTCTGTCATAACACATAAACGTGCACCAAAGTTGACTAGATGTCTGATGCCTTTGATTTAGTGAACTGAATGTTCTGATAATTTTTGCCTCGTGAAACCAGTTAAGTCAACCAAACTGCTAAATCCACTCTATATCCGATGTAAATATCAATGATAAAAATAGGAGCAGCTGCTTACAATTTATGTTTGATGTCTCCTACTAGTTCAAATAGAAAGTGAGGTGTGTGGATTTGACTCTGATGTGTTTGTGCATTGTAAAATTAAGTTTAGCACTACATGGGGTTTGATGTGCCTCTGCTTATGCTGAGCAACATTTATTATTTAAATAATTCCACCATCTCAGCTCATAGTCACAAAAGAGACCATTCAAATGGCAGCATCCTGATAAATACAACACTAACGCCCACAGGGAAAAGAGGGGTGATAAAAATAAATCAATCAGTACATGAACAGTTTATAGTTCTTTTAAAGTACCATTACAGTTATCTTACATATTCATTTTCACTTTCAACATCAAGACACCAATCCAAGTGAAAAGAGGCATCAGCCCAGTAGAATTCCCATTCTAACAAAGCCCCTCAAGTAGATGTTTGTCTTTAACTTGCCCCAAATATCATTCGCTAACACTCTAACCACTCCTCATCTAAAATGCATAAAGAGCATACTTTTTATTATTCAATAAACCAAGTCACTTTGATATTCCCTACACTTGGAAGGTTATTCCAAAAAAAGCTATCCAAAAGGCTGTTAACTGAATATTGCCTCTTCAGCTATCCCCTGCTTTCCACCCAACTCTGAGCACTTGCCCAAGTACCACAGCACCTTTTGTAAATTTTACAAATGCAAAAAACCACCCTTGAACACAAGTGTGCTGGTTTTGGCTGGGATAGAGTTAAAATTCTTTATAGTAGCTTGTATGGGGCTATTTTGTGCACCTCCAACCTACTCAATGGAATGGCAGTGTGAGGAGTAGAAAAGGCCTTGATGCTGTGTAAGCGCTGTTCAGCGGTAACTAAAACATCCCTGTGTCATCAACACTAGTTTTAGCGCAACTCCAAAACAGCACCATACAAGCTACTATGAAGAAATTTAACTCTACCCCAGCCAAAACCAGTACAACCAGTCTTGGCTAGGTCAAATGCAGAATGTCCAGATTCATTCCCACTTCAGAATGCAGACCAGGCAAGAGGGCTACATGTTACTTTCCTCTCCTGCTGCATAAAAACTATAGGTCACTTTTCTTATTTTCTCTGCTTTTTCAAACCCATACAAGTAAGTCTGGACCAAATGCTCACTCCGGACCAAATCTAAGGTAAAAGACACCACTGAAAAGTAATGCAAGTTCAGAGCCTAAGTACATTTTAATGTGGTCTTAGATGTTCACACAAACATGCAAAAGAAGTAGAGCTAAGAAATTAGGAGTTTCTGTAAAAACGCCCTATCTCAGCAGTTTAAAGTCACTAATGGTGATGGGGGGAGGAACAATAACTGGACAACAGTGTGAAAAGCAATCACAATGACCCTATTTTCTGTCCACATGAGCACCAAAGCAGAGCAAAATGAATAAATGCATTAATTTATCTAGACTAAATAGTTTGCAAACTTCTCTTCAAAACTCTACACTACTGCCACCAAACTCAAGGCAGCATCACATAACAAGAAAGCACTGGATTTTGTTTCATTATCTGACTATCACTGACCTTGTTGTATGACACAAGCCACGTAACTCCTCCTCTCTCTACCTTCATTCTCCTGTCCAATCATTTGTTTGAGTGTTTTTTGTAGAAGTTGCTCAGCCTTGTCTATCCATCTTGCATCTGGTCCATACTGTACCAAGAATATATTAACACCCCCCCGCTTTAAGTTCTCCTGTTTCCCTTAAGTTCTCCTCTGTTTTATGGCGAGGATACAACAATTACTTGCCACAATTATTAACTAACACACACCATACAGCAATCTTGCTGAGACAGACTATGTTTAGAGGTGCTTAGTCAACCATTGACAAGCTTGGTTGAGCATACAACAACAAAACAGAAGTCCATTTAAAACTCAGTCCCCTATAAAACCATAGTCTATAGGCCAATTTTCAAGTGAGCTGATTTTTCTACTACATATCTTCATAGTATCTTTCACAAAGATCTTGATCATATTGTGTCTTTTACAGACAGGTGCACAAGAAGATATTTAAAAAAAATAATTACTAGTTTTCTTTTATTTAATAATGCATGAACTCTTTGCCATAGACTGTTCAGTAGCAAGGTCTACATGTATTCCTTTTGTTCTTCTGTATCTGCTATGAGGTCCATGGCAGAAACATATCCTCCCTCATTTTGGCATGAAAACTCAGTAACAAGATGACAGGTATTCTAAAAATTAGCAATTTTCATTTCTCAAAGCTGAGCAACAAACAATTTGAGAGATTCAAGATTTCCAACTAATATTACAGTTCCCTCATTTTATCTTCTGCAATCCCAAAGCATTCTCAAGATCTATTAAGAAGTCTCTATGGCAGTTGCTACAGATACATTTAGTAAAATGGACTAATTTTTATTCAACTGTAGTACAGGCTATTTGCAACAGTCTACATCAATTGTTACCATAAGCATGTTCAGGTCAATACAGCACTTATATGCAGAAAGGACTTAGTTCTGTTCTGCTGTTCAAGCGAGTAATTCTTCTGTTTAATTGTAAAGCAAAAATAGTAGTCCTACAAGCCCAAACATTTGATATCATAATCACAACAGCAGCAAGTTTTGTTCTAAGTCACCATCCTCTATGCTATGAAAGAATAAATTCACTTCACATTCAGATTTCTGCAGAACAAGTAGTGTTCTCAGCCCTTCAATAGTGTAAATACATTCCTTTCCATCTCATTTTCTATAAGAAGTATCGTTTTGCATCTTAATGTTCTGCAAAGAGAAATCCACCTCGGCATGAGGATGGAAGCTAAACATCTACGTTTGTCCACAGTTAGGAACTCATTACTCTTACCCTTTCATAGTGCACTATATTCCAGCTCCAGTTCCGCAGTGACATCACAGACCAAAGCATCAGTCATGCTATTTCAGCTTCACTTGCTACCAGAAATTTACTGCACTGCTTCAGTAATATTAACCAAGAGCTATTGTGATAACAGTTACACAAATATTACCAAATGCGTTTGTAATGCTGAGTTCCACCGTCTTGCCTGCCAGGTCCAGATATCACTCACTGGTGATCATAGATCCCACTGTCAGAAACTGGGAGCTGATTTTTCCAAGAGACACTTAAATATATCATCTCTGTTCTCCTGCTGTAGTCTGAGACTCAAAATACAAATGAGGTGCCACCAGTTTACCCTGATACTGCAAATGTTTTCAGAGAAAAATGCAAGTTTGAACTGTGTATAATTTTACTCAGCAAAATTACGAAACAGGTGAACAAAAGTATAAAAGGGATCTGCAAGTGATAATCTTAGATTACAGTCCATCCACCATATTAGCAGACATAAGAAACACACTTCCCTTTCTCTGTCTCTCCCCCAAATTTCCCCTTCAAACATGGAGCACTAACCGCCTTGAGCCTCTTATGAATGTGGTGAAGTCACCACACCTGCAGACTTTGTTGTCTGCAATCCAAGTTTAGTGGGATTGGATTTGGGGGTGGGGGTGAAGGAGGAGAGAGGTAGGAGCAAGGAGAAGAAGATAAGAAGGGGGTAATGCAGAGGAGCTCTGATGCAAAGCTGCTGTGCTAACAGCAAGGCTTACTGCGTTAGTCCCTATGCAGCACTTTCATAGCAGAGCTTGCTAACAGCTTGAAGCACAGACAGAGCAAACCCTATAAAATAAAGCTTCGGTACAGGCTTGGTAGGGGGAGCATTTAGCAGATGAAAGACACAGGAATCAAAATCGGCAGCTGTTTACACACAGAACTTACCCAAGTATGGCACAGCAAATTTAAAAGACCTACTAGACTAAACATAATAAAGAGTATTTTCATTTAGCAAAGGCCTTCAAAAAAAAGATACAGTTATCAAGCATGCCAAAGGAGTTCCTTTTCTCATCAAGCATCAGAGGAAACAAGGGGTGATAGAAAATTCTTTAAGCAATGAGGACGGGTGCAGCTTCAGACAAGTTTGTCTCTTCAAGGCATACACAAGCAGCATTGAAAATCCTGATTTGTTCTGAAACAAAGGAATAGTTCTCTCTCATATTGCTCACTAGTCATTTATTTGCACAACAGCGGAAGGTACCTTTTACCAGTTAACAGTTTGACCTGCAACAAAAACTGATCCAGAGGAAACTGAAACAAAGAGAAGAACATCCAAGCTACTAGTTAAAACAATCAACAGTTTATATTTTGTCTGCCAGTTTCCTGTTGGGAGCCTGTCACACCCATCACCATGGTACTCAAGTCCCCTGCTATTTAAGTCCCTATCTTTTAGCCCTTCCAAACAACTGCATATAATTAAGAATTGTGGAACGAGACTGGAGTGAAGCAAAAGTTAGCTAGTGCGAGCAGGAAGTTCCTCTGAGGTACTTTTTTCTCCTCTACAACTTCCTTACAGTCAAAGAAAGGTATCCACCCTCTCTCTGCAGAGCACTGCTGCTTGTGACGTTTTTGATTGCCTCCATGACTGAGAATTTTGTAGCACTGCAAAGAGAATCCCACTTCCATCTTCAACCAAGATGTTCTTCTCCCTGGTCCTACCATGACAGGATGCATACCTTCACCACACCTGGGGCCATGCTCAAGTTCTGCCCCTAACTGGGTATCTGGTACATGCAAAAACATAAAGTTCAAACTACATATGCTTTAACCTCAGACTAACCGGACAGGAGAGCATTATGAAGCAAGCAGGTGAAGCTCAAATGCTCCAAAGGTGTGTGCTATCTTTGCAATGATGATATGACACCATAAGTTATAACCCATCAGATAATAGATCTACTCCACTTGAATCAAGTGTTGCTCTGCTGTGTAGTTACTTCGACTGGTTCAGTCACAGTAACTGAAATACACTTACTGGGGCTAAATGCTGCAGAGAAGGCAAGTTCTATGACTAGTACATCCGTAATCTATAACGCATGGCTTTGCAACCTAAATCACTTTGAACTTCCTAACTGTACTTCTCCTCCCTCCTCTTAAGCCCCAGACAATGCTCTTGAAACATTGTTTGACAGCATACAAAACTCTTGGTGGAATAAGCCTTCGTGTTTCCTGAGCGTTCAGAGGCGGAAATTCTTTCTGCAACTCTTCACACTTTTCCCATCTGTGCTCAGTATAAAGTATAAAACTGGTCTATGGGAGAAAACTGAGCAGTACAGAATGCAGTGGATTGACTCTTAGAAAAAGTAAGAACAGTCATGGGTGTTAATTTCAATGTTATTTAAAATAGAGTTTCCTCTAATAAAACATACATACAAGCAAACTTGCACAAGCAAGTATCCCTCCAGACTAATCAAGCTATTCCTCCTGCAGGCTAAAGAGGAAGGAAAAGGTGGTCTCTCTTCCATTCAAATATTTGGGAACTGTTCAGGCACTATGGCAACAAGACAAAAAATATCTAAGCAGACTTGTTTATTAGAGAAAAACACTCCAACAGTCTGCATTATCGCTCATATAGCATGTCACTTTTATACAGTAATATATTTCACTTTTATGGAAATTGTATCTCAGAATAACGTGTATTTATTGTACTATTTGCCTTTCATTTTTCTTTACCTTAAAAATAGTAAAAAAAAAAAACCAAAAAAAACCAAACCACACAAACCACCACACCAAACCAGTACTCTCAACTCTCAGTGTAGTTGTTCTGCTGTCACAAATGAACACCCTTCACAAACATATTTTGACACTTCATTCAACCTATACATTGGATGGGATTTTAACACCCTATTGCCAGAAAGAACTGCAGCATCCCACCCAAACCAAGAAAAAGCCATATTAATTTTTCTTATGCTATACCTTCTAAAGCAGACGGAGAAGCCCTGATGTTCTGCGTTCCTTTAGGGGCAGCTGTCCCTGCCTGGCTCTTCCAAAGACAGAATTGTTACTCCAGCTCTCAAAGCAGAAGTTATTCTTTCATCCAGTTCTGCTACTGTTACAAGTCATCTCTTGCAGCTACTACTCTTACAATGAAAACTTCCTGCCCACACAGAGGGAAAGTCTCAGCAGCAAAAGACACACACAGGAAAGAGAGGCATTTTATCTTCAACACACTGCGGTCTGCCACCTCCACAGTAGGTCAGCAGTCAGAAACAACTGCACGAACACCAAAGTTTCACTCTATTTTAAGCTTAAGATTTTGAAAACTTCCATCTCTTTCCTGACTCATTCATGCCTTCCCCTGTTTAGTTTTTTCCTTCCAACTGGGAGAAAAAGGGAGAAGGAGAATACCGGAAGCCCTAGGAGATAAATCAGGAGACAAAGACAAAATGAAAAAAAAAAAAAAGAAAAAAAAAAAAAGGGAGCTGGCAACCTTATTTGAGGATTCCTGCCAGAGACAGGAACATAAAAGGTGGCTGGTGAAGAGCACATTTCCACATCAGAAGTAATGCTACTGGCCTTGGGAAGCTGAAAGCCTAGAAAATTACCTTGTCTTCAATCCTCTGCTAGGTGTAATGTAGAAAACGTGCAGCTGCATTAGGAAGGTTCATTAGTCTCTATCAAATCAAGCACAATCCTTTCCTCACATCATCTCCTTCTCACTAGGATCCTAAGAGGCTGCTGGAGAAACAGACACTAACCATTACCCACCTGAGACCACTAGAATCAGAATTCCATGGGGACACAGCCATCCACCTGAGTCTCCAGTTTCTGTGAGGGTCAATCACCACATTAAAAGACAAAGAAATGAACTGAAGAGTCAGGGGAATTAAAACCTGATCTCTGGAGGAAACAACAGACTTAACAAGTATGCTTCATTAGCATTAAAAAACGGTTATTAGATTCCCAACGGAACAGAATCTCATTCACACCAGAGAACTGAAACAGAAAGTCTGCCATTAATTTCTGTTATTATTTTTTTGCGACACAGACATTAAAGACTACTGAAATGCCAACCCAATAACTCAAACTATCTCAGCACTCTTTCACCAGAGCTAACTCTGTGATGGGACCAGAAGGTCAGTACTGCAACATGGCATTTGAACATTATATTGGAAATTTAGCTATACTCAAAGCTGGAATTAAGTCTAAGAAGTTACCTGACTTGCAGTCTATACATAACAACCAACAGCATAACAAAATTTGCTAATTCTTGTTCTGTGGTAAAGAAACAAAGGAACCACAATACAAAAGCTTCTGATATTACTACGTACAGCTGTGGGAAAGGTAACGTGAATTTTAACATACTGAATGCATGTTATCCCACCATAATTCACTGCAAGGGAATAAGAACTACAACACAGCATAAAGCTGTGATTGTGATTTGACACCACAGGGAAATACAGAGGATTTTATTAAAAACAAACAAACAAACAAACAAAACACCAAACCAAACCCACACCTTTTAAGTATTATGAAAAAAGAAAAAACTTAAAAAATTGAAATTAGCTTCTATTTGGAAAGAGACTTGTGTGCTACCCAAAGGCTAAAAGAATAATTTAATTAAAAGCATTCAACCAATACAAGCTCACTGCTAATACAAGATGATTTGCTGATCACCTGGAACAAGAACATATCACCAAAGATAAACCAGCTTTTGATACCTGCAGATGCACAAAGAGTATTTTCTTCAGCTCAGCTAAATAAGTGGTTCGTTCACAGCTGAGAAGCCCGCTGGGAGGAGAGGCTAGAAAGACCTGTCCTCCCTTTCCAATCAATGAAAAAAGAACTCAGTACTAAAACCAGAGGCATATTAGATTATAACTACTGTATTTTTTTAATCTTTAGAACTGTTTAATCCACTAGTAAAATCTACTGGTAGTAACACTAGATTTGCTAATTGTAAGAACTATCTTACTGTTAAATTTTAAATCTGTCTTACTGTTAAACTCTTATGCTAAAGAAAACAAGTTTTCACACAGGTGTGTATATCTCTATAAAAACTCATTTAATAGTTCTAAACTAGAACTGTCTAAACTATGCTTAGATATTAAAATACCATTTTCTGCATTTTTAGTTAAAACATCTGAACACTAAGTGTACAGAAAAAGGTAACTATCACTCACAATTTTTCAACATGATAAAAGGTAAAGCTTTGGAATCTGAATGATAAGCTACATAACCACCAAAGCATGTATATAGTACTTGCAACTATCAAAAGTCCAAAAGTTGTATGTAAATGCAGCTGCCAAAAAAATAATTTTTCCAAAAAACACAAATGCAAAACAGTATTAAAACCAGTTATTAGATCAAAATTTATTTTCTCTCCTGATTTAAATCACAATTAAAATACCGGGCTAAATAAAGCTATCCTCTTTCACAATCTGAATTCTAATTACAGATTGCTCTATTTTTCAGAACACACATCCTGCACACATCAATGGACAGACTGAAAGCAGTCTGCATCATGGTACGTTTGGTTGCATCTATCTGTACTGATCAGTCCAATCTTCAGAAACATCTGGGGGGAAAGGGGGTGTGGAACACAAACTATCTAGGAAGAATCAGAAAGAATATTTTATTTACCATCAGAAATATATAATGCTACAACCCCCGGTGTTTGCTTTTCAACCATTTTTGTTGCTCATTTTCTTTTCTGTTCTATACTCATACAGTTATGTTGTTCTATTTTGATTATATGATTATATTATTTTGATATGCACAAAACAAAGTTTTGAACAAAAGCCAGATTTTCGCTGACTTCTTTTCATATACTACGCAAGATTTTAGACAAAAGATCAAGGAAACCAATAGTCCAAGTAGCCTTATGGGTAACTGTCCAGCTGACACTGAACCACTACCTTAATTTTGCCACCTTATAGCAACCAGATGGGATGGGGAGTCTTCTGCAGGCTTACACTTTGAATTTTCACCCTACTGCCCTTGGGGGGGGTCAGGGGGAATGCCTTAATGGATATCATGCAAGGATTCTTGTTAGCTTCACCTTCACACAGATGAAATGCAATGAGATGTTAATTATTTGGGGGGTTAGAGACAATAACAAAGTTGCCTTTCACAATAAGAACTTACATTTAGGAATTAAATTTCTTTTATAACCTTCTGTATGTTCAGCCAGGATACAGTCACTGATTTTTTTTTTTCCTTCTTCTTTTACTTCAAACTACCAAACAAGAAAAAGTCACTGGCTGAGTATGCAAGAACCAGAATTTCTTTAATTATTATCATAGCCTCTGACATCAGGAGCTACCTCTGCAGAAACAAAATATTACCTAAAATTAAAGTACTGAAATACCAAGTGTCAAGCTATGCAACTACTTAAAGCAATCATCTGTGTAATGTACCATCAGGTGTAAAGTGTGCATTAACCTGAAAAAAAAAAAAAAAATCAGAGCTTTCCAGTGGTTACCAAGCAACCAAGAGCAGAAAATAATATGAAGCTTTCAAAATAGAAATGCAAACCAAAGCTGAAATTAATTATTTAGAAGTCAATCCAGCTGGTTTATCAACCACTCTCTAAAAGCCTTTCTTATAAAAGCTCCTGTTTAATCTCTGACCTCTTAAACAAATAAACAAAAGGCAATTTTTAAATAGCTGCCTTCCACAGCATATATTCTGAAGCTCTCCCACTACTCCAAAAGCAGATTTACTACTCTGTTGAAATCCAGGAATGCTTCATTTAACCTAAATATTTATCAAGTTCTCTTTGGGAAAAGGTAAACTTTCTTTTACAAGCAACTATTAAAACAGTACTCCAAAGATATAGTAATTTACTGGTTTATATTTCAGGTTAATTAGCATCCAGTGAGTTTGCACAATAAATGAGGAGAGGCACAAATTGTACAGTTGTACAAGTTGTTGATTAAACTCCAACTTTCCAGTAAAATACTTAATTCCAGAGACCTTAAAGACAACGACCATAAAACAGCTGTTCTTAACTCCGTGCATTTAAAAAGATATACAGGTGCTTGGTTCATTACTTTTAGCAGCAACTGTGCATTGTTGTTTGCTTGACTCCAGGACTTTCTCCTACTGCTTTAGAACATGACCAATAAAAGGTATCTATTAGTCACCTTAATGATTCTTTCATTTTCTTTTGTACTTTTATTGTATTAGAAAATGGTGAATCACATTGTAAGTTACCATTATTAAAATAATAAAAAAAATTATTTGCGATTCCAACTCAAACCTGGACTCACTGATGAGCTACAAAGGAATGCCTAATCTAGTAAAATGTCCTAAACCATGTGCCTAATCAGAGACCGAGCTTCAGATGTCCAATCCAGATCTGTACACATGCATCTAGCCTTAATCACTCCTAGTTTCTCCAGCGTACCTCATAGATGTTTTGCTATTGCTTGATACCAGATCAATTAAAAACCAGGAAAATTATTGAAAACTACATAGTTCACCTTTCAAAATAGCCAAACAATTGATCCCACCTCAGTCTTTTCTTATAATTCGTATTATTTTACCTTTACCTAATTTCTCCTCCTAAATTACACCATGAGGACTACAGGTATGCCCGCACGTCTTTTACCTTGTTTGTCCTGAACTATAGCTTAGCAGATTTAATAGCAAGACCGCAGCTGGCAGAATCACACATGCATAAAAGCTGCCAGCACTTCCAGTTTTCTCACAATTGCATTACTACTTCAGGAACACACCTCTAAACCAGTGTCTAACCCTACTGCTTGAAAGAGCTGTAAATATTTGAAATATTTACAATAGAGAGGTACCGTAGGGTGGGGTTCAGGCTTGGCACAGCCAGGCAAAAATTGCAGCTTTTTGTCTTTTTTTTGGCATTGTCTGTTTCATACATGCAACCATGAAATGTAATCCCAAACAATGCATCAATTGGGAATGCTTTTATAAATTGCATAAGACCTGTTGTATGCGCGTACAAAACATGGTTATTTCAAAGAAATACCACTGCACAAGAAACAGTGCTTATGACTAGGTATGTACAGTCTTCCTGGTCTGTATTATTTTTCTTTTAGCCCAAACCCACCTCACAAGAACGAAACCACATAAAATTTAGAACCATAAAAGACATCGCGTGACTGAACTATGTCCAGACAGCACACATTGATTCATACAGATTCCTGTTTCTCCTCTTAAAATAATACGCCTAAGTATTGAGCTATTCACTTTTATCTACTTCCATCAAAACCTCAGTAATTTTTAATGAGGTTTCAAATGTTTAGATTTCTATGGCTCCTGCCTTCAGGATGCTCTCATCTGGATTGAGTCATATCTCCACGCATATATTATGCTTTTAAAGACAAGGCCATAACATTCAAACCGTCACTAGAAACCTATGGGTTCAGAATCATCTCTCCAATGACTACACTCATATCTTACTTCAACTTCTGTCAAGAAAAATCATGATCTAAGTGGAAATTTTTTTTTTTTAAAAAAAAAGTGCGTAACTTCTGAGAAAGTCCTCTTGTAATGACACAAAGTTTTCAAACAGCTATGCTATCAATCTGAATTTCAAGCAAGCAGAATTGGGGAAAAAAAAAGCCTTAGAGAGAGGCTCCCTCTTTGTGCAAGGCAGCGCACGATAGAAGCCTTTTACATGTCAGATGACAAAACTGAAAAAGATGTAAAACGTTTACAGTTAAATTCTGAAAAGTTAAAATAACACTCCCCTAAAAACGCAACACATTAAATGAAAGCTTTTTCTCCTGCCATCTCGTCCTGGTGAGCCGATCGCTGTGCAGACTGCACGTCAGACAAGATACCTTCAGACAGCGACAAGGGTCCGCACGCCCACAGCAGACTGCGAGGCAGACGCCTGTGTTACCAGCTGCCTCCGCCTCCATTTTCACTTTCCGCCCAAAATTTATCCTCCTCTGCTTCCAAGAAGCTCCCTGGGTATTGACGTTACCAACTAGACATCTTCTCACCTGAGTAACATTTTAACAGTCTGCCCAGCCAGGCTTCGTACCCTTGAGTTAGTAATTTTGCACCAGAGCCACATTCTGCAATTTGCACCCTGACATTAACTCTTTTCCACACATTTCTCCAGCAGGGTCAGGAAGAGGGGGCCTGAGGGGGGGTGGGGAGGAGGAGGGGGACGACACGCACACACACACACACAAAAAAAAGATATAAAATATATAGATATAAAAGGAACGAGCAACCCACACGCTGCAGCCTCCGACCCGGCAAGTTTCTCCTCGCCGGAGGCATCCCCCCGTGCCCGGGCCATGAGGGGACGACTCCCCTCGGCGGCCCGCAGGCTGCCACACCTCCCGGCGGCCGTTAACGGAGCCCCCCGCACCGCCACCCCCCCCCCCGCGCGCTTCCCGCCGGCCAACGCACCCCGCTGCGCGCCGCCGCTCCCCCGCGGGAAAGCCCGGCGGAGCCCGGCCTGCCCCACGGGCGCCCGGGTGCGTGTCATGTACACGGGGCAGCGCGGAGCATGGCCTCCCCCCTCCTCCTCCTCCTCCCCGCCGCCTCCCACAATGCACCGTGGGCGCTCCCTTCTGAAGCCACTTCCTCGCCCGAAAGCCACCCCGCGCCGCCGCCGCCCCCCGGCCCCACTCACATCCGTCGATCTCCTCCTGCAGGTCCTCCTGGAGCAGCGACAGATCTGCGGGAGACACACTATGTGCCAACGCGCCCGGCCCGCTGCCCCCCGCCGACCCCCGGCGCCCGTGACCCGGCCCGCCCGCGGGGCCGCCCCCCGCCGCCACCGCTAGCGGGCTCCGCAGGCTGCGCCCCGGTGCCCCCCCGCCCCGCCCCGGCCCGGCCCGACCCGACCCCACCCCGCAGCCCCCCGCGCTCCGAGCCGGACAGCGGCGGGAAGCGCTTCCGAAGCCGGGGCGGGGGAGAGGAGGGGGGGCGGGAGAGGAGGGCTGGCGCCTCGCCGGGGAGGCGGCGTGTGCGGAAAGGGGGTGGGGGGCGCTACCTACCCGCCATCTTGCTGCAGCCCCCGCGGGGCGCCGGGCTACATTTAACCCGCAGCCGAGAGACGAAGGGGAGGCGGCGGTGCGGGCGGCGGGAGGAGGGCTGGCCCCGCGCGGTCCAGGCCCCGGGCCCGGCGGCGTCTCCCCGCGTCCCCGGGAGAGTCGCGCAGGGAGGGAGGAGGGAGGGAGGGAGCGGGCGGGCGGGCGGGCGGAGGAAGGCGGGAGGAGGGGTCTGGGCCGGACACGCTGCCCCCGCCTCCACCCGACGGAGCCGCGCTCGCTCGCACAGGCGGCCGCGCCTCCCCGCCCCTCGCTCTGACTCACGCCCGGAGCCGCCCGGTCCGGCCCGGCCCGGCCCTGCCCTCGAGGGGGAGAGGCCGGCGACCGCCAGGGCAGGGCCGCACGCCCCGGCCCGCTCACCTGGCCTCGCCTCTTCCCCCCCCATTCCCGCCGCCATCTCGGGGCTCGGGCTCCTCCTGCCGCCCGCCGAGGGGCGGGGAGGGCAGCAGGGCCGAGGCGAGGCCCCACCGCGGTGCCGGCCCTGCCCTGAAAGGCTCCGGTTTGGGCGCTGTGGGGTCACCCGGAGAGAAGGGCCCACGCAGGGCGGCCGCCCCACGAAGGTCCTCCTCACCTGGGGCTGCCCGGGGTCGCTTCCAGAGGAAAGGGGCCTCGGCGGGGCCGCAGAAGTCCCCGCTTCGGGCGTTGTGGGGTCAGCTGGAGAGAAGGGTCCCCTGAGGGGCGGCCGTGCCACCACCGCGCCGCCCATGGGCGCCCTCCCCCTGGGAACCGCCGGGTGTCAGCAGCTGGGAACCCGCGGCCTAAAAACACGCCATGTTTCCCACTTCGCTCTTCTGACTTTTTGTTTTAAAATGCGCAATTTAGTTGCACCTGTGCGCAAAGGTATCCATCATTTTCTACTTTTGTTGGCTGTGCCTTATGGTCAGTGCTGATGATTGTTGCCGTTTTAACTGTTTTGATAGATTTTTCCACTGTAAATTGGAAGGTTAAAAGTGTTGGATAGAACAAATGCTCTAATTAGTTGATACCTGGAGCACCTGATAAAGGAATAGGACCATTACAGGTACTGGTGCTACCTGGGAGCCTCATCTGGGTCTTCCATAGTCTTATTTTTATCTCAGTAATAATTGATGAAGTTGTTAATAACACAGATAAGCAGAATAAGTTGGATTTTGCTCAGTTTTTCAAAAAAGGATGCAATTTCAGTAGCTCTGTTTTGAACTGAATGTTTGACAGCATGTCTTGTAAGCTGCTTTTTAACATCATACGGTTGTTTTTATTTTGTAAGTTGAACAAGGATTAAGTCTCTACAGTCATTCATTCTCTTTGCCATAGTGGCTGAAAATGTGTAATCTTCTTTTAAAATGCATACATCCCTTTCCTTACAATCCTAGAGAACAACCTCTGCCTTGTTTCATACCCGTTCAATCTTTAGACGAGTCACTAGGGCCTACTGCATACTGATTATCCAACACTTGCTTTTATTCAGATATATAACCTCAAAATGTGAGTAAATCAAGTAAATTCACCATGACTAAGTTATATGAACCATGCTATTCTCTGCCAGTGTAATTTAAGAGGAGATTCAGGGGAAATACTTGACATTACAAATTGCTGGCAATGCTGGATGTAATAGCAATAGACGTAGAGCAGAAAAATAAAATGTACTTGAAGATCCCATTTTTATTATCTCTAATACCGCAAGTTATTTCCAGGAAGTTTTCTCTCATCTCCTCTGCATCCTTCACCACAATCAAGGCCCAGTTTTGCTTCCTCTGAATTCAATAGCAACAGCCTAAAATGTGATGTGCTTTGTTTTACTGAAAGAATTGAGGGGTTTGGTTCCATTTTCCCAGCTCTTTATGAAGAAGTGCTAACGCACACTAACTATAGATTACTGTCATCTGAGAGCATCAAAGCTACCTTGACCATTATTATTATTATCATCAGAATTAGAAATGGAACTTAATGAGATACATCTATGACAACTGGGTTTATAATTTGGAATGCACCAGAATTACTTCTCTTAAAAGTGAATTAATAATGTTAACTATAGTCAATTAATTATTGCCCCATATGTAATGGACTTTAGAGTATTTTGGATTTTTTTTATTTCTATGTACATATTTGTTTAAAGAGAGGAAGTACAATTTATGAATAAAGCAAGGTGAAATGATGATTGCAAGAGATCATACTTAACATAACTTCATATAAATTAATTTTGGATCTTCCTATGTGCATCTGATCTTCTTAAGTGGTGGTTAGTTCTTTCTTTGTAGGCAGGACTGTGTGGTATTTAAATAGCACAGATAACAAGGATCAGTGTGATTTAGCCTTGCAAGACAAATTGTAATTGTTCAGGAATTGCAATTTTTTTTTTTTTCTACATGTTACCTGTAGCACATCAGACTGTGTTCCTTGGGCGCAGTTGATCCCAGCCCCATCGCTAGCAGCTATCAGGAAAGGTCTCTTCCTCTGTGAGTAGAAACTCTGTGGCAAAACCTTTGGCTCATACAGTGATGCACACATGGAGGGGAAAAAATAATTTAAAAAAAAAAAATTTGGCTTCATGCCAACACACAATGCAAAATCCCACTTAATTAATAAGTAACCATGTTTCTCAACTTATCAGCCTCAGTAAATCCCTAGGTACTACTTAAGGGCCTGATCCAAAGTTCAAGTTGGTGGTGAGATTCCATGCCACCGATCACAAGCAAGGCAGACAGAGACCCTGTAAGTGTAGGACAGACGCTGACTCTTTCAGACAGTGTGATGAACTGCAATTCTAAAATAACATACCTAATTAAGAAAGAAAATTTTCATAACAGACTTGCTTTATTAGATGAGACGTGTTAAGGAGCAAGCAATATAGCACCTGCCAAAACGTTCTAGCAGATTTTGTGCTGGAGTTCTCAGTCAGTTTGAGTACCCTTACAGGCACTGGGAAGTAAAAAACTTAAGAAATAGATAAACTCTTGTTCGCACACTCTGTCTCATGGAAAAACACACTAGAAAGGGCGGAAGCCAAGGCTACGGATGGAAGGATACAAATGGAAGACTCCTTGGCAAGATGCTTTGCATGTGATAAAAGACACCTGTATTGCTATCTGCATGATGTATCTCAAAAAAGTCCATAGCAATCAGCAAGACGTTATAGTATTTACATAAAGTACTACATAAATCCTTTCAAACCTACATGTGACCGAGTTAGACACAAGACACCCAACATCCATCTAGATATATTTGCAACATGTTATTCTGTAGTTGGATTAGTGACATTTCTTCAGTCAAAACTGCTCGGGGTATAAGGACCTCAGGCTCAAAAACCCTGCAGCACCAAGAACTCTCCCATATTATCTTATTCTATTATTATCTAGCATATTATTATCTATTTTCTCTCATTTGCTGTGAAGAAGCAAGTCCGATCAGACAACAATGCCAGCTTTCAACGTCCACATATAAACTAGCTTTGCATTTCTCCCAGGCTACCCTTCGTGTGTGGGAAGAGCTTCCCATAAATATCTGCGCAGCCATCTCGCTAACCTCCTTCGGGTTCCTTCGCAAAACTCTCTTTTCCTGTAAAGCCTACCAAAAAATGTGTCGGGGTTAGGCTGCTGGTGCACCAAGGCAACTGCTTATCCTCTTGCATAATACTGACTCACAGTTTTCTTGTCCACCCCCAGGATTCTGTCTGCACGCATATGTTGTGCTTTATGGTTAAACTATACACTCTTTATTTTTCAGACCATCTTTTTGTTCTTTATAGAGTGCTTAACCAAAATTGGCCCACGACTAAATATATGGATGAAGTTACATATGCACACGTAAGCACAGGGGTACCTATAATGTGTGTGGGTACACATGAAAACCTGATGGCTGAAGCCTGGGATGCAGTCGATTTGCATTTGAAAATATAGTAAAGTATTTCTGCTATAAAGAAGTGTTTGTCATGAAACCTTTCCTTTCTTCTCCTTTCCCTTTTCCTTCCTTCTCTCCTTCCCTTCCCCTTCCCTTTCCTGCTCTCCTTCCCTTCCCCTTCCCTATTCCTGTTCTTTTTTTCCCCTCCAACAAAAATACCAGAGTGTTTTTTTTAAACATCCCTTGTGGTTGCGAAAGTTGTTGACTGTGCACCACTCAGTTTTATTTAATTTTCCCTGTTTCCTGGGGAAGAGCTTGAGCTGGTGACTACCTGCAAACCTTAACATCGGAGTCCAGCTGCCACTGCTTCCAGCGAAGGCCTCGCAGAAGGGTTATAAACACATTAGTATGCCAACCATGAATAAATTAACACCTAAATTTGCTGACAAAGAGCTTGGTTGATGCAAAGTTAAGTTTGCCTTGTGGGTTCCTCATGTCATTCCAGGACAGCAACAAATTCAGTGGCAAGTTCAAGTGGATGCTCAGACCTCTGAAAACTAGGAAATACCCACCTGAGCTCCATCCTGGTGCAACATTAAGGCTGCCCCTGGAGCTTGCAATGGCTCTTGGCATTAATTTGCAAACAAATCTATTGCACCAACGGCATGAAGATGGTAGCTGTATGGACAAAAGGAAGAGAGGCATGTAAACTGGGAGACAAGTCTTGATGCCCCATTTTGTGATTAAGGCCACTACTGGTGGTGATATCCCCAGCTCCTTTGGCTATAGACACTGCGTGAGGGTGGTCTGTGGTCTTTACAGCGGGCAAGTGAAAGTCTGTGTCTGTATCTGATCCTCTAGGTGCTCAAGCTCACTGTGAAAGAGGACAAAGAATTAATGTATCAGAGGCTGTTTCACACAGCTAGGTCTCAGTGTTTGAGCACAGCGTATGTACAGGATTCCTCATTTAGTAGCACTTGCCTGGACACAGGTTTTCCTTTAAGAGAGCTGTGCTACAGCTCTGAGATGCTCTGCTTCAGGAATCGCATCATGCATACGTATGCTACAGGAAGACTGAATCACTGATCAAACAAGGCAGAGTTCAGGTTGTACCGATGCACCTTAGCTCTGGATTTCCTGGTTCTCAGGGGTTTGTGTCTCACCGACATACTGGAAGGAAACAAGACTGGGCAACCAGAAACTGAATCTTTTCTTCACTGAATTGCCTGTTGAATTTTTTTTCTTTTTTGAGCAGAGAGAAAAAAAAAATCCAAATTTTGGCTATTTCAAGAAATTACAGCAGCCACATATATGTGCAGCTGGGATACTATTGTAGTAGATGCCGATATCCCCCAACTCTTCATCCTAGATCTCCAAATCATTTTGAAAGGAAATAAATGTCATTAATCTCATCTTACAGGTAAAGAAACAGAGAACAAAAGAATCACAGTGGTGTGCCTAGTACTGCTTGAGGCCTGAGATGGAAAATAGTGAATAAAATAAAACACACCCAAAAAAATCTTCTGTGCTCTTTTTCGCTATCTGATGCCATTACACGTACAACAGGTAGCAATCTAATGTACGGTTCCTAATGTGCCAGCTCCGAGTTGTATGCCAGGCCAGACCCTGCCTCCGTGTTAGACTTGCCCTTCAGTCAGCCAGGCTTTCCAGCCTTTCCTCAGCCCACGCAGTCTCCCTTCCCCACCCAACCAGTCCCTACCTGGCAATACCTGACCTGATTTTCAGATTAATATATTTGCATTTATTCACTCCTTCATTTCCTGGTCTACTGAGTTTAAATTTGCATCTCTCTAGGTCTGCTTGGATATTGGCACATACAGTCAGCTCACACTCTTCTCCTGAATCAGAGATGAGTTATTCAGATCCAAGAACACATCTCAGAGGGATAAATGGGACTGAATTACTGCTACCACCAAACCTGCTTTTCCTTTTGGCAGTTGTCCTCCAACATCAGTTTCACATTCTTCCAACTGGTCACTTCCTACGATCCTTTCTCTTCTTACTACAGCACCAGCTCTCCCCACCCTCTTGCTCCTCAGTCCCAAACTCCTCTCAGCAAGCTGCTGTGTACAGCACTTTTAATTCTGTTTCTGTCAACAGTTTTGGAACCTCTTTACTGTTTTCTTATCCTCACATTGCATTTTTCCAAAGTAAAATAGAAACAAAACCCAAATCCTGGCAGAAGTGGAGTCTGGCAACGTGTCTGCAGACCTTTTTCAGACTTGAACTGGGCTTAGGTCAGATTCAAGAGTGACACTGTTCCACCATGCTTGTGCATACTAGCTGGCTGAAAGTCTTCTTGGCCACCCTATTCAGCCAACAACAGTGTAATCCATTTAGTCAGGGAGAATTGGGGACATGCCTGTGCAGGCCGCTAAGCTCTTTTTTTGCTGATCTGAAGGGTAGTAGGTGCCAGTGAGATGCATGTCAGGAGAATGATTGCTTTGGGACATGGCTTGTTATCCTGGTCTGTGTGATTGCTAGGACCTGTCAATCCTAAAAAATGCGAGAGGTGGAGAAGTCAAGGGGTTACATCCTAAGAACTCTTTGTTTAGATAACCCTGGCTCTTGTAGGAAGCACACTGAATTTCAGGGTCAGTTACACACGTGTATTTTAGACCTCTGGAGGAGTCAGTCTTTAAATGTGTGTATTTGTACAGTCTTTTGAGGGCAGATGTGAACTCATTCTGCTCGTGCTCCAACTCAATCAGCAACTGTAATTACAGTTCATGTAGCACTGAGCCCAGACAGATGTATGGACAGACAGTGGCACAACATTTGGAAATCAGTCAAATATATGCAAAATATAGCAGAAGTCCATTCATTGAAGAAATAATTGAAAAAAATGTCGTTCCTCCAGAAGTGGAGGCTGAGAATATTCTAAAAGACTCAATGTCTATCTTATTTACAGTGTTAGAAAATGATCTACAGACTATGAGCAAGGATTGTATAACAGAGGAAACAAACACCAAAAAGCTACCTAAAATAAGGAGGACAACTGAATGATGGTTCTTGACATGTGCCATTTTCTACACAGAGCTCTTCAGCTATTGAACTGGGAGGGAATCCAAAGAACAAAGTGTTTTATCTGAAATAAATGTACGCAAAACTAGAGGGGTAACAAATGAACATAAACCCCCACGTATAATCTCTTGGGAAGATGGTGATACAGTATGAGTTGTGAAATCTGACAATAAACAGGGCTAGATGGTTTGTAATAGCAAGTATCAAAAGTTTAAAGAGCTGTCTGGTCAAAGAATAGTTCCTTTGTTAATGAGATTACCTAAGATGTGAAAGGGCAATTACAGTCCTAAAGCAACTCCTGGCTAGGCTCATTGTCTCAATAATTTACAAATCAACTTTGCTCACTTGATAAATGACCATTTCTTTTTATTTTTTTTACCATCATATAGGGCTTCAACCACTGGGTGCCTGGTTGTGGTACAAATGTAAGCTGTAATATTCTTTAACTGTGGGAACAGTTAAAGGGTGTCAGGTATATTAAGAAGCTTTACATTACTGCATTTCGACTTCTTGGATTCAAGCACTGGCAACATTTCAGGTTCAAAGGTTTTTGTTTAAAATGAGATTTAATGTACATAGACTGTAGCATTGCCAATAATATCTTGAACTGGGTGTGTTTTATTGGGTGATTCATAAAGAAAGTCAGACAAAGTATGCACAGTGGTATTGGAATGTGGGTGGAATCAAAGTAATGATTTAGTGGAATATGTTTGTCAAGCACAGCATACAGGAAATCTTCTTTCTGAATAAAGATGGATTTAGCCCATGAGAACCTCAGTATATTTCCAAGTGTCATTTATTCCAGTGAACCCCAGAGAAAATATCAAAGTAAAACGAGAAAGCTGCATCGTTCACCCTCAGATATTCCATTGGCAATGAGACTACAGTCAGACTTGTTGGGAGCAAAGGGCAGGAAAATGAATAAAATTAATAAAAATAACATTGATTTAAAGGGACACTGTCTGCAGTTCCAACATAGAAGAAAATTCCATCTGTTCTCTAACAGGGTGGTGGCAACATTTTTATTTAAATACAATTTCGCTGTTAATCGAGCATCCATAAGCCTGCTGAGCAGGGTTTGTTGTGATTGTACATTTGCATGCATATACCTCACTCTCTCTGCACTCTTCCTGTTCACATCTCTTTCTAGGCAGCATTTTGAAAACCACAATGTTGATCTTGTTTCTGAGACTAGGGAGCCACTCGTACTGAGAACAAGGAGCTCTAACACTGCAAAACTGAGTCCTACTTAGACGGATTCATACTGGTATGAGTGATAATGCTGTCCTGAGCTCAATTATTAAAAAGCAAGCTGTTACATTTATAAAACATCTGTTTAAATATATTATGTTTAATTTCTCTTTGGCTCCTGCTCAAGAATTATGTCTCTCTTTTTTTTATACTGCTTGTTAAACGGTAGGAACAGACTAGTCTGCCCTTATCCCTGCTTTCTCCACTTTGGTGCACTCGGAGGGCATAACCACCTTGGAAGCCCAGCCGTGCTTTCCCACAGCCCCGCAGGGTGAAGGGTTGTCATGGTCCGATGAGCAGAACACCTCCGCTTTTGTGCATGCCCGGAGAATGGCACGACACGTGCTGTACCACGCAGTGTACATGCGCCGTATGTCAGGGAGCCAGAGGAGACAGGCTTTCTCCTTCCTTTAACAGTACCAGTGCCATTTTTCAGTGCCTCAGTAGGGTTCAGTGGCTAAATCATGCTATTACAGTGGTCCTAACTGCTTCCTTTGCAAAATCCATGCATTTGTGAGGTAGGACAGCTTACTGGAATAAAAAGAAAACTAAAAAAACGAAGGCTGTGGATACCCTGTCTCATAAGGAAGAGTTTTATGGAGGAGAGGGAGCTTGCAAGACTCAGGTTCCCACAAAAGAGGGGCAGAATGGGACAAGGTGAACTCCCCTGCTAACAGGAGCTAAAAGAAAGACTCTAGCTCTGACCCTCGTGCTGGAAAGGATTCAGCACAGGAAACAGTGCAGATATAATGTTTTCAGAGGGCTTTCTACCTTTGACTTTGAAAGGCAGTCTGCTGTTTTTCCAAGACCTGTGTATAGAGAATTAATATTCCACAGATGCTATTTAGTTCTCAAAATTTCTATCAACTGTGTTTTTTTAAGGGTATGAATGCTATTAACCCACAGGTTAATGGATCAGCTTTAAATAATATATTACATCCTTTCACTCAAATGTACTTTAAGATTTAAATTAGATTAAATATACAGGGAAGATTTTAGTTTGTAATTTGCCTCAGTGAGAAAGAGATGAAATAGAAGGCTGTGCTTGCTGTGGTGTCCTTCACTTACTTACCCATTAAGTTAATCTGTACAGTTCCCAAAATTGTCAGGGAGCAAAACTTCAGGATTTTAGGAACTTGAGAAGAAAGAAGTTCTTTCTCTTGTAAAGCTCTAGTTTATATGCATTGATTATCCCATGATACCTTTTGGTAAGCAAACAGAAAAGCATGCAGTGTACAGCACGCCAGCGCAAGTTAGAGGAGAGGCAGTGAAAATTTGGCTTATCTTGAAAAAACAAGCTGTTAGAGCAATTTTGTTTCTTTGATCCAGAGATAGAGCTTTCATAAAGATAGAGCTGGGAGCAGCATGTCTTGCTTTAAGATAGGCTTTCTGTGTTCTTATCCTCAAAAATCTCTGCATCCTTTTTTCTTCCACGTTTAGCTCCTTAGATGCCACTAACACAGCATACGTACATTGAGCCTGATTACTTGCCTATTTTACTTCTTCCCTTGGGCTAGATAAACAAACCAACCAGCCCTCAGTTTGAGCTTATTTTTTAAGTGACCGGTCCAAGAATTGGTGTAGAATAGGTGTCCCCTCAAAGGGATGCTTATGACTCAATCCTGTGTTGGAATATATAAGACATTATGAACTTGCTATTGCTATGGGATAACACACCCAGGCAGCTCTGCGTTTGGACAGAAATCTTTGAACTCACACAGTGTCCTTTACCTCCCTTTCCTGCAGGATAAAGCCAGCCGGGCGTTCAATTTTTCCCCATCCTCTGTGCAAATCATTTGGGACGCAGCTCCCCAAATCCTCTGTTATTTCCAGAGCTCTGATTTCCTTACTTTCCAGGTTGCTGTTTGTTCTGCAGCCACAAGCAAGCGCTGCGACCTAGGTCACCCAGATGCCCAAGTGTTCCCATTCTCTATGTAGGAGCCAAAGGGGATAGTCCCGCCGAGGTGTAGTTCATCGGAGCTTTTTGGAAGAGGGATTACAGTCAAGACACATGCCCAGAAGTTCAGTGGACAGTAAGTAGCTCAAATAAAGTCCAAATTGTTCACGGGCTAAGCTCTTCCCTTGCTAATGACTGCATGAACGCCTGGACCAGGGGGCTGGGGACCACACCTCCATTCCAGCCACCTGTCTTACTGGAAGAATCTATTTGGCTTCAGCAGGACTATCTCAAACTCAGAATTTAACCAAGAGTTAAAGAGTTCAACCAAGAGATTTTTTTTTTAATATGTTCTAACACCAAAATGAGACTTTTGACTCTTTCTGGGTTTTGACAGAATGATATTTTGTCTCTGTCAGAGTGTCAGATTTAATTATTTTCTAATCCTTTTTATCACCCTGCTGATATCATTAGAAAGATTATGACTGTGGTAGCTTCTCTTTAAGGTTGTCCTGCAGATAGATCTTCACTTTGCTGACTCCATTACTGCAGATAACTAGTGCCAGTTCTCTTTAAACAATGCCTTCACAACTGACCTTTCCAATTATTGCTCTATTATTTTTATTCTCATCAGTTTTTAAAGCTTTTCTAACTGTGAAGGTGAGAGATGTGGTTTCCTGATCTACCTGCTACTTGGTGAAGGTATGTCTGCATACCCTTAGAATGCAGGCTGAGTATAGAATTTTGCTTGGCATTTTACTAGCCCTAAAAAATAACATGTAGAGCCTCCTAGTGTACTGCAGGATCTTTGGACCTGATGCACTCATCACCATTCAATCATCTTTAAAGAAACCACAAAAAATAATTGAAGGGGAGGGTAAAAAATCTGGACTGATAAAATATGCTGCATTGTGCATATTTCCAATTTCTGCTCTTCAAGATAGTCTCTTAGCTGTTAGTTATGTCAGGGTAATCAGCATCTGTTGGTGCACTCAAGGCCCTGGCAAGTTATTGCTTATTTGAAGAGATAACTACATTATTACTCCTCATTAGAAAAATAAAGCTATTGATCAAGTAATGCATTCTTTTCCCCCCTTGTAAAATATTTTATTACTAAATATTCAAAAACCTACAAAACAAAACATACAGACTTCTCATTTATTTTTAGGTGTGAACAAACTTGGATTATCTGTGTTGGAGGCAAATTCTGAAGTCCATAAACAGGCAGTACTACCACTGATGTATATGGAAATTAGAATAAATAAGGACAAGGACTTGTCCTGAAAAGAAAAATACAGACATCATAACAGCAATAATTATCATTTGTGTGGTCAAAACTTTGCAAAACTGCAGGTTTCTTTAAGGGTTAATTTGTCCTCATAAAGGGCATAGACCCAAAAGGGGATTTGGAGTTTACATCAAACATCCTCCACATTTCAGGACTGTTTAGACTGGCGGTGGGAAGAGGAGAGGTCACACTCCCAAACTCAGACTTAAACTCATTCAAACACACAAAAATTTTATTCATAGCAGAAACAGGGAAAAAAAAAAAGTTAGGAACTCTATCTTTCATGCTGTAGGAGATTTTTTGGATTGATGAGAATTTCTTGATCGGATTTTTCTCCCTCTCAGATTTCTTTCTCAGATTGTTTTCCTATTTACTGCTTGGACTGCAAAGAACCCTCTCACTGTTAAATCTAAACAAATGAATCAACTTTAGTCCATAAGATAAATCTCCTCAGTCACCACCTGGCTTACAACTGAATTTTAATTTCTCCTTTTCAGTTGCCTCATGATTGTTTAGAATGAACACCCAGTTCCACTGACGCAGAAAAAAAGATAACCACAAGCTGGCTACTGTAAAGCCAGGATGGATAGATGCATTTTCATTTGAAAATTTTCATTTGAGGGTTGTTTGGAAGATCGCTGTTTGGGTCTTCTGTAACCAGAGGAAGCACCTATCAATGTGCGTTGACTGCCTGAGGATTTATGAGAAAAATCAATGTGAAGTTCAAGCCTTCTCTGGCTGGCAGCACACACACACTGGGCATGTTTTAGACAAACCTGATGCCCACTTGGCAGGACAAATTTCTGACAGTATAAGAGCCCTGTTATCTCTCCTTGGCAATATGCACAATAGGGGCTTGCTTGCTTGACAATAAAACATTGGCTTTAATATAATATTCTTTTCATACTTTACAAGGCTAAGCTTAATTAAAAGGAGAATTGTGGATGCCCTGCTTTCATTTGGTAGTAAACACAGTCTCCTTCACCCCATACAAAGCTAATGGTGGTAAACTGGGCAAAGTTAACCACTAGATACTATGCTATTCTGTATGAGAATAACGTACTGTGGAATATACTGCTAGCAGGAAACAGCATTACTATTCAGTAAATCCAGTTGTAATTTATAATGAGACTCTCACTGGGTTGTTCTTGCAGTGAGCTGGAAGGCAAAAAGGTATCACTGTCCTGCTGCAAAGTATCCCTGCATCTGGAAAGGCTTTGTGCCAGAAGTAGAGATCTCTCTCTGATTATCGCTCCAATCAGACAACATCTAGTTGGGTGCAGCTGCTTTTCAGGCAGCAACTAGCAGGCATCGGCTATACCAGAAGCATGAAAAGAATGGAGGAAACCAATGTTGGCACCACAGAAAGCAAACTGAGACACTTCATGTCACCGCCATGGAGTCACTTATAATAATCATCATGCTGTTTTTTCAAACTGTGCTCAAAACTGGCAGCCTGAGGAGAGGACCTGCAAAATGAAACATGTTACGATAGCCATGGACACTACTGAATTGCAGCCCTGAGTGCCCACAGTCAGTGAGCCCCCTGTTTTGAACTGCGCCTTGGAACATGAAATCACAACATTTTGTTTGGATTGCTCTTTACATTGCAAACATGTCCATGCTCAGGCATGCTCAGGCAAGTAGCAAGCGATAGGACAAGAGGAAATGGCCTCAAGCTGCACCAGGGGAGCTTTAGATTGGATATTAGGAAAAATTTCTTCACCGAGATCGTTGTCAGGCACTGGAACAGGCTGCCCAGGGAAGTGGTTGAGTCCCCATCCCTGGAGGTATTTAAAAGGCGTGCAGACGTGGTGCTTAAGGACATGGTTTAGTGGTGGATTTGGCAGTGCTAGGTTAACGGTTGGACTTGATGATCTTAAAGGTCTTTTCCAACCTAAACAATTCTATGATTCTTGTATGGAATGTAGCATGAGAAAGGACTCATCCAGCATCATGAGCTCACATAAGTATTTTCATAAGGTTCATATGGAAAAGGAGATTGATAGTAAGATATGGAGCTTTCATCAGAAATTGATTGTGTGAATGCGTCCTGTGGAAGTAATATACAGGCTGAAAGTAATATACAGGCTGAAGCAGCTAGATGGGTTTTGCTGGACTAAATAAAAGAGATTGGTGATTTCAGTCTCAGTAGAAAGAGCTCTGACTTGATTCATTTGTGACACATCAGGCCTGATGTCCAACCTCAACAATTGGTGTTGACTGGCAAATTTACTTAGTGATATAGACAAATAACCTATTGGATCACTGAGCCTTGACTTGTGTCAAGTCGTCTCAGAAATTTCTTTTTACATATATTGCACTTTACCTTTAAATTAGTATGCTTTTCATTTGTTGCTCTGACAGCTACTATTAGAAAAATTTTTGAAAGCCTTGGAAAGCCCTACTCGTAACTTCCAGTCCAAATCCATCTAAGGCTAATTCATGCGTATTTTTTAATTATTTTTTAAATTTAATTTAATATTTTGCTTTAGCTAGTTTTTGTCCTTTCTTGGTGCTTAATTGCCTATAGTATTTGTAGTGTTCCCAAGTTGTACCTCGGCTTCTGTTTTTAACGTATAAGAAAAGAGCATTTTTGATTCTTTCCCCATCGAGCAGTCTCAGTGGAGAAATGTAGTGCTGTCACCAGCTTGGGGCTATGGCACATCACTTGCAAAGAATGAGAAAACTTGCATTACTTTTCACTAGCATTCTCCTGCGATAGGAGATTGCCCTGGGGATTAACCACAAACCGGCAGAGTGAATTTGACCCTCTTCACAAACGTAGATTTATACTGCCAAAAATCTTTCCCGAGCACTTTAGGAACAGCGCATCTATTTCAAGGTCTATCAAGAAGCATGCCGGTAAGCTTTATACAAACAACCCCCAGTTTTTTTCAACAGCAATAATGCTGCTTTTCAAAGTACTTGGCAGTGACGCTGCAAGTAGGATCTTGCAGAGGTTTACTCCCCTCTAACCTTTTCCAGTGGATTTTCTCTTCAGGAGGGAGCGACTGGACCATATAAATGCCACAAACAAGAGATGTTAAAACATTAAGCAACACTACAATAAAATGAAGTAACAGGCAGCTGCAGATTCTCCTGGCATTAACGCTGGAACCAGTGGGCTATGAAGGGCCTAATTCACTTTTTGCATGTGAAATGAAGTGGAATAACCCTACTGAAGTTAAAAAATTGCAGTGGCTTAAGACTTATGTGACTGAAATTGGAATCAGGCCCTCAATCTCCACCAGGTCATTCCTGTACTTCTCTAGTTTTCATGTCTTGGGAGTCTCATAATGCCTTTTCAGGGCAGCCCTTTTCTAACCTTTGTGGCAATTAATCATAGAATCAATCATAGAATCATAGAATGGTTTGGGTTGGAAGGGACCTTCAAGATCGTCTAGTTCCACCCCCCTGCCATGGGCAGAGACATCTTCCACTAGACCAGGTTGCTCAAAGCCCCATCCAACCTGGCCTTGGGCACTTCCAGGGAGGGGGCAGCCACAGCTTCTCTGGGGAACCTGTTCCAGTGCCTCACCACCCTCACAGTAAAGAATTTCTTCCTAATATCTAATCTAAATCTATCCTCTTTCAGTTTAACCTATCACTACTCTCCCTGATAAAGAGTCCCTCCCCATCTTTCCTGTAGGCCCCCTTTAAGTACTGGAAGGCTGCTGTAATGTCTCCCTGGAGCCTTCTAAGTAAACAAACAAACAAAAAATAGCATCTTTCAGACTGTTAGCCATTTTGTAACCACCAGATTTTGCATGGGATCTAGGGTCTGAGCTGGAAGCTGCTGCTCCTGCTCAAAGAACTGCTTGCTCAGCAGCAGCTGCTTTCCTTTTGAGAGATTTTGGCAGCTTCTTGGGCAGGCACCGGCGAAATTTCTGTGGTGGCAGTCATTACTGTACTGCACATTGATGTCATCCATGGGATGCAGAGGCATTTCTCCCTGGGCAGCATGGAGTTAACTTGCCTCCTGCTCTGTGCCTTGGGAATAAGAGCTGGGATGGCAGCCCATAGTAGGAGGGCCTGGATTGAATTCACCACTGAGGAGGAGGGATAACATTTTTGTGTGAGGAAGATGCTTGCCAAGAAACAGAGAAGGAAAGCAACAGTGGGAGAAAGGAAGTAACTCATCAGGTGCTCGGGACAGACAACAGTGGTTTTGGGAGCTGGATACACATCAGGGTCTTGGAGGGATCTTTCTCTGTGTAGGTCACTCACCAGTGAGAGAAAGCAGGAGGAGGAAGGCAGATGCTTTCATAAGCCTGGGAATATTGCCAGCACCTCACAAGCATCCAGTTTCCTACCAACCCAGGCTAGATAAATACCACTACACTGCTTCTAGAGAGAAACAGACTGAGTTGTAGAAAACTTTTAAATGTAGGACTAGTCTTCTACTAGCACAAGCCACAGAGGGGCAGGCACATGTGGGTAAGGGCAAAGAGGAGGGTGGCAGCAGCCCCAGCTACCATTGCCCCAGGCTCCTGGAGGACCACATGCTGGGGCAGAGCACTGTTAGGTGCCCAGCCCCAGGTCTCACAGCAAAGCAACGCTGCAGGCAGGAGAATAACCCAGTCTTCCTGACTCCCGGTCTTGTGCCTCGAAGCAGGAGGCTACCTTCCTTCCTCTCCTTGATGGGTCTATTCACATGAAATCGGTGGTGTTACACTGAAAAAACTAGGGTGAGTGACAGGGCAGTCCTGCTTTAGCTGTCTAAGCGGAAAAAAAAAAAAACCAAACCACAAAGTGAAGGATGAATCAATCCTACCCTCCCAAGGCAACTAGCACTACCTTGAATTTCCAGACGGAGACAGGCCTGAACAAACTTTCCAATTATCACACTCAGAAACACCTTGAGCCAGATCGCATCCTGCTGGCCTAAGCCCAGCTCTGAGGACCTAAATCTCTCACACTAAGGAGTAATTAATTTGAGATCAGTGCAATTGCACTGCTATAAAATTAGAATAAACTAAAGGATGGTCTGGCTCCTCCAGTTTCTGCAAACTGAAGGAAATGATTTCTGAGGAGAGAACGGCTTACTTGAAACTGTGAGGGGAGGCTGCTAAAAAACAAAGCCGCTTGGCTTTGTACTTCCCAAAAGCAAAATACAGTTGTGTAGAAAGAAGTGAGGTAAATCATTGCTTCGAAACTTATATTTATTCATTGAATAAGATGCTACAAAAGGGAAAAAAAGAAAACCTTGAGGATGCAAAGACTTGTTTTCCTTTGCTTTTAGCCAGCCTTTTGAAAACATTGCAACATGACCCATTCCTCAAAAATGTTTTCCTGACCACAGCGTCTTGCATGCAGACAAACACATGGATTATGCCAGTTTCTGGAAGAACGAACGTCATTAGCTTTTTTTAATAGTGGAACACATGTCTGTTTTTATTGTTATTTTTCTCTCTTCTTATCTCCCTAATTTTGGGGAATATTTTTTCCTTTTTTTTTTGTTTCTAGACTCTTTGTTTAAACAAGTACAATGGGTTATTTTTTCCTCTGGTTGTTCTTTTTTTTATTTGGCTCTTCAGACTTTTTGCCTGTGCAAGTAAAATTGCCCTTTCTTAGCACTCACTCTCTTGCTGTTTCAGCCTGAACAGCTTCTGCTGGGTGCTACCGTTTTAAAAAATTTGCTTGTTTGTAAGCAGCTAATTAGTTATTTGCTGTCTTCGGAAGTAAGCCTTTGATGTCTAGGCTTTAACCTTTTTTAGTGAGGGCTGCTATTTCACAGCTGTGTATTTGAGGAGAAGTTTCCCCAGATAAGGAGAAAGATGGGAATCTGACTTGCTTTCCTGGGCAGGTTTCTCAGGCACTGTTTTGTATTACGGTGGTACTGAGTCAAGGCAGCAATTAGGCATGTACTTGCATGCCTTTGAAGTCAGTGGGACGTACTACTGTCTCAGAAATGGACGGGCTTAAGCAAGTGCTCTCCCAAACTGGAACTTTATTGTACTCTACTGCATGCCCGCATTGAGAGGCTTTGGAAAGTTAAGGTGCCTCGGTTAAAGCTGCAGAGTCAATGCATGTAGAGTAAAGTGCGTTAATCTGCTCTACGGATGCTCTCATTACATCATTGCAGCTTAATCTGAGCGCACTCATAGACAAGCTCTCAAGCTGTGCTTGTGACACTGAACAGCTTTGAACATAGTGTGCCACTTAGCAATCTCTTTCTGTAATCCACAATCTAATGTAGATTTGATTAGAATCTAATGTAATTCAAGTGTTTCTTGCTGAAATTAATTCAGCTGGTACAATGTTTCACGTGTACAATAAGCAAAAATTCCCAAACTTCAAGAATTACAAAATCTGGACCAAAGAAAAGGGATAGATGACCAATGGGATACATCAAAGACACGGAAATGTTTAAAGATGTGACAAAAAGAGAAGAATTTACGGAAAGGTGATCCTGAACCATAACACTGTCTGTGAATCTCAGTCCCTCAGCAGTGGAAAAGTCTGAATCAAAGTTAGAGGAGCAACATTTAACTCAGACTTAAAATTGAAAGAAAGGATGGAGTGAGATGATGTAAAACCTTAAAAATTCATATCTCCTGTCGATTTGTAGAATTAATTACTGGCTGAAATGTTGGGCTGCTTTAAATTAGTTGTGCTATGAGCGCAAACTGTAATTGTTCTATGTTAGTAAGTATATTCTATTTGCTTATTAAAGACTTCATTGTATAATACATTCTTGTGGAAAAACAATGAGCAGACAGACTCCTAGCAATATTCTGTATTGGTTGTCTGAAAACCTGCTGTGTTTTGTTTCTCTTTGCTAAATTCTCCTAAAAAAAAAAAAAAAGCTTAATTAAACCGCAAGCATCTGTCTGATGAGCCTCTCCTTTGATAGCTCTCTTTTGGTAGCCTCTCTCCTGACAGGCTGTGATACTCCACTAGAAATGCTTTGTGTTTTCCTCCTTGGGGATAACAACTGCTTTGTTCCAAGCCTTTCCTTGGCCTAGGATTCAGGAGTTCTGGAAAAGTGCAACCGTCTTCTTCCAGCCTATCACTGTGAGCGTAGGACCCCGTGTGGAACTAATTAGTGACATAACGAACGCCACAACAGTTTATTGCCAGGAAGCTCCTAATGACGTGGCAGTAATCTCACAATGACTAATCAAGATTTTCTTCGTTTCCCTTTAGCAATTCTACCTGATAAACTAGTGAAAAAAAATGAAAATAAAACTCTAAGTAGAAGAGAGGCTATGACTTGGAAGTACTTGACAGACAATGCTCTTCTGCTTTCCCAGGGTTATAGCATGCAACTCTTCTCCATAAATTCTAGGACTTTGGCTACCGAGAACAGAGAAGAGTGGTTACAACCCCCCCTCACTGATTTTGGTGGACTGGTCCTAACAGTAGCTGCAATGTAGTATTTAGCATAACTTTTTGATGTGTGGGGTGCAGCCCTATGATCAGCCCGAGGTGGACTGTTTTAATCAAAAATAGGTATGTATTACTAGGACTGGGTAAAAATGGAGTTACTCTTTTTAAACGTTTTCTGCACGTAGTAAGTCAAATTAAAAAAAAAAAAAAAAGGTAGATGGATTCAGATCGTTCGCAACCGAAGCCGCCCAACTCCTGTTACCTAGCCCAGCACACGGTGTGTAGGACTAAGCATCTGTGCCGCTCCATGCAGGACGCAGTCCCTGACCGGTTATTTTCCCTCACAACAGCAAACATTTACACGATACCTCCCCGCTCACAAGCCCGCTCCGGGGCGCAGCGTTGAGGCGCGGTTCGCAGCACCGAGCAGATTCACTCCTCCAAGCCAAGAAACGACCCCGTGTCCGCCCCGGCTCCCTGGCAGACAGCACCCGGCGACCCCCGGCAGCCGGGGGGCTGCGGGAGGGCGGGCGGGCAGCGGCGAGGCGGGGCCGGGGCGCATGTGACCGGCGGCGGCGGGACGGCCCCGGGGGCGGCAGTGCGGAGCGGCGGCGGCGGCGCGCCGGGGGATGCGGAGCGGCCGGGCCCCGGGCAGATGATGGCGATACGCGAGCTGAAAGTGTGTCTGCTTGGAGTGAGTAGAGGGGATTGGGGCGGGGGTCGCTTCCCTGCTTTCTTTCCCAGCCCGCCGGTGGGGGCTGAGGAGATGGGGTGCTCGCTAAAAAGGGGAACGCTTCCAGCCCCGCCCCGGAGGGCGCCGCGTCTCCCCGTCCCGGGCCGGGGGGGGGGGCTCGGCCGCAGTGAATTCCTCCACGGCGAGACTTGGCAGCCGCCGCGCACCGGGGGGGCGGGGGGAGCCTTTGGTGGTGGGGTTTTTTTGTTTTCTTTTTGTCTTGTTTCTGAACTTTTTAAAAGTGAGAAGGGCGTAACGGGTTGGGGGGGGCGGGAAAGTGAGGGGCTCTTTTGGGGCGGGAGGGGCTCCCCCTGGCGCTTCCCAGGCGGGGGCCGCCGGAGAGCCGGCTCTGCCCGGCCGCTGGAGGCTGTGGCCGCCCCGCTGCCGGTCTCCCTCCGCCGCCGGAGTCCCGAAAAGGCGTCCGGGAGGGTTTTGCTGCCCGCCATCCCGGCGGCGGGGTCTAAGGTCCTGTCAGTCGCGGCGCTGCCTTCACCGAGCCCCTGCAACAACGGCGGGAAGCGAAACCGAGGGAAGCGGCAGCCGCCGCCGCCGCCGCAGCAGCGCTGCCCGCCCCGGGACAGCATTTCGGTGGCTCCTTCTCCCGGGCGCCTCGGCCCCCCCGTCACCTCTGTGCGGTGTCGCTGCTTTGTTTAATTCCTTGCCTGGGTTTATTCAGTGCTCCTCTTCGCTCGGCTCCTTACAGGAATGTCCTTTCTGCCGTTGCTTTTTCTTCTTTTTGCTTTTTGGCGAAGCCGCCTGTGCGTTTCACATCTGGAGCAGCAATGTGCTTAGCTTTGCAGTTTGGCTCCGCCTGCCCCCTCTCTGCCCAGCACGCAGGGAACTTCACAGCGAAATGTGCTCGCCGAGTTGTTACAGACACCGCTGGGAGAACAGAGCCACCTCTGCTGACAGTTCCTAGCGGAGCATCACTACTTAGTTTCTTTTTAAAATCAAACCTCTCAAACTACCAGGGGCGAGTTAGGCTGCTTTTAGGTTCGTATCTCCATAAACATTCAGAAAAGCTGCATGAGCGAAGTCGTTTGAGAGTGAATTCTCTTTCATGTAGTACAAGTGCGTTGAACATTTAAAAACCAAACAAATACAGACACTCCAGTTCTCACTGATTTGTGTTGACACTTACCCCAGCAGGAGTAAGTGCCAGGAGGTGGTGCCAGGGCACTGGGGAGTTCAACCCAAAGTATTTGGCAGTGACCGTTCCTCCTTTCTCGGTTAGAATTCCTGCCTTCAACTTTTAAAATGGCATTTATACAAACGTGAGGAGTCTGTGGTAGAATACGTGGATGTGTCTTTATTTTTTTTCTTCCCCAGCAGAAAATCCTGTAATTTTATAGAGATGAAGTGTCTTGTGGAATGACATTCCTCTTGCCCATTATTTATTGCTGTTTTGTAACACTAAAATGTACTGGAGGTTTTGCAAGGCAATTGTTTACTTCTTTTAAGACAGGAAAAGAAACCTATAAAGCAGCTCTGTGTTACTAGGAGTATGCAATTATTCTGTAGATTCATTAAAATGATAGGGTGGCAATGGGAACACTTAGGAAGATGTAAGTGTGTGTAGTTACAGTGGCTTAGTAGTTAGTGAGATGTTCCTTCCTGAGTTTTAATCCGGTATCATCCTAGAAAACCATCTACTTCTGATCATAGACATCTCATTTACCATGGAGGTTGATACTCTGTTTTCCCAAAAGAGAAGAATCCTTCATATGACGAATCCCCTCGGGAAGTTCAGACAGATTTGGAAATCTCTGTACCTGTCCTTGTGAACAAGTGCAGGCATTAATCTTCTGATCTGCTTGAAAGCTAGATGTCAACTCAAAAATATATTTTCAGATCTACCAAACGGAATCTTGACAGTTGTCTTTTCAGTAGGTCCTGGACCTGGTAGGTTGATCTGTATTGTATCTAGTAGATCCCCTGATAATCAGTCAAGTCTGGCATGTCCAAGTCCTAAGATAAGTTCCTATCCTTGGTAGAAATGGGGATTAAACCAGTTTGTAAACCTGTATCCCTCTCCACTTCTGAACGAAGCTCTAGGCTGCACCTCTAAATCAGACAGGAGGATCATTGATGGTCTGTGGCCCTCAGCGGTGCAAAGCGCCTGGGCTTGGGCTGTTTCTGCCAGCTCAGAATTCCCCAATGAGGAAAAATGGCACCTGGTGCAACGTTTGCAAAGCCAGCTTCTCCACAAGCCCCAAAGCCCTGTTCGGCTGTAGAGGGTCTAGATGGGAGGGTGAGGAGAGAGGGGAATAGAGAAACCAGAGCTGTGCTCCATGCTGCCAGACCTATAAAGCTATAGTACTCCAGTACTCCAGGGCCAGTGTTTGGCCTGGAGCCATTGCAGTAGAGATGGGGGAGTAAGTTATCGGGTCCTGGATGTAAACCTGCCTTGCCAGCAGGGAACCTGGCCTGTAATTTTTAGCATAACTAACAAAACTGGGATTTAGGTATCTGCATTTCACTTCCTCCTCCTCCTCCAGAGTATCTTGGGGTTTTTAAAACTCCGTGGGTGTGATGGGAGCGATGTGGAGCAGCAATAGCGCACAAGAAGGGGATGGTCGTGGGGTTTGTAGATGTTGAAGGAGGCATCAGCAAGAGGACAACAGAGAGGAAATCTGGGGCAGCTCAAGGCTAGGTGTGAGTCAGTTTGGAAGGCAGGCTTTGTTGATGGGGGAGCTTTGTTATGCATGAATTTGGGAAGGCAGTGCTCTTTGAGGTGGGCTTGCTGGTGGGCTGGCCGGAACAGGATGCCTACCTGATTGTTCAGTGCCTCACAGCCTTAGGTGTAAGAGCTATGGAGGTACTATTTTAATGGCTCTCTTGAGTATGTTGCCATGCAAGTGGCCTCAAGCCTGCTCCTAAACTACTTCCCCCAGTAAATTATCGCTGCTGGGCAGTGAGGTATCTGCATGCAGAAGATGTTCATCTTCGTAAGTGCAAAAACTTGAGCATCTGCTCCAAGTGCTGTCTTGTCACCCCTGGTCACTCTTCCTGATCTCTTGGTCCAGTCGGTGGGTTGTTGACAGCAGTTGTCCCTGTGTTAGAGGCCACCTGCTTCTGGGCCTGAGCAAGTTTTAGCTGCAGCTCAGTTTATATGGTGGAATGAAGTGCAGCTCCCACTTGACTTGCATGATGTTTCTGTCCTGCGTGGGCACCCTCTCGAGGGGGTGACGGAAAGAGGGGTGGAGGGGGGCTGGTGTGTTCCTGAGCTGTGCTTCAGTGCTGAAATGTGGCCGGGCGCGCAGCTGCCAGGTTTCCTAATCTGGCTGTGGCTGCTGAGTGCCATGTGCCTTGGCTCCTGACATTTTCTTTATGTGGGCTGGAGGAGCGATTTACAACTCTCTGCCAAGTCCTGACATAATTGTGTGTGGCAACCGCAGAAGAGATTGCCAGGTTTAGGACTAAGGCAAAGTTTCTTGTCTTTGTCACTTCCTGAGGAAACTTTGACGGCCCTTCAGAGAGACTTTGGGAGGTGGTTTGCTAACTACCGTCTAAAGTGACCTCCATTACTCCTTTCCTTTTGTTTATTACATTTTTATGTTGTGACTGTTCATCATAGGACCGAAGGAGTTAGGATTGGAAGAGGCTCAGAGGTCATCCCTTGGCCCTAAAGCTCCTCTTATAACTTCCCTGACATATGTTTGTCTCGCTTGTTCCTCAAACACTCAGGATAAAGGTTTATCTTCTCCCCAGGGTTATGTCCCAGAGTTTAACTACTCTGACTGTAGAAAGTTTTTCCCAAACATAGTGCCTACATCTTCCTTGCCTGAGACTTAATTTCTTCACCCTCCTGTTTGTGTTTCCATTTTCTTGCTCATAAGAAGTCACTTGCTGGCATGCGTTCTGCTGGCATGTAGTCTGAAAATACTCTATGAGGTTGGTAAGCCTGCATTTGTAAAAGGAGTGACATTTTGTCTGTGGAGGAGAAGGAGGTTTCCTCAGGAGTTTCTCCACAACTGAATCCCCATTGCTAGGTACAGAGAACAGTTTATTACCTTTGATGATGTTGTGCACCTCAGTGTGCAGCGTCTGCACATGCAGGCTGTGGAAATGAGCTCAGAATTGTTTGATATTCAAAGTAATTGGGAATATGATAGTAGTTTTCTTAAGGAGAAAATATCTCTGGTTTTCTTATCTTCAGGTCATAATGTAAAGCTCTGGATTCTGCTGGATAGAGAACAAATTCCTGTAGCAGAGTGTACGCATGCGTCAGACCTTTTAGTGCAAAGCTTAATTACCCCCTCTTCTTCTCTAAGTAGCTATTATACTGAACACCTATGACTGAGAATCTTTTCGTTTGTGTTGCTGTTTATAAAAGACAACAATTTTATTTCTCTTTTGACTCTAAAATGTTTGTAATTATTAATGCTTTTTAGTGCCTAGGTGTCCCAACCCAAGTAGGAGCACCGCTGTTAAAAACAAAAATGCACCCCTGGATGGGTTGTACCAGTTAAGGACCTTTCTTCTCACCGGATATGTGCAAGGGGGTCTACATGTTAAGATGAGCATCCTACTGAAAACAGTAACACTACACAGGTGCAGAAGCTGTGCATGCATCAACAGCTGCAGTGCTGTCGCCTAAAACAGAACAAGAGGGACCTAAGTAGTGCAGATGACAAAGGTGGTTGCGAAAAGAAGAAAATTGTACTGATGAAGCAAATGTATGCCTTCTAAAATTTTGTCCACAAAATTCTCTCCCTGAGAGAAGAACAGAGATGGACAAGTGACTTTTTTTTTTTCCCCACGTTAATGGTTCATCATCATCTACTTATTCATTCATATTTTATTATGTAAACAAGTAGCTCTATCATGAGAGACATTTTTGAATCGTGACTTTGCATGGCTGTCTGTCTTGTGGAGTCACCGGTGTCCATTGTTGCAGGCTTTCCATCAAAGGAGCCCTCATCTGTGTGTCTCTCCTAGCCATTTATTTCTTTGCACTGTAGTGAAACATCAAATCACGTGTAAAACTGGACAATGATTTTAAGTTCACAGGGAACTGAAAGGCAGACAGCCAGACACACTGTTAGCATGACTACATATGCCTCATTTCCTTGGGAAATGGTATTCTCAGTATTCTTCCTTGGTGAAGAATACTCTGAAGTTTGCACTTAACGTGTGCATATTTCCATGCTCCATTGCCCTGCTTTGCCATTCAAAAGAACAGGATACTGAAGAAGACTGGGACTATGGTCATTTTGGTTTTGGGGGCAAAAACATTGCATAAAAATCCAGTTACATAGCAAGCGAGAAATGCCTTTTCTCTTGTGTCAGTAATTAAGTATGTTCAGAAGCCTAATCTCCCTTTTCCTATTAATTTATAAAATGTTTAAATGGCTAAATCAGATTTTTGCAATGTAGATGTTAAATATGTAGGTAAACAGTTTATCAGAATTTAACAGAATTCAGGATTTCATACAGACCTTGTCTTTACTGCTTTCCTGACGTATCTACAGAACTTTTTTGTTTACTCATTTTGTTTTCAGGCTGCCCAGGGAAGTGGTTGAGTCTCCATCCCTGGAGGTATTTAAAAGACGGGTAGATGTGGTGCTTGAGGACATGGTTTAGTGGTGGACTTGGCAGTGATAGGTTAATGATTGGACTCGATGATCTTAACCTAAAGGATTCTATGATTCTATGATCTTCCAAAAGTTTTGGGTGGGATTGCTTAGAAAAGTGAGTTATGACCAGAACATCCTTCTAGGAAAAGATGAGTGCGGAGGCCACGTTCTGCTTTCGTTTCCAGCAGCACAACCAAACTGCACTTCAGAAGCAGCCAAAGGCAGGACTTGAAGCAGGTTTTGCTTTCAGTAGCTGCAAAGCCTCTGAAGGGGAAGCTTGCTACTACTCATCAACTGGGCAGCAAAAGACTACCACATGGCTGGTGTCTGTTGCTGCACGTGATCGACTCCGATCTGCTGATAACCAGCTCTCAGGTCCCAGCCGCTGCTTATAACTTGCCTGTTTAATGCGACCATGCTGTGGCTATCGTTCAGAACCCATATGCAGACTGTAGTTTTACTGTCTCTCGAATTGTATTTATTTCTTTTGTTTATAGTGTTACCAATTGCGTTTTTTTTTTTAGGTTTCCCCAGCCCCTTGCTTCAGTCCCTCTTTTTGATTTCTTAGCATTGGCTGAAAAATCGTGAAACTTCTTGTCTTACAGTAATGGTGAGAAAAAAGTAAATTATTTCTTTCTACCAAAATAAGGAAGTTGAATTGGTAATAAACTCCATTTTTTTCAACATGGATGAATGCAGTTAGCCCTACTCAGTGAAGTAGTGCTGAGGCAGACTATGTGAAGCAACCAGAAACTCTGCATGCAAGAAGTGAATGGGGAAAAGAAAAACCTTGTCATTCTCATCAGACAATTCCTTTTAACTGGCTTAAGTCAAGCCATAGTAAAAGGCCATTTTTTATTTACATTTAAAGTACGTTTTCTGAGACTGGTTGATGGTACAACTTGTTTCTAAGGTGACAATTTGCCTATCAAGGGTGTGTTGCAGTTGGAGTGCAGTTTAAGGAAGTGGCAAAATAGGCATTAGCTGAGCTGGTCATGGGCAAAGGCCTCCGAACCTGCAGGGCTTTTGCATACGGCAGGATTTATAAATTACAGTGCTGGTAAATTTTGCTGTTGTTGGCTTGTGTCTGAGCTGGGTATGTGGGTGCTTCAGACAGCAAGTGTACAAGCTGGATAGACATATTCTTTCTAAAATTTCTCAAGCTAATTCCTTGTTGAGAGAAGCATTTACAGGGAGGCCGGAGCCACAGCTCTTCTCCGGTTGCTCTCAAACACCCACATTGTCTTTTGCCTCCCTTCTGCTCCTTCTTCCAAATGCCTTTTGCCTGGTCTTCAGGGCTGTTAGACCCTCCAGGGTCTGTTGTTGATCGTGTATCTCCTGGCTGCATCCCTGTTCAGATGAGATCAGGGCAGGCACCATTTTCTTCATTTCCTACGCCTTGGTTTTGAGGGGGAAGACCGAGGGGTGCGTTGAAAGGGAACACAGCTGGCTTTGGCAGGTTTGCAGTGTTGACCCCAGCTTCCCCACAGTTTGGGTGCTGCCTCAGACAACAAGCCATTGACTGCAGGGCAACTTGTTTCTCCTCAGCTTCAGTGGCTCATCAGCCTCTGTTGATGGAGGGCTGTAGTTTAGAGTTGTGGTTTGACCGCCCTGCCATCATCTCCACCTTGGTCTGGAGGTTTGGGGCTTCCTCTGCTCATGTTTTCCTCAAGCCACTTCTGGGGCCAGCTGAATGCCTAACACATGGATGGATACCCAGAGGTACCCTCCAAAAGGGTTGGGAAAGGTGGTGGGAAACTAAGTGAGTTCATCTGATCTGGTCTACTGGATCCTGACATCAAAGACAATAAATGCATTTGCCCTGGCTAAATTAGGTAGTGTGCCCATCAGGTGTTTCAGTCTTTCTCAGGGTTGGTCTCGTTCTTTTACGGAGTTCATCTGTAAAGCTGGGAGCACCAAGGATCTCATTTTCAGGGCAATGATCATTTGCTGTCTCCAGAGCTGGCAGTGCGTGTCAGTTCAATATCTATTCCCTCTTCTGCTCCTTGGTTTACTCACCCGTGCCGCGGATGCTGGCACGCAGGCTTATAGCCTCGGTTTCCTTGCCCGTGCCATGGATGCTGGCATGCAGGCTAATAGCCGAGTGCTTCCCACCCTGGGTCATGGCTTCAGCTGCTCCCCACCAGCCCTGCAGCCCCGTGGGCGAGCCAGACCCACAGAAACTGCCGCAGAGGCCTGTAGGGTGGCACACAACCCACCCGGGCACGGCCGAAGCTCCCGGCTGTGGGTTGCTCTGGCGTCCCTGGTCCTTTCTGCAGGGGTGACATGAGGACACGTGGGAACAGCTCATCCTTGGACAGTCCGGGCAGTGGCCCTGCCTGCTGGGGGAGGAGGAACAGGAGTGCTTGCCACTTCTGGCTTTCCTGCAGTTTTTTGCTCTGATTGGCTTTCAAAGTGAAAGCCCATGGCTTTCCCTTTGAAAGCCATTACGACCTAGTGTTCAGCCTGGTCTTTTCCTTCTAGTTTACATGGCCTGGTATTTCTAAATGCTTAGCCTACTAACCTTTACAGCTGGTTTATTTTTTCCCCTCCACTTCCTATGAATAATTGGCTGCATTATAAAATATTAAAAAAAAAATCGTATCTCCATCCAGTGCTAATCACACCGATGGGTTAGATCATCCCACGCTTTTTTGGACAGAGCAGAGCAAGCCTTCAGTGCTCTGCTCCTTGTCAGGGCTTGTCATGTCCCCCACTAACTTGCGTTTGCAGCCTACAGGCAGCTCGTGTGGCTATAACTCTGCAGCCCCTCACCAGAAGGTGCATGACAGCTGCCATGGGGCACGCACTTCTGAAGTAACTGAGAATAAAAGATGTTTTTATTCTCACAGAGGTGTTTTTCTTCTCTCTACCTACCTTGTAGAGACTGGGTAATGGCGTAAGGGTCAAGGTGAATGGAAATTTCTTAAATTCCGTCTCAGCTTAACTTGTAACACGCCAGGAGAGGCAGACATTTCAATTTTCTTCTGAAACATCTTATACACCCTTCGCATGAACACTTGCAGTTTTGAACACCACAGCAAGAACACAAATCCAAGCTTTAGAAAGCCGCCAGCGTAGGTGGATGGGAGGCCGGCTTGGAGCACAGCCTTGTGTAAGCAAATGCCAGTGGTTTGATTTACAGTCTCCAGCCTTGCAGGGCTGCTTGTGAAAGCTAAACAACAGGCAGTGGAACAAACGCTTTTTATTTTCGCCTGGCTATTTTTAAACATAAATGCTAGTCAGTGTGTGGTTTTTATATTTCTTGGAGGAGAGGGTAGAGCAGTTATGGTTTTGCACTTTTTGTTTTGGACAGGGTAAGTTCTTATTTGGGCAACATGTGGAAGTACATGTGCATGAAATCCAGCTACTAAATACTTTGTGTCCCCGAGTTCTTGTTTCCTCCTTTGTCAGCAGAGCGACAGGATGCTGCGGACGTCATCGAGTGTCCCGGTTGGACCGGTCAGCCTCTGCCAGGCACAACTGCAGGGGACTATAAAAAACTGTGAGGGCAATCTTTTAAAATGATAGTATCAGCCTCTTGCAGGAATTCACCTACAGTTAGGGACTCTCTGAGGCAGATTTTCCTTTGCTTTAAAGCTTGTCTACAGAACCAAAATGAGCTAAAGAGGTTCGTAAAGTGGGTTTAATTTTGAAAAATTAATTTTTTTGGCCCATTTAATTCTGCAGCAAACAAAAATAAGTGTCGATAGGATCTAATGGTTCATCAGCAAAGCTGTGCTGATTGATGGGATGTGTCTGAAGCCATTTGCATGTCCTCCCATGCTCACTGGTGACCCATGAGATACAGAGGGTATTGGAGTAGCTTTAACCTTCTCTATCTTATGCTTGTGATCAGTAGCTGGTACCTTGTCTCCAGGACTGCCGTTGCGTGTGTTCTCCAGACGTGCCCATTTCTCGCTTGTGAAGCTAATGCTGGGAATTCAGCGACAGAGGAGGAATCTTTAGGTATTTGGTCAACATCTGGTGTGTGCCAACACAGAGAAGCTGTAGTAGGGATCACTGGGCTTCCCAAAGACTGACGTGAAAAGCATCCCCAAGAGGACTCCGTTGAATGCGTTGTGGAGTCACACCAAGGCTCAGTTTGGCTCTTGGGACTTTAATTCATTTTTAACTACTTGATTTAAGGGGGTGAAAGTACATTATTGCTATGGTTAGTCGTTTAGGAGTTAGAAGCATGTTACAACTGAAAAATTTGAGGTGTTTGTCTATGCGCAGTCACAATTTTAATCTCAAGAAGCTTCTGCTGTCTGTGGAAGCAAATACTATATTTGTTTCCTTAAGACAGTTTTTCTTAATTTAAAAAAACACTTCTGACTGACACGCACCACTACCAGTCTGTAAGGGCACACTTCCACTTTGTGGCTGGATAAATCTGGTGGTTGGTTAATTCCTGGAGGGATTTGGGAAGCAAGAAAGAACAGATTCCCTTTATTGGATAGGAAGCTCATTATCTCTTCCCCCCCTTTTTTTTTCCTTAGTGTACTAAATATAAGTGGGTCTATTTTAAGAGTCATAAAATCAACACTTGCAATATCTTTTGTTAAAGCTGATATGAACAGGAAGCTTCCCGTCACATTTAGGCCAGAAGTCCTTTGTGGTGCGTAATCCATGCTGACTTCAACCTTTGCAATACTATGCAGACAATCTTACTTTTAGGATATTCAGTTCTTGAGTGTGCTACAAAGAAGGTTTTATCTTACATTATCCCTTAAGTCAGCATTTTTCTTTTTTTGGACAATATCGCTCTTGTGGAAAATCCAAGGAAAGTTGGACTGGTTTTGCCTTCATTTGCTTGAATGTCAATGAAGGAATTAAACATTGTCCCCCACATTTAGTGTCTTCAACTGTTATGACTCCAGCAGCGAAGTGTAGTTTGTGTGAATACTCTTCAGAGTCAATTGTTCTATCCTTTGATTTCCCCCCCCCCTTGGATATTTTCTTTTTTCCTGCATGATGTGCTTGAAAAGAATAAATGTATGCCTAGGCATTAGACAGACAGTTGGAGCACGTTTTATGTGCCAAAAATGGCAGTTGTATAAAACCACATAACATAAATACTGATTTAAGATTATGTTACTGAAGCCCTAATTTGAGTATTGTCCTTAAGCACGTGTTTAATTCTACGCATTGGGGTAATCCCACTTCAGCAGTGTATCAGGGTACATCATTCAGCCTTTGCTGAACGGGCTAAATTGAATCCCAAGCTTAAAGTTCAGCATATACTTTAATACACAGCTGAATGCAGTGCTGCGTGGAGGACAAGGATAAAAAGTTTATGTAAATTAAGTATTTGAGATAACACAGCTCTTCAGTGATTCCTGTCATTTAACATTAAAAGCAGATAAAGTAGCTCAGTTTTACCTCTGCTTGTTTTTTAGCATCTGGTAGGCTCTTTGGAGATGGTGCTTTATTTGATGAGGTAATTAAGTTGATCCAGAGTTCCGTGGCCAGGTTTGCCTTCTCCTTTAGGCTGGTGTGGAGAAAGAGAGAGGGAATGAACCTTTGGCACCTGTAGAATAAGTCCAAATTAAAAAAGTTTGTCTGAAGGAGAGTGGCAGCCCTACAGCCTAAAAACTTTTTACGACCAATAGAAAAAGGGGTGTAAAACTCAGTGTAGAGGAGATTTGGAGGAACAAAGTGATAAAGAAAGGGACTAATGGAGGAGGAGGGGGAAGTGGAGGACCGAAACTGAGAGACCGAGGGAAAGCATTAGAGGAGCGTTGTGGGAGACCGGTGGGAGGGAATGAGGAACACAGCGGGTGAAGTCAGAGCAGGAGCAAGGGAAAGAGAAGCTGAGAATAAGGAAACAGAAAACCACACAGAGCAAAACAGCGAAGGGACTAATAAATACAGCATAATAAAGTGGGGTGAAAAAACCCTGCCAGCTCTCCCTTGGTTTTAGCCTTCAGTTTCTTTTTTTTTTCTTTTAAAGCTGTAACTTTGTCTTAGTGTTGTTTCATCTATGTTTCAAAACACTTCTGTCCAGCTGAACTTGCAGAATTATTGTTTACATTCCATTAAATTAATCTGTATCTTTTGACCAGTCAAGAACACTCTGTTTCAGATCTGGTAACTGAAAGGGAAGGTCTGGTAGGATCTCATGGGCCACTGGATGTTGTCCAAAATCCCTGTGCCAGTTGTTCTGCTGTGTCTGGGGTCTGCAGGAGCTTCGGACTCGGTCCCACACGGTCCCAAGCACTCAGGCTGCAACAGAGAAAGCGTGTTTAGCACCCAGACAGCCTGTCCTGAGAGGGACTACTCAGTACCCTCTGCATGGCTCAGTCTCTTCCTGCTTTGGAGGCAAAGATCAAATCGGCTCTTCTTCTAGCCCAGCTATTCTTGTCCCTTGAGGAGATGTCATTAAATGTATGAAACTTCATGCTTTAGCATTGCCATTTGAAATGCTCCCAGCATGTTTTCAGTTGAGATTTGCAAAGTCCTTATGCTTTTGACCACTTCTGGATCCCTATTTCTAAGTGAAGATGAAAAAAATTGTCCAGGTGAATCAAAACTTTCTTCTGAGAGTCAGTTGCAAGTTAGATACTTATTCCCTAGTTATTTTTGTGGTGGCGAGAGGAAGATGCCTTAACAATAACAGCAACAAAATCCGTTGCTGCTCATTTAAAGGGCTTTTCCCTAAAAAGTCGAAGTCCCTGGCGCTAGTGGGACTGGCACTAGTCCCTGGCACCAGCTTTAGGAGCTGCTGAGTTTCATTCCTGCTGAAATCAACAGGAGGTGAAAACATTCAAGAAGTCAACTGCTTAAGGGATACGGCCTTGCTCTGATAATGTCTTCCTTTTATGAGCCTGTTCGGTGCAGATAGCTTCACTCTCAGCAAGTTCACAGCAGCACACAGTAAATCCACGGATAAAAAACTCAGCCCTGGGTTTTATTGGACTGTGCTTGCTGTTATCTGTTCTATTTACTTGCATGGGTGACAGAGGGGAAAGCACCAGGTGGGTCCTTACATGAGGCTGTTTAAAATAAGTGGTGATGTTTACTGTATTAGGGAGAACTTCAGATCCAGACAACAGATGAAATGAACATGAAATCGCTATTAATCTAAGTTAATTAAACATGATAGTTTGGTGAAAAATTTTCTAACACAGATTTATGTTTATGCAAGCCTCTGATTGTCCATTCACAGTCCTGCACTTCAATTCAGGAAATGAAAACCCCCAGTTTCAAGGATTTTAGACCTCTCCTTGATGCCATTTAATGTCCACATACATGTGCATTATCTACATCTACATGTTATCTACATTTAACTGTAGATAACAAATAATGGCAAATTCCAGTAAATCTCAGCTCACCCCCTTTCCCTGATGCCCTGGGGGAAGGCACATGTTGTAAAGTGTCTGGAAGGGTAATGAAGGCAGGCTTCCAAAGGCTGTGAGTGGGCTGGCAAATTGTAAGGGCAGCCTGAGTAAAGAAGATGCTGTTAGCAGCTGGCTGACCTTTAGGCTGCTGCTAAAAGGAGATTGCCTCAGACCTTCGATGGTCATCAGAGGCTGCTGATTTTACGTGTTGTTGTATCAGCTAAAAAGGAACTGATAAGCAGAGGCAGAGTTTTTGGCAATAAAACCACTACCAAAATCCTTAGCCCCTTTCCCACCCGCATGGCGTTTCCTGAACTGCTTGAGGATGCTGGTGTCTGGCTGCCTTCAGCCAGCGGAGAGGCAAGGAAGAGTCATTTGCCTCTGGTTGTTGGTAGGTGATGTACCCTGTACTAGGGCTCCACTAATTCGGAGCAAAGATCCAGGACCATGAGGCTGCTTCCCATTTGTTAGGGGAAATGTCTTTATATAGCTGCCCCCTGAAACTCTGCCTCCTTCCTCTCTGTTGCCCATTGTTGCCAGAGAGAGGGGATCAGGCTTTCCTTTCTCCAGCACTGAAGTTTTCAACTGGTGTTTTAGTTGGCACTCGTAATTTATGTGGCTTTTTTCTTCCTCTTTGGATACCATTCATTTGGTATGAAATGCAATAATAAGTTGCAGGTGAGGTAGTTAAAAATTGGGAGCGGAATGTCTGAACATTGAATTGAGTTGCTTGCTGAGCTTGGACAGGCAAATTTGAAGGTAATTCAGCCCTCTTACAAATTTTTCAGGTAACCGCTGGACAGTTTTTATGTTACCGAAATAGTAAACTGAACACCAAGAGCCATTTCCTCAAATGCTGTACCTAATTGATGTGCATATATATATTCCATTGCATAAGAGCCCCTGCTTTCATTTAATAAAAGAAAATTACTTCTTTGGGATTTGTAGGCAATCTGTAATCTGCAATATGAAACTATAATGTTTGGATTGGATTATCAGTTCCAGACTGGCTGGAAGATTTTGAGTATCTTCTATGTATCGACAGGTATATCAAATCTCTTTTTCTTCCTATTTAGTAAGTGACATTAACAAGTCTCTATTTCGAAACGATGGCCCCTAATGATAGGATTTGACAATGGAAGACGCAGGGCGCTGGAGTATGAACAGAAACAGGTGTCAAATGGCAATTCAAGTCACAGATTATTTCCTTGTCATACAATTATTTTGAAAGTTTCAGCTGCTAGAAATATATGTGGGGAAGGTTCACTTAGGAAAAGAATTTGGTTTGGAAAGAATAACACAGAATTGTTTATCCAATTTTTTGCTGCCAAACTGTATTAAAAACCAACATTTGTCAGGATGCTGTTGCCTAACGTGTTTACTGAACTATGAAAGCCTCAGGTTATTTATGTATTTAGTCTGAAAATTGAATTTAGTTTCTGATATCTGCATTGCACAATGATGATGAATGATATTTAACCAGATTGCTGGGGTGTGTGCATATGGCCTATAGAGATAACAGCCCTCACAATCAATACTCATTATCATTGACAGTGTGAGGTACAGTGACTTTCTTAACACTTATCCCTTACTTAATTTTTCAAGTTCAGGGCCAATTATCAGGATTCCTAAGCAGGTATTATTCACACAGATTTTTACTGTATTTTAATTAGGAATTTATCTGTGTGAAGAGTAGTACGTCAAGTGGATTTTTGTGACCGCATGTATATTTTGAGATAGAGCGGGTAGGAAAAGGATGGCAGCGTGCAGATGTTAAAAGGTCTCCTAAGTTTGTCCAGAAAGTAAACTTTGACCATTTGAGTTACCAAAATCAGATATTGCTGTTGGTAAAATTCCATGGGCATTAAAGCAGGACTTGCAATTTTTCTTTGTTTTACTTCAGCTTTATTTAGCTCCTCCCTGTTGAGGTTTCACATGCTGGAGAGATCTGCTAAATTTGCTCTTGGTTCCTACTTCGCTGGCTGGGGGGGGGAGGGGCGGGGGGGGGGAAGCTGAGTGGTGACCACCACCCATCTTGGCACCACAGCAGGACTTTTCCCGTGGTAAACCGGGGCTCTCGTTTCTCCTCCTCACCTGAAAAATGAAGTGGTGAACATGGAAGTTATCATACTGTGGTGGTGCTCAGCTGGGAATCAGCAAGCCCATAACAGGGAGAGACCCTTAAGGTGGTGGGAACGAAGAGATGGGAGAGCATAGCATGGAGTATGAGATAATACGCTTTCTTACCACTTACAGGGCATCTAGCAGGGTAGGTTTACCTGCTGGTCTGTGTTATGCCTTGGTCAAGAGGATCCTATGATTCAACGATCAGTAGAGAGCAAATAGTGGCATGATTCTTGTTTGGGTGGTAGTGACTCTATAAAGTCCCACAGCTGTATATCTCCTAAAAATGAACAAAAAAACCCCAAAAGTCCCTCTGAGGCATACAACATTGTTGATACTTTACAGGCTTGGGTGATTTTTTTCCTTTCATGGTACATTAATACAGTGATTTATGTGTGGGATATGGGCATCCCTTTGCAGCTGCCTTTGCTACGTTCATACCACTCCTTGCCACGCAGGGCTTCTGAGGAGGTAACAGCAGTGGGAGATGCCTGTGTTTCCAAGGGAGGGTGCTCAGGCACTCTTCTTCTTTCCATCTCCATCTGTCCCACTTGCCTTGTTCTTGTAACTCCATCATGCAGTCCTCTTCCCCTCCTTATCCAGGCTCTTGGTTCCCAACTCACTTGAGCAATTTAGCCAGTGCTCCTTTCTCCTTTCCTCCCATCCCAGTATGGCCAGGTTGACCATTTCCTTCTCTCTTAGTACCAGGAGTCACCAGGTGGTGCTATTTCCCAATTAAATGCCCTCCTTTGCATTGCAGCACAGTCCAGCCCTCGTAGAAGGGTTTTGTGGTGTTCGGTTTTGTGATGGAGCTTTCTTTGGTGGTCTATGTCTGGTATGGAGGAGTCTTGCTTCTCGCCATGTGTTCAGTCTTGAGTCAGTTTTTTTGACGCAAAGTTGGTCCCTGTGACTTAATCAGCCAGTGCCTTGTTCGACACTGAGGTCCCCAAAAGGCTGGACTGCTTCTACACAGCTTGTGACCATGCTGTTGTGCTTACAAGCACTTTACTATAGTATAAAGTGCGAGCAAGTCTCACTAAGGATGGCCTCAGGCTTTGCACTGGGTTGAGTCCCCCCCATCCAGTGGAAGAGTTTTGTACTCATCTGTTGGCATGTGCTGCTGCTCCAAAGGAGATTTGTGTGTGTGTGTGACTGCTCCCTGAAAGGTGCTCCTCTTGTTTCTCCTTTTATCCTCTCATCTTATTAGTCAGTTAGATTGATACCACCTTATTTGCAGCTGCTTTTTGTAGAGATCATGCTCTTACTTGAAACTGTAGAGGCTAATCAAAACAAGGAGTTAAGCGAATAGCCAGTGTCCCCAAAAACCACAATTTGAGATGAAGGAATGCAAATAAACACCAAGTTCCCGTCTTCCTTTTCGCCAGGCTAAGCACTTCTTCCTCCACAGCCGTCCGTACTGCATGTTGTCAAGGGCATAAGAAATTGATTGATTGAGATTCTGCTCTTTGATTTCAATTTAAAATCCTCATTTCTCTCAGCAGTTCAGCTACTGCTCTGAATTTGATAACGTGTGTGGAGGGGGGAAGGAAACATGTAAGAAAAGACACAGAGAATTAGCTGGAAATTTGATGTTGGGAAGCAGTTTCTAAATAATATTAATAACGAGTGAAGGCTGTTATCTTTGCTGTCCACACTCATGCTAACGTGGCAGTGTGGTTAGCTTGCACTTTGTACGGTAAGATGCAGTGATTAAACATATATATTTGAATTAGAATATGGGTTTGGGTGTTTTTTTGACAAAAGTAGATGAGCTTTAAAAATTGCTAAGTTGGACATTCCGAGGCTAGGTAGGCTGCAGTGTTAATTTGTGGTTATTATTTTTTAATATATTCTGCAGTGTTGCTGTTCTTGAGTCATGTTGCAGAGCAAGGAGCTGAGGTAGCTGGAGTACTGCCCCACAGGCTATGTTTTCTACATCAGTCGCCTTTCTGTTTTGCCTTAGGGTTTTATTTATTTATTTTTATTCTGTTGGAGTTATTTTAAAGAATAGCTTTGAAGGAAGCTTCTTTGTTCTTTCTTTCCCTCTGCAGCCCTCTGTCTCAGAAATAAAAATCACTTTATAATTCCCCTGCCAGCTTTACACACAAGAAAGAGTTGGCAGGTCACGGAAGAGCAGCACGGTTTGTAAGGGCTGGGTGAGTAAATGTGCAGCAGCCACATGGGCCACTTTGTGATTTCTGGGTAGTAGATAGTTTAACTGACCGCTAATCCTGCCACCTGCTGCTAGTGCAGTGTAAAACAAGGATTTGTTCCTTACTGCTGATTTAATGCCATGTCAGTCACTGGACTACGTACGAAGGAAAAGGTAGCTCCCTTTCTGACGGGGTCATCTTTCCAGCACCATCTTGTCTTCTTTCAAGGTGATAATGTTCCTTCTCTTGAGTCCCCACATATGGAGAAACCTTTCCACGCTTGGAGTCAAATCCTCAGCTGAAGTTAGTGGAGTGCCTACTAGCTGCCAGATGAGAGAGAGCATTTTGGGCGAATCCATTTGAAAACTAAGTGTTTGGGGAAGAAAGAGGAGGAAAGACACAGCGGGTCCACTCATCCTAAAGTTCTTCAGGCTGCAGCTGTGACTCTCCATGCCTTCAACTCAGCATGAAGAGCTTGAGATTGGAGCTCTAGTTATGATAGCAGGATAATGTCAAGTATCTTGGAAACACTCTAGGAGAGACTTTGATTTCATATAATATCACATATACAAAGATACGAACGTCCCTAGGAAAGTGAACTTACTGTTAACATTAGCTGCTCTTCAGCCTCTCTCATCTCTGGCCAGGCACATTGCTTTCACAGGGTGATAAAGTGCTTTCGGCCATCTATGCTTGCTTTTGTACTTTATAGTCTGGTGAGGCCGTGGTGTTCTTGGGGTCTCTGGGCACATCTCTGACAAAAGTAGATAGATGGAGAGATTGTAACTAATATTGCAGTCTGGGGGTGGGGGAGGGCTGGAAATATAGTTTTTTGTCTATGAGAGTGGAAAGGATGCAGCAAAGTATTAAAGAAGGTGTATTTGAAACTTGGGCATTAGGGTTTTTTGTCTCTAAAAGATTAGTGGGCTGGGATCTGGTGGAGAGCAATGGACCTGTCAAAGTGAATACAGACAAACTTGCTAACTCCAGAGAAGCCTACAAAATGGCAGGACAAGTAGGACTGTATTCCCTGGCTCCAAGTACGGCAGATGTGTGCCCGTGTTTACTTCCACAGGAGGATGTGTGCAGGATGCATGTGAAAGGAAGCCGCAGGCTGAATAATCACAACTGGTAAGGGAGCCAAAACCTGGCAGCAGGCATTTGGCTTCGGTGGCTGTTTGGGAAGGGGAGAGGTGGACAGGGCTGCAGATGCATCCAACTCTGAGGCAAAGCAGATGGGCAGTCACTGTACTCATTTTGCTAACCAATGTGGACAAAAGGAAAAAAAAGAAATCCGAGAGAACGGTTCAGATGATACGGTATACATTCAGAGGCCAGATAGCATTAAGCCCTGGCCAGCAGATATTTTTCTATTTTAAAAAAGCCATTAGGAATATACGGGTGGTATTGAAGACACATATAAATACCAAACAAACGAACTCGGCACTTGACTATCTCTCAAGGCGCTTAAATGGTTCTTTGTCACTGTATTGTCTGAACATTTTACAACTATCACTGGTTTAAATCCTCATAATGCTGTTACAAGGTAAAATCAAGTAATTATTATTTTCATTTAACAGCTAGTGAGCTGAGAATGATAGAGCCGAGAATTCCTGTGCCAAATTCAGTCCTTGCAGCACTAGGAGGAAGGATTGTATTCTAATATAACAGGTCTGACCTGGTTGGGGGTAGAAAAATGTCTCTGAGAACAAGCAGTGCACTTCCTACGTGTAGAGGGAATTAGAGTTAATCTAATTCTAATGCGCACCAGAGGAAAAAGCCTTATACTGTAGCTAATTCGTGCTCCACAACACCAGCGTTGGCCTGAAATTACACTAGCAATTAGGAATGATGTGTAGGGCGTTTTACTGTTGGAGAATTGACACAGACCATCCTAACTTTATGAGAGTAATATACCAACTGACTTAAAATATTACCACATATTGTGAGTTTAAAGAAGGGCATGCAACAAACAGAAATGAAGACAGGGATGCTCTTGTAAGGTTCACACGTGGACAGATGACCAAAAGAACTGTGGTGGTTCCTACTGAAGAAGCGAGATGCTGCAGAATAATCCTCCTGCTAAAAACACAGTTGCATCGAGATCTGTGTGTTTGTGCTGGGATCTTGGGGAACTCAGTTCCAATATTCAATGGGAGCATTACTGTTCATCGGGCAAGTACCCTTCACTCAGGAAAGTGTATGATAGATCGCACATGGACAGTCCTGGAGGCCAACTCTGGTTCCAGTTCTTCCCTGTCAAAAATTTGGTTTGCCACTGAGTACACCCCAGACCTTTGCAGAAACTCCTTGTACATCACTGGTGGCATACGGCTGTGTCTGATGTCTTTTGGAGCTCTTGTTGCAGAAGTATGTTGCCAGGCTTGTACAAGCTTTTCAGAGTACCAGAGGTAATGAATGAAGTCAAGCAATTAAAGGTGGTGGTGATGGGGTAGGGAGGAAAAATACAACAGACCTCTCATTTGGTAGAGGGCCTGGCTGGGAGTTGAAAAATCGTGCTGCTGCTTTGGGAAGCAGGCGTGCCCTGGACCAGTTCCCTAGCTCTGGAAGGGGGATCCCAGCAAATGAACAGGAAAAGGATCTTCCCTGGGAATCATGTTGCTCACAGGGGAAACAGTCTATTTCTCATTGTACAGGGCTGTAACAAAAATTGGAATTTACAAAAATTATTTGTGTCCTGAATGAGATGCGTATTCGTTCGACCGCAGAAGCGAGGCTTCAGAGCACCTCAGCCTGCATCCCTCTGGTTCATGCTGAAGCCTCGGGCGGTTTTGTGTTGGTGAAGCGGCTGAGAGCTAATGTGTCAGTCTAAGGGCTGCTCTTGTATTTTCATCTCAGTGCTTGTGCAGTGGTGGGATTTGCTCACTTGATACGTCTTGCAGATGGAAAAACTGAATACAGCGAGAAGCTATTTGCACTTCTTCCTAGACACCACTCCGCAGTGCATGGCTGCATTTTTGCTGGGACAAGCTTGACACTTGGCAGATTCAGTTCAGTCCTAGGGGTGTCTCTGGAAGGTATTTCTCCTTAGAGCAGTGTCTTCAGACAAGTAAGTGATGCCCAAATACAGTGAAGGGTGAAGGATGAAGGATGTGTTTAAGACTAGCAAAAGTTTATTGAGTAGAGTGATTCTTGGATTAAAACACTGCCCTTGGAAACCATTGTCAGGAGTCTGTTGTGCATAACTCTTCCTTGTATGTTCAAATGGTTGATAAAAATCCAAAGCCAGTTTCACATGCTCTTCAAGCCGCTTGCCACAGCCTTCCAGAGCAGCTGTAACTGGATTAGTAAGACATGGAAAGTATTGCAATGCTGCCTGCATCTGATCGTCTGAGTAATGATTAAAATGTTAATGGAAGGCATAGAGGACTAAAGCAGGCTGCAAATTGAAAAGATTTATTTTGTTGTTCAGCTTGTTGCTTTTTTACCTCCAATGGAATTTAAAAGACAGCCATAATCCTGTACTCGGCCTTACCGCATCACGTGCCTTTGGGTTAAGGACTGGCATCTCCAAAAGCATCGAAGATGCAGGCTGGATATCTCAGTGCTGCATGCCAGACCTTGCCCGAGGGGTGACATTCCTCCTAGATACCAGGCTTGACCAGAGCTGAGCATACATTTCTGCAAAAGCCCGGTGATACTTTATGGTGTAGGCCTAGTGATTTGTTTGATGATAGCTAATAAAATGCTAACCATCTAGCAGCACTGCGATGTGATTACACTGCTGTGAATTTTCAGATTCCATCGAAGTCCTGCTGAGAGTAATGGGAATGGGCCAGGGGGATTCAGCTGTAAATCAAAAACTAAAGCGTGGCCAATTCTGACAGTGGAAAGAACGGCTATTTTAATGTGCAGAAGCTGAACTGCCAAGTTAAAACCAGCTGCGCGTTACAGAACTACCAGAATGAAAGGTCTCTCTACATCTGCATTTTTTGTGATACTCATTTATTATTTTTCCCCTAAAGTTTAAACTGTGTCTTTCTACCTCAGATTTACCTGGCCAGTTGCAGCGTGTTTTTTTTTTTTTTTTTTTTTTTTTTTTTTTGTATTTAAGATATCAAATGTATTGATGATAAAGGACAGTTTTCTCCTTTTTGGCAACTTCATACCAACTCAAATGTTTTCATCTGTACGTCTTAATTACTTCAGCAATGAAAGTTCTGCACTGGGCAAGGCGAGGACGTCTCCTTCTGATCTGCTGTAGCACTGGCAGGAATCAAATTGTTGTAACAAAGAGGAGAATTTAGCTTGGAAAGTCTTGAGGATAAACTGGCTCCTCTGCTATTTTTCAGTTAGCAATGAACCAGCCAAGAAGTTTGTTCAGTGGCATCAATGTGTGACAGGGAGCCAGGAATTGTTGCTTCTCTCAATAATCAGAAACAGCCAGCTTCCTCTCTGAGCAGGTCCTCTTCCAGGAGAGTGGGACAGGTTTTTGACTGTACCTGTGTTCTGTATGTTTGATCAAGCTCCCCCGCCCCGTGTCTGAAAAACCTCACTGGAAGGTGCACTGAGAAAATCATTGGTGGGCCAAATTTGACCACGGTTGTTTCTGGTGCATGCACTTATTGCACCTCTTGATGCTAACCTGTCTTGAGAAAGCTTCAAAATAGCTTGCTGGCAGGTTCCATCATTGTGTTCTGCTTACAGCCCAGGTTTTCATCAGTGTGAGCAGCTTTGTAATTCCACCTATGTGCATGATGAAGAAGCTACGCCATGGGAGGCTGCCTGGGGGTTACACTAAATCAGCCCTCACTGCATTGGTCGCACTCTTTTTTCTCTTGATCAGGGATCCCCAGGGGAAGGGGTGAGCTGTCAAAAGGCTCATGGTGCCTTTGCAGTTAGGGTGGTTAGCAGGTAAGCATTTGGAGTGCCCCAGCACCAAGTGGCTCTGAGGGGCAGATGCATTCCTGCTGTGAGGTGCAGGGGAGTCCTGCCAGGTTTGGTGGAAGCCATGTGAGCCATGGGATCGGATTCTTACTTATGGGAAAGGATACAGGGTTGACGCTTCCAAATGTTTCTTTGAAGTAATATTGGCTTTATCTGCTCTTCTGGAGCCTTGGTATTAATACCTTCCAGGTTGTTAGGGTATGCTCATTCTTCTTCCGATACGTAAGACAAACGCGTGTTAAACCCAGTCAGTTTTAATGAGACCTCTGCCTGTAGATCATGTCTCAATGAATTTTGGTTATTATAAGAAATGCTTTGAGGGACAGACACTTTTAATTGGTAAAAATTTATACAAATTGAAATACCGTGGATTGAATCTTGGCTTTGTCTAAGCTGATGGGAAAACTTCCATCCTTCTGAAGGAGCTGTGTGTTGGATCCCTATTTTATAGAGATCAGTTCTTCTTTATTCCTCAATGCAGATTTTTGTGGCACCCATCTCCAGGGTATCTCAACCTTCTTTTAAAGCTGAAATGGGAAGTTAGTCATGAGATCTGTGGTGGTTACAAGCCAGATGTTCTTTTTTTTCTTACTTTGCAAGTGGGAGGACAGAAGGCAGTTTCTTCAGTATGTTCATTCTTAGCGTGCCATTTCCTTGCGTGAAATGCCTTCTCGTATTCTTGCTTTATTTGCATGAATCCTAGAGTCATAAAAGGATTTTTGCATGGTTTATAATTTTACATATATTTAAAAAGCCCTCTGTGTTAACATAGCACAGAAAGACTCTGCGTTGTCAAGAACAAAATAGCTGTTGCAGCAGTGTGCATAATTATAGGGCTGCTGTTTAGTCATCAGTCACGATATGTGTGGATTTTTTTGTGAATTCAACGTTTATTCCGTTTCAGATGTAAAAAGAATTTACGTGAAGAGTTTAGTTTGCTCAGCACAACAGGACTTGACCCATCTGAATCTATTAAAAGCTATTGTATTATCAAGTCAAAAGACTAATGTCCTAATCAGGGATGTGTTTACAGGGTAGTATAGTACCGTTCAATTTGGAAAAGTGCTTGGAGGACTGAGCCCTATGGTTGTGCAAAGGTATAAATGAGACATCCGATTTAAATTAAAGAGCTAAACTTTTTCTGCATCAGTTTTTTTCTGCCAGGATGCACTCATCTGGAACAGTAGATATGCTGCCTATTTATAATGGTAAAATGGTTTTCTTTTTTAATATATATTTCTCATATTGAGCTTCTGCTTTCTTGGTTTTTTGTTTGTTTTTTTTTTTAATCTTCCTCCGTGCTGCTGCAAATCAGCCAGAAGAAATCAGCAGCTCAGTTGTTATTTGCCTGCAAATTAGTTGCCAGCATCCTGTAATTCTGCTGGCTTGAAATACAGTCTCATCTCCTTTACAGTAAAGCAAGCCGAGAAGAGCCAAGTGGAGTGGTTCTCCGTGAGCAGGAGTGTGGGTGGAAGCACTGGTTTTTGTGGCATGCTGCTCTCCATTCTGGTGTTCTTAAAATCCTCGTGCCTAAATCTGAGGGTAAAGGATTTTAGAGGAATAAGGAATGTCTTTTCAGGGTTAAAGGGTAAAAATCAGGAATTAGTCATGCTTGCATTGGTTCCTTGTATTTATCAGAAACATCTGATATAGCTGTAGATTTCCATATCTGTTTTGGATGACCAATGGGAGATTCTGAAGTTGTGGCTACTTCTTCTTGTGAACTAATAGCAGTTCACTTACTGTGGGTTACGTTTCTACTCCTTTCCTTCCTCCCCAGCCCACTCCACCCCTTTTGCTTATCTTAGTACAACGCAGTTTATAACTGATATTTCCTAAGTGTGCCACAAGGTTTATGAAGAAGAAAGGAGAAAAGCGAAACATGCAGTCGGTCCCATGAGTGACTCATCAAATGCATCATGATCACCTTGATTCAGAACAATTATTTTATATTTATTCCTTTCTTCCGCTCCTTTCATGAGTGGTACGCTCTTGATCGTGATGAGTCAATTAGTATAGTGCTGAAACCCTTGGATTTCCCATGGATAAGGATTTTTCTGAAGAATTGCAGGATCTGTTCCTTAGAGTGTGACATAACTCCTGAGGACATGTTCTCAGTTTCTGAAACTTGTCCAATCCGCTCAGCTCAATACCACTGTGACCTTTTACATAAGCCAAAATGTTATTCCTTGGTGTATGTTTGATGTTTTCTGTACACCAACATGGAGTAAAACAAAAAGGAAAAACAGATTAGAGGGTGTAAAAAGGTGCCAAAAAGCAGAACTTTGAGAACTGAAAAAACAAGTCATCTGCATGCCTGAATGTTACCCAGGCATGTGGCTTGACAGGTCTGTTATAATCCTTTGAAGAAAAAGGAATGAAGCAAGGATGACCATCCCTGTCAGATGTTAGAAAAATGGGTGTATGTAGAGGGAGACCATGTAGTAAAGGACAAAGCAGATGGTAGCAGGAAAGCTTTCTACAGCCTTAGCAAGGAGGTTTAATTTCAATGCGTTGCCGAGTAGTGAATGCTTTTTCTACTTCTTTGAAGCAACCGTGCTTTCCTTGACTTCTGCGAGATCGACCTGAAAGATAGTACCCTATTGTCAATAAAAGATAAGGTCTGATTAGCAGTAAAATATTTCTACTAAGTTTTCAAGTTGTTGTATAATTTTCATGTGCCATGATTTGCTTTGCTTTTGGGCAGGTGAGCGTCTTGTTTGATGGGTATGGGTACGGTAACATGGACTGAAAACTGTCTTAAGTAGTTTTAAATCCCGCAATGGAATGATAATCACTGCCTTAAGTAGGAAGCTTTTTCTTTTTTACTTCCTTCCCCCCTGTGCTCTAATTATACTCCGGTAGCCAGCTGTTTGTACCCTCCAGGCAACAATACGGAAGCTGGGAGTGCTTTTTTCGACTGAACCCCTTGGTGCAATAAATTGCCTGGCTCCTGCAAAGCACTGGCCACTGGCTGCAACAGTGGTTGTCCTAAAGACAGGTTCATTTGTGGTCCAAGTCCATGGGTTTCACTGGAGTTACACCAGGGGTAAATTGAGCCCTCCTGGTAGTCCAAGCAACCCCAGGAGCAAAGTGCTGTTTGAGGGCTATCGCTGTGCCTGGCACGGGCTTAAGTTTAGCTGTGCTTGTTGCGAGAGATACAAGGGCAACAAAAACTTTTAAAGTTCATTTAATGTTAGCACGAAGTGTTAGTAAGATCCACGAACTGCAAGATGAAGAGATAGGAGCTTCCAGGAAAATGAGCTAAGCTTTAATCCGTGCTTGTGGATGTCATGTCCCTTGCCAGAGACCAGGCTCCTCTTGCTCAGGAGCTGTAATTGCAGTTGCCCTTCTGAGTGACCTGTCAAGGGAGCTGAAGGAAGTACATGAAACTAAAGCATCAGCGGGTCACAGGAGTCAATGTCTAGTTTCAAACATGGTGGCAGAAACTCTGTTCCCAGAAGAGGGGAACGTAATTCCTCGCACCCAGCAGGTGGTAGTTCTGGTTTATCCACAATGTTTAAATCCAGAATAATAATTAGATCCTCAGTTTCAGCACAGAGGACCTTTTTTTTTTTTTATTGTGTTCTGCCATCGTGGTCTAGTAATTATGCAGAGATGTCAGCTGGAATCGATAATGAAGGCAAAATTTGGGAATAGCAACAGGATGTGTTGCTGCTATTGATCAAAGGCTACGGGGCTGGTTTTAAACACTGCTCCTCTCTTTGATCTTTTTTTCCTATTGATTGAACACAGTAGATAAACAACCATCTGTGTAGCATGAGCATTTATTATGGCTTTTAAGCTGACAAAGGACAGCTTTGAATTAAATATGAGAGTTTAAATGATGGTTTTCTAATAAGTGCTGTCTATAAAGACTTCGCTTGCAGTGGTGATACAGCTTCATTTAAACTTGGTAAAAGGAAATCTTAACTACAGGCATTCTTTTTCTTTCATATTCAAAAAGAAGATAAAATATTGCAAAATCAATTACAGGAAAGGCAAAGGCTTTTTTTTTTTTAATATGTAGTTATGTGTGTAGTGCTCTCAACAAACTGTATTCTCTTGTCTTGGCACTTTTTTCAGAAGTTTATGTAAATTAGTCGAGTGTCTTAAAATGTGGATACAAATGGAACTATCGGGTGCAATCTAGTTGTTCTGCAATCACTTCCAGTGAAATTAATAGAAAACTTTCATTGACTTTTTAATGAGTTAGATTGGACCCTGGGCTGTCATTGTTAATGTCTGCGAAAGGTCAGGATCGATTTCCTGGCATCCTTTTTGTCTCTAAGGAGGCTCTTTACAATTCTATGGGAGACATAGTGATATTGCTACTCCTCTTTCTTGATAATTCTCTGTATAATTTGTGTTCCTCTACCTACCATCCAAGGCTTCATGGAGTAGCAGAGACAAACTGAAAAATGCAGCTTTTTGGGGAAGCTGTTCATATCTTAAATGCCTAAAATAGTATTTCTGAGTAATGTCAAGCTTCCCCCCCTGCTCCCCGCCCCAGCGTTTATTTTGAATTTTATTCTAGTACTGTCCTGCTGTTATTTTTCCTTACAGATTTGGGGTGTGTGTGTGTGTGTAAAATAAGACTGTTGCTGCAAATGGAAGCAGCCTGCCACATTGCAGTGTAGAGAGCAAATTGTGTTGCATTTAAAGTACTGCTGTTTCACTGCAGTCCAGTAACACAACCTGCACAGGGATAGTTGCACGTCTCTGGAGGTCTAACTCTTTGGATTCCTGCCTTTTCAAAACCACCTGAAGCCTCTGCAAAGTTTCCACCAAATAGGCTTGTTTGTCTTGACGTGGAAAGGTTAGTTCTATTAAGTTAGTACTGTCAGTGTACTAAAAGGTTGGTGTTAGTAATCTGTTTTGGAAGCATGCTTGGGCTGCCCTTGCAACAGGTCTGGATGAAATTGTTTCTCTGGTTTTGCTGGGTAACACATTGTGTGTTTGAAAGCGCAGAATTTTCTCGTACAAGTAAATGGTTATGCTTGAAGTACTGCAGTCCTTGAAACAGGAATATAAAGTCCACCCAAAAAAAGACAAGGTTTGGAGAGAAGGGAGTGTTGGGAAGGGGACCAGGGAGCTCCTTTCGCAATGCTGACATTTGAAAAGGGTAATCCATGTGCTCACTTTTCTTTTGAAATGTTTAACCTGCCCCACTTGCCACTAGAGAGGATTTAATTTCACAAATTAATATTTGTCTATTTCTTCACGTGAAATATTGATCTCTAGGATCTCCTGAACTCACTGTCATGGTTTCCTTTATTTTCAGGATACTGGGGTTGGGAAATCAAGCATTGTTTGTCGATTTGTCCAGGACCACTTTGATCACAATATTAGTCCTACTATTGGGTAAGTACCATGCATAATATCTTTTTTCTGTATGTTTTTTTTTTAACTCACTGTGCTCTGCTGAGCTTCTTTCTTTTCCTTACTTTCAAGGCTCTGAATACTGTATATGGTTTTTTTCTCCAGTTTATCAATCTCACTGAACCCCTTAATCTCCTTTAATGGCTTTCAGCTCATGCTACCTGTTTAGAGAGTCTGGGGCTGCCCCAAACCAGGTCTGCTCTGCTCTCCCTATTCTGGAAATACTTAACTATATGCAGCATAATCTGGCTGCAATAAATAAGGCTAACAGAGCTCTGCCATTCTCCTCCTGTGAATGGTGTCTCTTGAAATCACCTCTTCTCTGGGGCTGTCCAGAACCACACAGTATTGACTTGTGTTGGGCATAGCCATGACTTCCAGCTGTTCTGTTTTCTTTTTCTTCACCCATCTTACACCAAGAGATTCTTAGATGTCTTACTCGGCTGGTGTCCTTTTCTTTTTGTCTTGTCAAGAGCTTCCCAATTTACATTGTGTTTTGGTCATAGGACCTTAGGATTAAAATCACTTTAGTTCCCACTGGTCAATGACCTCATCAAAAAATCTGCAGCTCACATCTGATCCTTGGAGCTTAAAGAACCAAAACCCCACAACCCAAAGAGGCTGTGATCTGCGCAATGACCAGGACACCCCATGGCTAAGTAATGGCAGGAGAACTGTGGGGAGCCCTTTAACGTACCTATGTTGCGTGTCCTGCCAGGCTGGGCTGGAACACGGACAATGTCTGTTCCTAGATGTGGACATCCTTTCATCTCGGTTTAGGATGTGTTACATTATCCTGTCTTTCTCAAAATAGGGACAGTGCAATTTAAACTAAGTCTAATTAATTCACACCTGTTCTTCTTTAAAAACTGCCAAGCTTCTGCATGTCAGACCATCAGAAGCCTATTAGTCCTTTAGTTGATTTTAATTCCAAAATTTTTTTCTTTTAACATCTTAGGGACAAATCTGCCAAGTCCAACGTTACCTGGAAAATTTTGAAAATTCTTGATCTCTTATGGGAAAGGAAGCTAATATGTAATGTTCACAAAGGAGTTATTTGGGTGGGAAGGGCTGATCTGACTTGTGTGTTAGGGCTGTTTTAAATCGCCTGTGAAGGATTGGTATTGATTGCTATGTGGTGTTCAGAGGGTTAGATGATATCTTCCAAAGCTCTGCCTTTCGATGCATGAAAGAGTCTCAGCTGGAAGTTGCATGTTGAAGTTCCAGGACAATTTTGGACTCCTGAATGTAATGAATACAGAAAAATGGACAGAGAGAAAGAAAACATGTAATGAATACCATTACTGACTGAAGGACACTTGTTTGCAGTGAAGGAATTGGTGGGAACTTGATTCATTCTTTACTTCTAAATCATCAGCAGGCTTTTTCCCCAAGTAGTTGTTGCTAAGTCAATGTCTTCTGCTCACATGGAAAGAAAAAATCCCTTTAATTTTCATAATTATGATAACAGAGGGAAAATATGTTCCTATTTGAGGATTCAAATGTGAAGGCTAGCTTGCACGCAGGTGATATTACTTGTCTATATAGATAAGGTTTTTATTTTTATTTTCTTCCAAATTAATCAAATGTTTTAAATACAGAATCCTTGCAATCTACGGTAGGTGCTGCGGCTCTAAAGTTCCTGTTTTTGAAGCTGTAAAGTGTTGCTTAATGCTTTGAGAAGGAGAGTGACAACTGAAAGGACACACCCTGAAAATAACCAAAGAAAATGCTGCTTTTTTTTTTTGCCTAACTTAATATTTTTATAAGCAATGCAGCATTGTTAAATTTGAGCAATTTGCAGGTGTCTGTAGAGGAGAACTCTGGTATATCATTCTCAGGAAATGTTTTAATCAATCAAATGTCATTTGATGTCATTTGGTGCTTTTGTACTGACAGTGCATTGTATCAAATGCCTCTTTATGAGCCAGGAAAAAAGTTACCACAACAGGAATTGTTCAGCAGTATCCAGATAGGATGGGGGGGGGGGAATCTACCAGAAGTTTGGCCGTCTCTCCTAGCCAGTTTTCAATTGAAATGCTATACTATAGAAAAAGCCTATGAATTTGTAACCCTCTTTCCTAAAAGAAGAAAAATCACACTGTGAAAACAGACAAATCACATTTCTTAAAAAAAAAATTCAAGAAGCTACGACGATTTCTTCATCTGAGTTGAGAGGGGGAAGAAGTTCCTTCCATTTGTTCACCACATGCATTCCAGCAGGTGACTCTTCTGTTCCCTGGTGATCCAGTCTCCTAGGTTTAACTGAAAAGTTGCACACCTGTTATGTGCTATGATGCTGGCTGATGCCTTTTTCTCAGGTCCATATCACCGAGAAGGTGGAGCTAACTAGCAGCAGAAGCTATGTGTGAGCGGCAGGAGCATTTGTGGTCCTGGGACCATGCACAAATGCCCTCTGAACCTCAGAGGCTTTTCCCTTCTTTTAAAATACCTATATAGGTATCATATATTTTATCTGAGAAAAGGAAGACTTTCACTTCTGTAGGCATTTTATCAAGGTTTTAGAGTTTCCCCATGTGCGGCCTAACCCAGCAGAACTGGCTAAGGTCTATAGGTTGTATATTCAGAGTGTCGGTCATGTTACAAATTTCTGCTGCTTCCTTCTTTTCAGAGCATCCTTCATGACTAAAACTGTGCCTTGTGGGAATGAGCTTCATAAATTTCTGATCTGGGACACAGCTGGTCAGGAACGAGTGAGTATTACTTTGCAGTATGTCTTTGTTATCCCGGTCTCTTTTAATGTGTTGGTGTACTTTTTCTAAACCTTTCATCTTCAGAAGGCTTCCTAAGTATAAACCTACTGAATCTTTGCAAGGCTCTGTGAAGGAGGTGGTCAGCCGTCACCATGTATATAGGTTCCCATTTCACAGGTGGGGAAAATGCAGAGGCAGGCTGACCACAGCACTTACCTAAAAAAAAAAAAAAAAAGCCTGGTGTGAATTGTCAGCCACTTTCCTCAAGACAGCTCAGGCAGTGCCCAAGCAGTCTCCAGCTCCCCTCTGGTTTCATCAGGTTTACGTGTAGCAGCTTTCATTGGTGTTGGAAAGCACTTGACTTCTAGCCAATGGGTTGGCTGGTGGTCTGAGCTTAGGTGGTGACGCCAGGGGTGTCCTGAGCTGGGACATTGAATATGGGCGTGGGTTGTGTCTGCTGTTACTATTTTGGAAATAAGCACCAGCAACCTGAACCACTTAGGGTTTTCATCTTGATTTTTCAAGTGTGTGAAGTGAATTGCTCAAATTAAGTAGCTTTTCCTTTGGCTTTTCAAAAAAGCCATAACGGAGTTTCTGGGCATTAGTTCATATTGACTGTATGTAAGCCTGGTTGGTCATTTGTTTCTTTTAATAGCCTCAGTGGCAGTAGTATGCAGTAATAGGCTGTAGAACTGTATAGTTCTCTTAATGTGTGCCCACATTTATCTTGAGAAGTTTGAAGGAAGTGGAGAAACCCATGCACGCGTTTTAAAATATCTTCAGACTTTCTTGTGAAATTGCACTGTTCCTGTTCATAGAAAAATGTAGCTATGCTCATGTTAGGTTGGGGTGAAAAAAAGATGCTTATACAGGCTATAATGTCAAATCCTGATACATCCTACTGTATTCTCCATATGTATGTGAATTGCAGGCAATGAAGATTTTTGCTGTTAAGTGCAGGAAGTGCTTGTGCTTTTATTTACAATGCGCAGCATGATGTAAAGTGGCCCTGATGAAATCTGTTGACTCTTAGCAATTCAGTATGTTATTTATGATGGGAAAACAGATCTTGAAAAACATATTTGAGGTATAGCATAATTCCTTCCCTTGAATCTTGTTTGTTCCATTTCTGCACGGTCTGGAGCTGATAACTAATTACTGCAAGAGGTAGCAAAGGTTCAGTTTTCTTTCCCATAGTTTGAGTTTCCTTGCTTATTCTCTCTCTTTCTTCCCTCTGCTGCCCACTCTTTTTTTTTCCCCTTTTAGCTCTTTAGTACACAAAACTCAGTTCTTGACATTTAGATATAACTATTAATCTATTTTCCCACATAGTCTTAAGACTCTCAAAGCTTTTTTTTAAAGTAGTTGAATATTAACAAAGTCGTATTTACTGAACTAAATGGTGCCTCATTTGAGGAAGGAAATCTGTGACTGAGCTCTGACTCTTGGACACAAAATCCATCCTTCCCATCTAGTCCCTTATGTTTCCTCTCAAATTTTTTTTAAGCTCATAATTTTTCAAACATCTGCTTTCCTTTTTTTTTTTTTGTGTCCAACAATGATGAGCAGTGACCACCACAAACCTTGTTAAATTGCTCAGAATCTCTTACAGATAAGTTATGTTACAGGTTTTCATGTGTAATTGTGAATTATAACCTCTTTAGGCCAGGGACCATCATTTTCTTCTGTGTTTGCACAATGTATCCCCAATTCTTCACTAGGACCCTAGGTAACTGGGGTGATAGAATAAACAAAGTTGATTGATGGGTGTTGAGTTCTAGCTACTGAGGCAGACAAGTTTCCCAAAGTGAGGTCTGTACTGTTCCAGGTCATTCTCTGTCCTAGAACATCCCCGTTTTACAGCTAAACACATGATGCTTCTCAATAGCTTATTCACTTTAATTTGTATCTGGGATTTTGGTTACTTTGTTTTGTGTTGCTCCTTCTGATCTGCTATTCAAGAACAAATGTCTCCCCCTGTTAATTGCTTTCTCGTTATCCTCTGAACAACAGTGGTGACCCAAAGCTTCCAGCCTACCCCAGCCTCGGGGCCTATTGCTGTTTTTCATAGTGTACTAATAAATGTCTTCTGAGTGGTATTTCTGCTTTGAGAGCTGTTGTCCTTCCCTCGTTCTTTGCGATTTTTGTTGAGGCTTTATGTTCCACTGCTGAAGTCTGGAAGTTTCATCAATGCCCCTGTTGTCTACACTGCTGATAGCAGTTTTTAGGACTTCCTGCTCTTTCAACGTTGCCTTCGTTTGGCTTCATTCTCCTAAACGCAAGGCCAGTCATAGGACTTGCGTGTGCTTATTCTGGAGTCGGGATGCTCTGTGCTTCCCCAGCTGTGCCAGCTGTTGCTGTGTCTACATGCAGATGTGGAGCCTTCACAGCAGAAGAGCCCTGGGTGAGATTTAACTGAAGCCTTACTTATGCCATGGAAGTTAGGCTCAAACCTTAACCGTGGTAGAGTGGGCAGGCAGAAACAGCAGCAGCAGCACTTCTGTGCTCCTTGTTCATGAGTTTCTCCTTTTTCATGAGTTTCTCTGGCAACAAACTGGGAAACTGCCACCTTGGAGAGTGTAGAGAAACCATTCTTAAATATCGTAGTCGCAAGCCTTTAAGCAATGCTTTGTGAGAACCAATGTGTCTCCTGGCCATCTTCAGTCAGCTGGGAGAAATGGGAAATTCATGTGGCTGCTTCTGGAAAGGAGCCGTGTCCTGGGTGCTCAAGAGAAGCCAGCTGGAAGCACTCAGCACCCCCTTGAGGCATTAAATCAACTTTCAGATAGCCACTTGTACAATTGCCAGCCTTCGGAAATGCTGGTCATTGTTGGGTTTAAAAGCTTGTAAGAACACCTGAGTTAGCTGAAGAACCTTAATATACAGGCCAGCCAGTCAGTGGTCAGTCATGGAGAACAGGTAACTTCTGATTCATATGGATAATAGATATAATATTTTATTTCTTTTGTGTCAGGAAACTTGGAATTGTAGGCAGAGTAGAGAAGGAACCAGAATTGCCATTTTGTGGGAAATAACAAGCAAATGTCACTTCTGCAGAATGACAGTAATGCAGCAGAAAATGGAGATCAAAAGCATTTCTACCATAGCCTTGGTTGGAGCGAATGCTCAGAGTCCTTCCCGGAGGAGACCCTGGAGAGGGGTACGTGGCTCTCCAGCAGTTCCTGCTGTGGAAAATTCACATTGTACTTGATTACAAAAGGAGGGAGCTTCTTAATCCTTTTATCTTGTTTTTTTTTTTCCTTTTTTGGGTAGGGAGAACCTTAAACTGGCAGCACACTTAACAAAATCCCCCTACTTTTCTGTTCCTAAGTACTGGTCTCTGCAGGCCCAGTTGCTTTGTGTTGGTGTGCTATCAAAGAAGCTGGCTTTATTCTGTTTCTCAGAGTCACTTTCCCTCCACCTGACTATTTTCCAAATGTCACTTTTTTCCCTATCTCACTTTTCCCCCATCAGCTTTAAATTGTTGCCGCAGAGCTCAGGACGTAAATGCACGACAATTATGTTATTGTTAGCAAAGATTCCCTCCCCTAAGAAGAGTCTCTTCACAAGTTAGTTAATGATGTTTTTATTAGCATACATTTTGGTTCATGGTGCCCTAAGTAGCTTCTAATTACAATGCTTTGTCTGAATACCTTGGGTGGCTGCCAGCTTTCCATTTTGCCAGCTGAGAAATATCGTAGCAAATAGTTAGGGAGCCTGAGGGCTGTGTTTCTAGGGCAGGAAAATTTATCTCTGTCCTTTTTAAATTTACTGCGTTGAACTCTGGGATTTTTAATTTTGTTTAATAGAAGGAGCCTCAATTACTTAAGCCCAAACTAAACCTTGATAGGAATTACCCTGAGTTGTGGGCTTTTTTTTTTTTTTTTAAAACTGCTCTATTTCCAGGAAAAGGCTGACTGATGAGATATCTACAACACTTTATAGCCCTCTCTTTTTTCTGAGTGACAGTAGTTGTCCTAGTGATTCAGAGACAGTGTCACAAGGTAGGGGGTGAAAATGCTCCTCAGAGGAGGACTTGTCCTTGCCGCAGTCTTGACTGGGATGTTTCCCCTAAGCTGAGCAACCTAATAAGTGAATATGTTATTCTTACTATTTTTTGGATTGAGCGTAAAGCATGGTAAATCATTTAGGAGATGGATGTGTTTTTTCTTAAGCCTCAACAAACTTGTAGCATGTGTAGCTTAACAGTGAGCCATGGTTCAGGTGTAGTCTCTTTTGCATCCTTTGTTTAATGACTGTAAACTTCAGAAGGGCTAAGTGCAGGTCACTTCTGTGATGTTGCAGAAGTTTGTTTTCTGCTTATTTAAAATATCTTCAAAAGATTATTCTAAAATGTTGGAATTTTTCCCTTTTCACTTTTAAGAATTCTTACATATTTGAGAAAAATGCTCATTCTTTTTTATATATATATATATCTTCTTCAATTTAACTAGCAAAAAAATACCTGTAGGTTGGAGACAGACAGATCTTTCCTGATTTATTCAGCTTGCGAATCCTGAGAACTGGAATCTCAGTCTTCAGTCATGTAGGGAAAACTGCTCAAGGTTATGAAATGCTAAATGGTATCTGATAGTGGCTTTCATGCATAACATTTTTCCATTCACTCTTTGCCAGCTGAGAATGTCAGGAATTTTGTATCCCTCCCTGTGTCACTTCTTGTGTGAGAAGCTTATGTGTCAGGATAATCTGTTTGACGCTTCTGGTTTTTGCCTTCGCTTCCCTCCGCACCCTGATTTTCCATTTGTTGGCAGCCGTTGCCTTGAAGGTGATGGGAACAGGGCATGTAAATGCCCAGACTTGGGCAAGTAGAGGCTCCCAAGCTGTAGAATAGGTACTGTTCATGGTGCATGGACCGCTTCAATGAGCTCCTGCAACGCAGATGCAGTGGTGGCAACATCTGGCTCTTCCCCCATGGGTGCTTACCTGATCCATGGAAGCAGTTAAAGCAGCTCTCCTAAACAGGCTGGTAGTAATGTGTTTCTGGCACTGGTCTACCACGCTCTTCATCACAAGAACCTCAGCGGTTCGGGTTGTAGGAACAGAGGCCAAAGTGTGAGGAGGAATGTCCTTTTGGTGGGTTTGGGGACAGGACTGAAGGGGTTTGTGGGGGTGGCGTGGCAGGAAGAAACAGGAGAAACAGGACAGCCAAAATCACCTGCAGAGGGGACGGGAATGGACTGCTGAGCAAGGGGACTGAGGTGCATGAAGGTCCTAGTCTAGAAAGGTGAGTGTGTGTGTGAGGGAAGGAAGTTGCGGAGCTGTGGCACTGCCTGCACACGTAAGCGGCTAGCAGAGAGCCAGAAGCTGTGGCTGTCCTTACCATTAATGGCACCCAGATAAAGAAAGTGTAAGCATCTCTGACCTTGAGAGGAGCCAAGTGGTTTGGTCTTGGCCACTGAGATGCAAAGTACATAGTCAGAGAGCAGCTTCTCAAGAATGGGAATGAAATCTCGTCAAATGAGTACAGCTGTCAGGAAGCAAATCTTGTGCTGCTATGCACCTGCAGGTGCTTGAAAAGGCACCATGTGGAAAAATCTTAGCTGAATTCAGCCCTTGATGTGAGAAGGTGCGTAACACTTGCTGAGTGCTGATCTGTTTCTGCTTACTCTGTTCATCCTCACCCTTTCCAGCTGTGCTTGTAGGCAGAATTATAATCCTTTTGCAGCAAGAACAAGTGATGTTCTTTACAGTCTAGGATGGTAAAAGCAACCCAATAGAGGGGTTGTGGGGGGTTTTTTGTTGTTGTTTTTGGTTCGGGGTTTTTTTTTTTCCTCTTGGCTGTGGAGTTTGGAAGAGACAGCCCTGCTGTGACAGTAAGCCAGCGCTGGGGTATAGCACTACAGGACAGTGCAAAGAGCTGCAGGCATGAATTAGTGTTCACTGGTGTGCCTGGCAGATTGAATGAATCCAGACTGTCTTCAGCAGCATTTGTCAGCCTCCGTGTAAATGGACAGGAGTGGTAGTTTTTTATTTCTGTATTTATTTGGCCTCTGTTTTGCTTTCTAAACCACTATTACATAAGACATGGTTAAGAGACTTTCACTACCACAGCTCGGGTGTGATATACATTGTATTGCCTTGAATTTGTTTTTCTCTTCTAGGTATTGTGATACAGCTACTCTGTGGGGTTTTCTTCTTCCCCATTCTGTACTGTTAGTACAGAGGAAATGTGAAAACCATTACCTATGACCAAATATACCTCTGCATGATGAGATGCACAGGCAACAGAAAGCAAAATGTTAGAGAGCTTTTAAATCGGCGGTAAATTCCTTAATGGCTGCTTGGTTCCATTTTTCTGCCCTTTGCAAGGGCAAAGCTTCTGTTGACTTCAGTGAGATGGCCAGATCAGGGGTTGCAGAATCCCAAAATATTTCTGGAATCAACGAGAGCAACTCTGGTTATGCTGAACTTGCATTTGCACCACTTATGACTGAATTTGTCCTCTACACTGCAGGGCTGTACAACTGCAAAGGTTGAGCAGTTTCTAGTTGGATCCGAAAGAAAAAGGGGACCTGCTTTCAGAGGAAATTTCATAATGTGCATGTGGCCTCACTACTTCGCACAAGTGCGAAGTGGACATGTTGGTAGCGGAGCATGAGTACAAAGGTGCTCTGAACCCAGTTAGCATTGCAGCAGTGTTTACGCGATTGTGTAGGTACATAGCATGCTGTGTGGCATGCTCTGAGGAAAAGAGTTTTAAAAGTCTGTGTGAAGCGACACAAGTCATTGATTTTGTTTTTTGGCATGTCTTTGGTAAAATAAGTTTCTTATTTGTATTTTGAATGACCCTTTTGGCCTGGCTGTAGCTGTTGAATTGGAAAATGTGCCCCCCCCCTACAACTTAACTATTGCATGGGTTAGTGACCACAGCCTCACAAGTTGTTATCAACCCCTACAAAAGCAGAACAGGCTAATGGGCAGTGGAAGTGGATCAGTATTAGCAAACAGGCAAACTTTTTGTGGATACTGAATGAGAGGCACAGGACTTCTAAATTTCCACAGTAGGTGAGGTGCTAATGATAATTTACTCATTATACAAAGATGGGAGGTCTTCCTGCAACCTGGGTGTCTGTGTGGCAGAGCCGGGGGTGGCTGCCTGAGCGTTTTAGGTGGCCCTTCTGGAGAAGCAGAGCTCTTCTCATGCCAAATCTCCAACTGCTCCTGTTTCTCCTAATTTTCTTGGGAATTACTGGGTACAGAAATACTGAGCTATAAAATCGAGGTTATAGACACTGTAATTCATAATGCAGAAGGTAGTCCTGTGAGATTTAATTTTGTGAGCTGCTTTTTTGTGTCTTTCTTGTTTTGAGTGTCTGTCCCACATTTGGTCCTTGGCAGGTGAAAAATGTGCACATTAGTACTTTGTATCCCTTTAATTAATTTTGCATGACTCTCTTTTTCCAGGTAATTAGGCCAGAAAAAGCTTCAAGTGGACTTTGCTTTTGGGCACTGATTTAAAAGAAAAAAAAAAAGTGCAAAAAAAAGAGGCATCAAATAAACATAACTATTTGCATAATATTTTTACAATTATGTTTGTGATATTGAAAAATCCATGCTCATAAACCACATTTGTTAAGGGTCTATTATTATTAGACCATGAAACTTACTCAGAGTTACAATTTTTCAACCCCTCTTGATTCGTTCAGTGTTGCAAAGAGTCTTTTCCTGTTTTCTTGTGGACAACAGTGATTTCTTATGACTGTGACATAGTGTATCATCATGTTTCTTTATTAGGCTGTACAAAAGAATGACAAAGGGGATTTAATTTTGGTTTTATTTTATATTCTATACGGTGGTAACCGATAATAGTTGTTACTAGCGTCATTTCAGTTGTTACTAAACAATTTTAAAGTACATTTTTCCTCATAGACCATAGGAAATTGCATTAAGATGCATTGTAATCCCATTTTGGTCACTTTATCCAATGTAAAATATGAAATCTTGAGTGTCAGGTTTATCCAAAGAGGAATATAAACTTACATGCCAGATGAAATGTATCACTTGACATTAAAAAAAAAAAAACAAATCCTGAAACTGCATGCCTAAATATGGATGAAATGTTTTCTCCTTTTAAGATGCCTTATAGCTAAAATATTACTATAGAACCATGAAAGAGGAAATAACTGTCCTGTCAGCTGAGCAAGTAAATAGATTTTCAGTAGAGTAGGGAGGTCATACTTACATGTTAACAACAACTACTGAACCTGAGTGCCTTTCAAAGGCAGTTGTCTTTCTGTGCCTAGCTTGCTGTGATCTTGCCCCCTCTCTTTCTAAGCTTGCGAGAAACTGGAGTATTTAAGTAGATTATTTTGTCTTAAGTAGCAGAGGAACTGCATTCCTCCTGCATGCTGCGCCTTTGGTCGCCACTTTTTATGTTTCTTGACACAAGGAGCAGGTCAAACATAGTTTGATGTAGTTTGGCATTTTTGTTACAGAAATGCAACATGCTGTTGAAGTGATTAATTAATCTCTCCAAATGTTTCAAAAGAAGTTTTCCTCATTTATGCATTTTACCTGCACTGATTTAAAAGAATTATTGCTTTCCTTTTGGGGAAAAAAAGAGTAAAACTGACAGTGGCAGTAGACTGTACCAGCAGAGATGTGCACAAAGTAGTTCTGCAAGTGCAGAGCTATTTGAGTGTGGAATAAATCAATGTGAATCTGGCTTCCAGTGGTCCTGTCCTTCCTTCTTTTTCTCAGCCATGCTTTCCCACTTCTTCCTTTTGCCTGAGCCTGGGGCATATCTGATGCACAAGCTAGTTTGGGAATCCAGCTAAAAATTAATCCTACCCAAAAAATGGTAGTTTGCATCCTCTTCCATTAAAATCTACTTGCCCAGGATCCAGTGAGAGAGGTCTGCTTTACTGTTTGCCTTTTTTAAAAATTATTATTTTTATTTTTACTTTCTGGCCCTAACACTGGCAATATTCTTCAGTGAAACAGCTATTATGGAAAGTGTTCTTGTCACCTGGTCAAAAGAAAAGGGAGAGAAATTCCCAAGATGTCATACAGTCATACAGGTTCTCAATGTGCTTTCTGGGCCAGTATTGAAGGAATTTGAAGCATGTGAGTTTAACTGCATGGCTCCTGTGAAGTGTGATTACTGTTATCTGAGAGCTCTTTGTAAGTTCATGAATACCCCTCCTAATCTAGGGTAAAACCAAATCGGCATGTGTGTAGGGTATGTTTTTTCCAGGAGTTTACAGACTGGGAGGGGTGTGCATATACCATCAAAGGTCAGATCCACCCTCCAGAGTTAAGGTCCCTGATTTCCAGGGTACTTTAACACAACACATTGGAAATTTCTGTCGTGATCTGGAAGCCTAAAAGTTCTGGAAAGCATTTATTGCATTACACATGCAAGTAATAAAGCCACACACTAAAAGCCCGGAAGGCACGCGTCTACCCAACTCCCTCAGGATCTTGGCTGATCCCTTTTCTTCAGACCTTACTTCTTGACTGATTCCTCTTTCTTTTCTCATCCTCCTTCCTGCTGTTTTCTCCTATTAATGAGCTCTCCCACCTGCCTCGCTCGCCAAAACACTTCAGCACTCGACCATCTGTCACTGCTGCTGTGCATCCTTACTGTTCTGAGAGAAAGTATTGACCTTGAGCTGGAGCGTATGATCTGTGATAAATAGCTTACAAACTGGCAAATGAACCAATATTACAAATAACTCACTTTATACATCACACGTGAAACAGCACGAAATATGGAAGCTGCTAGGTCTAAATGCTCAGTCTGTAAGTACAGTTCTGAGAAAAAGATGTGTCCAGTAAATCTGTGAAGATTTGCAATGCAGCGCATGGATCCGTGCACACACACTGGGCAGCAAGATGCATACCCTGCCCTAATAATGCATTTGATTTAGGAGTTGACCTCAGTTATTAGCTGCAGCTTTATATGAAGCTTTTGCAGATGACTTTACAAATAAAAATTTGTAAAATGGCTTTGCAAGTACAGTGAGACTAAATGTATTTTCCAAGAAAGATTATTTTTGGTTTGCTTAAGACTAAGTTTAGTTAAATCAGTAGAAAGGCTTTTTGACTTCCTTTCTCTGTGTAATTATAAGCTGAAGTTCTAAATCAACTGCTTAGTCATGGTAAATTATGAAAATTATGCTGCTCATTGGCAAGCTGTTGTTATAATAAACATATTTATTGCTTGATTTTTTTTTTTTCTTAAAGGATGTTTGCCTTGAAACAAAAAGCTGAAGAGTAACTTAAACTGCGGGAACCCATGTTTTTCAAAATATCTGTCATAGTATAGGATATCTAAACATGACAGGTATTCAGAGTTTTCTGACAAGTTAATTTTATCCAAGTGATTTGCAATGTTTTATAAAAATTGAACCCAAGCTGAATCCAGTCTGTTGCAATACAGAGCAAAACATTGCTGTTTGCCAGGGGAAGGGATGTATATGCTGTCAGGTTAGGCCTCCAAGTGCAGCTGATCTTCATGTTGAAACTTGTCCTCAGAGTCCATGCCCTGTAATGGAAAAGATGCATTGAACCAGTAAGTGCTGATGGCGTAGATCCAGCAGAATGAAGCACAGCAGGAGATAAGGGAGCTCTGCTTCCTTGGGATTTAAGGAAAATTAGAGATAGGCAACTACCAAAGATGTCTTTTTCTCTATAGGATGAAAGAAAGTCGGTGGTCCTGCCATGGCAAGTCTTTGTGACCTGACAAAGTGTGATAATTCTGATTTATTAATGATATTTTTTTGTTGGGGGGGTTATGTTTTAACAGTTTCATTCCTTGGCTCCAATGTACTACCGAGGTTCAGCAGCAGCCGTGATAGTTTATGATATCACCAAACAGGTAAGACCTTCTGTACGCTTTTCACCTGTGTTCACTCCTCTGCTTGGGTCAGAGTAAAATCCACAACTGCAGAAGTATTTATATGTTAATTGCTGTTCACATCAGTGGGGTTTATATGCTTCAGTAGTTTGGGTAGATTTGGATGGAGGCGTCCAACTGCCTTAAAAACCTAAATATGAAGTCCAACTTCTGTGTTGTTTAAACTTTGTCCAGACAAAACGTCGGAGACAGCATTTTGTAGAAGTTTCTTTGGCTTTCCTCTGGCTAAGTAGGCAGGATGATATCCTGCAATACCCCCTCCCATCGCCACCTATGTTCTCTGTATGGATTGAATTTTTAATACAAAAATGAGCTAGCTGCTTTATCAACTGAACAGAAATTTGGTTGTTTGCATACTACTGATTTTAAAACTAATTGTCTTTAACTAAGCATATAATCTCATGTTTGCATTGTGGGGCTCAAGTTTTAACTTTGAAACCAGTAATGAAATAATAAGTCTCTGACCTTTGTCTCAACATTATTCATTTGGAATGAAAATCGTATTTTCAGATCCTAAACTGCTCTTGCTCGTTTCTCAGGCAGAGGATGCTAGGAGGTTCTAGCTGAATGCCTCTTCCACTGCTTTTGAAAGAAACCCCCGCTGATAAAGCTGAGTTAGAGGCAGCATTAATGGATGGATGGTCATGACAGTTCATGTGCATTTTATTCCTTTCCTGCCAATTGAATTATTTACTACTAGGTTGAGAGGGCTGGGTTGATTCTCCAGTGCATTAGTGTAATGATCTATGGCTGATGATGGTGGCCACTGTTGCACAGCAGTACTGTTCTCCTCTGCTAATTTGCCAAGAAGAGATGAGGAAGAGTGAATCCTGCTGGATTGATACTTATCTTTAATTTAAATGTCTTACAGTTGATCTCGTAATGCATTGTAAGAATAGAATTTTGTTTTGCCAGCCTTTTTCCAAGCTTACGTGGAACAGCTCACAGAATAAAGAGGGGAAAACAGGAGAGGAAGGTCAACGTGTGTTTCACTTTCTGCTGCTTAATATTCAGCGTTGACCATTAAAGCAGAATGGATGTTTTTTCCCAAATGACTGATAGTGCTCTCCCTTCAGCGATACTGATACAGCCATTGCTGATTTAGACACAACTCTTATGTGCATTTCTGAAGGGGAAAAAATGATTTATAATATATTTGGGAGCTCGCTTTGAGTTTCAGTAATAATTTCAACCATGCATTATAATTAGAACCTCTGGGAACAAAAGTGATTTTAATGCTATTAGTTCATTAGTGTAAAGAAATAGAAAATTTACTCTTAAAAGGTAGGTAGCATCAAAAAGTGTTTGAATTTTGTATTTGGAAGGAAAAAGCCAAGTGAATTGTCACCTGCCTCTTTGGTTTCATAATGAGTAAACTGAGGTTTACCAGATCACAGATTCAGAAATGCTGGGGTGAAGGGGGTCACTGAAACCTCTCTTGCATGTTACCGAAAATATGGTAGTGGTCGAGATAGTAACCCACCAGGCATAAGCTGAAATTAGACGAATGAAGCAAACATTAAAAGTGAAGGAAATTAGCTACTAGCCAAACTTAAAAGAGCTGTGGTAGTTTCTTGGTCACTGGAAAACCTAAGAAAAACATTCAGTGCTGCTTTGAGGGGGGGCAAAGGGGGAAGTGTCCAAGTTCAAGCAAGAATTCATTTGAGGAAGTCTTATGACTTAAAGTTTGAAAAGCAAATTACTTAGATACAGTGGCCTCCTTCTGGTCTTGTGATCTATAAAATTATTATTGCATTAATACTGTCAAAGCTGTGTTCCTCTAACTTCAGAAAAATAAGCAAATACATCAATGGAGACTAGGCTGTTAGCTTATTTGTTATTTCTCTGACTTAGGATTCATTTCATACTTTGAAGAAATGGGTGAAAGAACTAAAAGAACATGGTCCTGAAAACATTGTAATGGCCATCGCTGGAAACAAATGTGATCTTTCTGATATCAGGTAATATGTAAATTTTTGTTGTTGCTTTGATTGCAGTAACTATGTTGTTTCCTTTCTTCAGGTAACCAATTTGTTTTGTTGTTATAATAGTATATCGTTTTAGTCAGCTGTATTGAGTTTCCTAACACCAGTGGTCCTGACAATGTACAAGCTCACCAGCAGCAGCACAACTTGAATTATGTACTTTTTTTTTTTTTAACCTCTCTTTTACTGCCCTTCCTGTGGGTTTGTACAATCTACACCCTTTAGCTGCTGAATCATTGGGAATGGAAGAGTATTCCCTTTTTTTTTCCTTCCATTCATGTTAAAAGCTGCAGAATTAAGCGATGAGCAAAACTAGCAATGTAAAGCTAGAAGGGTGGGCCTGAGGTAGAATAATGTTATTCACAGAGCAGCTTTGAGAACTTGTACTTTGTGCTTTGCAACAACTGAAACTGTCCCATAATACTGGATGTAGAAAGTGTATTTTTGTTGTTTTTAGGAGCAAAACCTCAAGTAAAACTTGTCACCTGTGCGAAGCAAAGAATCTCCTGGGTAAAAGAGGGGAGGGTTGAATCTGCCCTGCTGCAGAAGAGCCAAGATGATGCGATGTGGGATGAGAGCGAAGCTAAAGTCACTCTTCTGCTTGTTAGCTCTAGTTTGGATTCACATTTATCCTTTCTGGAAGTGGAAGCACATTCTGCTGTACAGTAGTGATCCTTTGTGTCAGTCCATGACTCTGTTATTTTTTGCTTCAACTATGAGTTGAATGGCCATATTTATGTTTTCCTCTTAGGACCTCATAGGCTCTCATAGTTGTTCAGATATATCCCCCCTGTTGTTTTAGAATCATTACTTTGGCCCAGGTTCACCAAAACCCTGAAGCACATGTATAACTTAAGTGATGCAGTGCTTCCAAAACCAAACTGTGTTGGGTTTGTTTTGGTTTGGTTTTGTTTGGGCTTTTTTTATTTCCCCCCCATCCCCATCAGCCATGAACCAACAACAAAACTGTGAGTCACTGCTTTCTGTAAGACCTGAGCAAGCCCTGATGCTAGAAGACTCCTGGTTTCTGTTGGGCTAAGAACTGGGGACACAGATAGTATATTGGCATCTCCTACTTGATGTCATGATATGCTTGTCAAAATGGTGAAGCTGAGTCCTATAATACTAAACTAAAGTTTTCCAAATGTGAAGCAGAAAAAAACCCAAAACAACAGAGGAAAGGACAGTTGTGAAAAATAAACCCAAAAACGAGTTAGCACAAACTGGAGTTTTCAGTTGCCCTGAGAGTCACTTTAAATTTAAACTTCAGTGTTCCCAGCAATACAAGTGCCTGATTAAATCAAGAGTAATAAGTTTGGAGGTTGTGACAAATGACACTAATAGCAAATGAATCCATAACCAGCCCTCTCCCTGCTTTTGGTAGTGTTTGCTATGGCAGCAAGCTTTTAAATGCTGTTCCACTGGAGGCAGGTTAATTTGGGGACATGAAGGAAAACCTGCACCACAGAAGTGTTGGGAGAATACTGAGGTTCCTCACAGAGTGACTGTGATTTTCCCACCACATTCTTCTCCAACACTACCTGTTGTTTACTGATTGCTGATCATCTGTTTCTTGCTCCTGTTCAGCCAGTACAGCTCTTCCATGCACAAAATGTTCTGGCATTTGCATAGTGCTCATTGTCCTCAGTGAGCTGATGTCGCTTATTCTTTTTTTTTTTTTCCCCCCATATTTATGAACAGTTTTGAGAATTTTTTAATGCTGTTATTCTTTCTGCGTCCCCCAGCCTTCTCTCTTTCTAAAATCATCCGGTGATATCCAGTTAAAGAGATTTTGGTGGACAAATAGAGAGCAGACTATATTGCACGTGATAGGTTTTCACAGTTCTTCCAGCAATCTGATTGTTTATGCAATCCATGCAGCTGTATGTGTTCTCTGGCTGCTTTATGTCTTCAGATTGACTTCAGTAAAACTGATTTTAGGTGAAATGTGTCACCAATTTATCAGATTGTTTCCAATGAGTAGAAAATACATATGCCTTTGGGCACAGAGAATTTAAAAATAAGATGATGTGAGCACACAGGAGCAAGCTGTTGTTTGTATGCATTTTTGGCATCTATCTTTGGTTTTGTAGAACTTCTGGCAGATGTTTTGCTGGGTATTAGAGAGAGAGCTGCTTTTAAGACCAACATGAACAGAAGCAAAAGAGGACAAGCTGACCAGATCCAAGTTGATTTGATTCTACCATCTCTGTGACTGTAGGAGATAATGTAAGGAGGAATGAATGGAAGCAATAAGAACTGGTTCTTTTCCTCTGGGAAAAGACTGGCACTATTTCTCATAATCATTGACCATGTTTCCCTCCTCATTTAGCATCTAAAATTTGGGTTTGAGCTGCCAAGATGGACACTCAGCGTCATGCTGCTTTTCTCAGTGTTGTTAATAGGCTCTCAGCATTTTTTGGCACTCTGTTGAAGTCAATTTCTTCTCTACTTTGAAGGAATTTCTACAGGTAGAAAGGCGATTTTGTTTAGTATATATCCTCATCTTTGTTATAGTACTGTCAACTCTAGTACTGTTGAGTGTTTGGCATACTTTTAAGTAATAGTAACAGACTTCCTTCTGATATATGTCCTGTCCTTCTGATAGGTCATTAAAAAGTAGTTTCAAAGACAGGAGCTGGGACTTCAATGTTAAAATGTTGTAAGTGTCCAAAATATTTTTTGAGCGTTATGGAAGTCAGTAGTCATAACAGCAACTAAGAAGTGTTTACTTCCCTAAAAATAATGCACCTTCTTAACAAATTGTGTTCACTGGAAATTGCCAGATCCTTGGTTAAAAGAATGCAGTAGAATTTTGTGCTCAGATCTTCCCTCTGTGCATCCGGAATATTTCTTTATTCAGTAATTATTCAGAAAGTCTCAAGGGGACTGAATCAATAGAATGATTTGGAAAGGATAAAATGAAATAATTGACATCTTTCAGAATAGGTATTCCTCTAACTTTCCCCATAGCCCTGGAATAACACTTTCTCAGCACTCCATTGATGGTTCCTGCCTTCTTCCCTCTTCACCCCATCTTGTGTGTATTCATCTCTCGGCATAGGGTTCAAGCATTTGTGCTTTTCCTTTTTGACAAGGTAGCATCTTAGCAATGTTGACATCCAGATTATGGTAACTCCACTCGATGTATGCAGCCTTTGCAGTGTTGACAGCACTGGATGGCATAATGTTTATTGCCCACGTGCTGTGGACATTTGTAGGCTTCCTTTAGAAATGTCATCAGAGAAGGCTAAGAAGTTTTGTGACATTTCCTTGGAATATTGTCACTTGCTGCTGTTTTACCTTTTCCTTGATTCCTGAAGTTTGCTTTCTCATCTTAATTACAGCAAGTTGAAAGTCTTCATTACACAACCCTGTGCTCTCAAATTTCTTCCTTTACTGTTGTTTGAATATTATGTTACATAGTTAAGTTCCATTTTTCTTATCTCCAGGGCCATCCACAGAGGGTGGTACCTTTCGTAATAAAGGCCAAGGTGCCATTTCAGAAATAGTAAGGGGAATGCTGCCTTCCCTGTGTCCTCCGCAATAAAAAGACGTTTAATACGAAGAAGTAAGTAATGGAAACAAGCTCTGAATCCAGATGCTGGAATTGCAGGTTAATTTTTTGAAAGCCATTTGTAATAAATCAGGCAATTATTCTGCCTCTCTGCATGTTTCCCATGAGCAGCATATCTGATTTATTTAAAATATATACCTCCATAAACTAATTGTGAAATTGCATTGCTGTGCTCCCACCTAGGTACCTTCTGTTAAAGTCCAAGGCACTCATGCTAGGAGGAGATTGCACTAGGAGTCTCTGGATTGGCACATCGGAGCTGTGGGGTGAAGGAGTTGGTGCAAATTCCACATGTGCAGCAGACAGCTATAAAGCCACACAAAACACACCAGTTGATGTATTGAACAGCTGGAAGAAAAATAGCGCTGGCAGCCTGGTGTTTCAACATGTGCTCCCCTGATCGAGTGTACCTTGGGTGCCATTAGCATATCCAGTCTCTGATTCTGAGCTGTTACTCAAAAATCAGGAATAGCAGTGGTTACAGACAGCAGTGGACATGGGCACATTCAGGTTTGCCCTCTGGCTCAGCAGATACAAGGTCAGCGTGGGGCTTGCTTTGTGTCTGAAGCAGAGGTCTTTTGCATGTTGTAAACTGCATTTGCCAGCTTTTGGCATAAGAAGTATTGACTACAAAATGAGGATGTTCTACCAGTGATTTTCAGATGGTGTCACTTTGGTGACATGGCACAGAATGGTGGTCTTCCCCCAGTGAATCTGGCACTCCCAGATTGCTCTTGCCAATGTGCAAGTCAGTGGCTTTCATATTTTTTTCAGAATCTGTCTTGTTTTCTTGCTGCTTGCAAGCACTTAGACATATGATGCTCTTATCATTTTCTTCTGCAATAGTTGTACCCTATCTTGTTTGAACGCTTGGTGTGGACGGTGCTGGTTGCTGCCTGGATCAGCAGTCGTATGTCTTTTCTCTAGTGTTTTAATGCTTTTCTTAGTGGGGTCAAGTTTAAAAAACAAAGAAATGGGGCTGTCAGTTAAATTATCTTCCTTTTTCCAAGGCATGCATTCAGCAGCAAGTCCAAGAAATGTGCAGATTGATCATTGGTGAAATTTTGATACTTTGAATATGATGATCTAAATCACAGAATCATTGAATGGTTTGGATTGGAAGAGACCTTAAATATCATCTGGTTCCAATATGCCATAAGAAGAAGGATAGTACTACTTTTGCAGGGAAGAAGAGCATACTAATGCTTTTCTGATTAGGCTGTGTTTGAGGTCTGGTTTTTTTCCCCAAAAAATTAAATTATTTTTTGAAAAATTTGTTTCTTTTATTTGTTTTTTGGGTTTTTTGTAGGGAGGTTCCTATGAAGGATGCCAAAGAATATGCAGAATCTATAGGTGCAATTGTTGTTGAAACCAGTGCAAAGAATGCTGTTAACATTGAAGAACTCTTTCAAGGAATAAGTAAGTAAATGTTCCATTTATTTATTTACTTGTGATTGTTTGGAGGTCTTCTGAAAATAGCTGTCTGTTTTGGGTCTAAAAGCTTCTTTCCGAAGGACATCAAGAAATCCACTGGGCCAGTAGTATGGCCACTGTTTGTGCAGGTGTAAACTAAGAATGACTTTGAATACACCAGAGCAAAACATAGTACATAAGGGGTAGTCCTGTTCCTTCTAAATCTGTATATAAATCCTGACCTGGGTCACATCTTCTGTTTCAGACCAAGCCTGCTGCAGAGGCGATACTGTTGATCTTATCATCCTGTTGATAAAAACTTAAATGTTGAGAAATGCGCCTGGAGGGCTATGATAAGTAGAAAATAGTCATTGCAGTGGAATCTGTTTAAAAAAAATATTTTCTTTCTAGGTCTTTTAAACAAGATGAGACTGACATTCCTCATGAGGAGAAGAACAAATGACTTGTTCAGTTTGCCTTCTAGGGGTTCCAGTTTTGGTCTCTGGCTGCAAATGGGAAGGACCTTGTGGGCTGAAGGGACCTCAGGAGACCTTCAGTCCAACTTCCCACTCAAAGCAGACTTGATAGTGAATTCAGACCAGGTTGCTCTGGTCATTGTCTGGCTGGGCCTGAGGGCAGAGGTTCCCCAACCTCTCTGGGCAGCCGAGTCCAGTGTTTAAATAGTCCTCACAGTGGCATCCCCCTCAGTGTATCAAGTCAGAACCTCTCCTGATTCAGTTCATGGCCACCATCAGCCATTGTCCTGGATGCGCCTCAGGAAAGAGCCTGGCTCTGTCTTCTTAGCAGCCCTTCCCATAGGTACTGACAGGAGGCTTTGTGGTCCTCCAAAGCCATCTCGTCTTCAGGCTGGACAGGCCCCATTTCCTCAGCCTCTCCTCACAGGGCAAGCGGTCCCACTCCCTGACTGTCTTGGTGGCCCTCCTCTGAGCTTGCGCCAGTTTGTCAACATTTTTCTTGTATCGTGGGGCCCGAAACTGGATGCATTACCCAGCTTGTGTTAGTATCTAGAAGGGGATAACCACTTCACCTGATCTACTGGCTTGGCTCTTGTTGGCATGACTTAGGATGCTGTTGGCCGTCTTTGCTGCCAGGGCACGCTGCTGGCTCATGCTCAGCGTGCCGCCCTCGGGTCCTTTTTTGGCAGAGCTGCTTCCCGGGCAGCCAGTCCCCAGCCTGTCTCATAGCCAGGGGCTTTTCCTTCCCACAAGCAGGGCTTGGCATTTGTCCTTTCTGAACCATATAAGGCTCCTGTTGGCCCATTCCTCCCTCCAGCCTAAGGCCCTCTGAACAGCAGCCCTGCCCTCAAGGGTATTGAATGCAGCTCTGAATTGGGTATCATCTGAGGGATGAAGTGGGTGCATATTTTTTCCTCCTTCAGGCCACTGATAAAAGGTATTAAGCAAGGTACTCCACTTGTAACTGGCCTACAGGTAGATACATACTGTTAACCACTGGCCTTTAAGTCTGATGATCCAGCCAATTTTTCACACAGCTAACAGTCTGCCTGTCTAGAATACAGCATCCCAACTTAGATATACCAGGATACTGTAGGAGAAAGCATCGAAAGCCTTGCTAAAGTCAAGGCAGACAACATCCAATGCTCTCCCTCAATCACAGACCCAGTCATACTATCCTTTAGGACAACCAGGTTGGTTGGACATGGTTTACCCTTGGTAAGTCCATTCTGACTGGTCCTGGTTACCTTCTTCACCTTCATGTGCTCAGAAGCAGCTTCTGAGAGGATTTGCTCCATGGTTTTCCCAGGAAGCAGAGTGAGGCTAAGCAGCCTGTAGATCCATGGCTTGTTATTGCTCTTTTTGAAGACAGATATAGCATTCACCTTTCTTCAGTCATAGGAGACCTCCCTCCTTCTCCACAACCTTTCAAAAACAATAGGGATGATAAAGAACGGCCTTGCAGTGACATTGGCTTGCTCCCTCTGCATCCTCAGGCTTGTATGGATTGAGATTTTTTAAGAGCTCCATGACTTGATCCTCTTCCACTACTGGTGGTTCCTCCTCTCCTTGAATCCTGTTTTGGGGCGCAGAGGCCTAGGAAACAGCATGTCCAGAAACTCAACTTTGTTTCCCTGAAGTCTTCGTTTTATTTTATTTCGCATATTCATAATCAGCTCATATTATCTACCACACTCTGCCTGAGACAGGGCCTGTTCAAGTGTTTGCTTTTCTTGCATGGGATGTATTTGAAATGGTTAATGAGAACCGATATTCCTAGAATACGCTACCTTTCTTTTACCTCCTTTAAAAAAGGAGTGTGTAACATGGCTGTCTGGAGGAACCGGTTCTTCCTTGTGATAGTTTACTTGATTGTCTGCGTCTGATGGTTGTGAATGTTCTCACGGAGGAACTCATCCTTGCCGCGTAATTAGATAATTAGTTTCCGTCTTTGATAGGCAATGCTGCAGCTGGCAGCATACACTGTCTCTAATAATGGATATAATAGACGAGGAAAATCAGCTAAATTAAGTTTTGTATGAACTAGATACCCAGGCAAGTGCACTTAATTCCACAGGCAATTATTTCTATATATAGAAATATTTGATCTCAGTGGATGTACTCGTGACCTTATCAAGTACTCAGCGGAGAGAAAGGAGAGAGTTGGTAGTCTATGTTTATAGAAATATAGTGGAAACCAAGTAAAAAATGGTTAATTAGCAGGAGAATTAATTAGTGTGACTGGGCAGAGGGTGTGGATAACTTTCTGATGTTTTACACCACTTCAGTCTTTGTGCAATGTCCGAAAAAGTCTGTCTATGGCCAAGTTGTACGGCAGCATTTCTGCCTTTTCAGTGTATGAAGTCCCTCTGTGGCCATGTCTCCTACCCTGTTGACTAATTTTATTTGCATGGTGCTCTAGAAGTCATGCTGCAGCTTTAGTTTTGCTTTCATGCTGCCCAAGAGTTCGTGCCCTTCTCTTTGTGCTGCTGTAGAAGGGCACGGTGCAGCTCCCCAGCCTCTGAACAGGGGGACAGCAACTTCTGTTGACCTTGGATCTTGTAGGTAGACTGTATGTGTTGCCTACTTTACAGCCTGGATTTGGAAGGATATTCCAACATGCGTGGAGAATTTCTCCATTAAAAACCTTCTTGAAATTGATACCCCAAACAGAAAGGGTAGACTACATTTTAATTTAGCTAAAAAATTTACCTCCTTCTTGCTTATGCTTTTCATTTCCCAGGGGTGTTTTAACATAATCATTTTTCCTTCGTAAGATGTCTAACAACTGTCTCCTTTCCAGGGAAAATGTTGTGAATGGAGTGAAATAGTATAATGGGAAAAAATTACTCAACATAATGATATAAAGAAGGCAGAAAATAAAAGGGGAACTGGGATGTTTTGCTGACAACCAGCTAAATCTTGGAAAAATTATAGAGATTATAGACAGATCACTTCATTTCTAAGGTTATTATATTACACTATTTTTGAAAGATTTTTAAAAATAAGTTTCTCTCAGGATTTGAGGATTTGACTGCTTTGAGGGATGTCTTAATAACACAGTCTCAACACAAATCCATTGTTCTTAATCCTTCTCAAGAAAATACAAGATGTGAAAGACTAGAATCAGTAAAAGTTTCTGGTTTTTTTTGAAGATGGGGCAAATCTGGCAGGAAAGGGATTCTGCAGTCAGTGTACTTGGGCAAACAAGGCTGAGGAGGCAGACTGAGCACAAGAGTCAGCAAAGTTGGTGCTCTCTGCGCTGGAGAGTTTTCACTGAGCTGCGTAATGGGATGCAGCTCCTGGCTGGCTGTTGTACCCCTGTGATTTCAGATGGCAAGCCACTACACTTACCCTGGTTACATTTAGCAGCCCCTGACTGAACGCTTGCTGTGATTGTGAAACATCATGTGGCTGTTTTATTTTTCTGTAAACAAGAAAAGCATATTTTTAGTACAGTTGTATATTCCCCACTTGGGCTAAATTTTTCCCAATGTCTTTCTTGAAAGGTTTTTGACATAAAAAGGGCTTAAGATTATAGTGGTTTTTCATGTGTTCCAGTAGTTCTTTTTTAATAGCTGAGTGTCTTGTAGGATCAAATGTTATTAATTTTTTATTCCCAGCCTTAGAAAAATCATAGGCACAGCAGCTCCTTGTCGCTGGATTATACTTCAGCAACAGCAAATATGCCAGGAATGTATTATACGATAGCAGTATAATACAGTATAAAGTTGTGCCTGTGCAGGGGATCATACCAGTCCTGTATTGCCCCTTCTTGGCTGCAGGGCTTTAGTCCACTGACCACTGCTTGTGCCTGGGAAGGCATCTCGCCCATTAAAACTGACTGCTTTTCAATGACTAAACAAGCTGCCCCAAGTGTGCTGTCATTTAGTAGCAATCACACCCTTGCAATTTTCAGGCACGAGTTCATTTAACAACTCAAATAAGCCGTAATTACCATATTCAAATCTAGTACACGCCCAGCTATTTCTCTTCAGCGTGTGTATTGCCTGTTACCTTAGTGTGAAGGTGCCCCAGACAGGAAAGGGAAGATTACATAAAAGCCATCCTCTGTAAATGATAGAGCCGAGTCTGTACCTCCCAGGTTAATACCAGTCTGCGTCAGTAGGTCCAAGGGTAAACAGGCAGTGGGACGAGTAAGCCGCTAAAGAATACCTTGCCAAGTGAAATAGAAATAAACTTGTGCTTCAACAAAAAAATAAATGATGGGCATGCATTGTTGTGTTGTGTTTTTTTTTTTTTTTTTTTAAGTCTGGCAAATGTTGGGAGATTGGTGTGCTACCAAAGGGGGCAAGATTGAAGCATTTCAGCATCTTCTGTTGAGGGTGAGAGGGAAGTGAGGAATACGATTATCAGAATCACTCTATGGAAAGTGTGTAAAGAGTTGTTAGCATGCTTGGTCTTACTGATGTTAGTACTATGAGAAGGAGAGAGAGGCTGATGTTTAAAAATCCAGCTAAGGGTGCTCTTCCTAGATGAGGCTTCCTAATTAAAGCACAGAGTTTCTGTCTCAGTATAAGACCTTTCATGTGGTAAATGCTCAGTTATAAATGTATGAAGCTATTGATTTCTGATGCCTTGCCAGCAGCTTGTATATTGAATATTTAATGTAACCCAAATACTTGTTTCCTAGAAATACTGGGAAATTAAAAAAAAACAAACCCAGCCTCTAGAGTTCACAGTTTAACCAGCTGTATACTGGACAAACTAGAGAGGAATGTGTGAAATGTCTGTCTCTGTAAGGGGGAGGGATCCTTTCCAGCGGACATTCAATGTTTGCACTGGCTCAAATGGACTTGGATGGGTGGAATTGCAGATGGACAATTTTTGAGCTTTGTGGAAGACGAGTTTGGTGTTTTTCATCCTGTTATCTGCTGATGCATGGATATCTGTGAACTACTGTAAAGAGGTCTATGAAAGACATTTTAAGAAAAGCAAGTACATTTATGTTGCAAAGCAATTCACACATGCTGTTTTTAAGGCAGCCCAAGCTCATAACTGAATTTTTGTAGGGGGTGTTCACCTGCTGTGAAAGGATGGAAAAACATTGCACTAAATTATAAGTATTCGAGATTGTATTCTTTACGGTTTATGCTCCCCATATTTCTAGGATTAGTTCTCCTCTTGCTTTCAAATTTTAATAAATGGAGCAAAACTTACTGGCCTTTGGACTACTCTTAAACTTGTGAGGTCCTGGATTTCTCTCCAACCATAGGAGAGCTCTTCAACATAAACTAGTTAATAAACCAAAACAGCCCAAAGTTAATTACAGCAGGACCTCAAATCGAGGTTGGATCTCTTAGTAATTAAAGTCATTAGGAATTCTGTTGTTTACTTTAATGCATGTAAGATTTAAATCCTGGTGGGTTTTTTCTTTCCTGCAGATTTTAATTAAATGGGCAAAATTTAATTGTATTGCTGCTTCCCCTAGCAAGAACTTCAGTGTCAGCAATCTATGCTTTTGCTTTAAAAAAAAAAAAAGCAGCTTTTTTTTTCCTTGCGTGGAGATGCTATTAGATGTGCTATTTAGAAGTATTAAAATAATTGCGACTTAACTCTGTTTAGTTATGCAATATCCTTTATTGTAAATATGTGCTACCTTGCATGAAAACTTACAACATGAAGTAAACAGCAGTCGTCTCTGTCAGTTGGGGAAATCCTGCTTCACTGCAAGTACGGGGGAGAAAGAGAAACTGGAGACTGACTAGTGGGCCAAGCTTTCTAAACTGTGTGAGACATACTGGGAACTTCTGAAATACCAGTGAAACTGGTTTCAAAGGATGAAGGGATTTGGGGAGATAAGACATGTGACTGTCATAAGTCCTACAGATGCAGAAGGAGTCTTGTATGCAAATGCCAGAATTGTTGGATAAGATGTGCCTGCTTCATTCTGCCATGCCTTCACGGATGGCTGTGCTTCATTAATCAGGTTTATAGAGAGCAATGCTTTGCAGGGGCTCCCCTTGCTGTGATACAGCCAGCAATTTTAGGAGGAGGTTCTGGCCATTGTACCACTGTTGTACCACTACTTGAAGAAGCCTGCCTTTTCTCAGGTGAGCCACAGCAGTCACATCGTCAGGCAGCTCGGCGGCTGTCAGGCTGCTGCTCTGGAGCCAAGTGAAATGGATTTCACATCCTGCACTAACAAAAATCTCCCCTTCCTCCAGTCCCCTAAAAAAAAATCGAAGTTGTACACGATTTTCAGACAGAGAACAGATGGGACAAATGCGCAGAAAGCCATTGTGCAGCACCATGATGTCTTGCCTCTTACCCTTAGCAGAATTGTTGTAGTTGTGTTAGATGTTAGGACTGTGCTCCTTTTGGGCTTGAACTTCATCATCTGGATGTGCCAGCTCAGGTTGATCACATCAGATCTGTTTTCCTTTCCACTGCACACTGAATGAGTATCTGTTCAATGCACTGTTGTGTTTGTCCCTTTGTCAGCATGGTAACCAGTTGGGTTTTTTCCTTACACTCATCTTTAAGGCTGTTTCCAGCCTTCCAGGCAGTCTTGTACAGGTCAATAATGAAACCAGTTTAATATTAAAAAAAACAAACAAAACCAAAAAGTCCAACTCCAAGCCTGATTTATCTGAGCTAATGGATGTCACAGCTTATAACTGGAGCATCACATGCACAAAGGAACAAAGAGAGCAGATTTTATTACTGTGATGATGCATCCTGCTTCCAGCTGCAGCAGAGCAATCCCCATCTGCCTGCCTTTGAGCTCTGCTCGCAGAGCTGTCACCCAGTCCCTGTTGTCTCTCCTGCTTCCCTGCTCCAGTTTTCATTTTTCTCCCTTCCTATTTTGTTTACCTCTTGTCCCACCCTCCCATTTCCCAATCTCTTTACCTCTGGCACTCTCAGAACCACAACTCACAGAGTGCTGATTAATCTCTACATTAACAAGTCTCAGATTGAATAGCAGGAGTTGGAACTCTACCAGGCATTGGAGAAGACTCTGACCTTCATCCTGGACTGCCTCAGCCCAACTCAAACATGCCAGAAAGGAGGAGATGCAATTGATTTAGTGCTTCCCACCTGTTAACCTGGATGGCTCACTTCAGAACCACGACAATTTCTGTAACCCTCCATTTGAGCAGTCTCTTGTGATGCTTATTATTTTACACACCATGGTGTGTTTACTGGAATGAGATCATGGAGGACACCAAGACCTCTGCAGGAATGTGTAGACGTGCATGTTTACAAACAGTTTTGTTGCACAAAATCTGTGCAAAGTGGTCTAAACATTAGTGAAATGAAACCAAAATATATAATCAGATATTTAATTAATACAAATGCAAAATCTGATTTTTAAATTGTAGTCAGCAGATTTCACTCCATAGAAATATCAGCAATGGGAACCATATGGAACTTTTGTAGTGTCTCAGTGATAGTATATCCCTAAGTTCCTCATTTCACCAGTTCAGCTGCAGAGTTCTTAGATAAATATATGCGCATCTGTTTTTATCTGTGCGATTGACCGTTTCATCTGGAACCCTAAGACGTGCTGGTGGTGGTCTTTGGCAAGCTGGCTAGTTGTGTCCTGCTCTGCAGAATGGAGAAAAGACTCTATTTGTGGTCCAGTTTGTTGTCTTTAAGTTAAGCAACAGAAGATTTCAATCTCTCATGGACCTTTTGAGCTGACTCTGTCTTAACAGAGCAGTCATCGGTTTGAAGAGGAATTGTCTTTATTTATTTATTTCTTCAGCAGGAGAATTGCTGGGCTGGATGTCAGGGCACTACTGCTCCTTTCTGACATCAACTGCATGAAAGCATAAATTAACAATGCTGTAGGTTATCTAATACAGGGGTATTTTTTATTGCTCTGGAACAGAGACTGTGTATGCTAGCGAGATACACATTTTAAATGAGTATATACTTTCTAAAATTAATTCAGTTTGTGACCTCTGTTGATCCTGACTCCGTGCCAGCTATATTTGAGTTGGTGTCAGCAATATCGATGCTATATTTATCAAGAGCTGAATGACAAGATGCGATGATCACGGTGCTTTTAGGTAGCAGTAGTGATTGTGCTGGGTTAGAAGCAGGAAGCGTAGATGCAGACTCAGCATTTCGCTGCTCATCCTTAGCGTTCTACTGGTTAAACCTTTCTCTGTTACAGCGTCTGCTGTGAGCCTAGCTGTCAAGGAGACCCAGGGAGAGACAATCGGTCAAACAGATTTCTGACTGATTATTTTTTTCCACTTCCCCTGACCCTTGGTGAAAAATCACTGTATAATTTGCTGTGGAGCTGGTTCTCAGGCGTTAGACTGAGTTTTACTCCCCCAAGAAAGTTACTCCTGTCAACTGCGCATCAGATGGTAAAAGATGCTTGGGCAGGGATAAGTCTTGTTACTAAAACTAAAATGATTTAACTTGATGGTTTAATAAATCTGGAAATAAAAGAAATAATAAGTGAGAGAAAACTCGCCTACTAAAAAAAATATTCTCAACCCTGAAAAACTTTTAGACTGTTTAAAGCTTTATTTCCTTGTATTGAATTCAAGGGGGGGATATCCAAGCAGCAGAAGACATGGCTAGTTAATGACAAACAGTACTTAAGTTCAAAGGCCAGAATAACTAATCAGCAAATATTATGTCTAGAGGTTTTTTTCTCTTTATTATTTGTAGTTGTTATCTGTGTGGTTTTTATCGTTTTGAGAAATGAAATAAATCAAGGTGATTCTTAACGACATATATCGTGTCCTGGTCTGAACTGGACAAAGTGCTTGCTGCCCTTGAAGCCTGCTATGTTTTTGCTCCAAAGATAAGCTTGCCTGCTTCTTTGCGTACACCTCAAGAGTAGTGTAGAAAAGACGTGAAACTCACAAGAAATATGAAACACTGAATGAAAAACAAATAAGAGGACTTGTAAAATGAAAGTTAGGCTGGTTTACAAGTTCTTGTCTTCCAAACTTACTGTTAGAAGAACCAAATGTTTAGCAAGTACTTGCTTAATGGTATGTAATGGAAACCATGTCTGTAGATTCCAACTTTTTTAGCTACATTGTGCTCTGAGTCAGATTGACAGGGTTTTATTTTAGCTGGGACTGAGTTGGAAGCACTTTGGAAATAGTAGGTACCGAATGCAGAAGTTCTCTCCAGGTCTCTACAACAACAGTGTTACCTTCTTGGAAAGCCTCTCACAGATATTATGTTCTTCATATTCTCTGGAGTTTTAAGAATTACTGGATTCTCTTTATCTCCAAACAAAGCCAACAGAACCAATGCATGTAACAACTGGGTCTATAACCACCTATTCTGCTTTTTATTTTACTTTGGAAGGGCACTTACAAACATGAAGTCCAAACATAATGTAAGCAGGGTGTGAAGTTGATGTTTTAGTGACGTAGAGTGCAGCATTGTAATGTCAGTGCTTCTGCATGCCTCAGCCCTCAAGATAGCTGTTTCTCACTCTGTTGGACCAAATACAGTATCTTTAGCTTAGTAATGTGAGGAATTTTCCCCCTGTCATTCAGTTGTACAAACACCCAAGATTATCTACTTCAAAAGTCACACTTTTGTTGCATAACATACCTGTTCAGAACTGACCGAATAAGAGAGGTGAAATTTTCATGGGCTTGACCAAAGGTAATTTAGGGACAAGTTTTACAGATGCAATTTTGCTGTTTGATTTTATTGGGATTGGATTTTAGCTGTATGCTTTTAACTCTCCCTCCCACAACCACCCCCCCAAGTAATTTGTAGGGCTCGGCTTCAACATAGGTACATAATTCATAGAACATTTGGCAAGAGAGAGCTGTGAATAAATGCAACAAAGGATGGGGAAATCTAAACTGTAAAATCCACCTGGATTATGATGAGCTGTTCACGGGAACTTTATGCCCTCTGAAAGTGGCATATAACAAAGAAATGTTAAATATTTTAACTCTTGTTATTTATCATGGGTAATAGTAAAACCAGGAGTAATTAATAGAAAGTAGATTCAACTTCAGAAAAAATTTCCAGCAAATCCACAAGGTAATGAGAAAATATGTTACCATGACTGTAAGCTCTCCAAGATACTGATGGAGAGATCACTCAACGGGTTTAATGGAAAAAACAGGCCCACACCAGAGACAGAGGATAGATGGGACCTGGAAGGATCTTGTTTTTCCATTTATAATTCTAATTATTAAGCACATTGTATGTTGTCCATGAGTAGGAAGCCAGTCAGACAAAAGATGCAGCGGTATGAAAAGGGCACACAGGGGAGGGAGTTGGAGCAGTGCCTTCTGCCCCAGGAGAGATCTCTAGCTCTCCTGTGATGGCTGAAATTCTTTCAAGCACTTAAAATAATCACCTCATAAGATGATTAAAAAGTCAGGAGAGGTTGGGGGGTGGTGTGGTGTTAAGTAATCAAAGCTGTCAACTGAAAAGACATGGGGACCCCTCAAAGGAGGGAGGGATTCACTGAAAAGAACAGATTTTTTTTTCTTTTTCAAGTATAGGCAGCATGTGTTTAGTTGCAGTGCTCTGTAAAACTCTAGTGTACAAGGACTAAATGCCATGCAGATTTAGGACAGGCAAAATCTTGTTAAACTAGCACCATTTGCATTTAAGTAGAATTAGCAGAGAGCTGAGAATTTTTTCTTTCTTAGTTGTAAGGTGCTCAGTGAGATAACTGTTCTTTTTAAATACATGGATAACATAATTTTGGTGTACTTCATGCATTCTCGATAGCCATGTTTCATGTATTTTTTTAAATGTGAAAATCTTCTTTCATAAGCAGGACGCAAGGAAAAAGATTCAAGGTACACAGGAGACAGTTATTTTCTGATGAAGTTTCACAGATGTAATTCTTATGCAAGCTAACTCATCCTAACTGCTATCTACATGTGTTCTTACTACATCAGGAAAATTGAATTCACTGTCTCCTCCTGTGTTTCAGGTCGGCAAATTCCACCCTTAGATCCTCATGAAAATGGTAACAATGGAGCAATCAAACTTGGAAAGCAGACTTCACAGACGGGTAGGCGGTGCTGCTGACCCAACTTGATCTTTTTAGATTTACTTGAAAAACAGCACCATTTGCTTTTTTTTTCCACTGAGAAAGGACTTCATGGTCTCAGTGACGTGGCTCCTTATCTTGAAAGCAGTAATTTCAATACTTCCCATGAGCAATAATGCAAGGACCAGAAGCAGAAACCTTTACTTCAAAGGGATTTTGCAAAACTGAGTTGGAAAATCCTCTCTAATATCCTGTCAAAATTACGTCAAAGTACTCTGATTCTCTGTTTAAGCCAATGACTGTTTTTTTTTAATAAAAAGATCCTTTTATATATAAATTTTAGATTTGCTGCAAAAACTTCTCTTCTTACATCGCAAAGTGGACTTGCCATGTTTTTAGAGTTTTCTCTGTAATAATAGGGTGAAAAAACCCCATAAAACCTGAATTTTGGCTTACAGTTTCTCTGCTGTCTTTCTAGCTGGACTGTGCTTCTGTATTTCTCTAAGTCTGTAGCTTCATCTCATATTTTCAGTAAACATCAGCAAGAAATGGACTGAATTTGCTAACTAGAAAAAAAATGGATCCAAAGGATGAGCGAGTGCAATTTTTACAGGCTAGAAGTCAAAATCTGTGTCAGGAGGTGCTGTGTATGTGAAAGAAGGACTTGTCATGAAGGAGACTGCTGGACCCCGTGCAGTTCCCAGTCCGCTCCGGAAAGAAGTGAAGACGCAGCCACTGTGCTTTGCCTGGACTGATTCCCTTTCCAGGGCGTAGGCTTCATTAATTACTCAAATTGTAAAAAAAACATAAATGCCAGCTTTATCTCCGCTACTTACCAAGTTTCCTACAAATCTGTGCCCCGTCTCTGGTCAAAGATGCCACTTCCCTGGTTTCTAGAAGAGTGCCACACTGCCCCACTCCTTCGTGGTCTCACTGCAGTGCTCCAAGAAGCCTTCAAGTCGGAAGAACGGTATTTCTGTACAAAAACAGCTTAAGAGAGCACAATATAATTTGGGGTTAAAGGCTGGAATCTAATAAAACAAACCTGAGTGTTTCTTTACTAATGCAATTCTGTGAATTTGTGGAGTGACTCCTCACCCAAGTAGGGATGCAGTATGGAAGACCCACTGCATGATACCTTTGAAGCTTGATGCGCTTGAAAATACAGTATAAAAAAAAAAAATCCAATAGGTGGTTATGAACTAGAGAAAATGTAAAACTGTGTGCGTTCTCCACTTCCATCTTTTATGAATGTGTGTGACTGAGATGATAAAATACAAATTTATCTTCATCAATTTAATTGGAAATCAGAACTAGGGTAAGAATGCAGGCTTCAAAACCAAAGCCCAGCCTGCATTTCACAACATTAATTTGTTCTCTTATGAGGAAAATTAACCTCACTGCACATTCGTTGGAGGACTTCTGAAAAGCAAACAAAAGGGAAAAACAACTTTTCACAGTAAATCATGAACAGGCAGGCTAGAGCTGGGTTTCCGTGTTTATACATAAAACCCAGACCTTATTGCTTGGTTGTGATTGCTTTGATAAAATGGCACTAATTATTAGGGATTGAAACAGAGCCAGATGATATCAACAGGTACATTTCTTTGTCTTCAGAGGGCTTGAAGTAGTTATAGGTGGGAAATGTTCCACCAGATTTTATCTAAGAATCTAAGCTGCATTGTTTTTTCACATAGAATCCATTTCTCAGATATTTTAGACTCCTTTGGAAACACTCATACTTGAAAATATGCCCTTGGATAATACACAGACTCAGACAGCTACCATGAGAAAGGATATTTCAAGTAAACTTTCAATTGTCACCTGTGCTGATATATGATCCACGTCGCTGCTTCATTGCAGCAACTATTTGACAGATAATCCAGGGTTATTTAAGTGAAAATTCAGCAACCACCATTGTTGATAGTTGGCGAGGGAGACAGGCTGCTTTAGGGAACATTTCATCCCATCCTAGTACAAGCAAGTCTGCCATGGGTGCCTGGCTCTTTCAACTGGCTCTGGAGGGAGAGGTTAACCTGGCCTTCAGCGCTAAAGAAATATCAAACTTATCAACATCACAGATTCATATAATTTATGGGATCTATGATCCAATGCTGCAAGAGATCTGGTTCTTCCTAAATAAAACCCAGTAAAAGGCTAGACCTGTTACCAAGAAAACAAGGTGAGATCGAACCCGTGTTTTTAAAGGTGTCATAAATTTTAGTTCAACATATAGTAGTTACGCATAACTGATTTTTAAGCTTTCATAAATCTTTGTGGTATATTTCTTTTTTTTTTAATGTGACATCTCAAAACTCATCAAACCCTACTTGAGATGTCTGGAAGTTTTGTAAGACAATTCTGTGAGTACCTTGTATACTCTAATTTATGCTAGAACTGGTAGTTGATGCTGATCTGTATGGAATAGATATTGTCTTGAACAGCCAGCCCTCAGAGCTGCTGTTGAGCTGTATGTGAATGAGAACAGGTTTATGAGTTGTATGTTAAAGTAGTTTAAAATTGGAAGTTGTTACAATGGATCTCTGGCAGATTTTAAAATTCAAATGCTGGCTAAATAGGCTCGAAGATATTTTTGCATTTGGTGGGCCAAATCTAAATCACCTTGTTCTGCTTTTAGTCAAGGAAAAGATTTAAATGAATAAGGATTCTGATTCTATAAGTTCTTGAGATTTGGGTTATGGTGAGCTTCAGTAGGGAACTCTGAAGTCACAGGTGAAAAAATAACAGGCTACTGTGCTGTGCAGAGCAGCTCGCCCTTTTTTTGAAGACAGGGCTCGCCTTCGACAATGATGTTGCCTCTCTGCTGTTCGTCAAAGCTAAAGTGCAGCTTTAACCTGCCTCTTCAAATAGGGGAACGGTTTGTTTTAAAAACTGCGATTTTCAAATGTAAAATTCATGATTTCTGCTTCCTTTTGTTGCCTGCGTGGCTTGGAAAGTACCACCACCCTTCATAAACAGCCAGAAAAATGACATACAAAAAAACCCCAAACTCAGAGTCAAAAGTTTCAGCAGCAACTGGAATTCCTCTTAGTAGTTAATGGCTGGTGAAAAGCTAAATTACTGTACAGGAGCACCTGACTCTGTAGCTGATCTGCTCCAATAATAAGAATAATAACAGTAACGCTGCAGTTCTGGGTTGGCCAGCTGCTGCTGGATTTGTCCAAGATTGGTTTTCTCAAGAGAGCTGGCAGTAGGACTGAAGCACAGGCTGCAGTGCCAAGGATGTTTGGTGGAGCTTGTTTGCACCGTGACTCAAGACTGTGACTGTCCAGCAGTGGGTGACTTGCTTTTCTGGCTTGTCATGAACTAGTTTAAAAACAAGATTCCGAAGGAACTAGTTTTCATATATGCTCTGCATATGTGTGTGTATATAAGTACAGTTTTATATTGTTATGCTGACATGTAGTGTTTTTTCACTATGTCTGGTTCTCATATACTGCACATTGTATTCTGTAAGTACATTTTTTTGTTAATGGTCATTTCACCTTTATGAACTTAAAGTTACGGATCAAAGGTAGCAAGAAGATGGAGAGACACATAGGTACAATTGTTGACTTGCCATTCTTATGCATGAAAATGGCATATGATAGAAAAAGTTTGTCTTGCAGACTGAGAAATCTAAAAAAGGCCATTATTATCCAAGAATTGGGACTCAGAAGTAATAAAGTTACTCTCAAAAAAAAAAGAAAAGAAAAAAAATCTATTATTTTTGTTCATGGTACAGCAGGTCTACCTAAAGTACTACAGTGTGACATGGGTTTGTATCACTACCTAGAAAAGTTACCTGTCATCCCTTGTCTTCACTAATCCTTCATGGCACGTGGTGATACGCGTGACTAGATAGATACGTGCGAGCACTCTAACTATAATCAGACCTTTTCAGTATGGTGATGATATATTTTACTATCCTACCCTTAATTATTTAAACCAGAGTCAGTGATAAATTGTAAGTTTAAAATCACCTGCTAAGTACTCTTCCTGTGTTTTGTTTATATAAGGGCTTTGACTGGGCTGGACCCACTCGCTTCATGTATGGGATGCTGCAATCTGTTAATACTTTACCTTCTGTTTTACATATTAATTGTATCATACCTAATAATATTTTTTTGCCCTAAAATGTAGTTTTTGTGGTTTATTTAACCTACAACGATTAACGACAATAAATGTTTGAAATACCTCTGATTTGGGGATGTCTCTGGTTTCAATAAAGCAGAACAAAACAGGTCCCATTTTTCACATCATTTCTCTTGAAAAAGGGCTGTCTGCAGTCTGTGGATTGCTTACCTGGGATTTAAATGCTGCTTGAAATGTGTGGCTGGCCTTTTAGCAGAAACTGAATGCATTCCTGGGGGATGCTGCAGTGCAGGTAAACTTTCAAAAACCAGAAAAAGATTATCTGAAAATCCTGTTGCTAAGTTATTTGATTTATCCATTAGAAGAGAGGTACCTGGGTGGCCAGCATCAACTTGGAAATTTACAATAGTAGCTGTCAGTAAAAAGTGAGTTTACAGTTACCACTTGCTTTTAATAGCAACCATGGCTACTATGGCTTATAAGACACTTCCTCTTTTGTATGTTTTTATTTTGATGGTACATTTACTTTGTTTTCCTACTTTATGTCCCTCAAACTTGTCTTTAGGAGTTAAGAATTAACACTCCCTTAAGAAGTACGCAGTATTTCATACCTCTTAGTGCTATTGTTTCAAGAGGTCTTTTTGCACCAGAAGTTTTTTGCACTGTGGCTCATATTTTTGCACTGTCTGGTTCACATTTTGAAAGTGGTTACCACAACTATGAGGACTATGAATAAAGGGTTGGTTTTTTTTAAGGAAAAACAGGTTTTTGGAGTAAGGCTTTTGTAACTACCGTGATAAATTCAATGCACACCAGTACACAAGAAGCAGAGTAACTCAACAGCACAGAACACCATTTCTCTATGTAAGGAAAACCCAGTATTTCAAAGGGGATTACATAGGTTCTGAGTTTTGTTACTGCTTGAAGATACCCGGCAGGATCTGTTCCCTGCTTTAAAGCATTTATAATCACATTGAAAAAATTACGTATCCTATCTCCAGCTATATGTAAATAAAAATGAACCCAGGTACATAACCGTAAACTGTAAAAGGAGATGTACTTAATTCAAGGAAAGCCTAAGTAAGCCCCTCTTAACTATTGCCAGTGTGCTGGAAAATCAGAAGTGAATGCTGTTTTTCCTTTCAGTGTGGAAAGAGAGTTGTGCCTCTCGATGGATCAGTCCTTGCATTGTCAATGGGATGTTTTACATGGCTTGGAAGTATGTTCTTGTAGTGCTTTATGTTAGTTTAGAGTTGAATTTAGCAATGAGAGGAGAGCTGTACAATTCTCTGGAAAATCCTCTGCTTTCCTTTTGAAGACTGAAGATTGTGTCTCGGGGTACTTAAGGAAAATTATTTGACATTTCGGCCTTCAAAATCTTCACAACAGCAGCTTCAGCCTTTCTGCAAAGAGCAACATAGGACACCCTGCTGTGATCTCCTGAGCACTGTTCTGAAATCAGGACAGCAAGGTTGATGAAATAGCCTGTGTATCTACTTCATATCTCCACCCCCTCACCCAGTCTGTACAAGTGTTTAGGCTGCTACCAGGTTTGTGAAATGCCTTCCTTTCCTGAAAGGAAAACAGTAAGCTGCAGGATTTTTTTTCTTTTCTTTTTTTTTTTCCTCCTCAATGTTGTTTTACACAAGGCTACAGAGTAATTTTCTTAAAAGCGTTAAAACACTCATGGGAGGATAGAGTGGCTAAACGTATTTGTACGAATGCCTCCATTCATTGGTGCAGGTCACTCCCTAAGGACTCGGTGTCAATGATGGGATGCATTCATGTGTAATGGGGTTCTTGACCATTAATAAGATGGGCTTTTGATTACATCCATTTTTTAACAGCTGGACCAGTGCTAACCGCATTGCTTGATATAAATGCTCTCTCACTATCCAAAAGTAAGACTCTTCACTAGAAACTGTAAAAGCAATAGTTGACCGCATTTAGCAGGTTAAGATGAGAAGGAATAAGTAATAGCATAATGTAGCAAAATATAGCCTTTTTCATGTCTGAAAAATCTGTTTCAGATGGGTTTCTTCTCTCTCGATTAAGCTCTGTAAGAAGAGTCCTTATTGCACAATGTCTGTATTTTTACACTTCTCATACTACTATGTGGGTCTTGATGCAGATTAGTTTGCGTTATCACTTACCACTGCTGTGTATTTTGTAGGAATATATACAGGACAGGCTCATGATATTAGAATTCATAATCACTGTGTTTTCAATAGATATGGTGTGGAAGTGTTACTGAAATTGTTTTGTAACACAGTTGTTGTGAAAACTTGAAGGTAGTACACTGGCAGAACTTGAAGTGTAAGAGACCTGTACTAACTTGCAATTAACAAGTTTTTAATAAGATGTCATTATTCAGTGCAGGGAAGTCTAGCACTAGGGTGGAAAAGAATTTTGAGGCTTCTGGTTAGGTATTAAACATTTATCAGCTTGAGAAGGATTTCTTTTTTCTGGCTGTTAAATTACTCCAGCCAAAAATCATTTTTATCCCTGAGACTCCCTGAAGTATTTAAAAACAAATATGCTTTCTTTGAAAAGCACTGACCTTGTTTTCTCAAAACCTCACTGAGAACCCGAGCTTTATCTTTCTCATCATCTGTCAAAAGTTCTTTGAGACACACCTTATTTATGATGAAACACTCAACCTTTCTGATTGCCAGACTTCGAGAATTTTAGAAAACAAAAATGCATTTTCCCCGAAGTCCATTAATTCACATTTATTTTACCTAGTCGGTGCCATTCCTGCTCTCTCCATGACAGTAAAATACATGTTTAAATAAGAAGATAAATACCTAACAACTAAATCCCTGTTCCCCTACAGCAAGTAGAGTACTCTGGGGAAATGATCTGTTACAGACTGAGAGAGAGACAATCCTTAGGCTTCTGATTACTTATTGACAAGTACCAATCAATAAGGAAGTTAGCTTACATGTCTAAGAGATGCCCTTGAGGAAAATGAACATCACGTTCCTTCCTCTTTGTCAATATAGCATGACTTGGGGGGCAAGCGATAACATTGCTGTTACTGACTTAAAATAAATAAAAAATGAATAAGAGGATAGTAACAGTTTCTATTCACTTGTTTAATAGGGTTGAAATGTAGGTTAAGCACCTTCTAAAAGAAATCCCTGCTTCCTGTCATCTTCAAAGAATCTGGCTGCTTTGCTGACAAATATATGTTGGGAGTTTTCACAGAGGTTTAGCAAGAAAGAGCAATGGCTGCAACCTGGATGACACAGTGCATTTCAAAATCCCTTTCTAATATTCTAGCTCTGCAAAAAATCAAGTCATCAGCAAACCTAGAGTCACTACCAAATATCCAAGTTCCTGTCTGTGTTCATCACGTGGGACAATTTTGCACTGCAGGTATTTACCAAAAAAGCAAAAAATGTGCAGTAGGAATCTAATAAGAGCCCTCAGAAAGATGTTCAAAATAAAGACTTAAATTTTCTGTGCTATTTCTTGAGACAGTCAGGAACCCAAATGAGAATGAAATAGCTTTCCTGGCCCCATTCCCTTTAGAGATACCATTTGTTCTCTGAGTTTCACCACACTCTGTAGGTCATTCCTGGTTCTTAGGGAAAATTTGCTTTCAAGGTGGCAACCTGAACCGCCTGCTGGCACCTAACCAGCTCTCCTCCTACAGCACAGCCTTTAACACCAGAATGGTTCTCCCCACAGTCACAGTAAGGAGGGACAGAACTCTTATTAGCAGCTGACGTTTCTAATGGAGGTGACTCAGTTTCTTGGCAGTTTTGAATACAAAGGAGGCTTTTGAGATATGCTGGAAATATGAACTCATAATGATCTAGGAAAGGGCTCTCAACAGATAAACTTGCTTCCTTGTGACAGAGATACCAGAAAAGGAAGGGGGGGGGCAGTTATAAGTTTTTCACCTTGGTCTTTTTTTTTTTTTAATGTTTTTATGAGGTGAAATTTCTGGAGGGGAAGTAGGTTTCTTGAAATGAGAACAAAGCCAGAATGTCGCGTTGATTACAAAATTCTGAAGAGGGAAAACAGTATTTAGAACTGAGAAGAAGGGACAAACAACATGATGATGTCCTACCCTGGAAGATACTCTTCATGGTGGGTCACAACCCCATCAAGGTGACAGAGGAGGAACAAAAGTGATGTCTGAAATGGAAAATTTGGATTTAGGGTAACAAGGAAATCACATTATAAATGGTCAAAGAGTGCACATACATGCATTATGCCATGTTAACATCGTTGTTACTTGAGAACCCTAGCTAAAAATGAGCGTAAACAAATACAAGATTAAGAGTGCAGCAGGTGCCTAGACTCCACCTGTAAAACATGATACTATATCTTTACCTGTGGGTATGCCTGAATTTACATAGTACAAAGTCCACTGAATAAAAGATGATGCCCATTCACATAGTCCATGACACACTGGTTACTGAGTTGGAGCCCTGCACAATGGGCTTTGGCTAATACATTCCAGTGCACCTACGTAGCCACCCTGCCCGCATGGTTTAGCTTTTCATGAAGCTTCATTCTGGCTGAACGAGGTCTTGGAATGATGGATAGTTTTGCACAAAAAGGAGAAATTCATCCAGAGAAGACTAAGGAAGAAAGGATGAGGTGGTGATAAATGTACCCAAGTAGATTTGCATTGACTGATTTAACCACAGCATGTAGTATGTACTTAAGTACTTGCTGCTGGGAGTATAAAGGCTTTACAATAACAACATCCATCACTGAAAGATAAAATGGAGGGATTTTTATTTTATTTTTCCCAGGAGGAAACTGATGCCTTAGAAAATCCACAAGACTTGAGTCATTGAGTCATCACTGTCAGCAGGCATGTCTTTCAGACACCTCGCCTCATCTCGCTGCAAATCACACACTGGTGAAAGATGCATACCATGGCAGAAAATTGCACCCTTCCTTGTGTGATAGACACAGTTTAAAAAATTACAGGGCCTGAAGCAACTACCAGATTAGAAGGAGAGCCTCCATCTGAGAAGCCTGTTTCGCATCACATCGGTGACAGCAAGGTGAGGATGTCTGGGAGCTACGGGTTTCAAAGCTCTGGGAAAGTGGTTACTTAGCAATTTGGCAAGATGACTCAGCCCATGTCTCTGGTAGTGCAGGAGAGCCTGAAGTTATTGAGGCTGCCTTCTGGCAGGTCTGCTTTTGAAGAATGCTAGCTTTTTTGGTGAAATGGTGCCAGAATTCCCATGAGAGGTCCCCATTTCCTGAGGTGTTTGAGGAAAGATGTTGCGCTCCCTGCCATTTCAACCAGCATTGGAAATTTTCCTTCCGCTTAGCGGGAGCTCGAAGGCATAACTAAATCCTGGATGTTAGATAATTCCAATGTGTATTTTAAACCAGCCAGTCACAGGCAAGAAATAGTGCAGGAACTTGTGATTTTCTTTTGGTATCTTCAGGTCACGCTGGAAATGTAAGCAAGCCGTGTTTCAAGCTAGGTGGCCTATCTGATTTCATACAAAACCATGTCATAGAAAGTGTGTGATGAGGTGATACAAAGATTTGTCATATTTCACAGTCATCTGCAATTTTAAGTAGAACCATTACTATAATGTCACAGTTGTCATTTACCTATGTCTTTCGTACTCAGAGCTGGTGTACAGAGAGTGAGATTTTGACTGATTAAGGCGGAGAATAAATTGTCTCCCTTCTCCCACCAGGGTAAATGCCTCCGATTTAGGTATCCACCCTCTCTTCAGCTGCCATCCTTCTATGAGGCCATTGAATAAGAGCAATTTTGGGTAAGGGCTTTGAGGCCTTGAGGCTTGAGGTTGCCTCGGTGTACGCTGAATTACCACACTGTCAGGCCTCCATGCCAACTCCATGGCTTTCATCAGAATGGACCTCTCTATTGCCTCATACAAAAGTAGGCTTCATGGGTGGTTTTGTGTGTTTCTAAGTTTTCCTGTGAGGCAACTGCAAATAGTTCATTTCCTTATGATGTCACCTGGTATCTGCTGATGACACAATGAAGGAAAGTGTTGAGTTTTATTAGCTACTCAACTCACACAAAGGCAACAAAGAAAGACAGTGAAAACTGAAAATGTGCAAAAGCCTGCTTAAGCCTATCTTGGGTAAACTCTACTGTTTTAGTTTCTAGAAAAGTAGTCAGATAATTGATAGATGTTGCTATGGTCATCCCATCAAGCGAATTACTTCTGCATGCGTTTAAGAATGAATCCATGTCATCCAGGCTGAAACAACCAGAAGTCGCGTCAGTCATAATGTGGCCAGAAGCCCTCCCATCCTGTCCAATCTTTTATAATGAGTTGTTACTGAAATCTGTTAGAATTGAGTCAGTGGCCCAAATGAGTCATTCAGAAACCTCTATCCAGTTCACCCTCTAAGAGACAAACATAAGATTTAAAACCTCATTTCACTTTTCAATAAAGGGAAAAAATTGTGAAGAAATATCATGTATGACGTCACTGGAATACACAAGCTTTCCCAAATGCATGACAGTTTTTCAGGAAGAGCCTAATTCTCAGATTTAAAATATGACTTAGTAAAAATGTAATGACGCAGTTCCTTGCTTTGCTGTCCATCAAAGCTATCCAGATCAAGCCTCCTAAGATTTGCTGAAGATTACATGCCAGACTTGGAAACTCAACTTAGAATGTGAAAATTGCCTAAAGAGTGATTTTTTTGGCTTAGCCATCCCTAAGATTGAACATCCAATATTTTGACTTGGTTAAAAGTTTTGTTACTGATGCATAAGCCAAAAGCCAGCTCAGCTGTTTCTGTCACAATCGTATTGTCTCTGAATAGCTAACAAGAGCAAAATGCAGCCATTTCTTTCTTGACTTTGATGTGAGTGAAACTGAATTCACCTGTGGACTAGTTTCTGGATAGGAAAGCACAGTTTTTACTAAGCTACTTTGAAAAGCTGAATTTTTTCTGTTATAATAATGAAGTGATATGGAATTCTTTCCTTTTCACTGTATGTGTGAGAGATTGTTCATCAGTGAAAGCAAAACACATTTAAATCTTCAGGGTTGAATGCTCCTAAGAGTATGACAAAAATTGGTGGAGATACTCTTGGAGCCATTCGTATTCATTCTGAACAAATATTGGTGCACAGGGGAAATTTCAGATGACTGGTAAAAAGTGAACGTGGCACACTGTAAAGAATAAATGTGATGGGTTCAGGTAATTACAAGCATTACATAGACCCTGGACAAAATACTGATAAAGACAGATATGGGAAACAAATAGAAATTAATTCATAGGTAGTAGCTTATGTAATGTTAATCAATATATTTCTAATGGAAAACAGGTGCATTCAAGCAACAAGATGAGACTAAAATGCAGTTGCTTAAGGTGGATGTATTGACCTAATACACATGGATTACTTTAAGTCATTTGATGTAGCCCTGCATGACAATCTGGTAAAAAAACCCAGTACTATACAAAATCAATTTACCTGTATCTAATGCTCTGCGAACCAATTAGCAGCTACATCAGCATGTTTCTACTGTCTTCTAATGGGTTGTTTAACGGCTTCAAAGGAGCCAACACAGTTTAATGTCTTTATCAGTGATCTGGCAGAAAACATAAACTCTTTGCTGATGATAACTTTGCAAATGACACCAAAATTGCTGGAAAGGGAAGAATGAAGAGTACAAAATGACATAAGGGTATTTAACATGGTGCTTCAGATCTTAAGCCTTAAGCCAGTATTTAAAAATAGGACGAGTCTCAGTGTGGAAGAGATACTACCCCCTATCTGTCTATGGTGGGACTCTCTGAAGCCTCTGGTGCTGGCCCAGAGAGGGAGGGTGGTGAATGAATAGAAACTACTGTCTGACCCACTATAGATTCCCATTTTCCTTGTTTCTATTATTTGCCTTACTCGGGGAAGGAAAAAATGCAAGGAATGGCCAGGCACAGGAAAAAATCACATTCCAGGTTTGCAGCGGCTGACTCTGGTTTTCTATTAAATTGCTATTAATTGCTATGTAATTGTTTTTTCTCATGCTAGGGACAAAGGAGGAGAAAAACCAGCTGCCTCATTTGAAGGTGAGAGGAGGGGAAGCTTGCTGGCCAGCAGGAAGAGAGGGGTAGGAGCAATTTGGATTAGGAGAGACGGAAGGGAAAAAAACCCAGCAAAATAGACAGAAGTAGTTTCAGGGTGGTGGAGTGGGAGCAGAAGGGTCTCAATGCACTACAGTTTGTTTCTCTCTGAAAGGCAGAATTGAAGCCAGGGAACTCGTGGAATTAAAATGGTGACTGCACAGTTGAAGTCTCTATTAAAAGGCATGCTTACAAAATATTTACAAGCATTAATTTTATGAATTTAACAGTGAAACATCTATGTATTTCTCTGCAACAGGTATGTAGGCCCAGGACCAAAGTAGGGGGTGAGTGGGTGCACTCTCCTAACCTTCCCTGTTAGCGCTTGGTGCTGGGGAGAAAAATGGTGAATATTCATGGTTGTAGGTGGAGAGCCGTGCACAGGGTTGCAGTGCCCATAGCCTAGGTGGGACCTGCTGAAAGGCAGAAGGGACTAGGTTGCCCACAGGGAAGGGGAGCATCAGGGAATTGTGCACAGCGTGATAGATCGCTGGCCGATGGGTACACATGGGTTGGGAGTGGAAAGGTCCCACATGGGGTAATCCAGGTCAGAGCATCTTTTGCTACATGGGGCTTTCTGCAGGCCTTTTTACCCCTTGCAACTTCAAAAATGCCGTCAAGTATTTCAGCTTTGCCTCTGCAAAGTGTTCACACCTGTTTTAAGGTGACACACCGAAGTAACAGAACAAAGCCTGAAAGCCATGTCCCTGTTTTTGCAGTGTATCAATTGCATATTGCAATCTAACAGGTCCTCATGGGTATCATTGGTACAATCAAGCTATAAATAATTCAGCATTTGGCAGTCAAAGATTCCATCAATAATATTATGCAGACTTTTTTCTTTTTTTCTTCTCTGAATGCAAAGTAAATAAATGTTTCATAAATGATCTCTCAGGTAGAGTGTTCAAGCTTGTGTGCAGACACAGAACACGCCTGCAACACACAAACTGGAGTGGGGGGAAGATTCTAGGAACCTTGTGTCTTTACTCCTGGAGGTAATGAATTAATCAAGAGCAAAGACCTTTCATGTGTGTATTAGCCACGTATTAGTAACCTTAGCTTCCTGCGTCTGTCAGAGGAGCATTTTGAGCACTTGCCTGTTTCCTGCCACAACACAAGGGTAACGGAGAAAGAACTTCCAGGAGATGTGCACAACCCATGAAAGCAGAGTGGCTGTAGATGCCCATAGGAGCTGTGATTTTGCAAATCTGCAAACTCTTAACTTTATGCATATTAGTATTCCTCCGGATCGCATAAACATGTGCAATTGCAGAGGCAGAGCTTTAGCTGGCATAAGTGCTTGTGATTCAATTGATCATTCAGAGTGGAGGAAAATCTTTATGTTATGTGGTAACAGACTACGGGGGAATGGATCTTTCCTCGTCAGTCACTATGCAACCGATTGAATCCACTGACAGCCTGAATTTCTCCATGTCTCCCCTTCTTTTGCTCTGCCCATTTTCTGGCTCTCAGCTAACTGGATCTTTCATCAGAGACAAACATTTCATTCTCACGTTCATGATACCTATTTATTTTTCAAGTGTTATTAACATAGTTTTTGCTGTCTCTTTCTGTCTGGCCCTCCTTAATTGTTGTAAAAAATAGCTGTCTAAAATGTTCTTCCTTGAGAAAAGTTGCTAATTTTTCCCCAGAGATCTTCTCCTTGTGTCTGCCTTCAGTCAATTCTACTCAATTTTGTAAGAAAAATCTAGCACTGCTTCTTCAGCATGTGTTTACTTTCTCTTGTAACCATTGCAAACTAATGTACCCTGGGAAAAGGAGTTGGATTCTTCTCATTTGCAAACACCATTAACAGAATTGTGGACCAAATTCCATACGCAGCTCCAAATTACACACTCAATTAGGGCCTGATCCAATGCTTATTAAAGTCACTGGAAAAATTCCCCCTGATTTTAACAGACTGTAGGTCAGACCTTAGGGAACGGACATTTCCACTGCAGATGATCAGTTTAGTCTTTGAGCACGCTGGAATTTACACAATGATAGACTCACAGGGCTGGAAGGGACTTCAGAGGTCACATCTCAAGGCAGGATCAGCTAAATTTATATCTCCCAACAGATGTCTAACCTGTTCTTAAAGGTCAGTGACTGGGACTCTATGGATTGCGCTTCCAGGCAATCTTTTTTGTTAATTATCCTTACTCTTAAGAAGTTCTTCACGTCTGCTCTAAATCAGTTCTTGCTCCGATCTATGCCCATTACTTCCTGTCCTATTCAAATGAAGTGAGAGCAGACTATTTTCTTTCTCTTTGCAACAGTTTTTAATGTATTTCAAGACTACTACCGAACACGTGAGTCAATCTTGTCTTCCTTAGGCTAAGCAACCTCAGTTTTTTAATCTGTTCTCATGTTTCAATCTGTCTGTTTTCTGGACCTTAGTCATGACAGGTCCTCTCTTCTGGACTTCCTTCAATTATCCCACATCTTTCCTGAAGGATAGTGCCCAAAACTGGATGCAGCACTTCAGCGCACGTCTTATCAGCGCTTAGTAGAGCGAAAGCACTTCATGTGTCATGCACAGTCTCAGCACAATGCTTGTCTTTCACACATCGGTATGACATTAGTTGCTCCTATTTATCTCATGACCCATTAGAACTGAACCTAGGCATAACGTGAAAATATAATTTGAGGGTTTCCTGGGACCGCTCAGGAGGTGCTGAGGGCAGAATTAGCGTTGCAGAGCTGCTATGTGTGTTAACAGAGCAAACGAAAGGGGAAATTTGAATCCCAGTTGCCAGATGAGTTCTCCAAACTGAGACTGTGAAAGACCGTTATGTTGTTTGCAAGAATATCTCATTGGAAAAGAGATGCAATGACCACATGCATCATCATGCTGTTTCTGCAGAAGTACTTCTCAGGTTAAGACTGCTATTTAAGAAAGACAGTTTTTCTCTTCTGGGGCTGAGTTTCAACTACGTACTTATGTTTGTATACTTAGCTATGCATACTTGATTTTTGACTACTTTTTAGCAAAGCGTTTGTGCATTTTTAGAAATGCAACACCAGCAAACAACCAACACATACACATTCCATATTTTGTATATTGAATTGTCTCATTACATCCCTCATGAATGTATATGAACTGTAAGAAGCAATTCTTGAAAACAGTATTCAAAAATACATTTCCTTAATAACTTTGTCCTTTATCAAAGGACCAATGGCTTTTAGCACATTTGAAACTGGCTCAGGAATCTTTCAGTTCTTTAAATGCTACTTTAAACCACAAAGACAAGACACAATTTTTGTCTTGTTCCTACATAAGCTAATGGCATAGGGCATTTTTGTGTTCAGCACAACAGAATCAGGTCCAAAATATGAAAAGTACATAAAATTTTACACTATAGGTATTCATCACAATGCTATTATGTGTTATTAGCTTCTCTCTACTTGAATATTCAATGGCATTATATGTTTTTATAATAATGTCACTAGATAAAGAAATACACTGTAGTTGAACAAACTTGAAGATACTCAGCCAAGATCTACCTTTCCAGTTTGTGGCAACATTTGAATAATGCCATAAATCTTCAACAATAACTGTAGAGTGCCATTTTACCTTGATTTACAAAATAAGTGGGCCTAAAATGATATATAGAATTCACAAGTAGTCAAGTAAATGATGGCTAGAGCCTGCTGTATGAATAGTTTTGTATTTCAGAAGATAAACTGCAGTACCAAAAGGCCAGGAATTTCCTTAAAGAGAAATTAAAACATATTCTTACCTTTATACCTTTGGGTTTTGCAATATTCACTGACTTACCAGTGCGGGATGCACGAGATACTTCACTGAGTGACATCGAGAATTTTCCCATTAACACTACAAGTAATGTGGCACTGGGTTGCTTTTTCTGACAGTCTTAATAAGACCAAGAAATTACAAAGAAGGTCGTGATATTGTTTTATAGCAAGACATTTTCAAGTTCAGAATCGGTGAGACTGCATAAACTACCTGCATAATAAACAGTGGAAAACAGTACTATGAAACTGAATCTACTCTGCCACTTCTCAGGTATAGAGAGAGCTTACTTAATATTTAATAGCAAACAGTTTTGAAAAATGTCAAGCCACCTCCAAACTGAGATAACAACAATACCGAATTCACAGTGTGAAAAACATCGAGATCTACAAACACACAGGACAAACGTTGACCTCAGATTAAGCAAATGTTATCCTTTTGCAAGCAGTGATGAATATACTGAAGACACTTGTGGAATGACATCATGATCTCACCAAAAGCAGTGAGAGGCTTTCTATTGACTGCAAGAGATTGAAGATTTCATTCCTGAACTGTGCTACGAGGTGTTAAAATGAAATGAATCAGATGTTGGAGAAGGTTGCCAGATATTGCTGATCAACAGCACAGGTGTTGTTTAATATAAAAAATGACATCAGTCTGGATGAAATAAAAGCTTTAGATCAGAAATGATACTAAACACAACAAAACAGATGAATGCATTATTAAGGTTCTCAATGTGTTCAAACAACAACAAAGACTGCATTAGAAAAACATGTTCATACATAATTACCATTAATCCACCCACTCAATGTTTATGTACTAACTTTGCCATTACTATAACACAAAACGAGCAGATTGAAGCTGGGCAGGCAAGCACTGAGCCGGGCTGCCCCGGGGAGGCTGTGAAATCTCTGTCCTCAGAGGTCTGAATGACCCCACAGGACAAAGCCCTGAGTGACCTGGCCTGAATTCAGTTTTGACCCTGCTTTGAGCTGGAAATGGAACTACAGCCCTCCTGGGGTCTCCTCCAGCCTCAGTGATGCTGTGATGCTCCCTCTGTGAGCCACAGGTACTTGAGACTGTGCCCTGTCTTCATTCGCTGCCTCTCGAAGTGCTGGTGATAAGGACTAACCCAGTTCTCCCCCAACCCATGCACATCCCCTGATGTCAGGTATGTCTATCGCACAGCCATGTCTAGCAAGGTGTTTGCACTGAAAACTATGCATGGGAAAACCTGTAAGACCTGCTGTCATATTAAGGAAGGATCTGAACTTCTGATTTGCCTCGGATTTTCTTATACAAGAGATGTATAAAAGAATTACAAAACAGAGGTATTTCTGTCTTCTAAATCTGCACAGAAGGAGCTTCTTTTGAATTTGTACTCTTTACTGGTATTTTTTAAGCCCATTAAAAGGAGAAAAGACAGACCTTTTGTGGCATTTAGTATTTTGCAGCAGTTCCCCATGTCTTGATTCCTTGCAAGCTGAGACCCAGAAGTTCTTCCAGTACATAATCACCAGGTAATTCTGGAGCTGAATTATCGTTTCTGACAAGTGGACGCTGTAGCTTAATATTTGAGGATTCATGAGCAGAAACAGAGAAAGAGAGGAGGTAATAGACTAAGTGTCTGTGGTAACAGAAGAAGAAAAAAATGTCTGTCTGTCTGGGACAGAAAAAAAAACCCTCTATCTTCCAGTTTATCATCTTCCACATCCCAGGGGTAGGAATGCATAAAGAGAGTGGAACATTGGTTTTGCTAACAAAGCCCAGCAGACCACCAGACAATAACTTTAAATATTGCACTGTAAATAAAGGATGTAATTTAAGATGCTGTTTCATGCACATCATAAAATAAGTCTGCAGCGGGAAAACTGCAGCCAGAATAGCTGCAGACCTCTAGCAACATTTTCACATATATGCCATGTAACTCCACATATTGAAGCCAATTCCAATCAGGTAAAACAGCTTGGAAGTACTTTTCTACAGCATTTCTCGCTTATTTGTTCTTCAGTCATTGACGGTATTGAAAGTCACATGGGTATTTGCTGTTGGCAAGAGAGGCATGGAGAAAAGTGCTGAAGTAGGCAGGCTTGACGGTGGCAGACTGGTGGAGAGGCAGGCAGTCGAAACAGAGGGTGAAGGCTCTGCTGGAGCCAAGGCAGAGCCTGAACCTAAATTACTCAGAGGGTCTCCCCTGCTGAATGGCCTCAAAACCCTCCCTTCGTGGTTGGGACTGAGGTAGAGGTATTCACCAAAGAACTTACGTGATCCACAAGTCTTACTATGGTGAGCTGATTTTGAAGGTAAAGCATTTAAGTCATTTCAATGTATTTATTATGAGGACATATTTTCCAAATGGGTTATGATGTTCCTCTACATGTTCTTAGCATACCTACACCAGAATCCAAGAGAGGAAAAATAAATGTGTTAATCCTTCTGACTTCATTTCCATCACCTGTACTCCAACCTCACATGAATACAAACTTACACATCTTACAGCTGGATTCGTCACAAGTAGATTTAGGACACAGGAATCATCAAGGTTCAGATGAATCTGGCCATCTATCTGTTTTTTCTGGTTTGGTTGTCACCGGTATATTCAACATACCCCAAGATGCACCATCCGCTTGAAAGTAGGGTATTAATGAAAAGGCCTGCCATGAAAACACTGTGACTGACAAAAAGTGCAAGTGAGAAGGGTGGCAGATACCCCTGGTTCCTGCCTACTATTAAGTAACGGCTCTTATTTCTCATTCAGGTTTTGCAAGAGCTCAGTCTCTCTCAACATCGACTCCCTGTTAATACTCCTAAGCCTTCACCTAACGACAATTTTCCTACTCGAGGAGAGTTTCTGGCCATTTTCCAGGCCTGCCTGAAAGCCAGGCCCATCCACCTCGGTGCCCAGGTGCTGCCTGGCAGGGCGGCAGAGCTGCCTTTAGGCCGGGCTGCCGCCCCTCCCGATGCGGGTACCTGACAACAGCCGAGAGCTGGCTCCAACGCCACCCGCGAGCCGCCCGGCCCCAAGCCAGAGCCGCCAGCGGCCACGGGGAGCTGGAGACTATTTGCCCAGTTTGCCCCAATCCCTTTCCCCATTGCCCCGCAGAGACCCACCGCCCAGGCTCGCTCGCCCTCCCTCCTCCGGCTTCGAGGGGAGGGCAGGCCAAACCACCCGTGGGCCGCGCGGGCCGCACTCCCCCACAGCCCCATGAACCCCGAGGGGAGCGAGCCCGCCGAGGCGCCACACAGACACTACACCTCCCGGCAGGCCCCGCGCCCGCCCGGCCGCCGCCTGCCGCACGGCGCGCCGGGAGCGGTAGTTTCCTCCCCGCGGCGGCGCTGCGGCCGCCCAAAGCGCCGAGCCAGCGGCGCCCTTCCCCTTCCGGCGGCTCGCGGCGCACGCGTGCTGCTCCCGCCGCCTCTGCCCGGACGGTGTCTGTCTGTGCGCGTGTTTGGCGGCGGGGGCGCCGCTTCTCCCCGCTTCTGCTCGCGCTGGTTGTGAGGGCCGCGCCGCGGGGGGCCTGGCTCCAACCGCCGGCGCGGGAGGGAGCCGCCGGGCGCCAGCTGCGCGTGGGCGCATGCGCGCGAGGGGGCCCCGCCGCCCTCGTGCCCGCGGAGGGGTGGCGTTGCCGGGCGGCCGTTGAGGCAGCCGCGCGGGAGAGGGCGAGCGGGGCTCGGGGCGGCAGCGCGCGCAGCGGCAGCGCCAGCCCTCGGCCCGCGCCCCGCCGGCAGGGCCTGCAGCAGCGCGGAGCCGCCGCCCGTCCGCCACCGCCAGGGAGCGGCGCCGCCGCCCGGCCTCGGCCTCCCGCCCCGCCTCCGCCTCCTCCCTCCACTCCGCCTCCCGCCGGAGCGAGCGAGCGAGATGGCGGCCGCCGGGGCTCTGGCAAAGCACGAGCAGATCCTGGTGCTCGATCCGCCCACCGACCTCAAATTCAAAGGTGAGGGGGAGCCGGGCGCGAGGGGGGAGGAGGGCAGCGGGGCGGGACGGCCCGGCAGGGCGTCCCGTTTCGCCTCGGCGCTGGGTCGCCTCCGGGCGCCTCGGTTCCCCGACCCCGGGCCGCGGTGCCGGGCCCTGCCCGCCCGGGTCCGTCGCGGGGCGGGGTGGGGGGGCGCCGCCGAGCCGGTGAACGGGCTCGGCCGCCGCCATCTTGGGATCCCGCGGGGACTGGAGAGCGTGTCCGCGGCTCCGGCAGCGCCGCGGCCCGGCCCCCGGCGGCTGCCCGCCCGCCTCCCGCTCCGCCGGGCGCGGCGCTCGCGGGCCGGCCGCCCCCCTCCCGCCCCCGCCGGTGCGCTGGTCCGCCCCCTGCCCCCACGCGTCCCCCCGCTGCCCTGTCACCGCTCCGCTCGGGAGGCCCGGCCCTGGGGCAGCGGGGCGCGGGAGTCGCTCTCCTGTCATTTCTGTAGCCGCGGGGGTCTGCGTGGCCGCCGATCCCCCTCCTTCAGGTCTCCCTCGGGCTGTAGCGGGTAGCAGAGGCCGCGAAGCGGGCGAGCGAAGCCTTGCCGCCGTGCGAGGGGAGCAGGGGGGAGGACTCGCTTCGCCAGGCTGCCTCACGTCTGGCCTGCCCCCCCCGCCGCGCCCTGGAGGGCCGCCTGTCTCGCAGCCCGGCCCTGGCCCCCGCGGGGGCCGGTGCGGTTTTGCACCATCACTCCAGGGGTGGGCGGGTAGGCGATGTGCAGGCGCTCGCACCCTCTCCCCGGCGCAGCCTGGCCTGGCAAATGACTCCCCGCCCTGTCCCCCAAGTTGTCATGTTTCAGGCAGGTTCTCGGTACGTAAACAGGCAGCTCACTCCTTTCTTGGGAGTGAAGGAAGGGAACGTGTGCGTTTCTGAAGTTTCTGTGTATTTGGGTATGGCGTGCCGACCGCATGACTGTGACCGGCATGACACGCTTCTGTCAAAATAGGGCCCCGTTAGTGCTGTTATCATGTGGGGGTTTTTCTCTCCTAATAAATTAGATAGCTGTGAAAAGGAAGGCTCTTCCAGAGATGAGTGAGCCTTGAAAGGTAAGGGCATAAAGAAAAGCATGATAGAATAAGTAGTTTTCAGTAGTATCCTGTGATTATATTTTATATCCATAAGGGGCATTGAGAAAAAACCTCAGGACGTTTCAGATTTAGAATCAGCAGTATTAGATGTTTTTTTTAAAGCTGTTAATGTTATGTGAACTTACGTTTTAAATTTTGTGACTAGTGTCAGCACATGTGCTTGCCTAATCCTATAAGCGTTTCTGTTTTATTTTCCATTTTTAGTAGACTCATTTTTCATTGTTTTAGAGGGACAGAGTGGAATTTATGATGTTGTAAAAATCTTTAAATGGACAACTAGAACAAATCAATGTTTATATTAGAGAAGAACACTCTATTCCCTGAAAATACCTTTGGCTGGCCTGGCTTTTAGAAATAAAGCTTAAGTCTGGTTTATCAAAGAGATTTTTAACAAAATATGCTTGTTTTGTTGATCCATCAAATCAATTAAAAGCCAAAATCTGTCTGATCACACCTATTCATTTCTTGATAGCTTCAATTTTTAAAATTTTAAATTGCACATTTATAGACAGAGTTGAAACCATAGGAATGTATCTTTTTCACTTCTGTTTTTTGTTGTTAAAATGCTGCCAGGTCTGGCTGCACTCGGATTTCAGTGCACTGTATTCTTATTGCAAGAACAGGTTGGAGGAAAATGTGTGATTTTTTTTTTGTTTGTTTGTTTTTTTTCGGGTTAAAAAACTACTGTGCCTAATTTAAAGCTTTCAGTGTTGAGCTGTCTTCAGGCTGGAAGCTGTATTTGTGTGATATGAAACAAAGTGTTGATACAGGGAATATAGAATAACTACTAGATTAGAAATTCTGCCTGTATGAAGCCATTGTCAGTTAGCAATCTTTATTGTGCTGTGTGTTTATGTACTTAGAGCATGAAATGTGTATTCTTTAGGCATAAACTTTGGTTTCAGGCTAACACATATATTAGGAAAATTTCTGTAGAGCAGACTAAGCAAAAACAAAATCTGAAGCATAATGAGACTGCAGTCTTAATACTCCATGGAAAGCACTCTCTATTACTGTATTATTACAGTAATACACTATAGAAAGAGCTATCTACTGAGAGAGCATTGAGTGCACTCTCAACAAATATTTTCTAACTGCTTATTATTCTGAGGCGTTTAAAAAGGTTTGTGGGCCACAAACTAATTCAGGTCTAAAGTACTGCATTGAAGAATACAATATTGGCAGAGGGGAATTCTGAGTGTTATCTTTTTAAAAGTAATTGGTTAGTAAGAGAATGTATGACTCAGAATAAGTGTAACTTAGTGTAGGAAAATTATACAACTTTGTTTAAAAAAACAAGTATATATTTTTTTCAGTGCAGCTGGTTATTCAAAGTTATTTTATTGGGACAATTACCTGTTATTATTGACTTAATACTGTTGATGTGTATGTAACAGACATCCAGTTTAAGTCTAAACATCTGAACTGGACAAATAATTTTGTTGGCTTTCTTGCCTGAGGAACTTATAATGGATTTGCTGACCTTTAGGGTAACAGTGAAATGTGTTAGTATGCCCCTATGGAAACAATGATTTAAATTAAAAAGCACATAGGACTTATGTTAAAAAGTTGTTGACAAGGTTGTAAATTCATCATTGCCTGATGAAACTGTCTTTTTTTTTTTTAAATCTACTTTACTTGATCAGCAAAAATAAGGTCTATAATACATCCATCCTGAATTTTATTCCACACAATTCAGGGGGAGGTCTAAGGAACATGTCCCATGGTGGCTAACACATCACATATTTCCCTTGGTGACCGAAAGATTAGAATCCTGTTTTTATAGTACTTTGCATTCCTTGAAATTTCAGTCATTAATAGCATTTTGGGTCATGGTTAATTCCCTCCACTTCTGCGATAGCTAGGTTTCTTTTGGATTCTGGAACCATGAGGAATACCTAAGGAAAACCACAAAACAAATAAGTACTTTTTAGAGCGTTGTGCAAGTGTGACAAGGGGAAAAATTGTACTTAAAAGTGATGAAACTAAGAGGCAGTTGATATACTACGTAATATTGCTTTCAGAGACTCAGTATGGTGCATTGAGAATTTGCCTCGTGGTTCCTGTATTCAGGTTTTCAGCCCTACTACTCCTGTAGGTTAGCTTTCTTCTATATTTTAGTCTAATGTATTTTGTTTAGCTTCTTAAATCTGAAGTTGTTTGGATTTGTTTAGGACTGGATAGGAAGAATTGAAGCATGAGACGCTTAAAAGCATCTAATTTGGAAGGTGGAACATCTTCTGCTTCTTATTGGGTCTTTCATGTGACTCACGCATATAGTCATTGTCTGTATCTCTAGTTCAGTGAAGATTATGGTAATCTGGAATTGATTCCTTGTGGCTAAATACATTTTTTTAAAATAATTTTTTTTAAACAGTTGTGTAGTTAAGTAGCAGCACTTGAAGTTTTCAGTTCAAAGATTTCTAGCATTTTTATGGAAACTCGGTCTCCCTTAAGTCAAAGAAGCCAGTTTTGCAATTATAAGTAACATGTATTTAAGTTGGTCTTGGATGATGGTCCTTTTTAAAAAACCTTCGCCAGATCTTTAAATCAGTCATAAGACATGCTTCTGCAACACCTAATTGAAAATCAACACTAGTTGATTTGATGAGCCTTGGAAGATTAGTAGACGGTGTTCAGAATTTGAATTTCATGTGATCCAGAGGTGTCTGACTAGCAATAGTCAGACATTATAAAGATGTCTGAGTATTCTAAATTTATATCCTTTATTGAAGTTCTTGCTTACAACTGTATGAAATCTATTTACATTACCTTTGTAAACATCACAAAATAATGAGGCACACTTTTCCCTTTTTTTTTTTTTTTTGTTATTACCTCGAGGCTAGAAATAAGTCAGCAAGTAAGCAGACTAAATCAACTTTTGAGCATGTCTGTGTGCAATAAATTTTCCCTTTGATGGTTTGAGTTACTGGGAGAAATCAGTATAACAGATGATGTTTAATTTCTGATTATTAATCTGATTCATAATCTAGGATTGTTAGTGTATAAAATCAGCTATCAGCTGGTATATGTTCAAATGCCTCTTTGCCAGTGAGGTATTCATTTAAGTATTACAGCTCATTCTGAAATGCAGATTTCAACGACCTTTTAAATAATACAAAAATATTGCTGTAGATTATTTTGTAATTGTTACACTGCTATTGGTAGCATTGAAAGCCACAGGCGATGTGTTGCTGCAAATCGAGAAGGTGGAATTTAAAGGTAAAAATAGCTCAATGTTAAATCCATCCCTTGCCCTCAAGGTCTGTTGCCAGAATTGGCCCAGGATATCTTTTAGTGTAGGCAGGGTTTGAAGTCCTCAAATGTGATCTTGCTGCCTTATTTGTGTGTGTCTTGATTATGTCAAATTTTACGCCTGTTTTCTCTCTATTCAAAGTATCAGCAAATTTGTGATGTCCCAGCTTTCTAAGATAGGTTAAAAAAAGGCAATTGGGATGTCAATTTTCCTGTCAATTCAAGAACATTTTTGAAACTGAACAATGGGAGTGCAGAGGGGAAAAACTGGTTGTAAGTGATTACTAACACAGTTGTGGCTTGATACTTTGAAATGATTCTATTTAAGTTAATGTTTTTGCTGGCTCAGTATTGTGTAATGACAAGGATTGAACATCCGATAGAATGACTCAGTATTCAACAAGTAGTATTTGACTTCTTTGTTTTTTTTAAATCCAAGAAGGATTCCTGGAATTGTTTATTCTTCCTACATATCTGTACTTCTATCCATTGTTTCCTGGCTCAAATGTAATATTTGTTAGTATTTTAATTTTTTTTTAATGATAGGTATTAATGAAAATTGAGACACAAAATGATTGGTGGGAATATATTGAGGAAGAGAAAGGAAGATAATTATTTTTTTTACTGGGTGTTGCTTATGAGGTGATGTTACATTAATACATACGTCTTTACCACAGTGTTAGACTGCATTTAAAACTGACTAATAAAAAGGAGTTGTATTGATCTGTGAAGTCAGGCGTATTATAGGTGTTGGATTATATTTTGGCAGATCTAGTTTGCCATTTGTTTTAAGATTCAATAATGGAAGATTTTCCTGTGATGGTAGAGATATACAGCAGTGAAGACTTGGAAGTTTTGTCCTTTCCCTGCAATTTGTAGGACTCTTTTTTACTTAATATTGCATCTTCACTAAACAGAGAAACAGTGTCCAAACCTCACTGTCTTGTACTTCTAGTGTAGTCATTGGTATAAAAGCTTGATCTTTACATTTGACATGCCTGCTCATTCCGCTTGTTGATAGCCTAAGCAAGTGTAGTAGATCACTGTAATAAATCATTATTAATATTGTAAAAAATATGGTATTATGCACGAACACTGTACCATTGTACAAGGCCAAGTTGAAAAGCAGAAACTTACCGTGAACAAGAGGAGCTGTTTTATGTGTCAGTTAATAGGTCTGAATATTTAGTGCACCAACTGTCCATTGTGGTATTATAAATTGTTCCTGTTTTGGCTTGACTGTGGTTTGTGAATATGTTTTACTTTCTGACCAACTTCGTCTTTGGGAAATGTTTGTTAACCAGATCTTTGTGACCGTCGGTCATTAAAGGGTTATTACATGCTCAGCTTACAAGCCATAAATTCAAGTTGGAAAAGCTGCTGGAGAGAACTTGCTGTGTGTAAAGCAGGGAAAAAAAAAATCACTGACTAATTAGATAAGTATTACATTTTCCAGTGTGAAAGTTGTCAAATTACAAGGCTTTTATTGTCAGATGAGCCAGATAAGTGTGTATAAGCTAATTTCTTAAAAAAAAAAAAAAATCAGCTAAATGACTCTACTAAGATAATTTCTGGTGTGGTATTAGGTATTATTGAAAATAAAAATGCAGAAACACAGGTTAGAATTTTAGTAACTTTGTTTTCCTTAAGGTAGTAAGACTTTATCTGGTGCATAGTGATCTTAGCATCTTTAGCTTCTCTTGCCTTTTAGTGGCTTTTTTTTTTGTATTGTAAACAGTTATTTCGTTGCATTGTAAAGTATTTGGCAATGTAGATGTCACATTTCACTTTATGGCTTGAAAGTATTTAGAAATACATGGTTATGTAAATTAAAATAAATATTTTCAGTTTATTTCTATATGAACAAGGTCTTGAGAGTTAAGACAGTTTTCTAGATATTATCCTGGTGTAGGACTTCAGGTGTTTGGTTTTTAATAACACGAATAAGGAAGAAAAGAAAAAGAAAAAATAATTGTTTGCCTGAATTTTAAAAAGATAGTCACATCAGAATTTTTCCCTCACGTGTTTCTCAAAATGTGGTCTCATCTGGAGTAATTCTTAATTTGACACTTCAATGCTTGAATAGGTCTGACCTCGATAGTATGCAAAGCCTTAGAGGAAAGAATAATTAAAGACATGGAGATAAATGGAACGTGGAATAACCTGCAGCATGAGTGTCCCAGGTAGAATGTGCCAGTCTGATCTGAGACCTCCTTCTCTCTCTATCCATGTCTCTGTTTTTCATCTCTTCTGTGTGCATCCCCCAAACAAAATCTGATCTTACCACTGGATTTACTGGATGTCATTACATTATTTCATAGAATCATAGAATGGTTTGGGTTGGAAGGCACCTTTAAAGATCACCTAGTCCAGCTCCCCTCCTATGGACAGGGATGTCTTTTGCTAGATCAGGTTGTGAAAGGCCCCATCGAACCCGACGTTGAACACTTCTGGGGATGTGGCATCCACCACGTCCCTGGGCAACCTGTCCCAGTGTCTCGCCACCCTCATCATGAAAAAATTTCTTCCTTATGTCCAATCTAAACCTACCCACTTTCAGTTTAACTCCATTGCCCCTTGTCCTTTCACTACAGGCCCTGGTAAAGAGTCTTTCTGCATCTTTCTTATAAGCCCTCTTTATATACTGAATAGCAACAACCCCAACTGTCTTAGCCTTTCTTCACAGGAGAGGTGCTCCAGCCCTCTGACTATTTTTGTGGCCCTTCTCTGGATGCCCATTCTAACAGTTCCATGTCTGTCTTGTACGGGGGGGTCCCAGAGCTGGATGCAGTACTCCAGGTGGGGTCTCACCAGAGCAGAGTAGAGGGGCAGAATCACCTCCCTCAACCTGCTGGCCCTGCTTATTTATGCAGCCCAGGATACTGTTGGCTTTCTGGGCTGCAAGCGCACATTGCCGGGTCATGTTCAATTTTTCATCTGCCAATATCCCCAAGTCCTTCTCCACAGGGCTGCTCTCAATCCATTTGTCCCTCAGTCTGTGCTGATATTGGAGATTGCCCTGACCCAGGTGCAGGACCTTGCACTTGGCCTTGTTGAACTTCATGAGGTTTGCATGGGCCCACCCTTCAAGCCTGTCAAGGTCCCTCTGGATGACATCCCTTCACTCAAGCAAATCAACATCACCACTCAGCTTGGTGTCATCTGCAAACTTGCTGAGGGTGCACTCAATCCCACTGTGTCATTGATGAAGACATTGGATAGTATTGGTCCCAGTATGGATCCTTGAGGGACACCACTCATTACTGGTTTCCACTTGGACATTGAGGCACTGACTGTAACTCTTTGGACATGACCATCCAGCCAATTCCTTATCCGTCTAACAGTCCATCTGTCAAACCCGTATCTCTCCAAATTAGAGGCAAGAATGTTGTGGGGGACCATATCAAAGGCCTTACAGAAGTCCAGATAGATGACATCCGTAGCTCTTCCCTTGTCCACTGATGCAGTCACTCCATCGTAGGAGGCCACTAGGTTAGACAGGCACGATTTGCCCTTGGTGAAACCATGTTGGCTGTCTCTAATTACCTCCCTGTCTTCCATATGTTTTGCCATATCTTGCAGGAGGGTCTGATCCGTGATCTGAATATTGATTATTTGATGCAGAGGTATCTGCAAAACTAATTATTAAGTTGCAGGTAAAGGACCTTAGTGGAGAAATGTAAGGTGGAGAAGGGACAAGCTATAAAATAAACTGCAGCACAGCCTGTGGGCTATTAGAGGCTTAATAAGGACATTTCTAAAGGGTGGACCAGTGTCATGTTTGAACTTGGTTTAGTATCTTCATTAATGACCTTGGTATGGGTGAGACTGTGCTCGTAGAACTCATTGGTAATGCAAAGTTAGGAGATCTGATGAACACAAAAAAAATTTGTGCATTCGATGTGTGCTAATAATAGAACTGCTATTTTCTCATTTTAGTTGGAAGTGATGGAGAAGTAAAACTAGAGACTAGTACTTAATCACAGGTTTATTGTGAGTGTGACTTGTCATGAAATGAGGCAAATATGAGACTGTAGTTTTGTAGTGAGGGAAGTATTACTGTCAAGGTTTATGGCATTGATGAAGCTTTATCTGAGTGCATCCCTGGCAACACCTCGTCAGAGAAAATGAACCCACATGAGAATGGTGCAAAGAAAAAGTTATTAACACAAGTGAAGTAGAATAGCTTGGCTTGTTTATCTTAGCAAAATGAAGACTGAAAGGGGATCTGATTGCTATCTATAAATACATCAGAAGAGGTAAGCACTGGGGAAAAGAAAAGCTATGTAGACTAAAGGGTAGGATTGGTACAAAAATGAGTTGGCATCAGGTGACTATGAATGTATTTAGATCATTAAAAACAAGTTGAATTTCAAATCTGAATCATGTCAGTCTGAACCAACCTTCTAAAAATTATATGGGCAAAAATACTTTTAAATTAATCAGATATCATCTCAGAAAATGGTTTGTTTCATACGGACTTTAGAAGGCTTCTCCTAGGTCATGAGGTTACAGTGTTCTTGAAAGTTTGGTAGGACGATGGTGGTACCTAATTATGTACTTAAACTAGAAGCTGGTACATCATGTTACGTTCCAAGACATTAGAATAGCTTGACTGAGATACGTGTTTAATGTTTTTTTCTTTGTAAGAAGCGATGCTCATAAATATAAAAATCATATGCATAGGAGTAACTGTTCCATATGTGAAGTGAACTTAGTAATTATAATTCACAGGAGTATGATGTTGATTTAATATGTTAACAGTATGATGTTAATATGGCCACTGAGTCTAGTAGACCCAATGAAAGCAAAAACTGTTTGGCTTTTAATTTGGATGTCTAGTAGACATCTACTAGACATGTTCCATGTTACAGCTCAAGTTATAACTCTAGCTGCTTCTATAGAAGTGAGCTGACTGGTCCTGGGAAGTGTGGCTGCATTAGCTCAGCTCAGTACTGTGATGTGAAGGGAATGAGGGAATGGAGTGAGTGACAAGACTGTGACAATGCAACTTTTATTGAAAGCAGGTGTTTGTTTTCCTGAGTGACTGTAAGATACGGTGTAATTGGCTTTTGGAGATTTGGGAGGTGGAGACCTGTAGTCTGTGCTTCCAGAGAGTGAAAGGTTGCCCTTAAACTGAAGTGAGCTGTTCATGTCTTTGGGAGGTACTCCAGTATTAGCTAGACCTGTCTGTAGGAAATTTTAATGTCTTGTATATAAACCTGTTTAGACTGGACTCTGTGTTATTTGCTGAGGTTGGACACATCTAACAGTCAAACACCTGAAACTCTTTGTGTTTTTTAAAAAGAACTTTCTGGGCTTTTGTCCACACTGGCAGAAGTGTGAAATCGATTTATTTTTATTTTGTTACACTGTTGAGATATTACTTGCAAGGAAACCTGTGAGAACCACAAGAGCTTTGGTGTTCTATTTAATGTTTGAGTCTGGCCTCTGATACCCGGTTCTCGGAGCACACTGGGAAAAGTGCTAGGTAACAGCTTTTGGTCAGGTCTTCTGTGGAAAGACTGATTTTCTGTGTGCCACTGCAGCTGTCATCTGAGATGATTACAAGTATTCTGATTACTGCTATAGAGTTTGAAGAGTATCTTGTATGTTGCAATTCAGATCAGAAAGGTGTATCCAATTGGAAATTTCGTATTTGAGGATGCATACGTATTTTAAGCTGCTGAATATTTGAATATTTTAAACAGCAGATCTAGGCTTTTCAGCATCATGGAAACCTTTTGTAAGCTATAGCAGGTTAAAATACAAAGCAAGTTTAAGCAGGAAAAGAAAGGGAAAAGTTACTTGTTTATTTAGTTCTGTTGGTCAAATCTACTAGTATTCTTTGAAATCTAACAGCCTCTGTAATTATCAAATTCATTAGTTATCCTATCTTATGCAAGTAAAGAGAATAGTTGCTTCCGCAGGAATGGTTTATAACACAGCCCTTACTGAACTGAATTGTTAATATTGCATCTGTACTGAAAGATTGCTTGTACATATTACTTAGGTTTTTTTCAGGATTTTGGGGATAATTTGATGGTTTAAATGTTCATGTTTGGCAGTAGTAAAATATTTCTACTGTTCTTGTTATTTGAATGGTGAGAGCACTTTGGAATGAATTATACTTTATCATTAGATTCTTAAGACTTTATCCTAGTAGAATTACGAGCTACCAATTTTAGTATGCTCTTAATGTGTATTTGGCAAGAATAACAATGTAACCAAATAAAGCTAAATTGCACGTAAGGAATTCACAATCATGTGGAGGTTAAGTTTAAGTAACAAACACTCCTTTGATCTTAGTTACGTGACAGTTCTTTAGTAATGGCACTCTTTCAATAGGAAAAATGTCAAGAATAGATATATATGACTGAATTGGACTCGGACTGCTAGATTTTAAATCTTAAGCTAAATAGAAGCATTAATATCTTTGGTTGAAGTTATTCAATGTTATACCATCTTATTAATAGTGTTTTTTGTTGTTGAAGTGAAAGAAGCCATTGTCCATATTTAATATTAAATGCAGGACGATTTCCTTTTAGTGTCTATTTTATCTAATATATAAAGTAGATAATGTTCTCTTTACCAGAATTGATGATAATGATCTGTGGCTGTACTTTACCCTTGAGATAGATGCTTATTGCATTTTTACTCTGTTTTTTGGTGACTAACAACTGTCAGTAAGAAGCTGGAGTGAATGTGAAATTTTGATCCAGAAAGACAATGTAAGAAAATAAAAATTGTTTGTTTTGTCTGCTTTGAAATGCCACTGTATTGTATTCCTGTCTTTTCTCTGTCAGAATGGTAGGCAAAAGGCTTCAATTCCCATTTCTCTTACACCAGCCCCCAGTAAAGCATGCATGCCAGCATCTGCACAGGCACCTCTAGTAAGCTGTATAGCCATATGTAGGCTCTGCTTGCCCCTTTGACAGAGGAAGATGAGCTCTTTTAGGATTAAAAAATGGACATTGTCTCAGCATTTTTTAGAAGGAATTCGTGCCCTTGTACTCGGCACTGGTGAGGCCACATCTTGAGTACTGTGTTCAGTTTTGAGCCCCTCACTACAAGAAAGACATTGAGGTGCTGGAGTGTGTCCAAAGAAGGGCGACAAAGCTGGTGAAGGGTCTAGAGCACAAGTGTTATGAGGAGCAGCTGAGGAAACTGGGGTTGTTTAGCCTGGAGAAAAGGAGGCTGAGGGGAGACCTTATTGCTCTCTACAACTACCTGAAAGGAGGTTGTAGCGATGTGGGGGTCAGTCTCTTCTCCCAAGTAGCAAGTGACAGGACGCGAGGAAATGGCCTCAAGTTGCACCAGGGGAGGTTTAGATTGGATATTAGGAAAAATTTCTTCACTGAAAGGGTTGTTAAGCATTGGAACAGGCTGCCCAGGGAAGTGGTTGAGTCCCCATCCCTGGAGGTATTTAAAAGACATGTAGATGTGGTGCTTAGGGACATGGTTTAGTGGTGGAGTTGGCAGTCCTAGGTTAACGATTGGACTTGATGATCTTAAAGGTCTTTTCCAACCTAAATGATTCTGTGAGTCTATAATGTTGAAGTATTAGTCCATGAAACCTAAGCTGTTATGCTTCATAGGACGTGAATAATTTTAACATAGGTGATTTGTTAGAGTTGGAATTTTTCTTCCAGTTGAAGAAGGTATTTGAGTGGTCGTGGTTTTGGTATTTCAAGAGGAAGGAATTATGTTCACTGGCAATGCATGTTATGGAATCTCTTCAGGTTGTTTTCACAGAGGTCTGAATATTAGTTTCTTAAAACTAAATTATGGAAATAAAAATCAGTCCTCTCTCTTTTGTGTCAACTGTGTCACCTATGCTTTTTTCAGAAAGTACTACAAAATTCCATTTGGAGCAATTAAGTGCTTTGTGTATGTTTTAGGATTAGTTTTCGTATCTGACAGTCAAGGTAGTTTTGACTTGCTACAGAACACTGGTCTTTCATTTTTAGACATCCTTCCTTCAGTATATTCAGAATATCACATCAGGGAATACTTAAGTAAACTGGACATACCTAACTCCATGGGCCCTGATGGAATGCACCCGTGAGTGCTGAGGGAGCTGGCAGATCGAGAAATGGGCTGCCAGGAACCTCTTGAAGTTCAACAAGGAGAAGTGCAAAGTCCTGCACCTGGGGAGGAACAACCCCCCATGCACCAGTACAGGCTGGGGTTTGACCAGCTGGAAAGCAGCTCTGCAGAAAAGGCCCTGGGGGTCCTGGTGGACACCAAGTTGACCATGAACCAGCAATGTGCCCTTGTAGCAAAGAAGGCCAATGGTATCCTGGGCTGCATGAGGAGGAGTGTTGCCAGCAGGTCGAAGGAGGTGGGCTCCCCAGTACAAGAGAGACATGGACATACTGGAGAGAGTCCAATGATGGGCTACAAAGATGGTAAATGGACTGGATCACCTCTCATGAGGAAAGGGTGAGAGAGATGGGACTGTTCAGCCTGGAGAAGAGAAGGCTCAGGGAGGATCTTATCAATGTGTACAAATACCTGAAGTGGGGGTGCAAGGAGGACAAGAGCCAGGCTCTTTTCAGTGGTGCCCAGTGACAGGACCAGAGGGAGTGGGTACAACCTGAAACACAGGAGGTTCCTTCTGAACATCAGGAAACACTTTTTTTTTCACTGTGAGGGTGACCAAGCACTGGCACAGGCTGCCGAGGGAGGCTGTGGAGTCTCCAAACTTGGAGATATTCAAAAACTGTTGGGACACAGTCCTGGGCAACCGGCCCTGGGTGTCCCTGCTTGAGCAGGAAGTTGGCCCAGATGACCTCCAGAGGCCCTTCCAACCTCAATCATTCTGTGATTGCTATGTCAAATGATGGGAAAGAAAAACAATTAAATTTTGGCCTAATTAAAAAATTCTTCATTGTGTCATACGAATGTAGATTACATGGGGCTGTGTTAATTTAACTTACTCTTTCTTTATTCCATTGTTACTTCTAATTCTGGCAGAATGAGTTGATGGAGATCTTACTCTCTTCCTGTCAGGTCTATCATAAAAGTCAGTTAACTTGTTCTCAAAATTTGTCTTGCTGGCTTTATAATATTGCTGCTAGTTTTTACCCTGCTGACCTTAACTCCTTTCTCATTTATTAGGGCTCAAATTGTCAAATGCAGTAAATGATTTTTCCTTGCCTGGCCAATGTGACTTTATTGTGTGCTGAAAGAAAACTACTGTGCCTGAGTTTGTTTTGGTAAAGGTACCTTGAAATGTTCTGTATGCTTCAAGTGCTCTTGGAATTTCAAAGGTGGTGAAGCAGTTGTGAAAAAACAGCATCCCACTTAAAGCATATAATCCCAATAGTTTTTGAAGTTAACACTGTAACTTACACATTTTAAGGAGTTTGAATTCCCTTTGCCAGTCTGTGTACTTTTTTATGTGTACTTACATTGTTTTTAGATGTGGCTGAATATATCACTTTAGTGTGCCAGTTTACAGCGTAAATAAACTTTAGTTCTGTGCATGAAATAGAGTGCTTTCTGGCAGAGTCAGCTTAGGTATTAGCTGTTGTAACAGCTACAGTTCAATGTCTTAAATCGAAGAGGACAATATACTTAACACTTAAGCTGCTTCATATAAAATGCTGTTGAATTTGTTTAATAATGCATGCTCATTTTTGTACAACTCTACGAGTTATCTGACTTCTAATTATCAAAGATTTTATGTAATTTAATAAAATGATAATTTCTTATCCAATTTTAGATAGAGGTGATATTCTATGACAGGCTCTGTGTGCACGTTATGACAGCCTTACTGATTTTGAATGGAGCTTCTTGATAACCAAACTTGTCCGCTTCTCAGAAGTTCTTTATGTCCGCTCTGTACTACCAACAACTAGAGATACTGACAGTGATCTCTCACCTTTCCCAGGGGTACCACAGGCTGAAGAGGTTTGTCTAAGCTCTTCCTTCTCACTCTAGGAAGGCATATTCATGTCATTGTTTTTTCCCTTACGTTTGACCATCCCAGATGGTAGAAGGATGACTTTTGGAGCTGAGGAACTTAAGGAGACCTGAAATTGAAGAGAAAATGACACCGTTGATCAAAAATATCTCTGTACAGGTCCTACCTGTACAGTAATACATAGTATTTCAGTTTTACTGCAGTGTAACTGGCAAGCTTGTGGCAAGCTGGGAAACTTGGCACTGTGTTTCAGCAGTGAAAACTGGCTCTGCAGAATCTGTGTCACTTCTTCCTGCCCACTAGTTGCTGTAGTCCGAGATGTGTAGTTGCCAGAGGCAACCCCGGCATTAGTGTTGCGGTGGCTGCACTGTAAGATTGCCAGAATAGAAATTCAGTACATAATGTTTTTGGAGATCTCTAGCATTTCTGAGTGTGATTAGGCAGGTGTCTGTCATTCCTTTCTAAGGCCCTCGCAAGTCAAAAAGAAAGGAAAAATCTTGGCATGGATTGTCACTAATCCATTCAAAACAGTTGGAATAACCTGGCACTCTCACAACTTTTATTCTAGGAAGATGCTGTAATTGGTGTCTTGAATTTACACTACTAAGTGGGTTGCTGAACTCCCTGTCCCCTTTAAAGTAGCTGTGACTCCCAGAGGTTGTTAGATTGACATTACAGGTTTATAAAGCAATGGTCTCTTGTCATTAGACATCATAGTTACATCAGTATAGCTTGAGGATTTTATTAGTTAAATTGCCACAGCTTCTGAAAACCCTACTTGCAGATCCAGAAGTCCGTTGTCTTAAGTTGTACAAATACAGTATAAAAGATAGTCTTAAGCAGTTTACAATGAAAGTGTTGGGCAAACAACAGTAGATGAGTACTCATGAAGTATTTTGTGTGGTGGGTACAGTTAGACATGAGCCTGTCTGAGGTTTAACTGCTCAAATAAAAACCAGCTTTGGCCTGGGTGTCATGCAAGCAGCAAGTGAGATGCTCTTTTTGAGAGTATAATGCTGTCTTAGTGTAGCTGTATGTTTTCTGCGATGAAGTTGGCATGCATTTGTCCATCTCGGTACACGGACAGAATGTCTGTATCCATCTTTGCCTGTTCTTTTCCTTGTTTAGATGCGGTCTGTGCAGTATGGCCTAAAACATTTCTCCTTCCTGGTTCTCCCTCTCCCCCCGACTCTTGTTTTTCTCAAGGAACCGTCATGATTTAGACTTTTGCACTTACGCTGTTAGTGCCAGCTTGTACTTTATTTCCCCACTCCCCGAAGGGTAGAGGTATTCATGTTTGTGTGAATGGGAACTCCAGAATCCTCTTCTGCTCTTGTATGGTTTCTTTTTTGAAGGATATATCATTCTAATTTAGATTCTGTGGCTCCTCTGAATGATGATAATTTTTTTTTTTTCTGATTTACTACCCTTGTGTCTGCTCCTGCTTGTCTGTGCTCAGACCAGTGCTGTCTGTTGGCATGCCACTAAACTACCAAAATAGCTGGGTTCTGCAGGAACAGTGAAATTTAGTTGTCTTTTCCTCTTGTGCGCCAGTTTGTTACCAGCTATTTAAGTCTGATGGTTGCGAGGCTCGAGAGGCTTTATACAGCTTTTTTTTCTTTAAAGCTTTTAGAAAGCAGGTGAAAGGTAAAGCTGTCAGAAGGGTGCTCTAGACCTTGAAAAAGAATTTAGTCCACTCTGAAAGAAATGTCTGATCCTAAAAAATGTCCCTGAGCTAAAGGCTCTTTTTTGGGAAGTATCCAGGAAATACAAAGGAGGTCACTGCATTCATGTACCTGGGGAACAAAAGCAGGTGTTTTTTTTTTCAATTATCTGTAGTGTTAGAGCTGATGGTAAGTATCAGAATAATTTGAAGAGTATTTTGAATCCTATCTCATTATTATGCACTTTGAGAAGGCAGGCATGAGGGGACCTTTCCTGTCTCAAAAGAAACAGAACATCTTTTTTTTTAAAGTTTAAAAAACAGTTTATCATCAGTTTATAAATTCACTGCTGCTTTGTCCTGAAATAAGCTATTTTTCAATAGTATAGCTTCTTTTCTTGATGACTGTGCCTTTCAAAATGAGCCTCTGAACAGAGCCTATTTTTTTTCTTTGAGCAGAATTTCCTTAGTAATAGTAGTTGAGAAGATTGAGAAGCAGAGCTCCTCAGGTTGTCTAGAGTTACAATTAAAAGCAACCCACACCTTTGAAAGCCGGATTCAAGGTGCTGTATGCTGCTGGGCACTGCAGTGGCAATGCCTAGGTGGCTATTAGTAAAACTCTCAGAATAACTTCCTCAAAAATGTTTGTGTAGCTCGAAAAAAATAAATGTTTGGTCTTTTCTGAGTGTGTCACCAGTCTTAGATTTAGAGGAGTATTCAGCTGCCAGATTTTAGTTCAGCTTGTGGTATGGGTGATGGGAGTTATTTTTGGATCACACTCCGTAAGTAAGTGCAACTGGATCCTGCAGGAGCCATCAAGAGGCAAGTGGCAGGAAACTTCGAAGTAGTTCTGTAAATCTTCTTCTTGGGGGCTGTGTCAAATTTGCTTGGATTGAGAGGCTGACTATTTTGTCCACTGAATAAAGCCAGATTAGAGATGAAGTTTCAGACAAGTAATACCAGTTCCTATTTTCTCAAAAGAGTCTTGTCGAATGTAAACCTAGCTTACATGTATCTTCATCTACATGTCGGTATTCTGGTTCTCAGTAATTCCTGTTTTAGTCCTTTATTGATTTGTATCTCGGTGTTTTGTATCAAGACTCTGTTTAGTACTCTCTCAAAATTAAGGTTTTAGAATGAGAGAGTTATAGAAACAAAGACATCTGTCAGATAGTGAGCCCTCTAGTGTAGTAACATGTTTGATAGTGGCCAGTACCATTTCCTTCAGAGTAGTCCAGACGCCACTGTGGAATAAGGTGTTCAGAAAAGGATTGACTTCCTTTGTCTCATGCAATTAGTGGTTTTGTTGTACCTTACCACTTGTTCATATCAAGTACATTTTTCATTCAATTTAATCTAAAGTTTGCTTCCTTCGTGGTTTTTTAATGGAAAAGTAGTTGTCATGTTTTCAATACTGATGAAAATTATTTTGTAGTAATTTAATGTGTACTTTTTCAAGAACGATAATGAAGGTTCTTAAAAGTTAATGCACACGTGATATATTATTGAATAAGTTTCATGCTCATATGAAATTCCATTTTCTAAGTTACATTCTTTTAGTGCCTTTGCAGTTTTGCTTTCAGGTGACATAAGCATAAGAGAGATTAACACAGCTCAGAACACTGTGAACCTTGCTTTTCGTGCTGTTACTGTACAGCATCACGTGGAGGTGATCTCTGTTGGAAGATGTGCTTTTGCAGCTTGACGTTGAAATTATGCCTCTTGTCTGATCCAGTCTTAGAGGCAATTCCTATCCTGATGGTTTAATATAAACACAGTTTACAGAATACACTACATTGAATACATAAATATGGCAACTACAACTTCTTTTCTGTGGATCAGCTAGAGTATATGCATAAACAGAGTATCATCTCTCTTGCCTATTTTGAGTTTAAAAGATGAGGTTGATGTCTGTTTCTGTCCTGTCTATAGGAGCTCAGAAGCACAACAGAAGTTGAAGTATCAAGAGCAGTTAGTATGTTTTAGTATCACAGTGTTTTCTTTCTTTAAACATTTGAAAGGGTTCCAAAGTATGTGTTGCTTCTATTCCTAAAGAAAAATCCAGCAAAATTTACTTTTGCATATGAACATTACCTTCTAGGTATTTAAAATGTTAAGAATGATTCAGTAAAATTAACGTATGTATATTTGAACTTTTTGTGCCAGCAGTTTGAGTCTGTCATACTATTTGAGTTGTTTGTTCATTGCTGAATGTGTATTATTATAACTAAGGTGACAGAGCGTGCTTTGCATGTCACAGTATATGAGCTTCACAGATGTATGATTTAACTTGCTTTTAGAAGTTTGTTGCCATCAAGTTATATTTTGAGAGAAATTTGTACTGTATAAACAGGTTTCTTTTCCAGAGATAAATGCGTATTTAAAAAGAACAACCCTTTTTTCAGGTCCCTTTACAGATGTAGTAACTACAAATCTTAAACTACGAAATCCATCAGATAGAAAAGTATGCTTCAAAGTGAAGACCACAGCGCCTCGTCGATACTGTGTGAGGCCGAACAGTGGAATTATTGACCCAGGATCATCTGTAATTGTTTCAGGTAAAAACAAATACATACAGTTGTAGGTCAGGTGTTTTTAGGCCTTTCATGAAGTTCTCTAATGCTTGATCTTAGAGGCTGTTTGAAGTATGTGAACTTTTTAAAAATATTTTTTAAAAGTAAAACTGTTCCCCTTTATTAGTGCAATGTCAACTTGATGTAGAGCTGCAGCGATACATGAAAAATCCTCCATACAGAAATACTTGCTGTTTGTCACATTTATCTGCAGCTCTCTGAAAGGAGGAAAAGAAAATTGGAAATGGGCAGTGACATTAACAGTACCTTTGCTTCAGACTACTGTATTCATGCTTATGTCTTGAAGTAGGGCATTGCTTGGATGCTCTGATGTGTTTAAAGTTTAACATTTGACAGTTCATTGCATTTAAAAAAAAAAAATCATTCACAATTGTAGACTTAGTTGTTTTGACCATAGTATTGCTACCTGAACTCTATTGTTTCATAATTCTTCCATTTATCACGGTAGTATATGTTAAGTGGCAATCATTAAACTGCTTTTAAAAAAGTATATTTTCTGTTATTTTAGGTAGTTGGAGCAGTTTGTAGCCCTTAAATTTGAAAAATCTAGTACATTTCACTATGGAGACACTCTCTCCTTATTCTGTTTTTGGTTTTTGAGTGAGGGGATTAAAAATAGAATCCTTACTTTTCAGCAGAATGTGAGCCCTGAAGCCAGACAATATTTTCTTTTTTTCCATGAAACTCCATGTAGGTTTGGCTTACATACTTAATTCTGACAATCCGCAGAATTTTGATAGTTGGATGTATCATGGTCTAATCCTATACTGGACTGCACAATGTCAAAAAGGCCAGGTGTTAGTAGTCGTGGGAGTAGACATTCTGAAGAAAATGGGAAAAGACTAGGTATCAGTCTTCTGATTTGGTAAAAGATTTTAATAGGTCATTCTCCCAATCGTTTTGAGGTAGGAACCTCCAGAATAAAGGGGATTCTCAAACCTGTAACCGCAAGAGGTGAGAAACTATTTCTCCAGACCTACCATATTAACCAACTTGGAGAGAGGGGAATCCCCTTTTTATAGGCTGTGGTCTTATAGGTTGTAGAGATCACAGGCAATACAGGTGTGAGCTCCTAGATCTCCTAAGTCTAGAAAGCTGATTTTTGTAGAACCCTTGGAGACCTGTAGCAAAGCAAAGGGGAAACATGGAACTATCCTCAGGGCTTTTCAGATTCATATCCTTACACCCTTTGGGAAGTTTAAAAGAAGCTGGAGAACTAGCCTGAGGTGGTATGTTCAAATGTTGCAAGGAATATCTCAGGAAAACTTTATATTTATGATTGATTAAAACCTTAGAGTAACTTTCCTTCGTAGGAGAGACACCAGTTTTCTAATCTAATATGATCTGTAGAATGTGACCCTTTGAAACTTCAGTATTGCTTACCATGGACAGTCCAGCATCCTGTAGATGACAGATCATTTTACTGAGAATTGGTTCAAGATTCAAGTAGTCAAAAGCCTACTTTATTTCCATCTTCAACTTCAACTTACAGCTATTTTGTCTTAACTATGTGTTTGATCTGGTATCGGGGATCTTTCCCGTTGGGTAGTCATACATCACAATCAAGATATTGCTGGACTTCCTCTTCAGGGAACTGAATAGATTGAAGTATTTCATTTGCCTATTGTAAAGTGTATTTTCATAGTTATAAATCATTCTTTTAACACTTTGAATATTTCAGTTTTTTAAATGAGGCAATACTGGAGTTGTAAACAATATTTCAGCTTCAGGTTCACCAGTAAAGGGAAGCAGTATCATAATGCTTGACTCTTCGGTTTGCGTAGCAGGCAATCTTTGATATCCCTTTTTCTGTATTACTGGATTCTCATGCAGTTATTCAGCTCCAGTGACCCCAAGATTCTTTCATGTGCAGTTGTTTAGGTATAGTGACTCCACAGTGCTTTTCAGAATTAAGTTCTCTTCCCCAAAGTGTAGCTTCATCTTTTTGTTTTTTAAGCATATAATTTCTTTTGGGTCACTTGGTAAGCGAAGTGCGCAGATAATTTTTCTAGTGACCCACTTTATCTCATCAGTCTTTCAACTGAATGTTTTCAGTGCTGACTCATCTTTCATATAGTTAAAAATAGATTTCTCTTTCATTGTTGTGCAGAGAGAAATCACTATAGAATACCACGGGCTGAGACTTTGTGTTCAAAACTAAATGTTGAGATAGTGTTAGCTGTCTTCAGCCTGTATAGTGCATCCTGCTGATTAAGAGTCAAGCCAGTTTTTAAATTCATTGTTGGAGGTGTGATTTAACAGTTTAAGGAAGTCCATGGGCATTTTGTTTATCATTCAATTGTGAATCACTAGGTAACCTTCTTCAGCCATGTTTATCCATTTTTTCAAAAAATACTAATTTGGTAAGACCTATTTTTCTTTACTTTGATGCCCTAGATTAACTATATATTATCATATCATGTATTGCTTGTTGTTGGTTTTCCTTTTCAGAATATAGCACGTTACTTTCTTCCTTCACAACTTGTTACTGTTACTTGTTACTGTTCTTCCTTCTGGTTTTCAGACCCCTTTAAGGTTTATTTTGTGGAGATAAAGCCCTCCTGTGTAGAAAACCTATGCCTATTAACAAGAGGCTTGCTTTCATAACTATTTGTTGCAGTTCCCCTAGAAGTGATCTCTGGACTACTCAGGGATTCCAAGATGATGTTGAAAACTGTGGCTTTGTATATTTGTGAGATTTTCCATGATTGCTTAAAACCATGAAGAGCTTGAAGAACATTTTGAATTTGTGGATTGTCTTTTTCTGCTGCTTTTCAATTCAATCAGATTTTCAGCTGTTACTGAGTGGTCAAAAACCATAAAGTTATTCAACCAGTTATCCAAGGATTCTGCCAGGATGTGAAGAAGTCCTCTGATGATGGAAAGCTGGCTTTGCCATCTTTCATGTTACTTCATCTGTTCCCCTGGCTTTAGGAAACTGAAGTACTGCATGCTATTCAGTAGTCTCTTGATAGAACAATTCTTAGAGATAAATTGCTATAGCATCCATACCTGGAAGAAGCATTTAGTTTGATCAGTTATGTTTTGGACCCCAGTGAGACCAATGATTAAGGAAACCTGACTTTTAAACCTTTCCAAATAGGATTGTTTGAAAGCATGTCAAATACCGCAATTCCTTTATGTGCTTTATTTGCGAAATATATCTGATTCAGATTATTCACTTATCCTTTGATTATGCTGTATGCAACATTTAAGGAAAAAAAATATGAGACAACCATCCTATAGCAAACACCTGCAACTTGTAACTAGTATTTAAGGCCTAAAGTTAGAGGGCAGTGTAATTGAATTTAGAAGTAACTTTTCTCGTAAGTACTAGTGAATTTGGAAAGGCCAAGTTAGTAATTTTGTTGCTGTACTTAGTATTTCATAAACTAACGAATGAAGTTCAGTCCTACAATGAAGAATTTACTCTGTGTGTGAAGGGAAGCATGTTGAACTATACATCCAATGAAGATTCAGAATTGTGGAAAATATAATTGAATTGTTGAAAACCGTAGCAGTATCAAAGTCTATAGACTGAATTGGTTTAGAATATATGGGAAGGTTGTTCAGAGCATACAATGTGTGCTCTGAGTAACTATCATAATGCGTGCTACAATTCTTTAACTTTGCATTCACTTAATCATAAACTGTGTTTATTCCAAAGAAAAGTCCTGTGGTGTTTGCTTGGGTTTTTTTTTGTCTGTCTTACAGGATCTGTTTGTTCATACTTCTATATGAAATGTCTTTTAGCTATAGTAATTACAGAAATAATCATGTCAGCTACACCAGACTATGAAAAAGCTTTAAGATCTTTCCTTTCAGTACCTGTTGCTGCAGTGTATATCTGCTGTATTTTCAACACTGCCTTTGCATTTTAACTTTCTGTATCTGTTCAGTGAGAAGCAAATCTAAAGTGGATAGCATGCTTGTTACAGTGATTAGCTGAAGAATCACAGTTTTATGCTTTATTTTTTTCTTCTGAACAGTAATGCTGCAGCCTTTTGACTATGACCCAAATGAGAAGAGTAAACACAAGTTTATGGTACAAACAACCTATGCACCACCAAATATTTCAGATATGGAGGCAGTGGTAAGTAAAAACGGGGTAAAATGACTGTTGTGTATTTTTTTTTTTCCTTAAAAATTCATGCTTCAGTGTAAAGGAATCATGTTTTTGCAATTTATTTTTAGAGAAGAATTGGGTTTGATTTCCATATGTGATTCAGGGTTTTTAATATTAAATACAAGCTCAGTTCTTAGAACTCACCTAGTGAACTGATTGAATGGAACTAATAATGAATCTAAGGTAAAGTCAGTTCCGTGTTAAAATATGGGCACGTCGTACCTTATATGCAGCTAACCTGAAGGGGATAAACAGATTGTATATGAAGGAATCGAGTATATTTAAACTACAAGCCTGAAGCTGTATGAAATAAGTGCATTTGGCCTGAAAAGTGTTTAAGTGAAATGTTGAATGGGATTATAATGAATTAAAACATTTGGAAGACTAAGATATGTCTCTCTACAAGATACCAAGTGGCTAAACACAGCACAAATGATAGATTTATTTTCTGTTGTAACAGAACATGTTGTAGATTCAGTTCTTACGCAGGATTGGTCTGATGAAAGATCCAGAAAGAAGATATTTAGGTTTGTCCTTGTTAGTTCAGAAGTAAGGACACCTGTTTCTGATGTTACAAGCTGGCAGCAATGGGAAGGAAGCCTTCAGATGTCAGAACATGCCCTTTAGGGTGTACGTGGACTCCCATAAACGTGTATGTTAAGGTGGAGGGGAATGATGCACAGGCTTCTGTCTCTAGAGACTGTTTTAAGGAATGTCTGTGTTTACACAGGTACGGTCAATGCTCACTCCAAGGCAGAGGAGGAGAGGGGAAACAAAGGATAAAGATGAGGTTTTATAAATAACTGAAATCCACTAGACCCCTGCTGGTTTAGGCTCTGTCCTCTTATATGAAGGCAAAGACTATTGTGGCATCACTCTTCACTGGAAACAGTGGAAAACCTTTTAGATTTTGTTAAGCTTTTGAGACATGTAGCTAGAAAGTTAACATCTCTCTTCCTTGTTGGTCTGGTTTACCTTTTCTTAATATGCTCTGATAGCTCTTGGTTATGTGTGGTGAATGAAGCATAACTATTTGGAGAGGATGTAAAAATCCACTTTAAAAATACCTTTGAAATAACTGCTTTCTCAGTGTCTTCACGTATAGAATACTGAGAAACAGATCTTGCAGAAAATTGGTAATTGTAGTTATAAGTTACTGTACAACTAATGCCACTGAAAAAAAGAACAAAAAAAAAAAAAAGGGAAAGGTGTTATGAAAAGCCTGGATATTCTAGTCTGTAAGACCTGCAATTCTAAGATAAGTTCAGAGGACCTATTGCTGGAAAAATGGCTGCAGACTTCAGATCAGTCTCTGAGCCTAAAGATTTAAGGCAACTACATGAAGTGTATGCTTTGAAAGTAAATTGTCAGTTGAGCAGAGAGATTCCAGCATATTTGACAATTATTTAAATGTATTGATAACCATTAGAATTTAAAATGTTTTTTCTAAACAGGTTTGAAAAATTCTCTAGGCCCAAATTGTAATGTATTATGCAGTAAAAGGAGGAAGTGGTTAAAAATCTAAAATATGAAGAACTAAATAAATTTGCTCTGGAACTAAATATAGAGTCAATAAAAGGTGTCTTTCAATCTTTTGTTTAAAATTGGTGCTTCCAAGGTGGGACATAAGGAGTACGTTTACCAAGGAGTGATAGGGCTAGAACTTTGTTCTTAAACTGACTCAGATGGTACTTGTTCCTCATTGTGTGTTAAAGGAACTGCTGTATTGTCCCTTCCCTATCCCCTACAAACCTCTGGGTCCATCCTTGCATTCAATTTACTCATTTCAATTTCCAGACTTAACTAACCATTTCTAGCTTTCATTACTTTGCAGTAGTCAAAGTGAACAAAAAAACATTGTTCAGAAGCAACTCTGAAAATTGCAGCTAGATTAAGGACAGTATTCAGCTATATAGGAGGCAGGTACTAAGAGCAAGCTTATGAACTGTTCGGATGTTTGCATGAGTCTGGCATGTTAAGTAACTATATTAATTGTTGTCTTAGTGGAAAGAAGCAAAACCTGATGAGTTAATGGACTCCAAATTGAGATGTGTGTTTGAAATGCCCAACGAAAATGATAAACTGGTAAGTAAGAAAAGAGTAAGAAACTGTCATACACTGACTGGTAGGATCTCACAGAAATTTGTTTTGAATTTTTTTTAAACCTATTTGATTTGTTGATTAAATGGATTATAGGAATTTGTACTAAATTAGACAGGAGGAGTGTTCAATATATAACTTTTCAAGGATTCATAGAATCATAGAACAGCCCAGGTTGAAAGGGACCTTGAAATACCATCTGGTCCAACTTTTTGTCAGAAAGGGAGCACCCTGTCCAACTGCATCTTAAAAACCTCCAGCAATGGAGACTAATGCCAAAAATTATCCTTTTGTTATTTTCGTTATTGATTTGCTTTATCATTTTATTGCTGTCAGATTAAAAAAATCTTCAGTACTGCATACAGTGAAAAGTGAATCGCATCATTTGCTTTTTAAGTATGAAATGCTTTTTAGTTTTAAAAATTCTGTTTCTAATTCAGCTGAATTCGAAATGGAAGTACTGATTAGAAATTAATGCATGCTTTGGGAATCCTAAATGCATTTTTGAAGGTAGTGGTAAAGACAGATAATCAGACAAAAAAAAAAAATCACGTTACCTCTTTCATGCTCTTGCCTTCAGACAAAATCCATTCCAATTGCATAGGAGATGACAGTTTCATTGTATATAGACTAAAGATGTCTGTTTTGTGTTCCCTGATATTTGGAATAATAGTTAACTGTCTATTACCTAGAAGTTTTGCAGAATATGACTAAATTCTTATGCATTAACATTTTTTTTACCCTCACACTTGAAATTCTGATTTATGGAATCTTAATACTGTATATTCTGGGGTGTTTGGTTTTTTGGGGGTTTGTTTGGGGTTTTTTTTTTTGGTGCTGCTTTTATTATTGTGAATTAGAGTGCTAAAGTAGGATTTCTGTAAACAACCTTATTCACTTTATGGCCTTGACTTTTCTTTTTAGTACTGTCCAGTTTTTACAGTAGTCTGTAAGACATGTTGGGGGAAAATAGCATGAATCCACGCATGTAAAAACCATCTCATTATTTACATGCATAAAGGGTCTCAGTGAAGGCTGCTAGCTGGCCAGCAGCTGTCTTTGCAACCATTCTTTTAATACAGTTCTTGGAGTATAATGTAAAGATATTTTTCAGATGCGATGTCAGTATAATGTTTTTGGTGGTTTTGTTTTCTTTTTTCTTTTTTTTTTTTTTAAGTGAACGGTAATTTATGAGATGCACCCTTTTTTTATTCAGGTGTAAGCTGCCTAAGTATGTGTTAAATGCTAAAACTGTAAAGGTTAAGCATTTATTATCAAAGCACTTAGTTGGCTACTTTCTGTGTTTTTTACCTTATTAAATTACATTTTAGATATTAGAAAAGTTGTACTTGTCTTTAATTTTATAAAATTTTTAATGTAGTGAGATAAATGTAGCGGATTATACAAAACAACCTCCTTTTGTACTTTCTTTAATGTGATATCTTTATGGTATTGACTGTACATAACATTTGTATTTTTCTGAGTAGCAGCATAGGGTTGCAAAACCCTGCTGTAGCAGTTGATTTAGTCAGTCCCTTAAACGTGGCAATGAGAAATCTGCCAGGTCCTGAGGGTAAGCCTCACCTGCCACCTCAGGATATACCTACACCAGGACACAAGTATTTCACTCCAGTCAGCAACAACTTTCTTCAGATGCCTACCAGTCATAGCCAGAAGATTGACATGAAGAAACCGGTCAGTGAGGTCAAACAGCAGAAGGAGGTTTGTTCCAGGGACATAAGTCTTAGGTCTCTAGTGAAGTTTCAGTGCTGCTAATGGAATTCAGTTCAGCTAGCAAACCAATTAAAAAAGCAACAGATCCCAATCTGCTTACTCATGATATAAGTATGTTCGTCTTTTTAAATCCAGTTAGGAATACCTGTGTGGAGTAGCAGGATCTGGCTCCTAGGCTATGTATGGCTGCATTGCAAAAAATGTAAAATGGAAGTAGATGCTGTAGACCAAATAACTGCTACTTGCATAGGAACTAAAGAAATTCTTGCATCTTTTTTTAGTTGCTTTATTATTACATAGATGTGTTTACATTTTAATAGGTTTTCTGTTATATTTAGTACTTACCTTGGGCTACTTTGGTTATGAAAGATGCAGTGTGGTGGTGGTCTAAATGACATAGCTGCGTAGCCAAGCAAGTAGGAATACAGAAGCCTGAATCTGAATATGAGCTGTTTCTGAGTGTATTGCCATATGAATGCTGTGTTTTTACACATGGTAACCTGGGCTGTACAGTTGAATCCATTGTATTATTAATGTGTACTGAAGATCGTTGTATATTTTGGGCAGAGCTGTGGGAACTAGATTTTTAATTTTATTTTTGGCTTTTTCACAGCTTTTTATGTGACTTTTCACTTGTATTCAAAATTAGTAATGTGTATTTCAGAGATGCTGTGAGACTTAAATTCTGTTTGTGCAATACTTTTATTTTCCTTCAGTGAGAGATGCTATAGGTACAAAATATTTGTGCCATACATACTTCATAATAGTTTGTGGCACAACCTGTTTTCTTTTTACGTTGTTTTGTTTATTAGTATTGCAGGATTACTTTCTTCCTTTTATTTTTTTCCCCTCAAGTTCAAATACTGTTTGGTGTGTTTTATGCCGTCTTTTGGATGCCTGCTGGGTCAGTATTAAGCAGCTAAAGTATTAATTTTTGTCTCAGTAGCATCTAGTACCAAATGTAAACAGTGCGATCTTCTCTTTTTAATATTTGAGCTAATCAGAATTGAACTGATAACAGAAGTCTTTGTTCAGATTACTGTAAATATAAACTTCGTTGAACTATATTAGTAGCTGGATTGTTTCAGTTTTAAGCTGTGGATGGTTTTTCTCTAGGTAAGTAAAATTCTCAAGTCATTCTTAATATTTGTAGAATGATATAGACGCAAGCAAACCTGCTCCAGTACTGAATACATCTAAGCAGGATGGACCGATGCCAAAACCACATAGTGTTTCACTTAATGATACTGAAACAAGGAAGCTAGTGGAGGAGTGCAAAAGACTTCAAGCAGAGATTATGAAGCTGACGGATGAAAATCGGCACCTGAGAGTAAGTTCTACTTCCATGTTTATATTGAAGTGGCTTCCCTCTTCTTGATTGAAAGGTCTGGTTTGTAATTAGGCCAATAGATGTGTATTCCAGAAAGTAGATACAACTGTTAGAATGTCAAGATTGATTTGTAATACAATTTTACTGTCCTGTATATACTGTATATTTTGAACTTCTCAGTGACTGAGACTTCGATTGTCATGCATGAGATACTGAAGCTACGTAATTTTATTCTTAAATGAAATGGTCCTATTTAAGGTGGTCTTAGTTACTTTAAGTCTAAATCAGACATACCAAATTAGTAGCTTTTAATAAAAGTGCATTATTACTCATTAAGAATGAGTAAATGAGATCCAAAGCGGTAACATCCTGTATCACAGATTGCTAGTGAACAATTGTTTGGCCAGAGGAGGTAAGCAAACACTACTTTCCAGTACCTTTATGTAAAGGTGCCATTTCAGTAACCTGTAACTAGTCAATACGTGACTTTATGTGACTTTTCTATATATTTGCTTTTGGGTATCTGACAATTTCATTGGCCATGGTAGCCTTTTAAAGAACCATGCAATAATGGTGTTGCCACACTTGTAATTCTGATGACATTGGAACATTTGGAGAAACACTAAACAAAGCAGATGTTTCTCCTTAACAATAAGGAATTACTGCTATTTAATTCTGACACATAGTAAGTAAAAGCAGGATTCTTCATTGTGCCTAGCAAGAATTTCAGAATCTTTCTTAACCAGACTATGGAGAGAGACCAGTGGATTGCCTGTCCTTATTTGAAATATTATGGTTTGCTATGTTCATATTTTGGATTTTGGTGTGGTGTAATGTTGTGGCGGGTTTTTTTAGCTTTATTTAAATGTTCACCAGTAAATTTGGCCTTTGAGTTCAGTTTTTACAATTGTAGAGATGATGTGTTCATAATTTTTTTTCCATCTGTGTGTTTTTCCCCCTCAGGATGAAGGCTTGAGGCTCAGAAAGGTAGCGCACTCGGATAAATCTGGATCACCCACAGCTTTGGCCCTCAGAGATAATGGCTCTAATTCTCTTCCTTCACTTCTTGTTGTAATTGCAGCCATTTTCATTGGATTCTTTCTAGGGAAGTTCATCTTGTAGAAAGGATGAGTGAGAGAAGCATGCAAAATGCAGCTTCCTTTTTTTTTTTTTTTTCCTTCTTGGCCAGAAAAAGATTTGTTTACCTACCACTTCATTGGTAGTATGGCCCACGTGGCCATTTTTGTGTACAGCATCATAACAGGCTTTGCCTTTAATGATCTCTCACGGTTAGAAAACACAATCTGAAAAGACAAACTGTTCAGCTACTGGACAAAATTGTACATTAAGTCATCAATAAGCAGGTGTCAATTGCACAGTCAGTCCTTTATGAAAATTCATAAATAAAGAATTGTTCTTTCTTTCTGTGGTTTTAATAAGAATTCAAAAATTGTTGAGAGTCTTGTAAATGTTATTTTAATAATCCTTTAAAATTTTATCTGTTGCTGTTACCTCTTGGAAAATGATTTATTAGATTGCTAATCCCACTCATTCAGGAATATGACAAGAGGTATTCTGGGGGAAATGGTGCCTCTTACTGTGTAAATTTTCTCCTTACCTTACTTCGCTGATATCATGGCAGAATTTCTTTCTTATCCCTTGTGAGGCATTGTTGAGAGTTCTTCATCCTTACAATCCTGTCCCATAATATTTAACATTACAAAAGAAATAAAATTGTTAACAGATTTTTCTGCTGGGTAGCCTGTTTGTGTGTGTCGTACTTTTAGAAGGGATTCCTAACAAGTTCATTGTTCATGGTAATTTGCTACTTGTAACAAATGGCTATTTTGAAGTTTATTTGCTTAAGTCTCTGGCTTAGACTGTTGTAATTGAAGCTTGGGGGGAAAAAAAAACAACTTTCCATTCCATTTGTTTAAAAAAAATGAACTGTTTTCTGGCTGCTTTCAGCTACAGAGAGAGGATGGTTATCAAACTTGTTTTGGGACAGAATAATTTGGATATCCAGCAGGTACAAATACCAGACATGAATGTTTTCAATATATTAACAATTTGCTTGGATTGTGCGGGAGTGTAATCATCAACCTTCTGTTCCATCTTTGGATCTTCTGGGTGTCTTCCAGGAGTCAACATTATTCTTTGATTTCATAAGGGTACTTAATTCACATATACTAACTTACTCGGTTTGTAATACTGTTTTAGCAGATATTCAAACCTGCAATTTGAATGATTCAGACACCCATAGTGAATTCCACGATGCAGAAGAGTTGATGTTTGTTGAATGAGCCTCAGTTGCTCACCTTTTGAAAACGAAAATCATTTTTATGCAACTCTTGGCAGATCTACCTGTGTTAACCATGTATAGCTAAGTTTTAAAGAATGCATTTTTTGGGGGTCTGAAATGCTTCCCTGCACTTAATCTAATGTCTTGCCTCATCTCTGAATATGTCATAAAAACAAACAGTAGTATTGGAACAAAATATTATCTGTACTTCTGACTAAGCATAATCCGATACAGGGAATTACTTGTAAACTGAAATATTGCAGAAGGAATATACTCCTGTAAGCAAAATTGTGTATGTTCTTGGACAGCTTGACTTGATGTGGTGCAGCTAAGTGTGTTAGACCTTGGTATATGCACATCTTACGTAGCTGAGAAAAATGTTCTGGAAAAGATGTATGTTATCTTGGTTGCCTTTGATTTCTAGTGTGATTTTTTTGTTTGTTTTTTTGTTTTTTTTGTTTTTTTAAAAGAAAACTATAATTACATCATGTTCTGTCATTGCTGTCTGTGATAAACTTTTTTATAAAATCTTGCATATGTGCAAGGAAGATGATGAAGAAAATGCAAATACTGCTTATCTTTTCACTTAAGCATGCAAGCACAGGTGTTTCCAATTACTTGTTCCAGTGTCTGCATTCAAGTCTCCTTCCATCCCAGTGACTGGACAAACTATGTTAAGGTCTTGATTATTTTAGTTCCTCTGGTTCAGAATGGTGTAATTCTCCCTTTTTTTTTTTTTTTCTCCTCTCTAACAGAACATTGCTGCATCAAACTTTCATAGCCTGTTCCAAACTGATTACATGGAAAATAATGAAAGCAATAGTGTGCAGGATGTAGTTTGCTTCGGGCAGAGCAGTCATTCCTGCGTTGAAGGAAGGGAAAAAAGAAAAATCCTCTGGAAGATCTTAAAATGTTTACAGTGTAGTGTACGGAGGTTTTCAAGGGTAGCTAGCACTTTTGGGACTTGAGAGCAGAAAAAGGAGTCATTGCTTAATGCAGCTGACTTGTTTTTGATGTCTGGCAGCAAAATAATATAAAAAATATCGATAAAATCAGATTGAAATAACTTTTTTCAGAATTAACAAACAGGTGGTGGTAAAAGTCATGGTTTAAGTAATGTCTTCAAAGTCAAAGCGTGCAGCGGTCTCATAACCAGTGTACTTACTAATGGTATAAGGAGACTGTCTTGGTTTCCAGTAATCCCTTCATAGCTGTATATAAAATGTAATGCTAAAACTATTTTGCTCTCAGGAGTCACTTTGGATGAGATGAACTGTATTCAGTGATTTATGTAATATGGATTAAATTGTTTGTCTTTGTTCCTGAAATGGTTAGAACTTCTTGCTTTGTCTGCCTGCTTACTTGTGTATGTAAGCACGGGGAAATACAGTCTCTCCACTGCTCCTAGTGATACGATCAGCCGACAATGCCCATAAAGTCATGTGAAGCTAAATGCATAACTTAAATATGCATTGCAGCTTGCTCTTCTGATTTCTCAAAAGGGCAAGATGGAACAAGTATACAATATCAAAGTAATATTTTGAAGTTTTTATGAATATAGCACTTTAAAAAAGGGTAGTATGATGGTTCAGGGGGGAGAAAAAAGCCTATTTAAATAGAAGATATAGCTTCTGTAGTAATTCTGGGCACCAAATTTAAGCCACTTAAAAAAAAAAAAAATATATATATATATATAAGAAGTTCATTTAAGAAAGTTATTTGTATCAATGCACAAGTTATTTGTGCACTTCTACTCATTCTCTAAAAGCTGTTGACAAACACTATTGCCCAGGCTTGCATGCTTCTGCTGCTATGATTTGAAGCCAATTTACATATGAGAAGCAACCGAACACTAGCTTGAAACTTCATTATCCTCTTGGGAGGAGAGGGTGGAGGGAGGAGGTGGAAGGTGACATTTTGCCAAAGGGGAAAAGACAAAGTCAATAAGTAAAACTTATCTTTCAGGCCTTCTTCAAAGATATTAAAAGCTGAAGTGTTAATAAACCATTAAAAATGTAATAGTGTCCTTTTTATTTTGGAACTTCTCCCTGACTATGTACATTCTGTAGACTGCTGGTAGTGAATAGATGCATCTAGTCCACCTCGCAGGCGGTGTAACTGCCCTGCTTCTAGGTACTGCGAGTAAATAGCATGAAGCTGGCGTGGATGAAGATTCAGTGGTGGAGTGAAGAGCAGGTGCCTGAATCCAGGCAATACTGAGGATGCTGATGGTTTGTCAGATTTATAACAGTCATCATGATGAAGAGTTTTTGCTGTTTGGGGTCCCTAGGTATTTATGCTTGAACTGACTTGCCAGGGCAAACGCTTGCTTTCGTCTGTGGCAAAAGATGGAATGCGAGCTACACGGTTACAGAACAACTCTAATAAACATTTGCTATAATATTGAAATGCCCTGCTCTTCATGTTTACAGGTGGGATGAAATTCTGTAGCTCGTCCTTTTAGCCACGTTGCTGTGGACGTAACAGTTCACTGCTTTGCTTTCAACGCTGGTTCCTGGTGAATGAATGGCTTTGTGGGGTGCGTCCTGGAAGGCGCATCTGTGTGTGGCAGTGACCGCTGCTGCCAGGGAGGCTCTGTCTTTGCTGATCTTGAGCTTCTGTGGCAGCTTTAGTCTGGTGGCACACTTTAATGTTGAACAAGAGGGGAGGCTAAATACAGGAGTCAGTTTTCACAAGGGTTTGAGCTCCTGTAGGAAGGACTGAAACTAATGAGCATTAAATGAGACCGATTTCTTTATTACCTGTCTGAACTTCTTTTCCAGGGGCATTCAAATAATGTAACCACGTATATGATGGAAGTTGGTCTGTTGTGGTTTTCTTTTTGAATGCAGGTTGTGTTTAAGAAAAATTCCTGATTCTGATAGGGCTGTGTAAGCAGAGGTAGTGATGGTGTTGTCACCTTTATTTATTTGGCCTCTAGGTGACAAATAGCTATGTAGACATGAGATCTTGTGCAAAAGCAAAGCAATTGGTTCTTTTATCTGGCTTTCTCATTACTGCTAGATGGTAAGGTTAGTGCCTCTTCCTCTTTTCCTGGGACAAGGGTTTATGTGTTTGCATGGTGAACTGGATCTAGGAGCTGAGTTGGATGAAACATAATTTATAGGGAATGAAAGATTTTGTTTTAACTAAATAGTGGTATAAGCATCTCCAACCATGTGAAAGTGCCATTTTATTTAAAGCTTGGTACCAGTTTATGTAATGCTGATAACACTGACAGCAGGGTATTGAATCCCTGTTTATACAGTAGCTGCTTCTGTTGCTGGCAGTTGTGGAATGCTGCTCTTCTCCTCTCTCTTCTTTAGAAAAGATTTAGAGGGTGTTACGGTATCCGGGCACAGAGGCGTAAGACAGACAGCTATTATTATAGCTAAGTGGCCTGAGCTCAGACACTTGAAATAAATGAAAAATTACTTGAAAGGTGACTGAAATAGTTATTAATTCTTACCGTTTAAACTTGTGTATAAGAAAAAAGCATTGTGAGTGGGTGGTTTGTTTTTTGTGTGGTGGTTTTTTTTGTTTTTTTTTTAAGGTTAGTCTGCTTATCATCCAAGTTCTGGAAAAAAAAATTGCAATAGTCTGGGAATAATTATTTCAAGATGTTCTTGAAAGTTCTACTTCATTTCTACTAATGCTGGTGCAGGTTCATGTGCGTAAGTGAATTCAGAGAGATTGTCACAGGTGATCGGTGTCTAGGCTGTTCTTGGAGTGTGTAGTAATTAAATAGCAATCTTTGTGAGTGTCTCAGTCTGCCTTGTAAGGATGGCTTATCCTGGCTTTAGAGATGGGGAAACGGAGGCAAAAGTGTTGGGACAAATGATTGGGAAGGGGTGGTTTAGGCACAGCCCCTGTTTTTTAGCATACACTCCATCCTGTTTCTCATCAAGCCTTCCTTGAGCCTTGTTCAAGTCTTTTTTTTGTTGTTTTTCCAAAATGCTGCTTCATGTTGCTTGGAAATTTTTCATAGGCTTTTAAAACACCTTCCTAAAGACAGCTGTTGCTTTGTCTGTTCCTGAAGCTGTGTTAAACAGGCAGAAAATGTGACTGTTAGAGCGGTGTTTGACAGTGGATTGTGCTCACTGGGATTATAATGCCTGACCTCTGCTAAAGACGGGGGGGTGGGGTGGGGGGGTGGGGTGTGTGTGTGTGTGTAAACATTTGGGCATGTTGTGTTTGTAGTCTTAGAACATAAAAGTGTGTCTGTAGCAAAAATTTTTTTGTGGAGCCAGTACTGTTTGTACTTTTCAAGTAAAAGAAAACAAACAGTCCTAAATCTGTGCAACTACCTATTAATGATGGTACATATTACTGTACCCATGGGAGTGGCAAAATATTTTTTCCATTGCTACTTTGATAGTCCACATACAGAAGACAGACAGCTGTGCTCTGATTTTTGGAGGCACTTCTTCAGAAGAGCCAAGGACGACTTTTTTAAAACCTATACATGTTTTGACTCCTGCAAACAAAGGTGCTCCAGCAATAGTAGAGGTTAAATCCACTAATGTGTTTTCACTCAAAATTAGTAAACACTTTTCCATTATTACCGCTTTTCAGACTGCAGTACACCTCTGCACTGGTATGAGGGCTGGTTTGAGGAATATTAATAATGAGAATCTAGTAATTATCTTAAATAAAAGATTGTGCTCTGGTTCTTATTGGTTGAGAGGCATTGCTTTAAATCATTATGTAGGACAGCCTAGTTTATAGAACCATGTTTTGGAAAGGCTTAGGAGGAAAGTCCACAGAAAACAAAACTTGAACCCTGGGTCAAAGAGAGTGAGCCCTCTAGAGCTGTAATTGGAGGTACTAAAGAGTGCAGCTTTGATAATGAAGTGAGTCGTTCATAGAAGGTGGAAGCTCACACAGTGGCTAATTTTCCTTGATTGCCTTAATCAGGCCTTCTCCAGGAACAGGGCTTTCTCTCCAAACTCGGGGTGTAAAGCCTCAAACACGGCGACCAGCCTTGTAAACAGGAGAATGCCAGGAGAAGGATTTTCATTGTATTCATGCCCAGGATTGTCTAACCTCGGATTTCCAATGCAGCCTTCAACTTCATGGCACTGCTTTCAGACTTCACTTTCTCGTGTAATACCTTGAAATACTTTAGCCCTTGGGCCTCTCATTTCATGTCCCAGCTTCAAGAAAATCAGAACAGATTGCTTCCCTGATTAGGTGAAATCATCTCTTCGTCCTGCCTCCACAGGAACCAGATTACAATGGCAAAGGAAGGTCAGTGTATTTGTAGAAAAACATAACTTCTTAAAGAGACAAGGTTTACACGATTGCAGCATCTTTGTGCTGCTGCTCCCTGTGTGAATTTGAAATTTAATTCAAGCCACATTTGATAGAGATTGATGTTTCACAGATACCAACTACCTCCAATTACAGGAAAATTAGAGCTGAGATGAAAGACATTTAAATTGGTGCTCCCATCCGGGGCAAGCCTGCACAGCGAGCTGGAAAGGTACCTGTCCTGCTTGCCACTGTTTGGCCAGTTAGCGCTGGCGTGCTTGCCAAGCTGTCAGCGTGGGCATAGATCAAACGCCCCGGCAGCTGCTGGCGGTAGCCCAGCACTTGTCAGCAACGCGAGCAAGAGACGAGCGTGTTACAAGGGAGTGGGTTAGCAGGCGTGGCGGGGGGAAAACTCGAGCTGTCTCCGAAGCAAGCTCATGGAGGGGGTGGGGGGTGGGACAGGAGCTTGATTTACCTGGGGGCAGGAAGGAGGTGATGTGAGAAAATGATAAATAACGGGGTGAGAAGTGCTGAAAGTTGGAAGAAAGTATAACCCTGCATATATGCATGCTCACTTCTCCAACCTGCTCTGCTCAGGCACTTCGGAAATACTAATGGTTTAATGATTGCAAGCGGGTGGGAGAAGGAATCTGATCTTCAGAGGAGCTGTAACTGACCTCAAAGCTTCTCTTAGACCAGTAATTTAAAAAAAATAAGCTAATTGTGGTTTTATGAGTCCACTTCTAGAGCTATGTAGAAGTTATATTTGTGGAACTAGAGATGTAGAAATGAAGCAGCTAATCGAAAGCAAACATTTTCAGCAGTGTAACCAGCAGTGTACGGACAGGGGCCTCCTGATCTCCTTGGCTACTGCTCTGAGAGTGCGGTGGGGAAAGAGCAACGCGTGACCCAGGCCCTCCAGCCCTCTGCGCATGCAGTGCGGCTTGTTAGGTGAGCCACACAACTATTAATTCCCCTATGGGCAGGCATAATAATAGGGTTATGCAAAACTTGTGCGTGTTTGTGTACATTCATATTTACATCTGGTCTGTGAACAGAAATTTCTGGCATGCCTCTATACAAATTGGTGGTTACAGCAGACTGGATTACTATAGGACTTCACGTTCTATCATATGTTTGTAACTGCTTCAGTTGCCTCTACTAATCCATGTTCCTCATTTAACTGTCCTAATTTTTGAGCTACTTTAAAATTGCTGATTTTCAGAGCGACTGGGTGCAGAAACACTTCATTCTTGGCAAATGGGAGCTGTCTTGTCCAAAACCCTCTCCCAAATGCACTCTGAGCCTCTCCGAGTATTAATTTGAGACCTTCAAAGAGAAATGGGAGGCTTAAGCAGCAGGATGCTGACACAAGGTGAATTTCTAACATCCAGAAGCATTTGCTACTGCTTTTGTGAAGTGCAAAGATAGCTGTCAATGCAAAAGCATTTTTGGATTTAAAGAAATGAAACTATTTTTATAGGAAATCCTTCCCAGTCTCGTGCCTGATGGCCCCTAAGGCCTGTATACTCCCTTTCATGTAGCTATGCATTGATAGTTATCTCCTAGTTCTGGTTGGAATCGTGGAAGCTAAAGCACTTGCTCTTATAATAGGACAAGCCAATAATAGTCTAAGATTTAAAATTAGACTGTCTGTCAAAATGTAGTAGTATTTTTTTTAGCCTATATAGTGTAATTGAGAGTTTATGTAGCTCTTAGAACAGTTTTAGTGAATGTGTGATACTACTCATTAAAAATTTTGGTAGTTCCATGAATAAAGTACTTACTTATATATGAGCTGTATATACATATCATTATGTTTTCTAGTTGCTATTTATATATACCATTTTTGGACAGACAGATGGGAATAAGTTGAAGCAATGCAAATTTTACAGTTTAGTAATAGTATTTTCCTTCTAGTATTAATTTAAACAAAACCTGCAGAAATGGTTGGTACGGCTTAGACCATGCACTCATTTCCCCAGCATCCCTTACGGAGCATGGAGAAGAGGTTCTTTTAGTGTGTATTGTATAGGTTCAAAAAGTTTTACCCTGATTGTATGGCACTAGGCATGCAGAAGGGGCTGCAGAGGCAAAGCTTCGTTTTGGCGTTTCTTAACTCTTGAAAGCGTAACTTCAGATTTCTTCTGAGTGTAGCTCCCGTAACTGTTTTTATTGCTACCGCTCCCACGGACGGTGTGCTCCTCTGGTAAGGAGAGAGCGTCACGTGGAATGAAATTGTAGTGTTAGTCTGACCCTCAGGGAGGACTTGTATCTTTTTACAGATGTGTATGTGCTTTATTTTCTGTATGCTAAAACCATGGGCTCAGTAGAGGAACCGGCTTCAGGCCTGCTACAGGTTTCCTGTTAATTTGCCCAGTTACCCAGGCCTTGATGATCCTTTTGGTCTTTCATGAGAGGTGCTGGTGTCACCCTCTTACCTTGCTGGCACTCCTCTCCTCTGTAGTTACTACCCTTCCCTCTCAAGTGGTCTAAATTAATTGCTATAATCAGACCAAGGGAAAGCATCCCTATCCTCTGCTTAACTTCAGCCCTGCTGCTCATTGTTCTCGATGAAGGGGACTGAACCTTCAAGCTTGGCTGGCGTTGGGCTCCCCGCTCCCCTAACCCTATTACCGTTGGGTGGTGGGTTTTTTTTTGGGGGGGGTGGGGGGGAGAAGCTGGCGGGAGAGCTAACGCTGCGCAGGTTTTAGCCGCCAGATGGCAATGTCTCCTCGGCCCTGAGCGCTGCCGGCCGGCGCTGGGGCCGCCCGCTCCTGCCCGGCCCCGCCGGCCGCTCCTGCCCGGCCCCGCCGGCCGCTCCTGCCCGGCCCCGCCGGCCGCTGGGCTGGAGCCGCCGGCCGCGGTCACATCGTCCTGCTGAGGCTGGGGAGCCGACCTACAGCTCGTCTTTGTGGCAGGATATCTGGGGGGGCTGGGCTTCTCTCGTTGATGGCAATGAAACTTTTAATTGTGTTTGCTTAAAGATACGTGTGTTTCCAGCAAGGCCTTATAGGGCAGTTAGGAAAGCGGGTGTCTATACGTTGTTTTGGTTATCTTCGGGGGTCTTCAGGCTACTGTTTGGGGCTGAGAGAAAAGTGATCCAGTAGCTGGGCATTTATTTAAAGGAATTCATAATGCACGTGCCTGTCTAGCAAGCATCTGTCCTCTGGATGATGGTACGTAGGTCTGATCCCCGGCTTTTTCTGTGGATGGGATTGCAGAATTCAGCAGAGTTATTCTAGGAGATCTAATTCCCAAAAACTCCAAGCATAAACTCTTTTCCCAAACTTCTTTCACTTCTTTCTTTGAAGCCAGCACTATCCTGCACAGCTTGCTTTCTCATTTTCCAATAGACTGTCTTGGAAGTGGCAGTGGGCAAGGACCGATGTGGTTCCCGTGGGAAAAGGATGTTGGGAATCGCATCTGCCTGCTTTGAGGCGGCGGTCACGCGCAGTTCCCGTTACTGGAAGACACGTGGGAATTAATTACTGTCCTCGGGGCTCGGTAGCGCCATAGCTAGAATCCATCCCATGGACTGGTCCTATACCCTGGAGCAGACTTGTGAGGAAGAAGGGGTGGGGAGAAGGTGCCTGATAAATAATTGCTCAGGCCAACAGCGCTGTTTCCTTAGCTGCTGAGGGTACTCGTGGTTTCATTCCTCACAGCCATGTTTGTTTCTGCCTGATTCAGCAGTGGAGTGGAAATTTTGTTTCTTCATTTCCTTATCATTACTTGTTGCTGGCAGCAAATAGTAATTAAAAAAATCAGCAGTGATTGCACTAAAGAGGAGAAGACTAGAAGGAAAAAATTTGTGCCAAATACTTGTAGTAAGAGGGAAAATTACAGAAAATTAATGAAACTATAAAATTCAGACTGAGTAGTGCTGGGTTTTATCACCTAGCCTTCCCTGTTGTGTCAGGAGTGAGTAAATTATGCCACGTAGAATCTGTTTATGCCTGAATTCATCCGTACCCACCACTTTGTGTGGAAGGGAGGCCACTTCTTCACAGGCTGTGGCTACTGCATTCAGAGTGCCTTGTAATTTAGAGCATGCTTCCCGAAAATGGAGCTCATCTTTCAGGGATCTCCTGAGTCACTTCTGAAAACTCAGAAACTGGTCAGCTCCAAAGCTTTTGATGGTGGCGGTGGAAGTCTCACTGACTGCATTTCACCTCCGCTTTCTTTGTACAAGTGAGGCAGGAGTGAAACTGCGCAGCACCGAGGAAAGATGCCTTTGTTATCCTCTGGCTTTCTTTCAGTTCTCAGTTAATTTCAGATTTTTCTTCCTCTTTAAGAAAAGTGTCCTTTCTAATCCCTCCCGGCTCCCCCTCCAGGTTGTAGCCCTTAGAGCAAGTGAGATGGAATAGAATCATTGAATGCTTTGGGATGGAAGGGAGCTTTAGAGGTCATCTAGTCCAACCCCCCTGCCATGAGTAGGGACATCTACAACTAGATCAGGTTGCTCAGAGCCCCATCCAGCCTGTCCTTGAATGTTTCCAGGGATGGGGCAGCTACCACCTCTCTGGGCAACCTGTTCCAGTGTTTCACCACCCTCGTTGTAAAAAATTTCTTCCTTATATCTAGTCTGAATCTACCCTCTTTTAGTTTAAGAGAGAGCAGTAATGCCGTTTTGTTTGCTTACAGCTCATTTATGAAAAATATTTTGTTTCTGTTGAACCACACCCTTTGTCCTGACCCAGCTGCTCTGACCGCACTCCCCTTGCAAGCCAATGCCCCCATTTTATTTAGAGAACCTGAAGATGTGCTGTGAAACCCAAATCATCCCAGCTGTATCCATCAGAGCTGTTTCTAGTGATGAATTCTCAAGCAAAAAATGTTTTCTTGTGTATATAGTAAGAAACGAGCTTTTCTATGCACAAGTTACTCAACAGAGGGATTTTTGCTTATTGCTTTCCGAGACATCTATAATTTTTTACAGGTAGAAAGTCAACAGAACAGAAAACTAACATGTACAGGAGGCAAAGAAATCCTTAATTTTTCAGTTAGGCTTTTTTATTTCAATCAATAGTTTAACAAGTGCTTAAACTTCCCCGGCAGTTTAATCTGGAACATAGTTGAGAAGAAAAATATCTTCTATAACTTTACAAAAATAAAAAAATTTTTTTTTAAAATCCTGCACTTTAAGCAAGCACACTCCAACTCAAGCAAGACAGACATTATATCTTAAAATATGGACTTCTGTTCATAAAAATGACATTCTACCCCAGGGCAGCAGGCAATATATGTAAACGGTATAGAAACAGAGCAAGAACACTTGTTTTGATTTTTTTCTGATCCCTTTTGTCCTTTTTCTTAAATAGAACCTGTAAAAAAATTGCCCAAGAACTTCTTCAGGTTACCATTTCTTCTGTCAGGCGACTCCTTGAGTAGGATATTACGGAGGGAAAAACTTTCATCTGTCCTGGCACCATTGGCAGTTATTGAAGATACCAACATAAATGGTTTCATTTTTCAACACTTCTGCATTTTGGTATGGGACAAATCACTCAGTTTGTAGGTCTTCCACTGCTAAACCACTTGTGGCTTAACTTCTTTAGCAGCCAGGGCTGCCAGCACATGAGGTCAGGTTGGAGAAATAAAATGAGTGGAATATATTGTCTCACAAATGTATATAGTGCTGTGCAGCAGTTAATTTAGTGCATGATGAAACCAAAAGATCAAGGGAGCTTAGCTCCTAGTTCTGTAGCCTAGGAGAAGCCTTGCAGAGAACATGGATTGGCAAATAAGCTGTGCACTCTGAAGACTTACTTATATCTTTGTCCAACTTGGCTTCTATTGGCTAATAGAAAAATAAAGAAAAAAATATACAGGCACAAGGAGGGAAGCTGGTGCAGCATATGCTAAGAACCCAGATCATAAAATTATGTTTCTGGTCAACACTACAAATAAACTAGAGGAGCCCCAAATGGGATTTCTGGCAATGCATTATGAAGGCTTTTTTCAAGTGCTTCCTTTTTAACTATCTCTAGGTGACAGACGAAAAAATGCAGTTCTTGTACAATTTGTACATTCTGTCGTGTTTGCATTTAGTGTAATGGTAAGCCTTGGAAAACCTAGATTTTTGCAAGTCTGTGATTCAAAACACAGTTGAGATGTGAATGTGCTTTTTAGAGGCAAGAACTAGACAGGTCTTTCTCTTGAAACTGTTGTAATATTTCTGACATTAAGCAATTTACAGAGGAGCCATGAAGCACTAATAAACCATAGATCATTGCCCTGATGAGTACAGAACATTGTGCTGTGGAGCAGTTCCTTTGCGCTCGGCTTCCATCCTGCATCACAAGCATGCGCTGATTTCAGCTGGGACTGAGCTGTGTGTGGCACTTACAGAGGGAAGGAACAGGGTCTGACAACTCCTAGCCATTGATATTTTTTTCAGAGATGAGACCACCTAACATGGAAATGGTCGATGGTGGTGGAAGAAGCTTGTCTCATGTGATCTGAGGAACATCACGCCATACCCATCTTCATAAATAAATGAATTCCCTCATGCCACTGTGTCTCGAACAGAAGTCAGAAACAAAGCTAGTATTTGAAAGGACTTGTTTAACTATCTTGTAATAGCTCAGTAGCTCAGTTGGAGATATGCTGGTGTAAATCTGCTGAATAAAAAAAATCAAGTCTAGCTAGAAAAAATCAAACTCCTTCCTGGTTCCTAGCTTCTCTTTCAGAGGCATTGTGTCTCCTTGACCCTCTAGTTAAACCTGTGCTCCTGATGCCTACCTACCACCAACTGATCCAGAACTGACTCTTCAACTAGGTTTGACTGTGTGGAGCAGAAAGCTATCAAGAAATACTGATCAGAGCAGCTGTTGTTCACAGGGCTCGATCCATCATGGGGAGCTGGCATTCAGCTCATTCCAGCAGGCTGAAGGAGGATCTGATACCAGATGGGTGGATGAACGCTTTCTCTGGTGACTACTGAGCCATCCTCAGCTCCATTCCTGATTTGTAATGAGTTTTCTGTGACTTTTCATCTTTGTAAGGAAAAAATGTGAAAGATGTGATCTGACCTGGCAGTGAGTCTATGATACTGTTCCTTCTCCCCTTCCTCCTGCTGTCTCAAAACCAGATGAATCTGAGGAAATTCACATCCAAGACTCATATCAGCTTGGAAAAACTGTCAAGGAGGCACGGACTGTGAGGAGGGAGCCTGAGAGTAGCCTTTTGCTGCTCGAATGGCTTTTTCCTGCTCTTTTTGCTAGTGAGGTCCATGCTGTCACTATGTTTTCAAAGAATGCTTTTGCTATAGCAGACAGTATGGAGACTCACCTATGTAAAGCTGAAAGACCCTCATTCAAGACACTTTTCCTACGATGCTGAAAATAACATATTAAAGACTCTTTTCTCCCATAGTACCGGACTGGGCAGCTAGAAGCTGCTGACACTGATGAAGAAACAGGACGACCTTACTCCATGTTTCTTACACAGGTTCCCGCTCCTCCTGTGAGGCAAAACCCATGTGTGTATCAGTAAAAGTCACAGCCCAAATGCCACAAGGTTAAGCCATGCCTTCAGCTCACTCCCCATTAAAGCAGGAGAGCATGGTTCATCTATGAACTTGTACCTCCTTGCTGACCTTAAATATCTCCCCTACTGCCTCCACAGTCTGCTCTGATTTGCATCAGTGCACACAAGGATGTATTTGCCACTGGGGGAAACCCCAGGGTTTCCAGGCCAGGCTCTTGTTGAGGAATGCTCTGAGGGGCTGTGCCTATCCACCTTCCCAGCAGTGTCTCCCCAAACCAATGCGGATTTAAGCTTGGTGAAACCGTGGTATGTGTTGGGACAGCCCAGCAAGGAGAAAAGGGAGGGGGCAGCTGCATTTGTGCAGCTCTTGCTCCTCCCTCTGGTACGACCGCTCCAGTCTCTCTCCTAGATGGATGTGGGTCTGTTTCTGCCTGCTTGCTTGCTCTACTAGGGGCCGTGGTGTGCTTGCTGCTGAAACCCTTTACTTGTTTGTACGTAAGATCACATCACCAAAAATATGCTGCTAAATAGGGTTGCAGAACATGTTAGACCCCACTTGCTTCTTTACTTTGTCCACCTGGCTAAGACAAAATCCAAGGCATGAATACTGCACACGGAGTATGTAAGGCCTCAGGAATACAAAACCAGAAGTCATCCCTGCAGCCTTGTATCGGCAACTTACCTGTACTCTGTGCATCCGACAGAAAAATGCTGCTTCTGTCTGGCTTTAAGGGGGCTTGGTTGTAACTATTCGCTAGATACAAAGGGAGGCCTCGAAGCAATTATGTAGCTAAGGAAATTGAATGAGAAAATATTAAACCACTGGTTATTTTTACACCTTAATGATTGTAAAAATAGCTTAAATTACTTGGAATATTTTTTTTTAATTAGAGGTATCAACCGTTTAGCACTATCTGAATGGAGGGCTGTTGATTTGCTGTTTCTTTTTGTGTTAGGAGCTGTGAGATAATGACAAGATAAATCTTTGTGGATTTCCACCTTTATATACATATCCATATCAGAGCTGTGAAGTCAGAGGGGGAAGCCGCTCTCACAGTACTGGCACGACACCAAGCCCTTCCCCAGAGATAAATTCTGATGAGAACCCGGGCGTTGAGGAGAAGAGTACCACAACGGTAAGATGGCAGAGACTACTGAAGCAGGATCATAACGTTCACCCCAGCAGTTAAAAAAAAAAAAAAAAAGGAGACCCCCTCCCTCCCCCCAAAAGTCTGCAGTCCTAAAGTGCAATTACTTTTGTGCAGTCATGTCAGGCCAGGGATCAGACTGGATGAAGTTCAAAGCACAAACATCAAACGAGTGCTGTTCGGGATTCAAGGAGGAGGGGGGAAGTAAGGAAAAGAACAACAGTTCTCAGGCATTCAAGTGCATCAAGAAAATAAATGTCCCTTTTTTTTCAGAAGAAAAACAACCCCCAGTCTGGTGGAATCCTGGCTTTGTAGTCATGAAAAATAAGTTTTTTTTACTTCTAGCTGAGAATGTCCCAATATGACACAGTACAAATAAACAACACCAAAGCAAGAGCTGGGGCACTGGGATATTTTTCCGGTGCCCTGCTGCTATACAGCCTTATTTTATTCTCCTCTGGTGACTCTTCAGATCTGGGCACTGATGAAGCACACTGAATTAAAGGCATCTGGTAGGAAGTGGCTCTCTTCTCCGGTCGGTCGGGGCTGGACCCATCGCTCGGTCTCTGGCCGTTGTACAGCAAGTACCTGCCCCGGGCATCCTGCTCCATTTTGAAGATTTCATACTCAGTGTGAGGTAGGCGGATGCCAAGCGCGATGCAGCCGTTCGTGTGGGTGACGTCTTGCTGAACCCCGACTTGCCAGGAGCCCTGTGCTCCGCACTCATTCCCGTTGAAGACGTTGAGCAGAGAGGCTGTGGATACATCCATGGGAGTGACCTTCATGTGATTCACTGCGAGAGAGGAAGAGAGGAGCTATCAGCAGAGGGATGAAAATGAAAGCAAAGACAACGTGTGGATTGGGGTGTACCTGTGAAATCAGAATTGTTTCTCCTTGTTCATTCTGAAATCATTTTTTCATATTGCAGGTGTGGCCAGTGAATCTATTTGCATCATTTTACGTCTTTGAGGTAATTGCTTCTTGCACAGAACACACACACACGCACGAACTTAGTTGAAGAAAACCTGATGGCCACATATCTCAGTCAGAGATTAAGCAGAGCTTTTCATAAATTCCAGACAATCCTTTACAGATAAAGCCTGGTTGGTTATATTGGGAGATAGCTAAAAGAGGAAGCAATAAAACTTCACTCATGTTTTATTACCATCCTTATTAATCCATAAGTAGGGCTGTTTATAATGTATTTTTCATCATTTTTAATGTGTTACCCTGTAAAACTAATGAAATAATTAGTCCCAATTGGAAAATTTGGAAAGTACCACAGCTGCATTATCTTCCGATATTACCTGTCCTTTTTCACATGAATTATGAAGTATTCCTGAACTACAGAGAGACGCTTTTTCTCATATCTAAACAGTGGCTGCAGCTTGTAGTATCAAACATAGAAATGCTGTAGCTTCTGTAGTTCCAAGTTGCCTGTATTTCAAAGGAGCTGAAGGCACATAAAGTGTTATTTTTCAGCCAAGTTTAAAGTTGGGAAAAGCCAAATTGAATGAACCTTTGGAAGCTGAATAGAGATTATTCCTGGTGTGCATTTGACACTGTATATCAAGAAAAGGGGGTCTGAATGGATCATGCTGACTGAAACAGAAGCAAATAACCAGCCCTCATGCCTCCCAACACACCAAAATCCCAAATTCTCTTGCAGGTCATTAACAGCGTATATGTCTTTTTATAGTAAGATGTGTTGGGAGTTTTATTCTGAGTTTTTATAAACAGATATTTGACTCAATGGCTCTACAGTTCACATTATTTGTCCTAGCTGGTGTAAAAGGTCTATGGAAAATGTAAAAGGTCTATAGAAAATGTAAAAGATGTATAGAAAGTGAACCTAAAAGTTTTACTAAAACGAAATTAGTGACCTTGTAGTGAGGTAAGTTGGCATTCCATAAACCAGAAATTTGAGCAAAAACTGCATTTCACCCCAGGAGCTGAACTGGGACATGCATGCAGCTGTAAAGAGCAGAAGCTTCAATGGGCAAGGGTATCTCCTGCCTCCTATGAAAATCACAGATTAGTAAATTATTTCTTACAGTTAGATGCTTTCCTAAATTGGAGCCATGCAAGAAGCTATATGTTTCTCACATGGTAACTGAAATAAGGAGGAGAAGGGCCCACAGAGTGCTTGGGGCTTCCAGAGGCTCCACTGGGGCTGGCATCATGGCGGGCCGTTGTGTTTTGGAGATGTTTGCTTGTGTGAGTGGTTAAAGCCACTGAGCTCTTTCTAAGCAGGGCGCTACGGGGCTGTTTGCACAGGAAGGCTTCTCGGCCGCAGGGACCCGGGTGGCGTCACCACTGAGTGCTGCTTCCCAAAGTACTCAAGGGGGTTTTGGTTAGATACATCTAGTCGTCACTGTGGTGGGATTAATCGGAGCTGTCTTTAGGGACATCCTTGCTTGCTCTAGGGCCCCTTGGAAGCTGATGAAAAGACACATGCTGCTGCTGTATCTGTCTTCACCAGAAAATGATTTATACCACATATGACCTGAAATGCTTTCTGAAGGTGCTTTTTTCTCTCTACTGAAGGAGCCCTAGGACACAGATCTAATCTCAGACACTTTGCTTAGATGCTTGAAGTCTGGCCACTGGACTCCAAGACTTAGTGATGCAAAATCTTATTTTCTTGTGCTGTACTTAAAGATCTCTGCCTCAAATGAGTATTGCTTCAGTGGTGCGAAATACCATGCAGCTGTATAGTTTGGCTGGGCATTCACGCAGTGCCTGAGAACTTCCCAAGAAATGACTAAGTCCTGAAAATGACAGAATGAAATCATCAGCAAACAAATCGTTATGAGCCAACGCTGCTCTGGTCCGTAACTACGTGACCACCTCCGCCCCCCGTGTAGCGAGCCACTCTACCTTTGAACACAAACTCCGTGCCGCCCATCACTTTGGATGAGTGCACTCCCCGGCTGTAGCGTCCCTTGGCGTAGATGGTGAAGGTGGGGTGCTTGCAGATGGGGTCGGAGTAGTGGTAGTAGTGACCTTCCCAGGTGTTGTTGTTGTCGTGGAAGATGAAGTGCCGAGTGAGGAAGAGGACCTCCGGTCGCACCTCACAGCGCTGGCTCACCCACTCTCCGTGTAACCCTATAGTCAGATCTGCCTTGGGGGGTAAGATGGGAGGATGGTGCTCATCCGACCGATAGATGATTCTGCACACGATGCATGTGCGGTCATGGTTCTGAAATGAGGCAGAGAGAAACCCTCGTTATGCATTATCCATGATAGAGGGCAATGAATCAGGCCATCTGTTTCAGGTTGAAATGGCACCAGCTCAACATTTTAAAGAATACGTTGTTATTTCTTATCTTTTTAATGTTCTCCTGCAGATTCTCACCCTTCAAAGCACCTGAAACATGGCACCACTTGGTTTTGTGTGTATAAGACTGCACAGCAGGAGCGGAGTTAGGAGATTAATTCCCTCATCTGCATTTCTCTGAAATGAACATTTTAGTGCAGCTTTTTATTGGATCTAGAAAAGGCTGACTATCCCTCAAATCATACAAGAAGCTGGCAGATGGTAATTTACCATGGTAGAGACTTGGCAACTCGTGTTAGAAATTAGTACGTTTACTGAGCTCTTACTTTGCATGTTTTCCTTTTAGTAGTTAACTTTGGGTACCGTAGATGGACACAGGTGTCCTAAGTACATTTTTCAGTTGGGTAGCAGCCTGGGAGAACACTAACCAGTGATTTTAAACTTTTTCAGCTTTTCTGAGCGTTAACGCAAGCTTGTAAAATGTATGGTATGGCTGGCTGCCACCAGACACAGTGAACAGGGTCCGTGGTGCCTGCCGGGCTCCACGGCGGCTCACCAGTGTGAGCCGAGCACCAGCCCCGAGCAGCTGGGTATCCCCAGCCCCGTCCGTGAGCACCAGGGCTGTCTTACGAGGGGCGTGCAGGCTCTGAGTCCATGGCAGGAGGGGAGGGAATTTCACGCTGAGATTTCCACCTCCTGACATTGGAAACTGAAACTACAGAAACCTGTACGTTGTTCCTAAGGCTAACTGTTTCTGCCTCTGCAAGGTTTTCTCTTGTTGGCAAAAGAGCTTGGCCTAGCTATTCTCTTTTCAAACTGCATTTTGCACTTTTTCAATGGCAAGAGAGACGGCAGCATTAGCATTTGTCTCTGCTCTGCTAAACCTTGAAGTAAATTTTACAGACCAATAAAGGATTACAAAACTAATTTTTTAGCTCACTTTATTTATGACAAATAATTAGATCAAGAAGAATAAATGCTGTCCCGCAAGGCAAAAGCAGTGTTTTCTGTTTTACAAGTGCCTGTTTTGGGTTGGCAATGTGCTGTTTGTTTACATCTCGGGATCTCTAGTTGGCTGGTGACATGCGGAGGGGCTGCGATCTGAGCTGTAAGCAGGCTTATGCTCAGAGTGAAAGGCAAGGACCACACAGATGGCTTGTCCTTTCATCTTTCAAGGACACTTGATCCTTCCTGGAGAGAGGGGGATGCACTGGGCAGGTTACTCACATCCACCTTGTTCAAGCTGCAAGGTGTTTTCCTGAGGTGCAATTCAGAGTGCACTGAATTAAGAGCTGAAGCTCCCCACACAGCCATCGGGGAGACAGATTTATACAAATACTTTTTCTTTGCGCCTCTTTCCAGGCCTCTTTTCTGAGATCTCTCTGAGCTCCCTTCATAATGTAAATGCTCATATTCATCACTCGTACTTTAAAGTCCACATGAGCTGCTATGGAGTCAGCATTTCTCCACTCACCGCCTTCAGCTCATGACACACTTTAGAGGCGACATTTACACAACCTTCATTAGTGCCCTCGGTTTCTCCAGTAATATGACCATAGGTAGCTTCAGGGAATCATCATACAACTCCCACAATATATGCCTTTTACACATATTAAAATGGGTTTATATTTGCCCCTGCTCCAGACCAGACAGACACCAAAAGTCAGTGAAATCAATGAAAAGTTTGCTGTTCTACATCCCAGGGATGTAGAATAATGGTCTATGTGCAAAATAACTATAAACAATGTAACTCAGGCTGATCTGAACCAGTGCTGACCAACAGCCCCACTTCAAGGAGGAAGGCGGATGGACCTGGTGACCTCCACAGGGTCTTTCCACCCCAAAACACATGGTCTTCTGGGAACCACATGTCAGCATGCTATCAAAGTGGATGCAGTTCTTTCTCACTGTGGAGCTTGTTAACTAATTTTAAGGTACATTTTTCAGCTAAATTCTGCAAGCAGGTGCAAGGGCCATTAGTATCTTAGTGAAAATACAAAGAACATTTAATTGAGTAATTTAACTGCAACTGGTGAAGTTAGCACTGATTTGTGCCATAGTAACTGACAGCAGAGGCTGGTGCAAAACATCTGGTTCTCCTGAACACTGAAAGCACAGATAACAAATAAGGACTGTGAAACTGAGCCGTTTTCTGAAATTGCAAGTTTCAGTTTGGATTTTCTGATGGTCCAGAGAGGAACCAAGATCCAGTTATGTTTCCTATTTTGCTCTAGATTTCTTGTGTGACCTTCCTGTGTGATTTAACCTCATTTTGTAGAAATACAGACAATTACAGCTCTTCTGTTTGGGACAGGACTGGTAGGAGGCTAAATAAAGACACTGAGCTGTCAGAAAGCAGACAGAAATTTCAGGGACCTGGATATGATTAAAAATAAAATAATTATTATTATTATAAAATATGTATGTAGCTTTATTCCTGGAACAAACCTTCAAATACAACCTGACATAAGTCATGTCCACCTTCCTCTTGCCTGCAATAAAATCTCACCAGGTTTCATCTGCAAGCTTGTTTGGGACTTACTAAACCGGTCTGTTGAATCCCTAGCTCTCTTCAGAGGACATCAGTCATTTTCTCCAGAAAGCGGTCTGGTTTACTGGGTGGTTTGCAGCTCAGGCTTGCTGGGGGGGGCTGATGACTTATAAATGGCTAGGAAATGAGTTGGTGCTGGGGAAAGGTGGAGACTGCCTTGGCACGTCTTGGGCAGCAGCAGAGCCACCGCGTTTCCCTTGAGCTCCAGCTGTGAACGGGGATGCCTGAAGCTGAGTGTCCGCCCTGTCCCAGGCAGCGCTGCTGGTGCTGCAAGAAAACCATTGGATGAGGTGTGCAGTTCTGTTCACTGCCAGCCAAAGCACCAAAGAAACACACATTTTTGAAGTGTAATAGAAATAACACTTTGTCTTCTTGGAGATCAACACCCAAAAGATGCTGCCGCTGCCTTGCACGGACACCTGCAGCAATCCAGGCCGAGGGGTTGCGCTGTGGGAGATGCTGGTGTCTATCACGCACTCATTTCTCCAGCGTGGTTGTCCCACATGGGGCAGACTGGCATCACAAACACTTTAAGGGCTCATAAACTGCACTGATGACAGTAACTTTATTGCTGTGATTGCCCCACTTGCATAAAGTGAAACAAGAAAGCAAGGAAAAGACAGTGTTGTTAAACTAAACATAGCCTATATAAGCTGAATTGGTCAATAGTAGGAGACGGTTTCTGCTACTGTCCTTTTTCTATTGAAGTGAAGTTGAAAGCTCTTATGATCTCCCAGAGGAGACCCTGGCAGAGCTGCAGGGGCCAGCCACGGTGGTTTGGTTTATATTCACATTTCCCTCTCAGGAGCCTGTCCTCCACAATCAGTTTGTGAGCCAAGGCCATTTGACCTGGGAACCAGTGGTTTCTGTTGCCCTTGTTCAAAATCTGAAGAAAACCAAACAGAAACCCAGCCTGTTGTCTTCTTGGCCACCCTTGGCTGTTTGTGGGATTCCTCTGTTGTTTCTCAGGTCTAGTGAATGGACAAGAAGGAGATCTGGAATCAGTTCTATTTGTAGCAATTTTTTTTTTTTTTTTTACTTTTTTTTGACCAGGAAAGACTGACTAGACTATCAAGCACAAATGTTCTTTTGGGCATTCTTCTAGCAGTGGTTTTAGGTTTCTTCTCTCCTCTGCAACATTAAAAACCATGGGTATTATGAGTCAAGGCTCTGATGCTGGGCAGGGAGTATTATCATTGTTTGATGTCTTCTCCATCATACCGGGAGTGTAGAAGGTGCAGACCGGTCACACCTGCGGCTGCTTAGTCCCTTGGCTGTGGCCAGCAGCAGAGTGGGCAGAAGAAGGTCCATGGAGCTCCATGGTGGAAAAAAATTCATAACTACAAGCAGCCCCTTTCTCCTTATCAGGGGTGGGTTCATGTCTTGAGGCACAAGGAGGAGTTACTTCTCAAAACTTATAAAACTCATGCCACGCGACTACGTTGGCTGCCATTACACTGTGACTGGAGGTGACTCCTTGGGCAAACTGAGGGAAGGTCCAAGTTAACTCACAGAAATCAGAGTGAAGTTTAGCAGTATAAACACTTGTCTGTAGCTCATCTGGCTCTTTGACCTCTGTGGTCCATATCTTGAGCCGCTGTAACTCTGTGTAGCCCTTCTAATTCCAAAGGCTTTGCACCAGCTCTGAAGGTCGGGCCAGTTGCACTGCTAAGAAATGCCCAGCCTGCCTGCCTTCTAATTACTGACGATGTGCCCGGGTGAAGGGGCTGAGGTGAACAGGCACTTTTTGCAACAAGCAGGTCATGGGACAGGGAGAGGTTGGGGTGGTGAGGAGGGAAGCAGAAGTATCCCTTTCACAGGCTGGCTCAGGTACCTCATATGGATATACCCTGAATGCATCGCTTCCCTGAGGCCAGCACTTGAATCTAAGCCTACTTAAACCATTTTTTTTTTGCTGTGATAATATCTTTCACAGAGTTATGAACTTCTTAGCGGAAGGATATGCCACAGGTAAACTCCCTCAGTACGATTTTTGTCCAAGTAATGGACGAGAGAAAGATCTAGTTTTGTTACAAGGCAATTGGACTTAATTATGGAGTAATTTATGTTTAACAATTGACTGTATTTTTCACTGTTGCTTTTTCAGGTCGGCTGCTCTTGGCTCTTAATTACACTAGCTAAGGTCTTGCAAATCACTCCCTTTCCATGTGTGTCAGGGAAAGATTATTTTCTAAAAACAGATGTTCAAAGAAAATAGGGAACAGAAGCAGAGGACATTCGAGTCCAAACACAATTAAGTACTCTCTAATAAAAAGCTCATTTGGGCATGACATAAACCAAAAAGCAATAGAATGAGCAGTGGACAGGATGAACATCTGTTCTGTGTTTCGATTATCTTAGGTGTACAATGCAATATTTTTAATAGTGGGGTCTTGCTACACGGACCAGGCCATGAAATGGCTGCTGCCCAATGGCTGGAAGATCCCTTCCCATGAAGAGTGCCTCCTTGCAGCTCTGCAGTGCCAAATCGATGGTGCCCCAATTCCTCGCCCTCCCGGGTTTTTCTTCAAAGCCCATTTCTGAATTAATCCATGAGGCCATGTGGGCTGAAATAAGCCTGATCTCTGGCTGGAAACTCAGTTCTTGTAGTCGGGGAGAAAACAGTTTGTGATCTGAACATTTCCACCAACATTTTTCCTTATCCCTCCCTCCTGCTGCCTCAGCTGAAGTGGTAACAGGGCCAGAGAGCTCTGGAAGCCAAGCAGGGAGGTTTCTAATAAAAAAAGCAAACAAGGACGAGGTTCTTTTTCCCAATTGCTGTGGATAGTCAGAAACATAAACCCTCTCAGCATAGTTTAATTTTCTCTTAAGTTCTATGGGATTCTATGGCTGCCTAGGACTAATTCGCCTCTAATCAATTCATAGTGTTTTTTATGGCCCAGGCCAAAAAACTATCACGCAACTGGGAAGCTCTCTGAGCAGTGGTGGAATAAGCTTTGAATAACATGTAGAAAGATCTTTCTGGAAGATGTTCTAGTTTTCTTTGAACACCTTTGTATTTCAATGCTGTTGTTAAAGAATAAGACATCTATGGACCAAACCCTTTTCAAAATGTACAGAAAATCTACCCTTTCCTTATGGTTCAAGCAGAAGCTGAAATCAATGCTTAATACCAAAGAGAGGACCTGCAGGGTATACTGCAAGTTGTATTTAGGGACAAAACAAACAGGCACTAATAGTAAAAAAGAGGCTGAAAATATCATTATTTTCAACTAAACACCTTGTTCAAACATATTTGCTCTCTCCCATATCTATCTATTCATTCCTTATATCCCAAAAATGTGTCTGTATCTCAATCCAAAAATTTTAAACCACTATTTGTCTGAAACAGCTCAAATTGTAACTCAACCCTTCTCTTGTAGAATTACAATAGATGACTGGTCTGATATTTGGCTATTTACATAATGGAAAATTAACATTATCTCAACTATAACTTACTGCTTTTTAAGGAAAGATTCATTGCTCAGACTACTTAGAGTCTGAAAGATGCAGTGCATTCTTAGCAGAACAGACTGAAAAATTAATGTGATATTTTTCATTAGATTCTTATTTTAAAAAGCACATGGGAAACTATCTCATTGAGTATACACAGTCTGGAGGATGAGAGATACAAAGCAAAATTTTGGTTTCTGGTATTCAATTTTTCTCTGAAAAGCAAATGTTTCTCTTCAAAAAATGAGAAAAGCATTTTTAGAGGATTTTTTTGTATCTTTAACAGAGAATTGTGACCATTTTCTGACAGGCTCTCTCTGTCATCTTTCATAGTTGCAAATAGTTGGTATTTTACCAGACCAGACACATTAAGAAGACAAAAGCATAGAAGGTAGCGATGTGTAGTAAGCTCTTAAACCATCCAAAAATATGGCAACTCCTGTTATAGGAGGCCTGGTGTTGGGGCAGACGAGGGACTGCTGATGTTCGGAGCTGACCTGGGCTAAGGAAAAGCAGCGGACAATTCTAAGAAGTGGTGAACCCGATTAGTTTTCTCAGTAGCAGTTTGTTTTACACCTGCAAGGTCTTTAGACTTGCATGAAATTACACAGCAGTTTCCCAGAATAATTTGGGAAATCATCTCTCCTTCTCTGTTTATCTGGAGCCACTGCACAATGGACGCATCCTTCCTATACCTTAACCCGGTTAAGAGATTCAAGTATCATCAGCTCTGCCTCAGCAAGACGGGAAAGCACATGCTCTCTGTGATCGGCTGTGCCACCTTTGGACTCCTCCTCGCTCTCCTCTTCCCCCCCCCCAGCAATGCCAGTGTCAAACCAAAACCCAAGCCCAAACCCTTGGCAAAGCAGTCGCTTCTTTCTGTAATGCCTCCCTTGGGGCTCAGGCCTTTCAACTTTCACCTTTTATTCAAACCCAGATATTCAGTGTGGCTACTCTAAGTACACCCTTCCCTCCCTGTCCCCCACACCATTGCCAGCTGGGCCTGGTCCCTCAAGGGCTGCTGCCACCACCACCCCGCTCAGTTACAATAACCCCATGCTGGTGAAGTCACTTATTTCAAATTTCTGTAGCGATATCCTGCCTTACCAAGTCATGGACTGACAAGAATAACATTTCTACAACACTCTACTTCTGCTGTCTGAGCCCCCAGGTCTGTGCTGGTGGCTGCAGCGTGGGGAGCTTGTTTGGAAGAGCCAGGATCTCAGCTGATATGAAACCACCTTTGACCAGCCCTGATTTGCACTGGTTACCGATGTGTGGCAAGAAGCAGGTCTCGTTCACGGTTGGAAAAGGAGGACAGGTTGCATCTACATGGTATTGCAATAGCAAGGGCTAGCACCCAGCATAGCCTTGTTGCAGGGAGGTGTGCAGTGAGGGACCAGGTGCCAGGTTTCCCCAAGCGCAGGCTCAGGCCCCAAACTGTGTGTGCAGTACAGCCCTAAGTGGTGGCCCGGGACCTTGCAGGGTCTGACAGTAACAAAAGCTGGGGTAGGAAACCACATATTACCATGACGGATAGTACTGAAGAAGAGGGGAAAGAAAAGATGCGCTTAGCAATGATCTAATGGGGTCGGTCTCTTCACCCCAGTAACAAGTGATAGGACGAGAGGAAGTGGCCTCAAGCTGCGCCAGGGTAAGTTTAGGTTAGATATTAGGAGAAACTTCTTTACTGAAAGAGTAGTCAGGCACTGGAACAGGCTGCCCAGGGAAGTGGTTGAGTCCCCATCCCTGGAGGTATTTAAAAGATGGGTAGATGCAGTGCTTGTGGACATGGTTTAGTGGTGGACTTGGCAGTGGTAGGTTAATGGTTGGACCTGATGATCTTAAGGGTCTTTTCCAACCTTAACAATTCTATGATTCTATGAATACTGTGTGTCACGGGCAGGGCTAGATGGGACTGCAATGAGGCATGCCTGGTCAGGATGCTTTAAACCTCACCACCCGAGAAAACCAGGTCCCAGGTTTTAGTGTTAGTAACTGAGCGCTCCCAGGATGAGTACAAACGGAACTCTTGCGAGAATTTCAATTCAAGGAAATGCTTCCAACTCAACAAAAAAAGTTGGATGGCTTTGCCTCACATTGCCAAGGAGCCGAGTCCACAGAAATTACACTTTTATGAATTGTTCACTATAGTATCAAGCTCCGCTCCTCCACCACTCTAGGTAACTGCAGACCAAGACAACACTTTAACAAATGGCTACAGTCTCTCTCCACCACAAAAGTGATAATTTCCAGGCTTTCCATGACCTCATATGAAGCTGAGTTGGCTAATGTGCATTAGGCTAGCTCTGGGGAGTTGACAAGCACGGCTGACACAGTTATAATTCAGCCTGCCAAAGGGAATGAAGAATAACAAAGATTTAAAACTTTAATTAAAAAATCTTGAAGCAAGTGAAATGCTGGAGAGAGTGGTAACTCCTTTGCAGGGTTGTCAGTTTGGGATTTCTTTTGGTGGGGAACAGAGGAGCTGCAAGCAGGAAGGAGGGTGGAGATAGGTTCAGATTTATCTACAAATGCAGACCATATATTTTAAGATATTGAGGAACGGTTTTTATTAACTGCTCCCATGAAGGGAAAGATAGTGAAGGAATCCAAAGGCACTATCATTACATCGGCTGATCTACGATGTTGATTCTGTTGCACAGCCCTGCATAAAACTGAAATAAACACAACCGACTTGAAATGCAAAAGTCTTCTGGTTGTTCTTTTCTGATATAAACTACTTTAGCCTGGGCAAAAGACAAGAACAAAGAGAAAACCGGCCTTTTTCTCAGATGAATGTGCTTGCATGTCATCTATCCCATTAAAATGATCCTAATTTACGGTGACATGAATATTTTGGGAAGTATCAACAAAAAAATTCCTGGAAAACCCAAAGGGACAGCATGAATGTCCATCTTGAGGAACAGAGTATTCCAAAATAAAGCTGCCTTATGTATTTATTAGGCCTTTAAAAAGCAACCTATATAGCCCTCTGAACCATGTAGCAATATTGCTAGCGAATCCTCCCTCCCGTCTTACAAAAGATGAAGCAATTGTGGTTAGATGCCAACAACAAGGAAGGTGTCAGTAGTTTAGATACATATGTTGAGTTGATCTGAAGGTCCATGTTTTATTTTGCTAGGCTAAATAGTTAATTTTGATCTGTGGTACTGTATTTGTGTTGAGGCAGGCTTTTACTGCAGTTGCAGAACAGACAGTGATAGTTAAGAAAGATGAATAGGGTTTTAAAAGCAATGCTTAGCTTTTGATGGTTCACACAGAGAGTGAAAAGCAACCTTTTGCTTCAGCCCTTGCCTAGCACTAGTGCTGGTGTAGGCAGTAAGTGCAGAGTGGCACCTTCAAAGTAGCACTCTTCTGCAAGGCCACCGCCACCAGCGCTGCCACCACCAACAGCACTGCTGAGCGCGGCAAGGACCAGCCTCAGCTAGAAGCTGTTTGCTTCTTCTTATCTCTGCAGTGCATCACACGCACTGTTATTGTTCATAAACCTGGAATTAACCTATATGAACATTCCTCTGAATGTTCTTTCTTTGCTCCTCCCACAGTTTCCCTAACCAAGAGTCTTTTGCAAGTAATAATGAACAAAAGAACCCCTTCAAGCGTTGGCTTAATCTAGAAGTCTAGTGGTGCTACTCTGGCAAACAAAGGAGTTTTGTCCTCCAAAATTACTCTTTTTGGTTGAGATAATGTTTTGCATATTTCTCTGATGCGCTTCAGATGTTTAACATCTCTTCATTAACTTATACTCGCATTTCCCCGCGAGCTCCTCAAGTACATAGCATTGCCCTATAGATGAAGTTACTGAGTTTCAAAGAGATGAAGACTCCAATGTTGAAAAAGCACAAAAAACTTGGCGCACTTTGTTCTGTCACTGCCTGGCTGAAGGAAAGCCCAAGCACCAGTCTCCATACATTTAATCTGTATTAGCTGCAAATGCCAGGTGCTGCTGGAAGTCAGCTCCCAGCAGCGAATAAACTTGTAATAGAGAATCAACCCATTGGAATTGCATTTTCAAGGGAAAATGTCTTACTGAAAGTGTGTGGCCAGCAAATATTTCAGCATGGCAAAGGCAGAAGGAAGGTTATCCTAGCATGTTTTAGACTTCTTGTGATGTTCCAGACCACTCCAGCCTTATTCCTAAATAATGATCTAACTAGAATGACCGGTCATCACAGCCCTGCTCTGATCTTTCCCGTTACTCTATCAGATGATAAAACAGCACAAGGAGTTCTTTGTTTATAAAGCACTATTGCTGAGGCAATTACATGCGAAATAAGTATCCCAGTATTGCTGTTGTACCCATTTCCTGTAGTTTTAGAGCAGATATCTCTGAAAACATCTTCTGTCTGTCTGCATAGTGAACGAATACTGCATTCAAGCCTTCCTTCACGCTACAAGTCCCTGTATGCATTTGTAAATAAGGTGTGATTTTATGACCAATCAGTCAGGCTCCTTGGTCCTAATCGGGAATATTTTGTATAATACGCGCGATGATGGCCAAGCAGTTCCCCTGTCCTGCCCTTTCCACCCGTGTGCTCTCTCATGCTGGCTAACGAAGCAGCATGTGCAATAGCTTGAATCCCTTGAGAAACTCGCAACATCAAGAGACATCAAAGACGTTCAGCCCCGTTCATCAGCAAGTCCTAATTGGTATCTTGAGCAAGGCTAGAGGACTGCTAAGATAAATCTGTGCAGTGACCTATTCATCAGCCGCACTCAGGAACTCCCACATATTTTACAGAAGGAATTTATTTAAGGTATGCTCTTATCTGAGAGAATTCATAAAGCCTTAAGAGATGACATATTATATATTTTTAAAAGCTCCCTGATTTTATATGAACACTTGAGATAGAGTAATCTGTGAATTTATTCAGATTTGTAGCTCAGCATAAAGCTGTCTGGTTTTTGGACAGACCTTTTGATTTACCATCCTGTGGTGAAATCGCTGCAGGAATCTGGAGAAGGTCCAATTCTATTTGTTTAAAGTCCTGATCATGTGGCTTTGGCATTCCTAACATATCCAGCAATCATTTGCTTTTAATTACCTTTCATTTCAACCACATAAGTAATGAATGTGGCTACCACATCCAACTTACAGGCTGTGTAAACTCTTGAGCTGGGTGGAACGTTTGTCTATATAGAGGCTTAACTATAAATTTAACTCAAAATGTGAATCCTCTTAACTTATTTTAGGCAGGCCTTTATAAGTTTAAAATAAAAATAAATAAAAAGGAAATGAAAAAAGCCCTAAATGAAAGATTCCACACAATACACCTGATTCACTTCAGAAGCAATTTCCTGGCCTCCCCAACCTCTTGGTATGACTGTAGAAACCTTAAAAAAACAAGTTGATTTAACATTTCTATTTATTCATGGTGTCCAGTTTCCAGAGGAGTCTGTGACTTGTAGTTTTAAACTCAACTTAGCATTTAAACTCATTTTCAGCTGGGTCCCAGTGGAGCAACAATTAGAAAAGGAAAAGAGTTCAAAGAAGAAGGGTTATAACCTTTCAGCGGTATGTTTGCCTGGACTTAAAAAAAAAAAAAAAAAGCATCTCTGTTACTATTCTTCCTACATTTGGCAAACACTAGGTCAGACAGCCAGGTTGCGAACCTGTTGGTATAGAGAACTTCACGGTTAGGTACAAACCAACACCCAGAAGTCTTTCATGGCAGCTGAGGCAAAGGTTCATTTTTTAGGGGTACTGTTATTTGTATCATGCTGAAGCCTAGTATCAGCAGGTTCAATTTCCCTCGAGAAAAAAGACATCTCACATCAAATCTGAGCAAGAGGAACCTACCAAAAAACACAAAGAGAAGCTGCGCTGTTGCGCACTTTAAACTTGTGTTAAACCTATGCATCTTTTGGTGTTGAAGGCTCCAGCTGAGACTGGTGTCCTAGCAATCCACATGCTGTGTATATATATATTCTCTCTCTCTCTCTCTCTCTCTGGGAGCCAAGCAGGCCTTGCAGGCAATGGTTGGAAGAGAAACAGAGGTATTATAACTTTCCAGAAGACATAACTGTCCCAACTGGGAGTCGAGCAGTGGCCTGCAAGTCAGGACCTGGAGTCCCCATTTATTATACTATAGTGGTTTCATCATGGAGAGCTGGAATCTGTACATATTTTGGTGTACTCAGAGTTAACCTGTGCTTTCTATAGTAACAGCACTTTCTGTAGCCAACAGTACTCTTTATGAATGGGCTTCCAGTGTCATAAATTCAGCCTCGAGACTCAGCCTCTGCCAAGACCTGGCTACCAAAAATCTTATTTGGAAGCACTGTACTTCACGAATACCAACGGATAAGTAGCTGCCTTGTTTGCTTTTTCCCTCCCCCAGTTCTTGTAAATATATGATATGGAAGCCTCCCCTGGGAGCCACACCGCAGGCTCTCCCCAGTCGGAGCGCACGGGTACCCCTGGGCAGGACCTGCCCAGGTGGGACTGTGGGATAACGGCGTGCAGGGTGACCCAGGCAGGCAAGCTGAGGCTGCTCTTATCTTCCACATCGAGATGTCACCCGCTCAGGTCCGAATGGATCAGATCATGCCTGAGATAATGGACTTTGTAACCGTAAATGAGAGCTTTCAATGCTCTCACATTTTATTTAGCTAACGTGGCTCAAGAAAGAGACCTCTTATGCACGATTTGATTCCTTAAATTTGAGCGTTATATTTTAGAGGCATTATAGTTTAGAGGGGAAAAGTGATGCTACAGTAGCAGAAGACCAGCAGGAAAATCATTACCAGTGTGTCCTAAAATTACAGCAGACCTGGACAAAAATCTTATTTTTATAAAGCTGGTTGACAGTACACCTGATCATTCTGACTGTCATGAAATTACTACAAGGTGGAAGTGTAAGCATTTACTATGTTATCTATCAGCCCATAATAAGACAGCTAGATTTGACCAGAAAAAATAATCAGCTAGAGTGAATTAAATCAAGATTTTGTCTCTGTTTCATGTGGTCAGAAAAAGATCTACCATATTTTCTAGAACAGATACAACAGATATAGCTGGTGTCAGATAATTCGTACCTACAGATACCTGCAAGGAAGAGATTTAGGAAAGAACTCTCACTCCCAAATAAGCAAAGAGAAAGTTGATATGCTTGTTTGAATTAATTAAAGAAAAGTACAATTTTGATGAGGAACGTGCTGTCGTTCACCTCCTCTTGCTGAAACTCTCCGTTTTGGGAAGACATGTTTAAAAAGAAAATGCAAATTTGTCCCTGGTCACTTGAAGAGAGCATAAGAATGACAGAAATGACAGCAGCTTTCATACAGAGACACAGTTGACTGTGGATTAAAATTATTCCTGGGCCAGGCTATTAAAACGATTAAAGGCAGATCACATAAAGTCCTGAACCATTGAAATTTGATGTTCACAGGAGGCAGACGCAACTCAGGGCAGACAGTTTCAAATGGAAGGGAAAGCCAAGGCCTTCTCATCAAAACTCTCCCTTCCCCTGTCATTGCTTCCTGCCATTGCTGATAAGCTGTAGCTGATTTTTGAATCGGTTGCAACGAGATGATTAGAAATGGTGATAACCCATTAGCTGGAAGTGACGGTGCAGCAGTGCCCAGCTGGAGCACAGCGGCGGCAGTGGGCAATGTGGTTCTAATCGCAGCCTGCCTTTGAAATGTCACCGGGAAAGATCTATAGCCAGCCCTCCTGCTACAGGCCATCAGTGTCTATGCTTCCTGTTCGACTTTTATTTAACTTACTACGGGGCTGATCAGTTCCCAATGAAGCTGAGGGCACTTTGAGGCCCCTTTGAAAACTGAATTATCAAATGGAATTAGAGCCCCATTCAAAATTCACCTGTTTTTCATTTCATTAATGTGTGTGCCTGCATCTGGATCCATGACCTGCACAGCCCATCAGTTTTTTTCCCTTCAGGCTGCCCTTTTCATGTGCCTACCTTCCAATTTCCTTTTTTTCTCTTCAGGTTATGGATCACCCAACTTCCATATGCTGATACAATTTCATTTCCTCTCTCCCTGGCACTCCCGCAGCTACACAAGCATCCACTGATGCCTGTTTCTCTTGTCCTTTTCCAGCCCTGTATCAAACTTTCTCTCTTCTCAGCTGCTAGCCTACAGCTGTGGTCCCAGCCAACCACTTCCACCTCTGCATACAAGCCTTTGATTCCATCTTCACAGTGGCCTTTACTGACCTTAGTTCATCAGACTACTTTTTGCACATTTAATGCAGTCTCATAAACCACAGAAGAGTTACTATTCTCACGAAATACGCTCTGTGACCTTTTTTTAATTGGCTGCATCATCTGTAAGGGTGCAATCCACCTCTTATTTTAGAACCACATCTACATTTTTGGTTACACTAGTGCACTGACTCAGAAGAGCTGAGGGCTTTGTCACTAGTATCTTAAAAAGAGGGCATATATACACACATGTACCTTGGCATTTTGAAGAGGAGGTTGGTAACTGGAGGGCCGATAGTACCTCCTCTGAGTAGCATCGGTATGAATGTCTCCGAGAAATAGCTCCTCCACAAGGTGATCTAAATTGTGGTGCAGGTACTGCTTCTCCATGCGGATCAGCTGGAGTTCGTGCATGGCAAAATTCAGAGCTTTGGTGCATTCACAGCCGTTCTCTTCTCTCAGCAAATCGTAGCTCACATCCTGCTCCCAGGGACTATCTTCTGGTATAAATCCAGGACACGTATGGTTCACCAACTCACTTAATTTTTTGGCTACTGCTTCGTTGTGGCATATGATCTGTATGTTGCGTAGCTGATAATCAGCTTCAGTACCCCCTCGGATGATCCAGGATGCTTGGCGGAGACGTATTTTGCCACGTATAACTAATGTGTAGATAGGGTTTGTGCAGCGATTGCCACCATAATAAAACTGATAGGCCTTAAATGTATTATTGTGGTAGAACCTGTAAGATCTTGTGATGAACTCTGGGCCTGCTCTAACTTCACAGCTGTGGGAAGACAGAAAGTGATGGAAACAAAATTTTAACAAGGTGGCACATCACGTACACTATGGGTAACAAGACCGAGCAAACCTGCATGGGTCCACAGAGACACTTGGATGCTAACGTCCTTCTGGCATAAATGGGGGTAAATAGGAACTTGGTATCTGTGGCCTGCCAATTAACCAACAATTGCCCCTGCTGTTACGCTGTTATTAATATACTGCTTCATGGTGATCATATCTAACTAAGGGCTTTATCTTTGTAGGTTTAAATACTTTGAGTCATGTTTTGCTTTTCCTTTTTGTCTAGGGATCTCCATGTGACTCAGTTCTTCTCTGAAAAAAAGTAGGAGCTTATTAAACATCTATTCTTCTCTTTTGCATGGTAGATTTAGCAAAAGGACTGATAACATCAGAAAGCGAAATGCCAAACATCCACAGAACAGCACAAAGAACTGGCTTCTATGCTGCTGTAGAAGCTTGTCAGCAGAGCTCCACCAGCTCTGGTCTGCAGAGGACGTGCAGGATCGTGTCCTCAGCTTTTCCACTCAAACTTTCAACAGAGATGGCAGTTAATGCAAACTTCTGACCGTTAATGCAAAACTTCTATTTGGCTTGAATTTGGACCATGCAATATTCAGGTTTTGTGTTTTGTTTTTTTTTTCCTCTGAAAGTGTACATGGCAGTTAAATTCCACTTCCTGTAGAAAGTCCTTTTGTGCCTTCAAACTTGTCCCCCTTGTCACGTCCACACTGCTTAACATAAATACACTCCTTTCTGTTAAAATACCCCAGTCTTTCTTACTACAAGTCACTTCAAATAAGCATGTGAATATTGCCTGCTGAGACACAGAAAGCAAAAAAGCTCTCTGAATTACAAGTAATCATGTAAGAGAGTAATAGAACTGGTAAAATACAGCTTCTTAATTTCTTTTGCTAATAAAACCGGTGCTAGACACACGCTCTGAAAACAAGGACCCGTTCAATGGATCTAATGCATGTAGTCAAAGATAGTACAATGTTATGTTTGAACAAGCATCCATTTTGGCAACTTGGGCTCCTTCCTATTCAAAGAGAGATTTAAAGATATTTCACAACATGCTGTTTAAAATCCAGACTATAAATTGATTCATCAAGACAGCTTTGTAGCATGCTATTCTACTGTACATATCGCTGCTCCTTCTCCTTTTATGCATAAACATATAGAAAGCATCTGGAATTTAGAGCATCACCATATTAAAGAAAATATTTCCCCTGCTGCTTAAAGTGGGAATATTCATCCTTCCTTCTCTGCTTCCTTCCCCTCTTCTCTTCCACGTATATCACTCAAACATCTTGTTTTATCTTTCCTTACCCAGTAGAGACCCAGTGTCCCTCAATATTGGGAGGCATCTGCACAGTGATCCGGGCTCCATTGTGAAGGTGTTTCAGCATATGATGGCACTGTGACTCCTTGAAAGCCCTCCATGCACTCTTCTCCAAGGACCGAGGATGGGACCTGCTGTCCGGGTGAAGAAGAGCAGAACCTTCTCCCAGCCCTGTGACAGAAAAGTGTAAATTATCATGAGACCCTGCTGAGAAGGGCTTCAACATGATAAAGGAGGTTGTGAACATCTTGTGTTGAATGACACTTGTTCGCAATGTTATGTGTCTAGGAAAGTACTGTTTACATTTCTTTTCTCATCTGAAAAAAAAAAAAAATATGGGAAGCTCTTCCTCTCTTGTCAGCCCACTAATCATCCACTAAATAAATTTGCTTTACGAAATACACTGGTGAGAAGGGCTTGAACCAAAGTGTTCTGTTTCCACACCCAGGAGATGTGGCTCTGAACCTGAATTTTATAGACACCTCTGTAATCTCTGGTCAGGACAATCAAAAACCTGGACCGTGGAACTTTTAGAAAGTTGCATCCGGATCCGGACATAAACTCTGCGGTTTCAGCCCACCTCTAATTTGAACGCTTCTATAATAAACTTGCAAATAAAGACTACTCTTTAAAGCCAAGGGAAAACAGATATTAAAAGCAAAGCCTCTGCACACAGGAAGCCTCTGTGATGACTGAGGTGGTCAATTAAAGGCAGATTCTGCTATTTTTATTTTAAAGTGGAAAAGGAATTTCAAAAGCTAATTTTATCTCCAGCACACAGTAATTTTGGTTTCTAGTAATGTATACATACAAAACCCACCAGCGCCCTCTCTACACAATATTAATTGAACAAAATGAATACGTAGCTTCAGAAGGAATGCGTCTTTACTCTTTTAGGCACAGCCTGCTCTTAGATATGTTGGAAAACATGGATCAAAAGAAAAACACACATCTAGAGGTTAAGAGGTGAAAAACATGAACCTTACATAATGGGTTGGAAACTGTATTACTTTGCCAGAAGGAATTTAAGAACCAGCGGGCTAGAAAACGAATACGGGGTGGGGTGGAGGGGCTGGTTGCGTGCCTGGGAAGTCGGGGCAGCTCTCTCGGGAGAGGGATGTCTTGCTAACACACACTCCCAGGGCCAGCGTCTAGGATTCACCCCTATCTTTCCTGGTGCTCTCTTGGCTGACCCAGCTCAGGAACTGGGCCGTTTGGGATCACCAGGGCGTGGTGCAACTCTACACCGCGCCGAGCCGCCTAAGGCAGGATCCTATGTCTTCTTCCGACCCCATCTACCACTTAGGCACGTGCTTGGGCAGCGCACAGCATCGCTACAGAAATTACAAGAAAATCAGTGTTATTTGTTTTTACGTAGACACTATTTCAAACCTTTGCCATTTCCTATTGCAAAAAAGAAAACGGTGTCAGTGATTCACTATGTTGGCTAGGTCTTAGATCTTCCGGAAGAAACTTGGGTAACACCTGGGAAAATGGCATTGCTAAAAATATAAATACATGTCAACCATTTAAAAATAGCGATTCCTAAGCTAAACAAAGGCAAGGACTTATCCAGTAGGCAGGGTAAAGAATGATCAGAAAGAATGCACTAAATACTTGAATGTAAACAGCGCTCACCACTGAATCATCTCAAGATTTAATGAGATTAATGAATACAACCTCACAACGTCTTTACTGCAAAATCTGGTAGCTTTGTTGCTGGTTACAAATAATTCTTCCATCTGAATGAGAATTTACGGCCTTACTTTCTAAAGGGTAATAAATACTAGGGATGCTTTGATATTTGAGCACACCATCTGAGATGCCCTTAAAGGAGCCTGATTTTCAGAGGGTCAATACTTCTCCCTTTCTGGAAGTCAAGGTTTCTCACTCCATTGGTGAGCGGAGTCACTCACATTAGGGACAAACAACTCCCACTCTGCAGGAGAAACAGTACAGCTGCTTCAGAAACGGTACAGCCATGGCAGGGTGACTCTCTGCTCAAGCTGACTACATCTTTGGAGAGGCAGGATTTACTAGATAGGGTCAGTGCTTCATGTACGTGGCGGTGCAGCCTCCTGGGCTGAAGCCAGCACCTCTGCACAGCGGCTCCATGCTGTGCCATGTCTGCAGCCCACCTCACCTGGAGCAGCACTTGACACTCTCAAAAACTTGGGCTTATTTGGTTTATATCTGACACCTTGTGGGTATGGGGTGTATATCACAGGCCTTCACACTGCCAGGAGAACAAGTTCAGCCAGGTACAGGTAAGCTTACCAGTATATTTATTTTTGTCATTACAAATCACAGCTAGTGACTGAGAGCTTGCCTTCTAACACCCCTCTCTACCTCTAAGTCTCCACATGCTCAAAAAGCCCACATTACTTCACCACCTCATTCTGAAACGGAGTAAGCACTCCTGTCCATGGGCTTAGAGCATCTTTTGGGTCAGAAGCGACACCTCCTGCAAGGTAGCTGGTAGAGGCTGTAGCCATCAGTACTAACTTTCAACAGAAACATAGATGTCAGGATGTCTCCTGCAGACAAATTATCTCACACTGAAAAAGTCTTTGAAAATTTACATCTCCACTTGAAGTTGTTAAGCGTTTGAAATCTGCCATCAAGAGGAGGTTTTGAAATGGTTGAAGTGACTATTTCCAAGGTATATTTATTATATCATTTTCTTTTAACAAGTTGTATTTTGCCTACCTCATGTCATATGATTCATGAATACCGACACACTTAAAAATGAATGATTTATTCATTTAAACATACTTGGGCATTTAATTTCTCCAAGCAAAAATCCTTCTGTGGGAGGATACCATCTTGCATGTGCACATATCAAAGGAGAAAATGCAGTAACCACATTATACATTCCCAGTTATTCCCTGGAGGAAATAATGAAAAGAAGGGGGTTTTGAAAAGGAGTCAAACTTTATGTGGTATTATACAGTGCCTTTTCTTTGATATACCTCAAAAGCAAGGGGGTCCCGGCTCTCCCTGTCACATGTATGTAGTTCTGTCTGCAACTTGCAAACGATAAACTGTAACCAGTGGACGGAAGGGAGAATTGCATCGATAGCTCTAGAGATCTGTAACTGCGGAGAGGGTGTTTGTTCGGGACTCTATCCATCCAACCGTGGCAAATGAGGGCAGGAACAAGTTTGTTTAATAAGACAGGCATGAGAACATAACAAAGGCTGCAGAGACAGAGGAAGAGATGTAGAAAACACACACATGCTAGGCAACATCACATAAATAGGATGTGAATATCAGAATATGAATTATGGTATAAAATTAAGTGATGGGACCTTTACCTATGTTTGTTTTGCTGGGGCCAGGAAATAATTTAGCACAGCCTCCTTCCTTACCGAGTAATCGTTTCAATGCTTTATATTTACTGACGTATGCCTGTAGATATGACTACCATACAAAGGTGCCATAACTTCCCCTAGTTCCTTCTTAAGATCAAAACAGGACCGGTGATATGCTTCCCACACAGGGCATTAAACCGGACACCATCTTCCCGTGCTTTTCCTCGCAGCAGGTGCTCAGAGGCAGCGCAGCATCCCCCTGCTCCACCCCTGGCCGTGCACAACGAGGTGTTCTGCAAAGCCGAGGTCCTGCAGGGATGACGTCACTAATTTTAAAAGATCCGTTTGGCCACGTTAAATGGGACATCGTTGGAAGGTTCCAGGTTAAATGTGCTTTCACGAAACTGGGAGAAGAATTTCATGGCTTTTTAAAAGCCCACTTTGGAGCCTAGACACAGTTGCAACACAGTTGGAGCCACTACTTTCATTCAAAGAGATCCAAGTCTGCTATTCTCTACAGCACAGACAGATGGTAGGCTTCAGTACCTCCATGACAAGCCATGTAAGTATCTCAGACTCAACTGAGAGTATCTCAGACTCTGACTGACTGACTTTTAAATTTTTGTGTGTTATAAAGGAATCTTATCCACTTCTTAAAAATAAATAAATAAATAAAACCTACCATGTTATCACTCAAAAGCGTGACAGACTTCAAACAAAAAACAATTTTTGCGTGAGACTAATAGCAATAATCCTGTGAAGCCTCTGGTTGGCTTTCACTTTAGCTACACCACAACCAGAAGTCATAAGATTGTATCACCCACCCCATGGTGGCTGTTTATGCAAAGGAGCAAGTCCAAAAGGAAAATTCCAGAATCCATCAGAAATGCCAGCTAGAAAAACAAAGCAAAACAAATGCATTTTCCGATGAGTTGATATCCAACTTCTCTTCCATAATCAAGCCCTAGCAGTGTAGATCACAGCTTTAGCATCAGACTAACTGAAAATAGTATAAGAGGTGCTGCAGCTAGCTGGCAATCCCTGCCCAGGCCCTCACAGATCACACTTGACAGGGGCAGATGCAACGTCCATCTGAGTGGGAAAGTGGAGGTCTGCACAGCTGCCACTCCCGTACGACGTCGATAGGAGCATGAACTGTACCAGACAGAGGACTTCAGGCTCTCAGGTTCACCTATAAACCTGTATCTGATGTGGGAACAACCATTCAAGATAAAAATAATTGTTAAGGGAAGATAGGTTACTTTCAAGTTCTTCAAAGACTTCTGCACATAGCTGCGAGTAAAATACAAATCTTAAAAGGGCAATCTGTTGGCAGCCCGTTACCCAAACGTGTTTCAAAAATGGCTATGACAAAGCTCTCCACCAACATTTCTGCAAAAAACCGCCAGCTGCTAGAATAAATGTTTCGGTTTTTTGAAAAATAGTATGCAAATAATGTACAATTGCAACACAGATAATAAGTAGTGCTTGAACACAAATTCTTATAATTTAATTTAATTCATGCCTAAACACCCCAGCCAAATTCTGTTCACAACTATGCCAGATTGCAAAAATATAACTCAGATAATCTTAAACTGTTTAGATTTAATCAGTTTAATGAACACCTCTACCAGAATCTAAACCATAGCTTCAAACATGTCCAAGTGTAGTGCTTCAAACCAGACTCAAAGCTACTAGGCATTCAGCAGGTTCACCCTTTGCTAAATGGGAGAATAAATGTTACCTAAAAATAGGATTCAAAACTGGATTTAGATTGGGATTGCTCAGCAGGAACCACTTCACTTTTTCTTTCATTTATAGCAATGTAAATCCAGAAGAGCACCGTTTTATTATGAATTAAAACAACCTCGAGTGATAGTCCAAGTTCAAAATATGTGATGGCTTCATCTCTGATAGAAACATTTTAACATGCGTGCTTTATTTCTGCAGCAAACTCCTTTCAAGTTAGAACTTGTTTGAAACTCAAAAAACCTTACAACAGATGAAGAATAATTGGCTGGATTAAGTTTATAGCTCTCCTTATCTGGGCAGTTGCCCTGCACAATTAAATAAAGAGACATTTGGATTACGCTCTTTCTTGATGTGGGATAGCGTTAGATAACGCCCATGACAGGCTTTTAGCTACAGCGCAAACTTACGTAATTGCCATGGAGAATATCATGTCCTGTTACCAAGCCGCTGTCTGTGTTTACCAGTGTTTTCCCTGCACTTGAAACTTCAAAGAGTCCTGGCAGGATTGGGCCCTAAATCAGCTACTACAAACAAAAGGGTTGGGAAAGGAAAGCTGGGTTTTATGGCTGTGGAAGCAGACAGGACAATGATTTCCTTTCACATGTATCTGTTGCCTTCCTTATGCATACAGAGTTTCCCGGTACAGCTTTCAAAGAGGCATGAAATGAATCTTTCAGAGCTTGGAAGATCCTGAAGAGAGATCTAAAGTATGTTTAGATGGGACAGCTAAAAAGAAACTCCTCCGAGGCTGACTGGCCCAGCATTGAGATCCTCTGTTATCCTACAGCTCAGTCCTTACTCAATGCCTCATCTTGGAAGAGGTCAGAGAACCAAGCACCAAGCAGTTACGCAGCCGATAACCTCTCCTAAATTGAAGTTTGGCTCTTAATTGGGATGACTGCTGCTACCCATGCAGGGTGAAATGCCGCTGCCTGGACCAGGGGCTTCTTTATGAAGCCCTGAAGGATTAAAGCTCACCTCCATTCAGGGCAGCAGGAACTCTGCCACTGGCATGAGTGGGTGCAGCACTGGGCTGTAACTGCAATTCAATATTGATGGCAGTTTGGTCTTGCCCTCTTTGAAGGAAAGATCTGCTCTCCATCAGAGACATCTGCCATGCAGCCTGCAGACCTGTCCTCCACCCACACCTCGGCACCAGGATTTATTCAGGTGGAACTGCCCCGAACACCGAGGGGACTTGTGTCTGAACAAAGACAAGGCTAAACAAGCTTGCTACATATAACCCTGCCCTCTATCAGCCCTGCTTAAAGTGTCTCATCTAATAAAATACTAGCCTGGCCTTGAATAGCTGAAGGTATTTGCCTTCAGCGTGGTTGAGGCTAGTTTTGGGCTTCATCACCTGGTGGCCCACCTCCTACAGAGGGCAAAAATTGCCCTTACTGTTCATGACACCTACATTGTACCACTGTTAGCCCACAGTCAAGCTACAGAGATGAGTGAAACTGAATTTACATTGACAAAGTTGTGAATAAAATTGAGCCCATCTTCTAACTCTCCCTGCAAACTCTACAAGTCTTACACTAAGCAGTGTGTCTTCCCCTCTTTCTCTCTTTATTGCCTTCCAGACTTCCAAATGCAGTATTTTATGAGGGAACAGATCACACATGCCTCTAGCATGGAGCACGATATTTGTCCATTTTATGGATATGGGTATTTATATCTTCTGATACATTTACTTATTATTTTCCCGAACAGGTCTTGAAATAAAACACTTCTATGTAACTCATTTAAGCAATATTGCCAGAGAACTTTTGAAAGCATAAACAGTTTTGCTCTGAAAAGCCTAGCAGTCCGGTCTTCATCATCTTTATTAGTACTATTTCCATGATATTATCAACAAATCGTTTTACTTAAAGTTTCTAATTCATTACTCTAACAGTAACATAATCAGAAATACGCTATAGTTTCTTCTTAGCATCTGTATTTGTAAAAAAAAAAAAGTTTACATTTACAAAAGAAATTAGCCAAATTTGTTTTGAATCCAGTCGAACGTAGCTCTTATTAATCAGGTTTTCTGGAGCTGAATGATCTTAGCACTTGACATCTGAAACTTCTGTGGCTTTTTGTCTAAGCAAAGAAAACAGTGACAATGGACAAGTTCCAGCTGCAAACCTTTTTTTTTTTTTTGACATTGTGCAGGTTTTATTTTGATTAATGAAGACTAGTTTTTCCAAATTTCAATTCAGTGATGTTAAAGTAGGCATTTCTTAATGTAATGAAAGCAGAAGCTTCAGCCTTACAGGACTTTTCAACTTGTGTTATAAAGCTTTAAGCCCTAAAAATCCTCAACCACCCACCCACACTCACTCACTTTTAACCCTTAAATTGCCATGTGCAATAGAAATGCAAAAGAAAACATGACATGCTGTAAAGAGGCTTAACACTGCGATCCCCTGGGACTGCTGGTTATTCTTACATATTACCAATTCAGGGTAGCCGTTGACCGAAGGATGTTCCTATTGACTCTATGGCACAGAGAGAAAAGCTCTAGGCCAAATTAAAGCTAACAGGGTAAATACATTTAGATGGGCTACATTTCAGTGCATTAGATGCCACTGATGTCACTTTGAAGTTTGTAAGAGGGCAGTAGTTTCCCAACGCTTGAAGCTCAGATCCAAACCGTGCACTGCTACATGACCAAGGTGTATATCTTTATATACAAAGCGCTGAGTTATATCTTTCTACAAGAACTTAGGCTTATGTTATTTGGTGAAATATAACTGCAGATGGAAGAAATAGATGATTTTCCTCCTTCATCCTCTTTTGGCAGCTGCTGTTTTGATCTGATCACTGGCCCTGATTGGTTTCCTGCTCCAGCCAGGGTTCAGCTCTGCTCTGTAATTCCAAGCAGATGAGCCGGGGACTCCAACCCTGTAATTACACCTCCTCTCTTTACCCTCTAACTTCAAACCTCCCATTTCAACTTTCACATCTCAGATCACAGAGTTTTAAAGAACACCTCTGGCGTTCCGGCAGGTCTGGCTCAACTGAAGACTTTTCTACGCTCTCCGGATTTCAGAGCTGAGCTGCGAGAAGGCTGTAAAACCCCCTCCTGGGGAACAAGGTCTCTTGCTCTTTCTTTCTCAAAACAAAATACACAATCAGAAGCCCATGCTCTTTATTATTTATTGAATACCATCTGTGTGCTTAGCACTTGTACAAACATGGAGAGAGACAATCCCTGCTCCACAAAATCAACCCCAAGAACAGCTTTGAAATCCTTACCCCAGCTCAGATCTCACACTGAATCCATGTAGGTCACTTGCACTGTAACAGTTAAAATAAATTCCTCTTTTTACAAGTAAGCTTGGGGTCCTAAGAAATTTAACTGAAGAAGGCTGGATGCTACAAAGTACTTCAGAATGAGGAACACTCTTCAAAACAGTGCTGTAACTGAGTAGGCTCTTTCAGAACAATATCGTACCCGGATTTTTCAAATCTGGCTGCCAAATGTTAGACATGCCTAAGCAGCTCATTAAACAGCCTCCTTTTCAGAAGTTGCTCTTGAAGAACACTGGCTTTCTGGAAAGATGGGTTATCTGTTTAAGTGCCTAAATATGGATTTACAAGCTGAACTTGTAAGTTTAAGTGTAAATACGCAGGCTTTTCTCACTAAAATTTTGCCTACTGTGCAGTTTCAGAGAAATGTAAGTCTAGGGCTAAGCTGAGAGAGTGTTAAAGCAGGACTGTGTGTAATGACACCCAGAGTCTCTGTGCTCTGCAGCAAAACACTTTTAGTTGGGTACAAGACCCAGTGCTGGCAAACTCTGCTGCCTAAGGCTTCCCAGAGAATACCTCTAAGTCAAAAACCTCTTCTTCACCTGCAGATGAAGCATGGGTCCCACGGAACATCTTGGACAAGCTGCCAGAGTTTGGTAGAGCCAGCCCTTTGCCCAGCGGTGATTAAAGCATCTTTGCGTGCGGAGCCCGGACCAGCTGCTCCATCCAAGCAGTTACAGGCGCGCAACGGTAACACCGCCGACACGAACTTCGGAGCGGGGCACTTTCTGCGTGATTTTACCTACGCCGGCTGGCTGCCACCCTCCACCGCACCCACGCATCTTGTGAAGGGGTGCCGCTAACAAGGAGGTTCAGGCAGTGCGAACAAGGTCTCTGCCCTCTTCGGCATCCATATGGACCCTTCCTCTGCCAGACCCCCCGGCCCGAGCAGCCGGGACCCGACACCCACGACGGGTGAGCGCACGCACCCGCGACCCTCTCCCCCCACCAGCGAAGTTACGGGGCCCCCTCGCAACCAAGACGACCCGGTCCCCCGGCCCCGCCACTCACCGTGCAGCAGCAGGGCTGGGAACAGGTACCTCATCAAGCTGCCGTACGGGGCGGACATCTCCCCGCCTGCAGCGTCCCCTTCCCCGCGCCTTCGCTCCGGCCGCCGCCGCCGCCACCTCCCGCCGCGCCGCCCGCGCCTCAGCGCCGCCGCGGGCAGCCCACGGCCCGGCGCTGGGGGGCAGGCGGCTGGCGGGGCCGGGGACCGCCGGGCACCCTCCGGGGCCGGGGGCCGCCGCCGCTCCCGCTCCTCAGGGCTCCCGCCCCGCACGCTGCCGCCCCGGCAGAGCTCCGGCTCGGCCGCCGCTCGCTGCCCGAAGATGCCCGCTCGTCCGCCGCCGCCGCCACCGCCGCCTCCTCCCCCGTCTCCGCGGAGCGAAGCGGCGGCTCCGCTTCATATTTCCCCTTCCAGCAGGCGGAGGGGGAGGGGTCGGGAGGTGGGGACTCCTCCCGGGGCGGGGAGGGGGGCGGCCCCGCCGGACACCGCTCCCACGGCGGGGGAAGGGGGTGCCCGGGGCACGGCGGGAGCCTCCGCAGGGCGCGGGGGGGACGGGGCGGGGACGGGACACACACGGGAGACAGCGAGCACCGGGCTGTGGGGGGCGGCGGGCAGCCCGGGGGTGGTGAGATCGGGGGGGGGGGGGTGGACGTGCCCGTGGCGGGGCTGGAGCACGCGTGGGAGAGGCTGCGGGGGTGGTGGGTCCTTCCCCGGCTGCGGGGAAAGCGGCCCGAGCAGGGGCGGGAGGTGCCGGCAGGGCTGCGGCTCCCGGGGCTCGCATCCCGCGGCCCGAGGGCTGCCGAGGCGGCGGCCGCCGCTGCGCCCGTGAGCCGGAGAGAAGGAAAGTTGGAGTGCGCCCTTGCCTCGACAAGAAACCTGTGCGCGGTCGAGGCTTTCCACGTAAATCGGGCATTTTAACAGCTAAAAATAGATGCCTAGGTTGCCTGCTTTGTTGGTGCACTCCTCTGTGCACTTTTCCCCACGTCTGTGGTTGATTAGTCTTGCTTTTTATTCTAGTCTTAGGCCTTGGTCATGCAAAGACTTCACGCATGCGCTTAATGTTGTACATGTGAGTGACTCGTGTGCCTGAGCTTAAGCATGAGGGTTTCATTTGTCGTGTCCTCTGGACAGGGACATCATGTTTTCTAGTTTGTGTTTGGACTCGTGGGCTCAGCTGTACATGGCAAAGAATGTGTAACAAATTGGAGGAAATTTTGAGAAAATCAAAGTAACTGCGTTTTGAACATCTTAACTGAGCTAAAGTGTTTACACGCTGCGTGCTTAAAAAGAAATACAAACGATGATTCCTTCCAACTCCCTTGAGAGGGAAGAATAAATTTAATCTTCCTCACTTACAGAGGGAGGAAACTGAGACAGAAACAAGTAAGTGGTGAGTCAGAAGTAGAGCTCCGGTGCTTTGGATTCTCAGGGTTATGCTTGTGCCTTCGCACAAATGTTTTTCAAGCCAGAAAGAATGGTTTCCAGAGCACTTGGTGGCGGTCTGTACAAGCCTGTAGTGGTCAGATATCCTCTCAGTGACCTGGAGAGGGATGCACAGAGAAAAACAACATCCTTCAAGAAACAAGTGTCCATGAACGTGAGCAAGTAACACTGGATAATGCTGTAAAAATGCCCTTGCCCAATGTTGCTTGCTCATCTTCAACCCATTCCTGTAGTTGCCACAGAGGTGTTTGTCAGGTATGTGTGTGAAGGGAGGTTGTTCTTGCTGTAGACGCAGTGCATGTGGAAAAAGCCTTGTCTACCCACTTGGCTGTTTTCAGGACTAATCCAGGGCAAAATTCTGATTTCGCCACTTGTAACAATCCTACAGCGGCAGAGACACCCAAGTAGCTTTTCTTTACCTGCAGGTTCAGTAAGTGAAACAGATCCAGTGAGCAAGGAAAACAACAATGTTCGCTTAAATACAGTACAAGCGTCTGCGTTTCTGAGTCCTGGGGACCCGTGATGTACTTCAGATCTGTGTGTGACGGTTGCCTCTCCTCAGAGAGGTTCTTGCCAGGGTGAGCAGTGAGATAACGCCGGGCCTGAGAACAGGTGATATAAGGAGAAGTGAAAGGCAGTGCATGTGGGAAAGCAAATTGCCCTGTTGTTGGCCATGAGCAGCAGGTTATTACGAAGGGGTCCTGCCTGAGGGAAGAAGCCAGCTTGAAGAGGCTCACATGTTTGGCAGATGTACAGATAATATGGCGTGTAGGAAGGCTCTTAATGTAAGTCACCTGCTGTTTACCTGAGTGTAAAATGCAGGCCAGCATCACCGTGAGCAGTAATGAAGGACTAGCAGTTTTGAAGTATGATTGTATAAAAGCAGCAGCATCCAAAAGGAGAGGCTTTTTCTGTTGACACAACCTGCTTTACTGTCCCCAGATCAAGCAACATAATTATCTGCAAAAAGATGAGACTGAGGATCGCCTGCAAAAAGTCCTTTATCCCAAAAGTCAATTATGCCAGAAGCTCATGGTTTCTCTCCTGGGAAGAGTTAGCATTGCTAACAGCTTTTCATAAGAGGAAGGGAGAATAACTTTACTGCTCCATTGGCCAACTTGGTAAATGAGGCTCCGCTTGTGATTTACTATCAGTGCAGCTTCAGATGTGGTAATGAAATAAAAGGAAATCAATACCCAATGGGTTCAGACATGGGAGAACTTGCCAAAAACAACACAGACTATACTTTGTCTTTTACTCGTCTTTTTTTATTTTGTGTTATTTTAAGGATATGGGGTTTTTCAGCCTGATGCACAATATTTTTTTAAAATATACGCAGTCCTACTTGTTTCATTACTGTGCCCCTGTTCAGAATGTGCTGTAATGGGAAGCAGTGACAAATAACAGCTCTTTGCACTTTGATCTAAGCAGCATGTCACATCAGTGCTCATTAAAAATTGTATTAACCAACCCAACCATGACTTTCTGAACTTGGGCTCCTGGGGCAGGGTATATACCTAATGTAGGTATAATGTAAAATCATCTCAGCCATTCTCAAAAATCTCATAGGGGTCAAAGCATTTCAAAAAGGAAGTTGTCAGCAGAAGTTTTCACGGAAAGGAGCTGTTTTGAAAAAAAAAAAAATGATGGGAAATGTACTTTGTGGCTGGGGCCCTCTGCAAAAAGTATTAAAATAGGAAGAAAACTAACTTGTTGGACTTGTTGTGTGACACTTCAAAGATCTAGGCATATCAGCATAGCACTAGCTAAAGTGCCGGTTGGTTGGCTGGCTGCCAATGCCAATCTGGTGGTGAAAGATATTGAAAAGAGAGAGAGGATGGGAAAGAATGGAGGCAGCGAGCATGTGGGACACTTTATGCTATGGAGAAGAATGGGATGTGGCAGCACTCGGTAATGCTTTGACAGTGCCACAACTATGATTTGCTAATGGCTGTATTATGTTTTTAAAAAGGCAATATGTTCTCTTGAATAAGTCAAAGGAGCGGGACATAAAGATTTATTAGAAAGGAGTGGAGTGACTAATTCACAAAGAATCAAACGCCTGTCAGATTTCTGTTTGTGAATTGTCCGTGACAAATTTATCAAAATAAGTGAAGATTTGGAGAGAAATTTTCCTACATGTCCAGCTTGAGTTAGAATCTGCAAGACAAGCCTGGAGCCTGTCTGATACATAGAAATACGCACTATGTGACTTCTTATTGTGGCTTCAGCTGTTTGAGGGAGAAGTTAAACTGTTTTACGATGTAAAACAAATGGCAATCGGTTTGTTTCTCCTTCAATTTGGACTGAAAACACTGTAGTTTATGTGGTATAGCAGGGTTTATCAGTTACTGCATCTATCAGTTTTATATTTTTAGAATAAGGTGTTTAAGCTGCTAAGTTTTTTCTTATTCTTTGTTAAAAAAAGTAACTGAAAGAGCCTTTGGCAATATTTTCTAGATGATCGGCTCCCAAATTGTGCAGAATATTTCACCTTCCCCTACCAGAAACTCGATCTTCAATGCAGCCACTGAAGCCAGTAGAATTTTATGATTATTTTAAGGGATGCTGAGTGTGGGGTTAGTTTTCTCAAGTATGTACCTGTGGTAATGCTCACCTGCAAACTGTGTCTCTGAGATGGTGCAGGTTACCCCAGAGGTCTATCCTTTATTGCTCTTCCTTGTTTAGGTAGATAACTAGTCTGAGAAGTATATTTTGGAAACAAATTTATTTTAGTCATGTAAGACACAATGCACACGTTGAAGCTCTGCTACCTGGTAACAGGCATAGAAAATATAGACCACACATAGTAAAGATGAAGGTCTTGTGGCCATTGTCAAGATAGGCTCTTTTCCCTCTATTTTTTTCAGATACATGCAGAGACATGCATGCACACACGCACACACGCAGAGCCCATCTGCTTGAATAGCCTTGCTGGTTTCACAAAAGTGTAGTTATCTGAAGTAGGTTTCTTAGTTTTCCTAGAATGGTTTGAAAACTAGGTGGGAATAAAGGTATAAAACGACATGAAGAGTAGACCCTGCAGAGCTCAGGCCATCCCAGACAAAGAAATCAAAGAAAGACATAAAGAACTCAAACAAAGCAAATGGCTTTCCATAAAATAAGCTCTCTCATTCTTCTTTCCCCACTTGGTTCTGGCATTTGAAATGTGCTTGTGATTTGATTGCCCAGAACCAAAGAGGAACTTCTCTGTGTAGAATTACTTTACTACAAGCACGGACGATTTCACGGTGCTGTTGCTGCAACCAGAGCTTTAGGGCTGGGTCCAGCTCCCAGTGAGCTCAGCAGGGGTCTTGCCATTGACTATAGTGAGGGCTGGATCAGGCCCTGGATGAGGCTGTTGGAAAGGCCAGCTGGAACAGCGAGTGCTTGTTGTACACTGACAGCATTCATCTGGAAGCACGGCAAACAGGGGCCAAAGGTACTTCTTCATCCAGCGTACGTATGAGCAGCCATCCTAACCCTCTCCAGCACTGCTGCTTTCATTCATTCATGGCACTCAAATACCATGAAAATGAATGTGGTAAAAATGCCTTCCTAAGTGTTGTTTATACCTTCTGTTGTTTGCACAGTGGCTTTCTGATGTTGTGACTTAAAAAAAAAACCAACCCCACATAGCCAAACCAGCAGATTGAAAATCTTCTTCAGTCTGGGCAAAAATGCCCTCCATATATCTTCTTGCTCTGCAGCATTGTGCAACTGGTTGGAGTAATGATGGTTTCCGTTGCTTCAGACAAAAGAAAACTTCTGGAAAAATTTAAGCACATGTATGGTGGTGTTCATTGCTGCTTGTATTTTCTCAGAGTGAAATTAAACTTTTATTTTGATTAATTTCTCAGAGAAAATGGAAGTTCTGGCAATTTTTTATAAACTATCCAAAGAAGCAGGTTTAATTTCCAAACTGAAAAATGGATTAATGTGACCTGCCAAGCTTGTGTGAGAGTCTCAAGTAGCAGCTAATGCACCTGGGAGCTACTTTCTTAGTTTATATTATTCTTGTAGTCCCTTTGGGGCCAATGTTTCTCCAGGTTAATAACATCCTTGGGGAAATGGGATTTTCATCCCTTGCAGAGCGCTGCCCATGGTCTTTCTTCCACTTGGCAAACTTCTGCAGCAGGGGAAACACACAGGGGAGAGACAAAGAGTGGGAAATTGAACCTATTCCAGGCAGCCCTGTTAAAGAGGGAGCCATTCCTCAGCGAGGAGAGGAGGAAGCCCTCCTGCCCTTCTGCCCGTAGCTGACCCAAGTGGTCAGTTGGACTGGGTGGACCTTGAGGGAGCAGGTGGGAAATTTTCTTTCATGTTTTTTTTCACTGTTTATATTTGGTGATGGGTCTCTTTTAATGTGCCTTAGCTACATAAATGGCCAAACACAAGTTGAAAGTATGACCCTGTCTCACAGTGCCCCTGGCTTTTTGTAGTGGCCCTTTGACCAGCTTGTATCCAGTCTCATTCTCATGCTAAGGTTGGTTATTTCTCAGTGTGATATTACAGCAGCCACTTTCAATCTTGGTCTCGAATCGCAGGTGTCACAGTCTGGAAGGTCTGCAGATATGTCAAACATACTCATGTGCAGGCATTTTTTCTTCTTTCATTACAAAGCTGACTCTTGTTTAAAGCATTCACTGAATTTTAGACTCAGGGTCCTGGCTCTCAAAACCACTTGTATGTTCAAGTACAAGTGCGTTTTATCAAAACTCCTTCTCAAAGGGGGCTAACCAGCATCTTGCAGCAAAAGAATACTGCTTCCACACACTTTCAAATAATGACATAATCATGGTGTCATCATGGCCACTGAGAGCACAGCTGGCTCCAAAAAAACATAGAAGCATATGTTTTCCCAAGTAGTTTGAAAATAAGGAGGAGGAAAAAAATTAAGCAACAAGAAGTCTTGGAGAGTTACCATTTCTTGTCTCAGCAGCCAGGGTGGAACAGAGGCCAGGGGCAAGCCTCGGCTCTGGCTTGTTGTGCAAGGCTAGTGCACATCACTTGTTTTCTCAGGGCCTCAGTTTTCCCAACAGTGGGAAAAAGGTACAAATCTGTGGATAACTTTGTGGACTAAAAGCCATGCATGTACAGTATGAACGGTAACTTAGGGTGGGAGTTCACCCGTGGATAGAATGGCATTAATATGGCTTTAAATAAGATATGTCACAGAATCACAAAATTATTGAGGTTGGAAGGGACCTCTGGAGGTCATCTGGTCCAACCCCCCTGCTCAAGCAGGGCCACCCAGAGCCAGTTGCCCAAGACTGTGTCCAGATGGCTTTTGAATATCTCCAAGGTGGGAGATTTCACAGCCTATACAGGGCAACCTGTATATACATCATTTCAGGGTATTCCTAATCATCTGCAGTAAGTTTTGAATTCCTTCCATCATTTCCATCTATTTACCAATGTAAAACGTATGTTATATAGATATATTTGTATAGGTGGTGTATGTACATATACAGTATGCATATATGTATAAATGATGTCTGTTTTCTATACACATAAAGTCTTTGAAACATCTGGATAGTGCATTATCCAAGGACATGCTTTTCAAGTCTATGCTCAGCCAGTCAGCTTGCTGACTGCCTGAATTAAACTGCAATCTTCCCAGACAATTCTGTCTGCAGCTGTAAGGTGTTCTCTAGGCTACTTAAAAGCTGCCAGGTTCTGTAGGAAAACTGCTTATCTGCTGAGAAAATATTACCCGCAGCTTCTTGGAGAGAAGCTCCAAGTTTCTCAGGGCAGTGGCTAAATTACAGTTGTAGGTAATAAAAAGAGAAAAGAAGGAAAGAAAAGACACCAACCAGCTGAATTCTGGCTCATTTCTTTCCTCTCCTGTTTTTGTGCTTGGTGCAAGAACTAGGAGCATAACAGCCGGGGTGGTGTAAGACATCTCTGTGTTTTCTGAGGCTGATGAGATTTAGGCTCTGGAAAATAGCTAGTGAGTAACTGTTCAGAGTAAGAGAGAGCTGCTCTGTCCCCTTTTGCGTCTTTGTCTATTATAGACAACTGCGCTGAGCAGTGGCATGGTCTCTGTGTCCGGAGCATGCCTCACACCTCCTCTTCTGCCTTTTATTTTTGGTCTGGACAAAGTTACAATTAACTTGCGTCGAACAGCACATAGAGGTACCTTCTCTTCCTGCTGTGGGAGGAATTAACAGCAGCGCAGAAGCCCTTTATCCCTACCCCATCCACTGGCTGCGACCCCGGGAGCTCCGGCAGCCCCTTCCCCAGCCCTCCTCTCAGCCCCTTCCCTTCACACCGCTGCGTAGCCTCACACCAGCAAAGCACGCGCACCTGTGGAGGATTACAACAAACACCTGGCCAAAGGGACATACTCGCACCTCTGTTGCCTTGTGCGGTAAGGCACTGTGTGCGTGGGATGCTCGAGGAGGAAAACAGAGAGCAGAGATATGGACCATGGAGAAGGCAGCCAAGGCGTGCTGACCCTCGCACCACTCTTCCTCTGTTGGACACACGCACACACAAATAAACACCCCATGTACAGGCAACCCGTGAAACTGTTTTTCCCATTGGAATAATCGCAGCTACTCCATTTATAACCACACGTGTGTGCGGCTTGCTCCTGGCAGATCATTCAGTGATCTCAAAGCTATCAAGTTACTAAAAATATCCCTGTCAGCCCACTCTTTAATTACTGAACTGTTCCCCATCACGTTACAGAAAGAAAAAGTACATTTGGTAGTAATCGTCTGACATGAAGGAGTCTACACACAGAGCGCTCTGCTCATCATGCAAGTGTCGTAAACTCCCAGCGATATTTTTAAAGGAGCATTTTGCAGAGGTTACCTCCATTGTGAATCAAGCGGCAGACAGCTGCTGCTTTCACTTTGGTCTCTGCTCTCCCAGATCTGGAGGAAGCTAATGTGGTCAGAGCAAGCGGCCGGTCAGTGACTCTGCGTTGAAACACACGTGGGGAGCAGAATTTTCTTCTGAGCATCGTTGTGTGTGAAATGGGAGCAAGCTGCCTGTGATGAATGGAGCTGTTTGGAAGGAAAAGGAAGGGGTGAAGTTCATACAAATCCCTCAGGTCATACCAGATATTTTCATTGGGGGGCACAGAGAGACCCAAGCAGTGGATAGAAGCTAACATTTCACTTACAGAGTGTAAAACAGAGTGCCTTTCTGTAGCTATTGTCTATTTTTATCGCTGTATATTATGAATATAGACAGTAGCACAGCTAGGAAGTCTTCTGATGGTGCCACCACAACAGGGTCTACAGACCAGGGTAACCTATGCGCTACCAGCTCCAAGGACTACAGGGAAGAGGATTAAGGATGGCTGGGTGTAAAGGGCCCTCTGCAACATGCTCCACCACTCACAGACTCTCTCCTCCCTTGAACATCAAGATTGGGAAATCGAGAACTCAAGAGAAGTGCAATTTAATTGCTCACATGCTTTCATGGTCGGCCATTACCAAACTGTTATTACTCATCTCATTCCTGTCTGGCATGAGTCTGTAGCTATTTATGAGCTCTTCAAACTTACTTTTACTTGCTTATACTTGGTTTTGGGCACCTTGACAGTACAGAAGTTTGCTCTGAAGAGCTATGTATTCCTTATTTGCTGGTGAAACGTCCTAGATGTAAGCACTGGGAATGCTTTACAGCATGATAGGCAGGATAACTTGTATCCCAGGAAGAGAGATGCATAGCGGTCCTTAAATAAAGGATGGCAATTAGCCTGCTTTTTACCAACCCTAATGATGGTGATGATGAAAATATTTATCCCTTTACTTGCTTTTTCAGTTTGCAAGCACACCTCTACCACCAAGTATGTTGTTCCAGGTTTTGTCCAGGTTTATACAATTCAGTAGTGTCCTATTGCAGTCAGTGGGAGTTTCACCTTTGGTTTCAACAGAAGTGGGATAGGTTGTAGGGCTAGTGACAAATCCTTTATAGTTCAGTCTGAAAGCAAGTGCAAACAACTAAAAGAAATGTCTTAATAAAGATAATTTGCATGTTGAAACTTACATTGCGTAAATGTGCCATTAATATCATTAATATCTTCCTGGAGATAAGATGCAATGAACTTCTTTGAAGATGAATTGCTCAACTCACCCCTGGCATGACTTCAGTGGAATCTCACCCACTTCTGACAGTGATTTATTTCGTCTGGAGCACTTTCCTCTGGGAGTCCAAGATGTCTATCTTTTCAAGTCCATACAATCTAACATCAGAGAACTCAGAAGCAGGACTCTCGAGTTCCAGTACTAGCTCAGCCATGAACTAGCATTATGCTGGTTATCTCATTTAATTTCTGTGGGCCTTGGCTTAATCGTAAATCTCAGAGGTATACTTATTTCTTGCAAAACTTTTCAGAATCTCACTTTGAAAGATGTACTCGTGAAAAATTTAAATTACCACAAATTAAATGCTTCTAAAATAATTTTAAAGTAGAGGAGATTCATTCCCACTAAAAAGAAAAGAGGAAATGTTCCCTGAGGCTGTTGTAGAAATTTTTGATCTTGCCTAATATGATGGAATAGCAAAGAAATATTATTGGGGTGTTTGTTTGCAACAGAAAGAGGTCTTGTCCTCAGCTTTCTCTGTTGTTGTATTGGTGTTTGTGTATTCAAAAGTTTGAAGTGTTTTCTTCTATTGTAGGAGAAGTGGCAATGGTTCAGGCTTGAGTATGAGTTGTGATGGGCTGCCTTTAAAATTTGTCACATTTGACATGGAACAAAAAATTGTCTGTACAAATGTTAGTTTAAGAAAAAAATGCCAACATTTTAATCCTTTGTGATAAGTGGGTTTCTTTAACCCACTTTTATGCCTTCTTGATGTTGGCTAGGAGCTGTTTTGGGTCTGAAATGGCTTTAAGTGTTCATTTTCAAAGAAGTCCTACGTTTTAACGTATGCTTTGCATCTTGCCTCCAAGCAGGTATGAATAATAAGGGTGGGAATGGAGGCACATTTCCGCAGTCTAAGTTTCAAGGAAATTTGCCTGTATTGCAGCAATGCAACATGGACTCTAAGAGTGGATGGAGCCCTTAATGGTCCTCTGCTTTTGTACCTCCACTCTTTTTTCATACCTTGACTTTATGTTATGAGAGCTCAGGGTCCTTTTTCTCTCCTGAAGAGAGGGGTTGTGATGATAACACCGAGGGACTCCTGGTCCGGCCTGACCTCTTGCATAACAGAAGGTTTTTAATTAATAGCACAGTCACTTGTTGCTGAAGTCAAAGAAACCATGGTTTAGCTAAACAGTCTCAGGCACTTGGACAGAGCAGAGATGATTCAAAACACTCATAGGCAAAAAATATTTTATTAAAATGATATAGGGAAGTAACACCCTCAGAGATATGGTGACAGTTAACACTTAGAGAGGTGTGCTAACAAGTAAAGTTTTATAAGCTTTTTTTGTAAAGAAATATTTGTCTGCTGCTGAAGGACACTTGGTAAATAGTTGCAGCTGAAGAAGCACTAAGCAGAATGGGGTACAGTTTATCATGCCAACTACATTATATTCTCCTGTTACTATTTGTCTTCTGCATATGAATATTAGTGTTAAAATACTTAAGCTATATCTTAAGTATGTGTCTGTTCATATATGTGTTTATATATATACACACATACACACATATATATCTCTATGCCAAACCCTTTTATGTCTAAACTGTAGATTGTGTCACAAGATTAAACAGCATGGTTTTGTAAAACTAAAATAAAACATCTGTTTGGAAAAGCCATGGCATTGTTAAGAAATTTTTGCAGGCTGTATCTGCATTCAATGAACATTAGCCCACATAGGTTTTTATAATTATTTCAACTCAATCTCATCACATACATTCAGAAACTGAAGCTGAAGGATCTGTTGAACTTAAGCAAATGCTTCTCCTGAATTTCAGTCATTAAGTTTGCATAATGTTCTCTATGGCAGTCTGTTGTTTTCACTGGCTCGTAATTTTCTGAGCTGTCTTAGCTGGGTCCCTACTTTAAGGTGAAATACGTTTTTTCAAAGATTTCAGCAAGAAATAATTAATTTTTTCACCACTTCTGTGAAAGGCAAGAGAAAAAGTTCACCTTACCTGTCAGAAAATGCCCTCTGCGAACCTAGTGAAGAGACCTGGGGCTAAAACAGGGGATCTGGGGATCAGAGTCCTTCTTGCACAAGGAAATTATGCATCTTTAAAAAATTTATTAAACATATGGAAAAGGATTACTCCATCTGAGGCATTCAAAATTAGTGGGAATTTAAAAAATATTCTATATGATTTATCCCCGGTCTTACAGTCAGGTCTTGGTACCCAGCTTTCTGAGATGCACAGCACCGTTTTGTCTACAAGACATCGTTGCTTCTCAGACAGAAGTGATTCCAGATTCTGTTCAGTCATGTTTCCTGGTGAGCAGCGGATATATTTACCAATCCGGGACAATCACTTTATGATCTACCAGGGAAAAACACTTTGTAATTGCCATACTTTCTTACTGCTGTTGATACAGATTGGCCACCTGATGTACTGATCAGCAGTAATTGAATAGGGCAGTGGGTGGAGGTCTGCTTCTCCTCTGGAAATTAGATCGCTTCATGTTACGCTGTAATTCCTTAGTCCTTTCTGGATTCCCCTCAGATAAGATAGCTCAGATTTGAATGCTTGTTCTGAGAGTGGGGGAGGACAGAGAAAACTGTTGTCTTTTCGTCAACATACCAAGATCTGTGTCAGAGCAAAGAAATGTGGGCTCTGAAAAAGAGTTTTTTCACTCTATCTGCCTGAGTAGAAATGAAAGCAGGAAAATAGCAAATTGCCGTTGTGAAAAATTTCACATTTTTCCAGCTATAATTGTCCCTTAGTAAAATGCACAAACTGGGAATCATGACAGATCCAGTTCTGTGGGCATTTCAGAGTGGAGCCGGCTGGGTGGCGATGCAGTGTGCCTTTTGCCCTTTGCAGATGGGCTCAGTCAGGCTGAGGGACTCTCGTAGCTATTTGTACTCTGTGCGAGTCATTTTGCACACTCTTTGTTGCACCCTGTTGGGCCTTGGAAAGATGATAATTTATAAGCAGCTCCGAGCTCTTAGTGAAGCTTCTAGGAGTAAGGCTATTCAGTCCTCCACACGAGGCTCTGGATGCAATGACGTTGGACCAGGTCCTGGACCTTTTAGATGTACAGATATAGAGGAAACAAAAATGAATGGAAGTTTTTAGAAGAGTAGGGATCTAAATGTATACCATATTGGTCTACATGGGCAGGTGGGGGTCCTTTAACATCATTACACATCCAAATAATTGCACTAGGCTTCCAATTCTTGCCCTCTTATCCCTACACTCATGTCCCCTCAACCACGCAGACTAAACAATCAAAGTACAGAATTGCTGTTTTTTAACTTTAGGCCCCCTTCTTTCCCATATGCTTCGTGTTTTGGTTAGGCAACTGTCTAAGACTTTAGAGACTGCTTATTAGTATCCATGTGGATGTAATTTAACTGTCTTTTATTCCAGTCATGCTTTTATTTGAAATTTTAAAAGATAGTGGTACAATCTAAAAAGAAACAAAGAAAAAAAATGATCACGTGATTCCTTTCAGAAAAGACATTATTCTATGAAATGGTGGACCACTGTACAAAATAAATCAGGCTATTAAAGAATAAGAATTAAAAAGGAGAACCAGTAAATAGTACCAAGTATCAGTGTCCAGCAAATACAAATGTACTGGCTAGGCACCACAGACAAAGTTTAGGCTCCATTCTTGCATGTGCTTATGTTCTTGAATAATCTTATATATATGGGGACTATCTATACCTGTGTCTGGAGGACATGGCTCTGTGTGAACAACCCTGCTATGTGGAATGAACTGATGCATCGATTTCACTGTTAGAGCTGTAGGTAAGTGGCACTAAAGCATTGAATTAAATTCAATCAGATTAAAACGTTCTTGTAATAACCTTAATGAGTAGGTAAGCATTATCATGTACATACAGGAAAAGATGAGGGACACTGTGTATTTTCATGCATGTACTCTGTAGGTCAGGCAGCTAAATTAATTTTGACTGAGGTCTATTTCCTGTCTTTATTAAGTGTGTTGGATCCAACAGTGTAATATACGTGCTTTTTATGTGGAACGAAGCAAGATCCCATATCCACATAGTTTATTTCTGACAAAATTTTGTCTTATATATTTGTAAACATTACTATTCGTTTCTGGAAGCTCCTAACATTGTGCATAATTTCATCAGTTTCTAGCATAACCATTTCTGACATAACGCATACTTGGGCATGCAGCACAGGCACACGGAACATTTACTGAGGCCAGCATCAGCTGTGCTCTCACGGAAGGATGGGTTTGCCTTTAATTATAGGGCTTTTGGGCTACAGGGAGGCCAGCACGCTATGTGATGTTGGAAAGAGCAGAGCTGTGCCTGTCCATGGCAGACAGGCAGTTCCCCCAGGGCATCCTCCTGGGGAGCCCTGCCAGGGGCTGCCTGTCCCTTGTGCATGGCCGCTGGCATCCCTGGGGCCAGGACCCACCTGCCCTCTCTGTGGGAGCTGGGAAGTTCAGCCGAGCCTTCCTGGAGACAGGGTCTGTAAAACCAGGCACTGAAAGAACTGAGCTGGATTTTGTGCTTTCAGATGCTTGTTCCCATCTGGGAGAGCAGCTGCTTCTTCTGGCCAGCACAAGCTGCTCTCTGGTCAGCCGGTGACCCTGAGCAGGGAACTGATCTGCCCCAAAACTAACCACTGGTCAGCCCAGTCACTTTTTAGCATGAGGAGATCATGCCTATGCCAGCGCCAGGAGCGTTAGGAAGCCCTGGAAGTATTAAAAAAATGTGTGGATGTGGTGCTTAGGGACATGGTTTAGAGGTGGACCAGGCAGTTAGGTTAACAGGTTGGACTCGATGATCTCAGAGGTCCTTTCCAACCTGAATGATTCTATGATTCGATGATTCTATGAAGGACTGGCTAAGGGTTAGGTTGTATCCCAAGGGGAACACCCCTTGGAAACAGGTATAAGGGATGCAGAGGACCATGAGTCTGGGACTGTGGGGAGGTCCAGGTGAAATGGACTTACAGCTGAGGCCAGGGTTGTTGTTTGACTGTTTCTGCTCTAGGATATTGTATGTATGATGGGTGAAGTGGAGACAGATTTAGGTTCAGTACTTTTGCTTATTTACTGGAAAAAATGTACATAATTTAAGTTGCATTTTAAACAATTTTTGGTTGACAACTTTGTTCTCTCATTAGTTTTCCAGAAGTGAGTATAGAAAGATAAAAATATTGATTGTATTTTTTATCTTTTTTTATGACCTTTTTCTTTCCAGTGCAAAGAAAAACTTAAACAAAGATAACAGAGAGAGGATCGGGAGTTTTCTTGTGCTTTAAAAGTAGCAAATGTCAAAGCTTTTAAAAAATAATAAAAAAAGAAATCAGTTGGGACTGTTTAAAAAACACAAACATCAAAACTCTATGTTTACAAAAATCACATTTTTTAATAGAAGAAAACCCTCTTTAATTGAAAAAATGCCTGCCATCCTGCTGACTGAATTATACAATGGTTTGGTGACAGTTCCAGAAATGAAACCCAGAAAATTTAGTTCTACATGTCAAGCAGGCCACATTGCCCCATTCTTTTCCCAAGTAGAGCCAATTCTTAGTGCAGAGTATCTCACTAGCGTGGAAGGCCTATTTTGAGAGTCTTCTGCAAAGCTGAAGTTTGGGATGAGTCCAAGATAAGTGCTACTGACCCTTTTTAGACTGAATATTTTTTAAGCAAGCCCAGAGGATTTTTCACTTGACCCTGTCAAATTTAGCAACCGGGATTGTGGTTGGATGTTCTGTTGTTGATGCACTAGTGTTTATGCTTTCAGTGTGTATAAATAAGTTAAAAAAAACCTGTTTTGAACAAATGGGGGAATGTTTGCATGTCAGTAAACAAGACAGGCCCTGAATTTTTAATTACAGTTAGACAAGCTTGAAAATATAGTTCATCTTGACAAACAAATATATTTACCCATTTCCTCCATGACATCTGAAGTTTTCTCTGTAAGAAGTTTTTTTTTTTTTTTAATTACTTTTCTTTACCCTGGAGGACAAGACAATCCAATGTAGCTCTTGAAATATCATACAGGCATTTATACAGGACATCAGTAAAGCAGGATTATTTTCTTTTTTTTTTTTTTAATTGAAATAGTTCTCTTTAGCTTTAAACTTACAGGCTGGATTCAGCCCAACCTATCCTTTGGTCATTCCACTCTGACATATCATGCCAATTAAGTGTCCAAATAATGGGAAATTAGGTATTCTGTGGATTAATTTATCCATTTTTACACACCTGCTGTACATTGCAGTGTAAATACCAAAGACTGTCATCAAGCATGTGCAGTTCCCTTTGACTTCAGTATGGTTGCAGTTCCCTATCAATGGCTGGGACATTCCTCAGATGACTCCATAGAAGACTTATCTCCAGAAAGGTCCTATTCTGTGGTAAAGATGAAGGACAGGAGTGTTGGAAGAAGGGTGTCTAAAGCAAGCTGTTGTTCTCACAAGAAGAGGGTTGGCAGGTAACTTGGATATGAGATGGTTGAGATGCTAATAAAAATCTGTCACTGAAAGTAGTTTTCAGCATCAGAGATAGGAATGTAGGAATGGCAGTGCTGGTCAGACCAGGCACCCATCTAACCTAGGGTCGTTTCTCTAATGTTGGCAAGCCATGGATGTCTAGGTAGAAGAAGAACAGGGCTTAGCACTTAGTGAGTGGTACTTGCCTGGTATGCTCTCCTGCTAGCCAGCGATTCAGGGCTCAAGCTGCCCCTGAGCTGGAAGTTGCATCTGTAAAATGCAGCAGTCCTCTGCGAACCTTTGTTTTGTGAATTTGTCTGGTTGCTTTTTGAAACCACTGGTATCCACAACATCCCGAGGCAAAGTACTCCAGAGCTTAATAACACGTTGTGTGAAGAGCCACTGCCATTCCCTTGTTTTCAGCCTGCCACCTTCTCGCTTCATGCTATGCCCCCGGTTCCTGCCCAGAGGGAACAGTGCTCCCATTGTGCCCAGCTTGCTCCCCCCGTGACACACATGTATGATTTATGGACCTCTGTCGTATCCCCACTCGGTCATTTCGTTTCCAGCCTATTCTGTTTAGTGATTCCTGGTTGGGAAGCCGTTCCACACCTTTGATCATCCTTGTGACCTTTCCCTGAACCTTCCTCAGTTCAAATATATCCTTTCTGAGGACTGAGGAGCAAAACTGCTTAGGAAATTTGAAGTGCAGGCACATGAGAAATACACGCAGTGGCGTAATAGTAACAACTTGTTTTGGTCTTTTCTTTAAAAGCCTCACTCTTTGATTTTCCTTACTGATGGTTTCTTGATACCAAACCTGCAATTATGTGAAAATGTCTACGTAAAGGGTTGTACTCTAGAGGAGTAATTGGCTTAGAGGCCATTGTTTTAGACTAGACCAGCCTAGCTGAACAGTACGAATATTAAAAAAAAGAAGTTTGTTTTAAGAAAAACAGGACAGGATGATTTTTTTTAAAAATCCAGAATGAAAATAAACATTTTTAGGGAAATTCACCCAAATTTTCTTTTCACACTTTTGTTTGAAAAAGTTTTGTGTGGAAGTTTTCTTTATGTTTCTGTCTTTATTTTTTTAAGAAATATTATATTGGATTAGAGATGATTAAGGAAGCTTCAGGCCATGAACCTTACATTTAGACCTTGCAAAAGATGTTGAAATAATGAAACAAAATGAATCTGGAAGTTCATAATGGATCTTTGCAGTGGGAGATTGTGCTGGGCAAATTCTTGGACTTCTTTGAGTATGTCAATGAAGTGGTCAGTGGATAAAGAAAAATGAACTGGTGAAATTTATTTAGACTTTGAAAGACCTCTGACAGCAGCTATTAAAAACTTAAGTAGTCACTGGCTAAACATCAAAGAGTTGTTATTACCAAAAAAGCAGGAAGGAATCAATTTCCATGAGTGATCAGTTTTCATTATTGCAAAATCCTAAGAGCAGGGTCTGACAGGTTTCCATATTAGGGCCAATGTTTACTGTATACAGTAATAACTTGGAAATGACGGTGAGCCCAGAGGCAGTAAGTCAGCAGATCACCCCCAAATAATTCAGGTTAGTCAAGGTGAAAGAAGTAGCTAGGAAGACAAAAGAGTGGGAAAGATTTGGTGAACTTTAAGAAATCTAGATAAATGAACTACTCTTGTAAATGCAGTAACTGTTATAAAAACAATGGATAAATGCAGCGCAAATGTACAGAAGTGCTCTGTACACCGTAGACAGTTCTATGTTAGAGGAATTAAAGAAAAAATGTGAAAAATCTCTACTCAGCGTGCAACTACTAAGCTGCTACAAGTAGCATATGCAGTAGGGAAAGTCCTACCCACACAAGAAACAGAAACTATTCAGGTAGTCAAATCACTCCTTTTTAATTTAAGAAGTCCCTGAACCACACAGGTTTGAAAGACAAAACATTCATAAAGCACATAATTTTGAAGATGCTGCTTCCCTTTGCAAAATTATAGTCTTGGTAACTGCTAGAAAAGTTCTCTGACTGGCCAAAACCCCCACTTTGCCTAAATTAGGTTAATTATCATTATAAGTCGTTTGAAGATTATAAAGATAACTATCTTTTGGTGTACCGATACTACCAGTAAGTTTGAGAATGTTCTCACATCACAGGCTTAGTTTACTTAAGATTCATGGAATTGTTTCTATTTTGTGACTGACCAGAGTAGTAATATAATCCTGCTTCTTCTAGAGTTAGGGGATAAAGCACATTTAAAATTTGTTTTTCCTCAATATGCAACCTTGTGTATTTCTGCCTTCTACAAACATTTGAGCTAGTAAACCCCAGTATCATAAATATCCAGAAAAGCAAATACAAAAGAGCAAAAAACAGCTGGGAAACATTTAGAAAGTTGATCAAATACTTGCAACTTTTTTTTTCTTTTTTTCCCCCCAGTATTCACTCTCCTATGTAGGCACAGAGGTAGCTTTACTTCTTTATGTAGGCAATACTTTTCTCCTAGAGAATTCCAACCTCTTTTAGAAACAATGAGTGATAAATAAACTTCAACTCAGTATTACATTGCTGTCATCTGATCTGCACTTGCCCATGGTGTGAAGTAGGCAGGCCGTACCAATTTGAAGCAACCTCCCTTAGTTTTGATAGTGCGCTAATATTGTATCAAAGGGGCAAAATAAATGCTAGAAATGGAATTTGACCAGCAGACTTAAATCAACACTTTCATTGCAATGAAGAACATCCCGGGTCTTTGTGTGACTGCAAATGGCAAGGGGCAGCATTTCAGCTGAGTGATTCGCTGGGTCGGGGAGGCGATGGGGAGAAGGTGCAGAGGGCTGCAGCGTTTGGATCATACAGACCCCTTCCAGCTGTTTTTAATGTGGGAGGAGGCGGTACGGCATCAGAGAGTAGTCACCGTGGATCGTGCACGGGGCACTCAGTGAACTGTTGTCTGTCTCTCTTTTCTTTCTTTCTTTTTCTTTCTTCTGCTCAGGTAGATTTGCCACAGCTTGAATCAAATGGATTCCATTTGTCAGTTTTCAGGGTTGATGCAGTGTCTTGCCTTACATCTTGATTGACTGTTTGCTCTGTGCTTTTTGCTCTGCAGCTGCTCACAATTCTTTACTATAAGTTGTCACAGATGTAGACTTTGACTCACATGCTTGCAAAGTGAATCAGTGGCAACATCTGTTCCCCCAGAGGGATGGGTGCACCAGCCTCAAACCACCCACAGCGGCAGTGCCTATGGAAGTTGGTATTTCCTGGCTTGCATTCTGGCAAGCAAGTTTGTTATGGGGGAAAATAAAAATCAATCCATGCTTCTGTGCTTTTGTGCATAGGTGTCAAGATCTCCCCTATATTCAAAAAGGCAGGCTCAGAGAGAGGCAGTCATGTGGCATTACTACTAACATGCATCTGAAAGTTGTAGTTCAACCCAAGGTTCCCTATATGGTTATTGCAGTCAGGGATGGCGGTTTTTTTGTGTGCGGCAGATGTTCCAACACCTTTTAAGGAAATATTTGTTATTAAAACCAAAATAATTTTGTAGGATCCGTTTTCTCCTCTGTTGCTTTAGTGGACCTGCACACACGTACCTGAAGCTGACCTGTATGGGTAGTCCATGCAGAACTGAATATGGATCCCAGTGAGGTTCTACCAATCTGCAGTGGCATCTGCAGTCTGACAAGTGAAACATAGTGGGATTTGGGACGGTTCAGAAGAGGAGATACCAAGAAGAGGAGAGCATGTGTGAAGCTGATTAGGCATCAGTTTCAGTCCTAAATTCTGACCCAAGTCTACAGTTCTTCTGCAATTAGCTCTGTATTTTCCTTTAAAGACTGCCTCTGAAAAAGATCATACGGTTGAAAAATCTCCAACTTCACTGGTAAAATGGAGGGAAGCCAGAGATGAATGGCCACAGAGTCAGGAGCAGAAGAACTGATTTATGAGGAAGGATTAAAAATGAAGGGAGGTTTACCAGGGTGGCTTAGTTTCCCCTGCCCCCTATTAGTGACACAGGAATATTGCGAATTGTGGGTGAAATGATTGTGAAAGAGTCATGGCAAGGTGTGGTTTCACATCCTCTTTGTGGTCGAACTCAGCCCTGCAGCATCCTACGTCGAGGTCTGGGGGGGTCAGCAGAAATGTCCTCTTGACTCTGACCAATCACAGGCCATGGATGCAGGCTGGCCAGGAGGAGACTGTGTGGGCATCTTGGCCCACATGTATTTTGAGGGTTTAAACATCTTATTTCTATAGTTTTAGGACAGGGGTACATAATGTCAGGACTGTTATTCTCCAAGACAAAATCTTGGGTGGAAATATCTTCATCCCTGGTGTGAGCAAATACAGTATATGAGCAGGCAGCCCGAGATCTCCGTGGTTTGCTGGCAGCAGCTGTGCTGGGGGAATCACAAGGGAGTTACCTCCTTACCAGACCCTTAGGACACCGGCTTACAAACAAGAGGTACTTAAGAGGTGGCTTGATCGGAACTTGACTGCAGGAGTAGGGCTTGCAATCAGAAGTGGGGTCATAAGCCTGGAAGTGCACTGGGAAGTGAGGTCATGAGTGGAAAAATTTGAGAAACTGTTTAGTGCACAGTTGCCCTTGGCCTCTGTCACATGCTCCCATCGCTGTGTCCTTAACACTTCTACGGAGGATTAAAAACCCCCTTCCTGATCCATGAGAATATTCACTTGAATCCCATTTCTTTGGTACAGTTCAAAACACTTGCCAGCAGGCTAACAACAATCTCCTTTGTCAATGTGAGGAAAAACCTGGGAACTTTGTGATCAAGGACTATTCCTCATTTTCATGAAAGCAACAGGAAAGGGTTGAGCCACAGGGGAGACATTTAGAGTCAAAGAATAGAACTTGCCTCAGCAAAGCTATAATGCATATACACATACCAACCAGTGGAGCTTAGAAATCACAAAGTCTTGCGCACCAGACAAGCTTCTCTATGAGAATGATCATGCATAAGAAATGAGACTTAATAGCTATTTGTAATTAAAAAAGGCTATTTGTTTATATGTGCCGTTCTCATGAATCCAGAAAAATGCTAGTTTTTCTCAGTCTAAATAAAGGGAAAGTCAAATGATCTCTCATATTTTCCTTTGGAACTGTGTTAATAGGGAAATAAATGTAAAGCATGTAAAAAAGGTGGTGAGATGTTTAATTAATATTAAAACATTAGAAAGGCAGATGGTGCATTGTCTTTGTTCTATGCAAGCAATATAATAATTTTATATAATAGTCAGTCCTTTTACTGCACAATATTTATGGCCATATAGTTTATGTTTTATTGGGAACTTTTTCCTGAATGTGCAATAAGATCCTTATCTGTACATATTAACAATGTCCCCTTATAAGGAGGCCTTAAAGAGGGTTTCATGATCTTCAGGAGAGGTGAGATGCAGGATTTCCTTAGAACTGCATCTGATCTATAAACAAAGTTCCTCTCCATATCTTTGAAAGTTTAAATGCCACTTCTTAAGCAAGAAACAATAGGAGTATCTCAGAGTTTGCCAGTTTTGAATAATTATTTTAATTGAAAGTGTTGGGTTGTGTTTCCATTCCTACACCAAAATGTCTTGCAGGCACAGAGAAGAGGAATTATTTGTGGAATGCAGCATCAGCCAAGTCTCAACACACACGCTGGGAGGAATTGGCGTAGGCTCACCTGGTTTTGCATGCAGAGGAGTGTTGAAGTGCAGGAGTTTGGACTGGTTTTTCTTTTTAATTCTTTTCATTAATGTTAAAGAAGAGCAGATCCAAATTGCCCATTACTTGCTTGTTTTTCACATTTCTCTAAGTCAGAATAACTTTGGCTGTCAATGGGACTTACGTTGTTACAGACAGCATCGGACAATTTCCTCTTTCTTCTCTCTTCTCTTCTCTTCTCTTCTCTTCTCTTCTCTTCTCTTCTCTTCTCTTCTCTTCTCTTCTCTTCTCTTCTCTTCTCTTCTCTTCTCTTCTCTTCTCTTCTCTTCTCTTCTCTTCTCTTCTCTCCTCTCCTCTCCTCTCCTCTCCTCTCCTCTCCTCTCCTCTCCTCTCCTCTCCTCTCCTCTCCTCTCCTCTCCTCTCCTCTCCTCTCCTCTCCTCTCCTCCCCCATTTTCCCTTTCCCTTTTTCACCTGTCTTACAATAATCATATTGTCTTCTACTTAGACGTGCTTGGCACACCTTTTCCTGTTGCAGCAATTTGGTTTTGTAGCCTGGAGTTCTTACAGCAGCTGAGCAAGTGAGATCTAGCAATTGCAATTGATTGAATGTATCATTAAGGCTATGTGAAGAATTGATTTTTTTTTCTCTGGTGACTGGGTTAAAAAAAATCAAGATTTTAGTTTGGATTAAAATGAATCTAGACCTTTTTTCCCATTTTTTTTCTCCCCAAGGAAGGATGAAGACTCCCCAAATTACATTTTATGTTGAATGAAACATTCTGTTCAACCCAAAATGAAACATTTTGTTTTCCAAGCATTTGCAAGACAAGCAAAGGAAATGAAGGGCTAGATTCACAAAACTGGAAAATGAAAAGGAGGAGTCAGACACTTTTAACCTATTGCCAGAGAACTCTTCTGTTTTGTCACTTTTCAACTTTGTATAAATATTTATTGGAACGCAGAAACGAGCCCAGGGGAGTGTTCCAACTTGCAGGCTACCTACACCTTCTCCTGTATCTATTTCCCTGAAGATTTTAAAAAATATTTAACAAAAAGTAGACTAGAAGGCAGCACCTTCACTCCAATGCCTGTTCAGGTAGAGATGAAGGGTAAGTTTACACATGCCTTCTTTGCACAGTGTAGCCTTTAACTGCTTCTGACATGTACAGCTCAATTTTCCTGTGCTACCAAGCCCCTGAATTAGAAAGTAGTGAATTTTAAGTCAGAACTCTGTAGTAAACATTCAAACCATCAGGTTTTAGTGGGGCTCCCTCAGTCACTTCTGTTGAAGCTCTTCTACTCTGTCTGGGATTTTTAGAAACTGAGACAACTAGAGCAAATGAATGGGACTCCCTACCCCGATGGGTAGGATGCTCAGCTGAAAGGTGGGAAACCTGCAGTCTAATTTCTTAAGTTCTTTAATTACTAATGAAACTAGTTAACAGGGCAGATTGAGACAGATACCCTGCCCTGAATACGAAAAGGGTTGATATTACAGGTGAATTTCTGGGAGGTGAGGGCTATTGGTTACATCTCCTCTGGCAGAGGAAGGAAACTGGTGTTTTCTCACATCCACCTGAATTCTCAGGCTGCTATAATACTAGTTAAAAGAATATCACAACTAGTGCTTTCCTGAGTCTGGCTTTTTAAACTTTTCTTCAAGCCAAAACGATTTGGTGAATTTGACCAGTCTGCCCTTTGCTGCATGTATTACATGGCAGATATTCCACCAAGTAAAAAATGTCCTTGAACATGTGTGAATTTACAGTACGAGTCCAGAGTAAACAGTGGGCTGAATGAAGCCTTTAAGGTGAAATTCACCTTTTCTTTCAGAAAGCTCTAGAAGTTAAGACTATACATGGCATTTCTCTCAACACAAATAGAGCTATAGCAGAGTGGTCTATAGGCAGCAAAGGACTTTGAATTGTAGATTTTGTAGGGTAGATACCATATCCTCTAGGTATAGTTTTGTACTTGCTCTGAGACCTTGACTGAATAAGCTATACTGAAGTTACTTTTGGCATTTGTGTGTCTATGGAGAGAGTATTAAAGAAGAATAAGAGAAAACAGACACTTCAAACTACTCTACTGATGAGGATGAGCTGAGAGAGGCCTGGTTTAGGACTGAATGGATTTTCCAGAATTGTACCTCTCTGTGGTGGCATCTTCGTGAACATGGAAACTTCTTGTTTTTTCCTGATGCAGACAAAGAAAAAGGCTGAGACCAAGCCAATTGCTCTGCATGGAAGTAAGTTACTCATCCTTTAAACTGTGGAGGCTTACAAGCTATTTCCAATTCAGTTTTAAGAGTTTGTTCTTGAGAAGAACTCTTACTGAGTTTTTGTAGAAAATGGTACACATGTTTTTGCATATGTAGATGGAGAACTTCTGTTGGCAATCTCAACTTATGCTGAGAAAGTCTAATGTAAGTTGAGCAAGCTGCATTAATAACAGTCAAGTATTAGCGTTCATAGCTTGAGGGTAAGCAAAGGGAGAGAGCAAGAAATGAGATTTTGCCATTTCAGTTTTTTGCTAGAGCTAGAAGATGAAAAGCAATTTTGGAAAAGTGAAAAAGTTTCATTTTGTCCATAAAAATTGAGAAAATTTAGACAAAAGTGAAAAGGGAGAAGCAAGCCCTGACTCAAGTGTTCCATACAAGATCTCCACTGAATTTTCAGTTTGGTAGCTGAATTGAGGACACTGGAATAGACTCTTGTATAGTGGTGACCCTAAGTGAAATTTTTTTCCTGTTTTCACAAGGACTCAACCTCAGGACTTTCTTGTGGCATTAAAATACAAAATTTCAGTGTATTTCAGAACAGGTAAAGAAGAAAATGCTCTTCTCCACACTTTACCACTGTGGCTGAATAAGGAGATACACATAATTTACTTTATGTTTGATATAACTGCATATGTTTACAGAATGTTAATATTCATGCTAAAAGCCACATACCCATATGTAATTATACTATAAAACCAAAAATAACTTAAGATTGATCAAAACCTTTCATTTGACTCAAAGTCAAATATTCACTTTCCTTTGTGGGATTTTAAACTCTTTTAAAACCTGTTTAATTGAACAATTTTAAAGTAAAAAATACCATTTTGAAACAAGAAAGGGAAAGAATACTGAAAATATCAAATGAAACACTTTGCCCTGTTGCTCATCTTTCTGAGATCTCACTGCCAAAACTATTAATTAAATTTAACCTATCCTTCCCCTGCCCCCTTGCAAAAAGTGTTTTTCAGCAAGTAAAATACTCACTGAGAATAAATAACCTAATCTACCTTAGAGTCCTTATGCTGCACTCCTTTCTCGAGTTCACACATGCTGTATTTGCTATTATTTGCATGCTCAAATAACTGCCCTGATATTCAGTTACCCCTTGAGTTGTGCACAGAAATGTACAAGACACGCTCTTCAAATGTTTAAACAGAAAAATCTAAGATAAAAATATACTATGACTGCTGCAGAATCTGAATGGCTGTCCTAATAAATTTCCAAAAGTGCAGTGAGCAATGCTAATTTAACTGCTGTTAATGCCATGCTATCCTACCTTCAGTGTCCTGCCTCCGATGGGTCTTTCTTTTCTGCCTCCTCATGGACAACCGTGCTGGTTCTGCTGAACTTCAAGTTTAGGTCTGCAGGCTTGCAAAGGAAATTGGATTATTTTTTGCACGTTTGTATGCTTGTTTTGTTTTCTTCCATCAGAAACATTTTTTACCTGAGAAAGAAGGCGTTAATAAAAATAGGCTTCTGTTCTTGAAATGTCAGCCACAGCTTCTTATCACCCCATGAAAAGCCCTCTTGTTTCCTTGCTCAGCTCCTCCTGAACTTCAAACAGTCCTATAATCCCTTTGACCTTAGAAGGTCAAAGATATATAAAAAGTATCATTCTTGGTGTAAAAGCACATTAATCATTCTTACCTAGCCCTTTATTCTCTTTTGAGGGCTCTGTGATATTTTAATTCAAGAACCATGTTCTAGCATTAACATACATAATTTCAACTCTTTTTTTAAGCAGGTAAAAGAGGAGAAATCCTTTCTGTCACTGCTTTTGCTGACTCCCTGAGTACAGGCATCTAATTTATGTTCATAATTCAGTTGACTGCATAATTTAAAATATTAATATTCATTCAAAACCCACATACATATGTCCAACTGTACTATAAATATTGTTTAATTAAAATACTTTAATGAGTGGATGTAGATTTTTAAGCATGCTGCTCTCCATTTCTATGAATTTGGCAGGACTTGAAAGTCCTAAGACTAAATTCTGATGTCAATGCAAATCTGGAGTTTAATTTAGGTCAATGAAAAAAACCTCTGGACTTTCACCTGAAGACAGAATTCATCTCCCTTGAAGAGCTGTATCCTGCAGTGGAGGGGGAAAGGGAATAGGCAAAATGAAAACCCCGCTAGAAATGAAGCAAACTTAATTAACTGTGTGGAGCCTGTCAAAGGTCAGGGCAAGAGCACCGCAGGAAATGCAAGTGCAAGACTGAAACAACACTGGCAGCTGGAGAGCGAAGGGCAAAAGCAGAAATGAGTCTTTCAGGCAGGCACAGCAGCCCACCGGTGAGGTTAGCGTGCCTGCGAGGGGAAAGCTCTGTCTCCTTAGGTCCTGCCTGTGACAAGCAACTCAACATGTATTGATGCCAACAGGCAGTAACCATGCTTCTCATTAAGCACATGCTCAGTACACTGCTGCATCAGTCCCTAAATTCAGACCAGGTGGTGCCCCAAGGAAGTCAGTGAGAAACGGGCAGGCGCTGAAGTTGTTTTGAGCCTGACTTCTGCTTTCTCAGCTACCCATACTTGATGCTTTTGGAGGATTAGCTTTTTTGAACTGAAATGCCTGTGCACTGGTACTCTGGTTTTCTTTTTTTTTCTTTTTTGAAGTAGGATTGTTTGCCAGTGGATGGGCAGGATAGTTTTTAACTCTAGTTTCATGAACAATGTTGAGACTAGTGTTTGATTGCATATTTGAAGGATGTCTGTGACGAGATGCTTGGAAAGGGAGTGCACAGAAGCCTTTCTGAACGGCATGGTTCAAAGGAAAACCACATGCTGCAGCACCGCATCAATGTGTCACAGCTGGGGAAAAAAAACCCAAGGTGATTTATTCTACCTTTTGTATTGATTTTATTTTTTCTGTATAAATAGCCTTGCACTTAAGAGTATAAGTAGCAATCCATTGCTGTGTTGATGTGCCAGGGAGGTTATACTGATGTGTCTAGACCTCTCCACCTTATTCTGTCCCTGCTCTTTTAGGACGGGTAACGAGTTCTGGGGACACATGGGGGCAACAACACTGCCCTGAAATTTGGGTATCTGACACGGCTGTTCTCAGCTTCCTTCAGCCTTCCTGGCATTATTCCAAGCCCGGCATAAAGCGCTCACTGATATCCTTAAATCTTTGGAGCAGGACAGTGAAATGATGAGAGAAGGACCGCTTAAAATACATGAAAAATCTAGGGAAAAATGTCCATTTTGAATGTGTTCTCTTTCCCCAGTGGGGGAGGCAAAATGCCTCTCGCTGATTGTTGTCTCCCGCTGGCTACGGAAAGGCTGTTTCTGACAGTTGTATGGTTCCTTGGTATTTTTATCTTCCCTTCTCTCTTCCCCTTGCCAGGAAGCAAGGGGAGCTGCAGCAGCTCTAACTTTTCACCAGTAAATTCTGTATGCTGAAAAGGAACCAAAATCATGGACTGATGCCAGGAGGGCTAGGGTGCACTACAGACAAATTTTTTTCTCGGCTGATAGCATGAACTGGCAAGCCATTGGGCTGTTCATGCTGGGGGAGAGCACGTTGTAAGCCAGAGGACCAGACGGAGAATAGGAGGAAATATTCTTGTACCTGCACGAGAGTTACATGACTGAAATTCTCCTGCTCCTTAACATGGGATCCTCCTGTCAAATTTATCTCAGACCATCAGCCCATGACCCTGTCACACACTTGTCTTCTCACTCCTTTGGCACTGCCACCGCTGCAGCATGGCAGCTTTCTTGAGCTGTTAGTGATTGATGCCCTAAGCTCAGACCCACAGCTCCCTTTTCTCTTGAACTTCTCTGTTAGCCATTTCTTCCCTGTAGTGTGGTGAGGGCCAGCCTCCTTCCTGCAGTGACTGCCTCTTCTGTTTTCCCAGTATCAAAACTCAAAATTCCCACCACCACCACCCACAGGGATAAATACCACAAAAGGCTCTTTCCCTGGGTCCTCGCAAGGGTGCAGCGCTGTGCCCCTGGGCTGTCTCTATGGTTATTTTTATCTTCTTTCTTCTGAAGCTTCAGCTACTTTTGTCCTGAAAAAGTTCAGGTATCTCTCTGCCCCCCAGGGATGTGATCCATTTTAACCTCCTACCTTCTGCACTAAACCTGGCTTTTATCTACCCCCGTTACACACTGTTTTGGCCACTGAGCCAACTGACTCTACAGGAGGGGCTTTTTCCAGTCCTTTTCTCGTATATGAGGACTCAAAATCACATCACGGGAGCTGTGTATTTACTGTTCTTGGTCAACAGCTATTCCTTTGTCCAAGCTGTGAGTGGCTTGGTGTCCTAATCCTGCTAAAGGTACCATCTGAGCTGCCCCAGCCATTATAAATCCTCACCTGGCTCAGACATCGGATATCGGGCATGAATTTCTCTAACTTACCTCCCAGAATTTGAAAGAGGTGGGTCAATAGTTCAAGCCTGATTTGTGATCCCAGCCCAGCTTGGAAAACCATTGAAATCAAACCCTCCCTTAAGGCAGAAAGGACAGAACTCTCCTCCAGAGACTTGTTGAGAAAAGTATGTAGTTGCGTGCAGGTTTATTGGAGGGAAAAAAAAGCATAAAAGTTAACCTGGGAACTGTCAGGCCAGGTGCTTTACCCGGTGTTGTGGGTTTCAGGGTATTGGCAAGCTCTGATGTTGTTAATGGACGTCCCAGGTTTCCTGCTGGGACACAGAGAATCGGGGCATTTATATTTTAGTGAAGAGCATTTCCAGATACATGTGTGAAGGAAAGAATTGAAATTGCAAGGGCTTGCGTGAAAGTTAAAGAATTTCTTGTTTATATCTTTGGGATCAATGCACAGTTTATTCTGGGTATTCTGATGTGCAGGAGGGGTCCTGTCTAAGCCCCCTTGCTTTGGTGGAAGCTCTAACACGCTGCCTGCTGTCTCCTTGCTCAAATCATTCCCAAATCCAAGAAGCGTGAACACAGCCCGAGACGTGTGCCACATACTGAGCTCTTACCTGTTTCTGGTGAATATGAGGAGGAGTTCAAGGGAAGGATTTGGGGCACGCTCCTCATCCAACCCCTTTGCTTTCTTTTCACTCCCCTTTTATAGCTGGAGCAAAGCTAATAAGCCTGCCTATGAGAAAGGCTTTTCATGTGTTACAAAGAAGCTGGCTGGAGGAAGTTGACAGTTCATTGGCATCCAGGAAGAGGTCGATTTCCTCCTTCATAAACATCTCAGAATAAGGCTATAGAAGTAATAAAATATTAAACCTCCACCTATTTAGTTTCTTCTGCAGTCTGTCAGGAGAGAAGTGAGGGAGAAAGTCAAAGAATTATCAATGTGCCAGTGCATACAGATTGGATTATTTCCCCAGAAAGCAAAGAAAAAGTCAGTCTGTGAATATCTTTTATGGGTAAGGAGGAAAAACACAACTTCTTGCTGTTAGATTCACAAACATCCACCCAGCCCTACTTCCTTTACTGGAGAGGTCAACAGCTTTCTGGATCACACTGCTTCACAGATATTAAGAGATGATTAAAGGAAGGATCTCGTGCAGGCTCTAGAACTTATTAAAAGTTGCCTGCAACTTTGAGAAGGTATATCTTTGTGCAGCCTGGCAAAGAATCTGTGCATAGTATCTGCCTTGTTCTTACTGGGTTTCCTAATATTAGTCAGAATCATTTTACACCTATTTTTGAATACCCTGTGTATGGGAAACTTATTCTGAATAGTTCAGGACTTTACTAACAGCAGCTAAAGCTAATTTTGCTTGAGTAGTTTTGAGCTGATTTTGAGTTTGGTGGTATGGAAGAGAACAATGCTTTTCCACCAGTCTCATCCCCAGTTTACAATGTTGTCTAATTTAGCTGTTTGGGTGTGTTGTAGCACCCAGACTTCCAAAGAGCTTGGGCATGCAGACAGGAAGCATCCCACCTTCTCCACCCAATGCCACTGGAAAGAGCCAGCAGATCCAGCCAGGGTGTGGACAGGGGAGCTGCATTCGTCAATGGGGTTGGGCTTCTCTTGCTCAAGAAGGAGTGGTTCAGGTGGAGAACAGGTCACCTTCAGTTCAGGAGAGGCAGACAAAAGGAAGGGCAATGACCTTGTGGCTTCTTGGTGTCCAGCCATGCTGTGATATTGCCAAATGTTCAGTTGTGTGACAGGGACCATATGCCGTGCAAGATGGGACCAATAACCTCATAAGAATCCTCTCTTAGTCAACACAGTTGTTGGACTATGAAGATCAGGATGGAAGTGAGAAGAAGTAAGGTAACACAGGAGAGTATCACAAAAGATACGATGAGACTGGAAGGGTAACATGAGACTTGGACATTTGAATGGTTAGCACTGCCTTGGGCTGATGCTGTCCATTGCCAGAGTGGGAAATGCTTTTTTTAACAAAACATAGAAAAAGACATCTTTTACTTGGAGTGTGCAAGGTGGGTTCAGGATATCTACTGATAGTTCAGGGCCTCTACTGGATTCAAATGCTTAAGTACAGAAATGTGAAAAGAAATGCAAACAGTTTCAGCCCCAAAAATCTTCCCAAAAGGGGGAGAATTTTTGATGTGGAAGACATGGAGTGGCTTAGCCATGAATGTAGGCTGGATATTGGTAATCATCACTGATGACTCAGGAGCTACTCTGCCATGTTCTTCTGCCCTGGGAGGTAAAATGTGCACAGTAGAATATGGCTAATCAGGCCCCCTGACAAGAGTCAAACTGGAATCAGGTTTGGAGTTGTGATGAAGGTACTGCAGTCAGTTAGAATCTGGGAAATAGGCTGCACTTAGCCAGAAGGTCTGGTCAAGAAGGTCCTCAGACGCTTAACCACAAGATAAGGGACTGTAAACTGCAGAGCAGATTCTGGGATAGCAGATGAGATAAGATTTAAGCAATGTAAGACAAGCAGGTCAGGATTAGGAAGAAGAAAATTAGCAAAGGTCAAATCAGAAGTCTGTGAAGAAGGGTCAAGAGCTAAGATGGGAATTACAAGTGAGGTTCAAAGGCCAAAGCAAAAACTGGGCAGACAAGGAGCACTGTATGCTGCGAACATACATATCCCCCATGGCAGAGCTTACCTGTACTGGATTAACTAGGACCAGAAACTCTGATTTTGAGCTGGGTGTCAAATTCTTACAGGGACCAAACTTGGAGGCTGCCCTTGTCTTTTTTCAAAGAAAGGAGATTTATTTATCACAGACAGAATCCTCTGAGATTCCCATTTTTTGTAGACTCTGTGAAGGTAACTAGCTTTACAAAGAAAAAGATCTGAGGCACATGATGGTAGTTCTTTCTCCTTGCTTGAAGCAAATATTAGAAATAATTTCCAGTGTCCAAACCCTTCTAATCTAAACCTTCCAAGTCACCCAAGGGTTGTGGTCTGACTGCAGGAATTGCTGAATGACTTCCGTCTGCATGCCGTAGGCCGTGATCACAACAGTCCCTCTTGTCACCAAGTGTCAGGATGCTTTGGAGAGTGTCACACCTTGTGGCACCCGCAAAGGGCTCCTTAGCCATTGCTGTTGCTTATTCTAGTTAGTCTTCTCTTTCATCTGTGTTAAAAACTGGCAAGCCGAGAAAAGAGGGTAAAGTCATTGCTATTTTTCTTGGCCTCAACAGGCTACAGACCCATATTATCAACTGCAATAAAATGATGCTGGAAAGGAATTGAATATTTTGGTGCAGAGTATTTGAATAAGCTTCAAAATCCTGTGTGTTCCAGCTGGAAGATCAACATCATTTTGGTTTGAAAATGCTGACGCTGCTCTGGAGGCCTGCTGCCGTTATGACTTCATTAGCGTGGTGCAGATTCTTGTCTCCTTCACCCTGGTTTTACGCTGAAGTAGCTCTGTCAACTCACTGGAGGTATGTCTGACTTAATTCAATATAGCTGAGAGGAGAATGAGGCCACAAATGTCCTAGGCCTAACTCTTTCAGACAGGAAGGAACTTCTGGTTTGGATCCCTTTGGGTTAAGAGAAAAAAAAAAAAAAAGAAAAAAATGCTTTTAAAACCTCAAAAACAAACATAACCTTTCTTTCCCCTCAGCAGCAGGTTTTGCTTATGAAGTGATAGTATATGATTCTATTTAGCGTGCTGGAGCTGCCCCACAATGATACAGTACGTTTTCTGTTTTCCTTCTGGGAAAGAGCCGGCTCCCCAGCAATGATGTGTGGACACAGTTCGGTTAGCTGTTGAACCAGGGAACAGTGGGTTTGCAGCGCTGACGCACTTTGGCTACCTCTGCCATCTTCCATCCTCTGATGGCATAGACAAAGTTCATCAAGGCAGACATGACCTAGAAGGATGTTTATGCAATAAAACAATGAAGTATTTGTTTCAGGCAGCTCTGATGACACTGAAATGATATCACTAGAAAAGCATCTTTTCCGATGGTAATTGCAGACTACTGCTAGATCTAGATCCTGACAGAATTTTATTAGTCTTACTGCCTACATGACCCAATGTGGGTGTAGTGTGAAACATCAAGCTAAAGCAGAGACAATGAGAATGGCAGAGCGTTGACATGGCATGGGTAAGGTCCCGCTGCAGAGCAATGGCAGAGCTGGGAGTTTGTTCTGGGTTTCCTAAGTCACAGCACCTGAGGTCTCCTTTGTACATGAAAATGTGATTACAGCATACAGGTCTGGTGGTTTGGCAGAGGAAGACAGAATATATCAGTTCTTCTCCAGTGTGAACTCCCTGCTTGTGGGTGCAGCTGAAGATGTTGACACAGATTTCTGTGTGACAACCTGACACAAAGGCGATTAGATTCAAGGATTTTTGATTCCTTACACATGTTGGATGAAGACCTTTTGCACTGCTACTTGTCTTGCCAAGACAAGTGAGATGAGTGGATTGTTAGTATAAACAGTGGATTATTAGTATTAACTGATTATGATCAACTAATGGTAAACCTACTAATTGTAGATCCCAACCAATTATTCTTAAGGAAAACTACTATCTCTGCAACTTTTTGTCCCCATTGACCTAGGAGAATTTGAGGCTACTGATCTTCATGAGATGGTACAAGGCTCAAGTCACTCCCAGACTTCTGTCTGATGAATGGGAGTTGTTGCCTGGATGTTGGTTTTATTCAGTAGTTTGGTTTAAACCAATCTATGACATTGTCTATAGACACTCAGAGGCTTTGGTAGTAGAGGCATCTACAAACCAGTCAGTATACTACTTGGCAGCCTGTGCTATAGCTTATGCAAGCCAGCACTTTACTACACAACACAATAGGCTGGATTCATCAAAGTGATAGCAGGGTCAAAAGGGTAGAGTTGCCAAGACATAACTCACTGTAGTTTAGAGGTAATTTTAGTTTTATTTCCCTTTTGATTAATGTTTAAACTTTGATTAAGAATTTCCAGGGGAGAACAATAGAGCTGTGGGATAGATGTTTAAGTCCAAACTGATAAAGCAAAACGATTAAAAAAAAAAGTCCCCCTCAACCTCTCAGCAGAACTTCTTCCAGGAGAAGTCCTTCATGTCAAAACTAAACAGGCTGTTCCCCTTCTATCTCTGTTGTTCTGTGAATAAGGACTGTCTGTAAATAAAACTAACATGTTGCCCATCTGTTATGCACAGCTAAAGGAAATTTAAAGACAATGCTACTAGAACTCCCAAAGATACTGTCTAACCCCGTAAATAATTTATTTTCACAGCTCAGATCAAAGAGCTCATGGATATTGGACTCAGTCTGTCAGTGGCATGTCCTTTGGAAGAAACTCCCACAGTCATGTGATTGTTTTGCCACTGCCCTGTGAGAAAGTCCTCAGGCTCAGAAGTTCCCTTGGCTCCGTTTCCCTCTCCTGTCCCCTGGCTTATGTTTCACATCACTCATGCTGTGGCCGTTCACACCATCCTCTCTAGATGAACAAAGGTTTTACTTTTCCTGGATGGTGTTGAGATCCTCTGTTGCCCCGAGGAGGGTGTTGGGTCACAGTGCAAGTGGTGAACTGTCAGAAACACCTTGAACTTGAAGAAGGAATTTTTCACTCCAAAGTGGGGCTGTGTTTCTTGCCTTTAGTCTTACAGAAGTGGCTGCTGATCTGTGCATAACGCTGCTGAGACAGCTCATCAGTAACCTTGTCTTAGGTCTACCAGCTTTGGGAGGTTTTATAAAAATTCTGGTGCCATTCATACTTCTAGAGAAAAGGAGGAGGGCTTAAGCTTTCTCTTTGGCCCATGCCATGGCCCAGGCCATCAGCTCTTGTTTAGTGGATTAGGTGCGATGGCATGATGTTATCATGCATGGGAGACTTGCACCTGTTGCAATGTTTTTAAAGCTGGCCAGAGCATACAGGTTATGTGTTATGTTGGGTTATGTGTCAGGTGCAAAAATGTGGAAAACAGGCTGCATGGAGGGGCAGATAAGTGTCAGCTCAGACATACTCATTTGGTCCAAGGCCAGTGCAGTATAAGCAACCAAGAAATTGGCTTTCCAGTGGTAAATGGGAGCTCTGTGGCTGCTCTGTATAGATGGACAACTTAGGGTTCACAACCAGATGCAGATTAATGCAGAGGAGCCACACAAAAGCAGTCTTCTTTCTGGTTAAATGGTCACTAATGATTTTCCTCATGAAATGAGGTATATTGCTTCATCTATACAGCAACCATGTATAATGGCTGTCATACTGCTCCCAAGGAGTACTTTTTGGAAACTGGTCCTTTAAATTTGGCAGAGCAAAACATCTGTGGTTCTAGCACAGGCATTTTGTGATTTGATCGTCCTCTCAGCTGGTAAGCTTTCTTAAGACCTTTTTTTTTCCTTCTTTTTCTTTAAAGCATCACTGAGAAAACTTTATGATTGTAATACACTGCCTGTGATAACTTTAATAAAATAATTTCTGTAGCAGTCTTGAGTCCTCTGAGAAGCAGATTGCACACTCATCGCAGACAGCTTGCAGAGCTCTGACAATAGGAAAGTGTGGCCATGGCCTGAGATGTATGGTAAAACAAACCATGTTTCGTGTAGCCTGTTAAAGCAGGAGAGGTTGAGGAGAATGGCCACACTCAGATGTATTTTGGCAGCTACTTAAGTTTCCCTATTCTTAGTCACTTTTAATCCTCTGAGGATTGAGGACTTGATTTGGTGGACTGGGAAAATCTGTTTTGAATTCCTATACAATGTATGTATGTCTAAGCAGTGAGATGAACAGTAGGGCTGTTTGTAGTGCAGATCAACATACATTATGCTAGCTTTCAAAATGCCAGGAATGGGACTACTTATTTTTGAAAAAGCTCTGCTATACCCTCATCTACATCCTAATTATGTACACATATACAGGAACAGAGCAGTTTCTTAACATTATATGCTTAAGGCAGTAGCTAAGTATCTAAAGATCTCATTACTTTAAAATTCTTATTGCTTTAATTTACCCACTTTAATTTATTTACTGTGTTGGATCTGTGTCTTTTAGAAGGGCAAGAGGCGATATGAATAATTATAGAGCAGCAACATCTGCATAGAGTGATTCTTCTTGCTTAAAAAGGACATTGAAAGTGAAATAAAAGATTAAGACTATCATGATATACTTGACTGTAACTGGCAAGGCTTTTGCAGTCTATTAATAAACTTAAATTGGGTCATAATAAAATAAGAGATAAAGAAAAGTCAGTTGATACTTTTAATTTAATTGTTCATCTTGATAAAAAGCCTCCACAAAAGGTTTAGACGGTCATGGTTTTGAGAAACAAAATGTTTTGAGAAAACAGGAATGTCAACACTCCTACCCACCCCACCAAAATCTGAAGAATATTATAGCAAAATATTTACAAAAAGGGAGCTGAATTCATATCCTGGGATAGAAGTTACCTTATTTGCTAATGATATGCAAAAAGAGATGAAAAAAGCCATGTAATAGCACAAAATTATTGCAATGAATGTGACTGGGGAGAACGTCAGATGGACTTATCTGGCTTGAGTGAATGACAGATAAAATTCAAGGAAAGCTATTTTGGAAGAAATATTTAGAACTCTGAATTAACCCCATCACCACAGAAAAAGATCTTAAACTAAAGCCAATCAGCAGTGATAAGGAAGATCTCCAGCATGGGAAGAAGGAAGATCATCTGTTACTTGCTGTAGGTCTCGTTTGTCTTCTACTGAATCACCTAGACATCGTTAGAAACAGGACTGCGGACTAAAACTTTGACTCTTACCCAGTATGGCAGTTTTTATATCCTGAAAATTGGTATTTGGGTGCCATTGTGAAAACTTTGCGTTCAGCATATAAAAAAAGAACTCAAAATCAAACTTATTGGTCAAATGCCTAAGAGATAGGATGTCAAACAATTAAATGCTCTGATGTCTTTACGGTGATGTGGCCTCATTGGAAACACTGTGTTCAGTTCAGTCATCTCTTCTAAAGACTGGTTTTAGAGTTTATTCTAGAAGAGAGATAAATGCCTCTGGAGATGCTGATATGGACAGGTCTTGAAGATAAGGCCATGGACTAGCTGGGGTGATTCCTCTGATCTGGTTCAACAGTGGTGTGTTTCCTTTGTCTCTAGCATGTTAAATATTTAGGCAATGACTGTTTCATTTCCTGAACTTGCATTCTTCTTGTTTAAAGATGCACTTAACTGATGTTTAATAAAATATCATGGATAGTCTTGAATTTAATGAGTTGCCATGTCAGATTTCATTTAAATCCTTTGATTTTTGTCTTAGGTTTATAGCCTAAAGCTCTGTGTTTCATTTTGACCGGAATTATTGCTCTAGCTATTGGCACTGGATTGCCTGTATTTACATACCTACAAAATAGAGATTGAGCCAAACTAAATTAAAACTTAATAATAATAAAAATCCCTCAGAAAATGAAAACAACAACTGAGCTCCGTACTTCACCTCCTCAGAAATCCTAAACCACAACACATTAGCAAAAAGTACCTTTTTTGCTTTATTACTCAAGGCATGTTTATGTATTTTGGGCCTGAAATGAATGGTCCCTTCTTAAATACATCTGTGTATTTTAAAGCAAGCTAAACCTTTCTGTGGGGATTATGCTAAATTGACACCCACGGAGATTACAGACTCGTCTTTTCATGTGGAGAGGATGTCACCCCACATGTTTGTTTTTGTATGTGTGTGTAACCCGTGCTCCTGCAGTGCCTAAAATAGCTGGTTTGCTGGGGTGGATTGAGGGATAACGCAGCTCGTGTTGCTGGAGCTCCAAGTCTGCTGGTATTTGCATGCATGCCTTTGCACGTAACCAGTCATGGACGTATGTGCATTACACGCCATATGTATATGCGGCCCTGGTGTCATGATGTGTGGCTGCAAGTATCCTGTAGCTACATCCACATGTGAACTGGAGTGCCATAGTTGTGCATATAAAAAGCAAGCGCAGGGCTGTGTTACTCCGCTAGAAGCCATGAGGCCTTTTGATAAGACAGAGCAAAACAGAAGGAGGTATGTGCTGCCCTTGCTGCTAAAGGATTGGTCACGGAATAAAACTCTTTTTCTATCATCTGACTGACATTTTCTTTTAAAAACTGTTTCTACTTGCAACCGAGAATAAGTTTTTAAAAATGCTTGAGATGATTACTATTTTTTTCACTACAGCAATTCTTGGATGTGTTGTGGTGTTTCGGGTTTCCAGGGCAAAGAAACTTGTGGTTCTGATCTTAGAATTTCTCTTTTATTCTGTTTGGTAACGTCCTTATTTTGCAGCTCTGTACACACAGGTATGTAAACAGAGTGGTCACCCGTACACATCCAGAATGGCACAGATGAGCAGAAACTCCAGAGTTCACAATGTGAAATTCCAGTCCCCAAGACCACTCTTCATTTTATGTTATATGGTATTATCTGAGAAACAGAAGCAGGCATGTCATTAGATATAGCTGTGACAATGATGAGCAGTGCATTCAAGAGAACCTTGTGGAGACTAAGCTTTGGCATTTCAAATTCTCATATTTGCCCTTATCCTTAAATCATAAACCTGGATCTTCTCCTAAATTAAATTTCTAACAAGAAAGGTGTTTACAAGCTTGATGCTGATTTAACAAAGTGACTTTGTGAGTGTATTTTTGGTCCCCTGTATGAAACCTTTTAAAATACTGTTCCACAGGCAAACAGCAGCTACTGCAACCATATTCTGAAGAAGCAGGTGCTCAGGAGTGCTCTGGTCAGATAGAAGCAGCCTGTGGAGTAAATTGGTACTTGTAGCTATTCGTGCCATATTCATTGTAAGATATATTAGCTGCTCTTTTCTTTACCTTTGATGTAATCTCTTGAGAAAAAAGATCTGCTGGAGGGAATGGTACTACAAATTCTCCTGGCTAAATCAAGAGTCATGTTAAAGTTGTAATCAAGCTTTCCCCCCCGCCCCGGACTCTGTTTAACCAAATAGCTCATGGGAGAGGTTTATTCCCCTTTTATAGTGAGTTCAAGTGGCAAAGGATTAAGAGGAAAAGACCAAGGTAGTCTTTCTAGCATTGTATCCCCCTCTATACAGAAAACCAAAATGGTATATAAAATACTTCCCTTCATGCACTTCAGTATATCATGAAGTTATTTTCCCAGTTTTCCTTTACTTCAGCATAGGGCATTTTACTTTCAAAGTAGAAAACATTATTTGTATACTTCTGTATTTCCCCCCCTTTCCTTTAAAACTTTTCCAGGGATTACAAAATAAGCAAACCCTACAAAAGTAGTTTGAGAAAGTGCACTACACTTCCCCTTGTTAATGAAGCAGAGGTGTTTGAAATGAAACATAGATGTGTCTGGGGCTTACTCTTTCAGGGCTGATAATGAGCTTAAAAAAAAAAAAGATAAGTAAATGCTCCTTAATTAGGCACCTGTTATGTTCCATCGTGATCAGGGCTGTATGGGACAAAAATGCCAAATGACAGTGACATTTTGCACAGTTTTGAAAAGAGACCATTTCTCCTCACCTTTTGCTTAAGACACACAATGAGGCTGGCTTTGGTTTGCTAATAGATATTTTAAAATCAGTTTGGAGGAAGTTATTGCATGAGGTAAAGATCCTGTTTGAAGTCAAAGCTGTTCATCTGAAGAAACATCTGTCACAAGACATGAAAAGAATGATTTCTTTGTGACTGGGAAATCAATGAGACATCTGTTTTAATGTACAGCCCAGAAATAATGCAGCTAGTTCAAAAGGGAATCATAAAGAAGGCTGCTTTTTGCCTCTTGTCTCCAGAGTGTTTAGGATGGGATTCAGCAAGGTATTTTGCAGGAGCAGGACTTTTTGAGTTTGTGTCCTTAACTATGTGGTTGAGGTGGATCTTTTGAGGACACTGACTTTTAGGGCTAGATGAGCTATGGGGATTCGTGTTTACTGGCCTCATAAAAGAACCCCATTTGGGGCTGGATTTTGCCCCTGTTTTCCAGGCACAGATTGCTCGAATGGCTGATCCTTCCCTATTCTCGGTGGGGAGTGGGAGCTGGAGGCTGCACAGCTGCTGGGATGCCCGGCAGGAGGTCGAAGCGCCAGTTCACCATGGGCTTGCTCTTCCTGGAAATACTGTGCCTGGGATGTAGGCTCCCCATCTGGAGAGGCAGCAGAGCATGTGTGGGCATCTCTGCATGTCGTATGATTGCATCTGTTTGTCCTTCTTGCTTCCTTTCTCTCCTCTGGAGCCCCTGGAAACCTTGCTGGGTCCCTGTCTCTGGTCTTTCAAGTGCATATGCAATGAATTTAGGTTTTCCCTTGCAGGCTGTTCTTTGCAGTCTCTTTAGCTTTCCTGAACGGTAATGGTCTGGGAAGCAGCAGAAAGAGATTTAGTAACAGTATACAGTTCACTATACTGGAAGGACCCTCCCCACAAAACCTAGATACCCTGAATGAGACCTAACCCCCTGTTTGCAAGGTTTTTTGAGGACAAGAAGAAATTAAACATTGAGGACCCAATTACCTCAAAGCACATTGGATTGTGAGTGTTTTATAGCTCCCTGGTGCATATGTACTATATAAGATACAAGACCAAGAAGAACCCCCAGGCATTAGGTAATAGGCTTGTTAGAGCCCCAGTGGTGTGTGTAGTATGGAGTCTCCTTACAGCAAAACTGGGCTCACAGGCATCTTTTTCCAAAAGGAAGAGAGAATAGCAACAGGATACGCAGCTCTGGCAATGTTTGAAATCTGAGATCAATGGTCACCATGGAAACAACATGTCGAAAGTCTGAAAAACCTCCTGGCAGCGCGTGGGTGGAGTAAAAACAATCCTTGGGGTTGTGTGTGCAATTCCAACAAGTTGTGCTCGGCAGGAGGGAAGACAGCTACTGAGGGGACACATGCACGTGTTCTCCAGGGAGCCATCTTATCTCCCCTTCACACAGAAAGCTGCTGAAAATGATTTTGTTTAGGACATGCTTTCCCTTGGGAAGTGTCAGTGAAATGAACGCATTTTTGTTCCTGTCAGCACGGTCCCGTGGAAAAAAGTCTGTGGAGAGATGCACAGAGCAATAAAACAAATAGTCGAAGGTGGGAGAGATGTACCCTACAAAAGGCAGCAAAAAAACCTTGCTGTTCCCACTGAATAAGATGTTGGCATTGCAAATTCCAGCCTGGCTGGAGACAGAACAGGGTCCCACACCTCCCTATGCCCTGATATCATATTTACCTGTTTTGTGGAATATTGCAATCCAACATTTATGGATTGACTGTTGAATCAGACCCATGGGAGACCATGAGCAGGAGCTGTACAGCCGTTCCTCATGTACACGTAGCTCAATGGTTTGACTTCAGTGCTAGCTGCTGTCCACTGGGCAGCTTGTAATGATACTTCCCTGGTGCACTGTTCAAGCTTTAGTGAGATGTAGTTCAGGGGTTTCCTGAGCCAGCAATGGGTGTCTTGATATCTGACAGCTCATGAAAGATTTTTCTTCCATGAGTTGGTCTAATTGTGTCTTTTAACAATGTAAACTTTGGCATCCACAGCACTGTCTGACAATGATTCCCGAGCTTAAGCATATGATGCTTTAAAAGATAATCTCCCTTTCTCTCCTTTGAAACTACCACCTGATAACTTCTTTTGATGCCTTTATTTCCTATAGTATGGGATATAATGAAGTCTTTGCTCATATCTTTCTTTGTACTTGTAATTTCATCATTTGTCTCTTTTCTGAGATGAATAGTCCTACTCTTTTAAATCACTTTTTGTCCAGATGTCACTTCATGCTTTTTGTCATCCTTATTGGCTTTTTGGGGGCCTTTTCTAGCTTTGTTATGTCCATTTTGTGATGGTGGGATGAAAACTATATTCAGTATTCAACATGTAGGTGCACATAGACTCATACAGTTGTATAACAATATTTTTTGCTTTGATGTCTACTCCTTGCCTAACAAATCCTGGCATTTGATTTGCTTTTTTTGATGGCTATCAGGGGCAGTCATGTGAATGGAATGATCTAGTATGATCCTAAAATCTTTTCCCTAAGTGGCAATAGTAAAGGTTAAGTTAGGATTTGTTTTGCCCATGTGCATTCGTTTACATTGAATTTCATTTGCTGTTCTGTCACTCAGCCAGTTTTATGAAACCCTTGTGCAGCTCCTCACTGTCAGCCTTGCCTTTGCTCTGAATATATTTGAAACTGCAGTAGTCTCATCCCCTTTTACAGGGGCATGAATATGCTGGTGGATATGCTGAACAGCATAGACAGAGCCTCTGGAAGGACACTGAGAAACTGGTAGTTCATTCCTACCTTGTGCTTCCTGCCTTTGAATCAGTTACTTCTCCATGGGAGTATGTCTTTTCTTACCTTACTTACCCAGTCCAGATACTTAATGTTTTTAAGAGCCGTTAGTGAGAGACTTTTTGGAAATCCGAACCGACCAGGTCCATTTGATCTCCCCTGGTCCACGCTTGTTGAGTCCTTCCAGGAGCTACATCGGCATAGTGATGTGACTTCCTTCTACAAAAGCTGCGTGGACTCTTCCCAGCATATTGCATTTATATCTGTGCCCCCCTAATTCTATTATTTAGAATAATTTTCACCAATTTGCATGTGCAGCTGTGCAAAGGAAGTCCCACAGCATTAAAATTTAGCGACTTTCCTTTCGAGCACTGGTAACAGGAAGCTCTATGGATGACATAGGGGAAATCACATTATTATGCAAAGGAAGCCGGTGTATTTCTATGTGTGTAAAGCAAATCACATTCTTCCACCTTTTAGTCTTCATTCACCATAGATATTAGATAGGATATGGGTGGACAATACTACGATATTCCTGTTTTTGTTGTATTGGTTCTTCAGCAGCCTTGCTGGAGTTAAGAACTAAAGCGCTGAAGACTGGAGTCCTGTGTTAGTTGTGAATACATCCCATCGAGTCTTTCTTTTTCTTTTTTTTTTTTTTTTTGGGTGAAACATGTAAATAGTCTTTAGGCTTTAATGGAAGTAAAGACTGGTAATGAGGCCAGTGCTGAAATATTAGCTGAGAAATGCAAGACTTGAGGGGAGGTTTAAGTCTTGCAGAACGAGCTTGCAATTTCTAATGGTCAGTGTTGTTTTCTGCAGAGACTTCCTAAAGAAATAGGAAAAAACTCTACAAAATTAAAAACGGTCACTGTTTCTTGTTTCACTGTTTCCATACACTGTGATGATTAAAAAGTAGCATCTTGCCTTGATTTGCCATCTTTCTGGAAAAAAAAAGTTTAACCAAAGTAAATAGAATTTCCCCAGACTTATGGACTTCCTTAAAACATAATCTTTATTTGGCTTTGCTTTTTCTGTGGACCTGGGTAAAATATAGACTACACTAAGAAGAGTCTGTTTATTTGATACCTCAGAGACTTCCTTGACGTGTGTGAAAATGCTCTCTGTGCCAACGATGCACAAGCCTATGTGGAGATGAAATAAGCAGAAAAAGAAAGTAAGCTGAGTGCTTTAAACTAGTGAGAAAGAATGATGTGTGTAGGAACATTAGCACTGTATTTGATATATCAACTTGTGCTCCGAACATTACAGATAGGTGTGATGCAATTTATTTTCTTGCTGTTGGTCCTTCATTGCTTGGTGAATCTGTCAGCTAGGAAAGATAGATAGAATAAATCTGATACTAAATTTACAATGCCCGGAAAACACCCTGCTTTCACACTTTATGGAAATATACGTATCAAGCCTTTATTTTATTTAGGCATACAACTAATACCACTGAATTCAAAATACCTCATGTGAGTAAAGCTATATATATGTATGCACATTTGAAGAATCCAGACTTAAGTGCTGACTTTGTTCTGTGGAACCTAATATTTTTGTATGTGTCCTGTTTGTGTTGTTTCTTTTTTTTTTAACAAATCATAATCTATGATTTATATTCTGCTAGAGACTATATTTGCATTCCCCCACAGCACATTTTATTGACTACAGTGATTGCTTTAAGGAAAGCGTATGTTCCCTTATTTTTCAGTGTAATTTGGCTTAGATGGAGCATCTGTTTTTCACTGAAGCTGTTTTCCTACCTAGTTTTCCAGCTGAGCTGACTGAGGTGTAAAAAAGTTAAAAGTTGGGCCCAAAATCATGCAATGGGTCAGAGGCTCAAAGAGGATTAAAGCTGTGGGCCTTTTGACCCTAGAGTCCTTTGTTTAAGACTTAGTTGGCAAAATGTATCTGAAACTCTTCAAACTGAGAGGAATCTGAAGTACAGATTTGAGCATAGGTCTGGGTGACTTTGATTAGTGCTCTATAACAGTCTCTAAGCCAGTAGATTTTGCTCCCTGCTGTGAATGAGGGTGACTTATCTGTATCTAGTTCAAACATGCCACTTCTGCAAGCACTGAGTTTTACTTTACAACCAAAACACCCATGGGAAAAAGTAAAGGTAAAGTTTAGCTTGCCTTTTCTCAGGGCTTCTTGGCAGAGACCTCAGAAAGCAATTCTTTCTAGAGAATTGTTCTCACCTGCCTCCCTAATTTATAGGGTTAATAGGTTGTATTAGCTCTTTGTGAAGAGTATGAGATCTTCATATTTGCTGATGGGTTGTTTCACTAGAGTAACATTGGTATCCTTTTACAGGCAAAACTAGAACTCTTTATTCAATAGGAAAGATCTAGAGAACAAAATAACAGTTAAACTAGTAGGATTCTGCTGAAATATTTTTTTCCATTTAAATTTAGAAAAAAATGACAAAAAGCCTCTCTAACTGTAAAAAACAAAAACATGAAAACAACTTACAGTAAGACTCACTTGCTGGATTAATCTTCATAGGCTTTTAGAGTCATTGAACATCCTTTACTTTTTAGTAGTAGAAATTCAATTTTCCACAGAAGTGGAAGTGTATGCAGCTTCTTAGTTTTGAAACCTGAATGTTTCAGTTGAACACTTACAGAATCATAAAATTGTAGAATGGTTTGGGTCAGAAGGGACCTTTAAAGACCACCTAATCCACCCCCCCCTGCTGTGGGCAGGAACATCTTTCACCAGACCAGGTTGCTGAAAGCCCCATCTAACTTGTCCTTGAACACTTCCAGGGATGGGGCATCCACAGCTTCTCTGGGCAACCTGTTCCAGGGTCTCACCACTCTCATAGTAAAGGGTTTCTTCCTAATATATAACCTACCCTCTTTTAGTTTTAAAACCGTTATCCCTTGTCCTGTCATTACAGGCCCTGGTAAAAAGTCCTTCTCCATCTTTCTTATAAACCCCTTTAAGTACTGAAAGGCTGCAATAGTTGGTTCCTGTCTAGTCATATCCAAACTTCCCACAGGCGTTTACAATCTTTGCCTCTGTGGTAGTAGCTGTTCTCCCTGATGCAGACTTTGCTGTCACAAATGCTATATAAGCAATGAGGTATGGTGCCATGTGCTCCATAAACACTAGAAAAGCAATAAGGTACGTTGCCCTCCACTAGTTGTCATCTCTTGTTGGATGTCAGCGTGTGCACATAACATGACAGCACTTTCCAAGTTCTTAAATGAACCCTTGTATATGGGTTCATTGTCAGCCCATGTATTTATTTGTAAGAGTGGGGCCTCCTAAGGAGCTTGCTAGTAATTCCTTTTGGTGTTTGCTGGATAGGAAAACATTTGCAACAAATGAACTTTTATTCTTGGAAAACATATACTTTGCCATCTTCAGTCTGTCCTATTCTTGCATTGTACAGCCCTCTGACTCTATAGGAAAGATGTCTTTTGGGTTGATGGAAAAGAATATTAATAAATGAATGATCTATAAATAAACAAATAGAGACCGCTGAAAGAGGAGTGAAGTTGTTTAAATGAATAGGACACCAAAGTAGGATAATTGTTTCCGGGAATAATCTCCTATTACAAAACACTTAATTTTTTCCACATTTCAACTTCTGGATACAATTGTCCTTTAACATAAATTTTAGTTCAGAATACAAGATGAACTCATGTGGCTTCATCTAAAGTGCTGTGGAATTCAATTGCTTCACGATTTTTCTTTTTGCAAATTGTTATTTATTACCATGTGGACACTATAGAGATGCATTTTAAATTTATTTATTCAAACTGAAATTAAAAAGTGGAAAATTCCTCTTAGCACAGCCTAGCACTGGGGCTTCACAGAGAGAGTCTTGATCATGTTGAATCAATGTCTTGTGGATTTTTTAAAACGAATTCAGGTGGCTGACCTCGTATGCATCTAACTCTGACTGAAGTTAGTCACTTTGAAAGATTAGTGATTATATAGTCAAGCCTGAAAGTCTTAAGTCAAGAAAAATTCTTGGCAAGAAGTGCAGAAAGCCAGCTTCATGGATTACATGTCTCCCTTACACATACTGTACCACATAAGAAAAAATCAATTCTGTCCTTATTAATTTGGCCTGAGGTAGGCCTCAGTTTGGCAGCTTACTTGATCTAATTTGCCAACTTTATAACAGACTGGGTTTACTTATCTTTTCCTCAGCGCATAGGAGGCTAGGATGCCTATTTATTAGGAAGAATACAAAAGTACTGGACTAGAATGGACTTTCTGAGCTACTGAGTGCATCTTGCAATGAATTATTACAGGTTTGAGGTTAGGGTCAGAATACTGTTTCTCTGTTTTTTAGAAAAATACTTTTAATCTACAGCTTAGATGCACTCATGATTATTTGATACCTTTTGCTCTTATGCTGATCTTGTCTTGCAGCTTAAGTAACTTTTATCAGTATCTGCATTTGATGTTCCCTGCTGTTTTTCACATACAGCATTTACATCTGCTTTCAACCTCCTTATTGTAGGTTGAATAAGTCAAATTGTCTTAGCCTTATCCAGCCCAGCAATCCAAACCTGTTCCGGTATGTGTTTTCATGCATGACTGGCACCGTATGATATTACAGAGGTGGTTTCATAAAAGTGTTGTATAATGAAATCTGTATTCCTGCTGGATAGGGAAAAAAAATTGCCTCTATATATATCAGGACCACATTTTTCTTTCACAATGACATCATAGGTGTGGTTCTTGCTCCTCCTGTTACTGATTGACTCATTCTTTTTTTCTGCTCCTCATCAAACTAATGAAATCCCAACCTACAACAAAAAATCTCAGGGATTTCTAACTGCCTGGCCTTATGCTTGGCACTGCTGAATGCTAACAGATTTCCAGAGCTCCATAGAATCATAGAATCATAGAATTGTTAAGGTTGGAAAAGACCCTTAGGATCATCAGGTCCAACCGTTAACCTACCACCGCCAAGTCCACCACTAAACCATGTCCTCAAGTACTGCATCTACCCGTCTTTTAAATACCTCCAGGGATGGGGACTCAACCACTTCCCTGGGCAACCTGTTCCAGTGCCTGACTACTCTTTCAGTAAAGAAGTTTTTCCTAATATCTAACCTAAACTTACCCTGGCGCAGCTTGAGGCCATTTCCTCTCGTCCTATCGCTTGTTACTGGGGTGAAGAGACCTCCTTTCAGGTAGTTGTAGAGGGCAATAAGGTCTCCCCTCAGCCTCCTCTTCTCCAAACTAAACAACCCCAGCTCCCTCAGCCGCTCCTCATAAGACTTGTTCTCTAGACCCTTCACCAACCTCGTTGCCCTTCTCTGGACACGCTCATCTGGTTCTTCTCAATGTCCAGACAGAGAAACTAGGAATTGCCTTCGCCCTGTCCCCTGCCACCAAAAAGTGCCAGCAGCTTCAGTAGTAGTGGTGGGTAACCTACCATTACAGTCATTGGCAGCTTCTAGCGGCATGCCAAGCCATTATCTACTGAAATATGTATATCGCAGGTGGTGCACAGCACACACTTCTTAGGTACCCCACTCTTTGACACTCTGGCTGTCCTCTTGATTAATATGTCCATGCTTCTGACTTTGATTTTTAAGCCAGAGGCATGAACCAAAATATATAGTTTCTTGAAGAACTCCAAGACAACCTCCCCCCCCGACCAATTGTTTTGCTGTCAGCACATCCTTCCCTGTAGTTAGTTTCTTACCATCTTACAATTGTTGAATTCAATTCCCATTTTCTTCAGCATAGTCTTTTCCCATATGACACTGTAGAAAGAACTTTAATGAAGTCCAGATATACTAAAACTGTTCATTTCTCTCATTTGAAAATCTATTATTCTGAAAAGTTCAACCTTTGGTAAACCCATCTTACTTAATACTCCTAATTTTCCACTTTCTTCCATGTCTTTAATTTCTTTCTTTCCTTCAAAGTGTATGCTAAAACCGTGGATGAGGTTTTACAGTTCAAAGGCCTTTAATTGTCCAAATCATTTTCCCTCTTTTCTTACAGACAAGGTTTTCTGTCTGGTATTTGCCAAAAAGGTAGACTTAAGTGTGTCTTATTTTGAATTAAATGGTAAATAGAATAAAAAAGCAAAATAATCACAGAACCACAAAGCAGAATAATGCCCCAGTCCAGGAACCAGGAATAGACAAGCTCATTCTGGTCTTAGGAGGGGACTTAGAGAGGCTCACATCATCAAATATTCCTATAATAATCAATATGCACACATATATTTATTAAATTAAGGCCTAACAACTGTCTAAATCTGTGTAAACCTCACATGATAAAGAAAACAAAGACTGAGTAGGAAGACATTGATTGTGGAGCCTGGGAGATGACATCCTTTAGCAAACTTCTTGCTGATATCAATGCCGTTGAGGTTGCTGCAGCTCAGAAAGCACTCATCCAACCCAAGCAATTGTTATCTGCATAATCTGGAGATCTGTATGTCCTCTTTTATGTTCCCTTAATATTGCCACCCTCTTTTGAACACATTGGCCAGTTTCAACAAAACTTGAACAGTCAGTAGTAATCAGAAAGCTTTTACATCTCTGGAAGTTTGGAAGATGGAGGAGAGAGAAATGTTAGCATTGACACTTAGGGAGAGGACAGAGTATAAGTACTGGTACCATAGGTAAAGATGTCTTGAAATCCCCAATGATGAGAAGAGTTTCAAGTGGACCTTGCATCTGTATTGGATAATGAGGACTCAAAAGATGAGATCGTGTATCACTAGTCTTTCTGCCCATGAAACAACTAGTTTAAAACTGCTGATGGGGGCCTGACTTTTGCTTTTAGCTTCGGGCATTCCATATACTGCACAGATACATCCTGTCAAGTGACCATGTTTGAGAAAGGCCCTATTCAGAGTCATGGGATTGTAGGCTTTTGCCTAGTAAGTGTCTCAAGGTTTTCTGACATGGGTGATAGTACCACAAGGTTTTCCAGATGGTAGCTGAGCAATGATTAAAGAAAGATCCTCTTATGGCTTTCAGATCTTAGGTTCCTCTGTCTTTCTTTGACATTGTCCAGAACATTCATCTGGATAATTTAATTCTGCTGTTCCTTCATGCGCAGCTATGCAGTAGAAGAGTTGTCTCAGGAATAAACAAAATCATGCATGCCTTTGTCTTTATCAGCTGCCAGGTTATTCCTCCATGCTTGAGTGGTCATATTGACAACAAGTTATGGGATTAAATCATTTGATTTTTATTGCTTCATGATTAGAATATGCAAGACATTTAGAAAAAAACCCCCAACTTTTTCTTCATTGTAATCTGGAGATGGGATTTTTCTCTTCTTATTCTTCCTGGAGAGGGATAGGTTTTCCTCCCCTGTTGTCTGTGCTGATGGAACTTGAGCATTTAATATCTTGTTTCCTTACCTAGCATGGCACATTCCATGTTATCAGACATTTGGCAGGAGTGTGGGTCTGTGAAAAAGGCCAGCTACCCATAAGTTTCTTATCTTCCTTCTCATTCATTTTTCTTCATTTATATTTGGCTTAAATTTTTTCCTTATTGTAGTCAAAAACTCATAATAACTGTGATTTGTGACTAGGAGATCCCTGCCATTACTTTTGAATGAATAAGCCTGTAGAATTGTTTTTCTGATTGGAGGTAGGAATGTAAAAGAGTGATTGGGTTAACCAAGGGGATGCTTGGATAATGGGCTTAGAGAAATGGCGTGAGGGAATGGGATTAAATTAATTATCTTCGAATTCAGTAGTATAGTAGTAGTTGCTATTATAAATCCACGGTAGTATAGTTAAGCAAGAGCTACACAAACAGGATAAGAACAACTGGTTCGATAGTAGTTCTTGCAGAAAAGTATGTAAAGGTTGTTTCATGTCACAATTTGAATAAAAGTCATGATTGCCATGTTTTTTCAAAAAAGATGGACTTCATACTTTGATTTATAAACTAGTTTTTGCCTGCAAGGTGTGTGAAGAAAGTTCCTGCTCTGTTGCAGAATGGTTAAGATTCAGCTGGAGTACTGTCTCTGGCTTTGGGCATTTCACCTAAATAAAAATGACAGGGGTTCAGCAAAAAGGAAAAAAATGACTGAATTAAAAAAATTACTATAATATAAGAACTACAAAAAATTTTCAAACACTTAGCTTAAAGAAATGGAGGCTGAGAGGATATAAGATTACAGTTTTGAAGTGTTTAAGTGACTAATGCAAAAGAGAAAGGAATAACTTTTTCTCCAGGTCTCTGGTGAATAGGGGCGAGCTACAAAGTTTTTAAAACTGCAGCAACAAAGATGCAGGCTAGATATTAGAAAAACCTTCTAACAGAAAGGACAGTGAAGTACTAGAATTAATTGCGAGGGGAGCACTAGAATAAAGTCTGGAGCAAGACTAGCTCAGACAAACGTCAGTCAGGAATGACACCGAGAGGGTCTCAGGGAGAGAAGGTGAAACCGATTATCTCCTGAGGTCCCTTTTGGGACTGTTTTCTCAGTCATTGTGGCTCTGCTGTCTTATAAATCATTACTAGCTTTTAACATAGCCCTCTATTACTGCACTGAAATATCTATTGCTGGAGTTAAATAGGTATTTTAAGAACACAGCTGGTTTAGTTAAATATGCATCAATTCTAGCTTAAAAGTTGTTGGAGTTCAGAGAAAGAGTATGATCTTGAAAAGCATGATATGAGCTGAGTACAAAATGCATTTTGATGTTGAAACACACATAAGAATTGTGCGGCATCTTCTGTCTGATCTGCACATGACATACAGTATTTGCGATTTGGTTACAGATAAAGGCATTGTTTTCGGCTTTTTGAGCAGCTGAAGAAAGCCTCCGGGAATACCACTCCTGGTTCCCCCAAGAGCGCAAGCAGGGTTTGGGGGCTAGCAACACTTTGGTTGCTGATTGATGTTAAACAATAGAGTTGACAGAAGAATTCTCTGATTTTTGCCTTTAATTCAGGGATTTCTGACTAGCTCAAGATTTAGTATCAACACTCAGGCAAATATTTTGTTCCTTCTCCAGATATGGGGATATTGCAGAAGAAAAAACCAGCAGACTCTAACTTTGACCTTGAGATCCAGATGAAGTTTCTCTCTCTGATATATTTTTGTTCTGTCCCAATTAGATTTGTGTTTAGAGAAACACTGCTATATTAACCTTTTTTATTTTAAGAGTCATCAGGCATAATTGCTTATATTGCTTCTGTCTGATGAGGATCTGACTCCAAATCTACATTTATTAACAGAATCAATAAATACTGTAGAACAGCTACACAAATGTAATACTATTCCTACATGGCAGAAAGATCAGCTTTTAGTAGCTTAAAAAGCGCTGCCCTTGCTATGTCAGATTCCCAGTGTCTGTAGATATTTTCTCCCTGTTGCGAGAATTGCCATTGTCCGGTGTGCGAACAAAAGTCTCTGGGCTTGAGTCAGCCCTAACTTGCCCTGGGGTAGGCGAAACCGGTTACAGTTCACAAAACAAAGTTGAAAGGGGATAGGCAAAGCCATTGCTGCTTGCTTCTGAATATGAATAACTTGTCGGAGCTCACACGCCATTTGACAGTGTACAATTGTTGGAAGGGAGAGTGTGTTAGCGGATGGCTTGTTTATATGGGTTTTAGTGGAAAAGCATTTGTTTACAGCAGCCTCACTATAAACTCTGGAGGAACTTGGGCTGTTGCAATCAGACAGACCCAACAGTGGGTTGCCAGGTTGTGGTAGAACAATTTCACGAAGCTGGCTAGTAGGAGAATGATCCTTCCCATCTTCCCGTTCCCCATCCGTGCACTGGTATACACTATTTCTCTTCTAGCCCCTTATAGATTTGTTTTACACTTTCTGGGTTATTTGTGTGCTGAGGGGCATTGCAGGCACTGCCAGCACCTCTGTGAGTTATTTGTTTCCTGTTGTGCTCTCTTCTTAACATCTCATGACACATTCATTCAGTAAATCCTTTGATCCCCTTTCACCCTCCCTTTATAGTAATGTATCTATTAAGATTTCCTAAGGCTCTTTTTTCCCGAGTAAAAAAGACCATAACCCCTTTTCTAATGGAGTCAGCAGTTTTATTTCCACAGGGCTGAAATGGTGCAGGCACATCTGGAGGGTCATACTGTGAACTGCTTAAAGCCATCAGGTGGGACTTCAGAGAAACATTGGTGACTTGGACTGGTGGGCCACCACTTTGGGAGACAAGTCTGACACGCATTTAACATAACACATCACATTGTGGTACGTTTGGCAAGGACTTGCCTGGGCTTGGGTGGGGATGCTCTCTGTTCTCTGTCTCCATGGGCTGGAGAGGTCTTAAACTCACTGTCGATTAGCTGAGTTACGTACAAGCTGGAAGTGGTTGTGGGGTGGGCTAGTTTCCTTGCGAGGTCCTAAAAAGTGGGTACTAGTAGGAAAGGATTAGTGATGTTCTGAGCTGGGGTTTAGCGAAGCAGGTAGGAGCAGAGTGGAGCTTTAGGGCTGGAGGAGAGCAGGGAGAGTAGATGAAAGCATATAAAACAAACAGCAAACTTATGAGCAAAACCAAAGCCTCAAGTTAATGGCTTTAGAGAGAAATGCACGCAAACTGGTACGGGTGTTTTTAATAGTACTTTACGAAACCTGTTAACTTTAGTACAAAGTAGCAGCCAAAATGCTTTATAACCAGATGTTTGCCATTAGAGAGGGAGTCCTTGGGCTAAAGGGTGGGGTGAGCTTGCGCACACCACTAGGTTTTAGTAAGATGGAAAGTAGCTTTGGAGCTTTAGGGAAACCGTGATGGTCCATGGGGTGGGTGGGTCCCTGCTGTGGGGGTTATTATTATTTTTCAGAGAAGGCACATCTTCGTTTTGAGTTGTGATGTGAACAGAAGCCTAAAGCTGGCTGGGAGACGTAGAGAAGGCAGAGTCTGACAGATCTGTGTGAAGGGTGCTTATCTGTCTATAAAATGGGTGGGTTGCTTGTTACTGCAGCACTGTTTTTAGGAAAAAAAAAGTTGCTTTCACCTTATTCTTTTGAAATCTGCTACTGCACCCCTGCCTCTCAGGCTGACCTTCTTGTCCATGAGAATCGCTGAATGACCTTCTCCACACAGTAAGCACATGCTCCTGGCCATTAGCTCAAGGCACCTTGTGACTTAGCAGTGTTCTGCCTGTTACCACCATGTGTTTAGCTCTCCCACAGTCCCAAAAAAAGAACTCAGACCCCATTTTAGCTCTGCCAAAGGGTCAGCTTCCATTTTCTGCATTTTCTTACACTTCAAGCATATTTTGCCCTTTATGCCTCGCAAGGAGCGAATCTGTCAGTCTGCAGCTCTTCCTTTCCCTTGAACATATAATCCTGAGCAAGGCTGAATGGTGCTTGAAGCAGACCTCTATCACAGGCTCATTGGCTTTGAGCACATTGCGTTGCTGACTTGGATGCTGCCGCTCTCCCCTGTGAGGCCTGCTCTCCACCAGCAGCTGGTTCTCAGGAGGGCACTATGGGACCCACGATGTTTTCCTGTAGTCTGCCTCGGTCTAACGTGTCAGGCAGCAGCGTTCAGGGAGCACACCTGCCCCACAGCTTAAGCCCAGCTGTTACATCCTAAGTGGTGTCATCGAGAAGGGTCTAGGTAATTGGAAAGTGAAAATCTGTCTGCCTCGCTGTGCTTTAAAAATGCTTCTGTGCTCCCACTCCATTTATTCCGTGTTTTGGTTGTCTTGTTATAAACCTGGATCATGAGCTCTTTAGTCTAGGAAATACACTCTTATCCTGTGGTTGAAGATGCATTTCCCTGCTCATTTTGTTCTTCAGTGGGGTGCACAGTTGTCATTTTTGTACAAAAATGATACTGAGGCAGCACTGGTTAAAAAGAGAGAAAAATTTGCTGTCAATCAAGTAGAAGGTGGACCAGGATTGTTTATTTAAAGTCTGCTGTTGTGATCCTTGGATATCTGCCTGTTCTTAATTCCTGACACAATTATGAAGATGTTTGAAATTCTCCTCTCCCTGATAGGAACTAGACTGTCAATATGTAAGGAACCAAGACTTTTATATATTTTCCAGTGTCACAGTGGGAGCAGCTGAGTCATAAATGTTCTTGAAAATCTCATCCTGTTTGGAGACTGCATTGCAGAACGTGGCAGACAAGTGAAATGGCGTTTCCCATGTGATTGACCTTTTGTGGATGAAGACTCATTTAAGCAATGCTATGTTTCTATCAACTAGCAGACCTGTCTTGTGTTATGCAATGCCACAAACATTTCCTTTCATGATCCTAATTCTATAGGTAGAGCTTCCTTGGAAATGGTCTCATACAAACGCTTACGCAGAGAAAGAAGAGCTTGTCTCTGTGACTGAGTAATCTGCCCTTGCTCGCTTCCTTGACAAATTTGCACCCGATTCATGTTCTTAAGCCCTCCATCATCATCAGCCCCCCCGATCCCCTGCCTCTGCGGGGAGAGGCAGGGCATGCATTCAGCGATCATTTTGAAGATGAATGTGTTGGATAATTTTGATTACTAATTTGCTATTTTAAGTCCACATTGTGCTTTGATGGCTCTTATGGGATTTTTCTCTCACAGTAAGGGACAAAGATCTAAGGGGTGCCTGTTTGGTTTTTCTCATCCTGTAACAATACAAACTGTCATCTTGGCCTAAGTAGATACATATGTCACCAGCCCCATGGCAGTGTACTGAATAAAAACATTACCCTTCATACAAATACTTGAATATTTAAGTGGATTGAAGGGAAGGGAACAAATAAATGAAATCTTTCTAGAATACGCAAGTAGTCTGCTATTGCCTCATGCTCCGTTTAAAAGTAAAAACCTCTTAATTTGTCTCCTTTTAATTTTTTAATGCTTACTTTTAAGCTCAGAACACTTAAGAGATTCTCATTTCCAGGCTGGCATATTTGACAGGTTTATAGCAAAAGGCCAATTATATGTCATCTTAAATCCAAGTATTTTTCCCACTAATCCAATTAGTTTTTCATTAGATGTCTTAATCGAAATGCAATATCTCATTCTGAATTCAATTACTTTAACTGTTTCCTCCTCCCACTGTAAGGTATTCTTGGTTTTTACTTGCCTCTGCTCTTGTCTAGACCATAAGCTTGCAGAGATGGGAACTATTCATTGTTCCGTATTTAAGGTATTACCATGCTATTAAACTCAATACTTGTTTGCTTGTTGTTTATTAAAATGATCTGTATTAAAAATGATGATTTGTAATAATACTTTGTATTTACATGGAAAACACTTACTTTGAGGCTAGGTCCTACCACTCCCAAGTTGAGAAGTACTTTACTCTGTACGTAGTCTCTATGCAGCACTTGTTCACTAAAAACCTTGTCCAATCTAAAAATTACGTCTGCGGTTTGCTTTAATGGAATCAAGACTATTTGAAGTCTTGAAGTTATGTATGCGCTTATATGCTTGCTGAGTAAGTGCCAAGGACACTAGTTGGTAATCTTACATCTTAGCTGTAAGGGCGTCTATATCCAGTCCTAAACTGGGGTCTGATGCTTCATTTGCCTTGTGCCTGCGGTCCGTCTTACAACTCTGACTAGTCTAGCTGAAGCTAGCACATTACTTAGGTTGTCAGTACTTGGAGGATGACTCTCTGATGGCCCCAATCCTTTCAACACTTCTGCATGCGCTTAATTTGGGACTACTGATGAGTTTACAATGAAGTGCATATGTAAGAGCTGGCAGGATTTGATGTTCTTAATTTGTTGCTACTAAGAGAGATTTCTTAATACACCTATTGTATTTTAATTTAAGATGATTTTTTTTCAGTAATCAAGACATGTTTACTACAGTCAGCAAATATTTGCTGGGACCAGGACACTCCATATTAGCAGAAACCAATATGCCTACAAGAGCTGGTACTATTTATTTTCCTACAACCAACATATATTTCAAGAACCCCCACCATCCTGAAGGTTTCAGCTCAAGCTGGTGCACCAGAATGAACCTCACATGCACAATTTAAGAGGCAGAGCAAGTGTATATCCCACAAGCTGTACTTTATTATCCCACTTTAACATGAACCATTCCTGAAAACAGCTCTTTGACCATCTCGATGCAGTTTGATTAGCTCAGTGTGTGTCCTTATTTACCTAATACTTGCTAATTGCTGCCTTAAATAGAGAAACAGCCTGGTGTATTTTGGATTCTGACAAAGTTTAAATTTAGAGGCATTAATGCTTCAGCCTTTTTAGGATGAACGCAGGAGTCTGTGCTATTCTTTTGGTGTGTTGCTTTTTATTTTGACAGGTGTAGCCACGTTCTATTTCTCCAACTGTCTACCTTGTAAAGCCATCACCTTTACCAGATGAAGGCCTGTACCTTTACATGACACCCACTTTGCAGAAACATTGAGAAACATATAGCTGAGAAATCTCTTGAATTCATATTTTTTTTTAAAAGCAGCCCTGTAACTTTTACAGATGGTGATGTTGGGCAGAATTCTACCCTATTGTGTTTCTTCTGTAGTTGCTGCAATGAAGGCTGAGTAATTCAACCTCTTGTCATGGGTTATGTCCCGCACTGCCAGAATGAGTGGCGATGACATGATGATTGTGGTACATGATTAAATGGGATGTATGATGATCATCATGATTTATAAAAAAAAAAAAGAGGAGAGAGAAAAAGCACAACTGGCTTAGATGGAGGATGCTAAAGATGTGTCGTGTTGGGAGATCTGTATAGCAGTCCTATTGACTGGGGGTTTTTGGTTCTGAAAAAGGCATTGATTGTGTGGGCTTTTCTTCTTTTTTTCCATTTCTTTTAATTTTTACTTTTACCGTGTGGTCCCATGCAGATCCCACCATCAAGTCCTGAAGCTCCTTGCCTGGTGGAGCAGCTTTGTAGGGAAGCCAGTGTCTGATATGGTTTGGTTCCTACTATCATCTGATTTGTACCCTTGGAGCGATGGGAGGGATGGGAGCACTGTGGCGCCTGTGCTGGCTGCCGCTCTCCTGCAGCCCTGTCCTGCCATGCCAGCTCACTGCTGCTCTGCTGTGGGCTGTAGTTTCCACCCACCTGGGGATGGTTGTGCTGAGCTAGTAGAGACCGAGGTGTTTTTACAAACTGGAGCTACAGAGAGCCTGGATGTCTTAGTGAAAGGCTTCCCCACACTTCATCCTCCCTGGCTTTCAAGAAAATAATTCCTTTTTTCTCTACAAAAATTTCACTTACAAACTTTTTTTTTTGTATGTTCAGCCATCTCAATGAGAACTTCTTTTTCTTTGCCTTTTTTTTTTCCCCTAGAAGTGTACTTAGTGAAAATTGCTGGATTGACAAAGGTGGAGAAAAAAGTTCACAGGAAAAAAGCACCATAGGAAAAAAGATGTAATCTCCATGTAGTATGGTTTGGCACCTGGGGTCCCAAATCTCCTTGGTTCCTTCATGCCCTTGGTTCCACACAGCCCTTCATGCAGGCCCTAAGGTCTGGTGCTTTGCATCCATTAGTATAGCTGCTCGCACAGTAGCTGTGAAGAGAGGTAAGCATTACTGTGAATTTACAGACTGGAAACAGACCTCATGGCATGCCTACAGAAGCTGTTAAGCCCAGCCTGACCTATGACAAGGGAAGGGTATAACAAATGAGGGTCATATAGCTCAGCCTTCTGGACGTGGCTGCTGCAGCCATGCGGGAAGAGTGGTGTGGAGAGAAGGCAATATCCAGACGTCCCGCTATGGCTCCGTTTGTGCTTTCCACCCACTACTGGGCAGGGATTATGTGTGTGAGCATCTCAGGGTGCAGGCAGGGGAGCTGCAGGTGAATAGGCTTAGTCTGGAGGCACTATAGGGTAGCCTTGACTACGTCTTGCTGTACAGGTGAGCTGCTTTGGGCCTGTGCTGATTTGGGGATACATTTCACAATGTAGACATGTCCTAAATGTGATTTTGTCACTCTAGAAATCTACAACAGAGCAGACTTGAATTTTTAGACTGGAGTCTCCCAAGTTCTAGTCTGATGGTTTTGTTAGATGACTACTGCTAAATCACCAACACCCACTAAATCAATGCATACTCCACTAAAAAGTGCTGATTTTGACAATGAAGAAACTTTAAAAAACAAAAAAGATGTTTAGAAAAGATGCCCCTGCATGTCTCCTCAAGAATGACTTGGAAGTGTTGGAGGGAATTAGTTACAGTTTCTTCAAAGCAGATCCATGTGTTGGTCCACACTGCACTATCCTTTTAAACATCCTTAGCTTTGCTCACATGTTTGCACTGTGGAGGGTTTTTGAAATAACCTTTGGGTTATTTCAAAGGTTACCTGATATTTTCTGTTTATAAAATCTACCTACTGAATCACGAAAACTGGTTGTTTGCTTCAGGCTGGTCGGATCCAGGCATTACTACCTTATAAATATGTTGAAGAGATGTTTTGATGTGGCTTCTGGCCTTTGGGTTTGATGAATGCTCATACTATCCCTTCTGGAAGAGCTATGGACAACCTAATACTTGCTTTGCAGTGTGCTTGTGCATTTGCTTAGAGGTGATGCAATGGGTAGAATTTCAAATCGTAGAAAAAATAAACCAAAGCAAGCTTCCATGAAAGCAGAGCTTGAAAAACACATGCAAAAATAATGCTTTGATTATTTCTTTCTGGGTACTTCAAGGTAGATGCTGGTGAAGAGTGTGTCCAGTTGCTAGCATGAATGCCTTTTTTTATTGCTTGCCTACGTATTAAACATTTTAAAAGTCATGCATATATGACTTAGTAATATCTCTACTATCTAGTGAAATCTCTACCCTTGGTTTTCAGAAGGTTAGAGATGACCCTGAAATAATGGCTCTATGATCATCTGTGACCTAGTTTTTCCAGACTGAAACTTCAGCCTCCACGATAAAGGCCTGTGTGGCCACCGAATTTTCCATGGAGCACTTAACACGCACTGTCTGGATTTACTCTAGTTCCTTAAACTGGCACTGCCATCTGCATCCTCTGCCAGAGGATGGTGCGGTGTTGCCACGAAGTGTTTCTGCAGCTGCTGGGAGGAGATGGTAGGAAGGTGATGGGGAGGGTGCCTCCACCTCAGCCTCCCTGTCCACCCTCCTGGTGCTGGGCTGCTGAGCTGTTAGCGCTCATGGTGGTCTGTGCACCGCAGTATGTGTGCTCTCTTAGTTTTCTAAATATACAGAATTAAATATTTACTGCAGTGCTCAGTGCACAAGCCATGGCTACGTGCGCTCTGGCCCTCTCCCCATCACCCTTCCGTGATATGTCATCATCTCTGGTAAACATATTACATCCAAAATGTGGGGCACATCTTTTCACTTTACTATTAGTAGACAGATGTTTTCTAGAGCAATGAATGCATTTCTTTAGTCTCCATATTCTTCATTATTTATTTTCAGTGTGTTCTTACTGATATATAGATACATTTTTGTGGCCATGTTGTGAAATTAATTTTTAAAATAGTGCAGAAAAGAAACTCTTTTGATAAAAGTTAGTTTTGTGATTTGGGCATCTAAAATGTTCTTTAAAGCTTGTCACAGGTCAGCTTTATTGCATTACAATGCTTACTCTGGGCACGTTGTTTGTCACGGTGGTAGCTCATGCCACTGCACTGTTAAATCCTGGAAAAACCTGAGTGAACTCTTTTCAGCAGGAGATGACTTGGTCAAATATATTGTATTTATAAGAAAAAGCAACATTTTAAGTTAAAAGTTGAAGTTAAAAATGAGAAAATTGCACATGCTTCAAGGAATTTTTTTCATGGGGGCCAGATTTTAGGAATATCATTAAAAACCCAGGACATTTACAGTAAAATCAGTAGAATATGAAGTCTTTTTAACTGTATCAAGGTGGAATATGGTGTCCAACAGGAAGGCATTTGTCTGAAACCACCACCATGAACAAGAAGATAAAGTAAGTGGTATGTGTGTTTATACAGCAAACTTGGAGAACGGCTGTGCTGATCCTGCAGGGGACAAGTTGGTATGGCTGAACTGGAGGAGTTAGCTGGGGTTTCCATCTTCTGCTGGACTCTGCATTTTTATTGTTTAAGTTTTAAATGTGAAGTTTTTGATTTCAGTGTAGTTGTAATTCTTTGATTATATGCTTGTCCCTTTCCTCTGCCACGCTTAGCAGAGCAATAGCATGAAAGGGAGCAAGTTTTCTCTACAGGGCACAGACCAAACTGGTAATAAAGTCCTAGTTAATTTGTGTTTATTTTTTGGCAGTTAAGAGGGAGATCTTATTTTTCTCATGTTTTGCTGGGGTGCCCACGAAGTCCAGTGATGGTAGGTACTGCATGAAATGCGTGCACCAAGAAACATTTCTTTTCTTTCAATGTAGTTCCTCTATATTCTGAAGCAAACATTCAGCTCTCTTTTCAAAACCACATTAAAAAAAAATCCCCTCAGCTCCCCCCAAAACAAAAGAAGTTTTCCTTCTCAGAAGAGCATCTGTTATTTAGCAACATCTGAATTTCCATAAATAATCCCAGATTTCCCCTGCACAAAGATGTAAACAATTGTTCAATGCTAAAGCCTCCTCCTGTTTTGCTGCCTCCCTGCACAAGGAGAGCGGGAGAGGATGCACCACTGGGGGGTCTGCAATGGGACCCATGTCGGGACAGAGGTGGGGCAGGGCACAGGTGGCTGCTGGGCCCCCGGGGGGTGGTAAAACTCTTTGGCTCTGTGGAAAACCTCCACCAGAAGGGATTTCTGAGGCTGTTGGGTGTTTTGAGCAGCCAGCCTACCATGTGGACTGGTGATCCTGCCCAGCTTGGCGATGGCTTGGAGACAGTAACTCTGGGATGGGGAGGTCGATTTGGGGATGCCACCCTCCTCTGACCTGAGACATAAGACTGATGTCTCCAGTGGGGGCCCACAACAAAGCTACTCAGGACTGGAGGCTTCCCACCAGTCCTGGCTCTGGGTTTCTTTAACATAATATTTCTGTGGGAGGAGGCAGAGCGGGAGCTAACATCTTCTGAAAATTCTTCCCTTTATTCTTAGACTAGGAGGTTTGTTTGTTTTGTTTTTTTAAGCACTCTGTTAGCAGGTAATTAAAAAGAGTAGTAATTGAGCAACAAAAGATAATGGCACAAAGAGAAATGAGTGGTTCTAGAGACATCAACTGCTTCATAAACTCATGAAATTAATTAAATTCTGCTTTCAGCTCCCTGCTGTAATGATACTGTATTCTTAACACATGAATATACAGCCTGAGAAACAACTTCCTTTAAGAGGTTTGTTTGTCCCCCTTGCCAGAATGTATTTCCTGCTGGGCTAAAGTTGCTGACAAATTAAATCATGCCTGCAGCTAGCTTAATTTTTCCCCCAAAATTATTATTACCTTTTAATTGCAAAGTGTCAGGATGCTTAAATTTCTTCAGTGATTCAGTAAACAAGGGCACCACATTTTCCATTAAGGTCTTGGGATGGCTATTTAATATATCTTATACATATAGAAGAAAATCAATTAATCTGGGCTAAGGTGTTGTTTCACAGTGAAGCCCGCTTTTCCTTGAATTGACCTTGCCCTATGATTATTTCTCTTCCATCCTGTCACAGGTCATTGCTCCAGACATCTTTTCTATGCTTTGAAAATCTTGCAAAAATTAATTTCATTATTAGTCTCAATATTACTCCTTGACCCTTTAGCAGATCCCTCACCTGCTGACAGCTCTGGTGGGTCTTTTTGGGGCCGCAGTACTGGTCTTCCAGCTTACTTCTGTTGACACAAATTTTCTTTTAACTGTGAGCTGTTGTGCACTGAATACAGCCTGAACGAGCCTGCCTGTTCAGTATTTGCAGTTGGTTTGCTTGAAGAACAGCAGGAACTAATTCTGAAGTTAAGGGTGGATGGAAGGACTGGTGGAGGCTGCATTTATATGTATGAAAATCTTGCTGTTGGAGTCCAAGGCCTGTAAGGGAAATGTGTACAGAGAATGACATTCACTTTGCATCCTAACATGGCAGAGCGATGTCATCCCGCTGTCAACTGCTGAAGTTGATTTGGTTTGAATTCAACAGAACCTTAAAAATGCTTTTATACTGCTGCTTTGATATTTTTATATCATCTTAAAAAACTTCATATACCGACTCTTGGTTGTTTCTTTTTCTTTACAATTTAATGACGATAAAATAATTGGCTGTGATACGCAAAAAGAAAGCAAGAATATCTTAAACAGAGTAGTTTAGCCCATTTGAATACTCTCTATCTGCTTTTAAAACTTATGTACCCATACATAAATTAAATACAATTTAAAAATGCATGTAAACTGAAGTTACCCAAGCTCAGCAAGGAAGCTTTGACTTTCTGTGCTAGCTGTTGTTCTTCCCAATGTGACTGCTCAGAAAAACTAATTATTTTGCACTGGTACCTGCAATGCATCTGTGAATAGGGCCCTTAGTCTCCTGTTAGCAGACCAGCTTTTATCTCCTGGGTCCTGCTGCTTCTCTAAATATTTATCTTTAATCTGAAGAACTTGTTTTTCTAGAGGAAGAGATTTCTGGGGAGGGATCCAGGAGTTACGGCCGCTCAGCTGGACTTGAAGCTCTTGCAGTGTGCAGGATCAGCAGCAGTGGGTGAGGAGCTCTCTGACACTGTGAGTTAAGATGGGAGGAAAAGATTATGAAACCTTCCCTTACCCCAGGCCTTGAGCAACAATGCTTCTTATTCTGCACCATCCCAGAGGGTGGTGGGATGTGGTCCAGTGGCTCTCCTTCCGCTCCTGTTGTAAAAGCTCACCAAGAAGCAGTTCGCTAAGAAAAGTATTGTTTCTCTGAAAAACCTGACATATTGTCAGAAACAGTATTATTTTAAAGCATCAGCCACCTTCATTGTTGCTTAGTTGTTTCCTTTACCCCCTGCCATAACCCCAAAAAGTGAATATGATCTTAAAGATGAGCACTGTTTTTCTTCAGCAGCACCTGTGCCTTCACCCTGCTTATTTGACTTTTTGCATGACATCAGTTGCTGAAGTTTTGGTGTGTCTTATCAATGTATGAAAGGCAATTAAAAGTTCTGGCTTGGGCATGTGACTAGCCTGAGATCTAATTACCAGAGAGACTGCTTTTTTCCCCTCCATGATGCTGCTGCTGTGGGAACAGGCAGAGATGACCAAGAGAGTGCCCTTTCCACAGATGGGGTCTTCTGGCAGTTTGTCATCTTTCCCACGGAGTTTTATGACCTTCTTGATGAGCTTCAAAGTCTTATCCTTTCTCAGGGCCCTGCAGAGGGGGATGGCTGGCTGTTGGCTTCACTGGGCTTCATATCAGGAACTGTACCCAGAGTCTTCTTCTTGAACGTCCTAGTCTTCTATGGTGGTGAAAGCCATGAAGTTTTGTTGTGATGCAAAAGCTGTATTGATGGAGCCTGCAACAAATGTCTCATGTACAGTGTCTAAAGCCTGAGAGTCGCATGTACAGTGTCTAAAGCAGTAAAGAGGTAGAGGTGGTTAATGTGTGCACCTGAACATGGGAGGTGTACACACATACCTGTGCCATATGCCTTCCTCTGAACATCCTGCAAAGGGGGGGATGCATCAGAGTCGTACAAATGTACAAGTTTGGGAAGATCCTTGGTCAAGACAATTTCTCTATTAAGGGGAAAGAGAAAAGATGGGTGGAAGATAGTCCCATGCCCAACCCAGCCCTGCTAGCTCTTCCATGTGGCTAAGCTTTGGTGAGCCATGGGGGCTGACCTGTTTGCTGAAAGGTAAATCCTGGCACATGCATAGGTACAGGATGAATGCTCTTTTATCAGCAGAAGTGCTGCAGCCAGCAGTCTGGGCCTTGAAACAGCTCAAGCTCTGATCCACCTCCACTGCCAGCAGTGCTAGGGCTGTCCTGTGGTATGTGCAAGTTGCCCTGTCAGGGTACCAAACACAGAGCACCCCATGAACGTGCTGGCGTCAATGCTTTCTTGGGCAAGAGGCTTGGGGCAGAAAATGTGCCCATGAAGCCTCACTTTGCAGCATTGGCAGCATCTATCCCTCTTTGGGTACAAGCACGCAAGTAAAAGCCTAGTGAGCTGGAGGGCACTAAGGGACTGCCGGCTGCTGTGTGGAGGATGGGATACTATGCAGCTGGGAAGGCAGGAAACTGTAATGCAGAGGGAAGGGATGGAGGTGGATTATGGCACTAAACCACACAGAACTCAAATCCTTAAGTGCAGGCTTGGCTGTAGCAAAGATGTATCTTAATCTTTGTTCAATATTTGAGCCCACCCAGAACAGACTCTTTCATGAGGTTTGAAAATGTTCCACTGCTTTATTATGAATGAAAAAAAATGCTGTTCTGCTCAAACACACCCTCTTCTTACAGGACATATATGCTATTAATTTATGCTGATGGGGGAAAATATTTGTCTATTTTTCTTTGAAAACAAACACTGAGATTGTGTGATAGAGGTCCTTTTTGTAGCTGTGACTTACCCCCTGAAAACCGAAATTGTGATACACTTTCTAGGAGAATCTTTTCTGAAAAGCCTCCCATCTATATTTTCTTTTCCATGCCCTCCCCAAAACAAAGCCACACAGACTTGGTTTGCTTGGCTAGGATTCAGCTCAGCTTTTGATTTTTTTATGGCTTTTACATGAATTCTGCACTTGTGTGTTTCATTCACACAGCTTAAGAGCCCTGAGAAGGGGCGGCGGTGTATGTCCATCCACTGTTCAGCTACTGAATGCATGAACAGTCCCTTACTATCTGGTGTGTAGGTTGGAAAACATTAAGATCCTCATGCAATCTATGATGCTTTGTATAGTTAAACCCTTCTCTGCTTCTGTTCCTTGAATTTATAACACAGCCTGCTCCTGAGAAGAAAATTGATGTCAGAGTAAAGGGTGGTGGGGTAGGACAGCATCCTGACAAAACTGGCGAGCTTGCGTCAGCTGCGGGTCCGGAGTGTCCTGTGCAGCCAAGCCCTGTCAGAGTTTGTGACATGGCTGCTAAGGAGAATAAGGGGCAATCCTGAGGAGTAAAACCCAGGAACTGGTGATGTTGAAGTGCAGGCGACGCAAAAGAGAGAAACATTTTCTCTCTGGTTTCTAAAGGTGAGGCTCGCTGCCATGGCTCTGCTCCTCACAGCTAACAGCATCTCTTCCCCCGACAGCATCTTTGCACTGCTTCCCTCCTCCTGAGCTACATCAGGGAGTAAAATCAGTGCAAAACTAACTCTCCCTCCTGCTGTTCCCCCCAAGAAGTACCAGTACTGCTCTGCTGGCCCCCCCTAACCAAGCCAGGGCAGCCTATGGCCAGAGGGGCTGAGTGCCAGTCCAAGGGGAAGAGGAGCACAAGGAGGCTGAGAAAATGGTGATTTTCTAAGAGTCTCAAGCTCAGCTACTTGGGCAATATTTTACATATTTATTTATCTACCCAAGGTTGTCTTCTAGATTTGCTGTCTTGGAAATCATTTGGTCTCATGGTTTCTTTTCTGTAACTGTACCAGACTATCTCTCTTTTTTGTGCTGCCTTTCTAAGATGCTCAGGCAAAGGCTTCATGGAAAAGAACTGGGTTTCAGAGGTTTACACACCCCCTAAGCACCATGTGCTATGGCAGGACTTGCAAGATTGGTTTTCTAACAGGTAGGGCTTTCTCTGCTCTGCTGACCAGCTGTAGTTGGTGTGCAGTTGCAAAGCCTAACCCAATGCTGTCTCCTGCAGTGGAGATAAAAATATGTAAGACACCTGTGTCAATAAAATGCCCTGACAAGAATTCTTCCATTGCTGTCTGTGGCTGAAGTGGCACTGGCAAAAATCACAGCCAGACTGGGATACATGTGCGGGATTGTGTCAGCCTGGGTTGGATCCACCTCAGCCCCGTTCTCAGTGGATGCAAATACTGTAGCAGCTTCACTGAGTTTGGTGGAGCAAATATTTAGAAATAGAGTTGCTTTAAGTTCTCTGAGGTGCTGCTAAATCTCGTGTTGCAAAAGTTTGCTGTTTACCAGAATCTTGAATGACTTTAAGGCTCCCAGGAGCTCTCTCGCCTCTTCTGCAATGAAGACCTTTGCAGGCAGAGATGCCCACTGAATTTCTGCCAAGAACAACTTTCCTACCTCCAGTACGTGCGCGGCAGGGAGGAGAGGGCACCTGGAGCACTGGTGCTCCTGCCTCTAGCTGAGGTACCAGCAGGGTTGTGCTTGTTTATCTCGGACCTAGTGCACGTGAGAGTAACGAAGGGGAATATCTGAAGCTCTTGTATCTGGCCCCTGTTTGCCTTCTAGGCAAATACCAGGTTCAAGTGGGGGTAAACCCTCCGTTTGTCATAGGCAGTACCCCACTTCCCACATAACCCACTTCCTACACGTCCCCTGTTAGGGCTCATCGTTCCGGGCTTTGCTCAGCAGGAAAAAGGAGCATATGTATAATCCCTCGCAGGTGCTCAGAGCCAGGGTTGCTGCGGAGGCCAGCTCCTTGCGGTGGGTCAGGCAGGGCTCGGCAGTTCGTGTTACTGAACATGGTTGAAGTCTCCAGTTAAGGCTGTGGCTGTGACACAGGGAGACTCCACAGTTTTTCACTCTTGCTCTTTGGTGAGGATGGCTGCATGGGAACCATCCTGAGCTCTGTAAAGCTCAAAGGGTCAGTTTATTTTTCTTTCTACTTACATGTAGTTCATTTTCCAGAAGGATTTTCTGTTTCTCTCCTGCAGCACTGGAGTAGTTACTAAGAGCCAGTGCCTTGACTGCTCTACTCTTGTGGTCCCATAGGCTTAGCAGTTTGCAGCAGGTTGATTCAGTGTTCAGCAGCAAACACAGAAGCTACCAGTGTAAGGGAGCAAGGGGATGAGCTCTTTTGGCTACCACAAATCTGGGTGATTACTGAGCAGTAAACTAGTACTGAAGCAGCAAGTTTCAGGGTTTCTCAGAGCTCAGAAGAACCTTTGGCCACGTTTATGCAAGTATCGCAGCTTGTTGTACCTTCTGTGCAAAAAGATGTGGCTGTGCCTAATTATTGCAGTGCCATTTCTAAATGTTAGGGGTGCTTAAATTCTGGCAAACATGCAACTTAGTGATTGTAAGTCTCCTTCAAAATGATGTGCAAGAAAATAGACAATTTGCTGTCTTTTGTGCAGAGGAGGTGGGAGAGCAGCTGAATATGCTATCCTGCTTCTCCATGTGATCTAGTTCAGAGCTGAGACACGTTGCTACAACCCACTGCTTCCACGAGAGAGGAAAACATCTGACTGGAGAGATTTCTGTTCCTGTATTTGTGGCCCAGCACAGATGCCCTTCACAACTGCGGGGTCTGACCAAGGGCAGTGCAGGGGTCCCTGTCTATGCCATTCAGGACAGCGTCCACCCTCAGCACATACTAAACACCATTGCAATTGCATGTGACTGCACCTCGGTTATGTGATGTGGGAGTGAATGGGCTTCTCCAGGGAGTGCTAATAATACGTGGGTCACAGCCTCCCTACAACGTTGACCCCTACCTCTATCTCCCAGGTAAATTGGTGCTTGATCCCTCATGTAGGAACACTGTGGTCAGTCTGACGTCTGCTTGCTGTGTCCCCAGGTTTTATTATAACATCATAACCCCATAGACTGTGGTACTAGAAATAGTTCATAACTGTTTCGTACCTTGTGCAGCTTGCACCTGTGCAGACTGGATTTAAAAGTCTGACAGGCACCCTGTGCGTGCCATCTGTGCACCCTCTGTCCCTGTGAATGACTGCACAGTGTGAATAACCCTGGTAGAGAATTGGGCCTGATTTGGGTTTGATTCTGTTACCATAAATTCCATGAATTATCACAGCACAAGAGAAGAAATTGCACCTAGATTTGGCTAGATTTAGCCACTAGGTTTGGAGATGGAGTAAGACCTTTCAAAACCCAGACAATCTATCCCAGCCCCTCCTACCTCCTGTTGTAAGTAAACATGTTGATTCTGTACGCCGATAAAGCTTCTTCAAATCTGGGATATCTTTTGGCTGCATCTCTCCCTCCACTGGAAATCACGCATGCCCCATCCCCCCATCCCCTCCGCCCTGCTCAAATTCTTCAGCTGCAGCAGGGCGAGCAGCCAACTCTTTTTCTGAGCATCTCTTGTCTGAGGCTCCATCCAGATGCTTCGGGAGAGAGGCCTGATCAAAGCAGACAGTGCTGCGATTGAGCCTGTTTGCAGGGAGCTGTGAAATAGTCCTGTACTCCCCAGAAAATGCTGCAGCTCTCTGTCAGGCTGCTTCGATGAGGCTGGGTTGAGCTGCCTGGACAACCTCAGCAATGATGTGGTCATCCCCCGCATCCAGGATAGCACAGAGGACAGAAAGAGATAAACACAAACATTTGGTTGGCAACTTGAATGGTGGAAAGGATTTAATTTCTCTGTGGCAAGGCTGATTTCTGAATCCTTTCCGTGATATTTTTTACCCTTCCCTCTTTTCTTCTTTTTTAACTACAGCAAGTTGATGACCTTACTCAGCATTTCCTTGGCTGAATGATACATACAATTTGATGATGAATATGGCAGCAATAATAATTATGAACTCTACAAGAGAAGTTGTGTTTACAGTGGAAAGTTTTGCCAGTTCGTGTTTAGTAAAGGTTATATTTACCACAAAACGCCACAGTGTATATTGCAGCCTATAAACTCTTGAGTATTTTGAACTGTTACCCACATACAGTGCTGACAGTTTTTTGAAAGGCTTAATATAAAACTGTTCAGCCAGCTGAAGTAAGATGCACTTGTCCACACTGTAACCCATACATATGGCATTTGGTGTCATACTTTTCTTTCTACTATATATCTCATCATCTACAATCACCACTACAGTCAATTTTATTTCAGACAGCTTTAACAGTGCATGTGAAGTAAGTCTGACAGTAGGCTTACAAGAAGCTCCCCATCCCCCAAATGCATTACCACAAGTAGCTTAAAATGCTCACATTCTTGGCAGAGTGAGCAGAGACATCCCAGACAGCTTGAAGCCCAATTGCAGGACTGTTCAAGCTGCTGGAGCCAGACCTGGTGGCTGGTGCTGTTTAGGATGGGCACGGGCATTTTGCTGTTTGGATAGTCCCTGCATCACTAGGAGGCTATGGTTAGGCATCTCTACCGCCTCTGCTACTGTTTTGGATACAGAGAAGGCTTCACGCTCCGGGATCACAAACCTGGCTACCTGCATAAATACTGGATTAATGCAGAAGCACCCAAGTCATTGACAATGACAGTTTTTTTGATGGGAACCCAAAATTACAGATGCTTTCTCAGATCATGCTAAACTGTTTCTCCGCCTAACAAACAAGTACTGATGGTTCCATTTCAGCATGTCTGATGTGTGACAGTGCAGTGGGAAAGCAGTTAAAATCCCAGGTTCTTACCACAACTCCATGTGGGCTATGTGACTGTCCTGGGTCTGCTAAGTGTGATGGGAAATTGGGTGAACATGCTCCATCAGGAGAGCTCAATATAGACCAAAAAAAGTGGCAAAATCATCACAAACATGTAAATCCTCATTTTTCTGAGTGACTTGGTGAAAATTTACATTAGTTCCTCTTTTGTCTCGGCAAACTTACTCATTCCTCCTATTTTGGGCTGGAAATGTTCCAGATAAGGTGTTTGTGTGTCCTACTTACCTGGTTGTGATTTATCCTCATGTCACACTGATGATCCAATGATGGAGTTATTGTAAACATGAAGTGTTTTTCCTCCTAATTTAGAAAAAAAGAGTTGGAAAAATAAATCCAAAATTTTCATCAAAAATTAAAAAGAAATTCAAGACCCAACTGTGATTATTTTCCTTCCCTTCCAGCTTTCTGTTATGAAACACATTTAGCATTTGTGAACTGCTCTGGTAAAGGGCAAGTCATGTAATTCCCGGAGAAGGATGATCTCAGGATATGAAAGACTCTAAAGTGAATCCAGATGAAAAATGAGGATTTGGGGGATTTGCTTTTATATTTCTCTCCAACTTGCCAGTGTTTGTAGAATATGTCTAGGTGCTGCTTATGCCCGTGTGTTTTCTGAACGGAGCCACAGCAGAAGTAGAAATGTGCAACAGAAACCTTGCCTAAGTGTATAGGCAATTACACGACATGTTAGAAATTTTCACGCAGATTTTGAGCCTTATGTCCAATGTTTTCTTCCTCTGTGTTTTTTTAAATATTACCACAACCCTGGTTAAAAATACCAGGGTCACAAATGATGGTCTGCCAGTTACGCCTCCTACTGCTAGCACTTCTGCTCACTTTGCATTTTGTTAAGTATTGGGAAATGCACCACTGCTTCTCTGAGTAAGGAACCTTGCTGATACATTGGAATGTTTTGTGTGCATATGAGATGGGTATCGCTGAATGCAGCCTATGAGATATATACCATTGCAGATCTCTTGACTTAAAACTGGTCTCCAGGTAACTTTGAAGAACAAATGGGCTACACTGCTATCCTTCTTGTTGCTAGAAGTCCTGGGTCTTTAGAAAGTTGGAACATTCCTACATTCTCAATATTAACACAGTTCTATCCTTTCATGTAACTTCATGTCGAAGTGACAAGTTTGGAGATGACAAAGTAGTTACGAATTTTGATATAATTTCCTTTACGTTATCTATGGTTCTCCAACGTTCTGTCAGCTACAAAGTGTGTGCAGGTGCTACTGCTTTTTAGCCCAAGACTGTCTCATAGCAACACACACCTCCATAACCCCACAGATCAGTTATGGTGTTTCTTTCGTAGTAGTATTTCCATAGATCTCCTCTGTCAGGCTCAGAGGGCAGCAGGACTGTTCGCTCTCCAGCTTTAAGTTGCCATGCTCAAATTACACTCACCCTACATTCTTTGTATTGCATCCCTATAAAGTGGCAGTTTGATTTTAAACTAGTGGTGTTAATTTTAGTTTTTGGCTGCATTGGATGTTTCCTCCTTTGGTTGTTGCCTTCACAGATATCACAGGAAAATAGAGTTTTCATTATCTTGTATTGACTCAAGGGGTGACAGGACCTTTGCTGCTAGATGAAACATGCTCTGTCTTGAAATTTGTGTGATTCTCCTTTATATGTATTAATGCTTTAGTTTGTGGGTTTGGGGTTTTTTTTTTTGGGTAATATTCCAGATTTGTTTAGTTTGACAGGTGTTGGACTTTTTATTTTTCTTACCTTTTTCCCCCTCACCTGTTTTTGTGCTCTTTTTCCTTTCAGATATTTATATCCCCATCCAGGAAAGCATCGGAGTCCATGTGCACATTACTTTCTGCTCAGGAAGGTTCTTCCTAGTTCCTGCTGTCTCAGTCACCTACTGACATGCTTAAGCTTTTGTTTGTGTGTGTTCTTAAACAGCAACTTCTATTGAATTTTTCTGAGAGAACTCCCCTTTCATTAATAATTTGTTTTATTTGGTAGATGGAACCACATACCCTTTGGTGGATGATGAAGTGACATTATAAATGACTGGTGAGATCTGAAACTTCTTGCTCTGCTTTACTGCTTTCATCAGTACTAAGTAAATGCGATAGCCAAGCTTGGTTACCCAGCCAGGTGCCTGGTGTGGAGGGGAACAGGCATAGCACAGTTCACATCTGTGTAGCTCACCTCTTCTCCTACCAAAGCAGGATAGTCCTGTCCTTACTGCTTATTGTGGTCACCCCTGGGTCATTGCAATTTCCAGAACAATTCTGGAAAATTACCTCTGGGAGAGCTGGCTGGGATGGGTCCCATTATTACATCCACACTGGAGCAAGGGATTGTAAGTGTGGTGCATGGTCCTCTGGGTAGGAGTATTTGGCACCCAGCTTGGAGGAAAGGTTGGATTCCGGATTCCGAGGCAGGTTGTTCAACATTCAGTACAAGACATTTGTGATTTTAAAAGATTTTTTAAAAATCCAGCTCTGAATTTTGTAGCTCTTAGTTAACTTTGTTAGAGTATTATTACATGAGTAAAATACTGAATTCACACTGAGCAAAATCCAATTAAAAGCATTAGAAGATTTTGTATAAGCATTATACGAAAGAGATCAGTGAGGATAAATTTACAATTACTGTGTTCCCATGCTAGTTTTGCAGTCCCATTCACCCTGCTATTGCCTTCTTAGACAATATTTCAGCATAGCTAAAGGCCTCTGCGGCTTGACTAAATTTACTTGGCCCACCCTGTCTAAGGCATGATTGTGGTAGTGCAAAGGATGCAGACATGCTCCTGCATGCCTGCGGAGAGATAAGGCTTGTGTTGTGCAAAAGGAAGCAAATAACAACTTGCTTCTGAGTGTAAACTGGAGCAGCTGTGGACTGCAGGAGCCACCTAGCCAGTTTAACTGGTTACATACAGTGGGTCCATGTGGCAGCACTCAGCATGAAATCCCAAGCCTGACTTTCTTAGTAGGCTTTAGGAGGTAGTGTTTGGGAGCTTGGGGGGAAGATGAGGTAGGATCCAGAGGCAAAACTGGAAGTACACCAGGCAAAACAGAAGTGAGACGGAGATTAGCTTTCACCTTTTGAGCGGGATTTAACATTGGAGTTCAAGAAAACTGTTCATGCCATGTTTCGAGTGACTGATCTGGCTGCTTCAGCCCAGTTGAGGGTGAGGGTGCCATCCTGCACACTGGGGCTTTGCAGGAGCATGGTCCCTGGCAGCAGCGGGCTTCAGCTGCCAGGGCTGCAGAGTGGAGCAGGGACAGACCTGCGTGGGGAGGGAGAGAGAGGGGCTCGGCTATGGTGTCGCTGCCAGTATCTGTTTCTCTCTGTATTTCATCCAAAAATCTCATTTATCTGAAGATATGGATGTTGTCCAAGTGGTATAAATGGTTAGCTTTCAGCGCATGAAAAATGTGGAGAAGACTGCTTATGAGCCACAGAAATGCAGGGCTTGGAGGTAGCTGTGGAGAGCATGGAGTTGCACAGTGACACTGGCCTTTCCCTGTCCCCTGACAGTCATTGAGCATTGTGAATGGAGGGCTACAGGCGCTTGCTCTTCCCTGCCTGACAGCTACGACCCAGGATGCTGCCGAATGGCAGCTTTCAATGGTCCTTTTCTCGGTACATGGTGTCCATCTGTAAGAAACGAGGGTGCTCATCACTTGGTAAGTTTTCTGATCCTGGTGTCATTTGGGTGTTCATATTCACACTTACCTGATGAGGAAAAAATGGAAATAAATCCCACATATTTTATTACAAATCTGTGAACCACTAAATGACATCTGATGTTCTGGGCTATTTGTCCAGTAGGATGCAAAAGAGACCTGTCATCTCTGGCCTCTTTAAATCACTGAGAGCTTTTGCAGGGAGGCAAGGGGGCAGGATGGGACAAGAGGGTGCCTGGAGGAAGGCTCGGTGGCTTGATAAGCACTCCTCTCCCACCACTCTCCCACCACGGCATAGCAACAGCAGCTCTGCCTCCCTTTGGAGGGGATGGTATTTCTATTCTTGCCAGCTCCAGGCTTTGACTTTTACTGCTGCCACCTGTGCCGTGGGAGGGTGTGAGGAGCAGGAGACACATGAAGAGTTTGCACCATCTCTCTGAGAGCTGCAGAATAGGGCAGAGCGTGAGGAGCTGCTCTGGGCCACTGAGGGCCGGGAGCAGAGAGCTGGCACACGTGGTCTGCAAGTCGGCAGTGTGAGAACTGAGGTGTCCTCTCACTGCAACTTCTGCTCAGCATCTCAACTGGCAGAGGGACTCACTCTGAAATATCTTGCTGTGGGAAGGCAGGACCTTGCTGCAGACGCCTGCTGGGTGTTAACAAATGGGTGCTCCTTACAGGGAGTGACTTTTGAAAGCTGCTTCTCCCCCGACCCTGTTGATCCAGATTTGCTCCACTGGCCAGTGAGGGGGATCAAGAGGAGAAGCAGGAGCACAAGGGGGAAATGCAGACATCTTTTCCTATAAGCAGAGATTTAATGCATGAAAAAACATCTGATAACCCCTTTCCTGTGGCACTGGGGAAAGCTTCTCTCATGACCCTCTCACCGACCCCTTCTATGTAAAAACTTTTCTTCTTCCTGCACTATGTTAAACAACGCATATTTAACCAACCCTTGCTAATGTCTGAGCTGGAACAAGGGTAGGGATTTTTCCAGAAAAATGGGAAACCCTTTCTAGTGTGAGTATTGCTTGTGTGAAGTGCGAGCCGTCTCAGGGAGGGGGGAGGCAGGAGGGTGTGAACAGCAGCAATACGGTCTTTAGCAGGTGTTGGGGAGAGCAGAATCTAATGAGAATCATAGAAACACTTGAAAGCTTTTTAACTCTGTACAGGATTTGCAGGAGCTGTTGATAGGAAACAGTAGTGACCCAACTGACAGTTAAAAAGATGAAAGGAAGCCCTTCGGATTAAATAAGATTTAGGAAATAAAAGGATTAGTGCTAGACAAAAGCTAGATTTAGGGGTTTATTTAACCAGTGCAGTGTGGCATGATGGGATGTGGGGCATCAGAAAGGAGATGAAAGACAAAATAAAAAGACGAATGCGGGAGGTAGTAGGGAGGCAAGGAATCAGCACAACATCTCCAAAAACCCTTCACAAATCTTCTTATAATTGAAAATGGCACCAAAAAAAAAGTAGTTTTCATTAGCAAGCCTGCCTTCTTTACATAGTAACAAGAAGTGTTACAATGACGAGAAATCTTCTGTGATGGGGCTGTCAGCTCAAATCCCTGCCACAGGAGAGGAGAGCCTGTGTTGTCAGCCTACTTGGACTTATAGATTAGATGCCTGATGAGGTAAAATCAGATTGATGTAAAACTATCACTCTATTAGATTCATAATTCATTGTGCTTTCAAGCAGGGGCTGCTGAAAGACCATTCTTGTTTAAGAGCTCTCCATTTGGAGGTCTCTAGTGAAGTTGATGGTAGTCATAGAAATTAGGGGTATGCACGTGTTGGTGGAGTCATGAGTGTAGAACTCCTCCAGGCAGCATCTGTCACAGGAACATTTCATCTTGTAGCTGAAAAAACAGGACTGATAGGTTTCCAGAGCTCAATTTCTCAACTTCTGGCTGAATCATCTGTAGGTGACGATTTGTACTATTAGGGAGGTACAGAAAAAAATGATACAGTAAAGAATTTGACTCAAATGGATCAGTTGTTCACTTAGCAACTCCTCCAAATTCCACTGAAGGCAGTAGAGTGGCTACCAGCGGGTTTGGCTCAGACCTTAAGACAGCGTAATCAGGTAATTGTGGATACTCTTGGCTTCTAGCAAGTGCTATGTGGAGAAAACATCACATCTGTTCCAAAGATGCTGTTACTCCAAATCTCCAGGATAGTTATGAACCTCTCTAGTGTGATCGAAGCTATCAGAAGAAGAACAAATGCACCTTTTTCCCCCCTTCAAGTCGCCAAAGTGAGATTGGATTCTTTTCTTGTCTAGGTGCAAAAGAAAATGTATTTTGTGGCCTCATTTTACAAATCAGAAGATTTTTTACAATCATAGGTAGTTATGACTGGACTAGGAAGGTTTATAATGCTTGGTGGACGTTCAAATTAAAGTAATCCAGATTTCTTCTGCCAGGGTTTCTGGAAAGATGTTAGCATAGAAATGTTTCTTCAGACAATATCTTCTTTTTGCCTTTTCTGTTATCATACAGGAATGCTAACAGGGTTAGCAAATAGCTAATAGGGTTAACAAAAAAATTAAAAACTTAGGAAATATCTTTGTTTAAGTTTCTTGGGAACCTTTTATATGGGTCTTTGTGGTTTGGTCCCTAGGATGGTCCAGAGTAGTTTTTTCACTGAACTCTGACCTGAATAAGAAAACTAGATATAAATAATAGTTTTAAATTTTATTTGTGATTGCTTTGTATCTTTTATACTGCTCTCTGTAAAGAGATGTGTGTTCCAGTTTGTTGGCTTTGGATGGAAATGGAAGCTTGACTGAAAATTTACAGAGAGTGCCTAAGAGACATCTTATTTGTTCAGTAAAATGACCTTCAATATACTGACTAAATAAGAAAATCTTAATTTTTTTTTTCATCTAAATTACTCCTTTCATTTATTTTATTATTGGTTTTGTCGAGTTGAATGAAAGCAGTTAAAACTTGTTTTTCTTAATAAGCTGGTCACCACATTATTAATACAAAAGTAATATGGTCCCCATGCAGACATGATTTTCAAAGGTACTTAGATGTCTGCTTGGATTTTCTGAAACACCTAGCTGGATGAAGTGTCTAATAACTCATGATGTCAGGGAGCATAAGTCAGCATCTGTAAGTGCTTAGGTACCCTTGAAACTGGGGTTTTCAAAGTTTGCTTTAAATAACTTGCGTGCAGCCCCGGACTCCTTGACTGTGTCTTCCCACTTCCAAGAAAATGCAGTCAAGTCCAAGGGGCAGAAGTGTCACTTCAGACCACCCTGCAGCATAAGTCCTTCCTGGCCTCCGAGCTCTGCAGCCTTGATAGTACCATGTCCTTGCTTTTGAGGACTTGAATTTACAGCCCAAACAAATGTCCTATAACAGTAGGCTTTGCCCATATGCACTTCAGGAGGAGGGTGGGTTTGCTGGTTTGGTTGATTTATTCCCCCCCCCCTTTTTAAAAAGCACAATGTATACCCACCAAATCCTGTTGCAGGGCACCCAGGTGACACCCAGGAGACACTTGTGGACTTCCTTTTGCCCCCAGCCCTTCCTTTCCCAGAGCAGATAACTTGGCTAAGTTTAAGCAGGTTTTCATGAGCGTAGTAAATGCCAGGAAATTCTGGTCCAGGTTATTTCAAATCTTCCCCTTTCAGAGTTTCACATCCTTCTTCCAGGGCATGAGGATGGTACTGCAGGTATCCGCCTGTCTAATAGAGATTACTGGAACTTCACAATGGCTAATTTTTCAGTAGATACATTGGTTGCCATTGGGGTTTCTGTTTGTTTTTGAACATGAAATCAATTATCTGTCATGGGAAATGTTTTCTTGGATGAGAAACATTTGGAAAATGTGTTTTACAAAAGATAAAATGAGGGTATTAATAAAGGGAAGTTTGGAGCATCATATTAAACACTATACTGCCTATACATAGTACACGGATGATAGCTTTAACCATTATTTCAGAACATCCTGGAACACTAATTTTTACATAAATACATATTTATGATAATTTATTCCAAACTTTGAAAAGGTTCTGTTATTACTTTGTTTTAAAATTACACTTAATTTGAGTGTGCTTCTGCACTGCTGTCTTCTCTCATTTTTGTCTCCCTTTCAATTAGAGTGGAAGAAATGCTGAAATATTGTTGTGGTGGACTTGAAATTCCTCAACCAGAACATACCAGAGGTTTCAGGAGAACAGAAACCCCTTTTGTCCTGAGCCATGACAGAATACTTTTCTGTTGTCCAAATGTCTCCCTGGGGACAGCCTTCACACGTAAACAATTTTTGCTCACTAGCAACAGGGGCTTACCTGGCAATTCCTGCTCTCTGTGTCCTCCTGCCAGCTCCCCTGACCCAACCACTGCTGCTAATGTAAGCTTGAAGGAGCTCACACCCTTCTCAGACACTATCCAATATCCTTCTTTCAGCCCCAAAATGAAATTGGCAGAGCAAGCAACAGACTGTTCCATGCTAATCACATACTATAAATAGCCACAAAATAAGATAACTAAGGAAAATGCATGTGTTTTTTCTTATCTCTGATTTATTAATTCTCCAAACACACTTTTTCTCCAGGTGATACATGTGGTTTAAGCTTAGAAAACATTTGATGTCAGCTTGGGAAACTATAGGGCATAAACTATATGACTTCAGGCTCGACAATCTTAAAGGTCTTTTCCAACCTAAATGATTCTATGATTCTATGATTCTATGATTCTATGATTCTATTCCTGCCTGGTTTTGTTAGTAGACATTATATATGAAAACGATTTTTTTCTTTTCCTTTTTTTTTTATGTTCTGCTGTGGTAAGCAGCAGTGAGGTGGAATGCTGAAATCCCAACTCAGGTGGGCTGGCTCTCTATGTAGAGGCATCAGATGAAGCTTGTTAAACTCAGACCCTCTCTTACATGAGGCCATCGTGTTGATTGTCTCAGGCCTCTGGCCAGCTTTGATGTGAGCTGCAATATTTCTATGATTTCAGCCTAGGGATAAGCTGGTGGCCCCGGACTCAGCAGTGGTTAAACATGAACATAAACAAAGTGGAGATTTGCTCTGTGCCAGGCGAGGTCACTTTGAAGTGTACCCACAAACTCAAAGAAAATTGATATCTTTGGTTTATTGCAAATATGTAATGGTACCAAAAGAAACAGTATTCCAGGCAAAATAATATTTAATTCTTACCAGCTCGCATACCTTGACTTTGTGATTTCAGTCTGCGGAACAGATCAGACAGTAACTCTGTAAATACTGGTGAAAGGCTTTGAATGTATTGTCAGCTTCATTTCTTACAGATTAAAGGGTTTCTGCACTACCTATTTCAGCCCTTCATTTTCATTTTTTTTCCTTCAGTAAGTCACTGAAGTCAACTTTATGGGGCATTAGATCATGTATCAAATGCGTGTATATAACTGGATAGACACATTTATTTTTTTTGTCTTTGTGGGTATTTATTTTGAAGGAAGTTATGTATAAACCATCACCAGTTCTTAAATGACTGAAGCATTCAACTGCTGCGTTTTGGGGAGCAGATGGTTTGTCTGCAGCTACTGAAGGATGGTGTCCTATGTTTTATATTTTCAAGCCAAGGGAAAGGGAAAATGTAAGCTTACATAAAAGATGGAGGCATGGAAGGGATTGCTTAAACATTCCTAAGTACTGTCATCAGTAAATTATACCAAACTGGGCACATCAGAGGGAGTATGGGAGGCTACTGTGGTGGTGAAGAGGAAGGAGGAAGGATTTTTGTAAAGACAGAGAGACATATAAACTGCTTTAGTAGTCAACTTGAACAGTCAGCCCTATACCTTGGCCTAAGTCTAAGATGAACATAAAGCTGTAACCTTTGGAGAGAGGTTTGGTTTACTTCTCTGTGTCTCTGTGTGCTGTGGGGAGCTGAGCAGCATGTTCTACCACTGCTTTGATGTTTAGCAATTGGGTTTCTTTTTTAGCGTTTTGGTTAAGCTTCACAAAATCATGAAGATTCCCTTAGGGACTGCAGTTATTGAAGAGTAAATTTAAAAGGTGGCCTCAAGCTGAAACCTGCTGAAGCTGCTTCCCTGTGCATCCACTGTAGGAGGAAAGACCTTTTTGGGAGCAATTCTTCCAAATGATAATGAAAAGCTATGAAGCTGTCAGTGCAACCCCTGAAATCAAGACAGTTTTGAAATGGTAATGTGTTCACTGTAACAGGTAATGGGAACATTACATCTGGTCTTCTTCAGGATGAGTCACACACTTTTCCTCTTTTCTAATTCTGCAGAGACTTGGCACCTCTGTTTGATGAAATCCATATACTGGCTGTGGTTACAGGGCTGAGGAAAACACAGAGCAGATGAAGAGATACAGGTCAGTATGTGCATCTATAGCTGTTTGCCAACATGACATGGATCCAGAGGAATGTTTGAATATCATCCAGAAATTGTCATTCTTGAATATACATTCACTGAGATGACCTTGAGAATACACACCTGGTTTTTACTTAACCAATTGCAGAAGAGATACCAGCTCAAGAGTCCTGAGACACTGGAAAATTTTCAGACAGGTCAATGCTGTTGCTAAAATATCCTGGGATTTGGGGTACAATGGGCTGTATTTTTAATTTTGTTAAAAAAAAAAAAAAGACTCTGCCCTAAGAAAGAGGGCAGAAAATGTACAAAATTACTTCAGCTTTAGCATTGTGCTGAACAGGCCACTTCTTGGTTTTTTCCACTTGCTTGTTTTTTTTTTTTTATCTTACGTAAGCAATAGATAATTTGTAGAAGTGACTTCTACAATGAATGATATTCCCTGCAACCAGCAGGCCCTTTATCTGGAAGATGATGCTTATGGAAAGAAACACTCTCTGGTTTCTGAGATTAACAGTGCAAGACTGTGCCCTCCATACTGACTGACTTTAAACTGGGGAGATAAAACTGGGTGTACTAAACAGAAGTATTTCTACTCAGGTGCCTGGGAATATTCCACTTCCTAGGACCTGTTGTGGTAAAAAAATATTTGATGTTTAGTCTAAATTTTGCCTCTCTTAGTGCTGTCATTCTTTCTAGCTGTTGCTCTTTTACTGTCCTAACTTGTTATTCTTCTGCTAGCTGTTTATTTCTAACAGATGCTTGTAGCCAGTTAACATATGTCCCTTCAGTCATTGCTGAGCTAAGCTGTACACACAGCAGTTACTCGTTTCAATTTTTTTCCCCAGCTGAACCCCCTCTTCAGCTACTTAACATTTTCTTTGGTTTCTCATGGCTTCTAATATGTCTGCATTTCTGCAGAGCTGACTGAAGTATCCTGGGAGTGGCAATTTGTTTTGTTTTGGTTTTTTTTTAAATTATATATATATATAAAAATATATATTATTCATTTTTATATACATATAATAATATAAATAAATAAAAAATCTTTTTTTAATTAAAGCTATTTATTATTTTCAGTGTTGTAACTTGTGGGGCCTCATTGTTCTGGAAGGCTGAATAACAAAACGCTGCACACAGGCATGGCTGGGTGAGCCTAACCGAGGACTGCGAAGGGTGCCTGTCCAAAGGCTGCAGCCAAGCTGAGGCCACATGGGACTGACTTCAGTTTCTTCCTCTCGTGTCTGTGTTCATGTGTGAAAATGGTAACATGAAGATTTGAGGAAGAACAGGCCATAGATGAAAGCAACCATCAGTCTTAGAGGGCCTTTAAAAGAAAGTATGAATAAGTATCCAGTGTAGTGAAAACCACTTACCTACGTAAGACACTTTCCAAGAACAAATGAGGGATGATTTCTTCTGTCACTGAGTTACACGTATGTGGATAAGCATCACAGTCAGCAGCAGCCTTGCTGTAATCCACAGGGCCACTGGAGGAAGAAAACTCTTGAATGACACTTCCAAGCAGTCAGTTAGGTTTTGCTCTCCAAACGTACCTAGACAAAAGATCTGTGATACCCTAAATGTAGGAGCTGTGCAGTCTCCATGTATAACATACTTTTCCAAGAATTTAAAGGTTGCTATTGAGCAGCTCCTATTACCTGTAATTATTTCCTCCGATGGGAAGAGCGAGGTGGGCATTTGCACCCAAGTAGTGCTGCAATTTCGGCATTAAGTTGGGAAAGGCACAGGAGAATATTGAGAAGCAAAGCTGCAATTTTCTCCAGCACTTTGCTGTCTCACTTCATTCCATGTCTGGGAGAAGTAAAAAAGATCTGATGCATTTATATTGAAAACAGTTTTGGCAAAGTTGGAATCTCTCAACTGCAGATGCTGGAGGTAGACATGATGCTTCACATTTCTGGTCTACTGCATACGCAGGGCTCTATCTGCCTTCAGTCCCAGCACTGCTTCAGCCCTCAGATCATTAGATTCATTTTCTTCAGCCTTCAGCAATGTGGCTCCCAGATGTGTTTTCCGGTATTTCGTTTATAACTGTGAGGAATCTACAGCATCCAGTCACCTCTGTGCCTGTCTTTTTTTTCCTGGCATTGAAGTTCTTTGAACAGGACATTCCTATTAACATCAACAGTCAAAAAAAAGAAATAAAACCAAAAAACCCTGTCAGGTTTTCATTCTCACCAGGAAGATCTTTAAGGTAGAACTTCAACACACACTTTTGCAGAAATATTTGCTGGTAAAGCTTTGGGTTTTTTGTTCGCCACCATGCTAAAACAGTTTCAGCTGACATCTTAGATTCTTTTCAGTCTTCAGCTTTGTGAGTATCGGTATCAGTGTTGTAGCTACAATAGTTTTGGGATGTAAATGGTTTATTTTATTATACCAACTTATGAAGTTGAGAAAAAAAATGAGCTGGAGGAAGGCTTGTATGCCTGAAAGCCTGTCTGCTTTCTCCAGCTATATGGACTTCAAAGATTTTATCTCTTTTACAAATCTTGCCTTCTTTTGTAAGCATGTAGCTGGATAATTATGTTCAACTATTGCTTGGATAAATGGTTTCTAAAGAATTTGGGCACACAAAGTAGCCTTTGCTAAATTGTCTAAAGATGATTTCTTAAAAGAAGTGATTTTCTCCCTAAGTTTATTTCACAGACACAAAAAAATGCTTTTTGCTATATGTATTTCTAGGCCACTTTTTAAAGCACATGGAATGATTTGTTCTTATAAATTTTCACATGCATAGCAAAAAATGCAGGCACTTGTTTTTGTCTAAGTAATTTTGAAAAGGTGTCACTATGTCTGACTTCAAAGTGCCTGGTAAATCTAGATCAGAAAGGCAATGAATTTGAAATATTAAATCATGCATATCAGAGCACTGGGGAAAATTAAAAAGGGAGGCTGACTAAAAGATCAGAAAAACATAGCTCAAGCAGGACTGTGGGAGTTTGAGTTACTTTCTTTTTTAAATTGATTTTGTTTCACAGAATCTTCCTATACCTCCTGCCGCAATGAGAAAATAGCTTCAGTGCACTTTGCTTTTACAGGCTTTGCATTTGCAGACTCACCAGCTGGATCCTGAAGGAGGTTCATGAACTTCGCAGCAAGCAGCTAGTCTGATCTTGCCTGCACATAGTTTTAATTACAGTATCTAACAATTGGTTTTGTAAAGAGCAGGGTATACCATCTCCTCCAAAAGTATTACTGTTAATTATGATAAGTTTGCGTATTTTCCATATCCATATCCCAGTATTTGAATCCTGATTATGCCTCAGCCTCTCCAGCTTTTGGGACAGTGTGCTCCTCATTTTAATCCTGTGCTTTACAGGGAAGCACTCTGTTTAGCTGCTTTGGATATTTAGCTGTGTTTTATTGCACTGACTGCAGAGTCCAGGACAGAATGAAGAAAGGCCCCATCCAGTCTTCTCAGAATATGCCATATTTTATAAACTTCCATCAAATCCCAGACTACCCATCACCTTTCTAATGTTAGTGATGCCAGGCTTTACAAACCTGCTTGACAGGAGAAGCTCCGTCTCTTGGCTAATCCTACCTCTACCCTGCAATGCCCTCACTGAGGTGGTTATTCCTCCCCTTCCTTATGAAGCCCAACATTTCCTTTGCTCTTGGCTGCCATTGAACCAGAGGCTTTCTCCAAGCTCTCTGCCATGTCTCACACTCTCTCTCCTTGAACTGAAATGGTTTTCAGGACCCTGAAGACCAGGTTATATTTAATTTTTTGCATTTCAAAAGGGTGCTTTGTCTGTTTTACCTTTGGTTTTACCATTGTGTTCCTGGTTTTCTTGACCTCATAGTCTGCTCTGGCCTGGACTGAGCCCTGCATAACCAAATCACCTGTCAGGGCTGGCTGATTCCTTCCCCACCTTTTAACAGATATTACAACATATTTATTAAGCAGTGCACCATTTCAAGACTCTGGCTGATGACAGCTGCATAGAGAATTCATTACTTGATCCTATCCTTTGTTTTCTAGCCTGTTTCTGATCTAGCAGCAATTCTCTGCCTTTCTCCCCATAAGTAAATAAATTGAAAAGACATTTCAGGTTGTGTCTCCACTGCACGCCAGGGCAGGACCCCCATCACCTTCAGGAGGATAACTTTTGAGGCCCACCAGTATGACCACAGATATGAAGTGTTGTCTTCAAAAAGGCTGGAAATCCAACAGTTGTAGTTTTAGACTTCCCCAGTGGTCCACTGAAAAACATGTACAAAAGCTTGCTAGAAAAAAAAACCCTGTCAAAAATTCAGTTTATAATTAAAAAACAATGCTGCATGTAGTATTGCATTTCCCTAGGAAATACTGAACCCCAATTCTGAAGCATTTCACAATTTAAAAGATTGGGATATGCCATGGCAGAGCCTCATGACGTTTCTAGTTCTGTAGCCTCAAGTCCTTATTCTGCCATATGGGTAATGTTAACCAGGCTGACTTAATCTTCTTTGAGGCAATATAACAACCACTCTGGATATAAGTATTTTCATTCTTATATTATTTTGTTTATTTTTTTTGTGTGTGAAAAGACTGAACTGTCTGTAGTGGAGAAGGGAAAGGAGAGAGGGTTTTGTGTTTGGTTTTCTTTGACCAGCTTCTAGTTAAGCTTTCAAGTGCTGTTAAAATCTAATGTACTCTCCAAGGCCTTGTTCTGTGTATTATAATCTCTAATCATCTGTGCTACAGTTTTCACAGAAGTGCTAAAACCATTTTACCACCACTTCCCTGGCAAGACTATCCAGAGAGTCTTTCAAAGAATGAAACTTTTCATGAACTACAAATCCAAGACATTTGTGAGGCCTTCACAAAAACTTGGCATTTAAATGACTGTGTTAAGTCCAAGAGTAATTTTCAGATCTGCAGTATATAAAATCAGTCCTCTGGCTCCTTGTATGTATCAGCACAGAAAGTGGACTGTGAAAAGTCAATTGTCTATATCATAATTAGTGGAAGAAAGCAAATGGATATTAAGGTCCAGAAAACAGGTTTGCAGAGGAGAAAAGGTCTGCAGGCTTTTGTTTTTTCTTCCAGAATTGTATACAAAATTGAAAATTGGTCTCTCTTACTACAAATTTGTATGTTTGTGGATATTACTGTCTTAATAAAGATATCCACTCTACAATAAAAAAGACTTTCATTCAGGAGAAATTTGACTCCGTGTAGAACAAAGCATGTTATTTTACCCATTTTCTATACCAAAATTTTCAAGTTCACAATTTGCAAAGGAGAAAAGTGGAGGAAAGGAAGGTACAAACTTTTCCAAAGTGAAATGGTGTAAAATGGAAATTTCACAGATTTTTTCCCCCCATTTCCTCACAAGGAAGACCAGTACAATCAGAACTTAAAGAAGAAATATAATGTTATAGTTTGGTTTTTTTTTTTAACCTTTTTAGATCTGGCCTTAATTTTCAGGTTAGATCCTAATCTGGAGCTTTCGATGTTTTTCAACTCACTCCCTTTCCTGCACCCTTCTTTTAAATATGAAAAATAGAGATGGAATCCATTTCTGATTTCACTTGACTGTGACAGAAGTCTTGAATAGTATAACTCTACCTGGTGAAAACAAATGTGTATAAGACTGGAGCTAAGGCCTAACTGTTTTTATTGGACAGGTAGATGGCATGGGAAGAATGCATGCAAACAAAGTCCAGCACATTGCTGTCACTCCAGCTTTGGGTGGAGCAAACACACTTTTACCTTAGTGAACTTAGAAAAATATCAACAAAGCCTTTGCTTTTCAAATCCCATGAATATCTCTCAATCTATGAGACTGTGTAAATGCCACAGAAATCTCATTCTTGACATTTGATTGATGCCAGATAAGAGATCTGAGCCCCTTCTTTACCAGGGTTTTTTTGAGAATCAGAAGGATTGATCTCAATCATACTCGTGCAGTCAGTGAAGTCAATGCTAAAATTATGGTAAGTCCCCAGGGGGAGAGGGAAGTTGCTGAATGGTTATGAATTAGTTTTGGGGTCTGGACTTGGCAGGTGTGAAGAGTTTGCCAGTTAATGGCTTTAGGAATTCGTTCTGAGATTGTTTCTAAATCTTGTGCTGTATTCACATGCCACGACAATAAATCATTACATAAATATCTAACACCTCGCGTGTGCACATAATGTTTTTTCTCCTAACACTTCCAGGTATGGGGAACACTTGTGTGGTTATGCTCTGCGCTTTACTGAGGAGAGAAGAGGAGCTCAGTGAATTTGCCCTTGCATAGGAGCCTGTGGCAGAACAGGAGGCTGAGCCCAGTTCCTGCATCCCAATTTGGTGGTGTAGTCACATGACCAGTGCACTTCTCTGTAGATATTTTCCATGCCTCGTGCTTACAGTGTGAATTAGTCTGAAAATTTGAATGTTGTAGTTATCCAAGGTAAGATCATTGAGAAAGAAATGTTTTTTTGCCTGCACCTTGTTTGATGGAGGTAGCTTCATGACTCTCAGACTGCCATATAGATGATAACAGACAGCCTGACATGCATCAATTTAGAGACAAGCATACCTGCTTACTCGACAGCCACCTCAGAGATTCAGTGAATCTTGGCAATTTTACTTTGCTATTCTTCCATAGATGGGAGGTGTGAGAGATGCCACTGTACAGATCTGACAGTAAAGAATGAAGCAGCCTCTTTCCTTAGCAGTGAAATGTGAGCAGTTGCGGTAATTTACAGACATTTTAATCCCTTGCTGTTAATTTTGTTTTGGAACAAAAGGATGAAAGATCTTGTGTTTCCTAGAGAATAAAGAAAGTTATCCACAGCAGACAATAATAATAATTTAGATATCGATACCAACTTTTATTTGTCTTGTGCTTTGGAAGCTTCTATCTTACAAAGTTTCCTTCTATCTTAGAAAGTTTCTGAAACTTAAGATTTCAGAAGAGCAGCAGCAATTTAACTTGTGGTGTTGTATCATGACAGCTCTGGAGACAGCTCTTACTCCTATGAAAAACACAGCAGGATATTAATCATTCTTTCAAACTAGAGTTGAGTACTTCAGACCAGTGGTATTAACCTCCAAAGGGTGAATGTTGACAGGTGTTTTCTAAGTTCCCATTTCTTGTCTACTGCAGCGGTCTCTCCCCTAAAACACCGTATTAGAGAAGTCAGCTGTAAACATGTCATGAGCATATCATAACACCACATTACATGTAACATTTCAGAGCATGAGCACATCTCAACATACCATACAAGGATCTCATGAGACAGCTCTAGTGGCTTTACCACACTAATTCTCTTGTTTCTACAGATCTTTTCAGCAACCTGAAATAGTAGATCACTTATGTGAAATACGTGTCCAAAATATTTTGGATTTTTCTTAACCCATGTCTTTGTCTGGCTGCAGCATTTTTAGTTTTCTACTGGGATGTATTTCCATGGGGTGAAGCACCTGCTGGGTCCAGGGGGTAAACCAGGAATGAGTGTAACCCACTGATGGGGCAGAGCTTAGGATGTTTGCCTGCAAGGGCAAAGACATTTCTAACTACTGTATGTCTGCAAACTTGAAGACTTAGAGCTCCTATGTTATGTTTTTGTATTTATCTAAAGTAATTGCTACGTGATCTTTTTGCAAGGAGATGTGAGCTTGCTCTGTCTTTGCTCTGAGCTGACTGGAAGCCATATAGCAAACCAGTATGGCACCAGGCCTAAACTAATATGCCCTGCTTCTCAGCTGAACTTTATTAGCTTGGGCTTGGTGCCCTGCTAACCACAGCTGTGGGTTTCTTGTCAGCTTGGGAGTACAAGCAGAACAAGCTCAAGGCTCTCTACAGGTAGTGCTGTAGGGTTTTAATGCTTATGAATAGTGCCAGCATTAGAAATTTGAATGTTTCTTCTTTCTGTCTTCAAAATAAGCCACGAGGTGAGTTGCATGTTCCATTTACAGCCCCTCCATCAGCAAGCCCAGGGTATTTTTTAGTCTTTGTAATCTTTGTTTTGCTGTCAGAAAGTCATCCTTTGTGCCACTAAGTAGTCTTTTCCTTTGCACTCCTTTTGTAGTTGAAGAGACAATGATTTTTCTAGCTTCTTTAAAGCAAGCAACCAAACAAGACAACTGTAGAAGATTAACAAAGAGTAGCTGAGGAAAGACTTGGAAATTTGTGTGGAAGAAACAGATGTTTCTTGGAAGTGTCTTCAAATTATTTAATCTAGATCTCTTATCTGGAAATTGGCTTGCTTCTAAGAACAGCTTGTTGGGAATTTTCCTTGTGAAAACATATTGCTGGAAAATGCCTATTTATTAAAACCAAACCCAGCATTTAGCAAAAGATAAAGTGCCTTGGGGATAATGGTCCTTCTCTGGGTTCTGGTTCAATCCAGTCTGAATGAAGTTGGGTGGAAAACTTCAGCAAAGGTGAGAGCTGGCCTGCTGTGAGGAGGTTATCACACCTTCTGGAGTAGGCCTTCTTCATTTATCATCTTTGTGCTGTTTGGTTTTGTAATTACAGGGTCTGTAGTTCATAGATTCATGGCACTTAGGAGGAAGGGTGTACACTGCCTGCTGAACTATTAGCTTAAGTGGGTTCTCTTTTCCCCTTTTTCACTTTCCACCTCTTCTTTTCATCCAAACACCTGCTACTGTTGAAATGGGTGCTTACCTCTTACTGATAAATTTGAGTTTGACAAACTGTTTTTTTTCACAACAAAATTTGAGATGAGTGCTTAGCAGTTCTTTCTTCCTGTTCAGAATTGCTCAAGCATTTTGACTAAGCTTCCTAACTTTGAACAAGATGGATGTACTGAAAGAATAACCAGTTATACTATTTTTTCAGACTTTAGCTAAAACTAGGTAGAATAAGAGCATGTGAAAATAGAAATCAGTTAATAAAAATGTTTCTGCATCAAAAGCTCTGTTTTCATTTGGTTCTCTATTTTTTTTTTTCCAGAGATTTGATTAATGTGCTGTCAAGGTATGCAAATTTGTCATTTTACATAAACTGCTATCAGTTTACAGACACCTCTGCAATTGCAAAAACCTGTCTCCAAAATGCATTGACCTTATCACTAAAGGGATACTCAGAGAATTTTTTCCAGCTCACAAAAAAAAGCAGACAAAAGTTCATGTTTTCTGCCTTCACTGTAAAGTCATGGAACCCCATGGATTTGCTTGGGGCAGAATCCAGTCCTAAATCTGGAGATACAGTATGAGTTGTATGGCAGTTGGACATCACTGCACACCAGAGCAGTAAGAGAAGGGAACTGAGAATTTCGGATACTGTCCGATGCTCTACGTTGGTGTCCTCCATGCTGTTTTGGAGGAAATATTCCTATGGCATATCAGAGGGTAATGCAACTAGCCTACCTTCTCCTTAGCTGTAGAGTGGTAGCTATTTCCCAGAGTGAGACAACATTGCCTTTGAGCAAATAAAGTTTGTTTACTACTGGGAGTGTCATTTTATTTGGCTTGCATATTGTTCATTTTTGTGCTGGTAGCCAGGGTTTTGTGCCACTGGAATAGGCTGGCATCTGGAAGATCATGTTTTCTGCTCATAAAGATGGTATAAGGACTTTGCAATGAATGTCTCTGGAATTCCTAACACCTGTTTTTTATAATCCTATAGAGAAAATGATGAATGTGTTTTACTGTTCATCCTTCAGGGGAAGAGAGATGGAGGCCCACATACCAGTGGGGAAAAAGCTTATCGCAAGTGATGAGAAAATGGTTCCTTTCCTACGAAGCAATGCAAATGTGTCTTGTAACAATGCAAGGTTATACTTTCCAGGCAAATCAACATTTACAAAATAACATGTTTCCACTTTTCTGCTTCTTCTGGACAGATATGTTGTATTTTGAATGTGCTTCATTAAAGCTGATGGAAAAGTGATGTTGAAATTCAAATGTGTTTTATCTAGCGGCAGTTTTCTAAATTCTCTGTTTTCTACATGATTTTTACATTACTCAGCCATGGGGAATAATTCGATAGGGGTGGATGGAGAGGGGGAAAAGGAGGCTTTTCCTCATTTTTTTTTTTTTTGATATTTTTCTTTGTTGTTGTTGTTTTGCTGTTGTTGTTGTGGGCCACATAAGCAGGCCACCCATTTGTCTCCCTTGAAGGAGCTTCCCGAGCTTCTGCCATTTGCTAAATTCACATAACCCTCTGCGCCACCATAGTTGCCTCCAGAGCAATGGAAGATGGTATCACAAATAATTTATTATTTCAAATTAAGGAAGGACGTAAATGAGCAGATAGAGCTGCCTTGTTTTCTTCATCATCTGTTATTTCCTTCTGATTCAGTAAAATGTTAAGGGGAATATGGCCTGGGTATTAGACAGAGGACAGAAGCAGTAACCTGTACCAGAGATGAACTGATAACCAGGTTCTTCACAGTCTGCTCAGAGGTTATTCCTCATTCTGCACCACTTTTTCCCCCTTTCCCATTTTGAGCATGCTCCCTGGGCAAGATAGAGGACTGAGTTTAAAAAAACAGAATGAAATCCTAAGATTGGTTTAAAAAATCCATGAGCCTTAAGGGAGACATTCATTAAAGTGTGATGCCAGCAGTCTTGTCCCTACTTGCAGTGCTGAGACAGTCACAGGGCTGGGATTGTGGCCTTTAGCTTTGTCTCATAAACCTTACAATCCCATCATGTGTCAATGCTCTCATGGTGCAAGTGAAGTTAATTAAAAGTAACTGGGTGAGAAAAGTTCCATCTTTGTGGAAAAACTGCAGCACTCAAAGTTTGGTTTTCTTTGTTCCCCACTGGAAGAAAACAGACACTTAAAACTGCTCCTATGGGAAAACCCTGAATTAGCCTAATCTGGGTCTTGAAAACCCTCAATGAGTTTAAGCCAGGTCTTGAATCTGGGATTTCTTCACTCTAAAGAGGGTCCTGATAACTCAGTTGGTTTGGGTAGCAGGGGGTGGTCTTGCTCCACCTTGAAAAATGATAATTTCTGGGTTTTGCCTCTGTGAATATGCTCCTTTATACAGGAGGGATTATTTTTTTCTTTTTTATTAAGAGATATTTGACCTCTCTCAAGTCATTACTTGGGACAGTTTAAATTAATAAAGAACAAAGTGCATGCCAGACTTGCTCAATAGTTTCTTTGTTCTGAAAAGAACTGTAAAATGTCTAATAATTGACAAAACCTATATGAAGCACTGTGTTGCAAGGTCAGGGTAATGGATGTAGTACGTACATGAACTTGGGAGATGTTTTTTCCATCTACCTTCCCCTTTGATCACAGGTGTGTTCTGTCATTCCACTTCAGTAACCAAACAGATTAACTCCTAAAATGAAAAATGGCTTGAAATTTGATATAAAAGACCTAGTGTCCAGGCCAAAATGAAAGGAGGAGGGAGAGAAGTAGTTATAAATTATGCTGTCTTCGTATTGTGACACTGGCGGCATAATTTTCTACAAAGGAGATAATCTGTCCTCATTATTCAGCTGGCCAATGAGGTGCACAATTTTTGCCAGAAGCAGGAAAAGTCACTATAAAGAATGTGTCAAGTTATAGTTTGCCAAATTAAACATCAGCAAAAAGAAAAATATGTGCTATCTTGATATCTGCAGTATGGTGACAGCTGGGTCACCTTTGTAGGCAAACAATCTAGATTCATGGATATTGAATGTGGTGAATGGGTTGGCTAAATGACCTTGAGAAGATCTACTGTCCTGAAATACCTGTTAAAAAGTGGTAGCTGATTGCAGGTTTGTATTTTATCACATGCATATAAATAAATATTACAGTAACATTTGATAACAAATGTCCAGAAGGAGTGGGTATGGAGAATATTGACGGAACAATTAATAACGTGAGTTCTGACATTTTCCACTTTTTTTTTTTTTTTTTTTTACTGGAGTCAAGATGCCTATGTTAACCTGCATCTTTTGCATTTCAGAAATCCTCTGGAACTTATGCTTGCTGCTGTGGCTCTTTTAATTGTGACTATATGCAGTGACTTGTATTAAAATAAGTAAGCATTGCTGGAAATCTAAAGGGAACTTCTCAAAGCCCAAGGGTTGCTTGAAGAACTAAAATGTACTGCTTGAGACTGTTGTCAAATTAAGTTTGAAAACATTTCTAGATGTCATTGGTAATGCTTTTCAAAGTGGATTTTGTTAGGTAGAATGACTTTGAAATAATGGATAAATGAAAGAAGTTCCAATGTATGAAAAGATAACAAAACACTTTCCTATTTGGCTGTATTTTGTAGGTCAGCATTGGGGCCTAAATTATAGTGTGCACTGTAAATCTCAAGGCAAACACTGGGATCAGTGTGATTTACTTAGCTGCAAACTGTCAAACTCTCCCACCTTTATATACAGTACAGGCTTTGCATATTCGGAGAAACCAGCTAGCTGCAATTCACTGTTTGCAAAAAGCAATGGTAAATCAACTTTTCAGCAAGACTAGTATATAAATCAATGAACAGTATATTCCTTTGAGACTCTCAAACCTGCACAGGAAAGCCACTCTAAAACCAGATTAACAGGGATCCTGATTTATGGTTGAATCAAACAGCCAAAGTCTATTTTCGGAGATCTGAAATATTAGATTTATGCAACTTATCTAGGTGACAATCTCATGGCTTTCCATTGGTGCTGTTTATTCATTTCTTATAGATATATAGGAGCTCAAAGTATGCATTGCTATGTGTATGCATACACATGTTCTACACTTATAGGAGATTACTGCTATTCAACTGAGATGTGCAATACCGTACCTACTACTGTAGAGCCTCTGCGTGGGTGCTCTTTTCCTTCCCTTCATCCTTTCGCTGTCGTTTGTATCTCTGTTATCTACTGCAGTCCGTGCTTGAACATTGAACCTGGAACCATTACAAAGAAGCAGGTGACCCAAGTCTTCAACTGGACTAAGGAAACGGTACCATTACAGTCAACAAACTTAATTTCCCTTCATTGATGTGGCTTGCAGTACAAGTTATTGTTATTGGTACATGACCTGCCTGTCTAGCTGTCATGACTATTTCATTGTCCTGTGCTTCCTGCTAATCAGTTAGTGGAGAGCTGCATTGGGACTGAAAACAATGTAAACAATGTGGAGGCAAATAAAAAAATATACTTTGTGAACATACCTCATGAATTGAAATACACTGGGTGTAGTTGGCTGTCTGTAGTCAAAGACATGGAGGTGGTTGTAGAGTTTCAGCTGGGGTAAAAAGACTTTTATGACAATAATACGGATTTGAATGAGATTTTAAAGAGGGGAAAAAATAAGTAAGTTATCCTGCCCTTAGCTGGACAGCAGTAGTGAGGTCCCTCACTTTCTAGGGACTGAATCACAGAAAAGAAAAGATAACTTCATATTCATAACACCACATCCTAGATATTCCTAATTCCTATGTTAAATATTCCTATTCATGATTTCTTCAGCACTTAGCTTCTCTCTTTAAAACTACCAAATTTGAGCCTCAGAGGTGAGGGATTAGCAAGGGCTGTATGATTGGAAGTGCACTGCAGCACCCTGGTCCTAGGCATCTACTCTACAGATGATTTATACAGCAGTGGCCTTACTGGTAATGTTTTTCAAGACAGGAGAGGCAACAGGTGATGCTTATCATGTCTTGCAGAACAGGAACTGGCTATATACAATGGAAAGCATCTCTGTTTCAAAAACAAACCCCAAAAAACTAAAAGTCAAAAGCAAATGTTTGTTCATGGTACATGAAGTTATCAATAACTAATACAAACACTGAAGCAAAAGGACAGTATAATGGTTTGTTGTTGATACCAATAATTCAGCTGTTGGAATTGTGCGTAAAATGAACAAACAACTTAAGGAATTATTAGAAGCAGTATCTCTCCAAAACTTAAGATACCTTTTGCCAAGATTGCAAAGATAAGATTAGCCATAAATTTTAGTGTAAGCAGACTGTAGCATATTAAATATGAGAAAGTAATTAACTTTTAAATTAAAAGATTTTTTTCCTTCCACAGCAGGCAAATCAAAAGACTGCAAAACTTTTGAGAGCAGAAGAAAAATAACTCATGTTTTTTTTTCTACATAGTTGTAGCCAAACCTGGAAGTAGTTTGTCTTTTAATTTATTCCAGTACATTTTTGCTACTATTTAGCAAAAATGATTGTTTATGTTTGACCTGAAGCTGGTGTGTGGCTCTGCTTTATTAGCTAGAAATTCTGATTTGGGACTTTGCCACCTTAGTACCTACTTAAATAGACCTGGGCTGCAGGTTGAGTTCCCCTGTCTAGACCCATAGTCTCCATCTCCCAGGGGCTGCTTTTTGAGGTAGCCTCCATACCTGGCTTGTCTATTCCTTTCTTGATCTTCAGAAACCTAAATTTCTCTCATCTTTCTGTTTTATCGTTTCTCATTTCCCCAGATTTTTATTTATTTTTATTTATTTTTAGCTGCCAAGGTTTTGCTTTTCCTCAGAAAGGGAAGAGGGAAGCTTTCTGAGTTTGCTTTTTAATAGATATAACCACTATTTTTTCTGAGAAGGGTGCAAGCTGGTAAATCCAACTTAGTAAGGCACATCACTGCAAGACACACAGTACAGGCTGACTGCTTTCATCAGGGCCAGACCCTGGCTCTATAGGTTGTCAGTAGGAAGAAAGAGCTGCTGTGTCTGGGTGAAGCACCTGTAATCAGTGGGCTTAGTCTTTTATTGGTATTTTCAACTTAAATGTTATCTAACTTAGAGCTGCCTGAATCGAGGTGAGGTGTTCACGAGGCAGTTTGAGTGTAAGGTCCTTTGCTGTCACAATCTCAGTTTTGAGGGGACAATTTCTGTCCTGCTGATGCGATGCTGGATACAGGGCTTAATCCTTTATCATTGTCTTATAAAAAGTCTCCCTGAGTTCAGTTGGACTGTGCATTAAACTGAGGACTGTGTGGCTGGAGTAAAGACGAGGGAAGGATTTGACTCTTCCCCTTCCTTTCCTACCATCCCTTTATTTCTTTGCCTGGTTAGAAAGTGTCCCTCATTTTCTGGCTGAAGGCAGGTGGGAGGAAAGTGATGCGAAAAGCCTGGAGCTAGTCAGAGGTAAAAAAATAAAAATTAGATATCACTTCTCAGGAGTGGCAGAGTCTTCAGAGAGTACAAATAGCTTGTGAAAATTAAGAGCGCATTTTGAAGATCTCTCCCCCCAAATTCTGCCTGGTTGTCACCTGCACAATTTATGAGAAGCACCCTTCCTTGTCTTCAGATTAATCTTTACAATTGCTTTCTTGTCTACCTTTTCTTCCTCTGCTGTATTCTCTTTGACTCTCACCGCTTTGACAATCCCTTATTTTTTTTTATTTGGATCCCATGTAAGGGTGGGCTATCTTTGTTGTGAAGCCAAAATGTAAATGTCTTGCTGCCACTTTGATTTCTTGGCTTGGAGTGCTGGACCAGAGTAGGAGAGGATGCAGTGTATATGCCACATTTATTTTGAACCGTCTAACAGTGGTTTAAAATACAGATCACTGATATAAGCCAGACATATGTGGGGAAATGTGAGTACAGAGGGTATTAATTAAGGTCTTGATTTTTATTCTTGATGATATACAACTGCATCTAGTACCTACCTAGCATCTAAAATTGCACTTTCCTATGGCCTTGTTCAAACATGTGTAAAATCCTATACCTTGCATGCAAAATTCTTCTATTATGTACATTGGAGGGTGAACCGGCTGCAGTACAATTGCTGTACCATTGTCATACATGAATGGACACCAGCACTGTATGCATGTGTCAGAGTCACTGTTTGCTCGGGCATGTTGTGGAAGAAATAAGTGTGCTTAGGCAAACTTGTGCTCTTCAAACTGTTGAGTTGGTGATTGTCTAACAGCATTAGGAAGCTCATTGAATAGCTTGTGATAGCCTTTGAAAATCCGGGCCAGCCTTGAATGCTGGCAAGTGTGCCTAGATTATTTAAGGTGCTCAGTTTTTAACTTCATCTGATAGAAAAAGGAAGGAAGCAGTCTGAATAAATGTGACACTCCCTTATTACTGTAACTTGGAAATTAATTAATGGCTCACTGTAAAATCTTTCATAGTCCCTGCTATTGAATGCCAAAATCTTCAAAGGACAGCCTAGTAAGGTCATATTGTTTTTAAGGAGCTTTAATTATATGACATCCAGTTAAACTCCTAGCAGGATTTCCAAGAAGCTTAGGTACCAAATTCCCAATGGAGTGCACTGGGGGAGGAGGGATCTGGACTAGTTTTAGAAGAATTTATTCTTTGATTATTTGATTCTGCGGTATTAGTAAGTGGAGGGCTTGGTAGCCTTATGGTGCTGGATTCGGTGCAAATGTGAGAGGAAGGAGTCTTCCTTTGCAATTGCAGTAGTCAGGAGAGGCAGGGAATGGGTGAAAAAAGGCACAAAAAAGGAAGTATGTTTCCTAGGTAGTGGCTGATGCTCTAGTAGAGACTGGCTGACTTCTCCACCACCATGACATTGGCCACTGGTGGGTCTAGAGGCTCTGCAGACCTTGTGCTACTCAGCCCAGCTCCTGGGGGCTGTGAAGAAATGACGCCTTTTGGAATTGGTTGCTGTGGTTATTTAAGGAAAAAACTTGGGCCGTAAATTGCTTTTTCCTCTTCAGTGCTTAGCAGTTCAGTTGGGCTGATAAAAAAGCCAGGCTGCTCTGTTTCCTTGGTCTGTGCCAGGCGGACAGACACTATGGTGATCTGCAGCCACCGTGCTTGTTTTCCTGCTCTTCCTGACCATCACCCAGCAGAGGAGCTGCCTGTCGTAGGAGCTGGGGCTCACAGCAAGCCTTGACCTCTCTCTCTGAGCACCGAGGAGCTGTGTTTGGTGCATCGTCTTGGGCACAACATGCCTGTGCCACGCAAATGACTACAGCTGTTGCCTTTTGGCTTCCGATTTCAAAGCCTCCAGCCCTCCTGGAAAGGGCAGTCACTCTCTTGCTTTGGAAGGCTAACAAACTCTACCATCCCCCGGGAGCTCTGGAGGTCAGGCTTTCATCCGGATGCCTTGACGGATCAGGCTGCCTCCCCCACCTTTCTCTTCTGTCCTTCTTTTCCTGGGGATTGTAGAAGGCCATAAAATGCTTTGATAATTAAGCAAGGAAAATTTCCACAACCCATAAAACATAAAAGGTAATACTAAGCCCAATTTAGCTTTCAAATGCCTTTCAAATAACCTGTATTTAACACATGGTAAAGGTGCTTGGTCGGTGCCCTTTAACAAACAAATCTCTGAGCCTGGTTTTTAGCGTTGTGTGTCCAGACCGGCTGTAGCCATTCAGAGAGCTTTCCTTGGTTCAGGTTTCCATTGTAAACTGCAATATGGGAACTAGCGGAGGTAAAATAAAGAGCTGACCTGAAACTTCACCCAAACCACAGACTGGACATAAATTGTTCTTCTGAAATTGGAAATAATTTTTGCTTGCTTGTATAATCTTTCTCAGCTAAGACTGCGAGAAACGTGGTAAAGGCTGGTACTTCCAGCAGACTTGGACAGAAATTTGCAAGTCTGGAAAAGTCTGGAGAATAGCCTGAGCTGTGTTTGGAGATGACAGGTGGCTTTTGGTAGAAACCATGTCAGATTAGTTTGCTTAGAAATTATAAGAAAGCATTCAAAGAAGAAGTCAGTGCTAACTGGTGAGCATTTCTTCAAAACTTAGAATGCAGGACAAATTCATAGAAACTGAGCATGGACTCCTTCAAATTTAAGCCACCATGTTTCACGTACCTCTGTCACGGGTGGAAATGGCCATCCTAAGATACTGTTTTATGGCTAGCCTATAACTGAATTGCAAGGTGCTCTTAATTTTTTTGGCCCATCACATTTTATGCATAAGGTAACGTTTGGCTTGTTCAACTTTACGTTGGCCCATGCTTGGTATGTGGTCACGTATCTGCACAGCAAGGAGCCATCATGAGCAGCTGCGGTCCCTGCGTCAATGTACAAAGGGGTCCAGCAGAAGCCAATGAAGCCCTCAAGAGGTAGAAGCAGCTCCAGGTATTTGGCCATCTCCTTCCATATGCTGAGCAACAGAAAAAAAACCAGCACGGCTAAAAACTCCTTTTTGCAGGTCCAGACAGTCTTTGTGGTCAGGAGGAAATTTACTTTGCAATGGGAATATCACTGTCAGGTTGGGATACTGTGGGCAGAGGGGATCAGCTGGTGATTTTAATCTTTATTTTTTAAGAGGCAGGCACCATATTTCTATGAGCTAGCAATCACCAGCCTTGGGCTGGGGAACGTGGGACTGTGGTAAGAAAATGAGAGCAATGGAGGAACAGAGGTCTGAGGCGAGGGAGCCAGATTAGGAGGATTAAGGAGAAAGGGGATATGGGGCCAGGAATTATGGATATTGAGATGGGGAAAAGACCTTGATGTTGACAAACTGCAAGTCTTTAACAGTTGATGTCCAATATAGTTGCAGGTCCCTGTATTTTTGTTTTTCTGACCAAGGAAAATCAGGAAATACTGGAAATTTTGCAACTGTCCAAATCAGAATTGTTCTGTGATAACCTTAATGAGCTATCTTTCACAGTAGCCCTTGTGATAACTTGTTCCTGTGCTGTCTAGTTAGAGGTTTGCAAGGCCAAATTAAGGTGCAGGTGTTAGTCTCTTAAGGTTTATGCTAAGATCTGGTATCGTTAGAGTCTTTTTACAGTACTTCTAATGCTAACTTGCTTCAGCTTTCCTCATTGCAGAGCTGGTGGCAGGCATTCTCAGTGGAGGCCAATGTTGTTTGTAAGGTAGAGTTTCACTCCCTCTGCTTTAGGATGACTAATCTGCCTACAATAATCATCCGTGCTATAACATCCTGGCCTGATAATTCACAGGCAAAATGCATTTGCCTCTGCCTTTAGAGTTCATTTTGTTATTTTAGGAAAGGTTATAGCACTGTCAGGATCAGCCCTTGCAATCTTACTGAGTTAGCGTTGTGTAAATTCCAGAAAGAGTGCACTTAATGGAAAGCCTAATTAACTCAGCTTTTAGTTAGACGATAATGACTGGACAAGATTGATACGTGAGTCGGACATTCATTTCCTGAAGCATTTCTAAAATTCTTATTCTGAGTAACCAACTTATGCTATTTCCCTAAAATCAACCAAAACAGTCTCTGACAAGTGCTAAATAATTACTATGATAGCTGCACCCATTTATTTCTTTTTTTAAGAAGCGGGTACCATATTTCTATGAACTAGCAACTGCCAACCAAATCTCTAGCTTTGCTTCAGTAAACCATCAGGTCTGGAAAATCTTCACACTAGGGAAAGTGTGTGTGTGTGAGAGATGATTGATCACTTTTTATTTCTTATTTTTTAAATTAAACATTAACAGAAATAAAGATTGTGCTTCAGGAGCACACTGAATGACTGTAACCCAAGGGAAAGCTAATGCCCCAAACAACTAGCAAAGCCAGCCAGCCAAGTTGAGTGATGCTTCTTACATGTATGTTCCTGCACAGCCATTTAGCCAGGGAGACTTTTGCTTTAAAGACTATTAAGTGACTTTGGGGGATAAATGCATTGCAGATGTGTTTTTTAATTAAAAAAAAAGAGGAGCTTTTTGCTGCAGTATGTTGAGGGACTGGAGGTTAAGACCTTTTACATCCTCTAATATAAGTTATTGCTTCATCTTAAAATGAACTTCATATGCTTCCAATGATCCTAGGTCATTTCCTCTAGACAGAAATCAGCATGGTGTCTAATATTCTAAGTGCGGGTAATTAAATGTAGGGCCAGGCACAACATAGTGAAAATTCAGTCCTAGTTAATTTTAAGGAGCAAGATGGTAAAGAATTTAATTGAACATAATATATTTCAAAAGGTTTGGAAATGAGTGTTGGATAAAAAGGAAATTGCAGTAAAATTGCATAAATTTTCTTTAAAGTTTTGTTAATAATGCCCTGCAGGTATAGTAGCTTAAATGTACCTGTGCACCTATATGGTTTACTTTTAGGTTTCACCTTCATATGGGAAATAACCTAAGTTATATTGTCACTGTCTGATATATGTCCCTTTCTCCTTGCACTGAAGACACTGCCAAGATTTCCCTGGATTTCTATGGTACTAAAATAAGACTATCATCTTCTCTTATGTAGTTGGAAAATACTGAGGTATTGGAGTGCTAGTTCAACAGAAATGCTGGTCCCAGACTCAGCTCTCTTGAGCTATCATCTGTATAAGCACCTTGATGGGTATTTACAGAAGACATACCTTCAGCCCAGGGAGGGTAATCTGTGGTTTCTCCTGTCCTTGGTGGAAAATAAGATTGCCCAGGAAGTTGATTCAAAATGTCTAAAATAAGCCCATGTTGTTAATCTTGCCTTCTGGAGAAGAATCTCTATTAGACATAGAGGCTTAATTTCCATTTCCCCCCACCTCAGCCCCCACTCTTGATCTCTGTCCTTGAGCAATGTAGAGAGCAGAGGTGGAGCTTATCAATAAATCAGCTATAACTTAGGAAAGGCAGGTATAATTGCCAATACCTAGGTTTTCTAATGTTATGAATTTTCATGAAGCGTCACAAATGTGTTTATTATGTTCATTGGTTAGAAACATTATATATCTGCTTCACTGATATGCGGAAAAAAAAAATATGGCTCAGATGTCACTTTACACTTTTCCTCTGAGTGTTTTCATCTGCCGAAAGCATAAACAGAGAGGGTCATTCAACAGAATTTCAGTATCACTCAGCTTTGATTAAAATCTTTGCTTACATTCTTTTTTTAAACAGATTTTTTTTATCTATGGAAAATCTTATGGAACTTTACAAGTGATATGCAACAGTACCATATTACAAGGTACGTTAAAATGTCACTGTCTCTCTAATTACCATGCAATCAAGAATCTTTCCCTAATTCACTAATAGAACCATAAAAGTGAAGATATTCTTTAACATAAAACTTAAATTAGAGGGGCGATTTGAAAAAAAGACTAGAGAAGGATGTTGTTAATTAAGCTTCCTTGCAATACTTACAAATGTATTCTTTAAAAGAGGGTTCGTTAATGTCTGTGCTGTAACAAACTTTTCATTTCATAAGTTCTTGAGTTAGAGATTTACCAGAGTGAAAATGCTGAGTAGCTGATAATTGGAGCATAAGGAATTGGCTGCTGCTGCAGCTCTGATCTCGGCTCGGCTCTGCTCCATGGTTTGAGAGAGATTCCATGTTTATGGCATGCTCGAGGCATGGTAACATTACAAGCTGCGCTCTGAGCAAGAGAAATGTTAAGAAATCCTTCTTCTGCCTGAGAATAAAACATGTTTGATTTGTCAGGGAAACCGAAGTCAAGATGATAATAGAGATGAATTGACAAAATGGTATGCCAATAAGGATAAACAGTTACAGGCTTGAAGCTGGGCTGCTGTTGCTCCAAGAGCACTCTAAAGCTGAGATTACTGCATCGCAGAAGCATATTACTGCAACAGTGTAGAAAGATAACATATCATTATCAGTTCAAATAAATTCTCTGGGTGGAGGAATAATTTTAGGCATTTTTCAAGTGATGTCATCTCCCAGGCTCTCTCATCTCTTCTAGGAAAATGGGCTGAAGTGTTGAGATACGTTGCCTGGGAACTTACATATCTCAGACCACAGATTTGAAAAGCTGACATCTGTGCTGTCTATCTACTCAGAGCAGAGAGGCTGCTCAGTGAGCTGAATTTGCAGGTCCCTCTTTGGTCCGTGTTTGAACAAAGCTCCTTTTTAAGACAGCATGTTTTTGACAAGGAAGAGGAGCAATAACTTTGGGGTTTGCTCCAGTGACATGCAAGTGCTTTGGAAATGCTACCTATGTAGTTTATAGGGTTCTGAGAGATTTTGGGAAAGGGCAATAAAAAGTCACTAAAAGCTTAGGTGAAATCCATGGAGAACAAAAAGATTCAAGCTTTGGAGACATTTAGTGAATAATTTTAAATTTGGAATTGGGTTTTGAAAACCTAAGGATATTTGGGGGCATTTTAGGTCACCAGAGGGTTTTTTCTTTTTTTTTTTTTTCCTTTTTCTTTTAGTTTGTAACATCCCAGCTTTGGTGGTGGACAGCTAGAAATAATAAAACTGGAGATAATGGCAATATGGTAACATAACAAACCCACAAACTACTAAAACTGATGAATTTCCTTTTATGAACTGTTCCTTGAGATTCATTTCAGCAAGACAGATTTCTGTGTGGGTTTTCTTTTGAATGGATAGAAATCATTATAAATGCTACAAACAGATTAGGCAGCCTGAAACAGCTGGAAAGCCTCTCACAAATGGTTCTGGTCAGCCTACAATTACAGGAGAAAATGTGTGACTCATCAGCTTAATTAAAATACCAGCAGATCTTTCATTTCTTTCATGTCTTTTTTGTGGGTTGAACCGAAGTGGTGAGACCTTGGAGTGCAGGTGCACATCCAACCTGAGTCCTTATTTTGCTTCAGCCAAAATCTAGACCCTTATCAGTATCACCCAGGTCACTCATCCTCTTACCTGATCCCCACTGGAAGGAAAATTGACCATATATCAGTCTGAGAACTAAACCTATTTTGATAAAGATGTGTTGAGGAAATGATTGGTGGTGTGTTGTCTCTCTTCACATGCTTCCATGCAGAGCAAAGCGCCTTCATATTGAGGCTTTACCCTGTTTTTCAGGTATCTTCTTCATTGATGCCAATGCAGATTTTAGAATGCTGGGAAACTATGATTAGCATCCTTCATCAGTTGCATTCACCTGGGTTGATAGCCCTGCACTGTGGATGACTAGTGATGCCGAAGCATCTTTTTTCCTGAAAAAAAAGTTACGTGCAACAGTGTAGTCAACAGCAAATGATCAACCAGTCTTATATAGGTAGAGCCTCCAAGTCTGTAAGAACTAGTGGTGGTTTATACTCTCAAAAGGTGAGTGTTTAGCTCAAATATTCTGTCTAGCATACATTTTGAGTTTACTCTTTCTGGTTGTTTAAAAGTGTTATTTATTGTGTTTGTTGGGTTTTTTAAAAATTATTTTTAATGAATTTCACTAAGTTCTTAGCATCATGCAGCATCTACTGTAAAACAGGCATAACTACTGTCCTGGTTTCAGCTGGGATAGAGTTAGTTTTCTTCTTGGTAGCCGGTATGGGGCTGTGTTTTGGGTTTAGGTTGAGAACAATGTCGATGATACACTGATGTTTTGGGTCTTGCTAAGTAGTGCTAAGTACTTGCTAAGTGGCGCTCACACTGGTCAAGGACTTTTCAGCTTCCCATGCTCTGCCAGGTGCACAAGAAGCTGGGAGGGGGCACAGCTGGGGCAGCTGACCCAGACTGGCCAAAGGGCTATTCCATACCATATGACGTCATGCTCAGTATATAAGCAGGGGAGTTGGCCGGGAGGGGGCTACGATTGCTGCTTGGGGGACGTGCTGGGCATCGGTCGGCGGGTGGTGAGCAATTGTACAGTGTACCGCTTGTTTTGTATTACTATCATACCATTATTATTTGTTATTATTATTATTGTTATTATTACTATTACTACTGTTCTACTTTTATTTTACTTTAGTTATTAAACTGTTCTTAACCCATGAGTTTTCCCCTTTTGCCCTTCCAATCCTCTTCCCCCATCCCACCGGTGGGGGGTGAGCGAGCGGCTGTGTGGTGCTTAGTTGCTGGCTGGGGTTAAACCATGACAACTACTTATTTTTATTCTATTTCTCTCAATGATATTCCTCTCAATTCTATTGAAAAGTTGTGTTGGATGAGAATTTGTAGAAGCACATGGCTTGTTATCTATGCCACACATTTTTTTTTTCTGCATAACTCTATCTTTTTTGTTGCTGTTCCAGTAATCTCAGCTGTTCTGATCTTTCTGTGAACAAGGATTGCAAAATTGGGCTCTCATTAATAGAGATCACACAAATAACAAAACAGATTTTAACCTTCCCTAATGTTTTGGACCAAACAGGGTGTGAGTTTTGATCCAGACCCATAAGTATCAAGAGAAGGAGTGCACACATGGGGATGGGATTACTGGGGTTCTCACCAGCTCTGTGCTGAAAGTATTCCTAGCGCGGGCTTCGTATTTATCCAGTTTCATCCCCAAATAATGAGTTTTGAATTCTGAAGTCTGAGCTGAAAATGTAATGGAAAGCTTATGAGAAGCTTGGTATGTGAAACAGAAATTCTTCTCCACTAATTTTTCTCTGCTGGGGGGTGGGGAAGAGGAAGAAGGAACTAAAGCCTGCAAAATGATCATGCAACACTTCAGAAGACAACTAAAATCTTGGCTTCAATAAAACCCTTTAAAAAAAATCAATCTGGCTTCAGGGAATCTCTTCCCATATTTTGTTAGGAAACTGGAAACTTAATGTAGACTTTAATTGATCCTGGTAACATTCTTCTGAAGATGTCTGGATAATGCTACACAATTACTTCAAATTTTAGGTTTTAAACTGCAATAGTTCACTTCAAAAAGAGGTGAACAATGCTGAATTGCCAGCCTCGCTCTGCAAAATCCCCTTCATTAACAAAACAAACCTGAAGGTAGCCTGACAGAAGTTTTTGTAAGGCTCTTCTTGGTTTTCTTTTACAGAGTTGGTAAAACTAATGATACAAACTGTCTGCAGTTAACTGTAGTGTCATATGATAATTCAGGTTGGTCTCAACTCCAACCTTCTGCTTGAAGCCAGATCAGCTCTGAGATCAGTCCAGGCTCCTCAGGAATATGGTCTTGAAAACCTCCGGGTGTGAAAAATGCATGTTATAGAGGGTTTTTTTTTGGGGTGGTGGTATTTTTACCTGTTGAGCAGGCACGTTGCCTTCCAGTGCACCTAAGGGAACTGATGAGTGTGATGCATAAAGTACTGGAAATGGTCCAGATTCCCAGCTCCTGAGGTGGAGAGAGGAGGGAGGGAGCCTACTGTAGCTTTTGGGTCTTGAAGGCTCTCTAATTGCAGCCTTGGTGCCATCCACCAGCCTGGGCCATCCTCTTGAGCGGTACAGCTCCTTTAAATCAGTGGAGTGGTACACAGTGGCATTAATGCTTTAGGATTATTATTATTATTCTTTATTTTCCTCTGGTCAGGCCTGTATTGTGTGAAAGGTACCTGAGAGAAAACTGCTCAGGAAATGAAGCATGGAGACGTCCTCTTCAAATGCTGTGACAAACGTGGGGTGAGAAGGGTACTGATGAGCACGGACACATCTGACCCACCCGCTGCTGCTGCCGATCTGGAGGGGTGCTGCAGGTCAGGGGTAGCACATGAGGAGAGGGACCAGTCCCAAGGGCTGCGGCATCTCACCACAGCACTTCTGGTTTCCCTTCAGTGTGGACTGAACACATCTTTGTACTGTTCCTGTAAGTGTTTGGAGCTCCTCACTGTTTCCCCAAACACAAGAAATGTTAAAAGTGATTAGTCAGGGACATATAATGAACTGTTAGAAATCTTCTCTGTGATGTGTTTGATTTCTTCTTTAATCAAAGCTGGATTCATATGTTGGTAATTGCTTTGATGTCCAGATCATATGATCACATCAGCCCCAGCTTTTGCTTAAAAATAAAAGTGGCTTTCTTGAAAACCATGAAAACATATTCCCAGAGTGACTTAATCCTGTTTTATTCAGGACTAAAGATTTAATGCTTTCAGATTCAAATGCTGACATGAATGCCTTGTCTCTTTCAATAAGCCACGTTTTGCTTTTGCTTTTTTTCTTTAAAATAGCCTAACCGAAGTTACTTCTAACTGTTCAGTCTACTTGTGTTTATGCAGCTTGGGGTATGTGATCTATGGAGCTGAGCAAATGCAAAGGTGACAGCTGACTTTTTAGGCTAATATTTAAACAGGGCAATGAATAATCTGAAAAGTAAGATAAATTTCTTAGACATTCTGCTTTTGGTGTAATTTGAATTTTTGTGGTCTCTTATTGCCAGCCTGAACTGAATCATTTGAGATTTGCCTGATGTCTTTCTGGCAGATATGCATCTGAAAATTTTTCATTGTTTTGATTTTTCTCTTGGAGTTTTGCTGCTAGTCAGTATTGGATTTTTACAGAGGAGGAACCTTGCTCCATAACAAGGTAGGGTACCACTTAGTTTAAGTGAGAGCAATGAAATACTGCTCTTGGGCTATATCTACTGCATCTGTAGTGAACATGCTCCACTCCATACAGTTCTGAGAATGGCCCAGAATGCAATAAGCTCCAGGTCAGTCTGCTGCTTCTTTACACAAAATGCTCTACAGGAAAGCTGAGGACAGCCCACCTGGTGTGTTCAGCCATGTATTGAGCTGCCAAAGAGGCTATTAGCAACATACTGGATCTCTAGATATCCTCCAGCACATGGTCCCTTCACAGTTCCAGAAAAAACCTTCTGATAAAGCATTTCATTTTGCTCCCACATTTGTTGCCTGGATGGAAAGTATGCCTATCCCCAGGTATAGCCCTTGCAGACCACTCAAAACCACAGTGCAGATAGTTATTGAAAATACTTACAGGGAATTCATTCATATACTGAATAAATGTGTCAGACAACATTGTAGTTTCTGCCCAATAACAGACACAGCTGTGGCTTTCATTCAGCAGTTTCTGGCAGATGCTGGAGTATACCATAAATTGTTATTCAATAGAGAAGGATTTGGCATATGAATTAAGGTGAGCAATTTTATAGCATTATCCAGAATGGATTTCCTAGTGCATGACATACTCCCTTAGGAATGTTTCCAAAAAGGCGGCTGCAAATTTTCCCTTAGTAAAATTTATCTGTGGTGGGGTCTGTTCATTTTCAGAGATTTTTATCTTCACAAGCAACTTCAAAACCCTATGAAAAATCCAGTTATTTACATAGATAAGACTCTGGAACAGTCCAAATTGTACTATCAGATTAATTTGTATTTAGATTGTGCCTTTCCAATGGCTCTGAAAGACATTACAAATACAAACTGGGTTTCACACTAGGACTGTAGAAACCTCTATTGCAACCTTTTGGTGTTGGCAAAATTAGAGATGCCATGACCCGTGAGCCCTTGCTTCCATGCCAAGATGCCCTGCAACTCAAGCAGCAGAAATTCTGCCCCTTCTAAAACAAAAGTCATTTTTGCTGATTAAAATGAATTGTTTTTTGCAGTATGTTGCTCCAGTGGACATTTTGTTGAACAGTTGACATCACTTGTGGTGCCAGCAAATATAAATCTGCTGTAACTGACTGTGAGCCTTTCCCGTGTTTGTAATTTAACTTGAAGAGATGATGTTTAAGTGGTAACTTATGGCTAGTATTTTCCATATTGGTATTCACTTTATCACTAAACCAGTGTCAGGGCACTGACTGTAGTAATTTTTTTTTTTTTTTTTTTAATATAGGGTGTGCAGTGCAATACATTGCAATAAGAAACCGTTACTACTGTGGTCTCTTGGGAAACTCCATTTGTCAAGCTGTAAAACGGAGATGCAGAACACGTTATCTGATAATTAATGGAGCAGCTGAGATTAAAAAAAAAAAAGAAAAAAAGGCTATAGAAGCACTGAAGAAAACTGGTTTAATCATACTCCTGCCTTACCTGAAAGTGGAAGTATGCAATATTTGGAGAAGCTGCATACAATTCATAACAGCATCAGTAATTTCATGTGCATATTGGGCCTAAGTCAGGCTTGGTGTTTTCCCAGTGCCTGCTCAACATGGCCTAAGCCATGTATAATGCTGTCAGCCAAATGTAAGAACTGGAAAGACAGTGGATGAAAAACATGCTTGGAAGGGCTTGGTTGCTGTTTGATTATATCCTATTTTAATTTCTTCTTGGCCTTTCTCCCCCCCCATTTCAGTAACTCCTTCAGGGATACCTTGTATGGTCCTGTTCACTCCATGTGATTGTTTGGAAAAGGACTTTTACTTGTACCTGACCAGAATCACCAAGCAGAGAGCTGAAAATGTGCCATGTCCCTGCACTGACCAACTATGCAACTGGTCTGGGTCACATGCAAGGACTACATCAGTGGAAAAAAAGCTCTGCCACACAAATGTTAATGAAAAACAGTTCTTCAGCATAAATACTGTTACACTGGGTCAGTGGAAGATTCAGCGAGACTAGTGTCCTCTCCCTGATGATGATCAGTCAGGTGCCCAGGGAAGAATATACTGGTAAGAGACTTAACCAGCAGCACTTTCCTGTATTTTATTTTCATCGTTTCTGGCAATTTGTGGCTGAAGTCCTTCCTGAGCCGAAGGCTCCTTTATCATTGTGTTTAAGCATCTTTTATGGACTTTTCCTCTACATGTTGGTCTCATTGCTCTTGGGACCCTTTTGCTTTTAGTCCCCATAATACTACGTGGCAAAGAGTTCCACAATTCTGTCACCTGCTGTGTGAACAAGGACTTCAGCAGCTTGTGTTAAATCTGTTGCTTGATGGCATCATGTAAAGTTTAACATTTCTCTGTTCACATTCTCTGTGCCCTTCAGAAATTGCAGATCCTTCATATTGTCTCTTACTGTCTCTTTTCCAGGCTGAAGAGACCTGGTTTGCTTAATTTTTTTTCCCTCATGGAGAAATTATTCTATACTTCCTCCTATCCTATTGATTTTTTTCTGTACCTCTTCTGTTCTAATATATCTCCTTTCAGTGACCAGCTCTGTCTGCATCAGTGAAGCCACAGACCGACCACAAGTTTATACCACTATAAACACATTGATAATGACATTTTATATTTCTAACTTCTCTATTCTTTTCCTATAAGTTTGGTAGCTTCTAATAAGTTAATGTTTTTAAAAGTCTACTTTTGTTACATATTCCCAGTTTCTTTCCTAGATATTTCTTGACTGATAATTAGGATAGAGTCCATCATTCTGCCTGTATAGTTAAGGTTATTCTTACTGACATATGTTACTTTATGTTTAATGGTGTGGACTACTATCTGACATCTTATTGTTTAGTCATGCAGCAATCTTTCTGTAACTCTATGCAGTACATTTTAATTTATATGATGCTGAGAAATTTTATATTATGAATAACCTTTACTCACTATTCAGCCTCTGCTACAGATCTGTTTTGGATAGCTTGAGAAGTGGAGATCACAGAGCAGATCTTTCTCCTTTGAGAGAGGCTGTTCATTTCAGCTTTTCTTTAAAAAAGGAAAAATTACTAATTATATATTAACTCCTGAGAGAATCTTTCTCCTTTTTCCATGACAACTTAGCTTCTTTACGTGTCTCTCAGTCTGTTAAAGGCTTTTTGGGAATCCAAATATAATATATCAAATGAATCATCCTATTCACATCTTTATTGGGGTCTTCAAAGAACTGCAATGCATCTAGGAGGTATGACAGCCCTCTCTAAAAACTACTTGTTTCTTCTCTGTTACGAGATATTTATGGGTATATCTACTATTAAGGTTCCAACCAATCTGCCTGACACAGAAACCTAACTAATGGTCTATAGTATCGTGTATTTTCTTGCTCCTGAGACCCGTTTAATAAGTTTTGTCATCTGTGCAGCCTTCCATTTTTCTGAGCTGGGAGCCCTTCAAAGCCATTGAGGTGATAAATCACATACTTAGGATTTTGTATATTAGTTCCTCTAGGACTGTTGGATGAATGGCATCTGGTCTTAGAGATTTGCTACTTTTTTATTGACCTACTCTAATCCCCTGCCACTGGCACTTCAGTTGGAGATTTCAAACTTGCTTCACACATAAAACCTCTCTGAGCTTTTTCTTATAAACACCAACTCAGATAATTCATCTAGCTTTTCTGATACAGCCTTGAACTCTCCTTTTACACCTCTGTCATGTATTAGTCACACTAACTCTGACAAAGCTCTTGTTGCTTCTGTGTTTGCAAGACTTTTGTGATTAACTAGGATGCCTGTAGCAAAATGTTTTCTGATGTATTATGTTTTTGCATTTAACATACAAACTTTTGTACCCTTTCAATTTTCTTTACTTGGACATGACCTCCACTTCTGAATAATGTCTTTCTACTTGTAAGAGCCTCCTTTAGTCTGACATTTAACAATGCTGGATTTTTTTGGTCCTGTTTGAAACTTTTAAAGACGTGGTACACATTTACTCTGAAACTCTGGTAAAATATTTTTAGATAGTCTCCTTGCTGACTTCAGGTGCTTTACCCTTCTAGCAACTTACCTCATTTTCCTTTTACTAACCTCTCCCACTTTTATGTAGTTTCTTAAGTGATAATGGAGTAGGTTTTCTCCCCGTTATTCCTACAAGGATCTTGAATTTGATTGTTATGATCATTAGCAATCATGGTGGCCCCTTGCAATAAATTTTGAACTGAGTCCTGTGGATTTCTTGGAACTAGGCCAAGAAGTGCTTCTCCTTCTGTCAGGTCTCTGGTTACTACATGAGACAGTCATTTATACCATGTAAAAATTAAACAAGTCAATTAGCTTTTTGCCTCACAACCCACTGTGTCACTTTTCTGGTTTGCATGGGTTTCCCATGTGTTTGCCCTCACGGCTTTTGTAATCAGCCTTAAAATGTCCTGGGCACCTTTTACTCCAGGGGGAATCCTGTGGCTGAGGCATCTGCTTTTTCATTTGCTTATAGACTGATTCCAAATTTACTATATTTCATTCTTCCATCAGTATGACTGCATTGGTCGCATATGGGTGATTTGTATTCTGATCCCACTGATTTTTCTTCCTTCTGTCGAAGTTTGGAAGTGATTTGAGAGTGATTTTAGTATAGATCTGGTTGTCTAATTTCATACATTAAGTTTAAATGAGCCTTTATTTACTTAGACTGTTTTTCAGGGTTTTCTCCTGGGGTTTCATTGCCTTTATCCCATACTTTCTTGCAGTGTGCTTTTGCAGAAGGATGTTATAGAGGCCCTGAATTATTATGGGAATTGCATACCTTAGGGAGACCTAGTTAACCAGGTGAGGATCTGCAGCTAGCTTGAGAAGGGAAGAAGAGAAAGGTACTGCGTGGAAGGAAGAAAAAGGGAAGAAGTTTAGCAGCTCCCCTCCCACCTTCTTCAGTCATCCACTGAGGATGAGGTGAATTCCCAGGACTCAGAGAGCAGAAGAGGTCTGCAAAAATTACAAGAGAAGAAGGGACTGGGAATGGTCTTTCTTGAAAAGAATTGCTTACTTAATGGTTTGATGTGGTTTTAATCCCATACCCTAAAAGGATAAGGGGCTCCAGGGACTGGTTTGTCTACGTGTTTAGGGAGTGAGAAAATCTGAATGCCTCAGTGGGGGACTGCAGCCATGAGAGGGCACAGCAGCCCGAGAAAACCACTAATAACAACCTATTCCTAAAAACATGTTCATTTGTTTGTTTTTTCTTCTAGGATCAAATGGGGCAATTGTTTCTGACTCAATAAAACTTCTCAGATTTTTTTTGATGCCATGTTTTATCCTTATGAAGTATTTATTCACTGAAATGAGCATGATCCACCAAGGTATGTCACGTTCTGGTGGGCTCCTGGGTTGCTTCTTGTCAGCTTGACCTCCTGGCTTCCTAACCAGCCACCTGGCTGATGATAGGAAATCAAAGAGCTCCAGAGAAGCCAGAGTCTCGGTTTCCATGGCTGAGCAGCTTCAGCATTTTAATGATGAAATTGCTTGTATATACCTGCTTTTCCCTGGTCTGCTGTGGATGTCTCGGTTTTCCCAAGGTGCATTGCTCTTTAACCCACCTCTGGCAGCCCAAGAAAACTTGGATGGCTTCAGGAAACTGACATGGGATTCCCCTTCCCTGAGGGGCTTCAACATTTCATTTTCCTCTTCCATTGTCAAGCCAAAACTCCAAGAACATTTTTTAATTTCCCATTGAATAGAAATTTTTGGGGTCTGGCACCCCTCATAGCCAGTTCTGCTGAGGATTCAAGAGGGAAACATACTGGCTGGCACATTTGAGGTTTGGAAGGCTTTTAGGAGGTAGGGAGAAGCGTTGCATCTGAAACCAGTATAGTATAGGCCTATCAACTGCATATGTGTGCCACTGCTGTTGCTATGGATCATTACGACAGGACACTGATACAGCCTAAACTGGGAAAGGTTGAGGGCTCTGTGTTGCTACTGCTTGTTTCCCACTTTCCAACTGCACTGATAAACTGGAGAGAAAGATCTGCCCATCACAGGGGAATATATTATACATCTCTAAAAAGAAAAAAAGTAAGAGAGAGAGGTTTCTTTTCTATTACCTTTTAATCTGTATGAGAAAGTATGGCCATCTACCTCGAGCAGCCTCCCCCCTGCCCCAGTATGTACACAAGCTGCAGAATCAGAGCAGTTGCAATAATGTTTTATTCCATTGTCCCACAAGGTTATCCCATGATTACAAAGCATATTGATTGTGTTTGAAAAATTGTTATAAACTGGACTTTTAAAGGCATGGGAGTTTTCATTAATTTGCCAGACTAGCTTACAGTGTCATTAGAAGTCAGTGCTAATATCTGTTCATCACAGTTCCTCTGTTGGCTACTTAGCTGAAATGTGCTGATATAGGAAAAACATTGACACAAAGAAGCAAAATCTCTCTCAAGTATGGAAAATTTCATTCTGTTTTCTGTGCGTATTTTCTTTTTTCCTTTTCTTTGGTAGTCAGGTAAATGTGGCATGGGAATGCATATGGAAAAATATCTGACCTAAAGAGGCACAATCAATTTGAATCAATGCTTCAGTCAGCGACTGCACAATAATTTGTCTGTGTTAGAAATAACCCCTAAGGTTCTTATGATTGAAAAAGTTTGGGGAAGAAGCTGATGTTTGTTCTTCTAGGCAGTTTACAACATTGTATTTATTTGACAAGACTATGTGGATGCTCTTTCTTCAGTTAAATTGGATGCTTTCTCCATCTGTTGTAAATGTGAGTCTTCCATACATGAAAACAGAAACAAGAAATTATGTATGTGAGTGTATATATATCTATAGCATTAAAAAAAAAAAAGCCATCCCTGCCAACTTTGGTAATTTTAGGAGTAGGCAGAATTCTTAAGACCAAGCTTCAGCTGTGATTTGTAGCTGAGCTTGATTGAACGCGACTTGATTTTGTGTCTTATCGCCAAAATCTGCCACTCTGACAGGGAGAGTGAATAGACTGAGAAAAGTGGTGTTTGCAAAAAGTACATTTAATGCACACGTTTTTTTTCATTCTTTGATTTTTCTTCCTCTCTTGCTCTAATTGTGCAAGTCTGTAATTTCCAATGATTATGATAAACTCATAGGAGGGGTTACGCTGTGGGTAGAATAACACTTGCTGCTATTTTGGAATTCAAGCTATTTCTATGAAGTACTAATATATTAAAATCAAGGTGTATGTGATGGTTTTACAGTGTCTTGGATCTATTTTCCCTTTGATATTAGGTGAGCTCTGAGAAGGTTAACAGAAACTTGAAATAAATGTGTATTTTAAAGGTGCTTTTTGTTCTCACGGGGCTTTTCTTGGGTGTGTGTCAGATGCTTTCAGTACTTTTAAAATAAAACACATTGGTTTTGAGAAGTGTAGAGTTCATTTCAGAGATATTAGAAGTGGTGTTATGGTCAGGCAGGAACAATTGTAGGTGTTGAAGGTGTTTTTAAAATTATAACCATAAGATTAGTGATTTTCTATTAAAAAAAATCCATTTATCAAAATATGTTTTTAAAGGAATACTTAAATCTTTTTAGTGAGCATAGGCCTCTGTTCTCCCTTCATAAAGGACCTTATTTTCTGTTTCAGCACCATGCAAAAAGCAAGGTTTACATTTTCATGGCATACGTTACTTCTGGACATTAGTCTGACATACTCCTCCCTCCCTAATTCCGTTTGTGATAAACTTGTCTTTTAAAATATGCTCTTCAACTCTCAAAAGTATGAAGCAACACGTCTTCAGGACCCCAGAGTCAGTAGTACAAGCACTGGCAGACCCTAGGAGTCATCCTTCTGAACTGAATGGAGATCTTCCAATTTTCAGTAATATTTGCCTTTTTTTTTTAAAAAAAAAAAGCTATTAGAAGGTTTAATATGGGTGAAGAGTATGAAGGAATTTTTTTTTTTTAATTTTTACCCCTTCTGCTCCCCACTTTTTTTTTCCTGAAAGTTCTCAACAAGTTTTTTTTTTCCCTTTAAAAATGTGTTTGCTATTATACGTTAATCATGGAAAAATGTACATGAATAATTCTTAGGAGAATATGTAAAATATGAAAACCAAGACATTTTTATTCTGTTGTGAATTGAACATACATACACTTTCCTTCTGTGATCATCCTCATTTCACTCTTGAAATCAACTATAGGTGTGAACAATTGCTGTTACAAATCTGAGTTTAATTTTCTGGGTGCATTCCATTTTCCTGCTGTTTCACTCAAAGTACGTGTATAAAATGAGCTCAGGAAGTATAGGAATGCCACTGAGGAGAACAAATTGGATTAATATTTGAATCTATTATTGAAAACATTAGGTTACTTCAAGTGGTGAGTGATGGTGTGTGGGGTAAGATGACTATTGACATCTTTCTCTGGTCACACTCCCTTCCTGCCCTTGATTTGTTTTTCTGGTTGAGAATAGAAATAATGAATTTCAGAGGGGAAATCAGTTTGTCTGGGTCTAAGAGACTACTGTAACGCTATGAAGAACGGCAGTACCAGACTGGTCCTAAGGTCCATCTTGCCCAATGCTGTCTCTATCAGTGATGACAAGCAGGCACAGTAGGACGAGTAGACACTGGGCAAATATCTTTAATATTACCTCCCCACTCCCAAATCCAATCCCAGCCCCTGTTTTCAGCTCAGGGACTTACTGATCCTGTCATGGTTTGTCTGTTCAGTAGCTCTGTATGGATCTTTTTGGCACCTTCTTCCCATCAACTTGTGCAAACTTCTTGCATTTGCAACGTCCTTCGACAAGGACAGCCTTACCATGGTTGCATGAAAAGCCATCTCCTTCTGTCTATTTTGAACTTGGTTTCTACTAGCTTCGTCTGAGTGCATGTGCTGCTTTGTGGCTGGGGAGAGAATGGACTGTTGGTCTCCCTCCACTTTCTCTGTGCTGTTTGTGACTTTGTAGACCTTGGCTGTAGGTGCTTTAAGTTCTCCCTCTTTCAGAGTGAAGAGACTCAGACTCCTTGGTTGTTCATCATATGGAAGCCCTTCCACACCTCTTGTCAGCCTCCTTGCACCTCTCTGAACCTTCTGCAATTTAAATGCTGTTCCCCTCCTCTCCAAAAGGACTGCACACAATTTGAAAGGTAAGTGTGAACCAAGGGTTGATACAACAGCACCAAAATCATTTTGCTTTGTTCTCTCTTCCTTTTCTGATTATTCCTGACATTTTCCCTTTGCTTTTATGGAACCATCTGTCATAACACCAAGGTCTTGCTCCAGAAGTAATTTAACTAACTAAATAACAGCTAACTGTTATTTCAGAAACCATCACCGCCTATGTGGATCTAGGATTGTCTTTCCCCACATGCATCACTTTACAGTTATACACAATGAATTTCAGCTGCTGTTTTATTGCCCAACCATTCAGTCTCATCGGACCCTTCTGTAATTCTTCACAGTCTGCTCACATCCCTATTCTTCTGCATAACTTCGTGTCATCAGCAGTCTTTACCTCACACCTCATCCCTTTTTCTAACAATGTCTGCATATATTAAATAGCTCATTTCTCAGCATCAGTGCCAGAAGAACTGAACTGTTGACCTCCCTCTGTTGTGAGAACTGACCACTTAGTCATACCCCATCTCCTGTCTTTTAATGAATTTATTCATGCAAGGACTCTCCTTATCCTATAGTCACTTAGCTTCCTCTGTCACCCCTAGCTAAGAGACCACAGAAATCTTGGTCTGTAGCTTCCCTTCTGTGAACCTAACTGTTACCTCCAGAGTGTCCATCTGTCACCGGTGTCACTGATGCCCAGGCAGATCACCATCGCACGCTCTTTCCCCAGGCTTCCTCAGATCCTGCCGAGGTTTCCGGTGAAATCTGCCACCTTTCTTCTTGTAAGGCAAGCTCCCCTGCGGTCCTCTCCAGGGTCACACCCCCCGTTGTTTATTTGCCTGATGACTGAATCTTCCACTGCTACAACCTGCTTCTTCCTATCTGGTCTTTGATCTTCCCCTTACTTTAACTTCCTTTGAAGAAATCTGTCCTTGAATGTAAGAATGTAGCTTCCAGGAATTTTCTGTTTGGTGAAGCTTTGTTTTGAAGGGGGAGAGGAAGGCCTCTTCTGTTGCTTCCTCTGGAGACCCTTCCCAAGAGCCAGGTGCTGCTCCGGAACACGCATCGAGCTCTTGCTGCGAGGGCTGGCAGCGTGCAAACTAAGATACGCTGCTTTGCAGGCATATGCTGACGAGAGGGTTTAAGACCTACATAAAATATTTTTATGAAACCATAAGATAAAAGGATAAACTCATCTCCAGACTTGGGTATTTCATGCTTCCACGTAGTTCTTCTGCACTCAGTTTCACTGTGTGTAAGGAAAATCTTCCCACACTTTGTACAGGAGACTTTCAAAGGTTGTGGTACTTCATTTGTACCTGTAGCCTGCTAATTTTCACCCAGCAACAATTCCAGTCTGTATACTTCAATGTGCGTGGCTTTTGTAACACAAAGGACTGTGATATATCTTGTCATTTCAGAAGAAACCTACTTGCTTCCAGGTACAAAAAGAAAGAGCAACTTAAGAACTGGATCTTTTCTTTCCTTCCCTTTTTGCACTAAATTTCCAAGGAGAACCTGATGGTGTTGCTTCATTGGGGTTGGCTGAAAAACGTGTTGCAAATAATCTTCTTGAGTCTCAGCCAAGTTATATAGATTTTTTTTTGAGCAGTGAGGAACAAATTGATTATTAAAATAGTACCTGGAAAAGCTTTGTTTTCTTTTTTTCTATACGCAATCCATCACTTTTATGTTTGTGCGTCAGATTGATATATATTACTGAGCAAACATATGAAAGCCTAAGAGATGCCAGCAAATAGCTGGTGGCTGTACACTATCTGGTCTGAACTGCTGCTGCTATGCAGCAGTGGTGATTTACAGCTTAGTTTGGATCTCTGGTGTAATCTATGAAATGAAAACTAGAAGTCAAGTAAGAAAATTGAGGAAATGTCTTTAATATGATGATTAAATTATTCAGCAGGTGCGTGTCAGATTTGCAGTGAAATATCTTTGAAATGATAAAGATGTGAAGGCTCTCTGATGCCCTGTGGGGGAGGTGGGGAAGAAGGAGGGCAGCCAGGCAGTTTGAGATGAAGCATGCATGCATGCTTCATTGTCAGCAAAGATACTTGGAGAGTTACATATCTGAGATGGAGTTCAACCGTTATTGACTTAACAGGAAGCAACTGTGCTTCTTATGAAGGCTGGAATAAAATCTAAACCATACCCAGACGCAGCTCTAAGCACAGAGGGGATGGCCTACATGACCTTTTTCCCAAGCGTGCTGACAAGTGGCTGTGACTGTCAATGCTCTTTATGGCTTGGAGAGCAACTATCAGTAGCTGCCTAGTCTTTTTGGAGCATAATCTAGGCTTTTGGAGCCATAGGGTCCTGCAGCCTGACAAATTTAGGGTTTTCTGTGGGTTTTTTTGTTGTTTTGTTTTGGGGCTGGCTTTGAAAGACAGTCTCTTTGTGCAGGGTCCGGTTGAAGACCCTAAACTATTCAGCTGTCCTGTGGATTACACAGGTGGGAAGAAGCAGGGAAGGGCTTGAAATTTTTCCCTTCTAATAAAAGAGGAAAACCAAAACAAAACGCGAGGGGAAGAAGCTGCTGGCTGGGTGCCACCCTGAATGGCCTTGTTGTTCTCCAGCTCTCTGGACCTAATTAAGCGACTCCATTTCTACAGGCAATGGCAAAGTCTGATGGCAGCAAGCAGAAGATCGCTAACACATGGGGCAGGCCTGTGATGTAGCTTTCTGGGATGAGAGATTGCAGTTGTGGGAGGAGGAGAGAAAGGATGAGAAGGGGCACGGGGAGTGGAGGGAAGGAGGTCCCTCTGCAGAGACAAAAGTGGCAGACACAGGAAGGAGTTTTGTTTCCTCCCAGAAACGCTGGGAAGAACCAGGGAGAGTTTGATTTCAAAGTCCAACAATGCAGCTATGGCATTTGTTTCCAATTCAGCAGGAATGAGCGTATGGTTTGAACAATTCTTTCGAGGTTCCTGGCAGGGGGAACATAACTCATCTCAGCTGGCTGTTTTAGGAGATCAAATGACACAAAAATTTTCACTCGAAGCCTAGGGTATCCTTCTGGCAGCCAGATACCATGCACATCTTCACAGATTCGCTATTTGCTCTAATGTGGACCAAGAGCTGCGTGCTGTGGAGAAAACTTCTTGCTTACAAAACAATCTTATTATTGCCAGATGTTGGCTCCCTGCCCGCTTTTACATAATTCAGGCTTTTCTTTGCTCAGGATGTTACAATTTAAAGGTGCTTTAGAAGTTTTATTTTAAAAGCCTTGATAATACTTTTTTCCTTATTCTTTTTTCCCCTTGCTCAGAGTGGCTCTTCTGCCAGCACATGCTGCAATCTGGTCTATGTGGTATACGTTAACGTGTACAACCAAGAACAGCAAAACTCCTTCTTAGCTCTACCTCTGGGTTGATTCAAACAAGAATAAAAATATCCGTAAGGCCATGCTGTCTGCATCCTGGTGACTCACACATACCAGATACAATGTGCATCTTTGTTTCAAATGCTGTACTACATAGTGAATATAGCATTTGCTTTTTTAAAATTGTTTTTTCTTTTTTTTTTTTTTAAATTTGAAACTTTAGGTAATGGATTATTGTGAGTGTCCAAAGACTGATAACAGATGCTTAAGTCAGGCAAGTGATATACCTCTCTAAGCAAGCTTTTCCATGTGGCTACTGGTGCTTTGCTCGTAGACTTCATCCTTCATCCACAGATCAAAAAACTGTCAAAGAAGTGTCATAATAAGCCTATGACATATTCCTTATTGAATCTGCAGTGGGTTACCCAAAGCACCAATGAGTAAAAATTATTTTTACAAGATCCTAGCAGGTTACCAGCAGAGTTAGAAATGGGGTGCTTCAGTTCTGCCTCTGAGCTTTTTGCTTTACTTGCTTCAGAGACAGGACCTGCATGGCTTGCCTAATTGCAGTCTGGCCACCTAAAATGTGTAGATCTAGGTGAGGCTGATTCTCAAGGCTCCTTTTATTGCCAGTGAAGAGAGAAGGACAACTTCAAGTGCCAGCTTATCCCATTTGAAGGGAGGCAGGCCAAATGGGAAAACCTCCAGAGGTCTCTGTATGGTGTTATAGGAGGAACTAAGGCAGCTCACTTACAGCTGAGCTTCTTGGTAGCTCGTGCCATGCACATGCTTGACACAATTGTTTGTGCCTAGCTAATGACTTCAGTTGTCCATTTACCTGGAGAACAGACCCTAATTTCTTTTATTGTACAGTATACTTGTTTTACCTCCTATTCTATAGCCAGGAAATTCAACAGTGCTTAGAAAATTGTAGTGATGTACTTGAAGGAAATCATCCAACAAATCAACACTGTACATCTAAGATTCTCCTCTACTTCTACACCAATATCAGGATAATACAAGTTTGAAAAGGGTAACTGTAAGCCCGTTATTTCACTCTGTCTTTGGAGAAGCAATATTGAAAATCACAGGGTAATCCTAACAGAAGTCCAGTTATGTGAGCTGGTGATGAAATATTCTTCCCCCACTACCCTTCATATTTAGGGTTTTGAATTAATCAGTCTTACTGGGAAATCAGTTCCAGTGTACTTTACCATGCAAGTTCACAATTTCCCGGTGACATCTAAAGCACTTTAAAAAAAAGCCAACAAAACGCCCTCCCATGCTTCGAATAAACACCATTGTCAGTAATAGAATAAACAAATGATGGCAATAGTTGTAGGAAAAAAAAAGTGATAATAAGAAGTTATTGTCATTTGGGGACTGAGAGCTAGTTTATATTTTACCTATTTACTGTATTTTTTTTCTTTGGTTTTACTCGATGGATAGGATTTATTTCACAAAACACTGGCCTGAAAACATCATAGTGATTAGAGCAATATGAGTGATATGAGTGTCTTGGACAAATAGAATAAAACTTTCTCCCTTTTAGTGGACAAGTAGCTGAAATGTATAGAAAAATCTGCCTTTTTTTTTTCTTTTTTTTAAAAGGTTGTGAGCTAAGAGAAATCTGTTTACCCAAAATGGGACTTTTGTTCTGTGCTTTCTTATTGCTGTGCCCATTATTAGGATCTCTGGAGGCCACCGTTTGTGGCTAGCAGTAAGGACTACACACTTAATTCACTTCTGAGCATTTCTCTTTCCCATATGTGAAAGCATAATTTTTCTCTCTGTTGGAGTCTCAGCTCTAACATAAGAGTTTAAAATGTTTCTCCTGCTTCTGAGTCTGATTTCCTTGGCCAATATTAATTATGTGTTGTGCTGGGACTTGTACGATCAGATGTTGCCCTTTATTTGCCAGTTGGGGTAAAGACTCACTGGGTTGTTATGCTTCCTCGAGGAGCTAGTTGGTAATAAGATCTGGTTGAAATTAGGCATTTTTATCTCCTTAGATACATCAGTATTTGGAAATCCATTTTGGTTTGACTTAAAATGAAAACACATTGTTTAAGATTTCATGCAAAACAAATTGTTTCAGAAAATTAGGATGTATAAATAAGCGATCATTTGTTTTGAAAAGCAAGCATTTCAAAACAGATTAAACATAGTGTTTTGAGTTTCTTTCAATATTTTTTCCATAATAGAGGGAAGATTTGTCTGAGATGTCATGATATAGTGTATGAATAATATAAAAAAAACCCTCCCAAAACAAAATTCCCTTAAAATCAGAAAGTTTTCTGAAATAAAAAAGTCATTATGTTTCTTTTTTAAAAGTGTTCTCACTGGAATCAATGCATTTTTCAAAATGCCTCACTTCAAAAGCAAACATTTTGAAAACATTTGGGTGAATGCAGTTGGCAAGAGCTTGTTTTCTGGGACAGATACTGCTCAGAAATGCAAGAGGCAAACACAACCTCATTGACCAGCTGCTCTCTGCTGCTGAAGAACTATTGAATCAAACATTTTATTTTTTTTTTCTTTCCACAAACTTTGTTGTTTTTCAACAGAGAAGTAAAGACATGTTGCAGCAGGCACTCGTTTGGCTGTTGCACTGAAAACATAAGAACAGCAGAATGAAGTCTGCCAGTCTTTTTTTTCCCCTGGGCTCTCTGTTCCCCAAATCTAACTGTGCATACTGTCTGCGTGAGGGTGTGCATGAACCCACATGCACATGGAGGGAATTGCAACTCTGTCACATTATCTGGAGCGTGCATTTCCCACCAGGTGGTGCTAATGGAAGAATCTCAGCCATGCTGGTAAATCCATGTGTATATATATAATTGAGAAAAGGGACACAGAATACCATTTAAGATGAGCTGGGGACTAACTAGCTTTGAGCTTCAAACATGTCACTTCTAGCCCGTGATATTAAAATTCAGTCCATGCATTGCTACAGGAGGACATCTATGCAATGTTCTCACACAAATGATGGGCATCAGTTATTCTCTGATGAAGAAACTGTGCAGAAAAACCAGCCCTTATTTTAATAATATCTTCTTTTTTTCATCCACTTTCAAGATTGTTCAATAGTTCATGACGTTGCTTTCCAGAAATATAGAGTAGCAGATCGAAGGAGGAGGGAAGGGAACAAATAGTTCTGGGTTTTATTATTGAACACCCATTTGACTTGAGTAGATCCTTTAGTTTTACTGCATCCCCAGTCATAACATGCATGTAATAATGACTAGCAATTTCTAGTGTATTTGTAAGATCACACTAATACTGTTGGGATTATTTGATTAAAGGATCTTTAGAAATGCAAAGTGTCATCATACAGAAAAACAATCAGTTAAAATTGCATAAGCTTGCTTTATTTTATCATTAGAGTAAAACAATACACTGAAATATAAGCTTCTGTTCAAAGGATCATTTTAAACAACATTTCTGAAAAAGCCTTCAGGTTTGGAGTTTTCCAAAATGATCAGCGCTTTCCTGTCACTGGAGCCACAAGTGAATCTCTCATGAGTCAGGCAAATGCGGAGTGATTTTTCAACATCCCATTCCAAATACTTGCTCGATCACTTCCCAAACCACAACAGAGCTGAAAAAAAAAAAAAAATTCACAGAATTTGTTGAGGAGAAAGCCTTAACCAGCTTTCACACCCTAAAATCTACTAATTAGGGTGGTTTTTGTTCCTGAAGATGAGAACAGAAGATACGAATGATGTTACTGTCAGCTATTTTTAGTGTATGGTGGTCCCTATGATACAGGGCAAAAGTATTGCAAGCTCTGTCAACAGCATCTTTTTACAAGAAAGAAGTGGAATTTTTTCTTTGGTGCCCCTGAGTAGCAAACTGCCTGTGCGACATGCAAATACTGTGATGGATCTGAAAGGAAAGCATGTAATTACACTGGGCATGGCTGGGCCAATTCCTTCCAAATCAGGAAACTGTGTGGCTGGGTGCTGGATCAAGGATCACTGGATAACGCAGGCACTCTCAGAGCACTCTTCATAGATAGCTAGTTCTTTACTGTTTGTAGGTTGACAAAAGAGCAAAAGCCCCTCAGCTGACAGGTAAACTGAGCAATGATGAATCTCAGTAGCAATGAATCTCCCATGCCCTATCTTTTTCTACTGTCTTTGGAGATGGCAATCTCCTTTCACAAGGGCTGTTTTCTTCTAAAACAGACAGATCTCCTGTGAATCTTGGAAGAAATGATAGGGATCTTGGTGCAGGGTATAAAGAGGTATCACAGCTTCGGAGATTATAAAGGAGGAACTGGTAAGGGGATTGGTCTGCCTAAAAGCAAATGTTTACCTTTTGGGCATCTACAACAGAAACTAGTCGTCCATGCTCCTTTAGAGTCACTTCTGGAAACAGGCACTTTCTAGAGCACAGCCCACATTTTTTTCAGATGTCCCTCTTAGGGTGAGATGACTCATAAGTCAACTGCCTACACAGGGGCTGATGAATCCCACCCTTTCCACTACTGACTCCAACACATATTCCAAACACGCAGATAAAAGTCATGCGTGCTGCCTCCCTCTTGGCAACGTGCAAGCTCTCCCCCACAGAGCTGCTTGCAGAGAGGAATCAGGGACAGTGTATCCTCTTGGTTTGTTCTCCAGCCACTTGCTGTTAGCAGTTCCTCTCACTCTTCCATACCCTGATACCTCAGGGATTTCCAGACCATCCAGAAAATAGGCAGAATGGACAGAAAACATATCAGTCAATGAAGATAGTTTAATGTGAGTAGAAGGAAAGGTTGCCTGAGGCTGAGCGCCCCTGACCACCGAAGTATGTCTTAGCTGCTGAAGCTGATCCACTTCAGTGCAACTCTGGGGCAGTCTGGCAGGGCTGTTTGCCTCATTCACAATTTGACATAATCAGGCCTCCTGAAGGATTCGTCTCCCCCAGTGGAAAGCATAAATATGTAAGCAGAAACTATCAGCGCCTGTGTGGGGGGTCTCAAAGTAATAAGGAATCGTGCTGGTCCAGATGGTATAACCCTGAATCTGATAACTGCAGTGGGAATGTATTCAGTTTCTTTGGATTAGATTGGACTATTTTCTTCATTAAAAATAATGATACAGTGGTTCATTCCTTTTGTTTTCAAACTAAGCAGTAAATTTTGTCTGAATACATGTGTGTGTGAGAGATGTTATCCTTGTTCAAAGTTTAAGAGAAGTCTGACTTGAGGCAGATATATAGACAACCCCCTGGATTACTGTCTTCACTGCTAGAACCAGGCTCTGGTGTTGGTAATTGATGTAGCAAACTGACTGAAGCTGATACAGAAGAGAAGAACAAAAAAAATCACAACTCCAGACACTTTGAGTAACACCCAGCCTAGTCATTTGTGCTCTCTTTCTCTCAGTAGGATTTGGCTTTTAAAGAGGGATTGCACTGAACAGCTAGCATTCCCTGCTGCTGAGGAGCAAATTATTTAATCAGGGAGGCGGCTGGTGAACTGTGACTGAAATGATGAAGGGCTGGAGGAACTTTCTTAATCATGTAGCAAGGCATTCTCCTAAGAGAAGCAGTAAGTAAAATCTTGCATCAAGATCAATAATTTCAGTTTGATCTTTTCTTCACCTTCCCAAGAGACTTTCACTCTCCTGTGACTTTCTGGGATGGTGTGCCCAGACCTCATCCAGACAAAGAGTCAGGACTCAGCAAGGGTGCACTCTAGGATCTGAGTGGGAAGTACTCTTGGATCCCACAGTCTAGATGTAGCTTCAGGAAAGATTTCCTTTCCCCTTGTTTTTGTTTTTTGTTTTTTGTTTGTTCCCCCCCTTCTTTCTCCTTTTTGCGTCTTGTGAACTCTGAATTGAATTGCTGCAACTTACTTATGTGAGCACTTCTGCTTGGTATAAGTGACCAGTGGGGGGAATGTGGTGTGTTGATCTCACAACAATCTTTGAAGGAGGAAACACTTATCTTAGAAACCATTCTAATTTCACACTAATTGTACGCAAGTGCAGTTTTGCCAGTGCCAGTGGAGCTGCAAGAACAGGCTTCGTCTTGCCAGTGAAAACCCTTAATAAGAAGGCAGCTTTAGATGGGGATGTTTTCAGCTAGGGTGGCATGGAAAAAACTAACAGAAGGCAAGAGCTGACCAAGTAGATTACTGAGTTTCTCAGCTCCTCTATGATGGGTGCAGGAAGACTGAAGTTAGAGAAAAAGAGTTATTTTGAACTTATTGCAGGAGAGTTAATTGTGCTCAGGATGCAGTAGCGCAAAAATATTCTAGGAAACACAGCTGGGGCTGGCAAGCTCTTAGATTCAGTTCAAACCATAAGGTCTGGAGGTGTTCCTCTCATAGCTGTGTCTGGGAGAGGTTTGCTTGTGTTCAGGGATCCATTCTCTTTGAAACCAAGACCTTCTCATTCATTTTACTGCACCAGTATTGAACTGGAAGCTCCTATGATTTGCTCATGCCCAAGTTACTAAAACACTGGCAGCTTTTTTTCCCAGTGCATGTTTAATGTGGGCAGATAAAGCCAAGCCAGGGCAAGCAGCAAAACTGAGGAGGATTCTTCATTTACATTTTATTTCCTTACTACAATCTGAAGAATAACATAGATCATGCTGCTTTTTTGTGATAAAGAGAAAACAGTGCAAGGACCTGGCAGCTAAAGTTTTGAAATAGCCATTTAAAAACAAAACAAGAGCAACCCCACAACCCAATTTTTGCTGGATAGCATCCACAGCCCTCCAATCAACCTTATATGTTGTGGGCTATGCATCATACATGGTAAAAATATCTAGCTCTGCTTTCCTCACTTGTGTTCCCAGACAGCTGGAGGCTGGATAATAGTATGCCATTAAATACAATAATAACTCCCAGCAGTGCCAACATAGAGCCATGTGTTCTAAAGAAGAAAAATTAGAGTGCTTAAATGTTTTAAAACATTTATCTTTTGGATGGAGAAAAAAATGATCCCTTTTAAGTAGCACTGACTGTCGTGTTCTCCAACCAGAATAAACAGACAGGATGTTCTGGCACAGGAAGCTGAAAGTAAATTTGATCTTTGGTGTAATAAAATTAACAAGTTAAAAGCTTATTCTGCTATTATTTCTAATAGATTAGTGGCATCTTGAGCTATAGATGGCAAAGTGTGATTAAACAAACAAAACCCCCAGTTGATACAAACCCATGGATAGAAATGATGACAGAGCTCCTAGATCTAGGGTAGAGCTTCTTCTTCGAAATCTGATCTTCCACCTTTTACTTATTATTTTTTCACTGAAACATGTTTACACTGTGTAAGCAAGGGCAAATTTATCTGTTATGCATGCAATGGCTGAGGAAAATCAGCCAGTGTCATTGCAGAATGCTTTCCTAAATATCTCACAGCTATGTCAAAGCATACTTAACAGTCTAAACAACCACATGCTTTAAAAAAGCACATTGGAAAACTGCCACCTTCCCCATGGATTTTTGTTCTATCAGAAACACAGCCAGATTCAATTATAACCACTTAGATTTTTACTAATTCCAGGAAAACCGTAATTGGTATAAATGCTGTGTTCTTCGAGGAAAAAAAGATGACTTGAGCATAACTATTTTTTACTTAGACTTAAAACCTAGATAAAAGCAAAAGCCTGCAGGGTGTTTTGACAACAAAAAGCATTTCTTCTAATTAAGATTGCCATATACAAAGCAACTTTTCACAATTTTCTCTTCTTTTTCCCTAGCAAAAAAAAAAAAAATAACCGAAACAGCTCAAAGTTAATCCAGTTTGAAAATCTAAGAAATTATTTTTTTCTTAGTTGAACCACCCCCTTCCCCCCAATTAAGCAGTTTGACCCACTTTCATTCGAATGTGTAAAGCATAAGTCAACAGTGGGGAAATAATGATTAAATCCTCATTTTATCACAAACTTTTGGGCTTGGATAACAAGAGTTTCCCATCTGCTACTGCAGAGAGGGGCCAGAAAGGGGGAAAGCAACTGAAAGAATGTGTTGCACAAGGGTCTGCTTTCCCAGTCAGTTGACCCATGCCTGGTTGCAGGGTTGAAAGGATCACAGACCCAGTCAAAACAGTAAAAGAAAGAGTGGTCTTCACAACTGTAACCATTACGGAGCAGTTTGTCTTTCCTCAAAGATGCAGCCTGGGGTACTGCAGCGGCGTGTGGCCAGGTGGGATGTAAGGCTTTCCTCCATATGCCTTGCCCTAGTTTCCCTCCTAGGAAACCTGGGCATGGGTAGGAGATGCTTTGTCCTGGCCGATTCCCAGCTGGGATAGCTGGGGGGACTAGTACACAAGATGCACCCTAAAAGAGAAATCCTGGTTTGGTCAAAAGGCCTACCAAAAGTACCTAAAGATACTTGCCACTTGCAGCCTGGCTTTGTAGGGAGCAGCAATGTGGACTTGGGGCAGACACTGGGGGAAGCGCTCTGATCACCATAGCAAAGGCTCAGTGCTAATGTTACCTTGCTCACTTCCCAAATTCATGGTTACACCATTGCTCTGTGGGCTCCTTCAGAAAGCCCTGTTCATAGGAAATGTGCCTGTGTGTTTGCTGAGAGGCACTTGGGTTTTTTAGGGTATGAAGGGAATTACCCCTCTGGTTTCTCAGCCTGTGGAGCTACCAGCCAGTCTTACACTTGGAATTCCATGTGCTCTCTCGCTGAGTGTGAAAAAAGTGCTTTGACCTAGAAAGACTTTCTCTTCTTGCGCCCACAGCCTTGATTGTATCTTCAGCAGTTGATACAAGAATCTGAGCTAGAGTATCATGAAGTGCAAATGATGGGATTTGTGAGTGGGCATTAGAAGTGCTGTGTTTGTTATTTATGAGTTAATAACACTATTCTTATAAATGATGTATGGATGACTGGTTGCTTGGCAGAAACATGGCCCAAAAGCCAAACCTGCAAATGGGATAAAGTTACAAGGAGTAGTTCTATTTCTGTGGCTGAAGCAATGTGCTTTTCTGTGAACTTGGTTGCAAAGTACCTCTACACACAGTATATTTCTGCACTTTGTGAAAGATTAAAATTCCCCAGTGGTCCAGTTTCTTTCTGCATAGAACAAACACACTCATTGTGTGGTCCACACATATGCCAAACTTACCTGAATATAAGTTGAAACCTACATTTTTGTTTGGTTTTTGCAGGCAACTAGTATTCTCCTGTCAGTTATCTGAGTTAATATTTTTCAGTTTCATTTTCTATGTAAGAATTTTATATCATGCAATGTAGTATTTGTTCTCCAGAAAGCTGAGCCAAAAGTCTTAGTGAAGTAAAGAAATTGTTGAGGAAAAACCTGAATGAAAACAATTTCTCTCACTATTTTATTCTTTCTGCTCTCATTTATCATTTCTAGAGGTAGGTTCATCGACAGATTTCTAGAAATCTGTCTTAAGAGTTGTATTGCTCTGTTCATGCCCTTGTAATGCTTTTCAGAAGCGCTTTAGTATGAGTGAACCAACAAACATTTTTTTTCTTTCTCTCTCACTTTCTGATAGTTTCTCAGAAGCAATTTTCACAAGTCATCTTACTGATTTTACCTGGGTATATTGAGCGGCAGTGATCAAAGTTTATATCACATATGCATATTGTAATGTTTGTCTATGAACGTCTTAGAGTTGTCTCAAGTGATTCAGATTCATATCTTACATATTTTCTAAAAAATATGTTGGCCTGAAAATTGTTTCTGTATTTATTATTATTTATTATTTAGAAACTTGCAACCATGGCTTAGACAAATCACCCAAAAGTTGCAGAGGACTTTTGCTGTTTCTTCAAGCACCAGGTTTAAATCTAGACATTATTTATAGCAGGGCAAGATTTCTCTTGATGAAAGAAAATGTGATTTTCCAGCTGGGACTGAATATGTTTGCTAATGTGCTGGCTTTGGCTGGGGTAGAGTTAATTTTCTTCATAGCAGCTAGTACAGGGCTACATTTTGGATTTGTGCTGGAAATAGTGTTGATAATACAGGGATGTTTTAGTTACTGCTGAGCAGTGCTTACACAGAGTCAAGGCCTTTTCTGCTTCTCACACCACCCCACCAGCGAATTGGCTGGGGGTGCACAAGAAGTTGGGAGGGGACACAGCTGGGACAGCTGACCCCAACTGACCAAAGGGCTATTCCATACCATATGACGTCATGCTCAGCATATAAAGCTGGGGAAAGAGGAGGAAGGGGGGACGTTCAGAGTGATGGCGTTTGTCTTTCCAAGTAACGGTCATGCATGATGGAGCCCTGCTTTCCTGGAGATAGCTGAACACCTACCTGCCTGCTGATAGGAAGTAGTGAATGAATTCCTTGTTTTGCTTTGCTTGTGCACGCGGCTTTTGCTTTCCCTATTAAACTGTCTTTATCTCAACCCATGAGTTTTCTCACTTTTACTCTTCCGATTCTCTCCCCCATCCCACCAGGGGGGAGTGAGCGAGCTGCTATGTGGTGCTTAGTTGCCAGCTGGGGTTAAACCATGACAGCTAACTACTGCATGCCTTCTCCTGGTGAGACAGGCCCAGTTCCAGTACTATTTCTGTAGACAATAGTCCTATTGCATCTGCCTGTAGGGGCTAAACCTTTCACAGACAAAAATGCCATTCAAACAAATGTTTTTTTGTTTATGGAAATTCAGTCACTTGTGTGTGTAATTGTTAGTTCTAGCTATGTATGCAGAAAGAAAAATTTGTACATGAGAAAAGGCCAGAGTTTAAAAATCAAACATTAGGCTTTATCTATAATAGCAGATAGTATTTCCTTGTATTGCAAGGAAATAAGACATACTTGGAGTATATGTGTGTGTCTGTGTGTAAGGCACTTCTCTTTTTCTCTCTCTTCCTCTCTGCAAATTTTGGGTCCATTGGCCAATTTCAAAACAGTTACGAAACAGGTCAAAGTGATTGACTTTAAATTCTGTACATATGAGTGTCTGGCTAAGGAGATCCTGCTGTGATCCTCACTGAGGCATCAGCACAACCTTACTCCTCCTTTCAAGGTATATCAGTTCAGGGGAATATCTCCTCAGGAGAGAGACTGAAAGAACAGCTCAGTCGGAGGAAAAACTCTGATTTTCACTTGTACGTTTTTAAATGTCAGAAAAGTCACTTGGAGATCCCAAACCAGAGGGAAAACCAGCTTTTTTGTTCTGGAATTTGTGATATTGCTCATTACTATGTTGCTCAGCCTGTTGGGCTATTTAGGAATAAAGAAACCCTGGGAGAATGGGATGCACAGAGGAGCAGTTACCCTTCAGCCAACATGTGGGAGCCCTGGTCAGAGCAGGGATGCTGACGGTTCTTTCCCACCATGACCACAGTCCTCTAAGGTGTCAACATATACAAATAAAAGGAGAGCTGCAATTCCCTGTGTCAAACGAATTATCTGAAATACACATATGATTTTTGCTGGAAGTGGTTGTGCTGTAAGGGAATATAATGATTGATTTTTTAACAGACTAGAATTCCTTTTCAGGTAAGAATTTCTCGTCAGAACTGAAACCCCAAAACGTTAAGGACCATATCTCCAGCTGGGATGTGCTTTTCTTTGCAGTTAAGTTCTCCAGTTCTTTCTGTCCTTCTTGTCCCCCAGTGCAGGCCCTCAAGCAGGGGAACTGGACTTGCCAATGGTGCCTGAACTGCAACATCCAGTTACATATTCACTTATTTTTTCTTTTAGGGACACCTATAAGAACCCCTTAACTTGTTATGAGAATATTAAAGCAGGTATGTCTCAGTCCTGTTTTTTACAGAGCTACCTCTGAGTCACCATTGGAAAGGAGCGTGACCATGGTTAATTTAAGGCACTGACACTACTGTTTCTTTGTACAGCTAGTATCTGTTTTCCTCACCCTGTCCCTCTGAATGTCTCGGTTGATCGGTGGTGCCATCCAGTGATTTGGGAGTGCTGCACCCAGCCGAGGCTGCTTTGTATGAGACTTGCCCCTGTAAAAGTCACTGAAATTACACTGTGTAGACAGGCATCCAGGCCCCAGGGAGAGCAAAACGTACGCTTTTTAACACGGGATATTGCTGCTAACTGCTAAATCTAGGCCATGTACTACTTCTATCTCCTATGGGAAGTGGCTGTGAGGCCACGACTACAGAAGATATGCCCTTTCCACTTCACAAGGTCCCCAGAACCGCCATGCCCCACAGCCAACCCCTCCAAGGTGCTTCCAGCTCCGTTCATCACTGCAGGGGCACTCGCTGTTTTAGTAATAGGGACTAATAGGAAGTACCATATCAGACTTTTACTGTTTCTTTGCTGTCATTTCTGAACTGTGGCCGAGGACGGTCGAGGTGAGGTCATAGCAACAGCCTCCTCTGATGGGAAGTTTTTGGAGAGACATCATGGAGAATAAGCAAATATCAGTTTAAACTGTGCCAGCCATTAGACAGTGACTGAAGGGGCTGAAAGACCCTAAAGGCTTTTGGAACCACATTGTGAGGAAAATAATGACTGTGCTATGAAAATAAAGAGAATATTCCAGCTCTTGCACATTTCTGGCAGATTTTCATTCAGATGCAAAAGAAAAACAATTCTGCCTACCCTGAACTTCCTGAAAAAACCTCTGCTTCTTAGCACCTCCTGTGAACTCTCATTGCAAGGAGCCAAAGTGAACTCAGCACAAAAAGATTCAAATATCCCCCCTGTCATGATTAAGTGAGACACCACATCCAAGGGGGAAAATATGCCTCTCGGCCATTTCCCCTAGACTGTAAATGCCTTACATCTCCTCTTTAGTCCTCTGAGCATGTCTTCGGTGTTAACACCTATTAATGGTTATGGGGCATTGGCATAATTTTTAATAAGGTATCAGACCAGAGCAGTGCTAGAAAATCTACCTTGGAGAACCATGTCTGGGTCAACATAACTCTGGACTCTTCCGAGTGAACCCTCTGGGGATGGAAGACAAAGTGTCTTTGTTTTATTCTTTATGGAGAAAGCCTTTGGAAGATTGAATCCATCATTTTAGGACTAGCTCTAGCTTGTGAACTCCCCTTACCAATTTCTTCCTCAATTCATGTGAATTAAGCCTAAGCCCATGTAGTTCTAATGCTAGTATTTTTATTCTACATTTTTTATTGAGTGGATTTTACAGTGGATTTGCTGTATCTGACTGAATTAATCATTTTCAGATTTAGAGAAGTCTGTTTTGAAAGACCAGGGAAATAGCATGTCCAAAATGATATAGTTGGTTTTTAATTGAGGTCTAACTTCTTGCTACAACTGGAAGAAACTGGTGTTGCCAGGACCTGCTAATATTGGTACTGCATGCTTTTGACAACATGAAAGGACTGGGCATAACTTTCACTAATTGAATTATCTTTGTCCTCATTGATATTCAGGACATTTTGGTAGCTGGGCCATTCCTTCCCTGTGCACACTTGAATACAGAAGTGATAAAACAACAGGTTGAACTTAAAGCACTGCAAATATAAGTATGAGGGTAAAATTTGCAGGCTAGGAATAAAAGGATAGGACCGATGAGGGTCTAATAAAAAGTCTCAGCCACCTTTATGTGATCCATCCATATGTTCAAACACATTTTTTTTTTTGCGGGTGGTGGGGCTTATTTTGGTTAAAAGATTCAGGAAATAAGATTCCTCCATGCAGTTTTATTCATGAGCAGCTCCTCATTTGGTGTCTGACTTTCAAACTACACTGGGCAGACTTTCTTAAACTCACAGGTTGCATAGTATTTCCTAATAGGAGGGGTGTAACTCCCTCAGATGAGTTTGTCAGTGGGAATGCTCACATCAGTAACTGAGGTTACTCTTTAAAATATCCTTTTCAAAAAAAATATTGCTGACTCTGAACTTGTCCATTGGAATATTTCCCAGAAAGTTAACAATATATGTCCAGAAACATAAAAGAAACACAGTGTGTTTGATTGGGTGTTTTCAGAAAAGGTTTACAATAGCTGCTCTCTAATGCTTGTGGTGATCTAATGTTTTACCTGATGGTGTTGCTTTTGGGAAGACAGTAAAGCCAAGGCTCTTCATAAAGTGGAGGTTTCCCTTGTGGATTAACCTAGTGCTTACTCATGGGCACAGGCTTTAGTTCTGGTACTTCTCAGACTGCTTAAGCCAAAACTTACAGTAAATGACCCAGAAACTCCTTTCCCTGCAGTGTAACTACCCTGAACTGAGAACCATTCTGGACCCAGCATTGTTGAGACTGTGAAGTCCCCTCCCAAACAATCCCAAAATGTCAGCCCTCCATAACCGTTTCAGGATAGACACTCACATAAATGGCATAACCTCTTTTGAGATTAGAGATTAGAAATTAAAAACCACCCTTTCCACAGGAAAAAAGTCACAAGCTCTGTGAACTAGAGGAAGCTTCTTGATGTAGGTTAGAGCTCCTGTTTTGGGCAGAGATCTCAACAATGGAAGTTCTGTCTGTAAAAAAGAAAAAGGATGAAAACATAAAGAGTCGTATCTCTAAAGTATTATCATTTGTACAACTAGATTGGCTGTACTAAAGGGCCTGAAGAGAATCATTAAGTTCAGCTGCTTGCTTTTATTATTTTCCATGAAAATAGTAAAATAAAAAGATAATGGGAAACTCTGCCAGCTGTACATTTACAAAATGTTTGCAGTTAGTTCTGTGTCTCCCATGCCTTGATTCTATAAAATCCTATTTCCAATTTGTTTAAACCTTCATACCTTAAAATAAGAAGTACTAGTCAATTCAAGTATCTGACAAATAGCACGGATTCCTATTCCCATTAAAAGTCACCCAGCTGGAATAAAAATGCCCCACTGCTTGCCAAATCAACACCATCACAGCTCAGAGATAAAATTGTAACTGAATATTCTCACAGGCACAATGAAACTGTCCTGAAATGCTCCCTGCTCACAGAAAGTTGGGTAAAAGTTACTTAGGTCTTAGTAGTCAATGTTAAAGTTTCTGCTTCCAAGGTTTTTTTTTCACTCCTTGCTTCCTTCTCTTGGAGGTTTGTCTAATGCATTTCTCTGTTTGGGTACATCATATAAAATCACACAATTCCTTAATAAGGAATTACTTTCTTGCTACCAAGAAATTGCACTTGACATTTGGGCAACCAGTCATCAAACACTAACCCATGGCATTTTGATTTATGGATCCCATAGGCTGTAATCAACTTGTTGCACATGGTAGCACTGGAATGCTGTCCCTTTTTAGAAGTAATAACTTCACCCATGGAAAGTCATTATGTCTATGGCAGCTCAGAGGTAGAAACTGGGAGGTCAAAGATTATTGGAAAGACACCTCCAAAGAAGGTCTCCACTTTTTCTTTCCCTTTAAAATGTTTTTGAAAGCCCATAAAATTGTGTGGCTTTTGCCAAATGACCTGTGAAATAACCATGCACAGCTGTGGTTGTAAGAAACATTACGTACCACTGCTGGCACTCACATTGATCTGATGAAATCTTTTTAATGTGAAATCATCAAGCCTTTGAAAAGATGAACCCGTGCATCATGAAAGAGCATGACACACATTTTGGAGGAACAAAGGATCCCTGCCATCAACAGCAGCAACTATTGAAAATAAGGAATATAGAATAGGTTTCTGGAAATGTATCTGAAATTGCAGATGATCTGCTTTGGGGATTACTCTGGCATAGCAACAGAAAGTCACATGCATAACATAGAATCTCTCTTGCTGGAAGAAACGCTGTATAGAAACGTTGATCCAACTTATGCTGCGGAGAGGACCAAATTATAGTTTAAATTGTGGCTTGGTAGATTCTGATGTATATTTAGGACTCATTTATACCCCTTTTTGTATCAGAAGCTCAAGATGTGAATGAAAGGTTTATACAAATAGTAAGGCTGAATTGTGGAGGCTGTTTACTTACTAAACCATATTGTACTTCTTTTTTATTTGTTCGTTGTGTCAGAACTATGAGTGGGAGACTGTATCCCTTGAGAGGAGAGTTGATATTTTTGATGCTCTTTCCTCCTTTTTCTTTCTCTGTGTTTTTCCATTGTCTTTTTGATCTCTTCTTTTTGCAGCTTTTCTAATCAGCAGTAATGTGTTACCGGCTCCATGGTTGTTTTTTTGATGGAACTAATGCCATTGTCTGACACTGATCAGCTACATCAATAATAAAGGTGAATGTTTGACATCTTGTTGTCTGAGGTTCATGTTACCAGCTTGAAGACATAAGCAGAAAAATGGAAGAAGCTCAGCTGATCTGCTGGCCTCAGCTTATTTTTTGTTTGCCTCAAGAAAGTTACCTTCATGAACATCTTTTGTTCTTTTAAACTCTTCTAAAGCATGGAGTGTTAGATTCTACAGTGCATTAAATGTGCCTAGCATGTCACACATAAGCACAGCACATGGTTCTACTTATTAACCTTATCAATAGAAGAGAGTGGAAAGCAAGCCTTGCGCACAACACCAGTGCAGATGGCCACCCTCAGATGAATTCACTGCCAGGCTGTTACCAAGTACCTCACAACTATTTGCTCTTGTGCCGCGCCCCTGGGACTTGCTGGCAGTGGTCTGAAGATGCCTTTCTGATTTTCAGGTTTAAAACTGGAAAGTGGTAGCTAATGTTTTCCTATACATGTAGTGAATCTGGGAGCTGCCTTTCTTCTGGTTTCTTTTTTGCCAGTGTGCTTACCAGCTGGCAGAAAATGTACTTGCTCACTGTTTGAGAGGTGGTATGGAATGTGTTATAAACTCCCCAAACTCGAATAGAGCTCAGAATGGTGGGCTCCTCATGTGGTGAGACAGCAGAGAAAGACAGACATGCACAAACACCGATCTCTTTCCGTGCTGTCTGCCTGTGACTTACAGGATCCCGGCCATGAGCTGGGATTCAAACCAGAGTTTAGGGGTTAATAGGCTAGAAAGGATGATCGGGTCCAGTTTTGCCTTCCAGATCATGGGATGGTAAATTTGCAGAGGTTTGACTCAGAAACAGAGCACCTTTCTTTTATTTGGATCTTTCCTGAGAGCTGTGAAGTAGAGAGTGCTTTCCTTTCTGATCCCTGGGGAGCATGTGATAAGGAGCATAGCCCCATGTGTCTCCTTGTCTTCCAAAGGCAGAGAGGGAACAGCAGATCTCCTCTTGGACCTACCGCCTCCAAAAAACTATGACTTTAGGAACTTTATCCCATGATGTCCTCATTCTAGAAGGCAAATCTTGGAGGCCAGCCCCAAGAGCACAGTGCTCTGCGGGATGGTCTTGCTGCTTTACAGCAGCTTCTCTGGGAATGAAATAAAGCAGCATAGCAGGTGTCCTGTTGGAGTATCCATGGTAAGCCCAGAACTATTTTGAAGCAAACATACAGAAAGCCTTAGTGATTGCCACAACATAGTCACATGGAGGTTGTAATGCTTTCTCCATGCTTCTAGTCTGATGACAGTGAGTTTTGGATATACACCAATAATTTCTGGTACTTGCAGGCTGTCTACCAAAGCAAGTTGACATATTAGGTCAGCTGGATTCTGTTGCCTCTGAAGCAGAAATCCTGTGTAGCCCTCACTAGTTGCTGGAGTAAAGTGGTTGTAAGCAAAATCTGCATAAAATTTTTTGAATTTACTTTTCTTTTGACTGAGCTCTACATTCATTTAAAGGCATGTTATCTTGTTTTAAAGATATTGATGGATGCTCTCTCCTGGTACTTGTCTCTTGTTCTTCTCTTTCTCTCACCTCTTAAATTGATATCATTTCTAGGTGGCTAGTCCTGGGAAGTGCTTAAATACAGGAATACTCCTACCTAAACATGTGTGTGAGTAAATAATGACCACACAATTCTCACATCCAAAAAAATAATTTAAATTAAGTTGTTTGGAACTTAAAAAAGAGTCCAGGGCTCACAGTTTCAGGCATCAAGACAAAGCTGTTTCACTTCAGCTACCGACCTTCACTCTGTTGGCCATCCTGGAGCTCTTCAGCCAGGACTGAGCCTCTCTCTTTTGTAGGGAAATCTCCATTAGTAGCTTTGGCAGCATTTGCGCACACGTTGCCAGTGTAGCATCCCTATTGCTGTCACTGGGATCTTGGCCAGGCTGGGCAGTACAGGATACAGTCCTTTGTGGTGGTAGTTGTGGTGGTGGCTTAGGAAATCACAACTTCTCTGAAGAACTGGTTTCAGACCTGGAGTCTGGCCCTTCCTCTGGGAGCTTTGGGCCATGCTCAGATCCCCGTCATAGCACCTTGCCCTGTGCTGTGTGGATGTAAAAAGCATTGGAGATTTTAGCCCTGCTGAAGATGGGTTTTGAAACATGTTTTGTTGATAAAAGTGTCAATAGGAAAGTAGCTGCTGCCATCCTGGTTTCTCACCGTTCATGGGTTAAACTGCTGGTGATTTGCATTCTCCCTCCCAAGCCAACTCTTTATCACTTCATAAGGTCAGTAATAAAGAGGTAAATGAAGGACACTTCACACAAATCACCATATTTCTCATCAGATGAATCTGTGCTCTATACTAGCCCATCTTATTCTGAGAGCTTTTTATTTTATGCTATTGTTTAATAAGATATAGAGTGGGAGTCTGGCACGTGGCATCTCCCCGAATCCCTCACTGGGTTTTGAGAGCAGGGCTGCCCCCCTTCTCTGAGGACTCAGCAGGTCATGCTGTTGTAGCTTCACCAAGCAGTGGGGATATTCCTCGGCAGAAGAGTCCCAGTCCAGGTACTGCTTGTGCCTTCACCTACTGGCAGCTGAAAACAAAATGGCAGTTTATTTCTATTTGGAAGGTGCTTTGAGAAGCACTCAAAGTTGTATAGAAAATCAAACTGCTCATTGCCATCAAGCAGCACATCCAGTTTAATTGAAAATTTGCTGGATTATTACCAGAAAGACTGGCCAAATTATCAAATTCCTGGTTCGTGGGAAATTCTGACATTTGATTTTGTTCTGATTTGGAACAAAACCAGTTATTGCGAAATTACCCACAAAACAGAAGTTTATAGGGAAAAAATAGGAATAGGAAACAATGACGCATGGTATTTCCAAAATAAAATATGTTCCCCAGGACGTGCTTCTTTCCAGCCTTGCTGCTGCCTCTTACGGAGCAGCACGTTGAGCCAAGGCTGGGGCTGGGAGCTTACACTTTGGAACTGCTGACTTCAGCCAGGTCTCCCAGCACTACCAGGCTCCCAGTTCAGTGGCAGCAAGCCTACAATCCCTGTGTCCCAAGGAGCCCACCAGGCTAGATGGTAGGAAGCCAGGCAGTTTTCCAGTGGAAAACTACCTGTGGTTTGATGTCAGTTCATTGAAACAGATATGTTTTAACATGAAACTTTCTGGCTCTGACAAATCACTGTTTTCCAGTGAAATGACATGTCGTCAGAAATCTCATGACCGGCTCTAATTGCCACTTTGATGACCAAAATCTTTATTGACCAGAATCCCATAACTTCCTGGCAATCACCAAATATCTTGAGCGGAAAAATAAACAAAAAAAGAGAGCATATTTCATTTTGTACTCAATAACTGTGAAATTTGCAGGGCTGTTTCTGGCCGAGCATGTTATGAAGAAAGTTCCTGCCTTCAGGGCAGCAGTGGTGGGGACACACAGGCCTCCATTTCAACCTTATCACTGCTGCATTAACTTACAACCGCCCAAGAAGCATCGTGTTCCTACCTCTGAGGAGAAGACAATGGCCTCATTGCCCAACGAGGCACGTTGTCCAGGTCTAATTAGAAACAGGAACTCGCTCACTAGAGCGCTATTTATTCTTGTTCTCACAGCCCAAGATTTCAATAGCCTTTTTCATTGTTTTTATTATTATAACAGAGAAGGCTGTTTATTGTGTTTTCTACTATACGAGTATTTGTACACACAGACTTCCCGCTCCTAATGAAACGGAGCCTCCTAAAACAATAATAAAAAATAACAATAACCTCACTCAAGAGTGAAATAATTGCGGCCAGAATCATACTTCAGTGAAAATGTTCCCCCCTTCTGAACGTGCCGCCAGAGACTTTCTGTGGTCTGACAGTCTCCATGGCAGGGAGAGGACTTCTCTCCTTAGGCAGCAGAGTGCCTGGGCCCTTTCTGGGACTGCTCTTGGATGGATTCTCTCCTCTGAGAGCTGAATTTCTCCCTTGCTCTAAGCTCACCTCCATTTTGGGCAGCCGTGGGTGTGGGTGGGTGTGGCAGAGGCAGGCTGGTGGCAGCTGTGGCTGGGTCCCCCTGCTCAGACACCTGCAGCTCTGAGGAGCGGTGGTGCTGCAGAAGGAACATTGAATGGGAAGGACTACGGAGAGAGTCGTAGGGGTACAAACCCAGATTTTGTATCCAGAAACATAAAGTTTTTCCTCCTGATTTTTATCAGGGATCTAGAAACATGAACTCCCAGGATTTTGGGAGCAAATGATACCTTTTCCTTCACCCAGATTTTGCTCTTCCAGTTTCCTTGCTTTCCAGATTAAAAACTGACTTCACCCTCAAATCTAAAACAATCCATCTCCAGATCTGAGCTCATTGAATGAAACTTGTGTCTCAGGAGAGCATCTCAATCTTTTGCCAATATGTCTAATGCCACTTTTCTGTTCCAGAAATGTTGGCATCTGCCAAGATTTCTTTCTAAACCTGTTCTTAAGAGTTGAAAATGCTCCGGGCTGAAGACCACTTGCTAGATACAGGCCAGTACTGAAAACAGCTTACAACCACATTATTTTCCAAGGAGCTCATCAAGACAAGAACAAAAGAAGCAAAATTCCTCTTAGAGTTCCCAGCGGTAGCCTCAGCATTTTGGCAAGGATATGTACAGACCACAGTAGCACAATGTAGCAGTGTGTGAGGGCAGATTTGTTACTGGAATTAGTCTAATCACAGCCATAAAAGTGGTCAAGTCATTCTGCTTTGTAGTCATTCTGCTTCCAGTACTCCAAGTGTGTCTCACACATCTATAAGGGCTCAGTGTTCAGGGAGGTGTTGCTTCATCTAACCGACTTTTGTGTGGGTATGGGGTGAAGCAGCTCCATCACTCCTATGCCTCCTCTGGAGTACCTGTTTCCCCAGTAGGAAGGCATCTGATTTGTGCTTCTCTGTGACAGAGGAGATCCTGCGTTTGCTTTCTCTGTTCCTGCAAGGACTAGACCCAAACTAAATCTCACCAAAGCCAACTCCTGCTATTTTATCTTCAGGGGACTTTCCAGCAGCAGCTTCATCATCTTGGCATGGGTATGTACAGCTCATGGGACCATAACCAGCTTCTGGGCATAAAGGCACAGAGCTCTACTCTTCTGGGCATGGATGGAGTCAAGAGACTGAATGAACCATCCACCTCTTGGTGCATTATCTTCCATGCTCCGTCTGCCTCTGCATCAGAAGAGACAGAAGAAAATCTTGTAAGACCATTTTCCTCAGACTGTTTCTGCAAGAAGGCATGGGGAATGCAGAGGGGTATTTGTTGCCTGACCCCTTGCAGAGGTGTTCCCATGGGTGGGTAGCCAGTGCCTAGTCTGCGTGAAGGTGCAGTGTTACTGACTGGTTGCATCCCAGTCTGAAAATAATTTCTGTTACATTTGTTTCTGATGCTTTGTTAGGAAGATGTGCTGCTGGTGAGAGACTTTCCAGACTACAGTAAAGTTTCATTTTTCTTTCATGCTCTGCTTATGTTGTGAGCAGCCTCTCAACTATGCAATGGGTGTTGGCACAGACACATGAAGCGCCTTCCTTTCCCTTAACTGAGAGAGTCATAGGTGAGGCCACATGGGGAAGGAGGATTGATGAAGACATGTGTGCAACGTAGGGTGATTCTTTTGCCACACTGCTAGCCACCGTGCAGCACAGTAGCCTTTCTCACACTTTGGGATATGACACATGATAGGACTTTGTCGGTAGGCCTCTCATGCTTCCTGGGATGGGAAAGCAGCCCTTGGTGCCTGCGGTGAGCCACGACTCCTCTCTGAGGGACAAAGCCGGGCTTCCCTGCCATGTTGCGGTGGCACACTTGGGTCCAACCTTGTAATGAGCTCTGGGAGCTGATAAGGACACTGATGTTCAATGGGCTGGTGGGCCCTAAGCAGCAGCTCTGATAGGGAGCCAAACCCCTCTTGTAAACACTATAAATCCAGATTTAGAATTTGCCCAGTGAAATCCTCATTTGGCTGTGTGAAAAGGTGGTTTCCTAACTCTAACATGGTGATTATCACATCCACAAAAACCCTGCTAAACTCCCACTGAGTGGAAACCAGGTACCTGAAGGTGCCTTTCTGATCTGGTCTTTACTGCCACATTTCGGGGCGGGGGGGAGGGGAGTCCTATGGAATAAGGTGCAAAGTAATGGTTGTCAACTTGTGTTTAACTTTGAATGTTACTGCAAAACCTGATGAACCAGAAATAACCCTTAAGAAAGGGTTGGTTTGGTTTCATTTAGGATTGCTTAAGATCATTGAGGATTATAGTCTTTGTCTCCATTTCTGTAGATAAAACTCCTGACAATAACAAGATTGACTGGAAATTAGAGTGCCTTCTATGTATATGTATGCTGGGATTGATATATCTGTGTAATGACTGACAGTCCTCCTCGTTTCTGAAGACTAGAAGGCTGGTGTATGTTACATCAGCTGTGTGCAGTCAGTCGGTTGCATTGTTCAGCGCTGTGTTATTAATTCAGGCCAAAACATGCTGAAAAGAACCTAAAAACTCCTGTGTATTTAAATGTGCTTTAGGTTGGAGCGCACGTGACAGTTTCTCTGGACATCTCACTAAGTAGCTTTCAGAGAACTGTGTAGCAGTGGAGTCTACATTGATATTGTTGTCAAAGGTGGGTCTGGCCTCTGGGACTGTGGGGTCCATCCCCACCAGGCTGTTATAGCCCTCAGAAGAATCCTCCTGAGCCTTGTTTCCCTCCTGTGCCAGACATGCTGGCAACCAGCCTGGTATCACCACCCATGGCCAAGAAGGAACCTGCATCTGCCATCAGTGGGGTCCCCACCATCTAAAGAGCCTTTGGGCTACACCACCTCTGTGCGGGCTCCCCCATCCAGGAGTTCTGAGTAGCTGTGGAAGGGGGTCTGGCTTCTGTATCTTCTCTTGAACGGGCTCTGAAGGCAAAGGGGTTTATGTGGATACACACAAAACCGGTCCTCAGTGATCAAGTATTGCGCTCTGCTCTGAGATTACGCTAGTGCCCCAGGTGCCATGGGACATGAAGGTTGTGAGTTGGCTTTAAACTAAAGGCTTCTCAGATGGAGTCAATACATGGTGTGGGATGTCAGATTTGTTTAGTTTTCTCCAATAAAACAATCCTTTTTCCTTTTAATCTAGAAAGGCCATCCATTACGAGTTGCAGGATTGTGCTATATGTCTTGGGAAAACAAAACAGCCCTTTAAAGAGGGATTCGCTGACAAGTGCTGAAAGTCTTGGGTTCACTCTATGGAAAAAGTCAGACTGATTCTCTGCTCAAAAGTTAATTGGTATAAATGATAGAGGAACCAGCCTCTTTTCTCAGCCTTATATTTCCAAATATCTCCTGGAGCCAAATCAAGACACTGCACAATGGATGCTTAAACACACTTGTCCCTATTCCCCCCTTGCTAGAAGCAATGTCTGGAATACAGGTTGTAAATCAGGTCCTACAGTGATTGATCCATGTGCCAGCAAGTGAAGCGTAAAAATAGCAGTATGGTTGAAAGGACATAAAAAAAGGGAAAACAGACCATTATTATTTCTGAGCTCAAGGGAAAGAGTAGTTCAGTCTGACATGCCAGCCAAGTCTGAGTAGCCCTGGCCTGTCTAAAAAGCACAGACAACTGCTTTGCTCTCTCCTCCGCAGCTGTGTGCCCCCTGCAAACAAGGAGCCGGCCCCATTTTCTGGCCTGTGAACCTGGCACCCAGAGGTCTGATTCCTTTCAGGAACTTCTCTTTTACCTCTTTGTGTGCTCTAAATCAACTCCTGTGTTTCTCTGGCTGTGAAATAACATATTGGCAGGGCGAATTGCATCTTTGCTCTCTCTGATGCCTTCATAAAAGCTGCTGACATGCCAGCCATATGTTTGAAACACTTTTCCCCCCTTATCTTCTGCTGGGGGGAACATTTCTGTGGATTGCATAGTATTACTAGATGTAGAAAATTCATAGATTAACTATTCTGACAGCTTAATTGGGAGTCAGAAGGTTCTGTCCTGTTAATATTTAAATAACAAGAACTGCTGCTCCAGCAGGAAAGAGCTACAACAGAATAGCAATATTTTCACTAAAATAAGAAGGTGAAAATAGAGATAGGAAGGGAAAATCTCCTGCTAACTCATTTTGTCATTCATTAAAATGAAATAGTGATTAATAATAAGCATCTCAGTATCTTAAATCTCTTGCAGGACTCATCTAGCCACCATTATCATATTACAAAGGAGCACTGTGTAGAACTGAAACAAGAAGAACGACACTTCAGACTCAAAGTGTCTTTAAATATTGTCCATATACTTAAAATAATCTTCAGGTATGGATGGGAAAAAGTAGTAATTAAATAGTTTGGTAACCATTACTGTCTGCACAGAGTGTAGCTGTTTCTTTCCCAGGAGGCAGTTTCACCATTTCCTTTCTTTTGTTGCATATGCCTGGAAAACCCCAGTAAACCTCCTGACCACCATAACATGCACATGTGCATGCACACATGCATGCACGCACATACACAGAGTCTATTTTATATATATATAAACCACAAAGTATTGAGGGATTTGTTGTCACAGGGTTCTGTCGTTACTCAGGTGGCTCTGGTGCTGTTGTGTTCACTGTTAAAAAAATGCTTTTGTTTCTGAACAAAAATTTTGTTTCTCTGAATGTTAAGATCATGTCATTTTCAATGTACTACTCTAGAGGTATTTTCTAATGACTATGCTCTTACTTCTCTGAGTGTGGTTTAGCTCCAGGATAACAGTTTGGATGCGTCCTCTTTGGCCAGAGCATCTGTGGTAGAAATGACATTGTCTACCAGGCAGTGAAGGAGCTTTTTCTTGGCTTAGTCTGTTTTGCCATGCATATGCTTTAATTGAGCCAGTCTCCATCTTAATTGAAATAATCCTCAGCAAGGCAAAAGTTAAGGCAATTAGAAAATACATCAAAATGTTAGTACCCAAGCCTTTGTGGGTGCCTGTCAGCAGTAGTATAACAAACCCAAACAAAGTCTTGAGTAACATACAACTCAAAGCATGACAAAAATCTACAGTATTCTTATAGGCTTCTTCATTTGCTGAAAACATGGGTCTTTTCTGTCACATTTAACTTCAAAGAAGTTTTAATGTCGTGTGGACGCTTAGTTCAATTTAGGAGTGTCTTGCTTCAGTTTATTTTAAACCCATTCAGCCTTGGGGCTGAGATACTTGGTCACATTACAGCCATTCAATAAGCTATCTTTCAGTAGTTGAGTCTGCAGTGAGGCTGAGTCAAGTTGAAAGAGGATTAGGCCTGCCTTTGCTCTGGAGTACGCAAACGCATTTTGATAGTTACACCAGCTTGTCTCTTGAAGGGAAAGAAAGAGGTAAGACTGTGTGTCTAAAGGCACAGCAGTATGCCTTTGCTGTGGTCCAGGTTAAGAGATAACCGCTCCCTGCCTTCCTATAGCCTGCTCCATTGCTGTCCATCCCCTCACCTTGCAGTCTGTGTAGCTTGTTCTCTCGTTGCTCTTAAATGGGTCCTGTAAAATGATGTGATCTGGAGATGGCTTCCCCCTCAACACACACTTTTTAATCCACCTCAGATGATCAGCAGCTGGAGCCTGCACCTTGTACTAACCCCTTGATGTAAACCTCTTGGACACTGTTTTATGCAGCCATTTGTGGATTATCTAGCTCAGACCTTAATTTCAATAGATGCAGCTTTATTAAGCTGTCAAGCCCAGGTAGTAAGGTTACTTTCTTACCATGTCCAAGCAAGCAGTATCTTGGTGTCAGGACTTAGCTTATCCAGGGATCATTTTGACAGCTGAAGCGATGACCTGAATAGACTCTGAAATGCCAGCTAAACCCTCTGTTTATGCTTTTTTTCTTCATTGATACAATATTTTTCCTTTCCATGCTGATGCAAGTCCATGTATCACATTTAGTTTCTGTAAAATGCAAGCAGATGATGTGAGCTAAGGACTTGATGAAAAATCTAAGGCTTCATGAGACACCCGAGGACCAGTGAGCAGATCTATGGGCAACAAAAAATGAGATGCCTGCAGGCACTAAGGAAAAAAATACAAGCCTGACAGTATTTATCTAAGTGCTTCAGATTGGTCACTGTACCAAGGACAGTCCAGCTGAAGAAGAAAGCAAAGGATGTTGGAACAAGTTGGAGAAATGAAAACAGGCCAGTACCTTCATCATGTGGATAAGGGGCATCCCCCTTATAGGCCGCTCAGAAAGGGGAGGTATACATAAGCATAACAGTTTTACTTTCTGTGTACATTAGCCCAGGTCACTCAGAAAAGAAAGTCTTAACTCATTCCCATCACCGTATGTCTATTACCACTTGGTACCTTATGCTAGGAACACTTTCTGCAACTGTGCCCACGGTCCAAGATTTCATGGGTGTCTTTGCTGATGGAGGTACCTACACTTGAGATGCTCAAAAGCTCTATCCACCGTGCCCCTGCTTCTGCTCTCCATGCTGCTGCTTAGCCCACTGCAGTGAGGAAGAGATGGAGAAGAGGGATGTGACAGAAGTGGAAGTCGCTCTTCTAAGCAAGCCCTAAAGAGACCAGCTGAACTTAAACACCTGCTGTGTAGGAGCCTCATTTCCCAAGACAAATGACTTAGTTACCTACGTAAGGCAGTGCAAATATCCCTCTTTGTTTTGCCAAGTGAGGAACTTAGAGATCAGAAATAACAGGCAGCTTTCAAAGGCAACTCCTCCTGAAGAAGAGAAATGACATGTAGGGCTTGGTCACTCTGTAATTGAAGCTTAGAGTGTTGAAGAGCCTTTATGGAGCCTCTGTAGAAGACAAGCACTCAGCCAGTGAACTAGACGAGTTGTTTCATTGCTTCATTTTCTCTGAAATGCCTTTGTTTTGATACACGGTATTTTGCAGGAGAAAGGCCGTTGTCCCTTGTTACTGCCATCCCTGATTCTGGAGGGAATTTGCAAGGTTTGGAGACTCCTTGGATTGGTTGACATAGCCTCTGTTTACTGCAAGGCACAAGGGGGAGCAGGGGTCTGCTGCAGGATTCCCCCATCAGATGCAAGGTAGTTGGAGATCAGGGGAGAGGAGATCCTATGGGGACCTGGACACTCCAGAGCTGTCAGGAGCTTGCAGCTGAGATACCAGCCTGTCAGCTAAGCTGCTAAGAAGCATCATTCCTCACAGCAGTCAATTTACTGTTTCCATAGACTAACTATAGATTATTACATCCTATTTAAAAGGAAGATTTAAGGCTCCTTGATGCAAATCCTCCAAAGGGAAAATCGCTGCCCTCCATCTCTTTCCTTACACCCTGCTGCAGGGCTTGTCCCAGGTGGCTGTGTTAGCTGCTGTGCCCCATGCAGATGGCACTACAGCACTGACAGTTTTCCCAGAAGCTCCAGGAGCAGACATGAAAGTGGTTCCTAGATGCTGCTGCTTGCTGGAAAAAACACAGGCACTTTATATATAGTTTTGTTTGCTTGTCATCCGGGCCTGTACTGCCCCCTTCCCCTGGTGCACAGCGCAGCAGAGCACAGTAAAATGCATGCTCTTGAGCTCTAAAGACTCAATTACCACAAGCCCCAGTTTGAGGGAGAACAGGACAAACTGGGAGTTGAATTAAAGAGCTATACCTTCAGCTTTCCCGAAGCTTAATCAGTGAAGAGACTCACTGAAACTCTTATTCAATGACAGGTCTGTGATTTCCGCCACTTCTCTGTTAGCTTGCTTTGGATCACTGAGATTGCAGAATTGAGGTAAATTGCTGTAGTTCGCTCTCTGAGCTGCTGGGACAGCAAGAGTTAAGCAACTGAGCTGGAAATCTCATGAGATCAGGCTTTTCCAGTGGGAAGATTTCCCATACTTCCTGCTTTTTGATGTGCTGGAAATACTTTATGCTCAGCCTTTCTTGTGGTATCTTGGCACTACTTCTGTAAATAGTTGAAGGGACATCATCAACATAACAATCATGCTTCTGTCTAAAATGTTTTCATTACTCCAAGTCACGACTAAAAGAGAAAGAGATTAAGGTCCCTTTCATTAAGGCACTTAAGCATGAACCAGCTTTCCTAAGTGTCGGTCAGATCACGCCCTAGAAGATTTAGGGTTTGAATTTAGGACTGTGTTGGTTTTGCTGACATTGCTGGTAGAGGAAGTTTTGACAACTTTTTCCCATCTCCACCACAGTTTGTTGCCCCTTTGATTGTACTGTTACAACTCTGTAAGCGGCTGCCCAGTCAACCTGATCGCTTACAGGATTTGTATGAGAAGTATTTGCTTCTTTTTCTTTTTTTTGAGAGAGAGTTATTTTTAATCAGAATAATTTAATTACCCTGATTTTAAAGTGGGACTCCAGCATCTACTTTTTGAGCTGAACTGAGGGGATCGGCAAGCTGGGGCAGGACGAAGCACTCAAGGTGGGAAGCTCAGAGACCTGCAGATAGAAGTTCTTGCACTGAAAGCCCAGAGGCTGGTGCATATATACTCATCACGACTCCTCTCAACTCACGGGCCTAAAGACTGAAACGAAGTTTCCGCTCTCTGTTCTGAGACGATCTTGTTGTGTTGCACAGTCCACCTGCATGTATGGCCTGGTATTAGTTGTGTGGTCTTTAGTGAGTAGCATTTTTTATCACCTTCAGTGTATTTCCAGTAACCACTGAAATGATGCCAACTACAGGGCCACCAAACAGCTATGAAAGTCCTCAGAGTTTCCAACGAGAATATGGATTTAGCAACTAAAGTAGAAAAAAGTTCCAGTCATAAAACTAGTGTTCAGAGCTGAACTGAAACTTAGCCAAAGTTCAAGGCTGTTTGGAGCCAGTGCATTAGTTGGGCATTATCTTCAGTCTAAAACCACTCTTGGAGTTGCATGGTGTTTATAACCATACAAGCAGGTCTGTGCTAGTAAGCACATGCTTACGATAGAAACACTGACACTAGAATGACATTTCTAGACGCACTGGCATACTCGTGGGGTATGCTGATGAGGAAAACTTGTGCACAAACTCTTTTTAAGTTATGACGTATTCTCAGAATGTGTAAAGTGTGTAAACAACTGTCCTCAAAAGTTCACGTGCCATGTCCTCTTTTTGCTTGTACCTCCTATCCCTTTGATTTCCTCAGCACGTTGTGCATGCCCCCTCTTGCAGGGGAGATGCAGACCCTTCATGTGCCATACACTAGTGGGAATGACAGGACACATTCTTCCAGGGCTGCTTAATAACTGCTCCAGAAGGTACAGTACAGGAGTGGATTAGGACCCTACTGAAATCAGGAAGTCTCTAATTTATTGTCCTTTCAAATAAACAGCTTTAGCTTTTAAATTCTCCACTTACTTACATTAATCATGCATGTCGTGGGCCACTTGGAGAACTGCAGCCACCTCAGGGCTGCCTGTAATGTTGCCTGCTTCACTTGGAGCCCTGCTTGTTCAAGTTTCCTTTCCCACTGTTTCTGTGAAGCCTACAAGAGATGAACCAAGTAAGATATTTACTTCTTTCACTCCATAACCAAAGCCTCCACCATGTAGTGCACCAGCCATGAGGAAGAGGAGACTGAGGAGGCAATAAACATCATCTTACTGATGCTGCCTCTAGATCTTCTTCCCACCTTTTTACTAAAGTTTTCTTAACCCCCTGCTTCCTCATGTCTTATAATACTTTTGAAGAGTTTTAGGAGACTTAGAATATTTTATCATATTTGTTTTTCAGGATGTTAGCAAATTTGCAAGCATCGTGATCAATATTAACAAAAATCAGTCAAGAGGGATGAGCTTCTTTCTGCACAAACATGTACTCCCTCCTCAGTTCTTGTCAGTTTTTGACTTTAAATGTACTTGTTTTAATTTTTTGTCTTGTATTTAAGAAAAAATTAAAAGAGCATAATTTTTCAAAACATGACATCTTATTGAACAAGAGACAGGACCAGAGAAGCCCTATCCTCCTTAAATACAGGGTCATTTTAGTCTATGTAGAGAAATTATGTCAGTCTAACACTTCTGTGATGTAAATCTGAAATACTTTGGTTTTGAGTGATATTTGAATCTGAATGCAAACTGGGCTCAGTTTAGCCTCAGCTCTTACATCCAGTATTTTTTTCACTGGCCTGGAGGACAGGAATCTGGAAACAGGAGTTGGTTCCTCTGCATTGTATTCACATCTTTATAACTGGGAGCTCTTTCTGCCTTAACCCTCATGTTCATCTTCTTATGTGTAAAACCTCTAGCAAGCAGCTGAGTTTCTTAGTTTATTGAGCTGTAAAATGTGTTTGATGATATTTGCCTATTCCTGGTGTCCTTAGATGTCTGGAAGGGCAGGACTCTTCCAAAGCAAAGCTAATGAAGCAGTAAGGAAAGCAGGACATGGGACAAACACTGAATTTTAAACAATAAACACATAACCAAATGGAAAATAAAGAATTCTTAGTGACCAAGGAGGTTTTAATGAGCAAGAAGGTCTTGCAGGAATCTGCTCTCTGACCAATTCTATTTAATATTCCTACTGCAGATCTGGTATATCACAGAGACTTGGAAGTGCTTTTATGTGATTAAGTTAAAAGTTTTATGTCTAGCAGTAGAGAAATTAGGTCATTTTTGTATGATGTGAGATATATACTAGAGAACAGTGATTCTGAAAAAAGTCCTGGGTATCATGTAGTGGCTAAAAGGAACTGTTATGATCCTGAGGTATCCATCAAGGGTAGTATTCACAATACCTCTGCCAAAGTAACACGTTCCACCTTCATCTTTCTTTTTTCAAAAGCATCTTGGCAAAGTTAAAAAAACAGTCTTTTTGAGCCTTCAATTTAAGTTCTAAAATGAAAGATTTAAGGAATCCAGACTTTATAGTTTATTTATGAGAAGAAGTTGAGAATTTAAGAAATGGTGTGGTTACAGTCTGTAAGTATTTGCATATGGAGAATGCATTCAATAACAGTGGGCTTTTTAACTTATGAGACAACGGCACAGCATTCAAGAGCTAAAAGATGATGCAGAGGAATCCAAAGCATAAACAGTAGGTAGCTGTTTTACCAGCTTTACATTTCTAAACAAAGAAAAAATATCATCTTAAGACATTCAACCAAAATTTTTTAGCTCCTGTAAAGGAATTATTCCAGGATATTATGTGGGGTTTTTTTATTGATCAGTAGACGCTTAAATGAAATGATCATGATGATTCTTTTGGCCTCAGTTGTAAAAGTATGAGTATTCCTTAAAAAATCAGCACTTTTTTCCATTGTTAATCGGAACAATCTGAAGTTGCTAAAAGAAGTCAAGCTTTTATTTCAGGGTATTAATGGTTAACTCTGTACACAAAATTTCTCTCTCGTTCTCTAATTTCCTTTTATTAGAGAATGCTTTCCTGAGAATGTATCTATCCAAATGGCTCTCTGTTATATGATGCTGTATTTTTAATCCCACAGCATATGGAAAGCATTCCCTTGTACTGAAGAGTCATCGTTTTATAAAGTTGAGATTTTGCTTGCTCTGGTGACTCAGAGCCAAAGGAATATTCCTTTTGGGCTTCCAGTGAGTGACAGAATAAAGCAGACTTCCATGTGCACACATTGAAGATATGCTAGATACATGTATGTTTGTGATTAGTAGCTGGAAGTCCTGACCTCTGAGTTCCCTGATTGACTAGGATGCATTTCTCCCTACCACAGAGGGCCAGCAGAAGGCCTATGCACAATTTAAGCTTCACTTCAACGCAGTTTTGAGTACTTCCATGGAACGTGGGTGGGCAGCAGGTTTCACTCACTGGAAACATTTAAATTTCAGTTTGGAAACAATTTTACTAACCAATGAATTATTTTCTTTTAAGCTTTTACAGACCAAGGAACATTGTCACATAATTCCATTACTGAATCCAGCAAATTTTTGTTAAATTACAACACCTCTCTTAGGAAGATATTAAATAGTGATTTAAAGGTATGACAAATTTACCAATTCCCTTAGTGTCTTACTCCAATACATAATTGCCTCCATTTATTTCCACTTTGAATTTTAGATTTATCTTCTAGCTATTGAATGTTAATGCACTTTGCTGCTAGCTTGAAGTCCTAAGACTCATCACGATTTGAATATGTGACAGATAAAATAGCTCAAAAGAAAAAGAGTGAATAATAATCTATGTATCTCTCTTAATACTAGTAAAATTGATTGTCAAATCTTCACATCTTGTACTCACAGTGACTGTTTGAGCTGAAGAGAGAAATGCCATTTCTCTGAAGATGGTGGCTCCCTTAAACATAGGGTTTATCTGGCTTTCCGTATTGCACATTGTGATTATCCATCAACAGTAATGCCAGAGGCTCTTGCTGTTTAGCAGGGGCAGCCCAGGACATGACTTTCATCTTGTTGAAACAAACAGTAATATCAAAGTTCTTACAACCCTCTGAAATAGGTTAGAGAGTTTGAGGTGAATATTGAGTGACTTGGCTGTGTGTGGGCAATGCAAACACAGGCTGCAGCAAACAAGAGTCTTCCAGCCTTTTCTTCAAGGTGTCCTATGCAGGGCTGAAGGTTGCAAGCAATTTGCTCGTTATTAGACCAGAGTCACCAGACCGGGGCCTCTTCACGTTGACTCGCAAAACCCTTTCATGCTTATCAGCGTACAGCTGGATTTCCTCTGCTTTATCACACTACCACTTTTCCTGTACGGCTCTCAGCTTTGTTTGGAGCTCTCTGGGCTTGCTATTATATGCAGTTCTCTTTGATGCCGATGATAGATCTTGCAACTGTGCTCTGTGAAAGGTGCACCTCTCCTGAGGTGTTGTATAATTGCAGGATCACTCTTATCTCATCAATCTTAATGTTTTTTAATTTTTTTGCCCTGGGGTCTTGTTTGAGGCACGGCATAAGATATCCCTGAAGATTTCCAAACTGTTTTGTTGAAATTCTTTAGAGCGTTTCACACTGAGCTTTTAATAAAGCAAATCTTTGAGGATGAATGTCTACTCTGTGAGCCGTTTCCCTTATGGTAGGTTGTTTTGTAAATGAAGGAAGTATTTTATTCATTAGCGGAAGAACTTCTAATTGTACTTGTTATGACAAGGAGAGGACTCTGGACAGTTTCACTTTAATAAAACTTTTCCTCTTACATCAAGGTTTCTGCTAGGCTATTCCATGTAGTCATTGTCTCCTTCTGAAGTGGCAAGCTTGAAATGTGTAGTCCCTCATGACTGAAATGTTAAGAAAACTGTCCAACATATCAGCTATACACTGCTCTGTAATCTTATGAATAATTTTAGATTGATTGATTCCAGCCTCTTGTTTTGCTTCACTTCTGACAGCAGTATTTCTTGTTTTGTTCCCTGAATATTAAATGTCTCCACATGTACTTTATAGTTAACTGATTTTGTATTGTCACTTTGAATTACCTAGAAATTAAGATAAACAATTTCTTTAAGCTGAGCCGTTTTTACCATTTATTTTTTCAAAGTTGTTTTGAGTTCCTGCTTTAACTGATAAATTTTTCTTCTCTTTTCTCTTCATTTCCTCTTGCTTCCTAAGACATGTCGCTGCTCTAACATATCTGCCTGCCTGTTGTCATAGCAGGGAACTACAGCAGAAGGGAACTCGGCAGCAGTAATGGAATAAGCTGGTGCCTAGACAAGCTCGTGAATAGATATCATATCTAGGAATGGAGAAATGAGGCCTGCTGCGCTACCCACTGGATCTGACGAAGATGTAGGTTTGAGATCTTTGCACAGCAAGAGGAAGAAGAGTACTTCAGCAAGCAGAACTGCCATTTTTTCAAAGGCATGGCCCAGTCTGAGATAACGTCAGCCTCTTTAAAAGTCCTCTTTTTGGAATAAAACTGTAAATGATGTATGCCTTCAGATAGCCCTCACAGATTTGAAAGGACAGATTTGAAAGGGAGGGTAAGAATTAGGACTATTGGAAGGCACACGGTACACTGGTGGGAGTGGGGGTTACACACAACCTGGGGTTATACCCATGAAAATATGGTGCTTACGAAGTTTCTTCTGCTAAATGTTATTGAGGAAGCTCAGAGAGAAGTTTAGCTGGTCACAGGAATAAGACAGTGTCCCCATCCTTGGGTGTGGATGCCAGTGTGGATGTCCAAGTGAGAAATATGCAGGGACACCAAGGCTGGCTCTAGAAATGAAGGTAGTGTTACAGGAAGAGTGTCACGCTCCACCTTTTCTTGGCTGAGAAACAAAATGCATTGATATAATCTTTCTTAGCTCTTAATCATTCTTCCCCCTCCCTCCTGGATAGAGACAAATACTCACTATGAATTACTTAGCCCAAGTTAATTAACAGAAAACAGATACAGCTCTCATATTGCCCAGCAGCAATAGCTAGTGGCAGTGGGACTGCTATATATCAGAAAAGGTCTATGAAGGACATATCTCTTTTTTTAGGGAATGTATAGCTCCCAACAAGCATATGCAGTGACAAGGAATATCCAGTTCTGTGCTTTCTGGCAACAAAATGCACAGACCATAGCATAAGTGGCTGCTAACTGTGAAGGCCAGACAGGACTGCAGTCCTCTTACATGTCAAAAGAGAACACTGGGACCTCAGTTTCAGAAGATCAGATTTCACAACATCCCCATTTATTGACCACTTGCTAATTACTGAAATTAATCAGAAAGTTAACCAAAAGAACCCTGTGGGTAGGCAAATGCAGGCAATTTTTCTTTGTGTATTATCATCTGGGTCATATCACTATATCATATGCAGGGAAGAGAAAGGGAAATTTAATCTACAACTGGGCCTTCACACCCTTTGGCAACATATTAAAGTGGACAATCTGCATAAGTATATTCTATAATTTCAAGCTCCCTAGATATGACAGACACTTTGCACAAAGTTTGCTTTCAGCATCATTTTTTAATGTTTCTAAAATAAAATCAATTGCATATTTTGGCTTGTTTAACTGATATAACACTCAAAGGCATGGAACAAAATACGCCCCTTGGGCTGCTGCTCTGAGCTGTGGCACTAAGCACTCACCTAACTGCGCTTTGTAAAATATTGACCATTGAAAGTATTCCCTTCCTCCTCCGTAATCTTTCAAAGGTCAATATAGACCTTCACATCCAAACACAGCTAACCTGGAGGACCGAATGCATTACTTACTGTCATGTGAATACAGCTGCAGTCAATACCTGGTTAATATTTGCCATATGCAATGTGGGATATGCTTTTGTGATAGCTGAGAGCTAACAAGACTATTTACAGAGCAGAGCGGGTTAAGTGTGCCACTCTTTTTCCCTTTTCTCTCTGCTAAGAGGGTTGTGTTTGCACTCACTAAAATCAAGACATGGTGTGACCTCAACTGTCAGGGATTAATTGAGTTTTTATTTGGTTTTGATGGGTGAATACAGACAAAGATAAACCATCTAGTCTCAAGTGTATGGAAAATAGAGACATGGGTCCTACACACTGTAGTAGTTATATGTCACTGCCCAAAATCGCCGGTAGTGAAGGGAGAGGTAATGAGGGGAGTAGTTTCGCTCTCGACTTTTAAGGTGTTGAGTTGCTTTGTGCAAGACAGATATGTACACACACCAAAATTCCTCTGAGATATTTGGCATCAAAACACTCTGAAGAACATGAAGGTGACCCCAAGTGTTTGGCTGAAGAATGGTTTGTGGGGGGCAGGTCTGGCAAACCTGGGGCAAATGCTGCAGCCGTGTGTCACCCCACACAGTTACCCAGGGAGCCTGAGAGAGGCCAGGGCTGCTCACAATCATCCTCCAGCGTGGTGCAATGGTTGCTGTATATATTATACATGAACAACGTTGGGCATGGGTCTGGTGATGTGTCATGTGAACGCTTCAGTATGAGCTCTTTGAAGTATGAAAATCAGACCAGCGGTTGCAGGAGGCACCCTTGTAAATGAAAAAATAATTAAAAAAAAATCAGTCTTCATGCTTCATGCACAGCGGGCTGGGAACCCTAGTGACCTCCCGGTGTTGGCTGCAAGGCGTGTTTGACAAGTAGACTGATCCAGCGCGATTCCTGATGTCCTGAACTTTTCATCACAACTTTTTCCTCAGTTCTCAAAGTGTACTTTGAGAGCTGGGCTTATACCTATTGGTCTCATTTTTGCAGTGATCAGAGATAAAGTACTCAATCATGAGGCACAAGTAGCAATGTTTTCCATTTCTAATGGAGGAATAAGCCACCAATTTTAGAGAAATGTTGTAAAAGCAGATATTTCAGCACTGTAAAAGCAGATATTTCACCACTTGTGAAATGGTGGTGTTTTATGCCAAGAAATCAACAGAGAGGGAGGATTTCTGTTTTGTATAAAACGGACATGATTTGAAAGCATTTTTTAAAATCTCATGACTTTTCAGTTACTCCTTTCTCTGTAATTGAGACAGAAGAGTAATTCAGTCAGAAGATGATGTCAGTTGGTTTAATACACAGATTATGGTTTCAGAGAAGCATTTACTTCCCTACACACTGGACATCTGGAAACATTCCCCTGCCACATTTTATTAGAACATTGAAATCACCTCGTTAAATGATATGGAGAGATTTAGAAAGCAGGGTAATTGTTGGGAGATCAATCACAGATTAAACTTCCCATGCCATTTTAATATGTTCCCATTTACCGCCACAGACACTCATTCTGACCGTTGACTATGCCATTTAAATGGCTTTCAGCACAGACTTCCAGGTTTTCTGAGCCTTCTCCTCGTAAAATGACCCCCGCAGCATTTTCCTGTCTTTGCTGTTGAGCGAATGAGCTGATAAGCAACAAAGCACATATGCCAAATTACTGTTTTAGTACCAACTGTTGCTTTTCTCTTAAAGCTAAAATAGTAGAACTGGGGCTGGACAGAAAATCTCAGCTGTTTATTCACATCTATTCTCTCAAATCCCCGAGCAGAGCTTTATTCATCACAGTATGCCGCAGAGCAGATGAAATGGGGAGCCTAGTGTTGTAACCAGGGGAGATTTGAGGTGGATAAGAGGGAGTACCCGGCGGGACTTGGAGGCTGAAGGTGGGTGAGCATTCAGGGAGGGAGAGGAGGGAGTGGGGAGAGCTGCGGTGCCTGCTGGCTGCCACAGTGAAGGCGTGCACAGATGCTGAGCCGGCATTTGAGGTCTCAGAGCAAGAGGCTTTTGAGGGAGCAATAGCACTGTTGACACAGGGGTTGGGGGAATGAACCTGCCCTGGGCCTGTAGAGGTTGCAGCCAGTGGAAGATAGCAGCTGCATCAGCGGGGATAGGCACTGGGTGTGCGATGCTGCTGGACTGGGCACTAAATTTTAGCAGACAGGTTGGAAATGAGGCTGAGGCTCTGCCAGTGATAAAAAAAAAAATGAGGGAGCTGCCTCTTTGCAGGGGTATGTATTGTGGTGCTCAGTGAGTGTCTGTGCAGTCAAGGGAGCTGGCATGATCCTACAGGCTCAGGAAGGGTCAGTGTCAGAAATGAATGATGAGGAGTGTCTCACCTGGGGGAAGAGCACATCGGGGAAGCTCAAACAGTGCACAAATCTCTAGTAGAGAGGAGTAAATGGTCCGGGCTCTCATCAGTGGCATAATTCAACACCTGAGAGGTACCCACATGGTGACTGATGTGTTAGTGGGAAGGAGGAGACCATCTGTGCAAAGGAGAAGTTGCTGGGAGGTTTTGAGCAGTGTTATTGATAAAGACTTCTGAGAAAGAAAAATTACAAACCAAGAACCTAATTTGGACTGGCACAAGTGTCCTAAAGGTGATGGGACAGAGTTGGCACATCTGAAAAAAGCATGTTTTCTGTGATGAGAGGAAAATATTCCAAAACTGTGCCCTGTATCAATTTTTTTACCTTCTTTGCAGAGAGAACCAAGGGAATATAGTGCCCATATGCTGGATTTAGGGTCTACAGCAAAGTTTTTTACTTTAAAACTCTATGCAATTGATGTACCTACATAATTGTATATCCTTTATGCTCTTTTCAAGCAAACTTGTGTGTTGGAAAGAACCGTTCACTAGGTTAATTTTTATCTGCATTTTAATCCCTGTTTCTGTCCCACTCCAAACTAATGGTGTGTGGTTTTGTCCCTCCCTTTAACAACTGTAAATAGAAAGCAGACGGGAAGTCAGGAGCGTTGACAAAAAGCAGGAAGAAGAGAAGAAAAAGCCCTGAGAAAATGATAGGCACACATGGCACACTCTGATCTCACTGTAATGAGGAGGCTTGTAAAGACTTGCATTCGTGGCTCATTTCCCCCTGCCATATGAGGTGTTTGTTTTACTTGGTAAACAAGGATCATGGCGCTCCAGTTTTAGGCAAATAGACTGTGGATACATTTTCATAACTGAACTGCAATGACTTTAAAAGTGTGTAAGAGCTCTCACTGCTTTTAATTTCTTTTAGACATGGCTTTTTAACTGCTGTGTGACTATTGACAGCCCTGAAAGGTAGTCTCAGGTCACTTTTCCCCTGCTTTGATTCAGGCAGTCAAAAGAGATACAGCTCTTTTCCATGTCCAGCTAGCAGCTCTGGAGTTTCTCTCTCTCTGTAAATGTATGTTATTCCAGTTTCTGGTGTTTCTGCCTGGCTCTGGTCTGTTAGCTATGATCTCAGCATCACTCTGAGGTGCTCAGCCATTGATGCTGCCCACATGTTGGCTTGTGCCGGGTGCAAGGAGATTGGCTTGCCTGGCATGGAAACCAAGACGGATGGCAGGAATCCAGTACGAACTCAGGCTCTGCCCCTTATGGACAACTCAGTTGTAACCAGCTTGACCCACACATAGAGCAAAAGTAAATCTGCGCTTGGGCATGGTTTATGAAGAAAGCAGAGACATGGTCTGTGTTGTTTCACCTCCACACAAGAGCCCCAGACACCTGTGGGGGTGGCCACACAGTGGCCTCTTCTAGGAATGAAGGACCAGCTCTTACCTGTCCAGTTAAATGTGATCTAGGACCCACCACACAATTTGGGTAAAGTGCCTTTTAACGCTCTCTGTTATTGACTGCCCTTTGATGTTACTCTCGATATTTGGAAAGTCAACATTTCTGTTTTTGCTTCTTTGGTCTTGATGGAAACGAAAAATGTTTTACTGCTCTTGCAAAATGACACACTTCAGATGTACTTTGGTAATATTTTGTTGGAGTTCTGTGAGTCTTTTTTCCAGGGCCCTTAAGTTTACTGATCAAGATAATTTTGCTCCCACTTCAAGACCTCAGGCTGAATCCAGCTAAGGCAAATGCATACTTATTTCTACAGAATGCCCCATGAGTGCTTCCAGCTTCACCTGAAAACAAAATACCTTGACAACTTCACCCTGTCCCTAATCTCACACCTGCCCATCCCCACCCCAAGACTGCTGCTGTGCTCCCCTGTGCAGGCTGGATCCCCTGCCTCCCTGGGGAGCATCTCACCTGCCTTTGTCCCCCAAACCCACCTGGGCTCCCTGCTGTGCTGGGGGAGCAGCCCCTCTGTCCAGCCCCAGAGCCTTCATTGTCATGGTAAATCAGCAGCTTGAATACCAGGTCAGTTCTCACCCATGTGCAAATCCTTCTGCTTTGCGGAAATTCCCAGGACCCAGGCAGTGTCAACCCTCCTGGCTTCAAGGATCCCTCATGCATGGTGTGAAGGCTGCTGACAGCAGGAATTCACAGCAGCAGGGTATCGTGCTGCTTACTGCCTGCAAATTTGGTGTAACCCAAGTAATTTGGGACACGAGAGCTGCATTCTGCCAGCTGAGGTCGTCCTCTGCTTTTGGTCTCACGTTAACTTTGCTCTTGCACCGTCTGGGGTTGTTTCCAGTTTCATACTCACCTTCCTCTGAAAACAGTAAGCTTTGACCACCATCCAGCCAAAGACCAAACCTCCCTTGTCCTCAGGACTGAAGGACTGGGCTGGAGGGAGGGCGAGGGACAGGGAGGGAGGGAACGGCGACCAAGCTGACATCCTTTCCTACAAGAGGGGACTGGCAGGAGCAAAGCCGACCTGAGTGCTTCTGAAACCCTCCTGCTGCCCCTTCCCTACCTTCCAGAAACCCTCTTTGCTCTCAGGAGGGGGAAATAGCTCTTGGGGCAACTTTTCTCCAGGCTGGGAGGAGCTGGAGGCCATGTAGTCAGAAAGGACTTTAATGCAGTCAGGCTGGGGCTGGGGAGACTGGACCTCTGCCTGTAACCTGTGTCCCTGTCTTCCCATGGTTAAATCACGGTACTGAGCAACATCAGAAATACACCAGCCAGTGAACAGGGACTGGGAGTTAGTGCGGGTTTCTAGCCCCAGCTTAGCACTGACCTGTTTTGTGATGCTGGGAAACCCAAACCCCCATGTGTCTATTTCCCCTCTTATCCCTGGCAGTTTTCCTAGTTTTGACAGGTTTTGCTGGGCACAGTGACAAAGCCCAGAAGGCCAATGGTCATGGAGGGGGGTCTGTCATTTCTGAGGCAGCGTTGAAAAGATTGAGGCTAATGGTGGGACCTGAGCAGGTCCTGTCCTCAGCGGGGACTGCGCTCTTGCTATTGCCAACCAAGGAAAGCCACACTGTGTCAGTGAAAACGCTGCTGACGATGGCTCCGATAGCACAATACAGGGACAGACTACTGGAGAAAAGGGTGATGCCCACTTTTGGGGCATGGCCATAGTAAGGGATGCCCTGGCATCGCTCCTGGTTTGAAAACCCAGGTTGCCATAGCGGGTGCTTTTCATCTGAGCTTTTAGAGACATCAGGTCAGTTGGGTTTTGTAAATATTTCAACAGCGTTTTGAAGTTCCAATGAAAACAGAGAAAACCTTTGATGTCTACAGACCCTTTATCCCACTGTACACCTCAACCCATGCTTTTCAGCAACATTGTTTAGTCAGTGTTCACTGAGGCCAAAGAGACGCAAACTGCAAAATCTTGGGCCCACTGAAGTCAACTGCAAACTTTTCCCTGCTTACAGTGAGGCCAGGCTCACGCTGACGTAAGTCAAAGAAAGCAATTTTAGTTTCTCTGTTTCCCTCTCATTTTAAAAAAAAGAATTCTCATCAGAAAATCAGAGTCTCTTTTGTTTAAAAAAACGCAAAAGTTTGGGGAAAATGTAAATCAAAAATGAGGATGAAATGAGCAATATGTGCAAGAAATTAATTTTTTTAAATTATTCATTTCTTTTTGCAGGAAGGTTTGCCTTGGGCATTAATCCATGTGAAAGAACCAAACTGGAGAGTTTTTGACTCTCAGCCTGGAAGTCCCTGCATCACTGAAGCAGTATTAACAAAAGCCTTCTGGATGGATAGGCATGGATTTGCCATGTTAGTTCTCCCAACTGAATTTTTTTTTCCCAACAAAACTATTATTCTCTTGTTGAAAATGCCTGCTCTGTAATATGGATATTTTGTGTACATTAATCACTCCAGGGAAAATTCCTATCCAGCAAGCCTATTCAATGTGCTACTTTATTCTCCTTCTTTGTGTTTTGTTTCCCAAACATAAACACTAATAACAACTTCTGGGGCTCCCAGGGAGGCTCCCAAGTTTAATAAAGACTATATGTTGTGAGTCTTTGTCATGATACATTTCTGTTTGTTTCAAAATACAAGTGAGGGCTGAAGAATGCATTGACACAAATTGGGGATTTCTGCATTACCTGTGTTAAAGGTGTTTAAAAAGGGAAGAATACTCTGTCTGCTAAAGTTTGATTCCAGCCAATACACTAGTATATATGCATGATTTCTAGTCTGTTTTTCTCTCTATTTTTTCTCTCCTGCTCTATCTTTTTCCTTCCCTATGTTTCCTAGTATTTTGTTAGTGTTTTGTTTACAAGTAGCTTTTTTGGTTTTTTTTTTGTTTTAATCACTAGGATGGATTTTAATTTTCCTTCCTTTTTCTTCCTTTTGTTTTTAATTCCCTTTATCTTCCCATCCCCATTTCTCTTCCTTTTTCTCCCAGTTCTGCCTTTCTCTGTGGGAGCTCACCCTTATCCCCGATTTAGTGTGATAACAGAAAAAAAACCCCTTGTTTTCAGAAGCTTCTGTCTGTCTCAGGACAAGCAATACGCCAGGCTGGCTCCTAACAAAACATAGCCCTTTTGTTTGGCATGTGCTGGCTCACCCTGGCTGAATGAAACGGCTTTGTTTTAGGTGTAGGTAGTACATCGGGGCTGCCTGGCAGGTGCATCTTACAGCCAGTGTCACCCAGCAGTAAATTCTGTAATTACAGGTCATGGAGGTGGAGCTCTCCTTTGATGTGACTTTTTCTGTTGTTGCAAGCGGATACAATTTGACTGAGATATCAAATGCAGATAGCAGTAAAAATTTAATTAACAAATCAAAGCTTTTATCTGGCGTTTTAGAACTCAAGCCAACAGGTTTCTTCAATCTAAAGAAATCACAGACAGAGATGGAGGGGTGAAGGCAGTGCCTTTGTAGTGCATACAGCTTATGACATTTTTTATGATGCTTGCAAAGATAAAGCTTTTTTAGCTGTTACTTTTCCCTTTGGAGAATCTTTTAGATCTTCCCCAAAAGCCAGGATGTTGTTCATTGTATGCTTAATTTTCATCATTTTAACTCCTCAGCGTGCATGCATTTTCTCTCGTGATGTTGCAGATTACTTAGCAGGAGAAGTTGGAGCGTGCTCGCACTTGCCTTTCCTGCAGCTGGGGCTGCATAGAGTGCCACAGCACTCCGAATTCATGTGCTGGCTTATTCCTCTTGTGGTAAGCCAGCCAGTGGTGGTATCAGTGGCCTGACCTGTGGGATGTAACATTTCTTCCATGATTTACTCACCATCTTAACAGTGGAAGCCTGATTGAAATGAGGCTGAAACTTGGCTCTTAGCTTCTTCATCTGTAAGTGAAGAAGATGCTCTTTGCTTTCAGTGCTTTCTAGGGATGCTGTCATGATCAAAGCAGCTAGGTCCACATGTTGACTGCCTTAGTCATGCCTCTCATTCTGCTGGTAACTAGCAGTTGGGAGAGCAGCAGTCTGCCTGTTTTGTGTTGCGTGTGTGATTACTGTGATGCCTGTGAACTGAGAGAAATACAAATGTGCAAGGAAATAATAAAAAAAATCCACATGCCCAGTGCCACCTTTACTAGAAGCCATGTGTCAGAGCAGCCCAAAAGCACATAAAAGACATATGGATAACCAGAGGAGGTTGCACTCTATCTCAATAAATGCAACTGTCTTGCATTCATGGGTCAGCTGTTCCTCAGAAATTATTTCCGAGGATGTTTACAGACCAAAGTTATAAAATGCTGCAGAAAAGATTAAAAAGGAATACTGTGACCCAAAGAAAATTTATCTCAGGTGTTCACCATGGTACTATGTATTTGACTTTTCAAGACTGAGAAGTGCTTCAGATGAATACACGCTATACTGCAGAGACCACAGACTGATCTTCTGTGAGTCTGTGGAGGTGAGTTGTCATATACGCACTACTCGTGTCTTTCTCAGTGCATCTGGGATTGGCCCAGGTGTTTCTGCAAGTGTGCACACAAAGATACTAGTTCAGGAAACATATACCAGTATCAGATAGCACTTAGGGAAGCCTTAAGTACAGATGCACTTAATCATGGTCTTAAGGACGTTCCTGAAATGAAGCCAGAGAACCTGACTCAAAGACCTCTGGAATCAATGCAGCAGCACGAACTCATGCTTACACAAATATATGTTTAGAGGCACTAGCCTAGAATTTTAATGTACAGCTTTAGATTTCTGAGTGGACTTCTAGTGGGACTACTGAAATAAAATGCTATTGAGCATGATGAAAAGGGCCAAGGCTTCTAGTGAATTTATAGTGCCAGGCATTTATAGTACAGTTACCCAATTCTAAAGTATAAACTGTCAAGCTACCACTGTTGCAAAAGCATCAAAAGCTTTCCAAAGCTGTAGCAGGAGGGGGGAGAGAGAGAGAGAGAAGGAAGAAAGAAAAGAAAGAAAAGAAAGAAAAGAAAGAGAAGAAAGAAAGAAAAGAAAGAAAAGAAAGATTTGCCATCCTTGTGTTTAAAGTACACACATTAACTTCTTGACATTTGCATCACTAGTTTTGGTGCTTTGATGGAAGTACTCTGTTACCATAATTTAAAGCCCCAGATATCACCTCACAGGGCTAAGAAAAAAGGAGGAAAGACTTCAAAGTGAATAATTACCTGTTGATGATGTATTATATTTAAAGACTCTGGCTGTGGATTAAAGCTCGTTCTAGGGTTGTTAATAGCCTGCAGTAAACAACTAATTAATCAAAGAAAAGGAGCAAAAAGCAGCTATATTTGAAGGACATTTCCATTAATACCAAAGGCCAGAGCTGAAGTGTTAAGTGTAACACAGTAAAATACAGTCATTTCACACTAGAGTGTATAAGAATTTAGAAAAATGGTCACAGCTGAATTATTAGGGATTGTCCTTTGAGCTTTGTTCTCAAAGTACTTTGATGCCATGCACAGTACCAGGTTTTCCACCCCTCTGTTTTTTTCTGCAGTTTATCTGCAATTTTTATGTGGTGTAATGAGGAGAATAGATTTGGATGTGAAGAGCTTTACCTACAGCAGTGGTGGAAACAGCATGCTTCCAGAGAGGAGAAATAAAAGCTCAAAGGAGGAGGCACAGAGCAGGAAATGGAGAGAAAACAGCTGAAAACAGTGCAGAATAAATTGGATGTCTACAGGGATCTTTCTGGTTTTGAACTATTGAGAATCTTGATAAAATAGGAAAGCAAGTGATTTAAAGGGGTGGTTGGGGGAAACAAATGCAACATACTTTGGCTAAGTAGAAGACAGCAGTGCTTCAATCTGTGGTCCTTTGATCATGGCCCATCTTCTTCCCACCAGAGCAACACCTTTTAAGCTACTGGCAGTCCTCACATGAGCAAGGGTGGAGGGCCCTCATTTTGTACAAAATGGAGCCCTAATCTGAGAAGCTTTAAAAGATGGAATGTTATTTTTATTTAAATGTGTGGGAATTGAGGTCATTTGTGAATCCTGAACTTTTCAGGTGAATATACTTTTTCTCTTTAAAATTATTTTGGGAGAAATATAACACAGTGAAACACTGCATTGACAAAACATGTGCCATTCACTTTGCTCTATGGAAATAAGGTCCATGGGCACAAGGTCTGGGTGAAAAAGACACCCCAGGATCCCCATCCCCAGCAAGATGATGTTGTGTGCCGGGAGCTCACCCTTAATCACAGACCTGGTGGGAATCAATTACGTTTTTAAGAGCCAAGACTGTTTCTTTTCAACCAGAATAAGCCACTGTTTCAGCACTGGGACCTGCTCAGCCATTCTTCATGGCATCACCCTCACTGAGTGAGGATTCATCAGTCAGCTCTCATCTCAGGGAAAGGATTGCTAATGTACATCTAAAAACAAAACTCAGCCTAAAACAAATGTCTCTGAAGTGGCAAGATGGATGTGAGAGACAGGGAGAGAATGAGTCGACTGGTAAAAAGGCTGAAAGGGCGGTGGTACATGCGACTGCTGGGGGCAAGATTTTCCTTGTGACATGTAGGGTTGTTGCTGAGTGTCTGCTCCTCTCCATGGAAATGAATGCTGAGGGATCTGGCACCCTTGTATTTTATCAATACCATCACTGGCTTATATCCTCAAGGCAAGTGTTCATTGTATGATAACTACAGGATTAAACAGAGGATGAAACTGTCCCAACTTCATTTTGTGTATCGGTCTTTCCCTACCAAATGCTGGGATTCGTGTCATCCACCATTCACTGACTTGGAGACAGGTGTCCTCTTTGGGGCTGCAGCCCCATGGGAAGCAGTGATCCAGTTTGGCATCCCATCGCCACTAGAGGAGGACAGTCCCTTCCTCCCACCCCACCCCATCATCTCCCATCTCCCTGGATGTCTCCTGGCTGTCAGCTCCCGCTGCTTACTTTGCATGAGCTCATGGGACCCTACTTCAGACAATTTAATTAAAAAATTCAGCAGACAACTAACCCACCAAAAGACTAAAACTGCTCAGGGAAGTGTCTGACGAGCACGGAGCTGCCCCAAGGGAGGTTGGGACACCACCAGGAGATTCCCTGAAAGGATGGAAGAGCATGAGAAGTGAAAAACAGAAGAAGAGACCTGCCTTTTTCCATATGCATGAGCTTTGAAACAACACCCAAAGGCATTTGTGAGTTTCCTTAGAGTCCCTGGAGAGCGCTTGGCAGTCTGAGCTGTCGAAGCTGAACTGCCCTCTAGGAGTTTCTATAGAGAGAGCCCGAACAATAAATGTGGACTAGAAACCAAACTTTTGGAAGCTTAAAGTTAAATGAGGTAAAGCCCAAACATAATCCTTAGCACTTCAGGTAAATGTTCATCATTATCCCTGTATTCACTGTTTCTCCAACACTTGAAATCTCTGCTTCCCCTCCCCATGCGTGACAAGTACTCCACCCACCTGCATGCTGCTCCCATGGTGCTAACCCCATCTCCAAGCTATGTGCTTTCTCGCAGTGAGGCTTCACAGTCTGGCAGATACTTGGCCATCCTGTTGGGCTTTGATGAATGAAATACCAGTGAAATGCCTGATAAGGCCAAATGGGAATCACATAAGTAAGCGCAGTGGTTCCTGCTCCAGACTCTCACCCCGAAATCAGCAGTTTGATTATGGCTGGAACACATTTTTCACACTTGTGTTCTTCTTTGCACCAATGAGAGTTATATAGGTGAGAGGCCTTTCTGTACCCCTTGGCTATTGGAAATGTCCCATCAAAGTACCAATGGCTTGAGGGTGGCTTTGCTGGGAATAGGTGGGCAGAAGCTAGCGGCTGGAGTGTATCCTGCACTGGCACTGTCTGCTGCACTGCTGTGCTTTTCAGCGAAGGCAAGGGGGCCACGGGGCTGCACAGCCCCTGTCCTATCTCCATCATTGTGGTGTCTATCTATATTGGCATCTATATGTTGAGGGAAAAGCTAGGCACATATTTCAAATGTGTTTCCTCGCTTCTTTCCTGACTCAGACACATACCATGCATGCATGCAACACCTGTCTGTCTGTTTGGGGTTCTTTAGTGGACCATACCTACTATTGCAATAAGCCGGCCATTTCCATGTCCTATCTTATCCTTGTTGTCCGCACTTTTTACTGCTTGTTCTGAGGGTTGCATCTTGCTGAGTGTTTTGTGATTGACTCCCAGCTCTCTGCAAAGTCTCAGACTCAGTTTGCCAAAGCTCGCTGTTTTAGTGCATTATTTGTACTGTAGAAATGCCCGGAGGCCCCTTTGTGCGGAGCAGCGTCTGTGGCTGGTTACACACACAGCTGTTTGTCCTAAGGTCCGAGATGCGCTCTCACAGCTCCGTCCCTGCCTCTCCAGTGCACAATGTTCTCAGTCATCATTAAAGCTTAATATGTTCCATTTGGCACCATTGTGAGAAAGCTATCTTGTTTGGGGGAAAATGTACTTATTAAGCCCAAAGCAAAGATGCAGGCACTTCTTGGTGATGGTGTTGATTATTCACAAACTGTCATTCCCGAGTTGCCTTGTTTGCCAAGTGTGGGACATATGTTAGTAATTGACAATGCGCAATGTGGATCTCTTCTATAAATGGCTGTTTCAAAACACAATTAGCAATAAAATAAGGGGGCCAAGAGGTTCCCCAGAAGATCTAACGCTGCACCTCTTTTAAAACTGTTATCGCTAGCAGGCAAGACTTGTTCTCCCTCCTTCTCTTCCAGATTGCTTTTCTTCCTGTAAAACCTCAGGCCTGTTCCCCATTTTTGCTTATGTTGCAACTTGAGGTTTTTTTGCTCCTTCAGGAGACAGCTAGTTGAAATCTGTCTTTTGTTTCTTAGTATGCTTTCCACTAGCATTCTTGCTAGCCTTAGTTGAACAACTCCAGTAATGACATACAATGATTTTCAAGGACTTGAAGGAGGAAATAGTTCTATGAAACTTACTTCATTGCTCCTATGACTCTTTATCTCTTCATTTTAGTTACACTGCACATGGACATAAAGAATCCTAGACACTTTAAAAGAGTCAGAGGCCTGAATTTGCTGTCATGACACCAGTGCTTTAATGTGAAGGCATTCATTCAGATGGCATAATTTCTGAACACATCGGTGGGGTTGGAATAAATCTTAACATATCAGCCCCCAAGAGATTTACAGCAGAAGGGTTTGAACGTGCAAATATTTATGCAGGTGTGCAGACCTGCAGTCTATTGTTGCCGGAGACTTGTTTGCCCGAGGAAGTTATTGGTCTGTAGTGATGGAGGTAGAAATGGGTTTTTAAGAGACCTAAATACCACTGGATAATGAATGGTAAGGACAATACAATGCACATAATGAGAAAGGTGCCACTTGTATGAGGCACACTTGAAAATGGCACTCTCGGATTTGTCTGATATTTGGAGGAGCAAGATTATTCGGTTGCTTGGGTGGCTGGTCACTTATTTTTTTCATGCAGGATACTTTGAGTTTGAGTGTGATTGGGGTATAATGATGTGTAGGTGGATGCTGAATGTCCAGCCTTCTGGTGACCTGGCCTAGTCTGTCAGCTAGCAAGGAGAAGAAGAGAAGTAGGTGCAGATGAGTGACACAAAGTTATACCTGCTCTTTATGATTGTCAGTGTCTTTCTTTTATGTCTTACTGGACTCCTCATTGCTGTGGGACACTTGTGTAATAGAAGAACTGGTTTACATCTTTGCATGTTGTTTCCAATGCAACACTAGCTGCTGTGATCCACCCCCAGTAAATATTAGCTAACTATTGCAATATGTTCTGTGTGGGGTGTAGCCTAAACCAGAAGTTGATGCAAAATACCGCATCCCACTTCCCTAGTGACAACCATGGCCAAACTGCTCCACGCTTTACATGGAGTAGCAGCCCAAAGAGCACTAAGGTCAGCAGGAATCTTTCCACTGACTTCAAAAAGCTTTAGCTCAAGCCACTGAAGACAATGTTAGGCACCAATTTTCCCTCAAAGGTGAACATGGCTTAGGAACCATTTCTGAGAGCCTGACCTCTCTCTTTTATCCAGTATGGCCAGGAATGATACCAAACCAGAGATGTCCTGGCTCAGGAGAGGTGGCGGCTGCTTGGCTGGGAATGGAGCCAAACCTTTGGCTTTTTTCCTTTGTCTGAAGTTTCTCAGCCTCCAGGATGTGAAGTCTTCCCTGGCCCTTGGGTAGGAGAATGCAGGTTAGTCTTTCCATGTGGAGTCAGTATTTGTTGACCTGCTTTTCCAGTTTGGATTGGTTGTTTTCCCATTAAAGGAGGAAAGAGGTAAATTAGGTTACTTTTTGGAAGGAGGTGGAGTTGAATTATTGTTCTTATCATCTACTTCATATCTATGTAAGCCCTGTTTGGGGGTTCTTGTGCATCAAATGAAGTAAAAAACATAAATAGGTCTGATTCCTGCTTCTCTGAACCCACGTTTTTAATGATAATGGATTTAAATTCATCTGCTTGACTCATCATTTGTGTACTTTGTGTAAGGATGGTACAGCCTAACAGCATCACTGGCTGGTAAGAAGTCAGAGTAAATGTTCTAGCAGGGCTCAGGCACCATGACCACTATTGTAAAAAAAAACCAACACAAGAACGAACCAACCAACCAGCCAACCAACCAACCAACAAAACTCCAGAAGTAAAAGTATCCCATGCAAGCCAAGGAACTACCTTGGTGACCCCAGGGCCGAGCCATTACTTTTCAGCTCAGGGTTAAAACTTCGTATTGTACACTTTCAGGACATAAAGAAATGCACTGCTAAGTGAGAGAGGTTAGATAAAGTTAAGTAACTTCCTATATTTTTTTATTTTCAGCTTTCCCAACTATAATTATTAAATTACATCTTGGTAGCACAGAGCCAGTAACACTGATTGCAACCCTCTGGCTCACAGGTGATGGGTAACAACATTTCGGGGCCTGAGCTCTTCCTCTCTCCCCCACCATTGCTGCCACATGAGCTATGACTATGCAGGGAGCAGCAGGAGAAGGATGGACAGGGCCATGCGGAGGAGTGGAATCAGGCATGACAAAGTTAATCATCACCGCCCATTGACTGATTTCTCCTGTACGCTCTTCTTTCCAGAGACAATAATATTACATTATCGCTGACAGTAATGCCTTTGTTGGGATATATGCTTTGCTAACAGGAGCTGAAATCTTTGAGGTATTTGCCATTGGAAGCTCAGTCCCATCCCTCCTGGTTTGTTTATTATTTGCAGCTCTGCTGCCTCGGTCTCTCAGCCAGCTGGCTTGTACGGAAAGGGGATTCCTGGAAGAGCAGTGTGAGGCTGGCTCAGGCCCTGGGGGGGTCGTTACCATGTCCCCGATCATGCACTTGACACTGATGTGCTGAGTGATTTAGGACCAGACACTTGCTGTCTTTGCCTCCATTTCCCTTTCTGTGAAATGTTAATGGTGGTGCTTACTTCACAAACTGCATGAAGCTGTGCAGTTGCCAAGCTCTCTATGAGGCAACACATGACATCAATTAACTGTGTTGTATAGGCCGAACACTGAGAAAGCAAAAGGTTGTTTCGTCATTGTGGCACTGAGAATATTAAGTTTCTCTATCCATCTTGAATGGCTAGCCCTGTAGGGGATGAGTGAGAATCAGTTGTGCACTTTGCTCTTCTGTGTTCAGATACAGAAATGGCCTATAAATATGATGATAGTTAGCATTTATCATCTGAGGTATCAAAAGATTAAAATATCATGTGCTTTTATTGGTTGTCTTTGCTCTGGCTCCAGCATCCAACATTTTACTTTGCTTGCTTAATGGACTTGTAATAAAAAATAGAGCTAAAAATAAACTAATAAGTCTCAGTTTGTTTTCTTAGTGCTTAGTCTTCTCCAAATTTCTGTGAATTATACCCTAAGGATCAACTTCTGCTTCAGTTTGAAGTCAATAGCAAATTTCCCATAGACTTTAACAGAAACAGAAGATGCCTCAAAGCCTCACCAAAGCTTTTTAAAGATGAATCACAGATTCATAGAATGGTTTAGGTTGGAAAAGACCTTTAAGGTCATCAAGTCCAATCGTTAACCTAGCACTGCCAACTCCATCACTAAACCATGTCCCTAAGCACCACATCTGCACATCTTTTAAATACCTCCAGGGATGGGGACTCAACCACTTCCCTGGGCAGCCTGTTCCAGTGCCTGACTACCCTTTCAGCAAAGAAGTTTTTCCTAATATCCAATCTAAAACTCTCCTGGCACAACCTCAGGCCGTTTCCTCATGTTCTATTGCTTGTTACTTGGGAGAAGAGACCAACTCCCACTTCGCTACAACCTCCTTTCAGGTAGTTGTAGAGAGCAATAAGGTCTCCCCTCAGCCTCCTTTTCTCCAGGCTAAACAACCCCAGTTCCCTCAGCCGCTCCTCATAAGATTGTGCTCTAGACCCTTCACCAGCTTCGTTGCCCTTCTTTGGACACGCTCCAGCACCTCAATGTCTTTCTTGTAGTGAGGGACTCAAAACTGAACACAGTATTTGAGGTGCGGTCTCACCAGTGCTGAGTACAGAGGGACGATCACTTCCCTAGTCCTGCTGGCCACATGATTTCTGATACAAACCAGGATGCCGTTGGCCTTCTTGGCCACCTGGGCACACTGCTGGCTCATATTCAGCTGGCTGTCGACCAACACCCCCAGGTCCTTTTCCACCGGGCAGCTTTCCAGCCACTCCTCCCCAAGCCTGTAGTGTTGCATGGGGTTGTTGTGACCCAAGTGCAGGACCTGGCACTTCACCTTGTTGAATCTCATACAGCTGGCCTTGGCCCATCAATCCAGCGTGTCCAGATCCCTCTGTAGGGCCTTCCTACCCTCCAGCAGATCAACACTCCCAGCCAATTTGGTGTCGTCTGCAAACTTACTGAGGGTGCACTCAATCCCCTCGTCCAGATCATTGATAAAGATATTAACCAGAACTGGCCCCAACACTGAGCCCTGGGGAACACCACTTGTGACTGGCCACCAACTGGATTTAACTCCATTCACCACAACTCTTTGGGCATGGCCATCCAGCCAGTTTTTTTATACAGCGAAGAGTGTGCTCATCCAAGCCATGAGCAGCCAGTTTCTCCGGGACAATGCTGTGGGAAACGGTGTCAAGGGCTTTACTAAGTCTAGGTAGACAACATCCACAGCCTTTCCCTCATCCACTAAGCGGGTCACCTTGTCACAGAAGAAAATCAGGTTAGTCAGGCAGGACTTGCCTTTCATGAACCCACACTGACTGGGCTCAATCCCCTGGTTGTCCTGTACATGCTCTGTGATGGCACTCAAGATGATCTGTTCCATAACCTTCCCCGGCATCAAGGTCCAGGGAAGATGCTCATTTCCTTAGAGGAGATGATTTGGACTCTTAGCCTATGAGTTGATTCACTAAATATTCACTTCATGCACATGAGAAAGGGGGGGAAAAAGCCCTTGTCTCTCTCTTTCATGTTTCTTGAACAGCAAAAAGTGCCTCATTTGTTTGTGATTTACACTGATTAAACCATGGTCTTATGGATTATTATGTATTTTTCTCAATAGAGGAAAAGCATACAGGGTAATTTTGGCAGTTGATTATTACTATCGTAGTTCCACCACTATAATCATAGCCAAAAAATTCACAGCATGGGATGGTTTCTTTGTTTTGCATTTTGGAGATGTCAGATACCTATTTTTTGCACAGCCTACTGTGTGGCCTTGGAATCAAGTCTATAGCTGCATTATATTTGATATGGGTTGCTAGAAATTAAGACCTTGACAACAGGCTGTCATTCATACCTTTTGCAGGGTGGGGTGAAGGTACAAAATCTCCTCATTATAAAAGAACCAAATCACATTACTGGAGAGGATCACATTACTGGACTTCATGCACTTGATGAATCTCTGGCCTTGTGTTTGCTTCATGATTGCCTCCAAGATGTGAAAGTGGAAACAGATTCAAGTGCTGTGAGGGCCCAAATTTCAAAAGATCAGGCTTCTGCATGATGGAGTGCATGGCCAGCAATGCAGGAGGAAAAGGACCTGTTGGAAAGCCCACGGTTGTATCTTTCTTAATTCATGCAATAACCACTGTAGCCTCCTTTCTCAGTTGTTTCCTCATGATTCATTGATTCTCCTGCACCCAGGCTCAGAGATTTCACGGTTCCTGGCAGCCCACCAGACTCTGAGGGAAGAACAAGGACCATATGAGTGTGATGAAAAGGGTAAAATGCAATCATCTCTATTTTTCTTTCCTTGTACAGGCACTTGCTTCTGACTGCAGTTTTGCTGAAAGATCAAAAATAAAGTCTTCCAGGCTTTGGAGCAGTAAAAAGTAGGTTTTATTGCAGAAATGTGACACCATAGGTGTTAATGCAAGTCCCATTATTTTCGTTGCTTGACATAAAAGAATGGTGCAGCTGCCTTGCCATATTTAATACTGCATTGTTACCAATATTGTGCAAAGGCTTCAGTACAAAGTGAGCTTAACAAGTAACAATGACATCACACCTATAGCAATAATCCAAAGTAAATTACCTCTTCTCCCTTCCTTTGTTTGCCTTTGCATTTCTGTTCCAGGTGAACTATGAAATGCTCTAGGCCATGCATTTCTCTGAGGTGACTGCAAATCTTCAGTAGCAAGCATCTCTGCCCTTTAGCTGTGAACCACATGGTGCTCCAAAAAAGACAGCAAGCCACTAGGAATGTTAGCTGCATCCCACCCTATTGGGAATTTCAGATTTTTCTGAAGACAAAAATAATTTCCTTGGCTAATACTCTATAATAGTAAATGATAATAATAATGCTGTGCTTTTAAAATGTGTTTTTCTAACCTCGGAGTCTGAACACTGTAGATCACATACTTTTAATTGAGTCTGCTATTGTTTGAAAAGGTTTCTATTACCCTTAAGATTTAGGAAAAGCCATAACCCAAAGGAAAATGGATTCTCAGCCAATGCAATCCAGAATTTCTTGGCTTTATTGGGGTGGATGACCAGTCTTGTTTTCTTCAGCCCACCTATTTGACCATTACACTATGGGTAGATAGGGTGTTAGCACCTTCTAAGAAATTATCACCTGGCTATCAAGAACCCAAATGATTCAAGCTGAGCTGTTTTACTTCGCAATGCAGTGAATGAAGGTACCACAGCTTTGTAACTCTAGCATGTTTTTCAAGCAGATACCTGAAGGCGCATATTCAGTGGCTTTGAACCTGTTGGATCACTGTTTTTTTCTCTTTTCTTTTTTCCTTTCTCTGTTCTATTTATTCTTTTTTTCTTTTAATCTTTTTTCCTCTTTCTTTTATTTTTTCTTGTTTCTTCTTTCTGCTTTTTTCCTTCTTCCTCCTTTATTTTACTGTATTATTTTGTTTTTGTGTTTTTCAAGGTTATCTGTCTGGAAGCAAAACAAACACTGGCTTTCTTTCTTTCAAAGGAGACTTTGGTCGAGGTAATAATAATACATTTGTGGTGAGCAGCAAGGGGCCATCAGTTCACTGCTGAAAAAAGTATTCACAAAGTAAGCATATCAATGAAGTGCACCAAAAAGAACAAAGTAAAGCCTCCCAGAGCGCTTCTCTCAAGGCTATTATTTAAAGATGTCGGGTTGCTTCAACCCACATGGCTTTGAACAGAGCTTCTGAGGACGTCTGGGTTAAAGCTGCCCACTGTTTTACTTGAGTGACAGCCTACTCTCCCACTTCTACAGCTACTGGTCTGCAGGCAGGCAGATACAGACCAACCTTATATCACATGTGCAAGGACTCCAGCATACTGAGAGGGCCCTGGACTTCCACAGGCCCAACAGACTTCTCATATTCACATCTGCCATTAAATCAAAGGGAAATATTGCCTGAATGGCCTCCCCACAAGCTCTGCATGTTGGTTATTTACAAGATATGCTTGCTTCCAGTGTTAAGTGATGAAACATTTTGGCTAAAATTGCCCTCTCTGCATGAACATGTATAGGCAGGGATCCTAGGGAAAGAATTCTTCGTGTTTTCATTTCTTCTGCTTGGCAAGCAAGGGTTGCCTTTTGACAGAAGAACTGGGAAACTTGGCCTCTTCTCCAGCCTGCTAGTCATAGAATCATAGAATGGTTTGGGATGGAAGGGACCTTTAAAGGTCATCTAGTCCAACCCCCCTGCAACAGGCAGGGATATCTTCAACTAGATCAGGTTGCTCAGAGCCCCATCCAGCCTGGCCTTGAATGTTTCCAAGGATGGGGCATCTACTACCTCTCTGGGCAACCCATTCCAGTGTTTCACCACCCTCATCGTGAAAATTTTTTTCCTTGTGTTTAGTTTATATCTACCCTCCTTTAGTTTAAAACCATTACCCTTTGTCCTGTCACAGCAGGCCTTGCTAAAAAGACTATCCCCATCTTTCTTGTAGGCCCCCTTTAAGTATTGAAAGGATGCAATAAGGTCTCCCTGCAGCCTTCTCTTCTCCAGGCTGAACAACACCAGCTCTTTCAGCCTTTCCTCATAGGAGTGGTGTTCCATCCCTCTGATCATTTTTGTGGCCCTCCTCTGGACCCGTTCCAACAGGTCCATGTCCTTCCTGTGCTGGGGGCTCCAGAGCTGGATGCAGTACTCCAGGTGGGGTCTCACCAGAGAAGAGTAGAGGGGCAGAATCACCTCCCTCGACCTGCTGGCCACGCTTCTTTTGATGCAGCCCAGGACACGATTGACTTTCTGGGCTACAAGAGCACATTGCCAGCTCATGTCCAGCTTTTCATCAACCAGTACCCCCAAGTCCTTCTCCTCAGGGCTGCTCTCAATCCCTTCATCCCCCAGTCTTTATTGATATCTGGGACTGCCCCGACTCAGGTGCAGGACCTTGCACTTGGCCTTGTTGAACCTCATGAGGTTCACACAGGCCCACTTCTCAAGCTTGTCCAGGTCCCTCTGGATGGCATTCCAACCCTCAGGTGTGTCAACTGCACCGCTCAGCTTGGTATCATCTGCAAACTTGCTGAAGGTGCACTCGATCCTGCTGTCCATGTCACTGATGAAGATATTAAACAGCACTGTCCCCAGTACGGACCCCTGAGGGATACCACTTGTCACTGATCTCCATAGCTAATGCTACAGCTAAGGCACCAAAGCAACCTGTGAGAAATGCAATGAAGGCAGCAAGAGCCATGCCTGCTTTGTGTCTCAGGAAGGTCCACACGCAGGGTGTCTCCCTGTTGGTGCCTGCATTGCAGTTCTTTGACCTGCAATGACTTTGCCACACTGAGGTGGGACTTGCCACCTCTCGTATGTGCTGGCTGCAGTGGAAGAGGATGAGATGGGAAGACTTGACTGAGTCTGCTCAAGTTATTTCAGAGGCTGCAGTCTCTGCAACGCTGCTCAGGCTCTTCAACTGCAGCCTGCTTATCACTGCACTGACAGGCATTTTGATCCTGAGCAAGTGGCACTGCAACAAATTTGGTATGTTAGCTGTGAGCTTGTCTGTTCCAGTGAGCTTAGAAGGTCCTGATCCCCTCATCGCAAGAAATATACAGGGCAGCTGGAAAAAGTTCAGAGATGGGCAACAAAGATGATCAAAGATACAGAATGGCTCTGTATGAAGGATGACTAAGCTGGGAATTTTTCATTTGGAAAGGAGGTAATGGAGGAGGAGGTGACGGATTTACAAAAAATCTTGACTGGCATGGAGAGAATGAGTAGATTGATTTTTTACTCTCTTCCAGTACAAGAGGTGGGAAGCATCAGATGAAGCTAATAAAACAGTAGGGCTCCAAATAAAATATCTTCTCAGGCAGCTGACCTGTGGATCTCCTTGCCAAAGGATGGTGTGGGTGCTAAAGTTTTATATGAATTCAACGATAGACTGGAGAATTTAATGGAAGAGTAATCCACTGAGAGTACTAAATACATAGAACCTACAGCCCCTTCAGGAAGTCCCTGCCCTGAAAATGGCTGGAAACTGGGAGATTGTTACACGGAGTTTCCATAGATGCCTGTTCCCTAGACATCTGCTCTTGGCCATGGTGGGAAGCAAGGTATGGGCTAGAAGGACCTTCGGTCTGACATTTTATGGATTTTTTTCTGTGCTTCACTGCAGTGAAAAGTCTGCAAAGCTGTAGAAACTAAGGGCAGGGTTTACCTCACTTTAACCATCAGAAAGCAATGGTGCTAGTCACTCAGCTCCCCCAGTAATCACCAGCACAGAGGGCACATCACCCACCCCAAGACAGATGTCCAAGAGGATGGGTGAATCACCATCTCCAGCTACCTTTTATTTCTGATTTACTAGGGGGTTTGGACAGCTGCTTAGGGTTAGATGAGTACTTTCTTTATAACTTTAGTTAATCTTACTTCAGTGAGACTGATCCTGAGTAAAGCAGGATTTAGCTGCAGGTGTAAGGCCTTTTACTGCAACGTTTTAAAAGCACACTGTGTTAAGGCTAACATTGGTTAGATGTGTGCTCTGAAAAAAGCTCCTTGAGCATGACTTGGAATTTCTCTTTTCAAAGGTCAGTGGACTGCAGCAACAAAACCCATTGAGCTCTACCTGGGGTCTGAGGAAGCTTTATTTCAGAGTGTGGGACTGCTGACATTTCACTACGTATTTAGACACTGCATCTGACGCTAATTAAAAGGAAGGTGACTGATAGCTGATAGACACAGATTGCTGGCTTGTGTTGTACTCTCCAGAAACATTACATGACCATTCCCAGCTGTTGTTCCAGCATGGGGTACCACCAGCTGTCTCATCAAATCACACCACAGAATAAGAGCACAGAAATCTTCCATATTATCCTGCCACAAGAAAACAACCACCACCACAAAAAAAGAAAATCTTGAAAGCTAATTTTTTTCTTCCTCTGATTACATTTTACCTTCCAGGAAGCACATGTAAACACAGTCCAAGTTCTTTCTAGCTTTGTAATCACCAGTCTTTGTTTTTGTAAATATATCTGAACTGCTAACTTCATTTGCACAGCACTTGAATTACTCAGAAGATTCTTTCCCATCCAGGCTTCTAATATGCAGCGTGACAGACCCTGGCACTGGTGGAGCAGCGTACCCTGCCTACATTCTGTGGATGCTTCTGTGGATGTGTTAATCATTATAGCACAGCTTTCCAAAACAAACAGATATTGCTGAATGTTATATACATATTAATTAATGTGAAATACTTGTGGTTTTTTTAGTGTAAGTCTGTACTTCGGTTCTGCCTTTTACAGGAGATTGTGGCATTCAAGATGTAAAGTCAAATTTGTTCCAGAATTAAGATTTCATAGGGACAGACTTAGTAAAAGCAAGATTAGCAAAAATAGCCCCATTCTCTTTTCCTTTTCTAAACTTGACTGGATGTAATTGTTTATAACCAGTATCTTAACAATGCAAGTGCTGCTATGTTCAATCCTAAATATGAAACTGGCAGGAAATGGGTTACTATAAAATGCAGAAGTGAGGAATCTGCTTTCACCAGCTTGCCTAAGAAGCACAAATCTTAAAACTGTGCTTTAATTATCTTTGAACTTCAGAAACGTCAGATGCTATTTGATAATTAGATATGGAAAATAATAATAAAATTTCTGAATACTAATGCTTCTGGGTCTTACAGTGTCATAAACCTGGAGTAATGCCACTGAACATATCTAAATGCTGTTGATATAGAGTTGGTGGAAGGGTAGAGTCAGACCTAAGACCTTTTTTACCTGCTCTCTTTAACCTGGCCATACTTTTACCTGCCACAGTCTTTGCTGTGCAATGCAAAGCTCAGGCATTAGTGCTTTTTATCTAGAGAATGAGAAGCAACAGTATCCTCAGGTAAAAGGAGCTCTAAACACACTTGAAAGCTACACAGTGTGGGAGAAACTCATAATTTGAGCCAGCGTGGGCGGCTGAATACTCTGAATATTTTTATAGAGCTTTTAAACAATGATGAGCTGACAGCATCTTACCTTACCTACTACCCTGAACGTTATTTTGTGCTGTCCTTGAGCAAGGCTGCCTGGGGGAGGCAAGACTTGTCGAATGACTAAGAGCTAGCAGTATTTAGACACCTACCTCCCCTTCACTTCAGTTAAAATTAGGCACAGAAATGCCTTTGTGGATTTGGGCCTGGTGAGCAGTGAGATACGGCAGGGAATCAAAGTGACCTGCAGGAAGAGCGCGGGGGCTGAGCAGCTGCAGCAGGCGTTTTATGGGATGCTGAAGGCAGCCGTACTGAAGGAATTGTCTCTGGCTACACCATGGCTGTCCTCCTTTCCGTGCAGGAGCCCATGCTCACCTGAAGTTGATGCTGACTTTCCAGAATGGATGGGAATTACAGCTGATCGAATAACTTGTGCTAGCTGTTCCATTAGCTCTCTGAAGAAAGTGTTTTCTTAGAAGCATTTCTGGAAGTCTGAAAGGAAGTTTGTGGTGTGGCACTTTTTAGGAATATGCAAGAAGCGATGCTATGAGCAGCCAGATAAGGGTTGGACAGTGTACAAAGGGAGCTTCCAGGAAAGAAGGCTAGTATCAACAAATATAGGTCAGATATACATAATCATTTATCTGGTCTGGCCACGCTAACAGTAAACCAGCTGCAAATATATGCAGATGCAACGCTGAGTCTACTTCAAAAGCTCTTTACAATTCCTTAACTTGGACCAAAGCAGGGCACTGTGGGTGCCAAGATAGACACAGAAATCTTCCTTGGATAACCATTTCTTAGCCTGGCATTGCATCTTGATTACCTCCTTTCAGAAAAGGAGAGCTGCTATTGATTAGCTGGTTTCATTGCTGTTATAATTAAGAAGCTAGGCTAGGGAGAGAAGCTGGGGGGGATGAGGTGGGACATGGGTTTTAGCTGGAACAATCTGTGGGGCTGGGCCATAAAATATCCAGAGGAAGGACAGGGAAGCTGTTTCTCACGTTCAGCAGCTGCTTCAGACAACGTGCTGGAAGTTTGCATGAGGGGCAGGCTGTCCCGAGCTGTTACACAGTCACCATCCAAGTGCCGTGCTGGAGGCAGAGGGACAGGAGAAGGCACACAGCGCAGTTAAACGCTGGCTTGCAAAGCCAGGAGCTGGGCAACATGGGAACGAGCAGCACAGCCACTGTGAGGGCCACATCCCTGCTAAGCCTGGTCAGAAACTGCAATCTCACTTTGCAAACTTTTTGAGGGCTTGTCACGAGCCTTTTGTGACAGTGACGTGCACCCAGGCTCATACATACTGTGTGTGACCTATGAATCAGCACTGACGTGTTTTAGGCTTGATGAATTTTCTTTTTTCCAGACAGATAAAAGATCCCTTACAAACCTCTTTCAGCTGTAGTCCCAGTATATTTTCCATACTGGATACAGCTACAGATTTCTTACCTTACCCAGAAGCAAAGGGTTGTGTACAAAGACAGGTAGCAAATAGGGCTGATACTTCTGGACTGCAAATCTCAAAGAAATGTCATCACAAAAATCTGTTGATTTTGGAGCCATCTAAAAATGACAACTGAGCTTAGCTTAAGTGAAAAAAAAAAGGGGGGGGGGGAGTGTAAGCCTTTATAAGAAAATAATGCTGTGCATGTATAAAACACTTCCTGGGATTGTGATTTTTCTGAAGTGCTGTCAGTTGAAAGTTGTTTTTCATTCAATAGCTCCATCTGTGGCTCCAGCTGCCCCTCCTAATGTTAAGTTATTTGTTTCAGGAAGCCTCTCATTCAGAGGACTGACCTTTCAAAGGGATTCATCGTCCCCCCCATTTCTGTGCTTCATTATGTGTATGCTGATGAGCTGAGGGTGGTGGCCAGGTGATAAATCGATAGATAACCTACTCATTAATTAAAAGGTTGGTAAGTAAGGTAGGGAAGAAAGGATTGTGGAGGACACTGGTCTGGGGATGAAAGTGCTGTTAGTGCAAGCTGATAAGGGCTTCTGTGGAACATAATTAAAAAAAGTCTTAATATGGCTATTTAGATGGATGTTGCATGTAGTTCATGCTGCTTTTTGGAACAGGTGGCTGGGCATTCCCACTATGGCTGCAAGTATTTCTTCTTTAGCTCCTTGCACATGTGAATTTTGCTGCTTAAGAGTGAATAAATAGATTGCTGAGCCTGTGGGTATCCCTGTAAGACTGCACTATTATAATCTTAAAATGAATAGTGATGGTGTTTGCTATGGAAAAAAGTCTCTTTCTTGGGAAAGCAAGGGGTGGGTATTCTTTGATTAATACTGACTCTCAGCATGGCTTGAGATGCAGTTTGAAATGCAAGATCATGCAGTTGTACAGCAGTGCCACCTTCCACCTAAGTAAGGCTCTTCTCCTTGTTGAAGCAGCTATTAATTTTAGTAAGACTGCAGGGTGCACTGAGATTGATGTTACTTTCCTGTCTGAGATCAAAGCATTGCTATCTTTCAATTTTAGTAAAATCCCTGTAGATAAATGTTGTGGCTTCTGGCAGTATCTTTTATTTTACAAGTTCTCAAGACAGTAAATGCTTTCCAATATGTGCACAGTTGGTGGAAACTACCCCTCTGCCCTTGGTTAGCCAGAGTTTGTGTTTAATGCCCATCAAAACTTAGTTCCTGAAAACTGGCCCCTGTGAGAAACGCTTTTAATGAGCTGCACTTTCCTGAAATGAGGTAGGTGCAAATGAGTTGCTTTAACTACTTCAACTTAAAGTAGCAGTTTTCCTGTGTAGTCAGGGGAAACTGGCTGAGGATTTTTCTCTTATCTAAAACCATTTCTGACAGAACTAGGAGGACGTGAAAATACTTCTGGTCAGTCAGGGCTGGCAATCAGTATGAAATTATCTGTGTGTTGGCTGGCATTGGAGTGAGATTGGTCTCTTGCCATCATTTTTGGCAACACAAGTTACACATGCAAAAGAGACAATACTGGAGTCAGATACAGACTTATAGATCCCTTGTGGCTGTTTCCACACCTATGAAAAGAAAATAAATGATATTAGCGATGACGCACCAACTTTAGGAGCTGTTCCAGGCGCTGTCCCCAGAGCATCCAAGGGAGATAAGAGTTAAGTATGTGCTCCAGGAAACAGAAGAGCAAACACACAAAGTATGTTAAACCCAGGCAGCCAGTCTGCAAGGATGCTGTGCACAGATTAAGCCTACCAGGAACCAAATACAGCAGATATGTTGGCGCTTTCATAGTTTGTTCTGCCGTAGGAGATTAATTTAGACTTACGCATTCTGCCTACAATACAAGGCTGGGACCAGGTAGCTGTCTGCTGCCTTCTGCAGAGGTTCCCCGCTGCGATGAGTGCAGCCTGGAGGAGTTTGTACTGTCTACAATGGACAATCATAAAATATTCTGAGACACAGAAAACTACTCATGTAGTTATTGCAGCATCGTTACTTGACAGCAAATATTCTTTGTTACAGTCTGAGTCAACAGCTCACCAGAGGAAGCAATACTCGCTCCCAAGCAAGTGGTTTTGAAGCCCTGACTATCTCTACAAAATTTTGGCAACATTCACACTGTGACTATGTGGTGACACTGGTATTTTATGCCCAAAGTTACTTTAGTGCTGCAAGAGGCTGTATTCCAAATTCTCTGGGCCTGAAGAAGCATTGCAAGTAGTTAGTAATGTACTAATGTCAATTACAAAATAATTCTAAATATCTGTGCCTAGCAAACACCATTGATAGGGTGAGGGGAAAGTGGGACTGAGGATTTGCAAGAGCAAACTTTCTAGACAGTCTCTTGGGTCATTCAGTAAAGGGTCACTGTAATACAGGGTCACTACTCCTAATTTTCACTACCAGTGACTACTTGCTAGTGGTGTACAACACCATCTTAAATCCATCCAAAGACCTTTAAGTAAGCTGCGGTTTGGAGGGAGGCTTTTTTTTTTTTTTTTCCCATTAGAACAATGGAGAGAACTGGAAGGGGAGAAACCAATAAAATAGACAAGCTTTTTCGGTCATCCAAGATCATCTTCAGCTGAAAATTAGAAGCAGGAACATCAGGCTAAGAATGGGGTGAGAACTTTTGCTTTGAGGATGAAAGGACAGAAAAGAGTTTCCAGCCCATTCTGAAGTTTGCCAGACCCTTGCTCAGTAGGGGAGCTTCCCTTAAAAACCTGGACTACATTGTAGGGCCACCTTCTAAACCAAGATACTTGTATCAATACAGTCTGTGCTGTAAAGGTGGGAATAACAGTATATAGGAGGGGTAGGAATGAATTCTCAATAGCAGAGGAGGTGGGGTCTTGTGCCAGGTTGTGTAAAACCCATGCTGGGGTATGTCTCCATGTATTTCTATCTTTTGGTGAAAATACCATTTTAAGAATTTCCTGCTCTCTTCCTACCCACAGAGCCTTATTCAGCCGCCGCCTTGGCTGGGTTGCACAGCTGCTTAGGAGGCCACTGGGAAACTGTATCAATGAATTGATCAGAGGCCTTTAAAAATCCCTAACAAAAAAGCATGAATCAGACCTGTGTCTGAGCTAATGGGCTCTGCTTGTGTTAGCAAGGTAATACTCCTTCCTGTCCAAAGTCTCTGTGTGGAGCTTGCACCTACCTCCCCAGCCTGGATCCAGCCTGGGGACTCAGGCGTAGGGTCTCATCACGTGGTGTAGATGAGCCTGGTTTATCCCATGTGCTGGCCACATCTATGACTATAGGAACCCTGACTGGCTCTGTAAGATGTGGCCCGTCTCTACTAAAGACACCCTGAATAATCCTGTCTTCGTGTGCTTAAGGATTCTCCTGACAGGACTTCTTAGAGCATCATGTCCTTAAAACTTAGGTAAGTAGTAGGGACATATGAGGATAGATTACCTATAAATACATACATAATCCTGGGATTGGAAGCCTTGTGGATGCACAGCCACATAAGCCAAACCTATCGCTGCGGGTTATGAGTAGCCCATGAAAATAAACAGAATCACAGCAGCAGGCAGTGATCTGGTAGTCTGTACAAAATAGGATCTCTTCCATCCCTCTTTTCCCCCTTAATTTCCTCAATGTAAAATATATATCCATAGCAATATTTTTGCTGTTTTCATCAACAGTTCAACTACATGGGTTTCAATTGGCTTAAATTTGAAGTATTTGTTAATAACTTGCATTTTGAATAGATATCACCATTTTTTGTGATGAGATATCTACAAAAAATTGATACCATTAAAAATACAATGTCTGCAGACAAAAGCCCCAATATGAAGTTTGCTATTTAAAAAAAAAAAAAGTAGTTATTGCAATAGCTGTTGATCCAAAACACTTCACATGTGGGAAAGTTTAGCTGAAGGATCATAGAATCATAGAACGGTTTAGGTTGGAAAAGACCTTTAAGGTCATCAAGTCCAACCGTCAACCTAGCACTGCCAACTCCATCACTAAACCATGTCCCTAAGCACCACATCTGCACATCTTTTAAACACCTCCAGGGATGGGGACTCAACCACTTCCCTGGGCAGCCTGTTCCAATCCTTGACAACTATTTCAGTGAAGAGATTTTTCCTAATATCCAATCTAAACTTCTCCTGGCACAACCTCAGGCCGTTTCCTCTTGTCCTATTGCTTGTTACCTGGGAGAAGAGACGGACTCCCACTTCGCTACAACCTCCTTTCAGGTAGTTGTAGAGAGCAATATGGTCTCCCCTCAGCCTCCTCTTGTCCAGGTTAAACAACTCCAGTTCCCTCAGCCGCTCCTCATAAGATCTGTGCTCTAGACCCTTCACCAGCTTTGTCGCCCTTCTTTGGACACGCTCCAGCACCTCAATGTCTTTCTTGTAGTGAGGGACTCAAAACTGAACACAGTATTTGAGGTGCGGTCTCACCAGTGCTGAGTACAGAGGGACAATCACTTCCCTAGTCCTGCTGGCCACATGATTTCTGATACAAACCAGGATGCCGTTGGCCTCGGCCACCTGGGCACACTGCTGGCTCATATTCAGCTGGCTGTTGACCAACACCCCCAGGTCCTCTTCTGCCAGGCAGCTTTCCAGCCACTCCTCCCCAAGCCTGTAGTGTTGCATGGGGTTGTTGTGACCCAAGTGCAGGACCTGGCACTTCACCTTGTTGAATCTCATACAGCTGGCCTTGGCTCATCGATCCAGCGTGTCCAGATCCCTCTGTAGGGCCTTCCTACCCTCCAGCAGATCAACGCTCCCACCCAACTTGGTGTCGTTTGCAAACTTACTGATATAAAGATATTTATAAAAATAAGCATGTAACTTGACCATTTAAACTCCTGAGTTTAAATAGTGAGCTCTAGCTCATTTCCTTTTCCCATTATTTCATCTGCAAATTTTTGAGTATAAACTGTAGGAGAGAGACACAGTTTGTGTGTGCTATCCTGTTTAATCTGGCCTTTTAAAAAGGCTTACACCAATGTGGTTATCTTTTGGGATGGCCCATCTTCATATGGTCGAAATAGTTTCTTTCCTTTTAAAGTATTTTTCTATTGTGGTTCTGTGTTTTAGAGAATTGCCTTAAAAGTGTACTGTTGGCAGGACATGGCTGGCTTTTTCAGTACATATTAGCTTATCAAGGCTGGAACTTGCTAGATAAACTTTGTCGTAATGTATGCCTGTATCATGCCTCAGCCTTTCAAATGTACTGTAACTTACTGCTAACTATCAATAGTATAGTAGTTCCTGTACTTGGATTTAAATGCTGGAAGGTTTGGGTTTTTACTGGATTCATTAGAAAATTACACATGCCAGAACTTCATTTTGTCATCAGTTTCAGGTTTTATTTTTAAAAGTCTATATTGACTTCATGCTGAGGTCTATGTGCCCACGAATCGGTGCATAGGGAGCTTTGCCCTGTGTGGCAGCCCCCAGCGGCTTCCCTGCCCCAGTATGAGAATTGTGGTGGGTGTGTGGGTGCCTCATCCTGTGCAAAAGCTGCCCCTGACCCACACCTGGATGTGCGACTGTTGCTCTCTAATGACTTTTTTTGATTGGGATGCTGAAATAGAGCTGAGAGGGGAGACCTAGTCCAGAAGCAGGGGGTTAGAGGCAGTGCTATAGCAGGATGGAGGTATGGGGCTGGGAAGCCGCTGGATGCTGCGTGGGTAGCTGGGGATGGCTGCTGCTGATGGTAAAGTACCCTGCTGTGGCATCACCTAAGTGAAGGATTTGCAAACCTGCGTGTCCAGCACAAGGACACATTAATGGATCCTAGGATGTAATTAACCTTACTGAATGGATCAAAGTGCTTATTTGCTACAGCCATGCTAAAATCCTGCAAGCCACAGCCAGACTTAGCACAGTTTCAATATTTCATACCTTTCTGGTTTTAGTTTAAGCTGAGTTTTCTTATCTGCTTCCAGCTGGGTCACATGAGTGTAAACAGATCAGTTTGTCTCTAAGGATATGATTCCAGAAAATTGGGAGAGTGAGTTCAGTCCAAAACACCATCTCCAGAAATGAAGATTTTAATGCTCATATTAGGTTAACCAATTCTATACTGCTTCTGTTTCTTCTCTGCTGTTTTTCTTGGGTAGGCAGATAATTTTCTGGAACAAAGTCTAATTTGTTAAATGGATTCTGATATTCCCTCAACGTTCCTTAGCAGATCTCAGTTTTAAAACCAAAAAATTGTCTATTCCAAAGTATTGTAGGTATTCCCATGCTCATTTTACTGGAAGTCAACATGATTGAAGATTTAAACTTTAAGAATTGGTAGTTGTAAAATAATCTAGGTCCTTGAAAAATTTATCCTCAGACTTTCTTATTAATGTTTTCCCAGAAGACTGCTAATAAACTGAGGACCACAAGTACTCATTGACTTCACTTTTCAAGAGGTATACCTATATGCTAGACACCCAGGCAGATTGCTGCCAGAGATCTACAGCCAAAGCAAAACTGGCTGTAACTGCCATGAAAGCCAAATCTCAATTGGCCCAGCTCCACAGGGGGCTGTTGATGTTGTTCATATTTCCTGTAGTTTGGTCAAGCTCCTGGCCTCAGCGATGTAGGTGCTCAGCAGATGACAGCTCAGTACAGAGACAATGCCAGAAGATGTCAGCACTTGGAATAGGGACAAAGAGCAGGTTTGGGATTAGGAAGCTGCTGCTGGAGGTGCTGATGCCTGATGATGGAGCAAGCACCAAATTCTGTGCTCTTCAGGTTTGTCTTTCAGGCAGCTGTAGGGTTCATGCTACTTGTGAGGAAAAGCAGCAGACTGGTTCTGCCTCTTACTAGGAAAGGCATAGGAAGAATAAAATGTCAATAGTCGCTCTACATAGAGGTGTGCAGCCATTCTCTGTATTACTGTGGTGAAGCTCACTGAAACAACTAAACTTACTGACTGCAGATATACACCTGCTGAGCGCCGAGCCCCTGCCTTCAGGCAATAGGATCACAGTCTTCTGGATGACTACTACTCTCTATTTATCTTTGAGTAAGCAGCTCTTAATTCCTCTTCTGGATAATGTACAACTAAGATTAGTGGGACATCCAACTACTGCTTGGAGCGCACTCAAAATCATCTTCCCACCGCCTTACTTTGAATCCTGCTTCTTTCTCCACTTCATCTAAAATGTCCATTCCCTACATTTTGGGGCCTCTGCTAGGCAGGCACACTGTACACATCAGATCTCTTCAGCATGCCAACATATCTATCCCCTTTGCTCAGCCATTAGTGACAGGATACCATCCATTTCTCTCATCCTGCTGCTGTTCCTTCCTTCAGCACTGCCTTTTATATAAATAACATACTTCCTGACCTTTCCTAAAGAAGTCTGCAGCCTGCTGTGTTTGTCTGTAGTTAGCAGAATGCACTCTGAAACAGCGGCGTCCAAGTCCCATTTTTTTTTTTTTTTTTTTTGTCGGGACACTCAGTACAGTGAGATTTATGTACAAATTGGGATATTAATGAGACGCATCTTAACTTCTTGACTGTAAAATGATGAACTTGTTTAGAGCCCAGGGAGCTCAGATACTGCCTTTGGGTTAATCCAGACTGTCAAAAAAAAAAGAAAAAGCATTTAAGGTGAAAACAAGTCTGGGTTGTTCTCCCATTAACATGGGAGCTTGTATTTTAAATCAAACGTGATGGTTGTCACTTAAAATGTCTCCATGCTTCTGAGGCCAGAAGTTGTGACCTCTCCTGTTACTAATGGGGATGCAGAGGCAGGTTGGACACGGCATCAGAAGCTGCTTGGGGTTATCCTGTCACCTACCCAAGTGTGTCAGGGGTGGAGGTGCACCATCATGATATGGTGATATCATAACCAAAAAATGTGCTAGGCTTTGTATTGTCATGTTTTCCCCTTACTCCTTCCATTCACCTTTCTCCCAAAGCAGGGTTTTTACTGCTAACACTGTGAGAATCATACATGCTGTATTTAGTTGTAGTTCAGAGATGTAATGTGAGGGTTTGGGGAACTACTTCACATGTTTTGGAAGACAGCCCTAGCATGAAAACCTACAGACTGGAGATCTGGCAGTGCATCTGCTGTTGTATCCCACCAGCTCAAACTGCTTGTTTGCTAATAGCAGAGACTTTTTTCTGGTGTAAAATGTTCAATTTTATTTTCATTCAGCCACTGCAGCCAGACTGTGATACCGTCATTCACACCTTAGGCTCATGCTTTGAAAGTCACTAAAAGACCTCTCTCCCAGTGACATTCCCCCTATAATATGTTCCTTATTCTTCAGATAACCCCGCTGCCATCTGTAGGTTACTCATGAGGTCATTTATTGCTGAGTTTAAGTGAGGGTGGCAGAATCTGACATCGGGAATATCTTTCTCTATACTGCATACAACATGGAAAAACCAGTGGATGTGGTTTGAAGAGATGAGCTCTTAATCTTGTGCATGTGAAGGGGCTTGCTTAAGACTGTGTTTGTGCTTCTTGGCAGCAGAGGACAAAGTGTAGGTGTGACAGCCGCCAGTGCAGGGGCTGAGGTTAAGGCTGCAGAGCTCTGTGTGGGCAATGCCACCCCATCACGAGTTTCTGGGGGAACAGCATGGCATTTGCCAGCTGGGCTGCAGGTGTTTGAACCTAAACAGATTCCTGGAGATAAAGAAATCATTTAGTTACAACAAATTTTTTTATCTTTCTAGACAAATACAATACTAGGTCAAGCCGCTGGTGCTTAGTTTTCCTATAGAGCTCGATGGATCTTAGAGTAAGCATATTCTCAAATTTGTGTATGGAGACTGAGAATATGACTGAGGACCAAAGGTAAGAAGAGTGCACATCTGCACAGCTTCCTGTTCCAGCGGCTGTTCCTTTTTCCACTGATTAAGGCCATGTAGTATATATCAATGTGACAGAAGAACTAAACTCAAGTGGAAAGGTATTGTGGGCCAGAATCTAATTTTATTTGTGGGGTATGTGGAGTAATCCAGATGATTTCAGTGAAAGACACTTAGGAATCAACAGAACTGAGATCAGGACATGAGCCGTGAACTGCCCATCTGCAGTTGCACCACTCCTCCCTCTGACTCAGAGCTGGTTTGGGGGTTTCTTGTGTTGATAGCACTGGTTTTTACACACAGAGAGCCTGCCAGCAGGCCAGACCAACTCCTTCAAGCCCAGGACAGTGCACCTCTGACGTGCCCAGCAGTGCTCTAGGGACACGCCATGTGGTGGGACCTGGGGGACTGAACCTCCAAGAATCTTCACAATCTTTCCGCAGTGCAGCAATAAAAACCACCTCACAAAAGTTCCAGATTGAATGCTACAGTTTACTGATTTTATGGCATTTTCATGTGTTAAAGCATGTGGCCAGCATGCCCTAAGACTACTCATAACACTGAAGCATGAGGCAGTAACACTCCCTCTGGCACTCCTAGGCCTTCTGGGGGTTGCATGTGTAGGAATCAGGAAATTTGCCCACCCCTTGCCCTCACCACCCTAGAGGAGCTGAGTGAGGAGAGCCCCGTCCCTTCCCGCAGCCCCTGCAGCTCAGTCGGGCTGTGGCAATTCTCCTTCCTGGCAGCACAATCCAGGAGCAAAGAGCGGGGACAGGGTGCCTTTCCCAACACACTGCTACCTGTCTGCACCGTACACTGAGCAACCTGTTTAGCTAGGCCAGATCTGACAACTAAAAGAAAAACATGATGTGCTGGTGCACCTGAACCCCAAATTCCCAGCAGTGAAACAGGTGTCCTTAATAAGCAGGTAGCTCTAACTGGACAGAAACACACAATGCTGCTTGTGGTCTGTACCTTGCATTTAGGCAATATGAGATATAGTTTTGAAAAAAACAAGCAACCAACCCTGCAGTTAAAGTGGAGAAGCTTCTTGCTCGTCCCGCATGGAAGATGGCTGGTTTTCAGAAGCAATTTTCCAGGCCTTCGATCTTCAGATAGTGGATGCTTTTAGCACCCAATACATGTGCGTGGTATTTCTGAGCAGACTGCTTGCTGATGAGTTGCTGCACTACAAAAAAGCTGGGTAACTGGAGCAACTCCATGCAGCAAGGCTTTCAATCGATCTGTGTGCGGAGAGAGATGTCGTCGTGACCCGAGCTCTGGTGGCAGCAGGAGGGGGTGGGAGGATGTTGCGTGTTTTTCTGTCTTCAGTCCAGATTCTGACTAACCCCTCTGTGGGATCTGGTATACATGTCTGGACTGTCCTCAGTCCCAGCTGGGTACATGGCCTATCTTCTTTCCAGCCCTGTGGGCTGGGGAAGGAAAAACTGTGGACTGAGTGTAACTGGGATTAGAATTTGGCCCTTAAATGGCTTTATTAAACTGTGGGAAAGTGATAGTGTTGCCAACCAGCCAAGAGGAGAAAGTACTGAAAGGTCATCACACTAAACACCTCCTCCATTTCAAAGCAGAGGAAGGCCTTTGTTTTGGAAATCCCATTCTCCTGACCAAAATAGAAAATGGCATGGCAACCTCCACTTTTTTGATCCTTTTCAGGTGCTTAGACATTACATGTTATGAATATATGCAGGAATTTTTGCTACAATATCTACAGACTTATTTTCATCTACCCATGCAGCCATAGGCATACTGAAGTTCAGGGCTGACCCCTGTGTTTCTGTGGTTCTGGGTTTTCCATCTGATGTGGTTTTCAAAAATACTAGTAAATCCTTGCAGAAATCTTTTGTTTCTAACCACAGCTCATGGGTATTCTCCAGACAGAATGGCAAAAGTTGTTCTGAACTTCCTCCTCCTGCTTTCTATTAAAGATGGGTTGATCCTTCTTGGTTTACCTTGCATTTGAGCTATGGTGTTGAGACAAGTCCATTCTGTATATACCTAATCAAGTCCTTTCACCAAACTTCCCCATGGCATGTTCCAGCATAGATTAACAATGGCCACTTCGGGCACAACCCACATTGTGGGTAGTGAACAAGATGTTAAACATCTCCCACAGAGAGAATCACAGGACTGGCTGCAGTCTCATTAAGCCTCTTGTACTCTCCCATTCTGATTTTGTCCATTTAAATTCCCTTGAAGAGGGAGTATCGGCCTTCCAGAAGAGAAGAAACATTGACTACTTACTGAGCAACAGCTGAAAGCTATCATTTTTAATCTTACAATTTCTTTTGACATTGGATGCTTACACTGGAAGACACATTTTTCACTACAAACTATTTCTATTTTGCTTTGTAGAGCAAATGAAATGACTAAAGCAGGAGCTATTCCCAGTTTACAATCACTTCTTCAAGATGGTAATAATAATTGACCTCAGGTTAGTCTCTCTATAAATTATATTTGAAATTGTGTAAGTTGCAAACAAGCACAGCCTGACTGTCCCCAAAACATATTTTCCAAGGGAGAAAGTTACGTCAGGTTTGAGCAAGACGTGGAGCGATACTTGCTTCGGTTCTTAAATGCTGGTGCGCTAAACTGAAATTAAACGCTTGTGTCCCATATGTGAGAAGTATAATGTTTTGCTAGTCATTAACAAGAAAAGTATTATGGTTAATCTGAGGCTTTTCTAAAGCCTCTTTTGGCAATTATGCTATGGAAAGGAGCAGCTGAAATAATAATAAAACTTTATACTTACAGGGAACTTTCATCTGGGAATATCAAAATAATTTATAAGCTTAGTTAAGTCTGTCTTGGTATTTTTCTAGGATACTACTTCCCTGTGGCAATTGGTAAGCAAGTAATTTTATCCTGGTTTAGCAGAGGGTGAACTGGGGCACAGAAAGGGTAAACAACTCGTGTAGGGCTACTGCGGCAGATCACGGGGGGTTAGCCAAGATTCATGCGCATAGAGGTGGGTTTTGCATCACCCTCCTCATGACGGGTTTGGGTTGCTTTCTGATTTCTGGTAGGTAGGGAGTTTCTCACTGCCAAGAGCCTTTCCCCCATCAGTGCTGAGTATCCAAGTCCTAAGGATCTACCTCCAGGTGCTGGTAGCTGCTTGCCTCCCTCTTAATTTCATTCATTCCCAAAGGTCACTCGGTAAGTCCCCTTCAGATGCCCAAGCTGCTCTCTTCCTCACGCCAGAGAACTGGGCTCCGCAGTGGGCACTCCCCACCCCGAGCGAGGAGTCCAGCTGGGACGTGGAGCACCCAAGTGACAGACTCCCAAAAAGCCATGTTTACTGGGGAGGCAGAAATGCTTCTGCTGAAGCCATGAAGCATCTTGTTCCTAATAAGCATCCCAAGGCACCTGAAGCACAGCAATCCTTCAGTTAGAAGTGATGAAGGTCCACCTCATGATGCTATGTCCATAGCTGAGAAGAAAGGATGAAATTGCCTGGCCAGTTGAATATGAGACCACTTTACTACATCTGTGTTTAGGAGCATCCAAAAACCTAGGGAGTCTGTCAGCCATTTAAGAGACATGGGCCTTCAAGATACAGGGAGTGGCTCTGATCTGTGAGATCTTCAGGTTTCTTTCTTGAAACAAGCTGATCCCTTGCTCCAAACAGCTCATTTCTGTCTGGAGCTGCAAATACCTCTTCTTTAACAAAAAGACATTTTCAGAGGCTATAAATCAAACAGCTCTTCCTCATTAAGGGAGGAATTCCCCATCTTTCATGACAGAGAGGCTGTAAAAGCACAAGGATAATCCCTGCATGCCCCGCCCCCCCCCCCCCCCCAAGTTTCTGTGAACAGTCTGGGCTGGATCTGAGGCAGAAATAAGCATTGTGAGAGAGAAATCTTCTGATTGTGCTCATTTCTGCTGCCCATGTGAAATCTAATTGGCAATGCATTTTACAATAAACCTTTAGGCAGGTGCCAATGCATATAGTCCTATGGACACTTGCGACAAGATTATGAACTCTACTTGTTCAGCTTTTTGTGTGTTGGGCAGAAAGTTTTTAAAGGAACAAATTGGGGGGGGGCGAAGAACCCTGCATTGTAGCTCATTGTCACTCACACAAAAGGATTATCAATTTTTTTGACAGAGGTTTCAATAATATTTTAAAAGGCATCCTTTTCCTTTCTCGAATGCAGCATACAAGGCTTTAATCATAGGCATATCAGAGATTTTTCACCCCGCATCATTCATTTTGTTTCACCATCTCCCCTCTCCTTAAGTGGTGCCCTCTTGCTACAATTTATAGCTGAGATTTTCAGACAGGAGTGATGTTTTAAGGAGTACAGTGCAAGGCTCCAGAAACCTGACAGAGCATGCGAATGGTTCTGGGACACCAGCACCTTTGCAGGATCAATGAGCTTATTGGTAAGAGGGTACTGAAAATAAGCACTTGCCTCTGAAAATCTGGATTTAGACCATGTACCCTGGTTATAAGAGATCTCAAAACAGAAAATACCTTTTGTTTAGCTGGAATGTACCATGCTGTTAATTCAAATTTCTGAAACCCCGCTACTCCATCGAAGAAAAGGCAAATCATGTATCTGAATAGCTTGTACTCAGGCACACGCAGGGCTTTATTTTTCTTTTTTACTATTACCTTTATTTTGCCAGTGATTCTGTTCTATTAACATGACTAGATGTGCAGATCCTGATGTCATTAATGGATTTCAAAAAACTGAAAATAGCAGGAGTGAAGCAGGTCTACTGGCAATTTTGTTCATTAATGAACTCCAACTTCAAATACACCCAAAACAAACATATGTACAGAAGTCTTAAAACCAGATCTGTTGAAGAGATTCCAGTCCAGGACATTTTATTAACCTTCACATAACTGATTGCACTTCAGATCCACACATGTTTTGATTTGTAACTGCTCAAAAAAATCAACAGCGTGTGCATCTTGGATGCCTGGTTAAAGTATTTTGTGAAAGTGAATGATCAAAAGCAGGTCAGATGCCTCTTTCTGTCTTGCTCAAACATGTTCAAAATCAGAATAATTCTTAGCATTTGGTCAACTTTATTATGGCTTTTGTCTTGGTTTCTCAAGTCTCTGCAGAAAACATAATAATCTGTGACATGTTTTATGAATTCAAGGACATTTTATTTAGTCACCTGTCTAGGCATGTATGTACACAAATTAATTACTACTTACTTCAAGACATGCATAAAGCACTGACAAACCAACATATTGAAAAAAGCCCTTTTATTGGTATGAAACTGAGATGTTAGATTGTTAGTAAAAGGAAAATTCTCATGCAAAATGAATAATGCAGAGCCTCACCTTCCAGTAGCTGAGACAGGGTTTTTGTCTGATGGTTTGTGTGTGCTGGGGATGTTTGCGTTAAGAATATCGTAGTTTGAGTTTTCTTCAGCAGTTGATTGTGACAGTGGAAGGACAGAAACGTCATCTTTGGACTATTTACTAAATTTCATTCTTTTAATCGGTATTCAACCAATTTACAAATAATTTTGCTGTTGTTGATCACAATTTTACAAGCTTCTTGAGTGCAGAAGTTCTCTCCAGTGTGTGTGGAAATGTACCTTCAATATGTACCTTCAGTGGTCTTAGGAAGAAGCTAATTAAAACCAGCTATTTTAAAATGAGCAATGTCACTTTAAATCAGAAAGCTTTCATATGCCTTTGATTCTGTTACCATTAATTGTTTTCCCTTGAAATCTGCTATAATTTATGGGAAAACATTAGTCTGTTGTAGAATAACATGAAACTGTGATTTTGTAATCCTTCTGAGCGCTATTAAAATGATTTCCCACAATTGTTATTTCCTTTAGGACCATGAAGTGTCCTTATTATTATTGTGTCCCATATACATACCAATTGTCTGTAATATCTTGGCTGGTTGGCAATCAATGCCTTTTATGGGAATTTTTTTTTTTGTTTAACTGTAGTCTCACCTTTCACATGGCTTATACGTCCCAACCATATTTTTGACCAACGTGTATTTCTGTTTATATGTATATACACATACCTGTTGGGCTGATTTTTAGTCTGATGATCATTGAATGTGTGGTAAGACTAATTACTTTCACTGTTTCCTTTGACTCAAACATTTTAAAAGTTTATAGTACTTCAAAAGTGGCTAACATTTGGTTTCTGTTTGGGATGAAGTTCTGAGCCAACTTTTTTTTTTCCTCTCTCTTTCCCCTCCCTCATCCTCCAACCTGCCTGCTTAATATCTGAGCAGTTTAACCATGTGATTAATGTAAAATAAAGATCACCCAGGCTTTCACTTTCTGTAAGATGAATGATACTCCAAACATAATACAGTTGTAGAGTGTTGCTCTTCATGGTTTTTTTTTCTGAGCATGCTGGATGGTCCGTACAAGAGGGACTAGTGAGTTTAACGCTGTGTTCCCTGCAAGGTTCTGGTGTGATGATAATGTTATTTTTAGGGCATCGTTATTGATATTGGCTAGCATTACTCAGAGCCTTTAATCAAAAGGAAGAAGCGATAAAGACATCTTTACGATACACCCGTATGTGATAAGCATGAGAAATATGGAAAAAGATTAAAGACCTAGTATCTTGGCCTTGGAGAAAAGGGTTTTTGTCCTGTTAAAAAAAAAATTGACCAGATGTGCTCATTTAGGCGTGGCAGCCCTCATTTTCTCATCGAACCCATCCCTGGTTAGGCTTTTAAAATCAAAACCTTAATTTTGACCTTTGTCTTTGAGCTCCCATAATGCTTGTTACATTGCTCTGTGACCGAGTTATGCAACGCACTTCAGCTTCTGCCTTTCTTCTGCATGTGAATAGTCAAAACAAGCTGGCAATTAAATATGTGCCTGAATTCCTCACCAAAGCAGGGCATCAGGTGACAGTTTGTCCCTTCCTGACCTGTTCCTGTGCGTGAGCTTTTTTGTGGTTGTATTGCAGTGAGGCAGGCTGACAAAAAACCAAACAGCTGTAGGTGCAATTGCCCTAATGGGAATTACTCAATCTGCACATCTATTGCTCTGAAAGTGCCTAAAGATTTAAAAAAAAAAAAAAAAATGTAAAATACCAACCTGGCCACCTACCCACCAGGATGGCATATGCTTGCTGCTGTTTGAGGACAGGCTTTGTCAGAAGCAACGGCATCAGGCAGGGAGGATTCTGCATTTAAAATAAAAGGTTCACGCGGTTAACTGAGCTCTTCTATTTCAGGGTCAGACGCACATTGTGGGAGTGTTTTCTCATTAGATTTTACAGTTTAGAATGGACTGAACATATCAGCCTGCAGGACTGCTGAGAGGTTAAAACTGAGAGTGGGATTTTAACAGGAGCATTTGCATACAGCTGTGCGCTCTGGAATGAAGAAGTATTTTGCATTCACTCAGGCAGCTGACTGTGTAGGTTCCTAGTTTAAAGTTCGGAGGAGAAAAGAGAAAGCTCTAAGAACTATGTATCAGGGCAGCAAAAAGCTTCTGGACATATCCTAAAATAAGACCTTTAGTTATGTACGAGGCACTTATTCCATCACTGCGACTACACTAAGTTGACAGTCAGTGAATTCCCATCCCCTTCTGCATTTTTGCAGCAGAACCACAGCTCTAGGAGAATATATATTATTAATTTGTGTTGTTTCCCCATTTTCTTTATACAACTGCTTGTCTGCCTTTGAATTCTCTTTAGGGGAAGTAAGTCTATCTTTCAAATGCCTTTTTCCATAGGGTATAACTATTCTTTCTTGTCTATCCGGAAACATTACTGGCTTTTGCTGGGAGAGTGTAATGGAAGAAGAGTTGTTTGGGTTTTACGAGGTCTTAAAAAATAATTTGATTACCGTTAAGTGGAAACATTTTTAATGCTTTCCCATCCTAAATGGGAGTTATCAGTGTTGACAGAAAGCCTCAGGGGGTGCAGAAAGTAGTAAGTAGCCTTCCAAAGTGAAGGATTATATATGTGTCCAAGCATCTAGCAGTTCAGATACTAATAGTTTATCTTCAAATCAATAGAAAAAGCCACATGGCAACATTATACTTTTCCTACCTGCTGAAATCCTATTCTGTTCTTTAGGATTACCCCCCAGGATTATAGAGAGGCAGGCAGATGGGTTTATGAAATACTTCAGCAGTGTTTCACATCTGTCACTCCCAAATGATGGTGGAGGAGCTGGTGGTGGTCTAGGAATCAGCCCTGAAAGAGCCTCACTGGTGTGCTTCAGATCCCCTCCCATCCCCCAGGTTGTGGCACAGTGCCACAGACTTTTCCCTGCGCTGGGACCTGATGCATAAAATGCATCCTTTGACACTTGTCAGGTTGCTTGGTGGGCTGTGCCCCAGGCTGCACATCTGCAGGATGGTGTGCAAGGGAAAAAAGGTGTGTGTAGAGTCATCACGCACCCACATCCAGTAACTGGCCTGACTTCTTCAGACCCTTGTATTGTTAGAAATGGGGGTGAGTAAAGATGTACAGCAGAAAACTCCTAAGGGCCAGATGAAAATTGTCTGGCCTCTGCTGCCTAATGACCCTTTTCCTGGAGAGTGTCAAGCTGAATTTGTAGTTGTGTCTCTTTGTTTAAACATTGAGTTTCAATTTATTACTTAATGGACCCAGCCACAAATTGGAGATGGGTCATTATTTGCCCTCCTTAATGGTAAACTGAACTGTGCACACAAACACGTCAGAAACAGTTGAGGGTAAAATGCTTTCTAGTCCTCTGGCAGCCCATCACTTTATGTTGGTGTCACTTGATTAACATAAACTGTCAGTGATCATGGCAATTAGAGAAAAGTGCAACTTTATTACCTGGAAACTCAGCAAGACAGTTGTTATTGCTTTGGTATGGCAGTAGGATGGAGAAATGATAGCTCTGGGACCATGATGCCCAGGGTTAGGTGCTGTGTAAATATGAAAGAGAAAGCCTGTTTCCATCTCCCAGCACTTGGAGCAGAGGGCCTCTGGCCACAGACTGTTTTCAGGCAGCCAGCAGACATCCTCCATAAATGTCCAGGCAGGGCTCCTTAGAGCCTGTGCTGACCCAAGCCAAAATCCAGCTCAGTGTTAGGCGCAAGTAAATAAACAGTGTCCCCTGGAGACACAGCCATGCTGTTTCTAGGTCCTGGTAGGCTTCCTTAGTACTAGGGATGTCGATCTGCAATGATATAAATCTATCCAAGAGTTTTTCCCCTTAGTAGGATCTGCATTTCTCATTAATTTTTGTTGGCTGCAGAATATTCTAAATACCTATTAGTGGATTAAGCTCACAAAAATAAGTATGGTATTCTTGGCTTACAATCTAAGTAGATTAACATCCTCCAGGTAGTCCTTTTCGTTTTTCTCCGTCACTTGGTGCAATGGAGCTACATGTACCTGCTTGAAGGAAACCATGTGGGAATAAAAGCATCCAAACAGCTAAACGTGCTGCTGTTTGAGCATGCAGATCAAGGGCGAAGGACCTAAATAAACCTCACATACTGTAGGTAACAGACTGCATATATTACTGTGTGCATTCAGCATTTTCCAGCAGAGTTAAGGGGTTTCTGGCTGATACATGATTTCCTTTGCTGTACAAGGGATTCCAGTAGAGATCAAGACTATGCTTATCTAAGTCACAGCTACCACCCCCTCTCCCCCTAAAAGTAATTTTACTCCTTGAGCATACATCAGAGTGATACCATTCTGCAGTCAGAAATGTTTGAGGGTTGGGGTTTTCTTCAGCCTCCTTATATTTACTTGTTTGTTTCTTTATAACATCATGTTTCTGCTTGGAAAGATGTTTGGCTACACAGGAAGAGTATCCATTGCAGTTTATTCTTCTTGACCTTTTGTGAATCTAAAATAAACTGCTTTTTGGAAAGAAACCAGAGGCTCTCCTCTCCATTCCCTTCAAACAAATCTGACCTTCCAGTTATTTCTTGTGGAGGCAGCAGAAGCTTCTCTTTGAGTCAATGAAAAAGAAGCAGGAAAGGGTAAAATTTTCCTATGCTGATCTTACTTTTTTTTTTTTTTAAGTATTCAGATATTCTTTAAAGGATACTGGATTTTTCAAACCATTTCTCTTATTGACTGGGCTGCTTTGCCTGTCATGCACTATGCACTCAACTTTTTGTTGCTTTAACTGAGTATCTGGCTTCGCCCCACAAACCCCGTACATACATTCACTCTCCTGGAGCCCTGACGTGGCTGCTGCTGTTCTCTCTAATGCATAGCCAGAAGGGATGAGAAGCTATGCAGAGACTGGACTGAACTGATGAAGTGACTGCAAGCCCCTCATACAGCCCTCACGTGAATTTTGGGGGATATTCTCTCAGCTGCAGGGGTCATCAGCTGGGAGACCAGCAGTGAGTACTGGACAGTAAGGAAATAAATATATGGGAATAAAAATATGGGAAATAGAGGAAATAAATCCTGCCAGCTGATGAGGATTCAACACTGGCACTTTTATGGTCCTGGCAGTCACAGTGAGGCATGTCCCAAGCACAGTATCAGCTTGCAGCCTATGCTGCTCAGGTGGATTGCTGGAGCATGGAGATTCAGGTGGTGTCTGTGTAGGCCTAGAAGTCCCAGATAAGCTCTGATGTCTTCTCTTGTGCATCTGATCTCAGCTTCAGCTTTTCCCAGGGAGTGCTCACCTCAGTCTAGGAAAGAAAGTTGGCTGACTTATATACATAACTTTTTGCTTTTTCAGACTGGGGGTGTGTGTTTGGAAGAAGAAGACAAGCTCTGGTGGACAATGACCATGAAGTTCTTGGTCTTAACTATGTGCATCTGTCTTATCCAAGTTTGAGGCTTCAGATTGTGCAAAGTACTTTAAAACCACTCTCTAAAATGAATAAGTAATGAACCATCCTGCAAATTGTTGAGCAAAACAATGCCGTTGGAAGAGATCAGGAAAGGTTCCTTTCTGACAATTATTTTTAACAATGTGATACAATTTAACTGAAAGTTGGGGAACAGCTGGGGGCAAGGGGAGAAACAGCCCTCCCTTTGGTTAACCTTGCTCAGGAAATGTGAATCACTGAACTAAATAAAGTTTATAGAAGATGCTTTGAAAATACTATGCTACGCCCTATAATTCAGCCAAGAATGAAGGAGGAGGGAAAAGAAAACATCAAAAGTCCCTGCTTCTTTTTATATTGCTTCCTGGCACATTTCTGTTCCTTCTTCCCCCACCCCCCAACAAAAATCTTCTTTCTGGTTTTGTTTTGCTTTGTCTTTTTGTTTTTCTGTTTTTTTAAAAGTCTTTTTCATTTTGTGAAGCTGGTACCATAACCTTAAAAACAACCTTGTTGTCTACAGACAACAACAATGATGAGAAATGCCAAGCGAGAAGGGAGTCCTGTTGGGATCAGAGGACAACAAAGACAGTTTTTTAACATTTTTATTAGGACCTCATGATGTACACATGAAAAATTAATTTCAGAAAATGAACTGCTCTTCAGATGGCGCCGTTTAAATCTGGAGGATGTTAACATTCCTGCTGCATGACAAAGGTCCGCCACCCCCTGTGTTGATACTCATCCTGCTCAAAGGGGCAATAACATCTAAGGATGAACAGAGGCTGTGGCACCAAATCCTGCTTGAAGGCTACTTTCACAGATTTATCTTGGGATTTTCTAGCATTCCTTGTCAGGGTCACTTTGCCCTTGTGGGCTAGGCTGCATGGCTCTAGCTCTTTGCCGGGCTCCAGCTGTTTCATCATTTGCACACATTTGGATGTATGCTTTGGCAGAGAGGATAATTAGTGGTAGAGGCAGAAAGACAGCAGGAAAGTGCCTCCCCCAAAAGTATGGAAATGGGGGTTTCAGTGCTGTTTAACAACCGTTGTTGTAGTCGGGTCACATCATGGGGAAAGAGCGTAACCTGTTTGTATGGACAAATCCCCCCGTGCTGGCCTGAGTGGAGCACCGGGAGCTGGCGGTGGCACATGGTGGCTGGGGCCCCTTGGACAGCAGGGTGTGAAACCCATCCCTCCAGTGTCTGCCTGGCATTCGGTCTTACCTGTTTAATAGAAGTTTAGCAGGGGGAGCATGTGCAATTCACTTGAACAACGTTCCCCTGGAAAATGCCCAAATCTGCCCTACTCTCTTAACAACAAAGAAAGCAGCAACGAAACTGAACAGACTTATTTTCCCATCCTTTCTAAAAACTCATACTGCTGGGGGGACCACTGCTGCTCTGCCCTTTCCCCAGCCCTGATGTACGCCTTGTGGGCAGCTTGGAGGGGTTAGGACCTGGGGGTAAGCGGCCGCCCAGGCTTTGCAGGGAGGTGGCAGCTCTCACTGCCGGAGAGGCACCAGGACAGTAGAAGGGGGCCATGAAACTGGCTTGTCATCTGCTTTTCCATCTCTGCTTTGCTGCTTAACCCCTTGCCCCTCCTCATAAAAACAAACATGCGCAGCCTGACTTCCAGGTGCTTTTGCTGGTTAAATGCCCATCGCAGCAGACGCAGCCTGGGGAGGGCTGGGGCCGTCTGCAGGCTGGGAAGGAAAGGGGGTTTTCTCCCCAGGCTGCTGAGCTCTGCAGCCGCTATTTAGCCTGGGGGCTGGACTAGCACACATGTGGCTCAGGCGCTCCCTACAGAGCAGTAATGACCTTTGGATCTGTAGCTCCACTGTCCCCAGTCCTGGTGCTTTCCCATCTGGTTCCTGCTATTCCCATAAATCCCTGCTGGCTGCTTAATAGCAATCGGGGAGTTTCAATGAAGCTGAGGTCACTTTGGCTCGCCAAATGTCACCGCTTCTAAACTGGAACCAGACTGAGCTGAGGGCAGTGTTTGTGCTGGGAGGAGCAATGACAAAGTGTCCTACGACTCCTCATCAGATGTTGATCACGAGCCCACAGCCTGAGCTCAAGGTTTGCTTTGTGTGAGGGTCAGTCTCTGGAGCACATTTAGGAACATGCCACTGAGTGGACTGTGTTCTTTAGACGTGGGTTTTATGTCAAAATCCTTAAATGTTTTGAGTTTTTTTGTGTTTGTATGTACATGCCATTTGTGTATACCTAAAGTCACCCAGCCTTGGAATTACTGTGTCCCTGTGACGAATATGCACAAGCACCCAGTAGCCCAGCATGAGCAAAAAAATTTCTATAGATCTTTAAGGTCAGTGAAAGCTGAAAACAGATGATTTCTGACAACCGCTTGGCTTGCAGATCTGTCAGTAGCAGCAAGGCTCTGTGGCCAGTTAAGTACTATTGAAATAACCCCCAGCCTGGCTGTGCTTCACTTTGGGGCTCTGGCTTCATCATGCTGTCTCCAAGCACAGCCTTTTGGCAGGAGAGCTGCTTTGGAGATCGCTACACAGCACGGCTGTGCTCTTGGTCTGAGGACAGAAGACTTGAAGCTGCTCTTCCACGCAAAGCTTGAGTGCCCTGCAGAAAAAGTGATTATGCTGTCCTCATACCCCCCACCCACCTTTTTTTTTCCCCTTCCTTTCCTCCTCAGAAAGAAATGGGGGAAAGTTTGTGGGAGAGTAGTGTTTGCTGATCTCGTGCAAAGCACAGTGACAAATGACAGCTGGAGAAGCATGACAAGGCATGTAAACTTGAGCTAATGGAAACCTATGTGCCAGCTGAGTGTTTATTCAGGCCTGTCATTGTCAACAGAGACCCCTTTACAAGACAGGTATTGTTTGTAGTAACAAGTGCACCATGAAGGAGAATGTAGCTTTGAATTCTATGAATTTGCATCTTTAAAACAAATTAAAAAAAAAAAAAGTCCTTAACCCATCCTTACATGGAATAATGGTAGTACATAAATACCTGCTTACATGTCTGCATATTTCAGGTTTAATCAGTCTCCTTTCCATAAATCAAGCTCTATCTTAATTGCATTCTTCTCATCTGTACTGTTGAACCCTTGTTACTGTCCCAAGTGTACATATTCCGTTTGTCACCCTGAAGCTGTATCTTTTGGTATCACTGGCTGAAGCAGGATCAAAAAAAGAAACAAACAGTGGTGTCCCAATATCTTCTCTCTGCAGAACAAAAGGAAAGACAGTTTGTTGAGCAGACTGTCACCCTTACTCTTCTGGCTGTTCAGCAAAATGTCTCTCAGCTCAGCACACAACAGTGAGAGCTCATTTTGAATAAAATTCACTGATTTGCAGCCACTTAGACAAAATCCATACAAACTCTTAAACACAACATAAACAAAGCACTAAATCTTATGTCAAGCCTGTATTGGGATGCACTGTATCCATTCCGTAGAAGTAGGAGAGAAATATCCAAGGAGTTTTGCTGATCTTTGAATGAATCTATGACATACACCTTTTTGTCCTTTTTAAAAAATAAAAACATCCTACAGCCGTAGAGTTCTGCCGACCTTATGAACCTATATGGATACTGGTGAACTGGATACCAGCTGATTGAGACTGAGAGCTCAGTGAATCTGAAACAGGACTAGATACTTAATACCGGTAACAAACTTCATCCACATTAGGCAATTTAATATAGAATTCAAGGTTCGGCTATCAGATCTCCTGAGTTGCATCATGGAGAAATGAGTGTGTGATGGCACACACTGGAAATTCAGGATCGGTCTGTTTCTGATTCCACTCTGGCTTTCTGAGACAGATACTTGATATCATCATGCCTCAGTTTCTTCTACTTTAAAAAAACCACACTCAACAATATCTCCCTCAGAAAGATACTGTGAAATTTAATTGCCTGTAAAATTCTTGCAGATCTTTTGGAGAGAAGGTCTCTTCAGAGATGTATATCTGTGCAAGGAAGCAGGTATTACTTTAAATCATGGACATTCCCATGCAGTGAGTTTTGAGCTGGGAGAGAGGAGTCCTGCCACAAATGCTGCCTCTTGTTCCCTGGCTCACTGGGTCTTAAGATTGCTGCTGTGCCAGGGTGCCATTAAGGCTCCCTATGCAGTCTGGGTGGAGCTGAGTTAGGGACAGGCCTGGATGTGTTTGGGGGATGCCGGCTCACCAGCCAGACCCCTCCCCAATGTTACTTAATTCCCAAAGCTGCAGCAGAAGCTGTGGGAAGGCAGTCCTGCAGTCTGTTGTTGGAGATAAAGTTTTAATCTCTGCTGTTTTCCTTGGCACTCCTGCTGGCTGGGCACACAGGAAACGTGTTCGAGTCATTGATGCATGAGGCATTTTTGGGCAGCCTTGGGAGGACCCTGCTTACCAGGCTCTGCTCTCTAGTTCACCAGAAACAGCACCGAATTTGTCAGCCTCTTGGGAGCTTAACTCACTGTTATTTGGAAAAACGTCTGCTTCTGGTCTTAAGGTCCTCTGTAGCAAAGCTTTGAGGGTTGGCTGTTGAAGTTTTTGTGAAGCAATCTAAGAGGTAAAATGTAAGAACCTGCTCCTGGAAATAAGTGGAAATGGAAACAAATTATATATTTGAGTAGATCAGGGACAGAATCTGCAAAGCAATTTAAGCCAGAGCAACAGTGAGCAGTGGATGGTGGAAGATTTGCTCTCAAGTGTTTCCATTTTTCTTTATCAAATCAGAAAGTGAGTGAATTGTTGGCATGCTCAGACCTCTGCAGGCAGTGACCAACTTTCTCAGATACTACCAACACCAGAATCCAAACTCTACCAGCTGCATCTGTGCTTAAATACTGCGCCTGCTAGCTAAGTGCTTTACAAAGTTTCCTGGCCAGTGAAGGCAGTAATTAATTGGTTTATACATGTTTACGCTGGACAGAAACTAACCCCTTGTTAGAAAGAACCGTACACAAAAATGGTTTTGGCAAAGAGTCTAGACTCAAAGAATACAGACTAGAAAGACTGTACGTTAAGTCACCTAAACAAAAACATCTCGTTTCCTTTTGCTTTCGTTAGTAGGTATCTTTGAATTTTTACAATGAAGTATGTTGCAGAGATCCCCTGCTGCCCGTGACTCAGAGCTCTGGGTCTGCAAGCAGCATAAATGTATCGGCATCGCCCTCTGCCCAAGCCAGCCAGCCCGCCCTGACGCAGGGTGTGCTGTCGGGGTGTGCTGTCCCCTGCGTGTGGCTCCAAGGGCTCTGTGTCTCCACATGGCCCAGCGATGGAGGGACAGGCAAACGTCACGGGTGGACCTGGCCATGGCGCTCAGTTATGCTGTGGAGATACACTTGCAAGTGCAGCCCCTACTCTCATTCCACAGCACTTCTTAAGCTGCTTTGCCAGTCCAGAAGGGTAGGACATTGCAAGTCACCTTCAATAACAAAGCACGTTGCTACTGACATCCCGCTTTTATTAAGAACCTTTGAAATTCCCAGGCTAAAACCAGATGTGCTTTTCTAAAGGTGCTTCTGCTGAAAGGTTAATTTTGTCTTAGTTATCGTCCAGAAGAGAAATTATGTCATCAGTGTACAGCAAGTCATTTGTCTCTAGAAGGGTTAAGGCAAAGAAAACTGTGAGTCATTAGAAAGTAATTCCCTTATTTGAAGCACACATGAAACAGGAGTCCGGATGGCAAAGGAACAAAGCCTCATTCTTTCATGTGCATTTGCTGAACGCCTTGGTGTCTTAGATAAAGGACAAGTATCTACTAGTGGATTAACATTATGAAAAAGTCAGGATTAAAAAAAAAAAATTCTCAGTGATGCTGTGTAATTGAAGCTCTATAGCAGTTCAAAAGCTTAGGCCAGTAAGCTCCTGGTCACCAGCTCATTAATGTATTTTATGACAAGAAGGCAGAATGCTAATCATCGGGGCAGCACATGGAGGGGGAGAATGAGAGGACCTCGTGGATATTCAGTGACAACCATCCAAACTTCAGAGGCAGTACAGAGGGCTATTAACGTACTCCCTTGCCCTGTCTGAGAGTGCTGACCTCACTTCTAATCCTGCCCCTCCAGGGTACTTAATTTCCAGCATTGCTCAACCCAGTCAGGCCTGTTTAACAATTTCTTTTCTGAGTTAGTCTCTTTGAAGAGGCCCTATTTTCTGTTCAGTGACATGAAAGAGATACTGATGTTGATTATCAAAGGCATGTGCTCCAAACCACCAAGCGTCTAATGCCCAAGGGAGGTAATATTATCTCTGCCTTCAACGTTTACATCCTCCCGCCAAGAAAGATGTGGTGGTTAACTAGCACATCTTTTTTCCTTCCTACTAATTTTACATGAGCTATTAATCAGAGGGGAAAATTAACTAATTCTTCAGCTTGTAGGTCATGCTAGGGCAGCACTCTCATCTAGATTAAACGGGCTGCGGACTGGTGCAAAGTCAGCTGTGCTATACCTTGCAGCAAGACAGGTTTATATACGGTCTTTTTACTATATTGTACCGAGGAAGTTTCACTGTGTTTTCTCAAAGTCTGTCCAGTGACCATGAACCTTAGCGCAACTGCACAGCTGGAGGGCTGGTTACCCCTACCTACTCCTGCCGCTGGAAGGAGTCTGCTCCACCTACCAGCTGCCAGGGCAAAGATCAATCAACATCTGCCCATTCACCATGAAAGGAAAAGAAGCTCTCCTGAAGAAGGAGCTCTTGGGCATTCACCTTTTGATGATGAGGGAAGGCCTGTCTACCAAGCAATCATTGCCTGAACTTTTAACCCAGAAATCCTTGAAATGACACTGTGGGCAGGTAGAGCTCAGAGGTAAAAAAAAAAGGGAAGCAACTGCTATCTTAAATGAAACTATTGCTCAGGGTTTCTTTCTATAAGGTTTCCCTACTCACCAGCTCAGGAAATTAATCAGAGTCAGGGCTGCAGAGAGAGTTGTGGCTCAGCTTAATTGCATAAAACAGTGACAATGGACACCATTGCTGAAACTCATCTCCTGAAGCCAGGATGATTGTGCATGTGCAACAGCTGGTCCTCTCTGATGCAGTGAATCAAGTGTTGTCCCATCATATGAGCTTTACTGTACAACAGCAACTATACTGGGCATGCACTGTATTTATCATGCTTCGTACTGTAGATTCTGTGGTCTAGACTCAATGGCTCAAGAGGTCTCCTCCAGTTTTGTGTCAATTAAGATTACACAAAAGGAGAGAGTTTCTTCTTGAGATGGGAATTGAATCCTAACCTCCTCACCTTGTGCTTCTCTGCAGGACATTTTTTTTTCCCCCTCACTCTTAATGTACACTCTGACTTCCAAGATGACACAAGTAAGCAAGCCCAGAAGGCTGAAGGAAACTGTTTAGCTGGAGTCAGCTGGATCAGCATTTCTTCATCTTTTGCCCATTTTGGGATCTCAGAAAGAGCATTACATTCACAGAAGTTGTTTGTTTAAAAGATGCACACAAATACACACTAAGTGATTTCAAGATACTGTGTGCATTGATAATGAAAACAATGGTATGTGTAGATATGCTCACACAATTTTCGTCTGCAATAACATTTTGGCTAAGGGGCTTTAAGTTGAGAAAAATGGGTCATAAAAGCAGCTAGATAGATTTATAGCTATTTAAGTAGGTCAGATACTCTTGAGCTGAATACCAAAAAGCCAAGTGAAAAGTATCTAATCTCTTTTCAGTGAAATATGTCCATGTGAGTTTTTATAACATTTTACAAATAAATTGTATCAGGACACTGACTAAACACTTACTAAGTGTCATTTTAACAGAGTGTCTAAAACCAGAATGAACATGAACTTCTCCACTCCTGATGGATCCATTGTGTGCAAATGTCATCAGTTTGTTGGGTTTTTTTTATAAAGATGCAAATGCACATGCAATATCTCATGTAATTATTGCAGCAGAGCACACACAGATTTCTGGCAGTAGGGTTACCTGATCTGCATGTGTTCTTGCTGCAGTGCCAAGCCTGGGGAAGTCTTTCTGCTGCTCACTTGTGGACCTGCCCTCACTGTATGCAAACCTTAGGTGTTCATTCCTTCTGTGTAAGAGCTGACCCCAAATATTTTTTGAGGTTTTTCACAAAAATTATTTTGACTGAAAGATCAACACTTAGCTCAAGACATTCAAGCTTTTGCTACTTGCAAGCTTTGTCCTTTATTTGGAGTGCAAAATGTAAATAAAAACCTCCTCTGGCACTCTTGCTTGGTTTTCAGCTCCACATTGCTACCAGCTAATGAATAATCCCTTCACAACCGAATTTGCTAATGAGTTTCTGCTAGGAAACACAGAAATAACATGTAGGAGCAAATGTTCATGATAAGCCTTCATAAAGTGCTTGGATTTGGTCTTCCAGAAGAGGATTCAGCAGCGTTTGCCTCAGTCTTAATTACTCCCAGAACGGAAGAGCACCGAGATGTGTTCAGACAGTTCAGTTCTGACAGAGGCTGATTTTACTCAATAGTGTGTCTGCACATATTAATACATTTTATGATGACTGCGCTTTTTTCTGCCAACACTTAGCCCTGGAACAAAGGACAACGGCAGTGGTGTATATAAGCATGTGTGTAAAAGCCCGTACTGATGAGATCTACACTGGGCAGATCAAAAAAACAGGACCCTTCCCACAGGAAAAAAAATAAGTACGATTGCAGTTTTATCTTGATTTGGAAACCAAGTGTCCTGGCTCATCACCAGCATCAGACTTCTGTTCTTTTATGCTTCAGCCTCTGGAAAGTCCAGCCTTGGACTGAGGCCACTGAGTAATAACTGGAGGCTGCCACTGATCCAGAAAACAGGAGGAATTGACATAATGGCAGGGCTGGAGCTAACCAGACTAAATGAACCTCTGTTTCTCAGTCGTGACTTGGAGGGAGCCATGGAAAGAGCTAGCAGATAGTCCAGTCTCATGCTGAAACCAGGGCAGGCCTCTGATGGCAAATCCACAAAGGTCTGAACTGAATATCAAATGCTGGTTATAAGCTGGGTGATGTGTTTTCCCAACAATCTCATTTCCCACTAGGAGAGTTGGTCTTTGTTGTAGGATGTTCTTACAGTTCAAATATTTCTTGTTCCAAGCAAAGGCAAGTAACTTTACCTCATTTTAATGTGTTATGTTACAAATAATACCTAGATGTTGTCTGATCCAGCTTATTCCACTTGTGTCCTCATGTGTGCATAAACCCTGAATATTTGATTTAAAAAAAAATTTAAAAAAATACACAAATTTTTAAAATGCTTTAGCAATTTGTCTTGCTTTGGGTTTTTTAGACTAGCTGTGAATGAAGCTGTTAATATATATAGCTCTTACATTGGCAGTGGCAGAGCTATAATGAAAAGACTACATTTGCATCAACACTGCTAACAACATGTGCATTTGCTCTTGTCATTTGACGAAAATGAAGAATTTTTCCAATAGGCAAGCTGTGCAGCTCTGAGTAGCTATATCCTCTTATCTTGCAAAATCTGCTGCATTAAGTCTGTTTTGAAAATGAAGACTTTTCAGAGGAGGGTTCTGGTTTCAAGGCCAGTAGCTTTATAGGAGTGGAACTCAGCAACACACCAGCATTTCTATTTCAGTGATATTCATACCATTTTGATGGGATCTTGTGCTTTATCAGGGATTTTTTCTGAAACTGTTTCATTTTGGGTTTCCTTCAACCTGAACACTCAATTCCTGATCTCAGAACCACTGGATTCCATTGATCTTTCACCACATCCCCCAGGTATAATTAGGTATATATTAGTCTGCTGTGAGCAGACTACATGATAACTATATGAATGCTATGCAGACCTTACATAAATAAAGGCTGTTAGTAAAGTGGCATTCCCAATATCCTGCGGTATCTACCTCCACCAGACTGATACAGTCAAAATGCCTCCATTTTTTCATAATTCGTCTTGTAGGCATTTTTCCACTGATGTAATTTCCACCACCGAGTTGAGCCAGTTGGCTGAGTTAGGCCCATTTTTGATCACTTGAGTGTCTATGAATCAGCTGATTAACCACCGCTGCCAACACCACCCATTTTGCCAATGGGCTGGGTAGCTGTGAGCAATTACAGAGGACATTCAGGCAGGGTATGATCTTCCCTAGAATGATCTCATGTTTTGTGGAAGCTCCATGTCAATTTTTTCCTTCTCCATCCCCATTTCATATAATTTTTGAGTTCAAAGGATGTCCAAACCATAGGCTGTATTCATCTTTTTCATTATAGCTCTGCCAGTGACCAGCACCCTGGAAAGTGTCCTGTGGAGTTCATGGGAATGTAATGTTGACGTTTAAAGAAATCACAGTATTTTATCCTGATGGTGTTGGTTCTCTGTGCTATGAAATTTTGCTGTTGGTCTGCTCAGTATTATTAAACAATGCTCAATTCTTTTGTACTCCAGAAGGGACAGTAAATGGGTTTATTTTTTAGTATCTTGACTTGTTATAAGAAGTGCTGGGGGCAAGCTCAGCCTCAGAGAACATCCATCCACTGTGCCCTCATGTGCTAAGTTCACAACTGGTTAAGGACATCTATGCTACTTAAACTGAATAGCTTTTGTGACCTTAAAATAAGGTAGGCAGTTTCCTCCACTTTTCTTTATTCCCTCCTGAAGCCAGAATTTTTCCTGGATTTGTTCATATGACAGTAATAATCCATCACAATAAATTTCAATTACAGTGCTGCTCTCTTTTTCATGCCAAGCCTCCCTGCAGAATTCTGCCAGCTTTTTTTATAGGATTTATTTCCCCAAATATACTTAAGAAGGTGGTTTAAAGGTTCCATACCAAAAATCATTATTTTTCTGAGGCCACTTTCCCTGCACTTATATTGCTAGAGAGTGACACATAAAAGCATATAATTTATTGAAAATTGGAACTGATCTGGATAGTCCTTCTCCTTCCATCACTCTGCTCATCTGAGCTCAGCAACCATCAGAGAAATACTGGTGGTCTTGAACATGAACTGATATGTTTTTCCAGTTGACAGCTTTTGACTGGAGACACAGTTGGCCCAATAACTCTTTTTCTGGGCAGAATTTTTGCATGCAAAGCAACAAATGCAACCTGTGGTCAAAGAGTAATGTAACCATTCTTAGTCAGCTATTTCATCCTTAGGCAATCATCTTTCAACACTGTTGTGTGGTACAAGATGACACTTGGATGATTTCAAACAGATCTGTTATTGTCATTCTGATTATGGCACAGCCAAGGGCTTTGATCAGCACAGTAGGTGAAAAGGCTGCTGGCAGTATGGAAGAGCCAATTTTAAAAAAAATGCTCATAAAATAAAAAGCTGCAAATCCAAATTTAATCTTCTAAGCCCCAAGCAACCCTCCATAACTCCCAGTTACAGCCACATGTCTTGAAGAAATAATGTAACATATTAACACAGGAACCAGGAATAAAATCACATTCCATTCGTAAATCATCTTACACCTTGCAGTCCTATTCCCACCTCCAAATCTCTGCTGAGATGCAGAGTGGAAAGACAAAAACACACAGCAACACACTGCCTCCTCCTGTGTGTTTGCTTATTAGAACAGGACTTGTTCCTTGGCTGGGCTGCTGACCACCGCTGCGGCACAAATATTTATGTGCCCTTAAGCTCCCTCTTCTAATTTTGACACTGATCCACTGGAATCCACTTCAAGAGGAGTTGTGTAAGATTGGAGGGGAAAGCTCCTTTGCAATCATACACTGAACGTGGGAAGTGCCTATAAGAAAATGAAGACCTGGGTCAGTGTGGTCTGTGGGAAGATGCAGCTCTATACTGTGTCCCCAAACAGGGAATGGAAGAGAAGGAGGAACAATTAGTTCCTGGTAAACCCTGCACATGTTAAACATCCCCTGGTGTGCCCATGTGTGTTAAGCCACCATCAAACTCCTAGGGAAGAAAGGGATGCCATCATGCAATTCTACCCATATCCTAAACCAGCATCTGGCCCCCAGTAATGAAAACATTTGCCCATCGTGAGCTGCAGACTGCCTTTTCCTGCTAGGTCTTGAATTGGGGATAGAGCAAAGCCATACTGCTGTGGGAGCAGAGCCAAGGAGTTTCTGCTACAAGTTGCCTGCTGTTTCTCCAGGGCAGGCGGGACCAAGCCCTAGCCCCAGTGGAAGAAAGGCAGTGGGGCTGCTCTTATGGCAGGCCTTGCCCAACTGCATGAGGAAGAAGAGCAGCTTCTGTGTAATCAGCCAAGCCAGAGGCTCTCCCATGAGCAGCCAGGCTATTAGCCAAGTTTTCTCTCATGGTGTTTTATTCGGCCTCTGACCACATTTCAGTTGTGGATTGAAAGCAAAGCCATGCAGTCCTTCTTCTGGGACAGAGCCTACTCCTGCAATGCCCCACTGTACTGCCTGGTTGCTGCTGCAGAAAGCCCTCCCTGCCTCAGTGACTTAGCAGCAGTTGTGCCAAGGCTTTGCCGGTGACAACTTGCACGCTAACTATTACCTGCAGCTGCTTCAAGAATCAGCTGCTCGTGTAGGGCTGAAACAACAATGTCAAGGTAAAGTAGCCCCTGCTCAGTTCCCAAATCCACATGGAGGAAATTGTGAGAGGCAGCTTGGCCCGTGGTGTGGGCCCATGGTGTGTTCTTGCATTTGCTAGCATGACAACACTCCTGACGAGGCTCTGAAACACACACTTTGGGAGCAGTGAGGGATGAGGCATTCATACTTTTGCTGCTCCTGCACTTTTTCAGTCGAGAAATATTTCACCACAGCGCACACTATGGAGCAGGAGAAAGCACTGCTTTTCCCAAGCTTTTTTACAACGCATTTATGGGATTCTTAGGGAGAAGACAACTCTTCTCCTTACTTGACCTGTTGCACCCCATTGCATTTCATTTGACTTTGCTGATGAGTATAAGGAGCTGCTCTTGTAAGCTGGAAAGTGTTCCCATGTTGCGGCTTGACAATCTCCACAGGTGCCTTCACACTCCTCCACCTGCCCGAGGCAGGCAGGCAGGGAAGTGGAAGCAACCGAGGAGGTGCGAGGAAATGCAGCTGAAGGAGGCAGAGCTGGAAGCCTGGCCTGGGAAAGGGGAATACGGAGTCAGAAATATGAAGGGCAAACAGAAGGGCTTTGAGAAAGGAAAAAGGGAGGAGGTAGAAATAAGAAATGATCTTTCCTAGTCTGCAGGTTCCCCAGGCCAGGCACTTTACCTGTCTCTGTGACTGTATGCTGTCTTGCTCAGGTACTCTGAGTACTGCTGTGTGATAATGCCTGCCACAGAACACCTTAAAAAACCTGTGCCATTGTTCCTGTGCTGAGCTGCTAATGGCACTGGTACTTTGAGGAGGGTTTCATGACCTTTACTGATCATAGTCTTCCCCCTCAGCCCTCTTCCCAAATTCCTGTATATGCTCCTGCTCTGTATTCAGCAAGCTGAAGGAGTGAATGAACAAATAGTTCATATGCAGCATGAAATGCTAAAAACAAACTTTCATAAATGGATTCCAGTCTACAACTGTCCAATAAAGAAACTGCAGAAACTTTACAAATCAAGTGATACTAGACTTGGGCAAGCCAAGCGATCTAAGGTACAGCCAAGCCATAGTGAAACAAGCCAAAAAATCGGACATCAGCCAACAAAGCTGACTAAATACATAGAGTATGAAAAAGAAAATACATAATAGATATGTGAGGTCACTGTGGCCGCCAGGAAATGGTGCCAAAATATCCTTGCTGGCTTGACTTCCCTTGTCTTAGACTCACATGCAGATGCTGAGCTGAGCCCAAACTAGGCATCAAGCATGAGCCTGGCCTGCTCCTTCATCGACTCCACAGCTCATCCTTACGAGGCTGTGAGAGCTGTTTTTGTTATGGAGATTTGCTTGTCCATAGAGAAAAAAGCTGAAAAGTCTGATCTGATCTCCCCTCATTGCCCCTGAAACGAGGTCACCTTTCAAGGTTTCATCAGGATCACATCCACTGATGTTATCACAGTAATTTCTGTTTCTGATTTTTCAGCTGTGATCTGATTCCTGAGAGCTAGAGCTACTGAAAGCAGTCCGATCTGGCTTTTTCGTTTGTAGTTCTTTCTCCCCTGCACAAAATGTCATAGGTTTTGAGAGGTGTTGAATGCACGGTGAATGTTTCTAAAGGCTGAATGTACTCCAAATGTCATATTAAGGCAAAAGCATTTTATTAGTGTTTTTAATTTCTTTAATGAGATTCTTCATCAAGCTCTGTAGATGGCAGTAGGTTAGTTTTCTATTTTGTTCAAGTACTTAGGCATTAGGGCACGTGTTAGTGTTTCCCTCCAAGCAGAGAAAGGGATCCCCTGCAGGACTGACCTGCACCGAAAGGTAATAACTAGGTGCCATTCTCCAAGGATTTGGATCAAGGACTGAGGGGGTACCCAGGGTATTTTATTACTGTAGACAAAACTATTGACCAGATGCTTTACTGTGAATAGCAATGAGTAAAGAAATTTCATATATATCAACCGTAAAGCTGAAAACCAAGAGTAAAATATGTCAGCTTTTGGTATTTGCCTGTATCTGGAGTTCCTCAGCTTCCTGCTCCTTATGCTTACAATGCCTATTGGCAAGAGAGGCTAGTGACATAAAAATAGATAAGAAGAGTAAAAAAAAAAATTCCAAATCAGCGGTAGAAAGCTCTATGGGTTCTTTCCATTGCCACCGGTGGGTTTTGGACCAAGGTTTTCCTGAATTAGAAATCAGTCAGAGATATAATGTTTGGCTCAGAATACACACTTCAGATGCCTCAAAAAAGAAGGGCATTCAGATTTGATGCTGATATGCAAAACAAATGTTAAAATTATTAGGATTACTTACGTGATAATTGTTTTTCTTCAGGGCAAAATGGTAATTTGAAGAAACAAGAACCATGACTGATCTTTTGGTTTGTAATTACCTTTATAGATACACAATTGCATGTTTGGCTCTGGCAATTGAAATAGTTTTATTTGCTTTTCTTTCTGCATGTTGCCTGTAATTACCGCATCTGAGCACAGAAGACTCTATGTTGTTGTTTTGTAAGACCAAAAGGACGAGGGAGCCTGTGGTTTGGTTGCTGGATAATTTCAAAGAGATTTTGAATACAAGAAAATTCCTAAGGAATTGCCTGCTTTGTTGAGTTGCTTTTATTATATTTCTTCTCTTTTTATTAGTGTTCTTAAGGGTGTGGGGTGGGAGGAGAGATGGCAAGAGCATATTGGCTTATTTACTACTCACAGAGGAGTTCAAGCATTTCTCTGCCTGCTCTAAGTATTGTGGAATGTTGCTAACAATTGCAAATAATTTTATGCTTATTTTGCAATGCGCTTGAGCTGCACAACTGAAATCAGCTGTTTTGCTATTGTCGTGAATGGATGGAAGCTGAGATCTTAAACAAAAATGTGATGCTGAAGTGTACTTCCCCTTCAGTCACATGCAGGCCTTTCTTAGTCCTGCAAACAAATTCAGTGGTACCCTCCTCTGATTTTTGGAAAACAAAGGGTTGGATGGAAAGGACTGGTCAAAACATGAGGATTATGACCAAGGATGGACAATTCAGCATGATGGTGCCATATTTTCACTTCCCCTTGGCTTATTTTAAACGTTCAGAGAGCAGAGGATTTTGTTCTGTGATCTGGCTCTGCATAAAATACTCATAGTATGTAGTAAATATGTTCATTGGCATACTTACTCATGTATTTTGATCTTTAATTTTCTAATTGGAAAGGCCCCTTTGCAGAATTCTGGCGTAGTGAAACAACTCCAACACAGACATCGTTTTCAAGGACTCCTGACTGATGTCTAGACTTCTATTGTATTTATACACACACATACTTGTATATAAGAGAAATGCTACGGGCTACAACCTTGCCGATTTGGCAGAAGAGGACTCTCCTCCATAAAAATAAGGCTCACATGTGCTGTTAGCCAGTGGAATAAAGTCCCCCAGGAACTGAGGTCCTGCACAGACTTAGCACTGTCTGCCTGCTTCAAGTGCAAAGCTGCTTCTTCGACCTTGTCTTCTGTAGTATAAATACATATCAACATACATAATGACAATTTAAAATAATTCCTTCCAAAAAAAAGACACTTCACTGCTCACGTCTCTCTTCCCTGGGGAATGGTGAGCAACCAGGTGGTGGGGGCCAGATGTTAGTCGCATGGGAAGCTTTCAGAAACTGCTCAGCAGCTATGGTGAAGAGTGCAGTATAGCAACACGAACACACCAGGGGAAAGATCCCCTGTTGCTGCTTGCCAACAGTAAGCAAAACTTTTGGTCAGGATTTAGGCCTTTCTTTGCCAGAATCTCCCTCTTAAATGCTGATAATTTTTGGTTACATACTGCATTATCTAATATATCCCACGTTTCCTTTGGCTTCATGATGGCCAAATGGGATATAAATGAGGGCAAGGGCATGCCCCAAGTCTTCTCTTGTGGACTGTGAGAATCTGGTCCCAGAAGTGAGTTAAACTGAGTCAGACATGAGCCTCATTAACCTAGCTATCAATTGTGAGCAATTCCATTGAATCAGTCGTGGTTCTTGTTTCTTCAAGAAATTTGTTGCTACAGAAGAATTTGTGGTTTCTCTCATCTCTTCAGCTGGACCTTGCTGTATATTTGTAGGGACACCATAGATGATGGGAGCAAGGAAAGCGAGATGTACAACCTAGAGCTATTGTACTTCCATTTTTCCCCTGCACTTCCTCTCTCCTGATATTTTCTCAATGTAGAGGATTTCCAAGAGCATCCAGAAAATTCTGAGGAGACATTTGATAGCCCTAGGACAGGAGAGAGAAAGAAGAGATAAAGGAAAGTGGAATGCAACCACAGACTGCGTTTGCTTCTCCCCGAAGGTGCCTCTTTGGGTGCGCTGGTGGGTGGCAGGTGGAGAGCCCCAGGCAGATGGAGCCGGGTGGAGCTGCTCCCGGGGATGAGCCAGCGGACAAGCGGGACTGGGGTGCCAGCCTTCTTCCTGGCCAGAGACTCGTTGTTGCCGGCAGCGTGGCACAGGGGAAGCGCCTCGAGGGAAACATGGGATTTTTCCCTGGGTTGTAACCTGGCTCTGTGTTATCAGTGAAGCTTCAAATAGCTTATCTTTCGCCTATGTACATACATGTTTCTCTCTCTTGCCAGCCCAACATTTCTTCATCTGAACGCGTGAATAATAATCCCCTGAGTAGATATGGATAAAATAAAAGCATACTAAAATCCCCAAATATTCGGGGAAAGATTTTATCTTTTGTTACGTGGAAAGATGTCTGCAGTCTGGCTTCAATAAAGGAATAACTTAAAAGGCAGAAAAATAAGCAGCAGAACATCAGCTCTCACTTCAGTGTGTAAACTTTGGAAAGGCCACCTGTCAGATCCCTGGTGAAAAGCAGCATTTTGTTTGGCATCTGGCTGATTGCCACATTAAATGTTGAAGTGTTTGGAAACTTGTGGGACTTTCTTCAAAAGGCACACTTCCCCTCCCCCTTTCTCTAAATAATTAAATCTTAAATGTTCTGGCTTGCAGTTAAGAAAAGATAAAACACAACGGCAGGATTCTTTCAAACACACTAGCTAATAACGTGGGGGCCTTTCATGCTATTTATTTTAGCTTTCCCCACATGAAATACAAAAGAAATTGCCTCAGTGTCACCTTAACTTTTCATCCCAGGCAGTCACTGATTCTGATCTCGGTAACTGAAGTAAATCTGAAGTAAATCTACTGAAATGTGACCTAGTTGCAGAGCGCTGCATACTTACTCCAGTGTAAAACTGGTGTATGAACGCAATTGTGATCTTATTAGTCTTATCCTGTCATAACGCGTATCAGTCACGGAAGCTACTCCAGATTTTGGTGACTCACACGAGCTATTCCCGACTCAGGCAGTGTGACTGAAAGCAAAATGAGACCCACAGTTGTCAGCTGGGTGACGTCTTGTCTTGCAAAAAGATAAGAATTTCACTTGCAGTCTGTTTGACGGCAGGCATATTTTACTCTGATCGCTCATTTTGACTGTTTTCCCTAGCGTTATGTTGTGTTTCAGGGTCCTGTTGGAAGCAAGTTGCTTCATGATTCCAGCACTTTGAGGAATGCAAAGTTCCAGATTAACACCATCTGTTGTTTGAAGATAAAAGCAAAGACACTGATGTTAGTGGCTAGTTCTCTTTGTAACTGCTGTTCTTTTAAGTAGCAGACACTAGGTAGCTACTCTTGCCCCAGCAGATATGCATGGGGCTGCCAGCAAAGGGATATGTGCTCTTGAGAAGCTGGACCCAAATTTTCTTACAGTTATTTGTGCTATAGAAAAAAATCTTGGGTTTATTCCCTTAAGTTTCTTGCTGGCTTTAGTGCTCATGGGCACTAGGGGAATGGAATCACCTTCAGCTATGATGCACAGACTGGGCTGCCAACATACAGCCTTCTCCTTGGTGTCCCACTAAGATGTCTTGAAGCTTCCTGGGAGTGAAGCGTGAGAAGTCAGTCTGCAATGTCATTGCAAGAATGGAGATAGCACAGTAGAGCCTACAGAGAAAACCATGCACTGCTGAAATACTCCCCGCTATTTTCCAATGTGTTATGCACACCGGGTAAGAGGGCGAGTGCTGTTCCTTCTGGGAATCTAACACTTGGTCTTGCATATGTGAGTCAGAAGAGTGCATGGATGAGTCAGAAGGCGGGTGATCTCGTCCTGCATGCTGGTTAGTAGAGCTAAAGAGAGAAATGAATTTGCTCCAGATATAGGAGCATGGGCAGAACCAGAAACAAGGCTGTAATTCTCCAGCTGTCTCTGCACAGGTCTGGCAGCATTTTGGCCTGAAATCAGAAAGAGCCCGCCAAACGCTTCCAGACAATGCCCGGCTACAGCTGGGAATTAGCACAGGACAAGGACCACTCCCAAAAGGCATTTTGGGTGCAACCACGTTGGAGAGAGAGGCAATTTAACTTACCCTGTAGTTGTGCTGTGCCAGTTGGCCTCAGGGCAAAGAGTGGACCTTGAGCAGAGATGGCTCATTTCATTTACCACCACACTCAAGGTAGCTTGAGTGGCTCTGATCTACCCTTGGAGGAGCCCAGCACCTAATGACTCGAGACTTGTGACAGGGTCACTTTTGAGCTGCATGATATATTTCCTATTGGCTCCCATGACGTACAAGTCAGGCTCAGCTGCCATTATCCCTTGACTTTGGCACTGAGTAATTTAACAACAATATTAGTTTTATTTGAGATACAGGCAGTTGAAGATACAGGCAATCAGATGGCAATCACCAAATTAAACTTGCAGGAAATGGTGATGTCTTTACTGACACTTGTTGAACCTCATCCAGGAATTGTGGGGTCCCATATCTACCTCTGTCACACATCTTCTGATCAAAATCTGTTTTTTAATCTTTTAATACAAAGTCTTGAATTTTTTTCCTGTGTTTTTAGTGAGTGCATTAGTTGAAGGGGAGCTTTGTCCAAATAAGAAGTGAGAAAGTCCTCCAGGACATGACTGGTCCTCAATATTTCAAAACTAGCAACGGTGCCATTATTTTAAATAAAAGCAAGATATTTCATTGCTAAAACATCATTTTAAATCTTTTTGCATGACAAAAAATCAGAAGAAAAAAGGAATTCATATATTCATCACAAACTGTCTTGGACTGATGTATTATAAAATACAGAAAACATTGAAAAACTTTTCACTTTAGTATAATCTCTTGCCAAGTACCGGAATCCTTACTCAGGCAAACACAGTGAAACTCATGAGAGGTTTCTTTAAGCAAAGCCTGCAAAGATTCATCTAAAATTTCCTAAATAAGTGCACAAATGGCTCCTAAGTGGAACCAAACACCGAGCAGTTGCTGGTCACATTGCCTCATGTTCTCTCCCACTGATCTGCAGGATCTCTGTTCCTTGCTTTTTTTTGATCCTGCATGGGAGGGAAGGGCTTCAGGTTAATCCCATCAATCTGCTTTCCCCTTTTGACCCTCCCCTGTGTTCCCCTCAGCCCTGCAAGGGTAAGGAGACATCCCAGTCTCCCATAGCTAGTCTTCAGTGGAATTATACTGCAACCATGTTGGATGGAAAGCTGATGGACAGCTTAAAGGACTTCTTCCCAGCTTAGGATTTGGAGACAAGCCCTGTGGCACAGCCCCTGGAGAGAAGGCCTGTCCCCCAGTGGAAAAAAAAAAAACAACACAAAAAAGCCTAAGAAGTTGTGTGAGGGTATTTTCTCACAAAGATTTCCTTCTACAGAGCCCCTTCCTGTGGGTTTAAACTACAATGGGGATAGTTCAGACCACTGTAAATGTTGATACAATTGAAGGAAAACAAGAATCTAGTTTGCCCTTTCCTGTCAAGGAGTCATTTCTTCACTCTGAAAGTGATGACTGAGCCCTGATCCAAAGAAATCCTGAATGCTCAGCAATTCATGTTAAGGCGCAAAACAAAAAGCAAAATCCCTCTTTTATTCTGCCATGGCATTTTGGTAACTTTTCAACATGCTGTCATCTGGTGACAACAAAGACCTCATATCTCCTTTCAAAAGCCTTCCTTTTGACCTTGTACTAATTAGAGTACATGTAAAAACAATTGCAAATTAAAATGCAGAATAATCTCTGTGTTACTAAAGGCAGACATTTCTAAAAATAATGAGGAATGGCACAAATAAATACCAAGACAGCAGTTTTGCATAAGCTTCTTGTGATTTGTAGACGTCTGTGGTTAGTCTGCAAACTTGCACAAATTTTCTGACCTTTACAAGGTCATGCTTTGCTAAGATCACTAGTCATGTGTCTAAAAAGTAATATGTTGACTATTTTCAAAGCAAGTATGGGATATATAACTCCAGGACACATTTTCGTCCCCATGGTACAGGGATGCATACATGCCAGGATGTACTACTTGAAGATATTACTTGAGAATCATACATGGACCTGCTGGAATTTTGTATTTGAGAGAGTGTGCACATCCCAACTAAGAGGGGATGATATAACTGTAGTGTTTAGGGATTTCCTTGGGGGTTGTATAGTACTCTGTCCTCTTCAGGTTCAGTGAAGAGACCTCTAGCTCTCCAGCCCATTTATTAAGCATGTAAGATATGTAAGCACCTAATTCCTATTTGGATTTATGGGAACTTGCTCCTCGTAGGTAGTTTTGATCACTCTATAAAGATTGCTACAGTGGCAGCACAAGTATACTTGGGTCCCAATCATTTCTTGAAGGATAAGAGAGAAAATTCCGTGAGGCAAAACCTGTTTCAGTTATGTGTATCTCCTCATTTCTCACTCCTGTGACATGTAATTTTTCATGGTGTCGTTCTTACAAGGTGCCTATGGAATAGGGTGGTGCTGTCTAACTTCTGTTCATTTCAGTGAGCAGTTGGGATATACTTTTGACCAAGAATGTGGCCTGAGCAACCTACACTGTAAATCAGAAAGCCTGTGGGTGTAACAGGAATTCGTCTTCACCTTATGTTTCCTTTCTTAGGTTTTAAGTAAGGATAGCAAGATGTCTGTCCTTAGCCAGGAAAAACTACAATGGCAAAGCAAACAATGATCCAGATCCAAAGAGGTACCTAGTATTTCACCATTTTGGGACAGTGGGAGTTAATAGGAGCTGTGAGAGCTCAGACCTTCACAGGATTGTACTTTCACTCAGAGACAGCTACTTGTCTCATTCATCTATCCCACCCCTCTGGCCTATGTTTCTATGTGATAAAGATATAGCTGGTCATGTGAGAGGGGCCCAGAGAAGTATGGAGCCTGGAAGCAGGTGATGATCCCTGAACCAATTCATCTGTCCTTGCCTGCCTGGAGCGTGCTCCTCATGGTCTGAGGGCCAAAAATCAGTTGTTAGGGCAGCAAAAATGTGCTTGTCTGCTTTCCTGAGCCACCTGGGGATTTGCTGATGGGCTACTAAGGAGCAAGCAGGAAACCTCAGCTCATTTATGCTTTCACAGGTCAACAGCAGACCTATACATGTAGTAAAGGACTGGAAATGGTGCAAAACTCCCCTTTCCTGTCAGTTCATGGCCCACATGAATAGAGAGGTTGAATATCTTTCATTTAATGCAGCAGGTGACATTAGAGGTATCTAGAAGCAACATGAAGTATGATCACAAAGAAAAGCAATGTTACGCTGAAGATGCAACTTACTGTTAGCTTTCAATGTATCTTCTGGTATGAAGACTGGAATCAGCCTATCTCAGATGCTTTAAATTCACAATCTCAAATTCACAGTACAGGCTAACATTTAAGATGGCAGAAACGCAAGTTTTTCTGACCTCAACAGGTGAACAGCTTATGCCCAGAAGCACAAAAACTGGTGAGCCTCATCTTCTTCTATCCTCATTGGCATAACTGCAGATACTATTCTTACTCTCCTAAGTATCTAACCTTCCTTTCAGTCTTACAAAGCCATTTGCTACCATGATATCCTGCAGCAGGATATTAGCTTGTACACTGGTACATTTTCTAGTAATCAGAGGTTTGTCAGGTAAAAGTAAATAATTCCATGTGATCATTAGAAAGCAAACTGCTGTCCAGCTCTCTACTCTATTGTATCCCCAGAAGTCACAACACAGCTATAAGAAAACAGTATACAGATTTTTATTTTAAAAAAGTCAGAAAAAACACACAGTGGAGACACCTTTTATTCCAGGTGACCCATCTATTTTAGCAGTTAAATGTAAACAAATGTATTAGGACAAATAATCAGACCATCAGCAATAGAAAATTGAATACAAACTTGAAAAGTTTGAAAAAGGAGCACTCACTGTCACAGACTCTATCGGGCAAACTTTTGCTTGGTTCACATCTGCCCATGGCATTCTGGGCCACTTCAGCACTGTGGGGTGCAGAGTAACTCTTTCAGCCTACAAATCTATTCCACCATGCAGAGCTGGGTGGTTGGGCATGGGAAACTCTAATAAGATGTGGCCTTTATACTGCCTGCTAAACAATTTGTTCTGTTGGTTGTTTCATGGAGAGACCAGACAGATTTTTTGGAGCTTTGCAAAGGATGAAAACAGAAAGACCTAATCAGACATTAGCCCCTGCTCAAAAGCAGGGATTGCAGATGGAAAACAAAGGGACTGGGGAAAGAAATACTTTCTTCTTCTCCTGGTGGAAAGCTTACTTAACTTGACTGGTTGATGCTGAGGCTGGGAGAAGATTGCTCATGGTCCTCAGTATCTTCTCTGGTATTAGTCAATGATGAGACAATGCCTCCCAATGGGAATGCAAGAAACATAGCATCTTTCCCAACACCAAGTCCTGTACCTAACCACTAATTAGGATGCAAATGGAGTCTGTCAGTGTGTCAAATGAAGCTGACCACATCCCACAGGACTTTTCTAGCCACCGTGGGTGGACAAGCAGACTGTATGCACAGCCCAACTCCATCATGGATCATGTATTTGTTTACACCAATTTTTTTTTCAGTATTTTGATTTAAGGGGAAAACAAACTTAAAAGGATAAAGACTTTGGGGCATTGGTCTCCACTTCAGATGGTCCTAATGTAGATACCCTTAGCAGATCATGCCATCAGTACAGAGGGGGAGGGAAAAACTGTAGCAAAATTCAGGTGAACCACCCAGAAAAGTGGCCTTCAGTAACCAGACAGCCCTGGTGCAGAGATCAAAGCTTTAAAATAAAAGGTTTGCGAGGAAGAAAGATAGACCCCAGGGAGAACAGAGAACTGTTTCTATCTGTTCTCTCCATACCTGTCATTTTTTGTATTTTGCCTTTCTGTCTTAATGCTGCCCTGGACGCTTCTTTCTCTGGCAAATCACCAGCAAGTAAACTCCTCTTTATTTGCTCAGAATCTGAATTTTCCAGGCTTCATTCTTCAAATCCAAAAGATATGGGGACAGATATTTAAATGCATTTCTGTGTTTTTTACTAGGAATAAATACCTTTTTTCATATTATGTCTATATTTGATCACGAATGAAATCCTATGACTTCTTAGTGAATATGAGATCCTGCTCAGTGCTGGAACACATGTATCCAAGCCACCTGTCCCAAATGCAATCCCCATCAGTGAAAATAATTCCATAATTTTGTCTCTCTAATGACACAAATTCTTTGCAAACCAATAGATAGCATATCACATCTACAAAGCTCTTCCCTCAAGCTTATTACTGCTTTCCATGCTTCACCTTCTTCCCTTTTGTTTTACAGTTTTAATTCACAGATTCCTCATTCAGGTTTTCTTTCATTTAGCATTCTTCCCTTACTCATGCTGAAATTGTAAAATGAAGGACCCAGTTACAGCACTAGACTTATGACCTTTTGTGTGTATATGAATGGAATGTGTGTATAAAATGATAAATGAATACATAAAGAGGCCAAGTTAAATATGACACCTACCCTCGATTGCTTCTCCTCTGTATAGTCATTTCCATTTGCATATAGCTTTGCCAGGCTTTGACTGCAAAGGTTAGAGCTTGCTTGGACAACTTAAAATTACAACCTTCTGAACTCTGAGGTGCTTGACATTGCAATTTAATTTTCTTTAATATTGTTTTTGTTTGTTTGTTTTTATAATACAGCAAGCATTTTCTGTGAAAGGCAGCTCAACATTTATATTATAATAACATCTGGAAGCTCAGAGCTAAAAATTAAATGCTGTTGGGCCTAATTGCACTAACTGCTCTATAAACATACAATAAATGTCCTTATCCCAAACTTACAAGATGAGACAAATACAAGCAGAAGGGTGAGACAAAAAAAAAAAAAATTGAATAGGATAGTCCCAATTCTTAGAAGTCAATGCTCAAAACTCTTCATTCATTTGGCTGTAATTCAGCTGACAGCAGATGCTTAGGGGAAGAATATAAGAATAGTGCAATTACCAAATGACCTTTCCACTGCTTTACCTCCCAGCTTCCAGTAGTAACTTGTTTAAGGGGGCTCCTTAAGCCAGAAGTTATATCTACATTGTTGTGTTTAGCCATGCTGTATGAGCTGTTTTTTCATGAATTTGTCTAATTACTTTCTAAAAGTAATTTTGGGCTCTAGACCATCCTGTGGCAATGAGTTCCACATTTTAATTATTTGCAGAAAAAGTATTTCCTTTTGTTTGCTTTAAACAACTTGCCTCATAATTTCATTAGTTGCCAATAAATTCTTACACTTAATTGTTCCCTATTTACTCGCTCTGAACCCCATCACTGAGTATCATGAGATCCTTCTACAACTCTCTGCTGTCTGCTTTAATTTTGGCTAGGCTGAATAATTCTGCATCATTTACTAACTTCATCACCTCACTCTTCAGTCCCTTCCCAATTCATTTAATGAACTGCATGAGTCAGTATAGCTCCCTTGGGCCTTACTGGTAACCTCTTTCAATTGCAAGAGCCAACCATTTATTCTTACCCTTTATTTTCTAACAAATAATAATCTATGTGACCACTCCTATGACAGCTTAGTTCCTTTAAGCATCTTTGTTGAGAGATGTCAAATGCTTATTGAAAAAATCACTGTATCAATTGAATCAATGTTACTTACAAGTTCAGTGACTGGATCAAAGAACTGTCGTAGATTTATAAGGTATTACTTTTCCTCTAAAAGGCTTTATTCTCCTCTTCAAGCCCTTCCTAGATACATTGCATTTATCCGTATATGCACTAACTCTGTTCTTTTTAAATTTTCCATTGTATTTATCACCTTATATTTCTCCCGTGCTGAGGCTGATTTAAGCAATATATCATGCACCACAGTTCATTCATAGCGTTCACATGGAGTTCCTCTGGAGCACTTAGGTAAATACCACATGGTCCTGATTAACAGTTATTGTGTGGTTTACATTTTCTTCTAGGCACAAAAGTCCTTGTATCAACACTTCAGTTTGAGATAAATCCTCAGACTCTTTCTCTGTAAAGAATGGTCCTGGTATGAGAAACTCCATAAACTTCTCTGCAGTGAAGAGTGGAGCCTTGGCGTCGACTTTAGGTTTTCTGCTCTAGTCTGATCTTTCCTGAGTATGCCTTTTACACATAGATCATTTTTCAGGCTCACCAATTCTCTGGCACGTTTCCTGCTTTTGATGTTTGAATAAGTTTCTATTATTAGTTTTAATACCTTTGGTAAATTGCATGCTTTCTATTGGCCTTCCTTATTAAGGCTTTATGTTTATCTTGCCAATGTTTATGCTTTCTTCCATTTTCCTCTTAAACATAACCCTCATTTTTGAAGGATAAAATTTTACTTCTGATAGCTTTCTTTTCTTTGCTTTTTAGCTGCATTGGTTTCTTTGTGTTTTGACTGAAAGTTTTTAACTGGTAGAAAACATTTAGTCTTCTAACATAGTGCCCTTAAACTGTCTTCTTGCTCTCACCCTCCCAACTGTTTTACCCTGTTAGTTACTCCACCTGATCAGCTTTGCCTTATCTTTTACTGACTTCTGAGATTCACTGCTAATGGTCTGCATTTCTGAGGAGGTGGAAGGAGGTGTATTTTTTGGCTAGCTAACATGGATTTTCACCATGTTATGGTCCTTGACCTAGAATGATTCTCAATTAACACACTGTGAACCAGCTCCTGCTCACTCCTCTAGCTTAAACCAAGGGCTGCTTCTCTTCTTTGGATTCTTTGCTATTTTTTTCAAAGTGCTACCATTTTAATTATTTACAGTTTAGATTCTTCAACCTTCCCTAGTGGGATGTTTACCTTGTCTGCAGTAGGGTGACTGAAATTTCCAGTTACTATTGCATTTTTGCCCTGACAGCTTCTCAAACCTCCAACAATTAGTTGACTGCAGTTTATACGATCTTGAACGTGTCTTTTCCTACAACTTATGCCCTCTCCAGGTACTATGGAACATGAGCTGTCTACCCTTGTTTAATGCATTTTCATGCTCATTATATTCAACATAGCTTTAGGAAAAGAATGGTCTTTGTGTTGACTCTACAACTGTGTCTCCAAACACAGTAGCAACCTTATTCCACGGGTTCTGGTATCCTGCCTTTAATAAGGTGCAATGCAGGTTCCCAGAAAAATGAGAAGCCCTGTGCAATACTTCAGAGGAAAGAATTCTTCCTAAAGCTCTCTATATACTGCCACATGACCAGAGCCAAATTATTGCAGATTTCTACATGAATACTGAAACTGATGAATTTTTTCACTGTCTTTGTGCCAGAATAGTTTTTGTGAATGTATCCAAGAAACATTCCAAAGCAGATTACAGCAATCTTGAAGAAGGTCAGCTTTGGATATAAGACTCTTGGCAGTGGGCCTTTAAACTTAAAAATAGCAACGGCCAAACCTACAGGTCTTAAATTATCATTTTGTTGTTGCACCTGAACCTTGAAGCTGTGGTAAGACTTCACGTTAGATTTATAAAGAGAAGGCCCATCCTTTGAAAAGATTATCAATAGTAGATATCTCATAGTTTGAGTAACTTCTTTGTGTGAACAGCGAATGGCATTGACTCAGGTACTTGTCACATTACAGCTGCCTGTCTCAGTGTCAAACATGAATTTAAAATAAGAAAAAATACAAGCTTAGGAAAGTGGGGAGAAAAATATTTAAGGATACAGTATTTCTGAAAGGTAAGAGAAAGGAAGTTTCCTCACATGTGTGGATCTAAACTACTACAGATCTTAATGGGGAACATCAAACAAAAGTATTTTATTAGCTGTTAAATGGAAAGCAAATGTACCATCTTAAGGAATTATTTTTACCATCTGGTATCAGCTGTAACATTACATTCTCCCCTCTCCCGTCTTTGCATATAGTAAGCCATATCTAGCTCTTTACTTTTTAATCTTGTTTAATGCCAGAAGGAAGTAAATGCCAAAATGGCCTTTTTCCAGTGATGCCATTCATTCCCCATATGTTCAGTTTTCATTTCAGGTACACAGCAACGATTGCACACCTCAGTTTTCTGGGGTTATTTTACATGGTCCCTGGGATGTATCTACACAGACTCTGGAGGGAAAAGAGTGTGTGCTAAACTGTGGAAGTGGGAGTGACAGAAAATGAGAAAGGCTGGAAAAGGATGAGTATGCTAAGATGAAAACAACAGACAAGTTAACCAATAAATGGAATTTTTTTTACTCATGTTCATATCCAGTAAATTAACTCAGTCCCAGGCCAACTATCCCAGATTGGGATTACTCTGAGACTCACCCTGGGTCTCACTGTTTTGGGAAATCTTTTAAAAAATTTCATGTCTCCTCTGTTACCTGCAGCAGTATTTCAAGCACAGATGTACTTCCTCTTCACATATGACAGTGCTGTGCTATTCCCAATCCTGATCTCTCAGAAAAAGACACTCATTTTATCCTGTGAAGAAAGTCCACTCCTTGCCTGTGTTTCAATCACCCTGCATATTTTGTCTTCCATCTCCATATTAAAAGTCTCACAACCAACACTCCAAAAACAAATGGGTGGTTTAGAACAGCATTTTTCAATCACTGGCTCTTATTGCTGTGGGTGAACCTGAGTCATAAGTTAAAGAGGACATAAAGGCACCTGAATCTGTAGCCTTTAGTAGCTGTGTTTGTTAGCTTGGGTTGAAGTTGATGGCTCCAAGTGACTGGAGATATTCTGTGACTGACTTGCAGAACTTGAGTGCAAACACTTCTTCCTTGCGCCTTTGCGAAGAGATCCAGTTCCCCCCCAAGCCTGGAGGAAACAGCTAGCATATAGCACAGGGGATGATATGGGATTGTTAGTCTGAACAGGAGCTAAGTCTTGAGGTATCACGACTATTGAGATATAAATACAAAACTGTGATACCCTGCTCCGATACTTTTCTACACTTTAACAGGAATTAATGTAGGGAAGTCCCAGGGACACTGCTGCACTCTTCTTGTGATCATCAACATATGCCTTTTCTTCCAGCACACTACAGAACATGCTAGAGTGTGTCTAGTCCGAGACATCCCAATGCATGTCTCATGTCAATTAGAAAACAGGTATTGTGGAGAGCTGTAGAGGGGACACGTGAAAATATAAGATCACACTTTCTTATGGGAATTTTTCAGATAACTCAGAGAAGGAATAGGACTTCTGAAGTGTGGACCCAAGGAAGAGTTAACCAAACATATTTGCAGTATTTCCAGTAACAAAGGATAACAGAAAGCAACCCAGCACAGCAGAAATGTCACTGTCCCGATGGACAGCTAGCGTCATTCTGGTCAGGAGAGAAAAAGTTGCCTTCCTGGAACCAGGGGCAAGAAGGCTTGGTGAGTAGACTTGATCTCTGAGAGGCTGCCTCATCTGCATGTTTTTTTTTTTTCTTTATAAACACGGGTTTTATTTATAAACAGTTTTAAATGTATCGTCTACTCTAAATGTTTTAAGTACTTTGATTTGCACTTTATCTTGGCCTGGATTAAGACTGATTTCAAGAGAGATGAATAACAAATAATTTCTTAAGCACCGAACACTAGGCCACAGCTGTACATATCTGTTTGTTAGAAAAGCACTGTTCTGACAAGCACAAATGGATCCAGAGGGAGACATGGTCTGCAGATAAGGGGAGAGATGGCATTGCTTTTCTTTTTTGTTTTGGATTAGATGTTGTAGCTTGCACGAGTCAATTTTACCCCTCTGTAATATTAGCAAAATGTAGGTTGCCTTCAAGAAACTGTACTTGGCTTACGACTGCATTCACTACCTTTTATGTTCAGTGTCATAGAAGGCTGCCAGGCGCTCTCTGGCCCTGGACTGAGACATAGCTACGGCGTCTGCCATAGGAGGTGGGTCTCTACTGCATTTTCAGGAAGGATGTGCTCAGGCTGGTAGCAGTCTAGCTACGACAGGCTGACAGTCGCTGTAGGATGCAAAACGCACTTGAGAAACATGATAAATTAAACTCTTCTGCCATTAGGCGTCTGGCTCTGTACTGCCTTCTGTGTAGGAACTGCTAGCTTGATACCAACATCTGAGCCAGATTGTTTAAATCTAGTTCAAGTATTTGTGCATAACAGAGCAATGTAGAAGTATCCAGGATCTCTCATTACATTGAACAGACAAGCTATTTTATATTTTTAGTGGAAAGGAAAAAAAACCCCTGCAGTCTAAAAAATATTTATATAGGACATTGCAATTATTGTTCAGAATTAATGAGTTTTATCCCCTCCTTTTGGCTTAAAGAACACAAAATCCCAATGAAAGGAAACAGATGTAGTTGTTTTAAGCATTTCCAAAGGAAACTGCAGTAAAGTCTGAAACATCACTGTATAAAAGCCTTGTGTGTCATGGAGATGTTCTGATATTGTTTTCATTTGCCAGCTGTGTGTAAAGAGGGAGTTATGTCTGTGGCCAATAGGTCTTCCCACATCAGAGCAGTAACAACAACAAAGCAACGGAAATATTAGGAAAACGCTAACTTTACCTTCAAATACACTTGATTTTCCGAAACAAGAAACATAGATTAGGAATCAGTTCAAAGGAAAATGGTCAGAATTTATAACGCTCTACTGAAAGAGACAATAATAGGAAGAAATAGCATTAACGAAATGAACCGGTCTAAAGGGAGTGTGGCCAACAAATAAGATATCAGAACATTACCTCCTGGCTCTCCTCTTTAGCTAGTGCTTGTCAATCTCTATCCTCCAAGAAAAATGCCAGCACTTCCAGTTAGTCTGAAGAGATATGGCATAATAAACTAGCAAGGAATTTCTGGGACTGCAAATCAGGTGATTCAAGTCCAGCTCCTGCAGCTGCCTTTACCATTGGTATTAAGTGTTATTATCTGTGTTACAGTAACACCTAGAAATCGCAGCCCCAAAGTAGCAGACATTTCTATAGCAGACCCATAAAACTATAGTCTTTGCCCTGGAAACACCTGCAGCCTGGTGATACAAGCTTCCTGTGCTTTGGTTTTCCTGTCAATCAAATGGGGAACTTTTGTTTGACCAGGATGTCTGTATGACTCGACTGTGGGTTTCTGATTGATGTTCTTTTTCACCTACTGCCCACTGCGCTGGAAAAACAACTGTTTGAGCACTGCAATCCGCAGATTATAGGTCCCAGTTTTGCATTCAGTGCTACACATTGCAGTGATGCATTCAGACCTTACTACATATGGAGTCCAAATTATTGAACACGTTGGAAAAAACCCCAAAACAGAACATCCAAGGGATCAAACTTCTTGAAATTCTTTTGAATCACATCATTGCATGATAGGATGGCACTTTAAGTTACTGACATTTTCAAATGGGAATGCAGTGGAAGTGACAAAATACCTTCTGTGAGCTAAAAAAAAAATCATGCACAGCTAATATAAAATAATGGCTAAGATCTGGAGTGGAAAAGATGATAGTTCCCTGTGAAAATCCTGTCTTTGGTTTGTATTTTCTTAATGTATTTCTCTAAGAGTGTCTTTCCCCAGTCAGTTGAGATGCTGACACTGATAGTCATTTCAGTAACCTAATTTCAGTAACCTAATTTCTTCGTTTATTCCGGTCACCTTTTGCATTTCAAAGGATTACCCTTCAATTTCTAAAAACTATGGTCTTGCCCTGACAGCTTGCAATTAAACCATGAGACTTCAAAAAAACCCCTCAAACCTAAACAAACCTAAAGAAAATTTTAAAAAGCCTAATACCCTAATGAAGGAGTATACGGGAATAAACTTCTGGTGACCCAACAGAAAGAAAATATCAGAGAACAATAACCCTTTCAGGAGACACATATTTCAGTAAGTACATACCCTGTTCAACAAATACCATCTACAGTGTTAATACAACAGAGGAAGGCTGTCAAAGCTTACCTGCTGGACAAAAGCTCTAGAAAAGAGGACTTTTGTTTTCCTGCCAAGGGAGGCTACAGTCCCCAGGTAAAGAGAAGGGTGGGTTGTTGTGTGACCATACTACATTCTGCATGGCCGCTAGTACCTAATGCAACCATCACAGAGGAGGGAAGGCAGAAGGAAGCTCTCTTAAATTCTCCACTCCCAACTCAGTACATCAACTCTTTTGCTGCAAAGTAACAGAAATCAGACAAAAGTCACTGTCTTTGAGCAGTCTGTGCTGTGTGTCTGTGTGATATAAGCACCATCCACCAAAGAGGATCAGTCATGAAGGTATGGGTATACTCTTGATATTTTCATGTGGTTTCATCAAACTGTAACTGTCTGTGAGATGCTGAAAGAAGGAAAACGGACTGGCAGCCATGGAAATGCAAAGTTCCCCTGCCTGTGGGATACAGCAGCCTAGGGCATGGGAGCAAGCCCAACTGATTATCGGACACCCATAAGGTAAATTTTGTAAACGTCAGGATGCTTCTTATATGTAATAAGAAATCTTTAGCACAGACATCTGATTACATAAATCCAGGTGGGATCAGCCTGAGTAAAACAGGAATGAACATAAAGTTTATGTTCACACTGCAGTGCTACATGCAGTCATTTTTTCAGGCAGGTTCCTGGTGAGCTCATGGCTCCAAAACTGATATGCTCTCTGATACGCTGGTGACATCCTCTGTACATTCTGCATTTGCACAGAACACTAGGATTTACATGCACTTGATGCTTTAGGAACTAAAGCTCAGAATGATCTATTGCACATAATTGACTGCTGTCAGTTCAGCAGATTATGCATTTCAATATACAACAAAATACTTCCCTCCCCCAAACTGTACTAAAATATAGTTCATTTTATGAATGAATACCTTGTTATATATTTGCACTGAGAGTTTGGAGGACAAAAATTAGCACTTTTGCCTGGAACTTCATCTCAACAGCAATATGGACAGAAAAAAAAAAGAGAGTGGAAGCTAAGCATCCCTGTTCCGCACAGAGTCAAGAAGCCATAGGTCAGTTTATCAACAAGAACCCCCTCTGTGCAGAATCCTACAGGAGCTACAGGGGAAGAATCTACACGAGAGTAGTTATACAAAACCAGTGGATTTGCGGTAGCTTGTGCTGTACCTGCACAATGTTTCCCATCCTGCACCTATGCTGTTGTGCTGGCAGGAATTCAGCCATCATCAGGGCCTCTGGTCCCACCTCTAAGGACGTAGAGCTGAGAACAAGACACCGTTGACTTAAGCTGCAGGAAGCAAGGGCTTGGAATAATAAGCCTGTGCAGAAAGGTTCTGCACAGCCCTGTTTTGACAATGTGTGTGTGTGTGTTTTTGGAGGAGGTGTGCATGCCAGAATACAGCTAGAGAACAAAGGTACAGGGTAAGAGTCATCCTACATTCAAGGTCAAACTTTTTCAAAATCCTGAAATAAACAGGGGGCATCCGGTATTCATAATCTTATTCTGCAACAAATGCAAAATTTATTCATCTCTTTCCCTTTTCCAGCCTTTATGGCTGTCATTTCCAATTCTAGACAGAACTGCAATGCATCTTGTATTTAATATCTACAACTCAGTACATGGCATCTTAACATCATTTTTTTCTTCTCTTTTACCTGTACCTTGCAATTCTGCATTTTGGATCTATGCCTGCATGTTTTCAACAGCATTACCACACAGTTGTCCCCTAAAAAGACATGAGAAGATTCACCTTTACAGTCAGCTCCAGGTTCCCCATTTTAACCCTCTGTATATTGAGTATGCCAAGCAGCCATCCTCACCTAGTTCATATGATATATTCTGGTGATCTGCAACCTAATTAGGACACACCATTCCAGCTTAGCAGCAGAGAACATGCTGCTCTTCTGTGGTGTTATCAGCAGAAGCTCAGCAGAGTTGAGAACCTGCATCTTGAGGAAGGCATTTCATTTTCAAGTTAGTAACTTGTACACACATTTTCTCCTTCCCGCCTCCAGTTTTAATAACTGAACAAAGTGTTTGAAAGGAATTCCAGAGGAAGAAACTTTGTTCGGTTAAGACACCAGAGCTGAGTTCTTTTCCTGCTGTGGACTTCCTATGAGAAATTTGGCCAGCCCTATGGACATCTCTATTCACTCTCAGTAAAATTTAGAAAGTGAGAAGGCTATTGTGAGAATAAATCAATGAACAACTGTTCCTAGGTATTACAGGACTGAGACCACATAAATCCACAGAGAGCTAAACATTGAGAGGCTGGACAAAAGTGAGTAGACTATAAGAACAGACAGCGTCCTTCATACTGTCCCACCAATGTTCCTCATTAGCATGGACCAAGAGAAAACATTCAGAAATGAGAGGATAATTCTTCCCCAGGCCCATTAAATTCTTGGCCCCTATTTAAGCAGCAGTGTCCAGGGAGGTCATGTCCATTTTTGATGGAAAATGTTCCTTAGGATGGATAACCTTGAGACAAGCTATTAACTTCACATGGTCACAAATAATCCTGCAAGCTGAAACAGCTTGATCTTTACCACTTTGATCTAAAGCCACCTAGGGACTGTCTCCTTGGTTGAAGTCTTGGATCAGCCTTATTTATCTGAGATAAGTTTGTGAGCAGACTCTGAAATTAATGAAAGACAGAGAGATGTCCAACAAAGGCCTTCGAAGGATGACCCAGAATCTACACAGAAATAAGACCTGCCCTCCTACATACGGCCAGATGCATGAACTGGCCTGGGGTTATAGCTGAATGGTTTTATTTGGCTAGGCACAGAAGTACAATCTGTATATTGAAACTACAAGAATTCTGTTCTACTTGTTCATGTAAGCCCCAAAGAACAGACCCAGGTAAATCAAGGGGAATGTTAAGGCACATGGGCTTTTTCTAGCATAATGATAACACCACTCTGTTGCAGTGTTTTTTTCACCAGCTTAACAAGCCTTCAAGATTTATCTTTTTTACATTCAAATTTAACCTCCTATCAAGGTTACTTAGATGAAAAAAAAAGAAGGCTGATCTCATTTCCACCAGCTGAATTCCAAGTTGTTATTTACAACAAAAAATTTAAACCTTATCCTTGCAGATGCATGTTACAGGCCAGGGAAGAATACATATGGCAGACTGTCATACTCTGATCCTACGTCTCATTTCCCTTTATGCTTACCACGCAGACTTCATTTTCAAAGAAGGCTGCTGAAAGCATTTTTTAATAGATAGGAAGTAATTTTATTTGCCTGAGGCCTCTGCAAGAATTTAAGATCTTAGTAGTATAGCTCTGTGAAAAGTGCCTTTCTTGTTGCTTGCATTTTATTCTTCACTAATCAGCATTTGCCCATCAAATACAGCATTGTAAGGGCAGTTAGCTGGCATTCAAAGCAGTGCCGACTGAAGAGTCTGGCAAGGCTGCAGCAGTACAGGAGAGAGAGCCAGCACCCAGGGAGAGATTTGGGCTTTCTGTGTTGATAGAAGTGACAAGAGCCAAGAAGAGAGAACTGTTGTGAGGCAGGAGAGAAGCACACTTGCCATTAGTGCCATTCCTCATATAGAAGATATGTTTAAAACACTGTTTCCTTTTCATTTTCATTTTTATTATTTTATTTTATTGTCCTTCTGAAAGATGGCAAAGCTGTTAATGTCCTCACAAACTTAAAGCCAAATATCTATACCTCCCAAAACTGTGAGATCTCTAAGGTATTAGCACTGTGCAGATACCTGTAGGGAAATTAGTCCAGTGTGCAATATATGCGCTTGCCTCTAGTACCTCACAAAAGCATAGTGTCTGCTTCTAATGTGTACAGGAGGGATATTTGTGTAAGAAACCCGAATGAGCTGCAATCCTAATATGAAACCTTAATACAACTTAAGTCTACTTAGACTGGTTGAATTTCAAAGTTGTGTAAAAGGCAAGCAAAAGGCGAGTGCATCACTTAAACCAAGTTAAGTCCTTACAGTATACGTGTCCTGAAGCCTTATATAAGTAGTATATAAAGCTCATTTTGGCATAAAAGCCATTTCACATCTGGAGAGACCAGAATATGTACAGCCTTTTGATTCAATCTGTTCACAGCTACAAGGGATAAACTGTATATGAAGGCTGCCTTTGAAGACTGAAAGGCTGCTAAAAGTTAATTCTTTTCGGTATCTGTGCTAAGTATCTCTTTATCAGTATCTTTCCTGAGAAACAACTCTATCGGGTATCTCAGCTAGAATTTGGCTTCAAGCATGTATGCTGATTGCACCAAGTACTGAAACATGACAATATGTTCAAGCATTGCCAAGTATAAGCGTGTCACACCTAGCCCACTCTCAGGACTTTGTAACGGGAAACTAGTACGTCCATAAATTCCCAAACTGGCATAAACAGAGGAGAAAGGGAGATGCTGTTCAATGTCTCTTCCAGGAAAGGCACCAGGGGAATCAAATAAAGCCACTAAAATCCAGGTTCAAAATAAATCGGAGAAGGTAATTCTTATTACATCAGGTAGATGAGCTGTGGAACACCTCTTCAGAAGATGTCATAAAGGCTGAAATCTTACATGCGTGGAAGGGAAGACTGGACAAACTCATGGAAGAGATACCCACCAAGGCTTATGAAATATACAGAAACTAAATCCTGCCTAGGAAGTCTCCAAACCAAAAATATTTGGAAGACAGGAGAGTACAAAGGGAAGTATCATATTCGGTTGCCTTATTGCATCATTTTCTAGGTATTTTGGGTACTGTTGAAGAGCAGAAGAATGGAGGAGATTGTTCTACTGTCTAACCAGGTGCGACCTTTCTTAGCTTCTCATAATCCTCACCCTCAGATTTGTCCAGCATGACTTAAAAGCAATCTTTTATTTCATAAAGTAAAAAAACCCTAATAAGTATTTGAGTTACAACGTAACATTGAAGAGTCATTGAGAAAGGTAAAGGCCTCGAAGAGAAATTATACTGCAAATGCTGTGAGGTTTTTTTTTTCCTGCTTGCTTTACTATAAGGGATATAAAGTGTTTTTTTCTCAGCTAAAAAATAAAAAAGGTTCACTGATTGCCTCTAAAATGCAACTGATTTAACAAATGGCAGTGTCAATTGCTCCAACTGAACATCCAGGAATATAAGAGAATAACTGCTTTGCTGTTGTTAGATGTAAGAAATAGGCATTTGTAACAATGGCAGATGAAATATTTTCAGATGAATATGTGATTTCCAAGCTGTAAGTGAAGGTAGCAGAGCACAGTGACCTAATGGAAGGTTGCAGAACCAGCATAAATGTGGCTGTTCGATCTGCTAGAGGCAGAAAAGGCTTTAGTATCTCTTGGACAGTACCTGCTGGCCCTGTATATCATCTGATCAAGCCTCTACTAGAATAGCCTTTCTTCTATTTTTCTCCTTAAGAATGTTCCTTCTTGAGAATAGTACTGGCATCTATAACAGCTTCTGCTGCTTGCCCAGACTTTCCCTTGATAAACCTGTATTACTTTTCCCACTAGCTGAAAAAGATTCTTCTCTGATTCCCATCCCCACAGGATAGCTGAAGTGAGCAGAAGCTAGCAGTGACAGAAAATTCATGATGCAGGGTGAACATACTTTAAAAATTCCTACTAAACCTTGAGGTAAAGAGGTTTCCTGTCTGTGTTACAGCACAAATGTGTTACTTCCCTTTGTCTTCCTCTCTGGAGGAATACAGCAAGCATCAAATGATGGAATGGAAGAAGGCAATCCTTACCACGGTGTTTTCACTGTTTGTCTCTTTTTTTTACAAGCTGAGATTAATATGCTGTGGAGAGATTAGAATGCCAAGATATTTGTGGTTCATCAAAATGGGAGCAGCAACTGGGAGATTTGCTATATAAATGTGTCTGCATGCCAGATTTGCTTAGCAAACGCACAGCTGTACTGCAGTAACATACTCTTTTTCCTTGTGTCTTTCTGGACAGTCACATGAAGAAAATATAGGGTCTCTTTCAGTATGTATGTACGACAATCAATCCGGACTACTTCAACAGAATTTACAATAAACATCTGAGAGGGAAAACCTGGTCTCAAGCCAACATTTTTCCTGGTAATCCTAATGAAAGACCAAATGATGATCTGAATTAAGATTTAACTCAGAGCCTTGATCCAAGCTTTGCTGAAGTAGGAGCATGTTTTCATCCAAATTTAGGTCAGATTGTGACCAAATTTAGGTTTGCAGATTGTGACCTGTTTCTGTAATGAGCCAAATCCACACATTCAACGAGCAATAACCTTTTCAGAAATTCCAGTTTTAAAGCTTGGGTCAGTCTCAGCCATTGATTGCAGTTCCATCATTCCCTGGCTACTCTGTACATGTGTAAGTGTGGCTTGAATTATTTTTATAACACTGCTTGCTGTAAAGAAATGATAACCCACTTGTCAAGAACAGCATGTCTATAACATAAGAAATTAATCTTTTCATGCGGATTAGTTGCACTTTGTAGCATTGATCTAAAGGAAAACTAATACATGTCCCTTTACAAATATATTCTGTACTCTTTTGTCATTAGCTTTTGAAGGGAGAAGAAAAAGAAAAAACTTAAGATTACTAGTAGCAATTAACAATGTCTACTAAATCAAAATAATTTTTTTCAGAAGGAAAAATAGATTATGAAATAATTATCTGGGCTAAAAACTGCATTCCAGAAATCCTTTGTTATGTACTTTTCTTCCCAAAGGGTTTGTAAATGAATACATCATTTGCTATGTCAGTGTAGGTTTATACTTCTTGGCAAAAGAAAAATCCTGAAGAAAAAAAAAACCAACCCCAATTATAATAAAATCTAACTTTAAGCACCAGCCTGCTGGAGGTGGTCTTAACATGACAGGTTTGAACATTAAAGTCAGCTCGCATTATAATGGAAATGTGATGGGGCTGACAACTGGTATTGCTTACTGGAGGCACTCACGTGCAATCTTAGTGTACTGTTGAACTGAGATAATTAAGTCCTAAAGGATTAATCCAAGAGTCTTGTGCAATTCTTCATCCTGCTGGAGTAACTTTACCTTTCTTTTCTGATTTGGTAATGAACATTCCCTTTTCGTGGATTCTTCCAAAGTAGTTTGATCTTGAGGTTTCTGTCAATAGGCCTCCTTCATTATTCCCAACAGCTTGGATTTACATCATCTGATTTTTAACATCTACACTATTCTCTAGAGGGTCCCTATTGAAAAATAAACAGGATGATGCACCTGTAAGGGTAGCTGAGCTCCAGCTTGCTTCAGGAACTGCCTAACGGAAAAACACTCCTACCATGGGATCTTCAGCTAGATGCTCAAATTTGGGCAGGAAAAATCCAACTCGGTGCCTTTCTTCTCCACATACAACGTTTTTCCTTTTCATGGCAAGAAATGTTGGAACAAAACTCCTTACGTAGAGAGTCATGGATGAGGGGAGGCAACAGGCCCGTGACACCTCCTGTGTAAAGCATGCACGGAGTGGTACCCTGGCTCTGTTAAAGCGGCATTCCTTCGCAGGTGGGCATCCTCAGACAGACAAAAAAACTGTGGCTTCCCTGTCCTTGTTACCGCTGTCCTTACTAATCATTACCTGCACTGTCCTCACCAGCGTTGGAAAAATCCTTTTTCTTGCAGGGGCTGCTACATTATTGCCGCAGAAAGATTTTACTTACTCTCTATTTGTTTTCACAGAATTGCCCTGTGAATGCGGTGGCGGGCAAGGGAAGCCAGACAAAGAGGCGATATCCTCCCCCTCTCATAGCACTGCCTGATGTGAGAGACATGTCTGCTTTGGCTGCGTGTGATACAGCTGATGCTGAAAGGGCTGCACAGCCCCATTGCTTCAAATCGCGGAGGCCTCTTCGCAAGCAGTTTGCCGTGAGCTGCACGCTGGCACAGGCAAGCACAGTCCCTGCCCTGAGGGACTTGCAGTGATACTGCAGCGCTGCAGCAGAGCCCAGTTGGGAAAGCCTGTTTGTGCAGGAATGACCGAACCCCGTTATGCCATAGTGGCTTTTTCTTCCCTGCCGCCTTTACTCTCCATTTGTTTCCATGGTAGCAATATGGAAAACATAGGATTTGTAATGTGAAATCCAGGAAAGAGACCATTTTTCCTGTCAGCAGCCACCTTGTGATGTACTGTCACATATCTGTGACAGCTAAACATAAACCTGTTCCATACGGAATGGATACATTTAGTTTAAATGACAAAATCAGGAATTTTATTTTATATGTTTCACAATGGACCACTTCAGCTGGGGTTCATGTGATTTATTTTTATATTTCTATGCTCCAGGACGGAGACAATGTTTAGATATAAACCCATATATACCCAAAACAAGATGGTGATTTTATAGCCAACAGTTAAGAATCTTCTACTTCTCTAAACTGCACTGCAATTTAGCCGAAGGTTATGTAACACCAGAACATACCGCTCCTCTTTGGCACCACCCTAAAGGTTTCTTAATACGTGTTCAAACAGAGCCCTCCTGTGTTTGCGAGGTTTCATTACAACATCCATTAAATCTGAGAGATCATTTATTGACCTACATTCACAAGACCACGCTCCAGAAGGGACAGCCAAGCTCCTCTCCTCTGGCCTTTACACAACACGGACTGTTGAACTCCGCTTGCCAAATACTGTATCAAGCTCCAAGAGCGTATCTTTTAAGAGAGATTTGGTTTTGATTTATAGCTGAGAAGTGAGAAAGAATTCACCACTAGCTGTGTCTTAGTTACACCATTGTTCAGTGGTAGCCATTGTAAATAATAATAGCTTAATTGTTATTATAAATATTGCTTATGATATTTATGATTCATCCCTGCATGCTTTCTGTATTGAGATATTCAAAACCCGACTGGACGCGGTCATGAGCAGCCTGCTATAGCTGACCCTGCTTTGAGCGGGGGAAGTAGACTAGACCATCTCCAGAGACGGCTTCTTCCAACCTCAGTGGTTCTGTGATTCTATAATTCTTCATTACTTTTTCCATATGATATTGCATCATATGGGCAATTTTCCAAATGACATGGGAATATGTAGTATCCCTCTTGTAATTTTAGTCCAGAAGCCACAGGTGAAGTGAGGAGCTGCACTTCAAATAGTTTTTGCTCCTGCCTTTGCTGTAGCCTCCTATTCACCCTGTTATGTGGAAAAGATTACATGGTCCACGCACCCATCTGTGCTTCTGTTTCTCTTCTGCAGCCTTTAAACCATCTGTAAGAATATATATATTTTGGTCTAGTGGTACTATCACGGGACACCTTTACTATAAGCAGCACTTTTAGAAGGAAAAAAGAGAGAGAAGGAAGCAGCCACCAAGCGAAATAGCAAAATCAAAACCAGAAATCTGATGAAACAAGGAGGAAAAGAAAGAGAGAACAACAGTGCAAAAAGGTAGGAGGTAGAAAGCAAACGCACAGAAGTGGGGCATGACACAGTGCTCTGCAATACTGTGAGACAGAAAGGTATTTAAGAAGCACATCCATCACAGGGAAGACCTGGCACGCAGAACTGTAGGGAAACACTACCCTGAGTCACCTTTCCTCCTCTGTAGGTGCATCTGTAATCTTTATTAATGATGTATGTATGCAGGGGAAGCAGATCTGTAAGTGCGGTGATTGTTCTTTGCTGAGCAGGTTTAGAGACAAGAAAATACATTTTGCAGCTTAAAAGAAAGAATTGGTAGTTGAATGACTTCTACAATTCTTCAAAATAAACATGGAGACCTACTTCCATTTCCATAAATTCATTTTCCACATTAAGAGTAAACATAAAGAATATGATTTTTACAAGGAGGCTTTGATTCCTCCAGATTGAAATTTTCCCACTAGTGTTTTCAGAGAAGATGACACTAACGGCAATTACATTTAAGAGAATTCACTATGCTCACTCTCATATGTTTTTTGCATATGAGAAACAATGTAATTACCTATCTCTGGATAGCCCAAAGATAGGCTAACCTGATCTTTCAGATTACTTCCACAAAATAGTAAACATTTTCTTTTCATGAGAAAACCACCTCTGGGTTCTCTCCTACATGCACCACAGTAATAAACCGTATGTTCTGTATGTCAAATTGAGGAGCAGAAAAGAAAGTCGGTGTTTTTATCAAAATAAGTCACACAAAAGGTGAATTATTTGAACTGAATTAATTAAAAGTATTCTGTTTTACAGCACTCAGGTGAAATACAAAGCTTTAGTTAAACTAATAAGAAAAAAATGAATGTGAATTAGAAAGTACTATAGCAAAGGATATCATGTGTTTGCTCAAGTTTTATCTATATTTCAAGGGAAATTCATGGATAGGCCACAGCTAACTATTCTGAATGATCCAAGTCAGTTACTCTCCTCTAAATGTTTGTCATCAGCTCACATGAGCTGCTTACAATAGAGTGGTTTGTAACTACTGGGTCTACTGGAAGAGAAATATAAGCCCTGGTGGGAGAATGACATGAAACACCTAATGTCTGCCTAGACTTTTAAAGACTTTTTTTTTTTTTTCTGGAAGGAAATAAATAAAAAGTTTTAAATGCAGACAACAGGCTACAGTTGGGACTAGTAGGAATGCACCTTATGAACATCTTGTCCAACCCTTCTGAACAATTTTTCAAAGGTTCATAATGACCAGTGAACCCAAACTGCATGTCAGAGTGTATCTGGATGAAGCACCCCACTGAATTCTTCTTATAGCTTTTGATAGCATTCATTCACACAGAGGGGCTAGAGGGGTTTGAGTTTTTGTAGAGGATGGACATTTCAGTCACTTTAGTGACTTGAAGGAGATTTTCTCCAGTCCACAGACTAAACTCTAAAGGAGATTTTTACTACCTTTATCTAGAGACTAACACCTAATCTACAGATGTAGTCTTTGTAGGAGATTAAAGAGTCTTTAGGCCGCTCAATCAAATGGAATCCTGTCATCACATTCTCCTTTAATACTTCTAAAACTATCTCCATGCTATGTTTGAGAGTAGGAATCACCAGCTTTAATAGTGCTAAAGGAACTGGAAGGTTTATTTTCTTTACTTCTGATGTTTACACTGAGAACAATAGAGCTTCACTTCTCAGTCAGCTGGGCTGCCCGTGGACCTGACTTCAATACCCTGGGAGGCCTTCAGCAGGATACCCACATGGCTGCCACGTCATTTTTGATAATTAGCTCATTAAAAAAGACTTTTGTAAAAGTGCATAGTTTAGACTGTTGCAGACACGTACTGCAGCAGCATGATAATAGTGTACGTAAATAACAATTCAGAGTGGGAGAACTGATTCCTCTACAGGGAGAAATAGGCTCTGATAATGTTATCTAATGAATGGTGCTATGAGGTAGGATGTTCAGATACATGACCAAAGCAATTAATCTCAGATAGCATTTTATGCTGAGGAATAAAACATCGGAGGAATGCAGCAGATGTTTTAATTACTCCATGCTACCATGTGGAACAAAATCTAGCAACTGTGCATGCTATGAAAATGAACTTAACTAAGGAGATCACTAGCTACGTCTCTGCCAGCATTAAAATACTAATGTGTCTCATTCATAGTTTAAAGAGGAGAGCACTGCACAGCAGCTTCTGTCCAGGATTGCATTCTTGGTTCAAAAGCAATCAGCTAGGATGCCAGAAGAGCTTCACGTGCTCTTCTGAAGCAGACTAAGGAAAACAACATTGACAAAGGTTAAGCCAAAAAAAAAAAGGAAAAAAAGGAATATGCTATCACTCCTCTGCAAATTTTGCTTCAGGAGTGCAACACTATGCAGTCAATAGGAGTGACCACAAGCTTGGTCAGACTTATTGATTTTATTGGATGTTAGTAATCAGGCCATTGGAGAGGAAACCCCTGATCTTTGTTTCCTCACTTCCCTGTTCATGGATATAGAGTAGAAGCTGGCATCTGAGAAGAACCATTCATTGTGCAACTTGGCAATCCTGTAGAAAAGTGGAAAAATCTAATTCTGCTTTCAAAACTGATGAAAACTGCTATGTTTTCCTGCCTCTGTTCTGGGATCTATGTCAAACATTATTTCAGTGACAGATTGAAGGACACATGCTCATGTCAAGTTATGAATGCCTCTTGATTTGGGGAACAATGCTACGTATCAGACTTCATTTTCCACATTACTTCCATGAGGCACTGAGCATCTTGTGGATAAACTGCTGCAAAGCAATGAAAGAGCCATCAAGAGCCATTAACACTGGATGGATCCTGTGAGAGAAATAACTGACTTTCTACCAGGAGAGTCTGATGGGAGAGCCTTCTGTGGAAAACAATTCAGAAAGAAGGGAGAATGAAGAAAAAGGGGAGAGGTTTCCAGAGGTTCTGGAGTTGGAAAGCTGGAGCAGAAAAGGTGTCACATCTTGAAATGATGTATGTGCTCTATCTTGAAGAAGTTACTTCATCAACAGAAACAGAAGCTAAAGTAAAGTTATGATTACACATTTAGTGCATGGTACTTAAATTGGCTTAAGCAATTTGTGCCCCCACCATATATTCCTGATCCCCTCTTTGTGCAGGTGTGACTGCTTGGTAAATTGCCTGAGGGAACACAGCTAGCTAAGAAAAGCCTAGCCAAAAAAGTAAGAATTTGTTCACTGAGAAATCACACAAACATTTGGGCTGGAACAATGCAGGGTAGCAGGGGTGGGTGTGAACACTCTTGCATAATGAGGACTGGGAGATAATGAAGCTAGTACTGACAGCAAAAGAAATATATGCCAAGCTATGTCATAAAAGTAGGTAAGAGGGACTCCATACCCCTTAAAGATGTTGACCAAATTGGCTTTGTGGGACAAGGCCTTCAGTAAAAACATATTATTTTGCAGCAGGGCTCTTTATCTCCTTTTTTTGTCTAAAGCCAGATCAGTTCTCCAATTCAGGTCACAACATGGATACGCATGTACCTACCAGCACACAGGGAAAGGCAGCAAGAAATAAACATGAAAGATAACGTATCACCAATGATTCCACCCTGGGAATCACAGCCAGGAACAACAGGGGTGGAGAGTATCAGACGCCCTCAGGAACATGTTTTACATATATTTGCATTGGTGTATGTTTCCCAAGAAAACAAATGGATATAATCATAATCCACGTACTGGTTAATATCCTGCTTTAACTCTGGAAGCCATTAGTCAAATGCAATGAAATTTGACAGCACTAGAAATAAAAGTGACTAAAAAATGTAAACTTTAAGCAGGGTTCAAGAAATACAAAGATAAATACAGAGGAGACAACTCATTCACAGTGCCACTGAGGGAAGACTGTAGAGTAATCTCTACACTTGTTGCAGGAGTAACCACGACTCTCTTAAGACGGGACCATAGTTACCAGCTGGGCTCTGCAGTAGAGGCTACACCTCCTCGTGGTCCTGCTGGATGTCCTTCAGGGTAACCCAAGATAGCCTCTGCCCCAGTGTGTTCGGAGTTATAGTTGCTTCCTCCCTGTTGACTGGCTTCACTAACCACTTGATAGTTCTTTAGGTGAAACCAAATTTTGGCAACAGATCCTACAGATCATTGTCCAGAGCTTGTGCCCACGGGTGTAACTGGGCAAAGTCAGGCAGCTATTTGAGGGTGGGCTGTCTGGCTTGTGTTTGCCCTCGCACTGTGTACGATGTTATGGTCTGGCCAATACAGGTTGCTTGGTGGCCACACAAACAAGTCCATTGGACTTGCAGGATGATGTTGTCCTTAGGAAAATCAGGGACCACAAAAGACTGGTGGAAGAGGAAATGGAGCTTTTGGGGCTGGAGTTTATAAACTTGGACTTCTGTGGTTTGGAATGGTGTCATCCATCCACCAGGAGTGACTATCTGGTCACGTTACCAAAGATGCATGAGGTGACCACCTCTCCCATTCTTTCAGGCACTGACATCAGCCCACAGGCAATTCATGTGGAAAGTGAGGAGCGTGAGGAAGCCCTGCCCTCCATGACTGTGGCCCAACTTCCACCAATGCCATCAATGCCTATTCTGGCTACCAGAGGAGATCTTCCAACCAATAGCACTCTGGTTGTGAAGGCCCCAGATAAAAGTCCATCATGTCCTTGTTGCGGGAACCAGATAGGAAAAATGTCGGGACTAACTGATAATCATCAGTTAAAATGAAAAAGATCCTGTTTCAGTGAACAAATGTGAAAAATCATAGTATCACCTGCCACTTCCCAAAGTGCAAGGGGGATGTGGAATCTGCCCTGATGGAGGTCTGGAGCCGTGGAGAATGCAATCGTGTGTTTGAAACTAAAATTGGCCTGACTCGACATAAGCGCCTGGTCCACTCAATTACTAGGAATACAGAATGGATCTTAGTCCCCTGCCCAAAAAAATGTATGGCAAGGAGGCTGGAGTACTGGACACAGGAGGAGGTTAACTTACTCCAAAAGCCTGAAAAGCAGTATGAGGGGCATAAAAATATCCATAAGCTGATAGCAGAGCACTTGCTGTCTAAAATGGCCAAACAGATAAGCGACAAGCAGAGAGAACTTCTTAAGAGTCCACTGAAAAAAAAAGGTGAAAGATGTGAAAGCACCAGGAAGCATGCCCTTTGGGCCCACAGAAAAGGTGGATGAAGAAGAGAGCAGTGCGATGAGGACAATTCCTCAAGGGGGGGAGAGGAGGGGGAGGTGCTGATCTCCCCTCTCTGGTGACCAGCGATAGGACACAAGGAAATGGAATGAAGCTGCATCAGGGGAAGTTCAGATTGGACATTAGGAAAAGGTTCTTCACTGAGAGGGTGGTCGGTCACTGGAACAGGCTTCCCAGGGAAGTGGTCACAGCACCAAGCCTGTCAGAGATCAAGGAGCATCTGGACAATGGTCTTGGTCATATGGTTTAGTTTTAGGTAGTCCTGCAAGGAGCAGGGAGTTGAACTCGATGATCCTTATCCCTTCCAACTTCAGATCTTCTATGATTCTATGAATTCTTACACTTCCAGTGTCTGTTCCAACTGGGTAGAGGGAAACTAGACAGTATTATTCTAGATGACGTGGAATCCCTGAGGTACAGTCTCCCGATGGAGGGGGTACACACTGTGTTCCAGTCGAGATGGGAGTTGCCAGGAACATTCAAAGGCCTGGGAGCTTTCAAGACTATTGGGTCCACAGACAATTTGGCATTCGAAGCCATGATTACGGCAAAAGAGATCTCTAAGAACATCAGAGAAATTAGTAAAAACTCAGCACCGGACCCAGATGATTTGAGTCTGAGGGACCTAATTAAGATAGATCCCTCACATGTCCAACTAATGGAACTTTTATGGCTGACACCATCTATGGCTGGTGTCCAGTGTCATACTGGACATGGTAAAAGAATGCCTAACACTCTAAATATCAAAACCTGTGTTGCCTGAATGACAGAGAAACATCAATAATTAGCAACATATTGTGACTGGGTCAACTATTTTGAGGCTGTTTTCAAGGATCTAAAAACCCCAGCTGACCAAGGCATGTCCTATTAATTTGTGGTAGAGGGGCTTTATAAGATGACCTAGTTGTTCCAAAAATTTAAAACTACTACAGCTAATTATTCGATATGCTAGGAGGGAACACCAGCCCATCAGAGCAGTCTTCATTGATTTGGCTAAAGCCTTTGACAATATAAGCAACTCTCATATTATTATGGCTCTAAACCAGAAGGGTATTGATGATCATATTATTGCCCTAACTAAAATTCTTTATCATAACATTAATATCCAGATAGATCTGGAGAATGAACAGTTGGATCCCATCGGGATCCAGACTGGGGTAAAGCAAGGCGATGCAATGTCTCCAATTTTATTCAATCTACCAGTTACCCTCTACTGTGCAAGCTGGAGAGGAAGGCAATGGCTTCCAGCACTGTGCAAAAAAGATAACAACATTAGCCTTTGCAGATGATTTGGTGTTACTGAGTGATTCTTGGGATGGAATGCAGAAGAACATCAACATTTTTGAAGTCTTCTGTGAATTGACTGGCCTCAGGGGCTGAAGTGCCATGGCTTCTACATCACAGCAATGAAAGATTCTTATACAATCAATGACTGTCCTGCTTGGACAATCAATGGCATACTGTTCAATATGATTGTCCCAAGCAGCTCTGAGAAATATCTGGGCCTATATATATAGACCCATGGATTGGGTTATCAAAACCGGAACCGTCAGAAAAACTGAGTGGCTGAGGCAGATTGGGCAGGCTTCATTGAAACCTTTTCAGAAGGAAGACATCTTGAAAGGATTTACTATCCCTCAATTGTTTTACCTAGCTGACCACACCAATGCAAAGGCTACGTACCTTTGAGCCCTTGACTTGGCCATTCAATCTGCTTTCAAGGAACAGTTACATCTACCTGCCTGTACTTGTGACATCATTCTTTATTCCAGCACATGCAATGGAGGCCTTGGTATTAACAGACTCGGGGGATTAATCCCAGGCATGCAGGCCTGTCAGCTGCACTGAATTGTCCACCCTTCTGATGACACCAAAGAATCAATAGTTCATCAAGAAGGTATAGAGAATGAATTTAGAAAGTTGTGGATTGCTGTGGGAGGAAGGGAAGAGAAAACTCCATCAATTTGGGACACAAAAGCAGTCATGGTGGTTCCAGAAGTGGTTTGTGGTGAAGCCCCAGTCTCAGAATGGGAAATTTCCACTCCAAAGTTCATCTTTCCAAGACCTAGTAACTGGCAGAAGGAAGAATTTTTGAATTGGACCAGGTTGCTGTGTCAGGGCCATGGAATTGCCAACTTTGAAAAAGACAAAATTAGTAACAACTGGATTGAATGTTATAGGGGCATTCCCCACAGGAAGCTCATTGCCTTACAATTAAGAGCTAATGACCACCCCATGAGGGAACTGGGGTAGACAGAAAACTCAAGATCTGCGAGCACTGTCAAGCTGAGAGTGAGACTTGCACACATATTATTGGGTATTTCCCACCAGTTCAGTATGCTAGGATCAAAAGACATAACCAACTGTGTGATTGACTGGCTGAAGAAGCTCAAAAGAAGGGTTCGGTAGTGTTTCATAAGCCACTCCTACGAGACCACCAAAAAAAGCTCTACAAGTCTGACCTAACATTTGTTAAGGGTGGTCAGGCACTGGTGGTGGATATAACCATTAGATACGAAAGCAAATTATCATCACTTGCTGATGCGGTGGCTGAGAAGGTGAGGAAGTATTAAGGAGCAAGTCCAGGAGGTGACAAATGCCAACATTACCAGGTTTGTCAGATTCCCCATTGGAGCATGTGGGAAGTGGTATGGTGGCAATTACAGGCTTTTATCTGACCTTGGACTCTCAAAAACCCAACAGGAAAAGGTGGCTCAACTCTTCTCCAGAAGATCTTTATATACATCTGTAGATATTGTACATATCTTTGTGAGTCATACCCAAACTATTGTACAAAATTAATTTGACTGTAAATAAATTACATTTGCGGGTTGTCATGATCTAGGGAAATGGATTCTTCTTGGAAGCAAGGCAGGCAGGAGGGATAGTAGGTAGGGACTAAAAAGGACTTGGTAATCATGACGCATCATCTTACCCACTGACAAAATCAACCGGCCTTACCTAGGTGGACAGGCCACCTTACTTAACCTGGAAAAGGAACATGTAAATTATATGTGTTCAATAAATAGTGGGAAAAGTATTATGAATGTTTCACATTGAAACACCTTACTAGACACCAGAATACCCTCCTCCTCTCTCACGTCCAATGAATCTGGAAAGCCAATTAGACATTACCTCCTTCCCCCACTTGGGATATTTATAATGTCCCTCTCTTTATTCTGACATCTAATAAAAGGCATGCTTACACTGTAGTCTTCTGCTATTTAATTAAAGACAATCAGCAGGGAGACACAAATCTACAGAAAAACAGTCTTCATTAATTTTGCTGCTCTCAGAGTTATTTGTTTGCTTTCTGTCATATCCATTAAGACAGGAACTAGTAATGTCTCACAGCCAAATGAATTATATGCATTTAATGCTGAGGACAGGAAAAGAAAAGGTACTGGAGCACTGAGGTGCTGGCACTGGGATGGAGTGATCGCAGAACACATTTCTGTGTATATAACGGGCCCAAAACGTGTCTGAGCCAATTGTTCATTAGACCATTAGTGTTAGTAGCAGTCTGCCTTGGAGGAGGAATATGCAGATCTCTCTCCCTTCCTCAAAGGTAATTTCCTCAGCGTGGTGGTGTAGCTGTTGTTATCGTAGTTACAACTCCAACTCAGACACTAATATAAATTACAAGGTAGAACTTTCCATGTCCTGCTGCCAAAGAAGGGTATCAGATAGAGCTGGGAAATCCAGATCTAGGAAAACTTAAATTCACCTTCCAGATCCAGTGGCAGAGCAGATATGATTCAGCAGCCGATTTAAAATACAACTCACTGCAGTCAGTCCTGACTTTCTGAACAAGAACATGATATATTCACAGCAAAGAAAAGTTAGAGTTAATTAGGAAACAAATTTAGCTATGATCGTACTGATAGTCTCTTACAACTAACAACAGCTCTTTGAAGGAAGCCCAGGCTGTCCTTATGCCAGGGCTGTGGGTGGACCCAGCCATAATGGTGGAAGGTGCTGTCCCCAGCTGCCTGCCTCCAGCCTCTTGCCAGAGGTTAGCCCCATGAAGTCTCACACAGGTGCTTTTTAACCCATTTCAGTCAAAATGAGATGTATCAGCTTATGCAGTTCATTTTTGATAACCTAATGCCTTTTGTTGCAATGGTGTACATGAAGAAATGCTTAGATAGGAGACAGAAACCCTCTGCAAGGCGTAGTGATGGGCAGCTGAGGACTGGCTAATGATCAATGGCTTCTACTGGTACAGCTACTTGCAGAGTTCACATCTGCCTAGTAAACAAAACCTGTAAGATTATACTTTTAAAAGTTTGTCACTCCAACTGCTATCACTGTAAAATTTTTTCACATTGTACCTGGTCATTTTTCAACACCCAATTTTAATTCACAGCCAAGCACCAGATGTTGTGATATGATCCTTCCCAGATGTAAAATCTCCAGAGGTTCCATGTCTACAAAATAAAAGCTACCCAGGAATATCCTATTTCATTTAATACTAGTCTTGGAAAGCTTTCATCTGGTCATTCCAGTATAAAGTGTAACTAGACAGTGCACATGTGTAGTTTCACTAGAAAGCGAACAGCTATTTATAACCCGGGGAACACAGCGGGCTGGGAGCACTAGCAGAAACAAACACACAAACAGTAAGTCATTAAGTGTGTGCTTCAGAAGAACACTCTGAGATTATTCTGTCCTTTAATGCTGCAGTTCTATGATTTCATTTTCGCAGCTAACACAAGTTTATTTGAAAGGCACTGCAGCAAGTTCATAGTTATATGGCCAGGTCTATCCTGGCTGCCATAGCAAGGGAAAGAAACGACAGACATGATGACACAGGAATCTCGCTGATCATAGCTTCCTCTACTTTTTACCTGCTACCAATGAGCGCTTGCCAGAAACCTTTTTGCGTATGTATTATGCAAGATTAGCTATTTTCTCCCAGTACTCCTGTGACCACTCATCTGGTTTTGAAAGCAGAAAAAAAAAAAACAAACACCTCTCTACAACCTTTTTTCCTACTTTGTTCTAGGACACAGAATAATAGTATGTAAGATTTAGTGGGGATTTTCCACCATCTGCAATAGATGATAGCCTCTCAAGTGCAGTGCAAGAACCAAAGTTAGAAAATTAAGTTTCCATGTCATCAGGGGAATGTGGGAAAAGGAAGGGAGAGCAATTCAGACGTGTGAGTTTGATGCCTACCTAGAGTAAAACAAATCATGTAACTATTGCTTCTTTCCACCATTTAAGGTAGAAACAATTGCAAAGCTGTTATTCCTATAAACAGTATGGACTTTCAATGACTCCTGTGCTCTGATAAGAGTTTTGCAAGTTTAACCAGCTTCTCACTTTGTTTTCTCTCTCCTGTGTTGATAAATACTTCTCTTATTCAGCTTACTGGAAGACAATAATGATGTCCAAGTTTGGAGAATAAACACCTTCCTGGGCTCAATCACTGATCTTCTGTTACTCAAGGATGTTTCAGATTAACAAAAATAAGGAGTCAAGGGAACTGGACAGTAACTGGGCAGACTTATGGGCAGTAACACAGACTTTAGCATTTTCAGTTCAGCTACTGAGTGTGTAATTTGGGTATCTTGCATGATTGCGTAGCCTGCGTTAGCAACTCTGGTGGTTGAGCAGAAGCTCATGCCTTCTGCTTTAGATTTCTGTGCCAGCCTGACTGGATACGGCCTGTTGTTTTAACAAATATCAAACGAGGCAGAGGAGCATGCCCCAGCAAAAAGGCCTCTGGAGGCTTCTTTCAGAGTAAGGCAAGCTGTGCTTTTCAGCCTGTGGCCCACGAGTTGTGCATGTCTACCAAAAACTGGCCTCCATTTGAAAACCCTGGGAAACGCAAGCCTGCGCTCCTTGCTGTTTTCTAAAAAGCTTCTGTTGGCCTTGGGCAGGACGGGGCTGGGGGCTCCCACACCGGAGGCACCTTCCAGCTCCCCGGAGTGAGGCACGGCCCAACACCGCGGGCAACCATTCACCTGCACAACCCCTGCCAGGTGATACCACCCACAGGGCTGCAGGGGAAGGAGCGAGACGGCGTCCCCCATCAAAAACACGGGCTGCGGCTCATTTGGCCACGGCGCCCACCATGACAGCTCCTCGGCCACGCAGCGCCCCCCTGACGCGCCAACGGCCGGCAACGGCCGCCCCTGCGCAGGCGCGGTGAGACGGCGGCGGGCCGAGCCCCTCCCCTCGGAGCGCCGTGAGCTCTGCGGCGTTCCGTAGCGGAAGCGCAGGGAGGCGGAGGAGCGCCGGCGAGCGCCTAGGGGCAGGCCCACCCGCCCGCCGCGCTGGGGAGATGGCGGCGCAGAAGATTAACGAGGCGCTGGAGCACATCGCTAAAGCGGAGAAATAGTGAGCGGAAGGGAAGGGAAGGGAAGGGAGGGAGGGAGGGAGGGGGAAGCTGGCGAGCGGGAAGCTGGCGAGCGGGTGCGACGGCTGCCAGCTCAGCGCCCGGGCTGTCAGGCCCGCCCGGCTCTCCTGCGCCGCGGAGGCGCCGTGTCGCCTCCTGCCCGAGCGGGGCCCCGCGGGCCGCGCTGCTTGCCGCCGCGGCCGCCTTCCCCCGCCGCTTCTCAGCCCCGGGGCTGCTGTCCGCCGACTGAGCGCGGCAACTCGGTACCCCCTCCTCACCCCTGGGCCGCGGCGGGGGGGGGGGGGGGGGGGGGGGGGCTTTTTGGGAGTTGTAGTTCTCCCCGGCGCCTGTGCGGGGAGTGGAGGCTTCGCGGGAACTACAGCTCCCATGATGCCCTGCGCGGAGTGGTGGGGAGGGGGCGGCCTGTGGGGAGGTGATGGTGGTGGCCTCACTGCGGGGCCGAGCAGTGGCCCGCACATGTCAGGCGACGTGACCTCGGGGGAAGGGGAGGGAGGTGTGGGGGGAGTGGGAGGACATGGCTGCTTGGCCCCTCTTCTGCCTCAGGGGTCACTCCCTACAGGGGGCGGGTGCTAAAGGGCACCCCTCTTCCCCGAATTGGGAGAATAAAACGGCCCTAAAACTAAAAACTCATGTCGGTGAGGCTGTATGGCTCAGAGGCCTGGAGCCTGGGCAGTTTCCTTAAGGGATGTGTAGCCTTTATTGCTCTGACCGTAACCAAAAAGCGAGGGGAGTCAATTCTGCTCTTCTGCTAAAGTTAGTGGGAGAAAGACAAACGGGAGAAAAGAGTTATGGGGATTGTGGTGAATAGAAGAGCTAAACCTTGCTGAGATGGTGTGTGTGTTTGTTTCCTGCCTACGAGAAATGTGTCATTCTTTTTTTTCAGATAGCCTCAAAGACCTGTGCTGACTTTTAGCTTAGAGAGCTTAACATCTACATATGATAGTCTTCTAATGTGTTTTTTAACACTGAATATAGCCATTTTCCTTATAAGTCTCAATTTCACAGACTAGAGTATAGACGTAATAGAGCTGACAAATCCAAAGATGCTATAATTTTAGTAAGAATAATGACGGGCCATCCTGAAATCATGGATCAAAAGTATAAACTGTGATAGAGGAGAGACCTCCTCAGAATAAAAAAATCTCTACCAGAGTATCTTATTCAAATTACTTGACTAAAAGTGCCTTTCAGTGGAATTCATTTTAAGCTTATCCTGGAAAGCACTTGAAATAAAAGGCGCCTAAATCTCAAATTGTGTGCAGATTAAAGCATTGTGTATTTCAGCTCAATGCATTTGAGGCTTTGCTTGTGATAAAAATAACACAATATAAAGGCTTGCTTTAGAGTTACATACTGTGGCTTTTGTCCAAGTAAGACAGCAAAACCAATGTAGAGTCTATATACAACTGTTTTTCCAAATTAAGCGTATATTGCATCTGAAGTATCTGCCTACAACAAATATGGAAGTGGACTCTAAAGTTATGGTAATTTTTATGTTTGTTTTAGAAGTGAGGAAGTCATAATATTGAAGGCAACGTTGCCTGATGACTCGCCTCATTTTGCAATATATATTTTTCCCTATATATATGTCCATGTGTGCGCATGGTGCCATTTAGTGTCATGATTTATTGTAGACATAAATGATGTATGAGGCTTTGTCTTTGCATTGGTAAATAAATTCTTTCATTTGTGTATACAATGGAGAGTCTTTGATAATTCTCAGCAGCAAAAAATGACTGTAGAGGAACACTGGAAACTTCACGATGTGTAACAAAAAATATTATTGGGTGTCGTGGTATTAGAAATCTTGAGATATCATGTGGGTGTTGGCGGAAGTATTTTTCTTCTGTTGACTTCTTACTGTTGAGGAGCTGGACTTGTGAAGACTCTCTGGGGACAGCAGAAGCATGTTAGGGTGGGGCATGTAACTGTGGGAGATCATTGCAGTGCTTTATGCAATTCCGACCAGTGCTGGCAGTTATTTTTACAGTTGGGATGCCACCATAGTATTGGCATATAGGTAATTGCTCCTTTTCAGAGGTAGTCTAAAAGTTTAAATATATCTGAAGTGCTTTGAAGGTAAAACATAAAATCTTTACTAATTGTTAATAGGCCTTTCTTCTTGCATTTTAGTCTGAAAACTGGATTCTTAAAGTGGAAACCAGATTATGACAGTGCAGCTACTGAATATGGGAAGGCAGGTATGCATGGCTGTAAATACGGCAGTATACTTTATAGTTCCAAAGTATTCTTTAAGCTTAATTGCTGATAATATTTTACATATTTTCAGTACACTGATGTGTAAGTAAAACCATTGTAAAGACAAAGTAAGATGAAACAACAAAAAATACCCTAGTAGCACTGTAAAATAAATTTCAGATTGTACTTGGAAATCTAGAACAGTTGTCAAAACAATTTTTTTTTCCCAAGCTTACAACTTCTACTGTGTATATTACTACATGTAATGAAAACAAAGCTTTCCTTCTTTCACTTGTCCATCCGCAAATCCTATGACTTTCTCAGTAAGGTAGGGAGATGTCTCAGTAAGACTGTCTCAGTAAGGCAGGGAGATGCTTCCAGTTTTTTGTAGGCATACTAAGATCTCTTTCCTCCTTTTTTTCCCACTGCAAGTGTCACACTGAATATAAAATTCCTACTAGTTAATTCCTTTTTGCTCTTAAACAATTTTCTTCCCTTTGATAATAGCAATTTATCATGTTTTTTTGACTTCTTGCTCTAGGCATTCCGACTCATTCATTTAAGCCTGCGTAAAAAAAATACAGGCTTGGAAAAGCAATGGAAGCATCTATAAATCAAAATTTATTTTAAATCCTACTTCAATATCAGTCTAATGGAGATAGAAATACATATTTGTGCCCCGAAGTGGTTGTGTTGAAGAAGTTGTTATAGGTATGCTTTGTGGATGGTACACTTCTATTCCTGCCATACTGATTTTGTATAACCTCTAATGATTATATACATATGCATTCCTGCAGTTCTGTAATTAAAATACAGAATGAGTGAATTCCAAAATCCAGCTAAACACATTATGCACAATGTGTGGTACAGTGATGTTATAGAAGTGTTGTTGACAATAAATGTTTTTAATAGTAACTAAGTGACTAATAAAGTAAGGAGGGCTGTCATGGGTTTTTTTGCAAGAGCTTGGTAAACTGTAACCATTCATTTAAAGAGTCTGTTTGCATCTTTAGGTGGCTAAATTCTTGAGCAGAAGTGGTGAAAAAAGGAAAATGGCAAGCTGTAAATAAGAACTTTATTTGGTTTCTTGCAGCTGTTGCTTTTAAGAATGCCAAGCAGTTTGACCAGGCAAGGGAAGCCTGTTTACGGGAAGCCGAGGCACATGAAAACAATAAAGCGTATCTTTTCATTGATTGTTATTCTTTATTCCAAGAAGCTGACTAGTTGCTACTTAGAATGGGGCAATGGGGCTTGGTAGAAGATGTATTGAATATATTTGTGCATTTTGTCAGTCTAACAAAATTGGCTATTCCTGTGTGCTTTGAGTGGAAAATCTAAAGAACTCTTTTGGTTAGAAAATCTATGTTGTTTCCAATAAGATCTGGAGCGATAAGATGCTGACCAAGTGCCTGAGATGTCTAGGTACTGCTTCAGAAATTTTTTTTTTTAAAATACCTACAAATGGATAGTATAAACTAAATGCAACCCTGATGTCATTACAGTGCTTGTAGTAGTATTTAGTAGCCAGGAACATATTTTAAATAAATGTGGTTTTTACAACTTTACATGCAGTTATACTTCGGTATGTTGCATTTATTCTCTCCTTAGAAGCATTTATTCTTAACACCTTGCCTACAAGTGTAGTAGGTTCGATTTGCCTTTATGGGACTCCTTGCTTTGAATCTAGTACTTGTATAAGATTTTGTACACTATTAATTTTTATGCATTATATTTTTGTGGCCTTTCTCCTTGACTTTGACAATGTTACTTCCAGTCTCTTCCATGCTGCCAAGTAAGTAGAGAAGCACTGAGTAATTTGAAACCATTTTTCTGACATATGGTACAAGCATGAGCTATCATTCTGATCTCGCTGTAGTGAATGCTATGATTCAAGTGATTTTGCTGTTTCAAAATCAGTTTAATGGAAGTGTGGGCTAGGAAAGTCTGAAAACCTGCAATGGCTGTCCGAAGAAATGATGATTTGGATATTCTTCAGCACCTTTTGATGTAAAATATTTTTTCTTAGAGAAACTTTCTGTAATTTTGAAATTCTACACTGTTGAGCTTATAAAGAAATTTTTAATTAAGAGTACTTCAAAGCAAGCAGACAATGACAATTTATCCAAACGTTGCCTGTGGGTCAGATCATGAGAATAGATTTTTAATGGGGACTGTGGTTGAAGTACTTCATTTGTGGAAGATAATGTTACACATGCACTGTCTCATTAAATAAAACATTTGAAATATCTTAAAAGCATTAAATATTAACAGTGAAGTGATAGCTGATGCATGTTAGCTTTTGCTGCGTAACTACAGCTTGCTTAAGTACACTGTATCTAACTAAATTGTAAATTTTTTCTCTGCAGAGCTTATGAACAAGCTGGCATGATGCTAAAGGTATTTTCATTTACTAGTTTTTATTAAAAAGTTCTATCTCATAGTGAAGAATATTGTGCACTGGACTGTTTTACAAATATATGTAAGTGAATTACATACTAAAGTGGTATTTTTCTGTTGACTCATAGTCCCCACCAATACCCTCAGTATATTAGGGAAGTGACATTTGTAATTGGGGAAAAAAAATTGTTTTCCTTTTGCACAAGGAAAGGTGAGGGCCTCATGTCAGGGGTGAGAGAAAAGTGGTGCTACTTCTGCTCTAAACTACCACAAATTCATGCCTTACATGAAAATTTGGTACTTACAAGTGAGTTTTATGGAGTTGGTGGTCAACATTCACTAGCTCTACAATTTTATAAATAAAAATTAGAATCTTAATAAGTAAGGTATTACAGTTTGCTTTGATTTGTTTCATTGTACATAAGCACAATTCCTGACAGCAGCATCCCTCTGACTATCGCTTTGCAGGAGATGCAGAGACTCCCTGAAGCAGTTCAGCTGATTGAGAAAGCCAGTATGATGTACCTGGAGAATGGGACACCAGATACAGCAGCTATTGCACTGGAACGGGCTGGAAAGTAAGTCTGTGGTATTGGTGGCTAGAATGCATGCAGGGCATGGGTATGTCTTTGGTTTTCTTTCTTATCTCTTTGATGCTTTTAGGTTAAAAAATATTTTCATCTCAAGAGAAATGATTTATGTTTTTTACAGGTTAATAGAAAATGTGAGCCCAGAGAAGGCTGTGCAGCTCTATCAGCAAGCAGCGTCAGTGTTTGAAGTAAGTGGGGTTTTTTGGAGTTGGTTCTACTCACGAGCAAAGAGCTTTCCAGTCCCAGAAAGTATACGGAGATGAATGAATTGGTGTTTAGGGTCAGCTATAAAGTTAAGAAAAAGCCCAAGATCAGGTTATAAATTATTTTTCCTTCCTTTCACATCAGTGGCTGAGGAATGAAGCTGAAGGCTTCTTATGCTGTAGAGAACGAGATTATAAAAGGAGTCAGTTTGCTTTGCCTTTTTCTCAGTTTGGGACTTGACCAAATCTGAATATTGTATGTTGTTTTCTGCCTCTTGTTAAGCAGCCCAGAGGGTAGGGAACATGGCTTCTGTTGAGTCCTGGAGCCTAAAATAGTTGAAATCCTTGAAGGCACAGAAGAGGAGTTTGCTTAATGCTCTGCTCATCCCATGAGCAGATGATTTGCCTTTTTGCTACTGCCTTTGGCATGCTTCTCTATTGTCGGTTGTCACGTGTTTCCAGATTAGCAAGTTTCCATTGGTGTTACTTTGCTCTGTAGATCCATATGGGAGCTGGCTGTGGGACTTGGGTGCACCAGTACTCTTCTTGTTTCCCTTGAGTGTGTGAACTGCTGATATAATAATTGACAGTTGTTCTAAGTTACAGATGACATACTTAAATTAAGGTCTAGTGGTCTTAATTCTATACAAATGAAATATGAATGCATGAATTCTTTTTGTTCTTCTCTAGAATGAAGAACGTTTACGGCAAGCATTAGAAATGCTAGGGAAGGCATCAAGACTTCTAGTCAGAGGACGCAGGTATGGCTTCATGCCTTCTTTTTTTTTGATGTAATTGAATCTTTAATAGTGATTTTCATTGGGTTTTTTTCTTGCTGTTGTTGGGTTTATATACTGTCACTTAATTCTTCTTTGGGACGCACTTCAAACTAAAATTCAGTTTCTGTGGGATATGCCATGTTCATCCAGGAACCACCTGTTTTGTGTTCTGGGATGGGAGAATGTGGGCTGTAAGGCTTTGTTTCCTTTTTGTTTGTTGAATAGCTAGAAAGCACATACAGCAGTCTTCATTAATTCTTAAAACTACTTTAGGAAATTTTTTTTTTTTCCTCCCAGCACTAATATGTAGAAAGTACTGGAAAGTCTTTTTTAGCTGTGGAATATAAAATAGGGGAATTAGGAGACTAACGTGAGGAAAGAAATCTGCAGCAGTCTGATTCTGGACTTCTTAAAGAAGAGTGTATCTTGGAGTCTCAATAGGAATTTATTTTAATTGTTAATTGCTAGCACCAAACTTGACCTGCAGTTCAGCTTGGACTTACTTCACTGAAACATGTAGTTCCTTTAAGAAATTGTCTGGGTTTCTAATGCTACTTTTAAGATACTTTATTTCACTGCAGAATTTAGTCAGAAAAGGAAATTTACAAAGTAACTTGAAAGTCTTTCTGTGGAAGCAAGTCAACATAGCTTCAGAACATCTGAAAGACTTGGTTGTTCTGCTGCTTTATAGCTCACGTGCTATTGCTAATTTCTAGAGGCTTAATACGATGGGTGAAAGAGTATTCAAACTCAAAACTAGTCGCTATGACTTAATATTGATAGTTCATGGATATCAGACTTACTGATAGCTTATAGTGACCTCATGACATACAGAAATCTGTTAGGGTATGTAACAAGGCATTCATCTTGTACAATGTTATGAAAAATGAGGTTTCCCTGAGTGAATATCAGAGATGTTCTTGGCCTGCATGTATACAAAAGGAATTGCTGACTATATATTTCTTTATCTACTCTGTTAGTAAGATCTACTGGTGATTTTTAGTTGTGTTGCTTTTTATTCCAGTAGACTTGCCAGTGTATTAAACACTTCATAATTAGCCTCAGATCCATTATGCTGTATTCCTGCCACTGATACTCCTAACTTTTTTGTTTTTTTAGATTAGATGAGGCTGCATTGTCTCTCCAAAAGGAAAAGAGTATTTACAAGGAAATTGAAAATTACCCCACATGCTATAAGGTAAATTCTAAGTGACGATTTGTGATAGAGCATTTCAAGTTTTTCTGGGTAACTAAAGACAGCTGACATCTGACTGACAATATGTACCTCTTGATTCAGGGATATGTTTCTTGCTAATGATGAGAATTTGTGGTAGTGTATGTTTCCCTGACCTCTAACTGTGCTTTTTTCACTACTATAATGTTGAAGATAAGATGCTGTTATCTACAGGAGCTGTCAAAACCAACAAACATGTCAAAAATAAAAATGTTATAAAAAATAACAAACCACAAAAACTGTTGCTTGGTGCAACAGTTCATTACAATGTTATAAGAGATAATCTATTTCATAGCAGGTGAGGATATGGCTTACTACTTTTTTACTATGTTGTTCTGACTCTCTTGTGTCAGTACCTTAGAATCATTGCAGATTGTAATGACCTTTTTCACACTAAATATTAGCAGTCCAGTATTTTTTTTTTTAAATTTTGCTGTTCATTTTTAAAGAATCATCGGGTTGGGTTTTTCTGTTTCTGTTTAGAAAACTATTGCTCAAGTCTTAGTTCATCTTCACAGAAATGATTATGTTGCTGCAGAAAGGTGTGTGAGGGAAAGCTATAGGTAAGTCTACTTCATGTCCTATACTTTTAAACTGAATGTTTCATTAATGTAGATCTATTCTTATGAAAGAGCAATGGAAACGCTGTCTGTCATGAAATTTTAAGCCTGTACTTCTGTTGATTTACAGTACAATAATAGCATTCCCTAGTAGTGGCTATCGGGAATTTTTTTCACTCTTAGCAGATTTAGCTGTAATTACCATGGTGATTCTTCTTAATGAACCTAAAATAAAAAGTTAGTCATAAAGAAGTAGTTCAGTGCGACAGGTGAAATGAGGTGGAAATTAGAAAGTCTTCCCATTTTTGTCCTTGTTAAAAACAGAGCAGAATACTGTTATGGCTGGGATTCTTGCCTTATTGATATCCTTTGGGTTGTGTCTTTTTCTCAAATGAAACAGAGATGGATTAGCTATTGTAAACAAATGTTTAGGATTAAAAGTGGGTATTTCTGGATGTTGCTAACTAAATTTTAATTTTTTCAGAATCCTTTTGCCATGTCATGTGGAGGCCCTTAAAAGTTGAAATTCTAACTTGTCATTACCATATTGTGTTACTGGTTAAGGATGGAAATATGGAATGCAGTCTCAAAATGCTCAATAGCAGCATCCCAGTATAATCAACTAAACCGTCTGGTATTGTGATTAGATTGAGGGAAAGATTAATCTAAATGTTTTTGTTAAAGAAAAATTTGCAGCATGTGAATTACTACATTTCTGATTATGTTGATCTAGAAGATCCTGCCCTTGTCATACATTGGAAGAAGAAAAGCAAAATTTCTACTTTTTGTGACTTTTTTTTTTAAATAATTGATTGAACTGAAAGATAATTTAGAAAGCAGAAAGTAGTCGAGTTGAATACATTAAAATGAAGAAGGCATTCTTTACACATCCAGGAGAAAATTCTGGTGTTAAAATCTGGATTAGTCTTTAACCCTGTTTCCAGAGGCTTTCCGAGCAACTCTCCATTTCAGCTTTCATTAGGACTTCAGTAACAAAATACTGAAACAACATTTTTTTACTTAAACTGTGTTTTTAGTGAAATGACTTGAACATATGTGTAAGTTAAATTGTTACTTTATTTTTAGAAAGAATTTTTTTAGATCAGTCTTTAAACATCTTGCTCCTATTTTCCAAGTCTTCAATTTGTATTTTATATAGAAACTCATTACAGAATTTTTCTGTATGTAAAGTGGAGGAAGAGTTTATTGACTAGTCAGGAAAAATTGAAAAATTCTAATATTCTCTTTTCATCTTGACTGTGGTTGTGGTCTTATTCTCAGCATGCAAAGTAATATTGCTGAAAGTTGAATTTTATGGATATGATCCATGTACCTGGAGAAATCAAAATGATCATAAACAGTTTTGTGAAATAAGCAGTCCATCAGATTCTTAAAAGCTGTTTGCTTTTCTGCTATTAATCAGCAGCATTTAAAGATAGAATAGCTGACTGACAATTGTTGAAATGCCCTAAATGAACTCTTAATTTCCCGCAGTATACCAGGATTTAATGGAAGTGAAGACTGTGCAGCACTAGAGCAACTTTTAGAAGGGTATGACCAGCAAGATCAGGATCAAGTTTCTGAAGTCTGTAATTTGCCACTCTTCAAATACATGGACAATGATGTAAGTGGACAGTTCCTATGGAATTTTTTTTTTTTTAATATCCTTTTGCTTGTTCAGGTTGAGAGAGAGATTTTTCTAGTAGAGGAAAATAAGAAGAGCAGGGTCCATGTATTTATTGTGACTTGCTCTGTCCTTCTACCCTGTGCTTGTGAACTTTGTGTTCCTTTACTTTGCTGCCTACCAATGTTAAGTCCCGTATTGTTGGTCCTTTCAGATAGTGGGAAAGCTTAGGTGAATGAACAGTTTGTTATGGATTTGCCGAGTGAGTTTGAGTTGACTAAAATTCAGTTCCCTTCTGCTTGGTTCCTTAGGGGCCAGAAGAGTTTGCTGCTTATGCTTTATCTCAGAAATACCATATAGCTCATATGCATGCATAAACATTACAGAATATGGTGCCTACAGGATGGCGTTATTGAATGTTTTTTTCAGCACTTATTCCTTAGCAAGGTACTAGTTAGTGAAAGATTTTTTTTTGTTGTACTTGTAAATGATAGGAAGTAAAAGGATAGGAAGGGTGTGAAGTAAAGGAGACCTCCATCCATGCCAAACTTTGTAACAGTATTGACTAATTTTCCTTTATTACTATGTTGAATAGTAAAAACTAAGGTACTAGTCTTGCTGAAAAACACTTCTAAGACTTTTTACATAAACTATTACTAGATAATGTATGCAGAGCTGCATACTGAAAAATTATTTTTTTTACGTAAGGCTTGAACCACAGAAGCTGTAGGATGTGGCCAAATTATTCTATAATAAGCAGTATCGATACAGATCTCACATCCCATTCTCAAGAGTGTTTGAGATAGGAAAAAATGAACTAATGTTAGGCTTATTCTAAGCTGGAAAAATATACTCCGAAAGCAGCATCAGTTTTCTGTACCGAATGTTACCTGCTTGTTAATTTTGAGCGTCAGTCAATTCTGTGCAGTGTAATTCAAGAAGATTTTACTTCTGTGATAGTACAGAAATTAAACTTGCCTTGTTATTGTTAGTATGCCAAGCTTGGTCTTACCTTGGTGGTCCCCGGAGGTGGAATTAAGAAGAAATCGCCAAATGCTGCACAAGACAAAGCAAGAGGACCAGCCGCAGTGGGCTCTCATGCTGATGAAGAAGAGGATGAATATTCTGGTGGACTATGCTAGCTACAGACATAGGTTGTCTTAAATATCTGACTTATTTGTGATGTTGAGCATATCCAAAGGTACCAGATTTACCAGAGTTTCATTGCAATTGTGATATGGGAATCCTGATATTGACTTGGCAGCTTCTGGGTACAATACAGGAGAAAAAGCATGATTGTACCTATCATCTTGAAACATCTTTGGACTTAATTTCTTACCTGGTAGGAGCTTCCTCAGGGCCCTGCCTTCAGTTGACAGGAAAAATTTGAGAGAAATTTTTACTAAAAGCACAGTTTAAAAGAAACCAAAACCCCAGAAGCACTGGAGTAGGGAGAGTGGTACAAAATTTTAAATACTGAATTTCAGCAGATGACACTTTTTCATCCCAGTAACATGTTTGTGATTTGTTTTCCAAGTTAAATATATGATCATTCATCTGGCTATTTATCTCTTGTTTAACACCATTTAAGGCAGACTGTGCCACACAGGATTTTTCACTAGTATAAGCACTAGGGGGAGCATTCAGTTTATTTTCAACATGTTTTTACTCCACTGCAGAATATTATTTAAATATCTTGTTCTTTGCAAGCAGTATCCATGTGGGTGTGGAAAATACAAAGTCAACTAGTTTAAAGCTACCTTGCAAGCTTAAAAGTACACACACCCCTTTCATCTTAAGAACTTTATTGACCTGAAATCTTTGGAAATAAATGTGTGCATAGTGTTTGTAATGTACACCTTGGGAATGGAAGGAGTGGACAACCTTTCTTAGCAGTGTTTCTGAAGTATGCCATAAGCAAAAAAGAAACTGAAGGTAGCAGATAATGTGCATTGAATATAAAGCTCTGAAGACAACATTTAACAAAAACTTAGGTGGAATGTTTCAGTGGTGTTTGAGTTCATGAGTGTTCTAGGTGTTTATTTACTAATCAATACGCTAGTCTACGAAGACATTTCATTCTTTCGTGTTTTCAAAGCATAGAACAGCTCTCTCTTAGAAGTGGCATTTTTCAAACTAGCTCAGAATCCAAAGTAACCAAACTTTAATGCATCTTCTCTATTTTTATTTGGTTTCAAATCATCATGTGTTTTGCAAGCTTCTGTAGTGTCTTAAATTTGTTTGACCATTTTAGCTTAAAAGTTGACAACACTGGCAGTGGTACCTGTGGTCTGTTTCTTCAGAAGAACCTAATCAAGATCTGCACTAGGGTGACATCACTTGGAATCCAGCAGAGATTTGTGTGTGATAAGTGATGCCCAAAGTTGAATAAACAATAGACCAAAAGCACAATGTTAAATGTTGGTGCCGTTTCTGCCATATTAAGGAACTGGATGTCTTCAAAAATATCAAGCATGTGTCTGACACACACTGATGTCGGACATAATTATGGTGAAGGTAAACTTTTAGAGGGTTAATATTCACTTCCCTTGGGGTGGATAGTACTCAATAGCATTGTGATGGGAGCACACGCTACAGCATGATTTGCGGGCAGGGCTGCTGTAAAAGTCACGTTATTCAATTTAATGGGTATTCAAAAAGCAGTTTTGTCTCTTTATATTACGTAATAATCAGCTTGGGTTTTAAAGCTATTTGAGACTACACCTGTAGTTCTTTACTGTCTGACAAGTAATTTCCCTTTGTTACTAATGACATATATAGAAGTTTTTGCTGTTCTATAAATAGACTAAATGAAATTTTGGGAATTGAGTTGCTTTTCTCTGATTACAAGTATACATAAGAGACTGTTTTGAAGACTTTCCTGTAACTCTTCTTTTTTCACCATTGGAGCAACTCACTCCAGTTTACTCAACTTCTGCCTTCTGGATTTGTTCATGAAGGTGACCATGCACTTTTTATGGGGAGTCTATCACAAGTAGGAAAAAAACCACCCATGTAGGAGCACTGGGAACACTAAGTAATTTCTTTGAGCTTTTCCTGCTGCTTCCAGTTCTGAACCCAGTTTTGTTGAATGGTCCCAAGGAGTCTACTTTTTTGTGTGTGTGAACAATTGTATATATCCGAGAAGACGACATGCATAACGAGAAAAATGAGAGCCTTGTGTGCTTCTGTGAAAGAACTGGCAGACTATTTAAACTGTGCTTGTAACACTAACAGGCCCTTAAAAGAAAAATTAAAATTTATGCATTAGATTCTTAAAGCATACTTTTCATATTGCCAGAAAAAATAGATGTGCAAGACTGTCTTCCCACTCCCCCAGCTTTTTTTTCTTTTCCGTGTGCCAAGTGTGGAAAACAAAAAGTAACTTGTACTAAGGATGTTAAGCTGCCATTGAATTGAAAGGGGCTTTTCTGAATCTTAGGAGTAGAATCTTAATCTTTGATTGCAATGTTGCTGCAAAGACCAAATCTGCAGAAATGAAGTGTCTCAAAATAAGATGGTCTATTTTATATAACTTATTCTCCTATTTTAGGCAATGAAAGTGTGATAGGAATGTTAACTGCCTTTTAGTAAATGTTTAACTATAGAAGAAGCTGTCTGTATATTATGTTAGTGTTTGTTTCTATCTTTCAAAGCAGTTTGCACACTATGTAAATATCATTTAAGTGATTTAAAGTGGAAAAGATACCATTTACAGCAAGAAAGTTTCCAAAACCAGCGTTGACTGTAAGAAAAATAAAATTTAATTGTGCATGAAGGCTGAGCGATGGCCAATGCAATGTATACATAAAATCAGAAGATGTCTAAATTATCTGTAACTTAAGACTCAGTATGCCCAAGTGCAGTGTGAAACCTGTGCTTTATTTGTTCTTTTTCCAAATCTGTGGTGTATTAGAGTACAAAATGTGTTTGTAACAGCTCTACAGATGCTGCTTCTTGAGAAGAGGCTATGTGTTTCACCAACATGAGAAATAAAACTTGAAACTAACGCATTTGTGCTAGCTTTCCCTGTTGTTGATCAGGTCCTGCTGAGCACTACCATTTGAAAATGAATATTATTTTTTAATCTGAAGCAGATTTTGTATGTGACCGTTTGTCTGCAGATCTTGTCACCAAGCGTTGCAGGTATATTACGTGATCAAGGACTAAGTCTTGGGAAACTACTGGCTCATGTTTGAGTGTTGAAAGTCACTGGTGTCCAATCTTTGTGGCTTATTCACAAGACGTTTGCCTACAACCCATGTCATTTATCCTGTGGTTTTTGTTTTTCTAACTGACCTTTTGGTACCTTTCTGCTGGCTTTCATTATTTGAGATGGTGACACATCTTAGGCAATTCTGTCCGGTCAGAATAAAAGGTAAGTATGCGTTTTGCCTCTCTTCTGATTCTAACGTCTTGGTGGTTCATTGTTAACCACTTCACTTCCCAAAGGCTTGTATTCAGAAAACAAAATTGTTACATTGGGTGATTGTCAGACCTGAATTTGTTGTCTTCAACAACACAAAATAGAGAGAAATAATTGGTTCTCCAGTCCTCTATCTTCCTTAATCTTGGCTAATTATGCAAGGAATAGTTATGGTTTAAAAAAAGACTGTGTTTCTAATGATGAGGGAGGACATACAGATTCTTAGATCTGCCACAGAGATAAAGCACTTGTTTCCACAGTTGGGCTGGTTGAACATGTAGCAAACTCTTGAAGTCTTCTGGAAGAATACACAAATATGCTCCAAGATTTACCCGAATATGCTGAAATCCAGAAAGGGCTGAGGACGTTAATGGGAGCAGCAGAGATGTGAGAAAAGTTCTTGCACCAAACTGTGCTTTGAGTATCGATGCTGACTGTGACAGATACATCGTGTGTGCTGCTGGGCTCTGCTGGAGGCTCAAAGAGGTGCCGACACCAGAACGACTGAGAGTCAGTTGAATGAGGAGGATGCCCTAGCCATTAGAACTTCAACATTCATTTCTAGCGAGGATAATTTTAGAAATGGTGTTTGCTGTCCAGCAAGAACATGTAAAAGTGACTTAATTGCTATATAGGTCATAGGTTTTTGCTGATTTAAAATCAAGACTTGGGGGCGGGGTGAAGAGGAAAGTTAGTTTGGTTTTGGAATGATTCATTCTTTACCTATACCATTTTACTTACGTGCTCAAGTGTCACTGATGTATGTTTAAGCAGCTCTATAGATTAACATAGTTTTCCCTCCCAAAGTTTAATTTGTAATTCTATTAGAGATTTGGGGAGGATTTTCTTTTAAAGCAGGGGTGTTATTTGTATTTGAATGAAAACCGGTTCTCTTAAAAGTACATAAAATAAGGTTTCTGTATGTGCTGAATTCAAACAGAAATAGTGAAGAGGGTGGGGGCATTTGAAGTATAAATGTGAATGTTAAGACTGCTGTCTTTGTTAATTAATCATATTTATCACTTGGGTCAGATTTTCAAAGCAGATTTTTTCATCCATGAGAATGCAGGCTTGTCATTATTCAGTTGGATCCCATGGGGAGTTTGAAAAACAGCTAGATTTCAAAAGCCATAGATCTGTACACAATTTAAGGATGTGAACTCTGTAACTCTTTGGAGACTTCATCATTGCAGAAAAATCACATTTTCTACTATTTTAAAGTCAAACTTTCTGGAATACTTGAAGGCTGAAGAACCTGGCACTGAAGTTCTTCAGTATGACAGGAATCGTCCCTCACATGCTGCAAATAAGCAGCTGTAAAAATGGTAAGAACTAAGCTGCTCTTAGAAAAAATAAAACTTTTTTTTTATCATCTAGGTTTATAATAAGTAACGAACATTTTTGGATGTAGGAAATAGAAAAAAGAAGTCCCCCCAACCCCAACAACTAGTAGTGGTAATAAAATTGGAGCAAGCAGATGTAACTTTCCAGACCAGGAGGGAGCCACTTGGGATCTGTGGTTGTTTGAGTATGAGCAGGGATATTAACCTCTAAGCTAATGGTCTGTAGAGGCCAGCATCCCCCGGAGCTGGGCTCGTCTCCTCCTGTGCCTTAGTACCTGTTGGAGATGATGTGTACGACTGCTTTATCTGACCACCTTCCAAAAGGCTGCCGGCTCTGTTTCAGAGCTGCTGTTGTTGCCCTTCAGCCGTGGTTTCCAGCGCGTACGTGGTGCAGCAGCGTAGTCTCCAGCCTGGAACGGGAGCGGGAGGCAGCTGCAAGGCTGCACGTACGTTTAAAGAACATATGGCTGTTGTTGGCTCATCTGCTGAGTCTAATGGGAATAGCGGTAATGAGCGTGGCTGGGCTCCGAGGTGCACGCTGCTGGGATGTTAACTGGTGTGCAACCCGTTTAGATCACTCGACAGAAACATTTTGATACTGGCGTGACAGAAGTAGGCCCTGTCATGTGTCAAGTGAAAGTGGGTTATCATTAGTTGCCTCGCATGTTTTGATTATGTATTTATGTGATTGCATTTTGCTTTATGTCTAAACTCGGCGTAAGCCGGAATGGATTTGTTTTCCCAAGAGCGTCGTTACTTTGTTAGCGCTAGATGGTGCCGCAGAGCAAGCAAAGGGCTTTCCTCCGCTGGTGGGACGCCTTTGCTCCATGTCTAGGACAGCTTTTACATTTAAGTACGCTCATCTGGAGTGTTGATTTGGTTTGCACGGGGACCTGCTCTCGCTGCTGCTTCTCGTGACTTGAAACACCCGCTTGAAGTTGGCGAAGAAAGCAGTCCTGCGGGGCCAACCCATCGCCTTCCCCTCCAGCGCTGGCTGGCGTTGCACGCTTGCTGCCTTGCAAGTCCTCCGCCATGGTACGGCTGCCCCGTGAGGCAGCTGTGTCCGCTGCTGGGGCAGACGGGGTCAGTGCTGCGTGCAGCCTTGCTCCAGCGTTACCTGCTCTTACGGTTTGCCTCACGGTCGAGCTGAGTCCAGGCCGACACGCTTCCCAGCCCGATGTCTGTCTGTCTGGAGAGCTTCCCTGATCAGGGCTGGCACCAGCAGCCTGGCAGAGCTGGCTACCAGTTAATGCTCCCGCTCCCTGTCGTGTTGGAGAGTCGGAGGCAAGGGGCTGCCTTGGCTGCCTGCAGTCCGTTGTGCTGCAGGCAGTAGGCAAGGGGCTGCTCTGTCAGAGTGTGGCTCTGGTGGTAAGGGAGAAGACTTAACCCATGCTGTGTTTTTCAGGATGCCTGAGAATAAATAGAGGTCCAATCCTCCTTCCCCCTTGTGCTGATACCCATCTCCTTCTCCCCTGCCCCACTAAACTTAGAGAAATGCATTTATTTTTTGCTGGAGTGTTTTATCACATGATAAACGAGCCCTTCAAGAGGTTCAGATCCCAGCTGTGATGAATGTGACAAGTTTGCCTTTCTCTCCACTTCTCTGAATGTGGGCCTGGGAAATCAGGTGATTAAGAGTCAGGCTACAGAGGCTGGGTGGATGAAGAATAAATAAAACAGTAGGCAGTATAACTTGTTAATAGAGATTTTCAACTCTAGGTCTGGCTGATTCTGCTACAGTTGCAACTCTCCTTGTAGCCGCAAGATTTTATGAAATGCCTTGTGGACAAAATGTGGTGTTAAGGACAAATCAACAAGTTGCGGGGGGGCAGTTAGCTGAAAATGGAAGGAGTGAGGAAGTGGGTCATCATGCAATGGTATGTTAGCTGGTGGAAGAGAGGGCTCCTGCTGGAATTCACCGAAAGAACTAAGCTTCAAAACTATGCCACTCTCCGATTCATCTGCAAAGGCAAGGAGGGAGGGACGAGGACTGGCACGACTGCTCTGTTCATGCTGGGGAGAGGTTCTGCTGCCATGTGTGATGTGAGGCAGCATGAACACAGACACATGCTGCGATTTGTGTCCTCTGCCTGTCACTGACTGCAATTCAGAAATTAAAGGTAAAAACCTTATAGCAGCAGATGGACTCTTTTTGTGTGTGTGTGCAGCTGACAACTTTCTAGCCAATGCTTTCTCTGCTGCACTGCTCAACAACTGTCCCAGAGTAATTGTGTTAGTAATAATATAGCAAAGAATTCATGAAGTGTAAAGACCTGTGGTACCCCGTGTGTCTTATTGGTGCCAAGTGTTTTATTTAACTGACGACCATCCAGTAATTTTCTGGCTCCTGTCTTGTGTAAATGTATGATTTTCCAAGCTGAATAGCTGGAGAAAGAATGAGGATCCTCTCAGCTCCACCGGAGCCCAGAGCACAGGCTGGTGTGTAAGGAGTGAGCAGTTAAAGCTGGGTGGACTTGGAGGGTAAGGCAGCTGTGCAGCAACACCAACTGAGCAAAATATTTTAAAGCTTTGATAACAGAGATGCAGAAATACTGGTCTATTTAAAACTTCTCCTTTAAGTAAGTTATTATGCTGGTATTTCTGTGGTCTTAATATTTATCCTCCCAAACTTACTAGATACTGCATCTCGTGGGAATTCCTGAGAACTAATTGTCTTTGAAACACCAGCAGAGAGTTTTCTCCCCGCTTTGAAATACTTCAGACTATTCCTGATGCAAGACATGAGTTTGGTGACAAGCCCCGCTGCTGAGGAACATTGGAAAGGAAAAGAAAGCACCCTTGTCTTCTGATTCAGACAGGGAGATGTATGTAGAAGGCTTATGTGTTTTGGTTTTTCTTTTTTTTTTTTTCCCCCCTTAGATCTTAATATTCTCCAATATAAGTATTGGGTTTTTTTTTCCTTTGTTGCTCATGCATGTTAATATACAATCTGAAATTCAGATAGCTGTTTTTCTGTATGTGTCATTCTGTAGCCATTTAGGGAGCAAAAAATTTCTTGTGGTTGAGATGGGAGCAGGAGGGAAATGAAGAGAGAAAGCATGCACGTGCCTGCACACGCTAGTCACTTGCTCATCTTTAGGTGTGTTAACACAGAACTACTTGTGAACTCTTGATGGATAGGCTGTCAAATGGCTTCACGTATATATGATTTTGCTGCATTTTTTTCCTGGACATGCTACGACGATGTTGATACAGGTGTGAATGCCTTATGGTTGGTTTAGTGCAGCCAAACAAAACCTGGTATTAATGATACGCAGCCCAGGCAGTAAACGCAAGTAGCAGCCTGAATGCATACACATGCTATATACTTATCTCCACTTGCATTTATGACATGATAATTTTTGTTTTAGATGGTCATGGATATCTAAAACAGGAAACAGCTATTTCAGAAGTGGTGTTTCTTCACAAGACTGAAGTGCAGTAATGGTATAACTTGAAGTTTACTGTAATTTGGGGTATGCATTAATTGCTTCAACACTTCCAAAGAGATTTCTGTTTTAAGGATAAATTTCTATGTATCCATTTTGCATGAGACAGATATGGAGAAACACTCCACATCTGTGATCACTCCACTGGACTTTGAAATAGTTTGTTAAAAATGTAGGGGGGAAATTCAGAGTATTTTTTTTTTTCAGGGTATTTCAGGAATAGTTAAAAATAAAGTTAAAGAAAAGCTTATGCCTGTTGAGTTTTCCTTATAGCAGATTGCATTGTGGATAATTCTGCTGACTACTGTATGTAGTCTTGTACTGCTATAACAGAAAATATTGGCCACTTTTAAATATAGATATTGCAGTTAATAGGACTCTCATCTTTATGGACCAGAAGATGGGAAATGTTAATTAATAGATTCCATATGTCTGAAGCATAGAAAGAGACAAGGAGGCAGTGTGTGACGTGGAGAGGAGTGGACTTAGAGAGGAGAAACCAAGGAGGGTTCCAGCCCAGTGCTAAGTGTACTTGTACCCTCTCATCATTTCCTGACCCTAAGCATGAAGAAGGGTGAAGTGACAACTCGAGACATAATGTGTTGTTTGACAAATAACAGAGAGCCATAACATGAACCACGTATCGGATGGCTTGTGCAAATCACACAAGGCACTATTTTTGTCAGAGATTTAAAGGCGTTTTGAGCATCATTGACAATTCTGCTGCAATGTGGTAGGGGAAAGCACTTTTTTAATGGTGTCCCTTCAGTTAATGTCAAATTTATACTGCTGTGATCTAATACGTTTCTTCAGTGGAGTTTCCAGATGTAGAGCAAATGAATACAGAGTGTAATAAAGGGGATCCTGTTTGCTGTCTGCTGCATTGTTTCCTTTCTCTTTTCTTTAGGTGTGTGTATTTTGTCTTTGCTGCAGCAGCAGGAGTATTCCTTGAAGGCTTTGCTGTAGAGTGGTTTCCATTTTTTTTTTTTTCAGTTTACCCTGAAGGGAAACCAAACCTTTGCTCTGGTGGGATATTCCAGTAAGTTTTCACCCTTTTGACCATTTTTTGCTTGATTCTTGGCATCTTATTAAAATCATTGCTTTTTAATTGACAGAGTGCCGAACTTGGTTTGTGCTCATTGCAGAGAAACAAGTAATAAAATTCATATACTACCATGGAGCTGGAGCTGACGGAAAGCTCTTGGTCTCTGTCAGCAGTCCAGGATGTGCTGTGTTCTGGTGGCAGAAAGGCTGGCATTTTGTCACTGTTTTGGGTTTTTATCTTCAACCAAATAGAAATAATGGGAGAATGTGACACATAATCATTAGATTTAGGCCACGTCTGCATCGGGAGTTGCGGTAGATTAAATGAAGGCTGGAATTTAAAATATACAAACTATTCTGCAGTAACTTTCTACTCTGAAGCAGACTTTTAAGGGCTATCACACATCACCAAACTCCTTTTCTTTGAGTGAAGAATTCACACTCCTTTGAGTTAACTGTGGTGTGGCTCACTAATAGAGCATGCACCGTATGATACAGAAGTATAGGGTTTTGAGACAGTTGGGTTAAATGCGAGTTAATTGCTTAAAATATGAATGCCATGTTTCTTGTCAGTCTTCTAAGTTATTTCAGTGTAGTTATTTGTGTCTTTGACTCTCTTCCCAATTTTCCTAAACATCATCTTGAAGTAGTGTTTAAAGATGTTGATATTCCTGATGTCTAAATGAATGGTTGAAAATCTCTGGCAGTGATTTACTCTTCACATGAAGATTTAAGTTACTCCTAGACAGCTGTGGTATATTTTTGTTCACCCTCTCAATCTCTAAATTACGTTTGCCCCTATGGTTCATTTTGTTTAAGGGATGCCACGTTACATATAAACTGTGTGAGCCAGACTGTGATACTTCATGGCTCTCAAAGTGTTCCAGGTTTTTTTGGATGAACGACCAGCAGCCTGTGGGCCTTTGGCAACCCCTTATAGCCAGGCTGTGATTAAGTTGTTTGGAGCAGAAGCCTAGGACAATTCTTGATTATAATCTTGTTTCTGCTGGTTGAGCTCTTTCATATAAAGGTCTCAATGGTAGGAAGGAGAGGCTGCATGAAGAGTCTGGGAGCTGCACATCCCAACTGCACTGAAGTTAAAAGAATCAAAGGGTGAAACTTCTGTAACCAGCAGGAGAGGATGAAACACTGCGGTAGTCTGTGCACAGATCTGTCCACATCCGTGAGCGCACATACCTTAAAAAAATCACTTTCAGGAAAGGACAAGAAATAACTAAAATAAGGAAACTACAAATTTTTTTTATTTCTTCATGATGCAATTTTTTTTTTTCATTTTATAATCATGGATGTGTTTGTAGCCAAATCAATGTTGTGATCACAGAGCTGGGAGCAAATCCTGAAGTCTGGTTTCAGATCTGGGTCAGCAATTGAACGTCCCTGGAGTTCAGTGTGGGAGATAAGTTGGAATCCAGCGTTCTCCAAGTGCATGTCAAGCTGAAGCAGTAAACTCTGTCTCTCCCCTTAAGGTACTTGCCTACAGACATAATGCAGCAGATCCTCAGCTGCGTGCAAGGTGCGCTGCCTTGAGGCAGCCAACTGTACCCACAGGCCAAAATTCCTGCAGCACAGGATTGCAAACTTCTGGCTTTCACCCCTTTCTCCCAGACAGGCCTCCATGGCAAGCAAGGGCTTGACTGAGACTCCTGTATGTGTTTACCAGTGACAGACTCCCTCTCTTGGGGGAAAGATATCCACTTTCTTCTTCTGTTGGGATATCTAAGCACTGGATCCTGCTTGCTGAGGCACTGAGTGGAAAAGAGACAAGTGGACAGGGAGGTTATGTGGCCAAGGATGAGTTGGAGGTTGAAACAACATCTACCATTTGTTAAGGCCATTTAATTCCAGGCAAATTGTCTTTGAGCTTCTTAAACTACACTTAGGGCTGTTTGAGTTATTACTGAAATGCAGCCCTTCCCAGAGCTGAAGGCATCAACAACGTAACAGCATGCAGAAACCCCACAATGCAATAACATGAAAAATAGCGCTCTCCAAATAATACTACAGGATGGATTTAAAATAGAAATTTGATGCTATTTAGACTAATTGCTGGGCTGATTATCCTGCAATCATCACTTCTGGTTCTGCTCATTGCCTTGGTTCAAAAGTTTGTCAGCTATTCTCTTCCGTTACGAGCATTTATAGTCACATATTACGGTCATGGCCCTGTTACACCCAGGGATCTTATATTGGCTTGCTGTCTTTGTGTTTGCTATGTAGAAATTGCCATGTCTCACTCTGTTGGTTTAACAGACTGTTAATTAGGCAGTTTCTAAGCAGTAGTGCCAGGTAGGAATAAATCTGCCAGACAGTAACGTTGCTGTAGTTCTCCAGTAGTAGTGAGTGGGTAACATCAGGTCAACAGCATTTAGTGAAACAGGGGCTGAATGAAGTGTCCTGGAAAGGTATAAACATATCTGAAGTATTAGCGTTCAGAAATATGAAAAAACCTCTGAACATTATGCACTGGAAGCTTTAGCACAATCTGATACACTATCTGTTACAGTCAGTCCTTAGATTATTGATGGCATTAAAATACGCCTAAGACCTGGAGTCTGACATTTTTTGGCTTCCTCCTCTCCTTGCCTCCTTCCCCTGCCCCTCTCCCTCAAAAAAAAAAAAAACCACCACCCACAAAAAAAAAAAAAAAACAACCTGAAAAAAAAGCTGTAGTTCTCTAATTTATGAGACCGTCTCATAAATTACCCTGGTGGAATTAGTTGTCCAACTGCCTGTGACCTGCTGGATATTTGTTGGAAAAAAAATAATGAATTCTAAGAGTTTCATGAATCTTAATGTGAATGATTCTCCATCTGAAGGTTTGGACTGGATTGATTATTCCCCAGTTTAAAATATTTCCCTCTTCCATTCCAAGAGTAGTAACATTAACCTATTCTTAGGGAACCTGTCACCCAAAATGTAGATAGCAAAGAGTTGGAGAGAAGAGCTGGCAATTCACCCATAATTTCAAAATGTTATTGGTCTCCGATTACCACGTTAAAGGGAAGCCAGGATAATTTCATGCGTGACTTACTAACCAAGAACGGAGCTAATTTTAACAGAGGACATTCAAAAATTTTTTCGACCAGTGCTAGTGTTGATGTTTGTATCCTGAACTGGATATAACTGGAGTTGTTCAGTGAACTGGAGTTGGGACTCTGAAAACTGTCTTGTTGCTCTGTTTCTCAAAAGGAGAACATGCTCCGCAAACAGGTTTTGAGATATTTTTTGTCCTTCGTGATGAGTTTTGATATGTATATAGGTCTCACATCATCAGTACTAAGCTGTATAGGCAAAGTCTCACTGAGAATGGTCAGTACTGTCTTGTGCCTTTGAGAGGGGCAGGTACAGTCATGGAGGAGGATGCTCGGGGACAGGGGAAGGCAGCATAATGTCAGCTCTGCACTATCCTAATTTTAAGCTAGAACTCTATTGTATTGCAGCGTTCCTGACACCGGCATCTTTGAGAGGGTAAAGACAGGAGCTGTTCAGCTGTCATCTGCTTATGTCCACAACAAGTTTGCAGACCACCAGGGTTTCTTTAACCCAACTTAAAGGATAGGGATGGTGTCCTGTGTTCCTGAGGTTTGAAGAGAACCTCAGACTCTTAGGACTGTATGGGAGTTGCCATGTGTATGAGGATAAGAGCGTAAGCTGTGAAAATTGTGATGTTCATGCAGCTGCTTTCTGTTTGAGAGTTTCTGGGTCATGTAAGGTATCTGGATCGTCTGTTATCAGTATGTCCATTTTACTGTCAAGAAGTGTTGGAAAGATACACACACACCATTGCCCCAAGGTCAGAATTATCTGTAAACCTGCAGCCCAAACCTGTACAGCACAGGAGACCCAACATATAGCTCATAACCCACATAATAGGAAGGATGGTTATCAGCAATAATCTTTCTTGCTTCTGTCTTTGCTTTTTATGCTAGTTCATTTAGTTTCAGCTGCTGAGAGACATGCATTTATAATGTTTTAAATATTTTAAACTGGGAATGATGGTTGAGAAACAATCCAGCCAAAATGAGGACAGTGCAGCTAGGGACACTGATTCTCCTCCAGACTTGCTTCCTTGAGGTGAGAAACACACCATTCATTTCAATGCATCTGCTTCCTCAGGTAAATCTGCCTTGTGCAAATAATGGCAAGAGGATGTCGTCTTCCAAATGACCAACAGAAAGGGGGAGATAATGCTCTGGTGGCTTCTCTTAATTTAAAATATGACCTCACAGGACTGAGTGGTCCTTTTATTTTGCTCACCCACTTCAGCTCACCTCTCTTCAGCCCCTGGAAGAAGATACAGCACTGAAATCAAGACAGGGTACTGTGAGAAACTATGCTCCTCGTATGGGGCAGCTGAAGAAGTGTAGCATCTGATAGTAATTGATTAGTAAATTAAATTTTAACAACGTAGAGGCTGCACGCGGTCCAGCCCTGCTCCCCTAATATAAATCATTCAGATTTGCAAATATGAAACACATGTTTTCTGTCTGACCTTGTCTTTTATGGAGCAGTGGAGATTGCAAACGCAGATGCTCAGGTTTGTCTGCTTTCTTGGCTGCCGAGGCCATAAATGGCAGCTTCGCTTTCAGAGCACACGTTACGTTGACGTTGCTTCATGAGCTGGAGAACAGATACGGCAATAGGCAATAAAGCTGGGCTGGAGACTGTTCAAACAGCTTTGCTCCCCTTAGGCCTTGTTCACCTAGAGCGGGACTGCGACCTCCGATCGTGGGCCCAGTCCTTCTCCATTCCCTTCCCTGGGAGGGAGGAGGACACCAGCTGCCCCCATAACATGGCTGACAGCAGAAGGCAGTCAGTCAGCTGCCGTTTCTGCCTGCAGCAAAGTGCAGGTTTTTGCCTGTTTCCTAGCTGGTCTGGCTTAAACCCAACAGCCTTGGAGCACCCTGACAGCCTTGGAGCAACCTGTCCCTGATGGCTTTCCCCAAGCTCATTCCCTGTAACTACAAGCTCCAACACCGACCTGGGCATCGCCAACACTGCTCGCCCTTTTCCCAGAGGTGTTTTATGAACCTGCCAAATCAGTTTTCCCCTTGAGGGCCAAAGCGCCTGTGCTGTTATCCCCCCAGAGGAAGCTGGGGCTCCATGCATACCATTTCTTCCCCCCTTCTCATCAGAAGGGCATGTCCCAGTCTGACACCTAATTTTTAGCACTGCTATTCTGGAGCTGAAGCACTGACTGCATGTTTAAAGCCTCAGATCTGCTCTGACTGCAGTCAGTGGGAATTTTCCTATGTAGGTGCTAAGTATTATTCAGTGTAAGCAAAACTTGGCCCGTTAGTTTTAACTTTATTTTCCATTATAAATCAAATCCTCTCTAATTTTTGCCTGAAATCTTTCCTCCTAGAGAGGAATTTGCTGTAGCTATAACGTTGCCATGAAGTATTCCAGCCACGAGAGCTTGAAAGGAGTTTTCTTCCTTTCTAGAAGTCATGTTTCTTAGGGAATCTGACTTGGTCTAAAACTTCTGAATGTGATTTATTGATGGATTTTGACCTAGAGAGTAGTGTTGCTGGTTGTTGGGAGGGCAAATGGATTTGGTCCTGAGGCCAACAGCTTTGTAGGCTGAGGGGTTAGCAAAGCATTTAATGTTCTCACTAGGTCCCTGATGAAGGCATCACTGATGAAGACCTAGCTCTAGCCCAGTCCTGTGGATCTTCTGTGCTCCTCCAAGTCCGACCCTGTCACACCTCCTCCCTAGAGAGAAAAGGACTGATGGAAAAAGAAATCTGGTCCCATGGACTGATTTGCCTATAAGCGGTTATAGCACATAAAACATGTACCTGCAGTTCACCCTCTGCGTTAGCTTCATACAGAAGGGATTCAGTTCATGTACTACAAAACCACCCCATAAAACGCAAATCAGAATTTTGTAAGAGGGAGATGCTTGGGAAGCTGCCCTCAGTCCTGCACTTCAGATCCAAACTACAACACTGTGGACACACCAGTAACAGGAAAGATACACATTTAAATTTTACTGCAAAGAGGAGTCCCAAGAGAGCCCTGTGATACCTTTGCACTTAGCAACACTCAACAAGATTTTGTTCTAAAAGTATTTCATAGCCAAATAATATCTGGAGAATTGCTTTGAGGTGGGAAGGAATCCTTTAAAGCACTTTGATTTAGTTGCATGAAAGAGTTTTACTCATGTCACCAGTGGTACAGTGTGCAGTTAAGCATCGCTTTGGATGTTCACAGATTATCTTAAATCTTAGTTACATTACTGATCTTTAAATCTTAGTGATTGCATGAGGCATGTGAAGCTGCCTTTGTGCAGACTGCTGTCAGCAGGCTTATACTCTTTCATTGCCTTCTTTTTTTGTCTAGGATGTTCAGCATCTTTTTGTGTGTGTAGCTATGGCTTTTTTATTATTATTTTTAAAGGCTAGAGCTCTCATTTCTAAGCTGATGGAAGTCCTTACCAAAGTTAAATGAGACTTTGGAGTAGTCAAGTATATGGTGAAGGTGGAAATTAAGTTTTCACCTACTGAAAGTTTTTATTGTTAATTTTTTAATATAACATTCTTGCACTAGCCACTTCATAATAGCAGTATATGCTAATATCATTATTGTATCTTGTGATGGAAGAAGCCCTTTCCACTCATTGTAGGAACATCTTCAGACTATGCAGTCTTTTCTATTAGAAGGCTACAGTGCATGTAGATATTAGTTTTATGTAGGAAGCTAAATTGATGCATATTATTCTCCAGAGTAGAAGGCTTATATTATTTGAGACTGTTTTTTATCACTTGTTTTAGGCTTTTAAACCTGAAGATGTTAGTCATTAATGCTTATTATTGTAAAAAATTAAAAGCTCAGGTTCCTGCATTAATTGATGTTGGATGACAAAGTCCTGCATTTCAGTATCATTTTGATTTGTGTGTTGCTAGTGTCTGGATGTGGTTTGTAGTTCTGCATTAATTTAAAGTAATAACACTAGGAATTTTTTTTGGTTTTTTGTTTTCCTCTGAGGGAAGAAGTGTTAACAGCAGTCTTGGTTATGAAGTGAGGCAAGAACACGGCAGTGCTCTCTAGTGAAGTTCCCATTTCCAGTGATGTTTGCAACCAAATGATCTTTTATCCTATACTGTGCATAGCCACCAGGATCATGAAAACAGACTTGCTGTTCTGTGCTGTTCCCCAGCCTCTCACTGTTGCACAGGCTGGCTTCGTTGTCCTGCTTCAACTGATTTTTTTTATTCTAAGCAGCGTATTCTTTTATTGCAGCAAGCAATCCCTTTCTTGCAGCTGCAGTGCCTCCTCTTAAACCTGAGGCCAACTGGAAAGCTGGCTGTTGTGCTTGCTTGGTCCAAGACTGCACTGAGCTTGTCTGTTTCTGGTTGCGAAGGTGTCATGGCTCTCTCCAACTGGACTGTAGTGGGGCTGAACCGTCCTGTGGAGAGGGCATGTCAGCTTGCACAACATAGCTCAGTAGCTGTTTATGTGCACTAACTGGCAGGGAAGAAGGGGAACAAGTCTGCCTCTGGTACGATGGGAGATTTTTGAACCTTGCCTTTGTGCAAAGTCCTTGTTACTGCTTTGAGGCCACCAGAAGCTGTGGGGCTGGGGACTCCAGGCAGAGATGGCTATACGCAGGCTTGCAGAGCTGACACTGAAGACTGAATCTTTCATGTGAAGAATGAGTCATTTGTGTGTCTCTGTGATATCTACTGCTTTTGGAAAAGGTGGCAAATGTGGAACTCTGTCAGCTTGCAGTCTTTCAGCACATTACCTGGATATTGCTTTGCTGGTCTGGGTAGAACCAACTGCTTGCTAACTGCCTTGCACTGCTGGAAAGAGTCACTGCGTTGGGGGGACTGCTTTAAAATGCTCATGTTCAGGATTCTCCTAACAGAGGAGATCAGCTACCATGTAAGCTCAGCCCATCCGCTATATTCTTAAATATTCCCTAAACAATCTCCCTTGAGGGAATATCAGAACTTTTTTTTTTTTAATCACAAATGACTGACTTACAGTTCTGCTTTTGCTGAAAAAAAAAATCATACTATAAACCTGCCAATGTAACGAATCTATACACTATATGTATGCAATACATATAAACTTATGTAATATATACAAATATATGCATTGCATTAGCAGATACAACAATTCTTCAGTGCAATGTCACTCAAAACATGCTGTGGGATGCCACATCGTGCACATGAATAAGCTATAAATGTTTTCCCAACAGCGCTACATGGCTCTGAATCTCCGTCCTTGCCTGGTGACTACGTGCAATATCTAATGGGAGAGATCATATAGTTTCAGACTTTTCTACAAATGAGACTATATGGAGGGGAACTTCACTGCTGAAGGCTACCATATTGTTGCCTTTCTTCTTAATTAAGACTGCTGTTAACACATTCCCTCAGAAGTCAGACTTAAAGGTGCAGTGCCAGCCTCCCCCCACCCCCAATTTATCTGGGAACACAAAGTTTCTACAAGAAATTTTGTGGTTTTCTTCTGTAAGGACCTTGAGGCCAGCAAGTTGCTTATGGCCACAGCTGAGCTGGGATCGGCCATCCTGCTGTGACAGCAGCAAATTCCACTAGCCACCCAAAGCTCTTCTCTCTATGTTGTATAATCATTCATATACCTAAATTTATATGTATTTTTCCCTTTTTATTCCAGCCCCTGGGGAATTATGGAGTTAAATCTTATTTAATGTCAGCCCAACTGTCTGAAACTTCTTTGAGTGTGAACTGGGGAGTCCCTGGGAGAGGGCTGGAAGTCATCCAAACTCATAAGACCTGCAGATTTTAGGGAGCTGTAGCATGCAGTTTTTCAATGTGGATTTCTTTGCCAGATCAGCTCTGAAACAGATTAGAGATCATTGTGATGAAAGCTGAAGAAGGCTGAATGCTGAAGAAATATAACAGCTGCTGGAATGTGCAAATGTGGGGTCAAAGCTGTACATGACTGAGGAGAGAGATCCAAGAAATAGAAGTTCATGGGCTGAGACTCACTGAGATTATATCAATTGCAGGACTGTACAATGTAACTTCTTCAGATGAGCTAGTATATAGGACATCAAAAACTAAGTCTCTTTATAACCTTGTCAAATCTACATGCAATTGTGGCCTTTCAGGTACTGTTTTGTGCCACTGCCTTCTGATCCTAGCTGATACCAGGCCTCCATCCTTTCCTTGCCTTTCCTTCTGTGTGTGCATCTTTCTAGAGCTCCCATTGATTTGTGTATTTCAGAGAAAGATCTGGCTGGTGCTTGAATCACTTGCCTTCTGTTTTCATTACAAGGCAATGCCAGCCACTTCATATAGGCATTGGGCTGACCTGTTCAGTTGGCTTTAGCTAGGACTAGCTCTGCTATTTCACATTCACATAAGTCTTACTGATCTGGTTTATCTTAGATCATGGCTGCTGCAAATAAAGTATTTGCTAGTGGTGAGCACAGAGAGACTCAGCCATACAAACTTGTTGGCTCTGGAAGTAAGCCTGAAAGTTAGATAAGCCAGGAGAATGGGCAACTCGCTCTACTAGCCCTGGAAAAATGCTTGGCCAAAAAGGTGATCTGGTCTTCTCTTCTCAGTTGCAGCCTTTTTGTTAAGCTCCTAGAAATCCCAGGAGTGGGTTCCAGCTCAGCTGGGTGACCTCTGTGTGATCCGTGGGATCCAATTAAAAATAAACACATCACCCAGCAATATCTACTTTCCCTGCTGCTAGCTCATTCCTCTTTTGGGGAGTTGCCTATATCTCCAGGATGCTGAAGAAGTATTTCTCTCCACTCTTCCCCTGCTTATTGCAATGCATCCATAAATAATACATTTCCTTTCCTAAATTACATTTAATTCTTCTATCAAGGTTCTTTCAAAAGAGTTAGCAAGCATAATTAAAATCCATATCTCCTCTTTTCACTCTGTTTTCCTGTAAGATCTCCTGGTCATTCAATTATGAAGGTTGATCTCTGGGAGTTTGGAGAGACTGTGTCTCTCCCAGCGAGAGCCAGACAGCTTTACCTAAGCAGGGATCTGCTTACCTTGTAATTTTACCTTGTCATTTTACTTGTAATTCAGCAGCTCGGAGGTCACTTCTGCCTTATGTTACTGAAGAACCAGAGCAAAAAGGATGTGTTTTGCATGACTCACATAACCCACATTTGCTGTAAACTTTAATTATTTTCTGTGTGGCGTTTGCCTCACGCAATGAAATCACTGCTTTCCTGGTGCAATTTCTTTATCCCACTGGTGTAAAGCTGTAAAGACAATCTAACCTTCAACGACTGAGGCTCAGCCACTGCTGCAACACATGGTATTTATAATCCTACCACTTGATTAGGTGCTGAATGGTGTCTGGAGAGGCATATATGTGATAATTCAGTTAACCTGAGTGTCTCTGTTTGAAAAAAGATAAAAAGCTAACTAAATAAAAGAACCCCCTGAGAAATTATGTCATGGACCTATTCCCTAAAACCCACTTCTGTTCTGGGGCTTGCACCTCTGTTAGGTACTTCAAGTAAGCAAACGTCAAGCTTTTAAGCAATATGTTGAGAATTGGTGCCATAAAAGCCTCCAAAGAGTTTTTTAAGAGTCTTGATCTTGCTTTTAACAGGCACTGCTGATACTGAAGATGCAAAGAGAGAAGGCAATTCTTGATGAGTTATGCAATTATGTTAGCTAGACAATTATACTTCATTCAACCTCCATAAAACTCAGTGTCTATTCTGAGGAGGCTCATGTTTTTCTTGTAGTAATGCTGCGTCTTGTGTGTTGGCTAAATGTTTGGACAAGGATCATCCCAGGCCCAGGTGCTTCACGGTGCCGTGGCAGTACTGAGGGATGGCTGGAGGGTGGAGGAGCCTCTTGGAAGAAAGCGCAAGGCAGTTCCTGTCCTGCTAGCCTCCTCGCCACCTCCCCACTTGCCCACCCACGCCGTCATGTCTAGACTGCTGCCCTGCACAAGGCAAGGACTCTGAGCTCAGCCCTTTCAAGTCAAGGAAAGCTCCTGTAGAGGGAATTTTGCCTCAGAGATGAGTGTGGGCTTAAGCATCCAGTGGGTTTATAAGCAGTTTGTATCCCTAGGCTCTCCATGCCTGCATTTTACTGGCTTGGGGCCCCGAGCGGGTCAGTGCTTTGGGATGTTATCGCTACCGGCTGGCAGCTGGACAACTTGTGTCTCATGAAGAAATTTCTCTGCGAGTTCAGAACTGGTTTTGTTCTGACCCGGGGTGAGATGCACAGCTCCAAAGAGTTTTATGGGACAGGAATGCCATAAAAAGTTGAAAGCCAAAAATAACTTTTTCCCCCCTCCCTCTTTTCACCTCCTACCCTCCAAGCCAATATTCACTCAAGGCACGGAAAGGAAGGGAGAAGCATGTGAAGACTGTCAGAAAGAGCAGTGGCTGTAAAACTTTGGGGGAGTGGGCTGCAGTGTCTGGTTTGGTTGCTGAGTTCTGAAGAATTTAATCAGTAATAAAGCTTTACCCAAACATTGTTTTTGACAGAACTCTAACGCCTGTTGAAAACTACTCTTGGCCGTTTTATCAGCTGTAATCAGCACCTGGACAGATTTAAGTGGAACCAGCACTCTCCACAGGAATAAAGTTTGAAGAAATAACACTTCCCCAGGAGATGGAGCAAGAAGATAGCGTGTTGCAGATGTCTTTAAAAACAGAGTCTGATGTGGTCAGGGAGAGAGAAATTAAGTAGAATAGTTTCACAGCAAGATGCTGTGCTCAGAGAACCATCAGAGCATAAAGCGGGACCCAGAAGCGAGGACCACAAAATCAGTTTGGGTTGGGAGGGACCTCTGGAGGTCCCAGGGGCAGCCCCTCTCCAGGCAGGACCAGGCCTGTAGCTGCATCATCTTGCTCAGGGCTGTCTGGCTGAGCCTTGAATGTCTCTAAGGACAGAGGTCCCACAAGTTTTTTTGCATCCCTTGTGATAAAAAAAGAAATTCTCATATCTAATGGGAATCTCCTGCGTTGCAACTTGTGTCTGCTGCCTCTTGTCCTGTCACAGTGCACCTTGGAGAAGAGTCTGGCTCCATCCTCTCTACAGCCACTTATTAAGTAGTTGAAAATGGCAGCTAGCTCTCCCTTTAACCACCCCAGGTCTCTCTGCCTATTCTTACATGTTTCCTAACACTGCTTAATGTTTTATATTGCTTCCAGAGACTAGATCTGGGGTCAGGAAACAGCATTAAGTGTAGGTTTGTCCCACAAGCTGGATCCCGGTGAACAGCCTGTGGAGTGCCAGAAGTGGAAGGAGAATGTGTGGGAGGAAGGGTGTCATGGGGAGAGGGGGGAGACTCCTGATTTAGACCTTTGGGTTGATCAGCGTAAACCTTTCCTATGGCCTGGAATTGAATGGCACTAAATCTTGATAGTAACCGTCTGGAAACTCGTGTTAGTGATGACTGCGGGAAGGGGTCAGCTTTTATGCTTTATAATGTTCTTAATAGGCGCAGTACAGTCATCTCTCATAGGCACCCTTTCTGTAGAGGTTGTTTTTTTTTCCTGGTGTGGGTGTTTCTCAGGAAGTGTGCATGATGGAGGACCAGGCGTAATAGTGTACCAGTAGAAACAGCCTACTGACTGACTACAATGGCTCAATGTGGGTTTTGATCCTCTTTTTACCTGTTTTTCTATAGCTGTGGTTGCAGAAGGTGGCCCTGTGGAGGGTGGATGAGCTTGTGCAGCAAGTACTGGGAGTTCAACTCCACTCGTTTGCTGGTTGGTAACGGTTTGTAAGAGAGAGTGGAGGTCTAGGTGTGCTTTCCAGAAACAGAAATAATCAGATCTGATTCAGAATTCAGTTCCTATTCCACTGGCTGAAAGAGTCTACTTTTAAAAAAAAAAAAAAAAAAAGAAGAAATCTTGAATTGTACTGCTCTTGACATCTGAACCACTTCTCTTCTGGATTTATATGAAAGTGGGATATAAGTTACAGTTGCTTTGGGAATCCATACTTCAGACTTTTTGACCGCTGTGAGTCTAATTTCTCAATCTGACTATTCCATTAAACATATAAATTGAATGAGGCTATAAACACCTGCAAGTAAATGTCTTAATTGTTATGTCAACAACATAAGCATGTATGGCTTTTTAAACGGCATGAAGGACCAAATCTTCCACCAAATGGCTTGGAATCTAACTATACAAATTAAAACCTTTTTGCCAAGTCTTGCTTAAACGTAGCACACCTATTTTTATTACAAAAAAAGAGAGAAGTGAATTGCCAAGGTTTATTTTTCCTTCTTTAGGTGATGTCATTAAACTATACCGACAGGGGTGGTAGGAGAAGTGGAACCCGTGTCCCCGTTCTGCAGCCTGTCTCTGCTAGTGTCTGCCTGTCTGAAAGTCAAGTGCACCTGGACAGAGGTCTGCTCTCTGTCAGTCTCGGTGCCTTTGTGACGGTGATGCTGGCTGCCACAACAAAGCTATACACCATGCTTTCATCCATAGAATCTGTAGGGGTAAGAAAGGACAGGTGCAGTGCAGAGTCCTTATCAGCTATGTGTACGTGCAGCTGCCTTTGTTACCTCCAATAGTCGTCCCCCATCTCACGCCTCTCTAAGGCTCTTGCCCCTCCAATTTCCTCTTTACTGCTGCCTCTTTTTTGTAGGACTTATATGAGTTAGGGGTTATACATGCAAAAATATGGTGTTTTTCATCTGTTGTTTGAATTCCACTACAGTCCATGGGAAACAGGTTTTTGAAAGTCATAAACTAGAGGGTTGGCTCAGGCTGACTCACAGTGTCTGAATCTTGGTGAAAAGCAGCCAAATCGTGCCGTTGATTAGGAACAACAGTCCTTGATCTATTTTGATCCATCTTGATAGGTTTCATAAGCACAGGTTGGGAAAACTGATGAGGGAAAAAAACCCCAACAACTTCAGTTCATAGTCAGCAGCAAGTTGCAGTGTACCGAGAGCTGGCTAACCTCTCTGCTTTGTGGACCTTCCAGATGAATTTGTAATAGCAAAGGAGGAATGTTTTTGGAAATAGGTGTTGCCAGCTGAAACAGAAAACACATTTCTGTAAACAGCAGTGGTTGCATTTGATTTTTTCTCAGAATTAAAACCGATGGTTTTTCTTTAACAGCTCTTCATGTCTGGTCACCCTTGCGTCATTTTTCCATATTACCTGTTGCCATAGTATCCAAGTAATGATGCCAGCATGATTTGGGATGAGTGAAATCGCATGTTGCTGTGTGTTTACCTTTAACTTGGACAATGAGAATATAGCTGAAAGCTGCACCAGACGTCTAACACTAGCAGGGCTGAGGACTGTATTTAGGTGAGGGTATTCACATACACAACTTTAGGTTTGATCCTTTAGCTCCCTCGTTTAGCACTTGGGCTCCTTGTGTGGTCCGTGGAGAGAGATGTCCCAATTCAGAGCACGCATGAGCTGGCAGCCTGCTTTGCCCTCAGCCATATAAGAAGCATGAACATAAGTGTTAAATCACTGTTCTTTCCTAAGCATATATTTGAGTGGGTTTTTTGGTCCTTGTTTTCATAGTCTTACTAGAAATTTTTGTGCTAAAGGGAAAAATAATTGTGTGGTCTTATGAAAAATATTTAATAACTTCATTTTGTTTTCTGAATGCTTTATCTTATGATTGTTCTTGTGCATATTCTGCCTTGGAGATGATCCATATTCCTTAAAATACTTTTTCCTGAGAGCAAACACATAGCCTGCATGCAGGTTGAGGAACGGAGGAAGGTTTGTCCTTGTGGCCTCTAGGGACACACAGAGGGGACGAAAAGGCTCCCTTCCATGTTGTCGTCAGGGCAGTTTGTTCCTTTGTGCCAGAGACACGGGCTCTCACTGATGAACTTCCCCACCTGTTGCTACATGTAGTTATGATCGGTGCTGCTGCCGCCAAATGACAAAAGCTTCTCTTCAACAAGTGACAGGCAGAATATGTGTGTGTGTGTGTGTTTTTCTTTCTTCTTCCAGATACTGTGTTGAACTGTAGCCCCATAGGCAAGTAAAATAATTGTCTTTACTTGCCCATGTGACCTATACTAATAATAAAAGATGAAGCGTTGTAGTAAATGAAGGCTTACAACTGTTTACATGTTGAATAGTTCTGATGGGAGCCAGTGTATGACTAGAAAGGACAAACTTCAAAATGAATACACCATCTACAGAGCCTTTTTAGAGAAGTTAATTCCTCTGTCTGTTTCATTGCACTTATTCAGCTCCTACCTGCAAGGCACAAAAGCCCTTTCCTGAGTCACTAAGCCCTAGAACAGGTTTACCCCTTCCAAGTTGGTTGTGTTGGAGCCTGTGTAGTCAGCCTGCTCCCTCAAATCCCTTCATCCTTTTTCCTGTAGCTCACACTCTTGTAGTTGGGAATGAAGGCAACCTCAGCGTGCTGTGCTGAGCTGCCAGGAAATGCTCCAACGTACTGCTCAGAGGCAGTTGGCTGGGAAGATGCCATCTTCACTGCTCTCCATGGCTTGCTCTTTACTTCATGTCCAGGAGCCTGAGCTCAGTGCATGGGTGTCATTAGCCTGGCCACAGGAAAAAGGTCTCTACCTTAGATTGCAGGCATTGAAATTGGCTTCCCCAGGCTGCAGCCAGGACAGTTGTTTCAGAGGTGTTTCCTACAAAGCTCAGCAGAAGGAAGCACCCTCTCTTTGGGGCTGGCCACCTTGGTCGGTGCCTCCAGCCTCTGCCCAGGGCACCTTGAGCAAGTGCTCAGCATAAGGAGCACCTCCCAGGATGCCTTTGGGAGGAGAGTTGGGGCCATCTGAATCCACGCTTGGTCAGCTGAGATCAAGCATGGGAAGGAATGGCTGGAGCAGGGGAAAAGAGAAATGCAAGGGTTGTGTTCGGAGCATCCACCTTCTTCATGCACAGCAGATTCAGTGTCTATCAGAAACCCTTGCAGAGACCAAAGCCCTTCCTGTCATTTGGACCCTGACCAAGACCACCAACATTTTTTTTTTTTTTAAGCTGAAAGTAGTTGAAGTAGCTACATAAATCCCACAGCCCTGGAGGAATGGCTGTGGAGTCTGTCTAGGCAAAACAAGCAGGACAAATATTACTTCATCAACAAAGTACTAAGGATGTGTTTTGAGTCCACACATCATGAGCTAATTACCAGATGGGCTGAGTACTGCAAAAGAAATAGCTCAGATGATTAGATAGATAAACATCAAAAAGAATGATTCAAAAAGCTATCTGAAACACGTTTTGTCTCCTTGCTCACACAAATGACCTTCAGTCATTTTTGTTTTGCATTGCTGTACTTTTTGCTCTGATAGATTTCCTGTGTTTTCACAATGTCTTTTACTAGGGCAGGAGTACGACGGTGCCATTTCAAAGGAGAACCTTTGCTTGGTCTCTCCCAGTGCCTCGTGCCAGGGCAGGAGCGGGAGCCTGCCTGTGCAGGGGGGTGCTTGGGGCTGGAGATGGGCTGGCACCACCGGGGAGGAGGCTGGGCTTGCTGGCGTTTGGAGCTCTTCAGCAGGGCCCTGGCAGCTGTGAACTCATGCAGATTTTTAAGGGGCAGTGAAGGGGATCTGAGAGCTGGCACATGTGAGACTTGATGACAAGGGACTGAGAGCCCAGCACTAAAAGCCATGTCGTTCTCATTAGCCACAAGGAAGAGAGTGAGCAGAGTTGAGCTGTGGAAAAGCGACAATTTTTGTCCTCTGGGTGCCCCTTTGAAGCATACTTAAGTAATATACTTTGTTTATTTGGCCAGCAAAACAATTGGTAGATAGAAGCATTCCTTGAGGGTTTTTTTTTTCATCTAACAATTTGTTCCTTAATCTGTTTTCTTTTTTTTTTCCTTCTGCTTTGAATAACAGAACCAAAAGCAGTTTCATCTGTATTTCTGCTCATCTCTAAAGTCATCAGCAGTGAGTGCCATGTTTGTGCTCAGCTGATGGTGAGCTGTGGACTAAGAACAAAAACTAAATGAAAGCACTTTTGTATATCCCATTTGCCTTTTTGCAGGCCAGGTAACATGGTGTTGTATCAAGCTTAGAGTGTCTGGAGCTCATCCTTATTTTGTGACACTTTTTGAGGGAGAGTATTTTGGACCTTTAAAATGTACCTTTATTAGGGTAGAATCCTTTACCTTTGAAAAGGAGGAAGGTACTGTCCAATTTTTGTCCTAACCTTCCATGTGCTTCCTTTTGAAATGCAATGAGCTTTATAGCCGGCCTTCTCTTTTCTCTCTCTGATCCCCCCTCTCTCTCCCTCCCACCTCTCCCCAGGTTAAAACATGGAGAATTTTATAGCTGGATGAATATGTAGTAAATACACTGTCTTGACCTCCAAAGTTTAGCCTCTCCAATGTATTTAGAGGTGTCAGCTGAAAGGGTTCATTAATATTTTACTGCATTACCTCACTCCTGCTGCCACAACATTAAAAATGTGCTTTCCCCGAATGTTTGTTACAGGAGTCTGATGGTCACGTCTGTGTCTGCTGGCAGATCCCTCTTCCGCCCCAGCACAGGCTGCAGGGGGCAGAGGCTTGAAAAATTAATAAGAGCTAATACAGCAGTCCTGTGTGATTGAAAAAGACCACACACAGATGTGCAATACCCTTGTATGTGTGTGTTTTATGTACACACTGCTGCTACCTGAACATACAAGACCACATGCTAAAGTCGCATAGCAGGCATTAGCTGGCATCCAGCAATGCAGCAGCCTGCACCCCAGCACAGCTGGGCTGCGTCAGGCCTTGTGATGGTGTCAAATTCCTCACAGTAAGACCAGATTCCCTCTGAAAAATTATACCGTCTCACCAAAACCTTTGAAGGAGGTTTGGGTTGCAACCACAGCACCGAGAGCTTTACGCTAGCAGGAGATCCTCATGCGTTCAGTTGTGGTACTCCATACCTAGTGGTGCCGAAGGCAATGAGAAAGGAGCAGGAGAAAGAAATGAAAGGACTATGTGTGATGCTACCAGTGAGGGGAGGCAGGGAGAGATGGTCATAATACATCTGAGCTCTGTGTGTGATGTGTGTCCCTTTAGATAACCGACCCTGGCTTGGGCTCATGATCTGGTGAGTTCGGAGCCTGGGTAGGGACAGGGTTGGGATTTTCATTCCATGCATTTTGCTGATCCCAAGCATATAGGTCATTTCTGCATATTGAGGAGGGAGAAAGATGCATTTCCTTCATACATGAATAATTCTTCAGTTATTCTTGAGAGAGGAAAGTCTGCAGGTGCCTTGGTCATCAGTCATTGTCCAACTAGTCTTCTCCGTAGCAAAAGATTATTTTCATCAGATTTCTGGTTTAATAGCAGCTCTAAATAGCAATCAGTGGAATTGGCCTTGGGACTTGGTGCCTGTCAGGCCAGGAGAGGCAAGGAGAGGTGTTTGGTGACCACTTGCTTGGCTTTCTACTTGTGCAGCACATCCCTCAGGCAAATCTTGAAGCTATGTTGTAAATGATTTCTCATACCATGAACTTTATCTACTTAAAACATAGGATTGAAGGAGTTCCTTCAACCATAGGAGTCTCACTGAATGATTCTGAATACTATTTCTCCTCCAGCTCTTTTTCTGCTGTCCTGAGTGTCCACCTTAATTCTTAATGTGCCCTACACAAACCTGTAGGAGAAGCCCTTCAGCACAGTGGGGCAGAGTTGTACTGCACTCGTAGCTTCTGCTCCCTTGGCCACTAAATGGGGAATCTGCCTTTCCTGTTGCATACTCACAGGTTGCTTTGCTCTTGCTTTCCCCAAGCTTTTAATAAAGTATTAGATCTCCTCTGTTTTCCTCCCTCTCAAGAAAGAAGCAACAAAAAATGATCTTAAATAGCCCATATGCACCCAGGGTAGAAACACTGTTTAAATATCGCACAATGCTACGCAGAGCAGCAGCAGTTTTACTCTCACAGAATTGCCCAGGGATTAGCTTGTTTAGCAAGTCAGGGAAAACTGTGAATGCTTCGATTACACAAACATGTAAGCTGAATGATTTGCCTTGTCAACACACATACGTGGGATTTCTGGGACGCTTGGTGTTACCGTGCTGGGTGTGTTGTCAGAGCAAGGACAGCTTAGAAGACTGTGTGTGCTCACTCTTCTAAATAGAGCTGAAGAAAACATACTGCAGCTGAAATCTGCTTCTCCTCCTGTTTTTTGAAGTTATGTCAGGACCATCAATGGTCGTAACAAGGGAGTAAATGCATTCATAGGCTGGGGAAGAAAACCAGCAGGTTTCTTTGTTCCCTGTGGTTTGGGGGAACAAAAACTGGTGGTGATTCTGCTATCTTGTAGTAAAGGAAAAAAGTAAAGATAGGATGGGTTTTGTTTTGTCTCTTGGAATGGCTATAGATAAAGGAATGGCCAATATAAATGCTACATTCTAGGTACACATCAATTTAAAACACGTCTTGGAAGCGCAGGCTTAGCTTTTCCCTGGATAAGCCTGCCTAGCCATTGATCCTACCATGAAATTCAACCCCAAATTCCTTAAGACAAACCCTTTGACTTTTTTTTTCTTTTTTTCAGTGGAAACCAGAGAAAAGTGGGAGAATTAATTGAAACTCCTGTTTCTCTTTGAAGGCACTGGCAACACAACTCTAATGCTGAGGTATTACTGTGCAGAGGCATGTGAAAGGAGGCAATGCCATGGCTGGGAGCTGCTCCTGCCCCAGCCTTGCCTCTGCCTCACCCACCAGCACAATGGCAGGGTCAGGCTGTCAGTCCTGAGTGAGATGTGGTGTTTTCCCAGGGCTCAGCCCCTCAGTCTAACTTTTTGGTGAACTTCTTGGCTTGTATTGTGAACACAAGCTGCTATTGAGGCACCTCTTGGAGCTGAAGTCCAAGTGGGTTTGTGGCTGTGGCCGCAGGTGGTGGGTCCCTGCCGTGGGACCTGGGAAGCCCATCCTGCATCCTCAGTATTCACAGCCTGCTGAAATGTAGGCACTTTGATTTTAAGTGGTGTCTCTTTAAAATGTTACCAGATAACTGCTGGAAATGAGATATGACTGAAACTTCAATAAATATGATGTCACCTCCTTGGCCATGCAGTTTTCCTCATCTCTGAGAACACAGTCTATTTGAAATAGCAGAAAATCTTTACTGAATTTGTAGTCAGCTCCCTGTTACCTTACAATTGGGTGGTAAAATGCCCACAGATTTCACATGGGTGTCCCTGCTCTGCCTTGCCTATTAGTGCAGCGTTGCACAGGTTGGCTGGATAGGAATAAATGGCCTGGACCCTGTGTTCAACAACAGGGATCATTGAGGGAAATGTAGGGTAATGCTCGCCACTACCACGTGGTTGCTGTAAGAACTGTTGTAGCCAAAACACAATTTCTACCATGTAGTGGAAAAATGAAAGCTCAGCACTGTGAGTGAGTCAGGGCTGCCAAACCTGAGGCTACAGAAAACTGGATCATCAATTTAGTGCTTGATGCTGCAGGAACCACCTGGGTTTGCTAAGAGAAGGGCAATGTGTTTTCTGTCAACGTGGTGCTGACAACCCTGATGGCCTTTTACCCCCTCTGGCTAATGAGTGCTACCTCTCACAGAGGCAAAGCATCACCTCACCTTTTACCTCACCAGAAAATTGGGTAAAAAAAAGAGCAGCTGCTTCAGTTTAAAAGGTGAGTTTGTGGGAAAGTGAGGAAACAGCAGCGTTCAGCTCTGGGTCTTGGGCTTCTCCCCTGGCCACTCAGCTGTGTGCTCTTTTCCTATGCAGCAGTGAAGCGGAGGCAGAAACTGCTGAGGAGTCCATTTTCAGGTAGTGTAGTTAGCATTTATTTATTTAATTGCAAGAGAGAATGGTAATTGGGGACACCTTGGTGTGGTAACAGTTCATGGAGAATTATGGCTTTTTTGTCTTCTGACACTGGCTGATGTGTAGGAGAATCAAAAATAGGTTATAAAGAGAGCAGCCACAAGTCCGTGGTGTATGGCAAAGGTGCATGGAAGCTGCAAGCACTCACTAGGAGCAGACCCCCAGGGCAACCCCCCTCTTTGGCACCTTATTTCATGTAAGAGAGCAGGCTGATCTGCTCAGGAGCAGCAGGGTTGGGTGGTTGCTGTTGTCCTGATGCAGAACCTCAGTGACATTTACTGAAACATGCCACTGGGTGCTTTCCAGGCAGCAGCAGCTCCCCCGGGAGCTCAAGCATTTTGGAGAGAGCACTGCAGGAATTAGATAAAATCCCTTCACAGTCTCCTCGCTCTCATGTAAAGTGAAGTTCCTGCATAAAGGCGATGGCCAAGCACTCAGGAAATGCTCCAAACACTTCTTGGACTGAATATTCACCAAATTTTTGAAGAACTCAAAGTAAGGGTGCCAGCATTAGGATCTCATCAGACTTGGCCTCCTTCCTCCATGCCTGGTTCTCCATCTTGGACCTTAAAACAGGCCATGCCACCGTTTCTTGAAGAAGCAAGGCAGAATCAGCATGTCCTCTGTCAGCACCTGGAAAGCAATGTTCCTGCCAGCTAAACAGAGGAACTGTACTCTCTGGTAGATGTGTGCATCAGGCTGGTTGTATTAATCACGATGCTGTTAATATGTGGTAACCATAAGGGGATCTGTGTTTTGCAAATTTCTCCTTTAGTTTGGCCTCACAGCCGTGGTTACCTGCTAGCTAGCTTGCTGAGCCAAGGTCTGGGCATCTGAAGAAGTGTCTGGTGGCCAGGCCACTTCCAGAGTGGTCCTCTGATGAGGGCAGCAGAGCTGAGGGGCTGCAGACCCTGCTTGCTGGACACTTTAAAGTTACACACTTAAAGTTGCCATGCTGCAAAGCTGTGAGAAGGAAATCCAAATGGATATGGGGAAAACCTCTGTTCACCTTGAGGGTGGTTAAGCACTGGGACAGACTGGAGGGGTTGTGACATTGCCGTCTTTGGAGACTGCCAGACCACAACTGGACAAGTCCCTGAGCAATATGATCTTATGTTGAAGTTTGTCCTTCTCTAACAGTACAAATGGGCAGAAAAGTGTGGCTTCAGCACTCTGAGTCTCCATGGGGCAAGGGTGGGTTTTGTGGACTACCAGCATAGTTCAGCTCCATAAAGAAACAAGTTTGCAATTTCTTTTCACAAAAGCTGTGGGCTAGGTTGGAAAAATGCCTTTTGTGACAATACCACAGACACGAAATTTGTTATTGCTGACACTGAGTAAGCGAATAGAATAGAATAGAATAGAATAGAATAGTCTAATTTCAGTTGGAAGGGACCTACAACGATCATCTAGTCCAACTGCCTGACCAATTCAGGGCTGACCAAAAGTTAAAGCATGTTGTTAAGGGCATTGTCCAAATACCTATTAAACACTGACAGGCTTGGGGCATCGACCACCTCTCTAGGAAGCCTGTTCCACTGTTTCACCACCCTCTCGGTAAAGAAATGCTTCCTAATGCCCAGGCTGAACCTCCCCTGGTGCAGCTTTGAACCTGCAGCTTCTTTGGAAACACTAAAATATCAAGTCCTGTAAGGAAAGTAAAAACGCTGATGCTTATAAAACAAAATCGATTTTATTTTAAGGCTGTTTCTTCTTTTCTTACCTAGGCTTATTCCATTGAAGAGCTGCTCCTGTATTGAACAAAACAAGAAGGACTCCTAAAACCTGGGAAAATAACCACAAGGATCTGTTTCATTGAAGTCTGACCTGGTAACCTTCTAAAAGGCCCTTTAATCCCATCCATCCAATTCAGTCCATTTGTATAGGTAAGGGCTTATGTTACCATCTTGTGAGTCATAATTTCTTGATTACAAGGGTGGAAGAGGGAAAACAGGACCTTTCCCTGGCAATGCTCAGCTCTGAAAAATTGGACACAGGGGCTTACTAAGGTATGTCTCTACGTACAAGTATTTCTGTACAACTATACTGTTGCTTTGGACCCTATGACTTTATTCTGACATTTTGGAGGTGGTGGTTACAACAGCCAGTACACTATCTTTGGTAAGCTACAGCATCTCTGGCAGGATCCTAAAATCATGGCATAATTCTGGTTGTAAGGGACCTCAGGAGGCTTCAGGTCAAACTTCCCATGCAAAGCATGGCCAGTTACAACAGGTTGCTCAGCGCTTGTCCAGTCAAGTTTTGAAAACCTCCAAGGCTGAAGATCCCACAGCTTCTCTAGGCACTTTCTCCAGTGTTTGACTACCCTCATGGTGAAAACAATTTTCCTTCTATTTAATCAGACTCTCCCTTGTTCCAACCTGTGTCTGTTGCCTCTTGATCTATCGTTGTGCATCTCTGCAGAGCTTGGCTCCACCTTTTCTGTACCTTGCCATTAGGTAGCTGCAGACACCAATAAGCTCTCCCCTTGGACTTCTTTTAAGGCTGAACAAGCCCAGCTCCCTGAGCCCCTCCGCGCACGTCACGTCCTCCAGTCCTCTGCCAGACTCATTCCAGTATGTCAGTCTCCTTCTTGCACTGGAGACCCCAAACCTGCATGCAGTTCTCCAGATGTGGTCTCACAAGTGCTGAATAGAGGGGACTAATAAATTCCCTTGACTTTCAGCTGCGCTTTTGTAAATGCAGCCCAGTATGCTGTTGGTTTTCTTTGCTTCAAGGGCACGCTGCTGATATGTATGCAACTCCCCACCCCGGTCCTGGCTCCTTTTATTGTAAAGCTGTTCCCTACCCACCTACCTAGTCTGAATTGCTGCATGGGGTTAGTCTGCCTCAGATGCAGGACTCTGCATTTGTCCTAGTTAACTTAATGAAGTACCTGGCAGCAAATTTCTCCAGCATCTCGAGGTCTGCCTTGAAAGGCAGTCCTGCCTTCCCTTTAACAATTGCCCACCCCGTGCCCCAGGAGGGCGACACACATTACCACAAACCTCCCCAGCCCCAGATTTGGTGTGGTCCACAAACTTGGACCTGTCCAAGTCATGTCCTCCAGGTTGTTAATAAAGACATTAGACGGTACTGGCCCCAATAGTGATTTCCTAAAGAATGCCACTAGAAACTGGCTGCCAGTTCAACTTTATCTGGATGGTTGGGCTCAAAGGATGGTCATCAGCAGTACACTTTTCACCTGTTGTAGTTAGCTATCCAGTCCATGTCACCAATTTGACTATAGGTTGTTTTAAAAAAAAATAAAAAAACAACAGAAGAATCCTTTTATTTTCAAAGTTTGATCAATCCACGAAAGAAAGAGCAGCACATTTCTGCAAAGCCCAAATAACTGTACAGCTCATTCTGCAGATAGATTTTTCTCACCAGAAAGGAAGTGCCTGTTAAAGAGAAGGAACCAGGAAGGGAGCCAGGACCAACTGTGGCCAGCATGGTTCTGCTGGCTGGTACCTTTAGAAACACATTACACCCTTCACACTTCTCCTTCCAGTGTTGCTCTCCTTAAAATCACTGAACGCCCAGGTGAGGATCCATTTAAGCACAAAGGACATCTTAGCATCCCTGTTGGATCCTACGTAAGGGCTGCCCTGTATATTTTGATTTTAATTCACAGGTCCTATGGAAGAAATGGAGCAAAACTCTCCACCAGGGAATGCTGCCTGGCTGTATGAGCAGCCGCCTTTCCATTATACTTCGGAGGAAATCAGGTTGTCTTCCAGTGAGTTCCAGTCACCAAATGATTTTATTGTTACAATATGATGAAGCGATTTTTTATTTTGTGCACTTCATGGTGCTCAAAATGTTAGTTTTCACAGTATAGAATGGATGTGACAGCAGTTGTCATGGAAGCACTCAGCAGAGTATGTTGCAACTTCATTTAGTTGTGCTGTTTTATGAAATTCTGCAGTAAAATGTGCCAGCAAATTATGTTGTATTAGTTTCTTTCTGGTGATTAACTAATCGTTCATATAATAAATAGCAGCTAACTACAAGAAAGAGATTTATTTGTCACAGAGTTAGAAGAATGTCCAACTTTTCCCATTTCATGTAAAAAGGCAGAGGAAAAAATACTTCTAAAATGACTTTGCAACATGTGCTTTATTTTAAGTCATTACTGAATCAAAACTACACAGTATACCCTTTTAACATACCCTACCCACTCAATGATTTTTTTTTTCTCAATAATTTTTTTAACATGGAATGAAACCTACATTGCAATTGTAAATTTTCATGCTACAATGTTCTCTAATGAGCCATTTGTGTCACTAATAATAGTAATTTAAGAAAAAGGCCATTTTTCAAGCTCATATGTATGTCTATATTTGGGAACCTAAAAAAAAAAAAACGTCTCGGATGTAAAAATGTGACTTGGAATATGTAAACATTTTCGTATACCTGAAACACTGGAAGAAGAATATCAGCTATCAGCAAAACAACGGTTGCCTTAAATCATCGAAATGGGAAAAAGCATGTCATGGGGAGCAGAGAGAAGCACACACTATTCAGTCGTTGAAGGGTTATAAGAAATGAAGTAGCTCCTTAGGTCATTGAATTCACTTTCTTTTCTCATCTAATGGAAAGCAGTAACTTTGAAGAGAATGGCCCAGCAGAACACCCCAATAATTCACCATAATTATTCTAGCCATTAGTTAACCTTGACGAAGTGTCAAGTTTCAGTTGCTTTTTTTTTTTTCCTGAGAAAAGTCATTGATGTTTGGTGGAAATGTCTTCTGTGACTGTACAAATAAAATAAGGCATTTAAAGAGATTGTTACTTGTTTTCTTTTTGCTAACAGAGGCTTGTCCACAGTGTCCTTTGTACATCAAAACCTCTGCTTTTCTACAAATGGGTATGGCTAGAATGTCTTCAGTTCCCACTGCGGCCCTGGGTCTTGGGTGTCCTGAAGGCTAGTCAGCGTCCCATTACTGTAGCTTGAAAGTCAGTGATGTACAACAGCATATTGCACAATCCAATCTGTATGGCTCCAGAAAGGGTTAAGAAGGTACACTGGAGTCATCTGTGGGTTTACTCCTTTCTTTTCTCTTTAAGTTGTAATGATGGCCTGGAAAATTAAATTAGCCACACAAAGATGCAAACTTTTTGTTGATTAAATTACAAAGCAGTCCCCAGATTGTAGAGGAGTGGCACATTAAAAACAACAAATCATCCAACCTTCTTCACTGTTGATCCTTAATTTGAAAGGCAGCATGGATTCCTAAGGCCGTAGCTTCCAGGACTCCTTCAGTGAAAAATCATTGCTACCCAACTATAAAAGGCTTAGCTCTTAAGAGAATATTGTGCTTTTTTTTCTTTTAAAATTCAGATGAAATCAACTTGATTCGCAGTGTGACACCAAAGAGATCAATTAGTTTTTTCCCTAGTCCACTTGATCATAGTCTCTGGTGAGCGATACAGGAATATTAGTTTGGCATACAGGTCTTCTTCCAGTTCCAGTTCTCCAGTCTCTCGCACTAGGAAAATGTCAGTACACAACTTCAAGATTCGGTCTACATTGGGTAGCTCCTCAAACATGATGGAGTGAGAGATCCCACTGAAAAATTCACGGACAAACTTCCCTATCACCAGGACAACTGAGGCATATAGTCCCATGATGCTGAAAAGAAAGAAAGGAAAGAGTTCAAATCACGCCTTGAAAAAGGGTCAGCCAAGTGTGAGGGAGCTCATCTACACGGCTAAGTGTAGTCTGTCAGCTGAGTGAACATTAATTTCTAATTAGGATCTTGTTTCTGCTGTGCTGCAGGATGGTCTCTTCAAACACTAGAGAAATCTAGGAACATAAACAGCTGAGGCTGCTGACTTAAATGGTTTAACCCTAGTCGCTGATGGTCTCACGTCCTGCCTGCTACAGCTTAGAAGTCACAATGGGAAATCTGACAAGTGCTGGCTGCTAAAGGCAAATGATCTGTCAGGTTTCATATCTAATATTTTTTATTAAAGTATGTGTAACTGGTGACAGACTAATGTTTACCTGTCCTCCCCTGATAATCCTCCTATGAGGAAGCACATCTCCCGGGAAGGTGCAGTCTCCTGCCTTCCTCTGTCTGTGGAGATGTATTTCATAACTGTTTCACACCCAGGGTCCTGGCTACGAGATTGGGAAGGCCGCCAAAACTGGGCAGAGTTTGGGCAGAACTTGACCTGTAGCTAAACTAACATCTTTTGAATGATTTTACATCAATAGGAAATTGGTGTGAAAGGTGATTCTGCCTTTTTTCCCACTGGAGAGCAGGTATCAAGGGTAATACCATTCCTTAGAAATACAAACTTTCTATAGATAACATTAATAGACATGAATTTGAAAATCTCACAAAACCCCTTTTCAAAATGTTGTAATGTTCAAACACTACAACAACAAAAAAGAAATAAAACCCCCAAACCAGCAAATAAAGTTACCTCTACTTCTGTCTTATCTACATTATTTTCATTTTATGTAAAGATTCCTTCTTACCCATAACCAGCCAAGAATCCAAGGCTTGGTGGACTGACTTTATCACTGAATATGAAGAGTTCAAGGCTTTCTTCAGATGTTTTGTATCTTTTTCCAAGCTGATTCAAAACCCACCACTCACGAACTCCCTCCTCAGACACATTTTTGACCAGGGAAACTGTAATGTTTTCCCATCTGCAGTCTATTGAAAAAAAGAACTGTTAACATATATATATCAAGAATTGCAAAAGTCAAACTGTTTTGAGTCACATACTTCAAACATCTGCATGATAAAATGACTGAGCAATGTAGGAGTAAAGGTTTGTTATAATTCTTCTAAAACCCATTTTACATCATTTCTGTACCAAAGTATAATATCTAGACTTCTGTGGTTTTCCTTCCGAAAATCTCATCTGAATGTACATTAAATAAATAAAATGTTTCATATCACCTACATTTTCTTCTGTACAACTGTCAAATCATTTCAATATTTTCAGGCCAAAGTATCAATGACAGTCAGCATGTCTGCATTTCAGGCCTAAAGGAACACATCTGACCTGGAGGGACAGTGGTCAGCTTCTATATGTCAAAGTGAAACTATCACTGTAAATCATTTATGTCTTGGTATAAAAGATGTTATTCTCTTATCTCAAGAAAAGCATACTATGCTACTATGCATACTGATCACACAGACAGGAGGTGAACTCTGGCCCTCCTGGTTTCTGGGGAACGTACATCAGCAGTGTATACATTAAAGCACTTTTGAAGAATCTCAAATTAAGAGTTCTTTAGGACAGGACCTGACTAACAACAGTGAAACACTTGTAACTTAGTGCTACTCATACAGCTAGGTTCAGCCTCAAGAATTATTTTTCCCAATTAATCTCATCATGCTCACTGAACCTTGAGCAGTAATGTACTACATAGTACAGTAATGTACTACATAGTCCTACTACTACACCTGAGCGCCAAATTTAACCTCTGTTGAGCAAAGTATTCTTAGATAAAGACTTGTTCCGACCCAACAGGTTTTTCACGTGCACGTACGTGCACATGCGTACATATATTCTGTATGTCTGTGAGTACCTGTATGCATTCTGATTGGGTAATAGCACTCTGAAATTCCATGATTTATCTAAACTGGATTCTTTGTAGCCAATAAGGAAGGAATAGTTAAAAAAAAAAAAATCATTCAGTGTCATTATTTAAGCTGAGGAGCTACAGATGCAGACATGCAGCACTACTGACTGTTTGTGGTAAGGTAGCAGGGAGATGCGGAGAAGTGAAACTTGTTATCACTTCCTCAGAAAACAAAGGAAAGCAGTTCCTGAAAGCAGACTTGAAGGAAAGGAGCCGGACTTCATCCTTAGAGTCCTTACTGTTAAATACAAAGCTAAAATACATCCAGATGCTTTTCCTGCCTTATACCGTATTACCTAATCTCTCCCCAAGCTTGCAGGCACCAGGTAGAGACCATTCTAAGTGCATTTCAGCCTGAGGTGCCCTGTAACGGCTCAGTGAATGTGCAAGTGTCAGTGCTGTGTTGCACTTCTTTCAACCATACTCTGTTTTCCATGGTCTGGACACATACCTGTCAATAGCTGCTTTATGGGTTTTGCCAGAGAATCACTAGGAGCCTTGATGTAGTATGGGTACACTGTCTCTAATGTTCTGGAAAAAATGAGAAAGCAAATATTTCATATTTTTATACCTCTAAAATAATTTAGAAATACCTAACAGGGCTATACACAGTTCCCAGTAATTCTTGGCTTAAGCTATGATTTTATAGTGTTCAGATGTCACATCTGAAAGTTAGCTGGATTTATTAACTATGTTCTGTCAGTACTTCAGCAGGGAGCTCCATCCATAATGTCGCCATTCACATGTTATGAATCCCACACACCTGGGGCACGTGTGTTTGCAAGGAATGTAGACTTTATATTTTGTTCCCCTTTTTAACAAAGCTGCTTTTATAGTCAGCTATATAAGCAGCACAAAGAAAGGCAAGACATCATCGGTAGTAAACAAGCTAGAAAAATATGTAGCTAGAAAAAAATGTGGTGAGAACAGTTATTACTTCAGAATTGCAAGATGTTTCGATAACACCTGGAAAGAGTGAGAATTTTTGCCAGAATCTTTCATTGGGAAATATTTTCACAGTTTGTAGGAGGATTTCACACTTAAAAAGAAAGATGTTTGTAAAAGTTCTTCCATTGGACTCAAAATTAAATCTCCTTAAGTGGGAATAAATTACCAGCATCCAGAGAGAGAGACATTTTATTAAAAGCAGAGATACTGTCCTAACTTTTTCCTCAAATGACTGAAAAATTCTAGGGAAGGGGAGCTCTCAGGGAAGTCCTGTGACACTTTGCTACATTGCATACACCAGGCTGAGGAAGAACAGAGGTGACCAATTTAAAATCCCTCCTGATCACTCCAGCAGGCCCAAAAGATAGGTAAGAGCTCAGCAGCTAAGTTGTCCCAGCAGAGGTGGTGGCAGAAAGCTCCCTGCTGAAGTAGTCAAACAGCTACTAGCTGCCACCACCATTTTTTCCTTTATGACAAAGTAAAAAAAAGCTTAAATCAACAATATTATTGCAACATAGGCAAATGCAAGTGCATCTTCTATATTACTGCTTGCCTCCTACAAAGAGAGAATTACAAATGAACTACCTCTTCCCACAAAAGAGCAAAATCTACCCTACTTGGCACTACATCACCTTAGGAAATATTCCCGTATCCTCACACAGCAGAAAAGTAAAAGAGGCGTAAAATATTTTTTAAATGCAATGATCAGATGTGCAACAGCAGTCTGTTTGGATGTACGAGTGTGTGTGGGTGTAGAAAAATATCTGTGCACAGAAAAGAGAAATCTCATTTCCACCTACTAACAGATAGAAACCTCTCAGGGTTTTCACTATCCCAGTTGGCCTCAGCTTTAACTTTTCAACTCTTGTGGCCACAAATCAGATCAGGTGGCCTTCAGGGATGACATGTTGGCTTAGCAGTATTTAGAGACTACTGCTGTAAAGTAATCCCCAGTGAGCAGGCGGAAGAGGAAAAGCCAGACTCCTTTCAAATCTGAAAGGAGGCACCACTGCTGTTAATGCTATAAGGCTATATCCATAGAATAAGGTTTGATATTCATATGAAGAACATGCTATTTCTGCCTTGTGAATTTCCATTACAGGAAAAGATCTGATGTCAGAAACGACTGCAGATGTTACCCTTTGACCGCAGTGATTTAACACTTCCTTGCCAATCTAATACTATTCAACAATAACAATGAGAAATGTAGTCTGGATGGTTATTTAGAACAAAAAATATCATCAATACAACATCCTCAGATCAAGTTGAACTGAAGTAACTCAAAGGAGAGTTTAACTGTGAATATACTGTAATGAACTTGTGCTTATCCAATAAATCAAAGAAAAGTAACTAATAGCTTCACCACGCTTGGTGGTGGTGTTCCAGTGTTCATGGTCTTCTCAGCCTACATTTGGAATAGCAAATAAGCTTTTACTTTTAATGTTACTATTATGTGACTTCAACGCTGTTGGCCTCTGTGAACAAGGCTCCAAAGTTATTAAGGGGGACAGATGGGCAGACAAATGATAGAGTTGCACAAATGATAGAGTTGCACAAGCCTGACCTCTTTAGGAAACTAGTTTTAAAAAGGGAAGGTTTGCATATAAATAGGCAAAGATAATAACTTACACCTTTTCCAGTTTCTGTCCAGACATCATCGTAGCAATATCTCTTCTGGTGTTCTCTGGTAGGACAAAGGTAAGTTTATCTGATGCTATTTCGGCTTTGGCACCAAGGGTGAGATTTCTGTTGTAAGGAAAAGGGAAGACACATTGTCAACCTACAATGAGAGCATAATCTAAACACTTGTTTGCTGAACGCTAGAGCTAGTTGTCTAACTAGTCTAACTGCACTGACTCTAGCTATCCCAGTCTTTGCTAAAGCAAGCATCATGCTACCTGTACTGAAGATTGTGTGTTTTACCACAGAGGATATGTAGCAGCCTTAAAGGTGTATTTTTCTAACTGACTATGCCTTTTTATGTATTACAGGACAACGATGACAGATTAATCTAACTTTGCTCATTACGTCAGTCAAAACAGAATGGGAAAGGGAGCATGCCTGCTCTGACTTAAGGCAACAGGACTGTCTGCGTTACTACACATTCTGTGCCAGGGCAGCTAGAGATGCTGCAGTCAGCTACAGCTTCCCAAAACCCCACCTCAGCCCAGCAGAAACGCATGGCTAGCAGGCTGATAGGACCCCCATGCCTCCCCCCAGTCTTCACGCCAGCTGCAGAACACAGCTGGGGCAGGATCAGCTTTCGCACAACGCCTTGTGCCATGCCCTGTGGTCGGGATGCAGCAGCTGGGTGAGGCAGCTCCTGGGCTGCTGGGGGCTGCAGAGAAACATCCCCGGCAGATGATGTGCAAAGGCAGAAAGCGTGTATGCTGCCTGAGTGACACAAAAGGCTCATCTTACAGCTGCTTGTGGTCTCCTGGCCTAGACGAAAGACAGCAGCTTCTCTTTACGGAGAAAAAGTGGAAGGTCACTGTGGTAAGTCTTTACCACTTTCAGCCATTCACGGTCACAGTGTAATCCACAGGATATAATTTGAGGGCGAGAAAGGTTTCTTTCAACTAGTGTATGAATGTTTGTAGTTATGCAAGCATATGGGCAAACTGAATAGCAGTATTAAAAATTAATATAAGGTTCAGAAATGATGGAGTGATGTAATTCACTAGCTAATACTGTATGCTTCCAGGAAAATAAGGGGGGTCAAATAAAGTTGAATTAAGGGTGCAGATTCATTACAAGCCTATTTTTGATTGTGGAAGGACTGACCTAGCATGTTCAGAGCTCCCACAGTGATTCAGCTGACCTGCTTCTTGTGCAGTCTTTTGCTGAGAATTGCTGTAACAATCCAGTGTCTACTTCCAACAAAACAGGTAGATACTGGGGCTGCAGAGGTACTTAATTTCCATGAAGTGATGACTTAACTCCAATTTAATCCAGCAGTCTACTGGGATCCCAGCTGGCAGACAGTAGCCAACAAACCACCTCGGTGACTGGGTGTGCTCTAGCCTGCATGGAACTACTTTATATTCTAGGCTGCCTCTTGCAAAAACTTCATTGTGAAGTAATAGTTCACTGAGGCCAAAGGAACCACAAGTAAAGAGGCAAAGGTGTCGACAAAATGGATCTGTGTCATTGTTATGGTATTTGCATAACAAAATCTCTGAGTATATGTGTATTTAAAAAATAGTTTGCGTCAGTTCCAGACTCCCTTAATAAGAGGACCAAGCACTTCTGTTTGTATTTCCTCATGGTTTTTCTGCCTTAACTAGGTCTAAGTATTCAGTTCCCATAAATGCTAACAAGGTTGTTGTTTGGGGCAGTTTATCTGAACATCTGTCTAAAACTGGCTAAAATTTTCTTACTTTTCCCTCCTTCCCCTCAAGTCCCATTGAAAACTCCAAAGTCTCACTGAAAACTCCACCCTGCCTTTTTAAATAATGTACTTGGAAGTGGCTCCACTTCTCTTTTTATTTTTTGAGAACTGCAGGCAACAAATGTTTTCCTGGGTAACAGAGGTCACTTCTCTCTGTCTCTCTCCCTCCCACTTTCAGGTTTTTTTGCTTTGCAGTACAATAGAATTTGCTGAAAAACTAAACCAAAAATGCAGTGTGGAACTGTTCTGCCAAGCGAACGCTTGGCAAATGATCCATCAGCCTCGTAACAGCCATGTTAATTACCTTTGAATGCTCCATGAAAGAACTACAGTGAACTCAGCTGAAAAATCCAGCAGTCCCTGTATCATTTTCTCTCTACTGGGAGGGCTGATGGTCCATAAAGAGTTTGAATTTCCCTCTAGATCTGCTAGAGTTATATCTTCTCTTCCATAGCCCTCTAGAAACTGCAAAGCAGCCTGTAGGTGCAGGAGAGGAAAAGAAAATTTCAGTGAGGTGATATTCACAAGACACAGAGCCACATTTCCCAGTCAGGCAGAATTGTAAATGTTTGATTAATTGTAAGTGCAGTGGTTTGCACAGATGGTTTTCCTCAGGTACCAACTGGGGCTTTAGATGGGAAGGGGAATAAACAAAGTATAGCCAAGCTAAGAAGGCAAAACAAAAATGGCCCCACTGTTTCAAGAATGGTGGCCACGTAGGCCAAAGTGAGTCTGAAAGTTCATCAGGTAAACTCTGTGGTGTCTATTTAAACTTAAGTTAACATTTTACTCTGTCTTTTCTTAAGCATCTGTCTGCATAGAAAGATGTCTGCAAAGGATAAGGCAACTTGAAACTGGTAACTTCCAAAGTCGATTAAGATTACAATATTACTGCTATAATACAGGGGCTATTTGGTAGGATGTAATAGCAAAAAAATGTTAATTCTTGAATGGGCTAGAAGCAAGCACTGCTTTTAAAGTTATGTCCGATCAAACCCCAGTTACTTTAGGAATACAACAGCTTCTACTAATTACTAGTCTTTTTCCTGTAGAAACTTGTGATAACTTTGTGCATGTTGCACCATGAAATAGTGAGACTATGTTTAAATGTTTATGTTTTGACATTTTAATGTCAAAACTTTTCTAGGCCATACACACTTTCTTCTGACAGCACCACATCTCACGGGGAGGTGAAAGCTGTGTGTGCTATAGGAAGGAGCATGGGGCTTAAAAGTGCCAACACTGTTGTGTCCCCACAGCACGTATATTTTGGCAGTACACCAACAGCATCACGTCTCCTGAAGGTCTGTGTCATTTAGAGGGGAGTATTTTATTCAGGCAACAGGACAGCTAGGGTTTCTTTCTTCCATGATTTTGTGCAAAGATGTCTTGATTAATAACCAATTAATAACTAATAACTTATCTCACCATAACCCAGCCCTGTCCTGACAAATGATCTGTCTGAACCTTTACTCATGCAAACTCTCTTTATGGAAACATCTTCCAAATGATGGCAGCACTGCTGACCACTTATAACTACACAAACAAAACCCACAAAAGGCCTCCATGGAAACTTGCACACATTTTTAAGAAATGAGGTATTCTACATTTCACTTACAGTGTTACCCCTATAGCTTCTCAGAAACGCACTGAAACCAGTCTGATTCAAATCCTTGAGCTGACTCTGTTGAGCACTCATTGTAAAAATAGGCTGGGAAACAAAAGAACACACGCTTGTCACATTTACTTCACATCAGCTGCTACATACACAGTACAGCATCCTGTGCATCACAGTCCAAGACAATTATGGCACTCAATTCAAGAGGAGAAGGTTATCATCTTATTCCACTGAGAAGCAAGCTACCTCCAATTATCTTATATTTACCATGTGGACCTGTAGGCAGTTATCTGAGTGTACCTGATGCAGGATAATTTATTCAGATTCCACTGCCAGTAGGTTCTAGTTTTAACTTGCAAATGAAGATAATATTTTACATCAGTGATAAACTAGCATGTTTTTAAACCCAAAAGGGATCATTTGTGGGAGCTTGCCTGATCTCTTGCATAAGGCAGGAGAGTTCAATTCAATGAAGGGAATAAGAAATAGCACAAGGAAATACAGTGCAAAACCAGAGCTTGCTTTTAGTCTTTCTTCTTTTTTACCTGATAACCTCCTAGAGTTATTGTGATTGATACATCTAGAGGCTTGTTGGTGATGCCTGCAACAGATTTGATTAAAGACATGAAGAGCAGTGGGAACCAGACAATACAAATCAGCAAGACGATAATCATGCCACCCATTCCATACTTCACAACTTTCTTTTTCTTCTGGCCTCTTGGTTGGGGATATCTCTGCAAAAGCAAACAGCAACACGGTAATGTCTCTTCTATCAGAGGTACACTTGGTATGATTTGATGGGTGAATATATAATGATCTTAAGGTTTCCCATCTTCTGTGGTAATTTGCTACCCATTGTCAGGCCAGTTATTTTGAGATTTTTTTTAGCCAAACCTACACAGACACTGGATTTCTGGTGACAACAGAGAAAAGTGCCAAATGAACCCATGTCAAGTGTGTGTCTGGTGTGAAAAATATTGTAAAACTCTGTGGTTTTGATTCTTCACAATCATAAAGAAGGGAAAAATTGGGTAGGGTAATTTGAATTTTTTGTCTGAATGAGTGCAAGCATGAACTCACAGGAACCAAATGTAAAATAATAGCAGCAACAGTGAGACAACAATTTGTTCAAAAAACTGATATTGGGAATGACCTATTTTCTTGTATTTGTTCTTCCAAAAAGTTTTATCTCAAAGCTCCTTAAGGCAGAATTCCTCTCATAGAGCTTGAAATGCTGCAAACTGTATTTCAGGGGAAAAAAAAATTGTTTGTCAGCAACTGACATGCAAAATCAGTAGGATTGCCTGATATTGCACTACCTCCACATTCATTTCACACCTCACATACAGTATTTCTAAGAGTTGTTCATAAGCTTGATCCAATCTGTTTCTAGTGAACCCCACACCAACTGTATTTAAATAAACAGTTTTGTTGCTGTTTCTAAAGTCTTGACACTGCTGATGTAACACCCTTCCCTTTCTTAGCTTCTAAGACCAAAAGTGACTACTTTTATCCTTCTCTTTTCAAACCGGATCACATGGCATGTCTATTCTGTCTTGTCCATAATTCCTGCCCTCTGTTATTGGCCTCATGACTGAATATTTTAATAGCTTCACTATCCTGTAAAACGCCTTACCATCACTGTAATTTATTTTGGTGTATTCTCTTATAGGATTTAACTCCGCACAGTGTTTTGGGATCCTGTCTTTCATGCACTGCATACTGCATGTGCAAAATAAAGATGCATTGTATTGCACTCCACCTTAAACACATGCCAGGAAACTGGCTTTCAGGAAATTGTTCTTGCTTTACAACGTGAATCCATAAAGCCCTAGGAGAATATTAAATTTGTAATACAATGCTATATTTAAAACAAATTAGTTACTTTTCAAAGCAGTCATTTGTCTTGCACTACAGAATACTGTTTTCATTAAAATATCATATCAAGATCACCAGGGGTATATTACTTGTCTGTATAAGATTAGTTTGGGCACCTTTAATGATGTTACAGAACAGCTCAGAGAGCCTCTAGCAGTCAAAGTACTTAGGCATACCACTCAATGTGACAGAGAGAGAGAAAATCAAAGTACCTTGAACAACACTCATAAAGTCATGGGTAGTTATTTTGCTACATGGCATTAGCACACACGTGCTAGCTTAGACGTGGAAATCTTCCCACATCAGATCTATGCTGCATATAATGCAGAGTGATCCTGTTGCAGCATAAAAAAATGCAATGAGATGGACAGCCAAAGTAGAACTGGATAATTATTTCTCTGACTCCTGAAGCGTCTGATGACACTCCATTCATGACAGAAATGGAAGTCATACAGAAAAAGCCTATATACCAGATTTGTGTGCACTTCAGCTCTGAGTTAATCTAAGTGACATACTTGGAAAGTAATTGCCATTAAGAGACAGGATTATAATAAAAGTAGAAATACGTCAGTAACAGTTAAAAATACAGGCGTTTCATTGCCGATGTACAATTTCTGACTGGTTGGGTCACCCTTGAAAGAATGCTTAATTTCTTTTTCAAATTGGCAAAATAAGCAAGCATATGGTTGCAATCTCTATAGCGGTTATAAGGAATCCAGAATTTGCAAGTTTAATTTGAACTGAAGCTTAAATGATTTAAAGAGGCTGAAATTTCAGTCAGACAAATGGTGGGTTTATCTGGCCTGCAGTTCAGTTCTGGATGCGCGGGGACTCTCCTGAGATAAAGAAGCCAGCTGAGTTCCCTCTGCAGTTACATGAACCAGGTGTCCCTGGGACCTACACCGTGGAGGCACGAGCTCTTCCTTCTACTGAGCTTTCTCTTCAGCTACGGTTTCCCTGCTACTGCAGGTTACTCATTTAGCTGTTATGGACAAAGTGAGCCTGTGTGAATACCAGGACTTTCAACCCCAGCCTTGAAACTCAGGCATGCAATTAAGCTGGCAGGCACATGCTTGTGGAGTTCACATTAATGGTGGAAAAATCAGCTAGGCACAAAAGAGGAGCCATTTGAAATTTCACTTGCAGTGAGTGCCAACTAACATAAAGTACCCAATAGTCTGAATATTTCTGAACATAAACACCAGGTGTATCTTCTAACAAACAGTCTTTATGGTGGATTTCCCAATTATTTAGGGACTCATGATTATTTCTCTTCATTTCTGCATGGAGGAGAGGAGGCCTAGATCACTCATATGGGGCTTTCTTACTTTTTCAGACTCTCGCCAACACTTCAGGATGAATATATGAGCATAGATATCTTCAACACAGATCCAGCTGGAAAGACTGAGAGTGGTATCAGTCCAAACCCAGTCCATTACTGCTCTCAGCTCAGTCAAAAATGGAACCAGGCGGAACCTGAAGGGAGACCACAGCAGATAACCCATCAGAAATTGGGGGGATCACATTAAACAAGAACAGTAAGTGTATATATGACAAGAGGGAGAATTAAGCCAATGTTAAAAGACAGTTTAATGGGAGATTTTGCAAACACAAATGCAATCATATCCTGAGACTGCATGGCTAGTACTGATGTTTTGGGGGTGGTATCTTCTGCCACAGCTTGTGTTCCTCTAGATCTCCTTGTCAGGCCATAAACACGCTTTTGCACCATTATGCCCAGTAATTCTGATTGAACCTCTGATGGAATGGTACAAGAGAGACTTTCTTGTATCCCCGAATTCCTCTGACCTGGGAGCAGAGCAGAGGAACATCCTTTCCACAGGATGGTGGGAATTTGTTTTATACCTCCTTACACCAAGTGGTGCCCGGCTTCTTTGCAGTAGGTGGGCAGTCCTCAGCTGCATATAGAATTGGGCGTTATGACTCAGGATTAAGCAGCAGAAGAAGGTGGGCTAACAGGAAACCAACATGCATATAGCAGCTGTTCAAAGTGCATCATTCCCTTTACTAGTCCCACACTTTTCTGCTTGGCCAGGTCACAAAGACTGTTTCATGTGAAGAAAGCTTTCTTCTGTAACTTTTCCTACTGGAATGCTACAAGCCCATAATGAAAATATTGGGAAAAGGCTGAAATTATTCCAGCTTTTCTGTGAAATACATATATGCTTTGAACTGGCTTAATCACAACATCATGGTAACAGCATAAGTGGAGGGTGGAGTATGCCTCCTTAACACCACATTTCACTCTGAGGTGACGCTGTGCCTGTTACTTGCACTAACACTCCTAACTCCTGAAGAGTTTCAAATGTGCAGCACTTCTCAAAAGATACACAAAGGAAACATTTTTTGATGCATAGCTCTTATTTCTTCTGTGTATTGTCTTTCACTTTATTCTTCTCACCTGCTGAGGTAGAGCCTGTAGACCTGCTCCAAAGATCTCTTTGGGATTTGATGCCTTACTGCTTTTTAGGACTGCAGAGAAAATAACATTACCTGTTTTCTAGCACAGTGTGTAGCCCTGTTCACAGAAGTGATTTCTTAGAAGTGTTAAAAATTTCTCTTCCATAGGGGCCTGAATGGGTGACTGGTATGTCAGGCTTCTGGGTTCAGAGTGGGAGACTGATTTTTCTGAAATTTACATTCCTGAAATTGATTTTTTGTGGACTACAGGGGACATATGCCATATACAGAGCGTGCTGTGCAAAATTTACTGTCTCATTTCCAGCAGACTGTGAAGAGAAGTCATGAATAACCCCAGCATCTCATGATAACAGATCCTTATTTCACAAAAGAAAGGAGGAGGGCAGTAGTTCTAGACTTACCCTTGAAATAAGAACAGGTTGACATAGTTATAACTTTTTGTGAGGAAGTTGCCAAGAACACGAGTTGGATATCCGCAGCGTATCTGATATGCTGATAAGCCAAAATAAACACATTTCACAAAGTACCAGAGCTGGGCAACTGTGTTCTGGCTAAATTTCCTGTAATGGAAAAGACAGATAAAGGAAAATGATGAGCTTTGTATCTGTGTATGACCAAATTAGCTTGAAATGTTTTGTGCTCCTGGCAGTTTCCCTTTCCTGAGATCCTGTGAAAACCCCTTGGTTTCTGACTCCACTGCAGGGTTAAAACAGTATTTGAAAGATGCTGGATGAGAAAGTCTATAAACAGCATCTGTAGTCACCTCAGGGTCACAGGGGAGAGACTGGGAATAGGCTTCCCAAAGAGTGAGGGCTCTGGGGCAGTGCCCTCTCCCTCCGGATGCTAGAGGTGCCTTTCTGCCCAACACAGGCCAGTCTGCCCTCAGCCCCCACGATGGCACATCCCTCTGTGAGGTCTGGGTAGACACTGCTTCTCTTGGCTTTTCAGAGGGCTGACATCTGGACTGAATCTAGGCAGCTTTAATGGGTATTTGTGTTCACGGGGGTACCTCCAAGGTCATGAACTCATACAGGAATTTAAGTTGGAGTGACCTCTGAGGATCATCTTTTTCACCCTCCCTTGCTTGAATCAGGTCTAATTACACCAAATTGTTCAGGGACCTGTCCAGTTGAGTTCTGAAGATCTCTGAAGATGAAGATCCCACAACCTGGCCAGGCAACCGGCTCCAGTGTTCGACTACCATCATGGTGAAAAGATTTTTCATTATATCTATCTGGAATTTCCCTTTTTTCCAACTTGTGGCCTCTTGTCCTATCTGAAAAGAGCTTAGCTCCTTCTCAATGCCCCCTTAATAGGTAGCTGAAGACAGCTCTTCACTTCCTTTTCTCCAGACTGAATTAACTCCGTTCCCTCAACTTCTCCTCACATGTCATGTGCTCCATCCCCCTGACCATCTTGGTGAACATGTGCCACTCCCGACTGCAGTTCAATAGCATGGGCGAACTGCAGGAGATGCCTCATGATGGACAGGATTTGTGAGCCAGACATAGAATCACAGAATCATAGAATGCTTTGGGATGGAAGGGATCTTTAAAGGTCATCTAGTCCATCCCACCTGCAATGGGCAGGGACATCTTCAACTAGATCAGGTTGCTCAGAGCCCCATCCAGCCTGTCCTTGAATGTTTCCAAGGATGAGGCATCTACCACCTCTCTGGGCAACCCATTCCAGTGTTTCACCACCCTCATCGTGACATGATCCAGTATTTTCAATTACATCCTGCAAAACTATTTTCATTAAGAAATTTGCAGGAGCTTCTAAGAATCAGCCTGACTTAGAAGGAATACAGGAGGTTTCAGATGCAGATTTGGGATTAACAACTTGATATAAATCTCATAAAAGCACAGAAAAAGTCAAAACAATTTTATTGCCTTTCAAGTGACCAAATCAAGCCAAAAGTTTCATATCAATTCTCAATGCGCAGTAGATAGGACATCCACTTGAAAAATGCATTTTTTTTTTCAAGTTGGGGCACAATTACTGCTGCACTGAGGAAAAACAAAACATTTGTTTTTGAGAGGAAATGAGACCTTTCAGTCTGTCTTTACACTATGCACTTATTTTGGTTTTTTCCCAGTAAGATAACTTGACTGTTAACAAAGTATGATGTGCCCAGGTGACATACTCAATTTCCCTGTATAGTCAATGGACTGAGGTAAATACTTCAAGGCAATTTAAAGTCCTAAGTAAGAGGGGAGTTAGCCAAGCACTAGAGATGGAACCTTAACACCTCCACAGTGCAGACTGAGGTGATAACTGCCTTGACCCATGCAATGAGAAATGTTAGATTTGGGGGTGAACCTCACCAGGCATGTGATACAAGATTTCACGCAGCAGGTGATCACCTCCACACGGCCTCCAGAGCCATGTGGCAGGAGCAGGGGAGGAGAACTTTTGGTCTTCAGAAAAGACACGGGCTTTAGACATTCCTCAGTCTAAGGAGATTTAAATCCACAGTTCACACATTCCAGGAAAGTGCTAAATTATAAGGTACCCTGAAAGAGACATTTTCTACTCATTCTTCTAAAGCAGCATGCAGCAGTCTTGGGAGTAGGGAACCGAATCAGAAGCCAACATTGTCTCAGGTGAGTGCTCTAATCACTCACTTACAGGCAAGTTCTCTTTCACCTGCTTGCATTTTGGCCTATATTTCTGTACATACTTATATAATTAATTCTTCCTCAAACTTATGTTGGCCACAGTTATTGCTGTGGACATGCACTCCAACATTCTCCTTAGAGAAATGAGACCAAGAAGAAACCTGTTCATGATTCCCAAGCTTAGCTATAACCATTTCAAACTTAAATACAAACAACTTGGTAGAGCATCAGTATTCAACCCGTATTGTCTGATTATAAGGGTTATACCTTTCTGTCACTCCAGGCAAGATAAAGAACATCCAGAAATGTATTCCAAAAACAAGGATGACCTGGAAGATGACCTTTCCCATGACAGTCTTTTTGAGGTACAGTGCTCTATCTACCACCATGGTACCAAACTGAATGAGCACCATCACCAAAAATGCCTCTGGGACCTGGTCCTCTGATAATGAAGAGGTGATATCTGCTGCTGCAGAGTGTTTCTGAAAAGGAAAATATAACAGAGTGGTCAAGGAAGGAGGACACTCACATGATACTTAGCATCTACAGCATGTAAATCCTACGGAAGATGTACAGATAGATGCCTCCGTGACATACCCCAAAAGCCCAAAATCCAAACACAATGATGATGAAGTCCACTGTATCTGCGAGGAACATCAGCACATACACATCAGTCACTGCACTGTAGTCTGGATGAATAAGATTGTAGAAAAACTGTCTGATGGGCACATACACCTGGAGAGTCCTAGAACAACATAGACCGCAATGTGATTTAACAACACCGTAACTTGCACTGAAGAAAAGAATGGCTGGGTGTGATACAAATAATGTTTCTAAAGATATCTAAGATCTACTTTGACAGCCTTCACAGAGACCAGTCCCTTGTTCCAATTGCTTCTAAACCACTGTATTATCATTTGTTCAGTAGAAATATACATAGCCAACCAAGTTCATGCAGGATATTTAGCTTTTTTATCAGGCAGATGCTATTTGAACAACTGCTAATTTGTCTGATGTTCAGCTGGTGGCACTTAGCGTGAAAGCACCTGCATACAATGAACTGTAAATGTACCCATTCATCCCTTTGAATTAACAGAAGTAGTAACCTGCTGTCTTTAAAATGCTGTTTTACTGCTTTACTGTTTGGAACCTCCCCCCAAGCCCACACAACTCCTCACATTGCTCACTTTTTAATTGTAAAGGCCTTAGCTTTGATCATTTGTTCTCGAAACTTTTCCATAAGAAGCTCTTTTCTAGATTTTTGCTTGATGCTTAACACACTGCTTCCTTTCTGACTGCTGTTTCGTGTACTGGTACTTCCTGAAAAAAAAAAAGGAGGGAAAGAGAAGTTAATTCAAAATCAAAGTTTAAGTACAAAAACTGGAAAGTAATGCATCTCGAGCCTTCCATCCCATATATGAGTCCCACATTTGAAAGAAGCTTTGAAATGAATTCTTGTGTTTTTTTTCCAATATGATAAAATCTTGAGAGCATCCAGTAAAGGTTTAATCACTGGCAGATCAAAACTTGATTAATAGCTATAAAAACAGAAAACTAGTGATAAAGGCAAGTATTTGATTGATCTGACTCAATCATCTCAATTGGTAATATATACATTCAGGCTAGAGTAAGCCCGTTCTTTTTAGAAGATGGGATAGGTAATCTGCTTCAATATACCTCATCAAAACTTTTTCTCACTTCAACTATCATCAAATGTAGATATGAAAAATACATATGCTTTGCATTGCCTCTAGCTGGAGATTACGCTGAACCAGAAATTCTGGATCTGGGCCACACTGAGCATTCCTTTCCCAGCTTTTGGATAATGTAATTTTAAAAACATAGTGAATCACGAAGTATGGCTCTCCATTTGAACTTTAAGAAGGCTTGGAGTGTTTTCAAACATGAAGATACTTTGGTTCATATCCTATTTCCTCACTGAGGAGCAGCAGCATTTAGTAGCCTCTGGGATCTCCACAGCAACCAGCACAAGGTTTCAGTAGGATGATCCTATGGGAAATGAATGTTTGCTCTTCAAATCCCAGAAATGCCATGACATTTACCTCTCTTAGATCTGTGTGAGGAGAAACTGGACCTGTGCGAAAGCTGTGATATGCTGCTAGAGCTCTTCCTCCTGATGGCAGTCTGCTGTTCGGGGAAGTGGACATGGATGGACTCCACCGATGCCGCAAGATTGACAGATTTCAAAGAGGCAGAAGAGTCTCTCCTGCCTCCTGTTAGAGAGAGCTCATCATCAGTATCCTCTTTATTACTGGAGCTGTCCCCTTTCTCATCTTCATCCCATAATCCATGGCACTAGTGGAAAAAGAAGAGAGCATTTCAACCTTGTATTTCTGTCACAGTATTTATCACAAGCATTTCTAAGCTCAGTCATGCGTTCAGAAGGGGGAAGACAAATTCATTGTGTTGGGATATCATAGAATCATAGAATCACTTAGGTTGGAAAAGACCTTTAAGATCATCAAGTCCAACCATAAGCCTAAAAACATTGCCAAGTCCACCACTAAACCATGTCCCTAAGCACCACATCTACCCGTCCTTTAAATACGTCCAGGGATGGGGACTCAACCACTTCCCTGGGCAGCCTGTTCCAATGCTTGACAACCCTTTCTGTGAGGAAATTTTTCCGAGTATCCAAATGAGCGACTCCTATATGATGAGTCACTAAAAAAATAAAACTAAAAATTAAATATAAAATAAGAAACTACTTGAACTCAGATTACCTTTAAAATGGATCTGTGGAAGAATAAAGCAAGGAGCTGAACAAGATCATAGTGCACGTAACCCTCTTTCTTTTCAATACCAATAATATTGGGTGGATGGTAAGGTTTATCTTTTGTGTAATCCACATATTTATTCCAAGGAAAGAAGCCAAACTGGAAGAAATACTTGATGACAATGGCCACCTGTTCAGAAACACAACACACTTGGGGTGTTTTATAAGCATGGCAGATATAATAGCCTTGTGACATTAAGAGGGGAGAAACAGGACTACTTTGTCAGTTTTACGAGAAGATGAACAAGCATATTCATTGCTACAGAGGAAAACCAGTTCACATTTCCTCAGTAATAAAGTCAATCAACATTTACCAACAGATGATGCTCAGTAGTATCTGAGATACCAAAAGCAGTGTATACTGTCTCTTGATTACCAGTTATATAGTAGCTGTTTGCAAATGATCTGTTCTTGTGATAACTGCTTTACATGCCAGGAAGGATATTGCTCATTGCAATGAAGAAAAACACAAACAAGACCTTTTCATACCACAGAAACTGCTGAGGACTTTAGCAAATATTTATATTAATATGAATTAATATGATCCTAGAGATCAAAACCAGAAAAGAGTCCATGCAAAGCTTACAACTTAACTTTTCTGTGTTAGACGCGGGGTTGCAAAAACAGCGGCATACCTCAGTGTAGACAATGGCTGTCATCCAGAAACGTTTGCTTGGCCGAGGAACCGACAGCATGGCCCAAAGGAATATAAGGATGGGAAGCACCAAGGTTATCATGGAGGCAGAGATCATGTGGTTAAGGATGATCACAAAATAGCACACCATTTCCGACCGGGCCACCAGCGTATTGTACAGGGCATAAATAAGAAGCAAGACCCGAGGCTGACCAACATAGAACTTCTCTGACTCCTCCAGCTCGTCATCATGAAACATCCTGTGAGGAGCAGAGTACCATAAACGAAATGAAAATTAATTTCACAAGAGCTGCTTTTTAAATTGCTACTATTTTTCCTTTTGAAAAAGTATAAAATTCTGCTGCTGAGTTCAATGGGAAAATAAAAAAAAAGATGGGATTTGCTATTATAATCAAATAGCCTGATTCTAAGCTCAGAAAACAAGAATTTCAGGCAAAATAACTAGAAGCACTGTTATGCTGGTTTTTAATTTACCCAGAGAGTTGGCCTGGCCCAAGAACTTCTACAAGCACCGCTTTCCTACAGTTGCCCAACCAACATATCTCATGTAAATCACACCATACTGGTGTGGCCCTGTCTGGATTCATATCTCATTTATCAACACAGATGGGAATTTGGAGAAACTCCAGAGGTCCATCAGGAGATGTGTTATGAATAGTCCTGTGACATAAGATTAGAATATAATAAATGTCCCTGAGCATAAGATGTGTCCAATCTTCTCCCCCTTACCTAACTCACATAAATATAAAAGGCAGCAAGAAATCATGATATGACTTTCACATACATTCACAATTCTCTTTGCTTTTCATAAAGAGTGCCTGAGAAGAGAACTCGCTGAAAAGCAAAAATGACTATGGAAAACCAGAAGAAAAGACACTGCATCTACGAAGTCAGATCTACACAGCCTCTCTCTCTCCAGATGCAGTCAGACTGAAAGGCATTTCTATGGTTTAAGATTTTGTCCTTGCATTCAGGGAAGCTCTCCCCTAGCTGAGTCAGGCTGGAAAGCAGAGGAAGAAGAGCAGCGGCACCATCCGAACCTCAATGCTGGTTGTGCTACTGAGCACAGTGTCTGAGGGGCAAAGAGGGGAGCATCCTACCCCTTCTGAAAGTACTTAGCAAAGCGGCCTCTCTACATAGCCCTCAGCTCCTACTGGCTTAAATAAAAACTCTGCCAAAGGTCAGAGTTCCCTTATAGTAATCCAAAATAATTAAAGGAGAAACATTTTCCCAGATAGCCCTGGAGGAAATTTATTTGAAACCACAGCTGCCTGCAGAAGAGAAGCCCTCTCCACAAGGAATATTTAGAAAAGCCCTTGACCCCATGACAATTGTAGCACAGAAATCCAATGCTAATTGGAACAATTAGCTATGGTATCTGGGGAGAAAGCAGAGATGCCTTCCAACATGAATTTGAATAATTTTAGAAATCTGTAATTAGAACAACTGCACAGGAAATGAGCTTCTTCCTTTAAATCAAACTTAGTGCGAGGTCTGTATCAGAAACTGTAGGCTAGTTCTGAGACAAAAAAAAAAAGTAATGACAAAACTTCACAGACTGGGACCAACAATTTTTCCCTGACGAAGGTCCTTACTTGTTCAGAAGCAGCTCACTAGCCGTTAGCTCGTGCGTCAATGGAGGGAGAATCGTATCATTAAGTTTGTCCATCCGACTGTCGTCTGGGCTCACCATCATGAGGCTCTTACCAGCTGAGTCATCTGGGGAGCCAAAGGGAAGGTGTTCAAAGCTGACAGCTTTGCTATAGGAAGGTGGAGCTTCTGCATTGCTATCCACAGTGGAGTACAATGGCACATCGGTATCAGGAGTATATGCAGCTCCTTCTGAACCCAGGCTATAATCTTCCACCTCCTCTTCCTCTGGCCTTGATGCAGAATGAGGTCCTTCCTCTTCATGCTCCCCTTCTACCTCCTCAATGGTTTCTGTCGTCCCCTGACGAGAATAGAGCATGGTGACCTGTGTAGGTTCACTGTTGGGGATGCATGAAGAGAGAGAGTTGAGGCTTACAAGGCTCACCACCAAGCAAAGTTTGTTAATTGCACCTCTATGTAGACAGCTGAGCAACCCCATTGCACTCCCAGGCCTTCAAAGTTCATATAATCTGGTAGAAAATATATCATCATGACCTCCTCTTACACAGATGGACCATCTGCATCCATCTGCCCCCTGAACGACATCCCAGTGAACTCACAGTGATTCACTGTCTTTTCACACCAGCAAAGGGCAAATTAGTATCATCATCAAGAGAAACTACACTAACTTTCTGAAAGTAGTTCAAACACTTTCTGACTAGAATCGGGACTTGCTATTGCATCTGTTTAAAGCATGCTCCGTGGTGAATGATAGGCAGCCATGGGGTTCCTTCTAAACACGGTGCTTTTAACAACCACCGTACGGGTGCTGTATACAACTGGGACATGAGCTGAACACACACATCAATTCTGATTCCAAATAAAAGAACAAGTAAATTGCTAACACAGAGAAATACAATCCAGATTACAAAACTGTTCCAGTAACAGGGTATCTTGCTTACCTTTAGATTGCCCTATGTTCTTCAATACAGTCTTCATTTTTACCTTACCTGCCTGCTTTTCTTCTGTATGTACCTATTTTCTTTTTCAACTGTTCTTACTGACTCGGTTCAGTTCTCTGCTTGTTCACCTTACTTATTCTCGGCTTTGCATGTCTATAATCACTTTCTCTCTTAATGCTCTGTGCTCTGAAACAGTCTCGGCTGATGTAAATTCATGCAGCTTGATGACTCCAGATGGGAATCTGGACACTGTAATTTTAAAAATATTTTCTTGGCTTTGCTTTCACCCTTTTCATCCCTGACAAGTATTTTTTCACCTCTTCCCTTGAACATCACTCTTTCTCTTTTTAGTCTCCATTCCAGTCCTTCTCCATAGGTTAGACAATAGGCTTCAACTCAGTGTCTTCTGTTGGCTGTATGTTCTTGTATCTCAACAGAGACAAAAACAGGTTTCACATAGCTCCTATGAAATGAATGGGGCCATGTTTTCACCTAAAGTACAAACTTTTAAAGAAAACTGGCACTGGCAAAACCATCTCCTGCCAAAATTAAAAATTAAGTTCCATCTCTTTTTCTTTTACACTGCTTCCAAACTTATTGTGGCTATGTTAGATCACTTTATTTCTAGCAGACTTTTAATTAGAACGTGTAACACTATTATTAGGATGTGTGTTTTGATGATTCATGGTAGCACTCCTCCTGGTTAAAATGCATGAAACCATAAAATCCCATCATTTCAAAACTGATTGACACCAAAAATTTGTAAAACACTTTAAACACTGAAAAAGAATGATCTAATATGCCATAAAATTTTGTATTTGTAATATTTATAATACTAGTTGAAACACTGTTTCCCAATGTGATATAAACCCCTGTTTTTTACCTGCTAAAAAGTGAGTGAATGGCTCTGAACAGTTCTCTCTTGCACTGGATATTAATATTATTCACTATCTTTTCATAGCTATTTTCCCTTTCTTAATTCCAACACCTCACAGACTGTAAATCAATGGTAAAGTAATCAAAACATACTTAGCAATCTTTCCTATATGGGGAAAACTAAAAATTGAAAGAGCAGGGCCAACGTTTGCCTATCTTAGTTTCTAAAATTAGACATTTAAGTCCATATTTAGGATAACTGATTAGCTGAGAAACTTCACTTCCAGCTTCCAATTTTAATAAGAACAACCATCAGCTCAGTAACTCCGAAAATCAGACTCTTTTTTAGCTGAATAAATATAGACTTTAGCCTGGTTTTAGACAGCCAGTGTAATGTAATGGAACAACTTTTAAAAATACATGAATTAAGGATGAAAAACCAAACAAACCAAACCAAAACAAAACAGAATAAGAAGTGAAACAGCAAATGAGTCCTAGATTATGACCCTGATTTCGAACCTCAGAATTGTGCCACAACACAGAAGGGAGTAAAGCTTCCATTAACCATGCAAACCACTCTGTACACCACATATCTGCAAATGCAAATTTACGTACGCTGCAGTAAGTATAATGGTATGGGTAAATGAGTGAACAAAGCATGCATGAGTTAAGCACCTTGACACTATACTGCCACTGTCAGCTGATGAGGAGGACATATCCATGCTCTGCATTTTACGAAGCCTAGGTCGAGCGCGCTCACTTGTTTTAGGAACAGTGTCTGGTCCATCTAAATCATCAAGGGTTGATTGCCTTGAGAACAGCATGGTTGCTTCAGTGTAGCAGCTAGCAGCGCAAACAGTTATAAAGACAGTGTTAAATACAAATGATATCACTATACACATGTTTCAGTAAACAAATATGCTCGCCATGCAGCAAAACACTGACACAGAGAAAAAAGGTTCAGAGAGAAGATAAGGATTTGTTTAGAGTCACCATGTAAACACATTTCTACACACGGATTGCTCATGGTCATATTCATATAAGGGCTATAGAAGGCTAACAACCATCTATTCACTATTCAAAGAGATATGAAACCAACACAATGCTCTACATGCTTTCCAGGGGCACCAACTTACATATGTGAGGAGGTTTTATTTTCTTTGTTTCTCCCTGAAATTTACAAATTCCACAAAAATGTTTTGGGAAGTGACCTGCTCTGTACAAATTCTATTTTATTAATGATACACTATGCTGAACCTTTTTACACAGGTACAAGCCAATTTCCTAAAAGAGCCCTTAAAACTGAATAAGATCACATTCCACAAATAGAAAAATAGCTGTCAGACGTTGGCTAATCCTCTTTCCGAACCAAAGAGCCAAATCGGATATGATACTTAGCCAGTAGATGCATGCCAAATATAACCTGCTCTGCATGGGATGGCTTTTATTTTGATATTTAGTAGTAAGCCATGATGATTCTTTCCAGAAGATTTCATTTATTTCAATCACAGCTTAAAAACTATTTCAAAATTGGTAACATGCACATCTTGAAAGAAAGAATAGATATAATAAACCCTTATCTTCTTTCACTTATCAAATATAACAGGACACCAGAGACATACACCATACATTGAGCATTTATGTGTTACTGGAGAAAAGAACTGGATGAGTTATGAGAAAGAAAGTACATAATTAAATACAAGCATATGACATAGCAACAGGAAACAAGCAAATACATTAATGACATATGGTAGGTAAAAGAATTATTTCTTCTGTAAAAATCTTTGAAAACACAGATGTCTATGAAATAAGTGGAGGGACCTGGTGTTTTAACACATGCAGTGACCTGCCTGAGTTTCTCAGAATGACAGAAGAAAGAACACCAAAATGCAGGATTTACACTCTACTCTTCTTCTTTTGAGTCCATCTGTGTTACACCTGAGCAGCGGCAGCAGGGGATTTGCTTCCTTGGCAAGCATTATGTTTGTCCAGGGGCACAGAGATTGGGAAAGAGGTCAGAAGGAAAGTGCAGTGGTGTTTTCTGTGTTACTTTGGTCTTGCTAGCTTGAAGTGAGGAAAAAATCTGCTGGCATGAAGTGACAGTTTGCAATTGTTGCCTTACAGAAAAGGGGGAGGAAAACAGCAAAATAGGTGGAATGAAGAAGCAGTTTTTCTTAGGTCTACAGTCACTGATGGTCTTTTTTGACAGAATGGGCTGAGGCTAAAAGCATACTTTGGTCTTTGAATAAAAGAAAAGTATCACCAAGATGCCAAAGGTATTGTGAAATACTTTCCTTAAAAACAGTATTAATGGCAGGGGCACCTCTGTCCTGCCAGTTCATTTGGCCAAGACCCTTTACAAGGCACTTCATTATTTCTGTGTGTGTGCAAAGGCACACAAGCATCCTCCAGACAAAACCTGCAGGGCTGTCTCCACAGTGCAGGGTTTTGATGAAGCAGCAAATGCTTCTTCCTGTAGGAACAGGAGATCCACCCTAGAGGCCTGATTCAGCAACATGGAAATTGGTTGGCGCTCCGTGTTACTGACTCCAGGGGGTCATGAGGGAGGGAAATTTCCCTTTGCACATGCACCTATGGAGTACAGCCAGGTTGTTGTACTATCAATCAGTGAGGTTTTGGTGCTAAAATATAGGGAGATGGCAGCAAGTAGACAATCTATTTTTGCAGATTACCTTTCCGTCTGTGTGCTACGATGTTATCCACGTGTTATTTTACATCTCAGGGCTGAGTTTATTCTTTTCAAGAGCAACACCTCTTACTAAGGTGTTGAAGTATTTTAAATGCAGACATAGTTCAAAGGGAACCTTCCAAGGGCCTTAAGCAGAGCAGCTGTTGAAATCAAAGTAGCACATGCCTGTTCATATATTTTCAATGGAAGAAACATATGCCAGCTGCCCTCCAAAACATGTAAGTTCTGACCTGGGTCCCAGAAAAATCAAAGGAAAAACATCTATTAATCCCAATAGATAAAAACATTTGCCCAGAGTCCCTGCAATAATTTGGTTTAAAGCTGTTTTAAATGAAGGATGAATCATCAGAAGAATTATTGACTGAGCAGCTGCTCTGTATCCTTGAAAGTCAGGAGATGTGTATGAGACGACACCTGTAGCACAGTCTGTGTATTCTTTATATACTTTAGGAACATGCTTCTGAACATGGAGGAAAGGAGAACACCAATAAAGTGGAGAGATTTACACCTGGCAAAGCTGATGTTGACTCAGTCATTGACTATTACATAAATTTAATCCAAGTGTATCTTCCTGAGTGACTTTTCAAATGTGTCCTTGGAGACCTTGAAAAGCATTAGCTTCTTGAAATCATTCAAGGACTAGGTATTTTAAATTGAATGATCATTAAAAGCCCCGAGTTCAAGCATTTTATATAAAGTTGATGGGGTATCCATTTCAAATGGGGATATATATAGCAGAGATGTTTTTATCCTCGGTGAGCGGGAAATTTCTTACTTTATGACTTCCTTTTTGCTAAACAAATTTACCCTTCCCAGAGAGTTTTTTAGTTTAAGGGGTGACTTACTTAGAAATTTTTCTGTTTTTTTTCTGACCATGGGCTAGTTACTGACTGGCATTATCTTTAACTACTACACTCCCCACACCTGCAAGCAAAGATCCCAAACGTCATTCACACTCCTAAATCAGACACAGATCCAGCCCCAAATTGGGACTCTCCTTCCACCCTTTCTCCTGCCTCCCAAGGCAAACATTACTTCTCCAGTACTCCCTGCCTTAAGCCCTATTCTCCCATCTGGTGAGGGAAGCACAGACAAAAAGTGGTGTCCGTAAACACCCTGACTGCACTTGTATGTTTACTCTTACAGGAGGGTCAGGTGCTCCCACCTGCAGCTCCTATAAAAGCCTACACACAGGTAGAGTTGGGAACTGAATACGTTATTTGTGATGGACAAAAATTAATACAAACTGAACTGGATACAAAACCTTGGATACCCTGAAATCTGACTTAGGACCTGCATCTAGCTGCTATTTCATAATCATAGGCAAAGTCCCATAAAGGCAGCCAACTAGTTTTAGTAAGTTCCCAACCATGTTACTGAATTTCACAAGCTGTTTAACCTAATAAGCAGTTCACCAGTCAATGGAAACAAACAGCAGCAAATGCTCTACCATGCTAGCTCCTGATCCCTTCTCATGGTGCTCTTCAAAGAGCTTGTTAAGAATCAACATCAGTCTCTTCTCCTCTGGCCCATATGAACTTTGCACTTTGCTTTTAGGATACATGAGAGTATTTACACATAAAGAGAAACCAAACAATCACATTATGAATACCTCATTACACCTCTAGCTACTGTATAGAAAAATGACTTTTAGCCCTACTAAAAGAGAAAATCCCACAAAGGATGACCTGCAAAACTCCTTTTAGAGTTTTATCTAGGGTAAGAACATCCCTGGATAAGACTTACAAGGGTCAGCCCTGAACCTCACAAGAAATTTACAGTTCTTGCAACTGATCAGGAGGTTTGTTCTCTCTGGAAATCCAGTGTTTAGAGCACTGAGCAGATAGCTACAGTAATTCCTGTCCTGAGTACTGAGAAATATGTATTATTATAATGGAATAGTTTCTGTGTTTCTGCAGCCCTGTGTACTTCCAGACATGCCCATCTTACTCATGGACCTAATGTCCACTACAGAATTTTGTGTAGGGCAACCAAAGAAGGGTAACCAGAATGCTGGATAGAAATCCTCTGCCCCTTCCCAAAAGTTTTCCATTGTAATCCTAGATCCATGATCACAGAGATGCTTTAGATTTAATTAGTTGCTTTTACATTTACTGGAAATCATTACTTTGAAATGTAAAATGCCCCCTTCTCTTGTTTGAGCAATTCAAAAAAATCACTCAATAAACTCACATGAAGTTTAAAACATTTCACATTTCTAAAAAAGCTCACAAACACTTTTGTAATCCCAGGAAGAGACACGCAAGGGTGCCCCAATAAACAGATGGCATTATCATTCAATCAACAGACTCATTCTTGCTTCCTCTAATTACAGGTTATTATTATTATAGCAGATGTGCACAATTTTTAAATACTCTCAGTGCAAGAATATTTGATTGTTCATTACCAGAAAGAGAATTTGAGATTAGAGAAATCAGTCATAATACTGCCTTTGCTATTCCTTTGTTGATAGGTCCTGTGACATCTGAGGAAACAGAGATGACGGTAACATGTGAAAGATTTAACTTTTTTTGTTGCAAAGCAGCTCCACAGAGTCACTGAATTCTCTGAGTTTGAAAAGAGATTTTAAATGTGTAAGTATGCTCAAAGCAGGGTGACAAATGGGTGGTTATTCTGAAAATAAAGACATAAGTGGAGCTCAACACTGGATACCAGCTCATCGAAGAGGCAGAATTTGCACATGAATGTTACAAGATTTGTCTTTCTTTTTTATAATTTGTTTTGGAATTGGCTTCCCTTTGCTTCTAGTTAAAGTTCTTGCTAACATGGTTGTATAATAATAACAACTTCTTGTATCTACAGTAAACAGTGTGACCAAAAACTATTTAATGAAAGCAGGATTGATATTACTATTCTTTCTTTGGGTGAGACTGAACTCTGCAGAGTTAAATTCTGCCCTGCAGATATCCAAGTGGCTCCAAATGAGCTGGTAATAGAATTTGGCTTTACATTTTTCTCACGTCATCTGACTCCTGTAAAACTTTGAGACAAAACACAAAGGTGTTGCTTAGTTGGGTAGCTAGCCACCAAGAAAGATTTGCTTGGATTTGGTGTTTTTACTGGAGTGAACCTCTCAAAGGCCAGTGCTCACCCTAGGGAGCAATTTGTGAATATTTTGTTGAAGCACAGTACTCACAGGCACTCTCTTACACTTGCTTTTCAATAACATTAGAAAGAAAGACAAGCCCTTGTTATTTTCAGTCGGCTAACATCTACCCATATGTCATTAGTAAACGCTAAGCATAATTTATGATACACAGAAGCTACTAAGTTTGCTGTGAGTGTCAAACACAATATGATACTGCCACACTTCAGAGAAGAACAGGAGACATCAGAACGCAATGGATTATGAAACAACCGGATTTCCAAAGCCCTCCCTCCTCCCCCTCACGTTGGACAATTTCTGCAGTCTCTTAAAAGTCAAGAACAGCAGGGACACAGTGGGAACAGGCTGCCTCTGTAAGAGAAGGAAGTGAACGTGTGTGCCTCTGTGTGCATGGAGCAGCAGAAGCATGCAGTAGATTTGGCAAGGGACTTGATGGCATCCGTCTTCAGAAAAGAATGAGGAAGGTGGTTTTCCTGAACCAGCATGGGTATTTGATCCACAAACTGTGTACCTCTGCTGGACTGTAATCATAACAGTTAGGAAATCAGGCTCTTCAGATGATCTTTGCCCTGTGTGTACGAGAGAGGGATTTTGTTCTCTCAAATCCAGAATCTCTCTCAATGCAAAGCCTTTTCTGATTTGTGGGCAACAGACAACAATTTATTTTATAAAGACTAAATATTCACAATGAATGATCATTCCCCAAACTCCATGCCTGAATTCCTAGAACAGTATCCCATAAGCATCCTCAGCAGGCTCTTATTTTCCATTACTTTTTACAAGATCAGATCCCCTGTCAATGACTCCTAATTCTACGGGAAACAGAAAGCAGTGGGGTAGTCATGCAGTGGAAAAGGAGTTAAGCCAACAACGGAATCCACCGCTATAAAGGAATAGTAACATATGGGAGAGTTTTCACTATGAAAATGGCATGGAAAAATCAAAAAGAGGATTCAACATTGATTACAAAGTTCATCAGTACTTAGACATTACCTAAAATTATGTCTTCTGCATGATCACTCTATCTATCTTTCACAAAATAAAATTAAATCAATACCTGGAGATGCTGTCACGAGAAGCTGCTGAATCTAAACTATCCATTCTTTCAGATGCTTGCAAACCAGAAGCTTGACCGGGATTTTTATCAATTGAGTCCAGTCCTGACTCCTTAGAAAGTTTCATCATGTGGTTCTGGTAATACATATGGATGCTTTCCCGCGTTGGAACATTTCCCTGTGGAAGAGAGTAGAGGTAGAGGTACATGGCAGGGGGGAAGTGTATTCTTCAAGGAACTGGTTTCTTCTGTCATTTGGCAAGGAACAGATTAAGGACTGTGCAAACAGCTTCGTAGTAAATAACAACCTCCCACTAGTAGTTCCTTTTCAGAGTGCAAGTCAGATTCTGACTTAAGTTACCATGCCACAAAGTGTTGGGTTTTCAAGCAAAACTGGAGCAATGCAAGCGGTTTCAGGCTTATATATAGCCAACAAAACTCTGCTGGGTGGACTGCAGATTGTTCAGCATGAAAATGGTGTGTGGGCTGGGACCATGACTCAACCTGTACTCCAGGAACTTTTGAGATATCTCTTTTAGATAGCTTCGCTGACTCTAAGAACAATCATACATCTTATTAGTGGTCAGTAGCAGTTTTTTTAAACAGAAAAATAAAGGTAAGAAGTCATGTACAAACTGATCTAGATTTTCATTAGTGTCCCAAAATAAGAGGTCATTTATGAAGTACGGATACAGTTGGAAAACCATGAAAAACACACTGAAGACCTTTACTCTTTCTCTGTGACTTCAAGATCAAGTAAGTTCATGAAAGGATGGTTTTATTAACTGTCAGCCCAGATCTGGGCACAGAATCAAGTCTCTCTGGCTATGATATTGCAATCAGAATTCTAAAGGCATGTCATAAGAATAAACCTGAGAATTTTATAGCCTGTCCTTAAGCAGAAACACATCCAACTCATTCCACTAGCAGTTGCGTTGACTTCAGAAGATACACTGAGAGAGAAGATTGCTATTCTTGAACAGTCATTTTTCTGACTTATAATGAAGCCTTACACAAGGACTTTTTCCAGCAAAAATAATAAAAGTACTCTAAAATACTGCCTGTATTCCCTTTACTAATATTATTAGTTACTAGTATTTCAACTCTGGTCCTCTACGCTATCCCAAATCTAAAACTTTCAAAATCTGAAGTTTTGTCAAAAAAAAAAAATAATCTTCAGAACAAAATCTGAAACTCAGGTTTTTAATTAGGTTGGTTTGTATACAAACTACGTTGCTTCTGCAGTAATAAATATTTGTGCCATTATGACAGCCTGCCTCTGAAATTACAGCACACACTACATTCTAGCTTGACTGCAGACTTGGGATAAAGGACAAGAGCTGTGACAACAAAAGTGCCCCACAACTGATGGAGGAGTCAATTTCAGGTTCTTCTGTAGCTGGAAGAGAGCCCAAAGGAACTTCATACATCAGGTTAACTGTCCCCAACTCCACATTGGACAAAAAACCTGTCACCATGATGGCTGCAGTGAGAGCCCCCTTTCTTGGGCAGCAATGACAGGCATGTGGCTGTTACAGAGATTTGGGGATGCTATGCAGGAATTGATGATTCTGATGTTCATGGGTACCAATATTTCACAGAAGAGAAAAGAAGAGAAAGATCCTAGAAAGAAACCTGAAGTTTAAAGCTATTGAGTGGGGGGAATTCTTTAAAGGGCCCCTAGTACCAGCAGATTTAGGATTGAAGCAGGATATACCAGCTTATAAAAGGATGTATGGGCTCTACTGTAATCAGAATAGCACCAGGCTGCTGTCAATATGAAATTGGAATAAATAAATAAATAAATAGATACATCTGTTGGGAACAAAGGATAGGAAAAACTCAATAAAGTTGAGGTGAGAAGTAGCAAAGAACGATCAAAATAGGGTCCCAAGTAAGTAACGTCCATAAAAAGGCAGTTAGCCTGGCTTCTGCATAGATGTTAAAACTCTAAAAACTCAGGGGCGGTGAGAAAGAATCATGTGATTTTCAGTGAGGATGCTGAAATAGCAGGGACTTCTGAGACCTGGGGCAAAAAAGAGCATCACTACAATGCTGTACTAGCACAGTACAAATTTTATAGCAAGGATGGAATGGAAGATAGCTTGATAAAGAGCTGGTATGGGTTAAGAAGTGTAAAGGTTAACAAATTAAGTAAATTCACTGTGCCAGGATTATCACAGAGTCTCTGGGGGTGGACTTCAACCAATTAATATTGAAAAAGTATAGTATGAAGGCTCAATTTTTGACCATCAAACCAGGAGTGCACTAGTGCCTGTTAAATATTAACGAAGATTACAGAAGGTGCCATCAGAATAATAATGTACAATAACTCAAGTTAATTTTCAAATGTACTCATGTAGAATAGGTAAACGTCATGAAAGAGCCTCCACGCACACACACACACACAAGTCACCAGAATAGAAAAGACCAGGAGGAAGAAGCAAGAAGACATCCTTCAAGAAGTGAAAGTCATGAGAAAAAACAAACAAGAATGAACTTCTAGAGTTAAATGTAAAACTTAGCAAATTAGACCAAAAGAGATGCTAAGGAATAACTTGCTAAATAAAAAATATCTGATAACAAAAACATTTTCAAGAATATCATAAGAATTAGCTGCCAGAAATCCAGGGTATCAACAGGTGATCAAGGCATAAAGAGGTGTAAGGGAGTTATGGCAACAGGACAAGAAAAGACTGTATTTTTTGCATCCCTCTTTGCTGCAGAAAAATTCACCGACGTTCCCAAAGCAATAACTTGAATCCCATGAAATGACTGGAGTAATTATTTTATAAAAGACAAGTCTGAGAAGAAAACAATAAACTGAGCACTGAGTGGAAGGTGCTAACCCAAGAGCTCTGCAGGAATCAATGGATGAAACAGTGCCAGGGGAAGAGAAGGTTAACACCAACCCTTAAACATGGTTTCAGGAGTGATCTTGAGTGACCCTTGTAAGAAATTAAGTGGTCATGAAATAAAGCAGACTACATCTATCTCTTGTACTTATTCTCCATTAAAAGACTGGAGACAATGGCAAGAAATGCAATGGGAAAAATAACCTAAACTGTATATACACAATGACAGGCTTTATATCAGCTTTTGTTAGCCTTAAAGGTCTTGGACTCAGAGCGTATAGTCCCCTGAAAATAGGCAGCATTCCCTAAAAATCAAAGGAGCTTGACTGTTAGAACTTACTAGGAAAGCAAAAGAAAGCACATCATACTCCTGTATAAATCTGTGATTTAGCCACACCTTGAAAACAGTGTGTAGTTCTGGTCATCCAGTCTTAATAAGGCCATATCAGAACAGGAAATTTTATGAAGAAGGACAACAAAGATGATCAGAGGCACTGGATGGATTCCATGTGAAGAGAGGCTAAAAAGAAAGACTTTTTAACTTGTAAGAGAATGACTGAGGAGAAGACTCCATGCAGATTTATACAATCAGGAATAGCAGTGGAAAATGGAATACCTCTCTGATCTACAGGACACCCTTCTGGAAGCCAACATTAAAAATAGATTAAAAAGGGACTAGCCAAACTCCAAGAATATAGATTCCTTGGTACTATTGAACCTAATGATCCAGATGCAATTTCTGGTTTAGGGTGCCCTAAACCATCCATTGCCACAAGCTGGGACATATTCAAAAGAAGGATTTACTCTGAATATGCCACGTTCCTTATGCTCTGTGGTTTTTTTTTATTTATTTATTTGCTATTATTATTATTATCATTATCTGCTTACTATTGGACACCCTGGGGGAAATAACAGTAACTAAACACTAACACTGAAGCGGTGCTCTCTTCATGCTCAGTGCCTCCTGGCCAGACTGGGTACAGATTCCCTCTGACCAGGAAAGCCTGCTTCTCGAACCTCCTGGGGTCATGGGCAGTCTGCTTATTGTGCTGGCAGATGTTGACAGTGGCCGGGCAATATAGGGCTTTATTAAGCTCAAGGGTACTAATGTGCTGACCTTTTTGACCTATTCATCTCTGAGACAGTCTGCAGCTTTTAACAAAAACTGGAAAGAACTAAAAATGAGGCTTCTATGCCAAGTTTCCAGAAATAGTTGGGTAGCTAGCGACATATGTAAAAATACCTGCGCTTAAAATGAGACCTTTATCCAACTTCAGGGTATCACCTACTTGCATTTTGATGATCCGAATACATTTCTAGTTATACTATCAACATTAAACTTTAAAATAATGGGGTTTACTAATATATAATTAGTTCGTGGAGGACCACATAGCTTCATTGCAAGTGAAGAAAATTATGCCTGTATGTTGTCAGTCATTTCCAAGGCAAGTTGGTCTACAAATGGACTGAAATATGCAGACTGAGGTAGTTTTTGAGCTGTTTAAAATGCCATGCCTTCTCCTCTCTACTTGAATCTATCCTGTCTCCTCAAACCCACACTTTATCACAGGAGAGTTTCAGTCAAATCCTTATATCAACCTCTCAAAGAATTATTTTTCCAATAATTTGTTTTGTGTCCAGATAATAAATAAATAAATTTATTATTTATATATTTATAAAACAGCAAGCACTAAAAGAGTCCAGATCTATTTTTAAAATGCACGTATAAGTGAGATTTTTATAATTTTTCTCCTTAACACAGTGATCTGAAAAGACAACCTTTCATTTTTCACTGAGCTGGAAATGGCATTAGCAGACAAAAAAGACCAAAGGCGTTACCTTCTTAATCTCCCTGGTCAGCATACAGCGCTCGATTCTTAGCACAGTGGAGATATCGATGTGTTCTCTTGAGATGGAATTAAGCCAAGCTGTAAAACTGTCTAGTGTTGCCAGGAAAAGAACCCAAGTGAACTTCAAGATATTGAATATCCTCTTGATGATGTTATCTAAGGGAGAGGAAAAGCAACAGAGAGGAAAAGCAACAGAGAACACAAATATCTTTCATTGTATTTCTGCTTGGAGTTCGATTCATTTTTCCTTTATTGTCTAACAATAATAACCCAGGCTGCAAGACCCTGTCATAGGAAGGAATCTTTGAAGATGGCTGGAGGCCTTTTGGCTGTCTGGGCCATTTTCCTGCCTGTATGTCTAGGCTTATCATCTGGAATCCCTTTTCCACCCCATAACTCCCTGGTGCTGCAATCTCTAGTCATATAAACAGTCCCCAATTTTAGAGAGACGCTGTGGGCACAGGTCTGCAAAATGAAACTCAAAGATTTGGGCATCTCCTGAGAGCTATTCAACATCCCCCGCTCCCATGATCTCAACAGCCGCTCAGCCAGTGTGTTGAGCTGAGCCTCTTACCTGTCTATTTACTTGTGCACGTTTCTCTCTGCACGGAGTTTGCCTTTTGTACTTGAACCTTGCTTAGCTGAGTTTGAAAGTCTAACCTGTGTAAACAGTCTTTGAATCTCTCCCAGTTTTCCAATCACCTAAACGCACCTCTTTGCATTTACTGTTTCCAAAGCCTCTCTTTTTTTAAATAGGCTACACTATGTCATCAGCGATCTCAGATCAACTAGCCCAACTAGCACAGATCATATAAATAATTTATAAAACATTACTCTTGCAGCATTTTGCCAAAGCAGTACACTCTCCCATAAGTAAGGCTTATGGATTTATACCAACAATAGTAGCTTTATTTTGCTCAATGCAGCTGTCTCAAGTTAATTTCTCATTTCAGTAGTTCCTTTAGCGTGAGCAACTGCATTTCTCACCCAAAATGCAGCACTTTCAGCTTATTTTTCTTCTACTCCCAAACATACACACCACGCTACAGTTCTTACATAGCGTTGCAGAAATGCTAAGAAATTTCTTTCCAACTAGCCAGTTCCAGAGCTAGTTGTCCCTGCTAGGTTGCAAATCCCAGAGCACTAGCTATAAAGATAAATTTTAGAGTAACCAGCCTAAGAAATAATAGAAAACTGCCAGTAATCTGCCATGCAGGGACAAAATGTTTGAAGTAGGTATTAAGGAGCCAACCCATGCATTAAAGCATGACGCATTTCACAACCTCACTTCTTAGCTGTACCACAAGATGGCACGCAGAACTTTGTGGACTGCACATTCGCTCCTGACAAAGAATGCAAAGGTGAAGCTATAATAAAGCAAAAGATTTCCTATGGAGCAACACGCACGTGTCTCTGGGTGTGCAGGCAGGGCTGTATGCACATACGTGTTGAAAGAAACTAAGGAAAAAATCCGTTAGTGGTACATTCCTGGAAAGTGGATGCTGAAATGGCAGTATGTACCATTTACCTGAGCAATGCCATGGAACTGGTCTCCTATCTCTGAACGTAAGAGCATTTAGTCCCCTTCACTTGGTCATACAATTATTTCAATAATATTTTGCCCTTTTTTCAGGCTTTTTCTATGTCATTTAGAATTAGAGATATTTTATGATTTATCATCTACTTAAATTTTATTCACTCATATTTCAATGTGCAGGTCTTGAAGCTAAGGAAATCTTGCCATTGAAAATTAAATCTAAGGCTGTTTCTACTTCAAGGAGCATTCATTTCCTTTGAATTCCAGATAATATTATGAATAGATTAAAAGAAAATGTAGCACTCATACACAAAAATATACAACATATAAATGTTCTTTCTTAATCCATGCTCTTCCTCTCTAATATATAATTTCTGCTACTGGCGTCAGGAGAATCGCAGCTCTCAGGTTAAAATTATCTTTATTATTGACCGCCACTGGCATGCCATAGTCTCACGACAGTGCTTTGCCAAGCACTTCCAGTCTAATCTGAAAGGTCATTTTTCTCTCTGGGATGGAGGTGATTTAGTATACATTTTTAATGATGCCGTAGCTGTTCTGCAGCTTTGCTATTCTCCAAAACTTTTTAAAAATAATCTTTTGGGGATCGATTACATCTAAACATCTTCAAAAGGGGAAACAAATGCCTATTTTCTGCAGAGACTGTTATTCTAACTTAAAGGGTCAAATGTAGAGAAGGCTTCTCTCTCCCTGAGAGCATGAGACAGGATTTGATCTAAGGTTAATAACGATACTAATGCTTCATTAACAATTACTGTCTAATTTTTCCAACCACCTTCTTTAGCAAATTTTACCTAGGAATGGTCAAAGTATTTCAATGAAAATATAAAGCACCTTAAATTGACTATTTCCAATATAAATTAATTATAAGCCTCCTTCTCTTTCCCTCACTCCGTGTAGCACCAACAGTATTTCCCTAGGGATGCGTTTGAGTGATTCACTTCAGTGTTTTAACACAGGGAACTTCATCGCCAGTAAGTAACAAATAAAAAAGCCCCCCAAACCCCACCAAAAAACCCCTGTAGCAATGCAACTTGTTTATTTGATACCACTGCTCTTGTGAGAAAGAAATGACATCTCCCCCACATCCTTGTAACATGTTCTACCCTGTGGCTCACTTCGGGATACAAGTCTAACTGGAACTGTGGGAACCAATTTCAAATAGAGAAGAAAAATAGCTTTTGAAGTCTCACTGAAGGTAAACCATGAGGAAGACTTACTTAAGAGTCTGTTTTCTTCTTTTGCTCCAGTTAGAAACAAAAAGCGAAGCCTAGATTTATGATCTATTACACTTCTTTGTGCGAAAACTTTCAATATGGGCAAAATCTTGCAAACTGCTGGCTTTTCTTCTGTTGTGCAGAGCATCCTTAAGTCTGATTATGAATGAGAAGGGGTAAGACTGGGAAAATCCCATTTTTTTGGAGGAGATTATTGCAGCTTGCTGAATGGGTGAGTACCAGACAAAAGCATTAAATTAACCTTGCTAAAACACACTTAAAAAACACAAGGTCTTTGTGCTAATAATAACATTTCAGACATTCAAAATCAATGGAGATTTTAATACAGGGCTGTATGCAATCAGGACTGGAAGCTAAGCTTAGGTGTAACTCGTTCTGTAAGTAAAATATATAGCAAGTGATCAAGCCTGATCCTGCAGATATGTTTACTAAAGTGTGTAGAGAATGAGTACAGTAGCTAATAGTCCAGGAGTAGAAGTTCCTATGCTCAGGACTTGTAAATCTGGCAATTGAAAATGTGAAAGTAGTTAAGAAGGTCTCACTGCGCAGTTAGAGTGGATTTTGTGGCTTTTACGCAAGCCTGGGATCACTGCAACGCTCTCTCTGTGATATGCTGCTTACGCCACCGGTCATAACTGCATTGTAACAGCTGAGAAAGCCTCTTTCTGCCTTCATACCTGGTCCATCAGATTTCTTCTTGACAGGTTCCTCTTCACTGTCTTCACAGTCCGCATCAGTACCACCTATTGAAAACAATGAGTGAAATAGTGAGTGTTACACCTATAGAAGTGCAGATGTAAATGCCGTTCAAGCTAGAAAATGCTACAGTTAGCAGTAGTGACTGGTTCCTCACCTACCACTATAGCAGAAAGCACATTTCCATTTCTAAAGGACTCAAGTGAGGGGACAACCCTGTCAGCAAAGGTGTTCATGGACGACCACCCCTCTCTTGTCATTTGCAGTGGCATTTTCTTACTAGACAGGCTGCTGAGCAAGATCATCTCTTGGTGTAAACCTAGGCAATTTCTGAGTCATGGCGCTTCCACCCTCAGCAGCCTCACCATCCGCTGACTCACACTCGAGCTCATTTCTTCAGCTTCTGCAAAGGGCAACCTGAGCAGTCCTCTGATCTTCTCCTGCCTCTGACCCAGCAAACCCAAATGAATTGAGTGGGTTGAAATGAAGCAGCAGAGTTGGTTTGAAAATACCACGTGCTTTTATTTAGGCCTGTATCAGAAGACTGACGTAGAGACGCAGGCAGAACTGAAGGACAGACAAATGGCTCTCCTTCTATCTAATATCCAATAATTGCAGCTACAGCTTCAGTGGCAGCAGTCAAATTATAAAGCTCCCTCTTTTCGATGGGTGAAGATGCCAAATGGAGGAAAAGTTCAGCTGATTCAGCCTGAATGGGCACCCCTCTTCCCCATCTATACTGACCAGAAAAGCTTCTGAATGTATTTTCTTTTCTTGTTTGAAAAAGGAGCAAAAGATGAAGAGATATGAACCACTTATAAACTGATTGTTTTCAGAAGCATGAATGATTTTACAGTGCCCGTAAAACCCTGTTAACATTTGTATGTTTTCCTTTTGCTACCTGCTGAATTCACTGTAAATTTAGGGGTTCATGGATATTTGGGTTCCTTGGTGAGTACAGCATGGAAAGTGAAAAACATTTCTTGATATTCTTCCCCATGTATCAACTCAAGCTTCTTTAGGGAACAATATAGAAATAATAAGAAAAAAAAATATGTAGCTATTTCACTGAGTTTTTCTTACAGCTCCACTTGAAATAGTTCTTCAACACAAAACGTGAGTCTGTCACATGCAAAACTTTCCCTGGGAATACACATGAATTTATCATCAAAATGAGAGACTTTAGGAAAGCCTAGAAAAACCTGGAGAGTAAGATAAACCTTTTTATGAAGTGAGGGAGTGATAGGGTAATGTCCTTGCTCTGCCTGATTCTGGACAAACACCTGGCATTTACACTTCCATATTCTGGAGACGTGCTGTTAACTACCAGGTTATTGGCTTTATAAAGTTACACCTTTCCAGGGTTATGGCTTTCTCTTGCAAGTACTCTACTTCCACAAATATTTTCATATAGCTGATGTTTTCTGCAATGTGTTGAGTCTTCCTATTTGGCAAAAGTTCTGTGAGTGTGTCTTGCAATGCCATGGAAAACACATATATCCCCTCTTCTCCTTTATCTGTCCCACTGTGCATTGTGTAGAACGAAAGGACACAGCTATGGCTGGCCTTGTCATGGGCTGGGGCAGGGAGAGACTGCCAGTGAAAGGCACGCTCATTTTTCCATTTCCTAGCCAGAACCGAGAGCACTTGCCCTCTAAAACTCAGCTGCCTTTCACAACCAGGAACAACAGGCAGTCTAGTTAACACTTCATTTTATTAAAATACAGAAGTCTACCTACCATCCCCAGATCCTTTTCGCCTTCGCTTCTCCTCCTTCCCAAAACTTTTCTTCTCTTTGCGCCTCTGTCGTAGTGCTGTTTTAGGGTCAGTAATCCAGGCCTGATAAACAAACTGGAAGGAACAAACTGATTTATTCCAAGGTTCTTCATGTTTTGAGAGTAAGCCATAGAATAAGCCACAAGCAGGACTATATAGTTTGAGTAAACGCATTCAGATCTGCAGGGGTAAGGAAATATTTTGAATCCCAAATCAAACACCTCCCCTGCAGATCTGCTGAGTTTTCATGTGCTATTTTTGCTAGCATAAAACCAAATGTGAAAACACTTGTGGGTGAACCAAGTTTCATTAGAACCCACAAAAATCCATGCTCTGAACTTTGGGAATTAATACCCTGTTGTGCATATGGCCTACTTCACCTGAATCTCTCCATTTAATTCTGTATTTCTACTTTATCATTTTACAGGCAAGATGCAGAGTAATGGAAACTTAAGAGAAAGTTCTGCAATCAACTAGCTAAAGCATCAAAAGATGTAGTGATATCTCAGTACAGGTATTTATGCTTGTGCATTTTTCACATTTTAGGTATTTTTTTCCCCTCTGCAGATCCCAGTGGAACATTTACAGCTTTGCTATCTATGCACAGTCCCAAACCTGGCAGTCAGGAATTCCTCAAATTTCATCCTGATTTTGGCAATGGCTCCCTTTGTTGCTTCAGATAAGTCACTTATGAATCCTTCTGCTACTGTTTTTCCAGTTGTAAAATGAAGACAGTAATACTTACCTATACGTAAAGGGAATTTTATGGGGCCAAATCCTGCTCACAGCACTCACTCAGATCAATAGTCTGTTGACCTGTATGACTACATGAAGCATGGAATTGGCCCAAAATATTTATAAATGCTATAGCAGTGAAAAAAAAAAGTTTTAAAAAAGTTACCCAAAAGTAACTTTTTGAATAGTTTTGCTCAAGCTGTGAAGGAAGGTTACAGAAGAAAAGCAGTAGCACTCATGTATTTTTTCCCTATACGACATGACATAAAATGTGAATAACAGAAACTAAAGTAATTGTATCTTCTCCACAACTCTTTAGGACAAAAGATGTTCTTTTGTTCCTTTTATGCTTTTCATTGAAAAATGGTAATCAATCATCTTCAGTTGGCACTGCATTGTCTTCTATTTCTAAGCAACACAGGCTGGTAACAGAGACAGGGCAGGGAAGCACACGGATGCAGGCATGAGGGTGAAAATAAAGCACAGTAACAAAACAGCTCTATTAATTCACAAGACAAACATGCAGACAATCACAACACCACATGTGTATCTCAGTGAAGCTGGAACTGCCCCTCATAGGACGGAATGGTAAAATTTCTATTTGGTTTATTTATATTTTTAAAATTTGCATACACAAATTGCTTTGGAACATTAAAAGTGATTTTTTTAAATGGTCAAACTGACTTTAAATTAATTTAAAAGGGAAAAATACCTTGTTATGTTTTGTAATGTATACAACAATGGAGAGGAAATTATTTTGGTATTGTTGATAAGAAGGTCCTCTTCCAAATCTCTCAAGGTCTGTATATTTATTTTTATATGTCTGGCTTGTTCAAAACAAGCATCACATGAGAAAATGTTTGGGATCAAAAGCACTGGTTTCTCTTTGCTTTGTAATAGGTGTTTTCTAATGAAGGTGATCTGGGCGAATGGTGATACTTAAGTGAACTAATACTGTATTACTTACTGAAAGTCAGAAACTGTCAACATCTGCTATTGAACAGTTAGCTAGCCACCATCATAGCGTGAATAAAGAAATTAGAGGTAAAAGGCAGACTTGGAAGCGGGTAGAGGATTAAAATGAAGAAAGGGCATTTGATTAATAAAGTTAATATAACCACTTATGCTGAGCAGTGGGTATTTTAAGAGCTGACTAGGTGCGTACATATGTATTACTTTACATTTTTACCACTGGACAAATTTTAAATGCAGTATCTTTTAGGCTTTGGAGCTGTTACGCTCAATGTGTAACGCTCACTCCTTACAAATATCATATTACATATATGGAGTGTAAAATGATACACAGTGCTCAAAGGTTGGAAATGCTAAATGTGTTCAAGGAGGACAAGAAAGAAGATGCACAAATCTTTTTTATGATGATGAAGGCCAGAAAAGTAGAGACCTAAAAAGGGGTTTGGAGCAGAATGTGTGTTTTACAAACCTTTTACCAGCTTTCTGAGATCAATTACCACAGTGTCCATAAGATACATGCAACTTGATGTGACCATGTTGCATAGCAGTACTAGAAGGAAATGAGAATTTGGGTCTGCATTTTCTCTCCAGGGTTGCACTTAAAAAAAGATAGACCACTTGTCTTGTGGCTTGATCACTCCAAAATGTATTGCATTTACTAGGAAGGAAACTTTGGCTGTTGTTATTTTTTTTAGTCATTCATATAAGAGGAAAAATGCAGACGAGGACAGAGGTATACATTACATCAGGAACTATGGGATGGGTCACATACTGAGCACTCACAAAATCTCAAGTACCTTTGCTGCTTTGATTAAATACTGAAGAATAGTTTTGGGTAGTTTAATGACAGACTTTGGCAAAGCTAAAATGGCTGAAGCAAATTTCCCAATAGCTCTCTATAAAGAAGGACAAAGCAAGAGCAATTAGTAGAAAACAAGAAATTATTAATAAAAAGTACCTACTGAATGATTGTATCTAGATTATTAAGAATGAATTTACATTCATAGACTCCAATATGAAAAAAGAACATTTGTGATGTTCACAATAAAATTTCAATACGATGATTCTTAACTGCCTGCATTCTCTAATAAATAACATCTCCAAGCTAACCCTTGAAGTGACTATTGGACACAATGTACGCTAAAAGAAAAGTCAACAATTAAAAATAATTTTTTAGCAGGCTCTACAACAAACAAGTTCACTTTGTTAGTATTTTTATTAAGACCATGTGCATGGTGATGGAAGGTGAATAAGGCATGATGACCAAATGATGAACAAGCTTTTCATAAACAAAAACAATTTTCTGTTCTGTACAACTCTCCTCCTACATAAAGCCATCCAACATCTTCATGTTGCACATATTGCAGAACTGGCCACCTATACAGAATGTCTGACCAGAATTTTGAAATAAAGACCAGATCCTCCATCCTCAGATTAATAGTTTCAGGACTGAGCTTTAAAAAATAAGACCATATGAACAAAAAACCCAAAACCCAGAGTAAATGAAAGAATCTTATTAGCTTCTGACCTCGAGTTTAGAACTCTTTAAAATCTCAGTGCTTGGCACCAGCACATCTGAACAAAATGTTGTCACCAATTTTTTAAAAAATCAGCAGAAACAAGAATGCAAACTTTCCTCTATACCTGCATGAAAACCAGAAAGAAAAATGATCTAGAAATTCGTGAGCCATTTTTATGGTCCAAGGTGAGTTACATGCAAAATATAAAAAAAAAATAGTGTAAACAGTAGAAAATAAAACTTACTTATCACATTATTTTTCATCTGGATTTGTTTTGCCTTTTTTAAGGTCAGGAAAAAATCTTTCCACGTCATTACTATGCGGGCAGTTTAACAAATGTAACCAGTTGGCAATGTAATGTAAGTATATAAACTAAAGGCACATTGTATCAATGAATTAAAAAATATATTTCTTCTTGTAATTCAGTAATGTTATCTGGGAAGCTTTGTTTGAAAGCTAGTGGCATAAGGAACAGAAGAGCATGGAAGCAGTTTCTTGCTCCTGCTTGGGCTGGGCTTTCAGTAATGCACCAGTTCTGCAGTGACATGAGCTTGTGTCTGAATGGGAATACTCATCCACAAAAAGCTACCCGTTTGCTTATGCTTTTAAAGTTACAGACCTGAAAAAGTTCTGTGGTATTTCTGAAAATTCTTCAACAAGTAAAACTTCAATCTTATGAAGATTAAAGCAATCCTATACGCATGAGTATTTCACTAGCTGCTTCACTCAAGTTCTTCATTTAAGCCAGTGGATTCAATACCTGATACTGTCTAACATCAACCAGTCTATGTGTAGGAACCCAGTTAGGAAACTTCAGCTATCTTTTTAAGATTACAATATCCTCTTACTTCAACACAGTCTGTCACTTAAAATGCAAACATATTAATTAACATTATCCTGAAAAAGAAAGGAGAGAAAGTGATGTGGTCTCCTTTTGTAATTTTAAATGTTAAGTTCTTTATAACCCAAGGATATCTTTCTCTGGTCCACTAGGATCAATAATAATAATTTTTTAAGTATATATTCTTTCCATGAAATGTCGTTTATTTTTGGGATCATTTCTTCATGAAATGATAATATCTACTCAAAACCAGAAAACCACTACAGCATTCTACAGCAGTGCCAGAGGCAAGTCAGCTTCCTCACTTGTCTTTATTGCAACGCAATAAAAATAAAGCTCAGATTCTTAACCTTTGTTTTTGTATTTTTGTTTTCCTCAGGCGTGAGTGAATGAAGATATGATTTCACTATAGTTCCTGTAGGAATTTGGCAATGCTTAAAACAGGCAAACTTGCATTTTAAATTGGCAAGAAATTTCTTTTCCAATACTTTTCAGGTCTACTTTAGATGCACTGGCTGCTTTAACATATGTGCCTGTGTTATGAGAAGCCTACATTTTTCCCCAGATGTCAACTATAAAGCAAATTATCATAAAGTACCTGAAATGCAGATTTTTTCCGAGGCTCTTCCTCTTCTTTTTTCTCCTCTTCCTCTTCCTCTTCACTATCCGTCTCAAACAAGTAATAATTTCCACTTCTGACCACTAAGTGAAACAAAATATTTTCTTATTTTTCTGAAAAGTTCTACTCTCAACTGCCCCAAGACCTATGAACAGCCAGCCAGTCATTTAAAAATTCATAACTAGGAGAGGTGAAAACAGAGAAGAAGCAAGAGATGAAAAAGTCTCAGGCAATTTATTTGATGTTAGTCTGCGATACTTTGGGCATGAATGGGAACTATACAAGAACTAAGGAAAACATCACCATGAGAAGAAAATGTAAAGAAAAAGCTTGAAGTATATCAAGTTACTAGGTTACATTTTTTAGAAAAAAATGGCAGTTAAGTTTAAATTAATTGGGAACTGATGGTTATTTGAGGGAGTGAAAAAAGCCCAGCAGGTAAGTAAAGGAATTTACATAAACAGTACCACTGGACAAAAAATACAGAACTTCTCTTTAAAATGCTGAGGCATCCTTTAAACTATGGAATGGGATGGTATTAGTTAAAGCTTTCTTCAAACATTTAAGCTTTGATGAGTTAATGGAAAACCTTGGTTTGTTTAAAACAAATCACTTGCATTCTATTAATGTGATTGCAAATGAGTTTCAATTTTTTGCCCATGGATTCAGAAAGATTCTGAAACCTTGATACAGTAAAGATGCACAGTGAATAAGCTAGGCCTTATATCCTTGAACAGAAGCAATGTTTTTATTTCTCAGATGGTAACAGGCCTACATGAACGAACAAGGGAAACAAAAGAAATGAAAAATAAGGTAATGAGCAAGAGAAAAATCAAAATCACAGCATTACATTCAGCACTGAAAACTGATAAATAATTTCCACATTTAAGCTGAAATATTTAAAGTAACAGTTACTTAGATGAAATGTCACACAATCTGGATATATGGAGCAATACATATTTATATTGAAAATTATATTTAACCCTCATTATAGGTTTCTGGAAAAGTAACAATTGCTTTAATTCAATCATACCTTGAATTCTACACAGATCCTCTGTGCACAGATGACCACACATAACCACTGTAGAAACCTCAGGGTAAGCACACTGTGAAATTTGCCAGAACTCTATTGGATCATAACTTCAGCATCTAAAACTCCCTCACAGAGGGAATTTTGTGCCTCATGTGCCTAGTTATGACTTTTAACATCAATGAACGCCCTGCAGAGCGACAGAGAGTCCACTTCAGCAGTTCTAATTGCTGAACTGAAGTGAAAAGAAAGTTTGGGAATTTCTTGGATCAAGCAAATTAATTATTTGGTACTGGGCCTTCTAAGAATGCCCATTTAAAATGCATTAAAGAGATGAATGTATTTTAAGAGCCAGTAGTCTGCAGTTCTCTTTCATAAAAACATATCTTATAATCAGCAACAGAAATTGTCCACATAGAAAACCAGCAGGATAAGGTCTGACATCTAGGGGAAATTTCTACTGCAGTGCATCACCCGGTCAGACTTGGAACACCTGAGCTGACAGAAAACAAATCTACAGTGATCTCCCTCCAAAATTTTTAGGTTAAAGTGTATCTGAATGGACACTATAAAGTAGCAGTTACATCTCTTTTACAACTAAAGAGGGAGGTATGATTGAAAAGCAATAATGCATTCTTGCACACATCAAAATGGAATGAGAAGTGTCTTAGTCACCTACAGGAATTAGTAAAGAGACCAGATTTTACTAGTAAGATAATTCATGGCCAGACTGGACTTGGGGGCCCCCTCTCCTACTACAAAATGTGACTTTCTCCTACTGAGAAAAGGGACTTGCAGGCTTTCCTTGTGGAATGAGGTGGAGAAGCCATCATCTGCCTGTGCCCAGAGGGAAAGAGGTTCCCAGGACAGCTGTGAGCACCATCTTTTGCACTCCATCAGATATAACTCTGTGCCCCAGGAGAAGATGAAGACCTCAAAGCATGTGGCCCTAACTTCTGCTGATCTTTGTGGGGCTCCATACGTAATCCACAAGCGCAGGAGGAACCATACCTCCCTGCAAGGGAGAGCATGAGTGAGCGTCAATGAGGAAATCCTCACTGATGTTTCCGATCTGTTCTACTCAGATCCAAATTCATGACTGTGTTTTAATTCCTATGATATGCAAAATGAGGTATTTTTCTGCAGAATAAAATTATAACAAGTTGTATAAAAACAACAATAAAAATCTAAATTAAGCATCAGGATCAGCACAAAACTTTGAGCTTCAGCGACCTCAATATATACATATGTATATACAGCCACAAACCCATTTACAGAAACAGCCATGTGCAGCAGAATGCTGCAGAGTTATAGCACAGTGTTTCAAAAAGAATAGATGGGGAATATCAGTCTATTTCCAGTTTGTATGCCTGTGAACACCTACTGTAAGTGCCATGGTTCAGTGAGTGTGGACTCAAGCCACATGGCAGGCAACCACTGTTTGCAGGATCAGAGTCTGTGATGTTTCCCACAAGGTTTTGCATTATTGCAGTAAATAATTTCAAGAATGCTCACTGTTTAAATACCAAAATGCAAGTTCTACCTAAGAACATTAAATAATGAGGGTGAAATAAGTAAAAGCCAAAGTCAATGTCTCTCTTTGAGCAGTTCTTCTTATTAGAAACCAGTGGTGAATAAACAAGAGACCATATCCCATTTCTTCAAAATCACTGTAGCTTGAAATTCTACCATAAAACTCGCAAATTATAGTTTTGATCTGTTTTGTTATTGTTCTTAACGAAACTACAGGGCAAGAAGTTTATTTTCATAAGACTTTTGAAAAGGGATAGGTCTCTCTAAAGTGGCAGTGTGCCCTTTAGAAAAAATAAAAATAGAGGCACAGTTTACTTGTGACTTGATAGAAATAAGCATACGACATCCTGTTAAATGCTGTTGGCAAATATATATGCTGGAGTTATAAATAAAACACATAGCTAAATGAAGCAGTATGTAGATGTGTAAAAGTATTACTTGGGGTAACTCTCTTAAACTAAATGACCAGGTACAATATAGGCATTCATATTTAACTCTGATCAGTGCTATACACTTGAATATTTTTTAAATCTTCACAGTTTACTAAATAGGTCATGTCTGATATCCTTCAACAAATATCCAGTAGGAGGATATCTGATTTGAGATTGCAGTCTACTCAGTTTTCTTGTTTTACCCAATCCACAATGTAGGGAAGAACTCTATCGTATGCCTGGACTGGGCTACAAACAAATAAAATATCATAATGCAACAATGATATGAGTGATACAGGATAACAATTTCTTGTGCACAAGGCTGAACATATTTTTGCTCTCAAATAAACACAAAAAAATTGAAATAACAAAACAACTGGCATCAGCAGTACATTAAAGTATGATTGGAGATATTCAGCTCAGCTCTACACAGCCTAGTCCTGGGAATAGTCTTGTTGCCTTACTGCGGTACTCAGATTTCTACAGCTGACAGTAGAATGACTGATGAACCATTAAAAAAGATGTATGATGTGTGTATATGAAAAAGAAATTATGACTAATCTTAGAATGCATTGGCAAACCTTCACCTTCACATTTTTAAATACACTGTGCTTTGCAGCAGTGGGGAGTTGAGACTTTTGAGGCCAAAATAGATTCTTTTTGGCACATGCTTATCTGATTTGATATTTTTCTAAGAATGCCCAAAGTATCGTGAGCTAGCTATGCTTCTAACACACAGAAGTTCAAAATACGGTTAAACTCAGTCCTTGAAGATTTGGAAGTAGAAATCATTTGTTGAATAAAACAGGCCTTCTATCAAGTCACAATCATAAAATCAGGCATAAAACAAACAGGTCATGGGAATGCCTTCATTCTGGTCAAGGATATAAGGGTTAAATCCACATATTTGTAAGATGATTGAGAAAACCTACTGGAAGCATGATCAACCCAAGGCCGCCACCACAGCTTTTTTTTGCCCTTGGCTTTCTCTTTGTCTGCTTCTCCTAAAATAAAATATGTCCAAATATTAATTTTACAAAATGAGAAACATGTTTCTTACACTGATTAATAATTTTTAATTTCTCTCAAAAGAGCTAAAATTTCATGAGCACATCTGATGTCAGATCTACTGAATACATTCAATATTAAAATCATTCAGAAGCATGACCACTAAGCAGAAATACTCTGGTTTATGCAGCAGTTAAAACAGCATTCTACTCTAAAACTAAAGCTAAAAAGTTCAGGTTTATGTTTTAAAACATACAGTCACAGCTGACCGTAATTTCAAGAAGAAAATACTTTCCCTCCTCTCAAATCCCCTTATGTTTCAGGCTCCAAAAATTTTAAATCCAGTAAGTGCTTATCCCAAGTCAGTGCTAGAAATGTGGCACTAGAGAGGTATCATTTTATCTGTTTCTGTGTTTTAAACAACATTTGAAAGTATACAGACATTTCAGTGACTGAAAAAACCTCACAGCATCCAGAAAACGTTGCTGGAAAAATGTGGATGTAACTATTTGTAACACTGTGGTTTATAGATAATGACTTTGTTCAAAACAATCCTCTGCCCTATTCAGCTCTTTGCCAACAGCCTAAAGTTAACCAAAAGTAACCTTGAAGCAAACCATTTTCTCTAAACCTTCTTGCAGTACAAATTCCCAGATTTTTTTTGGCTGAATCAAGCCCCAAACTGATACTCAGCTAACTGATCTTGTTACATGCTGACAGTTTTGAAGAACAATTTATCACTTGTCCTACTATTAGGTCTATTAGGTCCTTAGTGCTCAACTGCAATTACAGAACAATAGCTAATGGTACCTTCGTCATCTTCTTCAGAAACCTTCCGAATCTCCGGCCCCTCCGTGGACTCCTGGGTCATGCTTAGCATCCTCTCTTTACCCTTTTTGTATTTTTGCTGCCTGGCTTTGATGCGATCCATTCTAGCAAAAGGAAGAATCTTATTAGATTCATGTCTTCACCCTTTTTGACCCACCCTGAAAAACAAGTGTTAAACACATCCATTTCTCTCTCTCTCTCTCTCCCCCCCCCCCCCCCCAACATTTCTAAATGAAATATCCATTCCACTTTGTCAATCCTGCCCTTAAACATATGGAGTTAAATGGCTCTGAAGGAGCTGGCTGGAAGCATCGAGCCTAGACGTTCGCTCACTGGTCAGTGAGAGATGGGTTGCCTGCTATCACATGACTGTTTTACCTACTCCCCCTAAACTACCTTATTATCATTTAAGAATTAAAGAATTGCTGTCAGGGGCTACAACACAGAAAATGAAGCTCTGAGAAAAAAGGACTTCTGCCTAATGCAGTGGTTTTCCTGAAACTTCCCACTCTGAACCAGGGATGTGGCTGTTCCTGCACTATTTGTGCTACATTTCATCCCTTAAGCTCTCATTTGTTCCCCATATCTGGAAATACAGAAGACTTGAACTGGTTCAGCTTTGTCCAGATGTAGGCCAGTCTTTGATTCTTCTTGCAATCCTGTAAAGTTAGCACAATCTGGTCTTTTAAGACTTCTATGTTTTCACCGTTTGAAGAAAGGTAGTAGAAAAAAAAATGAAATCAACAGGAATAAGTTCTTTCAATACAACTGGATTAGAAGCAAATGATTCACTAGTTTCAGTGATCAAAATACACTTAAATACTTTTATTAATCTGTCCATTTCTTAGGGAAGAACCACGCACTAGAGGGGGAAAAACTCTTTCATCTCAGCTAGTTGCTATTATTCAGTAGATGATTAGATTTCTTTCCCTATCATTCATCTGCTGCTGAAGTTATGCTATGTCAGTCAGGACAACTTGGTTGTTCAAAACTTCTGGCCGTGCTGACGGTTCTCTTCATCCTAACCAGCCCAAACTGTATGAAGTACTGATGCACATTATTGAATGCAATAAAACAAGCACCCTCTATTGTTGAAGTCAGACATCCTGCAAATATAAACCAGTAATTTTTAGAGAAACATAGATTAGCTTTGGTGTTTTTGCAAGCAGTATCATCTTCTTGACCTTAAACTCCGCAGAATTAGCAGAAAAGAATGACGTTCAGGACAGCCACATCCTGTCAATTGGGATAAGATTGATTCAAGTGCAGGACAGCACCAGCAACAGCCCAGTACATCATCTGGTGGGAAACCCCAGGCATGCAGGTAAGGAGCACGGTCCCTGCAGCCTTCTGATGTTTCTTCAGTTTTGCAGGTGTGAAAGAAGCTGTCAGGAGTGGGCTTTGACATCTGGTTAGGAAGCAGTTACGGCTTTTCATGCATGGTGGCGGAGGAGCTTTGAAAGCTTTTTGCATTTATAAAAGAAGCATGCTGGCTGCACCTAACAGAAAGCAGAGTGGCTTACTGGCTGTATAAAGAGGAAGGATCTCCAGGCCAGTTAAGCTGAATGCAAATATTTTCAGTGTAGTCAAACATATATATTTTGCACTCAAACACTAGAGGAGGAATCACAAATGAGACGGAAGCAACAGGCATCCAGCAAATTTTACCAGGAATACATATATACAGAACAAAATCCTAATAATGGTAAAGTCAATAAGAATATTGTCAACCATTGCAGCAGGGCCAGGATGTTACTCAGCTTCCTTAGCCCATAGTGATTTCAGGCTATTTAGGTGGGTTTTAACTACAGCTTCCCTATCCAGGCCCCTTCCCGTTGTAATTTCTGGGTTTTTTTTTAACCCAGTTCCTGTGTCAGTCTCCTATTTTCTAACCATCTAGGCTTGGACCTTCAAGTGAGACAGGGTTAATGTGGCACTTCTGATTAGTAATCTGCCTACCCTTTTCATGAGTTTCATAGGGGATTTGCATTTGACTGCCATACTCTTCTGAGAGATGGGGAAAGACACATTAAGAGGACAGCAATTAGTGGAAGGAAAGAAAGAAGAGAAAAAAGATTTTTTCCCCCATATTTCATCTGCATTGCATGCATTCATACTACACGAAATAGGATAACCCAAAACTACAATTGAGCTGGACCTGTAACAGAGAAAAAATATAGCACAGATACAGATCATCTCTTAAAGAGAAGACTATATGGTCATGTTGCTGTGATACTCAGGTGTGGAACAGTTAAAAGCTGATCTTCTTAACCTGTCATCATTGGATTTCTAAGGTTTAGAAGAACCTTCAGAATAAGCAGGAGGGTTCACATCTCCTCTCTTGATTTATAGGAAACATCTGTTTCCATTACAATTTCAGGCTCACCAAGGAGCAGGTAAGCCAGTACATTCCGCTGATTCTTCATGTTAAGCTCCCAACCTTTGGTCCTAGAAATGTAATTCTATGTTTAAATGAAAGGTTAGATTCTGCAGTATGTAGTCTTTTTGGAAAAGATGACTCTAAAACTACATAATATTGGAATACCTAAGATCTCTGAATGCCCAGAGAGCAATTTTTGTAATTGCAAAATCATACTTCAAAATCTAATCAGCATTTTTATAAAAGAAGGTGTTAGATAGATAAATACCAACAATCAGCGAAATACATGCATATGTATGTGTGTGTATATATATATGTATATAAAAAGCCATTAAATACATACTGTCTTTTCAGTTGATCCATTGATTTTTTTTCCTCTTCAATTCTTGCCTTTACAGCCTTGACAATTGTAGCCTGGAAAAGCTCAGCACCCCTACAGCAGAAATGGGGGCAGAAGAAAGGAAAAAAAGAGAGGAAACATGAAATGTTTCTAAGTTTCCCTTATGCCAGCTGATCACAGAGAACTCTGTGTTCCCTCTGTACACAACCTCATCTGCATAAAACAAAACTAATCCAAGGTCTGAAAGAAATAATCAATTACTCCAGAATACTAATCTGTTTACAGTCAATCATTTCAAGATCTGGGGCCAAATGTTGTGATCCCTACTCAGCCTGTAAGTTCCTCTAGCAGCTGTTCAAGGAATTCAGTTTCCAGTCCTCAAGAACACAGAACACGGGTGAGTTCAAGGCTGAGCTAGGACTTCTTGCACACCTCCAGGATTTGGTCTTTATAGTCATTTCAGTGTTATAATCACCTTGTCCCTCCACCTCAGCCCCCTGGAAGTGGTGAGCAAAGTCCAGCTTTATCTAGGGCCATGATGAGCATAGCTTCAGCTTCACTTTTACTCTCTGAACACTACAGTGCTTTCAATCTGATGACACAAATCCTTGAGCAAGTTTCTGGTGTGCCAAAAGAATATGGCATTTAACTCCATTTCATTAGAAATGTAATTGACTCATTGATTTGGATGTCCAGATCACATCTTAGCCATTCTTCATTATTCACTCATCAGCTCTTGAAGACTCTCAAAGAGTCTCAAAGTCTCAAAGAAGTAGCATAGATTTAAGGCCTTTCTTTTGTCAGGAATTCGGTAAGAACAGCTATAGTTTCAGAAGTCTACTTCTAATTAATTTTTCAACCATGTTTTCTGTGAGATTAATGATTCTTCCATGTAATACACAGACAACCACAACTACATTTTTTAAAAGGAATACAATGAAGACTGGCAATCATTACTGTCCCAAAGTATGGCAAAATACAACAAAGACAGACATGTTCTCCTTAGCAACTTGATCACTCCTAAATTCTTATGGACTATTGAAAACTGTTGCTGGATCCTCATTGCTATTGTTTGAATCACAATTTAATCTTATTTAGGTGAGGAATTTGTATTTCACAATATTAACTTTAACTAGAAGACAGGCTCAGACCATTCTGTCTGAATCCAAACCTGACCTTCTCCATTGTCCATGTAAATTCAAAGCTTGGATTTTAGCAAGGCAAGCAGCTAGCTAAAAAAGTTAATTACATCACTATATTTATATTACCCTCCTTCCTGTAATATCTGAGCATTTCCTGGTCATTAATACATTTATCTTTAAAAAACTCCTGACACAGGCCAGTATGTCTCGACTTCTGCTGCCAGGGAACTCAAGCCTGGGTGGGTTCAGTAACTTACCAAAAGACACAAAGCTGGAAGTAGGAACCAAACATGTTTCTTTCAACCCAGCCCAGTGCCATTTACGTGAGCCTGCTCTTTCCTTCTGGATGCAAACTTTCCAATTTAGGAGGCATTTTGATACTCATGATTTTGCTTTGTGCTATTTTCACTGTGAACACAGCGTACAAAAAAGCTACAAAAAGGCAGTATCCAGCAATCTTGGGCAGCAGCAGTGAAATCCACTCCAGAGCAAAAGTCTGGGAGAGGCAATATGGGTTGGAGGTACAGATCTTTTGGTAGCCCTGTTTACAGTGGTGAATTTTGTTCAGTATGGGTAGCTAAACATGTCCCCTTTTTAAAGTAATCCCTGGAGGGGGAAGAGAAGGAAGATAAAACATACTTCCTTTCAGGACATGCAAGCCAAATTTTGCCCTCAAACCCAGACAGAAATCGATATTCATATGTTTTACAGGGAAAAAAAATGCCACAATACATTTAATCCAATATTGACAAAAATAATTCCTTAGAAATCTTACTGAAATTAAAACCAGAATTTCATTCCCAATCTGCCTTCTTATTAAAAAACAGAAGAATGGTTGCGCTAGTGATAGCTATGAGTGGCTGCTTGTGGAAAAGTATAAGTAACAGGCCCAAAGAGGGTGATACTTCCTTGCCACACCTACTCAGTGTTCAGTGATGTGACACTTCCCAAGTGTCTTCCCGATGGTCTTCCTGAGCCAGATGTCATAACTTTCCTGTATTTTTCCTCATGCGACATTTTTGGAGTCATGACTTCTAAGGCCCATTGTCTCAAACAGGCTCTGATAGCAGCGTGTTTTCTTTCCAAAGCTTAGAAACTCTGGCATTCTCTCTCACACATATTGAAGTTGAGAGAATTCTGCAGCACACGTCAACTTTCACAGCTTTTAATAAAGGCTATGAGAGCAGCAGATGGTGTTTGGTAGGAAAGATGGCTTAATTTCTGTCAGATTCTCAATTAATTTGTTTCTTCATGTGTGCTTTGTCAGAGTTGGGATTTGCAATTATGAATTTAGCATGTATTGTTTAAACCAATGTTAAATACCAGGACTCTTTTGGTACTACCTATTATAAACAAATAAGTACCATAGCCATGAAAGACTTGAGCTGTTTAATTTCATTTTTTAAAACTTTATGTTACCTTGATGCTAGGATCTGAGAAGCTTTTATATCTGCAACCACATGCAGAAAGTAGTAACTCATGAAGACTCTTCTTTGCAGCAGTAGGAAAGCAAAACATATACTGTCCCAGATGATTCCTGCTTCTCCACTGGGCAGTTTACAATCTAGATTGTTGGTTGCTGGAAAAATACACCATCAGGACTGTTGTATTAAGTATTCTTTTGTAATGTTTAATCAATTAAATAATCTTAGCCTTTAAAATTATTTGAATTGAGGTCTTTTAATTAGATGTTTCTTAAGAAAACTGACATGCATTTCCATTTGAAGTACACCATATTTTCTTTTACATCAAACTAGAAAGCTTCCAACAATGTGATATCCCATGAAAACTGACAATTCACCAAAAGTGAACCATTTGCAAACAAATTCACCCTATCCTAATAAGAACTTTAAAACAAAGATTGGGAAAAAAGTATTTTTTGTTAGCCTGAAATATTTGATTTCAGTATTTTCTGAAATGGTATGTTTCAATTTTTTTTTCATTTCAAAGTGACTTTTTGTCTCATTTTTCTATTAAGAACACAATCAACACAGAAAAGAAGTGTTTTATTTTTGTCAAAATAATTCTTTGACTGCCACCACCTAATATTTTTATTTTTCCTCTCCACAACTCAGTTCAATGTTTCTTTCCATTGCATAAGAGAAAAAATATTTGAAACCACAAAACTGCTTCCTTTGGGGTAGGAGGAGACAGGCAGAGAGGAAATCCCATTCCTCCTACTTCTAGATTTTGGCTTGGGCTATTTCTTCCTTTCTTTCTTTCTTTATTCTCTAAATGACAGTTCTCTTGGGGATATTAAAAAATTAAAACTGGGTTTTGTGGAGCTAGACTATAAACTAAATGGCCTATGCTGTCCTATAGAAGGGAGTAGAAGGACTCAAGGGACAGACTCTGGCTCAAAGCTGGCTTTACAATCAAGCAAGCCAGTCTAATAGGTCTGGAAGGTCAAGCTCCAAGAGCTTCAAAGCCTGCTGTGACCATCCCCTGGGGAGTCAGAAACCTGTGTCAAAGTTTCTGTTGCTGCTCAAAAAGTTTTGGATAATACAAGAACTACTGGGCACCATTTATCTTGTGAATTTGCATCTTCATATTTCCTTTCTTTTCCCCTACTTCCCACTTATCTATTAGGATCAGACATGAAGACAGGAATTTTTTGCTGCAGACTCACTAGGATGACACAGTTCTTTAAATTCAGCAAAAAACACTGAAAAAAAAATCAGGTGTTTTCAAGCCGTCAATCCAGGGTGTCAGGAGAAAGTGGAGCCAAAGTAATAGCTTGCTGAGAGGTGAAGTGTCTTGCTTTCCATACTTCATTCCTCTCTTCTCTCACCTCCATCTATATATACTACCCACTCCCTCCCTGTTATCACCACAAACATGCAAATAATCACAAAAAAAAAAAAATTGCCTAAACTCACTATGCCTGCAAAATATTACCACTCGTGCTGGCTTAGCCTCTTGCCATTTCAATGAGCTGAACTGGTTTACTCTTTGAGCAACTGAACGTAAGGCCTGGCACACAGGGAGGAGTGGGAGTCTGCAGCTGGGAAAAGGCGCCCTCTCCTTGCAGTGATGGTGAGCTGACATTTTAGCTCAAGTTGTCCAGTAAAACCATACCCTCAAGTATCACATCACCTGCATATACAGGGGAACTATGCTAAGCGCTGGTATCACCAAATTGTTCATTTACAGCAAACGCTGGTTGTGGGTATGTGCGTGGGGGTGTTGATAGTTCTTTCAGTACATGTCTCTCCTTTGGTTCTATGAAATAGTTTCAATGTTCTTTCTTGCTAGTCAATATAGGACCAAGCTCTATCAACTGAACTTGCAGGTATGATATTTTCACAAGGTAGTATTTCAGGAGGGGGCACAACTTAATTAGCATAGAATCATAGAATACCAGGTTGGAAGGGACCTCAAGGATCACCTGGTCCAACCTTTCAACCTTATGGTAGAAGATTCTGAAGGTGATTCCTTATAGAAAATTACAAAAGAAAATGAGCTATACTTACGAATACGGTAGCCTTTAACTGTACAAGCCAGGCTAAATGCCTGAATCAACCAGCAACTATTCTTAATTAATGATTCAATGTAGCCACATGCTCCTATCTGGAAAGTAAAAGAACAGTTTTGTATAACAAAACATAGCTGAAATAAAGATAAGAAAAATATCGCACCTCTTTACATTACATGAGAATATTGTCACTGCCATTGGCTGTATTATATCTCATTAGTAAAACAGAGATTAGAAGAAAGAGTGTCTTTACCAGTGACACCCATCACTTTCAAATAGCAAGAATTTGTTCTTTTGATTATCAGTGAGATAGGAGGTATGTGGGTTTTGTTTGTGTTTTTGCAGAGAAAGTGATATGTCTGGCACATGATGCAATGAGACAGCTAAGTAACTTTTATAAATCACTGACTTAATCTTGCAAACATACATGGACAAGCTTAACACACGCATAGCTCCACTGAATTCCCAAGCATAAAATGAAGCACATATGTAAGCATTTAGAACATTTGCAAATTCAAACCACCCATAAATCAATTTTATTTCAGTACAGTGACTTATATAAATGTAAAAAGAAAAATGTCTGCTCTTTTCAGTCCAGCACTAAAAATGTTCAAAGCTAAAAAGCAATTGCCAGGAATAAATCTACATTTATCTTTCAAAAAGATTTAAATTACTGGCTTCTCTCAATCATCTATCAGTGCCACTGCAAGAATCCACTCTAAAGAGTTAATTAATGTAAGAAAACCTTTAATATTTTGCAGAAGAATTTGACATTTAATTATCAAATAGATCTGTTTTCACCTGTATTTCACGCTAGCTCTAAAGGAAATGGGAATGCAGTTTGTAATTTTGTAGTCAACTTCACTAATTACATTACATCACACAATAACTGCATCTAGTACTAGGCTTGAAAATTCTAGCTTTAAATAAAAGGTTTAATTAAACGTGCACTATTTATCAATGATATGACTAATCTTGCTCTTCTTACTTGTTTCTCACTCCACTGAGATTTTCACAAGACTTCTAAGGAGAGACTTTACTAGGCAAAGAAACCAGAACCTGGCCCTTTGAAAATAGCTTGTGAGCTTTCACAGAGCCCGACTGAACACAAGTGTGCACATTTTCCTATAATGTATATGCATTACCATTCCCTGGATATGGGAATGCAGTTTCTGAATTAAAATGGAGCCTGCTTTGTGCTTGCAGAAGGCTGTGGTCCTGAAAAAGGATTTTTAATGACCGCTCAACGCACTGTGCACACTTCCAATGAAACCACGGAAGTGCTCAGGGCAGAGGAAAGGCAGCAACAACTTACCGAGAGGATGTTCTTCATTGTGATCACAAAGATGTTGTAGGCAATCAGCCAGTCCCAGTAACGCAGAATGCTCCTGATGGGCTTCAGCAACAGATCTCCACCAAAGAGAAGGAAATAAAAGCAGGCTACCAAGTAGCCCATGCAGAATATGCTGATCCTTGTGGTTCCCGTTATGAAGATTATAGTAAGCACAAACCAGAAGAGGTAACTAAATATTATCACCTTATACATGTCTAAGTAGGACCTGGAAGTAAAAGAAGGAGAAAAAGTTACCGTTTTCTGAGGGCAATTCTACCTTTCCTCTACCTGTGCTACTAGCCGACACTTATGCCTAAGGTCTACTGAGTGTTCTCATCCCATTTCAGCATTTGGGTACCTGCTTAAGACTAACACCAAGGTCAGTGGGTCTGGCTGGCTCATGTACTCAATTCTAGCACATTCTCAAGTGCATAAGCACCTTGGTACACCCTGTCAGGGCATTTTGCATCACGCGGGATCAAGTTTTGTATCAACATGGAAGGGGGAAAAAACATGCACTCACCAAAGTTCATGATAGAGTGATATTATCTGGCAATGCCACATATGCAATTTAAAAGCTATCTGAGATCATCTTTTAAGATGTCTGAGCAATACTATAGCAAATGTATCTTCAAAAGCCAGCTACAGTACTCCACTGCAAACAATTCTGTATTTACTGATGACTACTAGGGAATTCAGTCTGGTTAAAAGCCTAGTTTTCAAAGGCAACTGCTAAAAATATCTTTCTCCAGTGGAGATCAACTGTAAAAGTTTTGAGGGGTAAAAGGTTTCTACAGAATGTAAATGTGATAGAATTTACTGAAACGTTTGCCAGGAAGCTACGAGACAGAGCTATCTGAAATCAGCCTGGCCCACAGTGGGAAAGAGTGAGAAACAATTTGGTATTTTCAGATTCCTTAAAATCTTGACTTAATATTGACTCAGTGAGCTTTCAAACAAGAATATCTGCCAAAGGCAATACTGAATACTACTTACAGCTAAACACTGCAAAACCAATTAATTCTTATTTTCCCCCTGTTTAGTGTTTTGATTCCAGATGTAACTGTGTTTTCAGGGTCTGTTCACCCAGGCTGTGAAACTAGATTTGTCAGGAAACCAGGCAGAGAGACAGCACTACGGGAGTACACATATACCTAAGCCAAACCATGTAAGGAGTAAATGAACTAAATGCACTCTATGAAGCCACATAAAAAGGCCCCTGCTGCTTGATGTTCTCAGGCTCAGAACTTTCTAGGACTATGTATTTATAATCCTACATTTATAGGCCTGTATTATACATTTTACTTGCCGAAGCCAACCAGAGAGTCATTTAATGAAAGGTAATGAGAAAGCCCCTTTATGTTTATTTCCCACAAACAATTAAGAAATTTGTGGAGTATTGCCTGCCAAATCTAAAAATGTCATGACTTTAGAGATGCTACTGGGTTTTGGGTGATAGAACATTAACAAAGAATCTATACACACTGGCAAAATAAAGAAGCTGAAGACATCAGTTGAACAGGTCTTCACTAACTTAATATGCACTGGAAATGGTGCTCTCACTGTTTCTCCAGAAGAAACGACCATAATAACTGTGTTCCTTTAATAACTATTGATGTGTGGGATGGCTAGGAAGAGATCACCTTCCTGCTACTGCTCTAACAATTGCAATATTTCAAAAATCTTGTCCTCTGCTACCAACAAAATGCATCAGCATCTTTTGAGAAGAGCCCAAAATGGAACTGAATTGATCAAACAAACAAGAGTATCTTAATACTCTTCAATAAAAATGGACTCTGACTCTTAAAGACAACTGGACCTGGCTGGATCCAAACTTTTCAACATACACACATGGCATTTGGTTGAGTCACAGTCCAACAGCAGATATCACTCTCAGATTAAAACTTCCAGAAATTAGAGAGAATATAAAAAGGAAGAGAATAATTTAGCTATTTTTTCACTATAATGTTAACCATTTGCTACATTTCAGCAGTCATCTAAAATATTAGATACAACTGTTCTTCTCAGTTTCAAAATCTACATTAAATATAATAGCATTGGACATCTCTAAAACAACAAAACAGGATGTAAAGAAAAGCTTCTCAAAAGTCAGGAGGCAATACAACTGCATCAAGTGACAAATGATGTAGTTCTTAGAGATGGAAATCTTTCTGATTTTTAAAACTATGCAGTTACAAGCAAGCTCAATCATAAAAATGGCTCCCAAGAATTCACCTTGAAGTGGACATCTTACCAAATGGTGTTTGAACAAGTCATCCAAGACACATCTAACCAATGAATATCACCAGCCATCCCAGGTACCTCTGTGCTGGCCCAAGAAAAATGCCACACTGAACACAATGGACAGAAATACATCTGAGCAGTCTCAGGTAGGTAAAATATTCCTGAAACCACACTTCTTTCATTTGCAATATGCAAAAACTCCTTCTCTGTTACAGTGTGGAGTCACACATCCCCCTAATTTTCATTAATTGTTTATAATGATATAGGTAGGTCAAGTGCCGTAAGAGCAGGAACAAAGACTTGTGTTGGGGGGGCTGTCCTCAACATACTGCCTCTCAACTCACTTGACACATTCTCAGATGCAAATCTTTAAATTCTGCCTCAAACCCCAGAAAGTTAGGAAATGAGGTGTTTCAGTTCCTTGCTCTGGAGATTATAACACAACAGTGGGAGACTGAAGCACAAAGCCACCCCCACAGTTAAAAAGACCCTACACAAACACAGGACAGTAAGGGTGCTTACCCTCTATTTGAAAACTTCTTCACAGACAGCAGAAAATGCTTAGTCTTGGACAGCATATACCATAATTTTATGCTTTCACTGCAGACCACACAGATCATTAGTTTAATGCCATGTAAACCTTCCAAACCTCATCTTCTAAGTGGTCTTTAAATCCACATCCAGTCACAGAGATGAGAGGCCACCCTCAGGATGTGGTATTTGACAATACACCTAGGAAATCTGAGCAGCTGCTTCCCAAGGGGACAGTCCCACTCCCCTTCATCCCCTCAGCATCGTGTTCCAGCCCCTTCTTTGGCTTTGGCTCTTTGAATTGGTTTCAAGAAGCAAATTTGCAAAAGTGTATTTATTTTGGGGAGAGGACAGAAGGAAGGGATACTTTTCTGCCCATTCAGCCTACGAACCAACTCACTGCTGGTGTGATGAATACAAAGGTGGGAGAGTGTGTAGCTGGGGGTCAGGAATACAGACACACATCTGAGGAAGATTAGCCACTACACCAGTATACCAAGAGCATCAAACTATGGCTTTTGGTAGCATGATAACCTCTGAATGAGATATTACACAGAAGAAACCTGAAAGATGAATGAAAAATAAAACATGCTGATCTGCCAACTGTGTCATTAGCAGAACCCACTGATACTCTGGATAGCATTTTGGAAAAATTTACCGTATCACTTTGCTCAAAACCAAGGAAGACAAAGTCTGAAGTTCATTCCACCCATCCATCAAAGCTATTGTAACCTCAGATGGCTCTCCATATCAAATGATCTGCTTTTCTTTATTAAAGCTTTATTTGTCTTATCATGATTGCTTCAATATTTTATTTCCACAGGAATTAATTTTTAACTGTAATACAATCCAGCCTGCTGCAAAAAACTTGCTCTAGGTGTAGTTGTGTTCCCAGCATGCTTAGTGACGTGTTTGGCTGTGGCCAGTCTAGTGTCCCGACCTCTGCCTGCAGGCACTGAGGTGCTGATGCTGCAGCTGACAACCCCTTTGAGGAAAGGTGTTTGTCCTCAGCCAGCGCTTTGAAGTTTAGGGAAAGAACACACTTCTGCTTACACACTGATGAGAGAATATTGTGCTGTTGCACTGACTGATACAGCTCAATGCTTCTTCATGCTGGAGGAGCTGCTGTTATGTAGCTTCATTGCCTTCCCTTATCAGCCACCTGTGTTGCTCTGACTGTGGCTCGCCATCTCCATATAGCCCCTGGGCTCTTCCTGCAGCCCTCTTCCGATGACTACCCTCTCCCTCTCCTCCAGGCATGTTATCCCTATATATATATATACACACACGCATTCTGCAAGCTACCTCTACTCCTCACATTTCTTCTTTCTTTTCCCTCTTCCTTATCTCCTGTTCCTTACTTTCTTAGCAGCCTGTGTGACCCTGCGTCATAGTCTTTTCCCCCTTCTAATCCCGACATTGCTAATTTCTCACCAAGCCTCCATGCCCAAAGTGTTTCCCTGTAGCTCCATTTCAGTCTTCAGAAGGCAGCTTCATTGATTTTCCCTTTGCCAATAGCTACATCAAAGCTTCTGAAAATTAGCTTCTTTATTTCAATGGACTTCTTCAAATTTAGTGTCGTGGATCCCAGTGTCTTAGTCCCTTCTATTTTCATCAGGACCCCTCCCAGGACTGATATTCTCTTACTTTCACTCTCTTACCAGTGGGCATCTTCCTTCATGCTTCTATCTGCTTTAAAAATTCCGAAATTCAAAGTTGTGTTATTTGTTGAGGCTCATTTTATTAGCAATAAAATGTTATATTAGCAATAAAATGTTTATCTGTTTTATACAACAAATATGACGGAAAGCCTGTAACGATGATTTGCACATCCTCTCTCACTACCCTAAGTTAGAAGAAGTATAGTTCCAAGAAAGGCATTACAGCTGCCTTTGAGAGACTCCACCTGACTCACCTGATGATGGTTCCCAGGGTGCAGGTATTAAAGGGGACAATTCAATGACTGGCTGCTAATACTGTTTCTGCTCTTAAGAGGAAAAAAGTAGATTACAATCCCAAATTTTTTCCCTGTCAATGTCTAGGAGAACATCTGAAAACTGCTTGGGAACTGAAATGAGGATTTTCCAGCATTAGAGACTGTGGGAAAGGATTATCCTCAGTGAAGTCACTTTAAATCCTGTTTCATTTTAAAAGCTCCTACTTCTGTTCTTCGTTTTTATTTCTGTTTCAAAGGCCTTGGTTGTGCTCTCCCTTGGGGTCAAGCACATATCCCCTGAGAAATCTGGGGGTGGAAAGACAAGAAAATTTCAGGATAACTCTTCCTTAGACGGTATTTATCATTGTTGAGCTCAAGTATTTCTCCAGAGAGAAGAAAATTAAGCATTTGGAAATATGTTCTTTTTCTGCCACTGTTTATATTGCAGTTAAAAGGTTTTTATTCATGCTTACTAGAACAGTGACCAACTGGCATCTTCTCAAGGGAAGAGACACATCAGAACGGGTGCTTCACTCTGCAACTGCCACTTCTTTTACATGGCAGTAAATACACATTGGGCTTCTCAGAAAACACATGAATACGAAGCACTATTATTTTTTATGCTTTGTAATTTATTCATAACCAGGTTGTCTTCACTTATTTGTTTGGCTCTTTCTGACTGACTTCGGGAGAAATGCCATTTTTCATTTCACTTGCTTGGATAAGCTTTGAACCAAATTCTTGTCCATGTTACTAAATATTTAGACCATTCTGAAACTTCTATGGCAAAATGCAAGAAATTTTTTTAGACAAAGTCCTTTCAGTTCCAAATTGTCTTGGATGGAGGCCAGATACATATATTTTCTTCTGAGGTATATCTTTGGTGGATTCTCCAGAGCCTGAGAGTCCTTCTTTTTAAAGATTTATAATCCCTAATAAAAGATTCAGTTACTTTAAGAGACTGTCCAACCATCCTCTGGTGCTTCTTTGAAGCAAATTAGGCATTTAAGATTGCATATGCACAATATAACATCATCTAAAGCTTTGGAAAATCTGCATTATAGTGAAAGCACTGAAGGAGATACTTAAGGGCTCAAAGAAAGGAAAGATACCATCAAGAACATAAGCTCTATTATGCAGTTCATACTAAAGGAAGGTCTGTTTATACCTATATACACTGTTCTACAAGTATGTTCCCATTACAGATTCAGGAAGCTAACACTATAAACCAAAAAAAAAAGAAGATACAGCTTACCTGCCCAAGCATCTACAAGAAAGGATATCATAAACAGGAATTTCCTCTGTTCCTCAAATTAATGGGCTTTCTGTTCATTTGATGGATTTTTCAAACAAAAATGTCCCTGTTCTGTTTCTTTGTCTGCCTTCTTCTTTTCATTCTACTTCTTATTCACACAACATAAAACTATCACATGAAACAGTTGCACAGATTCCTGTATTTAGCTGGAACAACTATAAAGTCATCACAGTTTATTTGTTCAGCTCACCACTACTAATGGGATTCTTTGATTTTCTGTTTTTTTGTACTCTCCACCAGCAATATTACTTACTGCTTAATACAAGTTGCAAACTCCCAATTAAATGGTTGCATATCGTTAATCACCTAAGACACACGTCTATTTTGTCAGCACATGCCAAGCAGTGTGTTTGAATGGATGTGATGCCACCAATGACTTCAAGCTGATGCATACCATGCATATGAATCAAAACACAAAACTTAACCCAAAGGATTGTGGAGAGGCAGCAGGCCAGTTCAGCTTGGACTTTGCTTTCCATTATAAACCTGACGCTGATTCCCATCCAAAATCTTCAGAGAACATCCTCTGTGCTTCAAACTTTTAATGCTTGGCCATTTGGGAATATCTTCTACAGACGACCAGAAATACCTACCAGATTCCAGGGAACTTTGAAAAGATGCCAAAAGAGGCTGTTTAAAAAGCAGTCATTTTCTTGCCTCTTTTTCCCTTCTGAAGATAGCCTTAAAACACATTCTCATCATTAATGAGTATTTCTAGTGATGATTTTTTTTCTGGACTAAAGGGGAGAAATTCAATCTTTTCTTCTGCCAGCAACCATGTCACCAGTGATGGTCTTTGCTAGTGATCAATCACATCAGTGTGCCTGATGCAACTTAGCTTTTGCTAAGATAAACACCACCACAGTGGCAAGAAAAAAACCTCAGGCAATCCCCCCCTACACATTCCTTTCAACCAAGCCCTATTTGGCAGATGTCTCTTGGAAAGCATCCCCACTTGATGGAGCATTTTGAAGAGAGATTATGACTTCTCCCTTTCTGCTTATGTTCCTGGATCTAGAGTACTGGGTCCACTGTGTAGACTGGAAATATTCAAGGGGGAGAACTGTTCACCCTTTGCCCAGGAGTAACTATAAATCTCTGGACAAATGAGTCAATTGAATGTGTTTCAATGGTCTCCTCTTCAAAGCTATTTCAAGATAGATTTGGCCACCATTTCTAACAGAAACAGCAGGATCAGCCTAAAGATCTTGAGAAGGGTTCTGGTGATAGCACTCTTCTGGTGAAAGAAATAAAAGTTTATCAGCAAAAGGGAGATTTTGCTACACATTAGTTCATTTTTTTTAATTCCTTTCACACTTAGACATCTGTTGGTAACATGCATTCGCAAAACAAACACCTAGTCTGACAAAACACAATAGCTAAGAAATCTTACTCTACCCATTTATTCTTGTAATACTGCATCAAACTTTCACAGACAACTTCAATTAAGAGTATGCCCAGCACAACTCAGAAGAGCTGAGCTAATCCGTGTTTGCTGAAATGATCACATCGGAATGGCTCCATTGTTTGAAGACCATCCAGAACAGACTGTCTCAGGCTCCGCCCCCTTTTTATATTATTCACCTCCTTAAACAACCTTACATGAATGCTGAGAAATAGGAAGACATGCCAGTTGTCCTTCCAAGACAATTTTAATGTTCTTATGCATAGGTGAGATATCACAAAGGGCAGTCTCTTACATTAGAGTATTATTTTGATTGTACTTGGACAACAACTCAGCAGGACATGACTGACAATTTTGTGGGATTAAACACATACATGGGCAAGTTCAGACCACAATGGATTCTTGCTAACAAGCCTGTGCTTTGGGGGAAGCCACCAGAGTGCTGAAGTCCACCATAAACACTGCCTTACAGGGCATTCATGGAGGGAATATATGCTTTCAGGCAAATTTATCACTGAACATCCCTCTGGGGAGCACTTAAAACAATCAGCAGTGTTAGGAAGACTTGTTTTCATCTGCCCTTTTCTAAACCAGAAGCTGATTACCCAGAAGCTAGCTATCTGCTCTCATACAGCAGTAAAAGGTACGTTATGAGATGGGAACATACATGAATATAAATTCTAAATAAAACTGGAAGCTGTAAGAGTTACTTTCACACTAGAGACCTTTACAAAAAGGAGGTGCTGTATTTTCCAAGTGTTTAAGATTCAGTTCTTAAGATTCTATGATTCTATGACTCTTACCGGCAGTGAATGAAGTCAGGAACAGGATTATGCTGGCTAAAAGATGCTGCATCAAGATTCATGCAAATTTCCACGTTGTCTCCAGCTATGATTCGTACTGCAGCTTTATTTTCATCCTCAAATGTCTGCCTTTGTAACGATGCACACAGCAGCAACATGAAATCATCTAGGAGAAAGCAGTGGTTGCAAGAAAAAATACAGTCATTAACTTGGGTGTAGGGAGTGGTGGCGATATATTATAATGTAGCTACCAGACTGTTTTCCCCACACTTTGAACCTCCAAGACTGTGCTATTTTCAACACTGATTTGAAATTTATTGATGTATTTAGGTTTTTTACCTGTCATCTTCTATGATTTTTATTGAGAAATAAATTAGAAAAGGGAAAATAATTCATACTTTTTGATGCTGCTTCATTAAAAATGGATACGGAAAAAACAGATGCAGAAATTACTAATTCTTTGAATTTTTCTACTACATACAAAGCCACACTTAGTATTCAGTCTCCCACAGAATATGTCAGCTTGCTACTGAAGAGCAAATAAAAGGCTGGCTTCAAATTACACTGTACAGATGTACACTTCACAACTATGTGCTAAAACACTTACAGACAAGGAACACAGGGTTAGGTCTCACAATGAAGTCTGGAAAGTATAACCACTTTATGATGTTGGAGTTGAAGTTGGCATTACCACTTCTCCATGGATAGTCTGTATGACAGAAGCACGCAAAAATGCAATCAGTACTTTATAACAATTACTTCATCCTTTTCTTCTGAATACTTATCAATTTTCCAGCACTTTTCTGTAAAAGCAAACAGCAGTAACTGTCCATAAAGGGTAAGTGTCCTTACCTTTACAAGGAGCAGGTGGGATGCCAATGCAAAGGAAGTACTGGAATGTAATGATGCACGCCAGAAAACAGCAGTATTTTGGCCAGATCTCTGCAATAGCTTTTCTTCTCCGTCGATACAATACAGCAATCAGCCAGAAGGCATGAATCATGGCATAAAAATCCATTCGTTGACCAATTACATTCACTGATAGAAGAAAACAAGTCTGGGAAAGAAGCAAGAGAAACATAAGCAACATTTGCAACCTGATGGCTAGTCAATGCAGCAATGATAAACTATTCTGGATTCTGACAGAATGCTTGGACATGTGCTGGGGCTGACTGCAGGAACCCCGTGCAAACCAACACACTAAAACGGTTTGTATCTCTCCAACAGCAGTCTCCCCCACCCCAACCCCCCAAATTTTTGATACTCATTTCTATGAGTGTCAACTACATGAATACAGCACTAAAGCAGGTTTCCATTATGTGGTATCTAAAGATACAGAATGGAAAGAGCATTGTCACAGTAGCCTACATGTGAAATGTTTAATTGTTGCCAAGCAAAGCACATATTACACAGCCATATATTTTGATAGCACTTACAGATGTGAAAAAGAAGAGGAACTATTAAGAATAACAACAACTGAAGTGTATCCCCATGTGGGAACCAGACAAAAAGAAAAGGGATTTAGATGGTATAACTTCTATTGGCTACAGACAAATCCAGTCAATTGCTGTAAGGCAGCTTTAGTTTTCCATTTGTCTAAAGGCTCTGCATCCCTGAGCATTTCTGTTCTCTGGCTCTACTTAAAGTAGTCCCTTCACTCAGTGCCATGAAGCATGTTTTCAAACTCAGTGAATAATTCATAGTGAATTGTTTATTCAGGGCACTTCACTATTTTGATTTTCTCTCTCCTCAGATTAGGATAAGGTTAAATTTATTTCCTGAATGAAATACCTTGCTGATTAATTTTAATTTTCACTCATTCTTAATCCTCAGACTGGCTGTGAACAGTTTACTGTGTTTATCAGTAGCACGGATGGTAGTGTTTAATAGATACATCAAGAAGATCATTATGATTAGATTTGGGATGCATTAGCCTGGGAGTTGCCTTCTGCAGATAGCCATAGAAATTTGTGAAAAATCCCTACTTCTACAAACATTTTTGAAAATACATTTCATGTGTCTGTGAACAAAAAGATGAGGTAAGGGAACAGAAATGAAGCCTTTATTTTTTGTGGTACTCATTCAGCAATAGCTTGTCTTCAAGGCAGGTTCAGTTCTGATGTTTTGCTGCTGGATTTGGTGAAACAGATAGAAGGAATACATTAGCTGAGCATAAACCCCAGCAGTCTGGGCCACTGCTGCTGGCAAACAGATAAGCAGATCTTCTACTAAATCAGACACCTACCAGATATTTAGGATACATCATGGATCTTCAGAAAAATCCCTTCACTCCTTTGTACCTGCCTCTCTTAATTCTCTGTGTTTCTCGTCTACTCATAAGGTCTTTGGAGAAAAAACTTTGCCTTACAGTAGTGGCACAAAGCAGCAATAACCTTCTCTGGAGCTCTTGCTTCTGCAGATTGCAAACAGCTATAGTAACAAGTATAAAAAAGAAGGATGCATTTGTGCAGCCAGAGGCAAAAGAAGCTTAGAAATGTTTAAATAGAGACAATGGCCTGCTAGCCCCTGCTTTCTTCTTCTGCTCCTGCAGTCCCTGGTTCCCTCTCTGTGTGTGTACATGAGAGAGTATGCCTCAATTCTGTCCCTTGTTCCATCTGTTATCCCTTTTCTTGAGTTATAAATAAGACATACAAAGAAAAGCAAGAGGAGAACCACTACTAGCAGACAGATAGCAGCTGTGGCAAGGTCTAACATGAGTGATGACTAAGAAGCATCCAGCTGTCAAACGTAGTCCAAGCTAGTATTCAAAAATAACACAATCAAAAGGTGTTAAATGATAGTCTAAAGAAAATTAACATATAGTGATTTACCTCCAAACCAAACTTGTAGAAGAAATAGTTTATGAAATACTTGACACAGTTTACCAGTCCGTCATCCAGATGTGCTCTTGTAATATCATGGAAAATGGTTTTAGTCACAGGAACGGTAAGATTATTTCGACATCTGTAGTACTCTTGATGACGGTAGATTGTAACTTCAAAAGCCAGAATAGCCAGCATCAGTAAGTTATTCTATGGGAGACACAATCAGAAGAATATTAAATAAAAATCAAACCCACAAAAAGCTGATAAGCTTAAACCCATGATTACTCAAATGGATGTTACCACTTAGTGCTTCTGCACTCCACGATGCACTGGCACCTATTCCCAGCTACTATCACTGAAAGAAAGTAAGGTTCCTGCCACTTCTTGGGTTTTGATGAAACATACTGACATGCAAAAGATACATTTAAAGACATTAATTAAAAATATTATAATGAACACTAGTTGTGGAAAGGAAGGGGAGGGAAAATGCATTGACCCATCCATGTGCCCTCCCATGTTTCATAGTGTCTCTTAAGATATCATGCTTTGCTTTGCAGGAGATAGAGGATACAAGCACACACAAAGCCATCTGCAGGGGTTCAGTTGGCAAGCACTAACTTCCTAAAACTGCAAGGGTGCTGGGTAGTGCAAATATATCCTGGATACTCTTTTAAATGAACAGTCTATCTGCCTCTTCACTCAGGCACAGCTCCTTCTGTCCCAAAGCCAGACTGACTGGGATGCAGTCTTGAGCAGCTCTGAAGTGAGTTTTTTTTCTCTGAGGAGGGAGATCTGCCCTATGCTCAATGGAAGAGAGGTATTAACCAACTCCAAAAGCTGGTTAAAAAGACCAGCTCAGAGAAAGTCCCTCAAGGAAGCCATAACTGAATCTGAAGAGGCAATCTCTAGATCTCTGTTCCCTGAGAAATATTTGGGACAAGAATGTCCTGAGACAGGTGGCACTGGGTTGTTTTGGTTTGGGTTTTGGGTTTTTCTTGACAAGAAGTTATTTTTGCTTGCTGTCCCTGGGCTTCCTATTCTTGTTGGGAAGAGTTTTACATAATCCATCATAGATAGGCTCCTCACTTCAACACTACAGATATTTTGAATGTCTATTATTAAAGGGGCATAACAGAAACACACCAAGACTTGAAGCTTGGGACCTTCAGGTCTAGCACTGAACTGAATTCCTCTATGTAGAGGAGACATTTTATCTGCTAACTCAATGAAAACCCTCCTAGAATAATTTCTGATCCCAAAGTATTATCTATTTATAGCTGTAAAGCTTCTATCCATCAAGCCAGACACCAGTAGGCAACCTCACTCTCCACGCAGAACTCTTGGGTCAGTAATTGCTCTTCCCTGCATATACTCCTAACTGTGGGAGGTGCATGGCTAAGGGATTGAGAGGCAGAGGCACTACCAGGGCCTGATATGTTGACCACCAGAGCTTGGCAGGTCTTCCTTACACAAACAATGCACAGAAATAAGCTCTCAGGGAAGAAATGAGGAATAAATCTAGTTAGATCAAAACTTGCTGTTGTTCAGTCAGCAAATTTATGACAACCTTAAACCGTGTATACAAAATTTTGGAGATTCTTTAAATTAAGAAGAGACATGCAAGGTTTCCCCTGGGAGTTGGCACATTTTTATTCTAAGTAGGGTTTTTTACTCAAGACAGAAATAATAAAATATCGCTCACAGGCATCAACCAAAAAAAAGAAAAAGAAAGACATCCATTTACTAGTGTCTGAATGAATTATTCCCTTAGCTCATTATATTTTCTAAGCTGTGGCTAAGGAATAAGCACTTAAAAAAATTAACTGCTTACAGCATATACTGTCATTCAAGGCAATTACTCCAGTTAGACCCATCAGTCCTTTGGTACCTGAAAGCTAGGTGCCTCTTAATTACTTAGAGTTCTTAAATATCACATTTCTTAGAGTGCTTTTAACAGATGGTAGAGTCAGAAAGCCATACTTCTACATGCAGATTATCTTAATTGGTACTGAATCCCTTCTGGAAATGCCCTGTGTAACAGATAGGGCTTTCTGCTGTCTCTTCCGCTCTGTACTTCCCTGTTATCAATGGCTTGCATTATATTTTTCTGTGTGGCAGATGATTTATTTCAAAGACATTGCTAATTTCATCACAAATAAGAAAATATCTCAATACAGATAATTAAAGAAGTTACCCTTAAGTACACAAGCAGGGGATAAGACTTCCTCAATCCAACCCACTCTGCAGGATCAACTGGCCCACTGTAGAGGACTGAGGTTTTGAGTTCTTCTAAATTGACCTTAGTTTCATTCTCTCCTGGCTAAAAAGAAAATGCAGCATTTTATAAAAAATTAGTTTCAGGCTGCTTGGGGAGGGAATGATAATCAACAATAATACATCAGGTGAACTGTAGTTTTCAGTACTTGATATGCTTCCTTTTGCTCTTCTTCATTGAAGAAGGCAGCAGTCAAACCTTTTTAATATGCACTTGTACTCACCAACGTACAGTTACTGGAAAAAGTGCTGGGATCAATAGATGTGAGCTGGTACAACATTTTGCAGACAATAATCACACATGTCCAAACAGTGCAGATACTGGATGCCAATGGGCGAAACTGAGCATATGGCAAAGCAAGAGCCCAGGCAATTAAAAACACAAAGTTAAACAGAGACACCTGAAAACACAAAAACAGGATGGAAATTACATGGAGAATCAAGAGAACTGAGAAAGTCTGACCTTTTCCATAGTAATTTAAAAAAATCATTCAAAAGAAAGGGACATAGAGAAACTGTGACAAAAATACTAAGAAAAAAAAACCACTTACAACAATATTCACAGTAACACAGACACAAAGTGGCAAGTGAAGGAGGGAAAACTTAACAGTCAGTTTAGGAAGAACGTTATCTCCTACATGATATTAACATTATTAGACCCACAAAACTGCATACCCACCCTACAAACAACAGACGTGAAATAAGAGGGACCGCATGTTGGTTCTGCTGCTTTAGCACACATGAAACAAAGACGAGATGATACAGATCCATGTGTCTGTGGAACCCACCTTCATCCTCTTGACCTTTTTTCCCCCAAAGATGTGAGAAAAATGATTTTTTATTTTGCTTTTTAGCGAATCTTGTCCTACTACCCTATTCAAGGAATGCATATGTCAGGTAAAGAACTCACATTGCCCACACCAAAGGCACAGCTAAAGGTGTTTCTCCCGTTTTCTTTAGGTGTAGTTCCATGTACCTGTTTCTTCAGCACCAGACCCAGTTTAAATAATTTTCCTAGATGTTCCTTCCCAATCCTTTTGTACACCCTCCATCCCTGGATGATGCCCACAGCCTGATTGAGCCGGGGAGGAATTACGTATCTTCAGTCCAAAGAATTAGACTAACAAAACCTTAATATCTGGAGAAAAGGGGAGGGCTGAGAATATCTAGGCAGATAGAATATCACTGTGGAAGAAGATGTCAAGGCAGGTCCCCAGCAGCTGACAGGGCCAGCTGGATCCCACAATTTCAGTGAGGTCTGACATAAGGAAGGTATGTCCCTACACTTGGGCGTGCCACTGCGCAGCAGATGCTGACAAGCTTCCACCATGGGTAAGATTTTGATAGTGAGTGTTTACTTGCCTCTTTCACTGTGACCCAGATGATGTAAGAGGAAACAATTTTGATGATGTGCAACTCCAACAGCCACCACACAAAGACTTGCATCTTATGAAAATACTCCAGGAATTTCAAAAACAGCACTGTAAGGCGGTCAATCACCAGATGCCACTTGTTCCTTAAGTCTGTAGAGATGTTCAAGCAGAACCATTGGGAGGAGAAGAACAGAAGGTCTCTGTGAAAAGGAATGCTCCACTAGACAACAATGAGCTTTCTACTTCTTTTCTTCTAGGCCTTAGAGTAAGACATGAAGGAGGTTAAAGATATAGCTCAGTGGTTAACTAAGACAAAATGGGGTTGAGGCCCACCCACTCAGCTGTGGTGCTCTCCCTTCTGACTCACTTTCACTGAAAGGACTCCCCACTTCAAAAGTAGTGGTGATGGCTTCTCTTGACAATTCTGGTTTTGTTCCCCTCTAGCAGAGTCCTTCTTGGGCTCCATTTTCCTCCAGTATGTCTGGACCTAAGCTTAGGGATCCCAGGAACTAGAGCTGAGACGCTCCAGCCCTGGACCTTATCCAGCTCAGAAAGAACAGGATTTTGTTTGATGTTTGGAAGACATGGACCCAGTCTGTTTTCAGAAAGTACAGACTACTACTATTCAGAAAGCTTTTTGGCCAACCTGGAAGAGATCCATGCACACTAGGAGCAGGATTCTTGTCATATGGGTTTAGACAGCTATGCTATAGACATCTTCATATGTCAGAGTTATCTGAACCACCTTGCAAACAGCACACCCCCCTAGAGTGTGATTTGTGCCATCCAAAGACAGACATCTAAAACAGGCAAGGCAAACTGCAGTCCAGTTGAATATTTCCCTCAGTTGAAAAGGGAGCTTTAGCAAGTTAAGATCCTGAAGCTGGTTGAACATATTCCTTCACAGACATTGTTTTGCTAAAAAAGCCACCCTCCCAAATAATACCTCAATGAGCAAGCATGTGGCAACATCTATTACATATGAGTATATATGACAAAACATATGCTGAACATGACAAAACATATGCTGAACAGTGCTCTCTGAGTGTTGCCTTTGCTTGTGGGCTGGCTATAAAACTGTTTCACCAGGCTCATATATATTTGTACAAAGTCTTCACATTGTATTAGGGATTTCAGAAGCATTTTGGAGATTAGGAAGGATTTTGCATGCTGTGAGAATATTCTTACAGTTAACATCAGAGATGGAAACATTTGCAAGTGACACCAAAACACATCACTGTCTAAGCTGTAAAAATGCAAAGGAGTTACCAGCGTCTGCATGTAATTATTTCAACTTATCTGGTTATTTTATATATAAAGGAAGCCAAGATAGTTATTCTGTGCATATTGTTGTGAAGAATGCATGCACACTTGTGTGAAAAAGCAGACTTTTGGAATACCTGACAACCATATTTGATTTTTTTTTCTCCTCTGCCCTTTTTCTCCAACCACAACTTAGAAAATCCTAATAAAAATGCTGAGTGATGTAAATTCCATGAGTACATAATTAAATAGGACAAATTAATCAAGCTATAGAACTCTAATCCTACATGTGTGCTTTTATAGGTTCAATGAGTGAATTTAAGGAAAGTCTTTATTTATAGAATTAGATGTTCTCACTTGTTCTTTCATTGCATTTATTTTAATTTCCAATGTCGCGACCATGCAAGGTATATCCAGACAGTGCCAGTTAAGTGGAGCAGGCCAATAAAGTACTGTAGAAAGCTCTGTCTAGCAAGTCCAGGCACTACATGCACAGGGGATAACATATAGGCCTGGCTACATCCATTGAAAAATTGTACATCACTATGTAATAAAGTCTGCACATGTGAACATGTTAAAATAATGTTAAAACTCCAGCCACATGGCTAAATGAAAATGATATCTCTTTGGTAGAAAGAAATGCATGTACAACTTACTTAAAAATGGATCACACAAGGCAAGCAGCACCTTGTGCTGTTGCCAAGCCCCACTCCCTGAGGCGCAGAGCGGGCCCCAGGGAGGAGGCTGCAGCTCCCCACTTCCCTGCTTGCATGTGTCACTGCACAGGGTAACCTCCAACAGCTGGCCTCTGTCCCCAAGCCCTTCCAGCACGTAGGGATGGCCAGAGTGCAACAAACTCCTCACTCATCATAGATCGAATGAGAGCTGGCCAAGAAAGTTTTCCATGGCCCATGAACACCTCTGTGAGGGAAGATGTCCCAGCCAGGAAAGGTAAATACTTTCAGCTCAGCTTCCCTGCAGCAGCTAAGCCAGATGCACTGCCATTTTGCCTTGACAAAGACTCTGTCCCTATTTATGTGTCATAGTCCTTTGAATATTGGCACGAGCAACTAAATCTGTGGCAAGGCCATTTCCAGACAATACAGCTTCCTTGGGTGTTAAATGCCCTTCCCTCGTTGTCACTCATGGCTCATATTCCAAACTGAGTTACGGAAATAATTCATGCTAGAGTTCATCCTAGCAATATCAAGGATGACAACATCAGCCTTACCCACGTCTGCCCTTAAGCATTTTTATGTTCATCTGGCATCAATTACACATTCCATATTCAGAAGTGAAAAATATGACACTAACGTGCACATGAATAATGAAGCAAAGCCATTGGGACTTCTGGAGTGGAGTGCCTTGAAAGCATGCAGTATCAGAGATTAAATATGTCTGTTTATTTTCTTTATTATAAAGAGATTTCACTCTAAAGAGGTTCTTAGTATTTGGGGTAACCTCCTATTAATCCAACCCAGACCACCTAGAAGAGTTCCCTCCTGAGGAAAGAGTTGGGGTGTTTTTTTGTTTTCATCCTCTCAGCATCCTACAGAAACAGTATGATTTTTCCCTAGAAGAGACTGTAGCCTGTTGAATAATTGACAAGTAGCCATCTGCTCAGTTCAGGCTCTTTTGGGAAAAACTTTATGTAAAATTAGAAGGAAAACCTGATGATTGAAGTGAGCAGGGATGACCACGAATGAACCATCTGTTGCCACTGCTAGCTAAAGCTGAGGAAGGCAAAATTTGCAATCTGCAGAGCTTACCTGTAGGTTCTTCTTCCTCTGTTTCATTGTCTTCATCATCATCATCTTCCTTGTCCTCATCTTCCTTTTCTTCTTCTTTTCCTTTTTCGACCCTCCCTTTCCCTCCCTCCCCCTCTGGCTCTTCCATTCTTTTCTCACCAGCCTCTTCCAGCATTTTATCCTCTTCCTTTTCTCTGCTGGCTGTTAAATTCATCATAGTTATGTCAGGCAGGCTTCCATCTTGGTGCACCAGTCTGTTGGTAAATAGTAGCATGTCAGCAAACTGAGCAGTAATGACATCGTAGTCTTTTTCTTTTTCAAGATGTATAATTAGAAAAAATAAACCATTCATGGAAAATGCCTTAGAAGCGGAAAAGTTAATGATTCTGGTACTTTCTCCAAACACACACTGCAAATTGAGTTGGAATGTATTAGTAGCTACTTCTCACTCAGATACTAATGGTTAGTTAGTAATGAGTGGTATTGTCACTTAAACTTGACATTTTCCCCGCTGGAGAAAATGGTCAGAGTTTAAGATGTAGAAGCATGAAATGACATTGTTTAAGAGGAAACATTTCATGACTTCATAGGGGACTTACTCATTTTGGTGGTTTGGTATTTTTTTCTTGAGGCTGCTCAAAGTAATTGGAACAGAAAGAAAAAGGGAGATGAGAACAGAGGGGTTACAGAAGAAGGTCATCGACAAATACGTCATGCTACATCACAAGTCATAAAGCATTCTCCTACTCCATCTGCGGAAGCCTTCTGATGCCAAGAGCATGCCATCATGACATTCACAGGGTGCTTCTATAAAGAAATGTGGAATTGCAGCACAGATGGAAAGGGGGCAACCTGTTTACACCAGTGCTAAACATGGTCAGTGCTGTACCATGCTGTCAGTAATGTAGCTGAATCATCACAAGTATCTGACTGATTACTGTAAATGCATTTCCACCTTCTTCCAATTGAAAGATGAAGCTGGGAAGCCAAGGAATTTGCAAGTTTTCTTCCAGCTGTAGGTTTGGGAACAAACAAAATAAAAAATTCCATGGCTGTGGCTTCACTATATTTTATCATGTCTGTCTTTTGATAGTGCCATTCATTCTCTCTCTCTTTTCTACATCTCACAGAGATTTTTCTTAAATTTCTAACTGTCTCTTACTAAATCTATTAGTAATTTTCAGACTACCAAAACTGGGATACAACTGATATAACACGGAAATGGTATTTCTCTATTGCCATGGTGCCAATTTTTCTGAGATTTATTCAGTATATATCTTATCTTTACTGAGAAAAGAGACATTCTTTTATGGCTTCAGATATTTTCTTTTTTTCTGCCCAGCTGTGCTGTTGGGACTCACCTCACACATTTGCAGAAAAAACACTTTTCCTAATTCCGTGATACTATGTGCTTTGCCGAGCACAGCGCTTACTGCCATGTATAGTCCCTTTGAATATGACTTCTTGCAATAAAGTCTCCCTTTGGCAAGTGCATATCTATGTGATCAGGTCACTAGTATTGAAATTACTACACTCAGCATACTTTCAAGCACCTGTTAGACTGTTCCTGGACTAATGCAAGTAACTTTAATACGCTACAGTACCATCTCGGGGATTTATCTTTCATGATGTGAAATTCTGCCATATTACTATTTAGACAGGAAATTCTGCCAATTTTAACTATGATTTTTACAGTTCACGAAACTAAAAATCTAGATTTAACCATCTGATCATTAAAAAATAAGAGCATAGGCTAAGCAGTTAACGAGAAAGTCAAACAAGCAGAATTATTTTCAAATATTTGGGAGTTGCAGTTTCTTCAAGATGGAAACTTTGGTGGCTCAAATGAGGGAAGAACTACAGAAAAATGACTTAACAATCCTGAAGTAGAAATACCATAGCAATTACCAAAAAGCAGAAAAGGTGGTTTAAAAGTAGTTTAACAAGACAGTCATGCACTAAATAATCTCACTGAATAAATGCATTCATGACAATGATTACTAAAATCCCTCATCATGGATTGGGTGATGAACCTGAGCGTCCAATAATCTGAAAATGTCTTATACTCAACAATATATTCAGTACCTTTGGCTACTGAAAATAGGGCTTTTTGTCTGATATACTTTATTTCCATATTTAAGATACCATATCTACTAAAAGGATATTCAAATCTCTATAAAATGATTAAACAATAATATTCCCTAAAATGACATAATCTAACTTTGCATACCTACCTAAAACTCTAATAAAGTACCAACAGGAGGGTCATATATAAAGAAGAGAGAATGAATTTTCAGTTCAGTTCAAACATTATGGAGATCCCCAGTTACTATAAATCATCAGAGCTCATTTAAAAGGCAATGCCCCATGAAATGAAAGTATCCATACAACCAGACAGGTTTTGCACAGGTGCAATTGCATTGATTTTAACGAGGTATCTCCCCAGCTGACTTCTATAATGCAAAAATCTACATTCACACTGGTGTAAATCAAGGACTAACTGACTTACCTCAGTGTAAACTGGACAGAAACCCAGTAACCCTATAGGATTTTGTATGAGAGGACTCATCTTTCTTTTATTCATGTAACTCCCATTCATATCCAGGAGATCCAGAAGGTGATGAGGTTATAAAGATGGGTACATGCACATATATATATACACACACACACATATATATATATACCTGATAAAGCCTCAGTATGAGCTTAGTTTTCAGTATGTCAGTGCTTAGTTATATTGACATCAGTAGGCTTGAGCATGGGACCATGTGCTCAGGAGATCCAAGGCTAGATAAAAACCCCTGCCTGCTATTCAGAAAGTTAGTCTACTTGGAATCTTTCTTCCCAGACCTCCTCATTTATTGCTAGGGTTGTTGTTCCTCTTTTTAAAAAAAATTTTTCCACTACAAGATCACATGATATCATGAAGCAGACAACACTGAGGTTCTAGGATATAAAAACTGCACTCAGTTTCGAATATCTAAGGCAAGCTACCTGTACAGGCTTCAGAGCTAATTAGATGTAACTTCAGGTTGGAAACCACGTACTAGTGGAAAATGATGTAAAATAACACTTAGCAAGAGAAATAACTAAATAATAATGCAGACAACAAGCCTTGAAGGTACAGCCACTAATGGTTTTAACTGAGAGCATTTCTTACCCTCAAATTCATTAAATAGGGTATCACTAATAAAAAGTATACTAGTAGATCTAGTTTTATGCATCAAAGCAATTTCAGAGGCACTAAAATCAGGCACATGCCCCAGGTCTTTGCTGGACCAGTACTTTCATCTATTTTTAATTTGCTAGAGCAAAAGATTAATTAATAACAACTTACGGGATGCATTAGGAAGCATCTTTTGCCTTTGATACTTTTTTGTAATCAGTTTATGAATTGCTTGAAACTTTCTGTCCCAAAACAACTTCTCAAGTATCTGTCATGCACAGCTTTAATAACATAAAGCTCTCTGCTCTGCAGAACATTAGTGACCCATCTCCTGATTATTCGGCATGCAAGATTCAAACCGAGCACACAGTGCCATACCTCTATTGGCAGGACCCTGAGTGCCTTCCCTGCCCTTGCAGGGGGTTTTGCTGCCTGCATCCAAGGCAAGCTGGCTGGTATGCATTGGGGTGTGTGCAAGCCAGGAAGCCTCAGGGCAGGGGTCCCTCTCCTTCCTTTGGGAGCCGCTTTCAGGCTGAGGCCCTTGCCTCTACATTGTGGCTGCATCGCAGCTGTGCCTGCGCCTGCTCCCATGCCTCCCTCACCCTAAGCCCGACACACAGACTGACTCCCTGCCTTCTTCTCCAATCTGGTTCATCTCTATGGACCTGCTGGGATCTCCCCAGGCTGTGGCTGACCCTTGTTATCATCTCCGGACTTGATCCTCACCCTCAGTTGCTGGTTCCCGTTCCTGACTCCCTGTGGGAGAGAGCCCAGCCTGGCCTCCTGGCCATGCCCCTCAGCTCCTGGCTTTCCTGCACTTGCCGAGCTGCCTTCCTTCACTGCTCTCTGACACACGGGCTTCCTACAGATCAGGTTTCCAGCTCTGGTGAACTTTTAAGAATGCTGGCCTAAACTATATGATGACATTTGAAGAAGGAGCGTGAACACGACACATAAATTAACTTCTTGTTAGAGCAGATAGTCACAAATATCTAAACAAGGGATTTTCTTGGCTTTTCTGTTTATATTCAGTAGCGACAAACAACTCAGAAGTCCTGTTCTTGGAGCTGATTAAACAAAAGCCCGCATTTACTCCAGTCAAATATCTTGAAAGAAATCTACTTTATGGAACTGTTTTCAAGATATCATTTACAAAGGGATGACGATGATGGCAATATGGGCTTTTGTAGTTTGGATACTGCAGCACCCAACTCAGCCTATGAATTAGCATCCTTTGCATGCATTGGTTTCAGTGTACTGCATGTTCCATTTCTGTCTCTGAATTGGGCAATCTCAGTCTGTACAAACTCATAATACGTACTGTACATTTAATTGTCCTGGTCCTCAAATTCCCTTTCTTCGGTGCTTGTGAGGAAGACAGGGACATGTGTCTGCGTGTGTCTGTGTGTATGTGTGCACATGCAAGCATGCATCTTTCCATGCACAAACAAAGGGTAGATAAACGAGCCTCCTCAACCAAGTCTGTTGTCTGCAGCCAATTACAAATAGCACCAATTGTTCCTGTATTGAGGCATGGGCAAAGTTTAAGAGAAGAATTCCCGGCTGGGAGATGAATTCACAACATATACATATGCAGGAGAGATGTATTAACTGCTTCACCAGCTTTAGGAGACTACAATATCTGAACAACATTCTCTCCCTACTTACTCCACAGAAATGTGCAGCAAGAACATAGTTTGTTTTAAGGCAATTAAGAAGTAACAAAATGTTAAGGTATATTTGTTTTAAAGGAAAGGAAGAAATGAAGTACCCACCTATTAATTATTAGATAAACACGGCCATTGACTTTGGCATGGCTATGAGGTGGGAGATGAAAGCACAAGAATGCATGAGATGAAAATGGGAAATAGAGAAAGAGAAAAGGAAACCATTAAATAGGAACAAATGCACTTTCCTGTCTACCAAGAGAGACACATTGTCATAACAAAGCACAATCTGAAAACTTAACATATACCATGCAGTGAAAAGTCTAGGAAGCTTATAAATGCAATACTTCGATGTTTAGACCGTATGCAACTTCAGTTAGAACTGCAGGTTCTTTTCATAGACGCCAAAACGTGAGAACAGCCTCTACTGCTTTAGCTCAAGTAAGCCACAAAATATTCTGCATATTTTTAAAAATAGCTACTTTGCTTCTTTTTTTATTTAAAGGTGATTATAATGGAGCATCACACCATAGAAATTATCTACCTCACAGCCTTTACCTCTGCCATACCATAATTCATGGTGCAGCAAGGAAATGGGCTTGGGAAGTCCTAATCAGAGGGTTTTTCTTTCTCTTGCAGATGTAAAATTGACCTTTATAAATAGTGAGAAGTGCCTCAGTTTGCCAGTTCCAGTGTGCCAGTTTCCGTCCCCTCTATTTGCAGCTGGCAGAGCCTTACTCTTGAACTCACTCTGCAACTTTGCTCATGTGAAGCAGCATCTTAATACATGAACAGTCTCAGCAATTTTAACAGGACTGTTCAGTTAGACACAAACATAATACTATAATCATAAATAGCAGCTCAGGGACAGATGGAGGAACTGGAGCTGCTTTCCCTATTACTTTTCTGACTAGCTCTCACCTGCTGCGGTTGTTTGAACAAGTTCGCTATTAAAAGGATTGAGTTCTGTCTGCTTACTCAAAATTAAGGTTCAGTTTCTTTATTTAAAATCTTTTGATTGTTGCAAAAGAAGCAGCATAAAAGCAGTTTTGAAAGGCAAACTAACTGTTGAGTGAATGCTAGTGTTTTCAAAGCAAAAGGGAAAGTGAAGTTTTAGTGGCTTTGTAAGAAAATCGCACATATACATGAGTCTTTAATCTGTGTTTTAATTGTACATGCAACTTATTTCTATTGCTAGCATTACTGTTAAGCTGGAGCTGGTGGCTGTGCTAGTTCTTATCCACCTTTATGCCTCATCAATACAAATGTCAGCTGAGCTCTCATCCTGAAGCTCTGAACTACAGTCGGCTGATGCTCAGTACCGATTTATCGCATCAAGAGGGAAGAAAACAGTTGGATCTTCATATGTCAGGCATTGTTTATGGTAATACAAACCAGAAAAAGTGTTCTGATTTGGGTATTAGACACACTTGTGAAAGTTTCTGAGGAGGAACAAACAATATACATGATAACTGTGATTTTGCAATACTGCAAAATAGAAATGTAGCACATACACCACAATTAAGAGTTAAAAATATCTAGCTACTTATCTGACGGCTCAATACAATCTAGTACACATTTAGATTTAAAAAACCAGCAGTATAGTAGCAAGGCAAAAAAGCTAATGATATCACATGATCGTCTTCACCTGCCACTTCAGTAAAAAGCCTGGTGTGACAACAAATGTCTGCTTTCAGCACCCTGTCTCAAGGCTACTTACTCCTTGCAAAAATGTCACTGACTACCAATAAAATCTACATCCTACAATCTTCTTTTCTGATACTAGTCTTTAATTTTTTTTGCTCTCAACAGGACACTGAAAACATTTTGTGTCTTTAGTTTCAGTGGTTCCATCCTCCGAGAATGATGTGACTTTAGTCACAGTGATGCTCTTCATGCCAGCATTTGGAGAACTGTAGCTCGTATTTTGGTATCTTTCATGTGTAACAGAAAGATTTCCAAGCAGTGGTTTCACAGGCAGAGAGTGCTGTACCATGAACCCACCTAAATCCTGGGAACGCCACAGGCTGTCTTTTCCATTTTGTGCCTACTGGATCACACTAGGAGCAAGGTCGAAGCTCTTTCTATGTTACTCAGCACAAGTGCAAAGTGTTTGGGCTACAAAAGAGCTTGCGCAGATACTGCAAACTGTAGTGCATTCCCCCAAATGCCTCAGCCCAGGAATAAGCCCTGTTTCAGCTCAGACACCTATCTGGGCTCTGGTTTCAGGGCTTGGCTGCCCACTTCAGAGATGTCAACATGCACCCGCTGCTGCACAAAGAGTCTGCTATGGGCAAAGAAAGTTTTCTCACAGGCCATTTCAAAGGGGCCTTGAATCTATCATCAGATTTAGCAATTCAAGAAAAGAAAAAGGAAAAAGTATTATGCAAACAGTCATTTAAAAAGGTAAGTTAAAAAAGAAATACAACATTGTTAGGAAATTTTATCAAGTTTGATTTGTTCTGGTTTAGGCAATTTATTTAAATACAGAAACCAGAAGCATTCTATAAAAGTAGAGCTTATTCACATGCACTGCTGATAGGGAACACAAACATACTTGTACCATACACTGTAAGTTGCTTCATATTCATTTGAATGCATGAAAAATATCTGAAATGCTTCTGTAAATCTAGCAACTGTCATTATTCCACAACACACTGTGGTGTACGTGATGTTATGCAGCTAGTCCCTGTTCACAGAAGTGCAGCTGAGTTACACTTATCATTGGACAGGTAAACACTCTAAAAATAGTGTCTAAATGAATTGGTTTCTTCAAAGAATTAGAGTAAATATTGCATAATATGAAACTATGTACTATGAAACCATTTCTCTCTCTTATACTCCTAGAGTATGACCCTAGGCCAGATATGTTTTTATGCAGGAGAATATGAAAGAGTTAAAGAGGAAAAGTGAGGTCCCAGAATCATGAAAAAATGCTAATGAACTTCTTGATGAGATTGCTGAATGTCTCAAAGAGCTAGCATAGCCAAGGGTCAGTACTTCAAAGGGTGACCACAGGTTTGGGATTTTTCCATTTCTGAAGTTCAACTTTACAAAAAGGCCTAACTGTCCAATGCAAATGCAGTATTTGCCAAAGATCTCCCAGTCTTCATTTGGGCCTTAAAATGGACATTGAAAAATAGAAGTGACTCAAATTAAAAGCCGTATTTCCTATTATTGACAGGACTTACAAAAAGGCACACATAGCAATTAAACATCTAACTCCCATTAAAGGTCAAAGCCAATGATACATAAATACCATCAATACCTTTGAAAATGTATCCCAAAATGAAAAACGTCAGTGTATAGGGGAAAGTGGGGGAAGACAGATACTTTGGTGGTTGTTTGTTTAGCAGGGTGCTGGATACCGAGCACCTTCTTTTTAAGCCACGTAGTCATAGCAAAGGCAAATAACATCTAATGTAAAGTGAGCATTACAAGAGAGTCAGAAACAGCATTTTCATACAGATAACCAATAGCTTCATTTACTTTGCTTCTTTACCTGTAAATAGTGTTGTCCTGTTTGCTGGTTACAGCTTTTAAATCAGTGAGCTGGAGAAAACGGTCATGGAAATAGTGAAGGTGTAAGATACACGCCAGTAGGAAGGAGGTGGGGATAAAGATGCGTGTGAATAACTCAGCCACAGAAAACCGTTTTAAGCCAAGGTCCGCTAGTCTGGAAAAAAAAGTAAGCCACTAAGCCACCTTTTCACACCAAAATCTTTTTCTTGCCATGAGACATTATTACAAATCATTTGCAATAGGAAATAAGGGGCTGGTACTTGTTATGTGATTTTAGTTTTTAAAATTCTTCTAAACCAGCAAGTTTTACAATGCAAAGATCTTGCATTTGGACTCAGTAATGTAGAGAGATACTGTAAATGTACAGAGTCAAATGAACCAGCCCTGCCATAGATCTCTTCAACCAGATGAGTTGGCTCTAATTGAAAGTTCTGCACTGGAGATCCACTCATATTGCATATACTTTCTCATGTAAGCTCCTGTTGAGAAATGCCCAACACATCATGAGAAGGAAGAAATACAGTCCTCCTTATTAGCAGGAAAGCATGTCCACATTCATCAGCTCTAGACATCCTGCAAATCCACCCTTAATCTCTTCCCAGATCTTGCTCCTATGGTCAGAGGTAGAGAGGAGCATTGGCACTGTACCGGGAACAGGAGTGGTGCCAAGGCCTTGGCAGCAGATGAAATATGACTCTTTGAGCCCCTCTCATGCTATTGCTCATCTCTATTGTTACACCAATAAATCTATGGCTTCAGAGCTGAGCCTGGGGATGGTCTCATGATGTTCTTCCCACACAAGAAGGAAGACTGCTCTCAGAGCATTCCACCACACTGAACTCAAAAGTCCAAAGAAAAAATAAAATTAATCAAAAACACTTACTTGTTTTCATCCAGGCCTGTCATGTTCTTCCACAATCCAGGGAACGACTCAAACTGGTATGTATAGATGAAGATAAGTACCAACATTGTGTAAACAACCACTGACATCCAAAAGTATTTTAAAATCCTTCTCCACCATTCATAGTGCACCTGAAAATCACACACTAAAGATGTTGAAACAAGCTGAAGGCAAAGACACTGACGAAAATACTGACAACGCTGCACTGGCAAACAAAGACTAAGAACAGTATTTTTCCTAGCTGGCCTGAAGTAAGCAACGCTTACCCAACAGCAGCCACAGTTCTTTGAGACACAGTTTTTACTCTTGATGCACATGTCCCCAAGTACAGACTTCTGTGTAAAAATGTCTGTTGGGACATGACCAGAGACACAAAGGCCAGGGACAGCTTCAGTCACTCAGTTTCATCACCATTACGGGATAAAAGTCCAGGAGGAGAGGGACTCCATGCTCACTGGGGTGTGGAAGCTGTGTGGACCAGCTGCCACAAAAACTGGTGGCTATGTAGGACGTGCACAGACCCAAAATTTTCCCACACAGAGTCCCAGCGCACAGGTGTGTATTGTATGCATCTAATTTATGTGCATTTTGCCTGTCGCTATAATCAAAAGCCAAAGGAGAATTAGTTTTAAGCCCTTCAAATGATCTTATTATGTTGTATCTAACTAAAGAACAAACACACTGTTTATGAATTCTGTTTAGAGGTAGTTTATTACCAAGTTAAAGGTATGAACCATTGTACAAAACATTGTACAGAACACTGGACAAAATTTAGTTAACACAGTTAACACAGTTCTCACTTACCTGATAGAGGGCCACACAGAAGAGGAACAGTACCATATAGATGATTTTGTACATGACAATTCTACCCTCAAAGCTGACAAAGAAGAACATGCCCCCACAGACGTAAATCCAGTACTTGATGAACATAGCCATCACCAGCTTCCCCAGGACTTTCATAATATCCTGTTCATCCTCATCATCCTCTTCCTCCTCCTCCTCCTCCTTTTCTTCCTCCTGTTCTTCTGCTACTTCTCCCTCTTGCAACTCCTCTTCTGCAAATACAGAGTCACATTTGGCCTCTGTCTGTTTTGGGGACTTTTAGTAAGAATTGAAATGGGTGGAAAGTAAAATCTCTGCACATAACACAGAAACTTAAAACACAATATTCACAAGAGACTGTATTTCTGAGTCATACATGCCTCCAGAGCAGGGGAAAGAGTTTTAACTTCATACGAGCTTCAACCTGCTCCTGGAGCCATATGGTGCATAGCTATACATCCTTACCAGACACCCGTCTTCACTTTGTCTGAAATGCAGGCAGCTGTAGCGGAAAATTAGAGCCTAAGGGTTGTATAATGGATAACAGTCAAAACACTTTCCACGGCAATACCTATACTCCCAGGCAAGAAACCTTTTAAACTGGAAAACAAAGAAACCACCAGCACCATCAGAAACCTCTCATCTCGAGTTTAAAATTTAAACTCTCATCTTGAGTTTGAACCTCTCATCTTGAGTTTTGTCCTTTAGAGAATATTGTGGTTACCTCCAAAAACCACAAGCAAGAGAAAACATTAACATAAAACCAAACAAGCACAAAACCCATAAATGCTGCACTAACACTGCTGTTTTTCAAAGAAACTACCACTTCTCCAGCTTCTTCTGCTGTACCCGAGCCACTGCAGAAAAGACAAGCTGCTTTTGCCCTATGAAGAGGTCAGGATTCCCCAGTTATTAACCTTGTGAAGCTTGTGGAGGGCAGAGTAACTGTCCCCCCAATAGCAAGTACACACAAGCAAGTATCCAGATAACAGGGCTTGTCAACCTCGTAGCACGTAGCTGTAATGTTTTTCTTCACATTGAGAACAATATCGAGACTTCACCATCACAAGGCTCACCCACTCCTTTTGTCGCGCTCATCATCCCTCTTCTCACACTCTTTCCTTGCTTTTGCCTTGTAAATCCTTGCAGTGTCCAGCTCTGACACTGATCAAATGTTTTACTTAGACAAATATTGTAATTAATCAAAAAGGAAGCTTCATCACTGCTTCCTGGGCTGGCTTTCTACCATTTCAGCAAGTTGAACTTGTTCAGATCAGCATCCAGAGATACAGAAAAGGGCAAGCAAGGTTTGGGGGAACATGTGCCCAGTAGCAAAAGAGAGAACAGGCCACCCAGCTGTTCGATGAGCTGAAACTGTAGCAGTAAACTTTGCTCTCAGGTATGCTTCTGATAGCATGAGCCCCTGAACTGAAAATATATATGCTTATTTTCCCATTGAACTTAGTAGTTTAACTTCTGTTTTTGTACAAGTGTTTATGTACAAACACAACTTCCAAGGTATTTAGCAACTGACTTTTCCTATGTAAACTCTTCTTCTCCTATGGTCAACTCCTAAGGAAATTAATCTGCTGGTTTAAGTCTGGGACACAGGAGTAAACTGGTTATTTGAAAATTCCATGACATTTCTCAAATGAGTCATTTCAATTACCTTCCAGTAAAGAGAATTCTCATTTTATTTGAATTTCTGAAGTTTAAAGGTGTTTAATTTTTATATCCCGAGAGATAGTTGCACATAGATTTTGTCGTATCTTTCTTAGCTAATAACAGGCATCTTGCTAATTGTTTTCAGCATTACAGAAATACAGTAACTGGAACTTCTATCATGACTGATGGGCTAATTGGAGGTGGCTTTACCTTTTTCTTCACTTTCTTCACTTCCAACTTTGACCTCAGATAAAGTAGCTTCTTTTAGCTGAAGTGCTTTCTGTTCAGTGAGGTGTTGCCTAAGCAGTAGCCAGAAAGTAATTGTGAATAGAATCTGCAAACAAAAATCAAAACAAAAACAACAGACTAATTGTATATCCTATATCCTGCTAATACAAACATGTTTTCATAAATTTTGCATGCCTTTGTTTTCTCTGTCCATCAGAAAATGGTAATGATGGCATCAGTGTCAAAGTGCATCTTTGTGGAAGTTAAGTTATTTAGGAAATGTTCTGTATTGAAAACAACTTTATTTCATTTGCACTTTTCCATTGAGTAATTCAATCCTCATCTTTTCTTAAAGGTATTTACCTATATAGTTCTATTCTCCCCCATTCTATTCAGTTTTTAACTCGTATCTTATAAGTTTAAGGATCATCTCATTATATATTGATTGGTACAATTTCCACCTGTCCATTTTTGTTCATTTTTTCCTTTTTGCAGGTAAGACGCACAGGCAAGTGAGTGTATTGTGATTATTAGGGTTTGGTATATATCCTAAGTCTTTTGATTTTGGAGGTTTGGTACTTCAGGTGCTTAAACATAATCAATTTAAAAATAAAAAAAATTCTTTGTATGTCTTTAAGTTACAAAAGACACAGTCAGCTGAATATGCCTTGCCTTTGGAGCAGTTACAAGATTTAAGATGGCTCTTAATTCTTTGAAGAGCTTTAAGAGATGATAATTCCATAGCAGCAGGATACCTTAGAAATAAATAAATCTCTTTAATGAAGACTGCATTTCTGTGTTTTGCAAAAAGCTAAATTCAACAGCTTGCAGTACTGAGAGATGGCCAAAATTCAGAAAACAGCATGATGCCTATTCATCACACACTTGATTTTCTGTTTACATTCTTCAAAGTTTCCATTGATTTCAGCGGTGCAGAACAAGGGCTATATCACTATTTTATAAGCTAGAAGAAAAAAATAGGAAACATCTAAGAGCCAAGTATTTTGCATACAATAGAATGACAAGGCCAGTAGTACAATGTAAAGAACCCTCCTGTTTTTCATCTAACGTGCAAGTACTACATGGGGGAAGGAGGGGTCCCAGGCTAGTGACAGCTGTTTTCACTGACTCTGTGGCAAACACTGAGCTGCAGCAGAAGATTGTCAGCCTGTGTGAATTGTCACAGCTTCTCCAGATACCTCCTGGAGCTCTGGCTTTTGCAACACAAACCATTGACATTGTAAAACACAGATTCATTCTGCGGTGATTAGCTCCGTCTCCCCGTTGCGTTTACTCCTTGTTCTCTTTGGCATTTCCAGAGCCAGCACTGGCTCTAAGAAAAGTCTTGAATGGTTGCAGATTAAAGAAATGCTTTTAGTCCACCTTTTACAGTATCCATTTTATTTCATTTTCAGATCAGGAAACACACACATAGCATGCAGAAAATTATGCAGAAAGAATTACAGTACATTTCTTTCTATTTGCTTCTTTCTATTTACTTCTCTTTGCAGAATACAGTATCCAATCTTTATTTAAATTCAACCTTTATTCAAAGAGCTTTAAACTAGGAATAATGGGGAGGGACAGGGTTACTAGCACCTTGAGTGGGAGTGATGGACAGGGCTGACAAGCAAAGGGTGCCTGGGGTGATGTGAATGAAAGGAAACACATAATCAACAAAACAGGGCTTATGTGGGGTCACCTCAAGCATTTGTATGTAAGCAAGGAAATGCCTTCAAGGCACCATTACAGGGAAACCTTCCAGATCCTTTCTGGGAAATCAGCATGTCAGGTGCTTCTCTAAAGTGCCTATACACTAATGCATGCAGCATGGGCAATAAACACAAGGAATCAGAGACCTCTGTGAAGGGCTACGATCTTGTTGGGATCACAGAGACAGGGTGTGATGGCTTGCATAGCTGCAATGGAGAGATAACAGGCTCTTTAGGAAGCACAGGCCAGGAAGATGAGGAGGTGGAGTTGTGATTTGTGTGAGAGCACAGCTGGAATGCATGGGCTCTGCCTGGGGATGGATGATGAGCTAGGTAACCTGGGAGGGAGACAGAGACACTGGCTGAGCATACAGAGACATCGTTAGAAAAGCCAAGGCCTGAAGTTGAGCCTGGCAAGGCATGTTAAGAGCAACAAAAAGAGCTTCTGTAAGTACACAAGCAGAAAAATGAAGGCTAGGGAAAATGTGGGCCCACTGCTGAGTGGGACAAGCGCCCTGGTAACACAGGACATGGAAAAGGCTGAGGGACCAAATGCCTTCTTTGCCTCAGTCTTTGCTAGCAAGATCAGCCTTCAGGAATCATAGGTCCTAGAGACTGTGGAAAAGTCTGAAGCAAGGAAGACGCACCTTTGGTGGAAGAGGTTCAGGTCAGGGAATACGTAAGCAAACTGAGCATACTTAAGACCATGGGTCCTGACGGGATGTACCCATGAGTGCTGAGGGAGCTGGCTGATGTCATTGTAGAGGCTACTCTCAATAATCTTTGATTGATTGTGGTGACTGGGAGAAGTGCTGGAAGATTGGAGGAAAGCAAATGTCACTCCTATCTTCAAGAGGGCAAGATGGAGGATACAGGCCAGTCAACCTCACCTCAACCCCTGGGAAGGTGAGGGAGTGGGACACTGGAACAGGATGCCTAGAGAAGTTGTGGATTCCTCATCGTTGGAAGTGTCCAAGGTCAGGTTGATGGGGCTCTAAGCAACCTGATCTAGTGAAAGATGTCCCTGCCTATGGCAGGGGGGTTGGACTAGATGATCTTTAAAAGCCCCTTCCAACTCAAACCATTCTATGATCCTATGATCTAAGGTCATGGAGCAGCTAAGCCTGGAAGCCACTTCCAGGCACCTGATGGACAAGAAAATCATCAGGAATAGTCAACGTGGATTCACCAAGGGGAAGTCATGCTTGACCAACTTGGTAAACTTCTACGATGAAATGACTGGCTTGGTAGATGAGGGAGAGCAGTGGACATTGTCTGTCTAGGCTTCAGGAAGGCTTTTGACACTGTTTCCCACAAGATGCTCATAGACAAGCTGATGAAGTATGGGCTGGATGAGCAGACAGTGAAGTGGACTGAAAACGGGCTGAACAGCTGAGCTCAGAAGGTGGTGATCAGAGGCATAAAGTCTAGTTGGAGGTCAGTGACTAGCAATGTACCCAGGGGTCAATACTGGATCCAGTCCAGTTCAACATCTTCATTAATGATCTGGATGATGGGGCAGAGTGTACCCTCAGCAAGTTTGCTGATGACACAAAACTGGGAGGGGTGGATGGTACACTGGCAGGTTGTGCTGCCATCCAGAGGGACCTTGACAGGCTGGAGAAACAGGCTGACAGGAACATCATGGAGTTCAACAAGGGGAAGTGCAAAGTCCTGCACCTGGGGAGGAACAACTAGTTCATGCACCATTACATGCTGGGGGCTGACCAGCTGGAGAGTAGTTTGGCAGAAAAAGCCTACGGGTCCTGGTGGACAGCAAGTTGAACATGAGCCAGCAATGTGCCCTTACAGCAAAGAAAGCCTATGGTATCCTGGGATGCATTAGGAGGAGTGTTGCCAGCAGGTTGAGGGAGGTGATACTTTCCCTCTCTTCAGCACTGGTGAGGCCCCAATTCGAGTGCTGTGTTCCATTCTGGCACCCCAGTACAAGAGAGAAATGGATGTACTGGAGAGAGTCCAGTTGAATGGCCATGAGATGAAGGGACTGCAGCATTTCTCCTATAAGGAAAGGCTGAGAGAGCTGGGACTGTTCAGCCTGGAGAAGAGAAAGGTCAGAGGGAATCTCATCCAATGTCTATAATACCTGAAGGGAGGGTGGAAAGAGGATGGAGCCAGGCTCTTTTCAGTGGTGCCCACTGATGGAGCAAGAGGCAATGGGCATAAACTGAAACACAGGAGGTTCCCTCTGAACATCAGGAAACACTTTTTTACTGTGAGGGTGACCGAGCAATGGCACAGGTTGCCCAGGGAGGTTGTGGAGTCTTCATTCTTGGGGATGTCATCTGGGCATGGTCCTGGGCAATCGGCTCTAGATGGCCCTACTTGAGTAGGGGAGTTGGCCCATATGACCTCCAGAAGTCTCTTTCGACCTCAACCATTCTGTGATTCTGTGACATTTACAGAGTGCATTATATTCAGCCTAAAAACCACCACTAGACCTCTTCTATTAGTTGTATGTGTGTGGCCAAATCATCATATATACACAACAGTTTCCTTTCTTGACACCAGCTAGTTTTAGATAAGATATTTTATGATATAGCTAATAAAAAACAATGTCAAAGGGGCTGATGTATTAAGACAGTTAAAACTCCTTAGAGATTTACAAAGTCATTGAGAGAAACTGTAGAACTCTTCCAGAACTTCTTGAGCTTTAGCTCTCTTACTAAACTAGTCCTACCTTTACCCGAGAAATAATACAACACTCACTAATTTTCAAATGCATTAAAGACCAAGAAATGGTTGTCCAAAGGCACTGCCAACAAGGAAAATCACTTACAGAATCACCTTAAATGGTAATTAGGAGTCACAAGGGAAGTGATTCACTTAGCGCAAGGGGAGCAGTGCCAACTAGATGCACGCTCTGAGACGCCCCTCTTGGGTACTCTAGGAAACAACTTCCTATTTACGCTCATTCCCTTCCCCAGAAGCAAACCTGCCAAACAAAATGCATTTTGTAGTGCTTTCAAGACATCAAAGAAAAAAGTCTATCACGCATTGAGGTCAACAAAATCTCTTGTTTCTGACCCGAAATGGATTCCAACTCATGCTGCTTCAGGTGTAAGGATAAAGAATTAAAGTTCAGTCACAGCTACATACTGCTCCTTGTTCCAAATAATAAGGGAGTGAGTAGTATTGGTAATTGCAGTGACACCACAGTTCCAGTTGCCATCATATTCAGAGACAGACCTGATATTCCATGGGTATTAATCTAACAAATCAAATCACATCTAGTTTTGTATCCAGTTTATAAAACCAAACAAGTAAGTAATTTCCATCCACTAAGAATTTTCTACAGAATTATCATGCAAATCTACAAAGATGTCTGAAACATTTGTTTTGGTATTAGCTTAACAAGCAAGAAGCCATTTTCTGAACACTATTTTTAATGACTTATCCTTTACTGTAGAACTGCTACTGAACATGGTTATACTGAATACTGAGGATTCACTCTTAAAGAAATGCCAAGAGATCCACATTTTTTTATCACAATATAATTTGTGGTTTCATAAATAAATCTCAGCTGTTTGTAACACCTACCTTTGATGCCAACTCCCCAGGTTCCTTTCTTTCTAAAAAACCGGATACTTGAGGAAGCTCATCATTCTTGAGCTCAATACTCCATATATACTGCAATGTTAGCAGTAAATTTCCATAGAAAACCATGAACGGTGAACTGATCATGGCGTATTTCCTTCGGTCCCGAATCATCCACAATGTGCAAGACCATATCAGTAACACAAAAGTCAGCCAGCTGTGATAGGTGATACTCCACGCCTTGTGGAAGGAGGAAAGAGAGGAAAAAATGTTCACAGATACATTCAGGAACAACACTGATGCATATTGCCAGTTACACTTAACTTACGCTTCTTTACTTAACACACATTTTCATTGTCATGAGACTCTCACCCATATTAATCAGCTACTGGGCCAGCTAGAACAAAGCCCTTGGAGAATGTGCAGAAAGTGGATTCTTAAGAAGTCCACAGCTGAGGGCGAACCCTGCTTTGTGCATTAATTGTATCTTGGTAAGGTTTGTAAGCAGATTCATTGCTTCTCATTACACCAAACTAAAAGAGATAGAAAATACAGACTAACTTCTGGGCGCACAAGATCCTCTTGCAAAACTAGTAGCAGAGAATTCAGAGTAGGAATAGCAAAACATATTCAATAGCTACTACATTCAAGGCCTTTGACAGACTTACAAAACTACGCTAACTCCATACTGTTCTAGCTTTTGTGGAATCAATTTAGAATGGAAAGCTATGGTATGCACACACCTAACCTGAAAAACATTTAGTCCACACTAACCACATTAGATTACCTGAAATACTCACAACTACAGAATGTTTTTTGTAGCTTGCAGAAATCGGTTACTGAAAACTGCTCTATTAAACACATGGGGAAAAGGATTGGGGGTTTAAGTGTTTTTTATTAACATTATGTTATTGATTTAGGACTAAATTCAGCTATATATATGCTGGTATAACTGTGGAATAACTGTCAATAAAACATTTTAGATTCCTTTACAATTTAAATAGAAAAGTATGAAACATTAAGAATATTTCAATCAGTTTAGCTCAGCACCTTCGGAAATGCTTTCTTTTAAGAGTATGTGAACAACATTAATATGCTACTTCTCTGTCCCCATATAAGAAATAACTTCCACTGAGCTGTCTTTGGCTATGGTGTAAGTGGAACTTGCACCAGATCATACCATAAATTAATAAATGAATTTGAGTCATATAAAATAGGGATATATCACTAAGAAAAAAGCTAGTAGTGTCTCAATATTAAACTACAAGAAAGCTGTTCCAATATATCTTCTCCTTTGATTTTGAGAGATATGACCTTAGAAATGAATTTAAAAGGAAATGCAGATCATATGAAGCATGTGAGTTTAAAAAATAGAAAAAAGAGGCATTGTGTCAGTATGAAAACAACTACTTGCTAATGTCTCAGAATGCATCAAGCCAGACCCAGATTCTGCACAAGGAGTCTGCTTTATTTAGTTGAGAAACTTTTCCTGTTGAAGGACAGCAAATAAAGTTTGAAACTTTATGCAAACAAGAAGCAGCCAAGCTAATTTGTTTTACCATTTTTAATGCAAAATTGGGCCAAGAAGCTTTATGGTTAATTTCACCACATTTGAAACCTTTCCAAAACAGTAAAACGAAAGCTTGCATTGGGAATAGAGAGAGAGATCTAATCATTATGCTGAAAACTTGCTACAGTGCAGTTCAAGGTATTTGCATCAAGTGGGCTTAAAAGCAAGCAACAACATGAGAAAGACAAATAAGGGCAGTAAATAAAACAAGAGCAAAATCTTGCTTGGCACGAAGTTGTATTTTCCTTGACACCTTTCTGTGTCAATATAGGAAATCAGGCTTTACAGATGTTTTCTTCTCAGAGAGTAAGTGGATGCATGCTTCAACCTGAAATAGGATCTATATTTTTTAAATTTACTATATCACTTTGAAATGCTTTCATTTTGTAGGCAAATTTCTGAGTGGAGCAAAAGCATGGCAAGCCTGCTTATGCAGAAGCTTTGGAATCAATAGAAAACTGAGCCCCAATGGTTTTCTAACATTCAACAGACAACAAAACCCAGGGCTCCCAGTCCTGGAAATGTGATGCTTTATCCAGAACCCCACGTGTTGCCCTATTTATAGGTCTATAACAGGCCTGGGAATTATGCATTAATAACCTAAAATGGACCCAAAATGATCCAGACACCATATTGATATTTTCTAACCCTGATGCAAACACTTACTGAAAACCAACTGATGAGACTACTTTCAGGAAAACATTGAGAAGACACATTTATTTGTAAAATTAACAGCATTATTGTTTTTTATTGCCAGTACTTACCATCATAGCTATCAGAGCACAAATGTAACTTTGTTTCATGATAAATTGGAACACAGAGACCAGGGCATGTAATTTAACATTTTCTTTTTCTTCCTGAGCAACTTCCTCTTCCTCTTCCTCCTCCTCCTCCTCTTCCTTTTCTAAGTAGAAAAAGAAATTCTGATTTGCAATTCATGCTGGTCTAAAAGTAGTATATGCACTCTCTCCTGGAATGGTTTCACTCGTAATCACTCTGATGGTTACTTGTACAGCAATCAGCAAGCTCAAGATGGGAGCCAAAGAAAAATTACATTTGAGCACAGTAAAGCAACGCAAAACCCGCAGTCACTGTGTTGGTAGGTAAAGTATTTTGGATAGTGTATGCCTACAGCCCAGTTTACAAAATTGCCATGTGCTCAGCCATCATTGTAAGGTGACGGCAATTATTTAACTTCAACAGGCCAAAGAGCTTACCAAGATGAAAATAAACGCTAGAGGCAGTGAACGGAGACACAGGATAAGAAAAAATATGGACCTAAGGGTAATCCCCAGGCAATTCACTACCTGACACGTTATCCGAAGGCTCCCATTTGTACTGTGGTGTTGAGTACATGTCTGTTTTGGCCGGACCATTTTCTAATGGCAGTGTGGGGTGGATGGTGTGATAGTCGGTAGGGTTCCCGTTCACTGTTACCAGCAGCACCTGCCAGGACAACAGAGAAAGGCACTGCATTTAGGGTGGCTCTTATGAGAATGAGACTCCTACTTCTGTGCTCCGCTAGTCTTGGATTGCCAATGTTAAAGGAGCTTAACACGTAACTGCAGTTACTTCCTTCCAAAGAAATTGATATGTTATAGCCATGTTGCATGCAAAAATAGTACAGAACAGCTTCCAAAATTAATTGTTGTTAGCTTTTTATGCAATATCAATAGAATTACAAATTTGGTCAATGAAGTTCTTTAGCAAACAGTAAAATACTGATGCATCTTTGAACTTCTATAAATATTTCCTTTAGAAGATTTCAAGGTTTTTTTTTCAAATTCCCAGAATGTCACATTGCATTAGGTAACACTCCAATTTACACACAAGCAGTCTGAAAAAGAATAAAAGTGTGGATACACAAGAAAAAGCAATTAAGTTACTGCAGTCAGCTGAGCCACGATAAATGACTGTTTGCATGCTCTTGGCCTGTTCTACCTATGAAATTAAAAGGAAAGAAAAAACAGTATAAAGGTGGACTAAGTTAACACATCCACAGCTGGGGAAGTCTAAAGTTGACCATACGGCTCAGTGCACAAACAGTAACTCAGTGAGCCCATCTTCAGACATCCTGCCTTTCCCAGGTTAAATTGGCTTTTTACAACCAAGCTAGGAAACTATTATTATATCACCTCCTGTGTTTAAATTTTAAAGCCATAACCAAAAATTCATCCTCCTTCTTAGGCAAACTAATATGTCGAGATTTTCAGACTTTAATTTACATCTAATTATTTCCAGTAGTTATGAAAATAATGATTATAAATTGCTTTCAATTTAAAATTATTACTGTGAGATCTACATTTGCTACCTTTAGTAAAACCAGTTGTGGTAATTATTGTTATTGATGCCACATTTATGCCACTTTGTAGTACTAATTCAACACTCTTTCATTGTTTTATTTTTTTGAATTAAATTTCAGCCCTTGTGCTTGTTTGGATTAGGGCTCCAGCAACCACAATCATAAATATCTCTCGTATTGGCAGAAATTCACATGCAATGGGTTACTGATGGTAGTACATGCTGAAGACTGACTTCTGATTAGGGTGTGAGATAGGAGCATATTTTGCCTGTTGAAACTATGCACAGGCACGCGTGGACTGTTTTGGAATAGTATCTGGGTTATGTTCAGTTATATTCAGCAGCTACACTAAGCATAGGCTGTGGAGCACGTTTAGATTTGGTTATAGCTGCTCCCAAAGTTCATCTGCATCTCCATTCTTCCGTGCATGCTGAACAGAGGGGATGTTTCTGCTTCCAGAGTCTGCTAGGGTCTATAGCAGTCAAGATAAATTGATCATTTGCTGCCTGTTCAAACAAAGACTTGGATTTTCTGTAATCTGCAAATTGAACTCATATGTGTTGTCAGTCATGCTTTAAGGGCCTCAGCATTTCAACACGAATGCAAGAAAAAAATACAGCAAAGAAGCTAAATCAAGTTTAAAGATGGCTTGCATTAGAAAGCGTATTTTGATATCTTATTTAACCCAATGAAATAGCAAAGATCGTTTGCCAGTTGGTACTACTACAAGCAGTTTAATTTCAAATGATTGATTTTAGGGCTAATTGGTGGGTTTACAGTGCAATTATTAAGGAAGCAAAAGACAATTATATTTAGGGTAATCAAGGTTGCAGGGCAAATGGCAGGATAACCAAAATAAAGAAGTGTTAAAAATGTCATCTAAGCTTTTATCTGTACATATCAGTGTAAAAAAAATTACAAAGACTAGTAGTATACTAACATCCGATGGCTTGTATTCATCTTGGGTCATTGACAGAAGCTGCAAAAAGCAATGCAAGGACAAATTATTAAAGAAGCATGGCTCAAGCATTAATAAGTCTAACTTTTTGAATACATGCATGCATATTTGCTGACTTTTGCAGATTTGCACTAAGAAATTCAGAAAGAATTCTTAAAAAGCCAGCAGAATTGTACACTATGCTCCATAAAGTGATATTTAGTGTGCCATAGCATTGACATAACATTACTCTATGTTCCTGTGAATTCTAAACCAAAATCGAGAATGTTGCGTCAAAATTTTAGATACTAGGTCAAAAAATTAATCAGTATGGCATTATACTGATTAACTGCTTTCTAATGTCTTTCTAATGATCCAATGCTTAAAAACTAAGTTTTTAAATGATCATTAGAATTACTGTAATTATAAAAATGATTCCAATGAAATGTTTATACTAATATAAAATGGGATACTTCATTCATGTGCCAGCTCATTTACCATTACTATTATTATGGCAGAGTTCTTGGGGGTTGAGTATATGTGGCTTAAGAGTGTTTGTATATCCCAAATTTGACTGCAGCTCGTCAAATGAAATTTTGCACTGCAGCTGGTGAGGACAGATGGTAGAAGCTGGACCTTTCCAGGAGCTTTTACACCAACTGCCTTACCTGCCCTGCTATAAATATCCAACAAGGGCACCAGTATGCTTGGAGGAAGATAAGCTGGCCGTCCCCCCTTAGCAATGACAGTGCAGTCATTAGTTACAAGGCAGATCAGATCTTTACATCAGGATTTAGCTCCCTGACAGACTTTCTAGCTGTTTTGCACAAAGATAACGGCCTCATGCCAAAAGCCTGTTCCTAAACTTCTTAAATGCGGAAGCCAAAAACACAGAGCATGCTCTTCTTTTACTTCCTTACCCTGGCTCTTGTTTTTGTTTTATTAATTTTCATAAAATATATTCCTACTCTGCCACACAGCCTTGATATTATATCTGATTTACATAATCACACGTGAAGATCTTCTTACTTTTAACCTATATAATGCTGCTTCCCTTAATTTCAAAGTAACCGAGATAAAATTAACCGACTGATTGAAATAGATTTAATGCAGAGACCCTTCCCCCTCCAGCCTTACTTTTCTTTCATCAGTTGTATAGTGGCTTGCATACCACAGACTGCGTCTTCTTTCCGCCGTCATTGGAACTGGGCTGCAGGCTATTTCTTTGTCATCTTCCCTGCTAACAGATTTCTCTTCGTCAGGCATCTGCTAAACAATACAAATGACAAGACTAGTTATAGCTCTGTAAATAACAATCTTACCAGAGGAATTTAAATTTTCCCCTAATTAATGCACCTCTCCAAAGTATGTCTTTGAAACATGTTTTAGTGTCTAATGCACTCAATCTATGATAGAAGACTTTTATTGAGATGACACTTTCAGAAATGATGACAGAGCTTTTCTATAACTGCTCGTCTGTCAATGCCAAGATGTTTCCTGATAGTTACAAGACACCAGAATTACACAGACATCCACATCTTACCTTACTATGTAGTCATACCATAAGCTAGTATGCGGACGTTTAATTTTCAAGGTAGTGTATTGGAAGAAAATTCACTCTTCTCATCTGCCTATATATGTGAAAAGCCAATTCTGCTTCACTAAACAACTGAAGAACTGAAAAGATCAAAACCTTTTGAGCACACATATCTACCATTAAAGGCTAACCTAACTCACCAGTCCATTCCTCAGTATGTAACAAAAAGTAGTCAGTGCTAGTCATCCATCTAGGCTCATCTAGTCTAGCTTCTGAGCCAAGCTATAAAAATACCTGCGTGTGCTCACGCTCATATGTAGGACAAGATGATTGGAAAAAGCCAATATGGATTTACCGAGGGCAATCCGCTATTTATGCTGAAACTGGCTCAGTGGATGAAGAGCGAGCTGTGGATGTTAGCTACCTTGATCTTAGCAACGTGTTTGACACAGTGTCCCACGACATCTTTGCTGACAAGCTGCTAAGATACGGGCTTAACAGATGGACCACAAGATGGGTGGAGAACTGGCTAGACTGTCTTACTCAAAGTGGGGAAATGATTCAAAGTCATAATGGTAGTGGTCATGAGTGGAGTTCCTCAGGGACTGACAGTAGGTCTGGTACTATTCAGTATCTTCAAAAATAGCTGGATGGAATGCACCCACACAAAGGTTGTGGTTGACACCGAACTAGGAGGTGAGGTAGATGGGCCAGAAGGAAGAGCCACCATACAGAGACAGGCTAGAGATGGGCCAACAAAAAAGGCACAGGGTTTACAATGATCAATATAAATTCCTGCATCTGGAATAAACCCACATAATGGTAAAGGCTGTGGACAGACTGTGTGGGGAGCAGCTCTGTAGAATAGGCCCAGGGGATCCTGGTGCGCAGCAAGCTGAACATGACCCAGCAGTGAACTCCAGCAGCAATGAAGGCAAACATGTCCTCGGCTGCATCAGCAAGAGTACTGCCAGCAGATCAAGGGATGTGATTATTCCACTGTACCTGGCAAGTGTCAGGCCATACCTGCAATTCAGTTCTGGCATCCCCCAGTTCAAGAGAGACATAGAAAATCTGGAGAGGGTCCACCAGAAAATTGCCAAGATGATTAGAGGGTTGGAGAAGCTGAAGGATGAAGGAAATGGTTTTTTTTTCAGCTTTCTAATACCTAAACTGTAGTTTTAGAGAAGACAGAAGTACTCTTCTCACAGCGAGGCATGGTTATAGGACAAGAGGCTAAGGGCATAATTTGCTTCAGGGAGATGCCTTCTGGATATGAAAATAAAAATATTTCACCATGAGAACAATTAATCATGGGCATTGGCTGCCTTTGTTGGAAACATCTAAGACTTGGCCCTGGACAACCTAATCTGAGGCCCTGCTCTCACAAGAAGTTGGATCAGGTGGTCTCCAGAGGTCCCTTCAAGCCTGGACTGTTCTGTGACTCTGTGCTTGTCTATGATCCACACGCTCCGTTTCTTCGTCTGTGACAGGAATTATTACCACTAAATTGCAGAGGATTGCTAATGCAGTGGTCTTAACTCCATCTTAATTCCATGGCCCAGCAGGGGTATGGGGCCTCTCAAATAGACTGAACATGGATGTTATTATAGCACAGTGATTAGTGGGAGGCCTGGGTACGTGTATATAAACCATGCTAGGTTACAGCTCCTCTTTGGGCTCCTCCAGACCTCTTCCTGCACTGTCCCTCTTTCTCCTGCAATCTTCAACTTCCCAGCTGAGCTGTCACAAAGCAGCAGAACCTTGCTGTTCATACCAGTGAGGAGGAAGCTCAATCATGTGGTGCTAAAGGGAGGAAGGGGGTGCTCTGGAGCCAGCGGGCTGCATGTGAAAGCTGTGAGCATCTTCAGCACAGCGTTGCTCGGCGGGACTACTGGCCCCGGGATACCATCAGGGAGAAGCTGCCACTACTGAAGTTACTCTGCTCTCTGCTTTTGCCCAATTTCTCATTTTGAACCTTAGTCCTTGACCGTACTTTTTATTTTCATTACTATTTGCCGTCTCTAATTCCTTAGTTTTCTGGTTTCTCCCCTCTTCCCAAGACTTCATGTGTTTTTTAGATTTTTGGCTCTGATGGAAATAATAAGTATTCAAAATTTCAGAGGAAGGTATGCAAGAACATAAAGTGAATATTATGGAATAATAATAGCAGTGGCTATTTCACTCTGCCATCCATTAATGCCTGGGTGTTTATCTCCAAACTGGTAGGAATGGTGAGGATTGAAAGGTAGACTTACTTATGCTTCAAAGTACTGCTTTAAAAAAACTCTTTTCCTATGTGAATAAGTGCTGTAGTACTAAATATACACACATGTGATTCTAGTAAGAAATGAAAAGTGCTCGAGTAGGGTTCTACATTGCTGTTGAACTTACCAAAGCTCAACCAACTTTGAATTACCAAATTCAAAGAATTACCAAAACTCTGCTTCCCCTCATCACAATTTCCACTGGTATCAGTTGTTTAGAGTATTGAGCCAAATCCTCATTCGTACAGCTGTAAGGTCTTGCTTCATAAAACCACCCCTATTCAGCAAAGTACACAAATGCTTATGGAATCTGGAACCTTGGGCAAAGTCTTACTGACTTCAGTAGGACTTAAGTGGAGGTTCAGGAACTTTGCTGAGCTGCGGTCAAAATATAGATTAAGCACCAGCTTTAGTAGCATTATTCTGAACTTATCCTATTATTAATTACAAAACAACTGGTCAAGGCAACTAATTGTCATATTTTATTTCAACCCGAATGGTCTGTTTGTAAGGACTTAAGATTTTTCTCTTGCCTATTTTGTCCTTTCTACTTAGCAGATACTTGTATTTCTGCTTCAAATGAAGTCTTACTAAGTTGACTTTTGGTTTGCAACAGAAATATCCATCTGCCCTGGTACTTGCTGTTTTACTGAAACTCTGTCTACTGCCAACAAAGAGATACCTCATGGTGTAAAAGCTAGTTTTTGTCTGAACTGGAGGTGTTTCAAAGGCAGGGTCCCAAATTAGGCTTTTAATGGGAACTAGCTAGTGGTAAGTGTTCTCATTGCTTGTGCAAAATGAGCTGATGCAATAGAGTAAGAATAAATCAGGATGCTGGGCAGAGGTCTGCAAAGCTACCCATGGGAACAGGACATCCAAACATCCTAGCTGCTTTTGAAACTCTCTCCATTCCAATCCTAACAGTAAGGTCCTATTTTTTAAACCTTGACTTAGATAAACAATGGTTATTAATTTAGTTTTACTTCTGAGAGGCAATGGTAGCACATTTCACATACAATTGTGTATTTATATTTGATTGGAAAAGGGCATTCCTAGCCAAACTGTAAGATGAAATAAACTGATTCTGTGCTTAAAATACTTGTCACTGTCATTTGAAACTTTAATATAAATGTGGACCATAAAGAACTGTTTATCAACAGCATTTCGTTTGGCACCAGGGTGACCACAACAATATCAAAAGACCTAAGATGTAGACAATAATTTTAGTAACATATTTTTAGCCTAAGAGACTATAGGGAAGGGTGGGAAATCTTGTTTTCTCTTTCTCAGACAAGGAAGAAAAGTCAGAAAACACAGTACTAGTCATATGATTACAACTTGTGAGAGTCCTTTGACTTGCCTAATTCTTCCAGTTCTTCCACTATCTGAGCAACTCTCAAATGCCTCTTAATTCAAAATACTATAAAAATTCTATAAGAGGACTCCACATTAAATTGCAGTAACTGTTGACTTCGTTACCACTCACTGGACAGAATGAATAGGCCCTAGTCATATATTCAGTACTAGCAGTTACAACTATGAGCTGAAATCTCCAGAGGCAGATTGCCTCTTCTTATTTGCAGAGGTAGAATTTCAGAAGACTCAATGTTAGAACAAATCAGGATCCAAAATAGCGGGCATAAGAAAAGCAAAACTTCTACTGACTGCCAAGGGCGTTTTGCATGAGTAAGATCCATACAGAATCCCACACAGAGACCATACACTGAAATCTCATACACACTGTACTTTGACAGACTGTGGTGCACACACAAACAACTTCACCCTGAAACTCAAGATTTGAAGCAGGCATTGTTCTTGTAAAATTGTTCATCAGCTGCAGTATTCAGAGACAGTCTCAAGAGCATCTGTCTCAGAGACAACTCCTGCTGCAATCCAACAGAAATTTTGTCTACAGGAGGACCCCAAGATGCAATTCACACAAGAAGGAAAAAACACCAGGTCTACATGTCTTACTCTGTTTTAAGAATCTGCTACACCAGTATTATATTTAGCTTATGTACATCTGTTTAGACTGAATAAATATTTCCTTATGCATAATCACATATAATATATATATACGCGTATAAAATACATATAAAAATGTATAATACACGTTTTGTTCAAATCAGGTTTTGTTCAAGAGATTCTTCTGAATAAAATTTCTATGATGAGCCACTTTTTACTGCATGTGACAGCAGTGTGCAGAGAACAACTGCTTTACACTAAACAGCACGTAGCATATTGTCATTGCCATCCATCCAGCTCTAGGTAGGTTAGTGGTGAGATCCTAAATACAGTGTAACTTTGAAATCACTGGGGATTGCAAAGGCAGGTTATATACTTAGTTCCATAATGAATCAAGTGCACCACAAATTCACAAGTCAAAAAACATTTCAATGAAACCTGGAATACAGTTGTTTCTGGATTTAAATAATTGAGAACCAGCAGAAAGCTAGTAAGAGAAAGATTAATTCCTGATCTATGGCACCACTAAAGGAAAAACAAAATGCATATAGACAAAAAAAGGCCATAAGGAGAAAATGTGTAAAAGACAGTAAATTTTGCAAATCTCAGCATCTTTCTAATGACAAATAGTTGCATCACTACATCCTGTGCATCAAAAATAAGCATTAATGCATGGGTAACATTTTCTTTGTAATGTTCTCTTTTTTAAGTGTCCATTTCTCTTCAGAGGGAAGCATCATTCCCCTGGCATTTCGAGTTCCCATGGGAGTGCCAAGACTTTGTATTGCCGCTCATGTAGTCATGGGTTTGAGAGACATCAACTTTTCTTAAATTAATCTCCTTTAATACTTACTCGCTCTAGCTCAATTGCTTATAAAGCATCTCTAATTTGACTTGTTTCCAGTTCTCAGAGACTGATTTTAGTGTCTTATGGGAATATCCATCTCAGACAACACAAATAGTCTAAATGAAAGAAGTGCAGGCAAGTCCACTATAGTTCCTCTCTAGTCCCTGGAGGAACTTGCAGGATTCACTCTGTCCTGAGACAGACAGGCCCATTTCTCTCCACTGAAAAAGCACAGTAACTAACTTAGACCCAGCACCAAACTGTAAGATGGTGACAGTTGGATGAGAACAACCCGGGTACTGTAAATGCATTCCCAGAGATGCTGAGATCACACAGCTCCCACTAACTACATTTCACATGTGGTTACTCCTCTGTGAGTAGTTCTCATGATTTTACTATGCAGTTTGTGAGATGTGAAGTTTTAGTTACAGCCCCAAGGCTAAAATCATACTATTATTTGGAAATCTCAGTTTTCACTTAAGGAAAAAAAAAAAAAAAGCAAGTTTCCAGCTGCTGCAGCTGCAGAAAAAAATAATAGGAAAAAACCCCTAAAAGAACCCAATGCCAGAGGGCACTGGACCACAATCTTTTAAAACCTTGTGACTTTAGAAAAGCCAGTCTTAAGATTTCTGGAAACTTAAGACACAATTTTTTAATAACTCAAGCTGACAGTTCTGGCATCATTTACCCTTTATTATGAAGCCTAATATATGTAAACCCCAAATATCAGACATCTCAATTCAGAGGTGATGTATTTTGTCTGCCTTTTTAAATGTTAAACTGTTACATTATTCATTATATGAAGAAACACCCTTAAAATAAGAAAAACTTCAACATTTTTACTTGCTACTACAAACTTCACTAATTCACAGCTCAGTCATGAGTATTTTCATTGTGTTTTACAGACCTGCTATACCTGAACTCTAAAACTCATGTCAAGCCTCAGATGATCAGGAGATTAAAATAAATAATGCTTAGGATCATTCTCTTTATAATTTCAGTTTCTAAGCTTTTAAGATACTTTTGGGGTCTTATATTCCCTTTTTGCTCTGAAACTGGAAGAATTAAAAATTTATTTTTTGTCTCCTTTTTCTCTTGCTCTTAAATGAATGCTGGGATTTTCGTTTTGAGAAAATTTTTCTCTATCTATGATAAAACAGCAAATCTCTGTTAGCAAGTATCTGCACTGGCCAGTCTCACAGTCATTAGTGCTAAAAAAGAGAAGGAAGTTACCCTTACAATGGGCTCTTGTAGCCAAAGACGGATAAGAGTTGCAAGGGTGTAGTACATCACCAGCAGTAAGATTGGATTAGCATGGTGATACCAATGTAACTCTTGATTTTTGATAATCATCCAAGTGCTTGAGCAGTTTGTCTGAGTAAGAGAAGTCACACCAAACAACCTGTGGATATAAGAAAACAACATAGTTAGAGAATAAACACAAAATCTTACAATGTTTAAATTTTTTTGAGTAATTTTTGCTTACCTATAATACTGATTGCTCTGTTCAAAAACAGTATTTGCCATCTCATCTAAAATGCAGCAAATATTTTCATTCCACACTAGTTAGTGAAAAGGAATGGGGTTTGCACTTTGTTTTTAACATAAAACATGGGAGTATAATATTGTTACATCTACCATGTCCAAGGTGAAAACTTTAAATGATCTGCGCCCTGTAGGTCCAGAGCTACAGAAAAAGGGGAGAGAAAATCTGGCTGCAAGGCCATTTGGCAAATCACAGCAACATGACATTTCAGATTCAGTAAACCGACATACAACACCATTCCACTCACTCTGCCAGGACAGAGCTGTAAAGTACATCTCCTCAGCACATTGAACAGCTTACTGATTTTTTTTAAAGCTAATACTATTAATAATTTGCTATCTAATTATGTAAATACTTATAAACATACAGAGCGCCACTGAAATCACAGCTGTTGTGAACAGAAAAGGAAAACATTCAGAAAGGCAATTGTTCTGGATGATCAAATCATTATGGAAAAAAAAAAGAAGAAAAATTAATTCCAGAATGAGTATTAATGTAGTTGCAGCATTAATATCAATGATATGAGATATTTTACTATTTCTTGAAAAACTGGGATCTCACAATATTCTGTCAAGTAAGAAATTTATGTTGGAAAAAAAACTTAAGAATAAAAAAAAATCCCCAACATTTTAAATTTAAGACAAGATGTTAGATGCTTTGTAGATGTGTTAGATGCTGAAACAAAACTAGTAGGAAGTCAAAATTAATCTGGTTCTTTCAGTGTTCTTTCAGTTACTAGTAGCATATCTCAGTATTCATTATAAACAGTTTTGTTTTATTGACAAACCTTTTTCTTCCACAGTGTGTATGAAAGTTTTCAGTTTTTACAAGAAACAGATTTGATTCTAAGAGAAGGTTAAGAAGAACTGTTTCTTGATAGAAAAAAACCACAAAATATCATTACTCTGAAAGAGTAAACCAAAAACATTTTAAAAAAACTTTTTCTGCTCAGAGATTTAATCATAAATAGTAGATGTCCAAAAGATTACTTCTTCCTTTACCTAGTAAGATCCAGCATGAAAGGGTGAATGAATACAAAGAATGATATTCAACAGAGATGTACTGCCTGAAATCTGCCCTTTGGCTGCTATAGAGTGAAAAGAATATGAAAAAGGAGAGGTTATACCTGTTCGCTCACTGGGGGTTTGTGGCATGGGTATAATACCATTAAGTGCCAGAACTACAGCTCTATAGCATTTTATTAAACAATTTATCAGCACTCACTTCTCATTCTGATTGTCAACATGAGCCAAAGGCTATAAACTTTAAGACTTCTCAGAGCTTTTGGGTGGATCCAAGGTTGGAAAGAAAAAAAAAAAAAGATCCTGCATACAAAATAAATTGTAACTTAAAGGAGCTGACAGAGCTGTGTTTGGAGTTGACCCAGATTCAAACTTCCGTAGCATCCAAGCACATTCAGGGCTGGTGTTACGGTTTGGCTCCATCTGACTGAAATTCACGCTGGATTGTATTCTGTTCATATTTCTATCAGCGTAAGGGAACATCTTGTTTTGTCTGCTTTCCTCTCTGCCAACTGACTTGCAATTTTTGCCCGTCAATGATCAAGGTTGTTGAGCTCCTATTAGTTTCATCTTCTACCTCTATTTCACAGCATATTCCTCCATCTTTGGTTCATTTTAAGCTTTTTTATGCAAGCATAGTACGAATCACCCTATTACTGTTTCACAGACATATCAGAATCAGAGTGAAATTCAATTCTTACTGAAGTAAGAAGTCTTTCCATTGATGGTGAGTGATGAATATTTCCTACAGAAATGAGGGAAAGACCAGTTTCTGAAGGTCCTTGGACCCTTCTGCCAAGCAGGCATGATCTTCATATCACATATTCCATTCCTATAGTACATAGCATTATGTACTACAACTATAAAGTGTCAAAAACTTGTGTTTTATCTCCACTGAAGACACATTCCACATAGCCCTACCAGTTAGGAAATTTTATTATGTTTCAGTTAAATCCTCATTCTGTCAGTTTAATTTGCTTGCTTCAAATTATCCATACATTATACTATTGGACTTAACTGGGCTCCCTTCTGGTCCTGCATTCACCAAATATACATAAGTTACAATGTATCTCTTCCCTCTTGGTTGCCACCTGACCAGTCAGGTATTTATTTAACCCATTTCCCTTTGTCTCATAAACCATGAATCTAGAGGAACCATTCCTCATTTCTGAATTCTCCTTGGTTTTTGAGACTTGTTAGTCACAAAGGCACTCAACACAACATTCCCCGTCTATCAAATTCAAAATGCACTGATGTCTTGGGAATGCTCATTCTGTCTGTTCTGGCCTCCGGTAAGGCTACGAGCTGCTATTCATTCAATATTTATGCTTCATCATTATCTTCAATGAGAACAGCTGGCGCAGAACATTTCTCAGAGACATAGAGACATCTCTTATTCAAAGCTTTTAAATACACAGGAATGACTCCCATAAAACATATAAACATTTACAGTAAGCAACATATATTAGGGTATTATTCAGTTCTGCATACTTCATTCCACAAAGATGTCTTTACATTCAGTATTGATCACGATCAGCTATATTTGTGCCCAACTCTGATCTTAGTGTGACTTTGTCTTAGATAACATACATGTATACTATCAGTAAAGTCAGAATGAGTCTTAAGTGGGGGAAACCAGATGCCAAACAAGACAGGCATATGCATGTCTGGATACAGAAGACAAATAAAACAAATACTGAGTGACCATTTACTAATGGAAATACTTTGCTTTTCAAAAGACTGCATGTAATGCCAAAAACAACTGGAGGTTTGCAAGATGTAACAGATTAATCTTTCTATTCTTGCAAAGAAGCAAAAATTGTGTTTTTCAAAGTCCTCATCAATATTCTGAAAAATGCATTTTATTAAAAAAAAAGTATAGTAGAAATCATTTGGAAAATTTTAGAAATAATAAAGGGCCAAGAGGAACTTGAATGTCTGACTGAGGAATGCTCTGAAATAACACAGTGAAAAACAGTTCTTAAAATAAAGGTGATACCTTTTTGTCCAGTTCCTACTCTATAAGCTTGTTTTCCCAGCAAAGCTTCCTACTAAATCTGTGAATCATCCTTCGGGCAGATGCACTTTCATCTTTTGTGACTCCCTGACAAAGCTGTAAGCTGTGACCATAAAAAATCCCCAACTTTTTATACGTCTAGCATTGAAAATCAGAAAAGCAATTTAATTTTTAATTGAAAACAGAAAAACAAATTCCTTTTTCACCCACAGATATTTGACCTAAGGAGCTGCTGAAGTACCACGTTTTATTACTGCATTATGTACATTGCTAAAACTTCTCCAGCATACATTATTTAATTATTACATTAATTATAGTATAAGAATTGCTGTTAGTAATTAGTCATGGTATTAAATATGAACAAAATGGTTACATAAACAAAAAAATTAAATATATGTCTCATATACAGAGTTATCAAATACAGTAATTACAGATCTGTAAGGTCTGTGAATTTTGCCTCCAGTAAAAATGATCTGGAACATTCTTTGTAAAAATATATTTGTCGGTTTAGATCCTGCATGTACTGATGTTTTAGGAGTTGACTTCAGACCAGGATTTGCCTCATAATTTCCAAGGCCAGGAAGGGAAGTAATAATTCTGACTTCCTGCACAATGTAGGACACACAATAATTCTTGTATTGAACAAATAATTTGTGGTTGAATTACAGTTTATAGTTTAGAAAGGCATCCAATCTTGATTTCAAATGATAGCAAATCTTCTACTGCCTTATTATTTTTTACCACATTTAGTTTCTATAATAGTTCTGTCTAGATGAGATTTCCAGTTGCTGCATCTTCCTACAACTCTGTGTACTACTTTACATACTGCTTTTCACAACAGAGCAGGAGTCATTTTCCTCTGTCTTCTCTGAGCTTCACAGCTTATAGCACCCTCATCCAGTGATCCAGAACAAGCATCTACAGTTCACCTCCATCGCACTGCACAGCCTTCCCCTCTTTGTACAGCCTAGGGGTCACACTTGGACACCACCCAAAATATCAGAGTAGAAGCCTACATTTACATGCTTATCCAAATACATTTGGGCTGCTTGGGACAGTTTAACATCAGTTAGAAAATAGGTGAAAGCTGTTTTATTGCTACAGTATTAGACCTGCAATTTCTAAACTGGTCAGTGCAAAATCTTGATGCACTAATACACAAAACAAAGAAAAAAAAATGCAAAGACAAGCTTCTTTTTCTTTTCTCCCAAGTAATACCTGCTACCTTGTCTTCCTGAGGAACTGTTTCATCTCTTTTGTCTTCCCAGCATTGAGTGAGCATGTTGGCCAGTTCCAAAAAACATCAGCAGAGGAGCAAGAGATAAAAAATGGCACTAAATTCCTCTAAGCTACCTGAAAATGTCTGACTGGTAAGAGGAGGAGATAGATGGAGATGGAGATGGAGATGGAGATGGAGATGGAGATAGAAGTGGAGATGAAGCTGAAGGTGGAGAGAGGAGAAAAGCGTCCCACTGTATGACTGGCTTTGGAGGTAGAGAGAGAAATCCTGAATTCATGACTACCAATGTTCACCACAACTATTTGGAGACTCAGAAAATCCAGTTTGAATGGAAGTGAACTTAATATCTTGGGATTTTTCTTTTACTTTAACTTGTCTGAAAGAACTTGGGGTGAGACTGTGCTGAAATTCTGACTGATTTTGAGAGCTGTTTCATTTGTTTAAGGACTGGGAACAAAAATTATATAAATAGTGTCACTTTAGTGACAGAAGCAATTGCCTTGCATACAGCACTTATGAATACACATCAAAATATATTAATATAACAAAACATTCATGGTTTCTGCAGAAAGCCTCCAAGGTAATAGCTTACAATGTTTTACAGACTCACTTCTGACTCACTAAGCGGAAGCAAAAGACATACAACAGCTTTTCTCATGAGTCTGACCTACACTCCTGACAACGTGCAAACCACACATAAAAAATTCATTCAGTGCTTGCGATCAAAGAGGACGTGAAGTGATTCACAGTGGCAGGAAAACGTCTGTTATCATGTCCTATTGATTACATTTCCTCTGAAGGGTCTGAGAGTGCAGTGGATTCTCAGTCTCAGTTTGCACAACCTCAGTAGACTAATTACAAATGCTCATGAGTCTGCATGCTGCTTTGTTTTCTTCTCATATATTCTAGCCAAGTATGAATGTACGGTGAATGAAATTGTCTGGTTTTGCTTCATTGGCAAACATATAAAAGCTTAAAATTGCATACAGATTTGTCAAATATTCTCCTGAACACCACTCACTACAAATAATTCTGGTCAGAGGTATTAGACTACATCAATAAAATAACTGCATGTGTTAATATCATGACATAGCTTTAAATGCTCTTCATTCATCAAAAATAAGGAAAAGAAACAGAATTTCAGATACCTTAAGAAATAATAAAAGACTGGAGATAATAAAGAAAGGAAGCAACAATATTTTTCAAGGTGATAGGGCCAAAAAACAGAGTGAAACCAGCTAACTGGGTGAAAAAGGGAAGAAAGGAAAGCTGTACAGCTATTCCATGTAATGCTACATCATTTGTTAGAAGCCAGAAGCTACTGTTTCCGTAGGATGTAAAGGCAGGATGTTTGAAATCCCAGACCAAATGTGATCATGCTATCTTTTATCAAGGGAAGCAATAACCATGTGCATCTTTATTGAGAATTGTGTATTTGGTTTAATTAGAAATAAAATATATCCATAACAGGAGAAACAATCTGGAGATTTTAGGCACGACTGTAATGTGTGTTGTAATGCTTATCTCTTTTTAAAGACAATCATGCCAATTTCTCTAAGGTTACTGAAGTTAGTTGTAGAGGTTGGGGGGTGCTTTGGTGGCATCGATTTGGAAACTGCAGATCTCATATTGTAGCAGTACTATACCACTGATTTTAATGGGTAATTACAACACTGAGAATACTTGCAAGATACTTGGTCTCACCTCCACAGTTGCTATGACAATGGGCAACAGAAAGGTACGGAGACCTGCCAGAACGGAAGAGTAATCCTTTTTTTAACTTTCTCACACATAGCTGCTACTACGAGTATGTATACTGCACCATGAGTTATGTATACTGCAATGTAAGATCTATGTTGTACCATAATACAAAATCAAGATGGACTGTGGGAATGGAGAGCTCAAAATAAACTATGGTTTTAATAATGTACTTAGAACACTAACACACACAGAGTTTTGTGGAAAATTATCAAATCACAGATGATACCTTATAATTTCCAAGACTTTTTTACACCTATTTCAAGCCTTCTTCATCCAAATATTCCTGTTATTGCATGTAACATTTGCTCTTTATCCACAACAAGCTGGGTGTACATTACAAATACTGACTGATTTAAGCAGGAAAGATTATTTCACAGGACTTGCTTCCTGTTTCAGGAAAAGATTTACCATAGACTAATAAAATAAAATAAAACAATGATGCAAGTCTGCAACTCTTTGACATGGTAGCAGGCTGGAAATTAAATCCAGAACAGGGCAATGAAGATTACAGTTTGAAGAAATGTCTGCATCAAGCCACTTCAGGAGCTGCATTTCCTGATTTAGTCTGTATGATTACAGGATTTTTTTGCTGGGGTCAGTACATATTGAATGGTTATTCACAGCAATAGCATCAGAGACTTGTGCTGTGCTGAGTTGGATTTGGGTTATCTGTCTTTGTAGAACTTCTGAATTTCTGTTGGATTTTATGAACTGTCTGAATCTTTATGTCATCTGGATATCTTCTATTGCATACTTATTTCACTTTCCTCACACAGAAGGGGAGAGGAGCGGTGCCTACATGTCTGGGGTAGGAGATTATCAAGATTGACTGACATTTGAATGGCTGAGCCTTAAATGGAGATGCTAAAAGTGGACAAACGAGAGAGGAAAAGGAAAGGGAAGGAAAAGAGGAGAAGAAGAAGAGAGGAGAGGCAAGAGCAGAAAAAGGAACAAGAGGGTTTATTTACAAAAAGAGAAAATTAACAACAGTAAATCCCCAGAAATGGTGAAAAATGAAAAAATGGTGCCGTTGGAAAGGACTCAGACAGTCCATGGTAGCTCCAGGCCCATCCTTGCCTTCCAGCAGGTTGTTACTCTCTAGGCTATAGGCTGGGAATTCAGACCATGCTGGGGGTAATGCTCCAGGGTATGTTGAACTGACACAACATTTTTACAGAAATAGCAGAACACAGGGAGGAAAGAGGTGGGAAAGTTGGCTGAAATGCATTAAGCGTCCCAAAGAATTAGAGTTAAGATGAGCAGGAGGCATTTGGTTTCACATGGCTTTTTAAGGGAAAAAAAGAATGAACAAGAAAATTGGCATTTGCTTTTCCAAATCACGTTATTTATAAGATTCCACAGAGAAGGAGCTGATCCTTCATGCCTTCTCCTCAGCTCAGCAGGACAACTGTGTAGGCAGATACTGCAGACACAAACCTCAGTCCGCAGCTGGACTAAAGTTATTAAATTTATCCATTTCAGAGTGATACAAGCTTTAAAAAGCATTGCAAGTATTTTTAGCCCTTAAAAGCCCTAGACTCTGCTTTGGTTCAGACTTGGATAATTCAGAACTGGCTAAGTGGAACTGTGCCATGTTAACAATAACACAAAAATTTGATTGTTTGGGTTGAGAAGTATTATGATAAATTTCAGCTTAACAGTTAATAACTTTTTTGGAAATATTTGAAAACGCAGATTAAGACTGGAAGCGTTTTCCTTCAGAGTGTTGCTATCACAACGCTATAATACAGGCATACACACAGTGAATATAGGCTTGGTGGGTAAGTAGATCATTCTAACTTTTGTTTTAATGTCATCATATTTCTATAGCTCTTTAGCAGATGTCTATGTACTTTTTTTTCTACCAAGTCTTGGTTTCCATAGCTTCTATTGGATCAAAGCTTTTCTGGCAATGACAAAACCAGCTCTGGTATATCTCCCACCCTCTTCTGAACATCAGTGACTTTTCTTTTAAAGGAAAACTAATTTCAAATGCACATCTATTGCATGAGAAACCTCATGAAAAAATAAGTAATTTGAAACTTGTGTGCTAATATCATCCATATAATGAGGACAGAGAGAAATTATGAGCCATTAATCCAGGAAGCTGTAGAGGGGAAAGGATAGCTTTAAGGGTTGTGAATTATAAAAAAGCTTGCAAAAACTGTAAATACAACACAAATCTCAATTCGGGGAGAACAAAACAACTATATAAGCCACCACAATAAAATCACTTTGCTCTCAAGTGAATTAACAACTTTAAAACAGGATGTTAAATAGTATCTGCTATATAACCTGTTTTTTTAAAGTAACCAGATAATGGAATTTTCTCTGAGACTATGTGACTGGAAGCTGTTAAGGACTGGGCATCCATTAAAAATGACCAAACTTCAGACATTCAAATACTTCATATATCTGAAATAAAGCAGCTGCCTTGAGTGGAATTTAAGTCTGAACATAAAGATTTGTGAGATATATACCACATTTCATCCAGTAATTGAGCTTTGTACTGACTTTCTATTCCAAAAGCTCGTCGTATGCTTTCATTGCCTTAGAGGCAGTAATTCCCCACTGTTATCACTAACAGTAGATGTGGGTCTATTAATCCCTTGTTTACTGAGAAAAAAACCCCTATCTTCAAAAGCCTGGCATGAAGATTTATCCTGTCAGTGGGTTTCCTCTCTGGATCCCCAAACCGGGTCATTACCCACGACACAGCTCAGCTGTGCTCTGAATTTCTGGTGAGCACTGATATTGACGTTGCTCTTTTCAGCACATAGTGAGCTAGAAAAGCAGCGATATTGCTGTAGCCTTTGTGAACCTTTGCTGGGGCTTCCATAGGTGATCATCTGATGAAGAAACATGCTGATGCAGTGACTCCAGTATCTTTTCATCCCAATCAGACAGCTGAGCATCTGGTAGAGGGAGGACCACCAGACAGGACGGCAAGAAGGTGAAATGGGGATAAAGCTGCAGAAGAAATTGTGTTAGGGCCTCTGCCTACAGTGTCTCCTTCAACACGATCCAGGACCAGCGGTGTCACTGCTTTGACAGCAGCAGCCTGGCTCATGTGCTAGGTAGAAAGTTAGGTAGGTAGTTGTTCATTCTGTCACTAAAATAAAACTACTGTAAATACAGCAGGGTTTTTTTTTCAAACAGTTTCAGCTACAAATCCAAGGTAACTCAGGGAGCACAGAGGCTGCAGGAGCTGAGGCGGTGCTGCTGGGATGAGAGGATGGAGAAAGAAAAGCCACCCCAGCAGAGGAAGCTGGTTGGCACCAGGTGCGGTGGTTTGCCACCCACTCCCCTTCCTCATGTACACACACGTTCCCTGCAACGGGGGAATGAAAAGCAACTTATACTGAACAGCACCGCCTGGGGAAGGACGACACCCAAATCAAGCCAACAAAATTAAAAATTTTTAATGTTTAGTTGCATTTTCTACTCAGAGATGAAAGTAATGAGAAAACAGGTCCAGGTTTCTAAGGAGCCATGTGGAAAGCAGGAGAGGGAAAACCGAAGGCATGTTCAGAAACATCCATGGCCACAAAGGCTTCCCCTTGCCAGAGGGTGACCTTGGACACCTCAGCACACAGCGGGAGGCAGGCTTAACGACATCTTTCCGTGCCAATTAGTAACTGAGGTTATTGGTTTTTCAAAGTGAGTTGGCAGAGCTGCTCAAAGGAAAGGAGCCAACAATCCCACCTCAGAAAGTCTCACACAGGCAGAGCAGGGGATGTGAAGGGATGACAGCCTGCTCCCAAAACTCAAACAGGTAGTGCAGCCCACGGACGGCCTTCTTGTCCTAAGCTCAGGTGCTAGGAGAAGGACGGATGTGTTTACGCAGCTAGTCTATTGAGTGTAAAGCTTCAGCAGAAAACATTTAGGAAAAGGAGACCATGCTCAAACAACCCCTATGAGCATGAGCATTTAGTAGGGTGCTGCTACATGACCAGAACGTGCAAGTGACCCATACAACAACCAGCCATGCAACTGCCTGCCAGCTTAAGAGATTTACTGTTACCTCTTAGAATAACAGATGCAGAAGAACATAAATTGTTTTAAAGTGTAGCTTCATACTCATTTTAACTTTGAGGTAACTTGGTTTGTGATCTAAGAACCTAAGCACACAGACTACAGCCAAAAACTTTAGGTTTTATTCCAAGCTCTGGTTATCTGGGGGGGTTATGCAATTCATCTAACTTTTCTTCTAGGGAATTTTTCCACCTCTGAAAGGGAATGATGATACTTTTCAGTCACACTGGGACAGTCTGCTAGGTTCAGTGATGCATGCAGAGGATAAAGAGATTTTCCACTTACTCAGTTGGCGGTGAAACAGATTGAAAAAAAAGCAGGAGTGATTGATACCTAAATTAAGAGATTCTGCAGCAGAAAATATGAGCAAAGAAGATATTCTTTTCTAGTAGAGAATGCACTAAGGCAGAAATACAAGTTATGATTCCCATTTGTTTTTAAACAGAAAAAGAAAACACAATAGCAAGATATGGGAAAGAAAATAATGGGATAATGAACAATAAGGCTTGGGAAATGTGTGGAAAATGCCTAATTAACTCAGTTCAAAACCAAAGCTGTATAACATAGCTGATTTTAAATCGGTTATAACCTGTAGCTGATTGGCTCAGTTTTTATCAGTAAGTAAGTTCCCAACTTTGGCTAAATGAACATAAACAAGAGATTAAGCACATCCACTCTGAGTGTTTAGAGAAACTGATGGAGACCACCTCTCATGCAGTCAAGGACTAGCTCCCTGGTGTGTGCTCAGCTGAGGTTAGTCAGGACTGCCTTTTGTACTACCTCCGAGGAATGTGGGATGATTCATTGGTCAATGTTTATATACTGAGCTGAAAACACAAAGAGCTAAATATTTATCATCACAATTTCTGGGCATGCCAGAGTATGAAAATAAGGGCTGGCAAGCAGACCTCAGGAAAACAGTAAGTAAAGAAAAGCTTGTAATGCCAAGAGAATTTTGCTAATTATAATCCACATCTCCTAAAACTAAAAAGCAATACTGATCTGAATCTGGTAGGAGGAGAGGTGTTGATGTCTGTCCATCCCTTCTCTGTCCTTTTTTTCAGACACTTGCTCAATGATCATAGCATGCAGATCTGTGTTCTTTGAACAATACAAAAAGAAAATTAAAAGGTCACTTCACAGTCATCCTCTGCATGTCCACACAGGACAGTCTGTGACAGGCAGGGAGTCTGTATTTAAGTGTCAGTGTGGGAATCAGACACATATAAGTAGACGCACGTTGCATATGGGAGAGTGGAGTGATCCAGCTCTCCCTGCCCACGAGCAGAGCTTCTGTTAGCAGAGAAGTGGGCTGGTCCCATGCCAGTCAGATGGGTTAGTGGACGCAAAAGTGGGAAGGCTCTGTTACGAGAGCAATTGCACACCCATTTCACACCAGAATCAGCAGGAATTGTATCAGGATACAGCAGCACTTGTAAAATCTTTGTCATTTCCCTCTGTCCCTCTCATCCTGACATTTCAACACATCCCCAGAAAGTGGCACCTTTGGCTGTTCTTACGGTAACACACGGCTATTTGGGGGCAGGAGACAGCAAGGAAGTGGCAATTCACCAACATTATGTCATGCGATGGTGACTGATTTTTATGTTTGCAGCTTATGCTCAGATTCCGGATACAGCATACACGTTGTTGGGAGCGCCAAGGCTCCCCTCTCCCTGCTAACGAGAACCACCTGTGGCCAGGGCCAGCCCCTGCCAGGCTGCCAGAGAGCTCACCGGTCGCAGGCTCGCTGCTGCAGCAAAACACGGCTTGGAAACTTGTTGTTTTTAAAAGGTCTTAGCGTGCCTCTCAGCTTACACCCCTCTCAAGTCCAGGGGAAGATAGAGGGATGTAAATGACCCATGGTGCAACACCAGTAACATGAATAAAGTTGTGCCTGCTTCTGCCAAGGCTAAATTTGGCACTTCGCGCAGGGCGGCAGTTATGGTGAATGCCGACGGCTTGGCCGTGGGGATGGAGAGCCACCACTGCGCAGGCTGCCAGGGAGGCTGGGAAGGCCTGCTCTGCCAGAGAAATTGCTGCAGTTTACTTACTAGTTCATCTGTTGCTTTTTTTCAGAAAGTTTCAAACTTGCTGTAAATCCTGGCACAAACAAGACTTTGCTGATTTTAAAGAACTGCAATATGTAGCAAAAAGAGTATTAATAACCATGTAAAGACCAGCAAAGGCTACAAATTCTCCCTAGTAAAGCTGGGTAAGTTTGCACTGACTTCCCCATTGTCACGGCTGGACTTCCACCAAAACCTGAGCTAACCATTTTAAACCAATGTTGAGTACAACTCTCCTATAAAGTGAGTGCAGCATGGACATTTATTACATGCCTGCTGATGAGTGAATCTCCAAGGAATCCCTCTGAATAAGCATTGAAAGAGGTGAATTCATTTTGGATGAATCTCCAAATGCCCATGTGGCAGACACTAAGCTGGAAATCTCACAACAGCGAGTAGTTTTGCAGTGTTTCCAAGCCTTTCTTGCTACAACTGACTGGGAACTCCACCACTGGTTCTCCTATCGCATATTCCAGACAGTGCTGTCAGAATGGTTAAAAGTGCAAAACTCAAAACAGTAAAAAATCATATTAATCTTTTTCAGTCTTGTAAAAACTTCAATTTGTAATGAAATTCTGATTTTCAGAATTTCAGAATTTCATCATTTCAGGTTCACTATATAGGACTCTTTCTTTGTCAGTCATCTTGAACAGTTTCTGATATAAAACACACTAGCTTGTTTGAGTGAAGTAAGACACTAAAAGGGAACAAAAGAATATGCAAGGTTTGTTAAGAACCCGTAGACCTCCCTCTCAGGAAGGAGAAACAAACATAATGGAGAAGATTAGAAGATTTACTATGAGTTTTCCAGTACTCCTTGGTTCACCTATATTTTCAACTCTTCTGCCATGCTGTCATGAATTCTGGAAACTGTCTTCTCACCAGTCACAGCTATAGGTGTGAATCTTTTTGGACACCAGATATACATTATTAGGTAGTTAATAAAAAATGAAGACTGTACAGACTCTGATGGTTCAGCGAATAGCAAATGTACTGTTTACTGTATAGTACAGAAACATTTCCTAGCATAACATTGAGAAACTCACTTTGTATGGTGCACAAAATCCTGAGACAAAACATCCTTTGCAGAATCATACAATTCAGAAGGGCACTTAGAATAACAGAATCATAGAACAGCCCAGGTTGGAAGGGTCCTCAAAAGATCATCTCGGCCAGCCTTTCATGGGAAAGGGAGCCCAGGTGAGCCCACCTACCCTGCGCTACCTCGTAGTTTAGAAAGAGATTACAATAACAGCAAGGATGATCATTGTCTTTTGTCAATGGGAGCTGTTAATAGAATAATTAATTTCCTTTGCAAAATAATTTAAAAAAAGATAATGAAGCTGAAGATAAAGTTCTAAGAAAGCACATAGGCTAAAGCCTTCTAAGTAGAATTAATAGTCTCCTAAGATGTGGTACCTTCTACAGCTAATAGGAAACTCAGCTGCAAAACTTCCATAAGAATAAGGACAATTAGCTAACTTCTCTTCCTCTGCAAGAGAGAAATCCTGGCTCCCAAACCTAATCTTGTCATCATGACAAATGTGGTGGCTAGTCCAGCATGATTTGGACCATGCTCTGTGACTACAAAGTGTGCTTTTGCTGACAGAGGATGATGGAAACAGAAGAAGGGCAGTCTTTACATGGCATGTATCCAGGGGTCTCTGCCCTGGCAGCGGGTGCTGCAGTACCATGGTGGTAAGTGGCTAAAAAAAACAGGCAGAAGGCATGAAAGCTCTTGCAGCTAGAGGGCAGCTCAATATAGGATACATAAATGAACTTCAAATACTCCATCTTGTCAAACACTGGCTTATGACCAGGTTACAAGGCAACTCCAAAACCCTCAAAAATTCATACGGGAGAAAGAATATTCTGCCTCTCAGAGGTGAGCGACCTTTGAGACAGGTGCCAAAGACGGTCTGCAGCAAGGACTAACAGTGGCTGCAGCTCAGGTGAAATACGTTGCCCAGCTCTTGGCTCCAGTGGAGCTACAACAGCAGCAGGAGATCAGTGCTTTGCCCTGGAGAGAGGCAAGACACTGCCAACAAGGTAATCGATCAGCTACATCTTGCTATTTTGGTAATATCTGTTCTCCTGCTGAGATTTTATTAGCACACAGCCTCTAATTTAGAAAAAAACCCTATAGCTAGATGCCCCACCCTGATCTGACAACTCCAGGAATATTTTTGAGACTGTGCTTAAGCATGTATTCATTTATTACCCTGGATAAACAGAGCACTTGGGCTACAAATTCTGAATCTAGATCAAAGCTTTCAGGGAAGTTCAAATGGAGCGTTTTGGACTGGGCTCATCTCAGACAGATCTGAAAACAAACTGGATATTCTGAATCTACCATCTGTAGCAAATATCAATATAACACTCCCTCCAAAAATAAGAGTCATTTAAACAAGCTTATTACTAATCACTGTAAAACCTATTTTGAAAGTCCTGATTAAAGAGATTTATAGGCATCTTTCAGATGAAAATTTCCTGTTGAAAAGACAACCTTAGATTAGATTTCTTCAGTCAGATTGCAACAAAGCAATCAGCTGTGTAATTCCAAATCCCCATTCACTTAAAGAAGATGTGAAATAACGTACCACTGTGAAGTGGATGACACTCCCTGGACTCCTAGGTTTGCCTCACTTTATAAGGGTGATGCCTTCCCATACATGGAACCATTTGTATTTAAACTATCTTGAACATTACTTGCCTGAAAACTATAAGCAATACAAGACAGACCTAAAACTCTACGAAAGCACACAGGCTTTCATTTACATCGGATTACTGGATCTTTAAATGAATAAGCTTAAAAGTACAGTTTTGGACCGGAATAACTTTACTGACTCAGGATAAACTTCATACCGCTGCACTGATCCTATTTCTTCATGTTGGCAAGGCCTTATCATTGCCCCAATTACATCCTTTTGCCAAAATAAACAACATCAGGAAGAAAGGAGGCAGCAATCTGAAAAATGGCAAACATATTGCATAGTTTTTCAGGCTGTGGCACTGTGTACATAATTTCTAAAATCATTTTAGCTCATTGACTTGTTTTTGTTAACTCAGGTGAAAAGAATTTTATGGCAGAAATATGATATTTTCTGAATTTTGCTTTAAATGGATACTTCTTGCTATTGTTTTCCCATCTCTGTAAATCACCAATTTTGCAATACGGCAGCAAGTCAACACAGAAGATACTTATTTTAAATTAAGTTATAAATGAGTGTGGACATTTTATTTGACGGAGATCAGTTGGTAATTAAGCAATGTTAATTTATGGAACCAGGTAACTCCTAACTGAAGGGTAGATTCAGCCTTATTTATGCTGGTCCTCCTGCGTCACTTAGGACCACGCTTTCCAAGGCAGTTAGAGCACTGCCTTGAACGACGGCTGCTCACTTCTCCACTGTGGGCTGGTCTAGAAAAGAGAAGCTGTTAGTGGCAGAGGCAGCTTCATGCAGATCCCTGACACATCAGCTGTACTTCAGACTTTTCAGTGCCATATACATTTTTCAATCTTCAGATCCTAGTGCACACTGGATGGCATTTAGGTGGGTCTTTGCGTTTATGCCACTTCTATCTGCACATCATGGACCCAGAAAGCCACAACAGTAGATCTGAAACTTTGTAGGAGATTGGTATGTTTGCTAATAGCACTATGGCAAATACACAGGGCTATGTTACCACCGTATCCTATTTTGGGGGGAGTACTTTGCTTGCAGAATGCTATAAGGTTTCAGGGCAAAATATGTAAATTCACCGGATTTCAGACTACCCCTTTCAAGAAAACTGCTTTCTTCTGGTGACACTGTTTGGTCACTTTCTTAGAATCATAAGTGCTGAATTTTGAGTTGAAGCGTTCTTAAAAGGAAGGAGCAACACGAGGATGATGCAAATCTTAACTTGAGAACTTTCCAGCTGGTTTGGGTATAGTTTAACTTCATTTAATCTGAAATCAATCAATACAGTGGCAAACTGAATGCATTACTATTCAGCGACAACACATTTTTTGTTGATCAGAAACAACTTGTACATTTCTTGTCAACTTGAGAACTCAAACTCAGAAATACCAATGTTAGCAGCTTTTTAAAATGCCACCCTTAGGCTCTGCAGGGAGAAATAATATCCACCAGCAGCCCAACAGGAGTAGTTTTCACATCTGCCCTTGCATCTGAGGAGAGCTTAACCTGGGGATTGAGCCCTCAAAAATTTACGGAGAAATAAAAGCCCTTCTTCCTTATGTTTCAGCTCCCCTTCATATACGGATAAAGGTCTGTTTGTAATGCCACTAAAGCTAACACAGGCAAATACATGTATCTGATGTATTTTTTTTTCATACAGTGAGTTTATTGCAGTTAAGTAAGGGGAGTTCATACAACTGACTAAGTATGAGAACGATCTGCTGCTCTCCTCTTGTAAAAAGACATCAAACAGCATATTCTGGGTGACAATAGCAGAGAAGAATTTGGGGAATCAGATTCTTAGTATATAATTTACCCATCCAAGCCATCCACTAGTATTAATGGGAACTCTGCATATTTAGCTCTGCTTCAAACCAAGATGGTACATAAAATAGCAAGGTATCAAATTTCTTCTAGGATGAGAAATACTGAAATACTTTTTCTGCACCATTCCAGTACATGTGTCTCTCATTTTCCTCCTCTAGCCACTGCTTATACACCAGTCCTACTCCAATCATTACAAATCATATTAGTGGCTTTTCCTCACACTCAGATTTGCACTTCCAAGCACCGATAACACCTGTCTTGATGCTCTTCAAACACATCTCCCTGAAAGTAGATCAAAGTAAATCCACAGCAGAAAGAACTGCGATGAAAGAAACAAGGAAGATACATTTACTGGACCTTCTGTTGAATTGTCATTGGTGTTTTGTATATTCAAACATCATTTCCTACATAATTTAAAACATCAGTCCCTCACATGGTATCATTTGTAAAAGCTGGAGTACCCAACAGTACCAGTTCAAGAGAAAGTCTGCAAGAAGATAACATCATTTTCTGCTTACAAAAATGTCAGTACACACTCCAAAGTCCAGCACTGGGACTTTTTTTAGTCCAAACTCTGAAGGTGCTTTTTCTTTCTACAGTGAGGCAGAGGCAACTTACTTGCAATGAGATTTTTTCATTTCAAAAATTAGTGACTAAGTTAAAGTGGCATATTTGTACTGAATGAATTTTTAGCATAAAATGTAGAACTACACTATTTACCAAAAAAATAACTTAATGCAGGAAGTAAGTTTGAGACTAAATTAATTGAAAATTAAAGAAAATGAAAATTAAAGTAATGAAAATTAATAATAAAAATATGAAAAAGAAAAAAGGGACTTTTACAAATGATGCGTATGAAGAGAGTTTCACATATTCTAGCAAAATATTATGAAACACATACTTCCTCTCCTTGAGAAAATGTTGTTGCTGTCTGGTAGTAAAACATTGTGAGATTATATCCTCATAGCCAAATAGTTGAGAATTCTGAAGCCATGTTTTCTTTCTTTTCTTAATACACAGAGACAGTAATATAAAGGTTTTAGAGAAGTTGCAAGCATTTAGCTACTTAGTACTCGAAATCATCCCTTCTCCTACCTTGACCTCTAGGTGGCACAAAAGAACCTAAACTAAGAGATCTTTTCCAATTTTTCAGGTAATGTTATGCCCTCCCAATCAGCCTCCTCACATTAGCAACTCCAACATCACAAAACACACATCTATTAACCTGAACTAAATAAAATGTCAAAACAAGTATTAAAGTACCAGCTGCTATAGCTAGGCAGCTCATTTTTTACTGCTTTTAATGATGCATTGAGACATAAATCATTAATTGATTCTCCCCAGTACACCTAATATCTTTTCACCTTCGACTTACAATACTGAAAAGGAACAGTAGGCTTACTAGAAATAAAGTTAAGGTTTACATTTAGTTTACTGTAAGGATTACGACAACACTAAAAATACATACCATAAAAACAATTTGCAATCATAATCCAGCAGGAAAAAAAGTAGTAGTGAGTAAAATACGTCCATTACTTTGTCTTATATTAGATAACAGTATAAAAGCATGTAAAAAAATTAAAGGGTCAGTGAAATCACATCCAATCAATATTTACTGCAGCAGTAACTAGAAATGCTGCTTTCTGACTTAAGTGATGTAGCTGTCAGTATGAACATAAGACCGGCATGTTCTGCATGACCACAGAGAATTTTTATGTTAACAGACTAGTGTTATGCACAGCAGGTGAAGTACCACAGCAGCCCTCAGCCTCTGCACACAAGGATGGCACCACATATGCATTTTGCTCCAGTTAAGACACTCTGACTTTAGATCTCAGAACATTTCTTTTCCTCTTCCAAAAATATGCGTGTGTACACTGCCTTCGCCTCAATGCTGTCACTGATTTCCTTTATCTCCTGTCTCAGCTAAATCACTCTCACTTACATCTGAGGATCACTCTGAACAAAACAAAAATCACCTTCCCCTTCCAACCTGCCCTGGCTCTCTGTACACAATTGCCCAGACAGGACTTCTCTCTATCGTCCAAATCCATTCAGTCTGAAATGCTCTGACTCTTCCAAGACTGAACATGAAGCCATGCATAAAATTTGTCAAAGCATTATGTGGAAGACCATTTGCATCAACATGGGATAACAAATCATTGCATCATATGCCCACAATTAAACAGGAAAGGAATTTCTCTCACCTGGCATAGAAATCTTTTGGTGGAACAACCTCCTGAAAGAACTGTAGCTGGTACAGATAAAGTCCAATCAAGTGCCCCGCACTGAATATAGCCATTAATACACACAGACAGCTGAATATCAGCGGATCAAATGCTTGGCAACAGGACCACCATGTGCACAGGCCCAAAAATACGAAGAAATACACAGCTGAGGTCAAAGATGGCACCATCATACCTGTGAAAATAAAAACATGGAGAGTTAGAAAGGTGTGGGAATATCAGCATTTCTTAAAACTGAAGCCTGACAAGAAGTGTATTAAACAATTTAATCCAAATAGTGTTTATGCTAATTATTACACTTAGCTCTTAAGACTGCTATTAGCTTTGAAACTAGAAGAAAAGGATCCTCCCTTTTTTTTTTTTGGTTCAAGTCACTTATGCCATACCTTAGCACTTAGTACACAACCACTCTCCAAACCTTCATGAGAGCACTGATGTATTAGATTTTAAAATGAATTTTAAGTACATGATGCTAAAATGGCATGATGGATGAACAGTGAAAAGCCTTCTTATATAAATCTCGAGATATATTGAGTTATTAAAGATGAAGAAAACATGATGCATATACTGAAAATAAAAGATATCTAGAGGACATTGAGTAAATGTTTGATTTTTCTGAAATTTTAACTGATAGACACTTGTAATTTGCATATGAAAAAGACTCTGCTGTCTTACATATGCATATTGGTTTTGCTCTTGCGCATGTAGCAGAGTATTTCACTTGAGGTGAAGGAGAGCCAGTGCTCTGTGGACAGCCTACAAAAATAAGTGAGGAAGCAAGAAAGACATACATGTCTAACGGTGGAAACTGGGAAAAAATGACATAAGAGAGCTTACATCCAGCGTCCAGTGGCGTCTCTAAAGTAACAGTACTGAAGCTAACAGGGATGCCCACCTCAATTTATTTTAAAGTTTTTCACTAGTGCATGTCTAAGAGCCACCTTCCTTCAGGACAGATCTTCAGGCTCCTGGTGGCCTGTGGCTCCAGTATGCCCGCTGGCCCTGCAGCTGGGCCAGCCATTCCAGCAGGAGGACTTGCACCTTGCCAAGCGCTGGCTTGCCATGTCTTTTGGGGACAGTGCGCTGGGGGTCAGTCCCTGGTTGGACGGAGTCCAGGCAATGCCCAGACAGACTTAGGAAATACCTGAATGGTGGCCCTGCACACTTCCACCCACAACCTTTGCAGAGCAGAGTCCTTGCAAGAGGGAAGGAGAGAGGGAGGTTCTTGGGAGGCAGGGGGCTTCATGCTGGATTTTATTGGCAGAAATTGTCAAAAGCCAGGGTGGTCACAACCATGTGATGCTGGGCAAAATATGTGTACTGTAAGGACTCTTCTCCATGGTCATTTTGCCTGAGCTTCACCATCACATCCTTTCATATCATACTTTAGACCGAGTCTTTAGACTAGAGTGCTTTGTCTCTGCTCCAGCGTATAACCTGCTGGTGTTTCCACAGGCTCACAGATTTAAAAGCATGACAGGACCACAGGGACCATCTATTCTGACTGCCTTCATGATGGAGGCTGTAAAACTTCACCCAGCAATTTCTGCCTCAAGGCTGTAACTATTTCCTTTCTTCTTTCAAAGAGATACTTTGTCTTTATTTAAACACTTTAGGAGACACAGAATACACTATACCCATAAAAAAGATGTTTATTATGGCCAATTACTCTGGCTGTGAAAAATTCAGAATTTATTTCTGGTCTGAAATTGCCTAGGTTTACCACTTAATGATTGCTTCATATTATAACTTCTGCTAGATGAGATGTCTGTAAAAAAAAATCTAGGCATTTTTACCTTTATCAGTACTTCAAGGCTGCAGGCAAATCACCACCCTTTTTTTCTTGGCACAGTAAGTAAGTAAGGATTTAACTAATTAAGCTTGAGGTTTCTCTCTGGAATACAGGCTTCCCAGACCCCAAGTCCTTTTTGTAACTCTCCTGCAAACACCTCCTGGCTCTCAGCGCGTGTTGGAATCCTGCAGACAAGCTGCCCAACGCCACTCAGAAGAAATTGCCCCTGCCACTGCTGCATGATCCTTCTGCTTCATCCTCCCTGGGTGATGTTCACCCATGAAACTTCAGAACGGCACTGAAACCATGCCTATTTGCCTATAATTATCATGCTTATTTTTTTACAGCATCTCTCTTCCCTGATGTCAGGCACCATGGTGATCCACATAACCTATTTTTTTTCCCTTTTTAGAGTTATTACTTTGCATTTGGCTACGTGTAAGGCTGTCAGATAATCTTACCTTACTGAAAGAGACTGCCTTACTAAAAGAGCCACACCTGATCAGTCCTCGCCATTCAATACCAAGAGTTTTTTGTACTATCGTTTTATACTTCATATACTAGCATACGTATATGTTAAGTATACACTTATACTTTATATGTAAGGACTCCATTCAAACATGTGACTAGGCAGATAAATGCGAATTTATAATTGCATGATCTCATTTTAAATTCATTCATTACAACCTACAGTGATTTTGTACACTTCCACTCTGTCTGTAGCTGATTATGTGGTACTAAATCAAATGTCTTATAAGAGGTTGGTCATATCATATCAAAACAGCTACTTTTACCAACCAACTGAAAAGTCACATCAAAAACCAACACGAGGTCTGCTTATCACTCTTTTTACACACCACATAGTCGACCTATTAATATTTTCTTTTTTTTTTTTAAAGGCTATGCAAATACAGTTCCTTTTTACACTTGGAAGTGATGGAACCAAATCTATGAATTCACATTATAGTCACTTACAATACGCAACCATTCACCATTTGGTTATAAAGGTAGCTGTAAAAGTCATATATGGAATGACAGGGCCACCAGTATTAGTACCAAAAATTAAGCAACTCAGCATATTCCAGTGCCTGCCAAAAAGTAAATTTAAATATAATCATCAGCAATTTCTTTTCCCTTAAAAATTTCCATTGTTATTCCCGCAGGTGCCAAAGCGCTGAAAAATCATTTGTTAAATGCATAATCTAATGGGCTCTGGAGGAAATTTTTCAAATGCACCAACCTGCTGAACCAAGTAAAATTGTAACAACAACTTTTCCAGTGGTGATTATCATGTTGCCAATAAACTCCCTCAGTTTGGATGCTAGGGAGGCGATTCTACGCAGCAGTTTTAACTTCATGGTTTCCTCAAATTCTGCCTCACCACAGTCTTCGTCATCCAGATCTTCTTCATACATCAAAGCATCATCTGGCTCTAACTTTTCTCTGACAGCCTAAAGGAGGAGAGGGGAAAGAAAAAGAGAATGCAAAAGAGAGAGAGAGAGAGAGAGAAAGGCATTTGAAATTAAAAACCACGCATAAATTATTTAACAATGAAGTCGTCTTATAATCTTTGACTGTGCAAGTAACAAGTGAATTACGAAAGATGGACTAAAGCTAGAGTTGCACATCGATGGCTCCCACTTCAGTTCCGTCTCAAGAAAAAAGGATGTTAAAGGTTGTCTCTGAGAAAGACTGCAGTCCTCCCAGATGTGCACAACAGGCTGCTTGTTCATTTTTGTATGAAGTTTGGGTTGGCTTGCTCAGCATCCTTTCCATCTTCCTATCTATTATCTGTTAAACTCCTCTTTGGCTCAATGGCTTCAGGTATAAGCTCCAGCCACTAAAGACTGGTGCCTTCCTGGTTGATGTTCCTCAACAAACCTCAGTTTTCAAACCCTTCCCCATGAACCCTTTCTCAGACTTTAAATGCAAAAGCTAGAATGGGGTGAGCATGAGTGAACTGAGACAGGGCAACAAGTGGTGAAATAAATGGACAGATAGCTCATTGGTGACTGAAAGGCAGTTTGGGAGAGAAAAAATACACTAAGCAAAGGCTCAGGGAGAGAGTGAGGAACGGTGAGATTGGCTGATGGTGAAAGAAAAGTTGAGCAAGAGAGAAGTAGTGAAAGCTTGAGTGATCTGCAACAATTTAGCAGGGGAAATGAGACCAGTGGCTTAGAACTACACAATGGAAAAAGGAAAAGAAGGAAACGTGTAAAGGCCCCTCATACTTGAGTCTGTTAGGATTTGGCAGTGGCCTTCACCATCAAGTCTCCATTGTATCTTGGAGACCAGAAGACATACACAGCTATTGAGTGATGCAGACTAAATCATCAACCTACGGTGAGAATCTGCAGGATTAGCAGGAGGCCCACCCAGAGATACAATTCATGGAAAAATTAGTCATTCACAGACATGTAGGGGCATATTTAAAAAAAAAAAAAAAAGTAATAGTTTTGAGCCAGTTTCTCACTTGTTGTAATAAGGCATAGCTTCTTTGGCACTAATCTGAACTTGTATTAGCTAACGTTCTGGCCAAGCAGTATCTCTGTGTGTGAAAGTGAAAAAGAGAGACTATTGGTATTTTTCATCTGAATAGCAGTATTATATTTATTGGTGACCTTTGGCAGCAAAAAATTCCGCACTGACAGATAAGATTGCAATAGGAACAGCTGAACTCTCAGCCTACTTAACCAAATTCTTCAGTACCATTTCGTTATGTGGATTCCCAAAGGGAACAAAATTCCCTGTGGGCTCCTTCATTTCACCTCTAAGCTTGGTGCCAACTTTCTCCTCTTACTTTGGAGCATTAATAACGTTGTGAATACCCAGAAAAAGCCTGCTTATTCTCAAGAGTATATATTTTACAGATAATGAAATATGTATTAAATACAGTAGGGCTGATCTGGGAAATCAACCTTTCTCTTGGACATATCTGGTATTTCACTAGCTACACCCATTATAAATGAAGTATACTAGCATCTCAATTGCTTTGCTATTGTCACCATTCACTTACAGAACTCTCAACATATGCGTTATCAGATTCTGATGCAAAAGAATGGAGAGGAGATGGCAGCCCAAACATGCAGTCATCACATTTTGGGCCATGCAGCACAAAGAGGCATTCTGTCTATTCATCACTGCTGCTCATATCTGAGCTCCTACCTAAACAGGAGCTACTTAAATATTCAGAAACAATGCTGACAGTATGCTGAATGATACATTATGCTCTAACTTCTGCCACAGCTGTTTCAGGGAGAAAGCCATACGAAGGGCAAAAGTGATGACCGCTTCTGATTGTGCTGTAATTACTAGATGAACCTGCTTCTCATCTAGTCCTTTTGGGACCAATCCTGCTCCTCCTGGACTGGCTCTAGTGCTCTGTGCCATGAGCTTAATATGACCAGTGAACAGTGAAACCTTCAATAGTGTTCATATCCCAAACAAAAGAGAATGAGTGAGACTGCTGGACATTTAAAGGTTATGAAATGGCACGCCTACTATGCATGGGTCTGTGTGAAGGAGACCCTTGTTTCTTCAGCTAGTGCTTTCAATTTGCTGAAGACAATATGCATTAAAATGTGGAATTACTTACCAAAAATGTATAGGAATAATTTCAAAATAAATAAATTATTCCACGGGAGACCATCAGGACTCATATCTCTATGAATACTACGAATCTACATTGAACATGAAGAAAGGATTCATACATTTATTACAGCTTAAGCTGAATGGGAGTTCTGTCTAAACTGCTGAGATAGCACTTAATTATACATATGCAGGAACAGGAAATAAAAGACTGAAGAGTCACAAAAGAAAATAGTAAAATGTTATCCATGCAGAAGCAGAAAATGTTCTTGAGGGAATATGAACAAAATGAAAATATTTTTAAATATAAGCTGGAGGAAAATACACAATACCTTCAAACAAGAAAATAAAAAAAGAGGACACAGAAGTAAGAAAACCACATAAAAACAGTCCAATGAAAGGTGGGACTTGATATCCTTTTCTGTCTCTTCCCCCTACCTGCTTCCCTCACCTCGGGTGCCAAACGCCCAATTTCAAACCTTGATCTCCTCAAAATGGGTCTTTGGATTTTTCTACCATGATAACTAGGTCCATAATTTTTTAACTTGACCAGGCTAATCACTCTTGCCTCACTGATCTGAAGAACCTTTAGGCTACATTTTGTCTTAAGAGTTCAGTATTAATAATCTAGTACTGACACATATGACACAGCATGCCCAGGGAGAAGCACTAGGAAAGAGGACATTTCACTGGACCAGGATACAGCTGAGAAGGAGATGATGGTTCAAAATTTCCATGGACTGAGGCTTACACAGTTTAAGCATAGCTAAAAGCTTGCACGTTGATGAGTTACCACAGAAGTTAACTTTCTTCGTATTTCAACTTTTATTTAGATACGAAAATACGAATTCCAAGTTCTACAAAAAAGTTAGGACCTCATAAACACTTATAGGAAATGCAGAAAAACCTACTTCTGGTGCTACTGAGGTCATCGGCTGTTGGAAAGAAAACTTCAGCTTTCTGAACCTCAGCAAATACCAAACTGATTTCCCAAGTTTTCCTTCTAAAACTACAAATCTCTTTGGAGTTGGTGTTCTTCAACCACTCTCCTCAGTTTAAGACAAGCTAGCAAATGGGAAAACCTGATCATCAACAACAACCATAATCTGCAGTTCCGGAAGCTTTTCCAGAACAGATGCATACTGTTTTGCAACTTCTCAGCACAGCCTGAATTATCAATGATATGGCTGTGCAAGGATTGCCTGGTTTCAGAGACCTGGGCTTTGCACCACCATGCTCCCCAGAAGAGGTGGGTTAGCTTCTGCGTCTCTTTCTTCCTTATCTGCAAGTCTTTTAAGGATGATACCTTAGTCCTTAGCCTTATTCTGTCTACCTCCCAGTGGTGTCGTTCATGACCCAGTTGATGATTATTTCAGTGAAAAGACTATGACAGCTAAGCAACTATAGGTTTGATATTTTTTTGTATACAAACATATCTGTTTGTAATTTAGTATCCAAGGTGAAGTCAAGTAGCTGAAAGACCATGTTCCTTTCCTGAAGCAGGCCTTCCTGAAGAAGGCCATGTTCCAGTGTCAAAAAGACGAACTTTGGATTCCCCCACTCTCATATTCACCGCCCACCAACTGGATTATCTGGGACGGCTTTCCAGTTTCTCACATTGAGCACTTCAAATTGCTGAAGGCAGGCAAACAGTGAACAGTTTTTACATCCAACATGGTGATAATGTGCCTGTTGTTTTAACACTTTCTGATGATTAAATAGCCATGCAAGTATGCGCTCATCACAGAACACCATTAGTCCAGTCAGACTGTTTTGCAAAGCTCTTTTTACTATGTGGATTAGTGTAAAGCTACAAACCCATGCTACATAGGCTACAGTTAGAAAAATACTTTTACTTCCATAATAAATTACTTATTATGCAATTACAGGATCCCTGTGGATGCTGATTAAATCAAATAAACTTCTCCATTCAAGGAGTATAGAGCATTTGTGAAGCCATAAACATGTGTTTCCATGACCTTTGCTCTGCAGAGCAGGGCCCCAGGACTTTTTATAAACAAACTAAATGCAGTTTAGGTTTTTCAGCAATCATGTGGAAGTCCCGGGAGTATTTATTGTACAACACTTTTTTAAACTGCCAAATTGAGATAGAGAACAGGCAAGGAAACAGTACAGCCTCTGTGGCAGCTATGGCAGCTACTATTGTGGCCAGGGCCAGAATGTCCATTAGCTACTTTGGGGGCTGCTTTATTAACATCCAACTTTTAAATGTTTCATCTGGTACAGTGTAAACACTACTGCACAAAGATATCCTCTAGTCCCAGAGATGTATTTACTAACAGGAAGCCTTAACTCCAACCTGAAATCCATTCTTGCTTCAGAACACTCCTTGCTTTGTGCCTGCATTTAATGGTATTGTGTCTGTAAACACAAATTTTCTCATTCATTGACTTTTTGATTCTAAAGAGGACATGAATGAAACTCTTCAAAAATTCAAATAATGAGAGCAAAATTTAACTAACCAGAATTGTTATAACTAAGGATATACAAGTCTCGGAATGGACGTAACTCCCATCCCTGCGAATGCCTTACATTAATTATTGGGACCTCTCAAGTGTGCACTGCTAAGCTCACAGGAATAAGTTCTCATGAGAGTTCAGGTGCTTCTCCCTTCCAGATGGCTCATAAATGCTGTACAAATAGCCTCTTTTGCAGTATTTTGACATTTCCTTCCAGCCAGAACCAGGAAACAAACAGAGAGGAGTGAGAAAATCAAAAATAAGCCTGAGAAAAACATATAGTTATGTGAAGTTCACCGACTGTTTTTAACATGTTGCTTCTAGAATTTTTAACAAAGGTTAAATGGATCCTGCTGTGTCAGCTCAATTTATCAATTTATCTACGTATTATGTGGGCATTTAAAAAGTTATAGAGATGCAGTGATGAGCCTCATTATCAAACTTAATGTCAAGATGACACTCTGTGTTTTCCAAGGGTCTGGATTGCAGGTGGCAGAAACGCAACCTGCAATTAGATTGCATGGCAGCGCTGCCATGCTCCCAAGGCACCCTGCTTGTCATGTGGTTATGCTCTGCAAAGTACCTCTGTGAAGGAGAGTCTGAAACAACCTCCTGAGGAACGGTGCGTGAGTTCACTGATTTAAACACGTTCTTCTTGAACCTGAATTGCCAGTGGGGCTGCAGGGCTCACCTCAGCACCCAGCCACTTCCCAGAGCCTGCTCCTTCCTGGGACCCCCCTGCAGCAGCCTTACCCAAACAGCTGCAGGTACACAGGTTCGGCACAAGGGCAGAGCTGTACATTGCGGCAGACCCTGCTGTTTATTGCTGGTGATACCAGAAAAGTGCTTTCAAGATCTAGGTTAGCTTGAAGTTGCTTAGTTTGACTTGTGGAAAAGGTAGGTGTTCCCACCTCATCAGGAGATGAGAGCGAGCAAGCCACAATGCAGACCGCACAGTCTGACGTCCTTCTGGCAATTTTAATCAAGCCCTGCAGGAATCACTCTAGCCTCTAGCCGTAGCATCCCAGAGCTCAGCACAGACTCCCTTGCTCCTGATAGCCACACCAGTTTACTTGAAGAGGGCTGGATTGTCTTCAGCTGCCCTGCAGTTTGCATGCCCTGAGGCACACACTCATGGCCTCCTGCTGACACTGTTACTGTAAAACCATGATTCTCTCTTGGGCAGAGAATGAAGAAATCCCTTCCCATAGCTATTTATTTACCTTTAATTAGAGATCATATTTTTATTCCATACCTGTGTTAGAGTAGCACAGACAAAATTTATTAGACATCTTTAATAAGTCTGTTCAAACCGTTACTATGTCCAAATCTCTGGACTTTCTTTTCATTTTAAAAAAACTTAATGCTTACATTGAACAGCTGGGTTTAGGAATCATGTGAGACAAGCTATTTGATTCAATCGCATTAGTGCCAGCAGAACTATAGAAATAGACTCTCTCTCTACTATCACATCATTGTTTTATTTCAATTTCCTCCCTAGTGCCTAAGCTGGTGCATTAAATCTAGATGGAACATATCATAAGATGACTGAGTACCTATTTTTAAGCTTACTTAAAAAGCCTTTTTTTCCCCCAAAAAAAGATCTTTAACCTTTATCTTTAGAAATTAGATAGTTACAGTAGTAGGAAGAATTCATTACCTACCTGCCTTTAGGAGCAGCACATACCATAAAAATGCATATAGAAAAATTAATCAAAATAACACAATATTCTTTAGACAGACCCAGCTGTGAGTACAAAATCTGGAAAAGAAATTTGACTGGTACTTGTTTTACCATCAAAGGAACTGGAAGACCTTAATGGGATATAAATGACTGTAGTTTTAACCTGCAGTCAATACTAAACCACGTTAAGGTAATCATTTATTGAATTTCCAATTTTGCAAGCAACTGAAGAACTCCACGGTTCTTCTGAAAGTGTCGGCATGTGAGGAGTGGATTTCCCTGCTTCTTCTGACATAGAATAGATACAAAAACTTCCACACCAACAATTCCCATGTCATTCTACTTGAGCTCTGCAGAAATGGGGCTGCCTAGCAAAAGTATCTTTTTTAAGGTCACCTTGCGTCAGATACATGTGGTGCTCAAAGGGAGCTCAGGTGGGTCTGCAGAAAGCCAAAGGGGAACACCACCCTACACACACACACAGGGGGTGCGCATGGAGGGAGGGCTGCGGACTGGAAGCCAGGATAAAAAAATAAAATCACTCTCAGAGCTCAGCGCTCTGTACTCACGGGCACTGGGTGACTTAGGGGAAGACCCTGCTAAATGAGCTGAAATCATCCAGTGTGAGACAATTGCAATGAACATTTTGGTAGGTGTGAAATTAATGAGATAAAGGCATTTTGGAATTTAAACAGTATTCTAAAATTTATACTACACAACTGAACCACTGAAAAGAAAAATCCTAAATTAACTTTAAGTCCTATAGATCTTAATGAAAAATTTTATCACTGGTAGATCTAAAGTGTGCTAAAGCTTGGGTTAAACGCCTACACGGTATTAGCTAAATTCGGAAATAACATTCAGTGTGTTTACAGTGTCTGATAGTAATGAATGACATACACTTCCACAGTAAAATCTCCTGTGGGAAAGAGTCACTCGTTACAAAAAAGGATCAGCTATTTACTGGAAGCACATAGGGACAGAGGCATTTAGCGATTGAGAGGAAATGAAAAATAAAAAACGAATAAGACAAGCACAGTTCTGAATCAGGATAACAGGAAGGCAACTCATTAAATCCTGTATACAATAGATATTGTACTGAGAGGGCCAAAGATTATTTCACTTCCCAATGTACCTACAGCACCTGAGCAAACACCAAGTGATTTCAGCAAAAGACTCACTTGGCTAATATGGAAATACAGTTTCACATCTTGACTTCAAAAAGCTGTCAGGCATATAAGCCAAGTGCAAAAAAGAGGGGAACTCACAGGCAGAGTTCGGTGGTTTGGCCAGAGATGATTAAACACATTTTTTTAGTGAAAAGGAAATAGGAAGACTTGGGCTATGACTACAAGGCACAATTCAGTACAAACTCTAAATGAGCTAGTGCAGGTATGTGAAGCAGCACAGCACCCATATGGAGTAATTCCTGGACCAAGAAATATACACATTGTACCATTCTCCATCTTGCTAAGAACCATGATAAATAGCCCAACTGGAGTGCTGTGGTTATTTGCAGTATTGCCTCAGCTCATACAGAAATGGCTTGGGTACTTCTCCAGTATCACCCTGAAGAGCCACAGATTACTGGGATCAACAGAAGAATGGGAAATCTAATCTACAAGAGGATCCAAAATTACTTGACTTCTTTTGTCTTGCAGAACAGATTTTGAATAAATATGTTTTTTTTCTCCCAAAATATCAGAGAAATATATGCTCAGGAAGGAAAAAGTATATTCTATCAAAAGAGCATAAGAACTAAAAGGGTTATAATGCAGTTGTGAATACATGTAGAATCTAAATTAGAGGTTTTCTAACCACCAGAACAGCCAAATTACAGAACAGGCTCCTGTGAGGAGCAATGGGATAAAGAAAAATTGCCCTGTTTCCAAGATGGTGCTTCCTGCCTTCCAGAGGGAATTGCATGATATAGCTGCCTGCAGCAGCAGCAGGCTGAATTCCATGACCCAAGAGATTCCTTCTTGTACTGTGTTACTCATCACTTAGGCTGTCCAAAGGTAATAATATTCCAGTATTTTGATCTCCTGGTTATATCACCTCTGTATCTCAAAATCTGGAATTGAGGACTGTTAGACAAGCAAACCAGTAAGCCCGGTGAAGAGCTGCTGTAAGAATTTCACCATACAACTGTCATGTTTCTAACCAAAACAGGACAGGTGCATGCTAAATTTTCACGCTGAACAGGTTAACAGCACTTGGTAATACATAATGTATTGCACAATGTAACATTATGTAGCTGAGGCACTGTTGTAGTATAATTACATATTTCTGTTAAGACTTATCCAAAGACATGCGCATCAAACCAAGAAGCTAATGTAAACTTTTGACCCTTGTTAGGATGAGATGCATTAGAATTGTTACTGAGGGAGGCAGCTGGGTAAGGTCTGGCAAGCTTCACCACTGCAAGCATTGCAAGGAAAGTGATAAGGGAGCCTCACCTACTCTCTTTAAACCACAGATATAAGGTATTAAATCCTACTTACACCATGTTCAAAGCACACTAAGACCAACTGAGTTTGGACCAGTTCTCTAGAGGTCAAAAACAAAGAAATATTTATAACCAATTAGAAAACTTAAGCAAATGCCGTACTAAGTAGAGATGCCAATGAAAGGAAAAAAGAGGAAAAAAAGAGGAAAAAAAGAGGTGTCATCAAGAAGCTAAAAGAAGCCAAGAAGTTCCAACCCTCTCTAAGAAGTTCTTTTTCCCTCTTTATCACTTGTAGTATTTTCCACAATATTTTCCACAATATTTTCCACAATAGCCATCATTTGCTATCTCTGAAGAGAAGCAAACATTGAAGGAGCAGGGTCCCACATCAATGAGAGCTAATGAAGGCAGGTGAATGTTCTATACTGGTAAAAGAAAATTAAATGAAGACAAACACAAAACAATAAATAATCTCAGGAGAAATACACCCATTCAAGGCTTTAAGAAAAATGGGATGGCCATCTAGACAGGGTCATGGGCAGCACTGTAAACAGCTCAAAGGAGATCTCTGCATCTGAAGGCAAGAAAATTGGCAAGGTATTAGCAACTACAAGGAATGGGACGTCACAGCTTTCTCAGAGCTGTAGTCTAAGCTGAACTAATTATCCATATTTTATGGGACGTCCAGGCAGGTGATATACTAGTAGAATTGCCCAAGCCAACAATCTCTGAATCTAACAATGAATGTCATAATACCGTCATTCAAATCAACAATAAGACCTTGCCTGAAATGTTGAGGCATTGATATTCCCTGTAGCTCAAGAGAATATTGCGGAACTATAGCTGGTTCAGAAAAAAGTAATGGAAACAAAAGAAATGGAAAAAAGAAGAGGGATTGCTTACCTTTAAAAGGACAATTTTGCAAGATAATAAATACATTTGATTTCCCTTATACCATCTCGCTCTGTTTTATAACATGTAATACAAGGGACCTTCCATAAAATTAAAGGGTGTTAAATTTAAAATAAAATCAGAGAGCACTTATTAAATTGTGGAAGTCCTTGCTTCATGACGCCACTGAAGCCAAGAAATTAATGAGGTTTTAAAAGGGTCTGGATAATTATATGTTTAACAAGATTATTCAGAGTAGCTATAATTAACAACAACATTTTTTGGAAGGGATTTGAAACCACATGTTTTAGGATTAAAGCCAGTCCCTCACTAGGAGAGATCAGGATAAATTGTAATATCGGAGATGGGGAAAAAGGGTATTCCCTGACTTGCTTATCAACCTTATCCAGCAGGTACCAGCTACTTTTAGGATGAGGATACTTGTCTAAATGGGCAATTTCTAGACTAGAAAGTCCTTGGATAAGGCACAAGATGTGTAGCTCTCAGAGCCTATCTACTCTGTCCTGGATGCTTTGCAGTCACCCTTGGACATGTGGACCAAAAGAGAGCTCTCAATGTACTATGTGCCCCATGTAGGCATAGGACAAACAGCCCTGTCACTGTTTAGAAAGACAAAGCTAGGAAACTGAGCGTTATGCCTGTTCCTATTTGCCAAGGGACACAGAAGCCGAGAGACAGATGAAGTAATAGGCTTGAGGACACAAACCAAGTTTGTGGCCAAAGTGAGAACCATGCTGGTCCTCCTGACTCCAGTCCGATACCTTGATTCCAAGCCAAACTATTCTCACATTCTTCCCAAAACTTAGTTTATTTTAAAACAATTTCCTCTTTTTCTTTCTTTTTTTTACTTTTTAAGATCCCAAACAAATCTCTGCCTTCCGCAGAAAAGAGGAGGGGTGGAGGCTCTGGGATCAAGCTTGCCTCAGATTATGAGACAAAGTACAGACCCAGTGATCCCATTTGCTTTCTAGAAGAACGTGGATGAGAAACAAGCTTGAATGGGCAAGGCAGCGAGTGCCGTGGGAGGAAGTTGCGCTGAAGACTACAACTGTGTGTTTCAATTAAGATCAACACCTCTTCTAAAGTTTAGGTTGTGCAGTCTCAGAAGGATTTTCCTCCCCCCCAACCACCACTTACAATATTAGGCAATTCATCCACAGTCTCCAGAAAAAGCTACTTCCTTTCTAATACCTATCAGACTGTATATACTGTATCTGCATTTTGGCATATAAACCACCATCTGCACCAAATCAAAAATGCTGTACTTTCAGCTGCAGCTGGGAGTTAACTGTTCGTTCTTATTTTCTTCCACCTTTTACACCTTGTGACTGGCATTGTGCTTTTCAGCATTTGCAATTCGGGCCTGTCTCCAGCTGAATTCACCTGCTTTAAATTTTCTGAGCCCTAATAAAAAAGGCCTGCAGACACGTTTGCTCCAAGTGTGCAACCATTTAGGGGTGGTAATGAGTTGGACTGCAGCCTGGTATCTGGCAGACCTTCCTACTTCATGACTCACTGTTAATTAAAACCACACTCTTTGTTTATTCCTGGGATAGCATTACTTACAAATAATTGAGAGTCTCTCACTGCCTTATAGCCTCCTCCCCAAGTTCTGTTCTGTAGAATACACTTTTCTGATGGAGATCTGTTTGCCTTAAAGTTGGATGCAGTGTTACGAACAAGGACATTCATTTTTCAATGAATCCTTGTTGTCCTTAATTTGGATTCTGATACTTTTTCTTATTTTGAATTGCAACTCAATCCATGGGCAATCTGATCCATTGTACTCTACAGTTGGTTTCTGGAGGCTACTGCCATGACAAAGTACAGCACAAAATTCAGTATCACAAACCGCTACTCAACTCCAGGCATTTTTTCAGCATGCCTATATAATAACTGAAATGGGATGGATTCACACAGAACTTTGAAAAGGTCACTTTTAGAAGTATTAAAACAATTATTTAACAGGTTTTCTTATACATAAATTTTGGAAGAAGTAGATAGATTAACCTTTCTTTTTTAATTAAGCCTGTTTCCACAGTATTTCACTCTCCCCTGAGGCAAAGAGGTCTAAGAATCACTCAATGTAAGTAATTTCATGCAAAAGTAAAGCTGCAAGACAAACTCTGTGCTTTTGCCTGGAAGTCACAGTGCTGATTTCTTGATTTATAGAGCCACCTGTGGCCAGGCATCTAGCAATGTGAAGTCACCTCTCTTATGGCTCTGTTGAGCCTGTTCGAATCAGCTGATGCATTCTTAACAAAATCTCATACCACGAATCTCTGATGACTGGTGGCAGGGACTCTCAGCGAAAGCTCTTCAACTCTGGAACTGGCTATGGGACTGGTCTAACAAACCCAGGACTATTTCCCTTGGAGGCACAGTACCAAGCTCAACACTTCTCCTGAAGCGTTTGTTTGTAGGGCAGTTATTGCTGCAGCTCATTTTGCATTTTCTAATTCAATGGAGTTACAGCATCAGTAGAGAGCTGCACCACAGGCACAGGCATCAGTCAGCTAACGCAGAATTCAAAGAACTGATCCTTGCTTAGTTTTCCCTTTTCCAGTGGACTCTACCAAGGAAGAAATGGAAACTATCATGTGAAACCCACAGTTTGGACTCATTTTAGATCATGCCAATATTCTCCCAAATTCAGACACTCAGCTGCATGCTCTGCATATGCATTAGGTTCCTCAGAGTCAGTCCTGCCAAATACATATTCCTAGCAGATTCAGCTGCTTCTACAGCCTCCTCCTAACTAGCAGAAATGATTCCAGGATGTTATGTGCAGACACCTACAAAGAGAGAGCTGAAGTTGGAAAAATGTGTTTAATAGGTATTTAATTTTCCACTCTCCATTTCACTCCATCTTTAAAAAACAAGCAGATTATTCTGATGCAAATTCATCATTTCAGCTGTGAAAATCACAATTCCTTAAAGCACTGGGGTTCACCTCACATGACAGTAACTATTATCCCTTTTTAAAAAAACTATCTGTGAGTTTTGGGTGTCACTAAATCTAAACACAGCTGCTGAGTTCACTAGATAATCTATAATACATACCGTTTACAGAACATAAATAATATTTGCTGGGGTTTGATGTGAAGAAATAAAATATATTTATGCAGATTTCCATTTGTCCAGTATCAATATTTCTTTGCAGTCAAAATGTTCTCTTTCTTCTCCCCCACACTTTTCCTTTGTGGAATATTCTGGCCCATTTAGTTGCATTGGTGGATTGCCTTGAGGGAGCCAGTCTAGGTCCAAGCCAATTTAAAGCTACACTCTGTGCTTCAAAGTCGTCTGTTAGAGCTCACTTTTTGATAAAATGCAAGTCTTTTAAGAGAGACAGGCTGAACACAAAACATGCCAATTAGCCACACTTCTTAATACTTCAAACATGTCCCCTTACGGGTATAGCCCCAGATTCTAGCCTACTGCTAAATCCATTTTGTACAGCTCCAATGATAAAGCAGATTTAAAGCTGATAAAACTGGCTTCCAGGAGATACAGCAAAACCTTGCGTATGCTCATCAGACCGAGGCCTATGTATCCTCCAATGTGTAGTTAAAAGCTGCAATCTTCAGGCAATCCTCAGCTGCCAGGAGAGCCCATAAGAATTACAAGCAACTGAGAATAAAGCACAGTCCTGATACTGATCTCTCATGTGCTAGAAACTCGACCAGCTTCTGGCAATACCACAATCCAGACAACACGGCAACATGCAGAGCGGCTTTTTTTCCTCTCTGTAGTGGCACCAAAATGGGCAGCTGATCCCCCTAAATGCTTTACCCACTTCAAAGTGCAATTTCTATTAGAAATGAGCAAGTTGCCACTGTCTCCCCTAAAAATGGAGTTTTGAGAGTAAAGGAAAAAACATTCCATCCATACGTAAAGCAAGACAGAAAATGAGACCCAAGGCACACTAGACAGTCTGATAAAAAACATGTTAAGATTAGTAGTAGGAATTTCTCTGCGCCCTGGCCTAAATTCCCACTGCAGCTTTTTCTATTATAAAATTGTTCCCCTCTTTTTATGGATTTTTCTGCATCTGGTATCTCTGCCATTCTTCCCAGTAGTAAAATACACAGCAAACACATCAACACTTCCAGCTAAGCCATTCCCCCAAATTATCCTCAGGCTCACTCAGTATGACCACAGTGTTAGATAACTCCTTCCATGAATGTAATACACAGTCTCTCTTCCATTCTCCTAAGAATCATTTCTGATAATCACTCGGATGCTGGTGTTATTCTTGGACAACAAGTTTGGAAATATGAATGCTACCTAAGAAACTGAGCAACGTATGCAGCAGAACAAGCTTGTCAGACTTAACCAGCAGCTCTGGTGAAGAAACAACTTGTGATTGACTGTCATGATCATTTCTTAACTCAAAACTATTTGAAAAATTCAAATTTGAAAATATAGATATTTGAAAATATCTACCACTTTTTATATTCTGCTTTGTTTTCTCAAGATAGTAATAACTGTAGCTTTTCCACTTTAAAAACAATTGTTGTTTCCTGAAAGTAAGTTCACTTCTTAACATACCCCGTGCTCATGAAACCATTTCAGAATACATTGCAGACAGGAATGCCAAAGCTCACTATTAGCTAAAAGCCATACAGATAGAAATGTGTATTTGATACCATTTCCTCATTTTCAAATTGCATGTTGCACTGTGCTGCATCCTCGGTTACTGGCTTCAGAAACATGTTGCGGCAGATGAGCCATATTGTCAGACTAGCAATGAACATCCCAATGTCTGGTACAAATAGTCTGATCACGTTGCCAGCATCTGCTCCTTTCACACTGTATGGGATGAAAAAAAAACAAAGAAACATTTGTTAACTCCTAATGACATTTTTAACTGGAACAGAAAGTTAACTCAAGCCAAAGAAAAAAACCCTCAAACCCAGCTTATTACTGAATATGAACTAATATGAAATATTGAAAATATATATATTGAAGATATATGAACATATATGAAGTATATATTAATATATACTAATATGAAAATTATCAAGGAACTCTAGACAGTCAGATATTTTTGCTCTCCAGTAGTACAGAATAAGTGATTATTCACTGGGAGTTCACATACTCATATTTTAGTGATGCTTAGAATTTTGCTTAACCCAATTCTGAATCCATTTTGTGGAAAGCAACACAGGAATGACCTTCAAATTCAACATGAAAGGTTTGAGCTGCGTTCCTAGAAAATCCATGTGTATAAATCACAATCCCTTTACTGGCATCCTTTGCAAAGACAACAGCATCCAGCTCCACCAAGGAGGTCAAGCAAAGACAAGATAGCATTCATGTCACCCCTAAGTGTGCTCTAATCATTCCTGGCACACAGAGGAATAACCAGAAAGTCTGTAATATTTTAATATGTTTTATTATGTTAACTGTTAATATGTTTTATTCAACCAGACCTCTTAAATACCTTTTTGGGCATTTAAGTACTAATATTTAAGCACAAATATTTAAATACTAATTAAATGTTAGGTCCCCTCCAAGAAAACCTTTCTTCGTTTCTGAAAGATTTGTAAGGCTGGATTAATTTTATGTAGAAAAAAAATTGCACTGCTCCATTGTGCAGATTGAATTGTTTAGGCTGGGAAATATGACTTTATGGGTTTGGATGTGGTGTCTGAATTTGGTTCACTGTTAAAATGGAGAGCTTGGATCCAGATTTAGTGGCACAATGAACAGTTTATTAAGCTGCTGCATGGACTTACTGAACTTTTAACTATTAATGAGAGGATATAATCTTAATTATTTGAAAGTGTACAGCATATACCTGCCAATCTTGAAGTTAACACATTCTAAATATGCAGCTCCAATTTCAATTTTAATTCAATGTTTCTAGGGCTTTATGTCCATAATCAGTTCTGAGGACAGGTGAGGCATCTGTATAGCTCCTTGGGAATAGGTGAGTGTGCTAGACTAGCTCTTCATATCCTGAACGGGTAGAAAACCTTGACAGGTTGTTTTATAGATGCAAAAGAAGAGATCACCTCTGGCCTTTCTTTATCATAACACTAGCAGCTTTGAAGCCTAAAAAAAGCTATTTGTGAAGGAGTTACCTGCAACTGCTGCACTAGAGTATCTAAAAAGTCTCTAATGTGATTATGATACAACCATCAGGAATCTTGTTGGCCTGCTCATATGTCCAAGATCAAATCCTACATTTCCATCACTGCTGCTGACCCAGCTTTTCCACTGCCATATATCATACAAAATAACATATGCCCAAAGTGAGAATAAGGTAAGTGACCAGAAAGCTAGCTTTAATGTTTGTTTCAACAGGTACAAATGAGTGTATCATGAGAAGCAGTGAGAAATGTGCAGGTCTGTGGGATGCTGTCATGTAGCACAATTATGAAATGGACCCAGAAGTACTACTGAATTGGTTCAAAACAGGAGAGGGAAAATTCAAGCTCTAGTTCTTCCTATGCTCAGACATAGACACAGAATAAACTGACAAGGTGCTGCCTAAGGAAAACAACTTAAAATTTGAAATTGCAGCTTCTTGTAAAAGGAAAAGAAAGAAATTGCAATCACGCAACCAGAAAACTTCTCCTCTGATGCTTTTTGCCATTATAGATTAACCCTGAATGGTCACGCGCTATATGGCAGCTGAGTAGCTTGAAAATGTTTTGCTAATGTCTTTGCATTGTACTGAAGCAGAAGTAAGTCATTGAAAGGCTTGTAAAAGAGTTAGATGGCAAAGTCCTTGCTGGATTGCTTGCATGTGTCTTGTGCTGCTGCTTCAAGCAAAGCATGCTGTAGAGTCGAGTGGCACATGACAGCATTGCTGATCTGTTTAACGTTACAGAAAATACAGGTTTGACATGTGTCAGTTCATTTTGCAGTACCGTAGCTCTTACTATCACTGAAGATTAGCTAGTCAAGGCACTGGGTCTGCACTTTCTCCTTTGGCAGAAAGCAGTTAAAAGTACACATTTAACGAACCTAATTCCCAACAACAGTGCACCCAGGATTCACAATAACAATAATGAATTAGTTTCACTCATCCTGATTGTTATGCTGAAAGCTGCCTATTAAAGCAGTTTTACTAAATAAGTAGCAACAAAATCTGGATTCTTGATTCTGAAAGTATCACTCAGGCATTTTTTTTAGAAAGAGTTGAAAAAAAAACTGAGCCCGGTATTAGTTAGTGTAAGCACAGTATAAATTTGCTAGTCTCATATTGAAAAATGGATCAGATTACTTCTATGTAATACTTCTGTAAGTGAGCTTTTTTCTGTACACTGGTATGGAGTCTCATCTAAAATTAATTTTGCATCACTTCTGAACTTAAAGCACAAGTCCATCTGACTCAACCACTCACACACAAACAAATTAAAAGGTGGTAGCCTTGAAATACCAGTGCTTCTTAGTCGCACCAGGTTCTCCTTCCTCACATTGTACTCCCGTGGAGCCACGCTGGGTCTTCCTTCGCGTACCCCGCTCCCCAGAACAAGGGGAGACCCCTGCAGGAGGCACTGCCTCTGTCACGGCTCATGTTTCTTTCCACTAACGCAAACCAAGTGCTTCTGATCTTTCAAAATAAATCATTTAGCATGTTGTTGTGAAAGATGTCATGTACAGTTCAGGCTGGCAATAGAGAGCCCGATCACTGATACTCAACCACAGAGCAGGGAAAAATTCTGCACATGAATAGTTTATTCACCAAAACCGGTCACAAATGTATGCTGTCCTCGTCTCCCCATGAAAAGGAAAACAAATTGACCTCAGTGTGATAATTAAAAAGGGAACAAAAGATCACTTGAAAATAGAGAAATGTATATTCTTCTGTAAAGCAGAATAATAAACTGCTTCATTCGACCCCAAGCAATTTGCTTCCCAGTTTTTCACAGCAACAGCTAAAACAAAAATCAGTTATTCCCACTTGTTATCTCTGGCAGTACAAAAAAGAATGGTAAATACTGCAATCATTCCATACACATTTCTCACTTTATTTGCGCGTTCACACATGGTCATATTTTGCATTTGATAACAGTCTATGCATTGTGCTCCTTGCTCCAAAAGAGGCTCTCTAACGACAAAGTTAAAACAGAAGCACAGGAAACCTATTCAGGAGATCTCCTAGAGAAACAGCTTTTTTTAATACCTGCAAGAATCACAGTGTACAATTAATTGGTCATAGCCCTTGATCTACAACTAGTACAGCATCACTTATTCACCTAAACTAAATAATTTACCTACAGGGCAACTTTAATTGTAATAGATACCTCTGAGTGAAGCTTATCACTCGTGATTTCGTGTTCTGAAATGTAATTACAGTAAACGGCAGCTTTAGAATGATTTTCCCTCTTTTTTTGGTCTTTCTTACAGGATGCAGAAGAAAACAGGACACGCCCCCAAAAAAACCAAAAAAAAAGTTAGGGGTTTGAAATGTTTTTCTACCTTCCCTTAACCAAATAAATCGCGTTGCACACAGTTTTTAAGACAAGGGACTACTGCAGTTAGGGTTGAAAGATTTCCTCTGTAACAAAAATAAATTTTGTGGGACAAAAGAGATTTTATGACTTTTGTATCAATTTGTGAAACTGTTTTATCATATCAACAGACCCCTAATATAGCAGTTTCCTCATCAGTCAATCAGTGTTCCCCTGTTGTTTTCAGCCATATGCTTGAAATTTAAACTACTTGAGAAAGAGATCATCTTAATTTTCTGTGTTTATACAGAATTTTTCCAGGACTGTGTGACCCTGGTCCATTTCTGAAGTTCATTGGTGCTAAAGAAATTACCAGGCAAAATTTCCCAGTTTATCTGCGTTAAGAATAGTGTTAGCTGTGGACATACAGGCTAAAACTGCTCTTGTACTTCACGTGCACTCACTAGAAGTCAAACAAAAACAAATGCCTTGAAGAAGCAAAGCCAGCATAATTTAAACATTACATTCTTGCTTGGTGCTCTAGAAATCAGCATTTGAGTTTTCTGAAAATAAAATTTCCATTTTTTTTCCTTTCTAGAATAACCGTTTCTCACAAATTAGAATTATTCATTTTCTACTGAATGCACAAAGCTTTGGTGAACAGTGAAGTGTTAATACTGCTTTTCCTGGTCTGATTTAATTTTTTTAGAATGGCAGACACATTACCTTCCTCTTTATTTCAGGTTTACAGAATAAAACCAGAAAAGCAGCAGAGCTATTAGAATTCAAATTGCAATGGCTTCAATAGAAAAAAAGTAAAATATATAGTAATACACATGTAAAGCAACATGCATAATAATATATAAAATACTCCACATATAGAATGAAAAACAATAGTCTTCAAACTCTAAATACTTAGTATTTTGCTACAAACAAACAAACAAACAAAAACTGGGGGAAAAAAGAACAACCAGTCTTTCTTAAGCAGAACTCTAATTCAGCATCAGCAATATATCACAATGTTAAGCTTATGTCAAACGATAAATCAAATAATGCCTCCAGATTAAAGCCCTGTAAAAAGCTTGAATACTGGGTAAACAAAGTATTTTAAACTTTATTTTTTATCATGGTTTTAAAAATTTCTCAAAAGCCTTATTCACTGCATACTATACTATCTTTTCTTTTCTCCCCTCAGGGGTTTTCTACAGCACCTGTTTACTTTCTAATGAATTGATTTAATAAAACTGCAATTAGGTACACTGTATTAACAGTTTACAGGTGATAAACTAAAGAAGAGATGCATAGGTGCTAATATTTTCCATTCATCTTGTTTGGTCACTGTGAGACATCCGATATTTCCAAGTGGATCTAATATTTCAGAGTAATTTATGCATCACCGTAGATGTTTACAGCACAACTCCCATGGGCTTCATCTGCAACTGTAATCACTTGGATTGGAGGCAAAGCAGACCCAAGAATCATAAGCATGGTCCCCTGGAAACGTGGACTGGCAGTATCACACAGGTGCTATGCGGTACAGTGAATGATTAATTTGTTTTTCACTGGTATCCTCTCTGTGATCCAAAAATAGTGGAAACTGAGGGTACCAAAGGCTAGAAACCAGATTGCCTTAGAGATGTGCTTGCTAATTCTTGGTGTTGGAAGTGGGTCTTGGGGATGGCTGCAGCTGGAAAAAAGTTAAAGAGGCCCCTTGTTCTCTCTCAGTTTGAACTAGGGATGAAATGTCTGCTTCTGTACTTACTCTGCTGGGAAACTCACACTTATCTGGGTCTGAGGACTGTGGACGCGGTCTGAGCCACAACCAGCACTTCAGTGAACATAGGATGCTCACAGTCTATATTCACATTGGCATGACTTGTCCTTGCTGGTTCAAAAGACAAGTTAGATATAATGTTGGTTCACATGGCAACCTTGATATGACCCTCAGGGCAAACCTCCACTGCCGGTAAAGTGTGCGAGTTGCTGAGCACTGGTAGGTCTGCCTGTAGTCCTTTCCTTACCTCATGCTCACCCACAGACTGAAAATAAATTATGTTACGAAAATAAAATACAAACTTACCAATATTAATATCCACAGGGCTGTGCATGATCACTCTTAATCCTGCACTGCCTTAATGTGACTGTCCTCTCAGTTTATGTAGAGCACACCATGTGTTTTACCCAAAATACCTGAAGTTGCACTTTGAGAGAATTTTGGTCATGCAAAGTAAAAAGAGCGGGAGGAAGAGGGAAGCAAAAATGCATAGAAAACTACTTATAAAAATATTTAGCATGCACTGACCTACCCAACATACAAGTTCAAAGGGCTCCTGAAGTATTTGTAAAATCTTAATCACTGCTTACAAACTATGCCTGCATGGATTCAAAAACCAAAAGTACACTTCACTTTCTCAGGACAGATACCTTGCAATGAAGAACACTTTCTGTATTGCAAAAGTGCTTAACCACGTATTAACCAAACATTTGCTTTCCAAACACTGCTATGCAGAGAGAGAGCAGCTATTTGAAACTAAATGCACATTGCCAAGTTTTTGGTGCCTCATTGCTTGCATAAAACATTCAACATTAAGAAATTATGGATATGTGCAATATGTAAAATGTTGGTTCATGCCAATTTTTCTTTTTTAAAGCACCCACTGTTTCTTGTTGTTCATTGATCTGCTAATAAAGGGCAAATTCCAGCTTGCCCAGGGCAGCACGCAGAAGACATAAAATTTAGCTGGGATTTAGCAGCTATCACGCAAAGCGCTCAGCTGTGCTACTGCCAGACTCGTGACAGTACAACATCCAGCTTGCTTTGCCCGTGTCCCGCAGCTCCAAATGTGGAGCAGGACTGGTGTTGCACAGCCAAGGGGAAGTGAGCACATTCTCCTCCACACCCACGGCGCTGCGCGCCAGCCCCCACAGCGCTGTGGAAATGACAAGCCCATCCGCAGCACAAATTATTTCAGGTCAAAATGGAAATGTGATCCCAGATGGAGGCAGAGCCAAAGTGAGCAGAAGAGACCTGAGGACACCTCAGCTGTAGGTGCATTTTGGTCCGAAATCTTTAAAGAGACTTTCCATTGCGAGTACGTACACTTCTCACGTGCTTCTCACTTATGCATACATTGTATAGGGATTTGGCTAAAGCACTAATTTAGTATTGATCACTGCAAAGCATTCACAGTTAAATCTGCCCATGATGTTCATAAATACTTGGTGACTGACAGCAAAGTGTTTACATAAAGGCATACAGATATCCACATGTTCCACAATATTCCTGAGTGAAAGAAAGTGCTGAAAAGGCTGAAGTAGGTTGACATTCAGTGATTATTTCAAAACATATTTGCTCCCTCTCTCTGCAGCTTTCACTGGTTGGAGCATGAACAGATCATAATTTCAAACTACTTTTTTATTTCATTCTAAAGCCAGCATATAATATAATCACAGAAAGCAAAAGGCATCTAGATTTTCCAGTCAGCTGCAGATGAGGGTGGAATAATATTTCCCCCAATTACAGCAAGCGACATTGTAAATTACTGTCATTTTACAAAGCGAGATTACCCTTGACACAAAGGAAAGGCCACAGTTCAAGGTGGAGTGCCCACTGCGCTTTGGTGAGTGCATGGGGGACCGCTCCACCCCTCAGCCCCATTCCTAATTCAAAACTATCCAAGTGCCATATTTACTGCGATGGGACCATTCACCAAGACCCTCAATTCTTCCACATGAAACAGGTCCCAGTCTACCCTGCCTGCTCTGGACATGCCCATCTTTCTCTTCACAACATCAAGTGGGACAGGACAGAAGGCAACGTCTAACCTTCCCCACCATCACCTGCCCGAAAATCCCAGTGGCTTAGAGGCAAAAGCACATGGGCATTGTGGGAAGCAGGCTCCAGCCATCAGGGGCATGTGTGCAACATCTCCCCTCACCCCCAAGCTGATTTCCATTAAAACTGGCCAAAGGAAACATTCTGATTTACCCCTGGTGCACTTTGTTCAATTCTACAGCATCGAGTCAAAAAAGAAGAGCGGTAGAAATCAGTGGCAAACTAAATGACCCAACACCCTGAGATGTTGCTTCTTATTTTTCTGTAAATGGAGCATATGATACAATTCCTGGGTGGCAAACACCCCATGTACATGTGGGAAGGGAGAGGACTAGTTCCCTGCGCTGCTTGAGGTTGTTATCTGCTCAATGGCTGGGATGTGTGGCCACAATGGCTGGGATGTGTGGCCACAAAGACCTCTCTCAGGTGCGGGAGGCAACTGTGGTAGTGTTCTGCCAGCGTGGGAGACTCTTACCTTGGCTGAGCATTGAAAAGGACAGGATTGCTCAGATCCAAATGGGGCAAAAAGGAACTGAAGCCGAGTGCTCCCACTTTTACCTCCAAGCTGGGCGCCCTTTGTCAGCACACCGTAGCAGGCTGGTCAGACCCTGCACATGGTACGTTAGTACTCCATCGGCCACAGGCTTCCTTGTGTTTCACGTGCCAATTGCTATTTGGAGATCTCACATGATTTATTCATGAACAAAAACCAACAAAAACAAAATAAAACACAAAGCTAAACCGTTAAGCATACGTCCTAGAGAGTTTTTGGATACTAATTGCAATGCTGATTGCTCTCCAGATTAAAACAAAGACTGGCTCACATTCTGCTGCTGGTGGGTTTACCACTGTATTGCTCCCAGCTACCACTGTACTGCAGGAGGCTGGGCTGTGCCAAGAAAAACACTGACAACAGTCTCACAACTCAAGTGCTCAAACAACGCAGGCCATAAAATACCTTCTATCAGATGTTCGTTTCCTTTGAATCCCTAGGTTAAATGGCATGAGAAAAGTTAGCCGAAATTAATTTAGCTGAAAAGAAAATAAGCACAAGGGGTGGCAGGAAACGAGCAACCTAAAAACCTAACACAAACAGTTGGATAAATAAGATTCCTACCAAACGGAGACGACTTCTGACAGGACCTTACGCTATTGCTGAGGCAGCCCACACAATCAGACCAACGTGACACAACGACACGCTTCAGAGGCACAAGAATTCTACATGGAAATTGTACAAATGTCCAAGCACTGAGAAAATTTCCCCTCACTTGCAGTTAGCAAGGAGAACATAGCTGAGGTATAAAATCTAACACTTAGTAACTATGAAGCCTCAGTTAGAGATTGCTCTGCCATCACTTACTTCCTTCGATTTCATGATACTCCTTTACTTGTCCTAGTGTCTATTAGTCTGTAGATACCTAAGTGACATAAGGCTGCTCTTCTTTATGCAAAGTACCTAGATTACTGTAGCATGCTTTCAGAAATGACATAGAGTAATAACCATCCAGTTTTCAGCTTTTGGTTTCAATGTGGCAGAAATGGATTATTTTCTCATTAAGTTACTCAAAATATCCCTGTTCAACTTTAAGCTTCATTCCCCTTTAATCTCATTGGGTTGCTGACTGCATGTGTGCTGCAGTTGTTAGCAGAAAGTAAATTTACCTATTTGATTTACATCCGTGTGCCTCATGATCTCTTATTTGCCTCCCTGGTTTTATCTAAGGTCCAATTGTGAGCATTATTAAGTCTTTTTGGTTTTTTAACCACTGGTGTCGCAAAAAAAAGACTAAAAGCTGCCACTGTGAGATTTCGGAACTCTCCTGTCACAAATATACAGCCAGTACAGCACTCTTGTGGAGGGGGCTGGCAGAGAAGTATCGGGATGAAAATGGGCATACTGTGCTCTGCTAACATTTGCTAGATTGAATGACCCCCTTCCATGGCTCCCTCTCTTGAAAATCTAAGTCTCCTACTAGAATAGAATAGAATAGAACAGAACAGAACAGAACAGAACAGAATAGTTCAGTTGGAAGGGACCTACAACGATCATCTAGTCCAACTGCCTGACCACTTCAGGGCTGACCAAAAGTTAAAGCATGTTGTTAAGGGCATTGTCCAAATGCCTCTTAAACACTAACAGGCTTGGGGCATCGACCACCTCTCTAGGAAGCCTGTCCCAGTGTTTCACCACCCTCTTGGTAAAGAAACATTTCCTAATGTCCAGTCTGAACCTTCCCTGGTGAGCTTTGAGCCATTCCCATGCATCCTATCACTGGATCCCAGGGAGAAGAGACCAGCACCTCCCTCTCCACGTCCCCTCCTCGGGAAGCTGTAGAAAGCAATGAGGTCACTCCTCAGCCTCCTTTTCTCCAAACTAGACAAGCCTATGAGGTCCTCAGCTGCTCCTCACAGGACATTCCTTCCAGCCCTTTCACCAGCTTTCTTGCCCTCCTATGGATGTATTCAAGGACCTTCACATCCTTCTGAAATTGTGGGCCCAGAACTGCATACAGTACTCAAGGTGAGGCCTCGCGAATGCTAAATACAGTGGGAAATACTAGGTGCACCACAGTTTCTTACTTTTTTTCTGGAAGCACTGATTTTAATTATTGTCTTCTTCCTGCCATAGACTACCATGCTGTCTACCTTAAAAATAATTCAGTTTTGACCTATTGGGTTTCAGACTTCTCGCTGAACACAGTAACAAGAGGAATCACCCTCTTTCTGCTCACTATTTTAAACTGTCCGCATGGTCATATTATTAATATTCCATATTAAACTGAATAGGCAATCAATGTTTTGCAAACATGCACAAAACTGAAGCGTGAGCCATGAAAAGCTGCTAAGTCAGAGCCTGTACCATTCCTAATGAGAGAGAATTGGGAATGGCATAAAAAGCCTCCCTGACTCCTTCCATTGGAACTGTACCGGTCACTTCTGCAAAACATCAGCATTGCCAGAGTAAGTCCCAAAGCGGAGACAGGACTGAAGGAGCAGCTGGAGCCAAGGGTCTGGTCTATAAGCATGATTTTGCAAAGGGATGTGGCAGCATATGTGTTATTTCCAACTCAGGAACTGCTCTCCAGAGGTCCTCTCCAAGCACCTTCACCTAGAATACAGACTTGAAGAAAGCTGATACACCAGGTGAAAAATCATAATGACGCTGCCTGCGATTAACAAAGCTGTATCTCAGCTCACATGGATTCCTAAAGCTCTGTTTCCCAAAAAAACAAGGCATACCAGAAATAATGAAAAGAGATTGACTAGGAGGATGTTTCAGAGACTTCATTAAAAATTAATAGAGATCTTTGTCTTTCAAATTTTTATCGTCTCTTGGACAGTAAAGAGTAGGAGGATAAAGTTCTTTGCTCACTCATTTTGCCATGGAAAGAGAGAGCCAGATGATCAGCTGATACCAATTATAAATTATTGGTCAAGATTACAGAAGGAAATGAAATATAGGGGCAGACTGATCTGATTTCTAGCAGTACTGAACTGGAGCAGATGTGAGCATCAACTCCTGCATCTCTTCTTTCCTCCCACATGTATTTTTCTCCTCTGAATGGTAGCCCATGAAGGGAAATCTTGGCTTCTCAGTAAGTTCCCATAATTCATCCACATTTCACAATAACAGTATATATTCCTTTGCGTTCTGACAGTGTGCAGAGGCCACATGAGTCCCCAGTGAGCTGGGGGTGTTAACCTCCGCTCCATTTTTCTCATCATATGCATATGGAAAAGAATATTTACTGGCTGCTTGGAAGAGTCAGTACAGAACATTTACTCATGTCAAAAAAATGGGAAAAACCCTATACTATGGAGCGCTCTTCCAGGGTTAGATTAATTTTTCAACACGAATGTTATTTTCTGAAATGAAGAAACCTCACTCATTTCTTCTCGTTTTTACTGATTAATTATTCACCAATTTACACTACTCTCTCACATTAGCTCACCATTTGCCCAGAGCATTTAATAATAATCTTCCTTTTTAATACAGACAAAATCTATTAAAATTTTCTGTTCATTCAGCTACTTTCTTTTTCGCATATGGAAAAGGCCTTTATGTACCTGATTTTATTTCTCTTAGCTTTCTAGTAACTCTGAGCATTTCCAGAGCTCTCAAAAAGAGGAGTATTTGACCACGCTTAAATGTATTTCAGGACTTGTGCACAGTGAGGTTGTTGGAACTAGTGTATTGTGATAAACATGATTTAGATACAGAGTTAATCATTTTTTTACTTTAAAAAATCAGGTTTTTACTTAAAAAAACTTATTAGCTGGAAGAAAATTATTAAATGAATGTGCAAGAATACTATTACAGAATCCACAAATGTATTCTTTCACCTTTGAATTATATCAGGTTTTATTTTCATATCACTGTACAACTTCTTGTCCTTGTTTTTTGCATTCATGTGCTTTATTCTCTTCACTGATGAGTTTTTAATTTAAAAGTTACAGCTGATTTGACTGTTCATTCACAACTGCATCTGCTATAGCAATGAATCTTTCGGTTGTGCAATCACTTGCCAATGTCATCACACAGCAGGGGGATGCAGTCTGATGGCAAACACACACATACACTTAAGCTACAGGAAGACAGCAAATAAATAAAAAGTAATCAAAGTAGTTTTTTACATGCTGAAGCAGAAGAAAGAAATTTTATGACACTGCAGTGACAGTGGGAGGGGAGGGAAGAAGAGATGACAGACACAGAAGAAGATAGATATGCTGCCGTTTGCAGCAATATGGAACAAATATAAAAACTGTACTACCGTTTCCACCCTGGCAGTTTGGTTGTCTGCAGTTTACAGAATCAGATATCTAACAGTCACTCAATTCATTTTCATAGTGCAGAAATCAGGCTAGCATACTGGAGACAAGTTAGCTTAAAACCATTCCCCTTTTAAGACTGAGATGTAGTTACACGATTAGTCTTGCAAAGGAGTCTTTCACAGCTTAAACATTACCTTGATAGTTGCCAAAGCTCTACTGGGGATCCTATGTTTTCCTAAAGTTTCACCTTCTGCAGCCATGTGACTGGGAGAGTCACCAACTTTTCCTTACAAAGAATACACATATCCACTTTCAGCCCTCACAGCTATGAAGAAAAGCTGTGAAATGTGAAGCAACTTCACTCTTAAAGGTTAGAAACCAGGAGAAAAAATAACATTAATATTAAATTATTCCACTTTGAAGGTATTCATTATTATTTTTATATCCAATTTTTATTTATTTATTACTTTAAGTTTGACAATAGCAGAAAAGCCATGAAAATACTTCAGGGAGTGTATCTTTATATCTGCAAAAGAAGTAATCAATGTAGCAAGGAAAAGGAAAATTATTTTCAGTTTCTTGCTAAACAATATTACATACTGAAGCACATGGATCTTTGGTCTCTTCATCTGAGTGTATCTAGTACCAGACACCTCTTTACAAGCAGGAAAAATAAAGGCATATTGGAAAATATTCACATTTTTCAAATGGGCCACAAATAAGTGGCCAACTTTTCAGAAATTATGCATACACATATTCTGCCTGGAAATAAAAATTTTCACTGGCCCCAGAATTATGGATTTATATTTCCATGCTAAAAACCCAACACTTCCCACACCTAAACTGGCTTCTGTATGTGAGGTCTGTCCTTAATTTAACATGCAGAATTACAGAGTAGCTATAATTAGAGGTATGGTGCAAGATATGATTAGAGATATGGTCCTAAGGTACAAAATTTGAATTTCTGTTTTGATACAAATTGCTCTCGTAGACCTACCTTTGAGATTGGAAACATGAGACAAGCCCATATCAATTCCCATTTTGTCCTGGGCTATTAAATTATTCCACTTCCCAAAAGCTATCCACAGGATTGGAAGCATTGGAAAGTAGCTTTGTAGAAGTGTTTGGCTTGGCTTCTAAATACACCTTTGCTCTACTGTTAGAGAAACACTATGATGTATGTAAGCAACCTTCACCCATGCTGATAAATAAGTAAGTTTCAGGTTTGTTTGAAAGACTTCTCCAAGTGGGGTACATTTCAAAGTTGACTTTTCTTACAGAACAAAAGATAAAACAGGTACGAAAGCTACAACACACAGCCATGTAAAAGGTCAGCTCCCCAGGGCGTGGTTTAAGAAAAAGCAACAACTATAAAGTTTCCATAATGCTTAACTACAGTACAGCTCAAGAGCAGTTTTACATGGAATTCTCCCCACTAGTGTTTTCTATTTAAAATTTTATGCAAGCATGAAGGAAGAATGCTTAATGTAGTAAAATTGTTATTATATTAGGATCAGGCATATTAGGAAGTATAGGACTAAGGCAAGACTATTTTCAGCAAAAGTGGATCTTTTTTGTTAAAAAAAAAAAGAACAAGGAAAAGGATTAGTGGATTTTTGGCTTCTGAAATATTGCAGTAGAAATAGACTTGGGCAGCACTTTCATTTGGAAAATCAGAAGCACAGCGTTGATTCAGCTAAGTTCCCAGCACTTGCAACAGAAAGATTACAGATAAAATGTTCAAGAGTCATAAGGATTCTTGAGTTACAAACCCAACTTCCAAAGTGACTCAGGCACTTGAAAGATGTTATTTTGATGCTTTTAAACAGCTCATAATGTTAAATTGTTTGATTTTTAATGTTCCCAGAATCCAACAGTCCCCCTTTTTAAAAGAAAAGAGACTCTTCACAACCCTTTTGCCAAACTCAGCAAATTGGCCAAAATAAGCCTAGGATCAAGCAGTCTTGATATCACTGCAAGTCTCTGTAAGACAGAGTTTCTAGTGAGGAAGTAGGACCACTGGGAAATGTATACCGACACTGCTGGTCCCCTATTAGATCTAGGGATAAATCCAATTTGATCCCTCAGGCCTGACAAAACTAACTTAAAAAAAAAAAAAGAAAAGAAAAAAGTAGGGAATCTGCCTATTCATAAAGCATTTTGTAATTAATAACACTGATGCGTTTCTCATCTACACACAGCGGAACTTGAGATTTATCATAGGCATGTCACGTGATTAAGAGATTCATTAGCTGCAAGAGCTCTGCCTCCAGGATGTTTGCACACCAGCTCTTGTGGTGGGTGCACAGGAGGCTGCACAGGAAGCAGGACTGTCATGCTTCCCACAAGTAAGTGGCTTCTTGACCTTTAGCTTATCCATGCAGAAGATTAAAACACAGTGATCGCACAACTGTGCTTTACTTATATAACAAACAACGTGATTTTCCTCTGGACTACCTGGCGTGACGTCCACCTTGGACTTTGAATTCTCTCTAAGTTAGAGAATTTAGAATTCTCTAAATTCTGGGGAATCGACTATATTCTCTAAAATCTAGTTTATTTATGCCACTGACAATCAATTTTCACCTTGGTTCCATAATGTTTACTCTCATGAGATATACCCTTGAAGTCAACTCAGTTGCTTATATAATTAAGGACTGTGTGTTCAGACGTCTAGAAAATTCACATTGCTGCTTTCAATGTTGTTTAAAAAGAAGGTGTCAAAGTAGCTGCTGTCAACCCAGAGGAAATACCTTTCTTGGCATATTACGGTGATGTACTCTAGAGAATAGCCATGATTACTATAATTATTTTAGGTAGAGATTGTTTATGTTACCATTAAGATAATTGCTTAAACAGAAAAACAGGGATTAAAACCTAGAAAATCTCTTAAATCTGTTCAAAACAAATGAAGTTATTTTAATGAATGTTTACATATTTCATGATAGATAGTTTTATCACTTTTTTTAATAAGGACAGCTTTGAGAAAATCCAGTAAGGAAGGAAGCAATTACTAGTCTAAGTGTTTTTAGCCATATGGTGATCATCTCCTGAAAAGCTTCTATAAAAAACTCTCACTTGGTGAATCTCTCTTTACTGTCTCACAGGTGTGCAGCACAAAGTCTACAAAACCATCACCAGCAATATATTAAAAACTGTTCTATGAAATGATTGTTAAGAAGAAAGTGTTTAGTTTGCAAAAGGTAGAATAGTATATTGCAAAATTTATGCAAATGACATCTGTCGAAAGTCAGCTTTTCTTATAACTAGCTTAAGTTTAAAAAGCACGCTAAAAGGACCCTTGGTAGACGAAAGAAGAGAAGAGAAGAGAAGAGAAGAGAAGAGAAGAGAAGAGAAGAGAAGAGAAGAGAAGAGAAGAGAAGAGAAGAGAAGAGAAGAGAAGAGAAGAGAAGAGAAGAGAAAAGAGAAGAGAAGAGAAAAGAGAAGAGAATAGTTCAGTTGGAAGGGACCTACAACGATCATCTAGTCCAACTGCCTGACCACTTCAGGGCAGACAAAAAAAGCATGTTATTACGGGTGTTGACCAAATGCCTATTAAACATTGACAGGCTTGGGGCATCAACCACCTCTCTAGGAAGCCTGTCCCAGTGTTTCACCACCCTCTTGGTAAAGAAACATTTCCTAATGTCCAGTCTGAAACTTCCCTGGTGCAGCTTTGAGCCATTCCCATGCATCCTATCACTGGATCCCAGGGAGAAGAGACCAGCACCTCCCTCTCCACGTCCCCTCCTCGGGAAGCTGTAGAGAGTCATGAGGTCGCCCCTCAGCCTTCTTTTCTCCAAACTAGACAAACCCACAGTCCTTAGTCGCTCCTCATAGGACATTCCTTCCAGCCCTTTCACCAGCTTTCTTGCCCTCCTATGGATGTATTCAAGGACCTTCACATCCTTCTGAAATTGTGGGCCCAGAACTGCACACAGTACTCAAGGTGAGGCCGCACGAATGTTAAATACAGCGGGATAATCACCTCTTTTGACCAGCTGGTTATGCTGTTTTTAATGCACCCCAGGATGCAGTTTGCCCTCTGGGCTGCCAGGGCACACTGCTGACTCACATTGAGCCTGCTGCCAACCAGCACCACCAGATCCCTTTCTGCAGGGCAAATAACAGAATATAATCCATACCTTGGAATAAGCAGAAGATTAATCAAATTCTAAGCAGGAGTCTTGGGAGTTAACTGTGACAGATGCTCTATTTGCCCCTGGAGAGTAGGGTATTTGCTCACCCAACACAGAAAAAATGCTGGTCCAAACGTCTCTACACTGCTGGGGAACAATAAACCAAACACAGCAAAAAGAGCGACTTTAGGATAGATGGAGCCTCCCTGAAAGTCCTTCCACACTGACAACCAAACCACCCTGAAACGGGAACCGCCGCCCAGCTTTACGCATACATCACAGGGCTGGAGTTAAAAGCAGAAATTCTTCATCGGCCACAGCTCCTAGGGCACCATGAAACACAAGTGGTAAATGGGATAATAGTCCAAAATGGGGGATTTATTAGTTCTGATCTTATTTCAGATCATTTCAGATTATGTTCACTGTAGGGGTGAGGGCAGCTCTCCTGAAATTATTTCCTTCTCAGTGGGAGCAACAGGATTAGGTTACTTCACAGGCTACTACGGCATGTCCAACACAGGGTATTGTTAACAGGCAACCAGAACAAGCTTTACTCACAGTAACTTGTGCCTGAGCACACTGGACTGACTACACACTGCTTTCAGCAACTTTGGAATAAAAGTGGACATTGGAATAAAATCCACAAAGTTAAACTGGTTTAAAACTAGATTTAATCCGTTTTTATTTGAGTATTTAATACTGACTAAAAGATTTCAGCTGACACAGTATTAAAAACCCTTCAGTTTTCTTCATATCTTTTTAAACAATGTTTTTGTTCTTTGCAAATATAATCCAATTTTTATTCTGGCTTTCTCTGTAACTCAGACTTTTATTTCAAAGTCTCACTTTTTGTCAGAGCAGCGAAGAAAACTCAATTTAAGATAGAACCTCAGGCATGCAGTATATATCACATGAAACCAAAACCACATTTCTTCCCCATTTCCCACACTATAAACAACACGAACACTTCAGCACACACATGCACAAATTCCACAGTCCCGGCCACCACGAAGTAACAAAACGAGGGAAGCTCTGAAAATTAAATTAAAGCAACCTCAGTCCCCCTGTCTTCCCAGGACTCAGGATCCTGTGCTGCCCTTCGCCTGGAAACAAGTGCATGTGAGTGGGAAGCCCCCCTCACTCACCATCCATCGCCCCTTGAGAAAAGTGCAGCTTTGCAGCTGGAAGGACATGAATAAGCCCTTCTGGTGTGGTCCTCTGTCCCCAGGATCCTACCTATCAATTAGGTAGCAGCCAGACAGAGAAACAACTAAACTGAGATATCACCCAGAAGACAACAGTTCTGTCATAAGCGATAAACTGCTCTTTTATCCACAGCCTCCCAAGGGAAGGTGGGGAATTGGTTCCATCCCCTCAGCTCCCTACATTACATTTATCTGCCGTATTATTCAAAAAGTACATACATAATTGTAATCACTGCAGAATAAATTCACATTCACTAACTCCCACAAAAGCACAATGGGCAGCATATATTAGACAAAGATGTGCCAAGAATGCTGAGGAAGGCTATGAACTAACCCTTGTCACATGTGAGGCCTGAGCAGGCACAGCAATAGAAAGCATAAACAAAACATCAGTTAATCTAATTTATCTGATAGGAAGCAATTAAAGGACAGTACACTGTAAAAGAGAACCCTGCCGAAGTCAGGGGGAGTGCCTGGGTACTCAGAACTTAAGAGCTTGCTTAAGTGCTTTGTGGGACAGGAGACCGAAACAGTCACATAGGCTGCTATGGCTATTTTTTTCCAAAATGGTGAAAGAGGTGCCTGGCAGGGCTCTCCTCACGTCCCTCCAATTGTATCACTGCACCCATTTTTCCTTGTCTTCCCACACTCAAATTATTCAGTATTTGCAAAAAAAACCCCAACTATTGAACATTCAGACTGCACTGTTTCTTTTAAAATAACCTCTCAAGGATCAGACCCTGCAGCCTCTTGCAGCCCCTGGCTGAGGCAATGCTCCCAAAATGATGTCAATGGGAACCTTGCCCAAGAAAGGGCTATAGGATTCAGCTGTATGTGAAGAAAGGGATTGAAATTATGGAACATGCTATCAGGATAAGACTTTATATTTCAAACATGTATTTATTGTTTTTACTAAATCACCGAAGAGCGTGGGGAGGAGTGGAGGATGCCACTACAGAAAACCATATGGTACTTGGATTTCCAAGCCAGAATTGTGTATAATAAATATTTATAGAATCCAGTGGTATTCTCTTCTTTCTGTTTATTCTTTACATGTCACCCAGAGAAACTCTGGCCAAGCACCAATCAAATATCCCAGCAAGTTACAAGCAATCTAAGCATGGGGGAAAGAGGGAAAACAGATCGCCAGTAGGCTCTAGGTAATTAGCAACCTAGACCTGGAAGGAGGTGCTTGGGAAGTGGCTCTGATGTATCTGGATTCCAGCACTCACCGCACATCACGAGTGATTTCGGAAATTGAGTCCTCAGTCTCTGCAAGGGGTAGGGAAGATATACACAGTCTTTTTGGCTAGACTGAGCAGGGGCATGTGTGGAGCAGCTGCAAAAGCAGACATCCGTCTACTCTCAGAGACCAACATAGGAACAAAAACGCATCCCTCAGTGATGACAGCTAACTTGCTCCTGGCATCGACTGGGAAAGCTGTGTCTCCCTACCTGTGGCATGTGGGGCTGTTGTGTTTATTTTGCTTCAGACAAAAACAATGCAGACTGTCCTCCTTATCACCTTGCAATTAGAAGAGTAGTTGAAGGAGCTACTGAAATACAGAGAAGATCTGGAATATATCTTAATAGGAGCCAATCTTCTTATCCGGGGTCTAGCCTTGACATAGCAATCTTGGCCTTTTCTTCCTTCCTTGACAGTCTTATTCCCTTCCCTGCTCCTACCTTCTTTCCCTTTTCTTCCTTGAGTCGTGAGAGCTACCAATCCTCAACTGCCATTCCATTCTTCAGAAACAGTAAAAGGATTTTTTAAAAAGCACGACAAGCCCACAAGTCAATACACAGTACTTTACTAACAGAAGCAGCTTGCACTGTCGATCACCCTGAGCATCACTTTAGCCAGAATCTGGGATGCTGCATGTTGCGCTTTCTACATAGATGTTGCTGCTGTACAAATGGTGCAGACATGTCATACTAGCATTATGTAGAGCAGAAGTCACATACGTTTGCATATATAAACATGTAACTTCAAATTAATAAGAAATTTTTGCATGCCACAAAAATAACAATAATTTCAGAATCAGTTTGAAGCTATCAACCAAACAGAAGTTGTATCTTCAATATGGAAAACTCAGGTTTTTATACAGATAATTACATTTTACTATGAAATTGGTGCTCAAAAGTTCCTTTCTCTGTGTCACTGAAACAGCTATTTATTATGAAAAACATACTTATTGAATGTTGCCAGAAGTGTAATAACCACACATCTGTTATTCTTCAAATATATATTTTTTAAAACAGTTGGTATTTACTTAACATATAATAACAGTTATTAAATCATTCTTAAGTCTGTTTTGTGGAACCGTAATGTAAAGCATTACACACATGAGAGAAACACCATGGGAACAAATGTAAAAAGGGAATAGATGTGTTGTTAGTAGCTGAGTAGTTACTAGTCACATTAGAAATTACAACTCAAAGAAGAGTACCAAGAGGAAGACTGGAAGTCTGGAAACCCTGCAGGACAGTGAGTTTTAAGAGGCCCAACACCCTTCATTTAAAGTTTTAAAATCATTAGATCATTTCTAGGTCAACAAATATATAACAACAGAAGACATTTCTGTAATCACTATTGAACCCACTAGCCAAGGACATAAGCTCCATCATCTGGTAGCTCAAATTAGAGAAATATAGATTTTTAAATAAGTCCTTCTTTTGGTTTTAATTTTCTGCAGTGTGGAAGCGGCAGTTTCCTCAACGCTGGCCGTGGGTCTTTCCAGGCTCTGCGCTGCAAGCCTCATCCCAGCTGTGAGCTGGAAAGACCCCACGGACTGCGTTACAGGAGAGGACCAGCTCAGTGACTGTCCTGATCCTCTTCCCTTTTGAATTTTAACAGGCTTTGTGCATTACGCTCTATTTTTAATTGCCAGAGTAGCCAGGAAACAAGCATAGCCACTGTTAATCGTTCGTAACTATTTCATTTGAGAGACTGAGTGAGCCATTTTGACCGGGTCCTGCATCTGACTGAAAAAATCCTAACCCAGTGAGATGAACAATGCCTTCTGAAACATATTTTTAGTCATATTTAGAACAAAGTAGAACAGAGCTGACATGAATATGTGGGTGTCATCTAAACACGCACCAATAACGAACAGTAATCCCCAGGTTAACAGTGGCAAAAAAAGTCATCCTATTTATCCACAAATCTACTTGCTTTGGCTTATTAAAGATTATTAAAGAAACTGTGTAAGGTGACGGTTTGCTTGATATGCAGGTATCACACATGCTCAGCATTTTAAAACATGTTTCTTGTAGGACAGCATAATACAAGCTAACATTTTTCATAATTCTCCAAATTTCTCCAAAATGTTCTGCAGAAAATGCAGTCAGGGACTGCAGTCAAGATCATCTTGTACAAAGGTGATGACCACTATACTATGTTACAATTAGCTTATTTGTAATGTCTCAAAAAACAATCAATAACATAAAGACCTTCATTTAAATCTATCAAACCCACATATACTCCATTTAATTGAAAAGCTCTTAACTCCAGTCATTTCCTGGATATAAAGCTACTTTACTCAAGCTCCAGCATTTTTAATTACTCCCGCACTGAAAAGCAGCATCCTCAGCTCACAAGTAATGCTTACATAAAAGCCTCGCAGTCAGGTCTCTTGGTGCCTCTATGTTTTTCAGGATATGAAGACAACAGCAATGTAAACACTTCACTATTGCAGAATAAACATCATGTAACCACAAAGCAGTGATGATGACATAACCTGTATATTATCTGGGCTTAATTTTCTGCAATGTAAACTGAGTGTCCGCATCTCCTGTTCCTCAATCCACTCTAAAACAGCCTGTGAAGAGGAACATTTTATATGAATTTTCCAGTTTTTAAGCAAAGACATATTCCTCCTTAGGTCATTACTTTGAATGTCTTTCCTTTTGTGTATCTAAAAATCTTGCTTCCTCCTGAATAAAAATGTCCTTGCTCAAACAACACATTTAAATGCTATTGATATTTCACAGCTGACTCAGGTGTGCCTAAGTCAACAGCTTGCAGAGAATATGTTTTTAAATAGCAAAACATGTGCTGCTTCTTTTCTTAGTGTTGATATACATAACACAAGAACAGCTGTATGGGATCAGACCTAATACAGATGTTGCCCACTATCCTGTCTCTCTCGGTGGCCATAAAGGGATGCCTACTGAAGAGAATAAGACTAGGGAAAGTGATACACCCCCAGAATAATCTCTCAGGTTTGAGAGATCTGCAGACCCAGGATCTCCACTTCTGTGACTGCAAATTAAGTGCGCTCCCTGCATGGAAGTATTACATATAGCAATGTGTATCCCTTTGTTTACTTTGGAAACTATTCCTTAAGGCATGAGAAATACTGATCTTAAGCAATCACATACAATATAATATTAAGCAAATATTGCTATAAAGGAGTTAACACTGGACTTCATATATATGTTACTCATGGATCTTTTAGTCCACCAGCTTGTTATTGCTGATATATTCATGTCATACAAACGCTTGTGTTAAAAATCCAGGTAACAAGATGAATATTATTATTAAAAAAACGCCAAACCTTAAACGTTCTACCTGTTTAAAGGACTTTATTTTTCTTGTTTTCTCTTTGCCTGTTCTCTGAAAAAGCTGATATGAGAACTCGTTTACTTCTATGATTATGGCAAGCCAAGTACATTCAGATCTTCACCCCATCCGTGCTAACTAATGTGCTGCTTCAATTATAGTTACTCCAGGATGACAATCAATCTCTCAGGGCGCAGAAGTGTGATCTAAAAGCCTTTCTTCTTTTCAAACTAGCATGGCAATAACAGGATCTGCACAGTAACCTCTTCTATATATTTGCCTCCTCTCAGGCAGGCTTCTCAGTTGTAATTGCGTCTATTAAGAATTCTCCATGTATCATGTGGTATATATATTGCACATACACAGCTAGTGTGGCTTCTCCTTGTTGTTTTGAAGCATCTCACAGGTTGGAAACTGCCACAAATAGAACTCAGCTTAAAAAAAATTGACCATTTTCCATTGACAGTTTCAAACCATAGACCCAAGGCATCAATTCATTCTAGGACTCCCCAAAACTACTTTTTTTCCCATTCTGATGGAGACAAACAGCACCAGCTGGTGCTAATTTGTAATCTTAAAAGAAGAACGGGGCAATAAAAGAATGAATATTTTACTGTAGTGCCCATCAGACATGTATGATATCATGCTGAATGAAATGCTCACCGAGAAACAAAATTGGATGTAACTTGAGAAAAAAGCACAACCTATTAAAAAGAACCCCTCAATGACATCAAAACTTAGCAACTGAGAGTGTGTAATTTTCACTAATATCCAACTTTTTTTGCAGTGCTGTTAAAAAAACTCTATCTCTAAACAGATAACATCCAGTAAGGTGTCACAATTAAGGAATTTCTAGTCTGATTCTTGATTTGGCACTGCATCTTCTCAAGTTGATGTCTATGAACCACAGCCCCTATCCTGATGCTGTAACAAAATGGAATCACAGTCTTCCTTTCAATCAATACTGTGCCTTATGCTATCTACATACAGGTTTAACAGAAACTACAGGTTATGTAATACACTTCACTTTATGTTTGTTAAAATTATTTAAAAAAAAACCTTCTAAAAATTGCTGATACTAAAAAATATTCATGACTGGTGGAAAGCTATGAAATGAAAATGACCATGTTTCCTCAGCTACAAAATGGTAACTATTCCATATCAGTCTGGATTTTCAAGTTGTGATAAAAATATATGGCAACAAAATGGCTTTTGTTTGTTTGTTTAAAAATGTTTGGACAAAGTCTTCACAGGAATGGCTCTACTGGTATCAAGAAATTTACAACAGAAATGAATTTTGACCTCTATATATTATTTGGTGGAGGAAAAGTGTTTTTATTGTTCTGTAATATTTTACTTTTAAACTAACCCAAGCCTGTAAAGCTACAAAGATAGCTCTGTACCAATGAAAAGCTAAATTTCACCACAACAGATCTTTATCACATTCAAAAGTTCTTTGCTTTTCTATGTTTCCTTTGAAGAACCAAAGTAATATGTACTGATACAATAACATAATCTTTCCATGCACTTGTGTCTACTGTGTTGAAAAGAGCACTGTCCTTCAATTTTTGCAAATGTAATGTCTAACATGGAAATCTAATATATTTAGCTGATCAAGTAAACCAGGCTGGCCCTGTGCCTACTCACTCAGGATCATAACATAGATGCTTTCAAAATCACCTTCTAAAGAAAGATAATTACTAGTCCTTAGGACACTAGCATCTCCTTAGATGCTTTGAACAGATATTCTTATAGAGAGATGGGTGACCACCTTTCAGAGACCACAGGTCTGTGGTATAACTCCTGAACACCTGGAAGATATTTAGAGATAGCCCTAATCCTTCCCCCAGGTGCTGCATTTCTAGATGGAGATCAGAGAAAGCCAAGTATTTAGAAATTTATTTCAAGTGGTGTTAATTAAGCAGACTCCTCCTATAAAAGGATGATATAGAAAAGAACTTTAAATATATTGCTGCCAAGATCTGAGAATCTTAATTACAGGTAGGAGTTAGGGTAATTAAATTTAAGTATCAGTCTTGTAATAAAAACTTTATGCAAGGTAAAGGTCAGAAGAAAAATGCAGCTTGATTTCTGTTTGTGAGAAAGGAAGCAAGTAATTAATTTTCTGTTTCATATTATTTGTATGGCTATTTATTGACTTCAGAAAGGTCTGATTTTCTGAAGGGTTTGCTGAGATGCCCCAGGCAGTACAAACAGTATGCACTCATGCAACATGAAGATGAGAAATCTCTTCTTGCCTGGTCAACAGCGGCCCAAGCACATTGGTGGACAACTGCAAGCCACTCTACTAAGGGAAAAGAGCAAAACTTTATTCAAGTGGAGAGCAGATTCTTCTGCTTACCATTTGTAGAAGAATAAACATGAGATTGAGCATCTGAACCTCAACATCAAATCACTCTTTACTGGGCTTGGCCTAGTTTAATTTCCAAGAGAGACATATGTTTCTGGTATGATGACCTTGTGGTTAAGTTTGGCTGCAAGAAGTCCTTGCACTTGAGGAATGCTGAATTCTGAATTTTCCTCTGATGCTAAATAGCTCTCTGCCAGTTTTGGTCCTCTTTCAACTTCATTGACTTTTGTCAACTAGTATGCCACAGGTTAGAATTTTCATGGAAAAAGTAATATGAGCGAGAGCAATATTTTCATTCATAAGTAAGACTTCTGCCCAAATAGTGTGTCACCTTTTTTAATACTAGCATGCTATACAGTCACCAGCAAAAAGCATTATGAGCCAAGTTCATATGGTGAATAAGTTGCTTCAGATCAACTGGGGAAAGAGAAGAGGACATAAACAGAAAAGCTGAACATATATGTGCATGACACTGCATAACTTCCTCTCTAAATTTGAGGTCATAGATACATTCGATCAGCTAAAATAAATAATTCTGCAAACTTGCCCATGCAGTTTTTCTTCCTTTTCTTTTTGCACTGGTAAGGAAACAAATTTATGACTTACCTTTCAAAACCAATCTGCCGTAACGTTTTCTCCCATGTTGAACCTATACAAAGAGGAGAAAAAACAAACACCCTCAGTAAAGAACCTTTATTGTATGAACACTCTTACTCTTCTCCTTTCCTTGTGCAGCTGGGATCTGTATAGTAAGGTGATTTTTCCACCCCTACAGAAGTGCTTGTAAATAACATCTGTTTTCCCCAGAGTGAAGAACTGTTTAGAGAGGCTACCACTGGGTGACATAACTGTGTGGAGGGGTATCCTTTACACTGCAAAGCAGCCGGTCACCGCTACAGTTCACTGCGATTCCAAGGGTGGTCTCCTCTCCTACAGCAACGTGATCTGTACATGGCTCCTGAAAGCGCTGAGCTGGCATCTCACATCACACACTCTTCACATTTCAGCTTTTCATTTTACTGTAGTGTTCGTCTGATTCTTGCTGAAAGCTTTACAGCTCCTTCTGAAATCCGGCCTTTTTATTTTTAAGTGAAAGCATGAAGATGTATTTCTGCTTTACTGTTTAACCCTTCATACTCATACAAACAGCTGCAAAGGACTCTTTCTCAAAACATTCAAGGACTCAACCCCACAAACTACTCCAATGGGCAGACTCATCCAAAGAATTCCCCTCAGTTCTTCAGATGCACTTAATACAACTTTTACCTAGATTTTCTCAAAAATACCTCCCACACACATACTGCAAGCATTAGGTGACCAGTTTTCAGCTCTTGGTAGTTTTTTGCTTATTGCCAGTATCTGTCTTGCTACCATTATGTGGTCATTATAAATACAGGCTACTAAGAGCACAAATATCTTAAGTCATGCAGGTCTGCAAGGCAAATATGTAGGAGGACATGAAGCTGGATCACAGTTTGCTCTCTGTCTTTTTACACTCCTGTGGGAAATGTAACAGGACTGCATGCAATGGAAGCAACTACAGTTCTTTTTGAATGCTTCATCGTACTTAAACCGAAATCAGAGAATAGACAATAACTCCTGTTGCTGATGCAGTCCATCCTAAATGGAAATATAAATTAGGAACAAACAGATTCCCTATGAGTGATGTTTAGTAGCACCAGAGAAACTCAGAGACAAGCAGCAATGGTGCCGAGAAGTACTGAGAAAGAGTGGGAAGACATGAAGGAAAGTAACTTTGTCTGATTTAAATCTGCAGGATTTCAGGATTAAATGCATATTGTGCAGCAAGTGCCTGTACAAATACTATAACAAAATCATGGACTAGATTCTTTCCACTGACAATCCAAGTCCAACTGGCCAAATTAGTATGGGAAGAGTGGTGACATAATATTATCAGTCAGAAAAACCTCTTCAGATATGTCTCTTACCATCATTACCTTTCCATTCTGTTAAAGGTATCAGCTCAGAAGTCAATGACCTGCCGTGTTTGTAGTGTGGTATTTATCTCTAATCTGCAACATGTTAAATATTTGAATAAGGCCTAGTAGATGCTTTTCATCTTTGAATTTGGGACACTTAACTGCCAATCTAGATAAGAATCTAAAACCTCAACTTCTAAGAAGTTTTGGGTTTGAGGGTTTGGTTTTCTGTTTTGTTTTTTTTAAACCTAGCAACAGAATTCTTTCTACTCAATTGACTAAACTTTCCAGTTTAGCCCAAGGAGAATGTGGTAATTTCTAAAGTAATGATACAATTTTTTCTGTACAATATTATCTAGTATCTGCCTGGTTTGCAAATCACAGACTGAGCAAATAAAAACTGAAATTAATAAAACCTCAAAAGTTAGTTTCCTTATAGGCCTATGTCACGCAAGGCTTCCTTCACAGTTCCTAACTGGACAGCCAAAGAATGAAGTTAACATGGGCCTGCGGAAAATAAATTCCTTGTATTAATCTCTGTTTTTTAGAAAGAGGAAAAGAAACTACATTAAAGTATATGCTCCTAAAATCAACCGAAGTCCAACATTTCACCCCATACAGGAAGGATTTGGGCTGGCTAAGGGGTAGGTTTACGTCTGGTTCCAACCGTGGTCAGTATACCACATTATACTCTTCTGGAACTCCTTCTTAGAATCATAGAATCATAGAATCGTTAAGGTTGGAAAAGACCCTTAAGATCATCGAGTCCAACCATTAACCCAACACTGCCAAGTCCACCACTAAACCATGTCCCTGAGCACCACATCTACCCGTCCTTTAAATACATCCAGGGATGGGGACTCAACCACTTCCCTGGGCAGCCTGTTCCAATGCCTGACTACTCTTTCGGTGAAGAAGTTTTTCCTAATATCCAGCCTAAACCTCCCCTGGCACAGCTTGAAGCCGTTTCTTCTCGTCCTATCACTTGTTACTGGGGAGAAGAGACCGACCCCCACCTCTCTACAGCCTCCTTTCAGGTAGTTGTAGAGAGCAATAAGGTCTCCCCTCAGTCTCCTCTTCTCCAAACTAAACAACCCCAGCTCCCTCAGCCGCTCCTTGTAAGACTTGTGCTCTAGACCCTTCACTAGCTTCATTGCCCTTCTTTGCACGCACTCTAGTACCTTGATGTCCTTCTTGTAGTGAGGGGCCCAAAATTGAACACAGTATTCAAGGTGTGGCCTCACCAGTGCCGAGTACAGGGGCACTATCACCTCCCTGGTCCTGCTGGCCACACTATTCCTGATACAAGCCAGGATGCTATTGGCCCTTTTGGTCACCTGAGCACGCTGCTGGCTCATGTTCAGGCAGCTGTCAACCAACACCCCCAGGTCCACAGCATTCTCCTGGAGAAGCTGGCTGCTCACAGCTTGGATAAGTGCACTCTGCACTGGGTTAAAAACTAGCTGGATGGCCGAGCCCAGAGAGTGGTGGTAAATGGAGTCAAATCCAGTTGTCGACCGGTCACAGGTGGTGTTCCCCAGGACTCAGTATTGGGGCCGGTCCTGTTCAATATCTTTATCGATGATCTGGATGAGGGGATTGAGTGCACCCTCAGTAAGTTTGCAGATGACACCAAGTTGGGTGGAAGCGTTGATCTGCTGGAGGGTAGGAAGGCCCTGCAGAGGGATCTGGCCAGGCTGGATCGATGGGCTGAGGCCAATTGCCTGAGGTTCAACAAGGCCAAGTGCCAGGTCCTGCACTTTAGTCACAGCAACCCCAGGCAACGTTACAGGCTTGGGGAGGAGTTTCTCACCACCAGTCACTTCAGACACAAACATATTTTCAACAGAGGGCTCTAAAAACCTTTCCTAATGATACTTTAGGGCAATGGACACAAGGCTTTTCTTTTCAGGACTGTTACAGCTACAACCAGTGATCAATGTAAAAACACTTTTAATTGTCCCCATTCAGTCCAAAGCAGGCAGGGATTTCAGGCCCATATCCAGCAGAGTACACAGCAATAAGAGGCTTCAAAACTGAGGTGGAGAAAACTCTACCTTCACTTTATGGAAAAAAACTAGTTAAGTTCCGTTCTGGAATTATTGAACAATGTACACTGTTTGATCAGTACAGGGAGCTTCTGCTGTGGCACCTGTATTTGCTTGAGGTGAGGCAAGCCTGCACAACTACCTACATACAATACCTTTCACCAACACTAAGTTCATATTTTATAAAAAAAAGTCCTCTAAAGAGATCTTTAAAGGAGGACAACAAACATTCTTATACATATTTATTTCAAATAAACATGAAAACAAAAAATCTCGTGTAGCAGAATAAACTGTCAACATTTCTTTGAGATAAATAATCACTCCATTAACATCTTCTATTACGAGTTATCCCTCAAACCCACCACCTTCTGCACACCCCTGGACTATATCTGGTTTCATGTAGCGCTGAAGAATCAAGTCATTGCTAAAAAGATGGCTGTGCCACTCCACAGGTAAGCGGAGGGCAGATACAAGCAATTCTCCACATAGTTTATGCAATCCTGCTGGCTCTGAAAGAGTATTCAACAGTTTTTGAAGTCTGAAGATTTGAAGAGTGTTGAAGAAATCTCAACAGCACTTCTTAAAGCACAGACTGGCTTCTTTAGCCAGTGTTTCTATGCTTTCCACTGTTGTGTATACTAGTTGTATGAATTTTTCACCCCATGATTGGCTACACTTCAGTTGTATGATATATAGGGAGTCCTACAGAAGGGGGGTGGGGAAGCAAAAGGGAATTGGGTCTCCACTGGTTTGAAATAATCTTTTGGCTGCAGCTGGCTAGCAGAACACTCTTTGAAATGCATGTGACTCCTCTGAAGCAAAGCCTGCCAAGAACACAACTAACATTTCATATTAAAAAAATATACATCTTTTTTATGGAGTCTTATTTTAAAATGTTTATGATCTAAACATTCTGTTTTAAGATTTGCCAATTCCAGCCTCAATAGTATCAACTTCTACACTGCACTAACAGCCAAAAGTAAACACCCTGAGGTAACAGCGGCACTAAGAAGAATAACGCTATTAAAAGTCTAGAAAACTTATTATTTGATTTAAACCTTGCCCAGTGCCTCCAACACATTAAACAAGAATTAAGTCACGTAACTCTCATTAAAATCAAAACAGGAGTTTTTCACAAATTAAAGACTTGATCCTGCTCCCAAAGAAATCAATAGGAATTTGGCTATTCAGTTCAGTCTTTCTCTCTGCTGGGACTGTGGAAAACATTCACCTGTTGACTTTCAGAATCAAGCCATTGCTACACTTCAGTTGCTAAGTTAACTTGGCTTCTCTTTGCTTTCTGTTTTTTACCACCATGTCAAAAATACCAAAACTGTTTATAAGAATGCCTTAATTTGGTACCCATGTAATTAAGCTTTTGTTCCAAATATTTGCTCCAGAGTGCCTGACCATTCCCATCTGTTCCAAAGATTCTGTTTCGCATTAACAGCACTAGCTTTAAAATTCTTCAAAAAGATGAAGCATAATGTACTTCCAGAATTACTGCTCACATTTAATAGGAACAATGGTAAAATGCACATCATGCTCACATATGCACTCAATGAAATCCTAGCATAAGAATGAGAGTATGAGAATATGAGATTTAATAAGATAAAATGAATAACATCTTTCTGAAATGAAAAGTTGTCTTCTCTGACAGGTAGGCTTTCATTTATATGGCAGTTTCTGTGTTTGGTTTGGTTTGGTTACAACTCTCCGCTTACTAGGAACTTACTATGAATGAGAGGACTCATAATCCACTGCTAGGCTGCCCACTTTTACAAACCATGAAGTTGCCTAGCTGCTGAAGTGCAATGGTAGGCTTAGGAAAAACACAGAATAACATATTCATAGAATCATAGAATACCAGGTTGGAAGGGACCTCAAGGATCATCTGGTCCAACCTTTCTTGGCAAAAGCATGGTCTAGACAAGATGGCCCAGCACCCTGTCCAGCTGAATCTTAAAAAGTGTCCAATGTTGGGGAAAAATATTGGATAAGTGATTTTCAGCCATTCATGGAGGTTGCACAACTATTCACTTTGAGCCATATCATGCCCTGTCTGCCAGTACAGCAGAGGTCTGTAACTGTTCAGGGAGCCAAGTCTGGCATGCACTGTAAACACACAGCAAAAACACATGCCTCCTATACCATCCCCATGCAGGTATGCATGAAGGTCCCTGTGACTGTGTGCAGTAATTACCCACAGCCCTGCTACCTTCTCACTTCTCTGGAGTTAGTGGCTACTTTAGGAACTACATGCCTGTGTCTGGCTCTGCTCTTGAGGCTTTATAACAACAAGAATAATAATTCTTGCATGCTTTTTTCACTGTGTTCTGAGATAAGGACCAGAGGGAAAAGTACAACTTAATTGAACCAAAAGACATTGTTTGACATTTTTCAATAAGCATTAAGTGAGCCTGTCAGAATTCAAGTATACAATGGAAATAGCAAGACCTTCAATGACTGGAATAGGGAAAAATACGTGTAGATTACATCAACTCAAAGGTAAAAAAAAATTTTGGAGCCCATTAATGGGGCATCACAGAGAGTCACACAGGCTCTCTGAAGGAACAAGCAAGGTACCAGACATAGCACAGTCACACTTAGCTCATGAGAGTTACATGCAGGTGTGACCTACATAACCCTGTTATGATACATTTGAAACAGGTAGATATTCTTGGAATAGTAACTGCATTGATCTTTTCTCTAACATTTTGCAGGAAAAAAGTTTCAGAGGAACTCCTGATTTTGTACTGGTCAGAATATTCCCACCAATTTCAAAATTTTGATCTGAAGCCTGTGACACTTACTAGTATTCTCCAAACCAGGGGAAAAAAAAAAAAAAAGAAACCAACAGCCCCAAACTTTCATGTATTCAAGAGAGACACAACAGTGATATAGAACACTCCAGAATTGGAAAGAAACACTTTGCTAAACCTTTCCGTTGCAGGTGCCACTTCTCAACTCTGTTTCTCAAACAACTTAGCAGAGAACAGGGCAGAAGTTCACAGAGTCTAGCCCAGCTGGACTAGTAGTGCACCCGACTATCTGAATCCACACCTAAAAACTCTCAACAAACTGGATGAACACACTGGCTTGTCCTGCTAGAGCTTCTCTTGCAGTAGAGGCACATGTACCATATAAACCATTTGACGTTTCGGAGTCTTGTTTTCAGTGGATTGGGGAACATCGCTCTGCTGTATATTCTCCTTCATCACCTTAGTACTTACTAACCAGTTACTAACCAGTACCACTAACTAGCTGAACTGCAATTGATAAAAACTGCCATGTTTGGAGCACATATTGGTTTCAGCAGCTTCACATATTATTAACAGTCTTTCCAGTTGTTTGTTCCCAGTAGCAAACTTCTATCTTCTCCCAAATAAACTAACCGAATAATGTTTTCTCAGAAATCCTACTTTTTTTGCTTTTTAATCAATATAGAACCACTGGTTTTATGAAACAAACTAGTAGTTTTGGCTACAGAAATGCATGTGGCATAGGAAAGAACTTTTTCTTACTTGCTCCACAGTACCATAGAGAGATTATTAGCATTTACTTACCTGTATATTGGCGGTCCAATAGCTAGTTACATACAACGTGCTTCTTACAGAAATGATCTTTTATCTCATGTGAAGTAGCATCAGACAATGCTACCTTGGCATTTAGCATCGATCTGTCCATTTTTAGAAATAAATCTCTGTTACACTTCCTCTTCCTTTGATTCAAACTACCTAGGCTGCATCCTGCACTCATCGCTTTGTAATTTGATCACCACAGTATATCACCTGGGATAATGACATGACTTTCTTTTAAAATGAGGTCTCTTAATATGGCATATTACTACTCTGCTGTGTCCATGCTGGTGTTTTAATTCAGATCAGGAGAGTATTTCTTGAGCAAGTCTCTTACCATGCTTTGGTTTGCATGACAGAGTGATCTCTGAGTGCATGAACTGGATTCCTTTCACATGAAACTAAACCGCACCCCAAGGACACAACTGCTGTGTTTCAACCACTAATGGGCATTTGGTCCGCATGACCAGACCAGAGCTAATCCACAGTAAATCCCACTCAAAACATGTATCGTGTGGCAGCCAGGGACTCTGCACTAACGGCTTCACTCCTATCACGCTGTGCTGCTTGCTACGGCAGACGCAGCTCACCCCACGACTCCTAGTCCCTGTCCTGGAGTGCCCCCAGAAAAGCTTTCCAGTTACAGTCACCTCGAGGGATGAAGGGTCAGGTCAGGATGCTCACCCTTAGGATTGTTTTCTGGGCTGCATCCCATCTGCTAGAGTGAGCAGGAGCCTTTCTACTGCCCTGATGTACAAGCAGGGTTGGCCTGGATGCTCAGCACAGCCACACTCCCCACATCATAACCCCAGGGAGCCAGTTCTGTGAGGCACAACAGCAGATTATTTCATTTTTAAAACAACTTCTCAAGGAGAAGGAATAAGGGGAAATCTGGGCTGTTATGGTGGGCTGTGCATACTGAAGAGACTAAAACCACCAGTAAAACAGAAGTGGAGGGCCAGTGGTCTAGGATTCTGGCTAGATGGAGAACACGATTACTGAATACATATCAAAAAAGAGACCATACCAAGAACAAAGACCAGATATTGCAAGTCTTTACTTGCCTTCCACTCATACCAGCTTTCAACAAATTTTTGACTGAATAAAGAGTACAAATTTGATCCCTACATGATAATGTCATGGGAAAGATTTATTGTGTATTTTCTCCTGTGAGGAAAATATTAAATTATTATCGTGAGATACAAAAATTGCTTTCCTATTAAAAAAGAAATCTTGACTCATTCCATGTTAACCGGAAAAATAATCATCATCAAAAACACTACTTCTCCTCTGAGGAGATTTTAATGAGTGGGAACTTTTACTAATAAAATGAGCAGACTAGGAATATAGAGCAAAGTGCAATAGTACTGACACTATGTCTGTGTGTGTGCACAGAGATGCGTATTGCTTTAAAATGAGTATTAAGAAGACAACGACTGTGGTAAAGCGATTAATGGATGTATCTGGTAGTCACCTCTTCCAGTCCGTGGCTTCCCTGGGAGCTCTGGGAGCCCAGAAGGGTCAGCAAAGCTCCCACAGATAAGTGGGGACCCTAAAAGGAGCTGCTCCACAGGTCTAATCCATATTCTTTCGTTTGATCTTGATTAGCACCAGAATTGGAGGGCTGGGAAAGGATTGTTTTTAAAATTGATCATTTAACTTAAGGTAGATAACACGATGTGAAATACTCCCTAGTGCACCTGGGACAAAAGTGATCCAGCATCTCGCGGCTTGGTGGTGAAACCATGCCAAATGGAGGCAGGGACAGATCCCAGTTCACTTCGTGTAATGGTAAGACCAGTGTCTCTGAGCCTGATCCAAAGTCTAAAGAAATAACTGGAAAGATTTGCATTGAGTTAATGGGCTTTGATAGTTTGTCCGAAATGGAAACAAATAGCAATAAGGAAGAGTAAAAAAATAATCTGTTTTTCAGTAACATAAACAACAGCTATTATTTCTACCCCAGTAATAAACTACTGAGGTGCAGTGTTCTGTGTATAATTCATTTGGGGAAAATGGAAGCAGAGGAAGAAAAAGTTTCAGAATGTAAAACATTAGATGGGACACAGCTTGTTTTAAATGTGAAGTTTATGTATTTTTATATGAGAATCACGTGCACCATTTTACACACGAAGATGACTCACAAATTAAGCAGCAAGGTAAGAGATGTGTAGAAGAAATAATAACTTGGAAAAAGAAAATTTCAATTTAAATTGGCTGAATTGCTTCACCTTTTTTTTTAAATCAGCTTTTTCACAAGGGTGACAGGTTCCATAGTTTTTATAAGAATAATGACTTCTTTTGTCTGCTTAGATATAGTTTTTACACAATCTTCCCCTGCAGCACACACATGCTTAAAACCACCCTTATTTTAACCTCATTTCATTTCAAATTTGCTTTCTGAACAAGGCAGCAAAACAGCAAAACCCACAGCACTAGAAAATCTTTGGGGAATGTGTTTCAGATGAAACCTGAGATAGCTGGTTAATGGAAAGCTTTTTTGTTGTTGTTGTTTAATCTATTATTTATCTATTTGTTTGCTGTAATGGTTGGTTGGTGGTTTTTAACCCAAATTTCCAAGGATACTGGAGATTTGAATCCATTCTGGCATCTTTTACTTTTGTTTTTTAAATAGACCTGCTCCCCTTTCCCCATGACAGTAGACCACCGCAAAAAAGGATGAGGAAAAGGACTTTGCACACTTTGCAAAGCAGAACTTTGTAGGTCACCAGCACAGAATCACACTGCAGGAATAAAGTGGGAAAGAATCAGGCGGTCCACAGACGTAAACCGATCCCTTATTCTTTTTCACAGCAGAAGAGGGTGCCAGGGCTCTCAGGAGCAGCCTCAGAGGAAGGCGACATTTCCTGCCATTGCCACAGGGGATGTCAACCTCAAGTCAGAGAGTCACTGAGCTTAAGAGCATCAAAGTTCTGCTCCAGACCTTCTGAAAGGAGGCCAAATAATAACTAAATGGGGCCTTTTTCAAATATGGAAGACTGGCTTTGCTTTGGTTTTCAAAGTAAAAGCAAAAGAACTTAAAGAAAACCTGTAGTAAGTTTTATTTTTCATAAAACTGAAGAAAATGAGATTTTTCTCCATTTTTGTTGGCAGAGGAATTCTCTCCTTCCCCACCCCAACCAACACTGCTCTGTCTGCTAAATAGTATCTTAGAGGTAAGGTTTTCACTTCAGAGCGTAATTGACGGGCATCCTTCCAATTTCTAGAGCTACCCTCTGCTTAGTTTTATTGTAACATAATATACTGTTATGAATAATAATGTCGACCTAGTTTCCTGCAGTGATGAATGTGTGCAGTGTGCCAGTGCAAGGAATTTGCTTTTCATTGTCTCGTTTTCTCTTTTTGTCTCATCAGAAGGAGAGGCGGGCAAACGTTTCTTCCTGATTTCTGCAGCATAGATGTATGGGAAGGGGGAGATAAGTAACAAGTATGTCTTCAGTAGCACATCTATATACAAGAAATTATGGATGAGAGAAATAAGGATAGGAAACTAGGAAATCTTGCACAGAAACAGGAGGAACATTAAGATGACAGAAAACCAGCATTCCATTGGTGGTATCTTTGACTCCACTAACATTTTGTAATGCATGCCTTTTCTCTGAAATTGATTTTTTTTTTTACATAGTTTTTTCTAAAGATAATAAAGAACCATTTCATTCACATTATTTCCCTCACAGATTAAGGAAACACTCGCATAGTATGACAAAGACAGCAGCTCATTGTTGGTAGGCCTGAGGACCTGCCCATACTCAAATTTTTCAAAAAAAAAAACCCCAAATTGTTTCAGTGGCTAAAATGACACTAGATACAAAGACCTGAAGTGACGTGTGAAGGATGATATCCAGAATAAATTTCAGAAAACTGTCTTGAGATGTGTACAACCTTAGCACCACACCTTCCACAAAAGCAGGAAACAGCACTTTCAAACTCCCCTTCTGTTTGCACACCATTAAGAGAAGGCAGCAGTGACTGCACCAGGCAGCGAGATATTTGGGGCATGAAAGCTGACTCACTCCCAGAGATCACTTCAGAAGAGAAATCTGGATCCAGAAGGACATACTCCTCTGGGCAGTAGTGTGAAGTGGGCACACAGACTCAAACAATCGGGGAGAGGGAAACGCTTCCAAATGATGTTATTTTTCCTTCGTAGCAAATATAAAGATGCCTTATCTAGTTCAACTGACAAGTATAAACATGTATGCACTGAACAAAGGGTTTCTTTTGTTTTCATTTTCTTTGTCTTTGCAGAGCTTACAATTCTGTGATTTCACTCAAATTTTCCCAAAGCTCTAGTCTTTGAGAATTGAAAGGGCAAAGCTCTCCCTCCTTCCAGCTCCCATTCCTCTCAGTCAAGAGACAGCCAACTGTGTAGCCATTAAGCTGACCAGGGAAAACAGAAGGTGGTGAGGGGCCAGTCACAGACTCAACCCAACCTTTCACTTCTAGACATTCTAAAACACTGCTGCCACTGCTGCCACTCCCTGGGTGAGGAGCCCACATGGACAAGGGGGTTGCAAGGAGAAGTTTGGGCAGCTGGAGTCTGACCGAGGCCCCAAAGGGGCACAAGGGAGATGCACCAACAGCAGAGAGACTCCCCACTCGCCCCCGCCTCTCCCTCCCCACTCATGAGCACGCAAATTTTGGCATCCTCTGCAAAGCCAGGAGAGACCAGCACCATGGGCAACTTGTTCCCCTGCACACCTGGAACATCTTCTGGATTTCACTGCCCCTGGCAGGAGCTAAGAGCCACAGGTACGCGTTACTGATCTGTGCTCTGCTCATGACCCATGAAATAGCCACGGCTGAGCCACCAGAAGTGCCCAGACAGATTTCACAGGGATACAACGCTATGTGATTGCATTCAGTTTCGTCTATAATAGACTGCAGGATTGCATCCAGTGTCCTAGCAGATCATTTCACAACACCTAATTAGTTTTTCATTAGGATGCCACAAATAGCATGAGCACTATCAACAAATTAAAGAAATCAACGGATTGCCTAATCATTCCCATTTTCAAAACCACTCCATGTTTTTTGTCTTGCATGCTTCTAATAGTTTACAAGTAGTTTGCTCTTTCTACAGTTACATGCTTAATTAGGAGTATTAGGAGTAATTTCTCCCCATTTAGTTTGTTTGGCTAAATCTAACCCAAAAAAACAGTAAAAGCACTGAAACTTTTGCCATTCTCATAAGTTACAAGATGACAAGAGTATTCTCACACTTACTTAAAGTGTGCTTATTTTGTCCTCACTGGAATGTGTTTTATTTAAAAGTGCTTCATTAGGGTATTAACAGAGTCATACCTTTTGAGTAAATACTGAAGAGGATGATGAGCGGTAATAATTTCCCATTCGGCAGGGATTTTCATGTTACAGAAATCATGGGCAATTTAGACGTGTGACTCTCAAATGCATTTTTAAATCAGGTATTTTATTTATTCACGTGCTGCTTCGTTGCCTTTAGAAGTGATATTACATCAGGCCTAATAGAAAAAGGACAAACAGCACACTGTATTGTCTGCTTCCTTTCAAAGATCCATGGCCAACAACAGCAATGCTTCAAAGCTAGCACCAGTTGGCGAGTTCTCCCAATCCAAGCGGATCTGAAGAACTGGAAGGTCCCACAGTGCGATTAGGTGATGGAGCATAGGTGCAATCAATGCCCTTAGAGAATAAGCAGTTTATAAAGCATCTTCATGGGTGCATTAAAAAACATATTGAAAACATCCTTGTTGTGCTCAAAATAAGACACACCAAAAATGCTGCAGTTCAAGACGACTCTGTATGAAGGATATTGGCCTAATTTCTAAAACCATTTGTCTCATCCCAAATTTTTCTCTGCATCAATTTTAGAAAACTACTTATACTGAATATAGAAATCGCGGCATCTTGGCAACGTTTTCTGCAAGGCATAAAGCCTGACAAAATTTCTCATCTTTGCCAGCTGGAACGCATTAAGTATATTTTATGTGGTTACAAATGTGAGCTATTCACAGCCGTGGGGGACATTGTACCCGCTACAGGCTGAAAGAGAAGCAAAGAGGTGGAGAAGAGAAAAATATATTCAGTAGGAAAAGTGGCTGAAAAGTATAAAAGGGATCAATTTCTAACAAAGAACAAGTAATAAATAAAAACATTGATTTATATTGGAAAGAGATGTAAATGCTGAACTCTGCACTGAATCTAAATTTAATTTAGATCTAAATTAATCTAAACTTAATTTAATCACCTCTTATCTGGATTGACTTCTTTAAAGACACTTTCTGTGAAAAAAAAAAAAAATTAACTCATAGTGTAAAACCAGCACATCACCTCTTCTGATTACTCTTCTGGAAAGGAGGTTTAGTGACAGAAATAATATAAATTTTTTTCTATCATCTCACTAATCTGTGTTTGTATTTCATATCAACACTTTAGTACATTTCTTTTTTAAAGACAGTCAATGTAAAGTAATAAGACTTTATCGCAGCTCTCAGTAATATTTCATCCAGCTTTAAAAACTGTATTTTCTAGGGTGGATTTCTGGGAGTTTTTACACCTTCGACATCATCACCATATCTGCATGGGACAGAAGGACAAAATGATGCCTAACTGGTCCTGCTTATGGAGTAAGAGGGCTCTAGAGAAAAGGGCACAGGGATCCATGTACTAATAACTAAGCACATGAAGACGCAAGAGGGACTCACTTCAAAAGGATGCTGCAATTGTTTGTGCACACAGATGTTTGTGCTAAAACATCTGGCCTCCAAAATCAGGCTGCAAAGTAGATGATACTGAACCACAGTCAGGATCTCACCCTTCACTCCAGCTCAGATTAAACCAAGCTGTAATGTTAGCCACATTTATACGTAGCCAGGTATGCACCCACTGGCACATCAGTGGAGGTTTGCTGACGAGCAGCTCCAAACTGCAAGCACTTCCCATTCCTCCCTACGCAGAGGAAAGAGACTGCTCCCTGATGCCAACGCAGCTGCTCAGAGTCTGAATTGGGCAGCTGTGATGGGAGGGCCAGCTCTCCCTGGCAGGTACACAACCTGTCCGCACTGCAAAATGAAAGACATCAGCTAAGCGTAGTCCAAAATGCCAAAATTCATAGATAAAAATGGACTACAGCTATCTGTTATTCATCTCCCTGGTTTTGCCCATGCACATTTAATAACACGTCTCCATGACTCTTGTTTAAAGGTTTATTGTAGATATGCTAATCTGAAAAAATGTGCTTTGTTTCTAAGCTGTTGAGAACCATGAGATTTACAGTACTTCAGCAGAGGTTTTGGCTGGTGACAGCCTGGGATACATCTGAGCATCAGCTTTTATGTAAACACTCTATGCATTGTCCACTGTTGCAGTGTAAATCAGACATGAAAACTAGTCCCACAGACACAGTTAACTGGAGTATCCTCATTGACAGAACAGAAAATTGTATCACCAGGCCAAGAACTTAGAAAACTGAAACTACAGGAACTACGTGGAGCAAAGTAGAGCTGGAATGTGTGATCTCTTCAGAGTCGTCAGAAATATGTAATCTCATATGGACCAACCTTCAAAAATCTGCATAGATTTTTTTTAAAAGTGTCAATTTTATAATAATTTCACTCATCCTTAACAAAACAGCAACATACAATAAGAGCGTCAGTGGATGCCTTAACAAATATTCAAACAAATATAGCAAAGCTTGCAAGCTACTGGTCAGACTAGAAAAGTTGTGACCAAAAGCAATTACTACTTGACAGATATTTGGAGGCCTCTGTGAAACACTTCCAGCCTGCTGCTGCATTTTTTTAAACGTCAGTTTTACTACCCACTGTGTACACCAGAAAAGGCAGCCAAAAAAGAAGCAAATGTCACTGTCCAACTTAATGGGACCCAATTTTATGATCTGAACATATGGCGTTTTTCAAAGGGGGAAATGGGTCACTGTAAAAAATTTAGTCAAATTCACCTTACATCTTCTAGAATTTGAGTGAACGACATCACTAATAAAAGAGGCAAGTCCTTACTGCTACTGTTACTTGCCCTTTCTTCAACCCACAGAAGAGCAAACTGCACTCCTTCTCTTCCTTCTCCTCCTCCTCCAGTGTTGCTCAGCCCAGCCTAATATTCCTCCCCATAGTGGGAGGGATAATTTGGACTCTCCATGACCCTGGCTTGAAACACTCTTCATGCCAAAAACTCCAAAAAGCCAAAAGTCTTGAGGCAAGCAAGGCCAACCTTTCAGAGGAAAAACATGGAGAAACCCCTTCAAAGGAAATTCCTCATGCCATTAAGGCTGGATGTGCAGGTAGAGAGATACAGGAGACGTTGTTTATTTTCTACATCCCTGTTCTCCACCTCCTTCCAAGGACAAAGATGCTGACTAGGTCAAAGCCCTGCACTAGGTCAGCCCCACCACCCAGTATTCATTGCAGCTGTGGAAGAGGGGCTGTATTAAAATTGCTCAAGCATTTTGCTTCTGTCTCAAGAGGTAAAAACTGGGCACTCTAGTTTAAGAAAAGAAAAAAAAAAAAAACCACAACAAAAATTCCTCTTCAAAACTCCTTATGTACAAGAAAAGGAGAAGACGCAGTCCTGCACGTTATTCATTATTAATCCAACTTATTTTCTCATATGGCATTAGTTACACGTTACTTGAGATTTTAAAGCAATTTCTAGCTTTAAGTAAATATCTGCTCAAGGCAAAATTATGTACAGAATTAAGGATTAATTCACGAGAGAGATTTTAGACTTCAAGTAAATTTTTTCCTATTAGTGCCTCATAACGAAGTAATTGTTGAATTAGTAATACATTTGTCAACCCCAGTAAGCAATTATAGTTAATACGTATAAAAAAAATTACTGCTCCATTTTAGAACATGAATAGCGAAAGTTTGGCATGAGGTTTTAATTATCTACTGAATGTGAGTCATGCCAAAGCCAGTGGGACAAATAGTATCTTAACTCCTAATGCTAATGTGACCCTGCTGAATACGGCTTCCCTGCATTACGGCACCAATCTTGAGAGCAGAGCACCCAGCGGGATTTGTACAGGTGCAACAGCTGGCCCACATTCGCGAAAAGTTGAAGGGTGAGGGTGTGAACTGCAAAATGAGAACAAATGCAACAAGCCAGCTCCAGTGATTCAGCTGAGGGGGTCAAACCTCTAACAGAAATAACTAAAAGCTTCTTTTCTACAGCACAGTGAACAAAAAAATATACACACTATGTTAAAAATAATACCTTACACTCTATACTTATCTGAAGAGAGATTAAAAAATGGGCACAAACGAGCAGCTTTCGGTTGACAGGTTTCATACATGAACTATGGACCCTGAAAGATGCTAGACACCCCTACGTCCTACTAACTCACTGTTGGCAGTGAAAAGGAGAAGGACTTACACCAGAGCTTTTTCTGCAACCTATTAAATAATTCAGGGCTTTATCTCTTGTGCAGCTGTTCTTCAGTAGTTTTCATGGAGTGATGTGGGTGCTGTGGGCAGAATTAGCTCTCAGCTTTCAGAGGCAAACATAACTTTCTATTATATTGTACGCTGAAAAGTATGCCTAAAACTTGTCAGAAGGCAAACGGACACAAATACTAAATTGCACAGGAAACAGTGAAGAACTGAAAGTATAAAAAGGAAAATAAAGAGTCATTTTAGTATGTTTCCAACACTCATGTCAAAGGGAAACCAAGAAACAAATTCTGCACTTTGATTTATGCACAAACTCATCAGGGATCTAAATGACTTTTTTAAAGATATCTTGCATTTTATGCATTCCTATGCCAGGAGCAAAATTCTCTAAACTCACTTTCTAAATTCAAGGAAAATATCTTTCTGGTGGATTTGCTGGCATCAGCACTGTCTAAGGGCCAGGCAACAGTGGGATCCAGCTGGGCTGGGGGCTGTAAAAACACAGAAGTGCACAGACAGTGCTTGCCTTGAAAAATCTGCAATCCAGACAGGACACAAAAGCTGAAGGAATTGTTAAGATCCAGTATATTAGGAAAGGCTGAGAGGAAAGGAGGCTTTAAGTTGTATTGAGCTGGGGCACAATACTGAATCACAATGTTCAGTAACATGCTTCTGCAGCTTCTCATCTTTCCTCAGATGGTTGGAAGTTTCTCTTTAGGTAGCTCTCAAGTGACAGAGACACTGTCCATCTCCTCTTGTATCGGGCCCAACAAATCCACACATTTCTTAAAAACTCTCCCTTATTCTTTCCTCTGAAACTGGCCTAACAGAATGGCTGTGTATGATGGCTGTGTCCTGGAAGATCTCCTCTGCTTGCATGCAAATCCTGCATAAAGTAAGAAAATTAACAAATAGTGACTTCTTGATTTAGTGTATATCACACCTCTCCTTCTCTCCATCCTATTTGCACTGTTAGTAGTGGAAGTCTAAGAAGAAAAGTTGTTTCACCACTGTTTCCAAGTGCCTCAAACCCTGACAAGAGGAACCTCTGTGTACACCTAAAATGTACCAGAGCTCCTGGCTGTTGGAAATGTCCTCAGAGCTTCTGGAGTGAGCTGTTGGCGTACATGCCTGAAAAAGTAGATTTGCCAAGCAGTGATATCAGGATTATGACACTCAAATTACTACCAAAAGAGGATTTTCATTTTTTATTTTATTTTCAAGATATTTGTTTCAGTGTCAACAGAGAGGGGCTGCACAAATACTCAGGTCAAATGCTTACGTGACAAACTGGTCAGCAATGGCATTTGCACATCTGCAAGAAGTGTTAATGTTGGGAGACCTCCTGCTGATCTCAGGAAGCAGGAACCAGGAAGCGTACTTAGAAACATAAGCAAAAGGAGAGTTCAGCACGACTGAAAAATAAGGTGTCCAATTATTGTAACAAGCCAGATACCTGTAGCCAAAGGACTATGGAGGGCCTGTGTGGGACATATGTGGTACTGCAAGAGGAAATGCACCACAGAAGAAATCCAAATATAGCATGTAAAGATATGCTGGGCTAAGTGACATAGATGCAGCTAATGAATGACACTTCCATGGGGGTCGATGTATGCTTGGCATATGGATAAAGCAATTAGCCAATTAAGAAAATTACATTAGATGACAAGAAGTCATAATGGTACAATTACTCAAAAGGAACTGATTTTACAGATACAAAAGGAAATCATGGCCTGGTTTCTGTGGATTCAGGCTGCTGAGCAATTGGACCCTGCTGTACTCTGTACATCCTGTTACACTGGTCACTACGCTGCCCTACAGTGAACGAACACGAATGAGGATAACATGCCAGTAGCAAGATTTGTACCTGGTAAAAGTTAAATAAGCTGAAAAAGGCCAACTAGTCACCTGACTGAGGGCCTGGAAACAGGCCCTGGAGAAATCATTACTGTGTCTGATGCACAGGGAGCTGCATCTCACTCGGCCAGTTGTGGTTCCTGGCATGTTGGCAGCCATGAGCAGGTGAACCCTGAAGGAAGGAGATAGAAAGGAAAGCCAGCAGGAGCTCCCCACTGATGCTCTTCGACAGGAGGGTCTCACAGGATGCCCTGCACAACTAGAAAGATGAAGCTCCTATTTAGGAATGATCAGCATCTCTGCCAGCAGCATATTAGATCCACAGCTGAGCACGTCTGCAGATAGATACACATTTCAGGTGAAATTCTAGAATGATTACTTAGCACATTAAATGTTTACGTTTTTGGTACCTTACTGCTTGATTTTTTATGTATGACAATAAGTCTTTTGTAAGGAAAAATCCTATTAGTTTTTTGCACTGATGAAATAGTATACTTCCTACTAGGAAAAAACACTGAGCAAGAGAGAAAACTAGAACGTGATAAATTGAAGGAGAGGTCTGCAGGAAGACCCTTGAGATAGCTCTATGAAATCTGCTCCTGCAAGTACCAATAGAAGCATCAGGGTAAACAAACAGATTAGAAAGTGGATCACTGGCTCATTAATTTTGTTATAGTAAGAAATAAATACCCACATGCGGAAAAGTTTCCTCCCAAGGGCTGGCAGACAAGGTATGCTCAAGGCTAGGTGCTTGGTGGGTGGCTATATAAAAAAGCTGTCTATGCAGGGAAACTTGAAAATCTTTGTCCCCCAGGAACTGGTCAACCTCTTGTGCACCAAGGAGTATTAAGTCTCCATGGTAAAAGCACACCAATCCTGAATTAAATGTGTTCTTCCGTCACCTGGATATTTGCTGACAAAATGACATAAGACCAGGGACCACACCTGATACTGGTCCTTGTTTATGCTATTTGTATAAGAGGATCTCAGACCTTTGCTTTTGATATATGTTGAACACAATCTTAGTTGTCACTCTGTTGAAAGATATCTTCTAATAATGGCTTCCAAAATTTATTTGGTAAGATATTTCATCCTCATCTTTGCCTTTCCATAGAGGATGCAGTGACTGGGGACTTCCATACAGTTCCTGGAGACATCAATAAAGACTTGATAGCAAGGAAGTCGAATTGTCACAAACTCCAAGAACAACAACTACAAATGGGTGTATCTTGACTGAATGCCAATGTTTAAACAGGAAAGTGACATCCAATTCCCAAGACAGAGCAACAGCAGAGACAGACCAGTCACAGAGGTCTCCCAAAACAGCACAGGGCACAGATGGAGCCACACAAATGCTTCTAACATAAGATATTTTTAGTGTGCAACAAATTTAATGAAGTTTAAAACAGAAGCATCAAGTGAGATATTGTCACACCAATTAAAACAAATGTCCAGGTGAAATGGATGTGAACGTATGAAAATATACAAAATGTATGTGAATGTATGAAAATGTATGTGAACGTTGTTCATTTCAAAGCCTCTATTATTTGACTCTACCCTACATAAAGATGCACAAGATTTCCAGTAACAGAGATCATCATTCAAAGCCTAGCCAAACACTGGGAAATATCCAGAGAGATTATGACCTAACTATCCACATCCTGGACTAAGAATTTCAAAACAAAAAAAGCCACTCACATTGTTATTTATGCTGAAATATTACCCAACTTCTCTACCATTTCTGAGTTCCAAAATATACTAATCATCTTCATAGGAATATGTTATTTATTTCATTTTAACAGCTTTCATATACAACCTCCAACTGAGGAAGGAATAATGAACAAAAACATGTTGGGATAAAGTATCTAAAGAGCAGGGTGCTCCTGATGGGTTTGATTTACATCTGAATGGATTTAGCATCAGCATTTGGAAATTGCAAAAGTCTATATCCCCCTCTCCAAACTCAAACTCAAATTTTTCAGCTCATAAACCTTTTCGGGCTTTATAATAGCTTGCTTTGCAGTGTCTTCTGCATCCCATATGCTAGGGGGATGGGTTTTATTAACAGAAAATTATAGAAGCCAAACTTTGTGAGCACTGACCTAAATATAGAGGATACTACCTCAGAATTAAATACATCCAAAAAAACGTACAAGTCCAAGGTGAAAGTAGCTATTTGTACCACAAACAGTAACATGAACCAAAAAACCCTCTATAAACATGGGATCACTTTGGCAGTGGTCCTAACTCAGAGAAGAGAACATGGCAGTGAAGGTTTCAGAGATGAATGCAGTCACTGTGTGACATGTAGAAGGCAGTGAGGGAAGGGAAGCAGAGCAAATGAGAAATATTTTTCCCATTTTCCATAATCTGGTGGGTTTTTCTCATCTCTAAAATATCAAAACCCTATTAGCAAATCTTAGGAGACCTAGAATAATGTCATGTAAGTCTGATATTTAACCTTTATTCATTCTCAGAGTTACATATCATATCTTTTTGAATACAGAACAGAAAGCAAGGTTCTGTGACTGTTTTTGCTGAATACTCCTTGCACAACGTGGGCAGATATCCAGCTAAGCCTTGTGTTCTGCCTCCATGAAACAGCCTAACAATGCACCTTCTACCTGCTCAAGTAAAAGAGTAATGCTGTTGTCATACATCAAAGCTTTAGAGAGCAGAAAAGAAATATAGCGCGTTTAGGAAACAGTGAGCTACCAACTGTAGGCAGTCCTCTCACTAACTCAGCACCAGTGGTACATCATTGCAGTGTTTGCAATGGCTTAGCTGTAGCACCAGCAATGATATCTGCAGGATTGCTTTTATGACTTTCAGGTCATGTCAATCACTACTAATGAGACGTCCATTTGAAATTAAATATCCTTTACATAAATTAATATCCTAATAAAGTGTAAACACTTCATAGTGTTTACAATAACTGTATTACTGTACAACAAAATGTAACTCTTGTAAAAAGGAATAAAATAACTGAATTTCACGATGTTGTTGATGCTCAATATTTCCAAAACAACAAAACTGATACTTTGACCAACTTTTGAGAAGTCTTTGAAATCAAGAGCTGCCACGACCTCTTCTCTGAGAAAATTACATAGCAAAGCACAAATGTTAATTTTTACCTTTGGACTAAATACATCACCTGCGAATTCAAAACAATATGTTGTAGAATCTTTCACTCTTTGCTATAGCTAAAAAAAACAGGTGACAGGAACAACTGTGAGCTCTGAAGAGGAAATGTGATATCATTTTCTTATTGTTATCCAGAATGACATAGGATAGATGTGGAAACCCATCTTTGACTTTTTCCAGATGTCTGTGGAACTGTATCAGCATTCCAGCTTTGTTTTATGTGGATCTGTATTCTGTGAACTTCCTTGCTCAGGATTTTCTTTTTTACCACATATGAGAGAATTTTGACAATGTTTCAGTGAGGACATGAAAAGTCATAAAAATAATTTCAAAATTCATGTATCATAGGTGTTGTGTAATCTAACTTGTGGAAAGGCTGTTGAATGAATGGGATGGTAATGAACAGGTGGTATTTCACTCTCAAGGCAATGCAATTTCACAAGCTGAAATTTATTTTGGTTAAAAGTCCTCATAAAAATATGATACTATGAGAGTACAGTAGCAGAAGATAGGGCCAGCCCTGTGTGGCTGTAGAACTACTACATCGGGCAGAACCATGGCTCGCACCTATGTGCCAACAAGACAAATCTGATCTTAGCCAACCCCCAAAAGTTTTCATTTACAAACTGCATAAAATTCTTAATGACACTTTGAGATGGGACTGGAAAGTGAAGGTTTATTTGAATCAGTGCCATGACTAAAAATTATTTCTATATGGCGATTCCCTCCCCCAAATCTTGTTGAGGCAACAGCTGCATGAGCCTCAAGGACTGCAGAAAAGCAAGTCCACCATGGACTCTGAGCTGCTTAAGCAGAGACTGGTGGACAATATGTATGTATATCTGCTGACTTTGGCCCCCGCTTTCATTCATCCCCTCCTCCTGCACATTTCATGGCTACTGAGCATCTGACCAAGGAGAAGTACAAGTTCAACAAATCATTGCTGTTCAATATCTCCGTTCTTCAGGTCACAGTGATTTACTGTGTGATAAATATATACACTGAAGATAACAATACTAGAATTATTTCCATTTTGATAATAAAATCACTTCTTTTTTTCTGTTAGATCTCGAAGTATTGCATCCCCTGTAATCTTGCCTGTTTTAGACCTCTCTGCAGATTTTTGGAAGCACCCATACTTGGAGTCAAAGAAATTGAGCTTCTACGCCATTGTCCACTATAGAGGACCTTTCTTCCTCACTGGTACTTACAGTTTATTAAACTTTGGACAATTTCATGAAATTCAATTTTATTATTGAAAAAACAGTGCTGAAATGTCTCCCCTTTGCTTAGCGAGGTTGCCTAATTGGGTAATTCAATCAGCCTGTTTCCTGAAATTGCACAGGTTGCTGTGCAGTACTAAAACTTAATAATCACAGAAAGCTCCTGCTATAATGAATGAGGCCCCTGAAGATGAAAATGTGCGTGTGTGTTTATATAAACAGAAATAAATTAAGCACAATCTGATAGCAGTTTAAAAGGCATCCCTTGCCCCCTTCACACAGCACTGATTGTTAGTGTTTCTGCTAGTCTTGTACTTTACTCTTAGGCAAACATAATACATCAGATAGCCAAGAATAAGGTAAAGGATAACTATGAAATAATGGGAACTGGGAAATCAGAAGTGTTAAAAAGTTGTAACTGTTGCCACCACAACATCAGCTTCAATTATTTTTTACTCTTGCGATGTGTTTGTCTGGGATATCAGTTGCAGCTTGGGAGTCCCCACCTCACATCTGCATGTATACAGAAAAAGTTAGCCACAAAAAAACCATTTTTTTAATCTCATTTCTGTTAAAACAGAGGGGGGAAAAAAAAAGTCCAGATTTTTAATAAATAAGACTTTCATCAGTATGTCTTGTAATTCCACAAGTTTTATACTGCAGCTGTGTTTAATTAGCACTAGACCACCACACCCTCCAGGTGGATGTAAGATTTTTAGGACCATTAAAATCCAGCTCGGCACCTAAACTAAGGACTGTATTTCTAAGAATGATGGTAAGTTGCTAGATTCTACAATGGAGCCTGTTCTGGATGTAATTCAAGTCCTTTGACATTTGTACGGTGGAGGTAAGAACATGAGTTCTCTCATGAAACATTACACTATTCACAGACAAACCTGTGGGGTCTAGAAAAATCAGGAATTTCCTGGAACCTGCTATGTAGCCATCTGCGGCATCACCAACAAACCACAGCGACACAATCCATGACGAGGTCAAACTCTGCTGGCTAAGGACAAGTTAAAAATCATCCTTTTGCATTTCAATGTTCTAAACTTGTGTGCCAAAAAGACCCTGAAAAAGAATTTGCTATATGACATTTCTTGGCCATAATGACTTTGTAAGTAAGGTGATACATGAACTAAAAATGCATAAAATATTATCAGTTCTTATCACTGTGTCCTTTGGATTGGGGGCTGGCTGTCTTCTTTTGAAATGTATGACTATACATAACAGAAAAATACTAGTAGGAGCTTTTATTAAGTAATGTACTCTGAATTATATTACTCCCAATTCCCCTCAGGAAAGGACTGAAGTTCTGTTTTTATTGAGAATGACCTTTCTCTCTTCTACAGAGTATGGTAATAAATTGAGGATAATACACCCCAAAAAGCTTGAGAAAAGTCTTATCAGCCCCTGGCTGGAGTGCATCATAAATGCTTTTCAGTGTTTCACACTATTTCAGTGTGAAAATAGTGTTAAAATTGTTTTCAGTTTTAAAATAGGCATTTGGCATCAATGATGATACCTGGAAATCAAGTTCATTCTCTGGTCACTGGACTTTGAAAGATAGTATATGGTACTCTCCTTATTTCTAGACATAAAAATAGGGTTACAACTTTGTCATTAAATATTTTTCATTTACTACAGCTTTCACTGATGCTGTTGAAAATCTTTCTGGTGTTAGTCTAGATGATGACTATAACATTTCTGCAATTCAGATTATTGATTCCTTTAAACAAATCCCTAAAGGAATGTGGTATGATAAAATTCAGCAGTAAACATAGTATATATGGATGGAAACGGTGCAATGCTCCAGATCTAGATATCAGGAAAATGCTAGAGTTGTAATGAAACAAAAGAGGGACATTTAAGACTTTGGAAATCAAGTCTACCCTTCTAAGCTCATCTAATGAGTTCTCTTCCTTCCAAAGATGTGAAGGGTATTTTTTCTTCTTTTGTGAGTGTTAAGGAATTTTTCTTATTTATTTTGCTCTATGTTAAACATAAGCATGACAGATGTGCTGTACATTGTTTATGCAAAAGGTGTAAGGCATCCTGCATGGTTATTGATTCAGACCCATATATCTGGCAGAAATTGAAGGGAATTTTAAGACAGATTTTCCATTTGGAATTAAACTCGAAGCGTGTGAGTTCACATTGTATTTGACCCAGGTTTAGGACTGTGTTCTAACACACTGACGCAGGAGAGCCCATGAAAGCATTTCAAGTCCAAGTCCATGGAGAAAACATTTTCTTCCCGATGGCTCCAAGCCATATTTATGCAAGTGACGCCTTTTGCTTTGTTTTGTGGGGTGATTTGTTCTACGTCACAGATTCCACAGAACAGCTCAGTAAACCCAGTCCTTTCAATTCAAGGTTAACCTTGAGTCAAGACCTGGCTTTTGTCCTGAGCAGCCTCCAGCCCACACTGCCCAGGGGAGCCCACCCACAAGGGGTTCTGCACCGCCAGGGATGGCCCCTCGTAGCTGCCACCCCCAGGCACAACACCTCGCCTGTGCTTGCAGCCAAGATGCCCAACTAGCGTCAGAATGGCTCTGGTGAGCAGCTGTCATCACCTCAACTCAAATTTGCTGTTTGCTTCCCAGCTGAGACCCAGGTCATGCTGCTGATGTAAAGCATGAAGAGACACAGCAGTCTCAAGCCCAGGAGCTCAGACCCAGGGATCAAAACCTCCTCAAACTTACAGTGTGGGCACAAGCACATGCAAAGACTCACTCTATCACACTAATGAATCAGGTTTTCTAGAAATACTCAAAATGATTATGTGATGAAGAGCAATACATAAAGATGTAAACAGCCAAACAGAAGAGACAAATCCTCAGAAATAAAGTGAAATATTTATTCTCAGTGGAAAGCATTTGTCTAAACAGTGTCCAACACACAAATATATAGTTTCCTATTCCTGAACAGTAATTCTACAGTAAGACTCCCCAGTAAAATATTTATGTTACAGTGATTTGAATGATCAACAAAGGGACATTTCAACATGTTGCTCTATACCAGCCCAGAGATGGTGGTTGCTAAAGCACTGTGGTGTTGGTCCTTACATACCCTGTACTGCTACACCAAAACACTGCCAATGAGCCAAGACAACCACTGTAACAGTAGGGCTGGTGTCAGTGTGAAGGTCTAACCCTGTAGACAAGTTTTGTCACTGTAACTGTTTGTGTGAGCAGCCTGTTTCTGACTTCGCTGGTCTTCAAAAACATTTCACAATATGGAAAACAGACTTTCTAGTAACTTGGGACTTAAAAGCAGTTAGCATCCCATACTGTCTGATAAGATTTTCATAGGAAGGTTAAGCATATAACTAGGGGACAAGTGAGGGAGTGGCTACTTACAAAAATGTAGAAGGCTCCTCTTGGCATGTTTGTGTCTTAATTTACTAAAAGCACTAACCAAGAGTACAAATCAACAAAGCAGTTACTCTCTTCTGCTTTCATTTCCTCCACACATACATTCTGCTCTCCTCTCTGCTATTCAAGTCCTATCAAGTGCCTTTTCCTTCACAGCTGGCCTTGATTTCTTCCTTACATTTGCTACTTCAGCTCCTACCCTTAAGAGGGCAGAGGGAGACAGACAACAGTTACTTGATCCCTCCTACCAACAGCCCCCAAAACAAGGTGATGGTGATGGTCACCCTTCTTTTCTACTACCCCGCAGCCAGGTGTACTCATCCTAGCTACAACTGGGACACAAAAAAGAAAACTGCCCAAGTCTGCATCACAGCATCAACAGGCGTGCTGGGTGTTTCCTCAGGTGCAATGTAAGAATACCTTCAGAAGTCCACCAGATCCAGAAGTAAGCTGTACACCCCATGGGCCACCCAGTGGTTTCACAGCTCTTCTCTCCAATGCAAATCTGACTGTCAAAACCATAAACTGTTGAGTGGCAGTGAGAAGGATCACCTCCTACGTCAGCTTCTCTTAAATGGAGGAACACAAACGAGTATGCTAACATCGTTACAGCATCATTATATGCATTATACAGAAGGTGTTATACATCAGGGCTGAAAATGAGTATGTAGAATATTGCTCAATTTTCACATGGCAGCATGTTGAGTCCAGAAATAAAAACTCCGTAACTACAATGAACACCAACTTTCCGAACTGCTAGGCAGTAACACCCAGCAGGAAATTAAGCAGGACTTATCACACATGCCTACGAAGCAATTACAGAAGCTTCTGTTTCCCCAGTCATAAATTTCCTGGCTGCATAATGTTGCACTAAAAGTGTTGAAGAAATGTTGACAATCAATGTGTACTGAATTAAAGGAAAGTCAACTTTCATGTGCAGAATAAACTATTGTTGCAAGTTTCTGGTGAGGCAAAAAAAAAGTATGCTAACACTTTTGACTGATTAAAAGTTTATCACAGGATTTGTTCCACATGCTATACATTCTTGACTCTTGGAAACACTGAAGTGACAGTCAGAAATGGTCATTGGTGATACTGTACAAGCACACGCCTTTCTAGGACCTTGTATAATGACCATATTTGTGCCACCACAACCTGATCTCACAGCAGTTTTTACAGCTAAGCATTCTTTTTAGTCCCAAGTTCTCCTTGACTCCACAGAGAAATTCCTTTTTACATGACTCAGACACTGCATATCCCCTATGCAAGGCGCACTATGAAAACAGAGAACGACAGGAACTACATTAACTTTTTTTTCCTTAATGTCGTGTCTCCTGCCTTTCTGTCATTTGTTAGGTTTTCAGAGGTACTTGCCATGTGAAGTAGTATGACAGGAGCTTCAGCTATAAATGCTCTACTGCAATCCATGTGTGCACTACTTGGGCTAGCCTCTGCAGAATTTTCCCTCTCTCAGTGGAGATTTGGATAAATGGTTATTCATTGCTTTTAAGCTCATTATTCTGCAGGGATAGTCGCTGATAAGAGGGAAGCTCTGAAGAAATCCTATTCTCATAATTCTTTAAGCTGTGGTATCTCCATAAGCTCCAAGCCATACAGCTGACTCCTGCTGCAGGTCATACAGTACAAACCACAGAAGAGGAAAAGCCCCTTCTCAGAGGAGCTTACAAGCTAAGTCAAGGCAGGGTTTTTTCCAATCCACATGGCACTGGGTAGATGGATGTACCACAAAGAGACAGTCTTACTGTTTAGAACAAGAAGGACAAAATCCATATATTGACTTTAAATAAAGAACAGTAGTTTTCACAGTTCCCTTTCATTTTTATAAAGCTATATTAACCTGCATTCTGGAAACATTTTCAGCTTCTCATATGCTCAGCCTTTAGTATCTGGCTAATAAAACAAGCAACAAAGCATCAGATAGCTTGGTGAGGACATACCACAAAGCCAAAACACATGAAGCAACTGATCTCTCATAAAAACTGAACAAAATGTCTTTCCAGGTAACTAGCTGTCTGTACTGATTTAATAATCAATAAAGACTGTAGCTCAGAACTTCAAAAATGTGTAGGTATCTGAATTCCATTAAAACTAGACTTTTCTATTATAGGACTTAGTATTGTCAGTCGGAGAGCATGCAGAATCTGTACAATCTCTTCTGTTAAAATATTGGCCTTTTTTTTTTTTTTTCCCCACTGAACCACCACTCACCACTCTGGAACTGGCCTAGTTAAATGTCTAACACTGTAAATTTGTACTGTATTTGCTGTAGTAGACATCACAGGCTTAGACAATGTCAAGTTCAACACATATATCCCCTCAATGAAAGGTTATTCTGACTCTTCTGCAGTACTACAGCTGGTTGTTTCATCCTACAAAAACTTTGCTATACTGGATATTCCACAGTTGTTCCTGAAACACGAGTTCATTTCTGAACCTTCTCCTCTTGCCACTAGAACAGACACCACACAAGCACAATCTGACAACTTCTGTGACAATAGAAAGAACTGTTTCTGAAACATTTAAAGGCATTTTTTTTAACTCAGACTTTGGCCAAGATTATAATCTTTGAGATGACACACAAAAATATGATTAAAATGCAGATGTTCTGCAAGATAATGCCCACTCTTAATACAATAAAAATGGTTTGCTTTTAAACATACATTTTCAAACTGAGATAAGCTTACAGATTAGATCCACTTTAGTTTCAACTACAACAGCCCAAGGCAATTGCTAAAGAGACTAAACACTTCAGTCTCTACACATCTCAGAATAAAGAAATGTGAGAAAATGCAGGCATGAGGTCAAAAGAAGGGTGCAGGTTGGAGGTAGACCCTTGAATGTCGAAATGAAGATTTCATTAAACAAAAAAGGAAGACTATGTTACGCATGCGATGGAGGCGACTGAAGATCTCCCAACTTTGCAGCTAAACCAGTTCTTTGGAAGGCGCCTTGAGCATCTGCCTGGTCAGTGAGAAGTGGATGTGTGTGTTTGGGAAGAATGAGCTGGTTTGCCTGGGATGCAAGCGCTTGAGCACTGTTTAATGTGGGTAACTGTTACCTTCGATTTTGGTAAGCAAAATCATTCCAGAGGACATAGTGACTTTTTCAGTATTAAAATGTTTACTTTGCTATGACTTCTGCTCAGAAGCAGAAGCTTCTTATATAAACTTACTAGTTTTCTTAGTGCCATTTGGGTTAAGTTCATTTCATATGAAGTAACATTTTTTAAATTAAAATTGTCAAAATTATCAAGACAATTCACGGTCAGGAAATTATCAGAATATTTGTTTCATGAAATAGTATTTCAAATTTTCAATATTTTTGAAATATTTGTTTTCAAGGCAGCCTCTCGTGAAATGATGTGTCCAAACAGCTGACAAGAGCCCATGAGATATGCTCAGACTCCAGGCAGGAGCTGGGTCAGTAAGTCATGGTATTTGAAAGACCTGCATGCATCCGCCACCCACCTTTGAAATAGAAATACGAAACTCTGTATGAAAACTCCTAATCTTTTGCCCCTGTAAAAACAGCATCTTTATTTCCAATAGGTTAATAAAGCCAACTAGAAATACAATAGCCTTTACAGATGCAGTACTTTTCAAAACCAGGACAACCTTAAAAGCATACTCAGGAGGGTATAAAAGACATGAAATCTCACCAGGTATATAGAAAAAGTAATTATTCAATCCTATGAAAGGTCAGCTGCAGTTCTGAGTCTGAGCTTTCAATAAATGGTGAAGCTTAATTTGTACTGGGTATTGCTGCTTCCTAATATAACCCAAAACCTCAGGGACATGCTGGTAGTAATGCAAACACAGGACGGTCTTTTAGCCAAGAAATCATTTCAAAATTTATCTAAAGCAGAAAGTTATTATGATTCCACAATGGTGGCATGCGTTTGTTTGACATTCACCACGGCATACTGGGGACAGAGAAATATCTGAATTTAGTTCCCATGATCTAACAGAGAAGCTATCTAGGCAACTTGGTGCTTTAAGCCTATTCTCCCTTTTTCTACACATAACCATTTTGCAAATAAAGCACTCAAACTATACACAGAGATTCATAGAAAGTCTTTAGAAGGATTTCAAGGTATCTATTTCAGCTACATCAGTTCTGTTATTTGATATATAAGAAAAATATCCAGAAATACCTTAAATGTCCCTTTTGGTAGTCTAACAAACATTCAATACAAACTTAATTAGTGAATAGTTGAACTATTCTTAGTTGCATTTCTCATGGACTAAAATACTGTTTTGAAAGAATAAGCATTTCAGTAGATCCATTTGCAGAATTCAAGACCAAGAGATGGTAGAGTCAGCACAAATTTAAAAATGGATGTACATCACTACAACTAAGAGAAAAAGAAATTGGAGTATTTTTACAGACTGACTAAACACAAGAAGAGGATACACTGACAGAGGAGTAGTATGATGAGGAATAATAGCACTAATTTATTTGAAGTAAAGTTTAAAATTAACATTGTGTAAAACATTTCTGTTGATGGAAATGCCATTTTTAAAGATGCTTAAAATTAGTCCTAGGGAAGAACTATAGCGTGCATACTGAAGAATGAGACTCTATATTACCTTGTGATCTAATTTTCAGTTGTCTGTATCACAGATTCTATACTCAAAAGATGTTACCTAATCTAATAATCAGAATTTTATTCCATCAGAAGTACAAATTTAATACTGAAATTGTATTACTGCACTAATACTACTGCATCTCAAAATCAGATTCTGTGTTATATGGAGGTATCATCAGTGAAACAAGACTGATTACCTAGCTCTTGATGGCTTAAGATTAGCCCTTAAGATTCTTTTCCTTTCCTATATGAACTCTGATTTAAAAAAGAAACTATCTGAGAGGTATTCAATGTTAGTTCCATACAATGCAGCTGTGGCTAACCAGAAATCTTTCATTAAGCTAAATAAGGAGTTCTAACAACAAAATTTTATTAGTGCTAGGCAATACTCACAAAGCTCTGAAGGAACAAGAACCCTCTGTTGGCTAAATATTTTTAAACACCTCTATCAACCCACCAACATAAGTCTCCTATATAACTTAGAGAATGCTGTAGCATTTTGTAGCCATCCTGAAAGAGAAGATATATGAGCTCTAAAAGAGGAAGGGGATGAAAAAAATAACAAACTGGAGAAGCTAAACATTCCAGGACTTACTTATCCTAAACACTATCTATCAGCTGATTTTGAATAACGTAAGTCCAGGATAAGAGCTGAATATTTTAAAATGAGCCTGAAATTTTACATGTCTGCTTTGCTCTTGCAGACGGCCCAAATTAAACTGCTTCTAGATGTAAAAGATAAAGGGTTGGTTGCTCATTTCCAGAATGAAACTATAGCTGTATAAGGTTTAAGAGGCAATAGTCTGTATCACACCTCTAATTTAAACATTTTTCAAGTGTTTCTATTACCAAAATGAAAATATTTTCAGAGGCTTTATTACAGCAGTGTGAAAAGAAAAACTAGAACCAGAAAATGATCTTTTGATTCAGAAGTTAGCATTTGAACATACTGAGACAATCTAACCTACAGAATTTGAAGACAAAGCTATAGCCCCCTCTCAACCATTTCTAAAACTGTCAGGAGTTAGATTATTAACTAGACAGGCAACAAATTCCAAAAAATACAGAACTATTTTGAAACATATATTCATTCATTTCTGAGGTGAAAATTACAGAGTTGTAGAATCAGCTTTAATTTCCCTGCAGGATGACAGCAAGAGAAAAGCACTGTAGGAACACACGAAAATTTCACATACTTTCTCATAGGAAAAATAAGCAATTAAACATAAACCAAAATAACTGCAAGGTTTTTTCTTCTTTCTGCTCTTACACATTTTTCCCTTCCTCCTCGTATTGTCTTTTTACTCAGCCTAGAAAGTAGTGCACCAAAAGTGCACATTTACAGCACTTACTCTCCCCTCCTTCACCTGAAGGCAATATATAGAATAGAATAGAATAGAATAGAATAGAATAGAATAGAATAGAATAGAATAGAATAGAATATTTCAGTTGGAAGGGACCTACAACGATCATCTAGTCCAACTGTCTGACCACTTCAGGGCTGACCAAAAGTTAAAGCATGGTATTAAGGGCATTGTCCAAATGCCTCTTAAACACTGACAGGCTTGGGGCATCAACCACCTCTCTAGGAAGCCTGTCCCAGTGTTTCACCACCCTCTTGGTAAAGAAACATTTCCTAATGTCCAGTCTGAACCTTCCCTGGTGCAGCTTTGAGCCATTCCCATGCATCCTATCACTGGATCCCAGGGAGAAGAGACCAGCACCTCCCTCTCCACGTCCCCTCCTCGGGAAGCTATAGAGAGCAATGTGGTCACTCCTCAGCCTCCTTTTCTCCAAACTAGACAAACCCACAGTCCTTAGTCGCTCCTCACAGGACATTCCTTCCAGCCCTTTCACCAGCTTTCTTGCCCTCCTATGGATGTATTCAAGGACCTTCACATCCTTCTGAAATTGTGGGGCCCAGAACTGCACACAGCACTCAAGGTGAGGCCACACCAATGCTGAATACAGCGGGATAATCACCTCTTTTGACCAGCTGGTTATGCTGTTTTTAATGCACCCCAGGATGCAGTTTGCCCTCTGGGCTGCCAGGGCACACTGCTGACTCACATTGAGCCTGCTGTCGACCAGCACCACCAGATCCCTTTCTGCAGTGCTGCTCTCCAGCCACTCCTCTCCCAATTTATACTTGTGCTCGGCATTACTCTGTCCTAGAAGCAGAATCTGGCATTTGGACTTGTCAAATTTCATCCCATTAATCATTGCCCAATGCTCTAATGTGTCTAGATGCCTCTGCAAGGCATCTTGTCCCTCAAGAAAGCCAACAGCATCTCCCAGTTTGGTATCGTCAGCAAACTTGCTAACGGTGCATTCAACTCCTGCATCGAGATCGTTGATAAATATATTGAACAGGACTGGCCCTAGAATTGAACCCTGAGGAACACTGCTGGCTACCAGTCACCAGTCAGATGTAGCCCCATGCACTACAAAGCCTTTGAGCCCTGCCGTTCAGCCAGTTCTTCACCCAGTGCACCGTGAACCTGCTCATCCCACAGTGGGACAACTTGTCCAGAAGGATGCTGTGAGGGACAGTATCAAAAGCCTTACTAAAATCCAGAAAAACTATGACCAACACCTTCCCTTTATCCACTAGGTGGGTGACCTTATCATAGAAGGATATCAGATAAGTTAAACAGGACTTTCCCTTTGTGAAACCACATTGACTGTGCCTGATGATTGCATTGTTCTTTAAATGCCTTTCAATAGTACCCAGTATAATCTTCTCCATAATTTTTCCAGGAACTGAGGTTAGACTAGCAGGTCTGTAGTTCCCTGGGTCTTCCCTCACACCCTTTTTGTAAATTGGCATAACACTGGCTAGCTTACAGTCACCAGGGAACTCCCCAGACTGCCAGGACCTTTGGTATATGATCAAGAGGGGTCCTGCCATAACATCCACTAGCTCCTTCAGTACTCTATGGTTTAATTTATTTAAACTCAGGAAGATATTACAATTCCAGCAAAATCAAAACAAAGAATAAATTTAAAGGAAAAATCAAACATTTTATTATATCCAAACCCCCTTAAAAGTGGTGTTTGCAGACAGCCCCTACAAGAGGGGCCACAAGCAAACTGGGAGATAGAATCCAGAACAGTCTTGATAAATAAAACCATTTTGGAAAAAATGGGCAAACATAAATTTCCATTATAATGCAAGAATACTCACCTACATAAATATGGGATTAGAAAAAACAGTCTGTTCTGCAGAAAAGGATTTGTGGGTTACAGTGAATCACAAATAAAGTGTGAGACAATGCTACCGTTGTAAAAAAGTACCATATAGTAATACATAAACAGGGAGTGTCACTTGTAGGCACTTGGGTAATTGTTGTACTTTGGGATGCGCTACTAAATTCTCAGCTGAAATACTGCCTAGCTTCGGGCACTGAACTTCGTGAAAGATCTGGAACCCTTGGAGAAAACAGAAGTAGACCAACAATGATAAGACTAATCTCCTTCCTAGAAAACATGACTCATGAAGAAAGTTTGGAGGGACTGAAGTTGCGTAAATAGAAGAGAATGAGAGAAAAGAGTACACATGACAGACATGACTGCAGCCTTCAAACACATAATAGATATAACCATAAAGACCAATGGAAAGATTTTCTCCATTTCCACATCAGGTTGAAGGAGGAAGACAGGACATTTTGACTAATGGGGCAAAAACTTCCTAATGATAAGCATCAGAAGAGACTGTACAATATTTCCAGTGGGTCACACAGGGCTTAAAAATAAGACAAACAGCTGCAAACAAATGTTTTATTAATAGGTGATCCAGGTCTGGATAGGGAAACAGAAAACTCCAGTCTTCCAGTCTACACTTCTGTACTTGCTATTGAGTGAAAAGAGTTGAATAAACATTAGCAGCTAACTCTGAAATGCAGAGATCACAACGCTGTGCAGACGCTATGGGCACAGTGCTGTCGTTTCTCCAGCTTTGGCTTAGCACACTGCTGTAGTAAATTTTGCAAAGCATTATTCATATAGCTAGGGAACAGCAATACAGTGGGGCTGTGCCACCAAATAATTACAAGCAGAAGTACTACCAAGGTACTTTCTGAAATAGGAATTCTGTCTTCTCCTCACCTACACAATACCATGTATGCTCTGGTGCCACTTAATGACAATAATTGATCTTATTGCCTGATCTAGCAAAGGCCTTGGCCTTTTCTGTCCCCTTCATTCACAATGGTCTTTATACCTTCTTTAACTTCTCCTTTAGCACCCTGGGGGTCCAGCGTCCATAATGCCAGTATTATATTCTCCTCTTCATTAGCTTCACCTGAAGCTCACCGACTATAGTCATACCAGTAAACTAAATGGAGCCGGTTTACCCTGCAACCATATTCAGGCACTGAAATTCAACAGCTGAATTTTTCATATTACTAAACAGTTAATCTTGGAACAATTTTGGTCAGCCAACTCCTTCTCTCCCAAATAACTCAGGCACAGTTTGGGAGTTCCTGTGGGACAAATACCATTCCCAACAGGCAATTTCAACCCACCTTCTGGGCCCAGGAGGCAAAGAGAGATTAATGGTGAGAACGTGGGTCATCTCACATCAACTGGCCTCGGTGTCAGAGAGCAATCGGAGGCACATTTAATATACTACTACAGCCATACCCATTGTCCTGTGAGGCCCCAAGTAAGGAAATCATTATTAATGGCAGCTAGAATAGAAGCTGTTGCACTCAGCAACTGTTAATAAACAGACAGAAATGGTATGTTCTCTCTGTTTCTTCAGGAGTGGACTCTTCAGGATAAAGTAATTCTTTTAATCAGTTCCCACTGTAGACCACAGTTCCCACCACAGGAGGAAGAAAAAGCCAGTGGTTGCATCTCTGTCTTGGACAGTTAGGAACTCTCTACTCATACAAACAGTGTCTAGCTGATGCAATTACTCTAATCTAAGTGAAAATCATGTCTTTATAGTCATAAGAATGTCAAACAGATATAGGAAAGCAACTAATCCAGTTCACACAATCAATAATATACATTTCTAAAAAAAAGAAAATATGTCTTTAGACTCTGCAGGTCTGATTTGAACCAACAAAGCTCAAGACATTCCAGTTAAAACTGATATTTCATAAACACAATTAGGCCTTTTACTTTAAGAAATGGTTTGAGTTAAAGGTGAAATGGCAATGCTCGCTCTAAGTTTCCTTAGGATTTTGTTACTTTAAGTCAAATGCTTCACTTCATATAAGGTTTCTTATGTTGAATTGTAGTACAACTGTTGACTCAAGTGGCAGCAGCATACTCTGTGATAAATTAAATGGTCGTTTATCAAAGGTAGGCTGACAGATTTAAATGTTAAATGTAAGCATTGTAAGACAAGTACAAATAGTTTCTACCTGGAGGTTACACATCTAAATCACTGGATAGATATTTTAATTAACTTCTGCACAATAAAGAACGTTTGCTTCTGAATTATTGAAGAACATTTCCTGAGAGAGGAAGATACAAAATGTCATGCAATATATTTTTAAGTAGTGTTTACATATAAATAAAAATTGAAAATCCTTCTTCCAACACAACACAGGCAAGAAAGAGACAAATACTGTTTAGAAATGTAAAACTTGGGGTCAAGATTTAAAGTTTAATTAAACAAACAAGATAGTTCCATCAGACAGTGACATAATACATGGGTAGAGGGGTTTTGATTACTATATCTCATTTTATTCTTAATACATTGAATTATGATCTAATGACACAAATGTGTAGCCACCTCAGGTTCTGAGGGAATTTTGAGAAAGCCTAAAAGATGAAGACATACAATGGTCAGTGCTAAACCCGAAGAAAATGCATCTCTGGTGGGAACAAAATAGTTAACACACTTCTCCCATTTCTTAAACCCATCTAGTCATCTTGCCCTACTAACAGTAATTCTTAAGGCAACAAGCTGGGAAATGGAAGCAAGCTGCAAACCCACAGGAGTACAATGCTAAGTGCCTTCTCAGGAATGCTTCACCTTTCAAACCACTGAAGCATTTGGATGCTTAAAATGATAATAAAAACTGAAAGGCTTTACTCACAGTTAAAACCAGGTTCAATAGTTTTTCCAGCTTCAAGACTGTTTATTGTAATCTGAAAGATGATGTGCAGCAGCAGAAATGATAGACTGGTGAAACACAGAGATTTTAATAATCGTCCTGTATGCCCTAAAAGACAAAATATACATACATATAGTTGGTGAATTTCAAAACATTGCTTAAAGGTTTTGAGCATAAAATGAGTAAAAATATCCCGACCAAGGATATTTCTACAAGTCAGTTCAACATTACTCATGATTGCCACTTAAGGGTCAACATCATAGCAAAAAAACATTCTTGAATTATAGTGTCTTTGAGTACTCTGTAATCACAAAGTCCAATGGTTGTTATTACTGATATTTCCTTTAACTTTTTGGATTAAAAAAAAAGTTTCTCAAGTCTCCAAATAGCAATTTTACATCAATAATAACATCACGATGCTTATCACCACGTTGCCTGGTACAAAGACAAAATATGGATGATACTTCCAATCTTGAGAAAATAAAAACCTGTTAATCTAATTACTCTTTCCAAAACAAATTACATGGGAGAGGGGATAACAACACAAAACCCTCAGTTTGGCTCAAGAGCATAGATATACTTTCAAATGAATGCTTTGCTTTGTGCAGACTGCCCTGTTTCTCTTCCTTTAGAAGTTTTTGAAAATAATTTTCAGTACACACTGAAGAATCCTGTGACAGATACACTTGGTCATAGTTCCTCTATGATTTATTGGCTATCTATAGCCAAAAGCCAATAGAAAATGTTTGACAAAGACTTAGAGAATGCCTTATAAATCCTCTAGGAAACACTCAGCTTAATCACAGGCAGCCAAACTTGCAAGGTATGAATAAATAAAGTAAACCATTAGTATTTCAGAAAATACGCATCTTCAAGACTAAGTTGTACTGCTGATAAAAGACAACATTAAATATCACCCTACCTGACCTATCTGCAGTAAAAGTTCTATTTCCAAATAAGTATTTTATAGCTAGATTTTACACCACCTGCTTCATGCATTTGAGGGTCATTTTTTTATTTACAGACTAAAAAATAGCACTGCTGGAATTCTTACCCAAGGTTACAAATAAAGCCAAGGCTATGGAGGGCAGAACTAGGAGAGTATATCTGGGAAATGTTCATGCTACATGCAGCCTGTTTCGTTCATACTTATTCTGCATGTGTCTATTACGAGCATCTACTAGAAAGAAGACGACTGTTCATATTCTGTATCTAGCCAGTAAATGAACTTTTTGCTTTATATTCGTTATAGTTCAAGCATGTCATCAATGGCCCAAACAGTAGTTGATAAAGCAAAGAATCAGATAAACATGATTCAACAATTTTAGAAAAAGTTATAGACTTTTTTTTAATAAATAAAGAGATTAAACAATTCAAACAAAATGAAAAATGGCAAGAGCGAGCCTACGTATGAATTTCTGTGATCTGATGTATCTGTGATACATTCACTAGATATGTGCTTTGTATGACCTATTCACTAGCCTTTACTGGTAGGACACCAGAGTTCATACAGAAAGCAGACAACTCGGGTTGCAGAGCATTACAAAAAAAGACTAGATTTTAAATTCTTTGGATCAGAGGTCATTTTTTGTTCCTCTTCTGCAGAAGCTGGCCTGGTGTCCTGGCTTAGGACAACAACTTCTAAGCTCTATAAAAGCATAAATAACAAAATAACTCATGTTTTCAAAATCATTAGAAGAATGAATATATGACAAGCTACATGTTATTAAATCATTTGTTAAATGTGATGTCATATGTAATGTAATCCAAGGACTGCTAGCTTTTACAATTTTTTGGCAAGTTTCAATATTTGATGGTTTGTTCCTGCATTACTAGATCCCATGCTCATGGTATTACGAGAGCTGCATGTTCAGAATATACTAAAAAATTACGTATCTCAAAGCTGGAAACAAACAGTTTGACAACGCAAACTCCATGGACTTAACAGCTGTGTTAAAATGTACAGATTTTAAAGACAGTCTGGTGATTTCTGAAGTTCTGAGTCTCAAACTCTCCTCAGTGCTCGGGAGTTAATAATTCAATACATATCAAGCACACAATTTTTCATATAGAAATGGATTTGGAAGTTTTTTTGATAGAATTGTTTCAGTCAGCCTCCAAAGGAAAAAAAAAAAGCAGTAAAATTAGCCAACGCACATTCATTTCCCAAACTGAACATAAAGAAATAAATCTATTAAAAATCTTGTGTCCATCTTTCAATATTTCAATTGCCATATCTCTCCAAAATACATCTCAGTTTTAGACTTCATTTTATAAAGCCCGAAAACAAACATATTTGAATTGTAGATTGAACAAAGCATTTTACAAAGCCTTAACTTTTGCAACTGTCTTCCTCTTAAGAACTGTAGAAAATGTTGAAAATATATTTCTTGAAATGCTGAAATGTTGAAAAAAGATCTCCTTCTGCACGAGGCTAGGGAAAATTTTAAAGGACTATTAACACCCATGACAAGAAATAGTGTCTCAGTGTACTGGTAAATATGGCAGGGGAAATACAGAGCTGGAAGGCAGCTAGACATGTTCAGTGTAGGTTACTGCGTTCCTCAAGGGCTGCTCTCTTCATGGCCATCGGTTGGACAGGACCACCATCAGATCGTACTAAGCTGGAGCCCTTTGCCTGCACTGCTATCAGCTGTGCCAGCAGAAACTAGACACAAGAAGTATTTGGAGAAAAGCAAGAAATACTATGCCCCTGATTTCAAAAGTTCTGGAGAGATGTCAACACCTTGGGAGAAATGGGAGTGCTAAAAAATCAGTGAATTACTGGATACATAACTTATGCCAAGGAAGAAGTGACAGATTTGGATAAGGGATGAGTTTCAATTTATAGTGGGGTTTGGATAAACCCATTTGACTGTATTTTTACTTACTTTTTTTTTTCTTTATACTGGAAACTTAGCTCTAAATTACACAAAGAAAAAATTAACTGTATGTGTACAGAACCGAGATGGTGAGAAAAGAGACCGCTGAAATTTAACTCCTGAAATAAAACAGAGCTTCTTACAATGAGGAAGAAAGGTTTTTGTCATCCTTCTTTACTTTTTATTTATTCTAATTCTCTCACAGTTACAATCCTTTTGCAAAAAACATACCTTAACTGTTCAGTTGCCCTAACGTGAAAGTCCCTGGGGACATAAATGGAAGCTGAGTGTCCCCCAGAGAAGGAAATACATATTGATCGGAAAGCTGCGTGGACAGAACAGACATGCAAGAGAACGTCACCTCAGCCCACACCAGAAATCACAACACTGATTCCTTCATTTTTGTCTTAGATGTATAGACTTGTGTATGTCCATCAGGACTAAAATAAGAAGAATCTTCTGGCAAAACACCTGGGTTTGTAGCTTGAGCACTGGGTTCTGATTTTACTCACACCAGCATGGTGCCACCAGCTTCAGCAAACTGCGGTAGGTGGAAAGGAGAGAGTAGATTTGCCTCAGAACTGGACTGAAAGACTAAGAAAATTGAGTTTGCTTTCAGGTGCAGTGTGTCATTCCTAATGGTACCCAGTGGAACCAAAACCTAGCATGTGGCTTTAGAAACATACGCTGGTGTGTCTCGGAAACACACAGGGAGGTTGCTCCAGCCTCCTTGTCCCTCCAGAAGGCTCCTGGGAAAGGGCTTTTCCCCTCCAATCAAGCCTGCAGGAAGCCAGTCAGGATGCAAAGGCTTCATTACCCTCTTTCTCTCCAGCCCAGCTGCAACACTAAACTAGACTCAAGAGGGCCAAAAGCTTTTCACACATGGCAGAGGAATCCATTTCTTATTTTTCAAAGGTAATCCAGCCAAGAGCTGGATTAGTGATGGCATGTCCCCCCCAGCCACACGCATGTAACCTCAGTACAACTAACTGCTTGAATGTATCCAACTATGACTGCTGCCTTCAACAAACACATGCACCTCTTTGCCTGCATCATGATTGTATGCAAATGTGGAGCCTGCTGCTCACATCGTTTCCAACGCAGAAAAACAGTACATTTATCATATCATATCATATCATATCATATCATATCATCATATCATATTTCCAGTTGCTTTCAAGGCGCATTTTCATTGCACACAATTTTTTTTCTTTCTGATCTATTGGATGGGGCACAACAAAAAATTGGTTGAGTCTCTAACAAAGTTAATAATACTGCTAACAATTTATCCTGATTTTTTAATAAGTAGTACTAAGTCATCTTCTATATGCAGAAGGCGATCAGTTCAAAGGGTCAGTATCCATTCTGCATTCCATAATGATATCAGGAAAAGGAAAATAGAGGAGGAAAATAACAGATTCCAAAAATTAATTTAAAACTGTTTACTATTCCAACAGTGTAATTCCTCCATTATGATCATACATATGCTGCATGGTTTCACCTAAAGAGTAGATTTAGGAGTGTTTGGGTGTCTTATTTGAAGCTTTTATTACTTTTCACTGGGATTTTTTTTAACTGTAACCTTAGTGTTGCATTTTCTGAGGTCAGTTGGGTTTTGGATAGTTCTAACATCTCTTTAGCCATACATTGTAACCCAAACTGCTACAACACTTTCAATTCTACCTCAACAGTTTTGCTTGGGAATTTTTTTACACAACAATTTTTATTCAGATCACAGCAGATGAAATACCAAAGCACAAGTCATTTTTCACATAATCTTTGATAGCATACAGTGAGAGATAAATATTAATGTGCATTTATCTCCTGAACTAGTGACACTTCAGTTAATAAAGATACTGTATTACAGCCATTCAGGATTTATTTTTTAATAAACATCTTCATCAGTAAGTGACAAACATAAAACTAAAAAGCTCTGGGGACAAGGCTTGGTTGCAGTAAACTTCTGCAGCACAGGCAGGGTCAGTCCCACAGAATTTGTTTCAGCTAGAAATCTTAAAATCTTAACTTCTTTATTTTCCATCAGGAAACCTATCATCACCTCAGAGCCTAGCTGGAACCAGGGTCCCGAGACTTTAATCTCCTGCTCCATGATTCCAAATAGGAGTCTGTCAACATCATCTACACTGTAGATTGGGGCAGCTGGGGGCGGGAAGTTAAGAAAACATTTAATTCAAAACATCTGTCCTTTGGAAAAATCTGGAAGTTTAGGGGTCATATGATCTGCAAGAAAAAAAAAATCAAAACATCATAATTTCCCAAATAAAAGAAAACCCACCTTTGGTCAGCTCTGTTTTAAGTGCCTCAAGATATCACAACTAACGTACTGAGATAAATGCAAGAAAAGAGTTCTGATTTGAAGTTGGCTTCTGCCAAAGTTTCAGAGGTGATAAAAGATAGAGTTGGATTCAGCTAATCATCAGAAAAATTTTATCACTGAGTCCAGCACAAACATCTGCCAGTTTGGCCACAAGTCTCAAACACAGATTCACACATTTAAATGTATACACAGATGAAAGTTTATAAGCATGAAATAAGCACTGATATATCCATCATCCCTTTGACAGGAAAACCTTTTATTTCAGTATGGGCAGTCAGCAACACTGAAGAATATGGGCCAGTCCCCTTTCCTGAATTCATCAATACTATTGTACACTAATGGACGTTTAACACAGCAGGACACTGCCCGATGACCATGGAAGACAAAGACAGGGTTCAAATATGAGTTCTAAATTCAGTTGAGATTTTTAAGGATCACTACAGGGTTAAACTTGCAAGGCACAAAGCAATTTAGCCCTGTCCAAGAAAGCACTTAAGCACGTGTGTGCATATCTTTGAGCACATGAACAGGGACTGAAGGGCTCTCAATGTTGCATAAAAGGTTCGTAAAATAAGACTGACTGCTTCACTGCTATGGTATTGATACTTGATGTGACTCAGCCTTAAAGCACACAGCTTGCAAGCCAGTGGAAGTCAAACCCCTTTAGGTACCTCCACACCATCCACTGTTTAATTCGGTGCTCTGCAGAGGCTAATTTTCTCTATTTCTCCTTACAATTAGAATGGCTACTCATGTCCAAGCGTGCAGGGTAGGCATAACCTCAGTGTTTTCAGCTCTTCTCTTCCCTGTGGACTTTTGGAGATGCAGAGAGACAGTGCCCTCCAGTTTCAGGTTCTGTAAGAACAATGCTAAATGTTTGCTAGTGTCAGTTATACCTATTATTAAACAATCTTTCCTAGATGTAAAATATCCATAGTATTTCTACATGCACAGTACAGCTATGCTTAGAGTTTTGGCCTCCTGAGTGCTGGAACACAATGGGACAAAGCTATGAACAAGGGATAGAGGAAGGCAGTCATTTGGAAGGACTATACTAAGAATATAATATACATTATCAAATGTACACTGTACGCTGTATATTGTGCAATGGCAAGCCATTGATCCATCAAGTAAAGTAACTGCATATCGGCTCCTATTCACTAAGTCTTACATGTACTTCTTAAGTAGACTCAAAAAAGATAATGCTTATATCATCCTGCAGCTGCCAGGAATTATTTTAATGGTTAAAAAAAGTGCTATCATTTTCTACCCGAAATAAAAACAAAACTTACTTCCTCCTTTCTTGAAAGCACTGCCATCCTTCCACTGCACAGTAAGCATAGTTATCGGTACAGCTATATTTAGCTTAATAGAAAATGCATTATTTTTTTTTTTTTCCCCAAAGAGTATCTTACATTTCAACATCATCTTCTACCCAGAGGATCTGAGCCTACTAGAGCCTTAAACAGCGGGCAGACATCACCACTGCAAAAATACAAAACCACTTGGTTCACTCGCTGGATTTCCAGCAGCAAGACAAAAATAGAGGGCAATTAAGTAATGCCATGATCCATTCTGTACCTGCCCAGGCCCAAGCCTTAAAATGAGTATCCACAAACAACAGCTCAAAATTTGATGCTAGTATTTTTAGCTATGTTTAAAGCTATGTGTTCAGGCAGCCACAGTGAAATCCAGACCAGAGAAGTACAAGATTTCAGATTCAGAATTTCCAGCAAAAGTTTCCCAATATTTGAACAGTTTTGTCCATGCTTTTCTGACCATGCTGATTATTCCCGTATGTAGCCAAATGTCACAATCTACAACTGTGCCCAATAGAAAAATTTTCTAATAAATTTACAATAAAGGCATGATTCCTTAATTTCAAGCAACTTCTTGTACTATAATGTATTCCTTTGCATTTCAAATTATATTATTTCTTAGATCATACAAACACAAGAATTTGTAAGAGTTTACCACAAAATATGTAATTATCTACAAATTTTACATTACTTTTTAAAGCAAAATAAGACATATTGTTCCAGGCTATGTATCTGTACATAAAATGCAGGTTCTTTTATATTCGCCCATATAATGTATTTCCTTACATTTCTATTTCTGTTTCTCTCTCTTTTTAAAATACTACAGAGCTCTAAGAAGGGGAAAAAGTCAGTTTAGAGATAGACACTTACATTACAGGAATGCCAACCAGACTTGGGTAAACACAGTCAAAAATGTTATGTGTAATTAAAAAAAAAAACAACCTGATTTAGAAATGAAAACATAAAAAGCGCTGCATAGGATAATAAATGCCTACTTACTCTAGCTTCTTGCAGGATTTCCTGTTTTTCCTAGAAGTTTTCGTGCCCAGAATACTACTAGAACTGAGCTGTATCCTCTGCATCAATAGACAATACCATCGTTCAAGCTAGTCATAATCTCTGACTCGCAAGTTTACCCAGGCAATTTACCCATTTTGTTAACAAAATATTTTGTCAGACAAGACTCAGAACTTAACCATTCGGGTTTTTTCCAGATGATACTCATAAGCTTTCAAAGCAAACAACAGCTATTGATGTCTGCTTCTTAATTTGACAGGTGACTGTACCAAGCTAAATACAGGAAACAAATATAATCTCAGATACTAGTGCATACGAACACTGAGCAATTTTAAGCCAGAGCTGTTCTTTCACAAGAGGATTTAAGGCTTTTAATACAGAGTTCCAGTTACTTCCCTTGAGAAACCAGACTCTCCATGTTTGCTACTAACAGATAATATTTATTTTGAATTCAAATTAATTCAGCCATTATTAGCTGTTAGAAGCAGCGCTTGCAACTTACTTTCCTCATTCCTCTGTCATGGTCATAAAGGGCAGGCAACTCTACCCAGTACTAAGCTCCTTCAATAACAGAGAGTTCAAACAATTCCCAAGTAATAGGAGATGACAGCAGGTCATGTGCTACAGAGCTGAAACACATTTTTAAAAAATCTTTACTTACTAGGAGGTAAATAACTTTCTCCATTGAATACCTACCCACATATGTTCATAAGCAGCAAATAAATTTGATGCAAGGTAGAGTGAGAAGGGAAGGCTAGAAGGCTATGTAAATAAGACTAATACAGCGATGGCAAACCGAACCCTACACCGTGATGTTTTCACAAGAGAGTAGGTGCACATAAGGATGTGTACTGAACTCACAGTGGAAGCTGTGCTATGAACTACCCTTGGCAAAACTTGCTCAAGAAGCTCTAGAGGCTGCCTCAGCTCAGGCAGGAGAAGTCTTGCAGAGTTTAACATCTTTCTGAAGAGTTTGTATTAGTATCTCTAGCACAGCATAATGCAGCTCATGACCCAGCTGAAGAGCCCCTGAGCTGAAATGCACTGGCATTTCTACTTCAACTTTGCATTTCAAAAATGAAAATGATCTGAACTGCTAAGCCCCCCTGTCTACATAGAGACATGTCCTATGCAAGGACATAGTTTCATTCCCTCTTTATCAGAGGTGCTTAGGGAAGAAGAAAGACAAGATGGAAAAGCAAATTATTTATGGAAGAAATTGGGTTCTAAAAATTTCCTGGTGTTTGAAGAACATACTGTGATGCTAGTATGCCACACGGCCATGAAACTTTCTTTTTCCTGAAAAAAAATATTATTACTTTCAAAAAACCTATTCCAATGGGAAGAGCACCAGATAGCTTCCTATAAACATTAGTAGTATCCTTTCACTGAAATCAGGTGGTTTTCTAAAGAAATTAAAATACAAGCTTCCCAAGAGACTAACTATGTTGTATATTCTGTAAGAGTCTGTAGAGAAATAGATTACAGGACCAATAAAACTGACTTGCACGCTTGGCAAATTGGTGAAAACTATAACACAGCTGAGAATTAGACAGTTAGGTAAGGACTATACACTGAGGAGGAGTCCAAGTAGTTACCATAGAAGATGGTCATGCCTAGCAGATCTTAGAAATCTTCATGGAAACCACAGAATATGTGTACAGGGATATTTTAGATGACATAGCCAACTTAGTTTTCAATAAACTTCTGGCAAATATTTCAGAAGAACAAACTTCTGTCAAAGGCTTTTACAGGAAATGATCTGTCATGGGAATGGAGGAAACGTCATCTTGGGACATACAAGCCCAACTCTGTCTGATGGTAACTTTTGAGTTATCTCCCAATCCAGTTCCAACAGGTTCAGAACAAAAATATTTTTTTCCATATTAATGACAGAATTCATCCTATTTGCTACACTCTGCCTAGCACTCATACTATGCGTGGAATTAAAGGGGTGTAAATGTACTGCTTTTGGCTGGGATAAAGTTAAATTTCTTCATAGTAGCTTTTACTGGGCTATGTTTTGGATTTGTGAGGAAAACAGTGTTGATAACACACTGATGTTCTAGTTACTGCTGAGCAGTGCTTACACAGCATCAAGGCGTTTTCTGCTTCTCACACTGTCCCGCCAGTGAGTACGCTGGGGATGCACAAGAAGCTGGGAGGACAGCTGATGCCAGCTGACCAAAGGGATATCCCACACCATATGATGTTACACTCAGAAATAAAAGCTGGGGAAAGAGGGAAGAAGGGGAGGAAATTCGGAGTTATGCAGTTTCTTCCCAAGTAACCGTTACATGTGATGGAGCCCTGCTTTCCTGGGGATGGCTGAACACCTGCCTGCTGATGGGAAGTAGTGAATGAATTCTTTGATTTGCTTTGTTTGTGCGTGTGGCTTTTGCTTTACATATTAAACTGTATTTATCTCAACCCACAAGTTTTTGCATTTACGCTTCTGATTTTCTCTCCCATCCCACTAGGGGGAAGTGAACGAGTGGCTGCGTGGTGCTTAGCTGCCTACTGGGGTTAAACTGCAACAGTAGACAATAAAAATACACGAAATCTGGACATCAAGGAACTCATCTATGCTTGCAGAAACACGATTTCTTCAGGATAAGAAATCACAACATTTCTCAATATTGCAGAAAAGGCTTACACTAAGGAAGAGCGGAGCTCAGTGAAATGCTGAGATCCTAACAACACCACTCCTGTTTTCTTGCAAATGGTATGCCAAAGCCATTCATTGGAACCTCCTGCAAACCAAGCAGCAAACAACAACTAGATCTATATTATCACTATTATATCAATTCTATGTGTGCATACACAACAGTTCTCCCCTCTTAATCTCTCTGCATGTAAAAACATAGCTGTAATATTGTCTATTATGTTCTAGGTAGATAAGACAAAGGAATTTTGCACAAATAATTCATTACTTTCAACTCCAAAATGTTTACTATGAAGTTCCCTTGATAAGCCTACAGGTCAATACAATAAATGAGCCATCACATTTCCATATGAAGATACCTGTTACATTTTTTGGATGATAACTGCAGAGAGGAGCAAACAGTTAATTTTCACCCAATTACATGCATCCTGTGTTTTGCATAGTGGAAAAAGGTGGCCAGCATTATAGTAATTCAAGTCTTTGCAAGTAAGGTGTCTTTCAGATAAGTGTATAGTTGAGTAATGAATGAACAGTGATGCCTTTCCTTCCTAGGATGGTTGCTACCATGGGCCAGGCATTTGGTGGCAGCAGTCCAAACACTTACAGGCTAAAAGACAGAATCCATACCAGGTATCGACACTCTGAAATCTTAAATTGCTTCCGTGAACAACATGAATGGTTAATACTATGAACACAGGTAAGGAAAGGTCAAGAGTTGCATATTAGTACACAAATCTGGGAGGAAGAGATTTACTGACTGTTTTTTAATTATCCTCTTAACGTAAAGGCTATGAATAGAGATCCAGATTCAACACATCCAAGACCAGAAGGGGGAAAATTTCTCCCTGAATTTTCAGAATTATTTCTAAGCAGCTGGAAGAAGTTCAATTTCTGATTAAAAGAAACTCATGAAAAGGAAACTAAAAAGAGTGAGAAGTCAAGGCAAAAAAAAAACAACAGTGGAACTGACTAGTAATCTGGAACGTCCACCATCCTACAGTCCACTGTTAAAATATTAGAATCTGTGAACATCGAAGAAGCTAAGAACGTCTGTATCTACATTGGTACAAACCAAAAGTCCATTCTCACCAGTAATTAGTAGCAGCCATAAGCAGATGTCTAGGGAAGCATACAAGAAGATCAATACTCCCTCCAAGCCTCTAACCTTTTTCAGATTGCTTGAACCAGATCTGTTTGGTAAATTTCTCCTCCATGAACTTTCCCAGCCTCACTCTCAGCCATGCGAATTTTCAGCATACACAATACCCTGCAGTAGGAATTGCCACAGGTCAACTGCTCACTGTGTGAAAAATATCCTTTTGCTTGTTCCCAGTTCTCACATTATGAGAAAAAGAGAACAACTGGTCACTATCCATCCTTTCCCCATCACTCATGATCTCGTATCTCTCAATCATACAGTCTTTCACTTGCACCTTTTCCCAGCTAGAGCCCTAGCATACTTATCTGTTCCTCAGACACTGCTGCATATACTTTAGTCACCCCCATCAACCGTCTCTGAACTCCTTTCCAGTTCTACTACATTCTCTTTAGGGGAGGGTGCCACTGCCACTACAAAATACAGGCATCGCATGGCTTTATACAGCAATACAATGTTGTTCCGTTTCATTCTCTGTTTTATTCCTTTCTGTTCACATTTCTTTTTTTGATCTCTGCTGATGCTCTGAACTGATGTTTCCATGAATTTATGTATCACAAGTGCTGGATTGCATTCCTAAAGGACAATGTCAGCTCAGTGACCACTGTTTTATGTATGGATTTTTTTTTTTTTTAAACTTTACCTTTATATACATTTGTCCCACAAGAACACAAGTGGGGTAAAAGGAAACCAGTGCATTCACTGACTGAAGGGATCATCTTTTTTTCCTCAGAGATGCAGCTGAATGTATAAAGGTTACCAGATGGATGCCCTTTTAAACATGTGATATTTATTTGGAAATTCCACCGATCTCCACTGCGGGAAATACCCTTCAAAATTCTCTTGTCACATCAGACACTTTCAATGACCGTAAGTTTTATCTGTTTGCTTCTGAATAAACAGATTCTCTCAAAACACAATTTATCCATTCTAGCACCTGGAACCTATAGGAAGGAAGATTGCCTAACACTGAATCAAGTTTGTCACAGACCAACTTATTTCATCCACACATCAAAAACTACCTGAAGGAAAGTACGTGCAGTCTTCAAAGATAAATACTTGAGTTCTTCTCTGTAGCCCTGTGGGATTTTATCAAGGTTTTTCAAAATAGTTCTATTTCTCCACTAAGAATAACCAATTACCAAGCATTTGCTGCAAGACACTGGCTGAGTAATGCTTGTGTCCAACTAGATCTAATGTATCTGGCATTTTGTCCTCCGGGGTAGACATGAAAGGATCAGTAGTTTCATTCTTTCACGTACAGCAAAAATTATGGGGATCCTGCAGCCAAATGTAGTAAAACTGCTTCAACACTGAAGCTGAATTTGGCATCTAGGCTCTGCACACATGTAGTCCAATTGTTGTCCAAGCAGCGTTTCAGGATCCAAGAGGCCTCTGGAGTGGTATATGAGACATCGCTGCGATTCAGCTGGGATTTCTCACACACATCTGCCTTTCTGGTAGAAGGATTTGGAATCATCCTCTGGACAACAGTAGGGCCGGTGGGACAATCTCAGACAACTCTCGCAAGAAGCGCTAGGGACTGGAATAGAGGACTGCACTATTTACACCTCTTCTTGTGGATGCTTGTTGCAAAGGGTTGCTGCTTGAGCACTTGTAAATACTTTTCCCCATGGTAGGAGATGTAGGTGTGGAACAAGAAAGCCCATATATACAGAGAGTAACAATATGGAAATGGAATGTGAAATGATGGATTGGAATATACGTACTACCATGTTTCGCAGGGTACGGTTTTAACATTCTGCAAAGCAAGGAAGTGCAACAGAATCACTCGATATTTTCACGGGCTGGATTTTCAAATGATTACTGATGTTGCCTTTGCAGATTAAAAAAAAAAACAAAAACCAAAAAACAAAAAAAACAACAAAGGGAATGTTGAGAGGCATAAAGTGTGGAGATTATGGAGGATATGAAGGATGAAGATATTCCTCTGCTCTTCACAACTAATAAAAGTAGTGTCTCAGTTCTTTACCATGGGTTGTAAGCTACAAGTCTCGATCTGGAGAAAGGACCAGAAAACTAACCTCTACCATTCTCAGAGACTATGCAGGAAGAGGAGCAAAATATACCTTTATAGACTACTTAGGTGTTTTTAATCACACAGAAGATTACACAACAGTCAAAGAGACTTCGACACTGTAAAATACCGGCTGAAAGCCACCAAAGTGCCCAAAGGGGCCTTGTGATCCTGCACATTGTGCCTTTTGTTGAATGTCGAAGGACACTAGAGGTTTCAGGCACAGTCTTCAAAAGTCCCTGAGGGCCTGTCGTGGTTTAACCCCAGCCAGCAGCTAAGCACCACGCAGCCGCTCACTCACCCCCACCGGTGGGATGGGGAAGAGGATCGGAAGGGCAAAAGGGGAAAACTCGTGGGTTGAGATAAAAAACAGTTTAATAACTAAAGTAAAATAAAAAAAAAAATAGAACAGTAGTAATACAAAGCAAGCGGTACACTGTACAATTGCTCACCACCCGCCGACCGATGCCCAGCACGTCCCCCAAGCAGCGACCGAACTCCTCCCCGGCCAACTCCCCTGCCTATATACTGAGCATGACGTCACGTGGTATGGAATAGCCCCCACCCAGTCTGAGTCAGCTGCCCCGGCTGTGCCCCCTCCCAGCCTCCCGTGCCCCTGGCAGAGCATGGGAAGATGAAAAGTCCTTGACCAGTGTGAGCACCACTTAGCAAGTACTTAGCACTACTTAACAAGAACCAAAACATCAGTGTATCATCGACATTGTTCTCAACCTAAACCCAAAACACAGCCCCATACCGGCTACCAGGAAGAAAACCAACTCCATCCCAGCCGAAACCAGGACAGGGCCTGAGCTTGGGTGCACAGAATACATCTCTCTCCTATCTCTGCAATTCTAAAAAGACAAACAATCAAAGAATTAATTTGTATCTGTCACACTTGGAGATTCAAGTGTGGAAGACAAGAAGAAAACTTTTGTTTGACTATATGACCTCTGAATGTCCTCTAAGTCACTGACATCACTGAAGCAGAGTAGTGCCTAATCTGCAGTTAACATAATTTCATTATCATGACTATCGTTATGACTATTCTGGAAAAACTCAGTAAAAATTTGCGTGAAAGATATTAATGCAAGATTTTTATGATTAGGAGAGAATGAGTACATTTCTAATGTGAAAGAAATTGAAACATACAACACGTTCACTTGCATATAGATTGGTCTTTGCTTTTGGGTAACCTCAAAAATACTGCTATGAAATAAGAAACAAAATGTGCTTTTGAAATTATTATGGAGACAAGAATGGACATACTTTAGTTTAGCAGTATGTGTGTATATACATACATGTTGTGTACATACAGAGTACACAACACATACTGGCCACAGAAATATATGCTAAGTAGACAATCTTTTTGCAGCTCACACCACAGTTAATAGTCTCACTTGTATGCTGAGAGGCAACAGTATGCAAAATCTGTTTTGTCATCTAGATTCAGCCTTGTAATAAAACACTTCTGGTTCAACAGTTCCAGCATGGCATATGCTGGACATTGGGAAAGAAAAGATTTTGCTTCATACAGCATTATCTGTGTACCAAAACCAGAACCAGATGTAAATGTTATCTGGCTATGTTTCATGTTAATATACGTACAATAAAACACTTTAAAATTTAGTTTTATTTTAAAATAATTTGCTGTTTTCCATGTTCTCATACATAATACTTTTCTACTTGTCTGTAAGACTCAAGTAGAACTGTGTAATTTACAAAGAAGCAATTCAGATTCCAACATCGTGTGTTACTGAGTGTATAATAGAGTGAAGTGTCAAAAAAATCATACTTCTGTGAATTTTGTAGGATTATTACAATTCAAAAAGCATTTAACTATGAAGTGCAATAATGAAGGGAAAAATGTGTATTTGATGTTACACTCCAGCATCCTAACTAAAACACTGGAGTCCAATGTTAAAACAGAAAATAGCCATATGTCTTACAAATATATACTCCTGGTATAAAACACATCTGTGTTTAGTACGCAGTCAGTAGCCTAAGCTGTTTTCCAGTCAGACAAATTCAGACCTTTTCTTAGCCTACAACATACTAAAAATATTTAATATGAAGTGATGTTCACAAAGCTCACAAAACTGGAAGTCTGATTCTATTTTTGATTGCCAACATTTAATAATTCAGGCTGAAATTCAAGTTGCTAAAGGAACTTTTACAACACTTGGCAAGAGGAATGAAATGCCACTGTTCAGCTCAAGAAATCAAAAATACAATTATTTAGTTTGAACTTACCAAAGCTTAGGTATTTTCTTTCTATTTTTTTCAACATAGCAAAGTGAAGAATTTCCACTTCGGCAAATACCAACATTTCCTCACAAAAAAAGCCTAAGTTTGTTGCAGCACATATTCCTCCTTTAAAAGGACATCCAAATTAATAACAGTTCACTAGGAATTTTTCATAGAAAGTTATGAAATCACAGAAAGAGAAAGAACAGCAACAACACACAGCATTAGCAAGCATCCTCTGAAGTGTCAGTGACACTTTAAAGCAGCACTAAATTGGCTGTTTTCATACAAGCGTGGGGTTTGTGTAATAGATGACAGCAAGGACTGCTACAAAGGCTGCAGGGCCGTTTGCTGGGGATAACCTCTGGAGCACATTCAGGGCTTTTTGCCACATGTAAGTGATGCAGCCTTGCAAACCCGAGCTAATATAGCCATGTTTGTGTTTATACACCACCACGGCAACATTTGATCTCTCTATATGATAGATAGCTCTCTCTGTAATGTACGTCTGAGCACACTCATGCGTGCACAGTTAAGTTAGCATCACTTTAAGTTCATGCTGTCCCACACCTAAAAGCTGGGGCATTAAAAACTAAATAAAACTCCAACTTGGCCCCATTGCAAAAACACTGCACCAAGCGCTCCGGCAGGGAGATGCACACCCCCCGTCTGCTGCCCGCATTGCCCAGCACTGGGGGAGATGGCCCAGACCAGCCCGGTCTGCCTCGGCATCCCATGAGGGGCACGCACGCCCTTCCCTGACAGCTGGGCTCTGCTCCGCTGTCAACATAAGCTGAGTTTCCAGCAGCGCAATACAGATATTTCACTCCCTGACCCTCTGCTGATGCCCAGCACAAATATTGGGAGCATGACAGCCTGCCATGACAGTAGTTGAACCGCTCTCTGGGTTTCTGCTCTCCTCGGACGCAGGGAGAAGCAGTATTCTCCTTTATTATTATACCATGTTTCCTTGTGTATGTCAACTGTTCCTTAGTTACAGAGAACTGTACTCTTTCCAGACAAGTGTAATGAATCTTCAGAAAAGGAGTAAATTTTGTTTTTTTTTAAAGCATTTTAAAGAAACTCCCAGAAGGAATTAACATTTTTATTTACAGCCTTGTCTGCTCAGATGTGAACACATTTCTATGTAGCCACCTCATGGTAGCATATCCTAGCCATCTTGTAATGAAATTATTGTGAACATATCAGCAAGACATGATCCCACATATTTAAGTCATTACGGCGAACTTTGGCATGGATCAAAGTACATTAGTTATTTTAATTACAGCTGAGTCAATCTCCATTAGGTATGATTAACATTTGGCCTAACATTTCTCTGTCTTGAAGTGAAAGGAGCCTCCTTTAAAGTTCAAGATTAAACTCATGTTTTTGAGGTTTACATAATTATTACAACTCTGGCTCAACCTTCACACTACCATTATCTCTTGTTTAGGTAAAACAAAAACAAATCTAGAACAAGACAGAAATCAGTTTGACTAACATTTTTTTCTTAGACCACGATAATACCTAATTACTAACACAGGGAGGATAACAGATTCAGTTAAAAGTAAAAAGTTCCCATTTGCAGTATTCTGAGGACGACATTTTTAGACATGCAAAAGTCTCTACAGAGACTTTTGTCTCTCTACAGTGAGCCTCTCTACAGAGACTTTTCCAGAGAATACTGACAAGAATTACAGATGTGTTGCAAGATGTTACAGCGGTGATGCACCTCAACCGGCAATCCTCTACAAAACACTGCAAGCTCTACGGGACCTTGAAGAAAGCATAGGTGGAGACTGAAAAAAAGAACTGGAAGAATCGCACTGACAATACCAGTCTCGTTTAGTCACTTCAGTCCTCCAAAATATTTTCTGTGAGTGTTTCAGTGATCACATTTACTTGCCAGGATGCTGTCAAACAATTTTAAGCTTTCTTCCACTACTGCTGATAGTAAGACAGTGGTGTCAAATCGCGTGCAAAAAGGCAGCACATCACTCTAGGGACAAAGAGGCTCACAGGGTGCGTGACGAGAGGATGCCTAACCCCCAGCAGGGCAGCCAGGCAAGGCATCCCACGCACTGCCAGTGCTCAGGTCCCTCCTCTGGGATGCCAGAGCATCCACCTCTCTGGTGGCAACGCGTTTATGTTGAATGGCAACTCAGCCTCACCTCCCTCCCTCACTTAAGGGGATTCGGACCGCACTGCCCAGTGTGCCACCACCAGAGGCTGCAGGCTGAGCCTGCCCAAACTTCGGGATCTGCTCAGCTCCAACAGGCGTTACACAACGGTCAGATCAACTTCACAGTCCTTGATCCCAGCTCTTCTCACTTTCCCATGCCATAACCACTAACCCAAGTACCGCATCCTGTTGTTGTCTTTGAACCAACCAGCTTTTCTCCTTGGGAGCACAGGCTAAGGGACATGAACCTGTGCCTTCAACAGCTATGACACTGATACCAGTCAATTCAGCCTTGTCAAGCCAAACTGGGGAATGTTGCTGAAGACAGCTCACATATTACGAATTTGAGATACTCGAGGTTAGCTGGCAGCTGGTCAGAGATTTTGAGGAGCCAGTGTTTTTATCTGGACATCTAAAATGGAGCTTAGGCAGCACTAAGCATCTAATTGCTCCTGCAATTCTACCTTTGCACCCTGAACTCCTTCAGAAATGCCTTGATCCAAGAGTGATCTTTCACACAATTCCTCTCACAGCTACACTTATCTATGGGTATAGCTCTAATACATAAACTCTTCTGTGAATCAATGAGTCCTGTGGTAGCTTAGAAATTTCTAGAGCTGGTATCTGGACAAAGAGAGGGGGGTAAGAAGGAAGTTATTCCATATTTTGAAAAATATTCAGTAATCTTTATCTACCACCTGTCTCTCAATCAATCCCAGTCCCCTAAATATTTCCTAAAGACTTACTAAGGCCAGTCAGGGAACAGAGGCAGCTCCACGTGATTACCATAATCATTCAAAAGAGCCTCAAAGTAAATAATGAGTGACAAGCCACAAAGCCAAGTTCTGAATTCTGAAAATTATCAGCAGCTTTCAAGGACATTTACTGATGCTATCACCGCTCCTCTTCCAAATAAAAACGTTTAGGAAAACACACGTCTAGGTCCTCACAAGCATCTAGAATAAATACACACAAGACTCCAGTAATCAGGAAAGGTCACAGATGATTACTCTCTGAAGCATTTAGATTCTGCATTACTGAAGGCTTAAAAACCATTATTCTTCCTTTACTAACCTCTGTACCTCTTGAATGGATTTTTATAGATACCATGAACATTTCTACTATATCACAGTCAGTATAGTAACTGATGTGTTACCTTAACTGTAGGACTTACTGGATTCAGAAGGGATCCCAAGCCTGACAGCCTATGGAAGGACAGAAGAGACTTAGCAAAGACTCTGGCTGGTGCAGATGTACTACCAGACGTGTAAGAGGGTACATGAAGTAACCTGACATGGTGCTGTTAGAAGTTACTAATGTTAACAGTTTAAAGAGGTCAGTACAGAAGCAGATGGTGAAAAGATTCAAGGAATGCAGCAGTTCATTTCAGAAGTGTATTTCAGGCTCAAGGACGGCAAAGACAAGGAGGAAAAACTGCCATGCACGTGTATGTGTGCTTACCTCCTCCACCCCCCAAATTCCAGCAGAATTCATGTAGAAGGAAGAAGGAATAATCGAACAGCAGGTAAGGACTCATAAAATGACTTAGGTGAATAAAGTACTAGAAACAAGTTCTGAATAAAAACACAGTATTTAAAGAAAAAAAAAAGAAGGTAAAAACAGATCTGTGCCATGCAGAAGAAACTGCATGCTAAATTAAAAGGACCCTTTTTATACCTGGAAATTACAGGCTACTGAATGCTGTAGAAGGGAAACATTCTGGAATTTGAAATATGCTTAAAAGGCCTAAAAACCAGAACAGGTGCTGTCTGCTATCCAAAATTACTTTGAAGAGATGACAGACAATTAAGGGAAACTCTGAGTCATCATCCAGTGTTGCTTGCTTAACCATACAAAAAGACTGAGACATAACACTACCTTATTTTCTACAACTCGAATGCTTTTTCTGTTACTGAAATCTATGATTTTTCTGAAAATCTCCAGACTGTAAAATCTGAGTATTGTAAATGAAACATAAGGCACTAGGTTAGGAAACCAGCCAGTCAATCTACACTGAAGCACCTGAATATATTAATTTGAGATTTAACGGACACAGCTCTTCCAATAAAGAATTGCAAGCTAATGTGAAGGGTGAACGCTTGAGCTGGTGTGAATCAACATTGCTCCACTGAAGTCAACTGAACTACGCTGTTCAAAGAGGCTGAGGATCAATGCTCTGTTTAACATAAACAAGTATTAGGCAAACATTCCCGATTCTCTGCTGAATTTTTACATGCCAGTCAGATTGCATTTCTCACCTACGATTCAACAGTATAAATGAAATGGCTCTGTATAACTTTCTGTTGGTAACATGAAGGCAACATTTGGCAGAAGGAAGCCTTCTGCAAACATCCAACGTGGGCTTAAAAATATTGTTGCTTTTCTACTGACAAAACTGATTTATCTTTAGCTACCAGATGGACTCAGGAAAGATGGATGAATTCTGTAATGGAGATGGAATGCCCTATTTTATGTCTGTCTCATTGCCACTCTGTATGCTCATTTGCTCTGAATTCAACTGGATTTAAAAAACAAGGGGAAAACTTTCACAAAAAAAATATTTTTAAGAGTTTGTTTGGTTTTATTTGTAGAGAAGCGTTTCAGTCAGCCTGTCTTCAAACTCCAGGGCATTCAGATAAGCAAGAAACTAACTAGGAAAAGAGTTTTAAAAGCAAATACCAGATTTGTAACTTCAAAAACATATTTCCTTTCAGAGTCCTAACAGCCTTGAACTGAGCCCTAAAGGAGGTTCATATTCCCACTGGTTAGAAGAATAGCAAAGCACTTGCTCCCACCATGAACAGTTTGGGAACCAGGAATGCTCCCCATTATCTGTCACCAAAACCTCACCTGAGGGTCAGGTTTTGAACTGCACAGGTCCAGTCTTGACAAAATAACTAACGTGTCCAGGAGCACAAATGATCTAGCTTCTACCAGCAAATCTACTAATTAAAAAAATATAAAATCTATAAATATCTTATTTTACCATCATGCAATAACTGCTTACGCCATTAAACAAAACATACAAAGTCCTGCAAACACAAGCAGCAGGAGAGCAGTGCAGGAGGCTGGACTCTGCATCTCTGATCCACGTCATGACTATGGCAGACAGGAGAGCACCCTGGAACAACCCAATCCCAGGGCAGGGCAGGAGGGGAGGAGAAAGGATAACTCAAGTGTGTGCTGCCAGTGAGGCCTGGCAGTTGCTCTCAATTAACCTCATCTTTCCAAGAGCTTAGGCATGGCACCTCTGAAGACGTGCCCTTTGCGACTAGGTGAAAGTGAGGACAAAACAAATGTGAGGACAAAACCAAAGTGGGTACGCGTTTTTAAAGTAGTATTGTTCCCAGATATTTAGCAACCCTCTTTCTTTTTCATTAGATGTACCTTTACCCTTGGCTGCCTGTGTGTGTTTACAAGCTTGCCTTTCACATTTTCTGTAATGGTCATTACAGTCAAATAACTACCAGGTTCTTTCTTATTCACTGCCTCCCTTGTGAGCCAAAACAGTTTTAACCATTTCCCTAACTGGAGACAAACTTAGACTTGGTATTGCTGAGAGTCACCTAGGTGCAGCACACACATCTGAGCAGGTCACTGACTTCTGACACGGTGTTTGTCCTTCTGCTTCCTATCTCACTCTCCATCCCTCCTACTTGAAAGTAAGCAGGTTGGAGCTTTGAATATGCCTCTGTGTGTGTAGGCTCCCTACCTCAGGAAGCAGCATCAGTTTCAGCTGAGGTTTCAAGGCACTATACTGTGAATAAGAGTAAGTTGAAAATGCACTGTGCTGTTCTACCATTAGGAGTGATTTCATCCTCAGACACAAAAAAAAAACCCAACCCAAACCCTGTGGCAGAATATAACATTGTGAAATCAAGGCAGGCTTTGGCTTTAAGTTTGTGTCCTAGCATGGGTGTCGCTGCACAGTCAGCATTCAAACCCAGGAGCTGTTGGTCTCACAACAAATACAGAAAATGACGCTGAAGTGTCTTCAGAAAAATTAGTCATCCTGAACACTTGCAGTGCTGGTTTGATTTTGCTCTACTTTTCCCTAAAGGAGAAAAAAAAGGGAGAGGGAAGGGTGATAGAGCCTAAACCTCTGCAAAGTTTTCAAGAAAACTATCACAGAATTAGCTGAGGTGTTGTTTGCAAAAGGGCTGAAGTAACTGCTTGGGTTATAGGGCACTGTATCATCTGTCTGTCAGGTTTGGACCAGAACTGCCTTCAGTCAGTTTGGTGTCTACCCTCCATAAGCACTTTTATATATCTCTTAAAGCACCAACTGCCTCACAGGATTTACTGTGAGGATTTTCCTCTGCTTAAAATCCATTAAATACTTTTTCAGACACTACTGTTATTTCCTGTACTACTAAAACACACAAGTATCTTAGAGCACTTAAAAGTAGATTAATTGGTCAGGCCTGGTTAATTTATGAATAATAATCATGGGTTTGGTCTCTGGACGAAAGACTCATTTTCATTTTTGTCATCTGCTGGACATCATTTGTTTGACTTGGCTATAATGTGGCAGAAGTGTGACTCATACCCTGAGAGCCAGAGTCTCCATAGAGTTAAGTATCCTCATTCTCTCTCAATTTCTGAAAAAGAATTATTGCCTTGTGACCGTGTTTCTCACTGCCTTGTTCAATATGTTTATTTCTTTATTGGTAGTAGTATCTTGGTAAGGTATATAGATTGTAAGGAAAGATACAGACCTCAGCAGCAAAGTCCCTGCTCACATTAAGACAGGCCTGGACTAAAAGAGTTTTTAATCTAAACAGGCAAAGGAAAGACAGAGGAAGAGAGACACAAAAGGTTGCTGGCCATGTGGTTATAAACTATTAAAGCTGTTGCTACAGGAATGATGGATTCATCTTCATCTGCATGCATGTGCTCTTGCTGGAGTTTCCCCTTCATAAAAAAAAATAAAAATAAAAATAATTTTTAAAAACCCTAATGCCTCTATCCTGTATTGCCATCACATATTGCCATATTGCCATCACATCTTTTTAGGTGCTTCTTGAACTACAGCACAACACTAGGTGACCACCGCAAAAAGAAATTCACTTGCTGTCGTTGTACGGAAAGTGAAAGGGGAGATGACTTACTGAGCTAAAATTATGTGTCATCACCAAATAATGTCTCAAGGGGTGGGGAAAGAATTAGACCTGGTTTAGTACTTCTCTGTACTGCTTGGTTGTGGTTCTCCAGCACCTCACAAGGGGCACACTGACTGCAGTTCTCCCAGCAGTTTGGCATTCATAATGCCAAATTTGAGAAATGCATTGGCATGGTTCTGCTGTATACAGTAAATAACTGATTTCAAACATTGTGCAGCTTGAACTTACGACATCAGGAACATAATTAGAATTACAGAGTCTATCTGTACTTTCTCCAACATGAAATAATAGACAGTATTATCTTTAAGGTAAAATTTTTACAGGAAAAATATTAGGGTTATTTAAATAGTTCTTTTGGGGGACAGGTTGTGGTTGGGGTTTTTTTATTTGTTTTGGTTTTTTAAGTGTATTAACTTGGAGATGATAGATAACATCCAAAAAACATTCCTGGTTCACACACTTCCTGTAAACTTGAGCAAACACGGCAATTTTCAGGCCAGGCCAATTTTTTTACTCAATTATATTTGGCTTAAAGTAGAGTTTATAATGAATCCTGGCAACACTTTAACTAAAGAGAGACTATCATCTCCCATGTATAAGTAAGACTGTTTTAAATGTGAGTCATCTGAAAATCACCATCCTTGAAATGGGTTGACGTTTCAAAATGAACTTAATGACATTTTAAGGAACCCAATTTGTATTTTAAAGTAAGCCCAAGATATTCTAAAAATTCAACTGTTACTGAAGTCTCACATAAAATGTAATTTTATTGTACAGCACTGCACTGAAAATTTATGCTTGTTTTTAAATGACACTGCATCTAAATCTTTCCTCAAAATTTCTTTTTTTGCATATGTACGCCATTGGTATGTGCAGTATGTGTGCACACAAAAAATTTTATTGTGCTTCCAGAAAAAGAACTTAAAAAGAGAATGTGACAGATAAAGCAAATGATAGTGCTGTTATTATTTTAGAATTTCTCAAGAGCTTTCTCTCTCTCTTTTTTTTTTTCCACTTCTGTTTTAAATTTTCCAGCTTAAAGTAGAATACAAGCCTACAATGAAGTATAGCCTACAGCTGTACTCAGATGAAGTTTTACCACTTCGGTTTTCATATTTGACAAGTTCTAACTGTAAGTATTATCTGAGTTCACTAAGGGTCATATTCTTAATTTTCTCCTTGAGCAGATCTGCCATTTAACCAGTACCGAGAGGGGCTGAAAATGTTTTCCATTAACTTCCTATCTTCTGGTCTCCTCGCTCCCTCTGGAAGTTCAAAAGAATGGAGTAAAATAAGGGGATGGGTCAAAAGAATGGTATTAATACACACCTGTGGAAGGATGGCTAAGTGAGAAGGGACATGATCTTTTCAGTATGAGCAATCCTGCTTTTAGTGTATCAAGAAGCACAGAGGATACTATAAACTGACCTTGAATAGCAACGGACTACTTAGCAAACAACATAAGAGACAACAACTAAGTCCGGAATGTGCTAACGAACCTCTTCGCGTGAACAGCAACCCTGTACCAATCATATAACTGTCTTAAGCGCGTGAACACATGTAATGAACCAATCATATAGATGTTGCTTCCACGTGCTTTGCTGATTGTCTATATAAACCTGGTAATTGTCTGAAATAAAGGAGAACGATCATACTCGCATTGAGGTTACATCGTTACTCCGGGTCCGAACTCTCCCACTCCGACATCTGGTAGCAGAGGATGGTTACTTCGCCTGCGATTTCCGAGACTGCGGTGAGCAGCAGAGGAGGCTAACGTCGCTCGCAATCTCCGAGACTGCGGTGAGCAGCAGAGGAGGGTGACATCGCTCGCGTTCTCCGTGACTGCGGTAAGCAGCTAGAGGAGGGGAGTGGGAAGTTTCAGCTGAGAGAAGCGCTGCTCGGGTCAAGAAGGCAGAGTAGACGCCGGCGTGAGGTCGCTCCTCACCTCTCAGGATAACGGGCGCTGTTCGGGTCAAAAGGGCAGAGCAGACGCTGGTGTGAGGTCGTTCCTCACTAGGCGCAGCAATGGAAACGGAGGCTGCAGAGGAAACTGCTAGCTGGAATACTCTCTAAGAGAGGGATAGAGGCACCAGCGAAGCAATTGTGTAAATTAATTACACTGGGACAGCACTGGGGTCATTTTACTGACACCCATCTGTTATTTTCCGTATCGGAATGGCGGGACTTTGGAGGGACAATGTGGCATAAAACAATTGAGGGAGATGAAAAAGATGAAAAGGAGATAAAGGTGGTTCGTATACTTTGGAACACCGTGTTAGAGACTTTAAAAGCGATGAAAGCAGAAAGAGAAGTGGCATGCGCTGCTGCTCAAATGCTGGGTCCAGGAAAAGTTATTGAAAAACCTCAAAGTAAACCAAGACCTATCACGTGCTTCTTCGGACTGCCTGCCGTAAGAGGCATGTCTGGGACTATTTGTAAAAACGTAAGTGAACTGCGGGAAAAGGAAAGTCTTAACTCGCCGGGAGAAGTGGAGGGTGTGCCGCCGACCCCGGTGCGGGCACCCGGGGGAGCGGAAGTTTCTCTTAGCAGAGCCGGAATAGGATCTGAGGCAGAGGCGGAAGTGTCTCCACCAGAAACTCCAAAAGGGGCGGGAGCAACGTCAGTTGCTGACCTCATTGACTTAGGCGGAGCGCCCTGCCGACCTTCCCCTGCAACGGGAAGAAGGGAGGCGCCGTCAGCACCCTCAGCTCCTTCATCTCCGCTGTATCCACCGCTGCCTTCCTCGGGGGAGTCATCAGGGACCGTAACCCAACCTTCCGAGAAAGAACAGCAACAGCCCCCAGATGTTACTACAGAGATGTTACAAACGGTTCTAAAACGATTTGAGAAATTGGAAACACAAACAACTACGAAAGAAGAAAGCGTACCTTCATGTTTAATGAAACCATCAGCACATCCTAGAATCACGCGCTGGAGTGGTAGACACATCCTAGAATCACGCGCTGGAGTGGTATTATTAGGGATGCGATTTTAGAAGGACAATGGAAACCCGTTGGGGGGGGGGAGGGGGGGAAAAAGAAAAAAGAAAAAAAAAGAAAAAAGAAAAAAAAAGGAAAAAAAAAGAAAAAAAAGGAAAACAAAACAAAACAAAAAAAACCCAGGGAGTCCTGCAACATTGGCATTCCCGGTCATACAAGAGAACAATCAAGGAAAATGGGAACCTCACAACTGGAAAATTTTCATCATGGTCTTTCCACCAAATTTTGCAATTACCAATCTCCTTAATCATATGTAACGGGAAAGACTCACCATATGCAGTCATCTGTCAGTGGCAAAACAAGAAAGGGGAGTCTACCTCTCCTCTCCCATTGGATGCCACTGCCAAATCCACTGCCAAATGCAAAAGTCCATGAGATATGTTTAATGTGTTAGAATGGGTGTTTTTAAGTGTGCAACCAAAAACGAGTATCCAAACGCGAACTGAGGCAATAGGAGAATTAATACGTAAAGGAAGGTCGCGAATTATAGAGATCAGTGGTCAGGAGCCAGAGAATATCAGTATACCTGTTAACGCCATAGATATAGAATGGTGGCTCCATAATGCTGTTGCCACACAGAACGCCTTATTAGGCTATAATGGCAGAATACACTCGCAGCAGCCTCAAGGAAAATTATGGCAAGTATTAAAACGGAATCAATGGCTAGAAAAATCCAAAGTAAGTGAAAAACCATTACCAGATGGGGTATCCGTCTACACTGATGCAGGCAAGCGCCTACGGCGCGCAGCTTGCGTCTGGAAAGAAGGTGATCAATGGAAATAACATATTATAGAGGGACAACCTCAAGATTCCCTTCAAACTTTAGAATTAACTGCAGTAGTTTGGGCCTTGACTAATTGGCTAAACACTCCTTTAAATGTAGTAACAGATTCATTGTATGTGGCTGGAATAATGCCACGGTTAGAGGATGCCTTACTAAGGGAAACGACCAACCCTAGATTAGGAAGTCTATTTATCAAGTTACGATCTGTATTAAGTCAACGAACAGCAACCTGTTGTATTATCCATATTCGCAGTCATCAGTTAGATCTTGGACTTGGCCATGGTAATCAACTAGCTGACAGCCTAGTTAGTCCTGCATGCCATGTGCCTCCTGCCTCCTATGGATAAATTTCAACAGGCCAGACAAAGTCACAAAAATTTTCACCAAAACGCAAAAGGTTTAAAAAGGCAATTTAATTTAACAGAAAATGAAGCCCGAAGCATTATTCAGGCCTGCCCAAAATGCGGAAATCACGGGCCAGGTATAGGAGTAGGAGTAAATCCAAAAGGACTAAAAGCATTAGAATTATGGCAAATGGATGTTACCCATGTTCCAGAATTTGGTAGGTTGAAATATGTACATGTAACAATTGACACCTTTTCGAAAATGATATGGGCAACTGCGTTGCCTGGAGAAAAGGCACATCATGTATGTAAACATTTGCTTGCTTGCTTCGCTGTATTAGGCATACCAGAGCGCATTAAGACTGATAATGGTCCTGCCTATGTTAGTCAAAAGGTGAGAGCATTCTTATCGCGATGGGTGGTCTGATGTGATTTAGGGGGTAGCTAGAAGAACAGTTATAAAATAAGGGGGGCTCTGGGATAATTTCTTTACAGACAATTCGGCCTTGGGAGAACAGATGCACGGAACTAGGAAGATAGGAAGAAACAGAAGAATGGCAACAATAGTCTTGAAGGACAACATCTACGTGATCCTAGGACTGAGTTTGCGCAGAAGCAAAGGTCAATCAGCGAACACAGTGAGGAAGACTACGAGCCTTCATCTGAAGACCCCCAAAGACCACCACAAGAGATGACTGCGCATGCGAATCAGATATTTACATATATTAATAAGTTCCTGGAAATCTCATGTTTATGTAAATGAATTCTCGGAAATCCTATGAATATGCATGATTGTATAGTATATATTCTCTAAAAGTTCAGTAATTCGTTGGAGCACTTATGGTGGAGAATCCCCAGTGCTGCCCAGCGCTGCAATAAAGAATACCTGCTTAATAGTAACTTCATTGCTATTGAGTTTCATTTCAGGGACTCTCTGAGTACTCCATTTCTCCCTTGGGGAGATTCGGACTGTGAGGAGAAGCATCCGTGGATTTTTTGTATCAGTTTTGGCACCCCAGATGGGACCCTCTCTGTTCGGCTGCAGGACCCGTTGAGAACAGGACTCCCTAGGGTACCCCGGAAAATTTCCGGAGGGACTCCTTGCCTCAACCGGATCACTGCGGGAGCAGACAAGGACCATCTTCGGAAAAAGGTATTCTTTCTCAGGAATGTGGTTAGGACCTGTCCCGGTTATATTTAATGGTCGAGGATATATATGTGTTTCCACAGATCGTGGTCCAGTGTGGGTGCCGAGCAAGAGCGTAAAGCCTGTTTTAGCTCATCATGACTCACCCCACGAGCAAAATGGTCAAGCTCCTGATTCTAGAGATGCTATTCCCAATGGTAATGACTCTCTACAGGATTAAACCCAGAGAAAACGTGGGTTACATGGGCAAACAAGACAGGACAACAAGCCTTTTGTCTATCGCTTGCTTCTGCGACAGTCTTTTTGAACATGTTTAATAGGGATACCTGGCTTCAACATAGGGGAATTTCATAGCTTTGCCACGCAAAATTGTAGTTTGTCTATTTCTGTTAGTAATTATAGTGCCACGCTTATTAATAGCCTGAATGTTACCTGATAAGTTTGCTTACTGAAGGAATTCGAATTTTAATCACTCTTTCTATTTTAGGATTATGTTTTTGTGTAGCATTTAGCTGTGTTAAACGAGCTTTGTTAAAAGTGGTAAATCACGCCTGGATTGCTCAAAAACAAGAAGGGGGAATTGTGGAAGGATGGCTAAGTGAGAAGGGACATGATCTTTTCAGTATGAGCAATCCTGCTTTTAGTGTATCAAGAAGCACAAAGGATACTATAAACTGACCTTGAACAGCAACGGACTACTTAGCAAACAACATAAGAGACAACAACTAAGTCCGGAATGTGCTAACGAACCTCTTCGCGTGAACAGCAACCCTGTACCAATCATATAACTGTCTTAAGCGCGTGAACACATGTAATGAACCAATCATATAGATGTTGCTTCCGCGTGCTTTGCTGATTGTCTATATAAACCTGATAATTGTCTGAAATAAAGGAGAACGATCATACTCGCATTGAGGTTACATCGTTACTCCGGGTCCGCTCTTCCCACTCCAACACACACCAAACCTAAAGGTATCTCTGTCACAAGCAGAATAATGCGACGCACTGTGTTCTGCAGAAGCACTAGTATTTATCTTGAAACAGTCTATCCAAACTAACTTCATTTACAATAGTGATAACTTATGAGCAAGAGGAGTTCCACAGAAGAGACAACACAAGATAATTCCAGGAGAATTGGAAGAACAAGAGAAATTAACGATACACAGATTTCTCCTCTTTAAATATGGAAGAAAACATGAAATTTGCCTCTTTCACAAGTACCAAGGGCTCAGGATGAGACTAAGCCAGCGTGGTCAATGCAAGAGAGATGAAGCATGCAGAAAAGGAGTTTATGAGAGAGAGAGCCTCAAAATATGCCTTGGGCACCAACTCTCATCTAATGCAAAAACTGGTGAACCCCATGATATTCAGTGCCCCATGAATATCAGTCTTGCAGGCTACGGTTTCCCAAATGTCACTTTACCACAGGTTTGGAAGGCCTAGAGATGCTGCTGCAAGGGCACTGTCAGCAGACACCTCCCACAGCAGCAGAGGGAATCTTCAGGAAAGATTTTCATCATCATGAAACAAGTGACTGCATCCCCTTCTGCCACATGCTAAGTGACAGACGCATCTTCACATGCAATGCATACAGTCAGTGAATACCTATAATGGTGATAACATAGGAAGAAAACGTTCTCTGAGCACATGCAAAATGTGTACCGTCATGTGCATTTTTCAAAAGTCACATTGCTGTTAATATCCACTTTGGTTTCTTTGAGCAGACTCTTATTGATCTTTAGGACAAATAAAGTATCTACTCACAACACTTAATGGATAGGATGTGTGTGCATGTGGAAAAGTACTTTTAAAAAACTACCATCTATTTTAGAAAGCAAGAAGTGGCAGTAAGCATTCCAAATCATCATGAGTTACAAGAATTTTAATAATGCCACCTTTCAGAAAAAAAAAAAAGTCATATACATACATCCACCCTAAATAAACAAATAACATAGGAAAAAAAAACCCAAACCATACATTTTCCTAATCCTTACATAGTATATTATTTCCATCAGAGCATCCACAAAAGATCTCCTCTAGCATCATAATGAGTTTTATTGCTGAATCTCAATTATCATTATCCCTCACACATCTAGTTATTTCATTTAAGCAAGAGCTAAGTACCTAGAAGCAACTAGACAAAGACACAGCCTAAATTCATTTTGCAGCTTCCAAATCTAATACCCTTATTGAAGAGATGTCTTAATGAAAAGCAATGTGTTTTGCTGGGTAGAGGAGGAAGTCAGTAAAATTTTAAAGTTTATTACTTTGTAAGGCTGTGAGGGACTTTTACATCATTTTACTAATCTAATGTTTAGCTATACAAATAACCACTGAAGCGCTTTTCAAGCAGTCTGACATGCACAGGAAGGTTTTAGTGGAAATGTGAATTGTGGGTATTGAATCACAAGTGAGTGTTTTCCCATAGTAAATCCTGAACCTGGCTTATCTCTGGATTTCCCTGCATCTGTCATAATGGTATCTAGTTTCCAGAATCATGTTCTTTATTTCTGTTATTAATTTCTTTGTCTAGATATACAACAGCATGAGCAAGTACTCATCTAGCCATCTGAATATTTTCACAACAGTAACATTAAGGCAGGTTTTATGCAACCGTATGTAAAAAGTTTTTCAATATTGTATTAAATTACCTTTCTGATTTTAAGTCACATTCCGGTACCTGACTCCTTCCCACATGCCCAAGAAAAAAATCCCCAAAGGTCACTAAAGCCTGCATATCCTGGAATATTCTTTCATAATCAGGACATTGTCTCCAACCATGTATCGGTCATTTCTGTTTTGCAGATTTGGAAAAGGTTAAACCACCAAATAAAGAAGCTGAGGTTAAAAGTGGATTTCTCTAAACAGTCATATTTTTGTGCTGAAATGAAACTAAAGGCTCGCAGAAGAAAACTTCAAGTTTAAGACACAATAGATCATCTTAATAGCGGATAAAGCATATTTGTACTGCCTACATAGTATTTCTCCTGTATATAAACTCCTAGTCTGTCAGGAGAAGCAAAGAAAGCAGCAAAACCTCAAACCAGCTTTTGTGCATAATGAACCTCTATATATCTCTTGTTGATTTAAGCGTACAGTACCATAAATTACCCCATATGGCGTGCAAACTGCTTCTGATGCTGATGAGCACCAGTAGTAGTAAAAAAAAAGGACTCCGTTTTAGAGGCTATTCTTTCCAATCATTATCTTCCTGCAACAGTCAAGCATATGGCTGTATGTAGTAAGAAGTGGCTTCCCTGGTGCCCACTGATGCTTATGTATTTGGCTCAAGATTTAGGCTAAGCATTAGGGGCATTCAATTCTAAGGAAAAGGTTGCACATTTGATAATGTTAATGACTGTTTTCAAAGTTCCCAAAGAAAGCAAACAATTTCAAATTGTGTTGCACACCACTTGGTTTCAGGTCCAGATCGTTGCTGTTTCTAAGTATCAGTGGAGGCCAATTACAGCTTGGCTGACCTACTACAGGAAAACGTCTAGCCAAAACTGATCCCATCCTTGCAAAATGGAGATTTTGCTTTTAGGAATATATCATATCCTAAATTCTCTTTGTTATGTATCTGAATGCAGAGATAGCTTGCCTATGAACAGTCAAGCCAAGTATTTTCCAGGCAGTACAACAAAAGATCTTATCGAATAAGACCTTCTGATGCTCTCAATAAAAGGAAATGGAACAACCTTGACTCCTAGCTTTTATGCGAATGTATGAAGACCGATTATCATCAACCTCCTACCCATGAACTGCCCAAACTGCTTAATTGCTGCCTGGGTCAGATGTCGTATAACTGCAGAGATGTTTAGGAAACACAGGAGTAAAGAAATTGATGAAAACGTTCACCCAGATACTACCGGTAGTAAGGTATTTCTGAAAAGAACAAGTATTTTAGATAGTTGCAAGCGACTGTGGCTTACACCACTGCCACACAGGAATAAGAATTATCTGTCCACTGTTCAATATCAGTAATTCTAAATTTCCTATCCATCTAATTAAACTTTATTTCAGCAGTCAAGCAAACCCAAACACCACTCCTCTGCACCCCCCCCAAAAAAAAAACCCAAAACAAAACAAAAAAAAAAACAAACAGAAAGAAAAGAAAAAGGGAAAGGGATACAGTTTTAGAATGATAAAACAGGATTTTAAAGTCTTGCTGATGCTTCCAGCTATTTACTGTCTGGCTCATTTTATTAATGTGAGGTTTCCACCAGGAATTACTTGTTTTCATAAGATTATTATTGCATTAATGTCAGGATCTGGCAAGTGAAAAAAAACACAAAAGCCAAAGACAGTAATAAATCAGTCAGTCTTTGGCTTGTCCTATATCCCAATCAGTCTTTTATGATATTAGATATATTTTAAATGTGGATTTCAATACTTTGCCTTGACCTTGTAACTGTTCTACACTTAATGGTTTAAAACATAGACTGCCATTATCAGGTTACAGTTCCTTTGCTGATGCAACGGTCTTCCCAAAACTACTTCCAGTAATAACATTTCTATTTGGCTTACCCTGATCTAGCCCTTTAGCATAATTACTTCTTATCATCAAGCCAATCAAACACTCAAAATTAACAGCTGATTTGCACATTTTACAGACAAACCAGATGAACTGAAATTCTGATTTTGGTAGCTTGTATTCTTCCCACTGCAGAAGTGAAGGCAGGGGGTGGCCAGGGGATAGCACAAAGGAATGCAAAGTTGTCCATGTTGGCCGATAATTTTTAAGAGAACTCTTGAAACTGCTTTCACTGCTTTCACCCACCTTTAAACATAGGTTAGAATAGACTATGCACAAAAAATCACACATTTCTACATTTTAAGCAGTCTCTTCTGACCTTTTAACAGATTCCTAGGTATATTTTCAGTACCTGTCCATTTGAATAGCAAGTGAATATTCTGTCATTCTGAATACTTTACTTGCTCCACAAAGGGTTCACTCTTCCTCAGTGATGAGCAAATACTCATAAGAGCTCTATCTACCCAGAAAAGCTGGAAAAAAAAAAAAATCAACCTAAAATCAAAGGAGTTATAGCACCTATAACTTCTGTATGGGCACGGTTAACTAATTTGAAAATGTCTTGTTGCAGCTTAGCAGAAAAGAGTTCCCAATCCGTTCAGAGCAATCCAAAATAAACCTCTCAGATATGAAATCAGAGTGTTCACATGGGGATTTACAGATTTAAATCACAAAACAAGATCTTTGTTTTGGAGTTGCTTTGGAGCCAAGCTACAGTTTGGGGGTTGAAGCAGGGATTCAAGTCAGTGACTTCATAGTTGAGAGTCTAAGGGTTGGACTCATCAGTGGTGAGTTTCTTGTAAAACTAAATATCATAAACTAAACTAATGTATTATTAAAGGCAATCAGGAGAAAGGTCTTCTTAATGTAAGTGAAACCGTCTTATTAATACAAATCCCAGTGCTGTGCATGCTAGCTTGCTCAGTATCTCAGACTTTTATGAAGATCTTACAAAGCCTCCTGATACCGAGCTAAGTTTCCCCCAGCTGAAATGCAATTGCCTCTGGGCCGGAATATAACAGTTATCTTGCAAATCAAAGCAACACTACACAGTGGTTTATGTCAGAGTTAGAGAATGCCAGATCAACTGAACCTCACTGAGGAAACTCTACAGCCAATAAAGTAAATATAAACATATCTAGAGTGCTCTATAAATGATAAGTTTAAGAACATGTAAATATTCCATTAATTGCTAAGTTGCCAATAGGTAACATTAAAAAACAAATGCTATGTATCAACAGATTGCTCAGACCTCTTGTTCTTGAGTCCTTGTGGTTTCCTCTTTGTAGTTCTTCAAGATTTTAGTTGTAATTATCAAACTTGAAATCTGACCAATAAATTTAATTAGGGAAAAAAGGGCTAATGGCCGTACTTTCAAGAGAATTGCCCACAGATTTTTAATATGTCAGGAACCTGGTGTAACTTTTATTCTAAATTTGCCTCCTTACTAAGATACTATTCAAGGACCATGGAAGACAGTTGATAGACCGAAATTTTGCCTTTAAAACTAACTGGCCTCTAACTTTCTCTCCACTCTTCTATTTCCAGCCCCCACACAAAAAAAATCATATTTCAAAATGATTCTGAGATAACATTGTAAGATGTGCAGTAGCTGAAGCACAGTATCTCTGACCTATCCACCGCTCAGCTTTTCTGCCCCTTTGATCTCCAGGTCCAGACCACTACTTCCAAGCAAAGACTGCTGTGAAAACAACTGCACTCCTTCAGTAAGGAACAGACACGTAAGGTCTGTATCTCTTCTCCATGGCAATTAAGTTTTCCTTTTAAAATTAATTTAAACATTTATTGGTCTAAGCTGCCAGTTTAATTAAACATTTTTTGTTACAACTCCAAGAATTGGAATTCTGGGGCTCCAGAATGCCTATGCCAAAATCCATTCAGCCAAAGCACATTTTTTTGTTCATTGCCAGCTGAGTATATAGAATTTGGCTCTGAAAAATAGGCCAGGACCTGTAACACTGCACCACATGCATATGAAATGCCTGAAGGTGCCAGCAATATGTACTGCACACAGCTTGACTTTACAAAATGCATATGTTCAAATCACCAGGTCAAGACTTGGAGTAAACTCCCCAAAATTAAGCCAGAAAGCGATTCTGTTCTGTTGTGGTTACTGTATCTGCTTCTATCCTAGCAACATTAGGGTGCACTGAGCATTCCCACAATTGCAGACAAGGTTGATGCCTGTTTGTATGTACATAAATAAGTGCTCATTCTTACCAGTCCACCTACATGGTTAAATCAGACACATTTCATCAGTCTGCTTTTCATGCTAGATTGCACCATGCACCTCAGACTGTTCAAACTGGCTGTCACAGAGAAAGAGAAGGAAATTTATTGATTCATCAGGATCTCTCTCCATGCCAGTGTTTACAAGTGATAAATGCAGATGTATGTAAGCAATGCAGTTTATTAAAACACCTGATTAACAGAAAAAAATAGTGCGGTTAATTGTATTTTCTACTCTGCCAATATTCAAATTCTGAAAAAAGGTGGGTGAGACAAATGAGACCCTTTTGTCTATGTCTGAAAGTTCATCAGCCCAGAGTACCATGGTGAAAAAAGGAACAGATTAATAACACGGAAAAAGATCATAATATTGGGAAGAGTTTTAGAAAAAGGGATCACCCCCCACCCTCAACCCATCAATGACTGCCAAGACTTAGACATGGTCCAAGTGGCGAGCTCTCCAGGGTGGAGAGCTGCCCACCAAGAACACTGAGCACCATAGTCTCAGTCATCATTTTAAGTATCATCTTTTTTGCTTTGAACAAGACTCATGGGATTAACTACACAGAATAATAATAAAGACAAGTCAATTTAAGGTTTATAAATAGCACTTTCCAGTGCTAAAAGACACACGTTTAACAATGGAAGGTAAATTAACCTGAATTATTGGATTACAGTCATTTCACTCACCAGACTGTGCGTACCCTGGAGGTATATTTATGCTGTACACACTGGTTATCCTTAACGTACCACTCACCAGCTGGCCCAGAGGAGCCAGACTCAAGCTCCAGGAGACTAGCTACAAACGTCTATGCAAGGGTCACATTTGCAACTCCACTCCCACATTAGGCACTTCAACCTCTATCCCTTTGGGATACTATGGGGAGGACAGAGTGGATTCCCTTCTACTACCTCTCCATTTACACAATTCTGCCCATAGTAAACTGTTCTGTAGAGATAGATTAAGCCTCCTAGCAGCCCTTCACCCTCTCATGCTCCAGTAGCTGCGTCTGCAGTGCAAGGCAGGTGCCGTCCTTGTCGCTCCGCACAGATTTCCTTTGAAAAAGAAACCCACAGCACGTGAGCATGGGAGAGGAGAAAGAAGCTGTGATGGACTTCAATAGATTTCCCAGGCTGGATGACTGGGGGTGAGGCTGGGGGGTACATCATGAAGCCTATTTTCCCACAGTGCAGACACAACCAGTGTTCAGCTTGATGTAAGACAGATTTCAGCTCTTCTAGATATTGATCCTCATCAAGCACACATGCTTACACTGCTTTTCTCATAAATTACATCAGCTTTCGTTTCACCTGTGAGACACAAAGTAAGCTTTCTTCCATCAAGGACTAAAAATATATAGAAGAAATGTACACCACAGTCTACACATAATATAAGGCCAACATTGACCCATCCATGCAGAGCTCCGCTAGAGTAGTAGTGCTGGTTAAAATATTTCTGCCCATGCTTGTTCTCCAATAAATCTTTCATACGGAGATGAAAACTTATCATGGAAAGTGTCGGCTTTCTTCAGGACATTTTTCACTGGAAAGCCAAAATCCCATTGTTTTCACCCTGAATGTCAAATCCTCACTTTTTGGCCAAAAAAGTTAAAGCCTTACTAAAAACTTTGGTAATAGAAACCTGACAAGTTTTCTATGTATTGCTTTTTATCACAAAATGACAGGTTTTCTACAAAGACTATTCTGATCAGGGTGATGTTAGGAACACTCCATAAAAGAGATGTCATGCATGCACGTAAATAATTATTTAGCAGACATTGAAGCAATCAATAGATTTGTTCACCAGTTTTGTCGGTTCAGTGAAATTTGTTGTGCCCAGTAAATGGTCTCCTAAGAGCAGTACTTTATATGCCACGTTCAACAGATGCGGAAGCATGTGATGGACATCAGGCCTAACATATTTTTAAATAAGCGACTAGAGAATCATCTAGATGCTCTACTTCACTTGTTTTGTCAGATAATCCACTGCTGTATAGCAAAGGGTAGTGTTTGTGCACCGAGCCCTCATTTTTACTACATAGTCCCTAATCCCAAAGCACTTTCCTGAGCTGCAACACCTGGCATATTGTTTGAGAAAACACATATATCATGGAATAAAACATTGGAACATCAAACTGCCCCATTTAACAGACAGATTTTTCCACAGAGACAATATGTAACATCAATCTAGACCTGTATAAGAGAGATCCATGTTAATTAACAGCCCTTGACAAAGAACATCATTTTTCACATCCAGATTTGCAAAATGGCAATTATCTTTTCTCGTGGTTTAGACTGCGAGCACATGCAGCCTCAGACTATGGAGAAAAAAAAAAAAAAAAACAACACACTCTCCCATAGTGCCAGAGTCTGCAAGCTCTCCAGTGAACTGATTTTTTTTGCCCATTGTTTGTTATTTTTTATGAGGAGAACCAGAGGAAATAACCAAATAATTTTAGAGAGACTGCCTGTTTACACCCAGTTGACTTTACGCTCACCTGCTCTGATCCTTCTTTGGCTCCCTGACGTCAGGACCACATTCACACACAGATGAAACCCAGACAGTGGTTAGTGGTGTGAGACCAGTCTCTAAACTTGGGCACCTAAATTAGCAGGTCTGAACGTGGCTATGTGAAATTAAATTTCCCAATAACATTTATCAAGTAGATAAGAATTATAAGCTCACAGGTGAAGAAGCTGGACACACAGCACAAATGCCTTTCCTGTGAGCACAGTATAGGCCAAGACTAAGGGAAACTTCTAGCCCCGTATCCAAAATTCATTTCTTACTCACCATCAACACACCAGAAACAAAATGATCGTGGTTCCAGGTTATTTACAGTAGCAGAATACATTTTGGTTAAAGAGGATAAACATGGTTTATGTCAAACAGTGAAGCAAGTGCCAAACAGCTGTAAAATATATACTATGAATTTCACTAAAAAGCTAACTTCCACTTAAATATTTTGTTTGATTTCACTATAAAGAAATTCACCACTGAAATAATTTGAGAAAAAAAAACCAAAAAACTACTCAGGTCAGCAGCAAGATAAGAACTCACTTGAGAATTAAGTTATCTCAATGTAACAGACAAAAGAGAGTCACTGTCAGTCAATATACAAAATAAGTGGATAGTAAAATGAGATAACTAGTGATGGCATTCAAAATGCTCAAAAACGTAATTACTCAGTTAGGAAGATGGAATAGATTCAGTGGTCTCTCAAAGCTGTGTAGCATCCTTCCTGTCCTCAAGGATTAATTTAATAGCTAAGTTTAATACCACTTCTCAGGGTTTTTTGGTATAAAAACTCTACTCTGTCTGAAGGTTATTAAATTCCTAATGATATACTTACAACTACCTCTAGGGGTTTTATTTAAGAGATGTCAATAAGTAGGGCCCAGAACATTCAAGTCAAGCAACTGAATGAGGATGTGAACAAGCTACTGAGCAAATCAGTTTTGAATATCCTGACTGAAACCCACAGTGCTTCAAACAACAGAAACTATGATACAGACAGAGGCAGAGACAGAGCCTGAACACTGTGTTAGGGAGTCTCTCAAAGTTCCTTCTGCGATAAGTCAATAACACATCCCTTTGCAGCGTTGTTAGCAGCCCCTCTAACGCACAAAGAAAGGTGAATTTCTGATATATGAACAGAGATAACGGCCTATCCTTGCCTCTGCATTATCTGATGCTGTACAAAAATAAGAGGAGTACAGAGAGTAAGGGAGAGAACAGAGAAGGGAACTGCCCCAAGCACCAAACTCCCTGCCTACAGCTCTACGTGAATGTGTGCAGATGAAACAACTCTAACCACGACATCTAATTCTGGTGTATTAAAGAAATACATACAATCATAACTTGGCACACAAATCCCATGGTTTCTAAGCCTTAGATGCCTTTTTAAAAAAAGTCACCTGCTTCACAGAATTGGGGGCTGTGTCATTAATGAAGATATACATAATAGTGACTTTATTCAGGAGTGAGCACAATTCTGAGGTCCTTGCTTCTCGTTTTAGAAAGGCTTTACCACACCGTCTGCTACTGACTCATGGACAAAACAAATGTGGCATTAATGCCAGCTGCAGACTGGCTAAGCCTACTCCTTTCCCCAGGAACTGCAAGTTTCTGTCCCTTTCTGAGTCTGGAAAGAAATTACAGCAGCTTCTGTGTTTTCTTGATCTAGACCCAAGCCAGAGTACAGAGAATTTCTTATGAAATGAAATGACAAAGAAATATCACCAGCATTGAAACATTCCACAGAAAAACAAAGTGAAGAACCTAGGAGATGGTACTGCGTGATACAGGGTCAGAGCCTCTACAAGTATAAATCAACAAAACTGTTTGGGCCATAATGCCTTACCAAAAATTCCCCCGTTTTGTTATCGTAAAGTGCATTTTTTTCAGGCGTTTCTATTTCAACTTGATATTTATCATGTGCCTGATGCTGTACTAACTGAAGGCTATGGCAATGCTTTCACTGAATTTGAAAAAACGTATCGAGCCTCTGAACACTTCTTAGGAATCTTTTCAGCCTTTTTCTGATTGTTCTTGGAGGTCAGGAAAAACAGCTAATAAATCAGATTTATAGATTTAAAAAAAAAAATTAAAAATCCTTGAAGTTCCAGAAGAGAGCTTTAAAATGTCAGGACTATTTCTTCTATGGAAAGCAACTCATGAGTCTAAAGCAGTCAGTCTTCCCTACTTTCATACTTCAGTGCTATGAGAGTGATCAAATTCAAGGCAATACCAACAAGCTAACCTTCATCCCCAGCATGTTACAATTTATCATCATGAAAGAACATGTGAAATTACAGATAGCTTCAAAATATAGAATGGGGGAGACTATTTATTGACTCCCCAGTAGCAGGGATATAGTAAAGAATGCATACAAATAAGAAAATTTCCCATGTTTCCTGACCAATCACCTACAAATACAAAAGTGTTTGGGTAAACTCCCAGGGTCGTGTTTATGTTAGTGAATGTTGGCAGCTATATATCACTATGTTTATCTGTGGGACAAATTGTTACTATGCTACAGTTTTTGACAACATGGCTGCACTTGCTTGTTAGGAGCAGTCCACAACAAATATCTGACTCATAGAGGCCAACACCGGTGTTTATATTACTTTATTTGTATCAACCCAAATGTCAAAATAAGTATAATTTACTGAAACCAGACTCAGTCCCAAATTATACACCACAGAAGACACAGACACCAAATTCCCATAATGAAATACTTTCATGGTGCTTTTATAGCCTGAGGAAATTTTTACAATCAAAAAAAAAAAAAAAAAGAAGGTGTTCACATAAAAATCTCTTCAAACCAGATATTTTGCTTGCGGTAATTAGTAAACCAGAAAAGGAAGAAAGCTCTGTGACCCCACTGCCTTTTGCCACAGACCACCACGTGTCCATGGAAGGTTTCTGTAACCTGATGATCTGCCCCACAGCACACAAAAGGCTGTGGAGCTGGGTGAGACAAATTACCGTTAAATGGCTCTGCAGTTATTACTGCAGTAACAATTACTGCAGCACCAGAGGCATCAAAGGCCAAGGCAAAATCTCAGAAACTGTGCCCTCCTAAAGGTAAGTGGTTTCTAGCAGGGAGCAACAGGGGAATACCTGATGTCCTAAGACCATTTTCTTACCACCTTGCCACCCTTCTTCCATCGCAGCCCTACAGGCTCTCTCCCTCCCTAGGCTGCAGCACAGAGATCTTCTCAGATCATGCACTGCACGGACAGTGGACCACAAAGCAACGGACGTGACTTGTTCTCCCCTACTGAGAAGCACTGTTCTTTCTGGACGGCAATGCTTCAAAAAAATACCCAGGCTTCGTAACACGAAGCACTCTGCTTGAAGTTACTTGCCTAACCCACGTCACAAGAAATACTTTTGTAATGAATGTTGCTGTGAAAGAGGCTCTGAGGGAATTTGTTGTTTTATTCAGCACTTCCTTTAAGTTTACCTTGCAAACAGAGGCAAATTGTTTCTTTTTTTCTTAGCAGAGAAGCTGTTAATATTAAAAACAAATCTGAATCTCCTGCTGAGACTAGTTTTTATTTTCTTTTTTTTTTTTAAAACAGGAGCATCTTGTGAACCAAGACAAACATGCAAGGCTTGGTTTGTGACCAGCAAAAACACATATTCTAAACATCAGTGGACTGCAAGAAACCCTAACTTTTGCTACTGGTCTCAAAGTATTTGCACAGGACTTCAGCTTGATTCTGTTATATTTTTTACCTAGAATCAGAGACTAAAACTGACCAACACAAACCTCCCAATTAGAAGATCCACTGTAAAAAATGCAAAGCCACACAACCCAAGGAACAAAAACAGCCCCTGCAAGAGAAATTCAACGCACTTTCTGTATTCTCTTCTCTTATATGTGGCTGCACATCTGTGATTTTAAGTGGAAGAACTTTTCAGAGTGGGATGACTTTAGGGAAAATCCATGTATCTTGAAGAATTTGGAAAGAAAAAGAATGTGGATTATTCTCAGGAATTAGTTTATTAGGAAAAAAAAAAATATCACACAAACACATGATAAGTGAAGTTCTTCTGGCAGGAGAACCTCAAACCCACGAAATCTTCCTTTTAGACAAAGATTGATAGTTTGTTCAGCAAAGCATCTGCACACAATGAAACACTGTCTTAGTGGCTTCACTTCAGAACAACCATCTGAAATCAGACTCCTTGATTCCCTGGCCATGCTAAATTAGCTCATCTGCAGTCCTGCCGCACAGTCAGGACAAGGACAATCTTTGTCAGAGAGCAAAGTTCTTCCTCACGTGGATCTTAACTGTTGGGGAGCTGTTCATGTTTTCCTAATGTAACAGAACAACTAGTTTCTGCAAACTTCATTTACACAAACACCATATGTAATAATATGCCTATTGTTTTCTATATTTATACAAAGGATACAGAAACTGAAGTTACAGGAGAATGTCTACATCTCTATCTACATAACAACCACTTCTGGGTATATTAAGGCACTACTGATGTACTGCAACCATGCAGATGGGCCAATAAAGATGTCTTGTGCCTATGGCACAAGATGCACACAACATAAAAGCACAAACATACATCATCTTTAAATATCCAGTTGGAATCATCTAAGCAACAAAAAGCATCCCCTCTAAGTGATGAATTTTATCATCTCATCAATTTCTAGTTAGTAAACTGTGGCAGAAAGTATATTGGCCTATGAGACCACATAGCAACTTACACATTGCCGTCATAACTCTATTATAAGTAATATTGAGCTACAATAGCTTAGAGGTTTTTTCCAACCTAAAATATATATGACAAACCCAGAGAAAAAACATAGGGCTAAGTGCAAGTATAATTGTCATGGTGGTGGTACAGGCTGCACTACACGCTCTATAACGGTCTAATATATACAATGTCTTTTGGATAAGAGCAGATGAAACAGCCACAGCAAAACAAAACACTACTAAGGCCTGCTTAAGATGAGGAGCTGGAGAGCATATCATAGCGAGAACATTTCTACAAGTACAAAGCAATTGAGTGTAGTGAGTACGCAGGGGATTCACTCCATTGAGAGATCCTCTGCTCTCCCAGCTTTGCAGTGCATGGTTTTCCCCTTGGCTCCCGTGCAACATGTGGCAAATTGCAACCCCTCCCTGCGTTGGAGAGTGTCTGTACTGCAGAGGACAGCAGAGCATAAAGACATTTAAGCTAAATTTCAGAGAGGAGCAGTAAAAGTTGCAGCAGCAGAGAGTGTAGCAGAGTGACACAGAGTGTGTTTTGCCTGGAGCCAGACTGGCTTTGGGAGCCAAGCTAACCATTTAACCGCTTAACATACCTTTACACTTCAGTGCAGCTCAGCCCGTACTAATTCAATGCTCTGATAGCATAATACTACAGCTCGCAAGACTTAAAATTATAAAAGAAAATAGCCAAGGTCTGAGAAAACTGAACGAGAGGTGATTTTTCTGCTTGCCAGTATATGCATGCACCTCAAATTTTTTTCAGATGCCAGTATCTGCATCCAAAAAAAAGAAAAAAGTTAATAAACTCTGGTTTCCACTTAAAAGCAAATACTTCTATTATGGACTAAACTTCTTACTGAAAGCTTCTGTTTATCACTTTCTCTCTGATTATACTGAAGCAGACTGCTAGCTGTAAACAGAAAGCAAAAAATCTAAACTAAATGCAAAGACAGTCACATAACTTTCTCATGGCTAATGTGAAAAATAACATTTAGCACATCACTCCAAACCAAAGCACTTCTAAGAAGATTTGGTTCTGTGTTACAAATGTTCATAATAGGAGGCATTAAGTGGTGTATGATCAGCTTTATATTTACATATCTCTTTGTCATCACAGCCCATCATGTTTGTGAACTGGACTTGCTCTGGTAACAGTAATGGACCAATTCAGTCAGAACATGCTGGTTTTTATAGCGCTGCCCATAAACTGAGGATTCTCCAATTTTATCGTAAAAACAATCTCTACATTATTAATTTATGTATAAGTTATATTGTTATGTTTATACATAATCCTCAAATCCATAGGTTTTGGCATTTTAATTTTTTTTTCTGAAGAAATTTCTTAAAATGTTCCACTTGCCCCTTTTACGCTTTGAATTTGGTAAGGAAAGGTACTGTGCTCAAGAATATTCTACTAGTAATTATGTAAATACAAGTATAGCACCAACTTTCTGGGTAAAAAAGAAAAAAAGAAAAAGAAACCTTCAACACCACCCCCAAAATGTTTGTTATCACTTTTCTTTGCTATTTCTTCACTTTTAAAAGTGTTTCACACCGTAGACCTCTTCAGCCCAATTTCTCTGTTGAAAGATACACACTTAACACAGCAAGGTCACCCCACTAGAGAACTAATAGTTGTATACCACCTACGTTATCAAAGCCAGGCTATACTCAGACCTATTGGATCATAGTATCTTAATTCTAAAAGTCAAAGTAGTGCACAGATCCATCCAGGAGAAGAGTCCTCTTTCACCGGCTTGGAGATCCCCTCGCTATGGGCCAGAACGCAGTGACCCCAAAGGAGCACTGCAGTTTATTTCCCGTCCTTCGTCCTCATGGAGAGCAGGATGAAAAAGGGACCGCCCTGAAACCCTGCAACTACACACTGCTCACAACAGCACCTAGGGAGGAGAAGACACAACAGTGCCACCTTGCAGAAGTAACTTCTGTACAAAGCTTCTGATCTTTGCAAAAAGCTATTGCTGAAGGAAAAAGCTGTATCAAAAACAAACCAAAAAAAACCCAAAAAAACCCAACCCAACAACAAACCAACCAAACCTCAATAGCAGACAATTTTTTAAAAAAAAAGGTTTCTTTTCAAAAGCTGATTTTCCCCACTCATCCCAACACTTCAATATGCATTAGGACCAGTCAAGTGAAGCCAACAGGGACAGTATGCCCCATTCAAACAAAACTGGTTTAGTGTTAGCAGCATCCAACATAAACTTTGTGACTTTGCACAACATTCTTCTACAAAATAAACTCAAGCCATTCGCCAGCAATAAAATATATATTGATGTGGTATTAACAGAAATTTGGAGGCTTCAGCTGGGAGACAAACTGTCAACCAACCACTAATTGGTTTTTATGACGTGACTCATAGTTTAGTAATTTCCCAGAATTTAATCATGGGGCACCCAGAAAGATCAATTAAAGAACAGGCTCAAAATTTGTTAGAGCCCTGTGTGAGACAGGGGAAGGCAATGACCTCAGCAGCTTTGCCACAGAATTTTATGAATGAACAAAGAAAGGATTTAAAAGGTAAGTTAAACTAATCTTGTGTTTCCTTGCAGACCCTTTCATTGTTTTTCCAAAGGAGTGAGTTTTTAAAATGAAGTAAAAATTGAAGGATTGTGTGTTGTGGCTAATGTCTATGTTCCAACTTCATTTACACATGACCATTACATGTGTGACTTAAATTGCTCAATTTTTTTTGGCTATATCTTCTTTTATATCTCTCTCAACAAAAAGGGGAAAAAAAAATCAGAGTAGGAGTAAAATCCTTGGGATTCTTGAACAAACATCACATCATATTATCAGAATGAGTAGTACAGCATTCCTCTTTTTTTTTTTTAAATAATCATTATTAAAATGGTCCTAACAACTTTTAGTACAAAGAAAGATAAAATGTTATTTTGGCCATAAAATCCTACGATTCCCCTTGTCTCCATTCATTTTCAAGCTTTTTTTTTCCCCTAACTTAACACAATGAAATCTGGAAGTGTTATCCCCTTTCCTGCTTTCCACTATGGATTTTTTTTCAAAAACTGAATGAAAATCACAATAAAATGTTGAAAACTTTTTTCTCAGTTCTGAAAAGGTTTTGCACAAACTTACCTAATCTGATCAGTTTTAGTCATTAATGTTGTTCTTCTGTGCAAATTTATAGAATATAATCCAAATAAGCACCGCACAACAGTGATGAAAACCTCATTCCCTGCCTTTCTGGGTTTTGTTCTGCAAAAAGCTCTTATTCACCGAGAGCTCTCAGAAGAGGAGATTTAACTTATTTTCCTGGCCAAGTTAAGTGAAGCAAGATTATATGGAAATGGTCTGAAAAAGTGAGAATTTCTGAAGATCTACTAAGCCCTGTTATGATTATTCCAAATATTATTTAAATAAGAAAACCACTAAATGTATCACTTTGGTTTTCCTTACAATAACAATCAGCACCAAACTGAGTCATTCATGTTACATGCTAAAACAAGGAAAAAAAGAAAAAAAGCAGCAGCTTTGTGGGCATACATGCTCTCTAAAAAAGCACAAGAACATTCAAGCTGGTGTTCTGCACCTAAATGAAAATGTTTCTTAATTTCTTCAACCCAAAATTTATCTATTGAATAGGCACGTATTCAGACACTGTCTTTGTACTGACTTTTATGATGATGAGGATGATGATGAACACTTCATGAGGAAAGATGGAAAGTTAAGGTATGGGAGAGTGGATTGACTATGTATCTATGTAGCTGCTGCTACTATTTTACATGATTCACAAGCCCATTACATGACACTGTCATATAACTCAACACGAGCAAACCTTCAGCATCTTGAAATTCTCATACTTCCTCAGACGAGTGCAGTGACTACTCAGATGCCAGGAGGGCATCAGGTACTGGAGCAGCTCCATTTTGCAAGAACAATCAAATATTTAGGGAGAGAGATTTGGAGAAGGGGAGGGATAGCAAAAAGGCGCTGTTAGCCAAGCACACTTGGGATCCAGGAGAACCAGATTCAGGTCTCTGCTCTGAATTAGAACAGGATGTTAACAAATCTGCTTGCCGTGGGGGGATGCGTTTTAAAGTTCCCCGCTTCATCCGGAGGCAGAACAGAAACATTTGAGTAATGAGAAACTGCACACCTAACTCTGCATCTGCACCAACAGCTTCATTTTCAAGAGTTCACAGCTCCCTCTAAATCACATTAAGAACAGAGTTTAAATGTTAATTATGGAGCATGTGCATATTAATTTTCTGCTTCCTTCTCTCCGTAAGTAATGGGAATGCTTTTAAATGCCTTTTGTTTGGTTTCTTATGGGTTTACTTGGTTTCTTAATATATTACAGGGCACTTCCTGCGCTGCTTACAGAAGTAAATTTCCCACTGCTAGTGGGAGTTTTCCCTAAGTAAGGTCAGCAGATTTGGTCCCAAGGGAGTGAACTGATCTTCAGGCTTAGCTACCCTGAAGATCTAGCAGAAAGCAAAACAGATATCATTCTTGTTTAAAATTTGCTACTGCTACTATATTGTATCCTTCTCAGCCACATCATCCAACACAAACAACTAGGAAACGTTTTGCTGCAATAATCCTTTCAATTAAGGCTCCCATTACAGTGAAACAGCTGCTCGCTACAATATATCTTTGTCATGGAACTATTTATTTCCCAGAAAACATTTCTTTAGTTGTTAAGACAGATGCAATAAACCAGATCCACGGAAGTAGCAGAAATCAAAGCAGCAAGCAAAATCTGACCAGCTAAACATCCTTGCACTGAAAAAGAGGTGCTTTCTACGAGGGCACAATTTATTCTTCTGTGTTGACAAAAAAGCCCACTCAATTTAAAGCACATCTGGTGTCTCACTCCCAACATAATATCAATGAGCTACAACTGAAATAGCAGCATAAGCCCTCACACAAATATCATTAGAAAGAAAAAAGAAAACACTCCAAAAACTTCTGTCCTCCTGCTTATCAGTGGTGTTCACGTGGACCCTTAAAAGCCTTTTGGAACACCCGCATGATAAATATTTGATGGACAACCTCTTGCTTAATGACAGAGTCAGGTGCTGCTCTTGGCATATAAAGACAAATGAATCAGCACCTTGTTGCTGCCTCCTGTTCTACACATACATGCTCACACCTGGCCCCCGGCCCTGAGCAGCCTGCTGAATGCTCTTTATTCATTTTACTAACAAGTCCAACTCACATTAACTGCCACTGGCATATAAACAGTAGGGACAAAAAGCATTATCATGAATAATTTAATCCAAGCTTTGTGAGTGCTTGAAAATGAGCAGTTTTCTTGCTGTAAACTCAGTCCCTGCGATTTCAACTCCAGGCAGCTTGCCTACATTTCAGACAATGGTGATAGTGGGAGGTGGGGACATTCCTCTTCCACCTACATGTTCCCAATGATTTGAAAACCGTCCTTGTCAACCGCACCTTTCATAGCGACCTGCAGTTAGTACTGCAGAAACCAAAGACATTAAGAGAAGCACCTTCAGCTCAGAAGCTAGATAGGTGATAAGGTGCCCTAGAGGAGCGAGACACTAAGAACCAAGACCAGCTCTGTATTTCTGTTTTCAGGCATGAGGTCCAAATCCAGCACTCACTCTTTGCCCATAAAGGCCAGACAGGTCCTCAGGCTGAGTGGGATACCAGATCTATACAACCTACACAAATCTAGATAGAGTTGAAGATGCCAGGGCCTGTATCACTGCAGTACTAAATGATTTCTTAGAACAATCAGAAGTACAATTGGTAAACAGTCAAGAATTTGCTACCTAATTCTCCGTTTACTCTCAAAAGCTTTGCAAAAAAGCAGTTCATAAATACTATCTATGTGCCGTGCCCTCCTGGATTCTTATTCATCCACTTAGCACCAAGGGGTAATTTGAGGGTAGTTCTGTGCTTATGAAAGGAACAAAGCAGTGGGAGCACAAATCGCTGCACTAGGTGATCAAGAAACAAACACGTTAAAACACACAATTAACAAGGAGAAAGGAAGGCAGACCACTTCAAGAGAAGAAAAGAAAAAGACAAGGTGTATTGGGTTTGCATGGCAAGGTTTTGGTAGCAGGGTATCAACAGGGGTGGCTTCTGTGAGAAGCTGCTAGAAGCTTCCCCCATGTCTGACAGAGCCAATGCCAGCCAGCTCCAAGACGGACCTGCTGCTGGCCAAGGCTGAGCCCATCAACGACAGTGGTAGTGCCTCTGGGATAACATATTTTAAAAGGGGAAAAAGTTGCTGTGCAACAGCAACTGCAGCTGGAGAGAGGAGTGAGAATATGTGAGAGGAACAGCCCTGCAGACACCAAGGTCAGTGAAGAAGGAGGGGGAGGAGGTGCTCCAGGCACCGGAGCAGAGATTCCCCTGCAGCCCATGGGAAAGACCATGGTGAGGCAGGCTGTCCCCCTCCAGCCCATGGGGGTTAACGGTGGAGCAGATATCCACCTGCAGCCCATGGAGGACCCCACACTAGAGCAGGTGGATGCCTGAAGGAGGCTGTGACCCCGTGGGAAGCCCACGCTGGAGCAGGCTCCTGGCAGGACCTGTGGACCCGTGGAGAGAGGAGCCCAGGCTGGAGCAGTTCATGAAGAACTGCAGCCCATGGGAAGGATGCACATTGGAGAAGTTCATGGAGGACTGTTTCCCGTGGGAGGGACCCCACGCTGGAGCAGGGGAAGAGTGTGAGGAGTCCTCCCCCTGAGCAGGGAGGAGAGGCAGAGACAATGTGTGACAAACTGACCACAACCTGCATTCCCCATCCCCCTGCACTGCTGGCAGGGAGAAGGTAAAGAAATCAGGAGTGAAGTTAAGCCCAGGAAGAAGGGAGTGGTGGGGGAGGAGGTGTTTCTAAGATTTGGTTTTATTTTCTCATTACCCTACTCTGATTTGATTGGCAATAAATTAAATTAATCTTTCCCCAAGTTGAGTCTGGTTTTGCCCATGATGGTAATTGGTGAATGATATCCCCCTGTCCTTATCTTGACCCACAAGCCTTTCGTTATATTTTCTCTCCCCTGTCCAGTTGAGGAGGGGAGTGATAGAGTGGCTTTGGTGGGCACCTGGCGTCCAGCCAGGATCAACCCAGCACACAAGGCCACAGTACTCTTACAGCAGAGACTGTCTTTGAGGATCACCATAACATGGAAGTACAGCGTTGATCTACAAAGAAGTAACACCAATCTAGATCTCTGCCTGAGGCTTTCCAAATTCCTGGACTCTGGATTCAAATCCATTATAGACACAAGATCATCCACAAGAAGTCAGGCTCAGCTCTGAAGTCTGATAAAAGAGGTCTTGATATGTACCAATTACTGTGCTCTAGAGCCAGTATTATTTTCTGTCATAATACTCTCCTGTCAAAAGACATACACACTCTTCCATGTGTGAGGAAGAAATACAGAATGAAAAAAAAAAAAACCACCATGCTCAGCACTCAATTTGAGGGATACAGTAGGTCCCTCTCTTGCTGATCAGAACCTATTTGAAATAAAATGAGGTAGGATGAGAAGGGAAAACAGAGAAGGAAAATAAATTATGTATGAATTTAAAAGAAATTATGTTTACCTCAGTGGACAAATTTCTGGTATTACCAGCGAGTAATTCATAGTAAAAAGCTGGTGCCAAGGCACTGCAATGAGAAGTGATGCTAATGCCATCACCCGTCTTGCTGGCTAATACAGTCCAGGGCTCGCTTCTTAATGCTTCTTCAGACATCATCTAGTTGACTGAAGTACTGTGTGGTAGATTCAGGACATGTCTTACTGCAGTGTGACTACCTTCAAACAAGGCAACAGCAACAACAGTAGAGTAAATGGGAACAGCTGCACCACCTTTAAAAAATTGCACAGTGCTTTTATTGGAATTCCTCTTACCTACAGGTTGGTCATAATAATAAACACGCATACCTAATAGTTTACTGGCTTTTTCTCCTCTTCCTTTATGACAGCATAATGAAACACAGTTCTTTAACATACAGTGGTATTAGAAATGAGAATAGGGAGGCCCAAATGTGTTTTATATTCTTCCTACTCTTTTATTTTGCAAACTTAAACATAATCCTCTAAGACAACCCCTCCTCTAACATAAATGAACTTACAGTTCTTCTGACTTTTGAACTCTTGAACGCAGTACTGATGACCACAATAATGCTCCAAAGTCTTCCAACACTGTCCATCACCTTAACCAAATCACCAGAACGTTTCAAGCCTGCAACTGTTAATAGTACCTAATGCAACACAACCCACTAACCCTCCCCAAACTACGCGGCACATGGACAGGAAACCTCTGCAAATCATCTGACTATTACCATTTATACACCAGTTTGCTGGAAACATTGAGCAAATGATGTGGGTACTGTGGGTTTAGAGGCATCAGCTGGGTCACCAATTCTACTTCTCACCATCACACGTGACCAAAGAATATATTCTGGTTCATAAAAGGATCATATTCCACTTTAAAATGAGATGGGTCTTTATGCTCACTGTTTTTATTAGAAACTGACACCTAGGAAACCCCCAATCTATGGTCCACCATGTACACCCAGTCTCTAGATGGTGTGCCAGCATCCTCATTCAACCAAAAAACCTTTCTCCTTCTCAAATATCCCCCAATGCAAATCCAAAACAACAATATCCCTTTGCAGACTGAAAAAGTAGAAAAGTTATTTTAAGATCTATGAGATGTGCTATTTTTTTCTCACTCTTGTACATTAAAATCTCTTGTACATTAACGTATTTCTTTGCTTCAGTCGCCACACAGTCCTTCTCAACACTTAGTCTGAACTCAACTTACCAAAACATTATCTTGGTTGTTTAGCACAACCCAGTTTTAGAAAAGCCATTTTCACTTCATCTCTTTTTTCCAGTTGCTTCAAGATATTTATTTATTCTTCTCTTCCAAATGTATTCCAAAATTTGGAAAGTACCAGTTCACAGGAGTTCATATGCAAGATCATTTCCCCCCTTTTTTTAGCATTTGAGCTAGTATTTTCATTCTTCAATCTAGAGTATCACACTCCCTTTCAGGAGGGAGATTATTCAGCCTTAAAACTTAAGGATTTAAAGTCCTTGGGTCTTACTTCTCCCTCGCATAGAATAGTTTTCCTTTTTCCAACGTCCTTCCCACCAGGCACTTTTGCCTTTATCTCTGTGTTTAACAGTACCGCCCTTATTCAAAACTGAAGCACACTCCTGTTTAAAGTTTTGGCCATACCCAGATGATATTTAATTCCTACTTCATCCCTATTGTATTACCAACCACACTTTTTATTCTTTTATATTCATATGGCTAAACACATTTTTATTCCTTGTCTCAGTTTCCTTTGCAGAGCTTAACTCAGCTTGACTTCTGGCAAATTCTACTTCATCTGAACACTTCTTGACCTCTAAGATGGTTTCTTTACGGATTATTCCCCTTTTACTCATTCCTTGCAAACTCTCTGTTTATTCTTAATGTTCTTTGTGGGAGTGGTTGGTCAGCAAGTTAGGTCTGGAGTTCACCCCTAAAAGCCACCAGTGCTTAAGATGGGAGTTCTAGAAAGGTTGCTGCATTTTTAACTAGAAAATGTCACCACATTCAAATGCTTGAGCTCTTCAATCACTATCTAGTTTCCCTAAATTTATTTTGCACTTAAGGTTAAGAAAACCTTAAAGACTGTTTTTTGTTAACTTTGGATCATAAGAATAGCGATGACCAACTCTCTCTGACGTCCTTAGCTCCTCCAAATGCAATTTTAAAATAACACTGGTTCTTCACAAGTCAATAATTGCTTGAGAAGTTGTTTGCATTAGGGAAAGATTTGGCTGTATGGTTATTAGGATCACTCATCCTCTAATTTATAGTATCCTATAACAATTCCATGTTGATTTTCTCCTCTAGTATTATCTGAATCCAGACAGATTTTATCAACCTCTTGCCTTCCTCCTGCAATGTAATTTTGACTTCTACATGATTCTACTGTAGATGTAGATTCAATAATAGCTCTCCTATTTCTCTATAGTCTGCTTACTGATATACAGAGCTAAGAAACTATACCACTGTAATAATTTTTACTTCCATTTTATCTCTATATCATACAGCTTTTGACAGACCTCAATCAAGATATCTCAGCAGAATTGGCACAATGAAACTTTGCTACCCAAGGGCTGGTTGATGCCTGCTATGGGGAGGACAGGGCATGAGAAAGGGGCCTTACTGGGATGGAGGCTCATGCTTGCTGCTGTGCTGTGCAGGCTGGGCAGCAGCAGGGAGGTGAGTATTGCATCTCACACTACCATACTCCTAAGCAGCCAGCCTGGCTCTCCGAAGCACTGTCACAGCTACAGTGGACAGCAGAAGGGTGCTCAAGGAAACTGCCTCCTTTGTCGATGTCTAAAACCTGAGCCTGCTTCCAATACATTGACCGAAAAAATAAGCTATAACATTCACAACCAAGAATTAACTTGCATTACAAGCCTGTGCCACCAAGACTCCTCTGCATTCAGAGCTGTATTTCAAACACGTGGATCCTAGCTGAGATGTACACAAATAATGCACATAAAACTATGCCAATGAACAAAAAAAAAATTTATACATCCCTGCTGGTCAAAACCAACACAGAAAGAACTGTGAGACTTTTCAATCATTTACATATGCAACATGCTAAAAAAATGACCAATTTAACTCAGAGAAATTCATGCTTCAGGACAAAAAGGAGAGAACAAACTCTTAAAGTTTGCATTTTCTGGCATACTCAGCACCATCCTCTTTCCATCAAAATCTGTGGGCTGACTGATCAGTATTAGGATTGCAGGACTACATGACACATATTCAATCATATTCTACAGCCTAAGATGCTGCTATTTTTATATTATTTTGTAAAATTCACTTTCATAATTTCATTATTTAATTCAATTTAAAAACACGCCACAAGGTCATTCCGAGTTTAAAATCTTTTCATAGCCACAGTAAGCCTATATCAGATCCCAAATCTGAGAACATATGCACATTCAGGACAGCGCTCTCGTCAGTGCTCAACTTCACAGCTGGGTCTAAAGCACACTTTCTGCCCTTGTCTCACTCTAACTCATGGCAGAAATTTCTCCTTAGGCTTTAGAAGTGTTAGCTGGGAGGACAGCTTGCTTATGGGAAACTCTCTTAATTTACCATACTTTTTCTAGCTTAGATTTCCATTTCTGCCTTTTCATCTTCCAAATATAACAATAATAAAAGTTTTATTTTGCGCATGCTTCCTCGAAAGGAAGAAAATTGACTAATTATCAATTACTTTAACAAAGAACACAAAAGACAGGCTAGAAAAATAACCTTCACAAGCTGTATAAAGTAAAATTGATATTACTTAGGTGTTGGATGTAGCTTAATTAATTGGGGGAAAAAAAAAAAGAATGTTTTCAGAGTTACTGCCACGAACAAAAATTTCTGAGATGTCTTATCTGTGCCTCTGAATTACTTATCCGTTAAATAAATTTGCGTTTACCTATATCTTGGGGTGAAAAGGAAGCTTTGTTTTGGCTCTAGGCCTTTATTCACTGCTAGAGTTAAATTAAACAATGACATATTCAGTCTGAAGCTGACTATCACCAGGGCAGGGGACAGGCTTGGGATCAACTTGAAATATTAAAATAAATAAAGAAATCACTTCCAGATCAACCTAAACTGATTTTTTCCCCTAAAACAAAAGGTATTCAATATCTAAGGACAAATATTGCTTTAAAATAAATTAAATAATACAAAAAGTGATGCAGCTATAAACATGCTCAGTTTTACAATAAAAACAGTTAGCTGAATTTAAACATGTGGTATTATCAACCCCCTTTAAAATGGCTTCTTTTCCATTTAATTTAGTATTTCCACCACCATCCCCCAAAAAATCACACTAATCTAATTGCAAGCACCTTATTTCAAAGCCCTCTGAAGAATTCCTGCCCTCTGTACCAAGAGCACTACCCCTCTTTTCATTTGAATCTTTCCAAAGACCCACAGTCATTGATAACCACACAAAAAAGCCCATATCGATTATTTAATTGCAAGTTAAAATAAATTTCTCGTTATCGTCTCTTCCTGGCTTTTGCATTCACAGCCCCAACTCTGTTGGCTTTGCTTTGTTTGGAAGGCTTCAGTCAACATCCTGCTGAGTTTCTGCCATACCTGAGTCCAAAAATATTGCCAGCACTCCTATAATAAATGATAATGAAAATGGGTGACACATCATCTGATCAGCCACTGAATGGGAGTCCCTGCTTACAATGTCTTCTGCGGCAGCCAAAAAGTAAAACAGCCTAGGAACTGGAGTCTACCTTCTCCAAGTGGAATATCTCATTTGGGAACAGCATTACAAGGCAGTAAGAAAGGCACAGGTATTACTTATCATACGCAACAGCGTAAGACACATACAAGATTTCTGTACCCCATGCTCTCAGGGCAATGCTTCTTGTGCGTATATTTCACCTAGTTGGAGAGATTTTTAATTCATTTCTTAAGAAAATGTTTTGATAATAAATAGTGAGAAAGTACACAGTATCATTAACAGAAATGTTCTCTGGCTCGTAAAATGCAAGAGGATTTCTGAGGTTGGTTAATGTAAAGGTATCGCTTCATTTTCACTCATCCATTGCTAAAACTTCCATGAATAAGTACTTCAGGATTTGGACCACCAATTATAAATAACACGCTCCATTGTTCACTCCCAAGAGAATACTTACAATGTTGGAAGTGGAGAAACCTTGCAGAGATGCAGTATTTTGAGCCAAAGGGTGTTTATGTAGCAGCCTGGCACATCTCCATAGGAAAACACATGCCCAATCCAGTAGAAATCCCATTTTTAATTGCTGAAAAGCATTTTCTGAGTTATAAATACATCTTCATACTAATGCTTTGGGCTTGTACAAAGAAACTCAGTAGTTCCAAAGACATCTTAAAGAGTTCTCCAACCCCCTTTAATCAGCATCTCCATTATTGCCCAGAGTGCTTTCTGTTGAGCACTTAAGAATAACAGGTAATAAATCATTTTCAAAAAAAGGAACAAATAATTTTTGTGGTCACAGAGGTAAAACATGGATGAAACCCTTCTCAAAAGCATATAAACATATAATAAATCTAAAGAGAAAAAAGTCAAAACTCAAGTTGTACCACTCAAAAACATGAAGATTTTTCATTGAAACATATTTTATGTTTTAAACGTGTTTTAAAACATATCCCTTCCAAGTGTAGCCAATTCATACATTTTAATTTATAACAAGATTAGAACATGGGCAGGTCTATGGCCTGTCGATGTCCATTCTGGCAGACACGACAGAAAACTGTTTTGAAGAACAGAAGTGCAGCGCACAATTTGTCAACTGTGCAAAATTGACAAAATTATTGCAAAATCCAGTAAACAGGTACAGCTTTTACCCCTTGCAGGGGTGAATAGGATTTCAATCATACACCTCAGATGCCCAAAATGGGTACCTCTATTTTGGCTGCACTTTCAGATGGTGAAACCAAGTGGGTTGCTATCTGCTATTTGAAGCAGTCCAACTACAAAGCCCCCAGAATAATATATTAACAGTAGGTGATATAATTGTTATGAGATCGAACTAAAAACAGTCATAAACGCCAACTGCTTGAACTAAAAACGTCTCCTTAGACTGAAGCAGTAACAGACTTGTAAGCCTTAAGAAGCATACTTGATTGAATTTCTGTTCAAAGCAAGCAACAGAAACCATGCGAGCAAGTCTTTTCAAAATCAGTCTGTATTTCCAACCTACAAACTCATTTTTTATGCATATAATTTAAGAAAACCAGAACGCTTGAAAGCATCCAAATTAGCTACAATATTTGTGTTTTCCATCAAATCCTATTAATAATGCTGCTGGGAAAATTATTAGAACTGGTTTAAAAGGAAAAGACTGATGAGCTTAAGGATCTTTTTCAAATTTTTGATACAGAGAAGGGCATGTAAGGTTGCAAACATCACCATTCCATAGTACCAGATACGAAAGACGACTCCAATGTATCTATTAGTGAATACATTAAGAGGTTATATTCTTCAAATGTTCCATTCTTTGTGGATGGTCCTGTATCACAGTTTTAAGTATGACACTTGCCATCAGTAGGACATGGTTTTAACAGGCCTAATGAAGGAAAGGAATTTTGTTAAACCTTTTTTTAAACATATAGCTCAAAATAGTGGTTTGGTTTTGTTTGGGTTTTTTAAAAGTTATTTTCAAGTGATTTCTGCATATATACTTGGGCAGCAGTTCATTTGCAAGCAACATTCAGAAAATCTTGAAAAGCTAAAAACTGAAGCTGTTTCAGAGTGGAACATCCTCTAACACAGAAAGTGCTTTTTTTTTAAACTACAAGCTACTCAACCATGAAGATTTCAGTGCAAGAATTTACAATTAAGACTAAAATAATCTATTTTCTGTTTCATGAGTATCACATGACAATATTCACTTAAGCTCCTTATTTTGTTCAGAAATCTTAATACCATGCAATGCAGATCAGGTATAAAATTAAGCATCTAATTTAAGATTTTTGGACTCACCAGAGGCTCAAATGGCCAACTCAGAGCACCATCATGAGGACCCTATTTCTATTCACTGAATGTATGACCCAAATCATAACTTGAACATTTAAGTTAGATGTCTAAAGTCAGACGTCTAAAGTTAGACAGTGTGAAACTCCAGAAAACTAGGACAGCTGAGCATAAAAAGACTGATAATAATACAGATGCATTATAGAACTGATGCATACACATAGGGGCATTGCTCACATAGGGAAATCAAAATAACATTCGTATAAAAATTTTTGCCATATCCATTTGGATCAATACTCCCCTGAAACCTCTTCAGCTATATTTGGTGATCCAAATTTGTCACTGCAACCCTTCTGCATCTTGCAGTTCTGTGCCAATTATTCCAAATCACAAGCCCTTTCAGATCTGCAAAACAAATTCTGCTGTTCCATTTCTTTACCATGGTTTCAGCAATATTCAAAATAATGTTCAGTTAACAATTATTACGATTTGGATATGATTCATCAATTTATCAATCTACGCATTTTTAAAACATCATTTTTACTGATCTGACTGCTATGCCAAATTAATTTTTTCAATACAGAAGAGAGATAAGTTTTGTCATGCTGAGCAGTGTCTTAATTCACAAGCAATCCCATTCTTTTTGCCATTAACATAAGCAGAATCAGCAAAATCCAGTCCATACATGAAATTAACTGATTTCTTTTTTTATTTACACAGTGACTGGCTACAGAGTTTTATTAATCAGAAATTAGGAAATGAAATAAAGGAAAGTTAACAAAACTAACTAAATGCAAACTCACCTCTGTTACAGAAAAAAGGCCACATAAACCAGCTATTTAGTACTGCCAAATGAACTATTGGCCCAAGACAGGGTGAATGCATATAGTCATGCTTTATTATTTCTATCACAAAAGTATGTACAAGCCTTTGTTAAGGACAAGGACATCATTACAGTAGACTTTAGACACAAAGAAAAAAGATCACTAATATAATAATCTCACAATCAAAGAAGTTAGAAACTAGGCTATTGCACAGTTTACTGCCTATTTGTCATCTCCAGAGAACTAGGTAACCAATCAGTTGCTGATTTTAGAGATAATTCATATAGAAAATCACCGCCAAAATCACATGGCTTTACAACACATGTCAAGAGGTATCTGCCACAAAAGTAGTTCCCATCAGCGACCCTTGAAAAATTGGTCTAGTCAAGTTTTAAATTACTCCTGTAGACAAGAAATGTTATTTACAATGAAACTTTTTTCCATAGTTGTTTCATGCAGAGTAGTACATTTTGCTGTTTAATCACCTTTGTAATCACTGATTTCAAGGATTATAAATAATAGACAGAGCTAAACACAAAAGTTAACCAAATACATTTTCAGCTGCACATAAATGCTCATGAATATATTTTCCTTTATTCAGCCAGCTTCATGGACAACTAAGTAATATGTCTGCAAACAACGCATTCAGCTAAATCTTAAATAACTCAGCATTTCAGCTCTAACTAAAGGAGATGTCTCCTGTACTTTAGAAGAGGTTGGTATTTTCACCTGGCAGGTAGTAACTTAAAACAAATACACTGAACATATGCAAAGATAGGACACTGTGCCTTATCTCCATGATTAATGATTACTATTACATTATCTTAGTAATTACATTTCTAAAGAAGATATTAAATATTTAAGGGGGGGGGAGAAAAAACTTTATTCATCAAACTTTAAACACCATCTGAACTATTTCAGTGACTACAATATTTTTTCCCCAGTGTTTCTAACCTTTTACATTTCTGTCAAAATTAAAATTAATCTAGACCGACATTGTCCACTGCAGACTAATTTCTAATTCTATAGCCTGGAAAAACCCTAAACTTGGTGGAGAGAAGTTGAAAAAGCTCAATAACTGGAAAGTGCAAGGTGATTAACTGGGAAAATAGATAGTGCAAGACGTAGGAATGTTGGTCAGAGATTGTGACTGGGGAGTTTAGCGAGCCAGGAGGAGACAAGGAAGGAAGAGCTTAGTGGAAGGACACCAGAAAGCTCAAAAGAATAAAAAGGCTTAATCAAAGGAAGCAAAGGTTTCAGGAAAAAACAATGACTTGAACAAAACAGAAACAGAAGAGAAGGCTCAAAAATATTATTTAAGTGACAGAAATTAAAGGAAAAAAAAGAAAAGACAAGTGAAACATAGCTGCGTAGTGGGTTTTGTTGTTTGGGTTTTTTTTTAATAAAGTTTGTTTTATTTAACTTTTGACTCTTTGATTTACTGGTAGTTTGGCTGGTTTTAGCTAAAATAGTTATAGATTTCCCCTTTCTTTTCTATCCTCTGTACATGAAAAAAAATCCTTCAACACTTTCTAGAAAGATACACCTACATACACATGCACGCAATTTAAAAAGCTGACAGGGATAGAGGGCCAAAATGGTTACACTCAGAAATATTGAATTTATATAAGAAATTAATTCTCATGAACATATCATAATATGAAATTCAGCAGACGTGTAATGCAGTGTGACACACAATATGGGGAAACTATCCAAAGTCCTAAGAAAGCATTTTCCTCTGAAGAAAGATTGCTGCCATCAGTGACACAAACTAGATGATCTAGTGTCTATCAAACCACACAGGAATTAATTTTATTCAAATAGACTTTTTTAGACTCTAAAAGGAGAGAATTAGGATGTCTCTCCACTGTCGCTCTTGGCATCTAGAAAATGGCTCTGTTTATCCTGTCAATCACTTCTCCTGGCACAGAAGGGGCAGCAAAACACATAAAACCAACACAGTAATTGCATATTATCTGGGAAGCTGCACCCAAATTCCCCAATGAGTGCTTCCCTCTCAACTGCTACCTTCAGCACTTTTAAGAGAAACTTTAATTCACACCTCTCCATTTACTGATGTTCCATTCTCACACTGTCCTGGTAACTTTCCCCTATAAAAATGACTGACAGCCTTACTTAGAGTGGGATTTCCTACCTTTTATGCTTACTTTATTTATTTTTCGGCCCTGTTTTTGCTGGCTCCACTGGATACTTACACAGTCAACATAAACTGAGCCCACCCAATTGGTATGGGTCCCTGCCAAAAGACGACGTGCTAGTTTCTTAGATTGACTGGTAGAAACTGGATGAAAAATGGTGTGGGGAAGTAGAAGAGCGTGGAGAGACATTATATAAATGTAGGAATTACGGCATGAAATACAAATGCTAATCAGACCTTTTCCACTTCTGTACTGTAATACTTCATGAAGATGGCTTCTTCACCAAGGGGTGAGACACTTGAACTCTATAGCTAACAGACCAGATATCAAAAGCACCCTAATTCTCACCTGATTCCTTGCCTGGTTTCATAGCTCTGTCAGGATACTTCAATTGCAATTCACAAAGACTCCAAATTCGGTATAATTCAAATCTATCCCACTCTAAGCAGTTTTTGGAAATGTGACTGATCTATTTATAACTCATATCCCATTTATGAATAACATTTAGCAATAATACTACCTTTGTACAATCCTTTGCACTTTTCCTTTAGCTTAGGTGTCAAGACTATGTAGCACCACGGGTATCTCTGTCAGTTGATACTACTATAACCACACCAAATAATTATAAAGTAAAACCAAAAAAGAATGCAAAATGGATTAACTCAATGCAGATTCTCTTTCAAATGAACCAAGCCTGTGAAATGCAATGTAGCAGGTTATAATTTTGGTAAGTCCTTCAAAGATTTTAAAAAAGGATCAGTATCTATCCTAGCTAAAATAAAAGCAAAGCAGTGAGTCATCATAATTAGGATAGGTCAGGATACGCTTTCCACAACACCAGTGTAACTCTGCTTTGCTTCTCCCTGCTGGAGGAGAAAGTTCTCTTCCTTATACAGCTTCCCCTATACACAAACTGGCTGAAAATCTGCATAAACAGAAACCATATGCACAAACAGATGAAACAAGAGGGTTTTCTTTAGTTTTGTCTCCTCCCCGTCTCAAACTAATGGTTAATGGAAAACACTAGTAAAAACTGGTACAACAAATGTTGTACTTCCACTTGTAAGAACGGATTGGTACTGTCACTATGTGCCATGCAGTAATGAATAGTTCATCAGACAAGTCTGAAACTCCTGCTTCCTCTCTTCATCTTCTCAGTAAAGAGAAAAAAGGATGACAGCTTGAGCAGTCACTCTAAACCAGAACCTGAGACTCTCCAAGAACTCTTCTCAGAGAACTCAAGAAAAGTTTCATACATTTCTTTTCTCAGGGGAAGTGGACCAATGGCCATAACTATAGGTAGGACACAGAAAGGGATGTTTAGAAGGAGTCTATAAACCATTTGAAAATATGTTGTTCTTCAGCTGACACACTGAAAACTACATGTTTGGTGTCAACCTGTTGCTCGGTCAAATCACAGTGAGTTCTTCAGGTAAGGAAGAGTACCAGTTTCTGTTGACCAGTGTTTAGAAGACAGACATGGGATTGAAGAAGATCCTGGAATATTTACAAGTTCTTCTAAGGAAATGGGAAAATATGTGAATTGAGGGGTAAATCCAAACTGCCAAGAAACTACCCTGGCAGAACAAAGTCAAGATTAAGGTTGCCCAGGAAACCACAAAAAAATGCCAAAGTCTTTGGGTGAGAACTTCATAGAGGCCCTGTAAACTCAGATGTCACTATACTCAGAGTCTAGATTTTCCAATTCTTTTCTTTAGGGAACTATGTTGATTAAAATGGTCTGAATTTCCATCAGGCATGACAATGGATTTGTGAGTAGAAGAACTATGCCAAAGTCAGTATCAGCTAAGGCAATATAACTTCAGGACCTCTTTAAATGCCTCCTTTTTGTTAGTGGTGTCACAGAACCAGCTTACTTTCTAAAGGATAATCTTCACATTATTTCCATCAGAAAAGATGAGAGATAAGTCCATTTGACTTCAGCATTGTGTGATACTATTTTTTATACTGGTCTGAAGGAGAATCAGGTAAGCAGGAACAAGAACAATTCAAGCAGCCTTAGTGCTTTGAAATGCAGTCATCAGCAGCCTCATGCAACAGGCTACTGGGTGACAAAGCACACCAGTAGATCATAATCTGTGATTGCATCCTCACTGCAAATTCCACCAACAGATCACAAACCGTTAAGTTTTGATATTGTTATACAGCCATTTCTGTTGACTTTCAAGAAACTACTCCTTCACACAGACAACATGCCCCTTACATACAGCAAGCATGTAATACTTCCAAAATGGTTTCTCTCTTTATATGTCTGCATAATTGTTTTCATATTTTAAATTGTAAAAGTTTGGTATGTGATATGTAGATGCTTGAATGTCTGATGTAGATAGTTATTTGTCATCTCTACCAGTAAGTCTTTCTAGTTATTTCTACTAAGGCAGTTGTATAAAGTCAGGATGACAGTGATGTTTAAATAAGTGCCTAAAATACAGTTGGATGAAAAATCTGAGACCACATTTAATTCTCAAAAGTAGCTACAAATCCAGACCTGGGGCACAGTCTCTGATAGGATGGCTTCCGGGGGGTTCTGAAAGCTCGTTTTTCACCCAGACGACGTCAGTATTCCAGGTGAAATAATGACATAAAAAGGATCCCCCAGGTACCATTATCAGACAGCCCTGCTGCACCTTGGGACAAGAATGGTATCGTGGTTGGAAGTCCTTCAGCACCAAAGCCAGCATATAGTGAAACTACAGTGGCAGGGAATTTACAGTATGTATTACAAGTTAGCTCACTTAATGAGGGGAAAATGCTCAGGACTTTACCTTCTACTACACAAAGGCTTTTGCATGTACTGTGTCCACTACTCATTCTGAAGAATGAAGCAATGAACTTCTTACCTTGCATCGTTGTTTTTGTGGGTTCTGAAAACAGAGGAATGAGCAGGAGGTAGATGAGGTAGACAAAGGAGAGCCCATTGTAACGGAAAGCACAGGCTGCAATGAGAGAAAAGGAAAAAGAACATATTGCTTCATCAGCCTGGCATAATCAAATTCAATAGCACAAACATTTCCCATTTGAGTTTACGATTTACCTTACCAACTTTTCACCATTTACTTAAACCTTTTCCACACAAGTATTCAAGTTTATGCCTAAAATAAATAATAAAATTAAATACACTTCTGATGTATTTTCACAGTAATATATATTTTAAGTGTAGCACAGAAGATGCATCCAAGCTACAAAGACTTTGTCCAGAATAATGGACAAGTTAGTTGTTATCTAAACTTTTTACTTTCTTCATACATAAACTCATTAAACCATTCCCCACAAAAATATATAGGGATGCATAAATCAATATAAATAAGCTCTCTTTAAGAAGCTACATACAAGTTCATTGTATTACATTTAAGGATTATCAGTAAATAATGAAGAAAAATGATGAAGTATATTCAGATTCCAAATTACAGCATGCCAGATTCCAAATTACAGCATGCCTGAAAATCAACCTTAAATCTTTAAATCATTACCGAGGTCTTTGAATTTTACTATCACCCATCTGTTTGCTCTTACAAAGTTGTTCTAGCGAAAGACTGTGAACTACAAATGAAAAAGGGCTTCACAGCAACTTACAGCTGGTGTTATACAAGTCTTTCTAAAGAATGGAACTACTCTGCTAACTTTGTCTAATATTTCCTTTTCTATTTTAAAGATTTAGTGTATATGTATTTTCCTGAAAGTATCCAGGTCAGCAGGCCATTACAACAAGCAGCAATACTGCTACAACCAAGGCGCATCTTTTCAAAGAATGTCATGCATATTCTGTGCTGCAAGAAGAGTATATGGACTTCCATGCAGAAAGGATAAAAACAACAAAAAATGGGAAGTAATCTGTAATTCCATTGTGCAGCAGATGTTGAAATATTATGAGACCTACCACATTCAATCATTCCTATGAGATAAGCCAACTGCAGAGGAGTCAGGAGATGAATCAACCTCTATGTTTATTTACTCATGGAACGTAACTAGTATCAATTAAGTCTTCTCAGCTATATCCAAAACAACTTGGTTTTGGAGGACAGATACAGCCTTAGTCCTGCAGAAACATGTATTCCAAAAGAAAACAAGTTTCTCCAGTCACCACTTCATGAAATTTCATGGAGACTATACTGGAATTGAGTTAACAACTTAAGCATTAATTGGCCTTCATCACATCTGTCCATTTTAGTTATAAATACAAAACTGAGAAGTCTCTCTATTAACAACCAAATCCATACAATAGCTACAATTTTTGTTTTCCAAACTAACCAATGTTTTGAACAACCAACTCAATTTCCTTAATAGCCCTGATAGAAAGACTCCGGATTTACGCTCAGTGTCTGCACCTTAGCCAAGGAATGTGTGAACTTTATAGGTAAGTCTGGCAAGAAGGAAGGACAAGAAGCATCTATGCTCTATTTCTAAACTGACATGATTCTGCCATCAGCCTTCAAAAAAATGTGCCAAGGACTATGAAATCCATCAAAGCTTGATAAGTTTTTTCAGAGTGAAATCCAAAATGCTTAAGAGCAGCTTCTCATTCACCTGTAAGAATTTAAACTCAGATTGCTCCTTTTACTGACTACTTAAGCTCCCTTTGTATCTACAGCCTTTAAAGGCCACCTGAAGACTTATACCTACACTTGCAACTAAGAAAAACTGCAAGATAAAGTAAATAGGACCTACCCCACTAGGAATTTTGTAAGCAATTGTTAGAGCTTTAAAGTGAACGTACTTGAGAAGAGGGAGTCAGCCCCGCAATTATGCATCTACTCTCAGGGTGCTCTGCAGAGGAGCACAGGATGTGCTATGGCCATTAGTGGCCTTCTTGGAATGAATGGCAAAGAGGACACTCCTGAGATCAGGACAAATCCATAAATCAACCTTTTTGCAAGTTTAATTTGAGGTGGAAAGAAGTTCTTTGACAGTCATAGAAAAAGGTATGATAGTAGTTCAAGGCTGATCTAAAGCCTGAAGGCTTTCCCACTGGTATTCAAGGAGAAGGATCAATATTCTCAGTCATTCTGGTAGCAGAATTATAGCATTAGCAGATAATACTATTATCCAGTTATTACAGGGATTGTGCCAATCAGCTTTTAATCATGTTAAGCAGCTTACTTGATTTCAGTGCAATATTATACACATTTTCTTCTTTCTTCAGAATTGAATTCGCTACACATCTTGTAGAGCACCTAGCACTCAGTTTTCTCAGTACAAAGACAGAAAACAGCAACTGTGTGCTTTAGATACCCTCCTTTATTAGCCGTATGTCAATGAATGCCTTGCTAACAACTCCATGTCAAATATTTAGAACCTCTATTTATATTGAAGTGTCCTCCAGCAAACTAGTAACCTTGGCTAGACATTGCCTGGAAAACCTACATTTATTTAAGCAGTTGCAAGAGCACCAGCAATGCATTTCTCAGAATTAATAAATTAAAAACCCCAAAACTTAGATGCAACATTTTTAAGTTCAGTCCATTCACTATTTCTATATCGTGTTTCTTTATCTCCATTCATCTAGTACATTTTGCTGAAGAGATCAGTGCCTTTCCAAGCTAATGCCTCAGAGCAAAGAGCCATGATTGAACATATTTTTAGCAAGATAAAAGATTAGAAAACAGCAGCTGCGCTGTATTTACATATTTACACTGCACTGCAATGTTATTTGTCAAATATATGTATTCCTAAGTTCTGATACTCAAAACTACCTAGAACAAGTTACTGGGCATAAAATCAGCTTCAGTTTGTCACTGAGACAACAAAGGATGATCCAAAAAAGCAAACAAACCCATCCTCTGCACTCCCTCTGGCATTCACAAAGGTCTCCTTTTGCAAAGGCAGCTGTACGCAGATGTCCATCACAGCGGAAAGTCCCATTTGAGGTCAATGGAATTCCATCAACAGAAAAAGCACCTACACAAATGAATTCCTTGGCAAACCAGATGGCACAGAAATTTCTGGATACTTGGGTTATGTTCGTCAGTTTGCGCTATCAGTTCTGTATCAAAATTAATGTAATTTTAGCATTTTAGGCTTGTTACCTCTTCTCAAAATTGTCTAATCGATTAGCGAAATTAATTTCAGAGGAATTATTCTTGAACTATATTTACCACAGAATTTACTGCTTTCTATTTCTAGACCTGAGGAGACTGTGTTCTCAAAAGCTTTTTTACTCTGCAACTACATAAACTGGACTGTTAACAGAGATTACTTCTCCATACAAACCTTCCCTTATATATTTCTTTCATATAAAGCACCCTGCAGAAATATAAAAATATCTTGAAGACATTTGGTAAAAAGAAATATCTACTAAGCTGAAAATGTTAATTTTATTAGTATCCAGGAAACCCTTCAGTTTCTTAGTATCAGAAGTATGCATTTGCCTAAAATGAACACTGAACAAAAAGCTTAAACAGGCAAATATACCACACATGCAAAGTCCGTATACACTTTCTTCTCGTCAGTCTTTTTTTTAAACCACATTTCTCACCATGTTTTCTAACAGCCTTGAGTAACAAAACTCCACAAATGTGATTTTAATCTCTGAAGTTCTGTTACTGTTCAAAGTCCAATGACAACATTAATACACAATTGTGAAAAGACACAAGAAACAGAGCTATTGATATACAGCATATTAGTACATTAGAAGCAAACTTAGCGGTTTTTTTAATAATCAGCTGAGGTACTTTAGTGCACCTTCCCTTGGGTAGCAAGAAAAGAGCACTTTATAACATATAAGATTGACTTCTCGATTCATAAATAATTACTTGAAATATTTCTGTTTTAATACATAGAGTGCTAAAAAAATACTACCTTTAAAGACAGGATCAGAATGTCATCTAAGACAAAGTTATGATAATTTCATAGATCTTTATGCCATACCAGTCAGAAAGAAACATACAGTGATAAAAGTAGCATGCAGATGTATAAAATTTTCACAAAAGACTGACATGCAAGTTATTTGTAGCAAAAAATGATAGCTGTAGAATATTTCATCTTTCTGGCATCCAGTCATTTGTTCAAACAAATGAAAAATTACAGTCACAGATAACGGATGTTTTTCTCTTTCACCATGTCTGTAAATGTATTCATAATTCACTAATCCTGCTACATGTAATATGTATCTTAAAAAAAATAAGCACAAAGAAAAAATCTCTAAAGCCTGCTCTGCTGACTCTGGGACTAATAGAGAACAGAAATCAGCTCTGAACACTTAAATCTTGCAATGAAGAACACATTTTAAAATATTTTTACAAAATTTGTTAGGAAGTGAATGTAATGATTACCTCATACAGGTAAAACTGCTCAGGTAAGAGCATTCATTTTATTATAATACAAAATCTTTCCTATTATGCTACAATCACTAGAGAAAATAGTTGTGTACAAAGTCTTAAAAAAAGTCCCCAATTCTGAGTAGTATTATTAACATAATGACCCACAATTTCTATTAGATAAACTTATCAGAATATGTTAGGTTTAAGAAAAACTCCTTAGACAGCCTTATAGAAGAACTGAGTTCTTCTCTTCTTGAAATTAAGAAGAATTGACATTACACCTGGGAACTTATAGATTGCTAATATTTTAAGGGCTGCTTGTATATTTCTTGGCATAGTCAATAAAAACAGTCAATATTTCAGCACTAAAAGAGGACATTCATTATTGTATGTTGCTTTTTTCTAAATTAAAAAAAAATTTGAAATGTGCATTTCACCGAGATTTCACAAAGTCATTGTCTAAAATTCTGTGAATTCTGTGACATACACTTAAGTGTATCTCACTTAAGAGTATGTCTAAAATTCTGTCTAGTATTCTGTGACATACTCTTAAGTGAGATACCTTTCAAAATTATATTTCCTTTTCCTTAATTAGACAATACACTTTTAAATGCCCCAGACTGCAGTATATACATACTCTGTACATATGCATTCAAAAAAAAAAAGGGACTCCCAGATAGTCTACAATTTAAGGCTTGTTAAGGAACACAGATGATGCTTGCTCAAACTATTTTAGTTTGAACCATATCTTAAATGCAGAATTAGAAAAAAATAGTTTTTCAAGTTTTTATTACAATACAGTTGAAAAATTTAATTCATTCTTTAGATATGTACAGTACACACCATAGAAAATTAAAAAGGAATCTTAATAAAAACAGAAAATCGTAAATCACATGACATCATGTAACCTTGTCCTTTTAGATTTTATTTTTCATTATTATTATGTGATAGCCAAGAAGAATACTTTTGAACTTGAAGAAATCTACTACTGCTTCTTAGACTCACCACCAAGTTTCTACATGCAGATACTGGGTTTTTCCAACATCAGAATTCCAATAGCAGCTACATGTTATTATTTCACATTTATACCAATAGTTCTTTCTTTTCTTCTACTTAAAGAGGATCATTTGTATAGAATTTGTATTTTACCTGTTAAATAAGAAATATTGGAGGGCAAAGTGGGTGGCAATTGAGGAATTTGCACTGAGCTTGATCTTGGAAAGGAGAGGAAAAAAATAGCCTCATAAAAGATATGTTTAGCTATATTCTACAAAAAAATTTAAAAGGTAATTTAATTCTGAAGTGGAAACTACCTGCTCAAAAAAATCAGCCTTTAAGAGTCCAGGCACAGTACCAAAATGCTACTGACTTCTCATTTGTAAGCTAGAATTATGTCAAAAGACACGACAACAGAAAATATGAAGGACAGGTGAAGATGGAATTAGCCATTCACTATTTCTGAATTTATTTTACTAAAAAGGCACTGTCATTAATGTTAACAGAATAATGTATTGTTTGCTATACCCTTTTCTGTTCAAGAACTATGTAAAAACAGTTTTTTCCACATATTTCTACTGTAGGTTTGAGAATATTATACATCATTCTTAGCATTATCCTCTCCAGACTAATGTGTTCATGCTAATGTGTGCATTAGCATGAGAAGGAATTGATTCAGCCAACTACAATGAAGTCATGTGTCTTCTACCTTCATAACGATATTGCATAGTGTTTGCATCCTGTTTTAATAATCTTGCAGCTGTAAAGTTGTTAAGAAAGCTATGCAAGGATATTCTTCAAGATTGCTACCTTTGGACTAAAATTTGCTTTAACATTCATGCTTATTTTTCCAGTGACAAAAAAAACATTCAGTGAAAATATTCATTGGAAAAAGTGCTGCTGAAAAAATGTCTAACCGTGAGCAGGCAAGGGTTGTTGGCTGAAAGACAGAGCTGATGCTGTTCGTACATTCTTATACCCAGCTGATCTGAAATAAATCTCTGAAAGCAAAGGACCAAAAAACAAAAGGGAAAGGGAATCAGTAGCTGATCGATCTGTGAAACTACTTGGTCTCCAGGAGGCCAAGTGTCCAACTCTTAAAGCTAGGAGAACTCAACACCAGATTCCTGTCTCTAATGCTGTATTTTTTCTTGGTTATCCCATGGTTAATATCAAATTTTCTAACAGTTACATCCTCAGAATTCTGAAAACACCCAATTAACTAATTAATTAACCCAATTAATTAATTAATTCAGATGACTAAAACAGGCTACAGAAGACAGCCTTTGCTACTAGGTAACATGTGAATGAGACACTGGTATGCACCAAGATGAAAAGCTTCTGGTACAAAAGACCAGTCTAAGAAGTCAGAGTAAAACAACTGCTAAAGCAAATAGATCTCCTCCTCCAAACCAAAGTGCTCTACAAGACCATCCATGAATGTGCACCATGAATGGTCAACTCTTCCAGGAAGATATACAGTTAAGATTCCTCTTATCAATAAGGCACTGTCCTAATGACATGATTATTAGGCTTTCCACTTGTGCTGCCCTCTGGTAAGACATTTATCAGCCAGTTCCCACATTCTTCAGAATATTCAAAATTGGGGGATTTTTTTTTTTTTCATTATTTTTTTACCCCAAATCATCTTACTGGACACCAAAAGCTGCCTAACCAAGACAAGTAGGTCCTGCATTAGGCCATATGGACTCACCCTTCACAGGACTAGATTTGCACTAGAAAGCCAGCCGATAAGAACAAAAGTACACAAGAAACTATCACTGGTGTTTCTAAAAGCATTAGTACTACCTTCAGTTACCCTCCTATACAGGTAAAGGCATTACAGAATCAGTGACAGAGCAGGAGCTAACCCACCCACAGCAATAAAGGCAATATCCCCCCCCTACAAAATACACACTTCACCTCTAACTTAAAAAATATTGCCTTGTAGTGGCACTCCACTGCAAAACCTCCAGAAGACCTTTCTTTTCATTGTCCAGTGCAACCAGCTTAAGAGATGCAAAACCATAAGTCACTGCAGTTCCTCCTTATGTATATACATTCCCATATGCCAAGGGAATCCATCTCACAGTTGCAAACATAAACACAGCTTTCCTTGCTGACAAAGCAGTAACAATTCAGAAGTTTTGAACAACGTTTTAAACCATGGTAAAGTGGACTGTATGGACTATACAAGAGCTCAGTAAGGAACAAATGTAAATGTTAAAAGAGGTAAGGCAATTTAAAATTTACAGAATAAGAACTAATGTGAATAAAAGATTTCTCAAGGAAAACAGTTAAAAAACAAATCAAAACAAAAAAACCACCTCCCACTAGCTAGTATTTCCAACAACGTGATACGAAAAGTAGAGGTCAAGACTCAGAAAAGTCTGGTTTACTGCCATTTGTATCTGCATAAAGGTCTTATGTTTAAAGCTTTTTAATTTCTAGTAATACTCTCTCTTAATATCAACCAGCAAATGTAAGAAGAAATGAAAACAGAATTTTCTTCCTTTTTCTAAGGGTTCATGCATTCAGCATTCTTTAACCAAAACACACACACATGCATTCACACAAAATATTAGCAAACTGCCCTGCAGTATTTCCTTACAGTTCCTGGTGCCTTTGCCCCTGGAGGCATTGGTGTGCTTGAAGAGAAAGCCCACCTAACCTCACATTGAAACTGGAAAACCCGAAAGGCTGTACACTGCTTGCTCTGTTGTCTGATGAGCATTGTTTACAACCTAACATAGTAAAAAGTTAAGCTCATTCAGTGTTGGCTGGATAAAATGATCCAGTATTAAATAGTCCCAGAACAGAATCTCTCAGAAAGATAATGAAGCAGTTACTCTTGTCTCCTCTATAATGTTATGAGCCAACAACTGTTCAGGTACAAGGGGGAGCAAACCTCACATCTCCTTTTCAGCTTAGAGACACAAGTGCAAATCTTACTAAGCATCTGTGGACTTCCCACTTTTACCTGACAGGGCCATGACTGATCAAATGCAGGAAAAATAATAAAACAAGTAGATTAAAAATTAAGTTTGTTGTGATAAGAAATGTGTGTTAGTTTCTGAAGAAGAAAGGAAAGTTGTATTATTTCTATAAATTGCTATTTTTTATATCTTCTAACACTTCTTCACATTTCAAATTTCTGTTTCAGAAATACAAAATTTGTTTCAGGAATTTTTCCTCCAAGATTCTTTACAATAACAAGGAAACAATTGCCACTCATTGCAAAATTAGATATGCTGTAAACATCCTATTTTTAAGAATAAAACTCTAGAAGTGACCAAAAATCTCCCTCTTCAACAACTGTACCTTCTAAGAATGACGTATCTGATAGGCATAATGCCCAGCGAACTTTAGCTGTCTGTGAACTTTATTTTTTCTTCCTGAGATTCAGAAGAAGGGGTTAAATCCTGGCAGAGTTTTGCTCTCACTCACTTCTGAGTAATTCCACTTAAAATAATGCTCATGACAGATGAGGTTGGAATTATACACTGCTGTTCAAGACAGTTAAGTGAAATGCATGTAATCTTATCATCCTTTTAGAGCAAATTAATGGTTATAGCCTACGGTGTGCAGCGCAGAAGCACACAGAACTGTGTGAGCTCAGGACAAGTTACCTCCTGCATCGACCAGCATTCCTTCCTTCCACATTAAACAGCTCTGCCGATAATGCTGTGCTAACGTACACCACTCCCCACCCCACCCTGAGCCAACATTTCAACATGGTGCTGCTTTGTGTAGCATCACGTATCTAGCGTGTGCTAGACCCAGACAGAAAACTTTTTTTCTTTTGAAAAAAACCATGAACTCTTTGATAAACAGATAAATACTATGCATTTGGTTCATGTCAGCACTTCTACAATGACATTTTTTCACTGGTCAATGCTCATCAGTGGAGATGATTGCTGGACAGTGAACACTTTTCAAAGGGTTTTTGGGGTTGGTGGTTTTTTTTTTTTTTTTGCTTTGACTTTTTTCCCCCTTTCCTCTCTTTCTCAGAGGAGCAGTTTCAGTAAGCTTTCTCTCCACCAGAAACCATCTGGAACCTATTTTAACTTTGCGGCAAATATTGTCTGGGAATTGAGTGCAGAGAGAGGAGAAAGCAAAACACCTTGTTCGCCTCTTTCAGCTCTTAGGTACAGAAGCTACGCTTCCCAACTGTCTTTGACATGAAGAAAATGAACAAAAGACCTCAGGTGTGAACATACCACAATCATCACCTTACTCGGAATAATGTATTTTAAAGGAGCATCTACTCTCATAAGCAAATCCAATGTCAATATGCTTTATTGACATGACTAAGTATACAAGTATTTTCAAAGTAAAAAACATGATGGACGCCATCATCAGTAAGTTTTCCCATTAGAAAGATCTACTTAACTTTTTAACTTATTTCAAGCTCAGTGGCAGATTGGAACTAAAGTAAGGCTTTCTACTGTCTCTTACATTGCCTTCAGGTTTTGACATTTTACATTGTATTGGTAATCCCTTACTTACTAACCAATTTGAGACAAGGTTGGGGTTTTTTTGGTTGGGGGGGTGATTTATGATGTTTTGACACTTCTTTACATATATACCTTTCAGTTCCAGTCTCCTCTCTCACAGTGATTAAAATTCATTGCAGGCACGCTCTTTCCCTTCCCCCACCCATCTCATATGATTAACACATGCCAAAGTAAGCTCCACTCAGAAAACAGTGGTCCTAACCTCTGTCTAAAAAAAAAAAAAAATGCAGTTTGCAATGAGTCTCCCTTTTTTTACATAACAAAAATAGATGGCAAATCTGGGATCTGTGTTGTCCTCAGGCTTCATGATCAGAACAGCACGCCAGCCACCAAAATAGTGAGCACTCAAGTTCCTGAGCTCATTTCACTAAAGTCACAGCACTTTGCACTATGCAGATATTTGTCCATTGGCCTGGGAAGAGGAAGAAGAAATTGCTGTATTCCTCCACCTGTGGAAGGGAGACTCCGCGTTCTCATCCCTGCTCCAGAAACAGCTCAGGCATTTTATCCGCTGCCTTTTACAATGTCAAAAATCACGAGCTTATCTTCTGCCTCAAAGCTTCCCATCCTCTCTCTAGGAAAGTAAGTGGGAGCTAAAGAAGTCACTCTGCTCCTCATTCATTTTCATGGGATGAGAAAAGCGTGTTCCTTGCCCCCTGGACATCCGGAGAGAGCAGTCCGGTTGTGCTGTTACGGTTGCATAACCCTGTCAAGACTCAAACTAAAAATAACAGCAAATGCAGAACACAGATGATGACCAAACGTCACACAACACTGCTGCTAAACACAACATCAACCAAGGACAGATGTGGAGTCACTTCTGTGACACAGAGATCTCCACAAACAGAACGGGACCAAGACCTTCATTTACAGCCGCTAAGAAGCTATCAGACACCAGGAACAGCTACTCAGCCAAATTCCTCCAGCAATTAGAAGTGAAAATTTTGGCATATGTTACCAATCCCCCACTCATCGTCTTTTAAGACACATAAATCACCATAAATCAGTTGACATAAGATGCAGAAAGAACCAAGTGATTTTTTTTGCCAGCTGTTGCTTACACTGACACCAGTCCTAAAAAACCCTGAGTCAGATGAAGGACGTGGCAAAAAAAACCCTAACCCAGACAAATGCCTCTGAGGAATATAAACATGACTAAACATCAGAGAGGTGTTAACACTAAGAAATATGAGCATCATTAGTGAAGTTACAAATATGAATGCAGTGTTTAAAAATCTGCCATTATTTATTCCAATAGAGGAAAGGATAGATAAACTTCCTTTCCTGGTCCATCACTGAAAAAAGGGCTCAGAGGGTTGCAACTGCAAGCTATAAATCTGGGTGATGAAGGAGCACTTCAGACAGTGCTACAAAGCCGCAGTGTTTACCAAAGGAAACAGAATTTTAAAAATAGTTATCTCCAGGATATCTGTCAATTGCGTAAAGCAGATGCAAGCCCCTCATTCTTGCAGTGTCACTATTCCAAACTGATGTTTCTTGTACAAAATGATAAATCACTTTTTGTTTGAAGAAGAATAGTGCATTTCTTTCTCTCCTTAAAATATGCTAAGTAATTTTCTCTTATTGTGAAGAAGTTAAGTTTCAACGTACTATAGGAATCTACTCAGGAATGCCATGAATTGCCTTGCAAACTATTTCTCATAACTAGGAACCAGGAAAGGATCCTGGAGAACACAAAGAATTGCAGAACCCAGGGAGATGTTGGGAGACTTTGCAACTGCAAATCTGGTTTGGTCAGTAAGATTGCCTATTCTGGAGAAGTAGTACTTAAACCCATCTGACTCTCAATGAAATTTCACATGGGCATGACCACGGTCTCTGCAAGCCAGAGTCCTTCTGTGACAGATGCATTTTACTATGGGTTTCAAATGCAACGCTTACCCAGCATTGAGTAAAAAACGTCTATCAGAAGTCCTATCACTGAAACAGGACCACGGCCTTGTACAGTTTTCAAACAGAAAGATAAGAGTGCATATAGTCATTTAAGAAAAGAGGAAAGAACATCTTCATTGTGCATTTATTCTGAGTAGAAGTGTTCCCCAGAAAGAACAAGGCACATATGTTAACACTGCATCTGTTTCTACGCACATCATTCAACACACTTTCTCTGTGCCCAAAGTGTTGCAGTCTATGGTACTCAGTTCAGGTTGCCAAACCTCTGGTATTTGTGGGAGGCCTTCTTTCACATATTGATTTTCTATTACACGGCATCTGTAGCAATGTTTTCTTCCCCCAGACCTTTGATAAGCTCCCAGGCAAATTTTAAGAGCAAGACTGGAAATTCAAAATGATTTAGTACCTCTTTCATGTTTATATAACAAACCATTGTGTCCTTGTCCAAGAATATTTGAATGTGGGAAGTTAAGAAGAAGTTTAACTTGAAGAAAACTTCCCACGCAGTTAGTAATTCTAATCTGTTTATATCTAGGCTCAATATAAAGTCTAACTACGTATTTCTTTGGAGTCAAGCCACTGTCCTGAAGATACCCAATGATATTATGCAGTATCCCATCAGCATAAAAAGTAAAGCAGTTGCATCCCACCAAGGAAATTAGGGTTCTGGGTTCACCATCACATAACTTTTAGTGCTCTCAACGCAGCTAATCACAAAGTAAAGGATTGTTTGTTGCAGGGGAAGAAAGAGGTAATAAAAACTTTTCATCATTAGGTACGTTCTAAACACATGAAGACTGGTACAAATAAAGTCAAGGGTCATAACGTGAATCTTCATTCTCAAAATGCAATAGTGTACATTTCTCACTTAAAAAAAGCCCCAAACAAAACAAAAACCAAACAAACAAAAAAACCCACCATCTCTTTAATTGGGCAAGATCTCAAATTTGGAGAAGTAAGTCCACTGAGAATCTCAAAAGATCCGCTTCTTGAGAAAGAGCCAAAGTATACATCCTGGAGGATTACAACTAAGTGAAGGACACATTAAATTTGATTTAAACATATCCTGAAAATTTAAGAAAGATACAAACACCAAGCTGTCTTTCAAGTAAGAAAAAAAATGTGTTTTTTTTCACAATCTCTGCAGCAAAGCCAATGATCCCTCACTGATAAGGGTTCCATATACAGTGAAGATACTGTCTTTACAGCAGTAAAGACTTACATAATGCTTATAATTTTATTTATGAGCACTTCCATTAGTATAAATTTTTATCTGGTCAAGAAAGTATTTTTGTCAGTAAACTGATAAAATTTATACCAGTTGAGAACATAAACCATGGATTTCAAAGTCGTCTTTATGAGTAATCTGACCAGAATTAGTCTTGGATGAAGTTTGTAGCTCCAGCAAAGAAATGCACCAGACTAAGTAAAATGTTGGGTTTTGTTCACAGAGGATTCCCTTCATTAACAGCTAGATCAATGTACAACAGCCAGTTTGTCAAGAGTATTCTTATTTGTCACTCCAGAAAAATAACTAACTTCATGCTTTACCACATCGCATTAAGTGATGGAAGTGGGAAGATGAAGCTGCAGAAAGAAAAACAGCAGCCACTTACGAGCTTGTTGTTCTACTAATGTGTTATTGGGTCAAAAGAGGAAAAAATATTTACCGCAGAGGCAAGAGAAGGTTATTCCAATAAGTAGAAGTGGTAGTAATAATAATTATTAAAAGGATTCATTGAAATAAATTAGTTGTTGAGGTTTTTTTAAACCAAGAAAAATGAAAACTATTTTTCAGTTTGAAAAGGGGAAAATGCCTGAAATACTTATGGTGTGGAAGCTGCAGCTGTGGAACTTTTTCCTGCTTTATCCATTCATATGAGATTCCCCCTCACCGTAATTAACTATCCACTTATAAAGCACTTCAAGGGGGCATTATAGTTCATTTTGAATATTCAGTGTTCCCACATAATTTTCCTGGGTTTTTGCCACTGCACAATTTTGAGAACTAAATTGTTTTGAATCTAAAACTCCCAAGTTATTTCATTGTAGCTACAAGAAAATACACACATCAAAGGAAAAAAAAAGTGCAACTGCCTTCTCAGCTCTTTGATCAGAATAAAAGCACACCAGCAGCAAAATTCACATAACTCTCCATCATATCTCTCCATCATATCAGCTGCTAGCATAAAATAATTTAGGACTCTGCTACTAACATACATTAAAGAAAGCTAGAGTTAGTGCGATTTCATAACGAGCACGAGATTGTCAGCATAACTACAAGCATTTATCCTTTGTTTAGGGCATCGTGATCTGCTCATAAAAATACCACCCTTCTATAAATAATAGAGTATGCCATCACTGCCCCCAGAGTTCTACCAATTCAGAAGATGCTCAGGATTCCAATTTTGGAACAGTTGTAGGAAAATCCCATCTGACTTTGTTCCATTGTAAATGCTCTAAGGTAAGGATTTTAAGATGACTGCTACAAACCACCCAGAAAACATGCTCACCCATTTTCAGCTTGTATTTTTGTACCTGTAGAAAGTAGGAAAATATTCTGTAGTATGTTGGATGCACATGCATCCATTTCCATACTGTCTATATGTTATCTATCACACCAGGAAAAAAGTCTTGTTTTGTTCTAGAAGCAAGGAGGTGTGAGGATATTTTCACTTCAACAGTTAAGCGGAAATGAAATTAGTATCTTATATACCTGAGGAAACACATCTTCCCATTGCTCTGAAAGAGCCAAACGACTAGATACTGACAAGCACTCTGAAAGTGAATTTCAGGGATAGCACATATAGAAGAACCATTCAAGATGAGAAAAAAAGGGAGAGACTGACAACGTGCCGGAAGACACCAAGTCAGTAAAGGACATACATACATAAAATCTGTCTGCTGTTAAGTGAGTGTGATGCCAAGTTTGGTATCCCGTCCCAAAGACTTCTTCCCTTTACAATCCAGTTTATCAGTGACTGAGAGTTTATTAGGACAGCATGGTGCCTTGACACAGTCCACTGGAAAATGCTTCAATTTCCATTTAATCTCTGACTTGAATCAAAGAGAAGCAGAGCAGCTGTGACTGACAGCCACTATCTTGATGTCATACAATCGAAGTGTGAAGGATGAATACCCAGCCCCCCAGCTACACAGGCATACTTTGCCATCAACAGCACAAGACAAATTTGTACCCGACTTGGACTTGACCGTTGTGGAGTAATCATCCCACCTTGGGGCCTGCTGAACTTTACCAGCCATTAAAGTAGCCCTTTGCTGTGCTCCAGCTAAGAGCTGTCTGCGAAGGCGTCAGCTCCCAGACGCCGCTGCCTCCACACTGAGCAAATCCCTAGTAGCACGGTACATGGGGCTCCTGGCACCAATATTTCTCCTCTTCAGCGGCTGCCACAAGATTATTTAACAGCTAAGATGGTTTGCTGGCATGGAAACAGTGGCACTGTTTTCTGAAGGCAAAATACTTGATGCGCAAACAAAGCAATGGAGCATGTTAGCCTATGCCTTCGTATTTTGGGCCATGTGTTTCCCTTGGCAGCAAAGCTTAAGGAATTCTTTTGCCAAGTGTCCCCTGTGACTCCAGAGCCATCGCCACAGTCATGCCAGCATAGCTGCTCGTGGCGCTCAGTGCTGGCACAACTGAAGCATGGAGTATCCTGCGGAAAGGGGGGAGAAGGGGTGACAAGGAACTCGAGAAACTCCCTACTGGAGAAAACAGTGCAACTATGTGCTTAAAACATAAATGTGAAAAATCCAAACCCTTCTCTGAAGTATTCTAAAGAAAAGGATTTCATTATAATTATCAACGAGACACATGCAGGATTATCTTTCTAAAAGCCCATCGAACAGAAAAAAGTACATGGAAATCTTTCCAGCAAAAAAATTCCAAACAAGATTATTACCTTGTTATGGTACTCAAGCACATTAAAGAGCAAACAACTTCAGCAGACAAGACTATTTAGAGCTGGAAAAAGGGAAATATCCTTACCTGGTTTATATAAATAAGAAACCAAACCACAGAAAATTACTTGACTTTACCACGTTTACATGAGAGCCCTGTAGCAAAATGACCCCAAGTTCCTAACCTAAACCTGCAGTTCCAAGAGCACAACCTCTCCACAAAGATATACTTGCCTCTCTTCCAAAGTGGTGGCAGATGTACATATAAGCAAGAGTTTACTCCAAAATCAAGCATTTTTTTAATCACACAAAGCAAGAGGGAATCCCGAAGTGGCAACATGACTCTCCTAATCATATTCGCACCATTTTTCCAATTTTTTCCCCCTTACTATTTGCATCATTTTCTCCCTGAAAACACCATGGAGTGAGTCACTAGTTCTCACTACATTTACGTTCTTCTACTGTGCCGACCAGCTGCAGCATCTGAACACTTTTCAGGAAAAGACACACATGCGCCAAATACAGCCATGCCTTTTGAGACAACGGAGGCAGTAAAGGGGCAAGCAGCAGTCCAGGGATGCAGCCCCGGCGCAGGAGGACAACAGCATTTCCACCCTCCAAGATGACGGAGTTAACACTCCTCACCTGCCTCGAAATGCATTCATCATTAGCAGCCTTACGCAGGATCTTACAAGGAGATGGCCTTGTAGCCATGGATACATTCATTCAAATAGAAAAATATTTGTGAGAACATGTTTGTTAATAGTAGACTGCACTACAGGAAACCATAAATCTAATATTAACGCCTCAGAATTCTCAACAATATCTTGTCTAAAACCTACGTGTATTTCTGCATTTATGATTAAACTCACCAATTTTCAGCACTCAAAAACAAATGTACAAGATGATACCCATTTGAGAAAAGAGTGCATTTACTTTCCTGGTTGTCTTGCATTTTAAGCCAACAGATTAAATAAAAAGGTTTAAATTAGACGTGTTGGTATCACTAAACTACTACATTAACTTTTAAGGGAAGATTAGGTTTTACAGAGATAGCAGAAGTAAATTCATACTTCATCCCAAACTGTTAGGTACTTTTCTTCTTCCTCTAAATTAGCAGAGTTGTTGAGGTCTCTCTTTCCCTTTGCTTCATCTTACGCTCTTCCCCCAAATTCACAGCAATTCCAGAAAAATCACAGTTCAAATTTAAAGGATAAAAATCCTATAAACATTATACAATGATCTGAAACAAGCTAATCACTGCCTTCACTGGTTAATCATACAAAATCTGATGCTTGGCTTACCTGAACTACAAGGCAACAACAGGAACCCCAAGGAGCTTGTGCAAATGAGCACAGTAATACCCTGGATCCTGCACTCCTTACTCAAGCATTTCTGTCCTCTTTCCCAGGATTGTTCCAGTAAGGGCAGATGAATTCGTAGACTTTAACATTATCCACAATCTAGTACCTAAACTTGCTTGTGCATTAGACAAAATACATTGCTTGTTCATAAACCACTGTAACCTGATCAACCACAGTGACTCAAAATCCTTCACACCAAACTATTTCTGAAAACAGGAACAACCGACTAGAAACCTGTCCTTTAGAAATATTTTTGCACTATGCTAAGTGACCCTGAACCAACAATATTAGATCTAAAATATGACCATCTCAAAACACCTAGGAATACTGTTTTGTTTGTGGGTATAATTTTTATAAAGCAAACAGATTTTTAGTTCAGCTTCATTTATTGGCATGGCAAGACAACGGCATGCATGCCATGCTCTCACACTCTCAGTCAGCAGACAATCAACTGGTAAATTTGTTTCTTTTAGCCAAAAGTGCATGGAATAAAAAAAGCAATTCTAAAGGGAGCCAAATACAGAATGGTTTCATCCCAAAATGGGAGCAGCAGCCCAACATACCCCAAAGAAGAAGAAATGTTATTTTTGTGTCTGGAAGACAATTTGAATCGAGCTTGATAAAAATACTTCTAATCTCTGAAGCGCTGCGTGAACTGCATCCTGCATTGTACAGCCTAACCAGGCTGCCTTTGTCGATGTTGATACAGAACCCGGATAGCAAAGCGGCTGATGTGCTTGCCCATACAGAGGTAAAGTTTTAACTCCAGATTTAGAAAAGCACACAACATATTTGTGATTATGCATAAGACAGACTCCTAATTAAATCTATACGTTTTTGTTAATTTAGCTCATCTGTCCTGCCAAAGATACAATCATTTTCCTGAAGATGAATGTCAACCCGGTATGCCAAAAGCCATTTATCAGCTTTTAGCGAAGAAATATTTGAAGAGCTTAAAAAAAGGCAAGTATTAAAATGCTGATTGAAATGACTATGAATGGTTTGATTATTACATGGAGTCCTGGGGTGGGGAGAGGGGAGCACATCCTGTTTTGTGGTTAGGAAAAGTTGGCAATCTGAATCTGACCCCCACCCTATTTTGTGAGATCTCTGCATAATAAATCTGACATTTCAGAAGAAAGCTTCCATTCTCCTCCAACAACCCTGTGCAGAGGAGTAAAGAAAAGTGGGTCCTCCACTCCATTTTTTTTCAGTGGTCCACAGGATTTCCAAAAATAATACCCTGCCCAGATGTTGAATCAGACTTTCAGTTTATTTGCAGGCAGCAGAATCAGTAGATTTCAAATTAGCTTCAGATGCTGTGAGTGAGGAAACATCACTTCCCTCCAAATTCAACATCTAAAAGTTTTTTTGCATTTTTATGCTGATTTTAAAAAAATTATAGGCCAAGAATTAACAGTTGAGCTCTAAATCAATGCTTCTTTCAAGATCAAAACTTCTGGACTCAAAGAAAGCCTTGATCTTGGTAAAACTGGGGCACTACTGGCACCCAAACATTCCACCTCAGCCACCTGCACTTCTTAATTCACTGAAAAAAAAAACCCACAACCAAGACTGTAGAAGCTACGCACGATACTAAAAATGGCAGGTCATCTCAGACACAATAATGAAAATATATCTGTAGTTTTAACTTAGCTTTCCCTTAGTTCAGTATCAAAAGAATTATTCCTGATCCCTTCCAATCCTACATTTTTTATTTGATTACCAAATTTAGCTTCAGAATAGTGCAAAAAGATGCAGCCTGTATCTCTAATGTTTTATCACTCAGACTTGGATGAGGTGGGAGGGGAAGACAAAATCCCCCTCAAAATAATAAAAAACCTGTCCACCAGGTAGGCATACCGTGCTACTGCAAGATGGGAAAGGTTTGCCTCCGGAAAAGTACACTTCGTCGTTCAAACATCTGCTATTTCTTTTTAGTCAAAGCACATCCGGAGCACACAAAAATACAATTGCAGCATATTCTCAAATATCTGGATGCTTCTATTAGAACAGTTTATGTCTGGGAAATGAGGATTCAAAATAAACATTGAGTGAAATCCTAAAGCCCTTAAACTTGGGCAAACTTCCATTCACCAAAGTACAACAAAAAGTCAAATTCTTCTTTCTTTGTTAGGTTTATACAGATTTAAGCAGATTCAACCACATTTCTTGAATTCAGATATGTCCATCTGAAAGTTAAGACCATCTGCTGGTGCAAATGGAGAAAGAGTAAAACTCTAGCCCAGGATTATTTGAATAGCATCACGGCTGGTAAGAGTATAGCACCAAAACAAGAAAATCAAGGCATTTAATTAGCACTACAACCCTGCCATATTTTCGGTGAACTAGCCTGTTTGTCCCTATTATTAGTCCACTTAGGAACAACAACAAAAGGACAACGATTATTCTTTGGAATACTAACAGAGACAAGATAGTTAAAAAGATGCTTTAAGTACTACTCTTGACATGTTTCCATGCGACCTATTTCTCTATGAACACTCAAAGTCACCTATCTTAAGATCCTGGTCAGCAGAAAGCAACAATTTCTCTGGTTCTATTTTCACTCTTTTGGATACAGATGAGAAGTGCACACTTCTCTCCTCCATGCCGAAGGCAGACTCTGCCCTCAGGCATGAGGGCACGAAACACCTCACCACAAACACCATCACGCAAACTCAGCTAGGTGTAAATATGCACTGGCAAGAGTGTTTACAGTATGCATCCATATAGCTGAAGGAATATTCAAGGAGCCCAGAGTTTGTACTGATGTATCTCAGGGGACTCTGGAGAAGCATATGACTACTTTATGAAGAAACCAAAACAAAAATATAGGGTATTTTTTGGAGGGGGGAAGAGTGATGTTCAGATGGAGAGCATCAAGGTTATAATAAGCAGAAATCAATTCTGCATGCTGCACTTAAGCTATTCCTGGAACCCTTTTTTTTTTACTATTTGTTCTTGAAACACAACCAGCAGCACCACCAAAGAAACAAAACCCAAAGAATATCCCTCTAAAAAAAGATGAAAATAATATACTGATACGTGTACATGTGCTTGCACACACCCCAGGCTAAACCAGCCATACCCTTGCATCAATGTATTTTAAGTAGTCTGACAATATGCCTGGATGTCTCATGTAAATAGCAATCAGGCTGAATCAATAATTAAGAGTAGCTGGAATTATACAATATTCCAAGCATATTTTATCCCTATGCTAAATGTTGGTTATCTCAATATCTGGAGATCAAAAGTTGTCATTTAGCGTGTTAACAGTGATAGTTGACTTTATCCTTCCAACTCTACCTTGCAATGATAAGCAGGTTGGCCTCCTCCCCCCACCTTGCAAAAGTTCTAATCACTGTAACAGGATTACACATTAACACTGCACATTTTGGGCAGCAAACAAGTTATCTGCATTGTTAATCATCTTGTTGTGCTTTATTCTTACACAAACTACTGTAGTTCCAAGGCAATCACAGTTATTATTCCTGTCAGTTTGTTCTCTAGAAAAAGTGACCTCAAACCACTGGGTTTTCTCTTCACAGAAATACCAAGCAAAGTGTCATGATCTCACAGTGCGAGAACATAAAACCTTTATAAGCATTCCAAAACCCCCAAACCCAAAAAAAAACCCCACAGGAATTCTTTTGACATATTTATACTGTTTATTCATCAGTACTCCACAATACAAACTTGTGACATGGTCTGTGTAATCTTTTTCCATCATATTATTTACATTTAAATCATGCTTTATGTAAGTTGGCATTCAGTTAAAGAGAATCCCATAGCCCTGTGTATATATCTCTTGTGCCATTGAGTCTGGATATAACCATTTAGTTTTGGACGGCTAAAATACTAACAAAACACTGAAGGTAGTCCACAGAGTATACTACTGGGGAGTGAAGTTAACTATCTCTGTCAAGATTAAAAGAGATTAATTGTTTGACTAAGGCAAAGCGGAAGATTCTATAAAAAGATATCTGAAGGGCAGAGCACACCAAGCAGGAAGAGGGTGTGCATGCATTACATACTGGATTACTAAGTGAATTGACCTTATCTGAATTGAAGAAATAGCAATTTTTTTTTCTCTTCATCAATGACACCAGCCCCAAAACCAATATGAGGTGCATTACTGATGGACTTACCACTGTTCAGGAAGCTAGAAATTACATTTGAGCAGATTAGTAGAAATTCTGTGGCAACACTTCCCATTTTGTATAAAATTCTACAGGAGTGGGGAAAAGAAGATCTACTCTCAAACAAAATCAATTGCTATAGAAAGCCTCAAAACTAAATCAAGCTTGGGAGCACAACTTGGGCACCAGGTTTAGCGATAGCACCCAAATCAATGTCCAGACTTACAAGGAGTGAGAAACTAAAGCCGAGTAAAGAACCCAAAGGTCTTTTACCCAGAGTAGGCTGAAAAACACAGTTGCTCAACTCACATGTTAGCGATAGACTGGTAAGTTAACTGAAAAGCAGGTTTGCTTTCAGGTTTGTTCAGGTCCCTGAACTTCATTAGAAGCTCACAGAAATAAAGGTCAGTTGGTGGAAGTAGCATCTGTTTTAACTAACTGGCAACTCCCAGCGAAGAAGTTTCGTTTAGAAAATTTCCTGACTAGCTCAGCTGAGAAGAAAAACTCTGTATCTGCTAGGGTGATCCAAAAGGGCTTCTCCAACTTCTGATTCTGTGATTAACTAAAAAAGCAAAGATATAGCAAGTTACACTAATTCATAGCAAGGAATGTAAGATGTCACATAATGACAGATAGGTTAATCCCTGCAGGGCATGAAATCTCAATGGCAAAATAACAAATAGTATGAAGTCATACATATTATGCAATCAGCTCCTATTTCCTCTAGTTTGGCCTCCAAATAAAAGAAAGAAAGAAAGAAAGAAAGAAAGAAAGAAAAGAAAAAGGCACACACAAAATTCCAACTCAATGTAAAACATTTTAAATTATTTTAGAAACAAGCAATGGCTATTATTGCCTTAAAATCTGCATGAACTCTGTAGTGATGCTCTCCTAAAGTAAAACATCACCTCCTCACTCCGCCTTGCATGCAAACAGTCCTGCTTCCTGACAGGCTACAAATTTCAACTCCCCTTGAGAATATGTATTTTCAAAACAAGAAATATATTTATTTCATTAGAATTCTAGGTTAGAATTAGAGCTAACTCTTCAAAGTGAGCATAAAGACATTGAATTCTCTGAAATACTGGATTTGAGTTTAAGCCATTACAAAGATACAGCAAATCACAAGTTCCAGTCCCCAAACACCACTGTGCACAGAGACACATTTCTCAGATACAGTTTCTGTTTGGGCTCATCTCTAATTTGTATGATTAGTGCAATGAATATATGCATCAATACTCATCTGGGATTTGGTTTACTGAATGCTGCTCAGAGAGGAATACTAATAAGGAGTTTGTCTTTAGATCAATATCTGGATCCATCTATGGACATTAAAATAAACAACAATCTGTAGCTGCTTATTAGAATTTAATATCACATTCTGTCTTCGGCAGAAGCAGTATTAACACCTATTGATTATTATAGGTTCATAGCTTTTTTAATGAAAATATAAGTCATATTTCTGCAGTTCTAAGTGTAGTCAGATGCATGCCTTAATATTACTCTCCTGTATTATTATTGCTCTTTTACTGTATTTCCTGCTTTTTCTACTTCCTCATATCTCTATAAAGTTTTCCTTCATTACATTTTAAATCACTGAGTGGCAGGTCTTCAGCCAGTTTCACCTGCGAAATCTAATGGAAATGCCCTTTCTGTGAATTTGACAACTTCCTTCATAGGCAACTTTTCAGCTTTCCCTTTTCATTCATCAGTTTCACAGCATCCTCCACTACCCCAGCTCTTAGTCCTTTCTCTACATCAGTGTAAATCAAAATCACAGAGAAGACATGACTAGTGAATTCAAATTTTTCGGGAGATTTCAGAAAAAAAACCCACAAACAAACAAGGAAAACCACCTACCCTCTACTTCATACAACCATGATTTCAGCTACCTCACGAACCACAAACATTCTCATCTTTTCCTTGTAACCTCCTTCACTACCCATTTTCCACACAAAAGGTTAGTAGTAGCCAACCTGTGGCTTCATTAGCTTACATGTCTCCTGAGTAACTCAAGGGCAGCTCCATGGCTGGAGCTACATAACGCAACTGACAGGAAGAAATAATGAACCTGCAGGAGCTCAGCGACCTTGGGATGCAGGCACAGTGCCACTGTCACTGGGAAGCCACTGGCACCTTCCAGGAGCACACTAGCCCTGCCTGGCCCTTTCCCATTAACTGTTCAAGAAATGGGCTTTATTGGCTTTCAGCTAAATGAAAATTCTGGTAACAAGCTACATGTCTGCTGGCTAACAATGAGAGAGCAACAAATTTTTAAATGTTGTACAGCGACAACACAGATTTAATCACTCTCTACACAAAAGCAAGAATTTTTTAAAGGTATTTTTAACAGAAAAACACAAGGGAGTTTTGTTCATGTCTTTGGAAGTTGACAACTCTTCAAATAAAATACATCAGTTCTCTATCATTCTAATACTCAAATATATACAAGATATCAATAAATTATCACAATTTCCTTCATTTATATAAATTACAATTATTTTTATCCAACCCAAATTTCAAATTCATTCTAGAGTGCATACTCATTTACAGTGAAATCATGAAACCATCCACTGTCTTCACACACTTGGTTAAAAAAAAGTCAAGATTCATTCTTAACAGCTTCATAGATATCTTGTTCCTTCATTAATTGATTTTCGAGGTGTTCTGAAATGCAGAACTTTCTTTAGGAATGAAGAAAAATTAAAAAAAAGAGTAATCTTTTTCCTCTGTTCATCCAGAGTTCAACATGGCTAAAAGAAAGACTTGAACAGACTTGCTACAAATTTTATTCAAAAATAGTGTTGTGGAATATCAGGCAGGGAAAAAAGTGTGATTAGGACATTACAAAAATGAAACACTACCTATTATGTACTTATTTAAGAGATTTCCAATTTGCTTCAAAAACAGCTTAAAAGGCTGATCACAAGCAAGACAGGAAATACCAAGAATGTTGACCATCATCCACAAGCAAGCTAATGTGAAACAGAATTTGCAAGAATACAGAAAACAGCACAAATTAATTTAATTGAATCCTGTAGCACCAGAATTTAGCCATATTTGGAAGCGAGAGGTAAGATAAGACCCTGAGAAAGAATATAAAGATCTCCAGATCTCTTTCCATATCACAGCCATCTTGACAGGAAACTTTCCAGGACTATCCCATCTCAAAGAAGACATTATCATGCAGGTGATATCACATTATGAGAATAAAATGTATTTTGACTGGGAGAAGTTAAGAGAATCTTAACACTGACTATAATTTACTTGCCTTTGTCTCTGAAATAGGCATGCATGCAAGTTAATTTATTTCACACAGTGATCAGTACAGCTGAGACAAAGTATTAAGGACTATTTTTGAGTAAGAGTTGCAGTGAAACAGACAATTGTTCCTATTAAAGCTTGCAAAAACATCAGCTAGGTAATTGAAAGATATTTACTACAACCTAATCTGACAAATCTAATTCTTCATATTCCCCAAGACAAGATCTGTGTTCTGAAAATTAGAGAAGATGGCAAATGCTAAAAAAGCAAACAGAAAATTTGTGCTTAACACAATCTCAATCCATCATGTTAATTTTGCTAAGACAAACAGCAAATTGGTAGAACATCGATCAAAATAAAATGTCATGAAGAAATTTTTTTGCAAGTATTCTCACCTCATAGAGAAACCATGATCCCCATAAAACATTAGTTCAACTCTTTAAAAGTTGGCTGTTTACAGCGAAACAAGATTCCCTAATGCTACCCTAATACTATCCCAATTCCCTATCAATGCTACCCAAAAGATGATATTAGCCATAACAGTTCCAGTGAGCTACTCTCCTATAGAACTATACAGCACAAGCTAGTAAGAGACATTTCTGGTAGTCAGTGAGCTAGTGTGGGATCTAGCACATCTCTGTGGCCTACTCTCCAAGACTAGAGACTTCTGGGAATGTGAATGCTTTAATTTCTGATGAATGATTTGTCAAATTCAGACATTTTCCAACTCCCATTGATCTAATCAAGAAGACAGAAAAACAACAACAAAAAGCTACTTTGTATGTTCCAAGTCAGTCTGTAGATGAATACTAGGGCTGTAAAGTCAAGTACTCGGAAATTCAAAGCCACCAGAATTAAGCCCTTACTTACCCCTTTTCTGCATGAGTTGAGTCTTCCTCTCCCTGCATGCTGGCTAAGGCCATGTTCCTCCCAAACCAAAGGTTTCTCACCCCAGGCTCCTCATCCACCCCACCCTGCTTCCTACCACATTACCCAGTGCTCCTTCTCCACTCCCCACCTACAACACCTTCTTCAGGGATCCGTCACCTCCCCACCTCCTCTTCTTTGCTATCTGTCTCAGGTTTTCACCCTACAAATAATAATTGTTCCTTAACACCAAGGTCCCTAACAAAAAAAATTGCCATCCTCTTTCCCATCACTAGGTCTTAATTGTAGTCCCCTTCCTCATCATGCCCTCACTGTCAGGCCAAATAAGTCTAACCAAGTTTTTCTTCATATTTGCCCAACTACTTCCCCATTCCAACACATCTGCCTATGCCAGACCTCACTGATTTCCCCAGTAAGCACCCAGTCCCAAGTTTTTAGCTGCTGGAAGGTGACAGAAGGTCTCGCTAACATTTAAACAAAGAATACTGGAAAAAAGTCAAAGCTCTCTATTGTCTCCGCTCGCTAGTAAGAACAAGCCATCCAGAAAATCTCTAGCTAGTTTTGGTATCACTATGGTACGAGTACCTGCATCCTTTTGGACCTACACCAGACCTCTTCATGAGCCATCAAAGTGCACTCTCACCAGACCCACTGGTAACAGTGGGACCTCGCTAAACAGTTAAGTGCTAGACAGACATTTTCTTGTCCTTCAACCAGAGCTCAGAAAAAGAAATAGACAAGAAATAACATCTTTATCACAGCGTGGGTGGGTGAGATGAGAAATAGAAAAGACAAGCATCTCTGTGTTCTTCTCTGACAAATGTAAATTGAGCATAGACTCAGAAAATGCCCACTGGGAACATTTGTCCTTATGCCATATCCATCTGCAAATATTTATGTTGTACTTTTTGAGTTTATGTCACTTGTGCCTGCATACAGGAGATCTGAAAACAGACTGAAACACTAACAAGTAATACATGAGCCAAAATAGTTTAGGACTGGGATGTATTTCATTCAAAACCTGAATTATAAAATACTTATCATGTGAGTTAAGAATAACCTCTGTTAATCTGGATGACCTTACTGCAGTATTTTACAAACAAAGAACAAAGATAGATTTCTGAACTATACAAGACTTCAAACACTGTCTTCTCACTTGGCACATTTGAAGTCAAATCTAAACCAATCCCCTTCTTCAAATAATGCTCCTCTCCCTCCTTCTGCCTGCTCCTCCCTCCTCAGATACAACCCTTTTCTACTCCAACTTTACTGGTATCCATCACCCCCAGGCACTCTGGGAAGGAAGCGGAAGTTGGGAGGCCATGCAAAGGCCAAGTGGCTTCAACTATGCTAAGAATTAAAGCCATTATCTGTGGGAAAGTTACAGCTGATCCATCTCTTCATGACTCACTTGGAAGAGCTATGACTGATACCCCTGCCACTTCCTCCTATTTCCACAGTATGGAAGTAGGCACAAGTGTGGATGAAGATTAAATGATAACTAGAAGAAGAGCGACTTTAAGAAAAGATCATCATGATGGCATTATTCGCATAAACCCTTCTGAACACGAGTCTCCTAAACCAAAATTAATACAAACTGGAGAAGAGTTTGTAGCCTTTATGAAGCTCAAGGAGTTCCCAAATGTTCTGAAAATTATAATTTCCCATGGATAGTGGCAGTTTGAAAGCTACACAGTAAAAAGGCCTTCCTACATTCTTCCTGTTCTGCAGTAGTATGAAGAACATTGTCTCCAGTAGAAAAGATTTTTTTTTCTCTGCAGTACTTTGGACTTGAAGAACAGACTTGAAACCCAACAAATTCATAGCTAGGACTGCTTTAAAAATTCAGAAAGCTAGCAAAGACAATGGCAAATGCCCTCAAAAAAGTCATCTACAGAAGCTACCTTTACATTCATAGAACAGGAGGCTTACAAGTTTCCCTGAAATTGCATTTTGCTTGCATTTTTACATGGAAAAAAATATTTTCTCAGACGTTGGGAACCTACAGCCCACAGACAGGATCCAAAGTCCAAACTGCAATCTGACTAGCTTGAGTTCCTCCTCCTGCCTCTTGTTTCCCCTTGCTCAGCCCCACCAGCTCGTCTCTGCCTCCCCCAGACGCCGTCGCTGCTCATGCTGCCCTCACTACTCTTCTTTTACACCAGCCAACAAAAACTGCTAATTTTACCCAGTAAGGCAGAAGTGGGGTATATCCACATGGCCCCTACTGAAACACAGGGAAAAGAAAAAAATCTGAATTCCCATAACAGAATACATCAGCTTAGGTCAGGTCGTGGTAAACTACCACAGCTCTCTGACCCCAATATCTAAGTGCCTCAACCAGTATCAGTACTGAACTGGGTGCACATGCTGCAAACAGCCTGCATCTTTCATATCTGCACAGTTCATTTGTGGCTTACCGTATTTCAAATACCATGCTCAGAATTAGATGCTCACCATTAAAAGAGTTCAAATATTATTTTGCATTAGCATTTTTAATGAATATTTAAATAAACTCTGGGAAACCAGATCTGAAAACATAACAGAAAGCTAGAACTTTAATGGAGACAAGCCATTACTGCTAATAAATTATACTCTGGGTAATGTCAGATGGATGAAAGACAAAAATCTAGACACAGGCATTAATCGTATTTTTCTTAATCTGTAACTTGAGTTAAAAAGAAAAGGCTCACCATTATGACTTAAAATCTTCAGCTGCATTAATATAGCCAAATGTAAAACTGAATATGATGTAAAACAGATTTTAAAAGGATATTAAAAGAATCAGAACTACGTTTCAAATCTCATATGATTTCCCATGCTGACACTTCAAAAGGTTTGCAAATGCCAATGTATAACTCTTTCTCTGTCCAAAATCTACCTTTTTAATATTAGCTATTAACAAAATTCATTGTGGTGTTTTGCTCTGGTGGATTTTTTGAAAAAGATATTGGATAGTTTTCACATAAAATACTGTAACAGATATTCACCGTCAGCCACCTCCAGGACAGCTGTTTTTTAAAATGAATGTTATTTCAATTACAAGGTTTCTTTTTGGTGACTCTTGTGAATATAAATATGTTCTGATTAATTTTACAGATCTGCATGAAGTGGAGGGATTTGTGAAATTTCTACAATATTATGTTCATGTCTCAAATGAAGAGAAGCTCTAAATAAGTATACCATCTACAGAAGCTTAGTGAGGTTTGATGATCATGACATCAGTACCTACTGATATACTACACTGATATAGCACAGGAGACTTGGTGATAGACAATGTAATAAGTAAAAAGTAACCCAGGGAAAGAACGTCAATGATGAATTATAAATGTCATCAATATGTAATTTTGACTCATAAAAATCTTGTTTCAGATTTGAATACTTTTGTAAACATGGTATAGACAACGTTCTATATAATTTGTTTTATAAATACCTTTATAAATATATCTGTTTTATAAATAGCTTAACAGTTTTATAAATACCTTAACACAAAGAAACGCTTTAATAAGGATCTATTCCATTCGATATTCAAGACTACAGATGAAAGCACTTTATTTTCACCTGCTCACAAAACTATGTATTATGTTTAGAGTTTAATATTACAGATGATGTGCATGCTAAATATTGCAACTGCTTTGCCCCAGTCTTCCCAAGTTAAACAGGTGATATTCTACCTACTTCCTAGAGTTACCGGCATGTTTTATTTGAAACTCTTCTTCATTTTCTTTTGGATAGCTTAACCCTGGAATTAATTCAGTTAGACAAAGTCATTGCATTTTTTCGTCAACATTTCATAGCCTTACTGAGTTCACTCCAAGCAATAGTCTGCCCAAAGACACAGAATAATGAATCATTCAAAACTGCAATATGAAACAGTGAAAAAGCCTCCTTTAGAAGAAATTAAACCTGATCCTCTAATTGACTTGCTCTGAAAAAATAACCCTTTTAAAATCAAATCAAAGTTTTACAGAAGAATTAATTTGGAGATTCAATGAAGATATAAAAGGAAGGGGGAGAGGGAAGAGGACAGTTTTGCTTTGCAAAGTTCACCGCTAAACTTGGAGTCAGTGGGCAGACCATAAAGCCTCTTCTGTCTGCGCTGTACTAATGCAAGAGATCTAGGAATTACTGCAGGCGCTGGGCATGGGCTTTCCCCTTGCTCAACACCCTCTCACTGCCTGAAGAAGGGATGGTGAGCCATTTTGGGAAGAAGGAGCCTGTGAACCAGAGAAGGTCCATGAGGAGGGGAGGAGCCTTCATTATCAAATTATTACTGCCTGTTAGGAATGTGTTATTGATATACTGTAAGACAGCTGAAGCCCAGGCCGTTGTCTTGTTCTGTAATGCACCAAACACATAATTTCAGTCACAAGTGGAGCCTGCTTGTAATTAAACTAACATCTGTTGATACTTAATCCATTTATTCAACTCCTAATACATGCAAGCTTTTTGCATTTAATCTCTTATCCATAAGGACGTTCTTTGACCTGTGCTTTGGCATTAGGCAAGTCAATGTTGACTAATCTTAAGTATAACCTTAGGCGTCCTGTGCTTTGGAAATTATTTTTTGCTGGGATTTTTATTTTTAAGTTTATCAAATGATGCAAAGCTAGAAGTTCACCTCACTTATTAATCTTTATCACTTGCCTTATTTCGAATAGAAATATTGCATGCTTCCTTTAGTCTTCACAAGTTGCATTTCCTGACCTCCAGTGCTCATAAAAAGCAAGTAAATTCAAATTGTCAAAAACATATATATTGGGTTTCTACCCTACTGCACATGAGCACATTATTACAAAGAGGTGAGGTGGAAGTGGATAGGAAACATTCTGTGTGGATTTTCATGAATTTTATATTCCTTTCTGATAACAGTATTTCTTTTGTGAACATCTTCCTTTATACAAGTTTGCCAGAGGACATTTGCAGATATGTTTAAGGGCCAAGCTTTAATTCTGTTTTGGATTTGGGGCTTTTTTGGTAGGATGGTTAGAAGCTAGGTAAAATGAGAAAAGACAACCACAACAAAGACAACTTAGGCAATCAGCCTGTGACGCACAAATACTGTTAAAGAATCAAAGACATCACAAGAAGAACAGTCAAAGTAGTAACTCAGGAGCAATAAAGACTTTGTAAAACAAGCAAATGATTTATAAAAAGCTAGGACAGTAACAAAACTCATAGCTCACAGAACATTGTTCTCAATACCCTTGCCCTACTCCTAAAATGAAAGAAACAGAACATAACAGTCCACTGTAATTGCTAATAAAATTATATACATCAGGAACTACGAAAAATCTATTTTGCAAATGAAAGACGGCTGAAAATCAGCATTATCCAATTAATTTGGAAGAGCTTTACCTTAAAAGACATGCTACATCTTCGTGCTTTAAAGAAAAGTGAACATTTCATTGCTTGTCTTTTTACTTTTTTTTTCCTTTCCTTTTAAACTGTCTTCATTGCATCATGCAGCATAAGGATGACAGTCACAGGCCCACAGAGAATTATGTAAACAGGGGGAACGTTTTTGGAAAAGTCACTAGATGACCTGCACCTGCAAATTATGCACTGAAAATAAACAGATGGCAATTCAGCTTTGCACAGCAGCCTCCCTCCCCCTCCCACCCCCCAAAAAATATTCAGGTAACGTATTCATTGTACGCCTCCAACTATACAGCTGAAAATAATGGAAAATTTCCTCTAAGATTGGAAGATATGTTTAAGTGCTCCACACAAATGTCAAGTTTATATGGTCTTAAAATACACATATAAAAGTTGGATTTTTTTATTAAAAAAAAAATCATTAGTCTCCATGCAAATTCCCGCAGAGCTCCACAACATGGATTCTCAACTGCTTGTCAGAACTATGCCCCAAAATTTTACAAAAAAACTTCTGCAGGCTTTTATTGAAGTATATATCAAATACATTGTACCTCACAAATTTGAATGACTGTGATAAACTATACGTGTCTAAGTAAAGGACACGCTGAAAAAGACTGTTCATGTTTACATCATATAGCAGTATGTACATGATTGGATTGTAAAGATTTAATTTTTAACTGCAAGCCAGTGAAGCAACTGTGGTAACACATTGGTGTGGTTCAAGTAAAAATGTAGAAGATGTGCCGAGGGCCACAAAGGGCTCCACACTACCACTGCATCATTCTTTATTGTATTAAAACCAGCGACGGGAAAGCTAGTTTTGCTACTTCTACCCACTGGCCTTGCTGTAACTGCCATAACGCCACAGACTGTGTTTACTTCGTGTTCTGAACAAGGGCAAAACTAGTTTCATTTCCACAAAGGGAGAGCTGAGGCCGTTTTACCCTGAAGAGCAAATTATTCAGAAAGATTCAAAGTGGAAATAAAGCTATTATTAAAAGCAACTTATAAACACTGTTAGATCCTCCAATATATGGCTGCGGTCAGCTGTTCTACACGTTAACGGCATTCATTTTTCATACCTGTTGAAATCAAATTTGCTGAAGTAGAAGTGGCCATTTAATGGCTGACTGACAGAGCACTTTTTAACTTTGCTGCTTACATAGGTGGTTTTAACTCATAAATTTCAGGCTCACAACACTGAAAGACACGGCTCTGAAACTACAGTGAAATCTGCCTCCAACAGATATTTCACAATGTCAGGCCCAAATGCAAAAATCATGAGTATATGTGTGTATATATATATAAAAAGAGATATATCAGACATGTTAATCAAAAGTATTTACTTCTTAAATTTATACACTCACATACAGAATTTTTTCTCTTGGGGAGGAAGAGTGAGGAAGATTTTGCACATAACACTGATCTCTTGGAGTTTAAAAATACTACAAAATATTATCATGTTTCTAAACAAAATTATAAGAGCTGGCAATAACATGCCTACATGGGCACAGTGCAGGACAGGGACCAAACTAACACAAATTCCAGTGAAGCACTGGCTAAGAGTGTCTGCATTCAGGAGGTTTGAATTAAAGAAAGATGATTTTAGGAAGTCTTATATAAGGACAGCTATTCTTTATAAATATAATAGAACAGACCAGATTTGTGTAAGAATTTCAAGTCTTGGGGAAAAAAAAGAAAGAAAAATACATTCTGGGTTTATAATATTTTCTTCCAAATGAATCTCCATTCTCATTCCTTTTGTTTTCTTTCTTCCATGAAAGAAATATATTAAAATTATATTAATGTCATAAAGACTTACCTCCTGCATAGGTACCCAACCCCAGATAAACAAATACACTGGACAGAAAAACCACTGAAAATATCAAACAAGAAAAAAAAATCCTTTCTATTTATTTATTCTCTACCAAAGAAAACAAATTAGAGAAAAACATCATTAATACTGGGAATACTAAGGAAAAAATATTTTAGAGTAGTTAACATGATTCATTAGCATTTCCTCTACTTTAAAACTCCCCACCAAAGTAGAATGGATGGAGCTTTCCCACCACCCATGACATGGCTTTGCAGTATCTATAAGCAGGAAAAATCAGAAGGCTACTCAACTTTCCAAGTCAAATTCTGTTTTCTGCTCCTGAATGATAATCAATAAACTGAAGCTAGAGCCAAGCAGAACAAAAGTTTGGTGGTCAGCTATTACCTTGTGCTCTTGAGGGCTGGAAATGCTGTAAAAGGCACCATGCTTGCCCAAGCACAAGGCGGGGAGCAAATATTTTCACCTGTTCTCTCTAGCAACCTTTGTGGTTGACTTTGAAGCAAGCAGACAAACTCCAAAGAGAAATATATAAGTATATATAGGACCTCTCAGTCCTTTATTGCAGGAGGGAAACCCTGCCTGCTCCGCACAAAAGAGAAATAATTAGTCTGGATGATGATTTTTCTCATCTATTTCTTTAATTGTTTATGTGGCAATAAGGTTTTCTTTTCAGATGGTTTTCTAAGGTAATTCATTTATGCCATCTGTCAGCACCTTCTACTACTTTTAAATGGTAGGGCAAGCTGTTAGCACATCAAGGTGCGCAGCTGTTGATACCACCTTTGTTTTGGTTACCCCTGGAGGAAATGGGCACATGCCAGCCACACAATGCAGCAGGTCAGCAATGACAGAGAGTAAATAGCCTGCATAATGTAAGAGCCACACATCCGACAGCTCTACCAGCGATGTGGTGCCATTATTCAGCCGTTCTGCAGCAATATATTTTATTGGTATTTTTATTGCCAGCATGATAATTTAAGCCTGGTGAAAAGCTCTGGCCAAAAAGAGGAGACAGGGCTGAACTAGCTCAACCCACTGGCTACATACAATTTTAAAAAATAGTATCACCAGCTGGAAAAAAACTCTGGGTGGAGTTCTCCAATGAAAATCTTCCTCCTCTTTTAATTTGGGGCACAAAAGACAACAAAATAAAGATCAATAAAATCATGTACCTGGGGGCTGGGGAAATTTAAGATGTTTAACCTGTTCAAACCAGGAGATCAAATACTGTCTATCCCTGGTACTGGAAGAATTAATGTACAAAGCTCATCTAGCAGGAAAAGCTACTAATCAGCTCATCAGTCAGTAGAGGTAGCATAAGAAAAGAGCAGCAAATATATAGGGAAAAGAAAAAAAAAAAGGAGAACAGTGTCAGCCTCTTTTGGATTCTACACAAAATCTTACAAACAGCTCCAAAGGAAAGAAAAACAGACATAGAAAGGTGTAAAACTCAAGTGCAGGTTTACCAAAACCAGAGCCACATAATATGGTTCTTAAATGGTTCTTAACCAGTCTAGACAATTGCAGTAAGTCTTTCTTCCTCTTTCAGCTTCACTCAAGTGGCTGATATATTACATGGGAAATGAATTACAACAGGGATTAAAAGTATAAAATGGAAGTAGCTACAGAAGAAGTGATCTGAGTAATGGTGGAAGTACTTTCCAGCTGCAGAAAGGTCATTCGCAGAGTTCGTCAAGGACAGATCTTGGCATGTGCCTTACTATTTTTTAGTTGACTTGGCAATTAAAATATGAGTGATAACGAAGCTTGCTAATAACATAGAGCTGGGAGGTACAGTCCATACCAAGAAAAAACAGCCTCCCAGAAGAACTGCATGATCCTGAGGACTGAAAGAACAGAAATGGGATTACATTTAATAACACCAAAAAAGAATGACTACATACTTAATACCAACAAAACGAGCTGGTGTAAATATGGCTGGGTGGCTATAAGCAACAGTGTTTGCTCTATTAGTAGATCAAACAAAACGAGTATGACACAGCTATACTGGAAGAGAGCATGTAGTAAAAGACAACTTCACTGGTACGGGAAATAGGTACGCAATTATACCAATCACTGGTAAAGCCTCATCTCAACAGACGTGTACAAGTTTCAGTTATCCTTCTTCAACTCAAAGGAAGGCAGATGATTACTAGAAGTCTTAGGGAACAATAAAAGAGTTCAAATTGTTTAGTCAAACGAAAGACAGAGAAAATACCAGGTGTCTGTAAACATGCAGCAGGCAGGAGAGTGAAGCCATGAGTGAACAGGGAACAAAAGCTATTTATGCTAAAGAAATATTTTTTGCACCGCAATAAAAAAGGCACAGGTTGGCTACAAAGAAATTTTCATTGGGAGTTAACAGGGTTTTACCCTTGCAAGAGTGATGGAAGACCTGGAAAAGCATTCCCAAGGAACCTGAGAGAAGGGCAAACAAATGTTCAATTTTAAAGTGGAGTTTGATATGTTCGTGTGGAGACCATATGTTGCCTCAGTCTGTGCTAGCAGAACACATTTCTGAATCGGAAGGTCCCTAAAGAAACCAGTTTTGTGCCTGGTCTAGTTCAAACTTACCTAAGAATGCACAAAGATGGGCTACCACAAAGTACATCTTAAGTGCAGTGCTGATATGCAAGCTAACATAAAACAACAAATGACAGACTTTAGGGAAGATGTGTAGATAGCTGAAGGAGAGAAAAAGAGTTTTCTTTTTTTCTTTTCTTTTCCTTTTTTGGCAATAAGACGGGCTGATGTTTTACCACAGGGTGAGTCTCTCTCTAAGTGTAACAGGTTATCATGGCTTTGTTTACAGTACCCTTGTCTGCAGTAGTTCCTGGCACTTCATGAATTTTTCATAGCTGTTTCTTGTTAATATATACTGTATTCCTTGGAGTGCCAACAAAAAGGGCACTTAGTTGTTACTAGCATTTTGCAACTTTATTTTAACAACAAAGCAAGTAACAAGAACAGCACCTTCTGAAAGTCTTACAAGCTACAACTTATCTGTGGTGAAAGAAACATGACAACTTAACAGCATTCTAAAAGAGCAGATGTAAATACAACTTTCAGTGTCTAGTCACTGAGCCACTGATAACCATAAGGGTTTTTAAAAGCAGATTTCCTTCCTTACTTGTGCACACAAACATACAAGCAGTTCTACGCACATCCATTAAAACATGTTAACACTATGTTTCTATGAGCAAAACCAGTTATTATACACAAGCAAATGCCAATGCGCATGCATAATTTGGTATCTGGCCTGAGAATTATTGTTTTGCATATAAAAACCTGATATTTTCAGAACCAAGAATCCAAGCAGTGAAGGAGGCACCCTGACCCTATAGACAGCTTATTATGGGGCACTCTTAACAAGGAAATCTGAAGATGCATTACTCCGTTTACATAAATCCTTCCCTTTCAAAGCTTTGTTCCTTCTTCCTGCCAAATCAATAAATGGCCTCTGCCCCACTTAGTGACTCCCCCCATGCACTCACTTTCATGTTCTCCCTCTCAACTTCAGTATAAATTTACCTTTTCCTCCACATACATCTGGTCCCTGACTATATATTTTTCATGTCATCACAGAAGGGCAAAATTCTTCCTTCCTTTCACAGGCTGCAGCCTTCTCCACCAGAAAAATAGAATAATAGCTAGTAAATATACTGTCAGATACCCTTGATCAAATCAGGATGCATAAGATACATGATTTAGTACTTTCTAAAAATTAAGGTGATTCCTTTTTCACTGCTCAGCTGTGTTTGGCTTAAATGTAAATTCCGTTTGAGGTTTTGCACATATCAAATCAAAGCAACATGTTTACAGAAAACTGTTCTCATCTGCCTACACTAGCATTCAAAGCTCTTCTAAGAGAACAGCTACAAAGAAAGAAGGAAAAAACCCCAACAATTTCTAGCAAAGACTTAGCTTCCCAGTAGAGACAAGGCTAAGGAGTCCCAAGAGCATTGCGGCCATAGCTGCAATGGTTAATCTCATTTCAGTACTTCACAACTGTCCAGATAAACACGTTCCGTTTTTCAAAAACAGTAACATGCAAGACTCTCAAAGCAAAGAAGCGTTTAAAAAAATTCTGCAGGTTTTCTCCCTCCACGAGATCACTGAAATAAATCCGCTTTCAAGTTTTGCCTTAAAATGTTCATATTTAAAAAAAAAACTAGAAATGAGAAGGCAAAGTTAAGTCACTATTTCGAAATATTATTAAAGAATCCTTTTAATAAAACATACAGACAGTAAGTGAAACAGAAGACCCAAGAAACAAGCAACTTTTCTCTCTCTGAACAAAAAAAAGTAAATGTCAATAAATTAATTTCCAAATTTTAAAAAATTCTATGAGAATCAAAGTTTCAGGCATGTACAGCGTTTTATTAAATTTAAATTGATTCAGTGATATAATATGAAACACAGCACAAATGCGCTTGTATGAATCCCTTTAGTTGGTGTATGACAGCACCACTTAATTATTTTTACATGTCCTGGAAGAAGAAACTTAAAGACCTAATTGCTGCACTAGTACAATAAGGTCATAACCCAGTGAGACATGAGATGACTAAAATAATGTTCCCAAGAAAAACCAAATTTCCTGAAAAATACAAGAATGTAATTAATTCAGAAAAAGTATCTCCATGTGGTCATGACATGGTTTTTCTTTTTAAAGTTGTTACAAAGCATAAGAAAGAGCATACTTCTCTTAAAGCAAAAAATAAAATACAATTCAGAGACATGAGACAAAATGGAGCTGACTCTTCCCTGGGCAAGTGAACCACCGAACCCCATTACTGGCTGACTGCAGCTGATAAGACTGACCATGATTTTAATGAACCAGAGAGCCGCTGACTCATAAAACGAGAATGTAGTTGACACTGGCTGACTGCCTAATTCAGAGCTCGCTGCACCCAGCAACCTTGGGTTCACTCTGAAATACAGTTAAGATGGAAGAACAGGACAGATCACCACTGCCCTAAGCGGCACACTGTGATAACTCAAATGGCCGCCATGCGTGAGTGATGACAGAGGAACAGGGAGGCGGAAGAGCCAGGATCTCTCTCCACTGAGGATGCCACAGGGGTTGTCATGCCTGTGACATCCAGCACACCCCCAGGATCAGCAGAAGGGCAGCCTCCCTGAGCCACGTGCCAGCAGACCCAAGGACCCCACAGCTAGGGCTGGGACAGCAAGCCAGAGCTGTCCCCTCTGTGCCAGGACAGCAAGCCCCCGTCTCTGCTGAGCTGATGGCCACATGCATCATCTCCACAAGTGCTCAGCCCCAGGGCACCAAGACCCTGCACCTGCTGAGGGACCACCATCCTTGCTGGTAACAGAACCCCAGCCCGCAGCCACCCCACCGCATGCAACGCTGGGACCATGTCCCAGGGACCACATCCAGCCCAACATGGGAAGCACAAGGTGGTCTGAGTCAGGCAGTTGCTTCGCTTTTTAAAGTCACCCCTCCCATAGCAACTCCTGTCACTACTTGGACCAAATTTTGAGAAGCCAGTCCTAAACTGTCATAGCCATTACTTTATTCTCTACTGTTCATTGTGGAGACATCCCATACCAAGAGGGGGTGAGGAGGAAGGACAGCAGCAGGAATTCAGACCACTGAGCATCCCAGAGACCTCCATGGACCGCAAAGCCCACAGAAGGACACATGATGGAGAGAAGAGCAGGAACAGGGAAGGAAACCGCATTTAGGAATAACTTTTAGGATGAAACAAAAAATACACTAACACGATAGACACCTTTTTTGTTTTGGTTGGTTGGTTGTTTTTTTTTTCATTTTTTGTTTTTTAAATGCCAGCCAGAATCAGTTGATTCCCAAAGTAGGTGGGTCTGTACGTCGGTCAAGTTGCAACAGGTAAGAGTATTTACCACAGATCCTTCCACAACTTCAGTCATCTCTGGGAAAAGCACATTACTCTGAACCACACTAGAGGCTGATAAAAGTCACAAAACCAGATCACCATCTCCACAATAACACCCTTCAGCCCCTGAAATCAAAAAACAAGCCCAAAGTACCACATTCCATCCTCAACAATTTCCAGATACATACACTTCCCCACTCCCTCCTTTCAGCATCACCTTACATTTGTCACTTTTGACGTCTCTTCTTGGGTGCCTGATTATCTTCTCAAATTGAGGCTCTTTGAAACACGGTAAGTCTAACCTTTGTCTCTCTTCGGGATTTCCATTTCTGCTTTCACTGCCTGTTAGTTCTGATGCAATTTTTGATTCTCTATTTCTGCATCCCTTCCGCTACATTCAGTCTTGTACGGAAGTCCTGTCACTTCCTTCCCTGTCATTTCTAGGATTCACACATTCTTGCTGGCCACCATGACTAACATACTTTCTACTGACAGTGTTATTTGCTGGTTTTATTATTGGTCTCCCAGCTGGCCTAGTTGGCTGTCTTCTTCATCTTCCTAGCCTGCTTCCAAAGATCATTCATCTCTTTGAACCCGTCTACTCATTTTCTCAAAAAAACAGCCAGTGATTTCTTCGCTCTTTTCTAAAAACACCTCCTACCCCATCTCTTACTCTACTAACATCTTCCTTATTCTCATTCTCTGTACTCTCACCTTTCATACTCCATTTGCTTTCTTTCCTGTTCTTCGCTTAACTGCCCTTATCTGCCTGCCTTCATATCCTTCATAAAATGGGCTTAAACACACAATCTCATTACAATCACATTATTATATAATTACCTTCCTCATTATTGACAACATTCAGCAGGTCAGTAAATTACACTCCATTTGTATTTCTTCAAATGTAACTCAATTTGCTTCCAATGAAGGTGACTGTTTTTCTGGAGTCACATCAATACAATCACTATAACCCATGGCTCTTTCTTTCAGAAAAATGGCAAGCTCAGAAGCAGACCAGCTACCACACAAAGACATGTGGTTTCTAAAGGAGAAAGGCAAAACGCCAACGGAGTTACAGCTTCAAATGAATATTTATTCTTCTGAAATCTGTCCAAAACAACAGTCATCCATCTTGGTTCATCTTGGTACTTTGATCCATCTCAGTTCTTCACAAGAGCCTCACACAGAAAAAATGTTACACCCCCCAACACATAAACTTCTTTATACATTAATAGCATTAATAGCAAGGAAAATCATGCATAATACTTACCTAAGTACTGGACACTTTACTGTTTATCAACACGTATGCTAACATCCACCACAGAACCGCCTAGCAGTAGGCACTTGTCCTGCTCACCTGTCTCTTCGGGCAAAGTCGAGAAATTATGTTTCCTCATTGTTACCAAAATGATTAAATAAATTTTGTAGCATAAACAAAAGGATCAGACAGTGCACAATAACACTAGAAGGATAGAAAATATCCGTATCCCCATGCAACTGAACAAAATAATCCAGTATTTTACTGTAGACTACGGAAATATGTTTATCTTTAGCCAAAGGAGTCTAATTTCACCCACCGGGTACTTTAAATATACTTTCAAATGCCTCCTGTGTATGTTCATATACTCTCTGGTTATGTAAAAAAGAAATCCATTCCCACCACTAGACCTGAATTTTTAATATTCTGCTCTCCCACTCTTGTTTCAGAGACAGGATTTCTACTCCCTTTCTCTCTAATACCACATGGGAGGACAATGCAGGGTAAAACTCTTCCACCTACCAATTCTAGTACTGGAGCAAACATTTCTTCATACCTCTGTTACAGATTCATAGCATTTACCACAAAAGGAAATAAGATCGTTTCATGTATTAAAACTAGGTGAATAATATGTACATCTACACTTCACATTTTTGAAAGCCGATTTACTTCATGTTAAGGAATTCAGTAAAGCCATGAAGACAACATAATCAGCAAGATATTCCATTATTACTGCACAATAGATGTAACTGGACTTCCCTCTGCAAAGTTTTGTTCTTTATAAAAGAAACAGTGCAGTCATCATCCCAGACAATAAACCAGAGAGTTTATCTGGTGATGTTTCCACAACCACTGTAAGAAAAACAAACCAAAAACCCTTCTGAAATATTTTAACAGACAAAATCATTCACAAGTGGATAAGAGAGAGATCTTTGGACAGAAATACACTCTCCTCTCCACATTAATTCCCATGTATGTTTTTAGCAGACACTGGAAGACCAGGCAGACACTACACCTGCTGACACCGAGCATCAGTGAAAGATGAAGTAGGCATCTGACCAAGCACATGGTTATTTTCTGCATGTGCTACGCTGTCTTTGACCCTCAACCCAGCGGACATTTTCGACAGTGCCAGTCATGTTCTGAACCATGCAAACTGCTTTCACACCTTTCCAGATTTCACCACGGCAAATTTATCTCTCTCACATCATTGTGAACTTATTTATTCTCTTTATAATTTTTATTAGCTTGTTTCATCTCAATGTAGCCAGCTAGCTCTTTCACAGGGACTTTGGATTTGCTAACACATCCATGCAGAGAGACCCTTTGAATGTTAAATCCTTCCATTTCGCCTTCCTAGGATGCCAGCAAAAACTGTGACGCATACCATAGTACTCAGTCTCAGTCATATGTCTTACAGGTATCTAGTGAATAGCATACCTTAATTAAATTGTTAACTTTATATCATGTTTCATACTCACACCTAATTCATAGAATTAAGTTTTCTCAGATGATTTTTCTTTTGGTCCTAACCCCAATTTCAGATTTTTCAGGGTGCATTAAAAGTAACTACTTCCAAGTTACCAGAACTCCATCACATACCTAAGAAACGCGTTTGGGACTAAGCCCGACTTTTTCCCCTGCCTGTTAAATCATTACAAAGGATTGTGATTTCTCTTACAGGAGCATCATTTAAATTATTAGGATGTAATTGTTTGATATTACCACTTTCAGTAATTCTGACTCAAAGAAACCAGCCTATCACATCTTTGCTATAATTATTTTTAAATTATAAGACAGTTCAGGTAGCACTACCCACTCTATATTTGACTAACATTATTTCCAAAAAAAGAAGACAGATGGTTACTGTGGGATGCTGACTACTCAAAACTCACAAGAAATCAATGCAAGATACAAAGATTCGAGTACTACAAGGTCAAGGCCATCATAACATTTTTTATTATGTTACCTCTACCTTATTAGTAATTGATCTTTTAGAAGCAATCTAAATATACAATGAGGTTTATTATACTATAATACAAAACTGACAGACAGGGAGCTGGGGCGAACTGCAATGAAAGATGCTATCTTTGCACAGTTACCAACAACAACACATAAAGGAAAGTGCAAAGGAGGATATTAAATGATGGAGGCAATTTGCTTGTGTTTTTGTTCAGAACACTCAACATCCCTGAGGGCCCTGAATCTGTTATTCTGGATACAACCAGACAGGAACAGTAAAAAAAAAAAAAAAAAGAAGAAAAAAAGGCTAGCAGCAAAGGTTACTCTTCCAGCCTAAGGAATCTTTTTCCATGTTCATGAGGAAAGACGATGATGTTACAGCCTGTGGCAGCGGTCCTTGAAGGGCAATGTTTTCTACCAGGATTTTGATAAAAAAACAACATGAAACAAACAACTTCACTCTAATGTGCTAACAACAGCTCTTGGAACAACACTGATAGTATCTTCTCCTGTAGTTTTGATTAACCACTTCATGAAAGACACTTTGCTTCTCTTGTGCCCAAGACTGCATTCCTCATGTCTCTTTCTCTGCTGTTTGTGCATACCCATGACATCATTAATTTATTGGCATCATTTGTGGTCTTACACTAACCACAGACTGCTACTGCTGACTTCGAGGCTGAATCTCAGATATTTCTTACTTTAACTGTAAGGAACAATCTAACTAGATGCAAACATACCTCGGGAATGAAAGGAACGACAAGCTGAGTTACCTCAAGTTACATAACACAGCAACAACAGCCGTTTCTTTCTAATCTGTTTTTACATCTTCCTCTGATTTACTCGACTTTGTTAAGATGAGATGGCGTGTTATATGCTATTTAATTCATGGAATGAAGACACCACTGGCCTTTCTGAGTAACCTTCTGGCACTGGCAGCACTTGTTCTTGGACAATTGCCTAAGGAATCTTTTTTTTTTTTTTTAAAAGAAAGAATAAAAAAAATCCACTTGTATCATGCATTAAAGAATCTGCTGACCTGAAAAGTGACGTTTTAAAATCAATTAAGCAACCAATGTGCACCAATCCTGGCTACCAATATCAACATGTCAAAGAATAAAACTGTATCAATTCTAGTAAAAAAATGTTACTAACAGAATGAGTTACCTGAGTGCATTTTAAATGCACCACCTCAAGAAAAAAAAAAAAGGTGTTATATGTGAAAATAGCATATGTTTACCTTGATTTACCTTACTACCTTTAGTAAGGTAAATGTAAAGTAAAATGCCGTTCTGCAGCATGCTCCTTCCCCCCACCTGTGCAAGATGTGACTCACTCCTTATGCACAGACATGGGATGGAAACAGGAAATTTGTCAGGTCTGATTTGCAAAAAGGATGGGTATCTCCAGGCAAGCATGATTCAGTAAATTACATGGAGTCTGGCAATTCTGAGAGTCAGGTGCATCTTCTTTAGCTCTTTTTCTACTCCCACGTGCTAGGAGAGGTACACACACTACTTGCTAGAATATCAGAAATATTTGAACATACAATTTTTATGAAGCTCTAAAGCTAAAATTACCAATATTTCTAGACCACTTTTTAAAATGCACACTATCTTGATATTTCTCTATACATACACATATACCTTTTAAATGTTTTCTATTTAGAAAAGAAGGTGGTCTCACAATAAAACACCAGTTTGAGCCACGGATGAAACAGTTTGCCAAATTAGGCAACCAAACAAAAAGAACAACTGAGTGTGATGCTGCTGCAACGATATCACCAGATGACACAGTACATATCTTATTTGTAGTGTTGCATGGGGAGTGGTCTTAATCTTTCAAAGAAGGGAAGGAGCAACAGATGCAGACAGTGAAAAATGCAAGTGCTAAGCCACGGGAAAACGTGAGGACGTTTCCCACAGTTATGACAGTTAACAGCATAAAGAGCCCTCAGAAAAGTCATCTGGGCGGGTACAAGCATACTACATCAGTTATTGTTTTCCATGCTGCAATCATCTGTTACCTAAAGGCAGATGTGTACAGAACAGGAGAAAAAACAGTAGTCATGTGTAACTTCTGATATCAATAACTTGCCTTTTATCAAACGAAGGCTGGCTACACTACACGCATTGAACAGTTCAACTTTTCATATGGTTAAACTGCAACTTCTCCTGTGCTTCTTGTAGAATGAAAGAGAATTTCCAATATACAGTCGGCTGACCCTCTAAAGGCAGCACAGTTAACTAAACATTACAGTCAAAGAAATACATAAATCTTGCCATTTTCAGGCAAAAATTTGGAAACAATTCATTCTGCTGGATCTATAACACCCAGTACAACAGATTCTGTGAACGACTAGCACCAAGTGTTTCATAAATCCAAAATGCAAGCCAGCTTTTCAAATACTTGTTTCAAAATTGCAACCCAACAGTAAAATAACTACTGCTAAAAGTAATTTGTCAATACTACATGAGATGGAGACCATCTAGGAGAAAAGAACGCAATACAGAAACATTCAGAACTGATTTTTTCCTGTGGTTTTAAAACAAATTAGCTGTCAGTGATTTGCAGAATAACAAGAAATACTGACTAATTAAAAATATTCAAGTATGTGAGCATGATTACTGGGAAAACAATGCCAATAATTTACTGGCTAGTTAGCCCCTTAGAGAATGCCAGCATTGGACAGTTCTTGAGACTGAGAAGAAATGGTGTAGGTCTTGTATTAATTCATCATGCCGTTCACAGATGACTGTGCCAATGTTACAGAATAACATTCATTAATAATCAGCGCTTCCAGTTGAGAAACACAAGTTCGACCTTTTTGAGCCACTGGATGCATATTGTATGTGTTAAGACATAGCAAACCAGAACATGCCCTACAGATACTGTCTGTGGCTATGTGTCTTTTTTTACTTTATTTTTAAAACCAAGAATGGAAATTTGGACTCTCTGAGATTTGAGGTATCAGCAAATTTAGAGAAAGATAGAAGAAACAATTCCTTACAGCAGGAAGAAGACCCGCTGCAGTTTAGAACCAAAACCCAAAAGCCATAACCAGGACATCTTGAAGAACATAGTTAGGCATCTACTTTCATGTGAGAAGAGAGAGTGTAGGATTTACTGTAAAGACTATTTTGGTCCTTAAATCAAAAATGAGACAGAAAAATTCCTACAAGTTCTGCCTGGGTACCAATGCTGACTGTTCAGCTATAATATCCAACATCAATTTATTTTTACTTATGATCTTTTGATCACAGTTTATATGTTCTGGGTTTTTTTTTCTTTTAAGGAACAATGAAAATGGTCAATGTCTACTTTCTGTTTCTCACACTCAAACAAGGTGAAAAAGTTTTTGATGGGATCGCCCTTGTGGCATTCAATCTAAGCTATGGGGCTGTACCAACAGCAGCATAGCCAAGGGAACTGATTATTCCCCTTTTTACTCAGCACTCATTAAACCACATCTGGAGTACCACATGCAATTTTGCCCCCCTCAGGACAAGAAATATGTTGATAAACTTTAACAAGCCCAGGGGAGGGCCCCCAAAACAGTTGGAGCTGGAGCTTGAAGGCCTATGAGGAGACGCTGCAGGACCAGGGCTTGTTCAGTCCCAAGATGAGACAGCTTTGGGGGCACCTCACGGTAGCCCCCTGACACCTAAGGGGAGGTTATAGAAAAGACAGAGCCAGGCTCTTTACAAAGGTGCTCACTGAGAGACAAGGGCCACAAACCCTTCAGGAGAACATAAGGGGGAAAAGAAAAAAGAAACCAATCACTGTGAGGCTAACTAAGCACTGGAAGAGGCTGTAGACCTTCACTCTCAGAGACTTTCAAAATCCAACAGGAAAAATCCCTGAGCAATCACGTTTAAATTCAGTGTTGCACTGAGCAGGAGACTGGAGAAGAGACCTCCTGAGGTACCTTCCAGCCTGGGATGCTATGAAGAGGGAAACACAGAGATGGACCAGAGCCCATCCTGTAATCACCCCAGAAACCTTGCAGGGGAGTGGCCAACCTCAACTGCTTCAAAAGAATGTGTGAGAAACCCAAACAGAGTAACTATGGAATTACTCACCCCACAGAAGAACATTATTCTTTCTCCTCAAAAGAGATGCTGGTTTCAGTGACTTAGCTATCTCATCTTTTTTGTTTTGTTTTTTTTTTTAAACAACTGCCACATTCTTACTTCAGTGTATTTCAACAACAACTAACATGCATTAATGATACAGGCAGGATACTCCAGTAATGAGACTTTCTTGTTCCTTCCAGTTTGCAATATTGTGTAGCATTGGAACAATCATGCTACTTTTCCATTTCAAGGGCAACAGGAAAACAGCTTCCTCTGCAGGGGAAAGAAAAAACAGAATTCCCCCAAATACAGTAACAGTAAATACAGGCAGGAAATAACCTGATATCCTTCTTCTGCAATTCTAGCAATTCCAACTGCTTCATCCTCTGGAGCACACTATGACCATTTGGGACCTTCTGCCATTTCCTTACTATTGCCAGTATAGCTCATCACTGAGCAGCCAAGTTGTAGGAAACAAAATTTGTGTATTACCTCTTTTCAACATTTTAATGTAGCCTTCTCTACAGGAAAACGTAAACTGTTCACTGACTAGGTCAACCCCCATCTCTAGACCCTGAAAATGACACAGTGGCGTTGTCTAACACCCCTCAGTATGTCTGCATGCTACGATAAAAATGTAGGTATCAGGAATGGCTTACTGAGGCTGCCAGAAGCTGACAGTGCCTTATTTCATATAAGTTTATTGTATCTAAAAGCAATTTTTGTTTAAAATTGCAGTGATATAGTAAACTGCAAGGATCTGCTAAAAACACACATAAGAGTATGTTTACCTTTGCTTTCAGCAATTTAACAAAAAAACACACTTGTAAAGGTCTTTGAGCAACTGGGATGCTGTATTTGCAGATGACAATGAAAAGCTGTGAGAAACAGGTTTTGATGTTTATGTACACTAAGGGGCATGATGATTGAGTTTGTTGACTCAGTTCAGTAAGAACAAATGGCTGACGGGTTAAACACTAAAGAAGAGTATTTTAAGATACAGTATATCAATACAATTTTATATATACACAGTATTTCTTGTATTTTGCCTCAGAGTATACACATTGACATTGTGTTTCAAGATCAAACAAATCAAAAGATTTGAACTTGGGGAGGAAAGCTGTACTGGCCGAGGAAGCGTAAAATAGGGTCCATTTTCTCAGACTTGGGACTTCTCTCATGACAAAGGCATCACTTGAAGAAGAGTGATGGAAAATAAACATCACTGAATACTAAGCTTTCTAAACATTACAGGGCTCACCGTTAAGAGCAACCAGCCATTAAACAAGGGGATGAAGTCAATTATTGGATCTATTTCGAAAGGAGCTGGGAGTAAACTTAAGGATTGTGTGGTACAGAGAAAATATGACTTGTGTGGCCAGCTAGGTTTTTCCCCTCCATCCATTGTGTTTTCTGTGCTGCATCTTAGGGAATATGAAGGTCATTTCATCTGAGAGTAAGGAAACAGTGAAGCTGTGAGCTGAGCTGTACAACCTGCCCTGCTAACAAGCACAGCAGTAGGCTCACACAAGAAAGACTTTCAAAACCAACACCACCCCACAGAAATGACAGGCCCCTCCTCGGGAGCAAGAAGGGAAATGCATTTTTATAGTAATATGGACATGTACATTATTGCTCAACAAAGACCAAAGGTCCTGACCAATGTACCATATGGCAAGAACTGCATGAAAGCTTAGGAAAAGACAGATGTGTCACATTAGCAAGAAGGAGAAGCTCATTTATCATAGAAGTAAATCACAAAGAGTTCTCTTAATCAGCAAATGTATTCAAATGGTTAATAAAACATTTTTAAAACCATAGGAGAGGCTTTTGTTCTGTTCTGTTTTAAGAAGAGACCTGATCAGACTTCAGAAGAAACCAACAAGGTCAGAGAAAATGTGACATCAAAGTCTATATACAGGTTTATAAGAAGAAACATAGTGAAAAGAAAGAATTACGGAGATTACGGTCTTTCCAGTTGAAACATATTTTCACAAAGAGACAAACAGGCACAGTACCACACCGGGGTTTTTTTTTTGCTCAGTTATACACTGAACTGATGGAAGAAAGTGCTAAACTTGATTATCTTTACCAGAAGCTTTGTTTTTAAGAACAGGGTAATGGCATTTTATCCAAAGCTTGTTTTTAAAAAAGCTGTTTATTGATTTCCTTTCAATTTAGAGAAAATAAGCTATGGAAATGGTATTTATTATTTACATAGCACTATACTGCAAATATACATGCCTAGCATTTAGCTAACAAATAAGAGACATGGGCCACGCTTCACAGATCTTTCTTCTTCAAATTAAACAGTAATTTGACATGTTAAATGTCTAGAGAAGGAAGAAGGAAGAGGAAGAATCAAAAGATAGAATCGTTAAGGTTGGAAAGGACCCTTAAGATCATCGAGTCCAACCATTAACCTAGCACTGCCAAGTCCACCACTAAACCATGTCCCTAAGAACCACGTCTCCACGTCTTTTAAATACCTCCAGGGATGGGGACTCAACCACTTCCCTGGGCAGCCTGTTCCAGTGCCTGACTACCCTTTCGGTGAAGAAGTTTTTCCTAATATCCAGTCTAAACCTCCCCTGGCGCTGCTTGAGACCATTTCCTCTTGTCCTATCACTTGTTACTTGGGAGAAGAGACTGACCCCCACCTCACTACAACCTCCTTTCAGGTAGTTGTAGAGGGCAATAAGGTCTCCCCTCAGCCTCCTCTTCTCCAAACTAAACAACCCCAGCTCCCTCAGCCGCTCCTCATAAGACTTATTCTCTAGACCCTTCACCAGCTTCATTGCCCTTCTTTGGACACGCTCCAGCACCTCAATGTCCTTCTTGTAGTGAGGGGCCCAAAACTGAACACAGTACTCGAGGTGCGGCCTCACCAGTGCCGAGTACAGGGGCACTATCACCTCCCTGGTCCTGCTGGCCACGCTATTCCTGATACAAGCCAGGATGCCATTGGCCCTCTTTGCCATCTGAGCACGCTGCTGGCTCATGTTCAGATCATGCAGCTTCTCTGGCTGGTGGTACATGCATCACAACAGAATTTCCTTGACCCACAGCACTACAACCTGAAGAAAGCAATTTTATAACCTAGCACTTAGACAAGGTATAAATATTTCTCTATGAATTTCTACACAGAAACATACAATTATTGCCATCGAAGAAAATGTTGATGTTATCAATGACTCATGCAAAAATGTAGAAAAGAATTGTAATTCTATGCTTGCAACTGAAAGTGCGCTCCTAAAAAGATGCCCTGCACTACACGTCCTAGAAAGTAATCTGGTCTCTGACAAAGTTTCAAAAGGTTAAAACACGTAGTTTCTTTTCATCTTGTAGAAGTGGATGTATGTATGTATCTTTGTAAAAAAATGCAGCATTATTAAGGAACGTAATAGGACAGGTCTTTAAAATTCTATGCACTGAGCGAAGGACCGATGAATTGAAACACGTTTTAGCAATCACGTTACAGCTATGAATACTGTCTAACAATACTCTCATAGAAGTAGGCCAACAAAATGACAACATGAGCTAATATTTATTTATGGCAGTAAAAGTTTTCTTCATAAATCAGGATTTGTGGAGACAAATTTCTCTCACTTGCCTTTGGCTTATGAATTAATCTATCCTCAGTGACCAGGAAACTGCTCTTCTGAAAGATGTCGTAAAAAGCCACAAGTGTAACAAGGGAAGAAAAACACAACACAAACAGGTGCAGCCGCTATGCAAACATTTTGCATGTTCCAGACATTCTCCAATATATGAGCATGTATTAAAATGAAATTCAGAGTAAATGTGACTGTACTGGCTTGCTAGAGGTTAGCAGGTGATTTTCTAGACAAGGAAATCAACAATATCAGTGATACGTAATCCTGTAATCGGCATCACGTTTTACAGTTGGAGATTTATCAATTTGGAGAAAGGCTTACTTTCAGATTAAAAGGAGGGGGTACGCTGACTATCCAGTATGTTTTACCAATCATTCCTTTCTGAGCCTTTGCAACCTCAATCTGCATTTAACAAAAGCTAAACTAAAGTTAAAGGCTAAACAAAACTTGCAACTTAGAATACAGGACTGCTAGCAAGAGGTGTTACAAAATTCCTCAAACTACCCAAAAGCTAATTTCTCTAATAGCACGTTTTTTTACCAAAAAAACACCAGCACACAGTTTATTGAATGGTATTAGCATGGCTAGGGAAAAGACAGCACTTGTTTAGCATCTCTTTACCCATGCAGCATTTGCGTATCCTTCAGCACAGTGAGAAGCCAGAACACACCCCCTTATCTCTTAAAGAAATCATTTTCAGTCTCCCATGCAACTTCTGAAGAAGAGGCAGAATTGACCCTCACTCTAATACCACTTAAATACTTCAGTTTTAAGTTATGTTTCTGTCAAGCTACATTAACAAATTAGTGTCTTGGAAACAGTAGACAGAGTATGTAATGTCTGCAATCCTGTGCTTTATAATATTTTGCCAAAAAGGGAGTGATGAGTGTATCACCCACAAACACACAGACTCACTTCTTTAAGTTTACTTCATTTCCAAGAGAGCTTCCAAACTGAAGACTACATGAACAAGCCCAGAGAAGTGTTATGCTGCACTCTCTAATGATTCAAATTGTGAAAGTATAGCGTCCTAAAACTCTTTATTTACGAGGGGATAGCAGATTTACATAATCCTCATCCCCTTCTCTTCAGAACTGGACAATTGATAGGAAACTCGGAGCTGTTAATTTCTACAGTTAATCTTAACGGTTGATTTTATGCCTTTCAAATGTTATTCTAAAGTGTTAGAGTAAATAGAACACTAGACTGTTGTTGATTTAAGTGATTATACATACTTTTTCCCATCCAAAGGATTATTTACTAAGGCAACAAACTGAAAACGAATGAAAGAGTACTCCTTTTTATTCACAGTGGGGTTCACCCATGGAATTCATTGCTACAGGATATTATCAAAGCTAACACCGCAGCTCAGAATTAAAGATATAAAAGAAATTAAGATACAGAATAGCAACCTTAATGTGACATTCAGGTTTTACAACTGCCTGGTTGAGACGGGAAATGGACAGGTAAGACTCTCAGGAGAAGACGAGAAGTACATTAATTCAACCACATCCTGAACGTAATGCATCAAAGGATACACTTCTAACAAACGCACCAAAATAAAGATATTATATAATTCAACTTGTGGACTTTTTTTTTTAATATTAAAAATCTTGAGCTGGTTTATCTGACAAAATAACCCCCAGTATACCAGTTTCTCTCAGTACAAGAATCAGAGGACTCCATCACTCATATTCCTGCCAGCAACACCTGCACTTTTTCTGAACACTTCTTATCTGCATGCTGCCAGCTTCTGACCTGCTTAGCTTCAGAGATCCATCAAGATGACAGCATGAAGACCTGTGATCACCAGAAAAGTAATGTTACAGAAAACTTTTACCCTGGAAAACAAATCTGGATTGATTTAGTAACAAATATTGACTGATCTGCTGCAGCACGGGGGACAAAAAAAACCAAACCCAAAGCATTTTACTAGCTTAGCAAGTCATACTTACAGTGTCTTTAGAAGTGTGCAAAGATATTACAAAGGCTTGTACAATCTACTTGACTACACAGACTTTTTCACTAATTAGCACTTGCTAACATCATTCTTCAAGATAGAAAGCAAACAGCCTGTTTCAAACAGCCTGTTTCCTAGAGTGCTGCAGTTCAAGAGGAGAAAGTAGTTACTGATGTGAAAGGTTATCCTCGAAATAAGATGCTTCAGCTTCACAAAGGCTATCATTTCAATGTGAAAAGAGAAAGACAAAAGAGATGGAGAGAAGCGAAGCTGGAGAGTAAATATCCAGCAGCTTTACATGCATATGAAAAAGGTTTCACTGTTATGAAGGAGTGCATCATTTGAAGTCCCTCTCAGATACAATCCATTTAACAATATTCCCTTCCAAGAGTCTTTTTAGCAGCGCCAGCCATTCTGAAGTTGGTCTGCTTTTGCCAGCCTTTGCAACTCCACTACTCCAACAAACATGCTGATAAAGCTGCACCACAAAATTATTTTAGTCCTTCAGTGGTTAAAACTGTTGCACTCCATCCCCCCAGCCTGCTGTCTTACAATTTTTGTCTCCTGCATTTTTGGACTTTTAGCAAATTATCTGAAATGGAAGAGCACCATGGCTACACATGTACAAGTGCAAGAACAGTACCATTCTCTTCTCTTCCTCCCTCAGAAACATCCCCAAAACAACAACTCATCTGTTCCCAGAATACACACAGTTCTGTTATTTCATTCTATGATCTGACTGCTCTGATTAAAAAAAAAAAAAAACAGAATATGGCTCAGTGTTGTACCTGCAGTTTAAAAGACAGAGAGGGAATTCCAAGCATGACAAAATTTGCAATTGATACCCATGAGCTCCACCGCTACCAATAAAGGATTCAAATGCTTTCCAGTTCCTACAAGTAGCCAGGCAAGTTGTCCACTTTCTCCAAGTAACTCTCTCCAAATCAGCTGCAATCACTGATTTCCATTCCCAAGTTCAACACTGTCTGTCGAACAAGTTACCTACCGGGCAAGCCCTAAGCCTTGCAAATTTATAGGTTTTGGTTTTATCTCATCTTAACCATTAAGTGGATTCAAACCACTAAACAGAACGGTTAGGATAAATAAGTAGAGGTGGTAAGAACTTAAGGAGAGACGTTTTATTCCCATTTTTTGTGGAATGCATCTTTAAATAGAATTTCCCAGTCTGTGTGCTAGGGGGAAGCAGACGCAGTCAACCTGAGATGGCTGTTAGAGAAGAGAGAAAGAAAGAGCACTGTGCTTGTGGGCAACTGCTGCCTCCCCGCTCTCCCCAAAACACTTTTCTCTGGATCTTAATTGACCTAAGATGGAAGCCACATTTGCTTTTTGTGCACAAACTAACTCCGTGCCTACAAGCCTGGAAAATGTTGCTCCTGCAAGACTATATGTATTTCTTCCCCTTGACACCTTTCACCTGCTCCCATTGAACAAGGCAAATAGCAAAACTTCCTTTAATAAAAGAAGCCAGATAAATTTCTAAAACATTTGAAGAGGGGAAGGAAACCTAACAGCCTTTTTAGGATCTCTTGTGCAAACTGGCATCTAAGTTTTGGGGTTTTTTTTAGCATGCTACCCATGAAGGGGTTCCTAGACTTTTTAGTTGCTGTGACTAACATTTTTATGACTGTTCTGGGACATCAACAGGGTTTTAAAATGCAACTGGAAGTCTATGTGAATCTATCTCATGCTGTTCCCTATCATTCTTCTCAGTCCATCATAATAAATATTCCCCAGAGCCACCGTAATGACAAAAAAAAAAAAACCACAACAGTTTGCTCGTTCTTTGCCTTTCTGTTTTTCAGTAGCTGGCCAATTGTAAAGCATAATAAGCAGCACTCTCACTAACTACATGAAGTTTACTTCAACTTTAAAAATATGTCAGCATTTTTAAATATGTATGTATACACACATATTTGTATTTTATATACTGTCACATACGTCACTACACAAATTACCCTCTAGTCTGAATGGTCCTGCATCACAAATTGCTTTGTCATCACTTTGACGTAACATGACCTGTACAGATTGGCACATAAAAATCATTCAGTCTCCTGAAAACTGCAATACAATGCCATATTGTACCATCATTTTTAAAAAGCCACCTCCAGTGAAATCAACGACAAGCACCTAAAAAATCCAAGCATGGCATGGTTCCCTGGCTCCACAGACTTGCCTTAATATTACAGAGTTGTCCAACTTATTCTATCTATAGAAAATATGGATAGTAATAATTCAAAGCATCAAAACATATAGGGAGGTATTGGATTCTGAAATACTCTTAAAACCACATAATTTTAACAGTATTTTCGTACCTGCTAATGTAGCAATGCAAATATTTCCCTTCCAAAGTTTTCATCAATACTTGTTAATTTAGGGGTAAAAGTCAAAGAGCACCCAGGCATGCTGGAATCTACCTCTTCCTTCCGAGGCAGAACAAGGACCTCAGTCCTGCTGAGGTGCTTCCAACAACTGAATATACGTGTTTTTAAAAATACTGTGTATGCTTTAAAAAATATTCTCTGTAACACATCATTTCTGTCCTGAAGAGATGATCCTTCTGATTCATTCAATATCATTCTGATGAATCACAGTCACTGAAAGGAGAAATAAAAGCAATTCCCGCTATTTACCAGGAGTTCAAAGATTTGGCTTGAAGAAACGAGTGAAAACTCCCAACTAATATCTGAACTCTGCCGCCTACAAAACCTCTGAAGTATTTTCTTTTTACCTGCCATCACTTACCAAACACCGATACCTGTGCTCACCTCCTAAAAAAAACCCCAACTTTCTAGAAGCTCCTACAATTCTTACTTCATCTGGGTCAAAATTCAAAAGTTCAGAAAGCAAGTGTAACTGCTGGGAAGTGCTTGGGCCAGGCAGCTAGCTCACCGGAGCTGATTCACTGATAACATGCAATCCAGCAGCATCAGTCAAAAATCGGAGAAAGCTGTTCTCTCTAAGCATTTTGTTCCCAGCACCCTATTTGAAAATATAAATATTTTGCTTAAAAGAAAACTAATGACTTGTGGGTGAAGTAAAACAATTGGAAGGAGAATAATTAAATATTGTTATCAAGTGATGTAAACTGCAATTTTGTGGTTCAAGTCTTTATAAACCAAAGAAAGCAATTAGCAAAAGATTATTCTGATGCCTGACTTCAGAGAGAGACAAATCACATTATGCGTGTTTCAAGATCATATGAGTAACAAAAAAAGACAGGTTTGTGCCCAGGCTCAAGCTTTAAAAAACAAAACACAAAAAGCCCACTTCCCACCAGCAGTGCCAAAAGCTCCCTCTCCCCCATTTTATTATTTGTTTTTTCAGCATTGTACTACTACGACACAGGAAAATATCACATTGCACTAATCTCACTAAAAAAAAAACCCCAACAACAGATCCAACTTTCTCTGTCTTATTACAGAACACAGTACTTTATTTGCAAGGAAGTTTCACGTTACTATGAGTTATCGTTTAAGCTCTAGGCTCGCATCAGACTGAACATAAGATTTTATCGTGAAAATAACACGATGGTGGATCAACTGTGAAGTCATAAGCCTACAATCAGCTTTTCAATCTCCAAAGTCTTTCATTTTGCACATGTTAAATTTCCTGTCTTCAGCAGACACTCAAGACGTGTTATTCTTGAGCTTGAAATGGATACATCTAGTCCTACCTGCACAAGATTACACTCTTTAGTGCTACAGATCTGATCCTAAAAAATTCTTATAAGGAATTGTGTTTTCTCAATTACGTGGTATTGCTTGGAAAGTATTTCATACCAGCAGAGATAACTAGTATTAGTATTTAATTTTGCTTACTTTTAAAATAAAGTATTTAAAGTATTAAGGATTTAAAGCCTAACCATTTTTAAAGTATTTAAAGAATCATTTTTCGGCTTAGCAGATGTGTTATTTTTAATGAGTTTGCCACAGCTGCCATTGCCCTCCACACACCTCGCCGGGGCTTTCCAACCTGGTTACTTTCTACTCTCAGAAACAGAAAAGCAAATTATGCCACGATAAGAAACTACAGTAATCTATCATTTTAAAATCACACACGCACAGATTCTGAACCAAAAGAAAGAACAACTCTGTGTTTCCACCCTTTTGGCACAGCCAGGCACAGATACTGCCCAGACAGGGGTAGGAGACAGAAGGCAGCACTCTGCGCAGTGAGTCCTCGTGGCAGCTTTTCAGCTGCGGATGTAACCTCACCGTAAGTCATACAAAAAACCATCACTCTGATATATGAACTCTAAAAAGCCTTTTTCCAGAAGCCCACAAAACACTGCCTTGATGCTCTGGAAAGGAGGAGAGCATTGGCTCAGGGATAACTCAGGTGCAGATGCAAGAAAAGTGGAGAAGTGCAGCGGGCTGAACTAGGTTTCACCCTAGTGAGGACTCTGCTAACAGCTTGTAAAGGGGAAAAGAATAACACCTACAGACACAGTAAATTAAGGTAAGAGAAAAGCTGTTGGTCCATTTACTGATTCCTCCCAAAGCCAACTGAACAAGATCACTAGGTCCGAACCCAAAAGCTCCGCAGAGAGATTTCTTTTTCATACTCAAGACAGGAAGTCCCTCCTTCGGGTTTTATATTTCGATTAATCTTCAGATGAGTAAGATGTACGACCATAAGCAATTCATGACAACATCAGTTCTCATCTGTGGAGGTATTACTGCAATGCGAAAGTACCTCTGCATTACTGAACATCAGGAATCAGGACAGCAAAACAATTTTATCTGAACTTGTTTTGATACAGGAAGAGTTTGGCAAGAACCAGAGTGAGCACCTGAAAGAACAATACCGCCACTATTTTAATATCACAGCTAGACATTATGTTATCAGGAGCAGTATAAACAAATTCCACCTGAACACAACTTATCTTCTAGAATCTTTCCTTCTCCCCACGTGTCTTTCCAGTAAATTCATCCTCATCCATAATCCAACCATTTTTCAGAAGATTAAAGAAAATATGGACGGGGCCCAACAGGTTTCAAACAGGGGGTGCCCTATGCCCAACCCTGGCATTGAAAGACCTGCCTGGTACCACCACCCCCTGGCCTTGAGGGCAGCCCCGCTGCCTGCCCCATCCACCGCCACTCAGCTCCTTCGCACACAGTGCTCCCGCACACCGGCCAGCAAAGCACTGACACCCAGCCATACGTGGATGGCCCCAAAGCAGGCAGGGGCCCCTCACCTGCTGCCGTGGGCCTGGGGAACTGTGGCCTCCCCAGCCCCAGCGGTGGCCACCAAGCACAGGGTCAGGCACCTGCAGGGAAGCCACGGGCAGAAAGTGGGTGCAGGTGCTGGTGGCGGGCTGGAAAGCTGCCTCCACCTCATCCTTCGTACAACCCCGCTAACAGCACCCACCACACCGCCTCAAGCAAAGCAATGGGGAAAAAAGTGAATTTTCACTCCCAGTCCAGGAAAACAAGAGGGGCCGCACACCGCGAGGCAGCAGGGAGCCGCTCGGGTCCCGCACGCCTCTGGCGGGGCTGAAGATGGGGCCCGCGTCCTCCTCCCCGGAGGAGAAGCCGGAGGCAGCGGAGGGCAGCCGGAGCGAGGGCGCGGGGCACCCCCGGGCAGGGCGCCGGGAAGGCGCTGCGAGCGGGAGGCGCTGGCCGGGCCACCACGGGGCTCGCCAAGGGCAAAGCCCCGGGCAGCCTGCGCCTTTCGGGGGGCCGCTGGGCAGCCCTGTCCCGGGAGAGCTGCACCCCCGCGGGCGGGAGCCGGCCCCCGCAGCCCCCGGCCGGGAAGGCGCTGGCGGCGGCGGCTGGGACCGGCCCGGGAGCCCCGCGGCGGGGGCGCAAGGTACGGCCGGCCCCGCTCCGCCGCCCGCGGAGGATGCGCAGCGCGGGGCTGAGCGCCGAGGGGTTCCTCTCCGCGCCGTGCGGGGGGCGGGCACCATCCCCGGCCCCCGCTCTCCCTCCTGCCGCCCCGCAGCCCCCTACCGCCCCCGCAGGCACCGGCACCGGCCGCGGCCGCCCTCCGCCACCGCGGCTTTCGTCGTCCTACCGACCTAACGAGTCATCGTTGCTTATTCGGAGTTTTATTTTCAAATTGTGCGGTGGGCATGGATTAATATTAACATATTCACCCACGGCTGGACACCGCAGTTCTCCATCCAAAAATAATCCGTTTTTTGAATGGCTGCCTGCTAAGTAACGCGATTTAATAAACCGAAATATCTCTCTCTCAAAATAAGAAAAATCTCCCTCCTGAACACCCCCGTAAATTAGAGACTTGCTCGTTCTGGAAGACGCCCACTCCCCACTTTTCCAAAGCGCCCTAAGGAGGCAGATGAACCAGAGCGGCCGGAGGGCGAGCGCTGAGCCCTCCCCTCTCTCACGCCTTCCCCGAGGATGCGGGGCGACGCGGGGCGCGGGAGCCAGCGGCGATTTTTCCCAGCGACGAGCCGCGCAGCCCCGCACCGCAACGAAAAATGAATAATAACACCAGCAACAACAAATATCTAAGAAGTAAGGGGTGAGCTACGAAGTTTAAAGTTTCTTGGGAAAACGGCGGAATGCGGGAGCAGCCGCGAGGACGGAGCGCGGAGCATCCCCCAAGCCGCCGGCCCGGCGGGCGGTGAGGACGGTGCCGCGGCCCGGGGACGCGCACCCGCCCGGCGACCCACCGAGGGACGGAGGGAGGGAGGGACGTACCGGCAGTCAGGCACACGGGCAGGAGCAGCCGGAAGGTGAGCCCGCACACCACCTCCGTGGCCATCGCGGCGGGGCGGGGGTCGCGGCCGGCCGGCCGGAGAGCCGTCCCTCTCTGCGCGCCACCGCCGCTCCTAGGTCCGCCCGTGCGCGGAACCGCCGCGGCGGCGGAGCATCGCCCGTCCCCTCCTCGCCTCGCCTCGCCTCGCCTCAGCCGCGCCGCCTCACGCCTCCCGCCGCATCCCGGCGGCAGCCCGTGCAACCAGCGCCGCGCCGCACCCCGCCGGGCCCGGTCCACGCACACTCCCGCCCCCTCGGGGCTCCCCCCCCCGGCCCCCGCCGGCAGCGCGGCAGCGCGGCAGCGCGGAGCGGCCCCCCCCGCCCGCCCGCCGCCCCGACGGCGCGGGCCCAGCCGCCGCCACCCCGCGCCCCGCGCGATGAAACTTCCCCGCGCCCCGCCCCGCCGGGGCCGGGCCGCGCCGCCAGGGGCCGGCCGCGCGCTGCCTGCCCCTGCCCCCGCCCCGCTGCCGGCGCCCCCGGCCCGCCCCGCCCCGCGCCGAAACCTGCACGTGTTGCCTGAGCGCCTCACTTCGTGGTGCTTTCTGGTTCGCTTTCTTCCTTTTTTTTTACCGGAGTATTTTTTTTCACTTGATTTTTTTTTTCTTCACTTAAATTTTTCTTGTTTTCTCTTTTTCTTGAGGGGGGGGAGCAGTTTTCAGTCGTTTGTTCATTTCCCGCCCCAGGTTTCAGCAGCACGTTTTAGGTCCACAACAAAATTGTAGCCCGGAAAAAAAAAAAAAATCTGCGGCCGCTGGAATGTATTTGGCTTTTCTGGAAAGCTTTTTACCCTTTAAAATACGGTGCTGGTTGGAAAGCGCTGTGGGTTGAAAGGGGCAGTTTCAAGGCTCAGCTGGTGCGTCCCTGTGTGTCTGCTGAATAAACTTAATAGTTTGGGTTGAAATAGTGATGCTGTAAAATAGAAAGGTATCACGTTGTTATTAATGTATTGCAATCCATCCCACTGATATGAGGCAAGTTGAGGCAGAACATCTTCTTTGTGGGGGCAGTGCTGGAGGTCACTCTTAGCTCTTGTGCGAGATCTGGAGTAGGGCAAAGTGGGAGCGGTGACCCTGTGGTCCTTTTAACATAAATTCTCAGTGCTTCTCCCTGGTGAAGGACCCGGTCCAGTCTTACTTCAAACCTAAGAAGTCTTAGATCTGCTCTTGAAGTCCTGGCTTTTTGACTCTTATAATTACTCAAGCAGCATTGTCTTTCTTGTGCTTTTCAAAATAATATTTTCATATCCTTGTTGCAGAGAAAATGTTTGCAAATTTCAGTGTGACACAGGAAAATACAAAGGGTCTTTTAAAGAAAAAAGAAAAACTTTGTGTTTTGGGGGTTCAAATGATATGTGTTGAGCCATGGAGACATCTGATATTTGTTCTATGAATAACTGCAATTATTCAGATACTCAAATATTGTATAACAGGCTAACCAACTCTGATATTAGAATGTTTGGAAAGTAAAGAACTCCAGACTTACATATATGAAAATGCTCAGGAAAGCTAAGAAAAATCAACTACAGACACTAATTCCATGTGCCTAACACGTCCATTAAAAGGACCCATATCACAAAGAGCTTAAGCCTCCTCTGAAGAGTTGCCTACGGTCATTTCACACTCAGACAGGAGCATCTGCGTGGAGTTTAAACGTAACATCAGTCTGTGTTAACAGAGATTGTAGTGAAGCCCTGTCCCAGCAGGATGAATGTGACACCTGAACTGGGCGGCGGGGCGCAGCCTGGGGAGCTGGCTCCCTCCCTTCCTGCATTCGGGCCCAGCACGGCTCACCCAGACATCTCAACAATGAACCAAGCCCGGATATTTGCTTCTCAGTCTTCTGGCGTAGGTTTCTGTACAAATCGATCTTTGTGAATACGCCTAGTGATCATGTCTGTAGATGGTAAAACACTAGGATCGAGTGCTACTTAATCTGCTAATGAAGTATCTGATCAGCCCATGGGAAAGTCAACCCCAGCATTGTTTTAAGACCACAGGATCTGTCTCAAAAACTCAAAGTTACTAGGGAAGCTCTCCTTGCCTCAGAGGCTACGAAGCGAGCAGTTAGTAGGAGCGGTCTGTATGTGTAGGCTACATGCATAGCTGAAATATTCTGTACACTTTGGGAGCACATTTTCAGATATCGATCGTGTCTTTATTCAGTCATTCAGCTTCGCTAAAGCAAGGATAAAGTATTTATTACTTTTACAGTACAGTTACCAAATTGTTTGCTTCCTGAAGCACTGATTTTGTTCTAATGTTTGGGAAATAATTAGCCAGTTTTCAAGACTTACCGTTCACAAGGTATGAAAAGCGGAGTTAAAATACATGTGTTAAGTGGCTAGTTACCTTCCGCCAGACTGCTCACCTACTGCAAAATCTATGCAGCCGCAGTGCCACCTTTTGGCTAAAACGTCTTTCGTGTAAATGACAACATTTCTTCCCCGCAGCTGCCGGGAGTTAACTGTTTGCATACACATAATTTTGAGAGACCAACGAGACATCCATCGTCCAACCATACCTCTGTAGTGGTAAGAAGTATAAAAAAATATGTGAAGCCTTACCAAGAATCGTGTACGCCTTCTGTAGTTCAGCTGTTGACAGGAACAGTAAATGCGTTAACCTGAAAATTGGAGATGTGCTATTAGCCAGCATGGAAACAATAAAACACAGGACTCTGACTAAAATAGGTAATGCAGAAAGAGAAACTGAATTAATGGGGAAATTGTCTGTTGAATTAAGTGCACGTAATAGAGAACAGTATCTAGAGGATAGCCAGGAGTTTATTTAGCTGATACCAGTTTTGCAAGTGACATAAAAAGCAATTTGAATATAAAGCCAGAGGGCTGCTTCTTCCCTAAGGGCATACAACTTAGTGAGATCGCACTGTGGGCTGCACAGTTTTTCTCTTTCCCTCTGCAAAGCAGAGGAAATTGCCAGGCTGTGCAAGCCCTACTGCCTACAGTAACCGTGCTAGCAGCAGACGCAGTGACCTCACCACCTACCAGCATTTCTTTACCTTCTTTTCAGCTACCAAGATTTCAGACCCCCATCACCAGGTGTGTAACACCCACCTTAGGTGAAAACATAGCAGCAGGGAGGTTGAGGAGGTCTTAATGAAGAGAAGGAAGAAGAATAAAAGAACAAACTCAGCCATGAAGAGGTTTGCTCCAGCTCACCTTCTCACCTTTCCTGTAGCAATAACTTGGAGGAATTTTGGAAAAAAGTTGCCCCTGCTTCACCCAATGTGCAAAGTCAGATGGAGTTAATAGAGTTCAGAGGCCAAGAGAGTTACTGGGGAAAAAAAGTCCAGAATACATTGTGTCACCGACTCTATTAGGTAGAACATAATCAGTTAGAATTGCTGATTGACATCAACTGTGTTGAGCTGACAGACTGTCCAAAATAGCGCTGTTCAGAAACGTCTTCTAATTGCCTCAGCTATCTTATTTGTTTGTCTGTTTGAATCATGAACTCATGGCATTGTTTTAACATCCGCAGACTTGGGATAACATAAACAAGGGCTTGTGTATGGGTAAATATATATACACACACATATGTATGCATATATATGTGTGTGTATATATACACACTCACACCATCCATACAGTTGGTGAGCTCTATAAATGAGTGCTAAACTAGCTGAAGAAATAAAACTCCCCTATACAAAGAAGCGGCAAGGCACTAGGTCCCATTGAGAGGCAGGAGAAGTTACTGAAGACTTTTCAGGGCAATCACTGCTGTACAAAGCTGGTTTATATTTGTTATTCTTACAATATGAGAGTCCTGCTTTGGGGAACTGTGGGGAAGGAAATTACTTTAACATTTACAGTGATGATTAACTAGTGTGTTATGTCTCTTGATCCGTGCTCCCTAAGATGACATGAAAACATCCTGCTCCTCTTACCTATTCTGGAAGTCCTCCTTCTGCTCAGCCCTGTCAGCGGCTGGGGGAACAGCCTGCAGTGGCCCACCAGGAGTCAAGCGGTTCAGTTTTTCAGCTTAGTTCACATTCAGCTCTGACTGAAGCTGTTATTGTTCACTTTCAGCATGAAGTCAGCTAAACTTCAAATTAACATTCAAGTTCAGTTCTGGTTCAAGAAAAGTTAAAAAAAACAGTTCAAACTGACTTTTGGTTCAGAGTCAGTTTAACTCCCCAGTACCAGCAGTAGTCAGTAACTATTTTATCCTCTTAAATGATGAGCTTGTCTTGCCTTACAATAAGGAAATTCATTCCACTCAAATGTATGCTGAGTAGGCATCCTTGGAAACGTTTGGCTGCCCCAGCAGAGCAGGCAAGTTTTCCTAGGAGCCTCCAAATTTCCCCCATGCTTCATTTGTCTTCCATTCATTAATCCATAATTTCACCACTCATTTCAGCTGACTTAGAACTGGGCACAGGGTTTGCAGAAAACTTTCTAAAATCAGATGCATTACAAAAGGTCTGACTTTTTTTTCCCCTCCTAGCCTTTGTTAATCTTCACCATTCATGTCACAGGGTCTGTCTAGAAGTTTTGTCTTGCACAGTAAGTATCTATTTATGGAAACCCTTGTTGATTGCTCGTCTTGTTCTGCTGGATTTTACAATCATCTGATCAATTAGGAAGCATCAAAACATTACTTTCTTTACCTGAGAATAATGTAAAACACAATAGGAGAGAACTGTCGCATACTTAAGCAGTTCTAGTTTAGTCACATTTTGCAGGACATCAAACCTGGCAGAATCCAAATGGTATCTCAAGGTGTCGTTAACTTTAGCTGCAATTACTAAGGATGCCTGTTCTTGACTACTGAACACTTCCACATGTAATAGAAATTAATCGTTGGGATCAGTATTCATAATGAGTGATTAGAAAAATGAAATTGTCTAGTGGTCAGTGCAGAGGACTAACGAAACAGAGCTGCTGACTGAACTGACGGAAACACATCCCCGAGCTTCTCCCGCATGCATCGTGTGGCTGAATCAATAATACAGGAAAGCTCTTTGAGATCCATTAACAAGAGAGGCTAGACAATGTGAAAGTGGGATCTTCACATGGAGCTGTGACATTATATACCTGTGAATTTACTCATATCAGGAGCAAATTTTAGCAATTATATATTAATTATGTTTTCTCTTTTCAAATCAAATACATTTCAGCAGATGAGCCACTGTTCTGTTTCCTTGCAAGTTTCTTTTCTTGGTGGAATAAGAAATATAGGATAGCACAGTGAAGGATTATTAGTACTATTAATAATTTCTAATTAGATTATTAGTATTTTAAGATTTCTGGGGCAAATTATGCCAGGGAATTTTAAGCACCACTCCTCAGTACTGAAAAAAAAAGTAGGGAAAAGAATTTTAATTCAGCGTGCATGGTTACCTGCCTGCATGTAATCACATTTTACATTGAAAGAATTTTGAAAAAGATTGTGCAAAAGTTGGAAAGGATTGTTCAATAAACAATGAACTATGACGTTTCCCCTGTGTGTTAAGAGTCCAAACATGAGCAGACTCTCAAATAACAAACAGGCATGTCACATAATTATAACTGTCTATAATAAGAGCATAGCTTGTCAAGATTAATTTTCAATCTGAAAAAAACACAAGTAATAAACTTCCTACTCATCACTGAATAAAAATTAACCATTTAGGGTATTTGTTAAATACATTTGCACTTCCAGTGTAGTTTTAAGAAAATTTTAAAAAAAGTCTGGAAGAATGACATAAAGTACAATCATTCTTGGTTATGCTCTGTAAGTGAGATTATTGGCTTGACTCTGGCTAATTACAAAGTGATCATAAAGTGCGCGATGAAATGAAACGGTTCCAAGACAGTCCTACGCAGATCGTTGTAAAGACACAGCTATGCAACAGATCTGAGCTAGCTGGAATAAAAACATAAAACATTGCTCTGGACTCCTTTGGTAATGGCTGTCAACTTTGCTCTGCCGCAGTGGTGATATATTCGGTTTAGTAGCCAGCGGAGAGCCAGGCCTTTGCATCACAGAAGCACCATCGCAATTTACACTTCTGCTGGCGGCATCAGCTCAGAGCAACGAGAAATGAGGTTGAGCAGATCCCAAAGCACACTGGACCAAAACCAGAATTCTCCGCAGAGCAGTATAACAGTAAAATAATAGATTTATTACCCAAGTGAAAGAGCAGACATCGCTGCACACACCTGTGTTTCAGCCAGAACTCCTTCCTCCAGCTGAGCCTACGCAATCAAGGAAACCACTAACTCCTCCAGGTCCTTAGTTCAGATCCAGTTTAGGCTGACTGTGACTGAAATGCATCATCCCTGACAGCTGGACAGTGGGAAGGCACGTCCCGAAAACGCTCTTCCTCGCTCACTCGGGACTGGCGGGCAGGGAGCACTCCCTTTTAGTGAGACAATGAGATGCCTCCAGCCTGATCGTCTGTTTTCAGTTTCCCCACATCTCTTGACCTCATCCCTCTTTGCCTTTCTGCAGAGACTACTATTGCAACACCGTCTCTCCGAAAGGACTGGAGAAGCAACATCCTCTCCCTTTTCTTCCCTTTAAACGGACACTGAAAAAGCCCTTCTGAATCCCATCTGTGTCATTACCACACCTTAGGCAGCCTCAAGTGGCTCTGCAATGTAAGGAAGCAGATGGGAGTTTCGGGTTGGAAAGGGAAGTGGCTCCAGCAGGGCTCCGCTAGGAAAGCTGCTGCCCTTCCTTAGTGCTCTCGCATGCCTCAGCCCTGTCGCCTAATGGGTGAGCAAACACACAGCCCTTCCCTTCTCCCCCTTTCTTATTTTTCTGTCCCTGCAGGACAAGCTTCTCCTTGAGAGAAGCCTTTAGCAACTAAAGGAGAAAGAGGGTTGGGAGGAGAAGGGCAAAATGAGGAGGAGAAGGGAAGGAAATGGTTTTGTGTGTGCACACACGTGTGTGTTTCATCTCTGTCTTGGGTAGGAAAGAGGGAGTCAAGAAGAAGTAGGAGAGGCTGATGAATAGCTCCAGGCAAAAAAGAGAATACCTGGCAGGGTCACTCTGTATAGTAGCGTACGTTTAAAAATAATTTTTAAAACTAGCACATTTGGATAGGGGTATCTGTCCCTGGAGCCACCAACAATGGAAGAACAAGTAACAATACTTTTCCATTCCAATGGCCAGTGCTATAGATAATAATGTTAGAAATTTAGTCCACTTTGAGGTGAAACAGGAAAGTCACGCATGCTGCCTGACAGCTAAAGAAAAAAAATCACTCTGTTAATTCATTTACAGGAACTATTTCTGCGGTTGGTCAGACAGACATTTCTTTAGTAGAGAAAATCCAGCAACTGCAAAGAATTATCACTGAACTAAGGAGAGAGCTTCAAGCTGAGCTCTCAAAAATCCTGTTACACCAAAGGCTGGACAGCTAGCCCCTGCTCACATCCTTGATGGCCTGGACAACAGGCATGGACTGCAAACTCTGCTCCAAGCCAAGGAGTCAAAGCTGGCAGAGGGCAAGCACATTGGCCCATGTGAGAAAACCTGCAATGCCACTGCTTGTAACACATCTGTTTCATGGCACAAGAGGATAAGTTTGTCTTAGAAAAACAGTGCGTTCATTCATAAGAGGAAGAACGCCACTGGAAAAGGAATACAAAACTTATGCAGCACATGACTGGAGTACACAGGATGGAATCCTAATTAATATTTTTGTTTAAAAAAAGCTCAATTCTAACTCTTCATGCAGACACCAGTTTAATTCAGCATTGCATTATAGACTAAAAAATAAAAATGCAAAGAATCTAAATATTGTCCTCTCTCTAGGATGAAAGGAAATGGCCTCAAGCTGCACCAGGAGAGGTTTAGGTTGGATATTAGGAAAAACTTTTTCACCAAAAGGGTTGTCAAGCACTGGAACAGGCTGCCCAGGAAAGTGGTTGAGTCCCCATCCCTGGAGGTATTTAAAGACTTGTAGACATGGCACTTAGGGACATGGTTTAGTGGTGGACTTGGCAGTGCTAGGTTTACAGTTGGACTTGATGATCTTAAAGGTCTTTTCCAACCTAAATGATTCTATGATTCTCTATGTTCCTATGGTCTGGGGTACAAACTGAGATTTAGATGTGCAATTGATGCAGGCATGTGACCAGGGAAAATATTTTGGATCCTGCATAGGCATCCCCAAACTGGTTTCATTAAATAAAAAAAAAAACAACAGAATTCTAGATGCAGCCCTACTTTTAGTGTTTTGCAATGGTAGCTAGTGAAGGTTCCTTTCACTGCTTCTGAGTCTTTTGGATCATTATCCAAAGATGTAAAATTTTCCATTTGCATTATAGAGAGAGCATAAACAAAAAGTTTTGGAATCCATTCTGGGAACAGATCCTTTAAGCTACGTATTGAGGACTTCTACCTACCGTGGTAGTTCTTATTATGTTATCCCATTAACTCTGTATTTTTCTTTTCCAGTTATATTTCTAGACTCAACATTACTAAAATCTATCTGAAAAGAAGACAACAGTAACTGAAGACACTGTTGGAGTTGCCCAGTAGAAATGGAAATGCAGCTTTTAACATGGCAAGTGGATTCAATTTGTGAGTATGGTACGTTATCATTCACAGCAGGGTCAAGTCCATCTTGAGCACAAGGGGCTCCACAGTATCAGATTCAAATGTTGTGCAGCTCTCTGACATTGTGGGATTTATAAACCAATTGCTCAGGTTTTTTTTATTCTGCAGAGAGGTGTGCTGGGATCCAGGCAACGCATGTGTGACAGATCCATGAGGCATCTGCCTGCAAGTGGTACAAACAGCACCAATGCAGGCACAAGTCGTTGCATCTGTCCTACTCCTACAGGGCTTGTGTAGGTGGTTCCCAGCCCCAAAACACGCACGTAGCATGAGCAGTGAGGCCAAAGGATCTGCACCACTAAACCTTCCCAGGTGCTTGTGCTGCTGCACAAACCTCTGCTTGCATGGTGACTTTTTTATTATTGAAGTGGGCACATGTAAAGATTAGATCTGGGATAAGTTTTACATATGAATGCCCTATGGGTATTTTCACCACTCAACTTGGGAGCCCAGTCTTCCAATAAAGTTAACAGAAAGCTGCAGGCACCTCCAGAGGGCAATCCAGAGCATAAAATTAGATGGCAGCTGAGCTCCTGTTTTGGGATTGCTGGATTTTTCCCTGAAGATGCTCATCTCTCCCTCCACTGACTCCTTAGCAAGACTAGAGGGATGACAGTGAGTGCCCTTCTTGGGTTACATTCCCATTACAAGCCCTTATGGGCAGTAGGGCAGCAGGCTGCCAAGACTCCCCAGCATCCTGGGCCGTGAGGTTTTCCATCATTAGCCTAGAGCCCTAGATACCTGATGTTAGGCTGTGCAAACACGCCCTTTGCATCCTTGCCTGTCCTCAGTAAACTTGGCTCAGCTGGAAAGAGAAATCAGCACATCTGCCATCAAAAATGCAACAGTGGAGGGCAACAGTTTTTGATCAGCCCAGAGTTTAGTTTGGACATTAAAGGAATTCCTGAATTTAGAGCAAACCGTCTTATAAGGGAAAATTAAGCTCAGTGGCATAGCATTATCCAAGTGTGTATTTCACCTGGGCAAGCAAGCTGATGACTATATTTTTTTGCAAAACTGCATTTTTTTGCAAAACTCTGGACTTTCTGCAGATTGCAAATGGTCGACATCCCATTGACGAATTTCATCATGCAATTTGCATTCACTTCTTCTGCATGTTCAGAAAAATCCTGAACAATTATGAAGAGCCTTGTGACATTTTAACTGAAGATCAGTTGTAATATTCTGTCCCTTCCCTACAAGTTTCCTTCAGAAGAGAGGCAAAAGCAATTAAAAAAGAAGCTGTTCTTGCTGTAATACAGGGACTAGAAAGACAAAACAGAAGAGACAGAGGGAGGAATGCCTATAAAAAGTAAAATTTTGCTACTGTCATTGTGTGGTATATTTTTATTTCCATAAGGAGGGACATAGTTGAGCATAAGGCTAAACCTTATACTTGATCACCTTATCCAAGGTGATAAAAACATGTTGGCTTTTGTAGTTAAGAGACACAAAAGAGTAACCTAGTCTAAACACTGTCACTAGCCCCCTTGGACACCAAAGCACAAGTAACCAAGTACGGTAACCAAGACAAATAGGCTGGATGTAGGATTTGGCCTAGACTTGGGACTGGTGCCTCCAGAACTAGAGAAAGGTATTTGGCTCAACCACTCTGAGCACAGAGTGAGAATGAGTTGCTTCAAATATCACGCTAATTAGAGGCAGAGCTAAGCTTTATTGTTCTAGGGACAAGGCAGGAAGATCTACTCCTCGCCCTTCCCTTAACTCCTCCTGTCCCTTGCATTTATGAGTATACATGGGAAGGGAAAAGTCTTTCCCCTTCTTCCAATCTCTTCCATGTATTTTCAAAATACCCACAAATAGCTTTGCAGTAGTTATATTCCAGGCTGTTCTCCTCTCACTATTTCCATACCCATATCAAAGTGGCTTCTGTTTATTTGCAAACAGAGTACAGGCACTAAAACCCATGGAGGAGGATAGGAACTCTTTGTCTGGGATCAGATTTTTTATTAAACATATGGTGCATGTCTCTTTGCAGATGAAAACACACTAGATAAGGGGAATGAACTTCAGTTTCTATTTAGATAAATGTTTTCCCTTATTCTCCCCTGTCTTTGCTTTGTTTCAAAGCTTCGTCCTTGCAAGAGAAGCTTTTACAAAGACAGTAATCAAATGGCTCATTGCAAAACTTATAACGGCACAAAAAGCTGTGAAATGCCTCAAAAGCATCTTTTAATAATAAAACAGCTATTATCAATATAAAACTCATGGCTGGTATAGTTATTAAACCACTATTGTGGGGGAAACATCACTTCTCTTACTTAAAAATGTACTTGTAAAGCAGTCTAAAAATAGGAAGTGAATTCGCTATAAACCATGTTTGGTTTGTACTTTCCCTGCATACAGGCTGGAGTATTTAGTGAAACACATGCTTCTAAATTAGTGCAGAGCTTCTAGGTGCCAGTGTTGACTGTTACCTGAGCGTAAGAAAGTCATGAGCAGCATACTCAAGGCTTAGACCCAATTTTTAGAAGCGATTTGTTGTCTAACAATAAAACTGCTCAAGCTGCAGGGGCAGAAATAGTTGCAGTCCTTTTGCGAGTCTGTGGGAAATAAGTATCACCTCAGCGGTATCACATATCTAGGAGGGGTGCACGCCATCCATCACCTCTGCAGTAACGTGGCTTGTTCATATGGAGAGGACAGGGTTTACATCAGGCATTACTCTGAGTCTCCCCTCTTCTCCCCTTCCTACTCGCCTCATGCACCCAGTCAGATCTGCAGCTAACACCCACTCAAAATGCAGGTGCCAACCATTAAGGCATGCAGGTAGCATGTTTGAAGGAGTAGTGTCTTTAAAACAGAGTTCAAACCCTAAGCAAACAGCTCATTGAAGCTGTGCCTCTCCATGATGAGCTGCTGTAGTAAGGAACAAAAGCTGCTAACGTGATCAGCAGCCACACTGTACAGGCCATGCTTGGACTAGGGCTGCCGGATCCAGTCTTACAGGAAGAGTCACATTATATTCTTGCAGCACTTGTACTCAGAGACCATCTAGTTGAGATCACAAGACAGGAATGGTTTAGCCTTGACATCACTGGCAATTCTAAAATTGAAAAGGGTTTGTTGTTTTTCTCCCTCCCTTAGAGAATTATTCCCAATATTTTTAAGGAACTGTCATTTCCTGTAAAATAATGTTTATGGTGGCAGGCTCTCGGTCTTTCTGGTGGGTTTTTTTTTTTTCCCAGAGTTATTATTTATTGTAGCTGTTCTTTGTTCTCTCTTTTTTTCTGACTTTCAGCAGGGCTGCCCCATGCCTTTCAAAACTGCAGAGATTTTACAGTAGAGTGGCTCAGAGTCATTTCAACCTATTTAAATGAATGCTGCAAATGCAATCAAACTTTGGTGTCCATTTTAAAGGGACTGTAAGATGAACATCAAAGGAAAAGGATGTTCATATTATGCCCCCTTTCCACGCCCTCATCTTCCCCTCTGAAAGTACTGAGCATTAATGCAGCTCCATGCCATGGACGTGTTTGTTTAAATCAACACAGTCTGTGAAACCATGCTAGCTGCCTTCCAGTTTGCTGCTTTTTCTTAGATTTTCCCATAACCACCCCACATCCTGACCACCATTAGGTCCATACAGATGGGTAGTGTTCAAGCCACACACACTCACAATGAAAGGAAAAAAAAAAAAGGGAAGATGCTGAGGACATTGGCATGACATAATAGATTCCTATTAGCAGGTAGCTTAGTTCCACCTCTACCTCATGTCTTCTGGATGAAGGTGCTGCCCAGTTGAAAGCATAAGATGATCACACAATATCAGAATTTAGATCTAGATCTAAATTTCCTTGAAGGAACTTATATCAGCATGCCAGGTTAATCCTGACCAGAAACCAACAGACTACACGAACGTGCTTCTGAGAATAAGGAGCTGCCTTGGCATTTTCAAACCCTCTAGGCTGCAAAAGCAGCAAGAGGGAATTATTTGACCCATTCATGCTGCTCATTAGTAATGCACTTTCCAATGGCTGCAGAAAACTGTAAGAATTGCTTATGGTGGCAAAACATGTGCAATTTGGTAATGCAGTTTGTGGTCACCAAAAGGAAATCCCATGACAACAATGACTTCAGGGAACACGCTATGGCTCAAAGACATGAAAGGAAGGAATGAAAGACTCAAGTTCTGTGCTTGCCCCAGGAGATAAAACATTCACCAAAAGCGTATTGTGACCAGCGACCTACTGGGGCCAAGATACCAAGTGCATTGGGTCATGAAAGGTGCTGACAGCATCTCCCCAGAATGTGGAGGTAGGGGGAATATAGGCATAATATTCTGCTAAGTTTTTACTAGGAAACGCAGAGACAGCAGGCAGTGTTCTCCCACATCCCCTCTGCTCTCTCTCACAGACACTTCCTTTGTCTGTACCAGCTGGGTTATTAACAGAATATTGTTTTTCATTCCACTTCTCCTCCCTTTGGGCTTTCTATACTCCTGGTCACAGAGAAGAAGGTAAATAAACCTTTTTAATTATATAGTCTGTCAGAATTTTTCTGTACTCACCCAATTTATTAGGTTTTTTTTGTACTTCAAATTTATTTTTAACCCCCTTCCCTTACACTTAGCATTTTTCAGTTTGTATCTGAATGTACCAATAGAAAAGAGCACGACCCTTTCCCTGCAGAAACCCAGAAACAATTTCTGCAAGACACATTTTACGAGACTGTCAATTTTTTCCCTTTGTGTAGAAGAACTGATATTTCTATAGACCTGAGTAGTGGTCCAGAAGAGGAAGACATTTGGCATTACCTTCCAGCTGTGCAAAATATTGTAGTCTTCACATCAGAGAACCAAATTCTTGGGTTCCTTGTTGGATGACTTTCACAGAAGTAGAAAATACATTTCTTACTTTCCAAGTGGACTTAAAATGTCACTAAGTTTAAACAGTTGATACTCCACAGACCAAACTCTGACTACAGAGGGAAAATACAATTTGGTATATTAGCTTCCAGACTAGCATTACTTTTTTTTTTTTGAGCTAAGTTGAATTGGTGCTGAAATGTGTATTGCTATATGACTCCAGGAAAACAGCTATTCTAGCCTTGGAGCATTTTAAACACAGGGCGTGGAGTCAACTGACATAAATGAGTACAGAGACAGTACTATATGTGCTAAATAAGAAATGAACTCCTTATCTGTAAGCATAATGGCTCTGATACAGGGAAGATCAAATAGTAGCTCTTTTCTAGATGCATGTGCATGCATATTTTCATTCATACCATCCAGTTTTGGATTACTCTCTCTGTGCTTACCATTCCCTGAAACTACCTCTTCTCCTTGGACCTAGTATCTTGCCAGAGACTCATACCTGGCTCTTCCACCCTTACCCATGGAGACCTGGGATCCTGGCTTCCGTCTTCAGGCATATATAGAGAAAACCCTGGGCTACTACACTTGTAAATTCACTTTCCTGAGCCCTTTCCCATGAAAACAAAGCAAATAGTGGAGAGAAGTAATTACCAAATGAAGATAGCCAGAGGTTTACTGTCATCAACTCACACAGACAACCTGGCCACTGAGAGAAGAATAATGTTTTGTATGCTAACAAAGGCTTGGAGAGTGAGAAATGTGACATATTTTCCAGCAGCATGAAAGAAAAGCTTTTCTCTTTTTGAGAAGAATATGTAACCTTCTTGTAAAACCCTGAGAATATATGTATTCTATTGAAATACATATTTCTCCTGTATGTACATACACATATAGTAATAGTCTGAGAAAGCGATGACCTCTCCAGAGATTTTTAAGTTCACCTAATGAAATGAGAGCTTACTGCTGCAAGCAGTGGATAGGCTGACTATATTATGACTGCATTCAGATTCAGACACTATTTCATGGTGCTTCCCTCTCTCTCTCTCCTTCTCTCCCTCCCTTCATTCTCCAGGAGAAGTAGTTCAGGTACAGAGCCAAGGGCACTTCCCCACTGCAGAAGCTCACTTTCAAAGTCCAACTCTTGGATCCTGCTCCTATCTTCCTGCCAGCACTCGTGCCTGTACCCAACAAAATACTGCTTTCGGCTAAAAGCAGGAGGCAATGGAGGCTGAAAGCACCAGCCTTCCCCCTCCCTACTTCCCCGGGGTGCCTGTCCCTGCACACCACTCTCCAAAACCGAGAGAGGCAGAGCAGAAGCAGGTACAGGGACTGCAATTGCTTTTTTGTAATGACTTGTGAGTCTGCTTTGGTCTCCCTGGCTAGAGCTGCCTGCAGGAGTTGCGTCACCATGATTCTGAATCCCATTTCAGCTTGTTGTTATGAGCAAGTGGTCCCTAAGCAATCTTCTCTCTGTCCTGCTCCAGCCTGGAGCAGGCAATCCCTCTGTAGTGGATGTGTGGAGCTCCGTCCTCAGCTTCAGCCCTGCTGCACCTTTCAAAGCCTTCGCAGAAAGGAGCTAAGAGACAGACGACCACAGACTGCTTGCTCTGGTGTTCAAAAGCCTTCACGTGGATAAGGAAGAGGATTTGTGAGATCAGGGACACTTTGCTCAAATGAAAATGAACCCATTAGATACAGTTCATATATTGCCAAATTTATCGAAACATATGCAAGAGATGTGCACTTGGCTTCCCTGGCCCGCTGTAGAGGCCTTCATTGTGCTGCTGCTGGTATTACCAGCCCTAGCCAAGATGTATGTGCTCCCACAAGGCAGTTTCCTACCCACAGCTCTTGTGGAAAATGGGGCTCGGTGGAGTGGCCAGAGGGGACTGTGCAGAAGCAGTGGGAAGCCTGAGCACTCACCACATCCTTTCCCAGAAGCTGCGATACCGCAGCTATGGACTCACCTGCAAGAGGGCTTTCTGGCATTGAAAATAGTGGGAGAGCAGAAACCAGTGCAGCTGTGATTGCAAGGAGCAGGGCCATAGCTACTAATAAAACAGGACAAATGCCCAGGTATTGCCTCAAATGTCACATGGGTGACACCAGTGATCCTAGTTCAGGGACAAGCCTGAAACCACTGACAGAGTGACACAGAAGAAATCTCTTCAAGATGAAAAACCCACCCTTCTTTAAATCTCCCTGTCTTCTCCAAGGTATCTGCCATAAGCACCATGGGCAGGCAGCACTGCTGCCACTGAGTACATTATTAACTAGGTTATTGTGGTGCCCATTGGAGCAGAGCATAGAGAATTCACTGAATTTTTGGCTTTAGCCCCAGTCTTTTGGTGGAGGAGGAGAATGGTGGTGAATAAAAATATTTTGGAAACCAACTGGCTCGATAAGAAGAACCTTGTAGGAGGCAGAGAGTAGCTCATGCTCAGTGCTTGATTCTCCCCCTCCGCTGAATACTTTGACTGCACAGTCCCCACTGCGTGGTCAGGAATGAAATGCCTTTGCTGTCAGGCAGCTTGAGGGCCATCCAGCTCATAGCCTGGCATTCCCAGGTTAAGAAGGCTGCAAGACACCTTCTGCTACTTGAGTCCATTTTTAGAACAGAGGCACTGCTACCCATCAGCATCACTGGGACGTCTTTGGATTGTCAATAGGCAAGGAGATAAAATAGCCTAACACCTTGCTGCCATGACACACATGAATTTCCATGGTGTGCAAAAGTTCTTAATTTGAGGAATATTGAAAATGAATCTATCAATTCCTTTATGCTGAATCCACATCTGAAAGCAGATTTAAAAATAAATCAGCCACACTGGGGACTTAGCTGTCATAATTTGCTATTATGTAAAAAACATATGCACGCAGAAACAACTTCGAGACTGTTACTCTCCTTTTTGCCTTTTTTATATCCTCAAGTGAACAATAAAACCCAAATAACAGGTAAATTTTTAGAACAAAAAAAAGAAAAAAAGGAGGCTGGCCTCATGTCTTATTGTATCTGGATCTTTTCAGAGGAAATGCTATAAATTGCACATGTGACTGTGTAAGTATGCTATCAGTGCCCATTGAAAACTGGGTCCTAAAGAGAAGAATGGATTTATTTCATGCACTACTTTGCTGTGAATGTATGTTTTTCATTTTTTTTCTTCATTATTATCAAATCCACTAGGATTAAATCCTTAGGCAGTAAGGTGAAAGCCAGAAATGAGAAAGGCAAGAGGAGGAAGAAATCCTAAAGGACCAAACTGAGTGGGCGTTAGCTGGGCAATGCCCCTGCCTGACGTGCCTCCTAAAAAAACCCCCTAGCTCTTTGCAACGGTGAAAGTTTAGCATGAGAGATGTTCTCACACCATAGAGATGCTGGATTAAGGAAGAAGCTGGGGAGTCTGACTGGCCTGTGGAGACTGGTGGCTAGAAAGGAGATAAAACAGAAACAGAGAGAGGCAAGAAAAGGATATTCATCTCCCCTCGGGGCTGTTCTGTGCAGTTTTTAGCCAGCATTGAATAAATAATTCTCAAAAAGAGGTCTTCTGGGCACTCCAGTGCCCAGTTCTCAGCGATCCTTCCAGGCAAAGATTTGACAGATGCTTACCTTGACAAATCTGTCATCTTAACATGCGTGGAAACACCCACGGTACATTCGGGGCACCTATCACAGTCCTATTGCTATAGCACTACATGATTCTGTGCAAAGAATAGCTAAGTAGGGAAATCTGTCTTCACTAAGCTGCACAGGGATATAACAAAATAATACTTAAGGCCTGCGCGATGCAGTCACTGGAACAATTGTGATCATATTTGGCTGTTCTCACACGTTATCTTAAAAATTAGAAGCTTTCCTATATCTGCTCTTAGGATACAGACAGTCTGACGTGATTGTGTCTAAGGAGCCACATGCTGGGAAAAATAAGCACTCTTTCAACAAGTTGTAACTGCCTCCAGCTATCCCAGTTATCAGAATGAATCAATATGAATTATGGACTGCCATCCCACTTCAGTCAATGCAGAAGCACACACTAACCGCGTCCTTGCAGGATAGATTTGGTGCTATGTTGTTGAAGCGTATGTCATACTTAGAGCACTCTGCATCCTGAAATTCCTCAACTCCAGCTTCTCTTTTGAACTCACAAGTTGTAACTGAAACCAACAAAAAGCTCTATTAAACATTATCCTTACCTAATTGAATATATTAGTTGTACATAGCAATTACGTTCTCCTTTTTACAGTATAGTAAAGCACTTATGGTATAATAAAATCTACCACACAGTGCTCAACAGCCCAGTGTGTTGAGCAATTCAGCTTTTAGTGCCTCGTGTAGGTTAGGAATTGATTTTAATTGCCTGGCGTAAATCACACAGTCCTACTGTAGAGACCCTTATTATTTCATAGACAGGGCTGGTTTTAGTCCTATATATTCATGGGAAATAAGAGGGAAGCAGAATGAAAAGAAAATCACCTTCTGAAACTTTACTTCTGAGGAAGTAAAGTTCTGAATTCAATGAAAGTTTAACAAATGCTGTGCACATTAGTCAGTATAATTGTCATACGCACAGTAGTAAAGAAAACTTTGTACATCACCACTAAACCTCAGGCACTGCAGCTGTTTAAAGAAGTAAACCTTGACAAACTATGTGAGACTTACAGCAAAGAGAATTTGCCGTACAGACAGAAATTTCTTCTGCTTACACATCTGTCCTGCACTCTCTGCCAATCACAGCCAGAAATAATATCTCCATGTATTTTACATGTATGTTTGGATTTACAAAGCATGCGAGAGGGAAACGTTCTCTCATGAAGTTTGGCTCTCATTTGTAGATTTTCTGTGCCAATGCAGTTCAGTCGTTTGTCTTAGTAGTAACTTAAATAAAACAAAAACTAAACCTAAAATCAAACCAAAACATCCTGTGTTTAAAAAAAAAAAACAAAACAAACATGCAAAGTTGAAAATGTGTTTGTGTTTGGAGTTATTGCCCTAATTATTAAGCTTTCTTTATCAAATTTTGACCTCCAGAAAAATATCCAGCATTTTAAAGAGTGTAATTGAAGTGGAAATGATCTGCACATGATTGTGAGCCACCATCCAGTTAGTACATTGATGGTGGTACCATTTTTTGTCTATGCTACACAATAGTTCCTGGGGGAAAGTGAAAATTACAGGAAAGAGATTTTTACCTCGTGTCTTTGAACACCTAGATCCCAAATTCAGGTCCACTCAATACCGATTTGCCTTTTTGTACAAATGTCAGTCCTGACACTTAACGTCTGCAGGAGTAAACTAAGTCCCCTCAGCACTGCAGCATTCTGATGTATCATTACCATTTGCATGAGGAAGAAGCAGAAGATGAGCCCTCAGATACCACAGAAATTAGTTCAATGTAAGAGTCAAAAGCAACACTTAGGGTGATAGAAATAGGTATCTTATGTTTGATTTAGTTATCACATTTTATAACTTTGAAGTTATACTTAAAGGCTCAAAGCCTTTTTTTTATGTAAACGGAAGAAACATCATTCAGTTAAAAAACCTGAAATAATGTGCAGAGGAAACTGGAAGATCATTTACGTGTAATTAATCCCATAAATTTACCACTTCTCAAAATGTTTAATTATTGCTCTCAGCATTTTTGAAGACCTTTTATTTTCATTATTGGGCTATATCAGCTGCACATTTATCAAGTCTAGAAAGGCTAGGTCATCATTTTTAAAACCACATTATACAAGGGAAAGTTAACCACCACATGCAAAATGGCTTTTAAATTTCATGGTGCTGTTATAAAGGTCATGGTGATACTTAGTGAAAATTGAATCATGCAGAAGTCGATACAAAAAGACATATTGTCTTCCTTCAATAAGGAGCTTTTAATGCTGTGCCAGTTTATTTACCATCAAACTCTGCAAAGTCAGCACGCTAATAAAGAATTTAGGATTTATGGGCCCTTTAATTCAGCATAGAAAAAATAGTTAGAAAGTGACAGTCTAATAGGCCAATTATCTGAGGAATATTTTGTTTATTTGGCAGAAATTACAAGGAGATGCATAATAAAAATACCTTCAGTAACCAATTTATTCCTGCATTAAAATAAACTCATTCACGACTACTGTGCTGTAGAAAGTACCATTAAAATGTTCAAAGTTCTTCCCTGATGACAAACAAAAACTCTTAACCAGGGCAATATACAATATTAATATTGTTTTATGGTCAATTTATGTCTAGACACAAGCAATAAGAAGTGGAAGGATACTACAGAAATTAGAGCTTCTATACAGGAAACAGGAACAAAGCCCCAAAGGATTGTATCCACGTTTGTCTTATTCCAGATTTAGAAATTATTATTTTTTCCCTATTAGGTATGGGTCTAAAATATTAGCTGTTTTCTTTGCATGAATGAACTCTGGAGAGGGAATAGTCCGACAGTTTTTTATTAAAAAATACTTGAATACAATTTTGCCTTTTTTATTTAGCTAACATAACCCAATTGTTCTGCGCTTCATACTGGCTAACAAATGAACTTCATGAAACTAACCGCAAGTGTTCATAGATCCTGACTTAATAACACAGTGTAAAAGACCACAAACATCATATAATTTAGAAGTTTAAGTTCTGCTGAAAATTAAAGAAATGCAGGCCACTAAGTCTCTAAAGCAGTTGAAAAAGTGGTATCCTCGTGTTTTCTGATTCTACAGGCTTTGGCATGAGACAAGAAAGAAAGTTTAAGCCTTGTTTTTTTCATTTTGGGGACTTTTTTTAGAGCATTTCTATATTAATAATCATAGGAAGGCATTATAGTTCCAAAGAAAATAATAAAATCCCAATATATATTTCTGTCCTGGTTTTGGCTGGGATAGAGTTAATTTTCTTCCGAGTAGCTGGTCTAGTGCTGTGTTTTGGATTTAGCATGGGAATCATGTGATAACATACTGATGTTTTAGTTGTTGCTGAGCAGTGCTTACACTAAGTCAAGGACTCTTCAGCTTCCCATGCTCTGCCAGTGAGGAGGTGCACAAGAAGCTGGGAAGGAGTTTAGCCAGGACGGCTGACCCAAACTGGCCAAAGGGCTATTCCATACCATATGATGTCATGCTCAGTATATAAACTGGGGGGAGTTGGCTGGGGGGACAGCGATCACCGCTCAGGGATGGGCTGGGTGTCAGTCGGCAGGTGGTGAGTAGTTGCATCACTTGTTTTTCCTGGGTTTTGTTTCTCTCTCTCTCTTTTGTTGTTTACCTTTTCATTATTGTTGTTGTTATTATTGTTATTGTTATATTTAAATTATTAAACTGTTCTTAGCTCAACGGACAAGTTCTCTCACTTTTACGGTTCTGATTCTCTCCCCGCTCCCACCAGGGCGGGAGTGAGCAAGCGGCTGTGTGGTGCTTAGTTGCCGGCTAGGGTTAAACCACAACAATTTCACATATAATTAATCCAATACATTATCTCCTCTGGGCATTGGCTTTACTAAAAATAATATAGATAAGGAGGTAGTAACTGCACAATTGCCTTAGTAGGTCATGGGAAAAAAGTTATTAGAAAACAATACTTTATTCTCAGGATTTTCTGAAATGAGTAGTGACTCTGAATGCCCTAATTTGGGTCATTTATCACTATTTAGGCATAAGGGTTTTCATTGTTAGAAAATGTGCTATTCATTTTCTAAACCCAAGATTCTTCAAGATAGAAGAAGCCGGACACTGGGAAATTAAGACTCATGCATCACTTTTAAAGTTCTTGGCAGAAATTTTAGTTTGAGTTGGGAAAAGAAAGAAAAAATCATAAATGAATTCCAGTGGCCACTGTGTAACCTTTGGACTTCCTTAGACCTAGCTTGTTCCTATGTACAAGCTCCCAGGAAACCAAGATATTTTGTTCTTAGCTGATTACAGTGAATTCTTATTAAAAAGTTACTTGTTTTCCTCCAAGAACTCAAATTTTGGATCGGTTGCTGAGATACAGTGGCCAGTGCTATCCTGTCCAATTTGTGCTCCTAGGACTGTTAGCCTCAAGAATAGTGATTGCTTAAAGGAAATATAAACCAAAATAACATACAAACTTAAAGAAAATGTTAATACTAAATTTGTCTGTTTTTTACAGTGGAATTTTCCACTTACCAAAGAAAATGCCATTAGACAGGGAACTACACAGTGTCACAGCTTTGTTTTTTCATTTGTGGTTAACGGAGAAGGTTAAAATAATTATTCCTGTGGTTTAAGCAAATGAATCAAACTATGCTTTTGTTGAAATATAATTGTAGGTATAATGTACAGAAGACCAGACTGCTAGTGATCCCACACTAAAACAGTGGTTTGATAGCTTTCTCTCCTGCTTTTATGTGTCTGCAATAAAGTATTTTTTTTTATGAGGCAACAGAGACACAGTTTCACTAATCTACAAGATGCTTCATAGCTGGGACAAATAATTTATGGATCTTTATTTCTCACAGTGGCAAATCTCTTACTGTCCATAGATCACAGAATCATTTAGGTTGGAAGGAACTTGTTGAGATCACCTAGTCCAACCCCCCAGGACCAGGGCCAAATCTGATCTAGATTATCAGGTCAGACATTAATACTAGAACTGCCATCCACTGCAACAGGGTGGAGAGGAAGGTAGGAGTTATTTAAAAAATATAAAGCAATGATTTGAAGTTTTCAGACTGAATCCCATGTACAATGCTAACACAATAATAGGTATCGTTCATTTGGAGATACAAAGCATAAAACAAAAGAGATTTCACTATTATGCCATATAATGTATCTATGCTAAATAAAAAACTAAGTCCTCTCTCTTTGACCTTTATCTCCTTCCTTGTATCTGCAGGTAACTGTGCTGATTTTAAGCGTGCTTCTGCCATCTGTGACCTGGCTCTTTGGTACGCCAGCTCTCCCTCATGCAGCAATCCCATTTATTTTGTACAGCTCACAGTAGCCCATTTGCACTTGCTGGAGCGGCAGAGAGGGTGCAGCAAGGAAATAGATGGGCCAGGACGTAGGCATAGAAATGAAAGCAATTTTCTTGAGAACCCAGAGAAATGCAATGGAATGAGACAGAAAAATTCCTCAATTTATGTCGAACCCTCCTGCTGTTACACTAACAGTTGTCCATTGTGTCTTTCAGTATGGCTATTGTGTTCCTTTTCCCTTAGCAAAACCTTTGATTATGGTATTCCATAAACAACTTAGGAATGTGGTGATTCACGAATACAGGTGGAATCACCAATCTTTCTTAAAAAATCTACATAAGACTTAAATCTTTTACAGGGGTACTGAGTGATTTTCTAGAATACCTCTATATAGTCATCAGTGAGGGGGGATGGGAAACAGGGCTGACACACTCAGCTTCAGTGTGCCCAAACTTTCAATAAACACACTTTTCGGTAAGATCCAGTTCTGGAAAGGAACTTCTATGTAGCACAGAAAGAGTGTAGGTACTTTTACACGGAATGACTGAAAAAATGCATTTGTGAAGTACAGGATCTTGAAGGGGGAAACACAGAGATAAAGAGATGCCTCTCACCAGTGCATTTTTATATGCAATCATTTAATGAAGAGCCCATGGGCAAGTGCCTCTAATATAAAAAAGGAGACAGAAAGAAACTTTGAGTACAGAACTGTTCACTGAAATTAGTTCATGTATATTACATGAGAGCTTTTTCAGGGACTTCCGCCTGTTTTCACAAAGTAAGTTTGCATCAATAAAAAGGTGGCAGAAACAAGGACAAGGAACGAGAAAATGCCTTGCAGTAACAGCTTTAAAGGATTTAAAGATTTCCTCTCTTGGTTTCAGGCAGGCAGTTCTGCTTTTGCCCAGAGAAAGGTGAAAGCAGAGCTTGGTTCTTCAAGTGCCTGCCCCAGACGAGGGAGCACAGCCCTGACTTCTTGCCACTCCTCTGTGCATCGGAGGCAGGGGAACCACAGGACTGCCACTGCATGAGAGCGGTCCTGAGCAATGCAACTACTGTCATGGCTAGAAACCAGGCAGTGTCTTGGCAAGCTTCCCCATGCTCCTCCATCTTAAGTGCCTCATATGAAAGGGGTATTTTTTTACCAGGGAAAGACCAGCTCTGTCCACGTGCCTAATGAACTCCCAATTCCTTCAAAGAGACTGTTGACACAGCTGCCAATTAATGCCATTTGTGATGTACACAAATGACTACAAAGTCTTTACACAGGCCAAACAGCACATGGACTTTCACTCATTACTGTCATAGGTTAAATTTAAGCTGGTGACAGGGAACAGATGTGAAAGGTTCTTTAATCTTGAGCTTTTCAATCCAGTGCTGGAAGTATTTCCAGGGATTTTTTTGAGGGCTATAGACCCAGTTTATACTGCTGAAAAAATGATCACGGTCACCAAAGGTCTGTGTTTTGACAGTGTCCAAGCAAAAGCCACTCTTTCCCGAGCACCTTTGACATAACCTTTCTCCATATCACTTGAGGTATTATTCTGCCATACAGAAGCCGAAGGAAGACTGTCAGTGTCCATGTCTCTGCACTGATCAGGCCCCCAGGATGAGAAGAGGAGAATGCAACAGAGACCTCAGGAGCCTTTGTTATTGTTGTGTGAGCCATCAAGAGTCAAAGGAAAAGGAGATGGATCTTCCATCCTGCTGAAATGCAGATGAAAGTGGCAGGCAGGGCTAGTTTCTTCCAGTGTTCCCACCTCAGAAGCCCCAGATCCCTCTAGGGTGCTCCTGTTAACTCCCCAGCTGATTCATGAGCACAGGGCATCTACAGCCACGTTCTCAGGATGCTTTTCCACTGCTTTGCCTGTTTTTCAGCCTCAAATTCCCTCCCTGTCTGGTTCAGTGTTAACCTCAATATGTGTCTGAATAGAGACAAGTGAATTTCTGTCTTCCTTTAATTTGTGAATCCTCATATATCAATAAAGATAGATATAAGATCCAGCACCTTTTACACTGAGAAAAACAATCCCATGCTGACTAATTGCCCAGTTTCTTAATGTGTGGTATTCATTAATCGCATGCACAGGGAGGCGATGGTCTGGTGTTCTTTAAAAAATGGATTCTTTAAAAAAGGATTAATGCATACACGTCACCTCCATTCCAAGCACTTGGACAAAAGATAACAATGTAAAAGAGGAGAGACCTTGACCCACTGACTTCAGACAGAGCCAGGTGTCTACTACACCCTTCCAAAGCTGTTTGCACTTCTGAACTCTGCAGCTGTTAGTATCTCCCCACAATCATCTCGCCAAGCTGCTTCCATGCACATCTGTGTCTGACAGGCTTAATTCTCCAGAGTACTTGAAAAAACATACAAGATGCAGAGATACCGTTAATAGGTGTTCATTTGGTGAGGCTGATGTTTTCTTTCTTGATCAACATCAAGTATTTTCCTAGGAAAACAGCATTTTCCCGCTGTTAGATTCTATGCACAGAAGCAGAAAAGGGAAGTAGCTGAAAAGTAGTAAAAGCATGCAGGAAGGTAGATTGTGCTGTTCTGTGGGTCTCATTTCAGGTTCATCTGCTATATTGTATGTACACTAGAAACCTTCTGGAGTAAGATTATGAAAAAATATCACAGAAAAATCAGATCTAATAGAGAGAAAAGGACCATAATTTATACCTCTTTTGCTCTATTAAAACACATTAGGGCTATTTCTGCTGTTTCCTGGCTGTTTTGAAGACGAGGCCACTCACATCAATGAATCTCTCCCTGATGCATTGATTTCATTTTACTTTGTTACTTTTACTGGCAACCAGGTTAAAACACATATTTACACATTAATTTCTAAGATCTTTGGCTCACGCAAACTAATCTACATCTATAGAAAAACAAACAGCCAACAAATGGATTATAGAACAGTTGCCAAAGGTTCAGACTTGTTGCTGAATAATTTTTTCCTTTCAGTTTGGATACCTGCCCACGGTCCTGAAGATTTACACGGCAAGTGTAAATAATTTGTTCACTTCGTCTATTCCGTTGCAAGCACAACAGTGAAAACAACAAAATAATGTTACTCAAAATCAGCTTTCCATCTTGCTTAAAATCCATACATTGATTTTCATAGAATCACAGAATAATTTAAGCAGGGAGGGACCTCCAATCCCCAGCTCAAAGCAAGGCCAGCCTCAAAGTTAGACCAAGTTTCCCAGGGCTGTCTCCAGTCAAGATTTTACTGTCTGCAAGGGTGGAAATTGCACAGTCTCCGTGCAGCCTGCTCCACTGTTTGATGACTCTCATTATATAAAAAACCCCATCCTAATATCTAACTGGAATTTCTGTTGTTGCAGCTTTTGTCCATTGCCTCTTGTCCTTTCACTGTGTGCCTCCAAAAAGTGTATGGCTTCATCTTCCTTATAACCAGATATTAGGTAATTGAAGGCAGTGATAAGGTCCTCCCTTGGCCTTCCCTTCCTCAGGCTGAAAAAACAGGTCTCTCGGCAGCATTTCCTACATCAAGTGCTCCAGCCCCCAGCCATCCTGGTGGCCCTCTGCTGAACTCATTCCAGTAGGTTAATGGCTTTTTGCTACCATCTATGCCTACCGTATCTTGGTACATTTAATAAATACTTACTGTAATCTAATGTGATGAAAATGGTTTTATGTTTAAATCTGTGGGTGAATCTGGTACTAATAACAAATGAATGATCACCGGTAGCAGCCAGATATTTTGCAAACAGAATCTTAGTTCACTTCTTTCCTATATATGCCAGTACACCAAAGCATGTCCAGTCCAGGATGAGTCTTGAGAAGACTAGATACACGTTAAGTTCTTTGGCAATTAGTTACGTAAAGTGAGTCAGTGTACAGAAAGTCAACTGTGTAAGTTAAAGGCTAGGTGAGATTATCATCTTATTATTAAATGATGGATTTTAACAAGCAGCTGACCCTCATTACATCATGTATCACAAAAAATACGATGTCCCAATGAGAAATACGGCAAAACCAAAACCCAGACCTCTCAGAAACAGCAAGTAAGAAGCTAGAGCTTGTGTTACAGGGAGGAACATAGATGCATTTTGATCCTGCAAATGCCTACCAGTTCTTGCCAGGTATGACTGTCCTGTAACATTTGTCAACAAATTACAGACCAAATTAAAGACTCATTTAAAACTGTGTGTGAAACAGTTCTTCACTGGTGGTGGAATGGCCTATTAATACACCCCATCTAAATTCTGTAATTCATATTTCCACAGATAACACAACATATGCAATTGTGCTAATAAAACATAGACATCATTTTCTAACACGGTCTGGCAATAATAAAGCCAGAATAATAATAAAGCAATTATAGTTTGAACAATGGATCGGTGTTAAGGTGATTGCAACTCTCTGTTGCAGTTCAGTTCTCTTTTGCCAGCTATGGCATAGCAGTGACTAAACAGAAAGCAATTCCCATATATTAAGCACTTTGAGACCAGCTATTGGAGCCAAATGGTGCAGTTAACCAAGGGACAGCATGCAAAAACAAAGGCATTTTTCATAATCTCATCACTATGAATCAAATTTTGCCCTGAGGACTACACTAAATTTTGTTTATTTGCTTTTTGGGTGTGTTTAGTAATATTTTACATTAGTGAAAGACTGAAGCTATCTATGCCGGGTTCATTTCTATCCAGCTAGGAGACACATGTTGTCTGCATTAGAAATCCCAAACTTCTAAAAAAAGCTGCGTTTTCATCAAAGTGAAGGAAAATGCTGAAGATCTGTTTTCTTCCCTCTTTTGCAAACAAATTTGTCTTAAATTCAGGCACTAAATTACTGCTGATGGTTAAGTTCATCTTTTAAAATATTTTCAGATGTGTTGTTCCCTGGTACAGTCTACATGGATTTAGTTTCTTTACTACTGCTTCTGTATAAGCTGTGAGCTTGTGGTTAGAATGTCAGCCACCGTTTCTATGCACTTATTATTTTAATGGATGCCACGAAGATCTTTTCTTACATCTCTGACCTCACATCGCTCCATTATTTTTACAATTTAATCAAGTAAAAAAGAGAAAAAAAACCCACCTCAACTCCTTCAAGCTTTTTATCAATGTCAGACTGGAAATTACTTTTAGAGAATGTTGTATTCACTTCATAAATTGTAAATATATTTCATTATAAATTGCCTGGAAGAGCAAAAATTAGAGTACTGTTTAAATTGCATTTTCACCAGTATTCATCAAGAGATACCCAGACCTGATGTATATGTTCCTGCATACTTCACAAAAAAAAATTGTCTGACATTTTTCTTTCTTTTCATTGGTTGATGGGTACTCTGACAACCAGAACTATCTCCTGCAAAAAGAGAACCCCCTTTCTCATTGATTTGCATTATTTTGAAAAAGAATCAATATATTAAAATATGAGAAGAGTAGAGTTTAATTCCAAGGAATAGTAAGAGATGGTATGACCATGAGCACACTTTTCAAATATCTACCTTCTCATAGTGGTGAAAATCCTGAAGGAGGGACTATAGTTTCTTCAAGAGTATTTTGTGAATATTTACTCAGGATGATACTTCTGAAGAATTTGATTCAAGTTTCACAGGTCTCTGACTCAGAAAGAAAATACATTTCATGTCTTGATTGCATGTTGGCATCTGAAACAGAAGAGCAAGGCAGAAAGGTAAGCTTCACTCATTTGAAACTGCCACTCATATCAGAACAAAATATGTAAAAAGCAAAAAGAAAAATTACAGAGACAACTTTCTTACTTTTTCCAGATTTTTTACAAAAGGTTTTTTTTTCCTTTTTCCCCCAAAAAACCAAATATTTACACCTCTAGACTTCTGAGAGGGAATTCTTCACGTTATAGGAAAAGATAAGTTTCTTTTTGCTATTATAATCTAAGAAGCAAAACAAATACTGTGCTCATAAACAATTATATATTTGTCACATTTCATGAGAATCCATATCTATCCCTGCTTCAAATTTAAACCTTAAAAGAGATCTCCAGCTCAAACTACAGCTTCCTTAGCTGGTCTCTGGTCTAGCAGCAATACGTTGTGTACAGTCTATTTGCTCAGTTTTATGCTGAAAATTATTTTGGAAATATGATATTATCTGCCAACCTAAAACCTTAAGGAAAAAAAATTACAAAAGCCTAAGTATTGTGGTAAATGTCCAGAATGTCAAAACTTCAAATAATAAAACTAGATAGCTAAATAAGCTTTAATTACTAGGGCAAGAGAGCTTTATGCTATGTATGCAGTGCATAAAATTCTTACTAAAACTAGCAGAATTGTTTGCAATCACATCACAAATCCTCCATATAAGATGAAAGTATATACACTAAACAGTTAGTCCTATGCCAAGCAAATATTCATGAAATCACATGAAGTACTAGGATTTTGACTAACTGCTTCTATATGGTAACAATCACAAATTCTTATGGTAATATCAAAATAACATCAATATGAAAAGGACTCGAAAGACCTCAATTTTCAAAATGAAAATTCAGTGCTACTTTTGTTTTACAGCTTTAATTAGACATCACTATCAAGTATCTATGATACTGTTAAGTATCATTGCATGCTAAGATAAGTTTCAAATAGAAAATTGAAAAGGTACCATACATTTTGCAGTGGCATTAACTCAAGAGAAGAGTTCAAAAAAATGCTTATATGTGGATAGACATTAGATCAATTAAAGTTTAAATACAGACTAGATACAGATTCCAACTCAATTAAATCACAAACATCTCTATATTATCCCTCAAAGCTCAGGGTTTCTTCACAGCCACTTCATTTCAGTGTATGAGGGAGAGAAGGGCCTATTTGTAACCATGCAGTAGTTCTGGATCCAAAATTTCCACATGTTTGGATCCAATATTTGGGTTCTGGCCCATTTGTGCAACATGTCAGAGCAAAGCCATGAGATATTGAGTAAAAGGGGATTCTGGGATTCCAAAAAAAAGCATTTTAAAATGTAATTGGAAATATTATGAATTATCCCCTCTGCATTATGCACATTATTTCGTATGTGCCACAGGCATGACCCACTTCCTGATCAAAACATTTTAAAAAGGGACTGAACTACTGAAGTATATGTGGGCATTTTGGTGATTCTGTTCTCTGTGGCAGCAATGCTGAGCAAATGCTTTATTTATAACCTTTTTCTAATATCTCATCTAGCACAAAATAATGTTTTGGCAAAATTCTGAAGATTGCATATTGTTTTTTAAATTACAGTGTTTCTGCTAGCAGATCATATTTCAGTAAGTGCTTCTGACTAACTTTTAAGATAGACAAGTTGATAAAGTGTTTAAAATGTATTTACTTAGGATTTATAATACACAACTTCCCTACTGGTATATACTAATGGGATATTTTATTTAGTTTAAACCCATTTTTATGCTAGAAGAATGATCTCATGCTAAACTAAAGTGAACATGAGAATATACCATTGCAATATGATATCACTGTAGCACTGTAACTCAGTCCAAGCCTACCCTGTATGATGATGCAATTGTGATGGCAGAGCAGCTCCAGTGAAAGTCTATGAAGACCTTCATTATGACATTAAAAAAACCCCAGAGACAATCCAGGTCAGTCAGTGCTTTAAAAGTCAACTAATGTTAAGCAGATATTATTAGTGTTTGATTTATACATGGTGCTTCACTTAACTACTGACATTCCACATGCCAGATCTTCTATTTCTCACCATCACATGTAAATAGTCTGCCGATATGACTGTAAAGCCGTGATCAAAGGCATAATGAAGAGTTGTCTTTGGGCCTAAGCAAAGTTGTAATCCTGGCTTCTAGAACTGAAATGCCATTGCATTTAACTATCTGTATGTCTCCTCCTCACATCTAGTATCTTGAGATACACTAGGTGATGAACATTCTTTACTGAACATTCTAGTATTTTCCAACTTCTGAAGTACATGTGCAGCCTTTTCAGAAGAACATGTTACCTACTTTCCAATTCTTTTCAAAATAATCTCCTTATGCTATTGTGCAGCCATGCAAAAATATGAAGTCTTCTTGCTCAACATTTTATTCCAAGGAAAATACAGTTATCTCCCAGACAGTCTTTGAAATGATGAAAACTCAGTACAGTTTAACTGATTATTTGAATTTCCTAAATATTGCATATTTTACTGCAAATAAAAAGATATTAAATGAAACTGCACTCTGGAGTGTAGTTCTTTTGGTACTTTATTGTCTACATCCGTACAGAGGAGCTAATATAAAAATTGGAAATGTGACATAATGGAATTAAAGTGCAGTCAAGCTAGGTAATATTGGAAATGTTTCTGCAAAGTGAGAAACGAATTTGATTAAAATTAGCTCTTAACTGAAAAATACAGGTCAGCTCCAAAAAGCGACTAAAAATGAAATTGAATTATGGTACCCCAGTGACTGCTAGAAAGTGCACCATGTTATAGCTAAAGTTATAGATTCCAGACCTGTCAAAGGAAACAAAAACCCTGAGAGTTCTTGAGTGCATTCCACAGGTATGCATGTGTATTTTTTATAAGAAATAAAGATCCATTCCAATGGGTGCATGAAAGTGTAACAGATCAGAAGAGCAATTACAGAGTATGTTAAACAACTATGCTGACAACAGAAAACTTTTATATGACAAGTCTTACCTCCATATCTATTTGTTTCTACAGGAATAAGAAGAAACTAAAAAGAACCCCAGACATATTTTTGTTACTAAGACTTCTTTTGAAGTTTTATTCTAAACTCATAACAAAATTCGCTAGGTTGAGTGATGTCATTGTGATGTTTTCCGACTTTCTCAAATCACCCCAGAATGTTCTTTGAATTGTACTGCAAGAGCTTGAATGTTTTGCAGCTGAAAGTACCACTGCAGAATTCACATGGAAAGCAATTTTTATTTTACTTTGCTGTTTTCTGCATGGCCATCACTAGCTGAGAATAAACAAAAAATACCTTTAATTTGTCTCAAAGCAAGTGATGGAGTTTTAGGAGTCCTACTAATTCCTCTAAACTTTAGAGGAAAGATTATTCTTTCTTCAAAAACTATTCTTCATCAGGAAAACTTCCAAGTATCAATGAAAAAAATATGTCTTTATTTATGATGATCAAAACCTAGCATTATTTACCTTGCAGCAATTTTAGCAGAAACAACAAAAACATTTTCCAGGTTTTTTTCCATTAAGGAAAAAATATTCTCTGTTTCATTTTACCATCTCAAAGGCCGTGTCAATGTAAATGCACAGCCTAGAGTGAAAATGAATGGAAGGGAAAAGCAAGTCATTCTCTCTCTGAGTAACTAATTTAAATCATGTAAGAGAGTGTTGGTTCTCCCTAATAGCTAGGAAATAAAGCTCGTGTTGTGACAGCTGACTAATATGCCACAACAGCTGCAGATTTTAAAAGTATGCAAATCGATTTTAACTAGATGAAGGTTTTCACAGAAAATCATAGAATCATAGAATCATAGAATCATAGAATTGTTAAGGTTGGAAAAGACCCTTAAGATCATCAGGTCCAACCGTTAACCTACCACTGCCAAGTCCACCACTAAACCATGTCCTCAAGCACTGCATCTACCCATCTTTTAAATACCTCCAGGGATGGGGACTCAACCACTTCCCTGGGCAGCCTGTTCCAGTGCCTGACTACTCTTTCAGTAAAGAAGTTTTTCCTAATAACTAACCTAAACTTACCCTGGCACAGCTTGAGGCCATTTCCTCTCATTCTATCGCTTGTTACTGGGGTGAAGAGACCAACCCCCACCTCGCTACAACCTCCTTTCAGGTAGTTGTAGAGAGCAATAAGGTCTCCCCTCAGCCTCCTCTTCTCCAAACTAAACAACCCCAGTTCCCTCAGCCGCTCCTCATAAGACTTATTCTCTAGACCCTTCACCAACCTCGTTGCCCTTCTCTGGACACGCTCCAGCACCTCGATGTCCTTCTTGAAGTGAGGGGCCCAAAACTGAACACAGTATTCGAGGTGCGGCCTCACCAGTGCCGAGTACAGGGGCACTATTACCTCCCTGGTCCTGCTGGCCACACTATTCCTGATACAAGCCAGGATGCCATTGGCCCTCTTTGCCACCTGAGCACGCTGCTGGCTCATGTTTAGAAGGCTGTCAACCAACACCCCCAGGTCCTTTTCCACCGGGCAGCTCTCCAGCCACTCCTCCCCAAGCCGGTAGCGTTGCCTGGGGTTGTTGTGACCCAAGTGCAGGACCCAGCACTTGGCCTTGTTGAACCTCATACAGTTGGCCCTGGCCCAACAATCCAGCCTGTCCAGGTCCCTCTGCAGGGCCTTCCTACCCTCCAGCAGATCGACACTCCCACCCAACTTGGTGTCATCTGCAAACTTACTGAGGGTGCACTCAATCCCCTCATCCAGATCGTCGATAAACATATTAAACAGGACTGGTCCCAACACTGAGCCCTGGGGAACACTCGTGACCGGTCGCCAACTGGATTTGGCTCCATTCACCACCACTCTCTGGGCTCGGCTGTCCAGCCAGTTTTTAATCCAGCTCAGAGTGCACTTGTCCAAGCCGTGAGCAGCCAGCTTCTCCAGAAGAATGCTGTGGGAGACGGTGTCAAAGGCCTTACTGAAGTCCAAGTAGACAACATCCACAGCCTTCCCCTCATCCACCAAGCGGGTCACCTTGTCATAGAAGGAGACCAGGTTGGTCAAGCAGGACCTCCCTTTCATAAACCCATGCTGGCTGAGCCTGATCCCCCGGTTGTCCCGCACATGCCGCATAATGGCACTCAGGATGATCTGTTCCATGACCTTCCCCGGCACCGAGGTCAGGCTGACAGGCCTGTAGTTCCCCGGATCCTCCTTCCGACCCTTCTTGTAGATGGGTGTCACATTAGCTAACTTCCAGTCATCTGGGACCTCCCCGGTTGACCAGGACTGCTGATAAATGATGGAGAATGGCTTGGCAAGCTCCTCCGCCGGCTCCCTCAGTATCCTCGGGTGGATCCCGCCTGGCCCCATTGATTTGTGGGCATCCAGGTGGAGGAGCAGATCGGTGACTGCCACCTCTTCGACAACTGGGACTACATTCTGTGTCCTGTCTCCATCTCCCAGCTCAGGGGCATGAAAACCTTGAGGATGATCAGTCCGACTATTAAAGACTGAGGCAAAGAAGGTATTAAGTACCTCAGCCTTCTCCTCATCCTTTGTGGCCAAGTTTCCCTCTGCATCCAACAAAGGAGGGAGATTCTCCTTAGCCCTCCTTTTGTCGCTGATATACTTGTAGAAACATTTTTTGTTGTCCTTGACAGCAGTGGCCAGTTTAAGTTCTAGCTGGGCCTTCGCCTTTCTAATCTTTTCCCTGCATAACCTCACCACATCCTTATGTTTGTATCTTCATTGCGGTTGATAATGTCATGTCTCATAATCTCATACAATTACATTTAGGTGACCCAATGAAGGTGACAATTTTTTATCACTTAAGCTATATAAGCACAGATGCACAGAACTGTATGTACCTCACTTAGTTGTAAGTGGTGTATTTTATTAATATCAACCCGTCTTAGTAACAAGATGTATCAATGGATGATTGAAAGAAACAATGAACACATTATTCATAATTTTATAACATTGAGTATGCTAACCTTGAAGATATTTAAGGTCTTTGCATAAAATAGGACAAAAAAAAGTTGACCAGCACTCCCAAATGAGCAGGTTTGTGGTAGCATTATTTGATTTTTGAATAGTGTGGTTTATTTTTTGACATATTCAATCAATTTCACATACATGGATTAAAATCCAGAATATTCAGTTCACGGGTATTGTCTAGTAGACCCAAAGAACCTATTCTCTAAGAGAAAGAAGATGATTTCATGCCACTTTCTGTCAGTACAATATCATTCTTAGGGAACAGCATTTTCTGCAACAAACTGTACAGTAATTTCTAATTTAACATAAAAATCTCTTGTAGTGGAGAAATCGCACACCTGGTGTTCTTTCACTTTCAGAACAATCATGCTAAATTCAAATACTCATTAACAGTACTGTTAAATGCATGTTATACCGATCTTTTGTGTAGGTAGGGGTTACAGATGCTGTTAATATCTGAGGAGTTTAATAGCATAAGGCTACAGTAAATTTTTCTATTTTTTCTAAGTTAGAAACTGTGAACCTCAGAAGTAAGGTTGAAATTTAAATTTCCCTGAGCCCAAGGGTGACTGACCTGGCCAGCCACAGGTGTAGGACATGCAAAATCTCTGTTTCCAGGCTTCCTGACTGTATAACTAGACCTTCCTTTAGGTTAGGGCAGCCTAGACACCATGGCACACACATGGGTACATCCAGGAAGGCGTTTAAATTTGAAGGCCTTTATCCCAAACTGGATCCTACCCAGCATAGTTTATTGTGGCCTCTGATTTTGTAAAGAGACAATTGTGGACACCAGCTAGACTTACTAAAGTCAATAAATAAACAAAAAAACACTGTTGACTTCATAACTGTGGTGACAGATTTATCTCAGGATTTTAATCAGACATCAGGAAGGCAATTTTTAGCTGTGGCTTTGAATGCCATCTATCTGAAGAGAGTAGCTGAATTCCTCAGTCAAGAGGCCTCTTTGCAAGGAGTTGACACAGCTCTTCAGGGTTTGGCATCCCAAGGAAGTGGCAGTAGCTAATGAGCAGCCCTGAGTCTGATGTCTGACCTCCAGAGACACGCTTAAGTGACTAGCATCCCTTACGCTCAGCACAAGGCTGCTCTGTATCATCTTTAAGAAGCACATAAAATTCTCTCTTTACTTCTTACACCAGAAGGTTGAGGGAAGTAATTCTGCCCCTCTACTCTGGTATGGTGAGACCCCACCTGGAGTACTGTGTCCAGCTCTGGAGTCCTCAGTACAAGAAGGACATGGACCTGTTGGAAAGGGTCCAGAAGAGGGCCACAAAAATGATCAGAGCAATGGAACACCTCTCCTATGAAGAAAAGCTGAGAGTGTTGGGGTTGTTCAGCCTGGAGAAGGGAAGGCTCCAGGGATACCTTATTGTGGCCTTTCAATACTTAAAGAGGGCTTATAAGAAAGATGGGGACAGACTTTTTAACATGGTGATAAGACAAGACGTAATGGTTTTAAACTAAAAGAGAGTAGATTCAGAATAGATATAAAGAAGAATTTTTTTACGATGAGGGTGGTGAAACACGGAAACGGGTTGCCCAGAGAGGTGGTAGCTTCCCCATCCCTGGAAACATTCAAGGTCAGGTTGGACAGGGCTCTGAGCAACCTGATCTAGTTGAAGATGTCCCTGCCTGTTGCAGGGGGTTGGACTAGATGACCTTTAAAGGTCTCTTCCAACCCAAAGCATTCTATGATTCTATGATTCTGTGATTCCCTGCCTACCTCAGGCAGCCTGAGTTACCTTGTGTGAGCTAGATACTCACCCATAGATAGTCTGAAACCTATTGAGCAAGGGTCACATTTGCTTCATGTTGTCTATCTCCCCCCTCAAAGAAACTGTATGTATGTGGCATTTTCTTACTGTGTGTTACACATGAATTTCTGTGAGCTCGTGACAGAGAAAATGAGACTGCAGAAGCTTGCCTGGAATTCAGTTTGGAAGATGATGAAAGAAAGGGAAAATCCCCTCTGCTTCAGTACCAAGATTACAGGCAATTTTTCCAGCAAAGAGATTCTGGTTTTGTTCTGTCTCTGGATAGATGATGTTGAAATAAATAACTCAAAACAAAAAAATTTAAGCCATATCAAGGAACTAAAATGTTTCAGCTTAGGCCAATTCCATTTAAATGACACTGAAGACAGGAAATATCCAAAATACCATACAAAACATTTATATCTTGTGAAAACTGCATTTTTCAGTGAAATGTTTGTTGGTCGTGTTTTTCATCTGAACGTTTCCATCAAGTCCTATTGTAAATGTATAGGACCTTAGGAGAGTAGGTCTAGAAAAAAAATCCTCAATAAATCATCTTGTCTACGTCTATGTACTCGAAAAGGATCAAGTATAGATATGATCAGAATAAAAATTCTTTGCAATCATAATAAAATAGTCTTTCTGTCAACTTGTTCTCATCAGGTTCTGTGTCATCTACCACTAAGACAGTTCGTAGCTTATGGAACATGTCTTGCACAATACTGACCTGCTATGCCTGGGATCCCTACAAACTTGCTTTCTTTTTTTCTAGGGGTGGGAAAGGCAATCAGGAGGAAAGAAGGAGGGGAGATGGATGAGTTCAAGTGCTCCCTGTTTAGAAAGATTTAAGGCAATGTTCTTACAGACATTCAGATCAATTAGATATCAAAAATAGATAAGTAAGTGCAAATATCTTCATCCTCCTCCACACTGTACTGAAGATATTGTTGCAAAAGATATAACAAAATGCCTCTCATACTGCATTTCTGGACACACGCACACACAAAAAGGCAGTATATTGTCACAAAGGAGAAGGAGAACTTTATACTTCTTAAAGCTCTTTTTCTCCATATGCTACTTGCATATGGTCTTCCCTGGAGACATGTGAATTTTTGTCTGTAAAATATATTAACTTAACTTTTAATTCTCACTAGTTTTCTGTAATACATGGCGGGGGGGGGGGGGGCGGAAAGCAAGCATGTTCTTATTGCAGCATTGTTATTTTTATCCATCTGGAAAGCATAAGTTTTCCTCTGTGGCATCCCAATGACCATAAGAATGGAAACATAGTGACAAAGTTAGGTAGTTTTAATAAGCTCCTAAACCCATTTTAATTAAGGAAAACCTACTGAGCTCAGCTTTTAAACATTTGTTAGCACATGAGGTAACATACAAAGAAAAGATCCCTGTGCTTGCATCCTGATTCAAGACCTTGAGAACTTGGCACTATGTCCAGTGTACACAGGTTCCAGTGACCAGAGAACAAGTGTTCTCTGACCCTTGTGATATAAAAGAGACAAGATAATATCTCATAACTTAAAACACTTCTGAGTAAGTGAGCTAGCTAAAAGCACTGAGTGCTTTTAGAGTTTGACCATAAAGGAGACTAAAAATCCATACCGTGTTGGGTAAACATGAGTAATCTAAATTACTGGAAAAAATGTTTATAAACAAAAGATTTCAAAATAGAGAAGCAGTGAGAGTTCATAGAGGGCTGGAGAAATGGATCACAGTAACTAAAAAGTAAAAAAAAAAACCCAACAGAATTGCCCTGATGAATAAGAACACAAAATGTACAGAGCTGCCCAAGATCCCTTAGTCATTCAATTATATCAGAATTGCTGGGCAGGTGGTGCGGTACAAAATTGACTTCTTAGATTAGCCATCAATGGATACTGCATACCTAGACTACATATGCAGCCTGTGAAATCAATCTGTGTGTGCTATTAAGATATCAAAGTTGCTCATCTGAAGGGCAAATCTAGCACTGTGTACAATATTTTGATGCTCCATCAACTTTGGGGGTACATTATGTTTCTAAAATTAACACCTGCTACTCAGTAATCAATGAATAGTGTAAAATATATTTCTAAGAATCATCGTCTTATAATAACAGACAATGTTGGCCCAAAACTGATGAAAATGTACTTAAGGAGGAACAGGGAAGAAAGGATTCTGTTGAAAGACAGGAGAAGTTGGACTTATATTCATCAAAGGTAGGGAAGCTAATAAAAAAAATAATCTACCAGTGGCTGTTAGACTAATTGGGCATTTGCCTGCTCAGAGTCAAGGCTGGGGATAATGCTCCAGGGATGCAACAGTGTGAATTGCAGCATTCAAACAGCAGATACACAGGGAGCAGAGCAACAAAGCTTGGGCCTGGCACTGCCTGCACCCTAATATAGCAGGAGAAATGCACCTGTTGCACTGACTTCCAAAAAGCCCTTGGTGTACCTGACTGTGGACTGTTATGGGAAAGATTTACCTGGTTGCCAGCACTGCTAAAAAAACACTGATGAAGAGGTAAAATCTTCAGCACTGGTCATAGGCAACCTGTGCTACCCAGTTTCAGCAGCACAAATGGCAGTCATCTACCTCCCAGCATTTTTCGGTTTTAATGGAGCAGAATAAGCAGATATCTGAGTGCCAAAACTTTCAAGATGAAGAGACATCCATCAACAACTTAATCTTTGTTCTCTGGACACGGAGGTCCTGCTCAAAATGTGTATACTCACAATCCTGCTTTTAAATGGTGATGACACAAACCTGGAAAAGGCTGAAATGTGAACACTTGCATAGGGAGACATTACGAAGAGCTGCCTGTGCTCAGCTGACACACTTCTGACCATGTCAGATCAGAAAGAACTGAAAAAAATTACTGGCACAAAACCAAGTTGTTGACACAGCCAAGAGGAGGAAGCACAATTTTGACATTTCTCCTGCACAAAGCTTCATCCAGAAGCCTGGCAGCAACCTGACAGCAGGCTAGAGGGAAAACTGGGCAGGAAAAGGCTGGCTAGCACAACAGAATGGCACAGGAGGAGGATGAAGATGCTGCACACCAGTGCGCGAGGCAGTGCCAGAAGGAAAGAGCAATGTGGGATTCTGTGATCTTCAGACAAAGTGATAGAGGCACACAGTCTGATACAGGGAAAGGCCTTTTTTACCAGCATGTATAAAAACTAGACTCACACAGCACAGCACTACCGAACTCCTTCCTGAATCTGCAGAAAGACAGCCATCCAACTGACAACACGTGGCACCAGTCCCTTAGTCCTGAAATAGCTGGTATGGGCAATGGAGGTCTTATCAAAAGATCATAGAAACAAATAGAGGGCTTTCTGTTGCCTCTCCATAGGTCTTGGATCAGGCCCAGCAAGCGCAGTTTATCATATGGGTGTACGTACATATAAACTGATGAAGTCATGCTCATTGGGAGCATTCATAGAACTATTTAAAAATAGGCTGAAAAAAATCCACCTGGTTCAAATTTTCCTTGGACCTCACTTTTCTATAAAATAGGTCAGTCCCAATCTTTGTGTCAAGGCCTTGCATGCACCAGTGGGCCTTAATGGCCCAGACCAGCCTAACCTGGCACCCCTACGCACATACCTGCCACCTCTTGGTCCAGGAGCCCAGTTTCAGCTCAGCCCTGGGCGGCTGGTCCCTGCCTGAGCTACACCACAGCAGTGCCAGTCCCAAGCTCTGTCTCTAGCTCTGTCTCCTGCTATTATTTACTGCACTCCCTGGATGAACCCCATCCCAGGTTCATCACCTCATCTTGTCTAATGATTGCTGACTGTCCGCAGGACCTGTCACTGTCACCAACACGGCCTTGGTCCAATGCTGTAGGATTGTGCCATCTCAGTGAGATCCCCTGCATCTGGATTGCCCTTTGCTCCCAGCTCATCCTCCTTTGTGGAACAGCCTGCCCTTACCACTCCCTGCAAATTGTAATTATGCCAAAAGCACTCCTAAATGAAATATCTCTATAAAGGGTCAAACCCTAGAGAAGAAAAAAAATGCTTGTGTTGCCAATTCAAGAGGAAATGAAGTTGTACATTTAATATGCAGGCAAGACAACTGCTGTGGCACTTCCAGATACTCCAGACTGCGTAAAAAATCAATTCAGACTGAAAGTGGGCAAATTAATACCATGGAATACAGTGGCTATACTGTATAATCTGTATAAACATTGAATGTCTTTCCCCACCTTTCAGCAAAGATTTAATACAGGAGTCTGTGGTGAGCTGATATAATACTGAGATTTCATTTTATTTATAAAATACACCACAGATCATTTATTAATACATGAAGGATCATAAATAATTAAAACAGGTCTGTAATTGTCAAAATCAATGCACAAAATATATTAGCTGATTTTTGCACTTACACTGTGTGTATTTGCTTACTCAGAAATTTGGAAAAGTCTAATTCACAATGGATTGCATCAGTAATGATGTTCTTTCATAAATGTATTTTATAAACTGAATTATCTGTTAGTAACATAAATCTAGAGAGTCAGTCATACCCTGACAAATCCTCTCTTGTCTTCAAAAACAAAACCAAATCTCTCTAGTGTCTAAACCTAGAAGTTCTTGGCTCATCGAAAATTTCTCTTAAAAGTCAATGGCGACAGCAGATTAAATCCAACAGAAAATTTACATGAATGAGGACTTCGTGAAACTTACAGATGAAATTTTTCTTGTCATCACACAGAGGAAAGGATAAGAAATTCCCTTCCCTCCTTCTTCATGACTCCTTTTTGCAAAGCTGATGCCAGAGCATGCTATGAACAATAATCCGTGCAATTTGGAAAAAGCTGCACACTGAAAGATTTTTTTTCAAACAGCATGATTTGTTTTACAAAATTTAGGAATGGTGCTAAGTTTCCTAGAGTATTACTTACCAGAACATTACTTATTAACCATGTTCAGAGGTACATGCATATCTTTTTTATACAGCATCCTTCTAACGTTCATTAACTGTGGTCTTAGGGGGATGTATACCCAAGAGATGGTGTGGGGGGAAGGGGAGGAGGAAGAATGAAACCTGTCCAAGTCTTCCTAAACAGCAGTCATCCAATTAATAAATTACAACCTGTGAAAGGGCATCAACCACAGCTGTGTCTTTGTATACAACTAGCTCCCAGGAGGCATTCTCTTGGGACTCTGGCATAACTTGGCATAGCTGGACAGCTACCAACACAGGAGGATGGATGTCTGTAAGCCCCACTGAGCCTAGAAGAAGATTTTGGCCCTACATTAAATTTTAGCAACTCAAACACAGGACAAATCCTCCACAAGAATAAATATATGTAAATACACTGACTGCCATGGAATGGCAATGATTTAGAGTAGTTAAGATCTGAGCTATTCATTTAACAGTGTATTTTGATTTCAAAATCCATTTCACTTGTGCACCTCTGGTTGAACTATGTTATGACTTAGTCATTCTTTGAAAGTAGCAACCACAGCCATGTCATTTCATGTAAGTTATAACCCAATATAATTGACTTCAAAAACTCAAGTGTAAAATATCACTGTAGAGCTTGAAAGTAAGAAAAAAAACCCCAAAACTCAGTGTTAAAAACCTTCCCTTAACTATTGATGTTGAGGTTATAAGGCTATTTCGAAGCAAAATCTTAAGACCATTTTTTTCACAGTATTAATGCAAACCTTTTGCTGATAGAGTGCAGGCAGCAAAATCAGAAAAGACCTGGTTTTTCTCCTAGATGATTTTTGGACTTTGCTTTCTCCAAAGTCTCTCACATCTGGGCTGTTTTCAAGTATCGCTAGTTTCCCTTTGAATTATCTCCAAATACAGTCTGTTGTCCCTGTTGAGATTTATCCAGTCACTACTAATCTCACGTCCCAACTGTTGTGTCTTCCAGGTGTTAGCCTTGTTTCCCAGTATTAAACTGGCTTCCCCAAATCCATTCAAAATGCTGCTGTCAGAATTACCTTTCTGCTTTATGACTTTTAACATGATGGCTCTTTTGCTTCCTCATTTACCTCTCCAGCTAGTAAAAGTTTTCTGCCTACCTATTTAGGGCTCTTGATGTTTGGGTTAATTGAGATACTCTTTGTGCTGGAAATAACAATAACCCTCCAGACCTTTTTTAGCAAATCAAATACAATATAAACCACTTCTTGAAAAAAAAATCTGGTCTAGGTTAAAACAGTCCAGTTTAAAGAGTCTTCAATCGTTTTATCTGATTTTTTCCCTGTTACCATTCTTTAAAATGAAAATGAATGGCAATATTTCCTTGCACCTTCAGACACAAAAAAATGGTATTTCAATAAGAAAAGCAATAGCATCCTTCATACTACTCAAGCATCCCTTCGCAGGTACTGCAGAACTTCTTAGAACCTTACCCACACCAGGACAAGCCTCACGGCCTCTCCAGCTGGAGGTCTTTGCAGAAGAGAGCCTGGCTGTCTGCTCCCAGGGAACAGGGTGTGTGGCACAACAGACAGAAGCTGGGAGGAGTGGCTGATACACCAGAGTTGTGCTGCCACTGAGAAAGACCTCAACAGGATGGAAAAATGGGCAAACGAGAAGTTTGCCTCATGAAGTTCAACAAAGGCAATTGTGAAGTCCTGCACCCTGGGAGTAATCACCCCATGCACCAGCACAGACTGGGGATTACTGGCTGGAAAGCAGCTTTGCAGAAAAGACCTGGGGATCTCAGTGAACAGCAAGGTGACCATGAGCCAGTTATGTGCCCTTGCGGCTAAGGCAGCCAACAGTCTCCTAGGCTGCATTAGCATGAGAGTTGCCAGCAAGCCAAGTGAGGTGAACCTTCCCCTCTACTCAGCTCTGGTGAGACACACCTGGAGTGCTGTGTCTAGTTTTGGGCTCCCCAGTACATGAGACATGGACATACTGAAGCAAGTCCAGCAAAAGGCCACAAAGACGATTAAGGGTTTGGAGCATGTCATACGAGGAAAGGATTGAGAGCTAGGACTCTTCATCCTGGAGAAGGAAGGGCTCAGGGGGATCTTGTAAATGTGCACAATACCTGATGGGAGGGAATAAAGAAGATGGAGTCAGACTCTTCTCAGTGGTGCCCAGTGACAGAACAAAAGGCAATGGGCACAGATTAAAATACAAGAAATTCCACTTAAACATAAGGGCGATTGAACTCTGGAACAGGATGCCTCCTTCTCTAGACAGGGAGGCTGTGGAGTCTCCATCCTTGGAGATATTCAAAACCCAACTGGGCACAGCCCAGAGCAACCTGCCCTAGCCAGCCCTACTTTGAACCAGGAGATTTGTATGAATGATTTCCAGAGGTGTCTCTCAACCTCAGGCATTCTGTGATTCTGTCAAGTCTCTGCTCCAAAGAATAGGAATAGCTCAAAAAAAAAAAGGAAAGTCTGAGAGACATCTGCCTCCTAAAAGCCTTGTGGTGAGCATACTGTCCTGTGATATGAGAGTCCAAAGCATATGGTTCAGATTAGGAAAGCAGGGCAGTGCCCAGACCAAGATGTGGCTGTCCAGTCCACTCTCAGAGAATCTCTTCAGAGCAAGGCATCTCTCTATCCCTGAAACATCCCGTGCTAATCCTACCTGGTGAACTTTTCAAACAGGATGCATTTCTGTAGAAAAATACTGACTTGTCAAAACAATCTGCTAAAAATATTCCAGTCAGGTGCATAGAGAAACACATCATTTCCTTTTTAAGTATGTTCTGAAGCTTATGTCATTAATCATTATAAAGCATAGATACATTCTAAAAGTGCAAAGCAAAACTACAATACAAACTTCCATACATCTATCGTACTTAAAATTTGTTTCTGTCATTAACACAAGCTAGGGAGGGCATGTTATCCAGGCCTCAGCCACAGGAATCCTTTTCTTTACTAGGTCTACCTGCTCCTAGTAAAATGGAAAGAGACAATCATATAGCTTCTTTAAACAGAAACTGTGCATCTCACCTATACCTGAACTTTCTGATTTTCTATAATCTTGTACTCTCCAACATAATTTGCAGTCTTCCTTCTACTTCATTTTTCTTTTTTGTCATGTTCTTTTCACTGTTTTCTCAATGTTATACTGAAAAGGTGTCTCTGGAATGCATTTTGATGTATTCATCAAAATTCATCCATTCATAGAATCATAGAATCATTTAGGTTGGAAAAGACCTTTAAGATCATTGAGTCCAGCCATAAACGTAAAAACATTGCCATGTCCACCACTAAACCATGTCCCTAAGCACCACATCTACCTGTCTTTTAAATACCTCCAGGGATGGGGACTCAACCACTTCCCTGGGCAGCCTGTTCCAATGCTTAACAACCATTTCAGTGATGAGATTTTTCCTAATATCCCCTGGTGCAACTTGAGGCCATTTCCTCTTGTACTTGTCCCTTGTTACTTGGGAGAAGAGACTGACCCCCACCTCACTACAACCTCCTTTCAGGTACTTGTAGAGAGTGATAAGGTCTCCTCTCAGCCTCCTTTTCTCCAGGCTAAACAACCCCAGCTCCCTCAGCTGCTCCTCATAACACTTGTGCTCCAGACCCTTCACCAGCTTCGTTGCCCTTCTTTGGACGTGCTCCAGCACCTCAATGTCCTTCTTGTAGTGAGGGACCCAAAACTGAACACAGTATTCGAGGTGTGCCCTCACCAGTGCCGAGTACAGGGGCACAATCACTTCCCTAGTCCTGCTGGCCACACGATTTCTGATGCAAGCCAGGATGCTATTGGCCTTCTTGGCCACCTGGCCAGCTCATATTCAGGAGGCTGTCAACCAACACCCCCAGGCCCTTTTCCACCAGGTAGCTTTCCAGCCACTCTTCCCCAAGCCTGTAGCATTGCATGGGGTTGTTGTGACCCAAGTGCAGGACCCGGCACTTAGCCTTGTTGAACATCATACAGTTAGCACAAGAGCTCTGATGTCATGCCTGATGTCTGACATTGTCTTGCTGTGACTCAAAGATTAAATGTTATTTCTGAAGATAATTTAGAAATAGGTAGAATATGTCCTTATATTACAGACCAAAAGAAATAAGTACTTCTCTTGGGCAAAAGTAAATATTTGCTCCTGTATATGTAGGTGGATATAGTTCTGACTTTTTGAGTGTATAGTACAAACCACATGAAAGATAGCCAGATGTGCACCAGTCTTTTTATATTACTGCCAAAGCTTATTAGCCAAAGCTGCTCCAAAGGAGTTAATCCAAATTCAATTCAAACACAACAGATAACAGCTGAGAGCAAGGAGCTAAAATCATTGCATTCCTTCATCCATTGCTGCACATGGAAGTGCTCTGCGCAGTTCCCAAGTCATAACTTTGAAGAGACACTGACACATGTTTTGCTGGAGACGTGTAGTACAGCACCACACTCTTAATGTTGGCTTTATTACAGGGCTTTTCTCAGAGCAGGCGTCCAGCTGAAATGCTAGAATGGAGAGGCTGAACTGCTGCACCAAACCAGACACACAACAGTAAGCAAGCTTAGCACTAACTACTGCTTCTTTCTGTTTCACATGTCTGTATGTACCTAGCACTCCATGATCGTCCCCTTTTATCCTTTTGCTCGTAAATATTTCACTATTTTTTTTAAGAGAGTAGGGTTTTTTAAAGTTGGACATAGACATAGCTGTCTACACTCTAGATGAAAAAAAGGCAGCCTTTCAGGTGGTCTCCTTTCTTGCTGTGCAGGGCATTGGGGCAATCCTGACCTGAGTTATGTCAGCTGTTGAAGAATGCACACTCTGACTGAATCCTGCCTAGGGAGGCATGAGATGTTTTACTTGGCAATTTTCAGTTTTGTGAAATTTCATATCTAAACCTGACAGTTCAAACTCATGCTTTGTCTGTATCACCTCTTTTTTCCTGAAATATCTTGGACATGAGCATAAATTGTATACTTAAAAAATATGACAATTATTTCAAATAAACTATAAATACATCAGCTGAAACAACTTTATGAAGGATTAGAGGACACATTGCTAGAAAAGGCATTGTCAGCTAGAACAATAATCAGAAGATCCATTTTCCTTATTAAGGTGAATCATCATAATGCAAGTCTCTATTTCAGGGTGCTCCAGCTCTTGTCAGAAATTCAGATTAAAGGTGAAATAAAAAACAAGCATATCTAGAACCTTTAGAAGGAATCAAGCAGTGGTTGTAGTTACAAGGCATACAATTCAAGTCTTTTCTGGAAAAGAAATCAAGCTTTCAAGAAGGGTCGTTATTCTATTTCATACATACTCAACACCAGGCAAACCTCTGAGGCAATGAAGTTTGCCTTTCTCTTAATGTAGTCACGATCCTTAAGAAATATGCTGCCGGCTCCTAAGAGCAAACTCCAGGATGATTGTGACAGTGCAGTAGATTGGACAAGGTATTATATCAAATTAATCAATTTCAAACAAAATGAGTAAATAAATATTCTGCAGGTGTTTACAGTAAAAGATTTTAGAAAAAATGCTACTTTAGATTTTAATTTAGAGGTCTACAAAAAGTATCCGTAATTCAGAAAGGTTAAAAATAAATCTTTTTAGGGAAGCAACAAAGGGGAAAAGCATTCAACATTTAAAGAACATGCCTCTTAACACAGCAGTTAAACGTGTGGGTTTTCCCTTCCCTCTGTGATTCACTCAGGCAATCACACACTGAGCCTTCTTGTATCATGATGCAGCTTCAGGGACACCACAGTGTGTGCAACCACACTACAACACCTTTTCTGTTCTAATCCACCTCTTACAATCCATTTTGTATGCCTTATGTCTTCAATACCATGTTATTTTATATACAAAAAATCATTCATAATGTGTAGAAAGCAATCTATGTCACTGCTCCAAAATATTCACACCCTGCTGTGACAACATACAAGCAGAGAACTGGGGAGGAAGCCGGTTAAAAAGCAGCACTCATATATGGAGAGGAATATGTCATCAGATGCCAGTTTCCAAACACATCTCTACAATTAGTAATTTTTAATTCATTTTATTTTAGTAGGCATTAGGAGCAGTCTGAGCTCATCTAGAGACAGAGAAGGGTTTGTGCTGCTCTGAGGAGAGCACATCAAACATGGGAAATGGCAGCACAGCTACAGGAGCACTGCACTGACCTCACCCTGCCTCACTACTCCCATTTCTCTCCATCCTGCCTGCCCCCAAATCTGGGGCAGTAACAGCTCCAGAAGCCACTGCCAGTGCTGAGCTCTGGTGAGTTCATGCTTTCCTCTTCAGAGGAATGCAAAACAGAATATCTTGCCCCGACAGCTTCTCTACTCTCTCATTTTCTATATATGGAAAGCAAAACTGCAAGGAAAGACCCAAAGGACAGACATTTCAGGTGCTCATTCCTGAGTATGTTGCTCCTACAGACATTTCATCCCCTCTCCATGTAATGACATGCCTGTGCCAGCAGGGCAGGCTACCCAGCTGTGTCACAGCAGCTCCAGTATTTAATAATAATCAGCTAATTATTTTTAAAGGGTACGTAGTAGTATACATAACCAGCACTACACAAGCAGGGGTCATTAAGGTCAGCACAGGCCTCTTACAAAAACAACTACATGGCAAAATGAATGTGGCCACATGTACATGTGGTTAGCTCCTATGTGATCCCATTTTGCTTTCACCCTGTAAAACAATGCACTACATCCGTACGGTAAAGCTTTTCATCCACCAACTTGTCAGGCAGGACTAGGCCACTAGCTCCATCCTGAACTTCAGATGCAGACCTCACATACTTGATAATGGTTATCATGGCTTCCACCTATACAACACAGGCAGCAAATTTTAGGGAATAGATTAATCTGACCTGCTTTTGGTGTATACGAGCCTCACAGTACTTTAGATAGCAGCAACAACTAAGGTACAGTTTAACTGAAGGAAGGTGTCCTTAATGAATTTAAAACATTATATTAATGCAATCTTGTATTATCCTGCCATGCATGTCTATATGAGTATATATCCAATCACACCTGTGGTACGTCTCTTTCCTTTGGAAATGCTGCTCTTGATTTTGATCTACGTGCCTCTGTTTTAGACACTAAATAAACAGCAAACAGCAATCGTGACAAGGACACACTGAATATTTTGAACATGTTGGAGATGGTTGCATCTGCGTGCAAGCTCCTTCAGGATCTATATTTTTCATCTAACACAGTGTGCACTCAGGACACAGGCCCCCACACAGACTGGTTGTAACATGGGAGTTTTAAATTGTGACCACAGACAAACAAAAGAAATCCCAAGAACAAAGATACTACTTGGCAGGATTGCACACCAGACACTCTTCCAAGGGACCTGAAGGCACCCCATGGGACCCCAAGGGGCAGCAGGGCAGGGCCTGGCAGCCACGGCCCATCCCACCATCCCAGCCAGGAGCAGGGCAACCAGGGGCACTGGGTGAGCCCCAGCCCTGGGCTTCGGGCACCTCCCTGGGGACAGGCATGGGCCAAGACTGCGTTGGGCCATGGGCCTGCGGGTGGGTCCGGCTCTGTGGGGCCCATGGCCAGGCAGGGCAGGGCTGTGGGGAGTTGCAGACCAGCCCTGCTGTGGCATTGCTGGGGCAGGGACTGGTGGCCCTGGGCAGCTGAAATGGGGTCCTGGACCATGGGCAGGGTGGAGAAGCCCTGGGGGACAACCAGTGAGGCCCAATGGCAACGGGTCAGTGGAGTCAAGTGGCTGGTGCTGAGGACACAATTTTGATCCTCCACTCACTTTGGGAGTTTTACTGCAGATTAGGTTGACTCCCGTCCTGTGGACTGAGCCCTTATGAGCAGGTGGAGCACATGATTTGTGCTCCCAGAGTACATTTGCTGATTTGCTTTCATCTAAACGGAGTCTGGTCCAAGCACTCTGGGACTGTTTTGCAACCTAAGCAGGGAAAATCAGGAAATTTTGCTTCAGTAGCACACCCCTGATGCAGACTCAAAAACTAACGAAGATAGACCCAGTTCTCTCTGCCCTACTTATCTTTGGGTCCAATTTTGGTTTGAATATTTCTAATCTTTGTGCACAGGATACAAAATGAACAACCTCAGACTTTCCCGTTGCTAGCAGAGGTGGCAGTTTGTGATTTCGTATTTTTAACAATGATCGTGTTTCCCGCATCCCTACATACAGAATGGAAATAAAAAAACTCTGCACAAAAATATGGAAAGAGCTACTTGTAGGAAATTCTTGAAAGGTACTGAAACCAAGGGACTTTAAAATCTAGTCTCTATGCAAGTCGTACTGAAAGCTAAAACCTGGGACTGGTTAAATCTCTTTAGAATTCAGGCATGACATGTCTAGTATTACAGTGCTTGCTTCGTACAAGTAATGACTGCTTGGAGAGACATTACAATAATTTTGTTTCCTGAAATTTTCCCCAGTCCATTTTTTAAAACATGTTTTAAATAAGTAATACATTGTTTGTAGATGTCTACCTTTGAAATTTAGAAACTGAGGCAAATAAAAGTTAAATAAATTGTTCAGGGTCCCATGGAAATCTGTGGCAGAATTTCATTTTCAGGGGTGAATTATGCTGTGCTCATTAATAACATAAATTCTAGTTGTCTGAGTTGCCATTTAGCTTTTCCCCCTTTATAAAAGCAGGACCTTTTCCTATGTGACTAGGGGAACCGTACAAAAATAACTGTATTCTGGAGAAACACTCAAAATAAATCACATTCCTGCTGAGTCTATGGTGGTTCTATTAAGCCAAATCATGGGGGATGCCACTGAGTAAGAGATCGCACTGAAAGCATTTCTAATAGTACAAGCATCCTGATATTAAATCCTAGGTAAAAGACAGAATTCCTCATTATTAGCATCCTGGAAGAAAATGATATCTAGGAGAACCTTAAGTGGAAGAAAACAAACAGCCTTGCATTGGGCTCAAGCAGATTTTAAAATGTAGGATTACTATTATTCAAGCATGGATAAAAGGTAGTGCATATCTAACAAGTAGTTGACCAAAACCAGGTGGGTGAAAGATAAAAGTTATGAATAAGTTTTATGAGTATCTATGTGGAAATTCATATACTTTGTTAATGCATTTGAAAATACCTAAAGAAATAATAGGTTCTCCCAAGTTCCAGGCCTATATCTTATCTTTCTCTCACCATTATTTATCACAATGGAAGCAATGATGCATAGCCCTCCAATATTTTTTCTGAAAATATGTGGGCTGATTGTGGAAGATACAAATTCCTTAGACACAGCTTGTCTTTTGAATAAATACATCCTTTATTTGTTAGAGATATGGATGCATCCTTTATTCATGTTCAGCTCTGAATAAATTCCCACTTATTCATTACCAAAGCTAGCACTTCTGATTTCAACCAGCTGTGAGGCAGAACACTATGCAGATAAAGTGCTCAGGGTGCCCTGAGCAAAGCACAAAGAACAGGATAAAAGTACAATAGAGCTCTGCCGAGAGAGCTCTAACTCCAAACCAGACACTTTTAAAATAAAGAAATAAGTTTATTAGGACAAAATGCAAGATGCTGAGGACAGTATAATCATTCTTTGGAGAGTTTTACTTTGTAAGATGGGGCAGGTGGGGGTGGATGTGGGTTTTTTTCAGTGGTGGTGGGTTTTTTGCAATAGGTATTGGGTGAAATTTCTTCATAGATTTGCTCAGTGCAGTGCCACATGCTCTTAGTTTGAACTGATGAGGAAACCACATTGAAAGACAGCAGCAGGGAATAAAATGTCTCCAGCTGCTGTGGCAAGGCATGCCTCTGTGCACTGTACTTCACATAATCCTGAAGAATATAACTCACTTGGCTCCACAAGAAAAGAGAGCGATATGTGTCCATAATATATTTTAAAAATAAACAAAATGAAAACTAAAAGCTACTAGGCCACTGGCCCTACATGAGACCAGAAGATTAGAACAGAGCCTGCCATCAGGGAGGTATGCAATTACAAGTGACTGAGCTATGAAAGACAGGCACAATCCTAAATTCTTTACTGCTTAAAATGAATTTGAACAGACCATACTACTGCCTTTGCCTGTACATTTAAAGATTTTACCAGTGTGGCAGTGTCAAGCACCACGCAAAATCGTTTTTGTCTAACAGAAGTATTTAATGATGACCTCAATTAATTCAAAGTGAGTTAGAGATGAACACCACAGAGCTGATACATACTTAAAACAGCCACAAAACCACCATAGTTAGAAGAAAAATCAATTAGTGATACAAAACCTCAAGGCTTCAGGGCATCATCAACTCTTAGCTGATGAGCTTAGGAAAAAGCTACAAGCACGTACTGCAGATATCTGCAGCACTCGAGCTACTGGTAGCAATAGCACACCAGACAAAACGGGCTGCTATTCTGATCAGGGAGGCAATGCCCCTATTATACCATTACACTGAATTCAAAGCAATTAGTTAGGGTGAGATAGCTTTTGAATTTTTGACATTTCACACAGCAATCAGGCAGAGTCCATATCTCAATGCTGACGGCCATAGTGTCATGGCTAGGAATTTAAAGCAGGACAGATGGAATTTCCTTCATTTAGGGAACCCCAAAAGCCTGCGAGAAACATTTTACATGCTCAAATGGTTTTTATGAATAGAACGGTGTCATCTAACATGAAATTTTGCCACTTCTAGAGTAGAACTCAGCTCATCTAAATTAGTGCACGCTTTCATGCAGGAAGTAAAAAATAAACATATCCTGTTAGAACTACAGGGGGAATTTCAGGTAGGCAAAATCTAATTACACAAGACAGAATACAGTCAGTGATGCCAAGTAACATGCTTACTCTCGTGAAATGTGCCGTAGGATTTTCTTTTAATAGTTAGACTTGCTCTGGACCTTCCTTTTTTATTTCATCTGAAAGATGGAGAATGTGCTCATTTGTGTGAAATCAGTTATAATGGATATAAGGAAAATTTACACAGGTCTTGTATAACTGGATTTAATGGCTAGAATCTGAAGTTTAGGTATGGACAGCATTAGACCACAAAGGCACCTTTGTATAGCATAAAATTTTTTGGCAGAGACTGGAGACAAGCGGCAATAAAAATTAAAGTGTTGAGACTGTCTTTTAAAATACTTCACACACTTCATAAATAAAACTCCATATTTTTAGAATATTAATAAAACTGTCCTGCTTCTGCCCCTCTGGTTTTAAGTATCCATCATGTCCCTTTAAAGCTGTGACCTTGAAAAGGGGAAGAAGGCAGAAAGTGAAGCCAGTAACAGGGCTCATATCCTGAAGAAACAAAACCAGAAAATGGTTGAAATACCCCCCACCCCAACAGTTCAAAGCCTACCCATCTGATTTCTAAACAGCACTAATTTATGTGTGTATGTGTGTGTGTGTCTAATGCCAACAAAATGACATTGGAAATTACATATGATTTCCGCATTGCACAAAGGTATAGGCTCATTGAACCATGCTCCAAATTCAGTGAATTCCTCATGTGTGATGGCAAGCACTTGGCAGCTTAGAACTGTTGATCATTGCAATGGTTAGCAGTGGTGCTCTGCACCAAGAACTGACATTTCTAGCTCACTGGCTTTTAATTCCTGCCTCATGCCTTTGTGGTAATTCTGCTGTGAAACAACTTCATTAGCCTGCCACTCAAAGGCAGAAAGAAAATCACAGTGTACAATTGGCAAGAGAAGAAACCCAAAAGCAGTGGGCATGCGTGCACCCACCTCTTGTATAGGCAGCTCTTTGGCTTATTGATTAAGGCTCACTGAAAGCAGAAGCAAAGGAGATCCTTTGCAGGAGTATTTATATCCCACACACTAGCATTATGAAAAGAGTGAGAAAAATCAATCAGCAATAGTAATTTCTTCTTTTTTTTTTTTTCCAGTTTCTAGGATCATTTTAATACATGGAGAAGTGCAAAGTCATGCCCCAGACATCTCACATTACATCTACATATGGCTTCCTCATCACCCCTCTTTGTCTGTTCAGGTTCCAAAACAAACAAAATCCTCTTCCATTTGTTCATGAGAGAAAATTTGTTCATATCCATGTTATATGGTGAAGAGATTCCAGCCAGGGTGATCCCTGGTTATGTCTGCAAAGCTAAAAAAAAAAAACCCACAAAGTAATTTTAATATCCAGCCATGACAAAAAAAATTCTCTAGTGTGGGTCTCAACAATGGAGTTTTACTGTTGCAGAACCACCTGTAGGCCCTGGGACATAGTATGTGCCAGGAATTACATTTTCTTTGTCAAGTCTTGAGCATGACAGCACATGATGAGTTCTTGGTTGGTTCTGCTGGTTCCCATTTATACCCCTTCCTCAGCAGATGACACAGACCATGCATAGACAGCAGGCAGAAGTGTCCCCACAGCATGTCACACCATCCACAGGCATCCAAATCAGGGATTTGACAGGAGGCTTCCACAGGTCTTTAGTCCCACAAAAGTTAAGACACTGGAGGGAGAGGGTGCAGTTGAGAGCATTATTTTGCTGTGGAGTTGGGCTGACATGGCACCTGGGCTTAGCCAGCTGGTGTTTCACCTTCCCTAAAGCTCCAGTAACTGGAGTGAGCTCCCTCAGACCCAAACTGAGTGTACACAGCTTAATAAAGGTAATTTTTTATTTTCCAACGTCCTTCATGTATCAACATAAAGTAACCTTTTTTGCTCCAGAGTTTCTCGCTTTTACTCTCTGGACTTTCAGTTATAAACTTTTTTCCCAGGTATAGATCTTAGAATTTTGAAATAGAAGATGAATCACATATGGCATATACACAGTCCTGGATTTATAGGTATTTCATAAGCTCATCTTTGTCAGCTTGAAACTGAGCAGGAACTGTATGCTGAAAGGCCTAACTCTTGTTCTATGATTGAGATTAACTCTTTTTTAATTGGATTCAGTAAATACAACTCTATCTGATAACTAACTGCACCAAATAATCTATCTCAGCAAAACAAACCAGTAAACTGAAAAAATGTTATAAAACCAAACACATATTCAAGTATCAAAAAAACCTGTTTTTTGAAATTTAGAAATTTAATATATGAGTATTTTGATATTTTCATCAGCAGAGTATCTTCCCACTGTAGCAATCTAACTCACACGTATATTGCCATGATTTAAATTCAGTTAGTAAAAATAATTTTTTTTTTTACAAACAAAAGTAATATTTTGGAACACGTACTGTTAGGATAACGGGCATGGTTAAGGTAATACCTTTGGAGAGCTCTAGGCAAAACCAGAAAGCACAGATTTGGACCAGAACATTCTCTGTGTTCAGAGTTGCTCAGAGGCAGAGTATTTTTATTGAGGTCTCTCTGGAAATTGTTCCTGTAAGCACAAAATCTACTCTTTGACTAGCTTCTAGCACTTCAAAGTCTGGGCTCGTGCCACAGGATGAAATAGCTATTGAGTGAGAAAGGGAGCAAAAGCTTTCTGAAGCCACCCTGCCAACATGACTCAAAACAACTATGAAGGGACCATCTATAAAGCTTGGAAGTTAGTTTAAGCTCTCTTCACACAGAATTTTTTACCTTTCTGCTAAAACTACCAGAAAACATCAATTAGTGCTTTAGAGCTGCTGGCATCTCCAACTGGCCTGAAACCACCAATTCACCTACTAAAGGGCAATGATGTTTTCCTGTCTTTGCTTATTCTAACAGTAAAGATTTAATACCATGTGATCTATGAATTCTTTATATTTGTCTTGAATATTAATTGCCATAACAGGAAAATGATTGTGCTGCACAGCCAGTGCATGGCTAGACAGTAGAGAAAATATTTCCACAGTGAATAAATGGTATCCAGGACATGGGTATGCATGAGCTTATTTCAGGTCATCAAGCACTTAGCTGTTGTTTCAATTCCTGAAAGGAAAGTTCAAAGCTGCCATCATCAACAGTGGGTTTTTTTATTTTTCTGCCAAGTAAACAGGTATGTATACAGGAGATTTCCTCTAGTACCATAGCATCTACATTCAGAGCATGAGCAAAGCATCTGATAAATGAAAGAAAAACCTACACATTAGCCAAAATGACGTTTTGTTAGCTGTCAGATATCATATAAACAAATCAGATAACAAAAAAAAAAAGAAAAGCAGTGGAGAAAGAAAGAGGGGAAACAAACTGTGTATGTGATTCTGTCTAAAGATTTGCCAAATACATCTTAACTACATCTCAAACACATACATGACAGAAAAAGGAGGAAAAATCCATTTCATGAGCCATACTCTGTTTTGTGTATTTCTTTAAATCATGCATTTATCAAATCTTTTCTTTTTGTGCTTATCTACAGAATTTAAAGCTACTGCCCAAACATATTTTAAAAATCTTTTGCTTGATCAAGAAATAGGCATTTCACAATCCCACAGCATGAAACCTGGAATTTTGTCCACATTTTCTTTATGCCTTGTGTCAGCTTCTCATCTTTCGCATGGTTGGCAATTTTCAGCATTAAAATATGTGTAAATTATTACTTTCCCAAGAAATATTAGCAAGTCATTACAGTCAGTTAAAAAGAAAGAATAAATATGGAAATAGAAATATTAATAATGCTGTCCTCCCACAGTCCCTGAATGTAAGAAGTATTCAGTTTTACAGAAAAAATCCAAAGTATTCCAGACACCATATATGAATCCAACCACTACTGCTCTCAAATTCAAGAAGTTTTGAGGCAGGTATTAGTCTTAGTAGATTTATGCTCCATCATTCTAAAAATTTTCTAACACTATGCAAAGACCAAGTTGATAAAAATATTAAAATTTCTTATAAAGGGGTATCTATGTTCTGAACCTCTAGATATGCATCTCTAATAATCAAAAAAAAGCATTTTCAATTTGTTGTCTAGAACAGTATTGTCATAATTTTTTAGAGTTTTAGAGTGCCAGAGCAATATGGGAGAATGAAAAAGCAAATAAACTTGGAAATCAAATCTTCAGGGGTTTTTAGGTAGTTTAAATCTATGTGGTGATGCTGGGTTTGGTATTATTCCTGCTGTTTCTTCCCTATAGATCATGACTTCCTCAAATATTATTTACTTTTGAAACTTCTGTCTCCAAGTCACCAAGAACTGCATTATCAATTAAGCTGAACCAGTGCTATCAAAACCATTGCCCTCTGTACCTCTGACAGTAAAAACTTCAGGTGACAGAAATTCAGTGTGGTATGCAATCTGTGAAAATTTCTTATTTACCAAATTGTTAAAAAAAGACAATCACCAAATGACATCTACCCCTTTAATATTATTTTACTTTTGAAAGTTTTTGATTTAAGTAAGGAGACAAATGTTTTAGCAGCAATTATAAATGTTGATTTTCTAGAAAAAGAATAAAAACAAACACTCTAATTGTGTTTCCCTTTAGTAAAGGGTATAAGAAGCATATGAGAAAAACAGTACCTGTGTGAACTCACTAGATTATTGCTACAGCTTTTTCGAGATTCAGTTGATAAAGTGAGTCTTTGGCTAGCCGATCAGAAAGAATAACAGCATGGTTAAAATGAGAAAATTGTGCAGAGGCCAAAGTGGTGGTAAATGGAAGCTTCACTTAGCTGTACATAGATTATATTGTAGTAGACAAAGGAAATAAAGCTGATGGCATGCATTTGTATCTGGTAGTGATAGCTTTATAATTCAATATGTGCAACCACTAAAGAGGAGCAAAAGCATGCCAGTCTTAGTAATAGGTATGGAAGTTATAACTAAAGAAATAATGTAGAAAGCAATAACATCAATCTAAGGTACTTATCAGGTACTACTTATCAGGTCACGGTAAAGTAAAGGTTATTAGGAAAAGGGATGGCTGTTGAGCTCTGAAAAGACAAGGATTTTGGGAGAGCAGTTGTGAATTTCAGTGCATGAAATGATGATCATGGCCTCTTAAAGAAACAGAAGCTAGCTTGTTAATCAATGGGTTAGGAATCAGGAGATCTGAACACTCTTCCCACCTTAATCAAAAGAAGCTGGGCAAGTCATGTGAGTATCAGATACCTACTTTATCACTAACATGGGATAATTATTTCCAGTCCCACCGCTACACTCTGTGTAGAGCACAGAGAGGAGGTGGATGACCAGAAGGAAAAAGAGCAAAGCACAGATGGACAGAAGGAAGATTTGAAACAAGTGTGAAAAGTCCTGAACCCTGCTGCTCTAATTCTCTGGGCAGCATTTTGCTGAGTCCTGACAGCCCCCTTAGAAGACAGGGAAACCATAAACCTGAACTCAGTTCTGGCCTACTTCTGTTCTGGCCATAATCAGGGGAATTCTGCATAAAATCCATCCCGACATGTGACGTGAATCCCAGTCAGTTCTAGATGAGCTGACCACACACCATCAAACCTAGTGAGCAGCAGAATCCAAATTTTATAACACATTTTCCCTCCTTTTTTCTCAGTTTCTGTGGCCGGGACAAGTCTCCTTATTGAAGGAGAAGTCTGAGGGGATACCACTAGCCACGACTATTTCTGCATCTGTTTTATAAATGACATGGAATTATTTATATGCCAAAATCAGAGGTTTGTCCAAACTGATGTAAAGCGCCTCTGTGCTAGCTACATTAAAGTAGCTTCTAAACGGCTTGGACCTACCAAGAAATGTGTGTCTTACATGCTCTTTTATAATGGCCAGTGAATCCATAGGAACATAAGGGAAGCTGAAGTATTATAGTTTGTGTCCTGAGAGAATGAACAAGGGAAATGTACCATGAAAAGCATGGATAATAAAAACACTTTTTGGGTCAAAACTGACCTCTTTCAAAGAATATATAAACATACTAAGTTATAACTGTTATTTAAATAGGGAGATCCATGTCATTTGTGGAGAACAAAACACCAATAGGCTCTGTGAAGTTTCAGCCCATTAAACACAAGCGGTTTCATATTATAATATAAATATTTTAGAACAATTAATTGTTAGTGTCCTATTGCGCTGAGAAAGTATATTCTTAACTCTGACACCAAGCCCAGTCATAGTGAGAAAACATTTAAAACAGTTCTTACAATGTAATTGAAACAAAAAGAATGGCAAGAACACCATAAACAAAATGAGAAGAGTGAAGAAGGGGTGATTATTTTGCATAAGACAAGAACTAAGGAACATTCAGTGAAACCGCTGAGTGCCAGATTTTAAGCAAACGGGAGGAAGTACTTCTCAATATAATATATAATTATGCTGTGGACTCCATTGCCACAGGACACTGTAAATGCCAAAACTGTAAGTACATGGCAGATAGGTCCATCAGAGGCTATTAACACACCAGATGCAACCTCCAGTTCAGGAAGTCCCTAAACTTCTGATGGCCAGAAGCTGGGAGGGTTTACCAGGGGAAGGGCCATTTTATTCCTGTTGTACTTTAAACATTCACCTAGTGGCCCTTGTCAGAGGCAGGACACTGGGCTAGAAGAGCTGTAGGTCTGCTTGGGTATGGCAGGCCTTATGTTCTCTTGATGCAGAAACACGTTTCAGAAGGCAGCGTGGCTGATCTCAGGTCAATGAAAAAATAAATAGTAAGGAGCTTGGCTCAGTGTGGCCTGGAATGCATCATTTAGAAAAAGAAAAGCATGTAAGGACAGAACTGTAAGTGCAAGTATATACACAGGCTACTCAGTCATTCAAAGTCATGGCAGGTTAAACTGAAGGAGGAGATCATTGTATCAGTAGCTCAGAGAAACCCATTTAAGTTAATGGAATAAGCTGCTGATGGAAGTCCTACAGAAGCACCCAGTTAAAATCAATCCAAGTGAAAGGTGGAAGCGTTTTTGGGAAGCAGGATATCAAATGATATACTGGATGGCTACAGAGTTTTTGGATTAAGATCAGGAGATAAGATTGATTAATGTTTTTTATCATAAGCATTACCATGGAAAAACATCAGGTCAAGTCAGTACACAGTTCTTAAACATTTTTAATTATATCATGAAAGAATTTTTAATTTTGTAGTGTTCAAAATTCACACATTCAAGAGATATTTCTTCAAGTATATCCAATGTCTAGCACCACTCTTATGACCATATGTTTTCTGTATAGTAGTGCAGTGCTCTACACAGGTACATCTTCATATGACATAATACATCACCTTCAATGTGTTAATAAAGATCATTTACAAGTAAACTAACACCAACAGCACTGTGTGAATAAATGAACCCTGTATCTAATATCACATGTGGTGACAACAGCAACCTGTATGCTAGCTGGCACATGACGTTAAGGTAGATGAGTATGGGAATTAGTCTACAATATAAACGAGTTGGTCAGTGAAATAAGAAATGCTTATTTGGAAAACAAGACATGAAAGTGCAGTGCAGAGGCATCTTGTAAACTTATATTGCAGATTACAGATTACATTATAGATTTTTCAAACTACCACAAATGTTTCATTCAAGCTCAGTAATTACAGTTTCTGTTATTTCAGGAATGTCCCAAGCTAACAGGTATATAATGAAGATAGAACTTAACCTTCTCTGTGATATATCAGAAACCCTTCTCCTGGATGAATTCAGTGCATACAACTCTTTCACTTGTGAATTATTTGGCATTACCCCCAGGTAAACTGTGTCTAATGGTTTCTACACTGTCTAATTTAAAAGCTATTAAAGCCCACCTGCTTTCTCACAACTCAACCCACTTATTAAGGTGAGGACAGTCATTCATTATTTGCATAATGAATGATCACACTACTGAGTCTGTGCTTGAGTTGCATGGAAAAGGCCATACAGTTTAATTGGAGCTGTTCACATTTTCATGCCCATGGGCAGCTCAAGTGTTTTAAGGAGGCTAAGTAACACTCCTTTGTGGAATTCCCCTCAAACATCATCTGGTTTAATATGTTAAAACAGAAATAGGTCTATATAGAGAAAAGTTATAATTTGTGTACATGTAAAATAAGGGGAAGTGAACTTATAGGTGACCACTATCTTCCTGCCACCAATAGAGGCTGTTTCCTCAGGAGAGCTCACTTCCTAATTGACTACATGTAAGTTTCGTATGGGACAACTGCTTCCATAAGAGGAGCTGTCTGACAGTTAAATCCTAGTTTTGAGGTGTTTTGGAGGATGGTCTCACAAATGAAACTATTGCAGTGTACAAATATCACCTGAAGCATCATTGGCAAATTTATTAATAGACAAATGATGAGAGGAAGATTAAGTGTCTGTACCCAGGCAGGGAATCCATTTTAGATGTAGAATCATAATGTACACTACAAATGCTCAAAAACCTTCCACCTACCCAGGGCAGATGGTATATATCTCATTTTTTGGTAGTTCTGGCTACAGTCAGGCACTTGGATGTGAATAAGAGGCAGAGATGACACTGGCTTAGTTTGTAGGAACTGGCTTAGTGTATAAGAACTAAGAGCCAAGAGCCACAAGACTATTTACAATTGTACAGGTTATGGGATGAAAGATTAATATCTACAAAAACAGTAATTAACTTTCATATCCACCAAATATGCTGTACTTTCAGGAAGGGAATGAAAAGAAATGTATTTGTCCTTTTTGAAAGCTGAGATTTCAACTCAGCATTTCCAAAATTTGCAGGTTTCTAGCTTACAGAAATCTCTCACTCATGGGATTGGTGAGCCCTGTAGTGCAGTTATACTGGTGCAGCATTACTCAGAGTGGAAAAATGAAAGTGTAACACTGAATTCACTTTAAAAAGTGAATGTAGAACTTTGTTATAAGAGTTCTCTTGAGACTTTTCCAAAAGAAAGTTTGTTTGATAGGAAGTCTTTTAGATGATTCGGAAACATGCAATGCTTTCAGTAACTTTCAGGACTCTATCCCAAACTGTTTCAGAAGCCAGGACTTCAGCAGACAATCTAACATCAGTGTCTAGCAATTAGTCTCCACACTGGATAGATGTTGTTCTTTTGTATTTTACATTTTTGATCATACTGACAGGCTATGTTTCCAAGTAAGTGCAAGTCCAGTCCTTCAGCAGACACGCTGACTGCCATTCCAGTTTCAGAACAGGGACTTCTGACACAAATAGTTCATGGTTTCCAAGGAAGCTTACTGCTTATGCTCCAAATATCTGGGAAGTATGGAGTTGCAAAACTATGCTAGAAAAAAATAATTTCACCCCAAACACTTATATAACTCAGTCTCAGACTTCACTGGCAATAGCTTAAATAAATGTCAGAGCAAAATACCGATCCCAGTCTCTAGACAAAACGCAAACCACAGCCAAAGGGCTAGATCTGTGCTAGAAACAGCAATATTCGAAAAGAATGGTCTCACAAAAACTTAATTAATCTTCATTCTAATCTGGTTTTCTCACAATTGTTGTTCTTGTGCCTCTTCTAACTTTGTCTCTCATATTTCTTTGACTGCCTTCCAATTTGTTTGCCTCCTATGCTGTCTTTTGCTCCTCCACTCATTCTCAAGTGGTTTTCACCACCCTCTTATAACTCCAGCACACACTTTCTATTTATTTCCACATCATCACAAATTCTTTTTTTGCATCCACCCTCTAAAAGACCTACCTTTGTAAGGACAGTTCTCCTTTGAAAATAGAGTGGGGAGCAAGTCAGAGAGATTCTGCCTTTTCTCTCTGTTTTTGCCTTCTTATCTGCTCTTTTCTTCTTGTTGCTGTTTTGTTGCTACTTATAAATAGGCACACAAATATATACATAGAGAAAATACATAAAGTGAGGTTTTGTAAATTTACAAAGAATCAAATTCCCGGTTTACAACTCATTTGTATTGGGGCCTGAAGCTAAGAATGATTTAACGAAAACTAACTGCCTATAACTACCAATTTCTACATCTAGATCAGCTGTAGCAGCAGAGTGGTTTGTATTTAATAAAAAAGTCTTGGATCCAAGTTGGCAAGGTTAATTATGTGTGCATTCATGATGATGTTAATGGTGAGAAAGCTGTACACTTAAGAGACAAGAGTAATGATACTGTGAATTAATATGGGAGCAGATATTGCTCCCTGTAAAGTCCAAAAAAAGTTTGTTTCCCCCATTTACTCCCCCTGTTGCAACTTAATGTAAAGGACTGTTTTTTAAAAAAGTGACTGTAAATGAGTTTGGGTGTCATAACAAATTACGTTTCCGGTATCATTAAAATTTCTAAGCTGATTACATGAGAATCTGTCTTTCTGTGTACCAGGTCCACAAAGCAAGATTCTTACAGACTTTGGTTCGATTTGAACTACAAATGTGCAACAAACCACATAGGAAAAATGTAAAATAAAAAATGTAATGTGCTTTGCAATTCCATGTTCTTTGCACAGATCTGTTTGCTTAGAAAGCACCAGGGGTTATTTTTTAGTTTGTTAGTACATCTAAGTCCCATCTTCCTAGACCTGCAGAAACTGAATTATGTGCCAAGACCAGAGTTAGTTCAAGCAATTCATCTTTTAATTTCAGTTAAATTTTACTCTCAGATATTGCACTGCTTGTGAGGCTTTGCCTGGGGTGTGGGGAAATGTTGGAAAGCTGCCAGTCAAGTCACTACTGGTTTCTAATGCCAGTTCTTATATCCAACACTCCCACAATTTGCTTTCTCTGCTTAATAAGAGTCTTATCTCATTGGACTCTGCTGAGTGGACTGAAACGTTAGAAATTTGTATCTGTTCATGTTACAGATCTCCCATCCTCCCGCCTGGATTCATTGTCAATAATTGGTTCCTGAGTTTCTCTAATGTAAGCATTTCAGTTTCGACTTTCCAAGCATCTTCCAGCAAGTTTTTAGGTACTGTACAACAAGGGTTGCCTGAGACTCCTTTCATTTTGCTTTTTATAAAATGAGATGTTTTGCAGAGTTGGCTCCATTCCAGTTACACTTCTGTTGAAATGGTTTCACAGGTTCAGGAACTCTGTCCTCAGCAGCAGTCCCAGCCCCACAGCAGAGCAGCTGGCAATGCACATACTCAAATGTTGATCGCTGATGTGCAAGCCTACTCTGCCCCAGTCTGAGTGTGGGTATCATCAGTGGTCTTCCACCTCCCTGACAAATATAGCAGCCAGAATTCAGCAGCTTCCCCTTCAGGTCCTCTTTGGACCTTTTCTTTTTTTATATATATTTAGGTATTAATTCGGAGCGGGTAGAGGCAGCAAGGGAGAGTAACTGAATTTTATGGCCCACAGTCAGAGCACTCAAGTCGGATGTGGGAGACCAGTATTCAAGCTGTATGGATTAAAGTAGCTTTTCCCACACTGTGGATGGAAGAGCTCAGTGTCTGTGCCAATAACTATAACATACTTTCTAATTTATTTTGTAATGTCAAGAGTATATGGTGCATGTTATTTCTTCTTTTGCCAGTTTGGCTGGTAATTTCTTTTTCTTTTAGTTTATAGGTTTCAAAGACAATTTTTTGCTTTTCATTTTAAAGTGTTGCCCATGGCTGAGTTGACATCAGACAACTTTGGACAGGTTACAGATGTTTAGAGATGCCAGCCAGTCCACCTACTAAGCAATGTCTGAGCAATACCAGGCCTTTTGCCAGGCCTTGTTGTTATGCCACTGTGACTGCTGTTGGCTCTACTTAAGATGGATGGGGCGGGGGGTTAACATTGCACATTTGTTCTACATTATAAACTAAATGAAAAGTATTAGGATTATCCATTAATTTAAAGCACAATGAAGAGTGGGTAAACTGAGAAACTCTTCAACATCAAAGTATCATGTAATTCCTGACCATTTATTATTATTCTTTTAAGTCTACCACTTTGTAGTGTTTACTTATGCGAAACTATTTGTTTTGGTAGCTTCACTGCTATCTAACAAAAAATGGCTTTACATTGCTGCCAACTTTTCTCTTCATTGCTTCTCCAGACATGTTCTCTCTTATCCATAAGTACCAGATTTTCTCCTCGACCTTTGCTGCCCCCTCCTCTTTGCCCAGAAAACGGTCTTCATGTTCCTCTTCAGAGGGCTTTCACACAGCAATTAGAGCTCACGGGAAGAAGATTCACAGAAAACTATTCTCCAGTGAGATTCTTTTATAAAGAAACTCAGCATGTTCTGCTCTTATTTAGCACCTTTCACACAGTGTGCTCAGAATTACTTTTTAAGAGGAGCCATATTGTATGAACCTGCTGCATTTTTACATCAGAAATCCCATTAGAGTGGGCTGGGACTAGTATCTAGTGCAGGGTGATCAGATTCTAGCAATTAGTCACAGGACAAATTTTAGCAATTCCTCAGACAGCCCAAAGCAGTCCCAGACGTTGGGTTCTCTCTTTCCTACAGGAAGGAATAACAAATCCTCAGTCCTCTTTAAATCAGTGAACAGATGAGTAATCGCCTAAGTGTAGCAACCAAAGGTGAGCCTATCTCTATGTGCCATCAAATTCAGATTAATTTACTTTTTACCCACTCTTACTATATCTTATATGGCATGTAGATTCATAAAGAAGTTAGTAGCACAATCTTGTGAAATTTCTTGGGCATGTAGTTAACCAAAAGGATCTGCTCCCATCAGAAGCATATGGATATTTTTAGTTTTTCTTAGCTCACATCATGCTTTTCCCTGAGAAACATAGGAACTTCCATGCTGAATTAGTCTAATGGTCCATGGAGCGCTGCATCCCCTTTAGTAGGATGGGTTTCTATATTGGAAACTTCAGAGAACAGTGCAATAGTAAAGAAATGTGGAATAACATGCCATCAGGGAGGTTTCTCCCACCCAGCAACAAAATTAGCAGCTGATTTATGTTATATGAGAGCTGATACCCATTTCCCATGTGTTGAAATGAAACAGTGGTCATCACTGATAAGTTGGAACATTTGTTCTAAGCTCCTAGCTTGGGCAAGAAACTTTTAAATGCTGCACACACACTGCTCAAATCCACTCTAAGTTCTAGGCTTTGCTCTCCAAAGTATTTCACAGATCATTTTCTAGAATATAGCTTGCACATCTCCACTACAAACCCAGTCCTACTTAACCATGACCATGTAACATCACAAAATCCAAACAAAACAAGTAAGATTGGAAGATTCTGAACTGAAATGACTTATTGCCAGCTACATAACAAACTTTCAGCGAATACAGGGCAACTCCAGATTTTGGGAACATTGGAAAATTTTCTTTTCATGTACGTGACTTTATTGCAAGTCACACAATATTCTTCTTTTTTTTAATCCCAGCTCCTACCATAATAGTTACATCGGCATATCGATCTTCATCTATTTCTTTTCTTAAGAAGACTCTAGCATGCAGGTCTACAGAGAAAGGCTTATAAGTGTGTACCATAAGCGCTCAATCTATTAGAAGATTTCTTAAAGAAATGAAAGTGAATTATTTCTTAAAATCTCATTAATTTACACAGCCTTCAACATAGTTTCATGTATTAGATGAGGTAAGGGTAAAATTGTGTTTTTCTGGCATGTTTTTTTAACTACAGCTACAGTTTCTAAATGTTTGGATTGGTACTACTTGGTAGATGATATTTTTTTTTACCCGAGGAAGAATTACTTTCATTGCATCATTTACCTCCTTGGCCTGTCTAAGCATTTAAAACTACAAAAGCATGTATCTTACCTTTTAGCTCCTAGAAATGTATAAACACCAAGATAGTTACACCAATTCTCATCCCTCACTGAAGGAAACTTCTTGCACTTTACACCAAAAAGAAAATAAGTTACCTATTTACTTTATCATTCATTGTTTTTTATATTTGTCTTGTCATACCATATTGCCCACTTCCTTTTCCAATTACACAGTTCTAATCTCTTGTGATACATAAATAAGGAAAAACTTCCATCCTTCTCATCTATCAATATCTGCTACTAAACAAAATTTCACTTTTCCCTGTTGTGTTAAAGGAACGTACCGTACCAATTAGAGAGCTTTCTATGAAGAAATCTAATTATAAAAACACAAGGCCTGATTCAAAGCCTATTTTAGTCCATGGAAAGACTTCTGTTGACTTCTTTGGGCTCAAGTCCATATTCAGCAATGGTTAAATTGAATAAGAAAAGAGCTTATTTCCAGTTAACAAACAATTCATGGGCATGTTGAATGCAAAAATATATTTACATTATCTCTACAGATTCCATTAAAGCATACAAATTGACCGCTTCTGGAAACATGGTATTGGTACCAGAGCAAAAAGTTCATATGAGAATTCATATATTCTTTATAAGTGGGACTCTGTTGTTTGCGAACAGAGAAGGACTGGTGGGTGATGTGATGGTTGGAGGCCGTCTTGGGCATAGTGATCACGAAATGATAGCATTTTCTATTCTTAGAGAAAAAAAGGAGGGCGGTCAGCAGAACTGCTGCCTTGGACTTCCAGAGGGCAGAATTTGGCCTGTTTAGGAGACTGGTTGGCAGAGTCCCTTGGGAGGCAGCAGCCCTGAAGGGCAAAGGAGTTCAGGAAGGCTGGACATTCTTCAAGAAGGAAATCTTAAAGGCACAGGAGCAGGCCATGCCTATGTGACAAAAGATGAGCCAGCAGGGAAGAAGACTGGCCTGGCTGAACAGAGCTTTGGCTGGAACTCAGGAAAAAAGGAGAGTTTATGACCTTAGGAAGAAGGGGCAGGCAACTCAGGAGGACTACAAAGATTGTCATGAGGTTATGCAGGGAGAAAATTAGAAGGGCGAAAGCCCAACTGGAACTTAACCTGGCTACTGCCTTAAAAGACAACAAAAAATGTTTCTATAAATACATGAGCAACAAAAGGAGAGCTAAGGAGAGTCTCCATCCTTTATTGGATGCAGGGGGAAACATAGCGACAAAGGATGAAGAAAAGGCTGAGGTACTTAATGCCTTCTTTGCCTCAGTCTTTAACAGTAAGCCCAGTTGTTCTTGGGGTACCCAGACCCCTGAGCTGGAAGACAGGGATGAGGAGCAGAATAAAACCCCCATAATCCAAGGGGAAATGGTTAGTGACCTGCTGCACCACTTAGACACACACAAGTCTATGGGACTGGATGGGATCCACCCAAGGGTCCTGAGGGAGCTGGTGGAAGTGCTCACCAAGCCACTTTCTATCATTTATCAGTAGTCCTGGCTAACCAGGGAGGTCCCAGTTGACTGGAGGTTAGCAAATGTGACGTCCATCTACAAGAAGGGCTGGAAGGAGGATCCGGGGAACTACAGGCCTGTGAGTCTGACCTTGGTGCCGGGGAAGGCTATGGGGCAGATCATCCTGAGTGCCATCACATGGCATGTACAGGACAACCAGGGGATTGGGCCCAGTCAGCATGGGTTTAGGAAAGGCAGGTCCTGTTTGACTAACCTGATCTCCTTCTGTGACAAGGTGACCAGCTTAGTGAATGAGGGAAAGGCTGTGGATGTTGTCTACCTGGACTTTAGTAAAGCCTTTGACACTGTTTCCCACAGCATTCTCCTGGAGAAACTGGCTGCACATGGCTTGGACAGGCATACTCTTTGCTGGGTAAAAAACTGGCTGGATGGCCATGCCCAAAGAGTTGTGGTGAATGGAGTTAAATCCAGCTGGTGGCCGGTCACAAGCGGTGCTCCCCAGGGCTCAGTACTGCGGGCAGTTCTCTTTAATGCTTTTATCAATGATCCAGATGAGGGGATTGAGTGCACCCTCAGTAAGTTTGCAGACAACACCAAGTTGGGTGGGAGTGTTGCTCTGCTGGAGGGTAGGAAGGCCCTACAGAGGGATCTGGACAGGCTGGATCGATGGCCCAATAACTGTATGAGGTTCAACAAGGCTAAGTGCCGGGTCCTACACTTGGGTCACAACAACCCCATGCAATGCTACAGGCTTGGGGAAGAGTGGCTGGAAAGCTACCTGGTGGAAAAGGACCTGGGGGTGTTGGTTGACAGCCTCCTGAATATGAGCTGGCCAGGTGGCCAAGAAGGCCAATAGCATCCTGGCTTGCATCAGAAATCGTGTGGCCAGCAGGACTAGGGAAGTGATTGTGCCCCTGTACTCGGCACTGGTGAGGGCACACCTCGAATACTGTGTTCAGTTTTGGGTCCCTCACTACAAGAAGGACATTGAGGTGCTGGAGCACGTCCAAAGAAGGGCAACGAAGCTGGTGAAGGGTCTGGAGCACAAGTGTTATGAGGAGCAGCTGAGGGAGCTGGGGTTGTTTAGCCTGGAGAAAAGGAGGCTGAGAGGAGACCTTATCACTCTCTACAAGTACCTGAAAGGAGGTTGTAGTGAGGTGGGGGTCAGTCTCTTCTCCCAAGTAACAAGGGACAAGTACAAGAGGAAATGGCCTCAAGTTGCACCAGGGGATATTAGGAAAAATCTCATCACTGAAATGGTTGTTAAGCATTGGAACAGGCTGCCCAGGGAAGTGGTTGAGTCCCCATCCCTGGAGGTATTTAAAAGACAGGTAGATGTGGTGCTTAGGGACATGGTTTAGTGGTGGACTTGGCAGTGCTAGGTTAACTGTTGGACTTTATGATCTTACAGGTCTTTTCCAGCCTAAACCATTTTATGATTCTATTCTATATATCTGTACAGCAGTATGGTTTTTTACAGAAAACATATGGAATGAGGAAAGTATTTTCTACTGTGAACATCACATGATGGAGATGTGAAACCTGCATTCTGAAAAGTGAGTATTCTTCAAATTAACTACTTTAAAATTCCTCATTCAATGACTTTCTATGTCCAGATTTCTACAGTAGTTCTTAGTCCAATAGCCATAGGCTATTCTTTTTTATTAGTGGGCATTTCTACAGCCTTGAAAACCTGTATCCGTCAAGAGGCCTGAATACGGAAATCAGAGTAGACTTTTTTTTTCCCCTTTCTGCCCTAACAGCAAGACAGTGGAAGCAGGGGGATTTGCTCCTTTTTTACACTGCCTGTTTTCTGAAAGATGCAGCGAGGAAGCCATTAGTAAGTGGAGCTGGCAGAGGAAGGACTTTCTTTGGTCAGTAATACAGACTACACCTAGATCCAGCCTCTGTGCCTGAGACAGCTTGCTGTGCAAAACAAAAGCCTCTGTGCGTAAATTCCCCCTTCACACACTTTCTTTCTCCACTGTGTGAATTCAACCTGGTTGGGAAACTGCCAGAGCTACCAGTTGAGTAACTCAATAGAGGAGAGTTTGCCTTCAGGCAAGGAACGGGGCCTGTGGCTCCAGCCTATCTTAGCTGTGGGAGCTGGAAATAAACCACAAATACTGCTGAGGTTACGCTGTTTTCTCCCTCAGTAGAAAGAATTATATTTGCAGAATTTTGCCATTGACATGAATGGGATGAGAACTACATTTCCAACCTTTTTTTAATAAAGAAAAGCAGTTGACTGATTACTACATCAACTAAAGATTGCTGAGATGAAGACAGCTATGAAACATGCGTGTGTATTTTGAATGCCAGTCAGCACAATTTTTAAGGAACTTTCATAACCCATGCAACCTATAGATAAAACAGTGACTTTGCTTTGGGTATGAGTCCTGAATGCAAGCAGAGCATATGCTATTTCAAAGTGGAGATGAGCCTGAAAGAGACAACTGGGTCTAAATTTCTGCTAAATTCAGTGTAATTTCAGAGGAGAAATTTGCATCTTGGGCTCATTCTTTCTTAACACACATATTAATGTTTATTTACCAATCCATACATTTAACACAGCTGGCTAAAACTGCCTTTCCACAACTTTAGTTAAGGAAAGCTATCCAAGTGTTTTCTGGACATTGTTAACTTCCCATTCACATCAAAGCTAGATCTCCAGAAAGCAAGATCCTTTCTTAAGGCAGTTTGCATCATAGCACATTCTCAGCAGCAAAATACTACTAAGCTGAATGGCTTATATTATGAATTGTGCATCCAGAACCCTTTGTGAATTATGAGTGACAAAAAACAAATTTCCTATGCAAATATTGAAACCTCATAATGATAGGCATTAGCATAACAGGTCTTGACTGAAGTTTCTGGAAATTATGCCCATGCACATAATAATATAAATATCTTAAACCTTGATTAGATGTGTGCATGAAATTCACTGTAACTCATTAAACTACTCATTTAAAAAAAAAAAAGGAAAGCCAGCAAAGTCAAATAGAAATAATCACTAAATATGTAATATCTGGGGATATTTTTCAGTATTCAATCAATTCAGAACAGTTCTATTGACTGATTCTACAGGTCTAGCGATCGTGCCCCTGTACTCGGCACTGGTGAGGGCACACCTCGAATACTGTGTCCAGTTTTGGGCCCCTCACTACAAGAAGGACATTGAGGTGCTGGAGCACATCCAAAGAAGAGCAGTGAAGCTGGTGAAGGGTCTGGAGCACAAGTGTTATGAGGAGCAGCTGAGGGAGCTGGGATTGTTTAGCCTGGAGAAAAGGAGGCTGAGAGGAGACCTAATTGCTCTTTACAACTAACTGAAAGGAGGTTGTAGTGAGGTGGGGGTCAGTCTCTTCTCCCAAGTAACAAGCGATAGGACAAGAGGAAACAGCCTCAGGTTGTGCCAGGAGAGGTTTAGATTGGATATTAGGAAAAATCTCGTCACTGAAATGGTTGTCAAGCATTGGAAGAGGCTGCCCAGAGAAATGGTTGACTCCCCATCCCTGGAGGTATTTAAAGGACGGGTAGATGTGGTGCTTAGGGACATGGTTTAGTGGTGGACTTGGCAGTGGTAGTTTATGGCTGGACTCAACAATCTTAAAGGTCTTTTCCAGCCTAAATGATTCTATGATATATTGATACATGGAAAACCAGTTCCTCTATCACCTAGCTTTCCTATATCTTTTATTTGTCAGGATTCCCTCTAACAACTTCAGCTTTCCTCAGTTAGAAGAACAATGATGCTAAAGCAGAAAAGATATTCTAGATATAACAATTCCCTTTCAGGGTTCCAAGGCAAAGACCAAACACAGTTCAAAGTCTTCTCTGCTTTTCTATGCTTTTCTGTTGTATCAGAGACTAATCATCCTGTACATCCATACTCTTGTACAATCAAACCATGCAGTCAGCTTGAAAGTAACAGAAGTCTTTAAAAATACATAGCATTAAGGAATTAAAAAAAGGGGGGGGGGGGGGGGAGAGATTTTCTGGATGTGGTCAGGAAGAAGTGTATAGAAATAGTGTAAACAAAAGACAGTGGACTAGAGATACCACTGGTCTGATACAATATGAGAATATAATGTTCCACAAAAACAATATGCTGAGAATCAAAATTGAAAACAGAAGTTTAATTTACGTAACCCTTTGTTCTTCAATCCGAAAAAGTCTGGAGATGTTAAGTCCTATATGCATGTCATCCATGGAGATGAAATTCCCTGCTTGCAAAAGATAAAAGAAAATAACATGAACAAAAGTATACATGTACTGAGGAGCACTGTGAATATCATTATCTCATACAGAAATTCATAAGGGGTTTGCTTTCTCTTTTAATCCAGGATTCTGTTATAGCACATTCCCAAATTCAGTGTTCTTTTCAAGCCTTTAGACATGAAAAATTTTTCTGATTCTTCTTTCTTAAACACAAGTCAGGATTTTAGTCCTCATTTTTCTGTGGCTTGCTTTCTATGAGTTTAACATTGCAGTCTTCGTCATTGTTGCAGCATAAATATTGTATTATACTGTAAAACAATGAACAGTAGTAATTCATGCACAGCTGCATTATTATACAAACACGATTTCTGTATGTTATGCATTGCTCAAAGAAGGCCAAAACTTCTGAGTTACAAAAATCCACTGTATCTAAGCAATTTAATAATTGACTATTTAGGAGTATCTTTTAAAAGAAAATGAGAACATATTAATGTGATAGAAAACCTTGCCTGCTAGAAAAGACCCGTTTACAGTAATGGAGATAAAGAGATTAATTGGCTATAGCGGTTACTAAAAGCCAGTCAACAGAAGATCAGATCTCTCGAAAATGGAAAGAGGAAAATGGATTGTAAGCAATCAGTGTTAAACTAATCAGTTAGGCTGTAATGACTGACAGGCATGTCTAGCCTAAATGTCCTTGGATAAAAATTCGAGATGAGTTTTTCTTACCCTGTGTGCACCAGACTGGAAAATCTGTTCATTCCTTTCCTTTCTATTGCTATCTGTTAATGGGTGACTGGCTCAAATGCCTGATGAACACTTAAAAAAAAAAGTCATATGGAGTATTTCTACTGATTTTTCTGGACTTCAGATCAGAACTTCAGTAGGCAGAGAGACTGAACTCTTCTATCACTTTTGCCATTCCCTCAAATATGTCTAATCTTTGGTAAAAATCCACATTACTTCTGTACGATTCAGCTAAATGATCTTGAAATGTATCACATTCATTTGTTGCTGACAGATATTTTAAAGAAGAAAAGATGAGGACCAAGTCAAAAGCTTGCATACAGTCAGAGCACATCAAGCAGAAGAAAACACTGGAAACACTGAACTACAAGCTGAGACACAGGAGTGAAACTGGGCTATGTTCTACACTAACTAGTTCAGTATAAGAACAGAGGCAGGCAGAAAATGGGAGTGATAAATATTCAGTACTGGATGAAAGTAATGCCTTCAAATTTTAAGAAACATCTACTTTGTAGCACAAGTAGATAATCTGATCCAAACACATTTTAACTGGCCACTGAATTTATCTCTAAAATCTGCATGATTTATTTCTTTTCTCTTAAAACTGTTTTTAATGCCTATTTTCTTTATGACATTGCATACATTTTCTTTCAATGACTCCCTGTCCCTCCATTCCTTATTTGAACTAAGACATGGACTTAAGCTTTAGGTGCCCTAGAGCAACTTCTCGAGGTGTCCTAGAGCAGCCAGTCACTAGGAAAATTAATTCTAGTTGAGATTTGAAGATCCTTGTGGACATCTGACAGGCCTAAGTGCCGTTGTTTTCAAAAGGCAGAGGAAGCCAGTAACAAAGGGCAACCCTTACAAAAAGAAACCCAGCTGTCATGTGCAGGCATGAATACTGTATTATGTGTCTTCCTCTCATTTTGCATGGATGAAACATTATTCTTGACCTTGACTCCACTTAGTGCACTGGAGGTTGAACAAGTTTTGTGTGTGTTCAGAGGAATGACCCGCCGTTGTGCTGTGGAAACAGAGTGGGAGGCAAAGAAGCTAATCCAAGCATCCTCTCTGATTTTCCTTTATGTCTCATCTCTGGGGAGTTGCTGTCTGAATTCCTCAGACCTGGAGATGTTCCAGAGCAACTAGACAGTACATCCCCTGAGACATGACTGCAGATTTTGCTGAGCTTTGTTAGCTCTTTTTATTCTTTTCTGTTCAATTAAATGGGAAAAAAAGGTTTAGGGTTGTATTGCATGCTCACATCCTTTTTAAGCAGACAAAAACACATGGATCTCTGTGCCCACTTGCCGATGTAGCTAACCCTTTCTCTTCTTCAGTTCTTCAGTTTTTAAGATGTTTTGAAAGTCTGTATGAAAATAACTTAACAGCCAAGTTCAGCACTATTGAACAATGGAAAGCTCATTTTTTTCTGACTTTCTTTTTACTGACCTTTGTATTTGATTCAAACACTGTGATGGGATCAACAAAACATAGATCAAAATCTGTATACCAAATGTATTCGAGAGTTACGTGCTAGCTGAGAAGTACATTCAAACAGCAGTTCATTCAAATTATTCCCTATTATTTCCTATTTGACAATATATGTGTAAGGCTTCTCAGATACAACCAAAACTAGGCAATGTCAAATCTAGGAACCTTTAGTCTGAAGACATTTAAAACCAGGGAAGCTCTAGCTACAGCAGAAGAAAGTTGAAATGTTAGCACTATTGAATCACACTAACTCCAGAGGTCAGTTCCTCTCCTTATGTTTTAAGAGATGGCTCTTTAAATGTTGATGAAACTCCAAGTTTATGGAGTTACTGGCTGTCTACAAAGGCTTCTTTACATCTTCAATATGATTTGATATATCTACCAAAGCTTTTTAAAGGTCTAGAAGCAAGCTATGCAAAAAACCGAGCTCTCCAGATACTAGACTCATAACACTGAACTTTTCCAAGTATTGGCACACTGTTTATGACAGACTTCTATAAACCCCTTATTCTGTCTGATTCAGCAAAATAAACTGGCTTGCTGCAGAAGGGGAGAAGCTGGTAAGTGAAATATTGCACAAGAGTACCAAGGTAGGAATACAGTGTCTATATGCATTCTTTGCAATTCTGCTAAGAAAAATGCATTATAACTAGCTGAACCTGTTTAACAAGCTTTAAATAAAATAGTCATCTGTGTCAGAACTTGACTAAACAGTATTTGTAGCAGAAGTGTAACTGCTATAGCTACTGCTTGTTTGTCCTTCTATGCTTCAGTCTAAACTTTTAGCTATGTGAGCTTTTCTGAATCATGTATTAGCTGAGTGTGTGTACTGGGGGAAAGATGACACTTTCCAAATCATCTCCATATCTTGCAGCAAGTTCTTGGAGATGCTGTAACTTAAAATTCTGGTACCACTTAATAATGCTGAGCTTGTAAAGTCTGATGATGCAAGACAGCCTGGCTGTAAGCCATACAATTAATCTATCTGTATTACAGATAATATCTTCTAAAATATACAATTACAATATAATAACTGCAAAAACATTTGCAAATAATAATACAAAGCAAGAAAGCCACCTGTGGATTCACTGCAAATAAAAATATTTTGCAGCCTCATTTCAAATTTTGGTAAAGAAACTATGATGTGATTTTTTAATGTCTTTGGTCACATAAAAAATCAAGCATGGGCTTTGCAAAAAAGTTCAAGACTAACAATTAATAATTAAACAGTTTAACATACAAAACAAGTACTCTCGTAAGATTTCTGAAAAACTTCAATACAAATAAGATCATTGGTAAATGCACACAGAACTATTCCTTTGGTTCCCACTTGCAATATTTTCAAAAAATTAAAAAGAACATAGAAGAATTCATATTCTCTCTGTCATGGCACTGAGGCACTGTCAGCCCTGCCTGCCTCTGCCCAGCCCCTGGGGCTCCCCCCACCCTGCCTATGGCCCAGGACCCCATTTCAGTTGCCTAGGACCATCAGTCCCTGCCCCAGCAATGCCACAGCAGGGCTGATCTCTAGCTCCCCACAGCCCTGCCCTACCCAGCCATGGGCTCTGCCAAGCCAGGTACCCCAGCAGGACCACATCCCAGCCCGGCCTCAGCTTGACCCCATCCCCAGGGAGGTGCCTGATGCCTGGGGCTGCTCTGGTGCCCCCTCAGCTGACCTGCTCCTGGCTGGGGTGGTGGGACGGGCCCTGGCTGCCAGGCCCTGCCTTGCCACCCCAGGGGAGACCCCATTGCTCCCAGCCCCCAGGGACATCCTGGCCCATGTGCTGCCTGGACACTCTCCTCATTTGGCAAAAATACATGTAAATATTTACCTATTATCAGCTTTCATTTTTGCTTTATGTTATGTTTTCTTTATGAGTTTTTAAGTTAAACAATTAAGAATACGTAAAATATGTACATGCACCAGTGTACAGCCATGGGTCTTAGCATCAGTGGACATATTCAGTGTGGGAACTTTTTGCAGCAACTGAAAAATAGCACTTGGAGCGTTACAGTGTCCCATGTTCTCCAACATTGTGATATACTGAAAGCATTTTATACTGACAATACTGAAGGACAATGGAACTGCAAGAAACTGTCTCAGGGCCTTAGCACAAGGACATCCATGTCTTGACACCTCTCCCTTGTCTGATCACTTGTGCTAAGTTTTACCTCACCTACTCAAAAATGATATGTAAGCAGGTGCCTACAGCAGAAATCCCTGTTACAGCAAGATAAAAAATATGATGTGCTTAAAAAAGAGCAGTTTCATTCCTTTGGTGAGATGCAGAATTAAATATATGATACCAGTGCCAATTTGGCCCAGTGTGGGGCATTCACACTGTGGCCATGACCTGTTATAAATCACATCTTTTGTATTTCAACAGGTCCAGGCATACTGCAACCTACTCCTCTGAACCTAGAATACAGCCAATCATAATGAATGACATGCTCGGGAAACACACACTATAAACATAAAAATGCCACACCTGGGAGGCTGGCAGACTTTTCCCATTGAAACCTAAAGAGTTCCCTACTCCTTCCCAGATGTTGCATGTCTGTTTTCATTTCCTACTTTTATTGCCTTAATGTAAATTGTGCTTTGCTTTCCAGTAAAGAGTGATTTTCTTGGTAGTGGACAGATATTGCTGTAGTTTTATATCCAGAAAGCCAAGTTCTTCATCCTCTTTGGCTGCAGATCTTTCCTTACAGGGGGGGATGAACCACAGCCTTGGAGCCCAAGAACAGTCCTGCTTTTTTGGTACTATTTACAGTCTCGCTGTTTCCCTCATTTGCCTTCTTTTCTTATGTATTGCTTTATGCTACCCCGTGAAACCATTAAAAAAGAAATTATCCCTCAATACACAACATCTAAGCTTCTGAATGCAAATGTCTGCGTGGTAAGTAGAAACAATGACATGATTAATGTGTGAGGGCAGGTTTGCCATGATTTTGTTTTTATTTTATTTTATTTTATTTTATTTTATTTTATTTTCATAAACAGATGAGCCATAGACAAGTCAGTTTCCATAAAAATACATTATCATCTCACCTCACTGCATCTGCTGTCAGGGAAGGGAGAAGAAGCAGAAAGGAGTCATGCTTGGAAGTATATCATTTCAGTTCTCAGAAACCCAAATGCTGGTACCTGAACAACCCTTCATCTCTGCCAGAGTCTCCTGGTTCACCTTATATCACAGACAGCAATCAAACTTACCCCTTACTTGACCTGTTATATGTCTTCCTACTCTTAGGACATACCATGCAGAGTGGATTCTAGCAGTCAGCTAAAGCTGATCCTGGGATCGTCATGAAGCAGGAGACACAGGAAAGTCAGTCAGTCACAAACTTCTTTCTGTCATAGAATCATAGAATCACAGAATGGTTTGAGTTGGAAGGGACCTTTAAAGGTCATCTAGTCCAACCCCCCTGCAATGAGCAGGGACATCTTCAACTAGATCAGGTTGCTCAGAGCCCCATCCAACCTGGCCTTGAATGCTTCCAGGGATGGGGCAGCTACCACCTCTCTGGGAAATTCGTTCCAGTGTTTCACCACCCTCATCGTAAAAAATTTCTTCTTTATATCTAGTCTGAATCTACCCTCTTTTAGTTTAAAATCATCACCCCTTGTCCTGTTGTGGCAGACCTTGCTAAAAAGTCTGTCCCCATCTTTCTTGTAGGCCTCCTTTAAGTATTGAAAGGCTGCAATAAGGTCTCCCCACAGCCTCCTCTTCTCCAGGCTGAGCAACCCCAGGTCTCTCAGCCTTTCCTCATAGCAGAGGTGTTCCATCCCTCTGATCATTTTTGTGGCCCTCCTCTGGACCCACTCCAACAGGTCCATGTCTTTCCTGTACTGGGAGTCCCAGAGCTGGACACAGTACTCCGGGTGGGGTCTCACCAGAGCAGAGTAGAGGGGCAGAATCACCTCCCTCGACCTGCTGGCCACTCTTGATGCAGCCCAGGATGCGACTGGCTTTCTCAGCCACGAGTGCACATTGCTGGCTCATATTCAGTTTTTCATTCACCAGTACCCCCAGGTACTTCTCCATAGGGCTGCTCTCAGTCCCTTCATCCCCCAGTCTGTACTGATATTGGGTATTGCCCCAACCCAGGTGCCGGACCTTACACTTTGCCTTGTTGAACCTCATGAGGTTCGCACGGGCCCACCCTTCAAGCCTGTCAAGGTCCCTCCACATGGCATCCCTTCTCGCAAGCGAATCAACCTCACCACTCAGCTTGGTGTCATCTGCAAACTTGCTGAGGGTGCACTCAATCCCACTGTTCATGTCACTGATGAAGATATTAAACAGTACTGGTCCCAATACGGACCCCTGGGGGACACCACTCGTCACTGATCTGCATCCAGACATTGAGCCATTGACCACCCATCAAATCCATATCTCTCCAATGTCCTGCCATTCCAGCCTGGCAAGAAGTGTGTTTGCATGCACTGAACACAAGCACTCACAGAAACAGGATAAAACAGCGTGTTAATTTCTGTTGTAAGTTTGCTTTCTTAACATCCCAGAGCAACTGACAGCATTAGTGACTAATGAAAAAAACACATCTCTGTCTTGTGCTTCTGGCTGAAAGTTCCTTCAACCATCAATTAAACGCCAATCTGATTCCTTTTTCTTTAAATGGGCCAGTCCTCCATTCATTTTCTACAATTAAAATAAGAACTTCCATGCTAGGTAGTGTTCTCAGCAGCGCATGCCTTAGCCTTGACTAACTCTATAGATATCAGCAGATTTACTTCAGTTTTGCAATATGCATCAATCAAAACTCTTTTAAATTGTGTTCACCATCCTGGCTATTATTTCCTCCTTTATGCCACAACTGTAGCTTAGTCAATGCTGCTTTCTGGTTCTAATGGGAGTACAGTTATTTTGGAGTGAAAACTATGTTAAACTCAGCAGGCATATTTAGCTCTAACAGAGTTGTTTTATTCATAGATCAGAAACAGTTGGGGAAAAAAAAGTCACTATCATTATCCCTGTTATCGAAGTAGGGAAACTAATACATCTGTTAGTAAAGTGACCTTTCCAGCATCCCAGAGCTGGCACCAAAGCCAACTGGATCTCCTGAGTCACAGTCTAATGCTTTGATTATTCAGTCTTTTGGCCTCCCCAAGAGAGTTCCCTAGTTTCTTTAGAGGATTTCCCAGACAGAAATATTAGCACTGTACTAATGACCTGCAAACCAGTGTGCATGCAGTCTGGCCACATTACGCTTGTGACAAAAATGCTTGTAATATTTACTAGCTTGGGCACAGGGGATGTGGCAGACTTCCAGTCATTTCGCAGATATTGCTACTGCTACTGCTTCTGCAAGTAGCTGCAAGACATCCATTAGCCCTAAGTAGGTGCCCAAAGTTCTCTTTCTCTACTCAGACAAAATTTCTGGGAGGTTAAAAAAAAATAGGAGGACAATATACAGCTATTCAGACATGTGGTAGCCTTAAATTCAGGTGTGTGTTTCACTTTAGTTTTACTTCTTTCTTTTGTCAGGAGAGCGTGGCTTTGACCAAAACCTGTAATTATGTTTCCCAGGCATACTCTGTCTCCAGAAATGTGTGAACTAGAGATTTATAAAGTTGCGTTAAAAATTTATGTACTCTCCTTCATGTCTCCACAATATGTATTGTTGAGGGCACCGTGGAAAAATGTAGCTTCCCCGAATAACCAAGTATTAGACGACCGCATATTCAGCAAAATCAGACCTAGAAATAACGCAAAATTCTTTCCCAAAGGAGTAAATGCTGGACCGTTGTGTGCTGATACACAAAAGTTCTCAGAGCAGGTTTGGGCCAGATATGACACAAGAAGTGGATTAGATAACATAGCCAGATCCTACCTTAATTAGTATATTGCTATCAGTATTTTATAAACCTTCTATTATTTGGAGGAAGAGAAGAGGTTTCCAGGAGTACCAAAGAGGAAAGATTATCCATATTATTTATGACATTTAGGGTCCTACACCCATTGAGATGTAAAACAATTCCACCTTTGGGTAAAAGGTTATTTATAAAGGCAGTTTGTTTAAACATATCAATTTCTGAAGGTGTTCAGATGAAGATTTACTGTTGCTGACTTGATGGTGTGAATAATTCATCCTTTTCAAGACAGGCATGTACTCAATTCAGAGAGGAAATGCCTCCAAAACCACATTTATTGACTTGGGGACTAGTATTCACCAAGCAACATCAGATATGTAACTCACAGTAGGGAATAAGAGGAGCTTTAGGGACCATGCTGAAATGAAAAAAAAAAAAAAAAAAAAAAAAAGATTTTGCCCTTTACTGGTCACAACAAAACAAATCTTGTTTCTGCAACAATAAAAAACCTATTTCACATTCATTAGTGCCAAAACTCAAAAAGACATTCTGGCTGCAGCAGTGAGCAAATGATGTACCAAGAACAACTGGAAATAAACACCTGCATCCTGCCGTACTCAGTGACTGGAGCTCTCCTGCACAGGGGCTCGTTAAGAGGCCCAGCAGTGCACCCTGCCCTTGGAGAAATGTAGCCAGCTGGGTTGGGGACACAGCCAGATCCACATAACTGCTTGTGGTATTTGGCTGCAAACTCTGAAGGGCTGCATAGTGCTCCATTCTTAATCTTGCAAGTGGAGCACTATGCAGCCCTCTTTTGCATCACTCCCTGAGGCACCCGCCTGTGACTGCTCATGCTAGTTAGACATGACTATGGATGCTGTGAGGTATTCTTTCTACCAGCTTTTATAAAAAATCTTCACACTTTGCTGTAGAATGGGTTAGTCTCTTATTTATAGTGAAAATGAAATGAAAAGAAAGATTTGTGGACTAAATGAAATGAAGCAAGGAATTGTGTGGTACCTGTGATAGATGATGGCAGACTGCAGATTCATGTTTCACTGAAGTCAAAGGATCCAGAAAATACATTCCTTAAGAAAGGAAAGAAACTACCCTCTGATGTAAAAGGCACCCCATCAGCAATAATAAACGCATTAGATTCACATTCATATTATAAGGGTTGAGATAACATGTTAGACACCAGGGATCAATTTTCCACCATGCCAGAGTCCCGTTCACTCTGCAGAGCTGTGACTAGCACCTGGTGTGCACATTCACATGCAGCAGCAAGGACACCTAACAACTTCTGACTTTTTTTCAGTGCCACCTTTTGCCATCCAGAATGTAGAGCATTCTCTAACAACACAGTATTTAGGTTAAAATAGATGTAGGTGTTTATTTTCTTACATTTTGGAGAAGATAGGGAAGGCAGGAAATTCTCAGATGTAAATCTCCAACTGGTGCCCTCAGCCTCATTTTCATATTTTCTCTCTTTTCTCTTCCCAAAGACATAAAATAATTGGAAACCCACCCATCAGCAACAAGTTCATGGCTAGCTACAAAAACAGTATACTTCTCCAAAGCAAAGCAATCTTTCAGCTTGCAAATTCAGTTACCATTCTTCAGTGAAACAGCCAGAAGGATCAGCAATGCCAATAAATTGTAACAGACGTGCCATAAAAATCCTTTATGCATCTAACAGCCAATACGTTGCACATATTAAAAGTAGGTGATTTTATCAGTGCTAAATTCAAGCATCAAAATACAAACTTAATATTAGCTATAACAAATGAAGGTATCTCTGTGGAGGCAGTCAGGACATCACAATGACTATACAATAATTACTGAAGAGTAGTCAGCTAAAGAATAATATTTTTCAGTCACACACTAAGTAACTGAACGTCTCCAAAAGTGTTGTAATAGACTTTGTACCTGTTGCATGACTGAAACTCAGGAGACAAGTAGAGAAACTCTAGTCCTGTAAACTTTCAGTCATTAGAATAGTCCCATACGTTTTTATGGCAATATTCACACAAGTAATATTACAGCTTATTAATATTTGCAAGGTAAAAATTAAAAACACTTCTGCTGTGGCAGCAGTTAACTAGTATGAAATGGGATGACTGTATGAAGTAACCAGAAACAAGTATTTATACACAATACTTAAGAATCTTGATACTTAAGAATAACAAAACCAAGTACCTTGATTGGCAGGGCTGAAGATAGGCCCTCCCCAGACACATGAACACAAAGCAAAAGTACTTCTTTAGAAGATTAGAAGAACACTGAAAAAAATTAAATCTTTTTTAAAAGGATGTAAAGTATTTTTGATGTAATGGAAATCTACAGCATTTATTAATGAATAGTATTAATACACACTCTCACTTACTTCAATTCAAACCACCTATCTTCACTTGCTGACCATTGCTTTTGAACAAAAAAATCCATCTACCTCTCCTTAAGAATACATCTTCAGTCATGTTTACACCTTCACTCCCATTATATTTTTATTAGTCATTTTTATTTCAGTATCTCTGTGAACAAACCAAGAACAGAGACTCATTGTGGTGCATATTGCACAGCCATAGGCCAACATAAAGTACTGCCCTGATGAGCTTGTACAGAAAATAAGAAATTAGCCTGGCATGTCAATAGCACAAATGCCCTTATGCACCAATGTAGAGACAGTCATAAGAAGAAGGACATATTTTACAAAGCAATCAGGAGGGAACATGCCAAGTTAATATTTCAGAACATATGTGAGCTGATGTAGTTTCAAAATAGCTGTAATATTTTCCATTGTATCTGTCAAAAAATGTTCTTATGATTGTACCTAGGGCTTGAATACAAATAAGTGGATCAGCTTTCACACACTGCCAGATAACTTCAAGATCAGCTCAGCTCTTACCCAAAAAGCAGCAAAGGCTGTTCCAATATCAATAATATTTTCCTGGTTTAATAATCATTATATTTGCTCATACATGCTTTGATTTTACCTTTCATGAATCTGGTACAATAAGCTCTACATTTATAAGAAAATGAATAGCCGAGGGAAAAGGTTATTTCCTTTGGCTCAGGCTTCACTCTTGCTGGGCTGGGCAGAACTATTCTTGACCCAGTTTTATAGGTTTCACAGTTGGCTGACCCATTCATTGTCAGCTGATACGGATGTTAGCTCAAAATTGTCCTAGCAACCAAGAAAGCACACAAAGATCTGAAGGAACTCCAGCATTTAAACACTTAATTTGAGATCTCCCATTCAGTGTGAGTTAGACAAGTGCAGCTGAGAACATTAGCTAGCATGGAGTAGGTAACAAGCTGCTTTGTAAAAAGGCCACTAGCTCAGCTGGCTAAAGCATGGTTCACAGCGTGCTGTAAATGACTGCCTAATTAATAAACAGTTTAAAGAGCATGTGTCCGGTCCAGAGATCATGTACGGTCTCCTCAAAACTGAAGGGAACAGAACGGATGGGACTATCTTGAAATGCATGCACATGGAGACAAGGCTCCTCTCCTTCCAGCAACAAATGATAGGGTTTGTGCAGATTCAGAAAGGTTGACAGTGTCCAAGAACAGCCATGGCAACCCTGATACCTCTTGAGAACCCACAGTTTCAATGTGCTGTTAATTATTTGTCCTTCCCCTCCTTGTGTTTTAACTTAACTCTAAGTAACAAGAGGAGCCAATGATGTCACACCTTGTAAAGTGCATCAAGCCCAGTTTCAAGGGGAAGCACTGCTATAAATCATTTTAGCTTTAAAAGGAAACATGTAGTAATGTGGTTAAGTAAAGTTCATCAACACAGTATAATCTCCACTCCCACCCCCCAAAATGGCTTATTAGTTTTAACCTGAAAATCAGGGTAGCAGTAAGAAAATTGAAACTTCAACTTATTTAAATATGTTTGCCAAGTAGGAAAATGCTCAGAAAAAGAGATTTAAGGAATAATAGCTTGCACTGGGAAAACGGTCTTTATTACTGTGTCAATAGTTTATAGGTGTTACTCTTGTAATTCTTGTAAGAACCTGCTTAATCATATTGTACTACCTGAGCTACTTTTATTAGTCAGCTTTTATTCATTCTTTAATTGATTAAATGGGGGGGGTGTCCTTTTTCCTGTTTTACATGTCCTGGAATATCATCATGCTCTCCATCAAAGATGTTTAGATAGGAGCAAAAAAGGTCAATTTGCAGTTTGTCTATTTTTCAGCAAGCCGCTTGGCATTCTACAGACAAATTACAGTTTTCCCATAACTATGTAAAAATCCTCATAAAATGGACTTTTACTGAAAACTTGTATTTACCTTTACCAAGGTATTGCTGCTATTCCCTATATTTAGAATGAGAAATTCTAAACCTGCCATAGGACGTTTAACTACAACAGGTCCTAAAGAGTCAGATTTTAAATGGCATTCACAGCGCTCACTCTTTCTTTTTCCAAAGTCTCTTAGTGCATTCTGTATGACCAGCCAATTTCTTTATTTGCCTTACCGGATTGCCCACCAGCGTCAGTGATCAGTCAAGCTGCTACCGTGTCTTATGTTGCTCCAACACAGAGCAAAGAGATAGTTCCTATCCCCACTCTTACTATGGAATGAGAATAATACAGATTAGTATGACAAGTGGTGTCTGATGTATATAGGTCATCTGTCCACTAATACCAATGAGATTATGAACTTAAATCCATAACAAGAAAACTCTGCTTTCATATAGAGCTTCTGAGTTAGCATTTGCCATGAAAACAACAGTTTCCAGTAAACAGTTTTCATTTTGTGACTGATAAATTGGATCCATTTGCTCCACATCCATTGAGCCAAATGCACTGGAAAGGATATAATTTTTTACCTGAGGGGATCATTTGTTTATTGGCAATGGTGTGCTTAGCTAGTACACCATATATGAAAATAAATATTGTCCTCATACTGAGAAGACTGGAATCAAAACAGACAAATCTAGAAAGGTGGTATCCATTGGGAAGTCCAGAGATTATTTGTTTAAATTGCTTCATTCTTGCAGAAATTGAAGTCACAGTTTATCATGGATGATGGATACTACACTATAAGGGATGATCCAATTTTAGCTGAATGTACTATAAACTCTGAATGTGGTAGAGAGTCATTTTATTCCCTAACTTGAAATCCAGTCCTGACAATATTTAAACTGTGTTTAATTTAAGCAGTTTTCTAGATTATAAAGCTTTGGATAGTGCACTTTAAGATTAATCTCACTCCAGTACTCCAAACAATTGTTTAAGTGGAGACTTATTCTTTAAGTCCCTGAAAGGTGACATATTTTAAAGCATGCATTCTGCTGTTCTATATTCCTAATATGTCTGCTTTTAATAAGGACCTTAGAAGACCTATAAAATCAATGTTTAAATAATATTTTTCTCAAATAAAGTTGGGTTTTTGTTAGATTTTCCTCAGACAGCTGTCTCAGACTTTTCACGATTCTGGAGCAAGAGATTTTTCTTAAGTATTAAGGAGTTCAAGAGAGAATTGAGATTTACTATGGAACGTTTTAGAATGAGCATTCATAAAACATCATTAAAGAAAGAAAAGTGGGAAAATCTATGTCTTCAATATTCACCATAGTTTGTCATCAACTGACTACTTCTTCTCCTAACTGATCAACATTATTTAATAATTTTGTGAAGTTGTTCAAAATAGAATTAGAAGATATTGACCCGAGCTAAGATTACAAATATTGCAATAACCTTTTAGTTAAAACTTTTGAAATCTCATCTCAGGATACAAACACAATTCCTGATACAAATAAAGGAGTAAATACTATTTTTAATGCCACAATTCTTAGTTTTGCAGACTTGTCTTGAGGTGTCATCTGAGAAGCAGACATTTGTGTTTTGTGGCCAAATCCGGGTCTTAAATTTTCTCCAGCAAATACAAAAGAACTGCATGCCAAAGACTGCAGCAAGGTAGGATGAGTTCAGAACCAAGCACAGAAGACGAGTGGCATATACGTAGGGGGCACTTTTTTTTCCCTTTCTCTCAACACATCGAAATGGAGTCCTGTGCGGCCCACAACTATTACAGTACCGCATAACCTCACTTCTTAGAAGGAACACCGTCCTTATTTTAACATTATAGTAACAGTGAAACAATGTTTTTCTGCCCTATTAGTACTCAGCAGTTACTCAACCTGTGACCTTGGGCAGAACACTCCTTACTAAACTGTAAGCTGTTTCAGGACTTACATAGCACAGTCTGTAATCAGTGCAGGCAACCAGCCTCATACAGTGTCAACCAGACCAGTTCTTGGTCTGTATCTTGCACCAGCAAATGAAAACCAAACTATTAGGGACAGATCATTTGCAAAGATGGGCATCTTTTCAGAACAAAAAGAAGGTAAGAAGTGAGACCATGAAACAATTCACCTTTATTTAGTGTTCTTTACCCTTCCTCATACTTTCAACCATTTTTGGGGAAAATAAGAACTCTGGTATTCCTTTTTCTAGGATAACAGGTTTTGGTACTTCTGCTAGAGAGCCATTTCAAATCGCAAGTGCTGTTAAATTGATCTGTGCATGTTCTGCATTTGTGCTATTCCCCACATTCTGCTGCTTTTTCAGATTTGAGTAGATCAGCAGCATTCAGGTCTGTATGTATTCTTCTCCCAAGTGTATAAGAAGTCCATAGAACAAGTAGAAAAAGACCACAAATTGTTAATATGAATATCCAGTGCCTCCACTGGCATGAGTCTTATGGTAATTTTTTGCGCAAGATGTTTCTTCCTTTTTGAAAAGCGCCTGTTTTAGGGAGAGATTGTGTTCTATTGTCAGAAATAAATTCTTTTGGGTTTCCACTCCTGCTGAAAATAATAGATAGACAAGAAACTGTAAGAGTAGGTGTGAATTGTGACATTAGCGAATAGCCAGAAGTACCACAGTAACAAACAATGCAGGCAGGACCAATTAGACCTCTGATGTCAATGGTAATATTATTCCATGCTGAACGCGGTTAGAGGGACAGCTTGGAATCAGAGTCAGCAAATTCTTACTGTCTCATTGTGAGATTTAGAAGTAACACAATTTTTTAGAACAATTTTAATCCGAGTATTCAGTAATTCCTAATTAAAAACAACTGCAGTTCTACCCAAGTTTTGGAGGAAGAGTGCATGTGGGTTGACAAACACATATGAGTACACAAGTTTGAAGAAACTTTAAGTGAACAGCTTGGCAATAACCATATCAAACAACAAAGTTAGGACTAGCACAAAACCAGGAGAGAATTATATGCGTGCCTCAGCCTTTCTTTTTACCAGCCAAACAGCATCAGCACCACCACAGCTTACAGGTCAGACAGGAATAGCTTTATGTTAGAGTTATGAGGGAAAGCTATGGTATTGTTTCTTTAATTCTTATGGATATATCAGGCTGCTGGATCTTGGATTTCTTTGTCTACTTTTCTCTAAAGCAACAGCTGACTCATGGATCTCCCCACTGGCCTCCAGGGAATACATTTTCTTTATCTGGCCTTTTTGCCTCTGTTTTATCTACTAGCCTTTCGGTAACAACATTCTAAGATGTTCTTGTATTCGTCACTCTTTGATGACACAGGGACCAGATAGCATAACGATGAAAGAACAAAAAATACACTTGTGATACAAGTCTAAGACAGTCATATTTCCAAAATTCAGCACTGTTCAAAAATTACTAGAAAATGGCTACTCTGACCATGCTTTTAAATCACAGTATATTATATTTAAAAAGTATATTCTGTCATCTTCAACTGTAGAAATTTCTACACAGAAGTCACAGATTAAGATAGAAGCAAATATGGTAGTGGCTGTTTATCAAGCTATATAAGATGCATCAATCACTGTTTCATCAATGATAGTTAAAAACATTAAATTCTGTAGCTTGTAGAGATTTTGTTAAATAAAAATTTCTTCTTATATCAACAGTCTGGACTTTTCCTATTACTGCATCTTTTATAAGCTGAGACACTTGCTTATTGTGTGCACTCCACATGAAATTCAGCTTGAAAAAGGGTTGTGGCAGAAGAAAAGGAAATGCTGAAAATACCACAGAGATTTTATGTGATATTGCTTAGAGAATGCACATTTTCTTAAATAGCTAAAAAAAAACCTGTTCAGAAGTATGTAAGAATTGAATTTCAGTTGGAATGGCCATGGGAAAGTGAAGTGGCATGATAAAATAAGGGGTTTACTATAAATGCTCAGATTTTAGACTGCTAGTTATGTTCCAATTTCTTCCATCAGTGACAGCAGTCAAATCATAGTACACAAAATAAAGGGTCAATGAGAAATAAAACCTGATTTTCCATCTTCTGTAGAATTCATTTTCAAGTAAAGGATTTGAAGAAAAAATTAAAATAATCTAATCCAGTTAAAGAATAAGGTTTTAATTAGGCAAATGGCATTACTTTATTATTATTATTATTATTATATCCCTCTGTTCTATAATAAGAGTTCAGAGAGGGTATGCTTTTCCATTACTAAATTCAATCCATCATAGACTCATGCAGAGGACTATTTTTCCCCAGTAAGTGACAAGTGTTTTCAGTCTCCAAAGATGCTGCAAGGATTCTATGAAGTTCTGAGACTTTCACTAATAATGTATTTCTTTGTGGATCAAAAAAACAATAAATTGTGTTATTATGGAATTCCAGAATCCCATAATTAAAATATTTGCCCTTTCATGCCTACAGGAAGACACTTTATACAATATTTTGGACTGAAGTATAGGAATTTTTGTTAGCTGTAGCTAGCCAGGGCTATAGGAACCACAAGAACTGCTAGTAGAATTTCCATGCTGAATAATACATTAAAGTTTTTTTTGCTTAAATAAGCTTTGCATGTGAAAGATTAAATCATCATCTAAATTCCCATGTACATCAGTAAAACACAGATATAATAACATTGTGCAAACTATGGACTCAACTTTAATTTCCTTAATATAAAAAAAAAATTAAATATAATTAATAAGGATGAGCTTAGTTATGAAAGTCATGAACCATGAAATTTGGTTGCTTATGGTAAGGACAAAGAGACACAGTTCATGAATAGTGGACAGAGATAAAAATTTCAGACAAGGTATATATGAGTGGAAAAGTGTTCAATTACTTATTTCCTATTAGCAGCCTACATAACAAAGAAACCTTACTAGATAGATGACAATAAGTTAGATATTAGATACTTGTGCATACTCATACAACCCCTCATTATCGTCTCACTATGAATATAGCCATGTCTTGTAACAAGCCAATTGTATAGCTGGCTTCATATCAGCATCAGCATTCTGATATTACAAACATGAACATACTTTATTGATGTAAGTACATGAGTTTCCCCAAAAATTTATCTCCCTATTACCGCACTTTTGATAACTGATTTTTTATCTGTACTAATACAGTATATCTCATGTAAGCAATGTACAGTATGCTTTACTAGGAGATGCAAATGAAACCAGAAGGAAGCAGGTTCAAGAGCAAAAAAGGCTTGGGTTTTTTTCTTTTTTTATTCGACATTGCATATAGAAGCTGTGGAATTCCTTGCCACAGGATTTTGTGGAAGATACAAGTTCACCTGGATTCAACATTACCTGTTGAATTTGAGAGGGAAAGAAAGACGTCTCAGACTAGAGAAGTCCCTGAATCTATAACTGTTGGAGTTTGGAGTTATCTTCTAGGGAGTCACTGCTACATACTATAGAGGGACATGAAATTGTTTCTATCAGACAAAACTCTTAAAATACAGTCAGTCTTCTAGCAAACTATTTATTTGCTTTTCCTGGTCTTTTATCATCCTAAGATGGTCCTTAAAACTTCTTGCTTCACAGAATATAGTCACCTGCTCAGACACATTTGTCAGTGTCTGGAGACAATACTACAAGGAACTTTCCCTGTTAGAACTGATTCTGCTTGCTTTGGAGTTGTTCTTTTGCTCTTATTTTTTCTGGATCTTCTTTGAATGTCTCTCATTCAGGATTTCCATCTCTTCAGGGATCAGGTTAGCACTCTGACTGCATCCAGGGGAGTGGGTGTTGGTGTACCATTCCCCCATATGATTCTGCTGGCAATGAGGAATTTGGAGTGCTGTACCAGGGACTCTGTCTGTATTGTCATTATTGAAAACACTGTAGACAACATTAGTGATTGTGTTGTTACAGGTGAGATATTCAGATCATCAAGAAAAAGTTACCAGTACTCCATTAGCTAACATAGTATTTCTTGTTATGGTCATAAGCTCCCCCTGCATGATGCAGAGATGTTGGCCACCCTTGGTGTTGGCAGGTGTGACTCCAGCACCTCCTTCTCCTATAGAGGGGCTTCCTCTTGCCTTCAGCTTGAAGTGCCTGAGTTTACTGTCTCTACAGCTACTCATAGTTGCAGCTGGTTTTCCCTATCAAGAACAGGCATCAGCCTATCCCTTACCAAACTAAATCCCACCCTTAACCCTAAAACAGAAGAGTATGAAATACAGAAAGAAACCTGGGGTAAGCCATATAGTTTCGGGAGACAACAAATGAAAACAAGAGGCAGATATGAGAGTCAGAGGGTCACAAACTGAAAAACAGGGAACTGGAGGGAGACAAAGGGCAGCTGCTTAGTACCTGCTGCCAAGCATGGTATCATGTTGTACAGCAAGCCAATGCAGAGCAACAGCACTAGGCATGAATAGCCACCAAACAGCCAAGAAAGACGGTGACTGGAAGCAGGTTACTGCTGCTGTCCCCATTAGAACAACTCATTTGGCTTGCAGGATGCTTCTGGGAATAAGCTGAATAAACTGGTTTAATGGGCCACATGTGGCACATTAACCACAATTTGAATCCTTCTGACACAAAGCATTTCCTCCTACACATATTAGCCCTCTGGAAAAAGCACCAAGAAGAATGCACACTATAAAAACTAAAGATGACACCAATCATTAAACATGTATTATTAATTTCTATGGATTAAAGTATTCATTAGAAAAAGGAAGTGATTTTTTTCAAGGAGAAAGGACAGTTGTAATACTCCTCTAGAATTAAGTTCCTGATTAAAGGTCAAGAACAAAACATAACTTACAGCTGGTTTGATCAACACTTCTTTTCTGATAGGCATAAAAATTCTGTATCCTCCCAACACCAGTGCATATGACAGTCAATAACAGACAAGTTAGGAACAGGCCAGTCAAATATCAGATTTTTTTCACTTTTAATTATTGGTGCATTTTAATGTTTGAGATGCAAGAGCCATACCTAAATAAGCCATAAACTGATTGCTCAGCAACAAAAAAACAAGCAGATATCTGAAGTCCAAAAATCAACTCGCATTTTTGCTTTGAGCCAATGGGAAAATTCCCATCAGTTTAAAGGGGAGAAGAATTCAGCCACTGAGCAAAAAAAACATTCATTTACAAATCCTTGGTTCCTGTTGTTGTACATGCCAATTTTAATTGCAGAACTACCTCAGGTAAACATAGCTAAGTAAATCTTCTGTTACGTGCTTTCCAGCTAACAACTCTTTATGTTTTTACAGTGATTAAAATTCTTGTGGCTCAGAGTAGTTGATATCACACATTCAAACTCTTTCACCCTATTTTCCTAATTTCCTCATTCAGATTTTCATTTTTTCACTAGCTGGCTTAAAGTTTCTTTTTATTGGAGCACATACTTCTGTGAATATTTAACACAGAACATATGTTCACTTTTTAGGCCCCTGAGAACGCTGAAATCAACTACGAATCTTAACTGCAGTCCATTCACTTCACTATGAAGTCTTCATGTCAAAAGATTCATATCAAAATGAAAGATTTTTATCAATGGATATTTTCTTCAACCTATGGTGTTAGGACAGCTTATACTGTGACATCTCACACCCCAGCACAGTTTTTGTTTTCCTTTTCATATAGTCAGTATGTAAATTGCCTAGAAATTCACGCATCAACAGGCCTGACATCAGAAACAAAGAATTTCTTGAATTTCTTTCACAACTGGTTAATGGCACAACACAAAACCCGTGTTATTCTCTTGAACTGAAATACCATGTTATTCCCAGCTTACAAGAGAAACGGCCATTTGAAAAAAAAAATCATCAGAACCTTTAAAGGAAAAAAAATTCAGTGATTTCAGGAACACTTGGTCCATATAAATGTCTTAGAAGTAAATGCTTTCAAAGGCACTGTTCAAGCAGTAGGCAAAAGGGTTTCCATTTATAAAATGGTTCCTATTTATGGGAAGGAAGGGAGTGCCCACTCTGGCTAACATGCCGGGGGCTGTCGTTATGCTGCCATTAAAACTTACTTTCAACTCATAAACAGACCCATTTCAGTTTAAATGAAAAGGGAATAAGTCATAAAAAAATAAAGAACATGTAAAAGGATGAAACATTTTGCAAAATAGTTAATTGCACTAGCTTTTGGAATCACAAACAATAGGGCTGTTTAACAGAAACAAAACTCCCAGCTATAGTGACTATATCTCAGGCAATTTATGAATTAGTCAAATGTATCCTTTTGCTACCCAAGAAGTCTTTTTTTTTTTTTAATTAAAAAAAGCACATTGCTGAGAGGATCATGGGAAATCCCACATATCCATCCACTTTCTAAGCTGAATACAAAAACTACCATAAGACATAAAATGTTACATAAAGTTTTAAAATATTGTTCCAGCATGTTTATGGCAAGATTTTAGGCTTTGTCTAGTAAGTTCTTGCATCTAGAATTCCTTCTGTAGTTAATGGGAACCAAGGACTTCCAGGAGTGAGCACAGGTGTATTTGGCAATGGCATTTCCTGCTTCTGCAAGAGGAAACCTGTCTCCTGATCAGCAAGCATAAACTGAGTAAAGCAAGCTATACAGCAATGACAGAGGCATTAATGATTGATAGCACTGCCAGGTACTCCTCCATCTATATAACTCCTGTAAAAGGTAGTATTAAGGAGGGGATAGCAATATATGCCACAGTTTTTTCAAACATTGTGTGATATACCAGTGAAGGATTATTTTTCCTTCTAGCTTTGCTTCTAGATTGCTACAGCAGTCTCTCATTGAATACATCCACTTTTCAAAGTTTCCAGTTTCTTTCTCTCACCTAATTCCCCTTCATGTGACTTTATGAGAACTGTAGCTTCCCCCTGAAAAATTTCAACACTTTTGGTGCTTTTACAGAGCATGTTGGAACAAAACATTAGCATTCTGGGGGATTGATACTGGGAAAGGATGAAGCAATTACAACAAAGTAAAATTTACTGAATACAATTCTTAAGAAGCAACTTTTGCAAGAATATTTTAAACCTTTTCTGATACCTGAACAGCACTCAGTATCGCCTTTGGAAAGAGTATAATGTGCCTTCAGGGTTTTTCTTGGCAATTTAGGAACTGAGTTCCAGTCAGAGATTTAGTACTTACCAAGCTAAGTACCTTGAATGAATCAATCTGAATAAATAGATAAATAAAGAGAATCCTCATTTAATATTTTTTTTTATTCAGGGGAAAGATGGTCAGTTGAAGCAACAACAACTACAAGGTCACTCTTCAACAAGTCAAACAATGGTTTCAGGTCTTGCAGTGAAACAGGAAAAAAAAAGGTCACTGACGCTTGTTGGCACAATAAAGGTAAAAACCAACTGCACCAATAGGCTTGAAATATCCTTCCTTCCATAGAAGCCAAATTCAGATCTGCTCTAAGCAGTAGTAAATCCATTAACTGCAACAGTATATTTGATTAAAGTCGCATTTGTCATAGATCTGAATGTAGCATTATAAGCCCACATTAAAAGCAGAAAGATTGCTTATTCCAGCTCTACAGTATGGCAGGGACAAGTGCAAGAAGATAACCTCAGCCTTTGTAAAAGGGAACTTTGTTGACTGCTAAAATCTGAAGTCAGAGCCAAATTATAAACCAATTTGATTTATGCATGTCAATGCAAGAGGAATGCCATTCACTGGCACAAATGTCTGCTTTGAAGTGTAAGAAAGCCCCTTCTTTTTTCCAGGCAATGTGTAATTTTAAGATCACATGGCAGAAACTGGGAGCACTCAAAATAGTCAACGAACCAGAACATGACGCACGATGCAATCGGGAGCTAGATCCCCAACATAATGAAGCACGTAATTTTCCTGGCCCACACTGTACAGATTCCAACTCATAAATGGGAACGATAGTGAGTTTTAGGTCTACATTACTTCCATGATACACAATTCAGTCAGAAAGTTCATGATTTTGCACCACATTGTAGCCTCCTGCAGCATTCCAGCGTAGATTAACAAGTGTATTGGGAGTCTGGATTTCCCTGTTTATATGCAAGACTGAAAGTTGCCATTCCCCCAGGCTCTACAGACACAGGACAACCTTCAGTACAGGAGCCTGGGTTATCAGTTTATCTTCAGCCATTTTTGACATAGAAGTTACCTTCACAGATAATTTTTTCATTATAAGATCAAAAAGCAGCTTTTACAGGTCAGATCACTGATCTGCTTTTAGAAATGTTCTTTGGACAAATGTTCTCCTTAATTACACTGGCACAACCATATAAACTTCAGCAAAGTTGCACAAATATAAACAAGAGCAAAAGTTGGACACACAATTTCATATCAACAACTAGCTGGTCCTAAATGAAAGGCTCTGGATAGACTTTCATGAACTTAGTTCCCTTGCTAATTCATTGAAATATTGGGAACTGAAACATAACACAATCTCTGGAAAATATATCAAAGAGGTATTCAACAAGCATAATTATATGAAAGAGTCAAATAACATGAGTTGGTAAAAGTCTATCCAGAGGCACAAAATAAAGAAACAATTGATGAGACTAAATCAAACAAATGGACTGATTCCATCTTAGAAAACATAAAACCACCAATTGAAAGCTTGAAACTTACACTTCAAAGCCACTAATAATCCATGGCAGTGTAATTCAAATCACAGAAGAGAATAACATATTCTCAAATTCCAGTTTTAAAAAGTTAATTATGCATATTCATACAGGATAAAAATATGCTACTAAGAGCCTCTCTCTCATTTAGGAAGCAGAACAAGAGATTCTAATTGCTGTATAAAGAAGCTTACTGTGAAGTGAAGAAACGTTTGTTTGGTTTGATCAAAATATTCAGTCCTGCTTTTTTATGTCCACAATTCTAGGTTTTCATGTTTTGCTTTTAATAATATTTATCCCTTCTGAAAGCTCCCGGCCTATGAGAAAGCTTCTTCTATTTAGCTGCATTGGCTTTTATGGTCAGTCATATCTCTAAACTTGACCAGAATAAATTTCAATTTCAGCCTCACAGTCTCTTAAATATTTGCTCACTTGGCATGGATTTTCTAGGGGCTCTGTACAACTGAAAAACAAAATACAGATTCACTCTACATACTTGCAAAAAAATCAAGCTCTGAAAGGGGAGCGGGTGTCTGCATAGCTTCCTACAGGGTTTAACATTGTCAAATAGGTCACATCTAATTATCTTCTAAGCTCTGTTTCTACACTCTGCTTTGTCCCCTCACAGGTTCATTCTTCTTTATCATTCTTGTCACTTTCCCAGGCTAACTCCATGAGAAATCTCTTAACTATGCAGTCTACTAACAAACCACTTTAAAGAGTCATCTATCTTTTCCTTTGGACTCAGAATGGTTAGCTTACCCCATGAATAACTAAACTCACCAATGATAAGGTTTTGGCCTTTTCATGGGTATCAGTTTCCAGATTTGCCCATGCCACCATGGAAGTTTGTAGTATCAGATGGAATTTTTTTTTTTTTGAGAGCAATGTTATAAACAGAATGAACATATAGTATCTGGTAGATGACATCCATCTCTCCTCTACTAAAATCAGGTGTGTCAAAACCAGACCTGGGTGTTTTGAATCCAAGATTTTAAAATTATTCACCTAAAGAGTTCTCTGAACAGAGAAAATAATTGATTTTTAATAAGTTTTTTAAAACTGGGGGAGTTTTGAAGAACTGAAAGGAAGCTGGAGTGTTTTAAAAGGATAATTCAGATATAATTCAAGTAACAATAAGCTTGTAAGCAAGGCACTGATTATGGCCAAAAGCAGCAAAAATGGCTGATATGGACCTCGAGAGTAAACCACAAAAGTGTAATCTAATTAATGGGTATTAATATTAATTTATGTAAAGCAAATCTTGACAAAATAAACTGATATAATTTTGAGATGAAATTGCAAATTCATGTGATGAAGGTAATACCATTCGACTTGCTGTCCTAAGAACTGTGGATGAGAGATACCAAGCAGATGTGTTTCAAATGGAACCTACCACGTAGTCCCCTAATACGTGTCACCACTGCTAGTAACAGGCTATATGCTTTGAATTTGCAAGTCCTCTGGACTGAGGCTCTTCAGGCTTGTGTTGTCTGAAATTTTCTTGGCCTACCTGTTGCTTTGTTTTACTTGGTTTAGCTGTGACAGCCATTTTCCTAAGCGACCAGGTTTACCTGATTGATTTGTTTTACTTTTGTTTAACTTTGTGTGGTACAACCACAGTTTTGTATAGATAGCAGTAGCAAACAGCTATTCCATCTAGCATGAGATATTTTATGACTAAATCAGAGATGCAGTGTAGAGAAATACAGGTCTGGTACAAAAACAGAGGCCTTGAGAAAGGGAGACAAGGGTCCAATGTAGAGGTGTACAGGCAAGATGAGAGATGGGGCTTGACATTGGAGAGCCCATGGCTGTAAACCTCTTACTAATGGTCAGTTAAAAAAATGTATACCTGGAACTGGACAAAATTGATTTTACAGGTAACAAAGAGAACAAAGAAATAATATCTAACATGTAAAGAGCACCAGATATCATAAATTCAGGTGTAACATGAAGCTGCAGACCAATGAAGAAAGAGAAAGTTGTGAATGCATTTTATCAAACATATAAAAATGACTCCAGTACATCACACAGGGGGAAAGAAGAAACCACCAACATGGAGATCGCATTCCTTCTGACAAAGGACTTCAGATGCTGACAACTGTCTGTAACACTCCCTCAATGACAACACCAGAGTGAAACTGTTGACTTTAGGATCCAGAGGAGCAGTGGAAGGGTGAACATGAGACTGGTAGAAGAAATAGAAACCAAGAAGTGTGTGTACACCAATTTTAACTGCATTATTATTCCTTCTTTTCTTGTAACAATTAGATCTGCACCCATAATGATTTGACTCTTAAGATTTCAATTATACTAACAATAAATTCTTGGCTTTACTAATGTACAAGGTGTGCTTCCCCTTTTCCCATAAACAAGATTTTTAGCATAACAAACTGAAAGATATGAAATTGTTGCAAATAAAATTTTCAAATTATACAAAATCTGGGGAAACATCAGATAGGGAACCTACTAGGTCATCAACATGGAGTATGCTGGCAAATAATGGCATAAAAACACCCAGCTGGTATCAATCCATACTTCCAGAATTATGTTAGCAAGTTGAAGAGCCACTACAATAGCTGTAGACTGAGAAAGTTCGTAATAGTTGAAACTAAGACTTCCAGATAGTCTTCAAATACAGTCAGAACCTACTGATTGCCTTGCTCAGGATTTACATGATTTTCTTTTCCCGTTTGCATCTTCTATGAAAATAATGTTTTCAGGTTTCCCTAGTGAGTACTCACAAGCACATAAAGAAGAAAGTAAAATGCTAAGTAGGTTTAGTAGTTTAGGGCCATATTCAACAGGATATGTAAATACCTGCATGTTGAATCTTGTTGAAACAGAACTCTCCAAAACTTTAAAATAAGAAGTTCCACGTTAAAACGTTGATATAGAAGAGGTGATCTATTGGTGTGTAGTTTGCTATTTCTAACAGTATGAGTAATCGTAGAAATACAGAACTATTGAGGCTGGAAGGGACCTCTGGAGGTCATCTGGTCCAATCCTCCACTCAAAACAGAGCCAATTTCAGAATTGGATCCACCTTTGAAGATACATCAGGTTGCTCAGGCCCTTGTCCAGTTGAATTTTTAATATCTTGAAGGATGGAGATTTCACAGCCTCTCCAGGCAGCCTTTTCCAGTGTTTGACTACCCTCACAGTGAAAAAATTCTTTCCTAACATCTAATACAAATTTCCTGAGTTGCACCTTTTAGCTGTTGCCCCTTATCCTATCACTGTACACCTGCTAGGAGCATATAGGTCCATTTTCTCTGTAGCCACTTAATTGAGGTTGAAGAGAGTAGCAAGATCCTCCCTCAGTCTGTTCCAAACTAAACAAACCCATTCTCTCCACCTGTCCTTATATGTCACATCCTCCAGCCCTTAATTGCCTTGATGGCCCTCTGCTGAGGTTGCTCCACTGTCTAGTTCTGAATGTATGATCATTCATCTAGCTAGCTCTCAGTGTATAATAAACTGCCCAAAGGTATAGATTTGTCAAACATCATATCTCCTAGAAGAACGGTGGAATAAATATGTAATGACTCAGAAAATTTATCCACCAGTCAAGACACTGTGTTTAAGACTGGGGCTTTGTGAACTTATCACAGAAAATTTCCCCCTTGTAAAACGCCTCCCAGTGTAGCACAAAGAGTCTGAAGGATAGGAAGAGACATTTTAAAAAAGCAGCAGGATGCAGATAAGAGTGGAAAAGGGACAAAGATTTAAGGATGCCAATAATGGGGTTTTACTGTAGTATCAGCCAAAACTAAAGAGCAGAATTCAATGATCAGAGAGAAATTGAATTGGAGTGTTCATTTTCCAAATCTGGAAAAATCTGTAGAGACAATGATAAATTCCCAAAGAATGGCCAAGGGCATTGAAGAAACATATTTAGTAGATCATTGGGTGCTTTTATTCTTAAAAGGAAGAAGATTTATGCAGGAAATCTTCTGCCATGTGAAGCCTGGGTATGTTTGGTTTACAGTTGAGCTTTTCAGAGAAGTTGAAAATGTCCCTGAAATGTAGGAGCTGATGAAACGAGAGGAGCTGAGGGAAGTGGCACTGTCTCAGGAAGAAGACAAATGCTGGGAACAGGACCCACAGAAACACAGAGAGGAACCTTTGCTGCATACAATGTTGGGACTCCACCGGAATCCAGACAAGTCCGGAAAATGGCAGCTTGAAGAGATCAGGAAGGAAGCTTTGATTAGAGTTGCAGTACACCCTATTTCACTTCATCTTATACTGGCGTAGCAGTCACCTTGGAAAATGACACAAGGCATCATTCTGATCTCTTTCCTAGTATCATCCTCTTTCCCCCTACCTGGAAAAATCAAACCTGTGGGATTATGGATTAGCAGATGAAGGAGGAGAGAGGGCATTCTGCCCAGTTTTTATCTGAACACAGCAACAGTCGGAATGGAGTGTAGGAGGTTATACCATGTTATGTTCTCAGTCAGTAGTGCTTATTCTGCCAAGGAGGACAAAGTACGGTTGGGAAATCAAATGGAAATAGATGTGTCACTACAGCAAGTGCTCCACTTGTTGCCTGACGGGGAGGAATGCTCCCCACCACACTCTCTGCCTGTGTACTGCTGGAGCTGGGTGTGGCCCCTACAGGCATAGCTACTACTACATTCAGTTTACAGCTAATATTGGCACTTAATAATCTATCAGAAAACAAGAAAGTACTCTCTGTCTCAAGGTCTCTGCTACAGTTTCAAAGATTCTTCTTGTCTTACAATACCAAGTTTTACCTTAAATTCCCAATTCAACCTCACTTAAAAAATACTAATATAGGAGTTCAAACACTAGGGAGAAGGTGGGAAAAAAGTCCCAGGGAGAATAGGAAGGCCCCTTTGGGGTGGTAACCTGCATTTAGATTGGCTCACATTGCTTGTGAACCCACACCCTCATTTTTACTAACCATTTTTCTTTCCCAGAAGAAGGAGTTCTTTATTTTACTGCATACTGTGACAAGAAGTTTCAGTAACTTTTTAACTTCTGCCATATAAGCAGATCTATTTGACACCAACGCATAAATCAAAAGGTTTTCTAGGCATAGCAGCAAACTACTGTGCAAAAATCCCCTTCAAATCCTCGTTTCATAAGTTACATTTGGTTCCATAGTATTAGTTGTTGGTATCAAAGAGTTCATGAAAAGTATTTGGTTACCAAGACAAAATAATTTCTGTCTATTAATGCTTCAGCAAGCAATTTTCTGGACTAAAGAACACAAAACAACATCAGAGAAAGAATCTGTTTTCCCCTCTTTTGAAATATAGATTATCAAATGTTAGGAATAGGTATCAAAGTAAATAATTCTGCTTGTCTGCAGAAGCAGGCAACCACACTGTATAATCCCATTCAGAATTATCAAACTATAATCTGAAAACAAGATAATGCAAAAGAAACCCCCGGCAAATCTAACTGATTGTATAGGACTGCTGTTTCAGAACCTCAGTGTTTCTGTGGCTGGAAGCCCTTTCCAAATTTCTTGCATTCTTTTGTTCATGACCTGTCCAGATGTTTTTCTTGTGCCAAATTATTCTCCAGGTTAAAGAGTTGAAACAACATATCTTTATTTACTTTCAAAGTAGCTTGCTGGCCTCCCTAGCTATAAAGGGACATGCAAGGAACAGATACAGAACTTCATTTGAAATGAAGGCAACTGCCTCTTCCCTGTTACCACAACATGAAAAATAGCACACCAGTCCTCCCAGATCTATGTGAACTCTCCTCTGCAAGAGAAAAGCAGAGTAAGAGGAAGCAAACAATAAATTTCATCATTAGCAAAAACCACCAGTGTTTTCACTCCAGCAAAATAGAACAAAAGTCTAATGCTACATCTACACAAGATTCATTTGGACGAAAAACAGGTTTCCAAGATGATTGATTTGGAAACCATGAAGTTTGGGGTCTTGTTTGTGGGCTCAAGTTTAGAGTTCTTGACCAACCTCCAAAAAAACAGCTCATCACCATTGTTTTAATAGACATTACTCTCAAAAACAACATGTCTGGAAGAACAATAACATTTCTAGGAACAGTTTTATAAAATTTTTAGATGAGGTTAAAGACAACATTTTAGGGAGACAGGAAGAAAAAAGCCTTCAAAAACTGGGGAAAAAAAGGAAGTAGGTCAAAAAAAATATTTTTTTCAATTGCACAGGCTTAATTTATGGGACACTCATGGATCATCAGAGCATAAAGAAAATCATGCTGATATTTTCAAGGCTAAACTCAGTGCTTCGGGAATATAACTGACTCCAGGATTTTTTTCCTTTTTTAATTCTCAGTTCAGTCTTGATTTCCTCCAAGGAAGTGAAGTTCCATGACTTTCAGTGGGGTTAGATGCTCTCAGTTCAACTTTGAATCTGTCATCTACGGTATGAAAGATTCCTTCTTATTTTCATCATCCTAGTCGGAATGAAAGAAGCATTTTCAGCTACCTTATCAGCTAGCATTGCAAGACTCTGTTCTCACTCCCATCTTCAGATGTATTATTAATGATAGAAGAGCACAGCAGGCAACAGAATTTTACACAATTGATGGTGCTCAGTACCATGCCAAGATATTATTAATGTAGCTTTTTGTGAAAAGAAAAACAGATTTAAAAAATAGCCTGTAGCTCATGGGGCCATGGTTTAATATTTCAGGATGGGAATCGTCTGTTATGGACATTTTAATTCAGAACAAAAAAACAAGAGGGCCCTAGGTCATCATTGCCTATGTCTGTATCTCTATACCCTTCTTTATCTTCCCAAATCACTGGACATTGTCAGTACATCCTTGCTGCTTTTTTTTCCCTGACCTAAAATCCTGCAGGAAACTTGGAAACACAATCTTGTTTTTGTTGTGAAGTTCAGTAAGAGTCCCATATCACAGTCCCTCAAAAATAGTTATTAAATCGGAATACGAATGGAATCTAATTTTGTTCCCATTCAAGACTTGGTTTAACTGCTAATTGTTGTTCAAAAAAAAAACCAACAATAACAAACTTCATTGGTTTAGATTATTTTCATTATCAGAGTTAGTTTGCTTCCTGTTCACATCACTGTTAAGACATAAAAATTAGCAGCAAGAGAATAAGAAGTTGATCCACCCAGCCTACAATGCTAGTGCTCCCTCACTGAGACTGCAGATACCAAGCTACTGAAGTTCTCACCAAGCAAAGGTGTTCTGAAGAGAACCTGATACTTCAGCTGGGGGTAAGATTATGCAAAGTATCAGTTTGTGCCTAACAGCAGTCAGGTATCCGTGTTGCCTTTCTGCTTGCAAAATGCCCAGCACTGGAGCTGCGGCTTCCCTAAAGGAATTTTCTCTCAGCAGTTTCCTGAAAGTCAGAGAAAGATGAACTTCATTTCCACCAGTGAACTGTAACAAGAGAGCTCTGATGATACATTACGCATGAGAAATGAGTCATGCTGCGGTTTCCTGCTTCAGTTTATTGAGTGCAGAGTTGCTTGGCCTTTTTCTCCAGCTATGACCCTTCTCCTGCTCAGAAGCCCTTGAAGACAGCTCTTTCCTTTCCCAGTCTCCATAGTTACAGTCAGGATCAAGGATACAAGTTTGTTAAGCAGGCTCCTACCCTTGGCTCAGAGGCAAAATCCTACACCCACATCCTGTAAAATCATGGTGGCCAACAACAGCCTGAAATGCAGACAAGAGCAACACAACTACACAACTAGCTTACAACTGCACCAGTGTTTTAAATTTATGTACTTTTTCTTTTTTTTTAGATCTAGAAGTATCCCTAAGCATCTCATATTATTAAGGACCTTTATTGTAAATTCCAAATAGTTCTACAGACTCTCTTGCCAATGTCAAACTCCTCAGGAACCAGCAGCATTATGATCGTGAACAAACTAAGAGCTGCCTGCTGATTGAACATGACAGGGCAAGAAGTTCAGGGCACTCTAGATGTAATCTACTAGTTGAAGGAAAATTTGTGCAGTGCCTGATAATTCTTATATCTAATAAGATAATACATCTTCATCGTGGGAAGTTAATGGCTTATAATCATGGTCAAAATTTTTTCTTAATAGCTTAAATATCAGCTAGGTGTGGGAAAGGAAAGCAAATTGTGAAGTGGAAGTGCCCAAAGAGCAAGTCAAAAATCATTGCTTCTAAGCAATGTAAACAGGATACTAGCAAGAAGAAAAAAATGCAGATGGTCCTTTTTCACCCCATGATGTGTGCAACAGATTGTCAGTGGTACAAAACCATGGATCTCCTTGGAAGCCAGTCAGGCTACTCCGGTTTACATTTAACTAAGATCTGGTCCTCAAAATCAAGAATGTTCTTGGCTACAATCCCAAAAGGCTAAAGTGTCGCATTTTGACTAAACTGTATCATTTTTCTGTATGCATATACATGCAAGCACCCACTGTCAGCCTGCAGATTACCTACAGTAATCGTAAATTTTTCAGATAAATTACTAAAAATGTTGTTCTTCTGACCAAATCTTCTCTCATATCTCTCTCATTGATTTCTTTGTCCTCGTACCATCTTTACGTATTTTTTCCTCATTTTCTGACATTTTAAAAAGACTTTCCATACACTTTCCTATAAGCTTCTTTCAGGATAGTTCAGAGTTCTCTGGGAGCAGCAGTGGCCAGAAATCGCTTCTTCTTAGTATTTGCGTAGTTATCTCTTTTTCTAGTGACAAGCTTATCTTCAAGCTGTTTACCATTTCTGGAAAGCTCCTCAAAACATGTTCTCCATGAAAGGGAGTTGTATTTTGGCAACTCTTATGCTGTTTTCTTTTTGAGGCAGAGCATATTCATCAGAAGGGCATTTTTGTCATCACAAGTATTATTGTGGTGCCGTGGAGTAGGCATTCTGAATGCTTCTGCAATGCACCTGCTGGTCCCAGACTTAGCTCTTTTAAAGCCAAATCCTTTAGGTCTACAGCAGGGAGGCCGGGTGTGCAAGCACCACTCCGCAGATATGTGCAAGCATTTATGCACCATTACCCCACGTGGGACCCAGCTTCAGCAGATCTTGTGGTGGTCTGTTAGCTTTCATTCCCTGGATTTCCTAATAATAAGGGTACAAATTACAGCCAATTAGGATGATGGTTATTGCTTGAAGAAAAGCTACTGAAAGGAAGCAAACTCTTACTTCATGTATGTTGGGAAACATTTGAAGAGGACATGCACTGATGGGAATAGTTAATTTTTCTGGGGTCTTTGTAGTCTGGTTTCGAAGTGCAATCTTAAGGGGAAGTGCAATCTTAAGTGGTGCTGAAAGCACTGCAGTAAGAGATAAAGTACATGATGCATTAGAGTCTAATGGCACCCAGTGCATGGTGCACAGTCTCCAGATAGGAGCAACTTTTAAGGCTAGATCAACCCTGGATAACACCCGCATAAATACCTTTTCTGACAGTGGTGCGTCAATGCAGACCCCGTCTTCCTTCCTGCCCTCCTGCCACTGAAAAAGCACATTTTAAATCCCCAAACCATATCCCTAGTGCTGGTAAGTGACTGTCCCTGGCTTTAGTCACTCAAATACAAATGGAAACCCTTGAAACACTTTCTCCACTCATTGGTAATCTAAACATAATTCAAACTACTAATCTAAAAACCTTTTATGCACCCTCTAAATTCTTCTGTTAGCTTGAGTAGTCAATATTGTTTAAATTTTTTGTTGTGTTTTAGTTTTAACACAGCTTGTCATGTCTCCCATGAAGTTCTGAGAAAAATACAAAGGTGAGCAAGTTACAAAACAGTGTTTCTTTGAAACAGCTTGCAGGGCAGGAGTTCAATCCTACTTTAATAACCATTTTTGCTGGACATGTGTTACTATAATTTGTAAGGAGACGAGGAAAACAAAACCATATCAGCTTTTTCTGCTGTAACTCCTGCTGCGATACCACTGCTCTTTTCAGTAGTATAGGGATTAAGTCTGTGCCTATTGCAATGTTCCTAAACCATCCTCTGGTTATGCCTGCATACAAACTGTTAACCAGGGCAAATGATCCTGGGATCTTTACAAGTAGATTAGCATAGTTTGGCATAGTGCTTCCAAAGGCATTATTTTCCTGGGTTGTTTCTGCACTTGTCTGTGGGTGTTTGGACACACAGCCAGAATTATTTCTTTCAATACTCCTTAAGATTATTTCCCAGCCAATTACTTCATCTGCAAAAGATTGTATCTGCTGCTGAGGTGTGGGAGCCTGCAGAAAGCTCTCAGTATTCATATGACATTTTCTCCTACACATGCATTATAAAATGGGTGAGTTCCAGAGAGAGCTAAAATCACACCTGGTTTCCAATCCACTGAGCCAAGTGGGTAAACTGCAGCAAAATTCCAGTTCCTTCAAACCCTGCTCAGAAATGGTTTTGCTTTGTTTAGGAATAGTACGACCAAACATGCAGACCTTATGTCAATGGCTGGGTGTGGACAAGTTTCTCCCCACTTTACTTACACACATGGTACAGCACAGGCATAGCTCTGCATCATGTCACATGGCAGGCTTTCTGCACAGGGCTGCAAGTTCCCACCTGAATCTCACCCTCAGGAGAGGAATTGGAGAGAACCTGCAGTGGTGTGCTGGGCACAAGCTCCAGCCCTGCACCAGGACGAGAAGTCCACATTTCCAAGCCTTGTTAGCCCCCCTTATCATCACTGTGCAAGGGCTAAAATTCAGATAACAGCTTTTGCTGCTTGTGCCTTACAAACATACCCAGATAATTACTGCAACCAGGGACAAGGACAAAGAAAACACTGCACAAGTTTTAAAATAATGCCTGTGTCAAAATGCTAATATACTGCAAAGTCTCTCATGTCCTGTAAGGAATAACTTAACATTCTTATTTCATATCTGAATGGTATAGGAATCAATGAAGCTTATACTAAGGACAGAAGTGCAACATCTTTTTTAAATGAAGTGAGATTGTTTTTGTCTTCCTGAAGTTTCATTAAAGTAACCAGAGTAACAGCTGCCGGTTTTCTGAAAAAAGCAGTGGACAATTATTTTCTTCACCACTGTTGCTTTCTTATCTGTAGAATCCAAACTCCTAATACTGAAAAACTGACCTGGAAATTTCAAATGAATGGAGTCTCACCAAATACTTTTATATGCCCTGCTTTCTACTTGTGTCTGACAAAGAACAATTAGAATAACCTTTCCCAGAAGTCTATTGATTCTAGACTCAGGAAGTATAAAGATGCAAAAACTAAAGACAGAACTTAGAAAACTATTTTTGAATCTCAAGAGATTTACATTCATTATTCATTCTAATTTTGAGTTAAAGTGGAACATAGATGAAAAAGTTGAACCTTTTATCCAGTTTACTAATCACCTCTGAAGCAGTCAAAGTATGGGTAATTAAAAATAGTCCTCTAAACTTGTTGTAGAAATTATTTTGCTAAATACTGTTTTAACGGCTTTCAGATTTCATCTAAACATATTCATAGTGCAATAGTACATCATAACTGAATTGGCAAAAGTGAATCAAGTTTGTTTTCATTCAGCAAGCCTGATGTTGTTGTATATTAAACTGATAAGGGATATAACTTGTTAAATTATCTTTTTTCCCCTCATTTCTCCTGGGCTGAATGTTGCAAATGATGTTGCAACATATTGCATCCAAGTCCCACAACATAATCTCTTAAAATCAAATAGTACTTACGTGGTTGTTTGGAAAATCCGACCAGTGAAAGCTATTATATGCAGTATTTTTTTGTATGATTCCTACTTACAAATGCACACAAAGAATATACATATACATTTATATGTGTATGTAAATATATGTTTATACCCATAAATATTATATATCCATATATAGATATTTTCATGCATTCACTATTTTAAACAGAATAAGAAGGCAGCAGCTGGGTAAGATAAACATAAACATGTAGATGTTGCTGCTTTCCCTGTCACTACTTCTGCTTGCTCTCTGTTTATGAAACCAGGACTCAATTATCCTATTTTACTCCCCATAAAAATGAATTTTTATGTTATTATTTGTTCCATCTAAGACATTAATCCAGACTTCTTGCCTTAACAGTTTTCAGATTTCAAAAATCCTAGTCAGGTATTTCTTTTAAATTACATATAGATCATGTCTTTCCTTCTCCTGTTATTCTTATTTAAAGAATCCCACCCAAAATTTGCAGCTGTGGTAAACATCCCACTTTCCTACCCAAGTGTGTTTTTTTTACAAAAAGCAGATGAATCAGGAGGAATAGATGGCTGCAGATGTGAGAATAGCCAGTTAAGATCAGCCTGCTAATTTCGTTTACACTTCTTCAATTTTCCTAAATGCTAGTCATATTTTTAGCCACAAATTACACCAATATGTGGCTAAGAATCAACTCACCATGACTGCTCTAGAGTTTCTTCAATACACGTCTATCCTGAACTACAAAATTTCTCTACTTTAAGAATCATAGACACATCTTTCCATGGACAATGGACAATCTGCCACCCTCTTTCAATATCCAAGACTCTACCATAAGATACAGAAGAGAAGTATAAGAAAATGTAGAAAGCATGACCAATGGTTAGAAGTACATAAAAAATTCTTTCTTTCTAAAACAACTGCCACACCGCAAGTAGCAGTATCTTAGGACACAAAATGGATACAAAACAATATTGACAAAAAGAGAAGCATTTAATCATTGCGTAAGTTTGAAACACTATGAGATGCCAATGAATATATGTGAAACTATTACTGAATACAATGCACCAGTGCCATCTGCTAGATGTCAATGAAACCGTCAGAAAAAGAAAGCTAATACTTCTGAGTGCTCATTTGCCAGCTGTCTCAAAGCAGATAAGCCTATCACTCTCTTCCAGAGAGCACTGAAACAGATAAGTATAAATGGAGTCCTCTCTGGAGCACTGAATTGCAATTCCCACCCAAACAGTGCAGGACTGATGGGTGCTATCAGACTTCTGGCCAGCTCTGTGGCTCTCTTCTTTCTAACATCAATAGGTCTGAGAAGACACAGTGAGAGCTTGTTTTATAGACCATATTGCTCTGTGCTCTGCAATGTCAATAGCTGCTGGTTATCCACCTGACCGAGCAAACTACAGGGATGGTCTTCCCAAAAGTGCTATCGGCCAGTTGCACTCTTCCTCCTCAGAGAATTACTGGCATCATTATGATTGTGTCAGAGAGACAGAAATGAGAATATGAAGATATGTAAAAATAATCTTCGTATTGCTTGCAATGATCTCTAGTAATCAATTACAGATTGAGTGTGGTTTTGTATACTGAGTGTTCAGGATATGCCCAAGACAATTGCCTTAGGAATGTCTGGCCCAAATAGGCATGATTATAGACTTCTGTAGTTTTCTGCAAATGAATAAACCATTACAAGAATCATGTGTGCGCATCTGAGAAATAATATACAAGATAAAAGTTAACACGGCAAGAAACAAATGTTAAAAGCTGTAAACATTTTTTTGTGGAATGGATTAAAAAAGATTATTTTAAGTCAATAACTTTTTCCAACAAATTTTATTTAACACTTATTAGAACTGGCAAATTTAAAGTGCTGGATTTCAGCTTTAGAATGTTTTCTGCTTCTTGAAAAGAAATCATTTAGGGATGGGATGAGATAGGCTGGGATGGGTTGGGATGGGAAGAGATGGTGCAAAAAAAGAAGCACTGGCTGTAAAATAATGTTGCATTTTTCAGCAAATAGATCACAAGCATAAAAAAAAACTTTACAAATTAAATATAGATGTGAAATTGTTGCTTTGACATGAAACAGCTATCTATGCATCTTTAAAAGGAAAGATTTACTCTAAAAAGCCAGTGAAAATGTTTCTGTTGGTATTCAAGATAAAAATCTGTGCTTGACAGTTTATATTTCTGAATTCAGCATCTGAAGGACATAAATCATAGAGAAGCAAGGAAGCTACAAAAAGGAGAGAGTTCTTCCATGGTGGTTCAGTTATTTTTTTTTTCCTCACACTTTGTACTGTTGGGACTGAAACAAACAGTAAAACTTCTTGGTTTAACTTCGTCATTTCAGTTAAATTCTTATTCCCTGTCATCTCTATTGTGGATTCTACAGAGAGGAAAAAATACAAAGAGTTCATTTATAATTAAACTTGATTCTATATCTCAGCAGCAAGATAGAGCATGATAGAAGGCAGACAATGTATGTGGTAAGTAATTTTAATTAGGATAGTTGGGAAAAAAATATCATCACTGAATCAATTTTCTTATATCCTATCTAGAGAGTGAAGCAGATTAGAGACTTTTAAATTAAATTTGTTAGGTAGATGATAGAATCTGTGTTACAATCAGTTATGAATACAGGTAGGAACTATAGGAAAATGTGTAATTTTAAAATTGGCTTTACACTTTAAGTGAGTTTTGCAACCAAATTAGGGAAGGAAAATGAGGAAAAAATCCTTCTTTAATTATAGATTTTTTTCTGTTTACTGTATGCATGGATTTAGCATATTTAACATCACTTCTGTTATCTTCTTTACAGTGTTCTTTCATTTCTACTCTTTCTTGTCATAATACATATTATTATGTCTAATTATACAGTATTTTCACAAAGCATAAACTCAAATAAAGTTCCTTGCTTGCATGATGACTGTATGACATCTTGCTATAGCAGCATTTACTGGCCATTTAAGTGAAGAGATGGCTGTAAGATGAGCCTGGATACTACAGGAACTTCAGATACAGGTAATACACCTAAAAATCATTACAAATTTATTTACCTGTTCTGGAAAAAGACTTTTTTTTCTCCTCTGAGAAATAGCTCAGAAGATATTCTTGCGAGAAAGTTAGTCCAGACAAAATGTCGTTGTGTCTATTACCCTTAAACTAATGCACAGAATTCCTGCTAGCTCATGTTTGCTTTTACCTAAGATGGTTACTACGTTAGTAGTCAGACAGCAAACATATTGTTTGCGAGGCTTTTGCTGGACTGTGGACTTGCTTTCATATATCACAAAATCTGAAAAGACAAAGAGAGAGACACTGTGCTGGGTCTTTCCAAATCGTCCCACTTTGGAGAGAACTTGCTTCCTGTAGGAGCCTCTTCCAGCTGTTTGCATTGTGGAGGATATGCCTTGAAAAGGAAATGCACCACTCCTGCCAACCTCAAACATGGAAAAAATCTTGAGGAAGCTTCCAAAAATTAATGAGTAGCAGCAAAAAAACAATGAAGTTACAAAAAGATTGAATTTAAAATTCATTCGTATTTAGCTCTGAGTATCTCATGCACATTTGCAGTCTCACTTTTTCATGCTTTCCCTCCCTAACCTGGGGTTTAGAAATTTTTTCTCAATAAACCAAGACCAAAATTATTGTGCAATCATATGACTACAATTGTTGGGACAGAGTAAGGAAAACAGCAGCGAGCCTTGCAATAAAATCAGGAAAGCTGGCAGACCTGATACAGCCACTATATTTTCTACTCAAATGTCCGCAGAGCTGGCAATGATACAGAATAAACCCACTGCCCATTGCCTGTCCTCCTGAACAACTTAGATCCCTACCCTCACTACTGATTCCAGATGGAGGTTGCTGCAGCAAATAACTTTCCAGCACTTTTGAAATTCAGTTCAATTGCCTCAAGTTTTCAAAATCTTGTCTCTAGGTTCAGTGAATGACGGATGGTGCAGTCTGCCACAGCCATTAAGTCTCCATTCACTCCTTTCAATGCTTTAAGAAATTATAATACTTGTTAGCAACCTTACATATATACAAATGTACAGAAATGATGCAGAATGAATTCAAAACACACAGAAAATGTAAGACTCGACACATTTTTATGGCAGATTTAAAAGGAGTCAGAAGAAGCTGACATCCGATTCCTGCTTAGCCATCTATAAGTTAACGAAAGTAACAAAGCCAAAAACCAAACATACACAAATGCATGCACACACACAAATGTGAACTCTGAGATGACTCATCCCTTGGTGAAACTTCATCTCCCTGCATTTATTTCCCTTTCATCCTTCCCACAGCCCTTCCGGAATCATATATTTAAGTGGAAAGGGGCTGAAGTGGGACCCAGGGCACTGGCAGGTGCTGCAATGTCTCTACTCTAGATTATAAATGTACTTGCACAGATGCTGATCTTTGCTAATGAAAGCTGCCGCCACAATCGCATAGAAAAATTTGAAACAAGGCCAGAAAAAACAGATTCCAACCCAAAACGTAGGGCCATCATTTTTTTTTAAACCCTAAGAAGCTGGAAGGCTATGACTCCTGATTTGTAACCATATGCTCGGAGGTTATGGTGCGTGTTTTGTACAGTGAAGACCAAGTATGACCACAGAAAAAGGCATCCACTTTTTACAGCAGAATGTCCAAAAACTTCATAGGGTAGGAAGATATTCTTATGGGCAATACCTGGCATGAAGGTGCACATCCAGAATCTGTGTTCCTTCAACTAGTAGAGATGTGCAGCCAGTCATTTCCCTACCTTCTTCACTCTCTTAGCTGCATCAAAAAGAAATGCACATTCCCTTGGCTTTCAAAGATACTGAAATTAAATAAGTTACCAAAGTTAAATAAGCAATTCCCAAGTGAAATGAATAAAGTAGTACCACAACTGAAGAGAAGTCTCATTTTGTGGTTGTCTCCAGTAGAATAAGCCACACAGGAACAGTATGACCTGTTTTTCTTTTCTTTTTTGATATACTTTTAAATGAAGGGTCAATTTGAAAGAGTGAGCAGAAAAAAAGTCCACATAGCTACCAAGAGTCAGCAATTCACAGCCATTTAAAGCAGTATAATAATACCATGGGACAGGGCAGGTTTGAAATCATTAAGGAGACCGAATCTTGAGAGAGGAAATTGTAGCAAGATTGCATTATTTATAGAGTTAAACTATTCACTGGACTGAATCCAAAGTAGTCGTTATTAAGCAGTGAAACTTTGCCTGCTATGAACAAACCATTCTGTTCTGTCTCATATGAATATTACAACAGCTGGTTTTAGTAAAACTTCTGGTAATGAGTTTTGGACCTATGTAATTCTGCTTCTGATCAACTTTGTAATTTTAACATTACAACCATTTTTGAAAGAAATTTACAAATGATCACATACAAAAAATCCCCCCAGCTATAATTACAGCAATTTCAAAGGAAAGAAAGAATTTGAAGTCTGATCTGCAAACTGTCTACTTTGCATTTCAGTGTCTCTTATCAGCATGTTTTATAGCTCGAAAATGCTCCTGAAAACCGCTCTAAAAATTTCATTTCCTGATTTGGTGGCCAATCCTGTAAAAATGATGTAACATGTAGATGGACATCAAAATCTTGTGGATTATCCTGTGGGAGCATGGCTTTACCAATCATTCCCATAAAGATTTTCCTTTTCAATAATCCATGAAGAAATCTGCAAATGCTTTCACTCTAGGCACTGAGAGATTTAAAAAACATTGCTGTAACATTTCATTTAGGTTAGATAAAATAATTTGCTGGAGACAATGTCTGCACTGCACCAGAGACTTCAGAATACAACACAGAAAAAGTAGTTGGGAAGGCATGGGAAGAAAGGGGTGGAGAATGACAGAAAAGTAAGTAGCAAAATAGAGGGGTTTTTTGCTTGAGTTCTCATCAAATGTCTTTTATCTATAAGAGAAAATGCAATATTCTTGCCCATGGTTTTTTTTTTTTTTCTGTGAACACATTAGGACATAAAATGAGGATTGAGGGGGGTGAAGGTGCAATATTTAGTTTCATCAATGCTGAAAAATAGGATACTGTGATGCAGAAATGGGAAACTCATCTGAACAGGCTTACAAAGCAAAAAAAAAAAAAGGACAGATATTATTATATCCTATTATATTATATCACATCAGTAAGCAGCATTCAGAACAGGTTCAGGACCTGACGGACCTCTATTTGACCTTCCCCAAACCTTGTGGAGGTCTCACACCATGTCTGCAAGGAAAATTTTACAGATCCCCAACAGGATCCTTCAGAAATCAGAGGGGAGATTTCCCAGTAGGAAGCATCAAGCTGTAACCATGCTACCATGCTAATGATGCTACAGCTGGCAACAGCACACATTATTTCTGAAGAAGGAGAGTTCTAAGAAATCATTATCCTATGAAGGGCTGATTTCCCAGTCACACAATGCACAATGGAAAGAAAATGGAAGAAAAGTGTTTCATGATTTGGTATTAACTAAACTGCAGTAGAGGGGGTTGAATTTTATGAATGAAAGCAAAGGGGCCATTCCCATTCAGCACCAACACTCCAGTCCTCCTCTTTGAGAGGACTCCTGAAGATAAAGAAACTCACTCCCTACAAATAAATAAATAACTGGGAAAGATGACAAATCAAGCATCTATTGAGCTGCAGACATCTCCAAAGCAAGAACCCTGGAAGCTGTCTTCTTGTCGATGTGTATATGTTTATCATTTTGAACATATTTGCTATAGATATAGGTCAGCAAAAGGAAAGAATAAAGTGACATTATCAAATGTCCAGTCCAGTTGATAACTCACTTTCCTTAAAAATAACCTGATGGATTAGATCAGCTATTAATTAAAATGACAGATTTACAAGTGCTCTGAACCTTGCAGCAGCAAGAATATTGTCCACAAACGACATACCAACAGATAAGAACTTTGATTATAGGATGTCTGAGTGGAGAGGAAAGAAAACACATTCTTCTGAGTTGCTATTCTCTATTCTTGATGTCTAAAGGCATTTTGAGGAAAAACAATAATCTAATGGCATTTTTCTACAGAAAATCAGTTTCTGAGCAAGCCCTTTAAATAGACGCTTCCTAAGGACCAGTCACACACACAAAGGGAAATTGAGTGACCTGTATCTCAGGTGATTATTCCCCTCCACTGGATATAATTAATATAATGACTCAATAATCATCAAGGCAGCACAAATGAGAGACGAGTGAGGAGCATACCAACTTCTTCAGAGCATGATGCTAAGATTGCTGTCAGTTTAAGCAGCTTTCTGCATAGCACCAGAAATTAGTCTTTTCTCAAACAGATCCTTGAGGACTGCTTTTCACAGGGAGAGGGAAGGAAAGGAAGAAAGTGATAGCCCTGAGCAAATTATTTGGATTTTAATCACTTGTCAGTTCACATTCATCTACTAGAAATATTTTCTGAGTATTATTTATTTTTCAGGAGAAATGGGACACCATAGAATAACTTTTCTTAACGTTTGACATATACAAGTGTAATGTTCAGTCCATACCAGGAAATGTCTTGTTCATATAACACATATTTCCCAGAGGGCATTATAAAAAGCTTTTCTAGCATAATTAGAATAATTGAATAAAAAGAATAAGGATCTGGTTTCACATACATAGTCTGCTGGTTAAAAGTGGAAGCTGGAATATGTTTTTCGGAGAGCATGGAATTATTTCCCAAGGAGAATACTCCACAGCAGAAAGTACCAGAAAAACCACATGAAAAAAAACCACACTGGGAAACTCAAGTGTTTTCAGATGAATGTATCAGTTGTTCTTTCACGTACTTTTTGCTTAACTGGAATGACTACTAAAATTCTTTTTAATCACTGTTCAGATGAGATAATTATTGGAAAAGAGACTCAACCTAAAACAACCTAACTAATGTTACTGCAAGGAGACCAAAGTACAAGACTGAGAAAAATGAAACGTATCTGTTTCTGCTGGACTGTTACATTTTAATATTTTTTGGTTTATTTACTTGATATAGAATCTGAATCACAACATGATTCTCTATGTAAAGAACTCCTCATCTATACTTCAAGGGCAGGCACAGCTGCATCAAAAGCACCTCTATCAGCATGCTGTGCAAAATGCCAGCTCAACCCTGGGCTTTGGGATGCACCGATTCACCAGAAGTCATCGCATTGGAGGTTAGGTATCATCACAGGACAGGATCAAGAAAAGCAGAGCTACCATTGGCCTATGCCAATGGTTACGCATGCCAGAAGTAAACAACTCACAACAGCATAAGAAGAAGAAGGTTATAAAATAAAAACACTCCATGTAAGCAAAACCATTTGAAGTTGTTTCCTGGCATGAAAAACAGTATCCTCAGAAGATATAATGCCTTCCATTCCTGCCAGACATCTGCGATGAGGTTACAAGACAGCCAGATCAGGGAGGCAGGTTTGCATTGATCTTCTCTCTCAGTGACTTCCCCAAAGAAAATTAATAGACTTTTAAATGTAAAATGCAACTAAAGAACTTGGGGGGGCGGGGGGAGGCATCGACGACAGACACCAAAGCCCAAGAAATATTGAAACACAACTTTCCCCTGCCTTTGTATCTTTTTAGTCCTGTCTTAGCTCCCAGGCTTAGAATCAGTGATTATCTTAGTTGCAGCAACCTCCACTCCTTTTGTCACTAAGAAACTTTATGAACTCCAAGATGTGGCTGTCTATTCCCTGCTCCTCCCAGGAGTCCTCTCTGGACTTCTCTGCCTGACACCACTGTTGAGGAGTCTTGAGAATTTTCTCTTCCCTGAAAAAACAATTCTTCCCACCCTCCATCTGATCCAATTGGTTTACAAGGAATACAATAGGATTGTCAATAAGAGTGAAAAATCCAATACTGTTCACCCAACAGCTTCAGTGTTTCTTCTCTTGGCATATGGGCCAAGCTTTGCTTGAAGTATTCTTCTTCCAGGGCCCAATCCTCTGCTTCTGTGTTACAAAGCATGGAAAACAAGAAGAGAGCAAGATTTGCTGGGTCACGACTCTACTGCCACATTTGCTCTGACTGCAGAGGCATGGTTTGCAAACCACTGGCCAGACCAGAAGACAGAAGGACAGATATACCCAGTTCTGTGTGCAGTTTATGTGGTTTAAGACACAGATACCTTTTCAACAGTTACAGCACTGGCTATATTTTGGCTCCATTGTTCTTTCCAGGAACTGCTGCTATATATGTGCAGGATTGCATTAAACTTCAAGCTTGGGGTTTTAATTTCTTCATGTTCCTTTTTTTTTTAAAGAAACATTTAGAAGTTAATGAATTAATTTGCAGTTAACTTTGACCAAAGCCCTCAACAGTTATTTACATGTTGAAATGTCTCAGTAATGAAAGCAAATCAAGAGGTAACCTAGGTCTGTTAAGTACCTTACTTTTAAGCACATCTTTCTCTACTACAGCTGTGTCCACATATGTCTGGCTGTGTTTTGGCATAAGCTAATCTCCATGTTCCCACACAGCTCAGTGCTCTTTTAGAACAGCTGCATGGCATTTGGGGGGAAAAATCACATGATGCAAAGTATTCCAGTGAACAGTATGCACTCTGTAATTATTCTGCAGCCCACTGTGCAAGGTCTAATTGGATTCTAGGACTTAAAAAGGGATAAAGGAAACAATTCTCTCACTTAAATCTTCCAGTATCCCCTAAGTCATCTGCTTCAACAATGCAGTCCAGGTTTTAGATAGCAGTAAAGCAACATGTGGAAGATGGTATAGATGTTACAATCTTGTCATTTATTACCACCAGCAGTTTTATAGGTCTTAGGAGCCATGAGTCCAGCTGACTGCAGATGAGTTGGGAGACTTCAAAAGTGAGACAGAAGAGGAAGACCAAGCAAAATCCACATAACTTGTTTTCAGAGCAGCATTGTTCAGGGGAACACCACATCTGGTTTCAGCTTGGACACAATAACAACGCAGACCTGGCATGACCTGCAGGGAATGCTGTGATGACAAAGTCATTTTTCTAGAAACCAGTGCAAACTCACTCTGAGCAACAGAAGCTGAAGACAAACATCAGCAGTTTCGTTAGCACAGTGAAGAAAGTGGCCATTACAATTTGGAAGTTCACTATTGCAGCCTTGACTAATTGACAGCTAGCCAGTTTAGTGTACTAGAACAACCTTCAAGCTATTCTCCTGGAGGCAGGCAGCACTTAGTGATACTAAGCTGTATTAGAAGTGCTATTCAGACTGTCTGCTTCAGGTATACAGTAAAGGAGTTCAGAATTGCTTCCCTTCTTTTTCAGAGACTTACCTCTCTCTGTGAACTGTATAGGGAACTCAGTCTCTGAACTTTGATTATCTGAATTACATTTAAACAAAATATCTGATGCATCTAGCACCTAATCTTTCTCTTGCACCAAGTCACAAATCCTACAGGGTGTTTCTGGCTGTTTTAAGGCCCATTTGACAGCTGTGTAAAGTTCCTGAACAGTAAACATAACTAATAGTTCCTGAATAGTAAGCGTAATGAATAATGACAGGACTGCTTGATGGCAATGGAAGAGCATTTTGCTCCCACATCCACAGTATTCAGTAAGGATGGTGGAGGTACTTCTGTCATTCCAAGAGGCTTAACATACTCTGCATTTTCCTAGATGACAGATAAGGCAAGTTTATCCAAAACCTAACTAAACTAGCCAAAAATTGACCTGTGGGTTCAAAAGGGAATGTGGGGCTCCCACTAGAAAAAGCCAGTATCTGCTTTTTGAAGCATAGGTTCCACTTTGCACAAACTCTTTATGAGTGAGTGAAAAAGCTTCTCCAACAGCTAGGAAAGAAAGAAGCTTTATAGACATACCAGTCACCTTAAAATTATGCATCTGAAAATCTCCCAAACTGATGAGAAGGTGTTCTCACACCTTAAATACTGTCTGTAAGAAGACAGAAAACATTTTGCAAAGAAGGAAATTAACTGTATTTGTGTAAATATTTATTAGTCATTGCTGATTTGGGCTCTGTGTGTGGATGAGCTGAACCTCAGATTCAACACCACAGGACAGACTTAAAACACATGAAACTGAAGAAGGCCAACAAGCTGAGTACACATATGTACTTAGTACATGACAGTGACATACCCAAGTCACTGTGTTCACAAACAATGTATTGAGAAAGCCTTAGGAGACTCTTCCTGTTCCAGAGGAGGCATTTTACAGCAGCATCAGCTAACCATTCAGGAGAGGGGAAAAAAGGGACAGCTGGTATTATATCTCCTCATATGCTGTGGAGAACACATAAATAGGGTCTCAGGTTTCACAAGCAGAGTTGCTGTGTTCCATGTCAGTTCAAACTACCATCACTCTCCTGAAAGCTCTCTGGCTTTTCCAGGAACCCTTCTTCCATCCCTTCTTCTGCTTTCTGAGCACACTGACAAAATGCTCTAATAAAAGTTTGCTCTTTTGCTTAATGACAAAATTAAGCTGCCACCCAGAGCTTATAAATTAGAGAGAAAACAAGTTTAATCTCACAAGACGTTATTTTGCCTTTTCCTCTTTCCCCCACTCTATCATCAGGAGAAATCTGAGATGTTGTGAAGCATCATGAAAATCGAGAAACAGTCCCCTCATCAGAGAAGAGTCCATTGTTAAAGGATGTACCTGGTGTAAAAGATACCACCTTGGGCCACTCTGCTCTGGGTACAAGGCAAGTGCTCTGGACTGTTGGCTCTTTCAGGATACGGGAAGATCTCTCAGCATTCTTTTAACCTAAGAAATCACAATTCTTCCAATGGAACAAAGTTTCCAAATATATAAAAATCAGCTGTTTTGCTGTTACACCTGCATGCCCAAGGGTCATGAGTACTTGGACAGTAAGAAATATTATGTAGCTGTTAATCAGAAGAAACAGCTATGCCACAAGTTGCTTTACCCTCACTCTGTCTGACCACACCCAATAGGAAAATGAGAATAGTAGACAAAAAGGGAAGCAGACAAGAGGTAGTGGACATCTTGCCTTATCTTTTTTTTCATAGGACTCTTGTTTATTAAACAAAATTAATGGTTATTATTACTTTTCAAGATGCAGAGAGTTTTATTTACAATCTCAAGGCAAACTGCCAAAATTAAGCATACAGTACAACTCAGAGCTCAAAACATCGATCAAACTGTGTACCAAAGTACTTTTCCTCCCTTGCTTTCTTGTCTGTTGTAAAAGCAGTTCTAGAAATCAAGAAACAATGCCATTCATTGCATTTAATACTGATGGTTACCTCCATCTTGGGGTAAGCAGCCAGCCAAACAGAGAAAATCAAGCCTTCCAACAAGAAGAGGAATGAGCACCATACTTGGTCAGCTACATAGTTGATTTTCTAGTTTTAATAAGCAAACATTAAGCATTTGGCACTGGTAAGAAACTATGCACATAAAGAGGCATATAGATGAACACACCAGAAACAGAAGTGTTTGGCCATCATGTGGAACTAGCTTATTAAATGCACCTACTGGATTTTATTGCAGTTTCTCCTACATCTTCCAGCAAGACTGCTCCACAGCAGTCTCTACCTGGATTTCTAGAACCTAGAAAACACAGGTCTCTCCTTCGAGGTGTAATGTGCCAGACAAGAGTCTGATGTCCGGTAGATCTGTGCCTTCCCAGAAGGCAGGCACTGGCAGAGGAAGGCAAGTTAATTGATTCAAGGTCCTGCCCCCATCGGTGCAAAACTCTGTGACAGAACTGGGTGGCAACATCTCTTGCAGAGCTACAGGCACCTTCTCTCAGTACATACAGCAGGACCACTACTTGTAGTTACCCAATTACAACTCAACTGAAGAGCTTTGGTTTTGCTCTAACTCACATTCTGCCACCATTTGCTATGACAGTTGTTCATAGGTCTTGACCGCTGTGCAGGAAGGACTACCTTCCCACAGGGAAAAAAAATCCAAGACATGCCATATGACTAGACTCACAAACAGCACTGAATGGAGCTAAAAACTAGCATACCCAGCATGTGCTACAAAGAGAGATACAAAATGGTTTGTGAGTAGTTGAGAGCTTTTGAATAAGTATGCAGACAAGGTGATCCTAGGATAGTAGGTGCATAAGGAAGATTGGCAGCTTGATACAAATGAGGAGCTGTGCTGTGTGGAGTGACAGGGAGAATGTCAAAGGCTCTCTAGTCCGGTGAGCTGCAGAACTTTGTGTATCCACAGTAATATCATTCTAAAAGCTTGTTCTGGAATACGTTCAAGTAAAACAAGACCTATGAACTGGCTATCATTTCTGCAGTAAGAAAGATGAGGATTTTGAGTTAACATGGGAAAAAAATAAGACAAGAAACTAAGAGATTGCCGTGACTAATCAGAGAAAGTATGTAACATATATGGTCTACATAAAATACATGGAAAAGCGTAACACCTTAGTAAGGAATTATTCTTGCAAGTTAGTCACTTAATCTAAATGATAAGCATATTTTAAAAACTTCCCATGACTCATTCTTAAAGTGCATTCCAAAGTTTTTAGACATTTTAGAAACCTCATTCAGAAGTTTAGACATTAAGTAGCAAAATGTGGAAGTTTCCAGAGCTCCAGAGTCTAAGTACCAGTTTTTTCCCTAACAAATAAAAGTATCTTACAGGAGTGGCCTCCAAGGTAAGCAAAGTGATGATAGTTTGTCTTTTTAGTCAAGTTTTGAGTTTCAAGTTTGAATGAAGTGAAGGAGTTTATTATTCTTATTATTTTTTATTATTGTTGACTTTTTTAAAAAATTAGCAGAATGGTAAAGACATGGTGAACTTTAAAGTGGTTTCCTCCCAAATCAAGATGATCCTAACACTTGAGAGGAAAAAATTTGTGCATAGGACACCAAACATACTACAAGGAGCAAGTCTGAATGTGTTCCAAGAAATCCTTTGGCTTCAATACATGGAAACACCAGCACCAGGGTTTAGGGATAAAAGGATAGATCTCTCTACTATAAAGGTAATTCCTTTTTATTTCTAGAAAAAAAGTCTTACAAAACCAGGAAAAGCAATTTTCCTTTGAATCTTCCAACATGGAAATAGAAAATCAGAGCAGAAGAACTTCTATCATCAAATCCTTCTCAGAGAAAGCATTTGGACTACTGTCAAGTTCTTACCTACACCACAGTAGGAGGACAGAAAATGCATGTGTCTTTGTTTTATGCTCCTTTTCTTTGCTTAAAAGGGTTTTGATTAGTTATCATAAGGAGTAAGTGCTAGGTCTCATTTCCTGGGGAAAAGTATGCCCTTTGTCCCATGTGGGCAGAGACTAACAGCTGCAATTTACCTATTCATTTCTGCAAGTGACATCATTCTAAAAGGGTTGGTTCTCCCAATACAGAAAGCCACAAGTGACTGATAGTTTGGGGCAATAGTCTACTTATCTCATAGCCAGACACACCTCCGATCAAAGCTTTATTTTGTATGAAAAAGAAAATAAAGGATTCTGAAAAGGAGTAATTTTCCCTCTAATTTCATTGTGTATGCATTGGCATTTTTAAAGCTTCTTTGCTGTGGTTTCATGATTACTATTTGCCTGCACCATCATCTTGTATTTACTACCAAGTGAAAACAGTTTACTTCATAAACCACAAAAGCCCCTTTATATCCCTTTCAGTGTAGCATTAATAATGTAATCTGATGCCCTGAGCATTATCCTCAATAGTTTATCAACAACACATTAACCACTTAGTCTCAGAACTTTCTGCACAGTGTTGCTATCTTATATACCATCAGTTTCTATCTCTATCACATCTATTTTGACTGAGAAAGAGAAGCACCACCATCTTGCCACTAACTGGTGGTCATTAACTGTGGTGTCATCTTGGAGACACGTGGATACAATTTTTGAGACATCATAGACACTTCTTCCCACACAGCATCTGAAAATGCAATTTTGCACACAGGTAAGGCTGTAATTCTTCAGTAGACTCACATTCGGAGTTCTTACTGCTACATCTTTTTTCCAACTTTGCAAAATCCATTGGTCACAGAATCACAGAATGGTTTAGGTTGGAAGGCACCTCTGGAGGGTGCCTTGTCCACACCCCCCACCCTGTTCAAGCAGGGCCAATTGCCTCACTTGTATTCATCAAGAAGTGTATGAATAACAAATAAGAAAACCCCACCCTTTGTAACAACTCACCAGTTTTTGAACCAATCTGACAAAGAAGGGAAATCGGCAGCTGGCAACACACATTCTGGCTTTCCTTACTGCATGCTACCAGGGGCTGTTTATTCTCCCCACCTACCATACTCCATCCTAAATCAACAAACCTCCAACTGCCTAAACCATGACTCCAGCATCTTTCATCTTCATTTTACTCAAACGGGTCCTTATGCTTTCTTCCAGCTTGCTCCTCATAGTTTTCATCCCACTAATGTAGTTAGTTACTTTATTGTTATCCTCAAATTCATCCATACCGTTCTTCTTTGCTGTAGCAAGTCCAGAAGAGCTGGCAAAAACAGATCATCCAGAGTATAGCTTTGGCTTAAACTTCAGGTTTGTATACCCCATGGTTTATCACTTTGCTTCAGCAGTTCATATCTTGAATATACCTTACTTGCACATGAGATCTCAAGAGGAAGCAAGCTAAGTATTTCATTTGATTATAAGCTGACCGTTAGCAGAGCTTGACCAGCCTGACCACTATGCATGCAACTTGTGTTTGACAAAAATGTTTGTGAATATTTGCTTATGTTCAAAGGTGATTCAAATACTTGAAACTACAGCTTCTTTAAAATATATATTGGAGCAGGTTCAAAGCCTAATAGCTAGAAGTCTGTGCATAAAAGAAATTCCACCTACCATAATTTAGAGTTTTCACAGTATCAACCACTTTTAAGATATTCATATCACTGTTTGGACTCAGAAGATAACTTGATGAATTTTCTGAAGACCCTCATACTGGATGATACCAGAAGTTCTAATAAAACCTCCAGATAAATACCCACAATAGGAAACTAATACGTAATTGTTCTTCTTAAAAAGCTAAAAAATAAAACCAGAACAAAAGAATTTGGTTTTCTGAAGCTGACTTTGACATCCAGACAAACAAGCAGTCCAAATGACATTGTCTGGTGGTTAGAAAACTCCAGAAGTCTTTCTTCTTTCTGGACACCCTGACAGTCAATACATAGCATGAACCTACTGCAGCTTCTCCCTCAGTAGGAACATTATTAGAATCTGTGCTGTGCATCTAGATATCCACTTTTAGTGAAATTTGTAAAAATGTAATTAATTTGAAACCCTTAAACCTCTTCAGATTGGTTTGGAACTGATTCAGAGAGGGTTGGGTTCGGTGGTAGAGAAGGACAGCAGGTAGAAGGATTCTTCCTTTAGCTTGGTTGTTTAAAGAAATTCAAATTAAAAAAAAAAATCCAAAAGATGACTCTAAGGGATGTGAGACAACTGAAATCAAGAAAAGTTATGCAAATATTGTTTATGTTCGATCCAAGACACAGAAGTATACCCCATAGCTGTCCTTCATACAAAATGATGAGGAAAAAAATATTTTGGCCAAAGTAAGTGGAAAGTGAGCAGCATGTTCAGATTTTAGTGGTAGTTGAGAGGTAGCAAAGCAATTTTGCAAAACATGGACAGCTAAAGCATGGGGTCTGAGGTTGGGAGATTTTATTGCTGTTGAGATTTACTTTAAATGTTGTGACATCCAACATAGATACTTCTTCCAAAGAGACTGGGCACGTGACAACAGGTGTACCGTGTACAGCTTGTTTCCGAGGACTACAAAGCTGTCCTCGTTTCGACTGGGATAGAGTTAATTTTCTTCCTAGTAGCTGGTATAGTGCTGTGGTTTGGATTTAGGATGAGAATAGTGTTGGTAACACACCGACGTTTTAGTTGTTGCTGAGCAATGCTTACATTAAGTCAAGGACTTTTCAGCTTCTCATACTGCCCTGCCAGCGAGGAGGCTGGAGGTGCACGAGAAGCTGGGAGGGGACACAGCCAGGACAGCTGACCCCAACTGACCAAAGGGATATTCCATACCATATGACATCATGCTGGACAAAAAAATGGGGGGAGTTCACCTGGGGGGGGGCACAGCCACTGTTCAGGAACTGGCTGGGCATCAGTCAGTGGGTGGTGAGCAATTGCATTGTGCATGACTTGTTTTGTATATTCTTTTATCATTATCATTACTTTCTCTTCCTTTTCTGTCCTATTAAATTGTCTTTATCTCAACCCATGAGTTTTACCTTTTTTTCCGATTCTCCCATTCCACTGCGGGGGAGCGAGCGAACGGCTGTGTGGTGTTTAGCTGCCTGCCGGGTTAAACCACCACAAAAGCAAAACCTCAAGATCCTGAAAAATTATAACTGTCAAACTAAGAACAACATTACTAAAGAATCATCAGAAAACAGAGCTATTAGCCTGTCTACTCTAACTGCCACTTCTTTTAAAACCACCCAAAATTCAATCTCTGCTGCAGTTTTAGAATTATAAAGTTTGATTCACCTTATCAACACAGTAATATGCTTCTGGCTCCAGAATTTTCTCCCTATAGAAAGCTGAATTACTATCACTTACTTAATCTACCACACAGAGGATGTATACATCACTGTATCACTTTCTCATTGGTCAACTAGGCCAATATCTCCTTCTGAAATTGTTGCACCATTTGCAGGAGTAGAATTAAAAGACTGAAATACCTAAGTAACTTTCTACCTGGCTCCTTCTGTCTCCTGTTGATTATGCAGTCAAACAACTGATTTAAGTTTGTAGAAATTATATTTAGCTTTTCAGTCAATTCCTTTTCCATAAGGATCAAAGGTGCCCATTCATGCAGTTAATCATGATACCTCCTACAGCATGGACAGAACTTATGAAAAAATGCTCGTTTATGATCTTTAATGCAAAGGGGGGGGGCGGGTTATTGCCAGTTTCTATCGTTTTTATTACCTCACCATTAACATTGGTGGTACTATTAATATAGACATTAATTTCCTCTCAAGCATTAAGCACTTTGATTAAATTTTATTAAGTTTCATCAGTGATTTCAATCAGTTCTGACTAATCTAAGACTACTATTCTGATGCAGTATCAAACTCTATACTGACGATATAAATAAATATTTACACCAAATATATGCATTGTGTATAAATCCTCAGGCATTTTTTTAATTAAACTTTGTTCTTTCAGAAACAACTTGTTATCCCTGCTCACATCAACCAGTCATGTAACCTAGTCCTAGAGAAAAAAAATGCAACATATCATATGAATGTCTTCATGCTCTTTATATAAACACAAATTAAAAAGGGATAATATTGTAGAGACTATTAAGGTAGAAAAAGACAAATTTTCCCTTTTCAGAAAACAATCTCCTTTTCTGCTGCTTGATACTTAGAAGCTGTTTGCTTCACCATTTAAACTGACCTTTCTGAAGGTCTGCAAGACACTTCCTAATGAATAAAGCATTACTAGGCGAAGTCCACAGCTTAGGAACTGAGACACGATAAAGTTTAAATAAAAAGCTGCTGAAAGACCACTAATTTTAAATATTTCAGCTTGCTATCAAATCAGAGATCTTCAGGCCTAGTTTAAAGGCATGTTCATCACAAACAATGTTATCTGAAGCTGTAGATGCTTAACACTCCCCAAAGCAATTTATAAGTTTGTATTTAAGTATAATAGGCTTAAAAGCTTATATGAGAACTAAAAATAGAACTCTTGTGCATTCTTTTTTAATTATTTAACTGCCCAGGCGGGAGGAGGCAGGGTCGTTAAGGGAAAATAGCAGTCATTTAAAGTTGTAAATATAATGTCTTGTTGAGGCTGGGCAGCAACTGAGTGTCTTAAATAGATTCCCATGATACAGTCTTATTGAAAGAACCAGGTATCAGAAATATCACAGGTATCATGGATGGGCACATGAATTTTTATTTATGCACAAAAAGATCACAGCTGCTGAGCATTAACACCACAGATGAGTATTTTCATGACATCACTCTTCTCACAAAGAATGGTCAAGATGTTTAGTGTTTATGTTACTGCACAGAAAGAAACAGATGATTGGTTTTGCATGTTGCCAGAGAATCAAAAACTTCTACAGTGAATAGTTATAATCACATCAATAGCTGTCCCCTATATCATGTTCTCATTTGTATAATGCCAGTGAAGACAATACTGATCAGCAGCAGCAAGAATCTGGTCTTAGAGGCAGAGTCAAATTCTACCACTTCACTTTTTAACACAAGTGAATAACATATCTTGAAAACTGCATGCAAAAGCTGTATCTCTTTAAAAGCTAAGTGATTATGTTTGAAATGGCTGACTTTTAAGTTCAAGGCAAGCAGGCAGATAGACTACACATAACCATAGCAGCTAGATTCATTTTCATACTTCCCCCCTTATCAAGACCACTCTCGATTATCTTTGAAAGGTCATGGCAACTGGGGAAGGTTCCTGAGGACTGGCAGAAAGCAACCGTCACTGCAATCTTCAAGAATGGCAAGCAGCAGGATGTGAGGAGCTATAAGCTGGCCAACCTCATCTCAGTGCCCAGAAATGTGATGAAACAAGTAATCTTGGAAACGACTTCAAAATATGCTAAGGACAAGAAGGCACTAGAGAAGAGACTAGTCAACATAGATTTATGAAAGGTAAATCATGCTTGAGAAAACTGATAGTCTTCTACAATGTGATGAGTAGTTTTGTAGATGAGGGGAGAGCAGTGGATGTTTCTTACCTTGACTTTAGAAAGACCTTTGACACTGTCTCCCGTAACATCTTCATAGATAAACTGGTAAGTGGACAGTGACATGGACTGAAAACCAGCTGAACTGCCAGACTTACAGGGTTGTGACTGGCAACATGAAGTCCAGCAGGAGGCCAGTCACAAGTGGTGCACCCCAGGGATCAGTACTGGGGCCAGTACTGTTTAACCTCTTCATTAATATCTTAGACAATGGGACAGAGTGCATTCTCAGCAAATTTGCAGGTGATACAAAACTGGGAGGCATGCCTGATACATTAGAAGGTTGTGCTGCCATTCAGAGGGTCCTTGACAGGCTGGACAAATAGGCCAACAGGAATCTCATGAAGTTCAAAGTCCTGCACCTTTGGAGATATAACACCATGCACCAGTACAAGCTGGGGGCTGACTGGCTGGAGACCAGCTTTGCAGAAAAGGACCTGTGAGTCCTGGTGGCCAACAAGCCTGCAAAGTGCCCTGTTGCAGCAAAGAAGCCCAATGGCCACCAAAGGTGGTTGATGATTGGGTTACCTAGAGAGGTTGTAGAGTCTCCATCCTTGGAGATAATCAAAACACAACTGGAGAAGGCCCTGAGCAACCTGCTCTAATTGGCACAGGTGTGTTGCACTAGATGTGTTTCTTGCATCCCCAAAAATTCTTTTTTACAAGGATGACATTGGAAGAAAAGTAATATTTTATTATCTCTAGGTACAGGTACTTACTATTTCTGGTCACAGTAGAGAAGCACTAAAATTGTGCACATATCTGTCAACTCTGCATACTTTATCTGCCTTACATGGTAAGGTCTGCTTTGGACATTTCTTTAGCAAGAGAGCTGCACAGATCATTACTTGGCTCAGAAAGTTAAACTCATGAGTAAAAAACAGGAGAACTCATAGAAAAGGAAAAATATGAAGACCAATGACAAAATTTCTCTCCCAAATAGCATCCATCAGTGCATGGCCATGGCTCCCACTCAGATCGGATAAAAGGTCACAGAGGGAAAGATGTCTCTAAATTCTACCAGAAAGGACAGGCCTCAACCAGAAGACCTGATCCCTAAAAATAAGGATCTAACTGTGCCCCTTTTTCTGGAAAACAATCTATTCCAGGTCTGCAAAGGCACAAAAGTGAAGCTCTGGAGTAGTGCTTCATATCCTGGGGGTGTCTCTAACCCTTCTATTCTTCTTCACATAGCAGTTGCTTTCCAGAAACCATTAAAACCTCATATGTCATTTCACCTTCTCTCCAATACGTACCACTCAAAGGAAACAAATTCCTTATTATTTCTCTCCCAACATTACAGAAGCATGGAACAAAAATAAAACAGATTCCCACCACCCATGTGCAATGGCAGTCTAGCTGTTTCCTTCATGAATTTCTCCATACCCCATCTGTGGCAGGGGACAGAAGGGGTATTACATCCCCCCTCTTCAGAAGTCATGGCATAATGTAAAACAAATGGAATGAAATAAAAAGACAAAACAACCTTCACCCTCAATATTATTTGTGGCTGCTTCTGGCACCATTCATTGACTGCAGCCAAATGAGTTCATCATGCATCATGTTATGCAGCCACTTGAATCTAAGGAAAAGAATTTACTGCCAGGACAGTTTCTCTGAAAGTCTCTGACACTTTTCTTGACTCCCAGTCATCACAGCCTGGATCTATTAATTTGCAAGAGATTCTTTAAAACTGAGCTCTTCTCCTGGTGCTTAAGAAGGCAGAGGCTGTGTAGGACAACAATAGGACTCTCATTTATGTGATTTAATTAAACTCAGTGAATGTTCCTTACTAGAAGATGTGTGGGCAGTGTTTTTTCCTTATTTAAAATGTTATTAGATGGAATCCAGTAAGTGTTTCATTATTGTTAAGTGCAATCAAAGAAATTGTTTTCTACCAATTAAATGCTGCTAAATAAATAGTTAAAAGCAGTGGTGTCTATAATGCTTTGCAGCTGGTGGATATCTCCTCAAAAACTTTACAGTAGATGTGTGTTCCTGTCTGCACACATACAAAATAATGGAAATTTGAGGAAAACGCCTTAAAAGCCAGAATGGTATAGGTTATTCATTATCAAGATAGGACTAACGAGGCAAGAATACTAGCTGTTTATGTAGTGGAAAACAGGATAAATGGCCATTACCTTGAATCTTTCTCCTGCGTGTCCCCTTTCACACTTTGCCTGAGTTGCTGCATGACAGCTTGCATGTAGCCCGTGAAAGCCCTGCTGAGGTCTTCTGTGCCAATATACATATATACGTGCATGAGGACTCTGTAATGCAAGAACACCTTTGCTCAACATCATTTTAAAATGGAAGGCTGAAACACAGGACTATACAATAAATTATCACCACCTGAACAAAATCCAGGACAGTTGGGACTATGTAACCTTCTCCCATGTGTCACTTCTCACACTTATCCTTGTGCAGCTCCGCAGCTTTGGGAACAGCTGGGAAAATACCCACTGAGGGCTACTGCACAGGTACAGCACATTGCCTTTTCCTGTGTTTCCTGTGTGTCGTGGTGCTGGACTTTGTGTAGCACAAGAGGGAAATGACTCTCAATAACATTTTGTCATGGTTTATAAACCCCTGGTGTGAATGGTTCCCACTATTCCCAGGGCAAGGGCTGCCCCTGTTTAGAAGGACCTTAATTGCAGATGTGAAAACTTAGGATGACAAAACCTAGAGTATCGCCACATTTGCTATAAAAAGGGAAAGTTACAACTTCTAAGTACACAGCAGAGGGCAGAGATAGAAAGAGATCTTCTTAAAGTACCCAATAGCTAGGTAAATATTTGTGATGGGTTGTACATGCTGTAGTGAAACCAGCACATTTAGGGCCCTTCTATTCCTAATTAAGCATCAATGTGCTGATACAGGCATTTTAGAAAGAACTCAACTTGGAGTTGAGTCTTGTTGCTGTCTTAAGGCTCACAGAAAGCCTTTAAGACAGACAGCAGTCAGAGCATAAACAGGATGTGGACTTTGCTCTTGACACATGCCCATCCCATTCCACCAGCAGAACATCTGTGAGGCATTTCAGATGTGAATGTTACATTGTTCTACACCTACAATGAGAGGTGAGGGAAACAAGAGAAGACTCCTAGTTTCAGCTCTGCCTTTTTTCCCTTTCCAAAATCCCTTCTGTTTTATTACCCCTGTATGCTTTGGCTGGCAACCCCAAAGCACATTTGTTTCCCACTAATACTTGTGATTTTTTTTTTTTCTCCTTGTTTTCCTCACAGTTTGGTGTGGTTTCTTGCATAAGCATGGCACTCCAAACACTGAGTTATATTTAACACTCCTCTCATTTCATTGTTTGTATGTCGAGTCGAACAATGCAAAACCACATTAAACACAGACATATTTGCTATTTAAAGGCATTTTCAGCCAAGACTCATAAGATGGAGTCACATGACTGTCTCCTCGATAATGTAAGAATGTGTAACCCTTGCCAGGCAGAATGATATCTTGATAGTCCTCAACTTATCTGAGTTACTGAAAATAAGTGATCTCACCTTATCCAAAATGCTCTCAGATACCCTTTTCTTCATCTATGAATAAAGCGGGGCCCTTTCTGTCACCTTGTGCTTTCATGAACTAAACTGAACTGTCTGGAAAGGAGCAGTCTTAAAGATTACTCTCAGCTGATATAACCTCACGTTCTGCATTCACTTACAAGTAAAGTTACTTCTCCATGGTTACCCTTCTAGGTACACAGTGAGAACTCCCAGTTTGACCCATATTTCTCCCTGCTTGTTTTTAGCAAACAAGTGGTAACCATTTGGCAGAAGTGCCTCCACCAGAACTGAGGCATAGGGCAGCAGGAGAAGTGGATACATCTGAGATGTCTGTGCATTCCCTCTCGACCCATTACACACTCTTGGCAGGTACAGGCAATATCAGATTCCTAGCGTGACAAGCCTGTTGCCATGATGTTCCAAGGAATATATTTGGCTATGATTTTCTTGGTCTGTTGAGAAAAGTCTTGGTTCCTTGAAACATGGAGCAAGACACTGAAACAAAGAGCTTCCCCTGCAGTGGTTTTCTATAGAAATTTTAAGACTGAGACAAAGGTAAGAATCTGCTCAGAGCCTCCTGAACCACCAGGAAAGGAAATACAGGGAAAACTGAAAGGGGTGCACCTGCACAGTTATCAGAAGACAGAAGTATGGGATACTCAAAAATTGTGGAGATGACATTGCAGCCCAGAGACAGGAAAGTCAGCTGAGGGTCTAGGCCTGTGAAAGACTGGGCATCAGTGCTCTCACCTGCCAGTTTCAGCACACAAGCTGGCACTGATTATTTACTGATATGGGAGCTGTCACAGAGAAGTGATGTGCTCAGTATTGAGCAACGGGGCAACCAAAAAACAGAATTCATGATGTAACATCTCTTTCTTTGATTCTCACTCTAGGTCTTTGTATTGACCCTGACTGAGTAACTGTTGCACGTTTAGGAGTTAGCAATCCACAGAACAGTTAACCTGAGTGGGTGTAGGACTGTGCTGTGCTGCACATACAGCGTGGCTGTCAGGCCTGTGCTGTGCTGCAGAAATTCCTTGGCTCAGGATAAACTCACCCAGCTAATTGTAACAGAGGAGCCTGCAGGTAGCTCCCACTCGATACCAGCAATTACACTACCTGGGTGGCCTTACCTTCTCTGAAAGTGCGGCAAGAAGTTCTCATGGTAACATCCTTTAGGAATAGAGTTGTTTTCTTGTAAGGAAATTACATATTAGCTCAAAGGACCAAAAGGGAGAGGTTCTCTCCACAGACAGGGTGGGATCTGCTCTGTGCAGCGCACCAGGGGAAAATCCATCTGGGCTCCATCTGATGCTGCACAAACACAGAGTGCCCAATATCTGAAAGGATGTAAGATTTACTTGCTATCTATATTAATTTTCTTATTCTGTCTCATTAAAGCAATTAAGACATTTGGTTTTGGGCCTTTCTTATTGAGATTCAGAAAGAAACCTGCACTGTCCCTCTCCTCTCTCTCTCACCTCAACCCCCCTGATCTCCCCAACCCCATGCAGAAGAGACTTGGAGGCCTTTAGGCCCAACCAACAGGTGAATACTGGAACTTCCAGCTACAAAGGGGTGATATTCACTACCCTAAAAACCTTTTCAGAAATGGAATATGCTCCTTGATCCCCAGTTTGCAATTCCCACAAGACCTCCATGCCAATTCCTGGTTTTTGACATAACAGCTAAGACTGGGAAAAAACTGGAGCCAGAACAGCGCGCAAATGCATGGGGTTAGATGAGAACCAATGTGAAGGCAGCACCAGGGACAACAGAAAAATGGGCCATCAGCAGAAGAGAGATGGGTGCATAGTCATCAAGAAAAGGTTGCATCACTTGAAGAGAAAAATCTGGTTTGGGAAGTGAGAAAGGTATTACAGTAGAAACAGTGCTAATTATGCTGCAGTATTGAAGAATTCCTATCACTACACAGAACTTCCTTTCCAAACAGAGTTAGTTTTCAGGAGCACAGAGAATGAATACATGCCATAAAGTCAATCAATACCGTTTAAGAATTTAAGAATCTGACTGAACTCCCTAATATATGACAAGCTCTGTTCATAATGCTTTTGAGCCCTTGTATATTTTTAGTTGGGCTTCATTTGAACAGTGGTACTAGAAAGATCAGTGTTTTAAGTACAATGGATTATGTTATGAAGTTAAGAATAATATAAAAAGTACATTAGAGTAAGTTGCTCATAGTCCATCAGCTTATTGTCAGTAGGACTATAGAACCGCTAAACTGGATCAAAACAATAGCCTGCTCCAGTACTGCCCTCCAGCTATGAACAGTAACAGACATTTGAGAGGAAGGAGTAATAAACTCCACAGGACACAATATTGGAAGACGATCCCCAAAAATAAGTTTCTTCCAGCTCTATACCATTATTTACAGCCTGGCTTATACTCTTAACCCATTACTATTGTAATATATGCCATTAGTCTACAGTGGCTGGACATGCAACACAAAGCACGTCCGTAACAGCTGCCTCAGTGGTATGGTTCCTTGGGTTAAGAGCAGGACAACAGAGGGCTGACATCAACGAGTGCTGCTGTCAGCTTCAGCCCAGCTCTTCTGCAAGCCAGCGCCCTGAGCACAACTCATTTAGCACTTCCAATTTTACAGTGAGAATTATTCATCAGAGGCCAAACCACACAGTCTAAAACACTACCATGCTAAGCATTGTTTCTCAGTGTGACATCTGAACCTCTCTTCCAAGACATTTCTTCTTTCAGTGTCCCATGACCAAGGATTTCTCCACAGGAGCCTTCTCCATGCAGTCAGAAAAATATGAAAATTCATCTTTAACTTTTTGTGGACATAACTTCCTTCTCCTTTCATAATTCCATTTTTTTCTTGTAACAGAGTAAAAAGAAGTCCTGGCTTTAATCCTATTAGACCTAGGTTGCTGACCTACACATGCTTTTTCTAGTCACACTTCTAGCTCAGCTGAGCTCTTCCAGCAGGTGGGTCTGTTAAATTAGTTGCCTTCCTCCAAATACAACTATGTTGGCTAACTGAGTTCACCAGCTGTCACTAATCATTCCTTTTCTGGGGTGGATTCACAGATTCCTGTTAAGCTGTTGCTCTCAATACAGTTTTGTAACAGCATTAGCCAATGTATAATAGCTACCAGTTTCCAGTTATATGCACAAAATGTCTGCATATTGCAAACGTTCATAAGTGGAACACGTTCAGCAGGACAGAAAAAGGGAAAGGAAATGGGATAGAAAATGACTGATTTTTTTCTTTCATCATTTTAAACAGAGGCATAGCCAAGGCAGAGTAATTATTCTCTGTTTATCTCACAATCCATGCTGCAAAAATATGTGCAGTGATAAAATATCATTTATTCTAATCCTATTCAGAATCACACCACACTATGAACAACTAAGATTTGGATAAAACATGATCCAAATAGCCTACATTCAAAATACCAAATAGAACAGGAATAACATTGCAAAAGCAAAATTACTCCATTGTATGAACATAACCATTTACATATTTTCAAGTGACTGGAGTAAGGACAGTATTCAGACTGGAATGCAATATAACTGTACTCTGTTTCTAGATCTGCTGCTGATTTCTAGCATGTCTTTGGGTAAGTCATTTAAAGAACAGAGCTTTTTAGCTGAAATAACAACCCCTCTCCTCCTTCTTCCTACCCTGCCTCCCACTTATCTGGAGCTATGTTCATGTCCGGAACACTTTGAATCTTCCACTGCCTGGCATCCCTAAAACTCAAGAGATCTGAAAAACTGATAACCCATTTTGATGAAAAAGTAAGAAACAGAATTACACCTCATTTCCTTAATACAGATTTAAAACAATTGTCAAGCTTCTCACTTTCAAGAAGCCATGACATGTCATTATGTGCCCATTAGGGCAAAATGAACAGAGAGAATAACAGGGTTTGATAAGCTGTGTTGCAAGGAGAAATGCATACTAGTTAACACTGCAAACACAGTCTTAAGAAATGGTCTTTAAAAATAGTCTTCAGGTATTAAAATACTTTAAAGCTCTGGAGCTGTAAAGCTACGTGAAACTCTGCTGTAATGCACACTGTCCAGTCTTATTCTCTTTGTATAAAAACACAGGGAAAGTTCCTTCATTTATACAGTCTTCCTCCAGCCAGCCCCTTTACTCTCCACCTCATGGAAAGAGGACAGGAAGGACTCACAACCTAGAACACGTTTTATCAATAGGTAAATTTCTCTATCTACAGGCACTTCACTGCCACTGCCATCAGCTTCCCTTCAGCTCTGTATGCAGTGCAGTTTTGAGTCCCATAGGTAATTCTTGCATCTCTAGCTCAGATATGTGTTCACTGGTTTATGTCAGACCATCAAGGTGACAGTGAAAGTTCCCTCTCCCATTTCACATACCATGTAAACACATATACACAACATTAATCATAAGGTAAAGTAGCTTTCCATGCCTAACATACTTATGGTTGAGTCTGCTAGGCTATTCTCCTGTTCACCTCTTCTCCTATTCTCCTCATTACTCACATTCATCAGTCTTCCAGTCATGTTAATTTCAGACACTTAAAAAGCTGTGAATAACGCTGTGGTAAAAAGCTCATTTATTTTCCTCTGAGGCAGTCACATAAGGAAATTAGCCAGGTTTTGAGGCAAAACAACAGCATGTTTTGGCTAAGAGAGGCCATACTGTTCCATCTTTTGGATGAGGCATGTATATTATTTATTAATTATAAAGTGCTAGCTATTTTTAGAAAACACAGTTTGTTGATAAAAGGAGTCTTTTATCTAGTCTTGTATCTACCTATGGTATGAATTTAAAATTATACTTTGAGAGAATCAAGTTTGTGATATTATTGATATTCAAACAATGAAGTTTGAAGTACTTTTCTTATTAGGAAATTAGGACTTTTACACAATTTTTATATATTCTAAAATTTTCAACACTCAGATCAGAATATCTGCTTTCCTAGTGCATGCATAGATACAAAATACACTTGTTTCTATTGCTTCAGATGAATAAAATAGTTTATAGGAACAATGCAGAGCAAATGAGAACTTTTTTTTAAAACTCCCATTTTCTTTACACATCTAAGAAATGCACTTGAGGAATATTGCTTATTCTCTAATAAACACTGCTTTTAGTATTAAAAAAGAGAAAAAATTACCATAGAGTAAGTAACTTGTTCAAATAAAAGCTAGATTATAGAGGCCTAACTAACCAGGAGAGTAATCATTTGCAATCTCTGCATTCTCTTCAAAGTTGCAATGCTTTGTATGACTGCTATACTTTAATACCTGTGGCTCTTGCTGTTTCTAACAACTATTAACACAAAAATACATTTACCAGGTCAGTTTAGTCATTAAAAAAATCCACGCTAACAAATTATATTTTACATTACAAGCAAAAAATCAAGGTATGTTACAAATTATTCAAATCAAAACACTGTAAACTTCAGCTAATTCATCAAAGGAAATCCTATTATTTGCCCTGTTTGTCAATGTAAGTTCAGTAACAGAAGCCAAATTCAAATTTTTAAATTACTCTTTTTAAGACTTCTAGAGAGCATGTTATCATTAAATATTGTGGAGAACTAAGAAGCTACTCAGAGTGCATGAGGACCAGCTACTCGCTGGACAAGGGCATTGTCTTGACAGTCATAAATAGCTTCTCGCCCAAAAAACACCTGTCAAAACAGATACAAAAATTCAACAGGTGATTTTTTCAATATCTTTTGTCTTTCATCATGTTTTATTATTAAATGTGAAGTGTCATCAAGTGCCAGTGTTAGCTTTATGATACATGATAATCTTGTATTAAGCTACTTCTGGTATCTAGGAAATAACATATTAGAGATGCATCGGTGGATGGTGCTACCTACAGACAAAGCAGCTGAAATTTATCAGCACACTATTTAGTCTATTACAGAAAGAGGACCTAGTTAAAATGGTTTGATGGCTTTCAGGTACTCTAAAATTTGTGGTGTTCATTTGCCATATAATGTTTTTAGATCTAAATTGCTGCATGCAGCACATAAGAAGCAGCATAGAGTTATACTATTGTAAAAAGAGCTGGGGAGAGGTTGTACACACTTGTGTCAAGCTGTCTGATGGACTGGGATGCTTTCCACCATCCCCTGAGAAGCTGCAAAGTGCTTGCTTCCATACACCTAGCCAACCTATACAGCCTTCATCCACTGCCAATGCATTTTGCACCCCTGGGGACTCACAGCATTATACATTCCTCTGTTTCCTCAGGTGGAGACACTGAAAAAGCACAGGAAAAATAGTGGTTAGACCTTTCAACCTTTCCAGCCTGCACAAGAACCAAATACATAAGACCTACTCGTGCTCTTACTGAGCACTGTAAAGCATCTCAACAATTATACTACATTTCTCTGTCCATCATCATGAAACTCATTTTCTCTATCACCTTAAGGATCAGGGAGTGATAAACACACACAGGTTTTGTGTGTCCTGCAAATTCAAACTAGAAAGAATACAAGATATCTTCATTTGGAGCAGCTTTACAACTAGCATTGGTTGCACTCAAAGAGTTGCAGTCAATGGCTCAATGTCCAGGTGGAGACCAGTGACGAGTGGTGTCCCTCAGGGGTCTGTATTGGGACCAGTATTATCTAACATCTTTGTCAGGGACATGGACAGTGGGATTGAGTGCACCCTCAGCAAGTTTGTGGATGACACCAAGCTGAGTGGCGTGGTTGATACTCTAGGGAGAAGGGACACCACCCAGAAGGACCTTGAGAAGCTCGAGGAGTGGGCCCATGTGAACCTCATGAAGTTCAACAAGGCCAAGTGCAAGGTCTTGCACCTGGGTCGGGGCAATCCCAAACATGGATACAGGCTGGGCAATGAGTGGATAGAGAGCAGCCCTGCGGAGAAGGACTTGGGGATACCGGTGGATGAAAAGCTGGACATGAGCTGGTAATGTGAGCTAGCAGCCCAGAAAGCCAATCGCATCCTGGGCTGCATGAAAAGAAGAGTGGCCAGCAGGTTGAGGGAGGTGATTCTGCCCCTCTACTTGGGTCTTGTGAGACCCCACCTGGAGTACTGCGTCTAGCTCTGGGGTCCCCAGCATAAGAAAGACATGGACCTGCTCAAGTGGGTCCAGAGGAGGGCCACAAAGTTGATCGTGGGGCTGGAGCACCTCCCTTATGAGGACAGGCTGAGAGAGCTGGGGTTCTTTAGCCTAGAGAAGAGAAGGCTGTGGGGACACCTTATAGTCACCTTCCAGTACTTAAAGGGGGCCTACAGGAAAGACGGGGAGGGATTCTTTATCAGGGAGTGTAGTGATAGGACAAGGGGTAACAGTTGTAAACTGAAAGAGGATAGGTTTAGATTAGATACTAGAGAGAAATTCTTTACTGTGAGGGTGGTGAGACACTGGAACAGGTTGCCCAGAGAAGCTGTGGATGTCCCCTGCCTGGAAGTGCCCAAGGCCAGGTTGAATGGGGCTTTGAGCAACCTGGTCTAGTGGAAGGTGTCCCTGCCCAAGGCAGGGGGGTTGGAACCAGATGATCTTTAAGGTCCCTTCCAACCCAAACCATTCTATGATTCTATGATACTATATGAGCTGACAAGACTGATCTTTGTGCAACATTTCCTATATTTCCAGCTAAGAAACCTCCCCTAATGCCTTCAAGAAGATTTTTTTTTCCTGAGCATCACACAATGGGCCAGATATTCAGGAATGAAAATGTATATGTCACTGATTTAAATCAGCCATAGATCTTGCCCACGGAGCATGAAAAAAGCTGTGGCTAATCTGTTCTTTCCCAGACTGTGGGCCACAGAAGAACATAACCAAAGAAGCAAAAAATATATTGCCTGTAAAGCCAGGAAATGCCAGTTGCTAATGGGAAGGAGAGAGATTATTTGTTCATTCTGGTGCATGTATGAGGCAAAATGCTGCTCTAAACCCAAATATTTTGGCTCATTTGCCATCATTTATAACTGGAACATAAATGTGACTAGTACAAAGATAGTTTATAGATTTCTTTCTTGCTGTTGAAACCAGCAGCCTACATTTTGAGTATACAGCTTAAATTAACAGTAACAGGGCAGAATAAAGTAATCTGAGGTGGCAGCTTTTCTGCCAACTACCCATTTGCCAGAACTTCCTGAGGTAGCAAGCCCAAGAGAGATGCAAGTACACAAAAAAGCAAACTTTATTTCTAAATCAACATATGCAGAACGATTTGTAATGTTATAGGTATGTCTGATGCGAAAAGAGGAAAAAATTTTTTTTTAAAAAAATTGTGCTCTAATAATTAATTCCAGACCTAGTCAACAATGGTTTTTAGAGATTTTAATATAATCATATTTTCACTTGGTTTATATCAGACATTCTGCTCGAAATCTGTTCTTAGACATCCTCAAATACCATGATAATATGGCATCATAAGTACAGGAAAAATAGATTGGCAGGTGTGATTTTAATTACTGAGTAGCTTCAGAACTCCACTAGCACAGACTATTGCTCACAGGCAGCAGAACAACACAGGGGCTTCTCAAGAAAAGTCTACCTCAGCATGACAGCAATGAGTAAGTGAATATTAGAAAGGTCTTTTAGATTTTTGCTACAGTCATTTATAAGCTGGTCTGTAAGAGTCTGGCCAGCCTAAAAAACTAGGGAACATCATCTCAGCAGCTTACAAACTATTTCTCTAAAAAAGAAGCCTGAGAAGCTGAAGTGCTTTGCTCTGACAAGTACAGAAAGGAAGTGTTCTTATTCCAGTCACATAAAGAAGTTTGGACCAGAAAAAAATGAGGCTGGATAAGTCACAGACACTCCCTAACGGATGGAGGAATTTCCTTCTCTATGGACTGTGGAATACCAGTTTAGTCATCCAGTAATTGCAATAAATATGGATTTGGAACGTCTGACTTTTTTTTTTTTTCCAATTTTTCATGATCCAGTAAACACATTGTTCACTGGTTCTGTATGCTCTGCTGCAGAATCTCCTCCCTATTAATTCAGACCTAATGGCACATAAGGTACCTGAGTGCTTCCAATAAGTCCCAGAGAGCTAATACTAGCTTTATGGGAGGATAGCCTGTCCAAGAGAAAACATTATGTTCTTTAAAGCCAAAAACTCCACCTTGCTTCTTTCTGTGAATGGTCTCTCTCCTTACTTCAGAAGTTTCAGTTCTTTGGAGGATTTTATCTCCCTTCCTTTTTCTGTCACACAGATGTACATACATATCCCATTTCTTTTAATGTGGGAAAGGAACAGCTCCTGAGCAAAAGAGTCAAGCTACCAAGCTCATATACATATTTTTTAATAAAATTAATGCAAACTTAATACCAAAATATTTTTTTTTTCCCTGTTCTTTCCCTTCCCTCAGATTAAACAGGCTACCTCTGAGAAAATCACTTATGTGGCTACCTAGAAACATCAGTTCTGGGCTGGAGTTTTTCACATCCTTGCAGTTCAGTTATAAACAAATCCTGAATCCTCATACCAAAGTATATGTTTATCTGTCTACTGTGGACTACAGTTACTGTAACTGTATTACTTGGGCCTTTCATCCACTAGGCCTGAGCAGAGTACCCTTGCTAGTGTTGGGCAGCATTCTGTATTTCCATTTTCCCACAACATTTTCTCTAAAGCAGCCTTAAGATGGATTCCTTCTGCTAACATCACACCTACATCTGTAATTTTCTAGTGAAGCTGAAATCATGTGAATGTGTGCAAGAATCACGTGCTCTTCAGGTTATTGTCTGACCTCGATATCTGACTGACTCATCTCAAAGAGAGCGAGTCAGTCTAGGTATGGCTAGGCTTCACCACTTCATAACTACAATAAATGTGTGGCATCAGTAGTAGCTGTATCCTCTGACTACCTGGGCCTGTGAGAGCTGGACACCTGCGGAATTGCATAAAGTGGCAGTGCTAACAAGCCTCCTGGATCTGCAGTGAGGTGTCTGAGGCTGCTTTGGATGGGCGATACTAAAGGCAACTGGCATGCCTTTTGGGGAGCCTTTTGGGCAGTCTGAAGCAAGAGTAACTTAAAAATGATGTGTGGAATAGCAGAGCCTCTGAGAAAGGTAGCTCTCCTCTCTTTCAGAAGAAAGGTTTGCTCTAGTGTAGCAGAGGCTGTGGAGCAATATCTTAGGGGCTGCCTAGAAGCAAGTGAAATAAGGGAGGGCTGGAACATATAAGGCGTTTTCCCAGTGTTGTGAGAAAAAAAGGACCAGTGGAGTGTAAAGCTGGGAAACATTGCTGGGTTGTCTCAGAAAGATCAGTTATTTTCTGCCCTCTCATGGAAGGCAGGTCTACCTGGGCATGGACAGGCTTTTTTTAGTCACCTTCCTGCGTATGGGCTGTTACATTGTAGATGAATTGTCCAAGAAAGGAAAGGAAGCGGTCTTGGAAAAAAAAGTATACTTCTGTTATATCCGCTACACAAGACAGTGATACCCTGTTCTAATGCACATGCGTCTCTTTTCAGGCAGGACACAACATGGAGTTTTGTATAGGAAGTGTTAATCTATTTCAAGGACAATGTTGATTTATTCAACTTCTATTGTGGATCCACAGCCACACTTAAGAAATGTCGTGATTCAGGCTCGCTGTCTCCTGGAAAATCAACGTGCATATTGGGTTCTCTGGTGTCTTTGCTTTGCATTCCCTTTTCAATTGCCTCATTACATGAAATGTTTTCGAAGAGTTTTAACAAGAACTACTTCTTCTTGTTAAGTAGTTCTTGACAGAACTGCTGTCACCAGCTACTTCCTCTGCAGTGACAGCAGACCCACATCTGCACTCTGTCCCTGTGGGAATACTCATCCTGTCTCCATGTTTCTGTCTGGGAGGAAAGAGGGGCACCCGTCCTTTGCCTTCCTGGCTGACCTCAGAACAAAGAGTTCTGAGCTGGAGGAAGTGCAGATAAAACTCACCCACAGCATCTAATGCTCACTCCTAATGAGAACTAATCCTGCCACTGCACTGTTCTTCCAAAGTAACGGTAAACAGATAAACGCTTATACTTGGAAATACAGTTGTAAGATGAGTAAGGAGGGCACAGAGGCAGGTGTAATACTGCAATTCAGTTCTAATCATATAAGATTAAAATTCATACCACAGTGAATTGACAACTTTTTGTTTGTTTAAATTTAGATCCCAGGTCGATCCTTCTCATTGCAATATTTTCCCTCACATACCCAGCAGTGGCTAAACCTATGAATAAGTGTCATTTGTCTCTGGGATCTTATAAAGACAGTGCTGTTCACTGTGGCCTGGAACAATTGTTTGGAGAGGTATATAGCTAAATTGCCTGGATTTTGATTGTTTAAATTCTGAACTTGAAATCAGAGGACAAATTTTGAAGTCATTCTCATGCAACTAAAAAAAAAGACAGAAAAAGAGAAAGTTTATGACAGTGATACACAGCCAACTAAAATTTTGTACTCTAGTGTATTTGAGTGTGCAATACAAGATTTATTCTCCTGTGTATATAAATCTGTTTCACACATTCAAATAAATGCAGCTGTGTTTATTCCAGAGAGTAGAGTTCCAGATGTATACATGCAGAACTCCAGATATACATATGAGCACCTTATTACATTACAATTTTCCATTACATTTTTATAACACTTAGAATTTTATGCCACAGAGCCCTCTGGAATATGCCCCAGTACACTCAGCACTTGCCCAAACAATACAATCTGAAATCCTCAGGGCCACCCAAGTTTGAACTCCTGTGATGCCACCTCCATGTTTTGCCTGGAATGAGAGGAGGCTTTCAGACTGTAAGAATTTAAGCTACAGGTTCAGCACTTGAATAATACCATTCTTTCAGCGGTATGATATAACTGTGAAGTTTTAGACCTTACAATAACTTCAAACTATACTAAAAAATAGCAAGTCCAGAAGAAAGTCATATTTTTGCAAACAGGCAATGTCTGCTTGCAGGCATAATAATGAAGGTATGCTAAAAAACCTGCCAGTGATACATACAGAAATGCACTGGACTGAAATTTCTGCTGATTTTTAAACAAAAAAAATTAATTTCTTCTGTAAGTCCAATCACAGTAGGATAGATTTCACAGCCCCCCAGCATTAAGCAGCAGCTCTCATTAATAAAAATGCAAAAGACATTAAAAGCATAAAGCAATAAACTTGAAAACATAAACCACACCATTCACTTCATAGCCTGCTTTTCAGACACCATTAACATTACTGTACTCTTTGAGACATGGGCTATAGCATTAATAATCACAACACAAACTGCAAATACAAAACTGCTTAATAAAACTGTAAAAAAAAAAAGGTATGCTGTTTTCTATAAAGTGCAGACAAGAACCCTACACAATTTAGACTACAGTTCTAGAGATTATTTCACATATTTATTTGCTTAGCATATTATTTTCCCAATATGAAACATGTAAATAGTGTCATGGAGCACACCCTGAAAATCAAAGGCAAAAAAGGAGTGTAAAATAAACAGAATACAGGGAAGATTTCCTACCATTCTGCAAAAGAGATTATTTGTATCAGGAAAAGTTTTTTTTCTACCAAACAGTACAGAACTGCCGCAGCAAAAAATAGTGGAAATAAAGTTACCAAAGACAAAAATGTAAGATCCATTTAGACATTTGTGTTTTTAGTCTATCACCTTATTGTGAAGATGTCAAACAATGAGAAAGATAGTAGGGGTGTTTACTTTTCTGAAACCATTGGTGAAACTTTTATGCAAATCACACTGACACCCTATAAATAAGTATTTTTGCAAGAATAAAAATACATGTTCTTTTCACAATTCTTTTCTGATTCAGTTCATAATTTAGAAAGCCTGTTCTCTGTAAAGGATCACATGCTGTGTTGTAGTTGATTTTTAAACTACATCAATTTGTCAAGTCAAAAGACACTTATCTTTATTGACAAATAGCTCAGAGACAAGCTGGAAATCTTTAAAACATCTCTGTTAAGCAATCTGATCACAAAAAGAAGGATTTTACTTTCTATAAAATGTCCCCATAATATTTTAACACTTTCATAGTGCAGGCAATCTAGAAGAACAGTATCAAGAACCTTCCATGACATTTCACTTCTGGCCTGAGAAGTTCTGTATGAGGAATGTACACAAAGGGTACTTTTTAGGAGGTTACTGGCACCTGAAAGTGGCCCCTGAGGTACAGATGTAGCATTGCTACCATGAGAGCTTATAGTTAACAGTTTAAAAATGAGGTGTGGAGGGAGAGAGTCCAGCATTGAACCTTTTCCGGTGCATACACTGAGGCACTGTACTGCATATGTATCCAGCAGAACCTTCATTCAGCTTGTAAAGTCTGATCCCATACCAGGCATACTTCATGGAAACAGTTTAAAAATAAGTTTTCCCAGTGAATAGCAGGTGGGACTACCCTACAAAATCTTTTTTGGCTTGGGGCACAAACCTGCTGAAATACTTCACCCAAAAGAACGATAAAAGATGTATTGCTTTAAACTTTGGTCATAGTCTGGCTGGTGTCTAGGCAGAGCTTGATAACTCTTACATTTTATGAAGGAATCTGCCTCACTGTGTGTGTTTACATTGAATATGTGACGACCAGCTGACAGAGCCATTTTCTATTCTAGGTGGTCTCACAAGTTCAAGTATTTTTTCATCCAGAGACAGACTGAAGGGAATCCACTGTATACATTGAGTTGTAATGTGATTTGCAAGTACCTAATAAATGAAAATACCTTATGTTTGTTGCAGCTGAAACTCTAGATCCTTAATTAGCAGAAGACTGGATTGCTGACAGAGTTCAAATAATCAGTGATAACGAAGTCAGAAATAAGCAACCTGCACACCCTGGTGGAGTCACTAAAGGGAAGTGAGAGGGAATTTGGCAATTAGATTGCTTTAGAAAGTGCTATAGCACAATGCAAACAAACAAAAAGATTACTGGCAGGTCAGCAATAAGGGTATTTGAAATAGTCTAGACTTACACTAACCCATTTAAGCCCATTTCTCCTGCATATCGACTCAAAATAATACTGACATGTTTACCCTGGCAGGACTGTTAGGTCTCCAACTAAGGTATATTCAAACACTGATTTAGCATTTCTACAAAGTGAATAAAAAGTAGATAAATGCTCAAACCAGGAATTCTGTTAGTTAAACATCCTCTATTCTACCACACAGAATAAGACAAGGGGATTAGCAAGTGTGATAAATACCAAAATACTTTTCCTAATGCCTATCTGGGACATGACACAATATAAGATTTTGATACAAAGTCCAGGTTTTGTTGCCTGTGTGGGAGGAAAATGGCAGCATTATTCTCTGAATTTAAATTAATCCTTCAGGAAAAAGTAAAATAAAATAATGACATGTCCTACAGGAAATATAAAGACTAAATGTAAAGTACATTGGTGTCAGGTGACTTAATTAAAGCATACAGATTGGGCGTCTCCTCTTAACCAACCTCTGGAGGCGACTCTAGAGTGGGGTCACTCTTCTGAGAATAGGAAACTCATGAACTTTCTCTGCTTCCTATTTATAAACAGCATTTCCTGTTCCGCCTTGAATTTAGTTTTTGACCTGACTGGCTGCTTCATGAACTGTCTAATTTGTGCCCCCAAATCCATACTGAGTACATTTTAAGGACCTATTCTGAAAGAACTGAAAATGATCATTTTCATGAATATGACAATGAATGTTAATACTCCAACAATTATGAAGAAAGTTTGCTGCTTGCCATCCATACTGTCCCCTTCCACAAAGGATAACTGATCCTTTGAACTCAGTCAGACATCTGTGCGCAAAGCAATTAATGGAAGCACAGAAGCCAATAACATCGATGACTTTGTAACGGTGTGCTAACTCTTTAAGTATTTTTAAATAACTGGCATATCCACAGTGTCCTGCCCAGTGCCTGCAATGTCTGTTTAAGTGTAGGCAAAAACTACAACACCAGCAAAAAATGCGAATTCAGACACAAAATACCCGTGTCACTTAACTCAGCAGACCTTGTGCTTTCCAGTTCAGGGGAGAAGCCAAACAGTCCTTGATCCTGTGACACCCTCAAAGGTCAGAATAATCCACAACAAGCACAGGACAAGTGGAGGGTCCTGTGCTGTAAGGTACTACCATGTTAGCAGTAAAGGTTTCCATGACAAAGGTAATACAAGGAGGGATCCAAATTCCAGTGTTACATCTAATTTACGCAATAATGAACTGAATATCTCAATGGCCTTCTGTGTTAAATTTTAGTCTCTCAAGCATTTCTTCTCTTGAACCATCGCGTAGTTACTCTCCACTAAAATATATGAAAAGCTGAAAAGGCTTCCAAAAATGAAAACGTATTCAGAAATAGATACATAAAACCCGTGTGGATATCTCCTCTAAAAGATAAATAAACTAGCATTTGCTCTATGTGATTAAATAATTCTTTATTGCTCAGCAAAAGAAGAGGTTAAGCTTTGCAATAAGGATGCATCAATATACCACACCAGGACTATATGTACCATATGCATATAGTAGACTGTGCTGCTGCCTTTAGCTGTGTATTCCTTATCACAGGACCACAGAATGGTCAAGGTTGGAAGGGACCTCCAGAGGTCATCCTGTCCAGCCCCGCCTTCTCAAGCAGGACCACCCACAGCTGGTGGCCCAGGGCCATGTCCAGACAGCTTTTGAATATCTCCAAGGATGGAGACTCCACAACCTCCCTGGGAAATCCGTGCCAGTGCTTGGTCACCCTCACAGTGAAGAAGTGTTTCCTGATGTTCAGATGGAACCTCTTGTGTTTCCAGTGTGTGCCCATTGCCTCTGGTCCAGTCAAATGAAAGCTTTGCTGTGCTATGAATGCTTTGTTTTTATGTCCAAAGTTTAGCACTCATTTTATCTCCTATTTGATTTGTATGACAAAAATAGATATTCTAATATACTCATATGTACCATAAATCTTGGCAGCATCATCAGCGTTATCATCACATGGAGCAAACTATCACTTCACCATATGACATCTAAAATTTAGTTGAGTTGATCATCAAGGTTTTGTTTGGTCTACAAGCCTGTACAACCCTACATCACAATGGCATTTAAATACTATTAATTAATGAATTCTACTTTTAAGGAAAATATCTTTAGTCAAGCAGTTAGCAAGATCATGCCTCCTTCTTCTCTAATTTTAAGGCAAAATGCTTTATAACCTCATACTATGTCTTCTTCCACATAAACGTGCATACAAATTGGTATTTACTGTGAATTAGGTAATGCAGTAGGCCCTTGTGTTTATTTTTCTTTGTCATTTTCAGCAAACCTCTATAGCATTTATGGCAGGCAGCACTTTTAAGTCAACTTTTTATTTAAAGTACAAGTTGGCTGGCATCCAGGCTGCAGACTACCATGAAAATGGCAAAGACAAAAAAAAAATACAACCAGGAAAGGGCAAAGTCAGAGGGTTCTAGTCTCTTCTAGCTGAACAGATCCACTCTCATTAATCTCTGCCGGCACTTGGTGCCAACAGACCACACTGAAGGGAGACGAAGTCCCCAAGATTAGGTGGGGGGCTCTCTGCCATCTGAGTAGGGAGGGGCCCGGGCGTGGAAGTGCCCTGGCACTGGAGTGCTGAGATAAACACTGCTGATTTGCCAAGTGCTAAGTTTTTCCAGTTGCTAAACTGATTTAAACAAGTTTGGTTTGTGTTAACGCTTATTCACAATGCTACATAAGGGGAACTTGGACTTCTGTAATATGTCATGCTTGGCTAGAGGCATCTTCTCATAGCCTGATTGCCATTTAACCCCAGCATTTCTACAGCACTTTCAGTCATGCAATCCCCATTGCAATTAATGGCAGATGGGCTAAGTCCCATACAAATGTGAGGAAAAAGAGAGGAAGACATATCTCTGTTTAGATGTTCAAGAACATGTATCTCAAGGAAGGGTGGGAGTAGAAGGAAAAATAGCTTAGTGCTATGAAAGCATAAGAAGTTAAGACCTGGTGGTGAACAGTGAAGACAACTACATCATGAACTGTGCACAGTGATTTTGACGGCCACAACGGGTAAGGGTACAAAAAGAAAGAAAAAAATACTGAAGATACCTCCCTTTTCATGACTTGTTTAAGAAAAGAAGCAATGCAATACCAAGGAAACAGAGTAGTGCAATTATTAAGCAGACACAAAGGAACGATGAGAAGGTATGATTAAAAAGAAAAGTGTGATTGAATGGGGATGAATTAATTGGAGAGTCGGTCTCCTCCTTTTGGATGAGAAAAGTAGGTTAGATAAAATTCCAGGAAATGTACTGGCTTATGAGCTGACGGAAGAATTGACATGAAAATGTTGAGAATGTTCCCAGTAAATTGACTTAATGAATAATTGGAAATCGCATTCTTGAAAGTCTTACTTAAAAATACTCAAAATTAAAGAAACTTAAAGGTCTCAGGACTGAGTTTCTTTATACACTGTGAGTACAATCATATAGGAAGATGGGGGCTCACTAGATAAACACAACCATCAAAACAATTAATGTCCTATCTATTTAGCTAATGAAAGAGAGTTAAGGGAACTTGAAAGTCCAGGCTTAAACTTTCAGTGTACTTATAATTTCTTCTATTGTTTGCTTACTCTTGACATTTCCCAAAATTTGAATAATGAAAATGTACGCCTTAGTATGCACACGGTTTTACTTCCTGGTTGTCCATACTGCCTGGCAGAGCTCTCAGCACTGCCATGTTTGCTTAGCAAAACTCTTTTTATTGGAATTCTTATATCAAGGAATGTAAATATTTCTGTCAGTCTTATGATTTTACCATAAGGTTTTTTTTGTTGGATTTTATGGGGTTTTTTTAAAACCAAAATCTAAATTGAAACCAAATGTGGAATCGACAAAAATCTTTCAAATCTATCTCTGTGAAATGTACCTCTGCAGACGCACAAAATCAATTTTTTAAAATCAGATTCCTTTTTCATTTTGTGTTACAGTGCAATAAAGAGAAAATATGGATAACTGAAAAAATTCTAAATTACACATTGACATTGGAAAATAAGATAACAGAAGTGCTCACAAAAATGAACGGAAGGTAAAACACACATACATTACAATGTCTAGTACTACAAACTGAATGTTAAGGACTACATTGAAATAAAGCAGTAATGCTGACACGTATTTTGACATATAATAACCAAATACACAGGACTACAGCTTGCAATATCTTAAATAAAAAAGAGATGAAGTCTAAAGCACAAAAAGATTTTGCAGGGTTTTGGAGGGGTCCTTATTTGGGGAGATTTTTGTGAAGTGAATTCTACTGACAGTATTTAAGAAAGAAAATACCATATATAGGTGACTAGTGGAATATAAAGAACAGAAGCCCATCATTCCAAAGCAGTCTTGGGATATATTTCAATATCCCATTTTGGGCTATCCCCTATTATTTTGTAACAAGAGAAGTTGTCTATTGAACTGGTTTTTGAACAAGAAGTCAGAGGGTGGGGCATTTTGGAAATGAAGAATTACAGTTTCCAGCAAGATATGTTTTTCAAAATTCTCTTTTATCAAGTATAAAGAATTCACTTACACTGAGGCAATCAGGTAAAAGTCCCCTATATTTTTATCAAAATTAAGAGAAAACATTGGGAAAGCTGTAAAGAAAATTAATAGGTTGGGTTTTTTTTTTTTAAATCTATCATCCACCTTCCCTGTGGCACATAAACCACTAGTACATAGACATCCTGCCTCAATTAATGATATATTCACTATGGGAACCCATTATTAAACATTGGTTGCACGCTGCTGCCTGAGAGAGATCTCTTAACCCTTATTAACAATGCAAAGTATGTTAGACTTTATAATACGGTGAATCTTTCTATTTCAGTAGCAGCATATCACTTTTCTGAAAAAACATGTCAGGAAATAAGCAAGACATTTATAAACGACATACAATTTTATCCAGGGGCAGAAAAATGAAAATATCAGCCTTTAAAATCAGTAAAGGTTATAAATGCTATTAAAAGGGCAATGGCTTGAAATGGCTCTGTACTCCATGTCTCTCAGGTAAACAGCAAAGGAAATATTTGTAGGTCTAATGATAGAGATGTGCAAAACAACTGTCCTGGGTCTTGCTGGGATGGAGTTAATTTGCTTCGTAGTAGCTAATACAGTGCTGTCTTGGATTTGTGATTAAAACATTGTTGATAACACACCAGTGCTTTGGCTGTTTCTGAACAGTGTCAAGGCCTTCTCTGTTTCTCACACTGCCGCACCAGCAAGCAGGCTAAGGATGCCCAAGAGGCTGGGAGGGGACACAGCTGGGAGAGCTGACCCAAACTGATGACATCATGCTCAGCAATAAAATGGAGAGGAGTGGGATTTAGGTAGGTTAGCCATCTTTTGTATGGGAACTGGCTGGGCAACAGTCTACGCGTGGGAGTTGGTGGGTGATTGCCTTTGTAACACGTTTTGTTTTCTTTCTCTCTTCTTCCACTTCTCCCTTGCTTATTAAACAATTTTTATCTTGACCCATGAGTTTTCTTGCTTTTGCTCTGCCTTTCCTCTTCCCTCACCCCACTGGGAGGAGGAGGGAAACGAGTAAGTGGCTGTGTGGTGCTTAGCTGCCTACCAGGATTAACCCACAACAATGGTATAGTTTTGTAATGGAGAAGAGTCTTTTTAAAAAGTCACTTTGTAACATGGGTCAATCTGGTTTGCTGTCAGGGTGATTTTACATTTAAAAGAGTTTATACCAAAAAGTGCCCGTGTGCCATGTCTCAGATGACAAGACCTGGCTGACTGCCCATTCACATCTGTTCCCAATATGCACCCCCGGAAAGTAATGAAAATCCTATAACCACAGCCTCAATATTTATTTTTTTTCACAGCAAACAACAAGGTTTTTCATGAACTGAGCAATGACTTTAGATCAAACATGAGGCCTATAGAATGGGAACAAGGACAACAATTGACAGATGACCTCATATAAGGATTTGTAAACTTCAGTACAGTAGATGGAGGCAGAGGGAACAGATAAAAGGAAAAGAAAACATAAACAAGTATGAAGACAGTTTGCATTTTGGCTTTCACCTCCAGTTGGATACTTAGTTTCCGAGGGACAAGAAAGTATAAACAGAAGTGTCCTGACATAATCAGTTCTTAGTTATGAAAGAAGATTCAGGAAAAACGTAGAAAGTAATCACAACCATCCCCACCTCTAGGATACCAGACTTTCTTGTGAGGACAGGGTGAAAAACCAAGGATGGAATTTGGACCCAAGTTAGACCTGTTCAGAGTCACTTTTTTTCTACATGCTGAGTATCTACATCTTCCATTTATGTTCTTTCCAAAAGGACTGACTTTTGCAAGTGATGAGTACTTCCAACTTCAATTTAAATCTGTTACCTATTCATGCATTTAGATGCTTAATTTTAGACATGTGTGGTTAGAAAATATCAGCCTTGGACCGTATGATAAATAGCATCAGGATTTCTCAGTTCTGCTTTGTATATTCAATGGAAACACCAGAATGCTTTTCAGTTTTTAAGGCTCTGACGTTTAAAAAGCACTCTTTTCTGCCCTGAGGTATACTGAAGACAGGGGTGCTTGTCTACAGTGCATTCCTCATCTTCTCCATTTTTTCTCTCCCATTCATCACTCCATGTGGAGACACACTCTGCTGCCAGCTCCTACCCCATTCCCTGGAGAATTGAGGTGTGATCATTAATGATCCTGCATTGCTACAGAGCAGCAATTGCTACTAGTATTTTAATTACAGAACTGAGGATCATCACAAACCTTTCATCCGCATGCAAGGTATGATTTTAATAAACATGTGCCTTCTCTAAGAAAGCAATGCATACATTTTAGAACAAATAAAAGAGAAGTTTCTAACAAAACAAACAAGCCTAGAGACAAGAATGAGAGAAATAACTACCACAAGTGACAAGTGTGAGTCATGTCTCTGAAGTGCTGTGGGAACTTCTCCAGCTCTTAGCTAATGAGGGTGGTATAAGATCCTACAGTGTCTCACCTTTATCTCTGTTAGGAAATTGGAGCTGTTGCTTTGAGATGTGGATCTTACAAGAGTTACCCAGACCTTTTTTTATACCCAACCTAGCTGATTAACAGCAATACCACACACAAAATCGGGCATGCAAAGATGCATAGATTTACCAGAAGATCTAGAGACTTTCTACCCAGAAAAACACCCAAAACTTTCACAGTCCTGAAGACAACAGCAAAGGAATTCATTGGGTTTAAGATCAGATCTGTCCTTAAGCAAGATTTCAGTGGAACAACCTTTTACTAGCACAGTGGGAAATGACATCTATTAAAAAAAGAGAAAAAAAAAAAAGCAGCAACAAAGCACTACCTGATGTCACAAGAGAACCAAAGCTGTGATAAGTTCACCACTTGTTCTTTACAATCATATAAAATTTTCCTGAGCAGTTGATGTTCTCCATATTTCCATGTAAGTATGTATACAGAGATAGAGATACAAATATTTAGATGACTTGTGGTACTGTTATGAATACTGTTTATGCTAACTTACTGTTTCTAAATCCAGTATTAAGCAAGGTACTTCAGTGTTGTTCTGCTTTTTAACCTGTAAAATAAACTATTCTTCTGAGAATGCTCTTTGTTCCAATGCTAATTTATTAATTTATTAATTTATTAATTTATTGATTTATTAATTTATTTCATCAAATTTGCTATTTGAGATTTCAGGAATATTTTCTAAGTAAAACCCCATTTCTAAGTCCCAACACTTGCACACTGTAGAAAAACCAGGCAGAGCCATAAAACAAGGTGTGCATTGTGGATTGTGCTGATGCATTACCTATGACCATAGCTCATCTGGCTGCTAGGTTAACAGGTCACTGGCATGGAGCCACCAACTTTCAGAGAACAGCCTCTCTCATGGTATTTTGATATTTCCCCTTCTGGATTTGTCCCAACAGGGAAGTGCTGGAGCATATGAAAACTGGGAGTGGAGCTGGGAAGCTAATCAAACGATTTCAAACCTCAAATGTTTAGGTTAGGTGCTTATGTGGTCTTAACCAGCTCAACCATCCCTAAATATTACAGCATCAGGAATGATGATTTAAAATTACAGGAATGATACAACAGTGCCAGCCACTGTTGAGTGCATTCCACATTTCTTGCAATCATTTCTGCACCAATGAGCACAATATGTGAATATTTTGGGCATAGTTATAGTAATAACATTTCGCCTTTTACTAGTTCTTTTTAAGCTTATCATTGTAGACTACCTGGACGTGCTGTCCATTTGCTGTCCTTGCTCCTGACCTGCCAGAGGAACAAGCTAAACAGGATCTGCTAAATAGTCAGATACCAATGTTGGCAAAAAAACCAACCCTATATCCCAGCAGAGAACACGTCACTATCCCATGTACCAGTACGGTTCAGGTCTCATTCCAGACAAAAGTAAACTGATAGTTTTGTGCAAGATCCTGTTTTTGGATGTACAAGATCCATCAGTGTAAAAAGACAGTATTCATTCCTGTACGGGAAGGGGAAATCTTGCAGTGTTTTAAAGGGCCTTTGTCATTGTAAAGCACATTTACTGTAGAGCTTTTACTGCTAAAACCACATACTTTAGTTTCGGGGTTTTTTTAATCATGATGCTGAACAAAACAACAGTACCAAAAAAAACAAGGGTCTGTTAACTCAAACGGAGCAAACTGATCTTTTCTTTCTCATTGAAGCTAATGAGACTGTTGGTTCATTAATATCGGTGGCACCCAACTGTCAGCCCTGTCAGAGTGAACCTACTGCCAGTGAGACCGCAGAAGATCACTGGGGTCAGCCCTTCCCGCCTGCTCAGGTTGTCAGGACAGCTCAGCAACACAGTTTTTCTGTCACATTACTTACAGGCCACAGCAATGGCATCTTCGTTCACCAGTTTATTGTCCTTTTTTAAACTGGGCACAGGTGCCCAGGTGCTGGCAGCAGGGCGCTGCAGAGGCAGCCTCTGTGAGGAGAGGGCCGGGGCTGCCCTGTGCCGGTTCCAGCTGGATCCAGCTGGCTCCAGCTGGTTCCAATGGACCCACTGCCGGCCACAGCTGAGCCCCTCAGCCAAGATGGTGGCCTCTGGAAAACATGTTTAAAGAAAGGGCAAAACACTGCCTGGGAGTGATGAATAAGGGAAAAAAGTGTGAGAAACAGCCCTGCAGACACGAAGGGCAGAGGAGGAGGAGGGAGAGGAGGTGCTCCCGGCACCCGAGCAGAGAGTCCCCTGCAGCCGGGCCGGGGGACAGTCAGAGCTCGCCCCTTCATTTGCTGCTCTCTCCCTACAGTTCTTTGAAATGGTTAGTGGATATTTTACACACCACACCTTGTATGTGCACATCTAATTGCACAATTAGAAAGTAAGAAAGCAGGAAAAGAGCTGAAAAAGCCTTGAGCATTAGCTGTGGGTGAAAGCTCCGGGCTAGGGAGAGTGACCCCATGGAAGGGCACCAGCTGCAGAGCGTAGCTACATGGCTGCCACTGCCAGTGTGCCTGCACGGCCCAGCCCTACGCCCTGGGGCCCAAAAGGGTTTAAAAATATAATTCCTTTCATTGTATTTTACCATGGACATTTTAAACTGCATTAAGAGGCTTATACAAATGTTTTGAACCATTACGCTATCAGACTTTCGATTTGCTGGGCCACTGAGGGGAAACCTGAAAGCATTCAATAATGCCTCGATATTTAAGTGCATAATGGTAATGTAGAAGAAACAAATGTTTGTTTTAGCAATACAATATAAAGTGTGACCATGAATCGTGCAAATCAAATCATAAATCACAGAGCTCAAGCTAGTCTCATCAGCCCAGCAGCATGTTATATAAGATTCATTAATGTATTCGGTTTAATCTCCAATACACTGCAAAAATATTGTAAAATTCTTCACTGTTCAGTGTTGAAAAATCTGAAATGGGGAGTGATAACAAAGTGTGTTTTTTCACAGCAAGACTGCCAGATGCTACAGAAATGAACATCCTGCACAAGCCTGCAGCTGTTTGGGGGGCTATAACTCAGAACACAATCTGGAGATGGGGTTTAAGCTTGTTTTACCTTCTTCAGTCTCAGCAGCTTGAACATTTACTACTCATATTAGTTATTTTACAGTTAAGCCTGTAGGGTAAGTTTGGAAGACAATGATTTTAGAAAAGATAACCCTGAAGAAACATTTGAATGAAGGTAGAAGAAAATGCTGCAACTATGAGCACACACTACATCACAAGCTTTCAGCCTAGGAGCATGTATCATTTAGTTATTTAGCCAACATTGGGGAAAAACAGGAAAAGAGACTGTATTCAGTTACGATGACACTTTCTGTCAGAGGCAATGACAGATGTCAAATAAATGCTTAGTGGGAATGAGACTGACATCCACCAAAGACACACATGGCTCCCATACAGTTGAAGGGCTACTGACTTGTAAACATTTAACAGTTTTAAAAAATCCTCCCCCTACAAACCGCTCTGTTTCCATTGAAATTAAAGAACACTTTGACCAGACAGCCTCTCACAGCACTGCAGTTACTCCTAGAAGTTAAAGGACAGCTCCTGAAAGTTAAAGGACAGCAGTGATTGGTATAAAGGAGGTGTAAAGGTAAATGAGGGGCGAAGGATTTTTGTCTCTTGATTCTTCATGCACTTGAAAGTGCAAATTTGCTGGAGTGGCTTTGTTTACAAGTGTAGATTGAATGCAGCAACTATTTAACCAAGACAATTGAGGTGATGAGGTGTTTGCAGAAACATTTAAATGCTTCCTAGTTCTTTTTTTAAACCTTTTTTTAAACCATTATATTTCCACTGTTCACTCTAGAAACTGCCTGAATTTGTTTGGAACATATTCAGCATTCCGAAGCAAAATTTTCATGTCAGGTAAAATCATAAAACCGAAAAAAATACTTATTTATTTATTTATTTTCCCCAAGAAGATTTGAAATAAAGTCTTATTCAGATATCCAAAACAGAAAGTATTAACAAAAATTAATTTCACCCTGTAACCAAAAACTCCCCCCCTCCCCGACTAAGCTTATTATCTATACAGTTGTAGACACAAGGCTTAAGAACTGCAAGATGGGTAATTAATGGGGACTAGAGAGGAGCAAAGATATCTAACCTGCCAGCCATGGTGGAAAAGTGTTGTGGCTTCAAAGCAACAATTTTGCTACAACTCTATGGGTGATTTGCCTTCGTGGAAGTTGTTGAGAGTACAGGAACACAAATGCTAGGTTGCAGAATTTAAATCTTAGTAAATAATAATGAAAACCTTCAGATATTTATCACAGCTGTTTGATATGTGAACCACACAATCCTGCTGTTATTTCCTATTGATTTTATATTCTACTTCTTGAATACTACTTCTTGAGCCCTCTCCACAAAAATTAATGATACTAGAAATTCCTATGTCAGTAGGAGTTCAAGTATCTTGGAAAGGAAACATATAGACAGGATAATCAGTTATGAAAATATACTTCAAATATTATCTCTCTGCAGTAACCCTCGTGACTCCAAATAATCTAGTAATCTCTTCTCTATTTTTTTTAATGGAATTTGTTGTGCCTTCTACAATCAGGAGTGGGTAAACATGCTCTATTCTTCCTGCATTGTTTATTCTGCATTAAATATCTTATTCATGCAGCATGTCTTACCTGAAAGGCTACCCTGCTGTACAGCATTAACTTTCTCATTGTAGAAAATTAGCTGTCTCTAGAATGGAATATATTTTGTGTTGTGTTTCCTTGAGCACACACAAAATGTCTTAATTCCTGTTTTTACACGTTTTCTGCCTAAAATATGTACAGGTGAAACTGAGGGACTGGTGAGGAAAGAGAAGGTAATTCTTCCCAACTCTGATTCTAAAAAAAGATTTTGCTTACAGCAAATATCTGTAATGCAACCATCCACTTTTACGTGTGTCATTTGATCCAACAGAAAATAATGTGTGAGTATACAAAACAGAATTGTATATCAGCAATATTACATGGTTTTTAGATGGCAACCAAGAATAATGCCTACACATACTGTGCAGGGAATAATGAGGGAGCTCAGTTAATCCCAGATGAAATTGTAGCAGAAACAACCATTATCATTGTTCTCCAAAACACTAGTAGGTTTTAAGGAAATTTTTCAATGGATGAGGTTTAGTCTTATTCCAAAAATAAAAGGGCTTTAAAAGCTGGAAACAAAGGACTTCAACAAAGATTACATAAAACTATTTGCATACGTACATAACTAAATTTTGCCAGCACAGGAATAAGCATAATCTCTTTGGTCCTGCTGAAATACCAGTCCATCACTGGAGAAACTAGGAATGCAAAGCGCTGAGAAGAAATAGAAGATAAACTTTGAAAAAATTTCCCATGTACTAAGAGGAAAATATTAACCACTGAATATTTTATTAACACACAAAACCCTTTAAGTCCTAACACTTCCATGTGCATGTTGATGTATCTTCACTATAGGGATTATACTCATTTTATTGTTTCATGTAAACCAGTGTTTCAGTACAGAATCTTTGTGGATCTGAAGCATCCATTATTAAGGCTAAAATGTGTTCATGATGGATGTCATCTTTCTCTTAGGGAACAATGGGATGAAGGAGACGACAGTAGACGTTACTGTGTTTCAGAGGGATGGTTCCTTCTAGAGCAGAAGTGTGAGCAATGGAATAGAGTAAATTCTCTATGTCTTTAAAAGCTTGGCTAAGAAAAACAAAAAACTTCACAGATGCCTGACTATGCCTCTGCTAAACCACAAGAGCTTGCCAGTAGAAAGTATACGCCTGAGAAAAAAACATTTAAAGCTTTATGGAAGGTAAGCTACTGTGTGTATTTCACAATTCTTTTGGGACTCTGCTTTGAAACAAAACTCATAACGTCGATACTGAAAAGCCCTATTGCTTTTAAAACACATTTGAAAACACTATAAGTGAAAGAGCTCTTTGTTTTGTTTTCATATGTAACAGTGGGATTTTTCAAGCATCTGTTTATGACTTTTACAGTCAACACTGTCTGAGCATGGCTGAAAACAGAAGTAAACACAGAGTAATCAATGCACAATATTTTTCACTTTATTCCCTCCTTCTATTTCTACCTTTCTATCTCTTTGGGAAAATTGGTCATATTTCACATTCTAGAGGACAAGATAAACAGAGATTTGTCCTATATAGAAAGCTAAGTATCCTCTGAGAATACCATTTCTTCCTGGCTAGCCCAGCAACTTTTTTATGCTTTCATATCATTAAAAAATCTATTTGAAAATTCTGATTTAACACTAGAAAAGCACAAGCCACTTCAGAATATACAAAGTGAATTATTGCAGCCAAGTTCTCTTACCATGGCCATATTCTCAGTCACCAGTATTACATGAGAGTTATAACAAACTGCAATTTTACTAGACATAGGATATTCTGTTTCAAAGACCCTCTCTACTACAGTCTTCTGGAAGTAAAGCTTACTCTTGTTACAGCCTGATTAACTGAAGTAAAAAAAATACCACAAAACAGAGCTAAGTTTTTGAATAGCACTTTGCAATTAGCGTTTTGTGATGTTTGCGTGTCAGACTACAGAACTTAAATATACTTTTAACATAACCCTGTTATGAAACACCATAGCTGTTCTTTCCCACTTAATTTATGCAAGCAAAGCTCCATACTCTGAGTCAGTCTAGCTGGCCATCACAAATGGAGTATTATCATCTCACAGTTTCAATTCCATCCCATACAGAGATTTTTACTTCAGGCTGCCATTTTTCCACAGTCCCAGTAGCCACCAAGTATTTTTCTGAACCTGTTAAAACACAGAAGAGGGAGGTACAGAACTGCAAGAGGTGTCTGTACCCTCACACAAATGAAAATTATGAGTGTGCTACGAGAAGATTTTGATATAGCGATGATTTATCTTCCGTAAGACTTTATTTCCCTTTAGAAGATGAAGGATAAAACCCCCTTGCTTGCAGATGCTCATCTTTTGTGACATTTGTTTATCAGAACATACAGTTTGCCTTCCCAGCAGCAGGAGAGGCAGTCCTTTTTCTGAAAACCTCTGCCAAAGGCTTAACGTATGTTGAGTGTTGCCAGCTCTTGAGATCTCTGCTGGAATGTGATCCAAGTTTGGTTAGATCTGGAGCCAGCTTTGCAACAACCTCTTACAAAATCCACCTCCCCAACTACCTGTCATGCTCACTCACATCTGAGAGAGAGAGACCAAAAAGCTGGGGCGACCAGAAGAAGTCATCAGAGCTCCCCCACCTTCACATCTGAGCATCCCCACACTTCTTCAGTAAATGTGGTACAGAAAGAGAGAAGCAGTTACGGGAAGCTTCTCTCCCTCCTTTGCCTCTCCTTTTCTTTTAGGGATTAGATAAGTCTTGAGTTCTTCCTTTAACATCCAGCCTGCCTCCAAAATAGGAGCTTCTGGGCAGGTTTATCCCAGCCTAGATTAAGAGGCAGGATCCCACAGGGCTGCTTCATTCCTCTAAAACCTTGTAGAACATATTCCAAAAATACAGGAAATAATTGGACTGCGGTGTGGTCTGAGAGCTCACATAACAGGTCAGGGCTGGCTAACTGGAAGGTTGACAGGGAAAATGTAAATTTAGGAGAACTACATTTATTGAAACAACTAGGAGACAATCCTAACACACACATAGGGCACACTTTACCAGAGACATAAAAAAAAGACAGAAACAATGAGGAGGGTGACGTTCACTGCAAGACTCCCTCTTGTTATGCTCTAATGTATGTTCTTGGCTTTATCAGCCCAGAATGTGGTCCCCTCTTGGAGAACTGGGTCCTTTCCAGCAGCCATCAATGCTTTGCAAGATGTCCCAGGCTGACAGAGGGCACACCTGGAAAATGAGGCTTTTCATTTTCAGGGTGTCAGAACAAACACAGCAACCCCAGTAGGCAACAGGGCAATCCCAGCAGTAAAATACAGCTCTGTGCTCAGACACGTAAAGTTTGAGAGACAGAAGTCACTGAAGAGACAACAGAGTACAGTATAATCTTTCTTTTAAAAAATTTTGGCCAACCACAGAGCTTCTAGAATCTGATTTATGGTTTTGAGCCTTCAGACTGCTGAAGTATACACTGTTGAGTGATTCATTGTTGTACTATATCTGCTGCACGTCAAGGGAAGCTGTTGCATAAATGCTTGCATAACTCATTCTAGAGGACAACTGAAGACCCAAGACATCTGTTGTAGGAGGCAGATATGCAACCATAAAATGTTCCAAAAAAGCTATGAGAGAAGTGTAGAGTTAGAACTCTGCAAATACACATGGCTCTAAATATATGAAATATTTTCAACTAAATAAGTATCTTTTACTTTTCCATTTAATAATTTTTTTCTTTAAAACAGTTCTTAGTTCTAGAGACTAAAAAAAAATTCATTTTCTTCATGGGAGTACTTAATATGAAAATGTGAGACTTAACAAACACAATGATCAATTTGGAATACTATTAGTAAACATCTTGCTTATTTGCAACATACCTTGTTAATGCCAAGGGATTAAGTTGGATTTAATAGGTGTTAAAAATAGGTGTGAAAAATAAAATTAAGTTGCCAAATAAACATTGAGAGAGGCCTTAAAAATTAAATACAGGAAGTATTGTTTTTGCTTCTGCTTCTCATTTGAGAGGAAAGGAGTTGGGTTTATTCTATGCTCAATCTCCACAGACTTTTCCTTTGACACAGTGTCCTGGTACACCAGGGTAGGTACCCCAATAAGGATGCTAAGTTATCTGTTTGAAATTGCTTCACACTCCACCTTGCCCTTTTCCTGTCACTTTTCTATTGATTACACAGAATCTTCCTACAGAAACAGCTTGTGGTGTTTTCTTGCTTTTGTTTTATGCAAAGGCAATCTGCAGTTTCTTTTGGACTGTTGAAGGGAGGCAAGCTAGCATACACACCGGTGTGAGAGCTAAAATAGTCTGAATGCAGATTTAAAACTACCAATCTGACAGGAGACACAATAGCACTTTATGATTTCTGTGGTGGCAAAACTAGCTCAAGATCTATGCAGTGTGCTGCATTTCCAGTTTTGCTGGTTGAGCTGTCTGCAAAGTAGACTCTAACCAGATCAATGAGCCCAGTAAAAAGCAAAACTAGGAAAAGTCTGTACCTGTGTAGTTTAAAGTACATGAAGCATTCAGAAAAAAACTTGGATGCAAAGTGAGGACCTCAGCTTGAAAATCCAGTTCTTAACACATTATATAATGATCTCTAGTCCTCAAATTCATTGATCAGTCAAGGACAACACGTCAGATATGTTGGAGATGTCATTTCATAAAAGAAATTCAGGCAGACAGCAGAGCAAGAGAAACTTATTAAAGCAATATCCACATAGAATGAAATAGTACAAGATAAACAAGGCCATCTGACAAAGGAATAAACAAGATAAATAAACAATATTTTACATTATTTGAATTAGGGTAAGCTACACAATTAGAAACAGAAAAGGTAGCTATCTAATATCAGTAGAGGGGAAAACAATAGAAAAAGCAAATCTGCTAGTGGAGAGGTAGAAGATGAGTGGAACAACCTAGCCAGGAACTCTACGTCTGAGCGCTTCACAATAAATTAACTACATTTATCTTCATGACACCTTTATAAAGTAACATTCTCATTTCACAGATGAATGACAAAATCACAGAGGAAACATGTGGCTGAGCCAACTACCAAACTCATATCTCACAGTCCTTCCAAGCCAAATTGGAAAATAGGTTTTGAATGTATTTCAAAAAGTAAATAAAAAGAAAGTGGGGGGAAAGGAGGAAAGAGATACAATACAGAGTGTTCCTGACCAGAGACATGATTTTCACCGACCTTCCATTATATTCCAAACTTAACTCATTGACATTTTGAATAGTAGCTACAGTATCCTTATCTACACTGAAGAGGGTTTTTAGTGCATATTTATAGTAAGTATCTAGAAGTAGTCCCTTTTGTTGAGAAAGCAGTCTATGCAGATGATTCATTTGTGTTAAAGTCAGACCTAACTTCTCTCTGTTCTCTTCACAACTACTCCAAAACCCAGAAAGGGACTTGTACAATAGACCAGTTTCATAACAGCTCCTTTAAACTTTTGAGCAGTAGGAGTATGTCTATATGAGCAAGCAGTGCAGCGTAACAGAAGCAGATCTGTAAGGTGAAATAGCTGGTGCTAAGTACCAAACATCTACTCTATACATATTTCAGGGATTTTACATCAGACTAGCTCTAAACAACTAAACAATTATTAAGAGCTGGAAGACATTAAATTCACTCCTGAAACATACCTTCTAGTTTAGCTTCATTCAAAAGCAATCCAGCTGGTTGCTTTGAGATCACTCCACAGCGCAAACCGTAACATAGTAAAGGGGCCAGTCTTGCTGTTTGCCTCAAAAGCACGCTTATCCTACAAAAGCCCTAATGTAGACCCCCTTTCTGACTCACAAATTCATCACCATGTCATAGAGAAACATTGAGTTCCTGATCTTCTTGTACAATTTGATGACTGGCTGAGCAACACAAGCATGCGGCTGAGAGCTGGGAGTTCTGATCGCTGTGGTATCATTGATCCTCTCTGTCTGTGGGACAGATTCAGATCAGGAAGGCATGCTTACCTATAGCATACATGATTATGCAGATTGGCTTGAACACACCATCAGACTTGGGCTTGCCTGGCATGCAAATTATCCCTTAGGGAAAGAAGAGACTTGCCTACAAGACTAAAAAAAAAAAAAACCACTTGCCTGAGATCAGGATGCTGCAGGAACAAGAAATCCCCATCCCAGAACAGACACCTCTGTGGCCTTCCTCAGCTATGAAACATATTCAGTCTATTCCAACCACAGCCACAAAGCATTATTATCTGGGTCAAGGGGCTGCTGCAAAGACTGCTTTGGTCCACACTTTGAAGGTAAAATTGGCTAAGTATTCATTAAAGCTTCCAGGAATGCAGTGAGTTACCTTAGCAATTTTCTTTTCACTGGGATGCAGACAATATCCCATGCAATGCCTCTAAGGAGAAATCAAAGCTGTCATTTCAAAGTTAACATCTTAGACTATTAAATCTCTAATTTGGTTTATTATTTTAAAGACTTACCTTCTAGTCATTCAGACAGGCCTTGCAGAGCACTGGAAGCCATTCCAAATTAAAAATGAAATTAAAATCTAAGCCTGTAAGAGAAATCTCCGTGCATTTCCCGATCAGCAGACATAGTCTGTTCCAGTTCTGCTCCCATAGTCCAAAAGATCCAGGAAGGGAAAGGATCTGAGTATACTCCGTGATACTTACTGTGTCTCTGTATTCCAAAAACGGCTGACTTCCAATAAGTTGTAGATTCAACAGTAAATGCTCTTGACCAAAAATAGTTCAGTGTTCAATTACTAAGTGCATTTTCCTATATTGAGGATTCAGTTTTGCTGAATGCCCTGAACAAGAAGATTAATAGAAAAGTGACACGGTTTCCTGCTGATTGATACAAACTTATTCAGGACAGTCAAAAACTGACTGCAAGGAGTTGCAGAGGCTCTCATTGTACTAAGTGGCCCGGAGATAAAAAGGCAGGTGGAATTCAGTGTTGATACGTGCAAAGTATTGCACATGAGAAAAGTATTTCTAAATAGATAAAGATGATGGGTTCTAAGTTAGTACTATGACTCAGGAACAGAAATTTTGGAGTAAACTGAAAACTGCATCTCCCCGCTCAGCAGTGGTCAAGAACATTTAAGAAACTATTAGAAAAGGAAACAGAAAACCTCTTTATGCCACTAAGAAAACAAGTGTACCCACTTCTTGAATACCAGTCACAATTGCTCTAAGGAAGCACATAATGGATAATAGAAATAGAGAGAAAGTTTGGTGAAGAGTGATGTGAATAGGACAGCTTTCACACAAAATGAGATGAGGACTCTTCAGTTTTGAAAAAAGATGACTAAGGATTATATGAAATATTTCTGTAAAATTTCTGCTGCCCCAGAAAACGCTTCCAGCCCCTGATAGGTGGACAATGCTGAATCCTTAAAATTCTTCAAAGCTCATCAAGCATGACTGGATAGCATGATTAGGAGGCACAATTATCATAGGAAAACCATTTCACTAAACTAAGATTAAGGGATGTTCCAGCATAATATGAGCCAATATAAAATTTGACAGGGTGAACAGACTTGCAAGTTCTTCTCACCAGTGTGTATTAACAGAAGCATATAAACTGTCTCAGTCAGATAAGGCGATCCTTCCAAACTCTGTTTCCCATAACTCAGTTGTCTTGATTGGCATCTCCTGTTATACCATCGGCTTCAAGGAGAGCTGGTTTTTCATTCTAACACCCACCATTCTCCTTATCATTGCCAAGTTCTTGAAATTCTACCTGTTGGGGTTCCGTATTTTAGCAAAGTAACGAGCACAATCATAAAGGTTAGTTTGGGTTCAAATGTTAAATAATGGACAGTTTTAAAGGATGTTAAAGAAAGTTCTTTCAAAGGACAAATGGACATTAAATTTGCTAAAAATGAAAGGACTGAAAGCCTAATGTTAAAATAAAAGTAACAAATTTTTGTATGAGTTCAGGAGATGTTTACATTGGTGCATATTTTATACATGCAGATATTCACTGTAATTATCTTCATATAATACTTGCACTATTTAGACTATCATGACCTTAATTTCTTCCTAACAAAGAATATTTATATTTAAGTTTTCAAACTATTCAGAATGCAGAAACAGGCCTTTGTCACAAGGTACAGAGTCACAGGCACAAGAGGAAACTGGATGTTACTGAATGTTCTCAGAGTAACACATCCTGTTTCTGAGGCTGTACATGAGTAGAAAAAATCAATTTCAGTCATGCTGCTGAAAGGACTGGGGCAACATGTTGAGCAACTGAGCTTTTCCCACAGACAGCAGCCATTTCAGAGGCAGACCTCATAAAGAATATGTTAATACAATACTACTTTTTATTTTGTGTTAAATTGAAGAACATTAAATTTGAAGACCAAAAGAATAGCCCCAGAGTTTATGGTGGAACATGAACTGCTTGGCCAAAGACTAATTGACCATTCCTAGATATAATGCAGAAGAAGGCAAGGCATGTCATTGTCTGGTAGCCTTCAGGTGTAAATAGAAAAGAAAATCTCACTGAAGAATGTTCAAAAGGATAAGATTTGTTTCAGGACAGGATTGACATTTTGACATGGAAAGTGTGCAAAGAGAAAGCACTACAGTGAAAGTTTGTTTCTAGCCTGTTGCATCAGGGAGTGTTAGACGCATTGATGAAGGCTAGTCATGACAGCTCCTCGGGGAGGAGCAGGGTGTGACAGGAGGAGGCATAGCTGCACCTCAGCCACCTGTTTCTCATAGAGGAGGAGGTTCTGTCAGTCAGCATGTAGCTTTCTGTCCAAAATCACACTGAAAATTGGAAAATTAGAATTTGAAGCTCAAACCCAAGTTCATTTCTGGTTTTGGGGTTGTAATTGTCTTACTGTTACATACCGTATCAAGTGGTGAATGAAGAACTTTGACATCCTGGGCACTCTGCTGGCATGCTGAATTATATTTGCACTTTGCAAATATGAAATAGTATTTATGTTCCCAGAATGCCTCAAACATTGGACAACAAATTATTACTTTATGTTTATTATTGTTGCATTTGTTTTTCCTTCCGTACAAAATCCATTCATTCAGTTCCATACCCAAGTAATTCTTTTCAAAGATTACGTTCTTAATGCCAGAAACAAGGCTGTTACACTGTGTCTGGAAATCTCTTGTATTGATAATCTGCAAAACCCTTGTGGCTAGAACTGAGTTAACAGATAAAAGATAAGTACTCTGATGACAGGCATGGAGCAGAATGTAAATTAATGTGCTTTCCAGAATCAGGACCTGGTGACAAAATGCAATTTAAATAAGGTTTTTGTTTGATTTTCTGATTTTAAGATATAGCGAAAGTATTAAAGCTCACCATGGCTGGGTCAAAATGTGGTAGTGAAAAAGTTATTAGAAAACATTATTTCTAGTATTCACAGGACATAGTAATTGAAACATAAAAAAACTTGGTGCCTGTGTGGTTTTTTTTAAAGAGCCAGATTATTCCACATGGAACATGCAGGCACCATGTAATATTTCTGTTTCTTTATAACATATAAACTGTTTGATAGCTTTTTCCATAAAAGTAGTTCACTTTTTTAATGGCTGTGTTAAAAATCTTTTTTTTGAAAAACAGTAGTGTAGTGAGGATTGCCTGTACAGTTTGCAATAGAACAGAATCAGAAGCCCCAGGTTCAGTGGTCCAAAACATGACAGAACTGTGATTCGACGTGATGTTAAAGTCATAAAGAAATCAAATCTAATTCTGAGAATTTAACCATAAAACATTAACAAATTCAGGGTTAAAGTTTCCATGACGGGTCCAATAACTCCACATTAAAAAAAAAAAAAATTATTTAATTGGCTTTAGTTTGAAAATAATCCAGCAGAACAGAATCTTAACAGGTTGTGTATGATTTTTACAATAATTCATATAACATTGCCTTCCCTGGTTTATTTGAGATAGGCTTTTCCTACAGCTAATTGTCTTAGGCAATTGGACAAGCTGAATAATATACTGAGTGTATGCGAAGCAAGCACAGAGCTGGGCATGGCCTATATCCTGAAGTATGCTGACATTTTATGCGTGGCAAAACAAAGCACTGTGCTGCACCCACTTCTGGCCTGTGGGAAAGTGAGACCATTAAAAACACATGACGGGCATTCAGTGATCCACCCTGGGAATCTGTGCTGATATCCCAGTTACAAAGGGGGCTGCAGAGCCTGTGTAAATGGAATGTGTCTTGAATACAGTTGGACAAGTTTAAATTTGCAAGTGAGAGCTAGCAAGGTAGTAGGGAAACTATCTATTAAAACTCATTTCTGAAAGGAAGACATACAGCCTACCCATACCTGGAAGGTCTTACTCAATTCAGTAACTGACAGTTCAGGTACATGATGCTCCTGACAAATTTCATCTTTTGCATAAAGACAAAAATGCTACAAGGGGTAGTGTTGTCTCCTGGAAGGCTCCGTTTTGCAGTCACGACATTTAAGATCATATAGGTAGCACAGCTGCCTTTAGACAATAGTTCAGTTACCCAGCAGGCAGGGGGAGAGAATAGCAACAGCAAAAGCAAGGAAACTTATGAGATGAGATCAGGATAGTTTAATAAGTGAAAGAAAAAGAAAGGGAATAAAATGGTGCAAAGGCAGTCACTCACCACCTCCCACAAGCAGACCAATGCTCGGCCAGTCTCAAAGCAATGGCTATCTCCCCCAAAGCCTCCTCCCCTGAGTTTTTATTGCTGAGCATGATGTTATATGGCATGGAATAGCCCTTCGGTCAGTTCAGGTCAGCTGTCCCCGCTGTGTCCTCTCCCAACTTCTTTCCCACCCCCAGCCTACTCCCTAGAGGAGCATAGTGGGAAAAAGAAAAAGCCATGACGCTGTGTAATGCTCAGCAATAGCCAAAACGCTGGTGTGTTATCAACACTGTTTTGGTCACAAATCCAAAACACAGCATCATATGTGCTGCTATGAAGAAAATGATCTCCCTCCTAGTCAGACCCAGAACAAGCACCTTTCTAGTTGTTAACCTTACCCGCTTCAGGAAATCCATTCTCTTCTACCTGAGAAAGTTAACTATTGCTTTTATAGGTCAGTGCCTTGGTCCCACATTTCTTGCCACTAGCACTGAGGCATATCACAAATGTAGACACTTCAGGTTTTGATACTGATGAGAGCACTTGCTCTCCACATTTTTTCTGGCAAGTTTAAAGTAGAAATGTTTTTATTTTTGTTATAAGAAAGTGATTAAAGTTTTCAAGTACTTTGTTTCAAAGCATACTTACAGGTATAATGGGAAAATCACTAATATCTCATTCTTCACTAGTCCTGACCCTCTCCCCCAGTGGGCATAATGGGTTTTCAAAATGAAGATGTAATGTACTGTACATATCATTACAAGATCAGAATATATTAAAGCTGTTGCCAGCAACACACTAGTGGAAGTTACTATTGCTCCTTCACAGCAGTGATTTACAAGCCAGCATTTCTGGGAAAAGTTCTCTGTGAATATCACTGAAATGCTTGCTGGAAAACTGTTGATTTGTTGCTGTTTTCTTAATTTGGATTGACTGTCTCCCTTTTGGGTTCATACACAACTTGTATAATCCAATATTTAAATAGTGCGAGAGCAATTGTGCTGCAGCTTGGCTGTTCCACATTTTATGTTTTCCCATAACAAAAGTTACCACATTTTTTTGCAATATGAATAGCGTAATATTTCATAGGGTTCATCTAAAAAGGGTATTGCTCAGGAATACCTATTACTTTGGAAGTTCACAATCTGTCTCCAGCTTACCTTGCAATGATAAGATGAGCCCTTGGTTCTGATGCAGGGAGGTATGCTCAATAATAATACTGCTGTCCTCCTGGAGGCGATTTTAAGCTGATCATACTTTGGTAGCCACTTACAGGTAAACTGTCAGTCTTAAAGCCTTACAGAGAGTTCTGACTGTAAATATTGTAATCAATACGGTATCCCTTTACTAAATCCCCAGAAGGGGGCTGAGTCTATCCCGCAGGTAAAGGCCACTGCTCCAGTCAAATTTTCTTCCCTGCTCTCAAAGAAGCCAAGTCCGTTTATATTTAGTCCACTGAGCCATTCTACAAAATCCAGGCCAAGAGATCATAATGGTAAAGAACAAGATAGGTTTCCCCTGCAATCAGTTGCATGGTCTCACAAAATGTCCTTTGTTTTATCACTGGCTTTCCCTCACTCCTGTCTGTGGTTTTTTCTTCTGTTCTCTATATGATTCTGCCTATCTCCTATCAGCATGCCTGACATCTAACTTTAATTGTAGGATAGCTACCTCATCTTCAAATAAATGAGAGGGAGTGCTAAGCAGGTTAGAAAACATGAGAGAATAATAATAACATGGAGATAATGTTGCCATGTAAGGTGTGAATTCAGAGTTGCACTGTCAACACTGTAAAAGTTAACGCTTCTACATAATGAATTATGCTTGATTATACAGACAAACATGATCCAAAACATTCAAAAACAAATAACTTGTATACCTTGGAAACAGAGTGAAGATGACTATTTAGTAACCCTGAATAATAACCCACCCACCCCCACAAAAAGTAGAGCTGATCTTTTTACTTCCCAATAACACATTTTGGATGAAAATGAAATGTTGCTAGAATACAACTTTAGAAACATCAAGGTTTGGATAAAAAAATATATACCCCTAAGTCTAAAAACATTAGCCAAATAGAATAATATTAATTTTCTAATGGAACTTCAGTGATCAGATATGTAATTTAAGCAAGATTAACAATCTGTTTCATATAGAAACCATTAAGGTCCTGATCTTGCAAAGATTTACATCCACACATTCAAGTAGAGACTTAACTGTACTTGACTCCCAGACCCCTTCTTCAGCTCCGTCTTTCCTGACCAAATGTAAAACCTCATGGCTATTCAGACAACAGCTGCAATGATCGCTTTCTTAGCATTAACTATTTCAGCTCTGCTGTTGCTTCTCTCCACTGATGCACTCCTTTTCTGCTGCTTTGGCTGTCAGTGATTTCACCCTAGGTAGATTTACAGCCTGTTCCTTCTTCATCTCTCATTCAGTACTGAAAGTAGATAACTGTCCATGGAGCTGATTTTCCACCTTTCCATTTCTCTGAACGTCAGGTGACTCTTATCTTAGTCTAAGCTCATAAATGTTTCAGGCCAGGCTTCTATTTTTGTTCTATATTGCACAGTACATACACAAAGAACAGTTTCCTGCCCTATATGTGGCCTGGCCTCCTGGATCCACTGATGGTGTGAAAAAGTCTAAGCTTGCCCTGTATATTCTGAAGGTCTAGCAAATTTGTGTGCTGATTTCCTTGTGTAACAAGGGTGGAAGGCACATGGGGGTTTTGAGTGACAGGTGAAATCAGCACCAAAGGGAAGAAAGCTGAGAATGGAGCTGACAGAACCACACGAACTTATGTTCCTTCTTGAAGAAATGGGTGTCAAGAGAGAAATCAAGATGGTATTCATGACTGGATGCAGGGGATACTTGATATTCCTAGATTTCTCCCAGAAGATGCCAAAACAAGAGGTGAAAAACAAGTTCCTGGGAAACAAAGACCTATCCAAAGGGTGATACGTGCTGGCAGAATATGAGCACTAAACATTTTAACATGCAAAGAAAATTAGTGCTTTAAAAAATATCCAGCAGTGTTTGTGTCATCCAGAAATGAAGATCACAGTCTGCCTGAGAGAGCACTGATTAAGTTATTACCTGAGGAGAAACTGAGTCTAAATATCTGTAGAGCAACAGGTGATAACCCAATTTATCTACAATCATAGGCCTATGAGCCTGACGTTCCATATGGTCGAACAGCTCGTACTTCAGTAGGGTGCCCAATGCTTGTCTTAGCTTGAGGAAACACATTATATGAATGCTGAGGAGTACACTACACTACTGTTCAGCTTCATGGGATGATTACACCAACTAACTAGATATACTGCCTGCAACTGCCTTATCACCAACACCCTACTAAACTGCAGCCAACTCAGCACAGAACCTTCTTCTGTGTTAACTTCGGAGTGTAAAGAAACTCATGGGAGTTAATTGCATGCCTTAGTGCTTACCTATCCTTGAAAGTTATTGGCATTTAAAGAAAGGCTTGAGACTAAAGTACATTTATTCCGGTCAATGTTGTCAAACCCTAAAAAGCTACAGGCTCAAAAATTTAGTCTATAGCATACAGAATAGGAGGAACAGAAAATAAGAAAGAAAACCTAAGCTGTCCTCGTCTGTAAAACTGTCTCAGCTTTTTGCATATGTGGACATAACAATCACTGTTCAAGTCACAGCATTTAAACAAGGTACAAGGTATGCATCCAGTGGACAACACCTAAAATGTTTTCCATTTCAGAGCAAACAAATGATGCGCGAGTATTCTTTTATTTTTCCTGTGTTACTACTGCAAATGTGAGAGTAAAATATTTTTTATAAGTTCAAGAAAACTGCTTGAGTAAGGGCTATTCCTTTTGTAATGTGAATCACGTGTAGGATAACCAGCTATTCATATAGTGCCTATGGCAGAAACCACTTTCTGGAGGAAAGTGTGCCCTTTTAAAGTTTACTGGCATGAGAAGGTTTGCTCTGTGTGTTGCATTGTTTTTTCTCTTGGTTTTGTTTTTTTTAAAAACTTCTGGTAATTGCTTTAAAAGAACAAAGCTCTTTGTTTAAGGGTAGCTCAGGGAGATCATAATTGCTATAAGGTACAAGACTGTTTCCAAGTATTTCTGAATTGCTTCTCTTCTGCATTAAATATTTACTGTGTAATGTTTGGCCAAACTGTAGAAATTCCCTCTGGAATATGGGTGATGACTTCAGGAAGAGAATGAAGACCTGTCAATTCAATTTTCAATATGACTCTCTTTAGAAAACCACAGCTATTAAAGAGTGGGATTTTTAAAAGAAAAATAATAATAATAATTCCAGAAGTACATGAACATGTCCTCAGTGAAAAATATCAAGCAATTAATTCCATGCCTTTGAATATCATAGATTCACAGACTGTGAATCTAAGAAAGTGTTAATCGTACTTTCCTCCATAAAGATCTTTTTTTTTTCTTTTTAAAGGATTGTTGTTAATGTAACCTGGTTGGTCATATCTTCCCCTCCCCCTCATGCACCCAGTTCCTCCTGGATTTTATCAGACAGATTTCTTACTCTTATCTCCAGCTAGAGCCAAGAGTGATGTTATCTGCTGATATCCGGCAGCAAGGCTGTAACCCAACAGCCCAGGAGGGAAGTGTGTCAAGGCTACTATTGACTAATAAAATCTTGCTGCATCAGCTAAATAGCACCTGCCACTTGCTCAGATATTCTCCCTCCAGATGTCCTGTTTTCACCTGAGATCAGTGTGTCCCAGGAGAGCTGACTACTACTTTTTCATTGTATTAAAACCTGACAGCACACTGGGAATAAACCATTTCAAAGCCTAATGAAAACAAGCCCGTGCTTCCTCCTAGCCAACGATGCACTCTGATGTGGATGCAGCCGATCACAGAACACATACTAAACATTACAAGGGCTGCCCATTTTGAAACTCTGAAAATTTCTGCTATTTTGGCTTCTGCCATGACATAGGGACAACATTGTGCTACTCACCCACGATCACTAACCTATCTTCACTAAACAGCTAAATATACTAGGGACTGATGACAGCATGCAAAGAGCTACCACACCACCTTATTGCAACTGCTCAGGAAAGCCTCAGACAGGGCATATAACCCAGTATATTGAACTGACTTCTAAAAGGCTAGGAGAGAAAGAGATTAAAAGAAAAGTCAGTGGAAGAAGAACAGAGCTTATGTCAGTTAGGATTGTATTAAAATTTGAATATTTAATAGTAATAATAATTCAGATGATACATTGCATGTTACCTGACTTTAAAGTTACATACATACATATTACTATTTATAGCATCAAGTATATATAAATAAATAGGCAGGAGGCTGAGTACTGCTGGTTTAGTATTACACAAAAACTTTTACATATCTTGCCTTTTTGTGATCATTATTGTGTGTCCTCTAATAGTTTATTAACATAGCCTTCATATTTAGTTTTACGGTGTCTCTTTTCCACATCACTTTTCCTAACAGAGCAGCTGCTCACAATAAAGAAGGCTGGTTGGTTGACGTATGAAGGTTCAGTTGTTTCTGAACTAGCTAAAAGGTAGGGGCTTTTTTTCTCCTCTCTCCCCCTTCTTTTGCATATTCAATCCAAGTTACCCAAGAGCAAGCTACATATTCAATGTGCTATTAAGAAAAATGACTACAGGTGAAGATTAGCACACTCTGGAAATGCACTGCTTACTTCAGGGGAGAAAGGTTCTCCCTAGAGAACCCACACTCTGGGGCTGTCCCCAGACCCCAGGCTTGCATGGGCTCAATGCAATACAAGAAAAGAGCAAGCTGGGGATCCTAAATTAGAACCTGAGTTCAGTTCTCAAACTGAATTCTGGAGATCCAGTAAATTTTAGTCTTTCTGAAAGTTGATTTCCTCACGCTGAAGCATGCCACATACAACTGCCAAGCCACAGGCTAGACCCAAAACAAATATTTTAAAAATGGTGAATGAAATAAGTAGCTTCTAAATTTAGATTTAAAAGTCCCCAATGTTGGCACATTCCTTACTTCTACTGGCAATGAATTTTAAAAGTAAGTGACTGTTCCATAATCTAAGTAACAGTTAATAGTCCAGTGTCTACTGATCTCTAATAGATATGCATGCAGGTGTCAGTATGTGCACACGTGATAGAAAAAATAAAAGGATGAGGAACAAACCAATGAGTCTTCTGTATTTGCTGAGATGATCTATTGATGCATGACCAAACCCTTGGGAGCTGCATAAGTAGTCAAATATTATCATGATTTTGGAATCAATTTCACACAGTCAGGAGCAGGAATTGGGGGAGGTTAGTGTTTAGCAACAGATTAAAGGAACCCCTCTGACATCCAGAGTGAGCTGACACGCTTGCGTCTAACACACTTCCTTAATACTTGGTTTCAATAGCAGCTAAGGGTCCTAAATGTTTCTGAGAACAAAGTATCTCAGATAGGTCACCCAAAAATTGTGTCACATGAAACTATTGAACACTTCTGGAAACTTGGCCTGGCTGCTGGAAACTGGCGTTCTTAATAGTACGCAAGCTAAAATAAATACTGAGAAACTAAAATGTAAAATTATTATAAAACAAGCCCACCTAAAAGTTCAAGCACAAAGTAAAAACATCTTTAAACAACCTAATTAAAATATAGTAAAAACTATTTTTAAATAAAATCTTAAAATCAGAAGACTGAGCCAGAAACAGAGAGAAAGTAGAAGCCAAACCACAATCTTGCTAGAAGACACTCTAGTATATAATGCCACACACTTTTTCCGTCTTTGAACATAAGAAATTTGGACTGCACTTCTCCAATTTTGGTACCTAGGTATTGAACATGATTGTTTTACCACATTGCTTAAGCTCTCTGCCAACAAGCCACATAGCATGAGAATGGCTGAATGAAATTCAAAACAATTAGGTACAAAGCATATTATATATGACACAAATGTCATGTTAACTTCTTAAAGCAAAAAATAATCTTCATTACTTACATATGTCTTTCATTAGCAGCCAAGGAACTAACTCTGGAAGCTAAACCCAACTTCTTTATGTAGTGTTATCACCTACATAAAGGTTTTCCAGCAGGAACGGAACAATAGATTCCCTTTTGAACTGACACATTATAGAACTAGAAGATCTACATAAATCATTTTTTTGTCTACTGTTGAATGGTGGAGCACTTAGTTATGCCTTTATAATCACAACACCAAGGCTGCTACAAATCAGGATTACTCATCTGTCTGATCCAAATCTTATCCAGACAGGAGCCTAAGGGAGGTAAATAAGTCTTTGTTTCTAATAAAATAATAGAATCTGTTACTTATAAAAAGATGTGTAATAACTTTGAAGTTCCTCTTTCCTCTTGGCTTTTTTTTAAAATATGAACAGAGATGATCACTGTGAGCACATAGAACATTATTGGAAAGCAAATCCTTTGTCCCATTTACAAAGTTTTTTAACTGTGCACTGAAACTATTAATAAACTTATCCTTCCTGCTCTTTAGACTTCTACCACAACTGCTATTCAGATTTATTCATTACTTCCTTTTATTAGAAACATGCCAAATCTGCTATATTGTCCACTTGGAAAAATGTCCACTCTTCACAGCCACTGAAGAAGTAGTCAGATATTAATCTTAATTATTTGTATGGCAGCCATCCAAACTGTTTCCATTTTTATGAAAGTTTTAGAAGAATGTATTATTTTTAACAATTTGTTTTAAAACACTTTCTTATGAAACTGATTTCTCAAACTTGAAGGTTTTGTCTCATTTGTAAAAATTACTTATTTTCAAATCTCATTTTGCATAAAAACTTGTGGTTCCAAAACTGTCTCGTGTCTCAGAACACAGAATTCCTTTTAGGGGAATCAGAGATACTTTTCCTATGTAAGCATTGTTTTTAATTAGATACTGCTGGGTAGTGGCACAAGTAAAACAAAACACACACCAAAAAAAAAAAAAAAGGCAAAAATGAGCAATGATCCTTCACAGTATTAAAAATGAATCAAAAATATAAGTGAGTAGTATGCCCAGAAAAGATGGCTCAAATTATTTTCAATTTGGGTTCCAAATATTCATATGCAGACATCTAAAGTAGTCTAATATAATATATAAGTAGGTCCTGCATTTACCTACACAACATATCAAAAGGGAGTGAAGACAAAAGAAGAAAACCCGAGCATCCCTACTGAAAATTAGACAAGCTTTGGGTAAATATGTTCAGTAGTATTGTCTTTCTTGTCAATGCTGATCTTTTTCAGACTCCTAACCAAATGAATGTTCAGGGTAAAGCTTGCAGACCTGATGGCATAGACTGGATGAGTAAGAACCAACCTCTTAAATTTCCCACTTTCATAGTGGCAGACACACCCTCGGAGTCTATCAAAACAAAAGGAGAAAAGGTACAGTATGTACAGTGCTTTGAACAGTACTATACGCATACTACCACCATTGTAATTTCCCTTGTACGGACTTAATGTCCAGTCCAAACCATAGTTAATAGTAACTAGCAAAATGAAGTTTATATGCAGCAATGCTCTATTGAGGGTTAGAGCATTACAGAGCAGAATTTGTGAGAAACAACACACATGCAGATGTACCATCATGCGATTGTACACGGTCCCAAATGATCAGCTGGCAGGTCAAAACAGTCCTTGAAGAGTCAGGGGTCTTGGGGTGGGCAGGCAGACAGAAAGAGACCCAGGGCTCTAGAAGCAGGCAGAGAGAGCAGGCAGCTCACCCCACCAAGCAGCTCTAGACAGTCTAAGCAGTGTCATTTCCCCCACCTCCCACCCACATTTGATGTCTTGTCCCTTCATAAGACGTTTGAGCTTCTAGGCACGTCCATCCCTCATCTATGTGCTGCTTGATGCTTGAGGATGTTGCTTTCCCAGGCTGCATTATCCTGTTGCTCAGCTATGTTTTCTTGCTTCACTGCTGCTTATTTACTTTGTTATCCCTAAAGCAGTTTCTCCTAGCTCTTAAAGATACTCTTCAGTGTCCAGTACTTGACTACCAGTGAGTTGCTTGTACTCTTGAGACCTGTTTCCAACCTCAGCTCGTATTTTCAAGACCTTTACTATTATCCCACATTTAAACACTGCATGATAATGAGAGACAGTTAGTATCAAGCTCTGGCTCACAGAGCAAGTCCATGTAAGAAGTTGATAATGAACGTGACAGGCAGGGAGAGGGGCTTTGTGCAATTAGTATTAAGCTTGTAGACTGTTACTAGCAGCAACACTACTGGTTTTACTGGACAACTGGGCAACACATGTAGGGTCTTGAAACCCAGCTCAGTGTTACTCATGAGCTTTTCAATTTTAGTTCAGGGTTTATGTTTGAACTGTGCTATGCTTTCACAACTGGCAGTTTAGGGCTGGAGAAAATGCTTCTAGCCTCTTAGCATCCTAGGAGACGCTTTATTTCTTTGCAGGCTTTTATATGGGGAAACTTCTAAAAACTTAGCTTATCTTTCCAGTACCACATGATAAAGCATTATACCCATTTCCACCTCACTGTTGCTACTTGAAAGCTTCCACAGTGCTCAATATCTTGGCCTTATAGCCTTTAAATTAATGCTGAGAACAGTCTCCTGGTGCCTAAACTGCAGGCTGAGTGGTTCCCAGGAACCCCACCAATATGGTGCTGTTGTCCCGATTCTACCTTCCATCCCACCATTGCCCATCCTCTATGTGTCTCAGAAGAGTTTTCATTGCTCTGAAAAGTCTTGGTTGCTTTTTTGGAAAAAGCAAGGGTCCATAAAATTGAATATAAACTTTGGAATTAAAGGAAGGCTTTTTTGTTCACCACATACATAGATTTTTTTTATTTCAAAGCAACAAAGAATCTTATAATTCATTATAATTTACAAGCTTTAAGAAAACTTCAATTATGGAAGTTTTAATTTCAGGCTGAGGAAGGACCTGCCCTGGAAGAGAAAAGTCTGGTTACTTCCTTCTACGTCAGCAAGAGAAATGGGAAAGTTCACAAAAGATCCATCCATGACAGCATGAGCTATATCATGAGTTTTTCCTCAGAAGTCTGAGTGTATTTCTGCAACTAAATCACAATACAGCAACTCCAATACATAAACATTAAGCAGGAATTTCACAACTGAATATAAATGTCCATTTTGAAATTAATTTCCATTGGACATTTCTCCCACTCAGGATCTGATTCATGTATCATAGACTGTTACATAAAAGGATATATAGCAGTTCAAGCCTATGGGAAATGGTCTTTATGTACTGTCGTAGAAAGCAAATAGTTTGCTTTGAGTTCCAGGGTGGATATGTGTGGTGGGGGAGGAGGTATTAGATTATTGCTGGAATCATTTCTAGGTCATGGTGAAATAAAATGAACTTCAGTAGCAGCCAGCAACAGTAACCAGGAATCTACAGTATGTTGTATGGGGATTTGCTTATATTTTGACATTTATCCAGAATATAGAAATTCTCCCTGCCAGGTTCTCAAGCCTGGGCCAATAATCCCTTATACACTCATAAGAAAAACAAAAGCTTCTCCCCACGCGTAGCCAAAACACTTTGGCACTTTGCTGCATCAGATGAGTTTTTTTGATGGCAGCACCAGGATACTTCAGTCTGACAAGGTCATCTATATGTTCTCTCACCTGTAGAAGGGAATCAAGGGAGTCTTTCAACAACTGTTTTGAAAATTGATTATTAAATATTTTTCCAGATGGAAAGCTAGACAGAGACAGGAAAGCAATAAGAGATCAAGCCACTTTTATGTCTATGTTGCATTATCAAAGGTTTGAACTAAGGAGCAGAGATTGATTTCTGCTTCTGAGAGGATAAGATATAGAAGAACATGGATATTGTTGTTTTACATTTATATCCATCACTTTTAAACAGGCCCCAGCAAACTAAAGCTAATTCAAAAAAGGACTGGGAATTAGAAGCTATTCACCAAATGGTCATTAAAAAAACCCACGGTGTATTCCCATTACCTTCATTGCCCCCCAAAATGGCATCAAAGAGAAAGAAATAATCACAGTACAATATCAGCTCTTAGAACAAATGGATCATAAATGAAAAAATTTAGTTTGTGCCCTACTCCAGACAGAAATGTCATCCATATAGTCTGAACAAAAGTACTTCATAGTTTGGGAGAGAAGAGGTGGAGCTTAGTATGTTGCTGATGCTGAGGAGTTACAGAGGACAGCATATTGACAGACAGCAGCTAACTGACTGAAGAAAACAACGTTAAAGCCAGTTTGATTTCACCTTCCCTCCACCAGCATATTCGCACAAGTCAAATATGTGTTGATGAGACCAAAACTTTCACTTGCATCATCCTGTCACCACTGGCTACCCATTCATTATTGAATTACATCACAATTTGCAAAGTGTCCCAGTGCAGACAACATAGTCAAGAAAAGAAAAAAAGAAGAAAAGATTTTAAAAAAGCAGCAATGTATTTCGCCACAGAATATCATACAAATACAACTGTTGGCGGTGTTAGGTGAGACCTGAGAAAAAAGAAGTTCTGACACATCACACGTGGTCCTGGGTCCTCTACCCACACCTAAGGAGAAGATTTTGAAGCTCTTATTTGGACTGTCCTAATTCTAGTTAGTGAAAATGAGGCAAGTGTTGCAGCAGTTTGGGATACCTCGTTCCTTGATTGAGCACACTGTAGAGCCATTTTCTTTTCTGTTCCATAATACCACTTTGACTTCTTTCAGTCTCTGTGTTTCACAAACGTGGCCCCTAAGGGCCCATGAAAAAGTTCAAAGCAGGTCATCACAGACTGCTGTGGGGTGAGAACAGACTGTATTAATTGTCTGAGATGGGGAAACTGAGTTGCTACCAGCAATTAAAGAAGGCTAATAGTTCTTTGGCTGATGTAAACACTTGTAGCCAGTAATTACAGCTATTGCATATTCCCCAGACCTGAAGAAATTGAACTGCTGCCATTTTGTCTGAGAAGTAGTAACTGACAGCTTTAATTGACTTTTTTAGATGGAGAATGGGAATTCAAGCTGCATGCTAACAGTAAAGTTACTAATTGTAAATCAACATTTTTTTTTAATTGCGGAGAAGTTTTAAAAAAGAAACGCGTGCAGTGTGGATTTAAGTCCAGGGGGCTCATACTCAAGAGACTGGCAGCAAGACTCAAGGAAAAGAACTTCTTTTCAAACGTTTGAGAGACACTGCTCTGCCATATAACCCACCGCACCAAAAAAGGAGAATGATCGGGGCAGGGAAGAAGTGAGTGAAGGATAAAAATTTTCTCAAATATCAAGCAGATTTAGGTGAGATACCTTAAAGGAATGGAGGAAGAAGGAAAAAATTATTACCTTTCATTTCTGTTTCCTTCCCTCCTCAATTCTCTTTGCTAGCTATGCCTAAATATTTGTGAATGTATCTAAAAATTCAACAAAGAAATACCAAGTAATTATTTTGCCCTTTCCCATTACCTAGGCAATTCAGTAGTTCTTCCCTACACAAACCCTTGTCAGTCCAGCTTCATAAGCAGCTTTCCTCTGTGTGGCACTGGTTCCTGTTCTTGTGCCATGAGTTCAGCTTATTCTTCACTTTCTCTGCTCCTTGTTTCTTTGCTATTGTTGATTGAGCTGAAGGGATAAGAGGAGGCATTAGCAGAGGAGCATGAGGATGCTGGGGACAGAGAGGTCCAGGGGCTTCTCAAATCCCCAAGAAGAAGATAAAGTAAGCAAAAAAAAACAGGTGAAGAAGGTTGAGCTCTTCAAGCCCTTTAAGAGCTCTGCTCTGTTCTTGTGCAGAAGCAACATGTCAACATTCCACAAAGGGAATGCAGAAAGGAAACAGCTAAAGAGAACTTGACTGTGGACACGAGGAAGGTGGGAGGCATTCATTGTTCCTAGCTTCTACTCTCCAAACACGCCCATCTACATGTTTCCCCTCCATAAAAGCCCAAAAGCTTTCCTTTGGATAGCCAGCCCCATTCCCACAGGCAGGAACACTCAGTGCTGAGAAGGTGAAGGAAACAAGTATAAGAGCAAAGAGGGTTTTGCATTGCCATTCACAGAAAAGGACATTGCTATCTTTGTCTCTCATCTGTTCTTGTGTTCATGCAGGATTTGTCCTTAGACTTCCTCTAACCCATTCATTCTGATTATACAGAAAATTAGAGTGGGAGCTGATGGTCACTTGCCTTGATCATAGAATCACAGAATGGTTTGGGTTGGAAGGGACCTTTAAAGATCATCTAGTCCAACCCCCCTGCCATGGGCAGGGACATCTTCCATTAGACCAGGTTGCTCAAAGCCCCATCCAACCTGGCCTTGAACACTTCCAGGGAGGGGGCAGCCACAACTTCTCTGGGCAACCTGTTCACCACCCTCAATGTAAAAAATTTCTTCCTTATGACCAGTCTAAATCTATCCTCTTGCAGTTTAAAATCATTGCTCCTTGTCCTGTCACTACAGGCCCTGGTAAAGAGTCTTTCTCTGTCTTTCTTGTAATCCCCCTTTATATACTGAAAGGCTGCAATAAGGTGTCCATGGAGCCTTCTCTTCTCTAGGCTGAACAACCCCAATTCTCTCAGTCTTTCTTCACAGGAGAGGTGTTCCAGCCCTCTGACCATATTTGTGGCCCTCCTCTGCACCTGCTTTAATAGGTCCATGTCTTTCTTATGCTGAGGACCCCAGAGCTTGATGCAGTACTCCAGGTGGGGTCTCTCCAGAGAAGAGTAGAGGGGCAGAATCACTTCCCTCGACCTGCTGGCCATGCTTCTTTTGATGCAGCCCAGGATACGACTGGCATTCTGGGCTGTGAGCACACATTGCCAGCTCATGTCCAGTTTTTCACCCACCAGTACCCCCAAGTCCTTCTCCGCAGGGCTGCTCTCAATCCACTCATCCCCCAGTCTGTACTGATATTGGGGATTGCCCCGACCCAAGTGCCAGACCTTGCACTTTGCCTTGTTGAACTTCATGAGGTTCGCACGGGCCCACTCCTCAAGTCTTTCAAGATCCCTCTGGATAGCATCCCTTCAATCAACTGCACCACTCCCTTTGGTACCATCTGCAAACTTGCTGAGGGTGCACTCAATCCCACTGTCTATGTCGTTAATGAAGATATAAAGTAGTATTGGTCCCCATAACAATGAAGCAATGAAGGGATCTTGCTTAAAGGGAAAATAGTCTCCAGCTCCTTCAGTACAATAAAATATGAAATTCTAATGAACATGTCCCTCCTGTGACAAGCCTTTTCCTGCCAGAGCCCAGGGACCTTGCAGCAGGATATTAAGGAACTGAAAATTCCACTTCAGGTGACCCCTAGAGGTTTTTTCAATAATACATATAACATCTAATAAAACTAACAAGAAAAGATACCCTATATTAATTCCCACTTCAGTGAACATATTTCTTTCTTTCCTATTCCTGCCTACAAAAGCCATGTAATAGGGAATTTCTTGAAATAGTAGATCAGGTTTGTCAGACAGCGCAGCACTAATACAGCTGCAATATTAACGATGGAGCTATTTTTAGTACACAATTTCCTTCGCTTTAGCTTTGAATATCATGCATGTGAAATCTAAAAATCATGTTCTGCTGACTGCGCCCTTGGAACAGCTAAGCTCATTTTGAGAGTCTTGCATCTTGTCCAAAGACCTCTGGTTTTATAGGAGCTGTGCTAATCAATGCTGTTAATCACCATGAAGCCTTGAGTTCGGGTACTATTAGGCATCTGATGAAGCTGGAAGTTGAGAACTACATATGCACATGTAAACTCCATGAGTTAAGTTGCACAACAGGAACGTAAAAGATAGATAAAAGTGTGTTAAAGAGCTGTAGCTGGGCATTTTCCAATTCTTTAACACACAATATACAGTCAAGGTAAAAGTAGTGGTTCTGACATCCTGCAAGGTTACTAAATTGCATGCTGTCTACTCTAGGAAGAAACCTGATTTTCAGTCGTGGTCTAACCAGAGGTCTTTGACTACCATGGGAAGTTTTCTTAGTCTAAGCAATATACTTAGTTGGGAAGACACAGCATAGCCAAAGACTCACAGCTGCCTTCCATATATCGTGCAGAAGTCAGCAACCATCCTGGGAATGGAGGAAATCCCACAAGTTAAAAGCATAAACAGAAAAGTATCTTGATATTAACAGCTAATTAAGAAGCAAATTATTAATGGATATGTGGGATTGGTAACCATCCTTATGTTATAACCTTTCCTTCCTCTGCTACATTTGAAGTTTACTATATAAACTCTTTCCTGGATTGTTTTGACAGCAATAAAGTGCCTTCTAAAATGCAAGATCATCAATAGACCATCATTTCCATACCTCTGATGATAAGATTATGTGAGCTAAAAATGCCAATATGATCTAATCAAGATATGCAATATAATAGATCAGAAAAGGTGATAACAGTAACAAAATACTGAACATATTTCCCATCGTATTGAACACTGTAATGGTAGCTCCATCTTGCTCAGCATTATTAAAGATCAAGTGCTCTGATCTACTCCATTTTGTTGTGGCAAGAAGGGAATATGGCTGCTGAATAGAGTGACTTTCAGGACAAGTTATTTATTATCACTAGCATTTATGTTCATTTAAACAAATTTTGGCACGATGAGTCTTCATTCCTTAATGGCAGCTGTGCCTAATGGAATCACTCAGACAGTAAATTTTATGGCTTCAAAATTAGACCATGTAATTCTGGGACTGGTATTGGAATGTGCATTATTTCTTAGGTAATCTGATAATATACATAAAAATAACAAGAGAAAATGAAAAAGGTTAAAAATATAGGATGACAGAAAGTCCAAACTTAACTCTTGTACAAGAAAGTGCAACTCACAGTGATTTCAGCAATGCAATACTCGGAACAACTGCTGCAAAACGAGTTTCACACAGTACCTGAAATCTGGGAGTCTGAAAATTGATTAAATATCAGTTGAAAGTTTCTTGTCACCAACAAAGAGTAACCTTACACAATGATGTTTAAATTTTCCTTTAAATATTTATGAAGTTCCAGTGTGAAGACAGAACATTATCTGCAGCACTTTTGTGAACAATGGTTGAAAAGGGACCTGATGCAAGAAACACAGTGGAGGCCCCTGCCCAGGCAATCGTCAATATTCATCAGTAGGCTCCTCAGCTCTGACAGGCCTTTCACAAGGCTGTATCAATCACCCAAGCACTCAATGGCTCCTGGAGCTTTTGTACTCCATATATTCAAACCATACACTTGTTTCTGATGTATTGTACTACCATTTTTGAGTAATCAGTCTGAATTTCATGCCATGAAAGCCAATGACAGTCACTAGAAAATGGTGATGTTCTTTGCAAAACTATGCGAGATTGTTAAAATATCTACATTAAAACTATTTTCAAAAGGATGTTTTGTTACTGAAGACTTTTCCTTTGTATGTACAGAAGAATAAAAGATTTCGGAACACTCTTTCCTCTTCATTTCTAATATCAGTGTCTGTTTTTTCCCATTACTGTTACACATGTTCTTCCCTTCTTTCTCCCAGCTTCAATTCCTGGCAATGGAATGAAAATAAGTCTTGCTATGTAAAGGACTGTGAAGAAGTTCTGACCTATCTGTTTCCCACTCCAGTTGTGATGCCATCCTGTAGCCTTTTGAATTTGTAGAGGATTTGACAGAATTAGAAATTACCATTAAAATCACAAATTAAACCAGACAAATAGCTGTATTGCCCTGTGGCAGCACAGGCTCTCCTACCTCTCTCTCCTATGAAATTTCAGTTTTCACCCATTCAGCTCTTTCTGCAGGTGAGAATTTAGTGGCAGTGGGTCAGTTTTCCAAATGCATCTAGGCACCTAAAAACTGCCTAAGCAGGAGAGTACGAGGACCCATTGGAATGAAGCAGCTGAGCTGGAGCCTAGTTATGTATCAAAATCTCAGTATCCCCCAGTTCTGTTCCAAATGTCCATTACATCTTTTAGGGGCATTTTAAAATGTTTTTTTTTCACAGTCTGTCCCTTGAAGGACATTGTACCACTTTTAAAAGCTACTGGCTGGATAGCCAGTACCTACCAGGTTGAAATGTGTCACCTACTAAAATACTCTGGTTCAAACCAGTTGTTGCTCCATTTAGTATCATTACACAGAAAAGATCACTCCCGCTCCTTCTCAAGTTCTTCTCTCTGTTTGTTAGCCTACCTGGTAGAATATTAAGGCTCTATATTCTTAGAAGTAACATGTGAGATTTCTCATTAGTTGGCATCAGAGAATCCTACATGAGTGAGAAGTCAGTGGAAAAAACAAAAAGAATAAATGTGTACAGAAACCAAGAACCAAGACAATGCAAACAGTGAAATACAGCTAAGGCTACTGCTGCAGCTAGAACTCTCTAGATAAGTACCAGAGAAATACAAAATGTTACAAAAACAATCTGATTTATTTGCAGAGTAAGCAGAGCTCTTCTGAACAAAACAATGAACAGAAGTGAGGCTTTTTAATATTGCACTACCATATTTGTTTACTAATGTACTGCTAAGTGAAAAAGAAAAGCAGGTTACATTAATGTGCCAAAAAGTATCAGGAATATTGCACAGTTAGAAAGAGTGATACTTCTGAGCCATGTCAATTTTATATGAGCATCCAGCAAGGAGATACTTTTGAGATGATTATAACAGATCTGAGACTGCTGAGTGTGACATGCAGTTTTGGAGGAACTTTAGAATCTGTCATTCAAGGCAAGAGTGTAATGGACATCCGAAAACCTTTGCTGAAGAAATAAATGCTTAAAGAGATGATAATGCACATTTAAGAAACATGAATAAAAGTCACCAGACTTTAGAACATAACTACGTAAGTCTGAAGTATTTTGAGGCAAAATAAAATAATTTTTTATGCACCTAGGACAAAAAAGCACAGATGTGGGAGCAGGTAAAACTGAAAGCTCTATAGAGTATTCTGTAAACAAAACCTAGGAGGAACCAGCACTGGAGGGTTTTACACTCATGAAAGTAAGTATAAGCGGTATCCTGACTTGGGACACAGCTATTATACTTTAACAGTGCAAATTCTTTCTGCAAAAACCTGCAGAAAAGAAGAGGTTGTACTTAAAAGGGAGAAAAAAGATATGCAGTCTGTACAATTAAAATTACTATACAGCACTTTGCAGACAGATGAACAAACAATAAGAAGATTTTATTATTCACAGGCACTACACAGTGACAGCTACATCCAGTGACTGGAATATTAGCTTGAACAAAAATAACCCAGAAGTTGGTCACATATGCATGATCTATGTGACTCTTGAAGATACAATAGCAAGTTTGAAGAAATATCTAGTTGAACATAGCCAGGTAAAACTCAAAGCATATAGCGAATAAATTGTTCCCCCTCACAAGTTGAATGTAAAGAAAAAATCCCCCAAAATATAAGGTATGTAGTTGTTTCACAAAATATCTTTTCTGCTGCTGAAAATGTCTGACATTCAGTGTAAGATTAATCTGCTCAAAAGTAGGCATCTCAAAAGACAGGTACTTCTAGACATACTACCTTGTCTTAAAGTAGATATTTTAAATGGTTACATGAATTAAGACAGTTTCTCCCATTTAATCTTGGAAATCTAGAGGACATTCTCAGAGCTAGATATGTACAGTATAATGTTAGCAGAACTGAATCCCGCCTTAAATATCACTTTTGTATTTTGTAGAAGTGTATTTTGTAGAAGGACAGAAACCTACACAGGTAGAACAAAGATCAGAGCGTGATATTGTACAAATAAATATGCTCAAAGAAACAGAAAATGCCAAGCAGAAGATTTTATAATGTAATCTATCTGTGTCAGATCTTTGGTCCAACTATGACATAAATTCCATGTCTATATGCTGGGAAAATTACAAACAGGTTCTGTATTATTATTCTCACTAACTAGCAACAGAATTATTAGAGAATACAGTTGTTGAATAAGCAACCTCGGGTTGGTGCTAAGCTGTTGAATGGACAGTTAAACAGCTAAGAAATCAAGATCTTTGTTTGTCACTGCACTATTTTTTCTAAAATGTTTAGTGTAAGTCTCAGAATGAGACTATTTGATTATATGGTCACTGGTGATAAAAACAGAAGTATCGAAAATTTTCCCCAAATCCCTTTTTATAAGAAATGATTGAACAGAACATACATTGTAAGAAAAAATCACTTGAGCTAATGTTTTTCCATATAAACTACATTTATAGCATTGCAGATTGGCCCCAAAAAGTGATAATCTCTTATGAAGTTGTTCCTTGCTCCTTAAATTAAAGAAAGGCAGTTTAGTACACAGAGTGGGAGGCACAGCAACCTCTCCCACAAAACAATAAAAAAGACACCTGTCTTTTTTCTTTGCCTAAAACATCAGAAAAAAGGCAGGCCATAGATTAGCCAGTGGATTAGACAGCAGGAGAGGAAAGACCAAGGAGAACAGTGTAGAGGGTAAACCCTGAAGGGATTTTGAGATCCAAGTGATAAAAGAGACTGAGTGAGAACTACTGCGATATTGCACTTTTCAAAAAGAAAGCATAAAGCAACTGCAGTTGGCCTTTTGAAAGCACAAATCTTAGACCTGCTGAACACAAGCTCAGACTAGAACATGCATTTAAGTACAAAGGCCTCTCTCCTCTTGTAAAAGCTCTTTTCTCTCATGCATACTCAGTATGTTAATGTAATAAAGGTCTGTAACAGCTCTAAGCTCAGATGTAGATCTTTCATTAGTCACTACCTGAGAACACTTTGTTTATAGCAGAGGCTCAGGAAAAAAATAGGCACGTCTCACAACTGCCTTTTGAACCCCCTTTAACAGCAGAACACAGTTCAATCAACAATTTTTCAACCTGCAACACCTTTCAAAACTCAAGAATTACATACATTTTTATAAAAAGCAAATTGAACAGGTTTGCAGTAGATTCTGTTTTATAGAATCACAGAATCATAGAATCGTTAAGGTTGGAAAGGACCTCTGAGATCATTGAGTCCAACCGTTAACGTAACTGCCTGGTCCACCTCTAAACCATGTCCCTAAGCACCACATCCACACGTTTTTTGAATACTTCCAGGGACTGTGATTGCACCACTTCCCTGGGCAGTTTGTTCCTATGCCTAAAACAGCTCCCTGCATCTCCCAATAAGCTGTAAGTTGGCCCAGACGGATAGCATGCCCAAGTTAACATAAAGCTCAAGATCTGTCTAGGGCTGCAATACCACAAATGAGTAAGAAAGAGTGCTGCACAATTCCATAGCTAAGGTCTGACGGGATGAAACTGTGACCGTAACTGAGACAACGAGGGCCTTACAAGTGTATTAGATATGTCTAGGTTAAGACTGAGCGCCCCACTTCAGTCATGCTGATCTCAAACTGACAGCCAAACTACCAGTGGAAATGGTGTAGAAATACATCAAGATTGACGATGACAAGGCTGCGGCACAGAGGTAAGGCCAAAGGTTTTCCACAAAGAGATGGTAGTTGCACATGCAGTCGCAGATGGGACTAGATTTTGTGTCAGGCAGAGAACTAAGGACAGAACTTTGCATCATCCCTCGCAAAGCGGATGATGGGTATCCACAAAAACAGCATGGGAATCCTTTTGTTCACACATATGTTAGTACAAAACTGGAGATTGTTTCTCGTCTACTTCTTTTCATTTATCTTTGATTCATATCTTGCAATAGCAATTTTCTGTTCGTCAAGCAGACGCTTTTCTGAGACATGCTGCTTTCTGACCTTGCTCTGTGTGTACTCTGTTTCCTTCCTCTTCATCTGCCTAAATTTACTCACTGAGAACAAAGGCATCATTGTACTAGACCAGTGGTCCATCTGTTCTAGAAAGCTGTTTCCAGTTGCAGTTAGCACCAGATGTTTCCTAAGGAAGCATCCTCATGGTCAAAATATTGAATATCCTCAGTGAATGTTCAAATATACTAAATGCAAAGAATACCACCAAGTATGTATAACGTAGGTCTTTTTTGCATGCTTTGTTACTATCCTTCCTTAAAGGTAGGACAATACTATTTCACAGTGAATTGTACCACATTCTCTCATACCGCACTTGTCTGTTAAAATTTTGAAAGGTTTCAGAAGATGGTGGTTTATTTCACTATTCTCAAAAAAACCTTAGTATTTCTTGCTGCGTAAAGCACTGTAGTGATTTGCCTAATGCTGAGAACCTACAACAAATTGATAAGTGCTCTAAGTTCTTATAAGCCTTAATGGAGGCTGGAGTTTTTTGAGAACAATCCCTAAATTAATAGTCTTGAAGCTTTTCAGAACCCAAATTATTTGCCTTGTTCCTATGAAACTGCCACTGCTTTCATGAATGGTTTTGTCATAACTAGACAGAGAAGAATTTAACTTTTGTGGACCTTGCCATTTCATTGTGCAAAATTACATAAAATGGGGGCTGTCATCTATAGCCATTTAAATACTGGGTGAAGTCACGCCCATACAGGTCAGACTGCAGGGTTAAGATTTTAGGCTGTTTTTTTTACATAGGAGATCAGAAAGTAAAATTTTTCCTGATGCATTTCTTCATTTTCTATTTGGTCGTTTCTGAATTCTATTTCCACTTGTTTCATCAGCCTGTTTCTGCCTTTTGAGACTCCCAAAAGCTTATTCCCTCAATCATAACACATACATGAACTGTCTCCTGAGCTGTATCTCTGTGCCAAATAACTGTTGAGGAGCTAGTATAAAGTCCTTATTTCATTCAAAGCAGGTTTTAAATTTTAGCAAATATTCTGAATTACATGGAAAATGTCTCCAAGTTTATTTCCTTTTCCAAATTAATCATTTTTTGAATAAAGTGTTTTTACTTTTCAGAAAGCCTGAGAAATTACAAAGCTTGTAAATGAAGTCCAAAGAAACAGAGATAGAGCACATGTTAATTTTAGAACAGGAGGCAGGTCTTTCTTAATAATTTTATCAAGCTGTCATCTCAGAGTGGCCACCTCTGAGAAGCTGTCAACGTCACTGATATGAATGAAGCTGGAATAAGGGAAGATTGCCAAACACTGGCTGCTCCAAAGGCCCGTAAGCAACTGCAGTCACCACCAGTTCAAAGGGCAGTGGACTGAGCTTCTAGGAGTATTCTGGGCACGCCCCAGTGCTCTTCAAAACTCTGGAGCCCTGTAGAAAATTGTAGTACTGTTGAATATGTTGGTGGTATACTGACTATAAAATTTTGCTTTGTACAAGCAACCAGTGTGGGGCACTTCAAGTGGTTTTAACTATTCTGTATGTATAAGATTTATTTCCATGTTCAAGCTGCTGGATCTTGTTGCAGTTTGGCCTGCTAGGCTGAAGAGATCGTGGTTAAATTCCTATTCCCCATATACCTTCCAAAATCTTCCCTTTATATCTGTCCTTTTTAATTTTTTTTCTTTCAGTAAGAAAGAACAGCTTGATAGGCAGCTCCCCTTATACTTGGTATTATAAAGCATGTTTTCCAATTCTTTAATAATTCTTATGGTTTTCCTTATCTACCAATGGCCTTCTTTGAATGTGGATATCAAAACCAGAGACAGAATGCCAGTTATGCTAAGGTAAAAGCCAAATGTAAGCCAAAAAGTTTCCCAATTGGTACATTATTTACCTGCCTATGTTTCTAAAGACTACATTAATCCTTTCTCCACTGCAGTGCTCCAGGAGCTGATTACTCACCACAAGCCCCATTTTATCAGTCCCAGTCTTACCACCGCTTCCATCTTTCTTCCATTTCTGTCTGTACGTAAGCCAGAAATCCTTGTTTCTAGATGTCCGACTTCTCTAAATTCAGTGATCCAAGTGATTTCTCTTCCACTCTCAGCCTTCTCTTATTTTTTTCAAGTTTATCAGTAAGAAATCATATGCCTGGTTGCCAGGGTATTTTCTCCCAGTATACAAATCCCTATCAGGACAAGGATGTCACAGAATTAAAAAATACTCCACCAGGATTCCTGGTAAGTAAAACAGGAATGTGTCAATTCATGTGCATTTTGAAATGTTAACAGAAAAGTAACTGATTTATAAATATCTTTATAATAGATCTTTCTTTTCACAAAGTGATGGCTGCTTTTAAGTTTCCACTGCTTCAATGGCTTTAAAAAAGCACTATTGGAAATTGAGGCTATAAATGATAGGGGTGGAGAGTGCTAGAGCACTAACAAAAATAAGACAAAAGCATTGAGTCACCTGGAAGAAGGAAGTAAAAAAGCTGGAAAATGTTAAAAAGAAGAACCAAAGCATATCTTAAAACAACTGGAGAAATGACCCCAAAGTGACAGACAAGCTGAGTTACAAGGAGGAAGAACATATGTTAGGAAGTTACATTCTCAGATAAATGGAAATGAAGGATATAACTACACAGGTGCATGAAGTTACCTTATTTCTACAGATGTTAAAAAACTTACATGCAGATGCTAGGGTTTGATGCTAGTGTACACATGTAGCCAGGATACACAGAAGGACTGAAAATTCATCCAACTACACATTACATATCTATGCACAGGTTTCCTATGTATCTGCATAGATGCTTAACTTTTCCAAATGCATCCCAAAATAGCCTTTTTCTTCTGTCAATAGTGTAATGACAAGATGAAGCAGTAAAGTACATGCACGTTCAATACTTTGGTGTATATATACACAGCCACACATTCATCCAAGACTGGACTATGTGAGAGGTCTGCCTGACTTCAACTAAGTAAAACCTCTGTGGTGAATATAATTATTTCTTTAGAGAATTCTGAATAAGCAGTCATTATGTCATATAATTTTTTTGTCTTTTAATGGGCAGTAAAATTATGCCATATACCTAAAATATGTTTGGAAAAGGAACTGTATCATCATTGTCTTTATTTCCACATGGTGCATTTTTGGTGGTTATGCGTGTAGTCTTACCCCACACTTCTTCAACCAGTAAATATTTTCCAGATGTTTAATATTATGAGTAATTTAATGGAAAGCATATAGTGAGGTCTGCATTTGTCAATATGGAGCATCTCATCACTTTGCAAGCCCTGAAGGTATTCTAGAGTATCACAAAGGGTCTATTAATAAAATAAAATCTCAATCAAAGTAATCCAAGCAAAGTATCATATCAAAAATCAACAGCTAGTGCTGGTAGATATGCACTAAAAGTGATGCAAATGCAATGTTTGGGACAAAAGATGCCTGAAATTTTTTAAAGTGTATTTACAGCTATTTATAAAACCTCCGAATTCTGAAAAACTGATTGCTCATCTATTTACACACAGGCCTTGGCTTTCGGTACCATTTTGTTTTGTGGGATCTTCTTAATTCAAAAAAAAAGGAAAATTAATAATATTACAGTCACGTGAAAATGCCCATAGAAGGTATGTAACAACATTATGATGATCAGGATGGAATTTTGCCACAATATAGTTTTAATGTTTCTATTTTTGTGGCTAGTCAAGTGACCATGATCAAGTCTTTAACAGATTCAATATTTGTTTAATGTAGAAACTTCAACAGTGAAACGAACAGTTCAGTTTGTTTAAAAGGAAATACTACCAGTTTCTGAATCTGCATTATAGTTTCTTTGTTTTTCTTGCAGCGACAAGGAAAATCCTTCCTTCCGTGTATTTACTGAGTAAACTAAGCAGCAGGATTTCTCATCAGATAAAATGTCAGCTGCAGGTAGAACAGATGTAGTCATCTTCAGACACTTCCCAAAGCTCTAGAAATTATTAACTTCTCTTTTTGTTCTCTTAAGAAACATTTTAATCACTCCACTATAACTAAAATCAGAGCACTTAAACAGTTGGTTTTGTGCCTGGATTAAAATTTGTCCCTCCCAAGCATGCCACATTAAGTGCTTGCACTTACTATGGGTTTCAGATTCACAGACTAACAATATTTGATTAGAGCTACATTTCTCACTTACTGATTTATCAGTACTTCAGAGGACTTTTGTATCTATTTTGGTTTTACTCTTCATTCATCATCATCTTTTATGAGTTAAGCTATTTTTATAGAAAATAATTATAATGAGATTCCAATATTGAATTACTAAATTCCAGAAACTTTTACAAAAAATTTTCCTGGAGTGTTTAAGAATGGATAGAGAAAAACCCTTTCCACATACCAGATATGAAGCAACTTCTCTGTGAAATCTGTATAAATGTGCAAATAAATATGATGTATTAAAAGCTGGGAAGGAATATTGGCTCTCCTTTTGGGGAGAAGAGGGTTTGAAATGTGGCACATGAGAGCTATTGCCTAGGTTAGATATTGTTCCCTAGCTCATGGTTTATCCCTGCCTAACCCTGAAGTTAGTTTGAGACTTCCAGCTTGATTTACTCCTGGCTTTATCAACCCTAAAACCGGCAGGAACACAAGCTTTGAAATTTACCTCATAAAAAAATTAGAACTGAAAGGTGGCATGAGAAAGCAAAGTGCTTATAAAGTAGAAAAACTACCCCCAATTTAAAAAAAAAAAGAAATACCAAACAAAAAAACCCCAAGTACTTAAAAAATGAGGGGTGTAGAAAATATATTTCTGTGTTAGTTTCCTGTAACATCAGAAAAGCAGATCTGAATTTCCCACTGTGTGGCACGTACTGCAGTAGCCCCTAAAGGCGGCTGCCCTGAAGGGCAAGCAGCTGAAGAGAACAGTGTGTTTAAATAACACCTCTCGGCTTGGACGCCACTTCTGACTACTGCTGTGAAATAATCAAGAAACTGAGAAACAGCTGAGGAGTAACTGAGATACTGTTGAACTCTCGAGTAGGAAACGCTTTTCCCATCAGAGTGTTACCTGTGGCTGTTTGGCTCTAGGATAGCTCTCCTTTTCTACTGCAGGTTAAAATTTGCTTCCTAGACATGTTTACACACCCGCTAGGTACTTCCTCCAGTATGAGAAAGTCCTAGAAAGGGATTCGGTTCAAGCTATTTTTCCCATTCCCAGTCACTCGCTAAGCTTCAGTGGTTTTCCTGCTGCCTCCTTATAACGGGCAGGGTTACAAAATCCAGAAATAGACCTTCTCCCTTGGGAACCCATTCACCCATGCAGGAACAGCCCGCAGCTGGTGCTGACCGACCTCGCCTCATCAACAACAGGGGACCAAGCTGAGGCTTTGACCCTCTAATTCGATTCATTTCCTTGGACCTCTGCGGTCACTCTGCTCTCGTCGATATTACAGAAAAGTCTTTCTCTGCTCATGTCATTCACAAAAACAACTGTTCCTGGCGGTGGAGTGGCCGCGCAGGGCACTCGCACCCTCTTGTGGTGCTCAGCAGGGGCCCCGCAGGCGGCCTGCCCCCGGGCCGGCGATTCTGCTCCCCCAGGCATCCCCCTGCCCAGCTCCTCAGCTGGACAGATGTTTGGAGCCCAGCCCAGCCTGCAGGGGTCTGGGAAAAGCAATGAAGGTGTCTGTTGATGAGCTCAAGCAACTTTGAAGTAGCTACTGGCTAGGTCTGCTAAGAGACAAGGTGTTTCCATAAAATGATGGAGACACGTCTTTTTGAAAGATTTAATCTTAACCAATAATCTTTCTCACTCCCTAATGTTTTAGAGTGAAAAATCCATTTTCGTAATCACAAACAACATTTCAGTGAAAAGCTCAACTGTTATTAAATAGATTTATCTGATCCTCATCCTTATCTTTAGCTGTCATACACTGACTGGCTAAACAGAGAAACAACAAATTTTAAGGAAATGGATCAATAAATGAAATTTAATATATGCTTTTCTAATACATCTCCATTTAAAGCTACTTTTATTTAAAGTGTGCTTTTACTTTAAAGTCAAAAGGAAACAAAATATTGAACGTCTAATATGGAAATAATAACATCCGATTTCAAAGATATGGAAAAAGATTATTTCAATAACAGTTTCTAACATTGTTATTTGTGTTTTAATAAATAATAATTTTTTAAAAATATTTCCATTATTCTATTTTACCATGAAGATTTTATGTTAATCTTATTACTTCCAGTTAACTTAGTATACTCCCAGCCATTTCAATTCATAGATAAAATTCAAATTAACTTATAATGAAAAGCTAAGTGGTACAATTATGTTGTATAAGTTAAGGTTTATGTTTTCTCAGTTAGGGTAGTTTTAATCACTCATTTGTCACAACTGGAGGTTCAACTTTAAAAATCGCCACAGAGAAAGTAGGAGAAAGCCACAGGGATAATGTCCCAGAAAATTCTCCTTACTCCAAACGAAACATTTCTGTTATGGATGATAATCTGTAGTAGTAAGGCCTATAAAAAAGATGCCCTCAAGTATTTCCTGCACAATTTCTGGGACAAATCTTAGACCAGCTGAAAAAATAAAAAAAAAATCAGTGGGTTCAAAAGCACCTGCCTCATCTTTTTGTTTAACAGAAATGTCTGAGTCCTTCCTGGGGTATTAGTGCATTGCTGTAACCCAGAGACAAATTCAGTAGAAGCAGAGTCTTTCTGTAAATGGCAGCTCATATAGATTGCCAATCACTTTTAATTGGATTCATGAGTAAATATTTTACATCCAAGTAGATCCCAAGTATAGCATCATAAAAATCACTGTGTATGATTCAGAAGTAGGTTTCTTTTAAAAGAAAATATTTAGAAGTAAAGCTCAATTGTTTTTATATATACTCATTGCTATATATATACATATATACGCACACCCATATACATATACATAGTGCATTTATATGTAAATAGAATGTAGTTTTGGAAATTTGAAGTAAGAGGAAAACAGAAGACAGAAAAAAAAAGCAAAAATGTTCTAGGCCCACAAATTTAATCTTTTAATTAAAGTTGTGTGAATAACTAATTTATTCTCAATTTATTCAGAAACTGAAAGGTCACTTCAGATTAACCTCAAAGTTTAGTGAAATAAAGACTCTTGTCTTCCAAGACTTTTTCCCATTTGGGGGGAAGAAATTAAGATTTTACCTGCATTTGGGGTTAGAGAAAAGCTTGTTTGAATTTAATTTCAAAGTTCATCATCCCAAAGAGAAGACAAAACCCCAAAAGCCAGTCAGAGAGCAATGCCATCTCACAGCTTTGGCTGGTAGGTTGCCTCCCAGGGCCCATTGTTCTTGCTTAACATAGAGCAGCTCTTGAGTTGCACTAAATCTCTGAGCAGGAGGCAAATCATCTATTCCCCAGATCAGATAGTGGGATGGTTGCAAAACATCAGTTTAGTCTCTTCTCCTTAAGTTTGTACAGTGTGATCACTTCAGACAAAGAATCACAGAGTTCCCCCAACACATAAATAAGATTTCCAGTGTAGGGAATTCTCTGGTCAACAAATGCAAGAATAAGAACATATTTTGGTTAATGCTTTCACTGCAGAATGCACATTGGTTCACACTCAGTGTGATCTCTTGTTACAATAACTATATGCAGGCAAGACTTTAATATTTCTATCAGCTGAAAAGTATTTATATTTCTTTTGACTGGTTATATTATTAGTTGAACATTTCATGTGTAACTCCCCAAAGAGCCACAACCTTTCACATGTGACATCATACCCCAAACTGATTTCTACATTCTCTGCAAGAGAACGTCTACAAGTATTTAACGTAAACATTCAGAATTGATTGCATTTTGTGCTATGCCAGTGAAAGACTCTGCACTAACATGAGGCTGTCATCCTCTAATGGCCACAGGCTAGAAAGAGCTAAGAGGGTGGCAGCAGAATGGTCTTTTCTGTCCCCTTAATTCACCTCAACCTGGTCTTAGGGAACAAGAAGTTGCTATTAAGGTAGACAGTTGCACTGGTGGACCCCTGTCACCATGGACTTTCCTGCGGGGCCACAGAGCCAGTTTTAAGCACACAATTTCTGGGCAAACCTCCATAAAGTGGCTGGTTCCACCAGAAGACTTGAAAAATGATGTCAAGGTCATTACGTGTCCTTATATTTCCTCTATTGTGAACAGGTACTTCTTTCAGCTTGCCTTTGATGCAGACGAGTCAGAAAAAGGTTTGGGTTTTGCAATATATTGCATTAGCACCGGTCTTGCCAACAAGATGTCAATAGTCCAGAGACTGCTACTGAACCAACAGAGTTATAAAGACTAATGCACCTCTCTCTGTGGCAGCAAAGCATTTGTCTTTATGATCTAAATCACTTAAATCACTACAGCCAAATCAGAATATCTTATCTACTATACTGTAAAACAGAAAAGTATTAATCTTTTGGGAAATTCTGTTTTCCACTACTCCAAATCTGGGAACCGGTTGTGTTTTTCAAAGTTCTGTAGAAAATTCAGCCTTTGTATTTTCACTTTCTATTCTTCTTAGCAGTATTCCCAAGCTCAATGCGAAAAAAAACAGGTTTATTCATTATTTGACTATTTTAATAAATAATAACCATCTCTACTGCTGTTTGAAAAAATATTTCTCAGCCCCAGTTTTCAAAAGTAAAAGAAATCAGACACAGACACCTTATTAAAATTTTTGTCTATGTAAATCTGTAATAATTTAAAAATCGAAAACAGCCACAATGTTTAAAAAATATTGCAAAGGATAAACATTAAATTGTATTATGCCAGTAGGCAACTCTGCCAATATCCAAATTTTAATTTTTTCCAGCTAAGAATGCAAATATTTTTTAAGTCCCCATCCATAGTCACCTGTGTTTTCTGGTGGTGTGGTTTTATGATCTTTGCGCACTCTCATTAATAAATGAAAATAAGCGATAGATGTCGAAAGCACATAATAATGATTGCTTCATTTTAAATTGTAGACATTTGAGAAGTACTTGGTCATAGCTGATATCAAACCACATCAAGCATTAAAGAACAAACTCAGGGAACATATCTTTGTAACACTGAAAATTAGTCTTAAATTTTGTCACAGTTATGGAGGTCAGCAATTTCCAAATTCCAGAGGGCAGGGGAACTACGCTAATGCTCATAATTTCTAGCACACCTTCGCTGTAGCCACACTTAATTGACCATTTTCTTAACTGTACTTTTCAATGTGATTCTCTGGGCCATAAAAGTGTCCAAAAGCACTATCAAGGCAAATGAAGCATCCTCATATGCCCTTTAGTTCCAGTCGGTGCCTATTTCCTCTGTGACCTCCTGACTCTCGGTTTGAAAACATCCCAAGACCTGCAGCACTGGCCGTTGCACGAAGCTGTACTGCCTGTGAGAGTTCACATGGATAGGGGCTATAGAGTAGGGCTGAGACTATCAAAGCCAACGACTTCTTATTCTCCTGAAGCACTCAGGAGACACAAACAGAAGATGCAAAACATCTTCAGTCAGAACTAAGAGTCCGGATAATGCATTTCATGGTGGCTGCTGCAAGAGACAGTCGTAAACAGATGTTTGGCCCCAGTTTGGCCTTGAACACAGAGAAATTAAATCCATCGCAAGGACCAAAGAAAGAGTTCAACCTGGACAAGAGCATCAGTAGGATGGTAATACACCTATCTGCTGCTAGAATGACGTTATGAATATTTAAGTGATAATACAGAATGTCAAAGGTAGTAGAAGACAGAAGGAAAGTTTTCAGATATCTATGCTATTTAATATGCAGTGCAGGAAATTGCAGATCTTTTAATTTTTTTATGGAGATGTAAAGATTTCTGCAGCTCTTATTTTGTTTATTTTTCTGAATAAGATCATTTATCTATAGTGTTAAGTAAGTAGGAGCCCTGTAACAAAGCGTAATGCTGGGTCAGCAGTTTCTTGGCTCTATCAAAGTAAATGATCAGTGACAACAAGACATGATGGGGAAAGAAGTTTTCAAAAGAAGACAAACCCTTGGATCATGTTACAGGCCCATCCTGGAGCACATAAAATAGTTTCTTTTAAGCTAAAACTAAGCAGGAAGATGCATTCAGGAGCACAGAAAATGCATTCCCACTGCTAAGTGAAGGGCAGACCACAGGACATAGTCTTATTTTAGTTAAGCTGTATCTTTTCCGTGCTTTGTTTGTCACCATGGACCCAGTCATCAGCTCTGAGCCAGAGGGTCAGCTGCATTGCTAGAGATGGAAATAAGAGGGTGGCCCTGAGAAAGGCAAAGTTTGGATGTAGTTTCTCAGTGAGAAGCCATGTGCTGGGTTTATTTGGCCATTTGCAGACAAAGTGGGTTGTCATGGTCCTACCCCATTGAAATACAATCATTATAGTGGATCTTAAATAACATAATGGCTTATTTGGACATAGAATCATATGAAGTATAAAGTTGCTGTTCTTAAAATTGCCCTTTACCCTCCCATGTCAGTCCTGTATATGAAACAGTAGTGCTCTGTTTCTAAGTTGGCTTCAAATCACTAGTGTGTTTCTCATTTATAAAATACTTTTACAGCCTAATTGGGAGCAGTTTAATTCTCAGATTCTCAACTCCTTACTACACCAGTTAAGAGTCCAATTGACTGTAACGATTCAGAAAGAGGTTCTTTTGGAGCCTTTACAATATGTCATGTAAATTGGTGTTCAGGGACTTTAAAAAAAAGATTTATATTATATTTAACTACAATATTATTCACATGATAAGAGCCCCATGCATATTATGACATAATGGACTGTAGCTGCTTAGAAGAAGCAGTCATAGCTTATGGCCTCAAGGCCAACGAACCTTTTACCCCCCAAAATGGTCCATAGCCTAGTGCATAATCCCAATATGATATAATCAGAAGAACTTAGAGATCTGAGACGCTCATTACACGTTCAGTCATCTAATTCTGTCCCCTACGCATTTATTTGTCAGTGTTCATGAGTGTCCCACCTAATGTTGTTATGATTATTAAATCATACTTATTCATCATTTCCCTTTGAAGGCTGGGCAAGCTAACTGACTTCGATACAGGACATATATTCAGGAGTCCATTCTAAAAGCCTCCTGCTAAAGCCAGGCAGTCTGTTTTTCCATTAGTTATAAATAAAAATAGTCAAAAGATCATGGAGCTTTTTCTATAAATGTAACTGCTACACATTTTTCTGCTGAGGCTCTTCAGTAACATAGCGTGAGTTATAACTGGAAGACAATTAGAAAATTTGTTTTTAGTTTTGGTTTTGGTTTTTTTAAACTATTTCTAAAACAATTCCTTTCTTATCCCCTGCACTTTGGCACTTGGGTGATTCTCACAAAGATGTGCTACAGATAAGAACCTTTGCCACACGGGTGAACTCCCCAGTAGGGAGAGCAAGAACTTGTTCTGCAGAAGTAATCAATACAGATAGCCTTTCTCTTGAAGGGCTGTTAGTACAGAAACAAAAATGGTGCCTGTAGAGTTCGGGCATTTGAACTGAATGAATCAAGACACTGAGAGGGACCAGTGGCAGGATTCACTGGTGTTCTGCTGCTCGGAGGTGGCAGGACTGGATTTTTGGGTTCCATCCCCACTATTATTAATCAAGTGGAAGACTGCAGTGAAAAAACACCTTAATCTCTCACTGTTTGATTCTCCACATCCACCATCTGTGTTGCCTAATTAGATTTTTAATTCTGTGGAGCTGGAACTGGTAATATGGATTCATGGCTCCAGATCTTTATAGAGGCTTCCAGCAGAAACTATAAGGCAAATCATAAATAATAAAATCAGAACATTTTGCTAGGAAATGGTCTTGGCATTGCTAGTCTTACAAATAAAAGCATTCTTCATCTAACACACCAAAAAATGTATGTCTTGAGTACCTGCCAGAAATACAAAGAAGGAGATCTTATATATTTTCTGTTATGAGAATTTCAACGCAGTCCTCCTCCCCCACATGTTGATAGCAAGTCAATCACCTACTAATTTCTCTGAGAGCAGATCTAGGTCCTGTAGTTCTTCTATAGGCAAAATGCTAAGATTACAACATGCTGCATATGATCGTTGTAGTCACATAAGGGATCCCTAGTTCCCAAGGAGGGAGGAATTGCCTGGCAGAATTTTCATATCATTTATGATGGCAATTTTTCTTGTATCAGCTTAAAAAAAATACATAGTTTTAAAAAATATCTGAAATGCAAAGAAACAACTTTGTAGTCCTTAGTCATGGTTCAAACATGCAAGCATATAAATAAGCTTAGGTTTCCTTTCTATTTCAGCTGCAGGTAAAGTATGTTTACATGCTCTGAGATAGCCAGTGTGCAGTCATTTTCTAAAGAAAACAAGGATGTGAAAGCACAGGGATATACAGAAGCCAAGGAACTTTATGAACCATTCTGTGCCAGACTTTCTAGCCTGGCAGGTTCCCTTTATGGCAGGTCAATGACACAGTGAAACCTAAAACACCTGATGCATTCTTGGAAAATTTTTTTCATGTAATACTTTCTGATTCTTCTGTCCTCCACCCCAAAATAAGAAAGGAAGAGTCAAACAGGTGGTGTGTCTTAGTATTGTAGTAGTTGTAGTTCTTAGCATTGTAGTCTCCTTCAATAGTATTGTAGCCAGTCATTCAAGACGTGAGGCTGTGAGGCAATGTCCCTGATAATCACGTACTGCACCCCAGCAACCTTCAGTTCAGTGCAGTCACACCCAAAGATGACATCTACATTCTTGTGTGGGATGCATTACATGAGAGAGGTAGCAGCTGTGTTTATTTGCTCTTCTTACAGAAAGCACCACACTAAACTTCGTGCTAAATGTTACATTAAAGACTAGAACCAGAAAGTTAATGCAAAGCACACCCTGATCTCCTTCTGCTCCAGCAGGTGCAGTTGGTGGAGAATGCAATAGATATGCAGACTGATGCCATAACAAACTGATGCGTTGTACCAAAGAAGCACAGTCTGATTTCTGTAAGCAAAGCACTTTCAGAAAGCCCGAAGGGGCTACCATGCACAGCAAAGGAAACATTTGAGAAATAAAGAAACATTGTTTAATCCGTTCTTTCAGAGCAGGCAGCCTTGAAATGAGAGTAGCTTATTTTACAACAGAAAGGGCAGAATTCAGAGTATGTATGTAGGTAAAATGCTAAAACTAACCTCCTACTTCGTGAAAGGTAGCTTTTTCTCACAAGTTTGTGACTACTTTCTGTATGGACAATTACCTTAAAGTGTATCATATTGATCTGCAATATACTTTGCAAATGTCAATATATACCTAGCCTTGCTGCCTACAGCACATGAGGAAGTAAAATGAAAATGAGTCTGGGCTTAATGACATGTAACCATCTTGGATGAATAATGTATATATGGTCAATCCCCAATACTCAGGAGACCATCAGCCTAACTTTAATGTTTGAGATAAGCAACTATATGTTTTAGATTTATCACTTGAGTCCTAATGCACTTGCCAAAGGACATTAATATTTAAATATCTAAAAATACACTATCAGCAGAAAAATAGGCAGATTTGCAGTTAGGTAGGTTGTCTTTGGTTAGCCTTAACACATACATGGTATTCTGGAAAGTTTAGGAAAACTACTAGTCTTTTCACTTGATTCCATGGTATGGAAGATATTTAACATCCTATCTTTAGCCAAGAAATATATACTGAAGCCAGTTGTTAGGTAGCTGTGATACAATCGAGGGTTCTCTATAATCTCCCCACTGAAGTCTAGTATATGTATGTAAGAATTGTTTTAGAAAAGAGACAAACATGACTTCTTTTGAAGTCATGAGACCTCAAAAAAGAGAAAAAGGGAATAATCCGAATCAAGCAATAACTAGATGAGAAGCTGATATAAAACATCTGTTACCAAATAAGCAATGATTTTTATTATTCTTCTTGAATTATCCTGGAAACAGTTAAAAACATAACATAGCTTCTACAGATTGGTTTTGTCTCAGTCTTTCTCTTTATTTGCTGACTAGTTAATGTGGTACTAGCTGATACATTTGGGAAGTGAATTCCCATGTTATTGCTAGAACGGGTACAGAATGAGCAACACCGCAGTATTTGTCTCCAGGTTGCCTGGCAGGCGTTGATTCAGCTTTGTTTAGGAGACACTGCCACTGTTGGTGAAAATGTTCAAATTGCAAGCCTGTTTTACATTTGGCTATACATTAAGATTCTTGGTAGAGACATTGGTTTCTTCTGCTCTACTGCTCTCCAAAGACAGTAGAGAGATTGATTTCACATTTATTATATGAGTGCAAATAGCTATGAGGTATTTCTTCAGAGTTGAACCACATGGTAGCATAATGTGCTCCACTATGCCATAAAGTACAAAAAGATCTTTTTTATTTTCATTTACCAATGTGTTGAGTATAGTTAATAAATAATATACTTTCTGATAGCTGACCGTTCCATTCATTAGAAGCTTAATGTAAAGAAATACTGAGCAAGAACAAACAATTTTGATCATCTTTGGCTGCTAGCTCTAACAAATCAAGATCTCAGAAATTTTATAGATGGATTCTTTTCTCATGAGCTCAGTAAAAAAATAAGTTTAACACTAAAAGGTGGCAAACTCACTTGCCCCACTGTTTTCCCAAAGGTGCTCTGAAAGGACTCACAAGAAACAAACCTCACAGCAGATGTTGTTGTTTAATAGCAGCAAGGAGAGCATGACTCCAGGCAATTGGCTAATCCCCCTTGAAATTTCTCAGAGATCGTTAAGGTCCGTGTTTATCTAAATAATGTCTGTGAAACTATACAGTAGTAAAATACCATCCAAATGATATTAAAAGCATATCTACATAATATATATGAATAATATATAGGTTTATGGAGTACAACGTAACTTTTTTCAGTCTCCTTTGTCCAGAAGAGAAAGATTGAAGTCATCCTTCAGGTTCTTCCCAAAGCACTGAACCAGGCTTGTAGCATAAAATGGAAGTATTTTATCGCTCCGTGGATATGAGTAGGCTATTACTGCATAGAACCTGGTCCATTATGGCATTTGCATCTGGTTAGATATCATTTGTGAACCATAGTTTACAGGAGAAAAATAAACTCCCTGTTTATTAATCCCCCATCAGTGCTTGCTGTTGCCTCTGATGCAGGTTCTACAGAATAATATTATTGTTCACATATTTATGTATTTTTATGGGGTTTTTTACTTATGTATTTTTATGTATTTTATATCAAATTACAGGAAAAATTAATCCTAACTGAAAAAAGCTACCAGGAAATCTCTGATTTGATAAGTCCATTAGAGACCTTAGTTATGGAAGAGGAGGCCATCTACTTAACAAAAAAAATATTTTCACTGCTTTAAGAGATTTTATTCATATTCTGTGATTAAACTTTTAAGTTTATTTGTTTATTTAATTTTAGCATTCTACTCTGTTTTGTTTTGTATTGTGCCTTTGAACAAGATATACAGATGTATGCAAAACATTAGTAACTGATTTTTGTGCTTCACACAGAATGTCTGATAAAAGCCTTTAGTCAGAGCTTGTTAAATTACTAAATGACTAATAATGGATAAGCTACACATATATGTGACAAAATCCATTTAGTCAAAAGAGGAAAAAACAACAAATCATGATGTCAAAGAAAGAGGAAAGATCCTTCAGCTTGCATGAGACAAGGATTTTTTTCACAAGGAAAAAATGTAAGAAAGACATTTGTTTTACATTTTAGAAAGAGTTCAGTTTATGCAGAATAATGCAAAGATATTGTCTATTAATTAGACTATGTATTACAACACGGTGATGTTAGGATGTTAGCATTCACTAAGATTCTAGGACATTCACCAAGTCATAAGTGATCCCTGTCATTTACCTTTTCAAGGGAAAATCTTTCATTTTATACCCCATAACTTATTCTGAAGCTGTCCTTTTTAAAATTATCTACTTTATAAAGACTCTCTTCATAAGAACTTTTACGCTACAAATTTCCAAAATGGCTGAAGCCTCCTTCAAGATGTTGATATATTGAAGTGCAGGGCTATATAAAATCATTCCATAATAATTTTGCACTGTAAGAGTATTTAAAGCAATCTAAAATGTATTGGGGGAACTGCTTATCCATGCATGTTTGACTTACTTACACCACATCTTCTGGGAAGAGATTAATATCCACAGCAAGAAAGATGAGGCAATAATTTATTTTATAGTCATTCAAGTTTAAAGACATTTAAAGATGCATTCTGAGACTGAAAGATTTAGTTATAGGAAAGAAGAATGTCATCTGGAAGCAAATTTTTGGTGGAACTAGAGAGGTATTTCATAAAATAAGCTGAATCAAGAACAACTGAAAACCTGTATAAAATATTGTTCTAAAAAGCATAAAAACATCCAAATAGTAATAAAATTTAAGAATCATAGAAAATTGAGCTTGAAAGGGAACAGGAGAGGTTATCCAGTGAGTTCATAAAATCATAGAACATAGAATGGTTTGGGCTGGAAGGGACCTTAAAAATCATCTGGTTCCACCCCCCTGGCATGGGCAGAGACACCTTCCACTAGACCAGGTTGCTCAAAGCCTCATCCAACCTGGCCTTGAACACTTCCAGGGAGGGGGCAGCCACAACTTCTCTGGGCAACCTGTTCCAGTGCCTCACCACCCTCATCATGAAAAATGTATTCCTAATATCTAATCTAAATTTACCCTCTTTCAGTTTAAAGTCATTACCCCTTGACCTATCACTACACTCCCGGACATCTTACAGAGATGAGCCAGGGGCTCCTGAGATACTAGGAGCCAACAGGCAAACACCAGTGAAATACCTCAAAGGAATTAAGGGGTGTTCCTCTAAGAAGGTGACACAGCCGACAGCCCAGCTGAAGTGCCTCTACACCAATGGATGCAGAATGGGCAACAAACAGGAGGAGCTGGAAGCCACCATGTTGCTAGAGAGCTACGACCTAGTTGCCATTATTGAAACTTGATGGGATGAATCCCATGATTGGAGTGCAGCTATCGATGGCTACAGGCTCTTCAGAAGAAACAAGCAAGGAAGGAGGGGCGGAGGCATTGCCCTCTACATCAAGAAATGGACAGAGTGTGAAGAGCTGTCTCTGAAGAATAGCCACAAGCAGGTTCAAAGCTAATGGGTAAGAATTAGAGGCAGAGGCAACAAAGGGAACCTTGTGGCTGGTGTCTACTACAGGCCACCCGATCAAAGGAAGCCTCTTGACAAAGCCTTCTTACACCAGCTACAGGATGCATCGCGCTCACAGGTTCTTGTCCTGCTGGGGGACTTCAACCACCCTGACATCTGCTGGAAAAGTAGCACGGAGACTCCTGGAGTGCATTGAGGATAACTTCTTAAGCCAGGTAATAGACAGCCCTACCAGAGGGGATGTGATACTGGACCTGTTGGTCACTGACGCAAATGAGTTAACTGGTGACGTCAAGATTGGAGGCAGCCTAGGCTGCAGTGATCATGCACTGGTGGAGTTTGCAGTCCTGAGGGATATGGGTCAGGCGAAGAGTGAAGTCAGGACCCTGAATTTTAGGAAAGCAACCTTCCAGCTGTTCAAGGAGTCAGTCAATAGGACCCCCTGGGAAACTGCCCTCAGGGACAAGGGAGCAGAACAGAGCTGGCAGATCTTTAAGGACGCTTTCCATAGAGCACAAGAGCTCTTGATCCCCAGGTGTGAGAAATCAGGAAAGGAAGGCAAGAAACTGGCTTGGCTGAGTCGAGACCTGCTGGTCAAACCAAAGGGCAAGAAGGAAACTCACAGGCAGTGGAAGCAGGAACAGGTATCCTGGGAAGAGTGTAGGGACGCTGCCCGGTTGTGCAGGGATGGGGTCAGGAAGGCCAAGGCGCAGCTGGAGCTGAACTTGGCAAGGGATGCAAAGAATAATAAGGGCTTCTATAGGTATGTCAGCCAGAAAAGGAAGGTCAGAGAAAGCATACCCCACCAGGTGAACATGACTGGCAAACTGATAACAACGGACAAGGAGAGGGATGAGGTACTCAACAACTTTTTTGCCTCAGTCTTCACTGGCAACCTTTCTTCCCACACCTCTCAAGTGGATGGACCACAAGACAGGGACTTGGGTAGCAAAGTCCCTCCCACTGTAAGAGAAGATGAAGTTCATGACCACCTGAGGAACCTGAACATACATAAGTCTACGGGTCCTGATGAGATGCATCCCAGAGTCCTGAGGGAACTGGCTGATGTAGTTGCCAAGCCACTCACCATGATATCTTACTTCATGTAGATCTCACTAGCGCAAGAGATAGATAATAACTTTCTTCATTGCTCAGCCTGGAAGAGGGAGGAAAGGGAATTAGGTTTATTGATGACTAAAGAAAGAAGCTTTAAAGAAAGCTAACTTTTCACTCATACTTACTGTTATTTTTAGACTTACTGTTATTTTTAGACTTACAAGGACAAAAACCACTCTTTTCACACAGTCCACATCTCAATACTATAGTTAAGCAAGGATAGTTATACAGGCAAGGAACTTTTAAATAAGTTAGCTATGTTCCTAACTTGTGAAGTCTCCTGGGTGTTCTTTTTCAAGTCTCAGGAACATAATGGATGTGTTAATGATGCTCTCATGTAGCTTGGCTGTATTTCCCTGTATTAAAGTTATATCATCCAATTGAGGCTCAGTCCACTCTAAATCCCAAACCCAAAGCTCCACAACCAGTTAAAAAAATATGTTCAGAACGAATGGGTTCCAAATTACATAGTTTCTCAAAGCCAATATGCATGTAAAATGAACCCTCTCATTGCTGCAGGGATAAGTCAAACTTAAAATGACATTATAAAGAAAATGCTTTTTTGCCCTGTATGGATCAACTATTTTGTGAAATATTCCCTCTCTCCTGAAGAGGGAACAAAAATTGCTGGTTTTGTGTGAAACATGAGTGATTTTGCCTAGGACAGTACAAGATGGGGCCAACAAAGGAAAGACTATATGAACTTTCAAGTCCAGTACAGCACCATTTAAGTAGTTCCCCACTCACAAAACAGCAAACTGCAAAGGAAGGACCTGAAATGAGACACAATAATTTGAGGACTTAATCCTGTTCGAATTCAAAACAATGGAAAAACTCCTTAAATTTCCTTTCTTATTTCCTACTAGAAGTTGTTTGTGCTACTTATGTCTTATGAAACCCTCCTTTGTGTTTAAGTTGGCCAGTAACCAGGTTTTCATTTTGGTGACCCTCCGACTGGAGACTCTGTTCCTGTTTGAGATCCAGATTATCTCTGTCTCATTTTAAACAGAACCAGAGATCCTTCTGTCTTCTTGAGTGTGTTTTAAGTAGTTACCATTGGCTTACAGTTAGAACTTTCTGGTCTTTGTTTCCTTAAAGTACATAAGAGACGTGGAGTCTATATAAATTTTGCAGGGGTAGGGGTGGAACAAGTAAAGAAAAAATTTAACATGGAAACAAGTATATGTATATATATGAGTAACATTTTCAGGGAAAAATAATCTTACCTGAAACAAAGGTATTCAATGAAAAAAAGAAAATTAAAAAAATCTACAAAACAATTTTAGAAGAGTCAACAAATTAGTAAATTAGACATGAATTTGTAATGAAATAAGGTAACAGAAAATTAGTTCAGACTGCTCTGTATAGAGGCTTCTTGTGATCTACACACTTACTCTTTGTCCCTCTCTCTCACTCTCTTTCTGACTCTGGTAAATAATTTTCAGACTTAAATGGCTCTTAACTGGAAAAACACCAGAAAACTGGGCAGAATTAGAGAAATTTTGAAAAGGTGATGGAAGGATAGAGTTGTTTAACATATGAAAACAAAATCAAGTAGAAAAATATATGTAGTATGACTAAAAAAGAACAAGGAGATGAAAAAAGATGCAACTAGGTTATCTAAGTGTAAATTACTAAGATGTAAAAAGAAAAATGACTGTCTTCAAGGAGAATAATTTATTCTGTGAGGTATAAGTAAGAATAATTAGAAATCAGGATGGAGAAAAACTGGAGGCAATGCTTCTGACAAGCTGTCCAAAGGTGTGAAACAGCCTCCCAAAGGCAACACTGGCATCCTATCCACTGAACTTCTACAGTTGTCCTGGACAAAGCAATTGAAATGAAGAGAACAACTTTGCAGCATCAAGGAAACAGTAGCTACCGAGGAGAGGGCTGAGACATCAACTTCTTATCCTGTCTCAGTAGTCCCAGCATAGGAAGACTGTCTGCAGGCTAGGAAAGCCATATCCAGGGTAGCAGAAGGCGGCGCACATGGAAGAACAGAACTTTAGGAGGTAGATTTAACACCTTCCCTGCCTGATGCATTAAGACTGCAGACAGAAGCACCCATTACTAGACCAAGGACTGTGGGTAGCCTATCCCTTCCTTTCTGGGTCCCTCACATTGCTCTTATTGGTCTAGACAGAAATTTAAATTAGTATGAAACATCTTTTTCAGTAAGGTTTTGAAAACACTGTGCTAAGAAGTGTATCAATGGTTAAGCAGTACCCTGCAGCTAACACTTTCAGCAGCATAACATCATTTGTTTAACTTATTGTTTAATTAGATTGAAAAAAAAAAAGGGTTCTATATCTGTATTTTTATCAGGTACATACTTACTGGAAGTTTTAAATTAAGCTCTTATGGCTGTGGCTAATGGGCTTTTAAATAACTTCCAATGCTAGCCTGAAGCCAAGCATCCTTCCTAAAAAATACACATGTTATTTTTGAAATCACTCTCAGTGAATTGACTATTCAAATAACAATCCAACACTCAGTATGAAACAATAGCAGCGAAAACAGTGTTAGCTAAAATTCATCACAGCAACTCAGCAAGGCTCCAATGCTGACTACAGAACAAGTCAGTATACAACCAATTACATCCTGACTGGTAAGTCAAGGTACAGTGAACTTGTTTTTACATTAGTTTTCATACTTAGTTGCCCTCCATTCAAAAAAAAAATATATATAGTGATCAGATCATAGGTGATACAGTACTCCAGAGCAGAACGAATAAGTTATGGCACTACAAGCAAATTTCCTCTGAATTCCATAAAGTATCAAAGTGATTTAGGTAGAGCTACTTCATTCATCTCTTTGTATCTCCACGTGCTCACAAGTTAATGAAGGAGTTATATGCACCATATCCTTTGGTTTAGTATATCTTCCAAATAGCTTTAATTGTGAGGGCACCAGTCCTTGAAAGCAATTTAAAAATTTATTCCATTCCAATCTACTTTATTCCATTGTATTTTACGTACATATGTGATTTTCATGGATGGTCTTATTGCATGGGTTAGGTTAATCAAAGACTACCACATTAATGATTAGGTCAAGCATTATTACTGGCAGGTATTTTTGTCATTTTCTAATTGGTTTTAACTGGTGAATGACAAGTCTACTCAAATAGCTTGTATATTTTATTGCTATGATTTTTATCCAACTCTGCTGTCTTTCCAAGTGTCATTGACTATTAACAAAGGTGTCTACACAGAAAACTGTAAAGGGCAGCTAGTGATTCACTTTAAAATATTTTCTTTTCCTTTACCAAGAGGAGATGTAATCATCCAAATAATTGTATTTATATTGCCTCTAAATCTGCTATTTATGAAATAATTTTATGCTAAGGGACTTTCACTGGGATTTCATCCGTTTTAAAAGAGGCAAAAGCTGAATTAATTCATAGATCTGGCTTTAGTTCAGTAGTAAAAGAAGCCAAAAGATTCCAGTTACAGAGTACTCATCCAACTCATTGGAGAAAGTGACTGAAGGCAGAAAGAAAAAAAGTCTAGCTCTTTCCGACATTTGATGCAATTTAATTTTTGAGAATTGGAAGCAAAAGCCAGGCTGCAGTGATACATATTTTTATACGGTATAAATATAATTGTTCTGCAGTAAAATTCTGTGGAGAATAATTTGGCTTGTTCATAAATATGACACCATGTTGTAAAGCTGCATTTAACAGTCTCGCACCACTTTACACCACACCAGGTGCTTTCATCGACAGTAAAAATGACATTTTTACATATTAGACAATGGCACAGCCTCCAAGATGGATGAACAACAGCTTTAACTAGATAGTAAACCCAAACAATCATACCCATTTAAAAAAAAAAAATCCCTCCATACATTCATGGTATGAACCTGTCTCAGAGAGATTTCGAACAAATAATTGAAAGAAATTGGAATACAAACACACTAACAAAAGAGTTTTTTGTCATACAAATGGGTTTTTCTAGGAGCTGATTCACTGACCCTGTACAACAAGCAGCTTCACAAGTAATCTTTTGCTTCTGTCCCTTAATTTTCCATTTTTGCAGGTTAGTAATCTCATGATAATGCTACAAGTTATCATCCTCCTAAGAACCATGAAGGTCTCAAGAAGGAATTAAAATATTCACGTAAATGTACTGCCTCTGCTGAGAAAAAAAAAGGAAAGATGGTATCATTTCAACTGCTGTCCTGCTAGTGGGACATAATACGTATACAGAAGAGGAATGCAATAAAAATGTGGAAAAAAGGAAGATAGAGTGAACTATAACTGTAAAACTAGTGCGATAACTTGTACTTGATAAGGCAGAGAAAAATTGGTTCTACATGGACAGCTAACAAACAACAGAAAAGGTAAGAGTTAATAGCACCTGGGATGCCTTTGAAACTAATTAAAGGGAAAAGAGTAATGAACTGTGCTGAAAGCAAAAACTATTAAAATGGGAGGACATTACCAATGGCCTTCTTGAGCTGGCTATTTCATATTTGCAGTAATCATTCTGGCCCACAAATATAAAATAGCTAGTTAAATTCACTCATAAGAAAGTTAAGATTCAGTGAAAACATAGGGCAGGACTGCAAAATTAGAGAAAAATACAGGTTTGAGAAATTAAGTTATAGAAATCCAACAAAATTTAGTAAAAAACGACAACCATTTGTGTTATGAAATAAGATCTCATCACCTGGAAAAAACACAGTAAAGGCAGATCCACTGGATCCACTCAGTATCCAACCTCAGGATAGCTGTTTGAATGCAGAAAGGCTCATTAGGCAAATTAGGGATTGCAGTATACCAGAACAACAACTACAAAAAGAGTCTAGTTCATTTAGTCCAGAAAAATGAAGGCTGACAGTAAACAGAATAAGACAAAGGTTGTGGGAAGGATCTTAAATACAAGAGGAGAGAAGATATTATGATAAAGAACAATTTTGTCCAAGAGAAAGTGGATAATAAACCATCCATGAAAATATTTAAAATAAAGACTAGTAGGTTCTTTTCATCAAAATAATTACTTTTTTAGAAATCTTCTGCTAGGACAAATGGGGAAAAGCAAAAAACAAATTCTGTTATGGTCACCACCAAAACTTACGCCTATATTATAGCTTTTCAGTCCCTGCCTTGATAATGTTTACATGTTTACTAGGAAACATCAGTATTAGCATCTCAATTCCTATAATCCTATTGCAATTCTTAGAATGAGATTTCATTGCACCTAACTTTAAACCTCTGTAGTATAAACACTTCCTTCTCTGCTAGTTGTCTAGTTTCACCATCAATGAAGAGAAATACAAAATTCTAGAACAAGATTTATCTGGTCAGTTTGAGTGTTTGTCTAAGACAATTGCCCCCCTCAAAACTATTGTTCCCTTCTCTGGTCTGCAAAGTGTCCAGGCAAGTAGATCAGATGTTGTCTAGAGCATAGAAATGTACACTCGATACATAGTCGGCACTGCAAGGATCTAAGGACTGAAAAGGGAGGACTTTCTGCCTGTCTGTCTTTGTCTTTCTGTCTGTCTCACCATTCCCAGAACACCACACCAAAATTCAGGAAAGCTAAACAGAGACAAAAGTACTTACTTATATGGAGTCCATTTCCATCTTTATCAGTGTATCCACTTTTACGGTTGGAAAAGTGTACATATTATTGTCATTTTACCCATTAAGATAACATTGAACTTGGAAGTACATTGCGCCACTTCTGTGTTGGGGTGTAAAAGAAAGCTGAAAACAAGTTACTGAAGGCTGGCTTCCACAAATCTCACAAATTGGTTTTTCTTGCTGCAGTTCCGGACATACTGTCTTTGTCACTAGAGCTAAGACTTTTATCATGACTTTCATAGCAAACTTTATCACTAACTTCAACGAAGCTTGAAACCAAACCTTTCCGTACCAGAAACTACTCAACTGATTTAATTTAACAGAATTAAGGACAAACACAGCATAGTATGTTCAACATGCAAGGCACTGTTGGGAAGTAGCGCTTGTTCACTACTTAAGTGAGAAAAAGATTATTTTAAATGTCCACAGCCTCTTTAGCCTGATAGTTCTTATTTCTTGGGATGGTTCTAGGGGCTAGAATCCCCATATGGAAAATTCATTTGACCCTAAAGATTTTCCTAGGAAATGTGATCTCCCAAGTGTATGTGTGAAGATTCCAAAAGCACATTTGCAAATGTTAGCCTAAAAAGTCAAAGAAATTAAAGCAATGTGGTTAAAACTTCCTCTTCAACTAGTTTGAGACAACCTCAGTAGACTGCAAAAGATTCCACAGGCAATGTTAAAGCAATCAGGGTTAAAGCAAACCCAGAAACTATTTAGTTTGACAATATTTCCTAACCAACTTAATGGTTTTGTGTCTAGTGGATATTGGCTTTTGACATGCAGGCAGAGCACTCGCGTTTGCTGAGCCAGTTTGTCATCCTCCTATATCGCGCTGGTGAATTTCAATTGGCACTGCACGCTTCAGCACTGCCAAGTCCCACTTCTCTGGTGGCAGCAATGGATTTAAGGATAATAAGCTCAAAAAGGCTGGAAAGAAGACCAGTGACCATGATGCGTTTGAAACTATTTCAACACAGTGCTACAAAACACTGTCCCACTGGGCACAGAGAGAGGAGAAGAAATGCTCTCACACCAGAGGTGCATTAAGTTATGCATTAAGCATGCCCAACACACATGCGTGCTCCAAGAATCCAGCTAAGTCAATTTGCTAAAATAAAGGGTTGCCATTCTTCCTCAGGATCAACTTGGGATTATTTTAGTGCACATACATGCTTTTTGGGGACATAACTATCTTTCATTGCATCTTTGTACTACACTAGAAACTCTTGATCTAAGCAATGACCCTTGGTACAACTGCAATATAAATGCCAAATAAATCATCACAATCTGTACATTTTGCATGTGACATATCAGTTAGTGGCAAAGAAGGAGGGAGTCAAGTTCAAAATCTGCCTGTGGGACACCCTCTGAGTCTCTGCATAGAAGACTGTCAGCATACAGATTCACACGTGCCTTGGTGGTAAACAAAGGGCTTCCTTTGGCACTTTTCAAATCGTGAGTTAATACAAAGCTTATTTCAAGACAGCTGCAGCTGAGGAAGGAAGCACAGAAACAGATAAAGAGTGCTGATGGAAGAAATACATCCTAAAATGGAATTTTGAGGAAAGGACCTTCTTCCTTCTGTCAGCTGCTGGGAAGGAGCTTTGTTTAGAACTAAGTCCATGCAAACCATGATGGCTTTGCAGAGATTCAGAGCTCCCAAAAAGGCAAGCAAGACCAGAGGTACATCAGAAAAAAAAATCTTCTGCATATCCTCTCCTCCTGTTTCATACTACAATTTTGAAGGTTATTTTACATTCTCATTAATGCATGCACATGCATGAATGCAATGTTTCAGCTATTTGCTAAGTAGACTTGTGCTCTACTCCATCTCACATCCTACACCTATGACAGTTATAGCAGTGCTCCTTCCAAAAGCACAACACGTGACATGACAAGGAAGTTTATCTTATTTTCCTTTTCTTATTCCAAAACAAATAACTCGGGTGGATTTCTTTTAATCAGTGCATGATATCTTAGGTTTTGCTAATTGCAAAATATTTTGAGCGTGAAACAGAAAGTACTAAGAGATCCATGATGATTCTCAGTGTGGTCTTTGCAGGGGATTTTCTTGGGTTATTTTCTTGAATGGAACCTCATAAATTTTATCTAGGAGGTCCTTAATGTTTTCTGCATTTGTCAAGGACTTCCTTACATGTCATAGCCTAATCGGATCAGTAGGTAAGCCCAGTAACTCCTACCTGTTACCGTACATTCTGGCATGCCTGGTGTTATATTGCACAGTCTCCGCAAATGCAATTTGTTCAGGAAACCTCAGAGTTACAACATAACTGCACACCGCGCACTCTCTTGGAAGCACTGGACTTACTGTACTCACGCTGCCTGAGCATGAACACTAAGTCTGACACATCACTGGCGCATCAGATTTACTACACATCTGCAGGCCACCTGTGCTGTGCATGTACAAGGAGCTAAAAAGAAATAATATAAAGCTTATTTCTTAGCCCTTTAACCCATGGTTGTGATACTGTTGCCCACAAAATATTGCTTGGCAAAAGTTGTTTTCAGCAGGCTGGGAAGGGGGGGAAGCTTTGGGTGATAATACACCTTCTCCCGAGTACAGCATAATGTATTGACAGAGGGCAAAAAAGAGATTAGTGCTCCTCAAATGGAGGGCCTTTGTTTTTCACAAAAACTCACCATGTCAGAGTGTGTTACACAGGTGAAGTTACAGAGCGAGAAAAATACAAGGCTTACAAGTTTTTGAAGACCGGTTCATAAGCATAGGATACCTATGATTAGGAATTAAATTGCAAAGAGCAGTTACATCCCTGGCACCTATCCTGTTTCAAATGAGAGCAGAGATGCCAGGTGCTACCCATCCTGCCCTGGGTGACTCCTTCCCGCAGCTCACGGGGACTGGTGTGCCTCCAGCTGCTGCTCAGAGATTGCAGCAAGGAGACTGGCTTCAGAGACTAGCCCATCCTCCTCCATTCATCAGGGAGCACCGCTGCTTCCAAAAACTGGGGCTGCTGTGGTCCAAAACATGCCTTGGCTAACCCAATTGTAAACCCAATACACACTCACCCACTTAAATATGCCATCTCAGATACCTGCTAATGTACTATCCTCTCTATTATAGCACCTATCAATTAACTCTAACCCTGTTTCTTTTTGTCACAGCTGCCAGGAGTTCTATGACTAGTTTTATGCACTACTGACCATCAACCGAAGCCTCAAATCAGCTGCCATTTGTACACTGGCACATAATAAAAGAACAGTCCTTGACAGGTAGGCATAGCAGACCTGAATATCAATTTGAAATCTTCCTGCTAAAGGGAATTCTTGTATTTAAACATGCAAATTAATCACGTAAATTTAGAAAATATTTCTATTACTGTCCCATGTTTCTGAAAAATCATGCCAATTATTTAGACTTCACATTCAAACTCATTTCCTAAAATTCTTCTTAATTTAATATCTTTCTTCTTTTTGTTCTTTGTTAAGCATTAAGGGCATGATGCAATTTTGTCCCATGCACGTTTTAAACAAAAAATAATATTTTTTTAAAAGTAAAATTTCAGCTTGACTATATTACTAATTACTTTCAGTTGAAGAAGCCAGTCCTTTTAGAAGAGAGCATGTGCATATTGCCAAAAAGTAGTTCAGGAGTTCATTAGCAGATATGCGCAGGTGTAGACCATACAATGGCTAAAATTATATTTTTAAAGGGCAACATAAAGTCATTTTTTATTAGACTTTCTGAGGCTCACCCAGCTTCTAAAAGTTCAAGTTTAAGGGACTGAGGAAGTGGTCTAGTCATATTTTTGGGAAGATTACAAAAACAACTGTGACTAAATTCCCAGAAGCTGTAACATGTAAAAAGCTAGACTAGACAATGCCTTCTGAGCTGGCTGTAACTGTTTATTTATTTGAAAGTCAAACCACCACTGCATCAACAAGCAAATGCTCTACATTTCTCAGTGTTTAAGAGAATGACAAGTGGAAATAGAAAACAGTATTGAGTGCATTACTTCCCAAGAGGCTTCTATGGTGCAGTGAGAAAAATCTTCAAAGTGTGGGCAAAAATCCTAGTTCTTGTGAAAGCTGCATTATAACTTCCCAGTCTACCTCTATACTCTACTTACTCTGGTAGCTGCCAGAAGGGACCTAAAAAGCAGCATTCCCAAAACCCTGCTCCCAAGTTCTTATTTGCCCTGCAGCCAGCCTGGCTCAATCTGCTTGCAGGGTGTCTATTTTCCCTTCCTGAAGACAACACTATGGCCCTTCAAGAAACGGTGCTGGACCGCTTGTCTACCTGACGTCAGTTTTCTAGCGCTGTCAGACACCAGCACAAAGCCACGCAAGAAAACAGTTCACCAGGCATGGAAAGCCAGAGCTCATCCAGACTGCAAGGAATCTAGCCTGAGCGAAGTGCAGATGTGCTGGAGACTTTTCCTCTAAGCGAACTAGCCGGCTCGCTAAGAGATACCCCAACAGATAAGTAGTACAGATAGTCTGCAGATTAGTTTTTTTATAAGCCTTGTCCTCAGCCTTAAATACACCATCAAAAGACATTGCAGACTTAACCTTACTCTACTACACACATCTTTTTTAAATGTTATCTCCATTCAAAGAACATGTGGACACAATTTGCAAATTGTTTTAGAACTAGAAAATCCTGAGAGGCTTATGTAGGTGGTATTTTGTTTCCAGAAATTACTATAACTTATTTCAGGCATATCCTGAGACATAATAGTGGTCATGTTAAAACAAAATTGTTATAGCTCCAAGAGACAAAGATGTATTTTTTGTATGAAAAGTACAAGATACCTTGACAATGCTGTTGAAAGTAATAAAAAGAGGTCGAGTCCTGAAGCCCCTGCTCAAGCAAAATTTCCACCGGCTTCCCTTATGTGGTGTGGTACAGTAATTTTATAATATAAATATTGACTTGTTCTCAGTTTTCTTGCACATTATATGTTTGGATGCATTTTTAATGTTAATTGCATTTTCTAGTTTTGATTTTGATCGATTCAATATTGCCCATAAACTATAATTTAGGAATTTCTGATATAACACATTTGAGGAGCATAAGGAAAACTAGAATTAAACACAATTTCATCAAAAGCATTTCAATCATGGTACAAAAGAGAGCTGAGACTGGTCATTTATCCATCACTGAAATGTGAATGGAACTGAGTTAGAACAGATTTTTTACAATCATTTTTTACAAGGCTGGTTTAGAAACCACAATTGAATAAAACAAAACAGAAAAACATTTTCCAGTTCTAACCACCTGGAACGTGTTCTGCAGAAGGCAGAGTATAATTATTCAAATATGTATTTGGCCAGTTTACAGAGTTAACACCCAGTGCCATGAAAAGAGCCATGGAATTGTTCGTCAGAAGTTGTGAGACCTTGGTTTTAATACATCTTCCCACACACAGCACCTCCCACGGCAGCCTGCTGCTCACTACAGAGCTGGGATGGGCTCAAAGAGAAGACAGCCGCCAGCCGCATGAATCACCCTCCCAGCACTTCGAAAGAGTTGAGGTGGCAGCCCTTTCTTCAAGGGAAAGGAGCAGGCGGCAACCTCGAGGACTGAAAAAAAAAGGGAGTTTATGGTTTTCTAGGGAAGAGGACCACCACGCCTCACGGTGATTTGTCTTCACCTTGGTATATTCTGGGTTCTTTTTATAGTAACATTATAAAACAGAAGCTTCAAAACATATTAGGCTAACGTTCAGGTTTTCTGCTCACAGTAAATGACAAAAATCACAGATGGTTCATTCCCTGTCCTCATAATATTATACCACATGAAGATCTCAACAGGATACCACATTGAGAGAACATCCAGATCCCACTGTCAACATTGCAGCTTAACAATAAAAAAAATCAATCAAATAAGCTCAGTTTTCCATTTCCCGTGATTCCGCTTATTCCTTTCTTTTATCTTGCTTCCCTACCAGCCCTTCCTAATGCTGACCCCTCTGCGCTCCCTCTTCCTGGGTTTTCTTTCCTCCACAGGTGAAGTGGCAACCTCCTTCACCCTCTCTATGTGCCACTGAGGGTTTCTCTTGGAATTAGTTCCCTTTGGAATCCTCACACTCATGCACTGTCTCAGTGAATTTTTGTATCATCTCCCCTTTCAAGAGGATCGGTTTTTAGCAGCTTTTATGTTGGGCTAGTGCCAAGAGCTAGAGGAAGGCACGACTGCTTCTCCCTCCCCTTCCTTTTCTTTGCTCTGTGTGAGTCACCGGCACAAGCAGGCACTGTAAAACTGGCTGAGGGACTATCAAGGTTTTCAAACCATTTAATAAATGAGACTCATTCAATCAATGAAACTTTAAGAAAAACAAAGAATTTGATTTTAAAACAGTATTGAATGTTCCCAATGATACAGCAATGACACTCCATCTCTCTCTGTTTTCAGGAAGTATGTATGAATATGTCAAATTAATCCAGAAATTAGATAATTAAATAAATCTTTTTCATCACATGTGGAGGATATCCAATACTTTTATTGCAGAAAATAATTCCATTAACTGCTCATCTACGGTAGTCATTATTTTCACAGCAGCGAATCTTTTACACATTATTCAGAATATTGTCAGACTAAAAATTCTCATAGCTGAAGTACAAGAGTATACTTCCATTTTTTAAATTATAATTACAACATAAAACTTATTTCTACTCACCAATCAAGCTTTGTTTTAATAATGTGCACCTCTTCAGGACAGCATCCTTAGTTTAACACACATTAAGTAATAAGACAAGAGAAAAATATTTTTGTCTATTAATCTCAGTAGGTTTTGGTAAGCCCTACCTCTTGTTCGTAATTTTTTGTAGTGCAAAACAAGTATAACAAACACTATTTTTTTCTCTGCTATTTAGTTTTATTCTTTATTTTTTTATTTATGTATTATTATGTTTTATTTATTCTCACATTTTTGTTTTCTCAGCTATTTTCTATCAGCTTGGTACCACTATGTTGATTTGAGTCCATCCAAATCATGGAAATAACGTGTTTCTTGAGAACTGGTGTGGCAGTTTTTGAATATAGTCAAATATAGGGGGTTTATGTTAAATGGTTGTAGTGATTTGGTCCAAATGTCTGCTGTACATGCATAACTCTGGAAAAAAAGGAAAAAATGAAGATTTTGTTGACGTTGTTGTTTCTTAGCAGGAACGCTAGAACGCAGTGAGGAAACGTTTATATCACATTGAATCCTGGATTGAAATATAAACTATAACACATAAAAAGTGTGACCCAATAGCTGCTATAAAGCTCAAAAATCTCTTCCTAGACCACTTCATATTTCTAATATGATTGTGAAGTTTATAAAAGCTATGACATTTGTATCAAAAATAAGACCTTTCCCTGGGTTGGAATCAGCATCAAAAATTCATTATATACCATCTGATAGTCTCACAACTTTAGTTAGGTAAATTGATCAAAAGTCACTCCTCCTGTGAAGAAGCTCTATGAAAGAGCAATTCTTTGCTCTCTATGAATTCAGCGTTGCTTCTAGCATTAGGTATGGCATTCGTCATTTAGTTAGACGGACAGGCAAGAGAAAAATTCTCTTTCTAAGGCCAACATTGCCACCTTCTGCTATAAAGGGGCCAAGACATGTAACTTTCCAATTCAGGAGTTTCGGGCTTATCTACACGGTGTTGCTAACAAATACTTGGAGCAGTTATTTTTTAGCACTTGTTTCCCATTCTTTAAATTTCCCACTCAGAAGTTTAAAACAAAATTTCCTTTTCATAAACCTTTATTCCCTTTCCAGATCAAAGATATTCTCTGTCTTCAGAGACCAATTACCTTCTGTATCTCTGATAATTTCAGTTCGTGTAGTTACTGATGTATTTTCATCTGTGCAAGTAGGAAAACTAGGATCAAAATGTTTTGCACCTGAAGTATCAGCCCAAACCCAGATACAGAGTTATATACCATTTTATATTCATAATACATGGCAGAAATCTGAATGTTTATATAAACTCTAAAACTGGGGCATTCTCATACGCATTCAAAATATAATGTAAAGTTGACTTGTGGTCACTTTCATAATTAAAAAATCTAGTAACTCACCTACAGTGCAATAGCAAATATTTTTCCTAAATCCACAAAGGGAAAGGGTTGAATGTGCTTTTACTGCAAATGTACTGAGATCTTCTTTCTTTTTCCTTCTCTATATTTGGGCACCCTCAAAGACATGTAACATTCACGGCATATTAATATTGACGATTTGGATGGATAAAGTTGACCCAGAGAATAAGTATACGATGACTTTTATTTGGGAGTACAGTTTAATCCTGTTGCCTGAGTGATACCACTAGGCACAATACAACTACGTAATTACTTCTCCCCACTTGTTCTTTAATAATAACAGCTCCCAGTCCACTCCTCCAATATTCCTCCTGCTTAGTTTCCCACTGTTTTGCTGCTTACATCCTCCATCACATTGTTGAAGTCTCTCAAGGCAGATGGCAGAAGTCAAAGACTACTTTTAAATCACATGGATATTACCCAGAAACTCTCACAGCCTTGTAACTAGCTGTCCTGGTTTCAGCTGGGATAGAGTTAATTTTCTTCTTAGTAGCTAGTAGAGTGCTGTGTTTTGGATTTAGGATGAGAATAATGTCGATAACACAGTGATGTTTTGGTTCTTGCTGAGTAGAGGTTACACTGGTCAAGGACTTTTCAGCTTCCCGTGCTCTGCCAGGTGCATGAGAAGCTGGGAGGGAGCAGAGCCAGGACAGCTGACCCAGACTGGCCAAAGGGCTATTCCATACCATATGACATCATGCTCAGTATATAAGCTGGGGGAAGAAGAAGGAAGTGTGGGGACATTCGGTATGATGGTGTTTGGCTTCCCAAGTAACTGTTACGCATGATGGAGCCCTGCTTTCCTGGAGATGGCTGAACACCTGCCTGCCGATGGGAAGTAGTGAATGAATTCCTTGCTTTGCTTTGCTTGCGCGTGCGGCTTTTGCTTTCCCTATTAAACCGCCTTTATCTCAACCCATGAGTTTTCTCACATTTACTCTTCCGATTCTCTCCCCCATCCCACCGGGGGGGAGTGAGCAAGCGGCTGCGTGGTGCTTAGTTGCTGGCTGGGGTTAAACCACGACACTAGCCTACGCAAAAGACTGTCATTGCGAAACTGATGTTGGATTTATGTGAGCATGAAATGAAACTAAACTGGCTAATCCATAACCAAAAAAAAAATCAGCTAATCACCTAATTTTAAATGCGGATTCTAAATTTTGCATGTGTATCTAGTAGATTCTGTAGTCAGCCAGGCTGAACATTTCTTTGCCGGGTCTCACTCATATAGTTTGCTTGAGCATAATTGCTATTTTTAAACATACCATATCAGAGAGTGACAGAATGGCAATATACTGAAGATGAACATACTCTACCTGAACGCAGCATAGAGCACTGAGTTAACAAAGCACAAGGTTTTGTAAGCTCTATTCTTAGACCCGGGCGTAAGTCAGAGTACCAGTTACGTTACTTGTAAATAACCATATTGCTGAAGCTACAAAGCACCAAGTAAAATACGTCATTTTAAAACAGAAAGAGATCAAAATGCTGCGCATGATATAATCAATGAGGTGTAAAAAAGAAATGCCATGTGATGAATGGAAGTCAATTCTTTCAGTCAATTAAGAAGCAACTGGGGCAATGACGTGCACACTTAACCCTGTTCTTTCATTGGAGTAACAGAGTGATTATTAAAATAAAATGCTATTATATGGCATATTATGTTACAATACGATCCGCAGGTTTTGTCCTCTGACAATCCTAAGTGGTGCACCATATAACCTCAAGAGCTGAAGTGGACAGACCTGCACCAATAAGTGAACAATTCAAAGAAGATGAGATAACCGATGCTGGAAGGAAGCTAGGACAGAGAAATGTCCTGACCAGTACTGCATTGACTGTACAACTGCTGGAGCAGAGTACAGAGCCCAGGCCTCACAGCTAGCCATTTGGGGTGTCCAAACAGCACCTCCTGAAACAATTTTTTTTCATTCTGACACAAAACTCCCATTCTGGGTGGGATAGGGAGAGGAGGGAGTAAGACTAAAACAAGCCCCAGCAGAATTGCAGCAGCTCTTTTCCATGCACGTTCATGTCCCCCACTTTGGAGCCCTGCTGCTGCTTCAGGAAGACTGCAGGGTGCCTGCTGCTCCATCAATGCTGAGACAGGCAAAGTGCCAAAGTGTAATGGGGAGTCACTTTTTTTAATTTCCTCTCTAAAATAAAAATAGACACTTTTTCTGGTACCAGCTTTCAGCAACCCATCAGCATGTACAAGGTTTGAAAACCTGCAACTATCCCACTCTGCTCCCTTTTGCAGTGCATGTTAGCATGCCTTGTCCTTGCATATCTGTTTGAATCTGAGGAAATCAAATCCTGGATTAATGGTTGTTTCATGCACAACATAAGAACAACAAGAAAAAAAATGTGGCATTGAGCTGGATTAAATATTTGATTTTTTATAATATTTAAGCTGGTATTATTTCAGTTAATAAATATTAATATATTAAATGTCAGTACTAGTGATAGCTATAATTAATAATGATATTGCATTATATTATATATATTATAATGTATAATGATATGATTAATAAGTTTAATGAAATCAATATTAATATTGCTTCTTGATTAAAGTAATAGGTTTTTTACATTTTAAGGTTTTTTAAGTTACATATTTCAAAACTGTTCATTCTTTAACGTCATTCTAAATGTTATGGCACTGTATCCTCACGTCTAAATAGCCGAGCTAAGTTTGCTGCATACCACAAAAAAGGCAAAAGAGAGCAGTATTCATCTTTTCATTTTACTACACGCTAAATGTATGATAGGAATAATTGAGAATTGGGCTCAAAATCTTCATAGTGTCCATAGGTGCTATATACAGACATTTTTACCACAAACTCGCTATATACAAAATGACAGTTGTTCCTAATAGTTTTTCCACTGTTAGTTGAAATTGTCCCCGGATGCCTTGCATAAATTGCAAGCTATCATTATTTTCCCTGCAGCTGAACAAAGACAGTCCAGAGAACACAGAGCATGTTTCCTGTGTCTTATTCGAGTACAGGAATGGTCAAAATCAATCCCACTGGTGTTACAGCTCCATTCCAAAGAAGAGGTTTCTAATCACTCCAGCAGCCATTGGCACCCCGGAGGCTGTTGCCTGTGACCTGGTACACTCAAACCCATGGCACAGTTGCACAATGAATGTCCAGAGAAAAGATTCGGTCCTGAGCAGTGATCGGAGGCCGAGAAGCCACCTTGCTGACACAAGAACAGGGAGATATGTGTTACAGTTCCCTGTGGCACCCTTGTCCCCCGCAACAAAAAAATTTAGCTGCATGGAGAACGGAAGAAGAAACTCTCTTGTGTCCTCTACCTTGGCAGCTGTTGATGGTGGAGTTTCATTTATCAGAGGCTCCATCCACACAAATTACCTGTTGTGTCTAAGGAGATATGGATGATGGGGGTTTTTTTAACAAGGTTCTCTCACCTCTCACAAGCTTTCTCTGTACTTGGTGTGTTTAGGTGTGCTCCCCATTGTGCTGTCTACCCAAGGTCTCCCCAGAAGTATCATCCAGTGTTCCTTTATGTCACCAATGCCAACTGACCCACAAGGCTTAAGCAGAGACACCCCTTTCCTCGTGGAAGCCTTTGAATACAAAGTAAATGGCACGGTTTACAAAAAGAGAGCTTGACAGAAATGACCAGTAACACCTGCACATCCACCTATTGCTGTCAGCTTTGTCTTCTCCTGCAAGTTCAACTAATACTGGCTGGTTCTGCCTGGCTGTTGGACCCTGCTTCTCATGCACAATCAACATCATTAGCTAGCCTTCATGAAAGGAAATCCAGCACGAAATGCCCTGTCTTTGTTTTATGGTTCAGACCAACCCTTCATCAGTTACTCAGGTTCAGCTCCCTCCTATTACTACATTTAACCCATCCCATTCATTCAGCTCCTGCTATGGAGATATTAAAGTTCACTTGGCCGTGTTTAAGAGTGAGACTTGCCAAATGGGCAGTTAATAATTATTTCCATGTTTGGCTAAACCCAGTAGAAATCATTAAGTTCTCAAGTGGCATGCGGTCTTTAGTCATGAACTTGAGAAATATTCACACTTTGTTGTGAAGCTCCTTCATAGACTATTTGTTGCATTTCATATAAACATGCATGAAAGGACACAGTATGACAATGCTACTTTACACAGACATATGTATAGGATTAACATATATTGGACTTCTGACAATAAGCAGCCACTTCAGAATGATAGTGGATTCTGGATGAACTGACCTCTTCCCCCTTATTTTAGGGATATTGTGATAGATCCAAAGAAACCTAACCCTTTACTTACACCACAATGGTGTCTCAGAAACATCCTCTGCAGAATTTCTCCTTATCACAAGAGTTACCTTGTAAATGTGCTTGTCAAGAAGTGCTGAGAAATTAAGCAACGCATTAATTCATCTAAATAGACTAAATTCTAACTAACACAATTAAAAAGTGCAATAAGGCATTATATTAATATGGTGTACATGTGCATTTCCGGAAAAGGCTGCGTATTTATGTTGTGCAGCATGCTACATAAGATATGCAATCAAAATGAAAGAAAGGTGTGAACATGAAGGGACATTCTGTAGATGTTTTTGAAAATATCTCACAGATGGCACTTTCTCTCTGTAATGTAAATTTTTATGCATCAAAAGAAATAAGAGAGAAAGACAAGGACAGTATGGTAGTTTTGAAGAAAAGGCATTCATTGCCTCAGATAATCTCCAACTAAGAATAAGGTCTGTCTAGGGATTTCAACTAGGAACATAGCACCCTCCTAAAAAAATTAATTTCCTTGTCAATCTCAGCTTGCTCTGGCTGGCATTGTGCTGGACTTAGTCACCACCCCACTGTAGAAAAATGCACATGTATAGTCATATCGCCTTCATTTTACAAAGGCTTTTCTCTAAGTTGATATTATTTAGTAGAAGAAACCACTACTAACAGTATAGAAAGTGGTTACTGCCAGTTACGATGATGCAATTTTCAAGACTTCCCCTCCCCCCCCGAAAAATCACACATGAAACAGTGTGATGGAAGATTCTGGCTTTGTCAATCAGGATTCAAATTGCACCTAACGGGTTTAAAAAAACCAGGATATTTTGAAGCACTGATTTTGAGCTCTCTCCTAATTCTCACTATGGAAACATATCCAAGGTATGTGTGATAGCATTGCAAGTTTACAGTGAATGATGTAACTTTAGTCTTGAGACCTACACGGCCAGCACTAGTTTTATGGTTTTCAAAGCCTACACATCTATTCCAGCCTCCCAAACCACTGTACCCACACAACCTTCCAGGACGCTTTTGCTTTGCATATACTATTTTCTTTCCTCTTCCTTTGGCCCTGTGTTTTGTAGTAGTCACCTGGAGCCAAAGACTCTGATAGTCTCTTCCTTCATTCACTATCCAAAATCTAATTGAGCAGCACTTTTTGACACTTAGCTTCTCTGTATTGATAACTTGTATATATCTCAGCTTCTTTAAAGGTACAGTTCTTTGCAGGACAAAGTAAATGAATAATTCAACGAAGCCTGAAGAAGCTATATTGGACAAGAAGCTGAAAAAGAGCAAGTCTGTCTTTCATAAAAGAGCAAGAAAAAGCAGTTTTCCCATGCCATTGAGTTTCTCTTACAGGTCTGGAACCTCTTATCTCTTATAGTATCAGCTGTTCTCTTCCCACAAGCATCACGAGACTCCCAAAATGATGGGGGAAGAAGCCAAAAAAGCTCTGGCTACCTCCTCTGGAGGCTATGGCCAGCTGTTTTTCCCAGAAGGCAGGAGAGCTAGTGAATTAGAGCACTTTTCCCACATCAGCATTCCTAAAACTCTTGATGCTTGTACTTTCCTGTTCCAAAAGAGACTGACATAATTTTAATCAAAATTTTTGACTACAGGGATCACCAAGCACACAATCTCTCCAGCTACCAAAAGAAGTCTATCACAAATACAAGGCCCTGTTCTAACATCTCCTCTGGCCCCTGCATGGTGGCACTACAGGCACTATAAATAGTTATAAATTTGTTTGAACTTCAGATCTCACCCTCGTGCCCAAGCATAGCCATGAGGAAATGTCAAACAAGCCTGGCCAAAGCATGCTATTCGGGCAGTTCAGCAGCTTCATAAAGAGTTCCTAGAGGCAGCAGTGGTAGAAAAGCACTAGGACCCACCTCTGCCTACAGAATCCAGGCAGCACATGGTGGATGCTTTGCTTTCTAATTGTGTTTTTAACAGCCTGATTTAACAGCTTGCTACCACTCTTCCTAAAGAAAAAAAATGAAGATAGTAGTAATCAAAACTTTATTTTTTCAACCGGTATTAACTAATAATAAAGAAAATAAATAAGTCATATAGACAGAGGGAATACATTCCACTTGAAGCGATATATGCAACTCCTTCACTAACATCACAGGAAATTATTAACCATTATCAGGGGAAACGAATTGTAGCCTAATGAACCTCCCAGAGTTTCTAGCACCTCTTTTTTTTTTCTTTGTTTTCCTTTCTGGCTGTAGCGTTCACAATTAAAAATGTCTAAGACACCTTCCAATGTTGGCTTTGCCACTCACCACTATTAAAGAAAAGGTCTGTGTAGCACAGTATGGCTGCGAGAGCCACAATGCGAGAAATAAAACAGTGACTCCGGCCCATACAAGGGAAGTACCATGCTCTTCACCCACCTTTTCCCCTCTCTACACCCTGGATTCAGGGTCTCGCTAGCCTGAGGACCTGCATAATCTCGGACAAGAGAACAGCGTCGAAACCTATGCACTCTACATTAAGGACCGAAACATGTCCATTTAAGAGAAGAATGATGGAATTCTACATTTGCATTTAAATAACATTAAAGACTTCATTAAGGCCATTTAAGCATGAATAAAGGTATAATTTGTAGCAATGTCCTACTGTAAGACCCAGCCTAACTAATGCTCAATTCAATCTGTCTCAAGTTGGACCTGAAGTTGCTAATAACAGCCACTGGAGGGAAACTAATATACAGAAAGCAGAAGTCACAGCCAGGAAGCTCTGTTTGTCACTGCACAGCTTTTTAATAAACCTTAAGTGAAATCAGATAGAAATTAGTGACACTGTCAGTTAAAGCAGAGTGAAACTGAGGTATAAAAGCCATCTTTAAGGGTAGAAATATGTATGTTTTTTCATTATATATTGATCGTATTTATTATCTGTTGGGATTTAAATGTTCCTCTGAAACTGCTTATGTGTAATTGGGTTTTTAGCCATTTTATTTCTGTTTTCTAAACAGAAAGTCCCTTTGTATATTCTTAAGAATAATTATCTGTGCATATTTTCATATCTTCACAGTATCTCTGCTACTAGCACATAAAAAATAAATATTATCTAATAGCTACATAAGTTTGTATTAATGAACTTTAGCCATAACCAGGCATCTATTCAAGAGAAACTGCGGTATTCAAGGACTCTGCAGCACTTTTGTGTTGGAGAAGTATTTAATAATAAGCATGAAGATTTAATAAAAATCTTTAATAAAAAACTACCAAACCTTTCCGGATCTCCGTTGTATCACCTGGGTAGAAACTCTTTAAAATACGAACTTGGAAGACTAAAGACTTCATTCGAGCTTGCTGTAAAGCAGCTACTAACAACTGTCACTTACAGGATTTCATTTGTGGGAGACCTTCTGTAAGGCTGAAAACTTTTCCCTCATGAGAAATTGGAGAAATCTAATGCTAGTGTCATCTGAAACTAAGCAATGCAGGAGAACGTATGTTGTCCTGAGGAACAACCAGGCATGCGCAGAGGATTAACAAGACAATATGACTAGTTACAGCCTATTTTTAGTAGTACTTTGACTTTAAACATATTTGTATTCTTGAAAGCTGTCTGGTATTTCTATTCAAAGAAACGAATGAAGGCTGAAAAGGAGTGAAAAGGAGAAGATGAGGAAAGCAGATGATCATCTCTGTTTACATTCTGTGAGGAAAGGAAAGCTTGTATAGGTCTAGATTTTGGGTTTGGCATAAAGCTGCTTGAAAGGGACAGTCTCTCCCCAGCAATGAGAAATGCAGAAGAGGCCATGCTTCTTGAGGTATTCAAACTTCTCCGCTGTGCCAGTACTGAGAAGTGTGGGAAGGCTGCTGAGAATTCAGGTTCCTAATTTATTTCCTTGATAATGAATCAAGAAATGAAAAAGAGTAAGACAAGGGAAAAAAAGAATGGGAAAGCTTCTTCCATGTTAATGCACGGGCCAATTAAATTAAATTACTACTGGGAATCTAGAAAACACAGGACTAAGAAATTATTATAACAGTTATAAAAATTGCTATGGGGTTTCCACCACTGAGTGGATTTCTCAGTAACGAGAAATAATAATTAATTTTGCTAGCCATAAAAATCCACGAACATTTATCTCATCTTCTGTTAAAACTACTTCAATATTTTTTATCCTAAGACAAACATCATTTCAACATATTTTTATAAATGCTGCTCTTCATTTAATATTCCTTCCTGCTCTTTCTCCTTGATTTCTACAATAAGCATTGATTAATTATTTCCTAGTTTCATTGGTTTCCCTAGTGTAAGCTATTTCAGTCCTGTTAAGTGGTTAGTCTTGGAAGAAACTGTCAATCCTGATTTAGTCTAATTTAATTTTTGGATCGAATATTCTGATTTTAACAATTCTGTCAGTTTTCACTAAAAAATGCATTGCAGAAAATAATTATTTCATGAACCAAATTTTATTGTCTATTCCTGCTTATATTGTTGTCCCTCTTTTTCTTAGCCTCCAAAATGCATATTTGAACTACGATACCCGGAGTTCCCTTCCAAACAAGACTTTCCTATGATTCTATTATTCAATATATTGTATAGGTTGATTCTCAGTTGAAATGGAAAGACTAATTTGTTTATTATTAAAATGAAAGTTAAGTTTGTATGATGATCTCCTTTTATGCATCAGCTCATCTCAAGTTTTCTGTTCTCTTGCTTTACTTTAGTTTTTGCATTAAAGCACTAATCTAAAAATATCTTCTAAAATAAAAGATTTTTTTCTGATTATTCAGAAGGTTCCAGAAGTCCCTATAGCTAACTGAGACTTCTTTTATAGCTCTGCTGGCTGTTCACATCAAGAGCAGAGAGCCCCCAAAACAAACAGCTTCGTCTGGAGAAGTTGTTTGTGTGAAGTTGAAGACTGCGTCATGATGAATATTTATATGGGAATGAATTGAGGTTGCACAGATAAAGCACACTTCCCCGACTTAAAAGAAATGCGGTATGTGATAGATACATGCATTATTTACATGCAAAATAGGATCAGTCTTTTAATAGAAATGTTCCTGAAGCCACGTCTTTTCTCTCTGCTTGGATCAGGTCTGTAATAAGTAGGACCCTTCCTCCTCGTAGAAGAAAGCTGCGATGGCTTTCTGCTCTGTGTTTCAGATTGTGCAAGTTACAGTTTTTAAAGTGTTACAATTTGCTCAGATTTGATCAGATTTTCTCAGAGCAAAAACCATATTCACAACACAAAAAATATTACAAACCCCTGATTCAAACATGGCTCAACAGACTTTTTAAAGAAATCTTTACAAAGATATTTAAAAGAGATCCCTGGGAGCCTCATAAATTTATTATTCAAATTCCTTTAGAGGTAGCAACAAATTAAAGGCTACAGAGAAATCAACAGTTATGCCTCTGACAATAGCACATTATGTTATCTGATATCACTGCTAAGCATACAAAAACTCCAATTTGCTTTGCTTTGCTTCTACCCTTCCCTGTTTTATACAGTACCACAGAAAATTACCTTATCCAACAATTTGCATTTTAAATCTCTTTCTAACTGTTTTCTTACTTCATTTGCTCAGAACCTAGTTTTCAAGCAAGCTGACCTACTTTATCTTATTTTGGTACTTGCAGTAAATTCCCTTAAGCTTGTCTATTCTGACATTGCTTAAAATGTCTTACACATACTGGTAATCACTTCTCTTAAAGCAAAAAGATCTATCATGACTGATGCAAGAATGATAAACTATTAGCCCTCCTGAAAGTCAACAAGGTGTTTTTGCATTGCAACAGTATGTTTCCCATTAAACTCTTTGAGAAAACGGCTGAGGTACTTTGGAAGTTAAAACAAACAAAACCATTCAGGTCGAAACAGATTTCAGCAGGTGAAATTTAGCCCAAATTTCATTTTGTACAGTTTTAAGCAAAGAAAAATAGAGTCTCATAATGCGACGTACAAGGCAACTTTAATACAGGTGGCACTAATGGCCCCACTTTTAATAAACCTAAATCCTTTATTCTTTTACCATTGGTAACAAAACTAAAATCCTGTTTTAAGAGCTGCTAACTTATTTACAGTATTTATATGAAAGAGGCTTTCCAAAAAGAAGTGGCAACTTGTTTTACTGCTATCATGCTCAGATATGACAAGGCGCAAAAAAATACCATGGTGATGAGTGAGAGATGATTTGATAAAATTAGATTTGGATAAATGTTGCTCTACAACTATTACATTGGTAGCTGAATTCCCACTATAAGCCTTATTTTGATCCCACTTTAAGAATCTTCAAGCAACCAGTAAAAGTGGCATATAAAATTTGTTGTGAAAGTTGGAGTTGTTCTGTGAAAACAGAGGCATTATATTTATTGTCTGTGTGTTATAGAAATTAGAAGGGCTCACTGCAGTCCAAAATAATTTGCCTATCTATTTTTTTATTTACTAATCTATGAGTGAAACAAAACAGAAGCTTTAAAGAATGAGCTTAAAATAATTCATGGGATTCATGTAGCTGAGATTTCCACAGGTCTAGTGAGCGCTAGGTGACTGCATCAATTTAGCAATTAAAATTGGCTCCCCGAATTACTAGTATTTAAAATACTAATATCAAGGTAAATTGTGAAGCTAATTCTTCCTCCTGGAGATGGAGATCACAGGTCTGGAGATGATGTTGGGAAGGAGAGACTATAGGATGGAGAAGTTATAAATCCTGGGGTGTCCTGTAAAGAGCCTGGAGAGGAAAGGCAGCCAGTGCATTCACACACAATACAAAAATTACCACATTCATACCTTTGCATAGCTTTTCAGGTCACAAGGAAGGGAACTATGCTGCAGGTTTAGGGTATCTCTCAAAGAGAAGACCAAGGGAAAAGGTACAGTTTTCTTCTGATCTTCTATCCTTGGACTTCCTGAGATTTGCAGGAGGTCGGGAGACTTATCTAATCTCTGTACATTTCACATAGAGAAGATTTGTCGGTGTAGCTGGGCTTACTGGTAGGCTTTCTATCAGCAACATAGATTCCAGCCTTAAGGGAGCAAAGCAGATATCAAAGAAAGAACAGTATTTTCCTTCTCCCATACACCAGCAATGATACAGTAGGGCAGTACAGGCACACTATGTATACAGTTTAGTGCTTATTATAAACCTTAAGAACAAAAATAATAGTATTCATCCCACAAGAAGCAAGTAGGTTTTTGACAAGTGCCTATTAAAGAAGATAAGAGATGTTCATCATCTGATGGAAGCTGGGCACATCCTAGACCCTTTATCCATGATGAAAATTAACCTCAACAGGAGTTTTGCAAATATCTAGTGTTTGTCACAGCACATGTTTCTCTGCATTTTTTTTGCTTCTATCACATAGCTTTCTTTTTTAATAAACCCAAAAACCTTGCAAAATTTTTCACTAATCATCACTGAGGTCCTGAAAAATCTTGAGGAAAAATTATCAAAATCATTTAGAAATAATATCCCAGCACAGGCTCTGAATTTACAGTTTCTGAATTCATAGCACTATTCCGACCAAGATATAAAAACAATATGGCAAAACTGTAGTCAGAATATGGATAAACTTATTCACTGATACAGGGACTAATCAGAGCAACAAGAAGACGACGAACAAATGTCCAGCCCCAGGAAAGCTTCTCCTTGCCTTTAAGATTCTCGCCTTATCAAACTTCTTACAGATCCACCTAACTGAGGTCTCTTTAATTCCCACACGGTTACATTTTCAAGGCAACTGCAGTTACTACATTTGTTTGAGTTTGATCACAAACACTCATCCCTTGGTTAAAACTTGGAACACTGTATAAATCTCAAAAAGCTACATAGTATAGGAAACTATTGTTAAATCAAATTATTATAAAACGAGAAAAAGAATACAAATTATTTTCATATGAGTGTTCAAGAAATGCATAAATTTCACTCCTTTTTAAGAAATGGTAAAGATGCTTCTTCATAGGAATAATATTTATAGATTTACTTACTAGAATTGCATTACTCCTTGAAGTAAGTAGAGCCATCTTGTGGACATACCTATCTGCTGCATATGACCAGACTACCTCCAATTACTTATTTCTTAGGTGGAACTATACATTGAAAGCAAGAAACAAAAATCAAAGTGTTTTACTTCACGTTCAGATCTAACTACATACACACACACACATTAACTGTCCCCACAATTCAAAAAAAGACATGGGCAGACTGGAGAGGGTCCAAAGGAGGGCCACAAAGATGATCAAAGGGCTAGAGAACCTGCCCCGTGAGGAGATCAAAGGAGCTAGGTCTCTTCTCTCTGGAGAAGGCTCAGGAGGGACCTTCTCCCTGGAGAAGAGAAGACTCAAGAGGGACCTCATCACAGTATTCCTGTACTTAAAGGGCAGCTACAAAGAGGACAGAGGAAAGCCACAAGGAGCCACATGGAGAAGACAAGAGGCCACGAGTGCAAGTTGCATCAGGAGAGGTTTCATCTTGACATAAGAGAGACCTTTTTTACAGTGAGAGAAATCATTCACTAGAACTACCTCCCCAGGGACGTGGTAGAGTGCCCATCGCTGGCGGTTTTCACGATGCGATTGGACAAGGTGCTAAATAATCTTACCTATCTAGGCTACCTTTCCCACGAAAAGGTTGCACCAAATGATCTTTTGAGGGATCCCTTTTGGGGTCCCTTCCCCATAGAACACTCCTGGGCTGTTCTATGATTCTAATTTCAGTTGATAAAATGAGAATCATAGGTAATTAGTACTACTGAAAAACTAAGCCAGTCAGTAAGCTCTGATTTGGACGACTAACCTTAGAAAATGTTGACCATTATTCCATGAAAGACTCTCCAAAGAGTATTCAGATCAGAAAACTGCATCATACTGACTTTCTTACTTTAAATTCTTGAAAATCCCAGTCCACGCTAATCCGGAAGTAGTGATGGTCACTATTCCTCTGGGGAAAGAAAGCAGACAGGCTGCTTATTGTTCTTTATTAGAAGTCATAAGAAAAAAAGTAAGAATACTTCTCCCTCAAGACCCAATTTGCTCTTGTAGGTCACTGAAGGATCTTTCAGTGGACCAAACATACTTTGTTTGACATCTTACAACGTAGAGTATCTATATGAGTGTTTGGCTGAGTGGCCTGTTTTTCAAGGATGCTACCTATCCTTACTTGTTATTACACTGGCTACTATTTCAAAATTATTTAGAAAGCATGTCATTCTACAGTGCGTATTCTGCCAGGTCTCCTCTGTAACCCTGAATATATCACTCACCTTCCCTGTTACTCACTGAGCATACACTGTACATGCCCAGGAGCACTTTATTAGGAGAGATTTTACCTAATCTGAATGAATTTGGCCAGATTACAGCATTTCTTTTACTATTCGGAAAGCAGCTCATGATTCTGCAAATGCTGTTGTATGCACCGAGCTCTAAGAATCACCTTCACAAAACTAAGTAGGTGCATTGACGTTTGGGCCTCATATATTAACTCCCTAACTTTCACTGTTTCTTTGGTATTTTTTTCATGGTTTTATTGTATTGTTGGATGAATTGCAAATTCTCCTATGTGATCCAATTACACTGAAAAGTGTACAGCCACTAATCCCAGGATCCCGGCTACTCAATCCGGACTGAACATTTAGATTCTACTTCTCCAAATTCCTGCTGTGTTTTCAGCTGAAAGCTGATATCTTTCACTCACAACCTAAGAGATGGTATATCCTTATGGTCCATAAAAACTTTCAGTCAAGACACAGCAGCGCTGCAATAGTGGTGAAACATCCTCTGCTGTGATGTAACTGCTTATATGTTTTGCAAGAAGATTGCAACCAGGACACTAGATAATCATGTATTAAAACATACCATGGAAGCAACAGCTACTAGGTTCTCTCAGTTAAGGCATCTGTCCAAATAGTTGGTAAGCATTTTGAAGGGTATAAGAGAACAACATCTACAGTGTGCTGGATCCTGCTAATATTTTCACTGGCAAAATTTCCTTTGTGTGGTGCAATCACAGACAGTTGATGCTTTCAGTTAAAAGGCATCTATTTATTTTATGCTAATGTAGGGTGTTGGTTTTTTTTTTTTTTCCAGTGAATGTTAACACACAACTCACTGCTTGGTAAATACATATTTTAGAGGGCGTTCGTTAAATTGTTTGACATGAATAGATCTGTCACAAAAACAATTCTGTTTCCCATATCCAGGAACTAAAAACTGGGGCCAATTTGCTCTAATTTGTTCATCAGAAAGAAGTATAGGAATTGCACCTCCCTCCATTTCTTCATAAAGCGGTATATAAATAGTGGCATTTATTAATATAATATTGGTCACTGGAAAAAGTTAGGAGACAAAACCAATGACCTAATACAACAGGGTCATTACAGAATCCAAGGAGATGTTGCATGAATAGAGGGGTTCGTGAACGCAGTCGATGTTACTGAAGTAAAAGACTCTAAATTCTGCTAAGGTATACGTCATTTATAATAGTGAACATAGGACCTTTAAGATTTAGAGACACACTGTTTCATCCAGTAGCCACGTGCCCTCGAAAAAAGACAATTTTATGAAATACTATAGTAGAAAAACTGCTGAGATTATGAAGAACGTGGAGATGGACGAAGCAGAAGGAGATCCCATTTGAGACGCATCCGGAGTAACCCGAGTTTGTCCAGGACTTCTCACGAGGAGGGCGGCCACTGCTTTTGAACTGGCTGGCTTCAAGCACCAGCCTTCCCTCCCCGGCCCACAGCAGCACGCTGCTGGAGTACTACTCTCGCCGACACTGACTGAGAAAGCGAGCAAACCCGACCGTCGCCTATTATTTTCTCCTACCGTCGCACCCAAAGCCTTCCTCCCACAGCACCGTTAGTCAGCGTGTGGGCGGGAAGCCGCGTGTGTGTGTACAAGGGCTGGAAACCGTGTTGTAGCTGTGAGGATGGCGGGCTGGCGGGGGCTGCCTCGGCCTCCCCCCGAGGCCGCTGGCACCCTGAAGGGTCCCTCTCTGTGAGAGGCCTCGGCCTTGGCTTCTCCCCCGGGGCGGGGGGCGGGAGGGGAAGCTCCCGGGGCTCACACAGGCGGCTCGGTGGCCCTTCCAGGAGGGAGGAAACAGGGATGGCGGGTGGTGTAGACAGCGCCGGGGGGACGAGGGGGCTCCCAGCCTGGGCGCGGAGCGGTTCCCGCTCCGCGCCCAGGCTGGGAGCCCCCTCGCCCCCTCAGCGCTGGCAGGCGGCCATCGGGCGGGGTGGCGTGAGAGGACGGCGGAGCCGGTTGAGGGGCGGGTGGGAGGAGGGGGGGGGCTGTGAACGTGTGTATGCGCCTGTGTAGCGGCGCGGGCGGCGTGCCCCCGCCCTTCCCCCGCCGGCACCCGGTGCTGCGCGGTGAACTGGCGCTGGGGTATTTACGGTAAGGTGGACCCGGCGGGTGGCAGCTCGGCGTCAGGTGATCGGCGTTGAGGAGCCGTTGCCGCCGCCGCCCGGGGAGGAAAATGCAAGATGGCCCAGCGGGGCCGTGAGGGGCTCCGCGGCGCCCCCTCCCCGGCGCTTGGGGCCGGCGGGAAGCGTTGAGGCCAATCCCGCCGCGCCAGAGCCCGTCCCCGGCCGGGGGCACCGAGTCATGGGGCTCTGCTACAGCCTGCGCCCGCGGCTTTTCGGCGACGGCTCCATCTCCAGCGCCGGCGCCGCCTCGGAGCCCGAAGCGCCGGCGGAGCCTCACGCCGCCCCGCAGCCGCAGCCCCTCGGCGCCCCGCTCCGGCCCGGCGGTAAGCCCGGCGGGGAGGCGGACGGGCCGCCGCTGCTGCTGCAGAACGGTGGCGGTAACGGGGCGGCCCCCGAACGGCCGCCGCTGCCCAAGGCCGGCGGCCCCGGCGGCGGAGGGAAGGCGTCGCGGCAGCAGGCGCTGCACCAGCCGCCGGCGCTGCAGAGACCCTGGGAGAAGCTGCGCCTGGAGGAGCGGGAGGCGGAGAAGGAGGCGAGGAAAGTCAGCAAGAGCATCGACCGGGCGCTCAAGGAGCAGAAGCGGGAGTACAAGCAGACGCACCGCCTGCTGCTGCTGGGTACGTGTGCGTGTGTGTGTGCACGGATCTGTCTGTGTGTTCGGGGCGTGTGCCGGGGCGGGCAGGTGCCCGGCGGGGCTCCCCGGCAGCGCCCCCTCCCCGGCTTCCCCCGTTTTCCTTGGGCGCCCTCCATCCCTCCTTTGTCTCCCCGCTGCCCACCCCGACCCTGCCCTCCCGCCCGCCAGGCTCTCCTCCAGACAGGTTTACACCCTCTTTTCCCTTCCTCCTCCCCCTCTTCTCTCCTCCCTCCCTCCTCCCGGCCCTGGCAGCGGGTTTTGCAATGGAGAACACGGTCGGCGCTTGTCCTGCCACAGGGCGAGCGGCTCCACCCAGGCCGCCGGGCGGGAGCGATGCGGATGGGGGAGCAGCGGGGTCTTCCGGGGGAGAGGAGCCCGGCCCCGGGCGGGGGGCTGCCGCGGCGAGAAGTTGTCTTAGCCCCCGAGCAACTCGGAAACATGAGGGAAAAAAAAAAATACACAGTAGAAAGGAGGAAAAATGGCCATGCATAAGATGTGTATAGCCTGTGGGGGATCCTCCTCCGCCGTGTGTAAGCAGGGATGGTTTAATGAGGAGCGGTAGTATGGGCTTGTGGCTCCTAAATGAGAGGAGTGCTGATGAGCAATAGGCTCCTTATTTAAAGAAGCAGTGAGCGGTGTAAGGGGAAATAAGCGGGTGCAGGTACGTCTCTTTCTCACAGACATCGCCTCTACTACAAGATGTGTTCTTCAGCTGTTGGCTCTCAGATGTTTTCGGGATGACTTGTCAGCTTTTGTCCCCTCTTCTCTGAGGTGCTATGTGCGGTCTGCTGCTGCTACTGCTCTTTCTAAGCATTAGTTAATAGTCCTCTCCAGAGGATTTGTACCAGCTGATACATTTACAGTATGAAAACCACAGGGGTATCTAATACAAGCATCTAATTTCCTGCAGGAAACAGAACAGTCATACTGCAGGGCTTTTTTTATGGTCTGAGCAGAGGGCTTATTTGGCCTCTTAGCTGTGGTCATAAATCTCTGTTTTCTGTTAGTGTGGAAATACTGATTTGCTTTTGCATTAGCTTGCTTTGCATGCTTTTGTAAAGTTGCGTGGTATGGAGTTTTGCTGGTTATCTATGTGAATTCCAGATTTTTGGGTAGTCTTATGTCTTTACCAAGCTGTGTTTCCATGTTACTGGATTCCTTCATTCCTGTTGGTGGGTGAGGGTAGGAGAAAATATGAAATACAGCAGCACACAAAAGGTATAGGCAATGTTTGCCAGAACTGTAGTGCTCCAATTCAAAAAACAAATCACGGGCTTTATTATTTCCCATAAAATACCAGCCTGTAGGATACCAGTGCAGCCAGTAAAAAGAAAGAGGAAGAAGTTGTAATACCTACTCCATGGAATTAATAATATTCTTTGTAAAGTGTTTCTTCTGATACTTGAACTATTATGGTATTTAACTCTAAAATTTTAAATATTCCATTAAAAAAAGGCATATTTTTAAAAGGTTTTTCCTTCTGTAACCCCTGAAAGTGTGTTGTGACCAGTATGGCTACAAGAAGGCAAAGATACTGGTTAGTGGCCTTCCTCTAGAGAGCAATGTAATTGCTTGAACAAAAGGATCCTAACAAATAGATACTGCGTGCAGTCTATAACATGGGTGGTTGTCATAGAAAACCAGAGCAGTAAACACCTGTTCAGAAACAACGCAATTTGAAAAATAAACCACCTACGGCCCTTGGCACCCTGAAAGAAACTCAACACTCCTAAGACTCTCTGTGTTGAATTTTGTATTAAATCTGTGTCATAATCAGAAAATACTCTCTTGATCTCCACATCGCAGGGAGGAAATGCTGGATTATTGTTTCAGCCCTGGCACATCAGGGCCTGACATAAATGTTTGATTTGGATGTAGGGAGAGCTGCAGGTGCTTTGTGTTGCTGTTTGCAAAGAAGTGGAAATGCTGCTCTAGATAAGAGGAAAATATTTAGAATGGGGAAGGTTTTATTTGTCAGAGAAGGAATAGAGCAAAATTGCATTGCACAAGGTAATCATTTTCAGGCTTGCACAGAGGAAAAGACTTAAGATGTATGCAAAGGTCTTTTACAATAAAGAATATTATCAGCTTGATATTTTATGGCATTTCTGGTGGTAAATAACTCGATCTCTGTCCCTAAGGTCTTCCTGGCAGAGTGAACCTAAAAAGCTTACCTTTGCTAGAGAGAGGAGGAATATTTTTGTAGATCAACATGGAGGAAATGCACAGCAGAGGGGAAATGGTGAATGCAGTGACAGCAGAGCACTGTCACAGAATAAACAAAGTTGAGCAACAGCGTTGGTGTGGGCTTTGTTTGTTTGTTTCTTTTTTTAAATACAAGTTTGTAAATAATAGCTTCATTTTGGTTTGTCCTTGTATGTCTTGTGCATGAAACCGGGGCAAGTTGAAAGGATATTACCAAAATTTTAGAGGAAAATGCAGTGTATATTTTAAGGAGCTACTACTAGATATCAAAAGGGTATGCAAAAATGCACTAGTATAAGAACACTAATAATCTCTAGAGTCTCTAAATAAGTAGTGTATTAGAAGAGAGGCTTCTATAAATGTTCAAAAATGACCTTTCCCTAAAAGCAGACTAATTTTCTTTTTATTATGTCAAATGAAAACAATTGGCTTTGTGATGAGCTGTGCATGTAAGTTACCAAAATATTATGAAGTCTCAAAGGCTTTTTTTAGTGTCTGTTGGTAAATAGCTCTCTAAGAACATGTTCTTGCTTGTCACAGCTTCCCCCCAAATAATGTCTCATGCTGCACATGATGTTTTGACGCTCCCCTCTAACCTACATTTGGAAACACTTAATGTGTTTTGTCATAACCAAAAATTGTGGAAAGGGGGATGTGCGGTCAGTCCTCGAGATCAGCTCTCTGTGTGTGCCTCCCACATAAATAGGTGTATCCATATCAGGTGGCTGTAACGGTGATGTGGGGGCTTTACTGGTGCACTAGAATAACAGTTTGGGTTTGTTTGTTTTTCTTCTTCTGCAAGAAGATGAACCCACATAAAATGGAAACTTGCTTTCCACCGCAATTGGCTGTTTCTTGTTTAATGTCCGCTTTAAAAAGAGGAGACAGGGCTGGAAACCTTGAATTGATTATTGTGCACTGTATTATTTGCATTTTCTTTTTTTATTTCCTTTTATTTTTGTAAGTGAAAATGTTAATCTGTGCAGAATTCTTAGGATGCTTTTGCTAACCCTGAGATGAGGATTTTTTTTTTTAAACATACATATTTATTGCACAGATTTACAGGGCTTGGTCAGAGTCTTGTAGCTTTGGTTTCTGTCTTGTTTTCTGTTTGGTCTTTTTTTCCAGAGAACTGTAAACACTCTCTTCTACAAGACTGTTTTAGCTGCTGATTTCCTAGAAACTGTACAAACATGACAAATCACTTTATAGAAGTAATTTAAATTCTCATTTCCAGTCTCATATTTTAAACTATTTTGGGAGTAAGTGGGGTGAAGGGGGATTGGCTTTAAAGAAAGTGCTAGCCATTGTGGTATAATTAAGGCTCATGTAATGTTGAAGTAAGCCATAGATAGAAATTTTTTTTTTCCTAGATAGCTGTTGTCGTCTGGTCTCCTCGGGCTCCCGTTTTTTCTGTTTCCCCTGACTCCTGATTGCTGTCCTAACTTTGGATGACTTTCTCAAGCAGAGCTCATTCTTTTGCACTTCCCTGCTAAACTGAAACTGAAAGTGCTGGGAGTAAAAGCTTTTGTATTCAACAGAAACTGAAAGTAATGATATAGTGATTGAGGGAGGGAAAACGGAGATAGTAATTTTCCTAATTTAAAAGGTACTGTAGCTGCTTACATGATATTTAAGTATTGACTTGATAGTGAAATTTAGACGTTTGATAATGTTCATGTACAAAAGTGTATAAAACATACAAAGAAACATAGCTCCCCTGAATTCATAGAAATCAAACACAGAGATGCCTTGTCAAGCTTGGGGAGTTCCTAAGCAGTAGATCCCTGAAAGCTCAGAGGTGTATTACAAAAGTAATGCTTTACCACGGTTTTCTTTTCTTAACTACACGCCTATTGACTGTTGTCAGAATTGAACTGTGTTGCAAAAAGGATTTCTGCTCTGACAGTAGCTTTTAGACTAAAATTGTAGTCTGTTATTTATGTATGCTGCATCAGCAAACCCTTAAATTCATCACTCTAAAACCAATTTTAAGTATTAAAATTATACTTAATAAATCTTATTTAAAAAAGAACTTTAACCTTTATATAGTGCCAACTCATGCTTATTGATAAATGCCTGAATTTAGTTTAGCTTGTTGTGCTAATACTTTCGCTGTGCCTGCATAAGGCTGCGTGCTTGGGATGTTTTTCTGTTACCGCCAGAGATGATGCCCTCCCTGGTCCGTAACTGAGCTGGGCACCATCACGTGTGTTCCAGGGTGTTGCATCCTCTCGTTGCATCCTATATATGCCTATCTCATCTTTACGAAAAAAACCTTGTTGGTTTGTGCTGATAGATTTAGGATCCCTACAGCCCAGTAGTTCTAGCGTGTACATAATGGATATATAATTGGTAGGAACAGATAACTTTCAGGACGTTGAAATAATGGGCTGCAAATACTGACCAATGTAGTAAAGTAAATGGGTTATATAATCCCTAATCCTTTGCATTGTTTGCATGTCTTTCCAAGTGCTCTTCTGCTTTTCTTGTAACTTATGGCATCATATGAAGTGGTGTATGCGCTCCTCACAGATGAGGAAGCCAGTAGGCAGAAGTCATCGGGATGAGTTGGAATTGATTCTTAACTTTGGGGGTTTTTTAAATGTACTGAAAGCAATCCCTGATTTACAACACTTAGCTTTTCTTTATTCTGTAGATTACCAACTAATTGCATTTAGCCCATGTTTAGCTGTTTTAACTTATTTCTGTTCTTTGATTAATTTTGCTTATTTTCTAATGACTTGATATTTAAGGAAAAAAATACACTTTTTTGTTCTATTCCATGTTACATGTAGCAGTGCTGGGAGGCTCTAATTGCTGTGCAAGGATGGGTTCTGCAGCTGTTCCTTAGGCAAGATGAACTTTCAGTTATTAGGCAAGTTTTGTATATCGGTATGTATTCCACAAATGCTTACTGTAATGTAGTGTCTTAATTAACCAAGCTATGCTAATATTGTCTTTGTCATTTTAAGCTCCCATTACCATTGTAACTTCTCGACTGCGGAAATTTTAAAGAGTGTGTAGAACTTCTGGATTTGCACATTTGTTTTCCCGTTCCCTGTGCCTTTTTTCCCCTCCAGTTTAGAAGAAATACAGTTTCAGACTTTGTTCCCATGTTCATTCCTTTCCACTACCCAACCGCACACCCTGTATTTCTTACCTTGCTAGTCCTTTGGCATTCCTTAACTGAATCTTACAATATTTTTTCAATCTCCAAGATAACTGTATAAATAATAGTTATATTCTGGGATATTTTTTTCCATTTTAGCATCTTTGATACAGCCAAACTATACAAATTCGGGGAAATATTTACTGTTTGTTTTTTTTCTTTCTCCTTCAACTTACTTTTCAAGTCAGGTAAAAAGTTGAATTAATTTTTTTTACAAATTCTTTCTTCTTTTCTTTTTAATCCAGCAGCCTGGCTGAGCTGTGGGGGAAACCTGGCCCTCTCTCTGCTTACAAAGTTTAACTTATTTGATAGCCTGTTCTAGAAACATTTTGCTTTTGCTGAATGATGTGGAAAAGGTTCTTCTCCACAGGCTTCTGAATAATAGTAGAGAAACAAAATGGTGCAGGTAAGATAACAGAGCTGTCACTTGCCCTCTGATAGAAGGGATAGAAACTTCTGAGTTACCATTTTGCATTGGGGAAGTCTTGACCATACCTTTTAGTGTTTTCTTAAATTCTGTGTGGTTTGGATCTTTTGTAATGTCCAGTAAGAGGCTCTTAGAGTAGACGCTTGATGGGTTGAACAGATCAGTAAAACGAAGCACGGAGCAGATGTTATTCAGCCAGTGGACAGGTGCCATGGTCCAAAAGAAATCTGAAGCTGTCTTTCACTGAAGATGCAGATCTATTTTTGGAGATGGAAGATATATGCCAGTAGTTATTACTTACTATGTTCTTAATAAAAACAGCCTTTCGTAGATAGTTAAAATCATCCAGTCATGGTTAAGATTTACAGCCTTGCATGGTTGTTCAACCCTGTGAGATATTTGTTGTGCTGCAGTCATCAACACATCTTTCACTTTATGGGCAGAAGCTTTGTCTTACTGTGCCATTACTTAAAACTGTCTGACACAACTGTTTTAGGTTGGGGTTTTTTTTTATATTTTTGAATGTTTTCTTTTGACTGATAGTATTATAAATCAATAAGGCTGGGTGGTTTGTTTGTTTACTTTTTCAATACCCAGGAGTGCAGGGTCTCGAAGAAATGCAGCCTCATACCTGGCCTGTGCACATTGTATTTATGCCTTTTCCAAGAGTGGATGAGCATGTTAAGTATACTGACTAGTGGTATTTCATATTATCCCTGTAGCACTGTATAGCTGTATGTAAAACTCCTGGCTCTCGTGATTTGTCTGCACATGAATACTGAATAAAAGTTTAAGAACTTAAAGCCTCGCTGGATAAGCTGTATGAAGAAGGAAGGACGTGCTGTTTGGGACTAGAATAGATAAAAAGTATTTAAGAAAATACTTATTGTTTTTCTGTGTTCACATACAAAGGATCAAAAAATCCAAGAAAATACCTGCTAATTAATGTCTGTAACATAAGCCATAACATCAATCACCTGTAGTGGAAGATCTTAACTGATAAGATCTCTTTGAAGTCAAACTTGAATTGCTTCCTCATAATCTGGTGTTTTACATTTGTTTGTTTTTAAACTTAAGTTTGAGGAATTATAAATTCCACTTACATTTAAAGTAATGTTAGGTTTCCAGAATAATAAATTAGTCTTTCCCAAAATACCATTACTGTAGTAAGTCAAATCCAGGTCATGTTTTAAGTTCTATACTGTTATCTTTAACTCTGTTTTAGTCAAGAATTTACATCATGTGGGAACAGCATGCACTTTGGAGCTTATAAAGCTGTTTAAAAGTAGAAAGTTTTTTTTTTTCCTCCTAAGTATTTAAAATAAACAAAAAGAAAAAGAATTGAAGAGTCTTTCACTTTATGATAGGCAATACAATTTTGACAGTTTCTTTTAAGGAGACTTCATTCCTATAAAGGGCAAAAAGGAAGCTCTTCTCAGCAATCAGTTCAAGCAAATTGTCTAGTTGGTCTTCAGAAGCTGCAGAAAAGGAGAACATTCCTTCTGTGATTTGGGTTAGTGCATGCAATGGAGATAAGTAGCTGGCTGAAAAACATCTGTAATAAAAACCTGACAATAAATTGAGTCCTCATTCTCTGTGAGCATTGTTTCCTCACCCCCAATCTTTTTTTTTATTATTTGAAAATACATACTTTTCAATACATGTAATATACTCTGTATTTAATTTGTCATTTGTGGATTAAAATGGATAGAGAGTTTTATTTTTCCATCATGAAGAATGAAGGCTATGTTAAACTGCCAAAAGTGTGGATTATTATGGATCCTTATTCTTCTGTGCAAGTGTAATTTATATTAAGCAACTTAATCTTTTATTGAAAACTGTCGTGAATGTTGCTGGAGACATTACCAACTCTGTTATGCTACAATTCTCTGAATTATGGAGAATTAGTCATTCTGGATCTTGAAGCAAATGCAGAATGCACTGTATGGTATTAGGCAGTGCCTTCTTAATAATCATCTTTATTTTCTTGGAACACCTCACATGTGGAGGACTAAGCTACAAAAGAAGCAAGTTGCTTTTTTTCTTGAGTGAGAAGCACTCATTCGTATTTCACATGCTTGAATTCATTTCATATTGATGGAAGAATAATTTTCTATTTCAGTTTATACTTTTTCAGGTAGAGATACACACACATGACCACTGAAGTTCTTGTAAAACACAGTAGATTGCCATGAGGAGTCTAGGTGAGTGAAACCAGCCTTCAATGGTATGTGGTTGGATTATATCCTGGTATATACCTGGCTCCAGGTATATGTCAACTATGTCTTTGAATCACCAGAGGTGGAAGGAAAACTGTTTCATGGAAAAGCTGAAAAGGAGAGACTAGTTACATGATACTTTAAGTTGGTCATAATTTAATGTAGAAAGGATCACCTGGAGAGTAATCCACTCCATAGACCATTTGGCAATCATCCTTGTCTAGTTAAAAAGGATTCATGGATATGTGGTCTATCTGCCAGAGACTGAATAATACTTTCCAACATGTCAGGAAAAGTTAAACCAGCGCAGCAGAAGGTCAAACAGCCTTTCACATTACTGTGTTACAGGAGGGTTTGAGGGGTGGGCAGGGGTGAGATGGGACTGTCTTTCATGCTGCTTCATGCTATGCCCGGTACCATTGCTAGTGCTCCTGGTCCAGGCGTTTCAGGAAGAATATGGACTCTGATGCTCTGCATGAGAATGAACAGATGTTTCACACTTGGTCTGCCTCCCCATACAGTGCTTAAGAACACGTACATGTCAATACCTGGTTTTGCTTTTGGGGGAAACCATTCACCTTAATGCCAGAGTTTCTTGGGTTTTTTGTGCATTGCTTGTGTGAGCAATGGCACAGCCTGCTGAGGTTCACCAGCACCTGGTGTTACAGCACATGCAGACAGGATGCAGAGCAAAACAAATATATAACCTTGTTAAGCCTAAACAGTGTAACGTAAGTACATCCGACTGTGGTGACTGCCACTGAAATGTAAGCTCTTCTTAATGACAATATTTCTCTAAGATAAAGATTGTTGAAAGAGTATGGGAGCAAAAGTTTTCTTCTTCGGTGTTTTTTTGTTGTTGGGATTTTTTTTGTTATTGTTTTTCTTCCTCTCCCCTCCTTTTGACTTCCTATTTAAAGTGAATCCAAAACCTCCCTGTAATACCTCACAGGTCAAATAAACTTATTCAAAAGTAAGAATTTCTGCTGTTTGTTATTTTTTTCCATTTATTCTGTATCCTGATACCCCTAGTAAAAGAGTAATTAGAAGCTTACTTGAATTGACTGTTTACATGATGTGCAAAGAAGTGCTGAATTAATCTCTCTTAATCCTATGTCAGAGAAATCAATTTGAAGATACTACCAAGTATCAAATAAATAAATATACAACATCTTTGAGTTCAGTCCTTTAACTTTAGAGAGAACTGAGTTAGACTGATAAAGACTTTAGTATTGGTAGCTGCTTCATCAACATGAGGTAAACAACCAGACCACAGAGCAGATTTAAGGAATTTATGAATAAGTAGACTGAAAGTCTAGAAGTGACCAGTAAGATTTTTCCATTCGACTACCTATGTAACCAAGAAATCATTCTGCTTCCCAGTAGTCTCTGTGCTCTAAATTAATAAGTTGCTTGAGTTTTAACAAGAATATCGCTAAGGTAATCTTCTTATAAAGTGTTCAAGTAGTGGTATTGTTTGGGACCTTATTTGAGTTCTGAATAGGACACACACTCTGTCCCACCCACCTTCTACTTGGTTGGAATTCATAATACACGTGCTTTCTCCAGCTTGTTTGTAGTTGTAACTACAAAAGTTGTAACTACAAAGCTGTTCCATTCCTTGAAAGAAAACAGGTTGGAAAATATTCCTTAAAAGCTAATTGTGCTCTTCACCTATTGCTCTTGTCTGAACTTTTTTTTCAACATGTCAGAAATGAGCAATACCTGCTTCTAATGGGTGTTTTTGTTTGTCTCTATTTTCCAGAGGAAGCATTGTTTTTATTTTTTTGGCTTGGTTCATCAGACAATACAGAATTACTACATGTCCAAATCTTTCTGAAACTGGCCTATAAAAATCTTTGTGGTCTGCTTCTGCTGCTTTTAGAGATATGACCTTGCAGTGGCTCATTGAAAAGTAGTATTTGACTGTACCATGCTTATCAGAGTTGCTGTTCTCCAACATTATTGCTCGTCCACACTTCAGTCTTTTGATAAGCTAGCATTATTCACAATGGTATCTTTAATCAGCAACTAAAAGTTTAGTGATCCTGTAAGGACCTTACTAGCAATGCTGCAACCAGTTGATGATTGACAAATAGTTCTTGAAATCCATCTATTAGCTGATTCCTGATCCGCTTAAAATGTGTTGTATTGATCATTTGCAGAATAACATCAGGCAGACGTATGCTGCTTATTTATAATATCAAATATCTTATATTGACATAAGCCATTGACTTAATCAACTGTTTGTTATCAATATCCCTCAAATATTTATTTTTAATTAAGCAAATAACTTATTACTGATTCATTGACCTTAGGTGGTAGATACCAGTCCTGTGCTCCGTGGAACATGATTTTTCTCAAACTGTGTGTAATCTAAATAACGGGATCTCATACCAGAAAAGTGTTCTTTTCTGAGGCCCTGAGGTTATTTCACAGAGTGACAGTAAATGTGATTGATATTCTTTATGCTGTTATCCGTGGTGATTTGCAGGACATGCTCAGATCCTTCCTGTAAGGAATTCTGTAAATATTAAGACAAGAACTGTTTAGATCACCTTGTAAAGAAAGAGGGCGAAAATCTCTGTTTAAAGAATTACTTGTGTTGACACACACAGCATTATTTGCTGTTACTGTTTTAAGGTAAAGAACGTAACCTGACATTTCTGGGTGAATGTTTTCATTAAACAATGAGGCTGGTTATCTGTGTCTTGGTCTAGCATGGTCTACAAGAGCATGGGGCTATTATGATTTCTAGCAAAACGAAATAATTTTATTAACTTGAGATGTTTTGAAAACAGCAGTGTTTTGCTTAGTCTGTTCCATCTCTAGAGTATAGTCTGGTTTTTAGGGTGGTTCAAACTGTCCACGTCCCTCTCCTTTTCTTAGAAAAGAGGCAAGTTTCTTATTTAAATTGATACTTTCAACAAGCTGAAAATGCATTGTCAAGATGAAATACTAAGCCAATTGAATATTTACTGCTACTACAGACCAGAGCAGGAGAGAAAAAAAAATAATCTCATGATGTTGTTTTTTTGTTTCCTTCTTTTATTTGTTACTGGCTGTGGTCCAAAAGTATTTTCTGTGCTATGTTAGATCTTGCAGGCAGTTGCTTGAACCTTTTGTGAATGCTGTCTTTCAAATCAGCTGACTCCTGTTACTTTTTGCCTTCCTTGCTTATGGCTGGGAAATTATTGATCATTCAGCTTTTGAAATCATCTTTACTATAAAAGAGTCCGACTCAAAATATAAAGCTCTTAAATCCAAGCACTTAGTAAATTAACAGTTTTATTTTAGGTCAGGTTTTTTGGTGGCTTTCTTGGTAGCAGTTAGGAAAGATAATTAATATCTGTTACAAAAACTGCTTATTGTCAGAATTGTTGTATATGTTACATGTTGGAAATCAACTTTTATTCTAGCTTTTTACTAACATAAAGGTAGAGTTCTTTCCTTCATAATCCTCTTCTTTATTAATAGGTATTTGAGTGAAGAATTAAGTCTCTGTGAAGGTATTGGGATATTCTCATTCTTTTAACTCATCCTAAATGCACATTAACAATTATCTCAATTTATAAAATACCTGAGTCCGGCATCCTGTCATCATAGACAGTCTTTTTTTTCTTCTCAGGTGTATACATTTTTTCAGAGCACCCAATGGTTTGAAAAGCTTTCTTGACCCCCCCTCCATGGTTGACAATGTATTTAACATTTCAAAGGATAGCCCTTCCTCTGTGGGTGTTCTGATAAATGCTCTAGCTGGAGCCAGGTCTTCTAGCATTTTAATTAACTCTCCACACAGGGAGCCTTCCTGTGGATGAAACAAGCATTTTCTTTAAAAAGAACTTCCAAAATAGATTGTGAGCATAAACTGTGGAGGAGGAAAAATAACTTTAAGTATAGGAGCAGTTGTGTTACTGATTCTGCTGTAGTATGTAAAGATCTGAAGTTTTGTCAGTGTAACGTGCAAGCGTGTAAAACGCATACTTACATTGAAAGCATAATAAGTCTTGCTGTGGCTGCAAGAACCCCAGATGTGAACTTATCTGTGCAGTGTCATCAGTCCGGAATTTACTGCTTGAGTTGGAAGAAGAAGCTGAGACCCAGAGGCATGGCAGAAAATTATTTTCATGAATGTCATCTTTGAATGTCTCATTTTTCAGCTCAGATATGGTACAAGTCATGAGAAGTGCTTCAAAAGTACTGAGCGGTTTTGTCTTCCACCAACTTCAACAGGAGTTGGTCAGCATTGAGGAAGACTTAGACACGAAGGTGTTGTGTTGCATACTCTGAATATATCAATTCCTTCAAGAAGAATATTCTTTATTCTTGCTTTAGTGTTATTTTTGTCACTTTGTACCTGGTTCAGTCATCGGGTACGTATTTAAATGCTGGTGATAGTTCATTTGTTTAAAATATGGGGTTGTTTAAAGGGAGATTTTATTCTGAGACTTGAAACTGAAAATGCAGTTTCTTTCATGGAGCCCGTGAAATATAGTATGCAACCCCTGACTCAACAGCAGGATGCTGAAAAAAAATAATGTAGATTTCAGAACAGCAAACTTCTTAAAATATTGACAGAAACACTTATTTGCTTGGATTTTTAATTTTCCTTTCTGATCATAAATGTCCATTGATATTCATCATGGAAAACTTCAGGCTGAGAGGTTAAAACCTAATAAAATCAGATGAATGGTGTCGTATAATGAAAATTATTAGGAAGATTCAACTACAACAATCAGTAGGGTTTGATTCTGACTGTAGTTAAACTGTCAAATATACATGCAAAGGTGAGGCATTTCCAGCATGAAGGATATCTGTTCAAACCTTTGGTATATATGCTTTATATCAACATGCGTTATGTTGTCTTTGATTACTTAACTGTCTGTGCTTCCCTTCTACATTCCTTATAGGTCCATACAGTATAGAATAAATAATAGCAACTGAATAAGACGTGTTGACTGCATGTCATCTTCATTTTTTTTTAATGTGGAATAATTCTTGCATTGTATACAGAAGTCTTTAGTGTCTCGTGTGCATTCTTCTAAGAAGCAAACCATAGATATGTTTCCTGTTGTACAGATGGAAAATCTAGGTAGAAGTGGAATGTGATCAAATGCACATGCCATCTAAATTTTAATTATTAGCTTAGAAGTCTACAGCCTGGTCTACTTCTAAAATTATTTTAGAGAGCTGGTACAAAAAGCTACTACCTTTGGTATCTAAATTACTGTGTTAATGTTTACTGGAATTTCTGAAAACTGCCTCTCAAATTAAGTACGCTTGAGAGTGGGAAACTCAATGCTGCAGCTGTACACAGAACTCCTCTGATGGCCATGGATCCAATATGTGAAAACTCAGCTGGGAAGAAACTGAACCTTCTGGTACCATTTTTATGTCCCAATGCCAGCTTAGTGATCTGGGCCTCTCAGATGCTGGTCAGGCAAGTTCCCTGTCATGACAGCATGGGAAAGTTTTCAAATCTTAAAAGTATACTGTTACTGGCTTTTCTCTCTGTGATCTCCTATTTCTAGTCCAGTGAAGAATGGTGACTTGTAGCAACCGTTGATATCCTTCCGCCTCACTTCAGATAAGCATGAGATGCAATATAGTGGAGGGTGTTTTGGCAGCAGCATGCCATGTTGGGAAAACTGCCCCATGTTGTTAAGGTTATCAGACTGCACTGTTACTGCAGATTTTGATAACTGAAAAGTCTCCATCTGACCAGCTTTGGGAGCAGGAGGATAAGCAGAGAATAATGGGAGTTTCTTACCGCACCAAGCAAAGGTCTCTGAGCCTAGACAGATAGACAGCCATATTCCTGTGAGAAATGAAAACTTTGTCCCTGCCCCTTGCTGCTAATGCATGGCAAGAGGGCCTGGAAAAAAAATAAAGAAACAGCTTGTTCTTGCACTCAGTACTGATTTACCCCAGTCTGAAGCAGACTAATAGTTAATGAATTGGATGTTACCAGGATTTTCTTGTATGGTCAAGCTCCTTCATAATACTTACTGCTTTGGTTTACCACCTCTGGTGATAAAACCGTTTATGTAGTGGTACAATTTTTAGTATAGAGCTTCTGTATAATTATTAGGTGTGCCATTTTTCCTTAGAAAATGTGCATGACTAAAAATTACACTTCACGAATCTTTCTGTGAGCTGTATAAGTTATTGAACATGTCATCAGTGGGCTTGATAACAATGGAGACTGGAAATCCTGCATTCCGTAGTTGGAACAAACTGGGATCCAAATCCCCTTCAAAATATGCAATTTTATCTTACTATTTTAGATCCCACATCTGTGCTGTTGCTCAGGGCTTGTCTTGTCCAGCTGATCTACACAGATACATCTTTAGCCTCTAAACCTTCTTCTGTTCACCTTCCCCTCTACTTGTGATCTCTCTTAGTCATTGCTTCTCCCTGTCTGCACATTTGCTTTGCAATGTTACTGGATTTACTCTTCTTCACATACACATGTGCTGAGTTTGAGGAAGACACAAATACAAGTGTTCCCATAAGATCCTGCTCTTTGTTTTTGAGCAGTATGATGTGGACATTTTATGATGCAGAAGGGATAGTGTGTTATACCTGATACTTGGATTAGGAAGGTTCAAATATAAATATTTAAGGGGATGGGATGTTTCCCTAAAGATGTTTGGAAGGGAGCCCTCTGTCTTGGGATTTTTATGACTGAATGAATATTGTCATTGCAAGTTCTTGGCTTATCATCCTTAACTACTACAGTTTTGTGTGTATCACCTTACCAACACTATGAATAATGTTCTTATGCAGGCTTAGTCATCTTTAAGGACGCTTTCCATAGAGTGCAAGAGCTCTTGATCCCCAGGTGTAAGAAATCAGGAAAGGAAGGCAAGAGACTGACATGGCTGAGTCGAGACCTGCTGGTCAAACCAAAGGGCAAGAAGGAAACTCACAGGCAGTGGAAGCAGGAACAGGTATCCTGGGAAGAGTGTAGGGATGCTGCCCGGTTGTGCAGGGATGGGGTTAGGAAGGCCAAGGCGCAGCTGGAGCTGAACTTGGCAAGGGATACAAAGAATAATAAGAAGGGCTTCTTATAGGTATGTCAGCCAAAAAAGGAAGGTCAGAGAAAGCATACCCCACCAGGGTGAACATGACTGGCAAACTGGTAACAATGGATGAGGAGAGGGCTGAGGTACTCAACAACTTTTTTTGCCTCAGTCTTCACTGGCAACCTTTCTTCCCACACCTCTCAAGTGGATGGACCACAAGACAGGGACTTGGGTAGCAAAGTCCCTCCCACTGTAAGAGAAGATGAAGTTCATGACCACCTGAGGAACCTGAACATACATAAGTCTACGGGTCCTGACGAGATGCATCCCAGAGTCCTGAGGGAATTGGCTGATGTAGTTGCTAAGCCACTCTCCATGATATTTGAAAAGTCATGGCAGTCAGGTGAAATCCCTGGGGACTGGAAAAAGGGAAATGTTGCAGCCATTTCTAAAAAGGGTAGAAAGGAGGACCCTGGGAACTACTGACCTGTCAGCCTCGCCTCTGTGCCTGGGAAGATCATGGAACAGATCCTCCTAGAAGCTATGCTAAGGCATAGCTAAGGCACATGGAGGATGGGGAGGTGATTCAAGACAGTCAGCATGGCTTCACCAAGGGCAAGTCCTGCATGACCAACCTAGTGGCCTTCTGTGACGGAGTGACTACATCAGTGGACAAGGGAAGAGCTATGGATGTCATCTATCTGGACTTCTGTAAGGCCTCTGACACGGTCCCCCACAACACCCTTTTCTCTAAATTGGAGAGAGATGGATTTGATGGGTGGACTGTTCGGTGGATAAGGAATTGGTTTGATGGTCACATCCAGAGAGTAGTGGTCAATGGCTCAATGTTCAGATGGAGATTGGTGACAAGTGGTGTCCCTCAGGGGTCTGTACTGGAACCAGTACTGTTTAATATCTTCATCAGTGACATGGACAGTGAGATCGAGTGCACCCTCAGCAAGCTTGCAGATGACACCAAGCTGAGTGGTGCGGTTGACACGCCTGAGGGATGGGATACCATCCAGAGGGACCCGGACAAGCTTGAGAAGTGGGCCCATGTAAACTTCATGAGGTTCAACAAGGCCAAGTGCAAGGTCCTGCACCTGGGTTGGGGCAATCCCCAGTATCAATACAGGCTGGGGATGAAGGGATTGAGAGCAGTCCTGCCAAGAAGGACTTGAGGGTACTGGTGGGTGAAAAGCTGGACATGAGCTGGCAATGTGTGCTTGCAGCTTGGAAAGCCAACCATATCCTGGGCTGCATCAAAAGAAACATGGCCAGCAGGTTGAGGGAGGTGATTCTGCCCCTCTATTCTGCTCTGGTGAGACCCCACCTGGAGTACTGCATCCAGCTCTGGAACCCTCAGTACAGGAAGGACATAGACCTGTTGGAACACGTCCAGAGGAGGGCCACAAAAATGATCAGAGGGATGGAACACTTCTGCTATGAGAAAAGGCTGAAAGAGTTGGGGTTGTTCAGCCTGGAGAAGAGAAGGCTCCAGGGAGACCTTATTGTGGCCTTTCAACAATAAAGGGGGCTTATAAAAAGTCTGTCCCCATCTTTCTTAGCAGGGCCTGTTGTGATAGGGCAGGGGGTAATGGTTTTAAACTAAATGAGGGTAGATTCAGACTAGACTTAAGGAAGAAATTTTTTATGATGAGGGTGGACAAACACTGGAACAGGTTTCCCAGAAAGGTGGTAGATGCCCCATCCCTGGAACCATTCAAGGCCAGGTTGGACGGGGCTCTGAGCAGCCTGATCTGGTTGAAGATGTCCCTGCTCATTGCAGGGGGGTTGGACTAGATGACCTCTAAAGCTCCCTTCCAACCCAAACCATTCTAGGATTCTACCAAAAACTGTTTAAGGTTCTTCTTTTCTAGGGTAGGAAAAACTATAGCTGAATAATTCAAGAAAAGTATGTCCATCCTGTTAATCCATAAAATTACCAGTGCATTGTTCTTCTGATTTAAAAAAGTAAAGCATGATTGTCCTGTTATATTTTTGAGAAAACTGACTATTGAGACTTCTTTTTATTTGTAAATTTGTAAATAGATTTATTTATCAAAACAGCAAATATGGCATTTTAATGGTATGTTATTAATGAAGTGGTGCTCCTGGACCCAAAATTTGCATGGTTGTGTGATTTATGTGGACCACTAAGATGATTAGAAGGGGGCTTTCTTTTTCAATAAAACTTGGATGCGTAAATAGTGTGTAAATATGGCAGGAGGAATGAGACCTGTGCAGAATCTCAGCTTAGGACATTTTAGCTGTTTTGGAGAGTTTTCCTGCTTGACATGTCGCTGACTTCTCCCTATTTTCATCCTTACAAGGCTTTCAGAGGGGATGAGGAGCCATAGTCTCGAATGGGGTAACAAACCCAGAAGTGGGACTGACCAGAGAAAGGTTTGCAATTGAGTGGTTTTTTTTCACTGTGGGTTCTTCTTGATGTACTAGTGTATATATATGTACTGCATTATATCTTTAATCCTCGTGGTGGCAGCAAATACTAAGAGAAAAGAAGCTAATCTAGTGCAGATGACCTGTATTTTAATTACAGTTAAAAAGAACATGCTCATATTTATATTTTTAGCTTTTGTTTCCAGTGGGGCAGCTCAAAAACAGGTCAACTTGAGCTGCAAAACGTCTGCTTCTGAGACTTCAGTTCAGTTTGTATGAACTGCTGAGAGCCATTTAGTTGGGAAAAAGATTTCCTCTTCTCCTCACCCCCATGCCAGCAGGTAAAGGTAGCATTAGTGAAGATCCTCAACTGTTGAGAAAAATTACATGGCAGGGTTAGAGTTTCAGTTGTCCAAAATGTTGTCCAAAAACTGTTTTAGTCGTTGATTTGTGGATTTTTTTTTTTTTTTTTTTTTTTTTTTGTTAACCACAGCACAGGTACCAGGACTCTCGTTGTAGGCACAGCACTACCATAGTCTTCCTAAAGACAACAGTTTGCATACAAAGTCAGGGTCTGTCTGATGGATGCCAGTTGGGAGCAGAGAGATGGTATCAGCCTGCATGATCAATAGTGGCATAACTGTTGTCAAGTTTATAGTGTCGGGCCTGGAATCCAGTGAAACCTGTCAGTGCAATGCTAAGAAAGAAATACCGAATGTTAGTAATTTGGTACTAATAACCCAATAACTGAAAAGAAAAATCACTAATATATTAAAACGTTGGCCACAGATTTAATACTGTGCTAATTAAAGAAGGGAGATAGAACTACTTTAAGTGTCTGAAACAGCCTTTTCCAAAGTGGTGTCACTTGGCTTGATCATTTGCAGTCAAATTTCTTACCTTAGTCCTGTTTGTTCATACATGAGTGAACAGTTATTTCAGGGTACTAGTGTTTGCTACCCTGCGGTTCACTTCATGTCATCTACCTGACCTCAGAATCACGCATCAGTTTCTTGTGACCTTTTTTCCCTGCCTGAAGTTGTCAGTTTTTTGTTCTGTCTTCTGTGTTTCACTGGCATGCTGTGAAGATCTCGTCATGTATCAGACTATTAAAACTTAAGCCAATATTGTCGAAGTTCATAAAATACCAAGAAGAAGGAAATAAGATAGGAAAGCAAACAGCAATTCATATGGAAAACAGGTAAACGTAGTCTGGCACAGTTGTAGCAGGACTGCTTCTGGTATCTGAGCTTAATCTGTTTAAAACTAGTTCAGGTGTCCGTCTTTCAGGTAGGGATGAAAATACAGTCTGTCTCTGCACTGTATTCTAGTTAGAAGACTCAAGAGGTGGAAAATGAGTGAGAGATTTATGTGAGGCTATTTCCTGTATCTCAGAAGTGGGCTAAAAGGCCACCTTAATGGCTCTACCTTCCTGAGCTGCTTAGGATAAAATGCATTAAAAAAGTAATGAAAATTTAAGGGATAAAAACATTGTGCTTGTAGACATCTGCTCATTTGCCTTTGAGTCTTTATTTGAGTTGTTTGAAGTCTTTTTTTCAAATAAATTTGAGAGCTCAAGATAGAAAACTCTGCAGAACTAGTTATAGGACCAAGATAAATTTACTGTATGAGAATCAAGAGGAGGTTTTTTCACTTCTCATTCAGTAAAGAACATTAAAATACAACTAGGAAAAAGAACGATATGTTCTCCATATGCATATTGGTCTTACAAGGGGCATGCATCAAGCCCAACTCAACTAAAACAAGGAATGTTTTTTCTAATAATATGAAATAACTCATATATGAGCTCAAGCTGATGCATCCTGAAGAGGACAGGCTGATGTGTGCAGCTTTTCATTGCAGTCATGCAAGTTTAAGATCTAAACCAGTAATTCTCCAGAAAATCACAGTGCTAGATCTTAAAACTACAGTGTTATTCAACAATTGGCAGATCTCTTTTCCTTTTTCATAATACTTATTTTCCCTTTTTGCCACTGTCTCGTACAAGGAAATTTTGAAGCTCAATAAGCCTTGTTTTATGTTGTTAAATGTGGTAGATTTATGAACTTCCATTCCCCAAATCACTACTTGTATTGTAAGTGTTAATGATGGGATTGCCCTTTCATGTAAATATAAATATAGTACAGTCTACTGACCTTCACTGCTGAAAAAGCACTATTTGATGCGGTGTGGTTATGGAACAGAGAACAGATAAAGTCCTCTTTCCTTCTTTGTGACTGAGATGGATATTCTTTTCCTTTGTTCATCCTGTTAATTACACAGCATAAAGCAAGCTTGTGGGAAGAGAACTTACATTAGACGAAGCAGTATAGTTGGAAGTGGGCAAACTGTTGTGTACATAAGGTTTTGTGTGTTTTATGGTCAGAGCATCGCTTTCATTCTACAACCCCATGTATTGCAGAAGCTGAGCCACCTTTTAAGGAATGTAAGAGCATGGCTTTTTTTTTCTGCATAATCAGGAAAGGGGGAATTGTTTGATTATTTGGGATTTTTTTTTCCCTTTGTATATGTTGTTTGTTGTGTTGATAGTTTTGAAAAGGTAGGGTTGTCCTACCTGCAGGACAACCTAAATTTGCATTCAGGAACAAATCTGGTAATAGAAAATGCCCTGTGCAAGGACTGTCTGACATGCAGTGTCCTAGGCTGAAAATTCAGAGGGAAAATGGACAAGATGTAGGAATTCAGAAAAGTAGTTAGTTCTTGAATTTTGGGAGAATTGACTTCTCTGTGAAGCACCTTGGTACATACACTGCAATGTGTTCCTTCTTCTGAAGAAGTTGTTATTGCTTTGTAGCTGAGGGGAAAGGGGATGGCGTACATTTATGAGTATTATGGATTCATTAAAACTAGGCCAGCACCTTACGTGTTTATCAAATGGTGGGGGTTTTAATGCATGATTGGTGTTGCATGTAAAATTAAAAGGCACGGAAAATAACATGTAATTGCTGCAGTCACTTATAAACAATTGTGTCTATATAGTCTTCGGAAACTATGGCTTCTGGAGAGAACTGTTGGGCAATAGCACTTCAGTCTTTTATATGAAATGACATACTTCTGTTGACTAGCTTGCATCAAAATGTGACTTTATTGCCCTTTGATACTTTTCTTTTTAAGGCTGTGCAACATATGTAACCACTAGTTGTTGGATGACACTAATTCACAGTATGGGTAACACAGATCATATAAGAAATAATTCCCAAGTTCAGTAGGTGTATACTATACAAAGAGTAATTGCTGAAGAAACAGGCTGGTTGCTTCATCTGTTACATATTTTGCATTTAAAACTTTGTGGTTTTCAAACCACAATGTTTCAGTGGTCTTGGCAACATTCAAAGACTAATATTGCTTATGGGTGGAGTCAAAAAGATTTCTGTACAAAATGTTGGCAACTGAGACTGGCAAGATTTACTTTCCAGACTTAGTAAGCAAATCCATATTAATTGGCATATGATATTATGTCTTTCATCACATACACAGAGTATGTTACCAATGAGTTAAGGGCAAATCCAGTGATTCCCTGCTTTGTTACTATACAATAAAGCAAATATGGACACTTTTAACTTTATAGAGACTAGCTGTATCTAAAAATAAGTTTTTGATCCTGTTATCCTTTCCTATACTGCGTTTCATTGGGAGGCAATCTGTTGAACTTCCTTCTGCTGTTCAGCAATTGAGAGTTTTGTGGAATAAAGATCAAAACTACATGGTCATGCAGTGTGTCCTTTACTAAGTAGAAAATGCTTATATGTAGCCATTTGACAGCATTTATAGTCTACCTAGAGATGTGTTTGTATCACTTAGGCTATTCCTTTGGAGCAGATGAGTTTATGAGTAGGTAAAACAAAGGCTTTGGGTCTATTTTGAAATCTTCTTATAAACACACAGTCTTTTGTGTCTTTAAGATTCTTTGAAGCATAAGTCAGGACCTTAGTGCAAGAAATGAAAATATTTTTATTAGCTGGGAGTGGTTTCACTTCAGAGTTGGAGTCTTTTTCGTCAATAATACTGATAAATTCTGTTTGTAGATGCATGAAAGATGTGTATGTGTAAGCGTATTGGATATAGTAAATTAATTTCTGTTTAAAAATGTAACCAAATCCTTAAAAAGACATCTATCTGCATCATTTATAAAGGACAAAAAAATACAGGGTAATATTAAGAAATCTGTTTTAGGTTATCTGTGTCACAGTCACTGAGCTCATGTCCTTTCCCCTTCCTTTTTGTTAATCATTCCCTCATGAGCTCCAGTCATCCATTTGGTTCCAGGAGGGATTGGTCATTTCTCCCTGAGTTTAAATGCTGGATCTATAAACTGATTCTTTTAACATGTCTGTCTTGCATCCAGATTTTTGAGACTTTGTTCCTTATAGAAGAAAGAGGATTACTAACCCCTGACTGAAGAGTCTTTTTAAGGCACAGCATTGTCTGTTAAAAATAAAAAAAAAAATCTTGAAGAATCTCTTTTTTTAAAACCATGAGCATACCTAGAAGTCTGCTTGTCTCTTTTCTGGATTGGAGAGGTCACAACAGCTTCCCTTCACAGCCCTCTCTTTCCATGTCAGTCTGTTGAGTTTTTTTACAATCAACGTGCATCATCCTATTTTCTTTTCCTTTGGTTTTCCTGCAGAGGAGCTTCTCAACTCCAGTCCGTGCTTTCTTATTTTTTTCAGAACAGTGCCTTTTGCAAATCCACATTGTACTTTGCTGGAGGCAGAGCAGGGCTTTACTGAACTCTGTGACTTCCTTAGCACTCCTTCACCTGTTTGAATATTTGTATTTAGTAAGCCATTTTGGTGGTCTTGTGAACAGACTGCAGCGTTAGAGCATAAGAGGCTGTAAGCCAGATCAGTAGAATCAGCTACACAGGGCGATTTCAGTAATCCATCTAAATTTACAGAAGCTTTACTTTTTAGGGGATTATATGCATTGTTCCTAAAAATGTTGCGTTTTGTTGTCTTTCAGTTATGACAGTACTACAGCAGTCAGTCTAGTTGTATTTCTTGTTAATGTTGAGTCATATATTTTAATAATAGCTGTTTGTTTAGCATTTCCTAGGATTTTGCACTGTCTAAAGAAAGCGTGAGGTAGGTAAATTAATTTTTAATTTAATTATGTGGCTATAAACCTCAGATAAATTTGTTAGATAAACTGTACGTGTTACGAGAGTGCTGTATTTTTATTATGTAATCATGAAGTTGCTATTAGTGCTTGTTACAAAAAGGTATTTTTAAAGAGTTGGTGTCTGTAGAATGTACATTCAAATAAATACATGAAAAGCACTGGAGGTGGGGTTTGGCAAAACTCGATGAAGAAGTGGTACCATTTTAATTTTTCTAGGTAAATTTTTCACAAAATGCCTCCCTTTTTTCTTTTTTTTGACATCTCCAATCTCTTCCCCTCTCCCCAATATTATAACACATGCATTTCAACTTTTTTTGGATCCTTATAATTTGTGAACACTTGCACAATTCACACTTCCCACACTTGTCAATCTTCAGTAAAAACGCCTTCATAAGGTAGATATTATACAATTTAAAACATAAAATCCCCTTTACAATTATTTGTTATAGCTGTCTTCAGCTTCATCGGGGTAGCAGCAGTGAAATATTTCCCACTTAACTGATTTCTCGTCGTGGGGCTGTAGCAGTAACAAAATCCCTAAGAGCAGATTTAGCTGGATGGCTGGGACTGGGGGAGATGGGGCAGAGGAAGGTATCCAGGGAGCACCTGGGGTTGTAGGAGATGGCAGTGTTCCTTCGGTTGGTTGATTGGGTGGTTCTTTTTTTGGTCCTGAAGGACCCAGCGTTCACAGTAAACAAAATGATAATAGAGGAGATAGTGAACTGAGAGCAACGTAGGTAATATTAAAACCAGAAAAAAGCCAGTCTTGCCTTTTTCCCAGGGTTTTGCTAAGTATGTGCTTTGTTCTTATTTCTTCGCATAATGAGAAGGAGGTGAACCATATCCGGAAAAGTCTCTTCTGCCTAAAAATGATTTTTTAAAAATTCTGGTTGGCAACCCTTGAATTCACTGTAGTTGATAGAAAACATCTTCACTGGTGTTGGTAACGTGAGCTCTTTTTCTGCTACAGCCTGGGCCTTTTCTGGTGCTTGCTAGAAATGTGACACTCATTCTAATGACGTGACTAAGTGAACTAATCTCTTTAATCAACTAGTCGGATGAAATCCTGCCTTCTTAGGACCTTTGAGAGAATAGTATGTGTTGCAGCCTGTTTGTGAACATGCAAAAAGATGTTTATAATGCTTTTTTTCATTAAAATCCATGCCAGTGAATGCAGATGGTGTTACCCAACTTCTTCTTCCTGTCATACACAGCTGAGCAGGGTGTGTTTTTAGTAACAGGGGTAGTGTTTTAACCAGCACTGTGGGAATTCAGACTGTAGATCAGTTTCCCTTCCAGACTTAATGACAGTTAAGTGCACTTTCCTGAAATCTTAGCGGTGTCTTATCACAGCTGCAGGGTGTTTGGGGTTTGGTTTTTTGGTTTGTTTTTTTTTGTACACCCCCTTCTTTTAAATATACTCCCATACCATCTTACCTCCCTTTCTCCACTAATACAGCCCACCTCAGGTATATAAAAGGGATTTCTCGAACCAGGTTTCGTTTGTATCTCTAAGATCTTCTGGCATTCACTGCTGCAAGAGAACTGGCGTGGTGAATCTTAGTAAGCTTAAAGGCAGTCTTGCAGCTGAAGAAGTAGGTCTGTTATAAGAATAACTTAAATATTGCAAGAAGGCCCTGAAATAATTTTCTGTTCTGGAGCACCCAGCACCAGTGATGCAAAACTGAAGGGTTAAGGATTGCAGCAGCCTTGGTGGGAATAGTATGTATCGATAGGTATTAAGAGGATTTATAAAAGGTCATGGGAGACCTGAGGCACCCCATCAAACTGCAGTGAATGAGGACTGCTGAGAACCCCCTCATGAATCCAGTGCCTTAGATGGCTTTCTTAACTGCTCTACCTTCTACCCCAAGTTTCCTGAGAGAGTTCAAGACGGGCTGTTGGCAGCAAAGTTATTCCCATGCTTTGGTAATTAATAACTCTTGACTGTATGTAAGTGCCGGGGGGGGGGGGGGGTAGTAGAAAAACCAAAACAAAAAAAAGGCAGCGGTAAGTCATCTGTATCAGGATTTCATAAATGTTTTTTGTGAGGCACCTCACTGTCAGCAGGGCTGGGCATCGAAACTGCCTCTGAAAAAGGCACTGGCTGGAGACTGTCTGTTGCCTGTACTAAGCCATGTACCAGCTAGAAAACTAGCTTACGTTGCGCTACATGACATATACCGTGGTTTGGGAATACTGGTCTGTAATTAAGCTTTAATGTTTTACTGAAACAAAGACTTTCTGCCCACTCGAGAATATTTCAGTTCTGCCACAAATTAGTATTGTAACTTGTAATGAATGGCTGTGCATTTGCAGAATATGTGAAATTGGGGTGGTATCTTTCCATGAATTACATGAGAAAGATATTATTGGCACTGTTACTGAATGCAAGTTTTGAAAATAAGTCTAGGAGCCATGTCCAGCTAGCAGCATAGTGGTAAATTTTCTGTTTTGAAGGATGCTTCTTGCATACTAATCTTTTACCATATTTTGAAAAAGTGGCTGAAAATCTCTCATGGAAATAGAATGAAAATTAGTATGAAAGCAAAGTTTTACTTTTTTGGGAAATATCGTGTGTTTGCAGGGCCCTGTGTAAATATGTAATATGTCAAGTGCTATATTTTTGTCAGTTTTTAAATGTATGGTGTTGGTTGTGGCTAGTATGCCTTTTCAATAGGAAAGAAAATTATCTTTGGTATACATTTCTACTGTGACAGGTCCATCTTCTTAGTCTTACAGAGTGTAACTTAAATAAAGAATGAATAATTTCAAACTTTATGGTCATATTTTGCAAGGGAGAAATTGCCAATAGTCCTTCAAGTTAATAGCTAGGGTTAATGTGTATCTCTTAATGAGACAGATTTATTTTCATCAGAGCCAAAGTTCTTTCTTGCTTAGACTGTGAATTCCATAAGGGAATAGTAAGGAGTTAAGAAGGAAACATGATGAAATGTTGGTCTTTGCATCCAAAAGAGGATTTAAGTCATGAACTCCTGAACTTGTGATCCTCAATTACTTATCCTGGATGCGGGAAATCTGTTCTGCTTTAATGTTTTTATTAATGTGACTTGGAATGAACTCAAGCATTCTGTTCTCTTAAAATGTGTTTAAAGAAAATAACTCCAGATTAAAAAATAGTAGATCTTTTAATTTTTAATCAGCTTTTTTTTTTTTTATGTAGTCGGTTTCTAACAAAAAAAAAAATTCTTGGAGAGGATTGGCTGTTGTTTTACAGGGTACAATGAACCTTGACAGCAGTACACTGAGAGCTGATGGCCAAGTGTATTAGAATGTTACCTAATAAACAATATATTTAAACCACCTGTTATACCTTGCTGCTTAGAGCACCTTGAAAGCTCCATGCAAGGGTTAGCCAGTGATTGCATCGACCCATCTTCTGCAGTTATAGCAAACTATCCAAACACACCACCAACTTTTAACAGATTTCCTACAAAAAGTAGGTTTTTCCTTTATTTTACTTTTAATGTATCTTTTCTTTTACCAAAAACCATGGAAAAACCAGGCTCATGTTTTATGTTCCTGGAGTCTTTCTGCTAACCATTTTTGAACACCAGGGCTGCTCTCATATACTGTGCCATGTTTGCCTTTTTTGTTTGAAACACAGGAAATTTCTGGGGAGAGGTGAAGTGTAGAAAAAGCAGGACGGATATGTTCATGCATCTGCAAATTACTCCCCACTTTAGAGAACTCATTTTCAGGTCTCAGGGTTCAGTGCTTCTTCAGTAAAATGTGAACTCAAATGAGGATGGAAGAAGGCAAATGCAAATGAGTGTTAGAGCAATATACTTTAGTATCATTGAAAGTTAACTCCTGACCTAGCAATGCACCCATTTTTAAAATCTTGTTTTTCAAATGATAAATCAAGCTGTTGTAAAAGCCAAATATATTTTTGGTGTGCCGAAGCTCAAGGCCTGCTTTAAGTTAAGGTTACTTAACTTGTCATTCTGAATGCTTGTGTAATGTTTGGTTAAACGTTTTAGAATTCACGAAGCATCACATGCACTTGCTTTACAGAGCTGTGGAAATCTCTGTAGGAAAATAAGCAAAGGGAGAAGGGGAAATAAAATTGTCAGATCCTGGGATCTGACCTGATGTGACCGATTGGCAGTCCCACGCTATCAATTAGGTTGCTGTTAGGGTTTGCAAGGCAGACTATTGGATTTATTCTGTGGAGTGGGAAATTCAAGCTTTTGTGTCTAGGATATCAAAGAACTCTTGGGTTTGGATTCTTTGTTTCATAATATTAATGCAGTAGATTTGCATGTATTTTAGCAAATATCACTGGTCTGAAAGCTATTTTTGTCAAATGTTGGAAATGTGTTTTAACAATTCCCAAAGATTGCTTTAGAAGAAGTTTATATAGGCTGTCATAACTCACATGTCAGGTAACAACTTAACATCCTTGAAATCTTTCTTTAATCATTTTTGCATGAAGAACTTAACTTTCATGAACAGAAATAAGTAAAATCGTTCTTATCTGAAAAGTCAAATGAAGATAAGCATGAGAAACACCTCCCTGAGAGGCAGTACATCTCTACCAGAAGAATGCCAGTATGCTGCTGTGAATACTCAGGGCAGTGGTAAGCTCTTCCTAACTCATTTTCATGTTTGTAAATTGAAGTTAATGACACTTTCTTACTTTTTCTAAAGCAGAAGCGAAGTGTTAGATCATTCATAACTGTTAATGTTGTGAGCGTAGAACCAGGGCTCACTTAAAATACGTAAAAACTGTTCTTTGTTTTGCTGGTTGATCTCTGTAAGGGCAGCTGTTTTATTTATTGGAATAACCAGCCTGTGGCCTGCAGGCCTGCTGGTGAATCTACTCTTGGTTGCCTTTTGAATAGGAAGCTCCTTACAAGATCTCTAAATTGCTCTGCTTCTGGCAGTCTGTTCCTCAGGCATCGTCTTTTGTTGGGGATCACAAGCTCTTCTCTGACTTTACACACCACTGTTTGCACATATTTCACAGGTGAAAGGTGATGAACATATGCGGTCATCCTAGTTACACCGTGAAGAAAGGTGTTACATGACCTTCCTGGCTGGAAGGCTGGGATACCATGCTACAAACCATTTAAACAATGCTTTGAAGGCTGAATTGCAGTTCTGAGGCTTATAGCACTCACCACCACCATATATGTGGATTTTCGCAAGTACCAATAAACTGATGTGCATAAGACCTAGTTGAGATGAGATGTTAGTAGCATAGGCACCTGGAAACTGAGTCTCACAACCTTTCAAAAAAAAAAAATCTATTCTCTAATTACTGTTTGTTGTTGTTCATCTGGGGTTTGGGTTTTTTTTGGGGTGGGGTGGGTGTATTTATCTAGCTTAGGGCACCTAAGACTTGTTTCCAAGCTTTCTGGTAAGCGCTTTGAATTTTATGTTACACTTTATGTATTGAGCACATGATACCAGTATATTAATGGCATAGGTGCCAAGTCCAGCATCTGGAAAACAAAAAAAAATGGTGAGATGAATGCTTAGTTTAAACTACGTGCTTAAATTCACAGTGAAGTCCTGTCAGAAGAGAGAATGTTTTTTATGTTCTGTTTTAAGAAATGTTCAATTGCTTTAACAACTTCTGCAGTTCATGAACTCGTTCACTACAGCTTTGCAAGAGAGGAGTCAAGAGTCCTAGAAACAGGTGTCCCTTACAGTATAACACTTGTTTGTTCCCAGAGGAAGTCAGTTTTGTGCTTCGCATGAGGAAGGAATCCTGCTGGGAAAAACAGTGCGTTGTCATTTAATTGGAGGTTGCATCATAAAACAGATTCATGAGGGATGATGGTAGGGAGGGAATTAAAGTCGCACAGGTATCCTTAATTTAGAAGATTGCTTAGCTTCTGCATCTTACTAGTGTGTGGCTTGCTGGATGTTTTCTTGTTGATGGTGTTGCTATGTTTGTTTTTAAATTAAGCTTATGAGACAAGCTAGATTATCTTACATCAGCTTGACATGAGCCATCAGAAGGGTTCTGGATCTACTGTGCATCCTGCGCACACTTGAACATCTAAATTGATGTTAGAGGTGGCATGTTATCCTACCTGTAGATTGGCAGTTGGGGGTGAGGAGAAGATACTTTGCGTTAGCTGTAGAGGAGTGCCAAGTTGCAGCAATCTGGGTGCCTGCTAAGGTAAATGGCAGTGAGCATAGGCACTTCCACATGATTCCTCCATTGTCACATCATCCTCCGCTCCTTTCCCAGTTTAACTGTTTCAGTCTTATTTCTCTCCCATCCTGATCTCAAGCACAGTCGTGCCAGTGTGACCGAAATGCATTCTGTTTCCACTCCTCTAACCTCCTCCACCATTACAGTGTTTGGGGATGCCACAAATTGATTCATTCTCACAGGACCTCTCTGAGATGATGTTCAATGCTTATCACGATACTCCTCAGTCTCAGGTCCATAGTTTGTCAGATTCATTTCTGCTCAGTTTTTCCTTAGTCTCAGTCTCCTTCCAGAACTAATTTGTGTTTTCCTGTGACCCAGTTCTGAGGTGGCAGACATCACACCTAGCCAGGCTGTCCTTCACAGTTACCTGTTCTGCGTTCCTTCTACCCTCTCCCACTAGTCTGAAATCCCAATAACTTCTCTTTTAGCAGACACTGCTCCTCTTCTGCATTTTGACAGTGCCACTTCTAACTCCACTGTGCTTGATCCTTGCACAGGAGACACTGGGAGCATGTCTCCAGTCTAGATTTTCATGGTCCCAAATCAAGGGCAACTGCAGTTTTGGGAATAAAGAATTTCTGAAGCATTGAAGGATTGAAGCATTCCAGCTAGGGAGAGCAAGCATGTACCAAGCAGATAAAATGTTTTTCTCCTTGACTCCACTTTAAAAAGAAAAGGCTTGGAAAATTAACTAATTTTGGCAGATTTTCACCTGAGTAGCAGATGGGTCCCATTATCTTAAAGATTACATTGCCCTACAGACTTCGAAATCTCGATGCATGTGGATGCTCAGACTTGGTTATGTGGTGTTTGTGGGCTTTTTGTTTGTTTTTAAGAAAATGTCATCAGAATGTTTTAAACCAGGCAAAATAAATGTATTTCCTCTTCATTCACTTAAATGACCTGTTTTGGCTAAATTTTCCAAAAAGTTCAGTCTGACGTGACTCCCACCATGGAAAATTTCTGCACAGCAGCTAACATTTGGCAAAGTCACAAGCAGTTGAAAGCGGGGTCTTGTAATGGAAGTTGTCGGACAATCCTATTAACAGGCAAGCTTGGAAGCGCTGCTGCCGGTCCATGTAGAGACCTTTTTTCTTTGAGGTGCCCAGGTGTTTTCTGCCCCAAAGGCTGGATTTTACTCTGAACCAGTGTGATTCCAGAGAACAATCCACCTCTGCTGACGAACCAGACTTTCTTCTGTATAAGAGAAAAGGTATAAGGTGTAAGAAAATGTCACAATACAGCTACTGCACCTTTGACTCTAAATGTGAAACCATCTATCTGTCCCTCAGAATTCAAGGCTGCAAATAAATTAATCCAAGTTTGCACTATTAACAAGTTGAAAAAAAGGGGTTTGGATTTACTATAGATTCAGTGTCAATTAATGCACTGGTAGAGAAAGCTGCAGCGTAAGGAAGGAATATCCCCTCTCACCTCTGGAGTGCATGCCGCTATCTTGCAGTTGACTGTAAAAGGAAGAGTCTTGTGGAAATGCTGCCAGCCACTTTCTTGTTGTGGAAGTCTTCAGTTTTGTAAACATACACTTCCTCCTATGAGCTAACATTTTTGTAGTCAATTAAAAGATAATTATTTAAACCAGTGTTTACTGTCTTCTGTGATTTTGGGCAAGTATACTTCTTTATCATGCTGATACATGTTGTATTTAAGAGTCATGAAATGTACATAGTGTTGCTTTATTTGTTTATTTTTAATGAAGGCACAAGTACAATTGTTTAAGTTTTTTAATCAGACACAAACATGTGAATGGAACAATAAGTACTTTTCTGTAAAACTTAGGTAGCTGGTCATGGGTGGTAGTCACTGAATTACACAGTTGTGTTGCTTATGCAGCAATATGGGAGTTTTAAGGCATTTGTCCATTTATTTTTTTAAAAAAGCCTCAGCATTGGTAAGGTCTTGTTGATAGACTAAGGACTGTAAAAAGTTCAGGAGTTACTTTTAAATGTCTCTATTAGGCAGTCCACTGAAATTTTCAAATTGTTTTTTATAGTTTGGTGATGGATGTGTTTCATGCAGTACTGTTAGGAAGTCTGGATTAAAAATGAGAGACTGTATTTGGATTGAGGTGTCAGCTGTAACTTCTCAATGATGCTGACAGCCTGCATGTCCTCCTTAGTCTAGGAACCACAGTCTGAGCTGTTTGAAGCCAGGAAAGTCAATGGATAACCAAGTACACAACTTCCTGTCTGCAGGGAAATTTGGTCTTGGAAAATTTCAGGTGTTTGTCATTATTTAAAATAATCATCATCATAATAAATTTGAACCCGAGCTTACATATGTCAAAGCAAAAGAAAGATCAAGTTTGTTGTTGAAGCAATGCAGATTAGGCTTATGATGATGGGCTCTCTTGTTTAACAGTTGAAAAGTTCCATTTTTTTGACATGTTCCATATAGTAGTATGAAATTCAGAGTATGCTGTGCAAAGACATTTGATTTGCCATGGTTGAACTTAGGGTAAAATAAGGTGCACCTTAAAATGATAAAAATAAGGGGTTAGAGAAGACCTTTCAGGTAGATGTTTCCCTGATAAAGAGGTATATTTAAGCTCTGCCTGACAGTCATGTATCCAACTTGTTCTTGAAAATTGTCCAGTGTTAAAGTTTTTGTGATCTCCTGAATTAACCTGTTGCAGTGCTTATTTGATTCTTGTAATTAAGTCTTTTCCTGGTATCAAGCTGAACTCCCTCTTGCTACAAATTAAGCTGAATATTTCGTGTTCTCTCTGACTGAGCTGATCGGTATCTTCTTTGCAGTAGTCTCCTGCGTCTTAAAAAGCACTTCATATTTCTTTCAGGTTAATCTCTTCTATGTTAAGCACAATTCTTTCGGTCTTTCTTCACAGGTAAGATTTTTAATGCATCCTACAATTTTCAGACACTGTACTGCAATATTAATTTGAAAAAATCCCATCAGTTCTTGTTAGTAATTACTGTCAAGTGTATTAAAGGAATCTGGCCTCTACCTCATACTTGAATTTTCTCCTTTCTGTTGAAAATCTATATTCAACAATCAGGGTTAAAACATTGTAGTAACAGGTGGGGTAGTGACCAATGAATAACACAACCACTTCAGTATTACCTAGATCATCCAAATGCTATGTAAACAGTGGTTTGACCTCTTGACATTGTGGCTCTTAATTTTTTACTTACATGTTAGAGAAATTTTAAGTGGGTTGGTCGCAAGTAAATGCAGGATAGAAACTGAAAGCTGCTTATCCACCTGAACAATGTTGATTGGAATGGCCTTCTAGTTTGCAGTGAGCTTGAATTACTTTACCTTATCAAGCTTGTACAAAACACTTTATGATGGATTAGGAAATTTCTAGGAGAAGAAAAAAGCGTATCTGTGATATGGATCCTTATCTGTGTTGACATATCCAATGAGTTTTGAAAGGCAGCAAGACTGTTCATTTGTTTACTTCATAGTCTTTATATTTATCTGATATTAATTCAGTCTCAGTATTCCTGACTGTGGAGGGGATCACGAGGAACTTCTCTTTCCTTTTTTTAATTACACTTAGTGGATAATTGGAGTTCAGGCATGTAATTTTGTCTTTTAAGCAAGTATTCATGGTTATGCAGAAGATTTGGTTAGAGACAAAATATAAATGTCTAATATGCTGCCGTTTGTCATTTATTGCCTTACTGTAGGTACCCAGCTGGTGTGTGCTGCTTACAAGTTCACTAACACATTTCCTGCCATTGCAGGAACCTCAGCCGCTGGCAATGCCCTTGACCTTGCCGTTCTTCCTGGAACAATTGAGAGTTATGACTTTTGCTCTTTTCTGACATGCTCACATAGATCAGCGTGTCATGTTTATGGCCTGTGGAGCAGAGCAGCACTACTAGCGTACTCTGGACTCTACTGAACTAGTTGCCTATTGAATGATTGTCTGTGATTGCATGAGCTGGTAACTTTGTTCATGTCTTTCAGTCCTCTGCTCCTTGAGAGAGCATCAGATTCTGTCTAACCTTCCATCTTGAATTGTCTCTGCAGGTGGTTTTATCTGGATTTTTGTTTTCTTTTGGGGCTATGCCTTTTTTCTTCCTAGGGGGCACTTCTTTCTTCACCCACTATGTGGCCATGTCTTGGAAATTTACTTATTCAGAACATTTTTGATATACCACTGGTTCGTGCCAGCGCAAAGGAGAAAAAAAAAAACCAAAAAAAAAACCCAAAAAAAACCCAAAAAACCCCACCTAATAAGAATCTGAAACTTTCAATGTTGTTTTGATGTTCTAACTGAAATGGAAATAGTCCACAACATTTAAGCACAAGCAAGATGTAAGTTGTCGTCTTTAACCGAGCAATGACTTCCTTTATGGATGGACTTGTTTCACAAAACAACATTCAGGAACTTATCCATACCTGCTGCTCGAAACTTCTTAGGAACTCAGAATTGTTCCCTTCTTCTTCATATTCCTTGAAAACCTTTTTCTCTCCAACTGGTGATGCGGAGCACTGAAGTCCAGAGTCTGCTTTAGATACCAACTTAGACCATAAGAACATAGTAAGGCCCTTCTATAGTAGGGCCAGATCTTGAGATTCTGAGTATCAGAAATGGTCAGGTATATGTGGTGTAGCTTTAGGCATTTTATGCACAAGACTATGCATGCTTGTCTTCTGACTTCTTGCCTTCAGCCACATATTAATAGACTTTATTTACATAGCACACTTTTAGAAAGCACATATTTTAAATTACTGTGGAAAGTCTTGTTGAATTTCTGAAAAAAACAGGTGTCATTAAATCTGTAGGTCCACATATATGTAGTGCTCTAATCTTACACACTGTGAAACAATAAATGGGTGTTCTTACTGCAAATGGATCAGTGCTTGACCCTGCGTAACGCTAATACATTGCCCAGAAGTGTAATCTTGTTTAAATTTTTGTATTTTTTTTCCTCTTTCCTGCAATGTTACCCACTTTCAAAATGAATACTGATTCTAAGTTAAAAAAATAACATTAGTATTTGGATTCCTGAATGTAATATGAACTGTACTTTCTAGTAAGATGTAATTATGAATTTATACAAGATGCTGTAGCATTCCAGTTTTAGACTGAAATCAATTAACAAGTAAAATCCAGAATAGGTTGTTCTTAGTTATACCTTTGAAAGTTATTTCAGTTCAGACTGTGTTAACAGTGTTAACATCTGTCTTGAAGGGGCTAGCAGACTTTGAAAGACTTCTGTCCTTGCTTGCTGTAATTAATTTGGAAGATCATGTGGCTTTAGAAGAATTTTTTTTGTTTTCTTTTAGTTTGGGGAAAAACACTAAACATGTTTTTGTCTGTTTTTAAAAGAAGCTATAATTATGCCAAAAATACCACAATGAGGAAATATTGAGTATGTATAATAGGTTTTTAATGTATTCAGCATATGGTAAAAAGGGAGCCTGAAAAGATTTACACAAGGACATACTAAATTAGTACAGAAACATGCTAAACTCCTTAAAATGGGTAACACTAAAAGTTCTTTCTAGTTATTTTTCCAAACCACAATGAATAACTTGGTGAAAAATATATTTTGCTTGAACCAAACTCTGAAGTGAAATAAGTATGCCAGAACTCTAGAGAACGAGTTACTCGGCAAGCCTCGTAAGTTATAGACTTCTCGTCATGTAACTTATCTGTTCTTACAATCCTTTAAAATTAAAATCCATAGAGTTAAAGAAATCAGAAGTATCAAGGCATGTATGGCAAAATATGCAACTATAATGTTTGGATTATTAGAAAATAGCTGTTTGTCTGCTTTTCTGTCCAAAAAAGTTACTTCTCAATAGAACAAAATTACTCTAAGAGGGAGTTAAAATTGGGAGTCAGTTTTAAGTATTTCACAGTTTTCATTTTTAAATATAGGATTATCATAATACCAAATATTTAAAATCTAAGAAATTACTAATCAAAACTAGGAATAAAAAAATAGAACTATGTTAGAGTAAGAAATCTTAGTTCTAGTTTCTAAGATACTTTGCATTTGTGACGTTAAATGAGTTTAAACTTTTTTAAGGTGTGTTTTTAAGAGGCAGGGTGGTCTCCGTAACTATTTTGCTACAGCATCACAATCTAACAGACTTGAGGAGTTCTTTTAGTATCCAAAACAGACTTAATCTTCAAAATGTACTCATGTCAAGTTGTGCAGGTATCTGGTATTAAAAAATAATAGTAAACTGTCTAGAAAAGGAAGAACTTGAATATTAAATACAGTGAAATTTCTACTGAAGTCCACCTATGGCAGATGGTTGAACCAGTACTTCAGCAAGACAAGAGAAAGAAATTAGTAAAACATTGCATAGATGTCCATCTCTCGAAAAACTACTGTAAATGTGTTAAATTAACAGAACTACTTTTACGTAATTAACGATAAAATCATAAATTAAAGGTATTCACAATGCCCAATTTTAGGCTCTTTAAATGTAACTATCTCTACCATAAAACAACAGCTTCTAGGAAGCAGCCGAAGTAGATGCCTCAAAGCAGTAAATGTTGCAGCAACATAAGTTTAATTTTCCCGTGTCCCTCTTTTCCCCCTCCCCATTGCCCCAGGAGAAACTTCACTCTTTTTCTGCCTGGAGAAGGAACATGGGGAGAATCACCACATACACTGGGTGCCAGAACAGTCCTGCCAACTGGTCTGAAGTTAGGACCTTTCCTTGGCCAAACTGTGTATATAATTTAATTTCCTGTTACTGAAATCAATCGATGTGTGGTCATTTTTCTTATAGTATGTTCCCTAACCTGTTTTAAGCAGCACGCTGTCTGTGTTACAACATAAGCAAAATCACCCTCAGTACTGTTGGCTCCAAAAGTAAAATGCTCTTAAAGAAATTCTTCTCTCAGTAATGCCCTTGCATGAAACATTTTGATGTTTTTTTTCTCCTCATCTGTGTTTTCCCATTGAAGATCTTTTGAACAGATGGCTTCAGTTTTATGAAATATGTGCAGCAATACCTTCCATTAAATTCTGTGAACTAATAATTTTGTGTTTATATTTTGTAAGGTGCTTACTGTGCTACTTTTACCTGTATGAGGCATCATGTTTCCTTTTTCGAGGAAATTTTGCTTGGATGTGAGGCTTAAATTATCCAAGATGAATTTTTGCATTACTATCATTAGCATGCACATTTTTTTTCTTGATTTCACTTGGTATATCTTTATAAATCTCCATAGTTTGTGTTAGTGCCTAAAAGTTTCAAATAAGGATTGGAACTGTGTTGTAGCTTGCATTATAGGAGTGTGCATAGCAAAAAAAGACGATGGCTGTACCTGGTTTTATACTGCATCTCAAAGAAAGATGAAACTCGATCATAAAGCATGTGGCTGCTGTAGTAGAATCCTTTAAATGTTTCCCCCCTTTCCGTGTTGGTTTTTTTTTTTTGGTGTGTGGTGGGAGAGGTTTATTCATTTTAGGGGGAGAGTTGAATTCTGTATGGGCTAGCCTGCAAAAGCAGTGTTAGGATTTTAAGTTTAAACTGTACCTTTATGTTTTCTAAACTTATTAAAAACATTTTGGTATAGTATGGAATGGATTTGCATCTCTTCCTTAGAGGTTTACTAAATATGGCTTACAATAATGCACTTTATGTAATGCTTCTCTAAAATAAAAATGATGTTTATGAACTAGAAAAGTATCCCATCCTCAAACATGCTGTAACTTTTTCAAGTAGCTAAGAATAGCTTTTGGCAGCTGCTGATCCTCTGAGGGGATCTAAATCACTTCAGGGATAATGTGAAGCCCTGTTTGCCGTAGCAGACGTTTCACCTGTCCTCTGCATGCGTTCTGGGGCTGGATGGTCAGTCAGCAATTGCTTTCTCTGCGCTTGAAGGCTTTGCTGTGTAATTATGTTAACGTGCCTGGTATTGTTGTCTTTCTCTAACTCTTCCCCATGTAGAAATTATGCCTGTGGGCTAAAGGATGGATGAGGAATTTCCAGACCGAATTTGCTTAGCGGCTGCTGTCAGCAGCAACAACTATGCATTTGTGCCTGGCTTTGACAACATTTTCAGGCAATAAAGAGGGCTCTAAGTTTCCCTTAAGGATTTCCAAACTTTTGGAAGCTTGTTCAAGCTATTGTACAGTACCTCTAATCAGGCTGCCATAAACTGAAAAATCCCAGGCATTTCTGTGCATGGGTGTAAATCAGCTGTGCAGTACAGCTGCAGTAAGACCAGCAGGGGAGGAAAGGCCATGTGCATTTATTTCTGTCCAGGAAATCCCAGACAAAGATGGTAGCCCAGCGTGCTCACACAGACTCTGTCTTCCAAAGTAGAAACCAATCCTCCTCAGGATCCCATTCGTCTCCTTGATCCAGGGTGCCCATTTTAGCATCCTAAGCCCCATGCTTTCCCACCTCTGATTTCTCCAGATTTGAACCCCAGCCCGTGCTCTGTTGCATGTGCCGATCTAACCTTGTGCTCTCTCCCTTCCAACTGCAGGTGCTGCTCTTTCCGAAGCAAAACACAATCCTGCGCTCCTCTTTCCCACTCCCATCTAATGCACACCTGCCCAGCACATGCCCGCTCTGCTCTCCTTCTGCACTGCTCCTACCTACCGATGTGCAAACAGGGCCCCTGCACTCCCCTGCGGCACAGCCCCATGCCTATAGCACTCAACACAGTCCCATGCCCTGTAGGACCGCCTACATCTCTTGGTGGCTACCTCCCACCTGCTGAGTCAAAAATGTGTATCCCAGGCGGGCTGGTTCAGCCTGGCCAGGCGGCTGCGTGCACCCACAGACATCGAGCACCTTCTCAGAGCAGGAAGTTTTGGTTGGCCAAAACGGGATGGGTAGTGCAGTGCAGGGCACCTCCAAAGAGCCCTCTTGAGCACCAGATTGATGAGATCTTAAAATCACATTGTGGTAAATTTGAGTGTTTGTCACTAGATGGAAAAGGACCACATTAAGCTAATGTTATTTCACCTGCTAAATTGTTTAAGTTGTGGAGAACTGTGTTTATTTCTCTTTTTCTTTGTAGAAAGTGGGGAAAGAACAGTGCATTTGCTTTATGTGCTATATTACCTTTTTTTTTTTTTTTATTCTTGCAGTATTCATTTGCCTGTCTTTTACAACAAATATTTGAAATAGGTATCACAAGACATCACTGTGTCACCATGTCTTGCTCACGGTGTAGTTCAGCACGAAGTGATCCATGTACCTACAAGGAAAATGACATTTTAGAAAAAAACATTGAAAATTGACATTTGAAATGTACCATGAAAGCCAGGTACCAGATGCTTGACTGGAATGAGATTAATTTTGGTGAGTGGGGAAAGCCTCAGCAGGTTGGTTTGTTGAGGCCTGTGTTCAAAGATTGCCTTGTCTGCCCTAACTGTGACAAGAAGCAAGCTTTCTTTCTTCGTCTTTAAAGAAAGCCAAAAAGATAAGAGCTCTCATGCTTTCTGCCAACAGGATAAAATTAAATTAAGCAAATAGTAGAATAATATTTTTACATGGTAAAATTGGTTTTGGTGCGTTCTGCAGTCTGCCACTTTCTCTGAGGAGCGGCAAGTAGTATTTTTTGCCTTTCCTTCCGTCACTGCCCAATATTTTCTTTCCCCATCCCCCAAATAACATTCATGCCTCTTTAAATTTTCCGGTCTATTAGCTTCAAATGAAGAGAAGACAGTGAATGAATTTCCTGAAGATAATCTTAGGATGGAGAAACACACCTTGATTGAAATCTTTTGAAAAATACTCTGTCCTCAGAGTGAAAAATCCATGAGAAAAGTTTTGTGTGAAGGCTGTAATATCAGTGACATTTCTAATATCATTTCTTAAATGAGAAATATATTTTTTCACTAGAGAAAATTATTCTCAAAAGTGTTCTAAAGCTCCAAGGGCCTCAGATCAAGTATTCACTCATTCAAGTCTGAAAACAGCCCTAAAATAGAGTTCAAACTCCATATTTAAATTTAAAAATGCTAAATTTGGTAACTTCTTTTTATAGAAGATACAAACCTCCACATTACCTACAGCTTAAGTTAAACCTTGCCCTTTTTACTGCAGTGAGAGCTGCCCTTACCTAACTGTGGTCTAACCATGTTAATATATTAAGTCAAATCTAAAAATATTGAAAAGAGAAGGTAGTTTGGCATGCCTTATGCTTTACGTGGCTTGTTATATTTATTAACTATATATATAGTTTCTAAATTAGTAGAAAAATGTGGAAAGCAAAGCTTAAGCAGACCTAAATTCCTTGGAGATGGGATTTCAAGGAGAAAAAGATACTCTTCAAATCTCTGTCCATAAAACAAATATTCATTAAACATGGAGAAGTGAGGTGTAGTTTACCCATATGTCTACTCTCTCAATTTTCCTTAGACTCTCTGAGCCTGGATTTTCCACGTTGGCACATAAGCTAGCAAAACTGATGTTCTTGTATGTTTAGGCTTGGTTTCTCCTTGCCTGGGAAGTGGAGGAGTTATTATTAGCTATTACTACAAAAATGAAATGTGATTTCAGGCTATATCAAATGTATGACTGCCTTCCTGCTGCATTGCATAAGGGACCGCAACATAGGCAGTACTCAGAACCTGCTACTGTGGAGGTTGCCAGATGTTTGTCATTTGCCAAATTTTAAACAATTACAAAATTTCTACCATATCTTCAGAGCACAGCTTCCTTCCCTGCCCCCTCGGCCAGCTTTCCCTCCCTCCCTCCTCCCCTTCCCTTGGCTTTGCTTGTAGCTGTGCACGCTCGCTGTTCCTGCAGATCAGGCACCAGTTTCTGCTGACTACGTACATTTATTTATGTTAAGGCATTTTGCAACATTAGGTCTACAAATGGAAGCCAGTGAAGGGTGTTTTTCTTAAAGAACTTAACTAAAGCTTTTGAGAGAGAGGGAGAAATAATTTGGACCTTGAATGTGAGTGAAATCTATGTGTAACAGTTTAATACAAAGTTCATAGTTCTTGGTAATGAGTTGACATACAACAGTTCAAATCCTGGTAATTTAAGTGTTCTTATGAGACATGAGTCAAGTTAGTTGTGCTTTTTTTCAGAAATTTGTAAAACAATTCCAGATCACTGTGGCTCTGGGTATACACCATGCAAAAGAAGTGGAAATCAAAAGAAATGAGTCACACTCTATGTAAGGTACATAGCCAACGACTTTAGGTTTTATATGCATTTAAATTTTTTCATGATCTAAGAATGAAATGTTTTAGGGTTTAATTAGAGCTAATATCCAGCAAAGAGGTTTCTAGTATGTAGTGTTACAGACCCACAAGGTGGTTGTATAGTACAAGAATTAATGACTGCTAATTTTGTTAGCAAATTCCCAATATTTTAGTAATAGAGTGAATGTTTAGATGCTATATCTAAATTCAAAAGCATCCAAACAGGTATTCAACCAGCCTCTTTTTATCTAAGCATCACTGTTTCTCAAATCAGGCATCCATCAAATGGCAAACTTACAATGGGATCTAGAGATGAGGATAGACTACAGTTCTCCAAACCAATGTTCAAGTATTTGAAATAAGAGAAGCTGTTTTATCTATCCACAGTCCTCCTTTTGTCCACCTGTTTGTTCATACTATTTGACCAGGAACTTGCTTTGTAACCTTTACCTTGCTGCTGTCCTTGTATTGTATGGATACACTTCCACACAGCTTCTGTGAAGATGAAGCAGGACTCGGAGAAAATAGTCTTTAACTTTGCCCTGAATCGTAGTGAAAGCAGCTGGCTTGCTCAGTGAAAGGAGTTAGATGACCTACGGAAAAGTTGATACACCAATCTTCAATTACAGTCTTAGATCTTCCTGTCCACACAAAGGATCAAAATAAGATTGTTCTGGCATCTTTTTTGTTTTTATAATCCTTATTTGTCACTGCTTTGTTTAGCAGAGTCCGTAGCTATTATTTGAGTATAGTTCTTGTAATTTAATAATCATTTATGATGACCAAAGACTGTTTTGTCTTGGGACAACAAATTAAACATTTCCTGAGAAAAATGGAAGAGTATGCACAAATTGCCACTTACTGTACTATATCAAACTTTCTAGGTGTGCAGTTGTTTATCAGTTATATTGTTCTGGTTTTGTCAGCCATGAATTGTAGAGATTTTCAGAAGCTTAGCTTTTGTTAAAGACCTGAAAGCACTTTGTGGGAAGTATTGGTAGCTCATTCCACTTTGTACTGGCTCGTTTAGACTATTTTCTTCCTATTTTAGCACCTTTGACTGTCAAATAAATTAGATCTCCTAAGGTATTGCATACTCTCAACTAAGGTGTTGTTTGGTTGGTTTTTTTTTATTGTGAGTTCTTGATTTAGGAGTTATATGTATCTTGTTTGGAAGATACTTCTATGTCTTCTAGCATCTATTTTGAAACAAGCTTTGAAGCACATATAAGGAATACGCCAGTGAGTTTTAGCTATATGTTTTCATAATAAAGATCTCCCAAAAGTTAGCTTTGAAACAAAAGTGAGCATTATCAACAGTATCTGAAAAATAACTACCTGACAACTTGCACTGCTACCAAAATCCTGAGATTTCAATGTAGGAAATGTGTTGGGTTCTAAGAGTTAGGTTTGCTTGCAGTTGATGCTGTGTCAGTGTCTTCCCTGTGACCAAGTACTGTACCTCGAGATCTCCTGAGAAACTCTTTCCTAGAGCTTGACTCTTCTTGACTGTGTGCTTGGGCAACACAAAATGCTCTTCTCAAAGATGCCTCTGAAATATTCTCGATATACTGAGATGGCAGTGGAAGCTACCCCTCGATATGGTGAATCTTCTTAACAGCTATTTTGCTGCAACTACCAATTGCCATGCAGTTGATCTTTTACTTCAAGAACATTGGTTATTCACTGAGAGCAGTGCTTCCTTAGGCAGAGAAACTCTAAAAATAAACAAACAAACAAAAAGAAAAACTGGTTTTAGTTTTCCTCTCAAATGTTGACTTTTGGCAGTTATGATACAAAAGCAGAAAACCAGAACAGGTAAAGGCAAGGTATTTTGGGATCCTAAATAGGTATGTTTTTCTGAAGCTATATTAAAATGCTGTGCTAATTACACACATTATTTGGGTTTTTTATGAGTGTTTATATGTTTTGCTTTTCTCTTGGAAGCTAACCAAAGAGCTTGAGCATTTAAGGATTTATAAAAAGTCCTTTCCAATTCATTTTTAATAATTACATTTGCTAGAGTGTAACTATTTTTTGAAAAATTAAAATGTACAGCTTATTAAAATAATCAACCGTGAACACTTGAGCAAACATTCAAAGAAATGTTAGACTGAATAAATTAATAATATTTAAGTATTCTACTTTGAGGGTTTTTTCACACTCTTAGTGTTGTGAAATTAGTAAGTGTGTAGTTTCTTAGTGACTACCTAAACAATACTTTTTTGTGTATTGCTTTTAATGTAAATTTTTCATTCTTTAACATTTGTAATGCACATTTGGAGCCTTACCACTGCAGATTCAGACTTCTGTGTTAGATCCCTTCACTTTTTAAGTGAGTCTTTGCTAGCCACGGCACAGATGCCCACAGGACTCGGTTTTAGCTCACAGACCACTGAGTTATTTGGTGATTGTGGCTTTAGAAGTGCAGTGCTATGTGTATATGGCAGAGTACCAATAGCTGTGCACAGATGAGAATTTCTTAATTTAACAGTTCCTCTAATTTCAGTGTATATAAAGGTTAAAATAACATGCACATTAGGATTATTATTAATCCAGAGACTGTAAACGTGGTCTCTTAGTAACCTGCCCGTAGTAGGGAAGAAGCTCAGAGTACAGCCACTTCAACAATACGCTGGTTGCCTGAGTTGAACTCCTGTTGACATTTAAATAGGGTGTCATGTTCCACAACAGATGAGAAACAATGCTTGGCAAGAAGACCATTTCAAGAAGTGTACAGGAAAATGGGTCTACTTTCTCTTTTCCCAGTGGTGGAAGAGCTATTTTGGTGCTGGAAACTGTTCCTGTGTGAAGCGTATGGGAAAGAAATAACAAAAGTACGTTGAACCTGGAGAAGGGAAAAAATGATTTCACAGAGGGTAGCGCAGAACAGCCTTAGGACCATCCTTTTACCTGGGGAAACTAGAGCCTGACCATATGGCAAAGAGCAGCTCTGGAGAAGAGTAGTAGCTAAATAAAATCTTAAAAAGAGTGAACTTTAGGAAAGAGCTCACTTGGAGGAACTAAGAACATTAAAAGTACTAGCTGGACTAACTGTTGCTTCTGCAGGAGCGCTGGTGGTATTCCACAGTCAAGTCATTGGCAATAGTAGAAATAGCAGGGGTTAATCATTAACTGGTTTGCCATTTGCCTGATTTTAGCACACTGCTGCCAGAGCAATGAAGTATATTATGAATAATAACAAAGCAAATATTTGTATTATCTTTCTTGCTAGCCCAGCTATATATATAACTATTCTATTACCTGCATGTGGGACACAACACTTTAAAACTATATAATTAGCTTATCACTTTAAGTAATAGCTTGAGATGCAAGCTGCTTCTTTACTTAGATTACCTTAGATACTCAGTTGAGAGACTTGATAATTTAAAACTTAATTTTCAAAATATACTATTTTCTCCTTGTTTTCTGAATAGATGAGTAGTAAGAAAGGTTGAAATCTTGGTCATGTTGTGGTCAGTAGAAGCTTTTCTTTGGTTTGAGGTATAGATTGTATTTATCTAAGCATAAGATAAACCTAAGCAAGCTAAGGGAAATATTGACTGGAGAGTCCATTTTCTAACTTTTCTTGACAGGAGTACTTACTCTCTTTGCTCTTCCAAACTCTTTCTGTGATGTAAAAGAGCAGGATCTTTAGAGTCAGAAAAAGCTTCCTGAGAGTGAGAGATAAGAGTAAGAATTCAGTCTTCAATGATTTAAGAATTTTTTTCACTGTAAGTTGTACCATGTAATAGCTCATTCCTTTATGTTTTAAACTTATACAGCTTCATGCCAAGGAGTGCGGGAAACTAACATTCAGAGGGTTAGTCCATACCATGGTAGGGCATCTGTTATAACAACAACAGTGTGTACTGGGTAAGGATGATTTTTTTTCAAGGAGTCAGTTTGAACTAGTCTCAGAAATAGGAGTATTCTAGTTGCATGAGTTCTGCTTAATACTGGGCTATTTTTAACAAGATTTGATAAACTTTGCCAGGAGCAGGTAGAGGAGAAATTGATGGGGCATCCAAGAGCAGGGCTGTAGGTAAGTCAATATATGCACTCTCAAAGTTACCGGGTTGTGAGAACATGCCTTCTAGTTGGCCTGTGGTAAGAGGGACTTTTTCATACTGATGCTTTTAAAAGCTGCCTGATTTGAGGTTATTTCCACTGTCAATGAATATTTTTTTAATACAACTGTAGCTTTGGGACACATTTTCTGCATATCCTCTGTACATATTGAGTGTTACTTAAAGTGTTGATGAGCATATTGATTTAATTTTCAATTCTTACCCTTCATTTTCTTAAGCGATTTCTAACATCTAAAGAAAAAGTTCTTTTGAAAATGTATTTTTCATACTTTCTCAGCCCTGAATAAGGGGTAATGTTAGGATAAAAAGGGGGAGATTATTCAAAACAAGTTCAGCAACTTGCAGTCCCCATGTTGTGAGGGTTTGCTTGGTTTGTTTTGAAAGCCAGTCCAATCAAATTAAAAGCAGACAAAACTAAATTTGGTTCAAAGTTGGCTCACCTCAGATTTCAGCAGGAGCTGTGAAAGCCAAGTTTAAATTGGGACAGGAAGGGAGGGAATGTGGTCAATAGCCTTAAAGTTGAGCATTTTAAATAGGAAATGTGTTTATGCCTCCAATAGCACTTGCTGTTCTGATTTGTTTAGAAAAGCTAAAACAATTCAGAACAGTGGAGTTGCTTGAGGCTTTTCTGGCTTGGATTGAGCTAAACTTTGTCAGAAATTTAAGCTCATCTGCAAGCTTTGATTCATCCAGTTAAGTGGTGTAAGTGATTCCAATCTTGACTTAAAGCACCATCTTGCCATTACCTTCTTCACATTTTCCTTGTTTTGCAATATTGAGCAAAGCATTAATATTTTCCAGTCTTAAGAATACATTGTATAACTTATTCCATATGCTTTCCTAAGGGAAGTTCTGATTTTATCATAAATATTAAAATACTGTTTCAAGGCAAAATTAATGAGTATAATACGGGAACACAAAAAGTAAGAGTCACAAGAGTTTTTTTGGAGGGAAATATATTGATATTGCTAACTGCTGAAATGTGGCAGGGTTAGTTTGGCTTGGTTTTGATAGGAGAAATAGAAGAAGTCCTTACTCAGATTAAAACTAAGGAGAATATAATTGCTAGATGAAGATTTTTGTCTGGGATGAACACCCTCCCCAAAATCTGCATGAAATTTTCTATAGGCAGGGTCTTTGCATTATTTATTATATTTCTTTTCACTCTTTAGCTTAACCTGCTTCTCCTTCCCTCATTCTTATCCCCCCCCGGCCCACACTCCAAAATGCTTTTGAACAGGGCAGTTCTCACAGCAGCCTGTTGAAGCATTGAATCGCTAGTGACTTAAAGCATCATCTTTGTTGATTCGCTAATGCTCCTAGCTGGATAGTTCAATGATTTATATAATACACTGTATTTATATATGTACAATTTATATAATTTGTGCAATACATTGTAGTTATGTAATTCATGCAAATAGCAGGGACAGGAATTCTATTCAAATTACTGTATTAGAAATTCAGAGGCTGCTGATGTGGAAGAAAATAATCACATCCTTTTCTCAAATAGCAAAATTCTAAATCTGCAACAAACAAATTTGGCAGAAAGAATACATGCATATGCAGTTGGAATCAATACAGTCCTTAATGTAGTTCATACCAAGTTGTCATTCATACATTTACTACATGTGATACTCGCAATCCAAATCGTGGGACCTTGCTAAGATCTAAAATCAGATCTTGCATCTTTGGGGTCAGTTTGCAAATTACTGGTTAGAATGTTTTAGATACCTTTAACATAATTGTAGACAAATCTCACGACTCGGCACCTCTTTCAAATCTGGCAGCTGTAATGAGAAGATGTGCTATGTGTTAGGAGGCTGCGGGGCATAGCCCAGAATTTGCAGTCCAGATGTGGCACATTCAGATGATTTGTGATGATAGTTCATGGTCTTCCAGAATGGTGAGTTTTATAAAATTCAGTGACAAACATGTGAGAGACACATGCCATCTTTGCTCTGTCACTAAGAAGTGCTAGCAGCAGTCCGGACATCTTTGTGGGAATACTGCAGCCGCCCTCCAGCTCTACTGAATGGTGCGGGGAACAACTGGAGTAAGTTGGCAGAGCTGGAGCTGTAATGTGATGCAGAAGATCATGCATATGTTATGAAAAAGATGTGATTTCATAAATCTCTGTCAGCAGTGAAGGGGAGGTGATCATGGTTTGTAGGCTTAATGAGACGTTAGTGAAAAGTGTATTGTTAGTGGTATAAGAGTGAAGAAACTGTGAAATTTGGCAGGTTATTTCATTCTACAGGGAAGAACACAGTATATATTTGACAGCATTTAGATTTGTAGTCCCTGGGTAGCAGGACTGTAGAGCCAGGATTTTCTTTAGGTTTGCCCTACATCATGAAACTCAGGTTGGTCAGGAAAGAGGTTAAAACTACATAAGGGGTCAAGGCTTTTCTAAAGAATAGCCAAATCCCTTATACTCCCTCTCCCCACCACAGCCACCAGCCCTGCTCCCTTTCCTGGTTTTACCAGTAACGAAGAGTGTGACACTCACATTTGGGGAGCAGGGAGATGGTCTTAAAGAAACTTAAAGGAAAGGGTTACGCCGATCTTGCATTCAAGGGAACGGAATGTGGAGCTGACAAGCATTCCTCCCACTAATTTCCCTCTTCTGTCAAATACCTGTATTATTTTCTTTGTCATCTGGATTCTCTGCATCTGGATCAGGATCTTCTCTCTTCTCCTTTCCTCCCGCCAGCTGTGCTAAATTTTACTGCTGCTGAGCATTGCCCTTTTTATTCTCATCATCTTTCACTATAGCTTCAATCCCTTTTTCTTATTAGCTCTTTTCTTCATTCTTTAATTTTCTCATCCCCGCAAGCACGCGTTCATGTATGCAGTTTGTTTTCTTTTGAAAAGTAGTTTGATTCTGCAGAATTTTGTTAAACTCTGCTAACATTTCTTCAAAATAAAAAAAGTCTACAAATGCCAATTGTAGCATTTTTCTTACTGTTTTTCAAATCTCTGCCAGTCATTTTATGCAAACTGATACTAATTGAGCACAGTTCGAATTCAGTGCATAGCCTGTCTCTTCCACCCGCTCTGCTCAAGCGAAAACTGATAAGCTAGAAATTCATTTGTATATTTAGTTTTTGCAGATGCACTGTCTCGTGAGTATAAAGCTTGTGCCTGGGCTAACATTTGGACTCCAAATCTTGTTTTCTTTTAGATTTTTGACTGTACAGTGAGTGCCATACTCCAAATATGGGGGAAAGTGTTGAGACAGAGAACATTTTTGCAGTCTGAGCCATGGTTTGATCTGTCACCTTCATCCTGCAGGAAAAGAATCACAACGTTTAGAAGAGTTAAATTTCAGAGGGGAAAGAAAAAGTTAGCTGTATCTCAGAATTATATATATGCATTTAATTAGAGATGCTCAAGTCAGGAGCATTAATGCTGCCAGATTCCTCTCCCTCCCCCCACCCTCGTCCCCAGTGAATGTACCAAACTTTGGGGCAATCCAAAAAAGCCCATATACTTTGTTTTGTTTTCTGAACTATCGGAAAAGTACCCTTTTACATAGAAGGGTACTGCTTACATATGACAGTAGAAATTTGACTTTGTGGAGATACCAAGGAGGCGGGGGGTTGGCAGCTGTTGAGTGTGTAAAGACATTCTTAGTTCTAAGCTAGGACAATCTCCGAAGTTTCTCTTTGTGTAATAGAGTTAGTGATGATTTTGTTCTTTCTGGTCAAGCAATCCACCTAAAAAACTTACAGTTCATTAAAAGCTGTCATAAACACAGGTAGAGCCAAGAATGGCTTGCCTGGGTGAGCTAGTCTGCTCCTCTGGAGGAGGTAAGCACTCATCGTTGCAGCACAGTTTCTGCAAAGGGAAATAGCGTCTCACTCATCTTCTATGAGTGAGAATTCAACAAATTCTTTGAATGTGTTTGGAGGGTAGTGGAGCAAAGATAATCAGCAGGCAATTTCTTCTCATTTAAAAGGCCTTTTGCAAGTTTTATCGGGCAGGGGGCTCAACTAAGGAACTGAAACAGTCAAGGGGAGAGTGGCAGAGTATTCTCACGATACTAATGTTTTGTCTGTTTCTCTGTTTTAACAATGGATTTACAAGAAGGTTTTATGTCTTTACATATCTGTCAGTAGGCAAAGGAGATATTTTGGCTATTCAAATCAAGAAGAGGCTGAGGAACTTGGAAAGGGACCAAGCTAGGGGAATGAGCTGGAAGATTTCTGCATTTATGTCATCAGAGAGCCTATAATTTTGGCACAGTTACAGAAAACAGGGATTTCTTTTTTGCTTTTGAGACATGTAGTGGTATACTTGCCCCCCCCCCCCGCCAAGGTACCAATTTTTTTTGTTGTTTTTTTTTTTAATTTCCAAAAGCAGTTCAAATACCTGTAATCACATTTTAAGCTGTCCTCACAAGAACTGCAGTTGTTTTTTACAGTTGTTCATGCATTTGCTTTGGGCAGATCTCAGACTTGTTTGTCTATGCTGATCTTCATTTGAACGATTTTAACTTTGGTATGTGTGGCAAATAGCATTTCAGCTACTCCCTCACAACAGTTTTCACGCTGCTACTTCTCCCTGTTCAGCACCTCACTTGTCTTCCTCAGGTCTGCATGAGCTTCTTCATATTCTGCCTTAAGTCAGGTCTGGCCCATTAATTCTTTCCTCTTCTGCAATCTCATGCTTTTTAATGTCCTGTTGTTTGGGAGGCAGTCACCTGGAGCAGTAGATCCCAGCCCATTTTGTAGCTGAACATTGCTTGAAAAAATTACCGTGTTTGTTCACTTGGAGCATTTGAGCTTTTTTAATCACAGAACTACTTTGCAGAATGAAAGAGGAGCTGACTAAATTAAAAGCAAATAGATGAACCGTATTTATCTTCTTAAAGCGAAGTCTGTACCTACCTCTCACCCCCTCATTTGCCAAATCACTGGCATTATTGGAGACTCAGGTGATACTGGAGCTAAAGGATGAACCCTAAGATGTGCAGCATGTCGGTAGGAACGTTTTGGTGACAGATATACTGGGCAGGAAAAGGATCTGTGAGAGGTCGATGGGTTGATGCTGGGGTCGGAGGACTTCTGTGGAAAGCAGAAGAAACTGGAAATGGAGAAAGAGTAGCAGGGGGGTGGTAGGAAGTACCCTCCTGAGGGTATATGTATGTATGTGGCTGCAGTGGTGACTCAGTAAGGATAATGGGGACACTTAACCAGTTCTGTTGTGCTATAGTGAATGTACAGTTAGGTAGTGAACTACTGTTTTCCACGAGTTCAAACATATTCAGATTTAGTGGGTGAGGTCTGTATTCATAGAAGTCATTGTATTAAGGTTAAATACCTCGGCTTATTCACACCAGAACTTCAGCCGCCATCACTTTTTTTATCTAGATGACCGTACTAAACTAGGACTAACTAAATGTTCAGCATCAAGTGCTGCAAAGTCTTGTAGTTTCTGAAGTAGACTGTTGAGTCCTTCCTCACAGTGTGAACTCCTGCCTGCACCGTGAAAGCCTGCTTGGTTGAAAATAGCTTGAATGTGTAAATACAGCTCCGAGATGATCAGTTACAATCCTCACACTGTACAGTGTTGCATTCTTCAACTTCATAGCACATTTGCCATCTACCTTGCACTAAACCTGGTGGCTAAATCCCCAAAACGAATTGATTGTTTATTTTTTCCCTTTTCATTTGGGCAGAGAGCTTAGGGAGCAACTGTTGTGGAAACCAGTCTTTTTTTGCATTTGAGAACCCACAATGGACAGCACTAATTGCTTATTGGTACCTTAGAGCAATGATTTGCTGCTCTCCAGTACTTTGAATGGTATTTAGCTTTACTATTATAACTGAAGAAGGTGCTTTCAAACAGGGGAAAATTAAACAAGGAAACAAAAATGCTGCATGCAACTTGAGATCTCAGGTTTTTTTTATCGCGATCTACAGCTTGAAGCCCCTTTCACGTGTTCTGCAGAAACCACAGTGCTGTGAATGGTGATGCCCATCTTCCAGCTGGAGCAGGCCACATGTCCTCAAGTGCCTGTGGAAGTCTCATGCATTACAATCCTTTCCCGTCAAACAACCAGGCAGGTGTCTTCAGTGGTCAAAATGCAGACTCCTGCATCTCATGCTGGATATGCTTTTGGTCCTGTGAAGGAATAACGGCTTACTGTCCTGTAACCAAAGCGTGCCAAACATATGGCAGGGGAACATCTGGTTTTGGACCCATAATGCATGTGGCAGTGGAGGTGCCATGGAGGAAGAAGGGAGAGGACTGCTCGGAGGGGGTGACTGGAACAGGTCCTCCCTGGTCCACTCCTTGCTCCCGCATAGGGGAAGAGAGGGAAAAGGAGAGCTTCGAGGCCGATGCCTTCTGATGTCTTGAGCCTGGCTTTTAGAGGAGACACCCCTTTGCTGTGCTTTGCCTGTGATTCAGCAACCATACTTGTATTAATGACTATGGCTTCACTGAAGCCTTTATTTTTAAGATGGCACTAGAGGTGCCTGATGTTATCCTAGTCTGAAGGCCCCTGTTAATTTTTATCAGAAGTAGTGCTTTGAAAGATTGATTGATACATTCTGTTTTATGGACCTGTAGCATAATTGTTGATACCATTTTGTCAGCAGCTTACTGTGCATTTATTTGGGGTTTTTTGTCGTCTTCTTGCTGCTGTTCTGGGGCTTGAAACTGTAAAGAATGACACAGCTAGTGATCTGCAATAAAATTCAGGTCTTTCTTTCCTTCTTTAGAGAAATGAATTATAAATGTCCTTGTTGCCAAGCACTTGATAACTATATAAGTGGGAGAACCTCTCAGTGATATACCTTAATAGCAGAATTAATGATGTTTGAACTTAAGTCTGTTTGTTGAGACTTCATTAGCTTTTTCAGCTGAGAAAGCAAGTGGGGGAAAATGCACTCCTAACGCAAGTTGTGCACTGGGGCACACCAGGAGACAAGGAGCCAGCTAAGTCCCCTGGAGCACTTTTTTCTCACTGTTCAGCTGCTTTTGTTTCTTTCATGAGTTACATATATTGTGGGTTCCTTTCACCTTTTAGTTTATGTCTGGGCTGGATATTTTTGTTGTTTTAAAGTCTGCATGTGTGTGTTTATGTGCCCAAAAAGTGTTTGTGTGCGTCTGTATATACCTACACCATTTTTTTTTTTTCAGGTTTCTGTAATGTGTTGTCATGACTGAAGATCAAACACATGAGCTGTTTTTACACAGCAATGAGTCCTTAGACAATCCTGTTTAGGGTTTGGTTTTGTTTTGATTTTGACTTCAAACTGTCTTCTTCCTGAACACTGAAATGTGACAGACTTGGAAGCGTGCTAACCATTCCACTCTGTTGATGAAGGGTAGTCCCTATATTAAACTTAGTCATCTCCTGCAACAAACTTTTTCAGTTTTTTAGGACAGGAGGATCTTATTATAATCATAAGGGTGGAATCCGGCACTGTAATACACAGTACTGGATTTTATTTGCAGAAGAGCCCCCTTTGAATGAGAGTAAATTCCTAGTGCTAAGAGCCAAAAATCATGTTTTACTGTTTATTTTTTACTATTTGGCATGTCCTCAGACAACTTGTTTGTTGTGCTGGATCATCACGGGGTCTGTTAGATCATCTAATTGAAAAAAAGGGAGTTTGTTGTCCTGGAATGTCTCCAGAAGTAGTTTGTTCCACAGCCAAGTCCCTCCTATGCTCTAAGTCTGAGGGCACCTCCATAAGTCACATTTATTATGTTTAATTTATTTCCCTGTTACGCACTTGGAATGTAAAAATTTTTAATTAAATATGTGGCATAAAGTGTGTTTTAAAAGTAACAATGTAAATATATCTCTAAGGTTAGTCACCTGGCCTTCAGCCTTAGGTTGAAGGTTACTCATTCTGTACTCTCAACAGAAATGAACTGATTATTATTGCTTATGATAATTACATCTACTTCTAAGATATAGATAAGGTACTGAAAGATAGGGAAAGTTTTTTAAATGAATATATATTTCTGTTTGTGAAAAAAAATAATCATCATGCTTCGCGTTTCATGTTTTCACATCTGATTTTTCAGGAACAGTAGTCGTTGAGGAGATATCTGACAACATGCTCTGTCTAATAACGTCAGGTTTGCACAGTATACTTTTGTTTCTGTTCAGTATGTCCCAAGTTCTTTCTACAGCAGCTTTAATCAAGTTTTTCTTGAAAAGTATATTTGGGGGTAGGGTGCATCTGTTTTTTCTTTTATTCAAGTTCATTCAGAACCTAATCTGCCTCTTAAAAGGTGCACTGAGAAACGGAGTTGCTCTTTAGGATTTTATATACTGATCTATGAACATAATTTTTTCAAAAAACAGAAGTCTTACTGCCTCTTTTGACTGAGAGAGATTTTTATGCCCCATAAATCAGGAAGGAGAGTTTCAAAGGGCTAGTTCCTATCTTTAGGTAATTACATATTCAGTGCAATCTTCTGAAACATGTATCATCTGTGTCAAAAAGGAAACCAGACTGCTGCTGACAGCTCTTATCTCATGAGCATGAAAATTGGGAGGGAGGGGGTTTTAAAGTTTATATTGTTCTTTTATGATGGTTATGAGATCTCATACAACTATGTGAAATCATCTATATGATTTCCTGCAAAACTGATGCTGCTGGCATTGATTGTCACAGTGGATGGCAGGTGTTGAAGAGTCCCCAGGTAAGAAAGTAAAAAGTGTGGAAGAAAAAGCAGAGACTTTTTCAAAAAAAAGGAAAGAAATTTATCAAAGTAGTAGTCTATAAGAATTAGAGAATGCAATCTTTCATAAAATGATAGGTTAGTCCTGACAATTAGACTTGGAAAGCAAGTAAAGGAGATCAGGGTGCAGAAAGAAAAGGGAGGTGGTATTGCTTAATGCACTTACTTCCTATTCTAAAGATAGCTATCTAGATAAAAATGTCAGTGATATTACGGAGTAATTGTAGACCAGGATGTGTTCAGTTTGCTCCAGCTGCTTGACCTTGCCTAGCTGTTGACTGAAATGAAACAAGCCATGTTGTGATCAGCACTTTCTCCGGGCTGCTGTGGAAAGTTATATGAATGCCCATCGGTGTCTCTATAGGTTTTCTGGACGATTGTACTGAACCCTGTTTGCTGCAGGTTTTTCAAGCTCAAAGCAAAACTGTGCTGTGTGCCCAGCTCTGCTGTGCCTCTCAGAACATGTCGATACTCACAAGGGAGTAATTCATATTTGGGCCGTCCGGCCTGACAAGAGCTAATGATCAAAACTGGGAGTGCAGCCGCTGTTCCAGCAAGCAGCCCAGTGAGGGAACAGCTTCTCCGTGCAGGTCATCTAATCACTGGGCTGTCGTTTTACAGCATAACCAGTCTCGCTAAACTTATGCTGACTTTGAGTAGCTTGAATATAGGTTTTCTGGCATTTTTATGTGGAAAACACTGATCCTTCTCTTTGTACCACCCTCTTTCCCCCAAAAAGGCAATATCAAAGAGTGAGGTCCATCTTGCACATTGAAACTGCATGACAAAACCCACAGTAATTGCAGGTAGATTCCAATAACTCAAACATATTAACAGATTCTGTGAACTTAACATCTTAGTTTCATGTTTGATAGTGTTTCCTTGCATGTTATCATAGGTCTGAGTACTCTTTAAAGGTATATCTGTCGTCTTGCTTGCAGGACTTTTGAGGACGTGTATGTCTGCTCTCTAAGTGGGTCAGCATGCAGACAACTTTTTTAATACATCAAGTTATGGAAGTTGGGGTCATCAGTGAAGAAGACCTCAAAAAGTAGCTGGAAAAATAAAAAGTAACAAAAATGCAAAACAAAATGGGGTAGAGCTGCATAATGACAGCTTGGCTCTTGGCATAAGAAAATGTGTTTGGTCATGGAGAAAGGAAAATACACATGCCCAAAAACTGAAAGTGGAAAATATGCCATGCACAGTCAGTTAAGAAACCTGTGCTGGAAAAAGAAATCATAGAATCATAGAACTGTTAAGGTTGGAAAAGACCCTTAAGATCATGAAGTCCAACCGTTAACCTACCACCGCCAAGTCTGCCACTAAACCATGTCCTCAAGCACCACATCTACCCATCTTTTAAATCCCTCCAGGGATGGGGACTCAACCACTTCCCTGGGCAGCCTGTTCCAGTGCCTGACTACCCTTTCGGTGAAGAAGTTTTTCCTAATATCCAACCTAAACCTCCCCTGGCACAGCTTGAGGCCATTTCCTCTTGTCCTGTCACTTGTTACTGGGGAGAAGAGACTGACCCCCACCTCACTACAACCTCCTTTCAGGTAGTTGTAGAGAGCAATAAGGTCTCCCCTCAGCCTCCTCTTCTCCAAACTAAACAACCCCGGCTCCCTTAGCTGCTCCTCGTAAGACTTATTCTTTAGACCCTTCACCAACCTAGTTGCCCTTCTTTGGACACGCGATTGTATTATTGTATTGAGTGATTATTCAGAGAATTAAAATTTTGTTTCCATCAAGACAAATGTGAATTTATGTGGAATTCGTATAGGAGAGAAACACATAGGTCAAGTCTCTGGCTTGAGTTGGTGGCAGAGATCAGAAGAGACACTGTGGACTCTGACTGAATTGACAAATATTGCCAGTGGATCATCCAAAACAATTGTGGGGTTCCACAGGATTCTCATACACATAACAAATTTATCTGCCCTGATACTGGATCAGTCTGAAAACTGAAGGCCTTGTGGTGTTTGTCAATATGTTTTGTTGATTAATTTTAGCATGTGACTTCTGGATTTCAAACACAATGCCACCTATAAGAAGTTGCTCAAAAGTGACTAGAATTTAGGTTTTGGTTTTTACAAAGTTCTGTGAAACTCCTGAATATATTTTTAGAAAGAATACTGCAAAAAACTTTATCTGAAAATGTCCTGCTGTAGGTGTGAAGTACTCGCAGGCATATGAATGTCCCATCCATTGACTGCTGTTTCCTGATTTGTTCTGACCAACTAATTACCATCTTTTTAATGGCCCCATCCAAGTGAAACTTGACTGAAAATACTCAGCAGTTACTGAGCAAATACAATGATCATCTACAAATGTTTTAATTGTTTATTTTCCAGCATTTCAGATACTCAGGTGAGTGCCTTTCAGGTACTTTGATAATGTCCATTGAAACTTAATTTCAGCACTCTACAATGATCTTTTTAAAGTTTCAAGCTGATGTTTATATAAAATGGTTTAGCTCGGGCATGTGTGTTATCTTGTTCGCTTTATAGAAATACGTACAGATTTTTAATATCCTCTGTCTTGCATTTTGATGAAAGACTCAGTCATTTAGAGAAAAAATGTCTTAACTATGAACAAGCAAACTTCATAGGCCTTGGATCCTAAGGCAGTTTCTGGTACATTCATCAGACTTCACAAAAACTCAACCAGTGAAGGTAAATACTCTGTCAGCATTAAGAGTGGTGGCGAGTCCGTGATAAAGTTGATGGATTGGTTATCACTCTTACTTCAAATGAAGTCTCCTGAATATTGCTGGGCTCCCAGAAGAGATGGAAACCAGTAGCAGGCTGCTGCCATCGTCAAAACACTTTTTATGCTCTACAGCGGATCCCTGAGTTGCCCTGGATGAATCGTCCTTCTGCACCACCACTGCCTAGAGCAGTAACAACAGGGTTAATCTCCAAGTTTTCCTTCCAGATTAGTCTGAAGAACTGTGTTCAGTTTAGCTTTCTGGTGAAGTACCTTTTAAAGGCTCAGTTTTCATCTGATCTTTTAATTTCTTCATTTGACTCACAAAGTAATTATTTCTGAACTCACATACAATATATGCCACAAATGTGGTGGAGAAACATTCACTCGTGCATGGGACAGGCGCATGGACAGAGGAGAGGATTATTATCAGTGGGGTTTTTGTTTGGCAGAGAGAGAGGAGCTGAAGGCGTTGACAGAAAGAAAGAATAATCATAAAAGTGTAGGAAACTGAGCCGTAAGAGGTAAATTCATACCAAAAGACAGAAAATTCTTGTGTGTATGTGTGTTGTCAGTAACAAACCAACAACATATCTGTTACCTTAGATTTTTGCTTACGTAATTCTACTTGGAGAAGGGGGAAGTTGTTATCTGCTGCTTGCTTTTAATTTTTATTTTAAGGGAAATTCAGGCATACCTGAGTGTGTTGATAGGTCAATGCTAATTTTCATATGTATTGGCATCAGTGCACAGAAGGCATGTTATTCAGATTGTACTAGCTTGTAGTTGCGGTAGAATCTGGGAGGGGGAATTATGTCGGGCTCTAAAAGGTCAAGATGCCAGCTTTTGAAAAAAATAATGTATTGTCATGATGCCTATAGTGAAGAGAGACAGGGTGGTTTACGGTTTAAGTGTTTGTCTCCCAGTGGCTCCCTACACCTTTGTGAAGCATCACTGAAGCTGGGGTTGTTTTATGAGATCTGGGGATATGAGCTGCTTGCCCATGTGGCATTTCTCATTGCCTGAGGTCATTAGATGGCTTATTGACCAAGTTGAACAGCATCGTATTGAAATAACTGTTCCTTTTTAGGTGAAGAAAAGCATTAAAATGTATTAATATTATTTTCTTATGAAAAAGTGGGTTCGTTAATACCACTAAATATGATTGATCATGAGCAGAGGTGCTAAATTGCATGCAAAAGCTCTTCTCATGGTGAAACTTGCTGGTTACCAGCTCTGCACCTTTACTTTTCAAGTTATTAACACATCACTGAGAATACACTAATTTTGGCTTGCTGCCATGCAATGCAGTTGCTCAGCTGTATTTCCTGCTAGTAACCTTTATTTTCATTTCACAGTGATTTCTGATCGCTGATTATTAGATCTCTAGATGAACTCACCTTGAATCCGTTTATAGTCTGTGAAGAGAAATAGGCATTTCAAGGGAGGAATTTATTAGATAATACTATAATAATTTTCATAATTCTTAGATTTTAAACATCTGTGTTAGAATGAGATACATTGCACCCCACGTTTAATTTATTATATTAGCTTGACATCTGGTAAGAAGCTCGGCTGTAGAAGTCAGCATTTAGCCAGATGAATTGCATTGGAAGATTCAATCCTTTTCACTGCAGTTGGTTAAAATTGTTATTGATAATAGAGTTTTGCATAATGCGTACAGTGTTAACCGTTAGTGGACATAACATTGTGTCTGTACTGTGCACAATTATAGCAGATTTTCTGTGTGGCCCACATCAGCGGTTTCTCTTATTGTCATTGATATTAACCCCCAAAATGTTCAAGTGAGCAGATTCCAAGAATAAGCATAATATTAAATCTGGTGTCCAGGTTTTCATGCGCCAAAATAAAACGAAAATTAAATTAAAAAATCCAGCGTGACACACATTTAGAATAGAGCAAGCTGTAAAAAAAATTACATTATTTTGGTATTATGTATAGATAATATAGCATGGATTTGCATAGCTTGTAATATTGGTCAGTGTAAAGAATGACTTTTTAAGTTGTCATCATGATTTTGATAACAGACAATTAGAATAGTTGTCTTCTAAGGTTGTTCTAAATCTTACAACAATTCTAAGATTTAGTTCTTAAAATCTGATAGTATAAATCAAAACCCAAAAATAAAGTCCCTTACTTAATAGAGATGTGAGTATCTGTATTTGTATGTCTGTCAATATTTTGAATTTTTGAAGTGCAACCTATCCGAAAAAGGCACAGAAAAGGATTACTATGCATTCAAGAAATTCATGGTAACAACATTCTGTACATGTAATTCCAACATTATGTAATGTAAGTTGTATACTAACACTAATTCAGATTTCCATAGGCAATTGAAATTACTAACAGTCCACAGGAAGGGAAACACAGTATTTGGCACTATTGGAAGTATTTTGTCACAGCATCGGTTTTTTGTGTTAATCTTTGGCCTTGTGCTCCATATGGTTTACAGAAGACAGCCATCAGCTCATGCTATAAATCACATAAAACTTTAGAGACAACATATGAAAGTAACCAAGTTAAACTTGAAAATTTAGGCACTTGACTGAGTGACATCTTTTTCTCCTTTCTACTTACCTTCTTGCAGGGCGTACAGAGAAATAATCTGGCCATTCAGAGAGCTGTAAATAACAGAGAAGGTGACTTGGGCTGGGGAAGCGGTATGGTAAAGGCATGAAGGGAGCCTGAGGAGATTCACAGATTAGCAGGGAGGCTATTGTTTGCTGACACAATAGAAGGAACAGGCTCCAAAAGGTGTGTGGACGCCTGCCATCTTCTGTCTCCTTTCCCTCTGCCAGACAGGACTTCCACAGGAGAAAGAGCAGCTCGCCATGATGAGGTGGAAGCACGAGGAAAGGGACCTGTCCATCCCTGGCTCTCCTTTCTTCCCTCAGGCGGTTGTGATGCTCCTTGAGCTGGACCGGTCCTGGGTATTGCTGTTGTTTTCTGAAGTCATGCTCTTACAGAGCCAGGCCCTTCTGGCGACTCAAAACTCTGATTTTTTTTTTTTTTCCCTGTCTTTTTACAGGACATATCAAGATGGAATTATTACATTAGGCAAAACAGTTGGGATAGTATTATATTAAATATTTTTCTCTAGTCAAGGGAAAGCTCTTCTGTACTTCTCTGGAAAGCAATGGTATGCCTTTGATTTCTGTCAGGTAAAACCAGTGGCCCTGACCTGTGGTTCTGGATAAAACGTTGCCCCCAACAGCCCTTGCAGTGTGCTTGCTGTGGTAGAAAGCTGCAGCCCTTATGGCCCAGAATGACAAGGCAAACCACAGCGTGCTACATGCTTCGCCTGGTCATTGCCAGCAACCACAGGGATCCCTGGTCTGATCAGTCCCGTTCCTCCTAGTCTCCTTCTCTGATACCAGCTGTCATTTCTTATCTTCATCACTTTTCTCTGTACCTCTGCCAGCTTGTGATCATTTCTCTTGAATGGAGGTGACTTAACGTTGATCAGGTTTTCCATTAATTCCTATGAGTATAATGTTAATACCTTTCTCTCTATGAGGAATGCCTTATTTGATATGTATTGGGCCTCCACTGGGGGTGGGGTGGGTGTTTTCCTTTTGTTTTGCTTTGTTGTGTTTTCATGGTGTGGCACTCTGACAGGCTATGGTCATTCTGAGGTGAAATATATCCAGAAATTAACCTTCCAAAGAGGACTCTATGATGATATACACATGCAGAGGAACTGCATTTGAGATACACAAGCAACTCAAATTTGGACATTTGCTATCTTTTTCATCATCTGCTTTTTCAGCCTCAATAAAATTCTTTTAAAATGAATGACAGAATAAACTTCTGTCATGTATTATGTGCCTATTACAGATGTAATTCTTGAATCTTTCTGAATGTACAGCTGTCCATTCCCAAACACACAGTAAATTGTTGTATGGACCACAAGCATTTGAATGGTACAGACAAGTTTTAACCTAGCTTAATGTAAGTCATTTACATGTTCAGACAGAGCATCCTTGTGTGTATTCTTCCAAGCTCTCCTCTTTGTATACAGAGTGTTATGCTGGTTTGTATTTCTGGTAAAAATTTTGCAGGGCTAACCTATTAGTAGCTGGTTTTCCCTACATAAGCAGGCAGCATCCTAAGCTGTCTAAAGGTTAAGAAGAGATCTGTCAACGAAAATTTACGGTGGTTATTTTTATTTAAATCAAGTGTTCTCAATTAGTGTCCGTGTAAAAGAACTATGTGAAAGAATACAATAGTCATAATGTATCTAATGATCCTTTAGTGGCAGATTATGATCATATCTTTATTAGCGGTGGTAATTGCGGTGACAGTGTTGCTGACAGGTTAAGCCATTTCTTACGACAATAGCTTTTGTGCTGTTGCATCAGGATCAGAAATGCAGTTCCTGAAGATTTGCATATTATGAAGAATAGGCTGCAAAGACATGGAAGCACAATCTTGTCATTGTGTTTAGCGATGTGGGTGGCAGATTGCTCTAGCTGATTCTGAGCAGGAAGAGCTTGCATATGAGTAGGTTTAAAGGCCTTTAAATGTTTCAAGATTGGTAGGCAAATTGATTGGCTAGGTGAGTGGTGCTGTAAGTTGTTAAATACTCCAAGCAGCTAGAAGCTTTTTAAAACCCTCTCTGTTTTAAAATGTATAGCGCAGTGTCTGAACAGCTGCATGAGCTGAGATTGCTGGGCTACACTACTTTTGCATTTGTGCTATTGCTAACCTCAGACACTGCTGGGATAGTTCTGCACAGCATTGCACTACATCATTTGGACATCAGTTAAGATTTAAAGTTTCAAGGAGGTTGCAAGGCACTAAGTTAGAATGGTTCTCCAAAAAAAAAAAAAAAAACCCAAACAAAAAAAACCAAAACACAACAGCAAAAAAAACCCCATATGTACCTGTAACTATGCAGATTGGTATGGAAACATGACACCACTGTTGATCTAGCTGAAACTGTAAAACCGGAGAAAATATTGCCATATTTTAGGAAGTTTTCTCACATTATGCATTTTTATTTTAAAAACAAACTTTTTCTTTCCCAAAGTGTGTGAGAAAATACAGATTCCTCAGTAACTTATGTATTATTTTTAAGTGACTTGTTCCAAAATGTCTGCAAGTTCTCTGGACTTTTCAACCTTTCCCCCTTCTCCTTCATGCACACACCAATGTTTTTATCACCTTTCATCCCAAGTTAAATGATCCTGTGAGATTTCATCCATACTCTTGATCCTTAGGATAAATTAAACAAATATTTGCTCCAAAGAATCTAACCCATGTTACACAAACAGCCCAGTGCGTACTGGAAAAAAACTTTTGCTTTCTAGTAAAAATAGGATCAGTAAAATCATACGGGTTTGAATTTCATTAACTCACTCTATAAAGGTTCCATCAGAATACCGTTGGAATTTTAAGACTAGCCAGGAATAGAATGAATTAATAAGAGAATAGAAGAAAAAGAGAATAGAGTAAGTAGACTTATTTCCCAGGACGTGGTCACACTATGTTTACAATGTTTTTCCCCTCTCCCACATAGGTATGCAGATGGAATAGTCATCTACATAAGTAATCTGTCTGCTTAGTCTTCATATCTACTATTTTATCTGTCCAGAGAAATAAATAAATTCATGTCATGAAAGCATAGAAGTTTAATTGCGACATAAGCCTGGTTTTGGAAAGGACCACTTGGGTCAATAAGTCATGTCTCTTCAATTATGAGCAAACATGATAGCTATGTAATCCAAAAGATCATCTGCTTTGCACACATATACCACAAAAATACCTATAGGAAACTTAAGATCTATACCACAAAAAGCCAAGCTGAACATGACTCAACAAGTATTTGTTACAAGCAGATGTATAGGTTAGGAAAAGATAGATGGATGAGGAGAAAAACAGTGTGTGGTTGGTTATTCAGTAAGTTTTGATTACTTTATCTGGATTTGCTAGTCCAGACTCATGCAGTCAAGCAAAAGCTGTATTTCTGCAATAAATATTACTGATGCAAATCAGGGTGTGAGAGTGTGTGAGGCTACACGCATCTTGGATACATTATTTCCTGAAGCCAATTTTTACTGATTACTCCTGTGTGTAGTAACATGTTGGGATCCTTAAACAGGGTTAGGAAACGGACTTACTTGCTATGAACTTACCAGTGCTTCTGAGAATTGGAATGGCATTAATATGCACTCATTAACTGCAGTTACAGAATTCCTTGATTCCTGTTAAGGTAGTTGTATGCAAAGATTGTGTTTATTTGTAAAAATTTCCTGTTGAGGGACACCATTGACTATTACTACAGACACCCAGAAGAATCAGAGCTTATTTTTAAGTTTGCATGCCAATAACTGAACTTTGTAGAGACTTTTCTTTGAAAATCAGCCATTTGCTAGGATAGCTAAAACCTAATTTCTCAAGCAGAGGAGTTAAAAAACAGTGAAAAAACTAAAGTGTATCTCTACATTTATATCAAGATGGAGGGGTGATACAAGCACACGTAAATCACGGATCAGATGTGTTTGTGGTGAATGTAGAGACAATCTAGCTCAGCAGAATGTTGTCTGATGAATAGGGGTGGAGGCAGGCGTGCTGTGACGGCAAGTGTTTTGCTGAGGCATGTGCCTCGGAGTTAAAGGCGAGGTTAAGGCACATCTTACATATGTTCGGTGTCTCACAAGGGTTTTCTTCCCCAGTTTTTCATTCCTGTCCAAATAGGGAGATCGTGATAGTTGACCTGAGCATTTACTATTAAATGCAAAATTCTGTATGATGTCCCAAATCCTTTATAAACCAAAGATAAATGATTTGGCTTTACTGTTACAGCTGTGCAAGATATTGGTCAGCGTGTTGCAGAGAATCCAGGACATGTCTCCTGTATAGATTTTTTTTCCTCTATTTTTTTAAAGTAGCAACTCCAGCTATAATTCTAGCTGACTTCCTTATTTATTGATGAATTCACTTCTAAATTAGGGTGATACTAGCATGTTTTACCTGGCTTTATTTAAATCTATTTAATCTCGAGGGCTCTCCTAAACAACTGATTAGAACTAATTTTCCATTGCCTTAAAATGTGGATGTATTACTTTGTTTATTCAGTTTGGGGAGGGGGGGTGTCCTTGGAGTGCCCACCCAAGTGAAACTCCTCATAAATTGGGATACTGTGATAAAAGTGTTTCCTGTTTTGCTAACAATGTAACATATCCCATAACAGAGGTTTGCAAATTCATCGAACGAGAGGTTGTCCTTTTGCTTATTGCAAAAGCATCCATGTCACTTAGTTTAACAGTGTTATTTGATTGTAATATGTAAGAATATTTAAACCACATGAGGCTACTTAGTCTTTTAAACATTATTAGGCCCTTGCTGGATTTATGTTAGTTTCAATCAGCAACTTCTGCCTCTGGTACTGACAGATGGGCATGTGTGCGGTGCTGCCATGCGAGTCTCTCTTCATAGAAAGGGATTTCTGTTCTGAAAAGACAAGTAATAAACATGTGAATTAGCTTACCAATAAGGATCTAAATGGAAACCCTGAGCTGATGGGGATGGCCAGAGGAGAAATTCCCGTTCCTCCCTGCTTCCTTGCGAGCCATGGATGAGGAATAACTAGCTTGGATAAGGAATAACTAGCTTGAATGAAAGAGGATTGTCCTCTTTCTTTAACACGATCATACTGCAAATCTGCTTTTCACCTGGTGCTTTTCCACGCAGGCTTCCCAGGAACATCTGGCTCCTTCCTGGAGCTAATCCTCCCCTTCGCAAATGCTTCTTGGGGCAAAAGGCTATCATACTCATTTCTGTGAGCTATTACGTGCAGTTCTTCTCTGGAAAACCTTTCTTTCTCTTCAGACCCTATTACCTTTATTCCATAGTCTTCCACCACATCACTTCACCTCCTTTCTCCCTTTTGCTGCTTGCCTGTGCCTTGTGGAGATGGAGGTTGTGGTTTGTGGGACAGGACCAGGTGGGAGGTAAGTTGCTTTGTCAGGTGAGTTACGTGCTGCCAAGTAAAGGAGTATGGCATGGGAATGGGGACAGCAAACTGGGTCAGGGAGCCAGGGAACTACTCAGAGCATTGCCGTGCCCCTCAGCATTGCCTGACCTTCTCCTGCATCAGTGAGTTTGTCCTTAATCCACAGACGTGAAGTCAATTCGGGCTCGGGTCCGCAGTCACCGTGGAAATGCATACCTCACCTTCTCTGGCATCTCTCCCATCCCACTTCTTAAAACTGAAGAGTTCCTCTTGAAATTCTTTTAATGACTTTTTTGAGGTCGCAGGTTTAAACACAAAAGGATAAAGGTTGGATTTTTTAGCATGACATTCACTTCTCTGCAAAGCATGTGCTATGTATTTTCTAGACCCTTAGTCAGTATTTTTAATACAGAGTTGTAGGTTTTTCTGGTTCCTGGTTCATGTATCTTATAAAAATCCAAATGTAGCATTCCAGGGAGTGTGTACTTTTGTGTTAATATTTGACATCTGCAGGGAGACAAACTTACCAAGAATTTATAACCAGAGAGAAAGAATTATTTTTCTTGAATACCTATGCAAATACCCATTTATTTTTCTCTTTTCAGACTATGGTTTGACAATGAGGTGGAGTAAAAAACACGTGTACTAGTGAGTTGCACATCCTGATGTGCAGCGACAGGCTACATGAAAAAGAGAGGTCAGTGAGGAGAAGCAGCTCAGGCCACCGCAGTGTTACCCACCTAGTACAGTGCCCATACTGGAGGGCGGTGACAGCAGAGAGTTCAGAGATCCCTGTGAAAGCTGAGGCAGGAAGAGTGGCAAGCAGGAAGAATCTCTTTTCCAGTTGCTTAGCTCCCTCCTAAGCTTTTTGTTTACATGTGTCTTTCCATTTGCTCTTTTTTTGAGAAACAGAACCAAAGCCACAGTAGAGGCTGTGTAAGGGGAAGGTGGTTTGTAAAGGGTCTGCAGGGTTTCTGTAGAGAAACTTTCTCCACCTCTACCTAATGTTTGCAAGAAAAAGCTTTGCATCAATCCTGCTCTGGATTAGAGGTGCAAGAAGCAACCGGGTCTCTTGAGCTGCATCTGTAGGAGCTTGCCATTAATTCTCACTGGGTTTTTGTCCCTCTTTAGCCCAAACAGGACGAGCAAGAGAAACAAAACTGTGACTTTGTGACAGGGGTGGCCACTGAGTATGGCTCTTTCCCTGAACTTATCTTCAGCTGGGCTGTCAATTCTCTTCCATTCATGAATGCAAACATGGCCTTACACAAATGACTTGGGCTCCCCAGCATTCAGCCTGAGGCTCACAAACAATGCAACCTGAGGTGGGAACTCGCAAAGGAAAGCAGGAAATAAAAGTGTCTCCAGTTTCCCTCCAGGAGAGCTTATGCTGTATCCCCTGATTTCACAATGGACCAACACCAAGTTTGAGCACGAAGCAGAAGATGAATCTTATTTTCACACACACGTATCCACTCACTGTGTATTTATATTAATATATATATGTGCATATATAAATATATGTATGTATACATATGTTGTCTGATCTGATGGGACAGAAGCAATGTGAAATACCTCATTTTCAGGAGGACCAGGAACTTGAGGAGGATGCCATGTTGGTTGCCTGGGAAGAGAGGGCAAGGGCAGGAAGAATCTCCTTTCCCTTGCCCAGGATTTTGTTTTTATTCATATGTACGATTTGCACTGGAAGCTGGTTTTGGTAAAGCAGCATTGCTGAAACCTTTTATAGAGGCAGGTATTTGGATCATGCTCACAGGTCGGGTTTATCCATGTGCAGAGGAGACATATTCATCTGGTAGCTGTGATTTCTCTCTGGGGAAAAAAAAAAAAAATTGCTGTGTCCAAAGGAGGTGAAAGCATCTCTTGTGTTTGTTATTGCTTCTAGGATTTTGTAGTTTCGAATGTGTCAGGATAAGTGCTGTATTTGGGAAAAGCAAAGGGAGGATTGGGAATATAATTACAGCCAGAAGTTCCTTCTGGGCACAGGTTGCTTGCGCGTGTCATTCTTGAACTGTGTGATCTTTTCTCAGGAGGAAGAGACCCAAAAGGGTCATGGGGTTTTTCGAGGGGGAGAGAGGAAATGAGAAACACTTTCCCTCTTTTGGAGAAAGGTAAAAGCAGGATATACCAGGATCCTGTCAAATCCTATTTATTGGCACTGAGCCTTTTCAAAGCTGGGAACAAATCTGCATCAAAAATCCCAACATTAGTACATGCAGGAAGAAAACTGCTGAGGAGAGGAGGGGAAGAAACAAGGCAGATTTAGCTCCTAGGACCGGCTGACACTAGCCAGATTTGGGACCTAGGTCCCAAAATCTGAGGTATTTACATAGGAAATAAATATGGCTATGCACATCTTGTGCATCATAAATTATGACTTCTGACACTGAAGAACTACGAAAATCCAGACCCAGTTAGTGATTTCTAGCCAAGCCTGTTCAGTTTTGAGCCCTCATAGGGCTGCAGCAAAGAGCAAATGTGACTGCTCTTCACCAAAGGCGTTCATCGTATATCCCGTGCCTGACAGCGTCCAAAATCAGCAGTCACCCTGAACTGTGCTTCCAAACCTACCTGTATCTGAGGAGATTTTTGCCCCTCCAGACAGGAAAATGTCAATAGGAAAAAAGCAATCTGTTCTAAAAAATGCAGTTCAGTAACGCTTAAAAATGCGTATTTTGGCTGGCAGATCCTGTCAACTTTTACCTGTAGTGTGTCCGCCTAGGTAAGGAGGAAGATAAAACAGCTTCCAGAGTCTAGATCAAGCAGTACCATAAAAACACATATCTGGCACTTGAATTCTTGAAGACTCCGCATACCCAGCCACAGGTGGAGCAGTACCTGGTTCTCTTCTGGATCCTGCTCTTTCCACCTTCCTGTGGTGTGCACTCAAAGTAGACAGTACCAGTCCCTCTTCCTCAATCCAGCAATTCCCGCCTGAGTGACAGAGCAATTGAAAAAAACTAAATCCTTCTGTTCGTAAAATCTAGTTTCTTTTTGCCTCGTGCATCTCAAGACTTTTTAGATAAAAATGATATTTTGTTTGATTGAAGTTGATGGCAATCTCTCTTTGATTTTAGTCAGGACCAGGATTTTACACACATACGTAGCTATGAAAATACTAATTTTTCACTAATGCATCTTTGAAAGCCTGGGGGAATAATAACATTTGGAGATAAAGGCTGGAAATATTTTGGGACTTCAGAGCTGTTGTGTCCATCCTTCTTTTAGTGCTCTCCTGCCTCAGTGAATCGGGGATCACGTTTGAGTAGCGCGGGTGGTTTCCACACAGTGGAAGTTTAGGAGAAGCCAGATGCTGTACTGCTGCTTTTGTGCCGAGATGCCAGTTTGCAAGGCAAGAGATCTGAAGCAAGAAGGAATACCTATAATGTTGTCTAGCTCGATGTTTCATTTCAGGACCTAAAATGGAGGTAAATGAAGGAACAAACATACAGTTTCTTGTCGAGATTTGTTGTGGTGGGGGTATTAGCATGTATGCTATCATGTTTGGATTAAACATTATCGTGAGCTATTGGGACAGCTTCATTTTCTGGTTCAGCTGATACAGTTTGGAATATTCAAAGGAAAAAACCGCCTGCGTGCTGCTGTGACAACTTGTGGAAAGGGACGCTTTGTTTATTAGTAAGTCAACGCATGGCGTTTGTGCATACGCGTGCATTTTGTATAGGTGTGCATACGTACGCCCACCTGCTTGTGGGCACCTGGCCTCTCGGCGGGCTCTCGCCCCGGTGGCACTGGCACCTCCCGCCTCGTCTCCCCGAGGTCAGTCAGGGCGGCAGCCATCACCTGTGGCAGCCTGGGATTTCAGCCCCGGGAGCGCCAAGCCTTGCTCCGGCAGCAGCCAGGCTCTCCCAGTACCGCCGAGGGTATGCGGGGAAAGATCGGGAACCCCCCCTCCATCCCAGGGTGCCGCGTCCCGCCAAGGCCAGGCCACAGGCGGGGGGGGCCGGGGCGGCCTCCGCCGGGGCTGGGGGGGGCCCGGCTGGGCGCGGAGGCGGCGGGTCCCGCCGAGGCGATGCCAGCTCCAGGTTTTCGCGGCAGCAGCGCTGCCGGGGCGTGAGGGCCGAGGCCGCCGTGCGCGGCGGCGCTGGGGCGCGGTGCGGGGCGGCGGGGGCGGCCCGGGGCGGGGGGCGGCGGGCGGCGGGCGGCGGGAGGCGCGGGCCCCGCGGAGCCGCCTGGCCGCGGCCCCGCAGGATCCAGGTAGATCGGTCCGGCTTTTACCTTTCTCCTTCGGCTTCCCTGCGCCTGGGGCTGGTAGCTGGGCTGTTTCCTGGTCTGGCAGAAAGAGGCAGTGCTGAGTTAGGAAGACAAAAATAGACCTTTACAGAGAAATATAGGGATTGTGTGCGCGGTGGGGAGGGAGAGAGGAGAGCGGCACCCGGCTGGTTTCCAGGAGGAGCCCTTTCCTCCCTCTCGTTGCATGTTAGGCATTTCTGCACAGATTTCTCCCCCCCCACCCCCTCCCTGCCGGGGCACGGTTACCTCTGCCGCCTGCCCGCCGCATCTCTTCTGGGGAGCAAACCGAGCAACTCCGCTTCCATCAGAAAGCGGCCAGAGACCATTTTATGTGAGCGAGCCGGGGAGGAAGCAGAGAAGAGAAGAGAAGCCGTCGCAGGGACGCACGGATATAAAGACTTGTCTTCTGCCTTTCCCCCCCTCCCCTCCTCCCCCTTGTAAATACTAAATCTGTAAAGGCAAGGATTTGACATCCATCCTAAGCAGCGGCTATGGGGTGTTTGGGCAACAGCAAAACGGAGGATCAGCGTATCGATGAGAAAGCGCAGCGAGAAGCCAACAAAAAAATAGAGAAGCAGTTGCAGAAAGAGAGGCTGGCTTATAAAGCGACACACCGCTTGCTCCTGCTGGGTAAGGAGGGAAGGGGGCAGAGGTGGGGGCCGGGGAGAGGAGGGCGAGGAGGGGGCATCTGCCCCAGCAGGGCGCAGCCGAGAAGGGGAGATGTTGCCTGCGCCTTAGGTACGGAAAATGTAGGCTGTTGCATTGAGCGATAGGCGAGACGTCCACAGATTGAGCTCAGCGCCTGAGCCACATGGATGCGTGCATAGAGAAATGCTGCCGGAGGTGGGAGATGCTGTCGTGTCCAAAAAAAACCACCCCAAACCCCCCAGCCTGAACCGTGTGTCACGATGTTCTCCCTTTCCTTCTTTCTCTTTTAGGGGCTGGTGAGTCAGGAAAAAGCACTATTGTGAAACAAATGCGAATCCTACATGTCAATGGATTTAATTCAGAGTAAGAATTATTGACGCTTTGTGACTTATTTTTCGTTAAATGTGGGAAACAGGTTAGCACACGGTAGGCTAGAAAATTTCTCCTCTCATCCCCGGTGTTTTGGTGGCTTGACACTGCGTTTTGGGGGAGGGAGGGGAGGAAGGGGAGCGAGAATAAGGAAATTGCTGCTATTGTATATTTGCATTTTCTCCTTCTGGCCCCCTTACTGTATTTTACACTGTTGCTACTGCAGCGCTTGACAGGCCCTTGTGTAGCAACAACATGGCGACTACTTTTTACATAGAAGCAAATAACTGAATATTGCATCTGTCTGTAATATAAAAATACATGTCAAGTCATATGCAGGATGACAGTGGCTGCTGTTTTTCCGGTATTGGGGTTAGTATAAAACTGAAACTAATTTTGCACGTTTTTTAGAAATCATTGTTTTCTGGGGCTACATCATTTTCTCTCTGAAGAACTCTTTGCCAGAAATTATTATTAATCCATAGCATTAATTTTAAATATCTGTTGGCCTTCAACTACATATTGTTAATTTAGAGCATGTTTACAGCATGCTGTAAAAATGACAGAATGACTTCCAGTTCTATCAGGGGAGGCTTTGCAGATGTGGCTATGATTGTCAGATTTAAAAAAAAATCAGGAATGAATGTGCATTGCTCTTCATACTACATGAGAAAGGGGATAAGGGGAAAAATATATTTGTCTTGCTGTTCTTTTCAGTTAGTATGTTGTGGTGATTGAAGAGCAGATAAACAAGCGGTCAGTGAAAAAAAAATTAAATGCAACTGACTGAACTGCTTTGGAAGAAAAATCAAAAGTGTTAATATTTCTGTTTTAATGCAGAGAAAAGAAACAGAAAATACTGGATATTCGGAAAAATGTTAAAGATGCGATTGTGGTAAGAACACACTTTATACTGTTCTTGAATGCTTGAGTGTACTGGAAATGATAAGGATTGTGCTCTCCAAGATTGTGCTGAGAGAAATCCCATTTTGCTGATCAGATTGGATTATCTTCTATTGATCCTGTATCCTAGATTTATCCAGCTTAATGTGTTTGTTTTTGTTTTATCCAATTCTAGACTATAGTTTCAGCTATGAGCACTTTAATACCCCCAGTTCCATTGGCCAACCCAGAAAACCAATTTCGAATGGACTACATCAAGAGTATAGCTCCTCTTTCTGACTTTGACTATACACAGGTAAGAATAGAAACCACTGATTTATTCTGTGTCAAGGGGGAACGCGTTCCTTCACTGTGATTTACTGAAATGTTGTTTTTTTACTTTTTGGAAGATGGTCATGGGAAGAGCCAAGCGTTACCACTGGGTTAAGTTTCTTACAAGACTGGGGTAGTTGCACCTGTTTTAGTGGTGCAAGGTTTTGTTGTTACTGATTTATTTGCTGCTGTTTGTAAAGGCTGCTTCTGCATTTAGTTCTTCCCTTCAAAATTTCTGATACAACGATACATATTGACACTTCAAATAAGACTTTGTGGAAAGCTACTTTCCTATGTGGAATTAGATGCAGGATGTCAGTCTGAGGAGTTACAGTCTACCTACAGGAAAGGATATAAAAGGAAGTAAAAGGATAGAGTGGCCTCAGTGGTGTTTTCCATACTTATTGCACTTCAGAGTGGAAACTCGTGTAAACGGTGGTCAAGTAAGGTGGTTTGCTTCCTTATGTATTTATTGTAGTTGGCATGAGCAGTGGTTTACTTGTATATAAGTGTTGCCATCTTTTGATATGGAATCATTAGAAAATTAAGGATTTCTGTAGAGAGGCTACTCTTTTGTAGACAAATGAGAGAGACCTTTCGGATTAACTTGCATAGGTATCTTATGTTTGGTTATTTTTATTTTTTTAATATTATTATTTATAGGAACATGCATAGAATGTTTTATATTTTATGCATGACATGAAAACAAGTGCATAGACATTCTGAATATTATAAGGAATTTTATTTTTGCAGTAGCACAATTTTTAATTTGCTTTAAAATGATATCGAGAGCAATTTGTTATGGATAAAGTAAGGACTTAAAAAAATCTTCATTCATTGCCTAAATGATTGCGAGTTGTTCATGCTGTAAATATTACCAAAGAAGCCATTTACAATAGAGTGTCTTTAGGTTATTATAGCTTCAGAGTGGAGGGGGGAGAAGGGGAAGAGTCGTTTCTTTATTATATGACTCATATTCTCTGGTGTGTGGTTTTGCCTCTGGTAAACCTACCACTTTCAAGGTTCAAGATAAAGAAAAAATATCAGACATCTTGTACAGTTAGAATTTAACACAGAATGCAGATGTTAAGAAAACGACTGCAAGGTACACCCACATATTGCATAATTGCTCAATTGGTAGATGTAAGTTTAGTGAAAATGAGAAACTTTTTAGAAACGGAATGCGAGTTTGATGTGACATATTTGTCTTATGCAGGTATTACAGTTCTGAGGCATTTGTTGCACATTTTATCTTTTTTTTTTTGCTTGAATATTGACTCTTATTTGTTTGGGTAAAATAAATGGTGGCATATATCCTTTCCAATTCTCTATAGTACATCTGTTTTTCTGAGTTTCTGGGGTAAAAGAAAGCTAAAGTGGACTTTTCAGACGGCTGGAGATATTTAATTATTTGTTTACTTGTTTTATTGTTTACAAAATCTCTCCTTTTTCACAGAAGCTGACTATATCTCGTCAAATTTGACTCACTGTTTGATATTTTATAGAAAGGAAAAACTTACTCTTCTTGGAGGGGAAAAAGAATAGGCCCTAGTGGACTGTGTGACAAGTAATAATTCATTTGAAATCTTGATTCGAAGTCCGTTTTGGTTTAAAATAAAAAAAATTAGCAACTCTGTTTTTTAATTAAGTAGGATTTCTGCTAATACCATCACATTATTTGAAAGAGTGGCAAATAATAGTCCTAATTTTTTTTAAAAAAAAAGTTGTTACAAGCTTAAAAAAAGGAGAAAAATCTAGTGCTGGTTTAGAAGTAAATATATTTTATGTGTCACTTTCATCTGTTCCCTCCTGTTTTCTTCTCTGCTCGATTCATAGGTTTAATATTTGTAAAATGTATCATCTGGCTAGGTATTTTATTTTATTTTATTTTATTTTATTTTATTTTATTTTTTTTTAATTTTTGTTGGTTTAGTATGTTGTTTCTCTCCAGGATGATGTGTGAGCAAGAGAGATTGAAAAAAAAGAAAAAGTGCTATTGTGCTTCAGGGCTTGATTCTACTCCAGTTTAAGTCAATGATAACTTAAAGTAAAATTACATTTCCAGCTGAAATAACTTTTGACCCATTTAGTATTTTTGGATAAGGACAAATATAAAAATAAATACTTGCATAGTAATCAGTTGCGCATCCCTTACTAAGCGTTCATGATTCTCTAATTAATAGCTGATGTATGGAATAAGGCCTTTTGAGCCAGAGAAACCAATACAGTATTTAGCAGTAGACATTCAGGACTTGCAGTTCTATCATCTATCCTTAAAAACTGTTGTAAAGGAAAAAATGCTGACTTAGGCAGCACTTAGGTGTTGCCTCTGGGTAAATTTTGGTGCATACTAAAATGTGACAAAGGCTATCCTTCTTCCTTTGAATGAGGGAAGAGACAATTTTAGCGTTTTTTTACAATATGGGCAATAATGAGCTCTTAAAGACATAGCCCTTAGTGTTGCAACATGAATTACAGATGTGTTATTTTTTGGATGATGTTAGCCATGTAATTTTTATCATAAAAATCAATGTATTTTAGTTGAAGATGCATTTCAAATACATTGGATGCAAAATGTGGGAAAATGACTGCACTGTATCATGAGTCTTTAAAGAGAGATCCCTGATGAAATGGAAAAGCTTCACTGATGGCACAATATGACCAACACTCATGAGGCACTAATTTAAATGTATTTGTGACATATTGGGTATGCTTGGATATGCATTCTTAAATTGCATAAGAATTAACTAATATGCATTTAATTGTGAAACTTGTCCTTTAAAATAAGTGGATTTGAAAATACTGATTTCCTGTGGGTGAAATCATACTCTTAATTGCAATTTATGACTGAAGTTCCAAGAACTTGAGTAAGGATGGGATTCACGTTTAGACTCAGATATGTAGTTTGGGTTTTTCTTTGGCTGTTTTTTTAATTACATAGCTCTCTACAAAACGTAAGCAGAACATCTTACTTAGTAGTAATACAAATTTTAAAACAAATGGTTTTCTCTTTACAGCCTTTTAACATTCCTTTAAGAGTCTGTGGAGTGCCCCTCCAATAGTTTTACTTACTTTAAAAAAATTATTCTGTAATTTGGTTCAGTTATGTTATCTTGATGATTTACCTAGTTGATGTAAAACAAAATCAAAGGTTTCTTGATTTCTTTTATAATTTTTATGTTGCTTTTCATTACTTTTATTAGAAGACTGTACAAATTTTACAAAAAAAATTCCTGGGTGACGGATACAGTCTAATTCTATAAATCATAAGATTTAAGGCTAGTGTTTTTACAAAGTTAATAAATGTGAATAAGGCAAGTGTCCACTGTAGTTTCTTCCTCAAAGTCGTGAAGGGAATCAAGATAAATTTTCATCTGATGAGTAGTTTAGGTGTTATCTTAGCTCCATATTCCAGGGTGGAATCAGCAGAAGGGCTTTAAAACTGAAATGGAAGCACGCACGCTATATCGGAAAGGATTTTTTATTATTTTTGGCAAAGTGTTGATTGGTATTTGCTAAAGTTAACAGGAATTGACCTGCGCCATTTTTAATCCTTTATTGATGGGGATTTATTTTGTCCTTTGTGAATCAGAGTGAACATATTAAGGGCATATTATGCTGGTAGCTGTGGAAAAACATGGTGTATTATGTAAGCGTGTGTTTACTCAAGTTCAGTTGTCTTTATTAAAGTATTTGAATTTTGTGGGCACTACAAAGCTGCTTGGTGCATAGTTCCTTTACCCTTTGTCTTCCCCCAAAAATGTAGTCAAATTAAGTTGCTTTTCATAATATATGTCTTGGATCAAGGTCATCTGATCAGTTATGTGTAGGTATATAGCAGGTAGTCAGTTAGCTACCACCAAACTATATAGTCAAATGTTTGGCTATATGAACTGGTTACCAGTGAACGTGAATCATTTGCTTAATAGAGAACATGTAAACACTTCACTCAGGTTTTGGGGAGCGGGGAGAGTTTTCAAAAGATTCATTTTCCTTTGCTAAGAATGTTTTAGAGAGACAAAGTATTTTGTTGAACCTTCATAAAACAGTGAATCGTGCAAATGTAGTCCCTTGTGCTGATTTTAGACTGTGAATTTAAAAATAATTTTTAAAGCTATTTTATCAATCAGGCAAGCTCTTTAGTTTAGCTCTTAAAAGTGAAATGTTAATGTGAGCATTGACAGGGAAACTGCTTTAGATTAATCTAGTCTGTGGTTTGCTCTACATTTTTAGATATTGCAATTTGAGTTCAATTTGATGACTTTAATTTTCCTCCACATTTTCTTCTTAAAAATCAGGACTTCGTATTCATAGTGTAAAGGCACAAGAAAGAAAGAAAAATATTTTTGGTCCGAATTTGGAGTTACGTAGACTTTCGTTAGGCATTTTGAATTTTTATTAGACCTGGTATTCAATTTTGAACTCATGTTGATGCCTGGTGATGGCTGGTTTTCACGGTGCATGTCTCAGTGTTTGAAGTAATTGGAAATCTTGCTCAAGTGAGTGTATCACTGGGCTGTAGAAAATCTTTATCCTAAATAAATAATTAAATAAAATAGGAAAAACGTGATAAATATGGTTCATACATGGTTAAACTTGCTTGGGTTTTGCAGTTAATGCTGTGACTTTAATATCCTATTCGACCACAACGTGTTTAAGTTTCCCTGCAATACATACTTCATGTAGCCCAAAGGAGTTACAAAATAGCATCATCTTACATTTTTCAATTTTCAAAGAACTTGCAGTATTTCCATGTTTCTCAGGAGAGTGAAAATATGCTATGTTTTACATGAAAATATCATAAAAGAAAAGAGAGAATATGGTGAATATTGCCACTTCAATGGCTTCACTTGATTTTTTTTTTTTTTTCTATCTAGATTTTTACTTTAGGGCTTCGTTTACCATTTTGGGTAGAATGAACAGCCACAAGCTTTTATAATTACCTGTGATGGTGATATTTAATGTTACTACAGTGTCAAGTCAAAATTAACTTTTAAAAATCAGTTAGGCTTCTAAAAATTAAGTCATTTGCCTTCTTTGTGGTCCAAGATGCGCACTGATAGTTCTTCATTTGTTCTTATTTCAGAAATGGGGAAAGGAACTGGAAGGCCAGAAAATGATTAAATTGTATAGGTCTAACAACATTGTTACTACCCTGAATTAATAATATTTGAAAAACTAATGAAGAAGGTTGTCAGAGAAGGACAGCTGAAAATGCTGGAAATGCTAATGTAGTTGTTGGCAGCTCTTTAGTCTGTACACAAAGGTTAAAACTGTGAAGAGGAATGGTATTGAAAAGTAGTGGATATTGGGAGAAGTAGCAGTTAGGTAACAGATGAAATTTCTTTGTTGTGATAGCACTTGTTTTTGTGCTGTACACTAACTATTAATTAACAGCAGATACTGAAGTTGAGCTCTTTTCACGTTAACAGCAGATTCTGCTGATGCGCAGCAATATCTTTCCGTATGAAATACCTGTTTGCATACAGACATAGCGTAAGCATGTCTGGTTTTCATTAAATTGGCAAGCTGAGTCCCTAATGTTCTGATTAATCAATGTTAATGTAGAAAATTATAAAAAGTTCATATGTGAGATAAAGCATATACTTCAATGTTCCGTATTATTTTGCTCTTATTCTCTGTAAGCATTAAGTTTGCTGTTGATGGATCAGTCAATCCAGTAGCGCTTTCAGAAATAGTCGTTACGTTAACTGTGTAGTTTCAAAAATATAAAACTAGAACTGGGATCATACTACAAACAAGTATAGGGCAATTTGGGGGAAAAAAGAAGGGGCGGGGGGAAGAAAAAAACCTAAACCAAGAAACCGCAAAACCCCCAAACTTCTCAAATTGATAATATATACTGGAACTGTAAAAGTGTAATATTCTACCATGATTTTCTTTAATTCCTTTATTTTGATTCTTTAATAAATACTTCGATTTTACTGAAAACACAACTGGGGCTTAAAATTCGAGTGGTTTGTGTAAAGTACAGGTCTTCTGTGAGGCTCAGAATTTCCTGCTTAAAATACATGGTTTGTGTTTGGGGGGTGCTTGCTTTAGGATGAAGGAATTCCTTATGTTCAAGCATAAAAATAAAGTAAGGTTTTTGCTTTAGTAAAACACTACTCCGTTTAATAAAAGTGTAACAACATAGTTCTTCCTTCCCTTGTTCCAAACGCACTGAACCACAACCGTTAACAGTTTATACTGGTGATAAGTAAATAATTAAATTTGTGTCCCAGGAAAGGAGCGTGGGGATCTACTTAGGCCTCCAACAATTAACAGTAGAAATACTGAGATTGGGAGCCGTAGGAAGTCCTGTGCATAATCACAAATGATCCACAGTTAACAAATATAAGATACATTCAGAAAAAAATGAAAAGAAACAGGTATTAAATTCAGTGTTTGTCTTCCTATCTCGATATTTTTAAGAACAGATTCAACTTTGAAATATACAGAAAAAGTTCACCTTTCCCACATGTATTTGCCTTGTTTAGAATATATTTTTGCATAGTTTACAATGTAAAATAATGAATTTCAGTCTGAAAGGACAATTATTTGAGAAAGTCTTATGAACAGTGCTGCTTATGAATGAAGTGCAGTGTTACTTTCAATATTACATCATCATAGTAACACCAAATTAAATGTTTGCTATCTTACATTGTGAATCTGATTTCCCAGATAGTGGGGTGGTATTCACACTTTATCCAGCCTGCCTTATTTATTATCATCACACAACACAGAGACTTTCACTGGGAAACTGGAAAGATATTATCATTTATTATTACTGCTAACTAAAGCTTAAATTACTTCCGTAGTCTCCAAAAGTGTTGACATTTACTGATATTACTTCAAGTTTTGTACCTATGAATACAAATTAGTTGGAGGTTTTTTGAAAGTCAAGCCAGCATCCAGTCAAATACTGTAAATTAATAATAATAAATGTCACATTCTATCTTTTTTGCTACAATTTTAGCTGAAAACTTCATATACTTCTATCGCACTTTACAAGGATAAAAATATTTTTACATCTAAATTTGGATATTTGATTTGATGGCAACAGGAAGACTAATAACTTGAATTATCATTTTAAGTAGGAGTGACTGATTTTCCTCATGGAACGAAAAATGTATTAGAGGATCATTTATGAGCTTTAGAATATTTTTGTTCATCAGGTATTTTTCAGTGTATACCCTAATTTTAAATTAAAGAAAGGCGGAAGCGCTAGGTTAAAGCCTGTACTGTCATTATCTTTGTACTGGCCACAGGTCTGCGAAGCACACTGATATATTTGAAACTGTGGTTGCTTTGGAGGGCTGCCGTTTTGTATTCCTTCGCAACTCGTGGCTGCTGTCCTTTTCTATCCCAGGTGGTAAGATTCAGAAAAAGAGCTGAAGGAATAGCGCTGGTCACTAGGTTGGTGCCTGACAGAGGTGGAGTAGCCTGGCCACAGTAACAAACTGATCCTGATTCCCAGTCTTCCTTCAAGGAAGAAACAGGAAAGAAATTCTTGCAATTTTTAGCACTTAGGCTGGGTTGCGTTGAAATCTCTAGAAGATTCAATTACAAATTAGTATGTAGTTTATTAAGCCTTAACATGTACTTAAAAGTGTTTGCAAGAACTTCGCTTGTTTGTTCCCCCATGTGTAAATCAAACTGAATTATAATGAAAGTAAATGTAAATACATGCAAAGGGTAACCACACTCTTAATGAAGACACACTGTCCAATTAGTCCAAGGATGATGACATTTCAGACTTTTACAAGTGGCAGTTTTCAGAGGAAGGGTAGTGAAATATTTAATGAATTGTCATTATTTATAAACTATATTAAAACAGATTTTCCATCACAGCCAGAGAAAAGGTAAACATAGCAGAGTATGTTTCACAATTGTCCTCATTATCAATTAATTCTTTTAATCTCTGAAGCCAAAGATAGCAGGTTGATGTACTGCTTTTGCCATTTTTGAGTGCTCTGTAAAAGTAATGTGTTTACTAGTCAGGGAGAATCTTTCTTTTACTTCAGTGGCCATCATAAAAATGTACAGATCAGGGATAAATCATCATATGCATGCATGTTGTCACTGAAGCCAGTGGAGACCTATGGAACAGAGGTTATCATCTACTCAAATAATAACAGTGTCATTATTTAGAGTTTCAAAGAAGTAAACGTTCATCTGCACAACAGCAAAGAGCTGTGTTCCCTTTCTTCAGCACATGATGAGATTTTAACTTCGGTTTTTGAAACAGTGTTGAGCATTGCCAGCTTAGACCTTTGCTTATTTTTTTCATCACCTCCGTATCTTCATCCATTGCTTGTACTTAACTGTCAACAGTGGATTATCTTTTTTAACGTCAATATAGTCTGTATCAACAGATGGGATATTTTGTTTGCAGAAGGTAGCAACCTGAGCTGAGGAATAGAGAACAAGCTAAACAGTGTGAACAGAAGACTGTATGTATACCTTGCATACAATGAAGTAAATAAGTCGAAAACCAAAAAGTACTATGAACGTTTTTTTTTCCCCTGAGTATCTAAGAAGCTCTTTACGATAAATGTAAATAGGACTCCAAAGCAGATGAAAGGCAAGAAGAATGCACATTTGCAGTTAACTGCTAAAAGTTTCTGTAAAATGTTTATGGTTTTGTTCTGCCACCTATTTCATTTACTTTGCTTTTCTGTAGTTACAGAGAATCAATTCAAGTGTTGTAGTCAGGTTCTAGGACCTTCTCTTTAAAAGGAGTCAGGAGGAGAATGTAATTTGTAGAACACGGTTTTAAGTTTATATTGTCTTTTACTTTGGAAACTCTTGCAATAATTTCTTGGAACAGAGCTACCTCTGGTTGTCAGCACTGCCAGCTATGAAGCATGCAGATTATAGTTTCTTGCTTTAAATCAGTAGATTAATTTTGGTTGGCTTAAAGTGCACTCATGTAATTAATCTACTAGTATTTGTTTTAAAAACCTATGCTGGGTGTTTTGAAAGGATATTTATCCTTAGGCAAGAAGAATATTGGAATTTTTGTCTGTTACGTCGACGTTAGAGATGAACATTGCCTTTTAAATCTTTTGAAAGTAAACGTTTTCTGACAGTTCGGCCCATTCATTCCATTTGAGTTTTCTTTTTGCTGTCAATAGGACTTAAATATTTTTTAATGCAAATAATTATCCCACTGTTTTGAACTGTGAAATTGTTTAGCGAGATAAAATAGGCTAAAGATATGCAAGCCCTCTTATCTCTGTTAATTTGGTGAATGCTTTTTGATCACGTCCACCCTCACTTCCATAGGATGTTAAGTGACAGAGCTGTGCAGATCATTCTTTTCTTAACATACACCCACATACTTTCTTTCATAGGAGCTAAATAATATCAAATTTAAGAACTGTCAGGTAGGAAAACAAGAAAAGGCAAAGAATGATTAAGTAAAATAGGGGAAAGTGTATCCTCACTTCCCTCTGTACAGGCAACTAACTACCCCTTGCCTGCAGACCTGCAGCTGACCACGAATAGCAGCAGGACCTGGTTGTCAGTGAGCTCCAGAGTGCCTTTGGCACAGGCTGTGTGCCTCGAGGAGTTCCCAACCCCAGGCAAAAAGAAAAGGCGGAGGAGAAATATAAATGAAAAAACTATGCAACAAATAACAGTCACTTGTATTTTGTCATTGGATAGAGGAAGAGGTCAGGTATCTCCACTTGCTGCTGAAACCTTCTCATTAATTATCAGATTCCCAGCAGGTATTGCAGAAGAGTGAGGCTTCATGGCAGGATCTGAGGCCTTAAAACGTTTGAGTGAGAATATTTTTTCTGGCAGGCAGGTGTCCTTTAACTTGAACTTTAGCTTCTCCTTCCTTCTCAGGATGTCGGTGTTGCCTGTTCCTTTTGGGAAGAGCAGACTTGCATATTTAGGATAATGTATTTTTAATTGATCAGTAGAGCTTTTATTTTTCCAACCCTAGAATTATCATTTCTAATTGTTGTTGTTATCTGCTGGATTTCTCTCTAGATTTTAACAGCAGCAAACTAAACATGCTAACTAACTAACAACAATGTGGACATATTATGGACCAAAAGAGTAATTAGTCAGGGAATACATAAGTCGGAAATCATAATTAAAAAAGAAGTCTATGGATCAAAAATCATGTCAATAGAGGGAGATGGCCCTTGACGTGTCTGAAAGCCAGCGATTCGAACCATAGAGGATTTTGAAGAAAAAAGGGATTAGATTTGGTCCTTGGCCTTCAGTTCTACAGAGCAGGTTTTGATTCTTCTCACCAATGAATGAAAGCCTGGCAAGAAGCATAATGTTCCATAAACACAGAAGTCATCCTTAAAACCTATATTCCCTAGGGTCTAATCTTGCAAATGCTTAAATGTATGCATATATGTGGACCTAAATGCATTGTTAATGTACTGCTAGCACAGCATTCATGCAGCTGAGCTTCCGGTTATGCAGTGATATTAATGTCAAAATCACAGATACTTTCAATTGAAAAACAAAACAAGCGAATCATTTCTCCCTGTTAAATTTATATTTGGGAGGTCGGTGAGCACTTTTATGGATTTTCTTGGGGGTGGAAAAAGTTGTGTAGGTTAGAGATTGGCACAAAACTTGAAATAAGCAAAATCTTTTTCAGATAAGTGACAGTTCTCTGGATGCTATTAAGCTGTGAACAGTAGGTCTTTTCAATAATCACTGTGATTCATTTTCATATTGTGTTTTTTTTAATAATAATATCTTTAAAAGGCTTACTGAACAGTAGGCTGCACCCGCATAACTTTCTGTGCAGAAGGAAAGGTTTCACGCACAGAATCTTAGATAATTTACCTTAAATTGATTTCCACAGCTCGATAAAACCATAGGAAAACTGTACCAGCTCAGATCATGGGTTCGTTTAGCACCGAATCTCATCTCTGACCAGGGCCAATAGTGAAACTGGAAAAAGAGTTTAAGGATGGGGCAAGCATATAGTAATATTTACCACATTTATTCTCCTATTCACCACAGATTTATGGCTGAGGTGACTAGGAGTGGTATTTCTGTATTTAATAACTTTGGACTTTTTGTCCAGGAATTCATCTTACTTTTTTTTCCCCCAACCTGTGTGAACTTTCAGTTATGGCAGTGAGTACTGCAGTTTAAGTATGTGTTGTATGAGGAAGTACCACTTGATTGATTTTTTTTTTTCTTTTTTTTTTTTCCCCCCCTTCCCTCAAGCCTACTACCCACTGGTCTTCCTTTGTTTGTGTATTAGAAATATTTCATCTTTTCCACATTGCCCTTCTCATTGCATATCATATCCCTCCAAATATTTATCTTTCCGCTTAAAGAGTCTATTTAACGGGTTCTCTCACAGGTCTTGTTCCGTATCTTTGATCATTCTTGTTGCCCTACCATGTATCTTCTTGTTTTACTAGACCCTGTTTGCAGTGAGAGGCCAGAACTGCACACAGTATTCAAGGTGTAGGTACACTGTGGATTTATACAGTAGCCTTATGTTTTCTTTTTCATTCTCTAGTCCTTTTCCAATAATTCCTAACACTGCTTTTTTTTGGACACTGAGTTGATATATTTATAGTATTAAAGTAGATGATTTTATAATTCCAAGAGAACTTGAACACAGTTGCAGGTAAGAGGAATATGCATGAAGGTCTCAGTACCAACACTAGCAGAGCCCAAGGGGTACCATTAATGACAATTATCCTTATTATTCTCTGGTATTTTCAGATGTGTCATACATTTTGACCAGTTTGTTCAAAAAATCCATTACATTCAATTTTTTATTCTTTCATGTGTAATGACATGTCTTCTCATTTGCTATGGTGCCATGTATGCCTTATGAAAAAGCATTTTTTAAATTATCTACCATGACTAATATTTTCTTCTGTGCAGAAGGAGAACACACTTTATTTTTGTTCTTAAAATGGAAAAGAAATTGGTCTTCAGCCTGATTTTGGAGAGGCAATGTTTACAGTACCACGAAGGACATTTGTGCTTTCAAATCTGCTCATCGTTCCTTAATCGTTCGTTACAGTTTGCCTGATTTAACAGAAAAGAAGACTATTGTTTGGAACCCTTCTCATTAGAGAAATAAAATGTTTAAAAATACCAAAATGCCACTTTTTTTCCCTCACAGTTCCTAATGCTGTGTGTCACTGAGAGAAAATGTTTTGAACTTTTTGATCTCCCTTGGGGAAATGCTGCAAGTAGCAGAATTTTGTTATTTTTATGTCAGTTTAGGTCTTACATGATTCAGCACTTGTGGTTTGTGGGAAAAAGAGTTGTAGATTATGATTAAAGGAGCAGAAATAGTAAGGAGTGGCTACTAGAGAAGGAATCATTTTACTGTTAAAATATTTTTTGGATTGGCTTTTCTTCATTTTTAAACGTCTCTCTCTGTTCCTCACATTTTCTCTATCAGTTGTGACCGGTACCCTTCAAACAGAATAACTCCATTCTGTTTCACTTCTTAGCTTTTTTAACAGTTCAAAGGATTCAGAACAAGTTGCTATAGGATCTTGATAATACTAAATCTGTACATTTAAGTCTGTCAAACATGGTTGTCTTCAATAGACCAACCAGTCATCCCCTTCTGGCAGCCTCTCAGGAGTAAACAGAAAATCTCTAGGAACGGGGATGGAAGAGGATACAGGATGCAAAAAAACTGCTTGTAGTGCAGGAAAAATTATTTGTTGTAGTACTGGACCACAAACAATGAGTTAACTCATTCTGGGATGCATTAACAAGACAGTTGTACAAAAAGACATGAAGTAATTATGCCATTCTGTTTGGCACTGGTGAGTCCTTAGCTGGGGTATTGCGTCTAGTTTTGGGAACTGAACTTAAAAAAAAGAAATAGTACGCAAATGGAGTCCAGAGGAGAGCATCAAGAGTAAGAGGAGGCTAAGAAAACTGGGTATGTTTACTCTTGAAAAGACAACACTCCAAATTGAAGGGGAAAAGGGAAAAAAAAAATTGAATACAATTTTTTGTATTTAAAAAGCTGTAATTACAGAATTTAATTCTTGTGCCTGTCTTTTCAGAGGGAGGAAATGGAACTTGAGGAGAGGAGAAAATTCCTCTCTTCTGTGTTGTGTGGTAGTCCACGTGTTCAGAATGTTCTACAGCAGTGACTTTAAGGATCACCATCTCGCAAATACACTGAGATATGACTGCCCAGTTTCATGCTTTTAAGGCTGTATTTTCAGTGACATGAGTCACCTCATGCTCAAGTTAAAAACTTCTGGAAATCTGGAAAACTTTGGAAGATATGAGCTGCTGTCAGTTGGTCTTTCACATTTGCCACTCTTCTTTCTGTTCACAAAGGTCCTATGGGCATGTTGATTGAAAGCTCCTGGGACTTCTTTTCTAAAACTAAAGCTTCTATAATCATGTCTTGAATTAGACTAGAGACTTCTTAGTTATCTGTCTGACTTGTCATGGCCTTGTTGTGTAAACGCACATGATAATTTCTCTTAAATAGTGCACGTTCTTCCAGGGTGCTATTCAGACAATGTAGTAGACTATAATATAGAGTATGCAAAACTATCTCGTGCTTCCACGTATTGATTGTTTTAGATATAAATCCTGGCACGATGCAGATGATTCTGTTCTTGTGCTGGAGAACTATCCACATCTCCTAATCAGACAGGGCCTAACATTTTCTTCCTAAAAGCAGGAAAAAATGGATGGGGGAAGTAATGCTGTCAGGAGTATTATCTCTAAAGGCTCAAAGGAGCAAAGAGCATGCCTTCAGGTACTTTCAATTAAAAGCAGCAAGCAGGAGTTTTTGTTTTCATGCATGTGTGCACAGACGTAAATATATGCATTTAAGTATAAGACTTTTCCTATTTCTGTACAAGGTTCTAATCTATTCAAGAACTGGGACAGCTGGTGGTTAACAGTGGGGTGGAAAATCCAGTTCATGGATTGTTAGCTGTAGGCCATCAAGCATGTGGAAATGAAAAGAGGATTTGGATAATAAAACAAGTTTCTCTCAAGTTTGCGGCATTAGAGGGAAAGTTCTCCAGGTGAAGGGTGGGAGGTGAGTAGCTTTGAAGTGTTGGTGACAGCTCCCAGCTATAGCAGCAAGGAAGCACATGTGTGAGTCCTGTGGCAAGTGCCACCACTTGGCAGTCTGCAGGCTTCTTGGAGATGTGTGTTGTGCATTTGTCTTCATAAGAGAGGCCTGAGAGGAGAGAGTTATAGCAAAGCTGGTGATTTTGCTAGTGAGAGGTTTAAAGAACTACAGGCACAGATCGTAGGAAATCAGGTTTCATTAGGTCTTGCTCATGATAGCAAATTCTGTGGAAAGGAGAAGCAGCTCCCATTTCATTTTTGCATTAGGGGTAGTTCCTACTTTCCTGATGGAGTGGATTTAAGAGGAAATAATGCTGAACTACATCTTGCAATGCTGCTGGCTTAAAGGATGATCACATTGAAAGGCATATCTTTCTTTTTTTTGGTTCTGTAATCATTAGGAGCAGTGTGCTTATTGTAAGTACAGCCAAGTGTCATGCTAATACCATTCCTGATCCATGCTTACATAATAGATGTGAACATAGCTAAATTTTAGGGTTTTGAATCTTGGGGGAAATACAGAGATAAAAAATATGCAGTAAATCAAAGTTTTCTTTTCATTTCCTTTTTCCCTTTCCGAAATACAAACAACCACAAAAAAAATCCTTGCAAATAGTATAATTAGTTATTTTTTTGTAAGAACATAGTGCTTTGCATGCTTCCAGACACGAAGAGGGAAATTTAAAACAAAATGTTGGTTAATCAGTTTATGAAGGGCCGCTCTATGGAATTTGAGGATGTAATCAGGAGAAAATCCTGGCTCTGACAGTCAGCTTGACTGCTGGGGAAATTCCAGGCATTTGCTTCTAGCAAGAGATCTCATTTGCTCTGAGCACTCTTTGTTTGCTGTACTTACAGACTGGCTGAGTTGGGTCAGTGCATACTATTTCTGGGCAGGTTTTTCCAGTGTTGTTAAGGGTGGGTTCTTGCTGGGACCTGATGAGTGGGTTTCAAAACTGGAGGGCATTTTACTGGCCGCCTGACATTCTAATTCATTTCCTTTTTTGAGATGCTTATGTGCATATGATAACTTTTTTCTTCTCCCTACGTCAATTATTTTTCTCCCCAGGTTTTATATTTTAAGCAAGTCATCAGTCTTTGAATCACGTTCCTGCTCTGAGAATGCATGCTAAGGAGTGCTTAGTGTGTAGTTTCATGTGCATTTGTTCCAGCAGTGCTGCCAGGCTAAGCCATCGTCCTCCTCTTCCTCCAACCCTCCCCCATCACTATCCACTCCACTTTCCCATTTTTATGCCTGCACTGTGCCCTCAGCTGTGTCCTGGTAAAGCTCTTTGTTTGGCCTCACCAAATGAGGTGGAGGGAGAGGTTATTTTTAGTGCGGATCATTTCTGTGATTTTAACTGAGGGCGGGTGACACAAAATGGGGAAGAAAGCGGAGGTGGGAGCAAGCAGTAGGACACAATGGGAAGATGATGGCTATCTAAACAAGCAGGCTTACTTCCTCCACCTCTGTATGTACAGTGACAGATTACAGTCAGACCAAAAGCCACTGGAAATCTGTGTTAGAAGAAAGTCAGTGCAGTGTGTTGGTTTTGTTCCTTCTGATGTGAAGTCTGACATTTCTTGCAGAGGTTAGGTGGTATAAGAACAGGTCTATCTTGCTTACCCTTGCCCTTCTGGAGAAGCAAACACAGCTCCATTCACTGCAGTTATTCCTAAACTTAACTTAGTGGATTGGAGCTTTAAGGCATAGTCTTATGTGTTTCAAAAGCAATCGACTCACATGAACTCCAGTATACAGAAGACTTCATAGCTGTTTGAGTCTCATGTAACAAGAATTCTTCTCTGTTGGCTTTGTTGCGTAACTGCAAGCCACTTCTGCTGTATTACTATATTATCTTTACTGAAAATGTGCTAGATAGGTATGCAAAAATCCCATGAGTGGTCATTTGGCCACAAAAAGACATGGCAAGGGAGGGTACCTATGGGTATATATGTTTGAATTCTGTTTACGTGTTCCCAGAGTATTGAATGAACCAGCATAACAGTGTTCCTGTGGATGTAAAGTAAGAATGGAACAGTGTTCCAGTGCATGCCGTGTCAACAACAGTATGTAGAATTGAAGCTATTTTATAAAGTTTGCATGGCCTTCAAGGCAGATGGGATGAGTTCACAAAACGGAAGTCAACTGACTGCTCCTGAGTATGTAGAAACCCTATTTGGCTCAAGTTCTTGAGAAGAAGTCTGGGGAGAAATATTATATATGCTTGTCCTGTCCTTGCCCCTCTCTTGTTGGGCATCCACTGCTGGAAAAAGGATAGTGGGCTAGACAGACCTCTGGTGTCACCCTGCACAAGCCTTCTTAAGTTAAGGTTTAAGAAGTCATTTCCAGAAGGGATTTCTTTCCGACGTATCCCAATCAGCGCTATGCTGATTCGTTTTTAACTAGATTAACTAAAAAGAAAAAATTAACCATAGCTGTCGTTCAGGTGAAAGTTTTGCCTTACGTACCAGTAAGATTCCCCTATTAGCCATTATTTAATTTTTCCAGTTGTAGCATAACAAGTATGAGAGAGCACATTGCCTTTCTTGCCAGAACGCATGATGGTTTTCTTTCTGCAGGCTAGGAGAGGCTTCTACAAAAAGAGAATCATCAACCCATTTCTGTCAGCCTGTCCTTGTATAAGCTGTTGTCTGATAACAGGAGAGAGCCTATGGCTGGCTAGAGGGGAAACTGTTCTCAGTAGGAGTTTCAAAAAGAGTAAGGCCATTTTACACATACTCAGCAGTGAAACTCCTGAAATTTCACAAGCTATGAGGTGCTATTGCAGAGGCACGCTTGTGTCTTATGTATACATTTAAAAAGCCTGAGGGTCAATTCAGAATTTAGCTAAGCTAAATTGTGTTGTTTAGGAGATGAATTGAGAGCAAATATGACATGCTCTAGTGTTTTGTCTTCATAAAGTCCAGTGAAGCTTTTCAGTTGAACTTTTCAACTCCTGCTAAAAATGTTAAGATACGACTTCGAGTATCTGCACCTGTATTAGCTCAAGCATTAAATGATTTCATATCTTTTCTCATGGAGGACAAAAGGAGAGGAAGAAATAAAACCTTCTTGTGTTTCAACCTGGATTTATGTAACCTGAAAAAATGGAAAGAGAATATATCCATCTTTACAAAAATACAGCCACCATCTTAGCTCAATACTTGAATAACGAGTGCTGTGTAGAGGCAAGCTGAATGCTTCTCTGCATGTAGCAGTATTCGTAATTTGTTTTAAATTGTGTTACTGCCATTCTTTACCTTAGTTTCCATGTTCACTTCTTTACAATCTGAATGCTCTGTTATCACACGGAAAATGTCCCAGTGATGTTTCCTGAGCATGTAAAGAGACACGGGGAAAGGAAGTTCACTTTTTTTTTTAATTATGTGAAGTAAAATATTGGCATGAGCGTGTTTGTCACCAGGTTTGTTTAAAAAAAAAAAATTCAAGCATCTTTAAGCTAGAATAAAATTAACCTCCATCTGTGTCTAAACACAAATTATCTAAAATACAAACGTACAAAAATGAGTTCAAAATTGGTACAATGATAAATCAATAGGAGCCAATATTGTTACTTTATTCTTCAAAATAAGTACCCAAAATAAGAAGAATTCACATTTAACTCAAAATTAAAGGTTTAATTTAAGGAGGTTTTGTTATGATTTTTATTTTTGAGGATCAGCATAAGTTTCCAAGGTTTGCAAAGTGGTAGATAGAAAAAGTGATTTAAAGCCAGCCAACTTAGAATTAACCTCTGCAGCCAACTAGAACTGAAAATTAACAGTGGGTAAGAGAGGAAGAGAAATAACTAGTTTGTTTTCCCATTTACATGAATGGGTGTCAAAAATATGTCAAGAACAAACAGAATAGAACTGACTCATTAGGAACAACTTTAAATATTTTTAAAATGTAGACATTTTTAAATATATAGCTTTGGTGCACTGGAGAACTTATCTGCCTTAAACTTGTGACTCTTTAATTCACAAGCAGAGAACGTTCAAGGGATGTAACGTAACTGCTTTGCATCAATTGCAAAAAAAACAGAGTATTTGTTTGGGGTTTAATGGATTTATTCTGATTTACCAAGCCCTTTATGCCACGTGTACCTGTGTAAAGTGTTGACTATAAAAATAGTATTTGACCAGTACAGCAAAAGTATAGTAACATCTGAGTATTGAACCAGTTTTTGAGATGTTATATAGTGCTTATTGTATTTATAGGGTCATTTATTGTCTGAATGAAGTGGCAAAAATTTCAGTATTGATATCTGTTTAAACCTCAGGAATTATGTAGGTTTTTTTTTCATGGATACACATAATCAGCACTGCATATAACTTGAATAATTCATCAGAATATTTCCTTTGTTATTAGTGCTTTTCACAGTGTCAGCAAGACTTTCCTTCTCTGCTTCCCAGCTCTCCATGGGCATGCTAGATCCTCTCTTCTGTCTAGGGACATCTGCTGTGGGATGCTCGAGGTGAAGGAAAAGGGATACTGAAGAAGGCGCCCCAGTATCTCCCTTGGTTCCCTCTTCTTTCCTCCCTGTCCTTGACTTGTTCTTTCCTTCCCTGGTGGGACCTGGGCAGGAGACTTCCCCAAAGGTGTCTTCTCAGCAGAAGGCCTCTCAGGTATGGCTTGGCTGTTTCTGCTTCATGCCACCTGGGGAGACATCACGAGAGGCTGAGTTATATTTTTACCTGACACAAGCTCTCTGACGCAAAAAATGAACTTTCGCCCTGTGTGTATGTGATGCTGTCCTGTTGAATTGTTTTCTGTCTAAAGTACATATTTCTCAGTGTGGAAAATTTTTAGCTAATCAAAAAACACTGAATAAATACACTTGGATAAAAGGAAGCATGTTGATAATACAAACTATATGTCAGGTGGCATGCTTAACATCTGTATTTTAATGCTGACTGTACAAAGTAAGAACAAATAACTACTGATGCTTACGAAAACCCTTTTATACAGATTATGTGAAAGCAAATATCTTGGAGAACACATTCACTAAAAAATAGGAGATTTTGATTAATTCTTTAAACCATTTAAATGTACCTTTAAACTCATATGTGCAGTCTGGGCTGCTAAGCTTTTACTGTCTTCCTTTAAGGTTGAGATTTAATTAAAGGTCAGTGTCACACACATTTCCACAACACATAGTAAAACCCTGGAATGAAATGAGCCTCACTTGAACATTTGATTAGACAAGATAATGTATTTCCCCCTGGAGTAGTTTGTTATTCAAAACAAGCTCTTTAGGGAAGGAAGTTCACATCAGTTGGTAACTGTTCCTGTGGATACCGAAGAACTTTGTACAGTACACACTACAGTAAATTGCACTGCAGGTCATTTAGGAGCTGGAAGCATGGCCCGTGTCTATGTAAAAGTATCAAAATGTATAAAGAGCTTAAAAGCAGACAAACAGCAGGCAGTGATACTAGAAAAAAAAATAACACCCAAATTTACAGAGCCAGTCATGCTTTTAGTTAGTCAAGAAATTACACTTTTCTAGTAGATGAATTTTAGAAATGCTGCTTTACACCTTGTGCGTCAAAGACAAAACACTAAAAAAAAGTTTGCTATGGACCAATGCCCTTAAATGTAATATGGAACTGAATAACTTCTGGCTTTAACTTTCCTGTAAATGCAGTTGTAGACTTCAAAATTATTAGCTATTCTGTTCTGTAGATTAGATGGCTTTTTTTCCTATCATTGCTCTATTTTGACCCCCTTGGTCTTCATTTGCCACGTATCTTGAAAATTTTAGTGACTGGTAGCAAGCGGTAGTAGCAAGCCATGTTCATTAGGACATAACTAAATTTTAACTTCTGACTATTTTTGATGATCTGTATGAATTGACTTTTGAGGGTAAGCTGGAAATGAATGTTGTATTCTGGACTCTTGAAATGAACATCCTCTAAAACAAAGACTTGTTTCCACAGGATGGGAACATTCATAGAATCATAGAATCGTTAAGGTTGGAAAAGACCCTTAAGATCATCGAGTCCAACCGGTAACCTTTTAAATACCTCCAGGGATGGGGACTCAACCACTTCCCTGGGCAGCCTGTTCCAGTGCCTGACTACCCTTTCGGTGAAGAAGTTTTTCCTAATATCCAACCTAAACCTCCCCTGGCACAGCTTGAGGCCGTTTCCTCATGTCCTATTACTTGTTACTGGGGAGAAGAGACTGACCCCCACCTCACTACAACCTCCTTTCAGGTAGTTGTAGAGAGCGATAAGGTCTCCCCTCAGCCTCCTCTTCTCCAAACTAAACAACCCCAGCTCCCTCAGCCACTCCTCATAACACTTGTGCTCTAGACCCTTCACCAGCTTCATTGCCCTTCTTTGGACATGCTCTAGTACCTCGATGTCCTTCTTGTAGTGAGGGGCCCAAAATTCCCTCAAGTTAATAAATGTTTGCTGCCATGGAAGCAGTTTTAAAACATTTTACAGTATAGCAGTAAGTCTAGTATATTTCTGGTGGGTACTTTGGTTTAGAAATCCAATTTAAATCTAATTTTGACTTTATCTTGGAGTGCCATCTTCTTTATGTCTTTGATTACAGAAGTCTCAGTTAAATAGCCAGCTCGAAGTGTTACTGTGTTCTGAGTTTGCTAAAGCTGCTAACAAAGCTGTGGTTTGTATCTTAAATCTGTTATATGGAATTATTATGATGATGGTCATCATAAAAGTTTCTTAGATTTGGGGGAAGGGTTCTGCAAGTTTTACACAGTATATATTATATAGTATCATTATAATATATAGTATTAAAGAGTCACTCAGTATAGCTGTATATGAATATTATACAAATGAGCTAACATAAATTTATATTGCTACCCTTGGTACATAGTACTAGTATTTGAGCTTTAGTTTGAATCAGTAGATAATCCCCAATTGGAAAAAGAGGCATATTTTGGCAGTCAGCGCTGATCTCTTGTGCGATTCCAGCAAGTAACTTAATGTGTAACTTAAGTTCTTCTCAGCTAAAGCAGAACAGTGTATGTGCCTGGCATAATGTGCTTTTGGATCTTCACCAGGAGCTCTAAGTGTTGTTCTCAGTCGTGTAAATAGTAATTTGTTCCATAAGTAATGGAGCTAATAAATTCTGGTTGCCTATGGATGTGTTGTAGATGCCCAGCCTACATCTCCAGTGATGATAAATAGCCCGTTTCTCCTTTAGGTCTCCTATTGCTTGATTTTCTTCAGAGTAGTCCCAGTCTCCTTCCATCTGGGCAAGAGGCAGTGCATGTCAGGGCACCTTTTGGTGAAGAAGTGCTGACTGGCTGGTCACACCATCCATATCGGTCAGTAGCTAATCCAGCAAAAACAGATAACTTGTTGAGATCACGCTAAAACTTCCCTTCAGTAAGGAGGTGTTGAACCAACTCCTTCCTCCAGCCAACGATGGTCTTGTTAGACTTCGAGTCCTTCTTTGAGTCCTCTGCCTTTTTGTGGCATTTGGTTGGAACTGGCCAATGTGTTCCAGAGTTAGGTAGAAGGCATGGTTGATTGTCAGACAGATGATATGACAGTGTAAGTCACCTTTCCTTAGGAAACCAAGCTAAGGAGACAGTGTACGTCGCAGTAGGGCTTAAACAGTTTAATAAGTTAGGCTACAACTGAAATTTTAATGTAACATTTACATTTTCTGCTTATGGTCACATTTTATGCTTATGGCTGCAGATAACCTTTCTCCTTGGATACAGTATATGTTTTAAGAACCGTGGAGTGCTGCATAATATTTTTCCTTTTCAAGGAGAGTGGAAGATCTACTGCTCATAAAAAGTTTAAGTAAATGAATTCTTGTAAACTGATCGGTGGGATGGTGGACCCAGGTGCAGGATGTCAAGGGCAATGTTATCCCAGTGTGTCTCTACCTGAGCCTGTCTTGGCTAGATGTACAGTGTCTTCTGAATAGTGTTCTGTATAACCGTGGATCTTGTGTCATCTTTGTTAATGTATCTCTTTGCTCTTTTCAACAACTTGTAAGATGTTTGTATTGACCAGTTATGCTCTCATTTCAGTCCTTTAATTTTTTTGTATGGACTTTTCTGCCAGCCTCCTTCAGTCAAGCATAACACACCTTGATTTCTGTCCTTCTAATTGTGCACAGTGTGCAATACTGATTTTCAGAAGTATAAGCAAATTCAGATTTTACATGGCTAATTTGAGGGGGGATAGTTTATAACTATAAAAATAGTTTATAGCTATTTTTTAGCCCAGGAAGATAATTTCCCAGGGCATACTGTGGAAGAAGATATTTTATATCCTGTACCTTATCCAAAGATCCTGTCTTATAACTGCAGTATCTTCAACATAAAGAGTATGATTTGCTGCAGAACAGCATATGGTTTGGGGCTGGTGTGTAGCAACACCAGTGCCAGTGAGATTTAGAGTGACTGCCTCTATTCTAAGGTCTCATCAATAGTAAACCACCTTTAGACTACAGTCACTAAAGAAAAGAACAACTTTTAAAATAGAAAAATTATAGCATTCTTAACTAGGTTTACAAATTTATGAATTACTACATTTTAATTGGGTATCCCTTTTAAACTCATATTAAAAACTGAAAGCATGTAGAACATGTAACAACTTATATTTCCAGGTTTATGATTTTAACTACATATCATTAAGTCCACAATAAGATAGTTCTTGGCATGTACATCCGCATAAAATGTCCAGTTGAAGTGTGTGCTGCTAGTTAGAAATGTTCGGTGTCCCTTTTTCTTGTGATTCATAAAATGAATGTAACAGGGAAAGAGGATAGCTGTTGTGGAAAGTTGTTACTACAAAATATGGAAAACGTGAGATCTGACGGTATGTTAAAACAAAAATAACCTTCAATAGCTGTGCTAAATTAGGCAGAGCTTAACAGCTAAACAAACATGCTTCAAGTTATTATTTGAAAAATTATTCCGCTGAGGTGCAGTTCATCCATTCATGTCTTTTAGTTGGAAGGCTGGCTCTTCTGAAGCCAGGGACAAAACTGCCAGCGACTTTGGCATCAAGAGCCAATCAGTATACTCCGACATACCCGAGCTCCATTTTCATCCAAGAAAAGATACACTGTCATAGGTCTGTTTCATATAGTATGAATTCATCATTATCCTAGGCTGGCCAAAATTTTGGTGCGTGGTACAGAATACAGGGTTGCATAGCCATCATTTTCACGCTGTGCTATTAAAAGTAGGGGAAGGTTGTTGTTGCTGGAGGGGAATTTACAAAAAGAGAGTTCCTGACGGTAGGAACACTTTAAAACTTCCATCTTGCATGGAACTGATGGTTTGATATATTTTAGTTAATTGAACAGTCCTTAAAAACTTGTTTTGATACCTGAATTACTACATTAGTAACTTTTTTTTCGTTTTGTAGTATTAGATAGCTCTTTTGTATGTGAAAGTAAATAGACGTTTCACAAATGTAAGTGTAATGTGATATCGCTGAGGTTCAGTGAATTACAACAGAGCTCTGCTTTTCCCTATTGCAGATAAGACACGAGCAGTGTAGTGCTTTTCAGATTACTGAACACTTAATGAATTTCGAGATGAGATTATTCAGTTCATAGCTAGATAGTTTCAAGGTATGCTTTCTTCAAACATGACAGCTCTTCATTAAAAGCTGCAGGTATAATTTCAATTTTCATAGCATAGTCTTAAGTTTCTTAATGGACAAAAGCAAACCTTATTCTAAAAATGTTCAGTTTAGCTACAAAAGTTAAAAGGCTGATTAAAAATATGAGAAAATTTGAAGATAACAGCTAGAATTCTTTGTTTATTCAGTACTGTTACTAACTTAACCAAAATCCCATGAATATTTGGAGTGTGTTTGTTTTGTTTTAAGTTTAGTTTTTCAAGGTGGACACTGAAATTTCAACTGAACTAAGAGATGGTAAATGTATGCTCTTTATATGTCTTTATACTGTATCAACAGTAAGTGATAATGATTTTTAGCATTTTTATTGTGATACAGAATTATTTCACAAAACATCGAAATGCATTTACACATCCATCCAGTCAACAAAAATCCATTGTATTAGTCTTAGTTTAGCAGAATTGAAAATAGATAGGTTGAAAGACTGTCATCGTTCTTAATATGATCTTATTATAATGAATACAAAGTACATTAGGATAAAGAGACTTAAAATGTGAGTTTTAAAAGTCCTTGGGAAAAAGGATATAAGCAAGCAGGTGGCTTAAAAAAATCCTGCCTGTCTCTGCTAACCTCTTAATGATGTTCCTTCTAGCTCATACAGTCTTCTTTTCAGTCCACTGAGTGAATAATAAAGGACTTTCCCCGCTCTTGTTCCCCTGTCAGCAGGGTTGGTTGAACTGTAAAGCTGCCTAAATAGTTTGTAAGTATATCCTGCCATACTTTATTAATCTATGCTTAAGATTGCAGGGATTCAAAACACTGTAAAATACACAGTATCGTGCAGGCTTAGGCAGTAGTATGATTGCAGTATAAGAAAATAGATTCCATTTTATAAATTCATGTAATTCTCCCATTGAAATGCTTTCCAAACAGTATTCCTTATTTTTATTCTGGAAGTCTAATGCTGACTTTCCGGAACTCAGTTTAGTTGCTACGGCCTCTGACTATTTTTATTCCACTTCCTAAGTAACGTGGATGTCGACAGAAGCCTTTTTCCAATCCACATATTGTCTGGAAAATCTTACATACTACATAAAAGTTAATCTACTTACCTGAAGACCCAACTTCTTCCTGAAATATCTTGGATCTCTTCCAGCATTGGCAAAGAAAGGTCATAGTTTGGAACTATCATATACAGGAGCATTGTTGAAAAAATAACTCAGTGTTTAAATTTAAACTTCATTGTTACGTGTTTAGTTATTGACCCATGTATTTGTGAATAGAAGTGCATTTCTTCCTTCCCCTCTCTCTCTCTCTTCCTCTCCCTCCCCACCAAGGGAGGTCTGGTCCTCCTGCTATCTTTCTTCCCCTTTCCTGCTCCCCCATTAAAAAAAGAGCTCCTCCACTTCATTATCATTTTCCTGAGCAGCCCAGCCCCGGTGCACGCGGTCACAAGATTCACTTTCCACTCTTGCCAGCATCCCTACAGATTTCTTTGTCCTAGATAGCACTTCCCCAGTGAGACACCAGATGACTTAAGGAGATTAGACAAGGGTGACCAGTTCTGTGAGAAGAAAGTGGGACACCTCTGGGCTCTGTTTGCGTGGGAATCCTCGTGGTAGGCAGAAACTCTCTCCTTCCACTATGTTACCACCTATGGGAGAATCCAGCAATACTCTTCCAATAGGGATAGCAGGTTTTTGCTTGCAGCAGCAGTTTTCTTTTTGACTTGAATTAGGATCCAGATTAGTGGTAGTTTTCAGTCATCCAGAGATTTTCTCAAAGAGCTACTGTTCCTCGGTGGGATTTTTTTTTTCTTATTCCCCCCTAGGGGTGATTTTTCATTATCTCCATGGTAAATTGTCAATGGAGTTTGGAGAAAAGAAAGCAAATACAACAATATATCTAAGAAAGCCCACCTACAAGGATTGCTATCAGTCAGAAAGTCTGTGGGATTCTGAACAGAGTAGATTGGTGGTGAAGGGAATCAACATGTCTTGTGGGTATTGATCTAGTTACTCAATTGCTCCTATCCCCTACGGATGATTAGTTTAAAGGTTCAGCAAATGGTAACAATTTCAGAACTTGGGAGTATTTTAGATTATCCTTTTGTCAGCTCGGTTGTGGTAGTGAGCATTAGGCTGGGTGTGTGGAAGGTCCTATAAGATGTACAGATCTTCCCTTCTGATTGATGTGCATTTTTTTCTAAAGAAAAAAAAAAAAAGGACCTCTACTTTAGAAATCTCACAGTTAAAACAACTGTCCAGCTTGTTTTGAAATTCTTTGGAAAACTTTTGTCTTAACCCCAGATTATGTACTACCACTGTTGAGATTGGTACAATCTTTTTGTTAACACAGATGGAAAACTCAGATTCAAAATAATATTCCAGCAATTAACTCTGAAGTGATTACTGATATCCTAAAATAGTAATAAATGATGATTCTTACTGAAGTATCTCAAAATTTCCTAGAGATGACAGTAGGGTTTTTTTCTAATTTGTATATGGGGAAACTGAGCCACCAGAGGTCACAGAGAATAGCTGGCAGAGCCAGAAATAGAGCTCAGGCTTTTCCACTTTCAGCTCAGTGTTCTTGTCCTTGGATACTACCAGATGGTCTCCAGATTATTCAGTAAATAAGCTTCTGCATCCTCCATAAATATTCCGCCAAAGCCAACTGGCTGTGTCTCACGCTTGCTAGTTCCCAGTCTGTGAGAGTGGCTGACTTGGCAGGTAGTGCTGTAGCTGGCCCCATTGAGCAATCCTCTATTCTGCAGGTTCACCAGTTCTACCAGGCAGAACAATCTCTTCTCTACCACTGTTTTTAGCAATTCTTCTCTGCATCATAAGGAACTTTTTTTTAGTGTAAAACTTTTCTGTGTATGCTTGAGGCAAACAATCTGATTTAAAGAAAAAAAAAACAAACTCTTCTGACAACTGCCTGCAGATGTCTGAAAAGTGTCTAAAGAAATATTTTATCTGCTTTTAAAATGTGGATGACTTACTTGTTACTGTCTGTGTGCCTTGAAATTCAGAGGGTAGAAAAAAAAAAAATATATATATATATATGCACTTGTGGCTCTGTGTGTGTGTGTGTGTAGCATAAATACCAGATGGGAGAGGAGGTTCATGACTACAAAACAAACTGTTTTCTAGTCTCTCTTAATTCACTTCTTCACTTCCTAGTTCATAGGCCTTTTGCTTCTATCTGGTGGTGCAATCACAGTCCCTGGAAGTATTCAAAAAACGTGTGGATGTGGTGCTTAGGGACATGGTTTAGAGGTGAACCAGGCAGTTAGGTTAACAGGTTGGACTCGATGATCTCAGAGGTCCTTTCCAACCTTAATGATTCTACGATTCTATTCTGGTGAGGGTTTTCATGGCTCTTCGGTTCTTCAGGATTTTGCCTATATCATAATATGTGCCTCGTATAGAAGTGTCCAAACTAACCCTTATGTGCCCAGTGTTCTTCTGTTGGGGAGTTTAGTAGCATAAATCAAAGTGCTGGCCAATGGCAGCTTTCCTCAATTCACCGTGCTACCATAGTTGTGCTGCCAGTATTTTGCAAAAACTCAGCTTCTTCCAAACTAGATAGTTAACTACAGGAGCCGAATTCACTGCAGCAGCTGCAGAGTGGATAAACCAGCTGACTGGAATGGACGTTTGACTGGTATTCTCCAAAACTGGGGGACACAGCTGATCGGCTGGAGGCAGGACTGCCATTCACAAGGACCTTGGTGCACACTGCAGGGCTGGGCTGCCAGAAACATCAAAGGGTTCAACAAAGAGAAGTGCTATGTCCAGCACCTGGGACAAAACAACCTTGAGCATCAGTATGGACAGGGGACCAGCTGGCCAAGTAACAGCTCCACCAAAAATTATCTTGGAGGTCTGGTGGAGACATTAAATGTGAGTCAGCAGTGCCTTGTGCATACTGAGTCACATTAGGAAGAGTGTCAGCTGGTCAGGAGAAGGGATTATTCCCCTCTACGCAGCACTCATGAGGCTGCATCTAGGGTGTGTGTCCAGTTCTGCACCCATCCAGAAATGTCAGAAAACTGTAGCGAGTCTGGCGGAGGAACCACTAACAAGGTTAGGGGGATGTAGCACATGGCATGTGAGGAGAGGCTGAGGAAAATGATCTTCTTTAGCCTGGAAAAGCAAAGGCTAAGGCAGGATTTAGTAACAGTCAGCCCCCACCTAAAGGAGGAGGGGAGTTACAAAGCCAGACCCCTCTCAGAGGTGCACAGTGATGAGACAAGAGATAACAGGCACAACCTGCAACAAGGGAATGTCGTATTAGGCATTAAGGAAAAATATTCACAGTGGCCAGACATGAGCAGGTTGCCCAGAAAGACTGTGGCATCCTTGTCCTTGAAGACTTTCAAAACTCAGCTGGACAAGGACCTGAGCATCCTGCTGTAAATGCGACGTGAGCCCTGCTTTGAGCAGGAGGTGACCCCTTCCAACATAAATTTCTCTGTGATTCTATGCATGTACCTTGTTCATGCCGGAGACTTGTCTCCTTGTGGGGTGATAGGCTTTGGTGCACCTGTAACCAGTGAGACTGATCAACATCTTTCTTGCAAAGAAAATACAGCTATATATAATGCATATAGCAGAACCAAGAATTCTAAAGCAATAAGCAGCCTGCATGTTTTTTGTTCTTACCTAAACTCACAGTTTTCTACAGCATGAACAACCCGTAGATGGAGTTTGTACTCTTGGCTTATAAATTTTCTTGAACTTGGCAACAGAAAGAACACCTTGTGAAACAACATTCAAGCTATACGGATTGAATCATCAACAAAAAACATCTAGATTAGCAGCTGATGAACTGTTGTAACTCAGCGTGTGAATCCCAGTTTTCTGAGAGCCAAGTAAACCTGTGAAGAAGTGGCCAGGGTGGTGATGGTATAAGACAATAACAGAAAGCCAAGGTATTAATTTGTGTCAGAGTTGCTCCTGTTTCAGGTAGCCTAGTTGAAACTGTTTTCCATTGCAAGCACATTTCTTGTAACATCCCCACCGTTGTATAGTTGTTGGCCACCGTCCTTCACAACTTGAAGACAGCTCACCAAGAAGTAAGATGCACGGTTTTACAGGGCCAGAACAATAGAGAAATGACATGCCACAGAAATTACAGGTCCCTCTTCAAGGGACAGTGCATTTAAAGAGGTAGCATGCAAAGGTAAGAATGAGAATTGAGCATTAAAGTGTCTGCTTTAACAGTTTCCTCATTGGCAGGGTCTTCCCTGTGACCTCTTGCTTTTGCTGCAGCTTTTCCAGGAATTCTTGGTCTTCTCTATTGGCCAGTGTTGTCCATGGCCACTGGTTTTGTCTCTCTACAGTAGAGAAAAGGAGCCAGGCCACTCTGCTGTGAGTTCTCCCATCTCCACAGGCTTTAATGGAAAATTGGAAGATAGGGCAATTTATCTGCCTTTGTCTGTCAGCTTCAATGTTCATTGGGTTTAAAAATAAGTCATGAGATGGAGGTCAGCTGCCTTTTCATGCAAATCGGTGTCATGGTTTCAACTTAATAATTTTGGTGCTGTGGAAATTGCTGCTCGTTTGTTGCAGTATGTTCTCAAGTTTCTCTGCCTGACCTCTAGGTGCCTCAAAAAGTATATGAAAACTGAAGGGTGGAGGAGAAGGGAGTTTATTGTAAACTCTACTAGGATTTTCAGATTTTAGCAGTGTTGGTTACACAATTTTAAATTTTCAATTTTAAAAATCCTCAGTAATTGAGTCCACTTAAAATATGAGGACAGCAAGGAATTTTACGAAACCAAATAAATTGATTCTTGCAGTATATTTCTTTGTAGCTACAGACAAGTATCACCATGCTTTATGATTATTTTATGTACTAAACCCGTAGGAACCAGAAGTAGGGATTTCCTATCACTGCTTATCAAAACTGATTTTGGAATCTGCCAAGCGTGTTGACATTGGAAAATACAGGCTCAAGGGAATAGGGATAATGTGTTTGTGGAATGCTGTCAAGGTTGCTAGCCTTAAAAGTAGACATTTTGATGCATGATACACACACCCAACTGACAAATTGTATTGTCCCCCCAATCTTTTGGTTGCTTTCTAGTGGCAGAATTGAAGTGTGATTTAAGAGTTATTTTGAACTTTTGGAGAAGAGGATTATTCTACATGAGGGGAGGAAAAATACAACCCTCATCCACTTAGAAGAATGTGGCAGAGGAGAGTGTTTACACAGGCTTATGTCACGCTCAGCTGTACACTAAAACAGCTGCTTGCTCTAATTTAAGACTAAGAACATTGACAGTGTCCACTGAAAACACTGGACCTATTGTGTTAGCACTGCAGATAACCAATAGTTGGCATCTAGGCTACTGCTTTCTTTTCTTCCCGCCCCCCCCCCCCCTTTTTTTTTGGCAGGTCCTCTCCATGATCCTAGTTGCAGAGGATCATGGAGATCCTCAAAAGGCAGTTTTGAAAGCAGTTTTTGAACTTTTTTCAGTTTTTGAAAAGCAGTTCCCATTTTCATGCTTTTATACACATATACATGTGCATGCCCTGTTTGCCTTACTTTCACTGTTCCCAAACATTTTGAACCTGAGACCGTAAAAGAAGATGAGACCCTAACCTCATTGGTTTCTTCCTGCAACATCTGATGGATAAAAATATTTACGGATTCTAAATTGTAACCTTCAGCTTCAAGCATCCTTTGCTTTAAGCACAGATTTTTTGTTTTAGTGATTCACCAGTTAAAGTTAGTGTGAGGTTTTGTTTCTAGAGAAAAGTTAGGAGCATAGTTTCAGGTATTTTCTGCAGCTACTGAAATCCTGTGCCTGATTTTAAGGAGTCGAGAGCTACGCCCCTTTTTGTGTCTCGTTCTGTTTGGCAGCTGAGGCTGGGTTGAAGGGGAACCCTTCTTTGAAAACGCAGAGTTAACAGAACTTCTGAGCAGAGGGCACGAAGCTCAAAGTGTTGTTTGTGAAAGAGGTTTTGTCAGCAAGGTCTCCTGAATCTGCTTCTTCACATAGATCTGTCATGTTCATGAATGGGCATTTGCTTCTTTTCCCTGAAGGTAATAGAGGTAATACAAAGTTCTGCACATGGTATCTTCTTTATTATTGATCTCCAAAAGGCTGTCTATCTGAAACGATTCTTGCGCACTGCATGTCAAAACAAAAACCTGAGGGATTCCACTGACCAGACTTCAACAAAAGACGATACTCCATCCAAAACTATTAACTCATCATGAGAAACTGGATTCTCATCAGACTGAAAAACTAACTAATTTCCACATCTCTCTATCTCATTTTTAAAAATAATAATAATATAATTTGAAAAACCCTCTTAGAAATACTTTCCTTTCTCTGTGGGAAGGCAGCAGTGGCATGCTACCAAAAGTCATCCAATCTTAAAGGACCAGACAGCCTAAAAAAGAAATCTTGCTTCCCTCATCCCTTTGAAGGACCTCCCCTGCTTTATGGGTTAGTGGAAAGAAAATCAGCTGGAGTCAGGGTGGATCTCCAGGGTTTGCCAGCCAAGGCGATCCCGGGTTCTCATTCCAACACCAAAATCACATTTTTATTTCTGGAGAAACTCAAGTCACAAGGGAAACCAGTTTTTTTCATTCCTGCACATATAGAAAAAGTAATAAGGAAAACAGATAAATGACACCAAATATAGTAGTATACTAGTTCTTTCAAACTGTACAGCTCTAGTTGATATGTGACTGTTCAGAGATAGAGGTGAACAACTGTAATTTAAACTGTTATGTAGAGAAGTCTATGGACAGGAAGATTTTTTTATTAACAGTATTGGTTATAAGCATATCAAATCGTTAAGCCATTGTAGTGTATTATATGTTGTATTCATGAAAAACAAAAAAAAGAGATGCAAAATCTCTGTAGAACAGAGCAAAAGAAACTTAGCCCGTGCTCTCATTTTTGCATAGTGGGCTTGTTGCACAAGATGCCCTCAAAGTGTTTTGGGGTTTTCTGATTCCTCTAAGGTTTTTGTAGTATGAGTGGTGGTTTGGGTTTTTTTTCTGTTGGGCATCACTTTTTGCCTAACTTATTTTAATTTCCAGAAGCTAAGATAGGTGGAAGAAGTTCCAGTCGATGGAGATGATTTGTACAGCAAATGCAAACAAAATCTTTAGAAAAAAATGAAGACCATAAGGTTAACAGATACTTAAGAATATATTAACAGTTCAGAAGAATGCCTCAAGTTATCTATCTTTCTACATCTTGTTCTCAAAGGTATTGGAAATAACAAAAGTAGTAACACTAAAAACAGTCTTTCTAGTGTCACTCAAAGGGGCAGCCTTAAGTTTGATACATAACTGTGAACAGTCTAACAACTACAAACTGTCCTGTTTGGAAGCCCCGGAATCATTTCTCAGAGAGAAAGAAAACTCAGAGGTTATATGGAGTGGGCACTATTGTCCCATTTAAATTCTCTCCTTCTCCCAATCTTACCTCCTCCAGCCCTGTCATACATAGCCTCTTACAATCAAATGTTCATTCAAAAAGATGAAAATGGGCATCAAAGATTCCAAACTGAGAAAAAGATGATGATTAAGAGGATTGTGATTTAGATTTAAAGAAGTGATTTTTTTTAAATTGTCAAGTTGTTGAGCAGAATCAAACAAGGCTGTGCTATTTAGAGGGAGGAAAAAACAACCTAAGTAGTACTTAGTCTAGCTGCTACTATTTTTGCAAGAAATTAAGCTATTTGCAAAAACCTATAAGAAATTACCAAAAGTATTTAAAGAAAAACAATCATACATAAGGAAGAGTAGTTCAGCAATACTTTGCCAGACAGGGCTGCAGCAGCGTTCAGGAGGGCCTCTCTGCAGAACGGCTCCAGTCAGAGTGAACACTGGTGCACAAGTTAAATGTGATATCTGCCTGAAGTTAAATGTTTGGAAAGCAAGCTCTGTGAGTTTATCTCAATGTGTTCAGGATGCCCCCTACTACATGGAGTAATCTGAACTCAGTGAAAAGGGACTACAACGATTTTCTTATTGCTCTAGGAGAGGAATTTCCTATTCTAAAATCAAAAGCGTTGAACAATGGGACCATCTAGAGACTGTATCCAGTGGAAGGACAGGTGCCCATGAAGGCGGAAAATCAGTTCCCAGATGCTTTGTGAAGGCATAGGAAAACTGTCAGCAGAATCTGAAATAAAGTTCTCAAAAAAATTTCCCATTGCTCTCGGATCATATGTGCAGCTCATAACTCTGTTGCTTAGACAAAACTTAAAAGAACTAGTGATTACCTACAACTGAACATAATGGAGAAAATTTTAAAAATCTAAGACCATTATTATTGTAGCAATTGTGAAAAAGAAAAGGAATTTCTTGCCTGTGTCCAGACTGTAAGGAAATATATAAGGATCAGAGGCAACATTTACAGAAAACTTAGAATGTTTCTGTTTGTTTACTTTTTCATGGTTGTACTTCATTTTATGTTTACAGGACCTTAGTGTTTAAAGTCCAGAAACAGTAATCAGACTATCAGCATGAACTGCTGGGAGAAGAAGCTCCACCTCTAATATATGCATTTTTTAAAAATCATATCCTTCCATATAGGAAAAGAGTGCAAGTTAAAATGTGTTTATATGATGATTTAAAGAAAAGTCTTGACCGTAGTAGTTTATTATGTTTATCCTGATGATAAACTTCCATTTATTATGAGAGATAAACATAGATATATTTTTTAACTCTTACAGACGCTATGAAAAATGAAGATGTATAATGATGTAAAGATGCATGAGGTAAAAAAATTTGCAGCTACATGGCAGTACATTTGTACATAATAGCACAATAAAAACAGGATTATCCTGTGAAGTTTCCCCTTATTTCTGTGAGATGATGACTAAGTATAAAAAAAAACAGGAGACGTTTCCAGCTGTAAATCTCAAAACTCCAGAATGGAGCAGGTCAGGCAGGAGCCAGTGGATCAGAATGGATCAGACGGCAACCACGGAAAATGCAGAGCAGATTCTTGCAGAGACTGAAACCTGCAAAAGGCTCCGGGATCCTCCAAACAAAGGAGACCAACTGGTTCTTTAAGAGAAAGGCCCTTCCAGTTTGAACCATTTGCTGTTACTTGCTGGTGCTGGCATCCGGACAGAGTATCCCTCCCTCATACATTCCTTTCTCACTAGATATGTAATTATTCCTTTACATGTTGTCATAGTTTTAAGCTCCTGACTCAGATTTCTTAAATACCATCTAAGACAACTGTGTATTCCCTTCTCAGAAACGAGGGTCAAGGATAGCCTGGAAGGAGACACAGTTGCTCTCCACTCTAACCTCTTTTTTCCCCATGGCTTGCTCCTCTGTGCTCAAGCAGACAGAGATTCTCTTCAAGAGGAGGTTTTCTAAAGATTTCTTAGGATACAAATTTCTATTAATAAAAAGTTACATCTTTTGGACTTCAATGGCACTTTGCATCTGTCCCACTACCGCTGTGGAGTCAGATGGTCCCTTCCCTTGATCCAGAATGACGCAGCTGGTCCCCAGCTGCATCGGTAAGAGTCGCTTCATTTATGTCTAGTGCCGCAACACTTTCAGGCTTTGTGAGACTTGAGAGCAAGCTGTTACCAAGTCAAACCTTTTTACCTCATCTCTGCCATTGCATAATCGAGACTGTTGCGGGCAACCCCAATATAGCGATGCGTGATGGAAGTGGTTAAGGAGGAGTGTCCCCCATTCAGCTGTGCAAGCAGATGGTGCTGTGGTGGAAATGGTGCACTCAGCAAGAGATCTAATCAATAATCTATGTCTTGCGAACCAGCCACACAGGGATGCAACAGTGTCCTTGTAGTAGTCATAAGATATGCATCTCAATAATAGACACAATGTTCATGTTGCTGTGGTGTCTGATGCAGACCTCTCTGCAAACAGGAAAGGTGCGAGCTTTCTCTGGTTTTACTCGGGCTGGGGAGACAGTTGATCTGGTTCTTACGAATTCCTGACAGAACAGGGGCAAAGTCTTTTCTATTCCTTCTATTGCCTTTCTTTTTATCCATCAGAGAGCAAGGAAAAGAAAATAGTTCAAAGAAATAGTAATTGTACAAACATAACCAAAACAAAAATTTCCTGATATACTTCTGTTATCCTAGGGAATTAACCGAATTTAATTGCTGGACAATCTGATACGTTTTTTTAAATTGTTCTGCAATAGCCCCCTTTTCTTTCCTGATTTTTATGGCAGATATATTTGTATTTTGGGCTCAAGCTTGAACTGTAGAGTTTGAAATTGTGCACCTGTGGCATGTCACAGACTCACAGAGTGGTTGAGGTTGGAAGGCATCTCTGGAGGTCATCTGCTCCAGCCGCCCTGCTCAGGCAGGGCCACCCAGGGCCAGTTTCCCAGGACCAGTTTCAGGCAGCTTCTGAATATCTCCAAGGATGGAGACTCCACAGCCTCCCTGGGCAACCTGTGCCAGTGCTCGGTCACCCTCACAGTAAAAAAGTGTTTCCTGATGTTCAGAGGGAACCTCCTGGCAACACTCCTCCTAATGCAGCCCAGGATACCATTGGCCTTCTTTGCAGCGAGGGCGCATTGCTGGCTTGTGTCATTGCTGGTGTTCATTTAGAAAGCTGTTGCTTTTTTCTCTAAGTTTGCTTCAGAGTAAAATAATCTGTCTTAAGTTGTTCTTTTGACTATTGGAAGATGAAGTTTTGCGTGCTTTTCAAGATTATTAGTCTGCCTTTGGGGCACTGTTTCAAATTTCTTCACAATTTATGTATGTACAGTTCTTTTGATCACTAAAATGGCACGTGAAGTCCTTTTCAAGATCTGAAACTTTACGTTACATGCCATTGCTTAAAAGCCAGTTAATAGCTGTTCCCTACATAGAAAAAGGAACTATTTACTTCCCTCTTTCAAGTGATATTTTCTGCACTTACAGTCTGTTCCTGTACAGGAAAGAGAAGCTGGGCTTGCTGGTTTTTCTTACATAGGTTTTCTTGAATTAGTGTATTTTCATTAAGAATTCATTAGGAATCTGTAAGAAGAGTTTTGATGATTTTGAGAGACCGTTTCTAATTGTTCTGTATTAATGCTAACATTTTGAAAATGGGCATCTGCTTCCTTATGGTTATTTTGTATTTTCATTCATGTATACCCTTTTTTTAAAGCTAGGATTATGAATGAGATTGAACAAATAGTATTGAAATAGATTAATTATGGTAGAAGCTGTTATGACATTAGAAATTGTAGGTTTATTCTGAAAGGCACAATCACATGGAAAAAACACAGCGAGTGTAATACTGCATCATTTTTTTAAATTTATATTCTTTTCCTCTATCTTCTATAGGTCTTTCTTATTAAAAATTCACTGACTGTGGGCCCACATGTCTGTAACACATACATGACAAAGGAGGTACAGTTGTGGCAAAAGATATTCTAGTCAAGTCTTCAAAGAGGAATTAGGCAAGACTGAGTTGGAGTCATGACTATTAGGAGTGTACGATCACCTCACTGTGTTGAGCGGAGGTTTTGGTAGCATTTCTCATTAGGAGGTCTGTGATCATTTGCTGGGGCCCATCTCATGGACACAGGTCTGATTTTGCTCCTTCCAGCTTCCAGATTCACGAGTTCACCACTGGCATTTGTAGCGTGAGGCAAACGGTGTCTCTGTACTCACAGTTTGACTAGAAGTTGGCTAGCCAGTTTTGTCATCTATAGCTTCAAAAGCATGACATTGTCCTTGATTTGGGAGGGTTGCTTCCTTGATTTTTTTCCTTCAAGTAAAGGTAGACTCCTTTAGAAATCGTTACAAATTAAGTTTCAAGAGTGTTACACAGTTTTTCATTTTGGTTTCCGTTTCTCCTGGACAGAACCATTTCTCTTAGGCTTTGAAAATGAACAGCTGAGAATTTCAGTTGTTTGTGTACACCTCAAGTAGATTATTTACTGTGTCAAATAAGAGTAAGTCTCCAACATTCATTCTGATTGTGGAAAACTTTGCTTTGGTAGTTTGCACAGGCACAGTAATTTTTACTGATCATTTAATGTTCCAGCAACAATTTAAATCTTGCACTTTTTTCCATTTTTTTAAAAAAATGTTGTTTCAATTTAATTAAGTAGAGGAAAACTTTGTATTCTTTCTCATTAAAATGGGAACTCTTTTCATTCTCCTTGTTTTCATTCTCTTTGTTGCAACATTAATGGCAGATCCTAAGCACAGGTATGGTGTAATCAACTATGAAACTATTTCAGAAGCTAAGCCTCAGGAGAATTATGCCGTGACAGTTTGCAAAAGAAAAGATTAAGATTTGAGCATAAACTTTTGCAAGTTTAGCTTCCGTGGGAGGTGGAAAACTTAAGAAAATCACGTTGCTTGTTTAGAATATCCCTTCTCCCCAGAAATCCATGCTGTACGGTGACTGAAGTGTTCTGTAAGCTTATTTGAAAATTAGGTGATGTATTCATGTTGACCAAGGGAATCTGTGTTAGGGATCTAAAGAAAACATTGTACGATTAGCAATTACAATAATTATTGTCTTCAGTCTGTTGACTGCAGTTAGATCAGTGGGAGCAATACCATACAAGTACATTTTTTTTCTCCTGCGTCTGTCAGAACAGATGAGGAATTGGATGGGAAGCAGTTTTTAGAAATACTCTTGAGTCTTTCTGAAATAAATCAAGTCCTTTATTTGTGTGTGTTTGTGTGTGTGTGAAAAAAACTACTGGGCTTTTCCATGGTACTTGTCTAAATGACTTTTCATAGTTTTCTTAATGCAACATGTAAGCTGGTATCTTCTGTGTGGGTACTGAGCATTTCTTTTAGGCTTAGGCGTCACTTAGACAGGTGTCACACTTGTGCTTTGCAGACAATGCATGCTCCAAGAATACTTCATAAAAAGCGGTATGCACCACTGCAGTTGAAGAAGGACGCTTGAAACCTGAACATGATTTTACTGCAGTAGGCTATTTTAGTAGTAAGGAAAAAATTGTAAGAAAACGTGGCTCTGTGTACCTACATTTGCTTTCAAAAATTCAACCGTTGAAGAAACATGGTACTGTCTTGAGAGGGCAGTCAAATGGGACAGTGCATGTTTTCCATGTGCCACAACACAGTATTAGAATTCTTTTCTTTTCTATCAATCAGATGAACTATAAGGAGAAATATTTGTATTTAGAGGGTTTTTTTTTAATAAAAGTGTGGTGGACAGATTTTATTTTTGTAATAGTGTATTCCATGTTTCTGAATAGTCTGAGTTAATATATAATTAAAAATAATTTTTAAAAATTATGTAATGACAAAGATTTTGGAGATACAAGCTACACTTTACTATAACCTGATTTAATTTAGTTAAAAAGGATTAGTGCTGCTGATGGAATCAGTTTCCTATGGTGACATCAGAATGCGTGTATAACATGCAATTATAAGTTACCAGGGGTTATGCTTATCCTGTCCATCTTAGCAATAGCATACTAATAAAAAAGTAATACAGTAGTGACTTACTGTGTTGTTCACTTAAAGCACCAACCAAGTTTCAGGTAATTACTATGTATTCAATGTAGACGGGACTGTAGTGTAATGTTTTATCCGTGTGCCAGTCATCACTAATTTTGAAGTGGTGTTTTGAAATGACCACATTTTTTCTTCTGCTTGAATTAGTCCTGGCACGAGTGCTAGGTTTCATGAGCTGCGAGTGTAGAGAGGTGGGGTTTTTTTCATGTTTCAGAGGTGTCCATTCTTGCCTGCCAGCTACAGTGGCAGCACGTTGCCCTTCTTGCCTAGGCAAACGGGAGCTTTCACCTGGATCTTCAAAGCAGCAGGAGGATGAATGCCTTAATACAGTCACAAGGGGTCTTCTGCCAGGTTATGAATGGCATTCCGAAGTCCACAAAAATTTACAGTCAAGTTTTAATCTCAAATATTTACACAGGCCTTTGAGAATGATCAGAAAATAGTGCTGGCCATATCCAGAATAAACATTTTATACTGTAAAGTGAGAAAACTATGATTAAGTGATTCTTTTGTGGACCTTGCTTTACAACAACAACAACAACAAGTATATATATTTTTAATGAAGCATTCTAATAATTTAAGTCCCTTACAGTTTATCCTTATTTAAATGTTATAGCATGAAAGAGAACAGCTTGGTCATTCTAAATATACCTTGACTGTTTACTGCAGTGGGGTATCTTCTTCTGTGAGGTTACATTTTGCAGCCATTTCCATAAGAGGAACTTACTGATTTCATATTTAAGTTGTAATACTCCCCATTTCTATAAGGGCACAAGTATATCAACATCATAAGAATACGCATTCTTGAAATGACAGTTTGTTTGAATCAATACAACTTTAAAGTTCTTAATAACTTACTGATTTAAATCCTAAATGCATTTGGAGGGGAGGAGGGCATGTTCTAGCAGTCAAGAAATACACAGCTAACTGTTCAGTCAGAACTACAAAATTGATAAATACAATCTCAGCTGTTATTACAAATACAGCTGCTCATTAATTTTTCAGTGCAGCAGCCTTTCGTCTGGAAATGCTGACTCATTGAAACCAAAAGTTTTAAGAATCCAAGAAAACTTGGAAAAGCGTTTCTTAACAAAACTGGCTAAATGCGCAGCCAGGGAGAGCTTCCAAGGCAGACGGTCAGAGCACTCATCTGGGAAATTCAGATTTCTGCTCTGCCTGGTTCTCAGTCAGAGGGCGAAGCAAGATCTCTCTTTTCTCAGAGGACCGGCGGGACCACTAGCTCACTGGATTTGCAGGAATTCTCTTTCTCTGTTTTGGGTAGTAAGGATAGGCTTAACTCTGATGTATGTTGAGATAAAACATGCATACTGTTTTTTTAAGTACATGTATCTTGAAAAAACTTTCCTGCTGGAAAAGTGAACAAACACAGCAGCAGTTCGTGGTGGTGTGTCATTTTACTGTCCAAACAGAAAATGAAGGTCACTCTGTAAGAAAAATCATCTGAATCTATTAAAAACAGGCAATCTCAGCTCGCTTGAGCTGATGTTGCTAAAATGCCTATTCCCTCAGCACAAAGAGCAATAACCAGGAAATAACAAGGTCAGATATTATGCTGTTCATCCCTTTCACTTGCTAGAAAACACTTTCACCCTCAGCTAGTTTCCTCCCGTCATCACAGCCGACACACCAGGGCCTTCGGTTTGGAAAGGGTGGGGTCTTGGCTCCCGGGCTGCATGACTGGATGTTGATGTCTTGTGCTGATTTGTAATCATTTACGTGCTGCATACTTCCATACATGATTCCATAGTCACAAGTATTACTGTATTCAGTATCATAACAACTTGTAAAGGGCAAGGGAAAAAACAACTGTTCTGAACTTGGTTCTTACAGAGAAGTTAGAAAATTAAAATAGCAAAAGAACATCTATGCAGTGATGTAGAATAATGATGATGTATTTCTGAGGATGAGGATAGTGTTGGATCTAGGGTATGCGAAGTGAGGATAATACGAAAAAATATAAGAGCATTCCTGGTTCTGAATCTTAAGAAAAACATAGCCCTAAGTGAAACTACAACATAAATAAGGTCTCGAGTAAGTCTTATATGAGAAGCTGAATAAAAACAAAGATGTTATGCTCCATATAAAGAATAGTTTCAAAATTCCTTGACTGTAGAAAATATTAATTCTTATAAACGAAATATCTCTTAGGAATTTTGTTGAAATAAATAGATTCCTAAAATGGGGATTCATGTCTTTATTTGTCCCAACTCCTCATCAGTCCTTTTGGGCAAAGCCAGAATCAGGTTATAAATATCAACCTTCTATTTATCTCTGCAGTTTAATCATTTGCAAATTATCATTCTTACTGGTAGCGTTCATAATAATCTACTTGTGTAAGCATGTGTACATTCCACTGAATGTGCTTTTCCAGTTATGTGTGTGGTTCATTTAGGATGATTAGGAATTGCAGAAGTAAGTATGTGTATTCTGTGAAAGTTTTACAAAATGTTTGCCTTGTCTTTATGCAAGCATATATATAGAAATCAAGATATTGCTTACATTCTTCTCATGTAGTGGTGTTGCTAAATTGAGAAAAATGTGGTTTTTAGCTGCAGCTGGATTTTGATTTGTTTTGTATTAAATAGTGCTAACTTTTGAAGTGGCAGGTCAAAAAGGGAAAAATGATGGTAAATAATTATAGAATATTTTTTAATTAGTATTTTAAAAGTGAAATTAAATTTGGCAGGACGAACAAAACATAATAGGTATGTTTTGGCTTTCAGGATTAGCAACACACACTATTGTGTAAAGTCATTCTCTGTTATTTCTAGTGTTACAAAATCAAGGACCATTTTTTAATTTGACTAATGATGATACAGGTTGGAAAGCGAATACAAGACTATTCCGGAACCAGTGAAGGAAAACTTCAAGTGACTCTCACCAAAAGTTACATATTGCTTATCAGCTAGGGTTTTTTTTCTTTTGCAATGCATTCTTATCTTCCCTTATTTTTGAAGACATATGGCATACATTGGTTAAGAAGAGAAATGTTAACCTTCAGCTGAAAAAAATGCCTGAATCCTGCTAATAGTGATTCAAGTATATTGCTAGACTTTAGTAAGAAATCTCTGTGGCAAGTTGCTAATAGATTTTTATTTGTTTTCTTGCTTTATTGATTAATTGGAAATAGGAAAGAAGGATTACCCTAAATTGTTTCAGTGAAATTGGAAATTACACTAGGGAGTGTCCATTTAGTCAAAGTCTAAACATACCTTAAAGCCCAATCAATAAAATGGAGATACATTATAATATGTGAGCTAAGGGGAAGTAAAGCTTACTCTAGAAACCCGTAGTGTAGGGAGAGCAGAACACTACAGGTACCAAATGTTTGGCTTTGTTGTTTTTTTTACAGAGAGCACTGATAAGAGCATAGGCAGAAATGCATGTAGACCTTTCAGTCTCTCTCAACTAGACTGCTTTCATTAACAGCACTTTTTTCTGCCCCTTGTCCATAGAAGAACGACAAAGACAGGTAACTCTCATGCTAAATCTCTTAAGATCCAACACCCTTTTTCATGTTATCATCCACGCTAATTCCACAGGACCAATGGCACCTATGAGCTCTTTTCCCTGTTAGTATCAGTGTGATGCTTAGGGTAGGTGCTGAGGCTGATTCACAGAGCAAAGATTCAGTTCCGTGATGAATGTTGGAAATAATGGAATGCTTTTTTTTTTCGTTTTATTCTCTCTACTTTAGCTATTGCAAATTTGCTCCTTTTGTTATCAGCAAGAATATAGAGTTGTGACATACTCTACCAGGTTAATTAGATGTTCATAAAATTGCAAAGGAAGAGGAAAACAAGTTTTCACTAACTGCAATGACTCCAGCATATTCTGAGTAGTTTTCACTTGTCTCTTGCTGTTCTTTTGTTTTCTCCTTGGCACTTTGCATTGTTAAAATCTGAAGATAAACTATCAGAACCAAACTTGCACATTTGTGTCCCCCTCCATTTAAATATGTAATCAGAATATGTTCCTTTAATTATTTATTCTCTATCACTTTGTGAAATGTACATCAAAATGCATTGCCTTGTGCTTTAATATTGGGCTCTCATTGTCTTACAGCCATTTCAACCTATTTATAAGCCTGGTTTTATACCAGGTTTTGTTATTTGATTATTTGTCAGAGTGGTCTTTAAACTATCTGCTACAGATTTTAAGTGAGTTGCACACACTGTTATGGCTCAAGTGAAATACTTTCCACACTAAAGCTCTTTGTTGATGGAGAGGTCTTTAGGATTTCAGAAACTGAATGAAGAAAGGAAAGATTTTTGAATGCCAGAAAAAAAAAAATTAAAAATCACTCTTTTATGTAATACTTTGTTGCAAAATACTGTAGAAGTCACAAGACAGCATCAGTCAGGGCATTTTTATAATTGCTAGAGGGTCAGCTGTGATGGTTGTAAATTCTTATCAAGTGAATAAATTAGTTATTAAAGCTGACCTTTTTTCCTTCAAGTTTCAAAAGTTCCTCTTAAGAATGCTTAATTTCCTGTTAGGAATATTTATTTTATTTTTTTCTCCTATTCAGATTATTTGGAATGCTTTATTTCTCTCCAAACTCTCTCTCCCTTCCACCTCTCCTCCCCTCTGTATAGTGGAACAGATAACTAATTTAAAAAAAAAAAAAAAAAAACCACCAAAAAAAACTCCCAACCATTCCTCATGTTAGAGGAAGCTGCTTTTTAATAGTCCATCAAGTAAAATCATGTTGAAAACTATGTCTTGCTTGAGAGCTAGCATGTTAAGGAGAGGGAGTTCCCCACCTGAGAAGACCTCCAGTGATTTTCTACAGCTTGACTGGAAGGTCAGAGTCTTTTGCTCAGGAATATACCTACATCTGCTCCTGGATCCTCACTATCATTGTGTATTGCAGCCTTCCTATGCAGAACTGCAGGACTTCTTGCTCTGAACTGCAGCACTATGGCCGATCCCACCTGGTTCTCCACACCCTACAGTAGCACCGTTGATTAGTCCGTTACGGATTTACTTGTGCTCTCTGGATGGAGAGCACGTTGGTCAGCTCCTTGTCTCTCCCTGGTCCATCTGCCTTTGTGCATCAGATGGATTGTATCGGCATCCCTAGTCCTGAGATAAGCCCGTAGATCTACAGCAGTTAATACTAGTTAATAGTATGAACCTGCTTGCTAGCTGGTACAAAAGATGTGTTAAATAACTACTCATAGGCTAGATCTCATCCATGTCATAGGAGCTTTAGCAATATGAGAGAAAGTAATGTTCTGGAGGTTGAAATACGCCACTGATTTAAAACTTCAGTGCTGCTTAATTGTGGAACCCAAACCTAAACGCATTCCTAAGGAGTGTTTCAAAAATTTCTGCTTCTCTAAAGGGGGGGGAATGTTGCACCTGATATAAATTGCAGTACAGTCATGTCCTCCGGGCAATTTCTCAAAGAGGACACATATGTAGATCTAAGAATATTTTTTCCCAAAACCTGTACTTTAGCTTAAAAAAAGGGAGGGAGGGAAGACAGACCTGGACAAAAACAGTCATTGTAGTGAGCACATTCTCATCTCAGGTTCTTCTCTCTTCTGGAGGATTCACTGAGCCAAAGTCAGATGCTTGTAAGGTTCTTGCTTCTCCTTCTGCTTTCCTTGTTGGTGGCTTCTCCTCCAGAAAGAAGGGAATCTTTCCTCCGCAGTGCCTGCCTTATTTGCTGTTTCTCTTTTCTCTTTGTCACGCATGCTACCCTCTTCCTCAAGTAGCCAGGGAGAAGCTTCTCTTCACAGCTTCTACCCCTTTTGTCAGGCAAAATCCTCAGTTAAGCAATCTTCCACTCCCCAGGATGTTTCGGTCAGAAAAACCGATTTGTCCTTGGCAATAGCTATTTATTTTTGTCCTAGTACTCTGCAGTCGAAGTGTTATGATTCTCTTTCATTAGCCCGTTTCCCATAGTTTCAGTGGTTTTGGGAATCTGGCTCAAATATATAAAGTTTAATATAAAAAATACTTCATAAGCAGAACTTGTTTTCCCAAATCATCTCCAAAACCCATTATTGCTACATTTGAAACTTGCTTAGGTGGTTTGTTACAGTTATTGCATGGAAATATGCAGGCAAACTCACACTCACTATGTATTTTATATTTTTTCATAATTTGTATGGCTATAATTGCATTTTATAATTTGTGTGTAAGTCATCTTGGGATAAATTCAATGTTGAGGCCTAGTAATCCAATTTAATGAAGTAACTATGGTTTGGTGATATTCAAAGCATATTTTTAGTATTTTTTATTTAGAATTAACTTTTCTTATTTCTTTTGGCCTCTCAAATATGTTGCTAATTTTTCTATTCCTTGACATATATCTCCGTCTTCCAAATACCCTTGCATCTGCTCAAGGATCCTCTCATACTCATCTGGTGACAGTGCGGCTGTGGTGGGACACCATGTCAGTGTGGAAGTCTCTCCGTATTGAAAAGCCAAAGCTTTTGTGTTTTGGTTGGTTGGTTTTGGGGTTTAGGGAGGGTTTTTATATTGGTTCTGGTTGGTTGGTTGGCTTTAGAAACATACACAGTTTGCAAGCAGGGTTCAGGGGTTACTTTGTCATTGACAAGGGACATGGCAGAATATTCTCAGTTCATACTTGTACTGTTCTTGAGTTGCAAAAAATAACATAAAATCCAGCAGTATACTTAACCTGCTCATGTTGAATACACTAATAGGGATTTGCATAATTTCTGTCCAAAGAGTTATCCAGTTGTTCAATCCAAATCACCTTCATGAACCGGTATTTCCAGTAGTGTACTGTACTTTTGGCAACATAATTTGGTTATTACAGTCTGTTATTTGTGTTAAATACTGAAACAGATATGGCATTACAAAAAACATTTTTAAAAAATCCCAACAATGGTATGGCAAATTCATAGAGTGCATAGTCCAAACTGTTCAGAAAAAGAAAAAGTAAGATGGAGCACTGGAACTGATTGCCCTGATAGAATATTTACTAGTTTTCAGCTAACTGATAGAATAGTTAATAAAATGGATAGCAATGCACTGTTTTTTCCTATTTTTGTCATTTCTGCAGTGATCCAGATAACACTAATTATTTTTTAAAATAATGTATAAACAAAAGCCTCAAAGACAAAGAAAATAAAACTCCTGAAGAAAAGGCAACAAGCATGCTGTATCTCTTTCAGCAAAGAATTAAGTTATATGCTGGCAAAGATGCATTGGGACTCTGTTTCATGCTTGCCCTGGCTCTCTGAGTGATTTAAGCAAGATATATAATCCCAGATAAATTTAACCATCAAAAAAGTCAGTATAATGATTTAATATAGAGCTATGACATGCTTCAGTTGCAACTGAAGTACTTTGTGACCTATGCCTAAGAGTCATTTTGGAAGTGCACACAAGTTTTTCTTACTGTTTATACTTAATAAAAGCTATGGAAAACAGTTGTTTTCCATGGGATATCAGTGTAGAACTTATTACTTAAGTAGCTTACTAAAATTAGATTTTTTTTTTTTGTACATCTGAAGAAGTCCAAGTTGTTTTGTAAAGCCAAAGAGAATGGGGTCATTTGTCCCATTATTTAGTGCTGTATTTGATTTATCTCTGTTAAAGGTTTCGACTCTAAATCAAGTAAAGCACAGTCTGTTCATATGCATCAAGTTGTGTTTTCCTTGGGCACTGTCAGTGCCTAGACCAAGCTTGGGCACCCCAACCCTGTGGTGTCCCCATCTCTCTCCTCATGCTGGTCCCAGCTGAGCTCCCACCCCAAGACTGAGGCGGGTGGCGAGGGTGTCTGTGCAGATCGCTGCCTCTCCTGGGGCAGTGGCCCTTGCAAAGAGGGGGCAAGGATTTTCAGGGAGCTGCTCCATATGAGCACTCACCCCATGGGATGAGCACGTGCCTCCGGGGAAAGCCAGGAGTGGCCTCTCTCATCCTCTGGCTTGGGCTTCCCAATGGTTTGGCATGACAGCGTGGGAGCTCCGGGTTAGGCAAGAGATGCCCGGTTTGTTTTACAAGCCATTAGGGAAAAGTCAGTGCATCCACAAATAAAGTGCATGCTTTTCTTCTAAGACTTTTAAGATGGTAGTGCTGACACTAAATACTCAGGCTGTGGAAGAGCAGATTGGATGTTGATACGCAAATAGGTGTGTTAATCATATGTGTGCTAATTTTAAAAATATATTTGTTTTATTTCTGTTAGATTTTTATTATGGTCTGATGAGTAGCAAAAAAAGTTGAGGGAAACGTTTTCAGATTTCAACGCTTTGTTTTATCTGTTTACTTAATGTTTTAACAAGAGGGCTGGAAGATGGATGTGAATACTTCTATGTTTTATGACATGTAATCTAATGATATGGTCATACAGCAGCTGTTTTCCGTGAGGTATGTTAGATAATCTGTAGATTTTCTAACTTAGTTCCTGGAAATTTTATCTTTCATTTTGCTAAGAACATCATGAGCAGATATCGTTACAGTTGCTACATGGGAATACAGTGTGATAGAGCAGTAAATTACATTTGGGAGTTGCTAATGTGGCTATAAATCTGCAAACAGAAAATTTCCAAGCCAAAGGTTTGACTCTGCATTTTAGAATGTACCAGATTTATACTGCACTAAAGGAGAGTAATTTTATGTATACAGAAAGATGTTTTAATTGTTCTTAAAGTTACCATTGGAATTTCTTGATTTAAATTAGTGATCAAACACATAAAGTTCAATAACATTTAAAAATTGGTAACTGTGGATTATGTTTGCAAAGAGATGTATTTTGAGGACTAAAATTTAACAAGGACAAATTGCATATATAAAACCAATATGTAAATATAAAATTAAAATTGCAAGATGTAGGACTGATGAGGGAACTTGATAGATGTCACCATTTCACCAAAAAGTTTAATAACCATTTTGTTCTAGTCACAGGGAGCATAATATATGAAATTGTGATACCAATCGGATTTCTTCAGGGCTTGTCTCCACTTATATCTCTTCAGTTAAATTCATATATACTTAGCAGTGTATCTGTGTTGATGGATCAAGGTAGCATAGCTATGTATTCTGACCAAAGGAGTTTTTCCACCAGCATAATCATGCTTTCTTTTTGAATGATGCAATTAAGCTATCAGAAGCTCACTCCTATCAAATATTTGCGTTCACACTAGGTTTTTGCTCTTATAGTGCTGCTATTTCGCAGGTATGAATTTCTCACACACTAATCAGGTGTAATTATTCTAGCAAGACTTCATGATATGCAACTCATCTCTGCCTCCAAGCAAAAAAAAAAAGTTTACAGCTTTGCTATAAAAATTCTTGGTTTTTTTAATACATAAAAACTCTATTCTTGTGGCTGTTACCTAACAAAGATATCTATTTTATTTCAAACATTGTATTTATTTAATTATATTCCATCATAGCTTTGTAGTACTTTTTATCTGTAAAAAAGATGAAATTTTTCTGTTGCAATTCTGTTGTCTTCGGTCTGTTTTTAGGAATTTAATGCAATTTTCCTTTTGGAAATGTTTAGTTCATTCAACTTACCTGCAGCCAGTCGACGGGAGCCACTTAACATTTTCAATGAACTGTATTAAGTCGGTTTAGTTAGCTGTCTAATCTTTGGCATCTATTTTAGAAAGAGCCTTTATAATTTATATAATTGAAACATGTCAAATACAAAAATACATATTCTGGCTGCCTGTTGCTTTACCAAAAACCTGAAGTGTCTCTTGAATCCTGCTAGCCAGTTTACTTCAGTAGAAGCAGATATGTTTATCTGGTTTATCTTGTCGCTTGCTTCTAAAGGGAAAACTGCTTTTAAGTATTCTCTTGATAATACATATCTTTTAGTTTACCAGCTCAAACCATTAGAAGTATATCTAGTAATGAACCAGACAGTAATTGTGCATTAAGGGACTATCAGCATTGACTTGTAATTTACAAGTGTATAATAAATAAATATGATCATAGATCAATTATTGACAACAGACAACTATGTTTATTTATGCTATTTTAAGGTTTCCTTGCACCTACATTTTATCTTTATGTGTGCTGGATTCTGTAGCTATTGTTGATCAACTTAGGCAGAATGATTGCTCTCTTGTTTCTACTAGAAATGTAGAAATATGGTATTGGTAGATGTCTACGGCAGTCACCATCAACAGAAGTTTAAGACTGCTGTTATATTAAAAAGCTGTTTTAAGAAGCCAGCATTTTCGCTAAGTTTTTAATAATTGTTCAGGGGAGACCAGCAGTCTGCTCAGGCTGTGTTGAGGGGACAGTTCTGCCAACCCACTCACCAAGAGCAAACGACAGTACTTGACCAGTGCCTATTTTCAAAATGTTGGTCTGCAGGGCTTAACAGAGTGCAAAATTATCCTGAAAACAAGTGACAATAACTGTCTTTCCTTGAGAAGAGGAGGAATTGGGCAGTTCCCCCAGTTTCCTTCTGGTAGCTGTATTAGCCTTGGCACAGCACTAGCATTTAGGCTCCAGCCTATCCCAAAACTAAGTCAGTGCTTGAAAAGCCTTGCCTCATCTCTGGTGTCTGAAGTTGCTGATGGCTATTGGAGCCTTGCATAAGAGTTATAGTTTATGTACTTTAATAATAAAAGCATCATGTGATGGGTTGACCCTGGCTGGATGCCAGGTGCCCACCAAAGCCGCTCTGTCACTCCCCTCCTCAGCTGGACAGGGGAGAGAAAATACAATGAAAAGGCTCGTGGATCGAGATAAGGACAGGGAGAGAGCACTCAGCAATTACCGTCACGGGCAAAACAGACTCGACTTGGGGAAATTAGCTTAATTTATGAGAAAATAAAAATAAATCTTAAAAACACCTTCCCCCCACCCCTCCCTTTTTCCTGGGCTCAACTTCACTCCCAAATTCTCTACCTTCTCCCTCTCAGTGGCACAGGGGGACAGGGAATGGGGGGTTGCGGTCAGTTCGTCACACGTTGTCTCTGCTGCTCCTCCCTCCTCAGGGGCAGGATTCCTCACACTCTTCCCCTGCTCCAGCGTGGGGTCCCTCCCACAGGAGACAGTCCCCCGTGAACTTCTCCAATGTGAGTCCTTCCCACGGGCTGCAGTTCTTCTGACTGCTCCAGCGTGGGTCACAAGTCCTGCCAGCAAACCTGCTCCAGCCTGGGCTCCTCTCTCCACGGGTCCACAGGTCCTGCCAGGAGCCTGCTCCAGCACGGGCTTCCCACAGGGTCACAGCCTCCTTTGGGCATCCACCTGCTCCGGAATGGGGTCCTCCACAGGCTGCAGGTGGATATCTGCTCCACCGTTAACCCCCATGGTCTGCAGGGGGACAGCCTGCCTCACCATGGTCTTCACCATGGGCTGCAGGGGAATCTCTGCTCCTGTGCCTGGAGCACCTCCTCCCTCTCCTTCTTCACTGACCTTGGTGCCTGCAGAGTTGTTCCTCTCACATATTCTCACTCCTCTCTGCAACTGCAATTGTGCAGGGGTTTTTTTTCCCCCTTCTTAAATATGTATGGTTTAGTGGCGGACTTGGCAGTGATTAGGTTAACAGTTGAACTCGATGATCTTAAGGGTCTTTTCCAACCTTAACAATTCTATGATAAGAAAGCCACAACTTGAAAACAGAAACAACTGTATTTAAGCATTTATGTTTAACCAAATGTGTCATACACCCAGCATGACTGATAAAAGAACTGGTTGGAGTCTTGAGTTCTCCGAGTCAATACCTTTTTTTTTTCCTCCCTGGAAATAACACAGCTTTTCCTTTTTATATGTAAAAATTCATTGTTTGCTTTAAATGTAGATATTCTCCAGATATATTGAACTATTTCACAGTGTTAAGGTTGGGACTTGCTACAACGGATAAAGAATTTCACTTCTGGTATTTACATAAATTTTCTGGTTTAACTGCAGAAAAGGTCTTTGATGGAAATAATGAAGAAGGCACTTTCCCTCACTAGTGAAACACATTTCAACTTGGAAAATGAAAAAAAGCTATGGCTCAAGAAACAATGGATCAGTGGGCATGTAGAGAGGAAGAGAAGGTTGGGGTGTATTTGTTTGTTTAATTAAAAGTAACTACTGGTGATTTTACTACCTTTATTTCTCAAAAGTTTATGCTTCTTTAAAGGCTATACTTAACAATGCACCTGCTCCAGGTATCCTTCAGAGATACTTAAAGAGTCGGGAATAGCCTGTATGCATTGGTAGCCCAGCCATTATCTTCTCTTTCAGTCATTCACAGGAAGCAAGAGATCTGAAAAGACTGTGGAATGGAATTTCCCTAGAAATTGAGAGTGATTGCTGCTGGAAGAAGTTATTTCTCTGTTTGGTTTTAGAGTCAGTTATTTGGTTTTTGTAACAGAAAGCAACAAAAGTCTGAATTGTCTTCGCATTGTTTCAAGGCTTTGCTCACAATTTGCACATATCTATCTGAGGTTTTCTCTCCAGATCCAATTGAATTGTTAGTTCACATTTTTCTCCTGCCAGGTGTAATGTCCAGTAGCCCGTTTTTGTTCACGTACAACCAGCCATCTTGCATGGAGGTTGCTGGTGGCCCTGATGGGCTCTCTGGCACAAGTAGTATCTGAAGGAAGCTGGGGGAGAAGGTGTAGGGAGATTCCCTGGGGCCTTGCACAGTGGTCTCACTTCAGTTGCTGCAGGTTGGGGGAGGTCCAATATCAATAACTTCAAGCTCACTAGTTCTGTGTTTTACTTCAGTAGGCAATACTTCAGTTGTGGCAGTTTGATTTTAATTAATCCGAAGAAATGTATTTCCTACCATTTCTGAGATGAGCATGAATCATTTCTCTCTGTTTAAGGAGCTCTGGCAATATTTGCCTTTTAAAGTGAGGGAATTACCTGTTTTTATTGTTTAACTCAATTCAATTATTTTATCTCATGTCCATGCTTCAACATCATGTATTGAGATTCATTAACAGTTCTTTGGCAGTCACAAGACACTAATCATCTGTTTACAATATTGATCAGCAGCTTTCATGTTAGATTACATTTGAAGTGAGAAATTATCCTGCAGCAAATAGTAAATAAAAGACTGGGAAGAAAGGGAAGATGCTAGCTTAGGCTATATAAAGTAGTTTTTTTAAGTACCCTAGAAATGTCTGCATCCCAATAAGCTGGAACCCCTTAACAACTTCCAGCTCTGAAATTCCAACAGAACTTCCCATCCACAAGTTGTTCATTGTCTCGTCATCTGTATTCATAAAGATTGAGATTTCTGTTCCTACAGATACAGATTTCTGTTGACTTCTAGGCAGTATCTGAGTTGCAAGAATATTTATGGGCTAATAAAAAAACTTAGGTTCTGATGCCTCTGCAGTTTCATTTGTTACCGTGTATACATTCTTTCTATATTATACATAATGGGATGTTATTATCTCAGTTCTTCAAAATTATGTACTTTGCAGAATGGAAATTAAGAACTAAACACTAAGAATTAAAATCTTACTTTTCTGATGTCACTAGCTAAATTTCTTCTGAATTAGTCTGAAAAGGCTGATTTCTGGGGCTCATCAGCACTAGATTCATGGGGGCTGGCACTAGGAGAGTGTTAAATTATATAAAATGTGGCCGAGATTTACTTAAGAATCTGTGTTACTTTTCAGAGCTTTATTAAGACACCTTAGTCTTACTGAGTAATAAGATACACTAGTTCTGCATCTATAAAAGTTGTGAGCACATGCCTTCAAACGATGGGGTTCCTTTAAAGTATATTACTTTCAGATAGTCAAAATTACTAGTTCCTGCAGTTATATCCACAGTCTTCTCCCAGAATAGCTCTTGAAGGCAACAGCCGTCAGATAGAAAAGACAAAAAGTTTTCCCTTTGGAGTCCTTATTCATATACTTATATGTACATTTGCAGTTGTTAATTTACAAAAATTTGTTTGCTGAAACTCAGTTTAGTTTAGTCACAGAGATATAATAAAGACTTGTATTTCCTTTTCCTGCTATTATAAACATTTGAGATTGAATAAGTTACGCTCTTGAAGCTAGTCTGTCTTTTGCACATGGATGAGGACAGGAAAAAGTGTCAAAGAAGAGAGATAAAGTTGAAGAATTTAGATAAAACATGTGCAGAGGAGTAGGAGGCTAAATAGATCGGGCAGCAGCGGGCTGACTTTTCCATTACTTTCCAATTTAATTATGAGAGTTGCTTAAGTTGGGGATGCTGCCTGTTAGTCACATGATGTTGCCAGCATTTATTTCCGAATCAAATCTATAAAAGGAAATGAGAGTTCTCAGTCCTTGCAAACCACTTGTCTGGTAGGAAATCACTTACAAATAATAAAGAGCGTGCTAGAGTATGAAATAGTTCCTTGATGTATGACCTTCAAAACTGGTTTAAGGAAAACAGTTGAAGCTGTGAATAGTAGAAACTTTTTGTATTGTAAGAATTAAAAGCTGCAGGCTTGTGTTTTTTCAGCTCGCTGGACAGTTGTCTTCACTATGTAACTGTATTTACAGAAGCAGCAGGGGTTCCCTGTGGGCAGGGGCAGGAGAGCTGCCTGGGGATGGAGGATAGCCGCGTCCCTCAGCTTTGTACTCCACTGGTCTGCCTTCGTTAGGGGTATCCCCACCATCTGAGTAATGAAAACCAAGGCAGACTTGTAAGAAGGGCTGAGAGCACCGCAGGAGTAACTTGCATAGGGAGTTAAGTTCTCATCGTCAAAAGGTGACAAAGTGCACATTTAGCTTTATATCTTAAAAGCAGCAGGCAAGAATTAACTGCATCATTTTCACTGCTTGGTGAAATAATAATCCACCAGAGGATCTCAATTTTTTTGTACTGATTTGTGCCAAAGTGCATTGTGGCATGGAAAAGACAACTGCCTTACTAATACAGCTAATAAAAAATGTGATCTGATACAGTACTACTCAAGAATTAAAATTGTAGGGGATTCAGATCCAACTCTGCCATGTTACAGCATGTAAGTTATTATTATTGGCTTGTGTTTTGAAAAAAAGATCTTGATAGTATTTCCTGTCCTGAAATGCCTGAAGTTTACCAATTTATAATACATGTTTTATAGCAGTACTTTCCACTTCCATAACAGTCCCTTCATCGGGGATTGCAGAGTGGTTTGTACATATTCACTGACTGGCCGTTATATTAACTTACAAGAAAATGAAGTATGATATTCATTGCAGTTAGTTACACAGAGGCCCAGGAGTTAAATGACTGCAGAACCAGAAGCAGTAACAAAACTGCTGTGGGTTGATTTGCCGTCCTCTACTCTGAATGGACTCAGCTCTGTCTAGTCTGGCCTAATTAAATAAAGATTCAAATTTGGACATACAGAATCTGTACACTCTTGCAGTGCCATTATTGCTTTTAATAAACAAACAGCAAGCAAACATCTCCCAGTACAGGTGACACCCGGATTATCTGTTTTTCAGTAATTTCTCCAGTTTGAAAGCTCAGTGCTCTACAAAGACAACTGTGTAATCAGCATCTTGATTGCAGGGATAAACCATCTGCTACCAAATTTCATAAAGTCATGACATATTTCTGATTCTTCTATTTGGTCGGTACCATGAAGTTTTGTATGTTGTTCAGCACTTGCAGATTTATCTCATTCTTTGTCATCACTTGTTGTCCACAAAAAATTCTCCTTGAGGGACTTATAAGAGTACTTCTTCTTTTCACAAGTGCTGCAGAAATGCAAAGGGCAGCAATGTTGCAGGATTGTATAACACACCTGTAATTACTTTCACAAATAATTTGAGAGGGTTTTTTTAAAAATGAAGACCTTTATGTGCATTCAGGGAGAGGTCCTAACATAGACAAAACCAAAATACCTTCAAGGAAAAGAATGTGCGTAAGCTTTGCATCCTCGGCACAACATGTTTTTTAGGCACTACGTACACTGAGTAATTTGCTTAAATTATTTCTCCTACTTTCCTTAGTAGAGAGCTTGATGGCCCCCTCGAAATAGCAGGTAGGCAGCAGCGTTCAAGGATTTGTGATGGCAGACTGAAAGTTGAAATACACTATTAAAATGGAAACTAGAAGGTTGAATCAGACGTTTTTGTTTTAAGTATGATAAAAGCTTCATTGTCTAGCTCAGAAAAAAAAAGCCACTATTTAATAAGCAGTGAAGAAAAACCATGGAACTGTTCTTTGACTTATAATGCATTTTTATCTTCAAAGCCTATCTTATCCACAGTGCTGGCCCAAAAATATTGCAAAAGCACAAAATCATGGTTTTATTTTTGTTTTTACTAGTATGATCTAAAGAACTTTCAGACCTTTTTTTAGCGTTTGACACATATGAGTTTGAAAAACATATTAATATATTTCTCAGACTTTGTAGATGAGTTCTGTGGTCTACGAAAGTGAACTTGTTGACTTCTATAAAATAAGATGGCAGATGGAACATGTTTCTAGCAGGCAGAAATAGAACTGCTAAGGCAATCAGGCTGATACCTTAACTGTACACACTTCTTGGAAATGCAGTGTAGAGTAAGAGCTTAAAAGTCAAGTCACAAAAATAGTTCAAGAAAGGGACGTAGAATGTACTGTGCTGGTTGCACTCCTGGTTTTTGAACATTGTCAACGAGCTCCACAATTCATATGTTTTGTATAGATGCGGTGGCATGTGATAGCTATATGAAAATGGTACTTTTACAACTTTATAAATGATGCTTGTTTCCCCAGCTTCTTTCCTTACACTTTCAAGTTGGATAAGATTCTCCTAGGAGTTAATAAACTAATTTTGTTTTCTTGGAACATAAGATGCCCCAACACAAGTATGTTCTGTGAAGGTGGTATTTACCATCCTCCCATGTTCGGTTCTAATGAACTGAGGTTATGCTTAGTGCAGGCTGATCGTGCTTCAAGGCTGTTGCCTCCAGCCTAAAAAAGGCAAAACAAGTCCAACGAACGGGGAGAGAAGGTAGATCTGGATGTATTATTCTGTAACTGTCTTTGATAGATCCAAAGTTAGGTTTCGGAGGAGGGTTAGAGGCCAAACTGCTGCTTTGCCTATCAGAATGAGTCACTAACGAGCAAAGTAATTGCATTGATTATTGCACACCCACAAATTACAACAGAAAATACCTTGCAGGGGGTGGAGGTTGTACTTTTCCTAAAGGTTTCTGTATAATTAGTCTACCGTAAGTGCTGATGCTTTAGAAACATCTGAACCCTACTGTTAAGCATGGTCCTTGCATGCTCGTTGACCACTCCTACATGGTTTTCGTGTTTCTCGTGCTAGTGCTTGGGTGCTAATGAAGGTTTTGACACCACTGCTGCTGGAAAAATTCAAGTCATGTATTCTGCTTTTGTTTTTAAATTCTAACTCTGTTTGCCTGTCTTTGTTGCGAGCATTAGGAGTTTGAGCAGCTGCATTTTGTATACCTACAGCAAAACAGCTCCCTTGTTAGGCAGAACATTTCATAAAGGATTAAGAAGTGGAGCTGGCTGAGCCATAGGGGACACTTTTGTCTCATAAACAAGAGGCTGATTATCAAGAGACTGTACTTGTTTGTGGAAGAGGTGACTGAGCAGGCTTCCTTCTCTCTTGGGTGTCTTACCTGGTACTTTACCCCATAATTTCTGAATTAAGTCCATTTAAAAATTTTTGTTCCTACAACTTACAGTTGCACTCAGTAGATGTTTCGGGGTAAAGAGTATTTTTAATAGCAAATGAGTTGCTACACTTGGCACAAGCAAACCAGTAATAATTGGAGGCACTGGGGCAAATTGTGACTCACTGTCCATTCTGGGTTTCTTGTAACATCAGTTTACAACTGCCTCAGTTAAACTCTGGGTTAAGATTCAGGTTTAAAGTCAGGCTCTCAAAATTAAGATTGCCTATGCAACACCTCTATATACAAGATTATGCAGGTAGCTTTTTAGATTTTTTTTTCTATAAGGCCCTGAGTCTTGCATTGCAGAGAAAAGCCCAGGCAATGGAAAATAAATACTATATAAAAAATTGCAATAAAAGGTTGTTCGTTTGACTTAAATTCATCTCCCTACTGCCTACCTGATTTGTTGCATAGCGCAGAAGTACCTTTTTTTCATTCTCATCATTCACCCTGAAGCCCCAGGTATTATTCCCTCAAGTTTATTCACTCAGCAAGATTGCATTCTCACTTCTATTATACAGTATTTATAGTATTACTATACATTCTTAAAACAAAAAGCAGATGATTTATTCTTCGCTACATACTAAAAAATCTTAGCTGTTGAATTATATTATGTTGAGCTGCCATGTATATCTTACAGAAAGATAATCATATGTGATTTAAAGGCTTCGAGAGGTTAAGAAACTACTATGTATAGCAGTACCATCCTATTTGGAGATTCAGAGATGCTTTTACAGGGTAAGCATGATGGTAGACTGTAGAAATACCCAGTGTACTGCGATGTGTCAGTAGCCTCCACAGGGAAAAGTGGTTTTCTTCCTTTGACCAGATTTGTAGCTCTCTAATGATTATATTGGTCATTATGTTTAGAAACACAGATTTTTCTCTGTTGTTTTTTTTCCCTTCATTCTTAGCAGTTATGTTGTAGCGAAAGTTAAATTTAAAACAGAACCTAGTCACAACAGCGATGCTGGGAAAGTTTGTCTCCAATTCCAAATGCATATGTCTTGAATTAATGAGAAAATTAGTATCAAGAAAAAGGCAAAACCTAACAGATACAGGAGTGGAACTCTTAAATTTAAATTGCCCTAATCTTAATCTAAGTATCTGAGAATTGTTTGCAATGAGTAGAGACTGCAGAGGCTTGCAAGAGAGTCCTGGAGCCACAAAAGTAGCTTTTGCTTTATCCTGTTAAATTCCAGGTTTTTCTTGGCTGAAATATAAACTTTTTAAAATCGCCATTCTTCTGTTACTTTACATGGCTTATGCTACAAAACCCAACAGAATACCAATACGCTGATCTTATTTGCGGCGTCTGTTGCAGCCAGCGTGGCAGCAGACCCCTGTGACACCCCCGGCACCCGCAAACCTTTCTGGAGCATGAGCTTCCCTTCACCTGGGATGCTGTCCCTCTGGTCATCCCCCGGGCACCGCGTGAAAAAGGGCTTCCTCACGGCTCTCGGGGAAGTGGAGAAAGTGTTAGGTTAGAGTCCTTCCTCCTAGTCATCTCTCCCAGACCATGTTGCTGCCCGTCCTCCCCAGTAGCAGCTCAGCATCCTGCTGCCTGCTTTTGCTGCCACGCTCGGCGGCTTGAACTGCAGGCTGATGGATCCGGTTCAGTTTTGACCTCAGATGTGGTACACAGAAAGGGATGCTTAAAAGGATATTGTTTGGATTGCGGAGTCAAACGTCACATTTAGAAAACACTGATGGTAGTTTGCCTATGCAGCCTTAATTTGACTCTGCTGGGTGTCATCCTTATGGTACTACAGTGTTACCCATCAGTCATCACTCTCTTATTCCACAAAACTTTTCCATAGTTGAGTGTATGGGAGACTGGGACTGCCTATATATCCCCTGCCCTGTGCATTGGGAAGTACAAGGGGGGTACACCCTGCTCAGTAGGGAGGTACATACCTCCCTTCCCATATCAATTCTGTGGATCATCTTGCGCTGCAGTCGTCGTTGGGAGTTCAGGAGGTGTTAGGGTGGGAAATTTTAATGCATTGCATGATTTACTTTTTGTTTGGTTAAGTACGTGAGAGAAGAAGTAGTAACTGAAATTCAGAATAGAAGGGACGACTTCATTTCACACCCACAGTGGCAGAACTATGAAAACGTGTAACGTTTGCCACTTCTTTAGATGGTTGTCAGGCTAATCAGACAGGTTTAATCTGTGTTTTAGATGAGAAATTGTCTTATAGTCCTGAAGCTTAGGAGAATAAGAGCATGAATTTCGGCTTGAAGGAGATCGATCTTATTTCACATTGATCTAAGCAGCTGTTTCCAGGTTTACAATATATTAACGGAAGAAATATGTGGAATAGAAAAATGCAGTGGAGTCTTCCACATCCCAGTTTCTGGGAGACTGAAAGGTGACATCAGGATAGCTATTAAATGTATGCTCCATCTGGAAGGAAGACAGAGAGGATTCTTAATAGAATAAAAATTGTGTTCCTGACCTAACATGAACTTTTGTGGTTTGTAAAGCAATTATATGAAAAGTTCTGTTTCCAAAATACGTAAAGATTTGTTCCTGAAGATATGTCATTGTTTAATCATCACTAATATTTATTCCCAATTTAGGCAGCTGAAAAGTGAAACAAGCTCATTTTTTAGCTACTTGAAAATTTTTTGTAGGAGTTATAAGGGGGAGGAGGTTTCTAAGGTAACCTACCAATAAATAAGTTTATTTCCAAAATAAGGAAAACTAAATTTCAAGAATGTGCTGTAACTTCTAGTAGGACAAAGTGGAAAAACAGTAGTTTGAGACTTAGCTGTAGTGCATCTGCATTTGTTGTCTGTATTGGTGTCTTGGAATGCTTTGTATAGGAATATATTGCCTCCTTCTTTTTTCAACCTAAAAATGTTATCTTGGAATAGGTGAGTAAAAATATTTCTACAAGACCTTTCTAAAATGTAGTAAAAATACAATACTGTTTACATCAGTGATATCAGCTCAGCGTGTTTCTACATTTATGTGCATCTTAACTTACTTTCTTCTGAAAAAAAAAAAGGAATCATAACCTGCTTATGTCTCTTCATGATTTTTAGATGATGCGTGAATATTTATGTATAGCAAAAAATTATCTGCTAGGGAAAAGGAAGTTTGGGAATGCGGGGCTGAGTTTTTTTGATTGTCTCAGGAAGAGTGGAAAATTCCCAGATAATTTTATATTAGTAAATATTTGAGTTGTTGTGTGTCACATCTCCATTTTGATCACATCAAAATTTTGGTATTGTATGGTCTAATGATCGCTATAAATTCTTAGGTAACTGGTGTAAATTAATGTGTGTAGAGTAAAAAGTACCTGTAATTCATGAGACCCATAACTTGTGAGACCTAGGGCATCATAATTTACTTCTCTAATGCTCTAATTAAAATACTACATAAAAAATATATTAATGGTTTTATTTTATATGTATATTAATAGATGCAAATATTTGTATGCCTCTGTCCCTAAGGAAGAGTTTAGATGAAACAGTTCTGTTTTGTTTGGTGTTCATAGAGGTGTCATGATGTAGGTGTTTTTCTGCTTTCAGGCATAGTACATTATTCCTGGTTCTTTTCAGTATACTAAATATTTTTAGTAGATTTTGGTGACTTTGATCCCATAGAGGTCAGCTGCATGTGCTTGCAAAACAAGTGCATCAGATGCCCCTAGTGATTTTCCATGTCGCTGTTTTCTCCTGTCCCAGTTGAGGTTTCTTAAAGGACCTGGCTCGTGACTTTTAAGAACTTCTGAATAGCCACTTTCCAGAAGTAGACCCTTAAGAAAATCGTAGTTTGGCCATCTCAGAACGTAAGCTGCCAAGGTCACAAATTACTCTTAAAACCTTATTTGTGTTGTACTGACCTAAGGTAATGTTTTGTATGTAGTTCCCTGCCCCCCCCAAAACATTAACTGAAAAGTTTTAGCCCACCTCCTTTATTAGCTGGAGCAAACCTGAATTCTCTGTCCTTTGAAGTACCCTGGCTCTTCATTGCCAAATGTGGCTGCCACCCCAAGAATACTGCAGCCCCAAGAGGAGGTGCTGCAGGGTGGGCTTAGCCCAAAGCTCGCACCTTCATTAGCTCACCAGTGCCTGCTTGCCAGTGAGGTGGCCATGATGTGGCCATGGCAGGAGGAAGAGGAGACAAACATGGGGGTCTACAAGAATGAGTCATGGAGATATCAATAGCAATAGGACAAGGGGTAATGGTTTTAAACTAAAAGAGGGTAGATTCAGACTAGATACAAGAAGAAATTTTTTACAATGAGGGTAGTGAAACACTGGAACAGGTTGCCCAGAGAGGTGGTAGATGCCCCATCCTTGGAAACATTCAAGGACAGGCTGGATGGGGCTCTGAGCAACCTGATCTAGTTGTAGATGTCCCTGCCCATTGCAGGGGGGATGGACTAGATGACCTTTAAAGGTCCTTTCCATCCCAAAGCATTCTATAATTCTATGATTGAGGATCAGGGAGTGATTGCTGGAAGGCCAGTTGGGCACAGGGGGCTTGGTTGCAGAGGTGGAAGCTAATGCGGTGACTGCTATCTGGATGTTGTCCTGCAGTGGGGAGTAGGTTGGGATCCAGACATGTTTGACATGTGTGAGCAGGATCCTCCTGTGTGCAATAGGAGCCTCCAGCAGTTGAGGAGAAAAAATCCTGAAGAATTTAGAGCAGATGAGAAAGGGGTTAAAAACAAGTGTGAAAAGTTGGATCATGGTACTTGGTGTCTTGAAATGAAGCAGGATTTTTCTGGAAGGCTTTAGTCACCTGGGAAAGAAGGATCGGGTAGCTGTGTGGGAGGCAATTTGCAGGCAAGTGTACTCCTCTGCAGTAGATTGGTACATTTTAATGAGGTAAGTATATTTCCTCCGTTTTATAGGATTTGCTTTGGACTAGAAGTCTGGAAGTCGTTTTAAATAGACTGCTTTGAGATATAATGGTCAGGTGGAAATATATGAAGCATATAATATGGAAACCCTGTATTTACAACATATTTGTAGGGTCTCAGAAGCTGAGCTGAAAAGATTGCCTCTTTTCCAGAAGAGATTTTTAAGAGTAAATAAAGCTCATACAGATGATGTAAAAACAGAAGTGAAGTTAGAAACTGCTGTAGCTATGCAATTTTATTTATTTTTTAATTTACTTATTTATTTATATCTGCAGTCGTCTCTCAATCCATCCCACCCTGCAGGAATCCTTCACACTGGCATCCTTCTCCTCTTCCCATCCCCTTCCCGTAGGCTGCATGAGGCTGAATGGGGCCATTTTTTAGATGTAGGTACCCCTCAGAGATGGCTTTCTGGGCGGGTGGGAATTCCCACCCGCCGATGGCAAGGCCATGGGCACACCATGCTCGGGCCCCGCACCTTGCAGCAGCAAGCGCCTACGGGAGGGAGGGCTGAGGTTGTACACTGCTGTACACGCACCCGTTGAAGGGGAGAGGTGGGAGAGCTGGGTCCTTTTGCCTCAGGACCCTGACACTTACTCAGAGCTCGCTCTTTCCATTGAGAAGGCAATGCCTTTCTTTGGACAAAGGCGCCAGCAAGTGAGAAGCGTTCAGCTGATGCCCTAAATATCAATCAAGCATAAGCTTCAAGTTTGAGGAATGTTCCATGTTTTCTGGTATTTATCATTTTGACTTTTCCAGTTCTTTCTTTTTCTTGTAGTCATGCTCTCTGTTATGTGTGTCCGCTTTCTCCTTCTACTTATTTAGTTTGATATCTTGTCCTTTCTTGAGCTTGTTTTTGCTTTCCTTCTGCTGTAGGAACAGAGTTTATAATAGCCGTAGCATAACTTCAAAAGGTGGATCTGCAGTGTTTTAAACAATCATTGCATAAGTCATTAAAATAACAAAGACAAAATAAACATGCTCTCACGATGGTGAAGAAATAAATTCCAAGGGCAGAATAAGCATCTGCCAATATCTGGTGTTGCTTCCTCTCTTCTTCCAAGACTTTCTGCAAAGGTTTTTCATGCCTGCTTTAACATCTCCTTTTCTCTAAAGTTTTGAAAACTTCTTAAAGAATGGATTTTCCTCTCTCTCTACATTGTGCACAATATAGTTGAAAGAAAAAAGCATTTCTGGGGTTATTCAGGACCTCCGTAGCCATGTTCAAAGCTTAACTAAATAATTTTCAGTACTAGTTTGTTCTGAAAATCTTGACTTGTGTTTTGCCTCTCCCTGAAAATGTCACCAGCAGGTCACAGGGAGTTGCTGAGGAGCAGAGTGTCACCTTCTGGGACACCTCACAGGGGTGGGGTGCAAGGTTAGGAAACTCATACAGAGCAAAAGTGAACTTACGGTGCTGCCAAGACCTTTTGCTACAAACTTTGTCTTTTGAGAGAAGTTTTTAATCCTGAAAAGGTGTGGGGAGGGACTGGCAAACAATTTCAGAAAGTTTCAGAATTCAGATATTTACACAACATTTCAACAGGATTATGAAGTGAATAGTGGTATTACACCCATTTTACACAGAGCCAAATTGAACGGTGGAAAAGCCGTTTGTTAGGTTTCACAAATTTATGACTGACCAAAGGACTCTGATGATTTAGTAGTCGTGTTGAGGTTTTAAGTGATTACAAACAAATTCTGTGTTTAAGTTGACATACAACTTTAACAATTTGGTTTAAGGGAGGAAAGACTCAGTCATATAGTAAAGGAAATATTAATGATTCTTCATTTGATTTTAGAAAGCTTTAGCTGGAAAAACTCAGTTACGGTTTGACTTAGAGTAATGATGTACCATAAAATGGACTCCGAGCTTTAAAACAAACTGGAGCATGTGATGCTCTACGGCAGGGGCTGGAGGAGCGGAGGAGCCATCAGGCAATGGTCAGACTTACTGCTCTGCGTGTGTGTGTTTTGTACAGCGGAGCTATGGCTGCACTGTCACCAAGGACAGCTTTGATTCCTCTTTCAAATAATTTTGAAATAAGCTTGCCGGCAGATATTTCTGGATTGGGATGCTTGGGATAGCAGCTAGGAAAAGCACGTTGTGCCAGGCGGCTGCTTGGAGGAAGTGGTGTTGAGCAAAGACTCTGAAAGTCTTGCAATCAAATTACTATGTTGCATGAGAAAATACCATGCAGCAGAAAGTTGTGTTTTTCAGGAAAAATTACACAATCTTTTTAAAGTTACAGACTGGTTCTTTCTCTGGGAAGCTAATGTTTATAAGCTGAGCAGCTTTTTGCGTCACTTTTATGTCTTGTCCATGACAGAAGCATAAATTCAGTTAAAAATTAAGTTTGCATACTTCTAGGTAACATTCATACTTACAGTAAATTTTATACGTGGACTGGTATGAATTTTGAAGACAGTCTTCATTACATATCATGTACTGGAAACTGTCAGCAGCCATATGTTCAGTATATTTTACTGCAATTTTGCTAATAAATGTTTTTTGTATTTCTTCTTTAAAGGTGTAATCTATCATTCTGCAAAAGTATAAAGCATGAAGGTTGGAGGGAGGGAGCAACATATATAGGTCGGGGACTGAAAAGATTGAGAAGTGTTCTCTTATTTGTTGCATTTCCAATTTTCAGGAATTCTTTGAACATGCAAAAAAGCTCTGGGATGATGAAGGTGTAAAGGCATGCTTCGAGAGGTCGAACGAATATCAACTGATTGACTGTGCACAGTAGTAAGTATTTCTTTTTATGGAATTAATAGCCAAGAATGTAATCATTTATAACAAGTTAGTAAATATATTTTTATTAGCAAGATCTGGGAGTTCTGCAATGCAACAATTAACATTTTAATTCTCTGTATAGGTTGAGCATGTATAGCAAAAGTAACTGATGGTTTTATCATAGTTTGCCATTAGTATACAACTAAATATTTAACAGCTAATAAAGATTAGGATGAAAAAATCAAATGAAATAATTTTAATTATCTTTATTCCATTTGAAATAGATTTACATAAAATAATTTCAATCGAAACTATTAAGTTTAAAAAATGTAGAGCCAATCTAAGGAAAATGCTTTGTTTTAAATCCTGAGACCCAGACAGCGCTGAAATTGCTCTGTGTTTTCACATTCCATTAAAGCTTCTGAGATTTTTACCTAACTGGATGCATACCTGCATGACTAATATACTTTCGGGGGGGCAAATGACAAGCAGTATTAAATTAAGGATAGTAGTACATTTGGTATTCTCTCCTTCATATACATCAAGTGAAGCAGTACATGTGTGCCTAACACAGTCATAATCCTTAAACGGGTTCATCTGATTGGAAATGTTCTGAAAAGAGATGTGTAGTAGACTGTGAAGGTGCAAATCATAAATACACAGCACATTGATGAAAACAGATTAATCAGGAAATAGTACATTAACGTGCCAGGGCTACAAAATTCAGCTGTCCTTGGTAATAACCCAGCTCTGAATTAGACTTCGACCAAAAATATACATTTCATGTGAACTGCTATTGTGAAAATGTATACTCTTACAGTTGCTATGTGATTTAGGGTTTTCAGAGAACACACTCTAGCGTGTTATGATTTGACTAATTGGCAGTATGGTCAGCAGCAATGCCACAAGTCTGTTGTAGCGCTCAGTGTTTTGTTTTTCTGTCCTCTCTGCTCTCAGTGCCAAGGCTGAAGCAGAGGAAATGGGCCATATCGCTAAAGGACTTGCCGTGCTTCTGCCGCAATGGGGAATTTCGGTGCTGTGGGTCATAGTTTCTTTTCCCTCATTCCAGACTATTTTTGGGAAAGAGAAGGATCCAGTAATGATTCATCAGCACAAGAAACGAGGGAAAATTGCATATGTGTAGAAAGGAACTCATTTGACCTCAGTGGACTGCATTTACCAAAACTTGGGCATTTGCTCACAGTCCAGAGTGGCTAGAAATGAAAGCAGTGGTTGTACACAAAAAAAACCCTAGAAAGTTGTCCTAAATTGTGATCAGTGGGCTTCCCCTCTGCCCTCACCCACCACCACCACCATGGTACAGATCTGAGCTATGCTTGCTGAAAAGTCCAGACTGACTGTTTGTGATATCTATTAATACACTCAAATAAGACATCAGACCAAGAAAATAGAATAATGACATGTATTTAAAATAAATGAATGTAAAACTTACTTTACTGATCAGTAAAGGTCAATGTGTCTCCCAGTCCTGCTTTTGAAAACAGTGCTGAAAGGACCAGGCAAAAAAGGAAGACACTGCATTATAGTATTAATGGTGCTGTGCTTTCCCTTAAAAAATGATGCCTATCTACAGGCTTTGACAAGGAGAAGAATGTTAAGTCTTATGTTATGTCCAAAACCAAAACACAAATGGGGAAAAAAATGGATCTAGAATGAAGTCCACTGTCTTGAAACATAAAACTAAATCCTACTACATTTTTTCCTAAAAGCTTAAAGGAAGATCATTGGGTTTTTTTCTGTGTATCTTCCCTTCATATCGTCTAAATGGCTTGCTTCTTCTTTATTCTGAGTTTATTTATTATAGTAGTAAATACAACACTTGTGTAATTCCTCACTTTCAAGACACTTTATGAAATAGTATTTGATACTTAAATATCCCTTGAGTGTATCTGTGCTTTCCATTTCATGATCTACCTGAAAATGTAACAGCTAAGTGACTTATCCACGTTTACGAACCTTCAGTCTCAGAGCAGACTTGAAACTCGGGAATAGCCGTGTCATTGATCTGATCAAACAGCCTTTTTCTCATAGGTATTGATGATTTAAAATAGTGAAGCATAATCCTAACAGAAAGAAGATACTAAAAATCATGCCTTGAAAATTAAAATGGTACCAATAGAGTCAGCGAAAAGGAGATCTAAAAGTTGCTGTGTCTTTGCTGCACGCGTGTATTTATATATTGCACAACAACAGTAGTTGCTTTATCCAAAAGAATATTTCTGTGCTAGCATTGGATGGACCTTATTCAGAGTGGTGGGGTCATGTCCGCCTTGTAACCAACAGAGCATGTGAGACTAGGTTAGAAATACAATTCTGGTATGCATATATGTTCTCTTATGTGCACTTAGAAAATACTAACTGTGAGGGTGCTATCTTTCTGCCTCAGCAGGAGCTGATGGTTATTTCTCTCAGGACGTGTCCATGGTCATCTTTAATTGGTGAAGGAAAAAAGGGACAGGGTGTAATGCTGATACACATGCTTACTGTGGGATTTTGAAACATCTGCAGTGTTTTCATTACACTGGCTTTGGGAGAAAGCATCCCATGCCATCATCTAAATCCTAATCTCTTACTTGATAGTGAAGGAAGAACATTATCAGTAGGTCATCATTAATTTCTCTGCTTAAAAAAAAAACAAGGCAAAACAAAAAAAATCCCAACATGTGTTAAAAATATCATTGGATTACAAGTTAGGTGGCTGACTTAAAATACTGAAAAGCATTATTAGCAAATTATCAAGTCAGCAGCCCAACTTGCTGACGGTAAAGTGAGTTAGAAATACAGTGTGTTTTGGAATAGTTTAATTTGGCTACGGTACAGAGCTTCTGTATTTTTAAAACTTAACCTAATTTTCTTTATTACTGTGGGAGAAATATTTTTCTGGAAACAGAGGTAGTAGAAAGACACGAAGGCAAATGTTTTATTTATATTAGGCCTGAAAGTTGCTTTTCCTTGATCTTTAATGCCATTTTAAATTACCAGGGTACTGTTCCTTCACGGAAATGAGGATGAGGGCCTGCTTGTCAAACCATTTTGATGTTCTTACATGACTCTCCATGTATCTGCACTTCTTCTAAGTGTCATGTTGGTACATCATGTGATATTTGTAACAGATACCAAGTTGGGACCAAGCCGGAGGTCAGACCTTGTGGTCTGACAGTGGTAAATGTATTATAAGCAAAGATCTCTTTATCACTAACTATAAAGATATTTATGTATCTCTTGGAGGGGGAAGTATTGCATGGCCATCAACCATATTTTTTCCTTAATGACCTTCATATATTTCTTGGAGATTAATATCATAAAACTGGCAGGTTATTGTTTTCCCTGTCTTCTGATTTAATATTTCTTTCAAGTTAAATTTCAAGTTTCATTTTAAAAAATGATATTTAATTTGAAAAATTGATTTGATTTAGTTGTGTCCCCATTTGACTTATCTAGATTTCAGCAGGTTGGTTTTGTTTATGATGATAAATCTTACACCTTACTTTGGTTAGCTTTAACTTATTTTGAACTACTGTGATTATGTCCATATTCACATATTTTATATTCAGCAAATTCCAGGTGAATAAGGGACTTTCAGATTGTGAATTAGTGCTGTCTTGGCATTGAACTGTCTAGTATATAAATAATAGACCAAAATATGTTCATTAAAAAATTCTTGCAATTCTGGGACGGTTTTCTAAAAGCTAAATAGTTTCCTATAAGATGAATGCAATTCCCTTTTTTAATACTTCAGTTTCTCCATACTAGTTATCGAATGCCCAAATTTTATTGTACCCATGGAAGGGAACTGCAAATCAAACTTCTATGAATGTAGAACACATCGAAACAAATAAAGGTCCAGGTATGATGGCCTTCATTTAAAAAAAGACTCAGAAAAAGAGTTGATATGTGCCTTTATAAACTTCATAAATTTAAGTAAATTAATTTATTTGACAATGAAGAGGTATAACATTTCCTTTTAACAGATAGCATACCATGAGGTAGAATTATAGGTTGTAACCACCTGTTTGGTGTTATATATGTAAGTGGGTTGACTTCACCCTAACGCTGGTGAAATGGTTTCTGTATTATAAGGCCCCTTTCTTCACTGCAAACCATACCATGTGCTAATTGGTGGCTGCTCTAGCAATCCCAGAAAAGCCACTGAAGTTACTTTTTGCTTGAAGATCTGTGTCCACGGACAGCAGCGAAGTTGAAGACCTTTGCAGAACGTCAGTCATCATTGGGGGATAGCAGGCACCCCCAGTCTGGTGATGTCCGTCCATGGTTTTGATGAAGTAAGAGTTGAGTTGTCTTAGGTTTGGTTAGTCACATGTCAGTTATTCAGCTGACTGGGTAAAATGAGTTGATAGGGGATACCTACAGTACTTAGACACTGTCAGGGAAGAGGTGGTAGTTTTAGAGCAGAAGAGTAGACAAGCAGAACTAGGCACTTTGGAAAGGGGAGAGAAAAGACAAAATCAGAACATCCAGTTCTCTTATTAGGTCACACACAGTTTGCCCAAGGCATTGTTGTTAGGAAAAAAATAACCACATTCAGGTTTATTGGAAGGTTCCAGAGTTTAATTTTGTCCCATTGCATTCACATGAAATAATAGCGTGTAAGTGCATGGGTGGCCCTAGCTGGGAGAGTTGTACTTCGGCTCACTGAGTTCCTCGCTGTAAGAAGTAAACAAAAAGTTTAAGGGAACCCTGCCCTCAGCCAATACTTTATCCCAGTTTGTCTATCAATCTTTCCCTGATAAAATACGCCACTTCTGATATACTCACGTGTGAAGGCCTAAGTTGGTCTCTATGCAAACATTTGGGCTAATAAAACTTGATTATGCAAGTTCTCAGGAAAGCAAACACAAGGGATGTGAGCTTGGCCAAAGAAAATTGATTTTTATAGTTGAGCTAATATACATGGAAAAGACACACCTCGAGTTCTTTTTCTTTGCAGTTATTCTATCTTGGAGAAGGGTTTCAGCCAACTTCTGAGGCATCTATCCCGGTATTAAATGGATTAATTAAAAAAAAAGTTCTTTGTGGTGTTGTTACCGGAAAGCGGCAAAATAATTCACTCCCTAAAACTTATTTTGGAGTTTTAGAAAGCAGGCATTCTTTATTGCGGCGCCGGGCAGCACTGGGGATAATTCCACCATAAGTGCTCCGCCGGCTTGACGGACTTTCAGCAACTATATACCATGAAAACATACATATTCATAAGATTTCCGGGAATTCATCTACATAAACATGAGATTTCCTGGAACTTATTAACATATGTAAATGTCCGATCCGCATGCGCAGTCATCCTCTGTGGTGGTCCTCAGGTGGTCCTTGGGGGTCTTCAGACGAAGGCTCATAGTCTTCCTCACCGTGTTCGCTGACTGACCTTTGCTTCTGCGCAGACTCAGTTCTTGTGTCGCCTAGCTGTCTAGACAGGAGTGCTCAGGGGCCCAAAACTTAATTATCCACAAGGACTCTCCCTTGTTATGTAATGGGAGCATTCAAGAGCTTTGTAACGGAAAAGGGGAACACCCAGGAGCCTCAATCCACATTCTCAGGTATCAGTGTTGTCCACAGATTCAACTCCTGATGTGAGAAAACAGATAATTTTTTTCCTCAACAGCAGCACTTCCTGAAACCAAGAATATTTCTGACTTTCTTTGTGCTTTCCTAGAGATTAGGTTTAACTACTAGCATGGACATAGTCATCCCTAAATTCCCTCTTACAGTCTGAGGTCAGAAAACCTACCTTGGCATTATCTGCTTCTTTTGTCTAGTGTAGCACTTCAGTCCGGTGTATTGGTATGTACACAGGCTACACTCATGACTGTAAATAAATATGAGCATTAGTGCAATTCGTATACTTTCACTTAGTGAGGCTTCATGATTTGTTACTTCATACTGCTGCTTCTAGGGATTTTCCTAGAAGATTGGCTGTATCATACTCCAAATTGGATTCTGCTAAAGCTCTCACAGAGACAGGTCACACACAGGCTACATCGACGCAGCGGCACCTAAGTCCTTCCTGCAGTGCCCTCCCAACACCAGTTGTCAGTGAACCCAAGCCACCTGCAGCAGTGCCAGTCGTTCTCAATATTAACCTCTTCAATGCCAAGTTCTTTATTCATTCCTAATTCTGTCTCCTTTGAAAGTGCCATATACAGTAATAACTCCTGGTATCTTGATGGTATCAAGCAGTTTTTTTATTCTGACAATGTATGAGGCTTCAGCTTTCCCAGCTTTGATAGCAGAATAGCAGAATTGCTTTTTTTTTCCTTATCATTAGAGAGTAGGAAGGAGGTGCTTTCTATCATCTTTGTAATTTCCACTGTACATAGAATTAAATCTAGGGATTATGCCCTGCTTTGTGTGCTTGTTCATGGGCTCTCCATAGGCATACACTGTTCAGCTCTAATTTAAGAACATTGGAACATGAAGAAAAATAATCTCTTGGGCACCCTTGAGATCTGAGTTGAAATTTTGCTGAAAAATTCTACAAACCACTTAATATTTTGCATAAAACTGTCACTGATAATTGGCTGTATCAATTAGCGACTGACTGTTGCAGCCCATCAAACATTTTTGATATATCCCGTATCATACGTCTTTGTCAAAGGAGATGCATGGAATCGGTGTGTTCAGTTGGATTTGTATACTCTCGGCCCTGTCCCAGGTTTCTTCATAGTAACTGCTGTGTAGGGGTAATTCAGGTAGTAAAGGTCACCCAAAAAATAGATACCTTCCAAAGTTGGATGGCAGGAGCCCCACAGCACCCCTGTTCTTTATTGGTGAAGGAACCGAGAACAGTTTCTTCATCATTTATGTTCTCAGCGAAGATAATCAACAAGAGGCCAGCAGAATCTGACCTGGTGTGCTTGCATGTAGCGTGACAGAATTGCAACAGAAAATATAAACACAGTTATTGTTGAATAAGAGACTGTTCTTTAGTTTATGCAGACATATTTTCTGTGAAATCATTAATCCAGCAATCTATATTTAAACTGACAAGTAACAAAGATAGATGATCAAGAGTATCTGCACCACTTAAGGAAAAAAGTTAAGGAACTCTAAGTCTTTCTGGAGCAACAGTGTGGTATCTGTGTGTTCTGACATCATTTGAGACAAAACCCAAAATGACTTCCTTTAAATAGGCCGGCTTTTTCAAACTGCCTGGGAGCACTACAGTGTATGACACACCGCCATCTCTGTGTTTGGAAAGATTTTGACGTCCTGTTGCTCCAAAACATGTCACCTGTGTGCTAACAAACCCAGTGCCAGACTTGGTTCTCGTTAGGACCGTTATGCCTGTGTAGAGAAAACAGAAACGGAGAGGGAAGATGATCAAGTGTGGAGAGGGAGGACAATCAAGCGGCTTTGTGCAGCCATCTGTCCCAGAGCGTGACACGTCCAGCCTTGGGTTTGCAAAGTCCTGTTTGTGCTTTCTCTGTTCACTGCGTACCTTGAAGATGTCTTGGTATTTCTTTGTGCGTGCCTGAGAAAGTAAGGTGGCTCGTTGAAAGGGAAGCAGGCCCATGAAATGCAACTGCTGAAATCATGTTTTTGTTGTGGAAAAGAAGGGAGCAGAGGGAGAGTGGGAAGGAGTAGCTCAAGGAGTGGGGAGGAGGAGAGAAGTTGTCTTGCATACTGATCAAAGAATCGTGGTCTGAACGTTTTTGAAGTCCTTTACACATGGCGGCAACATTTATTTTCAAATGTAATGTAGTATGACTGTGGCTTCGGATTCATATTTGAAACATGCTTTTTATTGGCAGACTAGAGCCAGAAGGTGTGAAACAAACTTAGAACCCCCTTTCATCTTCGCTTTTTGTCTTTAATAAAATTTCTTTCATCATAAGGGATGGCAAAGTAAATGTGGATGTATGTATGATAAATTAAGGTAAACATACTGATTATAAGCTAGAGAATATTATTTTTAAAAGCAGTGATTCTTTTTGAACTTGGTAACTGCTTATTAAATATAGGACAAAAACTTTTTACTGAGAAAAATGAGGAAAAGTATTAATTATAAATGTTTCATTCCTCATGTAACTAAATTTTTGATGGTGATATGAGAAAGCTATAGCAATATGATTTTCTTCCATCTAAAATTCTGCTCTGGTTCATATATAAACAACTCACTGTGATGATGAAGCTTCTTCATTTTTCTTTTCAAGATCTCTCATGCAGTATCACTTTCAAATCTTAAAAATTCATTACGTAAGTTAGAAGCAAATTTTGTTTGGTTAATTCATGAACAGGTTTTCTCCACTTACCTGATTTAAACTATAAACCTTAACCAACCAGTAAATTGTTATTTAATGACAGAAAAAAAGAGAGGGGTTATAATTATAGAGTAAGTAATTTAGCCTTACTGATGAGTCTTCTAAACAGACGTGGTTGCCAGATAGGACAAAAGTCATTCTGCAGTGTGTAACGCTTAAATTTTTCACTGTTTACTACCTAGTAGACCACACTCTTGAGAGGCAGAATTGTGGTTTCTTAAAATATGCACTGGGAATTCTCTTAAATAACCTTTTCAACTGTTGCTGTGATTTTTTTGTTGTTGTTCCCCTTTTTGCCCTCACTTATGAAAAAAATCATTAGACTTAACCAATTCTATCTTAATTTTGGTAATGAAAATGTGACCATGATGTTATAGTACTAGTAGTTAGAAGTACAAAAATACGGAAGGAGCAGCAGCTGTAGAAACCCCCAAAATGCCTTTGTATTTTCAGTTGGAGGAAGTAGCAGTATGAAAATAATGTTCACAAATAGCCAGTATGGCATATGGGCATGTACCCGCCTGGTTTAGCCACTTCAGTTCACAAATGCTTTCCATACTTAGAGAAGACAATAATATTTCTCAATTAAAAAATAAGAGAGAAGATAGTTTATAAACACAGCACCCTCTCTGTCTTTTAAAAATTAATATGACAAATATTTTTCCTATTAACTAGTTACCATTGGAGGAGCCTTTAAGCAGCCCTAGATGGGCTGCTCAAACATAAAATTAACCATACGTTTTCCCACACGCTTCTCTGTACCTGACAGTCTGTTTTCTGCAGTTTTAGAACAAGCAAAAAGGTTGAAAATGTAAGGCAGAAAAACAAAATATTCTTTAACCTCAATTTAAGGTAGTAATAAAGTCTAAAGACCAAGCAAAGTCTAAAGACCAAGCAAAGTTATGACAAACGCATGAAAGTACACTTTGACTCTTCTTAACATGTTTTATTAAACATTTCTAGTTTCCTTTGAAAAATATCGCAAAGCTGACTTTATTCTGTTGAGGAGAGTTCTTTCCCCCCTAGTCAACAATATTTTTCAGTTTTTCCTGAACGCCTGATGAATGTTTTCTTCATTTTTTCCTGACTGTTTGCACACACGGTGTAATAGTAGGTGCAGGACATGTTAGTGTAACACAGCAACTCAGCCCCATTTGGAAATACGATCCATTAAGCGAATTAGAGGATTGCAAATAGGTCCGTCAGCTGAGCTTGTCTGCATTTAGTTTTCTGTGTTAGTAGCCTATATCTAATTTGGAGATATGTTTTTCTGTATCCCTTCTGCAGAGGTAAACTGCAGACTTTCAGATGCTTTTGCAATTTTATTTGCAATACGCACTTCAAGCGCTTTTAGAGCCAGAGCAAAAGCCTGCTAAAGAATCGAGACACTCGGCAGCACCCTCAGTATATACGCTCTTAAAGCATTAATATCCTTTAAAACAAAGAAAGAGCATTCTGTTGCATTTATTATTAAAGAGGAAAGGCTGTATTTATTTTACATCACAGCAGTGAGGACAGAAGTGACTGGGTACTGGTATAGGGCTGAGTCAGTGAACTGGCACAGTGGGCCAGTGTGACTGGTGCAAATGGCCAGAATCTGCGATATTGAGCAGGGCGAAGGGAAGGCTTCTCTGCAGGACTGAACTTCATTGGGGGACATTTTGTTTGAATTTTGTGTGTTATAAATCATATGAGGTCTTTTTAAAATACATTAATGGAAAATAACAAAGTTAATAAGCAGCCTTTGAAAGTTGATGTCTATCTAGAGTACAGATAACTGTCAGTAAAGAGAACCTTAAATCCTGTGTATTCCGTGCTATCAAGTAAAAGAAGGAGTAAAACTAAGCATCACTTAGAGTAATCGTGCTGATAGAGCTTAACTCCAGAAGTCCTGACTGTGAATCGTTGCTCAGCGTCAACATCTCAAAACGTCTTCAAATGAAATAAAACTGCAGATGTTGGTTATCTAGAATCTGCATGCAGGATTTACAAGTAGATTTCAGAAGGAAGTTGTAGGTCATTCTGTCAGTTCTGGTGTTATTTATATGCTGTTCTTGGTTTAGGACTCTTCCAGTGTATGCGTGGGAGAAAGAGTAAACTATGACCAAAGCCAGCTTCATTATATTGCAGGGAATGTTAAGAGTCACTTATATTTACTCCACTTCTCCAGCATATGTGGATTGATAGAGAATTTAATTCAGTCTGTTCATTTACAATTCATTGTCGAGTGTGTGCATGTTCTCAGCAGAAGAGATTAGTTGGTTAAAGAATACGTTAGCCTATTAATAAGCTTATCATTATGTAACACAAATGTATTTTAAATTTTTTTTGTAGGATTTTTTTTTAATATGCTGTAGAGAAAAGTGTTTTCCATATTCTGTTGCCTTACACCTAATCTACCATGAAACACTTGTTTACATAATAAATTTCATGTAATGCAACTGTATATTAACTCTAAGTTGGATGCTTAAAAAAGAAATAAGAGCAGTGAAAATTTAATGGCAGGTTATATGGGATACTGTGAAACTATGTACACTTGGGGTTCAACTTTCCTTAAATCCCACATGCATTTTTTTACTTAGAGATGGTCAGCTTTTCTTTTTTCAAGTAGACACTTTCACACCACAGGCTAATGAAAGGCCAAGAGTCATATTTCTTCCTTAACAAACTACTCACTGGCCAGACTCTGCATACATGGGCTCCTCTGCACTAATATATGTACACAGCCTTGTTTATGTTAGGATCTACAAGAAGCCAGGGTTTGGGTGGCGGTGTTTTTCTAAAGTAATGCTGCACCAACAGATTTGAAAAAAGAAAGATGGTGGAATGTAGAAGTTAAGAAATAAGAAAATAAAATACGGTTTATACTGTGTTGGAAAAATGTGAATGCTAAGCCTCTATGCTTGAAAAAGAAATTTTACACCTCAGACTAAACCAAAACAGAGTTGTGGTATTTGTCAGTTTGGCTATAATCCCAATTTTAAGGTAAGTCAGACTGGGAGACTAAGCAGTTTAAGGGTGTCTCTTTACTTCTCATAATTAAGTTAAAGCTAATTTTGTTCATTTTAATACAAGACAACAATGATGCTGCCAGAATTTTTTAAAAGTTTATTTGACTTTAGAGAAACTGTTTCAGTTGTGTCTATTGTAGAAGTATTCTTTCTGATCTAATTAGAAATGTTTGTTATAATGGTGGGTTTTTACACAAAGTTTGATTTGAGCCTAAATTAAGCAGTGGAAAAGAAAATATGTATAAAATCTATCAGTAGAGTTCCTGTTTAATGGACACACCAAATAATTGTCTTCCAGAATAAAATTTGTGAAAGTTCATTTGTTCTAGAATTTGTTCAAAAATTAGATTTTTCCTCATTTTACTACGCCCCTGACAATTCCTCTATTTGTAATCAAAAAAGAGAGATGATCTTAAGGAGTTATGCTTAACTGCTAATGCAGGAAAAGGTGAATCTGGAAATCAGTTGTATGGCTTTTCTGAGAATAGTTTTCAGCTTTAGTTTCCTGTCACGAACATTGTGGGGGAGGTTGGGGGTGTATTTTTGTTTTTCAGATACTTTGTCACAGCAAAGGAATTGGGCTGAATATCCAAATAACATTTAAGTACATTTTTCTGACCAAAACCTGCTGATGCATTTCTTGACTCCTGCCTTTGCCTCCTTGCCATTTTTTGTCTTTGTAAAAGAAGGCTTCCATATCTTTCTTCTGGTTTAGAAGAATTTGTTTGGGGTTGGGAAGATCTGCATTCTGGCTGTTAGCATCCTGAAAGTCCGATGGTACAGATTTTGGATAATTATTGTTCATTAAGTTTCTTTCCAACCACATTGTGAAGAAGTTTAATGATCAGCATGGGCGTAATTTCTTGGCCTCAGCTTACTTACTGGCACAACTATGTCAGACCTATAGTTGCCAACACTACTATAGCAATTATTAAAAAATAGTTTGTTAAAGAGCAGTAAAGTGTTAAAGATCACTATTGCCACTAGGGTTTATTCTATTTAGGGAATGTAGAAGTAAGCTTTGCTGGTAAAGGAGCTTCTTTATCCAGAATGACTTTTATTGAGTTTGTTGGCCTATTACCTTATGTTGTCAGGGCCTTAGAAACCATTTTTTCAGCAAGTTTGCCATATACTAGATTTTCTTCATAAGCATACTGGAATCTGCTTTGAAAAGCTTTTCTCTAAATAGAAGATGCCAGTGAAGAAACATTTTGCTGCATTCTACAGAACTGGCAAGCCCCGGTATGAAGTAGTGACAGTAAACTATAGTTCATTACATCAGCATTGTTACTATTTAAAAAAGAGAAAAAGAGGGGTCACATGTAGTCACTAGTTTTCCCCCAGTTTCATTTTCTATTAAGAACTACATGGAAGTCTTTCTGGTGTGGTTTTTTTTTTTTGCTTTAACTTGTGTTATGCACTGGTTACTCACCTCATTCCTCCGTAGTTCGTAGGCAGCTGATGTTTGTAGGGTCTCACGTCAAGGCGAGAGGTTCTTCAGAGGAGGCTGTGGTGTAGAGGGAGTGTAGAGTGCACATCACTTCCCATCAGTGCCAGCCAGCACAGGCAAAAGTTTAGGTTTTTGACCTGATAGTACTTCAAAAGTAATAATCAACAAATTATGTTATGTAAAACTGGCAAAGGTGAGACCTCTATTAAAGCTTATTCATATAAATTGGTTAACTTATTTATAAATACAGGATTCTGTACCTCTGGCAGGGAGGTCATCATAATATACAATATGTTGAAAGAATGATTGTAGGATGATTAAAACTGATTTTAGGAATGCTCTTACATAAGCTGTAAACAAGTTATACCTATTTAGAGGATGAAAAGAAGAAGAAAGAGAAGATTGTAGGTGGGCAAAGATAATAAATACAGGGTTTACAAACAAGGCAAAAATAATAAAGCAGTAAGTATTTTTAGGCAGGAATGCATGGTCTTAAAGCACATGAACAACACAGAACCTTGCTAGTAGTCTCTAATGTGTGTTTAATGAAGGTATAATGTTAGGTGTATGAGATTGCGCAATGTCGGCAGGCGTCAACCTATGTCCTGATGGAAATGAGCAGAATGGATATGGGGGGGAAGAAACCACCACATAAGATTCTGAAAGCAACCAAAGAGAAACTTTGCTAGGGAATTCTTCTGTTTCCGCACATATGAAGAGCACAGCGCAGGTGAATGTTCAGAAACATGAGTAAATACACAGCTACTTTCCAAGCAATTAGCAAGCCTGGGTAAAAGGCAGTTACAGTAAGATATATTCTTATTGTGACTGTATCGTTATTGTTATTGTGACGTTATCATGAATCTAAAGGAAAAGACCACAAAAACTGAAATATAGAAAGAAATGCCTTTAACAACAAAGAAAAAAATTTCAGCAAAAAAAAGTCTTTTATAGACATTCTGTGAATTTCTTTAGGAAGGAAGTAATTGAAGGACAGTTCCAAAATATTTAATCTTCTGAACCCTTCAGCCTGTGTGATGAGCTTAAAACAAGTGTCCTTCTCCAAAAGCAAGACTGGGTTCTTCATCTTGTCTAGCCTTGTTGTTCCGTAAGATGAGTATCTTCTGCACGAGTAGGCTAGGAGCACAGTACACTTTTGTCTGGAGGAAAAATAGAAAAGGCTTTTCAAGTGAAAAGTCCCAGTTTCACTCTGCCTCTAAGAAGATTGATTGTAGTTGTCCTTTTCTGTGGATCTCAGAGCACTAGGGAGCGTTTCTCTTTTAACAGGTGTGTGCCCTCTTTGCCCGAAAACAGTGGATAAGCCCACTGCCAAAAGGATGGGCAAGTACAGTGCTCTGTAGGCACAACACTCAGTATTTCCCTGTGCCTCGATAGAAGTCTTTGAAAACTTGTGAAAGAGATGACTTCTTCAGAGGACTCACTCGCTTTCTCCAACTCTTGGCAAGTTAAAAATTGCTGGTCTTTTATAAGTTTTCTCTCTTAAAATGGAGACAGAGGCATACCTTTCTATCACACTGGTTTGGAGAGATTTCAACATAAAAGCTTCTTATTTTCTGGAGCTTTTTCACCTTACACATGTGCAGCAGTTGTGGCAACACTGGCTGGAAGTCTTCTGAGCAGAATCCAGCATGTTTGGATCTTATTTGCATTGTCCTTTTTCCTCTGTTCCAGTGCACAGACCCTATGACTGACTTGTGGTCTTGATCTAAATTACAACTGTATCTCTTTTTGTTGGCTGACATATTTCCCTTTCTTCTCTCCACTTCCTAGTAGTATCTGCAGATGTTTCTTTATTTTACCCTGTTTTGTTTGTTCATTGTTTTATTCTTGACAGATGGACCATTTGCTATGATATGGGCCTCTGGGCTCTTGAGATAGATAGGTAATGCGTCAGCTTGGTCAGTAACAGTGAGGTTCACCTATCTACTTGGGTATGTAAAGTTGGCTTATTCTATCTACTATTCCCAAGCCTCCTTTGACTTTTTTTTAATAATTTCATACTTTTCTATTTTATGTAATCTGCATAGGCAGAATGCAGGGCTGTTCATTCAGAAATTATCATGTATCTGTGAAGACTAGAGAGCACTGTAGCATTTTTCAATGAACTAAAGGCTTTGCATTTATACGTTGAAGAAGTTCTTGTATGTGATTTTGTTACTGCATCCTATTAGGGAGCAGACCATTATCAGACTCATCTGACCCAACTTTGAAATTACCTTAATATTTGTATTGTGTAATGCAATTATATTTTTCTATTGTTCGTAACACAGTTGGGGGCTCTTTTCATTTGTCTGTAAAAATTATCTTGATAGAAGTCTGCTTTTTGCATAACTCTTATTGTGGCAATTCCATTCTATCCGGGCATGTGGCTCCTTCTTCATACCTTGTGATGAAGTAAGAGAACATCATATGTAGTGATTTGCTTGATAAGTGTTAAATCTGGGCGTGCGTGACAGGGCACTGTTTCCAGAGGAACCACAAAATTGAGTTTAGGGAAAAAAAGGGGAGGAGAGAAGGCAAAAGACTTCTTTTCATTTTAGACCAACTTCAGGAGTACAATCCATGCATTTTGAAATGGTTCTGCTTTCTGCTAGGAGTCAGCTATAAATCCGATAAGGAAATAATGGCAGATGGAAAACCTTGTGAGTGTTGTGGGCATTTGCAAACCCTTACCATATCCCTGCGAGGATTCATTACAGTGCATTTGGCACTCTCAGCCTACACTGCAAATTGTTTCCACAAGACAGTTCATAACATAGTGGCAGAGAAGACACCAAGGTCTTTACATACAGTACCACCTCACCTATAAAGGTATGCGCTCATTTGATGTAATCAGACAAAGCATACCAACAGGAGAAAAAGTGAGAAATGGGCATTTCTTTCAGAACAGATGTTTTCATTTTTTACTAAATCCATTCTTGCTTCATGATTCTCAAGTAAAAAGAATCCATCAGAAACTCCCACTTAAGTATGCAGGAAATTTTCAGATGTTGCACAGTGTCCATAAATATTGAGTTTTATATGCATTTCTGCTTTTATATAGTTTAAAAGTAGGTAGGTAACATATCTCCTTCTCAGATGATGACAACCTTGCAGAAATAAAGTAACAAGTAGAACCTGGTTTCAGGAAACAAGCTTCCTAAAACCGTATCATTTTAAATATTTATTTAAGCGTGAAATACTCTTTGTCTGTAAGAAACTACCTTTTCAATTGAAAGGAGCATTTCTTCTCTAATTATATGGCCTCAGCTGAAATTCTTAAATCCTAAAGTGCCCAGTTAGATGAAGCACTTGAGCTCATTTCTGAGGAATCTGAAGACTCCTTATTTATTTCTCTCTTGCTAAGAGGTGAAATAATCAAGTCCTAATTGTGTCTCAAAGTGAAAGTAGAAGAGGGCATTGAAATTCATCTTCTGTTTGTTATGCGCTAGAGGCCAATAAGGAGTGTGAAGGAAAGAAAATATACGGAATTGCATTAACCTTCAACACACTTAATAACAGTAACAGCAACAAAAATGCTTCCCATCAACAGTGGAAGATTTTGAGCGACAGGGAATGTGACAGCAGACTGCGTGCAACAGGACAGGAGTGACTGGCCATGCAGAAGAGGTGCTTGCCTTCGTTCGTGGCTGTTTCGTTGTCTTTTTTGTTCTGTGATGGGGCCCCAGGTTGGGGTTTGCGTGCCTTCCCTGGAGTGCTCACGTGTTTAAACTCAAAATCTTTCTCAAAGCATCTCTCCTCTGGGTTAAATGTAATACAGTTGCAGGTATCCATTCAGATCTGTGACTCACTCTTCTGCGTACCTTGTCTGGTGCTCTGAGCTAGAAGTGACTTACCAGTTGCAATTTTCTGCATTTAAAATTCCATATTTTTTCCATATATACAGTTGTGTGAGCAACAGTGCGTGTGTTACGTGTGTGCAGGTAATACAGAATATTTCTCCCCAGAGTCATGACTTCCAGATCTGCTACCAGCTTGAGAAGGTAAGGGGGCTCTGAAAATAAGCTGCTTTCCTTCCTCCCCCCTGCACCCTAGCTGCTGCACTAAATGGGGCTTTGCCTCTTTAGTCCCTCATTTTGTCTTCCAGTCCCCTGTGTCACTTCCCCTATACCATTCCCTTCCCGAGGCACTGTTTAGTATCCAACTGATAAATATTTCACAGATTATTTGGGGGTGATGGCTTTCAGAGGAGTATGCTGAGATGTGGTATAGAGCCAAATCTGCAGCTTCATACTGTAGTCAGATAATGCCAGAGACATTCTGCAGACTTTGACACAAAGTATGATGGTCCAGTGTTGTGCGTATTCCTAGAATATCGCAAGCAGCAGTGTTTCTCCATTTTAAAAACAAAAATCCTTCCAGGTCACTGCATGACTCTCTGTTCTTGTGCAAGATTGAATTAGAGGTAAATTGGCTTTGGTTTCTTAGAATGACTGTGCTCATGTTGCATTGTATTCTGTTCACAAAGCTCAAGGCTGATTTTTGTTCTGGTGGTGTAAGTTGTCTGATTACAGTAAGATAAAACAGTATGGAAGCTGTTTTTTCACTAATCTTATTGCTTGTTGGTTTTACAGCAGGCTGGTTAGTAAGCCTATTTAGTGAAATTATACAGGTTTGGGGATCTTTCGGCTATTCTATTTGTAATATTCTGTTCTAGTTGAAGAATGGGACTAAATTAAAAGCATTCCTCCTCTTCCCCCCCCACCCCCGCCCCGCTCTCTTTCTTTCGGAAATCATGGCATGTTGCTTTGTGTTTTCCTTCTTGGTAGTTTGAGATGCAGTTAGGTGCCTTTCTAAGGATCAGTCTGAAACTGTGCGATACAATGCACAGTGATGTGAATGGCCTGTTGTCAGCACTGGTTAAAGAAGCCGTGACAGATCAGCAGTGGAGATGGAGGGGGGGAATTGGTTTACAGCTAGGAAAACTACAATGGCAGTTGTATTGGGAAATCAATGTTCTCTTGGTGTGTTTTTCTATTGCCCAAATGTCAGTGTTTCTCAATAGCTTGCTCATATGAATAGGAGTCAAGGGAATTCTCAATGTCCAAATCACAGAACATGTGCTATTGTTTGAATTCTCCTCAATTTGTGAGCTGCTCGCAGCAGGCTGTAATCATGTATCATGCTGATTTTTGGTATCTGTTACGCATTATTTCAGCTTCTTATGACTTTTGTCTTCCTTATTTACACAGGGGAAGCAAAAGGGCAAACTAGATCAGGAAAAAGAGCTTCAACATGTAGCTTTACTCGAGAATGGCTTACCTGGTTTGGCCTTGGGGTACTTTATCCATGTCTTTCAGTTTACCTATCGGTGGAAAAAAAAAAGGGTAGTGCCTTCCTTAAGACCTTGTAAAAGCTGTTACTGTGTTTGATATTAAAGGTTATTGTGGAGGAGTCACAGGCTTTTTCAGTACAATGCAGTCATAGGTATCGGTTTGTCTTTCTGATTGCTGTGAAATAATTGTTAGTGCTGCTCTTTGCCAAAGACATCATTATTCTGTCTAGAAAGTATCAGTACAGCTTCATTACTTCCTGGAAAGTGTTTGGTGCAGTACAGATACAGGTCTGGTCCTTCTCAGTTCTCTTTGTACAGCATATCAAATGAACCCTGCTGTGTTCTACTACAGCTTTTGATGTGACCAAATTAGAAGTTTATAAGAACTGGGATATGAATCCTAATAATCAGATTTAGTGAAAATAAAATGAATGCCCCCAAAATCTTTTAGTTCCACTTTATAATTTAAATATTTTTTGTTTGTTTAATATTGCAGGTGTTTTCAAGTTTTTAGAAAAATACTTACATTAGAATGAAGGACAGGAGTTAAGCAGCATAACTAGCTTGCCTGATCTGTGATGCACAGGTTGTCGCTAGATCCCCTAAACAGGAGGGGAAAAATTAGAAAATGATTGAGGAACATTTTTCCCTAACCAGCTCAACTCTTTGTCCACACTGGGAAAATACACCACGTTGGAAAAAGTTTAGCCAACAGTTTTGTCTTTAGTGTGCGTAAGGACCACTGTGTAAACTGTGACCAACTCAAACGTCATTAAGTACCATTTTCCCTATCTATACTAACAGTAAAACCGTGTTTAGTAGTCAATGTGTTTTTACTGTGTGCCAAGTGTAGACAAAATCTGAGTTGTTCATTGTGAAATATGTACACCAAAGAGCTTTTAAATGTGGTAAGTCTATGACTAATGTTAATGCTTATAGGACTGTCGGGGACAATGTAGATATTTATGTAGATATTTTCCAGTAATGACTTTGAGGGTTGTTTGCTTTAGATGATGTAAACAAACATTATACAGCCAGCCAAAGTTAGGAGTCTTTGCTTCTCCAAATACAAAGAGTGTCTTCCGTCGAGGATGCTTGCGAGGAGCCAAGCTAGATAATAAGAAAGCACCCAGGTACGTTTAACTTGCCGAAGAATATTGTCTTCAAATGGTTACCCAGTAGCTAGTTCAGGCTGCATTTCAGAAGCATCAGTGAAGGTAGCAGACCAGCATAACCACCGTATCTCTTAGAAGAGTTCATGCAGGGGCTGTTTGCCGTGGATTTCCAGTGATCCAGCAGCCTAGAGAGAAAGTGACCATTCAGGGCTCTGAATGGTTAGATGCAATAATCTGTCCCTAAAATGGATAACACTATGTAATCCGTGGTTATTGCATTTAGAATAGATACAGGAAGGCATCTCTTGTTTTAATAAATACAGTGCAGGTAGGCAGTGTTTGAATGGAGTGTCCTTCTATAGGACTGACTGCTAAGATTATATATGCTATTTGGTTTCCTGCTGATTAAATTATGTTACAATTTCATCTGCCATCTGTCCATTTTAGGCATGCTAAGCAATAGACCTGGATGGACTGTGCCTTACAGAAAGGCTTGGCTTTTTCTCTAAGGTTTTATTGGAAGAGGAGCATGAGAAGAGTCACACCCTTAATCAATATGGCTGCATTGATACAAGGGCTCTTCCTAAGAGGATTTTCCAGAAAGGCTCATTCTAGTGCAGATAAGGCCTTGGAGAAACCTATTCAGTAATCTTCCCCACCCACAAGATGTGGTGGGGACGACTTCTTGTATTCTTAGCAGTGGGGCAGCCCCCTTGCAATTTGTCTTCATGCAGCCAGTGCAGCCACTCTCTCTGCATCCAGCTGTTTGCCCCATCTACTGCAAACAGTGCAGCAAAATCTCCTTGCAGTTAGAGCAGAAGAGAGGACTTTCAGAAAGAAAAGAGACTTTTCAGAAGAATTGAAAAGCCTATCGTTAAAGCACAAATTATTTTCTTTGTTTCGTAGTTCAGAAATAACCTTTCTTTAAGCTGGCTCAGTCATCTTTACTTTTTTTTTAATTAGGTCCATTGCTTGAGCTGACCTTTTAAAAATCTCTTCTGAGTGGCTTTGATTTTTATAGGGGAATCCATTATGGTGTAAGAACACAAACAGCGTAGGCGTTCACTGCCGTATAATATTTCATCGTCTTAAAATAAGTATTTTCTTCCAGTTGTTTTGGTTGGTAGTTGAAAACTGCTAGAAAAAGATCTACATATTTTATTTGTGATGTGATAGAACTGGGAAGGAAAGCAATAAATAACGATAGCAACTCTTAACGTAAACTTGTTTTCCACTGGTGAGGCTTATACTGTTTTCTTTGTCACACAGTGAGTAGTCCCAGCGTAAATCATGTCTGTATTTAAGGTTCGTGTTTGAGCAGTTCCCAGAGTTCTCACCAGATTTTCAGCCGTTCTTGCTATTTTTACTGTGGATTTTCCAGCTGATATTAGGAGGCACTGCCCGTGTACTGGCTGATCTGTGCATGTGTGGCGGATAGTCCTCCTAAACAGACATATTTCTGGAAATTCAAAGGTAACTCTACTAGAATAAATTCTGAGGGCTAAAAGGTAAAGCACAAATGGTGATATATTTAAATTACACAGTAGCTTTTTACGGGAAATACTGATTGCATGTTGCACAGAGTTGCACCAGCCAACATCAGTGTAATTCAGAAGTATGCCATGTGTTATTTTTAATCTTACAGTGTGGTACACTGCACCGTGCATGCTGCATTGACTTGCTTTTATTTTACTGCTTACAACATGTGAACTTTGGAGGGGACTTCAGATGTCCCTGCACCTCTGCAGCAGATGACCAGATAGCCACAGGGCATGTTTTGTAGCTACAAGATAAATCTCATGGCAGGCAATTTCCTTCCATCAGTTAGGGACACATGCATAAAAATTTAGATTTTTTTTTTTCCTAAAAAAAAAAAAAATCCCTGAAAACTTGTCTTCACGAGAAACACTGCTTCATGTGGCAGCTGGAAGAATGTGCTTCCCTTTTTTTTAGTGTAGGGCAGACAAAAATTGTTTGTGGTTCTAACAAAGTTATAATATTTGGGAAAGTACAAATCCAGTCATATTAAATAAAAAGATCAGGATCGTCTTTTTCTTCTGGACTTTGCAAGAAATGTGTAACTTTGGGACAATGCCTCCTGTTTGACCTGAGATGGTGATGGGTGAAAAGTAACAGCCACCCCTCTAAGGAAAATGAAAAATACTGGCATGTGCTGTTAAACCACTTAGAAATATAATAAAGCAAGACAATGAATAGGATTAGAGAAACGTGGAAGTTTGTAGAACTGGTGGCAGTGGTTGACCACTTATACCCACCAGCGGATCTTGTTCGCAGGGGAAGTTGGAGGAAAGCTAGCTATTACTACAACTTTGTTTGCTCTAAAGGAAGAGGGCCCAACAAAAGGGAGCTTCAGATAGCAGTAGTGGGCATTTTGATGTATATTTTTAGTACAGCTAAGATAACGTTTCTAGAAGCATAGCTTATATTTAAACTCTCATTTGGGGTTGTTGGTTTGTTTCATTTTGTTTGGGGTTTTTTTATCAGCACTTCCCATGCATTCTTTCTTTCCTTTCCCTGGCTTTTCTGTCTGCTGTTCTGGAGCAGCGTGGTTTTGTTTTAAGGTATTTGTAAACTTTTTTAAAAGTAGGTTTTTAATTGACTAGAAACATACTATGTTCGATAATTGCTTATCAATGTGAAGCCGGGGCCGTTTGCTTTCATGCTTTTATTTTCAGGGCCTTTATTTTCATGGCCTCATGCTTTTGTTTTCATTCAGCAATAAGACAATAGATGCCCTTAACATTGTTCTAAATGTTTCTCACCTGGCCTGGAAAGATATACATTAGAGGTTGTGTCTGAGGGTTTTTTCTGGGATCTTTCATGACATTGTACGTGTATTTTGTATATTGTGTCTGGCAACTTCCATCCTAATTATTGTCTGCAATTAACTTTGCAAAGCTGAGAAGTATTTAGTCTATAGTACATTTTTAAAGGTACATGTTAAAGATGCGACCTATTCCGTGTAGCTATGGGTAGGTAGGAAAATGGTTTTGAAATGCTTCCTGTATTGCCAACCATTTTACTCTGCTGAAGCAGGGGAGGAAAAAGGAAATAAAAAATGTAATCTGGCCATATTTAAAACATTGACATGTTTATCCTGCACATGGTGTTAAAAACTGAGGTGTCCTAAAAGAACCAAGGATGCCTTTAGAGGCTGGTATTTACAGCCATTTTCTTTCCCTTTATCACAGTCACAGCATACTAGCTGGGAATCTAAATAAGTAGTCAGCTGAATATACACATGGCTAGGTTATCTCATTTCTAGCTGCCTGCTTTGTTTATCAAGCACTTATGTAACGTTCTGAATTATATTAAGGCAGGGCCGAGCTTTGTATTCACATGCTGTTATCCTAGCGCTGATAGGAGAGATGAACAGAGCAGGGTGTGAGATGTTTAAAGGGATGGCTGCCTCTGCTCTCTCTCCTCTCCTAGCTTAAGACCTTAGATCTACAGCCCATCTCTCTTTTGCTTTCTACAGTTACAGTGCAAGGCTGCGGGACTTTATGCTTCACGCTTGTATCAGCAGCACGGAGGCGCAGAGCTAAGGCTGCGAAGGCAACAAGTGCCAGACTGTAAACATTGATTTGAATGCTATCAAACTGATTTGGGGTTGGAGATAGACCAGGGATTTTCAATACATGTTTATAATTAAGAATGTAAACAGAATTTCATGTTTATATGCCCCAGATACAAATAGAGGCTTTTAAAGCTCTGGTTTGAACTCCTTGAAAACAAAAGAATTGAACAGTTAGGGTAGAAAGGAAAATGACACTCCTGCGAGCATTAAATCATACCGTTTCCTCGCTGCCTTCCTCTCCCTCTCCATCACACATAGTTGCACACAAAAACTCTGCTGCAGAGCTGCTATTTTTCATTCTTCTCTTAGACTATACCCTTTTTCTGAACGTGTATGCATGCGACGGGATTTTCTTTGTCCTTTTTTTCCCCCCGTGGCAGGATGTAAAAAAAGGGTTTGCCTAAAAGACGGATTGAAGTTAATAATTGTCTGTTCAATTAAAGACCTTTTAACGGTAACACAACACAGTATTTTTTGCGTAAATAGGTTGATATAGACTCACTGTGACCATTACTTAGTCATGTAACTCATAAGCAGCTAACTATAGCCAGCCTAAACTGGTTTCAGGATTTTGTTGGAGTTTTTTGGTCAATAAATCATAACCTCTCTTGAGACTTATGAAAATTCCTTTTTAGCCGTGGTAGTTGCTAAGTAATGTCCCTACTTGGATAACAGTTTAGATACCAATCCTTAAATTGATAGCTTGCAAACGGACTGCTAAATTTATGCAGGGAGCCTTTCTGGACAAAGCCAGCCAGTTTATTTGCTGTTTTTTACAAGATTAAAGCCTTGAAATCTCTCTCTGCTTAAGCTGATGATTGCCATCTGAAGTTTCCTTAACTTAGAAGTTCGTATCTGAAATAAAATCTGAATCCCAGTTTCCTTATCATCTTCATTACTCACCCTAAAAACTTTTAAAGAAAAACAGGCCTTCGTTTTCAGTTTTGGAAATTTTATTCATTACTTCAGTGTTTCTGTCTTCACAGATAAAAGCCATTAAAAAAATAGTGCATTAATACAGATACCAGACTTATGCCATCCCTGTTTCTGATTCAGTTTTCACTTAAAACTAGCTCCAGCGCAGCCAGTGATGCTCCTAGACATGGTGCTACGAATGAATATCTGAAAAATTCCGCTTTAGAAAATTAAAATCCCTTCTTTTGTAGAAAGAAAAATAACTTCTTACTTGAACTTACTTTGGCATTTGAATTTTAACATAAACTTTGATTTTTTTCAGAAAAAGATACATGTCGGATTTGTGTTGAGGTATGCCTGCAAAATACTGTTTCACACAGAGGCAGGTTTTGCAGCAAAGTTTGTAAAATCAGCATTTCTTGAAGGACATACATATATGATGACTTTTGTGGCACAATGAGGTTTATATACAACATCTGAAAGCTGTTAGAGCAAACAGGAGGTTTGTAATTTTACTGTAATTTGTAAAATAATTAAGAAACTCCTTAAGGCACTTTCCCTAAACAAGTGTGGGCACTAGTAGCCCTTTATACATTTCTACTCTAAATTCTAGGCATTTTTACATAGCGTAGTCTGACTGTTCTACATTTTCAGTTAAGTTACTATTAAACCACCTTCAAAATAAATGAAACGTATTAAGCATTATCTTCTTTCCCACTAGCCACCATTAACTGCAGGCTTAAATTTTAAATTTTCAGTGATGCATTTCAAGAGGCCAAGCGACATTAACAGCACAAGCTGCAAAATCGTACGTCGCTCACCCACTAACAGGGGCCTTCTTTTCTGTGAGTTCCCATAAATTAGATGTGGAGCCAAAGCAAGCGGAAGCTATTTTTAGTGCAGCAGCAGCACTGCAGAACAGAAGCTGGCAGAGCATCACGTGTGTCAGGCTGAATCAAAGGGAGTATCCCAGCAATGTGCTGTAAACAAAACAAGGGCGCTGTCAAAAAACAAGCTTCAGGTACCTAAAAAGCCCGAATCAAAGCCTCACGCGAGAAGCAAATGCACCGACTGTGCAACTGTGTTTCTTAGGAGATTTTCCTATTTTGCAAACATGGGAGCGTAATAAGAATTCCGCGTTTCCTGGTGTCCCATTGTCTTGCTTGATGCAGTCCTTACCATTAGGCATTTCATTTAGAAATCTGTATTTTTTTGTCTATATCTCTTATCAAGTGTAATTGTTGTCTCAAGATACATAAGCATAGGAAAAGCAGATGCAGCTGTCTGCAGAGCCACTGCGTAGGGGATGTCCTTGCTGTGAGAGCACTGCTTTACAGCCTGTGAGGTGTTGCTTTTCAGCAAGGAGAAGAGCAATATGAGCTAATACTTTATTCTTACACGTGAATCGGATTGACACGTTGAACTCTGATATTTTCCATTCATAATTAGTATTTTTATTATTTTGTGGACTTTTTGCATGAAATGTATCTGTCCTCAGAAATTATACATTAACCTGAGTAAATACTCACTGAACCTTTCAAAGATTAACTTCTATTTACGTTTGCTTTGGTTTCCATGTGTCCGCATGCTTTTGAAGGCACAAATATATTTAACACAGTAATTTCAAGACTGTCTTGCTTAAAATCACTTGCCAAGTCCATGGCATGAAGCTTATAGTCAGTCAATAGCATCAGTTTACTGTTACTCAAGCAGTTGAGATGCAACCTTTATGAAGGTTAAAAAAGGTGTCCAAAAATTTGATTTCAATTGATAGTTTAAAAAAAAAGCTGCTTCACTTCTTGAAAACCACTTGTTCAGGTGATGCATCCTCTGTCGGTCCTACAGGTGCATGTATTTTAATGAACTATAGGGTTTGAATTTGTTGGGGTTTCTCTTTCGGGAGCCTGGGGAATGGGAGAGTGTTTGCTGCTCTTACAGTAAATGCAGATGGCTGTGAAAAAGTGACTTGGGGAAACAGGATGTCAGCCTGAGAAAGCTGAATAATACAATTTCCCTACAATAGCAGCCTATGCAAAAAAGGGTTAGATGAGATTAATGTGCAATAGGCACATAAAGACAAATGCAAACACCAATGCCAGTTGTGTCAGCACTGGCACAAAGGGACTCTTCAGTGCAATGAGTCCCTCTTGTTACCTCCCTGCCACTCCTGATGGGGTTTTTCCCCTGGGCTGGGGGAAAAGTTGCTCAAGCCAGCCCCTGGGTTTGGAAGGAACAATGATATGGGTGAGCTCTTAGGCATGTCAAACACGGCACAAGTCCTGCAGAGGTGTGGGGAAGGACTCTGAATTTTCCTGGAATTGTAGGTTTAACAGACTTTGATGTCAAACTGGAGCTGTTAACCTGGTCTGACCCACTGGCTATACATTTTTGTTCAGCTAATATATTTTAGGCAAGTTGCAACCAGGAAAAAAAAACATAGAATATAGTGTTGGGAGTAGGAAAAGCTAAGATGAAAGAGTAGAAGCAGTAAATTGTTAAAGATTGTTACATGCACATCTTAACTCATTCAATAATGCTAAAGATGTGGACTCTGAGCCAAGTGCTTGTAAACTATTCAGACATCAGCCTTTCTTTTTTTTAAAGGAAGTATTTTGATTTTTTTTGTGCCAGAATCCTTTTCTGTGTTCAACATTCTCTTATGAAAAGATAGCAAAAATATTTGCTATTGTTTATACAAATTATCGCTTTATATAGAAAGAAAAAAACCAACAGCTCTTCTGTTGGTAATAAGCGCTTTCAAATGCCTGTAGCCAAATCAAGGGACTGTCCAGCTGAACTCAGAATCTGCAGTCACTGCTTGAGTTGAGAATCCGAGTGTCCTGTGCTGCGTTACCCTAAGATCTGACAGGAAGATATGGCCATGAATATCTCTGAATAAACACCTGAATGTCAGCTACTTGCACCTTGTCACACCATTCCCTTGCACAGATACACCGCCTCCTTATTCCAATACCCATCATCTTTCCCATCTCAAATGCCATAGGGAAAAAATGCCTTTAAAATGCGAACTAGAGCACATTCTCATGTCTGCTTTTGCTAGAATGGCTCCTACCAGTATCTATTGTAACTTCAGAAAACAAATAAGCTGAAAATGTTTTGATTTGAAATAACTACAAATCATAGGAAAGGAGTTTGTCTTCAGCTAGAAATTTTATGGTGTTTTTAGGCCTCAGAAAAACAGAATTTGCAGAGCAAGAACTAATTGTCATCTCGCCGATGCTAGCAAACAACGGTCTGTTTTCTCTAACAAATAACTTGCGGTTTATTTTCAGCAAATCTGCTGCACTTAAACAGAAGTTTAGTAATCACCTACGTGTTTGCGGCCAGATTAAGTAGCCTTTGCAGTGCCAACGCTGCTTACGAAGGGCTGGGGAGTTGCGTGTGTTACAGCCGCCGCGTTTCCTGTCCCAGCCCTGGGAGGAAACCAAAGCGGGCAGCAAGGGTGGGGAATCTCCTGCTCGGGTCGGCCTTTCAAACGCACACCTCAGTGTTATCAGTAACATGCAAAATAAATAAAACAACGTGCCTGCGAGGCATCGTGAAGCCAAGCTGTACGTCACATCCAGCTCACAAATTATAGCTTCTACAGCTCAGCTCACCACTAAGGCATCTGTAAAACAGTTTTTACTGAATGAAGCATAGACCAGAAATGGCACACGTAGGAAATAATTGCATTGAGCTCCTAGTGATGCAAAAAAATCGCAAGTTAAAAAGAATAATAGTTGCTGTGAATCTGCTGTCTACAGGGAAACTTGGAACAGATGCTTCTTTACTGGGATATTATGAAATCTAATCTTTCAGCAGGTCGGTTATGACATGTATGTAAATAAAAAAATCTATAAAAAGCTATCGTATTAACATATGGCAATGTAATTGAAAAGGAAGATGATTTCTTGCAAATTATGCTGGGTTAACATATGACTGCTTAAATTAACTTTGGCTTATAGGACTGTTTTAATTATATAGTAAATTAAATACAAGTAGATTAAAGCTTGCATTATTATATATAGTTGCAAAACCTTTTCAAGGACGTAATATTTGTAATCAGCTTGTAATAGCTGTAATTTTCTTGTTCCACAATCTCTTGTAAAGAAGCTGCTACACTAGTCTTAACTTTTCTCTGATGCATGTATTTCAGAAGTTTTTTTCTGGATTTCTTCTTTTCACCAGCTCCTTTTCAGACTCTTTGAATCTTTTGACACCGACTACAGGTGTGATTGCAACCCACCTGGACACACCCAGCCTGCCATTAACCTAACCAATCTGGGCACCCATGCAGAAAGAAAAAGCTTAAATTCAGCCAGGTTTCTAAAACACTGGGCTCAGGTGCTGAAGCCTTGACATAGCAGATATACTGCTATCCGTAATTGAGCTGGCTAATTTAAATTTCAGTAGATGTCTGCAGTAATTCTCTGTATGCCTGTGGATCACCATGAAGACACTACCTCCGTTATAATATTCTCTTATCCATAGTTATGTACCTATCCTGTGGGTGTCTTTTTTTTTTTTCTGTAATGTGAGTTTCATAAGTTCTAGTTCAGCATTTCCTCTTCCTTATCCAAACCATCCTTTCTTTGGTATTTATCTCTCTCTTCATTTCTACCTGCATGATACATCTTGCAGCATTATTCTCAGCTCTTATAATTTGAAATAATGATACTGGATTTTAAGAATATCTTCTGTTTCTTAGCACATTGGGAAAGCCCTTCTTACTTATTCTGCAAATGTGATGTATTTAGCAACTTCCACCTGCCTTGCTGAACTTTAAAGGTAAATTGCAAAGTGTGCTTGATTTCATTCTAGGGAAGAAGGTGAGGGTGCTGCATTGATTTCACTGGAAGTAGAATCAGCTCGTAGCTGCGTATTTACTTAATTCCTCCAGCGCCTGAAACATGGGTAGACACCTGTTCCAGCAGCTAGATGCAGAGCAAAAAGAAGTCTTCCCCTATAGGATTAAATATCGAATAAAATTTGTCACAAATACCCAACAGGAAGCAGAAAGATGCTTATTTTGTATACTATATATCGAGTAAAACATACAGATGTTTTCCTGCTAGTGTGGATTATCTTTTGTTTGTTTGTTTCTCCTTTGCATTTTCTCAGACGTATGTAGCTTGTTATTTCAATAACTTTAAGTAGTATCAGCTGGTTTACTTTTAATAGATACGGCTACATTCATCGTTATATACTACGTATTGGAAGAATTGCATACGGTGCATACAGTGTCATAACCAACATGCAGAAGGGGAGCCAAGGAGGTGATATTATCTGGATTGTCATCAGCATCAGTACAAACTATAGCTCATCTGTACCCTCCATTTCTAAGCAAAGCCTTTGCTATCAGCAAAATGTCACGTAAAGGGTCCCCTCCCACAGTATTGTCATGCTTGTGTCATACAGCAAAACTGCTCTTGCTGACACAACAGCTCCCTCCTTGGGGTTAGGTCTGCCTCCCGGTTTTAACCCTTCAGTGACAGAATTTGTGTCAGGCAGCTGCATATCTCTGATGGATGTAACAACTGAGTGAAAAAAAATATATATTGTGGTATCTGCAGTGGTGTTTAGATCGTCTGAGTGGCGCCTTGGCACTGATAAGCAGCGCTGTATGTTAATGCTTGGCATTGCCAGTTCATCTCCTGCCTCCCAGAAGTGCTTTTTATGCTCACTTTCTACTTGTTGATAAAATTAAATTCAGCCCTTTTTGCACAAATTCAGTAAATGGGATTTTAGGTCAAAAAAAAAAAGACAGGAGGGGGGAAAAAACCCAGCATTTTGCCTCGGTGTGCATCTTGCGGGTAGCACTGCCCTTGGCTGCTACTTGGCAGGAGGTTTTTTTGGATCCTTGGGTCCAACGCAATATCCTGCTCAGCAGTCTCAGCTTAAGGATTCTGAAGAGGATCTTGTTCCAGCATTTCTAACAAATTGTATCCTGAAATACGCACCTCTCTCAGTCCGTGTTCCAAGATGGCAAAAAGTTGTTGGGGTACAAAATTAAAACTATAAGCAAGCAGGGGAATCCTGGCAATTAATAGAGAAATATCAGAACTGGTTAAAAAGTGCTACTATATCATTGTAATCTAGAGAGAATGATATTGTAAAGCAACTTTCTTAGCTGCTGGAATAGTCTTTGCTTTTGATAATGTGTGGGCTGCAAGGGGGAAATAATGTATTTGGGTTCTAAGAAGATATATAGCAGCATCAGGAAAATAGTACTTGGACTAGCAGTGAGGGCTGGGGGCCTTTTTTGTGGGGATTGTGCGAGAAGGCATGAACTTAAAACAATAGCATTTTAGAATAAGACTGTGTAATGTAACTTTGAACTATTTATAACATGCAGAGAGATAGTGCAGGTACTTGTGTTTAGTGTAATTATGCTTATGCAATCAGCTTTTTTAGGAAGATATCCATTTGACTAGTTTATTTTTGGAAATGTACTCCAGGGTGCTAAAATGTGTATCTATATATCTGTCTTTATATAATTTTCGGCTTTGGTTCTAAATCTGTTTTTTGTATCTGTCAGGAGATCTCCTTCTACCTATAAACGCTATGAGGCTGATTAACGACTGATGGCAGACAAATCTACAAATATCAAGCTTTTGGCATCATAAATGAAAATGCCTTGCTTTATAAGGGGGGGAGGGGGAGAGATTAATTTCCTGTTTAATTTCTACAAGAAAAAACCTACAGCCTAACCAGATGGAATTTCTTTGTACTATAAATAAGCAAACCTTTCCTTCTTTCATGGCTTCGATTTTGATATATTTCTATCTAAATTGCTCCTTCCACAATTTTCCTCATACTGCTGGGTTCAGAGATGTTCCTTCAGATGCTCAATAGATGATGTAAATAACGAAACGAAGCTCTTCAACGCTGATACAGATGTGTGTGTATATATAACTCTAAACATGCGGTGTGGCTAGCTGGGGCAGGCCAGATCACTTGAGTGTGTATTCTGGGGAAAGTTAGAATAAAATACATCTTGCCATCTTAAAGATAGTTTGGTGCTAATCTAGGTAAATAGTTTCATTAACAATTATAGAGAAAGAATAGAGTAATTCATTTATGCACTACCTAAAAATGGTTGGTTGTGGGTGTATGTGAAATGCATTTTGTTTCCTTCAAAATGTTCCATCTGTATTTCATGCCATAATTAATTTTCTCAGTTGGGTGTAGTTTTACAATCTTGTTTTTATTTATTAATATTAGTCCATTGGTTTCTCATGATATCTTGCATTCCATTCCTTACCTTAACAATTGTAGGTCATGTTTTATTTTATAACATTGGTCGTTTTAGTAGAAATTATGATGCCATGATGCACTGGCTCCTTTGTAAAACTTTACTTGCAATCCCTCATCATACTGAATTGTGGTTTTGGTGTTATGCATGGGCATGTCCTTGGCATTTGGTGTCTATATGGTATCTACACTAAATTTTAATTGTAGCCAGCTTATTACCAGACCTCTGGTGATAATCAGTATAGCTGTGTTTGAAGCAGTAAATACAGAAAAGTCTAGTTGGGTCACTGATGCTGTTCTCCTGTGTTGTACTTCCAGGAACCTCTCTCTTCTGTCACATTTAAAGGTAAAGACCATAGTCATTCAAATTCTCAATAAAAACAAATTTTATCTTAAAAACACTTTTTAAAAGAATAAAGGTAGGGTAGGGGTGTAAAGGAATGTGTTCCTGTAGCTTAATTCACTTTTCTGGTCCTTTTTTTATTCTTCTGCTGTAATTAAGCAGGACATAGGTGTTGCATGATGTTGTATTCCATGCCAGAACAGAAAACATTTTCAGGTGAACTGCTGAAGAAAATCAATTACGTTGGAAAACAAATTACACATGCATAATTGAAGATACCTTGTAGCATTCGTATCATTCTTCTCAGAGGATGTTAGCATTAATGACAGCAAATTATGACCTAGGCATAGTACTAATTTTCCCAGTCGTTGGAACAAATCGATGTGCAGGTCTTGCTTTATGAAGCAGTGTGTGGCCTGGGGCTCCCTCAGCTTACAGACCAGCCTGTCGTCTCTAACGCATGGCAGTTACTGGACAGGCAGAAAGCACTTCCCAGAAAGTGAGCTAGGTTGTGGCTTTGTTCCAGTGTCCTCGTAGGATTATTTAAATTCACCCACGTTGTATTTAGAAGTATTTAAAATGTAGTGTGCTATGCTAGGAGGTGAAGCTGGAGCCTGGCTTGTTCCTGGTGGCTTGATGGAGGTTGCAGAGGAGCCTGTCACTGCTGGTGTCTCACTGTACGCTAATGGTTCCCATAGGTCGGGTGCTGGCAAAACCGCTATTATGTAAAGTGTTATTTATTACATTTATTATGTCCTCTGTTAAGCATGCTACTTGGAAGATATGAGAGAGAGCTAACGATCTGTATCTAAAGCTGATGGATTTTAGAAAAATCTCTTTATAGGTTACTCTTAATAGCAATATAATGACACTTGTGGAGAATGACACAGGTGTGATCATTCCCCAGAATAAAAAGCCACCTCTGTACCTGCAACATGCCATGCAATGTCGTGTGTTGTTGGACCGTAGTTCTGACTACAATGTTTGGAGCTGGGCTGCAGCGAGCAAAGAGCGGGGTCTCCATTTGCTTTAAGGAAAACACCTTCATTCAGGCTCCAAACATCCAAAATTTTGCACACATTACTGATCTTTTAAGCGTATGAGCAGTCCCATTGAATTCCAGTCTTGTTGCATTCAATAGGATTACTTATATCCTTAAAACTATGCTTGTGGGTGAGTCTCAGCAGAATCAAAGCTTTTCTTGCACTGAATTTCTTAGTCCCTCTGTATATCTGAAATATTTAATCATTCTGACAAAAGAAAAAAATAGTGCAGGAAAGTACAAAGCTGCCCCGTAGTCAGAATATCTTGCCGTTTGTTTGTGTTTATTTTATCTACATTTGTTCTGCAGTTATTAAAATTCCCTGTTACCTGTAGCTTCTATGAGAAAATTACTTACCTTCAAACGGTGTCAGCTTTGAAGAATAGGTCAGCAGTTTTTCAGTGCACTTTTAGTGTTCTTCAGATTAATTCTGGTCATCATTTCTTTCCTACTGGCGTGGGCTGTCAGTCTATGTAACGTCCACATCCTGTCTGGAGGGGCAGAGGTGGCCCAGGACACCCACAAAGTGTCATGGTGGAGCGCATTGTACGGTTTCTCAGTGCTGAGATGGGAAGAAACACAAGCAAAAGGCATAAAAATCAGTTGGAAACATCCCCGTTTCCTCAATTCTGTGATTTGGCTTTTGTCCACCTAGTGTTTTGACACTGAATCTGCTCAGAAATGCGTTGCAGTGCTTGAGCTGAATTTAGGTCAGAGCAGCCCCAGATCTGACACATAACCAGTAAGTGAAGATGTATGTCTTAAAGATGTGCGGTTATTTATTACTAACACTTCTTGATTTGTTTTCCATTTGTTGTCAGACTTCCAAGGGTTTGTGTAGAAATACATAATAAAATACTGAAATTTAAAAATCACAGTCAGAAACGGTTCCTTTAAGCGCGAGCATGACTTTGTGCTTTTTGAATATGGGTAGCACTGAGACCTTTTCAAAAGAGCATCTTGTAAAATGGGGAAAGTTTCAGCACCTGCTGAATTAAGGAATGGCTTTTGCGTTCAAAATATCATCACAGTTATGTTGTAAAGGTGTACTTTTTGGATTTACTTAAAATTTTTTCAATGCACCCCTTCACAAAGGGAAGTAATTGTTTTTCTGAAGGAAATGTGAACTTTGGGTGCTTTGAAGTCTAATGCGTGATACCCAGTTGCAAGACAGACATTTGTTGAGGGCAAGAGATCAGTATTTACAGTGCTGGTGTTAGGACTGGATTATTTGTAATCTAATTAAGAAGGTTACTAACAATTTGAAGGGATTATAAGATTAACAGTTATCTGTGTGTTTATTTGATTAAAATAAACGCCCACAGATTTGGCTGCCATACCTGCACTCTGGCATTTGGGATCAGAAATCCCATTTAATTGGAAGTAGAAAACCAAACAACAACAAAACTTGGTGGTTTGATTCTGTTTCTGTGATGACTTTAATAAAATGTCTAGTCCCTAATTAATCTCTGCTCTATTTGCACTGAACTACAATACAGCTTATTATCAAAAGCCATTTTGGAGAAAGGTTTTTTAGGGGGTTTTGTAGGGGAGGGAAGAACATTTTTTAAAATTGTATACCATTAATTTAAAAATTAGTTTTTGAGGTACTGGGCAGAGACAGTAATTCTATAGGATACTCCTTTGCACAAGCCTGGGGTTTTGTCTGTAACTTTGCAGTTTAGGTCTGGTATTACTTAGTGAAGCTTCCCAGATTTATTGTTTGAAAAATGTCCAACTCTGTGTGATTGAGAGTTTCATATCATTGCAGAGCCAAGTTCCTAGAGGCTTAAGGTCCTCATTCTTCTTCACACCCTACTTTAGATCCTCCTGGCACTACCTCCTGAGGGCATTCACTCTCCTAAGCAGTAGTATGAGAACTTTTATATTAGAATTTGGTTTAATATGGACTTTCCTCAGAAAAAAGGTCAGGCACGCTCCTTCTCAGAGCATTTCCCAGCATCTGAGCCACAATGTCACACATGCACACAGGTTGATGGGAAAAAATAATCTGGTAAGGAATTTGTTGTTCTAGGCACCCTCAGGCTTGAAGTGGGAAAGAAAAAGTGAAAGGATAAAAATGCATCTACTTTTCTCCCTGAAAATACAAAACTTGTACTTGCACTACCAGCCCGACCGCAGGATGACCTGCCAATATATTGCCGGCTATACATCATTACATAAAGGTGTGAGTGATGGTTCCATATTTAGAGAACAAATGATTCCTGGTTTTCATTTCCACGGGTTACATGCAAGTTGGGAATGGTATTTTTAATCTTCTCTTTAAAAGAAAAAAAGAGAGAAAAGACAACATTTTGAGATCTGAACTGACAAGTGGCTTTGGGTTTCTGACACGCCTTATTTGTATACTCCTTTTCAGCCTTCTCCAGCTGCTATTGCATAAATCTTCCACGTTTTTTCCACTAACTGTATGGATGGAGAAGACAGATTGGGAAGTTCAGCTTCCTTCTCAGTGCCTGTTTTTAGGAGCTTTAGAAGTTGTCCGGGATTTAAAATTGGCCTCAGTGGATTTTTTTGATGAAGTAAGCTTTTATCAAGCTTCTGCCCTTCCTTGCAGATGTGTACGTGGTACAAAGCAAGAGCTCCTATGAAGTGGCAGGGTGACTTCAGCTGTAAAGGCCGAAGTTGTTCTCACGTATCACACCATGATACCCTAAGGGGTAGTGACGTTTGCCGCGATCCTGAAGTAGCTGCAACTTCCAGGCTTCCAGGTGGCTTCACCCAGGTCCTGAGGCTGGCTCGGGTGCTGCTGCTGTATTGCAGCACCAGCGCAGCGTGCCCGGTGCTGCTCAGCCCCCTCCTTCTCTAGCTCCCCTGCCTCGGGCCGTAGATGGTGTGCTGGCACGGGCAGCAAGCATCTCAGCACGGAGCCCACCCAGGGAGCAGCGAGGATTGCCTGCGGTGCCCAATTCTCTGTTATCCACAAACCAAGACCCCTTTGCCTCAGCTTTTCGTAAACCAGACCCCTGAAATGACAGCCACCTCTTGGGTACAGGGTAGAGAGATTAAGAACACAAGCGTAATGTAATCTTTAAAGTAACTTGAAGCAGGACATAATCAGGTTGTTGCATAATTATTTTCCTCATTCCTCAAACCCAACTCATTGTATTGTTGTTTTAATAGTACAAATGCACTGTACGCTGAAAAAATCAAGGAATGTTGACAGGAATGGAAAGAAAGGTATAGAGAGTGCAGTTAGGAATGCTTTTCACAAAATGCCGTATTAATAGTAAACATTAGTGTTAACGTGACTTACTGTCAAATGTACAGGTAGCAGGGTTGTAGGGCTAGTTTTGAACACTAAGTTTTATAACCCTTGATTTGTTTAAATAGCTTGTAACTATTAAATGGAATTAGGCTAGTTATTAGTAAGTTGGACATGGTCACTGTATCCTTCTTCCTTCCATTTTTGTAGTAACAATTCATCTCCTCGCTTCAGCTCCATGCCTTCCTCCAGCTATCTGAGGTGATCACTCAGCAGAGCCATAGGTGTTATGACCAATTGCTTGAATACATTCAGTGGTTAAATATATCCTGTCCTAAATGGGCAGGATAATGGTGATTTAATGAAAACATTTCAGCAGCATCAGTTATAAAGATACAGGAATTTTCTTATGAGTCTAATGGTTATGTCTAGTATTTGTATCCACACTGCTAGACCTCTGCTTGATGTAGTTCTTATTTTCACCTGGTAATTTCTAAGGCAGCTGATCATATACAGATATTTATTTATCTGATACTGTTTTTCATGTACAGCTCCAAAGTGTGTGGTGCATGGGAATAAGAAGGATAACGCATCTGCTCTAGATTACAAGTAGGGAAACCCTAATAAATTCTCGTGCGTGTCATAAACAAGTTTGTGAAGAGCAGGCTTTATGTCCTTCCCATCAAAAGTGAAAGGTTACCGTGTCTCTTCATTCTGCTAAAGGGAAGGCAACAGGTATACCTCTGAATGATGGGTGAAGTGTTTCTGTTGGGTGTTTTGGGGTAAAATGCTCTGGAACCACTGGAAGGATGTCAGTCTTCATCATCCTTCTGTCCTTTAATGCCTGAGCCATTAATTTTTGCCCTGTTGTGTAAGTTTTCTTGCCTTGAACATTGACAAGGTAGTATCCTATTCCAGTAACTCTGAGAATATGCTGGTGAACCACACAGCAGCCCTGCACATCGAAGGGCTGCTCACAGAGTTTCTGTCCAGTGTGTGCTTCACACAATGTAAAGTATGAGAGTACAACGTTAGAGCTGGGGCAAGGATTAAGGAGTACAGAAGAGGAATGATCTGCCACCACACCTCATAAACTGCAATAAGGAAAAAGAAATTTTACCAGGTGCTCTGCAAGGTCTGCATTAACACTTTCTCTGTTCCCACTGTGCAGGAAGCTGGTCACCTTCTGACTTCTCCATACAGCAAATTTTTCAGTTTTCTTAGTTTGCACTGATGACGTACTTCACGTCTTACATGCAACCCTAGAAAGCTGCTTCTCTGGTAGGACATGTGTTAGGAGCCCTCATATTCCTCAAATGGTAGATATCTATAGGAACTCCAGATCCTGTCTATGTCTTGGAGCCTCTAAGACATCCTCATGAGAGCTGGTCCTGTGATCCAAATGTTAAGCCTTGGAACTAGTGCCAGTCCTTCCATTTAACCCCAGCACTCACCAGGACTCCAGCCATGTCAGTTCTCTGGGTCATGTCAACACCTGACAAACACATGGTAGGTGAAAGCAAACAGATACACTCTCATTTTGCTCAGGATTTTAACATGCTGTTCCTTTCATTTACATGTCACAAAAAAATGCATAGATCTGAAAACAGTAATAAACGTGTGCTTTTCCTGGCCAGGAGCGTTTGCCACCCTGAAGAGTTCACTTTTCTTCATCTGGGTTTTCTGGGGGCTATGAGCATCCTCATGAGTCATCTGGTTTGACTTTTAGACGTGAAATCTCTTGGCAGCAAGTTCTCTTGCACTGAGCTTGGACTGGTGCCACAGGTAAACACAAACTTCTCGTGACTTCCTTTTAAGTCTGTGTTTTGTTACCTTTGCTTCTCCTGTTTGGGGATTTTCTGCTTTCTCTTTTATCAACCTCCTATAGAAAACTCCAGTCAAACTGGTTTTTCCTTTCTGGCAATCACCGTAGCAGACTTATTATTCCAAACCACTTCCACCGGAGTAAGTGATCTTTAATTTCCAACAACCAGTGCTGTTTCTAACCTGGATTTGGCATTCTTCAAGCCTCACAGCACTTGGTGGATTTTGTGAATACTGAGAGGATATCCACAGTGCAACAATTTTTGAAAACAAAACCATCAACCAGAATGTGTAAGTTGCACTGAAATAATTTTTGCATATCACAGCAAGATAAACTTACAAGTAACAGAGAAAGCTGTATTTGCAATGTCCAGTGAAAATGCATTTTATTAACTTCTGACATCCCCTGGCAGCCTTGTGGTATATAGCTGCTGCTTGTAAACCTGATGCTTTTAACAGTTCCAAATATTATCAAGGCTTTTGCCCATAGTTCAGCTTTCCTGAACATAAAAGTCCAAGTTCTTTTTGAAGAAGTCACCTGAAGAGGTGGAGGTGAGATCTTCTATGCACTTCAGTTAGTGGGACATAAAATCAAGGTTTTGATCTGTCATTCTGTCTAAAAGCACGTTCTCCGGGTTCTGATGGGACAGTTATGTTCTGCCCATGTAACTCATCTGATGTTTCAGGTATTCTCTGCTTCGCTTCCAGAGCCAGTCTGTGTCATTGCTGGACAGTTTTAAACAGTTGTTTCATTCAGACAGTGGATAGAGAGATCCTAGTCTGTCATAGATCAGCTCACAAAGCAGTCAGGATCCAGATCTCTCTGGATAATGCAGTATGAGCTTTCTGGTTTCAGGTTATTATCTTTTGGTCCTGTGTTCAAAATTGCACTTTTAATTGCAGAATGCGCTCTGTGTAGCCTTTACATTGCAGAACTCAAATCTGTGTCTATATAAACACTCCATGGGTGTATCAATATGCATGTAATTATTATTGGCCTAGGACTGTCCTCTCATGAGGAAGAACAAAGTTCACTGAAGTCAGTGGATTCAAGGTTGTGTGAATATGGTCAGAAGGAGGGTCTGCATGTGCCCGTCTAAGTCTCAGATTTTACCAGTGCTTCATTCTTAGTCCGTGTTTTGCAGCAGCTTGGCCGCTTGCACCCCCGGGAATAAAACATCTGATCACACGCAATAGAAAAATATTGTTCCTTTTAAAATAAATAAATAAATAACCTTTCCTCTTCTTTCTCTCTTTGCCCGTCGTCTTCCCTCTTCTCTGAGATCCCACGTAGCAGAAGTTGCAGATGACAAGTCTCGTTTCTGCTGGAGCCTGTTAACCTTTCTGTGTGAATGACAGTTTTCCAGTTTTAAGTCTTAGTCAGTGTTTATGTTAAGAAGAGGGTTAATGATGATCCCCATAGGCCTCTTGCTCGGAAAGCAAAAACATCTGCTAAGCCAAAAAGTGGTTAGTTTGCTAAATTTAGAAGGAAGAAATGCATTTCCCAAAATTCACACTGCTTCTTAACAAATTTAAGGAACCAGTGGGGGCAAGCAGTTATGGAAGTCATACTGTTTATTAATTTTTCAGCTTAGTTAATGTATTTTCAATTTAAAAAATAAAATGAGATTGCTGTTATTAAGCAGAAGAGGGGTACTACTCATATATCGGAAACGTTTAATGCAGTTGAACCTTTTGTGCATTTGTTTAGGTTAATAGCTGGACACGTGCCAAAGCCTGTGAATCCGAGATGTTCTGCAGTAGATACTCAGAAAAGACAACTTAGTGGTGGAGAAAGTGAGGTTAAAATGGAAGTCTGCTGGGAAACTCTCTTAACTGAGCCCATAGACTAGGAAAACTCTTCTACAGATTTTAGCCATCTTTCTTTATCCTCGCCGAACACGCTCCTGATTGCTGCCAGCTGTCTGGCTCGTTACGGGAAAGGGTAACCTCATGAACGGTGACAAGCCCTCAGTTGTGACCATCGTCATCCATCTTTGCTTTTAATGTCTCGGCCAAAGTCGTTGTCTGTAAATGGGGTTTGAACTAGAGTTTTCCTGCTTCATGGGATTACCAGAAAGCACAGTTTACTGGTACCAATAAAGCATCTCGTAATGGCTTCGCTCTCGATGACTTCATGGTGGCTGGGGCCACGGCTGGCAGCAGCCGTGGCCGGGGCAACAGAACGAGTCGGGTTATACGGTCCCTCGTCGAGCTGCTTGTGCCACCGGTGGGCGGTACGGACACTGGGACAACAAAGCACCATCGCTTCTATGTCTAGGAGAGATTTGCCATCAGTGGCCCGAGACCGTTCCCGGTCTTGTTGCCCCTCTCCCTCTGAAGCAAGCCAAGAGCGGCCGGTGCTGCCATGGGGAAACACACGGCTTCGCCAAAAGTCGTACAGCCCAGGATGGGTCACCCGTGGTCCCCGGCGGGCTGGTGGGTGAGCCCCCCCCCCGGCCACCCCTCGCAGCGGGCTGGCCAAACGCTTTAAGCCACAAATCCTCCAACTGTACTGGCCTGTTAACAAGCCGGCGGGGTTTCAGGCATGGCTGTACTTTGCTCTTCCTCCTAGCCTCCCGTTTAACCTTTTCGTCTCCCGACACAGCAGTTTCCTTGCCGTGAGTTGCAGATGGGCGAAGGTGCATTTCTGCGGATAAATCCCCCCATTTTTTGGTAATCCCCAAGCAGCCCTTTGCCGACCCCCGGGGCGAGGCGGCGCCAGCTCTGCTGGGAGCCTGGCGGGCCTTGGGAAAATACAGTTTTGACAATTAAAAAAAAAAAAAAAAAACGGATAGGCAAGGTGAAGATCTGGAGATCTTCATGAAGTTCAGGTTTCACCTGTATGTTAGCAAAATCTGGCCGGGAGATGCAGCGGAGCTGCGGCCTGCGAAGGCTTTCGGGTGAAGGCGCCCGGGGCGGGGGAGCGGGCGCGCGGCTGGGCAGAGGCTGCCCCCTGCAGGCGCGGCGGAGCGGCAGCTGCCCCCTCCCCGCTGCCCTCGCCCCTCTGCCGCGGGGGGCACGCCAAAACGGTGCCAAAAAACGTGGGACCGGCAACATCCAGGCGTAGATGTCTAACCCTTTTGAAAGAAAGACTCTCTTTCGGTAGCGTCTTCAGTGTTCGCACTGGGTATTTTCTCCCGTAACAGCTTATGCAGCGATCGGTCGTTCGGGACTGTCTCCCGGCGTAGGTGAGCCAGAGTGGGTCCAAAGCAGGTTTAGGTCCTGCTCTTCCCTCTGCCTCATCCCACCTTCGCTGCTGGGCTTGCTCCTCCTGGGAAGCGACTGCAGAGTGGTATGGAGGGAGAAAGGGGAAAAACTCCACTGCCGCATGGAAGCTGTGTTTATAATATAGTGAGTATTTAAATGTGTCAGGAAAATCCTTAGCTGTTAAGTTTTACCAACGTCTTCTGAGGGATTTCTGCTGATATTTTCAGCAACTGACTTGGGAAAATTAATCCTTTAGGGGTTAGAATATGACTGGGGGCTGTTTTCATTATGTCTTTCTCAGTTACCAGGAAATAGATCAGAATAACGTGAGCTTGCTTGAAGCCCAACCATGGAGCTTAAGGTATTCTCGAAACCAGAAATCCATAGTTTCCTATTTCAAATATTGCAGGAAGAATTATCAGGATTGTAATCCCTTAGCTGATGGGGAAAAAAAAAAGATATTTTACAGAAAGAAAGAAGAAAAAAAAAAGTTCAAATCTTGATGTTGTCCCTGATAACTGCAATGGGGGGGGGGGAGGGTTTTTTTTTTCATTTCAGCTCGCTAGAGACCTGGGGTAGGTGTTCTCATTGCGAAATGTCTGCCTCACCTGTGACTTGTTGCAGTCCAAGGAGGGTGGAATGCAAAGTCCTGGTCCTGGATGGTTTCATATAGTAGATTATGGTGCTTCTGCTGGTTTTGGAGCCTGGCTGAGGAGTTTGCAAAGCTCTTAATGGTCCATCAGAAATGTAAAGGATTGCTGACCCCGACAACTTACTTGAGGATAAATTTGAGATTCTTCACTCTGAGAACTTAAAGCTACAGCCTTAAAGATTTGCCACATTACCTTTTCCTTTTAGAGAGACAAGCATTTTGACGTGGGTTTGATTTCTTGTTTTCCACGGCAAGTTTTTGATACAAGGTCTTTGAAATCTTGGGGTGAGAGCATAAAAAATGGTTGAAGTAGACGAAGATTTATTAAAATATGTAGTTTGTTGTATTGATCTGCAGTTTAGCGCTTCATCTTTCCAATTCTTTGGATGTCAAAATACACGTACAAATATAGCATGGGTTTTGCGTCTGTCATATTTTTCTCAAGATACAATTTTTCTTTTAATTGTAATTTTGTTCGTGGGGTCAGAATATCTATACAGAGCCGCGTAGTGATTTACCCAGTGAGAAAAGGATTTTCATGTACAATTACCTCCTCTTTATTTGTGCATTTATGAATCCTTTTTTCAGAAATTCTTATACAGCTGCTACTGCTGCTCAAATTGCCATGGTTTTTAAAGAGAATAATGCTTATTGATAGTTCCCACATGCACTGGCAGGCACATCTAAAACCTGTACTTTTGTGTTCACAGCTTGCATAATATAAAATTTAGAGATTGCTTGTCAAACTAAGTGTCAGCTGAGTTTCCTAGGAAACTCACTGAAGATATTTATAAAACTACAGATCAGCTTAATAATAGATACAATAATGTCAGTAGCTCGTGATTGGTTTTTTTTAACTTTACCGGTCCATTTTTCTCTGCCTTAATTTGTTGGCAAACCAAACCACTGCATTTCCAAACAGAGCAGTGAAGACCTTCCTTCCAATATCTTGCCTAATTTATTGGGGGAAAAAAAAAAAAAGTAGTTTGTGCTGTTCCATGTAAGGAAATGTAAAACAGCCTACCATAAAATTAAGAAGAACCTAAATGTCGTACTGATTATCAGACTGAATCCTTTATAAATAAAACCACAATTGTGAAGAAGAAATGTAAATATTGTATCATATGTTATAGTTTTATTCACAGTTGAGTTGAACGCGTGAGTTTAAAGTTCATTGCACATGCATGCAAAGCAGTTACTGCAGAATTAACATAAATCCTGAGTATGGGTTTCTATAGAAGCTGCATAAATAGAAGACCTGTCAGTACTGTAAAAAGGCATAATTCTGTGAAAATAATTTTATCCCTGAGCTGAAAAAAACAGGATCTAAAAAGAGAGAATAAGTGATACTGGTGTCCATTTTTATTCATTTTTCTGCTATTGTGTTTTCCTCACACTAATTCTTTGAGTGGAGATATGAGCGTTGCCACAGATGGGAGGTATCTTTGTACTTTAAGCACTTTACATTGAAATTTTAGTCATGTAAAATTAAAATTTGCTGGTGAGTATATATATGTATATGTATAAAAGAATGTATATTATGCCAGAACATAATTATTAGAGGCATTTAGGATTAGTGGAAATTAATGTTCTTTAGAAAACAATTTAGAAAAGTGATTCTAGTTTTCCCATTTTAATACAGTAATGAGAATGAAGTTAGCATATTTAGTAATGAGGCAGTACTGACTCCTTATCTCATCTGGAATCCATTACTTGTACCTACTCTGTACATTTGCCTGTCAGAGCTATTTTTTTATACAGTGCTAATTAGCGAAGTAGGAGCTTATATGAAGGTTATTCAAGAACTGATTTTCTTTCAAAAAAGTAAGAGTATAGCTTTTTGTGTTTCAGTGTCTAGAGATCTCAGTGCATATTTAATGTAGTTGCAAAAGAAGTCTTAGGAAGCCTGTCTGTCACATACTGAAAAGGTTAATTTTCTGTAAAGCTACAAAATTTAGCCAAATCCTAGTAGTAGTTGCATGATGATTTATTGGATGCTAATGATATCATTGCAGCTTGGTACAGCAGGGTGACAGGTAAAACCTTGTAAATCATTGCATTTATTTTTAATACAGATTGCATGTGGCCAGCAACCTTACAAGCATAAAATGTTATGGCTGCTATGTCAAGTGATATTTTTTAAGCACGTGGTATTTGTCAGAGCTCAATTTTTCTTAACTGTGGTATTGCAGTTTAGGGTATTTGCAATGGATCCTTTTACTGGGAGGAGGCTGACGATTTCTAAATGGAAGATGACTTGGGCTGATACATAGGACATCTAATGAGTAGACTTATCTCATTCCCAGCCCTGCCATGGATTATTTGGAGTGTAACTCTGCGTTACTCACTCCTCTGTGCCTTACCGCAATTTGCCTGTTTGGAAAATGCAAATGCTGACAACCAATAACCTTCCTGAAGTGCTTGTTGAATAGGTGAGAGAGATGTGAATTGGTACTAAATACCGTGTTTAATCATTCTGGATAAAATCTGCCAACATGACCTTGGTATTGGGGAGACAAGACGTATTGTCTCTCATTTATACATCACCTCCAGAAAGAATGCTTCTGCAAGAAAAACACTGATTCACGCTGTCTTGTGAGGTTTGTGATGGAGTCGTATTTGTGCACAAATACTCGCTTCTGTCCACGCTCTTAGCCAGAGCCCTTTCTGTGTCAGCCATAGCTGAGGAGCATTTTCTCCCCTAACTTCTGTTGCATTTATCGATCCTGAGCTGCGCAAGCAATTGCACTGCCCACAGCAGTTTGCTAGCTCGCCCTCAGGCTCCTGCCCATTTTCTGCAGGCTTGTTTAACCTGCCGGCATTGCCACCTTACTGTGCTCAGAGACCTGGATTTACCCCTCTGCTAACCTTTTACCCTGATGAAAAGTGGCTGTTTCTGGGCCCATCGGATCAAACTGTTAAGAAACTGGAAAGAAAACCTTGAAACGGACTTGGAAATACAGGAGTACTGCCTGAACATCCATGTTAAGGAAAATTACTCTGTGTTTAGGAAGCGATTCAGCTTGGAGACATTTTTGGTTTGGGCTTTTTTGCCTTCTTTTTCCATCTCACATGCTATTAAGCATGAGCTGAGAGTTGTGTTAATGATAGGTGCGCCAATTGAAAATACATCGCTCTACTCCGATGTCTGCATTAACTGCGGAGGTCACTGAAGTTAAACTTTGCTTAATCAATATTCTCAAGGTGATGAAAATCATCTGACCAAAAGGTTCATTCAGTCCAAATACAGCTGCTTTCTCATGGTGACTGTAGCTGACTATAAAGGTGTACTTTTATATCTTTATATAAGTTTATGGTGGCTTTTGGCGGGGTGGGAAGTTTTGTAAAAAGATGATTTTTCTTTAGAGTTTGTTTTGTGTAGTTCTGTTATCAGGCACCCATTGTGTTGCGCTATACAGTGATTTTTTTAAACAATATGCTTAGCCGCCACACCTTGATCATCCAGAAAGAAAAGCTGAGTATTCTAAACGTAGATGCTGCATTTTGTTTCCCTGTTATAACAATGGAGGTTCAAAAAGGAAAAATAGTTTAAGTAAATATATATGCAGCATATTTTCTTTTCATTTCAGTTCGTATCTGTGGGAAAATGCTATGAGAATTGCAAACAGGCTTTTAGGGGGGTATTTTCTCAAGTAGTCAGTGTGTGTGACCCTTGTGTTAACAGTAAGTCACATTGTAAGTCAAGAGTTCACTGTTTTTTTTGTCTTTCCCACTGCAATTAAGTAGATTCCACATGCACACCCAAGTAAAATTGGGAAAAACTTGCCAGTTGATAAAGAAATCTTGATAGTATTGTAGCAAGATGAGTCAACCGGTGGGATATTCACTGCCAAATACCAAATAACAATGCAGATATTCAGGAAAGCTTCTATGTCATACAGGGAGTCCAGGGAAAATGAGCCAGCTGGGCTCACACAAAATCTAAGAAACTGGTGAAAGTGCGAGAAGAGAACCTGCTTCTTTTAGCTATACATATAAAATCACATTTTTATGTCCTTAATACTGCCATTCTAACATGTTCTAGGAAAGAATTAAAGCTTGAAAAGATTTTTTAAATAATTGGAGAATGTGGTTCACCCCCTTTTTTTTCTCGTTCCCTTTTCTCTTGCCCTTCCCTGCAGTTGTAAGTTTTTGTTTCACCTTATGAATCTCACTGAGTTTTGGCGACATAGAGTCAGACTGGTTAACCTCCGCTTCATGTCAGTTTTGCTTGCCACTTCTTATGCTTTAGTTGCAGTGTTTGAGGGCAGCATGTCAGTCCAAATCTATTTGTATACCTTAACAAGCATTTCTGCTAACATTACTGACTGTAATTAACATAACATTATGCTAGATTAGCATTATGCTAAATAAAGGCAACCCTTCACCCCATTTTCTTTTCTAAACCTCAAAATCTTTTTTACGTCTAAACAACCATATAATGTTATGACACATGGTTAGTCTTAGTACCTTACAAAATTATAACATTTAACTGCATTTGGACCGCTTGTGGGTACTGCGTAATGGTAAGTGTAGAAGTGCTGTATTGAAACAAAGTCTGGGTAAAAAGTTGTTTGGCTCAGAAAATGTAACCTCAATCAATATAAGTAAATCATTGGGCTCATACCTTTACCATTGGACTTGTATTTTACTTCGCAGCAGGAGTCTAGACCAGAAAAGGTAGTGAAAAGTGTTATACTAGACAGTATTTTACGTATCTTAGCGCATGTTTATTTTTCTTCTAGCTTTTTAGAAAGAATTGACAGCGTCAGCATGGATGACTACACACCCACAGATCAGGTTAGTATAACTAATGGGGTAGGGTCTGAACCAAGACGCCCATTCATATAAATTCTTCATGTAATTTATTTTAGTCCCAACAGCAGCTGAAATAGGGCAGGCCGCATAATATCAAAATACAGTTTAGCAGTTTAAGTAATGGATATTAAAGAAGAAGAGGCTTTTTGGTGGTGCAAGCTTGTCTGTTATTATACGTAGGTCGCTGATTCCTGTAATACGTCTGTTATTTCTTCTTGCTTTCCATTCTGTGTCCTGCAAACAAAGCAAAGGGAACAGAAAACATAAATGTAAAAGCCTACAGTTTCCCTCACCAGCCTTCGCTACACAGAAGCAGTGTTTTATTTCAATGGTGGAGGTGATGGAAACCTGGAGGGAGGCTTCCCATGTCCATCAGGCAGGTCCTTCAGAGGCAGAAGCCTGCAGTGGATCTAGTGTTCAAATTCAGGGGAGAGCACCAGCGGCAGCAGCAGACCTCGTGGACTTCTCTGCAAGCGTGCAGACACCTTCTTTCCAGCCTGTGCCCATCTCCTATGAGCAGGATAGTTTCTATTTAAGCCTTATTTGCAGGACAGTACACTCTTTTCCCAGATGTCATGATACATCTTGATAGAGTACTCTAATGACAAACGCATTCAGGGAAGTAAAGGCTGAAGTGGTGCAGCCTTGAAATAAGACAGGGCTTCACCATGGTGCACGGCTTCAGCTGCCTTCCCTGAGCTCAGGCTGTGTGGTTTCCTTGGTCAGGTTGTCTCTTCGGCAAACTTATTCTGAGGTTGTTATTTTTCAGTGGTGGTATCCCACCGTCATCTAGTAGCGTCAGCCAAGATTATGGGCCACGTCATAAACTGCAAATACAGGTGGCAGAAGAGAATGCCTGCCCTGGATAATTCAGTCTAACCACGCAAGGTGTATAATGGGTAGATGCCCTTAAAAATAAAATTGCCAAATCTCATTGTGCAATCAGGGACTGAAATTCAGAGAAATGAAGTGACTTGCCCGAGATCACACAAGGAAGTATGCGGAGCAGAGCGTGTTCCTTCGGACCTAGTTCAGGTCTATAACCACAAGCCTGTCCAATTACTCTGACCGTATCCTGAAACAGAAGACAGTAAAAAGTAGTATGCCTTGTATTATAAGGTGAAACGTGTATAGTCGACCCAATATAGGATCAATTATTAAAGCCCTCACGACATTTTCAGACCAAAGCAGTAGCACTGGGATTTACTCCGTCTAGACCTCATGGTCTGATTTTAGCATTGATACCACTCAGCTGGAGAGAGAAATCAGTGAAGCAAAGCCTCATTTTTGCTTTCATTATTTATGTTAGTGTTGGGCTGTTCGTTCCTGGGAGGCCTTTCTCTACCTGGAGCAGTCATTCATCATCTAGAAATTTTTCCTGATATTTCCTTTGGGAAGCAATTCCCTGTGTCTCCAAAGATCACAAGAGGCCTTTGCTATTTGGCAGGCAGAAAACTTTTGCTCTAAAGGAGGGATTCTCTTTTGCTTTCGGGTTTCTATCCTGTTATGCTGTATCAGTTGTCCTGACAAATTAACTGGTAAAAATCACTACATTCCTTTTTTTCCCTTGCTTTCTTTAATTTTTTTTGCACCATCCCAAAATAATGACCGAGTCCAATAACAAATAAATGTCAGCAAGTGACAGAAAATGGCAGTAACATATAAAATAACTAAAAAAAAAAAATAAGTGGCCTTCAGATGAGTTCATGCATCTGTCAAAGCAGCCGAGGTTTGCCAGCTACCAGAGTACTTGAAGCAGTAGATGGTAGGGTAGGGGAAAAAGGCAAGCTGTGCTTGAACTCTGCACCACTGACTGCCTCCTTCCCTCCCCGCTTTCGCAGCCGCTGCGTGGCGAGGAGAGCTAAGCTAGACCGAGCGGCCCTTCCCTTGCCCCAGGAAGGGAGTGCTCCCCAGGCAGGCAGCCATGCTGAGAGGTGGCTGCTCAGGGAGGTTCTTCCCCATCAGGCAGCTGGCAGCTTTCTCCGGCCTCTGATTTTGTTCTGCACCCGCTGCCCGAGCAGCAGTGCTGGATGGTCAAGGTTGAAAATGCTGCTAGTGATGACGATGGCGCACGGTGAGCTAGTTGCCTTAGGTATGCATCATAAATTGCTTTTGCCTACTTCCTTTGAGAATCTAGGAAATTATTATTTTTTTAATTATTAAAAGAATGTTATTTAAGTTGTAAAGTATTGCTAATTTGAAAAATAAGAAAGAAATGCCAGATTTACGTACAACCTAAATTCTGTTCCCCTGTGCTCTGTAATAGAGCTTTAATTATTCAGTCACAAGCTATTATTTCGATAGGATTCCTGTCTCATTCAATACAAACGAGGGCAGAATTAAGGTTGCCTGGGTAACTGTAAATCTGGAGTTTTCTAACATTTGAATACTTGACTTTACAACATGAATACCATTTTTCTTAGTTTTATGTAACTTCAGAATTCATTATCCACATCACATACAAAATTATATGACCGTCAGTAACAGGTTTCAGTGGGCAGTAAGGAGAATGTGTATAGGGTCTCCTGCTTTCTGAGTGTGCACAAACCAAATGCAGAGGTGATGTTTGTGTATATCCACTGTGTCAGTATGGACAAATGCAGGTTTACCAACACGTCTGATTGAACTTCAATTAAATGGAACATTTAAGACTTTTCATGGAAAATAATCCATGCTTTTAAAAGCAAAATGAGGTTAGAAAAAAAACCTTGCTAATCAACTTCTGTGTTCTCATTTCCAGGACCTATTAAGATGCAGAGTGTTGACATCAGGGATTTTTGAAACAAGATTTCAAGTAGATAAAGTAAATTTCCAGTAAGTCTATTAGTAATAATTTATGAATATCATACTAATTTTTAACAACTTAGTTCAGATGTCTGTGCTCATGTATGCTTGATATAGTAGGTTTAGCGTGGGAGTTGGGGTTTGGGGGGTTTTGTTTGGTTGGTTTTTTAGCACTCTTTCCATAGTTCCTAGTAAAATTGCCTCATCCTTTGCAAGAAGAGCTGATATTAGTTATGCATATTAGTGATGCTCTATTGTGGGGTTGTCTGTGGCTGTTTTTACTGACAAGTGCTTCATTGGTATAGCACTGTAAACTCATAAAATACTCTTGGGGATAAGATCTTGCAGAAGTCAGTGGGAATCCTGCCAGTCAGGCAGACTTTGTACAGTGGGATGAGGAGAGTTAAATGTCTCCCTTCTTCCAGAGGGCTGCAAGCTCTGTGTTTGTCAAAGCTCTACACTGTGTCTCTGTAAAACACCCTCCATCGGGCTGCCTCCGCTCACTGGTTCTTGCTCAGAAAGGTGGCAGTGCTGATGGGGCAGCACTGCCCCCGTGTCCTCCTCCTTACAGAGATGCACTCTCCCCACCACCCTTCAAAATATGCTGAAACCTGTCCTTGTTTATACTACAGTAGGTCCAACCTGACATGCCATATGTGCTTCTGTGGGCTGGAAAGGCCAACACTTGCCGTGGAAAACAGTGCCTTTCTCATTTTATGGGTTCAGTAGCCCTCTCCTGGCAGAGCGAAGCAGGTGGAGGTGTGCAGCGCTCTGACATGCAGCACGGCATCAGCAGAGCTCTTGACATGCAGCACGGCACCAGCAGATCTCTCTCCCCTTCAGGCGGTATTTTACTGCTGCTGTCCTTGGGGCTGTCATTTTTAAACTGAACCCTCATGCTGCATGCTTCGTGTGACTTTCCTAGTGCACATAAGTGATATAACATCCTATGGCTTTTTAACAGCATGTTTGATGTAGGTGGCCAGAGAGATGAGAGAAGAAAATGGATCCAATGCTTTAATGGTAAGTAAAAATATTCCATATTTTTATTTTGAACTTATTCCCTGAGGTGAGCAGCTTAGTATTCATATTCACACATAATGTGTCACTAATATAGGAGTCCAGTGTTATAGATACTTTCTTCAGGTATCTTTGGCAGTTTGGGGAGTAATGGCAGTGTTACCCTGAGGAGTATGTGCTGGAATAATGGAGATGTTCTCTCTCCTTTCTTTCTTTTGTGTGCTCTGCCCAGATGTCACGGCTATCATCTTCGTTGTGGCTTGCAGCAGCTACAACATGGTAATAAGGGAAGACAATAACACAAACAGACTACGGGAATCCCTGGACCTTTTCAAAAGTATCTGGAATAATAGGTAACACATACCTTATTTCCCACCTACTGTCCCAAATTTAGCTACAGTTCAACTCCTTACAAAATAGGACTCCCCTTACCATATGCTCAGATTGCTTATTCAGAAAGTGTCCAGGTAGGGCCAGGTCGCAGGGTGCCCCTGCGGTGCATACCCCTCCCCGGCGGGGGCCGTGGCACAGGGATGGTGCACACAGCGTTTCACCGCTGCTGCCAAAATGATGCGGGGCGTGGGGACAGCTTGGAAAGGGCAAGCTCCCGGTGCTGGCTGCACCGAGGGAAGCAGGGGAGACCCCTTCCTGGCGTCACTGAGCTGCTTGGCCGAGACTGAGAGCATCCTCCAAATTACGTTTTGTCTCCTCAAACGCAGCAGCAGGAGCAGCTAGCTGTTGGCGTTGCATTCGATTCACCGGCTGGCGCTGCACTCGATACCCGCGTGGGCAGCTGCTCTCGTAAGACTCGTCTCTGAGAGCACACAGTTTCTCTGCCTTGTGGGATGATATTTCAGCTCAAATCTAATCGTAACTGCCGTTAAATTGCCATCCTGCCACAGCGCATGTAAATTCTAGATATGTAACCAAATAGCAATCTGAACAGGTTCCTGATAGAGAATACGTAAAAATAATACAGAAAATAAGGTAACGAAGTTTTCAGCACATACCTGTGAGGATGCTCTGCACTGAGAAGTGATTGAAGGTAGAGTGAGGAAAAATGCTAAGCTCAAATCCAAAAGGCACATCATCACAGTGATGGCTAAGCATTAATAGGGGAACAAAAGAGATTGTTTTCTTTTGATTCATCAGGTGTCATTCAGGCCACCCTAAAAGACGGGATATCTGTGTGGATGAACAATAGTTAAGACAGAGCAGTCTGAGGGAAGGCAGCTTTCCAGCCTTTTTCTTTTGCTTCAGCAAAACCAAACAAAGTAGACAGTAATGTCTGGTTTTGGACTGTGGTGCTTTTAGGAAATGTCATCATTTTCCCAACTCAATATCAAAAGGATAATTTAGAAAACAATATTTGAAGACTGCTCCCTTCAGCCATGTGTATTGCAGTTTTTATAAATGTACTTACAGATCCTGTAAATATACCCACCAATACAGGTGCAACCCAATCACAACAATAATTTAGGTCATCTTTTTTTTCTGTTGAAGCATGTTCCACACTACTTCACTCTTTGTCCACACAGGGATAGCCAGTAAATTTTCTGTTGAAGTGCTATGTTTTCCTTGATTAACATGTCAGAGATAACACAAACATTTGGTTTGTTTTTGACAGGTGGTTACGGACCATTTCTATCATTTTATTCCTGAATAAACAGGATATGCTGGCTGAAAAAGTCTTGGCAGGGAAATCAAAAATCGAAGATTACTTTCCTGAATATGCGCATTATACTGTACCTGAGGATGGTAAGGTTTTTCACCACGCAGGGACTGGACCTGCTGGCATAGCCCAGCCCATAGTTCCTCTCTCTGTCTCCATCTGTCTGTCACACACACACACGAATTCTCAAGCACACACCGTTCCTTAATGCGAACTCTTGGCCAGGTAAGGAACGTGCCAGCAGCACGTAGCTCGGAGGTGCCCCAGCGTGGGCAGGGTCTGAAGGGGCTCTGGCTGCTGGGGGCAGTGTGGGGGAACTGTGGGGGGCCGGCTCCAGAGCGCCTGCCTTCCCCTGTTCTGCAGCAACCCACAGTCCAGGAAAGCCAAGCTGCCAGGCATGTCTTTCCCCTGCCAGGCATGTCTTTCCCCTGCCAGATGCTTCTACCTGGGCCCCCCGCGGTGCTGAACTTTGTTAGGGATTCGTTAGACTTATTTTGTGGCCATTCTGCATCCTCCAACACTGTAAACTTCAGCCTTTGCAAATACTGACAGGAAGCCCAGCAGACCAGCAAGGGAACTTTAATGGAGGAAAACCAGATCAATAAGTACAAAGAGAGCTGTGATGATGGGGCGATTAGCATGGGTTTGGTTTCTTATCATTTATAGAAATGCAATGATTCCTGCACCGCAATAACATATTGCATAAGTAAACTGTGGTATTATGCCACTTTTATACCAGGCAGAAGGCTCCCAAATATCTCAGGTCTGTGTCTAGCAAAAGTGGTTAAACTTGCACTTTCTGACCACTCGTTTTTGCCTTACCCAAGTGATGCCCTTGGCATAGTACTTGCAGCCACCTGTCAGACAAGGCATTCATTCTCCACTAACCGTCAACAACAGCCTAGGTTATAGAAGTGAAGATGGTAATAAGCTATTTTCAGCTTTCATTCAGGTCTGGAATTTCAGGAGTGTGATGCTGAGTTTCAGGTAGAGAGGATAAAGAAACTGTCCTAAAATCTGAGTTAACCTGGCACCATTTTTATAATGTTAAGGGCTTTCAGAAGAAATCTTGCTGTCACCATCACCCAAATTTCCCTCTCCCTAACATACACAACATATATACAGAGTTGGGGTAAATTTTCTACATTTTTTAATAGTAAGCCAGTTGTCAGAATAAAGTAGCTTTTGATGTTTCTCAGCGGATATCCAGGGATCCAGAATATTCACACATGAAGCAGCTCTCTATTTTTAACCTGTAGTTGTTCATTTATTCTTTAATTTCAGCTGACATTATTTAAGGACAGCAGCACTGAACTGTAAGATGCTGCTGATTGTGCTACTGCTCTATGTTTACCCCTAGCGCTATAGATAAGAGTAAAAAATATGTTTCCATATTGTGATAAATTCTACCCTTTACTATATTATGTTTATAAGCATTTGATTTGGTATCTTAGATGAGGAGAAATCACACTGAAGGGAAATGAAGAGGTTATCTCTTCACTGTATTGTCTTTTACACTTACAATAAATATAGTTGTTACCTGGCCTAGACAGAGATGACTTCATCTGCCGACAAACAGTTAGTATTGACCAACGAGTCTCCTGCTCAACAAGAATTTAATCTAAGGCCCCTTGATGGACAGTATATCTAAGTATTCTGCTGACTTAGGGCCTGGAAATAAAATATATATTTTAAAAGATCTTTTGATGCTGTCATTTTTTTCAAGTGTAATCTTGGACTAACCATTTTTAAACCTAAATTCCTGCCTGCAGAAGCTTTATTCAAGAGATGCTGTTCTGCTGCAGAAATGGAACAGCTCAGCTGCTTTTTCTAGTCATATTTTCTGATAAAAGTTAAACCCTAACTCCCACTTGTTTTGTATCTTTACGAACAAACTTGTGGATGTGAGTAAGCCTCTTTATGATATGACCAATGACATTGTTGCAACAATTTCAGCAATTTTCAGGTTCCTAAAATATGTTAAATGCATGGTCAGGTTTTACAGTACCCTTCCATTTTAGAATTACCTATCAGGAATCTCCTGTGGATATTTAACATTTTAATTTCTGTATTGGAGGACTACTTCCTCCTTATTAAATCTTTTACTATGAAAAGTAGATGATTGTTTGCTTTTCATGTTTCTGATGTCATTTATTTTTAATTGAACAGCAACACCAGATGCAGGAGAAGACCCCAAAGTCACAAGAGCCAAGTTCTTCATCCGGGATGAGTTTTTAGTGAGTAATTTTGATCTTACGTGTGATTCTATCATAGGAAATACTGGCAGATGGCATAGTTTATTTAGGGAAAACTGATGTGTTTTTGCAGAAAGCTAGAAGGAGAGGAGAACGTCTGGCAATTCCCTAATTCTTTTCAGCTGCCCATCTTGCAGAACCTTCCCCAGTGTTTGCACATTTTTATGCCCATTTTATATAAAGCCACCTGCCCTGCAAAGTGTCACGCAGCAAGTAAGTGCTAGTGCTGAAAGCGGTCATGTGCCTGCCTGCTCGATTCCAGGTTCGGTGTGGGTGCCGGCAGCCCTCACTCTCTGCACAGGGGAACGATGCTGAGCACTGTTTCCATTGCCAGTTAGTGAGGTTTTCTGTGGTTGACTTTACCTGTGAGATGCTACTGGCTGTTGGCTTGAATGTTTGTTTTGTGTATCAGTCCAGTCCATGTTTAAGCAAATAGGCTTTTTTTTTTTTATCCTACATTCCTCCAAGGGCTTTGGCAGTGGTTAGCTGGCAAGAGGGAATGAACAAAAAAGCAGATTTTATCCTTAAGTAAGATTTCTGTTGTAGCAGTTAGGAGGTTTGCCTCACCCTAGGAGTGGTGTCATGGCCCTGCTGAGGAATCATAAGAAGGTTTCCTTGTCTGGTCACAGTTATTCTTGCAGTTAAGGTTTCCTCCAAAGCTGGAGCTGAAGAGGTGTTGTCCACATTTTGCAGACACCAGCAGTTACCAGGCACACGATCGCAGCCCAGCGCTGCTATCAGAAACAGGGAGTTTAATCCAGTATTATCTATGGCTTCACTCTTATTGAATTGTTCCCACAGTGTGAAGCAGTAATGGAGAGCAGAACCAAAGCTCATCCATCGTGCCCTACTGGTAGAAACTGTGTGGGGGTGTTTGAGAGAACAAATTTAATCATTAGAATTAAGAATTTTAAAGTCATTATGCATTTACAAGCATTGTTAGGATTTACAACTGTTGATGCAACAAGAAAGAAAGAAGCAATTAACTGTGTTCACACTTTGGGGATTTTCATTCACAGCCTTAACCTTCCAGATTCCAAGGAAAAATGTCAGATTGCACTGTGTTAACATAAGAGTTACTGGGGAAAAAAAAAAAAAACCACAAAACATTTCAAGCCAAATCTCTGTTGTGGTAATGCTGAAATGCTGTGAAGCAGGTGACGGTATGCAGTTTGGAAGGAGGGTCTAAGAGAACTGAATTATGGGGAAACTAGGGTGAAACTCCACACCTTTATCTATTTTCATTATTTAAAAAAAACATATCAAGGGCGAGGTCCTTACCTGCCGTGACTCACTGGCATTACAGAAAGAGGCCACCTACGAAGCAGGTAGGGAGGGGAGGGGGCGTAGGCATTGCAACCACATAAAAAACCACCATGCTGCTGCGAAGGCCCTCTGCAGCCATGGGTGCTGGGAGCAGGAGAAGCGTTTGGGCTGGGGCCAGCACCCACCAGCCGCTGGACAGTCCCCAGGGCTCGGGCGTGGGGCTGAAACAGGGCCGAAACAGCTTTCCCCGCAACTGCCGCAGGCCTGGCAGAGAGCATCGCCTCCATAAGCCATGTTCATGTGTCTCTCTCCTGGGTCCGTGCTTGGTTTCTCAGCATAAAGAAACAGAGGGACGTAGTCATTTGAGCAGCTGCTTTAAACTCGTGGGCTGTTTGAAATGAAAGTCTTGCAAGTGAGGTGTTTCTGATCTCATAAATGGTCTGAACAGCCTGCGTGTGCCCCCAGTAATGGAGGCCATGCACGGCCCCAGCGGGGAGGGCGAGGTGGGCAAAGACCGAGCAGAAACAGCAGCTTCCAGTTTCATGGGGTCAGGCACAAAAGGCTGAGGTTTTGGAGAGGGGGGACAAAGGGGACAGGGGAAATAAGCTCAGCATACAGACTGGGGAGGGGTCTGATGTCCTTAGCCAGGTGAAGGGAAGAAAAGCTGTATATTTTCTACCTACAGCCTTCTTGGCTCTGCTTTATACGTTTCTTTTCAAGTCTCTTCATTTACGACCTTTTCCTTGTCTCACTCTTAAATTTTCAGACACAATTCAGAGAAATCTGTTTTTACTCATTTATAAGCTGTATTGCTATGTTTATCATGGTAGCGGGTCTGCATAAGGCATGGATATGTGTGAAAACATGGTGCTGCACCCCTTAAAACTCTACCTGGCTGAAGGTACTGGTACTGGCAAACTTAGAGCATGTAATTCGAAGAATTTTAGAAGAAGGTTAAATAAAAACACACTTCCAGCAACTATTGCTAGACGGTAGTATACGAGCATTAGGAAGGCAAAATACATCGGCTCCCGATTTTGGAATTGGCGTGGGGCCCTGTGGCCTCCGGGGGCTCGGGCGGCCGGCCTGGCTGCTGGGCACCCTTGGTTTTTAACGGGGGGAGCGGTGGGTGAGGGCCGGCAGCAGCTGCAAGGCTGGGCTGGGGGCGGCACATCCCATTCCTGGAAATGTCTCTTGTAGGAAATTCTTTGGTACAGGCACGTCCTTTCTCCTCCCAAGCTTTTCACGGAGGCAGCGTGCTCGTGCGCTCCTTGTTTAGGCTACTCCCCAGCCCCATTTTGGTGTTTTGTACACAGGGCTCTCCAGCTGCTGATGTTTTGCTTTAATACATCCCCAGTGTATAGGTAACGCCTGTTAAAGCAGTGGCACAGCCCCTCTGGTTGGTGCTGGTTTTTAAAAATCTGAACCTTGGAGGTGGAGGAGCTGCTGCTCAAACACACAAATAGCGCATTTGGCTCCTCACTGAAAACCATCATCCCGACCCCCGCAGTATAGGGATGCCAGTATTAAATATTCCCGCTTGTGTTATAGGAAGGTAAATGTACTTTCATTGTTCTCCCAGGGGATATTTTTTTCCCATCTGAACCAGTGCTAAGTAACGTACTACTATGCAGAATGAGTTTTGAGCAGGGGTGAAAATATTGTATTTGTCCTAAAATGAGAGAACTACAGAGCTGTCAGGGGACAAAATAACCTTAACATTTTGAAAATACATCCTTTGACATGCTTTATATGTAACCAGGTATCGCCAGAACATTGTAGGCAGCTTACTACCATAGACATTAGTGGAATCAGTGCATGACAAACACAAGTGAACACGTATTTTACTGAAACACAAGAAAAAGATTGAACGTTCAGTAGGGTGGTGTGCTCTCTGCTACCCATGTCTGGGTGGCACTGAAAGTGTGCATACGTTGTCCCTCACTGACAGCGTATAACGTAGTCCTAGAAAGAGCACATCAGAGTGGGAGTCTGATCCCCCCTCTCACATCCTTACAGTACGTAGCTGCTCTGTGCAGGCCACGCAGAGATGTTAATGCGCTTGTTCACAGCGTACTGAGACTGTGCTGCTCGAGGGAAGCGCATTGCAAGGGATGACGGCGAGTGTGGTAACAGCAGCTGGAGGCTGCATGTATAGATGTAGGTCTCAAACCATGCAGAGCAAAAGAGCCATAGATCCCTGCAACAGGCCAGGGCCGAACTCCTGCGAGGCTTGCAAGTTACGATTGAAAAAGTGCAGCAGTAGCTGGAAGGCAGGCTGGACTGTCATTTGGGGGACAATTTTTTTCTCTCCAAGGACAAAAAATGTTTAGTAACTGGTCGCTCCTTGCTGCATCTGAGTGGCAGCGTTATACCACTGCCATACAGAACAGATGTGCAGGGGAAAAAAGTGTAAAGCAGCTATCGTATCAAAAATAGAACCTCTGTTGCACTTTTTAGTGTTTTAAAATTAGTATCATTGTGAATGTCCATGCACACCACTGTCTTTTCAGCCCTTGAGTTCCTAAGGGACTGATTTCACCCAAACTTTACAAGATAACACTCTCCCCAGACCTTTCGGGGAGATTCGGAGGCCTGTATCCTGCAGGCAGACAAATACAATCTACATTTTATTTGAGTTTCAGCAGCATCTTGCCACCATTGCCGTAATTTGTAAAACTTTTTTTCCTCATTTCATTATTGTTTAGTGTACGTCATGCTTTAAATATGGTCTGAACAACTTACTCATCAATTGACGAGGTTATTACATTAGTATTTTTCATGAGGGAAATCCTTGAACTAGGTATTGAGTGTAGCTTAGTAAGAAGACAGTATACATTTGGAAGCCCCCTATTTAATTAGTGTTGAATATCTAATGTTACCTAAGTTACCTGCAAAAATCTGCAATTTTTGTTGATCTAATTATGTAAATCAGGGCTTCTAAATGTCTGTAGTTTTGCATTATCTGTAGCTGTAGCTATTTAAAAGGTCATTCCCACATGTAAAACAATTCACTGTAAAAATATATAGTTGTCCTGGTTTCAGCTGGGATAGAGCTAATTTTCTTCCTAGTAGCTGGTATAGTGCTGTGGTTTGGATCTAGTATGAGAATAATGTTGATAACGCACTGATGTTTTAGTTGTTGCTAAGTAGCGCTCACACTGGTCAAGGACTTTTCAGCTTCCCATGCTCTGCCAGGTGCGTGAGAAGCTGGGAGGGGGCACAGCCAGGACAGCTGACCCAGACCAGCCAAAGGGCTATTCCATACCGTATGACGTCATGCCCGGTATATAAACTGGGGGAGCTGGCTGGGAGTAGCGATCGCTGCTCGGGGACAGGCTGGGCATCAGTCAGCAGGTGGTGAGCAATTGCATTGTGCATCACTTGTTTTGTATATTCTATTATTATTATTATTTTTATTTATTATTTTCTCTTCCTCTGCTGTCCTATTAAACTGTGTTTATCTCAACCCATGGGGTTTACTTTTTTTTCCGATTCTCTCCCCTATCCCACCAGGGTGGGGAAGGGTGAGTGAGCAGCTGTGTGGTGCTTAGTTGTCAACTGAGGTTAAAGCATGACAATAGTGTAGCCAGAGAGAGAGAAAACAGTGTCTTTTGTTGTTTAGGCATTACAATTTGTAATAATTGTAATATAAATATATAATTATAATATAATAAATAATTGTAATGAAATTTGGAAAAGATTTATAAAAATTATTATCCCAAGAATTGACCTGCTTTCGTGACATTCCATATATATTCTTCAAGATGATGATCTGGAATGGATTTATATTTATCAGTCCTATAGTAGTGCAGAACAAAATTATGATTTTGTTAAATATTTTCTAAGATTCTGGGGAATTTTAAGAAGATAGCCACGGGTGAAGTGATGCCGGAGCTTAAGTTAGCAACCTAAAAAGTTGTGCAGTAGCCTTGTGAAAATTTAATTCTGCATGGCCTGACGTTTACTGGATTTGTGCTTTTTTATTATTCTATGGGGACCCGTCCACTCCAGTGATAATTCCACCATGTTCTGGTCTCGCTAACGATGCCAAGTCTTCAGCAGGCTTGATAGGTGCGCTAAGTAAAGGTAACGTCAGGGGCCTTCAGGACTTGAGGAAGCAGAAGCAGCAGGGTGCTCTTCTCTGCCGCTACTACCTTCACAACTGGGAGGTTTTCAGTTTTGTGTTGCTGATCTAAAAACAAGAGTGCAAAACTTTGCCACATCCTGGCACCAAAACAAGAAGGGAACCCCTGGGACAGCCGCGTGGCAGACTGCAGTGCTGTCAGCAGCACAGATCAGCTGCACAGTCAGGTGCGAGGGATAATAGCTTGTGCAAACACTGATAGCGTCAGCGGCTCTTACAATGTAGTAATATACTGGCCCCATAATATTATCCATAAATTTGTGATTCGTGTTGGACTAGCCCACAGCACTTCCTTCTCTTTCTTTATTTAAATGATCCATATACAGAATTAGCCAGGTTTCTTGGTACCTCGTAAGTCTATAGACCGCCGAGATGTGAAACTTCTTGCAGCACGGCGCCTGACCCCTCTTTTCCTTACTCTTTCCACAGAGGATAAGTACGGCGAGCGGAGACGGCAGGCATTACTGCTACCCGCACTTTACGTGTGCAGTGGACACAGAAAACATCCGCAGAGTGTTCAACGACTGCCGGGACATCATTCAAAGGATGCATCTCCGCCAGTACGAACTCTTGTGAGGGGGCTCACCGTGGAACCTGTGGTTTTAAATTCTTTGCTCCTTACTCTTTCTCTTGATACTACCCCACACAGGGTGGAAGAATATACTATAGAAATGTCAGTCTCTTCACTTTGTTTACTCTAATTATTTAACCTTAAAGCTGATTTGAAGCGAGTTTGGGTTGGTTTTCCTTCATGCTTTTTGGGACTATTTTTGTGCTTTATTTTGACATGCCACTTCTTCGTCATTCCACTAAGCCCTTCGGCTACCTCTGTTCCCTTAGGTTTTGTTTTTGTAACTGAACGTGACCTGCTAAATTTTTTCCAGCAGGTTGTAACGTCAGTTCAAACTGGTATGTCAGCTGGATGACACTAAAGTCATACCTATCCCTCTGTGTGGGTTTCCTTTTTAACGACATTGAAGAGTACTTGATGGGTGAAAAAAAAAGATTAATGCACTTTGTATCAGGTTATTAAATACTGTTGAGGAAGTAGACACACAATGTAGCAGCACCACAATACTTATTACTCTGTCACAGTTTTTAGCATTTCTGAGTTGCAGGTCAACTGATACAGTGACCTCCTCTTTTAAGCCGTTACCGGCACAGGACGTAGAGTAGATAATGAGAGGAATAGTGAAGACAAAGCAATTTTTCTGGGGTTTTGGAGCTAAGTCTCTCTGCACACCTCAGGCATTTGAATTACAGCTACTTTTCAGCCTGTCGCATCTAGGCAGAAAATTTACCACCCTCACTTACGTTATTTGTGCTGTCCACAAATGATCCTTTTAGTTCAGATCATTCTTGGACAACAGTCCTCTCCCTATATATATTTTTTTGTTTTACTGCTGGTTTATTATATTGTACAGACTGTAAAATGTAATATTATTTTGTACAACTTTATTGAAGAAAAATACTTGTAGAAGATCTTTGTGCCTTGATTATGGCTGTACCTGTAAAATGAGCTAAGATGTAAGTATGTTTTTGATTGCGCTGTACAGCTTGATGTCAACCTTACCTGCAGCAGTGACTGGAGGTAAGAACTTTATCTGTAGAGTTTAGGGGTTTTTTTCTGGTTTATATAAAAATGCTCTTTAGTATAAAAATTATAAATTATGCAAATTAACCACTTACCTTTCCAAGTAAGGTATTACCGTCACCGGATGTTGCAGCAAACATGCCTTTCTCTTTTGAAGTCTCAGCTTTAAAACATTGGAATTCATGCAAGTGTCCAAATTGCAACCTGGTGTTGTTTTAATGGGAACCAAGGATTTTTTTTTTTCCTTTATATTTAGAAAATATGTTTGGTAATTCTTTGGTCATTCATAGAACTTCACAATTGCACAGACCGATTGTGAATGTGTAAAGCACCATTATATAGAGCTCTTCAATCTTTGTACCAACAGCGGCTTTCATTGTGCAAGTAAATAGCAAGAAAGAAGAAAAAAAAAAACAAACAGGTGTATAAACCCTTGTGTCTGGCCTAAGAGAATTACAAGATGACATTTTTATTTCTCTTTTAATAAAGAGACACATTAGAAAATTGTTTTATTTTAAATATTGTAGAATCAAAATGTGTGAATATTTCTCAAACTTGAATAATTTATGCAAATGACATTCTCAAAACAAGTTGTGGTACAGTACAATATATAAAAAGCAAGAATTGCTGTAGCAATAAGGCATGTCCTTTTTAGTAACTATAACACTGCTTTATATTTTATACATAGGTGTTTTATGTCTGTGACTATATACTTTTCCTGTGTCCAAGATAACCTGTACAAATGTCTAAAATTACAGTTGCAATAACAGAAACCTAGAGAAGTGTTAGACTACATTACTTTATAGAGTGTTTTATCACACTTTGGACCATTTCCCCCACTTCATTTTAAATTTAGGGAGAGAGAAAGAGCTAACACGTCCCCCCCATTGGTGTATAAATCGGCAGGTTTGATCGATTAACTTTTTCCTATAAGCATCGTTATTAGTTATAAACCCCAATCAGGCATCTTTTTTAAATTCAGACTACAGATGAATTGAGAACTTGTTGCTATTTGACGGTGAACAGTCCCATTTTAGATACTATGAGATGACCATTTCCTCTTCCCAGAAATGAGTATACTTTGATAGCTGTATGTTCAGTTTAGTCATCAGATATTTCCCAGAAAGTGAAAGGCTGGGTGGGATAAACTAATAATAAACAAAATTCCCAAGTGCAAAGATTCTCTCACTTCCCATGCCAAAGAAAGTAATGGAGCGAGTAACAAAAGATAAATCTTTTCTTTAAAAACAAGCCCCAGCCCAGGAGTTCAGGCTAGAGCTCCCAGCCTCTGCAGGAACGTCAGCAGGAAAACTGGTCCCGGTGCAAAACAGTCCCTCTGGTTTTTCTGGGGCGGGCAGGGAGAAGCCGTAGGTCTGTCGCCTCTTCCCTCACACACAGCACGCGAAGACGCCGAGCTCAGATGTTACGTTCTCCACGCTGCCCTCCAGGCGGGGGTCCGTGGCCCAGCTCTGCGGCACGCTGGCTGGTGGCCCCCGCCTCCCCACCGACGAGCTAGCGCAGGTCAAAATGTGACTCTGCGATAAGTTAACAGAACTTGGCGGCCCTGCAGGCATCTAAAATAATGCGCATTCCTATCCCTATCTGTCCGCAGACTGGGGGCCAAGGCATAGGATAATGTTACTGCAGCTGTATTTGACCTTCCTTCTTGCAGAAGACCGGCAACTGGAGGGCCCCTCACCACACAGATCTCTGGGATGCAATAGGGCCCTCTTTTTTTTAAGCTCATCATAGCACATCTTTTTAAAAATAGCAGCTTGAGGTGTCACCCTAATTTTTTTTTTAAGCAGGTTTCAAGTGTGTATCAGCAAACTGGATCCACGAGCTTCTTCCCGTTGTTGACTGGTAGACGATAACTGCAAATCGTAGTCAGCGAACAATTTAATGTGTCAGGAACTGGAAGATTTCTTGTCCCAAACCACAGTCCCTTACATACGATATCCTAAAAAGGTTACGGAAATCCGCATCTCTCAGTGCTGATGTATCTAGTTTCTGCCTGACCCTAACAAACAGAAGTACGACATCAGAAGGGCCATGCAGCAATAAAACAGAGAAACGTTTCCAGTTTGCAGGACTGAGCCTCCACCAGGGTAAGACACTAGTGCAGATAAGTGATGAGGCTATAGGATTTACATAATGTACAGTTACACTTTTAATATACATATTTGATACAAAAATTATAGCAGGAAAAGGACTCATTTGATTGTAGAATACAGTATTTTTGTACAGCATGAAACGTTCATTTCAGTTAATTATTTATCCTGTCGTAGTCATATCAGCTGTATAGGACTTCTATGGTATGTGTAAATGCAACCTGCCTTCAGACTAGCAATCAAATTAGGTCATTTGCTGGCATGAATATAGTCTGATGTTTGACTGTTCTCAGCTTTGGTATTTCAGTGACTGAATGCAGATGTCTGGCTCTTCATACTGCTTTATGCTTACTGATTAAACGCTGAGCAAAATAAAATGGTGGCGTGAGAAGCTGAAAATGAGCTAGTATCAGGATTACAAGCAGAGCACCTGCTGCACAGTATATAGTAAAGACTCTGCTCTCATACGGAAGGAAGCATTTGTGGAGGGAGAAGTCAGTTGGTGTTATGCTGCCCTGGAAAAGAAATGAAGACTGTCACTTTGCTGTTACAGTGGGTTCTGAATCAGGAGTAACACCTCGGCTGTCAGATCTCTGATTTCTAAATTCCGCGTTGGGTGGCAAGGGTTGGGGCCAGTTTCCTAGTACCAGTGCCTTCTCCACGGGGCTGAAGAGTCCGTACCTTGCGGTGCTGGGCACTACCTGGAACATTCGCCAGGCCAACGTTAGCCCAGAGGCCAATCTTCCCTATATTCCATCTAGCGTAAATAGAGAGCTGGGCTCCTCATCTGGTCTGCCTTCAAGAGAAGCCTAACTTTAGCTGCTGTAAATCCACCCGGAAGAAGCCTTCCCAGGCTAAAGTTGGGTTTTGTGAATGTGCCCCTTCCTCCCCCCAAGTCCTCCTCCTACCCAGTACATGCTGCAAAAAACACGTTGGCTAATCCAAATTACGAACATGAACTTCAACAACAAAGAACTTCATTGGGTTTTGGCTTGACTTTGCAGTTCAAATTAAAGTTTACAACGGACCGAGGCCGAGTTAAAACAGTAGCGAAGACGATGCAACTTTAATTAGCCAACCTCTTGTTTTGCAGTGAAGATGCACTGTCTGGCGTGTGCAGAGAGCATGTGTAGTTTGAAGGCAGCTACTCTCAGGAATATGGAATAAACAGAACTACTTTCAACAAGAAATATTAACCGTTGCATAAAATGAATTTAAAAGTTCGGGGTTATCTGTGTATTGAGCAGCCTAAATGCAACAGCAGTAAAAACACATGCGAGATTTCCCCCCCGAGTCACAGACTACTCCGTAAACAGATTGTAGGTTTTGCTTCTTACTCCGAGTTTCCAGGAGTTCTGTTTTATTTTTGAACTGGGAAACTAATTGATTTACCTCTAAGGCTACACTGAGCACTGGAACTGCCTGCGAGAGCATAACCAACACACTGTATAAAATGTGAATTGGAAGCGAGGAGGCAGACTGTTGGCATGTGACAAATGTTTTCACTGTGTGAAGTGGTTAAGGCACAAGTTTGAAAACCATGATCACCGCGCAAGAGCTTGAGGTGGATACGGTCTTGTTTTCATAGCTGGTAAATCAACCAAGCCAAACTAGTCCTTCTACTGTTCAGTGCACAATACTGATTATTTTTACAAGTCAATAGTTTACAATGCACCCTCTTTATAAGAAAATGTTTGATGCTTGTACCCAGATACTAATTAGATCTTTAACAGCATTGCTTTGTACCACACAGAACATGTGGCTCCCACAGATGTACTTTATAAAGTGGATGCAGTGTACTGAGTGGGTCGGGTGGGTAGGCAATTTTTTTATTTTTTGTTTTTACAGGTAGAATCAGTTTTAAAATATAGCTGACTGCCATGTTGATTTATTTATGAAAGTTATCTGACAAAAATAAAAAAAAAATAAAACTTACCATGATGAAACTAGGGTTGTTTCTATTCCGCCAACTGAATGACGGGACGCTGATTTCTGGAATTTTCCCAGCGTGCAGCACTTCGCAGGCACTATGCGTATGCCCACTGAGAATCAAACGGGGATGAAACCACCATATCAGCTAGAACACAAAACGGTAAAGCACAAAAATTAAGTCGTAACTAAAAAGAAATTGAGCTTAAACCCCTTGTTTTTCTTCTTCTAACAGAGTGAAATGACGACAATCCTAATATTCTTACAAAAAGTGTTCTGTGTAAACTTCTGTTTTCCAATAAGACGTGTTGATGCTGTAATATTAATCATACCCATCTGGCCCTCATCCCAAATACTGGACTTTTTTTTTGGCCATACAGATCAGAAAAACAAAGGCAACAGCATGCTGTTAACATCACAAATAGAAAAACCTTGCGTTTAGTAAAGCAATGCTTTTTTCTTGTCTAAGGGAGAATCTTGTACTGCCAATCTTGAGTGAAGACATTTATGCAGAAGGAAACATACTGACCACTGGATTTTTAGGGAATACTTTGACTTCACATTTTCTTGTCGTTACTAATTCAGCAAAAGCGATCCTTTCAAAGTGTTGGAAAACTGGCTTTCTGCGAGGTTTGTCAATAATCTACACAGGACCTAAAGCACAAAATGCTGAACTGGAGGTAATAGCACCGCAGCAGGCTTAAAAGCGCCAGGACTTACGGCCTGTACCTGGGAAGCCCAGCAGAATCAAGGCCATGATTGCAATGATCCTCAGGGGAGCAGCTCTAACAAGCAGCTTCTCAAAGGCCTCCTTAAAGTGGGAGCAGCTGCGGTCTGTTTGTCTCAGCTAACGTCCTTTCCAAAATTTTTTAATCTATATCTACGCTCGTGTCCCCCTCCCACCCACCCACCCACCGATACGCAAGTTCCTAATATATCTAACCTTTTGTGATGCTTCTTGAGACAGCACATCATACTTTTCTTTAAACAGGATGTTCTTCTCCTCTGGAGGAGCAGAATCTTCTCCGCTGCATTCAGCATCACTTTTCCGATAGAGTGGGTAATGCTGGGAGACATTCAAAGCAAGGATCAGTTGTTAACGATCCAGCCTTTCTGGAACAGTAAGAAATACACTAAAAACATGTCGACATGTTGCCTCACCCCACCTCTAACACACCTGTAGAAGGATGGGTTCTGAAGCTGGAAGCTTTTCCACATCACTGCACCTTTTGTTGGAATGATTCGGTTTCTGTGAATAAAATCAATCCATACATATTGTCTTCACCTCTGTGTACCATAGGGGTGGGGAAGGGAATTAAACAATAGCTAGGTTTTGAGGGGCTGGGGGATTTCTGTTGTTTTGGTTTTTGTGAAAAGCAGTACCAGCTCAGAGTACGGTATTTAAATACTGTCCACTGTATAAACTTATAAGACCCTCTGCTGTGGATGGAAGGGGAAAGGCTTTAATTCCCCTTTCTGTATATGCTGTAAATATGGTTGCGCTCTTTCTGAATGCAGAAAGCAACAGCAGAATCTCACTGCACAAACAAGGCAAAAGAGATGTAGGGCAGCCCGAGAGAGCGCGAGCAGTTAGAGCCTAGCAATTTTTCCACTGGGAGCTGGTTTCCTGATTGACTGCCAGCCCAGTCAGTCACGCTGCCTACCACGCATCCAGTCAGCCTATGAAGAAGGGAAGAGGAATGAAATATAAGAAGCAATTGGATTTGATAAAAAAATACTACAATTAAAACATTACTAGGCTATCAAGACAGGACTCCGATAGGATCGGAAAACTAAAAGAATAGGTTAGCTTGAAGGATATAAACCAGAACAATATGCAGAAATATAAACGCAGGGATGATGATGTACCTTAGGTCAAAGGGAAGGTTACAGAACTCCTGCCGTTCCTTGGAACAGAGGAAATTACACCCTCTGTTGGCAGCACCGACAGGGAAGTTAACACCATTAACACTGAGCAACACAGTTAAGTAAAACTGATAAAAGGCAAATGAGGAGAAGAAAGATTTGCTAACAAGTTGCAATGTGAATTGGAAGCAGATTTCTTTCAGAAGAGTCTTAGTTACATCCTGACCATTGCTGCAGTATCGCTATTCCCATTGCAGCAGCTGAGTTGCTGGCTATAATCAGATCTTTAATAAACTCTTACCTGCTGGGAGCAATTCAGTTTGTGAGAAAGCGCCACGAGCTTTGCCTCTGAGGTACGGCAGACAGCACAGCCATCGCCCTCCATGGCCACGCTGTTCACTATGACAAAGCTGGAAAATAGCAGGGAGCGGGCAACGAGAAGGGAAGTGGGGAGGACAGGAAAGCATTTGCTATTCATGCATGCGTGTGGGATAAACTTTATTTTATAAAATGCAAGTGTTCCATAGTTGGACACAGCTCAGCAGAATGGCAGAATGTAACAGCTTCCAAAATCACGTGCTATAAATCCCTGTTTGAGTATCCATACTGTGGCCGTTTCTCTACCTGGCAGGCTGCTTTATAACCAGTTGTTAATAAGTTGCACAGAATACCGTACGCTAGGCTTCATGTTTACACTTCAAGATTTTTTTTTTTTTTAATATTATAACAGATACTTAAGTGGTATTCTAGTGGAATGTTAGAAGCTCGCTAAGCTGAATTCTGAGGGAAAGGAGAACTTGCTTCTCTCCCCACACACATTTTAGACCTCAGACATCATAATTTTAGACATTCAGTTTCTTCAGAACAACTGAAAAGCAAAAGAGCCCTGTATTTGGCTGGCTACCCTGAACGAGCTTAGTTTCGTACTTTGCGGTCTCTCACACAGAAAACAGGATTTTACTTGTAATAGAGGAAGACTTCCCTGCAGATTTCAAATCAACTTTGAACTTGTCCCGAGATTCATACCTGTTTAGTCACTCATTCAGGACTCAAGAGATCTATTGCCAGTTCAATTCAGTATGTTTTACAGACATAAGTGAGCTGACTGCCTCCACTTAAGAGATACCCGTCAAAACAAAACAAAAAAAAAATTTAATTCTCTTTTATCAAATTAAGCTGCTTTTATACCATAGATTGGTTATAAAATAGTTTATCTGGGAATGTTTCATTAATAAAGCAGCTTGTTTCAGTTAATGAATATGATACTAGACTGCAACTGCATGCAAGAATTCTGCTGTGCTGTTTTATCAAAGGGGACATGGAGATATTCCTTAATAATTATTTTTTAAAACAGCTGAAATACACACATCTAGAGGACCCCACACCTGCATGATGAACAACAGTGTTATACTGAACATTCATGAAGCTGATAGATCTTCCTACAAAAAGACACGCCATTCCTAGACCTGTTCAGAATATTTTTAATGTTTGCTTAATTAAGGGAACCAGTGTAAACTGGGTTTGAATTTTACATTTGCATGAGTGATTACAACTTGATGGCACAGTCGCCAAACGCAGAGTGGCAATGGGTCTTCCCTTCACGTATCTGAGGTTTAAAGCCAAATGCCTTTCCACAAACCCACTACTGCTTTCCCTCATCGGGTTCCTGCGTGGTAGCTAAAAGTAACGAAAGGGGCGCAGGGCAGACAGCTGCAGGCACAGACACACAACTATGAGAACAAGCTCTGGAACAAGGTCTACTCTAAGCCAAAACCAGCTTGTGCATTATTACCCCACCCTGTGGAAAAACCGTGGACAAGCAACTGCTATGTTCCCAAATTCCTCAAACAAGAGTTCAGTTCTGCAGACTAAAGAAGTTATTACAACTAATGAAACTCTTAACTTGTAAGCACAGAGGGGGTTTGTTTGTGTTTCTTTACTGAATCCTATTCTTCCTGTTATGTTTACAGCCATGGGTCATTACCAGCTGCAAGGAAGTAAAAAGGCAAACCAGAGAATTTGCTTCTGACTCCACAGTACTTTTCCATTTAAAAGGAAATTGTTACAATTCACCTAGCTCAAAGTACAGCTTCCACTCCCTATCAAACTACAGATTTGTACAAAGTGTTTGATGTTTAACATATCACAAGCTAGATACAAAGTTTTTTTTTTTTTAAAAAAAAAAAGGCTAAGTTAAGCATTCCCACACTACTTCATTAGAAATTCCACTTCCAGTTCTCCGTTTTCATCACTCGGGTCTGCCAGCTCAGTAATCACTACTCTAAACATTGAAAAAAAATTAAATATACTCACTTTATTCCTTTTCGAGTTATTAGCTTTCCTGAAGTAAAGTTGAAAACCTTTTCAAATCGGTTTACCTTGTAAGTAGTCATTCTGCGTCACAGAGCAAAAATACAACTGAGGTAAGAAATGGGTGTTGTAAATCATCTGACACAGCTGCTTTACAGTTTGTAGACCATTCATGCAGCTTGCTGCTCCATTATCTAGATCACATATGCATTCAGCAAACTCACGAGAATGCTCTGACATCCATCATCTACTCTGTCCCAGTCACATCAGTGTAAGCACAGCCATCCTATAGAAGTACAGCAGAGCGAGGGCACTTATTCTATGCTGAGACAACGGGAAAGGGAATATGCTCAGACAAGGGGCCCAACACAAGGAAAAGCAGCTTCAAGACTTCTCTGCCAATGCAGAAAGAAAGACCAGCTCTGAACAACTTCACATATGCTCAGAGAAGCACAAAAGTAGCCTGAACGCTGTTCTAAAATGTATTCTTGGGGTGCATCGTGCACAGATGGACACCTTGGAAGATCTTGCTCTAAATTCAAATCCCTTCTCATTTGGTTGTGATCAAAATCTTTCTGTATAAACACACAAGAGGTCACTCAGACAGAAAACCAGTTACTGCATGCATGCCGACGTTTCATTCTTGGCACTTGCTTTCACTGGCAAGACTTACTCATAATGAAATCCGATGTCATGATTCCCAACGATAACCACTAGCTCAGTAGAAACTGGATACTTAAACATTTTCCGAAATCTCCTGACGTCATCTGCCCACGCCTGCATGAAAAAAATAAACGGAGAAATTAATGCTGTTTGTCAGTATCAAAGGGGACCACTAGTATAGAATACAGAACTACACACTCAGTGAGATATTTACATTTTATAAGTTTTACATGAGAGGGAAAAGTGCCAAGATACTACCAAAAATGAAGGAGAATCACAACAGTTCAACTCATATCTAACACACTAGAAACTCTACCAATAGGGCAACTATATTTATATTAAACAAAGCCTTGCATACCTAGTCTGCTTTCTTCTGCAATCCATTTCCTTCAAGAAATCCTCATTTTTTGAAATAAGAGAGCTGTTGATGTCATACCTGAGGTGAGCTCCATTTTCCTTCATCAAAGACATCTCCCAGAATAAAAACAATATCTGGCTGCAGTAACCATAAGGCACTTTGGAAAGATCTCTCCATTTGCCATTCCCTGAAAGGAAAATACATACCCCATCATCACCGCCTCACTTCTGGATCCTCAACTCTGAGTACACAAACGCAGCCTGGCAGGACCAGGCAGGTGGCTCCTACACACTGAACGTGCTAAGATGAAATTCAAATTAAATGCTTAGAAATCAGGTGTAAGTACAGTAGGTGCGTCTTACCAGGTGGGTAATTCCACCACGACACAATCAGGACCAACTCATGCAAGAAGTAATACCAGCTTGTTTATTTTTCATTACAATTCCATTAAACAGCAATTAATTAGAACAGTGAATTATTGCACGTGTTTTACTATGCTATTGTTTCTGCAGCAAAAGTTTATGATGTTCATATCATGGTAGAATTAGTACTTTCTTTCAGCATTCTGCTTTTTCTTCTTTTGGACTAACAGAAACATGGTTTTGTAGGCATAGGATTGGATTATCTTTGGTTTTAAATGTCATTTTGCCTCCAATTCTTCTACTACAGAGACAAACTTCTACCAGCTTCCTTATCTCTGCAATTAAAGGTATTCACTACTGGGACATCCAAGTTACCTGGCTCATTTTTAAGGCATTGTATAAAATAGTTACATACTGGAAAATACTACCTGACCCATCGAAAATGCTCAGGCATCTACCTGAACATTCAAGACGGCACTGCCTCCATGAGTCCCATTCATTAGCCTTTCAACACTGGTTTATTATCCAGCACAGATCCAGATCAGCAAGTCAGAGGCAGCATGCACGCTTCTTAGAAGTACCACGACATTGGTTTTAAACATCTGTCCCATTAGCTACTATTAAAAACTCTAAACCCAGGATAGAGTTTATTCAAAAAAATTAATTATTACCTTCTTAGCTTATCCAGCCAATGTCCTTTGATTTCACCAAGTAGGTGAGTATCAGCTAAAATTATGGCCTTTAACACTGAAGTTGAAGTCTCTTTTTCACCCATGTGAGCTCCACCTTTCACTTCTGGCCATTGACATTGAAAAATTACCACATAATAAATTAAAAATTCACAAAATATTAACACTGAGCTGACAAAGCACACAAGTTTCAGCAGGAAACGGAGCCTCTTCTTCAAAAGAAGATTCTTCACAGTGGTCGAGCTAGAACTCAGCATTGCAGTACCAGCATAAGACTCTCTCCCAACGGCTCAGTTCTCCTCTCTCAGGTGAAAACGGTAGGGGCTAGTCAAAGGATCACATTGGGCTTTGTATCAGTATAAAATTCCTGTGGAGAAAATACAAAATAAAATATTCATTAAGCTAGCGTTCCCTGTGAAAAGCTACCAAGTAAGGCCTACAGCGTTAGCTGCATGTCACCCTGAAAGATTTGGAAATATGTAATTGACCTAAAAAGCAAAGCCGGTCTTCTCCTTCAGGTACACAGACGGCCATGCCGCTGAGCAGAGAACTGCACTCTCTCCCACCAGGACCAAGGCAACCAGTTTAAAGCCAGCCAGGATCTTGGTGCATGATGCTTTTTTTAAAACTTTACAGTGAAAACACTGTGAGCAGGGGTCAAAGGTAGGTAAAGACAGAGCTTAGCTTGAATAGCAGGGGGGAAAAAAAAAAATCCATTAGAATCCACATCATCCTGGCCACTGCAATGCCACGTGCAACCACCTTCTGGCACAAATCACGTAACATGACTATGCCAAATCATTACTACCTTTAATACGGCTCGTTGTAATAATCCCCAAGAACCCAAAGCAATTTACTATCCCAGAACAAGTTTACCGGAGCTTTCCAGGAACACAGGCACAGATACATAACTAGTTAACTAACACTGCTTCATTTCTAACATGGGGAAAACAATAAACATCTAAGCCTCGGAAACAGAAGCTGCACTACAGCTGGAGAGAAACGTGGGAAAGTGAGCCTAAGTTGGTAAGCCTGCTGTATTTACTGATTTCTTCCACCTTGGATAGTTTGTAACCCAAACAGGGAACTTACCCCTTTTGAAAGGACAATATTATTTTCTGCCATTTTAAAGGCTAATCCAAAACAAATGTCTTCCCTCTGATAAGCCACAATTGTAAGAGGGCTCATTGATTGTTTCACTTGTTTACAGGCATTTAACAGAAACTCATTATTCCTGGTGTAAGGAGGAAAGACCCACACTTTCACAGTTCTGTTTCTTCTACAGCCCTTGGCAGAAACACTTTTTCAGCGCAAGCAGTGCCCACAAGAAACAAGTATCCCACCTGATAGGACAGGGATACTAGCCTTCCTTACTTTCAAGTAAAATCCCTCAGGTTCCACGCACCACCTCTCAGAGTTTCAGTCTGAAGAGTACCGCGTGTCTGAAAGACCCACTTTTTAAAAGTAAACAGTGTAGCGTGGTCACAGTGAAAGGGACTCCGGGAGAGCTATGAAGATGTTACTTCACATGCTCATGAACAAACTTCTAGAGAAATCCACAGAGAAAAGTCTTGTCCCTGCCCAAGAATGGGATTGCAATTTTTCTTTCTACAGTAGAAAAATTCTAACATAGGACTAATATCCAGGACGTTAGCAATTACAGAACACAGTACTCAGACAGTGATTAGCAGCCAGTGTTCCTCTGAATTGACTAAATCTGACTAGAACTGTGAATACTCAGTATCTTTGAATATTTAGACCCTAAATATTAGGAACACTAGGACAAAATTAGAGAACCACACAAAATTAGTGGATCTGCTAAAATCCTGGTCTCGGTTACATGCAGAACACAGAACAAAAGTTAAATTGCTTTACTGCCCTATGCCCTAGCGCATTTGATTGATGTCTCATGGAAATCGAAAACTGACATGTGATTATTTTCTTATTTTTCCAACCAAAACCTCTATTTGCTAATAGCCACTTATTTTCAAACACAAGCTTCCCATATCACCACTACAAAGTACTTACTCAAGACAAAGAACCATTAGTCTGCATCATGTAGCATTTATAATATGCATTATTTAACGTTAGTATGACTAATACTTAATTGCATGCAATTCAGTTCTATCTAAACTTCGTTTAGCAGGAGAAAGCCACTGGCCAGACGTCACAATTTCACAATACGGAAGAACTACACATAAAGGCTGATTAACTTGTTTAATATTAATCTCATCTGCACTGTAACTAGCAATAAAAATCAACGAGATCTTGTTTGTACATCTCACAACAAGGCAAGATTAAAGCAGAAATGTCAGTTCAACAGACACAGCAACAAGGACAAAAGACAGGGAAGTTCTTAACTAAGCACACAAATTCTTACGGCCTTATCCTGCACAAAGTACAGCTACCCCGGAATTCAGAAGTAGACTTTGATAGTCCTAGATAGTCTCCTCTTCCAACAAAAATAGTACTAATTTGAACAGAAAATGCCAGTAAGTTGTTTAACTTGCATTAGGCATGTCGAAAAAAAAATACTATAAAACCAAAAAGCCCTATGACTCTTCTTATTCACAACCTACGCAAAGCTTAAAACAAATAAAACCTGTCATTTTGCTATCAATATCTATGCATGCTCTAGACGCTTTTCATGACATTATTTTTCACACATCAAATTTCTTCAGAAGCTGTCTTAAACAGCTACAGAGCTGCAGCAAAAAGCCAGTGTTACAGGTCAGTGAGAAATAGGAGGGGGAAAAAAGGGAGGAAAAAAAAAAAGTCAGATCTTCAGAAGTAAAATGATCCCATTAAATGCAAGAAAACCCCCTAAGCCTACAATTAGTAGCAATGAAAAATATCTTCACAGCAAAACTGCCATTTTCAAAAGTCACAAACGGCAACTGACACAATCAAAACCACAAACAGAGCCGGTCCTTTCTACCCACATTCCCTGTCCTGGCATTTCTGCTGCTAGCTGGTACTATTTTGGGAGTTCTGCTGCAAATTTGGAAGATGCGAGAGGTCTCCCATCTGCACCCTACATTTCCAGCTTTCCTGATAGTGAAAGAAAAAAGAAAAGAGGAAAAAAAAAATATCACAGAAAGTCAGTGGTGCGGAATGAGCTTAAAGACAACTCCTGCTACTGACTGACAGAAACCCTGCTCCCATCCCAGCTGAACTGTTTGCTCGGGACTGTGGCTGCACACCTCAGCGCACCAAAGTAAAAGCAGTTTAAGCGGAAACCAGGCACGTGCAGGAGTAATCCCAGCCTCACATACGGGTACCCAAGGACCTGAGACCCAACATCCTCTCACACGTGACGGCAAGGTCAAAAATAATGCTGTCAGACTGCAGGCACACTGCAAGATGGAGCTGTGGTTCAGCATGCCGCTGTACAATCCGCTGCTACTGCTCCTCCTTGCATGGCTGGTTATTAAGATTAGACTAGAATCTAGCATCTTACTAGAGCTCGAGGATCTCAGTTACGAGAAAAGACTGAAAGATTTCTCACTGTTTCTTCGTCTAAATATATGGGAGTGGCCTGATGCAAAACTGATTTTTAAAAGTTTTAAAAACTCATCATAAAGGTGAGATCAATATTTTGACCATATTAATTATTTTCAATTGTTTGGGCAGAGAATATACTCTATAATGGAAAACTGATCTTCAGTAGCTGGCTAACAGCAAAATTCTGCTAGTCACGACAATTTTGTATTCAGTCCATGTATACATTCTTTAGGTAGGGGAGAAATAACCTTGAACTTTTCCTCACCTACATTTTAAGAACCATTCTGCATAACATTTAAAAACCAGCCTGTGGACGAGGACAATCACTGACTCATTTAATAATGTCACCAAAGTTTAAGCATGCTAGAAGTATAACTTTATACCACAAAACTGTGGGGAAAAAAAAAGCTCAAGTGACTAGCGCTCAAAAAAAAAAAAAAAAATAGTTTGATGCTTTCCTTCTCCAGCGTTCATGTTTATTTTGCTTACTAACAAATATTAGATACATTTTTGCACTTAAAATACTTCCATCATACATGCTATTCTTCCCATTTTCATCCATCAAGTTTACTGGCAACACAGACTTGCATCACTCCTCCTTCCCTTTTCCACCTCTGCTCAGAACATGACCCACCTTTCATTTACAAGCGAGCCAAGAATGAAACAAGGGAAACCTGATGCAAGGGTCTACAGCCAGACCAGGAAGCACTTCGTTCTGGAGCTTTACCCTCTCTCTTACTTGGTGAATATGTAACTCCCAACACCTCATATGCTTTGAGGCCAATTTATTTATTAATTTACAACTTCATAAAACTGTCCTAACAAACAAAGTGGGATACAAGAGTCCTAATGCTACTCCTAGTCCTATCCCTAATGAGCATGCAAGTATTCTTACCAAGCTAAAGAAGCTGTATTAGGTTATAAACAAGCTTAGTATTTCTAAGCTCGCGATAAAGTTTTCACTCAATTCTCCCATCACAATGTCACAAAGGTACAGATTTACAACTTTCAGATAAATATAGTTCTATAACGTAACTATGTTAAGCTTCCGTGAAGCGTAGTTACAAAGAAGTTCAGGTTCAAATCTCACAAGGTTTCCCTTCTGCAAGGTACACTGGCAACTGAGAGCTGTCTCTTATCATTCCAAGCTCACTCTCTCTCTTTCTCTGAAGCAATGTGACATTTCTACCTTGTGAACTGTGACACTCTGCACGCCAGTTTCCTTTCAGCACTTCAAATACCAGAGCTCTTCAAATACCTCACTCTTCAGTCAAATGAGAGCTTCTGATCAATTCTTGTTTTGATACTGCACGACAACTCCCTGACCCATCTTTCTGAACACACTCTTTGCAATTCTAAACCCTAAATCCTTCCTTCATCCACAAATTTTAACTTATTATTGTGATTAAAGAAAAAGTCCAAGCGGGGATTTAGCATTTTTCTTTTCAGAAATCTCTTTGTAATAATATAATGATAGAATTAATTTCTGCCTGCATTGGCACATCCTCAGGGCTGAAATTCATAAAGACTGCCAAACCTACAGCTCTACTTTCATTTTATATAGTTTACAGAAAAGGATAAATTGGGAAATTCTTCAAATTAAAATACAAATATTTTATTGCATTCCCATAAACGCCGACAACCTGCAATGAATGTATTTTACAAGTGTGAAAGAGAGAGGTTTTGAAACTTAGTTGAAGTTATACAGACCACAGTTTATTTAAAAACATATAAACAAAAATCAAAGGCACAAAATACAAAAACATTTCAGAGCAGCTTGTCATATTGAGATCGTATTATTGAATCCATAAGTTATCAAAATGTGGTACTACATAAGCCATAGTAGGTTTAAATGTTGCAGTAAGTATAAAAAAAATGTGGAAAATCTACTTGCCATTAAATTAATCAGTAGTTACAAATGTGCTGTAAAAGGAAGTCCGTACATTACGCTTATTTGTTTCAAGCACTTTTCATACTGATTATTCAGTTTCACAGATTCCTGTACAGCATGCTTTAGGTCTTCTACCTCTTCAAAGAAATCCTAGAAAAACCCAAAAACATTCACCTTGAAGTTTCTTTCAAAGACATTCTCAATAAGAGCTAGTCAGCATTTCAGTTGTTCCCGAGTTCAAAGACACTTTCTATATTTTTATTAATATATGGTTGAGTTATACAAACACAGCTACAGCGAGATACAGAAATTAACTATAGCCTTACATAATAATTTAAAATTTTGCCCTGAACACACAATGCAAGCAGAATTCAAGTTACGTTAGAGCCTGAAATACAGACTAATAATAGGAAAGATTAATTAAGAGAAGGAAAAAAAAAATGTGATTTATCAGAAAGCTACAAAGTGACAGTCCAAAATGACAAGGGAATAATGTCAAACTCATCTGTGCAAAGATATAGCTATATGGGCTGAAGTCAGCCAGTAGCAGATAACACACCATTAACTCTGACGATCTGAAAGTTGCAAGATTATAAAAAAGCGACAACAAGCAAGGAGAGAGATGAGAGTAAACTAAGGAGGACGATGCTAGCATTGGAAGAAGACAATACTAAAAAGTTTAAGATGGAAAAAATGGATACCATATTTAGACCTAGAAAGCTATAAAATATTTTTAGACCTTAACTGCTTTGTAAATTGCTAGTATCCGTTTAGAACTTTAAGTACAACTCCATTTTGTTAATGAATGTCCTATTTCAGAATAGGATCTATTATTTATGACTATACTATGTTAAAAAGTTTGATTTTCATATTCAAAAAGATAAGATTTATGATGCATTAAATTTGACAGAGCCTAAAATGGATAACAGTATCCAACAGGTTCAACTGGCTCAGATAAAAGCAATTTACAACAAAGGAGGTAATGAAAAAGAGCAATACGTAAGGCTACACAGAATGTAAAGAGACACTCCAATAAGCAAGCCATAAAAACCAAGTCCTGTTGAACTTAATGTCAGCCTATGTGGTTTCACTTTCTCATATTGATCCTTTCGTAATTATACTATCCCAGAATGCGTAAGTTAGCAAGTAGTTCTAGCTATACCTAATTCAACTCAGAGATAAATTCAGCTTCATAGAAATAAATTTTCTGTTTTAGAAATAAAATTGTCACTGATAAAAAGCCATAACCTCAGACTTATATATGTCTTTTCTGAAAGATGAAACTTTCAACCACAAGTTGTCCCTAACTCCCAAACACGGGGATCTAGAATTCACCCTGGCTCAATGTTCTACAAGCTTCACACCTAATGAACCATCACCATGTTTTACTGTTACCCCTGTAATGAAAGCTAGCATCATGTTAATTTAGCTTGTGGGAAAGGACTGCAAGACAAGAAAACAGATTTTCAAAAAAAAAAAAAATCCAATACAAGACTTGAAGAATAAGCAAAAAACAATTTAAACAAGTTTGTTGCTGAAAATAAAATCTTACGTCAGTACATGAAACTGAGTCCTCTATAGGTAGATAAGATCTCTTCATCTTCTCCCATAATTTCAAGACCAAATTTTCACACTTTCACTTTCTACACCTATCAATCTATCATGAAAACCTCAAAGCCCTCCCCTCCGCCCTCCCCAAGCTTAGAGTTCTGTCAGAGGCATAACTTTGATATGGTTAAGTTTAAGAGAAAATAGGTTTCCTCTCACTGACATCATGAAGCAATAGAAGTGATCATTCAAAAGAATATTTTTATTATCTCTGCAAATGTCTGTTGGAAGGAATTAAGACTGTTACTAGCAGTTACAATTTTAATGTCATAACAACCTGAGGCAAATAATCTCTCATGAAGAAAACCGTTGCCCAAACATAAAGAAAAATAATCCACAGCTGTTTGTTTTAAACAAAAAAATTTAAAATTGCATTATTCCTCTTCCTTAGCCAAGAAGTACTGTAGGACATTAATGTTTCAAGGAGCCATTCATTTCCATTTCTTTCTCAGAATGCTATAAATTGATTTTTTTAAATGTATTTTGCTTGATAACAGCATCTGTTCAGCCTAAGGATAAGTTTCAGTTCAGGCAGAAAAGTTAGTTTTTCAAAAATCACCTATTCTTAAACTTGTCCTAAAATAAATTACCTTGTCTAATCCGGCTAATTCATTTTTTAGTGCTCTCCTTTCTGCAGACAACTTTTCATTTTCTTTCTTCAGCTTTTTAATCTCCTTCAACAATAGCTCTATATTCAAATAAAAAATATAGACTTCAACCATTACAGTCAACCTCCCCCTCATATGAATCATATTACAGCTAAAGAGCTGCCTACGTTTTATGATATTAGAAAATTATGGTTCAGCTTTTTAAAGTACCTTTTTCACAAAGCGATTTATTCTTAAGAATCAGCCCAACACACTCCCAGGTACTATGAAAGATAGCAGGATCTGTCAATTGGATAATCTGAATCTGCCAGATTCTTAGAATGGGGGATTATTTTACTTTAAAACACACATCACATGCCTTGATTACCTTTTTCTGACTTACGAGAGGGTCACGTTAGCCCTTGCTGACAGCACATTCCCTGAAAATTATGCCTATATTATATGATCTCTTCAATCTCTTTTTTGTGCTTTGAAGTGGAACGGGATTGCACCCTAACTTGTGGATTTACTTATGTGAGGAAGAACATGCTCAAACCAGTATTGTCTGGGTTTGCCCCACATTTTAAGGCTAAAAACAGGTCCTTCTGTGTATCACTGTCTGAAAACCAAAGAATGGAGCAGCAAACATCTCCAAGAGAGCTGCACAGATACAGCTTCCTAGAATAAATAATAAATAGTACTAAATACAGCCATGCACTCCCACCCATGATTACACTGACATACCAATTTCAGAAAAAGAGAAAATCAGGAAACATTTATTTTCATCACAACCAAATGCAGGGCTGGATCCATAGATAGGGCATTGATTACGAGATGCCATTTTTACATAACAGGTTTTCAAAAATGAAAAACATTTTAGATACTGCCGGTTGGAGTAGAAGAAATAACCTGGAGTGTGCCTCTGGATCAGAAATGAAATGCGTCCTCTCTGATGGGCATACTGGAAGGAACATCATCAGAATTAACCACACCATTACCTAAATATTTGTTGCAACAGGATTCCTTCTTTTCAGAAATGTCCCTGCGAGATGTTACTTCTCCCTCTGGGGTTCGACTTCTTTTTCCAGAAACAGCACTAGTTTTCCAAGAAACCTTTTTACATTCCAGTTGCTCAATTCTTTTCCTCTGCTCTCGAAGATTATGCTCTAGCTCATGAATTTTAATCTGTCAAGAAACTAAAATTTTTTAAAAAGGCATAGAACAAACACAGTTCAACTGAATACTACTGGAAACATATTCTGAATGCAAACCTAGAGCTTTCAATTGCTGACTTAAAACTACATTCATCCAAAGTGTCTGAAAGGAGAAAAAAATATAGCAAGTGAAGTTTTGCATACATGAAAAGTGTTTTAAAGAAATCTGTTACTGAGCACATGCTCGCGAGGCAGTATAAATGTACATGCACAAAGATACTAAACCTTTCCGCACAATAAAGCGTACTTTTATGGCAGCAATTGGCAACTTCTAAGAAAAAGCACATATAATCAAAATCATAATGAGTATTAATTTACCAACAAATGAAGGACATGTTCCAGACTCCTCGGAGGAAATTAGACTGGTCAGCTGTAATGCTTGATCAATGCCTAAAGAGGCCATACCCACTTGAAGCTTCTTGAACCACTCCTGGCCACGCAACCCTGCCTTTGCTCCAGTTATGATGCTAGTCTCTTTGCACAGCCAGCCAACAGATCTCGCTACCTGACAGAAGACTGTTTGCCCTCGTTTGGTTAGCTTACTGCTGGATTTCTGAAATAAAGCAGCTCATGACACGTACAGAAAAATATCAGGGCTGGTGCAAGAGAGGTTGGGAGATGCACAGAGAGTTGGAAGGAGGAGTAGGTAGGTGAGTAAAGAAAAAAGCAAGGAAAGGGGAGGCAGCTTTCAGTTACAGGCATACCAGTGACAGAGTTCACATTCAAAGGGAACTACAGACTACTTTCCGTTATCTCAATGGCATGGGAAACAAAAACGAGTATAAAAAGAAAAACGTGATCTCATTTTACAAAAGTAACAATTACTTTTCAGCCTCACTAAAAGCTTACGTTTGGCTATTTGATACCATCTCCTACAAATTCTACTTACAGTGAGATTTTTAATTGCTTCACTTTGCTCCTGGTTTGTTTTGATTTCTTTAACGTAACGTTTCTGTAGATCATTATACATCTGAAGTAGTCTAAAACAGAAGAAATGCATAAATTGCAATAAAATATGAAAGCCAACAAAACCTGCATCCTTTATGATAAAAGTATTACAGATGCCCCATAGAGATCACTTGGACTGTAGCTGTGCTGTAGAGACTCGTAACAGAAACATTTAAGATGGGTGTGAATGAAGTGTGACCAGCAACACAGAAAGAGAAAGCACCAGAAAAACCAGCAAAGCAAGAGTTAAAAGAATGGTCTGTATCGATGGCAAAGAATCCCTTTCACTCAGCCAGACTGAGGACCCTGTTGGTTTTGTCCAGCCCACATGGCCACACTCTGATTAAACCTCAGTGCAAATAACTCATTGATGGAAGACCTATACACTAGCAACAGAAGGGTGGCAACGAGTTTGCAGCACGTCATATATATCATTCCTCTCCCCGTGAGTGCAACAGGAATAGCAAAAGACCACTCCTAAAGGACAGAAAAATGTTTGCCCAGAAACTAGTTTCTTGCCACCAATCAGGAACCTATGATGAGGACTCATGAGGCAGCGTCCCCAGCTCCCCGTGCTGCACACAAGCGACCCTGGCCAGATCACTTGGACACACGCATCTCATTGCTCCCGAGTATGTGGGTACGAGGATATGAGTGAATGAAATCTGTGAGAAAATGAGTATGAGGGGGTAAAATCAATGTAAAATAAACAGAATTGGGATTTATCTTTCCCTTTGATATTATCAAGTTCTGCTACACTAATTTCCTACAGTATTTCATAGCATTCACTCTACATACACCAGGCCCATAATGTAACCGATGAGCACGAACGGACATTTTCCTATTTTATTAGGCATTCAAGTAAGAGCCAGCACTCATACTAAGTCATGACTGCACACCACAAGCAGGATGAGCGATACTAGTAGAGAACAGCTTTGTAAAATAACGCATAAATAGATGCTAGGGAAAAAGCTAAGTCAGGTTATCTATGTGCAACCTAATACACAGCAGGTCCAGCACTAGATTCAAAGAATAACTCAGACTTCTTCAACATAAGCATCTAATTAGGTACTCAATTTAAGCCCAGAGCTAGACACCCAGCCTTCCTATTAGTTCACAAAGCGAGTCTGTTGGTCTGTAAAGGTATTTAAAAAAAAAAAGAAAGAAAAAGAAAAAAATGGGCCTTCTACAGCCACCTAAAGGAAACATTAAAAACAGGGTGCTTGAATCAAGAGCAGCAGGGACCGCCTCTGTCTTTCTAAGATCCACAGCCCATTTCTGTAAGTGGACAAAAAGCAGCCTTTGAAAGAATGGAGCAGTCTATCTATTTTAAAACTAAGTCATAGACCAACATTTTATGTAGCATGCCTAGTTGTTAAAATGTTTCAATATACATTTTCTTAAAACAATAATGTATCTTTTATAGCAAAAAAAACAGTTACAAGAGTTTATTTCTAGCATTAATTGGCAAACTACAGTAAGTAGTGGCTCACTTCTAAAATCAATTAGACTGAAAAGTAGAATCACTTGTGCAGCTTATTTTGAAAGCAGTACTAGCCTATAAATTTTATATATATATAAAATTGAGCTATAAAAATGAGCTAATAAAACTCCTACAAAAGAGAAAATGAAATTACATAATTCTAGGTCAAAAATCTACAAAAAAGATCACGTGTGTGCGCACACGCATCATGGAGCTTCCTTAGCTCATTCAGTTTTCCTCAGTGAAAGATTTGTTTCTTTCCATTTTGTTCTTTGTTTAGTGATATTTTCAAGATTAATCTAAGATTTAGTATTTCCTTTTAAAATGTAAATAAAATGATTTCCCATTGTTTCAAAGGCTGAAAGCAGCTTCCATAACAGTAAATAAAAATTCAGCTGACTTATCCATGAACAACATATTCTACCCCACAGAGAAGAATGTTTAATTCTGTGAATAACCAGTTTCCAAGAACTCACCTGACACTGTCACCCTCTAGATTAAGATCCTTGCTGTATCCACCCTTATGCCATAAATGGGTTTCTGTTTGAACCTGAACACTTAATTGAAACAAACACAAGAGCTTAATAAAATTAGATTTTATGGTTTTAATTGGATCAAACAAAGCAACTGAAAAAGGCTAAATTACTTTTCAGCTTGATTTGACAACAGAGGTTTTCGTGCAGGATCGTAAGCGCACCAAATTTAAACTTGAAGAGTTTTTTGCAAACAGGTATTTAAATCCTGGCAGGACACTCTTCAAAACACTATTGCTATAGATTTTCAGGTCCTAAGGTCACAGTTTCTGAATCTTTGAAACAGTATTGATGCAATTTAACCATCTTACTACTGTTTGCAAGCAAAACAGTCTAAAACTCTTTGCAGTTAGACAGAAACGACATGTTGGCTAAGCAGGGGTATTACTTATTGATACTAAAATTGTTTGGTTTACTACAACAATGAATTTTGTCCAAGTTGCCCCAGCCATCCTTTGGTCCTTCACACGCCTCCAGCATTCTCCACCCCCACCATCCTGTTCACAGACAGCCCCTCAAAGTATGCAGAACAGATAAGGCCTGGTTCATCTGAAGAATAACAAGGTACAAGTCCTGAAATAATTGCACTTCTTTTGACACAAAAAGTAATGTTTGACAGTTCTTACTCTCTGCTTGTGACATAGTCATGCATTAACTGCTGCAGGTGCAGTTTTTCTTGGATGTGACCCAGATTCTTTTCTAGCTCCTTATTTTTTATGTGTAGTTTTTTCAACTTCTTGACTAACTGTTCATTTTCATCACTGAGCTGAAAAGGAAGAGAATTAAAAAAGTCAAGCAACATTTTCAGATCAAGTATGAATTGAGCTGGTAACATTTCAGATTACAATTCTCTCCCAAAAGTTTCACTACATATATCTTGAACTATATAAAGGAAAACAGCAGGAAAAATAATTAGCTTCAAACTTTATGAAGAATTGACTAAAACACAGCTGCTTTAACATACATATTAAGGGATTCTAATGCAACTCTGTAATTCATTACTGAATGATTAGGCAAAATGGTTTTGTACTTTTAAAAGAATGACAAAGGGACAAAGCATACAAGTTTTTGGTTATAATTCTAGACTCTAAACATCAGCTCTGCAACTAAGCTCGTATTTATTTTTGTCTTAACCTCACCGAAGCTGAAAGACTACACTACAGCCGCATGAGCAGAATTTCTTGCATGCACGTTTGCTGAACCTCGCCCAGCAGTACATCATCGCGCCAGTCACCCAAACTGCACCAAATACAACTATCACGCCCTAACCCATAGGGCATTAAGTAAAACTGATGCTGTCGACCGATATTCAATCAAGAGAAGGAAGATCAGCAACGATAAGCGGCTGTAAGCGTGAGCTCTGCCCCCGAAGGTGAAGGCAAAGCCGGCCGAGCCGGGAGTCGCCGTGCCCGAGTGTTCCTGGGCACTCTCTCCAGGCCAGGCCGGGCCGGGCCGGGCCGGGCCGGGGCGGAAGGGCCTTCCGCGGGGCTCGCCCCGGAAGGACGGACGGACGGGAGGGAGGGAAGCTTCCCCGCGGGCCGGCACCGCCTCGGGCCCCACTCACTTGGAGGCACTTGTGGACGGAGGGCAGGGCCATGGCGGCGGGAGCCCCGCCTCGGGCAGCAGGCCCCGGGCAGGAGGCCCTCTTTCAAACGCACCCGCCGCCCCGCGGCGACCGCGCCGCGGAAGGCCCCCGCCCTGCTGCCCGGTTCCCTGCCTGCCGCCGCCGCTCGCCTGGCGGCTCTCGGGCAGGCGCCCGTGCCACCAGAGCCCACCCCGATAGGCTGCCAACGCTGGACGTCACACGCGAGCGACGGCGCCCTGTCAAGGGCCCTGGCTACGCGCATCGCCCCGTTGCCAGGGAAACGGCGGCAAGCGGAGCGCCGGCCGCTCCACCCGCCGCCGGGGCCCGCGGGAGGGGAGCGGGGAGGCGGAGGCGGCGGCCCCGCGGCGGGCAGGCCTCCTCCCCTCCCCGCTCGGGAGCGGCACGGCCGGGGTGCGAGCAGGCGGGGCCCAGCGCGGCGGCCTGCGCAGCAAGCGCCCCGCGGCGTGTCACCTCCCTCGAGGCAGAGATCGCCCACCCGGCCTGCAGCGGGCTCCGGATCCAGCTGTGGGTGCTGCGGAACCAGCTTCACTGCGGCCGTGCACCTCGCCCCCCGGAGCCAGCGTAAAAACACCCAGTCTCAGCTTGCCTCTTTTAAATCGTCGTTAGTTTTATTCGCTATTTTCTGCAACTAACATACTGAGTGAGCGGGATTGAGACTACCGCCAGTTACAGATCTGCATGGACGCGTTTGTACATCAACACACACTGCATTACGTAGCTCTACAAAGGGGTATTCCGCATCTCCCACTCCCCTCACAAAGCCCCGGTACAGGCTGCTCAAGTCCCATCCACCAAGGCAGGAGCTAACAGCACGCCTGGTAACGCTGCTACCCAGCGGGGGGGCTGTATCCTTGGCATTTGTGGTGCTTGGTATTACTACTATTTGCAGATTTTTGCCTTTCGTTTTTGTATTTTCCAGGTATTTTTGGCAGACCAGGCTGGAAGGCATACAGGCAAACAAAAGCATTCCACCCTCACAAGGGACTGGACCTCACAGCTAACATACCAACAGAAGGCACTCACCAGCCACAAGAAGAAGATCACCCATCACAGCAAGACTGACCCAAAGCAGTGATTATTGCCTGCTGGTCTCAGTAGCCTTTGTTTTCAGCAGTTCAAAACCTTTCCTGTTTCATTTTCTAGGTCTCAAATTAAGTCTTCTTTTGTTCTCGGCATCCCCTGCCTTTGTATAAAATGTTGCCTCTCTTGTTACTTAGAGCCCATCGCATGTTGCCATCTTTTTTTTTTTTTTGGTGTAAAACGTTGCCAGATGCCACCTGCCCCTCCATCTTGACCCTGCAGCCCACCTGATTGCAGAGCCTGGCAATTTTTGAGAGGAACCATTCATGCCTGGGAAGAGAGGGGGGAGATGACAGCAGCTCCCTACTGCCTACTGTGGGTCTACAACTTAACCAACACATGGTACAAGACACTTGGGTCACATTAGGCTGCAAGCAGGAACTGTAAATGTAATCAGATTAAGGGAGGTGGCTCGCACCTCTAGCTCCAGGGCACAACCCCAGCATCTCTCCTCCTCCGCCATCAACCCGCATCAGCCCGTCACCCATCTGGCCAACTCCTTGCACTTGGCACAGAGGTCACAGTGCAAGGTAACAGCCACTGTGCGGAGCTGAATATACACAAGATCCAAGCTGTGAGGCTGTTAACAATCTGAGAGCGCGTGGGAGGGAACAACGTGCCCATGCTGTTAACTGCTGCCAGAAATCCTCTCTGTGAAGATTTCTGTACTGGTTCCATAATTGCAGAAGCAGCCACACAACACTGCTAATTCTTGGGGCCCATGACAAGTCACCTTGTCCCTAAATAGCCTGGCAACAAAATTGCTACTTTAATCAGCAACTAACACTGAATAAATTAGCAACTGACAGTTCATAGTATGAAAACCAGGAAGTTACTTCTTGATAAAAATACAGCTGGATGTAACTAGCTACAGTAGCAGTAAAAAAAAAATAAATAAAACTGGGAGGTATAATACCAGCCAGCAATGCAAGGTGCTGCAGAAAAAGGGAGATCCCATTTTCAGATGGAGTGGCAATATCCTGAGGGGTAATTACTCAGTTCTATTCTCTTTTATCCAGCACAAACAACATCTCAGGTGAGGTCCTGAGGAGTCTAGAAAACAGGAATAAAAATTACATGAGGAAGAAAATACAGCATATCAGGAAGGGCTGAAATAACAGTGTTTCTTTAGTCCAGAAAGTAGAGACTGCCAAGAACCATTTTAACTGACTTTGGTTATTGTAAAGGACGGTAATAATTGTTTCCCATGTCCTGTAGAGGAGGGTGAGCAGAAGTAAAGTTACTTTCCAACAGAGATTATTTCAATTGGATGACAGGGAAAAATTTCTTGATATCAAAGAAGAAAAATACACATAGTTCTCCCTCACTAGAGGTTTCAACAAACAGATCAGAGAATGATCAGGCATGATTTTGGATAGAGGTATATCTAATATGCACAGCATACTGGCATACAGCAAGTAGACAAAAAGATCATTTTAAAGCCCCTTTTAGGCCAACATTTCAATGATTCTCTGGTATTAATTTAGAAGAGAACATGCTCTGATACAATAGTAATTCTGGTATTTTGCAAAACTTTGTAAAATGACTACTTCAGAAATAATTTTTCAAGTGACAAAGGGAAGCTGTAGTATAAGACAGTGTGGTGAAGAAAGATCAGCGCAGTGGAATCCAGCACACCCTATATACCAGTATCTCACTGGTAGACAGTATGAGTAGGATAACAATTTTTTCCTCAATATTGGGAATGGCAGGAGTAGTCATAATTGCTTAATACCATACAAGGCAAGGCCACTTGAATACCAAGGAATAGTATTTTATAAAGAATGCGCAAGGCTCGCTAGGACTTACATTCCTATGGCACCCAGGTGTTTGGTTTTGGTTTGGTTTTCTTTTAAATACTATGGGTGGAGCAGTAAAACAAGAAGAGGAGGAAGCACAGACGGATTAATTCAGGGCTTGTGCAGAAACTAGAGCAGGCATGGAAAGGGCAGGAAAGGGCAGCACTGGGCAGCACTCAGAGAACAAACTAGACAGGTCAGAAGTGGCAGAGAAAACAAGCCCACGATATGCCTTGGGTTGTTCTCAGATGTGAAATCTGCAGACCCTGTTTCCCTAGCTCTTCTACAAACACAACAACCAGTTCTGGGCACGCTGCCGCTCTCCTGCTTACCCAGGAGTTGACAACGATGCAGCAGCTACACACAGTTTTTAAGACGCAAGTATTTTCAGAACTCAAAAATTGTTACCAGTAGAACATCTTCTCTATTCTGCAGGCTGGAAAACGACACACAGAAATGTTGGAAAATGAGCCAACAGAGCTAAAAGGGAAACAAGAATTCCCGATTTCTGACCTAGAAACTGAGCTGTGCAGCCTCCCTCTGTCCTGCTTTTCCATGGCTGGCACGGGAATTGAAGATAGATGGAGGAAGCAGACAACAGAAAGGTTTCTCAAGTACGGAGCTAGACCTGCAAGGAGTTTGTGGAAGATTCAGATTTTATCAAACAAGTGCTGATCCAAATGACACCAAAAAAAAACCCAATTCTATCTTCAAACTCCTGGAAAAGCTGAAGCTGTTGTAGGTTTTATCATGCATATTACAATCAAACATTTTCAAAAGTGGTCATTGATCTTGAGTGGCTCCACTTCAAAATGAGCATCCGTTCTTCCAAATTAAAGATACTCAACAGATCTGTAAAAATGGCTCAAGGCTGAGTAGCACTGGACATCAGATTTTGAAGCATCCAAAAATCAAAAGATCATGTTGGCCTGCACGTATATACAAACACAGTTTATACAAACAACAAAAGACTTCTGTGTACTGGATTAGGAAACATGTTCACTTTCCAGAGATACTAACAATACATGATTTTTAAAAAACTTCTCTGTGGCAGTAAATGTATGAAATGCCACGAAGATATTTACTTTATACTGTAAACAATTACAGCAGAAACATTTCCATACACTGTTATTCAGCTGGTTTGTTGAACGCATTCATTTTGCCTTGCATTTTTGTTTCTAACTCAGCTTGGTATGAACAGAGACACATTTCATGCTGGCACACACGAATGAAAATGTCATCGATTCCAGCGGTGCTGAGCCTGCTACTTCCTGCCAAACAGCAGGAATGTGACCCATAGCACTTTTTTTCAGCTACATGTGCACCAAAATCATTGATTTAATTTGTCAGAAAACATATGAGCATGGGATTACTTGAGGCAACCCTGCAATAACTCCAAGCAGAGCCTTTTTTACACACAGATTAAAGGGCAGTATGTGTCCTTTCAACCCTCAGAGACCTACTATCCTCATGAATTTTTCCAGGAATTAAAATTCTCCTGTGAAAATCTACATGCCTTTGTAAAAACACATAAAATTTCACCTGCCCCAAATTAATCTCTTTTTTATTCCATCCACCAGCTGTGTCAGCAACAACTCCCAAGTCCCTTTCACGGCAGAAGATGACAAGGCTCAAGCAGTCTTTCTGCCCGTTACGTTCTTTGGCACAATCAGTGCTGCCAATCTCACAGACAAACGCCAATTAAAAAATCATGGAACAATCTCAAACAAAACGGCCAACACGTGTAAAAGGCCCCTTCTCCATCTTGTTTTGAGCTTGGGTCAGGAAGTAATAAACAAGCAACCTTCCCTGAAACAAGGAGAAGCAGTCTGGCTTTCCCGAGCCTTGGCACAACCACGGAGGACAGCTAGATGCCAAAGTTCAGAATTCAGTTCAAAACATGAACATTTCCTGCATATCAAGACAAATAGCACCAAGACCTGATTGGATTTAAGATGACTGTTTGCAGAATTAGAAACAAGAAATCTTTTCTGATAATATAGAAGAGGTAATCAATTCAATCTCCAAGTTGACAAAACCAAACAGAGGTAATATTTATTAAACCAAATTAGGCTACAGGGGTCCCCGTCACAGCACACTGACAGAAGTTCTGTATCACCTTCAGTGACAGAAATATCAGGTTATAATACTAGTTTGTTTTCGGCGGGCAGGGGGGAGGGCATATTATTTTTAGTATTTTCAGTGGATAATGTTCAAAAAACAATACTGGCATGCATGTGGCAGAGACAGTCTGCCGCGTCTCCCTTCAAGGCCAGGGAAAAAGACCTTTACCACATATTAGTCTACACCCACAGACACGGTCTAGGAAAAAGAGTAACAGCTTGGGACTGTATTACCTTGTCCACAGAACTCCCTCCAGAGAAGAAAAACATCTCTGAGATGAAAGACACTTGCACCCCAGGAAAGCTCTCGCAGCCGTACCTCCTCGAAGGGAAAATTTCCTGGGATGACAGAGCTAGTCTGAAACTCCAGAAAACACTGAAGGACGCCATTTTACCAGTAGAGCTGTCTGTCAGACCTTGAAGCCAAAAATCTCCATTTCTATGTTAACCAACCCCCAGGGCAGATCTGAAGGGAGATTCCTGCACTGCATGTTTGAGACTATCTTTTGCTTAGTTTGTGGCAGGAGGGAAAATGCGGAGGGTGTCCAGCCAGCGATCCCTGGGCCTTCCGGACATAGAGAAGAAAGGTGGTCAGAATATGACTCTGCATGACAGAAAGGGAACACAAGAAACATCTAATACACGACTCCGAATGGTGCATTAATCAAGCGTTAAGGAGTCGTTAGCGAGCATTATTAAAAACGGTGCCAGTGTTAGTAATTCCTGTTTGTCTCTGATGGAGCAGAAGTGGGATCAGCGCAGCTCTTCTAGGGAGTCCAGCAAGGAGAGCACCTCCTTATGATTTACCTTCCCTTCTTGTACACCCAAAAGGCAAAACAAAAATCTGGGCCAAACATCCTCTTTTATCAGCTATAAAATCTCTCATTGCAACGTGACCACTGCACTAAAGTACTACAACATTGTAGTAGTTTGCACAAACAAAAAGCTTGTCATCTGGGTTACCTCTTAGAGGCAGACTCAAACTTCATTCTTCATGAGATACTGATAAAAGCTCCAGGGAAAAGGGCTAGAGACAGTAAACAACAATTTTATATGACTAATCCAATATAATCCTATGCTGTGTAAAAAGACCATCTGCACAGATTCCCACTGAACTGCTTTAATAACAGCGCAGCAAGCCTCTGGCTGTCATGCTGCGGAAATGCTCTTTCGCACTCAGGCTAATAATTCCAAAAGATTACTTCCTTTTTCTTTTTTTTCCCCTCCTCTCTGTTTTTATTAAAGCTGTTAGCCACTTGCTCTCCCATTTAATTCCCTATTAAGAGATCATCCATCAAAGCCGTGAAGTGACAACGATCCACACTGGAAGACATCTGCGGATTCCACGCCGATGGCCAGCTAGCTACAGAGAGGTCACCCTCCCTCTGCAAAAACTACAACCGATTTTATTGCATCGCTGCAGCGTGCAATTCCTGTCGAAGAAGAGAACGGCAAGCTGTCGGCTGAGGTGTAATTAAACCAATTTCAGCTGCAGCAGCTTCCTCTCTGAGTGACCCTGCTTTTTGCACCGCAGACCGAGCAGAGCGCGACGGGGATCTCTGGGTGGCACGCAGAGCAGCTGTGCCCGTGAACGCTGCGCAGCGGTTTAGGACAGGAAGCGAAGGAGACTGCCGCCCCCGGCTGAGCTGCACCTCAGTCCATGAGGGCTTCACACCTTGGGAGAGAAGGAAAACCCATGGCTACACTCTATTTTCTGCTCTGAGGTCAGAGGGAACAGGTTTTCCCTCCTGCTGAGCGTTCCTTGTCTCAGGGAAGTCTGACCTCTACACGAATCTGGTCGGGGCTCAGGAAGATTCAGACAGACAAAGCACCCGAGAAACACTAGTATTTCAGGTTCATCCAGGACAAGCCTACTCCAAGTGGACGAGATTAAACACGTGGCATGTGTGTAGGTTACAAAAGGCATGTGAGAGGAACTGGCTAGTGTTTGGGGTTATGAAAGATCAGAGGTTATGAAAGACCTTGGCAGTTATGAAAGATGAGTCAAGAGTCTGATCCAGAAAGGCAGAGAGCAGCCTCGACCTGCTCAGAGGCGAAGAGACGTTCAAAATCACCCAGCAGCTCCCAGGAGGAAGTTCATGCTGCCTGTCAGGTCTAGGCTAAGGAAGGCTTGAAAAAACTTCAGAACAGTAATAAGAAAACGGTCGTCACCGACTAGGAGAACGATGAAGAGAAATATTTCCATCTGTTTATAGGCCTTACAGGCAACTGTATTTTTTTTGCGGACTATTTGAAGGGTCTTAAAATATTAGCTGCAGCCCCTGATTTTCTAATAAGTATTCTTTCCTGGCTTTTTAGTTCTGTTTTAAATCTTCTACCTGCATGAGCCACGTAGCTGGAATGAACCTGTAAAAACCAAGGGTTCATTCAGTTGATATTTTAGCCTCTCAAGTTCAGCCTTTGGTGATCATTTTACTAATATTCTACCACCAGAACGAAGAGAAGGTTGGAGAAATTTTACTGAGCCAGATGGAGTTGCTTATTTTCCAAATGCCACTCAGACATCACTTAGAAAGAGGACATACTCCTGCTTAGAAAAATATTGAGGAGAGCACTTCCCCCCTTCGCAACAGTATTTCTCTGTGATAATTTTCTACAATTACCTTCAGTGAGGATATTTCTGCATCCTGCCTACTACACTATCATTCGCACTGCCCTATTTTTAGAACACGAGTTAAACAGACCTTTCAAATGCCCTGTGGCAGCCTAATCACAACAGATCTCCGGCATTGCAGCAGACCTGAGACACAAGGGAGGAAACCATCTGCTCTACATCAGAACAGCATCTAGCTGGTTTCAGCAAAAAGTATAGACTGTTTTACTGTTGGCCAATTCAGTAACTGAAACTTCATCTTTCAAGGAAAAACACAGAAAACACTCGTATCATGGCCTGAGATGCTTCCTAGAATGCAAAGCCATGGTTAGCTGTAGATTTTCTTATTTACCAAAGTTAGAGCTGTTTTTACTACATCTCACCAGTGTACACAACTCACCAGTAAATATGTTTACCCATCTGCCCCAGCACAGAAACTCTCTAGGGAAGGTCCTGAAGCCACCTCAAGCTATGCTGAGCATGGCATCAATAAAAAGCACAAATTTCTAAAACGTGGAGGAAACTGAGATTAAGGAAGAATCCAGAGCAATTCTGTTGCATACTATTCCAAATTATATTACATGTTTGCAGGGTTATTGTACTTAATGAAACTAATCTTACGTGAGGGCAAAGCAGATAGGAGCTCGGAGGGAAGGAGCGACTTAGAAGCAGAATAATCAGTCAGCAGAAGGATTGACAAAAGTTTGGTGAGGATTTCTTCAAGCAAAATTTCATAATCTCGTACTTTAAACGAACTTTAAAACTTCAGCTATTAGTTAATTCACCTTCTCAGGGTTTGTTACTGTTTTTTCTGATTCAAAATGGAGAGTAGAAAATGTTTTGCTAAGTGGACTGACAGCCTTGCTGTCTTTGTGGTATCCACTGCCACAGTGCAGCTTAGAAATTTAAAGAATGAAGCTCAATTCTTGCACTACAATCCATGAAGTTTTGTCACTCATCTTAGAAGGAAAAGGTCCAAGCCTTTTATTTTAAAAAGTGTCTATTATTTTTGTGAACTACATATGGCAGGAGTGTTATGTCCCTCTCATCCCAAAGTCATCTGTGTCCTACAAGATAAACAACTAAATAAAAGAAAATAGAGCTAGACTTAGGGTCTGTTAGCTTAGATAGAATACCCAAGCCAATTAAATTTAGCCTACTCCACAGAATATTAACAATTCATTCTGCGTCCACATCAGGGATACTATGTGGTGGTGTTATGAAATTTTCTTAATGCAAATACGGCCACCACTAAAGCATCTCTATTCTATCCCTCAAAGGTCACTGAAAATGAAACCTTCGACCACAAAGCAGGTGCTGAAAGACAATAACAAATTTCATAGCTGGACGTATTTAACGCCTTTTTCAAAAAGCTACGCTGACAGACTCAATCCCTGGACTCTCTTTTGTCCAGTTCAACGCCAAGCGTGCATCAGAGCAAGTCATCCGGAAAAGCCTCACTTTGGCAGATGAAGTGTACGTTCCCAACACTCACTCAGTGTTGTAAGTTTTACAGCCTGGTTGCTCTATTGCGTAAGTACATATTCATCGTCGGCCACCCTTTTCCTACAAGGTGGATCTAGAATGAGAATCGCTCAGCTGTCTGCCACGGGCCCCCTGCTCTGCTGGCTTAAATGCACAGTAATTTGGCTTACACGGTTTCTGGAACAGTAGGTTCACAGTCCTCTTCTTCTCACCCTTGACAAATCCAAAACGACATACACAGACAAGTGAAAAGTCTAAAGGGCAATGTATTTGTTTCTGTGCACTTTAATTCCCAAGCACTAACAAGCTGCTGAAATTAAAAATCCGTTGAACGGCCTTTCCGCTCCCGGGGCCACTTCCCCCCTTCATTCCTCAGACGGCCGATGCCACCCCTCGGCTTTCCCCCGCCCAAAGCCCGGCTAGCGCTGACGGCCGGCCTCCCGTTCCCGGGATCGCCCTCGGCCGCGGCCGCGCAGGCAGGCCCCGGGCCTCCCGGCCCCCCCGCGGGGCCGCTCCGGCACGCACCGCTCGGGAGGCCAGGGCAGCGGCCCCCCCGAGGGAACGGCCTGGGGGTCGGTATCGCGGAGGAAACAATAACGCCCCAGCCCCAGGCCGGGGAGCCCGGCCCGGCCCGGCCGGCGGTAACGGCCGCGGCGCCATGTCAGGCGGGGCGGCCGGGCCACGGCCACGGCGATGGCGGCGGCGCGGGGCGGGCCGGGCCGGCGGCCTCCCCGCCACATCCTGCCCTCCGCGGCGCGGCGCGGCCTCGGCGCTCCCCTCCGTGGCACCCCCCGCCTCTCCCGGCCCTCCTCCGCCCCCGGGGCTCACCTAAAGTCGGCGCCCAGCAGCCAGGCGCCGCGCTGCAGCCCGCCTTCCCCATTGATCGCGGGGGCCGCCCGGGCGCCTCCCTCCGCCCCGCTCCCCTCGGCGGGGCGGCGCCGGGGCGCGGAGTGACAGCGGCGGCTGCGGCGCACCGGGCGGGCGGCTGTGTGCGCGCCGGGCAGCCTCCTCCGCGGCCGCTCCTCGGCGGGGAGCCGGGCCCCCCGCGACCCCCGGCCCTGCCCCGGGCAGTGGAGCCGCCGCTATGAAGCCGTGCGAGGAGGAGGAGGAGGAAGGGGGGGCGGCGGCCGGCGGCGGCGGCGGGGACCCGTGGAAGGAGTGCGTGGAGGTGGCGGTGCAGCTGGCGCTCCGCGCCGGGCAGGTGAGAGCCGCTCCGGGACGCTGCCCGGCGGCGGGACGGCGCCGCGGAGGGGCCCGGGAGGGCGGCGGGGGCTGCCCGGCGGCTGGAGCATCCTTCTCCCGGGCGGTCGTACCGGGTGCGCCCCTAAATTTAAAAAAAAAAAAAAAGAAAAAAAAAGAGCCGGGCGTTTTGAGGAAAGGCAGAGCTGGGGAGGAGGAGGAGGAGAAGGAGGAGATGGGCTTGGGCGGCAGGGCTGGGAGCCGGAGCCCTCGGCCGCTGCCCTCGGCAGCGGGGGCTGCTTCCCTCGGCAGCTGCGGCCGACGTAAGGGCGAGGAGGCGCCTCGGGTGAAAGCAGGTTTGTTGTGTGACTGGGAGTATTTGTATTTAATTAAAAAAAAAAAAAAAGGTGGAAAGATTTGTCAGCGTGAAGGTGCTTTAGTAACTTTTTCGAATATACAGCAAGCGTTTATGCTGCTACTGTCATGTTTTGGAGCATGCTGTGAGGCTAAGGTTGATTTCACCTACAGCTGAGGGTTGATGCCGTTGTGCGTTTACCCAGAATAACGTGTATTTACCTGTTACAATACCAGCATTTGTTTTTTAGCAGCTTGTGCAGAGAAAAATAGTCATGTCAGGGAGGTTTTGTCTCCTCATTACGCCAGTGTCCTCAGAGCGACTGACATTCACTTGCTAGAGATAATCAGCAGTGGCTCTGCGAAGATCTACGGTAGCTTATTTAAGATCCATGTTTCGACACAGCAGAAGGTTAGTCATCTCAGGAGACATCCTGGCCCCACCGTGTGCAGCAGCAAAACTTCCACTGACAGAGCCAAGAAGTGGGATCAACAGATTGGTCAGATGAGGAATTGGGTAAAACATAATCCTCAGCAACATGTATTTCTCTTTTGCTTCCATTCTGCTATATTTTGAAGCACACTTTGTACCTGTACACTATGATTTAAGGAGCCCCCTTTTCTATCTTGAATCCAGGACCTGTAACTTTGCCTTAGTATGTGTTATGAAACGTAGTTTCTCCTTAGTAGAAGACAAAGATGAACAGAATGCCAGAGGAGAGAAGACTTGTTTCAATAATGCAAGGAATAAATGGATAATCCAAATCGGGATGACAGGTCATGCTCTCACAGACTCTCCAAATAGGAGTTTCTCCAGCATACTCATTCTGCCAGCCATTTCACAAGAGAGACTCTCAGGACTTGCTCAAGCTTCCACACCTTATTTCTCAAAATATCCATTTGTGAAGACAGCTGTAACCATCTCCAGCCATTTTAATCGTCCAGAAGATCACAGCTGAGCACCTTTTCCTGGAAGAAGTAAGCATTCCAGAAGATTAATCCTTGCATCTTTTTAGTTCGCAGTTTGCCATCGCTACCTTGCAACTGACAGGAAATGGCTGATGCCTTGGCAGGCCAAATTTAAACCAGTCGAGGATGTTGCTTAAGTAGGACTTTGGAACTGGGTAGGGCTTTTATTAACTTTGTAATGTTAGGGAATGTTTTTAGTTACAAAAAACATCAGAGATCCTTGTGGAAGAAAAGGTGCAGATAGGGCTATATCTTTTATTTAAATGTCAATCCACTTCCAGCTATTCCCAAAAGAACCTGGAGATAAGGACACCAAATGCAGTGTAATGTAGGTTTGATGGGACTGGATTTTTGTTGAGAATTGACTGATAAAATTGAGTTTTAATTTGGTCACCAAAAATAGTTCCGCTGGTCAAGTTCATCTTTTTCTTCTGCCTCTCTTCCCATCCCTCAGACCTCTCCACCTTCGTCTCCGTCTCCAGAAATCTGCTTGCACTCTCTGTTTCCCCAGATCTGAGTGCTCTTTCCGTCCCTGCATGAAATTTTGCCACTCCAGCCTTTCTTTTAAGGCCTTCCATTTCCCAGGTCCATGGCAGGTTAGGAAGGCTTGGAATCATTAAAAAGTGTCTACAAGAGTCTTGGTGTAGAGGCCAACCTGAAGAAAAGGCATGCAAGTCAAGATTTTGTATTTCTAGGAGAAGTTAACCAGTAATACAGTTTCCTGGTCTCCCCTTTTGGCTTACATGACTGTTTGATTTATATTGCATCATGTGTCATGAGTATAAGTAAAATATATCTTCTTTCAAAGAGACAGATATCTATGCTCTGGAGTAGTTTCTTCTAAACTTAAAAGGCTGATAAAGAAATGATTGCTTGAATATATGTCAAAAGTGATGTTGATGGAGTAACTTCTGTTCCCAGGTTAAAATCATTGCCTCTCTTGCCAGTCCTGTTACTTAGTTCCATTATTTTTACGAAATATCATAGGCTCTCATTTAATATATATGGCTGTTTCATAATGGAAGGGCCATGGTTTTGTAATCTCGGTAATTGACCTGCATTAAAGTTACGTCTAATTCACTGTATAAGGCCACATATAACTGCACTTTTTCTGTGAGTGAACTCTGCTTGCTATGTTCATGAAAGCATGCCTGTTGGCTTTATATGGCTTTTTGCTAAAGAAAAGCGGGCACGACTAGTCTCTGCATCTTTGATGCTATTGAGAGCACTGAGTAATATTTGTACAGTTCTCTGCAATTGCAGTCGGAGAAACTTCACCAAAATGAGTAGATGTGCATCCAGGTGAAAACAAGTCTAAGAAACTGAGACTAGAAGCTAGCATGTTGAAGTCCACACAAACCACTTTTTTTTCCCTCTTTTTTTTTCCCAGAAAATAATTTTATGAGGCATAAGAGACCTAGCAGAATCCCACTAAAAAAAGGCAAAATTTCCACTAATATTCTAAAAAGCCAAGACTTTTTCCCCCATCTTTGGTCCCAGGAGATATTGTTAGGCTATTTTCTATGGAACATGGACAGATTTTTTAGCAAACCAAATTGGTATTTCCTAAATTATTTGCAGGTAGTTATGCTTTTTATCTAGATGTTTGATTTTACCAGTGAGCAAATATTTCAGGACAACATTGCGAGCAAGTCAATCCATCTTGGAGCTCCCAGAAGCATGTGGTGAGTGTAAGCAGTATGGTGAGATGAAATATCTAACACAAGCACCTCACTGTAGGTGGCTCTCCTGGCAGGTATTGGGGGAGAAGGCATCTTAGCCTTCTGTCCTCTACCTTCTCCTTTGTATGACTTAATGTCACAAAGACATTAGGAAAGGAAGAGTCCAGGACCACGACGGCACTGAGCCATTGCGGCTCCATCTCCCCTGCTCCGTGGCAAATGAAGGGACAACCTGGGTCTTGCTCTGTGATGTGGTCTTCATGCATGTACGGGTGTAAATGCCCCTCACTTTGCATACCCCCCCCAAATGCTCCCAAGCAGGGTATTAAGATAAGATCTAGCCAATTCTTTATTAGAGGAGGGGCAGCATGGGCTAAAAGTGTTAAGTGACTTTACTCTAAATAACCACACTCCCAAAAATCAGCTGCATAGAAATTGCTGTAAAATATCCATAATCTAGGGACAACCTATAATACAGTGGTAAAGCCTAGTAAAATACATTTACAGCCAAAATACAGCATTTTGACTGCCAATTTCATTGTACAATAGTGATAAGGAGCAATCAGCTGTTTTCATTTCATCACCCTGTATTTCCTTTGGTCTTCCACTTGCCTGCTGCCTGTTACCTAGAGAGAGACTTCTATGGAGCTCCATGTCCAACTGGGAAGACCAGGCAATTGCAGTAGGTATCTACAAACCTTATTGCAAGGAGAGGAGCTGAGTGATGCTCTTGAAGTACTTTGAGGCGCCAGGCTCTAACACTCTTTGTAGGCAGATGATTTTTAGGGATTATTCAACAGAAGTTGAATTCTGGACCACTCTGAGCTATTAGATAAATCTGTGAAGAATAAAAGCTGTTTCTTCAGTGATGCAGGGAATGTGATCTTTGTGTGGGACCCTGGCTTGGATTGCATACCCGTACAAGCTGGTGCAAATGCATATGAGTCCCTTTTGTCAGACCCTTCATAAGAGGCCATCCATCCCGCGGCATCACCTGGTACCGCGGGTGAGCTAACACGGATGTGATGCCCATTTGTGGCTGGTGACTTTAGCACAGCATCGTGACTTCTCTCCTGCTTTCCCCCCAAGGCGCCAGTTGCACAAGAGTTGGGGAGAAGCAGTCCGTTGCAGGGCTGAGTAATGTGTGTCACGACCCCTCAGCGTGGGCCTGCATGGCTTGAGGAGGAGATGGGCGAGAAGGCCCTCAGCCGCTGAGTCCTATCAGAGTCACACCCTTGGCTCTTCCCACCTCCAAAGTGACTGGAGCCTCAGGTTGGCACGCCAGAGAAACGGGCAGGGTGGGTTTTTGTTTGGTGGTGGGCACATCAACCAGTCTAACCACCTCCTGCTGACAGAGAGCTACTGGGCAATAGTGGAAGTTACAGAAGTGATGAATTTTTAGAAAAGATTTTGATAAGAGTTTTTCCATGTAATTTCCATGTAAGTACATTGTAAATCTGGTTACCATAAGGCTACTACAGAACCCTCTGGGAAACCAGGGTATCTTTAATAGCTGCCACATTGGTGAAACATATCAAGTAGGATCCTGCAAAAATCCAGTTTTGGACCTGATAAATATTCAGTATATTAGGGAAGGACTTGAATGACAGAATAGGGTATATACCACCCCACATATAAAACCCACAAACAGATCAAAGCGAGAGGAATGGTGAGCACTTTGGAGGACACGAATCAAGTTAAAAATGGTCATGAACAACCGGGAAAAGGATCAGAAATGAAAAATATTCATTTCAGTGATGGGAGGTGCAAAGGATTGTATCCAAAAAGGAGAGATCAAGCGCCGGAGCACACAATGAAGAGCAACCGATTGCAGAGCACATCCACAGGAGAGAGCTTTCACCTCCACTTTTTGCAGCAAGGCTCAGGTGTGAGCTCACTCCCCTGCTGAGCAGTGGCACGTACTGATTTAAATGGCTGCAAAAATCTCCTCTATCCACTGTGTATTAAAACTGAATAGGAGTCAAGAGCATGGCACTGCTAAAAAGAAATTCTAAATCTCCTCTATTGAAAGGAGTGTTTAAGGCAAGAAATGAGAAGTATTATTCCTCATCTGTTTCACTATGTGAAGTTCTGAGCCCCATCCTAAGCATTTACTTATACACAGGCAATATAAAAGTAAAGAAGAACAATTTAAATAAAAGGCATCAGCACAGCAGTTTTTTAGAATACACAACTGAGATGGTTGGAGTGTTTTGGATTTTGCTTTGGACCAAAGAGGTGCCTGAGGGCCTTCCTAGAGCTGCACTTTTATGCTTCTATGGTAAAACCATCAAGAAAACCATGCAGGGCATTGAGGGGAGTAAAAAGATTAAGTATGGTTAATATTTTGATATACAATAATGAACTTCAGCAAGATCTCAAACCAAAAAGTATTAACCTGCCCTCACGAGCTCAGTAAATAGGCATAACTAATGTTTTACAGCTCACGAAACAGAAATGTTAGTCCAGATGCCTTCCGTACTAAGGCAACAGTCAGCAATATCCATTACAGTCAGCAAAGCTTTCAAATGTAGTATTTCATACTACGAAAACCAACAGCTGAGATTGAAATTTGGGAGTTGCTGGTTCCCTTTCCCATGCGTAATACAGCAGAACTGTTTTCTTTGGTCATCAAACACTTCTCTTCAGATGGTTTTAAAATATTTTGATCAATGGAAATTGAGTTAAACAACTGAAATATAGAAGTTTTAGAAGGGACTTGGAATATTGTTCACGTTGGTGCTGGTTTTAGTTAATATAATTCTATACAAATAAGTGGTGCTTAATTTTTGCTTTGTTTTGGTTGTCCTAATTTCAAATAGTTTATCATTTTCACTGGTTAAAAAATAAGTCAGCTCCTTTTGCAAGTTGAGCATTATCATCCTGCCTCCTTATTTTCCTCTGCACTGAAAGAGTGGAGAAAACCAGAAAGAAAATGGGAAAATTGGGAAAAAGCTTTTATTAACTGTTTTCCCATATGCGCGTTTGTACTTGATGTGGTTTAGTTCTGAGTTTATAACAGTAAAACCCTTGAAAAGAAGATAAAGACTTTTCCAGAAGATAATCCAGGGTTAGATCACTGGTTCCATATCTGGGGAAAAGTCTAAATTTTTGTTTTTGTTAAATATATAGCAGTTCTTTGGGAACTAGTGGGTGGTCAGCACTTGAAGTTCCAAAATCCCATATAGACAAGAAAAAATAAACTTTGTGTGTCTTTGTTGGCAGAAAAAGAAACCAATGGGGTTTGCCTTATTGCATGTTTTTTAAAGAGAGCAGTGGGGTATTGGCCCTGTAAATTAAAAATGAAGAAAAAGGGGTTTCCATGAAAAATTCCTGAGCCTCAAGGCTCTTTCTTACCTTATGTGTATTTTTTGTAATTTCCTAAATCATGATGACTGCCATCATCCTTTTATTCCATTAGTTGCATCCCATTCATCGATCCTTTTCTGAACTGTCAAGAGAGGTTCTTGCAGAGTGATTCAAAATGCCGTGTTCCCAAAGACTACTCATTATCTCAGAAGGATTTTTAGTCAGAAGAATTAGAACAGACTCTGGTAGAATTAGGCCTACAGTCGTTTTTCAGGATTAGCTATAATTTTTCAGTAAATACATTATTTTAGTGTGCACAGGATGAATGGCCAACAAATCTGATTTGTGAACTTCTGTTTCAGATTATTAGGAAAGCTCTAACAGAGGAAAAACAAGTGTCCACAAAGACATCTGCAGCAGATCTCGTGACAGAAACTGATCATTTTGTGGAAAATTTAATTATTTCTGTTCTGAAAGAGAAGTTTCCCTCCCACAGGTGAGTGCCTATAGAAAGAAACTGTCAATGACCTTTTTTCCTTTAAGAGCTGTATATCTGACTGGCATTTAAAGGTAATTTTAGAAGTCTATATATCTCTCTTACATATTAACCTATTGCTGTTGGACACTTTCATAGGACTCCTTTTTAAAAACGTACCACTTCCCTATAATTAGTATTTCATATTTTCTAATAGTTATGAATTTTAATATATGTATTTAATCATAGAATCATAGAACTGTAGGGACATCATGTATGAAGGTTTCATATGAATTTCCATGATTTTCAGAATACTGATTTGGTTTGGTTTGATGCAGAGACTCTGCAATCGATTTCCACATTTGACTCCAGTCCACAAGGATAAAATTCATCTCCCTGCAGAGCCCGTGCAGAGCCTGTGTATCCCTTAAATACTATATGACTTCCTTCTAACTGTGTGCATCTCTGACAGAGATGAGCCTTGCACTCTAACGCTGCGCAGAAATCAACAAAGATGAAAATCTGGAGGGGTCAGCTACTAATCTGATTGTCAGCAATGCTGCTGGGGAAAAAAAAACACCATAAGAAGGAGTAGAAAGAACATGATATACTAAATATGGCTTTCTAAATACATGTTGTATGTGATCACATATTGAAGCAGTACTGTACAGCATAATGTGTGGTTCTTGGCCACAATTCTCAAGAGAGTGCCAGGCTTTACAAGCCTATTATTTGTGTAATATTCCTTCTACTATTGCTGGCTCTGCCCTTTCCTCGTCTCCACTCTTACGTTGTTTTTTTTTTTTCCTTGAACAGTCTTGGCAAAGAACATAAAACATACACATTTCACATAAAATGAGAATTATCAGAGCACTTGAGTTACTCAGAATGGGAAGAAAAGTTGTAAGGTCAACATGCACCTAGGAACTGAAAAATCTCTGTTAACTCTGTACAGTTAACTTCTGACTTTATAAGCAAATGAAGGAATTGCCGTTTCTTCAAGACAATTATTTTTTGCTGATATTGGTTGTTGGTTTTGATCGGAGTTTATTCAGTGAATGCATTTAGATTAAACAATAGATTAAAACTAGATTTAACTGGACTAGATTAAAACACTTGCAATGAAGAGTCCACAGTAGCAATCAAGGTTTAAATTAAAGTGCAATGAAAACATTAAAAGATCATTTAAATTGTGTTCAGTCTTTCCCCTAATCTAGCTGTTTAAAGCATCACTGAAAATTTCTGTTATTTCTTTTTCTCTTAAATCATCTTGATTCTTATGTTCTCTGAATCAAAAAATGTAACTTAGGAGTTAAAAAAATTAAAAAGGATCTCATGAGAATCTGTGCAATTTGCACTATGGCAGTGATGAGTCTTGCGATACTGGAAATGTACTCAGAAGTAAAGAGAAATATTAGGAAAACCTGTTAAAAAGGAAATTCTGTCCCATGTTTCTTTCTTCTTCTCTCTGCTTGGATAAGTGATATGTATCATCCTCATTCGTGCTTCACCCAAGTTTTCATCTTTGCCCACTCTTTGGTATTCTGACATGCTCCAAGTGAGTCTTTTCAAAAGGATGTTTTTACTGGTAGATCTTTGAGTTGTGGGTAGGCAGAGCCAAAATATCAGGGGCTACTGGCTGAAAAAGGCTATTGTACCATTTGCCTAGGTTATTGTTACAGAAGTTGTCATCTTTGGTGTTAATTGTGGCCTTAATCCTGTAGACATTAAAATCAACACACAGCCGTTACGGAGGGTGACATCCAACTCTAGCTGCCTGGCTTTCTGCCCTCAGACCCCCAAAAGGGGATAGGTGAGGGATAGCCCTGGTTTGAACCTCCTGCACTCGAGTGGCTGTCACCCCTGCTGCAGTTTATGCTGTGCTACAGTTTCCCTGCTGTTCCAGCAACGAATTTCAGAGTGGCACTGTGGTATGAACAGATGTCCCACAAAGGCTAGGCTAAAATTACTGGACTCATTTTCAGTAGGAGAAAACTTTAATCCAGATTTTAAGGGAAGTCAACAGAGCTGGCAGGCTGGCGTATTAAATTAACTACTGTGATAACATGGCTACCCCTCCCACTTCTCAAGCTGTTCCTAAAAGTTGGTCTCCAGTACTTCAGGCTGAATGTTTTGCTGAGTTTGCATGTTTTTACAGGACAGAGAGCCATAGAGCAACCCATCTGATGTTGGCCTTGTGGGCCTCTCACAGTACCCAGTACTGCATAACAGCAAGGGGCTTATTTTAACCTATTAGCCCAAATTTCATAAAACGTGCACCTAATTGGTCCTACATCCGTTTTGGAAAAATTGTTCTTGGACATCAAGACTTTATCAGTGGCACTGTTGTGCCCCGGCTTCACGTTAGCGTTTCTGTATGTGAGGACTGCAGCGTCGCACCCTGCTGTAAGGAAAAGGCGAGGGGAAGACTTAGGATACTTAAGGGCAAAACACCTTACACGGAAATACTCTTGTCTTTAAAGAGGTTTCCATTTCACCTTTCTTTGACTGGCAAGACAACGGCTACAGTCCAGGCTCTGGCTGGAGGAGCTGGCAGAGGGTTGAAGCAGAGGCATAATTTATGGGGAAGATGGACAATCTGAGGTGGGATGTAAGGTGCTCCATCTGCAAGAAGATGAGCTTCCTCTGCAGCCAGCAGCGCAGCCAAAGCGTATGGTTGGGTTTAGCTGCTAATTACAAGATTTGTAAAAGCAAAAGTCAAATGACACAACACCAACAAGATAAAATAATGGAATATGTAGAGCAAGGAGTCTGCAAAGTGTTATGTTTGACTGAGAATTCGAAACACTTGTTAAAGTCTTTCTCATTTCTCAGTTGCACGCTAACACTTCATCCTTCAGCTGTTATCTTTAATGGAGATGCAAATAGTAACAAACACTTCCTACTTCCCTCTTCATACCAACTGGGGGCCCATAATGCCATCAAAATAGTCCCTTTCTACTGAGAGAAAGGCTAAGTAGCATTTGGAAAATTCAAGTCTCCTCCAGTGCTGTCTGCAGAACATTTTAAGCTCATGGTTGCAAGCGTTAATGTGGCATCACGCAGCGTGTGTTGAGGGCACAAAAGAAAATAGCTGCTACTCTAGTCCTGGGGAAGCAACTGTTTCTGCAAAAGACATTTTCTCTTTATTTTATCTTTTTTTTTTCTCTTTGTGTCTTTGAGAGAGCTTTTTCGTCTTCAGGCATTTGCAGGAACTCTGAATACCACTTCCAGTTGTTGTAATGTGAAACCAAAAGCAAGATTCAGTACTAGAAGTCTGATTCTACACCTTCTGTACATACAGGACTTTATTCAAATCTGTGAGAGTAGCACCTGCACAACACTTACAGAAACAGACCCTGCGCCATTTATGGGAGAGCAGGGATAATTAAGGTCGGCAGGAAATGTGCCAGAACTGGATGTTCATTTCCCAGGGAAAAAGGAGGGGGGGGGGGAACATATCTGCTCAAAGAAATTGGGACAGAACAACAGAACAGAAGATGAGCTCAGATTTCAATGTGTGCCTTGTGCATCCAAACAACAAACAAAAAAATTAATTTGTTGATTTTCTCTGGGTCATGGGAAAAAGAAAGTTCAGCTTTGTAAACCTTTTAATTTCCTGAGTCAGACTACTGTAAAAAATTCAAGTAGGAGTGAGATTGTGGGTTTTCTAAGAGTGCATTATTTCCTGCTGACTGAATTTGACTGCAAAAGAGAAGCAGCTACAGTTTGCAGTTTATATTACTTACTGCAAGAGACAGGCCTAAGCCATAAAATTTCATTCTGCGTAAAAAAAAATTCTTCTAGAGTTCCAGGGATGCCAGTTCAGATCCATTTCTGCATTCATTTTCACGACTTTCTTAATGGTGTATTAGGAAAGTGAAGATAGATGGAGTTCTTTTTTACCATGTAAAATGTTATGCTATAAATTTGAGAACTCTCCTTCAAAGTTTCTATGAAAGTTCCCCATTCCCAAATGAAAAAAGCAATATGTGTGTTTATACATACATACACACTTATACAAAAAATTTATATATGTGTATATATATAAATTAAGTATCTCTTCAAAAACAGAAAGATGGAGTTTGACTTTCCGAGTCACATATCTAAGCCAATTTTCTGGGATACTTCTTTTACTCTGCACCAAATGCAGGTTTATTGCAGAAGAATCCACTGCTGCTGGTTCAAGATGTGTCCTCACCGACAGTCCAACCTGGATTATTGACCCTGTTGATGGAACGTGCAACTTTGTGCACAGGTAAGTGGACAGTGACCTGGGAAATACATAAAAAAGCAGAACGTAGCTTCTCACAAATCCTTCCTTCTGCTTAAAAGTGCTTTACTGTGGTAGATTTGTTCCTTTGACTCATAAGTAGGAGTCATCCCTTTATCTTTTTGTACCTGGCGTAGTGTATCTGAGGGAGTGTGTGTTTGTGCTGGAGAGAGCTCTATACTGTTATCTAAAGGTAAGCAAAAGTTTCTGCTGATTGCTTAATGACCCAAAGCTCTTGACTCACAGCTCGTTTATATATAACCACACATTAACATGCAGAGACTTGAGTTGAACTGGAGGAACAAGGCTGTGCTATGATGACACTTGGCCTAATGCCTTATGTGGTTGTTACACGTTCCTTTTAGTAGTGGTGTTTTCTCCCTTTCAAACACAAATGCTTCATTTTTCCTAGGAAGTACAACCATTGCACATGCGTACAGTAGAACTGAAAACTAAGCGGTACATGGATATTGGTTTTAAATTTCTATAATACCTCTCTGCAAAAAGAAATCTAGGAATCGTTACTGCAAAAATGAAAAGTTTAGTTCATCATTTGAGTGCTAGGAGTTGTAAACTCATGACTATTGATAATACTTCTACTTAAAAGCCTTAAATATGTTCTGCCTTATAATTAGTGACTTAACATAACTGCAGTTATCATACTTAAAAAAAAAAAAGAGTTTCTTTGACTTTTGGTGCAATCACATAGAATTCAAGGGGAGGTGGGGGGGTGTCATGTGCTGGTGTTTCATGCAATTAAGCAAAATTTTCTCTTTCTAGCAACATTTTCTGGACCTTTATTTTACAGCCCTTTTTAAAATGTGTTTTTAAGAAGTTAATCTATTTCATTGTTTAAAATGCAATAATTATACTTTAGTCAAAAGGACCAAATTAAATACATGATCATCACTTTGACAAAAGAGGGTGTAGAGAAACTGGTTTCTCCTTATGTTGATGTCAGCAGCAAGGTATTTCCATGCTACCTAATTGCTGTCTCAGATGCTTGAACTTGAACAAAATGTGCTCTTAGAAGTGATGACTTGTTATGACAACATTAATGATTTTATACTGGATAATTCAATTACACTAAAGCAAAAAGATCACTAAAATATACAACACGTTTAGTATAAAAATCCTGATATCTTAATGTGTTTATTTCTTGCCTTCTCCAGTATTAAATTACAATTTTAAAGGAACTGACAAAGTTAAAGAGGCTGACAAAGGAGAAATAGTACAATGTCAAGAGCATTTTGACACAAGTAAAATCACAGAGCTCCATGTGGGGTTTTGTTGCCTAAGGGAGTTGCATAAGGAGTAAGTTGAGAGATTTTTCATCAATAATACTTCATTTCTTGTTTTTCACAGATTTCCAACAGTGGCAGTAAGCATTGGATTTGCTGTTAACAAAGAGGTATGAAGTATGTTCTTTAAGATGGGTACCTGAGAGTTGGTTAGAAGCCTCAAAGCCATGTGGGAACTTTAAATAAAATAATTTTTTTTAAAAAAATCAGCCACTGCTCAGGTTTTTCCACACTTTTTAAATGCATTTGGTCATACTCTACTACTGAAATCGTAATCCTGCAAAACTTACTTACGCAAGCTGGCAATTACAAGACAATTCTTACAAATTATTATAAATATTATAGGATATATGTGGGGAAAAAAGGGCGTACTGGTGTGAGCGAGGTTTTGTAAGACAAAACCATAATGATTTAAATACAGTGCTGCCTGTTCATAATTTAAATGTATCTCCTAGTGTTCTTATGTTATTATTATTTCTTCTTTCCTGCTAGCAGTATCTGTGAAGGCCAACTGCTGCTATGAGGCAATTCAGAACTGATTTCTATGAAGAGTGCAAAGTTATGGGCCTAGTTCATTTAATCTGACTTTGTGGTTTTCTTAACGTAGTAAAATAACTATATTTACCACACGAGAGCTTGATTACAGGAGAAAAAGAAAGTACCTAGCCTTCATATGTGCCATTTTGAGTTTCCTAGCTGTACTCATTCACGGTAGTGCCTTTTCTCCAGATGTTGCTGGTTTAGAGTTTGATATATACAGAAGAAATAGCTATTCAGATTGCCAAGGAATGTGCCTCTTTCAGCCTAATTCCATGGTCTTAAATATATGTATAGCTGTAAGTGAAGCCAGCAAGAATTCTGTGCAATAACAACGTAGTTTTCAGATGTGCTAATGGCTCTTACTGATTTAAACAGAATAATGTTGTGTACTTCTCTAGTTAGTTTTCAAACATGGAAACTGCAGAGAAACATTTCCATGCTTTTCTGAAGTTTATTCATTCCCAAAGGTCCTTTTGAATACTACATTTTATTACCAGACAGCTTTCTCTAATATTTATGTTTTCTAGAACACCATTATGATTTTGATGCTGCATATTTTGGGTTATGTAAACTAAACAAAGCTGAAACAAAAATAAAGAATGATGTTAAATCTCCCTCAGTAAACAAATGGGAAAAGCAGAAAAAAGTAGTAAGCTGAAAAGGAGCCAAAGTACACACAGGGGAACTGGCCTGAATGTAAGCCTTGAACAGTACTGAAGAAATTCCTGCAGATGTCTTCAGGGAAAGAGTCTATTAATAGAGTATTCCTCAAAAAAAGTGTTGGTTTAGATGGGACCTCAGGGTAGGGAGCGAGGACAGTCTATTCCCTTTGAATTGTCTCTGATGAACACCTTTGATTATTCACATTGAATGGCGGAGGGCAGCAGGAAAAGATTTGGAGTCTAGAAAATCTGAGGTGTTTTCTTGACCTTGTTGCTAACTTCTTCTGTGACCTTGGACAAGTCACTTAATTTTTGTCTATCTGTCCACCCCTAAATAAAATATTGCTAATAGTACTTATCTAGGGGTGATTTTAGGAGGTGATCATGGAAGTTTGTAAAGTGCTTTAAAATCTTTTGGCAAAACCTATTAAAGTAATGGAAATATTAAAGACCTTGGGCTTAAATCAAAGGTCAAATTCTGACCCTCTTCTCATCGGTAAACAGATACTCCCACAAAAATTCCAGTGTTGCTCATTCTCAAGCTTTCATTGAGGGTCACAATATTTGGTACTTCTCTTCAAACTCCTTCTCTCAGAGTCGTGTGACTTCATGAGATTCTCACTTCTATGTGTAAACAAAAGGATTTTGCAGAGAAGCATTTGAACAAGTGACTGGAGTGTACTACTTTGGTTGAAAAGGCAGGCAAATTAAATGCATCATGAAAGATGAAGTGCATGTAGAAGCATCCACTGTCAATAAACAGTGTGCCATGACTTTGAGTTTGGATGCCTGACTATTTATTTGGGGCTGCAAATCCTCAGGGTCTAGCTGAAGTCAGTGGGATTACTTCTAGGTGTAACTGCTCACCAGTGAAAGTAAAGCATTCAGAATCTGGCCTTACAGGACTTGCATACTTTCAATAACAACATACAATTGAATTTGAAATCAGCTTAGCATTTAATCCATTCTAATGTGAACACAAAAAAGCTGCAAGTAAGAGTTTAGAAGATCGTGAACAGATTGCATTAACTTCTCTTTATAAACTGAGTTTCATATGACCTATATCTCAATATCACAGTAATAGTAAAATTATTCCAGTTTATTAGCATCAATATAATCTTTGATTACATGTACCAATTAAAATATTGCTGATCTTTCTGCCATTAGTAGTTGTTTATATTTATGATGAGTAATTTGAGTTGCATTCATTTCTTTCCTTTTCAAAATCTTAAAGCTTGAATTTGGTGTAATTTACCACTGCACTGAAGAACGATTATACACTGGTAGAAGAGGTCAAGGGGCATTTTGTAATGACAAAAGGCTTCAGGTATCAAAAGAGACAGGTTGGTCTAGATTTTGTTAGAACTCTAAAAGGAATATGTTAATTTTGTTTCAGAGTTGTTGCAAATCATCATTAGGATAATGAACATCATTATCCTGATGGAACGTATTTCACCTGCATGATAATTTTGTTGTTATGTGTTTGTTTTTTTCTGAAAAATCACAACTCTCCTCATTTTCTTTTTAAAATATACATCTGAATATGAACTATTTAAATAATCCTTAATTATTTTGCTTCATAACCATTGTTTAAAATAAGGAAGAATGAGTAGATTCACCAGTTTCATTCCAGCTGTACACTGGCATAACTTTTTATGAGCAAGATGCAATGGGAATGGTGAATCAAATTCAGAGTACTATGGCGGCCGTTATGCACTTATTTTCCAATAAACTTGTATGTCATAAAGTGTATTATGTCTGTAGGCATACATGCTAACAGTAAAGTAAACTAAAGGATGCATGCTTCATTAGGGGTTCTTTAACAGCTTGCTTTTGTGTGTGAGGTACGTTTCAACATACAAATAGCCAGCAACACTTAGTCAACGCTTTAATGGACTTCTTTTATTGGTAAACCAAGTCATAGATCTGTCTGTTTACCTAATGATAATAGATAACAATAATCAGACGTGTGTAGAGAAGTTTTCTTTTAATCAATCAAAATGGAGAGGAGAACATAACACTCAGTTGTAGACAGAAGGAGACATGTGCCAAAAACGTACATCATTGTACACAGGAGATGGTAAAAATTTCACCCCAAAAAGAGATTTAATGAGATTGAAACACAATACATTCAAGCAATTTACCAAACAGATTTGTTGTAGTGCCCCAAGCAGACCCTGCATCAAAACTTCCCTGAAATTTGGGAAGCTTGGCTATTCACCTAAATTAATAGTGAGCTGGGGTCTCCCTATTTGGAGAGAGGGAGCAAACTGCGAAGTCAGTGACCCATAAGCTTTTAATCCTTGATTGTACCTCTCATCTTTGTCAGTGCTCGAATAGCTCATATTCCACAAAAGCCCATGCTGGCAGAGACTATTAGGAAAAACTAGGGGTGCTCCCCGTTGGGCTGGCTGAGCCACTCTTGAAATGGCCTCGCTCACTTTTGCCGTCAGAGAGTTCTGGTTTCCAGTTGAGCAAGGAACAATTTTGGCACATGCCACTTTTGTCCTCCTTTCTCTGGACATCCAGTCTATGTGGGCATCTAGAACATAGCAAGGGAAGCAGACTGTCTGCCCTTCCAAATGCTTTGAAATTTTCCTTTTTTTTAAGAGACATCATTTGGTGGTGGGCAATTTCACCAGTGAAGATGGATCTTCTTTAGTCTCACTCCTATTGATGTTTTAAGTGTATAAAATCACAGTTGCTCTTTTCCTGTAAGAACTGTGGCTTCAGTGAAATAAACCAACCCTGGAAGAGAGAGTGTGTTTCCCTGTACCTACACTGGAACTCCAGTAGCCTCCACCAATGCATGATGTGTTGGAGATCTAGGCTGTCATGTTACTTTATGCCTTTTGTTTTCAGGAAATGTGACTGTTGTATAACATTGATCTACGCTATGCATTCACTGTTCAGATTTAATCATTTGAAATCACAGTCCAGGCAAACACGGTTCTTTGTCAATGCCAAATTTTGTAGAGGTCTGGTATGGGAGTCCAAGCAGTCAGGATACACTTACATGAAGGATCCATCTTCCCTTTGATCTTAGTGATACTTTTTTCTCACGCTTAGATTCAGGTCAGGCCTTACATGTGCTAATACTGTAAGTGTATTTTCTTTTTTTTAATCTTCTGTGGTCGACAGAATTGGTCTTTTCCTCATAAATCTATCTGTATCACTGTTAAATCTCTTCTACCAAGCCTCCTTATTTTTCTGGCCTCTATCAGAGTGAGGATTAGTCAGTAAATTTTCTCTTGTACCTTGAATTCCTGAAACCCTATTGCGTCTTGTGATCAGCCAGCTCCTTTTCCTAAGCAGAGACCTCCCTCTTTCTTGCTTTAGTTTCTTCATCCAATTTCTACCTGTAGCCTTGATGAAAATTGAAGAGATCCATTTATGCATTAGAAATATATTTAATAACTCAGAAGAACAGCTGTCTTAGTCATCACCTAGCTATGACTGGTGTGGTGTGAATGCTCAGTGCATTTCAGCAATGAGGCATGCGTTAAATGTTCTGTAATTATAAATTGGGTCTGTTATGCAAAAAAATCTAAGACAGATTGCATTCACCATCCAGAGTTTTCAGTGTTGGCTAAACAACGAATACCCTGCAGCATGCCTGGATTGGTGTTTCTATATTTTTAATGCAGTAATTTAAAAAGCAGTTGTTAAATCTATGTTAAGCTTTGTGATACCCTGTAACTTTTAATCTAATTACATACCTGTTACTCACCAACCATTTACCACATTGCTTGAATCCATAATGTTCCTCTGCAATACTAAATTCATTGGCAGCCTGTTTAATTAAATGATGTCTCACTCCAGCCTAATTTGCTTTTGAAAACCTCCTTGCTACTTCTGCTAAGAATTTTCAACATGCAATTAGCTGTAATAACCAGGTAGACATTCTCTATCTGAATGAATGCCTAGCCTTTAACCCAGGGGAGAAGGTGACACCTGACACTTGGGCACAGCCTAGCTAGTAAGTAATCAACCGCTAAACCTTTGAGTTTTATCATATCTTCAACGCCTCCGAGTTCAGCTGGCACAGCAGAAGCAGGGACACTTGGCATTTGATCAACCATCTCCACCTACATTGGTATACACTTGTTATATACTAGCAATATTCAGATCTCACGTGAGGACTACTTCAACACCTTGCAAGTCACTGTGAGTCTCTCCTTTGACTGTACGTAAGGCTGATATCCTTATCGGCTGTAGGTCAGAATTGCCTTTGCTGAACACAATACAAATGTAACATTCATATATTGTTATTATTAATTAAGGTACTGCTTTAGTTTGTGATAAGAAAGGGTTTTTTTTTCAGTCATAAGGTGTCTTCAGTCTTTGAAATGTCAAAATGAAAGGGAGCTATTACTGGGTGACTGGTGATTTAGGTAGAAACTTTTCTTTCCTCTTACTGTATTCCCAAATGTTTATAATTTGTTAAGAAATTGCATTAAAGTTCCCTATTCAAGAACCATCCTGTTTTCAAATATGATTAGATTAGCATCATTAATAGTTACTAGGTCACTGGATTATTTTTAGTTGACTGCTAATGTTAGTGAATTTGCCAAAAGCTGACCAGTCAATGAAATAAAACAATGTATGGAAAGAGAAGGAATGTAAGAATGCATTCTTGTTTTTAATCTTTCTGTTGGTTTTTTTTTAAAGTGTGTTCAGATCAGGCCATTTGATATGAGAAATCTAGTCTTGCTTGAATTTTTATGCAAAGTTGTCACTTAAGCTATGAAAGAGTTGGGGGTAAAAAAAGGGACATGAAAATTGTTTTTCTGTGAAAAGTCCGTTAGTGTTTAATTTAAAAACAAATTTCCAGAATCTACCTGGAAGGTGCTGAATTAATGCAAACAATTACCTACATTGCAGATATCTCGAAGGCCTTAATTTTAACAGAAATTGGTCCAAAACGTGACCCTGCAACTTTGAAATTGTTCCTCGGTAACATTGAGAGATTGCTCAAGGCCCAAGCACACGGGTAAGATATTTTACAATATAAGTCTCGCATTTGTGACCAAAAGTCATTAAAAAAACCCCAAAACCAAACAAAAAAACCCAAACAAGTATGTTGCACGTTTTGCAATCTCGACACAGAGGTTGAAATCAAAGGCATTTTCTGCTTCACGTTACCATGTCCCCTTCTCGTGGGGTTTAGGGTCCGTGTCATCGGGAGCTCGACCCTGGCTCTGTGCCATTTGGCATCCGGCGCTGCAGATGCCTATTACCAGTTCGGGTTACACTGCTGGGACTTGGCAGCGGCAACTGTCATCATTAGAGAGGCGGGTGGCACTGTGATAGACACTTCAGGTGAGTAAAATATCCTTGTTTCCATTGGCTTTTTGGGGACTGAGTGGCTGTTTTGGGGCAAGTTGTGTTTCCTCAGTACAGTCCTTCTCCTATGGCTCTATCTTATTTCTAGCAATATTCTATAAAAATGTCTGTACTCTCCACTAGACTCTGGCTGGTTATTCGTAACACACGGATGTAATTCCAGCCTGGGGTTTAATCACATCAAAGGTCTTTTGAGTCACACTGTATTTCCATGACTTTGAGTAATTCCTTTAAAGCATCAGATTTATAGTAAAGAACTAGCCCAGGAGATTGGTAGATACACTCAGACCCCAAACAGATTTTGGCAGAGACAGCCTCCCAGGGAAGGAGGACTCTCAGGTCCGTGTCTGAACATATGTGACTAGGAACTACTCAGAGGGAGTAAAGGACAGCACAGTCTCCAGATTATTATTTTATTCATTTAGATGGTACACATCTCGGAGTAATGGTTTACTGGTGACCAGTGTGTGGATACTGTGGAAAGAGATGGTGGATTAAGAAGAAGGGTATGCTGATGGAACTAATTTCTGTTCTATCCCTTTCTGTTGCTAAAAGAAGGGAATATGGCATTTATTGTTGGATACTGAACAAATCTAGACATTTGCTGCTTCTGTTGCATATTTGGCACTGTATCTAGAATTTTCTGAAATCGTTTTTTGCCGGAGATTTCCAGATAGGAGTTGCTGAATTAGGTTGTCCTTCCCACCCCAAAAGGAGCTACATACGAAGTTGTTTCAGTGTTTCGGAACCTATCTAATTACAGCATGGTTTATATTTAAGAATACATTGCCTTTTTACATCACCTAAGACAGTTCTCATTAATCCTCTTGTCCTCAGGGGGACCTCTGGATCTTATGTCCTGCCGAGTGATTGCTGCGGGCACCAGAGAGATGGCTATGTTCATAGCTCAGGAAATACAAACTATTCACTACAGGCGGGATGACGAAAATTAAATACTTATAATATGGAGTCTGCCCTCCTGAACTATGTAACTTTTGCAAGATGGGTGGCTTAAAGGGTACGTGATTTCAGCAGGATGCTTTCTGTGGAGATTTTGTGTGTCAAATATTTTTTATAAATTTATTACAATGTGGGAAGGCATAGGGAGATTTTTAAACTTCTAAGAATCGTGTTTCCTTTTTAATATGTATCTCTTTCAGCAGTATCTTTTTTATAAGATAGCATATTTTACTTGTAGTAAATTAGTCTCGAAATTAAGTTGTAATTTCATATCTGTGGGGCTGATATTTAGTCTTTTGTAACATGCAGCTAAAAATGGAACTTTATTTTTACAGATGCAGATCTCAGGTAAATGAGCTTTAGGACTGTAGTAAGGACGAGTAGTTAAGACGTGTGCCTATAATACCCTTGTTCTATGATACTTAAAAATGCAATAAAAATGACATTATTGTTTCCTAACTACATCATAGCTATATATCCGTATATATGTATAGGTACATATATGTATGTCTGTGTGTATGTGTGTATATATACACACCTATACATGTATATGCATGTATACACACACATACGTGTGTGTGTGTGTATATATATATATGGGTATCTTGGATGTTTACAGCAATTTAGAGAACGCGTAGAAGAAAGCTAATATTGGAAGTTATTTTCAGGTAAAGAGTATAGGTTACTTATGGGATTTCGGTGGGGGCTATCCAAATGGCAAATAACAGGGCTGATCATGGAAAATGTTTAATGATTTTACAAACTGTCCAGGTAGTTCTTGTTTCCCTTCATCCCTCTGCATGGGGATAAATCATACTGCCCTACAGGCCTCTGTGAGATATTCAAACCTGCAAACACTTACTACCATAGAGTGATTACAGTTAAAATCAGGACTATTGAACTCCACTGAATTATTCACAGTATTAACTATGACACACAGTAGGAGGCCAGCGGAATAGAGCACCGCGTCAAGGAGCTGTTGATTTTAGAGAAACTTCGAGCACAACAGCAGAATTTGGCCCCTTACAGGCAAGTTATTAAAAATATGCACGAGATATGCTTGCAAAAAGTTATAAATCACATGTCCTTCTCACACAAAGTTGTAACTGCACTTTTTGATCAGAGGAACCTGTAAAATCAGTTACATACATTTCCTAAATACACAGTTGTTCTCTATCCTTGTATCTACATTGGTTTCAGTTTCACCAAGGTGATCATTTCTATTTAGATTATTTTTTTAAATCATGAGCACAGGAAAAATGCAAGTGTGTCAGAAGAGTAGTCGAGATGAAATCACTTCTATTTTTTTCTTAAAAAATTGCATTAAAAGATATCTCTTTTTTTGCAAGAGTGCAAATTAAATAAAGGAATGAGCCAAAAAAGTAAGTTGGTTTAAAAATTTTAACTTTATATGCTGCATGTGTAGACTTTGTAAACATGTTCAGATATCTGCTTAGAACATACAAACTAAACTGTATTTTTTAAAAATAACCTTACACGTGTTTTTGCAACGAAAAATGTTTTTCACTGAACATAACATAAAATTCTGTATGATTTCTTGACGCTTTTTTTCATGAGAAATACAAAGTATTGACTGTGTGAAGAACGTCTAAATCCAACTAAGTATTTAAGAACTGATGGTTCGTACCAGAAAACCAACACTGTCCGTCACAGTGATCAATGTTTTGTCACTGCTCCCTTTTACCCCCCCCACCTCTTTGTACCCCCCTGTTTGGAAACGGAGATTGTAAGCCCTCTGCGGCAGGGACTGTAGTACTTCAGCTCTGGGTTTGCACAGTGCTAATGGGATGCGATTCTGGTCCACGACTAGGCACTGAGGTGCTATAATAATACAAATAATAAATACTAATAGGCTCGCTTGTCTCTTATTCGCCCTCTCCCCACGTTCTGAGCACAGCGGAGATCCGAGTGACAGATGCGGAGCTTGGTGGCACCGCTCTGATCCCAGGGCGCTTAGCCGCGGCAGCCGTGGGAGCAGCCGAGGCTTTACTCGGACTTCTGCCATGGCCGTAAGCCCCGTAAGGAAGCTTACGCTGGCAGGGGATCAAGTGTGGTGGAAGCTCAGCCCCCCTTCATCCGCTCCCCCTCCTCGCCCCGTCCCCCCCCCATCGCTCTGGGAGAGGAACGTGAGCGAGAAGCTGCTGCGTGGCTCCGGTGAGGTTTCCCAGCAGCTCAGCCTGCTCATACAAAGAAAGTCTCTGACCCAGTTAGGGCTGGTGTGCGCCAGCGTCCCAGAGCTCGGCAAAGTGGGGAAATGGAAATCTATGCATCGACTTCAATGGCACCCACCAGCGATTTGCAAAGCTCGGAGCCAAGCGTGGTGGGAAGGGAGAGGTGCGGAAACCCATTCACAAGTTCTCGTTTGTGCCCAGGATGCAGTTTTGCTTTTTATTTGGGCTGTAGTTCAAGTGTGTTAAACTGGCAGGGTGTGTACGGAGCAGCAATCCTGTCTCCCCCACCTCCTCTGCCGCCTGTGTGCCAGTACAAACATTTCTGAACCCTTCCAGTGGACCAGATGAGTGAAGTGATCTGCCTGTAAAGTACCCCAGTAAACAAAAAAGGGATTATTTTACAGACAGATCGTTTTCGCAAGCCAATTCAGCTCCTGGCCACCACGAGCAGCTGACTTCAGGCACCAGAGGGGGTGGCGAGGGGGCAGGCAGGACGGCTCCGGTCACAGATGGTGCCACACTATGCCAGTTCAAAGTTTTTGTCAAAGTGCAGCCTTAAAACTATTTGACTCCACATATTGACTGAAATAAACTGTACCGGAGTTTGTCCTCCCTTCTTTTTTTCTTGCTAGCCAGATGAAACTTCGCTCAGCACGCGTGTCCAGCAGCTCTCCGTGCGAGTGCGAGCATTCCTCACGCAGTTAGTGCAGCACATTAGCCAGAAACTTAAACCCCCCAAAATGCTTAAACATGTGGACTCTTTTCCCTACCAGCTGTTGCAAAACGCTGTGAATGTTTTCTGCTACATACATTACAGAGTACATAAGTGCATCTGTAATTAGGCATCCAAGACAGATGAAGATTTTCTCCGTGAACACCGGTGCAAAGATTCCTGGGCTCTGAAAAGCGAGTGCTTCCTCTGTGAGCAAACAGGGCTCAGCTTCCCGGAGCTATCCCAAGTTCGTGTCCACGTCCCTCACCGGCTCACTGGTGGAGAACATTGTATACCTGCAGCCTTGCTGGCCTGGTCTCAAATGGTGCTTTCTGGTAGAATAGAGCACAGAAATAGCAGTAAACTCCAGGAAAATGGTCGGTGGCCGATTCCTTTGCAGTATGTCTTGTTGAGCTTGTCAGACTTTACAGAACAAGCATCGGCATGTTTCATCCGTGCTGAAGGACTGATATTTTCCCTTCCATTACACTAGCTAATCTCACAGTATTAAAGAAATTTCATAGAATCATAGAATTGTTAAGGTTGGAAAAGACCCTTAGGATCATCAGGTCCAACCGTTAACCTACCACTGCCAAGTCCACCACTAAACCATGTCCTCAAGTACTGCATCTACCCGTCTTTTAAATCCCTCCAGGGATGGGGACTCAACCACTTCCCTGGGCAGCCTCTTCCAGTGCCTGACTACTCTTTCAGTAAAGAAGTTTTTCCTAATATCTAACCTAAACTTACCCTGGCGCAGCTTGAGGCCGTTTCCTCTTGTTCTATCGCTTGTTACTGGGGTGAAGAAACCGACCCCCACCTCTCTACAACCTCCTTTCAGGTAGTTATAGAGGGCAATAAGGTCTCCCCTCAGCCTCCTCTTCTCCAAACTAAACAACCCCAGCTCCCTCAGCCACTCCTCATAAGACTTGTTCTCTAGACCCTTCACCAACCTCGTTGCCCTTCTCTGGACACGCTCCAGCACCTCGATGTCCTTCTTGAAGTGAGGGGCCCAAAACTGGACACAGTATTCGAGGTGCAGCCTCACCAGTGCCGAATACAGGGGCACTAAATTTGCATGTATTGGAGCACTTACCCAGGGGCTCAGAGGCAGGATTCTCCATATGTCATCTAGAATTTGGTTCCTGTTGGCAATGGCTTCAATTAAAGCAATAAAACTATCGCTTACCAGCAGCCATTCTGCTATCAGTATTAGAGCTGTGCTGTTCCTCAGCAAGGCTGGCTCTGTTCAGTGTATGCACGGGAGATGTGCAAGGGGATCTTTGAATAATGAAATAAGACTTAAGCCACTATATCAAATTAACACAGATCGCACCTTTTTTCCTAGTAACTTCCTAGAGCTACCAAGACTGTTTAAATTATTTTTTTCCTTTATCCCAGAAGGGAAACTGTATACAAAAATGTGCTCTCTTTCAGTACTGTATCGCCAAGACCGAAAATGTAGAGACGTCAGAATTATGGTTCCTACAGCAGTTTCCATTTTACAGTGTGTTACAGTTAAGTCTTTCATAAAACATCTCCCCAACGCCAAGGAATGTGACAAATCATTCAGAAACAGTGGAAAGAGGAATTTCCATTTTCTTTTAATCCATGCCCCAGACATGACAATAGCACTATAGGATACTGCATTTCATATGCATGCTGTGTTCAAGTAGCAAAAGAACTACTTTTATTCAGAAGAGGAATAACTGTTGACACTAACTCTGGATTTCCGTGGGTTTTGCTCCTGAAGTTTTAATTTTAAAATGCATTACAATTGTGGGTTTGTACTTCTGTACTTTACAGCCCATTATATTTATACAGTGAATTTTAGAGTAAAATGGACTGGAGGTTGAAGCATGCCCTTTCTCATCCCAGAATGGGAAGGTGTGTATTTCCCAACACAGAGAAGCAGAATCCTGTATCTCGGCATACTAAATTTAGTTACTATTTTAGTTACAAAAAAATCGTGTGCTGTTTCCCTTGTATACTGCTATGAAATCCGTGCATACAAACAATGTACTGCAGGGCAGCCTGGTAACAAGACAGACAGACAGAGCCACCTCATATACATGGTATGAGAATTAATTAATGTTCAGAAGGCTCTTTAATTGCAGTCGCTTTTATACAATCACTGAAATCTGTTCAATCACACTGATACTTCAGTGCATACCCTAATACACATTTATACATTCGTTCTCTGCAACCTTTTATGCACAATACCACTATGTGCTCCGTTAATATCACACCCTACTACAATATGCTTTCTTCAGTTAGCCACCGACTTTCAGTTTTACTAAAAGCTGTTATTCTTTTACTGAATACTCAGAATTTTTATAATATAGCCATTAAAACTATTGCTTCCCAATTCACTGAAACAAACAGATTCAAAATTGAGGTCTGAGTCTTCTTGCCAACGCTTACTGGGATGAATTGGATAAATCAGGGGAACTGCACCTGTTTGCAGGAGAAAAAACATAGCCAAAACCACGTTTCACAGGGAGAATTTTCTATCTGATCACAGGGAGGGAAAGCCTCCTCTGGCTCAGCAATGCCCGGTTTGCAGCATGGAATCGCTCCAAAAGGAGCGTTTTCCTCCTCCTGGGAGGAAACCCTAGCAGTTACAGTCAAAATCACTGCTAATGGGTATGTGCCAATACTATTTGAAAAAAATATTATTCATATAGTTCCACACAGTCTTACTTTTCAGTATTAATTGAATGGTGGAACAGTAATTTTTTTTATATTTTTATATATATATATATATATAAAACAGATGAAAACTGAGACCAGAATAGGTTTTTTATTTACAACTTACTCATGCAAAGGCTCACAAAAATTATCTTAGAATTTCTGAGTGTTTGTACCTCCAGCCACCTGTCATAATCAAAGTACTAATGAGTGGAAAGAAAAACATTTATTCAGACATGTTTCCTAAGGTAAAAGGGTTCACAGGCACATTCTTCGCACAGAAAGATTATGTCAGGTATTAAAGAGGTCAGTAGGGAAGGGATAAACTTTATCACATTAAGCTGGAAACCTCTTTAAGTGTGAAAGGTCTGTGGCTTTTAACAGTGCTTTTCTTTTAGCCCTAAATATGCAATGGTGGTATTTGAATTTCAGGCTATTTGAGAAAGCAGAACTATATATGAAAGTGCACTGTTGCTGTATCAGTGACGCAGCAGTCCTTTGAAATACTATGACATTAACGGTCACTTACAAGACTGTGAATTGGATATATTCATGGTGGAAATACTGGTTTATTCTATTTTGAAATGAATTCAAGCATTATTAGCCAGGCTGCCAGACAACATGGAACTAAAATCGGAATTCCATCACTTTTGTTTGTCCGTTGCAATAAGCGACACATTGTTCTCCTGAGAAACGCAGATATTCTCTCTTGCCAAGCGTTGTTTAATGTTGGTCTTGTCGAGCAGTACCACCAGATGATGCCAGTAAGCCCGACTTAAGAAAACAGGGGCCAAAGCCTCTACTGGCACAAGGGGACACAACTTTGGTGATGTTGTGAAGCTCAGGGCACAGTGTGACTATCACTGCAACTCAGCAAAGCTATCAAGTGTCTTTGTACTGAAATAACAGCCAACAGTCTTCTGCGCTACAAATACTTACATCCATCAGGTGCCAGGTAGTCAGGATTTCTGGCGACACTGGGTGATTCTAAAGTGTTATTTCAGGTGCACAGCATGCCTCAGGGTCACGCTTAGCATTTCAGACAACAAATATTTTAATGATTCTTTTACTGTAAAATATAATCATTATTATACATACACGTAGCAACTTAGACATTTAATGCTCATTCTCTCCTGCCTTGCACCTGGTGTAATCATTTACTATTTGTAAAAGGGGCGAGACATGCTACATTAACAGAATGTTAGTATTTTGCATTCACTTTTCAAATGTAGAAATAAACAGACAACGTACAAGGGCTCACTAGTTTTTAACACTGCATTTTCAAAGTTCAGGAGCAAATCACATTTTACTGGAGATTTTTTCAGATGCACTGTATCCCTGCACTATTTCATCTAGACATAAAAGAGCAGTGGGAGGAAGAATTAGTCTTACAGATGTAACCTGACTTCAAAAGAGATTAAGGCCAGTTATTTACACCAGCATATCCCCCACTGACTTGCTACTCTGTAGTAAATCTGAACCTAAGTGTACATCTGGAAATAAACTACAAGTCATGAAAGTCATTATAATTCATATAGACCTTCTAATAATTCACATAGACTTTTCTTATCCATAGTTTTGTCTAAGACATCCTTCTTCTGTAATTATTATATTGGAAGCTAAGAATAATTACCTTTAGATGTTTTATGAAGTCAAGGCAAAGATGGATTATATATCTGATAACCTACTTTGGATCAAGAAACCAAAGACCTTACTAATTCCTCTTTTAAGCATGTGCAATTTCAATGAATGCTCTCCACCCACTGGTACCAGTTGAATTTAAGCTCATCTCCATCATACAGAGATTTCATGATGAAAACATATTTTAAAAATGCAGAAATGTCCATGTTGCATTCTTGTGTTTCTATTTTGCAATGTTATTCTTTGTCCTTTGGAAACTAGCATTGGTTTTGTACTGTACCATATACAAGTGTAGTTTTAAAGAGTTTCTCATTATTTTGTGATGAATACTAGAAATCAATGATCACAGAAATCAATAGATCAGTGTGCAAATTAGAAAAACTCTCAAGTATGGTGAAGTTATCATTTTTAGGTACAAATATATATTATCAATATAATAAGAAGAAGAAGAAAGAAAGAAAGAAAGAAAGAAAGTCTGTGTTGTTCTATCTGTGAATAACTTTCACGTTGTACACACCTCTTAGTTTAACCAAGTTCTGCGAGCGCGTGAGCTTTAATCAACTGTTCTCAGTTCTCCAGTTCCTGAAGAAGAGACCAAGAAGTGGTAAATCCACTCAGGAGGCAGTATAGTCAAACTTCACATGCGAAAAGGGTGCTCAGATGAAATAAATACAAAGTGACTCCTAGTAGCCATAGAAGAGTAGAATTTCATTAAAACCTGTAAATTCTGTGTAGTTCCTTTCTTCTCCTCACTGACAGAAGTGCAAAACCCAGATTTTCATGATTGTTATGGCTGCTTTGAGTTCCACTTCCCATTTACTTCTCCTGCACATCAGACAATTTATCCTAATAGCCAGCCTCACAAATTCACTGTCAGGGCCCTAAGTGCACTCACCTGCCCCAGCAGTTTCGCTGGCCATGTCCAAGACAAGCTGATAAGATCTGTTTTGAAGAAAGACCTGGAAAAAGCAGCAGTCAGGCTTCTTCCCATGGGATCTGCTTTAAAGCCAAACCTCTCCCTCTTGAACTGGACACATACAAGTCCATGGGACCTGATGGGGTGCACCTACAAGTGCAGTGGGAACTGGCTAATGTTGTTCTGATGCCATTTTTTATTGTCTTTGAAATGTTGTGGTGATCTGGTGAGGTTCCTGAGCATTGGAAGAAGGCAAATGTCACTCATCATCAAGGAGGGCAAGACGGAGGACCCCAGGAATGACAAGGCAGTCAGCCTCATGTCGATCCCTGGGAAGGTGATGGAGCAAATAATCCTGGAAACCATTTCAAAACACATTAAGGACAAGAAGGTGACTTGGAATAGCGAGCATGGATTTATGAAAGGGAAATTATGCTTAACTGTCCTGATAGTCTCCTATGGCGTGACGACTGGCTCGGTGGATGAGGGGAGAACAGTTGGTGTTTATCTTGACTTCAGTTAGGCTTTCAACACAGTCTCCTGTAACATTCTCATAGACAAACTGATAAGGTACAGACTAGGTAGATAAGTAGAAAAGGAAGTGGGTTGGAAATTGTCTGAACAGCTGGGCGCAGAGGGTTGTGATCAATGGCACAAAGTCCAGCAGAAAGCAGTTACCCTCAGCAAGTTTGCAGATGATATAAAACTGGGAGGAGTGGTTCATACGCCAGATAGTTGTCCTGCCATTCAGAGGGACCTCAACAGGCTGGAGAAATGGGCAGACAGGAACTTTATGAAGTTCAATGAAAGGAAATGCTAAGTCCTGGGGAGGAACAGCCCCATGCACCAGTACTATACACTCCAGGAGCTGGCTGGATGCAAAGCAGCTTTGCAAAAAAGACCCGGGGGTCTTGGTGAACAAGTAGTTGACCATGAGCCAGCAACGTGCCCTTGTCGCAAAGAAGCCTTACAGTGTCCTGGGCTGCATTGGGAGGAATGTTGCCAGCAAGCTGAAGAAGGTGATCCTTCCCTTCTGCTCAGCCCTGGTGAGGCCACATCTGGAGTGCTGGGTCCAGTTCTGGGCTCCCCAGTACAAGGGAGAGAGATAGGCATACTGGAGCAAGTCCAGCAAAGGGCCACTAAGATGATTAAGGGCTTGGAGCATCTGACATAGGAGGAGAGGCTAAGAGAGCTAGGATTGTTTAGCCTTGAGCAGAGAAGGCTCGGGAAGATCTTATCAAAGCACATAAATACCTGGTGGGGGGGAGTAAAGAAGATGGAGTCAGATTCTTCTCAGCAGTGTCCAGTGACAAAACAAGAGGCAATGGGCACAAACTGAACTACAAGATTTTTTTTTAAATGTAAGAAAAAGTTTGTTTGCTTTTTATTTGAAGGGTGACCAAGCACTGGCACAGGTTGCCCTGAGAGGCTATGGAGTCCCCATCCTTGGAGATATTCAAAACCTCACTGGACACAGCCCTGAGCAACCTGCTTTACAACTAGAGCAGGCGGGTTGGACTATTCTGCTTTGAGCAGGTGGGTTGGACTAGGCAATCCCCAGAGATGCTTTCCAACCTCAGCAATTTTGCAATTCTGTGATCCCTCCTCAGTGACTGTTACAGGACCCTTTGACAACATCTTTTCCAAGACACAAAGGAAAAAGAAAATACGCAACATCAGCATACAGATGTTAGCAGTAAACAACTGTACCCTGGGATGCCTGGAGATCTAAACTGATCTTCATTGTTTTAAAGCTTAAAAAGAGCAAACTGAACAACATGTGCTATGTAGCACCAGTCTGTAACTAAAAGACTGGGAAACTCTGCAGTGCAGTGTGACAGTAATGTGACAAGCAGTAGCTCTCTGCCATTGCAAGGCTGTATTGAAAAGCAAGGTACACAGGGAACCTCAGGAATCTGATTTACTTCTTTGCTCGCCTAAAGTTGCCTTAGGTAAACCAATACCTTGAGTGAAGTAGAATACTAAAACCAAACAAAAATCCCCCCGTTCCCAAATAAACTGAAAATAAAGCTCTAATTACAGAGAAATAATTCACTGCCAAGCAGAATGTCACAAAACAGGACTGGTATGACAGAAGATATGTCAGAACTGAATTTCAGAGAAGGATGTAATTTCTTTCTGAATCTCGTTAAAAAGATCAAAACATCTTCATCATAAGTGCTCTAAGTACATTTAGTTCAACCTATATGCTGAACTATGGAAATGGCCAGGAATATTTAGCTGTAGCTAGCATATTGTTCCTTTTTCCCCCTCCTTAAACACTGTGCTCTCTCCACAGCCCAGTCATCCAGTATAAACTAATTTTCTCTCTCAAAACCTAACTCAAATTCACTATTCTCGTATGTTCATGAAAGTTCTTCAATATACATTTGCACAGGATCCTCTCACCTGCTTACGAAAGACAACTGCTTCCCACCATTAAAATAAGAAGATAACTGAAATACTGGGAAAGCACATTCCTCTCATTTATCCAGAATGTGTTATATTGTTTACCTAATTAAATCGTCATTTCCTTTGGACAAGACACATGTGCAGAGCAGCACACAAATTTGGTTCCCAAAGAAAGACTGAAAAATCCCAAACAGAAACAACAGTCACGCACACAGCTCAGGGTGCGGAGGATCCCTGAGTTGGCCTTTACTTTCAAAACCTGCAAAGCTTCCTGGGCTAGATCATGAACATCGTTTTGATAGCTACGCAAACAACTTCAAACAAGGATATATTGTTATATATTCATGAAGCTGTTGCTGCAGCTGGATTAACTTCAGACTCCATCTGATCTGCAGCCCTGCCAGAGAGCCACTGCAGCAACCCTCAGCCTGATGCTATGAAGCACTGAGGAACCAATCCTACTCCCATTGAAAGAAATGGAAAAATGCCCATTTACTGCAGTAAAATAGATAAGATCCTAAGTTTCAGTGCTTCCGCTAACGCTATTGTCACTCCGTGACATCATACCTTCAAAATGTCCTTTATGTAAGTAACAAGGATCTTTAAAATAAAACAAAAAAACAAACCCTCAAACGGAAATAAAATGCTTGATGCATTACCTGAAAACCTGGTTGCACATCTAGCAGAGCTGACATGGCTACTCTTAAAATGACTAGACGTGTCCTCTAGCAGCGTAATGTCAGCATCGCCACGGCTCCCTTCGAGCAAGAGATTTTCATTTACTTGCCTTTCCTCTGACAAATATCTTTCCTACTGACAAATCATAGGCCTTTATTATCTTCCTGTTGGCTTAAAATATAAAATAGATTGTTTGGAACACTTCCAGTTCTGTGTGTACATCAAGAACAGAGCTCGCTCTTAACACAGAGCCACCTGCTGACAGCCAAGTATATTCATTTTAAATCCTTAAAATCAGAACTGGTTGGTGTTCGTATCACATGTTGATAATTATAAAATAATGGATAGAAAATATGTAAGCCAATTTTAACCAACAGAAACCTTTTACTCCTACCCACGTTGAGCTTGGACTGCTGTCTCTGTTTCCTAGAAAACAACAGGTTTTGGCAATTTTTTTCTGGCTCTTTATCTGTATCAAAGGGCTTTGAGGGAGAGAAGTTAAAAAGCAGGTCATTAAAACAAACATAAGAATGCAGCAACCCTGTTGAGTCTTTAAACATTTGTAAATCCGCACAGCTGCTACATGTGATATTTGAGAGAGATGCCTTTTGGCAGTTACCCATTTTTGGATTTTACTTTCAGAGGTGGGCAAATTTCCATTCACCTCGATTCTGTTCAGCAGTGAAATGAGCTGCCAAAGCCAGAGGGCAAACAGCACGGTGTGACACAGCATATCTCTGACCAGTGTCCGGATCAGGAATGTCTGATGGAGCGGCTGGCTCTGAAAGACATGTTCGGTCTGGAAGTTTTAAACCGGCCTGTTTTCAGACTGATTATTCAGTCTGCTCTGCCTCGCACACCTGGGGACATTTCAGATGCCATCACCTGTGCACGCCTGAGAGGCTATGACAAAACACGTGCGTCCAATCCCTTTTTAAAGCAAACAGCCAGTGCACTGGCTGGTGTATTAGGTGGCAAGTACACATGATGGCTTAAGGCCATGCAAAAGCAGAATATTTTCTGCAAATCCTGATGACTGTGTTTGTTTATTTCTGCTTAGAGCTGTATGAAGAAATGAGGGAGGTGCCTACACGAGACCTTTAGGTATCCGTTTGTTTCCTTCTCAGGATTGTACAGAAGCAGTCTAACAAAATCTGATGCGGTTATTGACCTAGCAACATTTGAGCCCTTTCTGCTCTTGTGGTCCTGAAATGTCTCCGGTGTGACCAGTAGACGGCTGCTGCCTGGGGCTGCACCTGGCTGTCCTGCCATCCTGCACCACCTTGCAGCTCAGGGCTTGCGGAGCTGTAACTTGCCCTAACTTGAGTCCTGCCCATACCCAAAAAAACCCTTTCCTCGAGGCTAACTCAGCCAGCCTGGCTTGCCAATAGAGGGCAGTCCTACCTTGGGATGGGTTCCTGTGCCCATGCGCTCAGGCCCAGGCATGCCTGTGCTGCCTGCTGGATGCACCCTGGCCATAGTGGAGTTTCCCCCAGTCCGTCCCAGTCAGCCGGCCAGGGCAAGCGACAGACCCCCTCTGCACCTCTGGCACATCCGATGTGCTGCAATACAGGAGCACAAGAGCAGCGCTTTAAAACCTCGCTCTATGGCTCTCCTTGAGCTCCCTGAGAGGAATTAATTTCTGTGCATGCATCTCTTTGGTTAATGCTTGCATAGCCTCTGTCAAGCAACAAATAGGCACTGCATACCTAATGCTTCTGCGCTTTTAAGAGTATGTGTGTTAGGAGAGAAAGACTAAATACATAATCTAAGACAGGAAGGATTCATTCTAAGGGATCATGGGTCTCCACGTACCCACTGTAAGAAGCAAAATGGACATTTGACACTGATAGGGAGGAGACAGCATCACAGAAAGGAACGTGCTATGCAGAAAAGCCAATTAGATATGAATATAGTTAATATGTGGAAACAGGGAAAGGTGCTTCAGTTAGATCTGTGGAAATAACATGAAAAACGACCAATCTCTACAAGGTTGTCCCAGGGACAGCAACAAGTTTTAGACCAAAATGACAGATTGGCCTAATAAAGTGCATCTCAAAGCGGAAGCAAGTAGGCAGCGTCTGGCAGATCTCAGCAGGGGTGGCTAAAGCCTTCACAAGACACCTGCAGCCAAGAGCCTTTGAGAATCTACTCTGAGAAGATCCAAGCTCCCAGGTCTGCACTTAGCCAAAACACGGCTTGCTCATTGACCGTCTCCAGGGGATGCTGCTCAGAAGGCAGCCAGAGCGCACATTTCAGCTGGATCCCTCATCCCTACACTTTCCCTAAAAGTTGAACTTAACTGGCATAAAACCCATAGAGTTAAAACAGGCTGACCTTTTCCCTCGGATATGCTTATGGCAGTATATTGTGCATATAAAAGTACAGCTTGTTCTCTCCCCCAGTAGTCCCCGAGAGTGACTACATCAGCATTGCTTTCTTCTTTCTCTAAAAACAAACAAAAAAACCCAACCGCAAAACATTCAAAAATGATGAGCAGGCCAAAGTCTAGCTGAGAAAGTTGTTGAGACAGAGGCCTTGGCTGAGTGCCCTCAAAATCAACAGGAGTCTTTCCATTTACTTAACGGGCTTTGACGGAGCCCTAAGTGAAGGGGGTGGGGGTGGGGGGAATCTGTGCTGATTACCCACTAACAAAGAAGTGTTTGAAATAACCTGCTGCCATCTGTCTTTGTTTTGCTAACCCACTCAGCTGGGCCTGAACGGAAAATCCATCAGATGAATAGAGAATTAATTATCGCAAGAATGATCCGTTTGCATTTCTCACCTTCTGCAAGAACTACCCCCATCGACCATGTGGGAGATTTCCTTGCATAATTACAACAAACCACCACGAAATTAAGAGGCTACAGCTGCTACATATGTATGTATATATGTCACGCAAGTTATAAAAATAAGTAGATTTCTTCAGTGTCAAAGAGCTGCTATGAGGTTTCTGTTGTATTCAGAGAGGCCAATAACATTATCTGGGTTTGGGGGTAGAAAGGAGTTTAAGTCTCTTTTAATAAAAGATTGGTAACGTTTCATGTGGTTGCTCAACTCTCTCCAACTATATGGACACGGAGCTGATTACAGGAATCTAATGCCATCACATGCAGCGTTATATGTGTATATGTCTACCTGGGAGAGAAAAAGGAATGACACCACGGAGACGAGAAAAGCTATGGAGGGCCAGATTATTGGATCCATTCTAACAGGAGGACAAATCCTCTTTTTAAAGTAACCACCTATAAGCAAGAGCACAGAAGCTTAGCAACAATCTGATAAATCGGTATTCGGTCAGTGTTGCAGAGGGAAGGGGGGACACAGCTGACCACTTGTTTAGGGGACGTGAAGTCCATTTCTATGGGATGGAGCGGCATGCACAACACAGTCTGTGAGTCCAGTGACTCCGAGCCAGTGGGACGCATATCTACGCAAAAGCACTTCAGCCATTTGCTCTCACTGCAAATACGTAATTGCTTATCAGGCTCCTAACCTAGCGAAATAACTGGAAATATAACTTCTCTAGCAACTCTCCACCAGGCAATGATACCACACAGAAAAGTTACAGCTCTTCTTTCCATTTCCTCCAGAGATAGTTACTTCAACCGCATATTTATGTTATTCCCTCTACCAGCTGATCAAGAGTGGGTTTTTTTCCATCAGAGAGCACTATATCCTTTGCCTAGGGTGAAATACTGTCCTTTTAAGTGAATGTGTTTTCCTGAGACCATCACAATTCATGATCAACCTAAGATGATCTGTAATACATAGGTCTTCAGGTTCCAGGGAATTACTTTGGGTTTAGTCGCACAAAAAAATGGGCACAGGTACAATTGAGGCCCACAGAATGTTTTGGGGTACCTTCCTGAAGCATCCAGAAGATTTTACTGACTCCAACTCCAAAGAAATCACTTCCTAGTTTCAGGTTTGCAGAAGACCCAAGCAGTAGTTATAATTTTCTCAGCATACTACATTTTACAGACAAAATGAAGTTTTGTTATAACTTTACGGGAGTTCAGTGGCATTTCAGAAGAGATGAATTTGTATGACATGCATGTCCAAAGGTGACAAAATGATGATAAAGTGTTAAACCTTGGTGACTCACGTGGAAGAAGCTTGTGATCTCTGCTGCGTGAACATAGCTGTAACTGCGTTTTTTGAACCTCATGGAAGCCAGCAGAATGACTGACACCCAGACTCACGCCTGCTCTTTGGCTGCAAAGTTACTCTGCAATAAGGCGTCACGGGAACAGAGTCATTCTCAGTCACTTGTCATGGGAACATGGGTGAATATGACAGTGGATATTCCAGCTCTGGGTGTGTTTAAGAGCTCTCTTATCAGTTCTGGAGTGGTAGTAATATGCCCCTAGTATCTGTCAGAAAGAGAATGGCTCAAATGTGACCGTGAGATAAGGCTGGCAGCCCCGTATCCTCCTCACCACGTTCCACTTGCTTCATTTCAGCAGCTAAGCAAGACTGGGCCAGGTGCTACTTGAATGGTAGACCACCAGGAAAACATGCCCAGTTGGAGCAAACTGATAAGCAGCATGATTTCTCAAGAATCATCCAGACTTACTATCAATGCTCACCTGCTCTAGCCTCACCATAAGTAAAAGGGTATAGTAACTTTGTGCTCTGAAGTGTCTTGAGGTGGCAGAGGACAAGGACTTTGGAGCCGAGGTGACTGGGCACAGCAAGCTACAGCTGAGCGGTGGTAGAAAGCGAGGGGTGAATAGTGAGGCTCAGTCGTTAAGATTTGGGAACTACTGCCCTTACGGCATAAACCCATTCCCCTCCTTCTGCAGTCTGACCCACCTAAAGGCAGGCCTGAGGGAAACCAGTGGGTGTTGGGGTGCACCACAGACCAACCCAATGGCTAACAACTACTACTATTCCTAAGGGATTACAAAAGACAGCTACACACGTATGAAAATAGTCACAGTGTAAAAAAAAGACCTGGTAAGAGTCTGAAGGCTGACTGTGGATATTTTGCAGGGATGGGTACAGAGGCAGGCTGGCTCTGGTCAGAAGGCATTTAGCTCCTAAGTCAGGCTTGGACTCCAAACTAGGTCTGAGAGTCACTTGACTTTGAGAGCTCCTGCGGCTTACCAAGAGCCTTTTTATCCAGAGAGAGAAAGTACCTGAGCAGAATCTAAAAGCAGTAAGTCATAGCAATATTTTTCTCAGTCTGTTTCAATCTGTGGTACCTAAAAATTTCCTAGCGGAGCTGCTTTGGAAATTTCACATGCTCATAGATTACTGTGCAGCATCAATGAATCTAGTGCCTGTTTGTGCATCCCTTAAAAATGACTGATCAAGCTCAGAGGTCAACACATCACAGGCTGAAATGCATTGATTCAAATGCAGTGGGACCCTCAGGAAGGTCACCCATTAAGCTGTTTGACTATTACTGCCTTAGTCTTTATGTTTTGGACAAAACCGAAATACAATAATTGTTATTTTTAATTAAACTTTGAAAGCATGCCATATAAGACATAAACTAGAGATACCCCTTGTCCAAGAAGATTTTAAAAATCTACTTTTTTAATTAATTAGTGCAGCTACCAAAGAAGCGTGAGCTCACAGGTCAGTACTACTGGGGGTCAGTAGTTCTGGAGTGTTGCCTGGAGTCTGAAGCTCTTCGAGATCTGCTATAAAATCATAACATTGCTGTGCAGCTATGGGACAATTCCACACTTGATAGCCTCTCATTTTGTGGTGAAAAGCCCCATAAAATAAAATGTAAATGCTTATACAATAAAAAGTCATATTTCTTTCTTAATAATATTTTCTTTTCTTCCTGTAGGGAGTATCACTAACCAATAATAAACTGTAAAGATGTTAGAAACAAACAAAAAAAATTAACAGTGATTTAGTTTTATTTGGAGCTTACACATTTTTGAAGGTGCAACTTTTGAAATGTAAAATAGAAGATTTCCGATTACCCTTGGCATGATCAGAATAAACAAATACTAATTTTCCAGAACATTATCTTCAATAATGAATCTCATGGGCAACATTGCTGCTTTTCATTACTGAGGCCACAATTAACTGTCAATAAGTCAGCTTTCAGCTAAATGCTGCCCACAAATATCTGCAATTCATTCACAGGTACAGTATTGCAAAGGGGGTAAATGAGGTCAAAGCCTGACCTTCTGATTTTAATATCCTGTCTAACTATAAAACACCTAAATTTAAATTTGTGTTCAAAGAATTTCATGCCACTGAAATACTGTTGGCAGGGTATTTCTTCCCATGTATACAGCACGTGCCCATCCATCAACACTGTCCTGATCCTATTGTTAAAATCCTTGAAAACCAAAAAGAACAAAATAAAACAAAATACCCACCCATGAAATCTCATAATAAAGAACATTTTTCTGGGCCAGATGGTTCACTGCAGCAAAAGGTTAGTCTTTTGTTCAAACAGGGCTTTTAACATCAGAATCTTTGCCGGTCACAGAACCATTTCCAGCCAATTACAGACGATTTTAATTAGTACCAAAAAAATATTTCCAGCTTCTTCTGCGTAGCCTTGCAGAGCAGCGAGATCACCTTTAGGAGGAGCCTCATCCCCTCCTGTACAGCTAATAAAAACACTCAGTGGCTCCTGCAAAGCTGTTAGGCATTATAAAATATGGTTTCATTAACAAAGATTCTGAAAAAGACGGAAAATGATAAAAAGCAACCTCATGAGATCTTTTACTCCACAGTCTTATCTCAAAATAATCAGCTGTATCCAAGCCTTCTGTGACGGATGCTTGTCTAATTTGCTCTTAAAAACTTTCAGTGATGGTGCAGTAGTGCTTAACACAAACATTAAGAATGAACAAACAAATCTTTAGCATGAAGAGCTGACAGAAATAAAGCAGAACCAGAGGCAGCGGAGATAGAAATCTGCTGAATAGTAAAAGCAATGTAGAAACAAATATTGTTATTTTGAGGACACAGTGAAGAATAGAAAGTTGGGTCTCTATGGAAGGGATAAGAAATAATTAAATTTACTTAGGGGTGATCACAAAAGTGGTTCTAATAGAAATCAGGATCAGACTTAGCCGAAAACAGGAAAGGGCAGAAAGGCTGAACAGAAGGTCAGCTTTTGCACATCTAAGCCAACCCTTGTAATCTGTTACCTTTGCTGCTAATGCTGCTGTAAGCACATCTCTTTCATTTCTTGCACTCCCCTCTTAGGTAAGGGAGGCAGGGTACAGAAACACTTTATTCTGCATTAATCTCGCTCATGTAATTTGTCAGAGCTTTGAGAAATAGAAGGAATGTCCAAATTGGTCCTTGGTGTCCTGATTTGTCCTTTGTGTCATTTGAACACCAGCCCAAGCATTGTCTGTGCCTCATTGACTTCACATCTTCAGTAGGCAACTGATCCCAGCACCTAACAGTCACCTTAGAGTTGAAATGTTTCTTAATGGACAACTTAATTCTCCTTTCCTACAGGTTAAGCCCCTGTAGGCATAAAGAAAATTTTATTCCATTCCTCTTCACAGAGTTCTCTAAAATCATTGAAGCCCATGATTCACATCTCCACCCAATCTTCCTATTTCCCAAACTACACAGCCCATACACCATGTTGTCCGGATCTCTGATCATTCCCGCTTTCCTCTGGGTTTGTTCCAATTTGTCAACTTTTTTCTTGAAGGATGGTAAGGAAAACCTGGCCTGATACTGCACGCTCACCACCGCGAAGTTGCATGCAAAACTACTTCAAGTGCCTTCTCCTCCCTGTTAAACATGCCATGTGCAGAGTTTTTTTCATAGCAATATGACCCCTGTCAGGAGCGACTTAAGCAAACTTGTTTAACTTGAACTGCAGTGAAGAAGTTACACGTATGGAGTCAGTCACTGCACCTCGGCAAAGGGGCAGTAAGACAGTAATTTAATAAGAGAGATTAACACAGTTGCTTATTTAACTCCACCTCTAGTGCTCACTCCCTTCAACATCAGCCACGTACTTCGTCCCCTGCATGATTAATGTTTTCAGTGATGACTGAAGCAAAACGTTGCTAAATATTCTGGCCTCCTCACCTCAACCTACAGTTCATTTTCCCTCCCTGTAAAAGAGTGGGATGATTCTGCCTCTTACAGCTGGTATCCTTATACTGAATGTTATCTTGTCACATCCATTTTCAATGAGATCTCATTTTTTGCCTCAGCCTGCCAGATTTGGCTCCTGCTACTGTTTTATACTCAGTAGGTTCTGCACACATCTCATCTGTACACTGTCTTGCTGGTGTTCAAAGACACTTCTTTGCTGAGATGCCCAGCTCCTAGGTCAGTGATTTTACCCATCTGATGGCTTTACTGCTGCTTGCTCAGAAAAAAAGGGAGTATTACTGCAGCTTGTGAAACTACAGGTCATACCCTCCTCTCCTTACAGATCACGAGACTTCAAAAGAACATGTTTTTCCTGTTACTCTTAAGCCCACAGCTGCGTTTGTATTAGTTACGACAACTGCCGTGCAGGTTGAAGCAGTAATGCCGCTGGAGGAGCATGTCCTTGCAAAACATGCTCTCCCGGCCTTAGAGCTGTGGCAGGCCTTGCACCGGGTATGTCACCTTGGGGGGCTGCAGAGACCTCTGGGAAGAGGCACGTCACCAGGGAACAGCTAAGCTTCTGCAAGACCAAAATTTCCACCTCCTCCAGACGTTTGTGCCCCAGCCTGTTTGGAAAAATCCTTAAAGTTACCGCAATTTCCATATGGTTTCTAAGGGCACTCTCCCGTCTCTTCCACAGGCAGAGGTAGGAAGAGACAGACCATCTGACAAAACATCTTCTCCTTCTCCCCTATTTTCTCCCTCCACAGCAGGAAAAGCTGCAGTATGTACACAAGTTTTTTGACAGTAGAGAAACACTTGGTAAGAATTCCTTGCTAACGTGCCGCTTTGCATAAATAACTTCAGCTGTGGCCCACAATCAATGACAAGATACAAATCCAGGGAAAATAGGCTGTTTGGAGTCCAGTGCTCAGAGAACTATTTACTGCTCCCCACTTCCCACTCTCTCCATTACGTATTGTCAGGGACCAACCGCAGAACTGTAACAAAACTAAATGTCATAGAAAACAAGTGTTAACATATGAGAAGGGTCCACACACACCTGCAAGCCCTAAGTAGCCTGAGGAGGAAGAGATAAAAGTCTGGGCTCCGTTACCCAGTGGGAAGTTTGTTGGTCTAAGCTTTGCTCTGAGGAAAGGAGCTATTTACTCCACTAGGCTGGGAAGGAGATGCCATCCAAGAAAAGAGTTTGCCCTGGACTAAAAGGTGGGTTGTTTGGCTTTTGATAGCTGATAAGGGCCCCAAAGCTGAGGGCTGAAGACATCTGGCAGGTGTCAGCCTGCCTGCTAAGGAAGCCTGGAGAGTAAAGAAATACCATGAGTGGCTTTTCCTACCCTAAACAGGCTGGCATAGGAAAAACAAGCCAGGCAAGCAGGTAACTCCCTGTTCCTGACCCTGGGAGTATGAGTGCTGGTGGCAGGGGCCTCCAGACCAGCAGGGACAGGGGCTCCTGGTGCAGCTGCTGGCCCTGGGCCAGGCGCTGCCCGAGAGCCAGGCTCCGAGGCTCCCGGCTCCCTTCTCCCTGTGCAATAGCGACTGCACAGCTCTGAGAAACAGAACCTGCTTTCAGGGCCAAAAAAAATACTGTATTTGTGCCCACACGCATACATAAAAAGGAAAAACTGCCTTTGTACCTGTTCAGTAAATGGAAGTTGCAGCTCCCCTGCCTGTAGGAATAACACTAAATACCTCCACTGAAGCTACTGTATATATTAATCCAAGCTGTAAGCTTATTCACAGGCTCTAAAATCAGAAGCTGAGACCCTTAATCTGTTGATTTGCCTTAATGCTGGGAGGCTTCAAATGAGATTGGCTTCCACCGTTGCTATATTAGCTGTAACTAGCCAATACGTAGTATGCAACTCGGATACACACCGAACAAAATCCTTCTTGCTCTTTTCCCAGGCAGATCATCAGGCAAAACGCACCTGAAGAAATATTCCTTCTGAAGTGCGGTCCCTCGCACCTGCGGTTACCTCCCCGCCGCGAAGGCCGGCTGTGCTTTAACCCCAGCCGAGGCCCGCCGCCGCAAGCTGCTTGGGGCGGGCGGACCCCCCCCCCCCCCCCCCCCCCCCCCCCCCCCCCTCCCACCGCCACCCGGGCACGGCTCCCGGGGCCGCGGCCGGGGAAGGAGGAGCGGGGCCGGGAGCAGGGGCCGCCCCGCCGCTGGGAGGAGGAGGAGCGGGACCGGGACCGCCCGCAGCGCTTTAAGCGTCGCGGCCGGCGCTGCCCCGCGGCCGGCTCGGCCATGGAGGCGGCGAGGGAGTACGTGGGCTCGCTGCTGCGGTGAGTGCGGGGACATCCCCCCCCAGCCCTTCCCTCCCTGCTTCCCTCGCTGATCCGGAGGCTGGCGGCGGGTCCGGCAGCCGGGGGTGCTCGGGAAGAGCCGGGTCTGAGCAGCCCTGTCGGTCGGCTCCAGCTCCTCGGGAGCAAAGGGGCGCTTTCCGAGCGGGCTGCGAGGGCGGCTCGCAGCGGGCGGGGGTAGTGGGTTACATCCGATGGGCCCCAGGTGGGAGAAGCAAGCCGGCGTGCTCTGGCAGCCTTTCAGGCCTCAGCTGAAGCCTGTCCGAGGGAAGTGCGAGTCGGAGCTTTGCCATTTTAGCTCCTTGCTGGGGTGCGGTGGCTGGGACGCCTTCCCCTCTCGGCAGTCGCGAAGCGGCCACCTGGGGCGCGGGTTGCCTGCGGGCCAGGCCTGGGGCCTCGGTGTAGCCAGGAGCCGCTTGTGCGCGGTGGCAGCGTGACTCACGGCCTCGGTGTGCGTTTCAGGTGTGCTAACCACATCCATAACTGCGTGCCGCCCAAAAACACACCCACTTCTAGCTGCGGTTCTCATACCTCTACTGGTCACGTCTCAGCAGGGGAACCAAGTCCACAATCTGGTCGAACCCTAAGTCTCCTGTTAATTTCCAACTCTTTCTGCTATGCTGTTGCTACCGTTGTCATTTGCCCATGAACCCTAACCTACAAATCAAACCGTGCCATATCCTGAAGCCACTTGGGTTGTGCAACGTTGATTTTTCTGAGTGAGGCTGAAGACCATTGCACCACATTCTTAAACAAACATAAGAGGCATATTGCAAACAAAGAGTGAAATATGTGTACAGGGCTCAAGGCAGGCTTTTAATCCCTGGGTTCTCCTCAAAAAAAAAAAATAAATTCATTTGTCCCACCAGCCTTGCCAGTACACTGAATGCTTGGGTCAGTATCTGCGAGTCCCTCTTAGCAGGTTGTAGTTATACAAAACAAACTGGACAAGATGCTAGAGTTCGAAGGTATTTGCTCTTTCAGTTATAAATATGTTTTTGTGTTTTCCACTGACATAGGATCCCTCTCTCCTTTAGGGAAGAGCTAGGACTTGATCCTTTTGACTTTAAAGAATAATAAAACAATAGTGGAGTTGTCTGTATCTAACATGTCACTCAACTTTCTCATAAAGCTGACTGCACCTTAGTGTGTTCCTTTCCTCTCCCCTCCTTGTTTCCTGACTTAGCTTGATCAGCTTTTAATAGGAAATTATTTTTGGTAACTCCAATCTAGTAGAGGAATTCCCTGCATCAGGAATTGGTTTGTCTGGTTTCTGAGGACAGCTGCAGCAGAAAGGGATCTTTCCAGGACCTCTGAACTGTTTGAGTCTGTGGCCTTTGGGGTGGGGGGTGGGGGCGGCGGGGAACAAAGAAAAAACAAACTTTCAGTGATAGGCCCAGAAATGGAAGGGTTTACACTCTGTTTATCTGACTTTTTTTTTTTAATCACACTGGCTTTTGTTTCCTAGTACTTCTCGTTAACAGAAACCTCAGCCTGCACTGGAGCCCAGACTCAGTGCTTCATAAGCAGATGTAGTTTAAAGATGATATTGACTGGTTTTATTGAAATGTAGGTGAAATGGCATCAATGTTAAATAACTCCCTAAGAATTGGGCTCCTGTTAAGTGACTGTCTGGTGGAGCTAATGAAAGTCCTGATTTATTAATCTGTTTTTTTTTTCTCTGACTTTTTACATCTGATAGAACTAGGCAGCAGTGTGAGGTGATTGATCTTGAATCCTGAAGAAACTTCTGCTCAGAGCTGCAAAATATGGCTTGTATAGCTGGCTGTGCTAATGCCTGAGGTGAACCCTGTTAGCTCAAGTCCTGCCTGTGAGCTGCGCCCCTAACACTCTTCCTTCTGTATCAGGGTGTATGTTTTAGCTTTTTTCCTTATGCTTTGCCTTTTCTGAATGACAATTTGGCTTAAGTAATTGGAAAGAAAACTGTTCAACAGGACTGATATTTTCTGTCCTTGCAAAAAAAAAAAAATCTTGGCAGTATTGTCCTATATACCACTCAAGTAACTATTCTATGTGCTAGTTTTCAAATGTGTGAGAGGGAACCGGATGTAACTAGCTCTGAAAGCATCGTCTCTTGAATCCTGAGCATTGCACCTTGTAACATCAGAGTGCCCCATGGAGTCACCAGCCCTGAGGTAGATGAGCAGGCTTCATATCTGACGAAGAGACTGGAGTGATTCAGAATGGGAGCTGCCCACGGACCAGCCGGGTGACTGGGGGACTATTACCTTAGTCAGTGAAGAGATGAACAAACACACCCTGTCCTAGAATGCTTCCCTTCTGTGGGCCTTCAATGCCTCTGTCAGTGCTACTCTGTCACCTTGTCCTCTTCCCTGGTCTTGACCCTTCTCCAGGAGAAAGGTGCTTATTAGCTCTTTAATTTGAAACAGTGCCTGTCTCCTGAAAACCATACCGACCGCTCATCCTCATCAGCTTCGTTACAGGAAGGAGAGGGATTTCCACCAGCCATGTGCATATATATATATATATATGCAAACTGTTGAAAGCCAGGGACCTAGTGTTTAGACAGCACTACCAAGAAGGTATTAGCTTGAGCTAGAATAAAACTGTTGAACATCCCCCTCCTCTAAAAATATGAAAGCTCCAATAATGCTGAGGAGTTTTTGAGGAAGGCAAGCTTTAGTGTACAGAGGAAAGGCAATAGCCCAAAGCCCTGTAGAAGAGTGGTTCAGAATGAGAGTAGGAAATAAATTAATTGCTGAAACTCTGTCTGGCCAGTCACAAAAATGACTTTCTATACATCCCAAAAATATGCTTAAAGACCAGATAAGAGGTTTGGAAAAGATAGTTACTCTTCCTGGTGGATGTGAACTTGCACAAAAGGTATGACTGGGACACTATTAGCTGAGTAACTTTATATCATTTCATCATTGTTCTAGGAATTCCTGTATCCTCTCTCTGGCTGCAGAAAGAGACTGCCAGTTCACTCCCTCCCACTCTTTGAAAGTGTCTGAGAATAGGTTTTCCTACATAAAGCTGACCTTTTACACCTATGTGAAAGAACAGAACGGGGATGCATCCCTTTCCCACCCCTGTGCAATTCAGTATTAAGGAGCAAAAGGTATACAGGGGGTAAAGTCCAGGAATGTGGGAGACAAAATATTGTCTCCCTTTAAAACACTTGTTAGAGACCAGTCCTTTCCAGGTGTCATGCAGAGGGTGATTTTTGGCAAGCTGGCTGTTGAATTAACCAATGTAATGTGGCAGCAAAAAGCTGTCACTAGATGTAGATGGGAGCAGGTCTGTACCTTGGTGTGGGAGTAGGCAGTTAGCAGTGTTATGTGCTTGGTTTACCTAAGGGAACCTAAACAGTCACTATTAAAACATGCGATTGCCCAGGAAAATTTGAAATCTCTTTCTAAAAGTCTTTGAATTTTTCTAGCCTTTCTGGCAGCCTGCTCCAGCACTATGCATTTATGTACTTTGAGCTTAATTTTAATTTCATTTAACTACTTTTGATACATTAGGGCACAAACAAGTCTTATTTTGTGATTTTCAAAACTAGATGAAGTTTTATAGGCTGTAGATATTATTTACAAGATAAACGCCTTGGCTGTTTGGAAGTCAAGCGTAACTATATCGAAAAGCTCCACTTGTGTTCTGATGCTAGGTGTTTTGAATATGGGCAATATGTTCAGTCCTCCTAAAGCAAACTCATACCTTAAATAATTATTCAAAAGTAGTTTTGTGTGTTATCTCGTTGAGTGTTTATCTTGCAGGTAAAGAGAATGATCTAAGTGGCTGAATGCAGTAAGAGCTGCTGCCTTTCTAATTTACTGTAATTGTGACCTTGACATAAGCTGAGCTAGAGGTAGCCCACATCTGCTTGAAATGTTTTTAATTTTAGAAGTGTTTTCAAATGTCAGAGGCAAGAGAAAGTTCAGAGACAACATGTCTGTAGGGCTATGTAGTATTTGGTTTTGAAAGCAAGCTCCATGAGTCTAGTGTGACCTGTGAATTACTCGTATAATGTGCTTATATCACTGAACTCCACAGTCGTCCTCCTTCTCACAGTACTTGACATGACTATTTTTATAACTATGCTGAATTTTTATTTGTCTTAGATCTTTGGTATCCATGGGAGCATCTGTGGGAGCAGTAACAAAACAGACCCTGTTCCCTCCTCTCATGCCTGCAGGGCGACCTTTCCGTGTGTCGAATGCCTCTCGAAGCAGCCGGAAAGGAATTGTTGCAAGCAGTCTGCAAGAGCTCATCAGCAAGGTATAGCAAACATTCCCACTCTGGCTGAAACTTACAGTGAAGTCCAGTATCCCAGAAAGGCAACCCACAGACTCTTGTTCTTCTAAAAATCATTGCTGGGGAAATTCAGGAGAATATGTCAGATAAGCAAGTCTTAATATGAAATGATGGGCCCTCTTTTGAAGGCTAAAGTCTACTTGTTTTTTGCAGACTTTAGATGCCTTCCTTATATCTGCTGGAATAGTTACTCTGGTTTTGGAGGAAGATGGCACAGTTGTGGACACAGAAGAATTCTTCAGGTCCCTGGATGATAATACACACTTCATGGTTCTAGAAAAAGGACAGAAATGGACACAAGTAAGTGTTGACTGCCTCTTTCTCACTTGAATAGAAGTGGATGGAAGAATGTCTGTGGCTGCTAAAATTGTTGGAAAGAGAGGAGAAGAGGAAGAAAACTTGCCCTAAAGAAGGCAAGGTATCAACTCCTTGTTGAGCCTTCCTGGATGACAAATCAAGTTTGTTCGTTTGTTTGGGGCTTTTTTTGTCCCTTGCTTGGACATACAACTGTTGGCAAAGATCTGCCAAAAACTGAAATGAAACGTTACAACTGAAAAGAATTACAGGGGAAATCCCCTGCTTTTGGAGAGCCTCAGAAATAACTTTGTTCTTGAGCCTTTTTGTAACATAAAGAAAATTAGGACTTTGGTTGCATGAAGTTAAAAATACAATGTCTTTAAAGGTTAGCTTTTAGAGGAGAAAAAATGCCCAAATTAAGCAATGTAAAATAAGTTTTGCCTCGTGAATGCAGTAATGGTTTAGTGAAGGTTAGAAAAATGCCTGTGTTTAATCTCACAAACACAAAAAGTTGTCATCAAAACCTAATGTTAGTCTTCACGCTCCAAGGTATTTTAAGAACTATTATGATCAGCTAGCTTTAGCCTTCTAGTCATGTCAACTCAGTGTCCAATTTGTGGTTTTGTGGGGGAATAGTCATCTCTCTGTTAATAAGATAGCCAAACTCCTAATTGTCTTTCCATGAAATGGTTGTTGCTAGAAAGCTAGCATCAAAATTACTTCTACCAGGTGCAGAGCTAGCTGAGGAGCTGTGAGCAGGCCTACCATTTTTCTGTTTGTACATGGGTAGCTCAATTGTGTGGCCCTGTTTTCTCAGTCTCCTGTTGCAGTGTGGGCAGTTTGTATGTTTTTTTTTCCCCAAGATACCTCACTGGCTTATCAACCTGCTGTATCTGGGCCATGAGCTCCAAGAGCAGAAAAGTTGCAGCCAGGGTTATGACTCCGTCTTGCTCCTTCTCCCTCTGCCCTGTGGTATGGCAGCAGAACAAGTTTGAACGCTGCCCCTCTTCAGGATGTGCTGAATGGCAGCAGCAGGACTGCCACAGCTTCACAGATATCTGGAGTGTAGCACAAGCCTGTCATGCTTTATCCAAATATTCTGGGTGTTAATGGGGAGGGATATGCTACCAAGCATACTACTTGTACGTGTCCAAAACTGTTGTTGATAGGGGGCCCTGTTGCTGGAGCTTGGAGGCTGTTGAAGTAAAACAGGCATAAAATTGCTGGCTAATGATATACTACAGTGTTTAACTTTGACTTATCATGGCACTGTCTGAGCGCTGGGGTGACAAATACAAAAAGGCCCAGTCTTACACAACTTTATTGCTTCATTTAGCATGCAAAGACCAGCTTGGCAGCTGCCAAGTCATTAACGTTGAGCGGAATGTGCTGAGCAGACTATCCCATGTATCCACTAGGTGTCTCTGTAAATACGGGTCGTCGTTACTATTTTCTTTTTTTCTTGAAGCAAGTGTCCTGAAAGCATCACTGTCAGCCCTGAAGCAGATAAGGGCTGCTTTCAGTAAAGGAGGCTGGATTTAAGGTGGAAGATTACTTTGTACGCTCCTCTTCCTTTGCTTTTTCTCTTAAAAACTCAGTATTAAACCCTAGGCCTAATCAGTAGTGGTTCCCTCCCCGTGTTACTTTTTTAGTAGGAAGAAAGAGAGGCGTTATGAGCCAGGATTTGAAATGAGGGCCTGACTTTTCACAGATATCATCTTTGCAGTTGTCTCTAAGAGTGCTCATCAGTATTGTGTTCCTTCCTAAGTGGAAGGACCTAATGTCATCCTGGTAATTTGGTGGCCCGTTTCAGTGTGGACTAACTGTGCTGCCTCAGCTAGCAGCTGGAACGTACCAGGATAATTAAATGGCAGGAACACTGTCCAGTGGCATTACCTTCAGTATACCCTGAAGAAGAAGCTGTATTACAGAAAAAAAAATATTCGGGAGGTACTGTGTCACTCTGGAACTTCTGTGTCTGTTTGGAATAGCTTCAGAAGCGTGGTCAGGACTTGAACAAAACTGTGTAAGCTACAGACTTGCTTTTCTCTGCTAATGCTCTTAATTCTAGTTTAGAATTGATCGAGAACTAGCCCAAAGACTGGAATAAGCAAGCTGCTTCTAAAGAGCTGCACTGTTAACGATTGTCTTGCTGTAGTTTCCTGGCTCATGGTACAAACTGTGTCTCTCCCTCTTTTTAAATTAGACAAGAAATGGAGTTGCTGCTGTGAGACAAAAGAAGAAAATGGGAGTAGCTAACATCACATTTGATCTGTACAAGCTGAACCCGAAGGATTTTATTGGCTGCTTAAACATCAAGGCGACCTTCTATGAGATCTACTCTGTCTCATATGACATCAAATGTATGGGAGCAAAAAGCGTATTGCGGTAAGTATGTTTCCACTACTGATCAGGCATATGTGTTAACATAAAATGTGTGTTTGCTTATTGGTTCTGTGAAGCAGGTGTGTTCATAAACTTAGTATTTTTATTAATTCTTGCATACTGGCCAATATGCTGACTCTTCCTGTGTAAGGTGAATAGCTTACTTGTAAAAACTTGCTATAGCTTTTTATGGTGGAATCTTAAATTTCCCCCAAGGCAAAATCTTATCAGCTTATATTTACTGCAAGGGTGTAGGTGCAGCAGTCTCTTTGTTTTCCTGAGAGAATTTCCCCAGATTCCTTTGACTTGTGTGAAGAATGCAGGAGGCTGAGGAAGAAGCATCTGGACTCTTTGAAGGGGGGACTTTAAGGGGGTGAAATGAGAGAGGAATTTGAGATCTAATGGCAGAGGTCTTAAAGCTGGCTCAGACTTTGCAATACCTGGCTGCCAAATTCACCACCTGAGCTACAAAGAGGCAAAGGAAAATGGAAGAGATATGACACACTGTCTTCATGTGAATTTGTCATCTGTAGTAGGACTGTGTGATGTCACTGTTTTTAAGCCAGCTGGTTTTGAAGCAAACTAGTGGAGCCTAACAAGGACCGCCGTCTCCTGCAGGACCAATCTGTGGTGGGTTGTGAGTTTGGTAGAACTGGCTGTTGGGAAATGCTGTCTTATGTAGGGGCAAAATGATACCTGTCCTGTCCACTGCTTTCAACAGTGTGTTGAAAGTCTGTGTCAAAACCAGCTGCGTCCTTCTGTGGTTGAAGAAAACTTCTGAGTTCAGACTCCTTCACAGAGGTGCCATGCTTAGACAGCTGTTTAAGCTGCAGCCCTGAATTTCTCTACCTTTCAAATTCTGGTTGAGACACAGCAGTGTAGTGTTCCTGCATTTTATTACTTGAGGACCAGATCTGCTCTGTACAGAACAGGCAGATGTATATGCCTGTAAGTGAGGTTTTCACTTCTCCTGAGCAACATGTAGTCCTTACTTTGAAGTCTTCAAATAGTCCCTCCTCTCAGGATGCAGGTATTAAGCATTGTAATGCTAATCTTGTTCCCTCTCTTTCTGTCTGACTGACCTCTCCCACTCTACTTAGGTGGTCCCTTGCTTAATCTTTCAGGCTACGGCTGGTGTGACTGTAGATGAGACTCATCTCTCTGGTCATGCTGCAGCGATTATCCAGCTATGCCCACCTGTAGCACTGGCTTCATTAGGATTTCTTCAAAGCAAAGGCTTACCCTTAAGCAGCTGCATTCCTCCAGCTGCTGTTTGTCAAGTCTCTCGAGCCAGAACAAGCTCTGATTTCTGGCTATTTGCTGTGGAGATGAGTATCAGCACTGGAAGTTGCACTGTTAAGGAGAATTTGAAGTGACAGTTCTGCCTCCCTGCCAACACAGGGCAGCTGGTGAGAAAGAAATGGTACTGGTGAACAGCTGAAGTAGCTGTGGAGTTCTTCTAGAAGCACTGTTATGTTACAGAGTTGAGCTGTAAGGGATGTGCCAGGGTGGGGAAAATAGTCTGCTGGCAAAGAACAAGGGTGACAGAAGAGAGAACCTTGGGTACTCTTGAACACAACAGTGAGATGGCCTGTCTCAACTTGCTACTGAAATTGAAGACAGGTGATGTTAGGTTCTTGGTGTAGTCCCTCTGCTAACGAGTTCCAAATTGCTAACTCTGATGCCCTCTCCCCGAGCCCACCTGTGCAGTGTGAAGGGAAAGGACTTTAAAATGCTGCAGTTGTTCATTGGTGGGAGGGGCTCAAAGCCTGCCAGATCTGATTAGTACACTTCCCCCTAACAGTTTCTCCCTGTAGTGTCCAACTGAAGGATCAGATGTCCAGTTCAACAAATAACTTCCTCCATGGCTTAAGTGACAACTGCTCTCTTGTGCAAGTGACACACTGCAGCTGCTCAAAAGCTCGGTACCAGGTGCAGCTTGCTTTGTAACTGTAAAGCTCGTTGGCCTATACTATCTGGTGGAGGGAAGGACACACTGAAATGGCATATGTGTGGAAAGCATGAATAAAGGTACAGTGTTTTTTTTAAAGGCTTCCCAGGCTCTAAGGACAGGGTATTCTACTCTTTTGAAGCATTGGATTTTTGACTGCAAACCTTCTTTCATCACAGTGGGAAAAAAACTGACTTTGTAGAAAGAAGAATTTGCCTTCTCTGCTAGAGCTCAAAGGAGAAGTGAATAGCAGTAGAGGGTTCACAGATGCATGTTTTCTCAGACAGGAATTCAGAAAATCTTCCCTCTTTTTTGCAGAAGGGGAAGGCTGGTCTGGTTTCTGCATCTTCAGAAACTGATCCCTTTCCAGCTTTGGAATGGTTCCAGTTCTTGCGTACCACTTCCCCAATGCCTCAGCTTCATACTTGTGGGGGCCTACTTAATTTATGGGGGATAAGACTTGAATATAGCTGTCAGTGCTGATGTCCCCATTGTTTCTTGGAGAATGGAAGGAAGAAGTTGAATAAATGACCACTCAAATATGATGATCTCTATTCCCCTGTGATCCTGTGGTGATCCACAGTCTATATTGTAGACCTCTGATGCTTGCCTGATCTTAGTTTATGGGTCTGTACTGATTCTCACACAGTATTGTATATTTTAATGCTGATACTTATTAAAACTTTAAAAAATACAGTAGTTGTGAACTGAGAGTTCTTAAGACTTGCAGCTTGAACAGTATTAATTCGCCTGGCTTCACATGTTTTGCTGTTGAGCATCCACTGTGATTGCTCAGCTTCAGATCTAATCAAGTTTGATCTGTAGCTTGGCGATGATGCAGTGTTGTATTAGCGAATGGCCTAAAGGTGAGACGCAAGGTGGATTCATGCTGCAGGAACGCTGCTGGGCTCCCAGGCAAAGTTAAGTCTTCAGTGGTGCTCTGGTAATTTGAGTGATTTAGAAGGCCTCTAAATGTCGAACAGGATGACAGCCTGCTTTGTTAAATGTGTTTTCTGGTTCTGCCAACATGTCAATAGTTTTCTGTCAATCAATGGCCACAGAAGTATTTGCTCTAAAGAAGGTACAAAAATGACCAGCTTCGCAAAGTGAGGAAGAATGAGAGAGTTCTTAAATATATCTACCTAACTTGTCCTAAAGGTGTTGGGGGGATGGGGCAATGTCACCCTGTTAGTGAAATCTTTTTTAAACAAATGGCTTTTCTTCTAGGAAGGTGCTTCAGCTAATGTCCCATGCAGCACAAATAACTGGACAGTTTCTTCTCTATACTGGAACGTATATGTTGCAGTTGATGGATGAATATGATAAAGATGGCACATGTACAAGACCAAGGCGGGAGTAGTGAACACAGCTGCACTTCTGATATTGGATCCTTTTGCTTAAAGACATTCTCTTGCTGAATTTTGATTGCAATGATGTTATAGTAGGGGGATGTCCACTGATGTGAACTAACATTTTTCCCATTTGGGAATGCTTGTAGGCCTTAGTCATAAAATAAGTGTTTGGTGTTTGCAGGCTCTTAACGCAGCAAAAAGGTGGCTGCCTAATGTCTGAGAATCTGGCAAAAGGAGAGAGGGCAGGTTTTTGCCCCAGCAACTCAAAATGGAGAATAAACATACTTGGAAACTTGCATGTTTTGTAACCAGTGGGGTATTTCTTGCACTGATCAAAACATAGTTTGGTTGTTTTTTTCATGGCTGTCATCTTGCCTTCTGAACAGACTGGGCTGTAAGGTGGGGGTGAGGGAGCTGTGTTTTTTTCCATTTTTAATCTTTAACAGTGCTGGTATTAGTGTCCAACTGGCGTTGAAGCACAAAAGGGTGAAATGTACTTATTTACTTCTGCTACCAATGGAAATACACAATACAACTGAATCCTGGTTCAGACTGACCACTCTCATGAAGTCTAATTGGAGAAAGTGCAACTACTAAGCAGAAGCTTAAAATTTAGCCTTACTTCCCTTAAAACAAGTAAAAATGTTTCATTTTAACTCTTTACATTTTTCTTCAAATCAACAGGAAGTTCAGGTTAGTGTAGCTCATACCAGTTGAAGAAATTAATACATTTCTTTAATGGGTCCAATGTCCAGTTCTGCCTGAAGTATTGAATGATTTGCTATAGTTTCATGAACATGGCTTACAGGCAACCTGCTGAAGCTTCCTTCAGGTGTTAAACCATCACTAATGTAGTTTTTACTGTTCAGTTGCAAGATGACACTACACCCCAAGCTGTATTTAAGGTACATGTAGCATGGATCTGTAAGAGATGCTGGATTTTCATGCCCCTGTGCTCCAGGGAGAGCAGCAGGATGCTATCTGGTCTTGTGTAACATACATATGCTCTAAACTGGATATTTGTGGTTTTATGGTCTCCCAAGACAAGCTGTATTAAAGGGCAAAGTTTTTAATCCTTAGGTAGAATTGTCCAGAATGTTTTCTACAGTTTAGTGAACTGCTAGTATGACCAGCTTCTAGCAAGCTTTTCCTCAACAGTGTAGAAAACTGGAAAATGAGCAGTGTTGGGCATCTTGTGTCAAAATACAAACTCCTATTGCTGAAGGGGAAAAAGCCCAGCTTCGGTTGTTCATGGGTGTGGCTTTTGAGGTTTTCATTTGCTTGCTCATGAAGAATTTTAGTAAGTTGTTATAGTCTTGCTTAAGACTGAAAGCTGCTAAGGAGACAGCAGATAGAGGTAATGTGTCTGACGTGACAGCAGGTGCCACCTAGGAAAGAGAAGCTCTGGTGACAGAGTGAGCAAGTGGGGCAGGGGAAGAAAGCAGTGGGAGAAAAAGGGAAAAGGACTAGCGTGGACCCCACAGTCCTTGCCACGCCTCTGCTGAGACAGGAATCCCTTAACTGTGTGCATCAACTGCACTGATTAGTTGGAGGAAAACCTAATCTGTTAAAAGAGGAGCAGGTGGACTGAAAAGACCAAGCATTGTGGCCAGCTGGATCTGTTCACTTGAAATGTCACAAATATGTGGGAATATTGCTCTTGCTTTTATCTGCAAATTTCACCTTCATATGCTTGTTTTTGCCTTCTTTGTTTATGGATGTGACTTAGCCAGCTGGAGCTGCGTCTTTCACATCACTCTTGTGATGAAAAGCAGCCTAAATCCAAGTGTTAAAGGGACTGATGGACACAAGTTCACTAGGTCTCCGCCTGTCTCTTCAGTAAAGGTATTACAAATAAGTAGATAGCCAAGAAAAACCTCGGGTTTTTTCCTGATTTCTGTTGTTTCCCATCTACTTCTGAGTGTTTGCTGAAGGGGGGGAGGGCACACAGCTCTGGGCAAGGGAAGGACTGGTTCTTTCCTAATTTCTCCCAGGGAAAGAATGCCTGTAACTTGCAGCACTGTCAGGTTTCCCTCAGAAGAAAACAAACTATTCTGAGTAATGAGAAAGAGATTATGTTAAAATGGAAGTTTTATACTTCATCTATGTTGTTTTTACCACCCCACCCCCTGCCCCGAGTGATTGTTGCCATGATAACTGTTGGCCAAAGTCTTTCTACCCCTATCAAGGAATTGCATTTAACTAATGCAGTGCAAGGACTTTGTCATTAATTCTTTCAGCTCTTAAGGACCATTTATTCTATTAAAACAAGCACATCTCTAGAAAGCAAACTCTATGTAATGCTCCTAAGAATATTTGTTGGTGCTCCCACCATTAGCAACACTTGAAAAAACAAGCAAAAAAAAACCAAAACAACTTGCATAGTCCAATATTGCATTAATTTGTGTTAAATGCCTCTTCATCTGTATCTGTAATACAAAAGCTTTTGCAAGTCTGAACTGTGCAGATCTCAAATTCCAGCCTCCTATAGCCAGAGGCAATTGTTACAGAAGTAACACTCCATAGTTTCCAATGGTACTATCTTAGAACCTAATGTGATCTAAAAGGCTAACTCAGTATGAATTTGCAATGTTTTTAGGCAGCTGCTTCTTTGGCAGCTTAACACTTCAAACTTGAGCTGCTGAAGGTCATGTGAGCTGCAAAGTCTCCATCTCAGAGCATCTCCCTCCTCTAATTCAAAATGCAAACAGCTGAAAAATAACTCAGCTTTGATATTTTCTCAAAATGGGAGAAGTGTCTTGGAATGTTATAGGTGTCTGAAATTTTCATTGCTTCTGAATCTGGGTTTTGCCACAGGCTTACTATTTGGGGAATGATGTTTGCTACTGTACCAACTTCTTTCCAGAAGTTTTGGCTTTGGGTCAAACTGGAGGAGTTTGTAATTCTCTGAGTTGGAGCCAGTTTGATTTTTTTGTTGTTGTTGTTTTGTTTTACAGACTGCTTAGGAAGCATAGCTTTTACTTCAGCTGCATGTGGTACACAGCAAAGAACAACTTCAGCATTATCTAGCTTTCAGAAAATTATATACAAGTGGTGTACAATATGTAGGAAGAGACAGAAAAACTAAAAGCACAGGCTCTTAACTGCAGGTATGTAGAGAAGAAAGTAGCTTTTCTACTGACATTTTTAGCTTTAATTTTTCTTTCCATAAGCTCAGTTAATCTGCACTAGTTAGTGTTGCAGTCAAGGCTGGTAGCACTGACCTGTTGAAGGTGTGAAACATGTTTACCATCTCCTTGCTTGCACTGGCCCTTTTTGCCTCTTGCTTTGCATCACTTGCTAACAATGCACCAAGTCATACTCTCTAGTTACCAAAAAAGGAATTTTCACTGAAGTACTCGATCTTGTTGACTCAGGCACTGTTCATGTTCTGCAGACAAAACAAAGTTGCTCTCTTCATGACTGGAATGAAGGATCTAGTAGCTTTTTTGTGTGTGTAACTTATCATTACTTCATTTCCTTCCTTTCATAAACCCATGAAGCTGCTGCTTTCTTGCACCTTCCTGTTCTTTCAGGAGAAATAGGATTACAAGCTCTTCTGTCCAGGGAGAGAGGAAAAGGCAGGGTCTAAATTCCTCAGACCATTTGGAATATGCTCTAGGAAACATCCTGAATCCCTTCCCTACAGAGGAGGGAAGGGTAAAGAAAGGAAAATAGGACTTTGGGCTGGAAGTTTTTTCAGTACAGTGAGTAGAGAGGTAGGTGTTCACAATTCAGGAAATGTTGGTAATTCTGAATATTAACTGTGAAGATAACTACATGTGATCATTTGTAACTGACTAGAACTATAACTCTCAATCATTTCAGCATGCTTCTTCCTGAGATAGCACTTGAACTAACTTTAATTCTTTAATTAAAAACAAAAGAAAGTTTAAAACCAAAGTACATTTTTTACTTGATCCCTCAAGTTTTACTGGAGATATTAATGCGATTAACATACCACTTCAGTTATGTATTAGTAAGTATCCTTGTGGGGTTTAGCATTTGTTGCTGCTTTCTCTACCTTACCTTGTCATATATGCATGTAAGATATTTATAAACATGAGCATTACTGTTTTGCTAAGGGAAAAGGTAGTATTTTACCACTTCACAACTTTTAAGCTCAGTAGTTTAACTTGCTGTGAAAACTGAGATGGGTGAGAATTATGTGTCAGTGATGGCAGTATTTTATGATGGTGGTGTCAATTTGAAGGAACACTGTCTATGAATAAATAAATTCAAATGGTGGCTTTGGATGTCATCTGTATTAATTTCCTGAAATAATCATGAATGTTAATGGATCTATGGTCTGCTACAGACAGTTTCCAAATGCTGGACTGCAGCAGTGAAGGAACTGAATACTATTATGTATATTACTATTACTCCTTACTGCTGACTCACTTTCTGGCCTCAGAGAAGCCATGCGAACTGTGTTTCCTTTCGTACAAAAGGGAATACCTTCCTGCATCTTTTACCAAAGCTGTAAAAGACTACAGACTGCTGAGTACAGGAGATAGAAGGCTTCAGCAATCTCTGGTTTTCACCAAATACTGTAAGGATGAAGGATCTCTTCTTATAATGCCTCATGAAAACTCTCTGTAGTCATTTACCTACAGATACAGTAGTACGCATTTGATTGCAGGGAAATGTGAATTTCGTTTAGTGAAATATTAGATTTGTCTGGTTCAGGATTAACTTAGTCTTCAGGAGGAATTGCATGCAAGTGTGATCAATCTAGTGCACTTTTATCTAGTAAGTACATCCTGTACTCGGCTTAAGGAACGGTTTTGCAGAGCTTGACTATTCAGCAGTTCCCCCCTTGTGGGAGAACCAAGGTCTGATTTCTTGCTGTGTAAAAGCACAAAATAGCACTGCATTGAGTTTAGTGGCAAGGTGTTGGCAGTGGAGGGGTGCTGTAGGGGTGACCTCTGTGAGTAGAGACCAGGGGCTGCCTCTGCCTTGTACAGAGCTGCTTCCAGCTGGCTCCAAAATAAACCCACCATTGCCCAAAGCTGAGCCCTTCGGCCAAGTTGGTGGCACCTCTGTGGAAACATATTTAAGAAAGGGTAAAAAATGCTGTGCAGCAGCTGTGAGAGGACTGATTAAAAATGTGAGAGAAACAACCCTGCAGACACCAAGGTCACAAAAGAAAGAAGGGGAGGACGTGCTCCAGGTGCTGGAGCAGAGCTTCCCGTGCAGCCCATGGAGAAGACCATAGTGAAAAAGTTGTCCCCCTGCAGCTGGTGGAGGACCCCATGCCACTGCAGGTGGACATGCCTTGAAGGAAGCTGCAGCCCATGGAAAGTCCATGCAGGAGCAGGCTCCTGGCAAGAGCCATGACCTGCGGAGAGGAGCCCAAGCAGGAGCAGGTTTGCTGGCAGGACCTGTGACCCATGAGGGACCCACACTGGAGCAGTCTGTTCCTGGAAGACTGCACCCCATGGAGAGGACGCACACTTGAACAGTTCCTGAAGGACTGTATCCTGTGGGAAGGGCCCATGCTGGAGCAGAGGAAAAGCGTGAGAAGGAAGGAGCAGCAGAGAGGAACTGCTGTGGACTGACCATGACCCCCATCCCCCTGTGCCATTTGGGGTCAGGGAGAGGAGGCGGAAGAGTTGGGAATGAAGAAGTGAAGTTGAGCTTGGCAAGAAGCAGGGGAGGGGGGAAGGTGGTTTGAGTTTTGTCTTCGTTTCTTACCATTCTACTCTATTTTTAATTGACAATAAATCTTCCACGAGTTGAGTGTTTTGCCTGTGACAGTAATTGGTGAGTGATCTCCCTGTCTTTATCTCAACCGACAAGCTTTTTCATCTTATTTTTTCCCCATGGCCTGCTGAGAAGGAGTGAGAGAGTCACTCGGTGGGCACCTGGCAGCCAGCCAAGGTTAACCCACTGCAAGCACAAAGCACTAAAGGTAAGAATAAGCAAAAAACAAGCTGCCTGTGCTATAGGTGGCCAGTAAAACTGGAAGCAAATCTTTTGGAGTGCTTTCTGAATGGCTTTTCACAGCTCTGTGTTTGCAGAGACAAATTCAGTCATCCACAGGACAAGGTTAATAGTTTCAGTTGTCATGGTACAAACTATTTACTGACATCAGTCTCAAGCCTGGTTTTTCTAAGGCCACCCTTCCATCTGAATCATTCATAGTAGGCTCCATGCCTAATGTGTTCTTGGTTAGGAATATTTATTAATAAATATTAATTATCACTTGAAAGAGAACATTGAAATAGTACTATTAGTTATTTTATAAAACAGCTAATGAAATGTAACACTAAAAATACAGTATGTCTTAATAGACTCCAGAATCAGGATAATGCATTCTATGCAATACCAACATAAAAAGTTGATTGATCATCAGTTTTCTAAAAAGTCTGCTTTAATAATTAGCATACATTATGTATAGATTAGGTTTGGGTTTTTTTTAAGTAATATAACTATTGTCACTGGTTGGTTGTGAGTCTGTTGTGTGTTAAAGAAAAAAAAAAGCTTAGATCGTCGGACAACTATATTTAAGAAAACAGTAGCTTAATGATGTGGGTAGTCAGTCTATTATAGACCTAGAGAAATCTCCGACATCTAAGAAGTCCTTTAAAGTCTTAAAGTTATAGGTATATGTGTAATTATTTCTGACACATTTTGTAATTACACTGTGAAGTCCATAATCCTTTATGTTAAAAGCACTTCTAATTACAAAGCATCTTCCACTGCAGAGGTACGTGTCTTTGTTTGCTGCTGCTCTTTATTAAGTAGTGTTTTCAAATGCTCTTCTCCCACCTCAAAAATCAGGAAAGAATAAGCAAGAAAACAATAATATTTCAGCAATTCCTGTACCAAATGTGCTTAATGTATGTGCCTTCCCAGTTGCAGATTTCCTGCTTTTTTGCCCGCATAGGGATGTTGCCTAGGGCAGTTGCAGAATATTGTTCTGATCTGCACTCACCTCCCTGAGTGATCATGCTGTCCAAATAGAAGTTACTGTCTTCCAGAATAACTGGTGTGTTTTCAGAGACAATTCACTATTCAACAATAAACCCATTTTATCTGAAATCAGAAATCACTAAATAGTTGCTGCAAGTAGCTAGCTATTCGTCTCCCAGAAAAGCCATTTCATCTTTGGATGGGATGGTCAAGCTGGTTTTCCTCATCATTATAAGCATTGTCTGCAAACTACATTAAGATCAGAATTTCACCTAGATAAGAAAAGTACAGTCTCTACTAGTTTCACCTCTGTGACCACTGAATTCAGTAAACAATTCTCCCAGTTCTCCTGAGCCTTACCTGGCTCTGACATGGTACCGTGCTCTGTTTTCACCAGAGTTGTGATCAGTGGAAACAAAGCAGGTTTTGTCACTAGCAGCATCAGCAATGACTAAAGGCAGTAGCAATCTAATGGATAAAAGTCACTTTTGTTTCCATGACTTCTACCTCTCCAAAGGGTTGGGGGTTTTTTTTGGTTTGGTTTTGACATTTGTTTTTTGGTTTTATTTCCCCAGAAAATTCCAACTGCTACATTCTGGTTTTCATTTGGAAGCTCCCAGCACTTTTTGCACTGCTCTTGTTTTCCTTCATCTCAACCTTTCTCTATGTCTGATGCTGTTCCCTAGATATCACCAGCTTCAAGCACTCAATTCCTTCTGCTATTTTTCCATGCCTTGCTCTGGTGACCCCTCTACACATGTGACCTGTTATATTGTTCCTCTTGTGGCCTTCCATCACCTTTTCCAGATTCCCTTTGGCCACATTCAAACTAAAAATACTTAATGACTGAGGAATTGGTGGAGGCAGGTGTTTAAGCAAACATAAATTTAAAAAAAAGGCATTTGTATCTGTCTTGCTCTATCTGTAGTTCATATTAAGTCTTTTTATATAGAACTGGTTAGCCTCCTTGTTTAGGTAGCATTCTTAGCATAACTGCCTTCCATACTAACCAAGCTGCTGTCCTGAGATAAAAACTTTTTGACTAAGAGCTGCGTCCTATTCCTGACAGATCACACAGGCCACACGTAATATGAAGTCCCTATTCAGTACAGAGACGGGCCATCACAATGAAATCGTTTTACACAACAGAAATGTATCTCTGGGCAAATCTTCTGTGCACAGGCAACAACTGCATCTCCACACCCTTCCCGCAAAGCAATGGCATTCAGTTGTGCAGCCAACATATATCGTAACCCCATATCCTCCCGTATTCTGGTACACTGTTTAACAAGCGGACCGTGAAACAGACTGTTCACCCAGGGGCGGGCAGTGGGTTGAGTCCTGGCCACAGACCAAGCTGACCTCTTACATTCTTAGCATTCGTAAGCCTTTAAATCATTAATATGGTAATGCTGCTAATGGGCTGCAGTCCGAGGCAATGGGCATACACTCTCAGTCTCACTGCTGCAGAGTGGTTTCCTAAAAGAAAAATGATCGGTTCTCTGTGTATAAATGCTGTCTTCCCCTCCTAATTCCTCATCGGTAGCTATCGGAGTGTCCTGCTTAGAGGGGGATGCTTCAGCTGCTTCTGTGCAGTCAGTACCAGACCACATTCCTTCAGCGGCTGTACCCACCCGCCCTTGACAGTGCTGTGGATTGCGCTGTTAAAAATAAGCCGGGCTTTGTCCGGTCGTAGCTTCTGCTGTGCTGTTTGTACTGGGACTGATGGACTCGTGAGGAATGGTGCTCTTCTTGCAAATGTAATCTGAGAGAATCATTTGTCAAAGAGGGTGGAAGCAGTATGCTGATTTGGTTTGGGCATGCAGGACAGGTGAGTAGGATCTATACTGGTGAGGGAACGGTGGCAAGCAGGAGCCACTCATCACCCAAGAAAAGGGGTAAGGCAGAAAACTGTGACTCACCTGTGAAACCCAAGGCCTGACCAGAGCAATTTACAATTAATTTTAACTGCAAAACTGCTTTTATAAAATCAGTGTTTCTCACAGTGAGATGAATCACTCTTACTTGGAAAACTACACATTTCATCTCAAATGTATCCTTGGCTTAGTAAGTGTTAAATAAGTGACAGTCTAGACAGGATGCCAACCTTTTGTCTTAGAGGGCTACGGCTTTTTCTTTTTTCTCAGAGAATAAAACCATGACAAATTATGTTGTGTAATGCAACCTACACCTCCCCTTTCCCCTCTTCCCCTCCCACACACTGCAGTACAGATTTCTGCTGTCAAGTGTTGCAAGGTGTTCTACTCAAGAGTCTTAAAGAGCCTGAGCTAGATGGGATAAGATGCAGGTGCTCTTCTGCTTTAGCAACAAAAGACAAGAAATAAAGTCTAGAACAGATCCATTGGCTGTGCTTGGACCTGATCAGCTTAACTCTAAATGATCTAGGGAAAAAAATAATGAACTGGTGAAGCTTTTTGATTGTATAAAAATCTTCAGGATAGTCAAAACTGCTATCAGTTGGAATGAGTTTCAGAAGTATTTCATGATACTGATTTAAATAAAACAATACTTGATGAAATTTAATATCCGTAACACAGGGAAAAGCAACTCTGTGTCTGCAGTGAAGGGATCTAAAATTTAGCTGTTACCACTCTCAGAAGACATCTTGGAGGTAATGTGGATAGTTCGATGAAAAAAAAAGCTCAGCAGCAGTCAAGAGGGCAAACACAATGTTAAGACTTATTAGAAAATAAAGACCAGAACAGGAAGCATCCTAGACCACTGCGTAAATCAATGGCCGTGATTTGAATACTCCCACTCCCATTCCCCAGAGGCTGCAGTAGGGCTAGGAGACATAAAGAAGGGTGATAAGCAAGGACCATCACAGGAGTGGAATGTCCCCCTCAATCACAGGGAGATTAATTAGGCTAATACTTGCAGCTCAGAAAATGTTGGACAGACAGGGAAAGAAAGAGCAAACCAATACTAAAACCTTCCCCTTACACACAGCTACAATGGTCATTAGGAACTGTTGGTCACTGTTTCTCAGAATAGAAGAATTATGAGGCACCAAATTAAGGCATCGGCTTTACAACAGAAAGAAGCACTTCTTCACAGAATGGAATCCAGGTGTGTGTGGCAGGTAAAGCCATAGGAGACTTGGGAAGCTGAAAGTGAACTGGGTTAAAAAACCAGTTGCATAACTTAATGGATGCTTCAAAAGGACCATCAAATGTGACGGTCCGGATCCGGCCTTTGGTTCAACAAACCCTTAATCACTGATTGCCAGGATGTAGAATGGTATTTGGTGGTGGTGGGGGAAGTGTTACCATACTCTTTCCCTGGCACCCACCACTGGCTACTGTCAGAAATGTAATTCTAGATTAGATGGATCTTCCATCTGATCAAGACCAGCTGCTGTCAGTGTACTCATCTGGTCAGAACATGCTTTTTCTCCTGATAATCTTTAGCACGACTTCTGGTGAAAAGACCATTTTGTCCTCATTCTGATGTCTCCCACACTCAAAACACTAGGACTTTACTGATAAGCTCTGCATTGTATTGGCATCTATTCAGAGCTGACTAAACGCGAAAAGCAAGTCAGCAATATCTCAGATTCATCATCCTCTTACAGCTGTACCACTCACTCACTGTGTGACACAGATAATGGAGAGTACACATTCCAGCTAAAATTCATTTTTACTCTGTCCTTCAAACAACTCAGTTCCCCAAAATCTCTGATGTGCAGAGAGGCTGGAGAGTAGAAGGTAGACAAATTCCTGACTTAATTTTTTATTCCCATACTCTTGGTTGAAGCTGTAAGAAAACACTACCCTGGATATTTTACTGACTTTGCTGAACACACAGTGCAGCCCAGCCTCTGGTTCTGTTTGTTTATGTAGCTAAGTGACCTATTAAAATGGAAGTTAAAAACATAGCCACACCAAACACGCATTCTGCCTGACAAAACAGGCAGGTACATGCCTCCTTCTTCTCCAGCTGCTACAGCTGCTGCATAAAAATCACTACGACCAACTCTGCAAAAAGTCCTGGATGAGTTACTGTTAGCATTGAGGCTAAGCACAGTGAGAAACAAAGAGCTGAAAGAAAATACTCATTTCCAAAGGACACAAAACGTGTTGCAAATGAAAAGACAATAAGTGCTGGGAAGTGCAAAGGAGACTGAACTCAAACACAGGGTTGGATTTTTAGTGTTTTTCCATTCATCTTGTCAAACAGTGAGAAAGGCGTGTGAAAATGCAGCCAGAAACTCCTTTCAATGAGATGGTGGAATTCCTCCAGTGCTGCTTCACACTTTCTCAGACGTTTCATCCATAAACATATTTACCCCGACCTGATGTAGTGCCCTCTGCTTTCACGTTACAAAGTTCAGACCACATCTTGCGGGCTGAGATACAAACAGCAGCATGACCTCCACTGACAGCTCCAGCTATAAAGCAGACAGGTGAGCAGCATTAAAACAACCCCCTGAGTACTATGTTTGAGCATAGGTGGCAATTAGTGACACTACAGCTTCCACAGCAACAAGCTTAATGGCGGGGGGAACAAAGCAAGAAACTTTTTGAGGACCGTATGAAATACAGTGGCTCTTCTAGGCAAAATATATCAGCTGCAAAGCACCTGTGAGAAATGTGCATGCTGGCGTTAGCCTTATTAGATTGTAGGCTTCTGTGTGTCTTGCTGTCTCCCTTCCCCTTTTGAAAGGTTTGACCATGCTGTCGGGTTCTTGGGCTGTTTCTAGATGCTTCTGCAGCTGCAATAGCTCTGGGACTCGGACTCATGTGCCTCTCGCAGATTTTGTCACGAGAGGTTGACAGATTGAAGAGGTGGTGGTGGAGATGCATGGGCACGTGCTTGCACAGAGCATGGCTGCCCATGCTTTGTTTCCTCAGGAAGCCAGGCAAAAAAAAAAAAGCCAAAGCCAAACTATTTTAAGATTTTTTTTTTCCCTTTATTTTAACTTGCATGAAAAACTTGCAGACTAAAGAGGAGAGAAAGGAACAACACTTGCCCTGGGACCTTCCTCCTAAAGGTGACCGTGGGGTTAGTGGCATTTACTAGCCTGCTACAAGCTGTCAGAGTGAATCCACCATGTGGATTATATTTATTGCTTTGGTAGTTAATGTAAGGGCTAACGAGCTTTATAACACTGGATAGACCCTTGTTGATTGATATTCTTATGTATCAAAACACAGCAAATTTGTCATTCTGAAAAATAAAATAGTAGTTATCATGTTAACTGTTCTGCTATGACATTAATTTCTCTCTAGTCCTTAAAAACTCCAGTAAATAGAAATAGTCCTAGCAACAACCCTGATATAAACACAAATGTGTTTCCTGAAAAGCAGGAAGCAGCTTAACAATCATATCATATGACCAGCTAAATACAGAAGAACTTTGCTGGGGTTTTTCCAGGGCATTAAAGCAAATTTCCACGTGACACTGTGGGAGATGACTATTGCCTAGGCTGCTGTTACTGGAAAATCCTTCTACTCTGTAGCATCAGCATCTTACACATTTTGTCCTGCCTTGTGAAATTCATCATCTTGTAGGTATCCATTTCTATTTCAGCCTTTGCAAGAGCGAGGAGCATGTGAGAAAGGCTGAAGACAAGAACACTGGAGGCTCTGCAACCCCACGGGGCCCCATCAGTTTGTCTTGACCATGAACACGTACAGCTTTTTCAAGCCAGTTGGATCTCGCACAGGAGCAATATGAGTATTTCGTTTGTTGTTACTCTCTGATACCACTGCTAAGACTGACAGCCAAGATCCTTGTCCGTGCTGACTAATGGGAATAAAGAACCACACGGGCTCTGCCCATCACATTGGAGCACCAAAGAGCTCTCCAGTGGAAACGAACTGTTCTAGGCTTTCACCAGCTAGAAATCTCAGACTAATCCAGGCTTGGCCTAGCAGTCAGATATTCCTTAATCCGCATCCTGTCTATCATAAAGGGTCATGCCGCTCCCTAAAATCCAAGCATGGACCTCTCTTGCTGTTTAATCATTTGCTTCCACGCTTGGGAGCAAGAGATACTTTGAGAATGTAAGTAAGAAGTCATGTAAACCGTTCAAGAGGCTGTCTGGAGCATGAATTTGCAAAGTTGGGCTGATAGTTTGTAGCTATCGTGACATCCTACTAATTTTTCAGGTTGAATATATTAATTGTTTTTTTTAAACAGAAGTGAAGTTAAAATTGTAAAGGGAAGGAAAAAAGGAAAAACAATGAAGGAAGTAAATCTGCAAGTGAAATCTTAAGAAAGCTTTCTTCCTATTGTGTGCATGGTGAAAAAAGGCATACTCTAAATATTAAATTAGCCTATGAAGTGAATGGGAAGAAAGAAAGACTATGAGTTATGAAGGTTAGAAGTCAACATATATTATAGGTATCTGAGAAAGAGTCTACAGAGCCAAACACAAGTGAAAATCCATTGTACAGAATTTACAGTGTGTTCCTATGTTAATCTATTTATAGAACGAATCTCATGGACTCAGTCAGATGAAGCACCTAGAGAGCAATCTTTAAAGACATTTAGGTGCCTTAAATTTCCAAGAGGTGTTTAGTGGGGGTTTAAAATACATCCAGAAGTAATCCATAGCAGTTAAGTACATAGTAGGATTTTGAAACACCTAAGTGCCTCTAAAATCCCAGACCAAGCCTGTGAAGGCTTAAAGAGAATGTGTAGGCTTTTGTAGACACAGGTTATAATGGCACCACCACCTCCTAAGTCAGCTGAACTACTAAGTAAACACAAGCATGGATGAAAAGGATTTGAAAGTACATTCAATGACCAACAAACGGGTGTTGCTTCTTGCAGATTACTAGCAATAAAACGCGGAGAAGCTGCAGGTTGATTCAGGTCTGACTGAATATTAGAACATATTTACATAGCTATAACGTGTACGAGTGAGATGCAAATTCATTGGGTAAACTGTTGCTCACCATCATCAAGCACACGTTTCTACAGTCTTACATGTACTTCAGCGGGTTACTTTGTACATGTGGGAAACTGGCTGAAGTTTTGGCCTCTAAACAGTGTTTGACCAACTGCTGCTCCCAAAATGTAGGCAAACCTTGCAAAGATGACAGATACTGGCAGTGCAACCTATACAGCTTTTCAGGAGGCACATGAACTAAAGGCTTTACTATGATACACTCTCATTGCTTCTTTTACCCCCTCACTGGCCTACTGATGTCCATTTTTTCCTTCTTACTTTTATTCTCAAAATATCATTTGATTCAGGTGATCAAATGGGTTTGATCTCCTGCTGGGTTATGTGATTCAAGGCTTATCTTCACGAATGCAAAGGAACACAGAGGATCAGTGGCAAGTGGGGGAGCCCCAGTAACTTACCCAGAGAAAAGGAGCCTCTGCCCCGGCTCCTCCCAAAGAGGGATCAGCCCGTGGGCCGGCTGTGACACCCATCACCACCAGTCAATGGGAGAGGCTTCATGGATCACTGTACAGAGAGGGGTTACTGCCTGCAGGGGTATGGGACTCTTTAGGGGATGGAGGGGAAGGGCAACTTTGGGATTCTACAAGGTGACTTATGGGATGTTTAGAGGAGGAATCAAAGGTGGGGAAAAAGGGGGATAAAGGTGGTTTGGTATGGAAAAATAAAAGGATACGGGGCTAAAATGGCCTGGTTGGGTATAAACAGGTTGCTGGTCAGTACATCGGTCTGGCTGTGCCTTGCACTGCATCATCTCAGTCTGTCTTGTCTTATTAAACTGTATTTTAATTATTTTCCTGGGTGAGAGGAGGTCTATATTGCACGTGTATGTGTGTGTATGGTGGTCTGTCCGCCAGCAATTAGAGGTGAAGGCCACAAGTCATAGGGTCCTGTGTGTCTGTGATGGAGCAACTGGAGAGACCAGAGTGCATGTACGTTATGAGGATCTGTGTGTCAGTGTGTGGTCACCAGTAAACACTGAGCCAGGCTAGCTGGAGAGTAGGGTAAGAAGCTAGGGAGTGAAGTTTTGGAGCAGCCATAAGTCCAGGTAAGATAGTGAAGAGACCAGAGGATCTGTGAGGTGGCTACTGGAGGGACCAGGGGGTCCAAGCCAGCTACTGGGGAGACTATGGTGGGGTGTAGGGGTCAGCTACTGGTAAGGTCACAACCCTGGACCAGCTACCAGAGAGACTTGTTTGCGCCTTGGTGTCTCTGTGTGAGGCAGCCAGGGATCCGGGGGGCAGACGCTGAATAGGCTGAATGTCCTAAGATCAGCTACGGGAGGAGGGAGCCGCAGTCTGTGTGTGTGTGTGTCTCTGTGTGTGTGTCTGTGTCTGTAGGTCTGAATACCAGCAACTGGAGTGGAGCTGTGGGCCTCTGGGGATAACATTTCCAGGTACCAGCAACTGGGAAAGCTTTGGATCCAGGGGTCAGCTACTGAGTAGGATGAGTGTCTAAGACCAGCTACTGGAGGGATCCATATTGTATAGATGTAGACAAATACATATTTATTTTCCATTAATGGGCTTCTGTCCTGATCAGCCAGAGAAGAGAACAGGATGAGGCCGTTAGAGCTGCTTGTGTTTGCATGAGTGCTGTGTTTTCTGCCTGTGTCAATTAGTGTGGCCAGCCATGTGTGCATGTACACGTGTGCGTGCGTGTATGCGTGTGCATGTGCGTGTGCCTATTGGGAACACACACTCAGCCTTACCACTAGCTGGACCTGGGAACTAACTGAATTTTAAAAAGTGGCATACCAGCAGAAATGATGGCAAGTTGATGGCAAGTATGAGCCACACAACAGTATATGGAAAAGTGTGGGGAAAGCCAGGCCTGGAAGGCATATTCAAGGACATATAGATTCAAGCAAAGCCCAAGACGACCTCACTAATCAGGCTGCTAAACAAATGACTTGTTCATGGATCTCTTCCAAAAATGCAGATCACACACAGAAGGACGTTTATTCGAGTCCTTCAGCAGAGAAAAAGGCACATAGCATCCAATCCTGCGCTGGTGGCTGCCTGCAAGGCAAACACACTGATCCTCCAGCTGCTTCGCTGATGTCAGAGAGACATTTGACTCAGCCTAGCATGGTGGGGGGGGGCTACTCGGAGGTCGTTTGCAAGAAGCTGCTAGCCCTACTGGAAAACATTTATGACAAGGCAAGGCTGGAGCCCAGAGCACACAGTCTAGCTGACATCGGTCATGTCACAGCAACACAAGGGTGGGCAAGAAGGAGGTGACCTCCCAGCCTAGGTACAGATTTTGGGTTATTTGGGGGTTATTTGTTGATTGATGGGGGTTATCTTAACTGTGTTCAAGCTGGAGAGAGCACCCAAGACTCTTCTCCTGGAGGGTCCCAGCTGGGTCACCTTTGATCAAGGAGATAATGAGGTTCTGTATCTCTGGCCTCAGGGCTGCTCTTGCACAACAGGAGAGATGTGGTCAGACAGTAACGCTGTGCATAGACAGATGAATGCCTCCCACCAGGGCTATATATCAGAATACGCTACACAGACAATGGCATCCCACAGAAAAGTCACACTGGCATTAAAACAGGTGGCCAAGCTAGGCAGCTTTTCTCTACCTGGGAAACCATGCAACAGCTACCTAAAGGTATCATAAAGGAGATAGAGCAGGTGTGGGAACTTGTTTCCTCTCTGGAGAAAGAAAATCCCCTTTTTCATTAAAAATCAAGCTATCCAAACCCTACATATTCCAGGGCATGCTCTGTATTGTGGTGACATGAGCTTTCAGGAAAGCTGCTCCACAGAGTCTGTTTGCCTTCCCAGCTACAATTTTCAGGCAGCAGCTTGTTATCTGCTGGCACAACCACATCAGAAAACAAGCAATGCAAAGAAGATGGCCGTTGGCAAGGCATCGAGAAGGTCCACCCATTTCTTTGGATGCTGCCACTTCAGTGAAGGTTGCAGTCCGCCCGGCCGACGGGGCAGCAGGCCAAGGAATGACAGGAGAAGGTGACAGTGTCTGCCTGCACGCAGCAGGAGGATATATTTGCACTTTCAGGATCATGTCAATAGACCAAAGGACTCTCAATCCCCATTTTACACTGTTAACACCCCTCAACACCAGGCTGACTCAGAGGATTTGGGCGCCTTCGGCATCTTATTAACGAATCACCACTGAGTTCTCCATTACCTGTGGGCCAGCCCTCTCAGTCATGAAATCAGAGACAGAGTACTACAGGTGCAGGCTCATATAACCAACAGTTTAATTTGGGGCAATTGATAAGACACATCTGATGAAATAATCGTCCCTTAAAAGAGCAAATGCCTAGCATAGTGTTAAATAATAAACCAACGTCCACCTCCAGACCCTAAGGACAGCCCCTTGTGCCATTTCTCTCTGCCTGGGGAGGTAACACCCAGTTATCAGTTTATAAGAAAGCAGATAAACTTGTCTGTGTACACCACATATATATATATATAAACTTGTCTGTGTACACCACATATATATATATATATATATATATACACACCACCTATACCATATATATATACCACATACACCACATACCCGCGTTCGCCCAGCGCGGTTTGGGTGAGCGGCACGGCGGGGTCGGGAACCGCCTCTGGGGCAGGAGAACCCCACGGGACCCTCCCTGCCGGCCGGGAGAACGGGAGCGGCCGGTGTCCCGAAGCCGGGGCTGAGCCGCCGGCAGGGCGAGGGCGAGGGCGGGCTGCGGCGGGGGCGGCCGTTAGGGGCGCGCGCGCGGGGCGCCGGCCGTTGGGCGAGCCCCGGCGGCGGGGCGGGGGGCGCGCGCCTCCTCGGCGCCCATAAAGCACCGCCCGGTGGGCGGGCACCGCGCATTGCTGGGCCGGGCGGCGGGAGAGCGGGACGGGATCGGGGGGCATCGCCATGAGGGAGATCGTGCACATCCAGGCGGGCCAGTGTGGGAACCAGATCGGGACCAAGGTGAGCCTGAGGGGAGCCGCCGCTGCCCGCCCGCCGCTGGCGGAGCCTCTAAGCGCCCGGGGGCCGCGCCCCGCCGCTTCTCCGGGCTGGTTTCGTCCCGCGGGGCTGGGTTGTGCCAGCCGCCCCCCGCCGCCTTCCCCTGCCCCGAGAGAGCCGCTGCCGGGGGGCGCCGGGCGCGCCCGGGCCGCGGGGCACCGCGCATCTCACATCTCGCTTTTCCCCGTGACCATACAAGGCTTTGGGAAGTACCGAAACCAAGCGGGACTTTTTTTTTATTATTTTTTAATTATGTTTAAACCGGCCAAGCCGTGGCTCAAAAGCGAGCAAGGGCGGCAGAAGTCCGAGCAGCCCCCTCCAAACAGTGAAACGCCGCAGCCCGTCCGGGCGAGGAGCGGGGCGGCAGCCGTTTTGCCCGTTGGGGTTTAAACCCTGGTGCCTGCCCGGCTCTGCCCGCTGCCCGGTCCCGTCCCGGGCAGGGAGGGGCGGCGGGCACGCCAGGAATCCGGCAGCTGCGGCCGGGCCGCCCCCCCACCCCCGCCCGCCATGGGGCCGGGGCGCTGGGCAGGGCCCCCGCTGCTCGGCAGGAGAGCTCCCAACCCACTTCTCCTTTTCCTCCCTTAGTTTTGGGAAGTGATAAGCGATGAGCATGGCATCGACCCAGCCGGAGGCTATGTCGGTGACTCAGCGCTGCAGCTGGAAAGGATCAATGTCTACTATAATGAATCATCGTGTAAGTGTGGGGTGGGGAGGGGTGCGGGAGAGGGGACTCCGTGGCAAGGGGCACAGAAATCTGGGAGTGAACGGGTTTGTGAAGCCATATTACTCATCTGGTCACGCTCCTTGCCTGCTGTCAGCCCCTCAGCTGATCCCAGCTCACCCCATTATACACAGAAAAGTTTATCTGCTTGCTTATAAACTGATAACTGGGTGTTACCTCCCCAGGCAGAGAGAAATGGCACAAGGGGCTGTCCTTAGGGTCTGGAGGTGGACGTTGGTTTATTATTTAACACTATGCTAGGCATTTGCTCTTTTAAGGGACGATTATTTCATCAGATGTGTCTTATCAATTGCCCCAAATTAAACTGTTGGTTATATGAGCCTGCACCTGTAGTACTCTGTCTCTGATTTCATGACTGAGAGGGCTGGCCCACAGGTAATGGAGAACTCAGTGGTGATTCGTTAATAAGATGCCGAAGGCGCCCAAATCCTCTGAGTCAGCCTGGTGTTGAGGGGTGTTAACAGTGTAAAATGGGGATTGAGAGTCCTTTGGTCTATTGACATGAACCTGCAAATGCAAATGTTTCATCTTTTGTCCAGCTTGGGTTAATTCATATTATTTACCTGAGTTTCCTTCAACAGTTTCAACTGGATACAGATTCTTTATTTTGTGTGTTGTAGTAGGTGTGTTAACGACTAAGGTTTGCCACCTACACCAGGTAGCTCTTTCAGTAGAGGTGAATCCTTCGAGCATAAAAGCTTGTGAGATGGTATTAGGATCATTTGAAGGTAAACCCTTCACTCACCCCATTATCCACAGAAAACATTGTCTACTTTCTTATAAAGAACATGTCAACTATTTTTTCTAATCAGAAACTTCCCTCCCTCATATCTATTGCTAAAAAAGAGCCTACAAAATGTAATACACCATCTGTAGGACCCAGGTCTGTTTTTCAAGCAGAATTGATTTGTTCCTATGGTGCTGGGTTTTTTCACCACCATGACTTCCTGTATAGGAAATATTTATATATGTACAATCCATATTAGACTAATAATATGAGACATAATGTATTTGTGTATTGAGAGCTATAACTGTGTTAGCTTATTTCAGAACATTAAGGGCATGCTTGCTTTTTATTGTAGCCCAGAAATTCGTACCAAGAGCAGTCTTAGTGGACTTGGAGCCAGGAACCATGGATAGTGTGCGATCTGGTCCTTTTGGTCAGCTCTTTCGGCCTGATAATTTCATCTTTGGTATGTCGATGTCACTTTTTTAAAAAACAAAACTATTCAATAGGTGTTTGCTTACCAAGTGAATGATCAAAAAGCATTTAAGCTCCCTGTTCCAAAGTGATCGTTAGGACTGAGAAATCCTAATAGTTTAACAATACAATTCTAATTAACTGTAAGTCAGCTAAAAAAAAAATCCCATTAACTGAAAAAGTCATTCCTTCAATTAGCAAGCTACTGAAAGTTTCCTATGGTATTCAGAGAAAGTACCGTTGCTTGCCGTATATACGAACTCCAGAGAAATTGTGAGACCACTTCTTTACAACAAAATGCATGGAAATTCTGCAGAAAATGGAGGGGGGGGGTGGGACCTCAACCACAAACCAACCAGACTGCCCTTCACTTGAATTCGCATTAAATGCTTGAGCATTAAATTGTTTATAGGCTGTGTAATTCAACTTTTTTCAGCAGATCCTTACAGTGTAGTAAGTGCAGGAAGACCAACCGTAATATGGAAAACATTGTCATATATAGCCAGTTACTGGGTTATTTTCCAACATAATGAGGAACAGTCTGAGAGCATGTGGCGAACTCCTGGTTTTGCAGTGTTCTTGCAGAGGGTTGTTCTAGCCTTTGCTGTTTCACTTTGGACTTCTGTAGTATTTTCCATCTAAGCTTAAAAATGCACATTACCAGGATTAAATTTCATAGCATCCTTACAAATTACAGAAGCATTATCGGTCCCTTTGCACTAAAGGAGAAACTGTGTGAAAGTTAAGTGATCCCCTTGCTGAAATAGGAAGTCTGAATGAAAGCTACCATGAGAACTCTCGTGTCCTTTTGGTTTCCAAATCGGCACTAGCCACAAAACACATTTCTTTCTGCCAAGGCAAGCTTAGGTTGCAACTTAGTTTGGTATATTGTGTTAACATAAGGAAGGAACAATGCCAGGGACAGACAGAGAAAAGATAAACATTGTTGGGTGGTATAAAACAAACTTAAGATTGTTGCTGTTGAGGTGGGGAGTAAGAAGCCGTATGGAGTTAGTTTAACCCTTTAACTGACTTAAAACTTTCAATGCTGTCCCTGTTGTTCTCCTGTATACTCCATGGCAGCGATGTGAAGGATCTCTTTCAAAGGAATTTTAAGTTACAACATGTAGAAGTAAGCTTGGGGAGAAAAGCCATAGACATTGGCAGTTTTATGAAGTATGTTTCTATATTCACGTTTCTCCTTTCACTCCCTTTCTCCTGTATGGACCACACAAGCCCTCTGAAAGTGAATTCACCTGACCTATGGAAATACCTGAACCGGAGCTTTACAGTTTGGCATATCACCAGTAAAACCAGAGCAAAATCAATTCAGAGTGTCTTCAACAATAGTCCAGTTCACTGTACTCCCTTCCTGCCAAACTAACAATGGACCAACAGCATGTGATCAGCTGGTATCTGACAGAGGCCCCTGCCAGCATCAGGCACTGTCCTCCCAACCTGCTGAATAATGCAGAATGGCTGCCTGAGTGCTGAAGTAATGATCTTCTGTGTCAAAAGCCAACAAAGCATTTTGTTTTCTCTTTTAAAAATCTGGCCTGGGCCCACAAAGGATTTTGTGGCAGAAGCTGGCAGTTCCATACTTGCTGTACCCCAGGCTGTTAGCGGTCATTCTGACAGAGATATTTTCCACCTCTGCTTGTATATACCTGCATGTGCCCATGTCTCCGTAGCAAGTAACCGTGGACCATAAATCAGGATTTCATTCAGGTATATTGAGTGCATGATCACGCACTCCAGATACAGTAATTTTAGCTGAGACCAGCAGGAGATGGAGATGGACACAAAACAGTCCTTGTCAACACAAGCATTAAAGCACAAGGTAGTGGTCTAAAAGGTGAAGAAGCACAGGTGGAATGATCTCGCTGTATGAGAGCAGGTCTCCTGGCCTTCTAACAGCATGCAATTGCCCACCAAGAACTGCTGTGGACTCTGATGTATCTCCTCTTGTCAGCCAGTTTTCATTTGTACATTTTTGCATTTGCCATTCTTTTCTTGTGTACACCCTTGCTAGCTTTGCTGCATGGATACCACCCCAATTTAAGTTGTCTGAACTGGTAGGGGCAGCCACAAAACGGCTGTTAGCCAGTCAAAGGAGCTGTCCTTCCCTCTCTAAATCATACTGTGAGTTCTGCACCAAGGCTGTGCATACTGGGCTTCTCAGCCTTAGTGTGCAAGCTACTGATCTCTCTTCCCAGGTTTGTCTTTTATTTCAAGCAGTGAAGAGAGGAAAGGAATGAAGGAAGGTTGCAGGAAATAGTTGCCATTTTAGGGATTAAAAAATAAATTGACCATTAGACAAACGGCTTCTATGCATATGCAGCTCAACCTGAACATGTGTGATAATACTGCAATGCATTAGAGAAAGAATAGTAGGTAGGAGGATCTGGAGGTACCAAGAGTGCAGATAAATTATGGAATTGCTTCGTGTAGCCTGCCTTTAGATCTCGGTAAATGCCCAGTGAGAAAAGGCAGAGGCAGGATGCTAGAGACAGGCTGCATACAACACAGAGCTTCCAGGATTGGCAAAAGATCTGTCAAGTCCTGATTTTTGTGGACATAGGCTCATTTTCCACCTAGAGATTTAGTCATGGTGGAATTTGATCATTTTATGTGTTTGTCTAAGATTTTTGGAGGTCTGGTCGGTACCTGATAAGTGGAGGGCATCCAGTAAGGTTTCACAGGATCATGATCAAGACTGTGTGTGGCAGCCTTGCCAGAGCCACAGCACCTCCAGACTGCACTGTATCGTCATGGATAAGAGGTTTGGAGCTGCCAGGGCTATTTGTACATGTTCTGTGTGGTGGTGGTGGTCTTACGGTGCTATAGAGCCAGTGGGTCTGGAAGCATCAGATTACTGGGCATATACATGTGCACAGCAGGAAATCTCAAATGAAAATGTCAGAGACCCTCTGCAGGTGGCTGACTAGTGGATGAAGTGCAGTGTTACCACGGGAGTAGCCGATAATTGTGGGCTGGAGGGAAGCCATTACTATTGGTGTAGGCAGCCCCGCTGCTTTCAGTTCCACTCAGCAGTTTAAATACAAAGGTCGTATTAGTGCAATAGAGAGAGGTTGGTAGTAGTCATGTGGGCGTCCCAGGATGTTCCTGTGACTCAGATTAAGACTGAGGGAGTCTAGGGCAGTGGAGGGCCTGAAGGAAGACGTGTCTGCCTCTGTGTAGGCATTTTACCTCCTTCACTTAATTTGCAAACCTAAGCAAAAGGCAAGTACAATCAGTCTCATACAGATTCTTTTTTTCCCTCGTGAAAATATCATATCCCACACTTGTGAGAGTAATTGCTGTTATCCTCTTACCTTGCTCTTTGTTCCTATTCTCCATTCTCCTCAATCTCCTTCTCCCCCTTATCTCCACTGCCCACTGAAGGACGAAACGATGTTTACACAAGGGCAATCTATAAAATAAAGTCATAAAACTCAGAATTTAGCTTTAAGATCCTTCTGCATCTTGGAGTGGTCCGTCTGCCTTGTTAGTGTGCATCCTGATGTGCTGCCCTATCTGTAGCAGGGGATCAGCTCAAGCAGACTGCAGGTGGTTTACAAACATTTAATTCTGGAAGGATATTACTTTGTGATTTGCCCAGCTGGACAGGAAGTGCTTGAGCTCCCTAGGTTCAACAGAGAAAAACATAGCAACATATAGAACAATGCATTAACTAAACAAATACATCATGAGGAAACCAAGCATTTATTCAGTGAAAATAAAGTGCATCATATTTAAACAATATCCCAGCAAGCAGTTTCCCTGATTCTATGTGTTTGGCACTAAACCGGTTGCCACTGGGAATTGAAATGAGACATGGTAATAGGAAGGAAGGGGAAGGTCTTGGAGAACAACGCAGAAGGTGACAGCCCTATGCCTAATTCTGAAACTATTGCTCTTTCCTGAGTAACACTCACAAGAGTACCACTGAGTTCAAGTGCATGATGTAATGTCTGTAGTAGTCACTGTGAGGAACAGGAGTATTAAAAAAATGGTCCCCCCATTTAGGTCCTCCTTGTTAACTAAGTAATAACAAAGTAGTGACTAGCAGAGGATCCAGACTGTCCATCTTAATAAACTGAGTGGCATGTAAAGGAAAATGGAAGCCTTGGGGAGAAAATAAGGGTCTCATGAAAATGTCAGTAATCCAATTTTGCAAGTTGCTTTGCAGATCCTGAGGAATAGTGAGTTTGTAGGGAAACCAGTAAAAGCTAAAAGGCACTAACTTCCAAGTTTTTGAAATAACATTCTTGAAGCTTCTGTCAATCAGTATTTTCATTCAGGCTATGTAACCATGAATTAAAAAAGCTATACTTCTTATAACAAGTAAAATAGGCCTTCTGAAGCCCCAGCCTTATCCCTGAATGACAACAATGCCTCTGTGTCTCACGGGAACAGTCCAAGAACCTTTCATTTAGAAATGTGTATCTGTGATTTAGCTTTGTATACATCATGGTCCTTATAAACAGAAAGTATTTAAATATTAAACAGTTGTCTTGTGTTTATGGAATAAGCAGGATTGGAGTGTGAAAGCTTTTCAAGAATAAGGAGTCAAGGCCATCTTTGTGTTTATGGAAGGTTCAATACCAAAAAGAAACAAAAACCCAACAAACCCAAAAAACACCCAAAGGTGTAAATGAAACCTACCAGGGATTTGAGGGCAAAAGGAGACTATGTATAAAGTTTATGTTGATACTTCCAAAGATATTTGTAGGCAAAACTGAAGAGCACAGTTTATCTACCTGACATTTATAGCAGCTTTTGTTACAGATGGTGAATCCATTTAGCATGCAAATACCAAACCTTACCAATAATTTTGTGTATTTTCTTTCCCTATTGTATGTTATTTTAGGACAAACTGGTGCAGGAAACAACTGGGCTAAAGGACACCTATACAGAAGGGGCAGAGCTGGTTGACCTCTGTACTTGATGTAGTAAGAAAGGAGTGTGAACACTGCGATTGTTTGCAAGGATTTCAGCTCACTCATTCCCTGGGAGGAGGGACAGGTCTGGCATGGGAAACCCCTACTCATCAAGCAAGATACGAGAAGAATATCCGGAAGGATAATGAATACCTTCAGTGTCATGCCCTCTCCAAAGGTTTCTGATACAGTGGTGGAGCCTTATAACGCTACACTCTCGGTCCACCAACTGGTTGAAAATACAGATGAAACCTACTGCATTGACAATGAAGCTTTGTATGACATTTGCTTCCGCACCCTGAAGCTCACCACTCCAACATATGGTGATTTAAACCACTTGGTTTCTGCTACCATGAGTGGGGTAACTACATCCCTGCGTTTTCCAGGCCAACTAAATGCTGACCTCCGGAAGCTGGCAGTAAATATGGTCCCGTTCCCACGCCTTCACTTTTTCATGCCAGGCTTCGCTCCTTTGACAGCCCGAGGCAGCCAACAATACCGAGCGCTCACCGTTCCAGAGCTCACCCAGCAGATGTTTGATGCCAAAAACATGATGGCAGCCTGTGACCCAAGACATGGCCGATATTTGACAGTGGCTACTGTCTTCCGCGGTCCCATGTCTATGAAGGAGGTTGATGAGCAGATGTTGGCCATCCAGAACAAGAACAGCAGTTACTTTGTGGAGTGGATCCCAAACAATGTCAAGGTGGCGGTGTGTGACATACCTCCTCGTGGCCTCAAGATGGCTTCCACATTCATTGGCAACAGCACTGCTATTCAAGAGCTCTTCAAAAGGATTTCAGAGCAGTTTTCAGCCATGTTCAGGAGAAAGGCCTTCCTCCACTGGTTCACAGGAGAAGGAATGGATGAAATGGAGTTTACAGAAGCAGAAAGCAACATGAATGATCTGGTTTCAGAGTATCAGCAATACCAAGAAGCGACAGCAAATGATGGAGAGGAAGCGTTTGAAGATGATGAAGAAGAAATCAATGAATAAAGAAATTAGGTGCGCTATTTTCCAGGCCAAATTGTCAAATCTGGATTTCTAATAATTAGGCTTATAAATCTGTATTTAGGCTTCAAAAAAAAAAAAAAGGAGCATGAGTCTCAGATGTTAGAGGTGCTCTTCAGAGTCCATTGAGGTCACTGAGAACTGAGGACATTCAGCATTTCTGGAAATCAGGCCATTTCTATTCATGAGACAAACGTAAGGCATTCTTTGACCTAAGAGTCTGAACACAGAGATTGCTAGTTTGGCATCTTTTTTTTCCAACCCTAAAGTTGTACAAGAGAAGACATAAAATGGACACAAAATCTACAAAATAGAGCTGTACTATTTTCATCCAATTATGAGTAGCAAATCTTGTGGGTTTGAAGTATTCATTCTGTACTGAATGTACAATACTGAACTGCCAGGAACAAAATTTAGTCATAATAAAAAGAAGAAAAGTTTTTAGCTATTCTGTACAGTAACTGTTAACAGTGATATTTGACTCCGGTCCTCTAAAACCAAAATAAAAAAAAGATTAGTATCCTCTCAAGCAAAAGTGTTTTGGGCAGTCAATGCTACATAAATATCCATAGCTGCAGGCCAGAGGCTGGATTTACGCTATGGGACTTCATCGCTTGCTGCTGAATAATCGCGGATTATGTATATGAATTCTGTCCATTTGTGATGTGTTCTTTAAGGACCCCTGGGGTTCAAAGTGGGACCCCAATATCTTGCTGGTTCCCTGTTTTTCTGGCTATCACCAGTTACTGGTGCTGTTCCTGTTTCCATTCCACCTAGCCCCCACAGCTGAAATGCAGATACTCCACAGAACATGGTGGGAGAGGGGACATGGGCTATGTGTTGATACATCTCACTACCTAGGTTTCTAAGTTCACCATACCTATAGATGCTGTGGATGTCTTGGTAACAAGCTAGGTTTAAAATCACTGGACAGATTAGGGTTAAAGTACAAATAAAAGTATTTATCCAGAATATTCAAAACAGCTGGCAAAATGAAAGATGAGCAACAGTTTATCTGTTTACACTAAAGCTGAAACAGAAATGTCTCTGTCTCGCCCAGCTGACTTGCCGCCTTCACAAAGTGACTGTTGGGCATTTGCTCTTTGTGCATGCTTTATGTTTCTGCTCCTATCAATTAAACAGCCCTTCTCCATTAGAGAGCCTCTACCAGAGAACACTCTGTCTAGATGGAGTCTCTTATTTAGGTCAGTTTCTAGGCAACAAACCAAGCAAATAAAGGAGAAACCCTCTGGAAATCCAAACTTAAAATGTTTCAGGAACTCTTTGCTCTTTTTCTTCTTGCCTTCAGAAGCACTTTCTAAGCAAGATTGTTGCTCAGTACTTAAAAAGGCACTTTACAAATACAGTGTAATTTCCAAAGATCCGTTGCTCCTAACAAGATGATACGTTTAGTTAGTTTGGGATTCAGGGAATGAGACAGTATTTTATGAAGTATGTGAACTCGGCAACTGTTAATCACATAAGCGAAAGCTGTCTGCCCAATTTTATTCTACCCAGAAATGGAACTAAACTGGTTTTAATCAAGTACAAATTTTTCATAGAAAGTGACTTCATGGGTTGAGACAGCCAGTCGGAACATGCTACCCAGACTGGTTAGCTTTTGAAGGGTCATGGTGGAGTCAGCACGTTCACAGGGGCCACATTCTTCGCAACGGCTAGTGGTGCCTAAAGAATTTATGCATAGCAGCAGAGCACCTTTAAATATACATTTTAGAAATGTTGCGATATGTCGTGGCGATGTATTTATCATGGCATGAGATTACGCTAAAACACAATATGTGTTAAAGAGAAATGAACAGTGCGATGCAAAGCAAAATCCATGGGGAATAAAGCCATTCAACTTAGAAATTGAGGTGATGCTTTGTAAATGGGAGGCTATTGGCTTCAAGAGGGAGGCAGCTGTGTGACAGGCTCAGAGCCTGCCCTCGTACAGCTGTGGCGCAGACTTTTCAATTGAGGCATTAGCGTAGCTGCTTCTGAGTGAAGTAGTACCAACCATCTTGCAGTGTGTGGAACTGCATTTTGTTGTAACACAGAATTCATGACTAGATCCCAGCCATAAGCTCTGATATTACTGCGAGGAAAAAAGTTAATATTTGAAAAATGCCAGGAATCTTGCAGTTCCTAAATAACTGAGTTACTCACTTGGTGAGCCAGCCTGTTCTTTATTGCTTTTTGTACACTGACTCAAAATCCAGCACATAAACCCTGTGGACTCCAGACCTAAGAATGGCCTCTGGCCCTGCTTTGACTCTTAGCCATTCTTCTTTTGCATGTGTTTTTGTTTACTTGCAACTGTGTGATGTGAATTTCTAGGACGTGTGGCAGTGGGGGAGGCAAACAAATGCCCTCCTTAGGAGGGAAGAAAAAAAAAAAAAAAAGATCTTCCATCTGATCTTAGGGGAAACCCAACCCACTGAAATGAACCCAGGAGCCTGTAGTAGGAACATCATCAGAAGACCAACTTGTGCATAAGCAGTAAGAAAGCCATGGGAAGCACAAATGCTTCCTGTTCCTCTTCAGTCAACCAACGCCAATCATCTTCCTTTCCTGACATAAAACTGAAAATCATTTTAATAACAGGTTTGGTGAACAATTCCTTCAGTTGCACTTCCTTTCAAATAACTGCCTGCTTTTTTCCTTGGAAACTTCCCTTTTCTTTTGAAATCTACTGGCTGAGTCCCACCTAGCTTTGTTCCTCTTCTTTTCACATTCCTCACCTATGTGTTTTTCATTCCCCCCCCCCCCCCCCCCATCTCATTTCCCAACCTAGTCTCTTCCACCTTTTTGTTCTCTGCCTAGCCCACCTTCATTTTCTCTCCTTTTTACCACTTTGCACCTGACCACAGAGAAATACGTAGAAGCAGGCTGCCAGGACAAGCCAGACCTAAGGCGGCCCAGAAGCACAGCTCCCAGCACCGCCCAGACACAAACTGAGTGGGAAAAACCCCAGCAACTGACACCACTGACACCACTTGAAAACAGGGAGTGGGTGAGGTGCGCCACGGGGAGAAGGTGTGGTATCAGGACAAACAGGAATCTAACCTGATGGGCCAGCGACTTTGCAAAGTCGCTCTGGTCAAAGCCAGCAAGGAATCGGGCAGACCCTCAGTTGACAGACACGGCAGTCCCTGTGCAGGCTACCTTAACCCAGCCACCGTAGGCTCTTGATTTCTCTGCATCCCAAGATTACCGCTCTCCGTTTCTTCTCTTGCATTTGCATCACCTTAGGAAAAGGTGGTCACCTCTTGGAAAACAGGGTCAGACTGGGAAAGAGGGTTTAGACCTGCTCCTTCTCCCAGCATTGGGAGGAGCAGGGAACTTGGTGGCTGCCTCCGTGCTGTACAAGCCCCTGTTTGAAGCAGCACTGCTCAGTGTGTTTGCAACAAAAATTAATCTGGCCTTATTGGCATCCACAGCACAGACTAAACTTGATTTTCTTGAGTTATGTTAAACCACCTGAAGTCTTAAATTTGTGAGGAGAAGGCTAACAGTCCTCTTGAAAGAAGCAGGCTGTGTAAACAGCTCTCCCCCCCCCCCTTTGTTTTGATTTCAAAAATCCCAACACAGTCAAATTCTGTCACTTTTGGCACAAAAGATTAAGACTTACCGAGGTACGACTACACAATGCAAGCTAATGCTCTAAAACAGGGACAAAAGGACTTGCTTCTCCTTTATGTTATCATAGGCTTATTAATTGCATGCTGCAACTCAACAAGAATAAAATTTAGAAGTAGACAGCACAAACAGGGAATAAGAGAAAACATTTCCTAGAGAGGAAAGAATTCTTTTACACTCTGGTAGTGCCACTGTGAAGAGTTAAGTTAGGGTTGTGTTTTTGTTGGGTTTGCTTTTTTTAAATACAGAATAAGGAAATGCAGAATTCTGGCCTTTATGACATAAACACATTTAGTCCTCAGTGCTGGCTAGAAATTGCTTATTCCAACCAGAAGTGTTCAGCTAAATGGGAGGGGAAAAAAAAAATAGAACAAACAAGGCAATCATACAGGATATGTGTAAGGTACAGCACTATAGCACATGCACAGAAATCAGTCACTACTACTTCACCATGTATACAAGATTTAAGTTTATAAAATGATTTATTGCAATAAATCATTCTAAACTTCGACTCCAATAATAAAGGAACTGAAGTTTAGCTTTATTCGGGATGCTTTCCTGTTTATCGCTCATTCTACAACAATTAATCCAATAGGGACACACAGAACTGTTGTTTAACAACTAAAAATGCCCAGTAAATATGCCCTAAATTGCTGTATTGCTGTTTCCCTTGTTCCTCTTCACTGTAAAGCCAGGCAACAGAGACGGCAACAGCTTCATCACGAAGGAAAAAAAAAAAAAAATACCAAAAGAATAATTTCCATAAACAATTTACTTCCAATAACGCAAGCAAAGAGCTTGCGTCTGACCTTTCAGAGACAACTTTTTCCTTTGTCATCCTACCGCTTTCCAGATGGAATCACTCACCAGTCATTCCCTCAACCTGACCTCTCAGTCATAAGCCTGAAAGGATGAAACTCTTGGCAATCTGATTTAGCACCTTTGGATTTGGCTGCTGGTTTTGGTATTTGTGAGCAGAATCTTCCTACCCTAATTTAACAAAATCTTATGCTTAAGAGGAAGTTTTGCCTTTCATCTGAATTCTATACCAAGAAACCAGCAAAAAAAAGGACAAGCTTTGTTCAGAAAAGTACTGATTTTATTGACTCAAACTGTATTTACACAACACATTCATATGTTCAATATCTTACAGAACTCTGTAAAAAACTGACTAATAGAACTGCAGGAGCCAAACTGAGTTTTCAGACTTAAAGACACTGAACCATGAGTACATTTTAAGATATTTAAGTGGGTGTCCAGTTTCACTGGACAACTTACATGGCAGTTCTCTGTAAACAAACTCTTTTTAAAATCAAAATGAAAGGTGGAGGGGAAAAGGGTCAGACGAAAGAGCTGATAGTTTTGCAAAGCTAGTACTTCGTAAGACCAGACTGTTGGCTAAGCATTCAACAATGCATTTTGTACGATTCTTTTTTTGGAAACAGGTCACATACAGGTATACTTCAGATGAATAATCAAAAAACTTTAGGTTTTTTTTTTAAGCTTACGTACATTTTTAAAAAACAAAGAGAGACCTGTGCCACAAAGTTTGTGCATGAATCTGAAGTGTTTCAAAGTTTGAGAGGCTCAGTTCTGGCATTCCACTGCAGCTCAAATCCAATGTATGTTTCTTCAGCTGACAAATGAAAGATGATCATCTTTTACCAGTGAACTGATGATATCACATATGTAAATTGAGAGCAGAATATCCTTCTCTCATCACGAGAGATCACACTTCGACCCATCCCTAATACAGTTTGGTTGAATAAATATTTTTTTGTTTTGAAGTACAAACTAGGTGAGTTTGTTTCTCTTCCAGAGTGCAAGTCAACATCACCACACGCTTTGCAGTTAAAATGGCATCCCTCCTCTGATCTGCCTAGCAACCTGTTCATCTATCGTCTCCTCTTTCTCTTTTTCACGCTCTTTGTTCCAGTCTTTAAGGCCTTCTGGTAGTGAAGTATCCTCATCCAAACTTCCTGTACCTTCAACAAATTCTTCGTAAGTAGACTTTTCTGCAAATGGTCTTGGGCCAAGCAAGTCTAGCATATCACTTTTATCAAGCACTTCCTTCTCCAGCAGTCGTAGGGCAACCTGGAATAGCAATAAGTTACGTCACACACAAAATACCCAAGTTGGCTCTCTTCCTTGGAAGAGTTTGTTAAGGCAGTTTGGGACCAAATTCAGCACTGATTAATTTTGATACAAAACCCAAGTTGCTCAGAGTTCACTTAATACATGATTTTTGCTACCTAAATGCTCACGAGGGAGAAAAACACCATTTTTTTTTAATCCTGCTGTTAAGATTTGGCTAAGTGCCCTCCCTACGGGCCACTGTTGCTGTTATTGTTGCTTCAGAACAGCAGTCTTCGCTGCTGCCAAAAGGCTCCTGATGCAAGACATTGAGCTATAGATGAAAACAAGCGTTCCCTTCCTACCAAACCAGATCGTTCAACGGGGCTGCTGTTATGTTACAAACTAAAGAGCACCATAAAATTACAATGCGTACAATACTGTACAAGTGCAGTCTGTAACCTTCGTGGGTCAGCGAGCACATTGTTCAGAACAGACCATATTCAGGGATCTTTTTTGTGATGGTGACCTACTACACCACCATTTACCGAATCCGTACCAACTTGTCTTCTTGTCAGTAAGCGTATCAGGTGCCTATCCTGGAAAATTATCCTTTTGCTGTATCAGGCTTTCTGGCCTGGAGGAAGAGAATATGCACATGGGCGTGCAGTGAGGCAGATCACAAGCTGCCAGGGGGCAGGGAAGGAAGACGGTAGAAAGATTCTTTTTATTTATCGTTCAAAAGGAATTCAGAGAAAGGAAGGTATACGTACTTCCCTTCTTGGAGAGCTTCTTTTAGCCTGATGAATTGTAATCCTGGTATTTTGTGTTTCGGTTTTTTAAGTTTCATACTTGTCTAGTACGTCTACTAAAGCCTACTTTAGTAGTCAGGTTCTTCCCTCCAACTTTCCAAATTAATATAAGGGGGGAGGGATGTTAAATCATGTTCATGAGAACCTCAGAGATGTTCCAACACAAAAGGAGTCTTCTATTTATTTCTTTAAGTCTTGTGACACACTCTCAAGATTACATTGAATAATTTTTGAGCAAACTTCCTCATATACTTACATAGTCACTATTTTTAGTCTATTGAGTTCAATTCAGATTCTGGCTTACCAGCTGGAACTTTGTGGCTAAAAATACCGTAAGGCTCACCTTCTCCACTTCTGCTTTCTTCTCAGTCAGAAGACTTAAGGTCCTGTCATAAGCAATGTTAATTAGCGACCGTACTTCTTCATCTATCAATCTGGCAGTTGCCTCACTGTAAGGTTTCTCTAATACCATGTCTCCTTGACGAGGGAGATCAAAGGAAATCTGCCCTACTTTTTCATTCATACCAAACTGAACAATCTGAAGAAAAAAGAAAAGGGGGAAAAAAAAAAATCAAACAAAGGAGAGATAGTAAGATTTTGCAGTATGTTGATGTAAAATATGGTAGACAAAACTGAAAGGAGGAAGTCATTTCACTATGACCCAATCTTTTCCTCTAAAACCAACCCCTCCCCTGAAAACTCAAGTCTACCTAAGCTAAAGTACCTTAGTTGACTTTCACTTACTTCTTTTTAATGATTAAATTGAAGGACACAAATACCACCATTTAAAGGTGGTTACTTGTATAGAGAACTACTAATGTAAACCAACAAGATGTCTCAAACAGCCTGGGTGCTAAAACCACAATACAGAGCGACGGTCACTAGGACCCAGGACTGGACGGTACCCTGGAGTGAGGGTGAGGGAGGGAGTCCTGTGGAGACAGGGCGGCCTTGCCTCGGCCCCATTCCCCATGGTCTATGAAGCGTCTCATTCCCCCCCACGCCTCCTGCCTGGGGGACAGTCCTGGTATCACTCCTCTCGGTTTGACTGGTCGCTGATGTAATTCTCCAGTTAGCAAAACTACTAACCACTTGTGCCTTGGGAAAGGAATTTGGGAGGGAGCTAAAAGGTAACAAACTGTGGAAAACTAACGGCTCTAATCTTGAAGAAGAGCTAACAAGCCGATAAAAGTGAACATCTTGGCACCAAAGACTGGACTGTGGCCAGAGAAGATAAAACTGCAGAAAGTAGGTGAAAGGTAAATGTGGCGAGGGGAGATCGCGACCACCGACTCAATTCAAGACCAAAAAGACTTGCCCCCCCACACCTGAAAGGAGCATGCGTGCTAATTTACATAGCAAGCGAGGCTGATTTAAATACAGTAAACCAATAGTGTATGAAATGTTAATCACTAACCAATAAGTGTAAATTTAGGCGGGTTTATACTAATCACGTAGCCTGATAAATGTGCGTGCGTTCACGCTCGTGCTCTCTCTGTGTGTCTGTGTGTGTGTGTGAGTCTGTCTGTGTGTCTCTGTGTGTGTGTTTGTGGGTTCGCGTTCATGATCGTGCGCGTGATTTGTGGAATTATCATCACCGAGCACCCTGCGCAGAACCAACATCTCTAGAAGAACCTTCACTTCTCCTTACTCTTCTTTTTTTTCCTCACCGAATGCAGGACCAACGCTGGATCCATGGTGGTGACTATCCTTTGCTCATCTCTCTGAATGCTTGCTTAATTTCCTCCTAATATTTCCTGCCTTTCCTATCGCTTTACTCTTTTATATTTACCCAATAAAACGTCTGATTGGCAGCATATGACCTCGTTTGTGTCTTAATTTCGCCTTTGGGATCATTAAGAACCTTCCCCGAGCCTGACAATCAGACCGGGACTTAACACTTGTGATGTACGTGATGCTTTGCTGTTGAAATACTAAGATATTACAGAAAAACACTTCAGCCTTCATTAAGTAGTAAAACTCTTCCTTTACCAGAAATATAAGCATTTTTCCAATTTAAAATGCTTCTGAAGCCAGCATATTCCACTCACCCATATAGATAAGTTAACTTGACTTAAGGATTAAAGTATAGGCTCTTGAAGATTTTTGTCCTATCATATGCTACACTTCATCCCAAGACACTCCCCTACAAAGGTGAAAATGATTCTTATCTTGCTTGACTAATTACTAAATATTGACTCCTCTGGTTGCCAAATATGGATGTTTTAAGTTGCATTTTACTCCAGCAGAGGAAGAAGTAAGTTCAAACTGCAATTTATATATTGGCTCCATGGCCACTATCAATTTGGTGGTTACTAAAGCAGCATTTCTCTGCTTGGCCTTGCACAATGAATATACGTATGACAAAGAATATTCAAAATTCAAAGAGATCTCAGCATTAGAACCAAGCATCTTAACCTGCTTCCTTAAGAAAAGTTCAATACTTTTATTTAAGCCCCCAGTTCTCTCTGGAGACAATATGTCTGGTTAACGTGAACCAAAGTCTGTACTTAAACATTTTTTAATTTAAAATTGAACAAGAGTCACTGAAGATTCCATAAAATTAACATTAACAGGATTTCATTACACATTCACTTCCAGAACTGGGGCAACAAGAGGCACACCAGAGACTAGGAAGTGTGTGTGGTTTGGGGGTGGGGAGTAAGTGTTGTTCAGGGGAAGAGAAGTGTACTCTAAAGCATCTCTCTTGCTCACCTTGTGAGTGTCTTCTTTGTGTTGATGCAGGAAATGGAATAAAGCACCCACATAGTGTGGCACATAGCTATACTTAGGTGAGTCATTACATTGATAAGATTTCAAATTACTCACCTACAGTAGTTAATATGATACAAACACAAACTAATGTCTTAATTTCAGCAGCCTTCATTGACAGCAAATAGTGCTTAAATACAAGGTTTTCTTGATTTAGTTACACATGTGAATCCAAATTGGGTTTTCATACTGGGCAATTGTAAAAGTAGGATCAGATGATCAAACCTGTGCACTAAATTCCACTCTAAAAGTATACAATTTCCACATATATTTGAATCCAACTGTGGCATATATGTTCCTGTGGGCAGATGTAGGATAGTAATCAAAGCCTAATGCATGGACTCCTGTCGTAAGACTACAATAAAATACTTCAGTCAGCAGCATCTCTATACAACAACTGCATAATGTTTATTCGTATAATATTTTTTGAAACTAGGCTTTTGAGGGACATACCTGATCAAATTGCATCCTTTCAAAATATTAGTGTTACGTAGTAGATAAAGAAAAGTGTAAGGAAAAAAAAAAAGTCTCACTTAAGCACATACCTGAGCATATGCACTCTGGGTCACCTTCTTCAAGTCATCTTGGGCACCAGTTGTAATTCTTCCAAAGAAGATTTGCTCAGATACACGTCCTCCCAGAGTCATGCACATTCTGTCAAGTAGCTGCTCTTTGGTATAAAGATATTGTTCTTTGGGTAAATACTGAGCGTAACCCAGTCCTTTACCACGTGGGATAATAGATACCTACAATCAAAATTAACAGAATGCTAGAACTAAATAGTGTTAAAAACCATAAAGCATTCTTTGGTTTGACTTAATTTTTAATATCACAACCTACACCATACTCACCCTTGAAGTTTAATTCAGACATTATTTCCGTTTACAGTTTTGCCCTCATTGTGATTTATCCTTAAAAGCCCTGGCTAGCTCTAAACTGGGATAACAACTACTAGAATATCTGGAAAAGAAAGGTAAGACCACTGTCATATCTTTTCCAAAGACTGTATGGTATTTTTAAAACCTTTTAATGAAAATCCACAATTCTTGTAGAGTTATGTATTGGGCTTTAAGCATTCTGTAACAGACATAGCATTTCTGCATCTTTAGTATTCTGAATAGTTGGAGGAGTTTCCATGTTTACTAATGTCCTTCCTTCCAGCAGTAAATTGTACAAGATAATTTTAAGCTTGAAAGTCAGACGAGGTTAAGAACACAGCCAAGCAAAACTATGAATGTTAAAGCAAATTTGGGATATTGGGGTGCTTTTTCCTTTATCTTCAACTTGTCAAGATGTGCATCCAAAGAGCAAATTAAAACTAAAATCAGCCTCTAGATGATCATTTTCATAGTTATATTCCTGAAAAGGCATCTACCTACATAACCTGGTAAGATTAACTTAAACCACTGATCTGTGCTAAAAGCCTCAGAGAAAAAGCAGCTATCAAGGCAGGCAGACTCATGGGAAGATGAGGTCCCTTTCACTGTCCAAGGGCATTTATAGTACAAACCCTGTAACAGCTAAGTCAAAAACAGTTAAGAAAGCTACAAGAAGTGAACCAAAAAAGTACTCTAAAATTTACCTGCTTACACTATCTTTTGCGAGATTACATATTTTAATACCCTCTCAGCACTGGGGGGTGGGGGTGTGTGGGGGAAGACGGGGGTGTGAAGAAAGAAAAAAGATGCTGTCCATGCTATTATTAAATTACTAGTTCAAATTAGTTTCCTTTACCTTTAAGAGTGGGTCAGCATGTTCCAAAAACCATCCTGCAACTGCATGCCCTGCCTCATGATATGCTACTGTCTTTTTCTCCTCTGGTTGCAGTACTTGAGTTTTCTTTTCCAAACCTTTATAAAATAAATGTTATTAATAATTTCAGACATACCTTTCTCCACTGAAATCCTTATCTCATTTAGAAAAATACTTAGATGCCATGTATACAATCTACTGAAAAACTTTAAAAAAAAAACCATCAAAACTTGCAAGTTTTAGAAATTTGTATCTTCCAGATTTTACTGTAACCTTGTCCTTGATTAGATTTTCTAGTTTCAAAGTATAAGTTCTTAAGAATATTTAAACATTTAAATAAAACATTTGCACTTTGAAAATCAAATAGTTTTCTAGACTATTCCAGGCTAACAGGAATTAAAAGCATTGCTAAATCCAAACAGCCAGTCCTCTTGCCATTTTGAAGAAATTAAAAGCGTCCTGATGAAATTTCTCTCCCTGCACCTTTCTCTATTACAGAAGTCAGCAATATAGACAGGATACTTCTGTTCTAAATCTCAGGTGTATTTAGGAGAGAAAAAATACAACCTTGAAGCACAGGAGAAAGATTCAAAAAGTGGCTATATATATATACACACACACACATATATAAGGCAGTTGCCTGTCATATTGCAATTTTTGAGAAATGATTGATGCGATTCACCTACCTCCAATAACTCTTTCAATTGCTTGCTCAAAATGCTTTTGGTTTATAGCATCTGAGAGATGCCTTGCAGCAATTAAAGCAGCTTCATTACAAACATTAGCAATATCAGCACCTAAAAGCAGAGAAGGCATGAATTACTGATCATTTTCAACAATTTTCTCTCAGTCTAGCATAAAGATAACCTTATCTAGAATTAGTTTTCTATAAATTCTCATATGGTTTCAAGCCATCCATTTCTTGTTAACATTATTTGCAGTAATGTTATTGAGAGAACTTAGTTTAAACATCATCACTGTAGCTGCCAGAAATGTTGACAATCGATCGGACCTCAGAAAACCAGTTTTATATAGACCATGAAAACAGTGAAGAATTCAACTACTCATCAACACAGATTTTAAAATGGATTAAATTACAAGCCAGTAATGAAAGTTCTCACATCCATTCCTAATTCAACACAAGGTTACAGTACATTTTCCAGGGAGAAGTTTTTACATCCAGAAACAGAAATCCCCCTGCAGAATACGCACACAAACTCCACAAAACCCAGGTCTTCTGTGGTAGCGTTCAAAGAATCCAACAAACGCATTAAAAGGAAGAATACGCACACAAGTGATAGCAATAAGCAATCTCTGGATTGCTTTTGCTGAAGACAGAAGAAACGGCCATTTAGTACATCACTGAGGCAAACAAAACTTAAGACCCTCAGAAATCTCCTACTTGCTCAAACAGGCAAAGAGAATTTCATGCTGTACCAGTAAATACAATAAAACAGAGTGCCATGCAGAAGATCAGGCGCAACAAAACCAGAAGTAGGGAACTAAAATATCTATAGGTTATATAGTAAATGGAGAAGAATAGGGGCATTAGGAGTCACTTACCAGAAAAACCAGGTGTTAGTGATGCGAGTTTTCTTGCTAGGTTATCTTTATTTAAGACAGTGTCTAATTTCAGAGGTCTAAGGTGAACTTTGAAAATAGATGCTCTTCCTTTTATATCTGGGGGTCCTTTTAAGACGAAAGAAGTATGCTTTTACTTTTCACATATATATATACATATTCTAATTCAATGTGGGCAAGGAAGTTACATATGTAAACAGCTGCAGTGATTTCAGTGGTATTCTACAAATGCAGCAATGCAGATAAAACTTACCAATGTAAATCTGCCTGTCAAAGCGTCCTGGTCTCATTAGCGCAGGGTCTAAAATATCTGGCCTGTTAGTACCTGCCAAAATTACTACATTTGTGGTTGTATTAAATCCTGTTGAAGAAATGTAATAAAGAGAAAATATGTGTGAATATAATTTCCATGAAAAAAATAAAATAGAAATAAAAAGACTGTCTGCTTTACAGGGCCACATAAGAACTGACAGTTTAAACAAATGATCTTAAAGCTGAAAATACTTCCATTTATTGGAGCATTGTCCAGCTTTTCATAACAAGCAAAAAAAATGGCCTTGGGCTCTGCTTTGTGAAGTACTATATCAAATCCTGCTTTATCTTCAAAATGCAATAATAGATTAACTGCTCAGGAAATTGCAGAACCAGCATGGCTAGCTGTATTTTTTACAGACAGACTGGTCTCATGCAAAGAATTTTTTTTGGCCTATTCAGCTGTGACAAAGAGTTATCAGATGCAGAATGATGGTTCTTTTTTCTGAACAAATTTTAGCAAAACATCAGGCTGCAGCAAAATGAGTCACCATTCTTCATTTTAGGAAGCAACGAAACAATTTATGTTTAAGCTAGAACCTAAATCTTGGTTAACAGGTTGAACAAGTGTATTAGTTCTTTCCCTTATCCTTGTTATTATAATGTAATATTAGACATTAAGTACTTACCATCCATTTCTACTAGAAGCTGATTGAGTGTGTTCTCTTGTTCACTTTGTCCTCCAAAGTTGCCCCTTCCTCTCTTCCTTCCTACTGCATCTATTTCATCAATGAAGAGAATGCACGGGGCATTTTTACGAGCAAGAGCAAATAAGTCTCTTACCTTAATGGGAGAACAGAGTATGTATCAGATTGATTTGTAGTTGTTCAGAGTTGGGGGGTGGGTAGGAGGGGAAGAGGTATATCAGTAACAGTATCACTATTATTGAGCATTGCTGTTAATAAGTGTTCCAAAGCCTCCACCCAGCTTTCAAGGCAGTAAGTTACACTGCAGCTGCTGCTCAGCAAGAATCACTAATGTGGAGGCCCACTGGTTGACAAATCCTTTCTCAATCCATAAATTAAGAACGTTAAACAACTTAAAAGCCTTAAGAAATAACCACTTTTCCTGAATAACTGAAATAGATCTTCAACTTCAGCTCTAAAAGCCTCCAAACTTCAGAGATTTAAAGCAAGATTTCTCATTTAAGCTCTCCTTTAACGTATAGTATTACAAGCAGAACTGGAATGTGAACAGGCATGCTACCACACAGAATACCAATAAAAGCTTTTAAGTTTTTCTGCAGTTAGAACAGGGTGATGTAGCTCCTACAGTGAACTTAAGGCTTACTTACAAGCGTTTACCATTGTACTCTAACAATATGCTGTTATAAATATTGACTCTTAGCCCTCCTGTCTCCCCATTACATGGGCTAGGAAAACTGAATTCTCCTTCAAATATTTATTTAGAAGTTAAATTAACTTCTAGAAGTCTGGAAAAAATGGCCAAGACATGAACAAATACCTGAAAATCTTTTTGGACTTTCAGATTTTAAATAAGGTATTACCTATCAAATTCTACTGTAGTAGTTACAGCACAATGTGACTGGCTTTAAGATGCAACATTACACCCTTAGTCTGCTTGCAAATGTATCAGAAGGACCTCATTAAAACCAGTTCAGCCAGTTAACAGATCTACAACTGAGGAATCAAACTGGAGCAAACAGGAAATTAAAAATTATGGAAGAATTTTGACCTGAGTGAGAATTATATGCAGCTCAGAGCTTTACTACTTTGTACAGAGATGCAACTTTGTTAGAGATGCAATTAGAGAAGGCTTCTCTGATGACAAACAATGTACAGCAGATGTGAATTTTGGACAGTATCCTCTACTACAGAAATTCACTCTGATTTGTAAACAGAATTTGAAAGAAGTACAATGAACAAAGCATGAAGGAACATAAGCGAGGAAAAAGTGTCAGATGCTCAAAGTGAACTATCTTTTGATTGGAAAGAGACAGACATCCATAAATATACTGTTTTTCAGAAGGAACAGAACTAAAAATTACCATAATGCATATAACACTAAAAAACCCCACCATCGTAACCAGGGCTGTGTAAGCAGTTTTAATTCTAGCATATCCCAATTTACAAATAACCAATTTAGAATCATTAACAACTGTCTTATTTACTAAATTCATAGGAAATGAAACTAAAACACTCTCTCACATTGTTTTCTACAGGCATCAGAAATTATCGACTGTGTTGAAACCTCCATTCATAGCCAAAGCAGCAACTGTTATGTCAACAGATTTCACTCAGTAGTAAAAGCTGATAATCATCTGCATAGACCAGCAGAGAAAGGTTAAGTCACTTTGCTTTGGGGCATTTCAAGTATGTATTGACAACTAATGACAATGTAGTTTCTGAGTACCATTATTATTTCAGGATATCAAATACTTTCCCAGAGGATATGGATCCATTTCTTTTCTTACTGTTTCTCAGTAAAGCCCCTTCTACACTGCATGCTCCCTTTTTCAAGTCCCACTCATCTTACACACGATTACTATCTCCATACCCCCTGACTTTCAAACAGTCATTTTTTCCAGTTACCATCCATGTTTCCGTATCTGCATCTATTTCCCCCCTCTCTGTCTGCACCCTCTCCCCTCCATAGCAGCTCCTTTTGCCAATTTTCTTACACGTTTCCAGTCTCTCTCTGCATCCTCACTGAAGCCTCCATTCCCAACTAGCTTCTGCATTTAACTTTCTGAACAGCTCCTCTTATTCTCAGTTCCAAGCTCTGTGCCTACCTGCACGTCCCCCCCACTCCCCTTCCCTTTTCTCAAGACCCAAAATTACCTGGCTTCACTTATCTTTTCCCACCTATATTACTGGAAGAAGTCCAGCAAAAGACCATTGAAACAGAGGCATACGCATGCACAGCTGTGACAAACTAAGGACCAAATGTTGGAAAGTTTATCTGCTAGCCTCTAACACATCTAGACATACAAAAACTGCAGTTTTTCAGGGCTTTACAGAACTTACTGAAAATGAGTTTTCCTGTGAATTTTCACAGGACATAAACCCACATCTATCTGGTAAGAGCCACTCCCTGTCAAATTTCAAATTCAAATCAAGACCCTGAAGCATTTCCATTTCATGCTAGCAGAATTAGTTTTTAAACATGAGTAAAAACCACGGTATGCTTCCTTAAGTCTGTTCGCAGAATTTGCAGCAAACAAATCTTAGTTTTCCAAAAGTGTGTCACCTTGCAGTATACTTTTTAAGGCTTAAGACAAAATGGTTGGAGTTTGGTGAAGGTATAAGCTGTGGGAAATGGAGTATAAATTTTGGACATTATGAGGAACCTTATTCTTTGTGTTATCCGCATCATTGTAAAATATTATCAGTAACTTGTTTATAGAATATTTTTCAGCAGATTTAAGTGTCCTTTCTTCCTAGACAGAAAAAGACAGATTTAAAACTGAATGTTTTAGATGTAGTTGTAATTAAAAAAAACCAAGGATGTACTGGAACAGAGCTAACCCCCTCCACTTAATATGTGTTTAATGAGCTATTTTAAGAGAGTTAAGGCAAAAGAGCACAAAAAAAAAAAGTGTTAGACAGATATTTGCTTATTTAAATCACCTGATCTCCAGAAATCAATCATTAGCTCCATGACCCTCGGACTCCTATTTCAACCAGAAGCTCATTTGTGTGTCCCAGACAACTTATTTATATCTAAGAGTTTGACACCACAAAGAGAATAAAGTTCCTCAAAGAAACAGGAATGATTTAGAGCAGGAGGAGACATTCCCATAGCAGTAGTCAAATGAGCTACATATTTCTGACCCAGCTAGTAAATTTACTTTGGAGCAGAGCTTGGAGAGTTCAATTCTGTTTTCTTAAGGTCCTGCAAAGAGGTAAACCCTTAAGGTCCCAATGGCCTGCAACCACATACTGAACCGCGTTAATTCCTTTTATGAAAGGTATGTCTATGATTCTTGTGTTTACACAAGCATCTGGCATCACTTTTAAGGAATCTGCATAGATGAAAGAACTGCAGCTATAACCAAACTGTTTACCTCCCAAACCTGACAACGTCCTTTCAACAACCAATACTGAAACAAAAGAGTGAAGCCAAAGACTTACTCGAGCTGGACCCACACCAACAAACATCTCTAAGAACTCTGAGCCATTGACTGTGATAAATGGTACATTAGCTTCTCCAGCTGTAGCTTTAGCTAGAAGTGTTTTTCCAGTGCCTGGAGGACCTGTCAGAATTGCCCCCTGCAAGAGAAACAGGTATATTTTCCTCATGAAGAAAATGTAATAGAAGTCTATGAAATATCTTACTTAAAAGATCTATGTTATGATGTTGAGTCCACTGGCTCTTCTTCCACCACAGTCAAAATTGTGCAAGGAAACAAACTGAAGATTGATCTCTCATTTAAACCAGCAAAAGGAAAAAAAAAAACCAATTAGCTACAGCATTGCCATGCTGTCTTGGATTTACAGGAACAGTGTTTGCTTTGACTGACATTAAAGAAAAAAAAAAGGTATGTCATCAGATGGGCTCCCACGACAACATAGCCAAATGACAATTCTATAACAATTATATACAACGATAGTACACATGCATGCTATGTATCGTTTCTGACCCACATGAACAGATTAAGCATTCCACGAGGCAAATCTTCTGGCACCACAGTTATACTGTTGGCACTTAATGCCTATTTTTTTTCTGACTGTGACAAGAAAGAAGCTGGAAAGCATTGCATCTGTAAACATTCCTAGTCCAATTTAGAATACTGTCCTGGTTTCGGCTGGGATGGAGTTGATTTTCTTCCTGGTAGATGGCGTGGTGCTGTGTTTTGGATTTGGTGTGAGAATAATGTTGATAATGCACTGATGTTTTCGTTGTTGCTGAGCAGTGTTTATACTGGTCAGGGATTTTTCAGCTTCCCATGCTCTGCCAGGTGCACAGGAGGCTGGGAGGGAGCATAGCTAGGGGGCTATTCTATACCATATGACGTCATGCTTAGTATATAAACTGGGGGGAGTTGGCCGGGGGGCAGCAATCGCTGCCTGGGGACAGGCTGGGCATTGGTCAGCAGGTGGTGAGCAGCTGCATTGTGCATCGCTTGTTTTGTATATCTTTTATCATTATTATTATTATTTTCTCTTCCTTTGCTCTCCTATTAAAACTGTCTATCTTAACCCACGGGTTTTACTTTTTTTCCCCGATTCTCTCCCCCATCCCACTGGGGGTGGGAAGGGTGAGCAAGCGCCTGTGTGGTGCTTAGTTGCTGACTGGGGTTAAACCACAACAAATACTGAGGACTACCAAAAGAATAAAAGTCTTTATCTGCTAAGTCATCATTTCCTTACCTTTGGAATTTTTGCTCCGAGATCCTCATATTGTTTGGGATTTTTCAGAAAGTTAACAAATTCCATTATCTCCAATTTGGCCTCCTCACAGCCGGCTACATCTTTGAATTTAACATCTATTTCATCCTTAAGGACTTTGGCTGTGGTTTCACCCACACTGAAGAGTCCACCCATTCCGCGCCCTGCTCGACCTAAGCCTGCAGGACCTCTTCTTAATGTGTACAGTAAAGAACCAATAATCAGGATTGTAGGCAGCAAACTCAGGAGAAATGACCTGTGGAGAAAAAACAAACAAAGTAGAAAAACACAAATATTACAAAAATCCATTACTGCATATAACATGTACAAAATGTTGGTTCCATCATAAGCAACCCTGAACAAATTCAGGATGAATACTCTCTTATCTCACAATGTTTACATTTTTGCAAGTTGTTCAGATTGGGAAATAACCAAAATAAATTTGAGAACCAAAAATAACGATTCTGAATTACAAAGTCAAACAGGCCAAAAAGACCTTCAAGGAACAGCTCACAAGAGGTTCTGTCACTCAGCAAAAACAAAATGCTGAAAAGAAGCGCTACTATACATGATCACAGGATTTCCAGGCTTTACTGATATCCCACATCTCTGAGATGAAGAGAAAAAGAAGGATTTTCCCTATCCTATGGTATTCAGCAGATTCTGATCCAGCAGGGAACCGCAGTACTCTGATCATATAGCTGCTGCTCTCTCCTGTTTCCTGTGGCATTTCTGGGGCAGAGCAAGAAGTTACAGGCAATGTATTCTATGAAGAACAGACACTGAGGAGGAAAGGGCCAGAGAGACTGCGGTCAGAAAGAGGGGTTCAGCAAGTAAGAGACCTGTGTGAGGTTGAAGACGACACAGAACTGACATACTTTTCCCAGTCTGTTGTGAGAAGCCTCAGGCTGACATGCAACCTCTTCGCACAAGCACCATGTTGCCCTGTCCACTCATTTTTTTCCAGATTTGTTTAAATAAGGGCTCAACAGGTTTGTTTATGGACCATCCTTAAGAACATGCCTCATTAGAGGAAATGGCCTCAAGCTGCACCAGGGTAAGTTTAGGTTGGATATTAGGAAAAACTTCTTTACTGAAAGAGTAGTCAGGCACTGGAACAGGTTGCCCAGGGAAGTGGTTGAGTCCCCATCCCTGGAGGGATTTAAAAGACGGGTAGATGCAGTGCTTGAGGACATGGTTTAGTGGTGGACTTGGCAGTGGCAGGTTAACGGTTGGACCTGATGATCCTAAGGGTCTTTTCCAACCTTAACAATTCTATGATTCTATGATTCTATGAAATAAAGAAATGAGGCAGGGACAGTTTGTAGAAAAACAGGGAACAGAAAACCACTATTTGAAGCCACAGGATACTCCAGAGTTAAGGCTACCATTTTTCTGTTGCCACCAAGACAAACAGGCAGCAGCAGCTTGGTAAAACACATGGCAGAAATAAACAGAACTTTCCCCTCCATCCCCAAAACCTGAAACACACACCACAGTATCAAGAATGAAAACACATGAGAGGCAGCAAATGAGCCTTTTTCATTAGTAATACAAGCTACTACTCCCAAAATTGAATTTCCTGATGGTACAAAACCTATTTCACAGACACCAGCAGGAGTCATTTTCAAACTGCTGACTTGGATCAAAAAGAAATCAGTTCTTGGGATAAAAGATTACATCTGTCTTCTAAGCCATTCCAAAAACCACATCTAGTCTCTTCTAAAGTCCAGATCAATAAAACTCAGCTACATAAGACTAATACAAAGAATACAAATCTAGTATTGGAGCCATTATTCCCTACTGGGGAATCAACAATGCCGTAAATCCAATGTCAGTACTATCTTCTTAACCAATTTAGAGATTAAAGGCATGATGCATCTTCCAGCTCCTGCTAACAGGCAGAATACTGTCATTTACTTAATCATTAATTTCTTGCCTTTTTTGCAAGGCCACAGAATTTGACTTCTGCTGAATTTATGGGCAAAAATTGGTGCCTGTTATATCTCAGTCAATATGCTGTAGTTCTATGCCATATTTTGTCTGTCCCAAAGTCTGCATGAGTGCCATCTCTGGAGCTTTACGGCTGTGCCTGGCTGACTCCTGCTCTAGTCCAAGTCACTTGGCAAAAGGGCTTAAATGAAGGAAGGACTAATTGTAAACAGGAACATTTATGTAATAAGAAGCTATATTTAGGGTAAGAGGATATAGATTCTACATAGACAAAGTTCTGAACAGCTCCTCTTACAGTTAACGTTCAAAAATAAAACCAAGATAATTGTTATTCTGATAATACTGCCACCTAGTGAAGCATAAGGTGCATGTCTTACAACTCTACTTTTCTACTCTAAAGACAACCATTTTTATCAAGAGACTTTTTTTACAGCAACTTCTTACCCATCACTCTCTGTTGAGTAGACTACGGGCAATCTGTTCTCCACTTCTATTCCCAGATCTTGCTGCACAGTTTCAAGATTCCGTTCAAAAGTGTCCACACTACCAATATTAAACCAGACGTACTGCTATAAAAAAAAGCAGAGATCACCACAAAGTGCCCTATCTTATTTCAGCTTCATTACAAGCCAACTTCTTCTAAGACATACACAAGCAATTCCCAGAACAGATTCAGACTAAAACAGAGTTTTAAGTTGCCTTGTAAAGTGTGCAACTGATGTAAGACACATCTAATACATCTAAGGCCTACCAACCTAAATCTACTGTATCTGTCATTGCTTCTACAGAAATCATACACCAAATAATTTTGGGGCACTTCAAATAGACTGAAATCCTGGTGTTTTCTCCAGGAACAAACTGAAAGAGAGTATGTAAATAAATCTTTAGGAGGGAGCTATGCAGTCAGAATAACACAAAGCATTGAATCAGCAAACACAGCAGCCATACAACTTACTGTTTCACCTGAAGGTCTCAGCTTTTCTGGTTAAGAAAGGCAATTCTCTACTTTTGGAGCTCATACTAGCTTTAAAGTTAGCTGTCTTCACAAAAGACAGCATGAACTTATATCATACACCAGAAAAAAAAAATTCCAGACATTACTTTCAAACAGTGTTGAGGTTCAGTTTTTCAAGAAAATATCCCTTTTTGCACCATGACCTGCCTGACTTGCTCCTACTTACCCTAATATTGAAAAAGAAAAAAAAGAAAAAAAAAAAAAAAGAGAGTAGTCCTAAGTAGTAATTGATTGAGAAACTAAGGCAACTGGTGGTATGTGGGCTAAAGAGTAGGTGTATAAATAAGTCTCACTGAAACCCACTGATGAAGTAATTGCTGCAGATTTCACTTTACCCCAGAGGGACTTGCAGACCTTGTTTCAGAAAGTCAGTTAAAAAACTCTACCACCCAGGAAGAGGTAACCTGACAAAGCTTCTCTTTTGTTTTTCAAATAACTGGCTAAAAGCAGTCTGGAACAGAAAAGATCCAAAAGTATGCATGGTTAAGTCTGGGGTTTTCTTGAGCAGATGGAAAACAGCAGTTAGAAATACAGAACCTTCAGCAATTTCTCACTCTTCCTGTTTGTGTATTTGTATTAAGAGCATGGTGCTGGAAAGAAACTACTTGCCATACCTTTAAGATATCTGTGGCAAAACAATTGATACAGTAAAGTGAAAAACACACAATGTAGACAATGTTACGGTATGGCAGAAAACACGTTTTAGATTAAGAGATTATTAATGCTCCAGACCAAGTTTTCTGCATCAAACTTTACCTAAAAAGATTGCTTTGCTGTTTCTAATGTCTCGTGTATATGTATTAAAAGCGTTTACCCATTCATGAGGAGACTTTCCTGAAACAAAGATCACTCTGACAAAGCGCTTGTTCACCACTTCAAGTCTGTCCACCTGAAGGAGGAAAGAACAAAACTTGTGATATGTTAAGAGTGTACAGTCCCTGCACTTCCATCACAGCTAAGAGCTACAAACACCCGTTTTCCAGCAAGGAGAATAAAATTCATGTTGTAGATCAGGATGGTTCCACAATCTACAGTTTGCCATTAGGAATGGCATAAAGAATCACATATGTAATCAGTAAGCAAGGAATATTGGCACATTAAAATTTAGATTGAAAGGATGACCTCATACCCTTTTTCCAAGGAAAAAAACCCAATGCACACCTCAGCTCAAATCACAGCTACATTGAAATAGTTAAACAATACTTAACTATTTCAATGGTCAAACACGAAAAGCAATAGACCACAACTCCAAACTCTTGTAGCAGCTTCCAAAACAAAACAAACCAAACAAACAGAATGAGGGAAAACTTAAGGTTGCTCTTACAGTTGTTCTCCCTAACATAAAAGACTTCCTGTGCTACCATATTAAACACAATAACATCAATTAGATAAAGAAGAATTTAGTTGAGGTAACAGACACCATATAAACTAAAATCAAGAGCTGAATTGCAGGTTTGCAGATATATACTATTAAGCTTTTTTTTTTTTTTGATAGAAGAAGCCTCAAATGTTTAGTTTCTTGAATTTGACAGGACAGGGTCTCTTCAAAAAGCAACTGAAGTTTCTTTCAATTTTTTCTTCCTCTTTCCATAAAATAACTGGTTTCAGCACCTTTAAACAATTTAAAACTAGCAATGGTTCTACAAGTTGGGCCTGAACTGTACACAGGCTAGTAAGGTTGTTTCCCTGGACTCAGTACATGGGGCCATTTCTGGCAGAATTGAAGCAAAACACGAGCTAAGAAGCCACTCTAGATCTAGCCTGTCTTCATGCAAAACTACCTGAACATCTTTGTTTTGAAAAGCGTGTAACCCCAGTAGTGCTGACATCTTCTCCCCATTAACTGGCCGCCAGTATGGCAACCAACAACATTTGATAGCTACATATTTAGCTTATCTGAATATCCAGACTACATCTTAGAAAGGCCCAGGAGACTTGGTTTTGTGCAACAACCCACTTTCATAACACTTTTCTGCAACGAGGGTTCAGGCTTCGTTCACTCTAACAGCTAAACTAATCTTTTTACTGAGCTAGTGTCTTGCTGCTTCACAACAAATATAATCAGTAAGGTTTTTTCCACAAGATGTACACATAATTGTCAATTAAGAACAGCACTAAGACACAGTCTAGGCAGAAGGGGAGAAGCATACAGAGCATCTCTGCACAGATCAGTAAGACAAAGAAAGGCAGGAAACAACCTGTTTAGCACTTTACCAAAGTAATGAAGGCATAGGAAGCATGCTGTTAACACAAAATCCCAGGTCTGAAACCCAGAGGAGGAAGCAAGCCAATGTTTTCCTAACCTGCAGGTGAAGCTACAAACAGGGAAGTAACAGAGCCAAGAACTAGTGGCTCCTGAAGTGGAAAAGGCCTGGGCAAGACACTCAATCTCCTGAACTTCAGGGCATCACCAACCTATTACTCCAAGTGTGGAAAGCTGCCAAGTTCTATAAAGAGATAGGACACTGATAAAATTGATTGCTCCAGTAGTGGCTCCAGGTAGGAAGGAAAGAAGAAATAAGAGAGGAGAAAACAAATAAAAGGAGGCTATTTTACAACACGGTTATGCCAATTTCCTGTCCTTGGAAGGGATTCTTTGATTCTCCACCCCCACCTTTCTGTTTGCACTGCTGCTCCTCAGATTCCCTGAAGAACTGATTTAAGGAATGAAACAAGCAGGACAATTTTTTTTCAGGGGGGTGGGCTTGTGGAAGTGTTTAAGGTTAGAAGTTTCTTCTGAGGGCAGCCCGCATGTCTGCTTAAGCCATTAGGTCAGCTTACCTGTACTATAAGACCATATGCTGAGAGACTGTGGTTGCACTGCCTCTTCAAACCAGCATCGGCATGAGCTATCCAACAAAAAAGTTCTGTCCCGAGCTGCCCATTCCCTCTCCTCTCTTGAACTGACAAGAATCTTCATACAGCCATCCAGAACATCAGATCAAGGAACTGATTAAGACGAAAGCTGATCCCTTTCTCCCTCAAAAGTTACTCTTGAGCCAGTTCTCACTCCACAGACACATGAATGCAAGCACAAGCAGGGGGGCAGAAATGAGCATCTTCAGCACACTGATTTTCCATTTCGATTCCCCTCACACTCACCACTCCTTTAGAAAGGTAGTTATTGACAAAGTCTTTCCAGGTGATTTCTCTCCCAGGGACCCTGAAGAAGAAGTAATATACAACCATCGTCCAGAAAAAAGAACTTCCCACTACGTACATCCGAAACTCCCTGACATCCCACGGAATGTCACCCTAGGAAACGGAGAAAAAAAGGTTTTAAGAGTCTGTAATACAGTAAGAATACAACACATGGGTTCTAGTATCTATTTGTGGCTTCTATTCCCTGCCCTCAAGGTTACTGCAGAGAATGTCAAACGAAGCTGTATTTTGTTGTATGAATATGCTTCAGTATCTTCTGAGGAATTATGACATTAGCAGAAAAATCTTTTAAGTGTTATACAAATAGTAATTGAACAGTTTTGATCTATGAACTACTTATATTAAAAAAAAAAAGTTTTGCCATCTTTTATATGACCTTTCTCTCTCCATTCTACAATTTTCCCTGCCTTCCAGGACTACATGCAAGACCTACAAAAATAAAGGAAAAAAAAAATAACAGGAAAAACCCAGGAACGAGGAAAAAAATTATGCCCACTAAGTGAAATCAGAAAAATATTCTTTCTATTCTTGTACTGTCAGATGTTATCATCTTTGTGCTACAGCTAATGACAATAAATATAAATTTTGAAGAGAAACTTATGTAAGTATTCCATCAAGGTCAGAACGAATAACAGTAAACTACATTTAACTAGCATTGTGTGGTCAGCAAGTTTTACAAATTGACATTCTGAAACAAAATACAAAGCCTTTAAAGGCCTGAGGCTCCACTATAGGAATACTGACTACTAGAAACCATATTCATATAGCTTAAAACTCCATTAACATTCCTGAAGCAGAGTTAGATATCTCTGAAGGTATATACAAAACGGTTATTTATGAAAGGCACTGAGTGGGGAGCCACCTAGAGCCAACTACTATGAAACATTAGGCACAGGAGGCTTAAGGAAGATTTAGGCAATCAGAATATGGCCCTAAAAAGCAAAACATACGCAAGATTATTTCATGGGAACAAGACAGTTAGTACCATAAAGATATTTTAAAGTCAAAACCTTCTGTAATCTGGTCCACCAGTTAGTTTCTTCTTTCTTGCCACCTTTTTTTCCACCACTGCCACCTCCTCCACTACTAGTGCCACTAGGCTGTCGGGCACTAGCTTGCTTTGCTTCTAACAAAAATAAAACACAACAAAAATTACATCTTTATGTCTTATACCAATCTCACACTATTTTTTTTTAGTTTTAAAATTAAAGAGTTGTTCTGAAAAATGAACTAGTTTGCAATGCTACAATAATTCGAGAATGTGAGAAACTGCATATTCCATAGAAAATTGCAGATATATAGCCCATTAACTGGCAGAGAGACATCTATCTCATAGAGTTATGATTAGAAGATAGGTCTGTTTATTGTATAACTGATGACACTTGGGCACCAAGAACTGAAAAATGTCCCAAATACAGAAGAAACCTGTTACGGAGACCGCAGAAAACTTATTTCTACTGTGCTAATCCAAGACACGTGCAATATTATTCTTAGCATTTTGTTAGGGCTTGGGAGGGTGGGATTGGTAGGGTTTTTCATTGGGGTTGGGTGTGGGTGGGTTGTTTTTTGTTTGTTTTAAAAAAAACACCACAAGATCTAAATAACATCTCCTTCTCTCATAATCTACCCCTCCAGTCATACAATGCTCCTCTTAATGCTCAAGGTTTATCACTATCACAGGTTGGCATCCTTTTTAATATTCCAGAGACAAGCATGGCACAGTAACAGCCAACTACAGCTGAGGAGTTCATCTTAATCATTCTTCTACTCATCCAATTCACAATATGCCTGAACGGCATAGCGTAATGTCATATGTCAACACACTCAAGGGGGGCGAGAAGGAGCACGACACTAACACACACTCCTTCCAACCCTAGCTCTTTCAAGAGCTTGGTAGTTTGGGCATCTAGGCATGACACTAGATTTTACCATTCAAGGCCTAGTGGAAGGAAAACTGCTGCTCCTATTACTGCTCTTGTAAGAGACTCACAGGGTTGCTGCCTCTCTTTCTCCTTGGAAGATGTGTTATAGACATTTCTGATACAACGGAGTGGCTGTTACTGCTAATAATTTCCAGATTCATCCCCCTCCTTGTAAAGATAGGGCTCTTTCTAACACTGCCACTACTAACTCCTCTTTCAAGCAGCAGGCTACATGGTTGGTCCTGGCTAAAGAGCTGGTTCTGGATCCTCACCCAGAATGACAATTCTGGTTATTCCATACAACAAAATGGGTATTTTAGCTTGCTCTGGGAAAAGCTGGGAACTATACACATGAATGCATGACTAATGTCAACTAATAGGAAACAGTAAAACAAGAATTTAAGGACAGCATTCCAACAGAAGCATAAGGGAAAGTAAACGTTATTCCAGAGGATATACGTGATATGAAAGCAAAATAACGTTTAATAAAAATATATAAATTTGCACTTTTAACCTAATCTGGTACAGAAACATCTTCCCTGAAAAAATAAACAAAAAAACCAAAACCCAAACCCACAACGTTATGCTAAAGTCTAGTCTAATGAATACACATTCCACAAAAAGAAGTGAAATGAAGGAGCTTCTTGTACCTTTTGTTTCTCCAACTGTACCTTTAGTTCCATTAGCTTTCTTCCCATTGGGAAAATATTTTTCAAATCCTGTTAAGAAAGAGTTAAAGAGCTCGTAATTGTTTTTTAGTTTACAATGCTGTCATTACACTTCAGTAGTCACAAGCTGAATGTATACAACAGCAAAGAAGCTAGCAACATAGGGACTGCAAAAATATTTTTGTTCTTGTCTTTTTGTTGAAGAGCTCTACCAGGTTCCCATAAATAAATCTACTACTGTTGACGAGAAAATATCAAATGTATTTAATAACCTAAAGGAAAGCTATCCTTTAAACCAGAGATAGACAAACATAGTTCAACAGAAAATTACATTGCATAGCGTGAAGTTGAGCAAACTGCAGTCATTCTTTAATGGCTCCTAAAAATCCCATAAATCAATGTTTCATCTCAAGACTAATGGCTGGTTAGTACAAGAACTTACTTCCCCACAGACAATAAACCTAAATGGCACACAAGTACAGTCCTCAGCAATGGAATGCAGTCTGCTTCACTTCACTGATCAAAGTTATAATCACCTTTGGGAGGCTGAGAGAAAAGCCTTCTGCAAGCAGCAATTACACTTGCCAAGACAGTACTTCTGTCAGTAGTAACTCCAGTGGTAACTTCTTCACGGAGCTGAAAGATGAAAAATAAATATAAAGCAACAAGAAGGGGCTACAAAAAATCTTCAAGTTCTCTAGTAGTCCTGACCTGCAACAAGTCAGATATTACTTTACAACAGGAACTTTACAACAGACTTTATAGTAACTGCTGTGGACCAGAGCATAAGACAACAATGGAGAAGGAAAAGTCAATCAAACGGGTAATTTCTACAGCGAGGGAATTTTTATTCTATTGGTTAAGAGCAGAGTTTCAACTTACATACAAACATAACATTCTTTATTAAAAGAGAAAAAAAAAATCAAGCAGGAAACACTACAAAGTATGAACATTAAATACCTACACACTGATCCTATGGGAAATATTTCATAATACCAGCTGAATGACACTTAAGTGCAACACTAACTGTGATTGCACAAGCATGATCCACACAGTACTGCATTATGTTTTGTTAAAGAAATGCAATTTTTTCCAAATAGTTAAGAACCTGTAACTTCTGAAAATGAAAGATCTGCTTGAATCCAAAAGAAAGGGATATGGCAGACAATGCTTATGTCCAGCTAAGACACCAACACAGAGGAGGAATGACAGTTCAAAAAGCAGACCTAAACCCCTATGTAGGTAAAGATCCAGTTATAAAAACACAACAAATCCAAGTCTGTCACACCTTATTCTAAGACTAATTGTTTACTGTTATTCGCCATTTAAGTACAGTGAAGGAAATATAAATATTTAAATTCTTAAGAAAACTTTCAGTACCATAACAGAATACTTAAAAACAGAGTAAACTGCAATCTTATTACAGAGAAATCAAACCCCCTTTCTTCAAGAAGGACGTATTTTAGATAAAATCCCAACTTATCCCCTTGCTAAGCTTTCCCAGAGCTTCTAAGAAAAAAAAAAAATTATTCATATCAAGATTTCCCCATAGGCTAACTTTCTTTCTGCCTCCATTCCATTCTGCCCCATAGAGGTGCTCAGTCTCCTTTTGTTCTTTTTGATTAGAAGTTATTTACCTTAAGAGCCAGAGAAATAGTAATAAAAAAACCCCCAACAACACCCCCCCCCCCCCCAAAAAAAAACCCAAAAACACCTGTAAAACAGAAAACAACAGGTCCTGGAAACATGACTCAAGGTATCCATGCAAGACAGCAAACATCCATCTAGGACTAACACCTCTAGGACTACATTTGTGAAGGAAAGCTCAATGTTAGCATCTCCATAGCAATTTTCTTATAGTCAAGTTACAATGGTTGTAGACAAAACCTATTTTTGCATATTAAACAAACTGGTAGGATACTAGATTACATGCTAAGACAACCCTAGGAATGCTGACATATCATTAATTGAATTCTAACTCTCCTGAAGCCTTCTGTCTGGGAGCTTCCCCCTCCACCCCTTATTAAATGATGAATCCATTAGACTTATTCCGAGCAGCCATCTAGTTCCACCTGCTGGAACCAAGAGGAATACCAAAACGTCCTTGTTGCTTGCTTTTGCTGTAGACTGAGCTGCGAATTTTTAGGCTGCTCGATCCAGCCATTATTTTGTGCCACTGCATATGTCTTTGAATAAAGTCTGATACTGAAAATCCAAGTGGGTATTTTACTGATCATGAAAAACATGTGCAGTGCAGACAGTCTGGAGAGCAGCTAAACTAGAAAACAGCTACTAGGTCCAATACACTATGACCTCCAACATAAGCAATCGCATCTGTGCTCCAAGAAGAAGCTTTAGGACAAGTGGGATGCATCTGTGTGGGCAATAAAATAAAAAGAGCTTGCCACAGACCAACTCATCTGTAGTTCAAATACAAACAGGTAGTGAATGTCGCAGCAATCAATGAAACTCAAAAGACATATCCAGTAATAGTGGCTTCTCTTCTATGTCACTGGTCTCCTACAACACCAAAAAATTTGGGAGTTATTTATTCCACAAGCTCAGATGACTTTTTATTTGTAAAGAGACGGGAATATTCAGAAACCTTTGCTCCAACTAAAATAAAGCAACTGCTCACATTTAAAAGAAAAGTTTAAGTAAGCTAAATCCAATTGCCTGGCTCAGCTAGACCAGCATGGGTTTATTACAGAATTAAGTTATAGTTTAATCGGGGGCAGGGGGGAGAAGGAGAGAAAAAAGGGGAGAGAGAAGGGTAAGCAGATAAAGCTTTGGGGCAGACCTGAATAATGGAACTGGTTTGCTGCTGGATTGTCTCTACAGATCCTAAATTGCATGAATAAATGCATAGTCACTGGCCAAGTTAATACGCAGAGAGCTGAGCGTTTTAAAGCCATTTTGCGAGAAAAGGGAACAACCAACTTCGTGGTACATTCAGTAACTGAGTCTGGGAGGCATGCTTTTATGCTACCGACAGATCTAGGTGAGTCAGTCTACTGAAACATGCAGTTTCCTTTCACCATAGCATTCCACAAATGCAAAAGTTGTTAGAACCACGCTACACTGGTAACAACTGCTTGGGTTTGGTTGTTTCTTTTTTTTTTTTTTGACTCTGTAAATCATCAGCATGAAAACTGATCATACTGATCCTGATACAGGACCTGTCCCTGGGTTGGCTGGCAGTGTGAACGCCACAGCAAGCTTAGCTGATATAAGCACACCCACTGCCTAAGCAGAGGGAAAGCAAACAAGCACATTTTGACTGGATGCTGTTTTGGGCTATGTACCAGGAAACTCTGCCCAGCTTCTCTCAGTCAGAAATGACAGAGCTGTCACAGCATATAAAGCAAAAAACATATCTAATTTTTTTTTTCAGGCAAACCTTGCGATACCTTCCTACAAAAAAAAAAAAAAATTTCAAGATAAGCAAAGTACACAAAGGTCAGTTTTAAAGTTAAAATAACCCAGAAAGTGGTACTACTCCAGAGTATAACATAAACCCAAGATCTGTAACATGAAAGAAGTGCCTTCTCCACAATTCCAATATTAAATAAAATAGGTGGTTTTAAATAAGCACAACTACTGACTTTACAAAAACTTTGTAACCATAATCTGTTTTTTAAACAGAGGCTACGTAAAGCAAGAACAGAAAATCCACTTGCTTAGCTATGCAAGCAAAAGACCAAGGATCCATTAATTCTATAAAGTTACAAGTTTATAGCTATATCTATAAACAAGTTCCAAATCAAACAAAATAAAATGAAGCCAAAAGTCTGAATTATCTAACAGTCATCAAAATATTACATAAGAGCATGCTGGGGGGCAGGGGGACAGAAAACTGGTAAAGAAATCTAACTTAATGCTAGTTATTTTTTTTTTTAAGAAAGATTAAAAAAAAGTAATGGCTTTTATGAAAACAAGAGTTCCTTGTTTTGCTACCTATACACACACCCAGATGCTAGGATAAATACAAAGTTCCCTTCATAGTTCCTATGCTCCGTTCCAAATAAGAACTCGTTAAATTTTATTGACAGAAACGAGAATTACTTCCTGACAGACGAGCAGTACTGCTGACAGCATTTTATTTATCGTTGTAATGGTGTTCAGCTCTGACTAAACAAAAACACAAATTCAACATTAAAACCAAACCATTAAAACCAAAACACATATTTATACTTAGAATAACTTACTAACATCCTTATGTGTATTCACCTCACAATTATCACTATCCTCATGATAACTTTCATACCTACAAAGGTGCAATTGTTCTCCTCTATACACTGCAGAAAACTGAACCAACCTGCTCAAGATGCCATTGAAAGATGCAGGTATTAAGCATCTCCCTTTTCCCCAGCAGTAGCATAGGCTTGTCATTCCTCTGCTATGTTAGGGTTGACAAGAAAGGTAATACACATAATAGCTGACTGTCTAAACCATTTTACTGAAATGAACACCCAACCATCACGATTTAGCAGTTAATACTAGAACAGTAGGTTGAAATCCATACCACTATGGCACCGTGCAGTCCCAGAATGCAAACAACTGACCACTCACCTTCTCTTTTTCAGCACGTTACCGCTGCACTCACTGACAACCCAAACTCCCAAACAAACCGCCCAGCCCCCAAACCAGATGCTGCGTGCAGACAGCCACAAACCCACCTACCGCGAATCATCACCCTGAAAAAGCAACAGAGGCACTTTTAAGTTAGGTGGATCGCATCCCTGGAAAACCCGCTGGGAGCCCGGCAATACCGGCGGGGTGCAGCTGCAGCAGCTCTCAGGTGCTGCCTCATCCCCCTCTGACAAGGAAGGCTCCCCTCCGACAAGGAAGGCTCCCCTCCGGCCGCTCCGGCAGCCGAAGAAGGCCGCAGTGCCCGGGGGTGCTCCCGCACGGAGCCTGGCTGCCCTTTCCGGGCTAGGCCGCGCCGCACTCACGCCCCTCCACCGGCCCTCGCTCCCCGCCGCCCGGAAGGGCAGGTACCGAGCAGGCAGGGAGCCGCCTCCGCCGAAGCGGGCGCAGACGAGCCGGGGAAGGCCGCGGGGAGCAGCGCCGAGCCCCCGGCCCCAGGCAGAGGGGCGCCTCTCCCCGCCCCGGGGTCGCGGTCGGCGGCGGGGCCGCCCCCGCGCGTCACCAAGGCGAACGAGACCCTCCCGCCTCCCCCACCCCCCCGCGCTTACGGGGCCACCGGGCGGGGGGGCGGCCGGCCGGGCCCGTGCCCCGCCCCTCACCTGCGCCAGGCAGGGCCTGGCCCCCGGCAGGCCCCTCCCGCAGAGCAGCTGCTGCAGCAGGGCCCCGGGCAGCCCCCCGGCGCCGGCAGCTCCCCCGCGCCAGCAGCAAGTAACGGTGCGCCATGGCCCGAGCGGCCGCCTGGGCCCACCGCCGCCTCCACCGCCGTCGCCCCGCCCGCGACGTCTGACCTCATCGCGCCGCCGCATGCACTTCCTCCACGTCCGAAGGACCCCGCCGCGCCCCGCCCCCTCCCGGAGACCCCACCCCTCGGCGGCGGACGAATCCCTTTGCCTGGCCACGCCCCCGGGGGCGGGGCCGCCCCGCGCGGAGGGGTGTGGCCGTTCCGGCGGGCGGCGGCCCAGGTGCGGTTGCTGAGTCAAGGCAGGCGGCGCGGCGGGACCCGGGTTTCCCGCTGCCGCTCGGCGGGGCAGGCTGCGAGGCGGGGGCGGCGGGAGGGCCTCGGCGCCCCGGGTCTCCTCCTCGCCGCTGCCGAGGGGGACGGGTCTGCCGCGGCGTTGCCGAGTAATGCGCGTGGTGGCCGTTTATCCTGCGGTAACGTTTGGCGGAGCCTGGTGGAAAACAAGAAAACCGGTGTCCCCCCCCTTTTTTTTTTCCCCCTACGTAATGCATTTTATATCGAGGTGTTCACTATAGAACTCCTTTGTGCAAAGCTTTCGGTCAGTTAAGGCGCTTAGCATCATCATCTCACTCCTAGGCGTAGCAACGTAGGCCCTGCTCGTGGCGGTGTATTCCGCAGAATACCTAGCGCGCTCAGGTTTCCCTGGGGAAGGCGGGCTGCTCGGTCCGCTGCCGCTAACGCAGGGCTGCTGTTCCAGGCCGCGCCCTTCCCCAGCGTGCTGACGCCGAGCAACGCCGCCAGGCCGCGCAGGGCGGGGCACGGCGGTGACGGAGGCGCGTGACGCAGGAGCCGGCTGGGTACGTCCAGTGCCGGCAGGCGGAGCTCCGCCCGCCCCCGCCGTGGCTCGCCGGCCGGCCGGCGTGTAGCTGTCAGGCGCCGCCGGGCTCGGGCTGCCGCCGCCCGCTTTCCCCCGCCGGCCCTGAGGAGAGACGGAGGGCGGCCATGAAGATCTGGAGCTCGGAGCACGTGTTCGGGTGAGGAGCCGGGCCGGGAGGGCCGCGGGGCGGGGAGCAGCCCCCCGCCGCGCGCGGCGGCCGTTGAACGGCGGCGCCGCTCCTTCCACCGGCCGGCGGGGTCCTTCCACCGCCGCCGCTCCCGCACCGGGCCGGGCCGTGCGGGGGAAGCCGGGCCCTGTCAGGGTGAAGGCGGAAATAGGAAATGCCGCGGGCGCGGCCGGAGGAGGGAGGCTGACAGCGGCGGTGGCTCCAGACCGGTTACGCCGGCACGAAGGCCCGCGGGGGGGGCAGGGGGCACCGGCTTCTGTTGGCGTTAAATCCTGCGGGGAGGGTCCCCGGCGGGCGTCGGCCCTGCCCCGCCGCCTGCCCTTCCTCGCTTTCGGCTTTTTCCCGCCTGGCCGGAGCCCGTCTGAGGGTTTCTCCCACCTCCTGCCGCTTGCGGCGGGGAATGCCATCCCAACGGGGCAGTGGCAGAGCTGACCCGACAGCGTAATTGCTTGATAAAGATGCGGGCATTAAAGGAAAAATAACTTTCACACTATCCAAAAAAAATCCCAAACTACTGATGCACTTGATGATATATTCCAAGATATGGACAGAGTGACAGTGTATTTTACCTCAGCCGTCAGATACTCTCACAGAGATGCCTAGCAGACAGCCATTAAGCGATAGCTGAGTAAATTTTCTTACCGTCAGTCCTTTTCTGCTTTAAATGTATTTTAAACATGGCTCTGGTCATCCAATTCCATTTGTGTGTAACGAGAGAACAATCGGCAAAAGTATCAACAGGTATGTAACACTTGCTCAAGCTATACCGGGGAGCTGCTGTGGAGGACACAGCAGTTCCACTGCAGCTCTTAAACTGCCACCGATAACTCATCTGCTACAGGTCTCTTAAAAATCCCGAAACTTGAAGAGCACCAGGGGTGATAGTTCTTAAAATATTTACAAAATGTCCCAGATATGCAGTTTTAAATTTCTTTAGTTACATTAACACAACTGAATTCATTACTCTGACATAGGTGTTAGGTAACTTCAATGTTAGTCTGGTACAAGTATACAGTAGCTTCTAGTATGAAATGACAGGCAGAGGCTAGTAAAGGCTGCCTGTGTATGGCATAACTTCTGAGTCTGAGATTAATATCTGTCACCTGGGAGACACAAACTTGATTTTTATTTGGCATTTTCTAATTGAGATCTGTATTGGAACGCCCCCATCTTACGGTGTAATGTGTGTGGGTGTAGATTGCTCAGCCCAGGGGTTAACAAAATATTGTTGTGTCTTATCAGATCTCTGACTCTTAAAATCCCTCAAGGACACTTAACAGAAATTTGACCTTTTCAGTTTGTGTATCTTCTGTTGATTGTGATGTAGTCACTGAAGATAACAAGGAATGGTCCTCCAGCTCTCCTTCTGATGTAGGAATTGAAGGCTCTAATTTTCCTGCTTGCACCAGTAAAGCTGAAAGACCTTTTCTTACTCTTCTTGTTGGAAAAAGAACTTAAAATAAGTTTCCAAGCTTCTGTTTGTTCTGGCGGTGGTGTACTGTTGATGCCCTTCTGTACCGGTCTATTTTAAGACTAAAAGTAGTGTTCTTAAAAATCAAATCCATTTAGGGCCTTAAGTGCAACTCTTACATACAAGTTGGCACCCCTAAGCCTTCTTAAGTTAGATATCAATAGTTGAATTTTTAAAGGTACCTTTAAAGGTTATAAACCTTCCATTCCAGATCTATCAATTCTGAATATAGAAATCATTGCTTAGGGACAGAATTTCTGTATTGGGTGAAGTCCATGATTTATCTAGCCTCCTCTATTTCAGCAGAAGATATATGAAGTCCCACAGCAAGAGCCGTGTGGACAGCCTGGCCTCCAGTAGGGGGGCTGCTCTGATCCCAGGAGTTTGAGATTATCAAAACTTGTTTCATAAAAACAGTTCTGTATTGAGAAGAGTATCCATAAATGTAATTCATGCTAACCAGCTGCTGGAAGCAGTAGCATAGATGCTCATTTAAGGCAGGGAGCTGGTATGTTTTCTGAAAATCTGTTTCTTTATTTTGAACTTCCTGATTTTTTTTTAGTTGAATTAAATTTCACTTTGCTTTTTTTTGCTATAGGAAGAAACAGAAGCTAATGATTTCTTCTTTAGTTTATTTGGTGTGCTTAGAATTATAGAAGAATTTATGTTGGAGTGGACTTCTGGAGGTCATCTGGTCCAGCCTCCTTCTCAAAGCAGGGCTAACTTAAATGTTAGGTCAGGTTGCTTTTCTGGTTGAGTTCTGAAATGAATCGAGATTCAACAGTCTCTCTGGACAGCCACCCTGTCACCGTGGGTTTTTTGCACACCTAATTGGAATGTCACTTGTAGCAATTTCTGACTGTTGTCCCTTGCCCTCATTTCTGTTAGTCTTGGGTTAATAATTCCTTTCTTCACTCTATAGAAAGGAATTTTTTTTTTCTTCTGTTTGTGTGTCAATACTTTCTTATTGCCTTTCCAAGCATCACTGTGTTCTGAAGGGACTTTTGAGAGCTATGAAGTTGTACAGCATGTGCCATATTATACAAGCTAGATCCCTGATTTTGTGTTGTCTGAATACTTGCAATTAAATACACAATAGTTACAAATATTGTCTCCTCTTCTTTTTACAGACACCCCTGGGATACAGTGATCAAAGCTGCTATGAGAAAGTACCCCAACCCAATGAATCCATGTGTGGTAGGAGTAGATGTCCTCGACAGAAGCCTGGATAACCAGGGGAGGTTGCATAGTCACCGTCTTCTCAGCACAGAGTGGGGACTGCCAAGTATTGTCAAAGCGGTATGCTTTTACAGTTGTAATGGTTTATTAAGGGTGTGGTGTGTTTTTATGTCACAAATATCACATGAGCTGTAATTAGCGTACTTTGTAGAGAGAATATATTGTAGGCTTTCATATGCCTAGAGTGTGTGTATGTCTAGACAAGCCTTCCAGATTGGTCTGTGTCATGCTATATGTCTGATACAACATACCAGACTGCAGTCTTGCCACTGACCACGGTGTTCTGGTATCCATGAACTACTTTGTGTTTATTTAGGGTCACTAAGAACTTGACGTTTCTGCATTTCAGTTTGTGTTTTTTTTTTTTTTATTTTAATACTTAACTTTTTTATTTTTTAATTTTTTTATTTCTTCACTTTCAGATTTTAGGAACAAGTAGAACTCTGACTTACATTGAGGAACATTCTGTGGTAGATCCAGTGGAAAAAAAGATGGAGCTTTGCTCAACTAATGTGAGTGGTACCTTAAGAAGTTTCTGGTAATTAGTTCTGGAGATTAGATGTTTTGCTCTTAACGTTTAGATTAGAAATGTGTTTGCATCTTTCATCAGGTGGCGGCAATTTCCACGTCTGAGTTGGCATCTTAGTTGGCTCTTTTTTTTCCCTCCTCCTTCTTCCCACAAATACGAAACTTTAAATACTTTGAGATCAAACATTTGTGAATCTGTTTTTAATGTAAGATTATTTCTCAGAGTGGATGTAAAGTAGTCTGACTTTTAGATTAATAACTTGTTCTACATTACACTGCCATTTACAGCAAAAGTTTTAATTTGAAATGCCTTTTTTCACAAAATGTAAATGAAGTATTATGCTGTATTTTGGTATCCTGGGAACTTCTAACTATCAGATTTAAAGGGAAGTTGTCTGTAGGAGAGCCTTGTCTCTGTACAAGAGGCATTGTCTTTCCTGAGTATTAATTTTCTGTAACTCCAAATAGTGTTATGGTGGTCTTGGTCTTGAAGAGCCTCTCTGAATTGCATGCCATAAATCAGATAAGACTCAACATTCAGAGAAAACAAATGGAAAGCTGTTTGTGCTTTCTACTGAGAACAGGAACTTAGATTGATATAATTAGATCCAGGATAGGAGAAGATGCATCACCCTTTAGAGGCCTTTTTATTGACTGTGTTCTGGGTTTTATATTCTGCGTACACTGCTTTGGCTCTGACATTAAATTGAGTGCTCTACTATTGAGTAGTGCTGCTGCTAACAGAAAAATGAAAGGCGGCAAGTGAAGGTTTCAGCTCTTTTTTTTCCTTAAGATTACTCTCACGAACCTGGTGTCTGTTGACGAGAGACTGGTTTACACGCCTCATCCTGAAAACCCTGAAAAGTAAGTAAGGATATTTGTGTGCTTCTTTGTGTATAGGAGACATTACGTTAGTCCAACTCAGTTTAGGTATTTACTTTTCTTTATTCTCTTGCAGAACTGTGCTAACTCAAGAAGCAATTATTACTGTTAAAGGCATTAGCTTGAGCAGTTATCTGGAAAGCTTAATGGCAAACACAATATCTTCTAATGCCAGAAAGGTACATCTTTATTCTGTTTTCTACCTCTCTCCCCCTACCCCTACCTTTCATTTTGTTGAAATGGTAATTGTCAATCATGTGTGTTGAATACTATATTTAATTTCTCTAAACTTTGTGCACAGAGTTTCAACTGATTTTTTTTGGTAGGACCTCAGCAAGTAGAATATAATTTCCCAAAGTATGAAAAGGTTTCACTACTAAATCTTTGTTTTTCAACTAGAATTGCACATCAGAACAAACAAACTTCTATGTGTATGCTACAGTTACGCATAGCATACACATATTACTGGTTTTTGGTGGTTTGTTTTTGTTTTTTTTTTCCCAAAGTACCTTTTTAAACACTAACCTCCTATTTCCAGGAGTTAGTGCTAGTAGTGAATATAACTTCCTTTTCAGCCTTTATAATTTGGATTTAGCAGTTAATGCTAGCGTATTTTCTATGCTGCTTTGTCAGTTGTTCCAGTTCCTATCCATTATTGAGCTGTCTCCTTGCCTTTGGCTGAAAAAGTAAGATAGTGTAAGCAGAGGCATATTCTTTGAAGAGATGAAACTATGCTGGCTTTTGTAGGTAACACTACACTGACTCCTCTGTCTTGTGCTTGCCTTTTCTACTTGGCTTGCAGCCACTGAGCTGTACTTAAGCACAGGCAGAGGTACGGGAGTGCTTATTCTTGGGCACGTTGTCCTATCTTTAGGGAAGGCGGGAAAGAAACAGGGTTGCTATAGAAACATAGGCATCACTGCCTAACAGCAGGATGAGTACACCCGAAATCTGAGTTTGTGCTCTGCATTGCTGGAGAGGTTCAGCACAGTGGGAATGTGGCCCAGGTAACTCCTACTATGCCAGAGAGCCTGTGCTTTGGCCAGCCCTTTGTCCTTGTGAGAGATGTTGCTTGACCAAGGCAGCGTAAGCCAACTTGATAGGAGGTACTGACGAAGTAGATCAGAGAGGAGAAAGCCTCCTTTTCCTCCCTTTTGTGTGCTTCTCCAAAAATGAGAGAAAACCAGGTTAAAATCAGGGGATGGGGAAGGAGTGATGGGTAATTTCTAGACACTAAAGAGTAACTTTAACTAGCTGAGTGCTCTCTGTGTTTGTTTGAAAGTCATAAATGGAGTGTATTTCAGACAAATTACAATTCTATTCCGATCCATTTTCCATTTAGAAGTCTGTGGGGGGCATATATTCTTGAAAGAGAAGTCCAAAGCCTGGCTCGCAACCAAACTTCAGGCTGACTCGAAGGTAGCAAAGCAGTAGCTACTTGGAATGGCCAGATCAACTAGGCACACTTAAAAGTGCTGGCTGAATTCATTTCGTGGCATCTGTGACATTTGCATGTCTCTACTAAGCTCAGAGAAAGAGTGTAAATATTTCTTGGTACCTATTTAGGTGCTGCCTGTGTGAGGGCTCAATTCCTTTTAAAGGTTGTTCTTCTGTTCTGCCATTTTCAAGGAACACACTGGCTCACAAGCTTCTTGCAAGTCAAAAAGACCTTGTTGTCCCATGTGTTTCACTGAAGAGTCTCTTTAGAGATTTTGAACTTGGCAGGAATTTGTACTTGCTGTTAGCAGCCCTTTGCTAGCCAGTAACCTACTCTGCTATTACTAGCTCTTCTCGCATGCTGTGCTGTGCCTTTGTGCTCTTAGCACCCCTCTTAAACTTCATGAAAGTTGCTGGAAAATGTTTTGTTGTTCTGAAGAAATAGGAAGTAAGTATTGAGACTTTGCTCTGAGGTAGAGGTGGCAGATGATGCATTATTATTTTTAATGACAATGGAAAAGTAATTATTTGCCATATGTTGTAAACCTTTTTTGTGTTACTCCAGGGGTGGGATGCTATTGAGTGGATAATTCAAAATTCTGAAAGCGCTCTAAGCTAGCAGTTCTCCACATCTACAGTTTGTACTAACTAGTGGTAATGCCAGCATTCTTCTTCTTGGTACAGCATTTCAGCTTTCTAGCAAATATGTGCATGGATTGTTGTCATGTGAATTTCGTAAATTAACCTGCATGTACGTTTTATATACATTGCATACAGGAATGGCAAACGTTCATTACATTGCAGTTGTAGAGAGTGAGGGTAGGTCAGATCTAAACTGAATCAATTAACCCATGCTTATGCCACTGGACAACGAGCTTGCTGCAGCCACGTCTTGTGCCAGACGTTATTGCTTGTGGTTTGAAAGTGGAATGATGGCTGCAGATAACTAGGCATGTGAATGAGTCCCTCCAGCAAGTGTTTGATCTGGTCCTGGTTTCTCTGATTTCAGTATGTAAAACTGGTGCCTGAAGAAGTTAATAAATTGGTTAATGACTGGAATTGGCATTATAAAAATGAAACAGAATTGTACTCTTAGGATATAAAATTGATTTCTTGAAACAGATTGCCTGACAGGGGCAATCTTTTGCATAGTGAAATTGTATTTACTTTTCTTATGCCTGAGGAATATTGTTGCTCTTTTGTGAACTTCTGTGGAAATCTGTACAAAGCTTGAAGCTGTCAGAATGTCAGATTGTTCATGTTTTTCATTGGTCTTGTAGTTATATTCATTTCGGTAGTGACGTGGCCCTTAAGCGATGTGACTGTGAAAAAAATCTGACTTCAGGGTTGAGAGAACTGCGTGTACTTGCCTCTGTGATACCTCTGTGCAGTTTGTTTTGCTTCCACTAGTCAGTGTAGCCTATCTCTGTCATTCCTGTATTGGCTTATGCTTCAACTAATAAGATTCCTTAAAAAAAGAAAAAATTCCATTACGCTGCTTCTCCTAGTTAAGAATGTAGGGTTTTTTTACACTGCTTACTTTGAGATCAGTGTATGCAATGAGTGTTTGCTTTTATGTTCTCATTCCACTAAGCTTTTATGGCTTTTTCTGGAAAATGTCAACTACAAAGGCTCAGCATTTATCAGCCACTTAAGCTCTACCAACAAATCTTCATATGTAGTGTTTGGTCTGCCAAACACGTCATACTGCTAACATATGCAATAAAGACTAATAATATGCATGCTTGGTTATGAATGTGCTTGCTTAATGACTTACTACAGAATTTGTTGTACAGTAGGAAACTTTATAGACCAATCCTCTGTCAGATTTTTTTTTTTTTTTTGTAACTGGGTAGTTCTACAGTACTTGGAGGCTTTGCATCTGGTTAAGATTTCGTAACTTAACTTCCTGTGCAGAATATTCCTGAAATCTTCCTTGCCAACATCACGGGTTTATTCTTAGCTGCAAAGTACAGCATATAGCGTATGCAGGTCTAAGGAAACATGCAGACCTATGTAGTCTCAAAAGCTGAAGGAAATATCTTGGTGCTCCAGTTGAATGTCATGGATTTTTTTTTCTTTATTTTATCTTATCAACAAATATATCAACTAAAACACTATGACCAGGTTGTTTCATAGTCAGGACCTGAAAAGAATCTCAGTATTTTTCTACTGCGCGTTTTCTACGTCAAAGGTGTTTGACTTTCTGACAAGTCATCTTTGTGCAATTAGACAAATATAACACCTAAGCTGTTACTGTCTTACTCAGTTCTCTGTGGCTGTGTCACCTAAGAGAGGACATTTTTAACCTGACTTCTAAATATCCAAATGCGTGCTTACTGAAAGATGATTCCCCCTCTCTCCCCCCGCTTTGTTCCTTACGGAGCATGCTACTCAGCTAATTCATAGCTAGTTACAACTTGTTGCTATGCAGTAGCCTGCTTCTGTCTGGGTGCTTTTATCCATGCTTTGCTGGTGTTCCAGGGTCTTGCACAGGATGTAGAGATGGTGGAAGTTATCGCCTGCTGAAGCATGGTCGATTTGGTGCTCAAATGGAAGGAACTCACAAGTTAAATCATACTTTTCTATGGACTTTTTTCAGCAACCCATACTTAAACTGGACAATTTAAATAATGTTTTCTTGATTATTGTTGGTATTGAACTAAGTTAACATAAAGATATTAGTTCTTGAGGTAATTCTGAGTAGGGCTGAATCCCCCTTTCTGAGCTCTGGCCAAGAGTTGAACACTTTGTTGTGATATGTGGATAATTTTTGTCAGGTTAAGGATTGACTGCCAGTGCAGACATAGCAATTAGTGTTTATTCTGTGAGTCCCTGTAATATGAAAAACCTGAAGAGAAACAGAGTCAGCCCTTCACTGAACTTAGTGAAGGTCTTGAGATGAATATGCTCTTATTCGTAGTAAAACTTTATATTTTTTAATAGGCTACACTTTGCAGCCTGGAACCGGGCTTTTCATATTATTCCAGAGTAATGTTTCTAGCCTCCAAAAAAATTCTTCAAGAGTATGTGTGGGGTTTGTTTTGAGCTTTTTTCTTTAAGGTTTTCAAAGTTGTTTATACAGATTCTTGTTCATGCTTAGTGATCTATAAAGGACAACAACAGGTTCTGGACACTTGAAAAGGTTTTTGTTCACTTTATCACTTATAATGCATGCACCAAAAATAGTACATCAGAGTTCAGAGCAACTCTCTGTGTGTGTGGAGGGCTGTTCCCCCCTTCCCCTCAGTCTCTGCAGAGGGCTTGAACACTGACACTGGCTCTCCTGAAGACTTAGGGCTCAGACTCTTTATCTCCAGAACTCCTCTAGACTTGACCAGAGCCATGTGGCTCCCAGTTACTGCTCTCCACTGTTTGTACTTCTTATTCTTAGTAGGGCAATAGAGGTGCATGTCTTTTGGCTTCTCTTTGAGTGAAAAAAGGCCAGGTGTTTTCCTGGTCTGATCCCATCTGCTCGTTTTGGCAAAAGCTGTCATTCTGAGATGGTGGAGCTCTAAAATCTTGCACTTTGTTTAGTTAAAGCGCTTCTCTTTATTTTCTTGGCTTCATTGGGCACCTGGCTGCATGCTCATCTTGTGGTCATTGGGGTGCAGCTACTACAAGGTCTTCGTAAGGTAAAAGGGTTTTGACATGCTTATTTTGCTGGATTCCCCAGCTCTTACTAAAGCATTGGCTGTCAATGCCTAGCTTTGAGGCACTCCCATTCTGAGAACTGAACAGAGAAAGACCATACCTTGATATAAAATGTGCAACTGTAGTCTCTCAATTAGTCTGTTTCATATGCTGAAAAGTTGCTGTGCATGAATATAGAATTCAGTGCAAGTCCATCTCTGAACTCTTGCTAGATATCAAATCAATTAGTTGCTACTTCAGAGAGCACTTGGAAGACTATCTTTCTTTGTCCTGGATCTGCTCAAAAACTGTCCATATAACTTGGTTAATGAATCTGAGAACAGTATCTAGACTTTGCTATAAAAAATTTGCTGATCTTCTCTAGGTGGTGGGAGCAGCAAACAGTAAAAACAGGAATACTCTTACATAAGGGAACTTAATTGCTGAATTGGGCTTTTTGCCTAGGTGCGCTACTGGGAGCTCACACCAATATTGTATTTACTTCTTGCTTATGGGTTAAGCAAATGCCTTTGCAGTGAAGTTTCCATAAGAAGATGCTAAGAAATTATCAATATAATCTGGTATCAAAATATGCAGGGCATGAAATTAATTTTAAAACAAGTCTCATGTCTGACAGAGGAATAACTATAGAAACATGAGCCGTGGTGGTGTATCTGTTCTGATCCTAAATTCTAGTATTTTCCTGGCAGGGTCGGGATGCCCTGGAGTGGGTGATCAGCAAACTAAACACAGAATTGGAGGAGCTGAAGTCAACACGCGAGGGCATGAAACCAGCCATGGCAGCAGCGTCAACAGACAAATAAAACCAAAAATACCACTGACAGAAAAGTTTTTATTCTTCAGACTGCTTTGTAGATCTCCCTTCCAGGGCTGATCTGCAGAGGTTTTATATATTTATAAGAATATTGGATCAGCGGAAAAGTAACCTCATCCATCATCGCCACAGCACCTCCCATTGCCTACTGAAGATTAAATTGACCTCCTGCAGATGCTCTTTTCATTTAAACAATTTCTTTTTAACACTGGAAACAAACCATTTAGCACATTTAAAACTGCCTAAATGTGCCTTTTATAACAAAGATAGAGAGTATGTTATATTTACACCATCTCGGTTTTTCATACTCAAACTTAAAAAGAATGCATGTGCGGTATTAAGGGTTTTCCATGTGAGCGTTTGTTCTGTGAAGGGCTGATAGGTACTAGAGCACTGAATTTTGTCTGTTTTGTAATCCAATAGCATCTTATGACCATTTAAAGGGAACTACATGAGTCAGAACATGATACTGTAGAATGAGATATCTATCTATCTAGAGGATCATCCTGAAAAGCTGAAACTTGTGGGGTACTAACTTTTCTTACATTGTTTAAATGTGCTGCCTGAACATGACACACAGACACTTTACCTCGTAGATGTTTGTATCCAAACAAAGAGAAAGTTTCTATTGATGTTAATAGCCGAAAACAGTTTTTTGGTGGGAGAAGGGTATAATTTATTTTCATATTTATTAACTTGCCCTCGTTCCTCCCCTCCCTATGAGGAGAGGAGTAGTAATTCCTGGAAGGTGCTGGAAAAGACTTCTCTTATTTCTCTCTAAGAAGGGTACTTGTAGGCTACTTGAATGAAGAGACTGTGCTGTTCCACTGGTCCTTGCTCTTCACAGCATGTCTTAACTGAGGGAGAGACTGATGCAATAACGAGAAGAGTTGAAATGAGAAAAGAGCAGGACATTTGAAATCCAGATGGTAAGGTTTTGCGAACACGTACTTTTCATGCCCTGAATGGAGAGAACAAGAGTACAAGAAAAAAAAATGGACTCTCCTTTTTGAGTGCTTTCTACTAACTACCGACTACCAGTGTAACTGAATTTTTTCAACACTTTTCCACATTGGTACAAAATGGTTTTAGGATCATTTTAAATGCTTCTCATTATCTGGAAAAATACTCCAGTAACTGCAGAAATTGCTTCCTGTAAAACGTGCATAAATATATATTGGTAACAGTCCTAGCCTTGTCTGATGTTCACAAAATTTTCATATTTGGTCCAGGTGTAGTGTACGTTTCTTAGACAGCCCTCTGTTAGGGCATTTTAACTTATTTTTTGATGTGCACACAAAGTGAAATAAATGTTGTAAGAATGTTTACTTGTTCAAGTGGCAAGCATGTGTTCAGGAAGCTGTTAAAGAGCATGAGTAACTTCTAAAAAACTAGAAGAGTAAAGTGTTGGTCACTGTTTTGATCTGGTAATTTTAAAGTGTCTGTAGCTTAAGGGAAATTTCAGCGTTCATATTCTGGTTAGTTTGAAAGTGAACATTAATTTGGGTGTAACTATAGTCTCACTAAATTACATGATCCTAATGAATAAACTTAATTTAAAAATATGTATATATTAGTCGAAAGCAATTAAATGAGTAGCTAATATTTACATTGCTCTTTTTATATGGATCTAAAGCCTTTCTTATTTTGGACCAGAAACTTAGAGCGTAGAGGCTGATAGCAGCTCCTTTCCAGAAGATACTCTGGATAGCTTTGGTGCAGGTCAGTCGTGCTTCTCAGAGGAGCGATACCACTTCCCTGATAAAGAATGCAGAAGATGTTCTAGCTCCTGGTGGCGTTCTGCTAGGAAGGGGAGTGCAGCTATGGCAGAGCTCTGCAAACAAAAGGAAAAGATGAGTAAGTGTGTGTGCATGTGGAAACCTGTACTACAGCATTTCCATACGTGCCTACTGGAGATGATGAAAACATAGCTGCCAGGGGAGGGGGGTAGAAGAGTCTTTGGAGAGGTTCACGTATTGCTTCAGTTTGGAAGAATTGTCTAAAGCTGCTTCTTGCATCAGATTTGAAATAATCGTGTAGTGGTGTCTTAAAGCCGACTGACGTGTGTAGCACCTACCAGCACTGCCAGCTGGTGTCCCAGAAGAGTTGCCACAGGCTCCTGGATTCTGTCTAGGGCTGAACTCCTCTGCCACACTTTAGGGTCAGTACCAGTTGTGCATCAGCTGTCTGGATTACTCTCTTTGCATTTTGTTTCCTTCTTCCAGAAACAAATCCTTATCTGCTCATGTTGCAGCATCTCCTTTCTGTTTCATTCCCCACTGGTTCTGGGCTGCTTCCTCTCCGTTTCATGCTGCTTGGGAGCTATATGGCTGGATGCTTGGTTTTCCAATCTGTCTGCTGCTCCGCTTGCCATGGATCAGCACCTTGCCTGCTTGTGCTCAGTCCTCTTCTGCATTTCTCTAGGCTAAATGGGAGTGGGGAAGCTTTGGGGAGGAAAAAGGCTAATTTCTTCCAGAGGCCAGTTTTGTCACCCAGCCGCCTCTCTCCGCTGCCGGACAGTGCTGCTGCTTCTCACCTTACCTTTGGGGTGGGTGACACTCCTGCATCTCTGGGCTTATTGGTCTTCCTGTGGTTGCTGGTTTCCCAGCATGTACGAAGGACCTTGCAGGCAGTGGTCACACTGGGACCAAGTAGGCCCCAGTGTTTAGCAGATGAAGTGATTCTTAATTGCCTGTAAGCTTTCCTGGACACTTTCACTCTTCTGCTTTCTGCCCATCTGGTTTGCATGTGGGGCTCCCACCCTTCTTCTCCCTTGACCATGTGACTCTTCTCCGTGGGAGCTGATGGGATCTGTAGCTGCATGCTCAGCCCTGCTGTGCGTAACACTGGTTTTGAAGCACTCCATTCCCACTCCAGTTCTCTCACTGTTACAGTCTGAGTTGACCCTTGGGGCAAAAAACCCTACTGTTGGAATTGCTTATCTTGGTCCTTCCCTAGGGAAACTCCCCCATCTGTTCTTTAGTTACTGGAAATGGCTAAAAAATATTTCTGAAGTCAGTTTTATGTCATGTGCCTTGACTGAGGTGTCTGTCAAAGACAGAAAGCCGCATGTGAGGGAAAGTGCTAGGCTGCTTGCAGGAGCAGGGGGGAGTGTAGCTTTTTGGACTGGTGCAGAAACAGCCAGGTATGTAGGAGGGAAAAAATTTATAAAGCAGAAATGGCGTTAAAAGTCAACGCTCATTAACTTGGAAGGATCTTGAAGTGCTGGGGACCAAGCAGAAGCAAGCTCAGCACTTGTAACCATGCTGATTAATGGGTAGCAAGTGCCATTTTGAATAAGAATTCTGCACTTTGCGAGCTGAAAATAGCATTAAAGTAGAGTTTTGTGTGCTGGGGGAGGGAGGTTGTTCACTGTTGTTTTCAAGCCATGGAGGCTTGCAGTTCAGTGTTTCTCAGCTGTTAGGTTGTGATTCAAGGACAAGGGGTGGGCGTGTGTGTGTGTAGGGAGGTGGTTGGTTTTAAGAATTCAGTGCCAGTGATTGAGGTCTCCGGGTCGGTTAGGTGTGTGGCTGCTCGCCCTGCCCAGCAGCGACAGCTGGGTCGCACACGCCTGCTGTGGACGGATGAGGCTGGGGATAGCTGGTTCCTGGCTGCAGGGGAGAGAAACGGTGAGGGAAGACGGCAGCGGTGGTTCCCAGAGCTTGGAAAACTGGGCACGGTGGCTCTTGGCCCTGAAGGATTTTAAGATGTTGAAGATACCAAACTTGAGGAAAACTCTGGTTTCTGGTTGATGTCTATTTTTCATGCTAGTGCGGACAGGCTCATGTTAGCAACAAAAGGCATGAACTTAAAACAGTGTAATCAAATGGTCTTGTGTGTAATCGGTTTTGTGTAACTATCTTTTTTCCTTTTTTTTTCCTGACTTGTCCTTGTGCCACTGTGAGTCCTCCATGCCCCCCCGTACTCCTTGCTTCTTTTCCCCCCATCAGGTCAGCAGGCACGACGCGGGAAGGGCCATATTTGTTGGGAAAACGGGCAATCCCAGTTTAAGTTGCAGTATTCTTGAAAGACTTGCTTAACGCAAGTAAAGGCACTGAACTGCAGCACTCAGCATGTATCGGGAATTGATGTATAGCACTATCAGGCATTGATGTATGTGACGATGTAATGAAGTAGCGCTGAGTGAGATGACCAGTGACACTCCTTGATGTGACACTTTTCATTTAAATCTCCAGGTGGAGCAGCGGGTAACACCTTTCCTATTCTTGCATCTTCCTAGATTGTACGCTGTGAAGGGCAGGACTCTGTAAAGTGTCTATGTACACTATGGTGCTATCTTAAATAAATGACATCCTCAGTTTAAAAAAACCACTTCTGGGTGTAACTGCTGTAATTTAAAACGGGCTGTTGGTTTTCAGAGAAGGCTGCAGAAAAATCCTTTGTGTCGGTCTGTGCTGGGTGAGCAGCAGGACCCAGCACCGGGCTCCCTGGAGCTCGCTGTAAGCCACGCATCCCACTGCTCAACAGCTCTGCAGGGGTCCCCCGTGCCTGAACTGGCAACTCCATTTGGGTCTGGCAGCTGCCTCCTTTTGCAGTAAAACAGGAGAGTGTCATCTAAAATGATTAGCCTTGACTTGTAAATAAGACCTTATTTATCTAATAAACTATCTTTCTTCTTACCCCACTGACACTACCGGCCAGCGGTCAGAATCCTGCAGGTTATGGGCCAGCCTTTTAATCGCAGCACCAGGAAGCAGGTTGTGCTTTCGCTATGGATTTGTTCAATGAAAAGGCATTTTTGTGAAGCCCAAGTCCTGTCCTCTTCATTTTTCCACAGCTGAGGTGATGGAGGTATGATTCTCATTTTATTGGAAGGCACCTGCAAGTAAAATCACCAGTAAGGGCTCCTAATTCGGGGTCCTGCTGGTACAATGCTTCCCTTTCTTCTATAATTTTGTTTCTAACCTAGTTAAAATCTGCCGCTGCTAAGGTTTGGGGCTCTACCTGACCAAACAAATATGGAGCATGCCCTTACCAGCTGCGCTGTGTAAGAAGTGACGCTTGCCATCTTTACAGTTAGCTCAAGAAAGCGAGAGCGATGCAATGTCATTTTAAAGGACTTTTTATTAGTAACGCATAAACAAGAAATTGCATTTCAGTACCACGTAACATGAAAACAAGCAGAAGACAACTCTATTGCCTTTCTCTGTTAGAGCTGATGCCCCGGGTGTACCTGAAGCCGCACAGACGGTACGTGCGCAGTGACAGCACAGAAGCAGGAGGAGTTTGAAGGGGAAGGGTTTGTGTCCAAAAAGCGCATCTCCCGTTTGGGATTTTCTTTTTGTCCTTTATTCAAGGAGAGGGGGGTGAGGAGGGGGAACCAGCTTTAACAGAAACACAGCTCAAACACACTCCTCCTTGCACCTTCGTTTTGCTTCCTAATTCACAGGCAATGTAACCACCAGCCCCTTCAACGGAAACGCGCCCATCTTTGGTGGCTGAGCCAAGGCTGGGCCTCGGCCTCTACCTGTCCTGTAGGCTGGGCCACGAGAACGCAGCCTCTCTATATACACACACCTCAGCTTAACTGCTGCTTATTTCCACCTCCCGCAGAAGCTGCATCATCTCATGCCCGTGTCCCTTAATTCTAGATTTTAGCAGCCCCTAAAATCCAATTTAACAATCCCATGTGGCGACATTTGGCCTACAGCCTGGCCTGCAAAAGCCAAGCCATTGCTGGCTCCCGCTGTTCAGCACTGACGTGACTCCGGTCAGAGAAACACCGGGCGGACCCGTAGCTTAATGTAAATGCTACAACTGCATGGGAGGCACCAAGAATGTATTTGTTGATACTGGGCACTCCCCTTTTTGCACTTGCAAGGTTTTTTAATCAAATGGGTTAATCATCAAACCGGTCTTTTCCAGCTGTGACTGTGCATTAAGTAGCCTGGCACCTTGAAAGACTGTCTACCTGCTTAAAAATGTATTTTTTTTATTAGCTATAGAAAGGCCTATTCCAAATGGCTTCCTCTAGAACTGCTCTACAAAAACCATCTTGACGACCTTTGCAGACTGCAGCGGCTTCTGTCGTTATTTCAGGACACAGCGCCCAGGCCACCCATGTCTCTGACACTCGGGTCAGCCAGGCACTGCTGCTGCAAAACAGCCCGACCAGAGAGGAAACCGAAAAGCTGCTGAATTGTGGTGTGGTGCAAACAAACAAGCAAAGCTCCCACCACGTGAAATTTGCTGTGTCTATTTGAGAACTATTTAGCTCCATTTATCTCCTGATTATGCCCCGTGACATCTGTTGAGTGCAGGCTACCATGGTAAAATTCATTCACAAATCTTTGCTTATCTAAGTGTTGTAAAGTTTCAACTATCTGGAATTCAGATATATATATAAAAGCAGTGCCAATTGCTTTCAAGTCCCAAAAGCTGGTGGAAACTTGCAGTGCCGGATGCTGTTAGCTCCGGCACTGAGCGCTCCTTTCTATATCAGCACCTCTCAAAATTCTTTCAGCAGCTGTAACCACTCCGTGGTCCCTGTTTTTGCAGGCTGACAGCTCGCGCCAGGTAAATGGAGCAACAAGAGCAGCTCTGGGATTTTTCAAGGTCGAGCCGAGAACGCAGGGAGGGCCGCGGGCTCCCTCTGCTCTGGGCTGCCGGAGCTTGTGGGTGCCGCTCAGCGCCTGCCCCTGGTACATGGTAGCACCGGCGGCGCTGGACTCGATCGAGCTGCCACCAGGACGACGCTCGTGAACTGAGGGTTACACGTCAGGGCATGGGTTCTGTGTCTCTGTGTATCGCGTCAGACTGAGCTAATGCCCCTCTCTGGTTGTTTTCCTACCAGGAAATTTTGGTGAACGGTAATTTCAGGTACCCAAAAAATTTGAAACACAGTAGTAAAAATCAGACAGAAACAACAAAACAGATCTTTATAGCTGGAATCCATATTCATAAACATTCTCAAATTGGCCTTAAGATACATACATACAAAAGAAGAAGAAATAAACCAGAGCAGCTCCAAGTTATCAACATGGAAACACTATAAAATTTTATGGTAACATTAACGTGATCCATATGCTGTAGCACCAGAGCGTATGGTCGCAGCACCTTTCCCTCATGCCTGTGTGCTGTTGCTGATTCACAGATGAGACTGAGCTCGTAAGACGTTCCTAAAAGATGTACGGAGCTGCTGGATGAGGTAAAGCATGAAGGTAGCAATCAGGAGTCTAAAGTTGGAGCTTTTAAACTATTTTTAAACTATACAGCATGCAGCCAGTACCTAACCATGGAAGCTGATGCTGAACTTGCCTGGGGAAAAAGGGGAGCTTGAAAGAGGAGCGAGAACAACATAACAGTTGCGATAAAAATGTTCTCTCCACTTCTGGTTTAAAAACTAAAAGCGATCGTTCAAAAACCTCTCCAAAAGCCTGCCAGCATTTTTCTCCCAAGGATGAGGGGCGGAGATTGCCGAAGGCCTGTACCACATGCAGGACAAGCGCGCCTCAGCTACGGACCGTCAGCCTTGGAAGCAGCGGTGCGTTGGCAACACAGGGAGTAGGCTGGACACGATGACTGGGGGCTAATCACATCACCGGGGTTACACAAGCAGTTTTATTGCTATTCTAAGAGTACTTCCACATGTTCCCGTCCCTTCATGCAGCCCAGCCAGTGTTCAGCTGTTATTCAATCATTTTCGTTAACAATTCTTTGCCATAAGAAACATCTGACTGATCTTACAAAACTATAAAAGAGAGAGAAAAGGAGAGAGACAGAACCTTTACACCTGCTTCCATGTGAATAATCAACACAGACAAGGGCTATAACGGAAAGGCATTTTATTTTCACCAGGTAACGCCCCTCCCTGTATAAAGTAGTGGGGAAAGGGGAAAAACCAACAAGCCCCCAAAGCACGATGGTCACCGTGAACATTGGCAAGGCCAGGTCTGAGAGCTGCAGCGAAGGCCTGCTCGCTGCCTCCGTCGCCGCCGTCGGGCAGAGCTGGACTGAATTCTCCACAACCAGGTTCACATACAAAACAACACGACCGATGCTGCCAGTGGCATTTTTAACTCCTTGGGTCTCCTGTGAGATACTTACTTAAACAGACCTTGGGCATATTAATAAAGCTAAAAAAAATTAAAATATTTTAAAAATTCATGGAAGGGAGCTCACTGTGCTAGTCCCCCAGTCTTTTCAGCAGTAATTCACTCTAAAATGCCTATGGAGTGCAAACTGTATTAGGGGGCTGAAAGCATTAACTCTTAATAAAGATAATAGCCAACACACATATAAATAAGACTCATTTCCTTTTTAAAACATCAAGGGAACGTCAATTCCCATTGCATGATTGATGGAGACTTCCTAGATATTAATAAATATATTACACATATTTACAAGCTTCTGATTTCATCCTCTGATGCTAATGCAAAGTTCAGAGCGTAACTAGGACATGCTGGGCAGCACCGCGGGGTACGCAGGCGAACGGCTGCAGTGGATTGGGGACGCTAGTGCAAGCAGCGAGATGGAAAGCTAAAAATAGCCCACTCCGCAGAGATCCAGGCAGCCGGCGAGCCGAGCTCCTCCAGGCCTCGCGCGACAAACCAACCCGCCGCTTTTTCTTTTGCGGAATGAAATGCCAGGATAACGCGGAGCGGCTGTGGCAGAGAGGAAGGGACGGGAGGGAAGGGGGGAGGCAGCCCTCCACACCGTGTTTTCTGGAGCCTGCTGCAGCGTGTGTCAGCAGCCCGGAGGGTTTTTTTTTTCCAGGGAAAAAGGGAGGTTATCCAGGCCCTGCTCTGCGTGAGCAACACGGAGCAGTCTGTACAACCACCGCGTTGTTGTTTGGTGTTTGCTCCCTGCTCAGCGCAGCAGAGCCCAGCCCGAGCCAAGGGCTGCCGGGCAGCCCGGGAAGGCAAAGCCTGGATCGCGAGGCTCCACTGCCTCCCCAGAGCCGCCCCGGACACTGCCAAGGTGGAGGGGGGCCGTGAGGGACTCATTTTCCTTCGCACACTCCGGATTTACTTAGTCCTTGATCCTGCCTGCTCTGCAATGTCCTAAATCCCTCTCAAAGGGGAAAATAAACGTGCTGGATACCCCGCGCCTCAGTGCCTTGAGGATGCCAGGGAAGAGGACTGCCAGCAGAGGACTGAGCGATTGTAGCATGTGGCTGGGGCACTTCCAGGAGAAAATGGTAAGAACAACAACAGGGAAGATGCAAAGTGAGATTTCCTGCATTTCTTTCAGACTGGTTCTCCTGACGCACTGTGCAGCAAACGCACGGCCTGGTTTTGGCACAGAAACAAGAAAAAGTGCTGATGTGACTGAGATCAGGCGACCCTCCCAGCAACAGATCTTTCGAATCAGCCTGTCTGCGCTGCTCACCTCCCGCCATCCCACAGCCTTACCTCACGCCAGTACTCCAGGTGCTTTAACATGCAAGATGCTTTTCCAGAGGAACCCGAGGAGAGGGCCATGACAGTTGACCTTACACGGGACAGCTAAGAGGGAGAGTTAGTCTTGAGCCCTGCTTTTCCTGTTCGCATCCATTCAGAAAAAATTAAAAACATTTCAGTAAGCCCTGCATCTGCAAAAATTCTCATTTTCCAAGGGGGCGTTTAAAGAAAAGTAAGGATGGATGAGTCCCTGGGAAGGTTTAAGGAGACTTGGATGTGCTTTTCGAATCAACTTAAAAGGTACGATACGAGTGGCTGCTCCGAAGGCTGCAATATAACATGCGAACACCCTTTGAAGGGGAAGCCTTGTCCCCCTGGGCAGCAGGATGCCACCCACAGCGGGACTGGAGCCCAGCTACCACATGGGAGCCGACCACCCCTGGTGCCCCACGGCCTCCGCACCGTGCCCTGCCAGGGCTGGCGGGGCAGTCTGCCTTCTCTTGGGCTTCTCCATGCACGAGATTTGGACAGGAGAATCTGTTTTGATTAATACATCTTTAAAATCGTGTTACAGAAACCCAGTCCCAGCTACTTTGGAGCAGTTCTGAGGTATCTCTCATTAATCCGAAGTATAGAAATGTTAATAAATAGATCTGAAACTTTTCTGCTATGTCATTCTATAATACACTGCTATATAGATATTAAATATGCCTCAGGGTATTAAAAAATTTATGAAAAAGTTACAGTAGTTGATTTTCAAGTATTAATAACTTGGCTATGTTAGCTTGTTTTTAAATGCCAAAATGATCTGGCCCCAAATTATTGACTAAACTCTGGCTACGCTTGAATTTTAAAAAAGTATTTTGAATATAAAAAAAAGTGCAAAAAAGCATGAGATGTCAGTTAACTTTGTAACATTGTTGGAACTTCTAAACAACCAGTCTATCACTCTTTTGTGAGCGAATTAAAAAAAGGAAAAAGAATGAAAAGAGGTAAAAGAAAAAAAGAGAGAGGTTGCTCCCAATCTGAGACAGCACTGTCCCAAATTTCATCAGAACACGAATTTTTACAGCCAAGTTATAAGCCCCAGAAAAAATGGGGTTATCAGTGGATATGCTGTCAGACATAACTATAGCAGTATCTGTGTGCTCCATTATAATACAAATGTACACCTTACCCACCGTTTTCTCTGAGTAACCATGAGAACAACTTTACAGGTATTCAGTTAAAATTAGAAGCCTCCCTTATTTCTCATCCTCCCCATACACTGTACAACTCTGTCTACTACTAAAATTCACTGCTACTAGTAGTCATCATCATACATTCAAGATAGAAAATAAACTACTAAAACCTGCTCAGGAGACACTTAGAAGTACACTAAGGCTTAAAAAGTACAGCAGCTCAGGGGAACGGCCGACCACACGGGCCAACAGCTTCATCGTGTATTTTGCTTAGGACACAGACATTGTCAAGTCCCGTGCTGAATCCTGATCTCAGAGCAACCAAAACAGTTCAAAGAAAGATGGTTTTGACCACAGTCGCTCACACTCGGTGTCTGGTGTGCGATACGACCCTTTGCTGTTTCAACTAGGACGAGAGCATTACTAGGGTGGTGACGCCAATAGGACCGACTGTTTGCTACTGTGCTAACACTGACACTTTGTTAGATTTGGTTCTCCATTAAACATATGTTTTCAGCTCATCTCCTGAAAAATGATTCAAAGCATGGTTAAAAAAAGAGATTGAAAGCAAGAAAAGGCTTTCTAGTTTCAACGCACACATACAAAAGAGGCAACAATTTCAAACTATTGATTTTCTTCCAGTGCGAGCAGCTGACCCGTTGCGTATCATTCTGCACAGATCTAAACGTAGCGTTCTGCGTCTCTGGGAACCATTGGAGTAGGAAGTCCTGTGATCTAATGCAAATTCAAGCCAGTCAAGTGAACCAAAGCAACGGAATGATAATCCAGTTTCAGTGACCTTGCTCATGGATGATGACCTCATGAAGACAAAAGCAAAGAAAAAGGCACAAGGCTCAGATCTCATTGATAGTCCTTTCAGAGGGGCAGTATTCAGAGGTTCCCGGCGACGACATGTAGAAGGATTGTGTTTTCCTTTTTAACCTGGCTCGCTTGTTGGCCAGAGATAGGCTGCGCCGGCTTGAATTGATGATTTCTGAAATAAACTTCTTGCAGTCCACGCACACCTCCATCGTGCTCCAGTCCTCCATTAATTCTTTGGGAAACTCTTCATGTGACTTATCCACAGATTTGGACCTTGAGGTCAACCTGAAAGGCAAAAGGGCAGGACCTGTCACATTATTTAGCAGCAGTGGGCCCCAAGGGACGCCTTCAGGAAACAGCACATGAGAACGGTCTTGATTCAAATCTTCCTTTCTCCTGTCCCAAAAATGACACCAGGAGACCAAACACTGCAGAGGACAGCTTCTGCCCGGTTCGGCAAGATTGCAGGGTCACTAACCGAGGGCATGTGTAACATTTACCTTGACAAAAACAACCTTACTAATAACTATAAATAGATGATGTGTTTGGCTAATTTGACACAGCGTCATAGCATGAGTGATTTATGCCGAGGGTTTATACTGTAGATCCCCTCAAAAAGGAGCGTTTCTTTTATATTTAATTTCTCAGATTAGCTTTGACAACCATCTGCGTGTAAGACAAAAAAACAGTAGATAACTTCATAATGTCAAAGTGAAAAAAAATGGTGAAAATTAGAATTAGAAAAATTAGGGAAAAAAAGATAAATCTGTGCAAGACATCGTTTAGTTCCCATTCAGTGAGTGATTCTAGCCTGCAAGATTCATCTCCAGAGAGTCTATTCACACCAGAAAAAGACATGCTAAGGATATATTTGCACAGGTGCTACAGAAATACAGTTGTCCCAGACTCATATTATTTTTCACCTGTAATGTGAAAAAGGTTTAAGACATGCTGTTAGTATTGCTATTTCCATAAATCAAAGCAATGAGTGGAAGAGACATGGATTTTCAGGCTTCAGAAAGGTTACTACAGGCATTAGAAACACTGACAACTACAAAACAGGTGGACCAGTGATTAATGACCACTAACTCAAGAGGAAACATTTAGGAAGCATTTGCAATAGACACACGTGAGCAAGGGTTGTTTTTCACCTGGACATGCTCCGCAGTGATCGGTGGTGACTGGTAGAGGGTTTCTCTGGCCTCATAAAACTTTCTCCTCTTTGCAAGGTTGAAGGTCCCAGTGAGAAGATGGGGAGAGTGGAATATGGCTTTGATGGCAACCGCATCTGTTATGAGAACAGCAGAAGGAACGTGCATCATTACAAAGATTACAGCTTTTAGAAAGGGTCTAACCATAAGTTTATTTACTTACTTTTTTGCAACACTGTGAGCATACAGGCCTGTGTAAGTAAGCAAGAGCATGAATCATTTCATTGGGCAAAATTACATTTAAATCAAGAATAAGGGATAAATGTTTTCAGAGTTAGAATCCTCCCCCATCCTCCCCTTAAACAAACATTTTTATTTTTAAAGCTTCTTCAGTGTAATAACTTCAATCAGAACATGAAGCCAAAAGCAAGGAGAAATGCTAAACAGGAACTACAGCTAAATTAAAAAATAGGGGAAAAAAAAAAAAGAAATAGCTGTTTTTCCTCTAAAGAAACCTCCTTTGGTAAGTGACACAATAAATTAGTGATTCCATACATCTCCAGACTTACTGTCTCACTGTTCAACGTAAAATTTTTCATTTTGCCTGCAAATTATTCCTTTTCCCTTCTCCACCCACCAATACTCCAAAAATAATCCAAAAGGTAAATTTTGAAACGTTTTCTGCAACAACAGAGAGATGGAAGTGTTGACTGGGGAGTCTGAATAAATTCCACCTCACTCTCCCATGAGCGTAAAAGAACAAATGGGTGTTTCTCTCACTTTTAGCCTAGAGTTTCAGTCCAAGGAAGCAATGCTGTCACTTAGGAAGGATCTGGTTTTGCATCTTTTTTTTTTTTAACCTTGACTGTTACAGAAACAAAAATCAACAGTACGCAGTGGAAACATTTGGGGGTTTCTAACATATAAATCAGTATTTTCCCCTCTGAAACGGTACTCATTTATCAACAGATATTAAATATTTACCTCTTACAGAACTGACAAGTGTAAGACCAGGTAAAGAAAGAAAACCTTCTTGTTCGACAGCAAAAGCAGAGCTAAAAGAAGAACAGAGGAGTCCACAACGTTAGGCAAAGTCCCGCACAATCATGACTTCATCTATCAGTTGCCATCAGTGAGACCACAGTTGCAGTACTACATCCAGTTCTGGGGTCCATACTTCTAAGACGATATTGAAAAGAATGGTCCAGAATTGTATCTTCATATATTTAGAAATACACCTTAATTTTTTTACCTAAATTAAATACTTGCCAGTTAATTAATAACTTATTTTTACTTCCCCCTCACTGATGCTTTTATCATTACTACACAAAAAAGCAATGGGAAAGTAAGAGTAACAGCAGTAAGGAAGGGTAACTCTTACAACTGAAAAACACAAGAACAAATGGGCACAAATTCAGCCATGAATACATTTAGGCTGGAAATTGTTCCTAACCATCTGGGTCAGGTTCTGATACACAAAGTTTTTGCCTGTGATAACATTTGATGATTTTCTTCCAATCCTATGTTCTTGAAAACTAGACGAGGTGCAGAAAAGAGCTATTATAACAGTCTTACTTGAGGAAAACTTGCTTTATAGTGGGATAATAAATCCCATCTATTCAGTTTATTCAAAGGAGGTAGGGGTCACAGCTTAAGAACATTTCTAGGAAGGAAAGGCATTGAACAATGAAAAGTTCTGCAGTCAAACAAAAGATGACATACTGAGATCCAAAGGCTCAGGTGATGCTAGATAAATTTGGTTAGAAATAAAAGTGAACAATTTTAATAGTGGAGCAAATTAATTGAAGCATCAATTTACTTTGAGATTTGATAAAAGCTCATTACTAAGCTTTATATATCATGACAATATGCAACAGCTGAATCTAATGAATGACATTTTAAGATTCTTGTCCCTCTGCCTTAAACGTATTAAATCTTTAAATTAAATCTGCATACTAGACATGGGTAGGCCTGTAGGTAAAATACACTGGGAAGTCAAAATACACTTGCTGGAGGTGTTCAAGAAGCACGAGTCAAAAGTGGGAGAAAAAGACACTGCTTCTACTGGTAAATACCAATTCACAATCTGCAGTTCACAGAAAAAAAATGTTAATGGGTTCTCTAATATTAAACCTCCTTCTGGGGTCATGCGTTATCTGACTTCTCTGAAGGCTTTCATTCCCTCTGCTTGATAGTGAGGATTCACATGAAAAACCTGTTGTAATTTCCTACTGCTAGCTGTAATTCTATTTTCTGGAATAGAAATGCTAAGCAATACTGCAGAAGGCATGGGGACAGAAATCACTTTAGTCAATGAAGTTTAAAACATACACATACAGATACGCTCTGATAACTGCAAACGCTGCTGCATTTTTATAGACAATCTAAACAAATAAGGTATTTCCATGAAAAGTTTTGATGTTTCTGTGCATAATTTAAGGAAGCTGACCCATATGTTATACATTCAGGGGGAGTTTGGTGTATATTCTTTCTTTTTCTCCAATACAGGGTAAGAAACAAATCTGTAAATGGGAGGCTTGTGCGACCGGCCTCCCTCAATAAGCTTCGGAGCCTCCACAGACCCAGCCCTACCTTTCCTTTCTTGAGAGCAGTGTAGACATCTTTATATTGCTGGTACTTTTCCAGCTCTGCCTTCACCAGCACCTGACGGATGTGCATGACTTCCTCCACTGTCAGAGCCAGACATTCCACTGGGTAACAGAACTCCTCCTGGAAGCCAAAAAACCCGTATTATTTCAAAGTCAAATGGCTTCTTCCAGACTTCAACCTAGACGACCAGCCACCTGGTTAGTAACTCCAGGAACAGAGGGTTTCTCCCTTCAAACTGGAATAGCACTGGCTCATTCATGGGCATCACATGAGTTTCAAACCGTCGGAGACTGCGTAAGCATGATCTAAACGGTCTGATGTTCAGCCTTCACAAGAATGACAGTTTTCTCCATCTTTCCTCCTCAAACCACTTGGCCCTTCTCTCCATTTGTCTTTTACTACAAAGATTTGTTTCAGGTTTATAATTTGAAAGGGAAAAGGTAATTTGGCAGATGGTATTACTAGTAAGTATATTGTTTGAAGACACGCAATTTCTCTGAGACTTTGTGGTGCCCAGAGTGGCCAAGGAAAGTTGTTAGTAGCCCATTCTAGCAGAAATTTTTATTCAGTGGTACCGCATCTTGGTGCTTACATGATCAGAATCCCACCAAGACTACAAAAAGCTACAGCAGTTCAGGCAGAAAAGTTCTCCTTTCTGCCCCAGGAAAGTAAAGCAGCAATTTAACCCTTATAGAATGATCTTCAAATAGAAAGCAGAAGAACTGGTTACCCAGTGTTGCATTATTAATGGCAGAGACTCAAATAGAGACTAACACCACAACTTCCCACTTAGAAAATTTTGCGTCTGTCCTGTAGTACTGCGTTTAGGAGAATACTGAGTAGAGAACTCCTGAATTTGGTACCAGAGAATAAAAAGCACCAACCCAATTTGTAATCCAGCCCTGTAGTTGATTATACATTTCCAACAGAAAGACAGAAACCTCTGTGGGAACTCCCATTGCTTTATGCTTAGTGAACCTTTTCAGCCAGCCCAGAGGGGCTACTGTGCGGTAATGACAATGACATGCAATGCTCTCTGAATAAACGAAGGAAATTGGTCCTGCAAATACAAAGACGTGGCTGACAGTTTGGAGATCTCGTTTACAAATTGAAGTGATGAATCAGATTAGTAGTGAAACGCTCCATTTCCATGTACTCAGAGGTCTGTTCTGTCTTTCCATTAGATAAAAAGAAAATCTTTCTACGTTGCAGACCTGGCAAACATTAGCATTTAGGAACCACCACATTTTTAAAAACTGTTGTCTTACCTATCTAGAAAGGGAACACAAAGAAACTTCACTCTGTTTAAGGTACCCCACAAAAGACTAGAATTGAGTTAACTTTGTTAGATTTGCCAGCTAAACCTTGGGGGTATAGAGTCACTACTTTTCTGGAAAGAACAAACTACGTCAAAAGCAACTGCAATTTGCTCTGAGGTGTAAAACTGCACAGCCCAAACAAAATAACTTCTGTTCCTTATGAGCAACTTTACAGCTAACCAGCGGCTCTCAGCATTTCATTCTGGGTCCTTCCCATAGCAACTGCCTCGCTATGGAGAAAGCACGGCTGAAGGCTGGGGCGAGGCGGGAGAGGAAGTGGTGGGAAAGCGGGATGCACACAATGCCAGCGAAACCCTCCATTCTGCATCGTGGGAGACTGAGAGAAACTGTCCGAGGTGAAGGAGGCTGACTGAATGCTTGCAATCAATCAGAGCTTTAAGTCTTTTAGAAATACATTTCTTACGTGAAACTCTTCCTTCCCCCTCATGAACGCCCATTCCTTTAATTTACAGAACGATGACCTCGGGGAATATTGCTCCTTTGAAGAAAGTCTGCAGATCTGCTATAGGTGTAGAGCAGGTACTAGGGGAATAGTGTGGGCCTGTCATTGTACCAATCGAAAATGATTATCACTAAGGAAACAGAAATAGCTAGCAGGCAACAGGGGAAACATAGAAAATGTTCACATGTTTAAATGCTAATGTTTTAATTCCAGAGGTTACACAAGGACAACAAAATGTTAATGCAACATTAAATGAAAGATAAATATTATGCTGATTTCAGAAAACAGCTTGATTTTTTTTTCCCTTTTTGGAGTAGAAATAAGTACATGAGAAAATCTTTTGTTTCAACACTAGCTCTAAGGCATTGAAATTAATTAAAATTACGCTAAGCACTGACTAAGCTTCATTAAACAATGATGCTTTGGAGTTATTGCTCAAACTTCCAACAATAACCTGTACCCAAGTTAGGCAGCTCCAACTGAGAGAACTTCAGCTCTCTGCAACACTTGCATACAACAAAACACACTAGAGACAAAATGTGGTTTGAATGGTCTTGATTTTCTGGAATCGTACTCAATACTATTTTAATATTAAAGACAAGTCAGTATTCTTATTTTTAAAGGGAAAAAAATTTTACTTAAAAATACTATTTTGAACTTGAAGTTTCCATGATCCTCATGAGAACTGGCTTAACACTTTGACTGTGCAATCTTATTATATACACCATAATAGCTTAAGGTGTATACGTGTAATTTTTTTTTTATTCAGGAAAAGCAGGTAGTAAGAATTACATATCCATAATGTGAAATAAAGTGCTTTGTAGGTCATTCTCAGCATACACACACCTAATAGGTCCTTATGACTAACACATTTTTACACTAATAGATTCCTTGTAAAAATTCTCATTAAAGGATGTCACTAGGCATTCAAATGAGCTGCCCTAGTAAACTGCAATACGAACAACTGCCGGATTGGTCTTTAAATTCTGCAATTCACAATTAGTCAAGCACTCTAAACTCTCGCTGCTTTTGCAGACTAAAAGTTTCTAAGAAGTCAGCTGGATATCTCAACTATAAACTCTCCAACAGGTTTCACACTTTCACTTATTGGCTGGGACAAGAAAAAGAAGGAAAAAAATTAAATTATTCATGTTAAATTCTACCTAGGGGTAAATGAATCAGTTTTTCTTTTCAGTGGATTTGCCTTCCCTGGTACATAGCTATTAGTTATTCTGCAAGTTCTGATATGTAAGTATGCTGAGGACCAAAACCATATGTAGGTTTTCAAGTAAAACAGATTGCAAATGCCCTTCCATTCTACATAATGTAGCTTGCTAGAAACACAAGACCTTATTCTTTTCAACATAGTCCAAGCATTACAATAGTTTTGCTGGATTTTTGCTGCAGGATCTTCATGTGCTGTAACATTTAAGGTCTGTCCCATTGATAATCTTGTGATGTTGCATTTTTAGTTTGCTGTCCTTTCAGAACTGATTTCTTTTCCCCGTGAGGTGATTGAAGACACACAAATATCCTACACATATTGAAATCAATGTCAATCAGGTGCAATGTCCCAGCCTAAGCTTTAATTCTTGCCACAGCTTAGGAAGTGCTCCCCTGGGAGGGAACATGCTGGTGAAGGTGATTTCCAAAGCCAGCAAAAAGAGGCAAACCTTTGTGGATTTCCACCTGCTGGCAAAAGCTCTCTCACAGAGATAGTACATAGCCCCTGCCACCCCACACATGGCTGCTTCAACGGGATGAGAGCTGAGCAGAGAAGCTGTTTGCATAGTTGAAAAAAGTGGTCTGAAAGTCATCCTTGGAAATAAACTGGTTATCCTAGGAACCTGAACAATAGATAGGAAGCAGAGAAGCGAATGCTGTGTATAAATGAAACCATTAGCTTTGGTCCTCTGGGTCATGAAAAAAATAATGATAATAATAATAATAATATTAAAAAAGCAAACAGACTACAAAGGCATCCATATGTACATCTCAGGACACTGGCTTCATCTCACTGATTAAGCACCAACTCAGCTCACTACAGCAAGCGCACCACCAGGGCTGACCGCCCCCCCCCAAATCGACGAACTGCCCTGCCTTTCCCTGTAGCACTGGTAGGGTGACATATCAAAAGGACTATGTCTGGCATTTTTCCAAGTTTGTTTCCCCTCCCCACCTACTTAGGTCTAACTCTGATGAGATGCCAGTTCATAAAACCGTCGTTAGTATGCAAGACAGACTAGTTTCTTGCTAATCCTGCTAAGAGACTGTAGCAAACCCCTGCCTGTTTTCCCTGGCTCTGAGGGCTATTTATTGACGAGGTCTCTTTCACCTTGAAGAGAAACTGCGGTCACAGGAGCAGGTGATAAGAAATGAAACTCCATCAATCCTGGAGGAAGGGATGAAGAAGTGTGAAGTCAAATAAGAAGTAAATAATATTCTACACTTATTGAGAAGCGTTCACTCCAGGAATGGCAATGTTACATATGCAGCATCTGGCGCAGCCGCTGAAAGAAGCTGGCATCTCTCTGGGGAAGGAAAGACTTGCAGTAAGCCAAACTGTGGAACTGGGCCAGTGCCAGCATATCAGAAACCATCTACCAAAACTAAAAACAAAAGTATTGTGGGAGTTGTCTGTCGCACCCTAGAGGGCACTGTTGCCAAGTTAAAGAATTAGCTCTCTAGGCATCAAATAAAATCGGTTCTTATTAACAGAACATCATTTCACTACTGATTTTCCTTCTTTCTCACTTCATAGCCAAAACCAAGCGAGGTGACGGTGCTCTGAAGATTAAAAAAAAAAAAAAATCCCAAAACCTCCCAAGCACAAAAGAAACTAGTAAAACCTCTCTCATATGTTCCCACATTAGCCTGACTTATCTAATGTCTTTTTCTCCGTTTTCCTTTAGTATTTTTAAGGGGGAGTGGAATTATTGAATTAGTTTTCTGCAATGGTTTTATTTTGTATATATCTTTCTAGGCATATGTCAGTGAACAGACTGACAGAAGGAAATGTGGTCAAAAGGTCCTGTTAAGAACTCAGTTGACCTATTTAAAGTAACGGCTTCATATATAAGATTTTTAAGTTGCATGATCCCCTCAAATACATGATATCAGATCAGTATTATGATGTAACATATTTAGATAGACTAAAAGTGTGATGGAGCAAATGCCTCAGTATAACATATAATGCTTTCTCCCCTCCTCCCTTTAAACAATATGTCTGTGAATGACTCTGGGCCTATCAGAAAATAAAGCTTGTGCTTCCACATATAGTGAGTGCAGCAGGCAATGACAGGACAGTCCATTTTATATGACAGTGTCTTCAAATGCATGCTGAAGGAACTCTCCAGCTTGGTTCTGATGCAATATATTCTGCTCCGAGTTCACTTTGGCAGAAGTAGTCTACTTGTGTTGTGCGTTTATCAACACGCTACTACCTGACCTTCACTTGGAATGAGAAACTACATGCTACTTGGAAGGATATAATAAACAAAATCCATCAGACCCTCTGAAAAGAAGAGGAGGATGCATGTTGTGGGAATATTTGGAGATTATTTTCTTGTTACCATTCAACTTCATCATCTAATAGGTTTGGATCCTGGCTACCATCTCTTGGGCCAACAGAAACACTCTTCAAAGCCCATTAATACCACTGCACTACAAGATGGGGTGAGTGAATATTCCCTTCCTTTCAAAACTAGGATGTGTTTATCGATTTCTCTATTCACGAGCACCTCATGGGGCATACTTCGAAACCCTGCTGGTAGGAAAAGAGGCGAGGAACATATCCTGCATGAAATTACAAAGCACTAATCAGTATGTCAACATAAAAGAACCAGGATTTCATACCCTTTGCTGTTTATGCTCTGTTGGAAAACAGCTCTCAATTAAAGCTAATTGATCAAATGTACTGTACTTTCGTTTCAAGCAGTAATACAGGTTTTTGCCTCAGTAACTTCAACAAAGCAACATAAAGACAAACCTTGATTTGGATTACTGAAAGAGCTTTCCCATGTATAAACATTACCACACAAGTTCTTGAGGTGGGAAGAAAAGAAACCATTCCATTCATTCAGCCATTAACTAAAATACTTCCAACAACTAAAAATTTGCCCCAAATCCCAAAATAGATCCACTGCTTTGGAATTGTCTCTATTCAAATGGAAAATCAGTAAGGTGAAGTTCATCTGTTTTGGCAACGTTCTGAAATAAAATCAAGGCACGTGGCTTTACTCAGAGTCCTAATCAAAGTGCAAATGTTTTTTGAGGCACCTGTACCTGGGATTTTGGATAAATACGCTAGAGAGACAAAGTTCAAATCTTGATTTCAAAACGTCTTTAGTAGCCAAGGGCTGTTTCTGAATTGAGGAGTTTTCTTTGAGTCAAGTTCTAATCACACTGAAGCCAAGTTTTAATTTTCATTATACTCTTAGCATGCCTCTTTTTCTCTCTCCTACCACCCACTCCACTTACAAGTGATCTGGAGCTCTGTTTTGAAGGTGGTAGGAACTGTCTCACATTGGTTGGTGTTTCCTTTTCGATGGAGTGTCGTCTCTGAGGTGGCTGCCGTCTCTCAGGCTGTGGTGTAGATGATATGGGCAAGAACTTTGGAGGCACTAAAGATTCAACCAGTATAAAAAGATTAGTTCTTGTAAGACACACTGTTGGATAACATTGCTCAGTACTTAAACCAGCCACTGATTTGCTAGAATTCCCACTATTGGTGGCTGAAGTTACACATCCATACTCGGAGCATCTTCAAGACAGGTATCACATTCATCACATTTTCCAGATTGAGAGAGCAGGAATACTCAAAAAACCAGCAAATATAGGCATGCTGCTGTCCAGTTACCATTGTATATAAATTTGGTGTTTCAGGGTATTGGCTTATTCTACTTATTTCACCATTGTGCACAGAAAATACATGCAGAGATTACGCGTTTCATTACAAAACCTTTCCAGTGAAACTGAAACATTTTGAAAAAAAAGAAAAATATTGTTACGCAGTAAAGCCTACAATAACTGTGTCTGAAAAAAAAGAACAGATCCTCCCCTCTTCCCAGTAAGTACTTATGAGAAATACTGGTGATTGCTATGAGTCTTTCAAACAAGTACATTCACTGCCACAGTGACAGAGATGCAGGAAACATTTAAATTGGTCTTAGGTTAGAATGTGTTTCTGCAGCAACAAATCCTTTTATGAGATGAACATAGCTGAACTACCCCCCATTCACTTCTGACTTCCTCTACAGTTCCACATCAAATTAAAGGATGAAACCACCTTCTGTTTCACAAAGTTATCCACATATAGTGTAGGCTAATGCCTTCCAATCATTAATCACATTTGACCTATTCAGCAGGTTCTATGGTTCAGCTTTAGAGATTTATTGCATTAACAACACTCAGCTTCAGCTTTCTATAAAAGTTTCAGACAACGTTCATAGAACAGAAGGCAACAGAAGAGTGTAAAAGCAGCCACTGGGCTCTTTCATCAAAACTCACTCTTTCTGCTGCTGGTGCCTTCTTGAGAGGGGTCTTCCACTTGTGAGGGTGAGATGCTGCTGCTGCTTGCTGATTTGTGCACTGATTCCTCCTGTGTGGCAAGAGGAAAAGAAACAGAATTCCTCAGGGATTGTTTTTTCTTCTCTTACTGCTTCTTAGCACACAGAAATCAGGAGCTATCAAAGGTATTTTGCATCATTCAATCACTCAAAGCCCTAGAAGAAGTCCTGAGAGAGACATTGACTCTACACAGCACTAAGTAAATGGAATTTTCAATGCTCAGTTTTTTTAGAAACTGAAATAAATGGTACATGGTTGGAATTCAGTATGTTTAACTATCGCATGAAAGAACAAAATCAGAGAGAGGTGCATGAATCCATTGTAACCTGTTAATTTTCTTCATTGTATTCAAGGACTTCTCAGGATGTGCAGCTACAGATATGTAGATACTCAACTTTGTATCTCACACTACCAAGGAATCAGGACTTGGATTTCTCCGGTCTCCAAAGGAATGAGCGCCACTCATACAAGTGACTCAGGTAAAGAGAAATTAATCTGATCTCCACTGCACTGTTCTCTAATCCTTAATCCTGGTGCGTTTCTCCTTTCTTCTGTATTTAAAAGGAATCTCATTCATTATATAAGCATGTTTCATCACAACAGCCAAGAGCAATTCCTGTGAGATGAATGAAAGTGAAAGGGGCTTTGACTAACACGTTTCAGCTATCTAAAGCATTATGTCACCCAAATTATTAAATCCTTTGCTTTCCCTTAAAACCTGTGTCTTCAGCCACCAGATACCAGCAAGATACAGATCATCACAGGAGCCTCCCAAAGGAACAGAGTTGAAGGACTGAGTATGAATGCTCTTTAGCTCTAATGTGAATGCTTTTAACCAAGGAGACTTACATCATTTAAGTTGTCAAGATTTACAGATCAAACAAGTGACCTGCTCTAAAATCCAGAAAGTGGCTGAGCTTCTCTCTCACAGATTACCTTAGTTATGTGAATAACAAGCAGAAAAACCTCCACTGGCTGAAAGATTGCCTTCTTTGGTAACAGCAAGTCAGAAAAGAAAGCTGGCAGGATCACCTCAATGAGCACCATGCATCACAGGACAGAGGCCTCTACAAATTCCCATCAGGTGATCTGTACTTTATGCTGAGCCCAAGGGTATGCATTGTATGTGAGGACACTGGGGTGTATACTGTTCCCACGTATATGCCACAACACAGTATTCTGCAAAGGGACTCAAACCAGCTCAGATCCCGAAACAATATATTCACTGTTAACATATCAAGTGTGACCCTGCAAACCAGTTGTGATGGGAAGCTTGTAGGGAAATTTGAGCAGCACATTTAGCTACATCAGCTGTTTTACTTCCAAAAACCAGCACAGTTTAGCTACAGAGCTAGCTCAGATAGCTTTGCATATCACTGCTTCATGCCACATGGTTGCCTTAAAAGACCACTTGGAGAACTTGCAAGACACTTGGATGCACTGTTCTTTAGAAGGGGTGCAATGGTGTTCACAAGTCTAGAGTTAAACATTTCAGTTTTGTGAAGGAGAATAACCCCCGTACAAAGGGAACTACTAAACTTTTTGCTTTGTAGAAGTCAGATTCGTCTGAGTGGAAGATTTCTTTCCCATTGCCAGAGGAGCTAACAAGCTAAGACGAAGAACTAAGTAAGCTGTCAACTAAAAAAAACATAACCATGGTGCTGTGCTGCTCATTTTTATGAACGAAGAGCAGCCAGGGCTTCAGAGAGGGCTTTCTGAGGAGCAGGCGGGGAACAGCTTTCTCTGGAGCACAAGCCAAGCAATCCTTGCTTTAGAGAAGTCTCTTGTTCTGTGGGACACTACCTAGTCCTGACCAAAAATTACTTCAGTTGTCGGTATCTTAAGCTGTAGAGTTTTACAGAAGACTGAATCATGATTCAAGCAACAGTCTATGCATTGAGTTTATTTACATGCTTTTCTGGGGTTTTTTGCTCTCCTTTTTCTTCCATTTTTCCTGTGTCTGAAACACTGGCACAGAGAGAAGAGAGACAAAACAAGGCACGCAACTGAAAATATCAAAAGTCTCTATATATTTTAACATAAAACTGTAAAATAGGGATTACAGAAATGTTTCACATGTCTGTCTAATTTTGCTAATTGCCACCTTTCAACGGAAAGAAATAGCCATTGACCATTCTTCATTCCACTTCTGAACTCGAGATGGACATGATGTCTCAATCGCCTGTTGCAAAACTAGGTAGCACACAGATGTCTCCGTCTTGCTCCCATTTTTGTGAAAGATTTTTAGTTACTTCATTAGTAATGGATGAACACTGGCTATTCCAGTGGCCTAGGAGCCTCGAAAAAACAGAGTGAAAGTATTCCAGTGGCCTAGGAGCCTCGAAAAAACAGAGTGAAAGAAATGGACAAAAATAGAGAGCAAGGGGCTTCTCTATGGTAAAGACCTACAAGAAAAATTCCAGGAGCCACACTTCTTATTCTAAAGAATTAGAGGGAATGAACTGTCAGAGACAATAGCTAAGTATAAAAAATAGTAAGTATAAATAACCAAACCCAGGGAGAATGGAAACTGGGAGTATGTTAAATTTGACATATCATCCTACTTCGACAACAGGTATTCCTGGTTTGTCATTTCAAATTACTTTTTCTGTGCACAAACACATGCACTGAAAATGCTATTACTGCCCTGTGATTTCTCAAACATGGAAGGCTTCTGTAGGAAATACTGATGAACCATCGTATGAATTTCTTCGTATCAATACTGTAACTGTTGACTATTATGGTAGACTATCTGACATTTTACATTTGAGGTCAGATCAACCCAACATCCAGGACTGCGCACTTCTCCATAGAGCGCTAAACAATTAGAATTTTACACGTACTGAGAAAGCTGCAGCTTTAAAGGCATCACCTTAAAGCATCTGAATATGTTACTGACATTTTTGTCTGGAGAGCTGTAGCTTCATTAGGAAGATACCATGTTTACATCTGTATCAAAAATCACTATTAGATTGCTACTTCTCTTAGCCACACAAAGCAAAATGGCACTTCCTGCTCCTCCTCTGAAACTGCGATTCTAGTGGTGATGCAGAAAAAAGCAAGGACGGAAAGCAGGAATGGTTTGTATAATATTCATCCTTGCCAGCAAATGGGCATAGGGCTGTATCAGACCTTCCCTTTCACCTCTGGCTGGCAACGCTGAGTGTTGGGGCGTAGTCTGCATCACAACACAGCTGAGAGAAGAACAAAGGGGATGCGGGGGGAAGAAAATGTGTCTGCATCATAGCTCATTTGGAGGTCCACAACTCAGCAGTGCAGAGATGTGCAGCCTGTAATTTAGGGCATAACATAGTCATAATTTAACTCCCAGTGAGTAACTCTAAATAGGTTAAACCCAATTCAAATTGCAGGCACAGAGGTGGCCGAGTCATTTATAGGCAATCAGGACACCACATATGCTCTTCTGTGTGTTAGATACAAAGTAAAAGTCAGGAAAGAACTAAGATATTTTGACAGAGCGATCTTCACTTTCTTCAAATGTTCTTTGTCCCACCCCATTCATCAGCTTGGAAAATTTCACCCAAACTCCCTTCAGTTTGTTTATTTACACTACTTTAGCCCTGTTCCTGAGCCCCAACCAGTATTTTGCCAAGCACCTTAATTGTCTTAATTGCTTCACCAGCTACTTCTGTTGACTCAAACCAGTACAGCATCTGTTCTCTGTGACAGCTCGATGTGGCTGATTTATTTTCAATTTATCGTTGCTGTATGTTTCAGAGCGTATTCTATATGACTTTGCTTACCTACACAGTATTCCCTAATCAATGGTCACAGTCAGACATCTTATTTTTCTCTCCTATAAGAATCACTTCACGTTTCCCTTTACAGAATTTTCCTTTACTGACTTCTGCTCATTTTTCCGTGTGAAATATCATGCTGCAGTAGCTTCGGGATGCACACAGCTACAAGCTGGGAAGCTGTAAGTTCAAGATCCAACTCTCATTGACAGGTCTTAATATTCCTGCATCCTGCCCAGCTTCATTCATATTAACAAAACCTCATATAGCCTCTATTGTAATTTGAAAGACTGCTGAGAGATTTCAGAATGCAAATCTCTTCCTCCTGCAGAACAGATGCACCAAATTATGCACCCACACAAGTCACCCATAGGACAACCTCTAATACAAAGAGGGCCAACCATTCACAGATCAAGAAAGTATGCAAAGAGATAAATTTCTCCCCACATACATTTCTCCCCAGCCTCCTATCTTTCAGCTTAGACACCTTTGTAAGTGCCCTGTCAGGAAACCCCTCCTTCCCCATTTACTAGAGAGAAAGAGAGTCAGGGAAGACTGCCTTCCCCAGGCTAAAATTAGCCTCTGTGAATAAACTCTGCCTGCATGTACTTTCCAGACAGCTTAACTTTCAGAAAGGTCCAAACTCAATTAATAATACTACTGGTCCAGAAGACAAAGCTCATTCTTGAGGATGTAATGTTGGTACTTCTTGAGGATCATATATAATGCAGCTTTTAAGCTAGAGAGCTTTTTTAAGCTTTTCTCCTTTTTATGCTTTTTAAATCTTTAATTCTCCATTTAAGAGAGGATGGATTCAAAGTTGTTTCTCCATTTAAGTGGTATTTGCTTGTCCCTATCTGTGAAACATTTGTTGGGTGTTACTTCCGAAGCCTACATAGCAAACTAGCGCATTGACATTTGCACCAAACTGCAACCCCTCTGATACAGCTGGTGTTCTTTATTTAACAGCTGGTACGGTGAGGCTGGCCTCACATCTGAGTCCTTTAGTGACAGCTCCTCCATGGGTGCCAGAAGGGTGCAACACATTTGCCTGCATTCCCAAAAGCATAATTGCTACACACACACTGTGGACAGATACTGGGCATTTAGAAAAATAAGTAAATACTGGGTTTAAGGCCAAAATTAGCATTTAGCCTTAAAAAAATATTCTCATTTTTGAGGTCTGATCTAGTATTTTTGAAGTTCTGTGTGCTCACAAAAGTAGTCATGGAAAACTCAGATGATAATCTGCAAAATCACTTCTCAGCTGATCAGTTCAGCACATTACAGAATAAGACTCAATTCTGACAAATCAAGAAGCAAGTTGTGTCCTGATTTTTTACCTCTGAATCTGAGCTGTCAAGTTCAGCCAACGTGGGAGCCTTAAGGAGTCTCTTGCGTTGTACTGTCACTTGTGTGGCCCCATTCTGCTTTCCTTGTGGTGCCAGGCTACCATTCACTACAGAGGCATCCACTAATTTTCTTCCAGCCTCTGGCGTGGATACATCTAGCAAAAGAAACAGAACAATTGGTGTTCGGACCTTATTTTTATTTTGCCTTCTCAAATCTTACCGTCAAGGCAATACACACAAAAGGAAAAAAAATTATTGTGATAGTTATATGTGCGCAATTATTTTACTTTAGCAATACATTGCTCAGAGAACTACAGGCAATGGCTTGTGGTATAGAAGCAATACGAAAGAATGAAAGCAGTGGAAAAAGCAGCAGTGCACAATACTAAAAACCAACCTCAGACCAACACCAATCAACTTCAAAAAAACAAAATCCTGTTTTAAACCCAAAAATATTCTTCCTTCAACTTACAGTCTATAATTAACTATATAGCAAGTATCAGAAGGATGCACCACCATATGTGGACAAGTGGGTTCCCAGTGAATCTGAAGACAATGCCACACAGAAATTAGGAGGTTTATCATGGAGTAAAACCTCACAGTAGTTTTTCCTGTGAGGACAGAATTACACTTTATTCTGCAGTATACAGAAAAGGAATGAAAATGAACTAAATAACTAGCATTCATCAAAAATATGCACAATTCTTAGGCTTGCACGGTCATTTGTATTAAAAATACGTCTGTGATGTCAAATCTTCATGTAACAGCAGAAACATGAGGCTCCAGCTCTATTTTAATCTACATGAGTTTTACAAGGATGTAACTCCACTGAGTAAATTACTCAGGATTTCTGCCAGTGTGCAATGAAGATGCATCTCGGATAACGTAAGCATTGGGTCTGCTCTGCTTAGCCTAGCTTAGCTTGGACATTAAGATAATGACCTAGGCTTTGATATTTCAGGAGAGCTTAAGAGTTTGGTCTGATAAATCAGTTTTATCCCTGCAAAAGTACAAAGCGCAGTATTCCAATCTGAAGAAAATTATGTCAGAGGGAGAAGGAAGAGAAGCTTTTAATCTCCCATTTGCATGTATGCCTAAGCATCTGGTCTTTCTACAAATGTGTTTTTCTACCCTTGTAATTATAGGACTCCTTCCCCAGTCTTGTAATAACAAAGTACCTCCAGGTATTTTAAGGCTAGGGTAATGATGAGTTATTATTCCCACTTTTATACATGGCGAAAAGAGGCACAGAAGGTCAAATGACTCATACCTTAGGTTACCGGGAGGACTATGACAGAGAAATGGTATCACCCAGATATTCCCGGTGCCAACAATGTAAGTACTCACACATCATTTGGAGTTACTTGCATAGTTGCCCTGGTATAAACAGACATGGTCACTGCTGCTACAACACAGTTTGCAATGATAAAAGCTGTTCTTGCACTAGGTAAGTTAAAACTACACAGTCTAGACAAAGCCTCAGTTGCAGTAGTAGTAGTTGCAGTAGGTCTGTTTTACAACATTCTCACCGGAGCAGCTATCGAAAAGGAATAAGAAGAGGAATAAGTTAAATCAATATATATTTGAAAGAATTAATTAGGTTATTGTTAAATGCTGGAAAGTGAGCTAGAAAGGACAGGGAATGTATTATAGTTCCTCTAGAAGTCATACCTTCAACTGGAGTATAAAAAAAAAGAGATTATTTGGACTATTAAAGTCATGGTGACATTCCAAGCCTATGAATCTGTGCAGTACAGTGTTATTACTGCCTTTAGGTCCTCCCTACAAAGAGTTGCAATCAAAGACTTAGACTCTCTAACCCTTAGTTCCTATCTTCAAAGGCTTTGCTAATGGGTGTCCTGACTAGCACTATGGCTTATAGGTCATGGGTTTTTTTTCCTCCTAGATTTCTGCGAGTACAGCATGGGCGTCCTCCACATCAAATGCATTCCTGCTCTAACAGCCGTTCAACACAATCCCAGAAAGCGACAGCAGGAAAACAAAAAACTGAACAGCCTCACCTCCCTGCTGCCCATACCACTTCTTGAGACCTCATAATTAGCTGGCATGCAGTTGATTGAAGAAGCTCAGGGTTTCCCAAATGAGTAAGAGAAAAATCTTTGATTTGTCTTTTGATTGCACAGGGCGGTTCCTGCACAGACTGTCCCATGAAGCAGCCTCAACACCACCACAACAGCCAAAGGTGGTGTCCCTTCTCCCAAAAACTTCCTGGGTGGTGACTTCCCTGCCTGATGGTAGGTGAAGAAGGGTCTGTAAGTACTGTTGGACTCACTGGGAGAATAAATGACGGGAAGGCCAACAGTATTGCCCTCCTTCCAAAAAAATAAAACACATGCTAGGTCTGGGGAAAGGAAAGAGGAGGGAACATCCACCAGACATCCTCTAGCACTATGGGAGGTGATAGAACAGGTATCCAGGGTACATCACAACTTGTTTTCTGTTGTTTTTTTTGTTGTTGTTGGGCTTTGTTGTTGGTTTTGTTTGTTTTGTTTTGTTTTTGTTTTCTAAGAATTTAGGCCCCATTTGTTTAGGCCCCAGAAATGGAAATTTCTGATCCTTATTGGAGCTAATTTATGTAGCCAATCACTATCTACAAAGCCTAAACCAGTTGTCATTTAAATTCACACATGTATGAGTTGTTCATACATATTGTTGAGTCGTTCATATGTTGGTTTATAAGTCTTCTTGAAATACCAGAGAAGTTTTAGGTGAATCAAGAAGACAATCCAACATAGTATTTGTTTTGAAGGGCTCCTCAGTAGGAAATGTCATTTATCACTATTCTTTCCTCTAAAGAAAAAAAAAAAAAACAGGGAATGTTTTTACAACTTGTAAGCACTAAAGAATAAAAAAAAAACAAACAAAAAAAAGTAAAATTAGAAACCCATCCAATTTATAAAATCTGTTTTGTCAATAATGGTCAAGTTCAATTTATCATTCCTGCACTTACAAGTACTGGATATACATGAATAAATGGATTATCATAATTTAAGGAAAGTATAATGAAATTTTACAGTTTCAGCAAACAGATTTCAACAAAAAAAACTTGTTCCAAAGTTAAAACCAGAATTTGTTAGCAGATAAAGACCAAAAAAATATTACTTTCCTTAAGCTATTTTAGTGATGTACTCAGGCAACAGAAACATAACCGTGTGGCAAATAACCATACATCATCATAAACAAGATAAAATTAATCAGGATAAACAAGTCAGAAACAACCAATAGACCAATGCTTAAAAAAATGAATAAGACAGAAGAAATTAATGGATAATTCTTTGAAACAAAAACCTAATTTTTTTTTTTAATGGACAGTAGTTTTATAGTATCTAGTTACATAGAACATCTAGATGTTTTGAAGATGATTCAAATGATATTAAAAAAAGGCTTGTGTGAGTAACAGCCTGGGGTTAAGATTTTATTAGAGAGTCAGACACACTGGGAGAATGTCATTTCTCTGTGTTTTCAGGCAGCAAGTACAATGAACAGTACCTGCAAATTGGATGAATATGTCTGGTTTCTTTTGAGTTTCTTCTGAGCTATCATTACAACAGGCAAATGAAAGAAGGTCAGGTCTTAATTTGATTACTTGATCTTTGTGTTGGCCTTCCCTGACTAGCCTGAAGAAGGGGGAGACAAAAACCCCCACCCTAGGATAATATGAAATGCGCCTTTACTTACATGTAAGATTACGTCTCTTATGAAACAAGGAATTAAGCACACCACAGATTACATGCAAACCACAGCAGTCATGTAACCATATGCTGTCTGCCTCCTAGACAGCTCTCCTTGGCAAATAATGACAAGAGAAGCCTGAATTTTGTTCTGTACAGCAAATGTACTCCTCAACCCTATCACTTTTACACTCAGTTTAGAAGAAGGCTGAAATAGATTTGCAGAATTAATACAGGTTTACCTTTTGCTAGTTATGATGATGATAATATACTGGGAAAGATTATATAATGAATAATGGTAACAGAGATGTGCTGCTCCTTTCAATGGACTTAGCCGTTGAAGTCAAACCTGAGAACTAACAAATCAGTATACCAAACTGCCAGTCTTTTGCTGGTGTTTGCATCACATTATTGTGTTATCTAAATTAAGAGATTTCCAGGACCTGGTGGAGTTCCTTCCTTACACTGGTCTGAGGCACAGATAATGCAAAGCCAACAGCGATACACATCACCGCACAGGGTTTGGAACAACAGGAACAATCCCCGTGAAGTTTGGGTTTAAATGCTTCCATTTCCTTTTTCTTCTCTCCCTGTTGTGTCATGTTGTTGTCCCCCCCACCAATGTACAAGCTGTTTCTGAAGTAACAACTTCAAAGCAGCTATGCATACAGCTTTGAGGTAAGACCTTGAGTGTTAAGGGTGAGAATGACTGGTCTTCTGAGCTGCATTCAACACCAACGTAGTGCATAGAAGTGAAGCTGCTTTTAAGCTATTTTTCTATTAGAGGAAGCGGGCAATGACTGCTCTGGTCCCTAATCAATATCTGAGTACTTCTCAGATTACTCTCATTACAGGTGGCTACCGCTTGCTCCTTCTGTTCTACCAGCAGGAAACAGCAGGGTAACAAGGAGGTCCCAGGCACCCCTCCTCTCCTCTTCAGGATGACAACAGCAGGGAGATGAGTGGAGCCGGGCAGTGTGACATACCAACTACATCGTCTTGGTGCCAGCAAAAGTCTTCTCAGAATTGGGCTGCATCATCCCAGTCACAGACAGCAAGCATAATAAAAGCCTGCAGCTGTCCTTTAGCACTTAGTAGGAAACACTTCTGTTTTTCACCTGGTTTGTGTTTTTTTCATGACAGCAATTCCATCAAGCGGAGAGCAATGAAAGCAGTGAAAAAGCAAGTATGTGGAAAGAGTGATCACAGAATGAAAGCATAGGATAGCTTCCCTGCCCCCAAAAGAAAGAAAATAGTAAAAGCATGCAAAGCAACAACATTCAAAACTACTGCTTATCTGCTTACTATCGACATCCCAACCCATCTAATTCATTTGTACTGCTCATCTGGTATCTCACATCTACCTAACTGGAATGTTTTAATCATCCTGAATTTACTTCTAAAGACAATTTATCAGATCACTCAGTCACACCATGTGATACTACTTGCTGAGAACCACATTACTTGAAAAAAACAAAGCAATCACATTTGGAAGATGGATAAAGAAAACAGGAAGAGTTCTTCGGTGGTCAGTCAAAAAGGGCAAATCCAAGTACAGTAGAGATTGCTATGAAGCTACTTTTTTAAAATAAAAACATTATGGTAATGAATTAATGGATTATGAAGGGAGCTTTTACAAAATATCGTTTGGATTTAAACAAACGAGGATGTCTCAGGATTCTTAGAAATAAAAGGCAAAAGAAGAAGCAAACAGACACATGTAGAAGGACAGATCTGAACATTTCACTTTTGTTGGTCACTGGCACATTCAGTTTTATAGTCTTAAAACTGAAGGGACTTTTGGCATATCTGAAAGCAGCAATACTTCTTGAAAACTCTAGTTTGCCTGCATATGCTATTATCTGACCCCCTGAAGACCCTTCAGCTTTCAGTGGAGTAAAACACGATACCAAGTACATACATAATTTGAATCCCACCAAACAGCTGTAGTAGCTGTGCAATACGCCATGAGCGTAAGGTTTCACAAAAGGGCTTGAGCTGGATTAACAGCTCACCACCGCCTCTGATGGGGAGAGCCTGTTCCTTCCTCCCATCCACCCATGCTCATTATCTGCCCTCAGCCAGCTCTCTGATCATCTGATCAGATAGTAAGCAGGTTGAAATCACTAAAAGAGCGGAAAACCAACCTGGTAAAAAAAATAAAAGTATTTGTTCCTGGGCTACATGAGTTTAACCAGGTCATCTTTGAATAAATGAGCGGGACTGGCACAGAGGAGGAGGGGGAATCGCATGCTTGGAAGGGAGCTTGGGGAGGAGCAGGAGCAGCAAGAGCCCCTCCTTGCCTCTTGACAGTGGCAGGATGCTTACTTGGCTCAGCCAGAACATGAAGCCACGTTCATAGATAGGCTGCTTGTGAACTTCACTCCCATATTACAAAACTATTGTATTTTTTATATTATGGTAACCATATAACTTCTCTATGGTCTTTCTAGTTCACAATATGCTAGCATTTCAGTCAGATTATGCCTTTCCACGGGGAAAATATCCACATGAGGTTAAAGGGTGTATGGAGAAACAGAGGACGAAAACTGCAAAAGTCCCAGATGAGATGTTTCCACGTGCAACTGGAAGGAAGGGAGGAGGGTACAGCTGCTGTTGTTGCTTCTTCACAAAATGAGAGCATGGATTTATTTGGAGACTGTTTTTCTTGGGAGTCATCTAGGGGAAATTAGGTAAGAGCTAACATAAGAGCTCTCCTCAGCCAACAAACCTTTGAGGGTAATGTAGAATATTTCTAGCCTCGATGATGGAGACTTTGGGCCTGAGCATCCTTGAAAGTTAGTGCACAATGAGGGAGGAATGAATTTATTTGCTGTCTAGTAGACACAAACTCTCTGACATTGCTGTCTCTGAAGCAGAACACGTTCATACAGTTACTGCACATCCTAACTAATGGCCCACCAAGAGGAACCTTTAAATTTGATATTAGATAGTTGATCAGCTGTCGAATCCTTTTTATCAGCTATTACCAGCAAACCTTAGCAACTTATTTTGCTGACCAGTAAAGAAGGAAGGTTTAGCCTCTTCTGAGTGAATGTCTTTGATTTCATGACTCACAAAGCATTTACTGTAAAGACACTCAGTAGAATTGACAGTTCCTCTCTGGATTAGTATTCATAGGTGTATTTCATGAAATCTAGAAAGGTAGATGAGTTCAAAATTAGTTTTTGGATTCTTGTGAGAAATTAATTACGGCAAAAGATGGTCTAGTCAAAAAGTGAGCATAAAGACACAAAGGTCAGATTAATAAATAAGTAAATCAGACTTGAAGGTGACACTGTATTGTGCAATTCTTTTTAGAGTCTGGAATAGCTCTGGGCCACCTTATTTTGGTTATTTACTTAAACAGAATTCCAGCACTCTATTTCAGGTGAAATACAGTTGTTTCCTATGCCTAGGCATCCTTTTGTGGCAAGGGAAATGTAGGTATTAATAGGTAATTTATCTTAATTTTTATTTTCACTGACCATATATCTTGGAAGAATCCCTTCAAGTTTCTTTCTTAAATGGGAATTCAACAAACAGATGGAACAAATTTCACAATAAGCACAATAATCACGTCAGGTGTTGTTGCACCTTTTACCTGACAAGTCAAAACTGTAAGACATGCTAAGTGGCCGCATTGCTGTAAAAAAGAAACAAAAACAACAAAAAGAAAACCATTCAGCTATTAGAAAAGCAGAAGGGTAATGAAAACAAAAGATTAACTCCACTTGAGACATTTTGGATTCTGTTGCATAAATCCAAAATGTGTCAGACTCAGACATACTATTGCTTTACTGTAGTAAAGCTCAAAGTCTGAAAACTACAGTAGCATAACTGGGATTTGCAAACAGAGCAATTATAAATATATTTATATAGTTGTAGAATGAGATTTTTGGAATTCAATAAATCAAATATCAGAACAAGAGGCAAGTATCTTAAAAATGGCATATTTTCAATTAAAATGAAAGAGAAAAAGACGAGAGGGAAAAGGCAGGGGGAGGAGAAAGAAGAGAAAGAGTGGGAAAAAAATTGAAAGTACAAAGCCACATTTCACACAAGTTTCAGTGACCTGAAATAAAGATATTTCTAATTTGTTTAAGCATAATCTCCAATGATTATAATTAAACTAATAAAGAGAGACACTCAAGCTAAGCTTGAGCAGTAGTTTCCTTGAAGAGGATGGGAAAAAAGGCTGAACACAGTATGATTTCTGCTGATTCTTGTTCTTTTTAAAAACCTTAGGTGGACTTAGCCTTTAAAATGTAGCCATAGTATTATTCTCTTCTTTCTGGGCCTCTAACCATTTTATTCCTAGATAAGAAAGTGGTCAGATGTTCTTTATTTCTGGAAAAACCTATCTATATTTCCAATTAAACAGTGTAATTCAGGGAGTAGACACTCAAAATATTTCTCAACTGAAAACAAAATTTCAATGTGCTAATCCAAATAAGGAGGCCAAGCCCAGCAACAAGAATGTATAAGAATGCATCAAAACTGACATCAGCTTATCTGTCTTACTTGACAGGTGACAAGCATGCAAGTTGCTTTGAAAGGGCCTGTCAGCCACACATACCACTGCATTAAAAGATGTTTAAAAAAAGGTTGCGCTGGGACAAGTTTTGCTCATGAGAACAAATCTATGTGGTGAACGCAGTAGGTGGCTGACTCAGAGCCAAATTTGGGAGTCAGGGTATTTTTCCTGTAGTTCATTAACTACAGGTAACAGCTACAGAAACAGTATCTAAATCCCTGTCCAGACTTAGCATAAAGGCAAATACATTTTAAAGCATACAGGTGTTTATCACCTAATGCTGAGTCCTAATTGAATGTTGATAAAACATGTACATGAAACAAAGTTTTCTCCAAGCTCCATTAGCTCAACTTGTTTTGAGTCACAAATCCATGCTTTTAATTAAAAGGACATGTACCTCAAGGTTGTGTTTGTCTCGATGGCTTACTCTGATGACATCATTTGAAAGCTCACTCCAATTCCTCTGCTCAAACCTCTCCCTTTGTGAGAAGAGCTACCAATATTAAATTACTATTTCCAAAGAAGTTTTAGATTGAGAGCGGCCAGCCACAGGCTGGCTTTTTTCAGTGGCAGGTCAGGGTAGAGAAGATCTTACCTGTACATGTGTTGTGCAGAGCAGAGGGACGCAGCCTGTGGCTGCTGGGAAACACATGCCATAGGTCCACCCATGTCGCAGAGGAGGAGCTGCACGAGTACAGCCCCCCTCACCCCAATAGTCAAGTGTAGTTCTGCTCTTGACTGCTATAAACCACGCAACAAGGAATAACGCTGGGACATGTGCAATGTACCTTATACTCCCAAGTATTTCACTCTAACGCTCTTTTTTTTTTCTTTTTAATCGCAACAAATATTTCTGCCCAGATGGTGCAAGTGTCCCACATGGTGTTTCTACTTAGATTTATAATCCTTAAACCTCATTACATTACGTGTTGGTACACTAAATTACATTCAGTGGTCATCTAAACTATATGGCAGATCTATTGTGCTATACTGAATGTCACTAGCATTATTCCATTCCCAATTCTGCACAAACACATTTTATTCTAAAAGGAACTTTGGACATAACAATCATTTCAATGTGAGAAAGAACAAACCCTCATATTTCAACATTAAAAAAATTATCTTCAAGGCCTTTGCTCTTTTTTCTTCTTCATGCCAGCAGCAAATTAACACTTGGGAAATAAAACTTGCATGCATCCCCTTTTACATCCCAGTAATATGGCTTTTAATCCAAACAGTTTACTGGACTGAAGGGGAATTACCACAGTTCGAAACTCAAAAATTTAATTCTTTAACAAAAAATGAAGAATTGGTGGAAGACAGGTATCCCTCATTGAAGGCCATGCCCTGAAATCAGGCCAGGAAGTCCTAACCAGTAATACTCCAAAATTTAACATTGTTTTTAGAAACTGTTTACTAAATGGGTTTGATGTCATTTATCTCACTTAGAAATGTTAAAGATCTATTAGATCAAATTTGCTGCCCCTGAGAGGACATGATAGTTCCCAGATGGAGAACATTTAAAATACTGAAACTGAATGTTTGAAAGAAAAGAAGCGTACCATGTTTTTACAAGCTTCCCACATTTGGAAAAATGTCTAGGCCTATTAGAACCATTAATTGATACAGCAAGTATAAACTGAATCCAAAGCAGAAAATGGAAGGCCCAAAGAAACAATATCCAAAACATCATGCTTTTAAAAATGCACGCAAGCATTCACCAAACTCTACCAAGCACTTCAAAAACAATGCAACAAAGCAAGACTGATGAAATTGTTTTTCTCTGGAGACAATGGGTTGTCACAACCTACTTGAATCTGGACCAGTGCCTTTAAGCACATGTGGCAAGCACAAATATTTTGCAAAAAGCAGCGACAGGGAGTACATACATGGATTATTTCATGCTTTTTAGCCATAAGATGCCACTTTTGCTCTTCAAAAATCCAGCTAGCTCAGTTTTTCTGATATAGATAAATACCATGCTCTTAAAGAAACGTAAGTCACAATGTAAGACTATATTTGTCATGCTTTTGTCATCAGAACCATTGAACTAATGCAAATTGGTGATTGTTGGAAAGCATAATATTTGTATAATTTCATAGTGGGTTGTTGAATATACACTGCAGAAATTAAATGCTTTGCAGTGCAAGTCTGAATTATTTGCCCACTGAAAATGTATACAAACGTGTTTCATAACTTAGAAAATTAAGTGAAGATTTACATTCAAAATAGAGGCAAGAGATTCAGCAAACAAAATAAAAGCAGATTTTAAATTAAGGAAATTGATGATGCTAACAACAGGAAACAAAGAGAATAAAATTAATTAAAAACAGACACATAAAGAATACTTGCAGATATGTAAGGAATATTGCACTGGGGAGAAGCAATACCCATTCCATTCTGAGCAAAGCTAATATTAACTGTCACGTGCAACAAGCAATATAATGCCATTAAATTTATCTAATACTTACATTAAAAACTTGAAGGGAATCAAGCTGAACCATACAGTATCTTATTTTTAAACATAACTTAGCACAAAGACTGCATAACCCTAGAAAGCCTGTAGGTTTTTCTTTTTCTGAAGGGATGAGAATAATTTTATCTTCTGTGATGTCTGCACAGACATCGCTAATATTGCTGCTTCTTATGTGGGAAGTTTTCTGTGGATGCTGCAGGTAAAAACTAGCAATGTGCTTACCCAGCCTGCTACGCCTTATCTCATCAGGTGAGACTGGACGTAACTTCCTCTCTGCCTTGATTTCCTCCAGTATCCTTTCATGAAGGCTGCGTGGCCGTGGCGGGGTTGGTTTCAGTTTTCTTGCCGAGGCCTCGGGATATAAAGATAAGCATATTTACATAAAACAGTGCTTCCTTCAAAGTAGATTTCACACTTCTTTTGGAGAAAAATGTGGAATGTTGTGATATGATTTTACATGCACTAAATTGTAAAACTCACAGAAATTGGAAAGAGGGTTGTATTTTTCCCCAATTCATTATGATTTCCCGGAGAGATAAAGGGCTGCTGGTAATAACAGTTATTAATTGGCAGGTACAAGATATTACACAGTGTTCTTTAAGAAACCACGTTCTATACACAGAAGAGAATATTTTTGAAAGCCCATGTCAGAAAACATAATATTTAACATATTCCTGGGACACAAACGTGCTTTAAAAAGCCACATTTTTGTTAGGAATGAAGCCCACTGGATTACATACAGGATTTAATGGAGGTCGCGATCGGATGAAATCCAGGATTATTTCATGGGCACTCTTTTTTAATCGAGGTGGAATGTCACCGTTGACCTGGAAAGGAGAAAGTGAAATATATATTTCCGTGTTTTGCATTCGTATTCATGCAGATGATGAGATCAACTGATAACTCAGAACAACCCTGACAGAGCTTGCAGTGTTCTGACACCTGCACTAGGCATAAAACCCCACCAGTCTTGAGCAGAGCAATAATACATATGCAGAGCACAGGCAAGCAAAAATGTAGGTAACAGCTTTTCAGCTTTGCAGATAGCTGCAGAATAACCACAACTGCAGCAGCTTTAATCAGCAGCACTTAGGATTTTGAAATGATGAAATCAGATATCAAGGCTGCAATCATGTCTATGGGAGAATGCAGATGAAGACTGCATCTTACTTGAAGGAAAAGCTTTTTTAAGAACAACTTTAAGAACCATTTTTAAGAACAACTATTTGAACCATGTCTCATTGCCAACCATTACACAGTCTCTAATACTCTGTTCTTAGCCTCTGAGAAAATACGGATGCTCTTTAAGGCCCCAGTTTTCTTGATCTCCTTACCATCTCCCAAGCACTGACGAGAAAGCAAAGCTAGAGCTGGCACAATCACCAATGATTTGCTTGTAGCAATGGATGAAAAATATGTTCCCCTTGTTTTTCTGTCTTTACCACCTGTCTCTGTTGCTCTGGCCATGAAAAGATGCCCTTGTTTGTAAGTTCCAGCAGAAGGAGAGGGAAGCCCTGAGCGTGATTTCATAGCTACCTCTTTACCTGCACTTTAAAGATTACTCAAGTGTAAAACGAAGTGTGTTAATATGTCTAGAAAGTAAATCACTAGAATGCCATGGCATGCCATTGGAAGTAGAGGAAGTGCGTTTCCTCATTGTAGATTATGTATTTCTGTCGGGAAGGGGCTGGGTAAGGGTTGTTTGCTTGTTTGTTTGGTCTTCTCCAGAGAGACAGGTATTTCTTTCTCTGATACCTCATTTAGATGTAAGACCATATACAAGACATCACAGGAAAGAGTCAGCAATTCACTGTAGGTACAGGATATAAAAGAAGGTGATGGAAGTTTTCCTATCATATGAAGAATTTATAAATTGTAAGCTGGGAATAAGTGTATGGATTTGCTTAAAAAATCCACCTGTCAGCTTCAGTCTTCATACAGCACAGTGCCCAAGCACACTGTCAGGGATGAGAGAGCATCCTATGCCATACGTCCTTCTGGTACCTTCTGTTACTACACAGTAGCTGGCTATCAGTCCTGTCCTCCAATTTGACAGAACTTCCCGTAACACTGTATTTCTTAGACCAAGCATCCCAAATTCCAGCACTTTTTTTTTTTCTTTTTTTCTTTTTCTTTTTTAAGGGTCAATTGGCTCATTTTTCTTTGGGAAGCTCTATTCATACAAGCTCAGTAGCCAGAAAATATATGTAAAAACACAGCTCTGGTTTGTCAAACCACATGCACCTTTGCTAACCAAAAGAAATGCTGCAGTGAGAAAAATGGGTTTAAAAGCCCATAAGGTCACCTGAATATGATCCCCAATTGAACTTCGGTAATGCCACACAACTTCCATATAAGCTCTGGTCACCTCAGACATGCCCCGATTCCAGGCTGAGGCAGAGCGACAGCCTCCCAGGAAAGATTCATCCCATCTCCCATAAGGAATCGGATGCAGAGTCCCGCCGGGGGACTCTTTCTGGAGGTATCCTACCCCAGACATGGCACAAATTCTATTTCTTCCCCCCCTTAGCTTCCTTAGAGTGAATTTCATATAGCTTGGCAGAGAATACCAAGCTGCTAAACTCTGCAACATGCATCACCTTCCTAAAAATAGTGCCGAAAAATTGAAATTGAAAAGGTTTATATTAAACGGTGATTTGACATTTTATGATGAGGAGAATATTATTTTAAGTGGTGTGACTGATTTATTCTGTTTAAAGACTGAGCAATTTTTTGAGGCCAGCAGGCTTTGCGGGATTATTAATGAAACGAGAAGTCTGTCTTCCCTGGGTTACTGTTCATCAGATGTCAAAGTTGATAGCTGAAGTTGAGAGTTATTACCATCAGAACAGCCATTTTGTAAACTGATAATCTCCGTTCCAGCCTTGGGGAACAACTCTCTGCATGACAATAGGAAATAAATAATACATGGCTCTGAGCCTTTCACCTCAGGGCACTCTACGCCCTGACTTAATGCCACCAGGGTATAATTAGTATCAGGATTCCCATTTGATTGGAAAAGGAGAAATGTAAGATTTGCTTAAGTGATTTTCCACAGGATACACAGGGAGCTGGTGACAAAGCAAGTGGATGTTTTGCAGCCAATAAGCCAAGAGCAGGAGCGCCGGTGGCAGAACCGACCATCTCGTATGTGGTGCCCAAACAAGATGCTGACAGAAAAGACACCGAAGGGAAGCTTTTATCCTCTCCATCCACACTAGATCTATTTCTTTACTCAAATTAACTCTCTCTGTAATAAGCAATTTCACACGCATCTTTTCCTTTTAATGACTTAAAATTCATGGCTCTTGATTAAAGTCTAAATCAGAGATATATTGCACAGATGCAGCCACGATACATGCAGGGGAAAAAAAACAACCAATAAAATTATCTTTTTTTTTTTTTTCATGTACCAGATTGGCCCCAGCTGCAAACTAGTATTTAAATAAATACCTCAAAACACTGTAAAACTATCCTAAGTCTTCATGTGTGTAAACCAGCTTTTGTACAGCAGTATGAATTAGAACTGGCAGTGTGGGGAAAGCATAACCAATGATTATAAAAATCAACCGGAAATTTAAGGATTTAAACAGCCCAAGCGCAGAAAAATTACCATGTAATCATCTACTCACTCACAACCTGCTACCATCACATTTTAATATATAAATATGGATTTGCAGTTCAAGAAATAACTGCAAATGGTACTTAGTAACCTTTGGCTGAAATCCGAGCTTTGAAAATGGTGATCCCAAACAAGAAGTACATAGCTCATGACTCACAAAAACTACATCACTTATCATTGACTTTCAATAATCTCAGCCATTTACTTGTCTCACTATAAAAGGTGACAGCATTAAGTAGGAGAGTGCTATTTCTAAATAATAGGTAACATGAAACTGATACTCTCTTGTACTATCTAGAAATTTTCATTTAAAATGAGATTGCATGGACACCGAAACAGACAGAGGGGGCATGCTACATCATTTCCAGAACAGCTCATGACATAGTTCTGTTGTGAATTGAAGTATTATAAGTAGATACATATTTGCCATCTTTCATTATGCAGACAGTGTAGTGCTTTTGGTAACATAGTTGTCATACAGTGCATATTTGACACCACACAGCAAGCTCAAGCAGCAGCATCCAAGAATGAAGTGCTTTGGTACTTCACATCGTAAGCCACTGTATTGACACTGCTGTTCCTGCACATCTATGATAGATACAAGTTTATGATACCACATGACAACCACAGTACTGACACAGAGTCACTCCTCCTTTGAATACCCCTAAAGCATGATTAGGAACTGTAAAGCTCACTGCTCTACACAGGATGACTCCTAAACTTCTGCAGGAACATGTGACGAAGGCAGAAAATGAAAAAAAGGCCAGTTCCCTGCTTAAAGCAGCTGAATAACACTCAGTAAAACTAAATCAGACCTGTGCATAAGAGAACGAGAGACTCTACAACGCTCAGCTAGACAAACTGGTCAAAGCCTTTTCCTCACATTCTCTATGTCTAGCTTGAAACATCTGAAATCTCGCTTATGAAAATACTGTCCACGCACAGCTGTTATTGCAATTAATGTAAGTACTGTAAGATGCTAAATACTGTAAATAAATACATATTTTTTGTTAAAAATACCCAGTAATGCCACAGGATTCTCAGATTAGACATTCAAATTACTGGATATTTTTTATAATAGCTTCAACCTATATGCCTAAATTCCCCTTTTGCAACATGGCCAAGCTAATACCACTGCATCACAGGTATTTGTGAAGAGCTCAAATATGAAGACAAGAGCACTGTTACCTATGAAGAATTTAACTGTTATGCAATGTAATGCTGAGTTGGGATACTACATAAAAGGTACCTGACAGCCATGCATTGAATAAGTAACGTAAGAGTTATCAGCTACTGTTTAATAAGCACTGCTCAAGAAATACAGTGAATGGTGCACATCGGGGCGGGGGGGGGGGGGGGGGGGGCGGGGGAAGAGACCTAATTGTGAATCAATGTGGAATTAAAAGCTGTAACTTAACACAAATGCATTACAAAGAAAAAAGAAGCCTGTAAGAGTAATTAAATTCTTAAATTTCCCCATTTCCAAGTGTTGACTCTACCAGTGTTCACAATTTTTAACTTTTTGGGAGTGAGTGCTCTATAGGAGAAAAACGTTATTAAATCTCTCCAGCTAGACATGCAAAGATTACAAAATGCCAGGATGAAAGTTATCTTTTTCCCACAACAACGATAGAAACAAAGATTCTTGCATTGGAGGGATAAAGAGATGACAAATTTGAAATTATTTTCATATGTACTGAAATAGAAGTGCCAACATCACTGAAACTAATGAAACCAGTTATTTACAAAAAGCCCAGAATTTGACATTTTACATCTTCAAAACATTTTGAATATTTGCACTATGACAGAATATGGGTGAGAACAGACAGCTCCAGTTATTGGCATCTGTTAACTCAATTCTTTTTATAGTCTGAAACACCAAAATAGTTCCTAAGTAATGCATCTAATAGGAACATCTGTTCCTCTCCTAATTTCTACTCAGAGTACTGAGCAGTCAGGGACAGATCAAGCACCTCTTTTAAACACAGCATTATATTAATAAAAAGAATTGTAAAGACTTCATGCTGCATCTCATTTACTTAAAAAATTTACTTAATCTCTTGTTATCATTAGTAGCATATGCATTTTCAGAAGCTACCAAGTCTAAAAATACTACCTATAAATTTAAAGCAAAAATTGCTTTTAATAAAAATTTTGCCAAACATCCGTTTTGACTGATAGAAAGAAACATAATCCATCTATCCCAGGGTGCCTTAAAATGCAGATTTAGGATTCTTGTCCTTTTCTCCTCTTCTCAAGAACCATGACAGTTTTCTCTGATGGGAATACATATAATCAGCTTTGACCCATGACGGTCAGCTAAAAGATGCTGTGTTTATGCAATCTAACTAAACTTGTAATTCTGTCTGAATCCTTCAGGCTCCACACATCTCACATCAAGCTGCTCTCTTATTATTGTGCATGCTTTGCACATTCTTCAAGCAGACCCTGCAGCAGAATCCAAGTTACTGAATTTAAGGTTTCTAATAAGAAAGAAGTTATTTTTCTAACGCAATGTCATTAGCAGTTGTCAGACTAAGCCCTGCAATTGCATCACAGACAGCACTACAGGTACTGCACCTGCAGCTGACTGTAATCCCAATTCATGTTTACGGCCAGAGATCACTTTGGACAATCTACCTAGCAGACAAGATAGTAGGACAAAAATAGATGCTTGCAGGGATTTTGTATACAGCAGAGGAGCAGCTGTGCCTCCAAGACCTACCATATAATGAAGAAAATCTCTTCTGAAGAGGCAGGAGCTGGCTCAGCAGATGAATTAAAGGCTAGTCTGACAAAAGCAAAATTAGATGACCCAGGGGTTCCCAAACAAAACTACTATCCTGATTGCATACAGTAATCAAGGTCCTGAGGGGAGTGTTCCTCTTTTGCAGTGGGTAGTATGAACACTTAGCACAGTTCTCTGAATTGTTAGCGGAAAGACAGATAACATCATTACCTGGGTATGTATTTTACCCTATTGATCTAACATTTGAGTGACATCTGCTGCAGAAAATAAATACAATCTGGTAGTCTAAATCCAGATCTTGATTAGGAAAGTACTTTCAGCTCATACATAAAAGGACTTATATTTGTAACAGAACTCATTTATTTGTTCCCCATGTAGTGCCAGTTTTTCCTCCTTTATTCTTTTTTCTAATGATCTCTGATAGAACAAACTACATGCTTTCTGTCTCTCTCATCCCTCCCCTGCCCCATCTCTGAATTTTTCTGGTGGAATCATGGCTTTCTCACTAACAAAGGTTTTGTCAGGAAAGCAAATACATTCGAACACTGAATATTCTAAGACAATGCTTCCACTGTAACTAATAACAGGCAAAGATACGTAAGTGCAAGGTATAAATATTGACATTGACCAATACATGCCTCTGACAAAGGGGTTTAAAATGTCCTACTAGGGATAAGGAGCCCTTTAGATCAGTTGCTAGCTTATCAGGAACATCTTAATGTTGAACACGATATAAACCAAAAGGAAAGAAAGAACAGGGAGACACCAGTAAATATCAAATGGGTTCTGATAAAAAGAGTGCCTCACATCAATCTTACATGCACCTTTATGAGTATCTAGGAGGAGACCCATCAACACTCTCCACCTTGCTTTGGCATATTGTCTTGACTTGAAAGCAGCAATAGGATATGCTGAAAATAATTAAGCTCAACTTCTACAAATTGAAGATTTGAATTTTTTTACACAGAGTACTACTTGACAATTCATAACAGATCATGGTAACATAAGTTTTCAAATACTGTAATACAGGTAGTAGGTAATATAAGTTTTCAACCACTGTAGGTTTTCCTTTCCTGTCAAAGTATCATTCATGTAACAACGTGGTAGCACTTTACATTCTGGAATTCCAAAAATTATGTTGTAACTCAAGATAAATGTTCTCCCCATTAAGAAAAGCCTAAAACAATCTCTCAGGGGAAAGCATGACAGGACCTTTGATATGACTCTTAAGGTTATCATAAAACCAGCACAAGTCATTTGTTCATGCAGATGATATGTAGGCATGTCTTTCAGAATTTTAAATGCCTGCCATATGGAAAACAAAATACACAACATTTGTTGGTTTCATGTTTTTCCCCTCAATGTACTACGTAAATATAAGATGTCATATAAAAACCATGAACATTACTATCTACATGAAATCATAATTTCAAGGTTCTCAGAAAAAAAAGAGAAGAAAAGAAGAAGATAAAAAACAAAAATAACATTTCAGATTTGACAAATTCTGGTGATTCTCTTGACTTACCATGACCTTCCTTAAGGTATAGCGTTTGGATCTAATGTCATCCATCAGCATTTCGTACGGTGTGAGCTGATATTCTATTGGGAGCGGGTTGTACTGACGCTCTTGAACTTTCTTAAGTTTAACTCCATTTCGTAAATCTCGCATCACTTGTACCCAAAAACGTGCCTGAATAGAAAAGAGAGAAAAATTTTATTTGATAACTTACCTTTGAATAACACCTCAGATTAAACCAAAGTTGTTCATTCCCCTTTCAGGACACCACTGAATACATACAGCTGTACTATTTTATTTTTAACACGTCAACCAAACCCTATTTTATCTGCAGTTATTTTATATAAGCCTATTTTTAACCCTCATGAATGTAACAAAACTTTATTGTAACTCAGCTGGACTGCAGAGTCTCACCTCAAGTGATGTTCATCTCTAAGATAATACAGAAAAAAGATTTGAAATTCTCATATCACACATCTATATTTCCATTTCAAGTACACTGCAAGCACATCAGAAAAGTTTCTAGACTTATAGCAAATACTATGTGAATTAAAACAGTGATTGAATTCGAAACTTTGTTTCCCTTAGGGCCAGAACTTTCTTGCAAAATTTCCCAGCAGTTGTTCTTCAAATAGAAATTTTGGAATGGACTCCAAATCCTAAGGTCTAGCAATATCCTCTCAGTACTCAACTTCCTTTTGCTCTGCCTGTACGAACACCACACACTAACGCCTCCCTCTCATTTTTTGGGCAGCGAGAATGGCTGAAGAGGAGGAAGACCAGGTGGTGGATAGAAGATTGGGAGATTGAAATAAAGTACTTTTAAGAACCTCATAATATTCCTCTATGAACTGGCAAGAATAGTAACCAGAAAATAAAACAAGCTACCTTCTGTTAAGAGTTTCTCTGTAACCTTTTTCTTTCACCATTGGAAAAACTCAGCTGATGACTCTGCCTACTGCCTGGCTGCCCCTTTGAAGGGCAGTCAGCATGATACCTAAATGTCCAGTCTTTTTAAATTGCAAAAGCTTCTCCATGAAAACAGTCTAAAGAAAAAATGTCATGCTTGGATACTTGTATTGTTTCATCTGTCTGCAAAGGAAGGTTGAGGCTCCATTTGGAACTTGTCATGAGTTACTACTAATTCATACATTTAAAAAAACAGACATTGATTTTAACATAAACCAAACAACTCTGGTAAGCATTATAAAGAAATATAAACTACTAGTAATGGTGCTGAATCAGTATTCAATTGTTGTCTTACCCAGTCAGCATTTTTTAAGTCATCAAGATCTGTGCTGGATTCATCACTTGCCTCTTTGTCCATTTCTTGAATCTTCTTCAGATTCTGCCAATCAAAAGAAAATGAGCCAATAAATGAATGGTGGCATTAGTCTCAAGTGAAACTGAAGCTTCATTTTTTATATCTGTTCAATTATGTTGTTTGGGTATTCTACTGAATGTTTTATGACTTGAATAGTAATACTGTAAAAGTAACTTGAAATACTATTTGAATATATTTCTCTCAATTGAAAAGTGGACCTTAAATGCTGGAAAAAAAAATCTTAAGTTTTGAGTATGAAAGTACTTCAGATAATAGCATGCCAGAGGAAAAACTATACATAGAAATTTTAATATTCCTAAAATTGGGCTATGCACAGAAAAAAACCCCAACCACCTAGCAGGTCTCTTAAGCTACAACACAGAAAACATTATTGACTTGGTAAGGATCCCATTCATACCAAAATTACTGTTATTTGTTGAATTCAAGACAGCTAATTTTTGTAGAAGGAGAAATTCCCAGAAAGTAAGTTGTGAGGAGAAATAAACTATGAGAAATCCTTTAAACTGAATAGTGACAGACCTGCATATATATTAAAATTAAGTAGTCTGTATAACATGGTTATAGATTCTGAAATCTGAGTAATAAAATAATGTAAGGAACAGAAAAAGATTTTTCAAAGGTAAAAACTGCTATTTATGAACAAGATCAGATCATACAACTATGGAAAAGCTTTCATACTAACAAGAATATGAAAAATGATTAAAAGCTACAGCAGACCAAAGAACAGGCAAGCTTGCACACAGACAAATGCAAGCGAAAGATTTAAAAGGCTGTGGCTTTATGGAAATGATCTTATACACATAAACAACTGCATATTCAAAATGCTATTTTTTGGTTTACTTCTGTATTGAAATGTTCTGGAATCAGCAGTACAAACAAATTCTCAGCACTTCATTCCACTTTTACAGAGAGTTTTCCGGGAAATCTTTAACAATGTTTAATTTGATCTGTTTTCTAAGTACTCACTAATGTATTCAAAATGGGCAGTTAAATCCTCTGCTAACTACTTGTTTATTTCTTGAGACTAAAGCAACAGGTCAGAGGTCTGACAGATGTATTTATTTATCAAAAATCTTCTTCTCACTTTTAAGCGCTCAAGCTCTTCCTTTAATGGAACTGAACAATCAGTCTCAATTTAGCTTTTGAGCTTCCCAGTAAACTTAAAAATAAGCATATTTTGTAAAAAATTTTTTTCCTGGAACTAGTTCCAAAACTGCCAACATCTCAGTGGGAGAGATGGAAGCACTGGAAGAGTGCTTAACTTGCACATTTCACAGAGTGCAATTATCTACCAAACCCGGTTACAGAGATAGCACATGTGAGTCAGCCACCACAGAGGTTTTGGAAAGAGAGCAGATGGATTATTTGTTGTCTTATTTAAGTAAGTAACACACTTGCTTTCATATCAAATAAGAAATACTACCATTGCCCTATAAAAATAAAATACATTATTTACAGGAAGACTCTAAAAAAACCCATAAATCACCTACACCACAGAAGCACATGTATCGTGGGACAATGTGGGAACGTTTTGGCACGACTTGCAGTATCACCACAGAATACTCAATTGGGAAAGAATGTCATTAGGGAAACTTGTGTTGGTCCTGTCCCTGCGGTCAGCAGTCAGTCTGACACTTACAGGCAATCACCCTTTTCCAAGGGAAAAAAAAAAGAAATATGGAAGGAACGAGTCACATAAAGGTCTTGCTCATGTCTATTTTGCTGTCCAGGGTTTCTTCTTTTCTGTATCATACAATTGCAGTAATCATTTCAAATACAGTATCTGTGAACTGTAAATTACTTGCTTTCTTGCAAACGGCTAACATTTATTGATAAACTGCAAAATATAAAATCTTTCTGATACTTTCTCCTTTTTCTCTTTGTAATCAAAAAGCTAACTTCAATAAATGAGCTCACAACTGTCAGATTTGCTCCTCCTTTCCATACCAGAAGGTACACATTAATTTTTAAAAAATTAACATGTTCCAGCTGCTTAACCTTTACTTCGACTGTTCAACAAGATTTACAGCAATTACCCATCTCAGCAACCCTGTTCCCTACCATACAGTTTACTAGGCTTGTTTATGCCCAAAGGCTCATGCCTTTGACTGACATAAATATTCCATGAAGCTAGAAAGATTACAACCTGTTTTAACAGCAGAAAATAAGAAGGGGAGAAAAAATAACCCTGAACAGCTGAAAGATCTTCCAAATAAGGCAAACATCTAATTAGTTTCTCTGGAACATAGCTAGAGGGGGAGTTTCTACCTGAGAAAGCACAGGTGTAAGTGATGCTGGCTACCACGCACTGCAGAGTTGCAAGAGCAAAACCTGCCAGCCAAGAGGTAAGTCTCTCAAAGCGCGGTTTTATGATCCAAATGCACCGATACAAGCACAGGCTACTGCCAAAGCTGAGCTCCTACTCTTCCCCATCCTAGCCAAAAGCTCCAGCTGCTTTCCTCATACCGACACAGACATCCTCTTCATAGGGATAGTTCATTCCCCTCCCCGGCACCTGGTTCAGACCCCTAAACGCAGCTCACCATGCAATTAGTGGAGAACAGTAGAAAGGAATTTCCATCATTATAGAAGCTAGAAAGCTTTGGAGGATTGGGGAGAAAAAGAAATGGCAAGTGCTCTATCCTTGCAGCCAGTGCTTAGGAAGGTTTCTTTACATCTTGCACACCTGTCAGGTGCTGCTTAGGAAGGAATAAATTCACTGTGACAAATGATTATGTTTAGACTTCTAGACTAAATGAAATATTATCATTTCCCTCCAGCACCGCCAGCCAGCATCAGTGGGTTTCGGCATCTGTTTCAATCATAAATTATGGAAACCAACACATTTACAATACAAGAGACCATTTGTCAGAACTTAACTGTGATCCAAAACCTGCGAGTAACCTCAGCTGCTGTAGCCACTTGTACTTACCCTTGGGACAATGGGTTAAGAAGAGCTATTACAGTATAATAAATACATGGCCTAAATGGGTTTCCATTTTAGAAAGCAGAAACATCTTAAAAGGGTTTTTCTAAACGATCTCGGAACCTCAGACGCATACCACAGACCTGATTCACCTGTTACGGCCTGGGCATTCATTCAGGAAATAAGGGCTGGATGTGTAGGAAGCAAGTGTTTCAACAGCTTTAGCTTTTTTTAAACCTTTACAGCATTTGGCCTTTTTTTTTTAAAAACTGCATTTTGTCATAAAAGCTCGTAATAAAAATACCAAATGTCTTCAAATGTCTTGCTGCACTATTAAAAGCAGGCAGTTGATTTGCTGCTGCTGCGTGTCCCACATTTGAGATGCACTCTCCCGTGCTCGGTGACAGATGGGAGTTTATATAAGACACTTGTCAGCACAGCGTCAAAGACTCGCTTCCACAAAATGCTCTCTAAAACGCAACGCAATGAAGATGGTATTCTCGGGAATCCAGATCTGGACTTCGTCTTTCACCAACTGCAGAACGGAGTCTACTGCAGTTTCCAGTTTATATTCTTAATTACGCATCATTTGTCTGCTGATGCAAGTAATTCTTACGCTGCTATCTGTGAAACTAATAAAATATTTTGCACCTCTACGCTCAATTTAAAAATATATAACCTGCACATAGGAGAAAAACTGCTTTTATACATTCCGCTATCCAACTTGGGTTTAAATTCCAAGGGCTTGGCCAGCAGCATTACTCTAGTTCTTTGAAAAGACCCAAACCCCATTTAATTCAATTGTGGGAATAGGATCAGTTAAATCAGTCCCTGAAAACCTCTCGAGTGAATATCAGACGAAGTTCTTCATAGATGGTGGTATGGGTCAACGCGCTTTGCTCAGCTCTGGAAAGGGCAACAGTCACCATGCTGCTCAACATAACTGTTTAAGAAGAGGCAAAAAACCCCCCAACCAAGTGTGTGTAACACCTACTGAGTGACGGTGCCTGCATCACTTAAGGGGAAAAAAAAAAACCAAACCCAAAACAAACCACAAAACCAAAACAGCAGCCATTTCCCTTATTAAACCTCCTAAACTGAGGGATCAAACCAATCACGATGGGGCTGCAAGCCTGACGACAACACAGTTGCAAAAGCAGAGTCACTAGAAGCCTGGAAGTGTAGGCAAAAGTGAAGTTATGAGCAGAAAAAGTTGTGAATCAATTTCTTTCTCCAGCTGTGCTTTCTGAAAATCCAAGCAGCAGGGTATTCAACAGCTTTTATGGTCACAAGACTATTATGAATAACTTGGCTAATGATGATATTTCCAAAATAAGTTAGCCATTAACGTTGTTTAGATACCTATTAACTACCTCTATTATCATATTTTGTACAAGTAATACACCAGTATAGCCACATTAAATGGAAAGTAACACTCAACTTTTTTAATTAACTCTTTTCCAATTGAGTCTTTACATGGCATGAAACTAGGAAAAAAGGAAAGGAACAATTTCCTTTCTACTCAGGTACTTAATTAGAATTTGTATGTTTACGTTTTCATACAGATCAGATTGAAATATATCCAGGCAGACTGAAAGAATTATGGTTTTACATCAGAAAGGACAGAAATGAAAGGCAACATGATTTAAAAGAACAGTACAAAGATGACAGATTGGGAGCTTTATCTGTATTCTACCAAAAACTTAATTACAAGGCATACTGTGGATAATGAAATTATGGACAAATTTTTGATGAACATGGACTTTCACTGCAATCAAAAATGTACGCCATTATAAAAATATACAAAGTCTTCATTAGTTTGGAAGGAATATCAATCTTGATGCTTTAGGGTGTACATCAATCTCTAAAAATTGTTGAGATATAATTCAAACCTACTGCAGCAGATTAGGACACGTCTGCCTACTGGACGCTTCTTGCATTTTATGCTGGCCAGCATTACATGGTGTCTTTTAACAGCAGCTGTGCCAGTTGTGGACTTTATCACCCACAGCCCACATACAAATGCTTAGCTCTGCTACAGGCTGGCATTGGCATTTACTGGTACCTCTCACAGTGGTTGAGGTTGGAAGGCACCTCTGGAGGTCAGCTGCTCCAGCCTCCTGGCTCAACCAGGGCCACCCAGGGCCAGTTGCCCAGCACCATGTCCAGGTGGCTTCTGAGTATCTCCAAGGATGGAGACTCCACAGCCTCCCTCGGCAACCTGTGCCAGTCCTCAGTCACCCTCACAGTAAAAAAGTGTTTCCTGATGTTGAGAGGGAACCTCCTGTGTTTCAGGTTGTGCCCACTGCCTCTGGCCCTGTCACTGGGCACCACTGAAAAGAGCCTGGCTCTGTCCTCTTTGCACCCTCCCGTCAGGTATTTGTACACATTGATAAGATCCCCCCTGAGCCTTCTCTTCTGCAGGCTGAACAGCCCCAGCTCTCTCAGCCGCTCTTCATGTGAGATGCTCCAGTCCCTTCATCATCTTCGTGGCCCTTCGTTGGACTCTCTCCAGTATGTCCATCTCTCCCTTGTATTGGGGAGCCCAGAACTGGACCCAGCACTCCAGCTGTGGCCTCACTAGTGCTGAGCAGAGGGGAAGGATCACCCCTCTCGACCTGCAGGCCATATTTCTCCCAGTGCAGCCTAGGACAGCGTAAGGCTTCTTTGTGACAAGGGCACATTGCTGGCTCACTCAGCCGTTAAGCGCACGTGGAGCATTAACTCCAGTAGAAGGCAAGACTGGGCAGTAACAGGGAGCTGAAGGAGGACGAGGGCAGATAGGCCCTCAATAAAGCAGGTTCACAATGTATGGAGCAGACCAGGTGGATCACCGGTCTGATCCAGAGCAGCAATTTCTGCATTCCTATGCTTGCATAGTCTCTCCCTGTATCTCTCAGTCACACTTGATGCCATTTCTGAGCAATGTGTGTGACCTTTTCAGATACTCCACAGCAGGAACATTTGCTTTCTCTCATGGACATTGCTTATTTGTGCCTACAGCTCTGTCTATGACTAGGTGCCAACAAAAGTGATATCAATGACTTTTGGATGATCCTGAAAAAGATTAATCTTTTCTTTTACATGAGGCCCATTTTTAGCAGGTATTCAGTCTATCTTCCCCTTGCCACACATGCATGCTCCAGCTGTTGACCATTTTTCCCCACACAACCAAAAAAAAAGGAGAGCTCCTCTTTTTGTGGAAATTTCCTATTGCAATTTTAAAAGCTCACTGGTTGAGATGAGAAACAAGCTGTACTCAATTTTTGTCATCAGCTGCAAATGCTTAAACAGCAGGACTCAGAGTTAGGAGGTCTTGGCCCATCAAAAGACCACTTCTGGATTGCAGCAGATGGTACCCAGGGTGGATCTGCAGCAAGGGCACCTTTCACAGAGCCTGAGCAGCACACAGATGCTGCCAGCAAGCTGGAAAAACACCCCAGTAAACTTGCTAGAAAAACTTCGCCTTGCAAAAAGACGCAAAGTTAGATCAGATTAGTTAACATAATTTCAACCCTACCTTTGGAGTTGCTGCTGCTATTCCATAGAAATACGTACTTTTACTTTTTATTCTTTTTTTTTTTTTTTTACTATTGTAATAATAGTATCACACCTTTCTCAACTCTGGCTTGAGTCCTGTGCTGTGCATCCACTACATTAAACATTTCATTCTCTTTAAGAATGGAAGTACCATCTCCCTGTCTGCAAGTCAGCTTTACTGCTGACCTTTCATACACAGGGAATCAGATTGGAAATAAAATCCACGTGGCATCAAGTATGTGATAAAGCGCCTAAAACATTTTATGTGACATCCATTGAGATGACCTGAACAGCTCACTCATTGCTTCATCATTTCTGATTAATGCACTCACTGAAATGCATGCCAGTAAAACCCTTTCTGAAACTACACTCCATTTGTTACGTGACAGTGATGTTTACATGACAGACTGAAGAGCACATGGCTACTCAGTATATATATTAGTAACAAAACATATTACAACCCTGTAGGCCTATCCCTCATGCCTCCTGATCTATCCCTCATGAAATCCTGTAACTTTCAAAATCCTGACCAGTTTTTGTAGTGTCAAACTGAAAACAGCATCACAGCAATATTTTTTTCTGCCTCCTTCACAGTGTAACTTCCCTTCTAAACCTGTCCCGGGCTGTAGCATAAGATAGGTCAGATTTGGTCCACTCCTGGCAAGTGAATTTCTGCAGATAAAAATTCTCCCCCTTCCACTACAGTGAAGTCGGCTGTTTAAGCGCCTACTGAGCAAAACCTATGTACTTCATATACCTGGGAAACAGATACCCAGATGTCATCCAGCGGCCCTAGAAGGAATCCAAGGAATTTCAAAGTAATTTTTACTCATAGGAAAGTTATTTTAAGTAATTTTAGAGGATTTCTCTCCCTTTTTAGTGTTTTTAATTTCACTTTGATCTCACGTCCACAACTGTGTCTGAGGGATTCTAAAGGAAGATCTCCAAATAAAGTTGTCAGTTTTTTAAATAAACTAACAGTTTAAAATTCCTGGCATCTTTACTGTCACAAACACAATATTATACAGTATAAGTTTTTTTTAATTGGAGCTGATATATGTACCTTGGGTTTTTTTTCCCCAGTTATCTGCCAATGCAATCACCACAAATTCAAGACAACAAAACATCCTTACCGAAGTATTAAGTGTTTCTCTCCTTTATGCCCAGTATTCATATGAGAATAACAAAAGGAAAAGAAAAAGGAATTTATTGACTTGAATTGTGTTTAATCATATTCCTCATGAATTAAGACTCTTCTATGTATTTGCAAGAGAGAAGAGTACACAAAAAATACCACGGCTTTTACTGGCACAAACCTAGTGCGATCATATGATTCCTGCTTGCCTCAAGTACAAACTATAGAGGTCATTCTAAAATAGTGTAACAAGATTTACAGCATTCCACCTCGTATTTTCTTTATTCCTATTTTTTTCTTTGTATGCTGCATTATTTTCAAAAATAAATACATTCCAAATGTATAGTTGGATAAAAGCTATAAGCAAGGATCAAATGCATCATAAAACTGAAGTATTCAGATTACAGAAGCTGCTTGTAAGATAATTTCCTTGGTCACTTCTTGTATGCCTACTGAGGGACTGATCCAGAGTAAAATGAAATCAAAAGATCAAAATTCTGGCCTTGGTTAGGTGCAGCAATAAAAGTCTTACTGATTTCAGCAGGGCCAAAATTCCATCTACAAGGATTACTTCCTCTGACCTAAATGTGCTTTCAATCAACCCCTAATAGCCTTTGAGAGGCAAATGGTTTCTTTCATTTGGGATTAACTCATGGTATGCTCTATGGTGTGATCAGATGTTGTTGGGTTTTTATGTCCAATTACAAGGTGATTAAATAATTTGTAAATTCAAAACACCCCTCTACTTTTTTAATAAATTGAAAAAAAATATTTTTAAGACTTAATTTTAAATGGTTATGAAACACAATATTTTACTTTGACATTGATGACAGAGATGCCTTATTGCTGCTCACTGTGGCCAAAATGTTCAAGAACTACTGGAAACATAATTCTTCTCTGAGCAGAAAGAAGAACTCCAAAGGGTCTTATCTTTGAGCCTCAACGTGGACTTTGCAATAGCTGTTAGTTGAGGTGTTTCTAGCACAGGTCCCTCAATTAGTATATCCAATGGTCAGAACACTAAGGAGCAGTCAAAAGCTGAGATGTGAAATTAATATCATCAAGGTTCAGGAGACAGATTTAGCACACAGACACTGTATCCTGTCTGCTCTCTGCATCAGGGGCGTTCGATGCAGATGAACCGTGACACAGGCACTTCAGAAAACAGGTGGCTCTTTAGCCATGCTGACACTGTCAAAATTATCCTTGTATGATACTACTTCAGTTTAAAAATTGCTTTCTGTTTGAGTAGGACTGGAGGAAAAGTGGAGGTGAAATGTGACCCTGTGCAACACAAAAACGTCTCTGAAGGATTCTCCCCCTTGGAGGGATGCATCTCAATTAGGAAAAAAAGACAGCACCCATCCCTTCTGCCTCTGACTGGTTTGTGTCTTCCACCACCAGCAGGAGGATAAAAGCTCTCTTGTGCTGCTCTGAGGCTCATCTGACCCTTTGATGAGCTGATTCAGCTCATTAACCCGACAAGGAATGACTCCTCCTTTTTTTTTTGGTATTTGCTGTGTTTGTCTCCTAGAAGCAGCCTAAGGAAAGCAGCGGGAGCATGTGTGTGTGGGTGGAAAAGCTCTGCCTCTTTCAGCAACAAAATTTTTAGATTAGCCTGTAAAATCTTATCCTGCTTTTCAAAGGTACTGTAGATCTTGACATACAAAAGAAAAGAAAATCCTTCAGGGATTTATTAAAAAGAAAAATTATGGAAGTGTCATTACTTGACAAGTTGGCTTCGGTGAAGAAACCAGCTTTAAGAAGCATGTTCCCCTTCCTGCCCTTCCCCTCACCCAGCAGTTTTCCAATGTAACCGACACCTGCACTGTGTTAATACTATTGTTTATAGAGCCATTCTGCAGGCCAGATCGCTGAAACTGTCTTCATTAAAAATCACCTGCCCACCCTCAAAGTTATTCTTCAGCCAGACCATTTAATTGCAGTGGTTCATAGGATGGCCCTTCAGTCAACAGTAACAACCAAGTAAGCAGTGAACATAAGCATCACGACCTACAGGCGGAAATTTTTCTTTTTTTAAGTTGGCTCTGCTGTGAAGCCTATGTGACAGACAAACAAGCCAATCATACATCAAAGGTAAGGGAAGCTGAGGAACTACAGGCAAAGCTCTGATGCTTCACAACATCCCTGAAACACCACAGAAGTTTCTGGACTCAAATACATTGCATACATGCATGCAGAAATGGATGCATGTATGCAATGTGTAACCCTCCAAGAAAAAGTTCTGGTTTACTGCCAAATAGACTAGTTGCAATTAATAACAATTTCTACGAGACATCTGTAAATGGTCACAGTCCAAAAGAAAAAAAAACCTCAGCTGTAGAACTGCTCTCCCTAAACACTACAGATAATTTCCTCAAGTACCTGACATTCAGTACTGGCTGGGTACAGAAGTGATTTTGTAAGCCTAATTCACACAGTAATGAGCTCAAAAGCAGAAAACCTTCTCAGACCGCTTACCTCTTTTGCACTTTTAATTTTGGCCAAGAAAGTGTACAGTTCCATTGTTTCAGCAAACAGAGCCCGACATACTGCTTGATAGTGGTTCGGTGCCTCTGATCGGGTTGGCAAGTGGGCAGCACACAGCTAGAGAGAAAAATAAATAGCAATATCAAACCAACGCCCCATTGCTTTCATTAATGCTACAGAGCATGAGATAACATGAAAGGGAATGCAATGGAATATTTAGGGCACAAAAATCCATGAGACATTTAAGTTTAGGCAGAAATTGGGGTGTACTTTCTAAACCTTCTGCTACCATTTATTTTATGAGAAGAGTTCTATAAGGACGGTAAGGGGACTGGTTGACCACATCCTGGAAAACTCTGAAAACCAAGACATTGCCTTTTCATTAAAAAAAAAAAAGATTACATAATTGCGAAGGGGAAAAAAGCAATCTCGCAGTATCAAATTTTGGGAAAATGTACTTAATTCAAACCAGCTTTAACAGTAAGCATTGTTTAGCTTCCTAGGAATGTGGAACAGAACTGTATCCCTAGCAATTTATGACAGGATGGAGAGTGAAGCAAGGCAAAAAGTAAAGTGTAATCATCAAGCTGATACTCTGATTTAATTTATGTCAAGCAGTACAAAGATTTTAAAAATCAGCAAGAGCCATGGAAGCACAGGCTTATTGCATCACCTCAGACATTCATGAACATTTCCAGACACAGGCAGGGCTGATGTGAAGAAACACTGATAGATGTTTTCATATATGGTAAACCTGCAAAACTCTGAAAGCCTACTCAAATCACTAATAATCATTCACAACTACTGTTAAGCAGTCAGTCCACCATTGCTTTTAGAGCACAGCATGCAGCTCCCATTTCCAACAAGAGAAGTTTCACTGAAACCAGCCCTTATATTTCAAAGAGAGAACCTGAATGGTATGAGCAACATCCAGCTTCATGAATATGAACATCCAGCTTCTACTATTGTAGCACAGCTCAGCACTGATGCTAATAGTTGTAATATCTTTTTCCCCTAAGTTAAATCCATCACCTGTATTAGTCATGGAAATCTTGGCTGGAAACGGACAGAACAAAATAACATCTATAATTTGTTCCCTAAACAGTTTTAAATCAAAAAATCCCCAGAGCTGAAACTAGAGCACCCATATCATACATCATACTGGTGTATATATTAAAATAAAACAAAATCTTAACCAAGGCCTTAAAATTTGTCTTGTTACTGCGGTTTTATAGTAGCTATTTATTGTATATATAGCTGTATTTATAGCTGTAGAGCTAAAACTAAGAACAACCCAAAACCTGAGGCAGTAGGTGGCTACATTCAGATCTCCAGAACTAAAGCTTGAGACAAAAGCCTCTTTAGGAGAAGAGCCCTTAATTAGCCTAGTGGCATATTTGTCTAAATCTCTCCTGTTATTACAGTGAACACTGTGGTTACAAGGGGCACAATGCATGTAAAGCTCAGGCTGCTTTTTCATATTGCTTTCAATTTGATTTAAATCCATACTGCCACGAAAAGGTGTGGTCCTGGGGCCTCCAGCTGTACGCGTCCACTGATGCCCTTATGCTAGTACCAGAATTCGTGCCCTAACTCAGATAGGATTACTCACCCGGACAAAAAATTAACAACGTGAAGGAAGCGGAGCAGGAGACAATTATTCTTCATGGCACGGACACACATGTAGTAGCACAGACAAAAAGGAGCAAGGGGAATATGGTGCCCGAGTGGGCAAAGGGAGGAAGGGCTGAACAATTGCTTTTGTTTGCAGTCAGATGTAGATTGGCTCAATCTCACTGACAAGTTGCTTTCTAAGGCCATAGGCCCCTTGTTATCTTTTATTTCTTCCGATTAGTATAACAATACAAAGTTCAGTGGTCAGATTTGGTCAACAACTTTGATAAATTTTTACGAGCACAATTTGGACTCCCCCAATACCCTATTCTGATTATTGTACCCACATATATATCTCCTTTTAGTGGTAAAAAAGAATATATATAAGGAAAATTTTTTTGTGTGTGTGTGTGTATATTTTCCTTCCTTCCTATATACTTTCCTTATATATAGGAAATGCAAGGCAGACATGTTCACAAAAGTGCCCTTGATTCCTCCCTTTCAAATTTAATACTGCTTTATGATGATGGCCAGATTTTTTTTATACTCTTCAAATTTATTTCTGATAATCACAAGGACATAGTTGACAGAAAAAAAACCCACTTTTTTCTTTTTTTCCCTCCTTTCTTTTTTCTTCTTTTTTCTTCCCCCCCTCTTTTTTTTTCTTTTTTTCCTTTTTAGCAAATTATATCATCTTTGCATGTAAAGGGAGAAAAAATGAAACAGATGCACCTCTAATGTATGCTACGGTGACAATGCATACCACAAAGACAGAAGCTGTTAAATATTTTCCTTGACTTAATGAAAAAGTCAGAACATTTAAAAGACTGAATTCTGAGTATGGTTAATTTGTGTTCCTTTCTCTCAATAACTAATCATGTCCTTACCTGCCTTACTATGTTTTCAGTAAGCTATTTCTGTTTATTAATTATAGTACAGATAAAAAGGGTTTCATTCTAAAATAGACCACTTACAGGAATAACAATAAGAATAATAACAACAGCAGTTTCAAAAAGGTCATAAAAGGGTGCCAGTCTTCATAGCTGACAATAAAATGTTATTATACAGATTGCACACAGGTTTTTAAGAATGCTCTTTTTCTTTATTTAGAAGCATGTTAATTAGAAACAATTTGCATCAAATATTGAGAAAGTTAATGAAATGCAGCAATGGCAAGTTCAAGCAGGGGATGGATATAATCTTGATTCTATTATTGAACATGAAGTAAAGCAGAAAAAAATTAAACGCCTGCTGCTGAACTTAGTTACAAAAGCAACCACGTAACAAGTTAACCATTTGGTTTGTAAACATTAGGCTGCAGATATTAAAAGAGGGCCAGCAGCTCCTGCTAACTTTCATGTTCTGAAAAATCAATCTCAGAGTGATCTTATATTCTGTGAAGATGCATTACATACAAAAACCCCTTGTGGTAACATTAAGTCAAGAGACTTACCATAAATTTTTGGATTGGGGAAGGTAAGCCTGAAGAAAAAGCAAAATGCAAATAGGACAGACCGATTTTTTTTCCCCTTCATTGTAATATATTGTACTTGCATGTTGTTCAGAGCGCCTGACAAGCTCTACTGCAAAACCTAGGCAGGCAAGGAAAATAAAGTCTGAAATGTCACTTCTAGCCTGAGTTCAGGATATTTATCCACTTTAAAAAAAGTTAAAAATCACATCTTTATAATTTTATGATAGTAGTGTTTGAAAAGCTTTGTTACTGTAACACACCACAAAAATCACAGTCAGAATGTTCTAATAATTGAAATATGAAAGGACAGCCACCTAATGAACTCCTCCTCCTCTTACCATGTCATAGCGGTTGTGGTGCAAGAAGGACTAAGATCATGTCTGCAGTCTTTTCCAGCCATTCAGAGTTCATCCAGGAAAGGAAGCCTCTGTATGCTCCTTATTCTGACACTTGCCTTTTCATCCCTCATGATACAACTCAAAACTATCCCAAGGGAATGAACGCTAACAGTGCCCAGAGCTTAATAAAAGAGCTGTTTGTTCTGTTTCCAAGAAGTCTTAAAAAGTAGGGTTGAAAATAAATTATGTGGTCTTTGTAAACTGGTGAAATATCAAAAATATTATCAACTACTGAAACATTAACTACCTCGGTCTGTAAGTATTGCCATTTGCAATCATTGTGAAGAGCTGGTTTTTTTTGAAAATTTTGTTTTCCTAACTGAGCCTATCCAAAACCCAGCTTGACCTAAAGCATTCAATCTTTGCTTAGATCGCTAAGAAGATTAGAGACTGTTTCCATCCACATTCAGGGTTCACAGAAAAAAAAAGGCATTATGTAAATACCATAGCCTTGCCAGCTTCTCTATCCAAATTCATCCTCAATTGACTAGGGAACAGAGTACACCAAGCCAAAGCAGTGTTAACAGAAATCACAATTTAACCATCCGAAGACATCAAACAACATTTCTTGCATCTGTTTGAATATATTCCATCAAGGGCTCCATAAAATTACAAAAAATACAACTGATTCACCTACTAAAATTCAGGTAGGTTTTGCAAAACCTTTTTGGCTAGATATATACTGGAAGCTTCGTCAAAACACCTGGCCTGCTGGAATTCAGATTTTGAAGAACAAAAAGTGTTTCCACTTGCAATCATCTTGGGCAGAGGGCCTGTATGAATGCACCACAAAGAAGAAAAGGATTTCTTTTTCCCATGGGCCACAAAGACAAGCTATTGATATTATGCAAAACATACTACCAGCCTGCAAATGCCAGGCTTGTTAAGTGTTTTGAAAGCCTTGGAGTATTAACGTAGAGTTAAAAGCTGTACTTTTTCTTAAGCAACAAGAAGAAATTACTTTAACCAACAGATCACTGAACATGCAACTGTACTAGGTATCTGCCTCATCCTTTGCAGTATGGTACTGCAACAGGTTCAAAAAATAAAACTCAGCTTGAGATGGCTTCCCAAGTCAAGGTTACTTTCTGAAAGATTTTATCTCCATGCAGATACATTAGACCTTGTGATTAGGCTTTTTTTTTTTTTAAATATATATCCTTTTATTCCTATGAATATGAACTTTGAGGAGCCATCTGCCTTACTGGAAAAATCTTACCAAGACAATACCTGTATATTTGTAAAACTCAACCGAGCATTTTGCTTCGCTTTATTATTCAGAATAACGTTAAGAGATGGACCGTTCAGAGGAATAAAAGTGTTTTGACATGAGTTTGTAAGATGTTTCTGCCTGCTAGGACCACCCCTGTGCATAGCACATGGGACTTAGGCACAGTGCAAGTTTTGAGGCGGCTTTCCCGACACCTGGAGCCAGCTCGCCTGCTCCCTACCAGTTCACAGCTGCTCTCTCAAACTTTCCAGGCAGAGATTTGCCCCAGGGTCCGTCACTTGTAACTGCAGTGGGCCAAGGACTAGCTGATCCCTCAGATAAAGGACTTCAGGGGAATACTAGCGAGGTAAGACTGCGATAAGACAAAAGGGATGGGAGCAGAGTTAGCTATTAGTCCACAAAATAAATTCACAGAAAGTACAGAAAGTATTCACAGAAAGTTACTCTTCCTGGAGAGCTACCTGCAGAAGCTTTGTAACTTTGTAAACTGATACTTGAAATGATTATTTGCAAAGGTAGGTTTTGTGGAAATTGAGGCAAATTGCTAGTTTGCTGGCGTCAAGCACATCTACCTCATTATTTCAGTGTTCTCCAGCAATCTGGTAAGGCTTTCCCCTCGTGCTGGTATTTGCTGTTTTGATCATGTTTTTTGTTGCTTTGAGGTGGACAAGAGAAGAACTACATAGTTCTCTACTTACACGAGTTCAGAATTTAATGGTTTAAGTGATGCTCCCCATAAAATGACTTAACAAATACATTCTTTCTTTACTGATTTCTAACATGAAAACCCAAATGCAGCAGCAAATCTACTGCACTTAGCAACAACAAAATTTACAGGTACAACAGCAAATTTACAGGTACAATTTGATGAAATAGTGGCCTTGGTTGGTTCCCTCTTTCAGGATTGTAAAAAGAAGGAAAAAATGTAGCTGCTGAAATTAAAGCCAAAACTGCAAATGGGAATTAGATGATGCAAGGATTGAGAACAGTGCTTTGCATAAGATCTTGATCCTTAAAAAAGTGTCCAGTTGTCTGTATCATACAATCATCTTCATCAACTACTCTCTGCTTTGCAAACTCTGAAGATTAAAGGCCTTGAGCAAATTATTTATATATATATGCTTAAATGTCAAACAGGAATGGACTAACAAATGTTTGCAGATGCTCTCCTGAGTCAAAACTTAAGTCAGTGCCTAAGTAAAGCTGAAAGACTCACGTGGGTAGACTGTGTTTGGGAAATGCTGCAGTGCCCTTTCATATACTGTAGTTGTTTTTAGAAATACAACGCAAAACTTGAGCAATTCAACAATGCTCAGGATGAAGCTGGTGCACAGTAAAGACTCTCCTCCGCTGTCTTCTTCTAAACAGAATATCTGTTCTGACACCGTTGCCTCCAGGTACTGATTGCCTTGAGGTGCTGAGCACTGTGATTCATTTTCTTTCTTAAAATCTTGCATTTCACAGCTATTTGAAGAGTCTTAACTACTTTTCCATGCTATTAGACTGAATTTAAGCAGTGATGAGAATCTTGATAAAAATTTCAGCAGACAGCAACTGCAAGACTGACACCTCACTGAACTGTCTCACTTATAAACTTGAACCTTTTCCAATGACGGAAGCAATTAAAAGTGAAGACAATGTGTATTCTGTTACATTTACATGATACTATCTTTAGGGAAACAAGTCTTAGAAATATTTAACACAATTACAAACACTTTTGAAAGCATTTAAAACTTACACGGGTGTTAAGAAATGGAAAACAAACTACAGTATACATTACTGACTACGTTTCAATTTTTAAGCCCAACCCTATGTTTTTCATGCTCAGTGAACCCTATTCTTACTCTTTATTAGCTTTCTAAGTACAGAATGAAGACCTTGACTATCAAAACAGACTTCAAATGAAGGTCAACCTACATTTTTGTGAGACGATGATATTTCCACTGGACATTTTGACATTAAAATTTTTCAATGACTGACTAATTTTAAGTGCTAGTGCAGAATTGGTGACAAAGCTGCGTTTGCGTAAATTCTCGTTTCTTCTTGAAAGCTATTAAGCTATTTTTACCCCTCAAATACACCCCCCGCATACAGCTGTTTCTGGAATATGTGTTAGGTGTATTGTTACGCTGTCTTTACACAGTGGACTAACAACATCCTGCCTCTCAAAGAGGCTTGTTTCAAAAGAGCCAATTAAGTGAAAACCAATTCTGCATTCTATCTTAGTTTCAGAGAAACTGTGCTCTGTTGTTTCTTAGCAGAATAATGGAGGAATTAATAATATAAATATGCAGTAATCTGAATTTGCTAGCTCTCATTCTTTGACTATTCAGTGGGACATCAATGAGATTATTCATGAGCAAGGGAAAAATCCTACAATTTATATTTTTCCCATTCTTTTACATGAAATGTCAACGGCTGCAACGTTTAGCAAAACCACTAGTTAGCCTGTCAGCAGCAACCGTTCTCTAAAGCTCTCTGCTTCACAACAAGGCAACAGCTCTGCGTACCTTTGGCAGCTCTCATCTGTATTGCTCATGCATCTGCATTTCATGCAGGAGCAGCAGCGTGAAGGATGGGATGGAGGCAACTGGGTAAGAAAACTAGCTTCAGAAGCGGAGTCGAGGCATAGATGGGGAAACATGATAAAAATGGATAATTAAAGGAGAAGGGGAGTGGCTGTAAGTATTCACAGGGCTACCTGTAGCTGTTTAGCTAACAGCCCATTAAGCTGTGGAACCACCCTTTACATTATTAAATCACTTAGACCCGAACAACTGATAGCAAAGAGTTGCACCCCTGTAATGTCATTTTGTATGGTTGTCTGCCGTGCTTCTCGGGCCCTCCTTGGGGCTGGAGGGTGCCTTCTTACTGGAACTACTACTTCTGTTCAGCAGAAAAGAGAGTTGCTTTTGTACCAGGATGCTTGGCATATGCAGCAGAGAATGAGAGGAGGATAGATGCCCTTCTTTCTTCCCCTCTCCCCAAGCCTCCATACAAGCATATAAAGCAGCTATTACACTCAGGGTACTGCTTGAGAAAAAAAACAAAGCATCTCTGGAAAAACAGTAGAAAACAGTGAAATTTTCTGAAAAAACAGTAGAAAACAGTGAATTTTTCAAACAGAATAAAAGAGAAAACTATTTTATCAAAAGGCAACAGAAAATGGTGGGGAATGACTCTCGAATCAGAAACCAAATCTCACTGACACACACAGAAAAGGAAGGGGAGAATAATGCAGAAGGGACGTTGTTTCTCTGTCAATTTTTCAGTGATGCCCATCAATCTCATTACTAAACAGTTCAGATGCTTGCATACTTACTAAATGAGAGACAATATATTAACGTAAGGCCGTTTTATTCATGAGCCACTTAAAATCCAATTAAAATATATCAACTAAAATAAAAACATGCACTTTCCTTGGCAGCAATTTACAGTTCACGTATAGAGTTTTAAAATATATGTGTGTGGGAAGCTTGTTTGTTTTTATGTAAAGCACTGAAACTTCTCTCGGTAGGCATAATAATAATTTGCTTTCATGTTTTGTCCTGAAGCATGACTTTTTATTCCTATCCAAAAAAACAGATTTCCAGCTGCATAACCAAACAAACTGCATTACTAAACATAACAAGCTTTTAAACTTCACCCTCAACGAATAAATCCAGCAACTTCTAACCAGTCTCATTTTGCTTTCCTTAGATCCCAGTGTATGGAAACCTATTCTATTCCTTCATGTATGTCGTACTCCTTATTGTAGTACCTGGAAATCAGGACTTGAAACTCTGATTGCATGAAAAAGGCCTACAGAAAAATTATTCTTCTTCTAGGCAAGTATGCTTAACATTTTTTTCTTAAAATTTATAGCCGTTGAATCTACATTGCAATTGTCTTATCAAGCATATCGGTTACACAAATGTTAATGCTTAAAAGGTATGCCACTCTAAGATAGGTATGAACAGAATTATTTAACCCACAATTTATTGATTAAATTAATTGATTAAAAATAAAATACTGTAATTTTGATTCACATACATATCCTTGCTTATTCAAGCAGAACAGATATCCAATAAATCAGAACATAAAAGGTGTTATTTTCTCCTCAGTTCCCTCTATTGCTAGTGGTGGTGCCCTTTTTTGTCCTTTTCCTCTATGCACACTCCATTCCTGGAAATTGTCTCCAGTATGGTAATTACTAGAAATTGAATTATCTAGAGTCAATGGCTTTGACATACGCCCTGTATATAGGTGGGATTAACCACCTGTAGGGACTGCAGATGGTGTTTATACTGCCCTGACTGCTCAGAGACTTGAGGGAAAGACAGCTTTACTGCTTTGCTTTGGCTCCACACATCTCCTGCCAACAGCAGCAACAGGAGTAAAACCCCCACTCTGTCAAGCATTCAAGGCCACTTCATATATCCCAAACTGCACTGAGTCTCCACCGTGGGGACTGTAGTCATGCTGTAGGGGCTCCATCGCAGCAGTTGCCTCGCAGCCCATGCTGCATGTATTCTCTCACCCTTGTGATACTAGGAATTACCACTTTTATTTTGCCAATGGAGATCTGAGGCTGATGCAAAGCCCTCTGAGCTGGTCAGGAATCTTTTCTAATAAAGAAAATTAAAAAATTTTGGATCAAAGCCATAGCTGACCAAATCATGTAGGATGCTACAGCATACTTTTCCATCATGCCCCTGCTTTGTTCACCCATCTGCACTCCTATCTGCTAAAAAGATTTCAGTCTCCATATGAAAATTTAGAATGGCCAACTGTAGTGAATTATTATGCATCTTGTAGTAATTGGCAGTTTTCCTGAAATCTTAGGTCCTGAACTCATAGGAATACAGATGAAATGTAATCTCCATTATTTCTAATTAAGAGATTGTGAAGATTCTAGTACAATCTAAAGGCTGACCTCTTGCTCCAGTCTTAAAATATATTAGTTTTATTTTAACATCATGACTCTTTGGAGGGGATAGGAACAAGTCCTTGCTTCTAAACAGGCTGAACAACACAGACCTTAACACAAGATGAGAACCCAAAGATACAGAGCAAGAGAGATCCTCTCTTGCTAATAAACTAAATTCAGAAACGTTTCTTCTTCTTCCCTAGGGTTTGGCTGTTCTTTCTAATAGTTAGCTTGCTTATTTCAAAATATGCCACTTGTAGAAGGAGGCAAAGCCATGCACCTTGGCCAATTTCTGATTGCAAAAACAAGCAAAGTTTGTTATATTTTCAAAAAGAGCTACTTGCACTTTCAAACGCTGAGCATTCTTTTTAAAAGTAATTTCTTTGCACACTCAAAAAAATGCATTGGAAAAGAAAGACCTCGTTTAAAGTATTTGAAGAGTCTTCCCAACTCTCATTACCTTGCTTTTAATTAACATAAAATAATTTTGCACTTTAGGTTATTTCAACCACATCAGATAAGTCTTATCATTCTTATCTAAGAAGGAGCCTTGTAGAAACAAGCATGTTCTGCGGTAAAAGGGATCCATCCTTGACAGAGAATAGTTAAGGGAAAAAACAAAGAAAGAAAAACAATAATAAAGAAACACACCCCACAACCCAGCTACCAGCTGCCTCTTCATCAAAATCTTATTATCTGAAGGGAAAAAGAGAAAATACGAGGAGACAAATCACTTTCCTAATTCTCCAGTCAACTCCTGCATGAGTGCTTTGTTTTCAAACACAGCTCTTCAAATAATTAAACTATTTTGTGCCAGGTATTCTAAGGACCTGCACCACAGATAATTATTTACCTGTTCTCAGTTACATATCATGAAAGATATATCTCTGCAAGTCAGGCAGGAACTCCCAGCTCAGTTCTGCAACTTCAAAGCTACCTTTAAAACCCCTGGCGCTTGCAGAGGCATCTACTACATGTGCATTGAAATAGATGTTTTGTCATGATACGTTTGCCAATGCCTTCCAAAGCAGAAATATAAAAAGAATTAAATCTCTGGAAGGTAATTAATACTGTAGTGACCTCAGTCCATGGAGAGTACAGTTATCAAAGGGGTGATCATGGCAGAGCACTCTCCTGCATGTAGTCAAAGACCAATTGTTACTCTTGGGTAACTCTTTCCTGTACTGACATTTTTCATGATAAAGCCGCTTTTGAGGGCCGAAACTCAGGGCAGTTATTTTTAAAATAAACAAGACTTAAGAGCAAAGTACAGGTAACTAGAAATGCAAATATATATATCTCTATTTCAAACATTGGTACCTTCAGCAAGATGAAAGCCGGTTTAACATCAACGTAACATAGAAGAACTTGATAGCAATGGATAAAGGGACAAATCTAAGACACTGGCAAAGTGCCTCAACTGGAGTTTGTTGACAGCTCTGAACTGAATTTAGGATGTACCGTCACATCTACAAAGAGTCTGGTGTAAAAGCGATGAGTGTTAAAGCTTACAGCTTGTTCTGCCAGCAAAGATAGCTGCAAACATCACTCTCTTGTCAAAAAGCTCCAAATGAAGTGTTTCTAAAGGACTTTTTGCCAGTATCCTTAAGTATACATCAGGGTCCCACGAGGAAGACGACTTCAGGTGGAAGCTGGGGGAAGGCGGGGAAGGCAAGGGGGGCTCAGTTCCCTCAAACTCTGTGTGACACCAGCAGGGAGCTGCCAAGAAACCACTCTGCTTGCAGCGTCTTCATTAAAAGGCCTAGATAGCTGCCAAATTAACCTCAAAGAGAGGTTATCTTTATCTGTCAGAGTGGTAAAGAAAATTATTAATCATTTTATTGTGGTAGGCATGTAAGACAATAGGGATTAGTGGGGGGGTGGCCTAGTTATCTCGCCAGTTATCTCACCTCAGCAGTTCGCTGCCGTGTACCCAGGCAGAAGTAATACCCGGTGGGGATTACAAACCTCTTGAGTTTCATCTTTACGGCAGAAAGTGCCCTGGACGTGACAGAGACACCCGTCCTGTTTTACCTGCTCGCTTGACCCTAGAGCCAGGCTGAGGGCAGATGGGTGCCATGCATCCCCTGGCCACCAGGAGAGTGCCTGGAAGGAGTGGGCATGCCTCCTCTCCCCCTCTCCTTCTTTAGCCACTCGTGACAAAAAGTGGGCCCAGGTAGGAAAGAAAAACCAACTCGTAGTGTTCAGAGGTACACTTTTTGCAACTATTTTGCAGTTTGTTTTTTTTAAAGGTTTCCCGTAAGGACAGATTTCAGCACTTCTGCTGAAGGTGACACCATGAGGCCAAGTGCCTCTGGCAGCCAGACTCTTCACTGGAAAGTCCCCGGCAAAGTGCCTTGGCTCCAAATGCAGTAAGCACCATTTCCAGGACAAGAAATTGCAATAAATGCCCCTCCTTTGCTCACTAACACATTCAAATGTCAAAAGGACTGACATCACCCTTTTAAAACGAGCACAGTGGTTACTTTCAAAGTAAAGCAGACCACGTGTTGACCTCCAATTACACTGCCCAGAATGAAAAATCAGGACAACTGTTTAAGACACCAAATGACATCACTTTAATTAATGAAACCTGTCTATCAACATAATTCACTCAAACCCTTGTCACGTTCAAAGCAGCTTTAAAATTACATTAAAGGGATTTACACGAACTGTCCCCAGCTTTATTGATCAAGCTAAGGTACAGGAATGCCTTTACTTTCTGTATAGGTTTATAAGAAATTAAATGCAAACACAAGGGCAAAATTAACTTACTGAATATTTTTATTTCCAGATGTGTGTGTTGCCTGGAAAACATATTTTCTATTTTTTTTTTTGCCTCTGAGCCATTAAAAATATTTCTACTGTGACATGATTCCTCTGTCCAGACATGAAAAGACTTAATAAATCATGCTGACTAATACTATCCTGAACTTCAGTTTTTTCATTTGTTTTTTAATATTACATACTACCACAGAAGTCAAAGTTTGTTAAAAAAACAAACCCTATAGCTCATTTTCTTCCCACAATGCCGTCATGTTTTCAAACATCACCTTTCATCAATCTTTCCGTTTTAAAAAGTGGATTGAGGACAGTGATATTTTACATCTATCTGTGCAAGTGTGTGTGTCTGTATAAACGCTTGTTACACACAGTATGATATAGTGGACTGATCAACATGAATTGATTAGAAGACACCAGTTCATAAAGAGATTTGGCTTCATGAGAATTTGCTCATCTAAAGCAAGTGTTGGTCTTAGTGCTCACACCAAGAAATCTTGGCATGCTGAAAAGGAAAAACAAATGCAATTGCTCGTTAGGACCTTCTTGTCCCAACTCCAAGCTTGCTTTGTCCTAAGAGAAAGCCAGGCAAAAAACCATAGAACTCTCTTTAGGCTTAAATCACCCTAAGTATCTTGTTCTTCCTTGCCATCATGAACTCAATAACAATAAAACAAATGCCTGGTTTTTCTAGTGTATAAAATCAAGTTTCTAGCCTCTTTCTCAGAGATGCAAATACATAAATAACTATAAAACAAAGGGGTTTGTTCTCTCTTCAGGGCAAAGGCAAAAAAACTCCTCTGTTTTCCATCCAACAGGCTTCCAAAAAAATTCTTCCTACTGCCTTCTTTACAGGCTTTACACAAAGCAAACTCAGAGCAGCGTATGAAGCATTGCCCTCGCGTGCAGCTGGCTTCCTTCAGCACGATCCCTTAGCTCCCTGCCCTTGCCAATCCCTCAGCTAAATCTTCTTCTTTATATGATTTAGTTTGGGTCTCCAAACAGCGAGTAGCCATGGTTGCTACTCAGCTCTGCCAGTTCACTTTGCCTCCCCACACCAAATCCCTGAATTCCCATGCTTGCTGTCTTCCTATAGCATCCAGGCTAGCCTATACCTTCCCTTCAACAAATGCTCGGCCAAACTTAGTAGATTCAAGGAGTTTATCTCTTGGGACCATTTTCTTCAGTTGCACAAGTTAGTGTGAGTTATTAGGAAGGCTGCTAGATTAAAATATTCAAATGATTCTCTACAACTACACATACAAAGCTCATCTGCACAGATGCACAAGCTTTGGGATGCTATGGCCCAAGTGATGCAGTAAGGCAAAGCTAAACCTACCTAAGAAATGCACTGAAGCCATCACCCAGAAGAGTATTGCTTTTCCCATTGTGTTATTTCATCAAAAATATTTACAAATCAATCATTTAAAATACACTTACGGCCATGCATCCTGCGAACAACAGTCTTTTGAAAGCCACCCCTTAAGACTGCTTCAGTTACAATACTATTTAAGGATCTTGCAACTACATGTTTTAAACAAAAGCCTACTGTAAAAATGCTTTTACTAAGAAATGCAAAACATTCCCTGTCTGCAGACCAATCTTTGGAATAAATACGATATTCTGACTTTTAGATTCAGATCTTCAGGGGACAGCACAATCTAATATACACTGTTTATTTCTTTGTATCAAATGGCCTTATCTCACTTAAATATTTTCCTAAAATACAGCATGCAAAAGTACACTAAGCAAAGGGGAGCAGAAAATAGCATCATGAAAACACAGTAATCAAGAGCATATTAAAAAAATCACATAGCTAAAATAGAGATATTATTATTTTGGAAAATCAGTGGTACTTTTAAGGCAATTCAAACAACTTTCCTCCAAATGTTTAATTTCTTTTAATACTGTTACCAGCACTGAAATAAATGCACCAAAAGAAACTTTGCCTCAAGCCCAAGGCTCCCTCTTGAATAATTCAAAAGCAAGAAGATCACAGTGGCTTAATTAAAGGGCCCTCGCTCTGTTTCTTTACTTTTCCCATGTTGCTGTTACAGTACAATATGCCTCTATAAGGAATTAAGTAAGTTTGTAGCATCTATGCTGCTTCCATTTTCTTTGGCAATGCAATTATATCATCCTTAAAGTGACTCTGAACTAGCAATATTGACAACTGAAATACCTATAGTTTTTTACACAACTGCTATTAGCAAGAAAAACGTCCGAGCATCCTCAAATCTAGTCATTTGTGTCCTGGCAAGAACTAGAGAAGGCAAAGCTTCCACAGCCACTTTTCCTCTTGACCCCTCTCCTGAATGGGGTGGCGGATTGTGAGGCTCTTAACACCTCGCAGAAGTTAGAGACTCCAAAATTTATAGTGGACAAGCACTTGGAGACTCTGCCATTGGGCCTTTCGTTTCAGCCTGGAAGGGGTAACATATTTTCCCCCAGCTGAATCAATTGGCCTAATTACAAAGTTCTTCTCCACCCCATAAATCCTGCTTCTATTGTGCCTGTAGAGCATCACAGGTACAAGAACACCTATACTGCCCATTTCAGACAAGAGCTGTATATGCACAACTTGAAAACTGCGCAAACAAGTTAATCTACTGTTTTGAATATGGTCTGTGAGGGCAGCTACTGGGAACATTCAACCCATAATGCTATATTGAGAGAGAAACTTGTACAGCAATTTTGTATGTCACCGTTAATTTACTTGTCTATTAAAACACGTATCACACACATAATGTAAATAATACATGCAGTACTGATAAGGCACATGGGATATTCCCTATGGGATGTTGGCATTACATGGAAATAAAAGAACACTTGTGCCTTACAGACACAATAGCAGATATCATGGGAATCTGTATAAAAATGGCCTGCATTTTTAAAGTAGCAAAAGGAGTCAGTAGAGCTAAAAAGCTAGCTGTAACACCATGAACATCCGAGACTGCAAAGTCTACATGGGTGGAAACTAGATTCTGACAAATATGAACCTTTGCCAAACCCTAATGTAAGACAAGCTGCTGTCCTGGCTAATTTTTCTGAGCAGATCTACTGCCTTTACCAGGCTGACAGTGAATCTGAAAAATCCATCACAGCCTTCTGTGCACTTATCAGTTTCAATACCTGGAGAGGGGAGGCGGTTGCGAGTCGAAGAGAGAGGCTCTCGGGCAGATCCCTTCAGCTTTGGACAGGTCAGTCTGCATTGCCCAGCTGAGTGCTGGAGTTAATCCATAGGGCAGAGAAGATATGGGTCACTTCTGTAACGAATGGCGGCTCTGCTCTTTTTTTACTTTGTTATGGGTCGTTACAGCATTACTGCGTTAACTGACCAACCATTACCCTGATTTCCAGTCATGAGTTAGAATTTCAAATTAATCTGAACAAAAGGTACCTTGTGAAAGTGGACACTCATTGATCTATTTTAGTCTCCAGGGTCGATTTTAGGAGCGCAGGCTAACACAGATTCTTTGATACTTCAGATTAAACCTCATACTCAGGTGTGTTATTTCTAACAGAATGCTTTGCACATTTTAGACATTTGTATTTTTAAAGGGAAAACTGGAGCTCTGTCATGACAAATTATGCATTTTATGCACTGTGGGACACCATTACCACCAAAGAATCCTTCCACCTCCACTAAAAACTGGAACTTTATTTTTACCCATTTATTAATTATTTATAATAATTGCAGCATAAAACAGATGGGAAAAAGTCCATGCCCTACTCTGCTTCTTTTATATGCATAAAGACCACACACAAATTTCAGGTGTATTCTAACCTACCCATACATAAAAATAATCTGAACACCCAATCTGTGTTTCCTGCTTTTGTTGGACAACTCCTTGGATTCCTCAGACTATTTTAGACCTTAGACGGGTTATACCGGTATAATTATGTGAATTATGGGTACAATGGTTTTCAACCGGTGTAGATGCATTACTGTGAGCCATAATGGGAAGGTAAAAATCACCGCAGAAAAGGTGATTTGATTTTGTCTCCCAGCCTGGAATAAGACACTCCAATCCATCTAAGCCCACGCTGATGCAAGAGATGTTTCCACTGAGAATAATTAAAGCAAGGAAAAAAAAAAAAAAGGCCCTTCTTTTTTTAATGGGAAGACCAAAGTCATGAGGGACCACTTCCTTGCAAGTACATTGGGTATAATGCAGTTCTAAGCAAAACCTCTCAAAATAAACATTGTGAACAGCACAGAATTACTTCCGCTTCCACTTATCTTTCACTTGCAGAGTTCTCAGTTGCCATAAACCCACTTTGCTCTGCAGCTGTTTATAAAGCCCTTCATATCAAAACCCTATTATTATTGTTAAATAATTTTATTTTAAAACCAATGACATGGAGATATTGCTCATACATTACAAAGACTCAAACATGCAGAGACACTTCTGCTTTATTTTGCAGTTTGTCCTCAGCTCAGCTGCCCGGGCCTGCACAGTACTGGAGCTTCAAACACTGACTCCTTTCACGACTCAGCCAGCAGCACAGTTTACTCTGCCAGCCCTTCAGTTGTGCCTGCACAAATATTTGAGGGGTCTTGCAGGAAAACAGATGAAGGAATTGATGGAGTTAAAAAACCAAACAACAAAAACGTTTGGGATGCTTTGACTAAATACAGGTGACATGGATCCCAGCCAAGGTGACAGCACAGACAGAAGAAACACATTATGGTCTGAATGAATAGCCATGATGTACAAGGCTTGCTTGGGCAAGAGAAAAATAGCAAGTTTACTGCATTTCTAAGACTACTCCATGTTAGCTGAAAGAATGGTGAAGGAATAAGAAAATGCCTATGGATGGGTCCTATTCAGTCAAGATCTATATATCCTTTGTTAACCCAATCTCAGCAATTGTTTTTCTGGGACCTTCGCAATATCTGTATGTCTGGCTGAAGACACTGGGTAGTTGATACAAAAAGGTGTACTCTCAGTCAGCATGCTCCAGGAGGGTAAGAGCTCAAAAGGGAATGTTTTTAAGCCCTTGAGTGCAGGAGATGAGCATGGGTCCTTAGGACTTCACTGCTGAACTCAGAGGTCCCACTTCTGCCAATGCATCGCAGAGAGAAAGGGTCACCAGGGAGTGTGCCAACACAAGTCTTCTACCTGCTCAGACCAGCACCATGAAGGTCCACCTTCAGAGGCCCAGACTCCCCAGGGGTATTCACCTGGGGGTGCCCTGTCATAGTAGTATGATATAGGGGTGTGTTCACAAAATCATTTTGGGAGATCTTTGCGTTTCTTTCCAGCTTTCAATCCCCAAAGAGTTAAACTACAAAAAGGGATAGCCAAAGGAGAACCTGCTCCCCTCAGAACTTAAGAGGTACAAAACCTAGATGGTTGTACTTTCAGGGACCCAAACAGTTGCGACAGGAGGTTCCCCAACATTACAAAAGGGGTCTCAGACACCAGGTCTGTGTGGACAACTGAAGATCCACAGGTAGATGATGATTAATTTTTGGTCAAGCCAGCAAATTAAGCTCAAGTACTGTGAAGGGAAAAGTGAAGGGAATTGAGGACATCCAACCCAATGTAATTTCAATTTCCCCCCCCCCCCATCAACTTGTAGAGACACAGATTGTGTTTTTCTAAAAGAAGATCCACCAAGATAAAGACTAGAATGTGACATTTGAGTACACTACAAACAGGACTCAGGAGAGGTGATCAATTGTTGTCTTTTTTGAGCGTGATCGTTTTCACAAATGGCCAATGTTGTTGCATGCCTCTTTAATATAAAATGAACTGACAACATCTGGGGCATTGGTTACCATCTCAGTAAGGTTCCAAAATCTTCACCAGCTTCAGACAGAGTTACAGGGTACGCTGCAAGTTGCTTGTTTTGCAATGAAGCACAAATACTGTTCTGCAGGTTCATATAAAAATACTAAAGCCTTAAACAGAATTACACTCACAGAAAGCTGCATCTTACTAATTTTAACCTCATGGACTAGGCAAAATTATGGGTCTTTGAATTCCAGTAACATGAACTCTTTAACTGCCTGTCATAAACAAATACCCAGACTTAAACTGCATTTTCTGGTTCCTCTCTGACAGGTTCCCATATTATACTTACATGGGGTCATACCATCTATATGATAATAATGGATGTCCTCAAACTCAGAAGGGAGCCTCCAAAATACTTAGATCTAAATGTAGATCTTCTCATCCCACCTGTAATTGCATAGAGACAGGACATATTCTTCTTTTCCTCTGTAACTCTGCACATGCCACAGATAGTTGATCTGTACTACCATCAGAGTACTCAAAACAAAACACAAGCAGATCAATATCACCACTGTAAATTTCAGTTCCTTCCAGCTGAAAGAAGTCAGTCATGTACTTGAACTACCAAGACCTACTAGTCCCCTAGACTTACAAGCTTCTCATTTTAGAGACCATGCCAATGATTAAAGGACAATTAAAATATCTGAAATATGGGGGGGGGGGGGTTTGACAGAAATAATTTATCCTTCCTCTTTGCTTACAAGCAAAGCACAAATGTGAATTTCTACCAATAAAAATATTACGAACTGTAATCTTTTTTTACATTTGTTATAGCAAGATAACACAATACTGCATATGCTGCTCTAAAAATAACTTTCATACAAATTAAAAGGTCAGCATAGAGATTTCCTAAGTACGAGATTTTGTTTACTATGGTACCTGGGTCACTAATTCATCTTTGTGAAGCAGCAGTTGCATGACAGTTAATTTTTGGTCAGAATTAACAAACATTATTACTGAACTACCTACAAGTTATTAGTTAGGTAAGGCCTGGGACCAGAGGCCACTGAGCGCCGGGTGCCATCCACCCATATTTGTCTCTGAGAGAAGAAGGTGTGGCTCAACTACAGATAAGGTTCCTGTTAAAGTTGAGTTAACTTTTGGTATGAAAGGTGAAAGTAAGTAAGAGCAAGATATTGATTCAGGAAGACCACTGCCTCCTTATGTATCTTCTACGAGACCTGCAGAAAACGGTAGCAGAGGCAATGATAAAGGTTAGTGTCACGATTTGCAGATACTACTGACAACACCTCTGCTCTGAAGAAGAGCTAAGGTAAAGTCTAGTACTGGCAGTAGTGATTTGGCTACGATGACGTTCAAAGCTGGAAGAGACAGGGCTAGGGTTAGGATGGCAGTTCAGCCCAGCAAATACCAGCACAGAATAAAACCTGCTATCAAAGGGTTATGTGGCTTTATTTACATCTGGAATTAGAAGAGGGTGCTGGCCTAGAATAAAGGATAATACTGGAATTGGGTTTAGGGCTGGGGCTCAGACCAGCAGATATTGATAAACTGCAGCTTAGAAAGCACCTCCAGGTTAACATGAAAAGTGGTGCTGGCTTAAACCATCTGACTGCAGGGATCTGTGGGATAAGGAGTGAGATAACATTAAGAGTAGAATTAGGGTTTGAGCATACCCTGGAAGAGGTTGATAAACTGCATCATCTCGTTTCAGCATCAGGGAGGGCCACACGCTGTGATAAAGGTGCCACATGACAGGACTTCACACGCCCTTAGCAAGCCCAACACCGCCCAGCATGCCAGGCCTGCTCTGTCTGTACCCTCTGTTGACCCAAGGCTCCCCAAGCCATACATGTGCCGCCAACCTGATGCGTTCCCGACCCTCAGGATTACTGTATATGTACACTTCTGTCCTTGCGTACAGGCGCAGTGAACCTGTCTCTCCCAAGACGTACAGATTTCCTGTACCGTATGTGCACGGTGTGTATGTACTGTGGGTGGGGGCAGAGAAGAGGGCCCCAAACAAGGAAAGCATCTGTCTGAAAACATCCAGTTCTTACTGTCTTTATTTCTCCCTTCATTTGCACTAGGGCTGCCATACCCAAAATATATCAAAGACTAAAAAAGTTAATCATCTGGCAACCAACATCTCCTCTCTTCCTAGATGCATTTTTAAAAACAGTGGATCAAGTCTGTGCAGCAGGTTGGTCCTGCCAAGGAAATCAAAAGCCAAAGCAGCCAAATATACCGAGAAGCAGCACAAAAGCTTGTCTGTGTCTTCTCCAAACAGGAGCTTTGCCAGTGATGATCTTGGCAGTACTATTTAGCACTTACCCTTTTCCCAGTTCTTGGGAATAGGTCTCCACCATGTTACTCAGCATTTTCCAGGTCAGGGGAGGGTTCAGGATTGACCTTGCCTACTTTACATTACAGAAAAACCTGACACATATCTTACCTATCTCTGTGTTTTAATCACAAAATAGGCTCACCCACATTAGTGATTAACGGTGAAAAATTCAGTCTTAGTGGCAGACAGGCCTTGGACCTGACAATGACACTTTCTGGAGAAGGACAAAACATATAATCACATTTCAATGACAAAATCATGTCCATACTGAAGACTATATAGTTGAAAACCTGAAAAATCAATATAAGTACCACACCGCTCATCTCTACCATTCTCCAAGCTTGCAATTTAGAGAATGCAGGGTAGGCAAGAATGACAGTTGCTCAATTCAACGAGCAAACCTGCTTCAGCATCCACTGCAAACTGCAGAGGAGAAAGCTTCACAGTGAGTCTTGCCAAGAGGGAATTATAATAATTGAGCCTCATGGTCACAAGACCACACACTACTGTTGTGAAACAGTCACTGGGTAAATAAGGGTGTAGCCTGCAACGCAGTTTACCACTGGGGTGGGGGGGGAACAAAAAACCACACGCAAAACATGGCCTTACCCCTGAGAAGGTATGAAGTCAAGAAAAAAGGATCTTACAAATCTGCACCGATGTCAAAAATGTGGCAGAACGATGCTGCCGTTCTAGTACATCAATGCAGTAACAACAGAGTAGGGAATAAAGGCGAGTCGCAGAGTTAAGCCTGCAGCAAATAATTTAGGCAAAAGCAACAACAGCAAGAAAAGAGAATTCCAAGGGATGAAGGATTAAAAGTTAGGATGATGTAGAAATGACAGTTGAATTTCAGTTCACTAAGGTGAAGTAAAAAAAGCAGTACATTTCCAGAATGATAAAAAATTAATAGCAAAAGATGATAGAAGTTAAAATGTAAGATGCTGATTTTAAAACCTATGAATAGGCAGGTACCTCAGACTAGCAGAGATACGTATTAACAAAGCAGAACCAGAAAGATGCCATTCAGCAGCCGTAACAGTTGAACCCTGACCAAACATTTTCTTAGCTTTTTTGTATTTCAGGGATGTGTAGCAGTGTAACTGAAGGAGTTCAGAGTTTGCCAAACTTATCTTGTCTTGTTTGCAGAAATCAAGTAAAGAACTTGCAATATAATCACTTCTACAAGCCACTGCCCTCAGCTCTGCATATACAAGTGTATCTTCTGCCCCTGCACTAAGTGAAACTTCCTCTAACGATCCAACTTTGATTGTCCCACCAATTCACAGCATTTTTGCCAAACTGGGGGAAAAGAGGATACATTGCATCTATCCTCTATGTAGCACCATGCTGTTTGGAGCAGCTCCCATGGGGGCTTAGCAGGGTGCTGCCGGCCACTTCTAGGGAAGATGACTGGGTGCTGGGGCACAGCAGAGGGAGGAGAGAGCAAAGCAACCTTCGCTCCTGCCTGCAGCGAGGGCACCGACTCAGCACAGCTGGGAGTGGCAGGGGCTTGAAGGGGAGAGTACTTCAGCCAGCCAGGCCCTCCCTATCACAGGGGAGCGAAAGGCCGTTTCATTAATTTCTCCCTCTGACCCCTGCTTCTCTGAGGGAGGGAGAAAAAACAAAGGCATTAAGCATTTAGCATTATTTCTGATGCAAGGAGGGTCCAAAAGCATCTCAAACAAAAGCTACTCCCATTCCAGTCTCCTAAGAGCTTCCCTCTTTACTGTCAACCCATCAGAAGTGGCAGGTTTTAGTGGGGTCTTGTTTCTGTGTGCTAATGTGTCCTAATGTGCTATCTGGGACACTCTTCTAGTCTCGGCTTCCACCACTACACTCTTAATTTCTGTGACACACTAAGCTTCTGGTCCTTAGATATGACTTGCATTTACGAAGAAGCAATATACAGGGTTCAGTCCCCTGGTGCAAGTTAACATACAATTTTCCAACCTCTATTAAACTCTCAGATTATTTATGAGGTAAACCAATTATACAAATTTTGTCAAAATCCATGCTTATTAATAACTTTGTCTGTACTAAGAGCTCATTGGGCTCTAAAATTTGTACTGAATACTACTCAGTTGTAGTACTCTCAGTGTGTTGTACTCACTTATTTAAAGGTTAATACTTTTAAATGATTGTTCACGGTAGCCCAGATAACATTAAAGAACCTGTTGCAATTAAAATTCATAAGTTATATTTCCAAATCTCACAACTCAGGTCAAGAATCGCAACCATAATGATCATCAATGAAATACTGTATCCTGACTCACTCCATACAAATGAACTACTCTTATAAAAGCACTCCTCTGCTTCAGCAGTGGAGGGTGGCAAAGGAAGAAACCGATAAGGAATAATTAAACTATTACTGCACTAATGAAAAGGTGAATTAATTGAAACAGCCCATGAAGTATCCAAGTGTACACAAAGTAATTCAACAGACGTTACACTGGAAGGCTGACTATCCAGTGCATGGATGAAATCAGAATGTGATATTAATGGCACATCCAACAATAAAGTTGATCATGGATTTTCTGTTGCTTACTGTCAAACATGAAATACTACTGCATGTTGTTTTTGCTAGAAAACCTTACAGAATGACCAGGGAAAACAGAAAATGATACAGCCGGTATCACACTGGACAATAACACGGAAAATAGAGTTGATTTTCTTATTGATAAAAACAGTGAAATATCATATAAACTGCCCATTACTGTACCTTCATGACATCTTTATAGGAATGAATGGCCTCAACTTCCTCTTTGTCATCATCATTGTCATCCTCCACTCCTTCATCCAGAGCATCATATCCTTCATCCCTACTCCCATCTGTTTCTGTCGTATTAGTCATGTAGTCAATAAGCTGCTCCAGTGGAGGACTTAATTCCCGCTCTTCATTGTCCTTCAAACCATAGTCCAGGGCTTTATAGATAATAATCCCTAGTGATTCAATAACCTATAAAAGTGAAAAAGAAATATTTATTAATGCCATTTACATGAATGAGTAGGTCAGTCTAGGAACACCCTTTTCTGGTGTTTGTATAACAAACTTAGCAACTGAGAGGGCAATAAACACCAAATTAAAGAGAAAAATGATCCTCTAATACCTACAGTAGTACTTCAGTAATGCAGCACAGAACACGCAAGAGCAGGTCATACTACATAGCTACCGCTTTCTTATTGCAAAGTTTGAAATAAAAATTCGTAATTTAAAAACAAAGCAGGACTTTTTTAGATTATTTTCCCTTTTTCCTTCTAATATGACAAACCTCAAAGTAACATTACTCTAGACTTTGTAAAACTATATTACATGCATATGATCTTTTTTGGGGGGGCGGGTGGGAAGAAACTGAAAGAAAGAATAAACTAACATGAGATGCCTCCCTCCTCCCACAAATTAACAACACTTGGAAATGGCCCTTCAGTTTCTGCATCTCTTCATTGACCTGAGAGGTGTCTGGACACAGCTGTGGACATCCCAATATTAACTCACTGAGCACTGGAACATCAGCCCACAAGAACTCCTTTGCCTGTTGCACAGCCAGTGAAGGCACAGATATTCCACTGAAACTACCAACAACTGGATTTCATGGTAATGAGGTAGTGCCTCAATTTTTCATTGACCTTGAGGGTTCTTTTTTGTGCTCTGTCAAGAGCAAAGCAAACAGACGACCTCTTACTGAGTGAAAGCTAGCAAAAAATTGCCATGAACATTCCAAAATGCTAAATGCATATTTTCTTTCTTGGCATTAGTTATTTTCCTTACGAGTAATACTGAAGCTTGTAGCATTTTAAAGATGTAAAGAGATGGAATTTCAAATTGAGGAGTTTGGAAACAGGTATTAATGGGGAAGGAAGGAAAATGGGCTTGCAAGAGTAAACCACAAGAAGGTAATGTCACTGCTGGGAGATCCTTGTCTGACAACAGAAGTAGGGCTGGAGTTATTGCATGTAATCTCTGATCTTCCTTGTGTGTTGTGATGGCTAGCATGTCACACAAATGAGCAGACTCCAGTGTAGGAGTAGTTGGCACTAGAGCAACTTTAATAGCAGGAGCATTTCTAAACATACCAAACCTTGTCATCAAATGCCATTTTCTCTCATCTGGCTTTCAGTACTATCCTGGTCAACACAGTTTTTAATGCAGATTTCTGAAATTCTATTTGGGTAAATAGGACAACACAAATGGATTCTTAAAACATTAAACTTGACTCTAGCAGCTTGCTTATTTCAGCACAGCAAAGTATTTTTGGTCTGAGAGGCTGGAGGTTAGCGAAGACTTAAAATGATATCCTATTAGTTTATCTAGACAGACAATTTAATGAACTAGCTGTAGTCTGACAGCTTTACACTTGCATACTTCATTCCTCTGTTGAGGCTGCAGTGCAAATTCACTTTGCAAGACAGTGGCTAATAAACAAACAAAACCCATAAAAACCAATACATAAACGCCACCCTTTTATAATTTATTTCCAATAATTTTGATAACTCAGTTCAATATAAATATTTTTCCTATGCTATTCTCTTGAAATGTGTTTATACATATTTGGAAAATATTCTTAAAATGCAGTTAAGAAAAGTGATTAGGCAAATTAATGAAGAAAAAATGGCCTTAATTTATTTAGTTCAAAGAACTGCTTCTGACTTGGGAAATGCTAGTGAGACAGCAAAGTATACCAGGGAAGCATCACGGCATGCTTGCTCCGTTCTCATACCCTTCCCCAGACTTCTGCCATGACCCACTTTGGAGACAGGGCACTGCACCATATAGACCTCAAAAACAGCTGTAACAGATCAAACTTACATTTGCAGCCTATTTGGCTTGCTTCTTAGAGAAGCTATTTTGCAATAACTGTCTTGGAAAACTTGTATTGTTAAAAAAAAATCTGAAAATGTGAACATTTCACAAAAAATATATTCTACTGGTAGACTTGTGTGTTTCCTGTAACTCAGGTTCTGAGTACAATCTCAACATACACTGCTTCAGCAACTGAAAGGGAACAAAGAATACCAAGTTAATTCCTTGAAGTAGACCTAAATGAAAATGAAGTACAATTGAATAATCTCTTTGATATTTTAAACCCTTGGGAGTAAACACAATGTGAGTAATTTCGAACTTTAATAAAAACTAAATTTGAAAGAGCTTAGCATACATGAGGAGGACTGAAACGTCCAAATTAGATGCAAAGAAAATAACGTCTTGTGCCACGCAGTGATGGCTGCTGAACACAGCTTCTGGATTTTGCTACACCAGCACTTCAAAAAAATAGAAGTGGGGGGTATAAAGAAAGTGCGATCTCTCTGCCTCCTTCTGTTTGGGAAGAGGATTAAGGCATTCAAAAGCACCATGGCTAAAACTGGATGACAGCTGCTGCTTTCTTTGATGTATCAGCAGTGGGGCTTTTGCAGTTCAGTAATAGGGCTTGTGCATTTTTACGTACTATGAACAGATTTCATAATACATGCAAAGCTGACACAACACGAAGGCCTGCAACAGCACCAATTCAGACCTATAGTTCAGTCTCTCAGCTCCTTATTTAGGAGTTGTGATCAAAACCGTATTTATTCAGTGTCTGTCAGTATCACAGATTCTTCTTGCTGAAAGACAAAGCAGCAAACATCCTAAGTGAGAAACTTTGCTTTGACTTGCATTAAAAATAAAAACATTCAGTGTGTTCAGTAATACTGGTTTACCCAGGATCTTGTAAAACCACACAAGTGCCATACAAATATCAAACGAAAGTCACAGAATTGTCAACGCTTCTTTCACATGGTCAAAACTACTAATGCAACTTCACACAGATAAAACTTCTATGCCTACATAACTAGAAACATAACATACAAGGTCAGACAGTCAGCTCATTGCTGCTTAAACGCATGAGTGCTGTCACTTTGCCTGTAATACAAATCAAATAAAATAAAAAAGGAAAAGCTTTTCACAGTTCAATGGATGAATTGATAAATATGTGGGGTTTTGAGCTGGGTAATCAGGGACTACCACTTATTTTTTTTAAAAGCATCAATTATTTACAAAGCAGTCACTGGTTCTAAACTGCACTGTTTGCTAATTTCACACAAAATAAATACTTCTGGCACCTAACAAGTGACAAGCACTATATATAGTAGTATAGTAGGAAAAACAAGCCTAAGAGGGTACTTAGCAAGGCTCTTTTAAACCACAGAATTGTACATTGACACACCAAAACAACTGTATGACACTGAAATAAGGGCCAGCACTAATGATAAATGATGCTGCTCGATTCAGATTTAAAAAAAAAAAATTCAAGTTCTGCACCTTGAATTTTAGAACTCATTTGTTCCTGATTGATTTAAATTTTGGTGAAGGACCTGATCTTTGCAAATCAATCAGTGGCTAAATAGCTTAAAAAAATAAACAAGGAAGTCTGCATTATTACGCTTTACACCTTCTCACCAAGTTCTTTTGAAAGTCATGGCTTCGGCCCAAAAAAAAAAAAACACCAACATTTCCCACAGACTGAACTTGTACTCTGTTGTGCTTAAATCATTAGTGAAAGGGGAATTTTGTCTCACTGTAAGTGAGTATTCTTTCAGTTCCTACACCAGTCTGGACTCGTATCATCCAGTTCTTTTATAACAAGTTGCGATAAAGTTGCTGGAACACTTTGACTTCAAACACGATGTAAAAACAATATCCTCACGCCCCTTTTACACACGCAGAAAATCCAAAACCCAAACCATTCAGATAATTTTCATACACAAACACTGCCTGGAACTTTCCATTCCGTATACCTTCCTCCAACACATTAAGGCATGCCTCTTGGAAAGGGGTTCATTAGGGTTTTAGGTTTTTCATATGACACAAATTATGTTTTTCCAATGAACACTGCCAATTTAACATTCTCAAAAACTCGTCAAATATGCAACCTTTGTATAGGAACCAAACATGTTTGAGACTTGCAAAAGTCTCGAGAGAAATTACTGTGTGTACTTCACGTTTTTTTTTCCCATGAAGAATCATTTTTTCCCCTCAACATGTATCTCTCTCTGACTCTTGCTGAAGCTTAGATGAGAACGGGCAGAATCCGCATGCTGTTCCCCCCACTCACCGCACACACAATAGGGCACTGTCTGAGCTTTCATCCCCTTCCTAGGCTTGCCTCAATTTTTAAACAAAGCAACAAAGCCTAAGGACAGGCTTGTACTAACAGCAGCAAAGGGCTTTTTTTCAGCTGAAATGCCTGTCCCCCCCTAAAGTTCTCCCTTCCTCCAGAAGCCACTCAAGTTTTGTATCCCTAAATTGGGATTGAAGATGCTGTAAAGCTCCAGCTCCTAAGGTGAGTCAACTAACTTTGAACTTTCCCACAGGGACCTCAGATATGGCAACCAGTCACAACAATATTTGCATTACTAATGCACTGCCTTTTATGAATTCTAATAAATTTTTTATTAAAAATTCATACTACAATTATTATTTTTAAGTGCTCCCATTTCTTACCAGCAGATCTCCAACACACTTTATGAAGGAGAATCACTCTGCCTTACAGTAAAAGTGCCAAGAGACGGGAGCTGGCGTTATCCATGGCACTCCTTAGGGCAGAGCTCCCCTCTGCCACCAACTCTGCCACCACGCCTGGTATTAGGCAGCACTTAGTCAATATGCAAAGACTAACCTGTCCTACTGCTGACTTTAAATTAGCGTGCCAGGAGCTCCACGCTGTGCTTCTGGAATCCTAACACACAGCATAATCATATCCATAGACACCCTTGAAGTCAACAGTTACGTATCTTAAATTTTCAATGGCGCATTAGGAGAAGACACACAAACACGCACAAATTTTTGTGATAAAAATCTGTAATACAGTTCAAAAGATAGGCATGTTAAAATTTTATTGAAACCCAACTGTTCCTTTCCAGCTAGATGACAGAGGGAGCAAGTTATTGCTCTGGTTATCATTTCCATTTGTAACAAAGTAATTTGTTGTTTCTTCAGTATCCAATTCTGGAATTGAAAAAGACCACGGTTTTAGGAAGGGGGAACAAATAGCAGGGTTAGGATAAACCAAAGTACACTTTTCGGTTATTTACTTCATCCTTAGATGCCCTACATAACTCTCAAGAGTACCTCATGGAAGAGTACGTCTAAATAGGTTGTTACAAGAGATGCATTGCTGTCACTGCATACCTCGGGTGTACTAATGTAGTTTTTACCCACAGCATTCCCCAGTGGAAACAGGCTAGCATTACCCAGGTTTTAGTAGCTGGGGACATTGCTAAAATTAAATATGACCTTCACTAAATTAGAGCAACTTGCAACAGACTGTCAAATGAGTACAGTGAAAAAACTCCCAAGTGCTTCTAGGTAAGCAGCAAGGATTCAGAATATTTCTGATGAATCAGATAAATCACTCATTTCCAAAGAATATAGACATAAGATACAGGATTATTTAACTTCTGGGTGATGTTGGTTTGCTACTGAAATCAGATACTGCTTTCTGCAATATAATGAGCCTTGCTATTTAAGACAAAGCAGTAATAAAAGCAAAGCAAAAAAAAAAATCAGAGTATGTCGGGTCTAATAGAAAATAAATATGAAAGGAAATGAAATACACCCTTTTAACAAGATTCAGTCTGGTTTAGATACATTCAGAGTTAGGAAAATGTCTCTACCATATTCAGGGGAGATCTTTTTCCAAATGATTTTATATCCATGAGTCTTTGAATGCACTAAGTGAGTAGAGAGACCTATTTACTGAATTCTTTTTACTTTTACTATTCAGGTATACATTCAAGAGATTCAGTGGAAGAACTCCTCATGAAAAACACAGAACAAACCTAAAACATACACAGGGGATGCTTGTTGGTTTAGGTTTTGTTTTGTTCCCCCCCAAAGTGAATATGTAAAAATTTAAGCAGTTAAATGCTGTTGGACTCAGTTGCCTCTAATGAAGTAGCAGTAATTTAACAGTAAGTTTATTAAGGCTCAAGTGTAATATAACCCTCCAACCTATTCAAAGGTTTGATAATTATAAACATGTTTTTGGTTGTTCAAGTTTCACTATAGATATTATCTAAGGAGAACTATCATTTATTAGCATAAATGAAAGCAGAATTTATTCCATTGCATCAGTCCCAACTTACATTTTATCTGCTGCATTAAAACATTGAAACAAAAACCTCATTTGTCTTCTAGTTTTTGTTCATACAAGATAATCCTCAAGATTAAGACAAATCGTTACTCTGTTATTAAGGAATTTATCCAACCTGACAGAATTTCACCAAAGTGACAGTTCATCCCCAGAGAAAAACAAAATTAAATTCCCTGATTTAACTGTGGAGACTCCAGTAATAGCTGAAGCTCCAGTAAAAGAATTAGGTGCAATAATTAAGTTTCACAGATGGTAAAAGTCATTTGAAAGTTCTTAAATATACCTCTATTCATATCACAGTTTTCAATACAGGTCATGTTATCCTGATCCCATTTAAGTAAACGGCAGAGATGGCGATGACATTAAGAATTCTAAGGTTGGAATATATTTGCTCAAACTAATAGGCAGAATGGGTATGTTGTTACATTTCCCTACTGTAGGCTTAAAACTATCTAAAAATTGTCTTAAAATATCCTACCTATTTAGGATTTTAGGCACAGTATCTCATCTTCATTTTTTAAGAAACATTATCACAGCCTATAAAGACAATTTGCACAAAAACTTCATTCAAAATCTTAGTGGCTTTGAAATTAAGTACATCAAAATCAAGTTTGTGAAAGCCCCAATGACTATGGAAATGCTATTTTGAAATATAAGGAGAATATATGTTTTTTATCTTAAAGACACAAAATCAGACCATGTCACAAACTTCTGTTCTAGTTCCCTTCTCATGTACACCAAACCCATAAATCTGCTATTACTCTTCAGAGTAACGCTTCTTACACGAGAGATATTTTTTTAAAGAAAAGTTTCAATGCAGTATTAATGTGATAAATCAACAGATAGTATTATTACATCAGAATCATTTAATACTACAACTATCCAACCAAATAAGCTATTATTCTTTTCAGCACACATAACCCTTCAGTATTGCTGACTTTACTAAATAAAGTCAGGTCCAAACAAAGTTTTTGTTGTCTTTTTTTTTAAAAATGATACAATATAGTTAAACATCTATATATAGTTTTATATAGAAATAGAAAGCAATCAGGTGAACTCCCCAAGTAAGCCAACAGAAGGAGCAAAGACTTTAGCTGACTACCAAAAACATAACCAGGCCACAGAAACTCCAGTGGGGTCAAGTTTTGTAAGAGATAGAAATTGCCGTTTGCTATATCAGCTTTGAATAAAGCTTTATCTATCTAGATTACATAAAAGTATCAGATTAACTACAGTAAAAGATTTTGTAGTGAGAGGAAGAAGTGAGCCGCTCAAGGAAAACTGGTATAAAGGAGAGTGAAACTCATTCGTAGCTCTGATCCTGAGAATTCGTGTGCGACTGGTTTAAATTTGGCTGATATTGCATACCTGCCTATGGTCTGTCAGACAAGCTATAGAAGAAAGATAATAAAATGCTTACAGTAGCTTTGATTCAGTTCAATTTACAGTAGTCGTGAAGCAATGCAAAATCAATGCCACTTTTATTAAAAATACCTACGCAGTTCAACTAATCCACTCCAAATGTCAGTTTGCATTAACTTTTCAGCCTTCCCACATGGATTTCATTTAAACCACTAGAGTTGCCTGCTACAGGCTTGGCCCCCATTTAATTAGTTCAAAAATTAAAGTGAGTAAACACCTGCTGCAATATAAACCATTTCTTCTCCTGTGAGTCAAGAACTTTCTCACACCTGTTTTCCCCAAAATTAACAACTACAAAAGCCAAGCCAACAAAATACCTGTACAATGAAAGCTGTTCTTTTAAATACAAATTCTTGATTAGTTAAAGTTTTACATTTGCATGTATGTCTTATAAGCTTTCCAGCACTGGCTCTCAAGAGAGTTTACAAAAGTTAGGCTGGTTTCACATATTTGTCAGAGGTATGCGTGCATTTCAAGTGTTTCACAGATGATGAACTTCACAGAGACAGATGAAGCACCTGAACAAGTTCACACAGAACTGGGAACATGACAGCTCTTCTGGTTTAACTGTAGCTTTCCTAAAATCCATCTTCTTCTATTCCTGAAAAAATATGTCTTTCTGACTCCTAACAGACTTCTCTTGTCAGTCAAACTGTTGTAACCCCAGGATTTCATGCCTAAACTCAATGATGTCAGGAAACAAGCCCAAATGCAACCACACAACAGGTCCTCTTTAAAGTGATGTGCCACGAAAGAAGGCTGACATACGCTGCTGCTGCTTTCTAGTGACTGGAGTATTCATTAACCACGCACAAAGCAATACAAATTTAATGCTGCTTGTCTTAAAGGTACTGTGTATTGATGGGAAGTCAAATAACCACCAATAAGAAGGTTGGCCTTCTCATCCATACCGAAGAAGAAACTTCAAAGATGTCTATGGGATGTTGGCATTTATTACACAGCTGCCCAAGACGAACCATGCACAGCTACCTCCACTATCTTGTGGAAGAGCACTCAGCCATACCTAGGCAGATATCTCTATGTGACTTCTTTCCTAAAGAAACTAATGGGAATTCACACATGTGGCCTGTGAACAAAAAGCTAAAACATTTGAGACTCTTACTGAGAGGTTTTTTGTTAGTCAGACGTGCAAGGAAACTTGAGCTTTACATTAAGGACATAACTTGATCATGAAATATGTGAATTTTCACATAGACTATCATGATAGTCCAAGGAGTTACTAATGTGCCAGACAGCTCTTCATTTAGGTCACGTATGATCTCTATGTCATACAAACATAACGCTGCAGGCTGACAAAGCCTCTGCAAAGCTCCTGATTTTGTGAATATCCTTCCACATCCTCTTCCCCATAAGCAGCAACACTGGATACAGGCATTTAGATCACTGGCATTCAAACAAATACTCCTCCAAGACTGAATGCCCAACTGAACATAAAATATTTTAGTAACGAGCAAAGGGAGTTACTGCACAATTACCTTCGAGCTCTCGCAACGGCCTCATTGGAAAGACTGGCATTTGCTAGAAAAATTCAAGAAAGCACCAGTAGGCACTGTTGACAAGTTATCTACTTATAAGAAGATATAAGCTTGATATTATTTTTTAGGTCTGAAAGTCAGATACAATCATAGCATGGAAGGCTGACTTACCCTAAACCAAAGAGCAACAGAATGGGTGGCCGAGCCTCAACAGAAAGCTACCACCCACTCTTTAGGCTGCAAAACCCCAGAGAATCCATTTACAAAATGACACTCACAGTTTTCTATTCTGGATCAAGGACTTCACTTCACTTGCCTTCTGAACAGTGAAATCCCCCCCAGAAGAAATCCATATTAAAATATACCTCTATCACAGTTAAAGGTTATTGATATATAAAACATACAGTTTATAACCTCATTCATGAAGTACCTTAAGCACAAGATATTCTAGCACCTGCCATCTCCCAGTTGTCAAAGTGATGAACTATGACAGTTTATTATCCCTAATGGGACAGCCATATTCCTGGATTACCAGTTGCTGAGCATCATGTTATTGCTCTTTGCCAATAATGATAATATCCATGTATTCTAGTACAGCAATGATAACAAAGATTTGTTTACAGTCACAGTTCAGAAGTGTTATGCTATGTAAAAAAAAAATTCATATGCATTTTATGCTTAGATTACCAAAAAAAAAAAAAAAAAAGCACCACCACCCACCAAAGCATTCCTAACTCTGGCTCTCTACAGAAACCTGTATCACAGCCAGATTTTCTACAATGCTCAGCACTTGGTCATCTAACAGAGTAGAGACAGTATCTAGATAATTCATTTAGCTGCTTAGATAGCAGCCAAGTTACTAAATATCCAACCATTGGTGGAGAGGGATTAATTCCAACACTTACATCTATGTAAGCTGCACAGATACTTGCAAACAAAAAAAGGCTGAAGTTTTTTTAAAAACAAAGGTATATTCATACCAATTAACTAGACTTACTGCCTCAAAATCTACAGTGAAATTCTCTGTCCTATTCAGTGCATTTTGCACTGCTTGAGAAAATTGAGAGTCTCATCAACTTAAGCCTAAAAGAGCCAATCTTGAGTTTCTGCTGTGCTGAGACCTTGTTAATGGATGTGCTAAAGTCAGTTCCTGTACAAGCCACTCTCCTGTCCTCAGCCCAAGGAAAAGCAAGAGATGTAAAGATGCATATCACAGGTAACATGGTAGCAAGGGGAAGGGGTAACACCAGGGCAGAGTGACGTGTCACATCCATAGGACCACTACAGGACAGCTCTAACACAGTCCTACACAATTCATCCCTGGATCAAGGACTCACAACAAGCTCCTCAAAGCTTCCTTGCTGGGTTGCAGAGAACAGAGCTGAGCTCAGGCATACAGGGAGTATAAATCCCCTTAGAGTTCTCATGCTTTGGAAATTAAAATGGTGCTACAATATTCCCCTGTCTTTCTAGTCATATTATCATCCTGTAAATGACAGAATGGGATCCTTACCTGGAAAAAGAAAGTCAAGGCGTTATGTTCATACTGTGGTGAGTTTCCTGGTTTTGAAAACATCGCACTTTTTTTGTAAAATAGCAACTACAATTCAGAGTTTATAAGTTCTAGGTGAGTGTTGTCACAGCTCTAAGTCAGCATATAGTTGCCTCCACAATTTGCTTAACACAAAACAACCAAAGAACTCAAATCTTAAATTTAGTCTCATCTTTACGGCCCCAAACTCCACGGCAAAATAAGCTGAACTGCCCTTCCTAACCACATTGTAAAACACAGGCATTACTTCTTCCATCCAGTACTTGAGCCAATTTCAAATGTAGGAAGTGTACGGGGCTGAAGGTCCTCTGGGGTTTTCCTAATTGCTCATTTCTTGTGAGACCTCACACTGGGCATTTCCCCTCTCCCGTAACAGTTTTACCACCTGTAATACGAGGATATTGACCCATTTTCAAAGCTTTGGATGAGAAGTGCTGTGCAAGTCTAAATTATATTTCTGCATGTCATGCACACAGGCTTAAACTCAGCTGGAAGTGCCTCTAATCATCCAGTTTTCCCTATGACTTTTGTTTCCTATAAACTAGGGGAAGGAAAACTGAAGAAAAGTACATGCCTGAGGCTAATGGTTAGGCTTATCAGCTGGGTGCAATGCAACACACAAAAGTGCTTTTCTTTGAGAATATAAAGCAAGACGTAAGAGTGATTTATTTAAAAGTAAGTAGCACAGGTAGCCAGAAAAAATAGCTACTAAGAGTAGACTATCAGATTGTTCTGAACTTCACAGGAAATAAATTCTGACAGCATCATCCCTTTGTCTTGTTATACCAATGTAAATATACTTAGCAGTCTACACTCTAGAGAATGAATGTCTTGAAATTTAAGAAATAGGAAAAATGGCAAGGTTTTAATGATTTTCAACATTGTGGCTTTAAATTTTGATCCTTAATTTAATGAAGAATCCCTAATTATTTTTAATATCCTTTAAGATTTTAACATTTTACAAACTCAGTCACATCCACACACCCTTTTGGGAATACCTTCTGTAATACGCACAGCATGACAGTTCGTATTATAGCTCAAAAAGAAATTGCCTGGCAATTTTTAGACCAAACAAAATGAAAAAAAGGTTGTTTTCTTCAGAGAGTTCTCTAACAAGTGAAATCATCTTCTTGGAGGGAATAAAAAAAATAAAATTAAAAAAAAAGGCAATGTAACAGTCAGAAGGTCTATTACAAAAGGAACACTAAATTCTGCTGGATTTCCATAGGAACTGCAGCTTTGGAATAGCAAAAACATTCCTGCCCAGCCAAGAAACAAGTTACTCAAAAGTAATCTCCTTAAATCGGAGAAACATCCATTTGATTTCATCAGAGAATCTTTTTTTCTTGTTCTTTTATTTTGTAGCCCCCCAAAAGTTTAAGAAATGTAAGAATAAGAGAAAAATATCATTGTATTACAAACGTAAGCCTAGATTTCTTTAACTAAATGAGCACAGCCATCAATACTCTTGAAGGAGTTAAAGATCTTCAATCAAATCAGTTTGAAAGAGCATCTACTCAACTACCTCCAGGGAATCAAACATTCAGTATTTCAAATGCCAGTGAACAATTTATATGTGTGAATTCTAGAGCTCAGTGATGGCAGAATTTTTTTTATTTTCTTCTCATTAACCCTTTTGCACGGATTATTCTTCTCCTTTGTCCAGTCGTACTAGACTTCATTAAAGTGGGTAGTCTCAACGTAAAAAACAAAACAGGTAGCAGCACGTAAATGTTAGCTTATAGGGAGGTGAAACCTCACAAAGGAGGGGAGTCTTTTGTAAGAATTGGGACCATGTGTAAGAGTCAGACAAACTGCAATGACACCATTTCAGAGAACACCGGCTTTAAGGAATAACTCTTACTTGCCAAACCCACCAGGGGCAGGTGAGTGTCATCTGCACCTCTCCACCTACCCTCTGCTAACATCACAGTGCTTGTGTTGCAATGTGGTCTGCCAGATCAGAAAATTGACTTTGCTGAAAAAAGTCATGCTTTCCTGACCAGCTTAGGAAAAGAGAAAAAAAAAAACCAACCAAACAAACCTAAACCCCAGCTCTCTATGCTACCATATGCACCCTCTATGCATGTGCATGCGCACTCTCTGTGCTACCATACCTCAGCTTTGGCTTTCGGCCAAAAGAAAGCATAGCACTGCAGAAGCCTCAAAGCTATACTTACAGATGAAAGAAATGTCTATTTTAACTGGAAGAGCTAAAATTAGCCTTAACAAGGAGTGACAGCATGACTGTTTGCCATAAGTATTTAATATTTTTAGATAAAATGCTTGGTGTAAACATAATCCCTTCTCTGACAATTTTTCTACTTTTTTACAATACACTGTCTTCCCTAATCTCCAGTTTTACCTCTGAACATTGCTTTTTACCAAATACTTAGTATGACAGTTAGAGCTGGGAGGGGTAAATCTTAGGAGGTTTTGCTTTGTATAGTTAAGATTAAAAAAAAAAAAATTGTTTATTTTAAAATTATTATATAAAGGTGAATCAAGTCAACCAAAAGCAAGACACAATATAATAGTCTAACTCAAATCATAACATTATTTTAAACTAACATTTATTAGTAAGAGAAATCTAATAATGTTAGAGATTTCAAAGTGAAGCAAAATACTCCAAATATAGTGTTTTCTTTTAGATTTTTATTTTTTTTAAACCTAATTAAATAAAAACCCTTAAAATCAAATTTCTAAGGATTTTTCCATTACACTTAAAGGTTTTTTACAAAGTAATATGTGGCATTCCAACAAAGTCCAGGTGCAAAGGAACAAGCAGACTGGAAACGCAACCTTCCCTGCTCATTGCCCTTATCTAATTAAGCTAATAAAAAGTATTCTACCAGAAGAAATTAAGCTTTTCTCTGTCCCAGAAAGCTCTCTATTTTTAGATGGTCAAATTGAGGTAATGAATAATGTTTATAAACATTTTAAACACATCTCCCAGCTAAAACATTTATTCTATGAATTGACCAACCAATGTGACTATGTAAGTGTCTGACCTAGAAACTTGTAAAAAAAAAAAAATTCAAGAGAGAAAGAATTTTTTTTTTCTTATGCAGAAGGTATACCTCAAACTGTGGATTACTGCTCACTAGAAAGCATGGCCTCGGGGAGAAACTTCTTCCAGTGAGCAGATATTTCAGTAGTTGCTGCTCATGTGGGAACACTATATGAAATATGAAATGTTAGGCAGGATGGCCAGCAGCCACCACAGATACAGGCTGTAACAATTCCGGAGAAATTGTCAACTGAAGGCAAGACTTAATATTCTTATATATATTCTTATATGTTCTTATTCTGTATAAGAGTATACAGGATATTTGCCCAAATCTCTCTAGCCATTTGACTACAGCAAATTTTTCTGGTCTGATTTACAGCTGCCTCCTCCAAATGTACTTCATCTTACTATGAAACATGCAGTTAATTCTCTATTGGAGTATTTTGTTCTTTCCCAAGTTTAAAAAACTTTGGTCAAATGTTAACATTAAGCTGTTTGCAACAGACCACTTGTCACTGTTTTCTAAGGAACAGCAGCCATTAAACCTAGGAGGGAAAACTTGAGATGACTACCAGACCTATCAGGTCTGCTATGAACATCTACCAATTTTGCAGCATTCATTACTGAGGGCCCATATTTGTCTCTTGTTCAGTCACATTTTTGGGCTACAGCATTGAAAAAACCACTGGACCTGTAAAAGACATTTTCTTTCTCTTCTGTAACTCGCTAACTAAGAAGTAACCGCCTACGAATGATAAATGCATAGAAAAGACATTCACAGTTCTGTTTCTGCATTCATTACCCATCCTGTGATCAATGTGCTACAAAGTGGAATGATGTTTCAGACTTACTGTGGGTTGCTAAACTGAGGTAACCCATGCTTTGGATAAAGCCCCCACAGTCACTAAAGGGTACTACGGCACTTCAGTTTTCAAGTAAAACTGGCTTTTGTTAGCCTTACTAGAACAGATTTTTGACTGACCACATTCCTCTTTGGAGATCTCACATTAGTATTTGTGCTAACAGATCACAACAGCGCTGTTGAAATGAACCTCCCCATCGTCCCTCTCCGAGCTTTTGGGTTCCATCATGGAGTGCTCTCCAAAATGAGGCTCCTTTTGGATGAAGCTAAAACGGAAGATGAAATCCAAAAGCTCACCTAACATACTCATTTTGCTGATGGCATGCCCAGCCTAAGGCTCTCAGAAGACAGCTCATCTGAAATAAAGCAACTGGGACACATATTCCATGGACACTGGGTCCTCAACACCAAACTTTCTTGCTCTACAGACTTGGAACGTGCTGGATGTTAATGTAACGGACTGAGTTGAGACTGAAACGTCATAAATAACTTTAATGCAAGACTAAAGAACAACTGAAAAGTTGTAAAATAAGCACAAAGCTATTAAGCCAATACAGGAAGAATAACAGCAGCCAGTGTCTTGGACAAAATTTTGTAATACAAAAACTGAGGGTTTAGCTGGGCAGCTTGGATGCAGCCTGTACTTAGTTTATGTCTAAATGGAAATTTATGGCAGGCGGCTGCACCTCCAGGATATCTGGGCCAGCACTTGTACCCTGTGATGAAAATCTAGCAGCATCCACTGGCGTTCCTTCTCCTAGCTGAAGGAGGATGAATATCATTATGGCTGGATATGCTGATGGTAGGGGAGACAGTTTCAAACCAGCACCTTCTACCCACTCTTCTTTACCCTATGTGAAGGAAATCATATGCAGACTAGGCAATGGATACTTAAGTTTAAAAAACAAACAAAGAAACAAATGGGTAGTTTAACATTAATGAGAAACATTGGGTTTTTTTAAAAATAAATACCAGTGTATACAGATGCGTTTTTCAGCAATCTATTTGTCTTCTTTTAGGACATCTGCTTTTCTTACTGCAGGTCCAATTTCAATGGGACTACAGATAATGAAATATGGATGAAATAAGGTTAGTTATATGCTAAACTTTTACAACATCCTGTGAATAATTAAGGCACTGTAATTATAATCTCCCAAGCCACACCCTTCCCGTACAGGATTCTTTTCACTATGTAGTACCCGGCATGCAACTCGGGGATGTCCTCTGCTGAGTCCCTGCTTGCTGAGCAGAAGACCATGAGATGGGAGTGACGCAGGAGGAATTCACCATGACTTGGCCACTTCTACAACCAGAAGGTGGTTACATCTTCTAGTACCTAAAACAAGGGATTCAGGAAGGCCAGAGGGATTCTGGATTCTCTGCCCTCACCAAATCTAGTCCCTCTTTCCACCCCAAGGTTAAATTACTTAACACTTTTCAACCAGCAGCTGGGAGAACAAGAGCTTCTCAAGGAAAGCCAAACAGGGACTGCAAGTTAAATTCTCAAAATTTTTCCTTTCTCTCCTGCAAAATGAAATCATTACATTCAGAACCTTAAAAAGGCACGAAAGGAGGTATATGAGAAGAGCTACTAACAAGAAGTGACATGCTTGATTAAAACACATAGTGGAGCAAAAATATTCCCCACCAAAAAGTTCCTCAGGGTGGAAAACGTGGCTTCTTTCATCTGTCCTACCGAGCCTCTCAAACACTAATAAGCACTTGCTTCATGACCACAAATATTATCAGATGACTTTGGACAATATATAGTAATGTTTTTTAATCTCATCTCACAGTCGCTGATAAGCTCAGTCTGCTCTTCCAAAATCCTGGTTTTTATACTATAGACTTTGCAATAGGTTAAAAATCCCATACAGATGAAAAAAACCCACATTTTTATCTACACAACCCTCACCTGAGATAACCCGCTTCCTATAGGAAGTACCTGTATTTGAAAGTAAACCCTCAGATAACGTGTCATCTCAGAAAACCTGCACATATGGTGGTATCATAGACAAACAGGGAGCTTTTGAGGGATCAGAATCAGGGGTGGGAACGGGGAGGGGGACTGCAAGGAAACAGGGTGTTTAAGAGTAACTTACACCTTATACAACCATTCACACATATGTGAAACTGCACTGATGAATCTCTGTGGGGAAAAAAAAGGAACCGAAAAAACAAGTGAAAACTGATAACCTGTGTGAAATGCACCTGAAAATACAATCATTAATTGCCATCCATGGTCCCTAAAACAAATGCCTTTGGGAACACAAATGGATGCAGTGCTCTAAGCCACTTCATCACACAGATCTTTACCACAGAGATCCCTCTCAAATGAGCATTTATTCCAAAGGGGAGATAACTTCTGAGCAGATCAACATTTGTCCGACATCACCTTGAACAGTCTGCCAGGCTGGAGCTACACTACAAGAGACTATAAAGAACTCTAATGAGGACTTGACTCACAAAGCAGCATTGATGTACAAACCTACTTTACAAGTAGTTATTGTAGTTATTTCACAATGCCCAGCCTGTGAGATGCAATCTCAGGTGGTCTACACCTGTTCTGCAGGGCTTCGGGCTCTCAAGGTCAGATATCCTGAGCTGGTTGTAACGTGAACTCTGGCAGAGTTCAGATAAATGCAGTTAAATAGAGAAGAGAAAGCTTTAGTGTCTCCTGAGTATCCTATTCCAACGAAGAGCAAAGGGAAACAGAAAGAAAGTTTGTGTTAGTAACAAAGGCTTGGCTCTGTCTTTTTTCCTTCCCTCTCCTGTCCCCAAACCCACAGACTTTGTTAGATGTCTAATTTTAGTTTCAGGTAACAGCTATCTTTTTCATAGCTTCTCCAAACAAAATTAAATAATAAAGGGGGGCTTCTTAAAATTTTAAAGGGCAGAAGAGAACTTGTTGAATCTCTTGCTGTTACTGTTAATTATTGACACCAAACAGATTTAATTAGAACCAACCAAACAGAAAAAACATATGTAATCTATGCCTTTGGCATAGTGTGAACCATGCAAAGGGCAATGAAGCAACCCTTTGCAGGACGATTTCATTAATTTTGTTTTAAGAGGACTAGTCAGACCAGGATTCGGCAAGGATACTTCTAGTACCCGATATATTATTATCGTTATGAAGGATAAGCTTTAAAACCACATTACATTTTGAGACAGTAGAATGCCTTGTCATGATACAAGAAAATCTTGTTATGTGCGCACAAGAGGTTTCCTATTGTGATTAAATGGCGAACACTAATTTTGCCATTTCCCAACTCTCACATGCGTGAGTTCATAGGTTTTATTTTGCGAAAGCAAGAAGTAAGAATGAAGCAGTAAAGAAGAAGTAAAAATGAGCTCTGTCAAAGCATTACTATCAAGGCACCTGTGAAACTGTAATGTCTAACCCAGAATCTAAGCACAATACGAGGCTGCTCTCTTCCATGTGGACTGATTTATCCTTGGCAGATATTTGCAGAAGGAAAGAGGTCTCCCTGATACTTCTGACCAGGAACACTTCAAAAGTGTGTGGCCTGTCTCTCTTCCACCCCCATGCTCTTCAACCCATTCCTCACCCTGTTTCTTTTCCTCATGGGAAAAAATGAAGATATATTGTGATAAGCTTGGGACCTTTTATTGGTCAAACTGATAGGAAGACTGGCTTAAAACGTACATGGGTGTCCATAGCTTTGGTTTCAGGAATGACTTTTCTCAGCTTTAATAAAATCTTCCACCATTTAGTCACAGCAGACCTTTACAAATACCCACAAGACCAGCTGCACACACTTAGTACAGTTAGCCACTAAATTTTATACCCCTCTTTTCCTATAAGCCTGAATTGTCGATGTAGGTCTGAACAGCAGAGGCACTGAACCACCAGGGCTGAAATGGAAATCAGTGAAAGCTGTGCTCTCAGCACTTGAAGTGCTGTATAGCATTAAGTACTCTGAAAGTCAGGCTCTAGATATTCAGAATGGGGCACCCAAAATTAGATTATCTGTACAACAAAATGAAAACATATTATGAAAATATACATTTGTAAAACCTTTTGAAATTACAGCAATTAATATAATGGTAAAGCCCATGAAAGCGTCAACCCTTCTTTGAAAATTGATTTAAATGTTGCAACTAGAACATAGGATGACTCTGTGAAAATCCTGTGGAAAACCTGTAAGATGATACAAACACAGAAAGGAACCAAACTGCTCTTGCAAGGCCACCATCAAGTATGGGCATTCTTAGTTTGTGAACTCTTGAATTTACATTCTTAAGTTTTTCCTTTTTTTAACATGCATGTGTGTAGGAATAGTATTATACACAGATCTCCCTTCAAAATGATCTTTTAAAATATATCTGTACACAGCCCACTTTACTAATGTTTTGACATGTGTGCACATATGGTATGCACACGTGTGAGTGCACATGCACACATACACACAGAAACACCATTACCTACAGCACTAAACTATTTTCCCATCTATCCCCTGCTATGGCTTTGAAGCTAAGCTGCTTATTTTAAAAGACTTGAACCTACTCTATTTACTCTGGAAGCTTATTAGAAGGAGCAATTTTACACCGTAACTGTTAGAGGGATAATTGCTTGAAGAAAACAAAACAAAACAAAAAATAGGTTTGCCTTTTTCTGAAGGCCATAAAATGTTCAACCCTCTGTCTAGTGCCTGAGTATTTCACAAAGCAGAGACCAAACCTGTACTTCAGTAGTTTTAGTCCTGTGGGAGAAGCTACTATAGAGGAGACAGGCAGCCTTTGAGATAACGCTGTCTGAACCCATTTAGGGCTTTGAACATCAGCAGCCCGATTTAGAGCCGCACCCAGGATGCGACTGGCAGTGGAGAGCAGTGCAGAGCACAGGCACAGCACTAAGCGCTCTCATCAGTTAGCTCCACGGGGTAAAACCAGCATTGCTTCCCTTCATGTCGCCTCTTAGTCATGCAATACTGAGCTACGGATACCATAATTCAGTCCTTCACGAGACGACTACTAACTACAGCCAAAGAAGCAGTCAAGAGGAAGGGGTTCAGAGCCCCATCAACAAAGGTATCAGATGTCAACCACCGCCATTTGTTAGCAGCTTGCTTTAAATTAAAACTAATAATTTAAAGAAATGATGCAAGCTTTTCTTAACTACCAACTGCTAGTACCACCTACAAATTTCAAGCATTAGGTCAGTTCCACAGAGCTTGTGAAAATCAGCTTAAGCTTTTTTAATGCTTAATTTTAGCAAGTCTTGTTTACAAGTGTTTTATAGTGTGATTAACCAAATTGTAAATTCAAGCATAGTTTGAACACACAGAAGTTCCATTTACGAAATGTGACTTGCAAAAGGTATTACATGAAATTAATTGGGAAAACAATAATCATCCAGAACACAGTAATTACGTTTTAAAACTGAAACCCTTAGCCAATGCACAGCTATCCAGAATTAGGGCATTCATAGCTAATATATCTAATCTACCACTGTTCTTGACGTTCCTTTTTTCGTTTGTTTGTTGGGTTTTTTTAAAGGAAGAGCTGTAAGGCCTGTAAAAAGATGAACCTTTATAATCCTGTCGCTCTTTCAAATTAATGATGCCATACAAAAGAGCAATTATTTCTAGACATTTAACAGACTTAAAGATTTTTAAATCGGCTCTTCATAAGATTATGGATGAGCACGTGAACTTCCACAGCTCTTCAAAGATACATAAGGAGATAGATAAGCACTTCAGTCAATACAAGCATTACCAGCAAGCTGAAATGAGAGATCTTTGTAATGACAGAATGGCTTAATTTTTTGCACATGCTTTTACTGTGTACCTATTCACATCAAAATATTCTGCAGAATTTCATTTCAACATAATTTCAAACACTTCTGCCAGCAATTGCTAGAAGAAAAAGTCAAGGGTGATTACATATGTCCTGTTCAATTCGGATCTATTTACAATATAATTTTGCTGAATTTTGTGAGATTAGAGTGCATGATAGTAGAAGAAAATAATTCTGGAAATATATGCAAATATTCCACCTAATAAAGAATATCATCTGAACATTAATGTTACAAATATACAGAATAGATAGCACCGAAGAGGATTTCCTGCTGGCTTTTAATTAGAGAGTTTGTTAGTAAACACACTGACTAGCAGCATAACTAGGAATTTTGCTCTGTGCCTGCAAGGGCAGAAAGGTCAAGAGCACAAAGCTCCTTTTTTTTATGAGCAGGAAGAAAAAAGGTTAAAGAAGGCGTCACAAAGGGGTTTTTTTTTCCCCTCCTTGCTTTCAAAAAAATAAGGGATCGGAAAAAAGCTTGGTTAACTTTTAATCAACACCAAGATTTTTTTTGTTCACCTAAAGAAGCAATTTTATTACAGGAAGTACCTCTACTGTTTTGCCTCTACACTAAAAAATAGTAGATCCCGAGAGCATCTTGAATATCATCAGTTTAAAGAATTCAAAACAAAGGATGAACAGAGTATCAGAATAAGTGCCAGTAAAATGAATGATAAAGATCTTTTCTTTTTAAAAGCACACAGAACTTCTTGCAGAATGTTTCTTTCACTGACAGACTGCTTTCCCAACATGACATACTGTTTCCATGAGCACTAATTCAAAACAATTCATGTATCTCATACGTCTCCACTTCTTAGAGCTCATTTAAAGAAAGCCTTGATGAAGCAATCCAAGAAAGTCTCCAGAAAAAGAATTTCATGAGTGCTTACAACAGATCCAAGAGTCTAGGAAACAGATAATCAGATAATATGGAGAGCCTATTATACTGCATGGTTCAAAAGCTTAAAAACTCTCCTCATTAAGATTTCATTTTTAATCATTAAAACAACCTGTATCCTTATCATAATAAGGTTCTTATATCTTTGTAACACCACATTTCAAAGCAGTGATTTCCCCAGACCAGGCTTTGGGTGTGAATAGGCTGAGTTTCCTTTCTGCTTGACTTCACAAAGTTCTGGAGGTGTTCCTTCCCGCTGCTCCTCTCCCCTCCTCTACTCTAATTAGCCCTTTAGTGTTATTTTACAGTCTCTTAAAATATAATTTGTTGACAAATATTTTTAAAAAATCATAAAAACCAAGAATCAAAAAGACAAAGAAAATAATCCCTGGGTGAGACTGTCTTTATTTCCTTTACTATAGATGGTTGGGTGCTGGAGCATTTGCCATTAAAAGAAAGGCAGATGGACCTGGGCTTCTTCAAGGCTGGAAAGGAGAAAATTTTGAGGGAGCTAAGCATAGCCTGCCAATACCTGCAAGGTGGTCATTGAGAAGACAGAGCCAGGCTCTTCAGTGAATTGCACAGTGTGAGAACAAGAGACAATGATCATAAACTGAAACAGGAGAGGTTCAGACTTGATATAAGTTAAAAAAGAAAAAAACCCAAAAAACCACCTGAAGCACAACTAAGCCCTGGAACAGGCTGTCCAGAGATGTTGTGGAACCACTGTTCTTGGAGATTTTCAAACCCCAACTACACAAAAAACCTTGAGCAACCTACTCTGAACTGAGAGCTGACCACAGGCCCCTTCCAACCTAATGGTTCTGTTTGGAAATTTTTAGGAAAACATTTACCTTTAAAATTTAATGTTGCAGTTGCAATGGAAAGAGCAGTTGGCCTAAAGTCATCATATTGATTGCCATAAGCTAACTTGTGAGCAGCAGCAAATACAGAAATGAGACATTTTCTTTTTTTAGAAATACAGTGATCAATCATCATGTATATATGATAAAAAAAAAAAAAAGGGCCGTCCCTTAAAATCCAAGCCTTGGATGCTGTCAGTATTTATTAGGTTTTATCTTTTTTTAAGATGGCATCTTTCCATAGGCATGAGTTCATGCACATGCATACAGTATTATCTCTTTATGGAATAAGTGTTATTGTTATGTGGTATTTAAATGAAAATACAAAAATCACTACATATTTGAATATGGATATTTTGGAATAAAACTCTTTACAGTATTAGTGTTTTGTCTGGCTAACAGAGAATAAAGAATTTTCCTGGCAAACTGATTAAAAATTTGCACATGACAATTCATAATTTATGTAGATAATTTATAATTTTGTAATTTATACAGTTTTAAAAGTACAGTTTATATCAGAGTGCAAATTATTATCTAGAAAAAGTCCCACCCTCCCTTTTTTTTTTTGAATAACAAATATAAGCAGTTACCTTACTTGAATCCCTGTATTTTTTCCTACTATTATTTTATGTGCCCAGATGATAGCAATGTACTGAAGAACTTCCAAACAAACTTCCAAACATTGTGCTAAATTATAATATGGGAAAGCAACCAAACTAAAAGTCACTAAAAAGAGCCAGAACCCACTCCTGATGTAGTAACTCCTTTTGCACCTCTGATTTAGCTGCCTGCTGTGCAGTACCAAACATAAATGCATCCATCTTGTTTCCAAGCCTGTATCTTAACAGGGAGGAGACCAACTTGAAAACAGTTAACTTCAACTGAAGACGGGATGGCACCATATCCTATCCGAAGGACAGCAAGTAGGAAGAGATTGGACATAATGGGGAACACAGCTAGGAAGATTCTGGCATATTCAGGAGAACTCCTGAGTTATGTAGATAATTTATCAAAAAGATCAATATTGACTAGTTTGATAAGGTTTTCCTCATCTGAACAATTAAATACTTTAATTGACTCACAGAAGTGCTGCTGTTTGACAGAGCTGACTCTCTGAAATATTATGTAGAGTCATACTATAAAATCCAGGTCACTCTCTCTTAGTAATTATGGAATGCATGACATGTTTCCAGCAGAACAGCCAGTCTATACCAGCATCACAAAAATATTATTTGTTAAAAGCAGAAATTATGCCAATGTATTCTGACTTTGCCAGGTGAAGGTTCAATTTATGGGTCATATCCAGAAGTGGTTCACAAAAAAATACCTTGATTTCCACCACCCCAACCTCCCCCCCCCCCGAGAAGAGGAGGCTTCATTACAAAGATATAACTCTTCAGACAACTCTCTATTCAAGGACACTTATTATTTTGCTGTTCTTGATGCCAATTTTTGTAGCATAAAAAGGCTACATCTTCTCTCATTTTTTTTCCTAAAATATTATGTAAATATTATGCTTACCTCCAGTAATATAGTATAGCATATTTTACTTGTATCAGATTAATATAGTAATACAATTTATGTTCTAGGCTTTCCTTGGGAGTGCAGTAAAACTTGTCTTGAAAACTTTTTAATGAAAACGTAAAGATAAACCTTTAAAATACACAGGTCTTGGTGTAAGACAACTGATGAGGTCTGTAGTGCAGCAGTTACGAAAAACTATCTAGTCTTATTTGTACTAAAACCTGTTCTGTCTTGAGACATCTTTCCAATTGCACTTGAAATATTAGCTACCAGTTCTTATGATTTCATCAAAAGACTCATGCAATTTAGCCTGTTCCTTACAGTCTCAATTCCTGAGTTGTGCAACAGTTTAAGGATTTTTGCTTGTTCATTTTAAAGTGGGGGGTTTTTTAGCCTTTGAAGTTCAAGTAAATAAAAAATAAAAATGAAACCCCAGGACTTCTAAAAGGCTTGGGGCTTTAAAGAGGAAATGAAAGAATTCAAACTCATGAATTTCTGAGGAAAAAAAGGGTTTTCTAAAGCCTGACCCAATTTGAAATGCTTGGATTTTATACTACTGCTTTGCTTCATTTCAGATTTATCATTCCCATAATAATCATTATATAACTTCTACTTTTTGACAGCTGCAGATTTTCTAGGGACACTTAGGATATACAGACTCTATATACATTTTACAGCAATATTATAAGGGCTAAGGAGGAAAATGAAAAAGAAAAAAAAACCTCACACTATCCTACTATCAACATTCTTGTGTCTACAAACATTAAGCTATTTTTAAACACCAGTCAAATCCTACCCAAAAAGGGCAGTATTACTAGCGATTATCATTATAATACTTTCCCAGTATCTAACTAACCAAGGCCAAAACACACTACATTACAAAAACCAAGCTTACTGCACCGTCTTCTAATCACATGCAGTAAATTCCAGACTTACAAGCAATATACTTAATGTAGCATACAAAATAAAAGCAGAATACAAAAAAAAAGAAATGCACCATTCTTCAAAAAACATTGAGCATCCAAGAAACAGTTTTTACATTAAACCTCTCCTGAACTTAATCTTAGCTAGTTTTTCACTCTGTTATTTACTCAGACAGAGACCAGGCAGCCCTTTAATGTATCCAAAGGATTTAAAGAATCAGGAAATATCATCAAGAGGATAGGATATTTACAGCACAGGTGGTAGATCTATTCTGTTACATTAACGCAAAGGCATGAAAGCCACCACCCAGAAAGCAAAAGATAAGGATTCACATGCCTCCGTAGCTCTTTTTTTTTTTTTTTTTTTTACTATGGGCATTAATCTTCTTTCTTGGTAGGGAGAGCAAGAACAAAGAGGAGCAGCACAGGAATAAACAAGCAAATCAACAGGAATAAACAAGCAAATCAACTACTTTTCTAAGAAGAAACCATCTAGTGAGTGAAAGGTGATGGCATAACTTAGACTTTTTTTTTTACTTCCACATAGAAGGGAGAATTATACAAGATTTCTAAAAGTCCCTTCTATCTACATGTTTATGATGCTGTGCTTAATACAGCTTCAGGCAGCTATAATCACCAAAGACTCCCACACTTAGTATGCAAGATGTCATGAGACCTAAGAAATAGAATGTTTCTATTGTTCTGATGAGATGGCAGTATCCTAAAAAATATTTTCATTCTTCCTAAAAGGCAGACACAATGTATTTATACCATGGCATTATTCTCTTAGAAGTTTATCCATCTTGCAGAATTTCATGTAAGACCTGCAGTCTTGTGAGATTTCCCACTTTCACATTCTGCTGCTAACGGAAGAAAAAGAAGCTTCAACCAGTCATCCATGGTATGATAATTTTTCAGTTATCGTAAGATATGACGTTAGTTTTGGGCACGTCTGTTAGGTTGGCACATATAAGTACTTCTATTGCAAAGTGACTTCTGTCTAATCTTCCTTTGGAAAGTACATTTACATAATTGTATGAAGCTTGCATAAAGATATTGCTTCTCAACTAATGTTCATAGGGTAGCCCACCAACACTATGTAACAGTGAAATAATACTATTTAATAATGAAATTGTGACTCAACTCGTCACATTTTTTCTTGCTCATATTGGAGAACTGTTGCAACAGGCAAAGTCATAGAAAGTCGTCAAAAGAGACGAAAAAAAGAAAAAAGCATTTTGCTAGAAAAATAAAAATCAGTTGTTCCCTTCCTCCCTGATACTTTTGAGTCCAAGTACCTTGAATATCCTCTCCCATAACCGTAATAAGTTTGACTCAACAATCATACCCTACATCAGAGAAGAGTTGCATGTAGGACTCTACATCCAGTTTTGCTACCAAAGAGCACTTTTCAGCAGCAAGTAGAGCTTCTGCATTGATTTTGAGCGTACAAAGCATACGCCCACACCATGCACACCACTAAAATTTCCAGCAAGCTACAGTTCATGCCAGAAAACTATCCGTTGTACTAGCAAAGAGCTGCAAGCAAACTAGTTTACAGCAGTGTCGCCCACATGGAGCTGTGGGCCACCACAGTTACCTGCATTCAGAAATATCTCAGGCAGGCTGAAATGTAGAGCCAGGTATTCCCTGTGGTTACAAGTATTAAATTTTGTATTTTCTGGTTAGAAACTGTGGCTGTCATAATCTTTCAGCAAGACGGCCTCGGGGCCCAAACTCCTGCACAAACACTGAAACTCTTGCATTGCAAGGCAATCGTTAAGCCAAGAGCTAGTTACATTTCCAACTGAGATAACAGGCATTTAACTGACCAAGATGGTTCTATATTAAATATTACTGTATAGATGGCAACATCACAGATACATAGATTTTTCATTTTTAAAAAATTATATATTTGAAACTTTTCTAAGTATTTCCTTTCTGGAAAAACTGCATGCTCAAATCCAAAGCATTGTAATCTCTCCTCCATTAAGCCTTGAAGGCAGCCCAAATACATCAGTCAGCTCAAGATGGAAGAATCTTGACTACAACTCATTAGTTGGGGAATTTCTGCCCACTCCACGTCAATCAGGAAATGACTCAGTCATGCTGAACAGAGTGGTCCTCTTGCAACACAGCTACCAAAAAAAAAATCTGTATGCCAATTCATATGCCAACCGTTCTCCCTGATTCACAGCCTCAGCCAGTGTGCAGTCGATCTGTAGATACTTTAGTCCAAAAAAAAAAAAAATCATGTAATATATGGATACTTTCTGTTCTTGTTTTTAATGAAATTTCTATATTTGTAAAATAGCAGCGCCTAATTAGAGGAGCCAGAATGGCAGAAAGATGTGAAAAAGGTGGCATCAGATGATGACGGGACACTCACCTTGTAGGATTTGTCAGATATAACCAGTTGACTAAATAACAGGTTCTTCATTTAACACATATGATTCTTTTATTCATAGAGCAGCCACATGGCTCAGATAACAACTGTCATCTTCTCTGCTGAGCTTTTCTGAAATATTGTTTTAGTAATTTAGAAAAGGAAGATTTTTGAAGTTTTCTTTTCCTTTGCCAGTTTGCAATAATAGCATAAGCAAAGCTATCTAATAAACTAAGAGCTCTACAGATATGTGAAATATGTCATCATTCCTCTTTGGAGAGCAATGACAATGGGCAAAGGACAATTTTCTGTGTTCTGTAGAGTCCAAAATTAACTTCAGTATGAAAGTAGGGCTAATTTTGACTAATACATTAACACTATGGAAGTTACAAAACTGACGTTCCTTGAAAACAGCTCCCAGTTTAGAAGTTGCAAGAGGAGAAAGGACATAGTATTGACTTTGTTACGTATCCTTAGAAAGGACAGGCTTTTACTGTTCTTGTTTACAGTAAGTAAAGTTCCCTCTCTGCATGTACTATCCTCTCTTCAGAGAGAAAGGAAACACAAAATGTGTTAGTTTGCTTTAAAACGGTTTTTGCAGTACTGTGTGATGATGTTAACACTGCTAATGAAAGCAAGTGGGGGGCACTTACAGTATTAAATGAGATTTAGTGTTTATTGTATTATTTTAGTTGGCCTGAGAGTTTAAGCCTACTCTTTTCTGACTCATAAAGTAGACATCATAATTTCTCTTCTCAGAAGTTCAGTGAGAATATTTATTTCCAAATATAATTTGCTATGAAACAATTGAGATGTTTGTTTTCCACATAGGAATTTCAATCACAAACAAGTCCCTGACCTTCAAGCGAACAGGCACAATGATCCCAGTAATAATCTAAAATTATATTGTGACTTTTTCACAATGGCCACATAAAACAGACATCAAGGGTGGGAAGATGGAAAAATGGGTAGGCCACAGTCACCCCACTGGCTGGTTGGTGGCTCTTCTACGGATGTTGCCCCTGTCATCGTGCCATGTCCACTGGCTGGGGAGAGGAGGTGGATGTAAAATACTGCAACAAACCTGGAATGAAGTTCTCAGACGCCGGGGCATGCTGACTCCTGTCAGCAGCTAGGGCATGGTAATGCACTGGGACAAACACAGGGCAACTCCTCGGTATTTACTTTGATATCCCACTACAATACTCTCAAGACAGATGAGGCATTAAAGCTATGACTTTTCCAGATCATTTGTAACTTTACCTTAAAATGCTTTGTATTCTGTGTTCTGCAAACCTGTACTCACATGTAGGTGTTGGCTGCCACTGCTGCAGGGAGAGAAAAGAAGTGTGTGTATCCCCACCTACAGTGTTCAGCGTCTCTGTGTGTCTGTATTTTCTGTACTGTTTTTTTATGCCGCAATCAGAGAAAGGAAACATGCCTCGCCGTTTTTGAATGAGCGCAGAAAACTGCGCGAGGAAGCGGCAAGAGCAGCCACCTCTGCAAGAGAAGGCGAGTCAGGAGCTGAGGGTGACCACAACAGAGGCAGGGGCAGTGCCCTCACTGACCAGGGACGCAGTCCCTCGTACCCAAACAGGAAAAGCAGAGCAGGTCTGGTGACAGAAACCAAGGTCAGTCACAGTCCACGATCACCAAAGAGGTCCCACGGCAATGAGGCAGGTCTGCGGCTTGGCCAGGAAGGCAAGCCAGCAGGTCAGGACCAGTGAGGGACGTGGCTGGGCACAGGAAGAGCTGCAGTGTAGCTCAAGAGACAAAATGCAAAGGCTCAGCTTAAATGCTGCTCCCGAGAAGAAAGGAGGAATACCTGCAACGAGGCTTCTCATGGCTCTTCACAGCTCTGACACAGCTGTTTTCACAGCCACCTCATCCAAGGCTATAGCTGCACCACAGCAGAGCTGGCCTTGGGCACAGAGAGCCCACCCCTACCAGGGGGGTGTGTGCAGGGCCCTGGCACGGGGCGCTGTGCTTTGGTACCAGGAAATACCAAAATACTAGGCGGAAAAGCGTGTATTCATCTATTAAATGGTATGTGGCAACTATCAGAAAATAAAATGTTACTGAAAAGTCAAATGTCTGACATCAAGATCAAGAACAATACAGTGTTCAGACATAATGTAAGATACTGAAATATATATGGACTTTGAAAGCCAGCTTGCAAGAGAGCTGCATTGAACTCTATATTTATCTTGAGTTTTCCTGACCTATGAGACAAAATGCTAGTCATGTTCTTCAGGAAGAGAAAAACTTCATGCTCTTGAATGAAGAAGATTTGGCAATTTGCTCGCTACACTTGTTTCATAACTGATCATGAGACCTACTAACAAACTCGTGTTGTTTGGGTTTTTTTTAATTAAATGAGGTCTATTATATTTGGGAATCTCCTGGAAAAAGCTTGTAATAAAGTCATTGATGGTTTTGTGTGAGAGAACAATAGCCTTTTTAAGCCAATATTGTTTATGAAACTAATACCAATTAGATCCATCAACAGTATCACGTAAACAAGACCTTCCTTTAAAAGAAAGGATGCCAACAACTATTGCAGGGATTACTGAAAACGAACAGGCACGCAACTTTCACATCGCCAAATCAGTCTTGCGTATCGCGTTACTGTGACTCCTGCACTGGCAGACTCATTTTGGGTAGCACGTGAGTGCTGTACCAGCAGTATCCTCATCCCGTTCGTACTCTGTCCTTTGTCCAGGCCTCTGACTCTCTTTAAAGGAACTAAACTGTTTTAGCCAACATCATGGCTCATTCCTTCTAGCCATCTGACCATCCTACGCTCCCAGTGACACTCTGTGAGTCAGCCGGTAGCCTGTGCGGCCAGGGCAACACTTCTGCCTCCTCCCTGAAACCTCCCTGCACCGTCTCTGACACCTCATCTCCATATGCGAGGTCAGCACGGGCGTTCCAAGCTATTAAAATATTTCAGGACTCCCATGCATTAGACTCCCTCTCTCCTCTCTGAACCTGGAAAACAACTAAACTTTCTTTCCATCAAATACTTGGAGAGGATAATGCAGACGAATAAATACACAGCTAAAATAACCCTGACTCAGAGCATTCGAGGAGCAATAAAAAGGATTTATTTACACACATGGATTTGGTCTTTTTTACATAAATTATCCGATTCCAGTAACATGAACAAACAAATCACCAAAGTGCTCCAAACAGCATATGTTTAGGCTGGTTTAACAAAATGAGCAACTAAGAAAACATTACTAATATCTGGGAAATACGTAAAAATCTTTGCTTATCTTCAAGTCTTCTCATTTTAAAACTGAATTATCTATATAGGCATGTATGTGAGCAAATGTTTTATAACACACGTTGCTTGTTGCTGAGCAGCTGTCCTTCTATAAGAAATATAAAATAATCTCAGGTATGTAAAGCCTATACAAATAATCACTGGCAAACATGTATTTAAATTTGAGACATCCACATGGGAAAAAAAAAAAAAGGATGCATACAACAAAGTGAGAAAGATCTAGGATACACAAAGAGCTATTAGTTTATGTAGAAACTGTCCAGCCTCATACGTCTGGAAAACATTTCATCACCAGCTTACTGCAAGTAAACAGTGATACAATCTAAACCGGAAAATGAAATATATCCAACTGTCTAATGACAATGGTTGCCTAGCAGTCTTTTTAAGATCATTCGATTGAATTTGAAACTGGCTACATTATGGTAATACATGGTTGGGTATTTTAAACATTACAATCCGTAAGACTCATGAAGTAATGACAAACTTTATGTAACATTAGTTTCAGTGATTTGAAGTCTCTTCTAAAACTTGTGATCAGTCACAAGGCTCTATGACTCTTGAGATTATCATTTCACTTAAAGAGAAGCTGTTTTTTCCCCCAGATATTTACATATTCAGAATGAGCACATATCTACTTACAATAGCTTAACAAAAAGCTACCAAGTCTCACTTTACTTTTTCCTTGTGCAACACACGCTAATTCCTGATGTTGTTTTACATGTATGCAAACAAAACAATATAATTTCGCTGCTAACAGGAAACACCAATGTATCCACTATGCCTTCTTTTTGTCTGCTATTTCACCATGACACAAATAAATAAATACATACATACAAACACTCGCATGTGTGTTTGTCTGCTATGCATGATGAAACATGAGCTTTGTATACAATCTTAGAATGATTTGCAAAGTTCAAATAAGATCACTCATTGAGGACTGACATGAAATTGCTGAAATGAAAACCATGTCAGCCATTTTCCAAACATACAAATACAAGGTTATGCGCAGAAACTAAGAACAAGAAGTTTATTACCAGTGATCCAAGTTCCTCAAGATCTGTAACCCAAAGTGTCAGTACTGAAGGGTGCTAGAGTTTGGAAAGTCTATTTCTAGCTTTAACAGTACTTTGAGAAGGAGCTCATGCCTTTGTCTTTCACATTGTGCTGCCACATCAACACTCTGCTCTGAGCACTGACCTCCATGCCCTCAGTATTTCTCAACCTGCAATTCAGAACAAGTGCTAGTAGATTAAAGACAAGAGAGAAAGAATGTACTCATGCCTGTGGATCACATTTTCAAGTAACTACAGCTACTACTAAGAATTTCTTTTTCTGTGTTTGGGTGGCTGTCTGCCTATATGTTCTTCACAATGAGGGTGGTGAAACAGAGGAGCAGATTTCCCAGACAGGCTGTGGGATCTCTGACCTTGGATGCAATCAAAACTTGACTGGACAAGGTCCTTATCAACCTCATTTAACTTGAAATTAGCATTGTCTTGAGCATGCTGGTCATCTGGTCCACCCCAGCTGATCAGAGGTCCCGTCAAAGAGCCCTTCTAACTATATTATTCTACAATTCAATAACATTGTAACTTTGGCCAATTTCAAGCCCTGTCTTACAAATTTACAGTCATTAAAGAGTAGATCGCAGAGGCCTTCATACATGCGAGGATCCGGAGTCCAGCACAGTCCTTAACAAACAGCATTGTTGCCAGAGTTTTCAGCAATGCCACACAGCTTAATGAAGTTACAGAGCTCCTGGTGGCCATGCCGAACAAGCCAGTGCTGGAGACCTTCCCAACATCAACTCTAATGCAGCTAAGGCTCCGATTAAATAAATGGAAATCAACAAAGCCAGCACAACCACAGCTAATATAAATCAGTCTTGGCACAACACATTAGCCATGTCAAAAGGATTTGAGTAGGGATGGCCAACCCCCACAGTTACTCCACAGTGGAGACAAAAATCTGAGAGATAATATGAAGGGCTTAGACCTGTGAATGTTAAAAGACAATTTTTCACATTCAAACCAAGTAATAAAGCTTGCAAACTTTGTGCATCCAGAAGGAAAACACAAGTAAATTGTCTGTATAGGAACAGTTGGCATAGGATCTTCAATGTCCCTTCATAAATAACGCTGTGCTTAACAGGAAGGCCAACTTGATAGAAAGACACACTAGTAAATATGTTGCCAAAGGTACAAATTCAATAGGGTATTGTATCATTCAGTGTCTCATGATACAGGAAATCAGGTTGTTTAGCATCTTATGACCCTACAGTGTTCTCTGCAGGCTGGAAAAGGACAATGCTTGTTCTTCTTGACCCTAGAAATCCTGGAAGACATTCTTAAGTCAGGCACTGTAATGGAAGAAGCTGAGGAAATCAGAGATTTTGTGTAGCAATTACCTCTAAAATGGACTGCGGCAGCATGAGTTATTCCTCCACCTCAGTGTCAAGAGAACGCAGTGCCATGCAGCAGGAGTCACGGAGATCAGATGCCAAGAACATATGATAGACAGAAGGTATTAAGAGGGACACGGCATCCGTAAGAGTCAACTGTACATTCAGGATCCTGACTCTCTGCAGCTGCAGGTGTTTTCAGAGAGTGTAATGGCAGCAGCTGCTAGGCTTAGAGCAGTCAGAATTTAGCAGAACTTGTGGCTGAGGACAACCATTTGCTGTATCCATTCATATCTGTTTCTTTTGCTCAGACTTTTTTGCTCAGGGTACCCTCCTGAGATCTGCAGGTGAAGTCCTGCACTAGGATGCTGAGGGACCCTGCGATTTGCAGTCCCTAGGGCTGTGGCAGAAGTGGGTCAAGCCAGAGACAACAGGGGAACTAGGCTGGAACACCAATGGGGCCAACGTGGTCTAAAAAGCCACCCGTCACACCCACCCTTACAAGGAGGGATTCTGCAGATGTGGGCTTTGCTCCCTCTGTTTGTGGGACTTGAAACTACTGACAACTTTATGCTTAGTTCCTGGATCTCTCCAGAGCAGCAGAGATACTCAGAGTGTGGGTGGATGACAAGAAGCATGCTTTGAGGAGGCTATTCTCAGGAGGTAGATTGCTGTCTACTAGCAATTTAAAGGAAAGCAGAAAAAAGGCAGACTGGGATCCTCATTCACTGAGGAGCTAAAAAGGTCTGGCACTAAGAGGTGACAGGCAAAGTAATTAGAAAATAATTATTTTAAGGGAGAAAGGGATGTAAAAGAGTAGTAGAAGTGAGTCGAGATCATTCCAACAGAATGAATCATAAAAAAGTAAATTCAGAAAAGAACATGTCCAAAATACACAGTTCCTGTTGTGCTGGGTGATTCAGAGGGATGGACACACTCTTAACAAGATCTTCTGCACACCATGAGGAGCCACGATAGAGCAGCTTGGATGAGCCCTGTAAGAACCTCTGGTTGTGTGTGTTGGTGGTGCACAATAATCCAGGTCCTGAATGAACACGGGAACTAATCACTGAGCGACAAAGTATCATTTCTCATTCAAATTTATGTATCGGTGCAAATGTAATTATACACATAGTTGTTTTGGATATGCGATTGAGACTATAAAGATGTAATTTTTGAGGAAAACAATACTCTGTTTTGCAGTTTCTGTACAACTGATGTTAGAAGGGCTTTTTATTTTGAAGTCTAACAATTCTCAATTTCACTGCATCAAAGTCACAGAGGTTGTAACTCATAAAGCCTGAAGCAGCTACTGTTCTTTGTTCCTATAGCCATTAAACATGGAAAAAGCACAGCAATCAACACTTTTCTGTCTTCTATTCAGAAAGCTTTTTGAAAACTTGCTTTCACAGTCACTTTATAAAATCTGTAATAGGCCATGTCAAACAAAAACCCCAGTGTCACATAAATTCAGCCACCTTTGGTGAATGGTATCTTTTAGTTATACACAACAAAAATACAAATACAATCATCCGTTAATCCATAACGTTCAAGTTTCCATGCCAAGATAGGAAATGCAAGACCATGTGTATGTGTATCTGCTGCAGTGCCCGCTGTCTGGTAAAATCCATCTATCTATCTATTCACACAGACATACGATTGAAGAACCAAGATCTTCATACATATACAAGCCGTCTTTTTCAAAAACAAAAGGATGAGCCACTGACAGGAAAGTGTTTGGAATCTCATTAGTTTGACACTTTGTGTTTCAATATGACACTTGAAATGCTAGAAGAATACTGAAATGCTGTGTTACACTGTAAATCCAGTGAGGTTCAGGCTGGTTTTAATGACTATATCTTTTTTCACGATACACCTGCTGAAAAATGATACCAGTCCTCTGAAGCAGATTTTGTGAAATGAAATTCTATTTTTAGGACCACTAGCTTGCTCACTTCCAACAGACTTTTTTTTTTTCCTTCAAGTTCTGTGTCCTACTACTTATTACTAGAGTATTACCACACTGTGAAGGTAAACATTATTTCATCTATATTTTAATGACAATACACCTCATTTGTTTCACAGCGTTTCCAAATGCTGCAGTAAAGAAAGGCTTCCTCATTCTGTATTAGTTTTTGATGCTTCTTTCCCTTATTGCTGGAATAGCTTCCCTTTTCTGACACCTAAATATGACTCCTACTTCAAATCCCCCCGAGTTCGCTTTTTTCTTCTATGAAACTATTCACTTTGATTTTTCCCAAACATTCTACCCCAGTTTTGAAATGCTTTCTCTGTCTGAAATGTATACACAAAGTTTAGGGGTAAGTTTGTCTTCTGTGTAAGAACAAAGCTCAGTCTATCTATTGCCAGCAAGTGAACAATAGGAAGTAAAGTCTGCTTTTGTACTAGCGTGGCAACATCTACATGTATAACCCTGAAAGATAAGAGATTTATTTTGAAAGAGAATGGGTTACTACTTCGATAGAATTTTAAAGTATTTAAGAAATCTACACAGAAAAAGAAGGATAACTTAGCCTGAAAGTAAATTCTTAGTATCTTGATGAAATGTCTCTCAAGGGAATTAGTATTTTCTTGGCAGTAAAGTAATGAGTTTGTTATTTCAGGTAGTATTTAAAATCTGAAGAAAGATTTTTGGTTTTGTGATTGAGGCTTAAATAATCTGGATTCTATGCTGGCTCCGCCATGCAGCCCAAATGTCAGACTGGGCAATTTGCCTGATGTCTTCAAACTTAATTTTTCTTTATCTAAAATGAGAACAGCATTTATTTTCTTCCACCAAACATTCATCTTGCCTACTTTAGTGTCCATATAATTAAGTCACTGGGGCAATTCATAGAACCTCAAGTTTATCACACACCTCATTTACTGCTAGTCTGGGTTTCAAACTGTAAAGTCTGCTATTATATTTGCATATATAGCTAGCATAACAAGACACAGAAATCAACTGGAGGATCTGAGAGTTGCAAGCAGACAACACTCCAGAAAGTTGGGAGTCCAGGGATTAAAAAGACCTTAACTTTTAAACAAACATTTTCCTTGTGTATGAGAATGAAGTACTTTAAATTGAAAAATAATTTTGCTATAATCCCTCTAATTAAGTAGTAAAACTCTATCATAATAACATGTTTTTCTCCCTTTCTCTCACTTAACAATTCTTACCTTCTTACCTAAGTTTTTCAGATTAACTTTTTATTTAACACCCACTAATGAGTCTGAACATGAAAAACAAATTGCATTCCAATACATTTTCCTAGTGCCAATGCTTTAAATGTTACAGGCATAAACACACAGCTGACTCTCTACGAGCATGCAGTGTTACTGTTCAAATGTTCTTTAGACTGTGCGGTAAAAGCACCAGAGTGTGCATAAAGAAAGCCAGGTTCAGCACTAGCTCTACCAGATCTGAATAAAAAGCTAACTAAGAGCTGACAAAAGTAAAGGCAAAATTTTGAAGAAAAATGTATTACAATAAAAAGTTTGTTTATTAAATAAAATCATAGCAGAAATCCTCAAGTACATTAAGTTGGACAATGAAAGCTAAAAGTATTATGAAAAAGCAATGCTGGATGTTATGAGCACATCCTGGCCCACAAAGTTCATTATTTCTGTTAGTGTATAGACAGATAAAAAAAGAAAGAAGAAAAGGGAAAAGAACTATTTTCTGCATGCCTTACTAACTGTAGGTTTAAAGCAAACTCCAATAACAAACAATACAAAGAGTTATAAACAAAAAAAGCCCTTTGGAAAATTACAAGGCAAAAAGGCGGCCAAGGACCAAAGACCACAATTATTTCACTGTTTTCATGCAGTTTCAACTGTATTTTCTCCATGCCCAACTAAATGAAACATTTGTGGAAGACCTAGGAATTGCACGGAGCTTTCACTCTGAGAATAGAAGTGAAATACTCAAATATTCAAGCACAAGCAACATGCTCAGAAAAAAACAATGTAATCTGACATGCTACAAAGTATATTCAAAGGAAAGCATTGATTCGCAATCACCAAATGGTGAAGGAGTTAGAAATACATAGTTTAGAAGAATACATGCACAATTTTGTCATCTATGTTCTCTGAAACATTTGTAAGAGCTTTGCTCCAAAGCAAACAGAATGCACAGCACAAAGAATGGCACATCTTCCCAAATGAACAGACCAGATGGAGCAACTTGTTTACTTTGCAGTGAGTGTCTGCTCCAGACCTACCATAGTAGGAACAATATAGTCTGAATGTGCAGGCCAGAGGTGAAGAGAAATGCGACATATAGCAAGCCCAAACCCACGATGCAGCCAGAGTAGAGTCTTTCAAAAAAATTTGAAGAAATATTTCACATCATTGCCAAGAAAGGAGTAGGTGGCAGGCAGTTTGCATTAGCCAAGACAACCCAACAAAAACCCACAAAGCCTGAATTATCATCTTGGCAACAGAGAAGAGAGGGGTGCTTTTAGCAGACGGCAATTAAGGATTTGGCAAGCATCTGGAGGAAAGGAAGGAGTGTGAGTCAAAGATAACGCTAATATCACAAGTCCAGATAACAGAGAAAGATAAAGACACAACGACAAATACATAGCAGAGAAATAATGAATTCAGGTAGCAGTAAAACATCCACTAGAACCAACTGAAGAAACAAGTAGAAGTGCAGGGAGCTGTGAAAGAACACATTTGGAGCAGTCATCTCTGCAACGTTGAGAGTCATCAAATATTGCAGAGGCAGTAGCACACACCCACAAAAGCAGATGATTAACTTTTTGGTTAGGGAGAAACAGAAATAAAGGAAGTTAATGAATGAACTATGAAAGATTTTGAAAGAAAACAGGAGGGGGAGGCTTGGAAGTAAAGGTACAATACAGATGAGAACCAGTGACAGGAGACTTGGACAGAGGTGTTTCAGGCTTAGGGATGACGTGGAAGAGAAAAACTGTCAGTTTAACAGAATACTCCTACCTTCTTAAATGAAGCAGGAGTTAATCTACAAAGTGTGAACAGCTTGCCTTGTCCTAGTTAATTATTTAACCTTCACTTCTTGCTGAGGGTGAAGTACTAAAAGCATTACAGGTGCTTCATAATTACTATTAGTTAATAGAAGAAAGGGACATGATGAAATATACATTTAGAATTCAGTCACCCCTTTATTTTATCTGTATGTTTAATTTACCCTCTGCATTTCCTTTTGGTAAATAAAAGTATTTTACCTCACGTGCTACAGCACACAGCAACACTAAATGATAATTGAAGAGTTCAGCACTGAACGTCTTTTAGAGTCTTTCCTTCACACCATTAAGGAGAGAACTTGGAGCTTGCTTTGTTTTCCCATGATTGGCATTACAAACATGTAAGTGGCAGACAAAATTAAACAGTTTAAGATGAAAAAGTTCACACTGGTAGGTCATGGGGAGCACAGAAACTTACCAGTTGCTAAAAAGTTCACTTTGGAACAAAAGCTCAAATGAGTTGCACTGTGTCAAGTCAAACAAAAGAAAGTACAAAACTAACAAAAACTCCTTTTTTTGCCTCAGTGAGCCCCAAGACTGATTCAGTATCCTCTCTGCCAAAGAAAGCACGCAGTGCTGCACACTCTCACGACTCGACTGCAAATCTTGCTTTGTTTAACGTCTCAACTTCTCAGGTCAAGTGATTTAGATAAAAAGCTACATGTTAAGTGTTCATGTGAAGAAAAACATTTAGTCATAGAACTGCAAAGAAAAAAACCCCACGGTATTTAAGTATGTATAAACCAAAACCTAGAAACTAACCTAAAAACCCAGTCTTTTCAACAGTTTGTTTCGTGATGATCTCACTATATGCTAGAATAAGCCTTATGATTTTTGAACGCTCAAAGACAGTGTTACTGGGAATTTCTGAACTGGCCATCATGACCTGCCCTGTTATGAACCTACTGAAAATGCCTATCTGACTAAAACTCCAATTAAGCTTTACTCTTAGTATTTTCCCTGAGTAACCCTTGGAAATCCTGTGAGGGAACACCCACATTTCTCCTCCCTTCTCTTATGATAACGGAAGCTTCTGCATGTTCACAGCCAGAGGACAGCAGCTCTTTTGCCCCCAGCAGAGAGACAAGATAGCAGAAGGCGGCAAGAGAAATTAAAGGCTAAACAAAGATTAACCACACTTGTTCATAAAAATTCCACATGTTCATCTGCATTAGGTCAGCTAAAGCTGCATTAAAAAAGCCTTTCAAAATGTTATTTTCCTAAAAATAAATTGCTGGGGGTTCTACACATGTAAAGTGGCTAACAAGAATTTATATGTTAAAACGTGATCTACTTCATGCAAGAATGATTTAGATGAACTAGATCAATATTTCTAAGCACATTCAAAGCAGGAATGTTAGAATGACTCAATATTAATATAAGTTATCACTGAAAAGAAGAGTGCAGGTGTCGTTAAAGTAGGTGGGAGCACTCTGGATTCACCTAATGCATAGATAACTTTCTCTCACCTTAAATCTCTTCACATTTTGAAAATAAACTTATTGATATTATTAGTTTCATCTTTCAATCTTTGCCTTATCTTCTTAATGGTTAAATTTAAAACAACATTTGCTTTTAAATTACAAGTTGGGAAACTGGTACCTGGTAACTGAACTGCTGAAGTGAAATTAAGTGTTTAGGTCCCTTGAGTTCCTGTTTTCTTTGACCACTGACCAAATTAAAAACTGATAGACAAGCAATTAGGTTATCTTCTATGTTAAAATTAGCCTAATCCAGCAATGCATGTTACAGTTGAAATAATGCTGTGTAGATATCCAAGGGCCTTTATGTTAGAGTCAGAGACAGCTACTAAACCCAGCCACCCAGAAATAAGAAAAATTAGAGATCAATTAGGAACACACACACACACAAAAAAAAAGGTCTACTTGAGCAATTTTCTCTCTTAAGGTGATTTAATAATCTAGTAGGACCATAACATTTTACCAAAAAAGTTGATGTTTGTTCTTTGTAAAACACCACTAATGCCCACTTCAATCAGAGGAAGTTACTCATATCCTGCAGTGAGATAACTACAAAATCAGAAGTAGAACATCTGGAAGGAAAAATGCCGTACAAAATGAATGCAATATTATATTCAGGTACTTAACCAGCTCACCAAAGTGCTCCTTGCTCTCCTAAAAAATATGTGCTAAAGTCTGATTTCCCTTGACTTCCCAAAAATCAAACCACCCACTGAACCTATTGAGTACTCCCAACTTCATCACTGCAAGTGTAAGTGCTATGTGGATTGAAGTGGTGCAGGGAAGGAATGGCTGCAAACAATAGAAAATCTTGAGAGATTCCGCTTCTTTGTGTGCTTTTCATCTGTCATTTAATCTACATTTTATGTACTTTATTCTCATCACCTGTAAATCTTCTGCATACTTTTTACATTGTGGATGTTGGACTTCTGAGTGAATAGAGGTATTCAAGAATGGAAGGGTTGGGTTGGGTTTTGTCCCCCGTAGATCAAAAAGCCAACACTATCAGGTCAAATTTCCCACTGAAATTGAACTGACTGAATTCTGGGGTTGTATTTTACCTGTTTCAGAATTGCCCTAGGCAAAACCCACCAAGAAATAATAAAGAGCTCCCTCCATGCAATCACTCTAAGAACTATTATCTGGTTTCTATTCATCCCCAGAAAGCATACCCCTTGTTTGGATTATGTTCTTACTATTAACTATTCAGTACTTAGCAAAGAGGCAGGAAGACACAGCATCTCTAACAGAAAACTCCTAACTAGCAGACTTCGTAGAAAAACAATGTCATATGATCTCAGAAGCCTTTGAGGGATTTAGCAGACCAGAAGTGTAGTCGTAACTTTTGTAGCTTAAAATTTATTTGCGATAACAAGGAAAAAAAAAAAGTATGAAACATAGCATTCTCATCTCATACTGATACTCTAAACTTGTCTTTTATTATATACAACAAAGAAGGACAATACAAAGGGCCATTAAATTGTAGACATGCAAACAACATCTAAAGCTTAATTTTTCCCTGCAGTTTGAATAAGTAATCAGATTACTCTCTTGGTCTGAACAGACAGGCAAACATGTCCACTGGCACTGGTCTACTAAAAAAATAGCACCTTAAAGCTAATTGATACGATAGCTATCATATCAATTGGTACATATGATAGCTACCATAGATACGATAGCATGCCATTGATATGACAGGTTATCTTCTCAACCACAATATAACAGAATTTATATAGAAAGGGTTCTGCAAAAACTAAAGACCTGTACAAATTACCCTATTCTCCCAACACTCTGAGATCCCTTTCAGAGTCATATAAACTACATTCACAAACCTTCATATTTAATCTCATGAAAAAAGTGGGTAATTATATATATATACATACACACACAGAATATTTTTCTGATTTGAGATTTAAAAAAAAAACAAAACAAAAACATCTAAAAAACCACCACCACCACCCAGTTTAATGCTCCATGCTCTGCTATTTGTGCTTTTCACAGTCAAAACATTCCCTGGATGGATCAAAGTTACTGCAAGACCTAGTTTTCCACCAGCCATTATCTGAAATTGTCAGAAGACCAAGACTGAAATCTGCCTCTGGACTCTTCCCCAGCTGATTGAAAGGTTTACCAGTGGCATCACTGGAATGAAGATTTCGTCATAAATCCTGTGTGACTTTAGGGCGTATAGATTATTAAAGGCACATCAGATTACACTGCAAAATTACAAAGCCTTTACAAGGAACAGTTGAATTCTCTTAGAGACTCTGGACAGATGGCAGGATTTGACTATCACTAAATCAGCTTAGTCAAATACATTATGAGTTCTCCAGCCCAATATTCACTGTGTATTCCTAATGAAATTGATGAATGAAAAGAGCGATGTGCCAAGCTTATACCAAGTAAACAACAGAAATCCATTTTCCTCCAAGATCAACCTCCTCCCAATGTGCTGTAAACACTTATACAAATTACAAAAAACAAATCTCCTCTTGAAAAAGCAGCTCATTATAAAACACAAAAGATCAAAACCTAAATTCTACTTTTTTGTGTGTTTACTATTTAATCAAGTGTCTGTTAAGCTGTTTCTTTGTGACTATGAAGTAATTCAGGAAAATCAGGAGGTCAGACTGACTACCACAGAACCACCACATCAATGAACAAGCATAATGGGCTTTCAGGTATCTAAAATAACAGGTCCCTCAAAGGCTGGATGTGCAGCTTCTCTGTGAGATAATTCCATCAGCAAGGGATGAGCACCTCACTTATCTGAACTGGCACATAATGTTCAAGCATGACTTAATGCTCGCAAGAAAAAAAAAAAAAAAATATGCATGATTCTACTTTGATTTCCAGAAGGCAATCCTGAGTTCCTGTTAATTCTCCTCTTACCAGCACAAGGAATCAAAAGCTTTCATAGAATTAACCAGATTTGTAACCAAGCATTCACACAGAATTTTATTTTTTCAATGCATAATCAAAACTCCTTTTGATGGAAGTCACACTCAGTCATATTTTGCTAAGAGAAACCATTTTTGCCTGTCCTCTGTGCGGTGACATTTCTTCTCCCTTGTCACCATAAGGTTAATGCTCAGGAAGTAGAACGAAGTGATTTTCACTCTGCATGACAAGGATTGTTTGCTGCAGCAATTACTCCTCAATCAGAATGTTACTTCTGTTTACACTCAACAGGGATAAAAAAGAATGAATCCTGGATATTAGCATATGCTACATACACCCATTTTACACTGCTTGAATTTTGAGCAGGTAACACACTTTAATGTAGGTGTGGCATTATTCTTAATGCAAAATTATGACACCTCTTTTGAAATCCTAACATTCTATGCTATTAAATACATGCTCTCATTTTCATCAGCATGAGAGAGGTGGTTGATTTGGTTTGTGTCCACGCAATGAACTATCAAGTATATTCTTATTTGCACCAAAGCAAACACAGTATCCTTATAACCTATATATTTATTTCCCTAAGTTATTATCTGAAATATAGTCAATATTTCAAGTTCCCAATGAAAAGGTAAAAAAAAAAGCAATTTTAGCTCCATAGACAAGTACTATAATTTTCACTGTATGTTAAGGTTTTTAATAATTAGAGATACATATAACTGATAGCTCATGAATAGAATTTGCATACAGAGCACACAAAGTGTCCCTAAAACATTTCTACAATTGATTCCTTTTGTGATCTGACATGAGCTGAATGGCATTGAACAATTTATTCACCATTGTTTGGGACAGGCTATTTAATCCATTTCTGACTTTTAAACAAACGTGAGAGGTTGCATATATCTTTATATCAGCATAGATACTGGTTAACTACTTTAATCATACACAACAGGCCTGTGCTCAGTTAGGTGGGTCTTTTCAAATACATTGCAATTAAACCCTCCTACATATGAATCACTCAGCATTCACAGAATACTTTCTATATGAGTACTAAATGTTTACAAATGAGGCTGGCATATTTTATATAATCTTCACCACCTCGGTTGAGACAACTGAGGAGCGTTATCATTATGTACGTAACAGAGTCATAGGCAGATGCAGATTAAAAAAGGTCACCTTATTCCCTTACTCCCATCTTCCCATTACGGCTATGGCATCTGGATTCTGAACTTGACACACCACTCATACTGCTAGCCTGAAATAAATGGTATACCAATTCAGGGTAGTTTACATGTTTTGCAAAAATGTTATGGTTGTTATTAGTTACGATTTTAAGAAGTTTACCAGATATTCTAATACATTCAATCAGGCCACGCTCCTTTCTACAGGAATCAAAAGAGCGAGATGGGCTGTCTCTGCTGAATTCTAGTTCTGAAAAACACAAACATCATCAACTCCAAGTCTAAAGCTGCAGCCCCAAAGGAATTTTGGAGGAGGAAAAAGCCACTGACTCCTTCACAGCCTCCTTCAAAATGACAAAGATAAACAGAAGAGTCAATATGCTAATGGTCACAGTGCTGCTTATTAGAGACAATTTAAAATGAAGCCTCTGTCTCATGGGAAATTCTAGTCTGCTTTTCTTTCCAACTATCAACAAAAAATATTTTTAAAAGATCAAAATTTAAAAACTCTTTTCCCATGGAAGATGAAATACAACATATCTAACTTACTCTCACTAGACATTTTCATTTCAAACTAAAAGTGCTTTTCTTTCCCAAAATGAAGTATTTTATGTTTTGTTAAAAATATTTTAACAGGGGGTTATTATTATCTGTATTTTTAGTGTTAGGGCCTTTCATTACCTTCCGTTAAAAATGCAAAGCAAAATTGTAAACAATATTTACTATGCAAACCAAGTGACACACTAGATCATCATTTGTAAATAAGGTACTAGATTTATGATTTATGAGACTTTACAAATGCTGAAACAAAACCAGGATGAATTTGCTTAAACTGAACCACACAAAGAAACAAGATGTGCCTACTTCCAATTTCTGTACTTACATCAGTTGGGAATTACTCCTTACACGGTATCCTGCAGAAAGGACGTTTCCTTTTTTTATTAGTATTAATACTTGCAAAAATCTGGATGGCCTTAGCATTTTACTATTTGTAGCTGAAGTAGCTGGCCTTTCATTTTGTCTTTAAACCAGCTATTTTCATGCACAGTTTATCTATGTATAAACCATTCAGTAACAGCAGTTTGTCACCTTCATATATATTATTGATGAGAAAACAGACAACTCGCCAATTAAAATGCAGGCACTTGCCCCATCTCCAGGCTCAGCCTGAGGTACTGATGGAACAGCTGAAGTAAAAACTCAGTTTTACATTTCAAAGAAAGTTCAAAGGCACTGAGAAAAGACTGCTCTGCAAAGGACACAGAAATTCTGTTTACTGCTGGAAAAGTTTATTTAAGGAGCAGACTATATTATTTACTCTGTATGATAATAAAAATTATACTACGAGTCCACATCTTGTTCAACAAGACATTCTACTTAGTTTTCCTTTCAGTCTTGGATTAAATCTATGAATCTGACAAAATGATAGTTTGAACATTCTTACAACACTAGTCACAGCTTAGTATCAAAGATACAGAGTCAAATAATGGTCAAGATATAAATCAAGCAGATTTAACTGGATTTGTGTTTCTGTTGCTACCCCAGCAAGACATACAACAATATTTGTCGGGCCCCAAAATATTGCCAAGTGATAAATTAAAGGAAATATTAAAAGCATCTGAAATCAGAATGTCTTTAGAGGGACAAACAACCCCGAGATCACTTGTCTTCTCTGCTTCCATCCATATTCTTGGGTTGTCAAAAACCACCAAGCCATTCCATAAACACCAAGTACTTATTCCATTACCTACTAGTCTTTTCTAAAGTAAGTATAACAAGAGAATTTATTCAACAGAAATTATCTAAAATAAAATATTCTGCTAAAAATTTATATATTTTAAAGAAATAATATCAAACGAGATTACATTGGCTGCATAACCTATCTCTAACCTTGTTTTTAGAAAACCACATGGCCATTCTTTCCTCTGTTTCTGAACGTAAGACTAAATATCCCATGTTAAGACACATTTATGCAGCTGTTAATGAAAGTCATAAATACAGTACACATTTCAGGGTACAACTTTGCAATGATAACTCCACACTATAAATGTACCAAATTTACGCTATAAGTTAATGAAAAAGAGCTTAGCCAAATCAGCACTAGCAGAGAACACAAAATATTTCTCTTACCTCCATTTCTGTGCAGTGTAAACGGCCCGATTTATCTGCAATTGGGAAAAAAAAAAGTTTTCAGTTTAAATAAAAGACAATGGACAAATAAAACTAAAAACTTGAGTCACTTTTTTTTTTTTGAGTAATTGCCAAATATTCTTTGCCTTACTTTAATCACACATTTCAATAATGTTTCCATTATATATGCATCACAGAATTAACAACAGGAAGGCCCTGCCCTTTTTATTTGGATCCTTCACAATACTCCCTTTTTAAAAGATATGTCTTTAATGCCTGGCTTCATTATTTAAATTATATGACTGATGCTTGGCCATGGAGGGAACATGAAAACATGTTGGCTTAAATTAAGCAGCAGCAAATAATTATTTCAAGAGAAAAAACATTAATTCATAAACCAGGGAAAAGCCACTGTTTCATCTGATACTTCTGGGATATCAAAGAGTTCAACAACATGAAGTTCAAGCAAATTAAAGTTGAAACATTACTGCAATATTTTTCTAAGTCCCTCTTGTCAATTTTTGCATTTCTTCTGAGTTCAGAAACATCACTTTGGAATTTATATGATACAGAAAAATTAAGTTTATGAATTGTTTCATCAAATTGAAATCTCAATTTTCTCAAAGACAAAACACTGATATAAAAGGGTAAGTGGCTTGACAGCTTACAAAAATAAGATTGAAATTTCACAGCATATTAGGAAGGTAGCATTTCACTAAAAGCAGGAAGATTATCATTTCATATTAATAATTCATATGAAAGTAGGGTGAAGTAATTCTGACAGGATGATTTTTCTCTTGGAAAAATGATATTCAAGAAAGTCAAGTATTCCACAGGAATACATCCATTTCAAAGGGGAGATACCCAAAACTTTAATTTCAAAACACACAGTTTTTGCTGCATTGCACTCATACTACCAGTCTAAAATTTGCAACTTTGGGCCTGATGGCACTCATCCTAGGAAATGCATGACATGATTTTGAGTCCCCATGTACTCAAAAACTAGAACAGTGCGCATTCGCTTGACTGTGCTTACACTGAGAGCATATGTTACAGGTGATGGTGCTGAACACCACCCAGTGTAGCCAAAGGATTTACTGCAATAGTTAGGAAGAGCCTGCAATTTGTAGCCATAACTGGAAGGACTGTTCTATCATGTTGCCTGGCAAGCCCAAGGAAGCTCAACCAACTGGTTAGCGTAACGTTTGCACAGAGGAGTGATCACGCTGACTTCATATGTTAAATCTGAATGGCATGCAAAACTGTTGGCATTAGAGTCACTTGCTTAGAAGATTCATTCTTCATATTGAACTGGTCACCTTCCCTTTGAAACTAAAGGTTACACATCTTGGATGAGTAGGGAACATCCACGTAACAGGGTGAAAGTTGTTTACCTTCATTTTGAACTGTTGCCAATGCAAGCAGAATGCTTAGCACTGGTGTCTGACTTCAAAATGAAGAACAGAAGAGTGACTTAAAAAGGCAGCTTTTGCATCACGTATCATCTTTTCAAGAAGACTGGCGATCCTCATTGATTCACTTCAAGATCCACATAAGAGACATTTTTTGTGTTTAAAATGGTAACATTCATGTGATTGTTATAAATTATAAATGGGAGAAATTTACTGAGAACCTTTTTGAAATAACCCTATGATTATTAGCAGATTTATGAATATGAGGGGCTACTTCTGTGAAACTCAAATGACAGAGGACCAAAACAATATACCTCCACGATACCAGATAATACAAGACTAATTCACAGAAGTGTAGTCAAGATGGGGAAAAAAAAAAGTCTGCTGCCTTTTTTTGAAAAAAGTACTATTTTTTTTAAATTACTGCTTCAGAAAAAAGTAGTAATTTTAAACTTATAACGATGCAAAGGCATACAGAAGGCCACCAATGTTTGCAATCACTGATAATTCAAAATATCTTGACTTGCATCTCCTACGGTCTAACAGAACAGGAGTCAAACTATCTACTAGATTCTCTCAGTAGCACAGACACAAAGGACTCACTGCTACACCTCATAGCAATGCTGAGATCCTATGAAGATCCTTTTAATAGAAGTCCTAACCAAGTTCTGAAGCACAAAACAAATAAATCAGCCCAGACCAAAACAAGTAAGGCAAAAATTATATTTCCAAAAGAAATAGCAAGAAGCTTATCTCACAGCCCCTGTGACAGATTTTCTTTGATAAACTTCCATGAAAGCTGTTCTTCAAGGAAAAGCACTCAAACTTTGGAAACCTTACTTATTTCATATATGGTACTATCAAAATTTACTACTGGTTTCAGAGCACATCATAATTCATTTTTGGTTTTATTATTAAAAAATGTAGGGAACATCTTAAACTGAATTCTTTATTCCTGTTATTTGTGAAGTGGGCAACGACACAAGAGAAGGGCAACATTTATACCAGTGCTTTAAAAAAGCAATAGTATTGTCATGATTCCATGTCCTGGGGAGGAAAGGGGGAATAACAAGTAGTTTAAGTCTCACACCGGCTCAAATGCACTGCAGACAGTATTCTAGACAGCTGCAAACTACTAACCAACTTATAGCATTTTAATATTATATTCCGCATTACGGTTAATAATTACTGTGCCATTCCATATCCCTCTGTACCTTGAGTCCAGCTATACACTTAACAGATTTCCCTGAGCTGTTTGCAGTGAGTTATGGGCCCACTCCTTTGGGAATTTCCTACATTTCTGAAGAGACCAGCATTAACAGTATTGACCAAGAAACATGCACTTACTTGCATCTATCAAGACTGAAATGAATTTGCTTTTGTATGGCCCGTGCAAGCCAATTTACTTGTACTGGCTTTACTTATAGAGGCTGGGAGTAGAAATTTCTTCTCTCTTCAGCTGATATGACTGAAAAAGCAGGAACTCTTAAGTGTAGCCTAAGGGTCACGCTTAGGCTGTATTCCCTGTAAGAAGTCATAGAATAGTCTCTGTCTGCAAGCCGTATTAAGTGATTATCTGGTAAATAGGTGAAGACTTACAAAATTATTTAAGCTGCTGCTTCTTAACATAGATCCAGACTTCACAACCATTCAACTAGATACTAATCCCTGTAGCATTTTCACCACTCTTACTGCCAAAAAAAAAATTCAACAGTATTTTTCCATGACAGCTTTCCAATAGTGACTAATGCATTCATTACTAGTAAATAGCATGACTTTAACTGTGAAGTTAACTTCACTTTATAAACAAGCTACAGTTTAGAAGATTATATGATTGTTGAAATGCAAAAAATGAACAGTATTTGCAAGAAAGAGACTTAAATTGGAGGCTTCCTGTGTCTCTGAAAACAGTCTTCAAAAAGATATATTTGCCACCAAAAAAAAAGAAAAACCCTCAAACCTTCACATTCATTTTTCATTCCTCAAAGCTTCTATTTGAAAATTATTCTTATTTCAAACCCTCAACAAGAGGAGTCATACCAAACTTCCATCAAGCATTACGGTACACTGACTCATCCCTCAAGGCAGGAGCTTCAGGCTGCTACTTAGACCGGGAAAAATAACTCTTTTCACAAAAATCTCTCAGAAGGCTGTTAAGAAGACTATCCTCAATTTATCCCTGCCTCCAAGGATTAACAGGTCACAGTTAGAAAGGGTCTTCATAGATATAAAAACAAATAGCAAGCATATCCTGTACTGCTGCCAATAGTAACAAGTATACATTTAAGACTGAATTATCTATTTTGCTTTTAAAATTCAGTTGTTAAAATGGACTGACACAGGATATTTGTAAGAAAGCACACAGAATGTGCAAAACCATTTGCACTCCCCTATCGCAAGAAAAATTAAGCTACAGAGTTGACGTTAGTGATGCGACATCACAATTACACGGCCGCTGTTTCAGCTATAACCAGTTACTCTAAGAGCCTTGCAGCTTAGAGCCTCAAGAGCATCCTCCTAGCCTTCCTCTCATGTCTCAGATTCCTCTGCATAGATCCAAAAGCATTTGCTTCAAGACAGCTTCTTGCAGAATTTAAATTATTAGCACTGATTTTCAGGTAACAGCGTAGCTGATGCACGCATTGGCAACAAACCTGAAACTCATTTTGTGTTGAAGATTAATGTTCTAATTAAACACCACAGCCCATTTCTGCAGCTTTTGGGTGAAATCAAGCTGCTATTTCCACAACAGCAGAACTCAAGTTGCCTTCAGGAAAGACAGCCACTGCCCATAGGTACTGAAGGACAGCGGAAGAGGTGGCCAAAGAAGGAACACAGGGGCCAAAGGAAAGGGAGCAAGGGAGAACGCGGGAGTCACTAACTCAAGATCCTTAAATTCAATAGTCTTTAGTCAGGCCCCCATATTAATGATAAGTTGAATCTGTATTTTCTTTCTAGCTTTTACATCTTCAAGTGGCACTATAGCTACAATAGTAGGCTTTTCCTTAAGAGAATGAGGAACTCCTTTAAAAGGGGGGAAAAAAAAAAAAAAAAAAAAGGAAAAATGTTCAGACTCACATTTAATCATCTGATTGCAGGAGCATTAGTTACCAAATCTGAGAAGATTGTCAACACAAGAGTCAAGATTACTACCAATAAAAGGAAAGAGAAAGAATTAAGAAAGCAAAGGCAACCAAGCAACATAAGGAAAAGAGATGAATATGCAAAGAACAGGATTCATAATTAAATGAAGGGAGAGGAAAATACTGATGTAGCAGGAATGAGCCAGATTTCTGGCAGAGGATGGATATTACAAGATAAGCAGAGGAGGACAGAGAAATCTTGCATGGTAAAAAGAAACAGAAAAGAAGTGAAAACAACAAAGGCAAATATAGGTAAAGTATAGCTTAGAAGTAAGAGACATCAGGCTGCAGGGAAGAAGGTGAAGAGCAAGAACACAAGGAAGTGGAAGGAAGCAGACTGGATTAGGAGAGGTACTCAGAGACCCCTCAGAGCAGCAAGCACAGAGACCCGTGTTTTTAAGTACAACACCTGGGCTTTGAGGATCAACATAACCTTCCTCTAAACTGTGCAATTAGAAGGCAACAAGAAATGGGGTGAGTTTTTACAGCTTGTGGCTTTTTGGATCTGACTCATGATTTCTGTATCAGCCTACAGCTGATGATTTAGAAACGGTACGCCTCATTTTTCTACTTGGGAGAGGAAAAAGGAAAGAGGAAGAAATTTCTAAGAAAATACAAGGAAAATTCTTAGAGAGGTTACTAGACCAAAGGTGGCCAGGACTTTCCTTCCCTGTGTCAATCTTTTTTCATGCTTTCATCTTTCTCCATTCAACACTTCACTGAAGTTACTCCTCATTTTGTACGGTCATAAGCAATCCTCTTGTACACTGCACAAAGCAAACATAATGACTAAGAGGTCTTCGGTGTTAATACCCAGTTAAATTTTGCAATAAAAATTATTTAAAAATAATATTCTTTAATTCCAAATTAACAAATCCATACTACCTTAGTGCTACCTTCTAAGAAATAATTAAATGGTCACTCTTTGTCTTGTCCCGTTTCTACTCTGCACAAAGAAACTGGCTGTGGTCACCATACAATTCTTTCTATGTTCCACTGCTCACCCTCTTTATCAAACCTTTAAGTTTGCCTACCATCAGCTTTTGTTATTCTAAGATAAATAGTGTGGTAGATATGCATCTCCAAGTGCTGTTGAGCTCTATTCGTAGCTGCCAGTCTCTTCTGCAGATGCTTAAGTACAGATACTACACTCACTTTCCTCTGGCCTGTCCAGATACCAACCCTTCCCAAAAAGTGTGAATTTGCAGAGTTCACGTCTCTTTTTTTTTTTTTTTAAAGTTCTGTTACTCTAATCATATATTAATTTTTCCTGGAGCTATCCACTTACTTGCTCATTCAACAAGTATGTGTGCTTGTGGCAGAATTCTGACTCCATTGAAGCCACTGGTAGTTTCTGCCATGACATTTGATGGATCCAGAGTTTCAAGCAGGTTACAGCTTTTCTAAATTGATAACACAGCACTGTTGGATCTGTTAAGAACTTTCACCAGCTGTTAATAAACTCTCTCAAGTAGATGAGAAAGTAGTTCTCTTGATTCTTCTCTACCTCGGCTATGTCTTTGCAGTCTTGTATTTACACTGTACAAACTGACTCATCTCCCTTTGTTCCTCTTAAAGTGCACAGTAATAAAATTCAATAACACACTCATAGTTGTGTGTGTCATGCAAGCTAGCTTAAGGTTTTATCAGGAATAGAACAATATTCGTTTTGTCTCTGTACCGGATCCAATGCTGTAATGTGATAAATTAATTCAGAAACAAAGAGTGAACACTCTCCAGTTTCCTTTTAACAGACATTATGAAAAAGCTTCCCTGCTTTTATAAAGATATGTTCATTGCCAACATGGATCCAAGACGTTATGTACCTTTAATCCTCTTGTCACCTGCAACAGACCTACTGCACACTTGGCAAACGCAGTCACCCTCAGGTCAGACTCATTCACAACACTGCTGCCGTGCGGGTCATTTTCACTGCCTGTCGCTCTGATCACATCTTGCTCTCTGAATCGTCCTGTTAAAGGCTCTCTCTCTGTGTCACGTCATACACAGCTACTGCCTTCATTTTCAAAGCCCTTCTCATGCTACCCTAGTCCTACCCATCACCTCTCACTGGGTACTGTGGGGTAAACTGTCACCTCCAGCCAGCCCCTGAAGTTGGACTCCATTACCCACTACTTTTTTTTTTTTTTTTTTTTTTAAGCATCTTTGTTCTTTCTCCAGTGATGCCCCATAGGGACATCATATTGACTCTCTGAAACGTCATGGCAGATGTCTCATTTTTCACTCTACTCTTCCATCACTGTTAAGAATAGCAACTACAATTCCACTTCCCTTTCTACAGCAACATTTTTACTGCACTAGTCAAGAAAACCTCCATTAAATTACAAATGTGTTATCTTTTACTTTAAGTTGTTACGAACATCCGGAGCCCACAATTTCTCAAAGTTCTTTGCTCTTAAGTTTTCCTTAGGAACAAATGCAGATTTCAGACAACACCAAATCAGTCTTTACTCCTGCACTGCCTACTTACCGTCTTCAACATTTCTGCATACAAATATAGGTAACCGAGGTCACCTATCACTGCTGGCAACTTCCTTCCATTTCTTTTGTGTGGGCATTTGGAATATGCTTTTTTTTTTTAGCCAAAGACTTTATTTTGTTATGTTGGGATCTTTTCTTTGCTTATTTTGTCCTCCCCCACCAGCGCTGTCTACAATAGGGTCCCTAGCCATCTGCCTACATTCACAAAGAGCCCATGTAACCCCCAGTGCACGGGATGCATCAGCATAAGCCATGACTGGAAGCTTTCCAGTTCACCCTTACGTACTGGGAACCACACTGATGGCAGAAAGCCTAGCATAAATAAGGCCTAAGCTTGCTCTCTTCCACAAATCAGCAGAGCAAGTGAGCAGAGATAAAGTATCAACTCACTGAGGCTCCTCTCTGCTGTCTAGTGCCATTTTCTTCTTACCTTGACTTCCAACATTAACATATCTGTATAAATACATAGAGATACCTATCTATCTAAAACTCTTGCAGGAAAAGGTGCGGATCAATACATCAAACCTTACTATTTTTAAATACAGATGGTTCTGAATACCCTTGAACAAAATCTGAATTCAGAGCATAATTAAGTCTTAATTCTAGAGGTACTATTTATTTTAGCAGTATTCATAGCAACACCTGTTTTGAAATTTAAACAGCAAGCAAGGCTACTCCCAGCCATTATCTTTGAAAAGGGTCAACAAAATCAGAAGTAAAATGTCAGTACATTCATTTTCCTCTAAAAATCCTGCATATTTTTCCTGGGTGCTCCACAAGAGACTGACAGATGAGAACGTCTTGATGCACACAAGCTTAATTTGTATTTATTTGTCCCATATTTCTCCATGCTGCCTTCCAATACCTGGGAACACAAGGGTGCAAGAAGGACATGAAAGTCATTAAAACTGCCAAGACAACGTAAGCTATTCCTCTCCAACGTGTCTCACCCTGAGCCCTCTGAGTCCCGTGAAAGCCACCGCGCAGTCAACTTTTCTGTGATCTTTTTGATTCAAAGCCAGAATACTCCATGCATTATGCCCTCCCGCTGAATGCCTGGCAGATTTCCAAGAGAAAAATCTGCATAGTACTTGCTTCTGATAAAACCAGCAGTAATTTCCCTCTGTGCTTTCTCCTCTAGGGCTGGAGGACAAGGCAAAAGAAGGGCTACTGACACTATCCGCACAGGCACGCTCTCAGGAGGGAAAGGGAAGGCCGAGGAACGCCACATACGTGCCAGCCCTCTACAGCCAATGGCTGGAAGTCAGCACAGTTTGGTTTTCCAAATACCCGCCTTTGCCCCTTTCCAAGATCCTCATGGCCATTCCTTTTCAGGAGCTCACTGCAATGCCCAAAATCTGTGGCTGCCTTTGCTAAGTCAAGGATCTGGCACTAACAAAACATGCGGGGAAAACTCTCAGTTTTTCCAGGCCTGCCCATCCCCAAAACTGTCCTGCGGGAAGGCGGCAGCGCAGCCGGTGCACTGAGAAGCAAGAGCCCTTTATCCGGCTCACAGCGACAACGCAACCCTGATGAAACAGCCTCCTGTGCCCTATGGCGTTCTGCTGCCGCTAAACACTGGGCATGAGATCGATTGCCAGCTCTTGTGTGGGTTTTCTACTCCCGTATCTATCACTTCATTATTGCTTCGAGTTTATAAAAACTCTTACAAGTACTGTTCCACAAGAAGAGAGCTTGGAGGAGTCAAACCACATGTTTACACCAAATGTTTTAGCTTGTTCAGAAGTTATTTTTTGATTGCATCTGGCACTTTACTAGATGCCACTGTTAGCTCATTTCATATAAATTGCAAGTAGCAAAGAAACGGCTAACACACCCATTAGGTAGAATACGTTCTACGCCGTATCTCCAATTTCATCGTGGGTATTTCTAAGCAACCCACATTTCTGTGGTGTTTAGAAGTCAGACAGTTACAATGATTCATACTAAGATGACCACAGCGAGCTCTTCATTTTTTTGCATATTCATGTTTATTTCTTACTCACTTCAGTTCTGGCAAAACGATAAGGTTTGCAACACACCGCGAAAACATCGTTTCGTGAGAGTCTCCAAAGCAAACTCTGTGACACGGCTGCATTTGCTCCTGACTTTGCCTGAGCTCTGCTGACAGGCGTGACTGATCGCATCGTTCTTCGCAATCCTGAACAAAGCCCGAATGTTCGCTACCCAAAGACACCATTCTTCGGGGACTCCTTTATTTGCCCACACAGGAGTCTGTTGTTTACAAAAACAGAAACTAACAGCCAATACTTGTGTCTGTGAATTATCCAAACATACGCACCAACGTACAGCTATGTATTTTTTATGTATTGCTATAATAAAATAGCTTTACAGCTCAGAGCGTTAACCTGCAGAACTCCTATTTCTCTAACAAACCTCCTGACACAGGCATTTAAATCCAAGTTGTCTGAAATACAAAGGCAGGAAAACAATTAGCAGGAATCCTTCCTGATCCTCCTCTTGCCAGGGATTCAGGTAATATCAGTGCTTATATGAAAATGAACAATGGAGTGACACTTTCATTCTTCATCTTTTTACTTCTATTTAACCAAAACCTTATTGATTTTTTCTCAAACAAGATAACCAAACATTAACAGACCACATAGATAAAACTGGAAGGATCTGAGAATCAGTCTCTGGTTTTGGTTAAGGACGGGGATTGAACTCCAAGGTTGTTTTTCTGCACCGGTATCAGTGAAACTCATCTTTGCTTCCTATCTCAAGGACATTTTATTCAATTTCTAGGTATTTTTACTTGGAATTTCAAGTATTGTGCATTAACCAGAAAACTGCTTCACAAGAAACGGCTTTGGAAAAGTACCATCAGTTTCTACATAACCAGTACTTCTTTTTAAGAAACTTTAATTTGTATCTCAAGAGTAAAATTAACATGGCCAGACAGCTTCAGGGCCCATGCTACGATGTACTGCTTGCCAGGGCAATGGCTCTTCTTAAGCTCTCATTGCTACTAAGCAGAATACATGAGCCTAAGAATAAAGACCTGCTCAAGAAGCTCAGGCTGAAATTGGCTCAGAAAGCTTATTAATCATCACCTAAGGACACTGCAGTGAGCAATAAGGAAAAGAACTGGGACAGTTCAAAAGATACCAAAGAGAAGCAAGCCTACTGTCAGCTCTTCAATATTCAGTATAGTGACTTACCAACATTCACTGTATCACACACACAATGTTTTCCAGTGAAAACCTGCTACAGTTTCCACAAACCAAAGAAGAATAAAAGCCAACTGACTAGGACCACCTTTGTTTCGTGTCGTTGACAGTTACTCCCACGCATGCACAAAATCCTTTGTGAAAGCTTGAAGGCTGAGCAATGGCCTACATTGCAGAAGTCTATTTGACGTTAGGGCGATGAGGAAGACCAGGGGCAGGGAGAGGACCCCAGGAGGAATACTGCCTCCTTTTAAATCCGGGTGCCTACCAGCCTGCAGCTGATGCAAAAGTGGGATCACCCAGTATGGTTTAGGAATGGACATCTGGCAGAAATCTCCCCTCCTCCCCTTTTCTATTATATGCACTGGAGGGGGTACTCGCCCTGGGTTATCTCCCCCCTCGTGCTTTCCTGGGAGGTCTTAGCAGACTCGTTATCTTTTTTTTATATATATATATACACACATACACGCACACGCACACTCTCATACATACACACACGCTCTCTAAGATTTTCAAGAAATAAGCACATGTATGTGGTGTTAACTGACATACAACACAATACATACAATGATAAGGTAGAAAAAGAAAGAGATAGGAGAAAAATAGTCAGGGCTGAAAGATAAAAAAAGGTCTCATCTGTCCAAATATTTAAATGCGGTATCAACATACACAGGTTAGCACATGTTAACTAAAACATTTTAAAAGACTAATGCAGATGTGGCATGCAGCTTTAGCATAAACTAAACATGCTGGATGTCAGTGAGGGGCCTGAACTTTATATCCAGATATATCCAACACCTTCCTACAGGCCATTAAAGATGCACTGTAAGAAGAAATAGAATAAGCCCACAAATAGCAAGGAAAAAGCAACAAAAGAAAGAAATACATAGTAAATCAATATATTTCCTACAGTAAGAAAGAGAAAGGAAGAAGTCTGACATCATCTCAAAACGCTGTAAGTAAAAGCAGCACACAACATGCAATACAGAACTCTTTAATGCTCTTGTGACATGCAGATGTCTTGGTCAGGAAAGCATTTTCCTGGAACTTCTGGGTGTTGCTCTGGCATTTTATAACATTACAATAACCTATTTTTTTTTTAAATTAAAAAAGCACATCAGATCACATGTAGATGGAAGTCATTATTAGACTCATTCCAACTGCGGAACAAAATTATGTCCCTTCATCCACTGAGTATAGTTTGATATTTGCATGTACCACTAGCTCTAAACTGGATTACTGCAAATCTGCCAAAAGACTTTTCAGACAGGCACTCTATTAAAAGGCTTCATTAAATTGTAACACCAGGCATAATATCCATGTTCTAAAGGCTGAGGGCTCAATTAATCCCATTTTCAGAATTTACCATTTGCCTTCTGCTTCACATAACTTTAAAATGCCGAAACCTCTGTCCTCCTGGAAAATTCAGTGATGCTGAACATGGACTAGGTTGATACTGGGGAACACCATCATCCGTGCGATAACTGATCGCAACCCTCTGCTGCCTAGCTTTAGTTTCTTTTCAGAAATCAAGCTTTACTGGCAACAAAAAAAATATTCCTTTCCACATCAGAAGCTTTGAAAAGAAACAGATGTGCGCCCTTCTTCTCCTTTCCAATGCAAAATATGTTTTCCCGGGTATGTTAAAGAAACAACCGGTAGGTGTTAAGCCCCCGGTACCTATTTACGGCTTTCTTATTTACTTAGTGTCAGCATACCTCTAAATTGGTCTATTTCTAATCAATTTTGATGCCAAACTGTTCCTGAAAGACAGGGCAGGACGAGGAATAAGGCCAAAGGAACTCGAGAAGCAGGCGCTGTAGGTGCGGATGACACAGTATTACGCACCGAAAGACGGCGCAATTCTAAAACGCTAAACCCGCATTCGCCTCCCCTGTACCCAGAGGCAGGCGATCCAATTCAAGGCGACGGTTTCTACCTTTCCGCGCACGAAACCGAGGTGGAGCAGGGACGCACAGACAGACAGACAGACACCCGCCCCCGGCAAGGCTGAGGAGCCCAGCGCTCTCTCACCGCAGCCCGCCGGCGGGAAGGACACCGTCTCCTCCCGGCTGCCACAGCCCACGGACAAAGGCAGCGGGCGCAGGGCGGCCGCCCGCACCGTTCGTGGGCCGGGCCGGGCCGTACGCGGGGGGCTGAAGGGGGTCGGCGGCGGCGGCGGCGGGGCCGGGCCGGGCCTTACCTGAGGCGGGCGGTGGCGGCCGGTGGGGCTCGCCCTGCTCCAGGGTGACGGCGCCGTCCCGCCAGACGCGGAGGTGGGCGGCCGCCCCCAGCCTGGCGGCGGGGGTCTCGCCGCGGCGGGCGCGGGCCCGCAGCGAGCCGCAGCACTGGTAGCAGACGGCCCACGCCTGCTCCTCGTTGATGGGCTGGTTGTAGAGCCTGAGGATCTCCTCCAGCGACAGCGCCTCCGGCTGCCCGCCGGCCCCACCGCCGCCGCCGTCCTCCTCTTCCTCGGCAGGGCGGGAGGCGCCGGGCTGGGGCTCCGCGCCGCGCTCCCCCGGCAGCGCCATGCCCTGCCTCCGCCGCGGTGCTCCTCGGCTCAGTGACCGGCCCCGCCGCCGCGGCTGCTTGCGCTGCTCATCCTCCCCGCCCCGCTAGTGCCACCAGGCCGCCGGACAGCCCGGCCGGCGCAGCAGGCGGGCAGGCAGCGGCCGGCCGGCAGGAGGAGCGGCGCCCGGGCCGCTGCCAGCGCCGCAGGGGGAGGCAGCTCATAGCAACGCAATGGCGTCCTCCCCCGCCCCCGCCGCCAACCGCCGCCGCCCGGCGCCGCAGCGCCCCCTGCCGCCGCCAGAGCCGGCCCGGCCCTCACGGCGGGCGGCGCCCGGGCTGCTGGCCCGGCCCGGCCCGGCCCGGCCACCGCGGCAACCTCCGTGTCCCTGGGCAGGGCTTCAGTCTCCCTTCGAGATGCCCGGCTTCCGCGTCTGCCTTAGACGCGGGTAACGATGGGCTGTTCTTATCTCATAACCCTGGGGCCGCCGGTTCCGTGCCTGGTGTTGGTAACAACCCCCCCCCCCCAAAAACAACCACCCGCAGTGGGAAAGCAGGGTGACAGCCTTCCGCACCCCCCACGGCGAAGCAGTGACGCGAACCCCGCGGCCGGCGCTGGCAACGCCAAGCCCCCGCGCTGCTGCACAGCTGCCCGCGGCAGAGCTCCATCCCCGCAGCAGCGAGGCAGCAGACGGGCACCCAGGGGCGGAGAGCGGCTGCAGGAGCCTGGGCTGGAAAGGGCCCAAAGGGAAAAGTCTTCCAGATCGCTGGGAAGTGACGCCCCGGCCCCTGAACGCAGCCGGGCGCCAGAAGGGCCCACACCAAGTAAACGAGCACTGCACACAGAAAAACCAGCTTCCTGGTACAGAGACTAAATAACTTAAAACGCACACCAAAAAATATTCCCCTTTTTTTTTTCCCTTGGTATTCTACAATTTTACCTAGCATATGTAAAAGGAAATTAAAAATTTCCCCTTAGCACCTGCTTTATATGGAAGGCTGAAGTGTAGAAATGACAAGGCGGCATTGCGCAGTGTCCCCTCCTGCACACGCAGAGAACTGCGTGCTGGGGAGCTCAAACAACGCCCAGCTCTAACGACTGCGCTCCTGCTTCATATTTCACTGAACAGGGGGGCTTTTTTCCTCTTGCAGTGACATACATGTGTGTAAAAGAAGATACAATTAGTATTTAACTAAAGCTATTTAATTTAGCAATATTCACCACACAATATGATCCAGCCTTTCACATTGTATTAGATATAACTGTACCACCGAAGCCTCGATCAAGGTCCTGTATGCTGTGTAACAGGCAAATGAATACATTTTGGTCTTTCAGCTATAAAAAGGAAGCTAACACAAAAACAGATTTGTAAAGTATTTTAAATCTGTTAGCAGCAGGGCCAGTAAGTACATAACGTACTATTAAAATCTCAGGTTAAAACCCAAGCGCTGCAGTAGCCAGTATTTAACACTTCTGGAAAAAAGATGAAAATAGTGTCACACTACCACACTGCTGATTAAATGTACATGCAAAATGCCAACGTTCACTCCTGCTGTATGTGTTGCAAGCTTCTCTAGGATTAGTTGTTCATTTCGGTTTCTTTTTTGCTCCAGCACCAGCAGAAAGAGTTGGATCTTTCTTACAAGTAGAACAAAAGGAGGAGTTGATGAATAATCAAAGATATGGAATGGCTTCTACAGAAGAAATCAAATACTTTCAGATTCTTCAGCCTCAAAAAGAGATGGCTGGAGTCCATGTGGTGAAAAACGTGAGAGGCATGGTATGGAGAAGTACAGTAAGTCCAGCTGCTTACCATTTCTCAAAGCATGAAGACTAGAAGACACTCAGCGAAATCATCATCCACAGGTTTAAGACAAACAAAACCACAGATGGATAATTAAGCATGGATCCGAGTGTCAGAATTAGACAAAATCATGAATGGTTGTTAAGCAAAATGGCCTGGCTACAACTTCTACCTCAGAAACTTCCGAAGCTAACGTCAGGAAAAAGGCACCAGGTTAAACCACTTTATCTAACCCAGCACAGCCATTCACATGTTCACCTATCCAAGTCTTAATTTTAAACATTAAAAAAACCCCAACAACCCATAAATTATTAAATTCATAGATTAACAAGATTACCTATACCTGACTGAATTGTTCTTAGAAGCTGAACGTAGAAGCTATTGCTAGGTCCAAGAGAGGCAGAAATAAATTTTGTTGTGGAAAGGACACATGCTTAAACTTCAGTATTTCTGGATCTCAGTCACTCACAAAGTACACCCGGGACACTCCACGGAGAGGAGAGGTAAAACAGAGTCTCTTACCCTGGAGAGGTAAAACAGACTTTTTTCTAAATGAATTCTCACACCAATTCAGAACTGCAGAAGAGAAGCCAGTATTTCATGCACACATTTTAGTAACTTGACCCACATTCCTATAAGTATTAAAAGTAACTTTTATTAAAAATAAGAATAAATTCTCTTTATAAATACAATTGTTACTGTGTACACAATCCTCTTCAACACGCACACCGTGGTATTCAAAATCAGTAGCATTTATATAAAATACAGTATTAGTTTTTTATCACATAATTTTATATGCATATACATTATTTTGCAGATCTAAAAAGGACTGAATGATTTTGGGCTTTTCAAAGGACAGAGCGGTATTTACAAGCAAACATGATCCAAACAGCACATGCAGATTCGGGGTATGCAAACACTCGTACACGAACTGCAAGTCGGACTTGGTCTCCCCTACAACAGATTATGTCTTCACAAAAAGGAGACCTATTTGACAAAAAAGAAAAACAAGAGTAACAGATATTACTAAGCTATTATTAAAATTTTCAATGACATATGTGCAGTTATTTCAAATGTGACTAACACTGAAATAACTATGAGTGTCATGAGTCTGTCATTACAAATAATAATATTGTTCTATAGTGCAGGAGCTGTTGCCTTGGAGAAGAACAAGACCATCACTGATCCTTTTTAACAAGTGCAGATAAATTAAATTAACTCCTCGTTCTTTAATTTAACCCACAAGAAGTCTATCATCACTGAACTCAACAATGTAACATAAAAGCTCTGTAGCCCATGACTCATTACATATACTACACAACTCTTCTTCCAGTTCTAATTTAAGGAAATTAATTTTCTTCAAATGTCATTATCCAAAAAAAACCCAAGTTGCAATTCATAATTAAGTATTACTATTTGGTTTTAACATATATATCTTTACATTTAAACTTACCGAAGACACGTGGCAAATGCTCTCCTGGCATGTCTGTATACAAAATGGATAGGAAACCCTTTAAATGTGTGACCATCAGGTACCGCTCTTCTTACAGCATCTTGAAACTCTTCATTTCCTGCAGAAATGCCTGTTGTACGTTCAAGCTCATAGGCCGCTAATGCTGGTGACAACAGATAGGATAGATGGTCATCCCAAACAGTAGAAAGGCCAAGATCCTGTGAGGCAAGTCACAGAATGATGACAACCGTGCAGAACAAACATTAGGATATTAATAAGCTTGTATACTGTATAGATTCAAATAAATGACAAATCTTTAATTTGTAGTTAATGGAAGTGAATCCACGAAGCAGTATGATTTGTATAGTGATTCATACACCAACCAGAAGAATCAAACACCATCAACAAAATATCAAACATTTACAAAGAAATGAAGTTAGACTACTAGACTGAAACAAGACCAGCAGAGTTGGAACTAGATGTTTTAGCTACAGTATCTCTGCATGAAATGTAAGAAGATAGTGCATAAATGCACAGCAAAAATATGGGAAAGATCAACTAAGATTCACCTCACATTTTTCTAATGTCTCTCATGGAAACCCACTTCCAAAAAAACAATGCACAAGAGCTCCCCAAAACACATACACATGTACATGCACCTTCCTCCTACCATCCCACAAGCACAAAGCAGTAGAAAAATCTACCACATATGTATTCAACATCGCATGAGATTCATACTCTGAGAATTACTTGCCACCCCAAAGGTTGAACATTGTGTGGGAGATAAAAACAACCAAAAAAACCATTAAAACCAGACATAAGCTAACAGGGATTTAAAATATCATCTCCTTCATATCCAGCACAGGAAGAATCAATTTCTGGCACATTATGCCTTGTAAAAATCCTGATAAAGGACAAAATTAACTTCTAGAAAAACCTTCTGATTTTGTAAAGCACTCAGAGTAAGATCATGAAAGCTGAAAGCCTGCTTTTATCTAGTTGTGATGGACAGGCAAAGCCCACCGACAACCAGATTTGATCTTCCTAGCTCCTCCAGACCACTCGCAGGCAGTCTGCAGGTGCCAGTAAGCTGGAGATCACAGACCTAGAGGCAAAGGTAGGGTGGGGGGAAGAGCCCACACATGAGGCTACAGAATCACCACTGCAAATAGTAAGTATAACGTGTAAACTAGCTCAGTACAGTCTTTCCAAACAATATTTCAGTTATTTCACTTTTCACATACCGCATTTCTGCAAAAGCTGATGGAAAACACATTGCAAAGATATGTGAACTAACAAATGGCTATCCAAAACAAGTATACAGTAAAAACATGCACCTTTATTACCGCAACAGATCAGTGATAATCTTTATACAGTATTACCTTTCTGTGTTCAGAGACCAGTATTCTCAGCTGCAATTCTATCTCGTTGCTTGTTACCACAGCATCTATTGTGGAAGCACACAGAGGAGGAAAAGGGGGAACTGAAGATGTTGTTCCAGGGGAACATACAGATTTTATTGCTTCTCCACTCATGGATTTCCATTTAGATTCATCATGCAGGTCAAACACACAGACCTCCACAGCGTCAGAGGGCTGACAATTTCCAAAGAACTTCTGATGGTTGAAGATACAACCTATCGTGCGATAAGGATACAGTGGCTTGGGTTGTTCAACTAGTGGAGGGTCATCAGGGTTGATCGGTCTGTGGATGTACCTAATCAAAAACATTCAATTTCTTTATTAATATACCTTATTTCAAGGCAAGGTAAAAATATTTAGATGGGACAGATATAAGCCATTTCTTCTTTTAAAAATATGCCAAGTTTGTTAACCTATTTTTTTTCCCCAAAAATGGCATTAATTTATCTACAGAAAAGTAATTATACACATTTTGGAGGCATAACATACAATGAAATAATACACCACTTTTTTTCTTTAAATCTAGAAAAATAAGCTGATTAATCAAGCAGATATTCAACAGCAATTAAATTCTGCAATTATAACAACATACCCATAGAGTTTCCCCACTACTCATCACATTTGGAGAAATACATCTTCAAGTGCTAATCACAGGATACACAGTGGCAAAAGAGATTTGCTTCTTTTCAACACTGGCTATTAATCAGCACTTTTCACAAAGCCAGAAGTCTTATATTCAAATATATAGTCCCACTGTGCTTCCACCAATGCAACCTGAAGTTACATATTACAAAAATTATGTTTCCAAAAGTAATGCTTCAAATAGCACTAGGAAGTACAACAGGATGGATCACAGTGCTGAATATCATCACTAAAGTAAATCTTTTCATTGAAGTTTGGAGCATTCTTTTTATTATTATATAAAAATTGGGACTGAGTACCATTCTACACACTTGAGCAATAGGACACGCAGAATAAGAAGGGGGGAGAGAATTTTTAACAAACAGGTTCCAGAAGCTTTGGAATACAGAACAGCTACACATGCCCTTCTAAAATGGTTCAAGTGAGAGAGAATCTCAGAGAACTTGCAGAGTTTTCTACAGAGGGGAAAAAAGTAATGTAACACTTGATTTCACAGATGAAATAAGGAAAAAAATATGGGTTCCTGTGCTGGTTTTGGCTGGGATAGAGTTAATTTTCTTCCTAGTAGCTAGTATGGGGCTATGGTTTGGATTTGTGCTGGAAACAGTGTTGTTAATACAGGGATGTTTTCGTTACTGCTGGGCAGTGCTTACACAGAGTCAAGGCCTCCTCTGCTTCTCACCCCACCCCACCAGCGAGCGGGCTGGGGGTGCACAAGAAGCTGGGAGGGGACACATCTGGGACAGCTGACCCCAACCGACCAAAGAGATATTCCACACCATATGATGTCATGCCCAGCATATAAAGTTGGGGGAAGAAGGAGGAAGGGGGGAATGTTTGGAGTGATGACGTTTGTCTTCCCAAGTAACCGTTACCCGTGATGGAGCCCTGCTTTCCTGGAGATGGCTGAACGCCTGCCTGCCGATGGGAAGTAGTGAATGAATTCCTTGTTTTGCTTTGCTTGTGTGCATGACTTTTACTTTCCCTATTAAACTGTCTTTATCTCAACCCATGAGTTTTCCCACTTTTACCCTTCCAATTCTCTCCCCCATCCCACTGGGGACAGAGTGAACGCACGGCTGTGTGGGGCTTAGTTGCTGGCTGGGGTTAAACCACAACAGTTCCTAAACAATCATGTCAGATTTCATCTCCTTTTTCATAAATGATGGCAGCAATAGCATCAATGGCAATCAGCTGCTATAAGACATGGAACAGTTGCTATACTGTATTAAAGCCACTGAAAACTATATTACAAACTGTTGAAATATTTCACCTTACACTAAACCAGTTATTTTCCAAACAACAGCAGTACATAGAAAAAAAGATTCAAAGGCTTTTGTCTTTGATTACTTGAGTTACATGACAGGGTGTAGAGATAAAAAACAAAAAAGCAACAACAAAAATAGCCCACCCAAACCTCAATATACATTGCTCAGTTTTCTTATATTCCTTTTACTCACCTATGTCCTGTTAAGCTCTCCCAAAAAGTAATTGTTCCATCAGTTCCATAAGTCATTACCCAAGTGTGGGGGACTCCTTTTGCTTTTGTTCCAACACACACAAAGGCTTCCAATCCAAACCCAAGAAGAAGACTGCACAGAAGGTTAGCATGGTCTTCACAGTCACCCTAGGCAGTAAAGATTAGTAAGCTGGTTTGACTATCTGGCATGGATAAAATCTTAAAGAAAGGAGTGGTATGTCTCTAATCATGACTTAACAAGTTATGTTTCCCTCCTATTTACCTAAAGCACATATCGGAAGTCAGGATTTTAAGGTTTAAACTTAACAAGTTTTAGTTTTCTGTAATAGAAAAAAAATAATTTTAAAGTAGTAGTATCTTCTAATGATAGACTATTTATATTTTTTATTCAAATATGCTGTATGATTAACACTGGAAAACGTTTCTTATGATCATAAAGATATCTTCAAGTAAACCAAAACCAGAATCTATTGACCCAAAAAGACAAAACTAACATTTCTAATTAAAAGCCAAAATCTACATAAGGCAAATACCTGAGGTAATATTAGAAATGACACAGTATTTTCACAGAGTTAGGAGATTTAATCAGTTAATAAAATGTAATTCTACTGTAATTTTATTGTCTTGAATGTGTTGTCAAAGTTCAGAAATCAAAAAAGGTAAAACAAACGCCCCCACAGATCTAACTGTGCAACAACTGAAAGTCATGTGTAGCTGCATTTCCCTTCAACCAGGAAAAAAAAAAGTTTCCTTCATAAATTTATTGCTACCGTTGGTAATTCGCAGAAATCAATTTCTGAATGTGATGTGCAATAATCTTTTTATGTTAAGTTCTTTACAAATGTTAGCTGTAAAGTAAGAAAAAAAATTCCTCATGCAATGAAGCCTTCATAATACAAAGCACAGCACTCAGAAGTAAAACAGTATGGCTCTTAAGTCAAATACTATTCAGAATGTTGAAAATGTAAAATTCAGTGTTCTTGGATGTATCTGTTCATTACACAGATAACACAATCATCCCCTACCATAACATACACGGGAAATATCCAGAAAAGTAGGTTTAAACAAGTTTCTGGTGAACCTGTGTTCATTTAATAATGCCACACCACTTTCCACAAAAAAATTAACAATGGTCCAGCTGGTGTCTCAGGGGCTAAATTCAGCTATTTTCTATACAGTTTTGCATTTCTGCCTTGGAGGAAACCCTTTCTCTGTGCCTCCAAACACAACGGTCCTCAAACTCAAAGTCGCGATCACCATCTCTGTCTGAAAGCCAGTGGTGCCTTTATATGGTACCTATTCATGATGTGATATTCAGAGACAACAGCTAATGTCTGTTCTGTGGGGTCTTTGAGACAGGTCTAAAAATTGGGATATAGCTCCTGCTGCCAAGAACAGATCTCTTTAACATAAACACATCAGTGAGATTGCTTTTGAAAGCAGAAATATCTCAGTGGCAATGAAAAGCATCGACCACCGCAAAGAGGTATTAAAAGTGATCACTATTACTTTTATTCATACAACAGAAGAGCTACAATCCAGAATGAGTTACAATTTGTTTCCTTTGTTATAGTCCTACGATACAAGTGTCAGATCACTAAGAAATAGGCTGAAACTTTTAGTGAAAATGCCTATCTTGCAAAAAAATGAATGCAAAGACTGACAGTATATTTTAGCCCATCTAAAAAAAAAAAGTTTTTCAAAAGAGACTTTTCCAGCTCTTTCTGGATTAGTCCAGAATTTAAATTAGTGGCCTGCACACTAGTAGGGATTCATTGAATAATTATATGGGATCTTAGAAAAGCAAATGAAGAAAAACAAGCCCATTGTCAAACAAATGTATTGACAAATGGATCCCAACGATAGCAGTAAAGAAAGTCTGCTCCAAAGCCTTCTTGTCTACCATTTAATACCTATTTCTCTTTAAAAAGGTCTTAAACAAGTTATTGTAACAGAACTCTCCAAATTTTATTTAATCCATGTATTTGCAGCCTGTTTTAAATTACTGACTTCAGTTAGAATACGATACCAACTCTATTGTGTCACATGAAGACCATTTTCACGTACCTTGTTTCTACATAAAAAAGCAAGAAGGGTGCACCACTGTTCTTGTTTGCCACCACCTCCTCCGATGACAGGAGCTCGTTCATAACCCAGGACACTGACAAATCGTGCTGCTTGTCTAGGAGTGTCTAGTAACCGGCCTGCTCGAAGTGGTCTAATATATGAACATACTGGACGGTTTACTCCATTTTCATCCTGAACATATAAAGCGTTTATTTGCCAGTCATGCAAACGTTATGAAAGATTCATCTTAGTTTAAACTGTCTTTTTTTACTATGGGATTTATTCTCCCTGAAATAAATACCACCGAAAAAATATTAAGACACAAAAATCCTTCTAGAATTAAGACATAAGACCACTAAGGCAATTTGTTTAGAGGGACTTTACAGATTTTTCCACTAGCTCTGTCAAAGGCAGGACATTCTAGACTAAAAGTTCAAATACCTGGAGCAGTACAGGTTGAACTTAATTTCCTTAAATGGGTGAGGAACTGTTCATGCTCCATCCACTGTCAATTTCCGTATTATCATCAAACAAAAAACCCCAAACAAAAAAAAAAACCACCAGCCACCAAACACCCCACATCCAACCAAAAAAAATCCCAAATCAAACAAACAAAAAACCCCCAAAAACCACACACACACCAAAACTCACAACAAAGCCCCAAAACATCCCCCCCAAAGCATCAAGCACTCAGCAGCTGACTTTAAAGTTTAAAAGGTGTCTATTTGCTTCTGAATTTGAATACTCTTTACCTCTTGTCATAACACCAAAAACCAATAAAAAATTTACTCACAATGGTGTCCCTAGGTATATAAAACTTATGAGAGTAGTAATACTAAGAATTTCTAGTTTCTTGGAAAAATGAAAAAATAAGATGACTGGAAAAAGGTCTATTTTATTATGTGCTGCAGGGAAATATGATTATCAACTATTAAAACTATTTCAAGCAGTATAAAACTCTTCTTTTCCTCACTGCGCTAAACTGGTAGTTTTATGTTTGTATATTTAAAAAGGGATCAAAGCCTTTTAAACATCTGCAGCTTCAGGAAACCATGGGCTCATATTTTTTACTGTAGTCACATATTGCCCCCATTAATGTTTTCTCATGCTTTTCCAGCAAGTTGGTGTAAGAAAAGCACCATTTATTTGAAGCTGACTGGAATCCCGTTGGAAATTATTTCACAGCTAGAAAGCAAGCAAAAAAAAAAAAAAAACCCCAAAAAACCAACCAAGAAGGATTCATTATTTATTTAATACAGTGTTTTATATGTAATGCATACTTCTGCATTATGCCTACGAAACTGGCTGATAATTAAATTATCAAACAATTCTGACAATCTCGCTTCTGTTCCCAGAAATGAGAAATGCCATTAAGGGCAGTTTTACTAGCATTTGCTATGGCCAGCAGCAGAATCAAGATAAGCTCTCTGTAGGTACTAAACTAGCAGGGTGCCTAGTTCCTATAGTGTTCTGAGGACTGCCAGTTTCTATACTGTTCTGTAACAAAGAACTTAGTCCTCTAATCCTATCCACAAACCCTTCCCTCCAACCTTCTTCCCAACCCTACTGTAACTTTGTGGGTGCAGAAAGTGGAATAGCATTAATTCACACATTGCTTTATTCTCAAAATAGTACAAGTCACATTTTTACCTCATGTCCCCAGTCAAACTCCCAGTTCTAGAATTCCCTATTTAATTATGTATTTTGCTTCCGTATAAACCCTGCCCTGAAAACCTTAAGCCTTTGTATTGGGTCTGGCTGGGATGGAGATAATTTTCTTCATAGCAGGCCATATAGTGCTTTGTTTTAGATCTGTGACCAAAACAGTGTTGATAACACACCAGTGCTTTAGCTATTGCTGAGCAGTGCCTGCACAGCATCAAGGCCTTCTCTGTTTCTCATTCTGCCCTGACACAGAGTAAGTTCGGGGTGGACAGGAGGCTGGGAGGGGACACAGCCAGGACAGCTGACCTGAACTGACCAAAGGGATATTCCATGCCATATAGCATCATGTTCAGCAATAAAACTGGTGGGCATAGACTTTTTCTAAACTAGCCCCTGCTTGGAGACTCACTGGGCATCAGCCTGCTGGTGGGAGGTGGCAAGTGATTGTCTTTGCATCACTTTTTTCCCTCCCTCTTCCTTTCTTTCCTTCACGTATCAAACTGTCTTCATCTCGACCCATGAGTTTTTCCTTACTTTTGCCCTTCCCATTCTCTCCTCCATTCTGCTGGAGTGGAGCGAGAAAGTGACTGGGAGAGGGCTCAGCTGCTGGCTGGGATCAACCCACCACACCCTTATGTGGAAGTTCACATCACTACTGAATACTCATGCTACAGCCAGAATGGAAGTTGTCACTTTACTGAAAAGAAAGAGTAGGCAGGGATCACTTCAGGAGGTTACTTTGAGATAATAAGCTACTGCTTGTTATCTGTGCTAGGAAAATTGCTACCATGCAAGATATATTCAAGGCACTAAAAATGCAAAGAATCATACCATTCCTTTTACTGAGGGACAGTTACCAAGGAGCAACTGATGCACAGTAATTTATTAGCCTACAATAATTATGTCTGTAGTTGGTGTGTGACATTAACCAGACAGATTGCTTTACAGACAACACAGAGCTCAAATATTGTGTGGATCTGTTCTAATAGATCTAAGTAAGTCCATTTTTTATAACTGTTTTATCTGGTATAAAACTTGTTTGAAATAGTTTGCACGGATCACTTAAGTCTTTGCCATTTGTGAATATTCAAGGAAAAGGCTAAACAGGCTTTTTTATCACCTCATGCATCAGAACTGGTTGGAGCAACCCTTCTTTCTGCATCATGCTACTGAGCTTCAATACACATATAGAAGTTCAATCCTTACAAATTCCATTTTTTGCATGATACACTGCATGTAGCCCTGACCTGAATGTAACCACCTCATAAATCTATACAGATTCTATATACACATAAACTTCAAAATACACCTAAAAATAAAAAGATAACTTAAAGAAAGGATTGGTCTATTTGTAAAATTTACAAACCTGTGCAAAAATCTTTACTAGCCTTACGTTGTGTGTAGGCCTTATCTGCAGGTACTCTCTCCACCACTGTTTAGCATATACAAGAAATAATCGTTCTTTTTCTGCTGTTTTCTGACGTTCCAAGGCAAACTGCAGGTGAGAAAAACATAACCAATCACGCACATATTAATTCCAAACAGGGAAAAAAAGACCCATAATCAATAAGTACATTAACACCAAATCGGGCCTATGTAAAATAAAGCTTAAAGTGTGCCACGCAAATGCTGAAGAATAGTATTTTTAAATGAAAAGCCAAGGAATAAAAACCTCAAGTTACATTTCTTGTTCGTAGGCTCATATATCAAGCTTGACTGAAGTAGCGTTCATCTTAAGTGATGCACTTTTGTACAGAAGGATTGCTCGGCTACTGATGTGCAGAAGAGTATCTGCATGCACCTTCAGGCCAACATTTACTGGCATTCCAGGTAGAATAGCTGACTTAAAATTATTATTTCAAACAGAAGAGAGAGCAAGAAAACATATACTACCTGAAGAAAATTAGGTATATTGCATCTTTCTTTTTTTTCTTCTTAAAGTTTTGATACAAGTAAGTAGAAAAACTACTTTAGTAGTTTTTAGTAGTCAGATAATGTTCAGTATAAACAAAGTAGTTTAAAAAAGGTAATGATATTCAAATTTAATGGAGAAAAAAGAAGTATCAAACATTCAGAAAGCCACAGCCCTCAACATCTACATAAGTAATTCTATACTGAGCTTCCCCCCCCAATAAAAGAATAAGTCAGCCCTCCCCGAAATTACTTACTTGAGTATTAGTTATTTCTGGAGACAGCGTCTTATTAAGCTGTGGATACATTTCCAGTCTGATGTTTAAAACGCCAACAGAAACCTTTGATTCCGTGCCTTTGAATCAAAATAAATTTTGATCAGTTCTCTCAAATTTATTTTACTTAGGACATTTCAGCCAGGCAGGAGCAAATAATTAAAATAAATATTTTAGCTATATAATCACAAAAAAACCCCTAAACTTCTTTAAATACATGCAAAATGAGCATCTTTATTTAAATTTCAAACTCAAATGAGGCTGTAAGAAAGCATCATCTGGCCAAAAAAGCAGACATCTAGATCTGAGATAATTATCCAAGGCCCTCTTTGCAGCCAGTACTGGGACGTATCAGATGATGGCATTCTAGAAATGTCTAGAATAGGCATCTAAAACAGAGTAGGAGAGTCACACACTGTAAAAGTGCCTATTCCTACTGACTACACAGGCAGCTCAAACATAAGTAACTGGAAATAAGTGAAGTTATCTTCCCCGAGATACAGTTTATTATGACAGACCCAGAGTCCCATACAAATAGAGTAACCAGCTTTTAAAAAAAAAAAAAAAAAACAAAAAAAAAACCCAACAACCAAACAAATCACAAAACCCCACAAACCTAACGTCGTTGCATAATGCTGAAAATTTAGAATTACATGAAGAACAAGAAGCACTACAAAACAATGGAGAGATAGGACTATAGGCCATACAACCAACAGAAGCCTCACATAGTAGTTTATCTGAGATGGCAGCACGTTTGATGTTCTTGATGCATTTTGTACAATGACAAGACTTCAGAAGGGGAGAAAAAGCACTGGATTTACTGGACTGATACTTCATTACTTGGAAAAAAGCTAATGATAATTAGATTTAACTTCTCCTATCACCCATTTGAGTATTAGACTCAACTTATTTGTTATGCATTTCCAAGTCATTATAAATAAAAAGCTCTCCATTTGAGAGACTATCCAAACCCATATTGCTTACTAAAGCTTTGGCAACGGTCAGCATTTTCAGAAGCAAATGAAGCTAATACACATATTAACAAATAAGCTTCCGAGATTTGTGTTCACTGGATAAAACACTGCACCAAATCAACCAAAAAAAAAAAAAAAAAAGCTGGCAATAGCGATAACAATCAGGAGTAACTTATGTAGTATATGCAATCTTTAAAGTATACCTTCAGAATATTTTGATCTCTTTTGAAACTATGAGGAACTGCTCACCTACCTAACAGGTAGAAAAGCTTTGATAAAGAATACTCAAACAACTCATCAGCTACTACTTGACCAAACTCTGGGATAGCTAGTGTAGGAAGTCCCGACAGACGGAGTCCTAGATCTAATCTTTATCCACTAAATTGGAATATCCTAAAAACTTAGGCTGGAACTCCTACAAAGGGGAGTGGGGATAAGTGATACACAAAAATACACACGTATACTAACTGCTAAGCACCTAAACAAAGCTGTTCAGCCCTTCTGTCAGAAAACACGCTTCCAGCTACCGGAATAAATGGCAGCACAGCAGAGATCACTTTCTCTAGCAGTTGCTAGTTTGCTATGAAAGGGACACAAGCTAGATTTTACTCTTCAGTGCACTGGTCTGATGTATTCCTGGAGATTAATTGGTTGATTTTTGTTTGGTTTGTTTTTGATAACTTATCCAGATTTTGCAGAAAATCAGTAGTGAGAGTTCCCAGAAATGGGGACTATTATTACACAGGATCTGTAATACACGTTTTCACTATGGGTAACAGAAAAATCTGACCATTAGTCTCCTACACATTTTCTAAGGATACCTTATAGTAATTTATGAGTTAAACTAAAATTAAACTACATCATAAATACTGCTTTAAGCTTATAAGCAAGCTCAGTACCCCATATTTTAAGTCATCATTAGAGCCTTATTATTTATCCTTACCTACACCCAGGAGTTCAACAGCAACATTTGTTATGCCATTCTCTGCAGCCAAGACAGATCGCCACTCCAAGAAATAGGATGCTACTAGTGTTGTCTCACCAAATGTGTCTGTTTTGATCAGAACCATGTGCACTGGATCACATATAGATAACATAGTGGTTGCATCCACCATTTTACTTCCATCACCTGCCATTATTAAAACAAGATATAGCAAGAACATTATCATCACAAGTCCTCCTCAAAATCAAAAAAAGTATGCATTTACATTCATTGCATACGTTGCATTTTAAGAAAAATCTCGCATCCAGAAGAGTACGCAATGATCCCATCTTAAAATCAAACTCAGTTCAGGACAGAGCTACAGAAAGAAATCTGTTAATTTACGGAGGAAATAAAAAGATTTCTATAGTTGAGTACTCTAATGTAACTGGTTCGACTGCATAAAAATTAAGATGGAATTAGCATTTAAGAAAATAAAGAATATTAAAGAACCATTAAGTAAAAGCAATTGGAAAATATTCTTTTAATAAGTTGGAATGTATCGGGTCAACTTACTATGCACCAATATTTAGGAAACAACTGTCTCTGTAGTTAAGCTTGACCCTATGATATAAACTGCTCCATGAGCAGCAGAATTAACGAAGTCTGGTCGTCTTTGAATTTGTGGTATATTCACTCCCTTCCCCGAGTCCAACTGCAATAACTCTGGCTTTCTCTCTGCTCCCTGATACTCCATAAGCTACCCTGGATTTCTACAGGATTCAGCCAATATCCAGAAGTCTTTTCATAACATATTCAGCTCCTACCATGTTCCCTAGCTACCAACAGAAGAACAGGCTGTGGATGACTGACTCTTCTGCAGGTGTTTGCCAACTGGTAGGCAAACTGAAGTCACGCTGAAGTTTTTCCTTCCATATGACAGCAAATTTCTGTTTCCCTTCTTGTCAGCACAGAGTTCATGAAAATCACAGCCAGCTTATTATCTCTTACCATCTCTGAGACTATCATCTCACTGTCAGTTATGGATAAAGCTGGTCAAATTCAAAAGTTATTTTAGAGCAGAAAAGAAGAGGCAAGACTAGAGAAAGATCTACAAGTGGCATAACCTAACACAGTCATCCATTTCCTTAGGAAAACATGATAAAAAATAGGGAAGAAAGCCACTGAATAATATCAAACACATTTCACAATAACTCTGAAGTCAGAAAAAACCCCAACAGCATCAGCTTTAAACCCACAATATTCCTTACCTAGGCTATCCTTGTGTACTTCAAGTAAAAAACCATCATGAAAATCTGGCTCACAGGCACAGGGGACAGGTTTAGAACGGAAGCGCTGATTTCGAAAATGTAAACACAGAGTGAAGGTAGAACAGGTTTGGCCAGGCAGAGGCTCCGGTTCCTGAAGATGTTCCAGAAAAGCTTTTCCACCCAAAACCTGAAGGTAAAGATACCTCCGTGTTGGGTCAATGTTAGCTGTAAAGTGTAGCAATAAAAATGAAGAGACTACAAACAGACCTCGGGAAGCACATTAAATATCAGTTAACTAACAGGAGACTAGAAAAAAAGAAACTTTTCTGAAACAAGTGATTTTAAAATGTACGGAAGTTATCTTAATGTAAAATAAATGAAATTTTTAAAAGTCACATTTTATGCAACACTAGTTTCTGCTGCTTACATGAATTTACTTCCTGTAGACAAGCAGGAAGAACATCCACCTTTATGCCAGTTCACATTGGATTACTAATTCAAAAATCATAGACTTCAAATTTCTCTCAAAACTATGATCCAAATATTAAAATAAACAAGCAACATACTTTTTTTCAAAACTGGTGGTTCTCTGTCAACAAAATGTGTTGACGGTTTTGGAGCTGAAGTCCTCTCCTTTTCATTCACATCCTGGAATTACAATTAAGACATTTTAAGGCATCAAGGGATGCAACAGTGCTCCTACTGCCGTCTTCTAAAAATTAAAGAATCCTCCATTTCAGCTGAATGCCATTCCTCAGGTATCCTCCCTTCTAGTACTTGAGATGTAACAAAACTGAAGAAATGACTTGGCAGTGGTAGGTTAATGGTTGGACCTGATGATCTTAAGGGTCTTTTCCAACCTTAACAATTCTATGATTCTATGATTCTATGAAATACTTTCAATATAGAGTTATCATTAAACCAGTTTTAGCATATGCATTAAGTTGTTCTGCTCCTAAGATGTCACAAATCAGTAAAGCCATTACAAACCTTTAGAAGTAGCGAGTTTTCACTCTGTCAAAACACCAAGTCAGTAAGAGGAATAAGCAAAAATATTTTCACTCTTCAAAAGCTACTTACAGTTACAAATTTAAGTTCCTTCATAACATCATCAATGATTCCTCGTTGTCTTAAGGCTTTTATCAGATCTTCTGTGGATAACTGCTGATGCTCAGGTGCTAACTCTTCACGTATAGTCTCAGCAAGAACTTCTCTTATCCTGCCATGGACATCCATCTGAAAGAAAATTCACTATATGCTACAAATACAAGCTCTTTAAATGGTAGCAGCTATGACTAAACAGCCACTCTATAAGACTAAAGGTATTCTCCTAGGAACACAGAAGTAACCACACCGAAATAGTAATCCTTTCAGAACTAATCAAACGAGTCACTATCTTATCAAAGCAGCTCTACCAGTTAAAAAAATCACGAGCATACCAAACCTGAGCATTTTCACTGCTCTTGACAGCATCCCCTGCCTTGAACTTCCCTCCTTACAAAAAGGTCTGCAAATCCATCAATTATAAAATGGTCACTGTTTTAATTTCTTGTCTCTCTCAAAATTCATTTAGGATAAGAGTTTCTCATTTTTAAGGGAAAAAGTACACCTTTATACACCTGTAGGTAAGGCGCAAAAGTAGGGAATCTCCATTGCAAGCTTCCCCTATGCTCAAAGGGAAGTCAGAGAATTTGTGTTCTTCATCTCAGCTGCGAAACTGCATGGATTTTGTAAAGCTGTTTCTCACACAGGAAAGATGTTAAGGCCACAGCCACTGGGACGTGAAATACTTTGCGATACATGAGTTAAAGCATTCGTATTTATTTCCCCATCGGTCCAAGACCCAGCCCGAGAACCTCGCTCAAAAAAGCAGCAAACAAAAAAAAAAAAGAAAAAAACCCCCTCAGTCTCAGGGTGCCGACTCCCTGCCCTGAACGGGGCAGCGACACAGAGCTGGACAGCAGCAACGGGGGGAGCCTCAGCTCCATCCCTCCCTAGCCCAGGAAAGAGGAGATGAGGGCGAGGAGCGGAGGCGGCAGCAGACGGCGAGGAAAAGGCCGCAAGCCGAGGCAGTGATGAGCCCAGAGGGCGAACCGTCGCTGGCCCTCCCGGACGGGGGCGCAAAGGCCAGTAAGGGAAAACGGCGACTGGAAACCGTCCGGCTGAAGTAGGAAAAACAAAGCAGGGCGAGGGAGCGGTGCCCTGCCACCCCCTCAGCGGGCGCCGCTGTCACCAAGGGCCGGGGGTCCGTACCGCCGACGCGGGAAGCAGCAAAGCCCGGCCAGCCCCCCCGCCCCCCGGGGCTCCCCCTGGCAGGAGAAGTCGCTCCGCCGCTCCACCACGGAGACGCCCCTACCTTGACCAGCTGCTGGTGGATGATCTGCTTCAGCTCGGAGGCCTTCTCCGGCGGCAGCGACATGGCGGCAGCGCCGGAGAGGAGCCGCCGCGCTTCCCGCCCGCGGGCGAGGCCCCGCCCCCAACCGCCTTCCCCAGCGGGCGCGCGGCCGCTGCCCCGCCTCCTGGCGGGCGCCGGGCGGGGCGGGCCGTTACCGCCGTTAGGCCCCGTCCCGCTGAGGAGGGAGGCGCGGTATTCGTGGCTGCTTTCGTCCCCGGCCGGCATGTTTGTTCCTTGCGACCGTGGCGGCGGCTCCGCCAGCTCCGACTTTAAAGACTTCACTCTGCTGATGGTAAGTCGTGCTTCTGCTTCCACCCCGCCCTCGGTGGGCTTGAGGGGGCGCTGCCCCAACGGGGCACCCCGGGCCGGGCCGCCTCTCGGGGCCTGGGCGCTGAGGGCTTCTCTCCTTTCTGGGGGGTGAGGGCAGGGGCTTGTCTCCCTGGCTCGCCCGCGGGGCAGGAGGGCCGGGGTGCTTTGGTTTCTCTCTCCCCTGCCCGGGGGTCGTCCCTGGGTACTTGACGGCGGGAAAACGGAGAGGCGCTGGGCAGACGGTTGCTGTGCCCGGGTGTGTATCGGGTGTTTTGCCGAGTAAAAGAGGGAGACTTACAGGGGTCCTTCCCAGAGCTGTTTCCAGCAGAGCTTAAGGCGGTCTCTTCCGTTTCCGTCAATTTCTCCCTCCTCAGCCCCCCCTTTTCTGTTCTTGTCAAGCTAAGCGTTGTGTGCTGAGCTATAACTATATGCTTTCACCCTAAGATTACAATGCTGTATGTCGTCTTACAAAATTTGCTGTATCTGTGGCTTGGCACTGGGATAAAAGGTTATTTTTTTCATTTCGATGCGATATATACATGTTTTTAATGAAAAATTTTTCATTTGTGCTATATTTAAACTCTGATTAGGATTGTTTTAGGAAGTGTTTTAATCATCCTCATACATGGTGTGTAATCAATTTCAGATAACCTACCTGAGGTTATGTTGGTTATTGTGGGGTAAGAGTTCCAGTGCAGGCTGCGAAGTAGCAAACCATTATTTTTCCTACTAGTGAGTCCCTTTACTGTATTACTTAGAGGTAACCTTATCACCTTTCATCGAGGGCTGCACAGCCTGGGATGACTCTGCAGGCTGCACGGGAAGCCATTGTGGATCAGCTGACTAGCCACAGGAAACAGATCACTGCTGTTTTCTTTCTCTGGCAGTAACAGGCTATTGAATACCAGCCGGTTTGTAATGACAGTCTGTAAATGCCCTTACGTCCTCTTTCACCGTGGGCTTATCAGCATCAAATTCCGTGTTTCCACAATTGGTGGCAGCAGCAATTCGTAGATACAGACTTGCTTATAAATTAAAGGGAAGCAACCGAAAATTTTACTGTTGTGTCCTTCTACAGGAACTGATACTGGAAGACAAACTCTTGAATTTCTCTTTCTGTGCCATCAGATTAGGTCAGTGTCTGCCCCGATTGGTGATAACCCATGGCAATTCCTATGAAATGAATCCAAGATGACCCTTAGCATTTTCACCCTTAAAAGATGAAAAACAATCCACTCTTGTCTACGAGCCAAGCTGAGATTTATAGGTTTAATATGTAATATCAACATTACCATTAGGTGTCACTTGAGGCCTGCCAATCTCAGCATTAGTCGTTTGAGTGCCTTTTATCTACTCTGTATGCAAAAAAAGAGAGGGAGGAGACGTTTCCAAGCCTTTGTTTCCCTTTACAATGAGACAGGTTTATTCACAAAAGTGTCCAGGATTTTTCCATGGGACAGGGACCAATGTCTGCCTTAGTAGTCTATTAAGAAATAGTCACCTTTGTGAGAGAACGAGCAGCCACTTTTAGAAATGATGTTTGACCAGAATTGAAGTAATTTAAACTTTCACTATTTGAAGAGCATATTGTGTTGTCCATAAAACACACTGTAAATCAGTTACTTCTGTTACTTCAGCCAGCAGTGTCTGTGGGAAATGTTGGTCAACTGGCAACAGATCTAGTGATTTCCACGCTTGACATGACTAAAGTTGGTTACTTCTACACTGATTGCCTGGTGCCAATGGTTGGAAATAATCCATATGCAACAGCAGAAGAAAACTCAGTGGAGCTGAGTATAAATGCTGAAGGTGGGTATTGAATGCTGAAGATATTTGCAAGCTGCATAAGGTGCAAGGATGTTACATTAACTTTTTTTGTTACATTTTGCTTATGTGAACAATGTTTAAACTAAGGTCAGTAATGACAACTTCAGTAACTTACAGATAAGACTGTATTTACACTTCAGAGAGGAAACTGTTACTGTTTTTATTTTGGAAAACCAATTTGACATATGGAACAAATAAGAAATGTTGAATTTCAACTATATTACAGTACAGCCGAAACTCTTCCGTTTTAATCCAAAGCAACATGAAGTGTGCACATACTTACAGTAAACTGCTGGAATGCAAGTTGAATTTATGGTATAGAAGGGTATTTATCTTCTCTTCTTCCTTCTCACCTATGTTTGCCTTTTTTCCTTATGTATTGTTTCTCCCTCTCCCTCTTCCTCCTTCAGATTCTTAGTTTCTTTCCCTATATTGATCATTGCATTTCATCTTTTTTTTCCCCTCTTAAATCATGGAAATCTCAGAATAATCTGTCAATCTTTGCAAAGCTTCATAAAGAGATTATCTGAATCATTACAGGAGGCAGATCTTCATATATTTTTCTTCATTCAATCCTTTGAATTTATGACAGGTGAAATTAGGTCCATTGAAGACAATGCACAAAAATACGTATTTTTAACACTCTGGATATTGTCAGGCTTTCCCGTGTGAACTGATAGCTGAAACATTTACTATCCTGAGGTTTGTAAATCTGGATACTTCTAAACCCAGCTCTCTTTCTTGCTTTCTTCTCACAAAACTTAATTATTTCTTCTTGTAGTGTATTCATTGCCTTCAAAGAAACTTGTAGTTCTGCAGATCAGATCACCTTTTATAAAGGTATGTACGTTCATTGATTGTTTTTACTTCACTATTCAGTTTGAATAGTTCTGCTGGCAAATAGTTTAGGTGACCTGGGTAAATTTTAAAACTAAATAAGCAAAACTAGAAGAACTATGCCACATTATAAAACATTGTTTAAAAAAAAAAATTTTAAAAAACCCAAAAAACAGACTGCAAAAGAGCAAAATATTTTTCTACCTTGTGCTATAACATGTTCTGCAGTTGATACAATTTTAGCTAACAAAAACTGACTTCTGCATTCATTGAGGGTTGAGGTTTTGTTTTGATTTTCAAAGTGTCAGAACAACCCACCTATGTTGGTAGATTTTAGTGCAAATACATCCTTAGTTATTAATGGCCTTGAAAATACAAAATGTTTTGTCCATTTCTTTTTTTTTCTTTACACTTACTGTCTTTGTGTGTTTGTCTTTTATGGTAATAGCTTAATTTTTGATGTCAATCCAATTTAATTATTTCATAGTGTTCTATATTCATTTAAACTGCATTCATTATGTAAAAAAATGAAGACTTTAGAATTATTCATTAACTGGACAGTGGCTGTAATTTAAAATAAGCAGAATACCACACCAGAAAAAATTTTGTGCTGCAGTTTTTAGCAGTTCAAAGTGTGGAAAAATACTGTGTGATCCTACCATCCCATCTTACTCTAAAGCTTTTTCCATTGGTATTAATGGCACACAAAGCAGGTGGTACTACTGTTGTTAACATGGTCTTAATGATAATTTTTATCATTATACATGTAGTTTTGATTAAGTAAACAACCAGAGCAGTCCTCTGTTTTTTAAAAATATATCTGAAGCTGAAGACTAAATGGGTATGAAGAAAAATGTACATCACTGGTAAACATTCTATATAACACCTAGTATTGCTGGCTTTTGGCTTTTTTTTTTTTTTAAGGACACAATATATTTTTCACTTTTTTTCTCTCTCTTTGCATAAAGCATAAGTACAGGCCATTCTGTCAAACACTGCTTTCTTGGGTGAAAAGCAGCAAGTGTGCCAGAGTCATTCTTCTGTCTAGCAGCCATGCATACCAGCGTGATGATGAGCAACTTCTTGGGTATGTTTGCATCCTTAAAGGACCTAATTAATGGTTCTGTTCTTTTTGACAAACTGACATATTTCCCTCTGCTGAGTACTTTTTGTAGGGTTCTTTTGCTTTGCTGTGTACATAGGTCATAAAATGTTTTAATAGTATAGTAAGCATTATGTTATACAGGATTAGTCTCTGAACATTGTTAGTTACTACTGTCAAAAGTACTGAGCAAATAATAAGCTGTAAGTAAATTGCTCTTGGCCTGCACTGCCGGCAACGGAGCCTCAGTTTTAACTTCTTAATTTCTTGTGGCTGCAAGCAATGTCAGGGATTAGCTGCTAACATACAGGTCACAGATTAGATTGTTAACAGTTAATTAGAATATTGGTTAGTTTCTTACCTCTTCTTCGTTATTCTGCATTTTGAAGGTTTTCCTTAACATAGTAATTTGTCATTCTTTTTTTATAGGAAGTTACCAGTTCTTGTTTGTTGGGAGGCAACTGCAAGGTTCAGACTATATGTGTTTTTATTAGATATTACCCCTTTAAAAAACAAGCATTGCTTGTGGATTGAGAACATCATAATCGGTGATTTAACAAAAACAAACAAACAAAAATCAGTATTTCTGCAAAAGACCAATTGTTAGCCTCAGGCTGTATAAATGTGCAGGGCCTTAAAGGAGGTTTAGGTGCATGCATGTCCTAGCTATAGTTACCAGCGATATTTGCATACAGTTGCAGAATGGCCAGCTAACATGGAATGAAATGAGAGGGACTGATGGTTATTTGATGCGGTCTGAGTCGTAAGTTGTGGTGGTTTAACACCCCCTCCTCACCCAGCACCACGGAATAACTCTGATAGCAGAGTCACTGAAGAGTGAGGGTAGCGCATTCAGAAAATACTTAGACTTGACTGAAGTCTGCAGATATTTGTAGTGTGGGCTTATTAAAAATACTGTATCACAGTGAAGTCCAAGTTTACCATAACTAACTTTAATTTAATCACCTCCTATCTGAAGGAACAAAAAGCACATTTTATTTGTAAATAATTTTAAGAATTGTAAGCAGTTCTCCTATTTATGTGCTTATGTATCTGGTACTTGCCAGTTATTTGACCCTCTAAAAAGAGGGTACCTTAGTTCTGTTTGAGGCAGAAAGTTGAGTAGTTTGTACTGTTTTGAAGCCACAGAGTACTTTTAAACTTTGATTTGAGGAGGAAGGGAATGTCAGTGCAATTCTTCATTGCAGGTGTGAGGTCCTCAATGCTTGCAGCTTCTTTCTGTCACAAGTCATAACATCGGTAGTGTCTTTTCTTGTCAGACTGAATGTATTCTTCATTTGTTCCTAGGACACCACTACGCTACCTACTTACACCTGATCTTGAGAAAGCAGTTGGAGGCCTTATGCAGGAGCTGAACTGGAAAGAAATGGAAAAAGTAGCAGCTTACCCTGGAATAAATGATACAGAAAAGGTTCTACATATTCCTGGAGGTGGCATCACAAAACTATTGTTTACGGAGAGGTGAGTTGCCTAAAGATAAGCACAGAAAGATATCAGAAGTCTTGTTTTTAGTACATGGGTAAAATTATCTTTTAAACCACTATGTTACAGGAAAAGAGTAGTCCCTCTTTTCATAAAAAGGGTTTTATAGGAATAGAACTTCTTCCCGATCAAGCTCATAATTAAGAGGAAAAAAATAGGAAATTCTGCATCATAAAGCTAAAATATGATAAAAATATAAGCGAATGGGCTAAAGGAAAATAATAAAATCTTTACAGTTAAGATCATGATTAATCTGGTATCTGATTTTATGCAAACCCCAATTTGTAAATAGTTACATTTCTGTACCTGTGATACTTCAACTAAAGCTGTCTCCCATGACAAATAGTTCCATCATCAGTTTAAAAAAAAAAAAAATTCTGAGCACTAAGAATGAGTTAAGATTTCAGGGCCAGCGATTAGGTGAGGGGTTTTTGTTAAAAGGTGTGTGCATCAGAAGTTGTGCCAAAAGCACGTCTGAGTTTCAATTTTTGGGTAGTAATACTTGCTCATTATGGTAAAACTGTGTTAGCTCTGCAAACAGTGTTTGTTTTGTGTCAGGTGCAAAATTCACTTTTATTTTTTTAGCTATTGTTTTTGGCATCTGTCCAAACTGTTGCGTCCAACAGCAGGAGAGTTACTAATATCACGCTTATCTTTGTACTGACTTCAGTATGGAAACAATATACAAATGCAAAAGAAAAGACCTCCCAGGACTTCAGAAAATAAATTTTTAAATATAATAACGATCTTAGTATCTAAATGAAAGAATAGGAATATTGTGAGTAAAGTAGCGATATGCAGCCTGCAAAACTGCTCTCTGAAATACGCAGAAAGATAAGGAGTGCTTGTATCAAAGGATCTGTATAAATGCCCCACCAGCACAAAATTGCAAATTAAGTATGTAAAAGAGGCCCTGAGTAACTGTTCCGTGACCTAGGATTCCTGCCTCGCAAAGCAAGGGACAAATTCAAGACTAATAAAAAAAGAACATGAAGTGTGAAAATGCAACCAAGCCTGGAGAGGGGAAAAAAAAATCTCTATACCTATGCATACATTTTTACTTTTTGGTTTGGTTTGGTTTTTAACAAGTTGTATGCAGATTGTTGTTGGTCTTAATACATAACTATAATTGTTCTGGATTTAGAAAAGCAATACACATACCTGCTCATTTTTGTTGCAGCTGTTCAAAAGGAATCCAAATGGCAGTTCTTCTGAAATTCTGCTCAGAAGGGGACAACATCCCTGATGCATTTGCTCTTGTTAACTATCTTAATGAATGGCTTCAGCTAATTAAAAGCGAAGTAAGTGATGTTTGATCTGGAGTTGTTGCTTTCATAATTTATATCCATTATTTTAATTTTTCTTCAATCCAGAACATTAAAAATGTTACTCAGCTGAATTTTAGAAAAGTTAAAAATGTATGGGGTGGGTTCGTTTTGGCCTTTGGTCATCGAGGATATGCCAAATTAAAGATATATTTTGCTTAAAACCTCGCTGGGAATTTCCCCACCTGAAAAACCAAACATAAACCCTAGTCCCTTTGTTTGACAGGTGTGGGGGAAAATTGCATAAAGATTTGATCAAGTTCGATCTTCCAGTACTCTTCTCTAAAGCAACCTGCAATGATACTGACACTTGAAATGCTGCCCATTATTTTAGTACATGTGCCAGAGATAGATAGAATTGCATCATTATTATTTCAAACTTAAAGAATTATTCTGTTTTCGTTGCAGAGCAACAATTCCACAGATAGTTCTTCACAATGGAAAATACCAAGTTCTTGGCGCTTACTTTTTGGCAACGGTCTTCCACCTGCACTCTTCTGATCAATTTTGAATTCTGTATCTGTAAGTCACACGTGCAGTCTCAAACATCCCTTGAGAAGGTGATTACATAGTAATTGCCAAGCAACAGCAGCTTAATTTGCTGTGTACATAAATTCTTTATTTAAGAAAAATTCCTTTCACATATGTGGGTAGCTAAAGAAATTAAGGTAACTTTCACAAATTGACCAAAGAAATACGTTTTGTACAGTTGTTTATGGAGTAACTTTGAATTTTTTTCTAATAAAATATTTTTAAAAAACCTTTTTCTTTGGTTCAGTGTTATTGCTATGGAAAAGCTTGTGCTGCACCTTCTTAATGTAGCAGAGAACTTGAGTTTGATGTGCGGGCATAGATTTTCTTATGAAGCTAAAATCCTGCTTTTCCATGTCAACTGTGGATCTTGGCTCTTTTTCAAAACCTTCCTGGTGATGTAAGCAAAGCTGGGAAGTGACTAGTTCTGCCCTTTCCCAGTGCTGGGGTGACTGCAAGCGATAGAGCAGCCTGTTCTGCCTTTTCTGGTCGGCTTCCGTTGTATAATTTCCATTCTGCTTCCAAGGGCTGCAGAGGTGCTAAAGCTTTCTAGGTAAATGAGCCTTCTTAGACTGATTTGAGGATGAATACAGTGCTCTGGAATACAAAGGAATTAAAACATCGCCCTGCTAGCAGGCAGTCTGGTATCTATATTTTATAAGCTTAGTCTGAGAGACTGGTTGTGTGATAATTCATGTGTTTGATGTTTGTAATGGTACTTGTTGCGTTATTAAGCTACATGTTCAATTTTGATCTTTTGGAAGTGCTTATTTAAAAGTCATTTTAAATCTAGAATTTCTAAGTTATAGCTTATGAATTAATAGACATGACCTATATACAGGCTATACTTTTAAATATTTAGTCTGGTAAATAGATTTTTTGGGTTTTTTTGTGATATTGTCATGCCAGTAGTACAAATGATGAGGAAAGGAACAGCAGCAGTCCTGAAGAGATCTGTTAAAGGTGTAGCCATAAGATTCAGTAGTCAGCTTTGCTTGAAAACTTGTGCCTGTTGGTAAAGAAGAACAGTTCAGTCTAACTACTCAGCGAATGTGTCTGATCACCCAAAGGATGCGATATCATTCGTCTTTTTGGGTTTTTGAAAGTTTGTGAGGTGAGAATCATAGTGAATACCTGTCATACGGGACTGCTACTTGAATGAATATTCAGTCACTGTTCTTTGTCCATAAAACAATAAGAAATTGAAGCGTTTCCCAGTCTTAAGTCTGCTTTGCAGAAGTAAATAATGCAGGGCCAAACTGAACCTTGGAGAATGCATATGTGGAGCAAATGCTTCATGTAATTGTATGTCCAAATACTTTCAAATAATGTCTTAAAGTGTAGGCAGTCTCAAGTTAGATATTGTATTTGAGTCAGTCGCAAACCTAGGTACGTGTAGAATAATGTGAGCACGAACTAACTGCTGCTGGCATTAGGAGAACTGGAAAAGCTTCATGATTACTTAATTACATCTGCGGTGGGTTTTTTGTTGGTTTTTTTTTTTTTTTTTTTTAAGGTATGAATTGTGTTAACACCAATGCTTCTTAACACTAAATACCACGCTAGAAATGTAAAGTAATCCTTTGCTCATATTAATAAGCTTTTACAGTAGGAATGCACAAAGATGCCATGTTTCATGAAGATGCCATGTTTTATGGTGTAAAAAATGAGCTGTGAAAAGATTTAAAGTGTTCAGGAATGACTGATGTGCCTGTGATTGTGAATCAAAAGAAACTTACCTGAAGAAAAAGCTACAACCAGAAGGTGAACCAAATAACATGACTGAAAAGATCACAACATTATTCTGAGTTTCAAGATTTATTTTGGTTCATGGTCTTGTCATTGTTTTACAAGAAGGTTGAGTTTCTATAGGCAAGTGGAAGGCTAAACCATTTGCAGCCTGCCTTCGTGTAGGTCCTGTCATGGTGATGTTTCATGCTTACAAATACAGTTTATTCAAATTTTTGCATTTTTAGAAAAGGACTAATGAGCTAAGTATTTTCTGATGTCATTCTTCATTGTGATGGATTCTCAGATTCTCTGTGAATCTAATATGTCACCTGTAACTGGACAGTAGTGAGCATAGAGAGATTTGGTAACTGCTACGAGAGCGTAATTTACAGCTGTATGTTAGTTTGGAAAGCTGAGTCTGCCAAGCTGACTGAAAGCTTTTCCCTTGAACCAGTAAGTACTTAGAGTACTTCTTAACTTTAAGCACATAGTCCTGTGTAAATCACAAGAACTACTTGCTTGTTCTTATGCATTGCTGAATCTGGAACCAAGTATTCATTTTCCTTGATTAGAATCTGACCTTCTAACAAGTCAGAAGTTGAAGCTGATCGTGGTCCTGGTTTGGGCTTTAGACCTGAAAGCCAGCAGGGTGTATCAATCAGATTTACCAGTAAAATCCGAAGCTGACCTTAGAGCGAAGCTGTAGGCCATACTCAGTTCTCCCTTCCGTGTGCTGACGCCTCTGCATGGCCTAATGACCATGTTTGGTTTGAGCTGGGGCTTTGCTGACGTACTGGAGAATAGGTCAAGAAAGAATGGCCTAGCAGTTTAAACATGCTCATCTTAGAACATAAACTCTGTCATTTTAGAAGAGTGGATGGGTGTGGGTAAGAAGAATACTTTGAACTGACAGCTGCTACGCAGCATGGTGGTTTTTAAAGGAGGCAGAATATTTAACTTGCGGAGTTCTGTTGGAATCACTGAGCGAACCAAGGTGACGGAGATGGCTGTTTAAATCAGCTGTACCTTCTTGAAGCTTTCCTGAGATGAAAACTATTCTTCAGAAAGAAGGGGATGAATGCCTACCTCTGCATTACCTTAGCGTAGGTCCTTCTACTAGGTGAGCATGGGAGTATTCCTGCCTTTGTGCAGGGCTCAGGTCATTACAGCTCTAATGACTGTAAAGAATGAGCCCTTCTATTACACTAACTTGGAAGATACTGAACAGTACCTATCAAAGAGCCAGCTCTTCAACCACAGCTTGTGCATTGCTTACACAGTGAGTACGGCTATTGGGAAGTAGTTATATACGCGCTGGAGATGCTCCATGAAGCTTTTCCAACTGTCATAGGATGTTGGTGTGGGGGGAAAAAAGGGATTATCAACAGGCACAAGCTTTTTAAGTTTCTTAGGGTTTTGTTTTGTTTTGTTTTTGAATAAGATGATTGTATAAGCTTTATTTAGCTGGCTCTAAGTACTTAGTTCCTTTAGGATCAAATTAATGGCTTCATTTAGGGCTATTCACAAGTGTCATTATTCTAACACCTGTGAACTTCAGCCACACTGCAGTAAACTTACTAAATATCTCTGCCATCTGCAACCTGGTGCTCTAGATGATGCTCAGTGCCGCAAACAAGTTGTGGAGTACGTGCATTGCAAGGAGTTCATTTGTGTCAAGCCTTGGTGTTTAAATAACTTCCGACACAAACAGCAAGCCCAAACAGGGTTTGCTGCAGCTGTTTGACACAGGCACACAACTTTGTTCAAGATCCAGAATATATTGTGCAGATGTAAAAATATACAAGGTATTAAAAATAGTTGAAATACTGAAGTCAACTTCTGTGGTTTTTTAAACGACACATAAAAAAATCTGAAGGGTAAAACCTTATTTGGGCAACAAGCAGTGGTGCTTTGGGCATCCACAGAAGGTTAATTGGGTAGGAGAAATCTGTATTCATTGGCTGTGTTAATGGGGATGCAGGCTGATGTATGCACAGTGCCATTTGGGAAGCTACACTTCAGAAGGTATTTAACTGCAAAACTGTATTAATCAAAATCGAAGCAGCTGTGATCCTAGATTAAATTTCAATCAAAATTTGCATGGCTTGGAACAAGGAGAAGCAGTGATAAAAAGCTAGAGGACGAAACCCAAGGATTCCGAAGCAACAGCAAGGGAGTGCTTGACCTTCAGACCACAGCAAAGAAGCACTCAGAATTTTTCCGAGGCATGGGAGTTGTTTTTGCTTTCCTCCTTTTACTGATTACAGATAAAGGTGCAATTTCTCATGAAAATATTGTCTCAAGTAGCTCAGACATGGGCATTTTTATTGTTGTCATTTTGGCTAAACCAGTACTTGTGTTACAAACAGCTTAGGAAAACATATCTGCTGGCTAGTGACAGAATGTATAGTTTGGCTTTTTTTTTTTTTTAAACAAAGGTCAGGACTTTTAAAAAAAATCTTAAAAATTCAATTCTTTCAACTGTTTGCAAATAAAACAATGCAGTTAAGAGTGCGAGCCAACCACGATTCTTTAACGCTCTGTGAGCATTTCTAAATATGGATACGCCGGGAATGCCTTACGATTCATGCGCTCAGGCAGGACAGGCGGGCGGCCAGGCACTGCGCTAACGACCTGCTGCGGAGGTTAACAGGAACTGAGACCGAAATCTTGGTTTCAGAGAAGACGCTGCCGTACCACCTGCTGGTCCTCCGGTAGTTATACATCTGAAGGAAATCTCTTTGTGCAGTGACTGAGAGAATACAGCTTACGTGAAGGCATCGGGTAAGCTCCTATTTGTAACATAATGGCAAGATCCCTAAGAAAACAGAAAGCAGGGCTGCGATGTATTTTAACCTAAAAGTGCCATCACGTAGTTCACTAGCAGTAGCCAGGGTGGCTTTCCTGCCCCCTTTCCCTGAAAATATTCTTTTATGGCTTCTTAACCTTTTCATCCAAATCTTGCAATAAATTTGTGAGAAAGGCAGGCAACGGAAAATACAAAATTATATTAAGATTTGTTGGTCTTATTCTCTGCTCTTATTCATTGGACTGACTGACCTTTATGTCCATCATGAGCAGTTTTCCACTACTGGCATCTCTTCAGCTATTAACAAGAAGTATGAAGCATGAAATCTAATATTTGCAAGAGTTAAAAGGCTTAAAATTCTTACGATTCTTGGAGCTCTTCTAAAATTTTCCACCCTCTCTAAAGTTATGATGAACTCCACACTCAAAATTGCATCGGCCTTCTCATCTCCTGAGTCTGTGCGATTTCTGGGTTACGCCGTTAGGCTGTAGTCTCTCCCTCCAGGGCACACAGATCCTCAGAGCAAGGGTTTGTTACACGACCGCGTCCTCCAGCTGGGAGTTTGCACGTAGGGCAGTGTTACCTTTGTTTGTCGGATGGGTGGTTTTAGCCGGCAAGAGACCCTGACCTTTATCTGAGATTCCTGGGTGTAAAAATGCTTCTACAGCGCTCTGTCCAAATCCGGAAGGAGCAGTGCACCGCTGGCTGCTATAGTGCAGAAGCGTCTGCTCTAAATCTTGGGTTATGAGCTACTTACTGACAGTAAAGATGAAGCCTTGACCATTCCAGACAAACCACAGACTTTTTTTTTTTTTTAACGTAAGGTGAAAAATAATAAGCCCTGTGGCACATAAAATGGTAAGATTCCCCGTGGTAGTGCTCACCATTTAAAAAATAAAAATCAGGATCTGAATTGTGGTATCTGCTATCTGATGTTGCAACTACAACTACTAAGCACAAACACGAAACCCTCGCACCAGAGCTGAGACTGCTGCTTTCAGGCACCGTCTTTGCCACATTTTCAAAACGACACCATTGCAAGGAGTTTCTTGGAGTTTAAAAACTGATTAATAGAGCAAGTTGTGAGATAGAAACATGTTTTACAGCCATGAAAATATACCGAAGCTATTCCTCAAGTGCCGTAAGCAAGAAGAGAAAAGCGACAGAGCGTTATTTCTTTAATCCGAAACTTAGCCTGGAGCAGAATGGCAAGTACAAGAAAAATGCTGGGAAGCAGCACTGAGCTTTCAAAACCGGTGGCGATTCCTCTTGGGTTCCTCTTCAAGTACAATACCCGTGGAGCTCGTGCTGCTGACAGACGAGGATCCGGGATGAGGTATGTTCCGGTGTGTCAGGGGAGAGAAGCCTGTGCTTTTCCAGACCTGGGTGACTGGAAGGTGTTTGAAGAGCAGCGAGTTCAAACAACGTAACCAAGAGGGGGGCAACAGAAACTACTAGAAGGTGGTGGGCACGTATATTTAGCTAACTAAATCCCAGTCCTGCATGCTGACCTGTGTGTGGTGATTCTGAACTTACAACCTGTGATAAAAGAGATGTCAGCTAGAATGGCCGACTTGAAAGACTTGCTGAGGATGATCATGTCTTCATACTTTTATGCTTGTGGCCAGCAAGACATATCTAGGAGCAGAGGAGAAAAAAGACAGGGCTGAGCATTGTTAAGCACTAAGGGATTCCTTGTAGCTTCTAAAAAGCTACTAAAAGGTGTGTATCTAGCAAGAGGACAAATGAAGTATTGAGGCAAAGGCGGCCCAGACAAAAGCGACGGAGGTGGTGTCATTTGCCCTGCAAGATTTTTCTTCAGTGAGCCACAAATGCGAAGCACCTCCCAAAGAGGTGCAGCAAAGCCTCAAGGAGAAGGAAAAAGGGGAGCACGCAGTACCGTGAGTACCTTGTGAAAGAGAAACCCTCAAGGCCTTCCTGTTCCCTGTGGAAAAGGTACCGGGTTTGGTTCTTCCAGACCTTTTGGTCTTTACCAGGACAAGGAGGCGGCTCCTCCTGGGCCGGCAGTTGCTGGGCGGCCACCAGGTGCCCTTCACCTCCCTGGCCCTGGGAGCAGTCGCTCTGAGCTCCTCCTGCTTCCTCCGGCCCACCGCTTCCACCACCCGCCCTCGGGATGCAGGACCCAACTGCGCACCCACCTCACCCGCCTGCCCTTTGGCCCACCAAAACCTGGCTGCAGGGCAAGGTGGCCGTTTTGTCCTTGTGGTAAGATGGCTAGCAAAAATAAAAACGAGTACCTCTGCAAGGTTTCTTTTGACGATGGAAACAAAAATGTCAGCCAGTAAATCACAGCTTTTTCGTTTGAAAATCTGCACGTCTATCATTCTGCTAACCCCATTTCTTTTAAGGCTGCAATTAGACACTCAATTGTCCTCTCTCTCAGCAGGCAGCCTCTCCCCTTCCTTCACCTTTTTAAATACATTTTCCCAGAAGCAGTCAAGAACTGCGGCCTTGGGCAGAAATAACAAAACACGTGCACGTGTCGGAAGCTGCTGGGCCAGCGAGCCAAGGCTTCTGCTGGCACACGGCAGCCCTCGATAAAACCTGACAAAGCTCTGGTTTTGGAACTGTTCTCCCTTTATCCCCTTTGCCTGTTCATCAGGTTAGCCTGACATCAGATTTAGTCCAGCAGCTTAGTAGAGGGAAGTCATTTAAAAAACTGCAAAAGCAAGGAAATTGGCATTTTGATTAGAGGAGTCCACTGGGCGAGGAGTGCCGAAGTAACACTCGGCCCCTCCACACCCCACAAGAGAAAACAAATTAGTTGCATATTTGATAGTTACCTGTGGTAGCAGCAGGTAAAGTAACGAGGCACGTGCACGCTTCCAGTAGTCCTACACCTTATGCTTACTCGCAATTCAAAGAAGAGAAAAATAACGAAAACGTAAATCATAGCAAGAACGGCTGAAGGCCGCAGCCAAAGGCGTACCGAGCAGTATGAACAGGCTCTGCTCCCGGACGCGGCACCAGGGCTTACTGCAGGGGTTTTGGCCAGGCCTCATCTCTCCTTTTAAACGCTCCTGGCCTCGCAGCTGCACCAACTTGAAAATGAAAGCGGAATTGAGCTGTGATGTTGTTTGCTCCTCCAACAGAGGCCAGGAACAATACTAACGATCTAAAGAAATTAAAATATTTAGACAAACCAGACTCTGGTGATTCAGACTATTTCAAGGTGGTGTCAAGCATGTATTTAGCTCAAGTAACGGCATTAAGTACTCCCCAGATTCAGCTTCACGTTCAAGTGAAGCACGACTCTGAGCGTACTTGCTTTCCTGGATGAGCCTCGAAACCAAGTTCCGTGAAGATTTCAGGTTGCTGCTCGTTTTAGCAAAAATAGCCTTAGCTGGCCTAGATCCGCCCCCTCTTCCATGCTTTGCTTTCAGCAACTGTACCATTTGTACAAAAACCTGCAGCAAAAATACGCAAAGCACAGATTATGTATAAAACCCCGCCACATACTAGTTTAGACAGTCACCCTGAATATAGTTTTTTTGGTGAATTAAGGCTTATCTGCAACTGTCAGAGAACGTCAGCGAGTGCAGAGTTCAGATCAGCTCCGCCACAGAAGGTACAGGGCTGGAACCCCTGCTGAGCCCAGCAGCAGCACTCCTTTAAGCGGCATTCCAGTTTCATTCCAGTTTACCCCTTTCCAATCCAGCTGTTCAGACCGCGTCAGGGAGAACACTGGCAGGAGATGGGAGACGTGAAGTAAAACATTATTCATACAAGACACTGTGATGACACAATCCAAAACCCATTTAATTAAAGACACCTTTCACTTTGTGCACGTTGCACCTGGCCCTCGGCACCCATTCATCATCTATGACCGTGGGTGGTGAGACACCGCATTTCCCGGTTTTCCTCCCTTTAAAGCATCAGCAACAAAACACTTTCCCTTCACAAAGTGACTCTGAACATTTTGTGCATATTTTATAGCAAACGGCAGAAGGATTACCAAACCAACTTGGTCAGGTTAATAAAATAATATTCTTCGTTGTGTATTACAAAAGAAATGTGCGAGGGTTCCTCCTAGCTCAAACTACAATACTTAGCATTAGTGAAAATATTCGCATAAAGCACATTCTGATCATTTTGCCATTTTCCAGTTAAGACAGGGTTATCAGGAAACCTTAAGGCGAAACATTTTTTTCCGCAAAACAGGCTCTTAACAGTTTCTCCCTAACATAATGTGCACACAACAGCATATTGTCAATTTAAAAAAATATTTAATGCTGCCAAAAAGTATAAAAATACAGTAAGAATGGCAGTACAAAACAAAATATTTCCTAATTTATTTCTTTTACATCTTTCTACATTAATACAGGCATTATAAAAACACAAGATGGCAAATTATTTTGTTTTGCAAAGTAGCACGCTGCTGGTGGTCTTCATCCCCTCGATGCAGTTTACGCTGTAAACAGATAACTGAGGTCTTCTTGGTACTTAACAGACCTCACTTTTTGTTCCCGAAGAGGGGTTCATGTCTCGCTTTGCATGGCAATAATTTGCAGTTTATAGCTGCGGAATATTCGCAAGTCTTGAAGGCTTAGGTGTCAGTCAGTCTCGGCCTGTGACATACAATGCAGAAGAAAGTCACCGATTCAGTACACAGTATGGCAAAAAAAAAAAAAAAAAAAAAGAAAAGAAAAAGAAATAAGAACAGACAGCGGGTTTGCAACTCACTATAAACACCAAACAGCTTCTCATGCATTCCCTGGAGCAACTACCAACTACTGTTTGCCTGCAGTGAGCGCTCCTGGAAAGCCGTTGCTGTTTCAGCAGGTATTTCCGTATTACAGCATAAGGCCCAGGCTTGCCGGAGAGCCTGGCGTAGGGGTCTCAGCCCAGCAAAGCGCACGCTCGTGCACTTAAGCACAAGCACCACAGAAGTCTTCTCGGGCCTCGGCGGGACCAGAGAAGGCTGCACCTCAAAACACTACCACCACCGCTCGTGGCTCTGTGGGCCAGTCCTGGCACAGCGGCATGGAAATAAGCCTTTCTTGTAGCGAGGAAGACATCCCAAGGCTGGACATTTTGTTCTTAGGGGAGGTAAGGCCCTACTCCAAGGAACACAAAAAGAGACCTTGGTGTTTACAGCATCAAATATCCAAGCTACTACAAGCGAACCACTTCTAAGTTCTGCAAGCACTACACTGATTCATAAAGCAGCTTGCTTTGAGCAGTTAAGACACATTTAAGAAATTCTTCCAAGTATTTATCCTTCCAATTTAAATAAAGACTCAGACAGAGATGCAATTTTGAACACATTTATTTTTCGTACATAAAAAATGAAAGACTGACCTAAAACTCTGGGGGAAAACAAAAAGCCCAGGAAGACTACTGTGTGTTACGTCAACTTTGCAAATTTCATCCTCTGACTTAAGCCACTCGGCCATGCAGAAGACTTCCTCTTTGTCATCGTTAATTTAGTTTCTTGTGCGGTCCTCAAGTGTCTCAGGTTTAACTATAATGCCAAACAGCAAACTGAATCATTTGGTTAACAGTCATTCAACTTAAAGCTAGCCAGGCTTTTTAATCGCCTGCACAATCCAGTCACACATAGGTGCATACACATTTACACCTCTTCCCTTTTCAGTGGGACAGACACTGACGCTAGTACACCATTTTACTCAAGGTTTAACAGAATAAGCTAAGTTTCCCTTGCAACATCTTACTTCCATGAAATAAATCTGCAATTTTTTTTCAAATCACTGAATCCAATTATTTTACTTAATACATTTCAAGAAAATTACAGATGTACCGTCACTCGCGGTGGACTGTCCCTGCACCAAGAACAGAAACAGAAAACCTGAAGGACTAATTCCGAATTTGCAAAGCCCTTGCAACGGAGGTCCGCATGTTTGTTAGTGATTTTTTTTTTTATAAAAACATGCATGATTTGTACAGAAGTGTTCATCTGAGAGTTGAACATTGTTTAATCAAATCAAAGAAGTCCACCATGCATCAAGTATTTTGACTGACGCATTTCCAGAACAGAGGGAAAAACCCAACACAGTAACGCTTTGAATCGAGTGCAACAGCATTTTAGAAGCAGCACGGGACCAGCCAGCAGCTTGCCAGAAACTGGGGTGGGGGGAGGCAGGAGAGGGGGCAGAAGGCACATCCTTCATTTTTACTCCTTCCTTAAGCATCTCCTACGATAGAGGTCACTGGGATCGACAGTTCTTCATTTTGGCCCCTATTTGTTCCTATTTAACATCCAAGTTGTGCAAAACTGCTGCAAGTTTAAATCCTGCAGAATAACCAAGTATCACGAGGGCTCAGTTTTCTTTACTGCAAACAAGCCTCCCCCAGATTTTGTTTTTTTACAGATTACTGAGGGACCAGAAAGAAGAGTTTTATCCAAATTATCTCCTGGAATGTACTAAGGGATCTAGTGTTTAATTTCCCTTCTACACCCATACTGTCATGGACAATTCACTGTACAAAAGAGTTTTGTCCAAGACTTTTATTGGTTTGTGGCCCTTAAATTATTAACAGTTAAGACTCTCAGGATACTGACAATCATGTAACCAAACCAAATGTTTTACAGATCAACTGTTGAATGTGCAAGTCCTGCTTTATTGCATCAAGAAGGTAACAGAGTGTGAGATGATGCGAGATGGCCCCCTCCCACCCTGCCCCACCCAGAGAAGAGGAATGTCTGCTCAGGATCAAGAGAACAAAAAAGCCAGGATTTAGAAGATGGAATCAGGGAAAAATTCAAGTGACAACTTGACAAGACAGAGCTCAGTGTCTGTAGGATACTGGTGGCCCAGGAAACCCTTCTCATGCAAACAGAAAGGCGATAAATGACAGTATGATTTCAGCGAAGGTTTCGCCTGCACTTTTTCCTTAGCTGCTTTTAAGTATTTAGAATAAAATCTGGAATATTTCTGTTGATAAAAGCATTTAATTACATTCCATGTGTTTTGCCATAACCAAAATATCTTTTATAAGGCACATACATTTACACCTACTATCTGTTATAGCTGATACTGAAAAACTTGTCTTCCCAATTTAAAGAAAAAAAGAATCTTTTGCCAAGCCTCTCGTTGGCTAAAAGAGTTACTGTGGTTGTAACAATTATGAAATGTCTTAAAATACGTAAGCTGCCTGCCTATACCGCGTCACAGCCATCAATAAAGTCATTTTGCTATTAGAGCTGCATAGTTGGTCAGTAATGCCACAGGTCAAATTATCCCGTCTTACCAACACGCAATTTCCCAAATTCAGAACTGTATGCTCTAAGAAACTACGCTTGTTTTCCTTATCTGGACCCTTAAGCATTTGTTTACTATACAAACAACGTAGTCCAAAATAGCATTAGATATTGTGAAATGAGAATTTCAAAGAGTAAACTCAGCTTAGCTTTGCGTAGTAAATGTCAGGCTATTTGGGCCCCATGCCTGGCATGGCACTACTAAGCTTGAATGTACTGGACACCTTTCAAGTTAATTCCTTTGGGTAAGGAGCAAAGTACTTATCTAGCTCTTTTAGTATTTTTCAGCAGTAAATCCAAGAAGTGCTTTACAAAAGGGAGGGGGAAAAAAAAGACAAAAATACAAAATAAGGAAAAAAAAGAACACTCCCCCCCAAACCCCATACCCGACAAAACAACCAAGCTAGCAAAATGGAGGGAGAAAACACGACTTCTCTGAAGTCACCCAACAAGGCAATGCTTGAATAAATAAAATCCAGGTTTCAAAGTGCAGTCCAATATTACAAATTATTAGGACTCAACTTGAAAGACAGCAACCTACATACAGCCACATATGACTTCTGTATTCAAAGAGAATTTAAAGGACAGAGAGTGATTTGTGTTGAATTACTATTTAGAAAGTGTTATCGTCCAACTAATGGAAAGGGAGTGCTCAATAATTTTAAAGTGACTGTAGCATAGGTATTCCCAACATATTAGTCATTAAGTGTTTGATGTCACGCCTCTTTAATGCGGTGCTGGGGAACCTGAACAGCAATTCTAGACTTCGTGAAGTTATGGAAGTGGCTTGCACAGCTGAACGTCCTGGGTACGGGAGAACACTACCAACATTTGTTTTCTATTACAACCACCCTTGGAAGTCCAACTATAGTTTCCTTTGATGTGCTTTCTACACCTATTGCTGATGAATGAATGTTATTCTTTCTAGCAATTAAAATCTATAGACACACAAAACATTATGTTTCACATTTAATGGAATGTCAGAACTTTAACAATGTTGGCCTTCAAACAGTAGTTGAAGTCTGAATACATGAATCAACTTAACAGTATGCTTTTTCAGTGGGGGCTAAGTTCTCAAAAGCCTTAAAAAAAAAAAAAAATCAAATTTCCAAGCCTTACTTAAATAATGAAAACTACAAAAAAATAAATAAGGAATGCAAATTAACAGAGTAGAAATTGGTAAGTGCTTCATCAGACCCCTAGCTGCTCATATCATAAATTTTAGAGTCAAAATATGGGGAATGGTTGCACTATTATTTTCATGCACAAATTATAATTACATTTAGTTTCAAAATCAAATTCTTTTTGGTCAGAAATTTGTACAAACTGAGCTTTTAAAGGTACAGTGAACTACAAAAAGATTAAATACGCAATTATAAAATATATTTATCCTAGGTCATAAGAATATAAAATGTTTATGTTCATGTCACTCGTACATTACACATTACACACATTTAAGGATAACTTCTTTGCATTAATAATGTAAATGATACAACACTGTTTATTGCTTATGTCAGGCATGTAAATTTAAATCCAGACAGCCTTCAGTAGCTAAACCTCTGTGGTTCAGGGTTTGCTTAAGATCCGGTAGAACACCATTTTAAAAAGTGTATAAACATTGCAGCAAGTTTGTACCTGCTCGTATAAACAAAAAAACATCAACTCTGCTGGGGAGCAGCAGTTCATTTTTGTAAGTACCTGCAGTGGAAAGTCCTGAGATGTTGACATGGGATCGAGTTTACGTCACTTCTCTATTGTATGTAACGGTCTGTACCCATTCCAGGTGTAAGGAGTTTACTGCTTAAAGTCACACCCCTAGTTATTAACATGCAGCAAAACTAGCTGCTGGAGCAGACAGGCTTACTGTTTACTTACAAGGAATGTTCTTGAAAATACATTTTCCAGCAAGAATAAGCGCCAACTAAAATCAGCGTACCAAACCCAATCTTAGTGAGAATAGGTTTCCAATATAACCACCTTTTTCTTTTTCTTTCAGTCTCATTTAGCTTCTGCTTCATCTGCTGCAGCTTCTGTGCTGTGTTAGCTTTTCTATCCTCTCGCAGTCGTTTTCGGACAGTACTTAAAGAAAAAAAAAAAAGGAAAGTCTTAAATTGTAGAACAGGAAAAAAGGCTATTAAAATATTAAAACAAACCTCCTCCCAACACACTCCTAGTAGTTAACCAACCCACCAGTAGCCTATGGCAACAGTATATAAAATCTAGACCAGTAAATGTAAATGACATATGTAAAGATGTAAGTGGTGCTCGACCTACGTGTTCAACAGGGAACAGAATTAGCTTAATTATCTGAGCTTAGTCTTTCACCCTATTCGGTGGCTGGGATTTTTCGCATGGAGGCTGCTTTTCTATGCAATGTCAGGTACTACGTGCAAACATTCACAGTATTTGAGCACGTGCCTCCACTGCAGAGTTCACACCAGCCTCACTGATACACTGATCCTAATCTACTCAGGTCTGCATGCAGCTTAATAGTACTCGGGCTGTAAATCAAATCTTGATCAAGGACACAGGCTAAAAATCAGTTGTGTGTTGTTACATTATCAGGGCCGCCTTGTAATTCTTGTCTCCAAAAGCATCCTCGCAATCTCTAAGAAAGCATTAACTCTGACACAAAAAAAACCCGCTTTGATTGTTCAAGTCCTAGCACACAAACACCACTCACACCCATGCCCCCCCTCCTGCTTGTGAGGGGCTCTTTCAAACATCTACAGAATCGCTGCCATTCTCTCTCGAAACACTCATGAAGACATGGAAAGATAAACTCATCAGGGCATTCAGTAAGCCATCTGTTATTTCAGAATTCCGGTCTATCTACATGGAACTGCTGCCTCTCGCCTCGGATCGCAGCCCTGTGGGACAGACGCTGCCTCCTCCCGTGCGCTGCAGGGCTCGGCAGAAGCCAGGCTGGCTGCTGGGTCTCTGGCTATGGATCCGCACTCCCCTCACCTGGGCAGGCCCAAGTGACACAGCGCCCCAAGGCACAGCAATTCGGACGGTAATTCCCAATACAGCAGCTCACGGCTGAGGCATTACTGCTCGTGAGGCAGAGAAACTTGAAAAAGAAAGACAAATTCACATGCCACAGCTAAACCACAGAAATGTCTTCACAGTGTTAGATGTAACATGAACGGAGGGCAACATATGGCTTCAATGATGCAACTGCAATCATCATATACAAAGCGGTAGGTGATAAAAACTTTGTGCTTCTGAAGCATCATATATTTTTCCAAACAGAAGTTAGTTTTGTATTTAAGAATCAGTATTGAATCATTTTGGGCACTTTTAGGACCTAATTGACCCTGCACAACAGAGTTTACACTCAGTCCGTAGGAAAAGGCTTTCAAGAATGAGGTTTAGCTGCTTCAATTAGAGACATCTGGTTTTCTTCTATTGACCTTTAAACAATAAGGGTTTATTACAAGGAATAATTGAAGTTGTATTTTAAAAAAAAAAATAAATCAGACAGTCAAATACCACCTGTCCTTTCCCTCTACTGAAGAAAGATCTTGAAGGTTTCTTATAAGAAAAGCATACAATAATTCAGCTTCTCAAGAGAGCGCACCTGCCTTCTAAGCGGTTTCCTCATTTTGCCTACCTTTCAATGTTTCCATCTGTGATATCTTGAACTTTAGGGGACAGGTCAGTATTTATTTTCTCCATCTGATCTCTATTCTCCAGGCCTATGCTGTTCCCATTGTACTTCTCTGTGGTTATTTTGGTTGGGTGTGGAGGAGACTGCTCAGAACTTGGTGCTTGGTCCTCCTTAGAGAGCTCCTTCCACCGTTTCTGCCAACAAGGAGAACATATTTCAAACATTCCCCTAACACTGAAAGCCCTCTTTGCCCAAGATGTCTTCCCACAGAACAGTCACTGAAATAGATTACAGGAACTGCTAGATCAAGGAAAAAAGATAACAATTGCTAGATGAAGATATAAGGTTAGATGAAGATCCATCATCTTCAACAATGATCCCTGTTTATACTTCTCCAGGATGACGCTACCATGAAGGTATGAAGCCACTAACTTCAGGGTTTGTACTGTCCACAGTAGCTCCACAGTGAGGAAGCAACTTGTCTTGTATAGTCCTGCACTGCCCAGCACTTTCCATCTCCACCTACTTTCTACAGGCCTACACTATGCTGTTACCTTTCATGGCCCCAAAACACAGCAGGAGCTTGTGTGCAAGAACTGCCTAAAAAGAGAGAACTGGAAAAATTTGCAATGCCAATGAAAAAAAATCTAGGGTTATTCATGCCAAAGTCGTGGCCTGCTATTTCACCTAGTGGTCCCTTAGCCCAGAGATCTACCGCATCATAAAACAGATATTCACCTTGTTTTGAGAAGTAATCTGAAATGAGATGGAAAGGGGAAAAAAAAAATCAGAAGTAAAACTGGTTTGCTAGATCTCTGTCCTAATGATGAATAGTTAAGAAAGATGAACTGAAAATTGACTCTTCACAAAACAAGTGTTAGATTGTCGTCTGTCAAATGAATTCAAGACTGCTGGTCTAAACTAAATATCAAATTCAGAGCCATGTCAAAAAACCCCAGCTACTTACAAATGAACTGCTGGGAGAACGAGCTTTAACAATGAACTGACTCCCCCACTGCAGGGGAGCTTCCACTATAGGTCTGAAATTCACAAAGGGAGTCTCCATGCACAAGACACTTCACTCTCAGGCGTTTTCTTTGTTTTGTCTTAAACAAACAAACCAACCAGCCAAGCAAAAAAGAAACAGCCACTAACAAATGGAAATCCACTTAGCAGCTCCCTCTCACTGTTGTGGGAAAAGGCCTTTCAGAAGACATGGTTGTGTCCATAAGAGACTTGCTGGCCAAGATAAATACCGATTACCTCTGGAGTGATAAGCCACACAGGAAGAACTGAAATCAGAGACAATTTTACTACTCTTGTCAAACAGAAGGAATTTCCCGCCAAGAATTTTATTTTAAACATGTAATAACAATAGCTCAAATAGCTGGTAATTTTAAGTTTAAATATCTATGACAAGACTATGTGAATGGCAGGACTGGTAAAATAACGTACAGCTTGGAGCAGCCAGACAAGGAGGATTGTCTTGATACATTACCTTTGCCATTTTATGATAGTACCTGCAACTTTACAAAAAAGAACAACAAAAATATATCTAAGTAACTGAAGCACCACACTGTCTTGTGAAATTATGTCTGGAAGAATCAAAGAAGTGACGGAGTTTGATTTGAGAAATACAATTGTCCTTAAAATTTTAACCAAAATACCCATGTAGGGGGACTAAGACTTAGGGCCTGTATTGCCTCTTGGAATGAATGGAGACAACAGCAAGGCGTCTTAAGATGTTCAGCTGACAGAATCAGGTGAATGTCAGAGACAGATTTTGGATTCACAAGTTTCAGTACAAAATTACAATATTCTTGTTCCCTGTCTGCAAAACACATCTATGGATCTGAGGAATTCAACCTTCTTTGTCCTTCCAAAGCCACAAGTTTGTTTTCCAAAGACCACTCATTTCAACAGATTTTTTTCTGAAAGAGTGACAGTAAGTTATTCTACTACGTTGCTGAAGCAATATTCACTTATCTTTATTACGAAGGAATTTTATAGAAATGAAAACTTCAATCTTGTTCCACCTCACTGATTTTATACAGTGCAGTGCTGTAGTATAATTAGGAAGGAAGTAATTGTTTCAGCTACAGCACCGTGCAGCGGCACACCAACCACATGCCTCTGCAAGGCTTCAGGGCAACCTAGGTGAGTGTGTGATCTTTCCTTCCAGTCACAGGTGGAAATCCCAGAGGTGCTAAATGAGGGGAAGAGACTCCTCACCGCCCACCGCTCTCCCCCAATACCAGTGTTGCAGTTGCAGCCACCAGCTGTAAGCAAGTGAAGGTTCAAGTGTACGTTGTGTTTGTCTGCACAGTTTTCTGACTTCTGAAATCCATGGAGATGTGAGAGATGAACATTTGGGTAATGTTATAATAGAGAAGCGTTCAATGACTTCATGCCCTCCCCATCACTAGCAGAGAGAAGTAAACACCCGTCACACTCTGGACAGTACGACTGTTCCCTACAGACCGGGGGGAAAAAAAAAAAAAAAGATCTAGCTGACCTTGAATGGAGAAATACTCCTATTAAGTACTGCCAATTGATTTTCTGCACATGACCCTAAGGCCTAAAGAGAAAAGCACCAGGACAACTGCCTGCACTGCAGAAAACACTGGTTTAAGAAAGATCATCTGAACAACCATAACAAGAAAAAAGAAAGAACAAATGAGAAATGTGGTTTCTGAGGCATTCTCTTAGTATGAAGAAATAACACACTTAATAACTGACAAGCAGTATTCTGAGGTGTCAATGATCCCTTGTATCCAGAAACAAGAAATCCTGTGATCTAGATGGGCATGAGAACCAGAGCTGCTCAGTTTGGAGCATGGCTTTTTAAAAAACAAAGCAGAAAAATTATTAGAAAGAAGAATACCCTCATACCACCAGAAACAGCTTCCCGAAAATAAAGAGGCTAAATTGCTGTTAGTGTGAGGATGAATCATGTAGTCTTCTAGGCATATGGTGCAGGTGTCAGATAGCAGCACGCTACCTAGGTGTTGATTAGTAGTTGTGCAAAATTATTTACAAAGCAAGTCAAGAAACATTTGTCAAAGAGAAGAATCTGACAACTACCAGATCCACAGAAAAGAGGAAATGTGTTTTAGTTTATCATCTGCTTCATTCGTGATTTTAAGAGATCAACAAAATAAAAAAACCCTAGCATATGAGAGCAGAATTATTAAGTCTGTTTTGCAGCCTCATCTCCCAGTCCTCCCTCCCACCCAGCCCCAGCCATTTAAAATAGCTGTAGCTACTGTTACATCTGCAAGCCACCCTGATAAAACAGTGAGATCTGGTAATCCGTTTACCCCAAAACTCATTACAGTCAGCTAGATTCTAGTAACTGTAACGCAAATTTTAAAGGATACGGGGGGGGGGGGGGGGGGGGGGGGGAACTTCACTAATAAACCTGATCTGTAGCATAGATCAAGAAATCCTAAAAAGATCCCTGCTATCTTTTCAAAGTGGTACTAGGCATTACTTTTGCTTTTCAGCATTGAAGGCATCGATTTAACCTTTTTTTTTTTCCCCCAACATTAGTACAGACAAGTTATTTTTATATTTCATCTAAGAGGGGACAAATACATAGGATCAAAAGTTTAGCTGATAGAAGGCGCTGATCAGATACCCTCTATTACCTTCTAGGCATCTATTGAAAAAGGCAAATTATTTAAATACCACAAAGTTACATGTTTTAAAAGTTTGGAGCTCATTCTTAACTACTGTTAGCAGTCTACTGTTCGTGTTCAAATACACAAAGCTAAACATTTACCTGTATAGTTGAATCCCCCATTATAAATTTTGTTCCTTCTATTACAGCCATATATGAAAATCTTAGTTGATCAGGAGTCTGAATAAGTCCCATTCGATATTTTCTCATATCCAGTAATACCTTCTTAATATCTACCGAAAATGGGTCTTTTTTCTCCATCTGTAAAGAAAGTTACATCGAAAGCATCATTGCTACTGATAGAGACAACATATAAAGAATAATTACAAGTAAAAATGAGTCAAAAAATTCAACCTAAAAATTAATTTCTTCATATTATGTTTCCATTAGTTATATATGTAATTCACATCTCAAATGACTTTTGTATTGTTTTTACAGGAAAAAAGTTAACCATCTAATGAGCATTTATTATGAACAAATTAATGATCATGTATTAACCAAATAAATCAGCACCAAGTCTTAAAATTAAGAAATTTAGATATGCTTGATTTTATTCAGGTATATATTTGTACTTTGAAACAGGACTACAAGAATCAGAACCATAAAGCAGTATTTTCTACTGCTCCTGAATGGAACAGCAATTTGGAATGACTGAATGTGGCAGAAGTTTCCTTATTTGAAACAGAATCCCTAATCCAAGCAATGCACACACTTGTCCCCACACTACATTCATGGGGTGTTTTTTAATCACATATCTACACTTCTTGCAATGTTCACTTTAATTTCTCTAATATTAAAGTATACTTGCATCAAAATACACACCTATGTTTTTCAAAATGCAGAAAAAAAGAAAAAGTGAAGAAAAAACAGAAAATAAATTGAGAGGACATAACCAAACCAGAAGATAAGTGTCATAATTTAAATGAAATCCTATTTCACCTAACCCTGTGCTGTACTTCTCGCTATTACCAAGCACAGCCAAAGACAAAAAGTCTGAGTCTGGACTTTAATTTAAAGAGATTTTAAAAATTATTTAACATTCAAAGTTCACTCAAGTCATGAGCAATTATAGATGATGCAGTTCACTGAGTAAGCAAAAACCCTACTTATTCATGTGGTACTGCAACTGGCTACCAAGCCCCACCTCCCAGAGGGCTGCACAGCTAGGGAAAATCTGCACCATCCTCCATTACACACTGCAGAGATCCAGGGGCATGCCTGGGTTCTCATCTTAGTTCAGATACCAATTTCCTGCAACCTTAAGAAAAGGGGCCTGTCAGACCTGCAAGATACTCCATGTTTAGAGAAAAAGACTTATATATTCAGTTGTCTCAATGTATATTCACAAGCCTAACTTTAAGCTTGTATTCAAAAAAGCCCCCAAAATTTCAATCTTTTCTAAGCACATCTTATATAAAAAGGAAAGAATGCTTACTATTTACTTTCCAGGAAGCTTTGAAAATGTGTAAAGTACTTCAAGATGGATTTGTAAATGTATTTCAAGAGTTGTGTTTTTAAACTGACAAAATATGTGAAGAAAAAAAAAAAAAGTATGATGTCTTAATTACAGTTTTCACTGGCATGTCATTAACTTAAATGCTTTTAAAGCCTTCTGACCAAAAAGCCCATATTGGGAACACAGGCAGGCTGTCAGGAGAAGGAAAGGGGTGACAGAGAAAATGACCGCTTACCAGAACAAGACAAGTGTCTACTAATGAAAATGTGCCGGAACGTCCTATCCCTGCACTGCAGTGAACTACTGCAGGTCCGTGTTCAGGACTTAGTGAACCAGACTCTCTGACTTTAAACAGGAAGTTCAGGAATGAAGCTGGGGATTCAGGAACTCCAAAATCTGGCCATGTAGTATAATGAAAATGAAAGATCATCCTGGACTCACCACTCTAGAAGGGAAAACAAATAAACAATACAACTAGGAAGTATTCTACTTTTGTTTAGTTAGCACACATTTCCCCAATCAAAATCAATAGCTACTTTCTATTTCAAACCTCGCATTTAGACAATCCAATAACCTGCTTCAAGTTGGATGACAACCAACAGTGCAACCTGAAGCAGTTTTTCATCCGAGCTGGTAGTTTTCCCCTTTTCAATTATTACCATACACATTTTTTTTTCTTCTCAAACTTCCAATATTACATTTGGTTTGCTTTACTACTTGCCCCCAAATATTCTTCTTTTTCTACCATTAATACAGCTTAATGGCTGACAGCCGTTATTAGACTGCTAGCATTAACAAGACTGAAAAAAATGCCCGTCAGCATTGTAAGCACTCCCCACTCTTCCTCAGAGCAAGTTTTAATATCAAGCGGTATTAGCATCTCCTTTATACTAACCACACTACTGAGAGGAGCAGGAAGGTTTATGGAAAAGGCCTGGAAGAACCCTTATAGCAGGATGTCTAGCAAGACTACTGCTGGATGTATTCATTCTTTCTAAGTACAAAAGAAGGATTCCAAAACCACGCAGTTGTTTTAGAACCATGCAGCTCCTCTCCTAACATGACGAACTAACTGCAAGTATTGAAGTGACAGCAAGAAAGTATGTATATATCGGAAAAGCTTTGATGACAAACTTGGATCGCATCTTTATGGAAGTCACTTCAGACCTCCTGTTAAATGCTACTCCTTGCCTCTTGCCTCTCTTCTTTTCTTGCTACAGTGATTTTGAGACAACTTGATCACTGATTTAGCTCAGGAATTTTAGAAAGGTTCAGTTATTTTTATCCTCCCTCCATTTCATCTTATTTTCCACATAGATTGAAACCTACATAAACCTCCACAAAGCTGGAACACAAGAAGATTTAAAATATCAATGTATTCCAGCAAAGCTGGTTTTCAGCAACAGTAAAATATAGCTATGAAATTAAAATAAATTCTGCTGTTCATCTCCTGCTCAGTCTGTTTCAACTTCTTATGAGGGACAACTCAAGAAACTCCTTTGTGGAACTAAAATAATCCAGTTCACAGTTACCACAGTAACAAAAATACTCTCCCATTTTGTCTTTTGCCTTCAATGCCCGATACTGCAAGGCTGCCAATACTTTCACAGAAAACACTGGGTATTAACATGACTCAAGCCACTCTCAAATGCACAGTTATCTTCCAGGAATATGTCTTTTGGCTAAGAGCTCAATAAGGACAACAGAGCCTGGCCCATCATATTAGGAAAATGAGTACACAGTAAGATTTCAAAGTGGAAAAAAATCTACCAAGGCCTAAATTGTATAAATACACTGGGACTTCCCTCTCTTATTTGTCTGAAGCAAAGCATTAAAAAAAGACTCTGCATTTTCAACTGAGATCTTACTGGTCTTCTGCACTTAGTTTTCCAACTAGTGAGTTAACTCACGAATCAACTGAAATGACCCATTTGTTTAAAAATCATGAATGAGATACATTTTTTAATAAGAAATCGGGAAATTATAGAATTTCAAAGAAGATAATACTCTTCAGCAATTTCCTCTATTACTAAGAAAAATAACTCATCAATTTACAAACAAAATTAAGAGGAGAACTGGAGAGATGAGCTAAATGCACATACTAGGTAAAGCAAAGGTTAAAGTTGTTTCTTGTGAATCTAGATGATCCTTTGAAGTGGTAATTGGTACTCTCCCCCTCCCCCTCAAGATTCTTAAATAGCATTCCAGATTAAAGCCTCTTTTATACCTCAAGAAGGCAAAAATGCCCTTATCTATAGAAAGCAAAGGTGATCTGTGGGTTGGGTTTTTTTTTTTTTTTTTTCCAAATCCCATACTGTAACAAGCACTAGCATCCTCCTCCTAAAGAAAATCAGTAGTGCTTCAAGCACATGGCCAAGTGTCACCCTGCTCATACACTAATCTGAAAATAGCTATTTCTGAAGGAAAGATTAAACAGTGCTGTTGTACATCTCATCCAGCTCTAACCCACAGAACTACTTCTTCTTCCTCCCTCTCCATACTGTATGAAGGCTTTATCCATCCCACAATTTTCCATCGCTTCGGCTTATTTTAAAAATACCTAGTCTCTTCATCTTTCTCCACGAGTCCCATTTCACAGCACCAGAACTGGCTGGTCTTCTTAGAACTTGCAGTTTCTAATCCTACAGCCAAATCCCATTTGAATATTTCAAATCTCCCACATTTTCTCTCTTAAACAGAATGGCTCTTTCAAGTGGTGCTTGGCAGTCAAGCTGTACAGCTGAAATACTGTCTTCGTATGAATATCCATACCACCCTTTCTTAAAGAACCCCGCCCATCACTGAGCCATGTACCACAGCTATCACTTAGGTCAACTGATGCAGGACTATAATGAGAAAAGGTTTGGTTTGCTAAAGATACACAGCTGTTGATGGACAGAAATTCAACTACTTTTATTAAAAGTGTTATCAGGAAACTAGATATTCTTTTAAAGAAAAAAAAGCTGCACTTCAAGACTCAGGCAGTAATCTAAATTTTTAGGCATGTTATACACAGGGAACACATTTCTGCATGGTAACCGAAAAGCAGCTTATTCTATGGTAACCACAACATATTTTTCCAAGATTCATTCCCTAAGACTAGCTACCGAAAAAAAAAATTAAAAATCTTTGAATAATCACGGGACAGATTCTAAACAAACAACTTTTCAAGAAAATGAGTCAAACCATTCTAGCGAAAGTTTCACAAACTACTGGGATAAGTTTTCAGTAAATAACCAACATAGCTAAAACTAATGGACTTGGAAAATTACCATCACACTGCACAGTTCTCCACTGACTGCTGGCAACACTAACAGCATAATCAAAGGATGATGAAACCACAAGCCATGCTCCAGGTTACAATCTACATGAAGACTTAAGCAGAAAAATAATATAATGCCCTTAGACTAACTTTCATCAAAACAAGCCTTGTCATAACCTTTTTACAGTGACTATCCAATCACTCAAAACAAAAGGGTACAAAAATCTTAGAATAACTTCAGGTTGTTCAGTCACCTGAGAGCCTGAACAGGAATAAAAGACTACGAAAATGCTCAAAGGCATTTGACACCTTCAATGTCAAGTAAAACAGGTGAAGACACAAAAAATGCTGGTCTGTCAAATTTCACATACTCCTTACAAAAGCCTTCATTTCATAGTTTAAGGGCTACTGAAATAAATATATGAAAGTGTAAAATACACCTACAACCTCACAGTGGTCCTGTACTTAACAATCATGCCTTAAGTGCATTAACAACTAATTTGATCATGTAAAAATGAGAAGGCATGCTGTAAAGGCAATACTCCAAGCACTGACATTCAAAATCTTAAATTAACTTTTACCACAACCTCTTCTATTTGTTCATTCTAATGCTTGGCAAAATGGTTTTCAAAATGTACATAAAAATGGCAATAAGGATAATGGGGACAAATAATCCCCACAAACATTCTGGTTTTTTTTAATAACTAGTGCATATCCTGTAAGTCAACATGGTAATAGCTACGCCCATTGAATCTGCAAAACACTTGACGTTCAAGTGAGTCTGGGTTCTCCTTTCCTGTTAAGACACCGCTAGCTTTCCTAACACCTCAGTCTTATTCCTGTGGTCATGAAGACCAAAATTAATCCCTGCTGCAGTTTGTCGAAGTGATATGAGGACACCCCACAAGTTTAAAAGCGAATGTTTGGCATGTTTTGGAAATCCCTTCGAAACACTATAGGAATGACATACACATTCATATACAAAGATACCACAAGATCCCAGAACATGGTTTGCCATTAGATTGCTTGCCTCTGCAAACAAACTATCTTCTCAGTACATTTAAAATTTTGGACATTGGAAACTAGCAGCAAAGCAGATCTTACCTTCTTGAACTACACTGACACTTCCTGGTTCATCCACAGGGTCAGACAGTGCGGGCCACTAAGCAGTCTTGCGTCACCTTAATCTGACAGCAATGGCCACGCAGAAACTTGGTATTGAGAATCCATTTTGCTAATGGTTTTCCCAAATATTTGCTATTTGCAGAGGACTCAAGATTCCACTTAAGAGTTTATTAATGGACCTTACTCTAAAGTATCATACCGCCAGTGTCACATCACATCTCGTTCATTTCTTCTAGTCCTTTCTCCTCCAGCAAATATTTTCTCTGCAAACCTCTCCTTTGGCTGCTTTATTCTTATTTCTAGGAACCCAGTCTGAGATATGTTCATCAAGGTTCCTCCAGCAATTTCAATTCCTTTTCACTGCTCCATTTCCTCACCCAGTCAATCCCCAGTTTCCCTCAAGTACTGATGCTCATTTGCCCTTCTATAGCTCCCCTGAATTCCCCAGTACCAACTTAGTGGGGTTGTGCTTATGAGCATTCATTATGTGTCACACTGTATCCTTCTCCAAGCTATTGGGGTCATCACACCACAAATTACTGAAAACACAAGTTTTCTTTCTCTGCAGACCAGTATTTATACTTGTGACAAGGAAAGCTAAAAGCAGCAGTGAAGAATAATTTAAAAATACATATTCAGCACAAAGTGGAGTCTTCCAGAAGTTAGCTGTCAATATCTCACAATTCTCCCATAATATCAGCACAAAACTTAGCAACCCCATCCAATAAGGTTCTTTTACAGATTTAACACAAAGCTCTCATTAACACCCAACTATCACTTCTCCAGTATACTGGGAGACTTTGCTTCAAATCACAGACATGCAACAGCTTCACACATAAATGATTATGAATTTTTAACATGAGAGCGCAGTATTTTCCTTCTACCCTTATTTTCCAACAGAGGCAAGGGTTTGTGGAAGCCTCCACAGTCAGTCTTTCCTCAAGGAGGGTTCTGAACCTGAGCAATTACAACCAAGCAGCGGTCAACTTTCAGAAGACCTGACAGTTAACACCAACAAAATGATGGAGGATACACAACGAACCACGGTGGAAAGGCAGCTTCAAATTTCCATATTCTAAAATGCAGACTGGGTCAGACAAAAAAATAAGGAAATGCCACAATAAGCACCAGCAAGACAAAGCACTAGCCACAACAGCAAAAACAAATGTTTGCCTAGAACAGATACAAACAAATCGGACCACCAAATGCCTCGATCTAATCCTAAAAAACAAACATTGCCCCCGTTCTCAAGCCCCACCTGTTACTTCTTACCGCTCTTTAACAAAACCAAACCACCAACAACAAAAACAACCAAATATTCAGAGATTGTTTCATTGTTAAGAACATTAAACAAGCACTTTACTCTTCATTTTGCTTAGGTATTAGAGAGATTTGTTACAGTAACACAAATTTACTTGAGTTCATAATGGTTGTATTATAAAGACAATTCTAGTTCTCTCTGTTTTCAAGGAAATACTAAAGTTTCTTAAGTATTCTTGGAATTCAGAGTGTATTTTGTTCGTGAGTCATCTTATATTCCAGGCGTCAAGCAGCTAAATATCTTACTACTTTGCCTCCACCAAAGTCCCCTCCAGAACAACTTGTATAAACATAGTTAAGCTCACATTTCAAGTTACTGTGAATACTCAGTTCCCACAAGTTTTATGGTATAATTATCGAATTCTTACAGAAGGCTGCACTTAACATTTGCAGTGTTAAAACTATGTAGTTTTTCTGTTTGAGTAATCAAGTATGTTCTACTTCTTGTAGCTGTTTTATATTAAAAAAAAAATATTCTTTGGAGTTAATATTTGTGGAGCCTTATAGGAGCGCTAGGGCATTAAAATAAAAATTCAGTACAGTAAGTTTGCTAAGTATTTGTGAAACGGAGTTCCATGACATACAAGAAACTCTGTACAGAGTTGATGGGCCTGCATTACCAGTCCAAAGCAAACCCAGAAATTTAAGTGCTCAATAGCTCTAATTCAAAAGTCTGCTCTAGTATACATTGTGCTGTTCCTCAAGAGATTTCTGCATTTTCCAGCTAATACATACAGGTACCATGAAAATTTCCAAACGTACAGGTATCATGAAAATTGCATCCTCTGAAAACAGGAAGTTTAAGATGAGGGGCCAACGTCGGTCAGACAATTCCACGAAGAAGCCTTTTTGGTAGTTAGGAAAACTTGCCTCAGTTTTCCAAAGAGGAAAGTTATTCTTTCTCAGGCACTAGCTTGCAAGCACTACTGCTCTTTTCTTTGCCTTCGATGTCAATAAGCAAACAACTGAACAGAAATTCTTCAGGTCAGTAGGACAGAATTTCATAAAGCTCTTCTTATATTGCATAGACCAAGGAACAACATGCCAAGTTTTATCATGTTGATCTCGTGAGGGAGGTTTCAAATTAACAATTATCATCTCAAAGTACCATTAATAGTTACCATAAATTCAAATAATTTTGACCAAATATATCAATGTTTAATTGTATAAAACATGCAAAGGAACATCTTCAAGCTTTCCTTTCCCAAATCCACTGACAAGACAACCTTGAATAAAACTTGCCATACTAGCACTTTCATTTAATATAAGGCAAGGTTTATAGGGAGAGAGAATATCTTACAAGACATAGCTGGAACAAACAGACAAGCTCTTCAATCCTGTCTTCAGCTCTGAAACAGAAGCAGCAAATTCCAACCCAAGCTCAGGCCAGGAACAATTTTTTTGAGCTTAACTTGATTAAAATGTCAAAGTGCTTAATTTTTAAGAGAAAAGGATGGTTGGTCCTGTGGAGCAAAAGGGGAGGTAAGCAAGAGGAAATAAAGTTACCTATCTACAGGTGGTAACCAGCCCTCCCCCCAAAAACTTAGATAGCTGGACTGAATTATATGGAAAACTGAAGTTCCATTAAAAACCAGTAATTACTGAGTCTGATTTCTGATATTCAAAAGAATTCAGAAATTTCAACTCCTAGGTTCCTCCTTTTAGGGTATTTCTTACAGGTCCTCTTAGAATCACCACTACCATCAATTACAATTCAGCATGTTAAGATACTGCCAAATGGAAAATATAAGCATAAAAGAGGTAACAGCTTCAGCATTTTTAATGTATAGATTAATTCAGGTCTAACTCGCTTACATGCCACGCATAGATCTTCAACATTATCAGAAGCAAAGTGCACTAAAATTTTCAGTGTAAAAGCTCAATCAAACCTGTAGTGACAATATGCTAAATGGTTTTCATTATATACTTAAGCCCAGGAATATGAGCTATACAGATTGAGAAAAGCTTACGTTGATATTTTCTAATTGCAGTAGATGTACTGTGTAATAGGATTTGATGTCCTCAGATACTAGCCTCACACGGAAACCTGTTTCACTGAATGTCATAACCTCCTCTTCTTTTGTTGGCCAGTATTGTGCACACTTCACCTGAATTATTAAAAAAAAAAAAAAAGGAGAAAAAAAAGAAAAAAAAAAGAAAAATCTGGTTAAGTATCCTAGTATCTTCAACTTTGCAGGAGCAGATTCTGAGACCCCGTTATTCAATATAGTAGACTCGTGCACCTCCTCCCAGTTTGAGGAATTCTCAAAGTCCATAATGTTTACAGCCAAGTTACTACAACTGTTTCAACGGCTATTATGCATTCCAGCTTTATCTGTTTATGCTTTCTTTCATCGCAGGGCTAGCATGTTTTGAGAGATACCTTAATCATTCTCCCTCTCCCCCCTCTAGTTCTCTACAGTGAACAGAGATCTGTACTCAGCTATTTCAACAACACTTCCCTCCCCTCCATTTCTGACACGCACACGTGCACATTTACATAACCAATGTAACACATCCAGTTTTCCCAAGGCTTGCTGAATACTGGAAGATTCTAGTGAAACAAAAGAATAAACTAACAAAGCAATGTAAAACTGTCCCTTGTCCTTTATTCCTCTTGCCGTGCACTCAAACCTTCTGCAGGAAAATTTTTGCATAATAAAATAAGTGACTTTTTAATGGACTAGTCAAATCTTTTTCACTAACAAATCTACTCTGAAGAAAAAACATGAACCTCAAATGACATGCATGGATAACTAAAATCCACAGTGGTTTTAGGCACCTTAGCAGAAAAACTACATTGTAACAAAAGGTTCATGTATTCTGCACTTATACCACCAGCTGTAAAGAATCAAAAATAACTGGACCAGTTTGACAGTTGCTGGGCAGCAGCTCCTCTTCATTGTTACAAACAGTTAAGATCACTAGATAACAAATATACTACCCTGTTAGATTTAGAAGAAATAATCTAAAGATACTGTATTTCAAACTTGTTTTCCCACCTTCCATTTTGTTCTAAAGCATCTTACACTGCTCCTACTCCATCGTATCTCTATCTGTACATCCTCCTTTCTCAGGATGTTACTTCCACCCTTCTGGATGTATATTTTAGATGCTGTTTTCACCAAACCGAAATTTGTGTCTTTGCTCCATCACTTGAATGTTATATTAAATACATATGCTGTACACCAGTGAGTAACTCTGTTAGTTGTTTAACATACCAATCAAACATGGTTCAACTGTATTAAAATTATGTGGCTTACTTAACAACTTTAGGCCTAATATTACTTACCGATTCTTTTTCAACAATTCTGTTCAGCATGACAACTGCTTTGGTTTGTTGTTGCCACACCATTAGCCAAAAATGACAACATGTATTAGGTAGTGGACCCTGCACAGTAAAGAAAAAAAAATGAGTGGGAGAATGTACAGGCAAAGCAGTGTTTGAACACAGTTAATGGTTCACTGCGTGAAACAGGAAGAAGTCTTCCTCTGAAAAGTTTAAACAAATTTTAATAGAATGACAGAAATGACAGGCAAGAAAGTAACCACACTGCACAGATCATTCTAGTACTTATAAATTTAAATTAAAAAACCAAAACAACCCAAACCACAAAACCAAAACCAACAAAACAGTAAGAACTCAGGGAAGGGATGTTTACAGTTCAGGCATCAATACTATTGTGCCATTAGAAGAAAAGCTACTGCAGGCATGCTCAGAAGGTACAAGAAGAAATAAGGGGAGAAAATATTGTTGCAACCTATTTGCAAAAGAATTGAAGAAAAGAGCAAGAAATATTTCAAAAGCTTTATATGCAATAAACTATTCATACTTAAATATTCCCTTTAGCTTTTTCTTAAAATATAAAATAATGTGTTCACGACTAGATCAAACAGGCAGTTAGTATGAGATATTTATAACTCAGAGAGACAAGGAACCATCCAAATACAAATTACAACTGTACAAATCCCCTTCCCTCAGATTCTCAATTCCTGTAATAACCTAGGAATTGGTACTACTTACCTGTGTTAAAATATAGTATCTCTGAGCTTCTTCTATGACCACTAGGCTGGCATTGATATAGTCATTCTCAGTGCTCTGCAGTTTTACACGACTATGATCATCTGAAATTCAAAGAAAATTAAGAATTAATGATGCATCCATCTTGATGAATACTCTCTAACAGGCAAGTTTAGGTCTGACAAGCAATTAGAAATAAATTCTGCAGTTCTAACCAAATGGCAAACTACAAATATGTGTGAAACTGATTTCTCATGTACCTTTGATAACTGCCTGTCTCATTCTCCCCTCAGCATTCCATCAGAGTCATTTCAGGCAGCTATTAATAGAACCTGCTCAGAAAACTGGAATACCCAGTTTGCTTTAAAAAGCAACCAAACAAAACAACCCTTCCTCACATGCCAAAAGATCGTCACAGCCATCCCTCAACAGTTGCATTTCCTTAATACAACAGCACCACAACCCACACCAGGTAGCACTATGTCCTGTCGCACCAGATCACTCCACTGCATGGTTTCCTTTAAGTTCAGAATTCCAAGATTTTTGGTGAACTGAAGTTTCATAGGTTGAGGTAGAATCATAAAGTTAAAGTCACACAGCTTAAAAAAAAACCAACCCAAAAACCAAAAAACCTTGCAATAATTCAAACCAAGCTTTGATCAATTTAATTTTCCCTGTAATTTATTGTTTAATACTATAAAAATTAAAAATACCAAAGACAGGGTGCGTGCAAAAATGCACCTATTTAACAAATCTTCCAATTAAATGAAGCCTAATCTAATTACACAGTTTCGGTCTCGCACGATTACGCAGAGATTCCTCTATTTATGGCAGAGGCAAGCAAAGGACTCCATTTAAAATTCTAACTTAATATGAGAAAGATTGTCAGATTGTCATACTAAAACACTGCATGATAAAAAGTCATTGTGGCTGTTCCTAGAACCTTTTAGTATCTGATTTATCACCCTCTAGGAGGCATTTAGGTAATCAGACTTGTTCACAGCAAGTAATCCTTCAGCCATTTATTAGAACTGTATTAAATAAACAGCATTTTTAGTTTAAAATTTGTACACAACTGCCTGCCAGGAAACAAGATCCAACTGACTGCAAACCTCCTGATGCTCAACTGCCTAGACAGACTATTTATGAGAAGAGTAAATAAAAAATAGCAAACTAAAATGAATTTAAGAGACTTCAATGCATTTCAGGAAGAGATGGAAGAGATTCCATAAAGAAACTAACAAGAGTTGAGAGTGAATTATGGTGCAATGACAGTTTTTAACCTACGTTCACTTGGTCTAACCCACAGAATTCATTCAGGGTGCAGACTGGTGGCACAGATGCCATTAAAATGTCAGCCCACTTTTCACCAAAAGGCTAACTTCCTTTTGATAAACATCTTGGGAAATGCACAAAATCCATGAGTCTTGACATGAGCAACTACCAAGTATCACATTCAGTGCAGCTATAATAGCTGAACTCAGATTAAATCCCTGTATCACAGCCAGTCTATACAGCCCAAGGCTTATCTAGGAAATCCATGAATATGACCCCAGATAGGCAAAAAGCTGATGGGAATAAAAAACTTACTGAATTAGACTCTTGTTCTATGGACTGCTCATATGATTTTATAAATGCTTTCCGTATGTTTGGAAACCTGGGAAAAGTACATTTACTAGGTCTTGATCTGCTTTTATACTCTCCCTCATCTGCGTGCTATTGGCAACTGTCAAAGAGGATCTCACTGGATTCAAGGAAAGAAGTCAACAGTAAATTACTTTTTTTTTTTTTTTTTTTTTTTAAAAGGACTGAGATTTGGGGTTGTCATCCTACCTCCTTTAGCTGCTAGCTTTTATATGCAGTCACATCAAACATACACAGAACAGAAATATGCTCAAAACCTATTTTTAATACAAAAGTATGAGAAAGTTACTGGTTTAGTCTGTTTTCATTAGCATTCCAGCTGTAAGGCAACACCATCTTGACTTTCAGGAGTCTTAAAACAATTTACGATACTTCTCTATGAAGAAAATAATATTATCAAAGCCAAGACACAGTAAAATTAAGACACATGTGCGTTTAAAAGTAAAATATATCTCCTTGTATTATTTTGTCTGGATAGGAAAGCGTTACTTTTTCCTTTCATGTATCACTTTATCTGAAATGTTTCTACTGGAGAGAAACCAAGACCTTTGTAAATATTACATGTCATTTGCCAACAGGAAAAACTCAAGATCTTGTTATAGTAAATCACACATACCGGTACTAGTGTTCTCGGAAAAATGACGTAAGCAAGCACTGTTAACAGTTTAATCACCCAGCAGCAGCTGCTGTATTGCTGCCAGTAGGAGATAACTGCCGAGGCCCTAATGAGGTTTCCTACTGTAATCTTTACACACATTTCCAGGCTTATTTTTTCCTACTTATAGATAATGCTTTGTAAACATGACAAATAAAATTCTGAAAGTTTTTTTAAAAGCCCCTTTAACAACTAATTCTATGCACAGACAGCCTGCCTCCCTCCTCCTCCCCAACTGAAACAGAGGCTATTCTACAAATACACTGGCATACACTCCACAGGACAAAGAAAGCCACTAGAATATATTGATTTCCCTTCTTTCAAGGGAAAAGGTTCCTAAAGGACACAATGACCTAGAAACCTCATTCAAGCCCTGGCTTGCTCTTCTGAATTAAATGAAGCAAGCCAACTTTTGACAGTGAGTTAGCTGTAACATATTTCCCGTATGTAAATCATTTCCAGTTACAAAGTACTTTAGATTTATATGAATGATAAACCTATCTTAAATCTTATCTTAAAGATTTATCTTAAATGTTGCCATGCCCACAACAGGGAAAATATAGTACTCATTTTCTGAAGTGCTAATTCCCCTATTTCAACAAACTATGCAGCCTGAAAAGGAAGTGGAAATCTTAAAAATGCTTCTCATTCTGGCTCCTGCAGTAAGAAAACTACTCCCAGAACGACCCTGTCTGAGATAAGCAAACTCTTATTACCCACTTCGAGAAACCTCGTCCCACTGATATCGCTGACAACACTCCCTGTGTCTCAAGGCCAAGACTTCACATTACACATCAATTTGCCCACTCCCTGCTAAAAAGAAAACGACATATCCAGTTAAAACCAAGATATGAAATGTTTGGCATTTTACATCATACAGTTCTTGCAGTTGGTTAATAACATGTTCTTATTTGAAAACAACTGTGTTTCTAGAAGTGAAATCACTGTATAACTTAAAAATTATCTTTTATCCAAGAGATGTCTCTGGCTCCCCAAATACAGAGCTATTAACAACAAGGGAGGGTGAAATGCTACTTAGTGGATTAAAGAAAGTCATAAATAAAACATGTAGCCATAAGCCATCCCAATGACCCAGTCTGACCCCTTCCCGCCTACCAGCAAATCCACTTCATTTCACTAATCTAAATCTAGTCTATCTGAGCTGCTAAATTATTCAAATTACAATACTCTGTCACTAGACTTACAGTCTCAAGTTTCAGAGGTAGCCTAAGGCAAAGGAAAGGCAAAGTGACTTTTCCCTACCCTGTCACTGGTTGTACGCAATGAATGGCATCATATCAATCATGGCCTAGCTCATAACTGAAATGTATTCATACTGAAATATATGCGTAACTACTGCACAGGATCCTTACACTTTTAGGCAGGACTGTGAAAAAACAACTTAAGAGACAATAAAGTTTAGATCAGTATGTGCTATAAAATTCCCCTTTTCCCCACCCCACAGAAAGAACTATCTCCAAAAGCAGCATGTCGAGTTTATTTACACCATGGTTCCGGTAACAAGATGTTTTAGAGAATCATTAGGCAACGTCATAAAAATCATCAACATCAGCTTCTAACACGGACAACAAGAAGTGCAGAAGGCTTATTTTGGACAGATCATCTCCTTGTTCTCAGCACGTACACTTGAAACACAGGACAGAAAGGGAACATTTTTGCAATCATTATTAATCAGCACTATGTGCAAAGCCATCCACATCAGCTCCAACTCTGTTCCCTGTAAAGCACAATACTCTTTGCGTTCCTCTCTCCCTGGTATATACTCTATGACAACTGTAAGCCTATGGTTGAAAGGTCCAACACAGAGTCTACTAATGGCCACAGGAAGAAAACAAGAGGAATCACTACCTCTCAAGACCCTCCAACAGTAACATGATCTACCAGGCAAAAATGTTCAGATGACCTAAGAAATTGGGCTACACACAATAAAAAGGAAGGCTACAGATACAATTGTGCAAACCTACCCTCCAAAAGCAAAAGCAGAAAAAAAAAATCCTGCCAATTTCGCTGAGGGGATTTCCTTCTTGTCTCTAAATCTGGGAACACAGTAAGCAGATCTGTAAAGGTGTTTACAGTCAATCTGAGACACTAGACTCCTCTGATATGAACTAAGGATAAGATTTAGAAGGAAGGTAATAACAGAAATCTTAGAGTTTCATTAAAGTTATCAATAAAGAATAATAACCTCACAAGTTATTTTCCTCTTAACAATGTTTTCTGAGAAATGGTTTCATCTGTCAGGAAATGACTGGCTGTCAAACCAAACCTATTTCATATTAACTTCCTGTTTCAATACTACTACATAGCCAAAATATTCCTCTCCCTATTCTAGACTAATACCAAACTGCTAGACTGCTATTTTTTTTGGCTAAGCAGTAACTCTTGAGGGCTTTTATCCAACCAAACTTATACACACCATAGCTCTTTAGCCAACAAAACTGGACACTAACAAAAATATTTATGAAACAGGAGACAGTGTGAAACTCAGCTGTGATGGGCAAAGATGACTGGCCTTTCCCAGCTAACAGAAATCAACTTTTACCTAGAAATGTATGTAACAGACACAAATTGGTTTCAGCGTGCGAGTCCTGCGTATTACAGTGGAAACAGGGCAAACTAACCCAAAGCATTTTTTCTTGCACTTGTAATTGACATCTTTTCTGTAAGACAGAATAATCTTTGCATTTCCTCTTGCAGACATACCACCTCAGATTTTAGACTGGCTTGGCTGCTATCTAGATTAACAAACCATTTTCTCACTGCTATGGAGAAATAAACCATTTCCATCAAATTATGTCTTATGTCTTACAATATGTTTGAATAGCTAGATCTTAAGAGTTTAACTGCTAGTTCTGAAGGCCTTTGGCTATCGCAGAATATTAGTATGACCACCCATTTTTCATTTAAACGCTGCTGAAGAGCAGTAAAATTTGCAAAGTGAAGGAGCAAGATGTTAAGATTGTGTAAGACTGAGTCATCTTGCATTTCTGCAATGCCAGTTCCTTGCATACATGCGCCATGATTAGACGTGTTCCCCACAGTGACCAAACCGCACAGCTATTATCCCAGCTGCTCTGAAATTTAGGTACTGCTATCTTGGAATGTTATTTATCATATATTCCCTTCCAGGTCTCTTTCTCCTCCCAGCCCTCATCATTGTTACAGAAACAATTGAGAATCATATTTGAAAACACACAGATGTAAAATTCAACAGGAACCAGTTCAAACAGAGGGTTTTGCTCCAACAGCCTTGCTCCTAGTGCCCAGTTCTGCAGGCTATCTTGGTGGCCCAGTTCAAACCTCCTTTCTTTCATAAAGGCTAAAAAAGAGACGTGCTTCATAAAGTTCATCACCTTAGTTCAGTCATCATGTTATAATTCATGTCAACTAGCATGTAATGGCTCTAACCCCTTCCTGAGCCCAACTACTACTTCAAGACTAGATTTTATCTAACTTTCTCTCTCTGCTCTTGCACAGGGTCCAGGGATTAATACAATCACATAATTGATTTCCTTCTGGCTAAACGAGCATTTCAGAAGCAAGCTTTGCCATGATCAGGGCAGAGGTGTTTGGTACTCTTCACTACTGTAAAAGACATGCCATGATCAAGGAAAATTTTGAGCTCCAAAAAACTGTAGGAGATGAATACAAGTCACACCTCTAAGATACTATTGCAGGCACTATTATATGCTACTTAAATAACACAATGTCTTTTCATTTATTTATTTTAGAAATGCTGTTTTTAAAAAGAAAGAAAAAACACAAATACATTGAAGGTAAGCTGCCATTCTCTTTGCAGTAGTGCCTAAGAAATGAAATCCGTGGGTGGGAGAAATGGTAAATGCATGAATACAACTTCTGCCACAGAAGTTGTAAAGGATATTGGACCCAGGACTAGAACTTGGGTCTCATGGGTTCAAATCCAACTTCCTCTTCTTTACAAACCCCATCCCAATTTAGGTATGAAACAGAAAGTGAATAAAACATGATCTACTTTACCATGGGTAAGATGCTAATGCTGTGCTGTAACAGGACAGCAGACCTGGGACATGTTAGTACCTCTGCGTAGATCAACAAAGGTCCAGCAGAGGCCTATCTCCCTTTGCTGAGCATACAGCGGAAGTTAGTAAGCCTTGACTAACTGGAGGTATCTTCTTCAGAGCTGTACTTTTCTCAAATACACCATACTGGGGAATGCCATACAGACACAGCAAAGAGGCTGTGCACTGAACTCTTAAGTTCAGTTTCATCAGAGCGCAGTATTGAGATTCAGCATTAAACCAGAGGGGATCCATTCGGTGCGAATACACTGTGCAAGTTAACATTCCGGCAGCAGCCTAATGAGCAGCACACAGCACTGCATCTGACCAGCATGACTCAATCTGAGACCCTTTCTGTGCAATTTTGAGAAGTGCTATGCACATGCAGTTACCACAACTTTCAACTGGAAACAAGGAGTTCAGCACTTCTCCAAATCTTACAATAGGTATTCAGATTAGACTCTCAAACAAAAAGCCCCGATACACCAGCAACCCTTCAAAAATTCTAGATCCAGTAACAAGAAGGCTTTTATGAGCCTTTGGTGCTCTGGGAAACTTCATACTAAAGAACACACAAACATTTAACCTGTTCCAACTTCAATATTTTGTAGAAAAATTATGGCTGTACTAAATTTTTTTCCTAGTCCTTTTGAAAGTGATTTATGATAGCTTTCTCCACCTATAACTACGTATCGGCAATCTTTTGCTTATATGTCTTTTTACAATGATTTTGGATTACAGTTTCTAAAGTAAATGCTGGTGAAAAAGGTCCACAACATTTTAGTAGCAAAGAAGTTGGTAAAAAAAAAAACCAAACCCAAACTTGTCTTCACCTGAGATGTAAGATCATCATGTCCCAAAGACCACTTTATGGAAGTTATTAAAATACAAAGCACTCCATACCATATCTACTTGCATTGAGAAAATTAAAGAACAACTTCATGCATACATTCTTCCAAACAGACAAAAGGAACAAAATCTCAAGTATTTTTTTAAAGCAACAGTAGAGTGGCATTTATCCACACAATTTTATAAATGTGCAGAATCACTTAGCCCAAAAGGAAACTGTGTTAGTTAAGGCTTATTAACTTAATTTCTGTGCTAAGATGTTGATTTTTTTATGCTAGATAAAGCAATATTAAACAAATAATTTTCTTATAAGAAAAATATCTTTAAAATATTACTTTGCAGCTCACAAACATTTCCCTGTATACTAATAACTATAATTTGCAATCATCTCTCACCACTCAGCACAACGAGCTTAACCTGCAAATTATTCTCCCTTCTGGTATACACATTTGTGTATGTGTTAGGAAAAACACATTTATCATAGGATACATGCCTACAGAAATAAACAAAATACATAATCTACAATGACCATGACTTATTATCTACAGTGTTTAAAAGTAAACCGGGTAAGTAAAGAGTCTAGAAAGTTTACTGCAATAATTACAGAAAAGATACTTACATGGACTAACATCTCTATATCTGTTTCGATTTCTGTTTTCTGGGTATTTTGCAACTCTATGAGGGTAGTCACTGGATTTATGTCGAATTTCCTTGAAAAGACAAAAAATGTAATTTACTTATAGCCAGTAAACTGATTAAGGTCACTGTTCTACACACCCTATTGTAAGACTTTCAAGCTTATTCATTAATCAAGGTTATTAATAATTAACATTTTTAAAAGAACCTTTACTACACCTAGTGTTCTTTTCACTCAGAAAACGTGCGTCTCATTCTTGGCCAAGCTGTTGCCATTGAGATCTTCCCACACTTGGCTACCCCCACCAAACTAACATGAGCACAATTTGGTAAGCAACTGATGTAGCAGGAACAAAGGGGAAAAAAACCCAGATATTTATTATGCTTACAGTTTACCTCAGACTTGCATGTTATCTCCCACAGTAATAAGAGTCTCAGATAGACAGAACTAACAGCAGTATACTGCTAGCTCCTTTACACCAACCGGCAGCATAAATCCCCACAAAGGTAACTGAACTAGTTAATGATTTTATGGCTGCTGTTAACAGCCACAAGGTTATTCTTGGTGGTTTGATGGTTCAACCCATATAGCCGTAGTAGTTAAATATGATCCAACATGAAGCAACAATTCTAGACTCACAAATGTCAATGTGAAATCACAGCCTGCTTCTCCCCAGGCATTAATATAAACCTTTCAATAATCTGCATTTGGAAGACATTCAAATGCATTCATTTACACAGTATTTTAAGGAGCATACTGTTCACATCTTCTGAATGTTCAGTTTTATTCATTTTTTGCCTCTGAGTGTATCTTTTCCACAATTTCACTAAGATATACAGATTTACCTTATGTAGATAACTGAAAACACAGCTAAAGTGCTATTGACAAGCAGCCTCCAATGGACTGAACTATCCCTTTATATCTCTGTATGATGCCACCTCAGCAGACACGCTGTATGACGTAGAATTCACAATATTTCATTTTGAATTCTCCTTTTGTTTTCAGATGCTGCTGCTACATGTGATCATTATGTCCCAAAGAGCATTTAAACTTCTCTTTACAACTAAGCATTCTTTGGTCTTCTCTATGTTTCCACTATCTTCTTTGTCTTCTCAAACTTCTTAAGTAGCCTATCTATTCCCAGACAATGAACACAGCCAAAAAGGACTTCAGTGGAAATCTAACATACGTAAGGAAGCTCCATATTTTAGCATCTGGTGTGTGACATTACTTGTGCAGTGCCAGCCTGTAAAGAACCTAAATCACAATGTGCAGCAGCAACTGTCAAGCACCAATGCTCTACATATTTGTATAAACATCTCTTGCTCTATTAGACAATCTTTTTTTTTATTTTGATACAGCACACTGGAACTTGTCTTCTCCTCTAGTTTATATGGTTTACAAGCTTTGGAGCAACCACATGCACGTTGAATAAATGCATCTGGCAGGCATTCACAACCAAGTTCCCATGAAATGTAAATTTTGTACTACTCCATAACAGGATGCAACATATTTTGTTTTTAAAAGCACTGGCATCCTCTGTGCTCAGAAACAGACATGTAATTTGGTCATGAAACATTACACCAGCTAGAAACACTAGTATGGGGGGGGGGGGGGCTTGCTGAAAAGAATTAAACCTAACGAACTTTAATGACTAGTTCTAAAATCAGTTTTCCCACATACAATCCAGCCATCACAAACCGGAGAAACGAACCAGATGTAGCATAAGGCATACTACACCAGAAAAACTTGCATTGGAAAAAAATAAAAAGTGAAAACCAGTATTATTTATTCAGTCATTAATTCAGATTGGATAGGAGCTCCAGGAGTCAGCATAAATATTCCAGACTTCATAGGATTTTACCACAAGTCTTGGCAAATTCATGGACTGAAGGGCAAATACACAAAACTGGTCTCAGCAAGAAGAACAAAAAAACCCAAACTCTAATACCCAACTTTTTTTTCTTCAGAGAAACTTACACTTCTCAGGGCAAGTATGTAGGTTTCTTATACAACGCTATCATAGGAAAATACCTTCCTAAACAAAAATCCAGTGCAAAAACAAGTAGTCAGCAATTAGAGTATTTTCTACAAGTTTGTGCTATTTAAAAGTGTCATTTACTATTTTCTGTTTATGTTTTTAAGCAGATCTGTATTCTCTGGTTTTAACATTAAACAAATGCATTAAGTACCCTGAAAAAAAATCCTGAGTTTGCAAAATCTACAAAATCAGGGAAACATAAAATTCCGAAGTGTAAAATTCCAAAACTTTATTTAAAAATATTTTACAGCATAGCTGTAGTAAAAGTAGGAAATCCATACACAAAGTTTAGCAGAGATTAATATACAATTCTCTCTTCAGTTTACTTCTCCAAGTGCAACTAAATAATATTAAAATAACTTGGGAAAGCTAACTTTTTCAGTCTGGATATACCAGATGTAACGTGTGTGTATACTTTTCTACCTCATGAAAAATACCGGTTGCGAAATTCTTCCCTTAGATTTTTGTCATTAACTTAGGACAGTTTATTTCTGCTATTCCCTGTTAAATTCAAACCACGGTTGAGTTCCATAGTACGCATCTAGAGATAATGGATTTGAAATACTCATAAATCAAATACACTGCTGATTTAGGGAAGAAAGAGCACAACTTAAAGTTAGCAAAGAGAACTTTCGGTTTGGGTTGTTTTTCCTCATTTGCGAAAGAGCACTGTAAAACACGTACTGGCTCAAATAACTGCTCTAGGATTATAAGTTCGTACATAAAGTCTATTTTATGGAACTGACACAGAGATTATTGTTGCAAACTAGCAACCTCGTTGTTTGCAGAGAAGAAGGGCAAGTGGCGCATTTTCTGAGGGAGAGCCGCGCGGGCCTGCCGCAGGCGCCGGGCAGGTGAAGGCAGCGCTGACAGGCGGGTGAGGAGGGCGCCTGAGGGACCGCTGCGCGGCGGTGCCGGGGGGACGGCGAGCCTTGGCCGGATCGATACGGCCGGGTATAAACTTTCCCCTCTGCCTGGAAACCGCGGGGAAAACACCCTCGCCCGGCTCAGATCGGGCCGCTCGGTGAAGCCCCCCCGCCAGCACCCGGCTGAGGGGCCCGGGCCGCTGCCGAGCCGGCGCAGGCGCAGCGGCACGGCGCCTGCGCATCGCCCCGCTCCCGCACCCCCGCCTCGTCCCCGTCCCCCGTCCCAGAGCGGCGGCGGCCGGGAGCATGCGCAGCGCCCGCCCGCAGCTTTCGCCGCCTGCACCTGAAAACCGAGCCGTGGCCCAGCGACTTCCGCCGCCCGCTGAGGCGGCGGGCACCGGCGGCGGGCGCTGCCGGCTGGCGGCCCCTCTCCCCGTCCTCCCCCCCTGCCGGGGCAGAGCCGCAGCGACCCCCTTCCCTCACCAGATAGCGCGCCTGCCAGTCGTTCGCGGCATCGATCTCCTGGAACTCCTGCTCGATCATGGCGGACATGGCGGCGGTGGCGGCCGGCAACCCGCCGGCCCCTCGCGCGCTGCCCACCACACGGGAGCGGCGAGCGCGCTCCACCCCGCCGCTGCCGCCGCCGCGCGCGCACATACGCTCGCCACGGGTCCCGCTGCCGCCGGCGCCAGGCGCATGCGCACCCCGCGCCTCCGCCCGCCCAGGCCACGCCCCCGGGGAGGAGGGAAGCACCTGGGGTGACGTCACGGGCCGGGCCGCGGCGCCTCCGCCGATGGCGGGGCGACTTCGGCCGCAAAGCGGGCAGCAGCTGCTTGCGGTCCCGGTGTCACCGGCGGGACCAAACACGGGCAGGACCGCAGCGAGCGAGGGCGCTTCCAGCCGGCAGCGAGCCCCGGGCCCGCCTCGGCGCGGTGACGGCCGGCGGGCAGCCCGCGCCGGCCCCCTCCCGCCGCCCGCTTTGAAAAAAAAGCAGAAGTAGGAAAATGCGGAAGCGCCAGGCAAACGAATCACGGCAGGGCTCGCCGCCTCAAAAGGGAGAAACGCCGAGCGGCGGAAGGCGGCGGCCCGCTGCGATCGCGGCGGAGAGAAAAGCCCCTGAGGAAACGGCTTCGCAAACGCCGAGCGAAACTCGCGGTCACGCGGCGGCTGGCCAGGGCTGCGTTGCTCAAGCCGAAGGGACGGCTGCCCTGCGGCTCGGCCTGGCCGGGAAGTGCCCGTCGCCCTCCCGACAGCCGCCCTGCGCCTCACACCTCAGCCACGGATTGCTGGCGTAACGCGCGGCCATTTAAAAACGCGTGGCGTTAACGGGCACCGCGAGGGGAAGGGATGAAAGTGCCGGGCTCCCGCCCCCTTGGCCGCCTCGGCGGTTAGCCCCGCCCCCTTTACCGCCGCCTCGGCGGTTAGCCCCACCCCTCTCTCCCGCCCCTGGCCACGGCGCCCGTCGCCTGCGGTGCGGTGACCGGGCCCCACCGGGCCCCCTCAGCCTCCGGGCCGCCGCAGACCGCCCCGTCACCGGGCTTCTACACGCGTGCAGGGGCCGAGCGTGGCATCTGCAGCCCCCGCGAGAAGCGGCTGCGCCGTCCTGCGCGCGGCCGCGCTGCCGCCGCGCTTCCCCGCGCGCCTTCCCTGCTGCGGTGCTGGGCTGGGCCTCAGCATCTAAGAACGATTTCAGATGCGTGACGTGAGGAGGAAAGGTCAGCAGAGCGAGGGGCTCACACCATTAGCGTGCTGATGCAATGACGTCGGTAAGCTGCTGAGGAGGTAGCATGCCGGCCGCCGTTAAAGCAGCACAGTGCGAAGGCCACATTAGCATGGGCAGCCAGGGATGATCCTTGGCACGAGCGTTGCCCCCCGTCGCACCTAAAGGGCGAAAGTTGCGTGCTGGAGAAACGTGGCCTCAGCGCTGGGTGAGCTGAGTTCACGCTCCCCTCCCCTGTGGTGTTTTATAGCTTGAAAACACACGGACGAGGGTCACTCAGCATGACACAAGAGGTGGATGTGTGGTTACACAGGTAAGGCAAATTTTTTTGGAACAGAATTCTGGTTCTGACGTCCAAGCACGTGTCATAGGCTGTCACATTTCCTTCCTGTCTGCAGTGCAGTACAGTGCTCCAAATCCACTGGCTGATGTGCTCCCTCAGGTCCTATAATGAAAGGCGGTACCTTGAACACTGGGGTTTGCGTGATGCACCTCTGAAGCACAGCTGATGGGACAGTATGCATCGCTAAGTTCATAGCATGTTTCTCCAGGTAACTCAAGGAAATGTTACATAAGATTTTCTTGAACTGTGGGTTCAGACTTTGAAAGCTGTATGGGGAATAGCTTTTCTGGATTTTTCTGCCTGCAAGACTGACGGACAGGCTATGTCTGTCGTTCTGCAGGTGTTCTCTAGTTAATCAATGTGCTACGTGTGACCAGTTGTGAAATAGGTAAATTAAGACAACGTGTGAAATATGTTCCTGATTTAGGAGTGCAGAGAAGAATCTAAGTGCCCATCCTCAAGGTAATGATTCTTTTTAATTTAAAACAGGTTTCTTTGAATTCATGTTTCAATGAACAAAAAGTGTTCTTAACCTCAGAAAACTGATCTTGCACAGGCTGGAAAGTAAATAGATAGATAGAAGCTGTCTGCAAAATAACAAATTTTAATAAAGAAATTAAAATATACAACGTCCTCACTGATTTTAGTCTTCAGCAGGCTTTTCTCTGGATGTGAACTTGCTGACCGACCTGTATTTGTAGCATTTGTTATCACAGTCTTTTTTACCCCTCGCTGGACCTACCTGTAGGTCACAGACATCACAATGCCCGTGAAGCCATCGACATGGATCACAGCTACAGGAGGCCCAGTCGCTGTCCTGTCCGTCCAGAGAACAGAGAGTGATGCTGCCCAATGACACGTTTCTCTTTATTCTAGAGCAAAGGCCAGGGAAGACTTGGAGGTCGCTGCCTGTGGAGTGTGAGAGGACGCTGTGCTTGAGTCCAAGGACAGCTCTATCAGCTAAGGAGCACCCCGTGTCTATCAGCTGAGCAGGCCGTTGAGACACTGGTGTGTTTTGAGAAGGATGCAGGAGAAGTGGCAGTTATATAGTGATATATAAACACAGGAACGTGTTTTCTGCTCTTCTAATTAGCAGCTCTCACGCATATGAGAAGCTTGTGCTTGTCATTGCTTGTGATATTTGGGGATGTAGTTCACCTTGAGAAAGCAATGTAATTGTGTTCTTAGGAGAAGGAGTTTTATGGTAGCAGCTATGTTTAGGATCCATAACGCAAACCAGCGCCTGGAGACAGCTCATGGAAAACTAAAAGAAGTGTTTATTAATTGGGATTTACAGCTGGCTTAGAAGAGCAATAACTGGTAAACCAGGGGTTTCTGGAGAAATTGCCATTGTTTGCTTTTTGGTTGTTATTTTTTATTGCAAATATGCTGAAAATGTTGTACCAGTTCTCTGGTTTTTGGGAACTGAGCCCAGGATAGGCCCAAGACTACAGTTATAATGGTCTACGGAGGAGAACTGTATACGCAACATAAACCAAATACACTCATTAGAAAACTTTATTTATTCTATTGCCAATAGTATATTCCAGTTCTGTATTAGCTGTGCAGCCAAACCCGGATGAACTACTACAGAAACTCTTAAATCCTTGAGATAGCGTGAGACATATGCAAAGCAGGATAATGGAGTTGCTGGAACGTGTGGTATATTGTTAGTGTTTTCGGTCTTAGTATAAACACAAACAAGTAGTTATTGCAATGTTTTCTCATTAAAATCTCTGATAATTTGAGAAGGTCCTTGCTGCACTGACAAAACAGGCACCCCAGGGTAGTTGGTATCCACAGCAGTTCTGACCTCAAAATTGGTTTTGGTGCCCTTGCTCATCTGAATGAAAAAGACCAATCACGTTAACTTTAAATGGTGTTTGTCCACTGACCTTGGCCGAACAATTAGCTTTAGTACCAGTCCGGAATGGACTAAGTGCTTCTTCCTCCACGTGTATGTTTTTTTTTTGGGTCATTCACTGGAATTACTTAAGTATCATTTATTGGAAATGATCTGGTTTGTGCTGCTTTTCTGAGAACCATTTTGGATATTGGTAGATGAAGAACAAATTCTTCCCTGAGGTGGTTTTATTCACAAATACACTCCATATCAATCTTAGCCGTTAAGGAAGAAAGCTGTAATGTGCTTAAGCTTGCCACGATGTGAGCAGATGAGAACACATCTTTCCTGATTTAAGTCTTAATAGCCCAAGGCCTAAAGGAGAAGAGGATTCTCCCTTCCCCCCTGAACTGGATCGGGCTGGAAACCCAGAAGGGCTGGCCACTCTTCTGGCATCTGGCAGGGAGCAGGAGAAGCTGAATGAAAAGGTCCAGTGGTCAGGATGAAACAGGTTTAATTTGTTCTGTGCATTTACAGTGGAGTCTTCCCATTTCAGACTTTTGGGGACTGTATTCCTTGTTCAAGTGAACATTAAAATTCCTATTACTGAAAGTGGGTGCCAGTGCAAATATCTGTCCTCAGCTATATTATTGATTTCCTCCCCCTGCCCAAAACTGTATTTTGGCATACAACAAAAGAAAAAAAAAACCAACTTCAAAATGTATGTAGCAAAATGCAAATCCTTGTGGCAGCAACAGTAGCAGAAGCACAAGGGGCCCCAGCAGGTTTGCATTCAGCTAAGGAAGCCTGTCACATCAGTCACAGGTCCACAACAGTGGCGTTCTAGTGTGCAACGTCTGTTAAAAAATGGCTACGCAGTAAAAGTGATGGAATTACAGAAGCTGTAATTATGCTTTGAAGAGAAGGACAACACAGCTGTGCCCAGACTAATGATTGCCCGAACTGTAGTTTGGAGTTCTGGGTAGAAGAAATTCATGGCCAAGGGAGAAAGGAAAGATTAAGGTCTGTTTAGGAAGTCTGTTTTATAGTCTAGAGATCTGTGCCAGTCTGTATGGCACTGGACTCCTACGGTGAGGCTGAAATAACTGTGGAGTGTGAAAAGAAAACAGGGACTGGCAGAAGTGTTGTCACGAGTGAATGGACACTAGCTAGCAGAAAAGGCAGCCAGCCAGGATGTATAGAACGACTTTAGGCTCTGCTGTGGCTTTTTGAAGCAACACTTCCAGCAACCTAAGCTGGGGTGTGCAGTCAGCCACAAAACCTAATGCCTATGAGTCAATGCAGGGGGTGTGGGGTACGGCTACAGGAAGAGGAGAAGAGCCCGTTGCCAAGAGAAAGATGACTCCAAGTTATTGTTTTTACTGCTTGTAGAGAGGATCTTGCTTGCTGGGGATGATTTGTATACCTTACCTCTTTCCTTTTCACCCCTAGCTACAGTGACAAATCACAGTCTGCAAGTGAGAAAGTCTAATTCAGTGAGTGTCCAGAGTGGCTTGATGGCATTCCCCATTCCTAGTTAGAAGGTAATTTTTTTACTAGAAACTGCATAGACAGAAACTGGCTATAGCTATCACAAAGTTTTCACATTGAAAGTTTACTGAGACTTGCATTTCAAGTTTATTAGATTTTAAAATTTTTTTCCTCACAGACTGAATAGAGCTGTTTACGCTTAGACCATTTCTAATCTCACAGTTATTATTTCAAAGCATCACTTTACATTACTGTGTAATGGTTAAAAAGGTATCTAAACTGCAGTTCTGGAAACAGCTTTATGTTGCCTGGTGAGTCTTTAATTCACATTCTCTCATCATAATTTTGAAATCACGTTATCATGATCTTCTAACTTTTATGTAGCACAGATTCTGTATTTTAGTGGCTTCCATGCTTGATTATATGTATTTTCATCTACATCCAAGCTTGTCTTCCAAATTACAAAATTGAGGGCGTTCTCTGAATTACAGCTGAAAACGTTGCAACGCACGACTCATACCACTGTTATTTGCTAGAAGTTCTTGTAAGAAAATACTGTTTTGGCAGAAGACGACTTATGTATCGGTAAATGTTTCTGTTATAAATTTGTGTTCTCAATTTTATGTTCCAGTTTTACTTTGGGTTTCCCAGCATCTGAACAAAGCAATTATGCCTATTTTCATGGGTGTTAAAGTCTCCAAATTGTGTTTGCCTTTTTCTGTTTCCCAATAGTTTGAAATAAAGTAATAAAAGTCTTTTTGGCAATGTGATTTAGGATTGTAATCTATTTTGTAATTTAGGTTTCTGCATTAGACAACCTGAAGTGCCAACAGGAAAGGGTTTTCTTTTACTACTAGCTGTAATAATGATTTAAAAAATCTTATTGTTACCAACTTCATAGAAACTTAAATCTACCTTGTGGTGGTGAGCCTTCAACATTTATTACAATAATTACTTTTGTCTTTCCTGTGCTAGCGGAGGTAGACCTGGGCAAAATTTGTGATATCTTTGTCTGTTTTTAAGTTGACATTAATATATCTGATTTCATGCAATTTCCCGTATAAGCTTGTCCTATTGAGATAATCAGCAGCCCTGTCGGAGCCACATTCTCTGAGTCACTGTTTGGATGGCAGGGTTCCATGAATGTGTGGCTAGTTTTGTCTGCTGAGATGTCCTTTGGTATGTTACATCGGGCAAGGTGTTCATGCTTGTGTCCGTGTCTAAAGGCATTGAATCTTGTAAGGACCATGGAATACTAGATAAGAATTTGCATAGCTACATTACTTGGCAAGGCAGGATTGCAATAATCAATGCACCTCTCTTTTTACCCTCAAAGTAAATCAGAACGCAAGGAGGAAAATAGATTTTGCCTGTAGGTGGCAAAGAGCCATGAAGAAATTGTTAATTTGTCAGGCAGTATGATTTCCTAACAAAAACAAATTAGTAGCGCATGGAAAATTTATCTTTCCTTTTTTTTTCTTTGATAATGCCTCTTATAAAAATGGCTATAAAACGAATCTACCAAAGTAAGGAGTCTTAAAAAAATCTGGTTTGCGTAACAAGTATATTACAGTTTCTGAATGTATGCTATGTTTTCTTTGGTCCAGACATTTAAAACCTCTAATTCATACCCTTATGGCATATGAATTGCTGTAACTGCTAAACCAATTTGTTTTCTCAAAGAAAAGAAAAACTGAGTATAATGTACTGAAAGAAGGATCCATAACACAAGTTTTCCAATTGGAATGCTGTCAAGGTCTTTAACATCTTATTTTAGGCAGTGGAACAGTTCCAGCAGCTCAAGTCATCACACTACCACTTACTGGAATTAACAGCGCGGGGAGAAAAGCGCCCTTGTACAGAACGTGTCCAGTATCAAAATGAGTGTATGAAATTCTCTGGATCTCTTGAATTTTGGATCTCTCTTTCCCGCTGCCTCACTGCATGCAGAGAGACACAACTAGTCATCAAAAGATATTCTTTTCTTTTTAAAAACCTTGTGGGACCACTTTTCAAACAGACCACTGCAGCTTTGTTAGTGCCAGACAGTAGTACCCTGTAAATACACTGGAAGCAATTTGTCACAAAGAAAACACTTGAGGTGTCCTAGTACACCATTTTCTTTACATTGCCACCCTTTTATATCAGAAATGTCTCGATTGTGTGCTAGATCACTCAGAGTCAGATTCTTCTCAAGATTTAAGTATAAAATAATGTACTTAATAACACAGATTTGCAGTAATGGAGCAATGCTACAAAGAGATAAAGAAACAAAGTTAGTTATTAAGATTATATTTGCCAAGAAATATCCTCCAGGTCACTTTAGCATCTCAGCTAGCTTCTAGCTCCCATTCTCTTATGCTAATTTTGGGAGCTCTATTCACTTGAAAATTATTTTCTTTGTCCAAGATGGCCGATCTTTTCTTACCAGCCCCCTCTTAAGCACTGAGCAGGAAAGGTAGGACGCAGAGAAAAAGCAAAGAGTTTTTTTCTGTGTCGAAGCAAGACCACCTTAATTTTGCCCTTCGTTTTTCTTGATTAAGAAAGAATATTTAGTTGAGTCTGGTGATTAGATTCTTGAAAGTGATTCTGTGAAGAGGGGATTAGGACATATGACTGCCAGAGGCCCATATCTGCATACCCCAGCAAGTTGTTCGCTTAACATTTCTATTGTAATCAGTACACTCCTGATTTCCCATTGCTTCTCAACACATTGGTAATACCTTATACATAATGTTATAAAAAGTTATAAAGCACAATCTAATTTCTAGATTCAGAATATATTTTGGCCTGTGAATACCATATAAGGAAAAGATGTGACAGCAGTAGTGGTGAAACGAGAAGTGGGATGCCTTGTTTGTGAAACTCTGCCACACATACATACGCTCTTGGTTCTAGGGGTTTTCTTTGGGGAGTGTCACAAATCCTGTGATGCCAGTATTTCTTGGTCCCATAAAAAGTGGTAAGGATAATTCTCACTTAATTTCCCGAGTTTCAGCATCCTTGGAAAGTAGGATGAGGCAGACAGCTGAAGGAGGTAACTGCATTAGCCATTACAGCTCAATCTGCTGTCAAATATGCATGAACAGTGGGCAGTATCAATATAGAATTTACACAATTCTGTCACAGCAAGTGGAATAAACCCTGAATATCTTTGGAAAGGAGGTTCCAATGAAATAATGCAATGATTATGTTTTTAAAACATAAATGGATATGCCTTTCAGGGTGACATGAAAACTTTCCCTTCTCTTTCTTTTACCTCTCACTTTCCTGAGAGAGGAAGTAGTTGGGAGTGCTTTGTTCACACAGAGGAGTGATTCATCAATAGGTTCAATAATGAATTAGATTAATGAAATCTGTGCTGCAAGTTATACCCCCCTGGTTACTCTAACTGGAAAATTACACACACAGCATTTTATAAAATTGTTTTAGAATGCAAGTTGCATATATGTATACATTTAAATCTACCAGGTGTTACCAGATGTGATGGAAATTAAATTAGCTAGAAGTACCAAGTGCTGAACTACATTTTTCTCAAGAATTTAAAAATATTTCTATAAAAAGAAGGGCAGATACTTTTAATAACCATGCAGATAACTGCATGATTAACTCTTCGAAGTTTACCTCTTTCAACATTACAATACAGCATTATTGGGGGAAAATGGAAATAATATTTTCGTTTGACTAATCTGTGTAATTGAAGAGACAGTGGACAAGTAAACTCTGTGCACAGAATGTTTCTGTTCAGCATTTCATGCATGTGTTTATTCTCTGTGCACAATACTTGTGTATATAAATATCGACTGTTCCTGCTATCCTCCCACAGAGCACTGCAACGTGCTGTCTATCCTCTTTGTATTTCAGATGTCTCAAGGACATTTGTTAGGCTCAAAAGCTATGCTCAGTACTTGGGGACAGTGCATCAGCCACACACCAAATCTGATGCACAAATCTGAAATAATTATATTTCAGCTTGTTCAAAAGCAGATAATTTTCGTGAAACGTTGAGTAAGTTGTGTCAGTAGAAATTACGTCTGTTAGGCATACATTGTTTTCTCCACAACATGGCATGTGAGTTACCTTGGGCAGGAAGCAATTGCTGGTAATTAGTGTCACTTATCTGGCCTTTGCTGAAAAGAGTATTCACTGTTCAGCAGTTGCTAATAAGCCTCCACAATAGAGCTGTGTGGGAACATTCAGAGTGCCATTAATCCCAAGGCATGATGTGAACATGCCTTAAAATACTCAAGTGCTGTTTTCAGTGCGTTCATATGGTGGACGCTCTCTTGGCTTTGGACTGTGTTTGTTTTGACATGTGTCTAGAGTTTTCAGTTTAAATATCTGTCACAGCACAAACAGCCCTTATTCCTGTAAGGCCAACTAACCGCGCTAATTAGTTCAAGTCTGTAGAACAGAGACTTAACACTATGCAGATCTGATTCTTGTCCTGCAACAGTGAAGTTTAGAAATAATTTAATTGAAAATAGGTTGACATAAACTATGACCATACAGTTTACGCTATAGCAATTTAAAATTTTGTAAATTCTTTGCTGCATCTAATGATTGGTCCCTTGGGTAATCTGTCCTCATAGCAATTCCTCTTGGAAATTTCTCCTTGTTATGATTCTGATCTAACAGTGCCTCTGGGTTGAGACATGCGATGAATAAAGTGGTTGGTGATGAGTATAAAATCACCATACAGTTTCTCTTTGAAGGGAGCACACCCTTACAGCTGACTGTAAGGCAGCATTTTTGTTAGTGAGAATTAAACTGGTGGGGGAGAAGCCTTAAGTGAGCACAACAAAACATTTTCAAAATTTCCAGTGAATGGGAAATTAGCTTTTGTAGTCATGTGCCTTCTAGAAACTCAAGTGTGCTTTCCCTGGAATCTTCTTTGGGATTTCATTACATGTTCTTAATGCAGATGTTTCAAATGCTTTGCAAACAATGAACTATTATTATTGCCAGAATAAATTCATCATCTTTGCTTTTAGTAATGTCAGAGGGAGGAGGAGTGTTTAGCAGACCTCTAGGGAGCTTTTCGGTGTTCCCTCTACTGGAGTCTGAAACCTTCCTAGACAGATATGTTTAGCTTCTCCTAGTGGTGGTCAAACTAGAAAATTACTCCAGCATTGTCCATTTTAACAGTTGCTGATATATATTATCTGGACTATGTCCCCAGACTATTCCTTAGTTAAATTAACTCCATCTTGTTATGTCTCACAATGATCTAAAAGCTATATATAACATATGGCATTCATAAATAGGTGATTCCAAATCTATTACATACTCTACCTATATGCCCTGTGGAAATGTGAAATCTGAGAGAGAGATGGGGTCTATTCTACCTAAGAAGAGATGAAAGTGTTTTCTAACAGCTTGAAAACCTTGGCTATGCCCTTTCCCATTACCCTTTCAACAATATTCCCTGAAGTCTAAAGCTGTCTGTAAGTGCAGCCACTTGCCCTAGCTGGGATTCCTGTTAGCCCTGGAACACGTAGTCGATTGTGATTCCTTAAGCACTTACTTTTAGACACATTAAAATGGCCCCAAGGATTATCCTTTTGCTGGAAGTCAGAAGTATAAGGCTGTTTTTAGGATGGGCCCTGCATTTGTTAAACTGCTGCCCTTGTAGATGCAGAAATATATTAATGTCCTTGTATAGCTGCTTAAATAATTTTTTTTTTTAATGGGTAATCCTGTTGGGTTTGGGGAGTATGTGGTTTTCCTAAAACATTAATTTCAAAAGCTCTTTAGCCTATTATATTGTAATGAAGCATGTTTGTTACACTTACTGACAACAAAAGTATTAATCATGTAACAAGAGTAATGAGCAAGTTACTTCCATAGCTAATACTGCAATGATAACATGGTGGTGGTGTCATCTTTCAAACTGCATTGTACCACCTCTGCTGCCCTAGAAGATCAGATTGTTACCAGACCCATGTTGAGATATTATGCCCTAATATAAGCATTTATTCTTCTTTTTCCAAATGAAAAAAAAAGAAATCTTAAAGACATTTATTTCTACTGATAGGCAATGCTGAAGTTTCCATTTTAACTTTAGAGTCTTTCTTTTATTTTAATAGAGAACAGCAGGGCCAGCTGCAGGTATAGGCAATGTAGGCAGGTTGCCTATGGATGCAGATGTTCAGGGTGGCAAAATGGTCCCAATAAACAGCACCAAGCTGGGCTTTTCCCTCCACCAAGGCCTTTTCTCCTGTGGAGAGGAAGACCACACGTTTGAGCTGTTCATGCTATGTAAACAACTGATCTCTACCTCCTGTTGGCAAACTCTCTCCGCCCGAGTAATTTAAACTTTTATACTGTATATATAAGTGTTATACCTTATTTATACGTGGTTTATACTCACTCTCAGAGTGAGTATGTGCCAGTGGCAGTAGCAAACCTGAGCCTTCTGACTCAGTCCTATCTGCCCCTTCCCTTTACGGGAGCAGCAGAGGAGATGCAAATGATGACATGTGTGCTGCTTGAGGGGTAAGGAGCACGGGCAAGGAGAGGCATAACCTCCTGAATCTGGAGACTGGCGGGCTGGGATCCAGTGACCGACAAAGAGGGTCTCTTAATTCTACTCCTAGTCAGCCAAAACCCCACTGAGTCTTCTCAGCCTATCTCCCTGCACCTCCCTCTTCTCTTTCCTCCACGCTCTTCTTCATGCACCTCCACCTTCCACAACCCCCATTTTCTTTTTTACACAGACTCTGACTACAACTGCTGCAAAATTCAAATCTTCCTGTACGTGGAGAAGCCTTGAGTCAGCTCCAGTAACTAACCACTTAACATTTTCCAATTTAGTAAGCAAATCACATCAAGTTGAATATTCACTTCTAAAATATGAGAAAGGAAAACTCCAAATAAAGGAAAAAATAATCTAAAGAAGAAGATACCTACGGTAAATGATATGAAGTCACGTTCAGGATGGATGGCATCACAATGTGTATCTGGCATAGAATCATAGAATCATTTAGGTTGGAAAAGACCTTTAAGATCATTGAGTTCAACCGTAAACCAACACTGCCAACTCCACCACTAAGCCATGTCCCTAACTGGGGCAAGAACTTCCTGTGTTTGCACACCACTTAGAATCATAGAATCATAGAATCGTTAAGGTTGGAAAAGACCCTTAAGATCATCGAGTCCAACCATTAACCTATCACTGCCAAGTCCACCACTAAACCATGTCCTCAAGCACCACGTCTACCCGTCTTTTAAACACCTCCAGGGAAGGGGACTCAACCACTTCCCTGGGCAGCCTGTTCCAGTGCCTGACTACTTTTTCAGTGAAAAAGTTTTTCCTAATATCCAACCTAAACCTCCCCTGGCACAGCTGGAGGCCATTTTCTCTCATCCTATCGCTTGTTACTTGGGATCAAACAGTACTCTCCAAGAAACCACCTTGTGGAACATGGCCCATCCCTGCTTGGTGTGCCCCACTGCAGCTGTGCCTCTGCCTCCTCAGCGCAGGAGGATTGCCATCTGCAGAGCCTCTCCATCCCATGGGCGAGAGGCCGAAGAGGAAAGGCTGTGAGATTCACTCCTTCCCTCAGCGGCACTGCTCTTCCCCCTCGTGAGCAGACTGCTGAAGGAAATGAGAGCTGGCTCATGTGTGGGGTCACTGGGAGACTGTGGACTCCAGAAGGCAGGCGTACATGCCAGAGGGTCCTCCACCAGGAGGGGGACAGTTCAACACTATGCTGCAGCTTTGGACATGCAAAGGGCAGGCTCTGGGCCTTGGGAAGGGCAGGTCATCTGGGGAGAACAATAATTAGTGGGGTAAGGTCCTTCTTCAAATACAGTTCACCAAACCCTGTCTGACCCCACTGTCCAAATGATGAAATATTACTGTGGTATCTGGTGGGGCTGTGAAATCTTTGTTTAAGGTAGTGAAAGATTCATGTTACCACCCACCAGTAACGGCATTAAAAGCTTCCTTAGCTTATAAAGAAGCATAAATACCCCTTCTGCAAGCAACAGCTTTAATATTGCATTTGATATTTGATCATAACTGTAGTCTGCAAAAATGGTTTAGCTTTCAATTTTGTCAGCAATTTCTATGTCCTTTTCTACTTCTGCAGTTTCTTTGCATACACACCAAAACAGACGGAGGAAAGCCACCGCTGCTAAGTTTAGACTTTTTCTGTCTGTTCTTACTGTGAAAACTCTCAGGGCCAGCTATTTTCCATTTTTACTCCTACAAGCTCTGTTTCTCTTTCCCAACCTGAGATCACTAGTTTAAAGATAGCTCTGATGTAGTTACACGATCTGAGATCAACCTTCATATTCATCTGTTATGAAGCCATTAGCATTCCCTTCCTAGCTGTCAGTTATGTTGCTTGTCAGTCTGTCATTCCAATTTTCCTTTACATTTCTTTGCACATTCATATGACTAAGAATAGTTTTCCATCCATATGCCACTTACTTATAGAACATCACTTCTGTTTCCCCTTCACTCATCTTTCATGGGCTGCCAAAGCTACACTTGATCACGACTGGGTAGCTGTTTTGCTCGAATGGCATTTCTTGGGCTAATCAATTATTATTTTGCTTACTTTGTCTTCCTGTATGCTTTTTTAACATTATGTGGTAAAATGTAATTTTATGGAGTTGAAGCTTATCTTTTTCTTGCATCTTTCCAATAGGCCTTTTTAAGGTAAACGAACGGTAAATTTTAATTTCAGTTTGGGACATTCTATTGGTTTCCTAGCAAAACAAATAATAACAGGTTGTAAGTGGAACTCTGATTGCAGCAGCAACAAAGCAGGGTGACATATAAGGAAAGGTTCACTCTTCTGCTTTCTTTAAATGCCTGTAGGAGTTTTACTCTCAGTTTACTCATGTGAAGACTTGGGGACTTTATTTACCCTCATTTTTGCCCATGAAATCTAATTTTGCTACTAATTTCTTTCCATGATCTGCCAGTCACGCCTGGTAAGTCATCCTCTTAATTTGAATTACCCTTCATAGCAATAATTGCTGGTATTCTTTTTCCTTAACAGGAATTCATCCCGTATCTTTCACACACTGCTGTGATTATGAGCACTTTCCTCTGAAACGCCCACCTTTAGGTTTCTAGTTTGTATGACACAGTATGTCACACACACAAGACCACTTGCTGGCAGCATGCCTAACATTTTCAAATTCTTTCTAATCGTTAAGCTTCAGATTCTCAAAGCTAAGCAATCTGTTTAATGATTGGGTTTACTAGATTTTTTTTCCCTGAATCTAGTTGCTCGATAACACCACTTCGTATTTCTATAGTGCCTTAATCCAGGAATCTCAAAATAATTGATATTATTTTACTCCCTATGGAATATTATGAATTATTGGGAATCCAGTTGTTAAGGAAAACAAAAAGTTAAGGGTACAGAAAAGTGTATGAATTTCACAGGGTCAGGCAGGACTTCCCTGTCAACAATAATGCTTTTAAATGGTTATCAGGAATGGAACCTTTAACTATGCTGTAAGCTGCTGCTAGCATGATAATCCGTGATTGTCCGTAATGGATCAGCTTCTAGTGCAGATAGGACCGAAGCATATGATAGAGGCAGCCACATAAGACAGGCTTCCTCACCCTCTATCCTATGCCGATACAAACATCCTTAATGCATACAGTTCACGATTTACCTTCTTTTGGGCAGGCCTTTGTATCTTTTAAAATCTCCTTCTACAGGCAACAGCATATTTTACTTGAAGAAGGTCGTGAAAAGGGAAAAAAGGAAAGTGCTAACTGTATTTTCTTTAAATCCAAGGCAGCGTCAGTTATAGTCATTTGGAATGAGAATATCTTTACCAATGCTAATACAGTTACGCTGAACTTCCAGCAGAAGTAAATTAAGTTATGCCAGTTTATACAGTCCATTTGAGAACAAAATTGGCCTACTGTGTCAAAAGTGAAAAACTAACCTTATTATAGATACTTTTCTTTCTTCTCCTATGCTATGGTTCAATTTAATTTAATCTAGAGATAATACTGAACCCAAATGTTCAAAAATATGTATCAAGATTGTCATAATTCAGTATGGTCTTCCTCTGCACGTGATCAAGCAAATAGTCAGGGTAAAATACGACTGTCTTTTCCACCTCATGCACACCATCGCCACGAACGGAATGTTTTTCTTTCCTGTTCAGCTCCAGCTGTAAGAGGAAGTGCCCGAGGTTACCTAATAGTTGAATCCTAATTCATGGCTCAATAACTGGAAGCTGCAGATTTCCTGGGGTCTCCATGAGTTCAAGCATGCTTCCCGTTACCTTGCCACGTGGCACACATTGTGCTGGTTACCATCAGTAGTGAAGGATGATTGTGCCCTCCTGACCATGGCCATGCCAGCTGCCCACCACTGCTCCGCGGCTTGGATTGTCCCATCGTGCACCAGCTTTTCTACCCTCCGGACGCTCTAGAAATGCAGCAGGGAGCTGCAGCACTTTTCAGTGCTCGGTGCCTCACTTTCTAGATTTGTTGCACCATTCAAAGGGGAATGTCTTGCTAGGCAGTCATCTTGAATTCATTCTTAATTCCAGCTAGATTAAGATAAAAAGAAATTGAAGTATTTATCAATGCGATTAAAAATAGGCAACAGGATAACAAAGGTTTATATTAGACCTAAGTGAGGAAGTAAAAGAAAAACATTTAAACTACACATACTATTCACATTATTTCCATCTGATTTACTATATGACCCTAGACATCAAGACTTCTGTGGTCCTAGATATCTTATGTTCATGTTACATCATGGGAAAATCCCTCTTTTGATGTAGCATGTTAGCTTTTATAGCCAATTTCTTTTATAGCGTTTGAAGTCTTCCTGAAGAGGTCCAGAGAGATTTGATCTTATTCAACAAATTTTATTTTACTTTTAACCCAGGAGATAAGTCTGGCCATTTAAAATAATTTAAATAAGCATTGTTTCATTTCCCAGAAGATGCGAATGCCTCTTCGTTAGACCAGATGTCATCCGCTCTACTTGATTGTCTATTTAATGACTGCTAGCCTGAAGAAAGGGTATCTATCTCCTGTCCCCTCATCCCTTGGCTAATTTTGATGTTTTGCTATGAAGCGTTTCCTCTATTGAGCCTTAGTTCTGTGTCAGTCTTCCTACTAACAAAAAACACCTGATACAAATGTCTACATGGGATAAATGTATTTATCATTACTGGGTGTTGACTGAAATCAGACACAATGGTAAATGAACATTCTGGGATCACAATCCCATCCCCCCCCCCGCCCCCTTTCCTGGATTTTTTTTTAAGTAAGTGAAGATTTTGGACCTAGTTTCTAAATAAATGTAACCTGACCTACCTGCATTGAATCTAGAGACTGAAGACAGGGGTAGATTCTATTTAGATGAATAAATAATTGTGTAAGTATATATGTATTAAAAAAGATAGGGCTTTTTTCGCTTATTGACCAAACTAAAATGTAAGGAAAAAATTCTAAGTCTTGATATGAAGTGTACAATTTTTGTTGCCAAAGAAAATAAACTTTTTACGTAAAAAAACCCCATGCATTTGTGCCACATTTAACTATTTATATTTTATTCAAATGAAACAGATTGATGCCAATTATTTGTGATTCTGACAATTTTGCCCTGCTCCAACTATACTGATATTACTGGCTGAAGAAATGAACTAAATTTAAGCAGGTGAAAAATATGAATTCACTAGTTGTAACACACTCTGAGTCTTGACAAAATCATTACATCACTAAAAATTGCAAAAGAACGGGTTTTTGACAGCTGAATCACTGACTGGAAACAGTTCTTCTGGAAAAAAAGAAATGCAATTTTTTATAAATATAATCAACGGTTTACAGTAAAAGACATTCCCCAAAAATAGCTAACAAAATCAACCATTCAGAGGCACCGCCATGAATTAAAGAACATATAAAACAGCTTTAATGTTTTTATTAGGCACTGTCTCTCCAGCTATTTGAATGAAGCAATAACTGAAGTTTCAAAGTATAAATGTCTCTAACCATGCTGAAAGAAGATTAAAAAAAAATATCTACTTAGCAATCCAAATAAGTGCACGAAAATTATTTGTTGGGTGGTTTTTTGTTTGTTTTATTCTTAATATGAGTGTTTTCCCTCTAGCATGAAAAACGTAATACCTCTCTGATTACATCACTGGAACAATCAGGAACAATCAACTTTGCTTGCTTCTCCTATTGTATTACTTAAATTTTACCCATTATTTGGAAAGTACTGAAATTTCAACCTCCAAATTGATTGCATGTGATTGCAGGGGGAAAAAAAAGGGTATGCTGACCATGGCCCTACAGTCCACAGTGAGGTTCCCTCTAGGAGATGAATTGTGCAATACCAGTTCATCTTCAGAAACAAGAAAATGTCACCCCCTTCCTTTTGTTAGCTCCTCATTTTTTAAAATGCTTTACAAATTTTCTGTGTTATCTGCAAACTCCAAACCAAATTCTCCACTAGTATAAATAGGTAAAACTTCGATGTCTTAATTTTCTTGACAACAACTTGCAAATTCCTCTCTTCAACTCATGTTCTCCATTAAGACTCTCTCTAGTATTTAAAAAAAATATCATTTTAAAACTATCATTGGTCAACTTAGGTAAGAATGTAAAACCAGCTGGAATTTTTTCTTCTAAATCCTTCTGTATTTTCCATTATCTGTAACTGAAAACATTTTTATCATACTCCCTGTACTTGGGTAACAAAATATTTTTCACCATGTTAACTTTTCCTTACCCAGTATCATTAAAATAATTAAATCCAGCGTCTGAATGCCATAGTGTCCCTTCAAGTCCAAGTTTGTTGTCATTTACCTCGATCTTTTATCATTAATCTATTATGATTCCTTACCACATTTGGGTACCAGCATATCTAGTCTTAATATGAGGTCTACTACTGAAATGCAGGCAGGGGTGTGTTAAATGCTTGCATGTTAAGTATGCTTGCGTATTATGCAGAAAACAGTGATCTCTATGGCACCTGCTAGCAGCAGCTCCATCGGTTGCCATGGAATGTAGTTTACAGTTTGTAAAAATAAATGCACTAAATATCAAACCCAAACCGCCAGGTTTATACCACAAGCAGGTAATGGTTTCTTTATAACTGTCAGGTATTTGGACATCCCTGAAAAAACTCTCTTCACCAAGTGGACAGAATTTGACTCCTTATTGCCAGGACCAAACATGAAAATTTTAAATGAGGTGGTAAGAATCAAAAGTCTTTTTGAAAATGGTAAAACTAATCACCTGTTAAAGGTGCGGATATAAAAAATGTTCTAGAAAAGGTCTGAATCGGACTTGAATCAAGAGAATTCAAATATATCTGATTTCAGGGAACTTTACATTTGATTCTCCCCCTCAATTGCTTAACGTACGATTTGAAAACTGGATCGTAGTTGTAAGTCAGTGAAGGTGTCCTAATGACTTGAGTACTGTTTTGGAACTGAAATAAAGGACAGTTAAATACAAGTGTGTTAGCTGTTATTTATTACCACCATCATTTCACTATTATTTGTCTCTTAAATCTACTAACTGCATTATTACTATTTGGATTGTAGTGAATGTATTATTTATTTTTTCTTTGTTAATATTTATCAGCTATTGTAATTAGCTTGAGAATAGCTAGTAAATAACATGGCTTACAGATGAAACATGCCTTAAAAACAAGACACTGGTCCAGTCTTGCGCTCAGTGATAGGACAAATGAACCGTATTTAGAAACCATCAGCACTGAGAGCTGCGTGATCCAGTCTGCGAGCTGATACTGCAGGATACAAACTGGAAGAAAGTGGTTCTGCCAGTGAGGGGCTCCCTGGAAGGTGGCAGGTCAGTGGCGAGAGTATTCAGCCCTCAGGAGTCTCCAGCTGCTGTGGTTAATTTATTTTGTACAGCCCTCTGGCTGTAGCCTAGTCCAGTCACTTCTGGTCTACAGCTCCCGCCCGCACCTCAGTCACTTGTGACGTGCTTTCTACCACATGCAACTCTGTTCTGCTTCCTCTGCTTCCTAGTCTGTGATGCTACCCAACACCCACCTTGTCTCACTTGGTGCTTTCAGCCTCTCTCGGGATTCCTTCACTGTCTGCATTGCATATCACATGTCTCGTCCTCCCTATGAAACCCTCCAAACCTAGCCCCTACGCACCTCTCCTCGAGAAGCAGGTCTCATGGTCTTTTGCACCGCAGTGCTCTTGGGGTTCATCCAGCAGTACTCATGAGTACAGTCAAGCATGAAGAAGTAAATTGGACACTGCCATGTTGAATGTTTCCTCTGCCCGCTTATTGGTTTGCATTATTACAGTGAGCTCTAACACTGTAAGTAAGGTAATGTATAGAGACTTCACAGCGCCTGCTAAGGGAGGGAAATGGCGATGGCCCTGGCAGGGAGAGGGGCGACGCAGCAGCACCGGCCACGAGACAGCGACTGGGCTCCGGGTGATGGTGATGGTGGGGAAGGTGACGGCAGAAAGCAAACGGGATTTATCTGGGCGAGCTGAAGAGCCGCAGAGGGCTCCTACGAGGCGGTGAAAGCAGCAGCATTCAGGACGGGCGGGAAGGGGCGGCGGCGGGCCGCGGGCTACGGGCGGTCGGTGCCCGGCCGGCCCCAGCAGCCGCCCGAGGCGGCCCAGCGCGGCGGCAGCGCCTCGCGTGCCGCCCCCTCCTGGAGCACGGCAGCCGCCGCGGGGCCGCCCTGCGCGGGGGCCGGGGCACCCGGCCGCCTCACGGGCGCCGCCAGGGGGCCGCGGAGGAAGAGGCCGGCCGCACAGCCCGGCCGCAGCTCGGGCCGCGGCGGGGGAAGGCCCCGCGGCAGCTCCCCCGCCGCCCCTGCGTCAGGACGCTCTCTCAGCGCGACCGCCGGCCCTGCCCGATCTCACCCGCGGGCCCCGCGCTCGCTGCCGACCGCTCTGCCCGCGGCGCGGGACCCCCTCAGCCTCCCGGCGGGGGCGGCGGCGGCAACGGCCGAGCGCGATGCGCCGCTCCTCCCCCCGCCCCACCGCTCGGCGGGGGTGACCCAGCGCACGCGCGCGGCGGGAGGCGGGCTGCGGCGGGAGGCGGGCTCCGGCGGCTGCGCGCGAGCCGCCGGCGGCCGTTGGCCCCGCCCCGCCCCCCCCCCCGCCGCGCCGCGTGAGGAGGGCGCGCGCCTGGGCCGGGAGAGAGCGTGGCGGCTGCGCCGCGGCGCGATGTTCGTGGCGCGCAGCATCGCGGCGGATCACCGGGACCTCATCCACGATGTCTCCTTCGACTTCCACGGGCGGCGCATGGCCACCTGCTCCAGCGACCAGAGCGTCAAAGTGAGCGGCGGCGGCGGCCGCCGCCGGGCCTTGCGCCGGGGGGGGTGGCGTGGCGTCTGCCGGCGGTAGCGCGGCACTGGCCCTGCGCGGCCTACCGGGCTGCCGGGCGGGCGCCGGGGCGCGGCCTTCCCTCCCCTTCCTTCCCTTCCCCCGGCGGCGGCCCCGGCAGTTCTCCGCCCCGCTGGGGCCGGGGGGCGAAGGGCCGCGCTCGGCGCCCGCCTCCCGCCGTGCCCGCGGGGCGCTGCCGTGGGCGCCATCCGCGGAGGGCGCCGGCGGCGGGGGCTGCGCTCACCCCTGGCGCACGCCGTTCCTATGGGCGCGTCTGCACAAATGCGTATGAACACACGACTTTTTTTTTTTTTTCCGACGCGTTGCTGCAGCTGGGAAAACATCCGCACGCTGCTGCGGCCGCGGCAGCGCTGCTTGTTTCGTTGATTCGGCTGAAAATCCGTATTTATTTAAGGGCGCTCGGGGAGGAAGCCTCTGCTTCACAGCGAAGTGCCAGTAAGCAAAAGGCTGAAGAGTTCTGCCCGTGCCCTGGCAGATTAGGGAAACTGTAAAGTATTAGAAACCTTAATTTTACATTCTTTTAGGGGAAATAAAATAATAGTAAATGAAAAGTTAATTGCTTTTCCCATTTTTTGTGCATAGTGAGAAGATGGGCAAAAATTCAGGAGTTGCACAGTTAGATTTAAGAAATGCAGTTTGTAGAGAGCAGTTATATCTTTTGTTTGTTTCTATGTTTGTTTTTGTTTCTAAGCTATGTCAAATGTAGATCAGGCTTAAAAACAAGTGAGCAGCCCCTTCTCCCTGACTACATTTTAAAGAACAAACAAAAATCACCAGCGACAACAACAAAAAAGTCCCCCCAAAAGTAAGCCAAAACCATGTCAGTCTTTAGTCTGGACTGACTACGTAAAACTTGCAGCCTAAAAAGAATGTTCTTAAGATGCTAAGAGAGAGGTAGAACCCAAAAACTGTGTTCTTTAGCAACGTAACATTACTTTCCAGTCATAATGGTACCCTTTATGAGACTGTCTGAAGAAGTTTAACCAGAGTTTTACAGCACTTGTAAAACGGCAGCGGTGTATCTGGCGTAGGCCCCGTTCTCACTAGGTGGGCCCCGCAGAATAGCAGTCGGGGAGAAGTTACGAAGTTGGGCTGTGTTGATAACAACCAAGGTTGCGTTAAAGATCCAGAACAGCAAAAGCGAGATGACTTCCAGTAAGGTTGTATAGTGAATGAGTGACAAACAGGAGTGGCTGCCAGGCTTCTAGAGGTGTCTTTTGTCTGGTTACATTCATGACTTCCTTCACAATTTTTCAGGAAAAAAAAGTCATCAAGATGATAAAGATGTATGGGAAATGAAGAGAAAGGAAGGTTAAGTGGCTTGCGTGTGGTTATAAATCAAGGCAGAAACATTAGAAACAAGATCTGTTCCCCCCCCCCCCCCCCCCCCGCTTGATTCTCTTTTTGCTGTCCTGCTCTGTCTTTGGGATGGTGGCCAGGAGCCACATCAGGGTGTTGTGACCAGATCTGAGCACGTGCTGTGGTGAGGACCGTGGAGGCTCTAGAGTGAAACTGTCGTCTCATGGAACAGAGTGAATGAAGTGTTGAGAATTGTAATAATTTGTCTTCTATGAATAATTCATTGTTTAAAAAAGATAGGCTTCATACAATAGTGGATTTTGCAGGTGTATGCCTCTTCTCCCTCTCTGTAGTAGGGATATTTTCAAGGTTGAGTGAAGTGCAGTTGTGTACTGAGCCAGGTAGAGTTTTCCAGATGAAAATGTTTAGTGGTGTATCTATAGAGATATATCTGTTTGGTTTTTTTTAATGGCTGTGTTTTTTAGTACTACTTGGTAAGCTTTATATACAAATTGTATGATTGTGTTTTGATTTCTCGGTAGGTCTGGGACAAAAGTGAAAATGGGGATTGGCATTGCACTGCCAGCTGGAAGGTTTGTATTTATAAAAATTACACAGTTACAACCATAATTTCTCCTTTGTTTTTGAAAAAAACATACTCAGTTTTTGCTGACTTGTAGAGTAGAAATAGTTTTGGTTTGTTGGAGATCCTGTATTTCTTATGGTAAAATACTTTTTGTCTGCTTTTATAAAACATCTCTAATGCCTCTCACTTAAAAGCAGAGGCCAGCTTGCGGTCTGATAGTATTAGTACTTAGTTATGTTGGCAGTCTTTGTTACCAGTAAACACAGCAGTAACTGGTGTTTAGGGAGTTGGAAAACAGTACCTTCATTTTGAATTGAATATTTCCTTTTTGCATATTGTAACACTTGAAAAAAAGAAAGGGGGGAAGAAAAAGAAAAAGGAAGAGGTCTGGCTATTAAATGTTACAACATCTGACCTGGTTTGTTTTTTGGTTTGGTTTTGTGTTTTTTTTTTTTTTCCCAAAACCTTTCTGAGAACTGTGTCACGTAGAGACTCTGCTTCATCAGGATAATTAGCGCATTCAGCTTCTGAATTGTCCTTAAACTTGTATTTAATAGGACCACAATATGATAATCCCTGTAAATGAAAATACAAGTGAAGCTTTTGAATTCCCCTTGTCTATAAAAAGGAGCATTAGGTTGACTAGGTATGAAAAAGAAGTTTCATGTAAAAAAGGAGAAGATAAGTAATGCTCTGCATATGCTTTGGAAAAGTAGAAGCAAGCTAGAAGTGAGCGTGGTAATGGCTGAAATTTGAAAACAAAGCTGTACTTTTTGCGTCAAGGCAGAATCTTAGCTTGGAACTTACTGTTTATAGGAGTAATAATGCCTTGAAATACACTTGCAGTAATTACTTTTTAACCATTAACTAATAGCAAGAAAACTGCAGTGCATATAAGACTAAACAAATGCAACAGCTGCTGTGTAACTTTGAGCTTTATAAAAGAACATAGGTTTGAAAGGCATGGTCTTATTACTTCCTAGAATTTACTTCTGCAGAAAGTCATTAAAATGTATGATTGCTTGGACTAATACAATAAGGATGTTTCTCTATAGCATTTTGGTGTTATCTTGCAGACACATAGTGGATCTGTGTGGCGTGTGACATGGGCCCATCCTGAATTTGGGCAAGTCCTGGCTTCCTGCTCTTTTGATAGAACAGCAGCTGTATGGGAAGAAATCGTGGGAGAGTCAAATGATAAACTCCGAGGCCAGAGTCACTGGGTGAGACTTCAATATATTCATTACAGTTTCTATATGTTCTCCTATAAACAGATTTACTGTGCCTCAGTGATTTGTTTCCTTATCATAATGGGCTGAAGCTTTAAACTGTTTAAATTCCAGAATTAAACAGAAGACTGAAAATGAAAATTATTCTAAATACCAAGTTTCACTGGACACTTCTGGTTTTGCAACATATTTTCTATTCCTGAAACAGAGAAAGCACCCTGTTTTCTTCTGTTAATATAAAGTGGTCCTGATTTTGCCCATGTTTTGATAATTTGTGGCGATATTCCAATATAGAGTAAGTATTCTTAAAACATTTGGGGAAAACAGCTAAATGGCAACATTTGGGCCAATTAGTGTCACTACTATTGGTGTTTCTTAATAAGATGTTCCTTGGCAAACAACTTGCAGACATGAATTCCCATCTACGGTAGAACTAAAGTTGTGGGGTTTGTCTTCTGTGACGAGCACATTTGGAACTGTCTCAGGCTGTTCTTTTTTGTCTTCCAAACAATAGATCAGGTTTTGGGGGGGAATAGTTTGCTCAGAAGTGGATTTTCTGGGTAGCATTTCATCAAGGGAATTTTAGATCTAAACAGATTATTTTGCAGCTATTCTTCACGTGTGATCTTATATAACTCAGTATAGTATTTCTGCCTCTAATGTTTTATTTTGTTTTACGTTGCTAAAATACCTGCAATTTTCTACTTTCTGGTAAAGTTTTCTAACACTAAAATACACAATTGTGAAGAGTTGGGTTGTCAGGGCCTTTGGCACCCACTGGGGTATGAAAGGTGGCTTCCGTGTACAGGAGGCAGTTGTGATGCATAGTTTTCAGCTCAAACTCGTACTTTCTTGGTAGGAGAGGAGACAACTTGAAAAACAAATGTTTACAATTTTTCCCTCTTTCACCCTAGCTAATCTTCCTATCAAATGTCTGCTGTATTCACCCATTCCCTTATCAGAAATACTTGTTGTTTTGATGCTTCTGTTGGAAAATGCTTCATGGTAAACTTAAGCAGCACTGAAATTAGAAAACAGTGTTGCAGTTAATATTGTCACCAGTATGAATGAAGAGGACAGTTTCAAACTGCCTGTGGCCAATACTCTTGTGTTTTATGCTCATGTTATGTGGTGGTTGTTTTTGTTTGGTTGTTTTTTTTTTCCTCTCTGAAGAGCATAATCTAAACACCTCTTTTTGGTATCAAAACTTTGATACCACTGTGAGTATATGTCTTGATGCTTGAAATTGCATCAGTGCAATGATCTGTCATTTCTCCAGTTCATTGGTCTGTAAAGATTTTTTTTTTTCAGTTCTTGATGGAAGAGGTAAGTGATCCCATGAAATGGTGTTGTCAGACTTTCATTAGCCTTCCTTAGGGAACAAATTTTTGATGGAAATTTCTAGCATTTCCTTCAAGAATTTCTGCCTTTCTTTGCAGGTAAAGAGGACCACTCTAGTAGACAGTAGGACATCTGTCACGGATGTGAAGTTTGCTCCCAAGCATATGGGTCTTATGTTAGCAACCTGTTCAGCAGATGGAGTTGTAAGGATTTATGAAGCTCCAGATGTGATGAATCTCAGTCAGTGGTCACTGCAGCATGAAATCTCATGTAAGCTAAGCTGCAGTTGTATTTCTTGGAATCCTTCAAGGTATGTTATTAAAACTGTAGGTTTTGCTTTATGACTGTTTAAGCAGAAGATCCAAAGAGTTAGTTCTGAAATTTTTTAGAGTAAATCCTAAAACATGCATGGAGAAGATTTGAGTGTACATTACTCAGATCTGAAAGAAAGCTGCTAACGTTTCTTTTAATAAAGCAAGTTTGGCAGAGTCAGAGAAGTGTTACAAAAGGTCCTCCTGTGCTCTGTGAGGAAATATTCCCAGCTTAATTATTTTTAGCAAGAAATGAGCTAAAGAGCTACAGAATGCTCTTTGTTTATCCCACAAAACTTAACTGGGATTTTAATAAGAGAAAGTGTTTATAAAGGGACAGTTCCTCTCTCTTTCTTCTTTACTTAAGAAAGGTGTTGCAATAGGTAATAATTTTGACAGCTCTAATAAGGACACGCACCCTTGCCAGTGCAACAGAGTACTAGAAAGCACAAGAGTCTTGTAACACAAATACAAAGCCTTGAGAGTTGTTCTTTTAGTTATATCCTCAGGGGCTCAATGATATACTTAACCTTCTTGAACGGGAAGGAATCAGAGAGGAGTTTGGTTGGGTAGTTGCCACCCAGAAGAACACATACAAGCAGAGGTTCTCCTTTGCTTCCCATCTCATGTCCTCCCCCAGCAATAACAGGAAGGGAAAAACACTTCAGGGCTGAACTGCTTTGGATTCTGTTTGTCCAGAAGCACTTAATGGCTTTCCTTACAGAAGCAGTGGTCTGCGTCCTGCCGATCCAGCCATTCTTCTCTTCTTTAGTTGTAGTCTGTGCTAAAGGTTCAGAGTACGGGCTTTCTCTTTAATGCACAGGATGGGGTTAAAAGTTGATTTAAAACTAGAACTCATCTGCATTTAGCTTTTGTAATCTGTCTTCCAAAACCTGAACGAAATCCCAGTAAATCAATCATTAAAAGTACTGCAAAGAATGCAGACTCTGCCATGAAACTTGTGGCGAATAATTGACTGCAAATGCGTATGTAAAATCAATCCTGCTCTCTGGGAGCATCATCTTGAATTGTCAAATAATGTTCCCTAATGATTTCTCCTTAGTGGGTGTATAAAGTGGGCATTCAAAACAATAGAAAGGAGGTTGTACCGGTAACTGTGAATAGCGCTTACTCATGTTTCCTTCTGATTCCTCCCCCTGTGACAATTTTTTTTGTTATTGTTTTGTTTTCTTTATACATAATGTGCCTGAAATGTAAAAAATGGCTTGGTGTACTTTCTGTGAAATCATTTGTAAATATAACAGTATTTGTTTTCACCTTTTAGCTCTCGAGCACATTCTCCAATGATAGCTGTAGGAAGTGACGACAACAGTCCAAATATATTGGCTAAGGTTCAAATTTATGAATATAACGAAAATACCAGGTATGCTAAATGACAATACATAACATTTGTGGAATCTTAAAGTAGTTTGTAATATATGGCCTTTTATTTTATTCCTGTCATTAGATGTGGAGCGGAGTAGTAAATAACAATAGCTTAATTCTGTCTCTGAGCCATTGGATGGGAAAGGAGAGGGAGACCTCAGAATGTTAACTGATGTTAACAGACATGATATTGATAATTTTGTTCCATCTCAGTGCAGAAATGCCAGTATTCTTACCAGCATTTTAAAGTGAGAATTGTCGTTTCTGCTTCTACTAATTTATATGCTTAATTTTGTGTAAGGAATCAATAGGACAAAGTTGAAATTTGAATTGTGTTGCGCTAGGCGCTGTTTTGTTCAAGGCGACCTTAAAATGCTTTTAAAAAGTCCTGTGAATTACTAGTGTTCTGTGAAAGTTCAGTTTGTACAGTTAAGAATTCAGAACCAGAAAAGGCCAGGAAGCGTACGCACAACCAATTTCAATTAAGTGATGACAGAGAACTTGTGTTTCATTCAGGGCGATTGGTGTGGGAAAGGAGCCAAAATGTTTTGTGGGCTCATGCCTGGCTTCAGACAATGTTCTCTGTGCATTAACAATAAAGCAAAGTTGTTGTAACTTACCTGGTGGTAAATAACAAAATGGAATGCATGTTGATCATACAGTGAAGGAGGCAGATAGTGGTCTGCTTACAAGCACAGAAAATTTAGTAAGTTACTGAGATACGAATTCCCTTTAGATTTGTGAATGGAAGAATCTTTTTATTTCCCTCTTGCAACTGTAGACAAAAATGTTCTTTATACTGGAACCCTTGCTTTATTGTATGATTTAGCATACTGTTGTTAGTAGTTAGGGTATCTGATGTATTCGATTTCTGAAGAAATCAGCTTGTAATTATTACTTAAAATTAGATTTATGTTAAGAAAATATTTTTATCTTTGCAAGTGTCATCATGTATACTAACCCCTTTTTCCCAGTTCCACTACGTCTGGTTTATATAATTTGCATCACTGGCAATTTTGGTGGCACTAAAGGTTAATTTCTTATGCTGTACAGGAAGTATGCAAAAGCAGAGGCTCTGATGACAGTCACAGATCCTGTACATGATATTGCATTTGCTCCAAATCTGGGAAGATCCTTCCACATCTTAGCTGTAGCAACCAAAGATGTACGAATTTTCACACTAAAACCTCTAAGGTGAGCTTAAAAGAAAGATGGTTCGGTATGATGTGGTGCATACTATGTAGTCTTATTTTAATAGTATCTGTGAAGCAAAAGTAGTAACTTAATGTATACAGGACTGTTTTTTAGCAGTGTGATTTTTAAGATGACGAGATTGTGAGCAAGTCTATAATTTTGTCTGAATACCTCTTAATACTCCTAATCTAGTAACAATTGTTATATAAACCCCTTGAAAGCTATAGTCCTCTCTTTTTGTCATCATGTTCAAGCCCAGACCTTTGAACAGTTGTGTGCAGAACTGTTACTTTTCTCTTAAACAGGAAAGAATTGACTTCATCGGGAGGATTAACAAAATTTGAAATTCATATTGTGGCACAGTTTGATAATCACAACTCCCAGGTGTGGCGAGTGAGCTGGAATATTACAGGCACAGTGCTTGCCTCCTCTGGCGATGATGGCTGCGTTAGGCTCTGGAAGGGTAAGGTCGCCCACCTGAAATACATTAGCTTTGTAGTGTGATGAATATACTTGAGAAATTTCACTCAAAAAGTAATTTTGGTGTAAAAGTTCATTTTAGATTTGTGAATGATAGATTTTTATATTTCTGTTTACATTTCAGAAAAAGGAAATAACTTTCTGTGCTGGAACACTTTCATGATTTAGGGTGCTGTGAATAGTTGTCACTGTACCCTCAAATTGTTTCACCAGACTAGAGCTATATAAAGTTGTCATTTTAGAAAGTAACATATGTATTGCATTACTATCTTTGCCTGCTGCCAAAACCAAAAAATCTACGTTCAGTCACAACGTTGAGGCAAACTGGCTTTTTTTTCCTCTTTACATTTCCAAAAGCAACAACAAAAAAAAACCAGTGGCAGTTTCCTCATCCATTCCCATTTGTTTCTCAGTATTTTAATAAAGGAAACTCATTCTTGCTACTGAACAAAACTGAGTTTTAAATCGTGGATAGGCAGAGAGTGTCAGACAGCTAAAGGGCCTCGGCTGTTTGGAATTTATATATTGGTATTTAAATTCAATTCTAATTCACTGCGTAGCAGTTGAAGCATCATAGTTGCATCAAAAGCTGATCTTCAGAAGAGGAACTAAATTTTTATGTATCTCTATTTGCAGCTAATTACATGGACAACTGGAAGTGTACTGGTATATTGAAAGGTAACGGGAGTCCAGTGAATGGTAGTTCTCAGCAGGGAATTTTTAATGCCTCTCTAGGTTCAGCCAATACAAGTCTACAGAATTCACTAAATGGATCATCTGCCAACAGGTAGGTTAGTTAGTAAAGAGATTGAATTTCAGTAAATACTCTCTTCTCTGAATATTGTTCATTTCACTTAGCTTTCATGTTTGTTTTATAATTTTTTTTGAAGTGCGATGTCATTTATTGCATGAATACTCCTACAAGCTATTCTAGTTTTGTTCTGTGGTGGTGTCTGTTATGTCAGTGTTAAGAGGAAAATGAACAAAACCTAAGCCATACTGAATCATTCTGTATCAATAAGCAACATAAACAACTATTTTCACTTTTAGTCCTTTCACGTGATTAAAAATAACTTTTCTGAAATAGTTTCAAACAAGGAGAAACTTCATCATACTGCTGTGTAACTGCCCTTCTGTTTTAGATGCACGTTTAAAAGTGAAGGAAAAATACCAGCAACAAATTGTTTTTCACTGGGATAATGTAGCAGAAAGGAAGGAGAAAAAGATACTTCATAATGTATGGTTTCAACAATCATACTAGTGTTAGTTTACTTGCATTTTTGCAGGTGTAAAATCAATTGAATGAAAGTTTTGGTTTTTTAAAACTTCTTCATATGGCATTCTTATTGCAGATAAATTTGTTTTCTCTGTTATGTTTTTATTCTGTAATAATTGCTGTTTAGTAGGTAAATTTAACTGCCTCGTGTGAAAACCATTTTAATTTGTGTGCTCTGAAATCTAGAAATATACTGAGCCCCACATTTGTATGGTGGAGCGCGTACAATCAACTTTACAGGATGTGTCCTATGTAAGGACTAGATGTGGCCAAATTTCATAGCGGCAGCAGCTTCCAAGTTTTGTGGCCACCTTTATTTTTTTCAAATACCTTGGGATAGCCTCCATTTCCATCCATGTACCACTACTAATATGGCTCTTTTTCAGTTTAAAATGCTCATCTGTAAAGTACTGTGACAGTTTGCTTTTGGAGAGTAGCCTTCGCCCTCCCCTTGAGCAGTCAATCCTGATCGGCAGTGCTGGCTTCCAGATCCCTAGCTGTGTTGAACAGAGAAGGGCTTGCTTTCACATTTTCCTCACAAGATAAATGGGAGAGCAAGAGGTGGTAATGGGCCAAGTCTCCAGCAAGAAAGGAGGCCAAAATGATACCGGTCATCTGCTTCCAGGTGCTGCTTACAGTGTACCAAAAAATGCTGAGATGCAGTCCTGTCTTGGAAGTGAGATATCCAAACCTATTTAACGGGATTTGCTTGGGCTCCTGTAGGGACAAACAGGCCATTTTATACCTCTTTAGCATAGGGTGTGGTTTCACAGTCTCCTTATCTAAGACTGTGCTGCTGCCAGCAAGACTACCCTAGCCTACCCCATTAGTAGTTGTTCTCCTCTCCCTGAAGTTGGTAGTAAGCCGTTGTGAAACTGAAACTTCTAGCATTATTTTAGACTCCCTCCATTGCTCTGTATCTTGAAAGTGGTTTTTTGGTTTTGTTTTTCTTTAATAAACTATTCTTGGCTCCAATTTGGAATTAACATTTTGTTACAGAATTAAGTCCGTGGCTGTAGAATTTAAAAATATATGGTGTCTTGTCCTAGGATTGAGCCTTACTATAAAAAAGATGCGCTTAACTACATGTTTTCTTTTGTAATCACGTTGGCTTGAATTCCATAAGCACAGTTGCTAACTTTTTTTAGCGTATTAACACTTAAAATAAAGACTCGTGTACTGACATTTGGCTAAATTGGTATGCTACACAGAATTTATTTTGTCTGTGACTGTAGATGCTATGTTTCAGTGTCTATACATTTAAACACTTCAATAAAACAGGCAGATCTGGAAAACTTTGTTAAAGCACGACCACCAAACTGGATTTGTAATCAAAATAGTTTCAGAATAGTTGATGTAGATTGTTGGAAAATAAGTCAGTAAGGCTATATTGTTATGTTGATGTAATTGTGTGTCTAGATGTATGATACAATTTCCATTCTCCGTTTGTATTATGTCCTTTTTAACAGAAAGCAGAGCTGATACCAAGCTAACTGGAGTAACTTTGGTGTTTTGCTGCTTGTTGCATGCACACAGGAATGGAAAACGAACTCCTTTTTCCCCTCCCCAACGTCGTTTGACCTCTCCCAAGACACCAGCAGCCTGCTAACTACTAAATGCTATTCAAAAAGCCTTTTTAAAACACGTTGTGTACGTTTTTTGTACTAGCTCGCACAGTTTGATACTGTTGGAACTCCTTATAGAAAAATACTTGGAGAGGCTTCTTGTTTGGAAAAAAAACCCACAAACAACAACCCAAACCCAAAAACTTCCATCAAAACATTTTTTTTTGAAAGCTTGTCAGATTAAAAGACTAGTTCATGACTAAAAATGAGAATTTTTGTCCTTGATTGGGATGGGAGGAGGGAAGTGGCCATTAAAATAATTTTCATTAAAATTGTTCTGATAACTAATTTGTTTTGCATTTCATAGTATTCAGCATTTGATTAAGATTCCTAAACATCACAAGTTTGTAACTGCTTTGTAATATATGAAACTGTTAGTTTTAAAGGAATAAGAAAACTGTGTTTTGACAATTGTACAGATGGTAGCTTTTAATAGTTTGGTATTGCTTCATTTATAACTCAGTATGACTTCAAATAAACATTTTGTAAGTACTGTCATACTTTCTTCATCCTAACTAAGAGAAGTACTTTTTCTGATATGTACTTGTACATTCCTATGGTAATAATTCCATGGAGTAACTAAAATTCTCTGAGCATAGTATCCTAAAAAACGCAAAACACTTCAGCCATACAAAGATTGAAACCAAAATGCAGCTCATTGTGAATTGTCCCATAATTTCATTAATCATGTAGCTGTTCCTTTATGTAAGTCCACGGAACTGTAAACAAGACAGAAAACATCTGTAGGTATCTAATATAGTTATACTAACATGCACAAGTATTATGGGTAAGTCCTAATAAAAGCAGCAGAAAAATGACATGAAATGGCATAATTCCGAGTCTTGCATTCACCAGGAATCTTAAATTTACTCTGAGGATTTTGCAGAAAGATGTAAATACATACAAAGATTGTATTTCATTGGAAGTAGTTCCTCTCTGTAAATGTATATTATTAAATTTAAAGTATTGTAAAAACAATGATGTTTTTACATCTATTCTAGAAGTGCTGTGAAGTTAATCTGAATTAGATGCATATGCAGAAAATGTACTTACATAATATTTAATGTATATCTTGTGTCGCAAATGAAGTGTTACTAAAAGCTCTGTTAACAAATCGCAGGAATTCTGGGAGAATGAAAGCCTGTTAATAGCTGTGCTACAACATCCTTTTGATTTCCAAAGTAATCTCTTCTTTTGTAAAAATGTATACTAGGATTATTATTACGGTATTCTTTTCTGTGAATTCCAGTGGAAAAGACTGTATTATTTTCCTTTTAAAGAACAGTTTCCAGATTTGTCTTGTTTTGAATTACAAGCCTTGATTTCTACTATTATGTTCTATTGGTTTTGGCATGGATATACTAAAGCCTTTTTTTTTGTTTCCAGCATGTCTTTTCTCCCCTTTGGTTCTCCTTGTATTTACTACCTTTCTCTTTTTCTTGTTTTGTTTTGTTTTTTTGTTTTGTTTTGTTTTTTTGTTTTGGTGTTTTGTTCCTTTCTTAATTGTTTCAGGTATTTCTTTCCCCCTCTGGATTCCCCACGGGCTGGATCGAGATGGTCCAGTCATGCCCAGCTCCTTCCTCCTCCTCCTCTGATAGAGCACTCTTGCGATGCTGACACTGCCAACATCCAGTATCCTCACCCTCGCAGACGATGTGTATCTCGGCCTCTTAATCTATTACCTGAGAATGAAGGGGTTTAACATGTTACTTTAAATAAACTCCGAAGGGCCTTATTCTGGTTTGTGAATGCTTCCATTTCTGGCCGCCTTTGTATTTCTTCTCTCATACAGAAGATTTTAAAACATTTGGGGACTTCATGCATGTTTTGCAAAACAAACTACAACATTTGGAACATGTTATTTATGTTTGTGTATCAAAGCAACATTTTAATCTGTACTCTTTGAACTATGGCAACACATACAAACAGTATTAACCATGAGCTATTTACAGAGTAGCTGACTTCAATGTGCCTGTCCTTTTTTTTTTTTTTTTCCCCTTTTTTTGGAATCAGTTTAGTGTGGTCTTGAATTTTTTTCTTTTTCTATTTTGCACTGACACCTGTGAAATTCTCAAAATTAAACATGCCTTCAAGAAGTTGTTGAGTAACTAAAGGATGATATTGGATCAACTTGTAAAAGAAACAAAACCATTCCTGTGTATACTGCAGCAAAATAGTTTGGAGTGTTTCGTTACTTAAGAATTTTCCATCTTGCTGTATAAATATTTAAATTTTATAATTGCGGTTGACTAATAAACTTATTCTAAAACGTCTGTATTAGTATGCTTTTTGTTGTGATAGGTTTTTTTTTTAATAGGCCCCCGATCAAGGAGCTTTTCTGATTCAGGTGTCCATTCTCATAGCTTTGCTTTTGTGAAGTCATGTGCCGTTCTGGATGCGCAGTTCGGTATTGCATTTTTCTGCCACAGGGTGTGCTCTGACTTTTCTCATGGGTGCATTGAAGGTCTGCAGAGACTACTAGAGTTGTTGGATTTCAAATTACCTCATAATTCTTTTCCGGTGATTGAATAATTCACTTAGTACTATTTCTTCAAAATGTCCTGACTTAAAAGCCTCCTTTTTTGATGTGTCAGCAGAGGAACATCATTGCTGTGGATCAGCATGCTGGCATTGACTCAGCTTTGGCTGGTGTGAGACAGGCAGGAGGCTAAAACTGGACAATGACTACATGGAGTAGCATTACTGTACAGGATGTAACTGCTGAGTGCGTTCAGCAGATCTCGGGGGGAGGAAGGACAAAGGTGGGCTCTGTGCAGCAGAAACCCAAAGTGTAACAGTGTATTTCAGTGTGCTTCAACATGGACTTACACTACTTCCTGGACTAGACCACCAGTAAGTATAAGGTAATGGAGAGGGCAGTCTACATTCTTCCAAAATGATGACAAGTTCCTGTGAGTTTTACTTGTATTCTGGAAACTTTATTTGCTCATATGCTATATTTTTGCTCAGTGACACCACGTTTGTTTCTTGCTTTATCTCTGAGGAATCTAGTTTTAATTTAGCAAAAGGGTAAATTAAGGTGGCAGTGTCTAGATATGCTGCTGTTTCCCAATGTTTAAAGTTTGTGCTATGAGACCCTGCAGTGTCTCAGATATGCCTCAATTACTGCAGTGTAAGAAAAACAAGTGTAAAATATATGCAAAGATAATTCTTTACATATAACCATCCTTCATAAGCCAGATCTAAGGGAAAGACTCCTGCTTGCATTTTTTTTTTTTTTTTTAATTTGCGTCTGTTGTCATTTTGGAGCCCAGAATATCAGCTTATGGTAATAGTAAAGTAAATGGCAACTTTTTGCAGCTTTGAATGCATTTGTTTAGTTAGTTCAGCATAATCACATTATTTTCATCTGTGCTGAACATGTATTATTAGATATCCTGACTAATTCCAGTCACACTTCTTACTAATGGAAACACAGTTACGTTTTCAGTGCAAACAAGTCATGTTTCCAATGGACTGGCCAAGTACTTTGACTTCAGCAAACAAACTTAGGCTGGTTTTGTCGCTGATACTTGCCTTTCCCCCTGCCCGCCATTTTGCATCCATGTCTCTCCAAACCAGAACCTTTCACTCCATATCGTTGACTGTCCACCTCCCCTTCCTCAAACTCATGCTTCCCTCGTTATTCATCTCTCTTGCACTCATGACTCAAAATTATGAACTGTACTTCTGTGCAGGACCTGGGCCCTTGAGTGTAAGCAGAACCCCTAGGAGGGAAGGAGATTACAGAAGGGCTTAGAAAGGGATGATTACAGCAGGTTCTTACAGTATTTTAAATTTACCTAGTGCTTTGTAAGGCCACTGTCCTTTTTCTTCTTCTGAAAAAAGATATGCATTATTCCATATACTGTTTATGTGCTTGGAGCGCATCTCAGCTTGAACTTCCAAGACTAGAAGTTTTTGGGTCTTGTAGTAGCCAGGAAGTGGCTTTGGGGTTTTTTTTATTGTTGTTTGTTTTTGTTTTGAACATATTTGAACACGGTATGAAATTCTGATGACGTTGAGTGTGTGAATTCTGACTCTCATTCTAGCTTTTTGCCACCTCCATACCAGGAATACAACTGTAGAAGTGCATTGTAAAAATGTCCTGGAATAACACTGAATTTGATTTAGATCTTTCAAAGTTGTCATACACACATACATGTATTCCTAGGTACCTTGTTTGGAAGTCACTGGCTGCCTTCTCATCCTCTACTTAAAAAGAACGTGACATTTATGCTTCAAAATTGATAAAATTATCCAGGTACTGTATATAAACGGCACATTGCTCAGCCTCTTCAAAGTGACTCACGTAGCAACAATGCGACAGGAAAAAAAGTCAGTAATATAAATAACGCCTGTCATATCAATAAAAAATGTTACATGAGTAAATCCGACTAAAGCTTTTTCCTTTCTAGGTGGTTATGCCCCGGCCCGGGGCAGCAGGGCCGGACCGGTTGGTCAGACATCGCTGTCGGCGCAGTGCCTCAGGGGCCGCCGCCATTCCCCTGAAAGACCCCGAGCTACTCACCGGTACCGGGATTCAAACCTCACCGGTCCGTTAGCAAATACCTGAAATAACCGATTTCATTGTCCCCTTCCAAAAAAAAAACCTCAGCCGGGAACTACCTGTCTCTGGCTCCGCTCTCACGGGGGAGCTCCCTTTCCCCCGCCTTCCCGCCTAACGGACGGCAGGGCCCGGCGGGGGGCGGGGATGGGCGGAGCCGCGCGCCCCTCGCCCAATCAGCATCCCTCTCTCTCGCCCCACCCTCCAACTTTTTCCTCCTGCCGCGCCCCGCCGGCCAATCGCCGGCTGCAGCCGGGGCTCGCCCATTGGCTGGCGACGGGGAGGGGCGGGGCGCTGTGCGGGCGGGCGGGCGGGCGGGCAGGCGGGAGGGCGAAGCGCGCGCGCGGGCCCGCGGAAAGTTTGGGCGGTGAAGCGGCGGCGCTGCGCACGCGCCCCTGGCCGGGGGTTGGTCGGGGACGGGGGGGGAGGGGGCAGGGGGCTGTCGTTCCTGTCCCGCGCCAGGTGAGCGGGTGGGGGGCGCTGCGCGGAGGAGCGGCGTGGGCGGGGCCGGGCGGCGGGGCGCGGGACGGCGCGCGCGGAGGGGGCGGTGGTTTGAAGTTTTGGCGGTCGGGCGCGGTTTCTCCCTCTCCTCTCAGGCGAGTTGCGGCGGGACGCGGCGGGGACGGGCCCCTCGGTCTTGGCCGCGGCGGCTCCGGCGGGGGGCAGGGCCGATCTCCTCCCGTTTGGGGAGGGGGAAAAGGGGTCGTTGGCTTTCAGCCGCTCCCCGGCCCGGCCTGCGGCGTGGCCGGTGTGCCGCTCCCGGGCCGCGACGGAGCGGGGATGTGTGTGCGTGTGGTGGTGCCTTCAGGGAGTGCTGAGTGGGGGGAGCCCCCAGGCCTTCCGTGTCGAGATCAGTAGCGTTAGGCTGCAGCCTGCCAAGTAGCGGCCCGAGATGATCGCGTCACGGAGTTTATAGCTCCCCAGGTGCTCGCTGCTGTGGAAATGGAGGAAGGCTGGCTGGGTCCAAGCAGCTTTACAGGCTAAATATAGGTTGGCACGTCTTGCAGCGTCGGTACTCTAACTTGCAGGAGTGCTGCTCTTTTTAGGAAGCCGAAGAAGGCTGTAAAACTCTATGGCCCCCCCAAAGGACTTGGGGGGAGAGGACTGGAAATAATTTTTGGGCACGTTTGTGGATAAAGTGGGGTGATTGCCAAAGAATATTGGCTGTGATGTATAAGTAGTGTATTTCTGACAGCATTACTGTGACTTGTGTAACTGTATAGTTGTTTTGTTCCTACTTTCAGATGCTGCTGGACCAGGGCTGATCGTGTTGCCAAGCAGAGTGCTATTTTAAGCAGCTTGTGCAGGATAATGGAAGACTTCAGAAATATTGCCGATGAGACATTTCCAAGCTTCTTGGGCCATTCACTGAACAGCAGTGCCAGTGTCATTTTCGAAAATGTTACCGTTTCCTCAAACCCTGGCTTACCTGTTGCAGCTTCAACTGTTGCTAGGAGTAAAAAAGGCTGTGACAACAGGTGAGACTATCAGTTAATAGCACTTAATAATATAAAAAATTTGTCTGGCTTGAAACATTTAACTTTGGAGAGGAAAATTTCTTTTGACTCATTGTTTGGTAGATGATAAAACTGTTTACTAATCAGTAGCATACTAATCATCAAACATAGGATTGATTGTATTATCAGTGAAAAATCTGCATTACATTCATAACTCATAAATACTTAACCTTTATTAAAATTGCTGTTTAAAAGAGTTTAGTTTTTAGACTGATAACAATCAAGTGTCTTTTAACTTGACTCTTCAGCTTAGTATACTCAAGTTTGAAGTCATATAGAGAATAATATAATTTTTACATGTGTGCTCTCTTAACTCTATTAACTGTTCATTTAACTTACTTGAATCTGGCTCATTTTAGAAAGGGTAGTGTAAGAATTAGTGTTACGGATACGAATGAAAATTTAACACAATTTGTAATGATTTGTTCAGCAAGGAGTAGAGCAAAGAGTAACAATTAGAAGCCTTTGCTCACGCAACTGCTGTCCTGTGACTTAACAAGGAGTAAGATCAGACTTTTATACCCTGTCTTTCCAGAAGTGTGCGTTCCAAATGGGACAGCACTAGCCACTAAAAATGATAATGTGTTTCTCTAAAGAATACAGAAGACTGGAGAGAATCATTCTGGGTACATATGTTTACCTGTAAATTCAGATTGGCTAGAAAATGCTAAAGTATTCAAATAATTGAACTTACAGGAGATGAGTGGCCATCAATATGATTTTTTTTTCCAATTCTTTGGAAAACAGGAGAGGTGCATATTAGAATGATTCTGTTGTGTGTTTTTCCTCCCCACCTTTACAGGCTTTCTGATATGTGTGCATCCTATTTGGAAGGGAAACATTCACCTCTATCAGGATCTTCTCACAGTAGTCAGTCAGATCCTGAGCCAATGGGGAGATTTGCCCTCAGCTTTCATGATGACATGTAAGTGATATAGTTAAAATCTAATTCTGTCCTACAATGCACATGCCAGTATGTAGATTTATATGTACTATAAGCTAATTATGGAATACTTCAGAATTGAATTGCCCACCTCAGCAGCAGCTTCTGCTGCTGGCCTTTTGAGGGCTGTAACTGGAGAGCTCAGCTGTGCACCAGCCTGTTAGCTTACAGTGTTTGGCAGCCTGGGCAGCTTTTCCTACTAAAGCAGCTCCTCCATGTTTTCCGAAGAGGGATAGTGGCAGGCTATGTGGAAGCATCCTGTGCAATGCTAGCACTTAGGCTGTACAGCCCTGCATGAACAGTGTTCTGCTGTTTAATTGATAAATTTGGCTTCATGTACATGCCAGGAATGAATCTTCAGAAGTGATTTTTTTTTTTTTAAAAACTATGATGTTTTGTTTTGTTGTCACACTAATTATAAATTTCCTAAGTGTGATTAATCAGTTGACTTATTTGAATCTAGCTTGTATTTACCTAGTTTACATTACATAATCTAGAATAAAGCTGATGTTTCTGGTTCATGTCATGTGAGTGGAAAATAGTTTGCGCTGATTTAAATCTGTTCTAAGTAAGTATCATGCAGTTTGCATACAGAAAGGAACATAAATTTCTATTAAATTTGTCTTGTAGCCTCAGTGATTGCTATTTCTTAAAAAATAACTAGTGTTAGTGAAATAATTTAGAGAGCATTACTAAGTGGTGGAAATGTTGGAAGCTGTTGCATAGGTTATTCTAAACAAGGTCAAATTTCTTCCTCTTGTTGCAATAGAAAGAAACCGCAATGTGCATCTTTCTCACTCATAAAATTGCACTATAGGCAGTATGTCCCTATAAAAACAAAGCATGTAAGATTTAAGAGAGGGAGTCAGCTTCTTGATTGTACTCAATTAAAAAAATACAAACATGGAATAACTGCTTTTTAGACTTTCAAATGATAGTTTTATTGATATATCTAAATTATTAAAGAAACTGATATATCTAAAATATTAAAGGAAAAATATGGTTCAGTTCACTCAATGTGGAAATTTTAACATCTTACATGATGAGCTTATCTGCCTGTGTTGAAGTCCTATGAAACCAGAAGTGAGAAATAATTTTCCTGCAGAATTATAAAAGCTGTTTTTTAACAGAACTATGTGGAATTTCAGTAAGTCATGTTCTTTATGATTTAGTCCCTAATTTCATGTTACAAAAGGCATGCCGATATTGTGGACTTAGGAAAATCTTGTCTAGGGTTTGACTTGCTCTCGCATGGATCATGGAACTCACCTGGCAGAGACCCTTTTCCCCTTACACTTTTCCCTCTTTTCGCATAAATAAAAGAAAAAGAAACAAACAGAAAAAAGTAGAGAGGCATTTGTTACATTGAGTTTCACTATTTGTTTCTCACTTTAGATTGTGAAACTGAAGCCGCTGTAATCTTGATATTTATTCCTTTATTGTAAAATGACAAGTAATAGGTTTGTAGAATCTATGTTAATGGGAACAGCTGACTTCCTAGAGATGAAGGCATTAAAACCAGAGGATTTATCAAATCTTTATGTATAAAGTTGTTGTATGCTAATGTTCATCTATGTATCTCACTGAGTGATTTTTACATTGAAATAATTCTCTTTCTAGGGAAGCTGCTACACAAGTTAAAGAACTGCAGCCAGCTTCTGGTATTTTGAAAGAATCCCACTCAATATACGGAGAGCAAGATCAGAATGTCAATGAGCATTCAAATCGCAGTCAAGGTACCTTACTTGAGGTATTGCCACTTGAAAGATTGGAAGGTATTAAAATTCGAGAAAAATTGTATACTTAATGTAATTAGCTCTTTATGCTATAGATGTCTTCTCTTGACCCTTTCACTGTTTTATGGCATAGTGTAAATGGGTTTTGAAAAAGAATCTCTTTGAGTTGAACAAACTGAAAACAGAAAGCTTGTGGTTGACATTGTGTTCTTAGATTTCTCCCCAAAGTACAAAGCTAGGTAGGAAGCTGGTGAAAATAATACTTGCTATAAAATACCATAATTAGAATGCTAATAGGAATCTGAATTAATTTCAGGAACTTTACTTGTGGAAAAAGTGTATGTACGTTGTTTTCTACCCCTTCTCTTTCAGTAAGTGTATGTCTATGAGATTATATTTTAACTAACGTCTGTTTTCTTGCCATATTCCAACCTGTAATAGGTGATCTTTAACTGCTGTTATAGAAGCTGGAAACCTACTTTTCTAGTGAGATGATGCATGAAAAAGTAGTTTGGAATACTTGCTGTGAAAACTATGCTTTTTTGAAGTGTGAATAGAGTAGTGGAAGCAAAATAATTTTCTGTAACTTATTTTAAAAGCGTGGCTATTGATATTAAATTTGTGTTGGATTTTTTGCTACTGCCAGTCCTGTGATTAAATTCTGCTCCTTCCTTAAAATTCAGTAAATATACTTAGTAAATATATACTTCTAGTCATTACCCTTTTCTAAACTTTATCTGAATATTTGCATAGGTTTTCATGAGGTAAGTATTAATAATTTAATAGCGAACGTACTTAATTAGAAAGTACTGTGGTTTGTAATATAAATGGCTCCTTATAAAACACACTTCTAACAGTGAAGTGTTGACTTCAGTCACTTATTATTGTAGTCTTGAGGAAGTGGCAGTAACTATGGAAACAAAAATCATGATGCTTTGGAAAACTGGGACTGCCCAGTGTTTGGACTTGATACTGCCTGAATGTATTTAGTTAATTGGTTTTAACTTGTTTATTCAAGGTTTAGGATTCTAGGAAATTGCCTTTTATTCCCATCTATTGTTTAAGAATTAGGGACCTTTTTTGCTAAAATCTGTATGTGCATGTCTAAAATATTCTCGTCATCTGGGACTTGCAATTGGATTATGGATGGATATAACACAACGACAAATGGAGGCTGCTTACAAGTGATCCAAAAAAAGAATTGGCCCAATAGGTGCAACGCAACAGTGGAACAGAACACGTTCCTACTTCTGCTAGTGCAGCCTGGGACTCCTTACTTTTCTGCACTGCCTTATAGAAATCCTTAAGGCAGTAACTGTCTTGCATAATTTTTACAGTTCTAACCCTGATGAAGCCCTGCCTTTTTAATTACTCCCGGATACTTTTGATCATTGTTATAAGAACATGTAAACTTCAGTATTGTGATAAAGTGTATGTTTCAGGATTATTTTTATGGCGTATGCCAAGACCTTCAAGAGGCTCGGTCTGCTATCTTGTGGAATAGTTACCACTTAGGACTATAACATGAACGTAATAAAATACTGATTACACTACCTTCTTTTGTTCCAGATTTGTCAACTGGAATATGTTTTCTTCCAGACAGTAAGAATAACAAGGTGAAACCTTTTCTACATACAGTGAAATTAAAAGTTTTCTAATATTTATTTTGTAGTAGACTTAATTATGTGAGAGGAGGAGGGAGGGACTTGAACTGTGCTTATTGTCTTATGTCATGTATCCCTTAAGTTTATAACAGTGCTAGCGTGCTAAATGTGTCATGCCTCACTTTGCCTCCTTTTTGCAGATCACTTAACATAATTAGTACCATGGGAGCATGACTCCACATAATCTTCCTCAATTGTGAAAATTGTTGTCTACTCCTACCCTCTGCTGTCTTGTAGTTCTTTATCCATGTAAGGACGTTATGTTTTATCCCAATTGTAGTTTAGCTTAGTGAAAAGCCTTTTAATGAACTTTTGGAATGCTTTTGGAAATTGAAGTAGACAATATCAACCTGATTTGACTTGCCCCTGTGCTTGTTAATTGCTTCAAGGAATATTAGTTCAGATAACTTCTTCAGTGTCCTCAACATTAAAACCTGCACCATTTATAAGAACACAATCTTCCTGCTCCCTCTGTTGTGTGGTTGTTTTTTGTGTGTGTGTGTGTGTCTCTATCCCAGAGCTAGCACATAGCTGCAGGTATTGACAGGCAGGGCTGTGCTTCAGCTCTTTTTATCTACTGTGTTAGAGAAGCTGACAATTATGGGCACAGAGATACAAGGCAGACAGGAATGGGAGATCTCGTGGCCCTTATAGAAAATACGCCTCAGGCTACAGCCAGATACTGTCCAGTCTGCACTCCTTAATGTGTCAGCTGGCATTTACTAAATCGATTTAGTTTTCTTTCATTTGATTTTTCTAGGGGCCGCAGTGGTCAATGAGTTGCAGTTGAATGCTCACAGCCTGTCATCTGAAAACCATAGTTCAAGTCCCTTTCAAATTTGTTACTTTCTGAACTTTGACTTTTTTGCTCTCTGTCAAAGATGATCTGTGAATCACAAAGAATGTGAGACTAAATCCAAACCAGACATTACATTGCGCTGTTTTTAAAAATTATTCAGGTATATAAAAGATACAGTATTTACAGTTAGCGAGATTCAGCTGAAATACTACTTTATAAGTAATATAGTATGCTCATTTGAAGAAATTATCAACAAAGCGTTGATCTGGGTGTACTATTTCTGAAGCACTGTTTTAGCAGCATTGGAAACTATTGAGAGTTGCCTTTCTACTTTTAAGTTGGGATTGCAGCTTAATGAACGAGGGGCAATTTTTTCAAGTGTAAACTCTTTAGTGCAATGGTTCAGTATTTTATTTTTGAGGTTTTTAAGTTTGGTGTCATTCAGATGCTTTTTCCTTCTTTCCCCTTTTCTGTCTCTATTTCTTGCATGTATCCATTCTGGAAGCTAGGGGGCAAAGTCCATTGGAACTAGAATGTTTGCTGGGATAAGTAGGAAAAAGAAAAAGGTGGGGGAGGAGTTTTGGAATATTATTAACCTCATTAACTGGTTATTATTAGCTGAATTTATACAATAGCTAGTAACTCCTAGAAACATTTCTGTATGGATGCTTTTCACAGGTTGGTCCATCTGAACCTTCAGAAAAACTGATAGAAGGTGAAGTCTCAAGTGATCATCTTAGCAATAGCCTTTCAAGTTTTTTGGAAAATGAGAAACTCTCATCTCTTGCAAGCTCAGAAGAAGATTCCACTGGTAAGTGTATTTATAGCTCTGGGTAGTTGAGTATAGAATTCTGACACAATGCTGTTGCATACTTGAGAAGAAAGGTATTGGTTTACTGAAGTATTTAATATAGGATTATGCTTGATCAAAAACTAGTATTAGGAATATTAAAGAAAACTATGTTCATTGGGAAACTGGCTGTTATAAAATTGTGATAGGAGTACATGGCTATGGAATTTGTCAGAGAAAATCACAATTGGAAATTTAATCTAAAAAATTAAACAGCAGTCCTCAGTTACTGTGAATCAAGAATACAGGTAGAAATGTGGACGTTCATTTAATAAAGTGGTAACCCTAACTACAATTTCAGTTTAGATTAATAGAGATAAACTTTTATGATGAAGATCATGTACATGCAGTGAGAATTAACTTTTTACTTGAGTTTCAGTTCTCTTTAGATGCCACACATGCAGGATGACACCCAAGTTGGAAGTCGAGTTTACCCGCAGAGATAAAAGTGAGAGCTTGAGTTCTGTATGACTAAACAAGAGTTTTGAAATTTCTGTGCCTTTCCATTGGCTGCTGCTGAAGGACAGACATGCTCTTCTTTATTAATGCAGTTGACTTTGCACATAATGTGAAGGATGACAGGGTATGTCCTCAGATGCACCAAGAATGAGGAAGGCAGAGTGATAAATAGGTTTACTGCCGTTTTGAGATCAAGCAGGCCTGCATTCAAGTAGGGTTACTGGATTTCTCCCTGTTATATCTACGGATGTCATGACTGTCTTTTGAAGTCTTCTTCTTTCTTGTTGCATAATTTCACTTGTGCATTAAGTGTATAAAAATAAAGTTAATCGTTTGCTGAGTAAGAATACTATTTTTTTTCCACCCAAGGGGATGGAATTACTTTTGTTTGCCCTCCTAAGGAGTTGGTAGTCTTTAGTTGGAAATACTTGTCTATTCAGGGTTTCAGTACTGATGAAGCTAACCAATCTTTCTATTTTTCCTGGTCAGTGTGCACTGCACAAATTTTTATCATGTAATTCTGTATTCAGTGCAAATTTGGCAGCTGAGTATTTCTAAAAATAAAGAGGAAGTCTCTGGTGTCTGAGGTAAAATACATTAATCTACTTTCTCATTATTTGGAAGATAGCGGATTATTATTTCAGTTTCACAAAGAAGAAATCAAAACATAGGTAAATGAGATTAAAACAATTATCATGTTGTTAATTTGAGTTTGAATTGTAGGTATTTGTGTACCGTTCGGGTGACTAATGAATCCTTATATAATTTTTAAAGCACTCTATGGATATTTGTTCTGAGGATATGTATCAGTCCTCTTTCAAAAACTGAAGAAACTTAGCCTGCTGTAATCCCTCCACCTTCTCCAGTATCATATTTGGAAACAGAGCCATGATGCAGATTTTTCATTTGTTGACTCTCAAATGTTACAGATTCTGATCGCTTTGCTGTAATATCAAAGTTGATGAGCATCCCTAGCTTCCAGTTCAACTAAATTGCATTTTGTTGAAAGAGTGTGCTTCTGTAAATCAGGCTCTTTGTACAGGGCACTGGCAAAACTGGGAATGCAAAAATAATGATGACTTACCCCTGTGTGCATCTATGTACTTTTTGCCTGTACGTTCTTGGCATTGTGTAGACCTCTTTGGCAGAAGGAAATACTGAGAAGTTTCTTCAGAATTACCTTTTTGGAGAGAAGAATTGAAATATACTACAAAGGCAAAATTGCTGGACAATTCTTAAACCATCACCAGCAACGTGAAAATGAACATTTCTTTAATTATATTGAAAACAAAATATAGTTGTGAGTTTATAAATGCAAGGCCTGTTTGAGTATACTGTTGGGGTTTTTTGTTTTGGTTTGGTTTGGTTTTTTTTAATAAGGAAAAACATGAACAAGATACTGTTTCCTGGAAATGAAAGAATAAAAAGTAAAGATGTCAAACTTCTTCTTGGAATGTGTTTTACAGTAGTTTTAAGAGTGCATTTAACCATGCCTTAAAAAGCTGACTGATGTTTGGGTCTTTAAAAACAAATAAGCAAAAGCCCTGGAAACTGTCCTCTTTCCCCAGCCCCCACAAATTAAAAAAACAGCCCCAAAACAAGAAAAAATTGTGTCTTGGAAAAATTCTCACTTGTCAAATAGGAATAGTACTGTTCTTAGTAATAGCACTTAAATTTTTTTGCCATTGAAATATAGAACTATGCTTTGGTCACTTTCAGTAAAGTTTGAAAAATGTTACATATATATTTTACTTTTAATTTATGAGTATGTATACAATTTGCTAGTTGGAATGTGGTGGTGTATAGATCATGTGAAGGAAGATGAGTCACTTGATAGCCTGGGAACTAACATGCTAGCTTATAGTCATCTTGTTTTGCTGTATATCACTAGTCACAGAGTAAGACAATTACATGTTTCTGTGACCCAATTATTTTAAGGGAAGAAGGGGAGAATTCTGCTCTGACTGTGTGAGTGTATTGTGAGACTCAATGTATTAAAAATTATGGAGTTGCTTTGATAGTATGTCAGGTGATATAAAATGCCTGTGAAAGGTGAATAGGATATTTTCTTCTGTTTCAATAGATGATGATATTGATGATGAAGAGTTCTTTGATAACCAACTGGAAGCCTATTTTGAGCAGCTGATACAACCAGAAATGACAAGAGGAGACACCGACATACAGAAACTCTCAGAATGCTGTACAGCACTGAAGCTTTCTGAAAACGACTTATTTCAAGTAGGTTTGAAGTTAACTTCAAAGCTCAGCATGCCCAGTGGCCCTTAAATATGGTAGCATTGTTGAGGGTTGTGTGCTAGGGTGAGCTAGATTTTCTTTCTTTCCCAAATACTGCCCAACAGGTAGCCTGTACAGCAGAGGATTCTTTTTTAAATTTAAAGATAGCAAATACAGCTCTAAACTAGAAACAAAGCTGTTTGAGTGAGCTTCTGACTTTTTCTGTTCCTTCTGCAAGGTTTTCCTTGGGGGGGGCAAAAAAAAAAAAGGAAAGAAGCTAGGTAGCTATTTTTGTATTTTTTTCCTCTTCCTTGTAGTGCAGAGCTAGCAGCTGATTCATCTGCTTGTTACAGAAGGTCTTGCTGTTTATGAGATAAGGTGGAATTAGGTAAGTAGCTGGCTGTCCCAAGAGGCATTAGTCAGGAAGACTTGCAGCAAAGCTGAAGAGTTTCCTGTTAAGGTGTCTCCTTTATTCAAGTCTCTGTTCAGGTTTCCCACCCCTCTCTAACCCTGCTCCTCACACTCCTCTTTGTCCTGTGCATAGCCTTCTCCTTTCTCCTGATAAGCAGCTCTGGTAGAGAACCTTGTGCAGTCAATTCTGTTACTTGATCTTGCAAAGGGGGAAAAAAAACCAAAACCAAACCCCCAAACTCCTGTGACTGGATTTCTGTCCTTTCTCTGGGATGATGGAGACTTGTCCTCAGAGAAATTCTGCAATAACTAATATAGCATCGGTAGTATTTCCTGAACATTAACTTTTTCTGCTGGACTACTTAACACTGCATTTCTTAATCCTTATTGCAAAAGCAAAAATTGCTTTTAGAGTTTTGGATTGTTTATGCTGGTCTGAACTTACTGCACCTCTGAGGCATTGCCTCGAATGCCTTAAGGTATGAATGTTTCTTATCCACCTTGCTTCCCTGCCCAGCTTCCTAGTGGTGGTTTTTAGTGTCGGAGATGGTAAGACGTTTGTAGATAAGCATTTGGGATCCTCTCGAGTCTGCTAAGGGAAATTATATCATTGGTAACTAAGCAGAAGCCTCTACTGATACCATTGTCTTGTGATGGCATGATTTTAATTTTGATTACCAGCCTCTGAATGCAAAGAATTTTTGATGAAAGATAAATCTCTGTAAGAAAGCTAATACCCATAAAATGCCCTGTCCCCTCCAGCCCCAGCAAGCTGGTCAGCTGAACTGAAACTAAGGTCATCTTTTGATCTCGCTTGCAACTTGCTTGTAATATCCAGGAGATGGGCCTATTGTCTGTGTAGGAATTGCTTGATTTTAATCTGATGGTTCTGTGACAAAACTACTTTGAGTAGTTTAACTTGTTGCTATTCTTAATTAGAGTTACAGTTTTAACTGCAACAAAATTCAAAGAACAGAATGGAATTTTCTTTTAAGACATTGATTAAACTTGTTGAAAGGAAATTTAATTCACTACTGACAGAAGATTCTGTTTTATTTTTTGTTTCTGGACCTATATTAAGGTAACATGCTGGCACTTATTTTCTATCATACAACTAGTTTATAAAATCGTTTTGATCACTAGTTTATTATCTGGGATAGCAATCTTCAAGGTTTTATTAAGTGTGTAGTATCACAGAGACTTGTTTTTCCAGAATAGTAAAGAAGTCTCTTAAATAAGTGGTCAGTGTGTTCGGAAGGTAAGTGTAGAGCAGCAGCTGCCTAGCTTGTGGTTTATCTTTGAGCAGCAGTTAACTCCATTACAAACAGTGTGCCGGGGATTAAGTGCCTTTCCATTTTCGTGGATTTGCAACAATGGATGCGATCCTGGCAGTTGTATGCTTGACCAGAATGGGAAAGCGTGATTGATTTAAACAGTTAAATGAACTGTAGCTTCTGAAATTTCAGAAATTTCCCAACTGACATCAGAGTTTCTAATTTGTGGGAAGTGATATGTTAACCTTGTAAAAGCAGTCTGCATAGGCTGCCAGTTGCTGATCTACGGCTGTACGTGAAGAAAGGAATAGGTAGTTGTTTGAAGAGTGAGAATAACGCAGTTCTGCTCTCTGACATCAGATCTTCTCTACTTGTGTAAGATGTTCCTGCTTCACTGCCATTGTAGATAGGCAGTGGGGCAGGTACAATAGGTTCTGGGTTGGATTTGGAGTCCTCATCCAGCAGTGGGTCAACCAGAAGAGGAAGAGGAGTAGCATGGTGTCCTTGTTAAAGGGAATAAATAAGAGATCCTCCATCTTCTTGCTGTGTATGCCCTTGGAGGCAGATGCGTGGATTGGCATAGCCAGGAGCTACTGTCCTTGGTGGTGGTGCTAGCAGCTGGAGATGCCTCTGGCAGTGGCACATGAATGAACAAACTATGATAATTTCTTTACTAGAGAATTTTTTAACATTGTAAAAACATCTGTAGCGTTATTTTTTTTGTTGTTGTTCGGTATATCTGTTCTAGTGTAAATTAAATCTTATTTTTTTTTAAAAAGGAGAACTTTCAGGTTCCTGACACTTACCAGGCTGTGACAGGAGTAGACTCTGGAAATGCTAGTGATGAAGATTCACAAAATCAAGGGATAACTGGATGTCCTGTGCAAAGAGAAACTCTGCCCAGAGCAGTACGGCAATCGGTATGAAATTGTCATTTAAATTTCTGTTTATCATATAGAGTAAGGCTGTAGTAAAAGATGGCAGTGCATTTCAAAACTTGAACTAACAACCCAAACTTTCTTTACAAAAAAATGAATAACACCACTTTGTTTTCAAATATATTTTTCAAACATAGTTAACTTGGACTATTTTGTAACTAGAAATATTAGCACAAACAGTTAACTACTGCACTTCTGACACTTTTAAAATTATTAATGTTTTCTAAGAATTCCGTGACTATTGGAGATGTGCTAGATTCCTGCACTGCTGCTGAGCTGCGATTAGATTCACTGTATCTTCAGTGCATGGACAACCATAAAGCTGATGTCTCGGATGTCCTTCCAAAACAAGAAATACAGTCCTTTGAGTGTCAGGCTGCTGCTTCTGGTGCAGAAGTACTACACACAGCAAGAGGATTTTTGGGGCACTACACCACTCCTAAAGTTCTTAGTGCAAATGCACCTCAGACAGATGCAACTGAATATGAAGTCGGTCTTGCTGATACTTACCTGTCTCCAACTGCAGACAGCTGTGAGAACATAAGTTTAGCTACAACAGACAAAGGTAGGTTGCTTTAGATATAACTCATCTATACAATTGTGACCAGATTCCGTTGCATGGAAAAAGAATTGTAAGCTATGCATTTTTCTTTAGTTGTGCAAGTCGGTAATAAAAACCAATGTAGCATGAATAAATTTTGACTTGTTTTTGTTTTAAAAAAATACTGACTGTTGTATATTGCACTAAACTGTTGTTTATTTGATCGCGAAACTAGTTTAAGCTTGCAGTTGCAGCAACTTGAGCTATTTTTTTTTTTTTTTTTTCAACTCCTTTATCTAAACTTAAGGGACTTTGCCATATTCCTTTTTATTTTAATCAACAGTGTAGCCTTTGGTATATCTTTCAGGTGATTTACCACACAGCATTGTCTATCAAAATGAAGAGGGCAAATGGGTGACTGATCTTGCGTATTATACTTCATTTGATGAAGAACAAGACCTAAATCTGTCTGAAGATGATAAAATAAATGAGGAGTTCGTTACAGGATGTATGTAATCTTTTTCATTTTTAGATAGTTATTATCTTTAATAGTGTTAAGTAAACCCCCACCCCCATCAGTATTTGGTGTTGCAAACCCTCCAGGCTTTAGATACTATGTTGATAGTAGTCTATAATGGTATTGTCATTAATTATAGTTGATAGCTTCTTTCCATGCTTCCTACTCTTCCCATGAAGAGTCTTTTGTTTTGTTTCAAAAAGCATTCTAACGTGTCACTGGTACCTGTTGCATGAGCAAAAGTAACTCCTGTAGCTGTCATTTCCACAGTTTTTCCTTTGGACTTTAATTATTGTTACCCTTTCTTTCAAGAAGAGGAAACAGTAGTCATTCTGTATTGCATGATGGTTATAAGACAGGAAATAATTACAAACAAGAAATTACTACAAAATCAACTAGAATGTGAAAAGAGCTGCTGAATTCACTAGCTGGTGATTTTTTTGTGAACCCCTTGGGAATGTCTTGATGCTGAAAAATGGTGCTGGTACTGAAAATGTTGGAGCTTATTGAGGGGCTTTACTGGACTCTCATCTGCTAACAAATTCCAGGCTTTCCAAACCTTTGTTTACTTGAAGTTGTTTGTTTTCCTTAAGCTATCTCAGACTGATCTTCATGAGAGTCTGTATGTTTGTTATACAGGCTTGAATAATATGCGCGTTGTACTGTAGACAAATCAATTCCTTAACACTAAAATGTCATATGGTCATCTGTTCTACTAGACAGATTCAAGCAATGTGTGCAACAGTATTTCTCCTAGTCTCTTCTAGTTGCTGAAGTGACATATGGATGGGCTCATGTATTCTAAAGATGTCTGCGGTCCACTCAAGGTTCTTCTTTCTTTCAAAGAGAATGCTGTTGTCGTGATTTAACCTCATCCAGCAAGGAAACACGACACAGCTGCTTGGTCACTCCCCCCTCCCTGGTGTGATGGGGGAGAGAATTGGAAGAGTAAAAGTGAGAAAACTCATGGGTTGAGATCAAGACAGTTTAATTGGTAAAGCAAAAGCTGTGCATGCAAGCAAAGCAAGGAATTCATTTGCTACTTCTCATCAGCAGGCAGGTGTTCAGCCATCCCCAGGAAAGCAGGGCTCCATCACATGTAACGGTTACTTGGGAAGACAAATGCCATCACTCTGAACATCCCCCCCTTCCTTCTTCTTCCCCCAGCTTTATATGCTGAGCATGACATCATATGGTGTGGAATATCCCTTTGGTCAGTTGGGGTCAGCTGTCCCAGCTGTGTCCCCTCCCCTCTTCTTGTGCACCCCCAGCCTGCTCACTGGTGGGGTGGTGCGAGAAGCAGAAAAGGCCTTGACTCTGTGTAAGCACTGCCCAGCAGTAACGAAAACATCCCTGTGTTATCAACACTGTTTCCAGCACAAATCCAAACCATAGCCCCATACTAGCTACTAGGAAGAAAATTAACTCTATCCCAGCCAAAACCAGCACATCTGTATATGTTGCTGTCTAGAATTGTGTATTTTGAATAAGTGATCACTCAGGATTGATTGGTCAAAATAATGTTTTTCAACACCGTGGTGGTTTTCTGCTGAAACAAGCAAATATGATCCAATTTGGTAGAAACTTCCCTATCTACTATGTCAGTAAAGCAGAGCTCCTCCATTGTTTTTCAAATGCCAGGATATTTCAGACACTTTCCTGCATCTCAGACTTGGGTTGTCGAGTGATTAGAATATTTAACTGTTGTAAATTTTTCCAAGGCTGTTTAGCTTTTTTCCACCTGATGGGTTTTTAAAGGAATTCTGCTTTTGAGCTGATTGGCTTACCTGTTCAACACGGTAGAAGACGTGTGCTTACACATTCAATGGGGTTAGCATTTTTGTGGCTGCTAGTTTGCCTGTCTGCAATGCTCAAGTGTGATGCTTGACAGCTGAGAGATCTTATTTGTAGGGACAGAAAGGAAATGTTACATTTGATGCTTCTGAGTCTCATTTATGACATGTCTATCTCTGTCAGCAAACTGTGCACACAGTGTATTCTTGTATACAGTAGTGCAGGATTGCTCACTTGACAGCATTTGGTTCTTCAGGAAGTCTTCAGAGAGCTGCATGGCTTATATAGAGGATTAAGGTAGAACTGATATTGACTCAGAGTTCAACTGGATATAACAATGTGTCATTGATAGTGCTAGGTTGCCTTTAGGAAATGCAGTTGGGTTGCTCAATAAAGATGTATTCCAACTTTGTTTCTTTCCTCAGAGTATGTATTGCGACTTTCCATAAGTAATTTTATGGACAACAGCTGTACTCACTTCACAAGTTTGTGTCCACTCTTGACTTATTCCTCCGTTTACCCTGTGTCTTCTATGATTAGGGATGCTGTGTGTACAAGGCCACATATTTTATAAGTTTTGATGGGCTTAATGATACATGAACATTGAAATAAGGTGGTAGAGCAATATCTCTTGATCAGTAGTTTTTCACATCATTTTGGCGAAGAGACCTTAAGTGTTCATTGTTCTGTAAATGGTAATTGTGAAAATAATACAAGCATTTGAATTTAAAAGAAGTATTGATTTATTTGGCCTGTTACTTTGCACAGGTATTTCATGAACTGGTACAAACTAGTCTGTTTATTTTGCTCCAATTCACAGGTACAACCTTGATGAAATTTTCAAAACCAAATGTAGTAAAAAGTTTGTTTGGAAGTAGCCTCGTGATGCTCAATTCTAGCTAGCATGGATAGCATAACCTATGAAAGATTATAGTTTGGTTTGGGGTTAAGGCCCTAAGAGACTTTCTTCATTCGCTACTAAGTTAGTTAGCTAAATGCTGATTTTACTTTGGGTCCTAAAGATCCAGGGAGTACTCTTTTAAAATGAATTTCATATGAACTTTTCTCACCATAATGGGATGGAATAACTCCTAGTGTATCCCAAACTGTCTCAGATGTAGAGTTAAATATTACAATATCTGTCCCTCAAAATTTAGTTTAATGATGAAAAATAGTAATGACAGCACTTAATAACTTGTGCCTTATTTTAATAAATGTTCTCTTTGGTTTTAAGCTGAAGCAGCAGCTATGATTGCACAAGACCAGGAAGAATTTGAGAAAGCACACAGACTTGTGCAGGTAACTAATTATCTCAATGTAAACAGAATAGTTGTCTAATTTATTTGCAAGTTACAACTTCTGAAATGTCTTTGCAGGCGGAGAAAGACATTCTAAATGCATCTGAATTAGCAGATACTTCATGGAAATCTGCCAATAGCTGCATTTTGCTGAGAACATCTGATCTTGATAAAGATGCCAGCTATTTACGTTTGTCTTTGGGGGAGTTCTTTGGTCAGAGGTCTGAAGCTCTTGGTTGTCTTGGTGGAGGCAGTGATGTGAAACGGGTATGTATCTTAATATTAAGACACGAGGAAAGGACAACAACAACAGTGAGCACTACTTTTGGTTTTTTTATATTGTAACTAATTCTTTCTGACAACTACTTTTCTGAGATTACTTGTGAAGGAAATTCTCTGTGCGTGACAGGTCTGGATTAGCTTTTGTTTCCCACTTGGAATTTCTGATGTGAAGGGCTGGCTGGAGTTACTGATGAATCTTGATCTTCACGTTTTGGTCAGGAACTAATTATGTGTAGGATTAGAGAGACAAAAGTACACCATATACAGGGTACATGTTGGAGGTCTGAGCAAACGATCCACATAGTTGAATGAAATGCTGCTCAGACAGGGGTATTTGAACAGCAAGGGTGTCTTTGAGTGGCTATTAATAGTTGATGTGCTATCTAGGCAAATGCGCAACTTCAGTGAAAATGTAGTCATCTAGACTCTAACGTACCAACATATTTCTGTATGCTTTGTGCATCTGTCTGATACCTGTCTCTTCTCTTATCCGCTGTTGGTAGACAGTATCTCATTTGTGTTGCAGACAAAAAAAAAAAGTGGGGAAGTGTGTACAATGGGAAGAAGTTGTCAAATATACTTGTGTAATTCAGTCATGTCCTGGTGAATTGGTAGAGTTGGCATGTTCTGTACTGGCGCATTCAAAGGCTGAGCGGCAGAGCATGCTCCAGGCAGAGATGATGACAGCATATGTACTTTCTTTTGTCTAACTGGTATAAATAAGTTGTTAGTTTATTTTATGTATATATTGGAAGTGTATGTATTTGGATAAGGCATTTGCAGTGCTAGGAGGTATATGTTATTTCTCAGTGGTATGAGAGCCAGACACCAACTGGGGAGGCACTGTGGCTGAAACTGCTTTGCAAGCTCACTGAACCTATTTATTAATGATTAAATTTACTCATGCTGTATTCTGGGGTAACTTTTTTTTTATAGCCATCTTTTGGTTACTATATTACCTCTCCGAAGAAGAGGCAACCTGTTGCTTTGCTAAGGCAATCTTTTTCATCAGGAGGTGACACCGGCCAAGAGATTTCGCAATTGTCTGAGGTGTTTCCAGGTAATTATAGAACAGAAGAGTCAGCCCTAGACAGTGGTTATAACAGTAGTTAAGAATTACTTGTATATAGTTATTAAAGACTATTAAGAGTAATCCATGATAGAAGGACTCTAGTTTTCATTGACCAAATATCTTTTCTTGCTGTGAGCACCTCCGCCACATCCCCTTCCCCCAGAAAAACACAGAACCTAAACACTTAAAAGAGAGAATATTCTAATACTAAGTACTACCCTAAATTGTCTTGGATATTTCAGCATTTCCAGATACTGGATAACTACCAGAATGTCTTCTAATAATTAAAGTTTGTTTAGAGTTTTCCTGTTGAAAAAGCTGTATAAATGTATTACCAGAAAACAAACAAACCAAAAAAAAAAAAACCACCCAGAAAATTGGTCTGTTTGCTCATATGGGTATAGAGGATATAGGGACAGAAGGAAAACAATTCGGGTTATAGCTGAGCTGACAGTGTGTGCATAAAACATAGTCTACATTTTTTTCCTGCCATCTTTTTTAAAAAAAAGTTACAGTCCTATGATATCTGCTTAACTTAAAGTAATAATTTAGGAGATTCCTCCAAAATATTGTACGTAAAGATCACAGCATGCATTTTGGTGCTTATATATGGAAACAATTGATGCTTGCAGTATTTGGATTTGTGCCATTATAACAGCTCTTTTTTCTATAGAGCATTAAGAGAGCATGTGTATCCCAAGAACGCAGGTGTTCAGACAATTTACTGTAAATTAATTCCCTGTCTTTTTTTTGTTCTTAGATGACTTAGAAGCACAAACAAAAGAACATGCAAATTCTACCAGCTGTGAAGGTGCACGGCTTAGGATGGATACTGCAGCTGGAATACATAAAAGCATTAATATAGAAGCCGCTACCAAAAGTAAAGCAAAGGTATTTCTCTTGTATTTTTCTATTAAGTGCAACTGTGAACTTGAACAAAGTTCAGATAACTCCAGCTCTTATCATTGCTTTGAATACAGCTAAATTTGGACTTTCATATCAGCTCACTGCTTTTTATACTGATCATTTGAATCCTAGCAGATGCCACTGTTTGTTAGGATAGTTTCATTAGCATGCCATGATCCTGTAGTGAGTCAGGTGTTAACTATCACCATTTCATTTTCCTTTTTCTATCTGCTTCACTTTTGGAGTTGCTTGGTCTGTCAGCCCATAGTTTTTTCAGAGATACCTAGGCTATTGACATTCTGCAATCACGTTTCTGAATTTCAGCTATGTCTTCCCTTCTATTTTTTTTAATGAAACAACTTGTCTTTAGCATGTGAACAAAGTCTTTTACTTGATAACATTCAAAAATATTGACGTGGTGTAAGTCTGAAAAAGGTGTATTTTCGATATGGTAATCCTAGACACCTACCTTCTCTGCCTTAATGTGTCATGTTCTTTTTCTGATCAGGCAGAACACATACAGACCCGTTCAGTTACAGAAACAGCCCTTCTCCTACATGATCACTGAAAGGAATCAGTAGCTAGCAAGTTTGACTTGGTTTAGCTGATCAAATGATGAAGGCTGCAGACTTAAATGCAGAAGGACTGGTTGGATCGCTCATCTGACTGTCTACTGCCCTAATTGCTTTTCTTTCTAATTTATCCTTATCCCTATTGTTCTAGATACTAAGTGAGTAATTTGGAGTTTTGATAATGTATATCCAGATTCTAATCTACCCTACCTTCAACTTGAACAAGTTTAGGTTGCCCTTAGTCTGATATGGATGCTAAAATGTTCTCAAACACAGACAAATCACAGAATGGTTGGGGTCAGAAGGCACTCCTGGAGATCATCTAGTCCATGCTTTCTTGCTCAAAGCCAGGTCAAATAGAGCAGGTTGATCAAGGTCTGGTCACGTTTTGAGTATCTCCAAGGATGGAGACTCTATAGTATCTCTGGGTCTTCTCTGGGCAACCTGTTCCAGTGTTTGATCATGTTGGCATTAAAAATCTTTTCTTTATGTTTAAATGGGATTTCCTATATTTGAAATTGTGCCTGTTGCCTCCTTTCTTCTCACTGGATACCTGAGAGAAGAGTCTGGTTCCATCTTCTTTACCCCTCCCCTCTCCTCTCCCCATCAGGTATTTATACACATTGATAAGATTTCCTCCTGAGCCTTGTCTTCTTGAGGCGGAAGAATTCTATCGCTCTCCTCATATGACAAATGCTCCAAGTTCTTACTCATCTTTGTGGCCCTTCACTAGACTCTCTCCAGTATGTCCATGTCTCTCTTGTACTGGGGAGTCCATAACTGGACACAGCACTCCAGCTGTGATCACACCAGTGCTGAGTAGAGGGAAGGATCACCTCCCTAAGCCTGCTGGCAGCTCTTTTCTTACTGCAGCCCAGGTTGCTGTTGGCCTCCTTTGCTACAAGGGCACATTGGTGGTTCATGGTCAACTACATGTCTACTGGGACCTGCAAGTCCTTTTCTGCCAAGCTGCTTTCCAGCTGGTCAGTCCCTAGCCTGTATGGGTGCATGGGGTTATCCAGGTGCTGATCTTGGCATTCCCCTTTGAACTTCATGAGATTCTTCTCAGCCCATTTTTTCCAGCCTGTTGAGGTCCCTCTGAATGACAGTCCACTCTCCTGGTGTATAAACTGCACCTCCCAATTTAGTGTGATGAGCAAACTTGCTGAGGGTGCACTCTGCCCCATCATCTACATCATTAATGAAGATGTTGAACAGTACTGGCCCCAGCGTTGATCCTGGGGGTGCTCCACTAGCAAGTGGCTGGCCTCCTGCTGGACCTTGTGCTGCCGATCACAACCCTTTGAGCAGCCAGTTTTCAGTCCAGTCATGGTCCACTTATCTGCCCCATACTTCATCAGTCTTTTTATGCGGATCTTATGAAGACATGCATGCATATCTACAGGAGGACAGATGTTTTCTTTTCTTCCTGAATGTGTGTGTATCTAAGAGAGGTGGGTAGAGATTGTGGTCTGGACATGACTGTCTACTTATTCCATGCCCTTTGCTAAGAATAGCCAATGTGAAAACTAAAGACGAAATCAGACTTGAGTGATAGAGAAAACTGTAGAAATAGCTTTGTCTACCCCTTTTAGAGAGGCAGGTGGTTTAAAGTTAATTGGGAAGATACTGTGTATTTGGTCATGGTAGTTTTCTTTCTGCTGTGTTTGTTCCTGATGGTATTTTACTCCTAGCTCTTCCAACTGAATTAAAACATTTTAGGCTTTTAAAAGTTTTACAGGAACTAAGGCTTCCTAGCAGGCAATCTTTATTTAATCTTTTAAAAAAGTTTTGTGGAGTAGACTTAAAAAAATCAGTACAATGAGAGTTATACTTATTGCAGTATTCCTTCTTGACAGCTGATTAAATATGTGACAACAAGAAATGTTAATATATTACCATATACCGAAATGCAAAATAATAATAAAAAACACCAACTACCGAAACACAAAAAACAAAACACTGAACAAAAATTTCTTAATTTGGTGCTTAACTCATTTTGGTTTGTTGTAGGATGGAATTCATGAAGACAGCTTATCTAATCATTCTGACTCTGTCCTGAGTATTAGCACAATTGCCTCTGCTATTGCTAATGCTTCCTCCAGTGCTGATCCTTCCCAGCTAGCTGCTATGATGATGGCACTCTCTAATAAAAGTAAAAGAAAATGTTTCCTTCCTGGAACTGTTAAAGAGATGGAACTCTCTGCTCATCAGGTATTATCAAACACTGTGGAAAATAGTGCATTTGATATGGAAAAATACCTCAAAAAAACAGATGAGATTGGGCATGAAAGTGAATATGAGAGTATAATGAAACATGAAGCATCTGTCCAGAACCTTATGCCTGATACCTTTTTACTGAGTAAAGATAAAAATAAGGATACTCTTGCAGACAACTTGATAAATAATCATAGCAAGCAGCAAGAAATACAGAAGCGATTTCTGGATTATTTTAATGAAGAAAACAATATTCAGAATTTCACTAGTCCATCTGGTGTTCCCAACCATGAAGACGTAACTGCAAATAGCATTAAATATTCAGAAAAGTTGTCAGATTTAGTAAATAGTAAACATTTACAGTCAGTGAATGCTGATCTTAGATCAGATACACTCGATACCCAAACCTCACCTGCTGGAGATGAAGCACAGATATGTGGAACTCCTTTAGCAGCAAAAATGGAAGTAGCACAGAGAAGTCCACTTGCTTACCAGACCAACGATGTCACTAGTAGATGTTGTATCAGGGAAGACTCAGAAACAGTAGATCGAGCAACAAATGCTGTTCCTGAACCATGTAATGATTTGTTGGAAAGAAGTACAGGAAACACTTTGTCACTCAGCAACTTCAAACCTGCCAAGCAATCTAGTAAATATGTCTCAGTAAGTCCTACAACAGCAAAGCCTATGCAGAAATTGAACAATGATGAAAAGAAGCAAAATGCAAAAACAGAGAAGAGAAACAAAGATGCCAGTACTGCTTGTGGTGGGAATGCGAAACATGTAACTTTTGGGAAGCTCTCCCCAACTTCCCAGAATAGTACTGGTAAGTAAACCTATATAAATGTAACCAGTTGTTGAAAAGCCTTTTCTTGACACTAGGCTTGTTCCCTGTGCTTAAATAAATACTGTTATTAAATTCTGTTTATTTACCAGAGCATAAACCCATTCTACCTGAATGTGACTTGCAGCCTCTGGAGGATGAGCAGTATAGCTTCAGACCTTCAACTTCACCACTAATCCACTCTTCTCCTAGTGAGACTTCTGGAACAGCATTTTCAGGGTAAATTTCTTGGTGCAGGTTATAAGAATTATTAATGCTTCATGAGCATTTTTGTGGGATCAAGTTTTAATTTGAATGTTGTCCTTGATCTCAGTTTATAGAAAATCTTTATTAGGCTAAGACTTCATTCTTAGACTAAGCTTTCTGTTTGCTTTTATTATGTGTATGGGGAAGCAGTCTTAAGCAATTTTTAACTTTTTATTTTCCTCTCTGGCCTGAAGAGACAGAGATGCTGGGTAGGAACATTGCTGTTTCTGCTCAGGATTATCCAGTAATGCAAGAATACAAAATATTCAGCCTGTTAGCTAGTCATATGCCTCAGATACCTAAAACTTTGTGTCGATGGAGCTATAAAATCCCATATTTATTAATTGTTCTAGTGTAATTCATTTATTACAAATAAAGCTATTTGTTCGGGGGATATGATGTTAATTATATGATAACAAAACTTGACATTGTACAGACTAATGATGTGGGTTTTTTGAACTTAAAAGTATTTCACTCAGTTTGGTTCTCTGATCGTACCACTGCTTGTTATGAGAGAGGATAGGTAGAAATATTTGTATTGCTTTTGACCACGTCATATTTTGAAAGTGCAACTTGTGTCTAAGATTTAAGGCTTTCTTAGCAATTGAAAAGGCAATGTCTTTTAAATAAGCACCCATAACAGTAAGTGTTATATAGACCATAAGATTACAACTAAGTTGATTGTGTAGTCTTAAATATATAAACATAGCCAGTAGCCAATGGCTATATACATCCTCATAAAAAGAGGAGACAACTGATTTCTTTGCCTTAACTTTTAAGTTCACTGTTTGATATTTAACTACAGTTAGTGTGTTGTACATGATATTAGAATTACAGACTGTCTGGCATTTCCCAGAAGTTAAAATGTGCAGAAGTATGTGTATTTTTGCAAGCATGTTATATAGACATTAGGATTTCCAGTTAAAATTGTCAGTGACTTTAATTGTTTTCATGTTATCTCTTCTTGTTTGCCAAAGTCGTGAGAGATCCCATGTTTTCAGGTGTGTGAAATGAAGAGAATCTCAGCAGTGAATAGGAAATACCAATGTGTGATGCCTGGGATGTTGAATGATTTCATTTGACATTCTTTCATCTAGTTAGATACAAGTATATTGATTCACCTTTTTTCTTTTAATAAGTTGTTGTGTTGTTTCTGTGACCTTAGCATCTGAGTTCAGTTGTGGAACTCTGAAGCTTTGCCTTATGGATTTATATCTAATGAAAATGAGTGTTATGTACATCAAAGCCAGAACTTGTAAAGGTTAATTGAGGGCTGATTTCTCGTGTCCACTGATTGTACTAAACAGAATTGCTAAGTAAGTTGATTTTTAGAATAGTATAGCTAATGCGTAGCATTGATTTTTCTTGGGGGCAGCATTAGAAATGTATTGTAATACTGACATACTTTGAATCTGTTTTTCAGGTCTGAAACTGACTTTACTTGCACGTTACATTATCAGGAATCTTCTTGCAAAGAGAGTGTAGTACCTCAGTCCGTTTACTCAAGTCCTAGCATGAGCAGATTAACGTATGTCTCTGCATCTGACAGTACCCTTAAGAACACAGCTGTAATACATAATCCAGAGATACACTGGGTAAGAAAATCTTGAACTGTAAATATGTATTAATTCCCTTTCTTTAAAACAAATAAACAAACAAGACAACACTTCTCCCTTGCCACCAAACCCTTAAATGGTAAAAATAATTCTAAATTAGAAAAGCCTTAAGGGTTTCAGAACAGTTTAGGACATGCTGTGCATAGGGAGAAGGTATTCTGCTTCTCCCCCACTCCTGAGTTTCAGAAATTTAAATTCTGAAATAGATTGTGTTAAATGCAGAAACCCTAATGAATATAAACATAGTAAAACATTTGAAGAACTACTAACTTTTGAAAAAAGTTAGAGTTGGTGTAATTTTCCCCTTTGACACCCCCCCCCAATTGCTTGTTAAGTCATTCTGTTCTTGGAATGCAGTGCAATATTCCAGTAGTAGTTTGTAGGATCTATATCTGCTTTCAACACCCCCGAGGCTCCCTTTCTGTTCAGCTTCAGCTGTTAGGAGAATATTTTCTCCTTTTTTTTTTTTTTTTTTTTCCCCTCTGGAGTAATGTTTATAAATACATATTTCAGCCTTAACTTCTTTTTTCAGGACTGAAGGATTTCATTTTCTACCTCTGACAGTCATTGTGACTGTTCTTACTGAGCAAAGAGTGTACTCTGAGAGTGGAACTTTTGTTCAGACTTGCAATCTTATGCTGAAGAAGATAATTGGCATTCTTTTATCTAAAGCCATGGGTTCCTTGGAATCTGAAATCTTTCTGTTATGCCTCCCCTCTTCCCAAGTGTGTGGAAATGTGGATGGAACTTTAAAAACCAACCAAACAAAAGCTAGAGAACCTCTCTGACTGCATCCATATCGGTGTAAATCTGAGTGGTTACATTTATTTTGTAATATCTTTATCAGTTGTGGGTTCCTCTAACACAGGAAATAGAAATGCTCTCTACTATGGACTTTTTTTTTCATGTGCAGAGGGTGAGGCTTTCAGAACTGGTGGCTAGTGAAAGCTTAGTGAAGCCTTCTCTTCTTCCTACAGGAACACCAGCAGCAATGTTCCTTCATGCTGAAAGCATTAGGAAGAAGGAAGCATGTGTTCTGGCCTATAGCCCATTTCGTTCTAGGTCTAGTTGCTCAAGTTACACAGGGAATACCTGTTCTTTTCCATCTCGATGTGTCCAGTGGGAATCGCAGTCCTGTAGGAAGGAACCTGAGGGCAGATTTAAATGGGTATTTGCTTGCAGTCAGTGCTGGCATAGCATCAGCTCTTGGGTCTATTTCATGTTTGAAATGCCTATGGTTCTAGTTTCCTGTCATCTCATGCAAACGGGTGGCTCTTGATGCTTTGGTGTAACTGGCTGCATACTAGTTTGCCCTTCTGTCTTGAAGAGATGTTATTGTTTGAGTAGTCTTTGTTCCCCAGGGTAGTTTAGCAAGGAGATCCTCAAGTACTTTGGCAAAGTTTTACATCTATATTATGAGTACATTTATAAGTCCCATTTGTAAGGCTGCAGTGTTAATTTATTCCTTTGGGTTAGTAATCTTTTACTCTGAGAGAGAGAGAACACAGAGAGGGAGACAGAGGTCTTAATCTCATTTGTACTTGTTAAGAGCCCCTTTCATGTCCCTTGCCTGAAGCTTCTTACAGACAACAAGAATGTTTGTATTGGTGTTATCTTCAGACCTGAATACTTCCTATAGCACAATCTGTTTAACCAGTGGTGCCCTCTCCCTCTAACACTATGGTCAGGTTGTCAAAGGGGCATGATTTTTAAAAATTTTTTAAAATTTCTTGTTTGGTTGATTTGGCCTGGTGAGCCATCTCACCTCAGGCAGCTGCCCTGAATGCCCTTTTTAAAGGATTGTAACTTGCAGCTTGCTTTTTCTTTTTTTATTTTCTCTTGCCTTCTTTCATGTGCCTTTCCCTGCATCCCAAGTCCTATTTACTTAAGCTGAACAATTGCTTTATACTCTAGGTACTCTTCATCCTTTTGTGTAGCGCTCTTGTTCCTGTGTCAGAGTTCTCTAGGTACACCTATCCTGAGCTGATCTGATTGCTTTGGTACCACACTGTCTAGTTTTGGTTTTGAAACTTTTAAAAATTACTTTGAAACTCAATTTTTGAAAATGGAATCTGTGATCTGGATGTACTTCACAAGAAAAAATGAACCTTTGTAGCACATGTAAAGAGCACTTTCATTTTTCAGATTAGTAGAGGAAATACCTGGAGCTCCATCCACTGTATTGTGAAGACTGCCCAGTGTGATGCCAGTTATGGGAGGGTGGTTCTCCCATGGTCAGTCCTCCTCTGCTGATTAGTGCCAATGCTATTCTTAGTAGCTATGAACAGTGTGTGAGAGGGTGTAATCATTTCTGCTCTTGACAGTTAATCTAATAGGAGATTCCTTGAAACACATTTGTGTGTGTGCATATTTATGGTCCGTACTTCTTTTTCTCTTGGTTTGATTTCTAAGTACAAAAATCCCAAGACTCTGAGGATAAGCTGCACTGATTCCACCTACACCATGGATACCTGCCAAAACGGAAGGTCTTTGGGCTTGAATGATTTCTTTGTGTGAGTGCACAAAGAAGCTGTTTGTATCAGTGCATTTTCATGCATCTTAAACTAATCCTTTTTGATTAATGATTTGGTTCAGGGCCACTCAGCTTTTTAATTTTTTTCTTAAAAAGATGGCAAGCATGTCTTTAGTGGTGTGTTGGGTTTTGGTTTGTTTTCAAAAAAATCTGTCTGCTATGATGTTACTGTAACTTACTTCTTCTAGGTACTTAGCTTTTACTAAGAACCCTAGGTACAGATTTGATACCTAACCACATCAGCTTTTTTTAGTGGCCTCTTAATACTCGGGGATTCTCATTTCTTGTTAGAAGAAACTTAGACCTTAGTAAGCACCTTTGCATTCAAGAAAGTTATAAAGAATACAGAGAGAAATAATCTATACCACACTTGGATGCTTCTATTTAGAATTGATTCTATCAGAAATAAGATTGATTCTATCAGAAATAGTGTGGCCAGCAGGACTGAGGAAGTGATCGTCGTCCTGTATTTGGCACTGGTGAGGCCGCGTCTTGAATACTGTGTTCAGTTTTGGGCCCCTCACTACAAGAAAGACATTGAGGTGCTGGAGTGTGTCCAAAGAAGGTCAATGAAGCTGGTGAAGGGTCTGGAGCACAAGTGTTATGAGGAGCAGCTGAGGGAACTGGGGTTGTTTAGTCTGGAGAAAAGGAGGCTGAGGGGAGACCTTATCGCTCTCTACAACTACCTGAAAGGAGGTTGTAGCGAGGTGGGAGATCGGGCTCTTTTCCCAAGTAACAAGCAATAGGACAAGACAAAACGGCCTCAAGTTGTGCCAGGAGAAGTTTAGATTGGATATTAGGAAAAATTTCTTCATCGAAAGGGTTGTCAAGCACTGGAACAGGCTGCCCAGGGAAGTGGTTGAGTCTCCATCCCTGGAGGTATTTAGAAGACGTGTAGATGTGGTGCTTAGGGACATGGTTTAATGGTGGACTTATCAGTGCTAGGTTAACAGTTGGACTTGATGACCTTAAAGGTCTTTTCCAACCTAAATGATTCTATGATCTTATGATTCATGCATTTTTAAACATAAAAATCTTCATGGTATTGGATCCAAATACAATAAATAAGAAAATTCACTGCAGGTCCCTTTTCTTAGAATAGTAATGTCTGTGAACCTGTCAGTGAGTTTAGGAATCTGCTCCATTAAGTTTTTTTCATAGTACGGTTACTTTTCCACAGAACGACTTTATAGAATTAGAGAGAGTCAAACATTTTTTGCCCTGTGGCAGCTCTCTTAGTCGGTGGTAACTTCAGAGAGCAGAGCATTCTTCTGGTGTTAATGCCTAGTGTGGCGGGTTGACCCCAGCTGGTGGCTGATGCCCCCCTCCCAGTCACTTACCCACAACCCCACAGCGGGATGGAGGAGAGAATTGGAAGGGCAAAAGGGTAGGGTGGGGGACTGGTGGGTTGAGATAAAGACAGTTTAATAAGAGAAGGGGGAGGAGAGGGGGGAGAAAGTGATGCAAAAGCAATCACTCACTACCAGCAGACCAATTCCCAGCCAGCCTCCAAGCAACAGCTACTTTGGAAAAATTCCTGCCCAGTTTTATTGCTGAGCACGATATTACACGGTATGGATTCTCTCTTTGGTCAGTTGGGGTCAGCTGTCCTGACCACGTCCCCTCCCTGCCTCTTGCCCACCCCCAGCCTACTCTCTGGAGTGGCAGAGTGAGAAAAAGAGAAGGCCCTGCTTGGTGATAGCTAAAACACTGGTGTGTTATCAAGATTGTTTTGGTCACAAATCTAAAAATACAGCACCATAGGGGCTACTATGAACAAAACTAACTCTATCCCAGCCAGACCCAGTACACCTAGCTAGAATGTGACTTCAGACAGCAAATAGGTTGAAGCTGCAGGTTTTCTTTTTCAAGGTGAGGAGCCACAGATGGTACAAAAGCAAAACTTCAGACAAGACTTGACAAACTTGATTATTTATATTGGATGGCAAGACCGGTATTAAGGTCTGTCTCGTTTTATGGTTTTCTAAAATTTGTAACACTGCATATTATATTTGTTTACTAGAGTGAAAATGCTAGTGAACTGAGCACAACAATAATTCGAGCCAGCCCAACTCCTTCACAGGAACATACAAATGAAAATCTGGAAGACCACTCATGTCAAAGAAATGGAAAAGAAGCACGGCTTAGTATTGACCAGAAATCAGAAGAAAATGAACTTGCAGGTCTTAAAAGAAGGCTTGATGATGTCCTGGGTCAAGAACTGTCCAAAGATGGTGTTCCAAAGAATGAAAAGCAGCTTGCATCTATTCCTTCAAATGTAGCAGCAAATCATAAAGAGCTAGACCATGTTAAATCAGCTTTACCAAGTAAATTCTGCATGTTTCAGCCACTTTCTGTTAATGTTGATGCACAAGAAGTATGGCAGGATCAAACAAGCAAAGCACAGAGACAAGGATTGCCATCGTTGAATGTATTACCCGTATATCCTGGTTTAAGCACTTATATGCCATTCAATCAAAACTCATCTGGTGAACAATATGTTCCTATTTCAAGCCTTAAATCCCATGTCACTACCTCTGAGAGTCAAGCAACTACTTCTTCTGTTCCCACGTTGCTTACAGGATGTTCTCTTGCAAGGACTCCATTTGCACAACAGCATCTGGGAAATTTACCATCTAGTGGAAATACAGTTTTGTCTCAGTTTCATGGCTGCAGCTCTGCAGGTTTTGGTCTTCCAGCACGGCTTCCTTGTTCCAGTATCCCAGCAGGACATATTGAGAATCCACTTATGGTAGGAGTTCCTTTAGCTCCGAATATTGGGCCTGGCTCTTTGGGTGCAGCTTCACTTTGTAATTCACACTCTGCTTCCTGGAACAAGAATATCTTGAATATAAAATCATGTACTGGACAACCTCTTGGAGCTGGTAGAAACGAGTGGGAGTTGGCAAAGTCACCTGGTATTGGTAAGTGTTTTTTAGAGTGTGTTTAAAATACAGCTGTGGGCAAGAATGGCAATAATGATGATGCTAATATAATAGTAAATAAAATTAAGATGACTACTAAGTGTAACCACAATTATTCTTTATGCAAGCTTTGTTATTTAAAAAAAAAGTATTACTACTTTTCCTTATTTAGTGATGTTCTCTGAATTCAGTGTCTATTCTTACAGTCTCCCTAATGGTATTAAAAGAAATTTTTCATAATCTGTAAGAATTTCAGCATTCTTCTTCAGCATTCAGTGGTTTTGTGTTTGTTTAAAGGATCTAGAACTGTCTTTTGTAGGAGGAAGAAAAATCCTAGCTGCAGTTCCTGCTAGGCAAGACAAGTCATGCTCTGGAAATTCAGTTGTATTTTGTCTGGAAAGTAGATGACATTTCTGGCTCCAGCCTAACTTGGTATTAGCAGTCAGTTAAGCCAAAAAATCTGAGGAGGAGAGTGGAGGGCTTAAGCTGTTTTCTGGTTATGAAGGGGAAGGACAAGCTGCCAAGTGCCTTCTGTACTTTCTGCTATTTCTCTGTATCTTGACTTAGCGCTAAACCTAAGCAATACAAATTAGTGTTTCATTTTAAAGACTTCTTTTAACCTATGATCTCTTTAGTTGTTTTTTGGTATACTTTTTTCTGGCTAATTCTTTCAGACAAAAGGGCAAGCTAGTGGGGTTAAAGGTTTGCATTTGTGACAGTTTATAGGTTATTTTCTGTTTATTGATTGTTCTAAATCATTGATCTTGTTAGTGCATTTTAAAATAGTAAAATTTGAATAATCTTACTCTGCCTGTTTCTAATATACATAATTTCTAGGGTTTTGTACATGTTTTTGAATTCTGAATATCTATGTAGTTTAAACTTGATCTTTGGCAAACTTGAGTTTTTGAACTTAATTTCTGGTGATGCTAGTCTTGGTTTATATTTTCACCTTCATACTTGTGCTAAATTTTCTTTTTTGGAGGGGAATAAAAGTGTGTGGCTTTAAAATAAAGCTTGTTGCTCAAGTAACTAAAACTGCTTCAGGTGATTATGTGTGTCTCTAACTGAGACTTCAAATTTTTAATTTGACATGAGTACCCATTAGTGGATTTCTGGATGCAATGAAGATTGATCCTTGGTGTGCCAGAGAACTCCTACCTCCATTTGAGTTTTGAGTTGCCATTATAATTTTGCAATTCCTCTGAAAGCGTTATTTTGAATATTTTAGAAGTAACGACTTCCTGGAAGTAAATATTTGACGTAGGATTTCTTTTTGATTTGGTGATAACTTTTGATGACTGCACTTCTACAGCAAAAATCTACTCTAGGAGTACTCAGTATTTTCTGTAGCAAAATATGCCTGAACACCTTTTTAGGTAACGGTTATACTCTGGTAAAAACAGATCTTCCTTTTGGTCGGTGTAAATGTTCTAGAGATGATGTCATACTGATGTTTACATTTTCTGAGTTGGGCTACTGCTGATTAAATTGAGAACACTGAGTATTTTATATAAAGTGTGTATATATATATATACACACTTTGAGGGTTAGTGTCTGCATGGGATGTGCTATATCCGTAAGTATTTTTGTTCATGATGGGAGAACTCCAAGACAGATGCAAATTAGAAACAATTGATTGAAATTCTGAGTATCAGGCTTGTGGAAAACATTCTTATGAAACCTGTAGGAGTCAAACATTTCCTTGCCATAACGAAGCATTAGTCAAATGAGTTTATAAACTTGACATGGTGGCAGCCTGAGTACTGATTTGCTTCTGGGTACTTGGAACTAACAGGAGCATATTTTCTTCCAAAGGACATGTAAAAGTACCAGAAGAACTGAAGTTCCCTAATGCCTGTTGCGTGGGAATTGCATCACAGACGGTTCTTAGCATTTTTAATCCAACTGATCGGTGGTTGCAGGTCAGCATTGGAATACTCAGTGTTTCAGTTAATGGGGAAAAGGTAAGAGATTTTTTTAATAAAGCTGTAGGAATAATGCCTGTAATATTACCAGATGTCATATGTAAAATTAGAGACCTCTGTACCGTAATTTTTTCCCATTTTATAGTTAATATGCACAAAAGCAGTGCTACCCTCTTTCAGCCAGGCCACCTGACTTATTCCAACAAGTAGGCATAGAGAGGTAAATGCCACATGATGGGACTGACTTCTAGAATTGTTTTGCAGGCATAAAGTGTAGTAGGTTTGAATTTACTGCTTATTCATTCCCACCTTTGTATGCAAGAAAAGTCAGCCCTAGGAAAGAAAGCATCCACACTGAGGACTGTTACTGCTAAAACATTTTGTGCAGTTTGCTCCCATTTTTCTTGCCATCAGGAGATCTTGCATGACAGAGAATGAGAAATATTTGGAGCAGGCTTCAAGCTAGCTGGGTTGTTCTGTGGGTTATATGTAGCTTGCAGGCCATAGATGGAGCATCTTGCGCTTTAATTTTGTTAAATTCTATCTAATTCTGTCATCATAGTAATTGCTCCAGAGGTAAAAGATCTCAAGAACATGAGAATGAGTTAGATTAAAGGTCGATCAGTATACTTCAATTTCCTTTATTGATGAATACTCTTAATAGACCTTTCCACTACTCTTAACAGAACAAGCATAGTATACTCTGAGCTTCTGGCAGTTTGATGCTTGGGAACTTTTGAGCTAGATGTTATTTCTGTTCTTCTTAGTTTTCGGTAGACTGCTCTATATCTAGTTAATCTTTTGAAATTGTGTAGTGTTGTCCACAGTTCAGTTCGGTTCAGTTGTGGATTCTATGCACTACTGCTTTTTTTCCTATTTTTTATCTGGTTCTTGCTGGTTTTGTTTGATGGTCCTTATTACGGAGAAATAATGGACAATAATTCACTTTATATATTGTTGCTTGTAAGTCTTATCCTATTATATCCCTCCATAGGTGTATATTTCCAGCAGATGTAGCACGTGTGTTTTCAGGAGTATGACTTCTGTTTTTGCTCTTGTTTTCTCTGAATATTACCTCTTTAAAAACCACCAAACCACGATTCTGTGTTTGTGTGTATATATACATGTGTATATGAGAGCTAAGATTTCCCACATATTTTTCTAGTCACTCAGTATCATGGGGCTCTTATGCAGCTCTTCAAACCTGAGATTCTGTGTATCAGGAGGTGATTTTTTTCATAAAATTACTTTACAGTTGACAGTCCCATTGACAGTTGTTGCCATGAATAAATATATACATTTAATTTGTTTGCAGCACAATATAATTCAAACCCATTTTTTTTCAGTCAAGTTAACTCTGAGATACACTGAGTATGACTTGTGGTCTGTCGCTTCTGCTGGAAGGCTATCTATGAGTATGTTCACAACAGAAGCTTTAAAGCATCCGTACTAGGATTTACTGGTGACCTCCATTCACTGACCTTTCCACTACTCTTCCACTATACCTCTTCCTCCCATCTTTGATGGCAGAAAGTACCAAGTAGAATTGGCTTTGTTTATTTTGCTGCTGTTCTTTGTCAAAAATCAGGGTTTTAGTTATGAATTTACTTTCAAATATAATAAATACTATAATCCCAGTGTTAATATTTCACTTGGTGCTGGAAAGGAACCCTGACAACTTTCAGGCTGACTTATCTAACTCTTTAAATTAAAAGAAAATGCCTATAGTTGAGTGAGATGGAAGTGGGACATGAATATGAAGATGCAATAATTAATATTGAGCAAAAACATATACAAAATGTCTGTTGAGCAGTGGTGCCAGATAAATGTGGTATTTTGAAGAAGCTGTCTGCTGGCAAGAGGCCTGTTGGAAATGACAGCAATTTTGTTTTTCAGATGGATCCTGTGAAATATCAATGTCTGGTTTTCAAGAACAAAACCATCGTAGGATCCTATTCTACCAATGATGTGAAAATACTCTTCTTACCTTGTCATTCGGGGATCTTTCAGTGTATTCTCAATGTTTCATCTTGGCCAGTTTCTGCAGATGCCGAGACAATTATTCAGGCAGAAGCTTTGGCAAGTAGGGTAGTTGTGACAGCAGTCGCTGAGAATCCTCATTTAGAAGTAAGTAGCTGCTTATTGTGTTTTTTCTTTTTCTTTTTTTTTTTTTTGTTGGAATTTTATGAATAGTTCAACGACACTGGAAAAGAATAGGAATGCAAGGTTGTTCCTGAAAGGAACCTGGGATTTCTTATGTTTGGAGTGGGGAGGGAATATAGGAGAATGTTTATGAGAAGCTTATATAACTATCAAGGATGTTTTAGTTGTGGAAAAGCACCTAGCTGGAAATGAAGAATTATTATGCAACTATCTGAAAAGAATAAATTAAAAGGTATTGCTCTTTCATTATTAAAAGAATGGATGAGATCTTAAACATCTAATGCTTTCTAAGTATCTGCTGTGTTGGATACCATTAGGCTTTAAAACGTAACAAAAAGCATTTATTTCCAATTGTAAGGATTTCTTTATTTTTTACATCAAATAGGCTTTGTCTTGCTTTCTTATTACTTTCAGCTTATTTATGGTTGTAGAGAATATTTTCTTATTTTGGACTAATTAAAAATTAAAAGTAAGAGGATATATAAAGTACCTTGTCTTGTGTCTTATTATAAAGAACAACAAGGTGGGAGATAGTGTGACATTAAGAACTAAATCTGGCTTTATGCAGTCCTAAATTTAAGAGTATGGACAGGCAGAAATGGACTTGATGTTACTTTTGGAGGTAACTGAACAAATTACATGATAGTCTGTGACGTTGCTGATAAAAGTAAAATTTTTAGTCATTAATCACAGCTAATGATTTTTTTCCATTTTAAGATGGTCTGTTAACCTGCTTTGGGCTAAGTATATACTTTAAAGTAATGATATTCTAGTTGAATACACATGAATGGATATAATTTTTTTTGATGCTTCTTCCATAAATTTTAATTTAATTTTTAAATGCATTTTTTTATACGTAGTTTGGCAAAATCCGTCATTCTCCATGTTCTTCATAGTATAGTTCATTCAAACTTGCTTCATATTTAAATCAAAATTAAACCCTATGCTATATCTCTGTGTGTCTTGTTATATTCCTGAGACTGGAAAAAGTACCAAATAAAAGCTGTATTTTGCTGCAGATCATGACACTTAAGTGTTTTTACGCTAACAAAAAATTAACTACTACTTAGTTATTTTCTAAACTTTTAACTTGCTAAAATGACATTTTAACTATCTAAAACTGATAATTCTTACTTGCTAGCAATAATCATAGTTTAAATTTATTTTTATTTTAAATTAGCCAGAATTAATTTGGTTGTGTACTGGGTTTTGGTGCATAAATATTGCACTAAGGTTGGCTTAATTGATTGAGGCAAAATGTATGGGAGATAGCCGATTAGATGTAACCCCTTTTGATATCAAAGGAAACATGTTTCTTAGACTCCTCCTACCCCTGGTAGGAGGTGTGTACTGTATGCGGGTGTAGCATTAAGAGGATAGAATAGGTGAATAACATCCTTACTTTCCTGGTGCTTTTGTGTGGTAGTGTGTTGTGGAGGTTTTTCTTCCTTATAAGTTCTGCTTTGCCTTAAAACCAGGTGGAAACAGGAAAAAAAGATTATCTGGATTTTGGTGACTTGACTTCTGGCAGTTGGAAGGCTCTTCCAATAAAGCTTATCAACAAAACCCATGCTTTTGTGCCAATTAGACTTATTATTAATGCCGTAAGTACAGTAAACTTCCTGTATATGAAAGTTAACTTCTTGTGATACTGAATTTTAATACCAAAATACTTATATCTCATTAAGAAACATACCCTGGGCACTAGATGTAAGAATTCTAAGAAATATTTGGTTAGTCAGGAAATAAATTTTCTTTGCAGTGTGATAATCTGATTCAGCTGTAATGGTACCAACAGAAATGCTTCTGGGATAGGTGTGGGGCTTTGTTCAGTAGTTTGGGTTTTCTTTTTCTTCTTTTTTTACAGCCCAGCCATGGACTGCTGTCTCCGTGTTGCCTGATTTGAGAGTGCAGGGCAGCAGACAGCAAAAGGGTTGTGTTGCCTAATCCTTCCCTCTGAGAAGATGGAGACGTATTCCACTGTTCAAGTGGAACAGCTGACTCTTCAAACAAGCAGCCAAACTTGCTTCATAGCAAGTTTAACATATTCCCTCTTCCTCTGCAGGAGCAAGAACAGGACTCTTCACGCTATTCGCTTTGTCCCCCACTAGACAGTAATATCCTGTATTGTAGGCTACATTACGTTCCTCTGCATCTCTGTGGCAATGCAGATTTCAGATTTTTGGCTAGGCTGGCTGCTCTTTTGTGCTGTGGGAAGAGCTGGTCTTGTTTCCTTATGTGGGGGGACAAGAAAGGACTGGCTTTATGTTAAGATTGGATCAGGTCATCTTGGTGACTAGTGAGGTTTGGTCTTGAACAGCCAAACTTAAAGGCTTAAACTAACCAGTTCCAGCTTGTCTCCTTTTACTGCAGAAGGGTTTCTGACTATTTTTAGAGGGTTTGCTGGACTATCACATACCAGCTGAAACTACAGGCTTATCTTTGACTGTTTTTTTCCAAACTACCTAGATCATTCAGAACTTGCCTTGTATTTCTCAGCTTTGTCAGCATTATTGTTAGTGACAATAAGAGATTTAATACTTTTAATACTTTATTTCTTTGACAGAATGCAGTAGCTTGGCGTTGCTTCACGTTTTCCAAGGAACCAGTTAATCCTTCTAATGAACAATCACTTCAAATGGATGCAATTTCTCAGATAGCAGCTCCATCAGTTGTAAATCATGTGATACATGCAAGCTATGATGGCCAAGTGAGTAGTTTGTAGTTGACTGATTCTTCCTGGTACTTGCTGTCTGAAATGACAGTTCTGAATATCTGGGTTGACAGTGATGATTTTTGGGGAGTCTACGTATTTGAGCAGTAAGGTTTTGTTGTTAGGGTTTTTTTTTTTCTCTTCAGTAATTCTCTCCCTCCCCCATAAGATGAGTCAACCAATTTCTTTTTCAGGATCCTGAAGCTTTAACGGTTTGGGTTCTGTTCCATGCACCTAAGAAACAAATTTCTTGTTCAGGTATAGCAATTTGATTTTCATTTCAACTGAAACAAATATGACTTTTAATGTATGCTTTTAACGTATTACATGTGTTAGAATTGCAGGAACAGGCTGCAAATTTGAATTGAAACATTCCATCTTTGGTTTGTGTCCTAATATTTTGGGTATCACATTCAGTTTTAGTAACTGAAGGAGGTGCAATACTTCTGTGTCTTAATCTTTTAGATGTTAACAGGGGTATTTATACTTCAGTATCAAGCTGTACAAAGCGATTATCTGCTGCAAGATGTGTAGAATTTGCTTTACCCCTTTTCTGAGGGAATTAAATTGTCACTTAAGAAAACATTGCACTGGTTGCAAAATACATAAATTTGAAGAAACCTCTGAGTTCTTCTGGCTTCCTAAATAGTAAATAGGAAATAGTACATATATGAACTAGTTTGGCTAGTATGTTAAGATGGGGGTTTTTTGTTTGCTTTAGGGACAATTTCAGCCACATTTGACAGAAAGGTAAAACTCTTAAATAAGATCCTGTGAGACTTTATTTAAAAGAAAAACAAAAGTATTGCCAGGGTAATGGGGAGAGTTTCTGTTAATATCACCAGAACATCAATATGTTAAGATTGGACAGTAGTTGAAGTGAGACAGGCATCCATGGGAACGGCATTTGCTGCTGGCAGACTTGTTTGCTTTTGTTACTCATGGAATTGTTCCTAGATTCCTTGGGTCCAGCGGATGAATTCTTGGCCAGAGTTGATGTGGAAGTGGATAGTCCAGGACCTAGCAGTGTAATTAAAAGTATTCCTCTCCGAGCAAGAGCTGGAACAGCAAGGATACATGCTCCAAAGAACTTACAGGTTTGCATGTATTTACAAAGTGCGTTTTTATAATAGTTTGCCTCTCCTAGCCTAATTCTTTTGTAATGTTTGGTTTTATTATATATATATATATGTATGTATGTATACATACACACTTCTTTACTTTTCCAGACAATATGTCTGTCTACTAGTGTGGGTTCAACAGCGAAACAGCAGCTGCCATTGAAAAATGCTGGAAACATTGGTGTATATTTGAAAATTAAGGTAGGTTGGCTTCTCCTTTTTGAAATCATGAGTTTTGTGCTGTTAACATTGTATTGAAACTGGAGCAGAACCTTGGGATCCTAGCTTAATTGTGTGGTTTCACAAAAGGTTTACAAGTTTACATAAGGGAATCTGGAGCACAGTTTTTTTCCTCTGTCCTTCTAGTTGCAGGCAGGCGACACCGGAAGAAACAGACCCAGTCTATTAATACACAGCTCTGTGGCTGGTGTCACCACCACAATTTTGCATTTTTCAATAATGGGATGCCCTACACGGCTCCAGGCCTGCTGGCGTCAGATGGGATTCACCTTTCTCAAAGGGGGAAGAGGGTCTTTGCTCACGAGCTAGTGGGGCTCACTGGCAGAGCTTTAAACTAGACTTGAAGGGGGAGAGGGATAATATCAGGCTTGCCTGTGACAAGCTGTGGGATGGCATACCAAGGTTAGAGGGACGAGGTGCTAGCAAAGGCGCTCAGCCTGTTGCTCTGAGACGTGCTGGCTACACTGGAGCCCAGTTGAAGTCTTATGGAGATGAGCCAGGGGCTCCTGAGGTACTAGGAGCCAACAGGGAAACACCAGTGAAATACCTCAAAGGAATTAAGGGGTGTTCCTCGAAGAAGGTGACACAGCTGACAGCCCAGCTGAAGTGCCTCTACACCAATGCACGCAACATGGGCAATAAACAGGAGGAGTTGGAAGCCACCATGTTGCTAGAAAGCTATGACCTAGTTGCCGTTACTGAAACTTGGTGGGACGAATCCCATGACTGGAGCGTGGCTATCAATGGCTACAGGTTGTTCCAGAAGCAACAGGCGAGGAAGGAGGGTGGCCTCAAGAAACGGACAGAGTGTGAAGAGCTGTCTCTGAAGAATAGTCACAAGCAGGTTCAAAGCTAATGGGTAAGAATTAGAGGCAGAGGCAACAAAGGGAAATTTGTGGCTGGTGTCTACTACAGGCCGCCCAATCAAGTGGAGCCTATTGACGAAGCCTTCTTACACCAGCTACAGGATGCATCGCACTCGCGGGCTCTTGTCCTGCTGGAGGACTTCAACCACCCTGACATCTGCTGGAAAAGTAGCATGGCAAGCTGTAGGCAATCCAGGAGACTCCTGGAGTGCATTGAGGATAACTTCTTAAGCCAGGTAATAGACAGCCCTACCAGAGGGGATGTGATACTGGACCTGTCGGTCACCAACGCAAGTGAGTTAATTGGTGATGTCAAGACTTGGAGGCAGCCTGGGCTGCAGTGATCATGCACTGGTGGAGTTTGCAGTCCTGAGGGATATGGGTCAGGCGAAGAGTGAAGTCAGGACCCTGAATTTTAGGAAAGCAACCTTCCAGCTGTTCAAGGAGTCAGTCAATAGGACCCCCTGGGAAACTGCCCTCAGGGACAAGGGAGCAGAACAGAGCTGGCAGATCTTTAAGGACGCTTTCCATAGAGTGCAAGAGCTCTTGATCCCCAGGTGTAAGAAATCAGGAAAGGAAGGCAAGAGACTGGCATGTCTGAATTGAGACCTGCTGGTCAAACTAAAGGACATGAAGGAAATGCACAGGCAGTGGAAGCAGGGACAGGCATCCTGGGAAGAGTGTAGGGATGCTGCCCGGTTGTGCAGGGATGGGGTCAGGAAGGCCAAGGTGTAGCTGGAGCTGAACTTGGCAAGGGATGCAAAGAATAAGAAGGGCTTCTATAGGTATGTCAGCCAGAAAAGGAAGGTCAAAGAAAGCGTAACACCACCCCCCCCCCGCCCCGATGAACACAATTGGCAAACTGATAACAACGGACGAGGAGAGGGCTGAGGTACTCAACAACTTTTTTGCCTCAGTCTTCACTGGCAACCTCTCTCCTCACACCTCTCGAGTGGATGGACTGCAAGACAGGGACTTGGGTAGCAAAGTCCCTCCCACTGTAAGAGAAGATGAAGTTCATGACCACCTGAGGAACCTGAACATACATAAGTCTATGGGTCCTGACGAGATGCATCCCAGAGTCCTGAGGGAATTGGCTGATGTAGTTGCTAAGCCACTCGCCATGATATTTGAAAAGTGATGGCAGTCAGGTGAAGTCCCTGGGGACTGGAAAAAGGGAAACATTGCAGCCATTTCTAAAAAGGGTAAAAAGGAGGACCCTGGGAACTACTGACCTGTCAGGCTCACCTCTGCCTGGGAAGATCATGGAACAGATCCTCCTGGAAGCTATGGTAAGGCACATGGAGGACAAGGATGTGATTCGAGACAGCCAGCATAGCTTCATCAAGGCAAGTCTTGCCTGACTAACCTAGTGGCCTTCTGTGATGGAGTGACTACATCAGTGGACAAGGGAAGAGCTACGGATGTCATCTATCTGGACTCCTGTAAGGCCTCTGACATGGTCCCCCACAACACCCTTCTCTCTAAATTGGAAAGATATGGATTTGATGAGTAGGCTGATTGGTGGATGAGGAATTGGTTGGATGGTCACATCCAGAGAGTAGTGGTCAATGGCTCAATGTCCAGATGGAGATTGGTGACAAGCAGTGTCCCTTGGGTCTGTACTGGGACCAGTACTCTTTAATATCTTCATCAATGACATAGACAGTGGGATCAAGTGTACCCTCAGCAAGTTTGCAGACAACACCAAGCTGAGTTGTGCGGGTGACACGCCTGAGGGACGGGATGCCATCCAGAGGGACCTGGACAAGCTTGAGAAGTGGGCCTGTGTGAACCTCATGAGGTTCAACAAGGACAAGTGCAAGGTCCTGCACCTGGGTCAAGGCAACCCCTGGTATCAGTACAGGCTGGAGGATGAAGGGATTGAGAGCAGCCCTGAGGAGAAGGACTTGGGGGTACTGATAGATGAAAAGCTGGACATGAGCCGTCAATGTGCGCTTGCAGCCAGGAAAGCCAACCGTATCGTGGGCTGCATCAAAAGAAGCATGGCCAGCAGGTTGAGGGAGGTGATTCTGCCCCTCTATTCTGCTCTGGTGAGACCCCACCTGGAGTACTGCATCCAGCTGTGGAGTCCTCAGCACAGGAGACATGGACCTGTTGGAGCAGGTCCAGAGAAGGGCCACAAAAATGATCAGAGGGATGGAACACCTCTGCTATGAGAGCTGGGGTTGTTCAGCCTGGAGAAGAGAAGGCTCCAGGGAGACTTTATTGCAGCCTTTCAATATATAAAGGTGGCTAATAAGAAAGATGGGGACAGACTTTTTAGCAGGGCCTGTTGCGATAGGGCAAGGGGTAATGGTTTTAAACTAAAAGAGAGTAGATTTAGACTATATATAAGGAAGAAATTTTTCACCATGAGGGTGGATAAACAGTGGAACAGGTTGCCCAGAGAGGTGGTAGATGCCCCATCCCTGGAAATATTCAAGGCCAGGTTGGATGGGGCTTTGAGCAACCTGGTCTAATGGAAGATGTCCCTGCCCATTGCAGGGGGGTTGGACTAGATGACCTTTAAAGGTCCCTTGCAACCCAAACTATTCTATGATTCTATAAAGAGAATGAAAGATAGAAAAGACATTAGCTCACACTATTGGGAAAAGCATATGAGAGTTTTGTTGCTCAGGTTTGGTGAGATTTTTTTTAACAAACGTACTTCTATGAATTTTAACAAATAGATTTTAACAAGTGTATAACAAATATGTACAAGTAGTGAATCCTGTGCTGCAGGGCAGGAGTTAATTAGCTAGTGGAGTAAAGCCCATTTAGAGCAACGAGGAATATTAGCATTGGGAAACATCTTTATTTTCTAACAAAGCTGCAATAGTTCTTGGTGGACGTCTTGCCAACTCAAGTATGAAGCGAGTTCTTTTCAGATATGTGATCTCTTTATTTGACTTTAATTTTCTTGAGAATCCATGTGAAGTATGGTCCCAGACTGAATGGTAACTAGACACATTTGAAATTAGCATTTCAAAGTCAACAGAAGGAACTGTCAGTCCCCTTTTACATTTAAAAAAAAAAAACTAAAGAGGATTGTGAGCCCATCATTTCTTGGAGCACAGGCCATGGAAATAGGATGCATGACTAGTATCACAAATGCCACATTAACGTGATAATACTGGATGCTAATTGATACCAGTAATGGTTGGTACTGCTGTTGAGACTAGTGATGTTACTTCGCTAGTGGTGTACCATTGCCATGTTGGGCTTACTGTTAAAATTCTTTAAATCTTTTTGTGGCCCCTTCAGTGTTGTATATACAGTTCATGTCTTAACATACCTCTAAAAGAGGCATTTGTACTGTAGTGTCCAACTTTTCAGAAGAGTTTAACTAGTGCAGGGTTATGGGAGAGTTCTGAAGGTGCCAGGTGCATTTGAATTGTCTGAACTGTATGTACAACAGATGCACAACCAAATTGTATTATATGTTGTAGAAATGTTTACTTAATATAAGTAACTAACCCTCCCTTTTCCCCTTGCCCACCTTCAGATGTCAAATCAGGATAGCTGCTTTGCTGTTGAACCTGAGGATCTTTTCCTTCTTCCTGGAGAAGAACGAGAAGTGACTGTCCTGTTTTATCCAAAAAACATAACGACTACAGAAAGGTAACATAACTGATTTTATGCTGCCTGTTTTAAACAGCTACTTTTGACCTTAAGGTCATGAACAAATTGAAGGTTTTACCCATAAGGGAAACTTTGACTTCAGTTGTTTTTGTGAGAGTCCTCATTCATTACAAAGTAGATTTTTGCTAGGATTCACCTGTTCCATAGATTCCCTGCTTCTTTTGCTGTGCATAGCTTAATGAGTAGCTAATATTTCCCGTTACAGATCAACAGACGTCCTGAGACTTTAGTGTAAATAAATGGAGTAAGTCCCTGAAGCCCCTTATACTTGTTTCTAAAGTACAGCAAAGCTTTGAAATACTTATCTTCAGCAGCTCCTTCAGTTGCTTCCCTCTTCACTCCACTGAGACAAGGGAAATGTTATCTCTCTTTTACATATGAAAAAACTCAAGCACAGATCAGGATCAAAAGTATTCATTAATTTTGGCTGCCATAATAAAATGAAAGTTCGGCTGTAAATCCTGTACAACACATGTACATGTTCTGTTTGCAGATGTAAGCATTCATATTTTTGCACATTAGCACCTATCGAACTTCATTCTGCGAAATAGACTTGATTGGTTCAAGTGACCATTCTGGTGTCATGTAAGAGTTTCTTGGCAATGGCAGGGGTCAGACTCATTTCACCAGAGGAGCTTTTCCTCTTTTGTTACATGTTTTCCAGTTTCTGCTATAATAGAGCAAGAATGGGCAAAGGAGTCTGTCCAAAAGATGTTCAGCTTCACTATCTAGCTTAACTGGGCCTACACAGTGCATTAAATTGAACAATGAGAAGTTCTGTGCTAATGACAGTATGACCCTAATGGATAGGCACGCAAAGTGATTAATCTTAGCTTTCCTGTGGCTTTATGTATAACTGCTCTGCTTTACAGGCTCAAGGTATTCAGTAGGGTTGGAAACTTTGCAGTCCACTTGCAAATGCTGCCAAAAGACTAACTATCCAGACTAACTAAAGCAGTAACAAGAGTTCATGTTCCCTACTAATGGGATACTGGGCTCTGTCAGTAGACATCATAGGAATTCAATGACAGCTAGAGGGGTGGTTCTTGAGTTTCATTCCTGGCTCTAAGTGGGTCTGTGCTATAGCAAATGCTTCAGCCTATTCTTTAAAAGCTTGATTTCCTTCCTGCCCTGTGCCTTTTTTTTCTAGTCTTTTTTTTCCATTTTGTTTTTCTGATTGTTTTTTCTCTCATTCCCTGTATCATTGGTTAGATACTTCTGATCTCCGGTTCCTTCCCTATATACTGTAGCCTTTTGTTTTATTTCTCTGTTGGCTGCTGTCCCCCTTAATTAGGCAGAACTTTCTTTTTCCTGGTTCCTCTTCTGTTGTTTTTTTTTTTTTTGTGTGTGTGTGTGTGTTTAGTTTCTTCTTTGTTTTCTTTGCTAGTTAGGTCCAGCTTTCCTATTTGGTATTAGCCCATTTCTTTCTACTTCATTATTTGAATCTGTACTCCTGATGCTCTCATTCATCTATTTCTCTGCTCTGCCTGAAGAAGGCAGTAGTCATCTACACTGTGCTTGTGTCCTATAGGGTAGAGACTGTATCATGAAAAGCCAGCTGTAGGTGGCCTGGTTCCTTGTTTGTGGGCCCAGTGTTCTTTCTCACAGCAATCCCAGGAAACAAAGTGAGGAAAAAATCTTGGGTTTGTGGCTTAGAATGCTACAGTTGTTAACAGGACTCAGAGTTTAACTTTGACACTCCTGAGTGATTCTCACTTGTAAAACTTCATTGAAGTTTCAGAGGTATTTCAAAAGACATCTCTTTAATGTACATAGAGACAGCCAGACTTTGTTTCTCTCCAAAATTAATCTGTCAAAATAATCAGAAGTTAGCATGGGCAAAAAATAATTTGCCTAGCTGTAGTCTCTGAAATACTTATCTGAACCATTTCCAGATGAAATACTTCAGAAGGTTGCTAGAGGTACATTTGGCATGCATATTTACAAACTGAAGGATTTAAATTTTGCTATGCCTAAAGCTGGCCTTTGTCATAAAATAAAAAAGGTATTTGTGTTTTCCCCTTAAGAACGTAGTTTAAAAAGGCCTATCTATAATTTTTTTTCAGTTATGTTTTGTTTTCATCAGCTAATCTTGTTGTGTGGTGGGATTTACATTTATTTATTTATTTTTAAAGTACTTTGAAAATCCTTGTGCTGCCATCTGGGCCTCAGTATGAAGTGGTGATAAAAGGTGAGGTGGAGTCTGAGGAAAACAGGCCTGTGTCTACAGCTGCTGGCTGCTCAGACATCCCCCCCATTCTCTCCAACAAGCAGTTCATTGCCTGGGGAGGAGTAACACTTGGAGCATCAGTGTAAGTATAAGCTGGGCAGACGTTCATATAGAATATCATGTTAAGTATTTTATGTTGCACTTATTTGAAGTAAAACTTCCTTACTGTCCCTATTTACATTAATAATCCAGAGATGATAAACTAAGCTGTTCCGTGACTCAAGTGAGAACAGCAGTATATTACAATTATTTTTTTTGTGCAAGAAATTTTTGGAAACAGACTGTGATCTTGTTTGAGCTTTTTGTATTCTTCAGGACTCTTTAGTTATTGTTAGAATAATATCTGATTCTGTAAGATTAGTGTGTTAGGTAAGTAGAAATGTAGTGGAAAATATTTTCCAAGCTAGTTGATGGAAAAATTCTGTTGGTTCTTTTGACACCTACCTCTTACTAGAAATAAATCTCTATGCTTGTTTTTCTTCAATTCATCCATTAAGACTAGAAGAATCCAGTCTGGTAATGTACTTTGGCCATCCAAATAGCACAGGCTGTTGAATTTCCCTGAATTAATTTATTTGAATTTTAATGTGTTCCAATGCTAAAACTTTTAGTGATGGAGAATCCATTGCATCCCTGATTATGATTACTTTATCCTTCAGACTAGTTCTTGTGTGAACTTTTTTAGTTTCAAGTTTACAGCTTCAGTATTCCATGATTTAGTGAAACTGTTCATAATTGTCTAGATATACTTTGCTTCTTTTGTATGTAAAGGCTGCAAGTTTTGCAGATCTCTGGACTTCTAGTAAATATTACTTTAGGGACTAATCCACTGTTGTTTTGATACTGAACTTTTTGAGCAATTTAGTAATGTTCCCGGTTGTTTAAAAGTGATCCATGTTTGTAGCCAAGAACCGTTTCTCATAGCTATTTTCCTATTTTTCCGTTTTGTTAAGATAGTGTATTTCTAACATAATAGTTTTGGCTGTTTGGTGTTTTGGGAATTGCTTTCTCTTCCCTGTATGCTGCTACCTTTTTATTTTCTGTTCCTCCTGAAAAATAGTTTTGATTCACCATTGGTTTTAGGAAGCTGAAATTATTTTTAAAATTTTTGTTCCAACAGACTACAAAGCAGTGTCTGCCACTGAAAATTGGGGAGAGGCTTTGCTCTCTTGCCATCCTCCTCTTTGATTCTAACTGCATGATCATTCCTCTTCCTTTATGTTTTTACTAGCGTTAGGGCTTGTCACATCCTTCTGTGATTGTTTTTTGTCTTGTTAAAATGACAAAGACACTCTCTCTTCTTGCTGGAGAGGTTTCCTTCCTCTGTCAAGGAAGGATCTGAGTACCAGAAGCCTGGTCAATGCCAGGATATATCAGAGAGAAAAAAATTCACTTTTTGGTCAGCCTAATGCTGCGAAGTGGCCATAACTTACTGTGCTACTATCATGTTGAAAAGTACATGAAAAGGAAAAGTTGTCCTTCTTTACAACTGTTCCAGTGAACCTGGGCCAGACTACTCACAAGACTCTGTTTCTGCATAACTAAGTGGCTCTGGATAATCTAATTATAACTGTGTCTTAAAGTGTTTTTTTAAGGAATTTTTGCATTGACACAACTGCTGCTTGCTTTAAAAGTTCAAGCTGTTAAGCACAATATATGAACTTCAGAAAAGCTGTATTTATATATATATTGAGGTGGTTTTGCTGGGTGAGGATTGATGTGTAATGTTGTATAACATTGTAAGGTCTGTGAATTTGAGAATACAGAAGTAACTTTCTAGCTAACATATTCTGTTGTACCAAGAAGTGATTTTTTTTTTTTCATGAAATGACTTTCAGATTGACTATCCCATTTTTATTGTTTCCATGAATACACATATGCAGTTAATTTACATTTGCCGTAAAATATAACTAAACTTCATGTTTTTCAGCCAGCAGAAGTTAACTCTAAGAAATGACTCTCCATCTGTGACCCAGCATTTAAGACTGTTGATAAGAGGCCAAGATCAAGACTGCTTTCAGGTAACTGTCATGAAAATTTCTCTTTAGTATTTATGACCACTATCAGGATATGTTTGTAATAAAAATGTCTTTGCCCTGAAGGGCTGTTCTTTTATAAATGTCATTGACTAGCAGGCTGTGTGAGTATATGCTCTGAGACTGCCAAGATGGACATGGTAGCAGAGCTTAAGCTACACTGGCAACCTTAGGAAGAGCTGATACCATAACAGTGCTGCAGCAGGCTGGAGCTCAGTTTACAACTCTTCAAGCTGCTGTAGCACAACAGAGTCAACACCTGGTGGAGTAAACAGTCAGTGGCACTTCTTGCAGGAGGGATTCCAGACCTCACTCCAAGGGACTCGGTGTACATGAGGGAGGGAGGAAAGAAAAACTGGAATTAGCTTTTGGGAATTACCATAACTAGAGGGTTTTTTGTTACATAGTCCACATACATTCATATCCCCTTTTTTCCTCGGATCTGATATCTAAAATCTTCATCTGAGAGGGAATTCTTGTAGTGCTGATTAAGTTCAGCCTTCCTGTATTACGGATTGAAAGCAAAAAACTCTGTGGTCTAAACTGAGAGGCATCAATATACTTATTATGGGAATATAAAGTATCTTGAACTTGGTCTTTCCTGTTGCATATTAAGCATTGCAACCTTAAATATGTGCCATTGTCAACTGAGTTAATCCAAGCTTTGAACAAGTAAATTTTGGGTTACTAGTGAAGTAAGTCTTATTACTGTGTGTTTTTCCTATTGTAGTCACTCACTTCTGATGTCTGTTTTTTATAGCTGCAAAATATATTTGGATCAGAAGAACGCTTAACTAGTAATTGGGAACTCAAAATCCGTCCCAAAGAAGATACTAACATATACTTGATGTTTGCACCTACTCGAATAACTTGCTTCTTTGCAAAGCTGGAAATCAAACAGCTGGGGATTCGATCACAGCCAGGAATTAAGTTTACTGTAAGAGTCCCAACCTAACTTCTAGTAATTTTAAACTACATTTTTCATAATTATTTTAAATGTAGCACTGAATATCTGTTTCTATCGAAAAGTTCAAACTTTTCAAGATATACACTATGCATGTCTCTCTACTTAAAGATTGTGTGAGCACTAAATTTTACAGTTTGAATGTTAGCCTCAATTCTGCATGCACTTTTTCCCCTTGTGAAGGAAGAAGAAAGGTTTTTATGTGCTATCTTAAAAGTAGCCCAAGATTTTAACTCTAAAACTGTCAAAAAATCTGAACTTCTCTTGTTAAGGTCGACCTTAAATTAATTTTCAGTAACACTTGAAACAGTTTGAATAAACTCAGGCTCTTTATTTCTTGCAAAGTCTTTTCAGTTCACATTTTAAGCATTTTCATTTGTCTTTCTGTAACTCTCTATATAGTTTACTGTAGTTGTACAGAAGTTTTAATAAGTTTTCTTTCATTTGAAGCACTGGTTTTTTTGGTGATTTTTTTGTTTGTTTGTTTGTTTTCCCCCACCCCCAGATACCGTTATCTGGATATGGAGGAAGAAGCAATATAACTTTAGAAAATGTTAAAAAACTGTCAGATAGTTACATGGTGACACTGGATGGATTATTGCCTGCAAGATTAAGGAAAGCTTCCTTCCGCATAAGGAATACAGGTTCTCGGGCTGCCTATGTTAAAGCATTATGCTTTGCAAACCTACAGACAAAAACAGTTATGGATCCTCAGGTAATGATGGTATCTCCAGAGAAGTTTGTACTAAGAGAAGGAACACATGAAGTAAGTATGATTCTGAGGAAGTTTTAGTAATTTAAACTCAAATAAATGTGGTCAATGAGAATGTGTATGACTAGTTCTTCATTGAAATCTCACTTAACTTATGTTAAATCCTGTTTCACTTGTATTGCAATAATTTGTTGACTCATATTCGAAATGTTAGTACTAACAAGATTTTTTTTTTCTCTGAGTATGTTGTCTATTTATTTTATCAGGTGATTACTATAACATGGAATCCAATGGAAAAGGAAAAGAACTTCCATAAAACAAACACATTGGTATCAACAGTGTGTTTTTTTTGTGGAGACGAAGTTTCTAGGCAGCAGTATCGTAGGTAAGATGTACTTTGCTGTTGTAACAGAGACACATAATAAAAAGTTAAAACTAGAGGTGTGTGCTACCACGACTATGGTTTTGACATGCTTCCAAAAATAGGAAGAACAAACCAAAAGTGATGATATGGAGAGATCTAGTAAGTCTTACATCTAGTAGGTTCTTTGGGGGTTTGGTTTGTTTATTTATGGTTTTGTTTACATACTGTAGCTACAGTCCTAGTTAAGGGTTTTATTTTCTTTTCACATTCTTGAATTTGAGTGTGTTGGGTTTTGGGGAAAATGTTTGCTTTTTTGTATTGGAAGAGAGTTGTGTTCTATCTGGGTATCTCTTTCCAATATGTATGTAGCTTTAATTTTTAAAGAAAAGGCTCATGAAAGGAGTAGTCCTGAAATTCAGTAGTACTAAGTTTTGAACAAGATTTGCATCTTGGTTTCCTGAATTCTGTTGACGAAGACAGTGTTTGAGTAGATGTGTATGTGAGAGAAATAACATCCACAGATGCTCATAACACACTAAGGAAATTTGTAGAATATATCTTACCGAGCTTAAATAGAGGCTATGTTACTCTGCATTTCAATTTGCATAACTCAAACGCACAAAAATGGCATACTCTGCTTTTAATACTCTTTACTTTTGACTTGTGCTATGTATGGTGTATAGTGATAATGCAAAATGTTAAGAATAGGCAGAGCACTAAGGTGCTGATGATCATCATTCAGTGCAAAATTTCAGAATGGCAGTATTTCACTATTGCTTTTAAATGTGATTGTCTGAAATTTTACGAAAGTCATTGTATTTATTGTTATCCAAATAAAGTATTAAACATAGCTGAATTTAACTGTATGACTTTGAATAAAAAGCTCATGGAATAGCTGCATTTGTGACCTTGAAACAAAATTGGCTTGTCTTGGATATCTTAGAAGGTGCTTGTTACTGGTTTTTGTATGAACTCTTTTGTCTGAGGCAATGCTCGCTATCATTGACTCCTTCTCAAAGGGCAAAAATACTTAGGGAAAAGCTTTGATCTACTGATCAACAGAAAATCCATTAAGAAGCTTAATGCACCTATATAGGTAGCGTTGGAAATTTTTTTTATTCAGACTCTGGACATTGGTATGTGAGTGAAATTATTTGTTGCTGATTGTATTAGTCAGCAGGCATGGCATTTGGTTCTTGAACATGGTGGTCCAGTTGATTGTTTCTCGGTGGGAGCTTCTCTGAAGTCTCCCTTGACAGTTTGAAAGAGATGCTTATTTCTTGAAATGACTGAGTACTGTAAGCCAGTCAAACCCCGTTCTGTAATTGTGTGCTAGAATGAGAACATGATTTGGGACTTAGGGGCAGGAATGTGAAATGAGTAATCTGCCTAGTCTGCCAACTTGTGGCTCAAGTTCTTTACTCCAAAAATATACGTAGTCAGCAGCCTGGTAAGTAGCTTAGACCTGAGAGTTAGTAGTGCTGAGCTATTCTTTCCACCTCCATGGCTCTGACCCTATCTGAGTGCCACATTTCCTCTAATTGACCTGTAGCTTCCCATTTTTCCCAGGACTATTTATATCCCTGTGCCTCCCAGTCTTTTCTCTCCTGTTGGCAGTCATGCTCCTTGGCTCCATGTTTCTGCTCTTGGCTGACACCTGCTGCCACTCTGCCATTGACGAGTCAATTTTTCCCCTCAAAAGGCTTTCACTTGTGACCAAAATAGCATTCTCCTGCTTCCTGTGGTGATTGAAAAATCACTCAAATGCCTGATGTACTTATCAGAAATCTAGGTAGGTGTGACTGACAGCAGAGAACAAGTATCTTGGAAAGACAAGTGTATGGTAACCATTATTTCAGTGGTTCCTTTTACTATGCAGCAATGGCGCAGGTATTTCTTTAACCATTTTAAGTTTATGAAAAGATTTCAGTTTTAAATGAATGCTCACAGATTTGAGCTTGGTGTATTCAAGAAATTACAAAGTTAAAATTGCACTGGATTCTGACCAATCTTATCAATCTTTTCAAATTGTTTCCAATACTTTGTGTAATTTAATGACCCTTGTTTCTTTATCTCTTTAACAGAGCTATGATGTATAAACCTGAGGTAGAAAAACACATAATCCCAGAAAACAGCTTATTGAGAAACACTGTATTTGATGAAGAATTTCAAGGGGAGCAGCTTGTGACAGAAGGTAAGCCTATGACTTGTTAAAAGAATAATGTAATACTTGGTTTTGGGTGGAAAAATGTGCTTTTTAGGCTTGAATCCTAGTTATTTTTCCACTACTTATTTTTGATAAATGTAGAAGCAAAATTTTGAATTTGGACAGATGTATTGGGTTTGCATGGCCAAGTTTTGGCAGTGGGGGGGGCTACAGGGGTGGCTTCTGTGAGAAGCTGCTAGAAGCTTCCCCTATGTCCGATAGAGCCAATACCAGCTGGCTGCAAGACAGACCTACTGCTGGCCAAGGCCGAGCCCATCAGCGACAGTGGTAGTGCCTCTGGGAAAGCATATTTAAGAAGGGAGAGAAAAAAAAACCTGCACAACTGCAGCTGGAGAGAGGAGTGAGAATATGTGAGAGGAACAACTCTGCAGACACCAAGGTCAGTGAAGAAGGAGGGGGAGGAGGTGCTCCAGGCACCGGAGCAGAGATTCCCCTGCAGCCTATGGTGAAGACCATGGTGAGGCAGGCTGTCCCCCTGCAGCCCATGGGGGTTAACGGTGGAGCAGATATCCACCTGCAGCCCATGGGGGACCCCACACCAGAGCAGGTGGATGCCTGAAGGAGGCTGTGACCCCATGGGAAGCCCACGCTGGAGCAGGCTCCTGGCAGGACCTGTGGACCCGTGGGGGACCCACACTGGAGCAGTCTGTTCCTGAAGGATGGCACCCTGTGGAAGGGACCCACGCTGGAGCAGTTTGTGAAGAACTGCAGCCTGTGGGAAGGACTCACGTTGGAGAAGTTCATGGAGGACTGTCTCCTGTGGGAGGGACCCCACGCTGGAGCAGGGGAAGAGTGTGAGGAGTCTTCCCCCAAGGAGAAAGGAGTGGCAGAGGCAATGTGTGATGAACTGACCACAACCTGCATTCTCCATCCCCCTGCACTGCTCGGGGGGGAGGAGGGTAGAGAAAATTGGGAGTGAAGTTGATCCTGGGAAGAAGGGAGGGGTGAGGGGAAGGTGTTTTAAGACTTAGTTTTTATTTCTCATTATCCTACTCTGATTTGATTGGTAATAAATTAAGCTAATTTCCCCAAGTTGAGTCTGTTTTGCCCATGATGGTAATTGCTGAGTGATCTCTCCCTGCCCGTGTCTCGACTCATGAGCCTTTTGTTATATTTTCTCTCCCCTTTCCAGCTTTGGTGGGCACCTGGTGTCTAGCCAGGGTCAATGCACCACAACGGAACTTGGTTTCTTTCATTCAGTACCTGTCTATTTAAACAATGTATTGTACTTTTCTCATAGCAAAATGAAGCCTCAGTCTATGGATGTTATAACATTATAAATGCTCAGTTTATTTGAAGAGTATTTGCATTGTTATTAATAATTGAGAAAGATTCAATTTCTCATACGCAAATATATCTCATTTTTGAAAATCGAGAGACAGACAACTTTGCTGACATTAAAATATATATTTTCTCTCCCACATTAAATAACTTCATTTTTTTTTTTTGTACTTCTGCTTGTGTTAGCGAGGAATTTATTAAAAAAGAGTGCAGTATATTGTAAAGGTGTCCTTAAACACTGCCGCCCCAAACCACCAAAAAACCTCAAACAAACCACCCCCCAACTGTTCAAACCCATAAGTGTCATGAATAAGTTTACTGTCAAAACCTGTTTCTTGAACTAGTTCTATTCACATATGGGAAAATTTTACTGTTCTAAGGCTACTACACCTGAATAAATGTCGTAGTCCGATTCTTTCCCTGTAGATTGTATGTTGTTGTCACTTGGAAAAGTAAAGATTGCTGATTGTTCATCTTGGTTGACGTGAAATCCTAGTGAAGACAAGATACTTGGGTTCTGGAGTATGCTCTGAAGTTGTTAAGCCAGTGTTAGAGCATAGACATCTTTGTTTATCTTTTACTGCCTTATTGCTACAGTTTTGCTAATGGTAGCTTAATTTTTGTTTTCTTTCTGTAGAAAACAAGGCCTGCTTCTTGCATCTTAATGTTTTTCTGTCTCTTTTTGAGCATGTACTTTCCTGAATTTGTGAAATACGGCTTCTTATTCCCTTTTTGGTCACAACTGTTTTATTTACTCAAACTTGTTTATCTTGGACATAAAAGATCCTTGCCCTCTTATGTACTACTTTCTTTACTGACTCAATAAATCTGAAGTGAAGACTTGTTATAAAAAAATAGGAGACAGATGTGTATAATACTGCAAATATGCCTTCAAGGAGGGGTACTGGAAGAATAGCTCTTAGAAAAGTCAGCTAGGTTATTCTTACTTGTTTTAACAATGATACAAACTTCAAGCCCTTCCTTACCTTCTTGTCACCCAGTGATGTCCAGTGTGAATAGTACAATCTTATTTTACACAGGTTAGTGTTCACTGACTTTTCAGTAGGAATATCCACAGGGTTTTTTAGTTAAATGTTCATGTAAGCCAAATGCTTTGGAGGAACTAATAGTAGTACCTAGAATTAAGAAATATGATTTTTTTTTTTAAAAAAAATTTTCTTAAGATGCTATCTTTTAGGTGAAAAGTAAGTTATTTTTTCAACATCTAAATGCTTGTTTTACTTTTTGGCCTTTAAAATGAAAGACTGTTAAAGAGATGATGCTGAAAAAAAGCTCAAAGAATAGAATGTCTTGGCTATAAAGATTGCTTTTAATGTAAAGTAGGATCCCTAGACTGTTTTGGTCTCCATTCCTCATTGCCTTAATCCACAGAGGTATTTGAAAAGCCTATTAAGAAACTACATACTAAGGTTAGTGTTTGAAATAGTGTGGTGTCAGTTTTTCACTGGTCTGCTCACTTGATGCATCAGTGTGGTATGGTCCAGGGCCAGCAGCTGGAGGGATCCACGTTGTACATATGTATGTTTCCAGTAATGAGCCTTCATCCTATCAGCCAGAGAGGAGAACAGGATGAGGCCATTGGTGGTGTTTGTGTTTGCGAGAGCGCTGAGTGTTTCTGTCTGTGTTGGTCTGTGTGGCTGGCTCTGTGTGTGTGTGGGGGGGTACGTACTGGGAACATGTGCTCTGCCTTGCTACTGGTTGGACCTGTGGCAGCTTCACCTCTATCAGGCTACCAGATTCAGTTACTCTCTAACACTAATGTGGTTTGCTGCACTAATCGAACGTCTTTTACATACTGATCTAATATATTTCTAGCCGCTAAGGTATGCTTCAATTACTAACTGAACAGAGACAGTGGTTGTTGATATTTAACATCGAGCAACTTTTTATTCTAAAGAAGTCTGAAACATTTTGTGACCTCTATACTTGGGTCATCAAAATTAATTTAGTTTCCAGTGCATATTAGCATCGTGTCTGCATATGGATGTATTGTTAAAGAGGAGGGAAGGAATTCTGATCAAGTATTCTTCACAAGATCCCCTTGCGCATTTCTAGGTATCATATGGTGTACTTCACTGTATTTTATAGGATCTAAGCCTTTGTATAAAATTGTTTCTATCTGTTGTGATTATGAAGATGATGCCATCATGCTGTTTGCATGCTGTGATTTGGGTCTGACACTTTTGGGTCTGGAATTGTGTGCACTGTGGCCTTGGCATTCAAGGTTATCTTAATGATACCATGACCTAGCCATTTTGGTATTTTAAGTTAGTGAAAATGAGATAGGCTGTAAGAATTACATATTTTAATGGGATATTTGAAAATCGGGATTTCCTGAACTGAATGGAATTCAACTGGGGGATGGAGGAGGGAATAAAAGAAACTTAGACTAGAAGTGATGGTCATCCTAAAGAAAGAACATATTTCCATACTGAATTTTGTTATATATATGACAGAATAAATAAATTATTTCTTCTAAAAAATGCATTCTGCTAGACATCCTTTTGCAAGACTTAGCTTTGTTAACAAGTTTCTGGATCCATATAAATTCTGACTAAAAATGCTTCTACAATGGATGTTGCTCTGTCTTATCCATAGCTGAGTTGTAGAGGCTATATATAAATATTAATAATTGTCCCTGGCATCTACTATGCAGCAAAAGAAATAATAGTTGGATCAAATGTATACTGTGTGAGAAGTGTTCAGTTCTTCATTCTGTCTATTCAACGTGAAATGGCTGAAAGCAAAGGAGAAAACTTTTACTCAATTATTAAACATTTTGATGAAACATTTTATTATTTTTAAATCATACTCTTACATTCCTGACCTTTTGGATATTTACAGGTATAATGAATTAAATAATGAAATGTTAGATTGAATAGACTGAGTAATTGAAAAATAACTTCTCTCAAGTTGAATCTCTTTCTGTGAAGTCTTAGGAAAGTATTAGTCTTATTTGTCAGGGTAAAAAAAGTAAAACTTACCTTTAATTTGGCATAGAATCAGATTAGTATGTACTGTTTGTATAAAGGTGGAAAATATCTATCTTATAATTAAAAGGTTAAAATTGCTGTGTATTTAGTTTTATGTTACATCTCAATGTTGATTTATGCCTGATAACTGAACTTGTAGTAAGTAATTTTTTTAATTACCTGGGATATCTTAGCCAACAGATTTTTAACTAGGTCTATATCCTAAATTTCTGTTGTGTAATTCCTGAGTATTATAGATTTGTTCTTATTAGAATTGCTCTATTACTCTCATTTTTAGTGTGTGATATCCCACGGGGGACAAATGATATCCATCTCTTCTATGCAAATATGCGAAAGGTTATCCTTTCTGTGGTTGGATATTCCACTTTTGATTGGGAAGGATTTCAGCAGCCTCCCGGACATCATTTGGAATCAGACAGGTAATGTAACTATAAGGCTAACTGTCAAATAACACCTAACTGATGTGCATCTTCTTTCATTGAAGATTTTAATGTCAGTGATGAAAATTTACTTGCTTTACAAGTGAAAGAGCTGGCTCTATAATGAGAATGGCTCCAATGAGTATCTAGGTGGCTCTTCTCGCTTTTTCTCTATATAGTCTGTTTAAACTGTTAGGATAACTTTTAAACTATTCCCTCAACTGACACCATTAACTTTATCTGCAGCTTCCTATTTTTCATCTGAAGAAACTGTTTTTTTTGCACTTCCAAAGTGCATTTGTTGTTGTAGTCCTAATAGAACTATAACCGCTTCATTCCTTCTAATGAATTTTTGACATCTGGGATGGAAAAAGATACATTACAAAGGCTTAGTGGCCTTTTCCTTATCCAGCCCATGTGCCAGCCTTTCAATGTACTGTGTACTATACTCATCAAAAGAATCATCAGTGCTGAGGCTACCCTACCCCTTGTCACTCCTGCGAATGAAGTTATCTATTACTGGGAGAGTTTCTTTGGAGGACTGGCAGAGACCTGGTCTTTAAAATGGACCTGTCACTTTTATTTAGACAGGTTGCTGTAGCTTTTGGAGCCCTGAAAAGGAAAAGAAATGTCCAAATCCTATACAAATTCTACTTACTAAGATAGTGTAGCATAAAAACAAAATAAAGATGGGTTAACTTTAACACTAAAAGGAATATATTTGCATAGGTTGTTTCTTGAGTCTTCATGTTTTTTCTTCTCAAGATCCTGTTACATACTTGAAGAAAGGGTCCTACCTAGTCCTGTTGTGTTTAACATCTACATATGTAGATGTTGTCTTGAAATTGCTTGTACCTGTTGAACTCTAGATGCTGAACATTTTGGGACTCCTGACAGATCTGTTGGCTAGCAAGGTGTTTGTCAGGCATAGTGGGATTGTGAAGCTAGAGGTTGGAACCAAATATCTGTAGCAGCAAGCAGGATGTTTCTCTTATTGGTGGTTGTCATTTGTTTGGTTTTTTCCACTCGATAGCCTTATCAGTTCCTCTAATTTTGAATTTATTCCCTGGCTAAGCATCATGAGGATCTTCATTTTCTGAGTAAACTGTAATTCTTAGAAGAGATCTGTGTGTGTTAACCACTAATCTGACTGTTAGGAAATTCCATGTCAAGGAATTATGTGAATCAGCTGCCTTCCTGGTTCCATTGCTATCTTAAGGGATGAATTCTCACAGGTATTAGTTCAGCTGTCCTGAACTGAGTCAGGATTCTCAGAAGCATTAAAAGTAGAAGCAGAAATAATAGGAAGAAGAGCCATATGTTTGCACAATGTTGTATGGAGTGAAAGTTGCTATTCTTTCTTTAACTGTTGATTTCTGCTTTTATTTTAGTATTTAAAATCAAACTTGTTGTGAGTTAAGCTTTTAACTTAAAAAAAATATGCTGAATCCTAAAATAGCAGCTTCCTAGCTTTCATATATGAGCTTATCTGTCATGTATTTTGTAAGCAAAGGTGTGAAATGTTAGGCCATGAAGATGATGAAAGGATTGGAGCATCTGTCTTGCAAGGAGAGACTAAGAGCTGGGTTTTTTTAGTGTCAAGCAGAGAAGGCTTGAGCAGGGGGAGAATCTTATTTATGTGTATAAATACCTGGTAGGGAAGTAAAGAAGAGGAAGACAGTCTTCCCAGTGGTGTCCAGTGACAGGACAAGAGGCAATGGACACAAGCTGAAATGCAAGAAACTCAATTGAAATGTGAGAAAAAAACTTTTTTTTTTTTTTTTTTTTTCTGGTGAGGGTGGTCAGACACTGGAACAGGCTGCCCAGAGAGGCTGTGAAGTCTTCATCTGTGGAGAAATTTAAAAACCTGACTGGACAATGTCCTGAGTAACCTGCTGTAGCTGACCCTGCTTTGAGCAGGGGTGTTAGACTAGGTGATCTCTAGAGGTCCCTCCTGGCCTCCAGCATTCTGCGAGACACAACTTCAATTGCCTTATTTCTCTCTGCAGTACTTTCTTAATCTGAATAAAATATGTATAGAGAAAGCATTTTACTTTATTATCACCTGAAGGTAATTGTTTATTTTAGTACCTTCCATTCTAAATGGTACCTTCCACTTCTAAACATTCTGTGAAAAAGCTGTGTCATGATATAGCTGCTGAATTAATTTTTTCTTAATAATAGAGAATTGAATTAAATTGAAGGCCCATGTAAAGAACATTGTATTTCAGTATTAAATTTTGAGAAATACTAACAGTAGGCTATTATAATTATTCATAAGTTATTTTTATTACTATTTCTGCTTAACGCAATCTTATTTTCAGATTTGAGAACTCTGTCAGACATATCAATGCAACTTTGGATGTTCTTCCTGTTAAAGGACCTCAGGGTCCTCCATTGCCTGTAAAAACTGATGATCTGGTTCAGAATAAATCAGATACTCAACAGACTTGGGCTGTTAAACCTAAATACTTGACTTTGATGTCTCCTTCTATTAGTAAGTATTTTTTGAAGTTAATAAAATAACCATTCTAGTATTAAAATAACTGTACTGCATACTATGCTTGTAATTATTTTGTGTTTGTAAATGTGGCTTGGCCAATGATCTTCCTGCAGTAGCTTTACATCTAAACAGTAAACTTGGTTTAAACACAGTTTTGGTTAAATTGTCAGAGGTAGTGTGCTCTGTCTGTGTATACATATAATATGCATTGCATACCTATGAAGATTTTAAAGCATTGTGAAAGTAAAAATAGGGCAGAAAATCCTTTATCTTAATTGGTGCATCTCTGAATTTTGGGCACTTCTGTGAACTTTTGTTCATGTTAGCTTTTTATAGCCTTGGTTTTTTTATATTACAGGTGGAACAGCGGATACTGGACATGTACAAATTGTCAACAATTCTAATAGGATGTTGGCGTTTGAGCTTTCATGGCCAGCTCACTGCCTTACTATAACCCCACAACATGGAGTTATTGAACCAGAGTAAGTTTCTTTTCATAGGTTCCTTTACGTGTGAAAGTTTGGTGAGGTTTTGGAGGAATTTATTTTTAGTTAGTTTAGGAATTTAGTTAATTTAGGAATTTTAGTTAGTTTTTAGGAATTTATTTTAGTTTGTTTAGACTATACCCTTAGTTAGTTCCAGGGTAGAGTCTTTTTGTCAGCTAACACACAAATCTAGCTTTTACATTTTAGGACCTTATCCTTTTATAGTTCTGTATGGAGGTAATGTTCTTCTATCACCTACAAAATTACCTGGAGGCCAGGAATTTTCTGTGCCTGGAAATACTATTATTCTATAATTTTCCAGGAGCTGGAAACAACAAAGCTGAAGCTTTAAAGATCTCCTTTCACAATAGTTTTTTGTTTAAAAATGACCTGTGTGTTTAAAAACAAAAAGGACTTCTTCCCCCTGCCCTCCCAACAAACAAACAAACAAACCCCAAAATAAGTGTTCTTATAGAATGCTTCTCTTCTGGGGACTTAGTGGTTTTTTTGCAAATGTTCTGATATTCAGCAGAACTTGATTATGGGTGGGTTTTTTTTGTATTTTGACAAAACTGTTTTTTGCCACTCAACCTTTGGCTTCTCAGTATCTGTAGGTATGAAAAGAATGACAAGCCAGTGTCAGGTCACCTGTGTCTTGATTAGCAGTATTTTGGAACAGTAGTCATAATATCACTGCATGTGTGTATGAGACTTCTTATGGATGTCAGCAAAGTCTTCCAATAAACTGCTTGAAAGTTCTGGCCACCTCTCACTTCTAAATTTATGGGTTTTTTTAAGGTCAGTTCAGAAAGGCTTTTAACACCCTGTTATTAAACTATTCTCATCTTCAAAAAAAAAACCAAAAAAACAAACACTCATGTTCCACAAAAAATAGCTTTTGCTTTCTGAGTTTTAAGTAGTTGCTTTAACTTTGTAAATGTTTGCCCAAACAGATACTTTCTTTTCAGTCCTGCATCACTCTGCAAGATGTGATATATTTAAACACTTAATTCCATATTCATGTAGATGTAAATTCTTGGATGTACTGCTGGGAAACTTTCATCACTAGTGAGAAAAAAATAAAGAGGATTCTCTGGAAGGGCTAGGATATCTGCCACTCCTTGCAGATTCAATCAGTGCCAAGAACAATGGTTTCAAAAATAGATAATAATGAATAACTTTCCAGTAGTTGTGACAGTAAGGACATCTTGAGTGTCTCATACCCTAGGCTCAGGTTTGTCTGTGGAATGGTTTCTTAAAAAGAGGGAATTGAAGGCCTTCTGCAAGTGATTTTCTTGCACTGCATAATTTTAAAATGCGTTTCCTTCACTGGAAAAGAATGAGCTGAAACCTCACATGTTGGATCCAAGTAAGTAGTCTGGATCAAGAACAGAGACCTGCAAGTAGGAAACAGACCCGTGGGAACAGCTGACTTAAGCACAGCAAGCTGCGCTTGCCCAGTTTTCTACTTTTCATGACTATCTCCCTGCAGTGCCAAGAGCAGTCATCCTGTCAGGACAGGAGCCAGACAGAATCTTTTATACTATGCACTGCGATGGCTGGACCTGACAAAATTCTTGAACTGATGTAGGCCAGGAAAGGAGAAGGTCTGATTTCTCACTGATGATGAAAGAAGGTCTTAAGATCAAGGACTGACTGCCATGCTAAAGCAAGCAGACCGCCCCGTGCTTCACCTTGACTAAACCCCTTAGGTTCCATGGAATGAGCTAAAAGCAACCTCTAACCTGCCTGAATGTGGAATAATAAAGTCCTGAGTTGCTGCTGAATTTGGTAGCATTCCAAGAGATTTTCTTGTGGAGGCAAACTGAAACTAGTCTCTGGCATGCCGCTGTGCCTTAGTGTTGGGAGTATTGGTAAGTGCTATGAAAGGAGTTGCACTTTTGGAGCAGGGACTGTTGGAATCTCCAAAGCTTGCAAGAGCTGCCTTTGGAAAGTGTTTCTTCCCTAGGCTGTGCTCCTTTCCATGGCAATGAAAGTACTGAGAGGTAGTGTTTTTAGGTTGAATATGACTTTTCTGAGAGACACATTGTTTGTGACCCCATGCAAGTTGGATTTGCCCGAGAAGTTTGCAGTAAATGTCAAAGACAAGCTGGTAGGAGCAAAGACAGTGGAATGGTTTGTGATAACAGATAGTGTGTGTACTTAGTAAATCATATTCTCATGAACGCAACTTGTACATGAGAGAGAGAACCGTGAGCGAAAAGATTCTGAAAACCACTGAGATTCAAAAAAAACCCCCACAATTCTTTGAGGAAATATTAGTATCTTCATTTAATATTTTAAGTCCATTAACCTCTGTTGGTTGAAGTTTGTAGAGATAGTCATATTGTGACAATGATTATGGAACTGACTTTCCTATGGGGACTGATCTTGTTCCCACACTAAACTTTTCAAGTGCAAAGTGTTGTGCTAATGACATATGAAGCTCATTCTTCAGGTGTAGCTTGAGTGCTTTTGCTAACATACAACCAATGTCCTTCAGTGATTTTGTACTAATTTTTAAAATACTTCAGTGCTTACTTTCTCACCTCCTTTATTTAAATGTCTCTAGTATAGAATGTGGAACATTGTAAATCAGAATTTATGTTCTTACTGGTCAAATTACTCTGTGATGCCATAACTGCTTCAAGTGAGTTTAGACTCTTCAGTGTCCCCTACTTTAAATAACTATAGAAAGCATTGATAACATTGAAAGGCTTTTCTTTTTTCCAAGATCAGTTCTGCAAGAGAGAAAGGAAAGCAAGCTGCTTCTCTAAAACTACAATTAGTTTAAAAGATTCTTGAAATGCAAGTTGTGCAGTATACTTTGAACAGTACAATTCCCTTGTTGACTAGTATCAAAGCTTGTTTTCCTGAAACAATGTAGTTATATGTCTGCTTTACATGGCCTGATTGGTTGTATATGTTAACAATAGATAAGATTTACTCTTTCCTTATGACCCCTTATACAACCATCAATGACAAATTTACAAAACGTGTTAGTGTTAAGTTTCTGACTACTAAAGCTTGATTATGTATTGGATGTCTGAATATCTTAAATTTAACTATCTCTAGATCATCTTCACTTACCTGCTGTCTTGAAAGTGCATCCTTTTTTTGCGGTGGCTAGTGAGATCTGTTGTAGGGAGTCATTCTAATGAGGATCATGTTAACATTTTTTTCTTTTATTAGGAGCAGTACACTAATTCTGGTGAGTCCTAATCCGTCACTTGCCACAAAGCCTTTATTAATTCCTTGGAGTGGCCTAATCTATATCCATTGTGATAATGGACAAAAGGTACGTCGCTTACTTGAGAGTTGAGATTACAACTGTTTGTTTATTTTACTTTGCTGGATAAGGTCTAGTAATGTTGCTAAAACCTTTTAGGGATGAGACAGCAGTTCTGTCAACTTCCATTATTCTCTCTAATTTGTAAAGTTCTCTTAAAAAAAAAAAAAAGAATAAATGTAATTGAGATGCTGTTTTACAACCTGAGATTCTTAGTTCATTCATCTCTGAAGAAATACTATGATATGAACACTTAGACTGAATTGCCAGCAAAATTGCATCTGTACACCCACCACTGCCTTATATGCATCATTTTCTAAAATGCTAAATTTATATGTGTACACATGCATGTATAAAAGTAGTCTATATAATATGTTAAAATAAAAGTAGTTAAAGGAGGTTATTGGACAAGTCACCATAGCTCCTTTTGAGCTCCCTTAAAGTAAACTTAACCTTCTGGCCGACAGGTCTGTGATAAAGAATGTCTAGAAGAGGTTCTTGCTCTTTGTGCATTTTAATCCAAGACTTTTCCCTGATTAAATTAAGGCATATAAATAAAATTTATGAAGCCAACAGTTTCTTCTTTCATCAGTGTAAAAGCAGAAAGACTCCTTGCTAATCTCCCCCAAAGAAAGAGACACTTTATTTTTACAGCCAGTATGTATTTTGGGTTAATTGTAACAATGCATGGAGAGAGAAATAAAAGACACTGAAAGGATAAAATGGCATATCTACTTTCCTTCTTGATGGAAGAAGGCGAGGTATGATACAGAATTGGAAACTGCCTTAAAAAAACCCAGCAAACAAAGAAGTTGTTGAAAAGAGTGAGTTGAGAAGGAAATGGAGACTGTGCATGTATTTAACTATGTTATGTTCTACAATATGAGAAAAGGATTTAAGAGAAGAAACCTACTAGGACAAAAATAGAGAATGTAGAAAAATCAATCAAATGATAAGAGATCTGGTAGTTGATAATGCTTTTGCCATTTCTTTGCTACCTATCCAATTAAGCAAAAAGTATGTTAAGATTTTACTAGCATTAACTGAAGTTTTTAGAAGTGCTAATTATGTAGCAGAAGTGAACACAAAGCTCATTCTGTGTGAGGCAGCCCTGTTCCTGTTCTCTGCAAGCAGAATATTGTAGGAGTTGTCAATTAAATTTAACTAGTATAAATTATTATTCCTATTGAATTAAAATGTCTAGTTAGCAAATTTTCCGTAAACTTTCCTGTTCTCCTAAATTAAACTTGTCCTAAAATCTTTAAACTTTGTGAACTGAAGTTAGAGAAGGCCTGGTGATTTAATACATGAGACTCTTTCTCTGTTGGAATGTAAAGCTGAACAACATGAGCTCTTACAGCTCAAGGAAATAGAGCTAAATAGTTTGACTTGTTAATATATCAATGTTCACTATTTAAATCTTTCTTTTTCTCCAAATTGTGGAAAAGTTTATTAAAGTGCAAATTCAAGAGGCAGTCACACAGAGTGTGTCTGGAGCAGACTTCCCATCTAGAAGACGCGATATATTTACTCCACAGTCTGAAAGTCCTACTGTTCATGTGGCGAAGCCTCTCTCAGTGCTCCCTCTAACAAAAATGGAAATAAAGAACAGAACCATTGTTTTTCCTAAAACAAGACCTGGCCAAAGCTCAGGTAATATTGCTTACTTAGTATATGCAACATCTGTAGTATCTTGCGTTCAGAGTTTTTATTTACTGTGTTGCATGTCTGGGAACTTGAATGCCTTGACTTTGTTCTTTTAGTCTGATAAGTGTGATTGACCAGTTCCCCTCTTCTGGTTGTAGTTTGAAATGTTACTCCTTGTGATGGAACTCTTTTCAGAAGTCTTTTTTTTCTTCTCCTTGTGTGATATAGCCACACTTTTTCCCATAGATAGGTTTGCATACAGGCAGGTAAGCTGCCAATTTTTTAAGCAACTATGATGAATGCAACCATACTGTGCCTGGGCAAAGAGGGCACTATGAGATGACTGTGTTTTGTTGAAGCTCTTTTGGGTCAATGCACTTCTGCAATAGACCCATTCTCCTCATCAGTATACGTGTCCCTAAGATGTGAGATAAATATATCTGCATGTACCAGAGAAATAAATGGTCTTCCTTAAGACGATAGGAATGTCAGCTATGAGTCTGGCTATCCTTGTCTTGTACTTAATGATCGAGGAGGACACTGTTGATAATGGGGTCTCAATTCCTCAGTCTGCACTTTTAATTCCAGTAATGCTTAAAATTCTCCAAATTACTGTAAGAAACTGTCATTCTGTTATCTAGATACCAGATTTTTTGGTAGTGCTTAGTTTTCTTTTCTAGGTAATGAGGATTTTTTTTAACGATTCACTAACACTACATTTTTATTTAACAGACTTTAGAACTTTCAAGGCTTAATTTATCAATTATTTCTCTTTTTTCGCTACACTTATGAAAAAGGAGTATAATATAATACTCCTTTCCTTTCTTATTTTTATACGTGTCCCATATAATATATATGTAGCTAAACTTCCTGAAGTGCTACTCCAGACTGATATGATCTTACAAACGTCCTATTGATTCTTGGCAAGAGGCACATTTCAAGGTGTGAAATATGCTTATGGATACTGTCAAAGTTGGGATTTTCTGATAATGTCAGTAGTTATTCTCCTTTCTGCAAGTCAAGCATAAGCTTTTTATTGAGGTTTCATATATATATACATATATATATATATATATATATATATGCTGAGTAACAAATCCATAGTAGGATAAGAACAGATTTTATTTGATGCAACTTTATTTGCTTGGTCCCAAACTAGAACACTGTCAGTGTTTTTGCCTGAACAGTCAAATAATATCTTGGGAGGGAGTTGGGTATCTTGTGGGTTTTTTTGGTATTTTTTTGTATACTGGTATGTAAAGGTATCTGCCAAAAGTTTGAATGCAATAAACTGAGACTGTTGGAGGTGACTTAGGTCTCTCTGCTATTTGTCATATTCTGGATTTATACTCACTTCCTACTACCAGCAATACATTCACATAACGTTCTTTGATATGCTTCAGGTTCTTTTACATGATTATCTAGTATTGTTTTAGGGTTATTGAGACTGAGATTGAGGTCTCAGTTTGTTTCTTGTAAGCATCTTCAATATGATTCTTCACTAGAAGACTTTACTTCCAAATTTCTTTTGCATAAGCTTTCAAGAGTTTTATGACAGCATGCTTTGTTTGAGTCTGCTCTTGGACCTGGCATCATGAGAACTGTTTCTATTAAACTTCTGTGTCTTGAAACATAGTTTCTGTTTAAACTCTTTCGACTAAAGATACTTGAACACTTGAACAAAGACATTTAATATATTAGTCTGATATTTCTCTTCTAGAGAGTTACCTGGAAATGGAGAATAAAGGGGATGAAAACGTGAAATGGCATTTGTCATCTTTTGCACCACCTTATGTTAAAGTGAGTGAATGCTTGCATTGGTAGTTTTATTCAAATCTCTTGGTTTTTTTCCTTCTCTCTTCCTGCTGCTCTCTCTTTCTCCCTCCATTCTCTCAAGAAAGAATATATATTTGAAGATGAACTCAGTTACAAAGTTTATTTTTGCCTCTGCCCATATCAGGGAAATGTTTTACTCCTTGTTTTCATCTCTAATGTGCTCCCTGACTGTGAATCAGTGTTCTGTGGGACAATTTCTGGTTCACTTGCTGGCTTATAGAGTTTGTTTGTGCTCATCCAGTATCCTCATCCAGATAACATTAAGTAGTCAAGCATACATGAAAGATGTGTGTCCCTTTTGGCTCCAGAATGCTAGACTTGCCTTGTTTTGAGACTTGTGCTGCTGGAATTACGCTGTACATGGTATCTTTGTGGGTAATTTAAGTTAGGTCAAGGATACTCGAATTACACTGCTGTCGCCTGTGCAATTACTGTAGCTGTACCATTAGTATTTGTAAATACTTCTCTATTTTTTTGGTAGTCTGAAATGCTGTGATGGTCACTTCGATTTTATGCTAGAATTATTATGGTCTGTTGTCATGAAATGAAGAAAAATGGTTATGTAGCACTCTTAACTGTAGCCCAGAAGACCGAGTATGCCATGTTCCAGCCAGTGCACCACCTCTAAACTGGAAGTCAGTAGTCATGGTGACTGCATAGATATTGTAGTAGTTTTAGTCTTTATTCATTGGCTTGATAATATTGATATTATTTGTTCACTTGAAAGCAGCTCAGTTGGGTGTATTTTCTTCAGTCCTTTGCAAGGGTGGTGTGTGGGTGGGTGTATTGTGTGGGGTGGGTTTTTTGTTTTTGTTTTTTTTTCTCCTTCTGAATCTGACTCATAACTTTATTTGCAGGATGTGGATGGAACTGGTTGTGTTTATAGGGTTACTTACTCCGCTTTCAGATGTTCCCGTGTTTCTGGTACTCTTGAAGCTCATGGAGAAGAGAAGGTAAACTGACATTTAGAAATATTTCAAGCATATTAGTGTATCTCAGTTGTAAAATAGGGTCTTACATGAGAAATTCTGTGAAATAACAGTTGAATTTTTGAAACTGGTCATACTTTATCTGATAATGATAAAATGTTGACCTTCCAAAGTTGGGTTCTGGGGTGTATAAGGTAGGCAGTGTCTACTTACCACAGTTTTTATAATGTCAGCTGAGTTGATTCAAAGAATTCATGCAATCTGTAGTTTGACTGTAACATGGTGGTGGTTTTGTGGATTGTTGTTTGTGGGTTTTTTTGTTTTTTTTTTTTAAGATAAATTATTCTAGAACAGAATTGTTTTTTAAAATGTTTTGTAAAAATCCATTAAAAAATTGCAAATAATACTGGGTTCTTATGAAATTGGTGTGAGAACCCATTTCCCTTCCTTAAAAGCAGTCTTGTCATACTTGTTCAAGAACAGTTGTCTGTTCCTGAAGTTGATGTCCTTTGACTTACAATTTTATCTCCTGGCCAGTAGAGGGTTTCATAACCACAATTATAAAGCACATCCAAGGACATAACTGAATGGGTTTCTGTGGGGCTTTTGTCCCTCACCTTCTCCCTCAATGCTACTTCAATTCTATCTGTTCATCTCCATGAACACCTATCTTTTAATCATTATGGATTATTATCACATTCTTTAACTACATTATTTCTATGATGATGGAATTTGTAATCTATTTACAAGACATAAAAAACTTACTCCTGTCCAGTTTCATAGTTATTTCGTAATATTGAAAACCATGATTTGAATTTAAACAATTGTCTTTGCCTTAGCAATCCTAGTTCAGGCCTATTTGAATAACATTTACATTATTGGCATGTCAGGCTGTTGGCTGGAGCTGGTAAGGTACAGTGCTATTGTGATTTGCTGTTTTTTGCAGTGGGTATGATAATATCTGGCTAATTAGATATAGTTGTAGTTGTCTATTCTAATCTGCTGCTCCCCTTCTCTTTCTTCCCCCAACCTCAACTCTCTGAAAACAATGCAAGTTTATTCTTGAATTAACATGGTACAGCACTATACAGAGACAAGCCTTTGTTACATAGGTGACACTTAAGGATGATCAAATGCATAGCCTGCAACTTGGTTTAAATTTCCAGCCTTCTAGTAATTGTAGCACAGTGTGCTTACAGACTTGGAGCTGGAGGAGTACAGTTGTTCACAGGTTAGCTGACAGATGAAAGAAGGTATTGCTGTCTTTCAGCTGCGTGTATTTCCCCTCCTGGTCCCCTTCTCCTCCATTTTACTAATAGAAATAATTGTGCAAGCACTTGCTGACTTTGCTTGAAGCAGATTAGCTGAACTCAAATTTTGTTCAAGATTGCTTGCACAACCTGTTTCATCAGAACTTTCTCTCTTGTGGGCAAAGGAGGATGAGCTGTATTGTTTTCTGCAAAATCACCTGTGTGTGGAATGTATGTTCTGTAGTGTGTAAATTTTGTGCTGGCTTAACTGTAACTTTGTGTAGGTGAAATTGTGACGATGTATAGATTATTTTAATAAGCTTCTGCAAAATTTTTCTCTTGTTTTGGTAGGTTGCTGTAATCTTTTTACCTAGAGATAAAGGGGATTACTCCCAGTTCTGGGACCTTGAGTGTCACCCAGTTGAAAAACCTAGTTGGAAACACAAATTAAGATTTCAGTTTTCTGGAGCAGTGAGTATATAAATGCTATAAATGCTGTCCTGAGCACAAATTTTTGATAACATCTTAATTTTACTGTACAGTACTCTCTCATATGCACTGGTATATACTGGAAAAAAAAAACCCTGCTGATATCTTTGTTGGACTAAACTGTACTGTTTTTCTTATGTTACAAAAGTATCTTTTTCATCTTGCTTATATGATAATACGTTACCTTTTGCCATTTAAGATGTAAAATTTTATTTTGCTCAGAGAAAGTAGAGGCAAACTTGCCTTTTGTGGGAATTGTTTCTGTAGATGCAGATTTGTTTGTATCAGACACTAAGTGGATTTGTTTCATTTTTGTAAATAAATAGCAAAATAACTGACCTTTGCTATAATATGTAACTTAATGCAACATTGGAATTTTCAAATATCCATATTGGAGATATGTATGTGTCTCTGAGAGAATCTATTTGAGTATTTTATCAGAGTAACAATGTAGGTGGGGGTGATTTTTGAGATTTGTACATGGGAGTGATTGGGTTTGATCTCTCCTTTGTTCCCCTGTTGTTCCTCAGCTCTAACTTTATGGTGAGGCTTGGAAGAGGAGGGGTTTGGGAGTTAAAACTGATTTTCTGTGCTCCCTCTCCTTACCTTGCTTTTAATCCCTACCTCACCATCCATACAAGAGAAGTCTACATAGGACAGAGAATCTATTACTATTAGGAAGAATGAATTCTAATGATTAATTAAATGAGCTGAATGGGAGGAGCTTTGTACATTCAATATTACGTGAATTGCTACATATGCTTTGCTCTCCTCTCCAGGGAGTTTGACTTGATTTTTCTAAGAAACCCAGATAAAGATTTGGGATCTTTCTTTAGAGTACCAAGCCTGTTTTTGTAGTAGGAACCTTACTTACCCTTCTTGTTGGGGTACCTTACCTTTTATTTTGTAGGGTCCTTGTTCTTCCCAGTAGTTAATTGTGTTGAAAAGGAGACTTGTTAAAAAAGTGTATGTTAAATGACTTCTAATTTTGGCATGAAGAATGAGACCTGTATAATGTTTGGTTTGGGAGGGTTTTTTATTCAGCTTTCACCTAATTCTTTGAACATAATTTTCCTTAAAATGAGGAAAACGTCTATTGTCATTTGTCTCTTTAAAGCTAGTTGAAATTGAGAGAAGATGAATTCTTTATCAGAAATCTAGAGTTTTGAAGAATTCTCTTCTTAAAACGTGATTAGTTGTCAGAGTTGTGTAAATCTCTGAGCGGCACAACTTGATATTAATGTTTTTGAACTGCCGTGTCAGATTTGTTCCTCTTGATTTTTTTCAAAGCTGTTAACAATTAGATCTTTCCATCATCTCTTTGTGCATATGGTAAAAAAATTGTAGAAAATACTTGAAGTGTGTCATTATCATTTTGAAAAAAGAGTTGAAAGGGAGATACTTTGTTTATGAACTAGGTAAGGAACTATACATCTGTTTGGAAGAGAGGTCAACACAGAACCTTTGCTTAGATTGTTGCAGCTTTTTAATCGTGTCCACTTTTAGTCAAGAAGACAAGTTAATTATAACCTATTATGTCCTAGGGATCAGGAGTTTAGACTGTGTTACTACAACTTTGAAAAGGACTTGGATTCTGCTGTGTTTGCTGAGGCAGAGAGGGCTACAGCTCTGGTTTATGTGACTTTTGATAGAATGAAATGGGAAGAATGACTGTCATTCGGAGTGACTGAGTGGTATTTATTTATAGCACCACTTCAAAAGAAATGAAAAATTTCAAAGAGCTCAGGAAAGAACTAAAAAAACAAGGTGAAGTTAGGAAAATCAGTGGCACTTACCACTTTCATTTTTTCCTGAAAAAACAATTAACTGTGACTTTGATTATGCTCTGCATGTTTGTAGACCCCACCACTGGAAACCATAGTCAGGAGCTCAAAAGATCATGTCTCCAAAACTGATCCCAGAGACAAAGAAAGGAGGGATTCTACATGTGCTTTGCAGCCCTAGCCCCTCAATACTGGCCATTCAAACTTAGGTTTTTTCTTTTCCTGAGAAACATTTGTTAGGCTGCTATCAGTTTGTAGATCACTGAGCTAAGAACGAGTACCACCATTTTGCACAGAAGTCTTGGATTGGTATTTCGGCCTAATTATTGGTCCCTTCTGGGTGAAATGGGGAACTAGCAAGAACCTGCCAGAAGGCTGAGGCAGCATCTAAGTTCTGATTGCTCCTTTAGCACGTAGAAAGTTGAGGACTGCATAAAGAATCCCTGCTGTTGTTTGAAGATATTACAAATGTTAAGTGCATACCATTTTTTAATTTACATGGTTTATGTACTTCAGCTCTGTAACCATGTAACTTTTTAATGTATCATTTTGCAGCAAACTGAGCTGAATTTCTTAATACTTAACACAAAACATACTGCTAACTAAGAGTCCTGATTTGATTATTATTATCGGCAGTACAAAGCTTCATCTCCTTTGGGTATGCCGGAAGCGAGAGGAGGAAAAATCTTTTTAAACTCTGTGAGGAAAATAATTCCATTTTTAAAGCTAAACAAATTTCTATGCTCCTGAGGTTGCTTTGGAACAACAACACTCAATTGTAACCATTTGAACAGTGTTAACACACTGCTTTCATTTGAAACAGGAAAAGTCAGTATGGGCACGCAGTACTTCAAGATGCCTTTATGGAGACTGGGGGAACTTTTGATCGTTTTCCATAATGTGCCTTATTCCCATGCAGTAAACTTGCCTTATTCATAAATTAGAATTTGAATGATAACACTGAGGCATGACACCCATCATTTTCCACTACACAGAAAATTAAAAGCTGTTGAAACAAGACACATGTACAAATCCTTTCTTGTCTTTATGGATTGGGTTCTACTGTGGTTCATGGGTCACTTGCAACTGAAAAATATTCTTTAAGATTAGGGGTTTTTTTTTTGGCTGCTGCTATTTCTGACAGACTGATTAGCAGCTCTTTCAATAGAAGAAATGAATGGCTAAAAGACAAGTTTGTCATAGCAGCTCTATTGAAGATGAATATTTTTTTAATCTTCCCTGTGTAAGGGAGTCAACTGCTTGTCTGAAACATCAGCACCGTTTCAAAAATTGAGATAATGTTGTATGACTGTAAGTGTAGGAGGTTCTTTTGGTTCTTTAACTTTGTTCAAGTTGATGTGACCCAGGGGGCTCCAAACAGTATCTGGCTAGATTTGTTAAACAATGCAGAATCTGAAATTGGCTATCTGGCAAAGTGTTCCCTTAGGGTGATCTGGTCTCCTTTTGTTAGAGTACACGGAATGGGGGTCCTGATGATGGGAAATATTTTGGCCTAATTTCTGAATTTAACAATTACCATATAATGCATTATCAGATCCTGTTTCTCTGGAGAGACCTTTCTTTGAGAAGGATGTATTGTTCATAATACAAAATTATTACAAAGCTTTTTGCTCTTGTGAGAATTCAAACTATAATGATGACTTAAGCCTTCCTTCATTCTGAGCAGTTGTTTAGCCAACTGGTGTTCTTGAGGCATATGGGCAGAATATCTGCAGAGGAATTGTTTTTCGTTTTGGCTTTTAGTAAAATCTTCATTGCTAGCAGCCTTCTCGAGATTCCACCTGCACTGCTAGTTTGTTGTAAGCTGGCTTGTAACAAAGTATTCATTAGACACAGAAGCCTGATAAAGTATTCCTCCTAAATCATTGCTTCTGTCTCAATCATCCAGACTCTACTGTTCCTGAAAGATTATACTTTAAATAAAAAGTCTTGGATTGGATAAGGGAAATGACTTACATACTTGAATAGTTAAATACTTTTGAAGGCAAAGTTTAAAGGCTTCTCTATTTTTGCCAATAGGGTACTAAAACAGAAAATGAAACTTCAGTTGTGAAAGCTTCTGCAAGTGCCCTCAGAAAAACTGAGTTTCCAGTTACACCAGAAATGAAGGTTTACTCTGAAGCACGTACAATGAAAGCAGGGTATGTATGGACAAAACCTGAAACGAGAGTCTGAAACTGGGTGAAAGGGGGTGGGGGGAACCCAACCCCACAACCAAAACCTTTTTTACCATTAGGACAGCTATGTGGTGGAACAGGCTGCACAGAGAGGCTGTGCAGTCTCTGTCCTTGAAGGCTGTCGGGATCTGACTGGACAAAGCCCTGAGCAGCCTGGTCTGACCTCACAGCTGACCCTCATTGGAGCAAGAGGTTGAACTAGAGACCACCTGAGTCTCTTTTGACCTGAATTATCCTATGATTCTTCATTAAAAAGTAAACAGCTGCAAAAAAACAGACTTGCCAAAACTCTTAATGGCTTTGTATTGTTCAATCTTTCAGCTGGGTTTTTAAGTTGCCTAACCATGATTTGCTGTTGTAAATGAACTGGTATCAGCAGTAGAATCTTGTGTATACTTTTTGTATACTCCCCATTCAGAGACTCCATAGAAGTGTAAAGTCAGTTATGAGAAGACCACTGTACTGCCTGTCTTAACCTTACTGTTCTTCAGTTTTAAGTTGATTTTCAGTTCTTTTACTATGGGATGATATGAATATGGCAGGGGAGTTAAAATGTTTTGGTTAAACATGGCATCTCTGAGAAGAGTCTAGTTCTCTAGTAAAACGTGGGGGAAAAATTCAGATTGTGAAAATGTGTCTAAGTAAATGTATGTATATTTACGCCACAGTGATGCTTTCATTATTCTTTCTGGCTAAAATGTATTGCCTATGAAATTTAAGGTGAGAGAGTTGATGCCTTCAGGATCTTTCCATTTTTCCTGATTTAGTCTCAGAAAATATACCTGTTGTCTTGAAGTATGCAATTAATATATCCAGACCATATCAGTAGGAAATCTTAATATCTTAAATCCCTTTTTCAAATCAGACAAAATGAGATAACTCGAGGGGTATATGCACCAGAAGACCTGTACACTTTTCCTCCAACTAGAGTTGGGGAATCATGCACACTAAAGGTCAACTTGCGGAATAATTCCTTTACAACACACTTGGTAAGTTTGACAGACTTTATTTTAAATACATTTTCATAAGTCCTTCTAACAGTTCAACTGCACTGTTTTTTTTTACTCTTGACAGAAGATTGCAATAGTACAAGTCTTAGTTTGTTAGTTTCAAAAATCAGTATTATATTTGAAGAATTTTGCTCTGCTGTAATTTTTCTCTTTTCTTTTGTCTGAATCAGTGTATTTGTAATATATTTGCAACTGAAAAAAATAATATAGTTTGCATAGATTTGTTATTATCCTGATTTATTTATTTTTATTTTATTTTTTAACTTCATTAAAATATTGAGATGTGAATTTTTCTTACTATGCACAAATGTGGGCATGCTTTATCTTTAAACCTTGGGTCTGTGTAAAGCTGTATTTGTAAGTGACCTGAATTATCTTAAGCATGTCATAAATTGAATATGATAGGCTTAGATATACTGCACTTTTAAGCATTTTGTTTTAAATTACAGCTGAAATTTGTAAGTCCCAAAGAGCCTTTCTACATCAAGCACTCGAAATACTCTCTAAGGTGAGTAATGCATATGCTAACATTCTCTCCTAACAAAAAATTAAACCAGTAATTCAGTAAGATAAATATCTTCTCTATATGTACAGTGCTAAAATGTAGATATAAATATCCAACATTCTGGCTGTCTAGTTAAAGGCTGCTTTTTTTTTTTGCTTTTTTTTTTTGCTAAGCTGTACTCTGTAATCTTGGTTAGAAGCAGAATGAGCCCACACAGTTATTTCTGCATCTGCCAATTTCTTCCCTGCAAATTGTTTCTAACAGTGCTGCTGCTTTTAATGCTAAGCCTAATGCTTCATTTAACCATTTGGCATGCTGTGCACAATCAAGTCATTCCTTCCATTTGTATTTTCTGCACAACAGACCAAGCAAATTGCCTTCATCATGCTTCTAATTTGACAAACCTGCAGAGCTGTATCAAAGATTCTCTGCAAATACAAGGTTTGAACAGCCAGTGGAATTGCCTGGTCATACCAAGTATTTCAGCATATTACCTGCATAAAAGGAATTTTCAAGTTGGTGATAACAATCCCTCAAAATAAACCCAGTCATCTTTAGAGTTCATTACAACAAGTCTTTGACAGTCCTATTAGTCATCTCTTCAAGAAGTATAGCATCTCACGTGCTCATCTCTAACAGTGGGATTGTCAGGAAGACAGAAATGCAACCATTTCATTAGAAGTCATACAGCATACATTCTTGGTGTTTAAACAGGTCCCCATTTTACAGACGGGGAAACTAAGGATGTACAGAACAAACTGTGAGCAAAATCATAAATGGAACTAGATACTCTGGCTCCTAATCTGGTTTTGTGTCTGCCAATGATACTTAGCATTTATTATAAAGAGAGGGCTGTGGTGGTCTTAGCCACAGGTATTCAAGGTATTCTTAAGTCCACTTTTCAGTGCAAAGTGTTATAACTCCATTTAGGCATATGTTCCAGTGTTTCTATTTAACTGGCATCTTTTTATTCAATATGTCACATCAGATGGCACAGAAGGGTTTTTTATGGAGGCAGTGACCAAGATAAAATCTATCCAAATAAAGATGACTAGCTAGATCTGTCTGAGGCAGTACAGCTGCAGACAAAGGACAGGATGACTTGATTGTCCCTGGAAAAAAAGATGAAAAAGATGAGTAACTTCACTGGAAGACATTTAGATATTTCAAAAATATTTCTCGAGGAATGCTGTAAAAGCTATTTGGTATATTTTCTGTGAGAGATTATAAACTCCTATTGCTTTTATCCAAAGTAGAGTTAACAAGTTTAAAATTCAGTCTACCATTTCTAAAGGTTATCGACTGAATATACTGCACTTTCTAATAACATTCTACAACCTTTTTTTCTAGTAACTTTGGCTGGTTTTGATCCAGTTGTAAATACTGGCCTTTCCTAGCTTTTTAAAAATTCATTTACCTGAAGTCAACATACCTCTCTGAAGAAGCTCTCCCATTTAAGACCATAAAGCACGGAAGAATTACTTGACTTACATAGATGCTTTTAAAAAAGTGTTAAAAGAACTTCTTTAAATGGCTTTTATTTGAGAACAGCATCAAGGAGAGTTTCAGGAAAGCCAGTGTTGAGTCTTTGCATCTAAACTAGGTTAACCGGACATCTTACAAAGTAATGTTCAAAAGTAATTGGAGAAGAAAACTGTTTGCAGGATCTTGAACTATTAGTCTGTTCATAAGAGTGTAAAAATAGAAAGTACTACCTACCTATATTTTTGGACCAAAAAAGTGTCATGTAGTAAACATGGTCTGTTGCATGTTCTTCACTTTGAGGGCCAGATTTGAAAGCAATCCTGTGTAATCAAGTTTTAAATTTGGATAATGGAATTGCAAGTTTGTTTTTGTACTTAGTATCAAGAGTCTGACCTTCAGAAGTTGGTATAGTGGCTTACCAGTTCTTGTTCAATGGGTTATGTGATCACAAGTACCAACATGTAGCACTGCTGGTTCCTTTACCACACTTTGCTCAGTTGAAAATAGTAATGAGCTTTATCCAAATACAGTATCTTGCAACCAAAACTGTAGCAACAAAAAAAAAAGGGAATTTTAATAATCTTCACCAAATATCTTAAAGTGTATATTTTGTTTTTTAACCGCAGAGATGTCATTTAGCTAATATTGTAAGCCCTGCAAAGAATGGGTGGAAATGAATCCTGTCTGGAATTTGCATTCAGAAGAGGAGTTCCATTTGTTGACAGAGTAGAGTGGTTTTTTACTGCAGAGAGAATACCTTTAACAAGATGACTCAAGTGATATAAAGATATGGATGAAACATTAAAAAATACTTAACTTTTTAAAAACCTTTGGCTAAGTTCTGTTTCTGGAAGGACTGACAGGTTATGCCTACCTAAAAAAAGTTTGAAAACTAAGGTGTTTCTATTGTATTGCCTTCAGAAGCCATCTGAAATAAGTCGATTACAGGGTAGTATATATTTCAGATATTAGTAAAAAGTAAAACTGTTTTTTGCTTGACTAATTATTTTTGTTTCCAGTAGCAGCATTCTGGGTGTCAGGAGTCACGCTATTCATTGACGACAGATCGGGTTACTATGGCTTAGATGCTGCTTACCCATACTGTTCCTTTTAAACTTACCTATTGCTGCTATTGTGTTTAGAAGATTACAGTATAAGTTTGTCTATGAAGTAGGCTTAAGACATAACTGACTTCTCAGAAATACCACTTGAAACTGATGCAACAACCTGTAAAGGTCATATAGTATTCATAGACTAATTGAGTTGCAGGTATAGTGAAAAGTTTGAAGTAAAGTAAAATGTTTCGTTAAGAAAAACCACAGTTAATAGCAGGGGAATTCTGGGTGTCCTGACACTATTATTCTTGACTAGTTTCTGGCTACTGTACTTCAGAAAAATCCTCCAGGTTGCTTCATTTCTATGAACATTTATGCTATGTAGTAGCTGAAGTCTGAACTTTCCCATTTTGTTAGTTGAAGAAAATGAAAATAGCATCTTCCCTTTGGATTAGGAAGCATTCAAGTGTATTGAGCTTTATCCCGATGGTGAGAAATGAACTGACTGCTACAAACCAAACTGTCTGACTAATTCTTCTTTTAAAGAAGAATGGTAATGTGTATAGCACCAATCAAATGGACACCTGAATTTAGAGGTCAAATGGAACTGAGTATAGCTGTTATATGCTAAGAAACTATGCTCTGCCTCAGTATCACTGAGGTCAGGTGGTATGTATTCTGGAAATTAATATTTGAGAGCCAGGTGTTGCCATCTCTTTAAAAGAGCGATACATAACTTACTGTTAAGTTTTTGATAGTATAAGTTTGAGTTTGGTTATATTGTTCTTTTTGAGTAAGTGTTAGGATATGTAAGGAAGCATACATATATTATTTTGGAGATGATGATACAGACTTGTGCATCCCTCCTGACTTTCTACTGAATTTACCTTTTTTTTTTTTGTAAGTTCTCAGGTGGCCTGGTTGTATGCAGCTTCAGACTCTATTCTTACTAAAATTTGTGTTTTCTGATATAATGCATCTATTAGAGATTAAATAGTCATACTGATGTTCTTCATTTATAAAATGGACTTTTAAAACTAAAGCTGAGTAAATATCTTCATCCCATATATTATAGATGGATAAAGAGACAGAACTTACCAGGTTTGTTACACAACACTCAGCCATCAAGTATGAGACATGAAACCCTGATCTGGCTGTACTCCTTTGCTTTATTGTTGATTGTAGTTTAGTACTACATAATTAGTGCTTTGTTTTTGTATTACCCCAACTAAAAAAATACAGTAGCATACCAGTCTTTATTCTGAAACTGTATACAATTAAGTTATGTGATTGACCAGGATCTGTTTTAAAAAAAAAAACAAACACACAACAAAAAAAAAATCTGCTAGTGTAACTGGTTTAGCACTAAGGATGATACTAAACAAATGAGGCTGGGATCAGGCTTACATGTAGGGCCAATATTATGATTTCCAAATGTAGAAAGGTAAGAGCACAGACTGATTCGGATAGGTTGGATTAGTGCAGAGGAAAGGAATATGAAAAGGTAAGAACAAAATAAGAAAAAGTAGGGAAAATAAGCACATGCCAGAGGGCGTTGAATAATACTAAATACTGTTAACGGGAGAAAACTGAAGCTACAATAAAAGAAAACAAAGCCATCTTTTCTTTCTTTGTCTTACTATGCGATGCTGTTCATTTTTCCTTATTCCAATATGTGCCTTTTACCATTACCTGTCTGTTAGTGCTGGATATTTCTGTTGAATGCCATGGAACCCAATAGGTTCTCACTCAGCATTTCCAGTTTTTTGCTTGTATAGCTTATATTTTTTAAAACATTCACTCTAGGCTTTTGACAATTAAGACAGCCACCCATTACATTAGTATATTTTTATGCAATCTGAATAGAAGAGGAATTATATAACCTAAAAAGGTGTAATGTAAAATCTTTAAAACACTGTTTGAGGATGAGTATATTGACTTGCAATGATTCAGCAAAATATTTCTTAATGTGGAGGCAATTAGAAGTAATTGAAATTGTTTTACTAGCTTCAAATTCGTGGAATTTCCAAAAGAATTGGGAATTTTAGTGTACTTGTTATGTGAATTTTGAAGAGAAGAAATGTAGTAACTTTGCTTTAAATATAGTTTATGCACTGTCCATATTATTGCAAAGAGGCAGACCAAATTTATCTAGGTAAACTAGCAGCAATGAAGTATTGTAGTACTTTGTATAATCAGTAGGAAAAAATGACCTTTACAATCAAAGACCCTCAGAAGAATAATGGATCATCAAATCTATAAAAATATACTTGATGATCCACTGCACATCCAATATCCTATTTTGGTGAAAATCAAAACTAGACAAGAATTTCTCTATCTGGTAGGATTTACTCGTTTCTTAACAATGAATATGCATATAATTGCCTTTTTACAGATCCCATCATTACATCAATGTGCCAGTCCAGTTCAAGCCAAAGGCAGAAGGAAAATTTGAAGGTCTCTTCATTGTGCTGACAACCAAATATGGCTCAGTTAATATTCGGCTATGTGGTAAAGCTATTGCAAAAATATAGTCAGAACAGTCTTATAACTGTTTATAATAATTTATAACAGTTTATGCCATTTAAAATATTCAAAGATTTGCTACTACATTTCTGTACTAACGTCCTACTTGTTGTGCCCTGTGATGCTGCTTTGATGGAAAGTCTTCTGTAAGATGAATTATGGTGCTTGTTTTACACATATGTTTTCATAGTAAAAACACTGAGAAGTAACATTGTATGTTTTAAAGTTATCATGTTCTAATTTATGTTTCTGCACTTTTGTTGAAAAGGGAAGTTTTCTATTTTTGCATTTATTAGGAATAGCTAGATACTGATATATTTTATTTTTAAGCATTGTAAATACAGAAATAAAATCTATATGTTAACAGTTGATTCTACCTGATTTCTGTCTTTGGTTAGAGGATTCCTTGCTGTGGGTAAGGGATCAAGCTGCCTGCTCTTAGGCAATGCTAGTTTTTTGGGGGGCTTTGGGGAACAGGGGGAGGGATGGCAGTACAGAAGCTGACCTCTTAATGTCATGTCTCTATCTGGTAAAGCTGGGACCAGACTGATGGTCTAACGATCAGCCCCTAACTTTTTACACAGTTCAGTGGCAGGCATAAGTGTTGTTTTTAACTGAAAATGTGAAAACAGTGTAAATGAAACACGAGCAATACTGTCTTCAGCCCTCCAAGAACAATTCATCTAAGCCAGTATTCTGCCTCTAACAATGGTGAGAAGATGTTGCTTTGAGAGATGACATAAGCCTGGCTGCTGCCTTTGGTTCACTTCACTTGCATTTCCTCAGCATCTGCAGTCATTGGATTAGGGATGGGAGGCAGATTCCCACCTATCCCTTTTTTTTCCATTTATGGACCTGTTTGTGAATTTATCTATTTAACTTCTTGAACCCTTTTGACACTTTGTTTCCACAGCTTCATGTGGCAGCAAGCTCTAAAAGTTAACTGTGTACTCTTCTAACAAAAGCTGTTTTTTGTGTGCTAAACTGGCTTCTTTCTAATTTTGTTGAGTGCTCTCCAGTTCTTATATTGTAGGATTCAATGAACAGTTCCACAATCAGCTTACCCATTGTTACCATGTCCTTTGTACCCTTTGGCTCTGTCTGCTATTTTATTTCTGTAGCATGGAGCTGTGTGTCTGAAGTTGCCCTAAGCTAGAAATGTAGCTTTTTGACAGCATAGTTCTGTCATAGCTTATGTACATTATTCCTTTTGTGGTAGAAAGGAGGTTGGTAGAAGTGTGAGTGAAATTCCTTTCAATATGAGATTGTTTGTTTAACTGCATTTTCAAACAACTGAAATTTGAAAAAAATTGGGAGGAAAAACCTGAAGTACTCAGTGCATTGCCTTTGATACACGCCACTAGTATTATGTTAAAGTATACTAAAGCTGCTATTTCTTCATAAAACCTCATTTCTCAGCAGTCTGGAAACAAGGAAGGGAAGATTTACTAAAAGAAATTAAACTAGACCTCAGAAGACTTGCCACCTCCTTACTCTTCCATCAACACATAAGCTCCTGTCTGCTGGATACTGTGACCATGTTCCTCTTGCCCTCTCTCTGCCAGATGTTACTTGCATGTTTCCCTAGTTGATGCCTGCGTGCTTCTCCTGAATACAGACTTGGAATGGAGGGAATCTTCAGTCTGCTGCCTTACCTCAACAGGCTTGGCTGCTTCATTTGAGAAAGGCCTTAGTGTCCAAAAGCCTATGTTCGTTCAGTTTTAGAAGCACAATCAGAAGCCTCTTCCAGAGCTGGAAAAAAGACGAAGCTCAATGTCACTATCTTCAAAGCCTTTGCATTTCCTAGTTGAATAACTTCCAGCTGCCCTCTGTTTTAAAGTTGTCTGTGCCTCTTGCTAGTCTAGAATAATCCTCCTGAGATGCAGGTAGTTTGGACTTCAGGTCATTAGCTCCAGGTATTCTACAGATTCTCTTCTGTTGTTTCATGTTACATGTTAACGTAGCTGAAGTCTTATTTATTGAAGAGAACGCTTGTGATTTGTTGTTCATGGAAGTCATGTTCACTATACATTTACGGCTCTAGCAGCTATTCTTGACCATCCACTTAAACCTGACATTTTAATAAGCTCTGCAGTTTATTCTTACATGCTCAACTTTATGGTAGTCTTTTCCAAGCCAGTTTCTGGAGGGATTGATTAACCTTTATCTTTTTCTCAAGGACCTTGGTTTCTCAGTAGAAATTGTCTTTCGATGACTCTGTTAATAAGGAAACTGGATCACTGAGGAGGATCCCTATCTGTTAATGAGAGTTCTGTGATTTTGTACCTTTTACTATCCATTGGGACGTTTTTAATAGTTGTTTCCACAAGGTTAGATGACGGTCCTTCCTGTGGTAAGATTCTTCATAACACTGGTTTCCTTAAGGATAAAATAACTCTTAGAACACATCCAAAATTTTTGTCAAAGATTGATTGTGATATCAGTTTATTCCAGATTATTTTACCTCTAAATTTCAGTCTTACAGAATTAAACCTTCATGACTGATGCTGGACCAGCCTCTGTTCCTTCTATATTAATAAGACAAGCTGCTTTGAAAAGGTGCCTTGTTTGTCTATGCCTAAAGAGTTGAAATAGCTGTCAGTATTGTGACAGAGGATTTCCCCCTAAATAGTGGTCTTTGTAAAACAGCACCTTTGAATTGCAATAAGAAACCCTAATTTTAGATAATTGTTTATTTGATCTAAATTCAGAATTGCCTTTTTGTGCTGTTCCTATGATAGGGCTGCTGTCTGGGTCTCTGTTCACACTTCCGTTACGGGCTTTTCTTGAATTCTTGAGATGAGAAGAACTGGGAGGAATGGTTATGCATTCTTTCCTATGTTGCCATCTAGATTGGACCTAAGGGGAGGAAAAGGGCGCAGAATGTGCTGCTATGGATACTCTCTGCTGAACTGTGCTGTGTGTGTGTGTAAATGTGTAAATATATATATGGGTGAAACATGTTTTGAAGAATGAGTATGAGCAAATGACCTGCCCTCGTCATCCAAGGGAATCCTGGTTTGCAGGTGATGCTAAATATTTTGGCATCTATTTTCAGCCCATTTTGCTTGATTCATTTCATGTTTCAATCAAACAATGATTTTCTTTGCGGTGTGAAGAGGAATCTACAGGCTGGTAACTCCATGACCAAGTCGCTGTGCTGGAGAACATCCCTCGAGCACTTGTCCCAGCAGTTGTTTTGGCTGTTTGAATTATATTGCTACACTTGTATTCATAAGACAAATCAAAATGATTCCAGGTGATGTAAGAAGGATAGGTAATCTTCTAGTATTTTAGCTGTTCTACTTCTTAGGCTCTTGTTTCACAAATGTTTAACAGAAGTTTCTATTAGTACTACATGATGTGTAATTAACCTACCTGCTGAAGAATTAAGTTGTGCAGGACTTCTTTCTTTTTTTTTCCCCCTCCAATTTAAGTACCCCCGTACTATTTTGGTATGGTTACAACAGTCATTGTACGTATTGGCAAATTTATCATCTCTAGACATGGGCCTTGTCATATATGGGTAAAGCAAATTATCTCTAGGAAAAGATATGCTCTAGTGTGTGCAATGCAAACTTGAAGACAGATTTTTTTTTTTTTTTTTTTTGTGAGGCAGAGAAGGTGAGGAAGAGGAAAGGAAGCCCCAGTCTTTCATAGACAGCTGATTCATCAGTTCTGGGTGAAATTTTTCCCCAGTAATGAAGGTGCAGGAGCTGGAGCATAGCCAATGTATTTTTACTTGCAAAGTGAGAACATTGGTGGGACTTCAAAAGTCTTGAGGAAGCCACTTCAAACTGTTTCCATTCCTAGTCCATAAAATGAGACTGCTTCCTTTCCCTGTGGTCGCCGTATGTATGTAGTAAACCATTGTAGTCAAGATGATCTTGCTTTGAGTTGTCCAGTGCTTACTATGAAGAAGCCCTGATCTCTGTCTCCACATCTTTTAGGGATACGGAAGAATAGAACAATTCTTAAAGACTGCAAATTGGATTAAGAGTTTAAACCATGATACTTTTGATAAAAGAATCAGAATTAGCTTTGGGTATAACTCTCTCATTTTGGTCATTGTCAGTTTTGAAACTTTTTTTTATTTTTTTCCTGTTGTTGGATGCAATCCTTTGTCTCAGGCTGGGAAGACTGGCTCAAACATTGCAAGCAGGCAAACTTAAAAAAAAACCCAAACCAAACAAAAAACCCCCAAGTGATGTCTCTTTAATTATAGTAATTTTACTTGTTGGTTTTAAGACCAGTCAGAGAGAAAATTCAGAAATAAATTATTTTTAAAAATTCATTAATTTTCTAACATTGAGGATGTCTTTGTACCTGCTCAACTTAATTGGGATATTAGTAATCATAATTATTCAACAGCTTTGTAGAGTTTTCACATCATTGACTACAAATGGAGTTATAATACATTCCGTACACGTGCTTCAGTGTGTTTTGGAGATTGTTGCCCTGGCATCTGAAACTAATTAGTGTTCAGAAAACCTAGTAAAGGTGCATATCAAGGCCTGGCTGTCTGGAAATTTTTTTTCATCATATAAAAGGTTAAAATGGTAAAGATAATTTTGTGGGGGTTTTTTGTTGCATAAAGTAAGTTACTGAGGGCAGTGGTGGCTTTTTGAAGTAGAGTACTAAATACTTTCAGGCATTTCTGTGGTAGGAATGCCGGTTAGGTGAAATGCTGGTATATTCTTGCTCCTATGATTTGTGGAGGAGTTGGGGAGCTACAGGGCTATCAGAGTTCACTATGAGGTTAATAGGTAATGTATCTTATATATAGGAAGTATGTTAGCTTTCTATATTGTAGCATCTTTGGAAATGAGAAAAGGCATTATGGGAACAAAAGTCCTTGGGAGCTGATGAAAGAGTGGGTATTTGACATAAGATCAGTTGTCCCTGGGACTGTAATTGAATATCCTGACTCTTATTCACAGCTATCTTGTTCTGACTTTTTTCCCCCCAAAACTAGATAATAGAAGTTCATGCCTTACTGCTTGCCTTGTATAGCAGAGATGAAGAATATGTATGTCTTATAATCATTAAGACAGACATGAAATATTTGTGTGAAGAATCCACCTGCCTGCAGTGATGCCTCATATTCAGTAAGAAAGATGACTGTTAGTAATTTTTTAAGTGGCAATATTTGCATCATACCACTTTTCTCACCAAATTTACCAGTTAAGTAGAATACTGATTCTAGCTTCCCATTTGAAAATTTGAGTTGGCATTAACAGTAGAAGATATTTTTCTCAATTTGCTTATTAACATTAATGAATTTTTTTCTTTACAACACTGCATTAGTTCACCGATACATCATGTAACATGGAATCTGCGTTACAGGTTCCTAGGTAGTGGTAACTTAAAGTACAGAATAAACAACTATTGCAAGCTGGAACATGAGGGATTAAAAAGAGGGTTTTCTTTAAACGTTTTATTCACTTACTTACCTGCTCCTTAAACTTTTTCGAACTTAATGGAGTGTTGTGCTGAATCTATAGTAACAGCATGAACACCTTACTTGCAGCATAAGAAAGTTAAAATAGAAAATGAATAACTCAGCTTTCAATAACATACTGTTTGGCCACAAAGCTTTCCTAAGCATATCCTTCAAGCTCATATGTTTTATTTTTGCTACATAATTGTCTGAGGAAACTCTTACATGAGCAGTTTTTAGATGTAAAATCAGATGGATATAAAGCACTTAGATTAACTTTCTGTAAATATTATCTGATTATCTCTGAAAACTGGATGCCTGAGTGGCACATTTTGGCTGTAGACCTGTAGCTGTTGCAATCTGAAAATGTTAGTTTGATTTCTGCCTCTTCTCTCTGACTCTGGGAATGTGTAATTTCTGAAGCTGCTCAAGAGCTCAGAAAGATGCAACTAAATTGTCTGTTCTAAATATTCAGTATATTTAGAAAAATCTGCCTCATCCCTGTTCCCAAAATTTCTCATCCTTTTTTTTTGTGGGGGGAAAAAAGGAAGTCAATGCTGACAAGATGAAGCTTTTAACGTAGAAATACCACTTAAAAACCTGAAATTTTTCAAGTATAAGATACTTTGCAAAGCACTCTACCTTAATGTTTTTCCTGATTAGTGTATTCATTACTGCTATTGTATTAGCCAGTTATTTGTAATACTACTTCATGTCTTTATGGCTCAAAATGCTGAATTGTGAAATAGTTTGTGCTTGATTCCAGTGGCAGCTTGTTGTCTGGGAATGACACTTTCAGGTATAGCTTTCCTCAGAGGCTCTCATCTATTGCCACCTGCCTAAATCTGACAGTTGAGCACCAGCTGGGAGTTATGACCCAGAGAAGCATAAAAGGGCTGGAGAGAGACAAAATGATCCATCAAGTCCTACTTGTAAGTCAGGTCTCCAAACATGCATTTTCTACTCTATAAATTCAAAATTAAAATACTAATGGGCATTCTTTTGTATTCATCCAACAATTGGTTCATTAGGTAGGTATGTACAAAGAGGCTCTGCTTGTCAATGCTATTTGGCTCTAAAAGGAGGAAAAATCGGTAGGGGTTAGGCTAGTCGTGAAATGCCCCCACCCCTTTTTTACCTTCCTTCCATGTTTGTTCTATGAGGCTGGCGGTAGGTAATACTCATCCTGCATAGAGCTGGTTTTCATTGTGAGTATTCTGTCACTAGTCACAGCTGTCAGGTATGTCAGTCATGTAGTATTGTGGTGGTGTCAGAGACATAATCAGAGAGATTAGGTGGACACAAAGAGCTCTGAATGAGGTGGTAATTGCGTTCAGGGGGAAAAGAGAGTTAAAGAAAGAAACTTTCCTTTCTCACAAGATCCATTAAAGAGGTGACAGCTAATATATTAAAGCTGGAACAAGATAATTGTGGTAAGAATCTTTGTGTGTTCTCCCTAAAATGCAATGTGCTCACAATAAATATTCAAATGCTTATTTTGTGTTGTGAATACCAGATAACCATTTACACTGAAATGCAACCTCTTTCAAAAAGTTTAAATTCATTGCCAAGAATGTTCTAGGAACAGTTATAAAACTGAAAAGGAATATTGGTGCTATACTGAATCACAAAAATGCCATCTTATGAAAGCTTCTTTGCAGGGATTTTCTTCAAATTGGTCTAAGTGATGGAAAAGAAATACTGAAATGCCAGCCGTGGGCCGTGCTCTTCCAGACTTTACACTTTGAGTAGTACTTTGAATAGTACTTCTCCCCCTCCTCTTTTTTTTTTTTTTCTTTTTTAAACAGTGAGGCTACTCGAGTATCTGTTTACATTACACTTGTGCTGTATTAATGCCATGCTTCAGAATTGCTACTTACCTGTAGGATCCAGGAAGGAATTCCCCTTCCCTGCCCTGGCTTCTGAAAGGGTTTTGTAGGGGTTTTTTTGTTTTGTTTTTTCTCTGTTCTTATTTCCCTCCCTGCCTTCTTCTGAAGCACTGAAGATTGCTACAAGTGTACACACAAGGTTGGCAGAGTATACTGGTGCTTTCTTTGGCAATAAAGTCTTTTAAGCACCTGGTCATTGTATCTTGTTACCTGTCACTAGACTTGGGGTCAGGTCCTCTGTCCCCCCCAGTCCAAGCAGGAAGGGATAAATGTTTTGGTTTCCTCTTCATGGTTTGAACCTTTGTACCCCTGGGAGCTCTTGAAAATCTCAGCTATTGCAAGGACTTAGGAAACTGTTGATCTCCGCTCTCTCTTGCTCTTATGCTAGGGCTCACATATTATAGATTTTGGTCATTTAATGTGGGCCAATGGATTCCTAGCCAAATAAGATGCTAGGAAAAAAAAGGCCAACAGCTTTTGGAGTATTATATATTAACAGAAGACATGTTACGTAGACCTTCCTTAGTTAGGAATTAATTCCATGGCTGGTTGTGACTGTGGAAAAATAAGCTCCTGTGACCAACCCCATGTTCTTTATGATCCCAGTGAACAGCTACATTGATTCCCTGGCATTGCACTGCTGCTGACATATTGGATGGTTAATCTGAAATCAACAGCACTACTGAGTATTCTTTACTATCAGAGAGCATAAAATGTATAAGTAATGAGTATAAAAGCTAAAAGCAACTACTAGTGGCAAAATCAGTCCCACAACAAATTTAATGTCAAACATCATCCATCCATTGTACCGCTTACCATCAGAAAACATGAAAAACAGTTTCATTTCTGTCCATTAACTTCTTGGTAACTTACTAGAATTTCAGTGTTGACTGAAGTAAAAATCCAGTCTGGCAATCTTTCCTCACAGAACTCTCACAGGCTTCAATGATGACTGTGTATGTACAAGAAATGCCATATTAGACCCTATCATTATAAATTTTTCATGTCTCCCTTAACATTCAAAACAATACTTTTCCATTTTCTTTTACAGCACCAAGTTCTAGTAAACCTTACAATGTAAAATGAGAAATTGGTGATAGCGAGATAACAGTGTTCATCAGACTGATTCTTCATATAAATGAAAGGAGTTTCACATTTCTCATGGTATTTATGGATGGCATTGGTGGTTTTCTAAGCCTTCTTTTCTTGCTGTCTATTCTGATTGATACTGAAATGGGTTGAGAAGAATCCCCTCCAAAGACAGGGAAAGACTTGACACATCTCCATTGTAACAATCCTACAAGTGCTTTTAGGATAGTTGAGCCACCATGTGTTGGTATAATGGATTGATCAGTTTGATTCTTTTGATACAGGTAAATCAGTTTGCAGGTTAATTCAGGCTGTGTTTACAGAGGTTACTCTGATCCCTTTTTCAGGCTTCTATATGTGTTTTCAAAGAAACAATACCCCAAAACCTTTAGAGAATGAAAACCCATTCCTCCCTATTTACAGAATAGTATTTTTTTCTTTCAAGCTGGAAGCCTACAAAATAAGTCTTACATTTTCATCATAATCCTTTATGAGTTTTAAATCTATTTTTTAAAAGTGGGCAATTTTAAATGGTTCCTGGTGAGTACAGCCCTGGTGAGCTTCAAAACCACACACAGTTTCAATGAAGCTGTGTGAACCTGCTTCAGAATCTCTGCAAGTTTTCCAAGCTTTTATGCTCTCGTATGGTTTACAGACAAAAACCTACAGGGGTCCCATTTAAAGCCTCCTAGCAGCTAAAAGATAGAGGAAAAAATGGCTTTTAAAAAACCTGAAGTACCCTCTTATGAGTGCATTAAAAGCAATTTTGTTTGCTTTCCACTTTCAAAATGCTTCAAGCCGCCAAAGACGTGATGTTAGAAAATGACTCATGAGTACTAGAGAGAAACAGTCTTTGAAAGTTTGTTCATAGTAAAGGATGATAGGTAGGCAAGTGGGGTTTCTGTATTCAGTAAGAAATATCTTGTGTCCTCGTGTTGCAGATTTTTTTTTTTCCTTTTTCAATAATCTGTTCAGATGTTCTTCACCTTTATCTTACAGGTTTTCTGCAATTGTGTGAAAATCAGCTCAGAACTTCTGGTTGGTTGTTCCTATGGGTGCTATCAGCGTTTGGAGACCAGGGCCTCCACGGAAAGGGAAGGGAATGCCAAAGCAATGAAGGCTCATAATTTAACCCACTGGCATGTGTAAGATCCAAAGAACAGGAAAAATTTTCTTCCTTTCAGGTGAATCAGGGTGTGTCACCCTGTTGGTTCTCTGAGAGTATGTCCTTATAGGGTTTAGGAGCTTTTAGGATTGGGTTGTGGGTTTTTTCTTTAAATTTTCATTGCAGTGTTTGGTATTGGAGTGGTTTCTTGATTTATTTTCTCTATGGGAAACATTGGGTGCAAAGGCAAAGTATTAAAACGTCTTCCTCACTTTGATATTGATACAGCTCCTCGCAGTTTTCTGTCTCTCTTCCAGTGTAAATAAAGGCAACAGTGTGGAGCAGACTTTCCAAAATTCAAAAATGTTTGGACTTTGTGTTCTGTTCTAAGCCTCTCTTGAACACACATGCTTTCCTTTCTAAATTGTTTTGCTGAGTGTTAGGACAGAAGATTCATTTAATGGAATCTAGAGATGACCTGACAAAAGAAATTTTAGTGAAATGTTAAAGTTTATTTTCTAATGATTTAAACAGATGGTACCTATAAGCATCTCTCACAAAACCATGCCTTTTGAAGGCCTACCTTGCATACTTTATGGTTTCTTCTATGGAATAAACAGGAATTGTGCAGTAGGATCAGAGGAGTATTTTCCATAGTATGGTGCAATCTCAGTTTTATTGCAAGTAGAAATTTTACAGATGTGGATTATATAAATATATGTTGTCACTATCGGAGTATCATTCTACAATATAGTTAAAAACCTATTTTTTATAGTTGATTGTACTGGCAATTCAGAAAAGTCTTTCTTCTAAATGTAGCATATTTGATATAAAAAAAATGGAGGAAATGGACTAACAGCATTAACTTTTAATGTTTTTAGTTTTAAATTTTTAAACTTCACACATCCACCAGCCCCTTAGCTTTCTCTCTAGAGAGTCAAAAAGAAGAAAGGAAATTTTTGATGCACTTAGTTGTTGACAATAGCTGAAAATGGAACAAATATTACAAGAATTAAGGAACTAAAAGAATTAAATGAAAAGACCGAAGTGGTAGTACAGAGTATCTAAGATGTATTGTCCTTGTGACAAAACAGAAAGCAAGATGTGTGTGAACAGGATGTGAACATAACCTAAGATCATGAGATAAAGGTTCTTACCTGGTTTTAATTGTGAAAACACAACCATGAGCTTAAAAGCTGTCTCTGGAAAGAATGCTGGCTTACAGGCTAGCAACCTATTGTGTAGTTGAATAGTAATTTAAGAGGTTTGGTATTTTTAGAAATCAAGTAAATTAAATCATGGGATGGAATTTTCAAAGCATTTGCATACCTAGAACAACACTTGGTGCTTACTCGTGCCATTTAGTTGCATAAACCATTTAATGTAGGCAAATTATGTACTTCCCCAAAGCTCTTTTGCTGCCCCTTCACACCTGCATAGCTTTTCCTGGGTTCAAACAATACGTGTTAGGCAGCTTGTGTATGTTAGGAAGTAATTTCAAAGCCTCTTCCATACACTATGTATTTCTTGCATAGTCTTTATAGTTTCTGTGTGCCTCTCTCCCTTGTGGTCATCCCTGGAGTGCTCAGAGGAACTACTGTCATAGCTCCAGGCATCTCTGTGTGGCCTATAGGAACTACTCTGTTAGGATTTTCAGTACCGCTGTAAACAAGAAAAGATGTTTGTGAGTTTAAAAAAAACCCACCAAACTCCAAAACAAATGAACAAAAAAAACCCACATAAGAACTGAGGCTGTTTCCCTGAACTGCTATAATAATACAGAATTACTCAAAAGAAGAATAATCACTAGCATCACCAGAAATGAAACAAGCTATGCTGCTGCAGTACAGTAGTTACCCTCTTAGGAAGGATCTAGGTAAGATACTTCTGCACTGCTTCAGTGAGGAGGTTATCATGGATCTTGTTTTATGGCATGGAGGTTCTCATCCACTCTCTTGTAGAACGATGAATTTTATTTTGTGTAATTGCAAAAGCACATTTAAGACTGTAGAATGAAATAGGAATTCATACACTGAAATGAAGCTTGCATTTGGAACATTAAAAATAATTTTTAAAAGTTTTTTAATTTTGGTGCAGTAGAGAATTAGACCAACAGGTGAAAAATGTTAACTTACTGAAGGTAAGGAAGTTGCGATGTCTTTTAAACAAAGGTTTTGGGAAGAGACTTTGGATACTTTGATGCTTGGCTGTGCAGAAAGAGTGTTGTTTGTGGAGGAAGTAGAAGATGGTAGCTTTAGCAACACCAATGAGTCATATACTAATATAATTTTTCTTGATTCTAGCAATGTATAGAAAATAAGCTGCCTTTAATAAAACAAAATTGTAGTTTAATGAAGTCATGGGTGAAGTTACTGTCTGGATCTTGCTACGCTTGCAGAAGAGGTAACTGCCCCTGAGCTGCTTGTCACCATCTTTTCAGCTGGTGATTATTATCGTCTCAGATCTGTTCGTTGTGTGTGTTGTCATTCTCTAACTTGCCTGTCAAAATGAGTTAGGTTAGGAAGATAGGCTTTTTTTGTTTGTTGTGTTTGTGTTTTGTTTTTTTTTTTTTTTAAGTTAACTTAGTTCACTTTGCAGGCAACAGATTGTGGAACATTTGTAATAAGAACCCCTCCAGCAGATAATCTCTAGCAGAAGGGTGATGACAGGCAGCTGGAGGTTGTAACCTCTTATGAGCTAGAGGAGTTTAAGACACATTAGTTATTCCAAAACTTGGGCAGAAGCAAGCATATCTGCTGCAGGGGCAGGGGTCTTGGAGACACCTCTCAGCCTGGAAAGCTGTGTCTGGCATTTCCACAGCCAGGAGTCACCCATGCTGCTGATCTGCTCCCTTCTATAGGCATGTGACTTAGAGCAGGGTGTCAGTATTTGGAGCCTGTTTGGGTCAGAAAGACACGGTGGAGTGGAAAGCAGGCCAGCTTGGAACAGTGATGCCAAGTATGAGGATGGCTTTGTCAGCTTGACTGAAGACCAGCCCACCTACAGGTGCCATTTTTTCTGAACTTCATGAGATTGCATTGAAACCCAGATGCTCTCATCCCCTAACTGCAACAAAAGGGGGAACAGCAGAGACTGTGTGGTCTGTTAATGCCCTGGAGTTGAAAACCTGCTTCCTCAGTAATCCAATTTATATATGCTGAAGTGATAACACAAAGGTTGTCATAAGAGGCTTTTTTGTTAATTTGGTAATGTGGGAGTTGAATGATAATTGCCTTAGGGAACAGTGGGCTACATATGTTGCACTTTTGATGGGTAAAGCCCACACTGCTTGCTTAGGCAGATTCTGGTTGTGAAAGACTCTGTGTCAGAGAGTCCAGGCATGAAGAGGTGCACCTCTGTACCACCAATACTTGCTGGCCAGAGGTTGGTCCCTTTTCGACCTGGACAAAATACCCTTTCAGTCACTTTGACACATCAAAACAAATATCCAAGAAAAAAGCCTGCTATCACTTGGCCAGGTCTGTGAAAAAGATGGTACCCTGCTTCTTAAACAGGGAGGGAAGCAGCCTGTGGTGAGATTAGCTTTTTATGAGCAGCAGTTTTCAACAGATCTGTAGGCAGTGCAGAAATAAGTCACATGCCCCACCTAAAACAACAAAGCCAATGCAGGTCAGTGTGCTAAAGCATTTGTTCTTTTAGATGCACGAGTTGAGGACTTATTAGTATGGGAGGCAGTCCTTCCTCTCTGCAGAGGAAGAACTCCACAGTGCTTAGCCCAGTTAATGTGTGTATCTTAGGATATGAAAGATTGTAAATATCGATATCTAAAGGAGGCAAATTTTGGTTCTCCTTGCCAAGAATTTGACCTACTTGATTATCTAGGGATAGGATGAGGTCCATTTTCTATATTAATGTGACAGGCCTAAGATCTAGCAGGTCAGATTAATATATGGTCCCTGAAATGGATCTTCCTCTTTGAAGATGAAGATACATTTGTACTCAGTCCCAAAGTCCAAGAAGTCATGTCAGGAAGAGCAGATAAACAGCGATGCCTGTAGAATCAGGTGTGTCAGACACAAACTCTGAAACAAAAAAGACAAACCCAATCTTTTAGATGACATACAAGTGGAAATGGTGGGAGTACAAGGGTAGGACTGCAGTCCCAGGGCCACAAGAGTATGAGCTGGAGGAAAGGCGAAAAGTCTGTTCACTTGTTCTGGTATAGGAAGTGTTGATGTGCACCACTACATCTGAATGAGAAAAGTAGAAGGACCTGTGGTGGAGATAGTGTTTTACTTGGTCTTGCCTTCTGTAGTGATTAGGGTATGGGCCTAATCTTGTAACTCTGCATTCCTGAATCTCTGGCTTTAATCACCAAGGACAGTGTATATAACTACAAGGGCTTCAGGCTTCTTAGTGGGACTTACAGAACATGCTGGCCATTTAATGCAGCATCCTTGCATCCAGATCAGTACTGCTATTTCAGCATCAAGCTTCTGTAGATTGTCAGTCTTGATAAACTGAAACTCTCAAAGCACTGAAGGGTAACACGTTTCTATTGTAGCTAACTCTTGTGATGTTTGTTTTAGAAATGACTGAAGTACTCGAGTCAGTTCAAGAAGTAAGCGTTAAGCTGCTGAAACAAACTACTTACTGGGATGCATCTGAAGGAAAGGATTTTTCTTTCATACAGCTATTGTATTTGATCATCTCTTTTATTCACTTCTTTGTTTAGAACTCTGGAAGGAAGAGTGACTTGGAAAAAAGTCACTAGCTCAAAAACTGTTTTAAGAGTGGTAATATCTATTACAACAGAGAATTTATTTATTGTATGACCACAATGTTTTCTTCTTAAAAAAAAAATCAACAATAATAATACCATGTTCTTTCTGAAATTTGCCTTGCTGTGACTTAGGAATCTAAGCAATTTTTAATCCAAAACCTGCAATTAAACAAAAAGCTACATATAGTATGTGTTTGCAGAACTTAAAGACCACCACACAGCAGAAAATATCAACACCAACCATTAAAATAAACAGGTGTTCCTGAAAGTGCAACTGAATGTTCCTGGCTAAAAGACATCTTTAATCCCTTTCTGAGATGGAATTTTGCAAGGCAACTGGGAGCCAACTGATCGTAAAAGGCTTATTATGAGGCTGAGACATTGTTGGGGCTGGATACTCTTTGAATGGCATCTCGATGTCAGCCTAGCCCTGTGCTGATTTTGCTTTCTTTCTCATTCTTAGGGAATAGCTAAATGACACATATTCTTCTTCCTGTTGATGAGATAAATTGTAAACATCCCTCTAGACTCCCAGATTCACCTTCTAGAGCAATCTGTCTCAGCTGTGGCAATGCAAAGTTTCTTTCACGCAATTAATGGGACAATTATATCAGAATGATGAGATCATGCCTTTTGCTGAAAAGAATAGAGATCTTTCATGAACAAAGAGAGCTTTATTTAAATCTTTGCAAATAAAGCACCATTTTATTCAGTGAAAGTGGGTGACTGCTACAATTTGGGTAGGCACAGCATGGCATGAAGGTGAACTCACTCTGTAGAGTGGTAGGTGGAGCTTTGGGGTGGCTGTCTCAGAACAAAATAAGCCATGTTTTTTGTTCCCCCCCCCGCTTGCACTGACTAGTAGAGTAGTGTGCAGGCAGTTCTAATATTGCCTAAGAAAACCTTGGACTGTTGAAAGTAATTTAATTAGTTTGCTAAATAAATGTGGAAACCCCATCTTGGTCTTTTCCAGTGTATCAAGACTTTTCATGTAGGTAGATATTTTGCATGTAAATCAAACTGTAGTGGTGGACAGCTCTGTACTCTGAGGGAACTACTGAGACTCATAAACTGATCCTGAGTTATGAGCCATATCCAAACAGAAAAATGGAAAATATTTCCACTCTTGATTCTTCAGGCTTATATGTTTGCACAAGAGAAAACCCAATGACATTGCTAAGAGAAATACATGAGTCCGAGATATTTTTGTAATTCTTTCTTTAAGCTGCAGAGCATATTTTTTCTTTAAAAAAAATCATTCGATGAATACTAATTTTAGTCTGACTTTTGACACTGTTCTAAATGACATCTGGATTTCATATAAAATCATATGTCTGGTACAAAGCTGAGACTGCCCACTGACAAATAAATTCCTATGCTCATGTAATTCTCTTTAAGAACAAGTCACAGTTATACTGACTCCAAAGCGGTTTTGGTTTTATTTCTGGTGGCAGATGTGATTCTGACGTTCTCGGAGGTGTCTTTAGATGAACTTGTCATCTAGCCTGTGCCTGGATCGTTGCAGTTAACTACCAAGTAGAGTCTATGCCAGTTGACAGTAGGACTTGTGGATGGGGAGAAGTCTCCTTGATATTGGTACAACCTTCACTGCATCAGCGAGTGACCTGTGAAACCGGAGAGGCCCAGTAGGTGAGAGGGTGGCTTGGAGCCTCTTCCAGCAGCAGCAGCTGTGCAGCCTCTGGCTGAACGCCCCATGCAACCGTTCAAACGCTCCAAGCACTGGTGTTCCCTGCCAAGATTTCCGTGCTGCTGTTGGGCTGCGGTGCCAGGAATGGGGTTGAACAGAACAATATCTTCTTTGCTCTGCTGCCTTGCCCCCCAGCAGAAGGGCAGATACTTGGAGGGAGAAAGGGCTTGGAGATAACATTGTGTCTGTTTCCCTGGGGAGGCTGTGAGGTCTCTGCGTGGCCTCGCTGCATGTGGTGTAATTCAAGTTTTGATGTTGCTCATCTCTCATGCTTTCAGGATAACAAATGGAGTACAGCAGAGAAATAAATAGCACTGTAAAAACAAAGATTAAACAAAAATAAACACTAAGAATGTAGCTCTAATACCTGTGAGCATAAACAGGGTTTATTGCCTTAAAATTGTTGAGTTTTGAAGCAATACAGTTTGGGACAGTTATGTGCTAAAAAGCTGTGAATGGCATAGCTACAAATAAACCATACGCAGGTATTTATTTGCCCATGTATGCACACTGGTGAAAAGTCTCAAATTTAAGGAACAAAGAGATTATTTCACACATTTGTCATCTTGCCAGAAAGACATAGCTTGAAGAAGTGAAATTTTCTGGAAACAATGTAACTTAGATTGGCATAAGATATAGATGTGGCTGTATTTTATAAAAATGTTGCCAGACTGTCTGACATAATGTAAGTGCATGTATATTGGGGGTATTCATACAGGAATAACCTGCTTGGTCTCTAACTCCTTATTCTAAGTAAATTATTCCAAGTCAGCTGTTTTGCATTAACTGCCTGCATGCAAATTGTTGTTGCCGGGTCAATATGAGCTAATTCAAAGCCACTTATTTTCTTGGTTAAAGACCAACTTCTTTTGCATGTGTTCCTAGGGCAGAGTATACATTTTATAGAAAATAATTGCAAATTGACTGATTTGTAGTAAATTTGACATCTTTGCTTAACTTGTGACAATTTGTTCATGAATTCCAATCGTTAAGAGTGTGGTGTAGTGAATATGATACTAAACAAGAGCAAGATGTTAATCTGCACAAGTGAGGCAGAGCTTGTACCAAGGGGAACTTCTTTCCATATGTATTCCTGATTCATCCTTTGGACAGTCTCTATTCTGTGCAATGAAGGGAAAACTACTGTAGAAAAGAGAACATGTTTTAATAGAAAATGAACAAAAATAGAGGTTAATACCACAGTGTAAACTGACTCATATTTCTGCAAATGATGATACTGTATCAGAAGAATTTCTGAAGTTGCATTAATCTGCAACAGGAGTTTTTCAATGTTAGGATTGCAATCCATCCTTTCACTTAACATTTAAAAAAAACCCCAGAACTTTAGTATACGGCATCACTACCTATTGTGTAAATAGTTTCCTAACCTAGAAAAACTATTTCCATTTTTACTTGTGAAAGTCTATTACATAGCGTATAATGCGTAGCGTTTCTAATCAGTTGCAGATGACTATCCTTGAATGTAGTACTTTCTCACTCCTTAGATATGAGAGAGAAATACAGTTTTTTTTCTTACATCTTACTACGTTAAACTTCTGAATCAGGGTATTATTTTCACAACGTGACAGGGCACATCTTAGTACTCACTAGAGAGATATGTGAATGACCTGTTAGGATGGTCTCTCTAATGATGATACAGGGCTTTGGAGTGAAAATTTTGAGATGTAGAAACATTTTTTTTCACAAATTTTGAATATATTTTTCTAGTAGTATCTTGTTTAAAGTGGTTCAGCTGTCAGTGAAGAGTGGTGAAGATGACAGCCAAAGGAATAGTCAGTGTGTTAAAGGAAAAAGATGTAAAAATCTATCATTTTTACATATTTTGCATTCTTGCAACTTGTTATACTGATGCTAAAATAACTGGGAAAGATCCTTTTTAACAGCTTTTTTTTATATTGGCCTCTGTTCTTGGTGTCTGTAAGGTATGTTAAGATCTGTAGGTAGCCTGCTTATAAATAAATGAGTAGCTAAGGAAGTATCTGAGAGAAGAGACAGCAAGATGTTGGAGGAACTCCTGTTAATACAGTCATACAGATCTGAGCATAAGAGAATGGTTTGTCTTTTTTCAAGCTGTTCGTGATCTAGTGGTTGGAGTTTGAATGCAGGAATGAATTCTGCTACTCAGCCTTCTCTGTAGTTGTTTTCTTGTCTATAGAATAGTAATAATGCCTGTGTACGTCTGGGTTGGTGAGATTGAACTGATTAGTGACAACAAAATGCTTTGAGGGCCTTTAATGGGAGGCATTAAACAACTGTATGCTATGCAGATTTTCAATATTAAAAATATATTACAGATGACCTGCAAAAGCAGTGGGGAGGATTAAAAAAAAGTCACTGTGATACATTTAATGTGAAAGAGCAAAGAGACAGTTCCTAAGATCCCTTTGGGAGGAGTAAGCTAGAAGGGAGTAATGTAACAGTCTTATGTGCGGTATTTCTATAAGCAAGTGTAGAAACATTTTTCCAGACATGAAAAAATGCATTTGGACACAGCAGCAGATGAAGCAAAGCAGGAATACAGTCAGCAGCAGGTTCCACTTGTTCTCATTCTGGACAATACAGGTATCCGATTCAGTAGGCAGTGTTAGCCTGGGCTGTTTGAAGGTGATGTAGAATTGCCTCTTAGGCATGAAAAACATTCAGCTGCTACTCATATGACAATGTATGCAATTTGAGTAGTGTAATCTGTCCAACCTGTTTGCCTGAATTTTACTTGTCTTCTGTCCTAGTAAAGCCTCCAGATTTTTCAATGCTGCATTAATGCAAAGGCTTTAATTTAAAAGGAGTCCAAAAGCGGGGGCGGGAAGGAGGCAGAGAAAAGAAGTAGTTGTAGTAAGTGGACACTGGGAACTTCTCGGAGCTCTCCAGCTTTATCCTTGGGGAGATTTGAAGGGCAGAACTAAAAGAAATTTATTGCTATGTAGGGTTCTTAAAATGAAGGCAATTATATTTTAAAGTTTAAGCATTGACCAGGTGCTCTGTACTGTACCAGGGACACAGTGAAGATGATCCTTATTGCAAAAAATGAGGGATTTTGTTTTGAAGTGTGTAAATAGAAAGGTAGAAATATTCTGTGAAGCCCTAAAGAAGAAGAATAGAGTAGCTTTTAAACACATGTGGATGTGTCAAGTTATTGGGAAGGACTTGAAAGCTAGGAGTATGGGCAGCTAAATAGGAATGATTATAGTAGTGAACAGAAAAGGCAGAAGCTTATAGATTGTAATACTGATTCTCCCATTACAGTTAAGCATAAGATGATGATGCTGTTATTGATAATCAGTTCTATTATGCATCCTTCTCCTATGATTTCCCTCTTTTCATGTAAGACTATCCAAAGTTTGGGGGTTTTTGAGTCATAGCTTCATTTGAGTACTAGATAGGCACAGCATTCTTTATCAAATACTTTTTCTGTAGGTTTTTTGTGTGTGTGTCGGTGTCTGTAAATGAGTCTGATCCTGGTCCTGCTGAAGTCAGTGGGATTTCTGATGTGGACCTGAAAAGAGTTAGGGTCTTGTCCAACAATATTTGGCAATTCTTTCATTTAAAAGTGCTTTGCAAACTAATTACTTCCCTCATAACTAATGTAAACCAGTAGAATAGGCCTGGTAGCTAAGAAAGTAATTCTGGCTATGTTTTTGGAGAAAAAGGAGGTTTTGGTAGTGCTTTAAAAATAAAAAAATTGTAGAATAACAAGCAGTGAATAGCTGCTTTGTGGTCCAGTAGACAAAACCAGGAGAATTTGGATCAGTTCCCAATTCTGTCTGTTCTCTCAGTACATTCTTAAGGCAAATCATATTTCTTTTATGACTTAGATTCTTTATCTGTATCATGGAAATATTAAGGCTTGTCATCCAACAGAAATCAATCTGAGACTTGGGAATGAAAATGAAAACATATTTGGGAAATTTTACTATAAACAAGAATATTGTATCTTTCACATGGCGAAGACTTTATTTTGCAAAGCAGAAAACACACCTGTTTGTAAATTGATAATAACAGAGTACATCCCGTGTATTAATTCATATGCTAAATTACTGATGCAGTGTCCAAAGTGTGTTAATGCTGTGAGAGAGTTTGGAAATAGCATTTTATTATCATTATTAATCTGGAGGCTTTTTTTTTCCCTGATCTGAAAAATTTACTGACTAATTTGTAAAGCAGATAAATGGATGTGAAAGCATATGGAAGTTACTAAGTATCTTTCTATTTTAATGTGGTAGTGCTATCGACATTTCAGCAAACTAGACAGTTTGGTATTTCAAATACTTGTAAGTCAGGGAATCAATTCAGAACTGTAGTTGCCATTTTTATTTTAAAGCAATGCTGTCAAAAAGAAAAATTCTGTTTCAGGTTAGGATTCTGTTCTTTCAATCTATGCTGCCTCATAAGACACGTGGTACATCCATAAGAACCTGCTAACTCCAAGAAAAATGGTTTGAGGTTCTTTTATAAAAGAAGAATAGCCAGGTTAAGACAAGAATTTATTTCTTATTTGATGACCAAATATTGTCTAATGGCTACATACATTATTGACTCTATATAATAAGATGTTGATACAGAACTCCATTTTGATTGCTGTTCAGTCATCCAGCCCCTCTGAACAGGAAATGTAGTTTCTCTCTTTATTATGGTAGTGATGTGGTATTTGGTAACTTATGTGATATGATCTGATTCCAGTCCATTTCTCTTGGTTCCTTGTAGAGGGTTCCCACATCATGGCTTTCTTGGCTGATTTATCAGAAGCTAAAGGCAACCTGATCTGTGCTCATTCCCAGTGGAGTTTTTTTGCATTAGGCCTTCTTTTAGGAAAGAGAGGAGGGTGTTACTGCCATTATAGTTTGGAGAGTCTTGGGGGTGCCAGTTGTCTTAGCTGTGCATCAGTTGTATAAATTCTGAGACAGGAAGAGTGGCCAGAGCTTTCCATCCACGTTTTTTTTACAAGCTCCAAATTCACTGGTGCATTGGTGCTGTCTTCTAGAAATGTCACGGAGACCAACAGTACAGTTTTTGAAATTTCAACAAGAGATAGAGAATGTGCGTCCAACTGAGATTTTTGCCATGCCTCTCCCAAGCTCTTAGATTACTTACTGACTGGGAGAGTTCCAGTCTGGACTCAGCTGATCATCGTCTCTATAGTACTTTGTCTAATAATGTCCTTTCCAAGCCTTTTTATTGTTGAGAACAAAGAAATGCTCTGTAATGTTACCTTATTGTTAAAACCTGAGGATGCAATCCAGGTATTCATAGCGCTCACTAAGTTTACAGTCTGACATTGCATTTTATTTAGCATGAAAACGTTTTTAGTTACGTCCATCATGACAAGAAAACCAAAACATCTCTTAAGATTTGTGTGATTATCTAAAACTGAGATTGACATCTAGTGGAGGGGTCTGCAGGTGTGTGGGTAGAATTGGCAGCTGAACAACGCATTACAGAATGAGCATGTGTGTGTGCACCCATGAACAACAAACTAGCTGGAGTCTTAATTTCTGTGAATGGCTAGCACAAACAGAGAATTTTGTACAACAGCAAAATGTTATAAGTAATCTTTCTTGTGCTGCCTTCCTTACATCCTTACATACTTTTTCCCCCGTCATTGCTTTAAGACCTACCACCTACTTAACAAGGCATACAAAGTGGTCCTTTTCTGTGACGGCGCAGTCACTGCAGTGATACAGTTGCACACCACTGTAACACGCTGTTGGAAATACAGTCTGGGTCTGGGAACCCTGCGTGTGTGGTCGAGGGGCCCTGCAAGTCCATCTGCGCACATCTGCTTGGGCATTGAGGTGCATGTCAAGGCCTTGCACCTACTCTGAAGCTCAGTGCAGGCTGAGGCCTCCATCCCTCTGTGACTGAAACATCAGAATTCGCATTAAGATCTTGAACCACTTTGGAAAATTTCAGAATCTTTTGTTAAAATATTTGACAGAGCTTTTTCCTTTGAAATGGCCAAAAACATCATGGCAAGTTTGCGGTATGTTTTTTTGTATGTTACTAATCTTTAGAATTTTGAAGAGATTTGATTGTTTGCCATTAGTTCCATAAATCGCCTAATATGGAGATTTTCTTCCCTGACGTACTCTTGTTAGTCTAATCAGAAAGGAGAGCGGAAGCCCTGAAAGGAATGACCTTCTTGGGCATCATCCAAGAGAAAAAATGTAACTTACTAGCTTCAGTGAGAGAGAATTGTCACCTCTTTCTGTATTGTAATGTCTTCCCTCACTGGATTCTGCCATGATAAAAAACCAAAACAACAACAAAAAACCCAAACCACCAAAACCCAGCCCCCCCCCCCCCAGCAGCTTGACTTCCTTTGGAAGTTAGCACGTTGAAGATTTTTCTGTCCCTATGGACTGCAGGGTGCCAGTAAGGTTGCAGTCTTTTTTTGCAAAACAGCAGCAGGTTAGTATTATGAGCAGTGCTTATCTGCTTGTCCTGGACAACTGGGAGATGAATCTGGATGACCTGTTGGGTAAAAAACCCTACCAAATGCTCTTCTAACTAGTTTTAGGTGTTGTTTTGTTTGTAGCATGCTTTTACGTGTAGTTTAGTAAGACTGGCTTATTACATGTACCCGTATGTTATTTGGCTATGTTCTTACTGCAGTTTGAATGTTTTTAATTTCTTCCTCCTTGTTCTCTACAGCCTAACAGATAATAGGAATCAGTAATAATTGAAATACACTGATCTGTGGCTTCCTGGTGGGAAACAAGATGAGTCACCAGTAACTAAAACCAACAGCTATTATGTCCCCAGACTAAAATTTGTTCCTCTCAGTCTAATTGTTCAAATACTTGCTTTCTCCAGTGGCTGCCTCCCTAGCAGTGTGGCACATCTTGTGGACTGCGAGACTGGGAAGGAAGAGGTGATAGCAGTGACAGCATATATAACAAGCCCAGAGAAGGGGCCCTACCGGTGATGATGGATATAGTCACTCAGACCACGTGCTTCACCAGGTTGTGTATCTCCTGCCATATCTAATAGCACGCTTGGGCCAAGTATTGATTACAGAGGCAGCAGAGAACCTGTCTCCCAGGTTTCCTTAGTTCTTGCACTGGGGTTCTGGACCTGGCAGGGGTGAGTGGCTGCTCCTGTTGTTATGCTACACCCTTAGGAACGCAGCAGCATGCTGTCTACCAGTAACATGGAAATAATTTTTATTATCAGATGAATGATAAAGTAGTAAAAAAAAAAATACCCTCCCCAACAGTCCAAATATTAACTATATCATTACTAGGTTTAGAGAGGAGGATAAAGAAAAGAAAGAAAATCATACACAGATCTGCCTATACCTTAAATCAATTAGAAGACCTTTCTCTTATTTATCCAGGAAACAAACTGTCAGGATGCCTATGCAGCCTCATGGATGTGAAAACCCAGTATTGTGATACTGCGATCATTGCTTTCACTGAAGAGATGGTTTGGTTTTTGTGGTGTGTTTGGTTGGTTTTTTCCTTCTTTTTTTTTTTTAAGATAAGTTTCTTCATGTAACTAAACTCTCTCTGGGATTCTCTTTAGAGTGAAACCTCTACACAGCTCCAAGATCTCTTATGATTTATAAATTTATCAGGGGATGAATGTTAACATTCCTCTCAGACTGTCTCTCTTTAAGCTTCAGAAATACTGACATTCTTCAGACATTTGTAAGTGGAGCCAGACACTGAACAGAACTTGTAATGGTAATTTTGGTGATTAAAAGGTAAAGGAATTTATATATCTGAGGAATTGTCCTCTGGCAGGTTGCAGATTGTCTCTTCCAGAGATGTCTTAGATAGGAACAAGAGTACCAGCAGTATTGAGTGTTCTCTGCGTTTCACTGTCCAGACATGGATCCACACATAGTGCTCTCTGAGCATGTGCATGAGTCTATGCGTTTTCAGTTGTCCTCCTTTGACATGCCCAAAATATCCCAGATTGCTGCCAGGCAAATTTTTCCACTTGAGAGGTATTGTATAGAAATTGTTACCTGATAGGTGATTTTGTTATGCTTTACAAAGTTTTCCATGGGTTAGGGATATTCCTCTGCACATGGCACGAATCTCTGACGGAAATGAATGACTTCTTGTTTTCCTTGAGAAGTCATTGAAGGGAACACAGCTGAAGCATGTCAAACTCATTTGTTATGAACCATGTACAGATTACTGGGGCACTCTTGGAAATGGAGCACTTGACTCTTGATGGCTAACTATAGAGCAAACTTGAAATCAAGGTTCTCCCAATTTGTCAGATTTATAAATAAATTATAAATACCAATTTATGGGTTATAAATAGTTGATTATGGTGATTATTAACCCTGTGACCTTTTGATTTTTGCAACTTTCAGGACAAGTAGCCCCAATATATCATCCAGATTACTGGAAGCTCTTCTTTCCTGTATTGTTTCATGTTCCTTTGGCTCCTTGCAGCTTAATCCAAAATATGTTTGCTAAAATCATCTTTCACTGCTGATCTGGCTGTTTCTCTGTTTTGGAACGATTCCATGGGTTCCCCGTTTCCCATCACACCCGGTGACCCGCGGCACAAACTGCAGGCCGTCACCTCCACGATCTTCGTAGCTTGGCACTCTTAATTCTGGGTTGGCAGATACCCAGCTCCTTCGGGCAGGCTTGCATCTTCTTCCAACTTGCAACTGGGGAGAGATGAGTCAAGGAGAGAAGCGCGTTTGAGTCGAAAGTGCCCATGCTTAAAGCTAGCAACCTTTACACTTCATCATGTTACCTACTCCCTGCTATTTCTTCTATACTTTCTTAGGGTCACAGGTACAATTGGGAAGGGAAAAGTCTTCAGAGTGGGAATGTGGACTGAGGCTGATGATCTGAACTAACGGAAATAGATTTTTTTTTTTTTTTTTTTCTGTGGGAATGGTGTTCGTAAATATTTCTACATTTAAAGATGTAATCACAACTTCCAGTTGTTATGCTTGTTCTCAACTGGCTTGGGCATAGCTGAGATTGAGGTGGCCGATTTCCTTTGGGATGGACCATCAAGTATGTTCAGAGAGACAGGGGGACTGAGGGCACGGGAAAAACTTGACGGCTTTATCTGGGAGTACGTTACTGAATCTGAAACGGACAGCGTCTGCAAGTAAACACAGGCAGGGCAGAAGCGTGCCTTGGGTTCATGCCTGCTGGGCCATGACTAGAACTGGGTTTTCCTGTCCTGCAACATTTTTCGAAATGTCAAAAAATTTCTCGTTCTGCACGGGACAAAGTGTACTTTTTTTTTTTTTCCCCCCTGCTCCCCCCGCGCCGATCCCGTCCCTGAGAGCGGTCCGGAGGCAGGGGCCGCCGCTGGTGCCCGCTCGGCCCTGTGCGCGGCGGGGCCGCCCCCGTGGGGGTCGCCGGCGGGCGGAGGGGGCGGCTTGGGGGCTGCCTCCTCGCCGCACGTTCCGGCCTCCCCCCCCGCCCCCGTTCCCCGCTCGCCGGCGGGGCGCCGGTGCCGGTGCCGCGGCGCAGAGCCGCCCGGCAGGTGTCAGTGTGGGCTGCCGAGCCGCCGGCGGCGAGGGGAGGGGAGGAGGAAGGGAGGGAGCGCCGCCGCCCCTCCCCCGCCGTCCCCGTCCCCCCCTCCCGGCGGCGGCGGCGGCGGCCCCCGCGCCCGTCCGCCAGAGCCAGACTCGCTGCAGACAGGCGGCAGCCAGCGGAGCGGGCAGGGCGGGGGGAGGCGGGGGAGGCGGAGAGGCTGGGGATGAGTTGGAGGCAGGCAGAGCCTCAGCGCAGGGAGAGAGGCTGCCGGAGACAGGCAGGGGGAGGCGGCGAGGCGCCCCGTCCGCTCCGGAGGAGGCCGGCCCGGCGCGGGGGCGAGCGGCGGGGGCCGGGGGGAGGTGAGTGCGCGGGGCCGGGGGCGGGCGGGGGGTCGCCGCGGCGGAAAGTGCCGGGAGGCCCGAGTCGGAGCTCTGGGAGCGTGCGAGGGACGAGGCGGCGGCGGCTGCCGGGGGGCTCCGGCGGCGCCCTCCCTGCCTGCAGCGGCGGGGTTGCCCCGGCCCCCCGAGCTGCCGCCGGGGCCGGGCCGAGCGCCTCCCCCCGCACCTGCCCCAGGTGGGCCGCCGCCGCGGAGGGTGCTGCCCGAGGGGGCGGCGGGCGGCCGTTGGCGGCGCGAGGGGCAGCGGTGACAGGTAGCGCCGTTAGCGGGGGGCGGCCCGGAGCCCTGCCGCCGCCGCCGCGCTGCGGGGCCGGGGGAGAAGCCGGACCGGCAGCCCGGCGGGGCGGAGGGGAGACCCGCGGAGCTCCGCAGGGGAGGCGGAGGCGAGCGGGGCCGGGGAGCCGCCGCGGCGGGCAGGGCGCCGGGGAGCACGGAGCGTGCGGCACGTCCTCTCCGGCCGCTCCGAAGTAAATTCCCGCGGCTCCGTCTGGAGGCTCGCCTCGCCCCGGGCTGGATGTAGCACAGCCCGGCGGGCAGCGCTGGCGGAACGGCCCTGCGCCGGGTCCTGCCCGCCCCGCCGCAGGGACCCTACCGGCGATGTCTGGGCGCCCGGGGCCAAGCAGGCAACTTTCACGGGAAGAGCGAGCAGCGGTGTGGCTACCGGGCTCACGCACGAGTGACCCGTATTTAATGAAGTGCCTTTTTTTTAAGGAAAAAAAAAGTTTATTAGCAGAAGTCTAGCTTTGCCTGTCTGTATCTGATGCCTGCCTGCATTGTTTGCATTGAATACGCGCATCCCAAATTTCTGAACGGTGTGCCGGGTTTTCCGTCGTGTAGGTGGGTAGGTAGTTACGCGTAGGGTATGGTTTGATGCTTGCTGAAGAGACGAGCACACTGTTGTGTGTAGGCTTAAGTTCGCTACAGAATAAACAGGAAACAGGCAAAATGCGAAAGTAACTTCTGTTTTGTTAGGAGATCTTAACTGAACACCTAGAATGATAAAGGTTTTAGTGGGACTTCTTTCTTTATTGGTCAGAACCTTTTCGGAATAGCAAATGATGGTTGTGCAAGAGAACAGAAGTCTGGTGAATAATTTTATATGGCACTAAAAATACTCTTTGGTGTTATAAAAGTTTATTGATCTAAAACACGGGCATCGTCTTGTCAGGAAGGAAAACTCTTCAGAGGTTTGTCTGTTCTTACAAACAAAACCCTCTTGCATTAAAATGTTTGTGGACTGGAAAGGTGCACCACATAACATGAGGAGTGAAATGTCAGCAGTGAAATTCAGCATCACACATCTGAGGCTAGCCAAAAAGAGGAAGAGTTTTTGCTGGTAAGAAAGCCCGAGGGGCAATTACTGGTAGGCATAGATGAGGTAAGAACACAGAAGCTGCATAAGTACGGTAATGTTCCTTTCTGGAAAGCATCTTTTGGTTTCCATCCTTCAACTCCCCAGTATGTTGGTTAGACAAAACTTTTATTCTGCCTTCCAATTTCATTTCTAGGGTAATGTTTTGGGAAATGTACTCTTTGCAAGGATCCGGAGTTGTTTAAATAACATATGATGCACTGTTGAGTAGAGTTGCATAACTGTGTGTGTGGTGCACACGTGTATGGTTCCACTAATGAGAATATAAATATTATGGCTTCATGGCTGTAAATAAGAGGGGGAGTTTTGCTGGAAAACCAGTGCACTGGTGGGAAGCAGTGTTAAGCAACATCCCCTTGTCCATGTTAGCTGAAATAGTGATGGTACTCTGAACATCTATATCTGTACTGGTGTTTTAGTACCAGGTATTAAGTTACTGTGATACGTAAAGCGACCAGTGTGAGGACAACTTAAATTGGAATGTGTCAACTATATGCAGTTACGTATAGAAGTAAAAATACATCTTTTTATATATTCTGTGTTTATAGCAGGATATTTAATTCTGACTCTTAGGTAAGTGAAGATCATTGTTGCATACACATAAGGCATATCCGTCTTCTCTAGTAAATTCACATGCCTGTGCGGGCCCAAATGATGATAAATGTATAAGGCAGAATGAGTTAACCATGTGAGACAGTATATTTCAGACCATTGGTTTATGTTAATTGAAACATTAGAGGCACTAGGCAGTGTTTGACTGATGAAGTTTGAATTCAGTCTTCAGCGTCTTAGACTTGTTACAAGAAAACTTGTGGAAGTAGAAAGAAATTTGGATTCAAGGTTGAGGCACAGCTGTATTAAGTTTGATAAGATTAAAACTATTGAACAGTAGCTTAACCTAAAAATTTAGAACTAACCTGTCCCTGTGTTATTTTTGATAGATAAAATGCTGCTTCCTCTGCATAGGGTATTGAAGGTGAGACTTGAAAAGATGAGCTGTTAGTTTCCTGTGCAGTGAAAGTACCATGTCTTTTTTTGGGGGGGTGGGGAGAGAGAAGTTTTCTCTCTGATTTTCTTGACCAAAATTTAGTTCTCTTTTTCACAGCTGCCCTCCAGTACTCTGTCTAGTGGCTGCTGCCCTTCCACCGAGAACTGGTTGCATTTAAGTGATGCTGTCTAAAATAATTTGTAATACTTTCAGGATGTGACATGCCAGAAAGAAGTAAATGATTACTGAAATAATAGAAAGGCACCTTAAAAGTAATTTAATTCGGTATAATCTCTAAGAGAAATGAAGTGTTAAAAAGCGCATGCCTGCACACCAACTCTTGCAGCGGCAGGAATGGTTATTGCATTTAACTTGTGAGTAGCCTTGGAAAAGTTTTTTTCTGTCTGGAGTTTCTAATAGCTTAAAACAGCTCCTTGCAAGTGAATTGCCAGTTACGGAATACAAATACTTCTAGGAGTTTAGAGATGAATTTTTGTGCAGATTGGTTCTGTGGTAACCGTGAAATTCTTCAATGGCACCAATCTAGTATCAGCTGCTCGTTAAAGGCTCTGATGCCAGAACAGTGGTGCATCAGTTGCTGGGAATCCAACCCTGTAGTGAAATGATTCATACATATACATTTTCTTTTCTCAGTTGACAGCTATTTTTAAGAATAGCTGTCTTGCCTAGAAGGTTGATATCTAAGCAAAGGCAGCCTAGATAGCTAAAAATTTCTTTCCCACCAAACATAATCTTATTTTTGCCAGACTTTAATATGTACACTAAAACATTTAAATTGAATTGATTTTGATTGATTCTTGTTAAATCTCTGGTGCTAATTGGTCGTTATAAAGGGATCGTGACATTTTGGAGCTGCTGTCAGGAAGTCAGCAATTTTTTGCACAAACAAAGATGATGAGTTTGAAGTAAATGTCAGTTTGAAACAATTTCTAATAATAATGGATAGCAATATCTAAATGATAGCAGATTGCCTGAATAACTTCTTGAAATGAATGGGGTTCACTAGGTATATAAGTGTGCAGAATCAGTCTCAGAATGAAATAATTATGCATTTGTCCAGCGTAGTTTAACTTTTTCTATGTGTTGCACAGGCAGAATATTCCGGTGAAGGAAAACTATTGACCTTTTTTTCCGTTGTGTTCTTCTGAACCTTGTATTTGAAAGAGAAATCGAAGTTCTTTATTTTAGAGAGCAGTTTTATTTGCTTACTTCTGAGACTATCAGTTGAGTAATAGTAACTGTAAGGGGACTGCAGTAGAAAGAATGTTTGCAGGTGAGTAAGAGTGATCACAACATTACAGTGTGTTCTGTACTTCATGCTGGCAAAATGTCTCTGTATTCATCATCTATATTTATTTAATATATGCATTTCAGTAGCGTATGCCTTGATTTAGAATATTTGGAATATGCTAAATGTGGATGCATTTTACTAAACGCTTTTTCTTGTTGTTTAGTTAAGCAATGTAAATTTGTAACTACCCATATCACCATTCATTATCACTCAGCATAATAATGGGTAAATTTAATCTTCCTGATTAAGATTATTTTGGTCACAAGAGACAAGGGAATGAAAATGAATAATTTTCTTGATGTTGTGCTGTGTCTGTGTTGTTCATGTCTGCCTTCCTTTTCTCTAAAATCCTACTACAGACAGCACTCTGACCTTTTAAACTGTGTTTGGATGATCTTGCTCTACATCAACCTTTTCCTTCAGATAGGAGACAGAAATTAAGAAGAATCTAAATGTAATTTCTCTTCTTATTGCCAATGGAGAGCTTTCCTAGATTTGAAGTAAGTTTTCTTTGTGCCAAATGGTTGACTTTTCTAGAATAAAATCTCTCTAGGGTATGCAGAAAGTCCTCTGGTTAATATATTGGCATTCCCAGAACCCACTAAAACTTAGGCAGGTTGCCAGACACCACTTAATGAGGATGCCGAATGTCTGGCACAAATCTGCATGAAAACCAGCAAAGAAGCTGGGGGTGGAAGTGCATGCGGTGGGGAGAGGGGCTGGGAAGGCGACACATCCACACCCATAATTTATTTTTAATGTCTGCATTTTGCAGAGAAACTGATCAAAAATCCTTACCCCTGGATTTTGAAAACTCATTGGGCGCAGGAGTCTGGATGCTCCAAATGGAGGTAGCTGTGTTCTCATAGGAATATAGTTTTATTGTGAAAGTAATTTATGAGTTAGGGGGGTTACTTTTTGAGGAGAGCACCAAAAGAGGATGGGAAATGGTAGTGATTTTATGTTTTATTATCTGCTAAAACTGAAAAGCATTTGAAAATGTTGTTAGACAATTTAGGGGACAATGGAAGCCAGTGATTGCCAGCATCCACACAGAAAGGCTGTTAAAGTTACATGGCAGGGATAAATAAACTACTGCTGCTAGAACACTTATGCTCAGCGTAAACCTGTGGTGTGTGGCTCTGCCTGATGCCACTGTGCTTAGGTTTGCTACATGTTATGTAGAATTGCAGGCTCTGATGGCTAGGTAACTGTTAAAAAAAATTAGTCATATGCCAAGCTGAGGCATTTTTTCATTAGAGTGCCATTAGAAACAGAATATATTGTGTTGAATCAAATGTTTAGTCTTAAAGCTTGAAACTGATTAAACCAACTTACTTGTATTCTGAACTGAACGTTACTTCAGACATTAAAAGCATGAACATTTTCAGCATTTTCCCCAGGCTTTAGTCTCTCCCCTACCCAGCCAAAAAAGCATTAGTCCTATATAGACAAATTTATAAATAGACATTTGGTTGGTAGGCATGACTGAAAATATTTTTTTTATCCAAAATAATTCTAATAGGAGTGTTTTGCACATGGCTGAATTTGGAAACGTGTGTGCTTGTTACTTGCTTTTCAGTGTAAGTTTCAGTTGTGTAGCTTACAGTTTTGGAGAACTATTCGTCTTAAGAGGAATTTTACTCACTAGAATAGTGGCACCTACTTGATGTGTACTTTTGGGTAGGACTAAATTGTAATCCAGATGCTCCTGTTTGGTTTTGTTTGGTTGCACTAAGATGAGATGATAAATGAAAATACTGAAGTCATTGGACTTTAATGCCGGTTGGAGTGGAAAAAAGGACCAGTGTATTTTGACAGTTGTATGGGGATCTTTGCAAAGTTTTATCTGTGTTGACACTGACTCCTAGCTGTCTATAGGACGGGGAAAACACGTGGTGAGAGTGGTGGACATTGTTCCTACATTTTTAAACTAGCTTGTGTTTAGGTTTAGTTCGAAAAGGCAGGAGAATATCTCCTAGAAAAGATAGCCTGCTCCAGTGCTGCTCATGAGAATGGAGTGGGTTGATGAAGTGTCTGTAGGAATTTCGTTGTGTTTCCATCTCCTAGTGCTCTTGATTTCTTCCATGCTAAACAACCCTGGTACCCTTTGTGTTGAAAACTGATAATAAATCTGCTTCTAAAAAAACGTAGTCACAATATTGAACTTGGTATTGCCTGTAAAAGGCAAGTTTGGAGATTTCCATTCTTTTTGTATTCAGTATTTCATTTTGTTCCTGTGTTCTGAAATTGTCTGTGAAAGATGTACTGACTTTTAGGGAAGATGTGCTTTTTTGAATGCGTGATAAATATCTTGAGGTTTGAATGACTCTGTCATAATCTTTGACCACTGAATGTATTTAAGTCGTGATTTTAGAGGACAGTACAAAATTCTGTTAGAGTTTCTGTTAGAATGAGTGTTAACAAAGTAAAATCTAGAATCTCTCCCACATTGAGACAAGACTGGAGAACAGTGTTTTCGTCAGGATAAACCCCAATTTTTACTCAGAATTCTAAAATAGGAGTTGACTCATCTGCCTAGTATTATCTAGCATATGCCAGTATGAGGCTACTGTGCTTTGTCTTTAATTTTCAGTATCCAGTACTTGCAAGCATGTTCAAACAGTACTCTATTTTTCAAACACAACTTCCACTCTTCTTGATTTCAAAGATTATTAGAAGGAAAATGTGTGACTCTTTTTTAATTACCTTTTTATGTTGTGTAGCTGAGCCTATTATTTTGGTTTCTCACACCTGTAGCCTACTTGTTCTCCATTTCATAGAGGGAAAGGAGGGGGCAGTCTGTGACTGAGATATGAAGCAATCTCTTTAACAACCTCCTTCTTCCACTGAGACTTTTGTGAAATTTTTACTGTGTGTTAATTAAGAGTGATCCATTATTACTTTGGACTTGTAAACACCTTTAAACATTCCATTACGTGTTAATGACACATGAAGCAAGAATTAATATGAATTTGTTAGTCCTGTATCTAGTAGGGATGTGCTATATGTAATTGCCTAAATGTAGCAGTGTTTCTTAAACTATTGGGTGTAAAAGGTATTGCTTCATTTTTCTGCTTTTGCTTAACCATTAGTTACTGAGTCTAGTGATGCTAATTCCTAGAGGGTACTTTGGCCTGTATTATATAGAATTTCAACTGGACGTTTGCCATGGTTTGCTTGGGATTTTCACAAGACCAGAGTGGCCTGGCTTCTGCCCTATGGGTCAGAGTTGAGGAGCATAGCAGAAGGTGTGGGAGAGAAGATGTAAGGAACGCTTATGAATAACCTAACTAACTTAATCTCCATAGCCGTTGAACTGGCGCCTTCCTTGAAATACCAAATTGGTGTGTGTTCTTCTCTTGTAATTTCACCTTAATGGATAACTGGTTTTGTAGGTTTTGCTTAACTAGTGTTAAGCAAAATGAAACTGAACGTTTGTAACAATATGTGCAGATAAGATACAATAACTCCTAAATTAAAGATTGTACCTGGTCGTATAAAAGCTAGACTTGTGCTGACTAATAGCCTCTGTTGGCCAGTGCAGTTCATGTGTAGATGTTTCGTTTACAAAAGGTTTGTGTTGACTATAATTCCTCACCAGACTTGTATGGGTAGTGGAAGTGGAGAGGAAGGGGGTTGTATGAATATTTCCAACACGGATGTTTTCTGTGTTTGTGACCCTTTCACATTCCTCTTACTGTTTTAATAACCTTCCTAGTAGGTCTGTAGAAACAGAACATTTGAGATTAACTTTTTTGCAAGTACTCAATTTTCATTTAAAATGTCTTAAATTATGAGTTATCCTTATTTAATTGGGAAGCCTAACATGTGATCTATCTATCCAATCAAAGTAGCTTGCATTATGTTGAATACAGGTACTGTTTGGTGCCTACTTTCACATAGCTTATAATAATAAAAAAAAATTTTAAAAGCTACCATCTGTTGATGAACAGAAATACTGCCAGTGTTTGTCAAATGTGTGCTTTATCTGTCCTGTTCTACTTAGCACCTTATGGCAAAGCTTTCTCATCAAAGCATTTTACAAATATCTTTATTCTTACAGTGCCTTATTAGATTGATAACAATGGTGGTATCACTTTTTAATGTAGGGATTAATGTAACAAGGATTAGGGAGATAAACATCCTCTTTAGTTGCAAGAGAAAGTCACCTGCAGCGGGTACAGAGATGAGGATTCTAACTCACAGCTGTAGGTGAAAATCACTCTTCTGTTCTAATGATCTTTACAGCCTTTTGATGAAAACAACTGGGATAATGTAAAGCTTCTACAGCGAAAGCTCCAGTAATCTATGTAGATTGCTCTCCTTTTTTTCATAGGTGGTGGCTGGGCAAGTAGGTAAATTTCAAGAAAGAAAGATCACAGTGCTGATGTGTGTTAGTGCTGATAATGTGCAGTAATGAGTTAAGAAGCATTTGGTTCATGTTTCTTTTTAATTTTATTTGAAATTACCTAAAAACATAGCAAACCAAGAAGAATGAAAAGAAATACTGAGAGGATAAAGAGGGCCTCTATGGGTTGTAGAGTGGGAGTTAGATGTGTAAGATGTTGTGAAAGTGTCTCTTGAAACTATGAGTTCTCTCTTCAGTTGAATATGCAACCAGCAACAGACTCTGCCTTTTCCCATTCCCTGTTTTCCTCTGGGTATTGTTAGAGGTTGGAGATAAAAGCCTTTAATCATGTCTACATGGAGACACCAAAGCAAATCACTTGAAGTGTCGAGTCAAGATGTATACATTGAAGTATGTTAAACTTGTGTGTGAATGCTGTGTTGAATATGGAACAGCCTTAAATATTTAGCTTGAATCAATCAAAGGTCATTTTACATCTGAAGGAGAACATCATTCAGAACGTAAGTTAAATTACAGTGATCTGAAACCATCTGTGTATGAACGAGAGCCTCTTGACATAGATGTTTACCATGCTTTAACTTCAGCGTTTTATACTGTACTTGATTTACCTCAACTTTCTTCAGTGTCGCTTGTTATTGATGAGTTTTCATGATGCTGCTATTAAGAGGCATCTTAGATGGAGCTAACTGCAAACTTTCAAGTGAACGTAATTTAGTCAGAAAATGTGAGTTCGTTGAACTTGAGATGTTTCATTGCAAATATTTTAGATGTGACAGACTTCCACTGAAATCAAAATAAGACACAACCTCTCTTTGATTCCTGGTGAACTATCTTTTGGCCAGAGGCCTGGTGTTTTCAGGGTCTTTGGCATGGAGTTAAACTCCCAACGATCCTACTTTGTGACCAGGGACATTGTGTTTCTAGGAACATGTGCTTTCCTTGGACAGCCTGCATGAGAAGTCTGCTGCAAAGTCAAGGACTGAAGAAATCCCTGTGGACCCACCTCAGATTTGGGGACCTGCAATGATCCTCTGTATCTACATATTGAAACTGTCACTCCTCTAAAGAGTAAAACTAAGAAAAAATCCATTCTATTTGACAGTTGTAAAACTGAAGCCTTCAGTTGGTAGGAAATCAGGAGATTTTGGGGGTTTGTCTGCTTTGAGACAAATTAATACTATTGGAAAATATCTTGCAGCCCGGAAACTGGCTAGTGCTAGTCTGAGCTGTGTTTCGTTATGCTTTCATGGATGGCAATTAGTATCTCTCTTCCTCTTTCTTTTCAATCTGGAGTTTATCTGAAGGAGTACCTCAGGAGAACCAAAGCCTCTGTTGTCTGAAGGCTTTAATTTCCCCTTTGCCATGTCAGCCCTGACCACAGAGGTTTGCAAGTTGCACTTCCCTATGTCTTGCATAGGAAGACTTACATAAAGGAAAGAATATCCTGAAGTTTTTATATTCTGAGAGATTAAAATAAACGATGAAGCATATATTCTTCAGGGTTCTGAGAAAGAAAGGAGGTAGTTGTCGTCTTTTTTTCTGTTTTTGTCCAGCTGAACTTGTCTCCTAGGGGGACAGTTGTGTTGCAGAGAAGAGGAACTGTCCAGTTGAAGCAGTTGCAGATGCAGGGTATATAGCTGGAAATTCTGTTCTACCTGCACCCTTTTGTAAGTGACCCTTATAAAATTGAGACTTTTCCTGGACATTCCTGTTGAGGTCCATGATGTGATGGAGATAGACATTGTATTACTTCTCTAAAGAGGAAAAGGATACCCTTGTGTCTTTATTTATAAACATTCTATTTTCTAAGATGATTCAAAGGTTGTTGTATTCTCCATATAAGAATAATCTTGTGAACTTTCAGTTGGCCAAGACGATAAAAGCCATGCTAAAAGCTGTGAATGAAAACTTGGGAGCAACTTTGATTTCAATACATTGAAATGATTGTATGGTTGAAGATACTGAAAGCACAAGTGCCCCTTTAGAAAATGAAGAGACAAATGAACGATATATTAGCTGTTGTACATTTAACTGACGCTAAAGACATTTGCATACTTGTTAAGTTTATGGCCACTGCAGTAGAGGCAGATAGATTTTATAGCTTAAGCATCTCCCTGACTTATGAATGTACAGAATTCCAGACATATTCCTGGGGTCAGTGAGTTGATTTGTTTTTGAAATTGAAAAGTTTTGTCACAGAGTTACAATAGTCTCAAAGATCTAACTTTCTTGGTTTACATGGTGTAACAGATCCTAGAGGGAAGAGAAAATAAGTAATAAGTCATCTTCCTGATATCTTCAGTCTTACGTTTGGGTGAACGAGAAGAGTTAAATTCTTACTGGATGCTAAGGATAGTCTTTTTTCACAGTCTAAAAATGTCAACTGAGTATTTTTTTCCTGTTTCTGACCTTGACGTGTAAAATATGCCATAGTCCCCTCGTGTACTTGAGATGTTCTCAGGTGTCTCTGACACCTACCAAAAAACAAATGCTGTATGCTACTGGTTCTGTTATCTCCCAACATATATCTGCTAGTTTTCCTGTTGTTCCTGTAGCTAGACTTCTCTCTCTCTTTCTTTTTTTTTTTTTTTTTGAGTCCCTCAGGATACAGACATTTCAGAGACGTCATGCATCTGTAATGTCTAAATGGCTTCCTCCTCTTTCCTTTCTCCTTCCACCCCAATCAAGACATTCCAGATGGAAGCTCTTTGGTGTCAGTTACAGCTGCACAGCAGATAATTTTTTGCATCCTTAGAGCTGTAATAGTTGTAACTCCATATATGTAGTTATGATATACATTTACATTAAGGATCTTCCGGTCTTCAAGTTTCCTCAAGGCTCTTGTAATCATCCTCAGTATAGCATTTTCGCCTATTTTCTGTTCCTGGTTGGAAGTAGCTTCTTTCAACAGAAAGAAGTTAAGATATTCTGTTGTAAACTTGATTTTTAGGAAGTCTGAATATTTCAGAGTCCTATGTTGTGATTCAAAAATTGTGCTCCCTTCTTTCATCTCTAGGGTTTATAATAAGGTGTCAGCAATGATCTAGTCCATCTGGGAGCTTGCATCAATGCTTGGGAGAGCCATATGTGTCTGCCTCAAACAAGGCTATAGAAAAGTGTTCCACTAGCAACCAAGATGTCATCCATCTGCTAGACAATCCTGTAGCTAGTTAGCTTAATGACGTATTTATTTGACTAGATGTTTCTGCGTAGCAGACTCCAGCTTTCATCCCTGTTCAAATTAATACCAAAACCTCCGTGCTCTGGAGAAAAAAAACCTGCCCGTTCTGGAGAATGTCAGGAAGTTTGTGGCTTGATGGGTTTGATCTATTTATCTACTTCAGGATGTTGCACTCCCAAATTTCGAGTGAGCACATTGTTAGGAGATCGCTCCAGCCTTCCTGTGTGGGGAGCCCATGCAGTGCAGGTGTCTGGGTGGCAGAGGGATCGACAGACTAAAGGCAAGACCTGGCTGACCTTAGATGCATGTAGAAATCCAATCATGCTGCTGCTGCTTGAGGGTATTATTTTAGTATACAGAGCTGTGTGAGGATTTCCTCCTGCAGCAATCGGAGCTGGAATTGTCACAGTAACATTTTACACAGCTACGTGGAATAAACCAGGTGATTATTTCTCATGGTTGCTTTAACAGAAATGTTTATTCAAGATTAAGGGGTTCACAGCCTTCAACATATGCATTCTAGATATTTGTATTCTCAGGTGGCCCTGCAAAATCAGAGCTCCAGGGATTGTGGTGGAAATGTGCTGTGGGAAGAGAAACCCTGTAAACTTCAGATATCGCTCATTCTTACTGTGGTAAAATAGAGCACATCAGGACTGACTGTCATCGATATTTTTTTTTCCCCAGCCGTTCTCTCTACCGTTTATTTTTAGTCCAAAGAGGCTAAGTCAGAGTTACAAATTCTAGGCTGATCTGATTTCTAATCTGTCTGTGAGTCACAGTTGAGTTGGGAAGGGGGCAAAACAACAGGAGAAATGCAAATCTAGATGAAAAGAATGTTTTATGTTAATGGCAATTATATTAGTCTCTGTTGAGTCAATCTGGTGAATTAAATGTGGAAAAATGCATATGTGTATTCAGACAAACCACTATACAATCGGGGCCCATCAGTAAATCTTCATTCATGTCCTGCAAGGGAGTTTACATGCAGCATCGTCACATTGATTTCAGTGGGAACTGAGAGACCATCACAGCTTTTTCTGAATACAGCTGTTTGTGTGATTGGAGTTGACGCAGTGCTGTCTACTGAGTTTGGTAAATTTTACCTGACAGTCATTGTTTAAAAATTAGTGGACATGGATAAAAATACTTAGTGAAAAAATTAGTAGTCTCTGCAGGTCCGAAATAAGGCTGAGAAATAGATCCTAAATAAGGCACAGAAAAAAATTTGTTTCTTGGCTGTACACTAGAGGCCTCTCTTCTGACAGGTGTAAAACATTTTTTTTGTGGGCGTAGTAGCAGCTCTAAGCTGAAAAAGTAGGTGAAAGTAAAATCAGGACAATTCCATGGAGGAGTGTAGAGTTGTCCAGGCAAAACAGAGATTGAAGAGGTGAACTGTACTCACTCTATCTTCTAATGATACAAAGAGAATTGTAGAATAATTCAGGTGAGAAGGGACCTTCTGGTGTTCATCTAGTCCAACCTGCAGTAATAGGACTAAGGTTTTTCTGAAGAACTACTCTTGAATCTAGAAATTTGTTATTTAGATCTGAATTTTCAAAACTTGATCTTTTTTCATATGTTTTGAACTGCTGGTGTTTGGGCAGAAGTGCAGTAAAGGTGAAGTGGAAGAAAATAAAAGTATGAAAAAAGACAAACAGTTCTAAAGATTCTGAGTAAGTGCCAGAAAAGAACAAAGTTGACGCAAACTCTTGTTGCAAATGGGAGTTACCATCTCATGAGTAGCTGGAAGCTGTTGCATGTGTTTAAAGTAATCAACACCGTTTTATTTCCTTGAGATGTTCTCTCCTAAGTGTTGTCCACTTAATTAGTAAAGAATCTTGCAGTTTACTTTCTGAGAAGGGAAACAGCTGACAATTCTTCACTGATACGAATGTATGTATTTTTATTTGTATTCCTTTTGCCACAGGGCTGCTATCCATTGTTAAATAAAACACAATCAAAGAATCTTTTCCACATCATCTTATAAAAACACAGAAGTCCTCTCAGAGGTGACTCTGATGGGTCAGAGTAACAATGAGTAAGCTTTTGGTGAGAAAGAGATTTAAAATCTCGCTGGGAAGCTTACTGTATCAAAACTTGATCGTTTTAAAACAGAATTAACAAAAAAAGGCATTTTTGCATTTTTTCCACAAAAATTACATTTATATTGGATTGAAATGTTCTTCTGTAGTCTTGTATGATACCGTGCAAAATAAAAGAAAAAATCGTTTAGAATGAAAAGTCATAACATTATGAAATATTGCAAAATTTCTACCTTATAAAATGCCTATTTCAGTTTTTATTTCATGATTACTGTCATCAAAAGGATACATTACAAGAAATATTTCTATTTTGATGCATTTGATTTTCTGATGGAAAACAGATCCACAGGAGTATTTCTGACAAGAACTGAAAACTTACTGTTTGGGAGCTTTGCTTTGTATTATGTAATTACATTTATTTGGGGGTTTTTTGTGTGTTTTTTGTTTTTTTTTTTTAAAGTTCCTTTACTTTCTTTGCATCTCCACTGCAAATTTGGAACTTCGTTAGGGAGATTACTAAAACTCTGTTCTGTTGCTTCATTCCTCTGCATACTTGTTTTACTGTGTCAGAGTATATATTACTGTATAGAAGATGGGGTATCTTCCTGATTGGTCTCAGCTATTGAATATGGTTTGTCTAACTTGATTGATAGCAACATTAACCTTCTTTTCTTCATTTCTTACATGTACAGATACTATGCAAGTCCTCATTATTTTTGTATTTTTTTGTATCTCCCTACTGCTCATTTCCTAGTTTTGTTTACCTGCTGCTAATCCTAGTTTGAGGGTTCCTTCAAATGGAAAAAGACTTACACAGAGACCTAATCATTTGGAACCCACTCTATGTTTCTGTTCACTTTGAATTGAGTCTAATAATAAACCAAATGAGGTTTTCCTTCTGAAGAGTGTAGTACTGGCTATGTCAAGTCTTCTTCCCATTAGCCAAGTGTTTTCTTTCTTCCAGCACTTCATATGTGTTGATGCATATGTGATTTTCCTGTCATTAAATGTTCCTGTCCAGTTATACAAAAGTGCTGTGTTACAAAAGAAGATTACGTGCTTGACTTCTGTTGAAGTAATTAACATAAAATTGGACTGTTTTCTCCGATTCAGTTTATGTATACTAAGATAGCTTTGTAACACGTACTGTCCAGAAAAAAGGGGATGCAGGATGGTGGTGCATCTTCCTGGAGTAATTTCTGGAATGCTGTTGCTTGGGTCTCACAGTGACAGAGTTTTAAGTCCCTGTCTTTGTATTTGGATATTCGGGGGGGGGGAAGGGACATACACAAATACTTGACTTTGGAACGTCCTTATGCTTGATGCTGAGTGGTTTCTATTTTGTGTTAGAATCTTTATGCTACTTGAGTTAAAAGAAAAAGGCTTAGAAAATAAGTAAATAAGTGAAAAAGAAGAGTGTCTTTGACCTTCGCCTTGAAAGTTTCTTCTGTGAGCTTGAATGTGTGATAGGCTTGAATGCTGTAAGAGCCAACAGGCTTATTTCAATATGCTCAACAGGCAATACACAATTAAGGGTGGACACAATGCCTAACTTTAGTAGTGGAACAACCTATAGTGAGTTATCACATCAAAGTCTGACCCACTAGAAATGATAGACGACACAAACCCACTCAGTTTATTTTGAAGTACTTGCTGTTTAGGTCTGCCGAAGCAATTAGCCACCTTTTAAATTTCTGTTTAGCTGTCTGATTGCTGACGCAGCATAATTTTTTTTGTTCAAGTTCTTTCATATCAAAGTAAATAACATGCTACAGGGTGCATTTGTTTTGTGAACGTCACTTTTACAGTCAAAACCTTATATGCTGCTGGATAAACAAGTCATGCTGTAATGAGGTATGTCTGTTTTCAGCAAAACTATGTCAGAATGTAAAACCATCAGATTAATTAGAGTTTGATTAAAGTGACATGAGTGGTGTTGTGCAATCTCCTCTGCACTGTTTTTGTGCCTATGCTATGAGCATCGTATTCCCTTTGTAGTGTCAAATGGTCCTGCAAAGAGCTGACCATGAAGTTATTTTTTTGCATTTTTTTATTAGAATGATTGTTGAGCAATTATTAATTATACTTGTCTGAAAATGTTTATTTATCTGTTAATGTTAAATAAAAAAAAAAGTTACAGATGTTATTCCTTTTTTTTCATCTTATTTTTAGATAGCTTGTAAAAGGTAAATAGTACAAATACAATACCCCATATTATTGAAAGTTACTGATAAAATGGGGTAGAATAATATGGATAATGCAAAACCCAAGCATGTTTATAATGCATATAAATACATTAATTAGCTTTACAAATGTGTTTTCCTTGGTCTAGAACCTTTTTAGCATATAGAAAACTTGAAATGAAAATTCATTAATGTTTGAAATCCAGTATGAACTAGAGCAAGGACTTTAAAAAAAAAACCCAGGAAGTATATGTTGCAGAGGCTTGTAATAATTTTACAAAAAAATTCAGTTATTCTTTTTCTTCTCTTTGCATGAGCAGCTGTTAGATTCACGCCATCTCAAATGTTTAAGGAAGGAACAAGACTCGATTTCCTGTCTTATTTTACACGCTTTTGCTCCATACATTATTTAATTAAGCTAGCTGGTGTAGAGGACCATCTGCCATCCAGAACCACCAAGATGACTTCTAGACCTTCTTGTCACTGTTAATTTAATTTTCCTCTCACTGCTGTTCAGACTATTTCTCCATCCATTTCCACAAACTTTGGGAATCTTAGCTTACTAAGAGTTTCCTGGGTGCCAGGTCTGAATTTGACTTTGTCAGTATTCAAGTAGTCTTCTTGAGTGGGTCACTTTTGGACTCTGTATGGGATGCAGAGCTTATGTCATCCTCCTAGCGCAAGGAACCTTGCCAAGGTGGCAGAAAAGTGGCAAACTTTGCCACCTGTTTGCCACCAATGTAGCTCTCACTTTCATTAAAAGCTGCAAAGGGGGACAGGCATGAACTGTAAATGGACAATACTGCTTATTTCACTGCAGGAGATCAGTTTGATCCCGTGGTTTGAATTCTGTATTTAAAAAAAAAAACCAAACTCCCCAACAGCCTCCTCATGTCCAAAACTCCAAGTTAACAGTTGTCATGAAAACAGGGAAAGTAGAAGAGATGGAAATATGTTTATAAACCGATATACAGTGGTGTGTTTTCCCTGATCAGTACTTTTTTAGGTTTTTTTATTTTAATTTTTTATAAAACTTGATTTTTCTCCCTCCCCAGTTCTGCTGAACTTATTGGACGATTGAGCTTAAATTAAATATTTCCAATATAGGATTTTCAGGAAAGCAAATTTACTGGTCCCAACTCTGCAGGAGTCCTGTGCTGATGTTGATGGCTGGCTGTGCTTACTGGCAAGAGTACTGTTCACAAGCGAGATTATAACCAGGAAAATGTGTTGACTACTCTCAAGACAGATTCTCCTTTTATATCTATGTTCGTAACTGAAAATGTGGGATATATTCAAATTTGAACTTCTGTTCATGTCTGTGAGAGGAAAAATGTCTTTACGTTTTAAGTTATTGCATATTGTGTTTGCACAAATGTAGGTCTTCTTGATGTGAGGAGAGTTATTGAACACATCAAGATTTGCTCTCTATAAAGCTCTAGGCATGCTCACCTTGGTATTTTATGTTTTGGGGCGTGCATAAGAAAAAAAAGTAATCTGCTTTAACTTAAGGTAGTAGACTCCATAGAAGGATCTCAGCAGCTAGATAGTCTTTTGATTGTGGCTATTTGAAAGAGAAATGTTAGCAGTGTAATTTTAGCAGTGGGCACAGATCTCTGGTGATTTTCGTATATGTTATGCCAGATACAGAAAAAGATGGTTAACTTACTTTCAGAAAGAAAGATTCTTCTTTTCTAAAACCAGGACCAGAAGGACATTAATACAATGTGACGATATTGCTTATTGCTCATGCTTAGGAATCAGTATATTTTTAGCATCTAGGAACTTTGTTTTATTGTTAGGAATAAAAAACTGTGCAATGTCAAATGCTGAAATTTTGAATTTCTTTATGATGCTTACAATGTATTATCAAAGATACTGAAAGAAACCATGACTTTAACTAAAAAAAAAAAAAAGATATTCTTTAAGTCTTAATATGAAATGGTAATTAAAAATAACAACCCAGCCAACTGTAATCTTCCTTCATGATGTGTAGGGTTCAAACTGTGGCTGGAAGTAAATATGGAAACTTAAAGGAAAAGAAACATATCTGAATAGATTATCAGTGACACTGTTTAATGCAAACGAAATGATTCATTTAGGCATTATAGGGGTTACTTTGCCACATGTTGAAAATAACCTGCGAGATAAAAATAAAACATAGTACTTAAAAAGGAGAGGCCAGAAGATTTAATACGGAAGATTTAAATCTGACAAATGAGTGCCTGATGCCTTGACTGAGCTGAGGAGCTCTTCCAAGATAGGGATGCAGGCAACAATACTCTCGTATCCCTGAAAATGCAAATGTGACAAAAATGCCTGTTGCTTAAGAGGACTGCTTCCAATTTGCCAGACACCTTCCTCACATATCCCTCAGTATGGCATACTAAGGAGGTTATTTGTACATCGATGTTCTTTTCTTCTGTTCTCTGCTTGCCTTTCCTTCTCCACTTCTTTGTTTGGCAGTGAGCTATTCTGGTTTCCTGCAAACTGAGTTAACGAGAGCTAATATTGATACTTTCAGGTAGCTTATTCCCATCTGTTCTGACTAAATACTGTAAGTATTTATGAAGCATTCCACCAGAGGGGAAGGATTGCATCTGAGGTTGGGGTTTAGGGTACAGTAGCTCTCTGTAAGTTAAAGCAAGCATCTGTTTAGAGAGGCAAAGAGATAAAAGGCAGAAGATGACTGCGTAGGGGGGGGTGTATATGCATGTATATATACGTTTATATATAAAGAAAAGAATTAGTCACATGGATTTCTCAAATGAAGTGACTAATGATAACTGACTCTAAATCCCTTAGAATATTCCATGCAAAGTTACCCCTGAGTATCCTTCCCTCTGTCCTTTTCTGTTTTCCTCTGTCGAATGAATGCCAGTGGGGTGGGAAAAATGCTTCGGGTAGACTGTTACGCTGTTGTTTCAACCTATGGCTCATGTAAACCTGAAGATGATTGGGAAGAGGGAGCAGATTACATAGCTACCTTCCAAGGAGCTGTGTGTTGTTTTGTCTGCACACATGAGAATGGTTACACAGTGAAGAGTCTGAGTCTGGGACTGTAAAGAAGATATCCGTATTATTTTGTTATGTTGATCTACTGTGTTGGGTTTTTTAAAATACAAAATACTTATTCTGAGAGAAAAATAGAGTATAAGGAAAATAGATGTAATCCTAAGGCACTTGGTTTTACAAAAACTAAACTGCACATTGGCAGGCTTTCCCAGTGGTGACTTGGGGACACAGAGGAACCTTGTGAGTTACAGATTTTTGGGTGTGACTCATGTTGCATTATATTTATTGCTATCATGCTTACATCACATAGTCAAAAAAACCGTCTAGGTGTCCATTCACTTTCTCTCACGATACGAGGCTTGAGCTAATTTCTGGGAGCGTGTTCCTTTTTTCCCCACATTGCTGCATGGGATACGTTCAGTACCTAACTGCTGTGTTCCTTTGGCTTCCATTTCTCTGGTAATATGAATTCATTGCACTATGATGTTTTTGGGGTGTTTTTGCCATATCCTAAAATATCTCTGATATGTAAAATCCAATTTTTCTCTATTGAAACATATACATTCATCACCCTGAATGATGAACGTTACGTTACACGTATCATACTCTACTTTGGAGTGGCCATTGCAGTAATGTACTGCACAGAAGCCAAGTAGGGCAGCAGATCTTGTGTAAGGTGGACTGCTCTTTGAATCCTTCAGTTTCTGCCAGGTGGATGTGATCTTTTAGAAATATCCAGTCTCCTTGTGTTTGATTGCCATTGTTCTGGTGGCAGCCTGACCCTGTCCTAAGGAGGTGATCATCTTTCCTGGCTATAGACAAGGCCAATTTGGTGAACTTTTGATATTGACTGTGACATTTTGCTTACAGTTAAAGCATTTTGTAGAAGTGGAAACTGTTGTCTTGACAACTAAACTCCAGCTAATAATAGATAACTAAGGAAACCATAAGTCCAAATATATCCTAATTCTTACAAAATTCAAACTTACTCTTGAGTTTGAGAGCTGATCACAAGACAAATGTGTTTGTGTTTTAGATCTGTAGCATAAAGAGCTCAGACTTCATTGTGGCACAATAGTTCATAGTAGAGTTCATCTGTAGCTGTTTTAGATGCTGTTTTTCTTGTGATAAAATGTCTTTTCTGTGCTAGTTTTCTGCAAAGATGACTGTTTATTTGCACTGTAATGGCTCTTCCTTACATTTCAGTGAGTTAAAATTTCAAAGGTGCATTTCAGTTTGATTGTGAATCATTATGTCAATCCAATGTACTGCGTATGCTTCAAAACAACCCTGGCTTTCACTTGGAGAGCCAAGTAGTAGATTCATTGTGATTTTTATCCTCCACTAGAAGAGTAATAATTTCCTTTTCCTCCCCCACTTACTCTCTTAACAATTTTAAAGTTGCATTTCCAATAGGATTTGTTTTGTGGTCGGGAGTTAATAGAGTAGGAGCAATGGCATGTAACGTGACAGTTGGAAACACTGGAAAAAACTGCTTCTCCTTCATCCGTTTAGTTTTACTTTTTAACTTTGGTTTTTTTCAGTGGGCCCATTCCAGTTCTTTTTAAGACAAAAAGCACATACCCAGTCTTCATTAGCTTGCACTTAGCACATGGAGGCAAGTGCTTATATACTACAGTAATATGAATATACAAACTTTTATGAAATAGAATATTAGACTTTTATCTTTTTCCCCCCTTTTTTTTTCTCCTCCCCCCCCCCCCCCCCCGCCCCAAGAGCCAGATAGCTCCCCAGCATTTCTGCTGTGCTAATACTTCTTCCCAGAGCAGGGTGTGAATAGACCTCAAAACATGGAACTTAAGTTCTCGTCCTCATTCTGAGGAGGAGGAACAACAGTTGTGGCTCAGCATTAAGTTGTTCCTCTGGGTATAGGGTGCTTTAGAGGAGGTAGCATGAAGAATTTGTATCAGAAATCACATGTAAACGTCACATTTGGTTGCGGCACAAAATACCAGGAAGAGTCTGAATTACCTCCAGCACGTTTCTGGAGTGGAGAGAAAGAACTGTTAAACAACAGTAAAGACATCCTCTGTAGTGAGGGTCTCTGTGGGACTGCATTTTGGAGTGGGAGTTAGTGTAAATGAGTTTGGACAAGCTCACTTGTTGTGGTTCCATCTGTGGTTTTAAAAGAGAGATTTAACAGTGGGATCTATTTTTTTAACTATTTGTGAAAGAATGAACATTGTATTTAAAATCACATATGCTGGTAACATTACTACTCTGCTGAAACTGTGACAGATCAGCTCCGAGAGAGGCCCTTTTATTACAGAATGCCTTTGTTCAGAAATACATCATTCATTTACCACATGATACTGGAGATGATTGGGGTGTGATCTGACACTGTACCTGTGTTCGCCTCAGACTAGAAGCCCCCCCTTGCTGTCCATCCCTCTTTTCATTCTGTTGCCTTCTGCAGGAAGCATCTTGAATACCTGATTTATGCCTTGGATGCAATCTGAGAAACCTTTTGTTTGTGGTGTGCCTCTGCTGAACCTTCAAGGGAAGACTCTTCTGTGAAACTGCCATTGTCCAGAGAAGTAGCCCAAAAGCATATTGGTGTCAATTTTCTGAACTGTAGCAATATGAATAATCACTGCAGTTTATTTTACATAAAATTGCAGAGACGGGAGGTGCTTTGGAAATGTGCTACTCAGACTGTGATGTCCTCTCTCATTTAAATTCATGGCAGAAAGATAACAGTTTTCCTCATATTTTCTTGAAATGTATGTCTTAAATCTGGCGATGTTATGAAGAGAAAGCCAATAGTCAAGACCGTTAAGCTAATGATAAGAGGTGGAGGTTTTCAGTTTCCATTCTTTTATTTCTGGAGGTTAACCTTAATGTTATGTACTTCCCCACCCCCCTGCCCCCAGTCTCATTTTGCACCTTGAGGTATTAGACTTACATCAGTTGCTGTTGTTTTTCACTGTCTGAAGTATGGACATTGCTATTTTTGTGATTTCTCAGATGGAGGTGGAGCTCTGTCTTTCGGCTGCCTGCTTCAAACACTGACCACTGTGCTTAGAATCTGTCTCAAGAAATTCTTATGGGAGAGTCCTCTTGAGTTTGGGTTTAACCAGGAAAGAAGAGTTGCATGCTTGCTTTCCCTTTTCTTTGAACAGCTGTAAAAGTAGGCATTCAACAGAAGTTAGAGGAACTGTCTCTATCTTGAATAGAACTTTTCACCTTTTGGTTTTTTTAGGTGATTTTTTGGACTGTCATGATACATAAGGCCTTAGTGTCTTAATAAAGATAAGTAAGTTGTATGGACAAAGAACTTAAGTCTTCTGGGTTGTGCTTAATACTTTAGTTTATATGCCTTTATGACTAGTATCAATCAGTTTGAGAGAGTACTTTTCAGATAAAAAGTGGCTATAATAATAACCTGCACAGAACACTTTCTAGTGGTCTTCAGGAGCAAAAAATGCAAAAATATAACACTGTATTAAATATAAATTAGTATAAAGGGAAACATATATGCTCAAATTATAATAGACCGAGCATCTGTAGCTGAGGTTGCCTGTTGCTTTCAGTTAGGTAAGGCTATTTCAGTTGTTTGTAACTTTCTCAAATGTGAGCCATTGGAGCTGAAACTTTCCCTGCTGATTATCTGCTTTGGACTCATTATTTTGGGCTGGAAGGCATTTCAGGTGCAACAAATCAGTTGAAGTATTTCTGAGCATGAATTTAGGAAAGAAAACGGGCACTGTTGTCTCAGTGGGAAGGTCTCACCCATTTGTGCCAGTCTCTCTTAGAGGGAAGACTCGACAGTTGGTGGTTGACCATTGCTGGAGCTGTGCCAGTAGAGCTGTTTGTGGCACTGTGCTTTACAGCCAGTTGCTGAAAGGGTCTGGATATAGACTAACCCTCCGAGTAACTGTTAATGCAGATCATTTCAGCCATCCAGTTTGATTGCAGCCCTGCAAGCTGTTGTGGAGGCACAACTGGAGTGGGGTAAGAGGAGGGAGGGTCAGCAATCTGTGGGCCATGCTGGGGTGGCCAGCTGGGGTGGAAATCTCTCAAGCAAGCTCTGCTGCTGAAGCCAGTCTTCCATCTAGCCAGGGGTACCATTATGTTTTACTCGGAAGCATCTTGCTTAGGAGAATAAACTGTGCTTAAATGATGATTTCTTGATAGGTTGAATCTCACCGTCAGCACTTTGGGAACACATATGTACGTGTTCTGTGATCTCAGTCTGCCCTAGACGTGTGTGAATACAGAGGACTCATTTGTTTGGGGAAAATGCCTCTCCAGGGGTCCTAAGTCCTGTCTGCATGTAAAAAACTGCAGGAGGTAACAGGAGGAATTTATAAGAAAAATAACAAGAAAAAAACCTGTTTAGAAACAAGGAGCCTCTATAAATGACCCAGTATGGAACCAGTATTATAAAAATGGTTGTTTAATTGTGTCAGCAACTGGAAGTAGCTGGATTTGGGAGTGAGTCGAGGGAAGGGTGATGTGGGTGAACAGGTGATGTGAAGAATAACTACGGAAAAATAACTTCCCCTACCATATTGCATGACAGCAATGGATGGCATTTTTTTTATAACTGACTTAAAAACAGATGAAAAAACATTCCGTTTGGCTGGAGTTGATCTACATGGTGCTGGTCATTGACTTCAGTGAGGCCAGGCTTCCATGTAGGTACTTAGGCTGCAGCTGATAAGGTGTATAGCTTCTAACTCTCCTCCTCCTATGCAGTTTGCCAACATTATGCTGCAGGTTCTTGCAGGGAAACTGTAGATTGCCAGTGAGGCTTGAAGACCTGCAGAATCCACAAATCCCTGGATTTCTGTTGTTTAACAAAGGAAATGGCTAGGCTAGTAGAATTATTTCGGTTTAAGCCATGAGGCTAAATATAGAAATACGCATTGTCGGAGAGTTAGGCCAAGGTAGGAAAAAAAAAAAACCAAACAGGTTGCTGTAAAGTTAGCCAGTAACCTGTGCGATCATTCCCAGTAAATAACAACAACATATGCTGTCATATAAAAAGTGGAAATGGATCTGGAATGGCTGGTTAAAGCAGACTTCTGTCCATCTGTCACACAGGCTAATAAGTAACTTGTCTTTGTTCTTGTGTTTAGTGAGGGTGGCCCCATCAAAATGTCAATAAATATTGTTAGGAATGTAGAGGACCCACATGGGTTTGGATGGATCAGAGCCAGTGGTGTGTCTCCATCTTCTGTAATTGTAACAGAGAGAAAGGGAATACTGAAGTACAAACAGAAAGTTCTAAAACACCTTTTGGGTACTGACTTAACATACAGTTTCATGTTAAGGTTGTGGTTTTTTGATGTAGATGCAATGCAGAGAGGAGCTGACTGTCTCTGAGTTGCGCTGCCTTGCTTGGATTGGAAAGTGCCTACTCACCCTGCAGCTCATGTCTGCAGCAGCCACCACTGTATAAAGGTGGCTCTTTCAGGTTTGTGCAGCTCAGCTTTTTGTCTTTAATCATACTGTCATGTACTGGTCACTTCAAACTTATTTTTCCCAATGCTAATAAAGTACACTAATTTTTAAGTATTAAAACTGTCTGCTGTAATGCAGCCTATGGTAATTTCTTAGCCCTCTGATGTCTAATCTGTATTTCCGTTAGAAATATCGCATCCCGTGCATTCTATTTTTTATTCTACTGCGTTCCAGTAGTTGGGTACTCTTTTCATCGAAAGCATCTGAAGCACCAGGATACTTGTTCACACACTGCTTCCTGTGATGAGCTGTGTAAGGCAACATCTGTGCAGTACAGACAGAGGAGGAATATGGGGTGCATCTGCCTCCCTGCTTATCTCAACTGGCTTCCCTTCCCCCTTCTGCACTTAAGGTCTGTTTTCCTGGTGCCAGTTTGCAGTCTGCACTAGCAACTCAGTGAAACTGGGGTTGATGTCCGAGATACTCCACATTGACCTGTCAGTGACTGGCTAAGAATTAGTCAGGTTCATTCTGCTGTTGGTGAAATGTAAGTGAGGTGGTAACATCTGGAGAGAGAGAGCATGGAGCTGCTCTCTATATGGTAAAGGACCAGAGAGGAGGAGTAAGTGGAAGGAGAATGAACAGAGCAGAGCAGGGAAGAGATTGACTGAGAGAATGTTGAAGGTCTGAGGTGGATGTGGGAGAAATTGATGGATAAACCAAAACCAGAACACAGGAGTGGCGAATTATGACTGAAAAAGCATAGATACTATTAAAAAATATCCAGAAATGGTGGTGAGGAGTTCTGTTACATTTTAGTTGGTTTTAATTCTTCTCACTTTCCAAGTCAAGAAGCTTGGTTATAGCTGAATTTCACCTACAGTTTACTTATTCACATTCAGCCCAGGCTTGAAAACTCTGATCTTACATCTGATGTCTTGCACGCTTTGGGGCAGACTCACAAATGCATTGAGGTATAGTGCTCTGGACTTTTAGCTGCTTGGTCCTGGGGTGGATTTTGTACACCCATCTTAGTTCGCCAGAGCGTTTTGTTCCCTCTGCAATGAAATGGGAGAATTACACATGAAAATGGGATTCACGGCAGTCAGTGCTATGGCTGTGAAGGAGCAAATAAAAAAAACATCTGAAGAGGGCTGTTTTCATTTTGTCCAACAAATGCTGGACGTTTGCAAAACACAGTGCCAAAAGCTGGAGTCTTGGTGAGAAGGACCACACTGGGGGAGTCTTCTCCAGTGGAAGGTGTCCTCGCGGGCTGCCCCTCCTTTCCTCTGCTTGTGGCTTTTGCGTCAATTTAAACAGGAAGGCTGGAGAGCCCTTCTCTGAGGCTTGTCTTTACATTATTCATTAAGGTGCTTCCCTAAAAAGTAGGGTTGGACTTTAGGACTTGAATTTTGCAGAACTTTAATTGCCCTTTGATCAAATGGCTCAGGTCATTAGTGCAAATATAATGGGTTAATGTTCTTTGAGGCTAAAACCGAATGGCCGTGGTGGGAGAACAGTTGTCTTTCCCCTGTGTCACGCTGTAGACAGACTGCTGCTTCTCTTGTCAGCCTCTGATGTAACTTAATTAATTGTAATGGAATTACTCCTGATCTATAATTAAGTGAGAAGGAAATTGAACTGGACAATGTGAGAAGCTCCCTGTGTTGTTGCTTATCATTTTGAAGAGAAATGGAAGAGTTCACATTTCATTACTGCCAGTCTGTCACCTTGAACATGAAATCCTCCTAAGCGCTGTTTCAGAAAAAAAGTTAATAGGTGTGGTGTGTAGGCTCAAGTTTACTTTTTCTTTAGCTGGTTACTTAAGAACTGTTATAATCTTAGGAGGATACCAAAAACTGAGTTGCAACGTTTTGGCTTTTTTCCTCCCCCCTTTTTTTTTTTCTTTTTAAGACATACTGTGCTAATATCCTGCAGTACTGCCATGTAAACCTGCAGTTAATCACTGCGGGACCCTCACTGGCAGGGAGGTCATACCAAAGCCCTGCCTACTGACATACCTTGTCTGCCTTCTGACTTTTGATTTGTTTTATCATACAGGGAGACCATGGTTCATGTTTCACTGGAGCTGTTCTGGGTAAGATTCTTCTTTTCATCAGATTTTCAGCAGATCTTTTGCTACTTACATAAAGAGTTACACCACAAGAACTACCAGCGTGAGGGCTTCCATACCCATGTAGTGAGGTGGTGGTTATATTAACTGTGGGAAATAGCAACCATTTCTGGTGTCCCTGGTTGGGTACGCGGCCTTTACGGGAGCAGTGCAGCTCTGAAAGTGGAAGCCTGTCATTCACATTTGAAGTTAAAAATAAAGAAGTGGCTGGAAAGAAATTACAGAATATCTACCATTCCTTGGGGCTTGCATGGAGCTTGTTGTCATCAAGAGTACGCCAAAGGTAGTATTTCTCTGATTGCTCATTTTTCTTGGACACTCCCTATGTTAGTTTTACTGTTATTGGACATCTGAATTAATTGTCCAAGTTCTTTAAATCTTGGTTTAGGAGTCATCTTTTTTGATAGCCAATTCTTTTTTATTGTATCAAGGTAAGTTTTAGTACTCCTTCTCCCCCACTTGAGAACTGTAATGAAAATAATTTGTCATCTGTGTGAGGAAAGAAAGTGTATTTGGCCAAAGATTAAATAAAAAGGTAACTCTGAGGACATAGTATGAGTTAGAGCTTGAAGAAAAATAAATATGATTGACCAAGTCTGTTGTGCTTATCACAAAGTACTTGCTTTGTTCTGTGGGCATTTAGCCTCTTTTTTGTTCTTAATTTTTGGAATAATCAAGTTGCAGCCTTACTAATATTTCTTCTTAAGATATCGGCAACACCAGTTATTAAATATCTGGTGGTTTTAATTTTTAAGTCTGCTTCTCTTGAAATTCACAGTTAGGTTACTTTACCATGCCATGGCTTCTCAAATTCATCCATGCTCTCTAGCCGATCCTCATGTTTAAAGCAGCAGCACTTTCATTATCATATACAGTCTCCAGTGTTGACACCCATGGCTTCCTCTTTGCACTTTTTGACTTATAACTATTTGGTATGTTTTCTAAGTTAAACTGCATGATTTAGTGAAAATGAGATCATGAGTCTGTAATTGCATGGGTAAGAAATATTTCCAGAGTTAAGATGATGCTAAATATTTCATTTGAAAATAGGAATACTTCTCTTTTGCAGTTCAGTAACTTAATTTTTGTCTTAAAAGTAATCACGATTGCTGTATGAAAGAAAACAAGTATCAGTATTTGTGGTATTATTCTGATTTAAAAAAATTAAACTTTTTAATAAAAATGAAGTTGAGCTTTAAACTGATCCTTGGCTTCTAAACTTTATTATTTAAAATAATTTTTAGTGTGCTTTTTGACTTAAAGACTTATCCTGGACTGAATGCTGTTGAACCATTTACCACACTGAAGTGATCTTACTGCAGAAGCCGATAATAATTATACCTAATTTAGACCTAGAGAGAGTAAATAATTACCTGTATGTCATATCTCCCATCACTCAGTTTCTGGAACAACAAAAATATTTTCTTGAAAATTCCTTTAAATTGAGGCAAAAAGGTCAGCTGCAAAGGATGCATCCAGGCTGGATGGGAGAGCTAGCAGAGCGGACAGATTGCATGGGGAGGATCAGTTGGAAGCATAGTTCAGGTACTCCAGTTTCTGGTAAATGCGGGATCATTTATAACATCACTGAGGTGAAAATATGAATCTGGTTAAAATATAATAGCAGTCGTCTTTAGAGCACAGTTATTTGGAAAACAGTGTATATCCTTATCTAAAAGCTGTTACTTACTTTTGACTTGGATAAAAACATTCCTGTCAGAGTGACAGAAAAATGGTATGTTTACCAGTTCACTAAGTGCAAATTTTAAAATACATTTTCTGATAATAAAATATATTTTTGGTAGTGTTTATATGCTGTCACAGAACTCTATTCCTGTATTTTCTGTAGCTGTTTTTAAATGTTTGAGATTGATAGGCTTGGGAAGGTGGGGAGGGTGCAATAGAGAAAAATAAACTTGTGATGAAATGTCTGCACTGGGTGGTTAGAATTTCATTTAAGCTTGGTAGAATCTGGGAAGTGTGTGTGCCATGTCTAGCAATGTGAGAGAACAAACAAATTTCCAGTTATCCTCAAGGCAGATCCTCAGCTGGTGTAAACTATCACAAAGCAAATGATGTTAATAGAGATTTTATTATGTTTCTCTAACTAATGGAGAATCTGTCATTCTGTCTGTTGTTTCCCAGAGATGCTGCTGTGGTGTCTGCTGGATTTGAGCCATTTTTATTAAGGAATTCTTGGTGTTTAAAAACTGGGGAATGAGCTCCAGATAAGCCTGTCCTCTCACTGAAGCAGTGATTTTCACTTTACTTTCACCCTTTCTACAGAAATGTAACTTTTCTTCCTGTTATTTTTCCATTGGCTTCATCAGCATCCTTTGAGGCCATGCTTTGGCTGACTTAGTCCAGGATTGCCCCTCAAGTTCCATAAAAAGAGAGGACAACTACTGCTCAGTCTTTTTTGGAGAAGGGCAATAAAGAACAAAATCCTGATTTGGCAGATTTAGAACAAAGGATGCATTTTACCTGTTACAAAAACATTAGATGCTGCATGTAAATAAGGCACTGTTTTTTAAGGGTACCTATGTTGTCATTTATATTTCGGTTTATTTTTCAAATTTTTATGTCCAGGGTAATTTGAGACAGCTTCTGCAGGGTTAAAATAGTTTAGATTGTAAATAAGGCACCATAGATTAGCACTAGCTAAAGATTCGTTTGTGGAAGTTCATCTAGATGACCTTACTTTTGTCAAAGTGTTTGGACTGTAAATGGCTAATTTTACATTCTACCCAATGTCATTTATTGTTAGCTTATTCCTAAGAAATTATAAAATTCTTTTTTTGATATGTTCTTCTTTTGAATGCAGGAGTTAAAAGGAGCAGAGAGAAGTATCATATTAGAGTAATTCTCAATAAACAATTGATTCGGAACAAAACCATCCTTAATGATACGTGTCCTCTGAAGATGACCTGTGATTACAACCCACAGTTTTGCTGTCATTTAAGCTAGAGGGGACATGTGTTACTGCCTTGCTCAATTGATGAGATTGGATGGATGATTGAATGATGAGACTGCAAGCCAGGTCTTTAGCTTGTCAACTCATGCCTAATTCACAATGACAGTATGCAAGGCAAGTGTCTGTATTCTGTCATATTTAAGCTTCTAGTTACAGCCTTCTCTCTGTGTTAATGCTGTAGATGCTCCAGAATAGACTGGAGAAGAAAAAGATGGCCATGGACAGAACAGAGTGGCCAATTTTTGTATATATCACCTGCTGTTTTTTTCCCTGTTTCCTTCTTTTAATGTTTCCATATAGAAGTTATATATTAAGGAAGTGTTATCCATTAGCGAAAATATTTAACTGTGGGAAAACAGTCTGTGTCTTTATAAAATACATTTTCAGTTCACTTCCTGCCTTTGCAGTTTCCAAAGCATCTTGAATCTGCTATCTTCCCTTTTCCTTGGGATTTTCACAGGTTTCTTCTGTTCTTGCCCCTTCTCCCTCACTTGGCTCTCCATTGCGCAGATGTTTTCATCACTGCGAATTGTGTTGGTACCAGTAACAGTTAAAGTAACATAATCAGTTCTAACTACTGCATGGAGCTGACTAAACTGCAAGTTGTTCCATATACTGAAGCTGTTGAAATCTTTCTAGTAAGTTATGTTTTAAAATGTTTCCCTATTTTATTGTAATGATTTTACCCCTGCTGCTTAGCAGAAGTCTTGTGACAGGAAAAGGGAAAGTAGCTGTCTGGACCTGTTTGTTAAATGAACATCAAAAAAATGCAAGTTGTTAAATGAGCATCAGAAAAGGCAAACATGAAAATGCTGCGACAAGAGAAAATAGTTTTGAAGTGTTACTAGTAGGTTAAAACAATTCAGATGGAACTGTGATCTTCTAGAAGTTGGTATCGTTTTAAGATTGATGGTTTAGATTTTTATAAGATGCTGAAAAATTCAGATGCAGTTACCAGTGAATCACTTTTTCCTTCCATGTTTACGTGGTTTCGCAGGTGAAGCTCTTTATGATGAAGCTCTTCAAGATGAAGCCACTTAAGAGAAGATACTCTACATACATACATAAAACTACTTTTTTTCACCTATGTGATTTGCTTCACTGTATTCCTAGTGATTGTCACACCCTCATTGTCGCAGGCGACTCTGTTGCATTGGTTCACTCACTGTCTCTCAGCCAAATGGGGTTACCTTTCTCCAGGCAGTCAGTGGAAATAGGTGGTAGGTTTTTTCCAGTGATGGGGTCTGCTGTGAGTCTTTTAATGCCATCAAACAAGTCAGAAATGTAGGCAAATACTTGAAAACAGTGTAAATCATGTGACGTTAACTAGTTTTGAGCCCTAACAAGTCGAACTGATACCACTTCTGCAGATACTCTGTCATTGTCTCAGAGGAGCGATCTGTCTGAGCGCATGCGACGCAAAGTGCTCTGCTCAGCCAACTGAGGACTTGGACCCCTTGCAGTTTTAGTGCTTCTTTAATTCATTAGACTGGTTCCACGGCCTTATTTTGCAAGACGTATTATGTAAATCACGTATATTATTGGTTCTTTAGATTGTTTATGTTTTCTTTAGCTGATGAGTAAGTATTACACAGAAGATTTGGGAGGTCGCGTAAGCTACAGAACTTACAAATGTGATGAAGTATTGTGACACAGTTGAGTAAGTTGTTACAGCATGCTGTGCTCTGTGCACGTGAACCTGCCTTAATGCAGCTACAAATGGGAAGATTAGGCACATAACTGATAAATTTCTTTTGGTTTACTTTTTTAGTAAACTGTCTATTTTTTCGTTTCTGTCTCAAAGAAGGGGCTAGCTCTGGACTCAACTGTAAATGCATGTTCCTTTTTTCCTCGAAGGGTGGAAGTAGCAACATGTGACACATCACCCAGTCTCCACTAAGTCATATGTTACATGCTGTATGCATGTTTGGCCCTACCTATATATTGATTGGCACAACCAAAACCATGATTTGGTGCATAGGTTTTAAGGAAGCATTGGAAGAGGCTGCCCAGGGAAGTGGTTGAGTCCCCATCCCTGGAGGTATTTAAAAGACGAGTAGATGTGGTGCTTGAGGACATGGTTTAGTGGCGGACTTGGCGGTGGTAGGTTAATGGTTGGACTCAATGATCTTAAGGGTCTTTCCCAACCTTAACGATTCTATGATTCTGTGATTTTATGAATATACTTTTAATGTTTTAAAGGGATGCATGGAGTCAAATTAGGATTCATACTGTTAAAATTGTAGAAATGTGGACAGTTAAAATGACTACGTTTGCATTCAGCCAATTTCACTACAGATTAATAAAATGTACAAGTTATGAGATGGTGGTGTGATTGCCTTATTGGAAAAGGTCTTTGGGAGCAGAGTAGCAGGAAGTGTAGAATCTGCGTGATGTAGTATGCAGAATATATGTAATAGATGGGTATCAAATGAATAATTAATATAGTATATCAAGGGTAATACAGTGTAATGGGAGTATTTTTTGATGTACTGAGATACAGTTGTGTTGAAAATTTGCATAACAGGTGCGCACAGGAAAAATCTAGAGTTATTGCAGACAGTTTGACAAGTATATATGTATTTTCCACAATTTTCTTTAAAATATTTGGTTCAGTTTTTACTTTCTTTATTTTGGCTTTTTATTTAGCAATATTTAGTTAGAACTGTACAATGCCCATGTGAAATGATCTGTTGTCCAGGTTTCTATCACAGAGTGCATTGAATAGCTCTTGAAGATGGTCTGATTTCTTTGAGGTAAAGTTGACTGCTATTAGAAGGTGTTCAAAGCACAGATTCCTACACACCTACAAAGAGGAATCTTAGAAGAAAAACTTCTTAAATAACAGGAGAATGTAATTCTCATTAGGGCCAGGCTCAATCTGTTGAGGCCTTTGTTTCTGAAATCATTTAGGACTTTGTGGTTGGTTGACCCTGGCTGGATGCCGGGTGCCCACCAAAGCCACTCTATCACTCCCCCTCCTCAACTGGACAGGGGAGAGAAAATATAACGAAAGGCTCGTGGGTTGAGATAAGGGCAGGGAGAGATCACTCAGCAATTACCGTCACAGGCAAAACAGACTCAACTTGGGGAAAATTAATTTAATTTATTACCAATCAAATCAGGGTTAGGTAATGAGAAATAAAACCAAATCCTAAAACACCTTTCCCCCACCCCTCCCTTCTTCCTGGGCTCAACTTCACTCCCGATTTCTCTACCTCCTCCCCTCCAGTGGCGCAGGGGGACGGGGAATGGGGGTTGCGGTCAGTTCATCACACGTTGTCTCTGCCGCTCCTTCCTCCTCAGGGGCAGGACTCCTCACACTCTTCCCCTGCTCCAGCGTGGGGTCCCTCCCACGGGAGACAGTCCTCCACAAACATCTCCAACATGGGTCCTTCCCACGGGCTGCAGTTCTTCACAAACTGCTCCAGCGTGGGTCCCTTCCACAGGGTGCAGTGCTTCAGGAACAGACTGCTCCAGCGTGGGTCCCCTGCAGGGTCACAAGCCCTGCCAGCAAACCTTCTCCAGCGTGGGCTCTTCTTTCCACAGGTCCTGCCAGGAGCTTGCTCCAGCGTGGGCTTCCCGTGGGGTCACAGCCTCCTTTGGGCGCATCCACCTGCTCCAGCATGGGGTCCTCCATGGGCTGCAGGTGGATATGTGCTCCACCGTTAACCCCCATGGGCTGCAGGGGGACAGCCTGCCTCACCATGGTCTTCACCATAGGCTGCAGGGGAATCTCTGTTCCTGCACCTGGAGCACCTCCTCCCCCTCCTTCTTCACTGACCTTGGTGTCTGCAGGGCTGTTCCTCTCACATATTCTCACTCCTCTCTTCTCTGGTTGCAATTGCTGTTGCACAGTTTCTTTTTTCTCCCTTCTTAAATAAGTTATTTCAGAGGCACTACCACCATCGCTGATGGGCTTGGCCTTGGCCAGCGGAGGGTCTGTCTTGGAGCCAGCTGGTATTGGCTTTATCGGACACAGGGGAAACTTTTAGCAGCTTCTCACAGAAGCCACCCTTGTATCCCCCCCGCTACCAACACCTTGCCATGCAAACCCAATACAGACTTTTTAAAAAATTCAGGATGTGTCATTATTGAGTAACTTAAAACCTAAACTGGGAACAGGATCATATACTGGATGGAGAAGAGTTTCAGTATATGTCTAAGTCAGGATACCTTAATTTACATTCTTCATGCTTACTTTAACAAGGATTAAATAATTGGCTGTTTGAAAATTAGTGGTGAGTTGATATCTTTGTTTTCTGTGCTGGTGTCAATCATAAGACAATACTGGAGTTACTTGTTGCTTTATCACTACTCTAAGCGACCATAATATACACAGTATACTTGAGAGATTTAGGAAGGTTGAGAATTTTATGTAATCCATCTAGTGTATTGGTGTATTTGTGAAACAGGAGTATTTTCCACAATCTGTGCATTTCCACCAATGTGCATTCTGTTTCTATAGTGCTGGGCCAAAAAAAGGAATCTCGAAACCTTGGTATCTTCAGCATGCTGTCCAGAAGTGGCTATTAATTTCCATAATTTTCAGGTTTATAAACCACACTGCACTTCTGCAGGCATTTATCAGCTGTTTGAAACAATTTGCTACAGAAATTTACGTTATTTTAATAAAACCCGTGCTTCTTATCTAGTATGGCATCAGTTAGCACTGAAAAGAAAAAAAAATCTTTCTTCCTCTGAGCTTGTCTACTTCGGTTGATTTCTAAAAATTAATATCCAGTGCCTTGGTACCTTGTGAGAAATAACAGGCAGGACTTCATGGTAATAGGCAGTTCCAGTCCCTTTTACTTGACAACTGAATACTTTTTTTTCCCCTGCTCTGTTCACTGAAGATTTCTTTTGCCCATCAGGTTTGGATCTAGTGCTGCAGCTGTGTTCAGGTGACCAGCAGGAGATAGTACGAGGATTTGCTCCCCATTTTCTTTGGCAGTGTAGGGTGTTGATAAGACTTTGGTTGGAACCTGTTCAGGCAGGACAAGCTACTTGTATCCTGCAGGTCTCTAATGCAGCCTACTCTGTCTGTCCGTCCCACTCTTATTCCATCATACTTCCTTGTAGGATTCATTTTCTAGATTAAGAAACAACAAGTGCTGTATCTTTTAATCCCTCAAATCCCTTTTCTGTTCTTGTTTCATGGATGGGCTTAGCACTATTTTCTACAGATGCAATGAAACATCCTGTTGCAACCTCCCCGTCAGTCACTTGACAGCTCACTTTTTCCTTTCAGAACAGCGACTCTTGATCTTCCCTTTCAGAAATGGTGCCGTGGTTGCTGTAATCACAGACTCTCCGAGTTCTGGTTAACTCAAGTATATCACAGTTTTAAACTGTGTGTATATATTTGATTTACAGAAATTTTTTTGCAAGTCAAGGGGCTCCAAAGGCTGATGAAGCAGCTTTCTGAACAAAGTCAGCAACAAACATTGACTTGACAACCTTAGTAGATGAAGTAATTGGTCTGTCTGCGGTTTGAGAAGTCCCACACAAGCTCTACCAGCATGCCCCAACTCCTGATACTGAAGGTAAAAGGTATTTCCTGCCTGGTCTCACAGCTGAACCTGCTGAAGAATGTGAGATCTGATAGTGAGGTTGTGTTGTGAGGACTGCTTGTGGCGCATATTTGCCAAGATATGCAACTGTTTATGACATTTATGTGAAGTATTTAATTAGTAAATGTTTTTAGTTGAAAACATTTTCAGATTGTATAGATATATTGCAGGTGAAAGGTCTGGTGAATGAAATCCACTACCAGCTTGCTCTGCAAATCTGTTTCTAAAATCCTGAATTCTAAAATGTGTCTTAATGGTGAGCCAAGAAGGAAGGTCCTTTTTGGTTGCCTGGAACAGCCGCTCCCTTTCTTCTGCACCCGGACTCTTCTCAGCATCTGCTTCCTTACTGCCATTTCTTTTGTAGCCCCACTGTTTGAGGAGGGTTTCTCTTTTCTCAAGTCATGCTGCAAGTGCTCTGTGGCATGTGCTAGTGATGGTAATATACTGGCCAGTTGTGCAAACACATCTGGCACTTGTGTTCTGAAAAAGCCATTGTAGGCGCATGGATGAGGGCTTGCTCTGGTCGTACTGCATCTGCGTTGTGGTCCGGTACGTGAAATGATCCAATGCAACTGCTGTTTTGGCACGTGTAGAGCACAGGACAGATAGTTCTGCTTCCCAGGGAGGCAGATGCGTGAGTTTTTGGTTATGTGGAAGTATCGGTGATAGCGATGAGAGGAAAGCGCAGAGATCTTGGAGCCCTAGGTGCAACTCACAGTTCCTCTCAAAGAGGAAATTTACTTTGTGGAGGAAGGTTTCTCTTCCCCAGTTTGAGCTTTTCCCTAGCATATGGGTAGGTAGGAAGAGTTTGCCAAATGTGTGATAGTTACATAAAACATGCAACATCTGACAGATACGAAAAGGGTTATAATAAATGACTCCTTTGCACTCCCTCTCCGAAAAAGCTAAACAAAATGATAATATGAAGTCCATCAGGTTTTCTTTCCCGTTTATGAGGTCCTTTCTGTTAGTGTGGAAACTCTGGCTGTGAGCATGGGCTAACAATGGCTGGATCTATTTGGGAGCTTTCTGTTAGGCAAGTACTGTGCTATTTCAAATTACCGTGTTCATTTTGTTTTTATTTGCCATTGCTATTAATATTTGTGTATATGTGGGAGATTATTTCCCATATCTCATCTCCATTTCCAGTTCTGCATCTGCTATGCCCCAGAGATGCTAGAGGCTGCTTGAAGTTCTCAGACTTTTTTTGTCTCCTTTCTCCCTTTTCTGTCTTTCCCATTTTTAAAGCTGTACTAGTTTTCCAAAGGATAAAGTGAAGTTAAAAAAAGAATTAGAGTTTTATTTAAGAGCTGGGGATTATTTTGCTTTACTGGAAATATTTAGCCAAGTTGGTGGTTTGGAAATATTTTCATGAGAACTGCTTGAGCTAAAAGTTACTGAGACAAAATTCCATAAAAATAACTGTGAACTCCAGTTTATAACAAGGTCATTGTTGGCAGCCTTCAGTTTCAAAACTTTCCGTAGCTGCAAGAAAGGAAGACTTACGGATCAAAGTGATGTGGATTTTTTTTGCAATAAAAAAAAAAAAAGTTAACATTTGGATTTGAACCCCCCTGTGCCTAGTTCATTTCCATTCAATTTTTACTCTGTATCCTTAATAAGAGTGACACTGAGGAAAGAGGATGGGAAGAGACACTTTTTTCTATTTAAAATTGGTTCCGCAGGATGGAAATTTGGCAACAGACATGGAAACTAAGCAAATCTGTTTACAGAGCTCTCTGCTTCTCTGTATAATGAAACCAACAAGAAAGCACAAATAAAGAGAGATTTTAATGATGAAGCCACACTTTGTTGCAATTTTTCTTTGTGTTGCTTTCTTGGTCTTTTTAGCTTGTTGATAAACTGGTTATTTGGTGTGAGATGTAATGTAAATTGAGGGTGCCAGCACTCATCTTGTGTCCTGCGCTCTTCAGAGCTTCTGGCCACCGTTGACACGAATGAGCCAGATACAAAGAGCCTGGAATTGGTGATATCAAAGAAGCTGAGAGCGTTACAGATACTGCTAGGATAAATGTTAGGAGAGAACTTTTATGAGAGGAGTCATTGCAGGTTTCAGACATAAATTTAAGGGTTGGGCTGTGGCTACTGTTAATGCAGGAACACGTTGGAGTAAGTGGAATCAGTTTCCCATCTCAAACTCCTACAAATCATTGTCAGATCTTTTCAGAATTCATGTGGGCGTACCTGTGCCCTCCGTGGTGTGCTAGCAGGAAGCAGCTAGGATGGGAGGCTGGAAGGATACAATTCCCTGCACCGTTAACTTAATGATCAGGAAAAATGAGCCAATAGGGGGTGGAAATTAGTCTATTAATCTGGTAAAGAATAGTAGAAATTTGCCTAAGATCAAGGAGAAAACCTGGGAGAAGCTGTAACTTGCTGACTCAGAAAATTTTCTAGTGCTATGCAGTTGCTGGAAGTCCCACACATCTGGCAAACAGCAGGAAAATATTTTAACTTTTTAAAATATTTGCTTACTTTTTTTCCTCAGATTAAAAATTGTTAGAAAAATGAATAAAGTCTCCTCTTCACTGAAGAGTTACAAAAGGAGAAACTGTTGTTACTGTGCCTGTGCCACTTCTTAATGGAGCCATACATGAAGGGAGAGGTTGGTGGTACCTTAAATTCCCTGGCTTTTAGGCTTCAAAATAAGCAAATGCTTATGGGTCTTTTTTTTTTTTAAAAAAAAAAGGGCAGAAAATTACATTCCTTTGTTCCCCAACATCTTGTCTGCAAAGATGCAGAATTCATCTATTGCAAGGATAATATCTACTTCATAATGCGATATTTACAAATGTGTTACTTACCTGAATGAATACAAGCTCTGCGGGAAGAGTCAGCTTTTCTTTTATGAAGGGAAATGTCACCTTTCAAAGTAACTGAAGGCCTTTGAGGGGGTGTTGTGGTTTAACCCCAGCCAGCAACGAAGCCCCACACAGCCACTCGCTCACTCCCCCACAGTGGGATGGGGGAGAGAACCAGAAGGGTGAAAGTGAGAAAACTCGTGGGTTGAGATAAAGACAGTTCAATAGGTAAAGCAAAAGCCACACACTCAAGCAAAGCAAAACAAGGAATTCATTCCCTGCTTCCCATCAGCAGGCAGGTGTTCAGCCATCTCCAGGAAAGCAGGGCTCCATCATGTGTAACGGTTACTTGGGAAGACAAATGCCATAACTCTGAACATCCCCCCTTCCTTCTTCTTCCCCCAGCTCTACATGCTGAGCATGACATCATATGGCGTGGAATATCTCTTTGGTCGGTTGGGGTCAGCTGTCCCAGCTGTGTCCTCTCCCCTCTTCTTGTGCACCCCCAGCCCAATCGCTGGTGGGGTGGGGTGAGAAGCAGAAAAGGCCTTGACTCTGTGTAAGCACTGCTCAGCAGGAATGAAAACATCCCTGTATTATCCACACTGTTTTCAGCACAAATCCAAAACATAGCCCCATACTAGCTACTGTGAAGAAAATTAACTCTATCCCAGCCAAAACCAGCACAGAGGGTGAACGTGCAAGTGAATAAAAAAATCTGGATAGCATTCAGAGGTCTTTGACAGCGTTTCTTACCAGAAGGAAGCCAAGCAGCTGTGCATGAAGAAGGAGGGTTATGTCATTGACTAATATATGAATAAAAGATGGGAAGAATAAGGTAGGAATAAATGGTCCCTTCTGACAGTCACCGGTGCAGTTGGACTAGTTGGTGTATTCAGCATATGAAAAGTACACTGGAAAAGGGGCTCGTTGATGAAGTGAGCAAGTTTGCTGATGATACTGACTTGTTCATGGTAGTAAGGTTGAAGTGAACCATGAAGAACTGGAGGAGTGCCTGACATGGCTGTGTGACTGAGGAGTAGAAGGGCAGGCAAAATTCAATGCAGATAAATGGAAAGTCATTTACATGGGGAAAAATAACTCTGATTCCCCTAAAAAATGATGAGCTTTGAGCTGACTATTACCATGAGTGAGTCAGTTACCAGGTTATGATAAACAGCAATGTAAATCAGGAACTCACTACTCTACACTGATCAGAAAAGCAAATGCTAGGAAATATTAATAAATCAATGGAGAATTAAACAGACGGCATCCTTGTTGCCACTGTTCACTGAACACTGTGAGTTCATGGCTCACCAGCATCTCATATAGCATGGGTCCCCTCAGCTCAGAAACAATACAGTAGGATGGGAAAAATTTGAAGAAAGCAGCAGTCATAAGACATATGGAAAGGCTTATGTACAAAGAAAACTGGGACTCTTTATCCTGGAAAGAAGAGACATCGAAAGGTATTCTTGAGGCTTGCAATATTGTGAGTGATGGGGAGAGGGTGCACAGGTTCAGTTCTTCATTGTCTCTTCCAACACGAGTCCTAGGAGGCATCAAGTAAAGTAAGAGTATAAGCAAATGGAAGGGAGGTGGGTCTTCTTAAAACGCTGTGCCAAACAATATTGTGTTTGCTGGAAGTTTACATGGGTCCACTTCTGACACTACACGCTCAAAAACAATCATTTTTTTTTTCTGTAATGGTATATATGATGTAATAGATAAGTGCACTTTGAAACATGAGTGTTTTCTGTGGTCTTTTGCAGTTTTGTGTAGCCTTGTATTTCCCGCAGTAGGTAACTGTTACAAGCTTATAAGGAAAAGTGAGATAAGCTGATTTAGCTGAAATAAGTGGCCTCCCTATATGTATGAAATTATTGGAATCCTTTTTTAATGTGCGAGGAAGCCTTTTTGGTTTTTTCTCATTTAGTCTCCCAGCTTCCTCAATAACTTTATTTGGATTTTAAAAAGCAGTCCTGGATTTAGTTTCTAATAAATGTCTCCACCATTCCCTTTGTTCCTAGAGAATAACTCTCTTGGCGTGTTTGAGAACTTCAGTTACGCCCATAGGAGAAATACTCCGAGTTGCAGTGGTGTGGGTTTGTTGGCAGCCCTGGATTCTCACTAAGGCATTATGCCCCTTTAGGCATGCATGTTGTCATTCAAGAAGGTGAAATTGTGCTTTAGCCCTCAAACATGGCAGGTTCTTTCTCAGTGCATTGCCGGCTGCTTCTGAAGTGGTTCTTCTTTAACCAATGTTACTGAAATATCAGGTCCCAGGTTTGGTGCACAAAAGCAGTTGTTCATGCAAAGAAAGCTAGGAGCTCTCTGCCTCAGTGTCCTCATTGTAGCAACAGGGCATGCTTTTCTTGAATATGCCTTTCCCAGTTTTGGAGCTCACGCTTCCATTGAAAGCAGAGGAATAACGACAACGCTGAAGGCTTTTACCTGCAGCTCCCCGCACCTCCCCAGGTTGGGTGAGGTCAGTTCCCTTCCTCCTGAGGTCACTCACCTCAGTAGCACTGTACGTTACGTTCATGTTCAAAGTGCGTGCACTTGCCTGTGTTTTGTGCATGTTCTGTGTGTTTTATGCCTTTCCCCCCGCTCCATCCCCGGTGCCTGCACTGTATTCTGAGCCTTCACTCGAGCTGTTAACAGCCATCCTTGGCAGCCTCATCAGGGAACCGTGGGCCGGCCGCTGTCGCTCGGGCTGTCACATCCTTGCTCCTTGTGCTATATCTGGTCTGGGGATTTCCGTTTCCCGGACCAGCTGGAGAGCTCGAGTGTGCACGTGTGAGCCTCCATTGCTCACTGAACCCTGGCGAGGGATGTGGTGGTTTACCTAGCGACTCTGCCTGGGGTGATTCCTCACAGCAGGAGGAGACCTTCGTTCATTTCTCTTCTGATGGGCACTTTCTCTTTTAGGAAACATCTCTCTCTTACAGCATTACTCGTCAGTGAAAAGGGCCAATACTCCTTTTGGTTATGCAGTGCCTGGTGTGCTACTTGTGTGTGATGGACTTCGGTGTAATGTTTTGCTTCTGAAGCGAGAGACAAATCTGGGGATGGTCTTGAACACGGTTGCAGAGAAAGCATAAATACCAAAGTTTAATGGGAGCCCAGGTTTCCTGATGGTAACTTGTTGTGCTAACAGCAGATTCATTTGTTTCCTAATTAATCAGAAAGAGTGTTCTTTTTATTTCAGCCATCTGGTGGAGAGCATGTTGTTTAGCTTCTTGCTACTGCAAATTGGAGCTACACAGGAAAAAGGATGTTTCAACTTCTGTTTTTGGCTTGTTTTTCTAGGTTGAGCAGTATAGAGCACGTTAAAACATACAGTAATCAGTTGCAAAGTTCATCTCTCAAGGACTGCAAAAATTTAACTTGAATTGTCTTTCCCGAAAAGACAGGATGATGATATTGATGGTTTAATTGCTTATTATTACTTGTTTTATTCCGTGAAAGCAATTGTCAAGACAAAAGCGAAATTTCCTTAGTGAACTGCAGAACTATTCTAGGATACTGAATTTGTTACCGCTTTGTAGAGAACATTCACTGTCGCTTTTACATTTCTTCTTTGGATTAATGTCAAAAACATATTGCCTGTCACACAATTTGTCGTTGAGTGTGCCATTAGCTTGCTAACTCCTCACAAGGATCTTCAAACATTGCATTTTTTTTCTCCAGAAGTCCCATTAGCACAGCCTTTCTTTGGAAGCTATATTGTTCTTGTGGAATATTTTCCAAGGAGCAGTCTGTCCCTATGCGATGTTTACTGTATTTTTGCCTTGCAGCCAGCAGATTTTAGTACAAACTTGCCTGGGGGTGGCCTTGTCCTATTTTCCTCTTAGATGGTTCTGGCATTTATAGAGCTTGGGAGATCGTGCTTCTGAATTTTCCAGTCTGAAGAGCTCGAGCCAAAACAGCAGGGGAGATAGCAAACCTGTACGTTGTTTGGCTTACGGCAGCTGGGCCTGTTTTTCCTTTGACCTAAAGCAATGGCAGATTTTCTTGGGTTTTGTGTGGAGGAGGGGGGAAGTGAGGAAGAGGAAAGATACGTGAGGGAAACCGCTTTATCTCTGTGCTTGGAAAAAGCAAACCCCCCCCCGCCCTTTGCACCCCCAACAAAGGTAACTTAATAAACTCCAAGTGACTTTTACATTGCTTGTCAAGATTTTCTTTGTTTGAGTTAGTTTAGGAATACTGATTATTGATGAGAAAAGGGACTGTGCTTTGTTTTAATATTGCATTAACATTTTGAGCACAAACTCTTTTTATGTTGTAGTACCATAGTGCTCTCAGAATGGACTTTATATTATAGGACTGGCTCCTTTGCAGTTTTTAATGACGTTTGATAGCTTCCCACCAACCTGTATTTTCTCCCTTATGTCTCGGTCAGCGAAAGAAACTCATGCCAATTAGGGCCCAGAGTCTCTGCTGGGGAATGAACTTTGATGAATGAATGTGGGAAAATATGAAATACCCTGCAGATGGGTGGCTCGGAGAACATCACAACTCTTCGAGTTTGGCCTTGTGCTGGGAGAGCCTTTGTTGTCTGTAAGCACTGTTGCCGCAGTCATCCCCTCTAAGTGAGGTATCCTGTGGAAATAAATTCCACTGTTGCTGCCTTTTACATGTCCTAGTCTTATATTTATCAGCAGATGTTTCAGTTAAGTTTTGCATTTATGTAACAAGAAATACTTAGTCGTGCCACAGAGTGAATTTATTCCTGGAGGAATGGTTTTGCATGGGATTGTTGGAATCCCGAGCTTATGAATTCCAGGAGCATTAGGAGAGTTTCCTAAAAAGTTTGTGAGAACAGTGAGTGTTGAGGCTTCGTACATGTTTGAAGTGGAACACAAATTAACGCTCCCTATGTGTGCCAAGCATTTCCAAGGGATTCACAGTGATTAAACCGAACTAAGAAACATCATTTCTCTAAAGATCGATAGGATTCCTGCTTGTATGTCTACACTAGTATGGGACAAACAGGTGACAGATCCTGAGCCTCTTCAGCTGAACATAAAGGGAAAGAAAAAAAATTAATCTTTCTCCACGTGTTAATGTTTTCTCCCTTTATATTGTTTACTTCGTAGTTTTTTCTTCCAGATACGTGGGGATCTTCATGATGCCTGTTGTAGGAGAAACTATTGTTTCTGCTGTGGTTCTGGCAAGAGATGATAGTGCAGAAGCTATGTAGCTGCTCTTTCTGTGAGGAAGCTGTTTACCAGCTTCATAGCGCAAATGCTCATCCAGAATAAGAATTTTCTTAATTGGCAACTTATCAAAGCTTCCCTCCCCTCCTCTTGTCCCCATTTGCAGCCCTCTGAGTCAGTCAGTGATACACCTAAATCATGTTTCATCCTAAAGGGAAGATACTTGGACCTGTAAATGGATGCAAGAAGCAAGGGGAACGTTAGTCAGAGCAGACACACGTTAGTCTAAAGGTTTCCCGTTGGGATAAGAAGGGTCAGCAGAGAGTTGGTGCTGTAGAACCAGTATCCCCAGTCTCTCTTGGCCAAGCAGTGGGAATGCCTCAGGCTGTCGGAGTGAGCCAGGAAGGAGCTGAGCCTTTCAAAAAAATATGCTGGCTTCAAAATCGTTAGGTATGTTATGTAGGCAAGTAGTCCAGTTTTGCCTAGCTGTTATATATTTATTTTCCTCTCTTCTTTGCATTCTGCAAGTCAGTGCTGCAGTATGAGGCTTTTCATTACTTCATAGATTAATTTACCTGTCACCTGACTGAAATACCCTCACCTTTGCAAGCTTTGCTCTTTGTGCATAGGGAGACTGTTTAAATTAGATACATTTTTTTTTAAAAAAAGTAATCCATTCTGAGGTGATAATTTATCTCATTTTCCTTTAGTAATCACCTCTTTTCAGTACTGGTTTTCTTTGTCTAACATGAACTACTTCTGCTTTTTGTTGCCCTTTGTTCTACAGATCCCAGTGGGCCGTAGTGAATTCTTGTTTCACATCTTCCCCTTTTTCAATGATTGTCTAAACTCTGAAGGCAAAACACAGACAAAGGACCCTCAGACTTCTGTGAATGTTCTCTCTCGGACTTTAGTACTGCTCCTTATCTCGCTTTGTCACCAAATGTAATAATTACTGTAATTTGTCTTCTGATATTTAATACTTCTACTGTTGCCCTTAGGAATAGATTTCCTTCCCATGTTAAACTTACTCAGGGAGGCTGTAATCACGACTTACTAATTTCTCTCTTCTTTTAATGTTCTCGAGAATGTCTTCCTTAACATTAAGTAGCAGATCTGGTAGATTCTTTGCTGGTATTAATTGCTGCGTAACCAAGTGCCCTTGAAAGTCAGTTATGTAAATGAGCAGCCTTGAGCTGGCCATAAGAACGATGATGGCTTGAGTTTTAATTTAATAATTGAGGAATTGGAACATAAAATGGTTCTTTAAATCTAAAATAGGATAGAGTCATATTCTTTATTAGCCAAATTCTAATTGCATGAACTATGATATATCAGCAGTTTAACATTTAGTTTAGGTGAGCACTTTGCACGCAGGTGAGCACTTTAGATACAGTTATTCTTAGGAAAAAGCCTTGCATTCAGTTGCCCTAGGTGTTTTTAGTTGAGTATTTTGAAAGAAATTACTGATTTGTTGTGGCTTTAAAGTACCAAGTAGACCCTTTCTTGAAATATATTCTTTACATCTGGTTTTTTCCTTTCTTAACTTAGTTATCATAAAAGTCACAGTTCTTCTGTAAAAGTTCCTTGTATTTTTCCTGAAGATGCATCATACCCGAACCTCTTGGCTTATTAAAAAGTACATGAATTCTGGACAATAAAGGGCAGGTACATCGTCCAAATAATTATTTTGTCTGTTTGGGTAAAGGTTATTTATCGTTACATACAATGTACGCAAAAGTCGGTGGATGTGAAGTTATTTGGAAATACAAGCTTGGCAAACCTCCTCTGGAATTCGGAAAGGGTTTTCCAGCTCGACTTAGTCATTTTTTCCCAAATGTCTTGGCATAACCGATCACTCAGGAGTGACATATGGTAGAAACATGCTCTAAGGGACAAGTCTCCCGGATGGCGCACAGCACCACACAAGATAGACAGATGGTGGCTTATTCAACCTTGGAAAAAGTTTAATCCTACATATTGGCACGGCGGCCTGGGTACTGAGAGAGAGGCACGCACATGCCTGTGAAATCTGAGGCAAAGCTTTTGTGAGTTTGCTTGCTATTACTGAAAGACCTAGAAGGATTGAGCTGATATTATACAGTGTGAGTATCTGCAAAATTATGTGTTCAACATGCTATCCAGAAAAAGTGATGTTCCCTAGAAAAGTGGAAATCCCAGAGTTAGCAGAGCACTGCAGAGAATAAAGTTTGCTGAGCTTTTCACAGCTGTGTCTAGACTAAAACATGTTTATTCGACAAAACTGAGTACTTACCTTAACTTATCCACCAATAACTGTTAATTAATTGAAGTGTCTAATAGGATAAAGGGTATTTTATGTTTTTCATCATTTTAGTTACGTTTCAGGGGTTGGTATTGGTTTTGTGAAGTGTATTAGCACTTCACAGCACAGAAACCGTAACCTTTCTCTTAGGTAAGTTCAAACAAAAAGTTACAAATTCCCTGATGCTAAATTTAAATTTGTAGCAGAAAATGCAAACTTTACCTTATACCGTTTTTTAAAAAGAAGCAGAAGAACATCAGGCCTTTCACTTTAATATCTTTGTGTTTAAGACAGTGAAGAGAGGGACAGAATATCTGACATGGAAAAATGAATCCTTGGTGTGGCTTATTGAGATACCTAGGGAAGAACAAATCTGCTTTGACCTCTTTCTGGAAACCCAGTAGCTATTGATGGATTGATTGATCGATCGATCTTCTGGAGTCAGTGCCACGTGCTGTAAGGATTTTGAAAATTCTGACCCACTGAGAACATGAAGGATTGCCTGCCAAACTTATTTTTCCCCACTTCCTTTTTCTTGTAGATCATACTCAATATTCACAACCAGAAGGAAAAGGAAGAATCTCCTGACTCTCTGGACTTCCAGGATATCATTATGTTGTATTGGATGAGTTTAAACTAGACAAGGCTTCTTTCTGAAACACTTCTGGAAAGGTAAATGTAATTCAAACAAACTAATCTTTTGCCAATAGAGGAATACTTTGGTCAAATTAATCTCATGCCAGTAACATTTCAGCCATACAGTACCACAACATCATGATCTTTTTGATACATATTTTATAGCAGTTATATATATGTACGTGGTGTTGTGTGTGTATAGATATATATCCATATATGTAGCTATAGCTAAATCTTACTAGTAATTTTTAGATGTTAGAACATTTTGATTTATTAGCCCTGGTATTTTTTTGTGGAAATATGTTGGTTTCAAGGAATTCTCTTTGGTGAAAGAGGTGGGGAAGGAAGAGGGAGAGAAGTGAGATGCCCAGAGTAGCCAGCATATTGGTAATTACAGCCTGGATGTGGAAGACCCAGTTAATGTTTCTGTTCTGCCTAATGAGAAAAATTACTTGAAAATGAGATCATAGCCACTGAACTATAAAGTCAAATGGCTCATTCAGCACTGAGTGACACATACTTTTAAAATGTGGTGTGGTGTGAGAGAGAGAGAGCGCCAGAAAGAGAGAGGCTAATTCAGTAACCTGTTGTTTAGCACAGGCATTGAAGAAGTAAATGATGTCAAATTCTTGCTTTCAGTTGAGGGTGCTCTTGTGTAATATAAAGATATGCTTACTTTTGGGCTAGTAAAAATAAACATTCACTCTTCCTGAGGATGTGAGTGCTTTTCAGGTACTTAGTTTCTTGTCACCCTTTTCTTTTGCTGTGCTCCATTGTGAGAAATGGTGACCATATCATAGCCAAACCTGAAGGCCTACAGTAATTACTGCAGAACTACTGCACTCTTTCCGATTTCTTTTTTTTTCACCTACTATAACTAATTATAGGACTTAGTCAATAAAAATTTTAATAATTAGATTTGGTGCCCAAGTGCACAATCAGCAAAATATGACAGCCATCAGTTTAACTCTCTGCCTAGACCCTACAAGAGCTTCTTACCTGCTGCACAGAAGGAGTGAGTGTTTTGGTGGCCTGTCCAGACCACTATGAGAGAGTCCTGCCTTGCTGTCACAAAGCATGCCTGTGGGCCTTCCAAACATCATTTTTTTGTGAGAAAAAGAGCTACAGTCTGGTGAGATGATTAAAATTCTGCAGATCCGCAGCTGACACCTTTTTGACCCAGATCTGAAGTTCAGACTCGGAAATACTTCAGTCCCTTGAAATTTTAAGTCATGCTTCATAGAATTGCTGTTTTTATAATTTATAGGCTAAGCGTGATTGTATCATTGTTGAATCGCTGAACGTCAGTGTGTGTGAATCAGCCATCTGCTGTCAAGGCTGAGTCTTGTATCTCCCTGGCCAGTGACAGTGGAGGTCATTAAACCATGATGGCTTTCTGTCAGATGGGAATGGTTCAAGGTAATAACATGGCTGTGTCCAAAAAAAAGCCACTTTTCTTTAGCCTCCTGGTAGTAATGACATTTGGAGAACTGAAATGGAGAAAGAGGAGCTGTAATAGAAGAATGGAGACTGTGTGAAGACGGAGATGTGAAAAGTTTGGATGTTTGAGAGGAACAAAGGCTGGCTTTTGTAGCAGGGTTTTTGAGTTAATTATGGAACCAGATGAGGAATGGAGAAACTGTCTACACAGGAGAGAAGCAACCGTCAGGATTTGGAAGAGAAGCTGCATGTAGTAGGGATTTTTTTAGAGGGCTCTGATCCTTAGATCACTGACCTAAGAGTGGTAAGGAAATTGAGATATAAAATGCATGTAGTCTTATTTTATTTTGTCTAGACTTGTATACCTTGTGCACTTCCCACTTGGAGAGTGATTGGGTATTTTGGAACTCATACAAAGCCTTGTGCATGTTTTGCTTCAACCACCCAATGTCCTGGAAAGCCAGCATACCCGCCAGGTTAGATCCTTGGGTTAGACTTGCTGTGAAATCTGGGCAGGATGTGGGTTAGCGCTAATGATGGAATCCTGTGCCATCTTGCTCTGCCAGGTCCTGTTTCTTCAGAGATATGGTAACCAATTAAAAAAAAATCTAATGCAGAAACTAAGAAAAAGATTTGACAGGAGATAACTGATCCAAACCAAAGGAGACTAAAGATGGTTAAGAAAGGACAGACACAACTGTATGTGCAGTGGTGGGAATTCTACCATAATAGTGCATGCAGATTGCTGCCGGGCTGTTGAGAGGGCCTCTGAAGTTAAGGTTGAGCTGAAACTTTAAAAATCAGGACTAAGACACCTTGCTGCATGTCTCATGGAATACATTAGGTCTTTATTTGTTGCAGCTGATTCCAAAATGTACTCTTGAGGTGCAGGCAAACAGGAGGAAAGAACAATTTAAAAATCCTCATTTATTCAGTAATCCAGTGGTAGGAAAATGTGAAGTTGTAATTGTCTTCTAGACTTCCCCCCCCCCCCCAATTGTTGGGAGATTTTTTTGAGGTATTAATTCCTAATTTAGTACTTAATCTCCCTTCTTTCTTTCCCTCCTCCCCCCCAAAAAACCCCAGACCCCACTGGTTTAAAAATGATACTGTGTGGAGTTGATGTAACCACATGTAGGTTGCGATGTGCGCTGGAGGTGATGTACCTCTTGCAATCTTAAACACAGGTAAAGCTGAAAATGGCTGCGATCACTTTTATGCTTTCTGTCTATCCCCCTTTGTTCTCTCTCCCTCCCCCTCCCGCTTGTGCTCACTTGCTCTCTCTTTAGTATAACACAGTTGAACAGCAGTGAAGTGTAAAATGTGCTTTTGCCAAGGTCAGTTTCTTGTGATTACTCGCCTGTGGCAACTTATGCCAGTTGCAACAGACTGAGTCTCAGCAGTCCACAAAGTCACACTGGTGCTTATGCAGAGGACACCCAGCGTAGGTTATAGTAACCGTAGTCTGGAATAGCTTGCAATGCTGCTGAATTTTAGCAGCTTTATTTAACTCTTCTGATCTAGCTTGCGCCTGCTTCAGTGGTTTAGAGTCTGTTCCATGAAGTGCTAGGTTGTCCTGTTCTCTGGAGACCCTCGAGGAGGATTTTGTGTAGATGAAATTCTTGTTGTTAGAGGTTGTTTCTTTTCTTATAGTGGATTGCTCAAATTTCAGGAATTATTCGTAAATGAAGAGAAGATAAAATAAAGCATCATGGATACATGCATCTTCTAAATATTATATATATATATATTTTGCGGTTGGCTTGCTATTGGAGAAAGTCACATCAAATACTTCTCTATTGACATGGACAGAAGAGAAGTTGTATATCTACATAGTAAGAAGTATTATGGAAAAGTTGAAGAAGTAGTTTTTTAAAGCAAGAACTTAGAAGACAGTGACACACAGTCTTTGTACCACCTTTAAAAATGTTGTATGCACTCATAAGCATCAAATAATTTTTTTGTTCAGAAGCTAATAATGATTTTGACTGCTGTGACTGGGGAACAAATGTGAGATTCAAGAACATCTGTTTTAGGAGATAAGATTTGTTGGATCCCATTTTGCAGTGCACACTGGATTGGGTACCACCATGTGGTACCAGTGGAAGCGGAAGGGGCCTCCACTTTCATTCTCCTTTCTCACATATGAGCAAACATATCCCTTTGTGAAGAAATGTTATACTGAGAACAGAAAAGCATGGACTTCCGGTGTTATTTTGCTTATTTGTACTGTCATCAACAATATACATGATTTTATTTTCATTCCGGAAATACTTACTTTTGCAAGAAGCATTTAGCTCTTGAGCTCTGTGATAGTGACTTTGAGGTTACCTGTCCGTCACTACTGTCTAGCCAAGAGGCAATAAGAAATCTAGATGATCGGCTGAAGGGCTACAGCTGAACTTTGGTGACCTTTGAAATTCAGTTAAGTGCAAAATTTCTTTGCTTAAAATTGATCATACATTTGAATCATTTTGAAACTGTGTGTTGCTGTATTAAGCACTGCTCTCTCATGTTTGGTTTGGAATGATTCCTGAGCACAAGGAAAATAATGGGTCAGCAATTGACTCTTGATCCTGTAAACATCCTTGCACAAAGCACGCAAGAATATTTGCGTTGCGCTCAGTGGAACTCCCCACGAATCAAGGTGAGGATTCAGAAGTCAAGTCATTTCAAGCACTTCATGAAGGGTTCATCCTCTGTTTTCTGTTTAATCTTGCTTCCAGGTTTACAAGAAGTATTTTTATTGAGGAGTATGTTACTTGTTGCTTTTTTGCCTATATGGAAGACAATGAACTTAATCTTTTGTTGCAAGTATGTTTTGAACTGGCATTTGCTTGTATGGTTTTCATAGCCTATATGATTCTATTGCTATTCCAGCCCCTATTCCTTTGCTTTTAATAACATTTGTATTGGCCCAACTCTTATGGAAGAATATGCTATGAGAGCTGTGTTCAGACTTTGTGAAGATTGATCTGTCTACTCACATTTAAGTTGGGAATTCATGGTGGAAATGAGCAGTATTTTTTGTGTCTGTGCTGTGGTATATAGGCCTGTAGCGCTTGCAGTGATGCACGTTGTCTTCTAGTTGTTAGAGAGACAGTGGAAATGAGTGTTACCTGTAGGAAGAAACAATGGTACTAGTAGAAGCTGGTCTTCAGTCAGCTGAGAAATGAGCAAATGGGTGTTCCTGTGTGCAGTAATATAGAAGAGTTGCATTGTCCATGCTCACCAGAATTTGTCCCATGAATTTCCTTTACTCTTAAGGAACTTCAGGAAAGGGAAGAACTATTCAGGCACTGCAGTTGTTTTTGGAACATTCCTAATGACGTTCCTGCAGCGGGCTGCTGCTGCTGCATGCTCTGAGGATTTCCTCATCAGTACATTCAGCAGGAGCAAGCAGTTGACAGTTGAGATTGAAGAAGTCTGCACAAAACCCTGAACTCATTCAAATCTCTGCGCAGAGCTCCTAACCAATTTTTAAAAATTCATTAGAACTTCACTATTTCTCAAGTTCTCACCTCCTGGATTCTGGGTGATAGCAGAAATGCTTCGCTGCACACACTAAAGGTAGATGTTGTGGTTTTTTTCTGGACAAGTGAGAATCCAGAGCCCTTGAAGTCTTGCAAGATTTGCAGCCTGATTTCTTTAACTCGTGGGTGGAGACAGGAAAGCTTGTTAAGGGATTTATCCATACACTTTCTAGTAGTTTTAAAGGGAACCCTCCAAGTCAGTGTCCTAGTCAGCTTTGAAACATTTACTGTGCTAATTCAGATGTGCTGGAAATAAGCATTTTAACATATGAATAGAATCCTACTTTTGTAATGCACCTGCATTTGTGAGTACCTCAAGAGGTTTCCCTTTCTGAAGACAACCACTGCACTCTCATTGCAGAAGTAGAGGAGTGCCTAGCATTTCATGTACTCATTGCTGTATTAAATTTATTAGAAACAGACTGGGGAAACAAGCAGTAAATTTGTGTTGTGCAGCAAAACACTCTTCTCTTTTTTTTCACTCTTAATATTTATCTTGCTTTTCTTAGCAACAGTGGTAATACCTCCTCATAAGCATTCAGTTCACATTCAGACATAGGGGAGTATCTGAGGACTAAGAGCCAGGTAAAGAGAAGTCAATAAATTTAGACAGAGAAAACATTCTCAAGTATAAAAGATGTTTATTCCAAACAAAGGCCTGTGTTAATCTGAGGGAACAGGAACTCAGTAACATTATGACCCATACACCCTTGGAAGGCAAAGGAGAGACCAGTTGATAAAGCATGTTTTTTTGTGTTTCCCCTTGTAATGGCAATATTATCTTTAAGCTTCTAACAGCTTTTAATAAATGCTAATTTTACATTTCAGTTATGATAAGACAGCATCATCCTGATAGTTTCCTTCTTATCGGATGGGCAAAATTCAGTGACCAGAAAGTAGGATTAGGAGGCAGGGGTTCTTACGGTTTATTGCTTATGGCTTTGAGACCTGAATCACTGCATGGACTAGGACAGTCTATAACATGACTTCAGCTTCCCCATGGGAAATACTGGCTAATAATTTCCTGCCTCACGGGTGCATATGAAGATTAACTTCATGGAACGAGTGAAATATTTATTAATAAATGATCATTATTGATATGTCACTTACTTGTTCATAGCAGTGACATTGGTAATGTATTACTCCTGAGGGGAATGTAAATGAGCACATAAAACAAAAGACACACATTCAAGTAATTTTCATCACCCTTCGCAAAAGCATGTGTATTCAGCAGTGTATTCAGTGCTTACTCTTTTGATGATTTTAAAATATTAAAGAAGAAATGCCACCAAATACAAAGGGAGAACCCAAGGTCATGCTCACTTGTTCTGTCTTCAGATTGCACCTACTGGAGTGTCTTTGATAATCTTTCTTTAAAGGCCTGTAACTGAGAATACAGGTGAAGCAGCATACATTTTACATCTAGTACATCGTAGAAGTTAAATCTTGTTGCATGTTTTCTGCAGTACAAGTATGATGTATGATGAAATTGTGAAGTGTCCAACAGCAGCACGGCTATTTAATTTTTTTTTTTTTAATTTCTCACATTTTTTGTAACTGAGGTTAAAGAGATATAAAATATTTTGCCAATCTGTTGCCGGTGTCAGAGCTGTCATTTGGCCTGTGGTGGGAGATGTGGGAAAATGAGCTTTACATTTCTTTCAGTGGTCAGCTGGAAGGATATGACTGAACAGCAAGGTCATAGAGGGTTTTGAAGGAGGGTTTTTTTAAGATGCTTTTACTATTTTATTGGCTCCTTAATGAAAAAGGCCCCTGGATCTTTATTTTTTGTTTCTTTATAGGTTTAGACTTCTGTGTTTTTTCTACTATATACTTTAAATATTGAAAATAATCTTGTGATAAACGTCCTTTGGGCTTAAACTGGAGTTGCTTCACAGAGCCTTGGTTTTTTTGGGTGTGGGTTGGAAGGAAAGAAATCAGATAAATGTGAAGGGCAGAGGGGAGGGGGAATGCACTTGAAAACCCATCTTGCTATAAAAGCTGAGGCACAGAGGTCATTTTTGACATGGTGCTCAGTATCCGAGCTGTTGTCTGAAAGGAGCAGTGATCTTTCTTGCACCCATTGGTTCCTCTGCTATTGTATCATTGGACTGAGATTCCTTTTTTTTAGTGTTGTAGTCTAATTTACCTAAACACTACATTGGGGAAAAAAAACCAAAGGCAAATTCAGCAGCTTTACTAAATCTCAGCTGCTTTTATAAATTTGTGTTATCTAAGATGCTGGCAGTGACTGAGTTGCACCTTAATGAGCCTTTCATTACGGTTTAGGTCAGAAAGGTCCCCTTGGACGCCAGGGCTTGCGCCCCGCAGCTGTGTAGAAGACAGCTTAGGAATGTGGTCTGACATGCTCACTGTCCTACGCAAGATTTCACTGCTTCCAGGAGCTGCTGAAGGTTACTGGTTGTGGCTTTAAACCCTCGTTATGAACATACATAACATAAATATTTAGGACTGAAAAGACGTAGTTAATTTAACGTTATATTTTTGTAGTGAAAGTGAGAATTTGAGTTTCCATCTTACGTTATCGATGGAGCTTTTTCTCTCTCAAGAATTAAACCTGAAGCAATGATTTATGAATCATACTTTGTGTCCCACTTACAGACTAACTTGACTCATCAGTGATTTTTCTTTTGGCATGATTTGGGGGAAATGCCAGTTATTTTTTCATGTGTGGTTTTTAATTATTATTGACTGTTGAATAAAGTTAGAGATGAAGGCGGTCCAGCTAAACACCTGATTGTCATTTAGGGCTGTGCTTCTGGAGTCACATCATACAATAAAGTGTTGTGTGATTGCATGAGAGAGACTGTGAAATGTGATTTCTGATTCTTCAGTGTTAGTGTCAAACAAAGATGGTAACAAGTGAATCCTAAGAGCTCATTATTATGCCTCATAATTCCTTTGCCTTAATAGTTTCCAGATGTATAAGATATAAAAAAATCTCATGGCTGGAGAATACCTCCTGCAAATAAAGCCCAAAACACAGAGCTTTTGATTTCTAGATTTTCTTGAAGTCTCTCACTATCTACTGATAATATGCATTTGTAAACAAATTACACTGGTTATGTAACTTCTGTTGTACTTAATAATCCTTAATAACCCTTTTATTGGGTAACATTTTTTTAATGTTACATTTGTCTTGTAATATAACCAGATGAATGACATTTTTCAGTGCTAATTTGGTGGAAATTTGAAAAGCAAAGCCCAATTTCAGTAGTGCTTTCTAAGTTTAGAAATTTATAAGCACCTAGAATTAACATATTAAAGCACTATAAGAAGTTTCTTGCAACCATATAGCTTTTTCTATATTAAAGAGTTTTGTACTTATTTTATTCATATGTCCAAGATCTAAATATTCTTACATTTTCTGTAGAAACTAAAAAAGCTTTTAGTTAGGCTTCTCAGAACCTCAGTTTGTTTTTATTTGCATGCATTCATTAGCCATTAATCTGTTTGATATTATATAATAATCTTCCAACTATACGTTCATTGTCAGAACTTGACTCACAGGATTTGTTTCATGCAGTGTAACACTTCTTTCCCAATTATCTGTAAGGAAGACACAAATGGATGTGGCAGTTGTGCAGTGATGGAGCTATACAAGGCATTTCCTTAAGAAATTGAAGTATGTATTTTTCTGCTATGTATAAAGACTTAAAATCCATATCTTTACTCTGTGACTGATTACTAGATACTTTATCCTTTAACCAAAGTGAAATCCTAAACTGAAGTGTCTTTAAAAAGCCAGCTTACATAATTTATGATGTGAAAGTTGTTGGAGCAACTAGAGAAGAGAGAAATGTGACAGATGTGTAGGATATCTGCATGCACAACTATCGGCAAATGAATATATCATAGGTAAGACGCACAGATTCTCTCTGCAGGTATGTGAGAACCCAGACCATTCTCCTGCATCCCGGTGCTATGTGGTCATTCATCTATGGGGAATGAAATCCGCTTGGTTCTTACATGCCTAAATGAGGCTTCTTAAGTTATTGGCATCAGCTTGAGCCAAATATTTCTTTCTCGTTACACAATGAACAGGAAAACTTGCCTGCCAAGGAAGGAACAGATAAATGTGACAGTAATATTTATTATAGAGCTTTTCACCAAAGTGTAATCTTCTCTGGTATGACCAGCTCTTACTTCCAGGTAACTTTTTCCTCCCTTCAGACTGACCAAGCAGCCGTCCTTAATTCAAAAAGTAAAGAAAAACTTGCTCTCAAATTCCCTGTTTCTGTTCTCTGCTGGAGGCATCCAGTTTTGTTGATAATGATCTAATCTGTTGCATAACCGGAGAATACTGAGCCTGCTGCCACAGGCTGCTTCTTTCTTGGCACTGCTGGAAGGCTTCAAAGAGCGCCTGTATGTGTGAGGCGACTGCTCTACCAGCAAGACCAAGGGGATCAAAGCATATGTTTAGAAATGGAAAACAACAAAAAAGAGAAGCGGTTACCACATGGTTGCCATCCTGAAACTAAAACCAGTCTCAGGAAAATGCGCTATTTTGAAGTTAAGGATAATTATTTCAAATTCTGTAGAGCCAGAAAAGATCAGGGATTTTTAAGGAAATTCATCAAGATTTTATTTTGTTAGATGGTTGGTATGAGGAAGACTGTTTTCCAAAAAATGGATGTGATGACAATTGTATGCAGTTTAATTGCTTTTGCATGATTTTATGCTGCATCACGTTGCTTTCTTGGCTCCTCTAATGTTTTCAATTAGTAAGTTTTTAAGTTAAATCAGTTGAAAAATTACTTGAAAGTAAGAAAAAAAATTGTAGGAAAGTTTTATGTAGTAATATTCTTTGAAGGTTGGACAGTTGTTTCAAGATTGATTTAATGAGCTTGGGAAAAACACAGTTTTGGTTGGCTTTTTTTTCTTTTTAATTTCACAATAAATGGAAAAAATTTCTCTTCATATTATCCCCCAGTGTTTTGGATGAAAATGCTTGATTGTTCAGGAGATACCTAATTTATGAGCATCTAATTTATCTTTCAGTGAGTTTCATGAATCAAGATTAATTATTATTCCTTGTACTTTAAATATGGTTTACATTATGGTGCAACATTGGCTTAAACTGATCCTTTTTCAGTGTCAGATGTTCAGTTTTTTGACTTTCAATTCTTAATGTTTTTCTTTAATTCCATCAGGAAAATCGTAATATTCACCTGTGCTGATTTAGTAAGTCATCATAATGGAAATGTAGGAGTCTCAGCTGTATCCTAGTAGGGAAACTTGCTATAATATACAAAATATTTAAAAAAGAAACCATGCAACTTTCACAGTGCCAGCTTTATGGCAGTGTCCTTATCCATAGTCCATTTGTCCCTATCATTTACTGTGATAGTACTTTGTGAGTTTTATGATGGGGAAAATAAAAATGTGTTTTTCATATGCATCAACTCCCCATACAAAGGAGGCGAAGGAAAGTTGGAGATGTAGTAAGCTTCCTCTCTCCCTACTGTCCTTGTTATTTTCTAGTCCGTATGATGGGCCACCGTTAATGGTAGTGACTATGCCTTTTATTCCTGTGGTGGTTTGGTGACTGGCGTGTATATAGTGTTTCTCATATTCTGTGAATCCTAAGAAAAACTGCAAAGCAAAACGCGATTACTCTTGATAGAGATGCACTGGAGTGTAGCACCCTGATAAAGTGTATGGCACTCTTCCCACACTTAACATCTTCAAATTATTGTTTAACTAGCATCAGGGACTCCAGCGTTAGAAACACTCTGCCATTCCTATTTTCCCCTCTTCTTTCTTTTATGAGACAGATGTATATTTACAAAATTATACGTTCTAATGAGATTTTGTCCTGATGATTACAGGAGGAAGCCACAGTTCGGATTTTTGCTTTCTTCCTTTGACTACTTTGCTCTCTGTGGTGGTATCTCTTTCTTCAGTGGTACGGCCTCGTGGTGCAGGGAGGCAGGGATGCTCTGGCAGACCTGACCCTTTTGAGACCTCTGCTGCAAAACTCTAGCTACTTTTTAAAGAACATAAGCATCTGTATCTTTTCAAAGATGTGCTAGCCATATTCAGAAATTATCCTGAGGGTCACAGAAGGTATTTTCCTTATCCAGAACTACCCCAGACCCTTTCTTGGAAGCATCAGTCTTTGAAATTTTTCTCTAAAAAGTCTGCTTTTTTAACGAGGGCCAAACAGGATTATATTTCTTTGCCCCCCTTCGTGAAACAGCTGAGTTGTTCTGACTGAAATTAAAATACTTTAAAAGTTAAGACTTAAGGCATAGACTTAGAATGAAAAATTTCAGATCAACTTTTAAAGCTTAGTGGAGTTTTAAATAACTTTGGGGATAGACAATGCTCTCATCCCTAACTCTAATGCTGAGCGTCAGCTCTATTGATACTACCTTTTATTGGAGAAATACTATCACCAATTTACTATTTGCCATAATAATATTATTTGGCATGTGTTAAAGAGCTGTTTAATCTTTTTTTATATTTCTGTCTATCATTTCCTTACTAGTAATATAGATCAGTGGCAGTGAAGTTGTATGTGCTCAGTGGAGCCTCTTCCTCTCTTCTTTTTGGGTCATTGAAAACTCTGCTTTTGAGAGGCTTTTGTGCTCTGTTTTTATGCTGAGGGTATTTTTGACAGGGAGTCAATGCTCAGATTGCCGTTTCAGTTACTATGGAGAAGCTTTCCCACAGGAAGGCTTAGGCTCTGGTTTCTGAAGATGGTCAAACACCAAATTTGTCCAGCTTCCTCTTAACTTGCAGTTCTGAAGTTCATTTCGTACCAGTTGTCTTTAGACTGAAAATACTTCTGGCTCGTACGTGCTTCCTTTTAGGCTTTGTGATCTCTGGTGTCCTAACGGAACAAGGAAAAGATGAGGAATCAGAATGAGAGAGGAGCATATCCTGAAAGCCTGCGTATCACAAGGGAAATGAATGCGGTTGTAGTCCGATTGTGGGGGTTTGTTGAGAGAACTGTTGTGTGACTGTCTTGGAAGTGAGTTTACAGGAGGTTGCTGGTATATACTGATGTATGTCTGTTAGTTCCTCCACTTGTCGGTATGGTTTCCTTACGCAGGGTGCTAGATGGTGGTGTTCTCCTTTACGTTGTGGAGCAGATAAGAGTCCTGTAAATCAGTTTGTTTGCCTGGGGAACGCTTCCTGGGTCTGGGCTGAATGGCAACAACGCACACGCTTTGGTTCATATGTAGTTGCGTTCTTTTTTTTTCTGATACCTTCTGTAGTTTTTCTTTGTATCTGATATATTGAATACCACTTAAAGAGGTGGCTCCATTAAGGTGTAGTTCAAAGTGGCAGAAAACCATATGAAGCTGAGAACTTTATCCAGAAATAGATTGTGAAAGGTTCTGAAAGCATTTTATTTTCATCTGCTCTGTCAGCATCTTTGCTGGCTGAATGCTTACTCTTAAGACCACTGTTGTCAGACTGGTTAGGTTTTGTGATTTTTATTTTTTTTTCAAGCTCTCACCTCCTCCAGCGATAGGAAGGCACCACTGCAGCCTTTGAAGGGCCCAAAGGTTTGATAGCATTGTGCTGCAATGCAGGCTTTCCTCCTGATCCTCTGCAGTCCACTGTGATGTGAAGGGTAGGAGCCTTTTTCTCCTTATCCTTTTATTTCTTTTAAATCACCCGTTAAATACCTGAGAGGGAGCAGACTTTTGGGAAAAGTGTTCCACATAATAAGAAAAGTTGGAGAAGAGGAGATTCAGAGAGGGAAGGGTTTTCTAGGTTATGCCTGGAGGATTATCAGATTCAGGAAAGACTTCAGAACGTGGGGCTAAGCCTCAGCATCCTTTCACATTCCTAACTGAAGACAGATCAAACTCTCATCAGTTGTCTGTAAATGCAGAGGTATTTTAAGAGTCTTTTTGGCTGGCTGGCGTCAGAGTCTGAAGACATAGGAGATGCTTTCTGGTCCTATTTTTTTCAAGGCATGATATGGGATGAGGAAGGAGTAGACTTCTATAGAGCGTTTTAAGGCTTCAAAAATTGGAGGAATACCAGTGTTACCGGCTAACCTGTGAGGAGACAGCGACATAAAAGCTGTATTGCCCCAGGTGACACTGCAGCTAATTTTCAAAGGTCGGGATTAGAACCAAGGTGGTTTTTTCTGTCTCCTTCCTAGCTGTAAAAATATACATGTTTTTCTTCCAGAATTTCAATACTTAAATGCTTCAGTTAAATCTGAAGGAGTTCTTAAACTGCAGAGAAATTGTTTCTTGAAAAGCTGACAGAGAAGTCCTGAGGAGCGCTGCGTTTTGCTTCCTCTTTTTTTGTGGCTCTGTCTCACTGAGTTTCGCAAGCCAAAGCTCATGAACTCTTCCAGAGCATAAAGGCTGAAGCTTCTTCTGTATAATCACAAGCGAGCTGACAGAGACACTCTGTCAAAGTGACAGTTCTTGTGTATAAAAGATTACCGATAGATAGGAAAGATTTTGTTATTGAGTCTTGCCCAGATTGTGAACATTTTCAATTGTGTGACCTTTTCTAGTTTAATTAGTGTAAATCTTAAAAGCACATGGCATCATGATTACAGAAGACAAATGTTGTTCAACTGTATTACAGAGCTCATACCCTAAATTTGGTATGAGGTCTGGTGTTCACCACTGGATTGCAAAACTGAAATTTGCTCTTAATGAAGGATCATCTTGAAAAATTGAATTCACATTTAAGTTTCTAATGGCAGCTATAGCTCTGGTATTTTTGCTGCTACTAAGTCAGCTTGTATTTTTTTGTATAAAAGTCTTAGAAGCATCAACACTTCCATTACCGTTTATAAAGAAAGCAGCAATTTGAATATGCATGGCTGAAAAAACATTTCCTGCAGTTGGCCCAGCAAATTTCAGGCTCTCCTGAATATTTGGTCCTCAGAAAATACATATGGATTGAATTATTGATTCATATCCACACATTTCTCAGTTTGTTTTTGGGGGTAGGAAAAGCAGCAGGGGCAAAATACTAAAGATTCATGATGCCGTGAAGCTTAACTACCTCACTGCGTGTTCATTTAATAACTTCTGATAAAGTTTGTGTCCATTTTGTTCTGTCTTTGGAAATGCAGTTTACTTGCTTATAAAGCAATGGCTATATAATAACTGCAGATAGGCTGTGATAGCTTGGGGGGTTCCTGTCCCCTCCTCTCTGTTGCAGGTGTGTGTTAGAGTACTGCAGCCAAATTTTCTCTCCTATATAATGAAAGTTTGTTTTCTTTCCAAAATTCTGGACATGATGTCTTTTTTCCTTTCTTTTTTTTCTTTCCCCTTTTTTTTTTAAATAAGCTTTTAAATATATAAAAATTTCCTGTTACTTTATCAATTGACAGAACTTTGAGGTCAACCTTTAATATAAAAGCTTAAAAAAATAGATAAGCACAATTTCTATGTACATTATCATTGCTTCTTCAATGTTGTCTTAATAGTTTATCAAAATTACAGAGACTATCCTGATGGAAAAAGTTTTAGGGTTTTATAACTGATTTAGAATTACATGCATGTGTTCCATGATGTTCATGGAATCAGAAGAAAAGGACTCCTAGGCTGTTTTAGAAGAAACTATTGCTTTTTAATACTGTTTTTGTATTTATTATGCAAATGACCTTGTATATACTTTATTTTACTTTACTGCAGTATTAAGAAAATAGCATTTTTAGGTTGCATTTTAATTTAGTTGCACCATTCTGTACTTACAAAAGGGTTAGCTGGGGGAATGTGTTTTGTAGGGTTTTTTTATGACTTGGCATTGTGTAGTTGAATAAATAATTTGCATTTGAAATGTGAAAAAGTCAGCACCACTTAGGCTCCTTCACTCTAGCAAGCTGGTCTACCTTTTTGTCTAAGCCGATTCAGAAGAACACGTGTTTACACACACGTGAGGAAATGCAACATCCAAAACGTGGCCGCAAAAAGGATGTTTTTACATAAGTGGTTGAACATCTTTAAACCTGTTCCACAATGGGTCAGCAGTTCTGTAAAGTGCTGAGATTTTTGAGGTCGAGAAGGGAAATCTTACAAAGACTTCAATTAAAAAAAAAAATATGAAAGAAGAGGAAGTCTTTCCTATTTTCCTTTCATTTAGACCTCCTCCCACAGCTCCTCAAGCATATGGTTGATACAGGGGTTACACCTGTCCAGGGCCATCTGTGTAGCCTGAATGTTAGGCGTGATGGCATCTTCTCTAGGGATACTAAGAGGTCTCCCAGATGCAGGTGGGTCCATGTATCAACACGACCAGATGCTCACTACCTACACATGAACAACAAATTTGTTGTGGCATTTGTGGTATTTTGACAGAATATATTTTTAATTTTTAATTATGCAGATGTATATTAGAGACAAAAAAACTTTCTGGTTTTCCCATACAATTTTGCATACAGATCAAGGAACTCCTGTTTTGGACTTCAGTGCAAATTAAGAGTCCTGTAGCCATCAGCTATTTCTAGACATAGATCTGCACTTAGTGTGCTCTTAGTAATTTATTATTGTCTCATGAACTAGTTATTTCTTTTTCCTGTTTTAGGTTTTATCTTATTTGGTTATGTGGCTTTGTCAAGACCTCATGAGGTTGATCTCTTTTCTAAGGAAAATTCACAAGACCCAGTATTTTGATTGCAATTCTTTTTAACCACAGTGCTCTTCGTAGCGAAGCACAGCTTGACTGACTACAGGTTAATGATAGAACAGTTCACTTTGAAATGAGGTTTGGTTTAGAGCAGGAAGGATTGATGTGGCCTTGTGAGGGAAAGGTGATTAAGGAGCAGGGAATATTTTTCTTGCTTTGTTAGGAGACCTTATGCTTTCCTTATTTGTTCTTGGGTTTAGCTTTCTATTTTTGTCTCTGTTACTGAAGATGTGTTTCACTTCCCAAGTTGAGCTTCAGAGAAGCGTTTTTGTGTTACATTTGGTTCAGTGCATATTCATTAGCATTCTTCATTATTTGGAAGAAATTGGAGTTTTGTGGAACTGTAAAATGCCATTTGAGTTTTTTCTGAACTTGGAAGTTTTATTTTGGGCAATGCATCAGTTGAATGTATTCATGTGAACAATGTGTATCTTCCATAGCTTATATGTGCTGATGTGTGGATCACGTTGTCCTCACTAACAAACAATACACTTCATTGGACTAGGAAATATTAACAATAATGTCAATTACCACAAAAATGCCAAGAGTTTTTATTGGAAAGGCCACAAGACCTTGTGCTTCAAGGCTTAACAAATGTCTAAGACACAGATCAGTGAAGTGGGGAATGTTTTTATACATGTGTACACTGATAGGTCTTAATTTGTTCCTGGAGCATCCAGTTATGGCTGTTGTCTAAAGTTATTTGATTAGGTAAACCATAAGTGTCTAGTATAGCAGGATCTAAAGAATCCCAAAGGATTGCACATGGCAGTTGCTGTGTTTTTATGATAAGATTACCCTTTGCCCCCTTGTTTATCACCTATGAAATTGATTAAATTTTCAATGATACTAAATTATTATTGCAGGCTTAGACGCTAGATGCAAATTAAACTTTTGATTAACTCTTCATTGATTTCATGTGATGGATGAATTTCAGTCAAAGTATATGAAAGTAATATTTAAAAATGCCATTTCAGTAATGTAGCAGTGACTACACGGGGTATTTTGCTGCTCTTCTGGTGATGGAAGAAGCATGGTTTTCATCCCTTGGTATGCAGTAAACCTTCTGAGATGCATTCTGCCTGGAGAGCATTATAGCTTAAATAAGGGATAACTGTGGAGCTGTAATTAAATACAAATTGCAGTGCTAAAGCACACTCAAACAAATTATCACTTGATAGAGGTTTCATGGTTCTGAGGAGGCTCTTTTAGATGTAGGTAGGTAACTTTGAATGTTCTTGCTGTAATTGTACACTTCTGTTATAAAAACTTATTCTGTTGCCAGCTTTCTAGTTTTTATTGGTGCTTTTGAGTTGTTTGCTTTTCCAAACAATTTCTCTTTTTTTTTTTTTTCTTAACCCAAAACTCAGAGAAGCACCTGCGCATGTGTTTTACTCTTTTCTTAAATCAAGCCTTGGTCATCAGGGCATGACTGTTGTTTTATTGAACTGTAACTGCTGGGAAGTAACTTCTTAGGGACTCACTGAGCTCGTGTTCACTAGTGACGCGTTCCAGGTTATAACAGCAGCCTTTGCCACGCACTGACAGTGTTTTACATTAACAGTATTTATAAGAAGGTGACACTGAGGAATAACCTTGGAAGATGAAGAGTTTGTGTTTTAGCATGAGGTATTTGTTCTAAAATTGCTAATTATAATGTTGAAGATGAAATTAAATTAGAGAGAGAGAGAGATGCACACTGAAAATACAGGAGTTAAAAAAAAAGAACATATAATTTTTTAGTTTAGTTTCATTTAAGTTTTCAGTTGCTGACTTCTAAAGCAGTCTGCTTTCTTAAGCTAAAATAAGCACATTTAGTGCAAAATGAACTTCAAATTTCAAAGCACTAACAAAGAAGAATTCTGAATAATCAGGCCTTTGATGGTACATTAATATTTTATATTGAACTATTTACTAATTGCAAAAGGGATTTTTCTTTTTCCCTTTCTTTTGAAAAATTAAAGTATTTGTATGAGCTATGATAGACTGCTGCCAAAGATCTCTGAAAAATTCTAGTAAAATGAGATCAGTCTGACTGGGATTTTGTAGGGGGGTGTAGCTATTTGGCAGTAATGTGACCAAAGGAGATTGGTGGTGGTGGTGGTGGGGCGGCTTTCATACATGCAGAAGCTTATTTCTAGTCGTCCTTCTTTATTTCCACCCTCTTGATGGAACATAAAATGCTGGGTTTGGATTTCATTTTAATACAGCTGAAGTTTCGTCTTGTCAATCAGAAGGTCCAAAGTTTGTGTCTGTTGGAGTTCTCTGGAAAAACGATGCATCTTTCAAAGCTGTTTTTTCTAAAATATTACTCAAATTTAAAGAAGTCATGCCAAACTTGTAGATCAAAGACAGACTATATAGAAGTACATTGTTATATTACTACATACTAGGGGAAATATATTACAAGGAATTTATATTTAAAAGGTAATTCTAATAAAAAGGGATTTCTAGATCTGATGATCTTGGTTGGCACGCAATGAGAATTGCTTCTCTCCTGCCTGAATTTAAGTGCATTAAATAGCTGAAATACTAATTAAAAGAATAGACTGGGTGATCAAAATTTTTTCATTTCAAATTTTGAATCTTCTGCTTTCTCTTTTACTATGTTGTGCCCTGGGTTTATCCTTCTAGTGATTAAAAAGTACTCCAGGATGGGTAGTAGCACTATAGGTTTGATAGCATATCTTGCAGTATTGCCTAGCAAAAGTTTTAATTCATTATTTATCATCACTGTTCAGATGGTGATGAGTGTATGTGTGGTTTCTTTCATCATTCCTTGATTGTTGTTCTCTGGTGTTCTTCAGTGCATTACTAGAAAGTCTTGTTTTAATATATTGTAAATATTCTCATTAATGCATCCTGTTACAGTTAGAAGACTCCAAGCCAAGATATTTTTTTAGTGAATGTATTTTAGTTACAAATATTTGTACCTATTTTTCCTGTTGATCTCTGTAGCTACCTGACATGTCACATGATGTCTTTCAACTTTTTCCTATTTCAGTGACTACAAGACACTTCTGGTTTTGTGCTTGCAGCCATTCAAGCTATCAACTTCTTTGACAGCAATTATTCTAAATCTGCTTCAAACGAGGACAAAGTTGCTTGCAGCTTTGTCCAATTCAATATGCAGGAATTCTCTTAAATTCCTACTGGGCTTAGAAAAAGATGAACTGGATGGTGGCATATGTTTGATCTTTCTGTTTCCACTTTAGTTACTAAGTGTTTTTTTTTTTTCCCCCAGCATTTCCCAAAAATGTTTTCCCATGAGGTTGGTGATGTCCTGTTCTTAGTATCTATATGTCTTTAGCTCTGACTTGAGCTGCTGGATGAATAACTGCTGAACTGAGAACACTGCAGACACAGCTTCAAGAAAATACCATTAATTTTTACAATGCAGTCTCTTTCCCTTTGATACAATCATGATGGATTTCGTTCGGTGTATAATAAGAGGTGTATTATTTGATTAGTCTTTTTCTTCTTCTTTTTTTTTCTTTTCCTTAAAGAAAGAGCCTGGAAAGTAGAATAGTAGTAGGGGGGGAACACAGTACAATTACAAATGTTCCCTATTTTCCTTTAGACTGCATCAGTTTGTCATATATATGGAGCTTGAAGCTCATCAGGTGCAAACCTCTTGCTCAAATATGGACTGGAATTTGACTTTGTTATATTCGAACCTGGAAAAAATGGTGTACCTTCCACTGACGTGCCCATTTGTAGTGCAAGCTAACCTTAATTTAGTACTGCTTTGGCTAGTCAGCTTTCTGTAGGCAAAATGACTGCGATGTTAGCAGTAGAAGAGAATGCATGTTGAAGAACTGAAGGAAAAAAGCTAATAATTTCCTGTGCCTGACCTCACAGAGAAACCTCTTCCTTCCCCCAAGCCAAGCATGATAAAATACCATAAATTTTCTCCACATGTTCTAGCTGTGCTCAAGCAGACGCTACGAAAGAGTTGAAGCTGTAACACGATACCTTTCGTCCTGAAGAGTGGGACTGAATTTCACCTTGTTCTTTTCTGAATGTTTTCTTTTGGCTAGACATTTGAGTTGTATTTGTTTTATTTTTTTTTTCCACAGGATATCTGCTAGTGAAGGGTAACCTTGTTGGATGTACATTTCAGCATTTAATTTTTTGGCTCAATGACCCATAGCTCCTTTTGTTGATGTTTTGGGGAGGGAATAGATCAGTGTTAGTAGCATGTCTTATATAGGAGATAAACTTCATCACTTAGTGCTAAACCCGAAAGACAAAGATGCAGAACAAAGGAGATGGAACATTAACTTGCAATATTTATTTTGAAATTGATGTATGCAGATTAAAGTTTATTTCTCTATGTAACATTAGCCAAAATTTTATAAGGTAAACATGATTCTTTATGACTGCAGAATTGAGTAAAATGTATCATACTATGATATGGTGATAGAAACACCTTTTAAGAAAAGTTGGGTTTTATAATAGAAGACTTGGTTATAAAAATGTTAAACTAAATAGGTAAATTCTTAGTGTGAGTCCTTTGGGAAGTGCTGTTACACTTGGGATACAGTCAGTTCAGTTTGATTTCCTCTATTTGTAAGATGAAATTCTTTTGGCTTGCCTAGCACCTGCTATTTAAAAAAAAACCTCTTGGGTTCCTGCTAACACATATCCTTGAAAAAGTCACATCCAGATCTGGAAGAGGGGGTCTCAGAAGTGTAATCGCCAAACCAAATTTCTTACCCTAATACTTTGAAGATGAAGAATCCCTCTTGTCCTTCCTTTTTAAAGCAGTGAGCTATGTTGTGTCTTACAGCTGACAAAAACGTGTCAGTGAAGATGAAACCGATCTTTCCTCAGGAGCGCCTTCAGTGTGTTGCAGAAACTGGTGAAGCCAGTTGAATGTTTGCAGCAGTGCCCAGGAACAAGGGCTTGAGGGTGGCTTGTAGCCCAAATTTCTGCTCATTTGCTATATTTAATAAAACAGGAAAGAGAAAAAACAATTTTTCATTACTAAAATTCGAACGTTATATTTTGAAGCAGCTTGAAATGGTTTTAATGATAATGAGCTAGGTCTGTGTCTAGTTTTACACCCCAAGCTACTGTGCTACAGAATGGTTTGAGGTAACTGTAGATCGCTGTTTACGATTTGAGCCCTCCTACCTTGTTGGCAAGATGACCTTGAAAGTGCAATGAGGGAATCCCCTGCTCAGAGGACCAGGACTCAGTGACCACCAGAAAGCTCGACTGCAAAACTGATCGGCAGTTAAGGAGGCAAAATCTGTTACAAACTGCTCTGCCATCTTTCTGTGTGACCTCCGATCAGTTCATTGGCTCTTTCTTTGTGTACAAAGGGGTATGTTACTCTTTGGACCAGATTCCCTGCCTTTGTATACCTGTGCTGACTGACTTGACCGGGGTTATTTCTGGTCGGTACAGATGTAAGATGAGAAGCAGGGTTTCTGTTTACATTGTCAAATACGTTTGATTTCTTTTTAAACTTCAGCGTTCAGCTGGTATGTAGAATGTAGAGCGATATTTTCTTAACGTGCCAGGTAAGAGGGAAAAAGTTAAGATGATGAGCTCTTCAGAATATAAGGCTATGAGCAGGTCAAACATTAAAGTACTAATAGTTAAGCTGCTCTGGAAATTAGTTTCTCCCGTATACGGTGCTAGATTTTACATGCTGATGAATTTCGGATATGCAGAGGAGCTCCTGGATGTCAGTGAGAATGTCAGTAAAGTTGTTTCACACTTCAAGTCTGTCCTACAAGGAAAGGCCATTGCAGTCCGCAGTGTTCCTCCTCTCGATATGCTAATGCACTGTGAAAGTGCACATCATGCCTGGATGGGCCCCGCTGATAAAATACCGCCTGGAGAGCTCACAAAGTGCTAATGTGTCAAAGCGCCCACAAGCAGAGGGTGAATAATACTGCTTTCTAAAGGTCACGTCTGTTGAAGTTAGCTAGTGCGCCCTTCTCGCGTGGGGCTGGAGTCCACTCTAAAAAGTTTTGTTGTTTTTTGTAATCTCAAAATCCACGGTTTAATGGGTAAACTCAATAGGGCTGATAAAGTGTCTTAATTTAGACAGCGGGAAAGAAAAGCAAACTTGAAAAGCTTTAAAGCGTTAAAACTGGCTCTTTGAGTTAGTATGGCTATCTGGTTTCAAGTCTTACCTACTGCAGTATTCCCCGAAATGTGTTACCTGTTCTGGGAATTGCCTTATTCTCATTTCCAATATTCCTTTGTCTCTTCATCTTCTAATGCGAAAAACGCTTCCACTTCGTGGAACAATTGCTGGTAGTTACATACGACCATTTGCCAACCAAAGTTAATAGTTATTCTCACTAGTGGATGGACATTTTTAAATAATAAAAAAAATACAACTATAATCTTGTATTTATTTTTTCCATCTTACATTTTGCAGTCATGTTCATCTCTCTCCTCCTATTTAAAACCTTATGCCTTCTTTCCTCTCAGGCTTTTAATATTTAATGTCATTCATGAAATATTGTAAGTGTAGTGTATCATTTGTGTACGTAACATTAAATAATAAAATATGTGCAACTAAAGTATAATTTGAAGTAGCTTACCTATCGTTATGCTCTTGCAATTTTATTTGGGACCTGGTTATGCTTAAACAGTTCTCATAAAACATGTATATGTAAAACTTACACATGTTAATATAGCTAAAAAAAAATCTTCAAATGACTTTTAGCAGTAATGCAATATATCAGACTTGTCAACTATTTTTAGTGTCTTGCTGGACATCTGTATTCATAGATAACCTCTTGTCCTGGACTTACTTGTTTATAAAGTATGTGTCCGTCGCGGACGTGCAAGCTGTTTTAATTTCAAACTTACTCACGTTTCTGAGTTCTAGATGATTTGGCTGTGCATTTTTTCTACTGTGAGGAAGAGACATTTCCTATTTAGTGAGGAAAAGATTTATCTCGTCACTGCAGTTACGGGACTGCAGGCTGAAGCGAAGCTCTGCGAAGAGGAAATGCTCTTCCTCCTTTTGTTTCCTTTTTTGGTTCTTCCCGCAGAACTGTTCCTTGACCCCACCTGGTTAGTTTAGAAGTTCTGGCTCACCAGAATGGTCTGTTCTCTAAAGTTTTGCTTAAAAAGGAAAAGCATTTTGAGTCCACTTTTATGAGTATATTTAAGTAATGTTTGTTCTTCTCTTCGACCAGTGTTTTCATTGCTAGACATTTAAAGGATAGGTGAGAGTTCATCTTTCAAGCGTATACTTCGCCAGTTGTTTCTATGCACCGTGGTTGTTGCTTATTTAAGTTAGGAAAACCATTGTCCAGGGTCACTGGCTTTCCTTTGGCTTTGTTTTTTCCATTCCTGATACCTGTTGAAGACTGGTAGGTCAGATCATTCCAAGTTTGGTATCTTAAGTTTACATTTTCTTGTCTGCTCCTTGAGGCACCATTTGTGGTCACTGCTGCTGCTTCACTGTTGAAAGTAAGTTTATTCTCAAACGCTCGCAAAGAAGGTACCGGCCGATTTAGGTACCATGCAAACTGCAAGGCACCTGACTTCCTAAACGACAGTCCTTCTTTGTATACGTAAATAAAGTGTAGGTATCTCCCTTCCTATCCTTATAGCACGGTTATGTCAGGTGTATGCTATGCAGGGCCATTCCTGTGGTGTTTCTCTAGTTTCAGCTGCCAAATGCTGTTTCCAAGGCACTTGGGTGCTTGCTTTGTGCTCTGTCTTTGAAGTCTCCTGTTGTCTGAAAACCCCATGGAAGAGCAGCCAGCATCTCCAGTGCTCTATTTCCCACTGCTCCAGAACGCCTGTTCCCTGGCGTTTGGGGGGAGCTATGCTGGATGAGGGCTTGGGCCTCATCCAGCCTCAACCTTCTGAAGAGAGTCTGAAGGCAAGAGAAAGGCTTGATTTTTGTCAGCTTATTTGCCTGTATAAGCATACAACTTAAATAGAACCAAAAACCTTCTTCTCCTAGGACTTGATATTGTAGTCCAGTCCTCATTGAGTGCACTGAGGCATAAAGATGGATAATTCACATTACTTGTTGTTGCTTGCTACACCAAGAATGGTGTCTCACAGGTGACCATGGCTATTAATCACCTCAAAATTTGTTAAACATGACATTTAAAAATGTTTACACATTTTGAACAGCAACAAAATAAAACCTGACATTAGTTTATAGTAAAAGTAAATAAAGTATCTTACTAGCCGTATCCAGTGTGACTACATATAATAATATATTTTTCCTGAAATTCTTGTTAAATCCTGCATTGGAAAACATGATAAACTTAACTAGGTGTCTGAGGCCAGAAAAACTGTACCATTTATTTTCACTTGCTGGGGTTTTTGAAGAATGCTGTCTAACAGGAGAATAAAAACCTTACAAAAGTAGTACAGACTTGATAACAGTCAGGACAAAGACGCTGGAAATGGTTTCAATTTACAGAAGTAAATTGCAAACAAAATCTGAGGTAGCATGGGTGTATATGTGGTAAAGTTATCATGATGGTTATACACTTAACTAGCAAGATAGCAGGTCCAAAAAGGAATATTTGGGTGTACTGAAAGTAGGACGCTTCTACCTAACATAGGCCATTTGGTCAGCTTAAACATACTCCAGGAAAGCTCTACTCGCACAGTAATTGACTGATCCAAGTTCTTAATTACTTTCCCATATTATCAAGCTAAGCTATTTGATTCTTTACCTACTGCATTTCAGCAGTTTCCTCTTTTCATTCCACTGTTTTGGTAATTCAGCAAAGATTATGTGTACACCTGGTAAATTATCTTCCCTCTTCTCTAAGCATTATGATTGGGAGTTATTAGGGAAATGCAGTACGTCTCTCTTTGCTTTTGTTGAACAAAAGCCAACCTCACTATTAAGTCTTTTCCTCAGTTACCCATAGAAAACATCTTCACTAATTTTTTTCTGCAAGCTGGGGGCATGGATCGGCAGGAGGTGAGAAAATAACGTTCGTTTTTATATTCGGGTTTATAGTCATGCACAAGTAACACATGAATGATTTTTTAATGAATTGGTAAGCAGTTGCCAGTGTACGATGTGCTGATACCTTGTTAATTATCAGCTATACATCTTTTAAAGAAAACCTCATGATAATTGATAGCCACCTTTTTGTTTATAATCATTAATAATACGAAATTAATCTAGTCTGCAGTGGGTATAGAAGGTGATAATCTATGTTAATCAATTATAAATGACACCTTAATATTTGGTAAATCTGACAATGATCACCAGGAATAATTTCTAAAAAGAACATCTTTTTGAGTAATATTTTTTTTCTAAATGTTGCTATTGGGAATTGACTGATGTTAAAAATATTCAACATTTTTACCTTATCCTTACCGGGGTTTGCACTGCTTTATTTTTTCCCCCCTCTTAGCTAAAGGGTAAACTTCTCTGATAGGTTTTTGGGTGGAGAGGAAGGATGAGATTGGGGTGGTGGTGGAAGGAAAAATAGGATTAAAACATTATTTTGAGAAAGTATTTTATTTCTAGACTGAACATCATTTTGTCTTATACATTAAGCTGCTGCACCTGCTTTCCCCACCCCCGTGCTTCCTGGAGGGCTCCGCTCGAGGCCAAGGCGACCTCCCTGACCACCCTTCGCCATTGACCTCTGAGCTACCACTCGTGCCTGGAGGTTTAAACGGGTCCTGCCTATGGAAGGTTGTATTTGTCTCGTCACAGGTTTTTTCCAGCATCTTGCTTTCTTAGGTGTGGGAAAAAGTCTGGTACCATGTAGACAGTAGCAGGTGATGGATTTATTAAGTGTTTAACTCATAAGTAGCAGGAGGAACGTGATGATGCTGCATAAGGCCATGAAGGAAATTCCCTGGGTTACGAAGGCATCGATTCTTTGGACTGGAAGGAGCGTGCACCTCAGCAGAGAGTGTGAAGGACTGGATTTTTTTTAATCAAAGGAAAAAAAATTACTTTTTGCATTTGTGAAGGAGCTTATTAAGAGCAAAACAATTGTGCTTGTATCTTGCAGGCGCTGCTGCTCTGGTGGCAGAACCTGCAATGAAAACAAGGCTTCTCTGTTTTGATAATGGTTTGTATTTGACTGTCTAGCGATTAATGCTGTTATAAGAGGAGCATGATGGTAGCTTCTGAAGGACCCAATGAAGATGTTTATTGCTGATCTAAAAATTAAAGAAAAGGAGACACTTTGAAAGAAAGTAAATGGCTGTTATGGTTGGTCAGACGTTATATTGGCTGTTTTCCAGGTCTGATGTCATGTAAGAAATTCAGTTTGAAAAGTAAACTTGAAAGGAACCCTTAATATTTAGCCCACAATACAAACAAACATCTCAGTCTGTGTTCTTACCAGCTTCCATCCTGTTTCTCGTGCGTGAAATACTCCTCCTGTTTTCCTTCACCTCTTCCCTTGAGCAGTGTTTTTGGTGGGCATGACTGCAAAATATCAGAGCAAAGGTGTAGCCAGCAAGAGTCAAAAGAAAAGTCATGACGGGGTAACAAGAAGAGCAGGAGAGTAGCAGAGCTTGGGGCCCTGCTTCTGCTCCTGGGTTTTAGTGTGGTTTTTTGATAGGTACAGTTCCCTTGTGTCTCCCACGCAGTGTGTTTCCATACCTTCCCTTCTGTCCTGTGACGGAGAAGTGAGTTGATGTGCATCTGCCCACTGTTTCAAGATGCACCTTATGGGTAAGGAAAGGCAAGGAGAAAAATGTGCCCCTTTTTGTCAGCTCTTGGTGCTGTTTTGGTGTTGCCTGACTTGGGGATCTTAAGTGGTTTAACAGTCTCTTTAACGATGATACACTAATATATTAAGAAGGAGTGTCCTCACGTCTCCTTTGAATGGAAGGGTGGTTGTACTTGATTTGTTAGCTGTAGTTGTAAGCTCTCTGAGGTAATGACCTTTCTTATGTGGTTTGTAAAGCACTGTGTTTACTGATGGTGTTCTGTAAATTGCTGTAAAAAATAATATGGGAGGTAATGTAGCAGCACTTACCTCTTCTATTCTTTTTCTCTCTCCAATGTAATAAAATGATACAATTATGATTGAAGAAGATACTGGGCTAATGTAGTCTAAATGCTGTTGTTTTCAAGGAATTAGAAGCCATTTATCAAATAGAGTAAAATGTCTTTTTTAATTCTGTGAAGATGGATATGTCAAAATTTGGTTTGAAAAATTCTGCTTTTATATAGCTATTAACTTAATTTTGTGGACGTTTAAAAATATATAGTTAACATATCCGTAGAGACCAGTAATATTTCAGGCACATGCTCTTTAAAAGCTCTGTCATAGTTTAGTTTGCTTCAGATATTTCTGAACACAGGAACCAAAATTAGATCGATTGCAAGTAAATAAAGAAGAAAATATTTTAAAATTTGATCCAGGTTTAGTCATGGTTTTAAAAACTGAAAACAAAGGTATTTTTCCCATTTTGAAACTTAGATATTAGTTTTTGCAGTCTTGTTAATACTTCGAATTTCAGACTCAGTTGATTATATGATAAATTTAGTTTTCACTGGAAAGGTGGGATGTGTACAGCTCTGCTGATTCAGAGAAAAGCTGGAAAATGCTTCTGAGGCACCCTGATTCATTTTACTATTTTTTTAAGTGTCACGATTTGGGGAACTGCAAGCCGTGCCTTTTAAAAGATCGAGTTTTGCGAGTACCACGTATTGAGACTAATATTGAATGTCGGCTGCTGTTCTGTAGTAATGAATCCGCTTATGAATGGCTGTGGAAAGTTTAAAGGTTATTATCTCGTGTTTGTTTACTTTGTAAAGATAAGATTTCAGAGAAAATCGAAGGGCACTGTCTGGAATTCCCAGTCACTGCAGTTCCATGGAGAGCATCGATCCCTTCCTAGAGGTTGTCAGGGACTCATTATCTCCCTGTTCATTGTAGGCTGCTGATGAAATCTCCAATATTTCAGGTTTGCGATTCTTTTATTGTTGTTTTGGCAGTTTGTCAAAATCAAATGGCTTAACCAAATCAATATGCTGTCGTGCTCGTTAACATCTGCATTTCACATGTCCACATTTTTTTCATTTTGAATGTAGTCAGAATGGAATGAGCCACAACGATGACAAAAAGAGCCTTTTTGGCCTCTGAAGCTTTTAGACCGTACGGAAACTTTCCGGAAAATAAACTCTTCTCTCGGTTATGCAATCACAGCTTCCACCGAGATCAGTGATAATTGCACACATGTGCCTGTGGGTAGGAATCCGTTGCTAAAGGATAGATGCAGCAAGGTCAGAGACAGAATATAAGCTAGGACGATCATGAACTTAACTTAATTTAGAACAATAATTTGTGTATTCGGCTATGTTTATTGTTGAGACAATTAATTGAATAGTTAAGAATAAATAAACTACTTCCTCTGTTGTGATAGCCTCTCTTTCCATGGAGTGACTAAGCTTTTCTCACCAATTTAAGTTGTGGTGATATGTGGCTTTAGATACATGTTTATCATTAGCTAAAATAACACAGCTGTTAAGAAAAGGTTTATTGCCATACTTGTTCTGCATGCTAAGCACATTCTGTGTACATGTCAAACAAAATGCCAATTTAATAGGCCCCCTCGGAGTTTCCAACGGAGTGATGATGAAAGTTTGGCAAGTTTACTTGTGCCGTTCTGTATAAAATCTTCACGGCCATTATCTACGAGACACTTGCAATATGAAAAATGCCAATGGTGTTTTTACATTCTTAAGAGTCTAATAAGCTACACATGTCAAAACTGTAAAGTTGAATTGTCTTAGGCATATATGAATATGGCAATACAGTTTTCTTTTCTTATTCATGTGGAGTTATTCCTCCTAATCTTAATAATAAATAAATAGCATTGGAAATATTTAAATACAGTACATGTATTTTAACGCTTCTCTGGCATGCAGTGGGGGGGGCAAGGGTATGTGTTTTGGAAATGGCCTCCTGTGAGCGGGCCAGGCTGAGAGCAGTAGAGACGTGAGAGGCACACTGCCCGTTACAGCTCTGCCACGTGCTGCAGGTCCTTGCTTTCAATGCGACTCCAGTGACTCTTTGAACTAGCAAAATCTAGTACAGGGATTTAGTCATCATTTGTTCTACTAAGAAACAATGTGGAGCTGAAAAATGCACTTGGTCCTTGTTTTACTCTGTTGCAGTTGAAAATAATGTCATGCCTTTTTTTTATCACAAATGTCATTCTGTAAGAGCGTGAATCGTGCTGTTCTGGGTCCAGTATCACTAATGCTAAGCATAAAAAACAGAACTAAACAAAACAACCCATTTTTTAAATCAAATAATGAAATATAAAACCAATGTACTTTTGCTTCTTTTTACTGTTTTCTGTTCTTTGAATGATTAGAATTCAAGTTTTCTACCTTTCTCTGTCACCATGCTGAATGCTTTTGTAACTTGTAAGCTGTGTTTTAGTACCCAGAGCTATTTGTATCATTTCTGAATGACCACTGATTTAGTCAAATTACTGTCTGAATTGAGAAGTCATGCTATAAGGGAAAATACAAAATCCTTATTAAAATTAGGAGTCATTAATTTGGTCTCAGTTCGTTTTGAGCAGAAATGTAAAGGCAAATAAATAAAAGGAAAATGCCTTGGTTTAGACACATCTGTCTACATCCTTACCTGATATCCCAATAATAAATACAGCAGGTTGGCAGATTCAAGTTGTCAGATGTATTGTACAGTGGTGAGAAGCTATCTGTCCGTCGCAGAATAGATGGAGCCCAGTGCAAATGGTCAGGACGATACCCTGTTTCTGCCGTCAGTTTACTTTTTGCTTCATTTAACTATCCAGCATCTGCGGCCACACTGGTATAGGAGCTGTAGCTTTTCACAAAATAAAACTTTCCTCTTTCCAGGCAACATCTAAAGTATTTAATAATACACTTTATAATTTCCCTTTTTACCTCACATCAGATGACAGTTTGAAGAGCTCAGGCTGAGGGAAAGGGAAATTCAGGCTAACATTTTTCACAGAGTCTATTTTGGGCATCAGCTCTGGGTGCCAAGCTTCAGAGGGAGGCTTTGACTTAAAGAGAAATCCTGTGCTCTTACCTCGTGCTCACTCAGGTTTGAACTACGGGATTCAGCACCTCTGTCAGGCTTTAAATGTTTTAGACCGAGTATCCCAATTTAGTTACTCTTTTTGATAAACTGACTTACCTGGGCTGCCAGAGGTCAAATGAACCTACCCAGAATCAGGCAAGGAAAAGAGTTGTCTGAATGCCCAGTTCTGTGCTTAGCTTTCAAGCCTGTCTTCTCGGGCATCTCAGAAAATCTCTTCTTTAATGACAAGCCAGGAAATCTTTTAACCAGACCTGAACTAAACATTTATGTCCCCCCTTTTAATGTCTTCCAGACTAATAGTAATCTTAAATAGTGTTTTTCATATTTGAGTTTCCTAGATTTGCTGCCTTTCTTTTTTTTTGCCTTGTTTATTCAATCCAAGTTAGTATTTGAAAAATAAAGAGTAAATTACGGAGTATTTTCAAAATATGGAGTACTTAACAAAATATGGATAATTTTGTAGCCACAATGACATGTTTATGCTGATGTATCGCTACTGTAATCAGTTAAGGTTTTCTATCATAAGTGAGGAATAACTTGATCAGGATTACTGAGTTCACAGGATAGCTAATATACTTCCACGATACACCCATGAAGTCTGATACTTCTATGAAGCCAAATGGGAATGTTTCCATTACAAGGTAATGGAGAGCGATAACTGATCAGCATGCTTAATTTTGGTGTTTTTTCTCTCTTGATCCCTGATCACATAATTGCTCAACGAAGTTGCAATGCCAGCAAAAAATAGTTATGTTATTCTCAAGGGAAAGGTAGCTTATCGATACTTCAAATGTCAGTCCTCCAGATGTATGAAACTAGTTTTCTCTCCGTACAACACTTCTTGTGCCAGCAGTTAGGAATTAGCTACCTCCCAGCCCGCCCTGGAAATCAATGATGTCAGTCTACCTAAGCACAGCAGCCAAGTGATGCAGAACCTCGCCTTTTACCCAGTTTTGTTCTCCCATCCCTGCTCTAAATGTTACCAGGATTTGTGTGCTTATTGTAAAGATTTCCTTTGAAAACGCAGTAATACGAATTAGGCACAGTTGGAAATAGGTTAATTTGTTTTCAATTACTAGCTGCTTTTCCATTCACACGGGACTAAAATCTTTGCTCTTCATAAGTTACAACTGAAAATTAGTTGGACTGGGGGTGGCTTATTAAAAAAAAAAAAGAAAAAAGAATTAACTTCAAATTACTGGATTTAGCCGTGTTGGGATGACAGTGTCCTGGTAAGGCCACAGCGTGAAACAAAACCTTGTTTAGGCAGCTGCAGGAAGCTCGCATTTTCCTGTAGTGTGTCTCAGCTTTAAAATCTTTGTACTTGCTTGCTGGCAGCTTTTTTTGTGCCATAATAATGATCAGCAGATCTGACCTGGGAAGTGGGGACGTTACTAACAAATAAATGGCGAGATTAAAAGAAAAAAGCTTGTTTTATACTTGCTTAACTAATGAGTATGTGACTGTGTGTTGTATTGTAAGCTTGAATTCTGACAGCAGGTAACAGTCAAGTACAGTTGTTATTGTAGTCTGAAAACATGAAATGTGGGTGCTTTTAGTTACCTGGCAGTGTTGTGTTTTGATGAAGCAGCCAGTTGTTTGCTCTTGCTGTTTGCTGCAGGAATAGAGAGCTGATGTCTTAGCAGGGAGAAAAATAACTGGAGGAAATGTTGGATGGAAAAATATTTCAGGTATTGCTGTATGTGGTAGCATGAGTGTTTGAGGTCAGTATTATTCAAGGAGCTGGCCAGTTAGATGCTGGCTGTGATGTTTTTCTGCTAACAACCAACTTCTCGTGAAAGCCTTTAATCACATCACCCCTAGGTATCCACAAGTTTTCCATGGAGAAATATTTACAAAGATGAATGATTTAAGACTTCCTTTAAGAAGACCTTTCACAGCCAAGAAATACGCATACTTGCTAGTGGATATCATCATGTGCACTCATTTCTATGCCGCTTTTACATGAATATTAGTGATTTTCCATTTTTGCCAGTGATGTTGTTGCAAAGTTATAGGCAGCCAGTTGTATATTGGCATAGAGCACATTCCTCTACAACAGACTTAGATAGGAGAAAAGTCTTAATTTTGCCTGGGAAGGGAAAAAGATCTCTTCTGCAGAACATCGTGATTCATCTGGCTGTGCTCAGCTCAGCTCAGCCAGCCAGCAGGAAGCTGCTGAGCTGCTGCAACTTTTCTGCATAAGCTTTCAGCTCTGAAAAATACTTTTCTGCTCCTTGATTGGGGTATTGTTGTTCTTAGTCAGCGGAGCCCAGGATCTCACCACGCACCTCTGCCACGTATGTAAAACGCAACTTACTGCTGGGGGAAAAACTAGCTGAAACATAGGTTTTGTTTAAATGCTGGGAAGTTGTTAGTCATTCTTACCACCTCTGACTGCAAAGTGTCATAAAGTAGTATCCATTTCTTTTGAAAGCTCTCTCCCTTGCTTATAAGTCTCCCCTGTTGACTTACAGTGAAAAGCAGCTGTTGAAGACGCCAAAGATTTTTGTCCTCTGGTAATCTGGCGTCAGTTCAAGGAGGAGACGATCTTTTCGTCAGGTGAAAGAGGCTACTAAAAGCTTATGGGGATTTTGTACTTGGTAGCTTCTTCTGCCAGGGGCACTGAAGGTTTTCTTCCTGCATTTCAGCTGAGGAAAGCTGAAGAATAGGTGGATTAGTGCATTTAGAGATGACCTATGAGAAACCTAAAGTGAAAAATGAAAAAAATTGCTAGGAGGGCCATGTGATCTTTCTGGGGGTCGGTGTACAATGGCTGTAAGCCCCAGGATTTTCATTTCAACACTAGGCAGCACCTAATAACACGGTACATCATATGGCCCTGGGGTGTGGGGTCAGTATTACAGACGTACCTGTCTGTGGTGTTTATTGTCCTGCTTTCTGTCGCTAGCTAAGAAATACATCAACTGCATGACTTCGTGATCATGATAGGTACAGCCTACCAGCAGATGGTCTCTGTTTCTTCAGTAGGTAGAAGTACACCAGCTGCTTTGGGCAGTCCAGAGGTACTTTTTTTATTAACATAATGTCTAAATTAGCCCTTTGTATAGATTCTCAAAACAGTTGCTTTCATGACATGGACTTAATCTGAAGTGAATGTCTTTGCAGAGTTGATGTCACATGGGAACAAGGGCCACTCTGCTTCTGCACTTGTCCTCTCATGCTGGTTAAAGCACCGTGTGTGGTTTAGAGAAACTTAAATATGAGGCAAATCTTTAATGGGCACATGAAGATGTTGAGCCAATGTTTTGTGATAAAGATGTGTCAGGTGGCTCAATTCTCATTAGTGTCTAATCGGTGCGTTTCTTACTAAGCACATCTGAGGCTGGACAGCCTGTGGCTCAGATCTTGGTGCTGGTCTTCCATGTGCCTGGCTGGAAGGGAGGAGATGGGAGTATGGCACCTGGTTCGATGTAGTTGTAGGGAACTGTAATCTCAGACGCTCCTCAGTGAGAGAAGAAGCAACAAGCCTTCTCGGGGTTTATGATCTCCATATGTCGACTCTGACAAGAATGCCACAAGCTGTCTTCTATTTTTGGTCACTCCCTAAATTAGTAAGGAAATCATTGACCTTTGGGCTTTACCTAGTAACAGTGAACGCTTGAAGTCTTACATTTGATGTTTGAAAGCCCGAGACGGGGACCTTTTCAGGATTTATGTTCTGCTTCAAGTTTCTGTTATTTCAGTGGTGACCCTGAAAAACCATTGTTTTATAAGCAGAGAGCAGACACCTGCTCCACATCTGTTCTTTCTGTTCATCTGCCTTCTGAAGCTCTCCTCATGTTGTTACAGTTTTCCATCTTTTGTGTTCCTTGCCAAAAAGTTTGTAGTTCTCAGTTGTCATTTCAGGAGACAAAAGGATAGCAAGAAATCTCCTGTGACTAGCAAGGTAATGTTAGTTGTGGCTTTTGATGGTATTACTTCTACTGCAGAGCATCTTACAGCCTCAGGCATTTGGATAATTTTGACTTCTCTCCTGAGCTCTCCATCCATTTTTCTATCCTGCTGGAGCATCGGAGAGGCAGATGGGCAATACTGTATCATCCTAAGGTCTGTTTTAGCTGCAATACATGAAACAGAAATGTGTTTCTGGCCTTCTTCCTTGCCCCCTACTCTTAGAGTAGCTTTAATATTAGAAAGAAAAAAATAGTAACATGTTCAGGGGATTCAGTGCTTATCATTTTCTTTGCAAAATGTTTGTTGAAAGTATCAAAGATTCAAATAATTATCGTTGGTATCCGAAGTGTATCTTTGAAATTTAACTTCAAAAGTGATTTTGTCAGGATTCATTGCCTTGTAATCCATGATCCAGTTGAAAATCTAGGAGCGCTTACCTGTGTGGAAAGCAGAAAGTCACTTCTGACTTTGTGGTGGCTAGTAAAAAGTGATGCAAACCACCATCATGTTTTCTAAATCAAGTCTCTTGAGACTTCAGTTCCTCTATAGTTCTCTCTGACTGACCTTAGCCCTGGGCATTTAATGGGTGTTAGATGGAGGTTTAATGCATCTGAAGGATGTGTAAAACTGAGCTGTGTAAAGGTGCTTGTGTTTGTGGGATAGAGCCTGGACTGTTCCAGGTTTGACACAGTAGATGCTCTGCAAGTAACTGCTCTGTTTGGGGACAGCAATCTTTTGGGCAGACATAAATTCAGTGAACACAGTGCAAGACAGAATCCCATTGAATTGATTCGGAACTTTTAAAAAATACTATTTGATAGAGCATAGATGCTCAGGTAGATAAATTGTCTCAATAAAAAATGAGGAGATAAAATAAGTATCACTTTAAGATACTGTGCAACGGTGTCTTTAGTTAACTGGAAGTATGTAGCCTGTATTTCAAATTGAAGAAGTAATGAAGGCAAAGGTAGTGTACTCTTGTCCATTGGCTTTTGGATGGCAAATATGTCTGAAAGGTGTGATCTTCTGTGATGCCAGAATTATTTAAAAAGAAAACCAAAGCACCATGCGATTGCCTTTCTGTGCCATCATCAGTTTGCCACACGGATCAAAAGATTGCCAGCCAGCCATGTGGGAAATGTTTTTCAAGTGTTCTGGGGTTTGAAAACTTAGAATTATGGGTATTGGCTTTCAGTTTAAAACGAAAAGATGGGACCATACACAATGGCAGAGTGAGAGCAGTGGTGTGGTGTTATATTTCTGTTAGAAGACATTGGAGTGGAAATCTCGTTATTCTGTTAGTTTCTGAATGTTAAAGTTCATCAAACAGTGTCTGCGAGGGGGAGAAAGAAAATTAAATGGGTGCTACAGCCCTCTCTTTCTAGCTCATGTAAGTACAGCAGCCATGAAACATCCAAATTTCTGGAAAAGAAGGAATGTTTATTATGAAGAGCCTCGAGTAGCTGAACAAAACAAACATCTGGTAGCCTGTCTAAGGAAGGTTCATTAAACCAGTTTATTCGTGTTTATCTAAAACAGCCAAGATGAGTTCAGAACTAACTTACTAATCTTTCTAAAGTTCCTTCCCTTGCATGGGAATATAGCCTGATTCAGACCTGGCCTGCAGTCTTACAAGGAGCGGCTGAGCGAGCTGGGGTTTGTTTAGTTTGGAGAAGAGGAGGCTGAGGGGAGACCTTATCGCTCTCTACAACTACCTGAAAGGAGGCTGTAGCGAGGTGGGGGTCAGTTTCTTCTCCCAAGTAACAAGTGATAGGACGAGAGGAAACGGCCTCAAGCTGCGCCAAGGGAAGTTTAGGTTGGATATTAGGAAAAACTTCTTCACTGAAAGAGTAGTCAGGCACTGGAACAGGCTGCCCAGGGAAGTGGTTGAGTCCCCATCCCTGGCGGTATTTAAAAGACGGGTAGATGTGGTGCTTGAGGACATGGTTTAGTGGTGGACTTGGCAGTGATAGGTTAATGGTTGGACTCGATGATCTTAAGGGTCTTTTCCAACCTTAACGATTCAATGATTCTATATCTTTACTTTGGTAGCTATGACTTCCAGTGACTTCACTGACCCAAACAACTTCTCCCGAGACAAGATATTGTCTAATTGAAAAGACAGGAGCCAGGCTGAACAGGAGGTTACATGTCTGCCACTCCTACCAAACCCTGCGATAACACAGATACCCCAGGGGCTGCAGGGTGGCGTTCTTGGACTGTCCCGGATCTTCAAGGATGTCCCTTTGTCCATCTGGAAAATTCTTTGTTCCAGTTCTTCATAGGTTATTTCTGCTGGTTGCAAGCAAGGCAGTGGAGCATGACAGGGGCACCAAAGACTGCTCTGATTTCCAAAAGTACTAACTGCTGCTCCTATGTGTCTGTTTTCCTGAATCATATATTCTAACACCTGGGTGAATTAAGTCTTTGTAATTATATGACAAATAACACTAGTTTTCTTTTGTGGGAAACAGTAGTCATTACAGAAATGAGTCACAGTACCATGAATTGCAGCGCTCAACAGCTTTTCAAATGTTAGACCTTGTGTAGTGGAAAGGAAAAAGCCTGGTTCAGAATCTAAAGAGGGAGAGCAGTACCTAAACAGTGATAAGTTAAACAAAAAATTAGGAAAGACAGGTTGGAAGCTAAGTGTAGGAAAGGCAGATGAATCACTGAGTTGATGAGAATGACAGACTCAGTGTCACAGCAAATGCCTGCTCCATGGAACAAAAGCATTAACAAGGTAGTAAATGTTGTAAACACATCTTATATAAGACCTAGTGTTTCGTGTTAAAGAAAGGTTTATTATGATTGCAGTAATGAAATTTGCATGGAGAAGAAAGGGATTTTTGAATAAAAACTTGGCCCAGTGCTTTAGTGCCACAAGAAGAGACTTAATTGAAAAAAATGCATTTAATTTCGGAGTAAGAATTTGACTCATCCTTTGAAAAAAAATTGCTATGGTGATAGCAAATTAAGTGTACAGAGTATTCGGGTTATTTATAAAGTCGCAGAGACAGGTCACTCCAAACTGTAGAGAATAATAAAGATTAAAATGCTATAACATTATTTTTCCAAGTGTAAGCACCGTAGTATATGATCAGAAGGAGCTGCATGATAAGATCAGGCTTTATAAAGCTCTACAGTAACTACTGGAACCAGTATGAAAGGCTACTGTTTATTGTTAGAGCATTATTAATATATATTAACATATTGGTTGTTTCCAGGTGTCTTGCATTACCTGAGACACTTGTCACAGATTACCAAATTCTGTGCAAGCATAAATAAACAAACCCAATCAGTCAAGATCACTGCATCTCAAAATGTAATTTCTTTGTTTATTTTAACAAGTCTACTTAGTTTTAACTTGGTATGGTCCCAAACTTGAACCCTAGGTCTAAAATCCTCATGAAAAATTTGAATTGGAATTTGGACTTCACAGATTTTGTTTTCTTAGTTAGAAAATGCTTCCAGACTTCTGCCTGTGCTGCATATTTATTCCTGAGAAGGTAACAACCCTTTTATATTAGGTGTTATATAAACACGTGTCAAAGACCCAGCATTATTTTTTATTGAGCTGCAAATAACGTGTGCAGTTTGGAGTCAATTTTTTTATTTACTGAGTGCTGCTGGCATGCCGATCCCCAAACTGAATAGGCAAAAGAAGGTCTGCGCTGAGCGGAGCACACAAGCTTCCAGCAAGGGGAAAAATGGCCAAAAAATACTCTGCTGCCTTTTTCCTCATTGCTTCTCAACCTGATTGAAATAGACTGTGTGTATGAGGCACTTTCTTCAACAAGTAATTCCTGTAAGGTAAGTATCTTTTTTTGGTGGTATCGTGAGGGAGCGGAGAGTTTTAAGGAACCCGTAGCCCCTGAAAGTTCTGGGAGAAGAGGAGTCCCCCTGGTTGTCTGCAAGGGCGTTTGACAGCAAGGGCGTGTGGCAGCAAGGTTGTCCTTCCCAAGGTACTCACTGTTACAAAGCTGTCCCAGTCCTTGGTTTCTGGTGGGGAGCGCAGGGCTCATTGACCTTTCATTTTGGGGAGTTCCTATGTTATAAGTATGTGGGACTCTTCCATAGTCTCAGTTAGGAATGATTGCCTTCATAAGCAGGTTTTGTAAATACAGGTCCTAACCAGCATTGGAGACTCTTTTTCTTCAAAGTACAAGTAAAAAGTGCTGAGGCTGCACCTGGAATTTGAAAAAGAGGATTTTAAATCTGATGTAGAATTTCCCAGTGGAATTTGGCTTGAAAACTACAGAATTTGGACCTAATTTGTAGCAAACCCAAACATACTCAGGAAAGAGAGTAGTTCTCAGTACAAACAAATCCAGCTCTTTAGCTGGTTACAGTTTGCCATTTTTTCCTATTTGTTGTGGATTTTTTCCCAATCCAGAGTACACCAATGAAATTTATGTGGCTATAGTGCTTTCTGTACTAATTCTGCAAAGCTAGTTAAGCTTTTCTTTTTTAGCATTATGTTGATGGCATTGATAATGCTAAGTACAAATGAGGAAGCAGATGACAGTTTTTAAAACGTCAGGTTAGAGTAATCACAACGTAAACTTGTAATACACTGAAATAATCAAATGGCTTTTCAGTCTGATGGATTTTTCTTGCTGATTGCATTAAACTTTCTTCCAAATGTAGGTGGGATACCCCGGTGCCTGTCTTGGTAATATTCTTGTATGGTTTTACATGATCAATTACTTGTTAACTTTCTTACTCAGAAGCCAGTAATTTGTGATGTTACTCCTTTAAAGACTGTCTTTGATCTCTTTTTCCGAGAGCAGTTGGCACTATTTTTTGTACTGTCTTTTCAGGTAATACATTTTTGTAAAAGACAGTTGGAAAAATGTTGCTGGTTTCCCATTTATCACTTGTACTGAGTTGCCAGGAAATTAGATGGGTACTATGGGCTTGTATAATGCTTGAGTTTTTTCCTCAGCTTTCTGTCGTATGATGTAGTCTCATATTGAACTACTAAAGAGAGGAAAATAATTTCAAGCTTTTTACCATCACCTTCCTCTTCACTGGAGGGAGAAAGGGAAAAATCTTCTGCACTCATAGAAGTGAATAGAGAATTTTCAGCACACTAAATTCATTTTTTCTAATGTTTGCTTTTTAATCCTCAGTGAATGCCTGATTCAGAGTTCAGTGATGGGGAAAAACTTCTTCTATGCGTGTTATTAAAGACAAGTTCTATTTCTGTTGCTGGGAAGGAGGTATTCAGTAGCTTTTTAAAAACGGGCGTTTCCTCTGCCACGTAGATTGGGTTGGTTTGTTTAATAGAGCACTTAAGTGAATTTTTATGCATTGGGATTTTCTCCAACGTTGAAGACGATTTTGTTCAATTGGATTTTTAAACATTTGAAAATTGGAATAAGAAAAGCAGCATTGTTTAGGCTCCTGGCTAGGATTTTAAAAACAGGAATAACTCATAGTGTTCCTTATTAAATTTAATTAATTGCTACTCGTGGGCAATATGGCTGAGTTATTGTTGCAGTGAGACCAATAACTTATAAAATTTGGAGTTCTATATGTTCAGACCTCAGTTGGAGCTTTGCCGAAGAGTAGTTTGATTATTTAATTTAAAATAAATGTTTTTCTTTATTTCAAAAGGGTATTGAAGAGCATCTCACTCGTGCATTTTTAAATGCTTTTGGTGTTTCCATAGCCAAATCTTTGGTAAGAATTTAGTCAGGTTTATTGGCAGTTAAAAAAATCTTTACTATTTGGTACCTGCTTAATGGTGAGATACATGCCATTAATTTGATCTCAGTCTGTTTTCTGTTGCGCAGATGTTCACATTACAAAATCATTATTGTCTACCAGTAATCAGTGCTCCTATTGGAAAAGCCAGTATAGGAGTGGGGAACTAAATGGGTGTCTGAAGTCTCATCTTCTTGTGGAGATAGTCTTTCCAAATGAGCAATAAAGGGGACTGCACGAGGAAACGCATCTTTGGTGCATCTGAGATGTCTGTTCTACAGCCAAAGGGAATACTTAAGCCTGACCGTTCACTCACTCAGCACCAAGCCTTTATGCATGGAATAATTATTTTTAATGAATAGCATGGGGAGTTAAATCCTTATGACTTATTTCTCAAGTGAACTGAAAGTCTGTTTCCATAGTGAATGTGAACTAGTAATTTGTGATAGGAGTTTGAAGTAAGGTGGTTGTGCAAACCTGTATTACGGTCAGATGAAATCTGACCAAACTTGTTAGAAAAATTTGCATTTGATTTTGAGAAAATAAAGCTAAGGAGGTCATTCTGACCTTTGGCTGAAAATTGAAGTGAATTTATACAATGGCTACCTAATGTATTAACGTATGTAAGTATTCACGCATTCTTTTTTCAAGTGAAATTTGGAAAAATGTATAAAATGGAAGATGTACTGATTTCTTCGAGCTCTGTGCTCATTATACAAGGCATAATGCTCTGGGGTTTACTTACAAAATGGTGAAATGAATATGGGTCCCCCAGGTAAAATTCTGATCAGAGTGAAGTTATTAGCAAAATTCCCATTGAATGAGGTGGGGACAGAATTTCACTGAAACACAGGACACCCAAAATCCAGTGCAAGGTTAAAAAATAAACCAGAAACACAACTCGTATTTGAAAAAGTATGTGTATTTCTCATAAACTTCATATTCTTATTAAAATAAAATGTTTTTATTTTTCTTCAAGCTAAGTCACATCTCTTCAGGCAATATTACTAAGTTAAATCAGAGTTAGTTTGTTTATAAAAATTAATTGTTCACAGTGTTCATAAAAACAATTGGTAGTGCAGTAATAGACACCCCTTCAGTTTGACAAGCTCTCTGTGTCCATTTATGTTTCCTTTGACAGGATAAAATAGGTCTTTGACACGAAGTATTAAAAGTGTAACCCCTAAGTAGATGAGATGTTCATTTTATTCCCATTCAAGTAACTGAATTTTGAAAAACAAGAGCCTTTCTTAGTTTCAAGGTGACTTGGCATCATATCTTTCTTGTTTTTAATTTGTGCTGTATGGTGACTCATAAAAAGACTTAAAACCGAGGTGGAGATGCTGTCTCTGTTGTTTTCTTGTTCTGATGAAGGGAGAGCTATCGGCTCTCATACTGTGCATAAGCATGGTTATCGAGAAATGTAACCCAGCCCGTCAGTAAGGCTGCAGCACTGAAAGAAATCCTTTACAGTTTGTTCCTAAGCTCTCAGCTTAAACACTCCCTGGGGCAGACCGCAAGCCCTGCAGTCAGTTTGCCCGGGAGGGGCAGGGAGGAGTAGCCTGCCTGCCTGTCGGACCTCTGCAGTCACTGCTACCGAGAAAGATGTGCTTTGAGCCTGGGGAATCGTTACTCCTCAGTGCTCTTAAGGAGGACAGAGCGATGGGCAGCGCTGTGCCCAGCTGGGATCGAACGGCTAGTACCGTCCTAACACGTGCTTGGCGAAGGGGAAAGGAGCTACTTTCCCAAAAGTGGTCCCGCAGGTACCTGGGCCAAACCTGCAGAGAGACCTGCCTGAGCCCCTGAAGAGGAGCGAAGGGAGCACACCATTTTGCACTCTGCGAGCGCTAGAGCCGGAGGCGGAGGTGAGAGGGGGCCCTGACTCCCTGACCCCTCTGCAGAGTGGGAAGCTGCTGCTGGCGCAGGGGGAGAAAGTCCTCCTCTATTTTCCCTCCGCTTTTTAGCCCCAAGGAAAGACTAAAACCAATTTTTCGTCCCAGAAGGAGAAACAAGAGAGACTGATGCTTTCTAGGTCAGTTCTTTCATATTTTAATATGAGATTTTTTTTTAATAGCCAAACTTCATTTCTCCCTGCTATGTGGAGAGAGCAGGCCCTGTCTCAGCAGAGAGGAAAATGAGGCAGCTTGATCAGCAAACTGTTACTGGAAAGCGGCAAAATAATTCACTCTCTAAAACTTATTTTGGAGTTTTAGGAAGCAGGCATTCTTTATTGCGGCACCGGGCAGCACTGGGGATAGTTCCACCATAAGTGCTCCGAAGGCTTGATGGACTTTTGGTTACTATATACTATGAAAATATACATATTCATAGGATTTCTACATAAACATGAGTTTTCCTGGAACTTATTAACATATGTAAATGTCCGATCCGCATGCGCAGTCATCCTCTGTGGTGGTCCTCAGGTGGTCTTTGGGGGTCTTCAGACAAAGGCTTGTAGTCTTCCTCACCGTGTTCGCTGATTGACCTTTGCTTCTGCGCAGACTCAGTTCTTGGGTCGCCTAGCTGTCTAGAGGGGAGTGTTCAGGAGCCTAAAACTTAATTATCCACAAAGATTCGCTTTTGTTATGTAAAGGGAGCATTCGGGAGCTTTGTAACGGAAAAGGGGAACACCCAGGAGCCTCTATCCACATTCTCAGGTATCAAAACGAGGACAGAAAGTAATCCTCGTTACAGTTATTTCTGCTGTTCACTGCTGTTTGGGGAAGTAGCTCTTACTGGGGATCGTCCTGTAGTTTTCTATAAAAAGCATTTTCCTTGGTAGTATTTTAGCAGTTGTCTGTTACAAACCATTTTGGCTTGGTTCTTTGTCTCCTTCCTTGCCTTACCTTCATCTCTGCTACTCATTTCTTTCATAATTTATCTAAACAGCTTTCCACAAACCCTGTGAGATCATACCCTTCAAAGCTGAATTGTATTTCTTAACTCTCGTACTCCTCCTAGAGAGCTGTCAGGAGGTAGTTTTACATTTGGAGAGAAGATTGCTTGTTTCACCTCAGCAAGTATTTTTAGTTAAGCATTTTTCCTCTAGGCGATTTCAGATGGTCTCTACTGGACCTTTAGTAACATATACACTAGTATGTTTTATTTTAAGTTGTTATTTGTAGTTTTGCTGTAATTCGGAGATAGCCAGAGGCTGTACCTCCTGTAAGAAAAATATTTTCATCCTCTTTAACATGAAGGAACTTGCTCCATTAACTGCATTTGACTTAATGTCATGAGCTTAAACACTAACCTGAAAGCTGTTAATCAGACCTCTGGTTTAAAACAAGGGCATAATTCACAAGTCAAATTTAGGTGGTAGCATTAGGTAGTTAGCAACTGGGTTTAATAGACTCTGCTGTTGTATGTTTGGTTATGACTTTCCTGGTTGATAAAATGATTTGTTTGGGATTCTTTGGCTTTTATTCCTCAGATTCGCTAAGAATTGCGTAGTTATGAACTCTAAAAGCCTGGTCAATCAGTTTGTTAAAAATAAGCAAAATAAGGTAGTGTGGATTTTTTTTTTTCTGTGTGCTAAAATTTATTTTTGGCCTTGTGTTAGGAGCAAACAAGGCTCGCAAGGCAACTTTTGCATTTCAGCATCCTCCTAACTCCTGGTTTTGGCAGATCATAGAAGTTTAAGAAATACTTTTGCTTCTAGCCCACGTCTTACTAGCACTCCCTTCTCCCAGTCTGACTGGAGCGGGCAGCGCAGTACAAGGCAGAGAATGACTGGGGGTGACTGGTGTTTGTCGCTACCACAGGCACACCTATTCCTCAGGTGCAGCTCTGTCTGCGATAGCAGAGCTCTCTATGGCTAACCTCGTGAGAAGGCAGAAAAGTGTTTGCTCTTTCTTTGGACAAGCTGTAGAGGATCCTGTTTCCCTCACGGTTTCTAAATAGACTAAATTCACACGTTGTCATTTTTACATTTGTTGTCATTTGTTAGTGGAATCTGCGGTGACTTTGTTGTCGTGCTGACACCATGGGATCATGACAACATATATGTCTGCCCTCACAAGCAGGCAGAAACTGTGAGGCATACTTTTTTCCTGCTCCTGTACTGTCATAGTGGAAGATGCAGTACCTGCAAAATGGCTGGTAACCGCGGTCTTCTTGGCGGTGGCTACTGGAAGTGCTCTAAGAATACTCCTGAAGTTGTTTACAAGCCTCATCCAAGATGTTAGTCATCAGGAGCAAAGAACTACCTTCTCGCCACATTAAATTACTTTTTAAAATTCTTTTACATAATCTCCTAATACATTATGTTAGTGTTACAATATGTTAGTGTTGCTCCTTGTATGTTGTTTCTTCTGGGAAGCATCTTTGGGAAAGCATCCTCCTCTGAGATTTGGAGACCTTCTCGGATGTCCAGCTGACAGGAACAGGATTTTAAACTCAGAGATTTTGAAACTTTCACATACATATTTTACACACACAAGGAAACGCATCAGATTTAATTGTAAACAGCTTGTGGACTCTGTGTATGTGTTTGGATAGGTTGTGTGTGTTCATATAAGAATAACGTCTTGGTAACTACCTAGCTTACTATTTAAGGTTTTATAGTCATATTCTTGGCGTTTCTGTGTTATTAATGAAAGTTTTAGCTATTAGCGGAAATATTTCTTGTAGAAGTTTTCCATGGAAGCTGTGCTAAACTTTATGCTTCCAAAAGTGAGAAGCGAATGTGTGTGAACTATACACATGCACAAACTGTAAAACAAATGCGTGTAATCTAGCTACTGCTCTTTATTAAATATTTGCTATTGTATGATTGTTTTCAGCTGCTTATCACTTCACGTGTCTTTAACTTTTGGACTGAAGTTTTCCATGTTGGTTGCCTGCATTTCGGTATGTTTTATTTTAGCCAAAATGGCTCCACGGGTTCCAATAGTGGGATTAATAAAAAGCATATTTTGCATTTGTGAAAAAGAAATACTCTGGCAAGCTTTTCTTGAGAAGCTTATGGTCCTCCCTTATTTAGAAATTTGGCAGAAATTTGGTTTTTGCTTCTTAACTTTCCAGTGCTACCAATAAATACTAGTAAAATGTTTCTTGTCTCATCTAGTGTACCCACATCGAACTGATGTAATGAAGAACTCCATTAAAAGCCCCCGAGGAGGTACATGGTTCTCCTGTCAGAACAGGGTCTGAACAGAGTTGTTAACCAGGATTGAGGCCATATGTTGAGGACAAGGAGGAAAAGCGGTATCAGACATGCATATTTCATTTCTGAAGGCATTTTTATCTGGGGCTGTGAGGAAAAACATAAGTTCTGTAAAATAAATGCTGTGCTGGGGAGTCGTGGGAAGACAAGGTGAATATGAACAGGTTTGAGCTTCTGCGCTGCTGGACTCCAGGAACAGCAGGACTTGGGTTGTCTTGAATTCTGCTGCAAAACCTGTCAGTTTGATTAGCTTAATGCGTATTCCCAAATAGACTGGGGACGACACGATCATTTTTAGGAACTTGATTTGAAAATCTTAATGATGTTCTCTGTACTGTGTCTTCAAGAGTATAATCAGAGAAAGAAACATTCCATCAACGCTTTTATCACCACGGGGCTTATACGAGTCCACTGTTTGAGCTTGTCGGAGCCCATGGAGAAATTTTGCAAGTCTCGTCAGACTCAAACTAGAACGACCACCTTTTTATCTTTTGTTTATATTTCTTGATTGTGTGTGCATTATCTCTCGTTGCGTTTTTGAAAAGTTAGAGTGATTTCTTAATTTTGTGAAGTCAATTAACTGCATTCTCTTGAGTATGCAAGGATCTGGGTAGGAATAGAGGAAAAAATTCTTTGCATTTATGTATCTCTCAAATGATCTTAGTGAGATTTTCTAGCTATATTGTATAGGTTTTTTTACACTTAAAAATTAGTTAATATTCTGGAGACTAAATGGAGAATATTAATTTCACATAACCATATTTAAGCAATCGTTTATTTGCTTAGGTAGTTGGTTTTTAGAACTAATTGAGTACATAAATTCTGTTCAAATATGTTTATGAATAAATGTAAGTTTAAATAATGCTTTTCACCATTTAAAAAAAAAAAATCATTTGCCTTTCATTGTCCAGCAAACCTGCATGTGCTTCCAGTCCCTCCTTGTACCCCTTTTGGGAAAAACCCAAAATGGTTAATGGGTTGGGATGCAGCACAATTTATATACTTTAAGAAAAAAAAAACCACACAGAAGAGTGCTGCCAGGCAGTATTTGTTAACAAAGTGAAGCATGATTTCAAAACCACTTTGTGTTCTTGATTTGCTTGAAATAGTTTGTTTACAAATTTAGCCCCAGATCTGACAGTTAGGATCCTACATGAATACACCAGAAATGTGTGCAAGATCATACTTTAGGAAAACGCAGGTAAAAGCATTGCAGTGTTGCTTCTGAAATGCTGTAGTCATCATGTGAGGGTTTGACCAGGTGCCTTGCGCTGTGTTACAGGTTGTGCTCCACATCTGGGTGGACATCTTTGGGGCAGGCTCCAGAAATATCAGGTCTCCACTGATCCTTTCCGCTGTGAGCTGGGTAGAGTTTGGTGAGGGATCAGTTCTCGCCTGCATTTCCCACCTGGGTGTTGGTGCCCAGGGAAGGCTCGCTAGTACAGCTAGTTCCACCAGCCTCGGGAAAGTTGATGCGTATCCTCCAGGAAATGTAGTGCCTCAGGGACTAAAATAAGCCATCCCAGTTATCAACCTTTGTACTGATGCGGCTGTGTTAGCACATTCACTGGCTCAGAGATTTTGCTAGAGACAAGGGAAAGGATCACACCCTAAGGGACGTTACGGTGCTCGTGAAAGCTGCTGGTATCAGTGTGGCCTCCGCTGCCTGTCTGTATTTCTATATGTCTGTCTTCAAACCCTTCAAGTAACTGAATCCAGATCATGATCAGCGTTAGGTATTGGATAAAGATTGTTGTAAGCTGTAGCCAGAGTAGGGTATGAAACACTGGAGTTCGTTTAAAAGCTCACCCAGGAGATGAAATGCTCCCTCGTTTGCCAGCTGACACTTCCAGTATTGCTTGCTTAATTTCTAGTAGCGCTCTTCAGACTTCAGAGGCCCCTGATTTTAGTGAGAAAAATAGGAGCATGGTCAAGCCTATGATGCCTGATGGCTGCAGAGAAGAATTTTTCAGCAGCGTTATTACTAATGGGCTCTTAAAGCACTATGGAAGATGAAATAACAGCAGTCCTATGAAAGAGACACCGAGAACCACCACCACCTTTGTCATTCACTGAAAAAATTCAGGTCTTGGTATAAGGAATTTTTTTTGGGGGGGAAACCAAACTCGAGTGCAATGAGCTGACTCAGGCAATACAGTAATAATGATAAACTTTATACAGCAAAGTGTCTCTTATTAATGTGCTGCAAAGCACTCCAGAGATTCTCCATTCTCAAATTAAGCTATAAAAGATAATAGGAGAGCTTATAAAGTTTCTGCACAGTGAATGATTTCATGGCAATGGCTTTGTTTGTTTTAATGATGTGAGCAGAGGGCATTTGCCCAACATCTTCAGCATTCTGCAAGGGAAGAAATAGGTGCAGCAGTTACATTTTACAGTTTCACTGACATAATATGGGTGCTTTTTTTGCAGCTGTATCATGGTGTACTTTGTAGATTGTAAGTAAGTTTTGAAGTCATAAATTTCAACAAGGAAACAGATTTGGAAGTTTACTGCTGCTGTGATTCAGCTGGTTGCAGAAATAAATACGTTTGGGTAATAGTTGAGGGCTTTTTAGGGGCATCCATAATCTTAACGTATTTCTTCATGGGCAGAATGACTTTTATAAGTGGTGGTGGTTTGCTGACAAGCTCATCTGAGGAGTCAAGAACTGGTTGGAGATAGAGACAAAGTGACGCTACTCCATCTCAGATGACCTTTTTGCCTTCCCAAAACCAAGTATGAGCGAATGTTTTTTGACCGTGCTGTGGCAGAAGGACACCTTGTGCTGTCCCCACCCGGCTGCCCAGCCTTAACTCCCAGGTGCATGCTTTCCTAAAGGGTGGGGGCTTAATAGAGAAGTAGTGAATTTTTCATCCAGCTAACTGGAATAACAGAGAAAGGTCTGAATTTTAGAAGTTAGATTTGAGGTACCACTAATGTATTTTAGTTTGAATGCTACATGTTTACTTCCTGATACTTTTGTAGGTCTCCTTTGCCTCTCTTGCATTCACTTTCATGATAAAATTGACTTATTAATCTCAGCAAATCTATCTGGAGGAGGACTGCATTGTATTGTTGTGAGGTGAATTTTTTTAGTGTAAATTAGTTTTCTCTTTAAGCAGAAAAATGTCTGCATTAATGCCATGAAGTGCTCTAAAAGAGCATATATCACAGGCATGGTCTGCGTACAGGGCTTTATACAAAGACATATATACACACAAGGGTGTACACAAATGCACAGGCAATTTTCAGAGACACTTTGCCTGTATAGCGCTTGCAATGATGAGAGGTTCATGTTGCTGTCATATAAAGAGGCTGCAAGAAAGCTCCTCCGCATTGGGAGAGGGAATGTAGTTTCATTCATTAAGAGATAGAAAATAACATTATTTTTTTCTTTTGCCTGAGGTCATCACTTACCAAACTGTTCATGGGCTTTGAACAGAAAGATTTTTCAGACTAGAAAAATATTTATGGTGTTGCTTGCTTTTTTAGTTCAGCAGATTTCTTGGTTTTTTGAAGGAAGGATTAAAATAAAATGAAGAAACTAGATTCCTTTCTCCCTTATAGGGGTGGAGGTTTATTCCAGCTGTGAGCACTACTAACTTCCCTATAAAATGCGTGTGCATTGCCCAACTGCTCTCGTGTGTTTCAATTAAAATTTGGCGTTGTCAGTTCAGATTTGTTGTAAGTGCAGTTTGGTGGTTCAGATTATGCAGCTGAGTAACGGAAGGCAAAGCATATGTGTGCGAAAAAGGCATTTAGTTGGAAACGGGAGTTGAACTGCATTCAGTTTTTGCCAATGCTGCTTTTAAGTTTGTGCTATTTTAATAGTTTCCCAAAGTGATAGTGTTACCAAAAGGAAATAGCCCTCTGAGCTGGCATTTTTGATGTTTGTTTCTGGCCAGAAGGTAAATTAGGTTTGGTTATTTGTTAAAAATCCACATAGTTCTGTCTGCAAATGCATATTTGATTATTTTTTTCCTTGTCTGTTCTGCATGTTTTTAATAAAAAGGCCCAGAGCCTTTTTTCAAATCTAAAATAAATGTAGAGCTTCAGTCTTGCCATGAAGTCTCAACAGATAGAAAATGGGTTCTATCTTGATGTATTTTGATGTATAACATGATGTAACAGGAGCAAATCCTTTGACGTTTTGTTGATAACTGAGTTTTAAAGTTGTGAAGATATACACGCTTGAAAATGGCCCATTACAAATCCAAAATGTCTACCGAATTAACATGCCAGGGTTGGTTGGTTTGGTTTTGGTTTTGTCATCATGCTAGGGATCAGACTTTATACACTACTTCGGTTGGGTTTTCTTGCATGTTGTTTGAAAACGAAGAACACCACCCAAACCCACGAGTGTAAGCTAGAAGAGGTGAGAAAAGGCAGAAAAACACCTAGGTATATCAGGATTAGTCTTGCTAGCTTTTGGGTAGCAACTTACTCCTTCCAAAAAATCAGGCTCTGAAGAGAGTAGTTCATTCTTCCATTTGCCATAGGAAGATAGGCCTGCATGCAGTTCCTCTGGCTGTTGTCCCCGCAGTGACAGCAGCCCTTACTGTTTGTCTGCTGTTGTGGCAGATCGGAGGGCAGGGCAGTGACCCCCGGGGCATGGGGTATATATCCCTTTCAGCTGGAGGTAGGCTAATGCAGTCATGCTTGCGCACCCATTGCCAGCTGGGAGACTCCAGTTGTGGGTTCTGGGATGACCGTCCTCCCTCAGAAAGGTTCTCGTGAAGAAGAACCTTCATGTTCCCTTGGGTCAGCGGTGCGAAGAAGTACTGCATGCCCCTACAGAACGTGAGTGCCGTTTGCAGGATCCGCATACAGCCCCACAGATTTTACATTTAAGAATGCAAAGCGTAGATATTTAGTTTGATGGTAATTAACTTGAACAGTGTACTGAAGTATTTGGCACATTTTGAAGTGTTTTAAAATCAAGGTTTCAGTTTGTTTCTGAGAAATTTTGTAGTTAACCCAGTTTCAGCTCTTGATGCGTGAGTGACTGGGTAACATATGATGAACTGTGTTATATAAGATGCTCAAATTGTTGATCCAAAATTCTAGCTATTTAACTTCTGGGATCTTAGTGTTTCTTGTTTTATTTTTGTCCTGTTTTCTCTTTTCAGTATTTGAAGTGTTGATATGAAGCCCTTTTTTGCCAGTGCTGTTAGCAGAAAGAACTTATGTACACCCATCTGCCTGTTCCTTGGGCATGGGAATGGGTTGTACTGTCAGGAGCTTTTAACTACGTGGTATAGATTAATACAGGTGGGATTTTTCCTGCTTTCCCCTCTGTTTCCTCTAAATAGGTTTGTGTCTTGCAGCAGGATATAGTGGAATAAGAATCATCAGCATCATTGGTTCCAGCTGCTTCCTCAACAGAAAAACTGCATTTTATTTGGATGAGCTTTGCTGTCTCTTGAATATTTCAAGAGGAAGACAGTCTCTCCCCTTCCGTGCGTCTTTCCCACCCAGATGTTTCGTTCTTTATTGTGCTTTATTAATAAGTCCAACGCTTTCTTAGCTGTAGGGCTGCAATGCAGAAAGCAGATGCTCCTATTAGAAAACATTCCATGATATTGGAAGCTTATTTATCAAAGGCACAAAGTCAGACTCTCATTACATTTTCCACTTGTTTAAAAAGAAGAAAAAAAAAAAAGCCAAAAGTATTCTTTGTTTTTATGGTAAGACTGACGGTAGGTTAACAGCTGGGAAATACAAAGCTGCAACTCCATGGCTGAACAAGGAAGATAATGATTGTTCATCTGCAGAGATCATTATTTTCTTCTAATACGAGATTGCAGTGTTTCTGTTTGTAGCTGTGAAGCTTTAATTACACTTCATAATTATTTATAAATTACGTCTGTGTAGGCCCTTCCTATAGGAATCAGCGTCTTTATTGGCAGAACATTGTGTGGGGGGAAGACTGGCAGGTAGGTTTGAAAGATCACACATGTAATCTTATGTGTATTTGAAAGTAAACGTTATGTTTTTGTACTTAAAAGGAGAACGTGAAACACAAAACAAGGCCAGGGAAGTCAGATTTCCATAAATGCATGGGTGGTACAGGAAGAGAATGGGCGAATGGGATGTTTGCCTGAGAGAAACAAAACAGCCCAATTTTCCTTGATAAAAATACCCATTTTTGAGTTGTTTGGTCAAAAACCTCAGAGTATTTTTTCCCCCAGTTATTAAAGAAGGTGCTGTCAGTGTTGCATTGCTAAGACGCTTATTCAGTTATGTGCAGTTACATGCCTCAGTTGCATCCAGACACTGTGTATGAGCATAGCAAGAATGGTTTTAAAATATGACAAGGGTATATTAAAATATATCTGTTATTAAACAATGGTGGTAGACGATGGACAGGGCACTAGATTAAAAAAATCACGAACATGGCGTTTTGGTGAGTTGTGTGGTTTTGCCGATCGGGATTAGAAATGCTTCCTGAATTACAGCTGGAGTGAGGGAGTCGAAATTCTGTTCTTATATCTGTGCTAAACAAGAACTTCTCAGCTAGGGGAATTTCACAGATTTAACTGATAACACCATTACTTCCCATGCCTTTATGCAGTTTGTTTATGTAAAAAGCTGTCCTTCAAGGACAAGAAAAAATAGCCTCTTTGCTTTTGTCTGTTGAGTGTATGACTGACTTTTTGCACCGACTGCAGCTGTGTATTGCAGAGTGCCATTGTCTCCTGTGCTGCTCACAGTAGCGCTGGGAACACCCTGCAGCTGATGTGCCTGGTGCCGTCTATGGGTTTTTTAAACTGAGTTTTGCTTGTCTGGGTAACGTTCCATTTGCATTTCTTCATGCTGCACGCAGATGATGTTGGCTACTGACGCTGTAAATAAACCAGATGAATTCTTGTGGCATGGCTTGATTGGCAGGAAACTAGAACTAGCTTTGTGTAGTATAAAATACTAGTGGGCTTTTCTCCTAAGTTCCTTGCCCTCCTGAACAGCTGCTGCTCACAGCAGATGGACTTGCATAGCACTGACTGATACAGCCTTCCAGAAAGTTATGAAATTCTTACCAGTGCTTCTTCAATTAATATGGTGGCAGTTTATGCTAATTCAATTATATAGTTCATAGAATCATAGAATCGTTAAGGTTGGAAAGGACCTCTGAGATCATCGAGTCCAACCTGTTAACCTAACTGCCTGGTCCACCTCTAAACCATGTCCCTAAGCACCACATCCACATGTTTTTTTGAATACTTCCAGGGACTGTGATTGCACCACTTCCCTGGGCAGCCTGTTCCAATGCCTAACCACTTTCTCCGTGAAGAAATTTTTCCTAATATCCGATCTAAATCTCCCCTGGCATGACTTGAGCCCATTTCCTCTTGTCCTATCACTTGTTACTTGGGAGAAGAGACCAACTCCCACCTCGCTACAACCTCCTTTCAGGTAGTTGTAGAGAGTGATAAGGTCTCCCCTCAGCCTCCTCTTCTCCAAACTAAACAACCCCAGCTCCCTCAGCTGCTCCTCATGAGACTTGTTCTCCAGACCCTTCACCAGCTTCGTTGCCCTTCTTTGGACACTCTCCAGCACCTCAATGTCTTTCTTGTAGTGAGGAGCCCAAAACTGAACACAGTATTTGAGATGCGGCCTCACCAGTGCCAAGAAGCAGAAGAGGATTTTCTTTGGTCATGGCCCAAGTGAATAGGATGCTTGAGAGTGGCTGAGCACCCTCACTTCCCAGTGGCATACGTAGCAAACCCAAGTGCTATACAGGTAGTAGTTTTATTCTCCAACAGCCTCCGTGCTCCTTGAGTGTCTATTCAGCACCAGTTCGTTTTTCATTACAGTTAGCACCGGTTCACTGTTCTTGTCTGCATTTTGCATTTGCCAAAATGAGCGTTGTGTTGTGCTTTTTCATTCATACCAAGTGTTTTGACAGAAGTTGGAATAATGTTGGATATTAATCTATTAATCTCTGAATTTTCAGATTCCCATATATGTTTACTTCCATGGTCCCCAATACTGTTCAGTGGGAGGACTGCGCCATTCCATGTCCATACGCTGCTTGAGATTTTCACGTGGGAGATACTGTCTTCTGCATTTCCTTTCCAGAACAATCAGAGTGCAGATGTTGCTGCCTTCAAAAATGAAGTGCAACTTGACTAGATCCACACAGTCTGCTTTTTATGAGCGAAGTCAGTACGTGTGTCTGTATCTTCATTGTGAATATTAGGATTTTTGGCTGCTCTAACCAATTCAGTGGGAGAGGTTGGTTTCGGCTGCGCACCCTTTCCCTGGCCAGTGTGATGCCCTCACCCAAAAGGTGCTCTTGGTGGCGAGAGGAGGGGTGCCGCTGGGTCTCCTAGGGATGATGGGGAAGGTTGATGTAACTCATTTGCTGCAGGAAAGGCATGCTGCCCATTCGCTTCTCTTAGGCAAGGTTTGTCAGTGGAGATGACATGACCATGTGCTCCTATTATACCTAAAAACCTAGATAAAGAAATTGGGAAGCTTGTGTTGGCTGCCAAAAAGCTAGGAAATGCATGATGCATGCTTGGAAAATGGAGAGCTTGAAATAACATACAATGCTTGTGTCTGCGTGGTGGGTTCTCAAGATGAGGTGAAAGGAAGCCAGAAGAAACATTTTGTTGAAGCAGCAAAGAGTTGCTGTGGGAAAGAAGGAGGAGAGAAACATCTCTCATGTTATGCTCAGCTCCATGTTGATAATGTTCTTAACAACAGATGGGCAGTGGCCATGTTGTGTTCTCCTAAGGTGTTTCCGCCCTGCTCACGCATCCTACGTGGCACAGCAGAGTTAAACCAGTAACTTCCCTGTCCTGCTGCTGCTTATCTGGGTGGCCAGGTTCTGCAGCTATGACTCCGAAGCACAGTTTTTCCGGTGGTGTGCAGGGATGCTAGATGTCCCTTGGAGTGTAGCTGGATGTTGGATACTCAAAGTCTTGAGATATGCAGAATCCCCTGGGTTTCTGGCAACTCCTCATTTCTCATACAAGTCATGGGGACACCAGTCAAAAACTTGTGATCTTTTCTCCAATCTGCTCAATGTAATTTTTGCTTTTACTAGCCTTCTGCAAATTCAAATAGTGACTCTGTGTTGCTTTGGAAAAAGATTAATTAAGACTGGATTCTGCTTTTACTACCTTTTTGTTATTTTGGCAAATAAAATTCAGAGCTCAGGTTTTTCTCTGCCTGGTCAGGTTCATAGAGCAGCATGATTAATGATTTCTCTTGACAACTTCTGGTAATTACAGTTTTATTAAGGTCCAAAAATAAACAATGCAATCTTCTTATTTGCCCTGCATAACATGGCTTGTACAATTTCTCCCAATAATTATCTCATCCAAACCCAATAGCTTGTCACAGAGATCTTAGTAAACTTTTCCACTGGGGTTTTACTGCATTCTGTCAGCACAGCTATGGGAAAATATGTGGCTCTTTAGTTTGCTCGTAGAGATAGGACCCAAATTAATTATTTCACTTAACAAGATTAATGGAAAGAAATGTGGTATGCTCCTTTGTGTTATCAGTTATTTATAGGATTTCTTCAAGTGAAATACTCCTTGCTGTCTGATTACCAGAGGCTATTCACTTTGGCGTGAAGCTACTGAACAGACCAATTTTTATATCATTGCTTCAGTTTGTTGCTTCGCTCCAAAAAGAAACAAATAGGAGGAGGAGGAGAAGAAATGTCTGTACTGAAACATTCATCCTTTTTCTTTTAAACCGGGCCTTGTCTGTAGTGGGTTTTGCAGCGTGTGCCGCCATTGGCATTGGGGATCTGTCTTGCTTTCCAGAACGTTTTCTTAACAGGCTAGAAAAAATTATGCTTGATTTTGGCAACCTGCCTTCTTCTCAAGACCCGTTTCCTGCTTCAGCTAATGCAGAAAGACCACACCTAGCTTTGGTTGTCCTCTCTTTGCCCCGATTCAGGGAGTGCTGTAATAAAAAGGAAGGAAAAAGAAGCTTGGACACTGTTCCTAAACAAGCTGAAGAGTATCTGAAAGTATCTGTAGGAATATAAATATGTAGAACATAACATACAAACTCATTTTGTATGTCACTGAAGTGCACCAAGAAAGTGAAATACAGCAGCTGTTTAAAAAGTCACAACTGACCTATACAAATATTGAAGATAGAAAGTGAAAACAAATGATGTATATGTGTGTGTGAGAAAGATGCGATTAGATAAACATATTTTAACCATCTGGTTTTCAGTTTGATTTGTGTATGGTCTCCTGTGAAAGTCGCCTTGAGTTTTTAAGCGGTCTTTTGAGTTATGGAGCATAGCGTTTCCCAAGAACCAGGATTCATTTAGCAGTGGTGCAATGTTATCTTAGAAGGAAGACAAATTATAGATAGAATAAAATAGATGAGGATCACACAGTAAAACACGGGCCTTACCATCTAAAAAAGAGTAGGTATAAGTGGTAGATATTAATATCTAGTTTAGAAGTCTCTATGAGAAGCAAAACCAAAGCCTGGAAAACTCTTGGTGAATCCAAAAGGGGATGGAGAGGTGAACTATAAGTGTGCACATAGGCTTCATTTTAAATTGCTTTAGCAAACTTTAAAAGATATTTTTACAAACACTGTTTTATAAAAACAAAATGTTAGAAGTGTTTTTCCAGCCAGAAACTTCTTGAATATATGTCCAAGGCTATGCTGCCTTAACCTATAGGAAGTATAGGCCTTACTTCAGCAAAGTGTGCTCCCTTGATTAAGTTAAATTAAACCACAGCTCACAAGCTGTCCCATAACTTTTTCAAAAATGTAGATGTAGCTTATGCTACAGATACTCCTGTTATAAATTTTGTTAAACACCTCAGTCAAACGCTGTTCTTTAGGATGTCTTGTGCCAAGGGCTATCACAGGAAGCGTTTCCCATGGCCGTAGCTCTTCTGACAACACATCCACTGAGTTCCTAATGCCTGGGTGGGAACCAACAGCGCATGGCCAAAGAAACAGACTGTACAGAGTGAAAGGAAACGGAAAACAAATAAACAAAAACCCCAAGCTGCAGCATTTACATGTCAGCCAGTGCTTTTGTGTTTTTCAAGACGTTACAGAGATACCAGTCTTGGAAAAAATAGTATTTCACTTCTTCTTTTGGTGCAAGTTCCTCCAGGCTGGTCCTGACTGATGATTGCACAATACTTCATAAAAAGTAGATGTTATTGCACGATTTAATGACACTCATTCGCTACTTTTCCCTCTCTGATTCTTTTTTACAGTGGCCATTTAATACTGCATCTTCAAATGTTCAGAAAAGAGGAATAGCAGGTTCACTAGCTAAATATACCATGAGAACACGTAACTCACATAAGGTGTTAAATAGGCAAAATATTTTCTGTTTGCAATTTGTGTGAGGTTCAGATGGTGGTGTCTTTCCCAGGACCAAATCTGAGAAAAATGGAGAGGATGAAAACAAATTGATTTGATTTTTCTCTAGGTGTTCAGTCACATAAGCACATAGTAGCTGAAAATCTTTATAGCACAGCTACATATTTATAAAACACAATGTTTTGCTTTGGTTTGCTTCTGAGACTCGTATAACACTGCAGTGGATGAGTGAAAGCAGAAGTGGAAGCAGAGTTCCTGTTGCAATTGGAAAAACAGATGGAGCAAAGAGAAAATCTCTAGTCTTTCTAGTCTACATTTTCTCTTTGCCATCTGATCAGTATGATGGGATGTGTTCCCACTGGGGTCTCTGCAGGTTGTGAAAAACATAATAGTTACATCAAAGATCACACCTTATTGTAGTTCTATCAGTATTGTTTACTTTCCACTCGCTTTTTCAGATATGTATTTTCACTTTTTGGTCCTTTAAGCAGGTTGGTTTAACATTTCTGCACCCCACTGGTATAGAAGGATAAATGCATAGCTTCACAGGAGTTGGCTGAGCCACAGCGAAATGTGTCAGCAGAGGTCCCAACCCATTCTGTGCATGCAAACATGCCAGTCTATTAGGAACAAACACAAACCTCCTCTGTTTAAACATTGGTTCAGCTTTAATGGAAAATTTCTGGATAATGTAAAGTACAATATAAAGGTCATAGCTTTACCTGCTGTTAAAAAATTGAATTTGCCATTTTCCTGATTTGCTGTAGTATCAGCTGGGCTGCTTTGTCATCTTCACGTGGATTCATTTGAAATCTGAGAGACCTGAAATTGTTGTGCAGATGTGACTGATGAAAGGTCTGCCTGTTGAAAATACTCATTAAATAGCCTGCTTAGCCATAAGTGTGAAGCATTTTATAAGTACTGCACTTGGTTTTGAGTTGTGAAGAGGCTCAGCAAGCTCTGAGCACTGCTTGCCCCAGCAGCCTGCTCTGTTTCCTTACTTGTGTTCTGCCAGCCACATCCAAGGGAGAAGAGTGCTTTTGCAGTGATAGAAAATGCTCACTTAGGGTAATCAAGAGATATCAGTATCTTTTTTCACTTGAGTCCTTAAGGGAGGACTTAAACCTGATGCAGTGCACTACCTTTTAAATTTTAAGGTCTGAATGAACTCTGTAAGTGTTTCAGTGTCCCATAATGTTGTTAAAATTACATCTTTCTATCTGAAGAAGCAGTGGTTACTGAAAGTGCCTGCGTTGTAGAGTTTCTTCAACACTGTTGGGTTCTTTTTTGTCTACCTGGACTTTAGTAAGGCCTTTGGCACCGCTTCCCACAGCATTCTCCTGGAGAAACTGGCTGCTCGTGGCTTGGACGAGTGTACTCTTTGCTGGGTAAAAAACTGGCTGGATGGCCGGGCCCAAAGAGTTGTGGTAAATGGAGTTGAATCCAGTTAGTGGCCGGTCACAAGTGGTGTTCCCCAGAGCTCAGTATTGGGGCCAGTCCTGTTTAATATCTTTATCAATGATCTGGACGAGGGGATCAAGTGCACCCTCAGTAAGTTTGCAGATGACACCAAGTTGGGCGGGAGTGTTGATCAGCTGGAGGGTAGGAAGGCTCTACAGAGGGATCTGGACAGGCTGGATCGATGGGCCGAGGCCAGCTGAATATGAGCCACCAGTGTGCCCAGGTGGTCAAGAAGGCCAATAGCATCCTGACTTGCATCAAAAGTAGTGTGGCCAGCAGGACTAGGGGAGTGATCGTCCCCTTGTACTCGTCACTGGTGAGGCCGCACCTCAAATACTGTGTTCAGTTTTGGGCCCCTCACTCCAAGAAGAACATTGAGGTGCTGGAGTGTGTCCAAAGAAGGGCAACGAAGCTGGTGAAGGGTCTAGAGCATAAGTCTTATGAGGAGCGGCTGAGGGAGCTGGTATTGTTTAGTTTGGAGGAGGCTGAGGGGAGACCTTATTGCTCTCTACAACTACCTGAAAGGAGGTTGTAGCGAGGTGGGAGTTGGTCTCTTCTCCCAAGTAACAAGTGATAGGACAAGAGGAAATGGGCTCAAGTCATGCCAGGGGAGATTTAGATCGGATATTGGGAAAAATTTCTTCACGGAGAAAGTGGTTAGGCATTGGAACAGGCTGCCCAGGGAAGTGGTTGAGTCCCCATCCCTGGAGGTATTTAAAATCCGTGTAGATGTGGTGCTTAGGGACATGGTTTAGTGGTGGACTTGGCAGTGTTAGGTTAATGGTTGGCCTTGATGATCTTAAAGGTCTTTTCCAACTTAAACGATTCTATAATTCTATGATGCCACTATAGTTCATCGTCTGAACAAGGGAATCTGCCCTAGAAACCTGAAGTTAATTAGTTTAGCAGAAATGTTGAAGATGTGGAAAATAATTCTTTGTTTAATAAAAAGTTAATTTTCAAGAAAGTAGAAATATTTTATTCTTTTAAGAATCAGAACTTTATTATATCTAATACAAAGATGTAACAATAAGAGAATTTCCCTGGATGCTAAGGTATTAGTGCACATCTCTTGAGCATCTCTAACATGGGGAGAGAAAGTAAAATGCTGAAAACAGAAGGCATCAAAATTGTGGATTTATAAACCAAAATCAAAAGTTATAAGGCTGAAAATGTGAATGCAAATACGGACCTGCTTTTATAAATATAGAAGAAACTCAGGCCTCTAGAGAAAAAGCTTGGGAAATGAGTGCAGCATCCATCTGTAGTCATTATAGAATAGTTAGCACAATGTTAAGAGCCAAAAGAAATATGTGCTGTGGTGTATGTATATTATACTTGCTCAGTTGTATGTATTTTAGAATAAAATTGCCTCATATGAAATGGTTATTAGTTGTATAGAGAACTTTGAAGGGCTGAAAAAGCATCTTGAGGACCTGACACTCAGGAATAATAGCATTTTAAACACTATTCTGAAACTTTTTATGCAGCTTTTTCTGATAGAAGATACTCCATGTAAAGGCGTTGTTTTCTTTTTTTTTCTTAATTTCTACTTTCTCCTCTATTAAGTTGAGATGGTTGGGTAAGAAATGGGGAAAACATCTTAAATCTGTTCTGTAACCTTATTTGATTTGAATGCAAATTACTAGATTTGAATACAAGAAACTAATCAATCAGTCCTGTGCTGTGTTTTGAGAGAAAAACGCGCCTTCTTCGGTAATACTGGCATAATAAAATTGGTGAAAAAAACCAGCAACATCGTTAAGATAGAAAATTCGTCTTTGTTAGCAGCTAGCTTTCATTCAGTGTGTTCTTAGGAAAACGACATTCATCAGGTGTCAGACTCACTTGGTTTTGGTGACACACAGGAGAAGAGAGCCTTGTTTTTTCCCCTAAGGAAGGTCCCTAACGAAGTCCTCGAGGGCCGGCTGGCTGTGCAGTCGGCAGTGCCTGCAGAGCAGAAGGTGCCCCAAGGAGCATAAAAATCTTCTCTGCCGTTTTGGACCATCTGAGATACTCAGCCTTATGCTTCAGGGTATAAGCTAGCCTCTAGATCTTGCAGGTCAGGGCAAAGGGTGAAGTGGGGCTGGGGAGCGGGTGGCGGGTTATTCACACCTGCCTGCTGAGCCCAGTCTTGCACTACTCTCCGAAGCAGCGGGTGCTGGGACTGACGTTAACACTGGCACCCTCTGATATGGGCTGCTCCAGAAGATGGACCTTGGGTCCGATCCAGTGCTGCCAGCCCTGGCTAGACTCATTAGCTTCCTGTGCCACTGAATTGGGAGGTAGTGAGCCAAGCATTATTACATGAAGGAACAGTGAATGGGGGGTGAATGGGTTCTCCTCCAAGTCCTCTTTTCTTTCTTCCTCGCTTTCAAAAATAATCTTCTCCCTAAACATGTACCTGTCTGCTGTTCACCTTCACCCCATAAAAGTAAATGTACCCTGTTTTTTAAAAGCTGGATGTGCAACAACTCTAGTTTCCAGTGAGCTGCAGATATCCATGCTATGCAGAAGTAGTAAGGTCAAGAAAAACTTAACCACCTTTCTCTTGTATAGCCTGTGGGTGTTTTTAACCTTACCGAATGTCTGAAGACATCTGAATTGCGTCATCTGTGTTACAATTGAGATTTTAAATAGATAATCGACAGCAAGACATACAAAGGTTTTTAACCTCAGAAGACTGTTAGAACAGCATATATAGTGTCGGCAGACAGCGCGCTCTTTCCCTGCTCCAGAAAAGAAGGGAAGCAGCTATATGAAATGCTAATAATCTCACTGTGGTTTTGAATAGACTAGACTTGAGAGCCTTGAGTATTTTTCCTTTTCCCTTTTAACTGCAATTTTGTTATTGTATTGCTGCCCCCATCTCTGCTAAATATGGCTTTTGAAATGTAAATCATATCATGTTCTCAGAGATGCATATGACACCCTCAGCACTGTTCCTCTTTGCACTTCAAAGAGCTGTGTGGTCACACTTTGCATCTCAGCAAAATTGCAATATTTGCCTTCTGAAGATCTTCTTTAATGCGTACAATCAATCCCTGATAATGTGTTTTGGGTTTTTGTTCCCTGGAGTCTGTTAATTTTAATGTTGCTACAGGTCATCAGGAAACATAATCTCTTCTTTTTTAATTTCTCAGTGAACGTGCCTGAGGGGAGAGGAACACAAGAGACGAGAGACAATTGAACGTCACCATTGGCCGAGACCTGAAAAAATGGTGCTGGATGAACAGAGGATTAGGACTTAATTGTAAAAGGGAAATAAAGTCTTGGCAAGCGATTTGCTTCATTTCCACATTCATCATGGCCCAAATCCTCTGGCTGGCTGGTTGATGGGACTGTCCAACGCTTCCTACTTAGGTTCAGTGCAGATCCCCTCTGCTTACGGATTGAAAGACCTGGGATCAGGTGGGAACTGGATGGTGCCAAATACGGGAATGGAAAGAGAAATGGACTCTGACAAGCTAAGATGGAAGTGACTTGACAGCTCCAAGCTCAGCAGTTGTCTCCAGTAAGGACAGGTTAAGACGGGAATCTCAAGCTTCGCTGGGAGAGCAGTATGCAGGAAGCTGGTTTTCAGGCCACAAATGCTTTCACAGGTAAGGACTTCTGTTCTAGTTCAGCTCATAGTTTTGGGACAGTTGACCGGACTTTAGAAAATAAATAGAATAGGTTCTGGCTGTCATTAGCGCCTTGTAGTACTTTCAGTTTAAATAATATTTCAAAACAGTTCACTTGAGAAACAGTTCAACACTTGTATTAACAGTGAGTAACACAGTTATCCGTATTTCAGGCCCTTTGAAATGGATGGCCACAAGCCTTAGGGAAGTATCCCAGTTTTCCCTGTTAAAGTACTCATTAACAGCTTAAAAACGAGTGGCCTCCTTGGGTCAGTATAAAATGTAGTCTGTTAAGTTGCTCTTGTGTTCAACACGGGATTTTGGCGAGGGCACAGGATGGACATGGTTTGTATCAGGAGGCTTCTCAGAAACATGTCAGCGTTGAGCTGTATCTCATCATCCAGAGCACATCTCTGGGCAGAACTTGGCAGGTACCTTCTCCTTGTACTCCCTCCCGCCCCGCACCATTGACATGCTGCAATGCTTGAGCTGGCAAAACCGCAGTGTTTAAACGCTAATGATTTCACCCGAGTCCAATGTATTTCCCTGTAGATATGTTGAAAATAATGTAGTGGGAAAGAGGATGCCAAGGTGGTGTCTCTCTCTGAGGAAAGCTCCCTCTAGTGTAAAGTCCGCTGGAGTTCATTCAGTGCTTTCCCTTTCTACTCTGGTTTCTGATTTGAGAGGCAGGAGAAGGAAATGGGGATCAGAAGATCCTGCTGCTTTGTTTCCACATCTGCCGGCCGGCTGAGACCCTGCGAGAAATGGGTAGAAAATCAACTGGATATTCCTCTTGCTTTAGTAGGTCTAGATAATGGATTAGTACTACAGTGGAAGTTAGTGATGTGTGAGACGTTTATTTTTCCAATTTAAAATTTTTTCCTTCAGAAGAAGTTTACTGGATTGTGGGTTGTATGTACTGGAAGGTCATTTTCTGTCTCGGGCTGCTTTACCCTGGGCTGCTTGCTGTTCTAGGAGCTCTTCCCAGGAAGGAACAGCAAAACTGTTCATTTCCCTGTCGGCAGGCTCCCACTTCGTCCTTTCCCAAAGCAAATCCACCCTCAGAGGCTGGTCCCACCCTTCTGGCTGCAGTGAGGTGGCAGCTCTGTGTCCGGCTCTCCGCACCAGTCCGTCGGTTTGGAGTGGTAGTGCAGTTCTGAACTGTCTCCGTTGCCTTGTGTTGCTTTGATTTACAACACGGTTTCCACGCGTGTCAGAGATGTGTCTTGAGGGAGAGGAAACGGGGAGCTTTTCTCCACATGTGCTCCAGCACTGATGGGAGATATGAAGTCTGGGACCACTGCAGGGCCGGCAGCACACTCCTACAGCTCCCCACTGCCGTTCTTGTCCTGTTTGTGCATCTTCCTCCTCACTGCTCTCTGCCAGCCCTCAGCTCATTCCCAGGAGTTTTTGCCACTCCTTTGCTCTCTGCCAGAATTCCTACTGTGTGGATATCCATTCTCTTCCTTACCTGCCCTGCCTTCTCTGGCTTTCTCCTTTGCTGAAAACCTTATTACCTTTAGCACCCTTGCAATACTGTATTATTTTCTTTCCAGCTTTACACTCTTCTGCCACAGCATCTGCTATCCTTTAGCTCCCAGAAGGTAGGGGTTGTTGGCACTGTGATCAGGGTGCTTGGGCAGTGGGGTGTCAGAAAGCTGGTAACCTCGTGACTGCTGCTGGGTGAAAGAGACCTGGCAAATAGCGCTGCATAAAATTCAGGGAGATGAAAATGGTGTTCCTGGAGGCCCAGGACAACAGTGGTGACAACCCAACAGATTCAGACTTATTCTGGAGACTTTTAACAATGTGAAGGTTGCTTGGTCTCTCATAAGGCATTTTTGTATTCTTTTGGAGTTCACCAATCTCAGGTGAAGATGTTAATAAACATTTTCAAATCTTGGTAGCTGTACTAAAGACTTATTAAACATTGAGTTAAGTTGCACCATGCATTCAGGAGACTTGTAAAGGAAACAGGCAGGAGACTTGTAAAGGAAACAGGTTGAAATATTGCTTTATATGAGGAGAGGGCAAGGACTTCTGTTTCTTCCAACTTGTATCAAATTGGTATCCATATTTGCTTTTTGGGGATCTTTCTTGTTCCTTGTTAGAATCATATAATGCAGTCGGCAGTAAACAGTGGGTAGGTATATATTTCCTACAGAAATTCATTGGACTGTGTTATGCTAATTTAAGAGTTGCAATAAAAATGTAATGGCAGGTGCATATGGTTGCTGCTCTGATCCTTGCTATACTGCTCCTTTTGTTTTATTGGAATGCCAGTTTAGCTGTAGGAGAAAACAGTAGCTGCTAGCAGCAGAGAGGGCATGACCACATGCAGAAGGGAGCTAATTTGTACAGAGAAAGCTTTGATATCTGAAACCTGTGCAGTGTCAACACTGAATCTAGCCATACTAAGTGATTGCAGCTATTGCAACAATCAGAGTAACCATTTCAATTTACAACTGAACAGAGTGCTGGCAAAAAAAGCCTGGGAGGATAATACCTCTGTGTAGCCACCTTCGGAGTATTTCATAAACCTCCTTTCCACCTTGCTAATCACTGTGACCTGGAAAGGCTTACAGTTAAGGCTAGGAGATATTTTGATCCTGTCTGTACGCTCATTTTACTGGCACAGATGCCAAAGCTGCCCTTTTTTGCAGATGGCTCTTGTTCCGAGAGATGGGCTCATCCAGTCACTTTATCATGTATTACCAAACAATAGCTTATGGTTAGAGCTTTTTCACTTTACTGCCTAAATACTAATTTCAGTAGATGATGCAAGTATAATAGGTTCAGGATTACCGAATGTAGAAAAGGCAATGGAAGGGAAGTACTCCTAGGCTTGATTAAGAAAGAGATGTTGGAGCCTATGATGGTAAAAGGCAATTTGAGTGACAGCAATCATGAAAGAGCGAGCTTATCATTCTTCAGAAGATGAGAAGAGAGAACTTGAGAATAAGAGCAATAGTACGCAAGAAAGTAGATTGCATTCAGCTCATAGAACTGATAGGTAACATTTCTTGGGAAACGAGCCTTAGAAATTCAGGAAGGCTGGCAATTTCTAAAGGAACTAACTTTTTCCAGTCACAATAAAGGATATTAAAAGCGCAAATAAAAGGTGTCCCAATAAAAAAGTGTAAGAAAAGACAAAATTGCATGATCTGAAAATTGAGGACTCGTACAGAAAGTGGAAAACAGATACATTACTAGAGATAGGTGTAAAAGAACATTAGAAGAATGCAAAGGCCAAATCAAGTAGGCCAAGGCACAAACCAAAGTACAACTAATAAAGGACACGGTGACAAGGAAACATGCTATGTTCTCAGTAGTAATAAGAGGAAGACTGAGTTTCTGGACTACTAGTTGAGAGGGAATGACAAAACTCATGATCCGTTAGTGCAGAGAGGACCAAGTAGTTCATGACATTTTTTGTATCATTCTTTGCCAAAAAGGGTGACCTGTAATCAGGTGCCAAGAGAAGGACTGCCGCCTTGAGAAAAGTAAGAATTCCAACTAGAGCAGGGACAGAACTGATTATAAACTAATGAAATAGGATAATAGGTATTTTAGAACAAGCTGGAACTTATTAAATTATCTCTGCAACATAGGGTGAAATAGCTGAAGCAATGTCTGAGCAATTAGTGGTTACACTGGAGAACATTTGGAGGACAGTCTAGGTTCAAAAGAGCTGTGAAGGAGCAAACACTGCACCTACATGTAAACTTTCCTAGGTCCTTCTTTTTCCGGTTTGGAGTAGATAGCTTATCTTAAATTCTTGGGAAAAAAAGTTTGAATCAAATAATCAACTGGGGTTTTTTTAATAAATAGCCCGTAGATAATAATATAATAAATTAATTTGCATTTTTTTTTTCCAGAAGGTACCTTGTCAGTGGAGCCTAATTTCCCTGTAAGTAGGGAAATAGTATATCTTGATTTTGCAAAGGCTTTTCACCCTTTCATAAACAAGGTGGCAATAGGGGCTACAAGGTGGGTACACAGTTGGCTGGAAAGCTGTTCTCGGAATAATTACTAGTGATTCATAGTCAAACTAGAAGGATATGTCAAGTGTGATTCTGCCCTGGATTGCCTGAAAATATTCAATATTTTAATTAATGACTTAGATGATAGAATCTGCATGCAAAATTTCCAGATGACACCAACCAGGGAGAGGATGTAAACCCTCTGAGCATGGGATTAGAATTCAAAATTAATGTGGTATATTGGAGAACTGATCTAAAATAAATATGATGCAGTTCATCAAGGACAAGTTCTAAATTGTGGTTGGGCAGGAATAATCAGCTGTGCAAATCAAAATGTAGAATAACTGGTGAGGCAGCAGGTCTGCAGAAAACAGATGGGCAGTTGCAAGAGTTCAGAAAATGGCTATGAATCAACAATACTATGCCATAAATGTTATGCTAGAATATATGGACAGGAGTCTGTGTGTAAGACATGCAAAATAATTTTTCCACTCTACTTAGCATTTGTGTGGCTGGTGTCATATTTCTGCTCTGAGCGGCACTCTTCGGGCCCATTGGAAACATCCAGAGAAGAGCAACAGGAAAGGCCAGATGTCTAGACAACATGACCCTTGAGAATTGAAAAAAACGGTCTTTTTCAGACTAGAGCAATAATTCTCAAACTTTCTGAAGATGTTTTTCCTAGGTTCCCACAAAGCAGTGGGGATTTGTGCCAGGGCATGCGCCTGATGCACTGAGCTACATGGCAAGATGTGGCCATGATACAGCAGTGCTTTGGTGTGATGCTCAGAAGGACCACCTCGCTTGCACACTTCTTAGCTGCCATGAAGTACTGCACCTTCTGCCTTGGCCACTCTTAGTGCTGTGCCAGTGCTAGGGTAACAGTGGTGGGGATCCTGGACAGCCAAGGTCTATTTTTTAAATTAGCTACTTTCTTCACCAGTGTGTGTTTTGAGTGCTGGTTTAGAACAGTGTGATTCTGAAATCAGCTCTCTGTCATTGGGGAGTGTGTGGCACAGGGACATCCAGGATAATCAAAGGATAAGGGGAACACTATAGGATGGATTGGGAATCAGTGTATGAAGCCTCCTGACCTTGCAAGGCCAGCTTAGGTCCATCAGGATTTTGTTAGCTCCATCTCAGCACAAGCTCTGTCAGACCTGGGCTGACTCAGAGGCATTCCTGCCCTGTGACCCTCAGCACTGCTAGAGGGATTATTAGCTCTGGCACTATGGAAACGAGAATAAATAGTAAGAGGTTGCTCTGTGCAGTGGGCCCCTGCCCTTCAGTCTAGCACTGACTTTCCCTGTCACCTTCTGATCCCATTCTGTCATAGCTTCATATCTTCTCCCTCACACCTTTCCCTGTGGAAGTGATGGCACCCTCAAACCTTTCCATAATCCCTTGCAGCCTTATGTCTCAAGGTTATTGTTGCCGAAGCTTGACCTTGGGCCATATCCAGAGAGGCCAAGTTGCTCCCAAGGAGCAGCTCCTCAGCTTGGCTGATACTCCCCCAGGCCCTGCTTTAGCAGAGAAACTGAACTCATCTGTTAGGAGATCATCATGCTCATAGGAACACAGCTTGGTGGAGCTTCTCCAGTACCCCCACCTCTGCTCTGTATCCCTCTGGCACTCGGGACTTCTGTTGCATTTCTTGTCCTGTGTTTCACGCTTTTCCAACCTCTCTCCACCCCTTCCCCCATCAGTGCCCAAATCCCCTCTCTCTGTCCTGAGGCTCCTCCATCCCTCCCCGTTTGTATATCTGGTCTCACTTCTCTTCCAGATTTCCTGCCCTTCTGGTAATCTTCCTGCTTTTCACTGCTCTCCTTCACCTTCTTTTGTTTCCTGACCTCTCCCATTTCCAGACAACTGACTACAACTTAATTCCAGGTTGTCTAAAAGCCTCTTCCCCTCTTTTCTAGACTCAGCCCTTCCTCTCCTCGTCTGCCCTTCTCTGGGATGTGTACCTTTCCCCACCTCACATCTCTTCCACAGTGACTTCTGCTGGTTTGTGTGGGACCTTTCTTTGCAGGAAGGTGATCTGTGAGCCTGCCTCAGTTTGGCTTCTCTCCCCGCATCTTGTTTTGCTTAACTGCTCGTGTTCTGGGTGGAGATGTCTCTGGCATGGGGGTGGTAGTTCCAGAATCGGGAGGCTCCTTGAGGGGATTACATGGGAGACCAGATAAATCGCTCCAGCAGATTGCATATGACCCAGTTGGCCATTATTCATTTAGAGAATGGAAGAGTGAGGGGAAGATGTGATAACCATTTAAAAGTATATGGAAATTTCATGTAAAGAGGAAGGTAATAGAAACTGTTTTCCAGTTCTGCTGGGGATAGAGCACGAAGGAACAGACAAGCTTACTGCGGTGGGGAGACTGAGGTTAGACGTTAGGAAAATCTTTCTAATGGTAAGGATAGTTAAGCGCTGCAGCTGATTGCCTAGGGAGGTTGCAAAGTCTCCATCACTGAAGGTTTTTAAGAACAAGTTAGAGAAATATCTGTCAGGAGTGGTTTATGTATAGTTGATCTTGCCCTGGGGCAGGGGAATGGACTTCATGAGAGCACTTCCAGCCTTACTTTTCTGTGATTCTATTATTGCTGGTTCCCTGGATAATAAATGTACATTTTTAAAGTTAGTAACCCACCTGCACTACTCTGTCTTCTCAGTGTTTAAGTAGATTCTATTGAGCTCTTGGAATAAGTGATAAAGGATAGATTAAGTGTCTTACATGTTTAAAGTCTTGACTCTCTTTTTGCTGGAGTATTGGTCCGTTGCATTCCTTCTAGCCTGGCCGCCTTCTTTAAACATCTTATTTTTGGGGGGTGTGACATATGTTTCTATGTCTGTGCAACTTGTATAGAAGTATCTTAATGTTACAGAAATACTGCATCCATTCTTCTGTTTCACAGTATGCAAGTATTTTAAGAAAAGCTTTTACCACTTTTGGATAGTAAGCATATTTAAAAGGTAATTATTAAGAATAATCAAAAATAGGGCAAAGCCAAAGCAACTGCATTTTGAGGTTGTTTTCTTTCTTATGAATAAAACTGTGTGCGATTTACTTAGCATCAAATATATAACTGGTGTATCTGCTGCTGAAGGTAGCCTTCTTCCTCAGAATTATAATTGAGGCTCAATGTAAAACAGCAAAACAGGTTTGAAATGTCTTCTAATAAGTATAGTATGTAATTAATAGTAAAAGCAGTTGAAAACTCATTTATGCATTAACTCAGGTCTCCTGCATTGCTGCCGTCATTATTTGCATGATTTTCAATGACGGATAAACATTTAATTTAAAAAATACAACTTGAATATGTAGCAGAGCATTCTCATCCCCCTCTCTTCCAGCTTTGTTTTCATCTGCTTCTTAAAGCTAGTCTGGCCTTCCTAAAATCTCTGCAATTTTCTTAACAAATGCATTGTTATTTTATGAATTTTCAAGGTTACTATGTCACCCACAGACAACTCTTACTGTCTCTTAGTTCTTGGGAGAAACAGATTGCTTTTTGCAATGCCCCTTACTCAGCACATAGATAGTAACAGATCACATTCCATTGTATTCCCTTAGATATTTTATTTAGAGTGTGCAATTTTCTGAGTACAGATAGTATTCTCAGCAAAAATACATGGAAGAAGATACAACCTCAGTCTCTAAGAGTTTGCTGTCTAAACATGTTACACTCAGTAGCATTTGGTGAAACTGTTTCAAGTATAGTAATGCATAGCTTGGAAGTCTCCTCTTCAGGGTTAAATGCTTTAATAGAATTACAGGAGAGTGAGAAACTGTGAAAATCAATTCGCGAGCAGAGGTGCCATGTGAGAGCGATAGCTTTTGGTCACAACCCAGTTCTTCTGTTGTCCTTAAGATCAGTGATTAGAACAGCAATGCTTTTTGCTTTAGGTCACTCTTCAAATCTGGGAGGTCAGCTTTTAAGTTTTGATCCCAAACTTTGTGTAGGTGAAACATTGTTTTCTTCTTTCTTTCCTTTCACCTCAGGAAAACAGATAGTTCTCTTCAAACGTCTGGCTGAAGGACTATTTAATCTGTAACTGGACAGATACTGCCTTTGCTAATTGAACTGTGGCAGTCCTTATGCAAATAGAGGGGCATTTCACACAGGCCAAGGATTTAATATTTTAGATGCTTCTCCCTTCAAATTTTTGTTTAACTGGGGTAGAAGACCTCCTTGCCTGTTTGCTTGTTTCAGTGAAGTACTTCCACTGGCTCAGGGGAAGAATGGGAGAATTTGGGTGGCAGTCACTTCCGGAAGATGGCCTTGCTGCGTGAAGCCACCTGGAGCTCAGTGAATGTGGAGGCAGAGAAAGGCAGAAAAGAAGCCAAGAGGACTCCGGAGGAAATGCCGTGGTGTGGTGTCCTGTGAAACACCTTGAGAGACACTGGACTCAGAAAAGGATCCTCCACAGACCGGACATTCAGTCCCCTGATATTGCAGGCTACTGCATCACGTAACACCGTTCATATTAAGCTCCATCCTAAAATTATTACTCTGATCTGGAAAAATTTTCCTTCAATTTTTAATTTTAAATTAAATTTTCATTTATTTTCATTGAGTTAATTTAAATTCCATTTAAAAGTCCTTTAATTTCAGTCTAGGTGTCGTCTTGGCTATGTGTGCCAAGTCCACTTTTTCTCTTGACAGTTAGTTGAGAGCCCAAATGAAAGGCCGTTGAATTGTGCAGGCCAGGGCGAAAGATGGTCCAAATTTAGAGAAACATCATGGCCAATGATATTATTAAAATTATTCTATGAAGTAGTGCATTGCTGGAAATAGCAAACTTCTTCCCAAAGTCATCGGGGGGAATGCTCTAGCCTGTTCATGGAGGATGTTGAACCTCACCTTTGATGAGCATTTTTAGTAGATGATACTCAGCTGTAGTGTTACCATTTGCAAAGCTGATGGTTCTTTGGAAATGCCCATCTGCCATTTCTCATTTCTTAATAGTACATGTCACAGTGCCTTTGCATGATACAACTTAATCAGCCAAATGGCCAGTTCCAGACTGAATATGACAATAAATTTAGCTGTAAATATGCTACATTTCAGTGTTTGATCATAATAAAAAGGCAGACTTTTGAATGGACAAAATGAATGCGTAGTCCCTCAAGTGAAACCCAGGACAAAAAAAAGAGTGAAAATTGGTTGTTAAATTGGCAGTGTATGTTTTCTGTTAATTCTTTCTAATTAATTAGGTAGCTTTTTTTTTTTCTTTTTTGAGAGAAGAGGTAGGTTATGACATTCAGGCTATACTCGTGGTTGGCTGAGGGTGTTCTCACTGCTGAAAAGGCCTTTTGCATGCTGAAGGCAACAATCTTGCTGGTGGTGCTTCAGGCAGAAAACAAGCTGTTGAAGGTGGCCAGAAATCCCGTGCGGGAACACGCACTTCTTTCTAACAAACCAACGCGATGCATGTCATTGGGCACGACATAACCTGTGTGGGAGGAGGAGGTCGGGCAGCCCCCTGGCAGTGGCCAGGCACCATCCTTCAGGGGAGCCCCGGCAGGGCCGAGCCGGCGGTGGGAGTGGCTGCGTGAGGCAGGCTGGAAATGCGTTTTGTTACACACTTAAAAGCACTAAAAGAGGAAGCATAAAACCCAAATCGGTGCAAAGCTACTGAAGCGCTTGACTGTGCCATTTTGGAAGCTGAGGAGGTACAGTGGTGGAGTGGAAACATGAGCGATATTAGCCAAAACCTAATTTTATTCATGTAAAAATAATGCAGGATGTTCCCATGCACTCAGCTCCAGGCCGTGGTGTTTTGAGTGAACAGCGTGAGGTGAAGTTTTGGTCTAATGTTTTGCTGCTTGGTAATGTCAAGCGGGCCATTTGACTTGATATTCTATCAATTTTCTTTTACCATAAAACAAATAGTATGAATTAATGTTATGTTTCTTTGTTGTATACGGTAGCAATGCCTTTACAAATCAGAACTTGCAGTTCAGGTAAACAGAGAAGTGAAAATATCTGACCTTGCAGGATAAATGTGGTGGTGAAAAAGACTAAAAGTTATTGAGGAGAAGCTGATAGCATGTATACAGAGTTAAATGTTACATTTACTTCTCTGATATTTGCACCCTTTTACTTTTTAGGAAAAGAGGCCAGGATGTATGGGGATTAATTTACTTGTCAGGCCTTTTTTTGTTGCTGTTTGGTTTGGTTTTTGTTCAGAGCAAAGCTTCTTATAGGTGGTCACAGTCCTTCCTCTGAGCCTTTCTACGAATGGCTGTATCGACTACATCTCCCATCCCAGGGTTTGGCTTTCCTCACAGAACCACTTCATTATGGAGCAACATGGATCCACCCAAGGATCCAGCCCACGCTGTGCCTCTCCCAGGTTTTTTCCCCGGGGACTGCCCAGCCCCTGCTCCAAACCCTTTTTTTGAGGGATGCTCCCACCCTCTTTAATTTCTACTCAGCCCTCAGCAACAGTGAATAAGCAAAATGTTCGGTTTCTAGTAGGATCGTGACTTGCTAATAGGGTGTAGCCTTCAAGCCCTGCCAACCTCTTACAGACACCCGAAGATACTCTTTTCCCTGGAAGAGAATGTGATGCAATACTCTGATATATCTGTAATAGCACTGCTGCTTTCTGAGATCCATCATTTCCGAAGCTGTGCTCATGTAGGGCTGGGAAACTGCTCATTTCTGTACTAAGGGGGCTTTGGGCAGGTGGGCTTTGGCAGTATCTGGAGCCCAGAAACTTGGCTTTTGATATCAAAACAAAATTGCTCTGTATCATATTCGAGTCCTTTCCTGTAGTCACCCCGCTATAATTTGACTAGAAAACCTACCCAGTAGTTTGGGCAGCTGAATCCCTAAGCTTTCTTTGAAAACCATCAAGATGTGTTTCCCAGGGGTTTAAGCAGATACATCTGTGTGCGGGTGGCAAGCGGGGGCACTCTCCCTGCTCTTCACAACCACTGGTCCGTTTCCACGCTCTCTCGTGCCAGGATTAACAATCTGTTAACAGCGAAGAACAGATTGAGCAGTATGTCTTTCATACATTGTGGGTTTTGATTTTATTTCTTAAAATTTTCTGTCCTGTCGTGGGCTCTCTGGCTTTCTCGCTTGCTTCACTAGAAAGTCACTCCCTTCTGATTTAAGGGCAAGATTAGAGGAAGGTTTGTTTGAGAAGTGAGGAATTAACAAAGAGGATTTTTCATGATGAAAACACCCAGAAAGAACCCTACTCTACAGCCAGCATCTAAGCAGCATCTTCAATCCATACCTCTGAGGATAAGCTCGTTTCTGTTGTTAGCGGGTAAAATAGCTTCCTTCAGTGCCATTTGATTGCTGACAACGCTGCATGCCTAATATTGTAGGAGTACATATGCTGAGGTGGTGGGAGGAGGACCCGGGACAAGGTACTGGCTTCAGAAAAGCCTGGAAGACTTGCTTGGATATGAATTGTTCAAGAATTGTCTGTTTATCCTGGAGGCTTAGACTATACAAACCAGTAATTTATACTGGCTGAAGACGGATTCACAGCCTGGCTGTGTGCTCAGTCGGTCCTTGATTTAAACGAAAAAATTGGAGTTTGTGCATGAGTCTCCTTTTTTCCCCATTCTGAGCTTTATTATACTTGATTTGTTTATCGCAAAAGAAATACTTTCAAGATAATATCTGCTTCCAGTTGCGCAGAGTGAGAATTTGAAGAGACACATGACCTGCCACGAGAATGCAAGAGTAAATTCAGAAAACCTTCACTGTTCCTAACTCAGGGTGTAGGTGGCATCCATGAACTAAACCCACTTTTTTTTTTTTCTGTAGAGATCATAACTTTTGTGCCCAAACCAGTGCTGTTTACAGAAATTGTTGGAGAGTTTCTGTGTAATAAAGGGAATAGGGGTAAGCTCCAACAATAAAGGCAACAAGTATGGTTCTTGAAGATGTTTTTATTCAGTGCCTTCTCTAGTGTATGCATGGAAAAAGTGACATAGCATTGACTTAGTGGCTTTTGTACAACCTCTCAAGTATGTTACTGTTTTAAAACCATATTATTCTACTTTTTGATATAAACAAGTTAATGTTCTCTCAGGCATATGACTCCTGCTCGTAGTGATCAGTGTTGCACCAAAGAACCTTCAACTGTGATGAAGACCCTGCTGTGCCAAAACACAAACCTGTGAAGGTCAGCCCCTTTTAAAATCTCAACATCTAAAAAAAGCAAGATAGAAGCAGAAAGAAAAAGTACTGCTGTCCTCCATTTACAGATACACAACTAAGGCACAGATGAAATACTTACGTGGAGTGAGCTAGAAAGCTTGGCAGACCTGAGAACTAAAGCTACAGCCTCTGAATCTGAACCCAGTATGAAGGGTGAGATTATAACCACAAGTACTAACGTATTTATTTTTATCTCCAAGTCAGCAGTATACCTACTGCACTATTTCCTCATATTTCCTCTGTTGTATCTTTATTCTTTTTACTTTCTGCCATGAGGACAAGAACATAAGTCAGTAGGATTTCTTGTGGAAACTGGAGGCTTGCTTTATGCCAGCATTGCTGGAAAGAATTTCTCTGCAGAAGAGTTACAGCTGCCCATAAAATATGTGACACAAACAACCCTTCTCATCTGCAAGTATTAATTGTGCATTGGGAAGCAGGGAGTGCTGGGATGCAAGACTGCTTGAAGGGTATGGGATATTACTTAAGGGCTTAAAAAAAATCGTCATTGAATTGCCAACTAGAGAGTAGGATTATTGAAATTTATGGGAACAAAATTTAGTGAGATGAATACAAATAAAGCTGTCCATGTTAGTTTCACTTCTTTTTCAAGGATCTTTAAATGCAAAATATGATATTCATTAATGTAATGCAAGCAGGCTCATTCCTTTGTTGCTTTATACATGTATGGATCAGACTTACGTGGTGTCTTAAGATGTATTTTGAAGAGCCTCAGAAAGGTCTGTTCTTTATGTAACTTGCTTTCCGTGAAGGAAAAAAGGCAAGTTTTGTGGAAAGATCATATTTCATACTACAACTAGTGGTCTGTTTGGAAAGCAAACAAACAAGATACCAAAACCCACAAGTATTCAGGCATATGAGCCCTTCACCCCCAGGAAATCTTTAAATAAGCATTCAAGATTCTTCAGTTTGCTAAGGGCCATCTTCTGCTACATAAGCAAAACAGCATTAAAACCCGTCATGGACAGCCAGTAGGAAGAAAGTTCTCATGCAAGTGAAATTGGCTGTTGCTGTATTAGCATTTTGCTTTCAGTAAGTATTGTGATTGTGAATGAAATCCCCCAGTTGCCCCTATTCATGGCACTGTGGTTCAGCTCACGAGACAGCTTTGTTGCTACCAGAGTAGCTGGTCCTTGCTAACAGAAGACTAGAGAAGGTGAAGTTGCTTTTTTTCCAGCTGTTTGTTGCCTGTAATCTAACGAAGAGGCAATGGGATGCTGGATGTGTTAATGAGAGAAATAAGGAAAGAGAAGTGAGACCTAAGGACAATATCTAAAATTGAGGTGGACTTGCAGAATTTCACCCTGAAAGAAGTATGTGCTGGAACCTGCCACCTGGAAAGAGTGTTCATGGAGAGGTGGAAGAAAGACGTCAAAGCCTGAGGTGTGATGGTTGTGGAAGGTAAAGGTGAAGATAAAATTAGATGTGCAAACAGTGGTTAACGTGATTCTCTTAACAGCAATTGCTGTCATTACAACCCCAATGAAGTTCTGCCAACACTGGGTTAGAAAAACCTGTAAATACTTGTACAGGGAACAAACTCTGGAAATCTTATCCTTAAACTGACAGTCTTGAAACAGTTTCAACTGGGAAGAGCTATACTCATTTTTGAGAAGAGTATCATAAGTCTAGTATGCTGATTCTTAGTTTTTCTGTTCTTAAATATAGGGCCACTGTCTAAAAGTTACATCAGTGTGAGACTGGGTAGACATTACATGATGCCAAGAAATGAGTTTCCAGATATTTATAAATAAACTCTTGGTGGAGTCCCATTTTCTTTCCTCTTGTCTTTGCTATTATCCCATGCATTTGCCCACAGACTTTCTGTACTTTTCTATATAAATGCTAGTAGTTACTCTCTTTTTCTGAATTTTATTCTTGAAGAAAATAGATCAATTATACAGTGTAATGCTGGTTAGGTTACAGCTAATAGCCGTAGCTGTTAACCTCACATGTTCTTTTTACCTCTGTGGTAATAATGAATCGTTAAATTGAGTGGAGAAGTAATCCTTGAGATATAAAAGTAGAAATCATTTAACAAAAGTATTCCAAAATGATAACCTTAAAAATTCTTTTATTGATTAACTTTGTGTAATATGTCAATATCTTATGACTGTTACAAGGTTTAAAAAGTGTAACTTAAACTGTGAGAATAATGTGTAGAATATTTGTGTACCCTGCTGCAGCAGGCATGCTTTTATTTTACTTGAATCTTTCAAGATTATTATTTGGAAATTAGAAATTAAAGAACAAGGTAGTCTTTGTATAAATGGTACAAGAGATCCCATTTTAGTAACACTTGAACAGTTGTTAAGAACACTTAGTTTTGCTAAATGCATCTACCAGAAGAGACAAAATTGAATAATATGTCCAATTCATTTAGAAAGGAGTATTTCAAGTCTCATAATGTTAAAAAGAATCAGATATGCCTTTAGTACAAGGGGAAGATACGTTATTACTCTGGTCCACTATGAAAATAAATGTATGTATTTTCTCTCCACTGTGCAGATGGTCTCATGTAGCGATGATATTCTTACCTGCCGCTGTTACCTTTGTTGATTACGAATGACTAAATCATTTAGTGTGAAGTGAGACAATAACCCTCTCCTTCCCTTCGCTGTCTCTGTTACTTACAGTTTGTTCTGCAGCTTTGTTGAATGTAATACTGTTCGGTTTTTTTCTTCTGTCAAGTTTTACAACAGAAGTAGACTCCACAAGATGTTACAGGGGTTATGACATCTGTCATTAGATTTCTATATTCTGAACAGGTAATAATCGGTTAAGGTTAGCTGTCAGAGTTTGTATATTAGGAAGAATTAAGGAGAACTGAAACTGCATCCTTAAAATAGCAAATAGTGTTATATTAGAATAAGATATTAAAAAAGAACAAAAATTAAAGGAACAAAGGCTAAAATAAAGCTGATCGGAAAAACTATGATGATTTTCAGAGTGAAGATGTGACATAGCTTTGTTTTTCTGTTCTCGGTAGTAATAACACTTAGTTGCTTTGTCTCAGGGTGGTTTCCCTGGGAAAAAAGATTTTTTTTTTTTTCTGGTTTTTACTTCCTATGACAATGTAGTTGAAATTTGGAATGATTACTTTCTTAATGGCTCTGCATCTGCTCCTGACCTACAGTTGTAGGTGTCATGAAGAGTAAATTACGTATGATTGAGAGGTCAGATATTGATATTAGCAGGTGCGTGGCTGCATAGTGTATCAAATGTAATGTTTATCCTTAGATTTATTCTGCTGGACTTTATTGTTAGATATTTGGAGACTCAGTTTCCCCATAATGACTGATGCTGGCATTGGAAGGCATTGCATCTCTGATGATCTCATGGGTACTCTTGTTACTGAGAAGAGCTGTTCCGTTTGCTGTGAAAGATGTCATGTTGAGCTATTCATCCCTGTATTAGTAATTTCTACACGGCAGAAATTATAGGGGGTGGTAGTTTCTTTTATTAGGCGATCTGTTTTAGTTGGAGAAAACAGACAAGCTGTGTGCATTGCAACTCCTTCTTCAGGTCTTTGAAAAAGATCCTGAATGACAGGTCTGCGTGCTCCAAACATTGCCTGTTTTTTCCACTTGTATCTGTTGATCAATTAAAAGATAACTTGTCTCTTTATAAAGCTTGCCTTGATTAAACTGCCATGTCTGCAGTAAACCACAACTTTGTAATTTCAGCCTTTGCCATTCAGACACATACCCTTATTTTCTTTGAACTGCCTGAGTTAAAGTTACTTTCAGCCGTTTCACTTTGTGCCGAGGTCTCCCTTCACATTTTCTTACTCTGGGTATAGCCAGAAGGGCTGACTCTTCTACCTAAGCTCAAATCAAGTTGCGCTAAAAACCCGATGAAGCAGTTGAGCCTGCGATTTGCTTTTCAGTTTATGTTGTTCCCGTCCCCTGAGACTTCACTACAGACCTTATTGGTAGCCAAAGTATTTATTTTGTGGCCTGTCATATGTGATTCAAACAAGCTATTTAAAGCTCGGTTTCATGCTCCTCAGTCAAATCACCTTGGCTTCAGGGCACACCATACAGCTTTGCATCCTTGTGAGGGGAAATTTCCTAAAGCAGGTAAGTCACTTTCTTTGTGGCATTTGCAGTTTTCTGTCAGTTTGAATGTACCTCCTTCCTCCTGATCCCCCGCTCCTCTCAGAGCTTTGCCTACGCTCCACTAGTAACTTTGCCACGGGAACCTTTTTGGGACCAACAGCAGTGCACACAATGGATTCAATAGGCAGAAGAGAAGTACCGGTCTCCTCGCAGCTGCCCTGTGCGTATGCCACCTTTCTCACCTCTTTCTGATGACCGATCCAAAAGAGAAGAGCCTTTTGATAAGACTCACCACCTCCTCTCGGGGGTTGTGGTCCAGCTGGTAGCTTGAGAACCTGGCTGTATGGCTTTCTGCTTCTTCCCCATGGAGAAGGGAGCAGCAGTCAAACACGAGGCTTTATTGGAAGCTGTAATGTCCCCTCTTGCTCCAGCTAATAGTCTGAGAAACTGGCTTTTGCTAGCTCCGACGGTCCTGCCAAGACTTGACCAAGCTGACTGTAGTGGTTTCTGTGGAAGAGCTGTGCTAAGGAGTGACTGATTGGAAGATCCCTTCTACCAGTGTATGGACTGGTGTGTGTGTTTTGACTTACAACATGGTGTGAAGAAGAACAAGATTTTTTTTTTTTTTTTAAGACGACTGTTTCTCTTCCTACAGGAGAGGTGATCATGCGTAAGCAGCCTTATTACAAAATCAGGATTCATATTTGTTAGCTTTAGTTAGAAACTTTCTGTCATCAGACTGTCTAAAGGGGCTCTGCTTATGCCGTTTAACACTTTCCCTTGTGTGGTACAAAGTATGCAAGTATTTGTGATTCAAATGTGTGTAAAGGGATGAACAGAAACGTGGCAGAAAATTTATCATTACCAGTTAGGAGCAGAAATGGGTTGGGGATCTTGAAGTCCTGGATTTCCTGGGCTTTAACATCATGTGTTACTCTCTCATTTATTCTATTTTTATGAAGAATACATGGAGAACTTGCAAGAGCCATCATGTAAGGGTTGTGGTTCTTTGTTGGTTTGTTGGTTTTTTTGCAACTACTTAAGCACATTTTGAACTTAAAATTCTCCCACTACTGCTCCCTAAAACTGTAAGTTTTTCTAAGAAAGGACGTTTTAATACCAAACCAGCATTTTTTTTTGTTGTTCCTGTAGTAACTTTTTTCTTTTAGTATTAAGCTAGTAACCTGGAATTCTGGAAAATTGTCTGAAACAAGAGTTTTAAGACAAACACATGTTGAATTTCACATTTCATAAGGAAAGAAATACCTATGAAAACCTAGAAATATCAGTTAGAAGGAAGATGTGTCTAAGGTGCGAAGTGCAGATAAGCTGAGAGCTTCTACAGACTTCTGAGAAACTTAAAGTTTATGTTTCAGTGTTATTTTCCATCTAATGATTTATTACATTGCCAAATAATGTTGCTAATACCAATGATAGACCTTTCACCAATTATTACAATGTTTGGTTTTCACACAGAGTGCAATGGAGCCAGTTTCTATATGATATTTGTATATAATATGCATTATTTCTATCATGTCATCCAAAAAGCAGCTATGGCAATTCAACAGCTTGGGCACAAAATCTTCGGATTTTTCGCTTTTCATTATGTTTGGTAATAATTTTTGTGTGTTTGTGATTCCTTAAAAAATAGTTGTAAATATTTTGAAGCTTGAGTTAGTTTTAATCCTAGAAGACCGGTGTCTGTTGGCTGGCTGTGGTAAAAAGGAAGGTAAAACATATACATGAAGTTCATTTTCAGAAGCTAACTGGTTTTTGCCAGCAAAATGATGACCTTATCAATATTAGTTTAGTCTGAAAACTTGTGTACCATAAGGGTGTTTTCTGCATGGTGAGAGAAAGTAGGAAAATCACTGGATGCAAGACGGAGGGGAAGCTGACACGCAAATAAGGCTGTCTCCTTTTGCCCCTGCAGGTAATGTTGCATGCATCAGGACTTTGCTTACTGCAAAAGGTGTTCTCCTTCAGTACTAAATCTGCCAGCTCAGTAAATCCCAGACATGCTTAATTATCCTGTTCATTTTTCTGGAATAGGGGAACTGGGAGAGGCACCTGGATCCGTCACGTGCTGCAAACTCCTTTCCATCAGCATTGGGCGCTGCTTGCTTGCTTGGAGTTGTGGAGCATCAGTTGGCGTAGGGCTGGCTCGCAGTCTCAGAAGCGCCTGGTCCCTGTTTTGCGGTGTAGTCCTACGTCCTATTGAAAGCCCTGTTATGGTCCTATTACAGTCCTATTGACACTGGGCTGTTGAGAGACATATTATCATAACTGTGTTAGCAACTGAAGACACAATGTCAAATGAAAGTATATTTGAGCCCTTGACCCATTGGTACTAGTGGCTGAACTGCTATTAAAATAAAATGGCTGTTCAGGTTTTAATAGCAATTTAAGTCAAGAGTTACTGGTCTCTCTTCACTTGTAGGTCCTCTTAAAATTATCCTTCCCTAAGATACTGGGGAATAGAATAATAAACCAAAGGCAATCTGTAGCTAGACTCAGTTGCCTGCTAATTGTGCTTTTATTTTTATTCCTCTTCAGAACCTTTCTCAGGGTGCTGGGGGCTCAGCATATTCATCATGATGGCTGCAGCAGAAGTCTCCCAGCAGTTCTTTCAAACCTTCACACCTTTCTCATAAATTAGTAATTTAACAATGCAATTATTTTTTTTTCATTCTGAACTATCCCAGAGCCATCATGAAATGATGACTGTCTCGAATAGGCCCAATTTCATGGCCTCCAGGGCAGAGAGGTGACAGGGTCATGGACAATTGACATAGACTGTGATGCACAATATTTTAGATAGAGCTCATGGCAGCTTTCCATCCTTATGATGCCTCACATACCCTGCTAGTATTCTTTTCCTTCGTGCAGAGATAAAGCATTTTCATTTATCTGACTACTTCAATTTGAAATAGTTGGGGAAGACGTCACTGGGGACAAAGACATCCTTGTATATTGGTGCAAGAAATTTATAATAATTTTTCCTTCCTCATTGAAATCCTGATCCTTGCAGTCTTGTAGTGAACATTAGCTTTATTACTGACTTCATGGAGTACAGAGATTAGATCCTGAATAGTGAAAGATATAGGAAGAATATGGATTCGTCTTCTAAGAGAATATTGCTCAGGGTTTCTTCTTTAGGTGCTGTATCTGCCTCAGGAAATGAAAGATAAACAAGGTAAAGCTCCCCTGGCCAGTGCAGCAGTGCTAGTTATATACTGACATAATTGGTCTTCGTAGATGGTTGAAAAGAGACACTTGGAAACGCATCTGAACAAAAAAGTGACTTTTCATGCAAGACGAGACATGAAAGTGTTTGGTTTTACTTTTTCTTTGATAGGGATAAATGTTTGGACTAAATGGAAGTGAGCAAGAGCATTATATCTCATCTGATAGCTGTCTGAGTGGCACAGTTGAAACACTGTCCAGTTTCCATTGAGAAAATTTGTACAGATAACAGAAATAAATTAATAGTTGATGAGATTTAAAAAAAAACTAATGGAACTAGAAAATTATTAAAATTATTAATCAGTAGAGGTTCTCCTCAACACTTAAGACACATGATAATGTTACTCGGTTTGCTAGTACCTTCCTTCTTACAGTTGTCACAAGCTTTATGTACCTGGATCATTTCACAGTGGCAGTAGCAGCATTATTTTTATTATTGTCATCATCATCATCATCCCAGCTCTAGATATGTTCAGAAAAGCCAAATAGCTTGCCCAGCTTCATATAGACTGGGGAGAACTGCAGCTAAGAAAATAATTGTAATCTTTTTGTTTCAAGATCTTAGAAAATCTTCTGTGGCTTTTCAGGAAGAAAAATGTCTAGAACTGTTACTTAAGACAGCATAATAGTTTTTCCCCTTGCATCTTTTGGCACACAGCCATATGCATTCCCTTCATGCTGCTCCATGTTGGGAGGGCATCCATACTTTACAAGACTAAGTCTCATACTTTGCAAATGTAGTAGTGCAGAACTGCAGGCTGCTTCCTCTTACAGCAACCAGTATAGCTCGCAAATCTCTTTTCTCCCGAACATTACATGAAAATAATTGAGGCCAGTCCTCTTGTTTGGCCTGCTGATTTTGTATGCAGACATCAAGTATTAAAAAGGAAGCTGGAAAATTGTAGTACAGTCTGGCAGGAATATTCCATGTGTGCTTGGAATGTGCTTTTTTGCCCTGCGTTGCCTAATGCACATCATACAGTATGTAATACATTGTTGATATATGGATTCAAAATCAGAAGATACTCAGTTTAAAATAAAAAATCTGTTTCCTATTGACCTGCGGGAATTTTCATATAAATTAAGCCAATACTTTTGTGATGGTTCTGCATTGAGATTTTGAACTCTATGTTGTCCTTCTGTTTAAGGAGTATGAAATAATTCACAGGCTGAGTGCTTTGTGAAGGAATCTCAGGGTCAATACCTCTACATCTTAGGCCAGACTTTGCTGCAAACCTTGGCCTACAATGCCTATGCTTTGAATTTGCTGTTAGATATATTCATGTGACAGTATATGTCTCTCTATATAATGGTATGAATCAAAGGTGAACTTTGTAAGGAAAGAATATGGAAAGACTGGATTTTTTGTTCTTTGATTTTATTTCTTTGTGAGGTATTTGCCTGTATGTTGTAAAGAAAGAAACTATTTTGAAAGAAAAGAACACTGGTATGATTCTTTTATTAATCAGGTTATGCTTTCCTTGTTTTGCACTTGATATGTGGCTTGAGAGAGAAAAAATTTTGAAGACGCTTGCTGAAATCTTTATGCAAAAGGCAAGATGTAGGCTGCTGATTGCTAGGCATTTGATATAAATAAGCTTTAAGTGAAATAAATACGTGAAGCCCCATTAAAGTTGAAGATCTGATCTAGAGAGTTTTAAAGTGATTTGAGGAGTAGTCCTCTCTCATCTCAGTTGCTTAGGTACTTGTAATATTTCTTTACTTTTTCTCTCCATAGGATAAGAGAGAGAGAATGAAATACTTAAATGTTTTAAAAAATAAGAAGGGCCAAAACATTTCTCTCTTTCTTTAATGTTCCTTCTATATCTTCCTGTATCTGTATATATACATAGTATCTCTCCACAATCTTAGTCTATGTAGATTACCTTTAGTGTCAAAGAAGAGTGAGCAAGATGTTTAAAATACATGTTTAGGAGTTGAATTCAGTGAAATGGAGTTATCATTAAAATACGTGTGATTAGCCCCCAAAATGTCGAAAATGAGACAGACCCACTAAACATCAGTGTATTATTAGAAAGGCGCCTAGCCTGCCGTATCCATTTCCCATTTCTTTGATGCTTATAATTTTAATGCTGGTTTTGTAGACAGTCTTAAGTATGTGAATTCCCCACATCTTTGATGTCCTCAAATAGAAATTTTTTTTTACCTAAGTTTTGTGTGATGTAATTACACTTCCAAAAAGCTGCAGGATGGTGATTCTCTGAAGGACCCTAGCCTGTTTGGAAATTAAAAATAGAATTAATTCTTTTCTTGAGTTATTCCTTTGTGAGTGTCTCTCTAATACCCGGCATTTTTAAATGTTTGCCCTAATGTAGTAATTTAAGTGTTGCAAAGAACAGCAACTCCCTGGAAATCACCATGGAAATGAAAAAGTGATGATTTAGTGTCCTGAGCAATAATGTTGAGGAAGAGAACAAAACTGCATTCATCTAGTCTGACAATAGCAGCTCTGCCACAGCTTTGCCTTTCCAGAAGAGGAAGCAGATACATTGCTGTATCATATCACGTGAATGTTGATGTTTTAGTAACAAGGCAATATAATTTTTCCTTTATTAATGGTATTCTTAATGTGTGCTTGGAGAATAAGATATTTTTCATTCCCTATCTTAAGCTTCGACAAAAATAAAGCTGAGTGTGTGAGGTCATGTTTGGAAATCTAGAAAACGTGTTTAAACCAAAACTATATTCTTCTCTCTCAAATGTGCTGCCATTTAAGCAACCATTTGGCAACCACAATATATTCTGAAGACCGCAAGTTCTTACTGTTATACATGCATATCTGTTTATATTTAAACATGCTCATCTCTTTTAACTGGTTAATCCCAGTTTGAAGCCTCTTACGACCGCATACTGTGTACCAATAAGTATCAGAGGGTGCATTTTTTGTTTAAAATCGGTAACCTCCTCAAAAACCCTTACACATAGGTCTTTTAAGGAAATTTTTCTTACATTTCATATAACCCTGATCTGTTATGAAAGGGGCTTCCTACCCTTTCGAATGACCTTTTATCAGGGTGTATAGTCCTGCCATCATTGCTTCTGTCTTCTGTCTCTTACGTAGTAGAGCACATTAAATAGTTTGCTGTCGACTCAAATACAGTTACTGCATGAAGTGTAAAAAGACGTATTCCAATATTATTTCCTCACTGTTATTAATGGTAACTTCTCTAGCTAGTTTGTTCCTAATCCACTGTAACACAAAATACAAAGGCCTTGTGTAAGCTGGTGCTGAAGTACTTTAGGTGAACGCTTTTTGATTAACATTGCAAAGAACAGGCGGTGTTTGCACACTGGAAGCTGCATCTCAGGTCAGACCTTACAAACAACAGGTTTGATGCACAAACTTATTAAAATGTACTAACATGTTCACAGTTGTCCTGGTTTAACCCCAGTTGGCAACTAAGCACCATGCAGCCGCTAGCTCACTCCCCCCCGGTGGGATGGGGGAGAGAATGGGAAGAGTAACAGTGAGAAAACTCATGGGTTGAGATAAAGACAGCTTAATAGGGAAAGCAAAAGCCACGCGCACAAGCAAAGCAAAGCAAGGAATTAATTCGCTACTTCCCATCGTCAGGCAGGTGTTCAGCCATCTCCAGGAAAGCAGGGCTCCATCACGCGTAACGGTTACTTGGGAAGCCAGACGCCATCACGCCGAATGTCCCCCCCTTCCTTCTTCTTCTCCCAGCTTATATACTGAGCATGATGTCATATGGTATGGAATAGCCCTTTGGCCAGTCTGGGTCAGCTGTCCTGGCTCTGCTCCCTCCCAGCTTCTTGTGCACCTGGCAGAGCATGGGAAGCTGAAAAGTCCTTGACCAGTGTAAACTCTACTCAGCAAGAACCAAAACATCAGTGTTATATCAACATTATTCTCATCTAAATCCAAAACACAGCACTCTACTAGCTACTGAGAAGAAAATTAACTCTATCCGAGCTGAAACCAGGACAACAGTGTTCATTTAATTGTAGCCTTCATTATGTATCAGTAAATAGCTGAGAGCTTAACTGGGCTAAGAAAAAATCAGGGAGCCCTATGTTACACTACTGTAGAGTTTCACTCGCCTTTGAATTTGATCCCCAAATATTTGTGTGCTAGGTTGCACTTTACCTTATCTTGGTAGCTCTTGAACTTCCTTTTCCTTTCTTGAGGATGCGTGATCATTCTTTTTATATTCATCTATCTGAACGCAGTGCCTGCAAATCATAAAATGATCATAAAATAATCTGCAGCCTGGATTTTGGAATGATCGCTCTCTGGAGAAGTATTTTTTGTATGTTAGTATAACATTCAGTAGTAACACATTTTATGTTTTAAAGAAATATTTCCTAATGACAAGGAAAATGAATCTGTTTAGATTTTTTCCGTAGTGTCTCAACGTAATTTTTTAAGCTGAAGGACCCTAAGTTAGAGGGATGTGATGCAACACAAGGAAGCTCTAACAAATACTTTGTTCCTTTGTTTTTGCTTGAAAATTAGCAGCATGCTGTATTAGCTGGCTTTTTTGCTTTACTACGAGCTCCCTATTTGAAGTCTTCTGAGGAGAGACCAGCGCTACCTCAGTTTAATTATGTTGGCTTATAAAAACACAAAAAATTATCACCGTCTCTGAACAGATTAGTAATAATGAGCTGGTACAACATGACAAACCACCTCGCCCACAGTTAAAACAGAATTAGCTGCTATTGAGTTTGTGATGCTCTGGTTGTTTATTCTCTTTCATGGCTGGTACGGTTTTGGGTGGTTCTCTGCGTTCAGTGCATCACTTGTGTAATTTTTAACATGCTTTAACTTGTCATCAATACACTGATAACTTGAGCTGTAACCGGAGATTCGCCCTAGCCCATCTCTTGTCCCCACCCAAAAAATTCTGTAGGGCTTCTGACAGTGGCAGATTAAAATTAGATGGCTGAAATGGTTATCGCTATCAGCCACCTACCCTGTCCCTCTGACAGACGTTGCTATCTCAAGGCTGGCATGGCTGATCTGCATGTCAACCACAGTAGTTTCCAGTTGAGCATATTAAGATAAACCACAGACAGAAATAACGTCCAGAAGAGCCGTAGGCTTGAGGTAATGTGTCAGGATTTTGGGGTGTGGTTTGGAGATCAGATGCTGCTTGGCTCCCAAACGTGATGCACATTTTGGCAGTAAATTCAGCCCCATCCATCAGCGGTCCCCCAAGCCCAGGTCACACACATACACGCGTGTGGCAGGTGGACATTCCTCAGGTGTGCTGGTACAGCGGGCACCAGGTCTCCAGTGTAAGCTAGACTGTGCTCCTTTTGCAAAACTGTGTTCAGGAAGAGGCAAGGATGGTTAACTTCTCACAGCCAGCTGTGCCAGCAGGCTGTCAGGCTGTGTGGCTCCACCCAAGCCAGATGTGCAGATGTCAGCTGTGAAGACAAGCCCTTACCATCACACCTGGTTGCCCTGGCACCATCCTTCCTCCCTCGGTGCCCTGCTCCAGTCTCTTCCCTCCTCACCACCCTGCTGCTTAGTCAGCGGTGTGGTTCTCGGGTCGAGGGGACTGCCTGATTCAAACAGGCCCGCTGAAAACCTCCTTCGTTTCTCTGTCTCCTTTCAGAGAAGCGGCCGCATGTGGATGGGAACCACAGCCGATGGCAGAGGAAGGCTGCGCCCCCACCTTGGGCAGCAGTGCCAGCCCAAAGCGTTTGGTTATGGGGACGGAGCACTCCAGCTTGTTTACATTGGTTCTTGCATGCAGTGTAGTCATGGCCTGAGCTTGTGAACTAGAGGCTCTGTTCATATAAAAGTTTTGCATCATGTCAGGCTTGTGATATTTATTAGGTACTTTTTCACTTCAACACACAGTGTATCTGCAAAGTTGAATGTGGTTTGGGGAAGGAAAGCTGTTTGCTTTGGTTTTCTGTGCCGTAAAGTTTCCCAAGATACTGCATGGTGCATGGATAGACTCAGCACCGTCCAGTGTCGCGTTAATTGTATGCTCATGTTCACAACTAGAAATGTACTGTCCTAAATGCACTGTTACTTTTTAAATGATATAGTTTCAACAACAGAAAGATTTATATGGTAGAGATTTCTTTGGGATGCCTGTATCAGTGTTTTCTGCATTGTCTACTTTGTAAGCACTTTGGCTGGGGAAATTATGAAATAATCTTGGTTAAATAGCTGCTATATGGTCAAATATGTTGCTGATGCTTAAACAAAATTACAGAATTGTAGTGTGAAAGAATCTTCATTGAAACTATGCTGCTTAGGTTGCTAAATGAGGCACTCTCAACCCATAAAATACTGACTTTACTCTTTGCTGTGTGTTCACATTTCTTCCCTCCTGTCTGTCTCTCCTGTGCACTGAACGTTGGGAGCACTTGTGGACAAAAGAGGATCATCTGGTGGTAGCAGTAACTTGGCAGCACAGATACCTGGAAGTGAAATGAAAATCTTGTGTAAAGCGGGGGGGAGCAGAGCTCACCCCCTTTCCCCACCACAGTTAGTCTGCCTCTTTCCTTGCCGTCCCAGTATGGTTTGGGCTGTTGCTCCAGCAGAGGTATCGCTAGAGCCTCATAGCGTCTGTGCCTTTTAGTTATTTTGGAGCGTTGCCAGAGACTCTCTTGACGCAGACAATGGAAAGATGACTGCATTTTTTTTTTAAACAGTTTTTATTTCCATAAAAGTAGAAGAGAATTTCCTGGGACAAAGAAAAGGCACTTTTGTAGCCCGAGGGTGTTCTCCCTGCTCAGCGTCACAGACCTGCTGCATGCAGCGAACAAGGGAGGGATTCTCCAAGATGTTTATAGCAGAAAATGTTAGGCAAGCCAAATGACTACCGGCTCTGCTATATGGAAATGCGTATAGGTGGGACTCTGTATACATTTGGAACGCAATACATATTTGGGAGGGAGTGTTCATGGAAATTGGCTGGAGGAGAAGGCAAGGGGTAGAAAAGAGGCATTTTCTAATAAGAAAAACTTTTTTTTTTAAATTTTTAAAAGGTTTAGCCATAAAAACCCAGCCTTCTGGGAAAGGTACTAAGGTGAATAAAATGCGTGACTCATTTTTTAGATTGAGCTGAATAAAGACTGAAAAATAACAATTGATACAAGACAGTACTAGTTTGTAAAAAACATTGTCTATGCTGTATGATGCAAGCCATTGAAAGCAATCTGTTTGGCTGTACTCTATGTCTTATTTTGCTTATAGTTTTTGTTAAGTGAGCACTGAGTTAGAGACTTTTTAGATAATTGGACTTAAGGGGAAATAGCCTTTAAAGTACAAAAATGAACAGTGACAAAGTATTTACTACAGGAACATGCAAATCTCTGCAGATGTGGATTGGAGAACATGTTACAGGTGATAAAGAAACTTGTCATTACTCACATTAGTGTGCATTGCACAATTCAAATGCCATTGAGAAGTGAAAGGAGAACTCTCTTGTCCGTTAAAATCTGGAATTCACATTACAGGGGAAGCTTCATAACTGTCCTGCATCTTGACACATAGTAAATACATTCATTTCTCTTACATTTTCTGCACAGTATGCATAGGAAGATGTGTTAAAAACAATACTGTCATCAGTATTAGGTTGGCATCTTCTGAACAGCCACCTGAAACATGGTGTACTCTTGCCTGCATTGTACATTACTTGTATGGAAAGTCAAGTTCTCAGGTATATTCTCAGACCCTTACTTGCTTCAGCAACATTGCACGATTGCAGATGAGAATGGTATTTATTCTGTATTTCAGTACCTCCTAGGAGAGCTAACCGAAAACAGTTCGTGCCTTATAGGGGTCACAATCTTTAGTAATCTGACCTAATTTAATAACAGAGAACATAAAGACAGCACTTTTTCCCACCAATCATCCCATTCCCCCCAACCCCAGATAGTCCTCAGGTGCTGAAGTAACTGTTGTGTCCTCATCTGGGTCCATTTTTGGGACAGTAATCAAAACTTACCAATGCATCTGTGAAGTGACATGGTTTAGTCTATATTTCTCTGGATTGAAAGATCGTGATGTTACCTGATAAAATGGTCTAGTCTTGAGCTATTTGCTGTGCAAACAATATTCAAAAGAAAGAACAAGAAGCTGCTACAGTAACGTGATTTTTTATTTTATATTCCTCTGTGTATGCAGCACTCTACAAACCCAGTAAGTGACACTACTTGTGATTATTAAAGATTTCTTAAGATGAAAACCAACTAAGATAATTTTAAAATATTTACCATAATTCAGGAATTCTTTGAATTATGATTAAGGAGAACTAGATGTTAAGAAAATCTCATTTGCACATACCCTTTACTTCTCATCTGCACTTGCCCATGATAATGACATTGTGCTTGACAAAAATTATAAGGTACATATTTAATGTATTTTTAATCGTCTCCTCATGTAATTTCACAACTGAAAATGAGAGCATCATTAGCTGACTCACCAATGCACCTTCCCCATACTCGATTAGGAAAACTCTGCTAGTATGTATAGAAATGTCAGGGGCCGTGGGGGCTCCCCTGGGGTCTGTCGGGGCAGGGCCTGGCAGCCAGGGCCTGTCCCACCACCCCAGCCAGGAGCAGGGCAGCCGGGGGGCACTGGGGCAGCCCCAGCCCTGGGCGTTGAGCACCTCCCTGGGGTGAGGTGATGGGCCGGGATGCGGTCCCGCGGGTAGGCCTGGCATGCCATAGCAGACCGTGCTTTGCCACTGCATTGAATTGGGAGAAATGCAAGGCCTTCTCATGGCTCGTGGAAACCCATCCCTTGTAGGTCGTTCTTTCTCAGGAGCTGGAGTGAAGGTGTTCCTTGTCCCCCACCTTGGCAGCTGCACGCATCTGCCATGACGTTCTGTGTCCTTTCTGCAGGCTCTGACCCAAACGCCTCATGGGTGAAAGTCAAGATGGTGGCTCGGTTGAGTTGTTGGCACTGACACAAGGCCCTGAGCAGGGGAGCGCAGGGCACGTGGTGCTGGGGGAACGTTTCTGCAGAAGCTTTGTGGCTGCAGGAGGTGTCAGGCTGCTTTGGTGGGGATGTAAAGGAGGCTTTACACAAGTGTGGAGCAGGGGACGCAGTTCTTGAGATTTGTTGAGAAGCTCTGGCGTTGCAATGCTGTGTGGGCATAAACAGGCAGATCATTGCCAGGTCTGCAAAAGCAAGTCGGTAGAAGGGCAGAAAATACAAACCTGTACTCTGATACTGCCTTGTTGTCTTACGGAAGGATAAATGATAAATAAAACAGAAAAGATTGTCCATGAAGGTGGCAATAAAAGAAGCTTTCCTTATTTGCCTTTCCCTGTGGTGGCAAAACTGGCAATTCGTGTGATCCTGATGGTCTTTGAGGTCACCTTGGAGAGGCTTGTCCATTTGAGATGAGTGCTGTGATGGGAACTGTCAGCTCTTCGTTTTCGAATAGACCTGCTCAAGGGAGCTGCCTGTCCCCGCTGCGAGGCAGCGGAGGCTCACTGCGTGGGCAGGATGGTGGCTGAGTGACAGCCAGTCTCTTGACTTTAGTGTAGATGTGAAAAAGTTTCCAATGTGAATGAAAACTTTTCTTGTAATGCCCGGACTTCAGGAAGAGGCCTGTTGCTTTTCACACCAGAGACAGGTATATATGGGGAAGAAAGAAGACAGATGAAAACGAACCCCATTGACAAATCTCAAAGTCAAGGAGGTCTTTCAGTTGTCCCCACAGCGTCTAATGTGATTTCATTCAGGCTATTAATTAAGATAAGCATAGTGAAATGTCCTAATGCCCTGAACAGGTGAACTGAACAGCAGATTTCACTACCTGTGTGTAAGAATATTGTGTTTGCTTCCTTTAGCTACTGGCATAAATAGTAACTAGTTAAAGGGCATAGCTTCAGGCTTCGCCTTAAGAAGAAGATGAAAAGATAATTGCTGGATAAGCAAGCGAGCATGGGGGACTGCAGGCGGGTGGCAGCTCAGCAAATGAGACTGGTTTTGAGTTGGTAACAATCTTCTTTCAATCAGTCTGGTTTTAAGGCTGTAATCTCCCCTGGGCAGAGAAGGTCTCTCAGTCTCCATGTCGCGTGGCCCTGAGAACAGACTCCCCTGTCCTGTGTGAGGCTGTGGGCAGCGAGGACAGGCCTTTGACTGTGGCTTACAGCTCTGCTTCTTACTCTGCATAAGCTGATCCACTTTCATTTTTGCTGGTATTCTGCTTGGCATTCTTTTTATGAAGTGATTTTTTGTTTTGTAAAGACCTATTTATCCCTCCCTTCCCTGCACCAGTGGAGGTTTATTAGATTGCATGGCAGCCTGCCATCTTCCTTATTAACCAAGCTTTTTCCCAAATAAACATGTTCCTTGTGTACACTGCCTCCTATTTATGATTTACTTCCTATTATAAAGTTACAATCTACAGTATTAAAAATAATACACAGACAGATGTTTATCAGAGGTTGAACAGGGTTTTATTGTACTGACTCTGGTATTTGTGGTTTCTATTTCTTTAATCTCTAGCGAAGTGTGCTTCCTCCCACCCTCCCCAATTCACTACTTCTGCCTCTTATTACCCTTATAACAGGTGATTATGCCCTTTAAACATATTTTCTTTCAGGCTGTTACATGTTGCAATGTGAACAGGAGTATAAAGAAGTATGATGCCATACTTAAAATGCAGCCTTTATGTAAGAAATTAGAAATTAGGCCTTTATTCTAGAGACCTAGATGCACCCAGAGGCAAAGAGATTTTCACCTTCTCCTTACGTGACACCAGCAGGGTATTTGATCACCCTCTGCTGGCTGCACTGCCAGGGCTGTGACCAGTTCGCTGGATTTTGGGAGAGTGTCTTTATACTCCAGTTAAGTCCCAGACATCACTTAGGATTTTGGTTTGTGCATTTGAACTGTGTTACTATGGTTTTGCCACAACAATTTGAGATCACTGGCTGCGTATATAGTTTTTTATTTTTTATTCGAATGGATGGAATAGAATTCTGCCCCTGGGTCAGATAATCATCTCAGACCCGTTAAATAAATAGCTGTGACATGCATTGTAACAGTGGCCTAAACCCCCATATTTTTTCAATATGACACTTTGTCACTTTTTTTTTTCTTGGCCTGTGGTTAGACTTACATTACAGAAACAAACAGCACTTAGCTATAATTAAAAATGCCCTACAGTAACTGGGATGACAAAACAATGGGAATGCTGTTCATATGGATGAAGTCAAGTGTAAATGAAGTCTAAAAGAATTAAACTGAATGCAAGGATAAAATTATCTTGTTGGGTAGGCACAGAAAGTGTAAAATAAGCCTACCCAATACAGCAGATCTTGCATTTCACAATAAAAAACCCTCTAATCAGAGGAGTTTTTTGTATCACAAGGCAAATCTGTCTTCTGCTGTTTGTCCTGGTTTCAGCTGGGATAGAGACCTCTGAGAGGTTTTTTCTGGAGTAAATACAGAATGGCACCTTCTCTACCTTCTTCTATGATGTTTCCTCCTTCATTACAATAACTTTATAGTATCTTGGACATCCTTGGGTAGTTAAGATACTTCTATTGCTATTTCTTGGCAATATTGTTCCAGTTTTGTCTAAGGTTAATAGGCAATTTAAGAATATCATCCGGAGGTCTGCCCCAAGGCTGGATAGTTATGAGTGGCAGGGTATGTGGGATAGTATGGGCAAGTACCTAGGACGGTGGGCACCGCCAGTATTTTGGAACTTCACCTGTGAACAAGTGCAGAATCCTGAAAAACTAGTAAAGTATTTGGAAAAAGTGTGCTGTCACCCTGGCAACTCCAGAGAGACACAAATCACTCCAATGTGCTGGGGCCTGGCCCATGCCTACTGAGCCCTGTTCAGCACCGTTCAGAACCCTCAAGGGGAAGAGAAGGTCTCTGGATCTGAGGACAAAACGACGGGCACCATGGCTACTCCAGCCCCTGCAACAGGCACTGTGCCTACTCCAACCCCTGCAACAGGCACTGTGGTTACTCCAACCCTGGCAACAGGCACTGCAGCTGAACCAGAGAACCAACCCATGCCAGAATCAGTTGCCCCTATACACAAGAAAAAATACACAAGAAAATCAGCTTGTTTAGTAAGGGCTGATGATGAACCAGGGCCATCATGAGAACAGGAGGAGGAAGAGGCAGAACCAATAAATGAGATGATAACCACCTGATCCCTATCCTTGAGTGAGCTGCGAGATAGGCGAAAAGATTTCACCCGTCGTCCAGGAGAGCACATTGTCACCTGGCTGCTCCGATGCTGGGATAACGGGGCCAGTAGCCTGGAATTGGAGGGTAGGGACGCCAAGCAGCTGGGATCCCTTTCTAGAGAAGGGGGCATTGACAAAGTTATTGGAAAAGGGGTACAAGTCCTAGGCGTCTGGAGGCAACCCCTGTCAGGTGTGAAGGAAAGGTATCCCTTCAAGGAAGATGTTATATGTCACCCAGGCAAGTGGGCCACCGTGGAGAGAGGGATCCAGTACCTGAGGGAATTGGCTGTGCTGGAGGTGATTTATGATGACCTGGACAACAAGCAGTTATCCAAAGATCCAAATGAAGTCAGGTGCACATGACCCATGTGGTGGAAATTTGTATGGAGCGCACCATCATCTCATGTCATCATTGGCAGTAATGACATGGAAAGACAGAGAGGGACCAACGGTGGATGAATTAGCTGGCCAACTCCGGCAATATGAAGAAAGTGTCTCTTCCTCCCTATGGGCCTGCATCTTGGCTGTGGAAAAACCATCTGAAAAACTACCCCGGGAGTTCCAGCAGCTCGAAGAGGATATGTCCTACTCCTCACTTGTATGGACCAGTATCTCAGCCATTAGGAGTAAGTGTTGCTCTGCTCAGGAGAGAGGATATAGTGGATACACACCATGGGACACTCTGTGGTTTTATCTGCATGACCATGGAGAGGACATGAGGAAGTGGGATGGAAAATCTGCCTCGACCCGGGAAGCCTGCACTGGAATAGGGTGAAGCTCCAGAACACCTGCAATACATTGATGACATCATCATGTGGGGCAACACAGCAGAAGAACTTTAGAGAAAGGGAAGAAAATAGTCCAGATCCTTCTGAAGGCTGGTTTTGCCATAAAACAAAGGTCAAGGGACCTGCACAGGAGGTCCAGTTTTTAGGAGTAAAATGGCAAGATGGACATCATCAGATCCCAATGGATGTAATCAACAAAATAATGGCCATGTCTCCACCAACCAGCAAAAAGGAAACACAAGCTTTCTTAGGCATTGTGGGTTTTTGGAGAATGCATATTCCAAATTACAGTCTGATTGTAAGCCCTCTCTATCAAGTGACCCAGGAAGCCAAGCGGTTAAAGCCTCTCTGGTATGGAGAACAATGCCTGAAATATAAATATGGGGAGGCCTGGCAGATTGATTATATCACACTCCCACAAACCCTCCAAGGCAAGCGCCATATGCTTACAATGGTGGAAGCAACCACCTGATGGCTGGAAACATACCCCATGCCCCATGCCACCGCCCGGAATACTATCCTGGGCCTTGAAAAGCAAGTCCTGTGGTGACATGGCACCCCAGAAAGAATTGAGTCAGACAACGGGACTCATTTCCGAAACAACCTCTTAGATACCTGGGCCAAAGAGCATGGCATTGAGTGGGTATATCACATCCCCTGTCATGCACCAGCCTCTGGGAAAATCGAATGATACAATGGACTGTTAAAGACTACACTGAGAGCAATGGGACATTCAGACATTGGGGTACACATTTAGCAAGGACCTGGGTGCACTTGGTGGGTGATGCGAAAGTATGGGGAAGCCCAATGTGTACCTCAAGGGGTTCTGATTTTGGTGGAAATAGCCCATGAACTGAATTGTATGATGTTAATTGCTATATAATACTGTATGTCATCACTTCTATGGTTGCTATATGCCATATCAGTGGTATTACAGTAAGAATCACCCAAATTAATGAAGAATGAACTTTAATGAAACCGAGCACAAAGTGCAGCTGTGATGGAACCAGCACTGGCTTCAGCATGCAACAATCCAACACCACACACCACCTCTTCTGCCCTGAAGGACTGTTATGACAGATGGAGCCCAAAGTCATGGACAGAATGAACTCAATGGACATTTTAGAGGGATGGCCCATAGACTAAGGGAATGATATCTGTGTGTGTATATATCAAAAGACAGGAAAAGTGATGGTGATTAACTGGAATGTATTGGAAAGCGTAGGACCTGGGCATGACGTAGATGTTATAGAATAAGGGGTGGATACTGTCCTGGTTTTGGCTGGGATAGAGTTAATTTTCTTCCTAGTAGCTGGTATAGTGCTGTGTTTTGGACTTGGTATGAGAATAATGTTGATAACACACTGATGTTTTAGTTGTTGCTAAGTAGTGCTTACACTAGTTAAGGACTTTTCAGCTTCCCATGCTCTGCCAGGTGCACAACAAGCTGGGAGGGAGCAGAGCCAGGACAGCTGACCCAGACTGGCCAAAGGGCTATTCCATACCATATGACATCATGCTCAGTATGTAATCTGGGGGAGCTGGCCATGGGGCAATGACCACTGCTTGGGGACTGGCTGGGTGTCGGTCAGCAGGTGGGGAGCAGTTGCATTGTGCATCACTTGCTTTGATGATTATGATTATTATTATTATTTAACTCTATTTTATTTCAGTTAGTAAACTGTTCTTATCTCAACCCATGGATTTTCTCACTTTTACTCTTCCAATTCTCTCCCCCATCCCACTGGGTGGTGGGGAGTGAGCGAGTGGCTGTTTGGTGCTTAGTTGCTGGCTGGGGTTAAACCACAACACTGTTGCAGCTGAAACCTGTTGCAGAACGTTCACTTAATGATTTGAAATGCAGTCATGTATTAATGGGTATTTGTATGTAGAGAGTTTATACATGCAAACATCTACCTTGAACGTGTGAGTAATATACTTGTTTATACTACTTGCATACAGTTTATAAAAATAGGAAACATTCGTAATAGTATTCGTAGTATTCCTTTTTTTTCAAGGTAGTCTAGTTCTACCTGGAAGTATGTTTATTAAAACTTTATGTTGAAGAATCAGTATATCGGCAAGATAAATTTTTAAATTATGCTGCAGACATAATTACGAACATAGACATAATCATAAGAAGGGCTGTTCTTTTCAGCCTCCAGTAGCTGTCATCTTGCTTCAGGTTTACCTCTAGTCAGAGCCTTGCTGACCAGCCTACTGTTTCACTAATTGCCTCTTGAAAATGAAGAGGAAAACTGCCTAGCTTTGAAACATTATTCATGAAAGAAGGATCATACTGGCTTGTTTTTAGAACAGGAGCTTTTCCCCCTCTTCTTGTCTAGACAGGCCAAGTACAAGACTTTGTACTGAAAAGGGCTCTCTGGTGTGTCATTAGGCACATTGGTCTAGTCTGGACTGGTCTGGATTTCCCTGTTGGAGTGTTTTGAGGTCAATCCTAGTATTTTGGTATAGACCTCTGCAGGTTTATTTACTAACCTTCAGTTTGACAATAATATTTGCTTCCTACTATCTCCATCAACCTGACTTTGATCCACCTTGCTTTACAAGGAAGGGTTCTGTTCTGATTTTAGTAAAAGCGCAGACTGTTTAAAGGTGTTTACTATGCAAACTACTTTAAGGTACTGAATTTTCCTTTATGGTTGCAAATACACAGTGTTAGGTATGTTCAGTTTTCAGACGTATCTGTATTTTCATTGAATAATATGTTTAATTAATTTGTCCCATTCCTACAATACATTTTTCCTTTGAGTATTTCCTTCAGACTTAAACAGGACATGATTATGCAGGCTAAGTTTTGCACTTTTTTGTCCTCCATTGGATATCGAATTTTGTTAGATTTAGAAGTTACTTTTGCACATGCATGTGTTATGGGCTGATCCTGGCCAGCAGCTAAGCACCCGCACAGACGCTCGCTCACTGCCCCCTCCCGCCACACAGGAAGGGGAGAGAATAGGAAGAGTAACAGCAAAAAGTTTAATAAGTGAAGGAAGGAGGGGAAAAAAGTCATGCAAAGGCAGTCAGTCACCACCTCCCACAAGTAGACCGATGCCCAGCCAGTCTCTGACAAGTGGGAAGACAACCCCCTGTTTTTTATTGGTGAGCATGATGCTATATGGCATGGAGGAGGATCCCTTTGGTCAGTTGTGGTCAGCTGTCCTGGGCATGTCCCCTTCCCAGCCTCTTGCCCACCTCCTGCCTACTCCCTGGGAGTAGCAGAGTGAGAAAAAGAGAAAGCCTCATTGCTGTGCAGGCGCTGCTCAGCAATAGCCAGAACACTGGCATGTTATCAACACTATTTTGGTCACAGATCCAAAACACAGTGCCATGGTGGCTGTTACAAAGACAGTTAACTCCATCCCAGCCAGGCCCAGTACAGGATGACTGCTTTCTTGGCAAATAGATTTGATGGGAGATCACAAGGCAAGATGATTTTGGCAACACAGACCATTTTAAAATCAACACAGAATTCCTGCAGTATTGTGAGCAACCTTCCAGTCTACGTGGGCACATCAACAGGGGATGAGAGGCCTGATGACTTTTTTTATTCACCTTGACAAAGGCAATGTTCATGTATCTGAGGGAAGGAGGAAGTAGCCATAAAATTTTACAAGAAAAGTTGATTGAGTCTGGTTTTTTTATTTCCAATTTCAATGAGGACCGTTATCTAGGACAAAAAAAAAACCTTAAAGCACAAATTCTTTCCTCTGGTTAGTCGTCTTATGGTAATGTTAGTTAAAAACCAGAACTTTAAGACTTTAATAGAGCTACTAAAAATTTAATGCTTCGTTTGGTCTTTTGTCTGAAGACTGTATAATCTGGTGGCAAATAGAAACCCAAAGTTCTTAGCTTTAATTACTTTTGAGTTGACATCTTGTTTGAGCATTTTATATCAGCCATGGGGGAAGCGTGGAAAGCTTTGCATTAGGACTCAAGACAAAGACACGAGAAAGAATTAAATACTGTGGCCAAAGTAACATGCCAAATGTTCTAACTTGAAGCAATATGGTGTTTGATATTTGTCTTTCAAATAGAAGCAGTATGTCCTTTACCACTCTAATTTCCTCCTGTGTTATATTCCTCATTTAAGATACCTGAAAGTTTGAGCCCTTTCAAGCCAACTTTTCTAATCTTGCAAGGCAGCTTTGTTCCTTTCTTGTTCCAGTTTCTTACTTGATGAAGTTGCAGAAATTAGTCCTAAAGTGTTGTAATTATCAGGTTGTTAATATTGAGACCAATCTTTTAAGTCTTCTTTCCAAAAGTAACTGTTAATGACTTTCTTAGTTCCTTAGGTTTCAAGGGGTTACTCTGGTTATGAATTTTTTTATACTCTATACTCAAAACAGAAAAACTAAGCTCTTAAATGCCTCTTAAGTTCTTTGTTGTAGCAGAGAAGGACAGGATGACAAAGGAACAGGGAAAAAATATTTTCTTTGCACAGTATTTTATTGTACAGTTTGAGTAGTTCAAGTACTATAGGGTTGGACAGAAAAAGTTTAAATCTTGAGGACCTTATTTAGGCAAATGCTCACTGATTTTTAAGTGCAGTGTGTTCAAGTGGAGTAGAAGGATAAATTTTTTCCACAGGAAATGCTTGTTTTTCTTGCATAGTATTTTATGGCTCTTATTTATATTCCTAAGTAGCATTTTATACGTTGCACATGTTGATGCATATATTTTTGCAGCAGCAGATTCTTGCTGCTATGTATGCCAAAATGCCGTTAATACTCTTGATGAAAAGTGTTCAGAGTGAAGTCCGCAAATCACTTTTTAAAAGCAAATTTGCTAAGAAAAACCATTTTGTTTGCTTTCCCAATTTATTTTTCCCCTCTTTCACTGTTACCGTGCTTATGTTACACAGAAGATATGTGTGGCTAAGTATCACGCCTCAGTAACTGTTTTAGGGACTCCTTAGAATTATAGGTCCTGTCATCTCAGTTCAGAGTAAGTCCATGTGCTGTTAAGATTAAAGGGAAGTCTCTTGTTGATACTCTTGAAGATGAACAAATGACATCTCTTTGCTGGGAAGGACCAGAGATCATCTCTCTTAAGGAGAATCCACCAACCCAAACAGCCTGAGGGAAGCCCAGGGTTCAGGGAATGGCACTACTTTAATAAGCTACTTGTCAGTGTTTCTTGCTTTTAATTCCATCTACTTTGCTTTTGCTTATGAATGAGAATTGCCAGAATTTGTCACCATGCTGGAAGTGTAATCATTAAGTTATAATTTGTCTAGATATAATATGTCCTCTGTTCTATACATGTAGTGTATTTAACTTTGGAACAAGCCTGGTGAGAAAGCTTTTTATAATTGCATGTATATTTTTGTGAACATTTCTTAATTACATCTCAAATACTGACTATAAAGCTTTGTTTCTGGAAGTGACATTTAAATGATCGATTTAGCAGAAGGGCAATGGAATTTTAATTATCAACCACAGTAGACATCCTTAGTACATAACACCTTATTTAAATACTGAAGTGTTACAGCTTCAGATAGAAGACAAGTCAGTCAGACTGAAGCCCTGTCTGACTGGGCTCTGAAAATTAAAGAAAAAACATGCAAGATGACAGGGCACTGGACTGTGATTCCCATAAAAAGCTACCACTGGTTAGCACTTACTGAATCTTTGCCACTAAACAAAAGGCCAAGGATGGAGGTAATGTCATCCCTGTCTGAAGGGGTAACTGCGTAGCAACCCTGTCGGTGTAAAATTTGAGTGGGAGACGAGGTGAGGAGTTTTTCCTTGACTTTTTTTTTAAGAACTAGAGGTCAGTCTAGTGAGGTGTCTTACACAGGATTAGTTAGCCAGCCTGCATCCTTTCGCAGAGAAAGGCAGAAAAGTAAGAAGGAACTTGAGGTAACAAAGTTTTTGTTTAAATACTTGGTCTCATAGGAATTGTTCTCATGACTGAACCATGTTTAGGGGAAACCATTCATTTCTTTGTAAAGAACAAAATGTAAAAAATACAGCATGCCTGCGTATAGCGTTCAGACACTTTATAGAGGTTTTAGCAGTTTACTGACTTTGTAAAGCAAACTGGCATGTGGGAATTCAACGTGCAGACATGGAGTGCTTGATTGTAATTAGTTGGGAGACTGGCAAATTGGCTTTGGGAAAGTAGTTAAGGAATAATTGTCTGTGTCTGGACAGGATTGTTCCTGGTTACAAACTATACTGTTGCCTTACAGCTGATGCTGTTTTACATTGTGCAAGACTTTTTTTAATGTGGGACAATTATTATTTTTATTCATAGTGCTGTCTTGCCGCAAATATGCAAGGTGCCACACAAACATGTATGAGAACATGGTCTTTGTCCAAAGTGAATTGTAATCAACAGAAACTGCAAAAAAATATTGTCTGGTTTTTTTAAGAAGAAGTTGAATTTCTGCAAATGGTAAATCTGTTTACTAGTGGATTGATTCTGGTGATCTGGAATGTGTCACGTATATATTTATACGTGCAATGCTTACAAAGACTATATTATTTATTTGGGGGATAAAGTGCCAAAGACCTATCTGCCATGAGGGCATCTACTTGAAAAATATTGCCTTTAATATCAGTCATTCTAGCAGTGAAGCACCAATTTCCTCACAAATTTTTGTTTTGGTTTCTGTTTTGCCTTTCAGAGTGCAAATTCACCTGCGCCAGTGGTAAATGCTTGTATCTTGGTTCATTGATTTGTAACCAACAGAATGACTGCGGGGATAACAGTGATGAAGAGAACTGTCTGCTTGTAACAGAGCATCCACCTCCAGGCATCTTTAGCTGTAAGTACGGGCTGTTTGTGTGCATCTGTGTGTGTACGTATGTCGAATGTGGCTGTTTACCTCAGAAATCAGTCTGTTTGGACACTTGGTCTGCAGTATAATATCTGGGGGGGTGAGACAGAGGAAGTAAATACTGTTTTTCTCTGAACCAGCGGTGATATGTAACACTCTTTCTCTAGGTTTCTAAACCTGGAAAGTTGTAGTTATGTAAAGGCAGTTTGAACTGCAGACATTGTGGTTATAATCATATGGGTCATGTGTGGCTTCTGAGAAAGAAAGCGTAATATGTAAATGACTAAATAATTTGTTTTCCAAAGCTCTAAAAAATATTTTATGCTTTGTCTGTGTGACAGTCTTTATAGGCTATTAAGAAAGTTGTACTCTTCCCAGTTATCATGCCTATTAATCAAATATATTTTATTAGTGCTGAAATCAGCATCATTTGGTAGATCACTGAGCTTTTGTAGGTATATATTTAAAATAGCTTGAATTGCTATTCTTTGTTGCATAAATATCTCATACAGAGAGCCAGAGCTTATCACCAGAACTGCTCTCTTAGTGCTTTGCCCTCAGTGATGTACACTGAAATCAAACTTTGATTTTGTTTCGGTATGTTCTGCAATAATTTATTTTTACACCACAGTTTGGCTTTCTGGATGGTGGAAAATTTTCCAATAATGCTTCTGGTCTACAAGTACAATAGAAGTGGTGCTACGTTACTTACCACTTTCCAAATGGTTTGGTTCTGCCAATACAGACATCCCTCAGCATGCTCTTTCACCTCTGGTTGTGACTATGGCTTAGGAATATCTGGGTAGTTATGTTGTTATTAATAATAGGAATTATAAGCAGCATGTATCTTTAATTTTTGTAACAAACGCGTGTGCCGTTAAGCAGGACAGAATCACTGGAGTGGATTCATAATAGAAGATAAAGTCAGGTGTTGGATATACGCCTTTCCTCCTCTGCCTTCTAACCTCCAAATGAATGTGTTTCTAAATGTTGTACTGCAAATGTTTTTAAATCTTGTACTTTGCGGTACTTTGGTACCTCTGCAGTGATTTCAGGGGTTTTGAAATAATGGCCTACATATGCTTTTATGTTATTTCATTCTATTTTTGTTTTGATTTGGTTTTTGGAGCACAACTCTTTCCGAAGCCCCAGGACTAGCCATAGGCTTTGGTGATGGGTCCAAATTAAAATGTCACATGTATTTGCTCATGAACTTAGGCTAACTTTGGCTTTTGAGTTGTAAAAAAGTTATGCCTTATTATTTGTGCATGCAAAACTTGTAAGCATATATTTAAAGTTCAGATAGAGGAATTTTTTTGACTGGGATACTGTACAGCTCTTCTCTTAAACCAAGCCAGCACAACTGTTTGCCCAAAAGGAGCCATTGAAACCACTGCGGTAGCAGATGGAGGGAAGGACTGGTGACAAGCAGCAGTTGGGGTATCACAGGTGGTGGCCCTGTGCGGCCACAGTGCAATGGTGGCACCCTATGAGTTCTTAGGTGGAGACCCTAGGTGGAACTCGGAAGGCCTCCTTCAGCTTGAGGTCTGATAGCCGGGGAACCAGTGGTTTTTCAGTACCCCTCTGTCCTTGTGGCAATTGTGCAGTAATCACAGCAGTTTTAGCACCGCTTGCTGGCCTTTTCCTCAAAGGGCCTTTGGACTGTAGAAATTGTTACTTGCTTGATCCAGGATCTGCAAACTTCTGGTCTCCCCCTAAGCCACATCCCTCCCTTCAGGCGTTGCAGTAAGTCAAGAACGTGAAGCCAGGCATGCCTGAAAGGGAGCAGCACTGGTGAGCTGGCAGGTCATACTCCTTGCCTCCAGTGGTGTAAAGTTTAGCCGGACCAAACATGACAAAATGTGTCTGCAAAAAACCTTCAGCGGCAGGTTTCCTACTGCTTGCACTGGAGCTTTGGTTGGCGTGTTTCATGATCCTGTCTCTGGAAAGCTGTGCGGGTCAAAGTGGTGACATTTCTCTCACTTTTCAGTGGACGTGGAGAAAAATTGTTTGCTTCCTTCTCAAATCAGCCTTTTACAGACATGAGGACTACTACCACCCATCTGTAAGTTACCCTCTGGGAGGGTTTAAAAAAAAAACACAAACAAACCACCAAGTTCCTTCACACGAATTATGTTTCCTTAAATCTCTTATACTTGTCCATTTTCTCTTGACTCCTTCTGAAATATGGTGTCCAATAGTCCTGCTACTTCAGACCTCCCCAGTGCTGAGTGAAGAGGAATAATTAGGTAAACAATCTTACTAAGTCCTTCAAGAACTACATTTGCTGGTTTTGTAACAACATTGCAAATGAGGAGTTGGTAGAGGAAATATTTGATTTATTGCTAGGAACATTCAGAAGTGTTTAACTTTTTGCTTACCTTGTGGCAGAGAAAGTGGTTCATTATTTGTTGTGTTTGGGGATATTGATGGTGACTGTACTTTTTCATCGCAATAGGGACTGTGCAGCAAGTGCTGGTAAATAAAGGGACTTCTGTTTTGAATAAAAAACGAAAGCCCAGTGAAACAGGGTCCTAATGGTGAAACAAAGAGAAAAAAGATCGAAGCCAGGCAGAAAAATAATACAACCATAAAGAGTATTTAAAACAAATGAGGATTAGTGATATTTATCATGTTCTGGCTGTTAAACAGGCTGTTACATGGTAGAAATCAGTGCCAACTGGTAATAGAAAAGAGCGTTATCATGAATGTGGCAGTTGGTTGTATCGGGTTATTCCAGCCTTGAAAAAATGTTTCTAGAATACTTGTTGAAGTGAGGTCCCCAGGCCTTAGAGGGATGACATGTTGAGTTAAGGAACTTGTGCATGCTTTTGCTTCAATGATTTTAATGGGGATCCCTACCAGACTACACCAGAGTATATGCGCTTGGAATGTCCCAGCTGATGAGGCTACCTTCCAACACATATATTCATTGGCCTCTAATTAGTGACAAGAAGGCAATACAGTTCTATAAGAAGAAAATGAGTGTTAAAAGAAATCACATCAGGAATTTTAAAGCAGGAATTTCTTTCTGGTCAGTGTTATGTATCAGCTCTGTTCTTGCATCTTCTTGCTTGTGCACAGTGCTTGAATGGGCAGGAAACTGTTGAAAGGAGCCATGTGTAAGCGTGTGCTGGTCTATGTCCGAGCAGGGTTGCCTGTTTCTCCCTGGGACTGCTCTTGTCTTTACCTAGAGCACATTGGTTTGGTACTACTGTGGTGTGCCTTCCCCTCTGCTGTTTCTTCAAAGAATCCCTTTCTCATACTGTATTCAAACCTTCTGTCCTCCTGTGGTGGAAACAATATTAATCTCATTTCACAGTAATACATAGACTGCCCCCAAATGATGTCTAAATAAATAAATTTTCATATGGAAGTTCTGCTTCAGTTTATTTAAGCAGTATGTGCCATGTTAGCAGTAGCCCATATTTCCTGGCTACTGAAGCATTTCTCATTTGTGTTCTTGCCAGCAGCCAAATCCAGAATGTCTCGTTGGAGCTTGTTGTTTAGTTTAGTTAAGTTGCGTGAGCAGTGGTATAGAAAGATATTTTTTGTGGGTGACCTGCTCCCTGGATCTCATGATTATAGCAGACACTATCTCATTGTGTTAGAGGAGTTTAAATCTCCCAGACGTGGTGTTCCTCTCTCCTTGCTATTCCTAATTGGCTCCAGCGTGAAGGCTGTTAATTCAGTCTTTTAAATGTTGCTACTGAACTCAATAAGATGTCTCATGTGCGCAAAGTTAAACAAAATGTGTATTTCTGCAGCCCGTTGGTTTTATTAATTTTCCTCTGCTGACTTGTAGGTAGGGTTTCCTTATGCTGCTACCTGGGCAATTTAGTCTGTACAGCACAGAGAAACTGGAGGGCAGCCGGGGAAAGCCTGCACCAGCTCCAACGTGTGTTAGAGTCTGATTTTAGACAACACAAGCTGCAATCCTGCAAGTTGGTCAAAATACATGCTAAGGCATTTAAGCCGAACTCGTTAAGGTAACAGCTTGCCTGGTTTACATTGGGATTTTTAGCACAGGTTTGGTGATGCATGTTGAAGCGTACCTCCCCCTCCTCAGGGAGGACACTCCGAGGTGACTGCACGCTTCCCCACAGGTAGCCTCATACAGAGTAGCCCGTGTCAGCTTTCTGTAGGTCCACTTACTGTTTTTATTTTCATAATCTATGAAGACTTATTGATTGAGATAATGGAGATGACTGTTCTTTTAACACTACTTGGAGGTCAAGCGTGTATTTAACGGCACAAAGCCGTGATAGGAAAAATGAGATGAAGAGTAGGATTTTAAACATTGCAGACTTGGTCTCGGCAGCAGCTTGCTGCTCCACGTGACCGGCAAAATTTGGACTCTGAGGAATTGAAACAATGTGCCTGCTTCTAGCAGGACACAGTTCATTTGTTCAAGCATTTCCCTTTGTTTTGCAACAAACCGTCAGCCTGCCTTGTCCTGCTAAAAGTAAATTAGATTTTGAAATGGGAAGCGTAGTCTGTTGTCTGTTTGCAGACTGCAGTATCCAAGTCATGTCTAATTGAGAAGGGTTGCAATGGTGGAGATTTTAGTTCTTTAATTGTTTGGTGGAAAACAGTACAGGTAGTTACCTCTGCTGCTATCTGTATGTGTTCGTGGGCATATGAAACACAAATATTGACATGCACGAGAATTTGAAGAAGAATAAAATAAGGGAGAACAAATCCTTCCCTCTTGTCATGTGAAAATTATGTCTACATCAAATTTCAAGTTGTCAGCATTGATGGAGGTGATGTGTCATGGCTGTTTTGGCGTAGAAGAGTTTGCTGTAGGAGTTCATTTTCCTCTGCAAGGTAAAAAACCCCAAACAAATCAAATATATTGCTCTCCCTTTCACCACCCCCACCTACTTCTGTCAGCTCTGAGCCTTGTAGGGATCTGCAGGGGGTTGGAGAATGATTCTGTTTTAAAAACAAAAAGCTCAATCAAAGGAAAATATTTTGTTTAAAGAGACCTTTGGCATCCCCCTCTGACTGTGACACCGAATTTGCGCAGATAAAAACAACCGCTTAGATTTACATTTTGATTGTGCTTCTGCTTTCATGTGTGCCGGGCTGTCCCACTTCAGGTGAAATTTATCCATTTCTTTAAATATTTAGCAGTCTAGCGTTGATGTTAATGAAAGTCTGGCACTGCTATTTTGAGCATTGCAACAATGATAGTAATTTTCAGTGTCAGATTACTGCTTCTCGGAGGAAAAGGGAGATGGGAGGAGGGAAGAGCGAGAAAAAAAAAAATTGTTTCGGGTCTAATAGAGTTTGTCATCAGCCTGGCTGTGCCAGACAGATGGATCATGAATACTGTCTAGACGCTCTCTGCCTGAGTGGAGCTGTGGTCTCTAAGGACAAGCAATGAGACGCCGGCTTAAGTGACTGGGGAAAGTCAGGACGTGCTCCCCTCTAATCAGATAGCGATCCGGGCTGATCCTGTCCCGCCGGGCAGGAGGAGAGGCCCCGCTGGTGCTGGGAGCCGGTCAATACTGATCTCAGCTGAAACTTGGCTATCCCGGGGCTTTAGGGGGGAAAGGAGAGGGACGGTGTTATGATGCTATTGATTTCAGCTGCATCTGCCCAGGGACTGCGGGGGTGATTTAGCTGGGAGTATAGATCTCGGGAGGGGGTGGATTGGGAGAGCCGTCATCTGGCCATAAAGCACATGCATAAAACTGTTCGGTCACCTGTATTTATTGATTGGTTTAGTCACAGTATACGCTTGAAAATGCTTATTTACTTGCTTACTTTTTCTTGATTTGGCCCACTTATTCAGAAGGATTCATCTCCTCTCCCTACCTGGGGCTCTGTATGTCCCTGGCTGTTAAGATGAGGTTACATGAGGCTGCCTACAGTTTGGAAAGGAGAAGCTGTGTTAACCAGGTGAGACCCGTAGCCTAGGGCAGGTCTTGAGCTATTTAGTGAGCTCTCATGCTGTTACTTGTCCTTTCTCTGTCACTAAGCACAATTAATGATAAGGAAATAAAAATTTCTGATGTAGATGGAGCGATAAATATTTTTTGACTGGTGGAGTTATAACAAAAACTTAATTTGATACATATGCTAACTTTATTAAAAAGCAAGAGGTTCTCTGGGGTTTGTATTACAGAATAAGCCATAGTGCTCTGGGGTTTAATTCTCTGTATCTGTAACTAAATACTAGATAGATATTTTTATTTAGAAAATCCAGTTGGTTTTCAGCCTATAGTGCAGTCTTGTTTCTTAAAGTGCTATGAACAGGTTCTGTGCTTTGTTTTGAAATCATTTCATCTTTGCATATTTTTGAAGCACATCATGGAACATTAGCAATTAATATGAGCTTGAAAATTTGAAAAAAAGGCAAAACATTAAGGTGACTTTTGTGTTTTCCTTTAATATTTTGTATGTATTTTTAAAAATACTGTATTTCCTGATGTTTAATAAATCAAGTAGAATGCTGGTCCCGTGGGTTCTTTAATAAAACTGCAGTGGAATTCAGTAATGCTAGAGTTTACCCGTTCTTCATCTGGAGCCTTACAGTATTAGCAACTCGGACAAGCCAGACACATGCATACGTGGCCAATAACAACCATGAAATACGCCGGTACAACTTCAGGTATTTGCATCTGCTTACAAACAGGGTTGAACTCAGCTCCCAGTAAGGAATTTCCATTTCACAAAGTTTCCAGCTGAACATTAATCATATTTTTACAGTTAATGAAAAAAGAAATAAAAGCTCACAGTGCCCTGCAGATGAAAATTTGGAAATTTCAGTAGCTCTGAAATGCTATATTATTCATTCACAAAGCATGTAAATTAGTTGTATCACCTTTAATCAAGATATAGAAACAACATTTGTTAGAACTGTTTGTTCTTCATACACCTTTCATTCACCCCTTCTTCAGTTCCTGTTAGCTTTTAGGAAACTTCATCTAGTACAATTATGCCTGGTAATGCTCTTGTTTTCTTCCGTCTCCTTTTTCTGCTACTGATTCTTTACAGATGCAAAAGAGAATTTTAAGTGCTCAAAGTGTACAGTGTATTAAAATCTTCATTCAAAGACTGATTTTCATGTATCTCAGAGAGTGCGTAAACTTCAGGCTGGAAATCTCAGAGCAGTGGTTATGATGAGACTTTCTATCTTACAGGTATGCTTGGCTCTGCAAGAGACAGGAGCTTCTTGTGGACCAGTATGAGGCAGGGAAATGGCATCCCACAGGCTCTGAGGGCACCCTTTTTCAAACTGTTTTCTCCACCAGAAGTGCATGGTAGCAAAAACATTTCATAAACGCAGGCCTAAAACTAAAGTACAAAAAACACAGCACAGTATCATACTACAGGCACAATTCTCCCCCTGGAGAGAGGAAGAGAATAAACTGTGAGACAGTTATTTTCAGACATTATTTCACATACAGCTAGTAGGTGCTCAAACACGACATCAGAAATCATATAGCGTAACCGAGCAACTTTTGTTGATTATATTTTCAGTCCACATTAATAAGTAGTGTTCATTGCTGTCCTTCTTTACATTTTCATTTGCAGGGGTCACACTGTACAGTGCACTAGGAGCTGCCTGGCTAAATCTCTGTAAGTTTTAGATGCAGTTCTGAAATCTTCCGGTGTGAATTTTAAAGCCACCACTCTCCCCATCATTCACTCACATCGGCTATTGCTGGTAAATGCTCATTAGGAGCACTGCATTTGTGCTGTGTTTGCACTTGGCTGACAGAAGCCTAGAGGAGCAGTCACAAACTATTTCTTCTGTACAGCATTGGAAACTGTTCAGGTGCTTAGGTAGTGTGAAGATTACTTATATTTTCATATGGTTTAAAGTGTTTCAGAGAATGTGCTTTGAGGCAGCTTTTTTTTAAATTAAAAAAAAAAAAACTCACAAAAAAGGGACATAGAGTCAAACTAGATGACCTTCCTTCTCTAGGAGTGCTGCAGACTGTGATTTTTGATTGTGTTTCATTCTGCAGATGCATATCTGACCCTTTATCTCCAGAAACTCTTCATCTGTTGGTCTCTTCACCCCAGTAACAAGTGATAGAATGAGAGAAAATGGCCTCAAGCTGCACCAGGGAAAGTTTAAGTTGGATATTAGGAAAAACTTCTTTACTGAAAGAGTAGTCAGGCACTGGAACAGGCTGCCCAGGGAAGTGGTTGAGTCTCCATCCCTGGAGGTATTTAAAAGATGGGTAGATGTGGTGCTTGAGGACATGGTTTAGTGGTGGACTTGGCAGTGGTAGGTTAACGGTTGGACCTGATGATCTTAAGGGTCTTTTCCAACCTTAACGATTCTATGATTCTATGATCTCCCTGATGAAATGCACCACCTTGATTTTTCTTAAGCAGGCTCATCTTCTGTTTTAAAGTAACAGCTGAGATGAAGATGAATTGGGAGTTTGCTTGTATATTCTGGTATAAATAAATGCACACTGAAAAATTTCTGTCTGAAGTTTCTGTGTAGCTTAACATATAGCATCATGTTTGTGCGCAAAGAAATCCATGCTTTTCAGTGATCTCTGTGGTCTGTATTGCGTGTGAAATGATGTTTTTCCATATCGTGTAGCATTTAACCAAAGCATGTTGCTTTGGGCATTAGTGTGCAGCTATTTTTCTCAGACTGGAAAGTCTGAGAAACCCTACTTTCTCCACAGTTTTGCAAGTGCTTGAAACCGGTGTAAGCCAGTGTTGCCCCTTGTGGTTGCTCCCTCACTTGTCCCTGTGCAAATGCTTGTGAAGCCACACAGGAATTGGGTTAGAGACCTGCTCTGGTTCTGCTGAGCTCTGAGAAACTTCCACTTTGTTTCAGCCAGTGTCATGTCTTTGATTCTGTTCTCAGCTCAACTGGGCAAAGTCCTCTGCCTCAAAGCAGAGGGCAGTAGAAGTGGCTGCATTCAGTGATGGTTTATTCTTGACTGGTTTAAGGTTTCTGTGAAACTGTAGTGTTACTAAATGCCTTAGTCCTTGCTTCATTAAAGCATATGCTTCAAGACCTTTCCCTGAATACAGGAGAGTTTGGGAATTAAGAGCTAATTGTTGCTTTCCCCCCTCTCCTCTATTCTGAAAATCTCATCATTTGTCACTTTTTGTTACAGAGAAATGAAACAGAAAAATGAAGCGCCAGAAGGGGTCTCTCATGACTGTTCATGGGCTTGGGTTCATTTGGAATGAACCCGTGCTAGTAGAATGTAATACAACATTTCTTTTCAATGACAAAGTCCAGTTTGGCTTAAGACATGGGGCTTTATTGGAATAATGTTAGCTAGTTAAATGAGTTCATAGGAACAGCTGTCTTGGGTCAGATCAAAGGCCTAGCTAGCCCAGTATTGAATCTGGCACTGGGCAGTTGCAGATGCTAAGTGAAAGAGTATAAGCAAATTAGATAAACAGTTGTGCTTTTCCCAGTAAACCTGGTTCCTTGGAGGAATGCTGCACTGCTCTGAGTGAAGAGCATGGGATTTCTGTTCTGAGAGAGTTCGGCATTTAGAAAGGGCAGGAACTGAGCTGAAGAGAAAATGTCTCATTTCATAAGTGTAAGAACAAGAGAAGATCCATGAGCCCTTTGCTAACCGGTAGATGTGTGGGCACATTGGTTTCTTCTATATTCGGCGCATGCTTTTCATGTTAAGGCTTTTTTGAATGTAGGACGCAAGCTTGAAAGTGCTGAATTTATGTGAACCTGAAAGACTACTTGCCTGGGTCTTTTCACTTATTTTGTGAGGAACAGATATTTTTAATTTCTCTAAGCTTACTGTTTTTTCTGAGTGGTGTGTGGGGTTTTTTGGTTTGTCGTGTTGGATTTTTTTTGGTCAAGATTTGTGGACTGTGTGACAGCTTTATATTTAATAGTGAACCAAGTTCATCCTGTGATGAAAGTAGGCTTAAATTGGGCTTGGATGTTTAAAAAAAAAAATGCACAATACAAAGCCTACTGCATTTAGAAAACACAGTTTCACCTGTGACTGTGTAACACACCAGCATCACACGACTGTGGGAGTACATGTGTGTATATTACAGCAGGCTTGCACTCATTTTTGTTTTACTCACATGGATGTCTTATGCAAACGTAAGGAGTGAATACAGACTAGTTAGCATTAAGTAATTTTTTTTAGACCATAAATGATACAGTTGACCAACTATTTATACTGAGCCACTGTTAGGAACTAAAGGAAAACAGATCAGGAGAGAGTGAGTTGTTAAATTAATTGCATTTGTATGTGATAGATGACTTTTCTCTAAGTTACAATACAGACTGAGTCTAGAGAGGGATGTATGTAACACAGCGTTAGTCCAGCCATACATGATAAGATCACCGTTCTACTTATCTTTCCAGCAGTATTGCTACACTGGTAGCATCCTCTTTCCTTCTCCTCAGATTTCTCCCTCTTCTTTCCTTCTGTTTCAGTATTGCTGTGTAATAGCTTCATAAAAGCAAGACAGATTAAGGACCTGGGGGGTGTAGAGATAATAATGACGCACTATGTGAATACTGAGTCTGGCACCTAGTAGCACCTTGATAGAAATAGAAAGCTGTGATCACAGTATTAAAATATGCTAACAAGCTGAAGGAGCTAATGGGCTGAATTTTTACAGTGCAGATGTTCATCCGGCACTTGTGCTGAATGCAATAACAAACGTGTGGGGGCTGATGGTGATATTGTTGTGTTCTTGGCAGCACAGTCCTCCAAATCAATCTTTCCTTTCTTTTATATTTTACCAAGATTTAGAGTGTTCTTTTTTGTGGTCTAAGATTACGAATGTAAGTGTGTATAAACAAATGGGTATGACTAAGGCTGGTTGGGCCAGCGTTGTCTTTATTCAAACAGGGGGTTCTATGAGAAAGGATGCACTGCTGTATGTGATGGTGGGAATTGGTTTCTCAGTTCTTGGATAGTTCATGCTCTACATCTCCTACTAAATTTCAGATAGTTTTATTGCTGTTGGTTTCGAAACCTAGCTCATCTGGCCAAAATAAACCATATGCTTTGAGAAACTGTAGAGCCACGGTCTGATGTAAGGGTCATGTCCCTGTGTTTTCCAGAGGAGAGTCGGTAGTCTCCTGCAGAACAGTCACAGTGGCCTGTATTCCAGTCCAGTACCTCAGCCTGGCCACCCATTTCATGGTACCTCACATATTCAGTCTCTTCCTCCATGTTCAATGCTTTGCAGCTAACGCCAAGAATGATATTGCTATCTTGCAGAACCTTTCAGCTGTTTCAATAGGAAACAATCTTGACTTCTTTTCAGCAGATTCAGATATTCCAGAAGAAATTACCATTCATACCAGTCAAAGATTTACTAGACAATTTCGGAAATCATTATGTTGCAAACCTGCTCTTTTTTTCCCCTTCCTGACAAAGGCACTGGCTTGTTTGTTTTAATTACCAGGATGAAAGGTGCATGTGGCTTTTGTTTGTAATAAGCTGCAACTCTCACTGTGAATACCTGTCACTTTTGATAGGCTATTACAATGTAGATGATCAGTCAACTGGCCGGGAGTATTTGGGGCTGGCGGTGCTCCTCCAGCAAATGCATTTACTATGCTGTATAACACAGGTTTCAAACCACGTCCCTTTTTGACAAGCCTGTTATATAATGTATGGGGAAAGGAAATTCCACTGATGTTAGAAAACTGGAGGAAGGACTGAAATGACATGAAGAATGGAAGACTTGGTGATCAGTGAGTAGGTCTCGCCAACGATTCCAGGTTTGCTTGGCATCTCTGCCATAGACTTCCTCTGTAATCCTGAAGAAATCCTTATTGGTCTTCTTCCTTCATTTCTTTATTTATAAAATGGAGATAATGGTGTTCATCTACTTTGCAGAAGTAATAAAAGCAGATTAAATTTTTACGTGGTTGAAGAAACATGCAAAGAGATGTTAAGCTGTAATGACCTCAGAAAAATGGGTATTACACTGGCAAAAAAATACAATGATAAGCTGACTGTGAAAATTTTAAAAAAAGTTTAGAAAGTATGTGCTTTATGTTGTATATTAACATTAGCACATACTGTCCAATATTAATAAATTTATCTTTAATTTTTCACTTGCATGTCATCATCTAAGAGCAAGGAAATGGATATGCTAAATAGTTTCTAAGTAGGTACATAAAAGTCAATTTGCATTAAAATGACTAGAGGCAGAAGAATAGGAGTGAGTTTCGTCGGTCAACTATATCCCACAATTGGAGCAGAATATCTTAAAAAATGGTGAATGTAATGCAATGTAATGATATTTGGTTGTGTGTTAGTGAAGTCTGAAGAGAAATATCAGAAGGATTTAATCAAATGAGGTCAGCAGTCACCAGAATGATGGATGAAACTCAATCTTGATTAATGCAAAGTAATTTCATACTGGAGAGGAAAGTATGTGCTATTAATACAATTTAGTGGATCCTAATTAATTGTGTAATTTAAAGAAAAGGACCAAAGCATCACTATGAAGGGCTGAATGAAGAACTCTTTGGAGAATATAGTTGCGGTCAGATAAAATATTTTGAATCAATAAAAATAGGATGCGAAATGTTATGATGCCATTACCTAAATCAACATTTCACCTTTATCTAGAATGCTGTGTTCAAGTGTTGCTGCAGCACAGCAACATGCTGCAGATGTAGAAAACATAGGGAAAGAACAGAAAGAAGTTGTGAACAGACTTCGATATGAATAGAGACCAAAAAGTTTGGAATTGTTTACTTTCGAGTGTAGATAAAGAGTGGGGAAATAAAAAGGTACACAGAACTATGGGTGTTGAACAGAAGGTGGGTCAGGAACTTAGGCTGTGTCGTAAGATTAGAAGATCGCTCAGTGCAATTCAAAGCTGATAAAAAAGAATTTTTTTCATGCATCCTGTCTTTAGGATGTAGACGTCATTATCGTGCAGTGTCGCTGAGGCAAGAATTTAGCAATATTTAAAGAAAGGAAGCCTCTGAACACTGAGTCCACTTCTGTGTAATCTATCCAGAGAGGAGTAGTTAGGAAGTGTATAAGGCTGAGATTTCAGGCATTAAACTTATTTCTAACTGTAAGAGCGGGTTGAGAGCTTGAGAGGACATTTCCTCAGTCTTTTGGAGAACTGAACATTCTCATCCAGGAGGACAGCGCGTAGATTCCCATGTGTGATATTAAACTGAAGTCCATAGTAAGTGACTTGAAATAGTGTTTGCGTGCAGCTATGATCAAAGTCCTTATGTGCAGTTTCCCTGATTTAAGTAATTACTGATATTGCATGTAACAGCCTTCCATCATCTCTTATAAAGCAGAAATCTGGACTGTCCTGTGTGTATCTTTTTCATAGAAGGTGGTTAACTAGTGAGGCTGGCACAACGAGTTGCTCAACAAGTGAAAACTGCCGTATCTCTGGGAGCCGGTGCTGGATTACCTATTGTGCACCAGGCTCTAGCCCTGGGAGGGGTGTTGAGCACATCTCCAGTGCAGGCGAGCATGCTGACGGGAAACGTATGCTAGGAATTGCAGAGGAAGCCAGTTTAAGCAAGCAAGGTTTAGAATTAAATGTGTTGCAATATGGATTGGTATTTGATTCTTTGAAGCTTCCTACAAGCCCTTCTGTCCATTAGGCTCCCGTAGCTAATAAACCAGACCTTCAGAAATGTCTACTCCTTAAACATAATGTACTGAACTCCATACGTAGATGTTCAACAGTAGTGGATGACATTGGTGGGTCTTCTTGCAGGAAGCACTAACAGTTTCTATGCTTATTGCAACACAAGCCGTCCATTAATTAGGACTTTCAGAGAGAAATGTGTGTAGGCTGTGAACATGCAGAGTGATGCAGAGAGGTGGGAAACAGATGTGTGGTCATATATGCACCAGCCAGCTATTACTCAGATACCATCCGTCTGCTAATGAACGGCTGGAATGTTGAATAACATCAGTGTTTGTGTGATTGCTTGAGTGCAGTCCTGCATCTGGTTTTCACACTTGTCTTAATCTCTATGCGGTACCATAACTAACATGCTTCAATTAAAATTGTTTTGAAAGTGAGATATCTAGAACTTCCTTGTTACAACAGATTAATTTCTTGGTGTAGATTACTGTAAGCGTAGGGCCATCAGCTTTTTGTACCCTTGAAGGGACAGCATTGGGTTAACACCAGAGATGAAACCTGACTTGTCCGTTTTGCTTCCGTTCACGGTAATGAACCCAGCGTGTGCCATGTCAACTTTAAACTACCCCCTGGATGATTCTCACTGTACCTCTTTCAGTAAAGAGTCAGCAAAGAGTAGCCAATTTCTGAACTACCACAGCTGGGGAAAGTACATGGTGATGTTACCTGTATGATCACATATGTATATATATTCTAGAACAGTCTTTTTTCTTTTGTGAGGTCCAGATCCGTGACACGTTTCAGCCCTGCCCATTGTTACAGGAACAGGCAGTAACAGACAGCACAATTAGTGTTGCTGCACCGGGGTTAAAGTTATCTACTACTCTGTGCTGTGCTGTATTCCAGGTAAAAGGCACATCTGTAGATCAGAAAGAGCGACTCCAAATTTGCTGCCAGAACATAAACAGAGAGATGATTTTTCTGATCCAGTTTCTGCACTTGTAAAATGTTTCTCACACTTTCCTGAAACAACTTCCTTTTTTATCCATATGAAGAAGCTTGTGAATTAGAAGAGCGCTTCTAATCTTCCAGGTAACTGGGGAAATAATGCCTCTTTCCCCCCTCCCCTTATCCCCCTCCTTATCTTCCCTCCCCACAGAATGCTAAAACGTTGTTTTTCCTCCCACAGTTGAAAGGTGCGTTTTGCAGAATACAGATGAGATATTTGTTGGCTAGGAGAAAATAAAGTGAAACAAGAGACATGTCTTTCAAGTACAAATGGGGCTTCAGAGATCTCTGTTGGAAAGCCTAATTTCTACATGAGCACAACTGTTTCTCCATATTGCCTGGAACACTTCACTTACATATTTGGCCACACTTTCTATTATGGATTCTATAAAGACATCATTTGTCAAGCTAATAACTGTGTACAAAAATGTGTATGCACAATAAAAATGGATTTCAGAGATCTTTGTATTGCACTCGCAGATACAAAATTTTGCAGTACTTCGCACTATACTGAGCTGGATTAGATGATAGTAATAATAATAATTAGGATTCCTTTCTCCATTCTGCAGGGCTAACTGAACTTTACCTGTTCAAACCATAGCAGTTAGATTTTTTTTTTTTAATATATATTTCTAATTTTTGGCCCCTCTAGTGAGGAAGGTGAAGTATTATTTCTCTGTCAAGACCTTTCTTGCAGGGTGTGTTTTTCATGACACTGTTGGTCTCTGACTTTTATAGAAATTCTTTTCCTTAATTATGTCATATATAAGCCATATTCAAAAGGTATGTTTGTCCCTGATTTCAACGGCAGTTAAGTTGCTTAAGTAGGAGCTAGACACACAAATATCTTTCTATATGTGACCGTAGTAGCTATTTAAACTAAGAATTTAAGTAGACAGAATGCAATTATCCCCATTGCAATACTAATACACAAGGGAAAAATGCCACAGGATTTTGTAATAGCGACAAGTGGTCAAGACATTACATTTATGCTTTGCTAGTTTTACCAGCTGTGTCTCATTCCATTATTCATACACACAGACAGACAGACACACACCTCTTTTTCTAATTAATTATAGTTGTTGACCAGTGGGGGGAAAAACCAACTCCAGAGGTGATTTTCCAGAGAAAATCTGATCACAGAGTGGGGCCACCAACCACTAGAAATCTGCAGATGTGAAACAGCTTTTTGAGATTTAAAAATCTGTGTTCATCACATGAATCTGAAAAAGAAATGCAGTTATTGGGATTTTCTTAGTGATCTGCTTATCTCAGTAAAAAAGAAAAAGATCAGAAAAATACTTCGGGTTTTCTGCCTCATGTTGTGCGTGAAGCTGCATCTATGCATGATTCATAGTGATAAAATGTTACTCTGGGGGAAACAAGGTGAAGGCACAGGCACTGTTTGTTGGAAACCAGGGTTTTAAGTGTTACTTACAAATGGACAGGTATAGGTGATGATCCCACATAACTTGCATTCCTAAACTGTTGATCTTTAAAAGAACCCTTGTATTCCACATGGCAGAATATTTCCACGCTAACAGTGCATCACTCTGCGGTGAAGTACAATATTGTGAGGGAGAGTTTGCCGACCATAAACACTGTGAAATTTAACTGAAATGGGAACAGCTATAAATACACAAGTGTTTGAAGATTGTAGCGTAGTGTTGGGTTTGGTTTTTTTTTTCCTTCTTTGGTAGAGGGCTGGGATAGAAGATGGTCTTTTAAAGGTACTTGGATATAAATAGGAGCAAGCGTCTAATCCTTTCAGTTGCAGAGGTATTTCTTTTCCATGTGATTGAATCACTTGGCCTCCTGAAGGCATCAGCCCTGGTCTCTGAATCCTACTGCTGGCCTATGAATCTTGGCAATATCTTTTTTAAAACAGGAATCAAAGCAACATCTTGACTTTGTAGCCTCCGTTTGATGCCTTCGCAGGCTGTTTGCTGGGCCTGCCGGCCCTTGGCAGCCATAGCATATGGAAAGTAGGCATGGGTAAAGCATGTTGTATTTCATGGACGTGAAGCCCTCACCTTGCACTGCAGTTTCCCACAATATTTCCACTGCTTATAGGAATAACTGTATTCTGACAGAGTTTTTCATTTGTTACATTACATGTTTATAGTGTACATGGCCTGGAGGAGATCCCTTTAGCTGACCTTAAAAGAATTGAGACTTCCACAGAATACTAAATTGACATGTTAAAACAGTGACAAGCCTTAGAAAAAGCAGCTGGGCCTTCTAGGTGTGTCCACGAAGGATGGAGAAACAGGGATGATACTAGTCTGCGAGCGAACAGATTGGGTGAGGTTTGGTAGAGAGACTGGAAGATGGATAACTTGCGGTAGGCAGAGCAAGGCTGCCTAACGAGTCAGTTGCTGGGAAGAAAACAGGAGGTGTGGCAGGTTGTGGGAAGAAAAAGTTGCTGGATTTCCCAGAGACATTGCCCTGCCTTGCGTAGCTATCGCCGTCCGAAACTCACCGCGTGCGCACATGTTCCCAGCCGCCCTTCCTGCTGGTTGTCTTGAAGGCAGTTTATTATAACTCCTTGGGATTTTTGGTTCCTATTATTTCTGCAGGAATTGTGTAGGTAAAACCTAACAGCCAGCCCTGGGGTTCGTGGTGCTGGGTTTGCAATGAGCTGCTCTGCGTGTGCGCATTAATAGTAAGGATGTTGCTCCAGGTGGAGCACGGCAGATTCTCATTTATTCAGATACAGGATATTTACAGCACCTGATGGTACTTGCTGTGTTTTCATGAGGAAAACAAGAAGCAATAATCCATCATTTTAAAAACCAGTAAAAGCAATTGGGAAATTAAGTGGTACAGGATTAGGGTCCTAATTGCTCATATATGGTGTCTCAGCTCAGGTTAGTGGTGAAAATAGACCTCATTCTTTCTTACATGGCATCATTCCTTTAGCTCCTAAATTAGGCAGTGATTAAAAAGATCTATAACTGGAGTTCTTTGGGGCCCTTTGATAGGGCTGGATGGGAAGAACCTTGCACTGGAATTACATGCATTGTGAACTGAGTCCAAAGGAGCTTCATTGATTTAGCCCTGCTGGATATCTAATTATTCATCTTGTCTGTTACTTTCAGAAGTACTAAATATAGAGAATATTAATAAATTCAGAAAGAAAAGGAAAAAAAAAAAGTATTTCAAGCATTGAGTGTATTTCAGACCTAGGGCTGACTGGCAAATTAAATACCAGAGACCTGGCAACGTGTGCACGGCTCTGGTTTAGCTGCAGCTCTGTTGGCCATGCTGACGGGCCTGAGGAAGAGCAAAAAGAGAAGGTAGAGGTTATGGCCACCATTGGTGGTGGGGAGGGTTAAATAGCATGAATGTGGAGGAAGCTGTGCTTTAATAGTATTTGTGTTTGTAGTGTAAGTTGCTTCATGTCTTCAGTTACTTCAGCAAATCTAGTACAAGGGGCTGCTACTTTTCATTTTAATATCAAAAGAAGTTGAGAAACGCACGGAACACATCCAGGGAGGCCTTTTTAGTGTGGGCAATCAGAGTAGCAAAATTGATACCTGGTAGCATAAAGAGGGCTCTTAAAATGTTTCTTGATGGAGTTAATACATGTCACAGCAAATCTATATATTGGATAAGCTTCAGTAAATTCCAGGTTGGGAGAGAGGGATGTAAGGAATTGCTGATTGTAGGATAATGCTACAGTATCTCTTAGTGAACAGATACACTGACAACTCGAACTGATGCTGAAAATAAACACATTGAAAGCAAATAATACTCTGGTAGCAGTTGTGAGGAGTTGAATTCATGCTTGTAAGTAGAAGTACTAAACTCAGTAAATTGCTTTCCTCTCACTGAGTCATACCTACTGTTTCAGCTGCGCATTGCTGAGGAAAGCAGTGAAAGGGGCTTGTTGGATCCGGCTTCATCTCCCTTCGTTTCAATCAGTGCCAAGGCTGGAACTAGCCAGCGGTCTCCCCTCCTTCTTCTTGCTTCCTGCCATCTTTTGATGTTTTGCCTCCTAAAATCCTTCTACCCAAATCAATCCACTTCCTTCTGTTCAAAGTACGGGTGTTGCGACGTCCACTGACATCTGGAAATTTGACAGCTTTGAGCTTCCTTGCTTTCTTTCAGGCACTTGGAGAGGGACAACGAACCAGCAAGGCAGATAAAAGGAGTCATTTAGACTTCAGTTTCAGATAAAAGAATCAAGTTTGGTGACATATTCCAGTCTAACAGTATTGCTTCTGTTCTTCGTGGCAAAATATATTAGAATAAAATGAACAAAGAAGTATTCAGCACTGTATCTGCTGGATTTTTATCCTGCCCTGCGTGGTACGCCAGGTTTTGAGCTGTGGGAAGTTTAATGACAAAAGTGACCTGTCAGTTTGGCTCCCTCCTCCCTCTTCTCCCTCTTCTCCCTCTTCTCCCTCTTCTCCCTCTTCTCCCTCTTCTCCCTCTTCTCCCCCTTCTCCCCCTTCTCCCCCTTCTCCCCCTTCTCCCCCTTCTCCCCCTTCTCCCCCTTCTCCCCCTTCTCCCTCTTCTCCCTCTTCTCCCTCTTCTCCCTCTTCTCCCTCTTCTCCCTCTTCTCCCTCTTCTCCCTCTTCTCCCTCTTCTCCCTCTTCTCCCTCTTCTCCCTCTTCTCCCTTCCCTTCCCTTCCCTTCCCTTCCCTTCCCTTCCCTTCCCTTCCCTTCCCTTCCCTTCCCTTCCCTTCCCTTCCCTTCCCTTCCCTTCCCTTCCCTTCCCTTCCCTTCCCTTCCCTTCCCTTCCCTTCCCTTCCCTTCCCTTCCCTTCCCTTCCCATTCTCCTGTTCTTTGAAATCGTCCCCCCCTGGCTGCTGTAGGAGGGGTTTTCAGGAACCAGTTCAGGGTCAAAGTCTGTATTTTATAGACCCATGTCAGGTCACGGGTTACTTTGCATGAAAGCGCCACTGTCTAATGAGCAGTTCCAGCTTAAAAAGATTTATATGTTCTTTATATAAACATATTTATATTATTTAAACTTATTTATATTATCTCCCCAGGAAGAGGTAGTCTCCACAGTATGCTGGAAGGGGCTGTGTTTACTGAAGAGCTCTATAGAGCTAGAACTCTGCTTAAAAAATATCCGCTTTATCACGCAGAGCTATTTTCTGGAAGCTTAAGAAGTTTTTTTGGAGAAGGTCATTTGGGTCTGTGTTAACTTGAGCCGAGTTCTACAGATTTTTTCCACAAAACATAATATAAACTTTGTACATTCCCAGTGATAAGTCAAATGTTACAGTGAGCTGAAGGAGGGATTTGTACTCCGGGAAATGAAGCTCAACTGAAGCTCGGTGTGTTGTTATAGGTCTTCTCAGAAACGGGGTTCATTCAGCATGTTTGGTTAAATACTCTAGGATGGCACTTATTCTTAGAAATAGGTATTAATTAAACTGCTAAGTTGAAAAGGGCATGAGAGGAAAAGAGGGGAAAAAAAAACCCCGAATAATTTTAGAGAGCGTCAGATGAAGTTCCTTTACGCAAAAGGATGACACAATCAAGATAAACTAAATACTACTATAAAAAAACTAATAAACTAATTTTAACTAAAATTAGGCTAATATTTATTAACATTAATACTTAATGCTAGCATGTGATATGTGCTATAATATTTAATATTAAATATTTGTGAATGTCAAACTATTAAATAATTATTAAAATACACTGTTGAAGGAAGCCACAGGTATCTTCAAAAGCAGTTTTTGGACTTTTTTCCCTAATTCTGCTGAAATAATAGATGCTGCTCTCCCAAGTTTCTCATACAACTAATTTTTGTATGTAAAATTTTTTGCTTTTATATGCAGTTGGATTTAAGTCCTCCTCATTGTTCATGAAGAACTGGATTTGTACTTCCTACACCATGCCTACATCAGAGTGTTCTGGTTCAGTAGGTTTTAGTCATTCAGTCCAGAAAAAAAACCCTGCAAACTGGTTTCTTTGAATTCTTCTTAACGATTTTCAATAAAATGAGCACAATCGATTTCTTCCTTTGTTCTTTTCTTGGAAAATTCCATTGCATCTATGTTGTTTAGATTTCATTTCTCTCTTTAGATCTGCCTCCTTCAGCTGATTACAAGGAGATATGGCATGGTATTTTTTTTCGAAGTCAACCTAGCAGAGACTAGTTTTGCTGCCTGAGAAAAGTGTCATCTTTCACTTGTTGCTAGTGTAGCTGCACTTCAGTATTTACAGGTTACGTTTTCTGTGGTTTTTTTCATTACTGACTGTAACAAGGCCAAATTTACACGTTTTAGAATGAAACTTTACTTTTGGACATGTGTACTGGAAAAAACCCAATGTATGCTTTTGCAAAAAAGAAGGGTTATAGGGAAAGTAATCTTCTCCCCAAGAGCCTTCTATGTGAAGTGCCCCAAAATTCTTGTTGGATCTGGCTTGTCTGAGTGCTCAGGTTTTATTGCTCATTTGAGTCCTCAGGTTTGGATCTATATCCTACCTCTTTATTGTTTAAAAAAAATATATTGTGGTCAGGTAAGCATTTGTTAAACAAAAATGGGACCTATGGTATGACCTTGTAAAAAAGCTTGTTTTTTAAGGCTGTATGTTTTCTGAGCTAAACAGGAAGGCTAAAAACTTCTTGATTAGGATTTTGAAGAGTGTATTGATGTGTTAGTATCCAAATGACCTAAAATGGTAAATTATGAGATGTTCATCATGCAGCAATGAAAACTTTTTCATATTGGAGGTGTGATGATGATCTATAGAGTGACTGTAACAGTGCTAGTTGGGATGTAAAGTTCTTTACTGGAAACAGAAATCTGTCCAGTTTGGTCATTACGTCCCTTGTTTTCATTGGGATCATGCATGTGTGCCAACTATTTTCAAAAGTACTGAGCGTCTTCAGATTGTGTGATGTGTTCTTGGTGTCTGGGAAAGTGGTCTTCAGTCTTCTGCATCTGTGACCACCCACCTGTCTTCCACCAACGATTGTCCAGTTGTACAAGATCTAACACCTTTTTCTGTCAGAGGAGAAACAAAGAGCAAATATTAAATAAGAAACTTTCTGGTTTAGGTTTGGAAGTATCTCTTTGGGGAAGCCATCGTGCAAACAGCTTTCTCCAACCTAAAGTACAGGGGTTGGAGGAAAATTACAGGAAGGCATGTTGAGAAGCAAGAAAACATAGCTGGCTCTTGAAGAGTTGCTGCTGTCCACTTTTGTTAATGATCAGAGCCAGCAATAAATAAAACTATACAGAAGGGAAATAAAAGGGGAAAAAGCCCAGCAGCTCCTGAAGCAAATTTAAAAAGCCAGGGAGCAGGACTTCCCTATTCTCAAGAGGACTCTCCAGCATACGGTGATCCGTTAGTGTATTTATCCATCATAACTGCTTACCAAACCAAAATATCCTCCCAAATACCAGCAGTGCCATAGAAAACTCCCAAACCCAGGTCTATGGAAGCAGAAACTGATGATGGAAAAAGCCACTTACCGTGAAAGAGCAAAGGGCAGTGCTCGACTTCGATCTGGCAGGACACTACATTGGGTGCCCAGTCTTTGTATAACTGAAGAGATTTTGCATAAGAGACTTCTAATTTAGCATCTTCCAGGAAACCTGCATTTTTTTCATTTTATTTAAGTTCCTTGTACACTGAGCACATATTCCTGGAAAATGTCAACATCAGCAAGCAGGTTAGGGGTAAATTTTGTTGACAAGTGCCAGTGAATGACCGAAGAAGGAAAGATGTAAAATGTGGAAAATGAGAATGGGAGGCAGATCTGCTAGCAGAGAGCAGAATTAAAGGAGAAAGATTTGAGACAAGAGAGAGGAAAACAAGACGATGTGTACTTAAAATGTAAAGATGACAAACTAACTCAATGCCTATATTAGTTTGAAAATGTATATTAATATGGAATAAGCTTCAGGAGTACAAAAATAGTTTTTGGACACTTAGTATGTCTTACAAGCTCTGTTAACAACAGCCAGTGTTTTGGGTGGTTGTTTTAGCTTTACATGATAATTAATATATTTGTGTTACAGTATGTTTCTGTTAGACTAGTACTTAAACACTCAGATTGGATAGTCTAAGGATCTGCACTGTAATGTGTACATTGCCATCAAAGACTCCCAGGGATCTGACCATCTCTTTTGCCTGTTTCATGGGCATATATGTATGTGAACACATCTATGCACATATTAAATGTATTGTGTTAGTATTTTATAACATATATGTACAAGAAAAGTCATATTAACATAACATTATATAATATAGTTAGAGAGTAGTTGCATTAAAATTCATACATGATAATATAAATCTCACATCATAAAATAAGCTTTACTTTATCCAACACTATAGATGAAAACTTAATTGACAGGTGTATTCTCAACACTGTAAGACTGTTGTAACCCAACTTTTCAACTTCATGAAATGATGGCTGTGTGCATAGTAATAAGTAATATATCAGTCTTTATATTTCTTTCTGCTCAGAAGAATTTAAAACATGGAATAAAATTGTGATAGCATAGTTTTTTTTCAGGATGATTAAAGCTTTTATTAATATCCAGCATTTTAGATGCTACAGCAGAAAATGTTACAATTGAACTTGTTGAACAATTTATGTCTAATTATAAAGAACACTGTGTAAGCAGAATTTGATACTTTTTTGGAAGTCGAGGTTAAGGTTAAGCAGGAAGGAAAACTGGGTAATGAATTTACCAAGGGGAAGAACAGATAAGTGGTACATAAATATAACTTCCCCAGACACAGACTTTGTGTTGGACTACCTGACCTTAAGCTAAAATTAAGCAAATTTTTGGCTGTTACTGCGCAAGATCAGAAGAGCATCCTGTTCAGAATTGGCAGCTGTCTAATAATTACATTGTGGTTGTTCCACACAGTCTGCTGCTGGAAAAAGGTATCACATTTGGCATCTGTTTGTTGAAGTCAGTATTATTTCATCTAGATTAAAACATAGACTCTGTTCTTGTTCATAGTATTTGTACTGTTGCTACTTGGATTTCTCCAGCTCTTTAAAACCTGGGGAATGCCCTACCTAGTGAGATGAGATGAGTCTTCAATAGGTGACTTTATTTATGTTCTGCAAGAACAGCAAAACCTCAGTAAGAAAAAAGAATAGCCCACATAATTTTCTGCTACTTGTCTGTTCAGAAAAGCAAGATGACTTCTTGTCTCTGCTTTGAAGTACAGAGATCAGACTATTGCCAAAAGCTTCCCTTTCCCTGTCAAAACTGCTTTAACTTACATGTCTTTAATATGAAATCAGCTAGCAAGATAGAACAATTTTAAGGTAAGTTTGGAGTTTCTCTTCAAAGATGAGCCTCTGATAGTCGCTGGCATTTGTAGAAGAACACATATAGGGAAGATGGGGGGAACTGCTTTTATGCTTAGTATATATTAATTTTTGGGATACCTACATTTACTAAAATATATGAGAAAAGTACAAAAAGCAAGTTCTGCAATGCAGAGGTTTTTGGTTGGGTTTGGTTTTTGGTTTTTTTTTGTTTTTTTTTTTCAGTAACCATGTTGGCTCTACTTGAGTTTCCTGCACCTGGTTGTAAAACAATAGACAATACAACTCAGAGTCCATAATATAACCTTCCAAAATTTTGAAGTGTGTTATAAATAACTTACTAGTAAGCCAGAACAAGATTAACATGTTCTATCTGTTATTTTTCCCCAACATAGGCTGGAAAATTTTGTGCAGAGAAGTAGTTTAAAAGTTTGGTATCCTGTCTTTGGTTTCATTAAAATGGTGGTTTTAACAATCCTTTATCAAGTTCCTTCCTTCCGGATAGAGGACTCTTGCATGCGCTTTTTTTCTCCTATCCCCCGCCCCGCCTCCTTCCTTCAAGCTTCAGAAACTACAGCTTTTAAATGATTAGGGAAGCTTTCTTTTTAAAGAGGTTGGGCACCTGGGGCTTCAGGTCTGGGACACAACGGGGGCTGCGAGCAGCACCCTGCGATGATCTGTTCCCTCTTGTGGCATTGCTCCCGGCCCGAGCTGCCCCAGGCAGCGAGGGATAGGTTAAGGATCACTTCGTGCTCTCCCACAATGTTCATGACATTATGCAAACAGCTATATCAAGAATTTATTTATTGATCTCACTTTTTTAAAGAGGAAATGTTAGGAGAAAAAACTGACAGCACAGGGGGAAAAAAAGGCAGAAAGAAGAATTTTGGGTCTTATGAGATAAGTGTCGAACACTGCTGCTTTGCAGAGAGCACAGGAACACCAGCTGGCAAGGCATTTATTTTTGCTTCAGAATGTATTTGAGCAGTAAACAATTTAATAAACTTCCCTTTTTAGTCATTTTCAAGCCTTTTCTAGAAGACAGCTATAAATTGTGTGAAAAAGATATGTATAATTCTGTCTCTGGTATGCACCAAAATTTTTGTTGTTTAGAGATTTCAGTGGTGTTTCTGTGGGTCTAATAGTAGTACTGACCCCTTAAAACAAAATGGCTTAATACCTTTGGGTGAGAAAGTAGATTATATTAACGATCTCAAGTAAATCTTCCCTCTTTGCTGTTTTGAATTCGGAGAAATCTGCTACTTTCAGACTGACAAAGTGTCTTTTGAGAAAAGTGTCTTTCAGAAAAAGTGTCTCTTGGGAAGTACAAGAGAGATCTGGAGCTACTGGAGAGAGTCCCGTGAAGGACCACGAAGATGATGAAGGACTGGAGCACCTCTCCTATGAGGAAAGGCTGGGAGAGCTGGGGATGCTAACCCTGGAGAAAAGAAGGCTCAGGGCAGATCTCATCAATGCATAAAAGTACATTGAACGAAGGGTGTACAGAACATGGAGCCAGGCTCTTTCCAGTGGTGCCCAGTGACAGGGCCAGAGGCAGTGGGCACAACCTGAAACACAGGAGGATCCCTCTCAACATCAGGAAACACTTTTTTACTGTGAGGGTGACTGAGCATTGGCACAGGTTGCCCAGGGAGGCCATGGAGTCTCTGTCCTTGGAGATACTCAGAAGCTGCCTGGGCACGGTCCAGGCCACCGGCTCTGGGTGGCCCTGCTTGAGCAGGGGGGTTGTACCAGAAGACCTCCAGAGGTCCCTTCCAACCTCAACCACTTTGTGATTCCATGAAGATATGCCAGATCTTTAAAGACATTTTTGTATACTGATTTTCCTCTCTTCTTTTTCATCTTCCTGTCCTGGAGATTTGCTGTATTTGAAGCAGTTGATTGCAAGCCAATCTAAACCTTTAGTCTAGACAGATAAAACTGTTATTTGCAGCTTATCTCACTTGCAATCATGGCAATTCCACAGGTGCATAGAGCAAGTTCATACTGGATTTATTTTGCCTTCCCTTTTAGCTTGTGCCTGATTTGCCTATGCAGACTGTCCACTGATGGCTGAAACTGGTGAATCAGTGTGTTTATACAACAGAAGATATAACATCAGAAGATGTGTCCATGTGGATGCAGTCACGATTGCTGAGATACCCCAGCTAACTTTTTGAGTATCAGAAGCATGATGGTATTAGTCTAGGAAAATGCCATGCTAATGTGGATAAATAAGTCCAAGATAATTCATTGCTCATATATGCTACTACACTGTCCTGTGTAAGCCAGCCCTAAAGCTGTTGTTCTGGAGCCTGATTATCTGCCCTTATTTTATTTCAGCATAGATATCAGTCCCCCAGGATGTAATATAGGACATATTTGAACAATTTTGCTATTCCTAAACTGAAATAGAAAAAAACGACAGTGTTTGTCCTGATAAACCATACCTTAATTGGCCCTGAGGATGGTTTCTCTCAAACAAACCTGAGTTCTGTTATTTAAGGAAAAGAATTATTTTAATGGAAATTGGAAGGAGATTTCATTTTGTTCCAGCAGAGTTCTTAATTTTGCTGGCAAAAATAGGAGCAATTTTTCATCTGTCAGTAACATTCCTCTCCATTCTGCCTGAATCTCAAAGTAATGGCCTTGTGCATCATCTTGTTTACTCCTCTTGGTTATAAATTCAATATCAGGTTAGACAGACACATTTGTTTATGAAACCTATGAGGCTGATGGAACACCAGTTTTCCAAGCAGTTTATAAATAGCAGCATTTTAGGCTGGGGTAAAGGGTGAATGGGGAAGCTTCAGAGGGAGAGAGCAAAAAGCTGTGACCCAGAGCAGCATTCATGCATGAAATTAGGTATTGTACAGTGGACATTCTTATTTTGGCTAATGTAGCCTCAGGCAGAAAATTCTCCTGCTGCATCCTTGAAAGATTTTTTTTTTCTTTTCCTTTCTCTTTAATCTTGTACATTAATTATCGCTTTGCAGTTTCCAAATGGTAAATTGGTCATTTTATAGAGAGGAAAGTGCATATTCATGTACTTCAGAAACAGTGAGTGAATGCATGCTTTTTCCTCTGGCATCCCTGTACCCAGAGTCTTTTCCTACAGCCTGGCTGTGTTTTCTTCAAGCATTTGTGCACCTTCTGAATGTTGTCCTGATGTTCAAGGACAGGACTGTGTGTTTTGGGATTTTGGTCTGTTGATTATTTTTGTTAATGTTTACTTCACTTTTCATTTATTAATAGCTTTGCTTTTTCTAGTGGAAGTATGGGAGGATTCATCAGTGCATGCAGATGTTCAATGAAAATTAATGGGAGCAAAGAGTCCATTTTAATTGCCAGCGAAAGCCACCTTTAGAAATTTGCTACTCTTAGAAATATCCCAACTTTTGTGTAAAAGTAAGGAAACAAACAAACATCTTGGTAACAAAACATGTGCAAGAAGAGCAGTAAAATCAATCGGTAATATCTGTTAGAAGATAATAATTTATTGCCAGGAATGGTTAGGTTGGTTGAGTGCTGAGGCACTGAACTGGAAAGCTTCACAGAGTAAAATTTAAATATGCATTGATTAAAATATTCTCTGAATTCACTCGATTCTCTATATTTACTATTTAAAATACATAAAACAAAGACCAGTTTAGAAAACAAAACCTCTCTGTATTTCTCTTAATATTATAAGAATTTTCTGATGCAGAATCGAGACTCCTGTTCAGTCTTCCCAGAGTACAAGTTACATTTAGGTTTCAAAACAAGTTAAATGGGTTTTTCAACCCCAAGCTGGTTTTCAGTGGTCCGGAAAACGCTGGTCATCCTCTGAGGAGGTAAAACAAGGATGAAAAGAACTTGTAGCTGATGTGCCATGCCAGTAATGCCCGGGCTGCATTGGGTGGTCCTGGATATTGGTGCCTACTGGTGGTATGATGTTTGGGATATGGTCCTGGACTGTTATTTTGAAAGGAAAAAAAAAAAAAAAGAAAAAAAAAGAAAAAAAGATTTGTCCTTGGAAGCAGGCAGTGAAATAGATAAGTCAATCCCAAAGTGTCTACCTAATGTTATTTTGAAACTTCAGTGGAAAAAACCACTTAGTTTTGTATGTATGTCAGTACAGTAATGATAATATTGCCAGTCTCCCTGAAGTTCTGCAAAAAACCATCTGATTTACTCTTTGAAGTACCTGGGGGTTGTGTTGCTGTTTGTAGTACTTGCATCTCATGACATGACAGCTGACGGGACTTGCATCCTTTGGTCGTGGTAACCGTTTCACATTGCAAGTGAAGGTCCCTACTCTGCCATTTTGATAGATGTTTACTAGGGCTGGCTGTAAAATAGGTATTAATATCTTATATGATAAAATGGGGATTATTGCCTGTCTAAAGCAATCTGTATTCACTGCGTTTCACTGTATTTCAACAAAATGTTTAACTTGAATTCCAGAAGAGCATGCAGCAGTTAATCTAATTCTCTTCTTCATCCTTTTGAGTTACATATTCTGGGCCTTTTTTTTAAACTCATTTTAAATAAAGGTAGTTACTATGCAAACTACTGAAACACAAAAGTGAATCTTGTAGCTGTCTGTAATTTAGGCCAGGAGAAAAATGATTAGTGCTGCTTAGAAGTGCTGACAATTTCTATTTGTCTGAAATTGTCTTCTTTAAAATTTTAATTTTTCTTGGCAAAAAAACTCCTACAGATTTCAGACCTCTTTTGAACAACTCTTACTACTTTTAAACTGAACTTTTGAAATAATTTCTACTTTATTTTTCACTTTTTTGTTAAAACATGAAGATTTTTATAGGAAAAATTATGATCTTTACCCACAGCTAGCTCCAAGGAAGATACTAATTACAATGTGTAGAGATACCTACTTCGCAATATATGTCTTCTTCAGGTAGATCTGGTCACAGTGACAGCCTTGACAGCTGTTGTAATTGTTCTAGGAAAGGTAAAGAGGAAAATTTCCAATGTCACCAGATAGACAAGAAGAAAGAAGCCTGCAAGAGGGGAGAAGATTGAGGAAATCTGATAAATCTGACTTGAAGATCTCCATTTTTTAATTTTGATGTCTTTTTCTACTATAAAATCTATCCAATTATTGTTTAGTTTACGAGTAGATACCTCCTCAGGGGTGGACTTTGGCATGATATTCCTCCCTTATTATAAATACTGACATCACACTAATCTATGCAAATCACTGCTCAATCAATCTGAGCATCTGTGGTTGATTAAACAAAACACGTAGGTGTGAAAGCATTTGCATCTCACATGCCCTGCTGGATGTGGCAAAGGCTGAGGGGAGTGTAAAGGCACAGAGAGAGATTTGTCACTGCGATGCCTGCGTGGCAATTTGGAGATCTAATTGCGACGGGCGCAGAGATGCCTGCGTGGGCTGAGTCACTGGTAGAAGTGGAGACTGGAGAAGCCAGGCTTCAGCCCAGCTGCTTGAAGAGGTGAATCCAGATCAGACTCAGACCTGCTTCTGTAGCTGCAGTAATGTTAAAGCTCAAATCCGTGGGGTTACAGCTCACTGGGATGTGCTGGGGGATCCTGCAGTCACACCTGTAGCCATCCCTGCAGATGCTGAGCTGCCGGGGGCTGCTGGCCGCTGAGGAAGCCTCGGGATGGCCATGCTCCTGTGGCCAGTGGCCAGAGAGCTGGGTGGCACTCGGTGGGACCAAGCAAGGTGGCGAATGGGAAGCACCCTCAAGGCTGTCTGTAAGAGGCAGCAAGCACAGGATAGCTGGACCCTGCTGTCCCTCAGGCTTGTATATAATCCAAATGTGGCTACTCCCACCATTGCTTTTTCCCCAGGTTTGCCTGTTTATTCTCTCCTCCTTCTGCCCCTTCTACGTCTCCCATATAATTTTTAGTGCATTCTGGGCCTGACCAAGGAGAATGGAGATAATGAATAATCGATGAAATAGTTTGTGTTGGGTGGGGAGAGTAGGGGGGAGAGGTGGACTTGCCAATAACTGATCAGACATCTTATAATCATAGTTTGGCTTTTGTTCACTGCACCGTGGTAACAGTGCTCAGACAAGGATGGGGAGAACCAAATAGGTCCATCTCAGCAAATCTCCTTGTGAATTAAGTTGGTGGCATCAACAGGTGAGCAACTGAGTGCAGCTCCCACGGGGATGGTGGTGATCAGCCAGGTTACGGACTTGCTGCCCACCCGCCTCTTCTTTGTTGAAGCACTTCTGTCTGTGCGATGAGAAACCACCGAGGAATAAATTACAGTAGTCCCTTGACTCTGCAGTGAAGAAATGTTCCTTAAAGTAAATACACAACTTAATGAAACCGAGAAAAACAGTTATTTAAAGAGACACTGCCCTGTGAAACTGCAGGTTTCCCAAGGATGAGTCACAGAGATCTACGGTAGCCAAGGCGTAGCACATCTTCAGTTGGGGAGAGACGTCAGCTCTCTACAACAGCAGGATATTTAATTGAGGTTTGCAGGTTTTGAGTTTGTCAGACTGAAGGAGTGTTAAGAGTGAAGAATGAACTGCTTTCGGTCCACTGAGGAAAGCCGGTGTTGTGCTGTGGGGCTGGCAGACAGAGATCTGGTGATCCCCAGAACAGTGACGTTCACCTAGGTGTGGCGCGTCGCTTTCTGATCATTTGGCACTTGAATAAGAAATCCGTTTTCAAAACTCAAAGTCTGTTTGACCTACAGTTCCTTTTAAAATAGAAACACATCTTTTTTTCTGTAAGAGCAGGTAAATATAACTCAATTGTGTGATTGCATGCAGAACTGCAGTCCTCCTTCTAAACCTATGATGGCAATGTGAAATTCTAGTGTGGAAATCACATACAGTGCAGGAAGTGCAAGTAATTCACTTCTTGTACAAAAGCTGAGATAGCATTACTTAAAATGGGTTATTGGCTTTGAACTCTGGACTTTGGGCAAGAAGGATATGTATTGCTGTCCTCTTGCCTTTCCGTGGATGATGATCTTTGCTTTTTACTAGAATATGTGGTTTAAGATGGGACTGGCCATTAGATTTTGGTGCCTGTTGGACTGGTCTGGATTGAAGTTGCTTATGCAAAAGTGTTGCTAGCTTTCTGATTTTGTTCCTGTCTCGTGGTATTTGCTTCTTTCCTACTGAGAAGCCTGTGACTAGCATCATGGGATTTCCTGAGGATTTCAGCTCTCGGGTTTGAGGAGTGCCTTCCTAACATTCCTGAAAAAAATATGCTTAGGAGCTGTAAGTGCTCAGAAATTAGAAGGAAATAAAATGTTAAAGTCCATTATTTATTAAAAGAAACCCCTGTTTTTATGCCAAATTTGACATTTTATGGTACCTGACTCATATTTTTGAGTACTTGGTGTTGGCAGTACTGTAATGAGTAGAACATATGGACACTGCTACCACAAGCTTGCCCAGCATTAGTCTTGGCAGCAAACACCTTTTATGTATTTGGTCTTCAGGTCAGGTTGAAGTATTGACTTCTTTGCTGTAACAGTAAGAGTGCCAGCTGGGCTGATGGCTTTGTGGTGTGGACACTTGTGCAGTATGCATAGAGGTGAGATCTCATGCAGGCTGTTCAAAAGCTATCCACTCACAACAATTTTAACACTGCTCAAACCAGTGCTGATACAGGATATATTCAGGTTTTGCCTCTCTCTTAATTCTTAAGAACATTTGGATCTCAGCGGTTCATCACTTTTTTTTCAGCTACATGGCCAGAAGTTTTCTTTGGCCAAAAGCAGAATAATTAAGGTCCATCCATCATTTATTTTACTCCAATTTTATTGTTCTTTAAATATGTTTCTCCAGATTTCATTATGGTGGCAGGTACCAGCAGTTCCCTGGCCACTGTGCAGCTGCAAAGTTGCCAGAGGGAATGAATGGGCCAGTGTCTCCATAGTTGGCTGCTGTACACTTCTGTTACAGGGTCACTTGCACTCTTTTTTCCTTAATTTCCTTATTCTCCTGAGACTGCTATGCTGAGAATATCTCTTAGTCTGTAATGGAGAGATTATAAGGACCCAGAATCACAGCTGTTATGAACTCTGGCCCTTTGGGGTGGATGATGGAAGTTCCACGCTGGCAGTCAAGGCACCTGGACCCTTTTCTTCCTCATGATCAGGAAAGTTGCACGTGTGTGTACGTGTGTTTATATACATACACCCCTATATATCGTGAAAAATGGCATTTTGTTTAATCCTATTGTTCTGCATTATTCACCCATTACCTAACAGGTCTTTCACAAAGAGGTGATGGCTTTTTGTCCTCCTATTCCTTTTTTAGCCAGCTCTGCCTTGATTTGCAAAAATGACATGGGTGAGAATGTCATGATGTTCCTTCGTGATGCCTCTCCCGACGCCTCTCCTGACTCTTACTGACAGATATATAGTGTAAGCTCTGCTTCTTCATTTACTGTGGATCATGTTGGCAGTGAGATCAAAGAGGAGGAATATTGGGAGATGCCAAACAGTTTTTAACTGGCTTCTTACAAAAGCCAAGGGTGTTTTTTATTATAAGAATCAAATGCTTTTTGTTCCTCCTGTCAACAGCTCCTTCAGTCCTCCTGTGTCACTGCAGAAACTTCTTGAGCTTATAGGGTTACTGTGAACCATGTTTGTGAATATCTTTTACTATATATTTTATTAAACATTATTATTTCCTTTTTTTCCTTAGTTGAGCACATACCTTCATCATCCCATCCTAGTCTCTCTGCCAAAACCCTTTATAGCGGTTCCCGCTGGTGACAGCCAACTTGATCAATCACAGGCTGCCCTGCTGCTGAACTCCACTAACAAGCCATTTATAACTACAGCAGATTTTTTTCTTTCTCCTTTTCTTTATTTTATGGCTGATCTCAAATGATATTTGCCTTGCTTTGCACAGGCTCCAGAGGATAATTTTCAGAAACCTATTTGGTTTTGAATTTTTGCTTAGTGTTTGGAAATATGTTAAGGTATGCAAAATTGCATCTTCTATTTGTAGTCCTGTGCTGCATCTGTTTGCATACAGGCTGGCTCGTGTCAGGCCGCTGGATCAGGGTGGGCAAGTATTGGTCAAACAACGGCCAGGCAAAAGTTGAAGGGATAACCCAAGTGTTTTCCACTAGGAGATCAACTTCGTTATCTTTTGTTCTTGTTTATTTTCTACCAGAAAACAAACTTTCAATGGCTATGAATATTGGCTGTGTCATTTTCCTTTTGTGTGTATCTATATTTTTAGTAAATGGAAAACAGATCTTGGTACATGAACTCCTACCAATTCCTGACATCTAGTAGAGACTCTTCTGCCCCCATTTTGCCTTAAGAATTATTAAAATGCCAGATTTTCTCAGAACTCCAGTAAAAGATGCAATTTTAGCTTGTCTAGCAAAGGTATTATCATGACCTCAACCAAACCCATATGGTACTTTCAATGCATTCTTGTATTAGAGTTCAACATGTCATTGATTTAGACTACGTTATTTCCCACAGAACAAAATACCACTTGTTATTGCCAGGAAGCCTTGAAAAAGCGTGTGGGGTATAGAAGGTGTTTTATATAAAAGAGTTTATATATAGCCTGCTTACGTGTAGCTTCCTTGTCCTTTATTACCTCTCTTTTTCTTTTTTTCCCTTTCTATGTGTTTATTTTCTAGGATGATCCAGATTCTGTTTTCTATTTGCAGAAGGAACTGAGGAATATTGATTCTTGTCTATGTTGGCATGACAGAGCAACCCCTTGGAAATATCATTGAAGTAAGAAATTAAATCTGAGCAGCTGGATTTTTACTCCCTTCATCCTCCACTGAATACCTTAAGAGCCCAGACTTTTTATATAAGCAGCTGAAGAGAGGCAGAGTCACTGTCGAGTGCATTGTTGTTCCCCTGTAAGCTTCCAGATGGTGAGGAAAGTCCCGAGAAAAATGTAGGACCCGCATGTTCCGTCAAAGTCAAGCTCGTGTCTAGACGGGGAAGCTTACGTAAGGCAGCAGGAGAGGAAGGGTGCCTTGTGTAACTGCCGTCCCTAGCAAATAAACACTCAGTACCTCTCATGATTTGGCCCACAGAGGCTGACAGCTAAATACACTTTTGTGCTTTTTTACTTAGCTCACTCTGACTTGCAACTTGAAGTCGTTCTCTTGCCTTGGTGGTTTTTCAAATGCATGTTTATCTTCCAGTTATTATTATTTTACTAAAGGCTTTACTCTTCCTCCTGAAGCTAAACCACTTTTCCTAAGAACCCATATACACCTGCTCAGCTAATTTAAAACATATAGCACATTACCGATTTTAAATGGCCTTGAGAGGTTGTTGATGGCATTTGGCAAACAGTGCAGACAATATGCAAATCACCAGCAGCAGCACAGAGTCTTGTTCATAAAGATAAATGCTGTAGTAAGGTAGCTTTCTAGTTTGACTTTGAAAAAGTATGATAGTGTAGCTTTAAGCTATTGGTATTCTCTTAAATGTACTTCAGTCAGTGTTCCTCAGTACCTTATGGAGACCTCTGGCACCCCTCTCACGCTCCACTTGCCCTACATCTATGTTGTTCTGATTTTCCTCTGGTTGAATGTAAATACCTGCCAGTGAGTGCTCTCTATTTTACTCACCCTCTCGTAACAATTTTCTCTGGATTTTGGAGCTGTTGTCAGAGGCGCTCTGTGTGTTTATTTCTGCTATAAAAACGTGAAGAGCAAGAAAAAATGTTTTTTCCTTTTGATTTGGATACAACCTCTTCAGCACTCCCAGTTCTGTCTTAACTTGGTTTCTTGGGTGTTGCCCTTAGCTTTCCTCCTATCTATACATAAAACTTTCTCAATGCAGTTTGTTGGTGCTTTGTTCTCAGACGGGCTAATCTGCTTGGAGGTAGGATCAAGACTCAAGAGCCCGGCTCCTTCTGTTCACCAAGGCTTGTATCGCAGCCACCTTGCAGTGAGGACACAGGCTAAATAACTTGAGGGTTGACAGTCCTTCAAAGCCTTCTCACAATTTTGGCTCCCTACCTTGAATGCCCAGAAGCGCAGGCAGGTTTCTTCTGCGGCTGATTGCAGAAACATCTTACAGCTTACGGAGCTGCGGGGAGCGCTAGGATGTGTGAGGTTGTGTGTAACGTTAAAGAGGATGTAATGACTGGGGTTTGGCTTTTCAGTGGTGTTGTCTACACCTGGGAGGGAGACATTCAGTAATGTTTGGATCTGGTTTCCAAACCCTGAAGTAAGTCAGAGTGATGGTCTGCCCTTAGATAATCTGACTTTTTTTTTCTTTCCTTTTTGAATGTAGCTTTAGTCCCTCCATTATTTTTCCCTACTAGAGCATCTCGTGCAGTTAATCCCTTTGTAACCTCCACTTTGTAAACTATTTTATACAGTGCTGTGGCCCTTCTGACACCCAGCTTTTTTTCCTAGACAGAGTATATATTTAGTTCCACTGCCTTTTGTTACAAACTCAAGGAAAATACAAGAAAAATTCCTTTCTGAAGCTCTGGAGGAAAAAAAAAATATCAGTACTTTTTCCTCGTGAGGAGAAATGAAGTTTTGTACCATGGCTCAGTTTTATGAAATTAATTTTTTTGGCTCCACTCTGAGAGCAGAAGCCTGGCTAAATTATTGTTATGCTCTCAGGTAGAGCAGTTAAAGTTGTGGTGCTGAATACTTTGCTCTCAAGTGATGTTCTTCCCATGCTCCTGAAGAATTATCTCTTAAAACTAGAGAAGGAAATTTAAATAGTTTCTATCTCGGTCTATCTCTTTTTCTCTCTCCCCCCTTTTTTTTTGTCCTTCTCCATTACCCACCTGGAATAGTTTACAGTTTTTGAAACTTCATTTAAAATAAAGTTGCAGACATCTCTGTAAAGAGTAGAAATATTGGGTTGGTCAGGGGAGAGCAATAACAGGCCAAGACTCTCCCAAGACTTCTGGGTGAAGCTAACCCATTGAGAGATTTACTGCCCTTCTGATTGAATCAACTGGAGAAGGACAATTACCCCTTTGTCATATGTATATTCTGGGAATGGGAATATGCAAGTTAGAAAAGAAAATGTTAACCCATCTTACATCAATAAACTTCAGATCAGTACTCAAGAGCATTTATGTAGAGCAGAGCTGCTCCCTTCGCCACCTCAGATGGGGAAATTACGGTTATGGTACATGCCCAGGAACCCAAATATTTCTTTCTTGCTCTGAGGTCTAAGAGCAAATTAACTGTGAAAGGTCATGCCACTGTTTCCTACTCCTGTAATACCACCCTCCTTTGGAAGGGCTAGGTGGCTGTGTCAGCCATGGGGAAGGGAAGGAATAGTGATGACGTGGTGTGTTGCCTCAAATTAAATTGACATGTATTCAGGGACTGATGTATGTACTGAGTCAGATTGGTGACTGTCATGCACGGTTAGTAGTTTAGTTTGGAGAGGGGCGGGGGGTTACTAGGAATAGCCTTGCCTTAAGCAGAGATGAATCTAAGGAACATACTACCTCATGCACTTTTTTATTTTGGTGGGTTTGCTTTTTGAGTAGTACTCTTGTTCCTTTGATCACGTCCTTGAGCACCTTTCCCTCGTGCACGCCTTTCTGCCCCACTGCCTTCCAAATAGTTCCTGTGACAGCAGATACCCAGACTGAAAATGTTTGCCATAACTCATAAGTCAAAGTACTTTCGATCCCAGAATAGAGGAGACTGCATGCAGACTTCATTACACAGTATTCATAACATAAACAAGCTTGCAATTATGTCATAGCAACAAGCACTATGCTTACATGAAAGTTTGATTCAGGTCTCCAAGAGTGGAAGACCTTTGCATCCAAAATATCACAGCGACCTACTTCTCTGAAAGAGTGCCCTACATAATTGCAGAAATTAGATATGACACCAATATAGTAGGCCATATGGTGCCTTTTGCTGGTGTAGGGTGAACAGTGGGATATTCTTGGGGGCACACAAATGTCTGTCCACTGACTAGGTGAAGTCAGCTCATTATTAGTTGGTGTGAGGTGTGACGCTTGTTTTCCTGATGTTGTGAAGGCAACAAACTCAAAGCACCAGTTGTTTTAAAAAGGCATTTGCTAATACTGTGGGCATGATCGTAAAAAGTGTTACCTTTTTTTTGGACCAGTACTGTCTGCCTTCGATTGCCGCTGAGAACCCCAGAGGCTACATGTAAAATTATTTAGGCAACTCAAACCTACCTCTCAATAATTCATAAAGAGAGAGGGTGTCCCAGGAGCAGTTAGACATGTTTAACTGATCTGATCCTGAGCTGCCAGAGCAGGATTATTTATTTTTCTCATGGTGTTTCCCCATATTGGCTGTAGAAATTGTAAGGTGTGCGTGAGATGTGTGTTGCTGGTGCTGTGTCGGGGCATTGCAAACAGCAGGAGAACCATTATCGGTGGTGTCTGTGTCAGGGACAAATAACATTTGCCACAAATAACATGGTCTTCAACCAAAGGCTTCTTTTGGATTTTATTTAAACATAAGCTCTATAGCCAGTCATCCGAAGGAAGAGACCTTATAGCATCCCTTGAAGAGGGGAGAGCTGGTGCTGGAAAAGCAGAAGAGGAGAAAGACAGAAATGACCCAATATTGATCATTGCAGCACCCTATATTCCTTAATAAAGGTACACTTAATCAATGGTAAAGTGCTGGTGAGTCAGTGTGTCGTCCTGGTTCAAGCGCGTGACCACGTTCAAGGCCAGGCGCAGGCGGCCGGCGGGGATGCAGGAGGTGCGGGCGGGAGCGTGGGCCATTCCCGAGGGGATGGGAAGGGGCGGCGAGAGGTAACAGCAAGCTGCAAATCCTGCTCCTCGCTGGCAACGGAGTCGCCGCCCAACAGCTACCTGTGAATTTCACTTGTCAACACATTGAGATGGCAGAGGAGGTTTCAGGACAAGATGGTGCCTTATACAGAAATCAGCTGGTTTTGTGGCCTGGCCTTCTTGAGCATTTGGTCCTTGCCAGAGTGCCGGATGGTTTTATCTATGACAGTTTTACACAGCGCATTATTTTTCACTCTGTTGTACCTTGTTGAATTGCCATGAAGTAATATCCCTCCCTGGGATGGCACCCATTTGTTACTTATTTATTTATGTTTGTGCATCATTGTAGAAATGATGTTTGCAAATGACAAATAAAGAAAATAGCAAAGGATCTTGTTTCAGCCCCTTTTCCGTACTTTCTGTAGGTCTTTCCTCTTAGCTTGAGGGATTTCTTTTTGCCTTTTTTTTTAAAATAATACCCTTGGGGTCTGTGTGAAGTGAGTTTTTTTGCAGTGCTCTCTCTGACAGCAATGTCCTTCTTCGAGGACTGCCCACATTTTAGGTATCCGCTGCACAGGTTTTCCATGTAATAACTCTTGTGCCAATCTGCAGGCCTCAGCTGCAATACCCACCTAACGAAATCCCCGCTGAGAGACAAGAAGAAGCAGCACTGCTTCAGGTACACGGGCAGTTCAGGCGGCACCACTTGACCTGTGCGCACAGCAAGGGTTTAAAGCACAAAATGCAATGCATGGGCCATAAAGTGGGCGATGGGGATGTCTGGAGTTCTCCCAAGTGGAGGCTGCGCAGACTTGTCGAGCTCCTTCTTCACGCTCCCCTCCTGGCAGCCAGCGCAAGCACTGTGAGTGGTTATCGCTCCAGACAAGCTGGCATCCCTTACAGCCTGGTGTGTGTGTTTATTAGGTGGCATCCACGGGGATAATCTCATTTTGGCTTTTAACCATAAGGTAAATGTTTGGTGACCTTCGGGCGATCTCTGCACATAACGCCATGTGCTGCCAGCTACTTGATATTGGTGGTGATAGTGTTTCTGGCAGAGCCCTCAAGGTGGGAACCCTCATTGTTCGGGAGCCACCCTGTTTGCTGACAAAAAGGAGTATCTTCGCCTGCTGCTGGCACGGGAGGCACCTGCTGATCAGAAACTTCTTTTATTGCAATGTTTAATTTGCTGTCTCACAGCTTTTTGAAAGAGAAGCCTTTCATCTCTTGAATTTGGAAAGGAGTGATATGGTTGTATTAAGTAGATGATGCCTATCTGTAACTGAAGGGGGTTTTGTTTGGTTTGGGTTGTTGTTTGTTTTGTTGGTTTTTTTTTTAAGATGGCAGTTACAGTAAACTGCAATGCAAGCGGCTCAGCTGCAGAAGTGAGACGAGTCAGGTCTGGGTAACTGTGCTCCTGTGAAGAGTGTCTGGGTTGTCCTGAAGGTTCCCTCTCCAGAGCTGTCTGGTCTTGCTCCTTGCTTCTCTCTAGACCAGAGAGAGAGGCTGTGTAACTCAGGTGTAACTGTCTTGAGTGGTAATGCAGGGTGGATTGGTTCAGGTTGGGTTTTTTTGTTTTTGAGGCAAAGCTGCTATTTGCACTGATGGAGCTTACTCAGGCTTGAAACCAACATAAACCCCCCTGGACAAAGAGCACCTTCCTGCTGCAGTGTTCAACCAGGCTCTCTGCTGATGGTGATCACCAGGCAAACGTCTGCTCTGCATAAAACTTTAGCCCGTGCACTGATCTGACATAGATTTTTATTATGCTTTATAGGACGGTGGCATGCCTATGCCATTTTGGAAATGTTGCAGTCCTCTTAGACTTGTAGCTACTCATTATATCATAAAATACATGCCCTAAAACTAGTGCCAGTATAGTGAACTCTCCTTGAAGAATGTTCTAGGGGTGGACACATAATTTGAGCTGATAACCATGGATGGTTGTGATGATTAAAATATCCCTGAAGGTTAGAATCTGTCTTATTGATTATACTGGGCAGCGTTTCTGGGTAGCGATGCCAGTTCGAATGGCATTTGGACACAAATGATTCTTCTCTTAATGTTTTGTAAGTAGAGCATTTTTGAAAAGTGGTGGTTATGTGGGTTGTTGGTTTTGTTTTTCTTTGATAGGAATGGGTTTGTTTCCTCTGTGCTTTGCATCATGTCTGGAATTCAAACTAGAGTGGGAACCTAATAAAAGTCATACTCAGTCAACGATTTTCAAGCAAAGAAGGAAAAACTGCTGAATTTTGAGTGTGGTGGGTTTTCTTGGGTTTTTGAGGTTTTTTTTAACCTGGAACACCAACTCCTCTTATCTATTTCCCTTCTCTGATTCAGGAAAGGAGTACTTTACCCTCAAGCACAAACATACGTATACCCAAAGTCCCCTGAGTCCTAAAGGTTTTTGCCCATTCCCTTTTCTCTTTGCTGTTGCCTAAGGAAATGAAGTGATTTGGCTGGCTCAACCATTCCATGTTTTTAGTATTTCCACAGCTGCTGGCCGACTACCTCAGGATTTTAAGGTTAATTTGACTTCACTCTTCAAGACAACTGGCAGGGATGTGGGAAGGGTGTGGGATGTGGCAAGCAGACTGCCAGCTTTCTTAAAGCTGCAATAACAAAACCGAGTATAATCATGAAGGTCTTACTGCTGCCTTCCCTCTGCTGTGGTCCAGGAAGGTTTTGGTGGCCTAAGGGAGTGAAACGTCTTGCAGAGATTTGTATTAATCCATGAGAAGAACACTGTTTTGAAGAAATCAATTTTATTTTAATGCTGCTCTGCATTTCTGAGTTTGGTTAATATGGTAACTCATATGAATAATGTATAGATGTAGCACACTGTTTATGACCACCTGTGCACAGTGGTCTGTAATATGGCTAATAAAGGGAGAGAAGCTCCCAGACATGCAGTAGAAGAATGCTGTTCATTAAGAAGCCACTGGGGACAAGTAGTTTAATGCTTCCAAGTAGCCAAGGCAGTTGCATAGACACAGTGAGATATATAATGAAGATTAAGCTGTTTAGTATTAATTAAACTGAAAGTAACAGTTATATATGGTAGAAAAGGATGTTTTGGGTGCTCTTAGCCCACGAAGAAGCCATTATATCGACTTCACAGAATTCAGAGCCCAAAGAACTTCATTAGGTTGTCTAATTTGGTGGTCTGAAAGGCCTTGGAATTCCATATGTCCTCAATATCAACCCCAGGGGTTTTATTTGGATTAAATTGTTGCATGCCACATTCAGAAGAGAGGCCAGAACAGACGTCACATCAAAAGTTTAAGATGCTCATCTGGATAAGCTGAGATAAGGGCTTAAACCCTGTGATTCACACACTGTGCTAAAAAAGAAAGCAAAAATATCATTAGACCACTGCAGGAAAACTCCTCTGGGGTTCCAGATCTGGGGAGATGCTGCCAGCATAACCAGTTACAGCCAAATAACACCCACCAGATAAGGCACTGAAGAAGTAAAATTCTCTGTGTTACCATAGAATATCGTTCCTTCCTACCCAGTGACTCTTGCTGTGGCATAGCACTTTGGAGGACTGCTCCAGTTTGCAGGAGAAAATAAAACTGGGATGCACAGCAGGGGAAAATCTCCTGCCCAGTGGCTGGAGCTCTGAAGTGTGGTTGTCATTGTTGCCCTGTGCAGAACGGTAAGTATTAGTAGCAGCTGAATGCGGTACTATTAATTATCTGCCTTTGGTTTAACACAATAAGAGATTGAATAGGGGGGATTCATGGGTTCAAGGGTCAGAACTGATCACTGTAATTATTCAGCTTGACCCTCCCTGTTAGAGTTAGCCATTTAGTGTTTCCTGTAAATTAGTTGGAAGCATATTTTTTAGAGAGAAATACAGTCTTCACAACTCCATGTGATGGTGAGTCTACCACCTGGCAACCTGTTCCACTGTTTAATTACCCACACTGCTAGAAAATTGAGTCCTAATTCATGGTAATTTATTTATTCTAGATAATAAAGCCTTTGGGGCTGTCTGTCCTTTTAGTAAGTGTTTTTACAGTGCCTAGCACAAAAGGATCTCTGACTCCTGATGGGAGCCTAGGTGCCACCAGAATGCGCAAATAGCTTGTTAGCTGGGAAAAGTAGACTGTTTTTCTCTTTACTCAGATAGTCTTAAAGAATATAAGATTAAGGAGTTAGGTTCCTCAGTGAAGGGACTTCTTTTTCTTCCCTTGTATTTCGCCTCCTTATCTTATAGGCTATGTGGTGATATTTTCAGTAAGGGAATGAGTGTTGTTTTTCACTTCTGTTGTTTTCTGGGGCTGGCACTAAAAATGTTCCCCTTTTTCAGTTTGTCAACTGCATTGACAAATTACCCTTTGGCAAAGAATACAGCACAGTAATCTTGGAGTATAACTTTTCCGTCAGTCTGGCTTCCTTTATTTCTGCCAAGGGTATTGCTGGGAAACTCGGAGATATGGCTATGTATTTTTGTAAATACGCTAATAAGAATGTTGATCCTTGCGTAGAAAAAATGTTTTAGAATGAATGACCAGGTCGGGCAAAGGAATAGTTAAAGTCTGGAGGAAGTATGCAACATGACTACACGTTTGCCTGATTTGGGGCTGCTGAAATATTCTCTCATATAAGCTGGGACGAAAAAGGTGTTAGGTTTTTTGAATCAGCTGCCAGTGGCTCCAACAGGCTCTTGGAAAGCCAAGGATTAGTCAGATGGAGGAATGTCTTGGCCAAAACTCTCTTTTCTCTGGCTAAACCCGTTCCCTTGGCAGCGTGCATTGTATTCTTATAAAAGCTGCTGTGGAAGCTTGAGGTCAATGCAAGATTTCTTTATGAGTATTGGATCCTCCTGGGACCACTTAAAGTAAATTGAGAGCTCCTTTCTACTCTGGAAAGTAATGGTGAATATGGGCCATTTCTAGGACATTTTGTTTGTTTTATGAACCTGCTTCTCCAGATTCCCCTTTTGTTTATCCAGTCAGTACAAATGACTTCTTGACAAGGTTCCCAATTCTTGACAAGGTAGGTGGTTTTGTCTGTCAGGCATTATAGCAAAGGACTGATGGCTCCAAACAATAGACATGTTGTTCCCATCTCAAGATGTCAAGTGCAAGCGTCTTTCAGCTGTGATTACTGGCATGCCGTCTTTGGTTCCATCTGAGATCTCTTAATCTTTCCTATGTTGGGAGGACAGCTCACAACAAAACATTACCTAGCAACAAAAATACCTCAGGTCGGTTCAGGGAGAGCAACAGAAGAGTTGTTATTAATCATGCTGAGATGATGCATTGTGGTTTAAAAAATTGGAAAGGAAAGGCCAGATTAAATATTGACATTTACTATATTCCAACTGTGTTAGCTTTCACTTTGGCTGACATGAAAACGTATATTCAGTGAAAATGGGAAATAAAAACCCTTGTCTGTGTTCTCCTGGATATCCCAAAGTGAAGAAAAAAACCCCCAACAACAGCGATCTATTATTTGGGGATGTTGCAGATGCAGCCTTCCAAATCTGAGAGGCTGAAGTGACTTCGATTCTGGTCCTAAGGGCTACTGGAGTTTGAGTGTCAGGATTACAGGGTAGACTGTCTTCAATGGAAACCATTTTATTTTAAATGAACACTTTAATGAGCTCACCGTGTTAAAAAATGGGTTTACTAAACAGGTATCATAGTAATGAAAGACCTGAGACTTACCAGCAGCCTACAATGTGATGTATTTAAAGAGCAAATTTTGGTGCACTTCCAGCAGATGAAAGCTTGACTTTGTTTTAGCCATCTCTACTCGACGGCGATAACTTCACAAGGCTTTTAGACCTTGGTATAACAAATCTCCTTGATCTTAATGTCATATGCCGAGTTCCACTAAAGATTCTAGAGAAAGGATGGTATCATGAGCTGTTACTGAAAATATAAATAGTCTATAACCGTACAGGAAAGAAATGTGGTTAGAAATGAGGAAGGTAGTGTTGTATGTGGAGATATTTTGATGTTAAACCATACTGTTCTGGAAAGGTTGGGGAACTTTCCACTCAGCTCTGTCTCTTAGAGGTGGTAATTTGGAACCGATCCGTGTATTGCGGTGTGGGTAGTGTGAGCAAACAGTGTCACAAGTGGGCATGGGTGGGTGGTTGAAATCGTAATTCACATTTTTTCTTCATATGATCTTCACTGAGCTGAAATGGTGCCAAATCAGTCAGTCTGGTTTTACTGAAGCCATTATTCTCCTGGTGGTAGCTTTTCACTGCAGCCATTGTTTGCTACATGCATTACCTGTCCGTGGCAGGCAGTGAGCGGGGAGGAGCACACACCTCTGTAGAAGGATGAGTGGAATTGACGAAAGGGCTAAAATAATCTAGTATTAATTTCTATCACACCTTTTAAATTAATTGATTAGCGCAAGGAAAAGAAATTCAAGGCATTACTGTCAAAGTCCCTTTGAAAACTAGAGCTCCATGTTGACAAAAAAAATACTACCTGGTTTTTTACCGGTTTCAGTAAACAGATGTCTTGTATTCATCAGCCTAAGACACAACTTTAGGCTTGCTACTTCCAATGAGTTAACTTGTTCATCTTCTGGAGAGAGCCTGGTTTTACAGTCTATGTGTGCAAACTACAAGACTTTAAGCAGAAAAAAAAGAAAAATTATTCCCTGGAGAGTTCAGATTGCTGGGGGATGATGTAGGCTAGCGTAAAGTTTTGAAGCGATGCATACAATATTCTTGTCAGGGTTTTTTTTAAGCCGTTGCTGTATCCTTGTAAGTAGTTGAAAAATGTCTTTCCTCCGGTAATAGCCATAGTTTGTGGGTAATGGCTTGTCAGAAACACTGTTGGTTCATAAAGATTAGCTATGTGAAAATGTCTGCAATGCTTTTTCTTCCTTGTCTGCTACCCAGAGGGTACAACAGAGGGACACAGAAGAGGGGCTGGGAGTACGTGGCGAGGAAGCAATGAAGGCATTTTCTTTAAGAGGTAATAAATGGTAATTCTAGAAGTCCTGGACATCTGCATGGTAGAGCCATGTGAAGAAGCCTTTTCAAAATCAGCATCTTGCTCCTGATTCAGGAGCATCCCAGAGAAACCAACTCAATAGTTTGTCATCAAGGATACGTGGCGATAGATCAGGTAGTAGGATTTTTAAGAAGGATAGAAAATCAGTTTGCTTGCTTTCACAAAGCCTCAGCATTTAACAAAATGTGTGGCTTTACATGAAGGAAGTAATTAGGGAATATCTTGTGTTTGGTATTTGAAATTGCGACAAAGTTAGCTAACAAATTAAAAAACAATTTGAATCTTGGACTTTTTGTGCTAACATCAGTGGGAACTGAACGATGTCTTGATGCTCTGAAAAGCAACAGGCCAATCTCAATGCAAGTTTTCTCATGGATCTCTGGACTTTCATGTAGTCTGAAGTGCAGTCGCTGCTGCAAAATTGCTATTGAAGATTGAGTGAGAAGCTAAGCTGTACAGGAGTGTGAACCACAAAGCAAGTGAGGTGTAAGCTTGCTGAGGAACTCAGTTTAGAGCTAACTCAATCTTATCACAAATTTCTGTCAAACTTGGTAAATAGTTTTTTAGGGAAGTATTTCAGTATTTCAATTTTTAAGTTGTCAAAACATTTCATTTCAGAATTTTTTTAAATTTTAAATTTCACATATTTTTTGCAAGACAACTTATGTTGGAGAAAATTGAAGTACTAAATGCAAAAAAAAAATAATCTTTGTTTGTTATTCACTTAATCACTATTAACTCAACTGCCCAATTTCTGTTTGAGTTGAAGGGAGTCGAATATTCTTTTTAGTCCTGTGGTTATGATGCACAATTAGAACATGGCAAATAAGAAATATTTCAATTACACAGAAGCTTTTTTGCTCTCAGGAAGAGATCCATCAACCTGGTTTTCAGGGATTGGGATTCAGGAAAGCCATGTCAGAGACTCTTTTATTTCCTCCCCTTTTCTCTTCCTCCTGCATTGCTACTGTAACAGGTTGGGGGAGGAAGGAGGTTTGGCAGCCAGCAGGAATAAGAGCACTTGTCACCACTTGAGGGGATTTGGGAGAATTTCTTCAGCAGATTGGAGGGAAGAGTGAAAAGTTCACATCAGCCTAGAGGTATGTGTAAGATTTGTTGAGTGGCTTTTGTGGTAGATGCCCTTAGTACACCCTGCTGTCAAAATCCTCTTGAGCTTGTTTTTTTTGAAAAGAAATTCTCCTTCTGCCCTCATTGTATCCACCAGACCTCCCTTTCCAGTTATCAAAACCTTTGCTCAGTAGTGACAAAGTGGCCTGATCCCCTTTCTCCAGCTGCGAAGCGCTGCTGTGAGTTCCCATGTAGTGGCAAAGAAGAGAGACCTCTTTTTTCCTGCATCCCTAAAGGCACGTGCCTGCCACCTCATCTGATCGTCACAGCTGCTCCAGCGATCACAGAGACCTAACCACGGCTTTCCTGCTTCGGATGCCAAGGCTTGCACCCACAATATGGCACATATTTCGTGTCATGGAGAATCTGGCATACCCACCAATCTGTCCCACTCTCTTTTCTCTGCTTGGCAGGACACCCCAAGGGCAACATTTTGGCTCAAACTTGGCCTGTCCCAGCACAGAGTGTTAACTGTCCGCAGAGCTGGTTCATGGCTAGGACACTAATTTTTCCATCTCTTTCTCCCTGTTTTTTTAAGTGATACAAAGCTGCTATCGTTCTATTAAAAAAACAAAATCAGAAGCACTCAGAGAAACATGTTCTTCTTGTTGACATAATTCTGAAAAATTATTGAAAGAGCCTGGGCATCCTTGGGAAGGCCGAGTGTTGCAACAGCAATCTCGTCGCAGTTGTGGCTTCTTTTTATCTTGTCATTGGACTTTGTCTCCAGGGTAGAAACTGAACATGGCTAAATCTCTACTAAGAACTTCTTGAGGGAGCTTTCATATAGAAGGAGAGAATGAGTGACTCAAGGGCATAAGACGGAGGTATCATCAACCTGTCAGGCTACTGGCACTCAAAAGCAGCTGTCCTTGATTACTGTGTATTGGTGACATCATGGCTTAAAATTGCAATTGCTAAAAATAATTCCAGTATTTTAAAGTTAAATCATCCTTTATAAAAGATGCTAACTTGAGGGACCTAGAGATGAGAACCTGTTTTGTTGGATTTTTTGGCAGCAAATGGAAGCACGCGAAGAAATGCGTTAGCACTTTGGTATACAGTGCAATCTGGTAATGTCCAATACTTGGACGCCATTACGGTTTTGCAGCAGACATATCCATCCTTCCTCTAAACAGACACATTTTTCTGCTACAAAATATTGAAAAATCATTTTAATGTGTCATCTGTCAAATCCATGCTGGTCTTTTTTTGCCAGGGCATGGCCTCAGTTGAATATGCAATATGAGAACATATTCCTATCAGAAAAAGCAGTGTGCAGAGCACATCCATTACCTCTGTCTTGTCAGCCCAAGTAGCTGAGGCTTGCTGGGCAAAGAGTCTTGTTTCTTGGTCCTAGGAACACCAAGCCTACAGATTTCATTTTAGCTATGCTTTTCTTAATAGTGAGGGGAGATTTTTTTTAACTTCCAAGTTGGATTTCTGTGCCTGCCCATCCCTAACGCTGAAAATGGGCTCCTTTCTTCATGCTCTGGCTTGTAGTCAGCTTGGGAATAGTCACCATGTTCTTGCCAAACAGAGTCACGTTCCTTTCTAGTTCTGACAAAGGTGTCTGGATTATTTTCTGCCTCAGGTTTGTCAGATATCACTGGTATCCGGTGCATGTGAGAGTAGAGAAGGCAGACCTCACTTTGAACGGATGATTTACATAAGTTTCCTCAATTTCAGTTCTCCTTGCTGTTTGCCATAAAGAGCTGTCTGGAAGAAACCGTGACACCTTCCGCCTCTCCTCTTCATGCAGATTTTAGCCTTTCTTTACGTAAAATGTTCCTTTCATGTTTTTGAATCACTGGTAGTGATGAACCAGAAACAAATTTGTAATGTAATTGTGATGCCTGAGCAGTTTCTTCAGCAGAAACTACAAAGAACTTGATTGAAATACGTGTATGTAGTAAAAGTGGGTAAGTCTGTATTATGTCTGCCCTGAATTGGTTGAACCCCAAGGAAGCTAGTGTACTACTTTCATGTGGTAGACTGTGTATTTTAAATATTAAATCTGGTGCAAGGAGTGGTTATGGTGGAACCAAATGGAACAGCACAGTTTGAAAAGACAGCGTGTCCTGAAGCGTGAAGGAAACAAGTGAAGAGCTGGAGTGCAGTCTTCAGTGTGTGGATGCTGATCACAAGTGGTAACAGATTTTAAACTGAAATGCTCATCTATATCCTGGTATCAAAGGGAAAAGAATGAACTCAAACATATCCTCACCCTCTTTGATGCTATATGATGTAAAATATGTGCTGACATTCAAGAGATGAAAGGTGAGACAAGGAAAAAAGTCGTTTTAATGCAAGAGATTTGCTAGCAGTTTTCAAAGATTTTGTTCAGTTTTAATACTGAGAAGATTGTTTTAAGCACATTAAACTTTTGATCAGAAGAAAATGACCATATTTGTTTTTACCCAACATTCATACAATTGTGCACAACAGCCGAATATAAATGAGTATTTTGAAAGGCGGGATGCAGACATCTGCATGTAGGACCTGAGCTGGGGACTTGCAAACTGGTTCTGCCACAGGGGCTGGTTGCGGCATGAGCCTGTCCTGCAGCCGGGGCTGAGAGACCCCCTTAGAGGAGAGGGATGTTCAGCCTGAGCTCCCTGCTGTCGCAGCCCTTCCAGACTGGAGCAAGTTTGCATGCAACTGTCTTAGAGTGTGGTAGCTTTGCAAGTGCAATCACACCCATTATGCTGAAAAACCTGAAGATTGAAAGAAATTGATATGGATAGTATTTAGGTGGTTGGAATCTGCTCTTTTGGAGAGACCTCATGAAAAAGGAGGAAAATATCAGATTGTATTTATATTTGAGGCTTTTTAAATTGAATAAAGGCAACATTAAGACTTTGAATATAATTATATTTGCCAAAACCAAATTTTTGCTCTTGCCTCTGTTTCTAACAAATTATGAGCCTACAACGAGCACTGTTATATCCTCAGGATATTGTTTGCAAGTAAACTGTGGAGCTCAAAAGCTGATGATCTAGAAACTGAAAATGTAGTATATTAGACAAAGTTTGGGGGATATTTTTTGTTTTAAGGCACAGATAGTTAGTTGTGTTCTAACCAATAGAGAAACGAGAAAGTGATTAAGGCCAAGAACAAGTCACTTTGGGGAAATCCTCGTTTGCAACCCTGTTCTCAGACTGTAAGTCCATGTCCTCCTTTGTCATGAAATCTTTTCCCCCCAAATCTTTGCCCCTTTTGGAGCCACCATGTCACGGGGAATTCAGTCATGGTGGTGTTCCTGCAGGATTGTTCCACTTCTCTCTTGCTGCTGTTCACAGGCTCTCATGCTCCTGACTTGCTTTAAGCATCTCTTAATTTTTAGAGCTCTGACTGTGTTTATGAAGCTCCGAGGAGGACAGACAGACTTGCACTTGTGTTTATGTTTTCACGTCAATGTTTCAAGTTCCTTTCTGCTTGGGAAGAGAGCAAAGAGGCTGAAAAGACCCCTCTGCATATTTGCTTGGCAGTGTTTTGTGAGGTTTTGTTTGATGTTTTGGGGGGGTTTGCTCATTTTTGACAGTTTGATAGAAGAGATAGCTGTATTACTATGCAGGTAAAGCAGCGCCTGCATAAGAAGCACTTGTGGATGACCACAGTCTTGCAGTACTGGATGGAAGGTGGGTTTTGTGGTGGTGTGAGGAGGGACAAAGCATAAGGTGTGAGTGGAAAAGGGTATCTAATACTACATAAATGGAGTAGAGAAGATAAGTGAGCAGACAAATGCCTGGTCCTTCCGTAAAGAAGATGAGAGGACAAAGCGGAGGCAGCGCTGAGTGTGGGGAGCAGTGTGAGGGGGGAGAGCAGTGCTGCAGCGCCGAGGCAGCCTCACCTGGAGCCCTGTGCCCTCTCCATCCTCAGCGTTAGCAGGTAAACTCATGCATATTCATAGTGATAGAAATAATAACAATAATGAAAATTGGTAGCAAAATCAAATTAATGTGGTCTCCTGCAGCAGAAATATTTACCCGATGTGTCCTGCCAGTTACAGAGATTGGCATTAAACCTAGACATTACCTCATCTTCCTGGGCAGACAGCCTATTTCTATGCTAAGCAAGTCTGCAGGAGTGAACAACTGAATACCTGCCTGATTAGCTGTGCAGCAGCAGATCCTGGTTAGAAGCGATTTCCCTTAGCGCTTTCTCTCTCTTTTGCTCGCCCGCTTGCTCTCTGCAAGGTTTGTCACCATGCATTATCAAACTATGTTTTTCATCTTGAAGGGCACGTTGCAGGGGAGATCGGCCAGACAGGTGGGCTAGTATAAATGCTGAACCAAATCAGAAAGGTCAAGAAGAACAGACGGAAAAAAGTAAAGTGTGTATATATGTGTGTATCTCCCTCCCCGTCTCTGCATGTGTCAGTGCCAGCTAGGTGAAACTGGATTAATGAGGAAGGGAGAGATAAGTGCTAAGAGGATTGTGCTATAAAAGGAGATTTTGGGTTTTGAGAATAGATGAGGGTTTCTTTGTGAAAACTTTAATTGGCTACCTTAGGTCATTTCTTTAGCTTTGTTCCTGGGTGGCAAATCATAAGTTTCCTGCTGGGCATAAAATCATAGCATAATTATGATAGTTGGCCTGTGTAGAGTGTCTTCTATCACAGACTCCCAGCATGCTGTATATTCCTTAAAAAATTAAACCTCATAATGTATTTCAGACAAGTAGTCTGACAAGTAGTAATAAAAATAGTAATTAAAAAACCCCACAAAGTGGAGAAAAAAAATCCCCAACAACAACAGTTGATTTTGTTGCAGTATCTTTAAAAGAGCATCGTACTATCCACCTGCTTGGCTACCGCTACTCTTTTTTCCATAGGAAGGTTCAAGGAGTCCAGGATACAGTCTCACTGTTACTGATTTGTTGAAGCGTTCACAAGATGCTGTGCATTCAAGAGCTGTGGATGTCCGTAGGTCACCCCTCTACCTTTGTGTTGGCGTGCCAGTATTTTCCCATGTACACATCTGTTTCCATTTCATACCTGTATGAAGCTGGCCACCCGGCCACCTCTGTGCTTTTTCTTCATTTGGCTCCATTGCTTATATTATCAGGAAGACGTCGAGAAAAGTCACAGTGAAATTAAGCTTTTTGTTCTTCTGTTTTGATGTTCGGAAGGCTGAACTCATTCTGCACAAGGCTGGTATTTATACAGTAGATTTCTTATCTGTTTTGATCAGTGGATGTGTTTCTAAACTGCAGTCGGCTTAACTGTTGAGAACGGTGAGGAACTACCTCATGGAGAAAAGGCCTAAATTGATTGGCATCTTCCACCTTCTTCTGTCCTGCCAAAACACACATGGCTTCTGCCGGACCTGCTCTTCCAGGTGACCAAACTCTGGAAGTAACTTTTCTCCTTCTCACAGTTAATGGTCCTAATTCTGAGAAACCGTATTGCTGAAACATGCAATGCTCTCTTCAAAATGATGTGGAGAATGGAGATGTGGAGTCCTGCACCAGTAGACCTGCTTAATGGCTGAGTTATTTTCCAGGGAGGGAGTTTTCTGTTGGTAAACAGCAGCAAGTTGCTGTCTCCTGAGTGTCTTAAAGGAGGAGAAAATCCTGTATAAAAAAATCCCGTATCTTTTAACTGCAGTGATAAAGACACTGTAAAAACACAGAAGGGGACACTGATTCTCCACTCTCTCATTATTGGTAGAGCTGAAGGTTTTAATCTGTAAGGCTATCATTTTGGTTAGGTGGCAGTTAATATTTCTGATAGAAATGTTAAAGAAAGTTCACAAAGGAATAGGGATCCAGATGCTCAACCTTGCTTATGAGGATTTTGTCATTGTTTTCATGAAATTCATTGAAACAGTAGCACCATCTTAAAGTGAGGTTTTAAGAGGCAGTAGCATAAAAGTGATGCCATCAGCAAAAAGGGAAGCAGTGTCCTGACATTCGTCAAGGGAACAGTAGGAGCTTATGGGCCTCTGAAACAGAGAAGGAAAAGGATATTTGCTTGATCTCAGTAAACTATGTCAAAGTTCTGCATTTCATCAAAATATCCGAGGGAGGTCTCTGACCTAATTGTTTTTTTTTTCCTCAGCAATATAAAAGATAATCAAATTCTACATCATTCCTGTATTTCCAATACTTTAAAGTCAGAAAAGGGCACTTTCCTGTTGCTAGTGATTTAGCCTAGTTTGACATAGGCAGAAGACCTTGAACACATTTCAGACAGGTTATTTAAGTGGTAAAAGATTCGCAAAGTCAGATTGTCCTCTTTATGAAAGGACAAGTAGACCACTGAGATATTTCTGGCTGTTAATTTGTAGCTAAATTATAAAAGTCATTGGGCTTCTTGATTTCAGAATTTAATCTTTCATAGTGCTGGAGCCAACTAGCGTGATAGAAGATCGAGCTGCCTGAGTTATCAAAGTATACAAGTGTTAGCTTGTTGGATAGGAGAAGCGCTAGTACTCTAAACATAAGTTTGAAGGAGTGATCTCCACAACCCTTGTGCCTGCAGGCAGGAATGACTAACAGAAGAAGAAAAAAGTAGCTCATTTCTGAAATAAAGTGGCATTTTCCATTCTGTCATCCGTAGATGAGAAGAATGGACATTGGGTTATGACACTGCTCTCTAAATTTTTCTCAAGGGAACACAGAAGTGGAACATAATCTTCATTTTTTTCAAAATATTTCCTCACTTAAGGCAAAAGCAAGAACATCATTGCTTAAGACGTGACAGAAAATATATTGTTTCAGTAGTCTTGTACAGTGCCAGCACAACCTGTGCTGCTTTTTGGCCAGTGACTGTGCAAGACTGAACAACATTTTTTCAGTATGTCCCCAGTTAAATTTTCCTTTTAAATCCCAGGGCTCAGATGAAAAAATGTGTAAGCCATTGGTTTCAACACTCTTCTTTAGCAAGCATTTTTGTTTCTACTACAAAAAAGAGAAGTATCTAGAAGTTGTCCTGCAGCTTATCTTTGACCTCACAATTTACATCTTCATCTAAATTGGAAATGCAGCAGGTTGCTAACAGGAAGGTATGGTAGATTCCAGAATGCTTTATCTTATCAGCAATCTCTGCCTGTGTCAACATGGCAAAACAGTGCTGGCACTGTACACCTGGTGGCAAATGAGGTTACTTCCTCTTTCATATATATTCTTAATGGCCTTGAACTCCTAGATCCATTGAAAGAATGGTGTGGTCTCTGCATTAAGCAGATGTATCCTTTCACATGATGATTATAAACTCCTCAGCCTCCACCCCCGCCCTGAACTGTGATCTCTCTAAATTTTCTTGACTTAGATTTTTTCTTTTATTTTACTACTTCCCTACAAATGCTATGATCTTAGTCCGTAATGATGTTTACCCTAGAATACGATGCCATTAAAACGTAACAGCTATCCTGTTTGACTTAATACGGATCAGTCAATAAATAACGAAAACATAAATCAAGTGCAGACCTTGCTTATTTTTTTAATTATAGTGGTACCATTAGCAGTTGTCCAGTGGATAGGCAACGTAACTTCAGCTCTTTAGCTTATTGTTGTCATCCACCTATCAGCAGTTCAGATCATACAGTACTTTGAATATTGGTAATCTGATTTTGCCAGTTCCTTATTTTGTGATAAAATTGTAACTCCAAATGAACAAAGTCTCTTGGCCCATTACATTAGAACACAAAACTAAAATGTTTCCTGTGTGTCTTTTGTAAAAGAAGAGGTTTTTTGAGTATTGTTGAATGGTGTGAATTTAAGTAGTCATGTGTTTTGCAGACAGAAGTGGAATAGGCAGAGCTCAGATCTGTGAAGAGACTGTTTAGTCTCTGCTTACCACACTCTGCCAGGGGCATCCAGATCTCTAGGGGGGCTGCAAGGGAAGAGGCAGGATCCTCAACATACTAAATTTTCAGCTGATTCACAGCTGCTGAGGTGCTGGTGTTCAGGGTGGGAGGGTGCAGCATTGCCCACGGTGTGCTCTGTGCTCAGCAGTGTTGTCTGCAGTCCAGGACAGATGGGGAGTAAGTGTCAGAAGGCTCCTTCAGCTGCAGTGACGGGTGCTGGGCTGCTCTCCCTGGGGACAGGGCTACTGAGCATGCATCTCCACTGAGCCAGAAGCTCTGGCCAATTTTCTTTCTCCTAGCTCAAACTACTTTTTTAGCAGAGTACAGTGTTTACCAGATGCTGCTAAGCTCTGGATATTTTCCTCTGCTAATGTTTCAGACGCTTAAAAGTAAATGAGAATTACTATGTACTAAAACCACTGCAAAACATTTCTTCCCTTTTTAAAATTCTCAAAGAAATAGGGCTTCAGTGACTGTGAACATTGTGTGTGTGTGTATGTGTGCACATGCGTGCACATGTAGACATTCATTTGCCTGTTTGCCTGCCTACTTCTCACCTCTTTGCAACAACTTTGGAAGCAGTAGTCCCCCAAAAGAGGAAGAGATCTTAGAGATGTGGTGGTTTCTTCAGAAGTGAGAAGCAGGTGAATAAGACCTTAGTAGTGAGCCCATTGAATGAAAAGCTGCAGGAAGAGCCCAGTGCCTAGTCAACACCAGAGTCTAGGTGAGAAAGGGATGGTATGGATGCTTCAGCTACTGGAAGAACTTTTTTTAGTGCTTGCATCTTACTGAACATCAGCAATCCAACCAGAAAGCTCTGGGAAATCAGATGTCCTTGGTTTTGCTGTTCGCAGACCCGTGTGTGATTTTAACATTTCTTTTGAAGAACATGTAGGGTGACTGCATACTGCCATGTTGGTATCTTTGGGGTTGCATGCTCTCCAGTAGCAAAGTGGTTTGTGTAACAGCAATGTAGGCTTGCCTGCACATTTCATCAAAGCTCTTCAGCAAGGCAGAGTTGCTGCTGCCTGTAAAAGCTCGAAGGTGCTTTCCCTTTCATATCCATTTACTTCTTGTTTTTATGAATCAGCCAGGAAAGAAACTTGCCAAGTTGCATCAGTTGTCATGGGCCATGCTGTGGTCACCTTTTCTCCAGGAGCTAGACTGGGACCTCAGATTCCTTTAACATAAGCCAAAAAGCCTTGAGGATGGCAATTGGTTTCAGTTATTACTGATTAAAGATGGATTTGAATTGGGAATTTAGGAGCAAAAGACTGTATTCGGGCCACTTTGGTTTTAGGGGGTAGAAGGAGGGAGGGGGGAGTGATGCGAGAGTCCAAGGGTCCTTGTTTCTTACTAACGTGTTTCAGGTGTAGTTCCAGTGAACTGATTTTCAGTTCACAAGATCCATTGTAGATTTTTCTTTGTGCTCATATTTCTCTATCTTGTAGTTAAAAACAAAGATTGGATTTTTAAGTAACTCAAATACTGAAAGACAACAGATTAAGGTTATATTAAGTTTTCTTCTTAAGCTTCAAAAATTGGCAGAAAGCATGGCTAGATAAATTATGTTATGGTACAGAATACAGAGTTTTATCGAAGGGTTTTGCAATATGCTTTGTGCTTAAATACACTAAAGAGGAAACAAGAAGTATGTACTAAGTGCTTTAGCTTTTACTCACCATTAAGGTGGTGGTGTTAGGACATGTAAGAATTTATACGTTTTTTAGGACCTGTTTTTAGTTGCCACATTAGAGAATTCTGAAAGCTCAGTTTAGTTAGTGAAACATGTGTTAGTCTTGGCTCTAACCAAAGGTGGGTAATATTTTTCAAAAGTAGTAGTAAGAATGCAGCAGAAAAGAAGAGGTGTCAGCCTTGGGTAATGTTCCTCTGCTAAAGGGCTACCCAAAATGTTGTTTTTACTTTTCTCACTGAGTTGTTTCAAGTCTGGTGATTTATGACATTATTTGGGCTGTATTTTCTGATCTTCTTGCAAGATGCTATGGCATGTACCTTGAGAGATGCTTAAAAATAGTCTATTGAATATATATTAAGAGGTGGATGTTGAGTGGGAGATTAAGTAAGGAAAAGAACATACTTTTCATAAACTCTTTTGATTCATGGAAAATTAATAAGTAATAATTTGCAGAATCTTAAAAGTGTTCATATTTCTCGGTCTACTCGCAGTGTGTATCTGTCTCCATGTACACACAGCTGTGTGTGGAATGCCCTCCATCGCTGTCCTTGCTCAAATAAAACACTGTTTGCTTACAAGAAGACTTAGTGAATTCCCCAAAGACCAGGGTCCTACAGTTCAGCATCACTGCAAGATGAAGCTGCTTCCTGTAGTAGTTTTTTCTGGATTGTGCAGTGTTTGAGAATAGGTAAGAAAGCATGTGTGGGGCTAGGAGCATTGTAAAAAGCTCATGTGAATAGATACAGGTATGTGCATGTGTTTCGATGATCATACATACCTGTGACGTTGCGTATCCGTGTGAATAAGAGTCACTTTCAGCCTTCTGAGGTTTTTTGGATCTCAGGCTAAGAGTTTTTATGCACCTTGACCTTGTGCAAGTCATTGCTCTTTGCATGAGTAACAGAGCAGATATGCAGACAAATGATGATGTGTTGAACGTGACTGTTTAACAAGAATAACTGAAACATCTTTTTATCTTGAAGCTCTTAATATAATTCACAAATAGCAATTTAACTACCACGATAACACTGTCGAAGTGGGGTTGACATCATATCGCCCCCCTTTTTTTAAGTGGCAGATGGAGCGAGACATAAAGAGGTTGTGCATCTTTCCCTGTGTTCTGCAGGTAATCATCATTAAAGTTGGACTCCAGAGCTTTTAACTCCAAAACCATTAGAAAATTATTATTAGACCATTATTAATGCATGCACTTATTTGATTCAGCTGTGAACACTGTTATGTGTTCATACGTGTTATGTAATGTTGAAATCCAGTTACATAAAGCTTTAGTGCATTAATAGGGAAAGACTGCTTAGAGGGAAAGGTGAAATGCCACGTCACATTGCCACATTACTTTCCAACCTGACTTTTGACTTAGCACATCTACTTAATTGAAGGGCTGCATCTTAAATTTACTCTCAAAATGCCTGTGCTCCTCTTCATACAAAGACAATGGTGCATGATCATGCATATGAAATTAAAAATGTGTGGCTGGATGTGCAGTTGGGTTCACATTGCCTGCATTTCAGTAATTTCAGGTTTGAATATCGGATCTTAAGACTCCTCTGACACTCTTTGGAACTGAAAGAAGGCTCCTGGCAAAAAATCTGAAAGGATTCACTCTACAAGTAGAATTAAAAGAAGCATCAGACTGGGGAAAGAAACAAAGACAAATATTCTGCTTCTGAAAATAGAAAACTGGTGCCATTACTGTAGGGCCAGAGTGTTGGGACTGTAGCTCCAAGTGTTTGTACATGATATTTTAAGTGTGTGGCTGTGCAGAGCACCCATGTCTTGCAAATACTTTTCTTCAGTTTGTTAAATGTATTTTAGGCTCTGAAAATCTCAGGCACGGGGAGAGGGAGCAGAGAGGAGTGATTGTAACAGTATTAAAATTTGCACCTTTTTTTTTTCTCAAAGCTGAACAAGGAGACCTTACAAATCACCAAGTGCTGGAGTGTTAGAGAGAAAACATTCATGCTACCAAAAGTGTAATAAAATTTGATGACTAAAGCAGTAAAATGGTGAATTATCCTTATTGCTGAAGTTCCAGGGAAGGATGGAATTTGTGTTTGATAGCAGACCTTTATATCCCATGCCTTTTTATTTGCTCATCAAAGCAATACTGCACAAAAATTATGTCGCTTAGGCACAATATCATACATACTAGTCTGCAGTCACCCACAGAATCTAGGTGATGCATCATTTCTCTCACTATGATATCACCTCTGTCATAACTACATGCCAGGTAAAAAGCATCTTAGCACTGCAAGCAGTCCAGGAGGGTTAGATGCATCATGAATGGTGAAGATGATTTCAGGTACTTTTGTTGTCTACTAACTGGAAGCATTTCCCTTCTCAGAAGGAAAGGGAACAGAATGCTCTAGAGAGGGATCTTGTTGACAGATTTTGCAGTTCTAACAATGTCTAGTTTTCAAGTCGTAGTAAGATATGGGACTTAAGAGAGGTTGAGGGACAACTCACCTCCTTTCGTATTATCATAAGGGTCATGCTACCACATGTCCAGAGGTGTGGCTTGTACACTGTAGATTAGTAAAGTAAAACAGGAGAGAGATGATAAGATGTGAATCTATAAACATCCCACAACAGATAAGTCTAAACATTTCTTCTGAGATGTTCTTGGTTGAAATGTCCATTCACTTGTGCCTGGCTGTTTCAGTTTTGTTGGTTTTTTTTTTAATTATTTATTTATTTGCTGAGAAGACAGTAGTAAAACCAGCCATTAAAATGGAATTTTGAAATCACAGGAAGATGGTGCTGATCTACATCAATGTTATGTACATGGGTACAGATGAACAGCTCAGACTCTGTTGACCCTGACAGTTACTATATCGATCCACTCAGGTTTAAATTACCCAGCTTTTTCACAGAGAAAGAGAAACTTCATTACCAAGTAGAGCTGGGATCCAAATGTCTGTAAGACACTTCTGTCTGGGTATGTGCGTGTGCAATCCTGGTATTGGTAATTCATCATTTCCAAATGGGTTTCAAGGACTGTCCTGGAAGTCCCAGACCTGACGTGTTATTTAGTGCAGACTCATCAGAGATAGTAAAAGCACAACCCCATAGCACTTCTGGTGGGAACACAGTGCACGGTGTCTGGGTGGGCCAGGTTTAGTGGTTAGATCTCCTGCTGGCATTCAGACACTGGCAGACACAAGTATCGAAGAGGACACAGGGCAGAAGCATCATCAAAAGCAAAACCAGGGTCAATATGTTATGCAGCAGTGTACAGTCTGGAATGACGAGCATGTGAGGCGTTGAGGGAGAGACTAGTGCAGATGTCAGGCTTTGAGCAAGGTCCACGATAAGTGCCAGATTTTGTCTGGAGCAGGCTTTCCTTCTTCCTTTGGACCCCTCGCCAGCTTGTTAATTCCTCTTGCAGGAGTCAGTCAGTCAAGGCTGGCTTCTAATGATCATCAGGAATGGTCCAAGTTGCAAAACCTCCAAAGGAGCCAGCGGCAGATAACCCCTTCTGAGTCACTGCAGGGGTAGTGCCAGTGCCTTGCTGGTTATCTGTGAGACTGGACATTTCCTGTAAGCAACGATGAGGAGGCAGCTGTGGATGGTTGGGGGTTGGTATCTAATGTCATTGACAGTATCTCTTTGCCAGAAAGGTGTTTGATGCCAGTTCAGGGAAATCAACTTCTTCAGAAGTGACATGTGTAGGTACCAGCTCTCAGACTGGCAATGGCAGCTTGATGGAAACACGCTTGGTTCCTGTACATTTGAAATTCCTGCTAAGTTACAGGCATTTGCAAATCTGCATCAATCAGCAGTATGATATGGAAGAGTTGTTTCGAAAACCGTTTGTTGAGTTTCTTTGAAGTTGTTCTTAATACCAGAAACCTGTTTCTGCTAGCAAATCATGGGCTTAAATTCTTTATTATATTATTACAATATTATAAATTATTTATTATAATAAACCACATCAGGAACACTTTGGTAGCTCTTATTTAGGACCTTTCAGGTATAAATTAGCTGTAGAAGCCAAGAAGCAGTTCAGCACTGAGCTCCCTTCCAGGGCACTCTTTTCCCAGGAATACCCAGGGAGTTCCTGGCCATTGCCAAGTGGAAATGAAGCATCAAGCTGTCTCTTGAGCTTCATCAAACTTCCCATGTAACTTACTGCACTGCAGCTTTGTTCGGATGGTGCCTGCGAGTAAGCAAATGAAACGTTTGTTAAACTTGTTCGGTATTAAGTTGGGACATGCAAAAAGTTCCTTGGAATGTTAATTTCCTATTTTTGGTTTCCTTTCCTGTCCAGGAAGGTAACTGAAGTGCAGGTCTACCCAGTTATCCTGCATTATAAACTTTTTTTTTAAAAAACTTCATGGCTTTCCAGCGTTGTACAGACCATTCATGTTAAAAATTGATACTCTTAAGAAAGTGTGAGGGAGTGCCAATTACAGTGTCTTATGCCTCCACCTTTAATTCTGAGGTGTTGCCTTTGGTCAGGATAAGCTCTGTACTGAGAATGAATGGAGATAATTAGCACAATTTCTTTTCTGTCATCTAAAAGAGTAGATACCAAAGTATTCATCGGGTTAACACTTTACCGCCTCTTAATTATATATGGTATTCAGCCTTAGCTTTAAAAAAGGGGGGGAGTGGGGAATAGCATCACACAGGTTTTTGACCACTTTTACCATGCATATACGCTTATCATGATGTAGTTGTTTTCATGGGTGATTTCCTTCTTGACATACACTCTCTTTCCATAAAGAATTCTCTGAATTTAGTATGAATAAAGTAGCTTCACCATCCTCTACCCCACCCTCCATAAGCATTTCTTGGGGTTGTTACATTTTTGTGGGCATACAGGGGGGGAGAAGGCAGTGGGATAAATGGCATCCCTACAGAACAGAATTAAGGTGTTTCTATTCTGTCAACTGAGCATTTCCACAGCCTTTAAACACACAGATTTCATGTCAAACTTAGTCTCTAAATTTCTGTGCTTTCTAAAGCTGCTGCTATGCCTTAGAATCTTTTTCCTTTTTTTTTTTTTTGGCTCTTAAACTGTGGTTATGTTCCCTCAACCTTAACTCTAAGTCAAATGTCTTTTGTTTGGAGAGTGGTACTATATTAGAAATGCATCTGATGCATATATTATGAAAGCTAAATGGTTGGGGAGAGGAAGAGGGGCAAAATGTGTGTGTCTATGGCATTACAATCATTTACAAAATGCTTTGCTTTGAAAGTCTAAACCTTATTCAAATGCAGGTTGCGTAGTCTTCTTTTAATTTTTCCAAGATCTTATCCTGTAGGTTTTCTACTGTACAAATAGATACTCCCTAAAAAAGTGTAAAATAGCTTTTTGTGTGTGTATGAATTAATTTTTTTCCATTTAAACTAGTTGTCTTTAGAAGTTAGAAGTGCGCAATACACTTTATTAGATCACTGTGAAGCTAGGCACTGCTTATTCTGTATATGAGGGAAAAAAAAGTTTTCTTAAAGCCACATCTTCTCAGTTTTGGGCTGCTTAACAGGTAAAACTATTCATGGTAGTATATGAAGACCTCTTGAGGAGGAAGGGAGCACAGGTCTGTGTTACCCATCCGTGGGCTGTTGAGCTCTCTTTGATTTAGCAGCCAGAGCTGAATTTTGTCTGGTGTAATGCATGCTCATATCCTAATGTGTCTTACTTTTCTGTAAGGCTATTGCTGTCTGGGTTTGGAAGTAGAAAAAGGACAAAAGAGGATATAAAGGCTTGCAGCTTAATGTTTTGCATCCAGTTTTTTATATTTTCTCAGGCAGCTACTTGCTTTATATTGAATTTAAACAACTTGGATTTTTATTTCCTAATTAATCTTGTATGCTTCTTTCAGTTTTTAGGCTGTTGCGTTGCTACTCCATAAGCGTCCAAGCTGCACTGCAACATAGTTTCAGTGTTCATTTTGCAAAGCACCAGAAAATGAAGTTATTTCTGTTAATACAGTTTATGTCTACGTAATGCATTAGACTTTTTTTATTTGTTCATCTTTCCTGTCCTCTACCTGTCATCTACCTACACGGGGCTCTGCTCAGAGAGATCTCGGGGATTTCGAGTAACGACAGTTACTCTTTACACCATTCTCACCATATTCCAGTACACGGGTATCTTCAGGCAGTGTGGTGGAGACAGGGAGAAGCTGTGGTTTAAGTACTCCAGCTCTCTTTAGCTGACAGAGTATGTTTTGAGGAGTTTTTCCTTCTGCTGCATGTTAAAGCAGACTTGAGGCTTGTCTGTGTTTCAAGGCTGGACAAATAAGTAGGGAGCTGTAATTGTTCTTCTGACCCTCCTTCCCGCTGAACCAAGCAGAAATTCTATAGCGAACAGAATCTGACCCATTATTTTGAATAGTCATGTTAATTGTACCTCATCATCCATTACCTAATCAGGTCATGCTTTATTTTGCTCAATTTAAATTATCATTCAGATTCGGTTAACCCAGGAATGCAGAACAGTGATATTAAATACTTGGTTAATTTGAAGATCTTAAGATTCAGCAAACCGACCTTTAAATATCAATAACAGAATGTTGGAGTGGCTGCAGCATTCTTTCAGCATCGTATAATTTTTATAGACTTGATTGCTCATATTAATGCCTTTTTGGTATATTTCTTCCCGTTTGTTTCCAGGAGAAATTTCAAGCTGAAATAGTAGAGTGAGCAATATTTTCAAGTGCTTCAAATGGTAGAGAAATAGAACCATTTCACAAATTTTTTTTTTTTTTTCATTTTGTATCCAAAAGAAAAGCATACTTGCAGTTAAATAACAGTGCATATCCATCAGGAGTTTTGAAAAGTTCTTTCACTTCACCCAGTCAAAAGCCCTTTTGGTAACCAACAACTCTTCCATAATGTACAATGGATCCCCCACTTCCTCTGTCAGACAAGACATGATTTTACATCTGCATTTACTTTTTTGCAGTTAATATGGTATTAAAGCCTTCTTCTATACTTTAACATAGCACTTAAATGCAAACTGGGCTATAAAATTAGATGACCGTTCTTGCAGTGATTGGTCTGCCTAAATTCTTTAACCCATTATCTGTGGCATCGCATTGCCTTTCTGGGAGTCTCTGTCTATCAAAGAACTGATAGCTTTATGAAATGGATTAAAAAAATTTGATTTTTTCCATTTCCTGAAATGCTGCCTGTTAGATTGGACCCACCTGGTCTTGGTGGGCTTTACAGAACTTAGGTGGCAACCCATCATCACCTGGCATCTTGCCGGTCCTGAAAGACTTGATAGCTTCACTGGTTTTCATCTTCTAAAAGGCTTTGCGCTTCATTGGTAATAGCTGCTATGTCAGGTCCATTCTGGCAGATATGCTGGCAGATTAGAGTAATTATCATAATCAGATGTGTATGATTTGGGGGACAAAAAATCCCTGTAAACTGCTGACTGTATGAAGAGTTTCAGCAAATAATGTCTCATCCTCAAGTGAAGTACTTTTGTTGGCCTAGTGTGGTTTATGCTGAGCTGACAATTGTTTTCTTGCTTGCTCCTCACACGAACTCTGCTTAGTACATGTTACAACCTTTTACTAAAATGATATATTGAGTTAGTACTTAGTCCTTGCAGAGTGTTATGGTAGTGTGCTTGGCGTTTCTCTTTCTTAACATGAAATGCTCTATGGATGTCTCAAACTCCCAAATAGTCTCTCTTCAGTAGTCTTAGAGCTGTCTCTCTGAGATTAATATTGTGTCCCACTTACGAACATACAAATTGTTGAAGTCTGTCGAGTGGAAGCTAGGTGGAACTTAAAGGCTGGTGCAGATTGAATTGAAACTGGGAATCTATAACATGGTAAGCCCTGCAAACCCACAGATCCTGATGTGTACGTGAAGTAATCAAGCCAAATCCAGTCCATTTCAGCATGCAGGCTCATCATCAGCCTTTCTCTTTCATTCTGGCACTTGTTTTCTCCTCTTCAGCTGGCTGTTGGGAAATGCCGTGGTCGGTTCAGAGGAGCTGCTGCGGTGTTTCAGCCATGGGGTGCACGCGGGGTGTGCACGCAGAAGGAGACGGCCCCTGCGCTGTCACTTGGCTACACGTTACTTAGAAATATCGTACCCTATTTGACTCCATCATTTGTGTGTGTGAGGAGAGGTAGCTGGTAAAGTAAAAAATTTTGAGGAATTGAGGTCTCTTTTGGACTCATTTACCACCGATGTGAAATGAGTGTAATAGTGCAAATCAACAAAACTATTAGCATGAGAGAGACTAAGATCTGAGTCAGGCCCTGAAGCCCAGCTTTTACATGGTGCTAATGACTTTGCATGTCTTCAATTTTGAATGCCTGAGCAGTTGAAGGACAGGTGTCCTAATACTTGCATTTAATAAAGTTGGCTTGGCACATATGTGAATGTATAGATAAAGATGAGGGAAGTTTTATCTGTGACTACTTTATCAGGTAAGGCCACAGCTGGAGTGCTGTGTCCAGTTCTGGGCTCCCCAGTACAGGACAGACATGGGCATACTGAGAGAGAGAGACAAGAGAGTCCAGTAAAGGGCCGTGTGGTGCCCAGTGACAGGGCCAGAGGCAGTGGGCACAACCTGAAACACAGGAGGCTCCCTCTGAACATCAGGAAGCACTTTTTTACTGTGAGGGTGACTGAGCACTGGCACAGGAAGGTTGTGGAGTCTCCCCACCTTGGAGATGTTCAGAAGCTGCCTGAAAATGGTCCTGGGCAACTGACCCTGGGTGGCCCTGCTTGAGCAGGGAGGTTGGACCAGCTGACCTCCAGAGGTCCCTTCCAACCTCAGCCACTCTATTAGTCTGTGATCCATGGGATATGACATGCTGGGATGCAAAATAATAGCAGCATGATTACTCAGTTACTCATAAACTCACATTTTTTAACTTTAAACCTGAAGTTTAAGTCCAAACTTAGAAGTACTAATCCTTTCTGGTTTTTGTTTCCATGCAGTGTGTCTGTAGCTCATGCAGCTACTGCACTTACAATAACATGGTCGAGTTGATAGATAGTATGGGTCTGAATAAAGGTAAAGGAATGTAGAAATTAAATCAAAACAACCCTTTATTTACAATAAGTAGCCTCCTTTTAATAGGAGCTCCTATTAAGCTTTTGAATTCTCTGTTTTGTCTATGTGATTGTTTTGCTGCCTTTCATTATAATTAATTGGATAGCTGAGCTTTCCTTTAGAAAACAATGGAATTTTTTCACATGAAGCCAACAGCAAGGAAATCCTGCAGAAAGTCACGAGAGCCTCAGAACACAACCTTGTTTTGGTTTTGGGATAGAGTATGTGGAATTACACACAGCTGCAAGGAGAGTCTGAGAAGAGTCTCAGACAAATTAGAATTTTTTCAAAACATCTTCTGTTTCTATCTACCTTCTCATCTAGCTAAAATTCAGTTTCAACTACTGCTGTGTACTTTTCTCTTGCCCTGACAAATGCAGTCTTGCTCATATCCATGGCAAATGCTCCTGCAAAGATCGTTGTCCCAGCTTGTCACTGAAGTTGGTGATGAATGTTGGCATCACTGGTTGATTGGAGACAGGAGCTGATATTTCAGTGAGAAATGAGATATGATAGGTAGGAAATGAATAGGTCTTGAAAGCAAAGGCAAGCAATTTATGTGCTAGGGATTTTGTTATAGAGGAGAGGGAATTGGTGGAAGGATTAGAAGAAAAGAGTGACATGGGCAAACTTTCCTTAGCTTTGTGCTTTCAACACCGATGCTCTTTCTTGAAAGCTCCTGTAAACATCCTCCGGGCACTCACAGTATCCTTCTCAGAAGTCCCCCTTGCTGTTGTGTCTGCAGAAACTTGGCAATGCTGAGGTTAGGGTATTATTCTGGCTTACACCACCTGATGGTTTCCTTGCACTCTTGCTCTCTTTTAATATTCATCTGCTTGTGCCTTCTTGTAGGCTGCAGGGCTCATGCAGCTGGAGAAGGGAGCCTTTTCTAGCAGCCCTCTCTGCAACAAGGCTTATTCATCAGACTGCATACTGGAACTGTTAACCCCTATGTAACGAGCAACCCCTCCAATCCTTTGCCTACGTGTTTGCCTAGTGACCCAGTCTTAAAATTAACTGGATGGCCTCTTAAGTAAATCTTGCCCCAGTCCAGCAGTCCCTACCAATCCTTTGCTTGGCAGTTTGTTGTAAAGTCTGGACCTCCCTTTTCTGATTAGTCTCTGCAGCCTTTTCCTTAGCCATAACCCCTGCAGTACAGCCATCTGTCTAGCTCGATGATACTTTTTTCCTTCTAAATCCCTCTCCATCCCTGGTGGGTCATGTAAATCATTTAGCGCGCTGCTTGTTGTGCTGCATGTACATGAACAGCAGCTCTTGCATAAGTATGTAAAGGAAGACGAAAGATGCGAGATTTCAGTACACAGTAGAGTCAATGAATGCAGAAGGGTGGGGGGGTGTCCGCAATGGGGCAGTGTGAATAGGTTATGGATAAGGAATACTGGAGTTGTCCAACTACCTGTGTGACAGATTAAGAGGAATCAGGAATACCAGAGCTTTCTCCCCTGCAGAGCCACTTCTGGCTTGAAAAGATTTTTTTTAGCTCACAGGCATCACTGTATAGGAATAGCTGAACTCTTTTCCAGATTATTTCAACAGTGCAATCACTTGTCATCAGCACTGAGCTGGCTCTTCCGCCCTGGTGGCCATTGGGATGCCTCCTTGCAGAAGCACATGGGTGTTTATGCAGCGAACTCCCTGTGCTCTGGTACCTTGAAGGCACAGTAGCTGAGCCCAGGGCTGGCCTCTGGGCCTGAACCAAGCTGCTCTCTCCCTCAGTTTGCACCATATTGTCCCAAAGGGCTTACACTGAGCAGGAGCTGATAAGCCCTGATAGCCCTGCATGATCCATGTGGTGTGCTCTACCTTCCCACTCTGAGTTTAGTGGGACCCTCTTTAGTGGGTACCAGGGCCATGGGGTGTCGTGCTCCCACGATGAGCTCCTCCCGCTGCTGGAGAGGTGACAATCACTTGTCACACTGTCCTTGTGTCACGTCAGTTTTAGCATCCTGGGACAGCTTGGAGTGGTGTTGCGTTGGTCTTGTAGAGATGAAAAATCTTCCTGGAAGGTCCTCGGCCCAGCTGCTCTCGCCTTTCTCGTCATTTGTGTGGTCATTCGGTTACTAAATAGCTGGATGAGACGGGAAATGCCCCCTAATTATCCATAAGTGAACCATTCTGGTTTTAGAGGAATTTAGAGGAAAAAAAATTAAGTGCTCCATATTAAGCTTCAGCTTGATTTCTCATCATGATTGGCTTAAACCCAGAAGTCAGATGCTTAATATTCTTGCTGAATCTTTAACTGTTGTAACTCTGGACAGCCTTCTGATCTGTGCAGATGTCATCATACACTTTGTGAAATTCTTACCCTCGGCAGCCAACAACAGCCAATTCTACCGTCATCTGCATATTGCAGGGGAAAGTGTTTCCTTTTATGAAAGCAGTCAACACTATTTCTCAAGGCCTGGTAAGCCAAGGTTTAGATTTGATCAAGTTGTAAATTGCTCAGTGTCAGGATTTGTAAAGACTGCAGACAGAGTCCTAGAGTGGCACGGCTCCGTGCACCTAGAGTAAAGACACATGCTTGTATGGTATTTTTTATGCCTAAGATAGTGAACAAATATTAATCCTCACAACATACAGAATGGCAGGAGATTCTTCTGTTTTGAATCAGTGAAGCTGAGGAAGGGTGGGGAGAATTAGCAGAACCTGGAAGAGGGTTCCACCTTTCAGCTAGGGTTGTTAAATGATGTGGCCAGATTTCAAACCAGAGGACTCTCTAAAACTACACAAAACACCCAACTCAAGCTATTTCATAGAGGATTGTTTCTAATTATTAATGACCTATTGAATATCTTAGATGAAGAAAAGTACATGCTTGGAAGTAAAATTGATTGAAAGAGTTAAATCATGAAAAAGTCCCTTACCCTGACTGCAGAAGTTTCACCTAAGACATTACGGACATCCTCTTGTTTCAAATTAATCAGTGCAGGAGAAGACGTACTCAGCTTTGTTATAGAAGAAAAGCATTGGTGTAGATGTTCCTCCTAAATTCCATTATTCTGTAGCAACTATGACGCACTCAGTTATTTTTGGTTTAAAATGTTGTCAACAGTAAGGCTTGAACCATTTTTGTTGACAGCATAACATGGAATGGAATAAAATCTGTGCATCAGAGAGGTCCTAGTATAATATACGTGGATGTTAACCTAAACTGTCCATGACATAAGGTCTCTTCTTACTAGATGATAGAATCATTGTCTAGGATATGCTAAAATTCCTTTGATACTTTACTGACAAAATTGAATCTTATATCAACTACAGTTACAATTATGCTGAAGAATTAATTTTATACCATTATCTCTTAAGTTATGGCATGCTTAATTTTGTCTGTGTAGCTCAGACGAAAAGGAGTTGCAGATGTGTTATGGGAGCTGAAGCTATGTGCTGAGTTAGGATGGGATCTGTGCCTGTGAAGCGTGGCTGGGTCCTGTGGGAAGGCTAGGAAGCAGAATAGTCCTTAAATACTCCTTTTATTTGAGCCTAATTTTGAAATATAGAGTATGTTTTACTGAGCATTTTGAAGGGCTTTGCACTTTAGATACAGTTTTCCTTTTTTGATATTCTGTCGTATATTGAGGAACCTTTTATCTTGTGCTTCCTTGCCGAAGATAACTTTAGATGATGCTGTGAATGGAGTGCGTGCCAATCCGTAATGAAATTTCCAAGCGCAATTTATGTCAGGCACACTGCTTTGACCTTTCTGTTTTGTTTTTGTAGGAGATGTGCAATAGCAGAGTCTAATCTTCCTCTTTCTAAAGTCAGAGCTTGTTTGGTGAGGTTTTCAAAATATTCCAATCTGATAAATCTATCTGACAAGATTTATGATTCTGTTAATTCCTTAAATTAACTGAAGACATCCCATATCTTGATAATTATGCTTACACAATATCGTGTTGGCCATTAATTTGATTTCATATCTAGCTACACATGGTCTTTGAAAAGTTTTATGCAACACACGCGTTTGTATACTTTCATCTGTAGTATTGAGCTACTTACCTGAAAATTGTTTTCTGCCTTATCTGTTCTTGGTAGGGCATGACATGTGTGTATGTACCGTGTGTGTGACTGCACTGTGTTCTGTCCTACCTCTGCCTCGTCTTCACTCTTCTGTAGCACAGGACAGAGCTGTGGCTCTTCAGGAAATATTAAAGAGGGTAGTACATTCCTCTGAGGACTACTGTGTATGTAGAGATGTTGGTAACTGTCAGCTTCAAATCGTGCATACAGTCTTTTAGTAAACAAATATTAATCACCAACAAACCGCAGATTCTGTAAAACAGCAAGTAATATTTACTTGGCACGTTACAAGTAAGTTTTAAATAAAGTCCCTGAGTGAAAAATATTTTGATACACACACAGACTTACCCCTATTCTGCTGTTAAATATTTACATTTATATGCAAGGCTTCACCGTGGTAGTATATATTTCAGCAGGCACATATAAATACATTCCATGCAGTGATTTATCAGTCTATACAGTGTTATTGCATAAGTGTACACTATACAAGTAACACGTCAGGCTGACTTCAGAGCTTAAGCGCGGCACCATCCCAGTTCTTCCAAATGGCTATAGAGTCCAGTAAACTAACAATTTATTTGGTGTCTCCACAGTGGAAAGTTCTCCGTCCTTGATCAGCGACTGACTCGATCGGTTGCTAGTGAAGCAAAAACATCTTTCAAAAGCCTTACTAAGCTGCGCTCGAACAGCAGACGCATCTCTGCAGCCTGGGTGTATCAACTGCCAAGTCTGCAGAAGCTGCTGCAAACCGCTGCATCTGCAGCCTTCCCTCCAGCCCTGACCAGCTCGGCTTTTGGAGGGCGACTGGCTATGACCTGTGACAAGGATTGCCCAAAGTGAAAACATCCGCCAAAGCTTCAGAAATAGTTAGCAACACCAGTACAAGGCGGTAGCTGCCTCACAGAGGTTTTGTAGGGGGCACGAGCCCTTCTTAACGGAGCCGCTCTGCTTTGCTCGCTGCAGGACAGGCGGATGAAAGGTTGGATTAAATTCCACTCCTCCTTCCTGCTCTCTTCTCCCTGCCGAAGCCAGGCCTTGCTGTTGGGCACAGGGCTGACATACACATGCGTCCATGGCCTCATTTTAAGGAAAACATCCGTGTTTCCCTCTAACCATTTAAATGTATGGTTACTTTGATGAGGAAGACTGGGCTTGCTAACCTCCTGCTTTGTGGTCATTGTCTAGAGGTGTGTGGGGCATGTGAAACTGTTGTTTGGAAAGCTTAATGCAGTTTTAATGGCAGCTGTGCTCCATTCCCTGAAGCTTTTTTTCTGTTTGTTTGTTTCTGGTGTCTGTGGAACAGATTTTAAACTGAATGAACAAAAGCGGTGCAGAGCTTAGCAGGTCTGGGAGGAATCCTGGGTATATTAAAAACAAATGGGAAACTACTTTGACCAACATCTAGAAAAATATGGACTACAAGTCTCCTGTGAGTTGCCTGGCTGGCTTTCCACCTCTAAATTATTTCCATGCGGCGAGTTTAGCAGGGATAGACCCAACAGGCATTGGTTGGGAGTCTCCAGGAATTCTTTGTATGATTGTAACTATTTTTAATTTCCATCTTAGAAAAAGTATGCTTTTTATTGTTAACAGTATTTGGCATGGTAGCAGCTTTAAAGAGAAGCTGCTTCGGAGAGAAGGGGACTGTGAAAAGAATATACCTATCTATGTCTAATAAACAGGCCCCCTTCCTGCAGGAAAAACGCTGTTTCCATTCTTCTGTGGTGATCTGCCAAATGGGCTGGATGGGAAGAACTTCCCTGCCCTGTTCTGTGCTCCCGTCTCTGGCGTGGCTCTCGCCACCAGGCTCAGCTGCTCTCTCGGCTGGAGATGCTCCACTGCTCCTGGCAATGATACCCTGACAAGACACTGTTGACTCAAATCAGACCAGCCTCCTCCCTGTAAAAACAAACTTTCAAGTGAGAAATAAGTCTGATTGCTTTAATCTCTTCGTGTCTTCCTCTGTGCCTTCCCTTTTAAATTAAAGCACACATCTTGATCTTCTGTCTTACTTGGAAGTGGAAATCTGAAGGAGTGGTGGGGGGGAGTGGAGAAATAACGATGAAGGAAGAGATAAATGTAGCAAAGGTGGAAGTGATAGTTTATTCATGGCGTTACATCTCTGTTATCTTGATCTGGCCTACTTGAAGACTGTTTTTTTTCCCATCCGAGCTCCTTTGATGAGTGTTGATAGTTCTCTCCCACTGCTGTGGCCGTGGCCCGATCCTCTCACCCCACTTCCCTCACAGTCAACATCCACAGGATGTATATTATAATTCGTGTGGATGGAAGCAGAAGCAGCAAAAAATAACCTTCCCTGGCATAGCAGGCAAACCATCCATCTGTTTTCCACCAGCTCCCACATCTCCGGTTTCTGAAGTTGCTGCACCTATTTTGCAGCTGACTGCCAGGCTCCAGCTATCGTGCTGGAATCAACAACCCGGAGATTCTCTTCCACTTCATATTACCTTCCCTTCCAGGAACAGCTCCATAAGCCCAACGTATTTCTGGGGTTCTGCTGGGTTTGATTATTACCCTTTGATTTAGAGAAGTATGAGATTTGTTTTGTTTTGTTTCTGTTTCGTTTTGTTGAGAGACTTTCAAAGGCAAGGCAAGGCAGAGATAGCTTTCCGTTCTTGCTGCCAATTTTCTCATGCTGTTGAGGAATTCATTTAGGCTTAGTTTTGAGCCAGGGTTTGTTGGGGTTTTTTCACCTCTCTGATACAGCTAACACGAACTATTAAACAGAGTCATGAGCCATTCTGTCAAAATCATGATTAGCGTAAAGATTACGAGCCTTTAATAAACAGGTTATTTTCTTGAGGCTTTGCAGCCTACTTGGGCTTTTCAGGCTTTTCTGTGTAACCTTTGCTGGAGGCCTTCTTTAATGGAAGCTGATTCCAAGGTAATCAGTTGTTTTCAAAAGCTATGACTTTAAATAGAGCATCATGAGACTTGCAATAAAATTGCAAGGGTTGGCAACGCTGAGTCTCTTATGCTAGAAGGTTTACAGTATTTTAAGTGCTTTTGTGAGACATTTACAGTGGCACTTTTTTCCCCCCCTCTTAGCTGCCTCATTTGAAGCCATTCACGCAGCTTGCAACATGGCTCTGTCAGGGTTCACAGAGACTCCAGCTTCTTTCCTATGTGACCCAGACATTCTGTCCCCTGAAATGTGCCAGACAGAGAAGAGGTTACTTTGAGAAATAGTTTGCACTTTTCCCAGACTCTGCTGCTCAGCTTCTCTAAACAAATATGTAGCTGAGGTAATGTCACTGTGGATAGTTATTTGTACATCTTTTCCAAAAGCTGAACATCTAAGCTAATAAAATCAAGGAACTTTGTCGCAAACTCATTTTTGTCCGGTTTCCTTCTGTCACTGCTTTAAGAGCATTTATTGGGACTGTTTCACAGTGTAAAGAGTCCTTTGACTGAAGCAGAACCAAAGGACGTCCTCGCCACTGTACAAAGAATTTGCTGGAAGGTTTTCTGACAGTAGCAAAGTGCATTACTTTTTTTGCAGCTGAGCATGGTTGTGTTTCCACTCACTTGCATTGATCATAGTGTTAGTTACTAGGGAAATGCCATTTAAAATCATGCTGCTCTCTTTTAAGGCACTTTTTTATCCCCCTTATCAAACTGCAACAAAATCCTTTCTTTCCAGGTATCTTTTTCTCAGTTACAATGTAAAAATAATGACTGCAAGATTCATTACTCTTTGCATGGAGTTTTCAGACTATGTCGAACATTTACAGTAGTACAAGGTATTCTGCTGTAGTTCATTATAATGTCCTTTAGGAGGCTTGGGTGTGAGTCAAGAGTAGTTGAGCCTACAGAAAACTCTTCTGAAAACTGAGGAAAACCTAAGAGTTGCAGTGAAGTGCCTATCAGAATTTTTCCTAGATCAAGGTGGAACTGGAGATGAATCAGGTTATTCCCAGTTCGTTGGATCTCCTGCATCCCCCACTGGAGCCTCACGTGGGGAGGTGCTGTCCTCCCCAGAGCGCATGTCTCGTGCTTGCTTGGTGGAGTTTCCACTTTGAGCAGGTACTTAAAAGCGTCAGCAGACGCGAGCAGAGACTGCTTCTGTAGGCTAACAGATATGCTCAGGGAAGCCCAAGGTCAAGTTTTTTTTTTCAAAGCCAGCAGAGGTAGTTTTCCATACTCTAGGTAAGTGCTCTCTATTTTGGAAGGAGTTCTTGTTAGCTTTCCCTGATCATCCTTTGCTTCCCCCCCAGTCATTTACTTCTGCTTGAAGGAAGAACATTTCAAATGCTTTTTGGGTTTGAAAGTGATTTATTGTTGTTATAGAAAATGTAGCCCCTTTTACATGCTCTGCAATTAGAAACAGGAACAGAAACTCTCTAGAAACTAGAGTGCTGTGCAATAGTAGAAACTGTGAAACAAGACAAGGTAGAACAGACAGCAAGTCATAAAATGGCCGGGCAACCTGCATGCCATACAGCTGCACATACGCCTTCAGCCTTTGCCTCAAAATGTTGAAATGAGGAAAAAAACAGAAAGGGAAGAACAGAGCAAGGGAGGGAAACAGAGGTAGAAAGTGAAGTGACTTTCTCACAAACTACCTGAGCATTAATGCCAGAACCTCCCTACCTGATCCAACCACCCTGATTTTAACCCTGCCCTGAATTTAAGTCCTGTGCTGTACCCAAGAGCTATTTAAACTGAAAGGTATATTTGTACACAGGCAAAAACATGATTTTCCCAGTGACACAGCACACCGCATAAACTGATGTCTCCTTTGTTAGTCATTTCTTATGTATCCTTGATGGGATGGTCCTGGCTGAAATACAGTGTTAATACCTTCCCAGTGACTCCTGCTTACCCCAGCTGGAGGTGGAGCTGAAATGGCAGTACACCAGCTCTTCCCCTGTATATTTTGCTTTTTTCAGAAATTTAATTTAAGGTGCAGTTGGCATTTGATATGAATGTGAGACATTCAGCACCAGCAACAGTAAAGGCCTAATCTTCCTCTTTGTAGTCAGAGACTATGGTAGACTGGTCTCAGGGGCAAGGAGGCAGTGGGGCTTGCATCACCACCGCTCTCGGCTTGCATCCAACCCCTCCTAGAGATGTCCCCTTAAGGACTCTTCTGCCAAGCACGAGGTTATATGGTTACTGAAGACCGTCACTTTTAGTAAAGATGGGGGAGACTGTTATTGGTTTAATTTTATACAAATTCAGTGAATTCCAAATTTGATGAAGCATCAGGTACCCTGATGCTGTAAAGAAACATAATTTAATTTTTAATTCGTTTCATTAAAGAACACTTTTATTTTAAATATTTCAGGTTGATTCTTCTGTCTCTTTTTTATTTTAGTTTTCCAGTTGGAAGCTGCCTCAACATGTTATATATGCTAGTATAGTACCATTTCTTAACTAAGCTCAAGGGAAATTTTAGAGGTTGCTGCCTCCTGAGAGCATAACTCAGGAAGACAGTGGCTTCGTTGGCGAAGTCGGTGCAAGAGCCTTCTGGCTCTGTGCATCTGCCTGCCACCACTGAGGTTTTGGCAGTATGGCTGTTGGCAGGGCCGAACTGCTGAGCCATCACTGAAAATATCTGTGTGGAAAAATGACGTTACAGGAAAAAAAAGTACTGGATATTGTTACGCTGAATCAATTCAATGATGTGTTTTGAAGGATGGTGGCACAAACAGTTGTGGTGGCTAGCTATGGTGTGAGCCCAGGTGAGTGGGACCCTTTAAACCTCAACTCAGTGCAATAGCCAGCAATTTGTCAAATGCCACACACCTGCTACTCAGAAATCTGAGATAGTTTAAGCAGTAATGGTGGGAGCGTATTATGGAAATACTGTAAGCCAACCAAGACACAATTACAGGCTTCTGTGACTTCCATCGGTTGTCACGTATTCCCCAAGTTAAAGTTTTCATGTTAAAATAAGTAAATGTTAAATTAATCAGACTGATTACTGCATGCATTTTCAGAAAATGGTTAGCTGCTGGTATTTGCAGATCACTGATTCATCTGTTAGATGCAATGCAGCAGGGAGTTTGGATACATCCCTTGGAAAAAGAGGCATTTCAGTTGTGTCCTTTAAAGCCTTTCTTCTCTTCAAATACACTCGTAACAAAAAAACTTTCTGAAAGATATTCAGTGTCGGTTGAAAGCAGAAGATGTGTTTATGCTACAGGTTGTTAAATGTATTTACAGCCTTTTTTGGGAGCTCAGTGGGAACTGTGCTGTGGTTATTTATTGGTCTGCTTCAACAGCTGCTGGTTGAAATTAAAGAAAATCTATTGCCATGATTTGCAAAACCATTATAGATTGCTTGCGTTACGATGAGTTATAAGAGGCAGTTTGAGTGAAGCCCAACACATGTTGGTAGCTGTAGTATGTCAGGAAAAAACACGTAGTTTGCAATTTTCAGATAATCAATATGAATGGATCTACAGGTTTTTAAGATATGAAAGTAGTCTTGTTTGAACTGATTTCTCAATTTCCTTTGTAATTTCTCAGGCCTGGCCCAAGGGACTGAAGACTCTGGTTTCACATTTGAGTCAATGCTGGTGACTTTCAGCTGGTGCCTTCCAGTCACTCTTTCCTGTCCTGAGCTGTGCAAATACAGGTGGTTTCCACTATTGTGAATTATTTCCGGGAACTTATCTGGCAGAAAAATAATTTGGGAAAAAAGCAAAGAGCATTAGAGCCAGTACTGATCAATCCATGTACCCAGTAGTTTAAGCAGGTGCTTCCCCAGATTCCCATTCTTCTGGCAGCTTGCAGTGCTCAGTCAATTCTTTCAGGTTCATCTTTGAAAGAAAGAGGTGAAGTTGGCAAAAAAAGATTTGTATGCCCTCTGACCACAGTCAGTATTCAGGATGGGAAGCCCTATGAAAATAGAAAGACCTGCTCCCGAATGCCTGCTTATGTTCCCTCAGCACAGCAGGGATCCTTTGGCACTTTATCTACATCTTTTCTGTTCGCTGGGAGCCTTGCTGCTGGGAGTCTTGCTCTCTGCTTTTTGATTTCTCTCCTCTGAAGTGGCCAGAGAGTCAAAGAGCGACTGGTTACTTGCCCAGCATAGACTTGGTGTCCAAACTAGAAAGAGTAGTTTGCCAGCAACTCTTTCCTGTGGGTATGTCCGTCTGAAAGGACAGTCCTTGCAGGTATTGATAGGTGCGACTATCGTCACATCCAGAATGTTCCTACTTGGTCTGGTGACTGTAGTGCCAAGGTCATGGTGCGCAGCATTTCTGAAAAGTGAAGACTGTTGAATAAATAAAAGTACATAACAACAAGTAGAATTTGTAGGTCATACAGGCAGCTAGCCAGATTATAATGTGTGTGAGAATGTGTGTCTAATTATGTTGTTTCGAAAGATGAGCCAGCTCTGTAGGGCAGGGACTTTCCTTGCATCATATTTAATTTTATTCTCCACATAAAAATACATTGTTGGAATTCACTCAGTGTCTTCAGTGATATTTTAGTTTTCCGTTGCATGTAAGGATAAATTAACAGTTGGACAATGGAAGTCATTTTTCTGCTATGTTTGGTACTGATCCTCATCAGTGGGATACTGTGTTTGGTTTGAGTTCCCTCACTTTGAGAGAGACAAAACTCAAGTAGAGAATGTTCTGAATGATAAGAGATTTCAAATAGGTAACCACAGAGAAAAGACTGAAAAAATTGGCTTGCTTAGTCTACAACAAGGGAGACCAGAAGGGACATAAGGCCAACGAAGCAATATTTGGGTCACTTAAGCAAGCTTCGGGTCAACAGAACCTGGTTCTTATGGGTGACTTCAACTACCCAGACATTTATTGGAAGAACAATACAGCAGCTCACATGTCATCCATCAAGTTCCTGGAATGCCTAGAGGACTGCTTCCTCATGCAAATGTTAGATGTGCCAACCAGGAATGAGGCACTGCTGGAACTGCTACTCATGAACCAAGAAAACCTGCTTTGTAATACCTCGGTTAGTGATAGCCTTGGCTGCAGTGATCACAATATTGTGGAGTTTGGGATCCTGCTGAGCACGCTGAAGGCTGGTAATAAGACAAAGGGTTTAGATTTTAGAAGAGCCACCTTCAGCTCGCTCAGAGCTCAGCTGGGAGGGATTCCGTGGGAAGCTTCCACAGAGGATAAAGGAGCTAGTGAGCACTGGGAGTTTTTCAAGATCACTCTCCTGGAAGCACAAAAACAGTTCATCCCCTTTAAAGTTAAGGAAAGTAGGTGGAGCAAGAGACCCCCTTGGCTTAACTGCAAGCTTCTGAGTCTGCTCAAAAGCAAAAGAGAAGCATACCAGAGATGGAAAAGCGGAAGAATACCTGTTGAGAACTACAAGGGCATTGCCAGGGTGTGCAGAGATGTAGTTAGAAAAGCAAAAGCTCAGCTCAAATTGAAATTGGCCAGAGATGTCAGAAACTACAAGGCAGCATTCTTCAGGTATGTAAACAAGAAGCAGAAACAGAAGGAAAATACTGACCCGCTGTTAAAGAGGAGAGGTGAATTAGTCACCAACAACGCTGAGAAGGCAGAGGTTCTCAACACTTTCTTCACCTCTGTCTTTACCAGCACCATTGGGCCTCAGGCCTTGGGAACAAAAATCCAGGTTGATGCAAATACAGACCTACCATCAGTGAAGGAAGACTTAGTATGGCTTGACCCGTACAAATTGACGGTCCCTGATGCCATCCACCCGAGGTTGTTAAGAGAGCTGGCTGACGTTGTTGTGAGGCCACTCTCCATAATCTTTGAGAAGTCATGGAGATTGGGGGATGTCCCAGAAGACTGGAAGAAGGCTAATGTCACACCCATCTACAAGAAGGGCTTAAAGGAGGATCCAGGAAATTATAGGCCCATCAGTCTTACTTCAGTCCCTGGGAAAGTTATGGAACGAATCCGCCTGGGGGCTATCACAACTCAAATGAAGCACGTGATTGGGAAAAGCCAGCACAGATTTACCAAGGGCAAATCGTCCTTGACAAACCTGATCACCTTCTACAACAAAGTAACTTGCTTGGTTGATGTGGGGTGAGCGGTGGACATTTTCTACCGGATTTCTGCAAGGCTTTCGATATGGTTTCCCACAGCTTCCTCCTAGAGAAACTGAGGCGTTACGGCCTAGACAAGTGGTCTGTGTGGTGGGTGGGGAACCGGCTGACAGGCCGCACCCAGAGGGTGGTGGTAAATAGGTCCTTTTCAAACTGGCAAACCGTCACAAGTGGGGTCCCCCAGGGATCGATATTGGGCCCAAAGCTGTTTAATATCTTTGTAAGTGATCTGGATGATGGGATCAAGGGGACCCTGATGAAGTTTGCTGATGATACCAAACTGAGTGGGGAAGTGGACACTTCGGAAGGGAGAGCCACCCTGCAGGAAGACCTGGATAGGCTGGAAGAGTGGGCTAACAAGAACCTTATGAAGTTCAACAAGGACAAGTGTAAGGTCTTGCACCTGGGAAAACACAATCCAGGAGTGCAGCACAGGCTGGGATCTACCCAGCTGGGGAGCAGCTCTGTGGAAAGGGACCTGGGGGTCCTGGTGGACAGGAAGCTCAATATGAGCGAACGGCCAAGAAAGCCAACAGGATGCTGGGTTACATCAACCAGGGGATCACCAGCAGAGATAAAGAAGTCATTATCCCACTCTACTCAGCCCTTGTCAGGCCACACCCAGAATACTGTGTTCAGTTTTGGTCCTCGCTATGCAAAAAAGATGTGGCCAGGCTGGAGAGGATCCAGAGAAGGGCCACAAAGATAATCAAAGGACTGTGAAGCCTGCTATATGAGGATAGGCTGAGGGAACTGAGTTTGTTCAGCCTTGAGAAAAGAAGGTTTAGGGGAGACCTTATCACCATGTTCCAGTATTTAAAGGGTGGCTACAAAGAAGATGGAGACTCCCTTTTTACAAGGGGTCACATGGAAAAGACGAGGGGTAATGGGTACAAGTTAATCCTGGGGAGATTCTGATTGGACACAAGAGGAAAATTTTCCACAATGAGAACAATCAGCCAGTGGAATAATCTCCCAGGGAAGTGGTGGATCCCCCAACATTGGACGCTTTTAAGATTCAGCTGGACAGGGTGCTGGGCCATCTTGTCTAAACCGTGCTTTTGCCAAGAAAGGTTGGACCAGATGATCCTTGAGGTCTCTTCCAACCTGGTATTCTATGATTCTGTGATAAGTTTTTGATATGCAAAATGTCAGTATTTAATGTCAGTGACAGTGATCAATGGCTTGCCATAATTTCCAGAGAAGGCAAAGAAATCAATCATCTAATGTGCCACAGAGGTGATTTAGGCTAAAAGTCTGTAAGACCTTTCCATTGCTGAGATAGTAAAACCTCGCCACTGCCTACCTGAGGATTACTCAGTGCAGTGTCCTCACTAGAGGTGAGAACAGCTTAGATAATCATCAGTCATAGGCAATCTGCATGCGTTCGTTCCTACCTTAGAGTAGGTCAGACTAGTTGATCTCTGAATTCTTCAGCCCCGTATTCTTACGATTTTATGCATGGAACAAAAAAAAAAACCCAGAGCACCCTGTGGCTAAAACAGAGGACTTTGTTAGATTGCTGTCTGCTTTCCATATCTAATTTTATCTCTGTCTGCACTTGGTCTTGCTCTACCTCCAGCCACATGTTCTTGCCCACTTCCTTGTGACAGTTCTCCTACAGCTGTGTGGTGACCTAGACTGTAATGCTGACCCAACAGGAAAGCAACCCAGTAAGAGAGATTAGTTTAATGTAATTTATTCAACTCATGTAGCCATTTAGTAGATATAATGCAAACATATATAGTGGTGATGATAGCTTATATTTAGGTACTCTGTCAGGAATGTTGATTAATGGACAACGCAGGATACAGGATCAAGTCTTCTGAAATTTTCTCCAGGTCTAATAATGACTTGGGGAAGTCCCTTAACAATTTTATCTTGTTTCCTCATCTGCAAAATAAAAATACTTGTCTAACTTGCAAGAACTGTTATACAGCACTTAGAATTAAGTTTTAAGAGTGGGTGAAAGTCTGAAAATACTGTATTTTTTTTAAAAGGTCAAACCAGCATTTTCTGATACTTGTGGTACAAAATTAACTTAAGCTGACACAATTTCTTATCTCTATATGCCAAAATAATTTGTCTCCTGTGAATGTAGAAGGTAGAGTCAGAGTATCCACTCAAAGAGGAATTTCTTAGACATCACATTGAATGGAGCCTGTATTTTCTCATTTTTATTCTCACCATGTAAGAAGAGGATTAATATTTTCCCAATTGTTTTTGCCTGCACTCTGGAGCAGTTTATGGTCAAATGCATTGAATACTATGGAAAGGCTGCAAAGATTTGAACATTTCAAAAATGCAAGCCGTAATCAGGGGGCTGCAATCACGCTGTCTTTCTCCTGCCCAGGAGAGTTCAGAGCTGCATGAGCTGTAAACACACTGTGTCATCCCTCCTTAGGCTCTAACAACAACATGAAAGCCCTGATTGGCGGTTTTGGCACATATTCCTGAAACCTCGTTGGTGTAGAACCTACTAAGCCAAAGGAGTAAACAGCTTTTGATCCTGTGTAGCTCCAATGGGAATAAAAGTCTGGAATACAAGCACGAGTTCAGGTTGGTTTTAGGAGCAACACTTGGCAGCCCATGCGGAAACACGTTGTGCTTCTCTCTGGCAGCGACAGACTGCATGCTGGTAGGATGTGTCCTGTAAATACGTCTGATGAAGTGTAGGCTTCCTCCTGGACTGCCAGAGTATTTATATATGGATGATTGAGTGTGATCACCTAGGGGTTTTGAAACACAAACAAGTCAGGTTGACCCTCGTATATAAACACTCATGTCTAATGCAGCAGTAAATACTGAGGTGCTTTCAGTGGCTACCAGTCCTCTAACTATTTACTGGTACCATGCTTTATCTGTGGTTTGGCCAGCATGGTGCAGACATCCTGGATTATAACTTGAAGCTGATGCTGCTCAAGAGTTCATTGGAATTTTGCTGTTTGATTCTTCCTGAAGTTAATATCCAATTTGTGGTGTGTTGTCATTGCTGGATTATAGTTACCAACTCTTGCAGCCTTCCTCTGTAGTCATGCATTGATTTGCATTTTCTTTAAAACCTGCTTTCCAAGGCAGGAAATAGATTATAGAAATACTTAAGAATTTTGGTCTTGCTGTAAAAAAGGTTAATTTCCACTCTCTTGGTTGCAAAGAAAAGCTTAAACACATGATCCCTGAAGGCTCTGAAATGAGATAAAATTAAAGAAAAAAGATGTAGGAATCTTTAAGCTCTCCTGATATAAGTGCTGCCATAATTTCTGAATAGTTTGAAGTGGCAACTCATGTTGATTGATTCCGTATAATATTCATTTGTTAAATAGCTCTCTGTGTGTTTAGCTGTATTTTTACTCAGTGCCAGCTTCAAGACCTAAAATGAATGACTCCAGGCTCTGGATATTTTTTTTTCCAGTGATGACAGTATAATCAAACATAGACAAAAATATTAATACAAGAAAAATCTTTTTTTCTTCCTGATCTTACTGACAATATCTCTAAGCATACGGTAACTTTTTTGCCGTCCTTAGATTTTTTGATATCTTTAAATGTAATTAGTGGGCTGCTTCCCCCTGCTCCTCATTCCCTCCTGAAAGATGTTAACCAAAACTAATGGTCAGTGTAATCTCCCTAGCCTCACATCTGTGCTCTGTACCAAGAAAGTCTTATGTCAAAACTGTTCTTGAAATACAGCTGAACCCCATCTGGATTTTCCGGTTAGTAGTTTGCATTTATGGTGAGCACTAGGAAATACAGCTGCCCTGAGATCTCTACAAGACTGCGGTGAGAGAGGGTCAGCCCCAGATAGGCGCAATGTGCAGTTTTAAGGATTTCCTATGGAATTTTGTTAATGAAATGTTAATAAAATTTTTGCTAACTTTGAACTAATGAGAAATAAATGTAGCTTCAAAAGTCACTGACAAACGTAACTATACTCAGTCAAAACCCTCTTAGTTTTGCTACTGTAGTTCAGTATCTTGACAGCCGCTCTTGTCACGAGTTCTAATTTAACACTTTCTGGAAATTTTCTCTTTGGGAGAGAAATCAGAAAGTTTTATTACATGTAATGAACTTGCAAACATCAAGATGCTTTATGAATTCTAAAGTAGTTTAATTTAACAGCACCTTTTTGTTAGTTATTTTGTGACTCCATTACTATATCATTGTTAACTTGATGATTTTTATGCAAGCAAACTTTCCTGTTTAAAAAAAAAAAAGGTGATTGTTCCTATGAAGCTTCATTTCTTACCAGGCAAGTGCTAATGTGGTAATGCAGCGATACGGCTATCCTGCTTTTAATGCAAGGTCTCTACACAATACTTCACTACAGGGTGTAGACATGCTGTTAGAGGATCATGTTTCCATAAAACAACAGAAGCTTAAGTTAGTACCTTAAGTTTGCTAAAACACGTTTGCTTCCACATCTGAATCTTGTTTTCATTGGATACAATCAAATACTTTATCATTCAAATAACAAAGTGTGTCAGCAAGTAATTGTATTTGCAAATTTCAGGGCGTAATTATGTGAGCATATGCAAAATTATGGGCAAGGAAAGGGTAACCCAGTTAAGATGAGACTGAAAAGTGGGCTCATTATGTATACATGCTTTTTGAAACAGAGAGGGAGAGGCAACGCTTTCCTTGGAAAGAAGGAAGTCAGTATGATGTTGGCATTGCTCTTTAATGTGCTTTGTCAGTACAAAGGACTACTTTTTTTTATTATTTTAATCCTTTTCCAATTAACGTTTTCTTTTTGGGACAGTGACAGAAATTATTTGAGAACAAATTGAGAAATAAGAGCTGTAATGATATTAAGGCTTTTCTTCTGCTTAGAAATTAATGTTTAACAGCTGAAGTGAAGAGGCTGGAAAATAAGGAAAACAAGGAAAACAAAACCTCAAAAGCAAGAAAATAACCTTACCTCTCAGTAGTATTCAAGCGAATCTACAGCATAAGACCTTTGTCATACAGCTGTGTATGGGAATAGCGAGTTAGTAGCAGACCCTTCACACGCTCCCCCAGCAGAGTAGGAAGGTAGATTTTGGGGGATGCTTCAAAAGTACAAACAGGAATAAAACCATCTTCTCCCCCACCCTTCAGAATGTATATTTCTGGGAAAAAAAAAGGTGTTTTATTTTTAGGGTGAAAGGGATTGATTTTCTAAACACAAACACCCCTGTCTTCCCTCAGTCTTTTCTATCCTGGCTACAAGCCCACTGACCAAAGCTGAGCTTGTGTTCAAGGGAAAGGGAAAGGGATGCCATTCCCCCGTGGGTCTGGTCGGTGCTGCTTCGGAGCGGGTCGGAGGGGCCGTTGCAGAGGGACAGGAAGCTGCTTTGCCCTCAGGCCTCCAGACACCGACTCCTTGATGCTCCTAGCCGGGAGCTAGCGGCTGAGCTGAAATCTCTTCGCTCCAATTCCATGCTCGGTAGCATTGGTTATGCACTGGGTGGTCAGTTTGGGTCTATTTTTAGGGTATGAGTAAGGATTACGTGTTTCAGCTGTCTACACCTTTTGTGTAACACCAGACTTCTTTCCCCATTTACAGTCTGAGCTGACTGGGAAACGTGAGTGGAAAAGGTTTCTGAAATCTGTGGTTTCTTAACATAAGAATAGTAAGGTTTGGTTTAGGTTGCAAGACAATCTGACACAGAAGGCTCACTTATTGCAGAATAAGTCTCTTGGAGTTTAATTTTATTTGCGTGCCACATTCCTTAGAGCAAATAAAAAGTGTGAGTTTTGAAATGGGTTAGATGGATTTTTCCCAAACCTCAACAAAATCTGTGATCTTACTGTTCATAACTTGCTTTGTTAAATTCCATAATTGGACTACGCATGACGATGATTGCCACTGCACTCCTCATAGCTCTGTTAAGTCTACATACATAGTTTATTCTGTAAAAGATGTTTTTTCTCATCCTGGCTTGTTAGTGCAGCAAACACAGTTTTCACCGTTACGGCAAACTGTTTTGTAAAAGGATATCTGTTGTGACAGCCTCAATCTTTACCTGTTTCTCTGGCAAAACATCAAAAAAATAGTCTTTGTATTTGAATGTGTATTTTACACATTGCACTGCACAAAAGTGATGTGTTTATTTTGATTCTGGTATAGTACATTTTGACTTCCATCAGATTCCCTGACGACACGTAGCCCGATTCTCTGCTGTGCTACTTCATGCTACTTCAGCAGGAGCTGTTGGCTTGTGCTTTTCACCTCCAGGAGCTGCTCCTCTGTTATTCCTCCCTTGTGAATACATCCTGAGATTGGAGCCCGTTACAGAAGGCGCAGTGCAAACATACACAGAGAGGCACTGTTTGGCCTGAAAAGGTTGCAATCTAAAAATGAGCTTGATGATGTCTAGACAAGACTGTAAGTATTTAGTACCTTTATAGTGCTTTGCATCTTCAAAGCACTCTGCAAACATTAACTGATTAACATAAATGCGCCATCTGTTTTGATGTTTACATTTTGTGCAGGCAAAATTCCTGCTTTGCTTTATTACCTCTTGCAGGTATGTGGCTGTCATTATTATGGCCCTTTAGAGGATGGTAAAGTCAGGTCCATGCACGTCTACAGTAACATTTTGCCTTAAAACTCAAGGCAGTGCCACTGGGGCCCCTCTCTCTGACCTGGCTATGGCAGTTGGGATTATTTCCCTCTGAAATTTCAGCCTCTAGTCTGTAGAAATTGTTGTTCCCATGGCTGCCGGAGGCTGCTGCCTCTTTTCTCGCTTTGCTGCTCAACTTAACTGTTTTCTCCCTGGCCACGGACAGGCAGGGACGCATCCAGCAGCACAGGAGCTGCTGTGCAGAATGCTCCCGGGTACGGAGCTGAAATATCGGCTCGGGCAGACAAAGTGGTAGAAACCATAAAGATAGTGAAAAGAAGGGGAAGCCTTTACTCAGCTTTTGGCAAAAGGTTGTTTTTCTCTCCGACTTCATGCATGGCTACCAGAAATGTCATCTTCTTCTTTTTCCAATTTGATAATGGAGATTTTGTGTAATTGAGGGGTTGCACTGATTGAACCAGTGTTAATTTTCCATTTCAGATTAAATTTCTTCCTAAAGATTTAGGCAAAGTCTGTTTTAAGACTGAATTTAAACAAAACACTAGCAACTGACAAACATCAGAGCTTAAAAATCTTAAACCAAAACATGCTCTTTATTTATGTCTTATTTTTCTTTTTATTTTCAACTCCTTCCCATTTTGATGTTTCGCTGCCTGAGTGGTGTTTCAGGTAGAGCGCACAACCTAAAACTACCTTTACTTTCAGGTTATTGCAACTTTGTTTTGCAGAAGAGCTGTAAAGAAGCAGTGCTCTGTTGTCAGTGGGGAGAGACAGGCAATGTTTTGATTCAGGGAAAATTGCAAAGACGCTCGGTGAGAGAAGTGGATCGTGAGAGGTGTGTAGCGAGGCAGTGCGCTGGCAGACTTTTGCGTCAGTAAAGGGAGTCATCATTTAAAACCTCAGATTAAGCTCAGATTAAATTGTGCCATGCCATCTTGTCGGAACTGGCTGTGATCGAGAGGAGATGTGGAGGCTGCTAAGCAGCGGGGAAGGGCCTGCTGTAGTTGCACCTCATTTCTGAATTGCTCTGCACAGAGAGGCAGACATCACGCATGGTCCTGGAAGAAGCTCTTTCACAAACTCGATGTCTGGCATAGTTCACACCATGGTTTTAAGTGTGACCTCGAGGCATTTGCAAGGAATTACGAAGACTATAACGAATGTGCAAGAGACTCGCACAGACAAATTTGTAATTAATAAACCAACAAACCTGGAACATTAGGATATAAATATGGCGAAAAGACAGACTTGGACAGACCTAGATGACGGGTGTGGCTTTCCTTCACACTGAATATTTTTGCAACATTTTTTTGTTTGTTTGCATACTCACTTCTGGTAGAGACATTTTGCTATGCTTGCAGGCTAGGATACAGCAGTGGGAACAAATCCCTGACAAAATAGAAGCCTCCTTTGTCAGACTGTGGCGTCAGAAAAGCTGATGTCAAATGCCACCAGGCTCCGACTGGAAGCCTTTACAGAAAGGTTGAGTGTTTTGTAAAGGATAGGCTGTGGAATTAGTTTGGAAAATGACTGTGTCCTGTAGCATCTCTGGGGTGAGGTGAGACGGCCACAGTTATTCCCCTCGAACAGAGCCTCTCACTTGCCAGAGCAGGGCTGGAAGGAGCCAGACATGGTCCTGAGCAACCGGCTCTGGGTGGCCTTGCTTGAGCAGGGGGGTTGGACGAGATGGCCTCCAGAGGCCCCCTCCTACCTCAACCCTTCTGTGAGCCTGTGATCATAAAATCGTTACGATTGGAAAAGACCCTTAAGATCATTGAGTCCAGATTCAGTCTGTGATTCAGAGCCTTCCTCCTATTCCTCCTATTTCCTCCTCAAGTTTCCTCCTGCTGCTTTGGTTTCTTTCATGTATATGCTGTAGTCCCTTCAGCAGGTTACTCTGGGAAGGAAGAATATGAAGCAAGAGAATTGCAGACATTGTTACGAAGTTATGTTCTGCCAATTTTAGAAGATGGAGGAGTGCCTCCTATAAACCGCTGAGCATTGTTCACTCAGATGGAAGGAATTATGCTGAGAGCATGCAGCACTCTTTAGACTCTGTAGACTTTGGCTTTATATAGAGAATCCCACAGCAATCAGAGTGAATTTTGCATCTGACTAACTCAACAGAGATGAATTGTAAGCCTGTCTTCCCTCTGATTGCCCTTATTAGTCCAAACATTTTTTTCCCTCCAGAAAAGAACATATTCCACAGCACTTCTATATTCTGTAAAGGAAAATGTTTCATATAATCGATGTAGATACTTCAGTCATCTTAGATGTGGTTCTTCCAGCTTTTTATCTCCTCATTGATCCGTATCTCATCTGCCTTTTTAAGCCTAGTCTCCCCTCCACCCCTAATTTTGGGGGGGATGAAACTGCAGTATCAGTGACTTCAGTTAGGCTGTAATTAGGTCCCACACAGGGAGGGAGGGGGGAAAATTTAGATTTTTAGGCAATTTACAAGTAGTTTTGTTTTATTCTATAAAGTAATTGTGAGGTGCAATTGATGGCCTAACTCTCACATGAAGGAAAAGGGAGGAGGTCTCTCTTACTGCAGCAGCATGATGAAGTTTCTGAAAGTCTGTATAAGAAGGAAAATATTTGCATGTAGGCACAGAGGGAAGCACTGTGCAAGCATCTAATTGCAACACTCCCTGCTGACTGTTTTTAATGTGTGTTGGTTTTATTAAGCATTCTTAATAAGAAGCTAGACTTTTGCTTAGGCAAAAAATATAATAAAAACAGCAGTTTCAATTCTCAGATTATTGAAGCGCATGCAGTTGGGGAAACCTGTCTGGATGCAGTAAACTGGGTGAATTTGTTCCATCTGTGAAAAATGATAATAAATTGGTTTTGCGGTCCTGCATTGGCCGACTTGCCTTTTGTGTGTGTGCGTGTGCGTGCATGTGTATGTATGGCTCTGCTACATCTTGAAGTTTTGGTTTCATGTGTTATATTATGCATTGCATATGAGGGATAACATTTGCGTGACAAATTGCAGATCCATATGGCGTGGTGTTTTAACATCCTGTACTTTTAGGTAGCTTCCAGGAACTGTGTCTGAGGAGGTGAAGAGGGGACCCGCTGGTGACTTCTCATTACAAGTGACTTTTCTTGAAAATGCTACCGTCAGACACAAAATGGTTGTGGTTCAGTCCTAGATCAGAATGCAATCTAAAAATGACATAACTTTGTATATTGATATATTGTAGCCATAGGTCATTTATCCCACTAAAGAGATTCATAGCTTTGCAGAGAAAGAGACACACTTTCTTCTAGCATGGGAAGAATCCAGATTTATAAGTCTTTAACGATGCGACATTTCTGGTTGGGGAAAAGTTACTGCAGATCGTTATTAGCCATTTTAGTACCTCCTCCTGACCTCTTCACAGCTACAGCCTGACTCTGGCCAGGTCTGTGGTAACCTAAAACTGTGACTTTGCTAAGGATAGTAACTAGTAATGAAATAATTTTATGCTCTTTAGTGCTTAGGTCAAATAGTTTTTAGGGGCATGCATGAAGCAAGATGTAGTACTATACAGATTGATCAGCTCTCACTTTAAATGACTTTTAAAATGCATTCTTGGCTTTGTCTTCATAATTAATGTTTCCATCCCTACTTGTGGCTCGGAAACCCTTATACTGGGCTATACGATGACTTATTTGTTCTACACAAATCTCATAGTTCAATTCTCACAACAGGCTAAATATTTCGCTTAAGGTAATTACCTGACTTCAAAGGAACTTTCATAGAAAAGTAATAATATCAAAAAGAGCCTATATGCTATAAATAGGGTATAAAATTCCACATTAAAGATGTGTGTATATTACAGGAATTTTCAGAGCAGTGTGAAATATAATTAGGCCCTTCTACTGAGGCATAAAGTTCTCAGTAATACGTGCTAATCTTATTTGCTTGGAATGAGGTGGGAATATACCTATCAAGACATCTTTTGAAATATGTGAATTCTTTACATCTGAGTTTCCAGTCATACTTGTCTGACTTGATATTTTCTTCTTCGTCATTTTTCCATCCTGCAAGGTTTATTTGTGAATAAGCTTTCTCCTCTAGACAGGCAAAATCAGAACCGTGAATTTTAATTAGGACAATTAGGATTTTAGTGAGATGTAAAATGCTTTTTAAGAAAAGAGGAGGAAGAAGTAAAATAAGTTCACATGTGATTAAACTATGTGATTGATTGCCTGAGAGGTCATGTTGTAGTTGAAGGCAAGTCAGGTCCTTCAAAGTAGTGCCATTACTGTTAAGGCCTATGGTCTGCAGCGTCTCATTCTTCCTACAAATAGAAGTCTGTTGGAAAAGAATACATTTAACATACAGCTTTTCCTTTTGAGGAAAACTTGTTCTATTTATGTCCTCGTTTCCCTCTTCTTTCCCCACCCCACAACTAAAGTATTTGTTCAGAGTACATCTGCAGAAACAATGCTTTAATGGAAAGTATTGATTTGGTGCATAAGGGTTAATATGTTTACCTCATGCTTACTGCAGGAATGGTCTGCACCCAGTGCTGGCCATGCAGGCACCTTGAGAATAAGGCAAAGTATTGCTTTTGTCCGGAATGGGAACATTTCTGTCTTTGATCTCTGGAATTTAAAGCAGTGCTTTTTGCTTGGAAGGTATTGTTACTATCAACACTGTGCAGATGGACAAACTGAGACAGAGAGGGCCAGTGACTCATCCAGCAAATTACTGATGTAGCAAGGAAGGGACCGAGCTGTCCTGTCCCTTCAGTTTCCTGCTGGACCAATTGCTGCCATGTCTGATTCAGCTGACTGAATGGAAGATGGTTTGGAGCAGCCGCTGCTTTGGGTATCATTTATGTATGAAGACTTCTAAAATGTAGTTACTCGGCAGAATATTGCTTTTGTAAATTTGCTGTTGTTTCACTGGGAGAGAGAGAAACAGAGTTTGGGAGGAGCCTGTATGTACATGACAATTAAAACCAGAAGTTTACACCTGTCTTGTGATTTATTACAGAACTTGTAGTAACCTAGAGCAAAACCAAAAACAAGTTACCTGAATTACTGTTTTACATTAGTTCCCAGTTCATTTTCATCTTTATATTGCTGTGCGGGCTTTTGCTGTTCAGGTACGGTGTAGAAGGTTCTGAAATGTTCCTCAAGCTGTGCTTGCCACAGCCAGTTGCCATTGGTAGTCATCTTTGTATCTCACTGCTAAAATAAAACCAAATAAAGTCAAAATACACTCGCTGTTTTCCTAATAATATGTTCTGTGTACGTAGTAGTAGTTCCAGGTGTCAGTAGTGGAACAGGTAGGTGAGGGGGAGAGTGGCCTCACGCCAGTGTTGTCTCTGTTATGACACGGCAAAGCTCTATGAAATACTTTTCTGTTGAAAAAAGGATTTGCAATCTAATGGTCTGCCATGTTGACTGTAAAAATTTCTGGAAATCTGAAAGCTTCCAGGAGGAGACCGGCCTGATTTCCTCCCAGCGTGCTTGCGGACAGGGCGGTGACCTCTGGGGACCAGCGTTTGCAGGGCTCCCTGGGATCTCACCTGGGCACCTCACCTGGGGGGCTGCGTTGGAGCAGGAGGGCTCACAAGCCTGGAGGTCTGTGGCATTTCTGGGGCGCCCCAGAAGCCTTGAGGGCTAGCCAAGGGAGGCGATTATGGAAACCCGGCTTCTCCACGCTCTGCCTTCCCTGAAGTCAAGAAAGTGGATTTATTTTGAAGACTCCAAATGGGACCCCTGTCATGAGCATTTGTGTTTCCAGAAACCTACTCCTCATACCACCAAAGATACAGTTTTTAACATTTGTGATGACTCAGAAAAGGGTGTATGTGTGTGTGTGTTTGGGGGAGATTTTTTTAAAGATTTTTTTGTAATAGAAACTTGGATTCTAGAACTGAATGGAACTGGACTGAATTTTTAGATAAGTGTATCCACACTTACTATGTGGTGTCATGAGATACTATTTTCAGGTTGCCCCTTATTCCAATTTACTAGACATACGAATTTAATACAGGACCATTATTTTAACTTCAAAAAAAATTCCTTAAATCTGGTGCCAGCAAGCTTAAGATGCAGAGCGACCTTTGCAAATAAATTGTTTTTATTATTTAACTGAAGGGAAGTAGGATGAGTGGGACTGTTCAGGACATGTGTGTTTTCAAGTTCCTCTTAAATTTTTTCCTTCTGACTTAACGGAACAAAATCAGGAAAAAAAGTAATAGGTTGATACCATACAGACATAATAAATTACGTCCCATAGCTGTTTTAATTTAGACGGGTTCTTCTATCTCTGCATCACCGTTGCATTGTTTACTCAGGGAAGAAGACACAGTAATAAACAAACACAAAGACTTAGGGCTAGTGACCGCCTGCGGATCACTTAGCAACATCAATATTTTTGTGCACAAATAAAGGTCTCCTGCACGGTGCCGGCTGCAAGTATGTGTGCGTGTGTGTGCGCGCGCGTATGCCTCTGTAGCGCTGACCTTGTACGCAGAGGGATCAGTTTGTCGGTGATTGGTCACTCCTTAATTTGGATGTCTAGACATTTCAGTCCACGCGAACGAAAAGGCAGACATCTAAAGACGTGAGAAGAGATTCTAAGGGACACCAGGACCTTAAAATAATTCCCCGGCAAACTGCAAATGTATTTTGTTCATTTTAAAAATATAGGGTGTAAGTGATTGAACGGAACACATGACTGAAGGCTTTATTTTTTATTATCACTATTAATTAATATGCTTCTTGGACGTTTTCATGGCTGTGATATAAATAGATAAAGCTTCCTTAAAGGTTATCTGTAAGTGTCAGAGCGTTAATATAATGATTGGTCCGCTGGCTTTGTGGGAATGTGTTTTCTTCATTTGCTGAGAACCAAAATCTTTAGAAAATAAATGAACTATGTTTAAATGAACTACCAAATCTTAATTTATAATGTTAAAACTATAGTCAGGAATGTCATCTCACAGAATGTCCAGATGAATAGAAAATTATTGTCCACCATCTGCGTTTTATTCAAAACCTCTCTGTGTGCGAGCGAATGTGTTTATACCCGTACGGAAGAAGGGCTCTGTTCTGCCAAATGCTGAGAGCCCTCAATTCCCACTGATGCCGTTGGGCATTTCAGTGTTTCCAGGGCATTAGCCCTGTGTTTGCAAAACAGTGGCACGCACATACACTTACAATGGCCCAAATTTTCAACTGCCCTTTAAATATACGTGCAAATGGGGCAAATGATCACCCAGTTACCATTTGCATGGATGGTTGTGCTTGGGATACTGGATATTTGTATAATGAGTTAGAATTTACTTTTTAGAAAAAACATTTCAATTGAGGAAGCTGTAGCTATTACCTTAGGAATATTTTTCTGTAATAATAAGATCTGGAATGTGACAGAGCTTGAAGGAGCTATTAATATCCTTTGGAGATCTATTTTAGTTTTCTTTGTTTTTAATCCTTTCAGTCATAAATCCCACAAAACAGCAACTGGTGCTTGAAGAGCAACCAGCATTCAGAAGCAGGCACTCCGCAGCACTGCAGCACCAAATTCTTTTGAAAACAGTGTGGAAACAGTTTGATTTCAGTACGGGTGTACTCTGTCCAGTATCAGAGTATTCCCATGTGGGAACAGCCATAGCAGCATCACAGAAACTTCTATACCAGTATGGATGTGTCTGTATTACAGGCTGTGCTGGTATAAACTACTTAGGTAGGAGTCAGGCTTATAACTAAATCAAGTGCACTTGCACAGAAACAACAGACCAAATTTTAGAGCTAGTTTGTACTGGGAGGATTCCCAGTTAGCAGAGTGGTTACCCAGTGGTAGCTGTATTGATGTGACACTCCCCCCTCCCCCAAATCTGTGAGAGCAATTTATTTCAGCATAAAAGTCAATTTATTTTCAGATAAGTATTTGCTTTCATTCTGGGAGGAAATTGCACGTCTAGAATAGCTTCAGATTGTCTCTCCTACAAGATTGCCCCGATCCTTTCAATTTTTCCTTTTTTGCCTTTCCTAATGTTTGACTTAAATACTTCCACAAAACTACATTACCTCCTGAGCTCTGTATCAGAGGAAGAGTTGTCTTCCCTAGGCGAAGATCCCTAGAGTTGTGTGTATGTGGTGGCAGAGTAGGAACCCACACAGACACACGATGGCAAAGCACTAACGCTGACAAGTCTCTTGACGTTATCTGTCCCCTCTGGTAAATCTGTCCCATTTTTAGAGGCAGGACACAATTACTCTATGTTCCTTCCCCTCTCCCTTCAACAAAGTTTGTCTCTGTGCAGATATTAAAATACATTCAGACCCCAAACCTGGTCTAAGTTGCACTGTTGATGGAGCTTCTCCTGTAGCTCCAGGAGGGCATGTAAAAACAGGGAAGAAAGTGTTTTTTTTAGAAAAGACTCTTAAAATGCTCTCATAGAGCAAATTGTACATTAAAAATTGTTAACTAGGTAAAATGAACAGCGGTGGGGTTCTCCATAACTGGCTTGCCCTTTTTTATGTGCTAGCATGTTACAACATTTTATTTGCAGTATTGCCTGCTCGTTCTTGCGATTTTATTGCAAGTTCCACGTTTCCTTCAAGTTTCAACTCTGAGGTCCTAGTGATTATCCGAGAATCTCAGCTTTAATTGTAACGCATAGTGACAAGGAAATTAATGCAAAAAAAACCCTCAGTCAGACATTATGGAAAGGGAAGGTGATATCTGTTTTAAACAAAACTGATTCCTCCCACACTTGTTCTCTTATCGATTTCATGCCCACTCTCACAACCCCCACACTCTTAATCTCTGAGAGGTGTGTACCCGAGCAGTGATCTGGCCAGGATCAGTTGTGTGCACCTGGAGGACAAGGGACATCACCCACCAAGTTCTCACCACGTTGCTTGATGGCTGCATCTGCGATGCCGTATTTTGGGGGTAGATCTTCTCTATCCTTTGGGAGTCAAGCACGTTATTATGATGTGTCCTTTCGCTTCTGAATCTTGCTTACCTCAGCCTAGGTGAATCTTGGTTTGCTGCCTGTTTCCTGGGTTTCCCCGCTGAGGGTGTCTTTATGGCTGCAGTCAGCTTCCCTGTTGGGAGAACAGGAAGAGGAACGGCACGTATAGCATGGCGTGACCTCGCTGCCATCCTCCTTCTGTCACAGCACAGGTCTTCTGCTAATCCGTGCTGTGGACTTCCCAGGGCACAGGCTTCCTGGTCCTGATGCAAACACCACATTCCTTGGTGCTTACCTGTTCGATCGCTGTCAGTCGTGTCCATGGTTATCAAAATGTTTTGGGGTTTTTTTTTGCAACTTTGCTCTATTGCCTTTCCTGGTGCTTTTACCCACAGACATTTCTGCTCGTACGTTCTTCAGACCAATGTTAGTATTTCTGCTACAAATGCTACAAAACAGCAAAACCAAGACTCTAGTGGGAAGTATTTTAAACTATGACTTACAGAAGTACAAATTAAGGTATCAGTTGAAAAATAAATTGTATCTAATGTTTTTGTAGTGTTGTGATTTTATATCTGACTGTCATTTGGGTTTGGCATATCCATAATTTGGGTTGCCAGCATTACATCTAAAATGGGCCAACTAGGACATTTTAAAACATTACATTTTCTTGTAGTCTAGACATATTTTCGCAAACAGTCCAGCCATGGCTAAGGGTCTCTGTAGGCCCCACACAATTCAGATGCTGCTACTTTTGGGACAGTCTTAGAGCTCACTGGCCCTGAAAACAATATATGAAGATTACTCATTTATTTGCCATATTGGCAAAACTGAGCGCTTGCTGCCTTGTGCAGTTCACTTTGTTCCCATTCCTGTGCTGTCTCCTGTGCTTTGCTGGCGCTCAAAAATTGCTTACCATTTTTCTGATCCAGTTTGCTGCGTGGCTGCTCAAAGGTTTCTACCACTACAACAAAATGAGTATGGCAAGATAGGGAATACCTAGAAGCTGTTCATCAGTCTGCCCTGGGATGTTCTTATATACGTCCCTGGATGCATTACATCAAGAAGGAAGTACTGAATACATATCCAGCACCCGTAATGCAATATCCTGATGTTCATAAGCTTCCATTAAGGTCACTTGGTTTGGAATCTTCGGAGGGATAGTGCTAGGAATTATCCTGTCCTCTGAGATGCTAGTGCTGAAATATGAACTGATGGAAATTTGAACAAATTGTATTTTTTTAATGTTCTCCGTGGTTTTATGTACGATTTGACTAGACACATTATTTAGCTTGGTTAACCTGGGCATGTAACTGAGCTGTTTTATAACTGGTTAGCTTTAACATTCATACGTTCCCGTTTGTTAAAATAAATTTTATGCTAGCAGACACTTAACTTTTGCATGCATTTGGTAAATATAGAATGTGTTCCCATATCAGGTCCTTTGACAAGGTATTATCTAAACGAGCTACGCAGAATTGTTTTAATTCCAATTCCTCCCTATTTTTTTTTTCTTCTTGTCTATAGTGTTCCCAGCAGTGCAGTAGCCAGGATTTGATTTCTGTCAGAAATGATACTGCTTCAGTCTCGTCTCTGTAAGTCTCCGCAGGGAGGTTAGAGGGTGGTTATCCTCCGGCTGGTCTGGACCTGGTCCAGCATTCAATGAGAATGCAAATCCCCTTGAAAGCAGATACCTTCTCTGCAGTGATACTGCCTTTACGCAGTGTGTGCTTCAGGAAGCTTATGATAAGTTTATATTTGCATTGAAATACTGTTCTTTTTTAAAGGTACCCAATCTTTTGCTCTTCTGAAAGCTTAGTAAACGTTCCTAATTCTTTCCTTTTTCCTTTTTAACAAGAACAAAAAACGAGTAAATGTAACATGACTCAGGGCCTTGCCACAGCAGTGTAGGAGATTAATGTTACTGCTTTGTCGGAACAGAAGTTTGATTGTCAAGGCTTTTGCTGTAGTTCGGCACATCGATTTTTGCGATGAGGGGATTCCACATCTTCCTTGTTTTCTAAGGCACGGTGTGGGAGCGCGAGCTTAAGCAAGCTGGGCTTTCTCGCGCATCCTCGCCGTCCAGGTACAGAGGCTTTGGCCAGGCGGCCTGATTTGAACGGGCGCAGCAGCTTTCGGAGCGGATGCAGCACTGCATTTCAGGAGCGGGGCTGGAAAGCCCAAAGCTGTCTTCGTGGCCCAGGCTGCCTACCGCCTCCTCTCGCAAGTGGGCCGGTGAGCCGTGCCCGCCATGCAGGGCCAGCTGCTGTGGGAGGGAGCGCGGGCCGTGGAGCAAAACGTGCTGACTCAGGGGACGGCGGGGGCTGCTCTGTAGTCGGGGAGCCGGATCCCCCGCTCTGCCTCTTGTTCCTGCTCCAGAGCTGCACCCGCTGCCTGCAGAGGCGGGCTGGGAGCACCAGGCCGGGCGGTGCTGGAGAGGCACGCACCCGCTGCCTTTCTGGTCTCGGGGGCCAAGCACCCTAATTTGAAAGGTTCCCGCGCACGCTAAAAAGCCTTTTTACCCTTCTGCAGCAAAGCAAATTGACCTAAAAGCGGCTGTAAGTCAGCTACTCTCCCCTGATTCAAGTTTTATCTTGCTCGGGCCTTTCAAAAATAACCGTTCACTCTAGGCCTGCCAACGGATTTATGGCCGCGCGTTTGAAGGGCCCAGCTATTTCCGTGCACGGCGGCCAGCGCGGCTCGCTGACATCATGAGGCGGCTATAAAAACCCGGGGCATCACACCTCCCCGCGCACCAGCCCCTCTGTTGATCGCACTGTTGTCACTCCCTTAACAACCGTCGCCACGTCGCGCCTTCGCGTCCTGCCGGGCTCCCCCCGTCGTCGTCCCCCCCCCAGTCTCCCCGAAGCCGGCTGTCATGTTTCCAGAAAAAGCCAGCCCCGGCGGGGGCCGGGCCGGGGCTGCGGGGCGCTCCCGCCCTGGCGGCCCTTGGCCGGCAGGTGTCCCCGGCGCCGGGGAGCGGCCTCCCCGCTCGCCACCGGCGGGCGTAGCGCCCGGCCCGCCGCCGTTGGGTTTCCTCGGCCCTGCCCCTGCCCCCTGAGGGGGGACCGCCGACCGCCGGCGGGTGCTGCTCGGCCCCCGGCCTCCCTCCCTCCCGCGGCGCTCGCAAGGGCCGCCTGATAAAGCCGGGGAGAAATAAAGTTGTTTTCTGGGTTCAGGGAAAGAGGTGGGGGCTGAACATCACCCGGGCGATAAATAAACACGAATCAAATTCCCTTAATGGCTTAATAAATTAATTAATTAATAATTTGATTAAAACTTAGGTATTTCATAACTAAACGTGTTGATTAGGCCCTTTCTCTACCCCCCCATATCGAAGCCTTCCAGCCAGCTCTTCAAAGCAGCTTAAACCTACATGCTTCCCCCCGCCCCATAACTTGAGGGGGAAAAGTAGATAAAATCCCCAGCAGTTGAGCCTGCCGTGAGGACCCAATTTCACCAACCATTTTCCATGAGCAGGAGACCACCATCCTCTAATCCAGTCGGGAGAGGCTGAAGAGGAGTGGACAAACATCACCTATGGTGGTATCTCTCCTAGCTTGCCAGGTTTTCTTCATCGTTCCTCGTCTGCCAGCGTTGCGCTTCACCATTTCAGTCCCCGCTCAGCGAGGCATGTTCCTGCTTACCAGGTTGCCCATGGCACCTTCTCATCCCTTCCAAGAGCAGAGCCTCCTCGCGCAGGTGTCCTCCAGGACCTGCCTTCCCCCTTCTCTTGGTGGTGCCCCAGGTGCTCCTCTCTGGCTAACGACCACCTCTGCAGCTCCCACCAACGTATGCTGGGGCTGAGCTGGTGGGACGAATTCCTTCTCTTTTATCACAGTGGCTATTTTCTTCTTGATAAACCCTTCCTAGCTGCAGAGCAGATCCATACCCTCATCGAGATATATCTCTGTTAGGAAAATATGCTGCGTTTTAAAATGTGACTGCTAATATATTAAAATTAGCCATATTTTTAGGATTTTTTTCTTTTAATGTTTTTGTGTAGACAGAGTACCTCGCATTTTAACGTGGCGAGCTGTTCTTTCCCTGATCGGTTGTTTGGTTTTGGAAGACTTTGCCTTCTGTAACTGTGCAGAAGATGTCATCTCAGTGAGCATCAGCTCAGCTTTAAAGTCATCTATGGCCTAGTTTTCGGAGATGATGAGGATCCACTGTTTCCTGAGTAGTCAACAGGAAACAGAGCGATGAGCATCTCTGAAAAGCAGCCTCATACCATAGAAAAATTGTTATTTAAAAAAAAAAAGACGTGTACATGTGTGAACGCTAGACTGATAGGGTACATGGCTCTGTGCGGGCCTCGAGCTAGCCAAGAGGCTTAAAAGGTTAGAGACACCGTAAAAGTTAGTTATACAGAGTCGGTGGCATCCCTGTGAGAATTTCATTGGCATTTACTGTGAAGGAGCACTTGTTTGAGTTCCAGGAGAGACAGAGGTTTTGGTTTTTAACTTCTAGTTGTTATGAAAAACTAGAACAATATTTTAAGCCTCTTTTTTCTTTTTTAACAGGAGGGGGAGGGTTTCAACAACTCTTCTGATTGTGTGTACTGATGTAACCTTGAGAGAGGTCACCGAGATTAGATTTTTGAACAAGACAGATCTGTAGATATGTTGTTACATATTCAGGAAATGCAAAGTGCTGAGCTCTTTTAGGGTTCAACATTTCTGGATGCTGAGAACTTCTGAAAATGTGGTCCACTGTATGAAATTATTGTGCATCATTTTTAAAAAAAAAAAAAGATGGCAGTTCAGGTAGCTGAGAAGATACTACAGCGTTCTGCATGGCTTGGGAGAAAGGACAGACAAGGAGCGAGTGTTGTATATTGAAGGCAAGGAATGCATTGTGCTTATGGCTTCTTCAGAAGTCAGGCTTTTACAACCATGTAGACACATCCTCAGGCCTTCTTCTTGGCTTTGCCACTTGCCTTCAGCTGGTGCCCAGGACAGTAGGTTCATCTCACTGTGCCTATTTCTCTGCTTACCCTTTGCCTTTTACATCCACCGAAACTTCAATTAGTTATGGTCGCACGATGTGCGTGGGCTGCGTGTGGCACCCGGGGACTCGTAGGTGCCGTGCTGCTATGTGCAGCGGCACCAGTGTGGGGGTTTCCTTACTTTGATGCCACTGAATTGGAAAAACTTTTTCAGCTCTGCGTGTGGCTATGTGGGTTCTGTATATGTAAAGAGTTATTGTAATAATCACCTTATCTCACAGCTGAAGGACTGCATCAGCAAACTGTTAGAGGGCTGGGTTATTGGAGGTACTGGAACCAGACATTTTCTGTCAGTTTGCAGTTCTTCAGTCTGAAAACTTAGCCAGTTTCCATTCTGCTTGATCAGATTTACGTCCAAGATATTTTCACTGTTATTCAGAAGAAGTAATTTTCAGGGGAGAAAATATTCTAGCCTTTTCTTTCCCCTTCTCATTTCTGAGGACGCTGATTCGTTAACGATCCAAGATGATGGACGATGCCTCTAATATTGAGATGATGGCGCACTTACCAGAACCTGAATGTGTTCATGCTGAGGGACCATATCACATGGACAAACTAAGACTGTAAAACCAGCTCACGTGAAGAATTATTTTTAGGGCATAAGAAGTTCTTGTACAAAATTTTTCTACAATTGTCTATAAAGTGCTTTTACAGAGAAATAAGTGTCATGGCCTATCTCATGGCCAATGGTACATGGAGGTATGAGGGTTGAACTGATTTACAACAGAGGTACAGAGGAGAATGGAAGGGACTGGATTGCTTCCAAGCCTCTCCAGATTTTCTATCTGTTGCCATACTGGTTGGATCATGTTGCTTCCCACCTAATGTTTTTGTCCCTGGAAAGCTTTGAGTTTGAACTGGTGGTGGCTTGTCGTGCCCTAGTGTCACTAGCATGTTTGTTTGAGGGGAGGGAACCCACAAAAATGAGTGAAGCAATGTTATTGTGAGCCTTTCTTAAATGTCAGTATTCATTCTTAATAGTGCTTGCTTTAACTTGCCTTAGTTCTTCTTTTGTGTGGTGAAAAGAGTATTTAAGTATATTGAATTTCGTGCTGTTTGCTGTAGAGATACACATTAACACATGGTGAGGAGTAAGTATACTGTGCTATTCTGTCTTCCATAACTAATATTATTATCTAGTTGCCACCTTAATCTCTGTTCCTTCCAATTTCTTTACTTTCAATTACAGGGAACTTGTAATGTCTGTGTCATCTAACCTGTATGGGCAACCAAAAAACCCAGTTTGCCCAATAAGCTGGTAGTATCGGTAATGGTCTTCAATACCAGCGTCAAAAAGACTCAAGCACAAAACCTGGGGGTGGTTTCTTTTTTGTGCAGTACGTGCTATTTAGATTAGTGCAAAGATTCTGGAAACGTTTCTTTCTTAATTTTGTTAATATACTTGCTTTCAGTGTAATCTCATCTTGCATCCATCTGAAGCACAATACTGACTAATCTTTTCATTTGCTTAACCTGTTTACTAAACCCTGGGTTTCCCAGAGCGCCGAGGATAACACATGAAGGTGACTCAGGTACAGTTTAAGAATATAGAGCAGCCTGGAATCAAGGGCTCAAGAATAGCAAGCAGGAGTTATTTACAGCAATTTAAGCTAATCTGTCTAACTGTGTGTGGAAGCCGAACAGAGAGCCCTCGCATGAGGGGGCAGTGATACTCAGCACGGGAGCAGTGAGCGAGCTGTGCAAGAAGAGATCTAATACACCTTTCCTCTGGTGGCCTTCCTTTTGAAGCAGATGGCACTAAAATACAAAACACCAACCACATGAAATTCTCTGAAAGCTTTCACCTAGTTTTACACATCATAAAGAGGCAAGGGCTTGCCCCTCTTCTCTTTCTTCGTAGAGAATATTAATCTTCTTTTTTAATAGCTTTAGATTGCCCCTCAAGATTTATGGTGTTCCAATAATCATGTTAGTGTACAGACTGAACTTGAGGACCTGTATTTTAAGTCATTTACAGGTATCTCAAAATTGACTTTTGGGGGTGAGAATGCTCTTCCCATATCCAGAAATAAATTACTTCTGGAAAGGGAGATGAACATCTATTTGGCTGTTTTAATCCATTGAGATTAAATAGTATGTCTTTCCCCTGCAGAGTTTTTTTTTCAGTGATTTTTTGGAGCTCAGATTACTCAGAAACTTAGTTCTCTGAACAAGGGGGACTGTGAAGCTTTGGCATTTGTAAAAGAGATAGTCATGAAATACTAAAAACATGGGGTTTAAAAATAATTTTACTCAGTTATAATTACTGTTCATTTTGCTAGTTTCAGAAACCTCCTGCTTCGTCTCCCATTGCTGCTTTTGTACATACGGATGATTTTATAATGCAGGGTGAAGGCATTAGCAATGTTTATGTGCTTTTACATTTTTGCTAGTATTTTAATTATCATCAATTTCTCTAATCAGACCATGCCATTAACATTTATCCTGTTCCATGCTTAATGGGAATCAGAGTTGAGGTACATGTGCAACAACTGTGTTGTTCATTGTTCCTGGTTCTGTGTCTGCATGTGTCCTGATTTTATTTGCAATAGACAACGTTAATTTTTTCTGGAAAAATGTTAAAATGTTGAGAGAGAGTCCATGACAAAATCATCAAGGTGCAGCCCACACAGCTCAATCTCTCGATGAGAAGAACTTCTTTCTTTGAGCAGACACTTGGTGTCCATCACAAGTACTATCGTCGCTTGGATGGCTCATGTAAATATTGCATTTCTTTGAAAAACAGTAGTACAGTACTGAAAAGCAAACATGTTTTCAGCTTCATTTAATTATCAAGAATTATCATCTTTCTTTGAGTGACTTGCCTTTGGTAGCCCGACAGTACCTCTTCTGTCCCCTCAGAATTTTCTGTGCTGTGAGCTGTGCCCTTATAAATGACTTGAACTTGTGGAAGTGGCAGGGGCAACTTTCGGAAACATGTAGCTGCCAAGTTTCCTGTGATGTGATCTTAAAATAGACCAGACTGGGAAAAGAGGGGAGGACTGTCACCAAGTGCCGCTCTGCATGTCAGGACTGTTTTTACTTGATCTATATCTGCTGGTGAAGTCCTTTGTGAGCAGAAGAAAGAACCTCACCCCCACCCATTTCCTCTTTTCAGGCTATTTTGGGCTCACTGTGAAGTTCTCAGTGTACTTTCTCAGCCAGGGCAGCATTGTGAGCTCCTTCTGGTAAATCACATTTTTGGGTTGGGGGTGGGGAGGACTGTAAGGGGAAGACAGGAATTTGTCTTTAAACAAGTTGGGGTTTTTTTTCCCCTTGTGTGTGCATGAGTGTGTGCAAGAAAATATTCACTCTGCCACTAAATGTCATGGAAGTTTTCAGTATAATTTTTTTGACCAAATTTACCTAGATAGTTTTAACTCATGCTAGCAGGTGGTATTGACATTTTCTCTTTTCTGTTTTAAGGAGTCATTAAATTTAACGAAGAGCTAGTCCTAGGAAGACGTATCAGGATCTTAAGGAATCTGTGGAATATTGAAGCTGAGTATTCTTATTAGTGCATGGTTGAAAAATGCCACTGCCTAAACACACACCACTGATCTATTTCTGTAGTGAGGCGATAGCCTAATTCTTTTTTTTTTTTCTCTGAAGTTTCCACCAGAATAACTCGGTTGTTTTCACTGAGATTTTCGTTGACCCCAACCACTGTGGGAGAAATCAGAACTAGAGTCCAATTTTCCATGTGGACACAGAGAGTTCTCCTGTTCTTAGTTATGTCCCTATTCCCAAAAAACATGTAGAGCAGAAAAAAAAATTCTGAAAGAAGATGTGGAAGTATGGGAGAACACACTCTCAGATTTCTCTGCGTAGAAAAATCAAGATGATATGAAACATACACATGTAAAAAGAGAAAAAGAGAATGGGGGGAAGGTTTGAAGGGTTTTATCACATGTTTGGTCGGGGCTTTTTGCTGGGTTTTGCAGAACTGCACAGTCCTGTGGAAGATTGTTACTACTTGAACCTACCGAAGGCTGAGCCGTTCAGCGGAAGAAGGATTTGTACTCACTGCAAAATTTTCTCTGTGATGGTGTGAATACTAGCTTAATCCTAGGGAACTTTTGGTTGAAAGGCAACGCTTGGTTAAATGTAAGCATTTTCCAGAGAACCCATGAAAAAAGTCCTCTGTGGGAATGGAAAAAATGACTGATTTGATTTTTTTCTGATCTCATTAAGTTTAAAATTCAAGAACAAACTAGGAAAATATTATTTGGATCTTCCTGCATCATAATAAATTACAATAACAAACAAAAAAAAAGGACTCACATTCGGTATCTGAAAATTCTTTGAAGTTTGCCTTTGGGAAAAATGCTCCTTGTGCAGTCACAGTGAGGTCAACAGACGGTTCCTGACTTCTCAGCATGGACTGATACGTTATTTTTTTGCATTGTAAGCACATCAGTCTTCTGGGGGTATGCATACCCCAAACAGGTACTTTTTGTTACCATTTTAAAAGGGAACAGGTATTTTCCAGAAGAATCAGTTGCTGTTGTTTTGCCCCCAAATTAGAGTTTCACCATTGAGAAACAGTCTCAATGCCTCAAATGTCTTTTTTGCTTAAATTAGACCTGAAGTCCTTGGGAGAGAGCTGAGAAGGAAAGGACTTGGTAATTTTAAATTTCTATATGACTTGTTCTTGGGTTTGTTTGGTCTGTATTAAAATCCTCAGTAAAAGTCCATGCTTTACTGTTAACACCTGAGAATGTTTTGCAGGTGTAGAAACTTGGAGTCAGTCCTGATAGCACTGTGTTCTCCTGGTACTTTTATCTTGTCCCATCTTTTCCCCGAGCGGAGGCACCCTGTCTGCAACATCTTAATATTTGCATGGCAGTGGCAGTTCCTTCGGCTCTCTTGCTAGTTCTTCCATCACCTGATGGGCTAGTGCACTGCATATTGTTGTTATTTTTCTCAGAAATACATGCCTGAGCCTCACTCTCTTGTTTGTGCACCAAACCCAAGTATGTTTTCTTCGGTCATCGCTACCTCTCTCATGGAAGTCCAGGATACTGACTAGCTAATTTTTTCCCTAAAATTCATACAGCTTCAGCAAGAACCCAGAAGCCTGGGAGGAGTGGGCAGAACAGTCCAGCCTAGGCTTTCAAGCCTGACTTCCCCAACATAACTTGTAGTTTTCCTATTTGGCTGGCAGGACTAGATCTGGAGTCAAATGTATTATATTTAAGTTTTCCCAAAGTTTGCTGCACTGTTGTTGTGGGTTTTTTTGTCAGTTTGTTTAATTCCTTGCTACTGAAAATCTCTTCTGCAACCTCCTGCCCCTCGCTTCTGGCATAAAAAAAATTAAATAAATGGCATTTTCATTTTGGTATGGTGATATAATTCATTAGAGGTCAATCCAGAGACCTTCATGGGTGTGTTTTGGGGAGCCCAGGCTCGAATTCCTGTAAGAAAATCATGTGAAATAGCTCCTTGTGAGTATTGCTCTGTAGGCAGCTTGTTTTATGACGGGGGGTCATGGAGAAGGATGGCTGTCGGGGCTGGGTACGCATGTGGTTTCTTTCTGGGGGTGGGGGAAGCATTTCTGCCCTGGTGAGCCCAGCACCAACAGCCCAGCCCATCTCATGTCGCTTTATGAGGAAGGTTATTGTAAGCAGCCAAAGTGTAGAGGGTCATAAATTCTGGGATGCACCGACGTCTTGGTCAGTGCCAGTCCGCGAACAGGAACTTTTCTCAGCCAGGCATGGTTCCAGGTGGCCGGCGACAAGACAGGGTTGCGTATTTACAGCCCAGACAGCCTGTTGCTAGAGATTGCTACCACTGCGCAATAGCCCTCGTTTGTAGTAGCTGGGTCGTGACATTGGCATAAGATACTTTGTGCAGCTGGGCCATACCAGTGCCAGATACCAGTCCTGTGGTACGAGCTGATCCAGCTGCACTGAAAGTCTCATTCTTTTCTCTGTCTTTTTTTTTTAATCAACAATGCAAAGTGAGGGTTACAGCTAATATGCTCTTGCACCCACGTGCATAAAATACGTAGCCATTAAGCAAACACAATTCTCTTCTTTCTTTCCCTTTCTTTAAGCATTGTAAGGGTTTCTTCTTAAACATCTGCAGTTGTCCAAGCTGCATATCTTGCTCTCCTAAAGGCAGAAAGTGTGGTTAAAAAATAAGAAAGTTAGTTTGTATGTGTAAAGAGAGATATATAAAAATAAAATAAATGCCTGTTTCCTATTTCAGTTCTGCTTAGGGAAGAGCAGTTTTGAGTATTGAAATAATGCAAGCTGAACATTTTTCTAATGAGCATCATTTTATTTGAGTTGGAAATACTGAAATAGTGCACATTACACAGGTCAGCAACTAAAGCCCAATTACATACTTATTTGTAAATTGTCCAATTTTGAAGGGGCAGCAGTCAGCTTTTCTTTCCCAGTCTAGAATGTCTCATAGGTATATATTTACAATTCCTACACCAGCTTCATAAGCATAAAATGAGATCCAAGTCTCTCAGTTGCCTTGAGGGTTTTCTAGATTGGGAATGGACTTTGTTTCCCAAGTTTGTCTCTAATCCAATAAAGAGGCTTAAAGCATTACTATAAAATAATAGGTATAAAAATATAATTAATGAATATTGGATAATGCTGACAAACAAGTGAAGAAACGTTTTCTTGTAATCTTCAGTGATGGCCGCCTAAATCAGGATTTAGCTCAGAGCAAATTGCCATTCTAAAGCATTCAAAAATAATTTGCCAAGACATTAAAAAAACCAAAATAGACTTGCTTAAAATAGTGATGTTAAGAAAAAATCAACAAATGACATCAAACCAAGAAAAACTTCCACTTCTTTTTATTTGTTTACTGGCTTTTTATTTCCTCTTGGGAAACTCTGAAGCCAGATTTTCAGGCTATCCTCTGCAATTATGGGAACCTGGAAAGATTAGTTTTTAAATGAAAGCCAAGTTTCTCAAGAAGAAACACAACCGCAGGAACTGGGACTTTAAGAAAAAGAGCAAATGCCGCAGTATTTGAGATGGCTTTGTTGACTTTTGACTTTCCCACAGGCCAGAAAAGCCATGGTCCTTGACAAACAAAGACGAGGGTGCATGGCTCCCACTAAGATCCGCTTGCGAATGGCCTGATGTTGGCAGTTGTAGGTGCAAAATGCTGCGTGTTATCAGTCCCTGGCCAAGCGGTGACAAAGAGCTTTGAGGGGCAGGACATAATAACAGTGAGAGGGCACGAGAGGCCAAGCGCTGCACGCCGGGCTCCGTCGTTCCAGTTTGTCCCTGTTTTTTAAGTAGTAGAGCGTGGAGCGATGTGAGAAACGAAGGGTGGAGCTGAGTACTTGCATGAGTAACATCTGCAGGACTGGGCCTGATCCTCTTCCCACTGAAATCAACAGGCATCTCGCCAGCCCCAGCACGGGGACCAGGATCTGTGCCAGCAAAGAAAAGGGAAACCAATTAGGCTCTTTCTATGGCCTGCCCAAGGAGAAAGTATTAAAAAAAAAGGGCACAAATAAGTGAAAATAAATGATACTATTAACGCTTTTGCTAATACCCGTGGGGACATGTTTTGTAAGCAGTGTCTTTAGTTCTGCCAGTCTTCCTTCAGACGTGCAGGAAGCTTGGCGTGTGGTTGGAGGAGTCAGTCTCTGGGTTTGGAGGTGTGGGACATGAAGAACTGGAAGAGGAGATAGACGGCCACTGGCATCTCTGTGGCAGGGTTGCCGTGAGGGCAGGAAACATGTTTTTCTCAGCTTGGGAATGTTGCATTGCAGCTTTAAAAAATTTGGAAGTACCATCCTCATGACCTGGGTCTTTTCCCTAAGCTTCTCCTTTCTTTTCTTCTTTTTATTAATCTTATTTCTGAATACCAATTTTCTTTCCCCCAAGGTATTTAGTAGGTAATGGCATCTTTACTTCTTTCTCTATCCCAGTTAAGTTTTTGAGGTGTTTTTTTATTTCTGAAGAGGGTTTTTTGGGTTGTGTATTTCAAGTATGGTAAATTAGAGTAGAAATAGGTCAACCGATTAGTAACTGCTGGTTTGCCTTTAAAAGCAAATCACATTAAAAAGGATTCTTCATATTTCTCAGTGTATGTGCCAGCTATGTGTAATTTTAGCTTGTGGTAGAGGCAATGGGTCATTTGGGCCAAGGGAAAACAAACCCTCTGGAATCAGAAGTGAGAGCAGAGTAAGGAAAACAACTAAAGCCCATGTAATTATTTCCTAAAAAAATTTAGTGCTCCAGTAAGGCTTCAGGAATCCTGAGTGTAGGACGGTTGCAGCTTTGAACCTAGTGTGCTTCGAAAATTGCTTACCTTGGTAGCGGAAGCGTAACTCATTGACTGATTTGAGAACTTTTCTGTTTGAATTAAATAAGAGAAAGTTTTCCTATTCACTGTTTTGTCACTGTCAGCTTGTGGGCCATAAGCAGAGCTGTTACAGTGCTGGCACATCTGAAAACATGCTTTTATATTACCTGGAGGGTTTTTCAGGTATCAAATCGGCTTGTAGTGATAATACCCATGCTGTGTTAAAGCAAACTCAAGGGTAAAACGTATGTACTTGGCATTGCTCAGACTATAAAGCTGTATGTTTTACTGCTAAAATTTTGTCTCCCTCCTCCAGCACTGTTCGTTTTGGGTACTCGTAACTGTCACAAAGTGCTTTTCCAAAATGGACCACAGTGGTTGCATTGAACCTTTTGAAAGACAAGTCTCATTCATAAAAGAAAGATTCTTAGTGACTTGTTTGCTATATTTCTATAAATTCTTTGACATATATTTCTGAACTGGTTGGGGAGCTCCTTTAAACTCGTCGTACTCTGAAGTCCTCTTAGTTAATGAATGCAGCTTAGTCTGCACTAGAAAATGGTACGTCAGCGAGGGTTGTGTGTAAATCACTGTCCTAACACATTCGGCTGTGCCAGCAGAAACTGGAGGGTAGATGAAATTATGTTAAAAAAAAAAAAAAAAAGATTATTTTGCTGGTGTAGCTTGTTCTTTCCAAGAGACAGGTTTAAACTATACTGTCTGAGGGGTTCTTTGTTCGTATAGGCTGTGTGGGGGTAAGAGACAGTTACCTGCGTAACTTCATGAACTCCCTTAAGTGCTCTCATGCTAGGACAAATATTTCCTGTCGCCAAGATGGCCTGTTTTCAGAAACCCTTGCCAGCCTTACTTAGACCCAAGCAATACCGATTTAATGTCTTTTTAGAAGTATATGCATTTAGGTTAGTGGAGTTCCCTCCTTGTCCTGATGAGTTAAAGGGCATTTCTTACAGTCAATCTGATCAGCAGAATATAAGTTGCAACCTGATCTGGATTCAGTGCTGACCTGGCTTTGGGCACAGTGTCAGACAAGGCACCTCCCAGGGCCCCTCCAGCCTGAAGGATTCAGTGGCTCTGGGCAGGGCTGTGCCAGTTCAGGGGCGATGGTGCAGCATGTGCTGCATGCATAAGAGTGACTTGTGTAGCCTTCATAGGTGCTGGCAAGGTGATCCAAGAAAATTGCCTGACTGGATGAAAAAAAAAAAGATCTTTTGTATCATAGATGCTTTCTGAGCACCCGGATCTCTCTTCTTCATCTGGTGACCACTACGGTTCCTCTGCGCTTTGCCATCCCTGGCAGGTTTCACAGGTGTAGGGCTAGCAATAACAGCGCTGTTAACACTCTAAGTGTTGTTACGGTTCCTGTTGTTTTTCTGATGTTGTATCTTTGACATGCAGCGGTGCATGCCGTGTAGAACAGCTGTGGTCCATCTACTATCCCTCCCTTGTAACCTCAATGAGCTAGCAGTGTGAAGGAAAATGGCATATAATTTCCCAGTTCCTCTTTCAGTGTTCAGAAGATTTTTTTTTTTTTTTAGGATCTTTTCCTTCTCTGTGGCACAGAGGTGATCGTCCACGTGCATTTGCTGAGCATGGTCATTGGGGGGTTACGGAGGAGATCTCTCATCTCCTGCTTCTTTGTCACTGTGCTGGCACCACTTATGTTCCCAATCGTGTGGTGCCTCTCCAATTTCCTGTCTCTACATGCCAGATCATGGGAGCTAGACAGTGAGCAGCGCTGTACTGGGGCCGCAGCCAAAGAAGAGGAGTGAAAGACGTGAGCAAAATTCTTTCCTTTGGTGAAGCTCTGCACTAGGGGTCTTAGGTTATTGACTTGGAATGACTGACCCAAGTCTTTCTAGCAATTTGAAGGTGGGGCTTGTAACTGGAAGCCCTCCTGTCCCCTCTTTTTTACACTATCCTATTCCAACAGTGTTGCCATTTCATCTGGGTTTAAATTCTGTGGAGTCTGCAGGGCTGTGAAGAAAATCTTGGAACTCCTGTCTTGCTGTCCCAGTGCTCCACCGTGCACTCAGATTTCCCATTTTGTTTGCCAACTCATTCTGAGACTAAAACCAACATAAAGACCCAGCATGTTCCACATGAACACTCAAATCTTGCAGGAAAAAGTTCTGCAAAGCAGGAACGATGGCTTATTTTTGGATTTCAAAGACACAGGAGTAATTTGGAGACTATGAGAGTCTGGAATTGATGGCACTGAACGAAGCAGTAGCCATGCAAGGTTCTCTGCAGAGTTGCAGTTCTGGTCAGCTGGACCCTTGTGTAAGCTGGAAAAACAAACCATGGTATAGATATTGCTCAAAGTGCCTCACAGTGGCAGAAATTCATTTTTTGTTAATGGAATTGATCTGTTTTGTGATCCAGTGCAACTTGAGAGAGAGCGCTAGTTGTGCTGCCCACCGTTTTTGAAACTCCCTTTACAAGATCACCAGCCGCTACAGGATGCTGCTTTCCAGCTAGCATGGTACAGGCAGACTGCCCTGTTTCTGACTCTCATCCTGGAGGTTTTTTCCAGATCCTGCCTATTCCCTGCAGGTCTCCCTTAATTGCTGACATTCTTGCTGGCCCTTTGTCCAATGACTGGCAGACTGTCACCAGATCCCTTGTCTCAAATCCATTAGAGGAGTAGCAAAACCCAGCTCACTTACGGGGACTGTTCCATCCTTTCTTTTGTGACCTGACTTAAACCAGGGTTTTCAGTATTTAAGATTGGTTAGCAATTTTTTTAATGGCATGGGAATGCTTTTTTGAGAATAGGTTCATAGCTATGCCCTTATGATCCAAAACGGACAGAAACATGGGTCTGTGTGCATCTGATTGGGATAGTAAGCTGTAGGGCTTTTGGTTCATTTGGGTTTGGGTGGTATGGTTGGTTTTGTTTTACTTTGAGATGTCACTTGAAAAGAGATTTGTCCAAATTTAACAATAATCTGTGATCTGGAGGCAAATGTATGTTTGATGATGCCCTAGTGTTTATAGAATGATTAGTTTTTTATTTTTGAGAGGTCTTTCATGTGATAGGATCTGTGCTTTGGGGCTGCACACTTTGCAAAACTGAGAATGAAGAAGCTCTACAGGGTTTAAGATAAATCAGTCTCTTTTTCCTCTTGCCTCCTGTGGTGAATTTGCTCCCGTGGTGGTTGCATAAGGCAACACAGCTGAGCAAAGCCTCAATAAAAGAGAAGCAGCTTGCTACTTGCTTTCTGTCAACTTGCCACACTACTTCTGTACATGCTGCTCTACACTAGTTGTAGTAAATAGCTTCCAAAACACCAGCAGTCCTTTCTCCCATATGCCTTTGCTTGTTAGCATGGCCGAGAGGCTTTTGTGCTACTGCAGCACAGCTCGTCAGCTGGTAGAAACTGGTTTATTATCGGTGTCCTTTTCAATACTTTGACAGCCCTGGCTGGTCATACATTTCTGCTCCTGGAAAAGGAGTGAATTGGATATCTGGAAATGTAAGCAATCACAAGCTTGGCATTGGACAGCCTTACTTGAGGCATTTCCACTAAGGGCCAGACTTGGGACTCAGAAGTCTTTGGGAGGAATCTGGAAATCCTTCGCTGGAAGGGCATGCGGAAATCCAAGGCAGCATTATTTTTCCAGGATACTGGATACAAGTAACGCATCAGAATAAGGAACTTTTCACCAATCCTCATTTACCTTATGTTCAGAGTGCGAGCCTTGTAGGACTGGAAATCAAGACTGTGCTTGAACAGGTTGTAAATGAGCAGGTTTTAGGCAATTTGAATCAGGTGGTGTGCCAGGCTCACTGCATCGGTAGCACGATCCCTCTTCCAAGTAGAACTGACTCGTGGCTGCCCATCTCCTCCATTCTGCGGGGTGCAGGTTTCCTGCTGTCCCACTCTGGAGGTAGGAGGCAGGATAGCATGACAGCTCTGGCTTGCAAAGAGCTACTTTTTTTGCTATGTTTCTACATTGTTCGCTCCGTCTAAGTTAGTGAGGTACCTGTTTTATAGTGGCGGGTACAGCATGAGCCTACACTGGCATGCTCTAGCTACCTTCCTACAGACTTGCTTTCATCCAAGCCATACAGTATGAGGAAAGACTTGGCATTGTCTTCCTGACTTACCAAATCTTGTATTAGTCATGTCTTTGGGAGATGGTGGCAGTTCTTCACCTCCCACGCATAGCCTAGATATAGGCTTTTACCGGGCTCAATATGGATTAAAAAAAATAATTCTTCGGCTTCTTTAACTGCAAATGGAAATAATTCATAAATGTTACAGTTTGTCTGATGAGAACGGTAGCCTATGCTATCAACGGTATTTTTTGCTTCCCTTCCCCCTCTTGCTGTTGCGGTAGGGCAAATTGCATCATTTTTAATAAGATTAGAGCTATTTGCATTTTAAGGTGTTCAGGGTATTAGCTGGCGGTGTGTCAGTTTAGTCTGTCTGAGCTGGCTTTGGTCACCTCCCATAGAGGTTAGAGAGTTCAAAAATATTGTGCCTTGTTGAACTGAGAGTCTAGACGTGTCTGGAGAGATCCTTAGTTTTCAGGGTTTGTCTAAGCTTTGTTTCAATAGGGGTGTGAAAGCTACCAAAAATGACAAGCTAACACAAAGGTTTGAAAGTCATTTGAGTACTGTGTGGGTGAGAAATGCCTGTATCTGTACTTTTAGTCAAGGAACAGTAAAAGGGCACACATTAAAAAAATAAAGAGCACTGTCAAGCAAATAAAAGGCCCTTTATTTGTCTGTAGAAATGGAGAAGGAGTTTGGGTTGCTCCTGGCTTTACTGTAGAAACTTAGGTGTGCCATTCAGACCTCTGCGTGCCAGGCTGTAGTCCTCTGTCTGCGTTCAGCCTGATCTGTGCAACCTTTCCTGGCTGTGAGCCAGGCGACAGCCTTCCCTAAGGCTTCAGGAATGAAAGAAAAGAGCAATAAATATGCAAAGTATTATTCCCACAAGACTGCACACCTTGCCACTTCTGGAGGCCCAGCTGACGGTGGTGGCCCCATGCTCCATGCAGCCGTGGCTGTCCCTCTGTCCTGCTCAGGTACCTTCCACGCGTGCCACCTTTCTGTTCAAGAGGGCTTTCTCTGAAGACCCCCAGTTCTCTGCCTTGAAAAGGCCCATTCCCTTTTCTCCTCCTATTCCAGTGAACCTTTTTTACCCTTTGAGGGGAAAAAAGCATATTGTCCAAGAGCATGGTTTTCAGGGGAAGATCTCGAAACAACGAGGCAGTACTGCTCCTATACCAAAAGCTCTCTTGAATCGTGGAGAGTTTAATGGGTCTTAACAGAAGTTGGACAGTTGCCTGTGCCTTGACAGATGCTGCTGTGTGTCATGTGCTATCTGGAGGAGTCCCTGTATGCTGGGGTCATCTTACCTTGTGTAGGTACTTTGAAGCGGTGGTTGAAGTAGGAATGCTGAAGGATATGCCACGGAGACCGCTTTTGCAGTTGCTGACAGATGGACAAAACACTGGAGTTACACACTGGTTTTTTTTTTTTTTCCCCAAAAAAAGCTTGCAATTTCTTGACTAGCAGATGAAGTAACCTGGGAAAAGGACAAAGGAACAGTAACGTAAGCAAAATATCCCTGATGAGGTTTCCTAGAGAGGAATTAATGCAGAACAGGAGCTATTTGCTTCTGCAGGTTTCTACAGGCAAATTATATTCTTGACTACTCCAGTTCTCGTGATAGCTGGAGTATTTTAAAGCTCTGATTCCTGGAGCTGTATAAATAAGAATGTCAAGTTTCATTAAAAAAAATATAGTAAAGCATGTTTCTAGCCTTCCTGACTGCAGCCTAAGTCTTTAAGGTATGGCCTTAGTAAACGTGAATGTTTCTAAACAACAGAAAACAATGGAAATGCATTTTTTTAGTCTTGGGATTAACTTCAGGTGGGCAATACTAGAATTCTCAAACCTTCATGATCAGTAGTGCTAAAGGCTCTAGAAGGATTTAACCACCTCAGCAGTTATGTTTAATTTGAAGTGTGGAGAAAGAGAGCAGCCAGTTTATTTCCCTAGTTATTTAGGCACCATTGGTGATATATTTGTGGGTTTGTATAGTTAATACAGGCTTTGATGTTTTCCCTTATGCATCTTTTTATTATATAAATAATGTCCTTGTTTCTTAGTGTTTGTTGTTAGTGTGTGCAAATACATTCATCTTTTGTTTCACCCTTCCCTAGTGACCTGTTACGTTTAGTTATAGGATATGCAGAAAGGAAATAATTAGTCTAACTTTGATCTGCCCTTGAAATTGCACTGTGCTTTTAAACCACTGTAAAAGAGGAACACTAAGTTTGTTTCCGCTCTCCTCAGCAACAAAGCACAGAGTGAATCTAGGCATTGTAAATTACTGTCTTACAATGGCCTAAAGAACCATTTTTTAACAACTGAGTTGTAGATGGAGACTTTTCTTTCCAGTGCAGAGATACTGCCAATAGGGCAGTGGTGGGCCAGGAGCTCCTGAACTGTGAAATCGGAAGAGACCGTTAGATCATTGCTTCTGAGCACTTGTGTGGGTGCCTGTTTCATCTCACCCGCTTACTTTCATATAGTCCCTCACCTTAATTGAGGGTTTTTTTTTCACTTTTTTACACTGAAGCTTAGTTTGTCACTAATTCATTTCTGCATACCTCTGCGACTTTTCCTTTTTTTTTTTCTTTTCTCACTTTGGCATTCTGCTTGGCACTGCAGGAGCAAATTATTAAAGGCTCCCTGCTCCAAGGAGCTCGGGGGGGGGGGGGGGGGGGGGGGGACGGACAAAAACCTGCCAGAAGTTATTTGAAGTGGGCTGTGAAATTTGCAAACTGTTACAGGAAAACCAGGTATAGTTTTCTGTTCCTGGTCTCTATAGTGTGGAAGCAAAGCAAAGTTTGGGTGATAGAACAAAAAATAAACAGTTTTGAGATTTGTTTTTTCCAGCTGCTGATGGTAAAGGAGAGTCTTGGGTAGTATGACCACAGCATTTGAACTGTGTGTCCATCTAGTTCATTTGCTTTTACTTAAGTTGAACCTTTCAGATTGCCTTTTTGGTTTTTTTAAACTTTTAATTATTTCCCCGTGTGTGGTGTTTTTTTGAGACGCCAAAAATGCTAAAAGATAGGTAATAGGAAGATAGGAAACAGCTTTATTTCTGCTAGTATCTGGACGTTGTTTTCACAGTTTCTTTTACTGCTCAGAAAAAAAGGAGAGCGAAAGCATTTGGAATACAGAAAATAGAATGGATGCTAATTTCTCCTGCTACTCCCCTTAGTCTGGCTGTGCCTTTACTGTGTGTGGCTTAGTGGGAGATTGTCCTAGTGCAACAGAAAACAGTCTTGATGATTCAGTAGATGGTCCCTGATACATGGGAAATAGTATTTGCTGTCAAAATCCTAAAAAGGCTTCCTTTGGGATCAGTTTTTTTCTTTTTTGGCTAGGCAGCTGTTGAGCTAAGAATACCCAGAGTTTTGTACAGTGGATGTGAGCATTTTACTCCTTAATCTCACCTCCTGTTTCCTAAGCAATTCATCTTTATTCTCATAGTTCCAGACCTCAAGATCATAGATGTAAGGACTGTCTTTTTTTAATTATGCAGCGCTGAGGCCACTGCAGTTGTGATTCTTGATTGAAGGATCTTTATGTTCCTGTAATACAAATAAATGGTGAGAAGGAACTAATTTTACACTTTACTGGTGTTTAACAAGCATGGATGAAATGTGAACCAAGGTCTTTGTAGGTCCTCATAATTAAAGATCCCACTGGATAGTTTGTATTCTTTTTTGTTATTATTTTTATTTTGATTATCTATTATTACTATTGAGGGATAGTTTCCAGTCCAGTTCAAGTATTTTCGTTCCTTTTATCTATTAGCTGTGTGTATTTCCTGCCCAAAGCCATCGTGTTGTTGCTTTAAGATGACGACGTCCCCTGTGCTGTACCCCAGAGCTAGATGCAGTAGTATATAAAAGTGTCTTTACACACTTCACACTATTATGATGGTAAATTATTTAGGTTTTTTAAATGGCATTTAGTCCTCTGCTGAAGGAGGATTCAAATGTGTACAGCAGTGGTGGTTATTACTCAATGTATGTTTGCCCATAAATGCATATGAAAGGTAGAGATGTTAATTTTAGTTTCACTGAGTCTACCAGGCTGGAAACTGCATGTAAATCTGAGTATGTATCCTCTGTTGTGTTTTGCCTCTAGCAGCTTTTAGAATCACAAATGCACATTTTTAATGACTAAATGTAACATTAACAGAGAGCCATTCTGCTCCAATTGTTTCATCGGAGAATGGACTTGCTAGAGACTGCTTTTAAGTAGCCACGTCTGTCTAATCAAGGTTTCCCTCTTCCCCCTGAAAAAAAAAAAGAATATTAAAAAGCAGAGAAAATGAGATTATTCATTTCTGTGCAAGCTTCAGAGTGGCAGCTGGAATGCGAAGTAAAAGGAAGAGGTCATGTTGTATGGCTGCACGAAAGACATTTTGCTCCAGAAGCTGGTATTTTTGTTCAGCCCTAGCACAGGTGGGCAGGAGGCTGTTTGGTGCCCCCGGGGCTGGGACCCAACGGTGGTGTCGTGATGGGTAACCTGCTGCATTCTCTGGGCATGGGTGTGGAAAACACTGGCAGAGGTGGAATACTGTAAAGGGTGGAGGGGCACCATTAGGTTATTATATTTTCCTTCCAGTTTTTAAATAAAACCCTGCTGCATTTCAGGAAATGAACAGTGAAGTGAAAGCATTTTGAAAAGCCACTATAGCCTTTCTCTCTGTTTTACATTTCTATACTCCCTAAACGGGGCACCGCTTTGCTGGACCTTGAGCCTGGGAGTGCAGGCTTGGCAGCCTCGCTGCCATGTGCTTGCTCTTTGCAGCTGCGATTTGGAGAGAGCCCATGCCTAGGTGGTGGGACCAGCCTTGGGCTGAGGCACCCAGGGGGTGAGCAGCTTCCCCATGTCAGTGGGGACACGGTGGTCCAGCGTCTGCCCCTCTCCCCCGGCATGCCGCAGCGGGGAGCTTGCGGCTTGCAGAGAGTGGGAGGATACTTGGTGTTATCCTGCCTATTCTCGCTCCTGTGTGAGGAACAGGTATCCGAGTCCCACTGGATAGGCTTTGGGGTTTGGGGGGGGGTCTATAAGGGGAAATGGAGCTTGGCCAGCTAGAAGACTCCATGTGGCATCAGCTCCTGGCACCTTCCCGTTCCCTTTTCTTTCCCAGTAATGTGAAACCAATCATCTTAAATGAAGTGGTTAATGTACACGATTGAAAAAAAAAAGAAAAAAATAACACTGCAAGGTTGATGTGAGAAAAAGCAGAGACGCTCTTGACCAACCTGAGGATAAGGGTGATTCAGAAAGCCGTGCAGCCAGCTGGTGATGAGATAAAGCACGAGGGATCGTCCCTTCTCCGTCCCACCTGTGCTGGCAGGTTGGGAGGTCTTTGCTGGGCGAGGCATCCTGCTGGCTCCCTGAAAGGAAGGCTTTCCAGGGAGGTCAGGGCTTTCACGCTGCTAGACCCTCTGACCAGGCTCACATGGGGAAGGGAAGAGACCTGGGGTGAGAGGCAGCACCACCGCTTATAATGGTATGACCTTAAAGGAAGAGGGGTTGGAAAAGCCAAAGATAAAGACAGCCTGGAACATCCTTAAGGCTGCCAAGCCTAAAATTAGACTCAGGCTAGGCTTTGTTTTCCTTGCAGGCTCACATGCCGCACGCGTCTTCCCCCAGTTGGCCTGCTCCGCGAGGACGGCGAGGGCTGACGCTGAGGAGCACTTGACTCCCTGGGAATAGCTTCTTGTGACTTTCTATACTCCCTCTCGTCACACAACGGGAGCAGGCGGGCGACGCGGCAGAGCTGCCGTCATGTGCGGGCACGCACGGTGCAGCGCTGCTGACAGCAGCTGTCCTGGGACTGTTGCTATTGACGGCCAAAGTGTTGTTGACTGTTGGGAGGATCAAAATTATTATTGGTGACCAGGTGAGGTATTAAGTGCAGAGTTGACGTTAGGAGGCCGTATACATGACACAATTCACTGTGTCACTTACACAGTGGTTTAAAATGTGGGCAGTGGATCAGGAACAGGCAGCAGAGGGATGCTGGATACCACATCCCACGCATGTGTTGTAGCCGTTCCCTCAGAGGCTGTTGCTTACATTTTGGTGGGGCAGCTGTTAACAGTTATGCCCAAAAAAATCCACCTCTGCCAGATGAAAAAAAAAAGTTTGGGCGTAGCTTCGCCATTCTGGGTGGGCCAAAACAATGTTGAAAGCCTATACTTGGGGCTGCACTTCTGTGCAAATACGGTTTGATTCTCATGTCAGCACATTAAAATGGAGTAGCGTGACCATATAGTCACTACTGTTTAAGATGGTGTATCTGTTAAGCAGACAGGCTGTTAAATCAGACTTACTCTGTGAGCTCTGAAACAGGCTATCTTAATTTTATTCAGAATTCGCTTAGCACTGTTGTACCCACATTATGCAGCATAAAAGCCTGTTAGATACGTGCTCGCCTGGGAGCCCTGCGACTGAGCAGCAGCCTTTCTGATCTGTTTGCCAGGTTTCTACCAACTCCGTGTGAGACTTGGGCAGTGTTAGAGGGGAGGAGTACAGGTAAACCAGGCTGCAGTGGTACTTTCGGCCTCTCTGCTAGCTGCCATGCAAGGGACCGATCGGCCTAGGACATTTCAAGAACGCAGAACTTGTTTTTTCATTTTGCTTCTCCCTGCTTGTCCTTCCATTTGCTCTGACTGCTTAGGGAAAGCAGTGGTTTTACAGCTGCTTTCTTTAATCCCCTTTGACTGGACTGCAATTTTAGCCGAGCGGTACCTACATTATAGGGAGGGAGAGGCACCGAGTATAATGCTGCGCTAAGGGTTTTACACTTGTCTCCTTGCTTGCTGTGTAGCCAGGATAAGTCATAACCGTTTCTCCAAATCCCTGTGCGTTTTTCTTCAAAATGAAGTGATTAACTTCTGCTGTAAACTTCCCCTTGTCTAGGGCATCCAGGCCTTGTGCTGAGCTTGACAGCATTCAAGATCTCCTGCCCACATAGACTATTAGGTTCTGCTTATCCTTCCTTTCCACTGCCTGGTGAAATATTAGATAACGGGGAAAGAGCTTATCTTACATGCGTCTGAACTGACAAATATGGCAGCCTTTCAGTAAAAAGGCTAATGCAGACGAGGCCTTTTTCCTGGCTAGAATAAGAATGAGGCCGGCGCTTGTCTTCTGCCGCTGACAACGGTCAGATGCGTGCGGCATGATTTCCATAGCATCCAGACAGTCAGAGCACCTAATATCTACCTGTCCAGTCAATACATCAGCTTTGCTGGAGCGTGGAGCTGAAGTTTGTCATTGAGGCAGGTTTCTAATGCAGCACAAATGGATCTTTCAGCTGTACTCCAGGGTAAACATTGTAAGCTGCGCAAATTTATTTACCAGCAGTGACAAATAACTGTGTCAGTCACTTTTGTTTTCTTCCGTAAATAAGACGTTCTCTATAAATGCCCTTATGGATTTAATTTTTGTAGCTGTAAGCAGGGGGGGAAGGGGAAAGGGGAGGGATTTATCGCTGCTTGAACAGGTTAATATTAGTGTTTATTTCCCTCTGTGTTTCTGCACATGAAAAATTAGTTTAAGTTTGGACTCAATGATCTTAAAGGTCTTTTCCAACCTAAATGATTCTATGATTCTAATAACCTTCAGAGGGACCCATTTCAGGATTTAACAATTTGAGGGTAGCAGCTGGGAAACAGTGTCCTGGTATCAGTATTGAGGGGAGTTTGGCTTAAAAGCATCGCTGAGAAACAAGTCTTTACTGTGCCGGGGCTACCTGGAGGGGGAAGAGGAGCGGGAAGGAGGGGGCTGCTTTGCCCGCAGGGTGCTGAGCAAGGCCTGTTACTCATTTCAGAAGTTTTCTGGCTCATCTCAGGCACAGAGCTGTGCTTGAAGTTTAACACTTCCATTTTGAGAAAGAATACTCACCGTTAGAATGTGGCATATTTCTGCATTGCATTCATACAGATATTTTGGGAAATTGTTTTCCCAGCCGTAAATCCTAAACTGTACATTCACTGTCGAATTCTCAGCCACCAGCTAAAACCCAAAGTGTCTGACAGCCCAAAAAGCTGGGGATCTAGTGGGAGAAACCGGTAGCCTTTTTAGAAATGAAGGAATAGAAGTTAATGGATGGCTTGCTGCAGTACGGCGAAACACAAGTGTGCTCTGAATGAAGGAAGTGGAAAGAGTTGTTAGTTGGGCAAGCCAGACACACCTAGACAGCATCCTGAGCGGCTGCCAACCCACACGGGGGTTTTGGACCTTTTCCAGGCTTTGTTCCTGAAAATAAATTGTTCAAGATGGGAAACTTTGAAGATTGCATTGACCAGCGAGCCATGCCTCTGGGTGTGAGCTTTAAGGGAGAGAACTCAGGCTTCGGATTTGAGCTAGAGGCTCACGGAGAAAAAGCTGTGATCAAAGTTTAGCCCACATTTAATTTGTTTGCAGGAGGTGGTCTGCAATTTTTCTTTGTTGTTTCTCCCTTGTAAATGGGATTTATTCTGGCCTCGGCAATGGAGAAAGAGCTGTCGATCTGATTATTTAGTTTAGCTATTGACTTGCTTTGTAGCTGCAATTCATATAAAATGATCACCTCTGTATCTGTTTCACAGGAGCAGCGCGTGAAGAAATTAAGTAACATCTATAAACCATTCAGAATATGTAAAACAATGGATGTATGCTAACTATTATGTTATTTATTTAATGCTTTGATAGCCATGTTGCAAAACAAATGAGGAGGTGGGGATAGCTTTTGGAACAGAATATACTGCAGCGCCTGCCTTGATCTGCATTAGACATCTGCACTGTGAAGTACAAGTGATGCTGAAAGATGCACTGAGAAAACAAACGGGTTACAGTACTGTCGTGTTATAAATGACAAAATGTGTAGGCAATAGAAAAACTAAAACTACTTCAGTTTCAGGCAGAATTGTAAAATATTAACTGAAGAAATATAGCAGAAAAGATAAAATACGAACATTTTGGAAACTGGGACTCAGTTCTTTATGCGACAGAAATTCACACTGTGCTAAAAAAAAAGAGCAACTTTTTATTTTAACAGAAAAAGAGACCCTCAATATTTTGTGATTTAACACTGGGAACCACAACTCTTACCTCTAAAAGTAAAAAAAAAACCACCAAAACAAAACAAAAAAACATCTTCCTGAAAATTTTTGGAGGTGTTCAAGTTTAAGCTGGCTTTGAGGAAGGCACCTACAATGAACAAAAAGTCCTAGTCTGAGCTTTCAGAGCAAGAAATATGAGAGGACATGAAGGAAAAATGCCAGAGTCCTTTTAAATACAAAATGTCTAAGCCGTCTGCCCAAAAAAGGAGAGATTCAAGCTGAGAGCCAGTTTGGGTTGTATGACAGATTCATGTTCCTTATATGCACAGCCTTGGCTTGAGCAATTCCCTTCTTCCCGTCTTCTGTGTGTAAAACAGAAACCAGATACATTGACAGCAAGGTAAAGTTATTCGACGTGTCTAAAAAAACCAGATGAGCGCTGGAAAGGGTGTGCCTTTTGTAATTAATTTAGCAAAACTGTGCTAATACAATGACATGCAGCTTCCAAGGCAGGAAATAAGGCAGGTAAGGTAGCAGCAGCAACTCGGCCTCGCCGTCCTTGGTGTCGTACCGCAGCATTTCTCAGACTTCACCCATTAGTCATCAGTGATGGGTGCATGGAGATTTCTCCTGTGAGACCCTTTTGTGTACCTCCCGCAGCCAGGGCATCAGATCCCTGAGAACAGAGGTGGGCTGGGACGCTCTTGCTGTAGGGTGTAAACTTTGTGAGGGAAGTAATTGCAAGTTTGTGCTGCACTTGGTTGAGACTACAGAAATCAGAGTGGCGCGGGGCGTACAGAGAGTATATAGTGCCCTGCCTGAGGGCAGGGGCTGTGCGGCCAGGTCTTTGCCACATGCCATAGGGAGTTTGTATGTGTGGTCCTCATGGTCTGGTGTGCCTGGGCATCATGGACAGGAGAGGGGGTGCGCGTGTGAAGGTAGGTGTTTGATGAAGTCTGGCGCGTAGCTTGTGGGGGAGGCTGAGATACCGTGTGCAGGTGGCCAGCACACGCCTCTGATGTCCGACACATCCCAGACCCCACACGCACGCTGAATATGCACTGTGCTGGCAAACTGCACGCTCTCACGAGTCGTTTGTCTGGGACTTCTGAATGGCAAAAAGCCTGGTCTGAGCTGCTATGCAGATCAGGATGCCAGGCGTCCTGAAATCCCGGACAAATCCCCTTAGCGCTTTTGGCAAATCTGCAACTGGGATTTACCGTTGTGACAGCACATCCTAAGTGTAGTAAAAATAGCCTGTCTCCCAGCCTTGCAAACCTGACTCACGTCCCACAGTTAATGGGTGAGCAGTCAAGGCTGTTTCTTGAATTGTTGCACAAATGCACGAAGCGATCCTGGTGGCAGGGGATCACGAAGCCGCATTGCAAAGCGCTTGCCCGGCTCAGGCTGATTCTCTGCAGCTTTAGCTTAAAACTTGGCAGATCAGAAGTATGGCAGAGACCCCTGATGTCAGGCTGAAAGGGACGATGGGGAGATCTCTCTGCCCGCGTCTGCCCTGCGCTTGCCTGGAGGCAGTCAGGAAGGTGTGCTGTGATGGCAGCGTCCCCTCCCAGGCTGGGCGGAAAGCACAGCCCTCTCCTTGGAGGCTCCATAACAACTTGGTTTTATTTGTTTTTAACCCTTTACCTTAATCCTAATGAAAACCATGTTTCTTATTAAAAATGAGGATCGCGCGAAATTTGAAGCATCAGTAGTTTTGCTACCCCAATGCGGTAACATGGAGAAGTAAGAGGGAGTGAATGTGCTTTTCCTGCTCTGTGTGTGTACGCACATGTGGGAGAGCGCGGTTTCTCTGCAACCCTGAAACCAATTATCTTACTCCCAAAACTTCCTCTCCAACAAGGAAATTCACCCAGAAAGTCTTGCCCCACCCAAACTGGGTGTAATGGTATCTCTTTAGTGGGCTACACAAAAATGCTACCGGTGAGTCAGTACAGCGTTGGATCTACAGTCGTATGGTTTGACGTCCAAAAATACCAGCCAACCGGCTGTAAGATACATTAGCTGTCAGTTCCTGGTGTGTCTGGTGAGATTTCAAGCAAATTTTGGGTTTCTGCACACAGGAAAATGCCATTGCAGCTGCTTGGGGCTGGCCTTTTGCTCATTGGGAAAGGGCACCCGTCCGTTCGCCACTGGGAAGATTTTGAAAATGCATCTTTGTGATTTAGGTGCTCACATCTCATCTTCAAAAGCGGCTTAGCGGCCCAAATTTCCTGTGGTACTGGTATCAGGCAGTGTGTGAAGTGAGTGAGGCCGTGCTCTGTGGAAGTGCTGCTGTGGTACCGAGAGAGAGGAGAGTGGGGACAGGCAGGGAGAGCTGAAGGGACTTCCCTTAGGTCACTAGCAGGTCTGTGGTAGAGCTGGGGAGAGAAGCTGAATCTCAGTCTGATCTCGTAGCTAGCAGACCATGCATCTCCTTAAACATCTCCTATGCCATACATTTGGGGCAGTCTTGTATGTTCTGTATGCAGGGTTGGTTTTCCTTTTCTTTCTCAGTCCCTGAAGTCCTCCTGTGAGACACTTGAACTTTAATTGTACCCTACCCAATCCAGTATTATGCTAGTAGTACCGGGAAAAAAATGGATGGAGGAGCAGTGTTAGAAAGCACCCCTCAACCCTCACTGAGCCCCCAGCTCTGTCCTGGAGTCTGTTCAGAAACATCCATCCCTCCCAGCTGCCTGGGCACAGTAACATCACAGCCCACCAAGCACTGCATTGCTTCTATCATGAGGCCGCTGGTTTTGTTTCTGGCTTTTGGCTTCCACCCTGAAATGGCAGTGTCATTGGAACTGCCTAGACGGACAAGAATTACCCCGGCCTTACGCAGGGTACAAGAGGTTGGTAGTCTTCAGGGTAAATGGTCAACCTGCCTTCCTATCACATGTGCAGTATCTCAGAAGTGGCTTGAGTTTGTAGGTACCATTAATTCTGCTGAAAACAAGAATACTGTCATTGCATTGGGTGGGGTTGGCCTCATTTTATGTAAAGTAGATGCGGATTTAAGCTTCATATCGAGTTGTTAGGGTGCTGTCCATCAAGTGATGTTTGGAAATCGTTTTTCAGAAGCTACGCCAGTTTTGACATGCTGCTTTAATATTTTTCTGGCTGCAATAGGGCAAGACATAGAAATCTTATGTTGTCATCACAGAGCTGTGAAGCGTTCTTTTTTTTTTTTTTTTGCTTTCTCTCTCTTGCACTCTGTCATATGGAAACCAGATCAAGATTATGAAATTATTGCCCACAAACTGTGATCTTTTTTCTCTTTTGTGGTGGGAACTGACAAGGCAGTGATGGCTTGGTGCTGTTGGTACTAGCTGTTCACGCTGCACGCATTTGTATGTATCAGGAAGTGCCGAACTTGGCGTGCTTCTCGGTTGGCACACAGGCTGGTGAAACGTCAGATTTTTAATTGTGATAAAGTTCACGAAAGAAAAAATTATGGCAGATGTTTCCTTTTGTCAGAGCTGAACCGAATCATTAAAATGTGATATGATGTACTATGAACGAGTCAGTGTAAACACCATCCCTGTGAACATGTCAAAAGACTGAAGAACGTAGACCATTCATGGTAATGTTAAAAACCATGTGGTCTGAATGCTGTATTACCAAGCTTTTCTCTTTAAATTCAGAGCATGAATCTTATGAATTTTTATTGCCTTTATACAAAATGAAAAGATAACATATTCTGCTTTGGTAAAAATAGCCTGGTAGCTTCTGCAACGTGGTTGTCATTTCGCTGGTGGTTTACTCGGAGGTCTGCTTTTCACAAGCAGCAGTGAGGTATCCGATTCCCATTGAGTGCTGAGCTCACTCGCCTCATTCCCTCTTTTCTAGAGGATGTATTTTTGGGAAGTCTTACTCCTTTGCCAGTCTGAAGGAAGCGGCAGAAACGCTGCTGCTTGCTGAGGAATGCCTGTGATGATGCGTTAAAACTGGCTCCCGATAAGTGGTGATGGAAGAACTGCAGGAAGCATCCGACGACTGACATTCTCTGTGGACTTTCTCTCCCGGCTCCTCCTCACATCTCCTACGTGAGGATTATTGTCTACACACTCGCTTAGGCCATTAGTCAGAAAAGAAGTGCATTAGAAACTTCCTGATGCTTCCCCATGAGCTGAGTACATAATATCTGCAGTTATTCTCATTCTTGCTGGCCTAAGAAGTCTTGACTAGATTCTGATTCTTATTCCCAGTGTTGTCAGGTCTCAAGATTTTACCATAAATTAAGTGGTTATCTTAATGCTTCAGCTGCTGGAATCAAGGGAGTTGATTAATACATTCATTTGGATGTAAAGGTCAAAGAAACACTGGAAAGATGTGATCAAAGTGTATCCCAAAGTGTTGTTTTATGCTACTCTTCCGATTTCTGATTTGAGGGAGCCTGACCTAACAGTTTTGGAATGCTGGGGATTGGGAATAAAATACTCTGTTATATCATAAAGTGGGTTATAAACTGTAGCAAATCCAAATCATTTTGCATGTCAAAAATCTGTCTTCATCTCTTTTTGAGGGTGCACTGCAAGTGAGGTGAATGTGTTTTGCAGACCAATTTAAATACTCTTAAACTGTGGCCCCCTTCTCCAGATCAATTACATTGATTTATTGGGGAAAATTTGTGTTTGTGTGCATGGACATACACAAATTGTATACAAACAATGTATTTCATTTTAAGCGGGGCTGCAGAAGCCAGAAGTAATGACCTTAGTAAAATAGCCGCGCAGGATTCAGTGATAACAGTTGTTAATGGCAAAGCATCTATAGTTTTTGCACCATGGCAATTTGTGGAAATGCAGTGTGCTTTTTTAAATTAGCTTAAGTTTTTACACCTCCTTTGCACCGTAGGAACTTAATCCATCATGAAACCTCATTAGAAGCTGCGCCATTGTATCCCGAGGCAGATGCGAAATCTGTGTGAGTCACTGATTTGCGATCAAGCTGAAGGAAACTGAGTCTACAATTCTTAAGAAAGAGGCCGCCCATTTGGGATGCATTTACGCAGCTCCTTTTGTATAAATCATTAGTGCTATAAACTATCCATTATTCTTAGGAGAAGAAATTTAACAATGCAAATAAAACAAAATACTGTGGCAGAGCGATTTTATGCTTGATTGTAATGTTTAATGGCATGTTCTCATAAAGAGATTTTCCCATCCTTCAGACCTATCATGTCTGTGACTCACTTGATTTCCGATGGTTTGAACATCCCCCATTTTTATTCCTAGAGTTGTTTTCTCTAGAGCAATTTCTGTAAATGTGCTGCAGCATGGGGTTATCCAGGGTTAATTTCCCTTACGATTACACATCCAGACAGCATGTATGTAAATGCTGCAAGACAAATTGTAAGAAAACTATAGGATAAAAGAAAAAGAAGAAAATTCCTTCGTTTTGCTTGTAGATCTGTTTTTCAGTATTGATGTATTTCCCTTACTCACTTCTAAATGTTAATACTAGCTTATATTGGCATTGTAGTTCTTTAAAAGCATTATTTTTCTGTCATCACTGACCTCAAATTTTGCATTATATTGATTCTCTTTCTCCCCCATATCTCTTTGGATACTTTTTCCACGTTCCTGTCTTCCTCCTTTACTTTCAGGTACTAGACAGCACCATCAGTGAGGCAGAGCTTCGTATCTCTAAACCAGCTGATTATATTAATGTCAGAAGTAAAATACAGCTCTTCACATTCTACTTGTATTTTTAGTACTTTATTGTAATCCTGGTTCTGCTTTCCCTTCTTATCTCCGTTCTGTGTCTTGCCCTTAGGTTTCTTTTCGAGACCAGGGTTGCTGGGTTTTCTTGTGATCTTGAAAAGTTTCTTCACTGTCCAGCTTTTTGAAGTCTTCTCATACACCTTAGTCAGAAAGTACTAAAATATCTTGATAGTCTGTTAATCTGCAGTCAAGTGCCCCTTGTTTTCTTTTCCTGGCTGCCAGGGAGTTTGTTGGCAATTGAGATTTATGGAGTGAATAATCCACCTGACAGGAGACTCTGTAACTCCGAAGAGCGTTCTTTAGTGGAAGAATGAACGTTCCTTTTTCTGGGTAAAATACCGCTAATAGCTTATTTAGCAACCTATATTTCTACAACAGGGGTTTCAGTTTTGTGTTGGAGGTGGATTCTTGCATATGCATAGATTCTAGCACCCATGCTAATTCTGTCTCTCATTTAACTTTCATCTGTTCCTATGGTAGGATAATGCATGATGTGATCTCTCAGCTTTTTAATGTGTTCCTTAGTGCATCTCTTCTAGCTCCTGTTTGAATGGGCTAAAAAAAAAAATTAATAATGAGGGATGATTCTTCCCTGTACTTGCTGGGAATTGCCTGGAAACCACGGGGAGCTTAGGCAGGGTAGTCGTGCTGCAATCACTGAGACTCCACAGAGTCCAGTACCGGGTACTAATTGCAATTACTGCTGGGAGAACTCTGAATAACAACAGAATTTAAAAAAACCCCAACATTGTGATCCTTTCTTGCCTTTTCTCTTATTTAAATGACTCATTTTTACAACCACTAATTAGATTTGAGCTCAAAATAAGCCAAATGAAGGATGGAAGGGGCTGCAGTATTTTCGGTGCAGCTGATTTTGTTCACAAGTTTTTAATGGAACTAAATGGAGGATTGACTTAGTCAATGATTAAAATAAGTGGAAGCCAGCATATAACAGCGTTCAGCGTAACAGGTACCTGTGTGAAATTTTGGTTCTCAGCCACCTGGTTGCTTTGTCCCTTTAGGGGTATTTTCATGGTCCGAGTAGCCTGGGCTGGTTATCACCCTCAGATTTACAGCTGCCTTTCCCTGCCCAGAGTTTCTCATTCCTTATGCATCAGCACTAGGAAATTCTGTACCTGTTTTTCAGCAGCGGCAAGGGAGCATCAAAGTTACCAACAGTGTAATCTCCAGGGTAAACAGGGCCAGCGTATTATTCTCACTGTACGATTTAACCCTGCTGGAGGAGACGACTGTAAATTGCCTGTGCCGAGCAGGCGTGCGAGGACTAATAGAACTGCAGTGGGGATAATTCACGAGTAGATTTTCTCACTTGCCAGTGTAAACAGAGCTAGGGCTAGTCAGGTCTGAAACGGTGATTACTTTTAAAACAGCATGTTATAATTCAGTGTCCCAGATTGAACCCTCCCTGCAGCACAGGAAAACAAGCCACCGCATGCGTGGCCAGCACATGGACCACGCAGGCTGTGCAACTAACTATGCATATGAAGGACCGCTTTGTTTTTCTAGGAAACAAGATTTGGAGGGAGCTCTTTAAGTGAGGATTGCAAAGGGTGATTAAAAAAAATAGACATCAATTTCACAATCCTTCCTATTAATGCAGAATAAAGAACAGCTTTAACAGGGAGTTAATTTAGAGGCCTTAAGCACTGTCCTCTTCTGCGTTAAATCCCTCCACCAAACTTGCTTCTTTTGGGTTGTGTCGCTAATCTCTCCATGCTGCTCCCAACTGCTTGTTCCTTGCACCGAATCACATTAAACACGACAACACAATACATCTAGATATGCACCTGCTGGCAAGTAAGTTACCCGAATTCACTGCCAATGAGAAAAGCACTTCTCCTTTCCCTGGGGTGGTGCCACTCCTCAGTATCTTTTTCTGACAAACTTAATCTGTGAACTCCAGATTTAACCAAAAAGGCAAAAATTTACCCAGGAGGCGGCAGTTTGAGAGGTGGGGGCGTGGGGCATTTGTTGTGTGCATCTGTGGTCGCTTGAAGCCCATCCAGGTACAGATCCTTACGCAAAAGGGGATGGTCCCAGTCTCCTGCTCTGTCCCTCACTGACCATTTCCCACCTCCTTATTTTGTGTTGACATCAGCGTTCACCCAGCAAGCAATTTGCCTTTTTCCCCTGTGAGCAGAGACCTGGTCTGGCTCATCTGTGCCTCAGCCGTGTTGCTGTCCGCGTGTGCGCCGGGGCCAGCACAAGATGGGTGGCAGAAAGGAGCCGGATGGAGCCCCATGGCCGCTAGCGTGACATGGGGCTGGGACTGCAGCAGGCAGCCATTATCCGGGTAGTCCCGAAGACCCGCGGGGCTGCTGTCTGGGGCCCTTTTGCCTGCCCAGCTGGCCGGGGGGCTGAAAGCACAGCTCCCCCATGACGGGCATGTGCTGCCCCAACATGGCTTTGACCATGAAGCATCGTCCTGGTGCCGCCTGAAGAGGCACGTAAGGACGTGTGGCTCTGTGTGAAGTGTTAATGGTTATAGATTTGTGCCCATCTCAGATGGTTTTCTGGGCTGAAATTAGGCGCGTGGCTCCCAGCTGTATCACAGCGCGGGGAGGGGGAAGCACTTCTGCACGCTCCCCCGCCATCCAGGTTCCCCAGGTGAGTGATCCCAAGGGGCTGACTGCAGGCAGGAGGAAACACCCCCGTATTTTCCAGTTTCAGGACTGTGGGTTTTCTCTTACTCTTCAGAGTAAGGGCTGGCCAAGAGCCTGCCCACAGTCAGTAATGTCTTTAGAGAAGCAGAGAAAAAAAGGGGTAAGTAGCGGAAATGCGAAACTCATATTGAGAAAGCAGCATCTGTGCAGTTTTGGTCACCAAAGCATGACTGTGTTTTCTTACACTTGAGAGATTAACATCTTCACTATTAGTAAAACAAAAAATCACGTTTTGTTCTTGTGGGTTCCAGAATGAGTTTTTTGTTTTCCCAGTCAAGACTGACGAGACAGATGAGTAAACACATCCTTTATAAAATTTCACCTAAATGTTACCAAGTTTAACTAGCCCTTGACTTTATCATTAATATGCTAGACCTGTAATGGCTTGTGGAGGAACATTACGGCTCGGTGTGCCAAAGCCTGCTTAGGGAGCTTCAACCCTGTCGCCAGAGCAGCCGTCCTGCTCAGAGGTCACGGTGGAACCTCTTCCTGGGAAGGGAATTTTAGAAGGAAGCATGTCCTCCGTCCGTGTTGACAAAGCAGCTTTTATGGGCTATCTGGCACTTGCTGCGCCGTTGTTCAGCCTCTAAAGGGCTTGATTCACATTAAAAACTTGATGATAAATTCTTAATAAATAGGTAATGAGCCAAATATTGTTCTGAGGATGTTCTTCAGGGTGCTTATCAGGTGCGTTGCTTGTGGATACAGCAGTCTGTAACCATTTTGCAGCCATTGCGCCTGCACTTGTACCATAATATGAAACAGATTTTGGTGGGTAGGGAAGTAGTGGGCTAGAGAGGGAGTAAAGTGTGTGAAGTGTCAGTCTCTCTATGCACCGAATCCCCAGTCTTGCCAAAGCAATTGTTTTCTGCTGCAGGTAATACCCTTCAGGAACTGAAAAGACTCTCAATATCCAGGCTTCAATTGTAGGAGACCAAAGTAAAGGAGCAGCATTAATACCAATATATTAATTTTATTTTGGTTTCTGCTTATAGTCTTTAAACTACACTTATTTGAAACCAACTTTCTTATTTCAAACATGAGGTTTGGGAATGATACATGTGGGTCAATCTTTGGCTCAGAAACTTTGTTTTACACTTCAGACCTTGACAACAGAGAATTTGCAACAGGAAGATAATCAGCCTCAGCAGCGACCCTGTATGGGTCATGCCCATACAACAGCCATGTTTAAAAAGCCGGTCTGTTGAATTAATTGTTTTCAAAGTAGTCTAGGGGTGATAAAATTGTAGTTTTGAAGGTGCTCCAGATCTGCTATCTGTACTGAATTATTTCCCTCTGCTGGTAACGGTGCTGTAGTCAGTTAATACTCTGCTTGCACAAAAGTATTCCATCGACATGCAATTTAAAATCATTCTGCTCGTCTAGGAACTCTCAAAGGATATTTATTTGCAGTGCACAATCACTGTCCCCTAGCTTGACTGTACTGCTTGGACTGGGGCTTCAGACCTTGCACTACCGAGGTAAACATCAACAATGGTTTAATAAATCCAGAGCGTGGGGAGAGCCTGTAACCAAACGAGAGGGCCCTGCTGCGTGCAGTGGCTGTGTATCTCAGGGTCTGTCTCCTGGGTATTTTAAACCCCCTGACTCTTCCTAGTGCAAGCCCGATGGGTGACCGCAAGCTGGCTCACTCCTCAGCCTCTTTCCCCTCCTGGCTTTTGCTCCTTGACTTCGAGTCAAGGGATCTTTTGAGACTGGTCCATGGGGTTTGCAGATCTGAAGGGCGTGGGGAGCAGCGGGTCTATGTCCACGGTCAGCCCCAGAGCCTGTCCTGCGGGCTGGGACCCTTGTGGCCGTGCTGTGAGGGGGAGCAGAGCTGGCGTGGGGCTGTGCTGAGCTAGCCAGCCAGCTGGAAGCGGGACACGGAGCCTCAACAGTGCTGCAGCAGCTCCCAAGACCTGGCCAAGTGTGGACCAGAGGGTGAACTCTCTTTTCCCGTTCATGCACTGATCTTCCCCGGTGCTTTGGGATGCTACCACAATCCAGAGAAGTAACTAGGCAGGGGAGGAGGGCTTGGCCGTGCTGGTGAAGCAGGCCTAGGAGAAACATCCCGGGAGCTGGGGGCCGCAGTGCTAACGAGGGACCTGGTGCCAACGGGGCTTCCAGGTGTGCAGGGGCTCCCGTGGGGCTGCACTGCCCCGGTGAGCGGCGGGGACAACCCTCAAGGCCCTGCTACAGCCCTCCGTCGGGGCTCTTTGCTGGGAATCCGGGTCGGGATTGGGATGGGGAGCCGATCTGCCTGACAAACAGCCGAGCCAGAAAGGCTGGCTCAGCCCCAGGGCGGGGGCGGGCAGGGGGGCTGAAGGGACGGCAGCCGCTGCTGGAGCCGGGAGTTTCGCTGAAGGAACAGCCATGCGGCTGGAGCCCAAGTCTCAAAATCCCCGGTGCTTTCCTTTCCCCTCCCTCTCGATCTTGCGGTTGTGTTTTTTTTTTAACTCGTGCGTGTGGATTTCTTGGCGTGGCATTATTTCTTCCGGTGGTTACAGTTTTGCAGCACCGTGCCAGGATGCGTCTCCCTATTATTTTACCCCCCCGCGGACTCTCCCTAAGACGTCGCACAACGCCGTCGCAGCCGCGCAGCTCCTGAAGGTTTCGCTGGTCACTTTCGCTGGTTGCCTACCTGCGGCGCGGGAAGGAGGGGAGCAGCCGGGGCTGACGGCCCTTTCCCGGTGCCTCTTCGCGTCGGTGGGAGCAGGGCGGGCGCGGAGCCCGGGCCGTTAAATACCTCGGGACGGTGCTTTGCTACCCCCGCCCCGGCGGGGCTCCTGGCTGGGGCCGGCGGCGGCGCCCGGGGCGGGGCGCGGGCACGTGCGCGGGGCGGGGCCGGCGGCGGCGCAGGCGCGGCGGGCCGGGGCCGGCGGAAGAGCCGGGGCGCCCCGAGCGCCCGCCGGGCCGGGCCGGGCTTAAAGAGCGGCGGGGCGGCGGCGCGGGTAAGCTACGGACCTTCCTCCCTCCGGCCCTCCCAGGCCCCGCGGCGGGGCTTGGGGAGGAGCGGGGCGCCCTGCGGCTTTTTCTTCCCTTTTTCGCTCTCGCCGGTTTTTTTTTTTTAAATTTTTATTTATTTACTTTTTTTTTTTTAAAACTCATTTTGCTCCAGACAGAGCCCGGCGGGACCCTGCCGTCAGGAGCCCAGAGGCGTCCCTCGTGTCCGCGTGTCCGTCCGTCCGTGCGTGCGCGCAGACGCGCGGCCGGGGGGGCCCTGCCCGCCCGCTCCGAGCCCCGCTGGTGGTGGGTGGCTGCCGTCCGAGCGCCGGGGCCGGGCCCCGCCGGTGCGCTGGGGAGAGGGACGGACAGACGGGCAGAGAGGAGGGTGTCTGTCAGTCAGTCAGTCCCCGCCTAGGGCTGCGCGGGCGGCCCGGGGACGGTGCCCCCTCGCTGGATGGATCCTGGGGCCGCCGGTGATGCGGTGCCCGCCGGGGGGGCTGGCGGAGCGGCTTGAGCCCCCCGCCCGCCGGAGGCGAGCATGTCCGGTGAGCGGCTTAACAGGACAGCGGTGAAGGATGCGCGGTTAAAAGACCTGTTGTTGGAAAGAGGTACCCGCTCGTTCCTCCGGTCCGTCTGCACGGGTGGGGCTGCTGCGAGCTCCGGCCCCCGCTCAGCCGGGGCCAAGCCCAGCTTGCAGCCCGGCCGGCTCGGGGGCGCAGGGGAGGCTTAGCCTGGCCGGGGAGAGCCTGGCTGCCGCCGAGGGTTCGGGGTGACGGTCCACCAGACGCTTTTGCTTGCCTGATTGTCGGTAGGGTTATAAACGATTTCTTTTTTTGCGTACCCTTCTGGGAAGGTGTTTTCACTCCGTATACAGTTGCCCTTTTTGTGTTGTGCGTTTACCATGAAAAACATTCCCCTGGGGGAAAAAATGTCTTATAAGTATTTCGTGCATGTGAAGAAGCAGGTATATGTGAGTGTGAAGGAGAGACCTGGGGAGGTACAAGCGTATCACTTCTCTTCCCGAAGCTCCCTGCCCCGGTCCCTTTCCCAGTCAGTTGGTAGGAAGAGGGGCAGGAGGAGATGCTGTCCAGAGGGCGGTGGGGGCCCGTGGTGCGGGGCAGGTGTGGGGCAGCGGGGCCGGAGGGGAGGTGGGGGCCGGGGTCGCCCGCCGGCAGCCGCCAGGAGCTCTTCACATCGCCTTCAGCAGTGCCGGTGCATAGAGGCTGCTGCTCTGGTCTCTGCTCTTTCCTGTTGATAACCCAATGAGTAGCAGGAGGGTCAGTCAGGAGGAAAAAAGAGATTAAAAATCACCTTCTCCCTTCCATTCCCTACGCTTTGCAGTGAGGAAATCCTCTTGAACATCAGTAGGGTGTTTTGTTGCGTTTTAGTGTTTGCGATGTAAAGCTGGTCTTGGAAAATCCTGTCTGCTCACACCCCTGTTCTGTGGTTTTCATTTTTTTTTTTTTTTTTTATTGTATGGCCATGTCTTAGTCAAACATTTCCAAACGATTCCCTGCAAGGGAAATGCTCACGGTCCCAATCCTTTATTTCTAAAGGAGAAGTGCCGTCCCCTGCCACTGAAATGCTGGGGCCTTGATAAATTTAGAAGACTCTGCCCTTGGCAGATAGAGAAGTAACATGTCATTCCAGTGATCTTTGCATTCTAGGAAAGCCTAAATCAACATTGCTTGTTTTGCATGTTGCCCTTTAGCAACAGTCTCTCAATTTCCAGTCTAAAGTATTTCATGGACCCGAAAAAAAAGTTTCAGGTAAAGAAACCCTTTGATAGTAGCCGCAGAATGTGAATTGCAGCAGTTGTCAACTGTGTCAAGTCTGTATTCTGTGCTTCTGAGCCAAGAAAAATTGACTTTTTGCTTAAGCACGGTTTTGGTGTGTGTGTTTTTTAATTAATTCTATGCTTCCTGCTTTTTGATCTTTTGGTGCTGACATCGTTAGCTTCCAATGACTCAAGGGGGGGGGGGGGGAGATTGCTGCATAATATGGGATTGATAGCAAAAGCAGAGCAAAGTACTGACTAATCAAATTTTCTGAAAATGTTGGTGGCCTTAATGATGAGTAGATGGTACTTAACAGCACAGAGAAATTAAATGATAGATGTATTGTTGCCCTTTACTCTTTCCTTAGCCTTAAATGAGTTTAGTTACCCCTACTGAGACCATCGCAGAACTTCAGCACTTAGATGGTGGCGTGCCCGTGCCCACTGGTCACTTGTGGCAAACAGCTGGGCCTCGGCGCCAGCCTCCACTGGACACCAGCGCGCTTGCGGCTCTGGTAGTCTGAGGGTTTGTTCACAAGAGATCTTAGAATAACGAAACAGCCTTGGGTTTCCTTTAGTTCCACTGCAGGTCGTTTTGGATTTTATATGTGAACAGCACTTTTCTAGCTCAGCTTCACAGTCGTGTCGTGTTTGCGTAAGCGCTGCTGTTACCCAGAAGGCTGAGGATGACTACAAATGAAAGAGAGAAGGGGGAGAGGGAAAACTTGTTTTCTGCAATGTTTGCTTTGTCTTTTTATATTCCATTAGCTTTCTTTCCTCACTGGCTTTTTAAAACAGAAATTTAATATCGGTTCCCCAAAGTTCATGTTTTGGCGGCCAAAACTAGTGCCATTTTTGGAAAGTGCTGAAACTGAGCAACTTACACTGCTTCTTTGCTTTTTCTACCAGCCTAGCAACCAAAGACCTCCTCCCATTAACTGGAGTTGTCTTTCAAGATGAGAGCATCCCCTGTGAGAAACACAGTTTCCACAGAAATATAAGCAGCTGTGTAACTCCAAAGGGCAATTTCTCCCCTTACGTTGCTTATCCTTGCTGCTCCAGTATAGCTGAAAGGGTGCAAGAGTGACTCATTTCTAAATATACTAAATATTTGTGGTATAGGCAGGACTTCAGATGAGATGATGGGCTCTGATGGAGTTCATTGTAATTGTATCTCTTGCAACAGCCAAGGCCCTGGTTTCATTTTTAACTGTAGTGGAACATATCTTGTTTTAGAGTACCAGATCTCTTTTTAGATTTTTACCTGAATGGGAATGTCCTAGAAAAGTTAATTTTACTCTAGTTGGAGAGAAATAAGTAATTGAAAAAGACATGGCATGTAGATTCAATAGGGGAAAAAAAAGCTTGTTTTCCATTTGATTTAGGTAGCTTTCATGCTATTTCACTGATAAAAAAAATAAGGATAATTTAGTAGATGTCCTAATTCCTTTCTCCATGGCCTCTGCTTTAAAACTTACAGAGCCGTCTGGACTCTATTGGCATTGTAGGTGGCTATTAAAATAGTGGGGTTTGTGTGGTTTTTTGGGGTTTCTTTGCTTTTTTTTTTCCCCTAGTGAAATTGTTGTATTATCCAAAAGGCTTGTCTGTGGTGTTTATGTGGACGAATTTATTACCTGTGAAGGCTGCAGAGAAGGATCACCAAGAAGTTTCTTAGCTTTGACCTGTAGCCGCTCATACTGATTGATAGGCTCTGCCAAAAAATAAGTAATTTTCATACTTTTTAGAACACAATTTTCTTCACAAAACTTTGCAAAATGGACAGCAGTAACATCTTACTCCAATCTTGATGAAATACTGAGGGGTTTTCAGATTATTGCTTTGATGGATAACCTTCTGTGTGTGATTGACATACTTTCCTCTTTTTTTTCTTTGTTTCAGCTGAACTGGAGTTTGTTCAAATCATCATTATAATTGTGGTTATAACTGTTATGGTGGTAGTGATCATCTGCTTGTTGAACCATTACAAACTCTCGACACGCTCCTTTATCAACCGACAGAGCCAAAGCAGAAGACAGGAGGAAACTTTGCAGACAGTGAGTATGAGCCCCTTGCACCAAATTCCTTCTCCTTGTGCTGTATGGGTCTGCAGCAAAGCCTCCTGAGGAGCTCCGGTACAGGCGACTGTTGGAAAAACTTACTGATGTCACTTTTGATACTCCCTATAGTTCGATCTTTTGCTGAGGTTGCAGTTGTCAGTAGAAAAAAAAAATCAGAACATAAATTTAAGGTACACTGTCTTTAATTATTTTTAGACCCTGCTGTGTTTTATGTAGCCTGTTTTCATTTTGTATTTGGAGGCTCAGATGTGATGTCCCATTTGCTGCTGCTGTAATTTGAAGGGGAGTCAGGAGGGAAGGAATGGAGATCACCTGGGGTATGAAGATTTGAAATACATGTTCTTGTGACTTTCCGTATATTTAGTAATATCCTGGAGTCTTATCACTGTTACTGTTTTGTGAAGCTGCAGTAATTGTTTGCCCATTGTTGGCCCAGTAAGGGCCCAGGAAAATGTGATGTTTGTTTTGCTCAAACAGCAAGAAAATATTAGAAAAATGATCCCTCTAAGGACCTGGAGTGGTTAAGATGTGTTGTTACAGAGCCAAAGGCTTAAGACCAAATCTCAGTCGAGACTTGTTAAGGCTGTCTTTAGCCAACACAACAGTAAATGGGCACCTAACTTGCCTTGTGAGCTGGGAGTTTGCTGGGTGGGGTGCACTGGGTGTCCCTGACCTTGGGACATTCCCCCCAAGCCACACAGTGTCCTGTGATGTTGTAGGGAGGTCCTTTTTCTGATGTTTTTCGATGTCCTCGGAGTGGTGCCCTTGGCCTCTTGTGATGGCCAAGGGGCCATTTGTGAGGGTAGCCTTTTGATGCGTTGAATTCCTGGCAACAGTGCTGGGTTCACAGCTTCATTTCATTTTGCTGTCAAAAAAATTGTCTTGATTGTAACTGGAAGGTGTGGTCCCATAATGGTTTACACCAGTCGTAAGTCCACAGTCTCGCCTTTCTTTCCATCCCGGTCCTACATTTCCTCCTTCTTTGTGCTCCTTAGGGAGCTGCCAGGGTTGTGGCGAGAGGCCTTAGGGGGCTGACCTGGCTGAACAGTAACTGCTTTTTTTTCACAGTTAGATTTCAGCCAGATCAGCAAGCGAAGTGCCCGGGCAGAGGAGGAGGCAGGGATGCCACGGCCAGGGCTGGACCTGAGCGGCTGCTGTGGAGCTGCCCTGCCAGCAATCCTGGCAACTGGCAGCTCCCTCCTGAAAGGCAGCTGTCAAACATGACAAATGCAGGGTTCCCAAAACTCTCGCTTAGCATGTCACCTGCACCCTTTCGCTGGGGTGAATAGCTCTTACCTTGGAGGCTGCGCAGGGAGGAAAGGAGCTGCCTTCTCAGGGTGAGGTCGCCTCATTCCCTAGCACTTCAGTAGCGCAGGAATATTTAGCTCTAATTTCGTTATGGACGAAACTGGAACTTGTCAAACCTTAACCTTGTGGACTTTCAGGGCTGGAAAAATTGGCTAGATTAATTTGAGTGTTGCTTTGAAATGGATGCCGTAATTCAAGAACCACACTTCTGCCCAAAAAATGTTAGCTATAATTGCTACAAGTACCTAAAATGAAATAATTTGAGATAAAGGAAATGCATTTTCATCTTCACAAATCTTTTAAAACTGCAGTAAGCTGTCAAATGCATGAAGTAACCCATCATTTCCTTTGTATGGTTCGTTAGCATTGTCTGTTACCAGAGCAAGTGGTGCCTTTTCCCTTGGACGTGAGGGAGGAAACATCACCCTCTTGTGAAGAAGAGCATGCAGTTTGGCAGTGGGGACTTGGGAGCTGCTTTAGTATCCAGAACTGCCCTTAAATCATTTTTAAAACACTGACTCAGTTTCAGTTTGATGGCACCCTTATAAGTAATGATAATCATAGCCAAGTGAGCACTTCATGGGAATTGATGATTGGTTGGCAAGAACTGGTTACTAGCCCTTCTGAAAACTCTCTGGTATAGGCTTGTCATCACTATTACTCATCTGGATTTCTGATAAGCTGAAGCTGTTCTGAAAAGAAGCTCATACTTGTGGGGAACGGGACTTCGGAGGTCTCTGAGGTCAGATGTCAAATATGTTTGAGTTTTCCTTTGTCTCGGGTGTTAGAAGGAAATTGTGATAGAAACTGTTTGTGCGCTGCTTGCAGTGCAAACCTCAGTGTGCGGTGCATGAGGGTTGGGGAACTAAAGCATTTGCTCTGTGATGTGAAACTGGAAGCGACCAGTCTGTTCTCATTGTCCATGGCAGAGTGAGTTGCACAAGGTAAATAGACAGCGTGAGCAGTAAGATGCAGGTTAGATTATACGCTTTTAAAATATATTTATTTTTTAACCAGGCAGGCCTTGTTCTGTGTGCAAATGCTATCAGTAAGTGGATTCTCTTCCAAGGGAATGTTGTTTTTTTAATGGTATATAGACTCTGAAAACAGATTTAAATGTTTATTAACTACTAATGTCTGAAGAAAATACCATTCTGACTCAGGCCTTCTGTTGGTGGAGAAATGCTGAATGGAAATAGAGGAAGTTCAGCCGTATTTCTTAAAAGAAAACGGTAAAGCAAATTAATGAGCTGTTGGCTAGTTCCTGTAGTGAACTATGAAGTGAAGCCCTCTTCACATAACTGAGATAGCAGAGGTGTATCAAGATGCAGAATTGTGCCTTTCCTATTCAGATGGGCCTTTTTTTTTGTCCTTTTTTACCTTCAATTTTCCTTTTCTTCAAGCCTGTCCTATTTCTAGGTAATCATGCCTTCCAAAAGCTGAGCTGTGGCTGAATTGCACAGATTTCTGGCCCCGTAAAGACCAACTATTGAACAGATGATCTCTTTTATTCTGTTTCTTCCAGAAAGCATAATAGAAATGAACAGATAATTTATCTACTGCCTTTATTGCCAACCTCACACCTGTAAAATTCATGGGGCCAGACCTCCAAAATAATGAAATAAAAGGTATTTGTGGGTTTCTTCTTTGTGTGGCTGAACTTCATGTTTTAAAAAAAAAAAAAAGAGGTCTGGAAGTTGAAATTCTCATTGTCTTCCAGGTCCAGAAATTAGAGTATTAAAAAGAAGATGAAATATCGCTGAAATCACAAGTGTGAAGGGCAGAATCTCACTCAGAAGGGCAGAAAAGGGACCAATCCCAGGGGGGAAAAAAAGTTGCTCTTTGATAAGTACATGCTGAAAAGTAGTTGTTATATTCCTGTTCTGTAAATATGCTTTCCTGTGTGACCACCAGTTCATCTTCATCTTTTTTCTTTTTTTTTTCTTTTTTCATCCCTTCTGGAGTCTCATCTTCCACTCTTTCCCCTGGTCTTTGTTTTATTACCTTAGTGTGCTGAGGCCTCAAACAGATCACAGCAGGGGCAGGACAACCTCTGAGTGCTCAGGAGTACTGGATGCTTCTGCAGCAGTGCTGCTGAGGATGCTGTCTGCCCTCTCCTAGCTTGGATATTAAAACATTCAAAGCCTGTTTTAACATTAGCAGAAATAGGAATTTTGGGGTCATAACTGCGAGAGGTGGAATGATGCTCAGTGACAACTGTGCTGGTGTGAGCGGCAACCTGAAGTGAGCGTGCATGGTACTGAACGGTGTCCATATCATGATGGATGAAATATTGCATGTTTCCCCTTGCTGGCATCAGCAGTGTTTGGCTTCACAGCCTGGAGCAAGCCAAGGTTTGCAGAGCATCTGAGGGGGATGTAAAAGCTGTAGGGTGCGGAGCATACCAGGAGCATGCCCAGGGCCACTTCACTAGGATGACACAACCTCTCCTGTGAGAGTGACTGATGCAACTGGCAGTGCTGGGGGGTTTGGGGCAGAGCCATGTGGCAGCCTTGGAAAGGCACATCCATGAACAAGGTGTATGTGTCTGGTGCCCCAGGGGAGGTGTGTGTTGCAGCATTGCTGGCTGTGCCTTGGGAGGACTGATGTTGTATTGGGAGGGCAGTGTTGCTGATAACCAGAACCATCCTGTTGCAATGTAGGTAGCTGTGGCCGAGCGGCTGCTGTGGCACTCTGCTGTTTGCTGGGATAAAACCAGGATAAATCTTGCTTTCTGATGATTAACTCTTAATGTCATCACCAGTGATTTCCAGGGGAATGTTGAGGGAAAAGAGATTAACTAAGTGACTTACAAGGAGGTATTTAATGAGCTTCTGATGTTCCTAAATTGATTCCTTCTCCCTATCCTGGTGGCTTCTGTCCTTGTGTCTTTTTCTCTTACAAAGTGGATGTTGCAGGAGTACTGAACACTTTGACTGCCCCAGGCCCACCCCTGGCAGCAAAGTCCCTGTATCCAGCACACAAGATGCTCACCCTGACCAGCCCTTGCCTCCCAGCACCGAGGGCAGCATCGCTGCTAGGGATAGTCAGCTTGCATTAGGACCTGCACTGATATTGCCTGTCTTGAATGCCAAGCTCCAGGAGCACAGCTGTAAAAATACTGCCCTCCTTGGAACAGCTGTTTCAGAATAAAAGGGGGACATCAGGACGGTGACAAAAAATACCCAATAATATTGACAACTCCAGGGATTTGTTGACACTTGAAATCACCAGTCTTGTCTCTTGGCCTTTTAAATTATTCCCCACTGGTGTGAGCATTATTCCTTCTGTTCCCTGCTGGCATCCCTGGCCCACTCCATTCTCATTTTCTTACTGATGTGTGCAAAAGAAAGAAAATGCCAGTGCAAACAAGAACCCAGTCTGTCACTGGGAGAGAGCGTGAGTGCTGCAGACCACCCTGCTTTGCCAAACCTTTTCTTTGCACCAGGCATCAGTTGGCAGGAGCTGGAGGTGCACTGTGCTCTCCTGCTGCTAATGTGAGGGACACGGGCTTGCCTCTCCTCAGGGTGTGCTGCCAGGAGGGACAGTGTGCGCTGGCTGCTGCACTTTGAAGTCTACCACAATAAAGTGAGAACATCTTTAATAAGGGCAGTATCATCTAGGAAATCTGCAGGTAGGACTAGAAGCGAGGAGCGCTGGCTTTGGGTGGCTCCTGACTCAGTGTGTCACCTTGGGCGACTTGCTTCATCTCCAAATAAAGGAGGAAGGATAATAGTACTTATTGCCTTCACTTGGATGAAATGAGGATTACTTAAAGTGGTAAAGTGCTGCGAAGCTGTAAAATAAGTTTTACAGAGATTATTTCTGTTACTTAATGCTTTAAGTGTAAGGAGGTGGACTACAAGCGAGAGGTTTGGCGCTCTCCGTAATTATCTCTCTCGAGTACTTCTCCTCCTTGGTACCTCCTTACTGTGCATCTGCCAGATGCTGTAACCTCTCCTGCCCTTGGGAAACACAGCTTTTAAAGGGAAGAGCAATCCTGCTGGAATGTTTGTCATTCTGTTGGGGACAACGCAGTAGTTTTGCTTTGCTTGTGCTTGGCAGGGAAAATCTTGCCATCTTAGGAGGTGCGATGGTGTCTTAGCGCCCAGGAAAGGGGCAGGGAGGAACGAGCCCCTGTGCCTTCCCGCAACGCCTTGAGCCAGCCACTGCTTTCATGTGGTGTAATGTGTCACTGCCACCTAGGGCCACAATCAGAAACTGCACTGCTGTCTGAAAAGCTTCATCTGCAAAAGAGGTGTCTATATTTTTGTGTGTGTATATATACATATAAAAAAATAAAAATCTGAGTTTAATCGAGGGGAAAAGAGGGATCTTATTAATACCGCCTTAATACATTTCAGAAAGTGGAAAAACTGACTTTTGTTTCTCAGGAGATACAATTTCAGGCGGAGTTCTAATTCTCAGAAACTGAGAAGGGGAGAAAAACTGAAAATCTCCTGAAGAGTCAGTAAAAAAACCCCAAAGTTTGGATTATGTGGGATTGTTGTGGTTTAACCCCAGCCGGCAGCTAAGCACCACACAGCCGCTTGCTCGCTCACTCCTTCCCCTGGTGGGATGGGGGAGAGAATCGCAAGGGTAACAGTGAGAACTCGTGGGTTGAGATAAAGACAGTTTAATAGGGATAGAAAAAGCTGCACAGGCAGGCAAAGCAAAACAAGGAATTCATTTGCTACTTCCCATCAGCAGGCAGGTGTTCAGCCGTCTCCAGGAAAGCAGGGCTCCATCATGTGTAACAGTTACTTGGGAAGACAAATGTTACTGCTCTGAATGTCCCCCCCTTCCTTCTTCTTCCCCCAGCTTTATATGCTGGGCATGACATCATATGGTGTGGAATAGCCCTTTGGTCGGTTGGTGTCAGCTGTCCCAGCTGTGTCCCCTCCCAGCTCCTCATGCACCCCCAGCCCAATCGCTGGTGGGGTGGGGTGAGAAGCAGAGGAGGCCTTGACTCTGTGTAAGCACTGCTCAGCAGTAACAAAAACATCCCTGCATTCTCAACTCTGCTTCCAGTACAAATCCAAAACATAGCCCCATACTAGCTACTGTGAAGAAAATTAACCCTATCCCAGCCAAAACCAGCCCAGGGATGCTTTTGCTTCACTACAGTTTGAGGGGAATTTTTCTTACTGAATGTAAATTTTTACCTGCAATTTATCCGGAGTTAAAAATTTTTCTTCCGGTAAATTTCTTTCCTGCTGTCTGTCAATGTGCTGATGCTCAGCCAAGGTAGTTGGATGACACTGTGTGCTCCAGGAAGCACAGTGTTTAAAAATGGCCTCAAAAAGTTTAGTTCTAGAGGCTGTTAACCTTTGTAAAATACAAATTAGGCAAATTATCTTAGGCTTATCCAGTCTCCTAAGCTCTAAATATCGAGTTAAATAATCATCATCATAAGATAATTAAGTAATCACCCAGCTACATTTATTAAACGATGCTATTATTTCAAAACCTAATCGCAAAATTAATTTCTGTAAATTATTGTGAAACCCAGGAATGGCTGAGGTCAGCAAAAGACATAGCTGGATCCCTAAGGTTTTTCTTGCTTTGGTGTTATTTGTAGGAGCTAGGATTTACCACAGAGACTCATCCTTTTTCATTCCAAAACTTAACAATGTTAAAAATGGGTACAATATACGGAAAGAATGCGTAAGCTTTCTCTCCCTGTTACTTTTAAGTATTGAAGCTCACAGCTGAAGACCTTTAGTCTGTTTAAGAAGGAGCAAATTGAAGTGGCTAGCTGTTGAGAACCTATGAGAAGCAGGTAAATTATATATTGCCCACAGAAAAAAAAAATGGGTAAATTACATTTGCTCAAGTTTAGCCTTGATGGCACGTGCCTGAGAAGTACTTGCACAAATCCCTGGGCGCTTGGTGTGCGGGGGCATCCAGCAGGACTGCCAGCGCTGGATTTGCTAGCTGGGGAGCGCCCATCGGCACGCTGCCAGGCGGTGCGGTGCTGGGGCCGCGAGCTTGCGCCAGGCCTGACGGCTGGTTAGCTGTCGTGCCGAGCTGTATGGCCTGTGCCCGATATCATCTCGCTCGTGGGATAAGAAGTCACTGAGTGAAAAGAAGTCAGAAGTAGTTTTTTATTATTAGGCCAATCTACCTTGGTATTTTGAATGAGGGAATATAAATATGAATGCTGTCAGTTCTTGCCTGATTTTCACTGATCTGAGCACAGGGAAACATTTTTAGCTCTCAAATGAAGGTCTGTAAGTAGAAGGACAAGGAGAGGTTATTAATTTCCGAACTTTTCTCTTAGCCTTGGGATGTTAGCAGAAGGGTACATCTAAATAAGTGGTTGCAGACAGGCCCGAGCGGAGTCTGCTTTTGCTCCGAGCTGGCAGTTCCCAGGCCGGCCCTGAAGCGGGAGCTGCACAGCTCAGTAATGAGCTACTGCGTCTGGCTCAGAGGCAGCTATTGAAATATGTGCTATGTGAAAGGATAAGGGGTATCTACTGAGTGATGTTAAGCATAAATGATTGTCCCGTTCTATTGTATCCCTCAAATACTTATAAACCCCATAGAGCCATTCATAATTAAGCACTGGTATGTTGTCCGTTGTCTCTTTTTCTCTTTCTCTTTCTTTTCCTCCTCTCTGTATTCTTCTTCCCATGTTGTCATACTGCTCTCAAAGTTTAGGAGGCCCCTTGTCGTGGTTTAACCCCAGCCAGCAACTAAGCACCATGCAGCCTCTCGCTCACCCCCCACCGGTGGGATGGGGGAGAGGATCGGAAGGGCAAAAGGGGAAAACTCGTGGGTTGAGATAAAAACAGTTTAATAACTAAAGTAAAATAAAAAATAGAACAGTAGTAATACAAAGCAAGCGGTACACTGTACAATTGCTCACCACCCGCCAACCGATGCCCAGCACGTCCCCCAAGCAGCGACCGAACCCCTCCCCGGCCAACTCCCCTGCTTATATACTGAGCATGACGTCACGTGGTATGGAATAGCCCCCGCCCAGTCTGAGTCAGCTGCCCCGGCTGTGCCCCCTCCCAGCCTCCCGTGCCCCTGGCAGAGCATGGGAAGCTGAAAGGTCCTTGACCAGTGTGAGCACCACTTAGCAAGTACTTAGCACTACTTAACAAGAACCAAAACGTCAGTGTATCATCGACATTGTTCTCAACCTAAACCCAAAACACAGCCCCATACCGGCTACCAGGAAGAAAACCAACTCCATCCCAGCCAAAACCAGGACACCCCTGTACGTGTTTGTATTTGTCATTGCAGGTCACTGTACAATAAGTTCATGTCCTAGAATGATTCCAGGATTCCTCTATAGCTGAGTGCAGGACACCCAGTTGTCAGTCAGCTCCTTCCCTTTCTCCTTGCCTCTCTTGCTGTCCGTTTCAAGACTTGTCCGTGCACTAAGTAAGAGTGTAGTGCCTTTTCCTACGTTAGGCCAGTTAGTCTGGGCTTATTAGAGAATCCTGTACTGTGGCACTGGACCGACCACATATGCATGATGAGGTTGGTCTGCACGTGGTGTGTGAGCCTGGTACTTTCCAAGCGTGGGCATGCTGAGCACATGCTACCCAGCCATCTGCTTGGGGAGTTGGTCTGGCTCCTGGGATAGAGATCTTACTGGGGGTTGGCTGCTGCCAAATGATTTATTCAGCCTGCTGCTCTCTCCAGAGGAAACCTTAGGGAAGGGAGTAGCTACAGGTGGGCTGTAGGATGCCCTGTCTCAGAGGCCATGTTGTTACACATCCTTGCATCCTAAGGATCTCACAGCCTTGGAGTTCAGCTGCATCACAAGCTGTCTACCTCCTCAAGTAGTTAGCCCAGAGCCTTGGGCTCCTTTGGTCTCATCATCTTGGTCTGACTATCCTGGCACCCTGGTTGCACTCTGGGGGGGTCCCTGTAGCAGCTGCAGTGCCTCCAGGCAGGGTCTTTTACTGTACCGGGATTCAGGCGTTAGCAGTAGAAGTACTGGGCAACTCCACTCTTCCAGCAAGTTGTTTCTGTTAAACATTGCTGGTGCCAGGTCTGTGTGCCTAGGCTCAGCGTGCGGGTCCCACTCCATCTCAGTGCGAGTTTTTCTCCATATACTGCACCATCTCCCTCGGTTCTTCTTACTCTCCTGCCTTAGGGGAGGTGGGCCCTAGGATGGGAGTCATCATTTCCACTTCCACATCAGAAACTCTCTTTCATGAGGGAGTTTAAGTACCATGAGTGGTGGTGGTAGATTGAATATCTTTCTGGGTTAGGTCATTGGTTTTGCCTTTTTTTCTCTCTTCTGAGCCTGAACACATTAAAGGAGAGACCAAGACAGTTGCACTGAGCATAAAGCTACACACTATCGTGTTTTTCAAACCATCATTCGGGAATCTGCTGTTGGGCTGTGTATGGCTTGTGGTTCATGGGCAGTTAATTGAGCACTTTAGCTTTGACTAGTATGTTTTACTTAACAATTGCAACAGGCTTGGAGCCTGCTGGGCCAGCTGCTGATAACATGGTTGTCTTTAATTGTGCAAATGTACCCTCAGATATTTCAAAATGGGGGCATCTGGGTGATGGAGGGGTGGAAAGGAAGGTGGGTACAAAGTATGTATATACATGTATATATACAGTTATGCAGTTATGATTTCTTCTATTGACAAAACCTTGTATAGGCACTGAAATACATGAATCTACGTAATATTTGTCTTTTGTATCAGGCCTTTGCAAATGGGGATACTTGCAAAGGGAAGTTGTAAATAATTGCAATTGTCAGCCTCCCTCTATCTCTGCTCTCTAAAGCTACAGAAGAGAAGTGATTGACCAGCTTTGTTATTCAAAGCATTTCCCTTAACAGCTGAATCCTGTGGGAGATTCCTCTTAGAGCAGCTTTCCTCGGCGGTGGACTCTCCTGACAAGATCACAGATGGCTTTTGGTCTCTGAGTGTCATGATGAACATCTAGTTAGGTCTATTTTTACATCTGAAATATGTCGAAAGATGCTATGCAGAGAAGCAGCAGTACAGCAAGACTTGAAAGTAGTCTATACAGGGTAATGCCTTTGGGGACAGTATGCATTTTCCTTCCTGTTCCTGAAATTTCTTATGTCTATAAAATCATAAAACTTGAATTGGCACCAAGAAAATTGTCATGACCATACAATGTTTTGATTTTCTCTTTTTGCACCAAGACTGAAATTCTGTGCTTTATAGCTACTCTGACCTGTCCTTTTCAGCTTCGAAATTTTCCAATAAAATAAATTCATTGCGGTAGTTACTGCTACTCTAAACGATTAATTGAGAAGAAAAATAATGATAGACACACATTCTTCTTCACCCTTTTATTCTGCCCTGAGTGCTGGTACAGTGTCAGAACAGTCTTTCAAGGCATGAGAGAAGCAAGTACTTTGGCCTGAGGAGGTGGTTGAAGAGGGGAACTGTTGGCTGAAACCTCAGCTGCTTTATTACTGTTCATGGTGGGAACGGGGCAGCTGACAGTTTTGACCAGAATATACCTGGGTTTAGTGACTGTCGCTCCACTGAGGCTACAGATGGCAGGTTTCGTTGTGAACTGTTTTGGCTCTGGTGTGTCATGGGGATCCTGGCTGGCAGGTTGGCTTCGTCAGACTTGCCGACTGTGCTGACGTGGCCTTGTCACGGGTTGGGAGGTGAAGGGTGCCCACTCAGCACGCAAGTGCTGAAGGGTCACCTGTCACCTCTGCGTGTTGCCATGTGCTCGTAGCTGCGACCGGCTTGCTGCGTCCTTATGGCCGGTGAGGCTGGGTGCTGTGGCTGGCGTCTCGACACTTGCAAAACGGACCAAGCTTGACTTGCTTGGGTGCAGAGCTGCTGTTTGCTCTAGTTTTGGAAAGCAAGGGGTGGGACGTTACTTGTTTATCACCTTTCTCTAGGTAGAGACAGCTAGTCCTTAGAAGCTGCTCCTAAAAGTCGTGGTATTTGAGGTAGAATGGTGATGTGATCTATTAATTTTTCTCTTTTGTTGTGTTTTTCTGCATTCCAGGAAGGGTGCTTGTGGCCTTCAGAAAGCTCGGTTTCACGCCAGGGTGCTTCAGAGGTACAGACAGATTTCTTATTATCTTCACCAATGTGCTTTCCTCTTTCCTGTTATGTTTGTTTGGCTCCTCTCAAACACATGCATCTATGTAGTACATAAAGCTTTTTCAATGTAGGCCAAGTGCCAGGTTCATATGGACATCTGAGCCTGCCTTAACTCCCATTCCATAAATGCTTAAGAATTTTTCATTAAAAGAATGAAATTCTACCTACCTGACACCTCATCTCCATTCACAGCTCCCTGTATCATAGCAGGCATTCTCAGGTAAGTGGTGGAGCTGTCTCTCTCATGCAGTGGCTCAGAAATTTGAGTATTCAGTGGAATCTGCGAGACCTCCCTGTGTTTTTCCTGGATTTACAACACACATCCTGTCACCAGTGTCATCCGTCTTCTGGCTAGCACAGATCCCTGCTCCGAGCGATAATTTGTGGGTGTGTTGCTCCACGTGGCCCAGCTCACCTGTGTCAAACAGTGAATCTTCCCGGTGGCTGACCTTGCATCTGGGAGGATCGGGGGCTAAAGACCCTGCATGGACCCAAAAATGAGAAGAGCAGTTTGATAGATCTAGATCTAAGAAGCTGGTGTGTCTCTCTCTAGATCTGGATAGACCAAGTGAGGAGCAATAGCTTCTCACAGAGTGTCTTGAACTCTTCCTCCTGGAAGGCCTGACCTTCTCCAGGGCTTAATATGCTGGGGACGTTTTTTCCACTCACAGTGCAGAAGCCTTGCAGGTCCTTCCTGGAGGCTAAGTTCTGGGTGAGAACTGAGGGGGAGGAGGACACCTGATACACTCTGGTAGTGAAGGCGTGAGGTATGCCAGGCCTTTACAAAATGTACTAAAATGACCATCTGAATTCTTTGGTGATGCAGGGTATTACGTTAACTCTGAGTAGGAGGGGGAGGCTCAGACTGCAGCTGGAATTCAGTATTGGGACATTTTCGTAGAACTAGTTAATTGTCAAGACTAGGGAGAAAGTGTTTCCTATGTACAGAAACAGGAACAGAATTGTTTTCTCTTGACTCTGCATGTTTTAATGTCAGGAGGAGCTGTGTGAGGTCTTGGTCTTCCCTCATGAAGCTGTTCTCAAGTATCTTGTGTTAGATCCTTCCTGCAACTCCTACCCCTTATTTTCACGTGCATGTGTGTGGGAGCATGCGTGCACAATACCTGCTGGGTTTAATCTTTTAAGATAGGTGGCAAAGAGAAGTATTTTCCATTTTATCAGTTCTTTGTAAATATGGAGCACCCACAGTGCTTTGCTCGGACGTGGAGTCACATGTCTCTCTCTTCCCATTTCAGATCATGTATGCTCCAAGGTCCAGGGACAGGTTTACCGCCCCATCTTTTATGCAGCGGGACCGTTTCAGTCGCTTCCAGCCCACTTATCCTTACATGCAGCATGAGATTGACCTTCCTCCGACCATCTCCCTCTCTGACGGGGAAGAGCCACCGCCGTACCAAGGCCCGTGCACCCTGCAGCTCCGGGACCCAGAACAGCAGATGGAGCTCAACCGGGAGTCTGTCAGGGCACCACCCAACCGAACCATTTTTGATAGCGACTTGATAGACATCTCGATGTACAATGGGGGCCCCTGCCCACCAAGCAGCAATTCGGGCATAAGTGCAACCAACTATAGCAGTAACGGAAGGATGGAAGGACCACCCCCGACGTACAGCGAGGTCATGGGGCATTACCCAGGCTCCTCTTTTTTCCATCACCAGCACAGCAACACGCCTCCTTCCTCGCAGAGGGGGAGCAGACTTCAGTTTCAGCAGAACAATTCAGAGAGCACAATAGTCCCCAGCAAAGGCCAAGACCGGAAACCAGGAAACCTGGTCTAAGTTACTCGCCCAGGTGCATTTGGACTGAAGACAAGAGATTCAAGCAGAGCAGTGGAGGAAGACCCCCATGCTCCGGTGCACAATGTTGTTACGTTTCACGTGGTACAACTTAGTAAAACCAAACGTGCAAACCAGTTCTTTGTTTCTGATTCCTTTCAGGGGAATTGCATGCAAAGCAGATTGAAAGAAATACAAACTTCCATTCAGTTTGTCTACGAGCAGTGTTTCGGGGAGAGGGGGGGATATATTATTTTTTTTTAATAAACTATTTCAATTATTTAATTATAAAGTTAGCACAGAAATGAGGCTTGTACAGCCTGTTTTATACTCACTGAATGGCAGAAGGAAGAAGGTGGTTTTGCTAGATAAATGGGGGAAGAATTGGCCAGTTTGCTTTTTTTTTTCTCCCAGGGTGTGGATTTTTTTTTTAATATGAAACAAAATTCCTGTTTTGTGTGCCAAGGTATAAAGTTGAGAACTTAGATGAATGCAAGGAATTAATTTGTGTTGTGATAAATGTGTTTTAAAAAGTTGCACTATCTTAATGTTTTAAAAAAATATATATGAGGGAACTGTTTTATGTGAAGTTCTTCTATATGTTGTCTTTTCACCTGTGGAATAATGATAGAGCCCCAGAAGTCATCTGGAGGAGTTTGCCCCCCTCCCCCCAGGTTTGCTAGAAAAAGGGGACGGGACTTAGCCTAACATCTCTTGACTTTTACAAATCAAGAAATACAGGGACACTTAACTTGTCTTTGCAATAATTTGCATTCACATAACAGTGCATCAGTGAAGTGTCTTGGAGACTTTTGGACAGAAGAAGGCAAATATGAAATCCCAGCATTTTCCGTCACTTAGGGTTTGGCTATTTTGCAGTGTAGACTATTTGTTTCATAAACGGCAAAACGAAATCCCAGATGTGTTAATTTGTATCGATTCTAACTAAGTGCTGCCATTCTTTTCCTTTTCATAATGCAGTATCACCAGTACTTATGGGTTAGAGATTTTTGTCCTCACTGTAGGCTGAAATGTATTTAGTCACATATCATGACGTTATGCAATAAATTGTTTAAAAATGCAAGGTGGGTTTTTTCCCCTGCGATGCTGTTAGAATACGTGAGACTGTTGTGCTTTTCGCTCTCCATTTCATCCTTTAGATACTGAAGTTCAGTCCTGGAGATCCATCCTGTTGAAGCGAAGGGGCCTTTGCAGCTATAACCCCCGGTGCAGTTTCCGCAGCAGTACCGAGAGCGCTGGTGACAGCGGTGCTGGCTTCTGTGGCGTCTCTGGCAGTGACCTGGGAGCACCAGTTACTCTCACTGCCAAACCATTTTGCTCTGGGCCCTGTTGCGGAAACCCTCCGCCGTGCACGTCATCCGGTTGATGCCAGCAGGACTATGCTCATGAGTAGAGGTGACTTGCATATTAACTAAGTGTCTGTAAGCCCTAGTTTTGCTATGCTGGTCTTAAGAGTAGTTGGAAAGTGTTACCTGCCGTAGAACAGCACACGGGGTATTTCTTCCCTGGCTGTTTCTGTGTGGAAGCACACACAGCGCTGGAAGGCAGTTGACAAATGGTGATAGCGACATCACAAGCACATGAAAAAGCACAACTTGCACTTAAAATGCATTTCGGAAATGGACTTAAAGTAAGAACCTTTAGAGTCTTAGCTTGAATAGTTTCTAATATATATGTGTACGTGTGGGTGTCATAGACCTTCTCACTTTAAGATCTTTCACTTTTTTCTATTTTCTTAAGCCTTGTGCTTGGTTACGGGCAGCAGCCACTGAGTGCCGTGAGCGCGCTGTGGAGGAGTACCGTGCCCTAGCGCCTGCTCCCATGGCTGGAGGCTGGATTTCTGCAGGACTTCTGTACACTGGGGGCTCTGATAACTGAAGTGCATCTTTGATCTATGCAGAGTTTTAATGCCAAAATAGTGTGCGTGTCTGTGTGTGTGTTTTATGGGCCTCAGTGTAGATTATGTTCTTCATAAGGTAATTTGGTTTATTCTAGTTTAGAACATGTTTGTGTAACTGTTAGTCTGAATATGCAGCCTCATTTGTCTCTGTAATTGTTTTTTGGTCTGAGTCATGCTGGTAATGCAGAATGAAGCTGCCTTTTAATGTATGTGTTACTTGAAGAGAGAGATGGTTTGTATGAAGGGATTCACTTATTGTTTTTTTTTTTTTTCCACTCAGACTCACAGGACAGGTATTTAGGAGATGACTAGGTGGCTGTCAGTCAGCTAGGGCTCTTGTCATGTCTGGTTCCTGGGAATAAAAGCTGTGAAATCAGATTCTTGCAAACAACCTATGAACATAATTCTTAGTTTAAAAAAAAAAAAAAGCCTACACAAACAGAAGACAAAACCAGAAAATGTTGGGTTTGGTCTTCAGTGACTTTTGTTGTCCTTCAGAAGTGAGCTTTTAAGTCAGAGAATGCGTGTGCCTACGCAGATACTGTGCTGTTGCCTAAATGAGGATTATTTAGCCGAGAAGCCTTTAGGCGAGAACAGCTGGAACTCATTTGTCATGGCAGAGCACACCTGGACTGGGCCCTGGGCTTGGACCAGCTGAGTACCAACTTTTCCCCATGCACAGATCTCAGCGAAGTGAGCCTTGAAGTTGCCTTCAAAGTCACCTCTTGGGAACGTGCTTTCTTTGAAGACAGCCCTTTGCCATCTTTCGCCATCTCTTCATGCCAGTGGATTTACGCACTTCCCATTAACGTTGTCCAGTATGATGCGTGCGCTGTTGTCTCTTAGTTTTTCCTGACTGAGGAAATTTTTCTTTGTGTGGAAAATGTAACCTGTTCCAGTTCTGTAAAAAAGATTCGTTTAAAAAGAACTTAGTGTTTGCTCACCTAATGGTTGCGTTTTCTCTTGCCTCTTCACCTTCTCATCGTGTTCTGCTGTCCAAAGCTAATGTGCAGCCCGTATACCTGTCGGCTCTGAAAGTGTAGCCACCTGTTGCTTGCGACCTGCTACTTTTGTTTTGGGGCCTCTTACAGGAGTAAATATGGTGTTTTCTGATGAGTATTAGTGATGGGGGTGCTGTCAGTAGTATAACGTTGCAACAGTGTGTGTTTTCTCTTTCTGTTTTTTCTTCTGTTGCAGTGAGAGAGAATATGCCCTTGCTAACAGAACGGAACGGTAAAAGAAGGAATGTCAGAATTAGATAGCACTGTCAATCTTTACAGGCTTAGAAGTTGGCGATCTATGAAGATAGGTAATTCTATGAAGCATTTAGGGAGAACTCCCTTTGAAAATATCCAGAATTAAGAAACTGTATTCCACAGCCACTCAAATGAAGTTCTGTAAATCATAAAAGATTTCTGCAAACATTGTAGAGTTAATCATGTAGATTATACCTCCATACTGGTGTTTTGGTTTATGTGTATCGTGCACAAAACCCACATAATATGTGTGTGGAGTTTTCTGTGTGATGGATCGTATTAACCTGAATTCTGGTTGCATCTCCTGACCTTTGCCCAGTAACCCATCTTCCCAAAATTCAGTCCAGTGATGTCCTTACTTTAGAAATATTCAAGTTAAAAGATTTTTTTTTTAAATGTACCTTTAAGAAATAAAGCATTATGACCTCTATCCTACTGCAAAGGTTAATTTTTCCCTTATGTGTCTCAGCATGGCTGCCTTCTTGGTGCTAAGTATGCCCCATCTTTGGTGTTTTCCTGTGATCTTGCAGGGCTAGAAAAGGCAACAGAAAAGAGGTTTCTCGCCCAGTTTCCCAATGGAGCACTCAGCACTTAGCTCTAATTGTGGATGTACATTTAGCCTGGTTGTGGTTGGGTTCATCTCAGTGCTGTACAAGCAGGCTCTTTGTATGTGATGCTGCTTAAAAGATGTGAGTGAGGAATATGAAGACTAGTACCCAGTCAATGGAGCGGTGTTCAGATCCCTTCCCTGTAGCCTGTGGCATGTGCAGAATTCACCGTACTTGGTGTAATGGGTTGGTTTTATCAGGACTTAAGCTACTCCTAGCGTTGTCACTGATGAACTCTGCACTTAACCCAGTCTCAGTCTGATGTGATGTTATTACAGCATGCTTTTTCCTTGTAAGTATGAAAACTCAGATGCATGCCCCACGTAGAAGTTCTTGATGGCTAGTGAGGAAGGTATTTACATTCCTGCAGTCGTGGAATCTGCAGGAACCATGGCTCAAGCTGTGCTTCATTTGGCTTTTTATTATTGCTTGCCCGCTTCTCCCGCCAGTTTGGCCCAGCTGGAAGCTGCTTCTGTTATCCCAAATCTCTGAATTTTTGTGTTGCAGAAATAGAAAAAAAAAGCATCGCCGAGACTTTTTTTTTCTGTGCATGTGGTTCAGGGAAGGGCAAGGAGTGAAATGACGTTGTTTCTGAAAGACTGCACTTTCTTTGCAATAGGGAAGAAAGCCTTCTCCTGCTGGAGAGTCCCGTGCATAGGCTGTCTGGAACAGCGCTGTCTGCAGTGGTCGTTTCTAACCCTGCCAGGTAGTGAGATATTGGACCTTAAAACTGACACGCTGATCTGTAAGGAATGTTTGAATGGCTTGGAGAAGATTGATTGCTAACCTTTCTCTGACACTGAGCCCTGAACGCTCATGGTAACTAAGGTAACCTGATTTCATAGGCAAAGAAAAACAAAATAGTATGCTGGTGAAAATAGGTATGCTCCAAAATTGTTCTTTGCTTTTTTTTTCCTTTGCTTTTTTTTTTCCTTCTTCCAAGGATGAACAATAGGCTTGCTGGTACATTTGAAGGTATTTAGGATTATTCACAAGTTCTTTCTGGTTGTTACCATTAAGTCAAGTCCATGCACATGTGTGTGTATACATACCTGCATGCAAACTTGTGCCTGTATCCTACCCCTTGATTATCTGTGTATTACTTGCTATTCTGCTATCACCTTCCAGAAGTGCTAAATGGCTATATATTGTGCTCTCAGGAACAAAGACAGGTCATTTGTCAAGCAGCTGGAAGCATGAGGAATATTTGCTTTTCAGTCCTGTCAATGTCAGGGCCCTGTTTTTATCGGTAGGGGAGTTTCTTGCTGTGCAAATTCTTGCCCGTGACCTGGTGCGCTAGTGCATCTCCCATCCAAGAGCTCTCTCCTTTTGGGTGAGCTTTGAAAAATCCTCGTGCTTTTGGGACAACCCTAATGCAGACCTCGTGTTGATGTACAGGAAGGAAAGGTACTTCATGTACTCTAAATCTCAGAAGCATGTTTTTTCAAACCTAGCTGATGCTGAGAACCAAGTGATCCATTTGTACAGTGGGTTCAGATGAAGGCTGGCTTTTAATTACATCTTTGCTTTTTAGATAAAGGCTATTGCAAATAATTTAATTACACATATCTGGTCCTTTCCCACACTATGTTGCCTGCTTGCCAACCAGTGCAATTACAACTGTTCTCCTAAACTAGCCCCAAATGTGTCCATTGTTTAAATCCCTGGACAGAGGCATTCTTACTGAGTTGTCTGAGGCCTCCTGAGGCCTTTTAGAGCACGGAAAAGTCCCTTGTGAGGACGTGTTGAACTTACAGAGGTTTCCCGTCCAAAGACTCTGTTCCATATGTTTCGTTAGGAAATTGAAGTTGAAAGTGTTGAGAGTGGCCCAGCTGAAAATGTTGGTTGGTAAGATTTTTTTTTTTTTTAATACTTAATATCTTGTTTGCCAGTTTGTGCTCGTTAATCAGGGGTGTAAATTACCTTTTGACCCACCTCCAATTGCCATTGCTATGCTGGCAAAAGCCCCATTGGGCACACTTGCACCAGCAAAAAAGAGTAATTTTCTTGGTACGGCTCTGCTTGGGGGATTAGCAGAAGCTGCACTGCTAAGTTCAGCCTCCGAAAACAACATCAGACCTGCGCTGCCTCTTCCCAGCAAACTCCAGTGTACGTGGTGGCTCAGTTTTGATGAAGTGCTTTTTCACACTAGTAAGTACCACAGACACGTAGTGGAGGAGTCCACTGGTGTTTCCTTGAAATTGCAACTATTTGCATTAAATATATTTCAGGGCCGCTAATGCCGTTTTTGTAACCACTCACTACGTTTCTCCTGCTTTCGAAAGGGAAAACCAAGCATGATTTTGTATTGAGAAGCGTTGCAAACTCTTCTGGCTCTTACTTCTGCCTTGCTGTTGTCTCTTCCATTTTTAGACTGAACACAAGCAACCCAGGTATTGCTAGCATTGCTTTCCTGCTATAAAAGAGCTTACCTTTTTATGTTGGTTAACAATAAAGAAAGAAACTCGTAACCTAGATACTTCCCCCCTCCCTCCAACAGCCATGTGATTTACTGCCAGAGATGACTCTGTCATTTCTTTGCTATATTGCTGCTGCTGCTGCTTGCTGCTGTTTTAAATGGTTTGGTGTGTGAGCTTTCTGAAACAACGTGGTGTGTGTAGGACCTCGTGGGTGACGAAGCTGTCTCTTTTATTCCTCCTTTCTCTCCTTGGTTTGTGCTTGTCTGTCTGCTGTAGTAGGTTTATTAACAAATTATATACGTCCGTATTAGATATAATTTTGAGGAGGTTTGCATGTCAGTAGTTTGTAAGCAACTAAGGTGCCTCATGTTCAGGTCTGAGCAGATAGGAATCCCCTTGCACTCGAGAGGGCCTGATCCAAAGCCCGGTGAAGTTGGTAGGAAGACTCTTGCCGACTTCAGGGGGCTTTGGATCAGGCCTTACGCTCCCACCTTTGTTGTGCCTCACTTAAAATGGTGCTTTTTCAGTTGTCTGTCTTTTTTTCTGTTTTTTCTTTTTTTTTTCTTTCCTTTGTATGGTGCTGTGTATAACTTGAATATATTATGCACATATCCTACCCAATGGGTAGAACAAACAGACATACAAAAACAAATAGATGTTGTTAATACTGTAAGATAATGTATAGATGATACCAATTTTAACACAAAAAAAAAAATGGCATAGACTTTGTGAATGCCAGCTTCTGTGCTTGGTCCTTTTTTGTAAGAAAATTTGCAAATGAATGCATACAAATGACAAAGTCTATGTATTTTATTTTCCTATTAAATATCAATATAATATCATAAGGGAAAAAGTTTGAACAAATCCTTTTTGACTAGCCTGTGTATAGTGATTGGTCATTTGATGCATCTTTGCTGTGAAGATTTGTTCAGGTTTTTTTTTTTTTAAATGCGTCACTTTAAGAAAAAGGAAAAAACACAAAACAAAACCTCCACAGCTTTAACCTTGCAACTAGATGCTTCTCATATTGGTTGTTGCCTCGCTATTGCTGAGTTGGACCAGTATTAGTTACTACTTTTCCAGCAGATATGTTATTTATTATTATCCTTGATTACCTTTTTTTTTTTTTTAACTTAGGAATGGGCTAAAACCTTTCAAATCTTTTTATCCACATCCTAGATTTGAAGTGAAGCTCAGACAAGTGGGAACTGACCCAAACCATCCCTGCAAAATCAAAACTAGGCCAACGAGAGTTTTGTGACAACAGCCAGCCCTTGCTCTATGCCCGCTACTGGTACGCGATCCTGCCATTGCAAACGTAAGGCTCGGTGTGTAGCTGGGACTCGCTGGTAGCTGTGTAGCTGCAGGGGTGCAAGCCTTAAGGGTAGACAAGAAAAGCTGCAGTTGGTAGTGAGCTGAATGCAGGGTTTGAGCATGAGCTTTGAGTCGGCAGCACTGCTGCTGTGTTGGCCTCGGACAGCAGTGGCTTAACCCAGGTTCGTATTTAAGATGGTGGAGAAATGCCTAAACCTGTTCAGAGCCAACGCAGGAAGCGGAGTGGAAAGCGACCCAACACTTTAGCTTTCTGCCAGGCTCTCTCGGCAGTTTGGTTCTCCCCCGGCGTCTCCGCGCGTTTGGCTGTCCGTCCCCGTGCCCCCGTGCGCTCTTTGGTAAAGCAAATACCTCAGGAAAACTCAACATGAAGTTCTAGTGTAGAGACTTGCAGATGCTGTACTTATTTTTCTAAACTGTTTGTTCTAACTATCCCAGGATGGTAGGCGATATAAGAGTTTATTGGTCCGAGACAGACTAGTCCTCTCACAGATGGATACCGACTAATCTTTCATAGATACTCGTGTCTGTATGTAGCTTTTTTATACTTGTCAGGCTTTAACCACAGATGTAAGGTAGCAATGTGTTGGGATACGTTTGAGATGGCGTTTTTGTTTGGTTTTTCAGATGACTAGCTAAACGCTATGCTAAAACTCAGGGGGCCTTATCGGGGCCCAGTGAAGTCAATGGTGAGGCTTCCTCTGGTTTGAGTGGGCTTTCAGTCCGGTCCGTCATGCTCGAGGATGGTGCCTTGGAGCACAGTCCTTCATGACTTCTCTGTCAACCTGAAACTTCAGCTACATGTTTGTCTGTAAATATCTTTTTAAAAGCCCTCACAGGAGTCCTGTATCTGAATGTTGATCATGGTTGGTTTGGGTTTTTTTTTGTTTTAAAGGGTTTTTTATGGCCAGTTCTGCATCATCAAGCCCTTACAGGTAGCTTATATCCATCCCTCTATGTATTGAGCTGTTTTATCGGTAAGCATGTACCGTAGGGAAATACACATATTTCATGACTGTCATTTGTTAACTCATTTATTGTTTGTCAGGGCATAGAGTAATTGTTTTGGAAGTATGCCTTGCCTGGCCAGGTTCATGCTTCTGTTTGCACTGCAGTACCACTTCTGTGCATGAAGGAAGAAACACAAACAAAAAACCCCAGGCCTTGACTAGGAAGACTCAGTACAGCGTAAACCTCCCGCTGGAGGAATCTAGGGTAGGATTTATCATAAGAAAACTTGCATATTGAGTGGACCAAACACAAGCGTGTCTCCTTTTAGAGGCACTAATTTGCTTTGAAGCTGCAGTGGAAAGAGCAGACTATCCATGAAGTGTACTCACAGCTGCGTTCACGCTTTTCCGTTTACCACGAAGCACAGCAGGCAGCCAAGATTTTAAAAGAAGTATACGCAGAAGTTATGAGAGCCTCAGGCATCATAGGCCTGGACAGCAAAAATAATAATAATAATAATAATAAAAAAATTCACTTTAGTATTCTTTAACAAAGCTTTTCTACTTATATGACAAAGACTGCATAAGCATCGATAGGGGTTTTATCTTTGTATGGCTATCAGCTGCCCAGTGCTGCTGTGCTCAGAGCATTTCACGACGGTATGTACATCAGTCAGGCTGTTACACTTAAAATTAACCATCAAATGCCTGGTTTTAGAGTGTTGACCCTTTCTTTGTTGTTTCTTGCTAGTTATTTTACAGTGTAAAATGCTTTATTGCTGTATGGATTTTTTTGTATTTCCAACATTGTGGCTTTCAAGATCACATTTTCAACATGTCTCTTGTCCATTTTGTTTCAAGCTATTCTGAAATATGTACAGCACTATCAACAATATTTAATCTTTCTTTTAAATTTTATTGTTGTAAAAACAAAGCTATTAAAAACAGTCTTTTTACAACTGTATTGGAATTTCTCAATAGCTGTTCATGTGACGCTATGACAAACCTGGCTTGCTTTAATTTTTTTTCATTTTATTTTCCTTTTAACACAATTAATCTGTTGCTTTTTTTTCCACTGTAACTCCCAGTTATATACAGGAAAAGATTTCAACTGTTGTGTATCTGACTCTTTTAATTGAGCAAATGGTGATGTCCTAGTTTTTAGACCTAAGGTCTGTTTATTGCAATACTTTCAAAGGAAGATGTTGCTCTAAGTGCTGTTGTTAGTTTTAAATACAGATTTTATGCTTGTTCTTAATATGCTGTGGTTAAACCATGGCACAAAATTATTAAAACTCATGAAATGCATTTGTCTCCTGTTGCATTTATTTTCTCTTTGAAGTGAAAAAACAAACCCCGACAAACCAAAAAAGCTGAAACACTAGGGTGGCCACCTGTAAAACAAGTACTTGTTGTCTTCCCTTGCCGGTTTGCTGCTGGCAACCAGGTAGCTGATCATTAAGGAGTAGGAGGGCGGACTCAGATGGTCAAACATAGGGGATGGCCCTGGGAAACGGGTGTCTGATGAGGATTTTACATCAGTGTTCTGACTTTCACCTTTGGTGATTAATATTGGGATGATTTCAGATGTTTCTGCCCTGCCTCCCTGCCCGAGGCAGCTGTGTCCAAGCACCCCCCTGTCACCCCTGTAGCTGACAGTCTGGACTCTTAATCTAAGCCACTCATTACTTCAGTTCCTTTAAACTAACCACCCCACTTCAGTCTCACTTGAAGCCCTGGCTGTTGGTGACTGCCCCGGCACATCAGTGCTGACTGACCAGCTGGGGGATGAGCAGTGGCCCCAAATCACTGAGTTGCAGAAGTTGATTAAAAAGCGAACATACAGGGTATGGCTCATGGGGGAGCAGGGGGAGAGCACAACCTGGTTTAAGAAACCCGGGGCATGCTTTGGATGACACTTAAAATGAGTAATTGTGGTACAGTATGGGGGAAAGAGAGAGATGATGCAGTTAGTAAGAAACTAGACAAAAGGGTCCTGTGAAAGACACTCATCTTTGGTAATGCAGATCTTTGCAAGGCAGATCAAACTCTCCATGGCTGGTACCTGTCACTTTACTGTACTAAAGCTTAACAAAACTAGGAAAGATTTTTTTTACAGAGCAGTTAATTTCTGTTTAGGTATAAGTATAAAATGATGCTTTATTTAGCACGATTATTAATGAAATCATTCTCTTGTATTTTATACCTGTGCCTGTGCTTGCCGGAGCTTGATCTCTCTGTTGTTGCGATGTAGGGAGGTAGTACTTCAAACCTGGGGCTTTCTCGCAGGTCTTTTCAAGAAAGAGCGGTCTGCTGCGGCAGCCACAGTCCCGGCCCATTTCTGACACCCTGCTTACAGAGCAGCCTTTATGTTACCCTCCGATAGGAACCAGGGGTGTTCCTCTTGCTGCTGTTCTTTTCAAATGGCTTGGTTCTTTAAATGTTACAATACTTATTTTTGGTTCAACAATAACCATTTTCTTTTCCTTTAACCACCCTGAGTTAGCTCTCCTCCATCTACAGCATTTTAATTCTTCTTTAGTACTTAGAAAATTGCTAGTTCCTTAGTGCTTAGAAGTGCTCCAAATCTCCAAGCTCCTCCTCTACTGTCTGAACCCTGAACTCCCTGGAAACGGCATTTTTTTTTGAGCCTGCTTTGATCTTCTGCTTAATCTGGTTTTAATTGTATTTATATTTGTTTTATAATATGCCATTCTGTTTGATTGTGTTTTAATATCTCTGCCAATGGTTGCAACTCAGAACTCGGCTATAAATGGGATGTCTCATCTCAGTAGGGTTACTTTTTCCTGTTAAAAGATTAATACAGTGGCTGCTGCAGTCCTGTGAAACCTCTAGGTCTGGCTTCCAGGCTCCCAGCAGTATTGCGTCTCATTACAAACACCCTGGTTTTAACATCCCAAACCCTTTTCTTCCAAAGACCCCACTGTAATGAGACTTCGTTACTTAGACAAAAATTAATTAGGCTTCTCTCGTTATCACTGTTTTGATCAGTTGTGCTTTAAATGAGTTCTAATTAAAATGCACATTTTAAAAACCTTACTGCTGAATCCTATTCTAATAGCTCGCTTCTACTGCGGCGATGCCCTGCTTTTGTGCAGTTTGCATTGTGCCACTTACACAGAAGTCTAGCACTGGTTAGGATAAAAACTTGCATGATTTTTTTTTTTTGCTTGTTTTCTACATTTTTTTTTCCAGATTGACTGCCAAATGTTTGCTCCAGAGTGGGGATTAGAGCTGAGATACCAAATTCTTTACATGTGGTAAAACTGATGAGCTGAGTTTCTCAGTATCCTTTATAGTCAGTAACATTACTTGTCCCCAGAATGTTTCAAAACATAAGGGAGAAACTATGCGCTGTACTTGCTACTATTTAACTGCCTATTTCTGCTTACCTTAGGTGTTCCAAGTTGCCCCTAATATGTTATTTAAGTTGGCAGGACTGCATGATCTGTCCCAGTGATGTCCATCACCTGCTAAGCTGAAGGCAGCTTTGCTGGGATGCCAGTGGACCTACTAACTACAGCTAAAGCGGGGGGGGGCACGTGGAAGGCTTGCTCTCCTTAATGAAGGGACTAATATGTAAACCAGAAGATGCTTACCGTAAAATATTTTGTACCCTTTAATGGTTTCCACTATGAAGCACATAGCAGAAACATGCTAATGCTGTTTTAAAGATGAGGAAACATGCATTAAGGAGGACATGGCAGGTCTCAGCGCAGTCTGTGGCAGTGCTGGGAATAACCTTCCCATGGCCACTGTTCTCAGCCCCTCCACCTGCGAGGCGTAGTTTCTCCCCACTCACTTCTAACGCACAGGTACTGCTGTCTCGTACAGAGCTATTTTTCTGTGTTTGGCTGATCATTGCAGGGGTTTAAGCAAGCAGCCACAACGTAGCCATCCCTCATCCAGAGAAAGAGGGCATCTTTTTCATGGAGGCCAAAATGCCATCCTTGAGCCCCAGAAGCTCCCTTCAATGCCAACACCAGATCACTCCAGATTAACATTTGCAGACATTACAGTGATTGACAGTCGAGTTGAGTAGAAAATTCCGGTTTAATCCCATTCTGTGTGCCACAGACATGGGCTCAGACAGCTTGACCTACATTTAACCCTGGGCAGCAAGAAACTCTTGAGGGGGGGGGGGTGGAGAAAAGAAGCAGTTTTCATCTCAAAGCAGTGAGAATGTTCCAGGTTATTACATGTCCCTGTGCCTATGCATACACCCATAATTGTGTTAGAATGCTGTGAATATTTCATAAGCTGAGCCAAGTTTGCCCTAGTTGGCTTTACTTGGTGAAGAAGCCATAGAAGTGAAATATAAAAGCACGAATGTGCTTGCATAGCCGTTCAGCGGGGTTTATGGCAACAGCAGAATGTATAGGAGCTAGTTCTTTCCTGACAATGGGGTTAGGATTGTAAGTGGTATAAAATTTGCCTACAGCTGCAAACTTTATAGCTCTCGGGGAAAAAGCTGATGAGCTGGTGACTTTCACTAATGTTTTGTCAGGAAAAGCCTAACAGGTAAAGCTTGACTGACTGCCTGCAAAGTCAGTCTGGTTCATTTGGCCCCCTTCGCTCTGCAGATCAAAGGTGCTGAGAGTTACTTGAAAGTTTAACCGTATTTGTATTGGGTAGTCGCGGGTGCAATATTAGGTGTCACAGCTTCTTAGGGAGAGGTGCACTGGTGTGTGTTAAAAGCCGTATGGCTGAGTGATAACTACATTAGCTACTCAATGCGCAAGCCCTCTCACCTTTTAAAATTGTGCTGTATATTCTGCCTGTAGATAAGAAAATATGCCTGCTAGCTCCAGCCATATGCTAGGGGAAACAGACACTTTTGTCTACTGTTAAATTATGCTCTGTCAGGAAAATGGTATCAGGTACACTAAAATCGTCATCTGACAGTACCACAGAAGAAATAAAGTGCCTGTCTGCAGTAAAACTGTGCTCAGCGTAAATTGTGCAGCTGTAGTTTAAGCGCTGCTTGTGCCTTGGCAGTTTTACTTTCTTTTTTTAAAGCAGATCGGCTGTATACAGGTATGTACTATGCAAATATATGCAACTCTGCTTAAATAAAGGACTACTGGACAACTATCCAAAAATGTAAAACATACATACTGTTAGTGAAATTAGGCAGAACTCAGAGTACTCCTTATATAAAATTATAGTGTGTTGTCTTTATTTTCCTGGCTTATCTAATGCAGGATAAAAATTAAAAGCAGGTTATTTGGCAAACCGAAGCATTAGCCATCAAGCAGCCAAGGCTGAGAAATTTCCCTTCCCCCACTAAAATCCTTCACAAGTGTCTCCTGCCGCATTGAAGCACGGCTGCCACATCTGGGAGGTGGCTGAAGGCCGTAGCTGTGAGCAGCCACCTGCTTTTGGGGAAAAGGTCCTCCTCGGAGCCAGCTCTCACAGAGTGCCTGGATAAAAAGCAGTGCTGTGGGTGCGAACGCGCTGGTGGGAAGTGGTAGTCGGTGCCAGCCGAGGGCACTTGGCACCGCTTACTGCAGAGCCTATTAAGCATGAAGGGCAAGTAGAGTGTTACTTCTCATCTCTAACTTCTCTCGTGTTCTCTCGGCTCCACATGCCTATGAGCACTCTGGCAACTCTTTTGGCATTTATGGGCAAATCCATATGAAATAATTAAAAAAAAAATCATAGAATCATAGAATCCCAGGTTGGAAGGGACCTCAGGGATCATCTGGTCCAACCTTTCTAGCACAATCTAGATAAGATGGCCCAGCACCATGTCCAGCTGAGTCTTAAACATGTTCAGCGTAGCGGAGTCAACCACTTCCCTGGGGAGATTATTCCAATGATTGACTGTTCTCCTTGTGAAAAATTTACCTCTCGTGTCCAATTGTAATCACCCTGGGAGTAACTTGTACCCCTGTGTGCGGTAACCTTGCAGCTTGTGTATTTAGAGCTTAATGGTGGATCTGCATCTTGTCTCCATCTGCTTTGAGACCCCATTTGGGAAGACATCAGTAGGCACAAGGGCCAGGTAAGCGCAGAGTTTGCAAGGCGCCCATGCTGTCTCTCCACGCCTGCTTTGCTGCAGAGGGGCTGCCCAGACAGTCCTCTGAAGTTATCAGTACTGGCTCTATTCCACTACTAACCACCCAGCAGTACCGTTTTGGTTTGGATTAGGTGTAGGATCACAACTGCATTTCAGATGGATTCAACACAGCATCTCAAGTGGAAATTACATCAGTTTTCTGACTTTATTCTGACTGCAAGAGAACATATCCTTGATTCAGCATGAGATTAAAAGAAGGACACAGACTGTTTGATTCTGTAATGAGTCAGTCTGCCAATGGAGTTGCCTCAAAAACTGTAGCATGTTTGAGCAACTTGAGCTCATACGTGTCAAGGAGCCATGGCACATGTAATCTGGTACTCAGTATGCTAAACCTGGATTTAGCCCATTGGTGATCCAACGTTATCAAACCAGTGTTTGGCAGCAGCCTAACCCTTCAGCTACTCCAGCATGAAGCTGCCTAACATAGCAATATGAAAAACAGTGCATGAGTTACTCCTAGGGGATGCTGAGGCCCAGAGGTTGCAAATGAGAGCTTGCCAAGAGCACTCAGTGCTTTCTCCCTAAGCCCATCCATGTGCTGCTTTCCCAGCGAGCTGGGACACAAGAGATGTCCCAGTGTGAACCTCTGTTTTCCCATGTAGGACAGTTCTTTACGGTAACGAACAAGGTTTAGGGAAATGGGGCTTCACCTTCAGAGGTGGGCACTGTCATGATCAGCATTACCCACTGTGGCTCCTGGCCAGAGGTGTGTTCGCTGCTGTGCCTGTGAGGAGGAGGTGCTCTCTGGGCACTCACGGAGCTGCCCCGCATCATGAGGACATCTCACGTCTGGCGCCGTCAACACACTCAGCAGCTTTCTGTTATACCAGTTCTGCACAGAAAAAGTAACAGATTTGCAGACTACTTTTTTTTTCCAACAGTACCTTTAAAAAAAAAAAAACTTAAAAACTTTTTAAAAACAGTGCTGGAGACTGAGGTAGGCTCTCCTCTGATAACGTGGTTTAGTCTCTTTCTGGCCACTTGGCCAGACACAGAAACAGTTAGAAATCTTTCTTTAATTATCTCTCTTTATGAAACTCTTTCCCTGTTGTATTAGATTTGGTTCTTTTTTTTCTTTTTTCATTCCTAAGCAAGTTTGTGTATCCTCCTCTGTGTTCCCTCCTCTGTGATTGTCCAATCAATCCATCAAACTCAAAACCAAACTTAATGCTACATGTTGCCCTGCAGGCTTAGACATATTCTTTCTACTTAAGATCATCGTCATCAAAATAGTCAGATAATTGCCGGGGATAATTACAATTCTCTAATTATTATTGTTGCTGACAGTAAGTGATGAACAAGGATGAATGCAGTGCAATGCTCTAAGCTGACACCCTGAAGGGGACACAATCAGAAAATGTGTTTTGACTTTGGCTCCAGCCTCATCTTGGGCCCCTGTTTTGACTCTGGCCTGTTATTGGGTCACAACTTTGGCTCTAGCCCTGTTCGAGAGACCAGTGGAGCTTCAGCCCCAATCTGAGCTGCACCTTCAGCTCTGGCACTAACTTCAGCTGCAATTGGCACTGGTCCCTGTTCAGGCCGTTATTTTGACTGGCCCCATTTTTGGCCATTGCCTTGGCTCCAGCCATTGCTCAGGCCACGGTTTCAGCTCCAGCCTTATCTTGGGCTGAGACTTTGGATCCAGCCTGACGCCAGGCCATGAATCGTAGAATCATAGACTCATTTAGGTTGGAAAAGACCTTTAAGATCATCAAGTCCAACCATTAACCTAGCACTGCCAAGTCCACCACTAAACCGCGTCCCTAAGCACCACATCTGCACATCTTTTAAATATCTCCAGGGATGGGGACTCAACCACTTCCCTGGGCAGCCTGTTCCAGTGCCTGACTACCCTTTCGGTGAAGAAGTTTTTCCTAAGACTTCAGTTCTTGCCTCATCTTGGGCCACATATTTTGACTCTGGCCCCTGCTCAGGCCATAACTTCAGCTGCAGCCCAATACTCGGCTGCAATTTTGGCTTGGCCCCATCTTAGTCTGCAACTTTTGCTCCAGCCCTATCTTGGGCTGATATTTGGGCTCTGGCCCAATGTTGGTCATAACTTTAGCTCTGGCTGTGTATTATGCTGTGAGTTCAGCTCTGGACCCTGCTTTGGCTGTGACTTCAGCTCTGGCCCTATCTGGGGCCACAGCTTCAGCTCCAGGCTGATACTCCAGGCTCATCTTCAGCTCCTGTTCAATATCAGGCCATGACATTGGCTCTGGCCCATCTCAGGCTGTGACTTCAGCTCTGACCTCTGTTCAGTCTGTGAGTGATCTAGAGCCATTTTGGGCCACTACCATGGCTTCCAGCCCCATCTTTGGAAATGGTTTCAGCTCCAGGCCCTATCTCGAGCCACAGCTTTGATTCTGGCCCCACCTCAGGTCATGACTTTGTCCCCAGCCTGATATTGGGCTGTGACTTCAGCTTCTGCCCTGTCTTGGGCTGCTACTCACCTCCAGCCCAAATTCAGCTCTGGTCCATGCTCAGGTGGCTACTGCTCAGGCAACCTGAAATCAAGAGCATAACTTTGGTTCTGGCCCTGCTTGGGAGGCTGTAGCAGCTCTGGACCCATCTCCATCCACATCTTTGTCTCTAGTCTGATACTGGGCTGCAACTTTGGCTCTGACCCTTGCTCAGTCCATGACTTCTGCTCCAGCACTACTTCAGGCTGCAGCTTCAGCTCTTCCCTGATATCAGGCTGCGACTTTGGCTCTGGTCCATTCTTGGGCAGTGATTTCAGCACTGGACTCTCTTTGGCTCAGGTCCCATCTTGGGTCACAACTTTGGCTCTGGCCCCTTATTGGGCTGTGACTTTGGCTCCAGACCCTTCTTGGGCAGTGATTTCAGCCCTATTCCATGTTTGGGCTGTGACTTCTGCTCCAGCCGCACCTTGAGCCATGAGCTTGGTGGTGGCTGCATTTGGGCCTCATCTTCAGCTCCTGTTCAATATCAGGCCATGACGTTGGCTCTGGCCCAATATTGGATCACGATTTCAGCTCTGGTCCCTGCTCAGGAGGCTACTGTGGCTCCCACCCCTATTTAGGTCATGACTTCAGCTCCAGGCCCATCTTCGTCTGCGACTTTGGCTCTGGTCCCATTTCAAACCACAACTTTCAGTCCAGCCCCATATTGGTCTGTGATTTCAACTCCAACCCCATCATGAGCTGGTTCTTTGGCTCTGGCCCAATCTCAGGCCATGTCTTTGGCTCCAGCCCCTATTTGGCTTGTTAATTTGTGCCTGGCCACATCTTGGACCGTGAGTTTGCCTCCAGCCAAAATCTTGGGCCATGGCTTCAGCTCTGCCCCCAGCTCTAGATGCGATTTCAGCTCCATACCAACTTCAGGTCGTGATTTCAGCTCCAGACCCATTGCTGGCCTCTGACTCAGGTCTGGCCTGATATTGGCTCACTACTTCAGCTCCAGTGTCTGGTCGATCTGCAACTTTGGCTAGGGCCTGATAGCAGGTTGTGACTTTGACTCCAGCCCCACATCAGTCTGTGGCTGCATCTCCAATGCCATCTCCAGTCATGATTTCGGCTCTAGCCCAATACTGGGCTGTGACTTCAGCTCCTGCCCCATCGTGGGCAGTGACTTAGGCTCTGGCCCCACCTCTAGCCATGACTTTGGCTCCAGCCCATCTTGGGTCATGACTTTGGCTTCAGTACTACTTCAGGTGGCAACTGCTGCTCTGGCTTGATATTGAGCTGCAGTTTTTGCTCCAGCACCTGTTTTGGCCGTGACTTTGACTGTGGCCCCATCTTCAGCTGCAATTTTGGCTCTGGCCCCCAACCTGAGCCACAGCTTTGGCTCCAGCTGCATATTGGGCTGCGATATTGGCTCTGGCCCCTGCTTGAGCTGTGACTTTGGCTCCAGTCTCACATTAGTTTGCAATTTCAGCTATGGACCCATCTTGGACCATGGTTTCAGCTCCAGCCCCTGCTCACATCATGACATCTACTCCAGCCCCATTTTGGAGCCACAGTTTTGGCACTGATCCCTGCTGTGATTGCAACATGTACTACAGACCCATCTTGGTCTATGACTTCATCTCCAGCCTCATCTCAGTCTACAAATTTGGCTTTGGCCCTATATTGGGCTGTGACTTCAGCTTCTGCCCTGTCTTGGGCTGCTACTCGCCTCCAACCCAAATTCAACTCTGGTCCATGCTCACGCAGCTATTGCAGCTCTGGCCACTATTTGGGCTGTGACTTTGCCTCTGGTCCCTGTTCAGGCTATTACTTTGACTCCAGCCCCATCTCAGCTGCTACTTGGGCTCCAGACCTATCTTGGGTCACAACTTGGCTCCAGCCTAATATCAGGCTGTGATTTCGACTCCAACCCCATCTTGGGCAGTGATTTCAGCTCTAGACTGACCTTGGGCTGCAACTTTGGCTCTGGCCCAATCGTGGGCCCTGCTTTTGGCTCCAGTGCTGCTTGGACTTCTGCTTCAGTGCTGTCCCAATTTCAGGTTGCGATTTCAGGTCCTGCCCCCATCTTGGGCTGCTACTTTGGCTACAGTCAGGTGTCAGGCTGTTACTTTGGCTCCAGGCCTCTACTCAGGAGGCTACTGCAGCTCTGGCCCCTAATCTGGACAGCTACTTTGGCTCCAGCCCCATCTTGACCCATGACTTTTGCTCTGGCCTGATACTGGGTCACCACTTCGGCTCCAGCCCAGTATTGGGCTGTGACTTCAGCTCTGGCCACATCCATGTCTGCAACATTGTCTCCAGCCTGCTATTGGGCCCTGACTTCAGCTCCAGCCTCTGCTTGGGCTCTCATGACGACTCCGGCTCCTGCTTGGTCCTTGACTTCTGCTCTGGTGCTATCTTGGGCTGTGACTTTGGGTCCTGGCCCATGCACAGGCTGCAGCTTTGGCACTTGGCACCAAATCAAGCCTTGACTTTTTGTCAAGATATTGGGATGAGACTTCAGCTCCTGCCCCATCTTGGGCAGCAATTCTGGCTCTGGTCCCACCTCAGGTTGCTATCTGGGCTCCAGCCCCATCTTCAGCTGTGACTGGCTCTGAACAGTGCTTGGGCTGAACTTCAGCTTCTGTCTCTGATTGGGTCAGATCTTTGGCTCTGGTCCTCATTTGGGCATTATTTTGCCTCCAGCCCCATCTCAGGCTCTTAATTTGCCTCCAGCCAGACTTGGCCTCTAACTCTTGCTCAGGCTGCTACTACAGCTCTGGCATCACCTTGGGCCATGACTTTGGCTTGAACTCCTGCTTGAGTGGTCACTTGGCTTGGGCCCTTACACGGGCTGCATCTTCAGCCCCATCTTGGACCACTATTTCTGCTCTGACTCCTTTTCAGGCTGCTACTTTTGGCATCCTGGGATGCAACTCCGGCTCTAGCCCCATCTCAGGCTGTAACTTTGGCTCCAGGTCCTGCTTGGGCTCTACTTCAACTTCTGCTTGGGCTGTGACTTCATTTCCAGCTTCTGCTCTGGCAGGCACTCGATGCCTTCACACGTGTACCTGTACCAAAGACAGACAATGTGGTGCCCTGCAGTGGTGTTATGTGTGAAGCAGGGAGCAGGCAAAAGCAGGTAAGTCACCAAAGCAGCAATTTCTCTGGCACCTGTATGGTGGCAGATGCCTTAGTCCTGGTCTCACCAGATCTCTGAAGGTTTTGCAAATGCCCTTGAGAGCATTTGCATCCATTACCATACCCTTGAGGGCAGGTAAAGGGACAGCCCTTTCCCATGAGAATGCTGAGCTGCTAGGAGAAGGCAGACCCTACTCGCATTGCCTGGGTGGTCCTGCAGGCAACAGAAGGCACTCCTAGGCTTCTGACTGGGCTTTTCACCTCACCAAGGACTCTTGGCACCCTGCTGGGGAGAGTTCAGGGAGCTCTGCTGGGCACTTCTTTGCTCAGGTCACTTGTTGGCTGCCTCAATGCCAGCTCTAAGTGCTGCAGCCAAACTCTTTGCTAACCCAGGCCAGGGCACCTGCTCCTCTGTTCCTTCTGTGCTGCCAAAGGCACCCACTGATGCCGCTCCACCTTGAGGGACATTGCTGCCACACAGGAGTGTGCCAACTGTGCTGGCTTGGGCACCAGTTAAGAGGAGACCCTGTGTTGTCCCCAGGCACCCCCTAGCCTGATGCAAACGCCCAGCCTGTGAGCACAGTCCCAGTGCACTACCTCACCACAGGGGATGGACGCTGACTTCCAGCCACACGGACCCACGCTACATCTTACTGTCAATAGTGAGAACTGCAGCCTAGTATTGTGGCAAGAGCTATGGAGATTAAGTTGTGACAGAGATACAAGAATGAAAGTCAACTTTATCCTATAGTTAAAATTGCAGTGTAGCTGGGTACCTGCTGGGCACCCAGTGGACTGGTGTCATTCATTCCCTTGGGTGGCCCAGGAACTCCCCAGCTGGTCTCCACACTAATGAGACAGTGCATTGATTCCAGATGAGGCTGACTTGAGACAAGGTCACCAGTACAACCAAGCGTTTGACTAATTGTCACAAAAGCTCTCCAGGTTGGATTTTCAAAGTCTTGAAGATTCCCCCTCCTGCTTTGTGTAGATCAATCCAGATAATTGCACGCTTTGTTAATTGACATCCTGGGTGGAGGATGCGGCTGTCCCAGAAACTCCTCGAGGCTGCTCAGGCTGCAAAATTGACCAAACAGCACATTGATGAGACACTTGCCAATAAACACTAGGAGCTGTTTCTGCAGATGCAGAAACGGTCACATAGGACAGTCTACTGCACATAAGAGAGGAGATCTTCCGTCCTTAGCATTGGTAGTGACAGATCATTTAAGAGCTGGAGTGGTCACAGGCCAGCTGGACATGGGGAAGGGCAAGAGGATTGGGGGGGGGGGGTCAGGGTACCAAAAGGGTGTGTCTGTCTAATGAACAAGTTCTAACATGCCTGGGGGCTACAGACCCATCCTAGGACACCAAGGTACCCCTGTGCAACCCCTGCCATGTGCAAAGAGATGAATCCTAACCTCCACCGAGAGGTTCCCACATCTGGCCCCAGACTGAGAGGATGACCATGCAGTATTACTGGGGCAGACTTCAGGCTTTGCAGGGTGCTGCAGGACACAGGCAACACTGCCCACAAAAATGGAAAACCGGGACAAATGCCAACATCAGAAGAATGTGTGCATGGGGATAGTAAGGAAAAGTACACTAAAATAGAAAGAAGGAAGAAAAGCATCTATTAACTCCAATCCTATAGCAGTGCCCATCTCAGCAGTGTAAGAATTCACAGAATTATTTTTTAATAGTATTTATCAGAAACATGGCACTTTACATCTTCAGGGCACTGAATATACAATGATTATTCCTCACAACATCCCTGTAAGGTAGGCATTAGATTGCAGTTACTATTTGACATGTGGACAGAGGCAGAGAAGTATGTAATCAATCCTGCACAATGAAGTTCAACTCAAACATGGAGAGGCCCTCAGTGACTTGACTGAAAACATAAGAGTGGGGCAGAGCTGATAAAGTACCAGCTATATTCTTTTACTCTAGTCAACTACAATGCTCAGGGTCCAACTCTGTTGCTTCCCCATATCCCCCTGCAAAAAACCACCTTTGTTAAACAAGACACACATGCAGAGAGAGTTGTTACAAAGTGAGATCTGTAACAGAAACAGGAAAAAAAACCCACTTCAATTTAGCATACATTTGAATGAAACCATGAGAGAAGTTTGCCTGCCTAGTCAAATATAACAGTTTCAGCTTTAGTCCCTTATGACATCTCTGAGACAGCATTTCAGCCTTCAGCTGTGAATAAGTACTTGCCTGACCTAAGAAAATCTAGGGAAAAAAGTTTGGTGGACTGTGATGACTGTCTCAGAAACTATGCTTATTTTAGTTAAATTGTTCTACTGAAGTCTGAGGAATTCCTGAATAGGAGGAGGAATTTTGGGGTTTAACTCTAACTTTGCATGTATTTAAAAAGCCCCTTAGTATACCAGTTTCTAAAGTAAACTTCTCTTTCAGAATTTTTTTGTTCCAAAAATGAAATAAACAGTGTTGTAAACTTTAACATAATAAAAAATCCTAGTTTTTAATATACAATTATTGATTAATTTCATTTAATAACCTTCTTTCTACATTAAATCAACTTTAGGAAACAAAGTATACTTGACAGTATGGCTACTGTGATTAACTCATCTTCCTGTAGGTTTCAGTTGAGATTTCTGAAAAGATACACTGTCCAAGAAAGATTCATAGTCTCAACCTGTAAACTACCACAGCTCAGCTGAAGTCAATGTAGCCATTATAATTCATTCCGACTGAGTATCTAATCCATTGATTCCTTCATGTGCAGCATCAGTGATAATGGTCTGTCTCCAAGTTGAGAGATGATCACGATTAAAGACGCCTGGGTCCACATACTCTGAAAACCAAAATACATTGCCTTCCCCAGTAAAGAAAACTTCATTCTCATTTAATGGAGGATTCAGTCTAATGGAATAATGGCTGTGCACTACGATGGAAGAATAAAGTAGTGGCTTTTGGAAGAAGCCATCTTCATTTTGGGGGAGGGAGGCGGGGAAGAAAAAAGAGGGAAGAGTAACTGTTAACACTATTACCACTGGACACATGAAATTCTAATCTGAGATTTGCTTTTCCTTCTGTATATCGAAATTTTGCCACAACCTCTCCCCCAGGGAACTTCAACCTTGGTGAATATAGAGAATTTTTAAATCCACAGAGCAACTGTAGTCTCCAGACAAGGGGGAAGGGGGAAAAAAAAAAAAAGGAAAAAGAAAAAAAAGCTCAGAAGTGCACTTCCTATATCCTGCCTCACAAAGCGTTAAAGTGCTAAGTTTGATATATCCCAAAATTAAGTATCTCTCCTAGTCCTTTATTTTTTTAAATGAAACTTTATCTTTGGTTTCTTGTATCTTCTCTGTAATTTTATCCTTTGTTTCCTCCATCTTCTCTGTAATTTTATCCTTTGTTTCCTCCATTTTCTCTGTAATTTTATCCTTTGTTTCCTCCATCCTATCTTGTAGATATTCCTTTACTGGTGGTGGTGTGGACATGTAGCCATTCTTACGTAGGTATTTAACAGTGATGGACGTTCCTCCCAAAGTCACAGTGTATCTGGCAGGAGTCGCAATCTTAAAGAAACCAAAGAACACACCGTATCAATAAAACAGGTCAATATTATCTAGCAAAAGGTATTTTTATATTGAGAATGTATTTTGGCCAGTGTCAGATACTAAAAAGATCTTCTATTTATAAGAAAATAAACCAATTTACAGTACATCCCGCAGAACTGCGTAGCTTTTACTTAAAGTATCCTTTTGACAAAACCAGCACAGGCATTAGATTTCCATTTAAAAAAAAAAAAAAACAAAACAAAAAACCTCCCTCTCCAGCTTGTGGGACAAGCATTAGGCATCTCAGAATACAATTCAGAACGGTTTGAACACTGAGCCATATAAGCAAAGAGGAAATACTGACAAGATATGCTTTAAATTCTCAAGTTCACAAGAGTATAGGCATCTTTCAGTCCAAAACTAGGACCCACACATAGAAAAACAGAGCAAAAAAAGAGACCTTAAGAGGTCAGCTAATCCAAGACACAACAAACCAGGTTTGTTACGCTAGGTAGACTAACCTGTTGTTTCAGAACTTCAAAGATAAAGCCTGCACAGTCTTCCCTTTGTAACCTATTCTAGTGCTTCCACATCTTGAAATTTTCTTCCAACACTGCCAGATCTCCCAGCTATAATAAAATCTTTATATTTAACCACATTTATTTATTGGTCTCTTTTAGGCACAGGAACAATTGGCAAGAGTGCTTTCACATTTTGTTTGGGAAAATAACCCCTTTAAATAACAGATAAGCAGCACATCATGTTTGGAAACAAAACAGATGAGTGGCATTCGAAGCAAATACAGTACTTTGTTTTTGCGTGGTCTGACATGTTTCAAGTTTCCCAAACACGGGTTGTGCGCATATAAAGCAATAAAAAGAGACCCAAACCTGAATGTAAGTAATTGATTCAAATGGACAATGAAAGTACGTGACAATGATGGAGAACTAAGGTAGGAAGACAAACTAGCGAATCCTCTAGGATAAAAATAGCTGTACTTTTATCTGGGAATCATGAGGTGTTTAGACTTTACCTCTTCATCCCTGTTAATTATGCCAGGGATTCAGAGGAGTAACTTAATTGTAATTAAATCTCTGAGGGCAGACAATAGTTCTGCAGCAAACAAAGTTATTTTAGAAATACAGATGGACTCCTTAAAGGAACACAGAGCCCATATCAACTTGCATGTGACTATTTTTACTACAAAACCAAATGCTCAAGTATGTGTAACTACCAAAGAGAGAAAACAGCATTAATTCTTTCTGCTGTAAACAAATAAACGCTGTTTAGTTCACCAAGCAAGATTTAGAGCTTATTTACAAACTATAATTATACTTACTTTATACAATGCATATGCAGTTAGTGCATTTCCACTCTGGGAATTTTTCAGGATGTTTACTATGCTGTCTGGTAAGCCAATCAACTCTAGGAATGGAACAACATTCACTCCTCTATAAAAGAGAAAAAAAATTGACAACCTGAATTGGAATTTGAAACCTGAACAGTGATTTACAGTACCATTTCCATTCTTTAACTCTGTTATACAAACTTTGTAGTTTGATAGCAAAGTATTTTTTCATTTAAGCAACATAATTAAAGGATTTATATTTCTGTACATATAGGCAAATTAATGTTCTTTTCAGCATTCCACCAAGAGATGACCCATTTATATTATCCCTGTTGGGCTGAGCAGCTACTAACTTACCTGCATCACAGTTTATTATGTTTGGAGGTAAGTAGATATAATGGTGGTAAGATAGCTACTCAGGCTCCAGTTGTGCAGGTTCAACTTCATGTTCTATTTTGCCTAAAATTACTTTTTTTTCTTTTTAAAATTTCAGACTAATCTGCAGCATGCCCAGAAGCACAGAATCGAGACTTCCGTGTCCCCCATTCACTTTTCAATATATATAACAAATGGAATGTGGCAAAAGAAAAGGAAGCAATGTGTTGTATGGACAAGACTTCAGGGGTTTTGTGCCCAGTTGTTCTACCTTGTCAATATAAGGTGGCAAGACAGGTGGAGGGAGCTCCTATCACACTTTCTTCCTATTCAAAACCCAGGGAAGCTTAACATCAGCACCAAAGAAAAAAAAGACAGTCCATCTTTACATTACAGTGGAAAGCTACCTGCAGTTATAGAAGACCTGACTTTCCAATATTTACTGATGTTGTATTATTACTATCATTATCAATTTCTACCTAATATTTTAACCATTGTTCTGTGCATGCGATCACTTTAGCATCAGGAACAATAACAGGCAGTAATTTACTAACAGTTACTAGAACCTACAATCTGAAGGCCTATTCCCAGAGTAGAAAATGGAGACCTAGTAAGATCTGAAAGACAGCATTAATCATATTATTTAATAAACCACCATTATTTAGTCTCGTATCACGAGCAGTCATTCTGAAAGTTAAGTCTTCCACTTCAAGAGGGTGCTGCTTCTGTGGCATGACAAACCAAAGCTTTGTTATAATTACTTTCTAGTTAAGTATTTCAGTTGTTTTCATCTGTCAAATACCTATTTTAGCAGCTAACTTAAGTGTTTCAAGAAAAGTAATCTTCACTCAATCTGAAATGTCTGGATGTAAGCATCAACCTGAACTCATCCAAAGCAAAATATTTTTATAGCTCAAGACCTTTATTCCTCTGACATGAGCTAAATTTAGAATGACATTTGGATCTATAGCTCCTAGAAAGGGCAATTATGCCAGCTGGTTAGAGTAACTAAAACAAACACTTGTGCGGTAAGGCATTCTGATGTCAAAGCCCCATCCTTGCCGCCACAAACTGTCGTTGTTTCATGCTTTCTATTATTAAATATACAACACTAGCAATCCAAAGATAAACATTTACTCATATTTAGCAAACCATTTGCAGATAGATAAAACCTCTTTCATCTGAACTAGCAGCTCATAGCTGATATAGTAGGGTTTTTTTCTAATAAATGCCATTTTCCAGAACAGTGTCTGGCACATGCTATAGCTGAAAGAAACTAAAATTAGAATACATAATTTATCTTTTTTTTTAGCCACACAAATATTTAATTTCCAATTCAAACGCCTGACCTACAGTAGCAATTTTTTCAGTGAAACGCAAGAAAGACAGGAAACAGAAATCAGAAAAGGAAAAGACACACATGGCTTGTGAGGAGATCAGAGTGAGGTGAACAACATGAAAGTCCAATGATGAAGAAGGATTGGGGATGAAGTGGGGAGGAAGGGGTGAAATACCCCTCTAGTCCAACGGCAAAAAAAGAATAGGTCTATACAGATCTCACCTAGCAAATTGTAGTCAGGATTCCAAATTCCTACCTTTACCTTGTGACAGGTTACTAATAATTTTGATATTGTTTACATCCATGCATATTTTGTGGAGATAGCATTCCTTAAAATGTTAGCAACATATCTGGTATAGAGCAATAATTGCATAATAATAGTACGTACGTGACACAAATCCTATGTACTTTCAATATTAATCTTGTGCTTCAGTTAAAAATGTAGCCTCATTTCCCTATTATATATAGAGGCACTTTTTAACATGTAATAATAATTTATCTGTCCTTTCACCTGTGAAAGTCAGTCTCAATTCAACAGCAGTATTGGGCACTGCAACAAAATATCAACTTACTTCATGGCTGCATAGTAAAAGGATCCAAACCATACAGTGGAAGTCAGAAGATGCACTGGAATCATGACTTTTCCATACTGTTTAAAAGTTTTTTTGAATCTCCGAACAAGACTAATTGATTTGTCTTGTAATGGATCAGGATCTGAAGAATCTGACTCTACAGAGCTCTGCTTGGGTGTATCAGTGGCCGAAGTCAAAGGATTTCTCTCTTCTGGTACTTTGTGAGGAGTGTCTGCTGGCTGTGATGAAAAAGCGCTTTTCTTTGAGGCAAAGCGAGCTGCACCTGCATGAAGACATCGTTTAGGAGGGTCCAGTGCCAGAATCACTTTGCATCCAACATTAGATAACACTGATTGTCCTTTTAAGCACTGAAAGATACTAGTGCGAGGGAAACCCAAACATGTCCCGTGCGCCAGCTGAGATGCAGTATGTAATAGACTCCGTTGCATTTTGTTGAAGTGTGGCTGAGGTTTCTATAGAGAGGAGAAAAAAAAAAAAGTAAACAAATTGCATTTCAATAATCTGATTTCTAATTGCTCCAATGGCACTTGAAATTCTCAAATTTTAAACTGCTTTCTAGTCTTCTGCTTTAAAAGATTTTCCTTACCTTGTTTTGCAGAAATTGTTACCTTTTAGAATTAAGCAAATCATTTTAGATCTCACTTCTTTAGCATTCTGAAACGGCCCCCTCACTTAACACACTCTGCTCCTTAGAGCTAAAATGCTCATTCTACCCTCTAAAAACATTTTTAGATGTTTAGTGCTAACTACTGCTTTTATCTGCACAGTTATTGAAAAGTTACCCTTGAAACGTCACTTCTAGTAGCAACTGATAGTTTGAGTGATACTTCCAGCCTACATAAGTGTAGTATGAACTCACTGAAGTGCAATTAAAATTAATTTTTGGTGTCAATACATTCTTAGTTTTGGTATAATTTTTCATGTTTTATATTATTTTGAACGAAAAGTTCATACAGTAAAAAAAAAATCAATAATAATAACAACAACAACAATAACAATAATAATAGTTAATAATCAATCAATAATCTTAATCATAACAAACCTAACCACAACAGCCTGCCTGTATACATCTGTTAGGAAGGGGGACAGTACTGTTGAGTGTCATGTATTAACTGGAGCAAAATTGAACTGCAATTTCAGAAATATTACAATGCAAAGAATATTTTAAAACTGTGGATAACCCAGTTAACCTTATGATTTTGAACACTTAACAGTTAATCCTGAAAGTCCAAAAGAACCATTGAGAGATTCCCCATAAAAGAATAGAGGAATTTTGTTTGGCCTGTATAGACATCAAGAAGTCATTTTTTCCCCCTCAAAAATGCATGCTTTAAACTAGTGGATGAATACTAACTCTCCTTTCCTTTATACAATGACTGCAAGTTACAGAACTAATTTTCCTTCCCTCCAAAAAAAGTGCCACTAATTGATTTTATGTAACAAACACCATTTAAGTCAGTTATATTACAACTTTTGAATCTTTCTGATGCTTTTACATTTTTAATTATCATAACAATTTTTGGTCCAAACTAGAAGTAATTAAAGTTTAATTGAAACCCCAATGTCATCTTCATGTCTGCTTCCCCTTCACCTATAGCCTTAGATATAGTTCAGTCAGGTGTTTTGATAGTGGATTTGTCTAGGCTGCTGAAAATGATCAATACTTCATAACTAAAGTAAAATTTTTTAAAAAATGAAGCCATACGTACCCTGTACTACTTTCCAGATATGCAACAGGGAAAGTATGATAAGATTTGTATTTTCAAAAAGTTGCAACTCTTCCAGCAGTTCCCCACCTTTCAAATAGATGTCTTGAACATATTGATGACTCTGCTAAAGTAGAAAAAGGGCGCATTTAGGGAAATGGCAACAACAGCAAACTAATGTTTTGAAGATTTCCAGTCAGCCTGAAATCTTGCTTACTGAAGAAGTTACTGGTATAAATACCCCTTCGGACACCGACATGCTAATGAGAGATTTTTTCTGTGTAACTTAGAAGTTCCTCAACTGTGAACTATGGTTTTCCTTCCAAGGGAGAAAAGTTTAATAACCCAAATGCATCTGTTGGAAGACTCCTGCCCATATGTTTTCTAGATATTTTTATGTTGTGCTTGAATTAATTGCAATTATTGGAATTACAATGTTTGATGTGGGGAAAAGATTGGAGGAATGGTTTCAAACTCCCTGGGAACCTCTACCTTGCATGTGAAGCACAGACACCCACTTTTGTTGAACTCATACTAACAGAGGAGGTATTGCGTCAACAGGGGAAAAAGAGAACTCTTGTCTCTATGTAAGCAAGCAGTTACTCACTCCTGTTGAGTTATGAACTCAGTAGGAGCCAAGAAGTACTGCTGCTTATAGAGTAGTAAATCAGCTACAGGTACTGCCTCTCAATGAGTTAGCCTTCTGTAAGAATTCACTGAAAGTAGCAACTGCTTGTGGTATCTCTGGTTTTATGAGAAGTGGAGATTCTTGCTGACTTCTTAGATCCAAATGCAATTGCTTCTCAAAACAAAAAAATTAGTGAAAACACTCAGCAGAACTCAAGCGTTAAGATGGCACTCTGTCATATACCAACTACCTTACTGATATATAGAAATTATGATAACAAACTGGAAAACAACTACATTGCTTGCCTATTGCCACTTACACTCCTTTCCTGAGGAATAACACTCTCCACAGAGGACTGTTTTCCTCTCTCACTAACAGTATACAATGTTCCGAGCATCTTCCCTAAGGAGCTTTTCACACTATCTAGCCAGCAGACTCGGCAAAGGATACCTATCCTTCTATGGGAATTTGGGAGCTCTTGAGTCAGCCTTCTGCCATTCATCTATTTTCAGTGGATGGTACCTTACTGAAAAATACCTGTTCCAAACAAGCTTTGAAAATTGCCACCACGCAGCATGGGGGAAACCACGCTCAGCACTCCAATTTTGGTTCATTAATGTTATTAACAGGACTCTGCATTCCAACAGCCTTGGAAGGAGATCATTCTTCTGTACAGAAGCAGGAAAAAAACAGAACAAGTATTTCTGAATTTTCCCGTTATATATAGTGTATATATAGTAGCATTTCTCAGAACACCGTTTCTAGGTTTTGCTGTCCAGCACCTACTGACGGCACAAAAATAACAGCGTATCACACCTCTGATTCATTGCAATGGCTGCAGAACATTGGGGTATGAAATAGCTTTCAGGGCGTGAGAATTCTCCTTAGTGTGAAGAAGCAATGGGTCACTACTATGTGTTCAATACTTATCAGTCAGTAGCTAACATAGTTGCGATTGGTAAATGAGTTTCAAGGCCTCTGGTTACAGAGTTAGCTGCACCATATAAGACTTAAAAATAGAATGTCACCAATGGCTTTAAACCAGGGGAACTACCAGGGCCACTCACAAGACTTGACATGCCACTTTTGTGTTCCTATATCCCCAGATGGACTTGGAACTTGTTAACTAAAGGGTTTTCCTCCAAGATGCAAGAGCTGGCTGGTCAAAGGGAAGGTTTTCTAACCATCTAGGGTAGATCCTGAAAAGGTCTTGAACCTTGTAAGCACAGATGATAGTATGGTTCTAGCTAATATTCTGTGAAACAGCTTTCTTTTTGCTTCTCCACTTTAAAAAAGCTTTTTGCTAGATACTTGATAGATAAGAAAAGGCTTAGATATGATAGTGCTTATATTTGAGAATAAAAGAAAACAGGTTTTTCAAAACAAGATCGGAATTTTCCTAACAATCCTATTGTGTTTTATAGGTATGTACTTTGTTTTACTTATCTAAATGAACAAAGGCGAGACTTTTGAAGTGTCAGTAAGCTGAGGATGACACTACTATCCAGCAGCACTACAAGACTAAAGGAGGGAAGTATTATATTTATAATGGTTACACCAGCACATAGGAAAGGCAAATGAATAAAATAACAGATTAATATAGCATACACTTTGTAATTGATTTTAAAGAAATTAATATTGTTAAAGGGGTGATAAGTGCAGCTGCTCAATTGTAATATTTTAATTACTTGGCTCAACATTGCAAACAAATCTTAAACAGGACAGACAACTCAAAGTGCACAATAACCGTGGCTGGAGGTCCAAAGAAATACAAAACTGTAGTTGTTTTATCCTTCTAAAACATGAGATGAATAGAGAGAAATCTGCCCTTTAAGAAGAGATTAGTGAAAGGAAGTTCCTAGTACCCTGTGCACTCAACAGGCAGTAGGAGAAAGCGTGTCAGCCTATGTATTTGAGGCACAATTTTATTCTCTAAGCATACTTTCCTTAAAGAAATTACTGAAGCTATAAAAGTTATACAGTTGCCCCTGTAACTTTAGGTTGTTAAAACCCCTCAGATTCTAAGGAAGTCAGGAGAGTAACCTAAGTGTTATCCACAATTGCACCTAGTGACTGCTCAAAAGTGTTTCGTCATTTTAATGTATTTCATTTTTTCATGCTGTTGCATAACGATGCAAAGGCACAGAAAGGACAGAAGCTAGAAGCTTCAAATACCAAGGTGGAAAAGCAGCTCGTCTGTGGCATGAGAATTTTGCAGGGGGCAGAAGGTGTTTTAAAGGATCTTAGATTTCTACGTTAGCTTTCTCTTAAAAATGTCACAAGGAAAAAAAAAAAACCAAAACAACAAAACACCCCAACAACATAGAGATGTCTAAGGACAAATATAGCTGTTCTCTGCTGTAGGAATCTCATGTGGTCAGTGACTGAATGCTACTAGGTCAAACTACAAAATGAAATACAAACACTTCTGGTATAAGGTCTCCTCTTCAGTACTGTCATATTCTGGCTAACTATTTAGTAGTATCTCCAGCTGGCTGTAAACTGAGCTGAAGAGATCTTGGCTGTTCAGGACATACTCCTGGTTGGGACTCTTGGACATCCATTTAGTTCCTAAAGGCACGTCTGTCTCATGGCAAGCTATTAACAAGCCCTCTGACATAAACAAGCCCTCTGACATAAAGGGAGTGCTCTAGTGGCCTCTTGAGTAAAAGTATAGATCGGCTTCCCATTAAAGTGCCAGAGGTTTTGTTTAGGAAACTTTGGTTCTTCTGTTATAATTTAGATCAGGTTTGGCATAAAACTGATGTACTGCAGGAGTATCCTGTCTCTTGCATTTGCTCTGCTAAATCTTTGCCCTCCAGTGATTATTTTGTTCCCGAGAACAACAAAAGTTCAGGATCTTTTAATGTCACAGATTTGGTCTGTGTGACTACCACAAATTCATGGGTTTGGATGTGGTTTTTTAAGCAAAAAAGAAATACGGCATCATTGGAAAAAACAGAAGTAACAAGCCAGGCTGATATAGGTACAGCAAAGGCTGCTGTCGATATCTGCTGTTAGAAAGAGGAATCACGCCAGAGATGCTGTCAGATGAAACTTTCATCAGGATAATTTGTATGAAAGCAGCTACCCTGTTACAATTAACATTTTTTGAGCTACCAGAGAAATTAAAATATGAGAATAGGGGTGGATGATAGATGGCAAAAACTTTAGTGTAAGTTCTTTTGTAAAAGAGGTCAGAAAGCACCTGAGGGAATTGAGGGTATAGTATAGTATATGGCTTATTTTCTCAGTTCTACCAGGAATACTCTGGACACAATACGTAAATATGGATGAATTCAAAGTATTTTTACTTGTTCTGTTACTGTTTAAAAAAAGAACATTAATTATACCACAGGAGAGTTCCCAATGAAAATCCATGAGCTTTTTCCACTCCCAAGGCACCTTTCTATGAAATCAGAGAATTAATTTACATTCTTGTCATTTTTAGTGTAAAATCAAGCAAACTTTGAGCGTTGTGTGTTGTATATACAGAAGAATTTTGAAAGAACACAAACCAAGTTTTCAGAAATCCTTTCCAGCTCACCTTTCAGATTGCATAAAAAGCAAATGTACAGAGATCTCATCCAAACAGCTCAGTTTAATAAAAAACCCCACTGTATTGCTTACATTTTTACTAAATAGAATTAAAAAAAAAATCAGAAATTGTTTTCAGATTTAAACCGTTCTTTTCAAGAACTTATTGACAGTATATTTTAAAAAAACCAAAAAACCAACCAAACATCTTGCCCAGTCAATAAACCAAAATAAGAAAAACACAACTGGACAGAAAACATATACAGGTTGCCTAAAAAGCTGTGACCGTATTTTAAAATCATTGTAATAATAGTACAATACATGCAAAGCATCATTGTTTTTCCTAAACTCAAGGTAAAATAGAACTATAAACCTCTCCGTAACTGCAATGGTTCAGCATAGCATGCAGTCACTATCCATGGACAGGAAAATGGCAGCATACAGGGACTTTTTATTCTTTGTATTAGTACTTTAAAAGTGTATGAATGAGCATTTAGAACTTGTATTTCGACCTTTACTACTTTTGCAATGTCCCTGATACAATCTGTTATTAATTCTAAACTAAGAAACTTGGTTATAATTTGAAGTTCGGGCATCACTAGCTGTCCAATCCCATCTACCATTCAGAGCTGTCTAAAATAATGTAACACCACGTTTTAGGTTAAAGGGAGTAATGCAAAATAAGTCATGGTGAAATTTATTAAAATCTTGTTGAAAAACCATCACATTAAAACAAATGAAACAGTAAACTCTTGTAGACAAATTACCCTAAAACATTAGCCCCATCCCACCTCCACCATGTCTAATCTCTGTAATATCTTTACTTAGTAAATGCTAGGCTGTAATTTTTAAATCGATCATATTACTATAGTTCAATACTGATATAAGTGGCGACAAGCCAACAACTTTTTTACCCTTCTTTTATCTAAACTACTCTTGTTCTTGCTAAAACAAACTTAGTGATGTTAGGAAAGGAGAATAAACCCTCATAGGGTCCTCACACACAGAGCAATCTTCACCACTATAATCTTCTGATACTGAAGTATTAGAAAGCACAACAAAAAGTAGCTTTAGGAAGAATAAAAGTTCTTGTAGACATTTATGAAGTCTGAACATTGGATTCAGAAGGCAAATAAAGCAGGAAAACCTAATGCAATACTTGTGTGTTGAGCTATAGATCTAGAATGCTAAACAGGAGGCTTAACAGCTGATCTGCATCCAGTCAATGACAGTGGTATCCCCATTTTCCTCTATGCTGGAAGGCATTAGATCTTAAGCTTGCATGCAGCTAAGGATTATATGAAAGTGTGAATGCTCTCTAATTCTTCTAAAAGAAAGTATCACAATAACTTGTAGTGCTTTCTGCTCTTCAGAACTATGTTTTTAATAACTGGTGCTATTACATCTTTTAACTTCGTTTTCCTGTTTTGTAGCGCTGTACAGCTAGGCTGGGTTCCTTCGTTCAGAAGTTTCATTCTGCCCTCTACTGAATTTCTACATAATTACACCTCTTATACCACAAAAGGTCTCTACTCTCCACGATTCCTTCCAGCAAGTGTAAATTTGCTGGATCATGTTGTGTTGGTTCCACAGCCCCCCAAAATAACAGGCACATGTCAAGGGGGTGGGGAAAAACCCTGCCTTTTAAAGTGCTATCTGATTTGATTTTTTGTCCATTTGTCACTCTATAGACACATGCCTGCAATAAGCAAGTCAGAAAAGTTACGCTTTTAGAGGTTAACTAAGCTTAAAAATAGGCATATACATTTATGCTGAAAAGGTTAAAAAAAGCCCTTTGTTAGTTCAAAGCAGGGATTGTACTTGTCTGCTTATTATTTTACCCTTCTGCACATTACCTTTCACTTTAAGCTAACGATCAAAATAAGATCTGTCTCCTTTCTATTCCACCCAAGCAACCCCTAATAGCCTCTTTTGCCCTTATATCTCCCAATGTATCATTACTTCATTCCCCTCAAAACACTTGTGTTTTTCTGTCAGAGGGCCATTAACACGGAGGCGTAGGGGGGCGTGTGGTGGTACATTTTGCAAAGCATTGGGAAGTTTCTACTAAATAACTAAAAGAGGCTGCAAAAGGTAATTCACATAAGCAAGCCTCATGTCAGCAGTTGCCTGCATACAACTTTGAACTCCCTCAGAAAAAAACCCACAACTGAACTGGTGAGGGGTTAGATGCTAAAACACAAACAAACAAATAAACAAACAGATCAGCTTTCTACAATTCACTGAAACATTGTTTGAGAATCTCTTAGGATCTCCCCTCTTGATAGTTCATTGAACTTTTAATTGGCAGATTCCTAGCCTCTTTCAACTTTCACTGAGCATCTCAAGAGTTCTGACACTATATTTTAAGGCATTAGAAACATCACTATTAGTTCTATGTTCAGGGTTCAGATATTTCTTTTATGAAGTTCTGCTACCTCTCTTTAGAGTTCAGAGCTGCTGTGCACATCTCTTTTCACTAACAGAGCCATCAACAACAGTCAAAAGGTTGCAGACAAAACTTAACTCTAGCTTGCTCAAGACTTCCTGCTATTTGTAATTTAGATTCTAGTAGCCAAGCTCATTCTTTAATTCATAATCTTTCTGGTCACTCAGTATTTCACTGACATATAAAATTTAGATTATAATATGTAACTTAAACAGCTCTTGGAGTTATAACCAAATATTTATTCCTGAAAGGTCTAACAAAACAACTGGAGACACAATGTGGATTCTGTGACTTCCACTAAAACAAATGGTGCTAACCCATATAAAGTTCAGCCTTTTTGACCAGATCATAGAATAAGAGCTTAGGTATTCAAATACTTTCTCTCGACTAATTATAAAAGGCATTTATTAGGAATCTGCTTAAACTTAGACCGTAGCATCAACTTTGTACAGCCTTCTGCCTCATCTTGCATTGTGACTACCAAAACTGTCTTTTCTAGCTTTGATAAATGCCATTTTTGCCACCCCAGATCTTTGCAGGTCTTACCTCATTGTTCTGTGTCCCTTCCCTCTATAACCCAACTGTAATCAACAGTATCAGTTGTAATAAAATTGTTATGTAATATAACTTGCATTTAAAATATTACAAAACACTTAAAATAACAACCCCCACCAAGTAACAAGTCTTTTACCTATCAAATTCACCCAAAGTGCTTCTAAGACTTTCAAAAAACACGCTCAAGGAAAAACCCGGAAGCCTTACAATTAGAAACAAAGTAGGAATAAATGAGAAACAGTCCCAAACTGCAAAAAAAAGCCCCCAGCTTCAATAAGAACAGAATTCACAGTGGAAGCATTAGGTTCAAGATTTTTTTCTTTTATTCTCTCACCACATTTATCTCACATTTTCAAATACTGAAAAGCTGTCATATTTCCCAGCAAAAAAAATACAGAACGTTCATCTTTCAGCTGAATTACTGTTGGCAGACATTCACTTCCAGTATAAATCTTTTCTAAATATTCAAAGTAAGTGTTGAATTCTCTGTTGTGAATTCAAACTTGTCCATATGGGGAAATATGTGTAGTATCAATCAGAATATCTTGAAAAATTATGTGTGAAGAAACTGATCATAACATTTACAGAACACACACATGCTCAAAACCACACTCTTCATCTAATTCTTAGTAAATGCTATTCCCCACGTCTCTACAAATGAATGTGAACTGTTCTTATGAAAGAAGTATTATTTTCATTAAGGTCTTGCCACCTGAGTGGATAAACTTTCTTGCCCATCATTCAATTTAATGCCTCACACAGCATCTTTTGCACAGAAGACATGATTGCTAATGTTGCCAGTCATGCAAACAACAAAAATGACCCCACCCACAAGTGTCCAAAAGAGCGTCACTCAGAGCTGTGTCTTTACACCAGAAGCAACTCTGATGGGACTTCAGTAATAGGACCCTAATAACTCTCCCGCTCAGTCTGAAGTAGCAGATTTACTACATTCTGTATTCAGATTAAGAAAGGAATCCCACGACTGTGACACTGCAACCTTTGAAAACATACTGCATTCGATGAGATGTGATCAACAAAGCCCAAGGCTTGTGTTTCAGCACAGAAACATCCCTCCATCAGAAACAACTATCCTATGGCCCGAGACAGCAGGAAGCAAAAGATACCATCTAATTTCAACATCAGCAAAATCAGCTTTTAAATCCACAAAATATTAAGAGCAAATAGTTAACCGACTGGCTCACATTGGGGCTGAGCACTACCTTTACAATTAAAAGACAAGTGCTTTCACATTCTATTCAACTCTTCCATCAGCCACTTTTGGAAGAGACTTAACAGAACTGCTGTAAAGCCACTCACCTATTTTTATTTAGAACCAACAAAATCCATCTACCTGAAAAAACTACTGCTGTGTTTTGTAATTTGTTCATGAGCACCTGACTGCAGTAACCCCATTCCCTTCCCTCATCCCACTCTGCAAGGACAGACTACACAAGTTTTAGAGTGCTGCAGGGGATCATCTGCCACAATGCTCTACAAAGCCACAATCACAGCCATGCAACTTCTTGTTTTGTTTATATAAGAACTGTTACACATGGTCAAGGTCAGACTTTGGACAAGATCAAATAGCAGATCCATGGAATTAAAATTTACAGCCCAGCTAAATGGCACTTTCGTTTTCTGATGTGCACAGACCAAGACCTAGTTTTACCATTCAGATGCCTTTGTTTAGAAGGAGCAGTATCATGTCTGGAAACATAACAAAAAAATTTCCTTTTTTGTTGACTCATACAATGGGTAGCTAGTTTGAAGATGATGTGAGGAGAACTGAGTGACGGAAGGCACTGGGGTAGAAAGGATTGGAACTGTTCAGAAGAAACACCAAGTTCACGAGGAACACTGATCATTACCATTTGTGCTGCAGAAAAGTCTAGACACCAACCAGGGTAAAGCCCTATTGTACAATCCCAGTGTCTTCAAGGAGAAATTACTGCTGTGCTTAACTGCTTGCTTATAATACAGACAAAAGGCAGGAGGGCTGACATAGACACACCAATCTGGCCTACTAACACCTGGTTAAACCATAGTTTTCCTGACAGTTTGAAGCAATACATTCTTGACTTAATATGAACAAAGTATGCTGGACTTAACACACCTGTTCTGGTATCTTCATGGTCAACTGAATTTAGGAAGGTATCCTCACAACAGAGGATAAGGATTTTTAACTGAATAATAACTTTCTACTCTTACTGCAATTTTATTACAAGGACAGGGACATGAAGAACAATCTGTGTTTTTTAGAGGAGGTATCATGATCCAAGACTTAAAAATTAAAAAAAAAAAAAATAAATGCTGTAACTTGAGCAGTATTCTTTGTTGTTGTTGCCATGCTACACAATCCATTTGTCTCAAGTCAAAGAATCTACTAGAGGTACTTTATAGTCATTAAGAATCCCTGACCCTGAGGTTGACCCTTGATCTAAAGTGATGTAACTAGGTAGTTACCTATCAGAATATCCAGACAAAATCTTTATGATTTATTGTGATGATATCTTACTGTCCATGAAGACTTCGATCACGTTTTGGGCCCAGGCCTCAGTTCTTCTAGTGGTTTTATTCCATTCTTAATACTGAAATATTGACAATTGATATTTAATTTGCTTCAGCATCTAATTTTCAAAATACGTTCAGCTTCAACTATCTGGGTTCACAGTGTATCAACAGCAACAAGAACTATGTTGGACCTTCCTCCCAATCTGCAAAACTAACTGATTGCAAGGAATGTTATGGATTCAACTAGGAGTTTTACATTTTAAAAATCAGTGCTCTTTCTGCTTTTGTAATTGAATTTGTTGTGGCCTTATCGTCAAGACCAGTCAGAACTCCCTACAGATCCAGAAACGTGTCAAGATGCAAACTGAAGGCTGTTATCTGGGATAAGCGGACATCAAGAACTCCCTGTCTTGCAAAAACAAACTTCAGTTTCTTAGTGATGCCTGTAAGCATACACACGGAGCTAGGTCAGTTTACCTGGAGAAAAGATCATCTATAGCAGGAGAATTACACAGATCCTTTTAAAAACCAAAACCAGACCAAGCCTTTTCTTATCAGCTGCTATAGTCTGTGAAGCAGATCTGTAGACAGTCATGCTAGACAAATCTTTAACTTCTTACATTCCTTACACACTCTTTAACACTCTGAATTTGCCTACTCAGTTTTTGCCATGTGCAAGCCACCTGATATCCACCTACCCAAATCGTCAAATGATTTTTTTTTCCCTCCCTGATGGAAGTGCTTCTCAAGGAGCGAGTGCAATTCAATAATGCTGCCAGAGAGGCCAGTCATACCCCTTTTACCTCAAACAGCCCTTGAACAGAAAAGGAGATAAACACCTGCTGTCAGCCCCATAGGAGGAGATGGATGGTGGGGACACATTATCCTCTGTGCATGCATTTCCCACACAGAAGCAGCTGCAAGTCATATAAGCTAGTGGAACAGGCAGCAAGACACATTCCAAATGAGGAACCCGTTCCCTATCTCTCCCTAAAGTAGCAAAACTTTGGCAAATCACTTTACGTTTATACTTGTAACAGCAATAACATCTTGGGGTTCAGGTAAATTGAGGAACACTTTTGTTTGAAGCCTGCTTAAGAACTAGTTTTGGTAAGAAATTCTAGGATACTTCACGTATTATTGTCCAAATTAATGTTTTCCCTTTTGGGCCGGCTTGTAGAAGGCAATTCAGAAATGGACATAAATGAGGCTGAACGTGTAGTTTGTAATATCTGACATAATTCCACATTTGACTTAACAGCCTTAATAAAAATTCTTACAACTTCTCAGTCTGACTCCCTAGATAACTCCCACAGTTAATTACCAGAAGCAGATTACTAACAAGAACCATAACTATATGCAACTTTGCCAAAAGGGTTGCATCTCGTTCAGCCAGCCACAGCCTCCTACAGATTCACACTCAGCCTCCTACGGATGCACTCCACAGCCAGTGCATACAAAATGTAAGAGAAAAAAAGTGCTGAGAGCTCAAGATGAGTAAGAAAACATAATTTTACCACTGAACACGCAAGAGGAACAAAAATCATATTTCTCCGTTTTGAGAGTCTCCTCCTGGGGGAAGCCAGCCCTTTGCACGTATTTGTCACGTGCCACAAGCGAGTCACCAGAAACAGCGCAAAGCATTCATTAGACGAGAAAATATTTGCACAGCCACTTTAAGCAGTCTAAAAAGTCAAGACACACGCAGGATCAGCTGTCTCGGGAGAGAAACACCCTCAGGAGCGCAACCTAATCACGGCCCTTTAACGGTACAGCTGTCAGGGGGTCGCGGCCAACATTTCTCACACCAGACAAAACGGCCCCGGAGTTTGCAAAAGAGAAAGCAGCCAGGAGGGAGGCACGGAACTCCGAGCAGCCACTCGGCCCCGGCGCCTCCGAGCGGGCCGTCCCCTCCGCAGCCACCGGCGGCCGCAGGTCAGTTAGCCCGATCCTCCGGGACCGCGATAGCAAGAACAGCCGGGGGACCCTGCCCGCCGCCCGCAGGCCCCGCCGCTCCCCACCAGCCGCCACCGCCCCCCGCACGCCAGCGGCCCCGCTCCGCCCCCCCGCCGCCGCCCGCCCACGGGGACCCCGGGCGGCGCCCGCACCCTCCTTCGCCCGCTGCCGGGCGGCCGCCCCCACCCCTCGGCCCCGCCAGGGGGGTACCTTGTGGCCGAGCCACCGCTCCTCCTCACCGGCCCCGAGCCATGGAGACGCACCGGGCAGCGGCTGAACCGACGGCGGCTGCCGCGCGCGCCGCTCCCGTCACCTCCCCCCGCCCGCCCCGCGCGCGCGGCAGGGCAACGTGCAGCAACGCCCGTCCCCACCATCACCTTGAGGCCCGGCGGGGCCCCGCTGCGCAGGCGCGCGCACCCCACCCCGCCGCACGGCCTTCTGGGGCGCGTAGTCCTCTCCTCCGGCGGGCCGAGCCCGGCCGCGGAGCCCCGTCACATTTTATGCGTGCGCAGCGCCGCGTTCCCCCGGATGTGACGCCGCCGCGCTGCGGGTGGGCGTCACTTCCGCAAACAGGATGGCGGAGCGCAGGGCTGGGTGAGTGCCGCGCGCCCTCCCGGGCGGCCTGGCGGCGCGGGCGCGAGGCGCGTGGCCCGGCGGCGCGGCGCGTGGCGGGGCGGGGCGCGCGAGGCGGCGGCGGCGCGGGGCGAGGCGAGGCGAGGCGAGGCGAGGTGGGCGGGGCACGCCCCGCCGCGCGCGGGAGGCGGGCCCCGGGCCCTCGGCCTCGCGGGCAGCCGGGGTGGGCGGGGCGCGCGGGAGGCTCCACCGCGCCATCAAGCGCCGCCAATCGGCTGCGGCCGTGCCGGGGCCCCGGGGAGGCGTCGCGCGCTTTGTCCGTTGCTGCGGTGGGCTGGGCCGCGGCCCGCTCCCGGGTCTTTGGGAAACCGCCCGGGCGGCGGCGGCGGCCTGGCCGCGGGAGCGCCCCGCCGGAGGCTCCGTGCCTGCCGGCCTCGGGGCGCGCTCCCTCCCGCTGCGCAGCCTTCCGTGACGCAGCTAAAAGTCGTCAGGGCCCAGGCCGTTAACGCGGCGGCACGGCAGCGTCTGTCGCTCCTTTGCGCTGCCTGGGCCGCGAGGGCCGCCCCGCCCCGTCCCCCCTTCCCCTGGCGCTTGGAGCTCTCCGGCGGTCCTTCCGAAGGAGCTGCCTCCCGGGCACTTGTTTGCCATCGCTGGTTCTGAAATTCCGGTCGCTTCTGAATTGAGGCCTTGAAAGCAGCCGGTCAGCTGCGTGGAGCAGCTGAGTGACGATAAGAAAGGGTGTGCTGCTTCGGAAGCATGAGTTAGATGCTGTAGCGTAGTAGAAAAGTATTTCCATAAGTCATACTTCGAGGCCATCTGTTTTGAAGAAAGCCGCTCGGGGGTCTCCGTAGCGGCCCACTTAATGAACGTGTTTTGGCCCTCATTAGGAGGCTTAAACCTGGATACAGTGGAGTGTGTGTGTTTTTTGTTAGACTGAAATAGGCCACCCTTTTAGAAAAGGAGTTGCCCAATTATCCTCTCCTATGCTTTATTGAAAAGTAGGTGCCCTGCTTCCTGATGATGGTGTAAAGAAGGCTGGGATGTGCTGGAGACTAAATGAGCTTTGTGGCAGTGATTTGCAGTCCTACAGGCTGCGTAGGTGTTTGTGAAGTGGAGATACAGAAATGCAGTTACAGCTGAAGAAGCCTAGTGTTAGTGAAGCTTGAGGCGTAGCGGATATTCTTGGCAAACTTGAAAATCCACAAGTGCTATGAAAATTTGCTCTTTAAAAACACCTTGATTTTTTGTTTGAGAGCATCCGTTTGAAAGCATATCAGATTACATAAGAAATTTACTGATTTGAGGGACTCTGAGAGTTTGTGTTTCTACATGTAAAGTGATTTGTAGGTTACCTTGTATGGGGAAGGGAAAAGGAAGATTACAGCCTCAATAATGCTTTGCAGTTGAATCAATAAAGATAGCTAAGAAAGACTCAAACATGAAGAGTAAAGATTTATCTTGATTTGATCTTATTGTAATGAGAGTGCTTTGAAATTCCACATATTTTATTGTGCTATCTTTATTAAATAACTAGTCAATTTTGAAGTCTATATGTTGTCTAGGGCAAAGGCATGTTGTTTTTTTATAATGCCAGTATTATGATTGAAAGTCATGACCATAACCACGAGTAAGTGAAATTCAACACTGAAAATAGTTGGTGGGTTTTCTTTTTTTTTTTTCCCTCTATAGATTTCCATTCTGATCAATGGACAAGGAGACTAACCTGTCAGAAATGGCTGATATAACCAAGACAGAAGAACAGGAAGTAGAGAAGAGTTTGGATGAAGAAGTGGAGAAAACACCTCGTACCTTAGAGGCAGATTCAGGTATTGGTTGGGAAGGCGATAGTTCAACTTCAGGTACAGCGCACCCCACTGAAAATGAAAAAGAAGTTGATAGTGTTAAGCAGGACGGCAGAGCAAAAAGGAAGAGTTTAGATCCTGAAGATGAACCTCCTAAGAAAGTAGTGAGTATCATTTATTTTGAGCTATGTTCAAATCCTTGTTTCAAAGCCTTAGCTCAAGAATAGATTGAAAATATTTGTGCTAAATGTATGTGAACCAGCATGAAACACCGCATGTCAAAGTTTGTGGCTGGCTTCCTAGCAAAATAACAGGTGCAAAAGTTATGTTGGGTTTAATGGAAGAGAAAGAGGGCTCTTAACTAGAATGTTAAGCAAACTGATCTCAGCACATGCTTAGTCAAATTCTAAGATTATCGTTCCATCATCTCTGTGGTAGCAATCTGGTAGTGTAGCGTAGGGTTTACAGGCGTTAGTCCAGGTACTGGATCTTGAATTGGCATGTTTTGTATGTTGTTATCCTGTGCGTTAGTATAGTTATCTGTGCATGGGAGAGTCTTCCATGAGATAATTTTGTCCTTGAATTTCCTCAATACAGTATTGTATAATTTAGAAAACTCCACAAACTGCATCCTCTGTGGTATAATTTCAGTATGATTTGTTAGCAAAGTGAAGTACTGAAAGGTTTACAGATGCTTCTTTTTGTTTTTTTAAGACTGCCAGAGTAGCAGAAAATATTTGTCCTTTTAACTGGGAGGGTGAAAAGGGTAATGTTTTATATGACGCTGTCCTTTATTATGTATGAGCTTGTAGAAACCAATGCTGTAATATCCAGTCTAATTTTGACCTTTTGGGATATTTGAGTATAATTTGAAAACGTCTTTGACCTAATGTTTTGTTTCTCTGTTCAGAATTTTTCCAGGATGTTAATTTATGGCTAAGCAATCTGGTAAAATAAAGGGTGCCCTTGTTGCGGTAGAAACATTATTAACACTTTCATCTTTTTAGTAAGGTAGTTCTGGAATAAGGTTTAGGTAGACAAGAAATAAATTGGTTTTGTGTAGCTTAAGGGTATAGAGAGGTGATTGCAATGAGCGCAGCTGCCAGCATCTGGATGTTATTGCTGATGGCTGTTTGCAACTGTGCTTGCAGCAGCTGAGATGCGTTAATGGATTGTATGAATATGTCCCCCACACTTGTCAAAGTCAGCCATTCTAGCTTACATCACCCTCAGTGACCATTCAGGGAGCCATCTGTGCTTACCCTAAAAAAAGACTAGAAATGGTCAAAATATTTGTTAGTATCAGTCAGCTGAGTGTGGTAACAAACAGATGATGGGGTCATAGCGATTCCAGACAAGTATGTCTGTGTTCATTCTGAAGGTTACCAAAATTATATGAAGCACTGAAGAATTCATGTAGTATATTAAAGCCAGTCAAACCTTCTTTTCCCTTGAGGAGCTGTTATTTGAATAATAAGATATCAGGATGTTGACTTTTGTAGTCAACTATTGGGAATGCTTTTAATTGCTGTGTGAATTCATACTGGCTGGGGCTTTGTGACATGTTTGTGGGTTTTAACTGAGAATCCTTCATTCTAGTTTGTACTGTTATTTCAAACACTTCTGTGCCTCACAGAATTTGTGTTGGTTCTGCATGTTCTGTTACTTTGTATTTTATTTATAATTTATTTTAATTTCATGTATATCATTGAAGATTATTTTCAAGGTGAAGAAATGTTAGGAGCAGAATATCTGGATGTAGACTGCTTCTCTGTGCCACGTGTGACAGAAATCTCTTGGAATATTTACAGTTAAGGCTAAAACTGAGATGTTTCTACAGCTTATTGTTAAGCATTCAATGGAATACCTTGTCAAGTCATTACTCTCATTCCCTTACCATGGTCTGTTTAAAGCTCTGGCAGTGGGATCATCCACTTAGGGCTTTATGCAACATCAACCATTGGCATTTTGGTTAAATGGGCAGTTTATACACTTCTGTTAGATGTAAACACTGAATTTCTGAAACAGGATTTTTGAAGAAGCTTAAAGTTCCTCAAGAAGGAACATCCTTTTCTTCAGTCTCACGCTTAAGGGGAATGAAACTGATTCTTTGAGAGTGGTGAGAGTATTAGAGAGCTGAAAGTTAAGTATTTCTGTGAAGGAAAGAAGCTGGGCATCATCCATCAGAAATTACTTGGACCAGCTGTAAAGGGGATTAAATTTTTAAGGGAGTTGTCTCTGTGATAATTGAAGTACTGATGTCAGTAGCAGGACGGATATGGGAAATGTTTTTATATATATAATGATGGTGGTCTTCATAGTATTACTTTTTTATTTTCTTAAGTGCTCCAAGTGAACACAGGTCTTTTGATTAAATGAAAAGGTAATAAAAAGAACTCACTGCTTGAGTCTATTCCTTCCCTCGTTTCTACAGCGTGAGATAGGCCATGGGCAAGCTGTAGCTGCACATTATAATGAACTTCAAGAAGTTGGATTGGAAAAACGTAGCCAGTCTCGCATATTCTACCTCCGAAACTTTAATAATTGGACAAAGAGCGTCCTCATTGGTAAGCTTCCTTAATTGATTGCTTAGACTTTAATAAAACATAACTAATTTTTGTATCAAAATGTAACTTTTTTTCTGCTTTCTGATGTTGATTATGGCACTTTGTCTCTTAATACATAGTAAGATTTTCAGGTGCAATAAAATATCTATATTTATTTTTATTTTGAATCTTTGTGATAGTGTTTTATATTGTTGGAGTGCCAAATATGTGCTAAAGTTTTAAAGATCAACTGATCTGAAAAACAGAAAAAGTTCATACTGGAAACTGTTGTTCTTCATGACATTTTTAAAGAGAAAGGTACAGCTTTAAATCATAAAGAATCTATCTGTTCTTGTTAGATTGAGCTGTTCTTGTTATTTAAATCTATCTCAAATAATTTCCTAGCCATTTTCCCAAAGCAGTCTGTCCTTAGGTCTAGATTAAGCGATTCTGTAGGAAACTTGAACATTTAAACATTTTCTATATTACCCACAGTCAACAGTTGAAAATGATGAAAAACTGGAGGATGTAGTACTTTAAGAATCAGCATCTTTTTATGAAAGGCCAAGTCTACTATCCCACAAATCAATTCCAAAGTGAGGAAACAAAACCATCAGATATCTCCAAACAAAAAGAATTACTGGCAGAGCACCACAGATTCCTGAAGAGGGATCCATGCCAGGAGATGCTGGCACCATTTGTCTTAGCATGCTGCTTTTTGTTGTGTTGTATCAGAGCAGTTAGAAGCAATATTTCAGTTTATATAAAGACTTCCCTGGAGCCTGGGTTGAAGCCTTTCAATCATGATGGATTTCAGTAGTGTGGCGTTACAGCAGTTGTATCCAAACATATTTCATGTCTCTGACTGTGAAGAAAAATTACTAGCAGGCTGATATGTTTTGCATAATATGCCAACATCAGTCAGAGCAGAGATAACTGAGACAGAGTGGAGATAGATGAGAAAATGAAATTGGTATATGTAGAGTAAAAAGACAGCAAACAAGTAGCTAATGTTATTGCAAGGCCTAGGAGAGTCAGTGGAGAACATTATGCATTTTTGTAATGTGACCGCAAGGAAAAGTTGTGGCTGATGCATTTAATTGGCTTTTACTCTTTTGCAAAAGGCTTTCCCATACTTTCAAATAACATCTGCCTTCATTATAATGGTAATGAAAGGGAACCCTGTTTCCCCACTCACGCACAGGGTGGTTGTTTAGTGGTGTGCAGTTTTGCCTTTGTCTGCCAGGGAAACAGTTCAGAGCTCCGGTCACATTACATGCAAAGCACATTAAGCACAGAAAATATTCATTATCTTCTCCATAGTTTTAAAAGTTTGTGGTTGCTTTCATCATTAATGGTTTCTAAAAAAAGAGATTTAAGTCTGTAATGTTAAGAAGACTTACAGGCAATGTAAGTTCTGAGATGTTTTGAAATTCTCAAACCCTTTTGGTCCTTTAGGGATCTCTGTACAATACAAGTGAATTAGAAAGACCTGTCTGTGCGTTCTCTCTTCTTATTTTTCTAGGTGAATTTATAGACCGGGTACGACGGAAAAAGAATGATATAACTGTTTTGGATCTAGGATGTGGCAAAGGTGGAGACTTACTGAAATGGAAAAAGGGCAGAATTAAAAAACTTGTCTGTACTGGTAAGAAGACACAATAACTTTCCAGGGAAAGTACACCAGTGTTTTATAGGAAAAACAAGCACATCTCCAGTCTTTTATTATTTCCTTTTATAGTAAGCCCAAGAACGCAATGATATACCTTCTGTCAAAAAGTCTTCTTTTGTCTTTTAACCTGAAGACATCAACTTCATTGCCAGCATAAATACAAGAACCATTGATTTTCTGTGTAATGAGCTTTCAGTTCAAGTCATAAATAAAAACTACTATCAGTAAAGAAATGCACAATTACCACAGATTGTTTTAGGCAAAGTATAACACTGGGGAAAAGACTGACATTTTGTATTTTATGTATTTTCTCCCACATCTAATCTTTTGTAGTGTTTTTAACTGTTCTGAAAATATGCACATATGAGTTACATTTAAAAAATCAAACAAACCCCACAGTGGTTTGACAAAAAAATGGTCTGATTAAATAATTTTTCATTTAAATAGTTTGCTTAGATGTTGGGAAGGAGATACTGTCTTCCCTTCTACCAAAAAGCATGCCAAGGATAATCAGAGGAAGCATTGCTTAATTTCAAATTTAACAGATACTAAAATTTCATAAAAATCCTTAGTGGGATTTATCCTGGGTATTCTACATTTTACAGCTCTTTCTTGCCGTTCTGTTTCAGTTGGCAGTCTTCAAATACAGTTAATGAATTTGCTCACAAAGTTCTTATGTAAATTTATTGCATATTGTTAGTTTTAATATAATCCAGTGAAACTCTATGTCTGAGGGAGGAACAGTCTTAAAGACAAAATAAAAAAAATTCCCGTGATGCAATGTATCAGCTTATATCACAAATAATTGCATTTCAACATCTTGTATATTTGTAAGAAGATTAAGAGCTTTCAGTACTGTTGGAGAAACTCTGGGAGCTGAACTGTTTTAGCTAATGCATACCAGACACAATGCTAACAGCACTTAGTATCCATCACTTGAAATTTTGGAGGCTGCTTTGCACTTTTGAGGACGGGAGCTTTCTAAAATCTTCACATTACAACTTTTGCCTGAAGTAAAGACTGAAAATGACAGAGAGTTATAATCCCAAACACCTGCAAATCAAATTCCTTCTCTACAAATTGGAAATAAAAGTGTTTGTTCCCATCAAAGTGTAACTGAAGATCAACTTTTATCCCTGCTGTAATGGATCTGCTGTGTTCCAGTAATCACTCCAGTTTTCTTGTCTGGGGAGTGGTTTACACACTTTTTTTTTTTTTTTTTTATTTCTCTAGATATTGCTGACATTTCTGTGCAACAGTGCAGGCAGCGATATGAAGACATGAAAGCCCGATGTCGTTATAATGAACATATTTTTGATGCAGAATTTATACAAGCAGATAGTACCAAGGTACAGTTCCTGTATTTCATAATATTTTGGAGATTTGATGTTCTTGTGTTAAGCAAGTATGGGAAGTGATGCTAGTGCCATAGTATTTAGGGCATGTATATTTTTAAGATCAGATTGTTGTACTATCAGGAGAATCGGCCATAGAGGTTACTGAGATGTAGTTAAATGCGTTGCGTTACTGTTTCACAGTGTAACATTTTTGAAGCCTGAATGTCTTTTTCAGATAATAAATTGGGTGCTTTCAGTTTCTTTCACATGACAGGGGGAAGGGAATGACTACTTACTTCTGGAGTTCTGGGAGCCAGCATGGGATTTGGAAACTATCTTGATGAATGTGTTTTTTATTCTGGAATGAATAAAGGACATTTTCTGATTTGACTTATACATTCTGCTTATCCCAGTCCTTTTTTTTTTCTAGCAGCATTTTAATTACTATAATACATATCTTCAAAAGTTGTGTGATAGAGCAGATTTCTTAGACTGTCTGGAGGCGATATTGAATACGTCGCTGAGGCTTAGGAGACAGTCTTGTAACCAGCACTGCTTTTGCTTCCTAGAAATGTAGGCTGAGAGTGCCCTGCTGATGCAGGCTGAGGGACAGAGCCTACCTGGTTCCAGTACATCAGTGGAAAGGCTGAAATAGTTCTTCCCAGCCTTGCAGGAAGGGCTGTTGGTTTGAATTCTTGATTGCCTCCCCTTCTTCTGAGGAGTACAGGCTGTTGCAGGTTCCAGGTCATTTCTCTCAGCTCAAAATTACAGTCAGGGGAGAGAGGAGAGAGCCTTGGCCAGGAGAAAAAGGGATATTTTCCTGTTGCTGTTACAGCTCCATCTTATACGCACATGTATTTTCTGTTGCACTCTCTGTTCTGTCTGTCCATGGACACAAAAGTTCATCTTTCTGGCCTGGTATTTCTATCATCTATGTTGTATGTAATGCAAAATCTCCTTCTCGCAGCTCAGCCCACCTTTGTTTCGCAGTTTCCCATACCTCTTTCTTAAAATGCAGATAGGGAGTAAATGAACAGATAAAATTGCTATGGGTATGTGAAGTGTCCGTTTTTGTCTTGCCACATACAGCACATTGACAGTATGTGGCATGAACTGGTAGACACTGAGAGTGAGTGGGTGGATGGGAAGTCTGGAGGAGAATAGAAACTTGGGTAGAACTGTTAAGTATGAATTATTTTAAGTACAGAATGTATATCATGGGCCTTGGGAAGAACCTGTGTGCTCCTGTGTTATTTATGGTGGCTTACTAGTATTGTATAAAAGAAGCCTGATCAAAAAGAGTTAGAGAACTGCTCAGTACAGGGTCAAACTGTGGCAAACTTTAACCTGACAAATTTTAAGGGCTCCAAGTTCTTCAGAGTTAGTGGTTACTTGGTCTGGAATGGGGAGGAGTATGTTGGTACACCAGACTGTACGTGTGTGAGGATACAGATAAATACAACTTGGTGGGCAGGCAATTTGCCGTATTTAAAACAACCCCTCCTCCTCTCAATTATATGTTTAATGGGTCAGTTCTCATTATAGAGACTTAGTGAACTGAAAATTCGTTTTATTATGATAATTGTTCCCAGCTAAGCGGTGACCAGCTATGAACCCTCAGCAGTAAAATATCTCTGGAAACTATTAGGTAACTAACCTTGGGTTTTGGCCTTTCAGGTGTAGTGGTGTTACTTGACAACATGAAAAGAATTTGAGGACATGATAACTTTGAAATGTGTATGTGTATTCTTGTTCCCAAATGTTATGTATGGTTTTCTGTGTAGCAGAGGACTTATTCTTACTTTAACTGTTTCATCTTGTGCTTGTTGAGCTTGTGAAGGAGTGGGGGCTGAAAGGAAAAACTTCAAAGAATTATGGAAGTAGCGTATTTTGTTGGAAGATTTAAGTGAATCATGCTTGTTTCTGTAGCTTTTGTTACAATTTTGTTTCTTTTTAATCTAATTCAGGATCTCTTGTCTTCCAAATACAATGATCCAGATATGCGCTTTGACATTTGCAGCTGTCAATTTGTTTACCATTACTCATTTGAGACATATGAGCAGGCTGACATGATGCTTAAAAATGCTTGTGGGAACCTCTCTCCTGGAGGGTATTTCATTGGCACAACTCCAAATAGCTTTGAACTTGTGTAAGTACTTTTATATTCTATTAGTCTTTCAAAAGTCTGTGAAGCATTGTTAAGTGATAGTTGTTCTTACCATGCTCTGGTATGTTTGTGCAATCAAAAGCAAGTTTTTTGCAACAATTTTGGATTCTAGTCAGGAAAATGTCACTCCTGAACTTGTCTCAAACAGGTAAATCTGTACTAATCCTTGTCTCTTGCACGCATGGCTCTTCTGGTATAGAGTATACATCTTCATACATAAACCCTCTGTAGTGACTTAAATAGTGGCAAAGTAGCCACAGCCTGGGGAATAACTGTCAGGGTTTTGCTGTGGTTATTCCAAGAAGCCTGACTCGTCCATGTAGACAGTGTCTGGGCTAAAGGTTAATTTTCTAGGTCCGTTTAGTCCTTGGTATGTTGTATAGGAATGATAAACTGTTAAAACCTAGCATGCTTCTTCATTTCACTGTTTCATTGCCTTATTAGATAAGGGAGGTGGGAAACTACAGAGATCACTGAATGCTGTAGTACTGGGAGAAACACTTTCAGGCCTCTTATGCATAGTTTTCTCTGCCTGTTAAATTACAGTTTTTACTGGTCAATTAATGTTTGTTTATATCTCATTTCTAGAAAGCGACTTGAAGCTTCAGAAACAAATTCATTCGGGAATGAGGTGTATAATGTAAAATTTGAAAAGAAGGGAGAATATCCCTTGTTTGGCTGCAAGTATGATTTCCACTTGGAAGAAGTGGTTGATGTCCCTGAGTTCTTGGTTTACTTTCCATTACTGGAAGAGTAAGTTGAGTTTTGAATTCATTATCTAGTGAAAGCTGTGAAACATAATAAGCGTTTGTTTAGTGTGTGTGTCATTGCATAATACTTGCAGAAAATTATATTTTTGGCTTTCTTACTATATTTTTCAGTTCTTCATTTTTTGTTGTTGCTCCAAATGAAGAGGTTTCTTGCGTTTCCATCCACAATTATAATCTGTCCATTGCACTCAGCTGAAGGTGCTCTGGTCAGAAGCTGTGAAGACTTAAACTAGGTCTCACACGAGAGTGTCTCTAGCTGATATGTTGGATCTGTCAGCAAACCTTTAGTGCTGTCAACTTTTTCTTCTTTAATCTTAACTTTTTGGGGGGTTTCATTCTACCTTTCTTTAGTTCTTCAGCAAGCTTTCTTGTATGTCTTCTTCATCATGGTGCCTCTTTCTTGTCTTCTCCAACTTTCTTTGGATGTTCGTAGGATTTTTCCTATGACTTTTTTCTTCCTCTAAATCTTCTTAATCTGTGAGCATACGTTTTGCTGTTACCTTTCTGTGAATTCAGATTTGCCTTTCCCAGCCTGTCTCCTGAGGTACAGACAAATGTTTCCACATTGGGGTTTTTCCTGCCATTCAAGCTCAGTATGGTTGTTAAACAATATTAAGCTTTCCCTTCAAACCCATATATTTTCACACACTTCATTTGTAGTTCTCTCTGAAAAACACCAGCATCTGTCACTGACACCTGTACCTTCAGTGTTGCATGACCGCAGTGTCTACGTATAATTGAGATGTAAGGCACTAAATCTGGTAGAAAGAGATTCTCTAAATATATCCATAATGTCTGAGATGACAGGGTGATGATAGTACAGGGAAAATAGCATAGTCTGTCTGTAAGTTCAAATGGAACTTACTTCCATGCTTTGGGAGAAGAGACATTTTCCTATTAAAATGCTTGTTAATTACTTCTGTGTCGATTTTTGTTGTCCTAATTAAAAAAGTACAGTTTGTAGTGGTAGTGCAGTTTTTTTTCATCTAAATGTTTTTACTAAAAAAAAAAGAATTCTAGAAAGAATGTAATCCTAGTGAGTACCATAAGATGTCACTGTGGCTTAAAATTGTTCCTTTGAAAATAAAACTATAATAATTTTGTGGCTTCCCTAATTATGCTTATTATTTTGACAGAATGGCAAAGAAGCATGGTATGAAATTAGTCTACAAAATGACATTTCGGGAATTCTATGAAGAAAAAATCAAGAACGAGGAGCATAAAATGCTGTTAAGGAGAATGCAGGCCTTGGAGGTAAATATGGAGTTAACTTGTTTCATTTAAATAGTATTTTACATCTTGCTAATTATTGTGCAATAATTGAAATTCCTGTTGTGAACATTGTGCAATTAATTAAGGGCTACCAATAGATGAACTAAACTCCTGTGGCTGAAAGTGCGACTGTGGTGTGTTGACCTTGATTGGCTGCCAGACACTCACCAACCCGCTCTCTCCTTCCCTCTTCCCAAAAGGATGGGGGGAGAAAATAAGAAAAAAAACTTGTGGGTCAAGACAGGGAGATTGTTTAGCAATTACCGTCATGGGCAAAACAGACTAAACTTGGAGAAGATTAATTTATTACAAAAAAAAAAAAAGAGTAGGATGGTGAGCAACAAAGACAAACCTAAAAACACCTTTGCCCCACCCGCTGCTTGTTCCCAGGCTCAACTTCATTCCTTCACTCCTGACCTTTCTACCTCCTCTTCCTGCCCAGCAGTACAGGGGGACAGGGAGTGGGAGTTGTGGTCAGTCCTTTTCCCCTGCTCCAGCATGGGTTCCTCCCATGGGATACAGTCCTTCAGGAACAGACTGCTCCAGCATGGGCTGGTTCCTCATGGGGTTGCAGCTCCTGCCAGAAAACCTGCTCCTGGTTGGGTTCCTCTTCACAGGCCACAGCTCCTGCCAGGAGCTTGCTCCTGTGTGGGCTCCCCACAGGCTGCAGCTTCCTTCAGGGCATGTCCACCTGCTGCAGCATGGGGTCCTCCACAAGCTGCAGTGTGGATATCTGCTCCACTGTGGTCCTCCATGGGCTGCAGGGGAACAGCCTGCATCACCATGGTCTTCATCACACACTGTGGGGGGATCTCTTCTCCAGTGCCTGGAGCACCTCCTTCCTCTCCTTCTCTGGCCTTGGTGTCTGCAGGGTAGTTTCACATTTTTCCTCACTTCTCTCTCACAGCTGTTGCACAGGTTTTTTTCACTTTCTTAAATATGCTTTCCCAGAGGCACCCCACTCGTGGCTGAGAGGCTCAGCTGTGCCCTGCAGTGGCTCTGTTGGAGCTGGTGGAACAGTCTGTGTCTGGGACATCCCCGGCCTCTCCTCACAGAGGCCAACTCTGCAGCCGCCTGCTGCCATCACCTGGGTACCAGCACCCAATAGAGTGATTCAGTTTTGCAGATAAAATTTCAATTTTGAGGCAAGTTTTTGTTTTTATTAAGTAGTAAGCAGAAGCACAAGGAGCATGCCTGGTGTCAGATAGTGGTAACTGTAATCCATCTCTTGCTCAGCAAAGAGAGACTGAAAGCTGGATCTTTGTGCAAGGAATATTGATTGAAAAGACAGAAAGTAATCTTTGTAGGAATAAAAGGACAGGCTGCGTTTGTCGAAGAAAATGGTACTTAACTGTAACTGAGTTTATGTTTTTGCCCAATGTTTTTGCTTTTTTATGCTCAAGCTCTTATCCTGGATGACTTTAGGAGCTTCAGAGGAGCCATCTCTGAGGCTTTGGTTTTACTCACAGTTCTCTGTGCTTCCCTCCTCCCCCAAACAGTAGAATTTTTCAGCAGAAAACTATCAAGTCAAGTGTCTGGTCACTTATTAAACTGAGTCACATGGGCTGAAGTGGACTTGACTGTCCTTGTTACTCTGAAAGGGATGGTGCTTTGTATGGGCTCATATTGCCAGTAGCATGGTGACACAACCTTTGACATACCAGCTTCGTTCTCAGTCGCTGAAGCAAGCAGCTCCAGTGCTGGCATGATCAGCAGCAGAGTGCTCCAGCACAGTGCCCAGGGGGGTTTCCCAAACTGGGGAACCTCAGGGGGAGCTGAGAGAGCCGCCAGGAGCCCGCAGCTCGTGCAGCAGTGGCCTATGAGACCTGGGCAGGGTCAGGAGCAACGGCAGCCAAGGTTGTCCGTCCGTCTGCCCCCCCCCCCCCCCCCCAAGTATAAAAGAAGCCCTTAGGGAGCACTAGTGACCAGGAGCACCTCAAACAGGGCGTGGTGTGGCAATTTGCGCAGCAGAAGGATGTGCAGGAAGGGCGCTAAAGCTCTGCCAGCTTGACTAGGGAGCAATGGTATCCACCCAGCAGAAAGCCATGGCCTCAGTAAGCTCTGCACCCACCACGACTGACACAGCCTCCCAGACAGAGCTCCAGTGGGAACACGCTGCCACCCAGGTGTCAAGCTGTAGGGTGTGCCCTACTCGCAGTGAGCATGCCCGTGGGAGGTGCGCCCAGGTAGAGGAACTCCTCCACTTAGTGACAGAGCTCTGGGAGGAGGTGAGTAGGTTGAGGAGTATCAGGGAGTGCAAGAGAGAGAGAGACTACAGGAATCGCACCCTACCTTCCCTGAGACAGGCCCAACAGGCAGACAGGGCCCATGATACGGAGGATTCCATATCCTCTCTCCCCCTGGCTGAATGCAGTGACTTAAGGGATAGGGGGCAATGGTGACAAGTTCCTGCCCGGCACAGCAGGTCTGTCTCCTCCGTGCCTACCCCGCCTTCCCAGGTGCCCTTGCATAACAGGTATGAGGCTCTGCAAGTGGAACTGAACAATAACGAGGACGATGGTTCATCTAGCTTGGAGGTGTCACTGAGGTTAAACTGGCCTACGCCCTGCATCAAAACTGCTTCCATAAAGAAAAAAAGACACGTCATTGTCATAGGAGACTCCTGCTTGAAGGGAACAAAAGGCCCAATATGCAGACTGGTCCCACTTCTTAGGAAAGTCTGCTGCCTCCCTGGAGCCCGGGTTAAAGATGTGAAAAGAACGCTTCCTACCCTGGTACGGCCCTCAAATAACTATCCATTATTGATTTTTCAGGTAGGCAGTGATGAAGTTGCAACAAGAAGTCCGAGGGAAATCAAGAGAGACTTCAGGGCCTTAGGACAACTGGTTAAGGGATCAGGAGCACAAGCAGTGTTTCCTCTGTCCTTCCAGTTGCAGGGAATGATGAGGGAAGAAACAGGAAGAGCCAGTAGATCGATACCTGGCTCCAAGCCTGATGTCACCAGCAGAATTTTGGTTTTTTGATCATGGGTCGGTTTACACAACACCAGGCCTGCTGGCGACAGACAGGGTACACCTGTCTCAAAGGGGGAAAAGGATCTTTGCACAGGAGTTGGCAGGGCTCATTGAAAGACCTTTAAACAGGATTTGAAGGGGGAAAGGGTTAAAACCAGACTCACTAGAGGTAAGCCTGGGGCAGCATGCCGGTGTTTGAGGGACAGTGTGCTAACAAGGTCCTTTGGTCTGCCATCTCAGTGGAGGTAGGGGATGGAGATCCATGCAGCAGCAAAGACGCAAGCGTTATTGATGTGTTAGAAACCACGGAAGTGCCTGAGAATGGTCATGTAGGAATTAGGGGTTCTTCCACCAAAAAGGTGATGGGATCAGTAGCCCAACTGAAGTGCATCTACACCAATGCATGCAGCATGGGCAACAAACAGGAGGAGCTGGAAGCCATTGTGCAGCACGAAAACTATGACATAGTTGCCATCATGGAAACATGGTGGGGTGACTCACACAACTGGAGTGCTGCAGTGGATGGCTAGAAACTCTTCAGAAGGGATAGGCAAGGAAGGCGAGGTGGTAGGGTAGCCCTGTATGTTAGGGAGTGTTTTGATTGTCTAGAGCTTGATGATGGTGATGATAGGGTTGAGTGCTTATGGGTAAGAATCAGGGGGAAGGCCACCAAGGCAGATATCATGGTGGGAGTCTGTTATAGACCACCCAACCAGGATGAAGAGGCAGACGAAGTATTCTATAAGCAGCTGGGAGAAGTCTCATGATCGCTAGCCCTTGTTCTCCTGGGGAACTTCAACTTACCCGATGCCTGCTGGCAATACAATACAGTGGAGAGGAAATAGTCTAGGAGGTTCCTGCAGTGTGTGGAAGATAACTGCCTGACACAGCTGGTGAGAGAGCCAAGTAGGGAAGGCGCCCCGCTGGACCTGTTGTTTGTGAACAGAGAAGGACTGGTGGGTGATGTGATGGTTGGAGGCCATCTTGGGCATAGTGATCACAAAATGATAGTTTTCAATTCTTGGAGAAGTAAGGCAGGTAGTCAGCAGAACTGCTACCTTGGACTTCCAGAGGACAGACTTTGGCCTGTTTAGGAGACTGGTTGGCAGAGTCCCTTGGGAGGCAGTCCTGAAGGGCAAAGGAGTCCAGGAAGGCTGGACATTCTTCAAGAAGGAAATCTTAAAGGTACAGGAGCAGGCTGTCCCCATGTGCCGAAAGATGAGCCGGTGGGGAAGAAGACCAGCCTGGCTGAATAGAGAGCTTTGGCTGGAACTCAGGAAAAAAGGAGAGTTTATGACTGTTGGAAGAAGGGGCAGGCAACTCAGGAGGGCTACAAGGTTGTCGTGAGGTTATGCAGGGAGAAAATTAGAAGGGCCAAAGACCAGCTGGAACCTAACCTGACTATTGTGGTAAAAGACAATAAAAAATGTTTCTATAAATACATGAGCAACAAAAGGAGGGCTAAGGAGAACCTCCATCCTTTGTTGGATGCAGGGGGAAACAGAGTGACAAAGATGAGGAAAAGGCTGAGGTACTTAATGCCTTCTTTGCTTCAGTCTTCAATAGTCAGACCAGTTGTTCTCAGGGTACCCAGCCCCCTGAGCTGGAAGACAGGGATGAGGAGCGGAATGAAGCCCCCATAATCCAAGGGGAAATGGTCAGTGACCTGCTGCACCACTTAAGACGCACACAAGTCTATGGGACTGGATGGGATCCACCCAAGGGTCCTGAGGGAGCTGGTGAAAGTGCTCACCAAGCCACTTTCAATCCTTTATCAGTAGTCCTGGCTAACCAGGGAGGTCCCAGTTGACTGGAGGTTAGCAAATGTGACGCCCATCTCCAAGAAGGGCTGGAAGGAGGATCCGGGGAGCTACAGGCCTGTGAGTCTGACCTTGGTGCCGGGGAAGGTTATGGGGCAGATCATCCTGAGTGCCATCACATGGCATGTACAGGACAACCAGGTGATCAGGCCCAGTCAGCATGGGTTTAGGAAAGGCAGGTCCTGATCTCCTTCTATGACAAGGTGACCTGCTTTGTGGATGAGGGAAAGGCTGTGGATGTTGTCTACCTAGACTTAGTAAAGCCTTTGACACCATTTCCCACAGCATTCTCCTGGAGAAACTGGCTGCTCATGGCTTGGATGGGTAAAAAACTGGCTGGATGGCCGGGCCCAGAGAGTTGTGGTGAATGGAGTTGAATCCAGTTAGTGGCCGGTCACAAGTGGTGTTCCCCAGGGCTCAGTATTGGGGCCAGTCCTGTTTAGTATCTTTCTCAATGATCTGGACGAGGGGATCAAGTGCATCCTCAGCAAGTTTGCAGACGACACCAAGTTGGGCAGGAGCGGTGATCTGCTGGAGGGTAGGAAGGCTCTACAGAGGGATCTGGACAGGCTGAATCGATGGGCCGAGGTATAGTTCTTCTGTGTCCCCTGTTTTGGAGACATAAGGATAAAAGTTAATTTTTAAATCCTGGGTGTCGGATTTTCTGGGAAGTAGGGAATAACAGACATGATCTTATAGGTGTTTTAAAGGAGGGATCTAAATTTAAGATCCTCTTAATAATTACTAACCTCTGTTCTGGGCTATGTTGTGACAAACCCTTGACTGATGTGATTAATGTATCTTACTCTGCAATTAATATTTTTTCTTATTTTTTCCTATGTTCTCCAGCCATATTCTACATTTGGTGATTCCAGGCTTGTTTCTGATAAGCCTGATGATTATGAGCATGCAAAAGAGTTCATCAAAGATGGCAAGGCAAAGTTACCATTGGTAAGTTCCTTCTTACTTTACTAGAGCAAATGGTGTCTAAAATAGAGGTCCTGGTCTTTTGGACATGTGGTGCCTTCTTCATTTCAACTGCAATGAAAGTGGTATGAATGTCTTTGTGCATGTGAAAAATCGTAGAGCTGCAGGGCTGAGGAGTTCATTAATCTATACCCCATACGCAAAGAATCAAATTCACTTAATTTGGTAGCTATTAAGAAATTTGTAACAATGCAAAGGGAAAGGATATTTTGCTATCTTCCTTGGCAGTTGTTCTAACATAACTCTTCTTAATTTGAAGAATTTTCTTATGTTTCTGGATCTTCACACTACCGATTTAAAGCTTTAGTTTTCTTCTTTTAATCCTCTGACAGGAGAGTTGAAAACTTTCTTCATAATACTGTATTTATTTGAAATGTTAAACATTGTTTTTCTATTGTCTTTTTGCGTGAAGAAGATCCAGCTCACTTCTCGACTGATTTTATTAAAATTCTGTAAATGCTATTTTTTTTAAATCTGCTGTGCCTTCATTTTTTTTTTAACAGAGCTCCTAGAATTAGACTAGTCCTATGTGCATAAAACTAAATCCATATATTTCTGCCCTCAATTTTATTAAATATGATATTCTGTTCACATTCTGGAATGAAAAGAAACTTTCTTTGTGATGATCGTAATCTTAATGTGTACAAAACTTAGTCTGCTATCCTGTCATATATTTTTCTGCATTTCTTCTCTTTTGGCAGCTTGATTTATGACTTCAGAAATAAAAGAATACTGAACCATCTTTAATGGAAGTCATATTAGATTTTGGATCAGTGGTCCAATTAAATATGTTTTTTCTGCTTCTAGTCCTGTCTTCTAATGCACATGCTACCTTTCTGAGCTTGCTGTCTTTCTCATGTTTTTAGAAAGGGTTTTTCTTTCTTCCGTTGTCCTAGCAGTAAATGACAATGTTGGAGTTGTCTGCAGCTGGTCCCCTCCCAGCCTTTCATTCTTCTCTGTTGGTCTCAGAGTTGTATGCGTGATGGACAGGAGCTGGCACAGCTGCTGTTCCCGGGAAGCGAGCAGGAGGATAAGCAATGTCTGCTCTCCTTTTTTTCTCCAGGAACTGCTGCCATTTGGCTATTGCCTCTCTCTCTGTAGCCAGGCTGGCTATTCAGGGTAGCAGGTAGCTGTGTGTTTGCTTCTTGCCTGTGCATTTGGGGAGTCAGGCTGGATGGAAACCTTGCAAAGGCTTGGTTTAACTTAACTATTCATGCTGAATGGTTCCTGATAAGCAATGTTGGCTCTTTCAGTCTGAACTTTAGGTCTTTTTTATGTGTTGAGGCTCTTTGACAAGAGAGAACTAAAATTGGAGACTAGTTTGAGTAAAGATTGTAGTTTTAGTAAAATCATATGCAGTTACTGATGGCATCGTATTTCATAGTCATAGATATAGCATGAGGCTGGTCAGCTTGAAGTTTTTCTGCTTGGATTTTTCTTTTTTTAATCATTGGTTTATCTACCATTCATGTTCTGAATTCTTGAAGATGTATTCCTTTTATTGTATGTATAAAAATCCTACATCAAGAGGGAAAAGACACCTGCTCTCTGTATTTGAAATCTAAAAATTTTAAAAAGAAAAATGCTTCTTTTAAGAAATAAGCTTAAGAACATGAGTATGGTCAAGTCAGACCAAAGACCTCTTTTGCTAGGTGCTGTGTCACTTGGCAAAGAAGGAATCTGCTTGAAAAAGCCTTTTTTTCACTAGCATTTTAAAAGATGAATCATTTGGTCAGGATTGGTCAGTGGGTAGCGTATGGGCTAAATCATGCCCCAAGTGAGGACTCACTGGAAGGGGATGGAATGGGCAGAGCAGAAAACTAGCTTGTTGTTGTTACCTCATGCTTCTTAATTGGTAGCGTAAATGACAGCAGCTTTTTACTTGTGCACTTGCCCTGCTTTCATCTGAAAGGCTGAGCTAGGAGTAGGTTTCCTAGGCTGCAAGGCAGGCTGTTTTTTCCACAGTGTGTGAGCTGGGTTGGGAGTTAGTCTCTTGCAAATACAGTTTTTTGTGGGCTGCAGGGAGGTGTTAGGTGGAGGCAGGCAGTATTCCCAGGGAAGGTGGCAGCACCGTGATAGGAGGGCCTCTTCTTGACTTCTGCACAAGTGTTGGGCATCTCGGGCTGGAGAGCAGCTTGAGCCAGGTCAAGTCACGCTGATGTGTGGTAATGGACTCAGCGTGGTCTACATTGCAGAGGCGTCCAGCCCAACAGACTGTTGGCCCGTTCTCCTATACCTGTGTAATTTAGGTGTGTTCCGTTATCTGGGGTGTTCGAATTCCTTACTGTCCTAGTTATTGGAGTTATAAGTATCTGTGGTCTACAGTAATGCTCTTCTAGTCCCTAAGTAGCCAGCCAGTGTGGGTGGTTAGAAGTTGGTCTGTGAAAGATTGATTATCCTGAGTTAAACTGGTGTGTTATTGTTTCCTCAATTTTTTGTTGAAACTGTGTTTTTGCGGTTTTTTTGTCCCCTTCTAGGGAACCTTGAGTAAATCTGAATGGGAAGCAACAAGTAAGTATGGTTTTGAAAACTCAGTAGTGACTGAATGACTGATAAGGAAAGTGTGTAAAATAGCCTGTTGGTTATGGAAGAAAATCCAAATTTTAAATATAGGAAGATTTTATTATTTGTGTTATTCAAATGCTTATGTATAGATTGTGTAGTACACACATCTCAAGAAATTGGGAGGGAAGTGCATAAAATAGGTTGAAATTTTGCTTTATTTAAGTAGCTTCTAGCACACAAACTTTTGGGCTAAAATAGTTTGGGGAAGCCTTACTTAGGATGTATGAAAAGAGGATGCCAGTGTTAAAGGATTATTTTGCTAGTGTTAGGGGATTAAATACTATACTTCTGTTTGGTACACTTGGATATTATACTGTTACCAGTCAACTAGAAAACAAACTCCAGTTGGGACATACATTCATCAAAAATAATACAAATCTGTTTTGGGAAGACAGGGATTGAAGCTTTACTCTTTGCCTGTAGTGATACATGGTTCAGGAAGAAACAATTAAAGCATGGATAGTGAGGAGGTGTTTGAATGTTTTATAAAGGGAAGAGAAAAAAAGTCAGTGCCTCAGATACTGAAAAGGATACACTATTGTTAAATATGTTTTGAAATTTTGTGAGCGTGTGCCATAGAAAACTTCTGACATAATTTTTTTCCAATGTTGAGTTTAATAAAACTCAGATATAAGGGACTGGGAATTCTAAGGTGTTGTGGTTTAACCCCAGCCAGCAGCTAAGCACCACGCAGCCGCTCGCTCACTCCCCCCACCCCAGTGGGATGGGGAAGAGAATTGGGAGGGTTACAGTCAGAAAACTTGTGGATTGAGATAAGAACAGTTTAATAATTGAAGTAAAAATGAAATAGAATAGTAGTAATAATAATAATATAATAATAATACAATAATAATATACAGAGCAAGGGATACACTATACAATTGGCTCACCACCCGCCGACCGATGCCTAGCACGTCCCCGAGCAGTGATCGTAGCCCCCCCCCGGCCAACTCCCCCAGTTTATATACGGAGCATGATGTCATACGGTGTGGAATAGCCCTTTGGCTGGTCTGGGTCAGCTGTCCTGGCTGTGCCCCCTCCCAGCTTCTTGTGCACCTGGCAGAGCATGGGAAGCTGAAAAAGTCCTTGACTAGTATAAGCACTACTTAGCAAGAACCAAAACATCAGTGTGTTATCAACATTATTCTCATCCTAAATCCAAAACACAGCACTCTACTAGCTACTAAGAAGAAAATTAACTCTATCCCAGCTGAAACCAGGACATAAGGATAAAAATTAACTCTCAGAGAGATTATTACTGACTTCTGTGTAACTGCAGCCAACCAGCATTTGCATTTTTGCAGACCATTGTACTGCTTGTGTTGGTGGTTTAAAAACAAAAAATGCTGTTCAATTCACGAGTGAAAATATCTTTAGTTAAGGTGTTTGCTTTCTTAAATTATTATCTCTTTTTTAAAAGTACGACTCATAAGGTAGACATTAATTCCAGCAATGTAAAAGTATTATGTAAACTATTAATGTTATTGAGAGGGGCTTTTTATACCTTTAAAAGTTAGTGATGACTGTATTTTCTAAGTAGTCTCTTTTCAGAGAGATTTGGAGTACAGAGCTTCTGATAGTTATGGTATAAGCACAGCTTGCTTGTTACATGGAACTACAGTTTGCTTTATTGCTGAGGCTTGTCTTGAAAGATTTACAATGTAGTTATGGCACCTCATCCATTAAAACAAAAGCTGAGTGAAAACATGTCTAAAACCATGCTGGAATTGAATGCTGGAGTTACTCATTGGGAAACCATAGCAGTTTTTATAATTTCAGTACCCTGCTAACAGGTTGTTTGGGCAGAGTATCAACCTGTTTACATTTTGAAAAGTTAATCAAGTGGCAGAGGAAGCTGAAACTTTAAACACTCCATTTTCCTTTTTAGGTATTTACTTGGTATTTGCATTTGAGAAGCAACTGTGAAACTTCATGTACTGGATGCAGCAAGAAGAGATCATATCCATGTGCAAGTTGGAATGGTCAGAAATCCATTGTGGCAACTATTTTTTTTATTTTTTATTTTTTAATTATCAGAAGTGTGCAGGACACTACCAAAAACTAGAGCAAGCTCATGATTCTGAGTTACATTGCCTGTCTGTGACAGATGGACTTGTGTGTGTATATATAAGAAAGATTCTGAACCAGTCTTTTTAAGCATTTGTAAGCAATCTGCATGCTCTCAAAACTCATGTTTGAACTTGACACGACTTTATGTTAGAAACAAATATTTTATTAGTAGAAGTACGTTTGTGATTACAAGCCTGACCCTGCACTTTCTGAGGTTGATTGGAAAATTACTGTTGACTTTGATGGTGCAGAATGAGGGCCTAAATATTGTACTGCAGAGCTCAGTTAATTAATTCATAATGAGTTATATTCAGACATACAGGGTATATCTACATTGCATGCAGAGCTAAGTGGCAAATAATATCTGAGTCAGTTTGAGTACTTCTGTGCTGTGCTCAAGCCTGCAGTGTAAATCTACCTTAGTGGTATTCAAGGTGTAGTTTACATCGTAAGTCCCATGATGTTCTTGTTTTTTGTGCTTGCTGATATGTAGTGTCACTTCATGGTGCTTTCAAGATTAAATGAGTTTGTTCTGTGCAAAACTGCTCTGGAAGAACTGAATTTCTGAAGTTTTAAATCTTTATGTTGTTTTTCCAAATATGACTATGTGGTGATCAATAACAGCTGCTGAACTTAGATTAATGAACATTTTCTATTGTATTAAAGACTCTCCTGACTTTTTGGTAGTTTCAATGTCTCCTGAAACTTACTAGACAGATCTTAGGATGTGTTTCTTACTTGTTTCATAAAATTCCAAATGGGCTTGGGAGAAGGATGAGCTATTGGTGGTGATGGAGACCCCATTGCAGTCGTTAAGGCATTAGGAACATGGTCACCTACTGGATCATGAACTAAAATGGGAGCCTGTTATAATATTTGGGGATACTAGAAGTTCACTCTGGGAGGGGGGCTGTGTGTGTGTGTACACACCCCAGTACTTGTGGATAACAACCCCCAAATTAGAGCCAAATATTTTGTTTGGGAATGAATCAGTAGTCAGAACTGTGCCTAACTACCATCTTAACTGTCCGTCAGTCTCTTAGAGCTGGCTTAGGGATTTCTGACATTTAGCCACTCACTGCTGAGAGGGCATGGGTACTTTGTGTTTTTTCTCTCCCTTCTTGGGCTGACAGTAGCTGTTTGCTTCTGTTGGCTAGTATAGTTTACATAGGGATGAAATGACGAAATGTTGATAGTATATGAGTATTTTGAAAAGTTATAATAAACCTAGGAAAGAACATTTCTGTTACAAAGTTAAGCATTCAAATTATTTGAGTTTGTAGTTGTATTGCCTTCTCCCTGTAATTAGGTCATACTCTTCCCTCCATGACTCCTGATTTTTTTTTTTTATTGTATAGAACACGTATAACCTTCACCAAAGCAGTAGAATCAGTCAGTTCTGCTGCTGAAATTAAGAAAACAAGACTCTCTCGTCTGCTAGAATTAGTACTCATGAAACTAGCTGAAAAATACCGACACTTTAGAAGTGCTGAAACGTTTCATTGAAATTTGTGTGCGTCAAAGCTAGTTTTGTTAGATTTCTTGTATCAAATTCCATTTGCAAGTACATTGTTATGCTATTTTTGGAAGAAATCAGAATAATAAAAAGAGGGGAAATACAGTGGAGTTTCTTTCCTCTTTTAAGCAAATTTCAACATATCACAGAATCACATAATGGTTGAGATTGGAAGGGACCTCTGGAGGTCATCTGGTCCAACCCCCCCTGCTCAAGCAAGTTCACCTAGAGCTGGTTGCCCAGGATCACGTCCAGAGAGTTTTTGATTATCTCCAAGGACAGAGACTCCGCAATGTCCCTGGGCAACCTGTGCCGGTGCTCCATCACCCTCATAGTGAAAAAGTGTTTCCTGATGTTCAGAGGGAACCTCCTGTGTTTCAGTTGATGCCCATTGCCTCTGGTCCTGTGACTGGGCACCACTGAAAAGAGTCTGGCTCCATCTTTACACCCTCCCTTCAGGTATTTATACACATTGGTAAGATTACCACCCCGAGCCTTTTCTTCTGCAGGCTGAACAGCCCCAGCTCTCTCAGCCTTTCCTCATATGAGAGATGCTCCAGAATTTTGAACACGATTGGACCCAGTATTGACCCCTGGGGTACACTGTTAGTTAGTGGCCTCCAACTAGAGTTTGTTCCACTGATCACCACTCTCTGGCATTGGCTGCTCAGCCAGTTTGCAGTCCATCTTACTGTCTGCTCATCCAAGATGGTGTTAAAAGCCTTCCTGAAGTCAAGGTAGACTATATTCACTGCTCTCCCCTCATCTACCAAGCCAGTCATTTCTTTCATCATAGAAGTTTATGCGGTTGGTCAAGCATGACTTCCTCTCGATGGATGCATGCTGACTACTCCAGATGATTTTCTGTGCCTCGAAATGGTTTCCAATATCTGTTGCTCCATCACCTCATCAAGGTGAGGTTGACTGTACTGTAGTTCCCTGGTTCCGCCTCCTTGCCCTTCCTGAAGATGGGAGTGGCATTTGCTTTCCTTCAGTCTGTGGGCACTTGTGCAGTTGCTATGAGTATTCAAAGATTACTGAGAGTGGCCTCGTGATGATATCTGCCAACTCCCTTCACACTCGTGGGTGCATCCCATCAGGGTCCATGGACTTAGGCATGTCTAGTTTGCTTAAGTATTCCCTGACCTGATCCTCTTCAACCACAGGCACATCTTCCTTCTTCCAGCCTTTCCCCCGGTCTCTGGGCCTGGGATTTCTGAAGGCCAGTCTTGCTAGTAAAGACAGAGGTGAAGGCAGCATTCGGGACCTCAGCCTTTTCCATGTCCTGTGTCACCAGTGCCCCTGCCCCATTCAGCACTGGACTCACATTTTTCCTAGCCTTCCTTTTTTCACCTATGTACTTATAGAAGCCCTTGTTGCCTTTGAAATCTCTGGCCTGATTCAATTCCAGGTGGGCTTTTGGCTTTTCTAACTGCATCTCTGCATGCTTGCGCAATGTTTCTATATTCCTAGTAGGTTACCTGTCTGTGCTTCCACTCTTTGTATGCTTCCTTCTTGTGTTTGAGTTTTGTTAGGAGCTTCTTGTTCATCCATCCTGGCCTCCTGGCATTTTTGCCTGACTTCCTGTTCATTGGGATGAACCACTTGAGCTTGGAAGAGGTGATCCCTTGAATAGTAACCAGCTTTCTTGGGCCCCGCTTTCAGAGCCTTATCCCATCAGACTCTACCAAGCAGACCTTTGAAGAGGCCAATGTCTGCTCTCCTGAAGTCCAGCATTGTGCTTGCTTCTTGCCCTGCTCCCTCATCTCAGGATCCTGAACTCCAATATCTCATGCTTGCTGCAGCCAAGGTTGCCTTTGACCTTCACATCCCCAACAAGCCCCTTGGTGGTGAGTATGAGGTCCATCAGAGCACCTCTTCTCATTGGTTCCTCTATCACTCGGGTCAGGAAGTTGTCATCGATGCTCACTTCAGGAACTTCCTGAAGTGCTTCTGTCCTGCTGTGGTGTCCCTCCAGTAGATATTGAGGACCAGGGCCTGTGAAGCTGCTCCTAGCTGTCTGTAGAGGGCCTCATCCACTTCTTCTTTCTGGTCAGGTGGCCTATAGCTGACACTCACTATAATGTCACTCATACCTGTCATCTCTTCAGTCCTTACCCATAAGCTCTCAGTTGGCTCACTCTCCATCCCAAGGCAGACCTCCGTGCATTCCAGCTGTGTTCTTACAGAAATGGCAACTCCACCACTTCACCTTGTCTTCTTGGCCTGTCTGTCCTAAAAAGCCTGTATCCCTTCATTGCAGCACTCCAGTCATGCGACTCATCCCACCATGTGTCCGTGATCCCAGCAAGATCATAGCCCTGCAACATTTCCTGATAAAATATGTATCTTCCCAGTAGAACTGGATGGCTTCAGAGAAGCAATTAAAGGAGTGCAGAGCACCAAGGCCCTCAGGATTGCTGATGAAAAAGTGAAGGCAGGGGAGTGCCAAGGCCATCTGAGCTGAATGATTTTTCGCAATAGGAGTTTTGGCAATCCCTTGAATTAAGGAAGGATGGAGGAGTGATACATGAAGGGTGCTACCCCAATTAAGTGGTTCAGTTTTCAAATTCACTTTACACAATCAAGGAATTCAGATTAGAAATGGCAACTTAACTTTGTAGTTCAGTTTATCCTCTCTCACCTAGGTGTTGAGACATATGAGTTGGGAATAGGAGCTAGAAGAGGTGCAACCTTTTCCTCTAGTTCCTTCTGTGCTGGCAGATGGTTGAGAACTGTGGTAGAACCCAGTTGCTCAGCATGTAGTTGCTGTGGAGAGCCAGCACAGCTGAAAAAACTGTTTTGCATTTATGTTAAATAGATTCATTGCCTCAGGAAACAACTCAGTTCACCATGAAAGTGGATGTATGAAAATCTTGTTTTAACTAATTGGTTAATATGTTCAAAAGTACAATACTTTATATATATAATTTTGTGTTGATAAAGAGTCAAGTCAAACACCAGCCCTTTCTATTTAAGATGGATTCAGTGCTTATGAAAGATGCATTTGCCAAGGTAAGGATGGAAGACTTGTTCAAAACAAAGGTACTTGGCTGCCAGTGGCAATTTGTCCTAACTTTTTTTCTCCCATCTTTCTTCACTTTTGAAAGAAGCAGCTATGTATTTTGTTTCCTTGCCCTGTAGCTGAGGGTACGAGGCAATGAAGTTGCCCAAGCACTGTTAGTATAGGTAATTGTTCCTTGTGGGGTTTAGGATATTCTGCAACCTTACGGCAAAAATAATGAAATTAAATACTGTATTTGTGCAGGAAATGTGTCATGCTTCGGTAGATTACTGTTGTCTCAGTGCTGTATAATATGAGTTTCCTTTTGTGAATTACACACCAGTGTGGTAGAACTTGCTGCAAAGCACTTAAGCATGTGCTGTGTTTTGTGCTTAAGTTTTAAGCAAATGCTTAAGGAGGCATGTTGCCTGGTAGAATGTATTTGATTGTCTTAAGAAGCTAGACTTGCTGCAAGTCTTGCACGTACTGTTACAACATTTGAATAGTTTAATTTACATAATGAACATCTCAGTCCTTTGACTAAAAGTGTTTTCCTTTTGATTCATAGTCTATTTAATAAAGCACTCTCTCTTCTAATATCTATTTTTATTAAAAAGAGTAATTATATGCTGTATTCTAATTGCTAAACTGTGTTTGTAAAGACTTTGAAAACAGTTAATTTAGGGAACATTAAGCTGGGTAGCAATAATTTAAAACACCTGCAGAGTAATCAAGGGGCTGATAATAAATCCACTTTTGCAATCCACTTATTGGCAAAGTAATAATGCTTCTGGGGGGAGAAATGGCGTGTCTAATATCAAGCAGGATTAACAGTAGTCTTGTAATCTCAGTCCCCAGTGTTCCTTGTATGCTACAAATGAGAGCCTCCGTCTGTACGGAAGTGAGGGAACAGACATCTGTATTGTTACTCATGAATGCAAATAAGCATCCTGATTTTTCAGAAGTGTGAAGCACAAAAATCAGGTCATTTAAGTGCCAAAAGACATGGAGACAAGTGTTTGAGTGGTTTTTGAACAAGAAACCCCATTGGAGATTTTAAGAAAAAAGTCTGAAATCTGAATCCTTGTGCTGATGACATTATGAGTACTGTGTGCTGAACTAAAACCTGTTACTAGAGTTTAGTTTTTTGCAGTTTCAGTGTGTAGCATTTTACATAGATGTGCTAGTGCTGGTGAACTGACTTTCCCTTAACCTCCCTTATAGCATACCTCTTTAATACATCACCATCACAGATTTATGTACTGCCTTGAATGTTTCTGTTACTTAGAGAACAGATGTAAGGCAGACCAGTCCTAACTTGATAAATTAGATTTTGATAAGTTAAAGGTTTTCCGATAGTGCATAAATGCCATTTTGATGGAAGCTGTCATCCTTTCTTCATTTTCTTAAAGCTGGTTCTCAACATTGTTGTCTTTTTATTCACTTTAACGTGTCTCGCAGCAACTGAAATTCACTTTCAGGGTAAAGTGTTTGAACATTTAAGTAACTCACACTGACTGAGTGGGGCTGCTAATAGTTGAAGCCCAAGGAAAGGATATTCTTTTAGTTCATAGGCCACAGTTTCAATAGACAGCTTCGTAAGAGTTGCACTCTCTCTCTGAGTCTTACAGTCTTGTCTGAATTCATACAATGTTTCTGAAACAGTCTGATAGAAGGGTGTGCTTTTGCTCACCCTTAATTAATCACTAATTGCAATTAAACTGGAAATTTACTGCACTTAGTGGTAGAGTGAACATCATGATGGGGTTCGGTGTAACAATATTCACATTTTCTGGAGTCATACTTTCTCACTCCCACCTAGGTGCTTGGCTCTTCGTCTTATCTTTTCAGGCTTTTTCATAGTCTTGGAATAAGACTACTCAGCTGATGACTTACTAGCTCCCAGCCAGTAACAGCTTCCTTCTCAGTTTGTACTCACTTCTTCTAACTTGACAGTGATGGAATTGTTCTGATTTTAGGCACAAATATAGCCTTTGTTTGTTGGTTTAAAACTACAAAAAATACACGAAATAACACAAAGGCAGCCTCGGTTTATATATAAAATACAGCTTTTAGAGCTCTAATTTTTACAGTCCAAGGAAGCTGCTCTGTGGAGTAGAAATTTTCTGGTAGCAGTATTATTCTGAATTCTTTGGTCCAGGTAGTCCTTTTCTTTCTTCAGTTCCCTTGCTTTGATGCCTGCCAGCGTACATCTGTGCAACAGACAGCTGGAACTGAAGCCTGCTTGTTTATAGAAGAGCTGAACAAATAACAATAATTAGAGGGTTGGAAATTGTTGGCTTCCTTGCATAGTTGATAAAAGATTCAATTAAATGTTTCTTCAGCTAGAAGCAGATCACTGCTTCCTCTTAACAACAGCCTCGAGGAAAAATTGGGCTGCCGTAAGAGTGTGTAGGGCCCCCAGCACGTTAAGTATAATGGTATGTACTGTTGGACCTCTTCAAAAGTGGGGGATCTGGGCTGATTACTGTGAGTCTGAGCCCACAGGAGGCTTTTGGGCAAAAACACGGAACCCCAACTGTGATAACCAAGGGGCTGATTACATAGCGTACAGTTTGTCTAATGCCTGTTCAAGGTGAAGTTTATTCAAAATGGAACACAATCTGAAAGGAAGACGTAGTCCTAAGGCTGCCCTAAAGACATACCTGTCAGTGATTAGGTTAAATTTGTCCTTTTGCTTGTGGGTTGTATCCCTTGTTTGTGGTGTGATAGCGCTTGCATGCTAGATGCTGTCCAGGCAAGTAAAAGAACAGTTTCTCCTCCAAAAAACAGTTTTAAATCAGAAGACAGTGGTTTTCCATGTTGCCCTACCTGGGTGGACCTTTGCCTTCAATAGTACTATGGATTTGTGCCTGAATAGAGATGAATTGATGTTTTATTCTAATTTCTTAAGAATATTTTGGCAATTCCATAGAATCATAGAATGGTTTGTGTTGGAAGGCACCTTTAAAGATCACCTAGTCCAACCCCCCTGCTGTGGGCAGGGACATCTTCCACTAGACCAGGTTGCTCAAAGCCCCATCCAACCTGGCCTTGAATACTTTCAGGGAGGGGGCATCCACAGCTTCTCTGGGCAACCTGTTCCAGTGTTTCACTACCTACATAGTAAAAAATGTCTTCCTTGTATCTAATCTAAATCTACCCTCTATTAGTTTAAAACTGTTACCCCTTGTCCTATCGCAACAGGCCCTGCTAAAATGTCTGTCCCCATCTTTCTTATAAGTCCCCTTTAATTATTGAAAGGCCACACTAAGGTCTCCCTGGAGCCTTCTCTTCTCCAGGCTAAAGAATTTTGAGCAAAGCAGCAATATTTTATAGTATGTTGGTATTTAAGAACATTCAAAATTAGTGTACCAAAACCTGGAACTTCATCATAGTCCTTGCCACCAGATGACTACATCATTTCCCAACAATAAATAAATATGTGCATTAGCCCTTGAGACCAGGATTTTAAATACCCGTGCAGCAGCTGTTAGCCCAACATCTGAGACAGGAGGATGCACAGAAGGTGAGGAGACCCTACCAAATGGTTTAAGACTACCTAGGACACTTAATGGATACAATAACCCATTTATTTCTGGAATACAATTTTTTATATAAAGTGCATGTTACTTATATCTGCTTTGACATCTTTGAAATATTTTTCTTGTTCTTGCTATACTTTCCACCCTGCCAGAATACAAATTATAAAATCACTGCTGTTTTATGAAATTAATCTGCTGATGGAGATGGGGTTACTGTTTTACTAATCACTAGCAAAATATTAGAAAAAAAGAGGCAAAGAAGTAAGTTTTATGTTTTTCCTTTTGAGAGGTTTCTGTTGATTCCTGAGGTAAATAGAAATTAAATGTGCAATTTGGCTGCTGTCTTCAGTGTTTTCATATGCCAAGCAAAATTGTGCCCGTCTTCCCTGAGGAGAGAGGGAAGGATGTCTTGCTGGTAGAAGTCCATTAATTCTACAGCATTGTAACCTGTCATTCTTATGGCATTATTTAGGAATCTCAAGATGAAAAAATGGAGTTTTATAGAGAAACCACTTTTAAAAGACCGGCTAAAATGTTCTTTTGTTACCTGATTTTCACCTACAGCTGGCCTGATAGAAGAAGTCAGTGTATTAAACTACTTTATTCTATTCTGACATTACTTTTGTAGTACAGTTTTTAATTTTAGTCATCATTTCTGCTGTCAATTTGTGCTATCTCCAAAGATGACTTAGGTGCATTAACCAAGAGCATCTGCAGTGTCTGTGCCTCTGTGCATGAGTCACAGCTGGAGCCTGCTGTAGAATTTTTTGCCTCAGCAACAAATTTCATTGTTTTTTGCTTTAAAAATGGTTTGTACAGAGTAGGGTAGCACACCTTACGATAAACAAAAGTGCAGATAAAAGGATTATTATTTTTTAATTTCCTGTATTTCCTATTCTGCCTTGTTCTCTATTCTTCTATCAAATGCTGTGCTGAAAGGGTGTTTTTCATGTTTCCCGTGGGAGTTAATCAGTTCAATTATCATAACTGAGACTTTTATAGTGAGAATATTTTGGGGAGAAGAACACTTATTAGTAAAATGCATTATTCAGCTTTGCAGGATTTCCTTCAAACTGCAGTGTAGAATAATCACTGCCATTTCTTTGTTTTACTTGAAATGAGTCTCACTAAGTGGTGGTCACTGCTTTAAATAATCAGTTCCTATTAGCTGTGTGAAATACTTCCATTTCATGTGTGAAAAGGCCATGGGTCCTCCAGTACAAGTAAGATTTTGATGGGAATATGCATTACAAAGCAATGTAAACATTCTGGGTCTAGCAGGTGAGGAGTTTTCCATAAATTGTCCACGGTGGGGAAAATACAACATTCTGCTTGTGGATTCAAGGCCAGAAGCGGTTCATGGAACAGAGAACATGCTCTCATTGTGCTTTGCTTAGCAATTTCTGCTTTAAATTAATGGCTTAAACCAGGTGAATATTTTGTTTCATCCTTTCTTGAAGATGTGCCTGTCTCCAGACAGTATCTGTGGTTTTGCTTATCATGTTTTCTCCTCTCACAGCTGCCCTTTCTAGCAGCAATCTAGCAGTTATACACTGAAGCACATCTTATAAGAAGAAAAAATGAATCTTTCACAGATGTGGTACCTTTCAGTCATTTAGTGTGCTGAACCTCCTATGTGGGCATGAAACTAAATCCTGATTGATTTAGGGTGTTAATGTTGCCCACTTCGCCCTGTATAAAGATGACTGTGTTCAGTGTGGTGGAAAAAAACTAATTCACAGTTAGAATTTATGTATTCACCTACTGGAGCTAACTGTATTTTCCCTCAGCCTAAATGGAAGATGGTGTATACCCCCTACAGAACGTAGCACTTCTTCTTTCTTTCAGTAATAAACCAACCTGGGTAATCCTGACTTTGCACTTACACAGTAAAGTATTTGTTTTACTTCTGTCACCTGGAAACTCTTTTTGGATTTAAGCATGTTAGATCTAAACCAATCCAATTTGATCAACTTAAAATGATGACATTTATAGAAAGCAATGACAGGATTCCTTGTAGATCATTCACTAGGACCACAGACTTCATGCAACTCAGCCTTGTGCTGTGAGGCAAAACTTTATTCTGTTGTCTGGCTGGCTTGGCATAGGATTATACAAAGCACTAGTAATACAAAAAGTCTCAGATCTCTAAAACTGGACTGAGGAGGAGTTTTAAGTATTTGGATTTGAAATTATGATTCCCCCACACCTGCTTAACAGATTCCAAATTCCTGTAGAAACCTTTTCCTCTTTTTTCCCCTCCTATTTTTCTTGCTTTCCCCAAGTTTAAGTGCAGTTTTACCTCTTCTGTCATGGAGTCCTTGAGAATCTTGATGCAGGCAGTTTGCTCAGACTATGTTGACTAGAGTAAGTATTGCCTAGAAGAGTCTTTTTTCAGATGGACTTCATCATTGCCATCACTTTGCAAAGAGAAGGGGCAGCAAGAGAGCTAGGGTAGAGGGGCTAATATGGAGGCAGGGCATGTTAGTTTGTATTTATACTACAAAACTCACGTAAGTCCAGCTGAAATGTAATTTTTCTTTCAGTGACTGGAATCAGCAAGTAAGAGCTAAGAAGGAGAACAGCTCAAATTAGTGTGAACATTTGCTAACAAGTCAAATATGCAGTAAAAGAATTTCCCAGACTCTGGTTTACCTATGCTTAATAAAGTATGAGATAATGAATTAGGATAGATTGCTTATTAACAGGCAACAGCTTAGTCAAGGGGATCTGTTGTCATGAACTACCAGAATGAAGCATAGATGTCTATAAAAATGTCAGGTCCAAGCTGAAGCCAAAGCTTAGAGATTAGTTTATAATCACTTTTGTAATATACAGTGAATAGTTTTTACAAGTAAATGACATGCCATTCAGTCCTGCTGTAATTAAAGAATGCTAATGAGACATGCCAGGCAGTGCTCTGCTGGGCAATTACACCAATTCATATAATGACGTAAGGCAGGCAGCAGAATGAATGCAGGGTAGACCTGCAGACTACCAGCAAAAGCTCAGGAGACTGGGAAATGCTGAGTTAATACAACTACATGAATAAGTAATTGAATTCTGATATCTATTAATATGCTGATAGACACAGAAAAATGCAAAGTGACTCAGCAAAGGCTCTGCATGATATTGCACACAAAAATATTTCTGGTCTCCTGGTTAGAGGACTGATTTGGCCAGAAACTGGTTTGTAGAAAGCAACAGGGGTACTCTAGTGTTTTAGCACTGTCAGAGAATCACTTAAAAGCCATTTGGTTCACTTTCAGCTGCTGGTTCTCTGCTTCTACATATATAACATAACATTTTTTCTGCCTGTACCAAACATCAGTAGTTGGTAGATCCAGGTTGGCTCTCTTGTCTTTCTGTCCTGTTCCTATGCATTCAATTGCATTCATATACAGTACTGATGCAATACTGTGTCTATAAAATTTCATGTTAGCCTTTGCTAGAGTTTCTCTCAGATCCAGTTTTCCATGGAATATAATTAAGGCATGCCTTTGTTCTCGTTTTCCCAAGGCCGTAGGTTTCTGACTTAGTTCTTTGAACAGTGCCTATACAGAGAGGCCAAGAAAGTCCTTCTTTAGTCCAGCTGTTGTAGCTTTTGACAAGGGCCTTCCTCGCTCAAATCTGCAGTAAAAATTGCTGGCAAACCGTATTCTGTGTAGGTAGTCAGAAATAGGAGCAGGGCAGGGAAGGGAAAAATGAAGTCACCAAAAATTTAATTCATACTTTCCACTAAATTTTATTCCCAATCCTCCTCTAAGTTCTTTTATTTATTTCCAGAGGCCAGAAAAGTAAAGAAATGATCAGTAATTTTTAATGAAATTTGATTATGAATTATGAATCAATTTAGTTGATGAATATTTTTATTAAATGAAGGACATAAGGTATTTATAACTGTTACTCTGCTTGGGAAGAATTAAATCTAGGGAAGGTGTTTCAGGGAGCACAAGCTACTCCAGGTCCAACTCAAGCTTATATGCAGATCTCCAGCTTGTTGCTGAGAAGTGGAGTAACTGCAACAGAAAAATCTTCTCTGGCTGGAGGCTTGCTGATACGCCAAAAAGCAATCCCTTATTTAGGCAAGACATCCTCAAATGGCAGAAGTGAAGGCAGCAGGATCATCTTGAAATAAGGGGAGAGGGTATTTCCTTGATATTTGGTATGTGACTTCCTCTGTAGTCTCAGATTTGGAAACAGCATTTCACATGCCAGATAGTGACAGTCATGAGAGTTGTGTGGAGCAGAAATAAACATGTGCCCAATGTCACTGTTGTGCCTGGTACTCAACACTGTAGAAAAATACATTCAAGCTACAGTTTTCTTGAGGGAAGGGGTGTAAGCCTGTAGGTATTTTTGCAGTAGAAAAATAGAAGTCCATTTACCTTCAGTCCTAGAAGTATGTCAGCTGTGAAGTTTTTTCTTAAACTTTGTGAGTCTGTCAATGCTTGAGCCCTGTCACACTTGCAAACCTTTGGCTAGCATGTGCTATTGGGATGAAAAGCCACATGAAACTAAGATCAAGCTTCAGTCTGACTTCCACTGCAGTGAGAGGGAGGTTTCCCATGGTCTTCTATAACTTGCCCCTATTTTGATGAGGATGTCCCACAGCTATGCAGGAGAATTTGGATATAAACACACTGGATGCGCTGTGCCTGAATCCAAACTAAAAACATATACTTTGAAAAGTTCATTTTATGATCTTATCCATTCCCCTTTTAAAAGTCAGTTGGTTCCTTGCCTTGCTGATTTCAGCACTAACTTTCCTTTCAATTTCTAGAAACGAAATGATACCTCATCGCTTGGAAACTGTTTCCCCAAAATCAAGTGGGAACTTCAAGCACATTCAGAAGCAGAATTTGCCAGGAGCTGTAATTCAGAGACAAGCCCACTAGTGGCACACATAAATTACAGCCTGATGGAGGAAAAGAAGTCAAGTGTAAAATAACAGATATTTCCTTAATCACATCAGAGCATTGACATAACTGGAAGGATACAATAACAACATGGTAGTAGGTTTTATTAGTAGATGACATGTTTGGCCGTTGCAGCCTTTAAAATCACTTCCAATGTATCTTTAAATTCTACTTTTTGCATTAACCATTTGTGTCAGATGATACAATTATTTTCAGCCATCCTCATTACTTGAAAACTTTTTAGCATTTTTCAAGTGTAAATCATCAGAGCTATCCAGGTATCATATGGTGTCTGTTCTGGAGGATATTTCATTCAAAGAGCTGCGTGTATTTGCATTGGGATCTACTTTCCCTTGCAAAGGAACAGAAGCACTGTGTGCAATGTATGTTTAGGCTTGTGTATGTCTACTCTATTGTATTGTGAGTACAGTAATTTTCAATGTAATAATGTAAAGACTCTTAAAGGCAACAATCCTCTGTCTTCTTTAACATCTCTCTTAAGCTCCCAAAACAGCAGGGGCTGGGAATTTCCAAGGAGGCTACAGGGATCTGGGATCTGGCTTTGGTTCAAAGGAAATTATGATTTTTTGTCCCCAGCCTTTCTAGGTTCCTTTTAAAATTTTAACTTCTGACTGTTTTCAGTAATGGCCAGAGTGGAAAATACAGTGAAAAGAGTAAAATTATGTTGCAGACTTCTGGGAAGCAGAAGTAGATGGCAATTGGGACTCATTCATATGCTGTGTTTAGAAGTGTCATTGCCCTTTCCAGTTTCTGGTGCTACCAAAGAAATACACGTGAAATACTGATGCAATCAAGGCTTCTTGTGCTGGAGGTGGCCTATTTTTGCTACCGTAAGTGTGTTTGGCTTGTTAGTGGAACCACTATACCTTCTTTCTGGACGAAGGCTGGCAATCCAAGGAAGTGGTTTGTAGTTTTCATCAGCCTGCACAATTATTCCTTCAAACTAGTTCACAGTTCAGCTTGTTCCTTGGTGTTGATTTTGCACAGACGGGCTGTAATCAGAATGAAGGCTCATCATATGGTCGTATTGATTCTGAGCAGCCTGGTGGTTACGCAGATGTGAATGTTGAACACACTATTTGTCCTTTTCTGGCACTTGCCTCTGTGCTTTTGCTGAGTGGTATCACATGTCTGAAAGACGTTTTGTCAGATTCTTAATGGAGGAAAAAACAACGATGCTTAACCTGGGAGCACCATGATGAACTGTGTTCTTTTTTATTCAGCCCCCTCTTTGTCAGCCTAAGACCAAGGTCAGGTTTCCTTATAGCAGCTCTGCATCAAAGATTTATGCTGCCTGAGTCCAAGACACTGGCTGCATTCTCCTAAGACAGGACAACTTTTTCATGTCTCCAGGGTTACTCTGACAGAAAACTCTGAGCAAACCAGAGTACTAGCAGGGGCAGCATACTTTTCCAAGAGTCAAGATTGCACATTAAATGAGGGGGAAGAAGTGCTTAAAAACCTGTGTATAGCCTTGCGAGGTGGTAATGCCCATCATAGCAAAAGTTAGGCACTCTATTATCATTCACACAATTTAATGCTTTTCTTTGCCTTTTTTTTTCATACAGGATGTGTTTTCTGAGACTGGCTGTATGTCCACGTGCAGAGTTTTAGACACTTATCTGCAGTTCCCCTCTTAAAGCCAAATTAATGCTGAGGAGTAGCTACAAGATTATTGCTGTCCCTTGATATCAGAAAGAGGAAAGGGACAGGGTGCTGGGGAAAGGATATGCACACAAAGAGCAGCACCTGGTTTGCCATCCTGCTTTCCTTTTGGAAAGGAAATGAAGCAGAAGCATCGCTGAGCCTTTCTGTGCTGGCACAGAAGATGGTGGTCAAAAGGTAACGGTGAGGTATGAAAACAGTAAATACAGGCAGGAAAAGCAGAAATTGGCTTTCCAGCACAGGGTGTTTCTTCCAGGTTCCTGTGTTTTTGCAGAGAGGGACGTAATTTTTGACTGCCCTGCATCACAGTGAACACCAGTGCTTGGCTGAATACATCTGAGTAAATGTAGGAAAAGGAACAGTGTCCATATTACTCAGCATATATTTTCTCCTGCTTTACTGTGAATCCCAAACTTCTCTTCATGCTTTTCTTTGCCTACATCTGATTTTAAAGGGCTAAAGGTAATTTTAAACATGACCTATCTATTAACAAGAGTCTGCAGCACATCAGCCATACCAGAACAAGTTGGGTTATATATTCTTCTGATGTGGTAGTGTCATAATGTTTAGCAGTTGCTTTGGTTTACCCTGCCTATGACTGGGGCTGCTTATTGCCATGTCACTTTTTTTGGTGAGACAAGCCATCTCGTCCTTCCTGGGTGTCTTTCCTTGGGAGAGCTGGTTGTAGCTGGTAAGTCACTCTGTGAATATCCTCAGTCATCACAAATAAAAGGCAACACTTTCCTTGGAGGAGAAGGAGAAGGAGACAAGACCACTAGTCCAGAAATCTAAGATGGTTTTCTGAGTTGAGAAAGGCTTTTCTGCCTCTCACACACTGCAGTAGGGAGCAGAGCATGTGTCAAAGTTCCTGCTTTTTCATCTGTCTGGCAGGACTTTGCATCATAAACACTGATGAATGTTTATCATGAAAAAACAGTAATTTTGTTCTTCCTAAGAGAAGTAAAAGTAGAAAAAAGTAAAGCAAGATAGGCATAAATTTATTATGATCAACTGATCATTCATGGAACAAGGAGGCATGTTAGGTGGTGTTGGCACCGGTCTTTTGTCTAACAGCTAATCCCAGTCTAGAACTGAAGATATCCTGCAGCTCTGGGCACTATGTGACTTTTACTGGTGCAAAAAATACCACCTTTAGAGCTTTATATGTTGGTGGAAACCTTAAAGATCATGTTATTGCAGTGTACACTTAGGTTTTTATCTGGTATTTTGTGTAGTTGCTGAGTTGGACTTAGCATAGGACAGCTACTGAAGGAATAACGAGTGACTGAGATTGGCTTCCGTAGCAATTTGGTCCATTAAACACTCTCTACTACTCATTACTGCCCAGGAAATATCTTCTGCTTCAATTAGTATGGCGTAATTACATACCAGCTGTGGTGATTGTTTTTCTGCAGCAAGCAGTGGACCTGCAACATATATTGCAGTCCTTGGAACCCTGTCAGATATAATCAGAATAAAGAAACAATACTACCTGAAGGCAAATTGCTCTTATTCTTTTGCTGAAGAAAGGCAAAAAGTAGCTCATAATTACGGACAAATTCTACAATTTTTATCACAACAGGTGAGCATGTAGGCTGTTACATTAATGAGAGGATATATACGAAGTAAGAGGTGCTACTCAGTGTGCCTGAAGATTTGGCTATAAACAGACTAAACCTCTGTTAGGTGAGGGTATAGTACTAAAGCCACCCACTGCTTTGAGTGTTTTTCATGTAAAAAGTCCTCATACACCTCACAGAGGCTGGAATGATTTACCAGGAAATACAAGTGGAGGGAGAAGGGTGGCACCCAGCTGCACAAGAATGTGAAGAGATGAAATGTGAAGACGGTACCTATGGAAATTGTACAGAGTTTACTGTTGCCTCTCCACTTTGAAAGAAGCATCATGGAGAGTGCAGAGGAGTTGTGATTTTTTGTGTGTTCGCTACTTCCGTGTTAAGACTGCTTCATTCACACGTCATAAGTTGGATACCTCAGCTGCCAGCCTTACAATGCCAGCAATGAAAGCCATGTTGTCTTATAGACTCTTGTCCTGGTTTCAGCTGGGATAGAATTAATTTTCTTCTTGGTAGCCGGTATGGGGCTTGGGTTAAACCACGACAGTCCTTTTTGGTGCCCAACGTGGGGCTTGAAGGGTTCGAGATAATGACAGATTTAATTGGAATGTGCTAGATAGAATTTATAGCTGTTATTGCTGTTTAGTTGTTAATCGGCAGGCTTCTGTGTTTGCCACGGGGCTTGCTTGCCTTACTGTATATTAGAGCCTAGTGCTCATTAGTGGCTGTTTTTTTGCTTTTCTGCTTGCTGTACTGCTCATCACCTTACTGTGCTGTGCCTGGGAACATTTTGATAACAGCAATGGCCATGCGCCTGGGCTGGCAGATGGCCAGGGCATCTCTGCTGTTTTTCTGTACTGCTGTACCGGACAGGCTGGAACTCCAGTGTGAACTCGAGTCGAAGGGACTGTGACCTGTGGATGAGTCCCTGTGGGAGCACGACACCCCAAAGCATCTGTGGACGTGGATAATCCCATGCCAGAGCAGCCCATGGAAGTTAAGTGTGGAGCAGAGATCTACCTGCAGCCCATGGAGGACCCCATGCTGGAGCAGGTGGATGCCCGAAGGATGCTGTGACCCTGTGGGAAGCCCGCGCTGGAGCAGGCTGCTGGCAGGACCTGTGGACCCATGGAGAGAGGAGCCCACGCTGGAGCAGGTTTGCTGGCAGGACTTGTGACCCCACAGGGGACCCACGCTGGAGCAGTTTGTGAAGAACTGCAGCCCGTGGGAAGGACTCATGTTAGAGAAGTTAATGGAGGACTGTCTGCCATGGGAGGAACCCCACGCCAGAGCAGGGGCAAAGGGGAGGAGTCCATTGCAGTGTTAAATCCTATAACCTAGCCCAAAGGGGCCAGGGGTGGAGATTGTAATGGATATACCTTTAAATTGTTGTGACCTGGGATTTGAGTTGCATGCTGTGGGAATTACTATAGCAGGAACCCCTTGTTGCTAGCCAGGCTAGCAGCAAGGGGAGGAGTTCATTGCGATGTTAAACCCTATAACCTGGCCAAAAGGAGCCAGGGGTGGAGATTGTAATGGAAATACCTTTAAATTGTTGTAACCCATGATCTGAGTTGCATGTTATAGGAATTACCATAGCAGGAACTACCTGAACCAATGGAGGAGAAGCCTTACAAGAAGCAGTGCAAGTGCAGCAGTGACCCGACCTGAGCCGGCTTTGGTGCCCAATAAATCCGCACAACACGCTGCCTCTCCTGTCCTGAGTGACCACCGTCACCGATGGAGCCCAAAGTCATGGACTAAATGAACTACAAACATTTCCCAGGGGTGTCCATAGACTAAGGGAATGATACCTGTGTATTGTATCAAAGGATGGGAAGGGGGGTGGTGGTTAAAGAGGATGTATTGGATAATGTGGGACCTGTGCATGACGTAAATGGTATGGAATAAGGGGTGGATACTGTCCTGGTTTCAGCTGGGATAGAGTTAATTTTCTTCTTGGTAGCCGGTATGGGGCTGTGTTTTGGGTTTAGGACGAGAACAATGTCAATGCTAAGTATCGCTAAATAGTCGCTAAGTAGCGCTTACATTGGTCAAGGACTTTTCAGCTTCCCGTGCTCTGCCCGGTGCACGGGGGGGCTGGGAGGGAGCACAGCCAGGGGCGCTGACCCAGACTGGCCAAAGGGCTATTCCATACCATATGACGTCATGCTCAGTATATAAGCTGGGGGAAGAAGAAGGAAGGGGGGGACATCTGGCGTGATGGCGTTTGTCTTCCCAAGTAACCGTTACGTGTGATGGAGCCCTGCTTTCCTGGGGATGGCCGAACACCCGCCTGCCCATGGGAAGTAGCGAATTAATTCCTTGTTTTGCTTTGTTTGCGTGCGCAGCTTTTGCTTTACCTATTTAACTGTTCTCTTTTATTTTACTTCAATTATTAAACTGTTCTTATCTCAACCCATGAGTTCTCTCCCTTTTACCCTTCCGATTCTCTCCCCCATCCCAAGGGGGGAGTGAGCGAGCGGCTGTGTGGTGCTTAGTTGCTAGCTGGGGTTAAACCACGACAACTCTTTACATCTCTCAAGTGATAGTAAAAGTCATGTAAGACAAGTTAGCTGACCTGTGCTTTTGCCTCATCTTTAGAGTGTGTCTTCAATTATACCATAAATTACATTGCAAAGGTGTAGTTGAAGCCGTCTTCAGGATCTTTGGTGAAGATGTAGGAAGCCAATACTTCAGTGTAAAAAGATTCAATATATTAACTGGACTTCAGGCCAAGTTTCCAGGTAAGTAAGTGAGCTGACAGTGGAATCAATAAAGCACAATGCAGAAGAAAGCTGTTCTTCTTATTTGTCCAGTCCTGAGGGAGGAGCTTATAAGACTTGGTCTACACTGCCAGGATCCTAACACTGAACAAATCCTCCTTATTCACCAAAAAGGCCCAGAATGTCCTATTTCCTTGACAAGGGTAATAGCAATCAGATAGGGATAGCTTCTTTGTCTTGAATGTCTTCCAAGCCAGCACTTTAATAGAAAGCACCTTCTTGGCTCCTTTTCAGGTATTTTTGCATACCTAATGTATAAATGTTGCCTCTTCATGTTGTGTGTGTGTGTCTTTCTGCCTCAGAGCAGACATGCAACTGCAATTCAGATCTGTCTGAATGTCTGAATGTCATTGCAAGCAACCTGACTTGTAATAGAGGCTAGATTTCAACACAGCACATTTAAACAGTTCTTTGTTTAACCTAAATGAAGAGTATTTCTTTTGAGGCACTGCCCATCCGCCAAGAGATTTATTTCAAACACTGCAAAAGAGTTCTGTAAGTCTATGACTGCTTGCTCAATTCTAGGAATTTTACTTGAAGAAGACCATCACAGACAAGGTGAATTTTGTTGTCTTTGCCTCTTCATGTAATACATTTTAATCCCTGAATTAAAGTGTAATAAATCCTAATAATTTTGATTTTCCTTAAAGGTAGAAATGCAGTGTCTGGTTGTACAATTAGGCTGCGGTATTAAAGCATTATAATTATATATATATATATTCTAGACTTGTATTAAGGTGTTTTCCAAGTACAATGCTGTAATGCTTTAAGTATTCCAAATTATTTTAGTATAATCCCTCTTATACATAGGCTGAGCTCTGAGGGCATTAGCTTACTATTCATTATAGAAGAGTTAGCTTCATTGCCCAGTGGGCTTGCAATCAGCATATATGCCAAAAATAATAGATGGAATAACACAAATAGTACCTAGACAAACCAGTACTGTCAAAGTCCACAGGAATACTGGAGAAATCAAATATGGAAAGTACTTGTACAGGGTCTGGCTGGGATGGAGTTCATAACAGCCCATATGGTGCTGTGCTTTGCATTTTGTGGTGAAAACAGTGCTGATAACACACCAGTGTTTTGGCTACTGCTGAGCAGTGCTTGCACAGCATCAAGGCTGTCTGTCCAAACCACTCTTCCAAAGGCCAGTAGGCTGGGGGTGGGCAAGAGGCTAGGAGGGGACGCAGCTGGGGCAGCTGACCCCAGCTGACCAAAGGGGTATGCCGTACCACATGACGTCGTGCTTAGAAGTAAAAGCTGGGGAAAAGGAGAGGAAGGGAGGACATTTGTGGTTATGGTGTTTGTCTTCCCAAGTAATCATTATGCATGCTGGGGCCCTGCTTTCCTGGAAGAGGCCGAACATCTGCCTGCCAATGGGAAGCAGTGAATGAATTCTTCTTTTCGCTTTGCCTGTGCGCAACACTTTTGCTTTCCTTATTAAACTGTCATTATCTTGATCCACAAGTCTTTTCACCTTCCCTATATTTTCTGCTGATCCCACAGCAGAGGGGGGTGCGAGCGGCAGGGTGGGTGGTAGGTTGCTGGCTGGGATCAACCCACTACAGAACAACAAAGCTGAATTTTAAAAGATCACTGATTTTAGAAATTATGTTTTAAGGTACCTTCCTGGAAATAATAGAAAAAGGTTTGATTTTTTAAAGATGATCTATTCAGCAGTCTTTGAAAATCAGGTCCCTCACAGCTGGGCATGCAGTCTTTCTTAAAATATCCTGCATGTAATAATGAGTATATAAAGCCACTCTCATTAGCTGCTAAAATGATTTGTGTGCACTGATATTTGAACATCAGTGTGTACCACATAACAAAAGTAGCATGGTAGTAAGATGAGCAAGTTTAGGGGTCTATGATCCTCTTCCTCCTGATGGCAAAATAATAAGTTACAGGACTATAGGAAAGATTACTACTGGTGGCTACCTTTGTGTTACGTATTTGTGTTCAATCTCCTGAGTAGTAATACAATGTGATCTTTCACAACTTCTGCAGTCTTGTCTTCTCTCAAGTACAAGTAATCATTAGAGTGGTCTACTTCATCACAAATACACAGCATAATTTTTTGCCTCCTCGAGACCCAATTAAAAACTTGTGTTGAATATTAAAGATTCTGTTTATCACTGCATTGTTTTAAGATTCAAAATTTGGTGGCTGCAAATTAGTGTAAAATTAGTGTAGCCAAAAATTAGTGTAACCAAGTGACAGAGCTGGAGTGCAGCATGATTATGACTCTTGGTTTTGTGCAGGCAATTAACAGTAGATGGGTAAGGTGCTAATTACTGTGGCTGGTTGCAATGCACTACCTAGTTGCTTGCCTTTGCTAAGTTGGATCATTGTGTGTGGGGGTCTTTAAAGAAGAATCTAGATGTTTTTTGGCAATTTGGCAACATGAGTTCAGTGCTAGCTTCAGTGGAGTAGGTAGTTTTGTAGCAAATTTGACCTCGATACCACTTTACTCATTGCTCTTCCAACTTCAGCAATAGAAGTGCAATATTTGGTATTCTTTATTCACTGCTGACTTTGTAAGAAGTAGGTTTTTTTTGGCCAGGCTGAGATAATTTTTAATTTAATTTTGTATTTATTACATGTCCAGAAAGGAAAAAAAGTAACTAAGAGAAAAAAGAAGCAACCATTATTTTTTCTTTCACATTTATATATTCATTAGAGAATACTGTGCAGAAAATCCTTGAATTGTATAACCTAAAAAGGACATGAGGAAGAAAATCTATATTACCTCTGCAACACCAGTAAAACAACCTACCACTGAAGACAATACCTGATTTTACACTTCCACACTGCAACAGTGGCAGCCACATGTACTCAAGGACATCAACACCTAAATCATCCATACGGTTTTGAGTAACTTTCCGCACTGATGGCCAAGGAGGCTTCCAGTAACTTCAGTGGGTAAAATACTGCTGTGGTGACCTTTAATAATACCAAAGGAATAGGGAGAAGCAAAAGGGTGAATTTCTGGACAAGGCTTCACTCACACCTGAAAGTCACACCAGCCTGTTCAGTGCAACATTCAGCTCCCATTTTGAAGCTTTCACAATTTCCTAATCTGTGGTCAAAACGCCCTTTAAGACAAAAAGTCGTATTAGAAAACAAATTGTTTTGAACTACTTATGGCCAAATTTACCATTATGTGCTTTAAAGACTGGGTAGAGTGCCCCTGTGAAAAGCTGGAGGCTGGAATTTTCATTAAAGTTGTGCCCTATTGATATTCTGAGAGCTCCCAATGCTTTCTCTGAAATCAATCAGTATTTCTGTGTATGAGGATAGGTCACTGTGCCTTCTCTGCCAGTAACAGTTGAACTAGACATGCTATTAAGTCATAATTTAAGGTAAATGTATTCAGAAGTATGTCTATCTTACATTGCTCATCAAAGTTTCCCTGAAAGTCTTCTACATTTTTTTACTTGATTTTAATGGTAAAATCCCAACATGACTTTTACGTCTTTAAAAGAAAAAAATTACTTTAATCTTAAATATGATAGCTAAATATGATAGTTTATCATTTCCCGACTGAAAGCAAAGGGCAGAGTTTCATCTAATGGGAAGCTTGGAATTTGCAAAATACTATTAGTTTTTTGATATTATTACTAAGAAAAAAGCCCATTTATCTTATGGATCAAGCAGAGGGCACTGGCTTCCCAAATGCTATTTGGAAAAGAAATGATTCCTAAAGTAACTTTTTAATTTAGACCAATGAAGGAATACTGGGGATAGTGGAATGTATTTATCTGGCTTCCTTTAACTTCTCATCCCTGCCAGAGAAAGGCAAGTGACCCTCTTAGGGATTGTGTACCACCTGGGGTTTCCTGCCTTCTGCTCCAGCTCCACTGCCTGAGAGTTGTCTCCAGCACACCGTGATGATCAGTCCTCAATGTGTGTGTCTACTCCTGACACAGATACAACACTTTACCTCTTATCACCTTACATATCTTACCTGGAGAATAAACTGCTGCTGAACTGAAAACATGGTGTATGTGACTGGAGGCCCCTGGAGCGTGTGCCATTACCTGCACCACTGCTGCCTGAGAGGAGCAGTGGGTGCTGTTGGGTGGGCATGGTGAGTCTTTCACTGTGGTGGGGAAAATTAAATCTGAATTGAGAAGTGTCTGCATAAAAAAATTCTAACTGAAATCCAAGGCATGCTGCAGATTTACAGAGGATCTTCTTGTGACCTGAAGTTGTGTACTGCCCAAGTCACAAGTTTGCGGGTATATATTGGAGGAAGCTGGGGAGGAAAGCAGTAGTTCTTATCAGACAGGCTCATAAGCACATGATTTGAAAACTCAAACCCCATATCTTTCAGGCTTGTCTGCATTAAAACATTACTCTGAAAAGAGATAAGAGGTTAATTTATACTACAGTTACTCTAGTAAAGCTTTTGCACAGAGGCTTTTGTTCTGCAGTTGAATTCCTCAACCAAAGATTTATAACATAGTAGCTAAGGCATTAAGAACATCAGAAATAACATTTTCTGTGGCAGACAAAATCTAATATACCAGCAATCAGAGGCTAGTGAAAAGCTGTTGTCTTTAACTCCAGAACTCTGACTTTCAAAATCAGTGGTGATGTTTGACTTTTTTTTTTCCAGACGCATCCCTGTACTGTACCATAATGGAAGCTTTTCCCCACAGCTTTCCCCCTGCTGCTCCGGACCACAGACTGATGTTCATAGCATTGGATGGTATAGTGGGCAGTATAGCCTCACTGTACATCTGCCCTGTCCTGTTCTTGAGCAGGCACTGAGATGAAAATCCACTCCTCAGTGAGCTTCAACTCCTGCATGTCTCTTACACAGCCACCTAATCACATCTGAATAAATCTAGTGCTACAGGAGGACACTTGGGGATGTCAAAACCTTTGGCTGCCAGGAAGAAGCACTTGAAAGAAGTATTTGCTATCCAAGATGGAGATGTAGGTAAGGAGACTCACACTACTGCTGTTGCCTTACTCCTGTGCATCCAAACCTAGCAGCATGTTTCATGTCTTTACACTTCCTGCTGTAGGAGCTGGAGGTTTTGGTCACCAGGTCATCCTGTGCTAGCAAAAGAGCCAGTGGAATTTCCTCCTGCTTGGATAACATTTCATCACAAAGACTGAGCTCTGGTCCTTGCACCAAAAGCTAATCTTCAGACACTATTCATCTGAAGTCCATTATCTGACTGTCATCAGTATGACTGCAGCTATACCACTGCTTCAGAACAATACCGATGTTTTAATCAAAGAAAAATCATCAATCTCCTTTAAAGTAAAAACATTAAAACAAGTCTGAAACAAATAAATTTTGTCCTATGCAAGCCTTTTCAAAGCTATGCAAGGGAGGCATACGGGGCAGAAAACTTGGAATCAAACCACAGTCATGGATGCATGGATTATTCTTTGTTATTAATAGTAATATTGGCTTTTTTTGCAAACAGCAAATTAAGTGCAGTTAGTACTAAAAGAAAAAGTTCATGCAAAAATGTATTTAGATATAGCAGTGGATTTCAGAGGAAAATGCCAGAGCACAGCTTCTCCAAAAAAGCACAAGGATGGTATATTTTAATCAAGATTTCAGCATCAGGCCTAAAAGAAGGTTTCTGTACCCTTTAACAAGGACAAATAGTACTTTGCTGACATAGTTGCTCTGCTTTTTTCAGGCAGCAAATAGAAATAGGCTGAACAAATATGTAATTTCTCCTCTAAGTGGTTGTGTGCGAGAATCCAAATGCTCAGTTTCACCCAGGGCTTCCCTATAGACAGCAGCTGTTTTGCATTAGTGCTGCCAGTTACGTGAAAGCGGTGCAACTTCTCACTGGAGGTGTAGTTGTACTGTTACAGCCCATTTACAGATGCAAAGAGGCAAATTTTATACACAGAAGCATCTCTACCCTTTCAAGTACAACAAGGTGAGCCAAGTGAAACTATCCTAGTAAAGATGTCACACTTCTACCTGACATATCTTTTCTAAATTAGATGAAGAAAGTTTAATTGGAATTTGATCTTCCTGTCATGATTGTGTACATTTCCAAACTTCAAGGTAGAGCTGTAAAATTATAATGATGCATTGATATGTTATTTACAGCTTGGCGTTCCTGGTCTCACTCCTGCTCTGCCAGCATCACTCACTTGGCGAGTGATGCCCCATGTCCTGTTATGGGAAGGGAAGCTAGAGCTTGTCTTTTTAACCATTGCACCCTGTCTGACATATTTTCTGTCACGTTTACACTGAACTTGGCATTGCTGTAGGTGAAATAAATATTACATCAGGCTGAATTTGAGCCCCATAACTATAGCCTTGAGCAAGGTGTTCAAAGAGATGCCTATTACTTATTGAACAGCTTTGGGGCCCAAGCCCTCACTCAGGGCAGTGGTGCCTCCAGCGCAGGCCCCCTCGATGCAGGGGCTTCAACCCCAAGCCTCCCACTTCCCAAAGAAAAAGACTTGCTTGTCTGACTACGGGACTGCTGTCAGAGGCAATCTTTTGCTGAAGCTACACCAAAGGGAGCTCTCTGGAGCTGAAAAAGGATCAAACAAGAGGAAGCCATAATCTCTGAATAGTAGCTGGTGAATAGCACCCTCCTCTGAGAAAGGAGAAGCTGGTATTTTTGACCTTGTTCCCTGGACAAAGTGTTTTATCGTTGTTGGATTAGAAACAGCAACAAACCTCAGAGTGCTCAACTCTTCTTCCTCTCAAATGAGTATGTGGTCTTTCAGGCAGATAAAGGCTGTGACTGGGTCTGGGTCAGAAGGAGGAATAGGTAGGTGTCATTACCATGCTTCTGCTGAGGGAGGCTATCTCGTTCCTTTCATCTACTAATTGGCTCCCTCAGCTAAGTAAGTTTTTTCTGAGTTAGCTCACCCCCTTATTAATGGTGCTGTGCTTCAGTAAATATGAAAACTGTTTGCTATGTGTCTGTATTCCTGTTAACCGTTTTAGTTTGTTAGCAGACACGCATCAACAAGAAAGGTCAGTTGTATTTATTTTCCTTGTATGTGAAAAACATTTAGGCTAGCAGAACAGTTTTGGTTTCTAAGGCTGTGGCTGGGCACAGATTTCCTTTGGCAGCTCTGCTGGCTGCAACAGCCTCTGTCTCCCATTGGCCACCTTTTCCTCCCATTTGTATTGCACAGATCTATATGTGTATATGTAGTCCAGAGCCCAAATTTAGCAGGAAAATAAACAACCTTTTAAGAGGCTGCTTTTACTTCAACTCAGAATTGTTCCCTGATCCTGTTTGCCGTATGGCTTCCCAGTGTTCCTGCTGGCATGGCCAGCGTGGAGGCCAGGCTGGGAACTGAGGGAAGCGAGGGCCATAGCTGTGGAAATACATGGATTTCCACTCATGTCATTCTGTGTGAATGCTTTTTTCATGGTTTCATTTTCCAGTTTATTTGCAAATGATAATTTTCAGATACTTCAGATAACTTTAGTTATGCCAAAGAAATAGGAAAGATGCAAACAAAGATGATCAGAGGGCTGGAGCACCTCTGCTATGAAGACAGGTTGAGAGAGTTGGGGTTGTTCAGTCTGGAGAAGAGAAGGCTCCGGGGAGACCTTATAGTGGCTGTCCAGTACTTAAGGGGGGCTTATATAAAAGAGGGAGAGAGACTCTATAAGGGCAGATAGCGATAGGACAAGGGGGAATGGTATCAAACTGAAAGAGGGGAGATTTAGATTAGATGTTAGGAAAAAATTCTTTACTCAGAGGGTGGTGAGGCACTGGAACAGGTTGCCCAGAGAGGCTGTGGATGCCCCGTCCCTGGCAGTGTTCGAGGCCAGGTTGCATGGGGCTTTGAGCAACCTGGTCTAGTGAAAGATGTCCCTGCCTATGACAGGGGGGCGGGAGTTAGATGATCTTTAAGGTCCTTTCCAGCCCAAGCCATTCTATGATTCTATGAATCCCTCCTCTCAAACCAAACAAAAAACCAAACCCCCAAACCCAAACTCCCAGTATATTTTCATAAGTCTAGGCTGGAAACTATATAGGGCGAGGTTTTCTAAACTGTGTGCCTGAAGTTAGCCTTTAAGTCAATGCTTAATGACCCAAACATATGTCCTGAATTTCAAAAGGAATGATCAGTCTGCTGTTAATGAAAATATATTCTGGAATGTATTTTGGAAAAAAACAGTTCAATGATTGCATAAGGCAACTTCAAGAAACACAAATAATCAGAAGTTAAGAATAAAATGAAACATGGGCTGAAAGAATAGGAAGAAAAATTTTTAGACAGGGCTCAAGTATTAGAGCTCCAATGTATTTTGGTTTTATTCACTGTGTGTAGTGGACACATATTCACATGGAAAAAACTTTATTATTACCATTGCAAGTAGTTGGCATGTTAGCCTGTGATATTAAAATTGGCAAAGACCTCAACTGTAAGGGATATAGGAGCTGTGGTTTGACACAGCAGTAAAGTTAATGTTAATCTTCTGTTAGAAAGGTGGCTGTGATGTAAAGCTCTGATGCAATACAGACTCATTCAGTTGGCTCAAATTTCTTTAAACAATTTCGATGGGTTAACTTGATACTGGCATGCTTTATGGCAGTGCTTTAATTGCCTGTCCACCCTGTCCTAACTCTGTGTCAGGGCAGGCATTGACCATCCCATTGCAGGGCATAAATTCTATATTGTGTGCTAAATCCGGCACAAACCTTTAGGATAAAAATATCACTTCCACTGAATCAGATGTCCTGAACTTTTTCTTACTGCATCCTCTAACTCATAGGGGCATGTTTTTGTAAGAAATTCCCATGGCCTTCCCGTCATTCTCTGGCACTTTACAAGCTCCCTATGTTAATCTCAAAATTATGTAAGAAGACAACATTAAGAAGAAGCATCTAGTTACTGACAAATTTACTGTTTTTTAGGAAGACTCTAATGAAGATGAAGAGGTGGAAATTTCATTAGTTGATTAAATTATCTCTCTTATATTATCAATTCTATAATAATATTAAACTTTCATTTGCCTTTGTATTTTAATAAATTATTGTATTATTTATAACTGAGAAGCACTGCAATTTTTTCCTAGATGTGTTTAGTCTGCTGAGAATAGAATTCTATAAATCTGAAAAAGAAAACTGTGTCTTACTATAAGTTTTGTTTTCTCATTACTATTGTCACTGCATTAGTAGCAGTTAATTTTAACTGTCAGGGCCAAAACCAGCACTTGGTTGCAAATCTCAAATTGACTGAACATTCTTGATGAGATAATTGATTTTCTCTAGTTTGCTTCTCACTATGTATTAAGACAAAGCTCTAACTCTCCTACAGCTAAGGCTGAAATCAGGCTGCATTGGGAAGTGTACTTTGTATTTCCTGGTTTTCAGAAGTGATGGTATCATTGAACTTGATAATGTTGGTAATGCAGGTCAATATTAATTCTGTTACTAAAATTGAGATATATGCTAACCAAGTGCATTTCTTTCTCATTGCTGGAAATTAGGCTCCTTTTTTTTCATCCTGTTCTTTGAATAAGTGCCTGTGAACTTGCTCTGCCTGCAAATTTATTCTCTGGAGAAAAGTCAGGAGACTTGCAATTTCTCTTTGTCCGGATTCTTCTAATTGATCTGAAACTTTGGATTAACTTTCTTGTCCCCTTCTCTTGAATAAAAAATATTTGCATACGTATAAACGTGACTACACTGCTACTACTTTCCCTGAAGCCAAAGTTAGTTCTTTGCTACTCCTTTGTGTGTTTGTAAATAGGTGTTCAGACCTTAGTTGTTCCCTGCTGGCTTTCAGGGAATTTTTCATTTGAGCTAGTTATTGACAGACCAGGACGTATCAACAAAAATATACTTGGTTTTGCAAATCAGAGCCATGTCCTGTAGCTGCGTGACATTACAGACTTTAATGGAGTTACACTAATGAGTGTAATCCTTGCTGTTTAAACTTCTGTAACAACATTGGTGGTGGTCTATACGTCCATGGGAGAGTACAAGGAGTACAAGCATAGTCACTAGAATTAGAAGGTCACGGTGTTTTTGTGGTATCAAACTGCTGCTTTGTCAATGTGCCTTATATGGACACGTGGAACAGGAACTCCTTTCATGGTGGTGTTCTTCTGTAAGGTCTACACAACTGCATCTTCCCTCCCGACTGCCCAGTGATTTTCTTGAAAACCGCTCGAGCTTTCTGCCTGTCAACCCTGGAGATTGTGAAGGCTGGCAACTCAAATACAGATTCACGGAAAAATTTAGTTTGATTTTTCATTAAGATTAAAGCTTCATGTTTTTTTTTCCAGAATTTTGAAGTGTCTGTCTTTCATCCCCCAAATGTAAATATTTCAATCCCAGCTTTCAACTAGTCATAGAGTTTGAGGTGCATTTTAGGCATTCAGCATCTTTAATAAGCACAAAGGTCACATTTTCAAAGACGCAGCTTTTTACCACTTTGAAGGCTGTGATGTTTAGCCAGCATTGACCTCCACGCTGTAATAATTGAGGAGGTCAGCAAGAGGAAGTAAGAAAGATCGTAGATGCTAAGCAATTTTTTCTTTTTATTTATCAGCAATTAGAGATGGCATGAAGAAATGTAATTCAATTAAGAAACCATGGCATAGTCCAGCTTAGGTCTTGCAGATTTCCCAATTGATCCAATAGCAACTGATTTCTGGGAGACACAAATCTGCCACCCTTTTTAGCCTGAATGATTAACCCATGCACTGGGCTTTCTTGGTTATTTTCATTAGAAACAGAGCTTGCTCTAGAGGCTGCCCTCTCTCTGAAATCATACTGAACAGAGAGTGAGGAAAGAACCTGTATATCAGTACAGGAATGTTAAAAATAGCACTGAAAACTACTTCTAAAGAGAGAAATGTTGATATTGCTGTCATAGCATTCTTGAAAATTGCCTAGGTAGCATGTATATTTACATTTAGTCATCATATGTATTAAATCAGAGACATTTGCACTTGCCTAGATAGGAACTGCATGCACACATTGCTGCATCTGCAATTTTGTGTGTGTAGCAATGTCTCTTTGTGGGTATAGTGAATTCATGCTTATTCTCACTGTATATCTTCTTGAGGTTGTTCTTCATCTTGTTTGTCATCCCCATATTGGGCTAAAATGCCAACACCTGGCTACAAAAACAGCACAGGTCAGAGAGACACTGACTTGTCAGGGCTCTCTGCTCAAACCAAGCAGCCAGCCCAGGATGGGGAGTGCAGTGCTCCCAGGGGAGGATTCACGCTGTGCTCCTGTGTTCATCTGGCAGGAGGGAAGAGGGAAGTGAGCAGCTGTTCAGGGGATCCCTTTAGACCAGAAGTTTATAAAACCCTAGAAATCAGAATTTTTTCACTCTTTCTGAGGAGTGAAAAATGGCTTTTTATACTCAGATGGACATGCAGGAAACTCCCAGGGAAGGACGACCTAAGTGCAGCGCATTGGGTTTAGAAGGTTTGCTGTTTGCTATTGGTCTACAATCTCTTGGTTTTTATCTGTTAATGTAAATGCAATGATGTGTTCAGACACTCTGTGCAGTGTTTGTTTGTACATGATTTTTTTCACATTTGTTCCGTAAGGAAAATGGAAACTTTAAACCAGGGAGCTCCCAACTTCGATGAAATTTAAGGAAAGGTGGAGTTAAGTTGCAAGAGAAGCCAGAGCTGGACCATAGGGGTAGACAGTAGAAAAGTAAAGCCTGTATTTCATTCTGGGGAATGTGTGAAACTTTATTCTAGGGCAGAAGAACCGTGCCTGTGTTTCTGATCAGGCTGGAGAGGTTTAAGATTCAGTGTCTGGGCCATGTGCTAGTAATGCAGGTGAGAGGGGAACAGTGGATGCGTGGCTGGCCTGTTCAAACTGTTCCTTTAAAAGGCCTTTGTCTTCAAAAGGAGACCTCTGTTTATTGAGCCAAGGGAAAGAGTTGGTAGGCTGTTATCATGGGGCAGGCCAGTTAAAATCAGAGAGGACTTTTGTGAAACAAGCCCCACGTTGGTCCCAGCTGAAACAAAATGAGTCTTAGCTGGGCTATTTCTTCTTAGATCTCCTCAAGAAGAGTGTAAAGTCAGCTGGTTCTTGCTGGGAAAAGAATGATCTGCTTGTGAATATTTATTGGTAAATGGGTGACTGGAAGGTCCACTTGGCAGCTAATGTGTGCCTAGCACTGATGTTATGAACCGGCCTGGAAAAACAGGGAATTCTGAATGTGAAGACCAGGGATTATATGTCAGCACTCACTGAATTGCCTGTGGTCACTTTAAAAAAGTTAAAATGCTCAAAGTCCCAATGAGAAGCTGAATTATAAAACAAATTAGCAGCATTTTATATATATATATATATAAATTATTCTCATGCACAAGCATTTTATGAAGCAAATGAACAATGTGCTTTTAATGTTTGCCTTTGCCATACTGCAAGATAAGCTTGCAGAAATGAGACATGGAACATCTTATAAAATGTAATTAAAATAGCATTTTTAGTCACTTATTTTAGATCATTATACTAATGGATAAAGACATATTAAATCTTCTCTGTGGTCTAGCAAGAAATACTTCCCTTTGTCTTGTAGAAGATAGTATGCAATAAGAACCTGCTAAGCACTTTTTTTTTCCCCCAGTCTGTTTGTCCATTATTGAATTACCCCTCCTGTCTGTCAGAAAGTTTCTATGGTCTTTCACTGGTCATCTGTGTTTTTTGAGTCCATAGCTGGCACTTCTGTATGATTCACCAGGTCTGTACTGCTGACCTGTGCTCTAACAAAATGTTAGGGGATGATTCATTACTGGAATTGGCTCCCATTAGAAGGCACATAAAAAGGATGGTTACTAAACCTCTTATTACCGTTTTACAGTTTAAGGGGCTAGTTATGTCCACTTTAGTTTATTAGAATATGTCTTTCTAAAATGCCTTTTATACTATATTGCATCGTTCACAGCTTTCTACTCTGATGAGAGAAGCACCACTGATAAGTACTAACTGAGATTGGCCAGAGATTATCTCAAACCATTTTGAAGCACTCAGATGAAAGGGGTGATGGTTAGAAGTGTTAGTGCAGTCACACTAAGTATGGCTGGTCCCACCCTTTGACAGGGCACAGTTTACATGATATTTTGATGTCTTTTTTCAGTCTTGCTTTTCTGTGATTCTTCCTGCAAAAAACATTCAAGTGTTGATTTGAAGATTAGGGCCATGATGTGAAAGAATGTATTCACTATACCACTGCTTACTGCAAAGCCTAACTTTTAGGCTTTCAGCTATCCCCTGGACAGGGGAGGGGACTGAACTACAAAGGGTCTATCACTACTTCATCCAGCTTTTTTATTTAAGGACAGGAAGTATTGATGCCTTTTATTTTTGATCTTGATTAATTGCCTGTCTTTCTTAAAGGCTAACTGGATGGTAATGGAGGGGAGGTAACAGGGAGGACCTTGATGGGGCTCAGCCAAAGCTACTCAGCACAGAGGTCAAGAGAAATAGTTTTCTCAGTCTGAGAAGTTAGACAACATTTGTTATGTGATTTAAATGCAGAGAAGGCCACAATCTTCACTTTTGGTGATCTATGGGTTATCTCTTAGAGCAGTCTGAGAGGATCTTCTGTGGCTCTGAAATACTATGCTAATGACAGCATAGGCAAGGATTAGAGAGAAGAGAGATTTCATAAATAGGCCAAGAGCATCAATCCAAAGCTATGTTATGAAGGACAAATATATTTTCATCAAACAGATAAAAATAGTTACAGAAGGACACTGGAATTAAATTGCTTCAATGTATTAGCACTAGACAAGTTGGGTAGATTTGTATTAGCGTCAGTAAAACTTTTCTCTGAATCTGTTAAGATTAGCACAGATTAATACCAGAATGCATCTGAGTGTAATAAGCTCTTCTTACAGAAACTTCTTTGGAGGCACATTGTACCATTGGCCTCATTCATGCATTCATTGATAAAATCAGTATCTTGCTGTCATGAAGGCGGCATGCAATTCCCTGCTGGTTTTGACATGACGTAACTTGGCCTACGGGTCAGGGTAGTCATGGCCTCTCCTGTCCCAGGGGACATGCTGGGCAAAGGGGAGCTTTGGCCTGATCATTGGTGGTGCTGGTGGCAGGCAGGGGCTGAGTGTTCCTGTCAGTGACGCTATCACGGCTCCCACTCTGGTCGCTGATGAAGCCTGCGAGGCAGATATGCAGCTTAAGAGTCTTTATGCTCTCTCACCACTTCACAATGGAAAGAAATGGCATGGCACTGAAACAGGCCCTGATGTCTCTTTCTCTGTTGGCATCATATTTTACTTCTTTCTTATGTTCACTGATATCCTTCTGGGGCACTGTTGATCTTTTTGCCTGGGGCTCAAAGCAAACTCTTGAGTTCAGTCAAATAGGGACTTTAAGAGGTTAGCATTTTTCATACGCCAGGTAAGTTGTTACATGAACAAAATACTTATTCCTGAAGATGCATTTTAGCATCCCTTTCAGCTATATGTAGACCATGGACCTCAGGAGCACTCCCAAGGGCTCCAGATCCAGGCTCCTTGGTGTATGACCCCGCTGTGTTTGTTTCCATGCTGCAGGGAGACTTGTGCACCCACACCCCAAGCCCCCACTCCAACCTCCCTTCCTCTTTCTGCCTGTGGAAGGACAATGCTGGTTTGGGGACAGGACAGATGCTTCAGTGTGTTCCTCAGGGTGCCTGCTCTGGGTGCACTCAAGGGATCAGGTCTGGTGCTGTGTCGGTACAGCCCAACAGCTAAATACCAACACAGGCTTTGTGATGCATGGAGTCCGGTTTGCCCACACTGGCAGTCCAGACATGATCTTTGTGGCCTTGGAAAACACCGAGCACCAACCTGTCCGTAGAAATAGAGAATTTATTTAACTGAACAAACAAGGGAGCTGAACACCAAGATCATGAACATCTAAAAGACCAGCCTATTCAGTCAGGAGTCCTCCAGCTGGAAGGTGAAGCCTCTCTTGGATTTTTCCCGAGAGAATCCAAAGATCTGCTCCTGTGCCCCTTTACTTACAATCCTTATAACTCACCTACCTGCATGCCTCCACCCACTGTTAATTGGGTGCCCATTCAGCTACTTGCTTCTCAAACTATTATGCTTATAGCTTCTTGTTGCAGCAATATAATGATAAAACTCTGTTTTTTTGAAAAAAAATAAAGTATTTTTTTAATTTCATCATCTAACATAAACAAACTACATCTATATCACTACCTCAGTTTCCAGGCAGGTAATGTTTCTACAGGTTTTGTAAATCAGGGATTTTCCTTGTCTAGCATAGACACTTGTCCCAGGGTTTATGCCTGCAGTGTCTGGCTTGTGGAAGAAGAATCCAAAGGCTGATTTGTCATTTGTATGTGAGAGACCTGGCATTGCTGTAAGGAATAACAGCCAAGCCATCCAATCTGACGTGTGAGTTATTTCTTGTAACCAGCTGGTCTACCGAGTCCTACCAGGTACAGTGAGAACTTTTGTAAAGGCAGCTAAGCTGGGCTGCAAAGAAGTTTATTAAGCTGAACATACAGAGGAATTTGTAAATGGGAAGACAAACAGAATGTAAAGAGAGAGTGTAATAAACAAAAAAATAGGATACCGGAAGAGAAATAATTGGAAGTGGAAAGAACCCAGCATCTGCACAATTCTTGGTGGATATAGAAACGGTGAAAAAAGTAAAATTTTACTTTTAGGCATATGATTTCCAGGGTCTACAGTGGGAAAATCAGAAACTGTGCAAAAGATAACCAAAGATAACTAAGATAAGTTAACTAAAGATAACCTAGGAGAAGTAGAACATGCTGTAGCTTAAAAAACAGAACTGCAAATAGGCATCCTATATTCTTTTCTTTTGGGCATTGCAAAGACCTGCGAGCTCAGAGTTGGCACACAGATGGGTTGGATACAGCAGGGAGTGTTGCTGTTCACTAGCTGGCATTATCTGCTCAGATCTAACAGCTGCACTTGAGCATAGTTTGCTACTTCTATTTTGTGATAATCTAAATTCTCTTTCCTGTAGGGGAGAGAAGGGGCATGCAAAGTTCATGTCCAGACTATAACTGCATAATGCTAGAGGAGTCATTTTACTCAAATGAATAAAAATGCTTTTCACTGTCTCCTTTGGTGCAGGGACTATTTGTACATAAGAACATTTCATACCATGGCCCAGGTCTTTCAGTGTCCCTAGGGTAAAGCTAGCAGTAACAATAGAGGAAGCTTCTGTGGAATATAAAATGGGAAATATGGATTTAGCTGCATTCTAACAATAAACTCTATCTGAACACTGAAAACACAAAAATGTCACAGGATACAGAAATAAAGTTTGTGTTTGTTGGTGGCAATTCTTTAAGAAAAACACTATAGGTTAAAATCAAGCATTTGAAGCTGTTATATACCACAAAAAACCACCAACCCCTTAATTTGTGGAAAGGTGGTCATTTGGGGAAGCAGAGACTTATTTCAAGCTAACTTCAAATCCTGCATGATATTTGACGGGATGGTTAGTGGATAACATAAAGGGCATTTGGCAGCATCAGGAAGGTGTGTGCTTTGCATTTCTCAGTCTGTGCGCAGAAGCAGAGCCCATTTGCTAAAGAAAAGACTCTCACTGATTTTGCCACCTTTTGGGTAAGGCCCAAAATGAGCATGGACTGCCTGACTGCTAGACCTGCAGAGGCACTTCAGCCATTGCAATACTGAGCACTGAGTTTCCCAGCTTTTAGGCCCTGTGAAACCTGGGGGAATTCACATCCATCTTGGGAAGCCCTGGCTCCCGGCATGATGCGCTGTGTAATCCTTCCATGTCTGCGTGGAAATCTCTATTCTAGCAAGGGGACTGGAACACAACTGTTTATTTGTTCTATTTTTTCATATAAATTACTTGAGTTATATCTTCTATTAGTGGTGTGACAGGCTTGACTGTATGTTCTCTGAGTTTTGTAAAAGTGTGGTTCTTATTCTTGCAAAATTATAACTGTAAATATAAGACAAATTCTTATAACAGTAATAAGCCTCCCACTTCAATAGCAATCTTTTCTCTCACCTCTTTTGGAGTACTGTTGCAGTATGAACTTATTGTCAGTGAGTGCTAGCAACAGCAGAAAAAACAAATAAGAAATATTTTTGGAAAAGAGCGTGCTTGGTGCATTTTCCCCTTTAATATTTTAAAAACCTCATAATGAATTTTAGATCAGAACCACTGTTCTCTTAGAGAGACAAGAGAATACCACTAGATGGTGGTAAAAACCCAAACCTTTGCTAACAAAATCTGTGAAAAGAGAAGTTCAGAGGGGCAAAGAAGGGAAGGAGGAGCCACAGTTTGAGTACTGAAGTCATTATTGCTTGGAGTCTATAAAAAGGCAGCTGCACAGTAAGTAATTTATACATGGTCAGCCTGGACTCTATGGATTTACTCATTCCTTTTCCTCTATTTTTGTCATCCATTCCCACCAAGGAGTCCCCAGCCCCAGATGTCAGGTGAGGAGCGGGGCTGAAACTTCTGCTCTCTGGAGGAAAGGGTGCAGGCAATGAAGAGGAAGAGCAGCTGAAGGAGCACCTCTTGTAAATAGGTACAGTTAATTCTTGATTGCAAATAAAAGGTTACTTTTAAAAACTGAAAACAATTTAGCTTGATATGCTTTGAATTTTATTTGCCACAAGTCACAGACAATCAGCTTTAAGTGTTCCCCTTATTAAGAATCTGATGGCTTACAACTTGCCGTGAATATTGTCATTACCAAAAGAGCATTGAATAAAATACTGACGATCTAGAATAGAGAACTAATTTTTACAACAGAATTCCACCCATGCTGATTCTGTAACCTTAGTGTATCCTGAAATATATGGATTTGCCTTGGTTAGGTGTTTAATACTATGCTTTTAAGTGACCATGTTAGTACTGCACAGATAAGCTGTTTATAACAGTTAATGCAAACTTAAGAAGTACAAAGGTCAGGAAAACATTTAAATCTTTTACTGAAAATGTTCAGTTCTTAATTGTGGCAATAATTCAAACTTCTATATACTGTATTCAAGTGAGCAGGTTCTGCCAAACCTAATGCTATATTCTCCTACATTTATGGGGTCTGAGAATTGAGACTTTGAAAACCGTTTGTTGTTTGGTGTTCAGCAGAATTTCCAGGACATTGTGTTCACTTCTGGGGGACCAAATAGAACAAACAAAACTATGAATGAGGAGTGCTTGAATCTTTTTGTTTGTTTGTGGTTTTAATTTCCCAGTAAGGATGAGTAGAAAAACTCTGAGCCAATCGGAGGTTAATTTAGAATCAGTAGAGGAATATGGTGTGGACGAGGCAGGATGTGTACAAGCCAAATTAAATAGAAATGGGTGATATTTGTTTTGTCAACTTCTGCCTGTTCTCGTCATGCTGTATTTTTTTTGGCAGGGTCTTTTGCCTTTTGGAAAATGCATTTACCACACTCCTTGGCAAGTCCCTCAGAAAGAACAGAACGTGTTTGCTTCCAGAGATGAACACGTCCTCTCAACTGTATGTTTCTGAACTAAACCTGAGTGCCTTTGGCAGCAACTTTACTGTGCCTACTGTCAAGAGCAAGTCATCGCCATGTGAGCAAGTGGTCATTGCGGCTGAGGTGTTCCTAACTCTGGGCATTGTAAGCCTCCTTGAAAATATCTTAGTTATATGTGCAATAATTAAGAACAAGAACTTGCATTCACCAATGTACTTTTTTGTTTGCAGTTTAGCAGTGGCTGACATGCTGGTTAGTGTGTCTAATGCTTGGGAGACCATAACGATATACTTAATAAACAATAGACACATAATTATGGAAGATGCCTTTGTCCGTCATATAGACAATGTCTTTGATTCAATGATCTGCATATCTGTGGTGGCTTCCATGTGCAGTTTGCTGGCTATAGCAGTAGACAGGTATATTACTATCTTCTATGCCCTGCGTTATCACAACATCATGACAGTGAAAAGATCAGGGCTTATTATTGCATGCATCTGGACCTTTTGCACGGGCTGTGGCATTATCTTCATTCTTTACTATGAATCAACTTACGTGATCATTTGTCTTATCACTATGTTTTTTACCATGTTGTTCCTCATGGTCTCGCTGTACATCCATATGTTCCTCCTGGCTCGTACTCATGTGAAGAAAATAGCTGCTTTGCCTGGGTACAACTCTGTTCGTCAAAGAACCAGCATGAAAGGAGCCATCACTCTGACTATGCTTCTTGGCATCTTCATTGTTTGCTGGGCTCCATTCTTCCTTCATCTCATCCTGATGATTTCCTGCCCTCAAAACCTCTACTGTGTTTGCTTCATGTCTCACTTCAACATGTACCTCATTCTCATTATGTGCAACTCAGTGATTGATCCATTGATCTATGCCTTTCGTAGCCAGGAAATGAGGAAGACCTTCAAAGAGATAATTTGCTGCTATAGCCTGAGAATGGTCTGTGGGTTGTCAAACAAGTATTAAGGAAACAAAGCCAAACCAGGGAAGAGAATTGAAATGCAACATTTTGCCACATCTTGTAATTCTGCTGAAATACCTATAGAATATCTTCCTCCATTCAGCTGTCACAATTTCTGTGGCAATCAGAAACCATTTTTTAATATGTGATTTTACCTTTCTTTCCTTCCACGCACCTCTCTCACACTGGTGGTAGGAGCTACTCAGTGCATCTGTATTACAGGGAGAAAGAATATTTTTAATCTCATTTACCCTACCGAAGATTGGATCTTATAAGAGGATTATACAGGGAAAGCCTTATTTTTCTTTCTGCCAGATGCAACAAGTGTGACCTGCCATGCAAACGAGCCCATCAGCCTCTCAGTGTGTGTTTCCCTTGATATTTGTCTCTCTAGATACAGCATGGCTTATTTTGATGCCCAGAATTAACATGTTTTTTGCTCTTTTCTTCTGAAGATGTAAAATCAGAGAAGTAGCTCCAGTTATCAGAGTTCACATACCTCGCTCAACAGCTATGACCAATATATATGCACATATCAGCAGTCTTGTATTCCAGTCATGACTGTTACTGTCGTACACTATGTATTATGTAAGAGGACAGTGTTTCAACAAGATTTTCATATCTGACTATACATGTTCTTATCACTGTGGGGTAGGATGTACCATGGTGGATTTTAAGGCTGAATATGAAGACTGAGCTGAGTCTAGTTTGTCTGTTTTCTTTTTTCGCCAGAGCTAGGGAAGTAAAGGGTACATGGCCTCTAGAGTTATGTAATGTTTTGTGGAGATGGAAAGATTGGGTGATTGGCTGCCTTTATAGAGACATTAGAAAAGCGTTTCAGCTAGGAGTAGCTTTTGTTACTGGAGAAAGCTGTACTGTAGATTGCATCTTTCAAGCTGGGAGAGACAAAACAAGTTTGATGATCAGAAGGCATAGCAGGCAATGACAAAACAGGGATTTCAAAAACTCAGGCACATGTAGCTATAACAGAGACTCCTGACTTTTGCTCCCCAAACAAACAGGTTTTTTCTTTGTTGAGAGGATTCTAAGGTGAAACCCTCATGCCTTTTGTGTGAGTAATTTGCATCTAGTCATGCTCTCACAAACACGCTCTTCTGCAAGAGCTGTGTAATGTGCAAAATATTGGATTTATCACAGATGGAGGAAGGAATGCACAGGAATGCACCCGTGGCATTGTTTTCTTGATGCCAAAGGATGGTACATATGTTGCACTGCAATATAAGCTATGAAAATATTTCAAGCAGTGGTACCCTACCGACTAGGTATCAGAAAATAGTTTGGAAAAATGAATTATTCTGAAAAGCTGAAAGAATAACCCTTGTTATATTTGGTTTAGGGATGCTCTAAAACTGTTGTACACAGAAGGACTATGATTGATTCAATGGGCCTTAGGTTATACCTTCAGGGTGGAAGTCCTGATCAGGTGTTAGGAAAATTTTTTTACCACAAGGATGGTCAAACGTGGGAAGAGGTGCCCAGTGGCTGTGCAATCTCCATCCTTGGAGATATTCAGAACTTGACTGGACACAGCTCTGAACAATCTGCTCTAAGTTGAAAGCCGACTCTAACTTTGAAGTTGGCCCTGCTTTGAATGATTTGGAATAGATGACCTCCACAGGTTCCTTCCAACCCAAGTTATTCTGTGATTCTATGAAACAGTTTGCATATTATGATAAAATTATCATTTTTTCCCCTCCTAATTTAATCTCTTGTGTAAGAAGAATTGTAAAAAATTCTCCTCCACACATTTAGAAAGATAGCATACTTTGTGTCTTCATTTGCTTTGGAGATCTCTGGCAGGATAAGTAGGGTGCGTCTTTAGCACCTTATACCTTTTGTCTGCTGCAGCTTAAAATATATACTGCCTCCAGCTTGCACATATCTCCCTCTGATATGTGGGGGAATGTTATTCTCAGTGGAGACACCTTATTATGTTGACTGTAAATATAATGATTATATCAGTGCACTAGGCACTGGAATCTTCCTTCAGCTATATCTGAAAATGGGCTTTCAGAGGTATGTTTGTGGTTAGTAATGAGAATCTTGCCTTGTTTCAGTCCACCTCTTAACCCTCTCCATAAATGTCTCTGAAGAGAAGGTTCTTGCTACTATGAATGTAAATAGCAAAAAGGAAACAGTTCAATTGCATAGTGAAAAGCACCAGGTGATGTAAATAAATCATTAAGTCTTTACTGGGTATTGCAAATAAGACAGTCTTGTACATAATTGTAAATTGTAAATCAAAAACTGTAATAGCTTTGGGTATTTTCTTGAATTGTACATTACTTTTTTGTTGGAAGTTTGTCTGATGTATAAACACAGACATATGGAGAAGCTATTAAACTGGATTGCTGGAAAACCCACTATTATTGGTTGTTCATTGTAATGTGTCTACTAACCTTATAGATTATTCACAGAGGGAATATTGCATTCCAGGCTTTCACTTCTCAATTTAAACAGATGCCTTATTAAAAAACACATTATAAAAGAGGGTTACAGACTCATACAATGCATTTACATTCATACCTATGTTCCTCTAGGTGTCAGCATCACATCCTCATTATAAGCTTTACAGGTGGGAGCTAAGACAGCTTAAGGGGGAAATGAAAGTATTTTCAAGAACAGGCTAGAACAATTCCTGCAAAAAAAGGTTGTTTACACTATAGGAACGCATATAAAATACATGTCTCTCTGAGGCTGTAACATGTTTTAATCTGTTTCTTTCTCCTGCTTAGTCACAGAATGAAAGCAATATTTAGCATGCTTTCACTTCTACCAGAGTTTGGAAAACACTAAGTATTCTGTTAGATTGGGACAAACAAGCATTGTCTAAGTATGAAATATGTTGTCAAAGGACAGTCATGAAAAAATTAGCTGCTGGGCTGTCACTGCACTGTGTCACGACAACTAATGGAACAACTACTCTTGCTTACACTGCCAGTCATTTACGGTTCGGTATCAGTCATTGGAAAGAAGGTCAAATCACACTATTTCTGTCCCAGAGCTCCAAAACCAACTTCTATTGCCCACTGCTGCTTTGATGACTGAACAATTCAACGCTTCTAACTTGTGTGTCACTAATTTACATTTTTTAATAAAGAAATTATTCTGAACTCACTCCTGTTGCAGGTGGGGTCAACTTCTATAAACTCACAAAGGGTGGTGAAATTACACCTGTATTTCAAGTAGATTAGTAGGAGCAGGGAGAATACAAAAAAACCCCCCCAAAACCAAGCAACATTTCTAGCTGCACCAGAAATTCATCTAGTAAAGCAGAAGACTGGATTCTTCAGTCTATAATACTGGAAAGGGTGGTTGATGGTAGGCATGTTGCTCTGTCTCTGGATCACGCTGTACTTTATATGTTGCTTGTTTTACTTGCTTTAGTAGGTTGAAGTAGACAGTTGGCTTTTGCAAATGATGGCATTGCCTGGATAATCCCATATCCAGCATGCTCCTGTACTAGCATTAGGAAAATCTGAATCTTTTCTCCAGGCCAAGGCAACAATAAGATACCTGGAAATACTAGTTTCCCAAGAGTCTTAGTGTCTCCTGTAACATAAAACAGTCAGAACTGAATGGAGCAAAGAGATTGTTTATGATCCTGGGCCAGCCCTGCTTCCCAAATGGGCAAAAGTCTATCACAAATGGCTCTAACTACTGAGTATGACCACCTCTGGTTCTGGGCTGGGAGGGATGATTGCTTTCAGCTCTACAACCTACAGGCCTGGAACTTCTGTGCAACCAGTGTCCAACTCCCTTTTGAGAGTGGGTTGCACATTCCCACTACTTAGGCCTCTCCTCTTAGAAAACCTTCTCTGAGTGGGTCTCTGGAGACTTTAGTTGCATTTTTCAGGAATCCTGTGCAAAATAAGTGCAGAAACCACAGGAATTTCCTGTGTGCACAAATTTTAAGAAGGCAGAAAAGGTTTATACATCTGTGGGAAAGCAACCAACTGCCTCACACAGTCCGGACTCTGTTTTGTCTCCAAAGCCTTGTTGGGGATTCTCCTGCCTCTCTTGCAGTAAATATTGCTTCTGTTGCTGGTTAGCTTCTTGCACAGAAGACCAGCTCATGGTGACCAGGGCTGTGTTCAGGGATTGCAATGAACAGTCCCAGTCTTCAGCTGTGTTGGTTTGCATGCACAGTGCCCTTCCTGTTAGGTAGTATGGGTGAATAAGATATGGGAACATGGATGTGGAAATGGGGATCCCCACATCAGGGATGGAGAGTTATGCAGGCTGTGGTGGAGCTGCCTGCGTAACTCTCTGTGCTAGGTTATCTCCACATGAGATGCTCTCCTTCCTTTTCTAATCTTGTCATGTATTACAACCTGAGCCGTGTGCATCTTGGATCCAGCTTGTTTTCCATACAGGACAGAAAAGGAGAATCTGAGGTATGTATGTGTGGGTCTATACTTACATACATGCCTACACGTGTATGAGTTCTTACTCCCAAACATAGAGTACAATCATAAATGACATCAACAAATGAAATGTATGTGAGGACGTATAGTTTCTTTTCCCCTAACCTTTCTGCTCTTTGTCATCCAGTTATTTGTTACACTACTTTCCAATTTGCAACTTGTTTCTCACATATTTCCTCCACCTGTGAACAAACTAGCAACAGTCTAAATCTGAAGTAGAAGAAAAAAACCTCAAGTGCTTTTTGCATCCTGAGCTTTTGAAAATGATAGTGAATCAGTGTGACAGAACAAAGAGTTCCCCTAGCACCTGTCACACTGTCTAGTAAAATTTAAATTCTTATGGTCCTTAAGCACTATCCCTAGAACAGTTTCTTCTTGAGCTGCTCGCCTAAAAAACCCTAAGAACGCGTGACTGGCTGTACTGAGCACTGAGAGTGAAGGGTCTCCATCAAATTAAAAGGCAGCTGTTCAGGGGAATTATACAAAATCTGGACATGTGCACGGTAATCCTCTGGAATACCCTTACAGCTTCCAGCAAGCTATGGTTTAGGGACTTCTTGGGCAGAAGGCTATATTTACAGCTTTGTGACTGATAGCTCTCAATTAATGTTTCTTACAAGAATTTATCTAATCACTTTTGGATCTCTTTATACTCATCTGCAACATCTTGTGACAGTAAGTTTCACAGTTTAGATATGTTGCGTGGAAAAATGATTTTTTTCTCTTATAAAACATCTGCTTGAAAGTTTTCTTCAATGCCCCTGAGTCCTTATGTTGTAAAGAAGAGAAATAATTGGTCCCCATTCACTTTCCCTGTGCCATTCATTATCCTACTCCCTTATATTCCCCATAAAATTTCTCTTTTCCAGCCAAGGATCCTAGCCTATTTAATCTCTATGGGTATTTTCATACCTTGTTGTCCTTATGTTGTTTTCCTAGATCTCCTATATCCTTTCTGACTAGGGGGGGACCAGATAAGCATATGATAATCCAGATATAGGTGAAAACTAAATTTCCACAGTGCCAGACGATGGCACGTTTTGTTCTCTATTCTTTTCTTAGCAGTATGTAACAATATACTTTCATTGAGTACAGCATGCTCCATAATTTCGAAAATTTCAAGATCTCTAAAAGAATTCCCTCTCTGCAAATGCTCATAGGAACATATACTCTCTGTTATCTAAATAGGCTTACATTTTCAATGATGAGGGCTTTGGTCATGCATCAACATGTAAAACGTATGCCAAAAATACAGTGCTTAGGAGTGCTTCTATGTTTCCAGGTCCAAGTACATGCCTTGTCTGTGTCCCAGCCCTGTAGCAGAACTCATCTGATGGACACAGCTTCCATCTCCCTACCTCTGATGGGAAGGAAGCCTAATCACAGAGGCTGGAAGGGCCTTGCAGCTTGTCCCAGCCATGCTGTGGGTGACTGAGGATCAGGGACCCCAAGTTCAGACACAAACTTCTCCTGAAAGCCCATAATTTCTTTGAGAAGGATGGTAAGAGTTTCATTTGTGCAGCTACCTCCAGATGGTGATTCATCACTCCTCCCTTTTCAATTAGGCTGGTTTTACACCTGATTAAAGCAAGATGAGAATTGGAACTATAAGCTTCGTATGCTGGCTCCAGATGATTTTCAAAGGCACCAAATGAACTTTTTTGATGCCCTGTTGCATAAATGTCCTAATTAACAGCAACAAAACAAAAACCCACAAAGAAAATGGGATTAATTTTTCTCTCTAGTTTGCCAGTTTTTAACAGGACACAGTTACTTTTGGCAAGCAATAAGTGGTGTTGCCGGTAAATTAGCTTTTTCATTGGCTTTTGTATCTTGCACAGAAACCTTGTGCCTACTTCACCTACCCTGAAAAAATGACCCTAGGAAAACCTATCATCTTTGTATTATGCCTTTTGTTTGTCATAGCTTTACTCTAAACTGCTTTCTGGAAAGCTTTGCATGGGTTTTGAGTCAGGACCTAAATCCCTGAATTTCTATGTCCCAGCAGTTCATAGTGCTGGGATAGCCTTACATAGACCTTACTATTATTTCTGCTTCACAGGTTCCTTGTGCTTTTTCAAGTCAGGGCAATCTGGCCAGGATATTCTTCGTTTCGAAGGGTAACAGGAAATACTCCTATACTTTAACTTCGTTTTAAATCTATAGCAACACAATTATTAGTAGTGCCAACATTGACCTCAGCTCAGAGATACATCACTGAAACCAAAAGTAGCTCTTTCCCAAAGGTTTTTCCCAGAGGACATAAAGAGCCCTGGCTATAACAAGGAGAGGAGATTCCTGCTCTCTGCTCATACGGTGGTCGATAAGTGGTAGAGCTTGAGGAAGCAAGCATTTTAAATCTCTGTTAAGTTCACACTTCACTCTTAGAGAGGATGAAGATAAATTGCCTTTTCCTGCTGTGAGGACTGGGCTGTATTAAAAAATGTCTTGGTAGACAAAGATATGCCAAATTCAGTTTTAGAGAAAGAGTCAACGAGTGCTGGAAACTAGACTGAAAGTCTGTGTGCAAGACCCTAACCAGGTGTGACTGAATTCCATTCCACTGAAGTGTCTTGAAAGACATTTTCTCCCCACAAAGATATATAGTAGGAATTCAGGATGTGGTAGCTCTCTAGCTCCTTCCTCCTTAGAAAGGAAAATAACAATATTTTAAACATTAGTGGAAAATCAGTGTGTCAACAAATACATTTATTTCTCATGTTCCTCAGACTGAGAACCTGCCAGCTTCCCACAGTGGGCCCCCAGAATCCAGTGCTCTCACTGTGGGTCTCTGCAAAGTCAGCTCATAGGGAACCTGCTTAACTCACTTGGAAAAGGTAGGTTAAACCTTCGGCTTCTCCTGGGCTTAAGTGTCCTGCTTGGTAATCACAGTTTGTAAAGCAGGTGCTTAAAAAGCCCTTCTTTCAAATGGCAGAGGAAAGAGATGAATCATTTGAATTTCAAGTGCAATTCCAATGACAGTTCATGTCCCTGCATAAAGTGCATAAAAAATGAAGAGGTAGGAGGTAAGTCCTTGAATGAAGTCCAGGTCTTTCATCTCACAGTGAAGCTGCTGAATATTCAGGTTTTCACTATGAAAAGGGACATTGGCACGGCCAGCTCTGAATCTGGAGGTGGATTTTTTGGAGGAAAACTTTGCGAAGAAAAAAATGGTATTTGGTGTGTAGCCTGCTGTTTTAGTTACACTCTGGGGAAGTCTGACAGTCCCTGTGGTGAAACAAGTGGAGAAATATCTTTTCAGTTAATTTTGACTGAACATATTTTTGAGACGGGATCTGTGGTCTGTAGCTCTCGGTGCCTCTGCCGCCCAAAGCAGAAGTGCTCAGCTTCCAGAAAACTGGAAGGTGCAAGGGCTTTAGGTACAACAAGTGACAGGTGGATTTAGGCTCCCAGCTCCTCTTTCAGCTCCTTGGTTTTGTTGGCCACATGCCTGGTGCTCCAGTCATGTGCGATTAATAACTGAAGTTAGCCACAGCATTTTAAGCAATACACTGGAACTGTATTTAGAGCAGGGGATATTGAAAACATGTCCAGCTTAATTAGAAGGGAATGGAAAAGAGGAAAGCCACCTTAGAGCTACCTCATGGGACACAGCCCTGGCATAGAGACAAGCGGGGGATCAAAGGCCTGTTGCACAATGTAGTGAGTAAATAGATGACAAGTACAACATGAGCTCTGGTGGACCTTTAGAGGGGAAGGCAGGTGATACAAGGAACACTGTGTGTATTTCAGATGACCTTTTGTTGAAAATGTCAGTTAGAAGATTGTACTGAATTTGTAAAGAGGGTAATAAATAACTGGACTGAATAATGAAAGGTTTAATGCTCAGGGAAGAACCAGAGCGAAGATCCAGGGAGGCTGGACACCTGGAATTACACATACTTTAAAACTTTGATGAATTAATAATGGCCAGTGAAGTGCCAGTGCTGTTAGCGTTGTGAAAAAAAAGCATCTGATGACAAGAATATGGCTAATAATAATGAAGGAAATCTGTGGTGAACTAACGGAGTTGATAGAGGAAAGGCCCTGCGGAGGCTGCTCCCAGACCTCATCCTAGGTCACCACTGCCTGCAGCAGGTCACCCCCCACCCACACTCCAGCCCTGGGATGGGGGTGTCCACCGGGACCTGACAGTCACGCACTTTGGAAGAGATATAATAAGTCCTCTCCACAGAGAAACAGGGAGGTATTTAACCATCTCCAAATTGATTATTGTTTTGTTTTGTTCTGCAGTTTACCTTTCTATGATATATTTGATCTTTCAGCTTGACTGGGTAAAATAACTTCTGAGCAGAGCTAATTAAACAGATATTTAGAATTCCGTAGCATCTCCCTTCTGAGAGTCTCAAAGTATTTTGCAAACACTAATGAATGAAATCTCAAACCATTGCTGCAAGATTGCTTGTAGAAGCATAGCATCACCCTGAGGGGTGAACGTAGGAGCTAAAGATGAGTTATTTTTGAAAGTAGAGCTCTAAAATACTGATTTCGCCCCTTTATGGTTAAGTAACACTTCTCTGAAGTCACCACACAATCTGAAGAACTGGGCTTTGAGACACCAAAAAGGCATCCACGGTGTAACATGGAGTGGTAGGATAGTCTCAAGCTTAGTTTCCTCCTGTACCGGATCTGAGAAAAAGGGTTATGCCCTGTGCTGTGGTACCAGCCGTGACTCTGGAGTCCCTGCAGGGCTGCAGGGGCAGGCAAGACATTTCCTCCTCTCAAAAAGTGGATTTCCAGCCCTGACTCTTCCTCCTCTCCCCTGGAGCCCAGACACTGTGAGAGCACAGGAGGAAGTATTCAGATACCAGGGCAGTGTTTGCTGATGAGGTTGCTCCCTCAGGGGATAAAGGCAATTGGGTGTATTCCTTTTTTTTTTTTTTCCTACTTTCTGGGCTGCGGCCGGTGGCCTGTGAGCGGCATCTTTGTAACAGGTCCAGAATCTCTTTGCAACGTGAAAAACTCTGAAGCAGCAACTATGATCACTGCAATGAATAGAGCTTGAATAAATAAATAAATACATCTCTAAAACATAGGTTAAGGATAGGGAGTGAGACACTGTGACTTGCAGAACGTGAAAGTGTCTTTTTCAAACTGTTTGAGAGCACTTTGCACACTAGTAAGCCCTCCTAATGCATCCTTAGTCCTCTGAAATGCTTGTACTGCTTAGAACTGTCCTCTGATAGCAAACCAAATACAACCCATTTGCTGTATTACTTAACTGAAACAGTCACAGTCAATAGGATTTCAAGGCTTAAGGGTGTCATATTCATTGCTACTGACTTGGATGTTAGCAATAGACTTAGCTGATAGGTCAGGTAAGCTTTTATTAGACTGGCATTGCTTTTCTAATAAGCCAGGCCACAGGGGAAGCACACTTTAAAGGTTGTGCTTGATGGGTTTCTGCATTTTCCTATGGATGTTTTAATTTAACTGTACTTTCAATATAATATCTGCTTTGTAAGGCAGAGGCAGGATATCGCTATTACAAAGATATAGCAAAGTACCTCTGGATTGAAGTGATCAATGTAATTCAACTTGACAAACTATTGATTCTTAAACTTAATAATTTTGCCACTGGTATTCCTGCCAGGTACTCTGATATGAGCGTTTACATCCAACTTCTTTCAGTTTTGGCCTGTAGTGTGGGGCTCAGTAGTTCCAGAGGAAAGCATGCTCAGACTAGCTCAAGGGCTTTGAAAGGGTGCTGGTAGTCTAAAAACATTATTCGTTATGCAAATGCCTTGGCAAAACCACAAACAAGGCAAAGACAGAAGCTCGTGTCAAATTCTCCCTGTTATTTTCCGGGGAGTTAGAAAATTCTCTGTAAAAAAAGGGAAGTTAGAATACTAAATGCCATTTCTTGTTCTTGAAATGTGCAAATACATGGAAATTAGATGGAGATTTGTTAATGACATCCACAGTTTTAAGCTAATATTTTGCTACAACTTGAGGTATTTATAAAACCAATGGAAGCAATTTTTATTCTACAGAAATTTTCTTATATAGGGTAGGAATCACTTAAAAATCTTTTCTACTTCTCTGCTAAGGCATGTTTGACTCCCAGTTTATTGAGGGCACTAGGGCTATTGCTGATTAGCGGCCAGTGACCCTCTATCGCTGTTTTGTGTTGTTTGTGCTGCACATGAGGCAGTTTTTTGTTGCAGTTACAATGGTTTTCTTTCCAGTTTTACTCTTTCACCACTCTACTACTATTTAAGCTTATCCCCTCTGATGAGCAGAAGTAGCGAGCTGGTAACAACAGACGAGGAGAAAGCTGAGGTACTCAACAACTTTTTTGCCTCAGTCTTCACTGGCAACCTCTCTCCTCACACCTCCTGAGTCAATGGGCCATTTGACAGGGATCAGCGGGGCAGAGGTCCTACTACTGTAAGAGAAGATCAGGTTTGCAACCACTTGAGGAACCTGAACATACACAAGTCTATGGGTCCTGACGAGATGCATCCCAGAGTCCTGAGGGAATTGGCTGATGTAGTTGCCAAGCCACTTGCCATGATATTTGAAAAGTGATGGCAGTCAGGTGAAGTCCCTGGGGACTGGAAAAAGGGAAACATTGCAGCCATTTCTAAAAAGGGTAAAAAGGAGGACCCTGGGAACTACTGACCTGTCAGCCTCACCTCTGTGCCTGGGAAAATCATGGAACAGATCCTCCTGGAAGCTATGGTAAGGCACATGGAGGACAGGGAGGTGATTTGCGACAGCCAGCATGGCTTCACCAAGGGCAAGTCCTGCCTGACCAACCTAGTGGCCTTCTATGATGGAGTGACTACATCAGTGGACAAGGGAAGAGCTATGGATGTCATCTCTCTGGACTTCTGTAAGGCCTCTGACACGGTCCCCCACAATATCCTTCTCTCTAAATTGGAAGGATATGGATTTGATGGGTGGACTGTTTGGTGGATAGCTAATTGGCTAGATGGTCACATCCAGAGGGTAGTGGTCAATGGCTCGATGTCCAGAGGGAGAACAGTGACGAGTGGTGTCCCTCAGGGGTCTGTACTGGGGCCAGTGCGGTTTAATATCTTCATCAATGACATAGACAGTGGGATCGAGTGCACCCTCAGCAAGTTTGCAGATGACACTAAGCTGAGTGGTGCAGTTGACATGCCTGAGGGAAGGGATACCATCCAGAGGGACCTGGACAGGCTGGAGAGGTGGGCCTGTGTGAACCTCATGAGGTTCAACAAGGACAAGTGCAAGGTCCTGCAATCCCTGGTATCAATACAGGCTGGGGGATGAAGGGATTGAGAGCAGCCCTGAGGAGAAGGACTGGGGGGTACTGATAGATGAAAAGCTGTACATGAGCCAGCAATGTGCTCTCACAGCCCAGGAAACCAATTGCATCCTGGGCTGCATCAAAAGAAGCATGGCCAGCAGGTCGAGGGTGGTGATTCTGCCCCTCTACTCTGCTCTGGTGAGACCCCACCTGGAGTACTGTGTCCAGCTCTCAGGTCCTCAGTATAAGAAGGACATAGACCTGTTGGGGAGGGTCCAGAGGAGGCCCACAAAAATGATCAGAGGGATGGAACACCTCTCTTATGAGGAAAGGCTGAGAGAGTTGGGGTTGTTCAGCCTGGAGAAGAGAAGACTGCAGGGAGACCTTATTGTGGCCTTTCAGGACTTAAAGGGGGCTTATAAAAAAGATGGGGACAGACTTTTTAGCAGGACCGGTAGTGACAGGACAAGGGGTAATGGTTTTAAACTAAAAGAGGGTAGATTCAGACTAGATATAAGGAAGAAATTTTTCACGATGAGGGTGGTGAAACACTGTACAGGGTTGCCCAGAGAGGTGGTAGATGCCCCATCCTTGGAAACATTCAAGGACTGGCTGGATGGGGCTCTGAGCGACCTGATCTAGTTGAAGATGTCCCTGCCAATTGCAGGGGGGATGGACTAGATGACCTTTAAAGGTCCCTTCCATCCCAAAGCATTCTATGTGTCCACTGAGAACTTCTTCCTTAAGTAACCATGGACTTCCATAGCAGCTAGTGATAAGCACTGCTTATGTCTCCTGCAGCAACACATTCCTCTGCACTGCAGAAACAGACTAAATTTAAAATTAATTCATCCTGTGGGAAAATCAGTGATGGATGAAAACAAGCAAAGCTTTTTAAAATAACTTAGTTTTACTAAGGCTGCTGTCTTTGATTACTCACCCTGTATGTGGCCATCTGGTCTAAAATCCCCTTAGTCTATCTGCAGTCAGACGGTTTGAGGGCATCCTTTTCAGTTTGCAGGTTTTCCTTTGAAAAGATCTGTAGTTAACTGGCCCCTGCTGTTCATTAACTTCATGGCAGCATTCTTAATTTAGTCTCCAATTCAAGCAAATACATCAGAATAGTCTGCTCTTTGCAAGTGCAAACTGTCTTTCTGAAATCTGCAGGACTGTTTGCATACCTGATGACTCTGGGGTAAGAGGACGGTGCTAGAGAGTCCACGACTAGATGCAATATCCCTGCATAACAAAGGAAAATATGGTACAAGGACTGACTTGAGGCTCCCAGATAATCTAGCCAACTAAATATGGCATTGTATTTGGGCTAAGTGTAACAGCCAGCCACTGACAGCAGTGTCAGTGCCTGTTTGCTTCTCACAGTCTTGGCACCAGCTTGTTTAAGACTGCTTCAGAGATCTCTGCACTGTGGCCCAGTACAAGGAGTAGATGTACCCTGAGTAAATTGATTAGCTGGATTATTGTCTCCATATTCTGTACTTGTCAGATTTAAGTGCCTAATGATATTAGGTGATTCTTCATATTTATTTTTGCAAAGTGTCATTAATCTGTGCCCCTTCTTCATACAGTATGCATGTATTTCATTTTGGAGCTAGAATTAAGCAAAAAAACATAATTAAAAGGATCGTGTAGATACTATCAATGGCGTAAATTCTTCATCATACATGTGGAAATGTGAATTTTCATGTCTGGTGCCACTATCATATTAACATAATGAATTGAGAAGCTGTGGAAACAGCTGCGGCAAGAACTTGCTGAAACTGAGTTGTTAATAGTGAGGAATTAATACCTCAATGATTTTGATGCAGAAATCACAGGCTGAGATTTTTATGGCCTTTATTATGAAAGTCAGACTTGTTGATCATGTTAATCTCTTCTGGTCTTAAAATTTTTAATTCAGTTTCATGGAAATTTAGCAAATGCTCAGGTCTCTTTCCCAAGAAAGCTAATGAACAGTGATAACTCTGTTCTTCCTAAGGGTAAATTAATATGGTCCAAAAGAAATTTGCCTACATTTATGAATGTGGAGGTTCATGCTAGAAGCTTTCATGAGACTAGGTTAAGACCAGAACATCAGAACTATACAAAGGTTAACACAAGAATTGAATCAGAAATCACAGTACAAGTGAACAGCCTGAACTGTGAAGTAGCTTTGTACAAAATTTTCCTTCAACTGAGAAGTGTTGAAGTGTTGAGGGCATAATTAATTGATAAAAAAACCAGAAAGAAGAATTAAGCTTATGGAATAATTTATGTTAAAATTAATTTATCCAGATCTAGCAGTGACATGACACATTTAATTAATCAGATGATTTTCTGGAATTGTTTAACCTTATTTGAATCAACCATGATTAACTTTATTTAGTTTTGTGTTGACTGTGGTTACTGCACCTCTAATCATCCAGAGCTTTGGTTATTCATGTATTTTTGCTGCCTCCAAAATATTTAGCATAGGTAGCAATGAATTACAAAATTTGGAGGAGGTAAAATGCAAGGGAATAATAAAAATCACCTTAAATTCACATCTGTCAATGTTAATTTTTAAATTCGCACAAGTAAAAGGACGAGTTGTCATTTTAAACATCCATTCAACCATTAGGATGGTAAACTGTGTAAATAAAATCACAAAAGATAAATGATAGAATGATTCCTGATTGGGATGGAAGACCTTCTTTGGAATAAATTTAGAAAAGTGTTTAATTATGGGTTCTAGAGCAGTTCTGAAGTTTTCAAGTGTACATTTAACATTTAACTTGGTTTGAGCAGAAATTCCTGGTTAATACTAACATCTATGATGTTTGGATATTGTTTTAGTAGCCCCATAATCTAGCTAGTTAAGAATTATTTTCACACATATGTCTTTACTTGCTAGTGCTTGTATAGTGCAAGGCTCTATTTACTTAGATCTTTTTAGTGGGTCCTTTTAAAACTTGTTTGAGTTCCCCTGATGCAGACTGTTTTGCCAACTTCTCTGTTTGCAGAGCAGGGATTAAAGGGCCATTAGGAGTTACCAACAACTTGACTTTTTGTGGCTTTGACACAGGGAGGAGCAGTGAGGGATGGTATGATACAAAAACTCTGGCTAAGCAGTTGATTGGCAAATGTACAAATAAGCATCATGAATCTTTATGCAGCAGGTGGAATGTTTGGAAGGAAGACACATCCTCCAGATGTCCTCTGATGGTACATTTTTTTTCTTGTAGGCAAGATGAAATGCAGGGAGAACTTTAAAGGGCCTAATTAATTGCCAGTTATATGAATGGTATTATGCTGATCTTCATTTTACATACACCATTATATAACCTGTGATTAGGTGACAAAATAAAAGCCAGTCATTACTGGGGACTCTGGAGTTATTCTTCCCCCATATGACTGTTTCTTGCAAATCTTTCCCATAGTGTTAAAATATTCTGATTTAGATTTTTTTTCCTAATGGACTTAAAAGAAAATGAATGAAAATAACTATTATGCCTCAGCCTTTTTTCTCAAACTAAAAGTGAGTGGAAATGCAGTAAATGCAGGGTAGGAATTTCCCAAAGACAGTCTCAGCTGTAGAACACCATTAGACATAAAATACCTGAAAATACTCATCTTAATCCAACAACAGATTTCCTGGGAGTGCAATGGGCTTTTAAAATGAATGGAGAGCTGAAGAGGCAGACTATTTGAATCCTGCTGGGGGATACTTCACAATGTGTATTATTCTACTTATTTCAGTTCAACAACTTGTGGGCCAATCGTATGAAGCAGGATTTTTCCCCTCCTACGTGGCCTAGACTGAAAGTTGCAGTCTGGCCATAGGGGGAATAAAGGTGCCCACACAACTGCAAGAAGACAAAGGAAAAACCTGTGACTGAGTTTTCTCTCTTGTTCTGGTCATGTTGTATTCTTGCACTCCCCTCATGTGACAGAGAAGGGAAATGAGAAGCACTGCCTGCTTTCTTAATGTAAGACACCATGGGAAGTCATTTTGCCCAGTTATGACCAAGAAAATAGCTCAAGAACACTGAGCTGAACATGTCATGTCATCGCTCCCCCTTATCCATCCAATGCCACTGGGCTGATTGGCTTGGCCCATAGGATCAGGATTAGGATTGTAATAAAGACACTTTATTAAATGCTGCAACTGCAATACTCACCCTCCTGCTTTATGTAATATAAACACAGAATAATTCATACATGAACCATCACTGTGCATGAGCCAATGCAGGGGTAGGAATAATTGGGACTTAAGGTTTTAATACATTTCAATTAGTAACGAGTGAATTTCCATGACTGGAGGAAAAATACAAACTTTGCTGCTGCCTCTGTTAACCTCTTGTGCTACAGCTTATGCGTCAGGCTCACAATTTAATTAAAATAATGTTATTGTTTTACACAGACTTGCTTAGCAACTTTTTTTCTCCTCTAAGGTTTGTGCTTTTGCCTATGGTGTTGCCTTCTTGCTTTGGAAAGTAACTTTTCAAGATTTACCAACCTCAAAATTATTTTCTGTATAATCTGAGCACTTAAATAGCAGAGAGTCAGACACATTGGAATTGTTTCCAAAAATGGGAAAACCAACATCATATCAGGAAGTAGACAGGTTGGTTTGAGGGGAAAGAAAAAAAAGAGTGCATTTGTCTGCAGCCTGGGTCATGGTGTATTCCTCATTGGAACAGGATGAAATCTTCCATTCAAACCACAGCTGAATGAATGTGTACAGGAGGACAAACACGCTTCAGGACATTTTTAAAGTTCTGAAATTTGTCATGCTTTGTAACTCATTTTTATGAAATGTGACAGTGTCAAGGTTTCAGATTTAGGTCTCAGGCTCTGCCTGTCATTTCCTCTGGACTTCTGAAGTGACCAGGGACCCCTTGGCTTCAGAAGCATTCCCATACAAAGGCCATTGAAGCTAACACACTTTTACAAAATGATTTGGCTTTAGCAGGACAGTTCTGGCATTGCAAAAGCCTTTCTCAAAAAAGGATAAAAGGTGATCATTTAGTATATTTTCCATTACATTTTCAGCTTCAAATGTACTTTTATGAAGCTTCACTATTTTTTAAAATAGAAAGAGTGATTTTTTCCTATTTCTTCCTGCTGATGCTTGGGTTGTTTTTCCATCAAACTCTGAACTTGAGTGCTAATTTTCTATTCCCAGTTGAATTGATCCAAAATGCCAGAAAGAAAGGCTCACAGCTGCCATGTTGAGCTATTTTCTTATGTAATTACCAAGAATAAAACATTTCCATCCAGTAACTGTCTGTCCTGGTTTCATCTGGGATAGAGTTAATTTTCTTCTTAGTAGCTAGTAGAGTGCTGTGTTTTGGATTTAGGATGAGAATAATGTTGATAATACACCGATGTTTTGTTTCTTGCTGAGTAGAGTTTACACTGGTCAAGGACTTTTCAGCTTCCCGTGCTCTGCCAGGTGCACGAGAAGCTGGGAGGGAGCACAGCCAAGACAGCTGACCCAGACTGGCCAAAGGGCTATTCCATACCATATGACATCATGCTCAGTATATAAGCTGGGGGAAGAAGAAGGAAGTGGGGGGACATTCGGCATGATGGTGTTTGGCTTCCCAAGTAACCGTTACGCGTGATGGAGCCCTGCTTTCCTGGAGATGGCTGAACACCTGCCTGACGATGGGAAGTAGTGAATGAATTCCTTGCTTTGCTTTGCTTGTGCGTGCAGCTTTTGCTTTCCCTATTAAGCTGTCTTTATCTCAACCTATGAGTTTTCTCACTTTTACCCTTCCGATTCTCTCCCCCATCCCACCGGGGGGGAGTGAGCGAGCGGCTGCGTGGTGCTTAGTTGCCGACTGGAGTTAAACCACGACACTGTCTTATACCCTGAAAGCGATATATGTGAACCTTTTGAAGATACAGGGGTTTCTCTGTGTGCATCTAAGACATCTCTTCTGTAGGAGCACAAATGGGGAAGTGCTGTTTATCTGCAAATGCATTTAAAAGGATGTTACCGCTGAAGTGGTCTTGTGTTATCTTTTTCTTAGAAAAATCAATAATGACAAGACCTACGAAGCCAGTTATGATTTAATTTTTAAATTACTCCAAAGCCTTTTATATCTAAAGGAATGTATTTCAAATATTTTTATGTATTCAGGCTTATCATTTTGCTGTCTCCTTTTACATTAGTTGACACATGGTGTTATTTGATTTTTCACTGCTTTGTTGCTAAAAAGGAGGGAGCTAGGAGATCTTTCTGGAGAGATGGATTATGCAATAAAGATCAACCTTTCTTTAAAGACTGGAAACAGTGTCAAAACATGAAACCTATCTGTTTCTTTTGAATAATTCTGCTTCAGTGAGTAGCTAATACCTGTTAAATAACTCCCAAGAGGATGTAATAGATATAATTTCCTACAAATGGCAACTTTGAAAAGGAATGCTGCTCCAGTGGAATGTGGTAAGACTTTAGATAACTGTAGGACTATCTGCTAGGCGAGTTTCATGCTGTGGACTTCTGCCAATGTATCTTAACCCAAATTTGCAAAAATACACTTTGTTCCAGTGTTGATCCTTCCAGATTGCCTGAACTGTATTAATGTCAAGTCTCTTAAGGGTCACGGGAAAAAGATGATAGTATTTAATTCTCTTCTGTATGAGCATTTGAGTGTCTTGCCTCAGAAACTTCAGCTTCTTTCATTTGACAAATGAGGAAGTATAGGCCCTTGACTGTTCCCAACGTCCCAGTTGAAAGTGAGATACAGTAGTGGGGGCCACAACAGGAATATACATCCTGTTTCTCCACTTTCACTTAGTGAGGTTTCCTTCAAGTTCACTTCAGCTAAGTGTTGTTTCTGTAGACCAGAGGCAAAAGTTAGAACACAAGAAGTGAGAAAGCATTTGCCATATAAACAAACAGGATTTTTGCTTTCTCCCATGTACTGCATTCTTGAGGAAGCATTCATTTTTTAACAATATATTTATGCATAAAAGAACAGTAAGCACAAAAATATAAACCTACAAAAGTTCTATGTACAAAGTCAACCTTTTTTCTCCTCCTTTCTGGGTCTATTTTAAGACACTTTACTGCTGTATTTGGTAACTAGTACAATTGTGCTCTATAGTAGTACAGTATATACTAAAAATACATGTGAAAAGTCCATAGATGACTTAGATTTTGAAGTTGCATCTTTAAAAGCAAAGAGGGAGCCAAATTCTGCGTAGAAAGTTAATGGCACATTTTCTCACATTTTCTTTTCCTTCAAGGTGGCTTAGGTATTTTATGAGACTAAAGATCCATCTGGTGCTACTCTTATTTTCTCATTTCAGCTTTACTGATAGTATTTGCTAAGTATTTATTTTCTTTTTTTTTTTAATTTTAAATTGATCATACTTCCTATAGCTGAAGCAAATATAATTTCTTTACAGTGATGTACTGGTTTTGGCTGGGTTAGAGTCAATTTTCTTCGTAGTAGCTCATATGGTGCTATGTTTTGGTTTGGTGACCAAAACAGTGTTGATAACAGAATGATGTTTTAGTTATTGCTGAGCATTGCTTACACAGCAACAAGGCCTTTTGTGTTTCTCATGCTGCCCCACCAGCGAGTAGGCTGGGGGTACATCATAAGTTGGGAGGGGACACAGCCAGGACAGCTGACCCCAACTGAACAAAGGGATATCCCATACCATATGATGTCATGCTCAGCGATAAAAAGCTCAAGGTAAGGAGGAGGAAACAGGGAACGTTCGGAGTGACAGCCTTTGTCTCCCCAAGTAACCATTACGTGCAATGAAGCCCTGCTTTCCTGGAGATGGCTGAACACCTGCCTGCTGATGGGAAGCAGTGAATGAATTCCTTGCTTTGCTTTGCTTGTGTGCGTGGCTTTTGCTTTCCCTATTAAACTGTCTTTATCTCAGCCCACAAGTTTTCGCACTTTTACCCTTCCATTCTCTCTCCCATCCCATCGGGGGCAAGTAAGCTAGTGGCTGTGTGGGGCTGAGCTGCCAGCTGGGGTTAACCCACAGCAACTGACTACTTAGAACAGAACAGAACAGAGCAGGACTGACTCACAACTGGCAAAGGTGGAGGAGTGTTTTGTAGAAGCAACAGCCTTGCCCTTCTGCTTAGAAACCTGTGGTGCATGAGCTACAGGTGTCACTATGGTCCTCTGAAGACCTTATTCGAAGCAAAACTCTGTGAAAGAATAATTTCCTAAGGCAAATTATGCTGCTGCAGGTCTAAATATTGCAGGGCACTAAGAGCACATCTCTGCAAAACTCTGCCAAATTCTCTGGCTCTTTGTGGCATTATGGATCAAAAAAAGAGTTTCTGTTGTCCTCAAAGCCTTTGTTGTGCAGTTGGAGGTAAGGGGATTATACAGGCACAGAAATAAGTAGATACAAAACTGAATACAACTTCACTGCAACAAGAGTAAAACAGTGGCAGAGGCACTTCACAGCTCTCAAGTGACCCATGTTATTTTGAAGGTATGACACTGGAGTTCATTCAGACTTTGCATTCCTGCTTGTTCTGTTGGCAAGGTGAAAGAAAAGGAGGAAACTTCCCTCAAGCAGTTTTGATCTGCTTGAGCAGTCCAAGTGACAGAGAGCTCTGTGATGAAAGGTGAAGTTGTCAAAGATGATTCAAGAAGTTCAGGGAGGAGCAGAGAAGTTAATGAGTTGACTGGGATGACAACTTTCATGGAAGGACAGAGGGGACGTCATAAATGAACTAGCTCCCTTTTCTGCTTCTCTCCTTTTCATTGTCCTGTTATGACAAGGTCAATGAAGATTATATACTTACAACATCAGAACTCTCCATGTTTTAAAAACTATGTCAAGCATAGCTGCTGGTAGAATCCTAGCACATGCCAACAGACTGACTTATTTTTCCACTTTCTTCTCTTTTGCAACATGTGCTGTCCTTGCCAAGTTCTTTATCACATCTCTTTACAGTGGTTATTGTTGCTGAAGTGTTTTTGTGAAAGCTATTGACAATTCAGGGGGACTAAAGGGATTTAAAGGTTATTAGCTCATCACTGAGAAATAGTTCACTCTCTCCTGGCTGCTTTACTGCTACATCACGTTATATCTTGGTGCTCTTTTAGTATGCCGTTCCCTGGATCATTCTTGTTTGTATCACTGCTGATTGCAGGGTAATGGCTCTTATCCTGTTGCTATCAATGTTCTTTTGTCAACTTCAGGTTCCTTTCATGGCTCATGGTTTCCTCTACATAAAGCAAATTGAAGTTTTTTCTAGGTCCTCCTGGTCTTTTTTGACTCAATGAGCCAAATATTTTCATGAGTTTATCCACAGTTGCTGTCAAGCTACTACCAGCACTGCCCTGACTGTGTAGCCAATCTGAACTTGAATCACTGTGCTTATTCTCTGCTTGTGAATGCCACAGTTCCAGATCTTTTCTTGAAAATGAAGACAGTCTTCCTAAGCTGGTATTTGTCTGTTCTTCCTTCCTTCCTTCCTTCCTTCCTTCCTTCCTTCCTTCCTTCCTTCCTTCCTTCCTTCCTTCCTTCCAAGCAGGCCTGCTGAACCACCTTGCTTCTTACCTAACAGGCCTGTGATCACATTAAACAGGGAAAAAGCAGGGATCCTAAATCTGCTAGTGAAGTAAAATCACTGAGACCTCAGCTTACGTGGACAGAGTCTTCTGAAGTCAGCATTCGTGGCAGAATGCAGCAGCAGGTAGTACCTACCTGTATTAACTTGTCGGGGGGAAGTGAAAATGAGTGAAGGAGCAAGGCTGGGCTTCAGCTTCAGGTGAGAGAAGGTTGTTGTGTTCCTCTTTCCATCAGTCCCAGGAGAACCAGGATCAGGATTCTTTTTCTGATCCCCAACTAAGCCTTGAAAGACACCTCAGCTTTAAAAAAGTGCAAAACTGCTTCAAGCAGTTTAAAAGAGCACAGAATTAATGATGGACTTCTATTAGAAGCTTAAAAGATGTAAGTTCTAAGGGAAATAAGGTGGATACCTAAAGCATGCGACACTTGGAATGATATAGTCGTGCACTGGTAGATGACAAGTTGGCGAAGGAAGTCTGCCTGGAAAGGGTTTCCCTTTCTTAGACAGCATACTTCTATCTCAGCATGCTCTTTTCTTCCCTACTGTTGTGGATAGGAGAGTGCTATAACCTTTTCCATGTGTGGACCAGGTGTTGTAAGCAAGGAATTCTGGTTTTATGTGCTGAGGTACTACATAAAAACAGCTATCAGTTGGAATACAGTTAAGCAGAATGACTGAATGTGCATCTATGGCCTATGTCATTCCACATGTGAGTGCATGTGGACAGCTACTGCATAGAGAGCTACTGGTGATGTGAGTTCCTTATGATCTAGAGGACACTACAAGATTATCCCATGTAAGTCACTTGTCTAGAAGATTCAAACCAGCAAGTAGAAACATCACAAAGAATTAAGATACTGTGCATTACTCTTACTCTGGGCTTTATTCTGAGCTTGGCTTTGTGTGTGTGCAAGAAAGTATGGACTTAGATGGAAATACTCTTGCTGTGTTAGGGAGATCCACTACACTGCCAAGTCTGTCCACAGAGAAAGGAGCTATCTCTCCCAGCAGGAAACATTTCCCTGTCTCCCATTGTGCAAGTGTTTGGGAAGGTCAGAAAGCTTGGTTTTACCCTTGTGGCACCAAATGGGAGAAGATCTCACTGGTAACACAAAGGTAAGAGGTAGAATAGGTACTGGCTTGGATGTAGTGTCTGTTTGGGTTGGGGCTGCAACATACAACTTGCCAGGTCTTTAAATGTAGTTTCCCAGTGGCTCAAGAATGACTTCAGGCATCAAACCTGGGGTGATTGCTGAGTGGGAGCATCGGCCTGTACATCGAAATCCCACTTGTGCCAAAAGAATGTGTCCCTGTGTGATTATTAGGAGTGGGAAGAAATGTGAATGCAAACAGACCTGAAAGCACAATACATTATCTTTATTTATGCTGTTGTGTCTGAACAAAACAGATCTTCTAATGAGACAGCTGGTCATCAGCCAGCAGCAAGGTACCAGGCCAAATGCTCTTCCAGGGTGAAATACGTGGCATTCCCAGCTGCCTACTTACTATTTTTCCTTTGCCATCATCTCTCCGGAGCTCACTGCATGTATTTATTCTATTGCCTACAAACACACTCTGTCTGTGAATCCTCAATTACTCACTGTAATTATAATAATAATAAAAGAAGCTGAAACATGTTTCCCTGAAATACAGATATTTATCTCTGGCTGGGTAAGGGACTAATTAGTAACTATTAACACTGGATTTCTGCAATTTTAGGCTTTTTTTTTTTTTTTTGGCAGCACTATTAGGTTTGTTTTTTTCTACTCTCTTTCAAAATCTTTAGTTATGCAACTACTAGAGATGGAAAGAACTGTGGTTGTCAACCTTTGCCCCCAAGATAGCTGCCTTCACATTATCAAAATGTCCTTTCCCAGTTCCATTTATTGTCTCAAGTAACATTTATAGCTTTCTAGTTCCTGAAGAAAGTACAGGATTTGGACTGGTTCTGTTGGAAACGTTTCAGTTTTACCTTAAGCTTTTAAAAATAAAATCAATAGATGGTTTTTGCAAGAAAAGTAAATTCCTTGCAGAAAGCTATTTCAGTTAGCTGGGAAAAAAAATTTATACACAAGACAATGCATTTGTGAAGTGCTTTTTGAGCAATTTTAATTTTTATTAACACTATTTGTCAAAAGGAGTTACAGTGGCTGGGAAAGTAATGAATGATATTATGAATATAGCTGCGAAGGTGATAATGATGGTGCAAGTACTTAGATTCAATCTGACAAGACTAGATAAAGAAATAGTTTTTTACTTCAATCAACATGGCAAAAAGGAAGTGAACAACTTATTGTTTTTTGATAGCCTTTGATTTAAGTAGATTTAATAAAACTTTCTGTGAAAGATAAAGAAAACTGCTTCCCTAGGTGAGATCTCCTGCCGATGTCACACATCTGTTAATAAACCAGACCAGGATGTGTCTTTTCGAAGGGAATACATTATCCCCTTTAATGGAGATTCTATTACTGTTCCTTGGTTAATTACTATAATTGCTTAATTTTTCCTCTGTAAGTGATGGAAGTTTTTGATCAGTGGAGCGTTCAGAGGTCAGGCAAAATAATGACTTGTCTGCAAGATATTCTAGGGATTTCTTTCAGTAATCATTTCATTAGCTTTAAATCAACAAGTGCTGTTATGGCTGAATGCATAAAATTACACTGTGTTTCAACTGCAAAATAGGTGCTTTTTCCATCCAGAGAAACCAATGCTTTTAAAAACAATGGCTGCAGTAACTGATTGTGAAACTGTCTTGTCTGTAAAAGAGCTGAATAGAAGTAGCAAGCCACTTACATTCTGACAAATTAAAAACTGTGTCAATATGTGGGAAATATAAGACATAGCTTTATACTTCCATTTTGAGGAATTTTGGACCTTTGCTTGGACTGCAGTTCTGTCTTTGACACTAACATGAAAGCCGTCTTCATTAGTATAATTAATTACCTTCACAGAGTCCCTGTAAATAAAAGCTGCAGCTATAATAACTAGCAAGAAGATTCTGACTCTACAATTCCACATTTATTTTTTTCCCAGCATTTGAATCAGTAATTCTTTAGATTTTTTAGAGATTTCCCTTCACCATTAAGGTTTTGGACCTCATTCTGTTTTTTGTTTCTGCTCCATTGTATACTAAAGACAAGGATGTGAAGTTCTTATCTTCCCTAGAAACCATCATCCTGACATGTCCATTTGTTAGTGGGAAATAGTCGTTGTCCTTCATGCTTTGATCATATTGGCTTCATTATTTGGGCTGTTTCTGTTTGTCCTTCCCTAAAAATGTTTTTTTTTTCTTACCAGTTAGCTTCTGTTTCTGAGACTTTTGTACTGCTTTATTGAGGGGTTAACTTTGCTTCTACAGTGGCAAAATAGCATAATACATTATTATCTGTCTGTCTGTCTGTCTGTCTATCTATCTTTTTCTTTATTCATCTGACCAGTGATACATGTTGGTGATCTAAAAGCTAACAGCTCCTGAAACACATCTGAACTTCCTGATCAAAATTTTTGTGTGGCTGTTGTTAATCATCTTATTTTTTCCACATGTACAAACAGCTCTGTGGAACTTCATGCCATGTCAGAGAGATGCACAGACTGTTGAGAGCAAAGAATATGTGGTTTAAAACCTCAGTCAGTCTCATGGAGACAAACCTGTGGGATGACTAGTGAAACGTCAAAGAGTCACCCAGTATTTCTTTTCAGTAGTTTTCAGACTAGGTAGAGCTTAATCCCATTAAATGAAGGCAAGAGGGTTGCTCTCTGTAATGGCCTCCTTTGAGAGCCTCTGTTTAGACCAGATTCTGCATGGGAGTGTGTTCCTCTGGCTCTTCCAACTCCCCTCCTGCAGCAGCACAGCAGCTTGTGACCTCTGTAAGGGACCTAAAGCCATACTGGTGTAATAGCTCAATTCTTTTATAGGAAACTTGTGCAACCAGCTGGGAACTATAGTTGGGAAAGACATTTTTCCTAGAACAAAAAGGGTACTGAACAACAGGCATCTGTATACAGATCCAAAGGTCATGGGCTGCAAAGCTAAGGATAGACTTTACGAAGTTGTGCATCAGCATAAGAGACATGCAGTCCTTGATGGTTCTTCCTCTTGTCCTAATGGGTTGTCAAGTTACCATTTCCTCATGTCTTAAAAAAGGGCCTGCTTGCATTTCCTCTCTCTGATGTTTGCTCTAATGCAAATTATTGGTGGATAGGTGCTTCTTTGTTTCAGACTGTTTTTCTCAGCTGTTGCCCTCTCAGCCTTGGAGGTGGGTACAATCGTATTTCAAGTATATGAAATTGTGGTTTTGGTAATGCACTACTTGTCAAATGGTCTATAAAACATGTCAAAGGTAATACATGAACTTCTTTTAAGTCAGCTGAGGACAGACATCTGAATCTTGAACATGTGCATAGACATTTGATATGTAGACAGCAAGATGTGGCCAGGGAGTGGAGAGGAAGCAATGCTGACTGAAGTGTGGGTACAGCCCTTCCATATATTATAGCTAATTTGCTCCCATGGAAACATATATTTGAAAGCTTATTTCAAGTATCTGTTCTTTACTCTCACCATTGTGTTTTGCTATAGCAGTTCTCCCCTGAAGGGATGCTAGTATTCCTTAAGGGAAGCTAGTGTACTGGCTGTTAAATTCCGCACAGTAAATCCACTGCTCTTGTTATACCTCGTTGGTAAAAACAAGAGAGTCCAAATCCAAGCGTTAAAAACAGAACAATCTTATTAGAAAAACCCTGTGATTTAAACAGGGGCCAAAATACCATAAACAACCACACAGAAGTCAGTCTACACTGCTAAGTACTAAAACTAATTAATTCACTGCTCTGTTTGTTGTAGGGGTGATTTTTCTACCTTTACCTTCTTTCCTGCAGGGATGAACTGTGTTTGGGTTTTGACTGACAGTTGTTTTCTTCCCTCTCTGGAGTATCAGCCTGTGGCTCACCTCCTGTTTCCTTAACCTCCTCCTCAGAAGTAGAAGCTGGCTGCATTCTGGCCTCTATTTCCATTTACAGTCTTTCTTGTCCAGCTAATTATGATTTTGTCTTTTAATTTCATGTACTAATTCACTTAAAGAACAATTTCTTCAGCTGCAGAGACCTAGTGGTGTGTGTGTGTGTGCTGATAGCACAGAGTTCATAGTTCCCAGGATCCTTCAGCTACAACGGTGAGGGTGAGATGAAATGTTTTGTAGCTATTTGCTGTAATGGGGCTCAGACACTACTATTAGTCTGGCCCACCTTGGCTGTTATGGAGGAAGCATGAGGAAGCTTCTACCCCTGTTACAAGAACGTTTCCTTCACATGGTCAAAATATGTCCTCCCCACTTTTCAATGTGTTTATTACTTAATCAGAGGACCTTCCCTCTAGCTAATATTATTGCAATAAACTTGAGTTTTGTTATTTAAAGAAAATACCCTGAGGTAACTAGTCTAGGAGAGTAATACTAAGGCTTCATCTTACAACTAGTTGAAAAAAATGGTCAGTGGGTCATGAGAAAAGATGTGAAGATTTAATAGCAGAGAACAAGTCTTGAAAATGCACTCTATGATTTTTGAAAAAGTGTTTTTTAAAGGGCAGCAAAATGCCTCTAGTGTTGATGGATGAAAGGGATTACAGAAAATGCAGGCTACAATATATACTAGAATATCCTTCAAAAGCCAAACATCTCGAAATTCAGTGTGCACTTCAGGTAATTCACAGATTGTTAGGCTTTAAGCAGAAATGTTAGAATTAAATTCCTTTTTTACCACTACTGAATTATATACTGTTTTAAATTTAATTCCTAACATTCTATCTTTAGTCCTTTCTCATTTCTTATTGCTTGAACATTGTGCCAAGGAACTCTTTCACAACCCACAGCGTCTTGGGCACAGTGGTGCTTGACATTTTTCTCTTGATAATTATCACACTATTTCTACTGTTGCTAGAAAGCACTACTAAAATGAAGCAGTTAGTTTCTTTGCCTTTTCCTTCTCTTAAGGTTACATTTGCTGGCAACTCCTTCGCTCTGTGTCACCTACCCTGTAACTGTGGCTGCCTACCTGCCAGCAGCTGCCACGCTTTGCTGCAGAGGTTTGTGCACTTGGGACAGCATGGCCTCTCCTACCCGCACCCACTTTCAGAACCTGGGGGGACTGTCACCCAGTGTGCTGCAGGTGCTAGCAAATATCAGATTTCTCTTTTGTGGCAAAGGCCTCTTCTCCCCACTGCCATCCTGCTGTCTTGTACTAATGAAGCTGTGCTCTGGGCACCTAAGCTCACAGGCAAGACAATCTGCCTTGCAGTCTGTTGTGGAGAAGTTGGTAACTAGTCAGGTGCACAAACCAGCCCAGGTATGCCTTTCCAGGACTTATTAAGCAGACCTGAGCAAAGATATTTATTGAAGAGACACACAAAAAAGTGTGCCTCAGCTTGAAATTAGTATGAGAAGAATTAAGCTGATGTAAAACCACTTTCATTTCCATATAGCTTCGTCTGCAACCCAAAAATACTGATATGAAAGTATCATTAACAGAACAGATGCATTTCTGAACTGCCAAATGCTATTTCTGACCTTATTCTAGGCATTTGTTTCACAACATTGCCAGTTGGTAAGGCATATTCCTTGTGGGGGAGGCTTTGTCATCAGTATAGCCAGAAGGGCTGGGAGACCAGACTCACTTAATTCAGAAGACCTTTTGTTTCCCCTCTCATCCTATCACGTTCTTTCAGAAGAACATTTACCAAACCCTCAAACTTAAAGTCTGGGCTTTTACAAAGCTAACTGCAGGCAACATGAGACAATTTAGTAAACTTAAGTTTACCTGTCTTCTCTAGGAGACATATTATCCGCTACAGGCCTAGTGTAATACAGAGTGTCTCTTAACAAAAATAAGATGCTTTCTAACTGGTTCAAAACCAGATCTTTCTTGTAATCATGAGGAAGCGGGATTACTCTCACTTTTCAGAGATTTGTTTTGCAGGTGAGCTTGCAGTTGGGAACTAGGGCTATGCAGTACCTTTTTCATACTTTTTTTCTGGATGGTTCATGCTCCACAGTTTGCATAGGCCAAATAGCTGCTACTGAGCTCTGATTTTGCACAGAGCATGTTGCGAATGGATTTAAATTGCCACCATCTGCTCCTTGTGCACATAGGAAAGAAGACAGTCTGGAGAGCTGAGTTAAACTGTTCTAATTCTGAGGATCTTGTCAGTTTTGGTGGTGCCAGGAGAGGAATCCAGAACCCTGCTTAAGTCTAAGGTTCTCCAGACTGAGTGGGGATACAAGCAGGTGTCTAAAAACAGGGTCAGAAATATTGAACAAAGTGAGGAGGGAGGGGACTCAAATAATCTTCTGGGGTATGGAACCACATAATGAATATGTCTTTTAAGAGCAGGTGATCACACCCTTCCTTTTTGAGGCAGCTGTGTACTAGATACCGTTCTCGTAAAATGCTGCCATTGTCTTGGTTGTAAGACTATGAGCTTCATGCAATAGACCAATGTTTAAACCACCCCTCCAGAAGTACATGAGGCTGGGTTCTGGCCTCTCTGTTACCTGAGGGACTTCTAGTTCAGACTTCCTGGGGAATCACTTTGCTATATTTTTGCTGAAGTGAAGTACGTCAGCAGTGCAAAGAAGAGGACCTGAGTCGCAGAGCTCCTTGACCCACAGGGGTGCTTCTGACCCACAAGTCTCTCTCTTCCCTGGCTCCAGTAAATACTGGTTTCTTCACTGCACAGTTTCAACAGTAGGAACATCTTCAAGGAAGAGCAGCCAGAAATTTTTCAATCTATATAAACCCCTGTGGCCCAACAGTTGCTTTAGAAAGGCTATAGATGGGGGTTTGAATTCTCTCTGTGTAAGAACGTAAATCTTGGTGTCCCATTTCCTGGGGCTTGCTTGTGTCACTGAGTGTGTATTCACTTGCAAAGAAAACAGAAACAGCTGTAGGAGTTTCTGTTTTAGGCACCAAATTCCACCAAAAAGTCCTTCAGTTTATTTAGTCCTAAAATATTTTTTTCACAGTACTGCCTTTTATTCACATTTTCTGTTACAAATATAAGAAGGCAAACATTTGAATAGACTACTGAATGTTAGTACAGATATTACGTTAGGTAATTTTAGTCATTTAAGCTAATTTTTATGATCATGACTTAGTTGCTGGGAGGACAATCAGCTGAGAAATGTATACTGTAAGGTACTTAGTTACGGAATGGATATAAAACATTTTGCAGATATAATGCATGAAATATTCTTTGAAACCTCAATATCTGAATTTCAAATGAATGTGCAATATGTTTTAAATTTTAAATTATCAGGTTATTTTTGAAATACCAGAAGCACCACACTTAATCTGACTCTAATATGACTGACCCCCAGACATGATACATTAACAGGGACCAGGATCACGGCAGACAATTTTATGATGACGATTTAAGGAAGAAACTGAACATTTTTGAAAGGTATGGGGAAGAAAATAAAAAATAAATTAATAATTAAGCCATCAAGTATAAACATAACCCCTGTTCACATTATAGTTTCTCCAGGACCTGTTTTGAATTCCTTCTGTGAGATACGGTATTACTTTATTTACACATATCCAAAGAAATAACACAGGAAATGCACTTTAAGGCTTCTTTCATCACTAAATCAAATGGATGCAGGCCTGAGACTGAAAGCCTGTGCAGCTGAGTTGAAAGAACCTTTATGAAGAAAGCAATATAAAAAACGTATATCTGTCTGTATGTCTGTGAAGGTACATATGAATATTTCAATTCCTTTGTGGCATAACATCGAGAAGAGCCACATCAAGAGATCTGGGTGAATCAGATAGCCACAGCTTCGCTGTTCCTTCCAGGCACCAGGCACTCCTTCCAGCTGCTGCCAGCACTGATGTCCCTCCTCCTTGGCAGCAGTAATGGCTGATGGTGCTCAAGATAATTTTTCTCTATTAGCCATTTATTCACCGGGATTTCTGAGGCAAGTGCTCTTTTTGCCATGTGGTGTTGTAGCTCTGGCACTAATACGTCAAACAGAAATAACTGCTTCACAGGCTATGTCAATTCTGCCTCCTCTCTATGTCTTGCTTGAGTATTGTCAGAAAATCTTGCCTTTGACATGCCGAGACTGACATTGGTTCCAAAAAAGATTACAGGGTTTGAGCTTAAACAACAGTTAAATAAACAGTCAATACCTAGACGATTTTGAGAACACTCCTGAGCAGCTGTCATGGATTATTCTGTTATAAAAAGCTACTGCTCTGCATTTTCAATATAAAATATTCTTGGGTGTTCAGACTTTATTTGACACTATCAAGGCAATAGTGCCAACCTCTAAAGTAATTTTATTATCATCCTTCTCTTTAATTCAGATTGCCTTCTAACAGAGGAGTTTTCACCCAGTTCTCACCATGTGATGGCAGAAAGCTGGCAGATAGTACTCAGCACACAAAGCCATGTACATCTGCAAAGTTTACTCTCATCAGCTGAAACAAGAGGAGATTTTTTAGTTTATCCCAGTGCTTTGAGGTAAGCGGACATCCAAGGCTTATGCACAGAACCCAGTTTAACATTATTATCTGTGGTTTATTTGCCGGTTAGTCTAAGTCAGGATTTTCCTGTCAGTATAAGAGTACAAAGGATGCTTCAGGTTGGGATCTCTAAGAAAGCTGGTGCAAGTTCACTAAACTAGTGTACTGCAAGCCATTTCCTTCATCTGTGGTTTGCCATTCTTGCAGTCCTACTGCACCTGATTTGTAGGCTAGTACTGTTAATCCTTATTTCTAGGATTAATCAGTTGTGGTGGGTTGACCTTGGCTGGCTGCCAGACGCCCACCCAGCTGCTTTCTCACTTCCCCTCCTCAACAGGACAGGGGGAGAAAATAAGATGAAAAAAGCTTGTGGGTCAAGATACAGACAGGTAGATTGCTCAACAGTTACTGTCACAGGCAAAACAGACTTGACCTGGGGAAAATTAATTTATTGCCAATTAAAACAGAGTAGGATGGTGAGAAACAAAGACAAAACTAAAAAGACCTTCCACCCCACCCTACCCTTCCTCCCAGGCTCAACTTCGTTGCTTCATTCCTGACTCCTCTATGCCCTCCTCTATCCTGCAGCGGGATGGAGAATAGGCGTTGTGGTGAGTCCATAGCAGTTCCTCTTTGCTGCTCCTTCCTCCTCATACTTTTTTTCTGCTCCAGCATGGATCCTCTCCATGGGCTGCAGCCCTTCAGGGTAAACCTGTTCCACCATGGGCTCTCCACATGGGTTGCAGTTCCTTCAGGAAATATCCACCCGCTCCAGCGTGGGGTCCTCCATGGACTGCAGTGTGAATAGCTGCTCCAGCATGATCATGTCCAAGGGCTGCAGGGAAATACCTGCTTCATCATGGTCTTCTCCACAGGCTGCAGGGGAGTCTTTGCTCCAGTGCCTGTAGCACCTCCTCATAGAATCATAGAATTTTTTAGGTTAGAAGAGACCTTTAAGATCATCAAGTCCAACTGTTTACCTAGCACTGCCAAGTCCACCACTAAACCATGTCCCTAAGCACCATATCTTTTCTTTTCTCACCTCAGTGTCTGCAGGGCTGTTTCTCTCACTTTTTTGCTCACTCTTCTCTCACAGCTGCTGTGTAGCATTTTTACTCTTTCTTAAGCATGTTTTCCTAGAGCTGCCACCATCTTAGCTGAGGGGCTCAGCCATGCCCTGTGGTGGGTCTGTTGGAGCTGGCTGGAACCGGCTGTGTCTGGCATGGGGCAGCCCCGGCTTCTTCTCACAAAGCCCCCCTCCTGCCAGCACCTGAGCACCTGCACCCATGACATCAATACTGAACACAAAATGCAGTTAAAAAAAATCCATTATTGCAAATCAAGAACAAAAACCCTGTTCTGGACATCTCTGCTCCTTTCACTCATCTCTTGACATTCCTTTGCTTTGTTTGACCCTGAATGTTATTTTCTTCATTTCTGCTTCTCTCTCAGGTCTGCACACTTCTGCCCAGCAGTGCAAGATGAGTATGTCCTCTCTACACCTTTCTTTCTCTGTTCTGGTTACTTCCATGCTGTCCTACCCAATCCTAGAAATGACTTCTTCCTTCCCATCCAGGTCTCAGCACTGCCCTTTTCCCTCCTAGCTTGATCCTGGCTTTGCTGGCAACATTTCCAGCCTGGGAGCACAGGGACCCCTCTGACTGATGAGCTTTCTCATGCCCCTGATACTCTTGAGCCACCCAGACAAAGCCTTCAGTAAAGACTCCTATGTATAGAAAAAGGCTGAACAATTGATTTAGTTCATTTAATACCATTATTTTAAAAAATGATTATTCTTCAGCAACCCTTTTCCTTGGGCCTGTTCCCAGACTTCTAACAACCCCTAGTGCCAGCTCCTCTAATGGGAAACACTACCAGTCTCAACCCCTTATTAACCAGCCAGCTCTCACTTGCAAGGCTGCGCTTCTTTCATCTGCCTGCTCATCCAGGAGCCAGCAGCTGCTTTTTATCCAAATTCCCCCCTCTTTCAAAGGCTCTGCTGTGATCTGAGAGGAATCTAAGTGCAGACGAGAGACCTGAGGCCTCCATCAGTTCCTCTTGGCTTGCCCTCTGACATGGACCGCTCCGTGCTGGGCTGAAGTGCTTTTTTCTCTCTTCCTTTTTTCCTCATTGCACAGACTGGCAGTTAAGACAGATTTACCTGTCACACCAGATGATGTGATTACCCAAATTGCTTGGCTGTGGTTTCATTTCTCAAGTAAATGAAAATGTAAGACTGTAGACTGTAAGACTGAAACGGTACATCAGTGAAGCAGACTCTGTAGATCATTCTGTAAAATTCAAGTGAAAGCTCAAATGCATATTTAGCATGGTGGATAATATAAATTAATTTTGAAAGTGAGTAGCTGCAGGAGTCCCTGGGACTGGGAAGCTAGTTTTGAATTGGAAGACATCTACCCTAGACTTTCAATGCCACCAAATACTGAGACCAAATTTGAATTGTCAGGAAGAGACAATTAGGATAATAACTTACATGATAGGATTTTAAAGGGGCTGAAGATATTTCTTGCTGGTTTTAGAGACTGTATTAAACTACACAATGTTATGCTGACGCTGAGCCTCCCTGCAGAGCTGAATGCTCTCATGCTATGCCACAGAGGCTCCTGTGTAGTTTCAGATTCTGTGAAAGTGGCTCTTCACTGCCTGTTTGCAACTAACAGCTTAAAGTCAGGGCACTGTGGGGGCCAGTGGCCATGGGGCTCCTCTGGGGTCCATCAGGCCAGGGCCTGGAAGCCAGGACTCATCCCAGTGCCCCAGCCAGGAGCAGGGCAGCCCCAGCCCTGGGCATCAGGCACCTCCCTGGGGATGGTCTGAGGCTGGGACAGGACTTGGGCCTGGGGGTGGCCCTGGTTCGGCAGGGCCCGTGGCTGGGCAGGGCAGGGCTGTGGGGAGCTGGAGACCAGCCCTGCTGGAGTGTCACTGAGGCAGGGGCTGGCGGCTTTGGGCAACTGACATGGGGCCCTGGGCCATGAGCAGAGTGGGGGGAGCCCCGGGTGTGGGCAGGGATAGTCAGGGCTGGCAGTGCCTCAGGGCCATGACACTGAAATGAGTTGTTGACCTGTAAAGCTGCACACAGTGCAGTCATAGAATCATAGAATTGTTAAGGTTGGAAAAGACCCTTAAGATCATCAAGGCCAACCGTTAACCTAACACTGACAAGTTCACCACTAAACCATGTCCTCAAGCACCACATCTACCCATCTTTTAAATACTTCCAGGGATGGAGACTCAACCACTTCCCTGGGCAGCCTGTTCCAGTGCCTGACTACTCTTTCGGTGAAGAAGTTTTTCCTAATATCCAACCTAAATCTCCCCTGATGCAGCTTGAGGCCATTTCCTCTTGTCTTATCATTTGTTTTGTTCTGGAAAACTTTCTATATATAACCTTTCTATACATAACCTTTATTTTTATAGATATATATATGTATATATAACCTTTTCCAGTTTTCTATTCCTGGAGAAGTCAGGCGGGTGGTCAGCAGAACTGCCACCTTGGAGTTCCAGAGGGCAGACTTTGGCCTGTTTAGAGGCCTTGTTGGCAGAGTCCTGAAGGGCAGAGGGGTCCAGGAAGGCTGAATATTCTTCAAGAAGGAGATCTTAAAGGAGCAGGCTGTCCCCATGTGCCCGATGAGCTGGTGGGGAAGAAGACCAGCCTGGCTGAACAGAGAGCTTTGGCTGGAACTTGGGAGAAAAAAAAAAAGGAGAGTTTATGACATTTGGAAGATGGGGCAGGCAACGGTGTTAGGTGTAACTGTTGAAGGACTGAAGGAAGTTGTAATAAATGGTAGTGTAAAGGTGCTGCTGAAGCAATGGAATGTGGAGTAACAAACCCATCTCATGCTCCTAATGTTAAAAAAAAATACGGAAAGCGATAAATAATTTTAATTACTCATTAGGCATTTGTACTCCAGCTGGGTTATCCAGAATTACTTAATAGCTAATGGTCACTCATTAGACTATGTGTGACAGTTCCAAAGCATGATCTTTGTGTTATAGCAGTAATTTGAGGGGATTTGCAGACATAAGAAAACTGCTTTCAAGTGGACATGAAAAGTTTTTTTAAATGCTCACTCTCATTTCTCCAGAATTGTACTGTAAGTCATCCTCTTTGAATCAGAAGCTCACAATGGCATTGTGTCTTCTGTAAAAAGTGACACTTCAAACAACACCGTATCAAAGCGCTATCGAATGATGAACACATAATATCTTCAGAGATGGCTATCTGCTGTAATTACCTTGAGAGAATTAAAAAACAGACCCTGTGCCTACTTGGGGAATAGATTCTGTTTGAATAAATGTATCATTTGAAGAGTGTAGTTCAAATCTGACTCAAAAAGAAATTTTGAAAAAAGTATTGGTTTGAAACGTGGAAGTTTAGTACTGAAAAAAAGTAATGAAAGTTCCAAGCCTCCAAGGCTAAACCAAATCCAAAAAATCAACCAAATCCATAAGGTTGTGAACATAATTGCAATTCAGTACTATTACAAGCAGTACTAGGTCTCACGATAAATAGATACTTTAAGATCCTTTTATTGTTTTCCTTGCCTGTAATTTTAGCTGACTCTATATGAAGTATCTTGCTTGAGATTTTTAAAAAGAGAAGGCTAACATTTGCCTCAACTCCTGTTATAAACAAATATTCTAAATAAGTATTTCTTGCCTTTGATGGTGCTCTGCACTTCATGTCAAACTTCTTTTTCCAATTACTTAAATATTGTTTGAAAAACTGAAATTTTGTCCAGCTAATAGGAGTCCAAGACACCTATTTTTCTGAAAGTCTTACCCAGGACCATGATTCATGGAAACAAGGTTTTTCTCACATAAATAAACTCTAAACTATATTTTCTCACAAATAAACTATATTTGTCTTGCTATTTTGTGAACAAAATAAAACTGCTATGCAAGTCTGTCTCTCACAGGCATACTGACTGCTTCAGTAGAATTAATCCCCCTGGGTGCCTTTATCAGATTTGTTCACTTTGTTCCTGAACATGAAGTTCAGTTCAAAACAACAGATAGCAAAAAACCCAGGAGCTTTTCTTCTTTGGTTTTGCAGTAAGTGACTAGGAAATGTTTTGTTGCCACAGGCGTGTGAAGTTCTGTGGGCCCTTCCAAATGAAACATTGATTGTAGTGTTGCCTGTGATTTTCAAGGGACTGGATTTTCCTTCCAGGCTTATTAGCTTCTGGTAGGATCTGAGATTAACTTAGTTCTCCCAATGCTAAGGTACAGTTCTGTCCCCCAAACACTTGTCATTTAAGGCTGGGCAGATGAAGGAAAGTCCCAAAATCGAAAACTGTTCACTGTTATACATTAATGTATCAGAGTAGAGTTTCAAGAGTGACCTCAGTACAGTACAATGAAGGCTTCACAAATCATGACTTAAAGAATCTGTTCAAAGAACAACACAGGGAGATATACAGAGACACTACTGTGTGAAATGGAAAAACTTATTTGCTTGGAAACTGCACATCAGCTGAAATGCAAGCCAAATTTACAGCCAATTAGGAGATAACATATGGAGATTTACCCATCTGCTGACATACAACAAATGCTGGCAGACTTAAAAATGAAAATTTTCCTAGAAGCTTTTTTATTCAAGAATATTTTGTGTTCTTCCTGTCTCTGCCTTCCCTGAAATGAAATATTTTCAAAAGAATACTCCTTTTAATCATAACGAGTGCACACTGAAGAAAAAAAAAGTTTTTATATTTGTCTTTTGAATTTTATATTGACTCCTTTATACAACTCTTAGGCTCAGCTTGAGATCTAATATTCTGCTGCAGATTTCAGCTATATTGCAAATGCATAGGATCTGCATTTTTTACAAATTTACATAGAGAACATGGGAAGTTCTGTTGTCCTGAACCCATTAAAAATGAAGAACAACAGGCAGTTATCATAATTTACAGTCCTTCTCTCTCTGTGCTTTGTCTTAGATCCCCTTACATAGCAGCTTTCTCTCCACCTGGCTGTCTGTCTGGATATTAGACACACAGTCTAACAGTAACAGCCACCAAGTTTCTATTACCAGTTTAAAGACATAACCTCAAGCCATAAGTTTAAGTGTTGCTCAGGCACCATAACATGAACAAATCCTTTTGGGATGTTGCTCTGAGTGTATCCGCAGATGAGACCGGGTAAGCTACAAAGCATAGGCAGTTAACTCCTGGTAACATTAGGTAGGAACCGCTTCCTGACAGTGCTTGGATCTCATGGCAATCTGAGATCCAATGTCAGGAACTGCAGAAATACTTTCAAGTCAAAGAGAACAACGTGGGATAAAACCTGCCAAAAATTTGCTGCCTAAGTGTTGACTCCTTGTTTTAACAAGCTGGATGGAAAAAAAATCTCACTGCGCCATAACCTACATAACCCTGGCTGCTCTGTGTTTTGCAGATAAATGGTGGCTGGAGGCTTGGGGATGGTGCTGAGAAAGGCAGTGGGACAGCTTGGGAAGGAGTGGACAGGTGCTGGGTTACTGGAGGACAGTTTGCTCTGCCCTTGAAGTGGGGCCAAGAGGAAGGGGATCAAAGGTGTGCTGTAGGGCTGATTTTGTATCTTAGGTTCTTATCTTAGGTGTCCTTAGGGTCTTAGGTAGAGGGTGAAGCTGAGGCATGGGTAATGAAAAGAAGAGCATGAGCCCAGCTGCTTAGTGAGCAGTCTGTGCCCCACACAGGCTGTCTGAGGGCTCCTAGTGTGGGTCTGGGACCATGGCAGGAGAGTGCCACCACTCCCAGCCATGTCCGGAGATTGCGGCATAGGCAGAGCAGTCACGAACCTGTAAGGCAGGCTGGAGGTCTGGGATAAGGGTGGGCATAGTGCCTCATCCGACCTCCTTGCCTCAGGGTGCTCTCCCCTTGGCACGTCCTGGAGGCCAGGCTTTTTGGCGAGGTAGGAGCCCAGGTCCTTGTGGCAAAGCAAAGCGCCAGTGGTGCGGGGATGAGAGCTAGGCTCTGGCTCCTAGGGTTGATGAGCAATGGCTCACCCTCCTCTCTCCCCTGGGCCTGGGCATGCTGTGAGGAAGGTTGGTGCCAGCCAGTTCCCGAGACTCTTGTGTAGGTGGGGGCAGTCAGATGAGGGCTGAAGGCAGCCAGATCCAAGTTGTCCTATTTCCTCCAGGCCAAGCCAACCCTATCTCAGGACTACTCTGAGCTGCCACATGTTGGTGTGCCAGAAGAAAGCAGTAGATGGTGGCCCCATCTGGGGCCTGCTGTAGCGATGGCCGTGTCCGCCCCCAGCCTGGGCTCTCACATTTGTCCCTTTCCTAGCTGAAACTGTCAGTATCTCCACAAGATGAGCAGTCCTTTGCAAAGGACTTTTGTACAGAATTTTGATGAATTATTTTACTGCTCAGTTTTGGATTTTGACATGAGTCTGTCTTGAATGTTCTTTTTTGCAGTGCTAAATATATGTTCTTTATTGATTAATTCTCCATGTTTAGAAGTCATAGGTTAATTTTTTATTGTACATAATTTATTAAAATTTACACTTGGAATGCTCAGTCTGAACATAGAGACCTTGCATCTGTAGAGTTAGAGTGGACTTCCTTACAAAGTGCAGTGACTTCTAACATGGAGGCTACTTCGCTCTCTTAACTATGTCTGTTTTAGGGAAGCGGATGGAAAATAGTTTTGAGGGAAGGTGCATTTAGTAGATATTTCATGTGTTGCAGACTTAACGTAAGGGTTGCCTAAATCACAATTTTCTGTCAAATGTTTTTTATCATTTTGAAGCTCATCAACTGTGTGCACAGGGTATTATGGTACTGTTGGTCTTTTGTTTTGCCTTGTCTTTAATATTGTATAATACTTTTCTCTTTTTTTTTCAGGTCTAACAATAATTTCTTGCTGTGCAGCTTTACATTTGTTCTGCTTTTGATGGAAAGGAAAAAATTCTCATTAAAATAAAATGTGTGATTATCTCTCAACTCCCTTCTAAACTTGCGTTTTATAGATAAACCTTTTTTGTAATAAATATATAGGTTTGAAAAAAAATCATTTTTAGTATCTCTTTTCTCATTTAAGATATTTTATTTGCTCAGTTCTATAGAAGCTTTCAGGTTTATTGTCCTTTTCTTATATCTTTACCTGTAAGCCTAAGTCCACCTGAATGTGTATGGTTTGGTCCATATTCCATATATCTTGAAATTCCTGTTTTTCTTAGTGTTCCATCAGAGTAAATTTTTCTGTTTATCTATGAATTCTAACAGATTTTATCTTTTCCTCTCCTTCTTGTTCTAGCTGTGCCTTGGCTTGCTCAGTTTCATGGCTGTCTCTTACTAAATATTCTGTCTCTGGCACAGCTGAATAACTCCACTGAATTATTGTGAGGTTAATTCCTCACCATATGCTCTGGACTGCTTCAGGATGTTTTGCTGTTGAAAACTATTCTGCCTTAAAGCTTTGTGAGTTTTGTGTTATTTTGGCAGGGACAATTAAAAATTTTGTCACTAGGATTTTGTAAATTGTAAACTGCTTTGTAGCATCCTTCCAGACTGGCTAGCTGATTCCTTATCCAGGTGACTGACTTCCTTGGAGGTCTTTGAATTTTCTCCCTGGTATTTTATTTTTTCAGTTCTTTGTTGTGGCATGTTTAGAAAGTCATGGCCTAATCAAAGTTCTTTTACTGTCTGCAAAGCTTATTATTTTATTAAAGCAAACTGGACCAGGGACTTCCAATGGGAATCTGGCAAGCTCAGCAATTCCCTTTGCTAGTCCAGACATAGCTTTGGGGTTTTAAAATTCAAAACCTGTCTTTGCTGCCACAACAACTTTATGTTGGAAAAAACCTCTTCAGTCACTAAAAATAACTTTTAAATCAAAATGTCTTCTTCTCTTGGACTCACACTCCAGAAGTTATTTTTGAAACTTAGAGAACACTAATTGCATGATTTTAAGGAGACTAGATGTTAAAGAAGAGTCATGAATTCACTTTTCCAGCAAAAGCCAATTACATGTCTGTATTTTCTGCTTTATCATAGACTTTTATATAAATGTGCAGTTTAGAAACAAATGTTCATTTCCTTGTGATTTAACCAATAGATTTTTAAAATAGTATACACCTTAAATTGAAATTGCTGATACGAACTGAGTTGGTGTAAACTCATCTCTGGGGTAATGCAATACTTGCTGCAGAAGATTTATATCTGAATTTTTCTGAAATAACAAAAGATAGTTAAGACATTTTTTTACTTGCATGAAAATTGTCAGCAGAATTAACTTCCTCAGTAACATTTCTAGAGGTCTGGTTGGCAAAGATTTGTGTGCATGCTTAGTTTTTATGCATTCCTTGGTAGCCCTCTGAAAATCACTGGCAGTATCCTACAAGCATAGTATTACTTTGGGCATAATTGTTAGTATTTTTAACTCTGCAAACTGATGTTGCACAGCACCCCATTGGTGTGCTTCTATAATCTTTGTTTTTCATGAAGTGTTTACCAGTTTGACCTGGCATAGCAGAACATCTTCTTAAATGTACTCCGTAATTCTGGGCTTCGGAATGCAAAAATCATAGGGTCGATGATCGCATTGCACATTATGAGCGTCCCATTCACATGGAAAATGGACATGTAGCAGGCACAGTAAGGGTTATGTGGGCAAAACCTTGCTAAGAGGATGTGAAGAACAAAGGGAGCCCAACAGCAAAGGAAAACTCCAAGGAAAATGGTCAGTGTAATGGCTCCTTTCATGTTAGTTCTCTGATGGACTGTGCTGGTTGGCAGTGAGGCAATCTTTTTAGCATGAGATCGAGCCAGGAGGAACATGTGGACATAGAGGCACAGTATAAAAAACATCATTAAAGGGAACAGGATGGTAAAGGGAATGACTGTTGCTGCTTCATAGGAGAAGAGGGCAATAGCAATGCTACTGCCAGCACAGAACGTCCAAATGATTGCCAAGATAACTAAGGCCCTTCTTACTGTCATGATGTTATGGTACCGCAAAGCATAGAAGATAGTGATGTATCTGTCTGCTGCAATGGCTAACAAGCTGAAAATCGACCCCAGTAAAGAGAGAATGAACATGGAATCCATGGCATCATCCAGCTTTTTCTCAAAGTCCCCACGACGTGTCAGGTACCCCATTTTGCACAAGATGATAAAGATGTTCTCCAGTGTTTTGTACAAGCTACCTAACATGTCTGAAATAGCTAAACTGCAAATGAAGAAGTACATGGGCAAGTGCAAATTCTTATTTCTAATGACAGCAATAAGAACAAGCAGATTTTCCAGTATTCCAGCAGCAGCAACAGTGAAAAAAACTTCCTCTGGCACCACGACCTGGGTGCAGTCAGTGATATTTAAGGAGAAATCACTTATATTTTCGAGGGAAGGAATGCTTGTCTGCCCTGTGTGTTTGATTAGGTTGGAAGGTCTCTCAGTGCTCATTTCTTCTGGTCGTGGGAAGATTCTGGATTGTTGTTTCTCAGGCTTGGCTTTATTCTGAAGCTGACCTGTCAGTCAGACCATTCTTCGTTTGATTAAGGCTTTCTCCTTCATCTGGAGCAATTTTAAGATGTAACTGAAATGTTTTGAATTTCTCCTACAATAAAACATGTAGAAACATAAATATCAAGATGAAATTTACCACACAGATGGGGCAAAAATAGACATTTGAAATATCACCTATTGCAATGGAATGAACATTTATCATCATCAGAGAGAGGCAAAGTTGGTTTGGATAAAATAAGAGCTGCTCCAGGCTTCGCTGAGCCTTAGAGGAAAACAAAGTGTAAATTCTCTTCTAGTTTCAAAGCAGTTTTAAAAAATATATGTAGTTTTCTTTACCAATTTGTGTTCCACATTTACTGAAACTGATCTGACAGAATTCAAGAGTTTGGCAATCTTTACTGGCCCAGCTGTTTGCTTTGAGAAGGTCTGGCATTTCTCACAAGATTTGCAGTATTACTAGACACAAATGAGACCGATGCGAAGATAAACTGTTGTCCAGGACAGTAACATGTTTACCACCACACTGTTGATGGTGAAATAAAATGTCCTCAGTTTAGATGTGAACATTTGTAAATATTGATATTTTTCTGAGGCATGTTAGATACTAGTGAAAGGCTTCCTTTTCATGTAAATTGAAACTGTCTTTTGATTTGGTGAACATATTTCTAATGCAGATTAAGATCCAAAGTACAATCTTTTCTTGGCTGTATTTTACAACTATCTAAAAGACCAAATGTTTATTTCAGCATCAAGATGATGTTTTTCTTTCTCCACAATGATCCTGATCTAAACTACTTTAAAGCATATACAAATCTCTCCAAAGGATTGGGCTTTCTAGGCTTTTCATTAATGCATAAATGGATGTGATATTAATTTAGCTGGGATATTACCCATAAACAATAAGACCCACTTTTTCTTGTAGTTTTCATAGTCCCATTTGTGAAACACAGATGCAGTTGCTATTTAGAATGTCCCCTTTTTAAAAACACTGATATATTGTCCCTTTGTTTTTAAATTCAAAACAGCTTTTAATTGTTTGGCACTCTCATACCAGTAAGTCTTGAAATTCCTTTGGACATTCATTCATAGTCAGGGTTGCCAAATGCCATAATACACCTTATGACTGTTTCAAATGGAGAAGTCAAAAGTTTTAATTACTTTGTATACAAACAATGCCCTCTGCAAGTGTCAGTGGGTATCTGTAACCAGGACAGATGAACTGCTGCTTGAAAATGATTAGCCTCAATGCAGATGAATGTGTTTGGCCACTTTTCAATGGAAAACAGGTTTCTGACCTAGGTTTGCTAATGTTCTCTGCTGACATTGCCAGTAAGGTGTTACCCGTGGTGAAGAATGCTGAGACTTGGACCACCAGCCATCATTAATTCAATTGAAACAAGCTCACTTAGGAGAAAGCATTCAAGAGAATACCCATACTTACCAGAAAACAAAGGCCGTGTAGTGGAATAAATGAACTGTATTGCACTGCAGCACGCATGGACATTCCCAAAGACAATCAGGTCAACATGTGTCAGTATGTGAAGGAAGGGGTTACTAACAAGAATAAGAGACTCAGCAATGTCTTTGTAATGATATGTTTTTCCTATTCTCAGCTAGAGCTACTGTCACAGTTAAGATTTATGATTTCTAATCTAGCAATCTCTTTAACGACTTAATTTCACTCTTAATAGAAAGTCAACACGGACACTTCAGACAAAGCCTCATTTCAACGGGATTTAAAAAGGACAATCAGTTGGCAAAAATGCATCTGTTAAGTCACTATTCTCTCAGAACTGTTCTTCAATAATGCTTCTTTGCTGATATAGTCATATTGCTGAACTACTCTGCTGACAAATGTGAAGGTTCCTTCACTGAAAACATATAGTATTATGAATGGCATGACATATTACATCTGCTGCTTATAATTTTACAGTAACTTCCTATTAAGTACAGCATTTGGTTAGAGCACAGAACTTATAAGGGCTTTAGAGCAGTTACAGTAAACTGAATAATTACATTATACCACTTAATGTTGTTTTCAAACAATTACTAGAAAGTCAGAAAAAGACATTCTTATTTCAGAGATTCTCATTTCAGCATGTATACGTGGCTATTGCACACTATTTTATTAGGGTTCCATCAAGGATGTTGCCAATTATCTCCTGTTCTGATGCTTCAGTGTGGTGCACAGTCATATTTATGTCTCAGACCTCCCAGAGAGAAATATCTGTGTATACAGTGCTGTACACAGGTAGTAAATCCAGTGCTTGATCTTCGCAAAACACATTATATCGTACATCTACAGTAAGTCCCACATTTACAGGATTCTTTCACTGCTACAGATCTACCAGCATGAAGTAGTTTAACACTTCTAAGCAGTGTAGGACACACATGGGATGTAAAGCTGCTGTGAACATGATGAGTAACCCCAGTGTGTCCTAAAAGCTCATGGAAAAAGAAGACACCTTGGAGCTTGGATGCATATTTCCACTGCCTACAGAAGTTAAAGCCAAGGTCATTTCACACAAAGCTATAAATAATCATCGGGTGAAAAAAAAGTTTACCCTCCTGTGTTGTTTGCAGTACCAGAGACTGCTTGGATGTAACAGATTTCCTCTCCACTGTCAACACCTTGCCAGTTTGCTTCATCATTTTATTGTCCAGATAAAGCGTTCATGCCACTCACCAACACCACCCTCTGAAAGACCTCAGATTTATCTTTTGCAGGTATCTGCAAAGTCAACCTTTCACAGCCAGTGTTTACGTGCCAGAATTGTTAAAAATAGAACACAACAATTTAAGAATAAAAAAGTGCCTTATACTACAATCATTTTTTCCTGGCAATGGCTGAACTATTTAGATTTTACCTTTCTCAAGGTCACTCACAATCTAAGAATAAATTTGCCTGACTCTAGCAAGAAATGTAAAACAGTCAAAAATGACAAAAAAGACCCTTTAAGTTTGAAACACATTTGCAAATATAGCTGTATCGCAAAAATGGCAAAAACCTCAACCCATTCTTTTTCATGTTTAAATTAGGTCCTGGAGGGAGAAATCAACAGCTCAGTAAGATTGGATATTCAGAAACATTATTTATCTAAAAAGAGGCAGTCTCGTGAATTGGTATAATGGGCAATGAGCTGATGGCAATAGTGAAGTTACTAGAAATGCATATATTTGTAATATTATCAGCAATTTCTATTTGATTTGTAGTTATCTAAAGCAAGATGAAGCAGGAAACTGGGAGACTGGAAGACAGTACCAGAAACTATACTGACAATATCGTACAAACTTAGGAAACAAATAGAATTCAGATTACCTGTCAATTGTATTCATTCACCATGATTATGGTTTGGCTCTTTACAACACTCTGACACTTGCAAAGCATGTTCACACTGGTAATATTACACAGCTAAAAGCCAGCACCAGTACTTCAGCTTGTCACAAGGCTGAGAATGCCTCCGTGGATGCTGGGAGCTCCCAGCACCATGCAGGATTAGTCTTGGACAAAAAGCATAATTCTCTCCTGTGTGCCCAGTGCCTATTGATTACAAAAATTCGATTTCCTCTACAGTAGAAATGCCATGACTTAGCACCTGAAAGGTCTGGGAGTAATATATCTGCACTAGATTTTATTTTTTTTTAATTGGATGAAAACCTATTCATTAAATAAATAAACAACACACTTCCCTCAATCCCAAGATGTTAAATAAACTGGCCTGGTCAGCTGTAATAGCAACAAAAGTAATTTCAGCTGTGAACTATAATGATAAGATACAGTAAATAAATTATATACCTTAAATACTGTATAATTTCCCAAGTTTTTTTGCATCTATTAGTTTTTTACTAGAAAATCATACCTCACTTTATTGGAGAAACTCCAAGCTGTATTTGCTTTCTAAACAACTGGCAGTAAATAAAAACTGAAAGGGTACTGAGTAGTCTCTTCTGCTTTTGGACTGCACAAAACAGCTGAGAAAACTGGCTAATTATGTAGATGCAATAATTTGTTTCTAGAACCATGAAATGCATTCATTCCCTGTCCTTCTATGTATATATGTATATTTTAAAAAGTAATTTATTAGGAATGAAAAAGAACAAGTGTTTTGTGTTTCAGACACAGTATATGCAGTATACTTCACAATCCATTCAGTATATACAGAGGTACTTATTTGTCACTTAAAATGCCATGACCTTTTCTGAATCTAAAAAAGTCTCCAATATCTTAACGAATGGCTTCTGATGTCGTTATCTCTAGCATTTAATCCCCCAAACTATCCAGTGTAAAAACACTCATTGGCTTAAATGAAAGTACCTCGGGCATCAGGGCACCTGGTGATCCGTTCAGCTTGGTTCTCCTTCTAAAACTTGGTCATAGTGGAACACTAATCCCTTGTGGAGGTCGTCGGACAAGCTGTGTGTGACTGGTTATGCTGTCCGGTGCTGCTTAGGGCGACCTTCTTCTGAAAATGACAGCATGAGTCCCATGTTCAGTGGGTAGGAGCTATATACATTTTCAGTCACTTCCATTCAAGCTGTTACAAATTTGTATCAAAATACATTTGACAAAAAACTATGGACAATTACCTTTTTTTCTTATTGGCAGCTTTTACATATATACAAGGCATTTAAGAAGAAAACAAGCCACTTAAAAACATTGATGTGTAGGCTTAGTTTTTAAAGCTGTAAAACAAGTAAAAGGAGAAACTTTTTTTTTCTTGTATGTTTTTTCTTCAGTGGGTAAACAATGGCTTTCACAGAGACAAAGGGGACTGGACCTGTTATAGGAAGGTAAGCTATGAGGATAGGATGTTCCCCACACTTTTCTAACGGGTATTTCTTTTTGTCTACTAGCTGGGCTTAGTCCTGAATGAGCAAGTAAGTGAAAAAGGACACACAGAGCCTGATTCTGCCTTGCCCTGCACATTGTATAGTTCTTTACAGATGTTAAAACTAACTGAGTCAGAGGAATTACTCTACAATATTTACAGACTCCTAAGGGCTCTATTAGCTTGCAAGTTGCCTGCTCTACCTCCCCCATCCTTGCTGGCCATTGCTAAAATGATGATCACTGGCTATCTCAGAGTACTTAAAATATCTCACTGACTTCTAGGTGATTAAGGTGACTGTGATTAAGGTACCTCAACATGGCCTGTATAAAAAAAACCCAAACAGAAATCTGTTTGCTTGATGAACAGTAGCAGATGATATGTGAAACATCCTCAGCTGCAATTGTTAAACTCTTGAAGGAAATAGTTTCCTCAGATGGCCTGGATTTTAAACCCCTTACCATTTATTAAACAGACCCAGATAGTATAGGAAGCATCCAAGAAGTTGCTACTTGACTTTAGTAGCAGCACAGTTCTTCAATAATGTATAAATATTGCTCCTTTTTGTGAAGTGAAATTTGGAACATTCTTTTTTTCTGTGTGGAGGAGAGCTGACTGGTAACTTTGTGAGAGGTTATGGTTTCACAGCAAGCCCTGAGCCAGTTTAGCAGCTTGCGGTGCTGAAAGGCAAATTTCCAGCTCTCTCTTTCCATCTGCACTTCTTTCTGCTCCTGCCCTCTCACTCCTGTTATCTCCCTTGGGTCTATACAAACCTTTTCTTCCTTAAATAACAATAGCAATTATTAGTGTGTATATATCACATTTTCTCCTTACACCATGCTGTACGCAGAAAATGGGGTATACTGGAAGTGCCGACTGGTGCAGGGACTGCAGCACACTGTACTGATGTGTGAGGTTGCTGCAATCTACCACGCATAGCAGTTTTACTCAGGGTAAACTAACCCTAACTTTGTGAGCTTTGTCAATAACTAAATTTCTGCCAGTGCCAATACCGTGCTGTTTCCATCCAGCTCAGACATCCCTACCAGGGTAACAATCTCTGTACAAACTGCAGCACAAGTAGTTCCTTGGTTGTGAAACTTGGATGCCAGGGTTCCTCCTCTGCTAGGGCTGATTAACCTGGGCCTTCCTCTTAGGAAACTATGCAAGGCCCTAAGGGCCCTTCCTTTGGGAATCGTGCTGGAGGTATTGGTATTTCCCAACAGCAACTGAGAGGGCAAAAAAGTGTGCATTTGATAAGTTCCTTTCATGCAAAACTCAAAGAAATCTGTATTTTAAAATATACATTTTATGTTACAAACTTTGTTCAGCAAACACTGAACAAAATGACAGTTGTGATGGCAAAAGAGTGACAGCATTAACTTCCATCCTATTCTGAATGCAAACAGTCTCATTTGCTTGCCTTTAGGTCTGACAGAAACATCTCTTTCTAGGGAAGGTCTTGCAGAAACATGAGTTTCCCCTGCTTATGGCTGTAGGTACATACTAGAACAAAGTACCGCATGTTCAGAGAACAGTGAAATAGCCAGCCTCTGTGCTTATGTTTCATTTTTCAATTGCTAAAAACTCTATCTTCTCATTGAAGTAAAAGTATGTCATATGAAAAACTAATTTGATATAGAATATGTTAATTGAGGTATTGATATAAACAAAGTCCATTTCATTCTAAGTCTTTTTTTTTTTCGTTCTTTAAAATTGCATTCTAGGTAAAAAAATATCAAATAAAGGTATGTGAAAACTATGATGAAAAATTAAGATACTATGATACCTGGTGTTTCATCTTCTCATCCTTTGAAATTTTATGAACAACTCCAATTAATATCCATAATCTATTAGATCATTTATTCTTTTGCTTTGATCTCCCTCTAGTGTTCAACAAAATAGGGTTAGCCAGGTATTAATGACTGATTACAGCTATTCTGGCTCCTCACACGTGCCCAAGACACTATATAAGGTTATGTAGCCTAATTTCAGTTTCATGACCTGGCATCAGACCTAGATAAATGTTTGTTGCATAAGAGTGTTCACTGCTGTTTGTCTTGGAGATTTACTGCATGAGAATAATCAATATATGTCCCATATGATTTCAGTGTCTAGTACTTTCTTAGAACTAACTTCACTCTGATGGATATAGAGACAGTACTTTTTGAAAAAAGCAGCAAAGAGACAAAAAAAGGGGTGTATACGTATGCAAGCTAAATACGGAAAAAATATTGTGGTATCTAAAGCCACACATGTACCAACTGGTCTAATTACTAGCAAGATGTTATAGCTGTGGCTTCCCTATAAGCAGCATTTCTAGAGTGAAATTAGGCTGCAAATCACACTTGCTGAAATTTTAAATGTCAGATATGTATGTATACATTGAAGAGAATTCTATATACTATGTTTTTTCCTGACTTTGGAAACTGTAAAAAGAATTTTCTGACTGGGTCAGAAACTGGGCAGACTGGAGGTCTTGCAAAGCATACAGATGAAGAAAATCTGAAAGATGGGTTTATTTCTTATGGATACTTCTTTTTTCTTTTCCCCTTGAGATCAACTTTGAATAACACAATTACGTGCTTATTTTATGAATAAGGAAAAATGTCACTTTCAGGAAAGATTTCCTCATTGGTATTTAAGCTTAGGTATATTCAATATGCCATGATTTCGTTGCCAACAACAAAAAATGCAATAAAACATCTAAGCTATACAGAAACTTATTGGCCAGGACTGCTTCTTTTTATATGATGCTAGTCTAGCTTTGTTCAAAACAGGCACAGCCCTGGATATTTCAGCAAAGATACTGAAAGCAAGAAAAGTAAAAGTGGTTAAGAAAAGATGGACTGAGTTCTCAATGTACGTTAAAAAAATCTTTGCAATAGCAGAGAGGAAAAGGAATTATTTAGGATGTTTGTGAAGGAAATGACAAGGGTCATTAAAATGACAGTGAGAAAAATAAATTAAAGCTGAAAAGTCAGGAAATGCTTTCCAATTGATTAACTCCTTGCAGCAGCATCATTTTTCACTTACAATTGCTGAGACTGTAAGATACACTGTTATCTCAAGTATCTGGAACTAAAAAAAATTGCATGAAGTGTTGGAGGTCATAGAAAAATGCTTGTCTTGTCTTGAGGCATAAACACAGAGTGCCCACAAAGTCATTAGTGAAATAATCCTCCTCGTAGCAAGTGTGTGGACAATTTACTAAAAATGAACAATCTATAGAGAGAAAAAACAGAACTTGTAGAAAATCAAGGGCTGTAAATGCACTAATGCACTAGTGACTGGTGGTGTGCTTCCTTACCAGTACTTGCACTTTGGAGGAACCTTCCCACCAGTGCAGACAGCACGCTGTGCCCTGGAGAGGGGGAACATTTACAAGTCATTTAATACACAGCTATCAGAGAAGGGAATGAAATTCAGTGAAGGTTTCCCCTGTCTTTGCAGCTGGACAGTCATGAGAGTTGTTTGGTTTTTTTGAAACACATGGAGTCTCACTCTCCATAAAGCTGCTGTTGCTTTGTAAAGTTGTGGTACATTAAGAAATATAATTATTAGTCTATTGCAATTTGTAACAACATAATCTACCTAAGGAAAAAAAAAGCAACAAAACCCCCTGCTGTTCTTGAAGCAGGTAATTGCTTTGGAAGTGACGTATTTACACCCTTCGGTCACATCCTTCACTCTAGTAGATCAGTCTCAATCCGTTCGAGTAACTTGGTGAAAAGCTACAATGATCAATGCCTACTAAATATATGTTTCTTTATTAAGACTGTAGTAGGCCGATTAATGTTTTTTTTGAAACATTAGTTACTGTGCTCCAGACTTCATAGTCTGCTTTTATTACGCTATTCTTTCTTATTTGCTTCCAAAAGAAATTAATTTTAAGATTATGTGTAGCTGTAACTTTCTACAAGGAATGAAAAATAATAGTGAATTTGAATACAGGACAAATAGTTCTCTGGGATCATTGTAAAAATCAATCAAGAGGCCTTGAAGTGACATTTCTGAGGCCACCACTCTGTTCTTATTCTTTCCAGTAAATCATTAAGTTTGCCAGTAATAGTGCCATCACAGAAATGTTGTTATCAACAAGCATCAAGGAAACCTCCTGTACAAAAAAGCATTAACCATTTCTTGAAAAAGAAGTTCTGTGTTTCTGCTTTAAAGAAAGCAGCCCTCCTCCTAGGTGTTATTTTAGCAGCCTCCCATCTTTTTCTCTGGCCGTGATTGCTCCAGTAGCTGCAAACAAAGCAATGATTAAAGTAGATGGAACCATTGGAATAATATTTCATATTTTTAAATCGCAGAAAATGAGGGTGTGGATTTATACAGCATTCACTGTTGTTTAAGTGCACTGCCTTGTAAACTCAGGTATGCTTTATTGAAAAAAAAAGCATGAAAGATACAGGATCTTTCCTGAGAGCTACTTAAAAATGCTATTGTGCTTTTTATCTTGCCACTGAGCTAACATATTTACATCTCTTTATGCTAAAAAGTAAAAATAGTGAAAAGACAATGATTAAAAAATGAATTCAACAGACAGTTACTTTCTCTGGGAAACCTATAGTATGGGATCAGGGTGAAGAAAACACCTCTTTGAGATGTGTCTTTTCAGAGCCGTCTTCATGCCCATCTGTCTGGGAGGGAGAAATAATGAATAGGGAAACAAATGTGGGAAGAATCAAACCTAAATTCTGCAAGCCCATAAAAATCTGCTTGCACTTGGAGTAGTGGCCATGTAAAGCTTTAGTCTGGTTGCCTGTTGGCATCCAGTGCTGGCATGGCTTCTGCTATAGGTAGAACTAGCCAAAGTCTCATTGAAAAAGTTGTACTGTCATCCAAACCCACCTCTGGAGAGGTGTGGTAGGTTTATGAAGATGCCCCAAATTATATATTCGCACGTGTGTGTGTGTGGTGTCATTTGGCTTCTGCTTCTGGTCTAAAAAAAGTAACAAGGAGAGTTGGAGGATAAATGTTAGTTGAGGTATCTACAACAACATGTGTTAAATATAGGCATTTACTCTGCCTCAGTTTTCCTTGTGGTCATCTTCAAGGACAGAGACCTCTGCTGTCCTCTGCCTTCTTTTGCTGTGTGCTGCAGACTGACACAGGATTAAGTATCTAAGAGTATTGACAGAGTGCACCAAGCCACACAGTTTTCTGTCAGTTATACTCCTGAAAATCTATAATAATATGAGGTAGATCAATGGAATTTCTCAATATTTGTACTAAAGTAATTGAGAACAGAATTCGGTCTCCCTGCAGCCAAGTGAATGCTACAAAGCTATACCTGGCAGGAGTAGACTTCCTTGCATAATTCCCGGTACAGATCCAGAAGAGGACTCATTGGTGACCAGTTAGAAGGTCTCTGAGAGATGTGTGACCTCTGGCTGATGCAGTGAAAAAACTGAGATGAAGCAGGCAAAGCAGTACCCAAAAGATAAGAAACATTTCAGCGGAAGCTTTCCTACTGTATAGCTTAACTTCTTCAGGTGGTAAAGAGGGAAATCTTACTCAAACTTCATAAAAGAGGCATAAAACCCCTGTCCAGATTTTGCTTTAGAGAAGAATGATTGTAAGATGAAAGATTTTAGGGAACATTAGAAATATGGCACTTCATTCCACAAATAACATTGCATCTTTCAGTACTTTCTCCAAGCAGGCTTTCTGAGTTTTAGATAGATTTAGTAAACCTCCACTTACCTGCTAATGAAACAACTTGTGAGTCAGTGTGCTGGTAACTGTAGGAGCAAGATTACTTATAAAGGAAATGAAGCCAACATAGTCTTTGCGTAAAGGAAAGATTGGAACATCTAAATCAAAGAGAAAGACAGTTGTCTCATTGGCATAACCTTGAATTAGGGTCATTTTAAAATAAATCATCCACCATCTCTGAAAACATTTATAAGGAAAAAAAAAGAAAAGATACCCAGTCAAAGGGAAATATTCTGTATTTCAGCAGGATTAATCTTTCAGCTACTCCTGATCTTTATAACCTCCTCTCCTAATATTTGGCAGACTGTAAATCAAGGAGTCTATTCACAAAAAGACCATGGTCCGTATTATAAAAATTTTAGTGCCTCACTCTCACTCTCCATCCTCAAATGCACACAGGTTTCATCTTTGCTTTTTAACTTCCTTTTCTTTAGACCAGTTAGACCCACTGAGTGCCATTATGATAATTAACGGTGAAAATGTGCATGGCATGGAAGAAGAGGACGCAGCCAAGACAACTGATGTCACAGGAGTGCAGAACATTTTTCACTATTTGTTTTCACCTGCCTTGTCCATTGTTTGAATAACCTCCTTTAAATATACCTGGTCATGGCCCTTGCTCTTGAGCACCAGTTTCAAGGGCACTCATTCTATATTGTGTCAGGCGAACTCATCTCCTTATGAACTCAGAATCTTTGCACTGCTTTGGACCTGAAGACACTCATTAGGTGGCTTGGAAGTTAATTGTGGAAGGCCTTCACCTCTTCTTGTGCTGTGAATTTCTGTTCTAGACTACGAGCCAAATACACAGCCTAACACTGTATTGCATGCACAAAAAGGTCTATAACATAAGGAGTAATAAATAACTAATAAGGAAAAAAGTTTGTAAATTTGTGCTTACAATTTATTTTGGTTGCAGAGAAAATAAACACACTGGAGGCACAGGGGCCTCTTCACTCAGCCTTAGGCAACAAATGAGTTTGGATCAAGTCTGAATTGAGAATGAAGTAAAGAGTCAGAATTCATAATAACAATGTTTAGAGTCATGTACAATACAAAAATTCAATTTTTAGTTTTATTTGAGTCTAGAAAGTCAGAAGGTCCTTGCTGTCAACAAGATAGTGGTATATTGATTTAATTGAATTCTGGTGATGTCCCAGGTTATTAAAAAGAATTGGGAACATGAGTTGCCCTATCAGCATTTTATTAGCTTAAAACTTTTGAGCGGAAGAGCAGAAGACCTTCAGAGAAGTATTCTTCAGGTTACATTAGCCTAACATGCTAGTATGTCTTTATTAATATTTCAAATATCTGTGTTCAGATGCAATGTGAATGTTACTCCTACCAGCCCAACAGATCTGGGGCTGTAGGTGTGTGAAGGAAATAGTGCCTTTTGTTCTAACTGCAGCTAACAAAACTTTCAGCCTCCAGGAGGCACATTAAGTACAAAGCTGCAGCAGTAAAAGAGCTTGAGCTGCATTTAGTGTACTTTTGACCTGGCTATAGAGGCTCTCTGCTGCTCAGCAGAGGTGTATGATGCTATGGTTAAACGTGTGGTGAATGTTTGAGGAAGCACAATGGTAAGAAATAGGAAGGCTAGTATTCAGAGATTTATTCTGGAACGTACTGTGAGCATTTAGAGAGGGGAGCAGAGGTGAGAAATAAATTAAAACGCCCCTTAAGAAACCACTTACCTAAGCACAAAACACTATAGTTTTAGGCAGATCAGTTTTTCTAATGTTAATGCATTAATTTTCTGTTTTGTTTTGTGAAGGGAAGGTATGTAAGGATAAAAGGACATGTCAGGGAGGGGCCAAGAGTTATTCAATACTTTTTTGAATAAAATATTACTATGTAAAACAGATGTACTATGATGAATTACAATGAAAAAGAAGCTTGAATTGCATGTTATAAATAAAAAATGAATCCCTGTTATCACACTGCATAAAATTTATTTTTATTTATTAAGCCATGGAATCAGTAGACAATTCTAGTTCAAAAGTTGAAAATGCAAAGTAATTAGAGAAGGACATTATCACCTGACAAACGTCTTACAATGATTTTACCTGTTCTGTGCTTACAAAACTTAGCCAATTTAGTACTTATATTGTGTATGTTTACATCCCACTGTGTTTCAATTCTGAAGGGCACACCAGGAAATAAACAGTATTTTCACAACATGTGAAGAGAGGAAGAGATCCAGAAATTGTAGCAGTAAAGAGCTCTGTAAATAGTCGAGGCTTTCAAGGAGGAGCCATGATCAGCAAAGTTGACTAGAAGAAGAGTGCATGAAAATTGTGATCTCAGATGGGCCAAGAAAAACACAAATGATATTTCCACAGTGTACAATATTTTTCCATCCAGTAGACAGGGTAGTTTATTAGCTATATTAAATACTTACTAAAGTCTCAGATTCAGTCGCCAGTACCTTTAGCAAAGCACGTAAGCAAAAGTCAACTGCCTTCATCAGTGGATTTAACCTGCCATTTGATTCTTGCTTAAAAATAGACCTGCTAAGTCAGATTTTCATTCCATCCCATTCTCAGCACACTATGCAAACTTGGAGCTTTGCAGAAAAGGCAACTATTAGGCTACTCTATCATCAGAAAGCAAACAATAATCTTTTGGGGACAGATGGCTAGAGAAGACATTAGAAGGAGAAGAGGTTTTTCTTAAGCAGAAAACAGCCTAATTGTGATCGTCTGGTAAATCAAGAATATGTGAATATTTGCAATTCTATTACTAATAATCCAGTATTTGCACAAAGATGTTACTAGTTTTTTTTCAGTGACTTGGCAAATATGGAGTATGATAGAAAATTAAGTGTTAAGGAATTTCTGGAGGCACACTGGTAATAAATTCATCCCTGAGGCAGTGCCATATGGTCAAACAAAGCTCCAACAAGAAAGGATTCAGCCAACTTTTTCAGATGTTAACACACTTTTTCTTGCACACTAACATATAGTAATTGTGATGATAACAGCTGGTATTAAAATGCCAGTAGAGAATTTTTTGGATGAATTTGGGGCAGATAGAGAAGCCCAAGGTGCAACACTGGTGTACTTCTGTCTCCAGCCATCACCTCTTGCTTGGTTCCCAGCACCTCACGACTGAGGCCATTTCCTCTTGTCCTGTTGCTTCTTATTTGGGAGAAGAGACCAACTCCCACCTTGCTACAACCTCCTTTTAACAATAAGGTCTCCCCTAAGCCTCCTTTTCTCCAGACTAAACAACCCCAGCTCCCTCAGCCGCTCCTCGTATAACCTGTTTTCTAAGACCCTTCACCAGCTTCGTTGCCGCCCTTTGGACACGCTCCAGCATCTCAATGTCTTTCTTGTGGCGAGGGGCCCAAAACTGAACACAGTATTCAAGTCCCAGCCTCACCAGTGCCGAGTACAAAGGGATGATCACTTCCCTAGTCCTGCTGGCCACACTATTTCTCATACAAGCCAGGATGCTGTTGGCCTTCTTGGCCACCTGGGCACACTGCTGGCTCATATTCAGCTGGCTGTCAACCAACACCCCCAGGTCCTTTTCCACCAGGCAGCTCTCCAGCCTCTCTTCCCCAAGCCTGTAGTGTTGCATGGGGTTGTTGTGACCCAAGTGCAGGACCCGGCACTTAGCCTTGTTGAACCTCAGACAATTGGCCTTTGCCCCTCGATCCAGCCTGTCCAGATCCCTCTGTAGGGCCTTCCTACCCTCCAGCAGATCAACACTCCCACCCAACTTGGTGTTGTCTGCAAACTTACTGAGGGTGCACTCGATCCCCTCATCCAGATCTTTATCTGGATATTAAACAGAACTGGCCCCAATATTGAGCCCTGGGGAACACCACTTGTCACCAGCCACCGACTGGATTTAACTCCATTCACCACAACTCTTTGGGCCCGGCCATCCAGCCATTATTTTACCCAGCGAAGAGCATGCCCATCCAAGCCATGAGCAGCCAGTTTCTCCAGGAGAATGCTGTGGGAAATGGTCTCAAAGGCTTTACTAAAGTGTAGGTAGACAACATGCACAACCTTTCCCTCATCCACTGAGTGGATCACCTTGTCATAGAAGGAGATCAGGTTAGTGAAGCAGGACCTGCCTTTCCTAAACCCATGCTGACTGGGCCTGATCACCTGGTTGTCCTGTACATGCCATATGATGGCATTCAGGATGATCTGCTCCATAACCTTGCCCAGCACCGAGGTCAGTATGACAGCCCTGTAGTTCCCCAGATCCTCCTTCGAGCCCTTCTTGTAGATGAGCATCACATTTGCTAACCTCCAGTCAACTGGGACCTCCCCGGTTATCCAGGACTGCTGATAAATGATGGAGAGTGGCTTGGTGAGCACTTCCACCAGCTCAGTACCCTTGGGTGGATCCCATCCAGTCCCATAGACTTGTGTGTGTCTAAGTGGTGTAGCAGGTCACCGACCATTTCCCCTTGGATTATGGGGAATTTTTTTAACTGACATCTTTTTGTTCTTACATTTTATTCCTAGCTTTAGGAATCAGGTTATTTTTTAAAGTGCTGTTTGTGTACTTTTCATTTTATGTTTACTGTGAAATCATTAATGTCTAAAATAACATACTTATCATTTTTGACATGCAAAGAACAGAGATAACCAATACAGCAGCTTTGTCTATTGCTTTTTCTTTCAAGACATTAATATTCAGCTTTTGTTTCAGGCTCATGATAGAAACTGAAGGAAAACAACATTTCTTCACGCATTTGTAGTTTTTTTCTCTTTTGACTCTTAATTAGTCTATCACATGCTTTTATTGAATGCTTCATTATTTTAGTGTGATGGAAAATCAACAAAGACTTGTATTTTACTCTCAGTCTAGTTTGTATCTACCTGCCTATTATTCTAATTAAACACATTTTCCATAAACAATGTTTGGTTATCTGTTATGTATAATTGAAAAGCCTCTTATATGGTTCATTTGTCATTCTCAGCCATGCATGGGTATTGAGACTTGGAACAAAAATTTGAATGTGTTTGCATTGGTAAATTGAATTTTTTGTACTTGTACTAATCTTCACAAGTTGCATTTGGGCTCAGTAGGCAACAAAAGAAAGAAAAAGGGAGACATGCTGGTTTTTTACCCCCTTTTAAAAATCTTAATTTAATTCCAAAGCCAGAGGGTCTTGGTAGAAGGTGGGGCCAGTGGAGCTTGTGGAAGCTTGACTTTTACTGTTTGGTACTGACTGTACTTTCTGTAATATATTCACATACCAAAACAAATCCAGTATTGAAGGTATATAAAAGAACAGATCTGCAGCACAAAGGTTTATCAAGACAAGAAGGTAGTGTAAGAAGACAATGGAAAGCAAATGAAGAAGACATTAGCTTGGTCTCTGTTGCTCCAGTGTCTGAGCACACACACCATCATCTTTATCTGCACAGTACCCTTGAGGTAAAAAAGAGTTTTAACTAATTTTTTTCTAGTTGCCTCTGCCAATTGGTAATTGAGTCATGGATAAGCTGAAAAGGGCCTATTTACAGTAAGAGAAAAGCTCCTCAGAGCTAGTTTTAGACTAGCTATCAGTATTAGCTCAGCCGTTGTGAATAGCAAAAGCTGCTCAGAACTGTACTGGAAACTGGGTTTGCACGGGCAGCTGAACCCTTAGACCACTTCACTGTAACCTGCTGCTGCTCACTTACAGATCGCTTGCATGACACTATACTGACTTCAGTATTGGCTCCCCCCTGGTGCCAAGTCCCAGGGCAGAGCCACAGCAACAGCACTTCTTTCTGGAGCTTATTTGGCTGCTTTGGTCTCTAAGACTACAACAGGGAGCACTGCAGGAAGGAGACGGGAGGATGATGATGAAAGAGAAATTTTCAGTACTAACTGCAAGTTCTTCTGGTGGGGGCCATCAGGTGGTCAGGCAGAGAGCGGTGACCTCAGTGGTGACACTGAGCTCCATGCGGGGATGTAAGGACATACTTACAGTGAGCTCAGGTAAAACCAAAGGTCCAGCTAGTGAAGTATTTTGTTTACAGCAGTAACCATTGGTGGATGCCTCAAGAATAAGGCTCCAGTTGTTTCAGTTCACTGGATTTTGCTTCTGGATATCTAGTAAGCTTGAGTTTTTTGCTTTCTTTTTTTTTTTTTAATGTGGTTGTCTGGCCTTCATTTGTGCTCCTGTAAATTTTTAGCCTTCAAAGCATCCTTTTGCAATGAGTTCCTCAGGTTTATGGCCTGTAGGATTTTTTTCTGTGGGAAGGACATCCTGCTTTTATTGTTTAGAATATGCCTCCTATTTTCATTTTATGAAGCACAAGTTGGGATTTGGTGGGGAAGACAGACAGGGATAATGGCATATTGAAACATATAGCCATGCTTTTCCTATTGGATGATGTCCTGGATCAGGTCAATTCTCTTCCTGTACTGAACAATGAGCTTTTTTGTCTTGGTCCCATGCATCAGGGTCCTGTTTTATCTGAGAGCTGAAGGGATGGACCTTTCTTCTGATTTGGGATTTCTGCCCAGGAATAACTGTGTAACCTTTCCAAGGCTTTCAAATTTTTGAGCTGCTTAAGCCTCCAGGAATTTTGTACTATTTAAACCTCCAGGAATAAATAAAACTGAAGCTTAAACAAACATAGAGCCTATAAATAGTTTCTAATCCAAATATCCTTGTCTGTAGATTGATGGTACAAAAGACAATGCACATATTTACGCTAGACATTCAAAAATGTGGGCAACATGCTCTGGCCTCTTCTCCCCACCAAGAGGTCTGTGAACTTCTGTCACACTCAGTTATGGAGTGCAGGATCTTTATATCTCTGTGCATGGTTTCTTTGTTGTGTCTCTAACTCTTCTTCTCCCTCCTGCAAAAAACTATTTGCTTTTGGCTTTAACTCCTTTTTGCCAAATTACCTCCTTGCTGTGTAGTTTTCTATATCTTTTGTCAAGGGATTCACTTTCCTACCTTGTAGTCTTATAACTAGCAGGCACTTTTCTTTGATGTGATTTGGTGGTGTTGGTGTATTTTGTTGCCCAAGGGGTTGCTTCCATTTAAATGTAAGATTGTCAAGGTTTAATGGATATTGTTGTTTGTGATCTCTTATTAGCCTTTGGAACTGCATTCTAAATGCAATTAAAAAGCCACAAAGAAAGCAAACATTGGAAATATGGGGATTCTTGATTTTTAATCTGGCTGTTACATATAATGAGTTGTCAATACTAAGCTATTTATAGGTGGCAAATGGAAAAATTTCCCAGATCATTACAGATGTTTAACTATTTATAAACTACAGTGAAGTGAAGATGCTGTAACAGGAAAGATCACTGCAGTTGGTGAGAAGGTCTCAAGGAATGATTTTTAAGCAAAGCTGCCATTGAACAGGGCCATGGCAGCCTGCACAATTCCTGTTAAGTTGCCTGTTGGGGTCCTGGGCACTCTGCAAGACAGGGTCAGAAAGATAAACTGCCCTGACAGACCTGCCCTGAAACCTGCTCCAGCCAAACTCTACATATGCTGATACCTCACAGTATTTCCAGAAACAACAGCTCTGGAGATGGAAATTTTTTTTTTTTTTTTTTTTTTTCCCCAACCTTCCTGAACTTTCCATGAATCAGGAAGCCAGGTTTTCAAGACACTTTGCTCCATGGGACAATCTCTTATACCCATTCTCTAAGAGACAAGACCTAAAGGCTTCCTGTATCCACAGCTGGGACAGTTCCTGATCATAAAGGGTCTGACTTTTTAACTTCTGTTGTATTTTGACTGGCTTACCACTGATACATAATAGAAGCAGAGATGAGGACTTCATATTTCTCAGCAGGACAACATTACTGCTGCAGTCCTTTACTTCTCAGACTTCTTCTGTGCTTTCAGCCACCAAGTTGACTAAATGGGCCAGAAGGGAGACCAGACTGTTCTCAGCCTCCCTCTCTTTTCCACCAGTGGGCAGTGCAACTGAATCACCCTAAGGGAACATAAGCGCTTGGGGTTTTCTCCGCAGTTCATTCATTGCAATACAACTTGTAGACAGTGTGAACACAGAATGTGTCTGTGAGATGGGTCCGCCATAGACACGGTCTAGCTAGGGAAGCACTGGCACGGGTTGGCTGTGATCTTAAAGTTGTTGAGTTGAGAACACTTTTTAAAAAAAATCAGTTGAAAAAATATTTTTCCCACCAGGATTATTATGTGCAATAGCTAAAACTGAAACAGTTTAAAATACTTCCAAGAAGCAGAAGAATGAAAACATCCGTAACAATCACCTTGATCTGGAGAGCTAACACAGAATTCCTGCACTTTGACTGTAATGCTCGATCTTTGATGTTTTGTATGATAGTTAAAGAATGCTACCTCCTTCACCATTTTAATCAGAAAATGTTTTTTCTTCAGTGAGCTATGTGTGCTTTAACTTTTCATCTTATCCTGTTATAGTTCAGGGCTGCTAAAGAGCTATATTTGCTTTCAGCAGAGCTCAAAATAGCTTGCTTTTTATTCTAAAAGAAGGTCCATAATTACATTAAGCTTGAAAGATGGAATAGTTCAGAAAGTGAAATAAAAAAAAAGATTTGTACAGTTTGACACATCCAGTGTACAGATTATGAAAATTATTTCTATTTAGAGTTATTAACGATAAAGCTCTCATACTAATTTGCTTATGGAATACAAGGCTAATGAGAGAAATTTCAAAATATAGCAATAATGAATAGTCCATAATTAATCAAAATGTTATTTAAGTCTGAACTTTGAACTAATTTTAATTATCACCTTTTAGGATAATGGTATGGCAAAAAGGAGAGTGACTGCATTTTGCCATCTGTGAGAGATTCATGTTCCTGCAAATTCTTATGCACAGCTATAAATACATCTGTCTGTAATTGTGGTACTGGAGCTTTGCTAACAACTGGAGTCAAAGGAGTTATTTTATTTTCCCACTAAGAGGGGTCTGTGCTGGATGAGTAAATACAGGATGCTCAGCAAGAAAGAGCTCAAAAAAAGAAGTGAAATGGACAGTCATTATGCTAATAAACTGAAGAGTGTCTTAAAAAAAAGATTCCTGTAGACTATGCGCATTTTCTTTTCTATTTATAAGTCTCTCTACTTTGTAAAAGCAGCATTACAAAGAGCATGATTGTGCATGAAGAGTATTGAATAAATACAAAAGTTTTCATAAGCTGTCCATGCTTTATGGATTTTTTTATAAAAACTGCCACATGCAAACTCTAAGGCATCACCACTGCTAAACTGAAAACCAGGGAGATAAGTCTTGTCACACCTGTAGACTATCCACTAGGAACTAGGTTCTTGCATAAAAGCAGTTGCATGTTCAGAACACTTGCTGTCCCTGGATTAGACACCCACTAGCAGCGGTGCAGGGCTTGCTCAAGAAGCCTGAAAAAACATGGTTTGCAAATATGATTGGTTGAAAATTCAGCACACAGTGCTACAAATAGGCATCACTTTCCAAACTGTCCTATGTGTCAAGTATTTGCTGAAATATGCAATGTCTAAGGATACGTGCAAAATATTTTTTAACTTTAGGCTACTTACAAAGAGTTGAGCCTTTAGCACAATGTAACACCAGATTCTAGTTCATTTATTCAGATTACAAGAGAGAGAGTTCAGGGGTGATCTGAATACAGCTTACAGAAACCCAAGTAGCAGCTTTAAAATAGAGGGTTTTAAACAGCTGACCAAAGTACAAAGGATGTATTCAGATTCTCATTTTTTATAGTTAACAATAGGGACAATGTGTGAAGGGTGAAGTAGTGATAATTGAAATCAAGATGCTGTTCTAAAACAAAAATTCTTGTTCAAGCACTAGACTTGAAACAACATTTAATGCATAGCATGCCTATGGCTCGTATTGTGCAGGGTGCCAGAATGCATGGCCATTGCAACACAGCTTAATTACTAGCTATTGCTCCAATCAATGGTATTAACCGTAAATGCCATATTCACAGAGGTATTTAGTCACTGATTTCAATGGAAATGAGAGCCTGGATGCATCCCACTCAACACAGATTCCAGCATCAGAGTGCTCTTCGGGGACTGTTTGTAATGGGCATTTCTCCAAGAGCGACCACTTATACAGAACTAGCAAAGTATTTCTCTGTAGCAGTAATATCTAGGAACCACCTACTGTCTCACGGTATTTTGAACACGTTTTCCAAAAGAGTTGGCAATGTTTTAATATTATATAGCAAAACAGATACTTTACAGGTACAGTTCATAATGGCCACATGCTGGGATGAATCTTTTGGCTTTTCTCAGGGGAATTCTGTTTGTATAGCAATTCTGAGTAGTTTCTTTTTTTCCTCCTTAAATGCAGGAAAAAAGGCTAGTTCACATGAACAATGGTTGCAATAGACCCTTTATACAAAATGAATCTTTCGGTTTACTACTTCTACCACTATAGTCAGTTTTACAAATTTGACTTTAATTATTAAAAAAAGACTAATTATTCTCTGCTTATTCCCTAAATATCTGCTTTAGGTAAAGGTTACTAAATTATATTAATATTCACTTTACAAATATTCCAGAAGTTTCCAATTCAGTAGAATTTGAGGTTGTGTTTTTTTTTTTCTTGTTACCCATCTGTCTAAAAAAATAGTTCTTTATAGATCTTTAAAGGTAGATTTCTGAGGGATTTTTTTTTTCATGTTATGTTAATGTCTGCTTTTACAAAAATTGTGGTTCCCCAATGTACTATTTTGCAAAGATGTAATCATTTTAGGCTTTTGACATTGTTACTCTGATGAACACTTGTACATCAATTTTACATTAAAAGTCTTAGCTGAACTCTAAACTGTTTCTCAAGCAATTTGGTAGCATTTGTGAACAGTGGTGAGGCTGGATTGCAACTGATAGTGAAGTGCAATGACTTCGTTCTGTCATGAATTGAGATGCATGTATGTAGTGCTTGATGCGTGAAATGCGTTTATTTAAGCTTTCTGGTACTTATGAATTTCTGCTGCAAGTAAACTACCTCCAACCCTTCTTGGGACTGATTATTAATTTCTTTATGGGACAAAGTCACAGTATTAATGGGAGACTGCACAGGTTAACTCTGGAAGATTGAGCAAGAAAAGAGGATTGCACTTCATACATTAGTTCTTATGCAGATCTGGAGAGCTGGGGAATTCTTCTTTGCTGCAGTAAATGAGAACAACTAATTTACTACATGGGGAGTGGTTACTGATAATACCAATTTTCTTCCCCCTCCACTACACTCTTGCTTCTTTGCCAACAAGATTTTTATTACAGTTGTCAGAGTTTCCCTGCTGGATTGTATCTTTGAATTGCAGTATTTGTTTAATCAAACCCTTGTGTCTAAATGGATTTATGTGCTGATTAAAGAGACAACCCCTTTGATTACCTTCTGTTGTTGCAGGGGGAGGCATACAAAAAACATGACTATGCAATGTTGTGGATAATATGGATAGAGGAGACACATGCGCTTTTGAATGTATTTTTTTTTCAAGCTGTCCTTTTAGTGTTCAGTGCAAGTTTTGTTTTCTGTTTTGCATCCCTTTTGCCTTCTCCTATTCCTTTTGGTCCTTCAAAACCTGAAAGCCACAATGGTCCGACCTCCTGTATCGGGCTGTAGCTGGTACATGAGATATGATCACAGGCAGAAACAGGCTCACCCTCTCTCTGCATTTGGATCTGGTTCTTGATTGGAAGCAATAGGGATGCATTAGCTGGATGCATAATCTAAGCTAACAGCCACAGTTTGGAGTTGATTTGCAGCTGGTTGAATGGCAGAACAGGCAGAACTGTCCTGTGCCTGTCTGCAAGAGGCTGTGCAGACATATTCACCATGATTCTTGCATCAAGATTCATTTCTCCTTGACAGGTTAAAGCCTATCTTTTAGAAAGATGTCCAGACTTGATTAAAAACAAAAAACATAACAACCCAAATCTCTAAATAATGAAGAATTGCTGGCTGTTTTCTAGTTTTATACTTTTTATATATGCAATTATACAAAGAGCAGGATCCTGCTGAAGTCAAAGAATGCAGGTTAGAGCTGTGGATCACAAAGGAAATCAAAGTGGAATGTGCAAACAGAAAACTGTTGCTTCTTCTGTTTGTTTCTCCTTCCTGCTGAAACCTGTCACCCCCTCATTAGCTCATGGTGAATTCATTGCCTTTAACCAATATCATAGGCTATTAGTTTGCATATAGAATCTTTTTTTTAAGGTGTAATTATGGCAAGTCAGTTCAGAATAGCTGAGATGCACAGAGGGTGTAATGAAAAACACCCCTTTTTCCTAACTTCTCCTGGATCTGGTAGTCAAGGTGTGATTTTCATAAGTGCCATTGAAACATATATAAATAGTTCAAAAAGAAGAAAAAAACCTCTTTGAGGTAGTGTCACAATAGCTAAGGATGAAAAATACCAAACCTCTAGCAAATCATAGAACCATAGAATGGTTTGGGTGGGAAGGGACCTTAAAGATAACCTGGTTCCAAACACCCTGCCACAGGCAGGGACACCTTCCACTAGATCAGGTTACTCAAAGCCCCATCCAACCTGGCTTTGAACACTTCCAGGAATGGGGCATCCACAGCTTCTCTGGGCAACCTGTTCCAGTGCCTCACCACCCTCACAGTGAAAAACTTCTTCCTTATATCTAATCTAAATCTACCCTCTTTCAGTTTAAAGCCATTATCCCTTGTCCTATCACTATATGCCCTTGTGAAAAGTCCCAAATTAATTAATATAATTAGATAATTACTGACTTTTTGGTTTGCGTAAGTACTTTATAATTTGCCCTAACACTGCATTCATTCTGTATTGTATTATAAGAGGGTGAGAGATTATAAGTCTATTCTTACAACACTTATAGCCTTAGGCCTTTCACAGACATCTTTTGTGGACTCTGCTATATTAAGTTTAGAATAATTACTACTGAGTTGCACTGACAGTTGGTTTGGTTAGCTCCAGTAAAACTACAGAAAATAGTCAGAAAATAGGGCTGAACTAGTCTATTCCCTGGCTCCAAGGCAGAAACACCTACACCTATTCTGATTTACACAGGTTACTTTTCTAACCTCTTATTAGAAACCTTTACTTCTGGGTATGTCACAACCTCCTTAAGTTTGCTTTTCACTATTGCTACTATGAGAAAGCATTTCCTCATATGTAAATTAAATTTCCCTTGTTGCAATTAAAGTCAGAGTGATATGGAAAATAGCACGAGTTGAAAATTCTCTGTTGAAATTGTGTTTTGACAGCTTAAGTTTCTAACAGAACAATTTTTTTTTCATATTAATTGCCTACTTTTCCCTTTCATAAAGAAAAATTAAAAAAAAAAAAATAAGGGCAAACAATGAACTATGAACTATTTTGATTTGGAGAGACTTGCAGCATCCTGTGAGAATTTTAGGTCAGCCTTTCCCTGATCCTGTTTCCTGTATGGGACAGGCTTTTCTGAGATACAATATTTCTGTAATTCTGGGTAACTAATTGAATACCACACACTGTTTCTAGCTATTTTACTCCTGCAAACCCATTTATTTAATTATCCAGGGATATTGGAAGCCATCTAGAAACACAGGACCAAAGAAGGCCGCTTATGTCAAGTTCACTCCCCTGCAGTAGCAGGAAATCAAGCAGGAGAGTACGTCAGGAAGTCACATGCCAATTCATTCTTTCTTCACAGATCACAAAACACATGACATTCCTCTAACAGAGGAGATTTTACTTTCATGACTGAAAACATGACCACTGAAAAATCTACCACGGAAGACAGCAGAGAGCTCAAGGGACGTGGTCAGTGTGTTAGCACTAGCACACAGCCAGCAAAATGGTGGTCCCAGAAAGTGCTTTCTGCTTAGGGCTGTCAAAAACCAGGTGGTTAAACAAACCATCCAACACATCAGCCATCCTCCATCCGACTTGGAGAAGTCAGATGTCTCATCTGACATTTGATGTTATCTTTGTGTGTATGGGCAAGCTGGGCATACACCCAAGTGGTTTCTCAATATCCCTAGGAACACTAGCATGTCACAGAATCACAGAATAGTTGAGGCTGGAAGGGACCTCTGGAGGTCATATGCTCCAACCCCACTGATGCAAACAGGGCCACCTACAACCACTTGCCCAGGATCAAGTCCAGAGGGCTTTTGAATAGCTCCAAGGATAGAAACTCCACAACCTCTCTGGGCAACCTGTACCATTGCTTGGTCACCCTGATAGTAAAAAAAAGTGTTTCCTGATGTTCAGAGGGAACCTCCTGTGTTTCAGGTTGTGCCCATTGCCTCTGGTCCTGTCACTGGGCACCACTGAAAAAAGCCTGGCTCTGTCCTCTTTGCACCCTCCCTTCAAGTATTTGTATACATTGATGAGATTCTTCCTGAGCCTTCACTTTTCCAGGCTGAACAGCCCCAGGTCTCTCAGCCTTTCCTTGTAGGAGAGATACTCCAGTCCCTTCATCATGTTTGTGGCCTTTTGTTGGAGTTTCTCCAGTATGTCCATGTCTCTCTTGTACTGGGAAGCCCAGAACTGGACACAGGACTCCAGTTATGACCTCACCAGAGCTGAGTAGAGGGGAAGGATCACCTCCCTTGACCTGCTGGCAATGCTCCTCCTATTGCAGCCCAGGATACCATTGGCCTTCTTTGGGGCAAGGGCACATTGCTGGCTCATGATCAGGCTGGTATCGACCAGGACCCTCAGGGCTTTTCTGCAAAGCTGGTCTCCAGCTGGTCAGCCCCCAGCATGTATTGGTGCCTGAGGTTGGTCCTACCCAGGTGCAGGACTTGGCGCTTCCCATAAACTATGCTTATCCCAATCTTTAGATAACTCCAAAATCTGAAGCCTTTGAAGAAAACGTCTTTGCTCCTCACTCAAAAGCCAACCTGTGCAAGTGAGTGAAATCCTGAAGCATGTAATTAGTTACTCAAATACATCAGGTTCATGGTAATTAATTTATCTATCATATCTGTGAATCATACACACTGTAGCAGACATTTTAACTGTTAGTTCACTGATCAGCTCAGACAATCCAGTCTGTGAGTCAAGCTATCTCCATCTTGAAAAAATTTGGAGTTATCCCCACTAATTTCTTTGGACAATCCTTCCAGATCTGACAGTAAAACACTGTCTAATGTCATGTCTGGATTAAATCATTACAGCTTTATTCTCCTTTGTAGGAGTATTAATTTTAAGTCCTGGAGCTGCAGATGATTGGAGGTGGTGAGGGTGCTGAACAGTTGCCCTGCTCTTATCCTTCCCTTCATGCACTGGCCTTAGGTCACTACTTTTATTAGTCCTCCCTGCTAATGGCCACTGGTTTCACTGGTTTTCCCCTAAACAAAACACCCTCTTCCTTCATTCAAACAGAAGTGGAAGGCCTAAGAAACAAATCAGGGAGAAAAATAGATTATGACAGGGAGCAAAGAATGAAAAAGGGAAGGCACTGAGCCTCAAAGGGTAGTTTGGAGCTAGAGGGGAACAGAACATTCCTGAAGGTGAAGCATGCCTGAAGCTCTCCAAGGAGCTGGTGGATGCTGCTTGGTGATGCTCTGTGTGGAGACACGCCATGCATGAACAGCTGGAAATAGATAGCTGTAGCAAGAACGTCTTGTGGCTTGGTGGGACTGGAAGAGTTAAGGAGGTGAAACATGCAGCTGAAATATCAGACATCTGGAGGGAAGAAGGGTTGCAGCCTGGTGTGCTTGATGTATGTCTGTGCCAGGGTTTCCCTCTTTTCAAAGAAAGACTACGAGCAACAGGATTCCTTCATGGAAAGGACTACAACTTCATAGGACTCTGCTCTGTGAATTCTCCCAGATCACACCTCTATGGAGGATTTTCCAGTTGGTGTGTGAGGTGGCACCTTGGGGTGCCAGCAGGCCCATCAAGGTTCCCCATCCTCTTCTGGGGGTGAGAGGCACTACGATTTTGTGCCTTGGCAGTGTGCAGGGATGTAAGGCTTGGGCATAGGGACATGAGGGTGAGAAAAGGGAGCAAGCATAACATAAGCATGTTGAAATTTCCAAGGCAAGGGTCTGAGGCTGATGCTGTGCCTTGCAATTGTCTTTTATGTGGTGCTGTCTTGGGTTTAAGTGGCAAGGTTTTGATAACGAGGGGTGTGTGTGTGTGTGTTTGTGTCTGTGTGTGCGTGTGTGTGTTTCAGGGGTGGCCTTTGTGAGAAGACATCAGGAGCTGCCCCCATGTTGGACAGAGCCAGTTCCAGATGGCTCCAAAATGGACCCACTGCTGGCCAAAGCTGAGCCCATCAGTAACGCTAGTGGCACCTCTGTGTGCCCTTTAAGAAAGGGCAAAGAACGCTGTGCAGCAGCTGTAAGAGAGAGGAGTGAGAAAAATGTGAGAGAAACAGCCCTGCTGATACAGAGGCCAGAGAAGGAGGGGAGGAGGTGCTCCAGGCACTGGAGAAGAGAATCCCCTGCAGCCCATGGGGAAGACAACGGTGAAGCAGGTTGAGCTTCTGCAGCCTGTGGAGGACCACACTGGAGCAGCTATCCACATTGCAGCCTGTGGAGGACCCCATGCCGCAGCAGGTGGACATGCCCTGTGGTGCAGCTCGTGGAGACCCCATGACATAGGATCAGGCTCCTGGCAGGAGCTGTGGGCCATGGAAAGGAGCCCAACCGGGAGCAGGTTTTCTGGCAGGAACTGTGGCCTGCGGCAGACCTACACTGGAGCAGTCCATTCCTGAAGGACTGTACCCCATGAAGAAGACCTATGCTGGAACAGTTCTTGAAGAACTGCAGCCTGTGGGAAGGACCTAATTTGGAGGGCAGAGACAGAGCATTATGAACACAAGCCCCATTCCGCATCCCGCTGCACCACTCAGGCTGGAGGAGGAGGTAGAAGAGTTGGCAATGAAAAAGTGAAGTTGATCCTGGGAAGAAGCGTGGGTGAAGGGGAAAGTTTTTTAGGTTTGTTTTTTTTTTTATTTCTCAGTATCCTACTCTGTTACAACTAATTGGCAGTACATTAAATTAATCTTCCCCAAGTTGAGTCTGTTTTGCTGGTGTTGGTAATCAGTGAGTGACCTTCCTGTCCTTATCTCAACCCACAAGCTTTTAATTTTATTTTCTCCCTCTGTCCTGTTGAGGAGGGAGAGTGAGAGAGCGGCTTGGTGGGCACCTGGCAGCCAGACAAGGTCAACCCAACACAGGCGCATAGCACCCCTCATGCTTGGTGAGAGCAGTCTGGAGTACTGCCAGTCCCACCAAACTGGGCGATGGTGGCTGCAGTCATCCTTGAGCAAACAGGTGTGGGGGTTGTGCAGCTAGGGGCACCTCAGCTCGGCTTCTCCCACGTGTGATTTGGTGACTCAAAAGAGCTTCCAGATCTTGATAAAGTCCTAGGAAAATACTGACAGCTCAAATAAATTATAAGGGAGACTTCTGAAATTGATGGTAAGATCAGATGGTAATTTCAGAACTCCTCAGAGGTGCAGAAGAAAGGTGTAGGCCAGCACACTTTGTGCCACACTGCCTGCATTGTGATGAACCTCTGCACAAGTTGGAGGGGGGATGTATGGACTTCCAGGGGCTGTGTGCTCCTCTGAAATCACACTGACGTTTGTACTTATGTTGTCTAGCTGAAAGCATATATATGAAATTGGCCTCACATCAATCATGGATAACATCCTGTACAGGCAGCTGATTCTGAGAGATGAAAACTAGCAGGTTATTTTGGAGTTTGTTTATTTTTCTGTGTCTAGTTTTTTCCCCTGTGAAGTGGTGTTAGTTCATATATAACTTTGCTCAAATCACCCAGTAGGAGCTCCGAAATCCCCAGGGTTAAGCAATACCTGATCACTGATTCTGAGAATATTGGTGTTGTCTGAACCATGACACAATAAGAAGGACCTTTGAAGGAGTGACAGATGGCATATAATTTATCTGCCACTTGATATTGCAAAGGATTAAATTGAGCCTACTAATTTCAGTTTGTGAATGGACTTGTATCTGTTATGAGTTTTTATCAGGGTAAAGAAAACAAATATTGTTTCATCTTCTGCCTGTTATGTAGTATGATGATAAAATATTTCTTCAAATGACAATGATTGCTAAATGTGCCACAGTAAATTATATCCTGTCCTGTGTGAGCCATGCTTCACTTAAGTTTTTTTTTTTTTTCTTTTTTTTGGACTGTTTATACAGTGTAAAATCATTATTACCATATTTACTAAGGTTCTTGTGGCTTTGACACCACAAAACATCCATTATCCATTTTAAAACTACATTTCAAGGTAAACTAATTAATGATTCAAAGGTCATAGGAGAGCATCAAACCCCTTGAAGTCATAATTTATGTGACAAGGTTAAAAATAAGGTGTTCTAATTAGCAACATAATCATAAAGAAGAGATGCTTGCCCGCAGTTGTCATCACTAACATGAGAATGCATGGTCTCTGATTATGACTCAAGTAAGCAGAAGAAGAGAGGTTTTGATGTTAAAAACAATAGGTAAAAATTAGGTTAAACATTAAGATCAGGGTTTATGAAGTCCTGAACAATGCAGTCATCTATTGGAGCAATATATACTAACATCAGAATTAGGAATAAAGAAAAATGATGACATTTCAGGCTACCTCTATTTCTGTGAGGTTCTGCTTGCAGCATATTTCTTTCTTGCCTTTTTTTTTTTTTCTTCAGGAAAGTTCCAGAACATTTTCTTGCAGGTTATGCAAATCAAAACAACTATGACTTGATCACTAAGTCAGGTCCCTAATTCAAAGTCAGAATAATAGGAATAGCAACTGCTTGGAGCTCAATTATCAGTTATTATGAGATGGGACACAGTACTCTTTCTTGGACAGGAACCTGTATGCTGAAGTAAAGGCACAGAGGTCTGATCCTTGTTCCAAAGAACAAATATATGTTAAGAAAATAAATAAATTTATAAGTAAATACAAACAGAAAGAAAAAAAAATAGGCCAATGAAAAATGGAAGGAAGGCCAACAACTCTGTCTTTTTTCCAAAAATGTAATGACAAAATCAGAGAATAATTTTGCCTGGGAGGCACCAGTGGAGGTCATCTGGTTTGGCCCCTTGCTCAAAGCAGGGTCAACGTAAACCTGCTTTTACATTCCAGCCTGCAGGTTGCTCCAGGCTGGGTCAGCAGGGTTCTGAACAGCTCTGAGTATGGAGACTTTACAACTCCTCTGGTCAACCTGTACCAGTGTTTGACTACTCCAGTTTAGAGATATTTCTGAAGTATGGTATCAACAGTCCATTATCTGTGTCCATAACTGGAGTTTGCAAGGGATGCAGTGGTATTTAACTGCCTTGAGAACCAGTCCAGAAAGAATTTTAATCCAATATTTGAAGTGATGAAATACAGCATGGTAAGCAAAGAATCACATTTTAGTGCTAATGGGGTGATTTTTTTTGAGTTTTTTGAGTTTTGTGACAGTGAAGAGAGTTGGGACCAAGTATGCAAAGCAATAGGAAGCACCAGCAAATTTTTAAATAAATGCTTCTCTAATCTTCTTTTAAAATTCCTTTTTGTTAACTTGTTTAACTTCAGAATGATAATGACCAATGTTCAGGCACTTGGTAGCTAGTTGTATAGATTTTGTTTCTAGCCACTTTGTTTATTACCACTAAATCATTGTATAGAATATAGATACATGAACTTCTTTCATGACATTACCTTCCTATGTAAATAGATGCTGACATTTTTTAGGGTTGATACTTCATTGTGAGTGGGTAGAGAAGTATGTTTAGGCACATACATATGCTTATTCCTTTAGCAAGATATAATCCCTACCATGAAACATTCTGAGATTTCCCAATTCATTTTACATACCACAGAAAGGCAACCAAACTCATTATTTTTATACATGTAACCCTGCAGAAAACTAGTTCCAGATAAGCAGGAGTTATAGCATAGACAGATAGGACAATAGCAGAATTCTGAAATTACAAAACTGTATTCACCTCAGTAATATATTAGCTTTGAAATTAAATGCATTTAAATGCTAACACTTTAAAAAATAACAAATTGAGGAGAGAAAAGTATTACAAGCTTCTTCACTGCTTTTAATCATATATGTAACCTAAAAGTGGTTTTAAATAAGGCATTAAAGTACAGATTGCAAAGTTAAGTGTTTTGTAATAAATCCATAAACCTTTGTTTCATCAATTGGTGACATGAGAGGCAGCAAGTGATCTGACAGCAGTTGTTGCCATAGAGCGATGATGAGCTGCCAGTGGGTAAACAGGGACTGAGATACCTCCTGCTCACAGATGGATGTCCAGCCACTTGGCTATGTGACTTTCTCTGGATGTGTTCGATTTACTTGCACAAAGTGGAACGAGGATGCTGACAGGAGAGACTTAGAGAAAATCCAACAGAGAATATAAAAAATTTTAACTGATTGCCAAATTGTTGTTCATATATGGAAGAGGCACTCCTCTGTCCTACCTGAAAAATGTCTAGCTTTGTTGTGTCAGTTAATCCCTGCCATTTCCCTTCACCTTTGCTGCTGGTTAGCTGCACTGCTAACTCCTGCTCCACTGGTTGCTGAAGATCCCTGCTGTAAGCAGTTATCACTGCACTGAAGGCTGGGTGAAGCAGCTGAATCTGTAGACTAGAACAGAACAGAATAGAATAGAATAGATTAGAATAGTTCAGTTGGAAGGGACCTACAATGATCATCTAGTCCAACTGCCTGACCAAAAGTTAAAGCATGTAATTAAGGGTATTGTCCAAATGTCTCTTAAACACTGACAGGCTTGGGACATCCAATCTCCTCTCTAGGAAGCCTCTTCCAGTGTTTCACCACTCTCTCTGTAAAGAAATGCTTCCTAATGTCAAGTCTGAACCTCCCTTGACACAGCTTTGAGCCATTTCAACAAGTCCTGTCACTGGATGCCAGGGAGAAGAGAGCAGCACCTCCCTCTCCACATCCCCTCCTCAGGAAGCTGTAGAGAGCAATTGGGTCGCCCCTCAGGCTATTTTTTCCAAACTAGACAAACCCAACATCCCTAGCCGCTCCTCATAGGACATGCTTTCCAGCCCTTTCACCAGCTTTGTTGCCCTCCTCTGGATGCATTCAAGGACCTTCACATCCTTCTTAAATTGTGGGTCCCAGAACTGCACACAGTACTAATCTAATTGTATTGGGTCCTGTCCCTGAAAAACCTTACAATCATTTCTAAATTTATTATTAATTCCACCAAATGCTGATTAAATGGTTCTGGGAATTAGTGCAATGATGTCAACTGCCGGACCAGAAATGACAAACTAAACGAGATCTTTTGATATGATTTAAAATGCACTGGTTTTGCTTTTTGTTTCAAATGACAATGTTATCCACTCAACCCATCAGGTACAAAAAGTGAAAAGAGAGTAGATTAATATGCTAGCCCAAGTCCCTAGGTGCTGTTTTCCTTCCCTTAGGAATAAACCTGAGCTTTGATATCACTGCTTTTGTTACAACGTCTAGCTGGTTGTCATTCTCCAGCTGTTCCCAGCTTGAGGAGTTAGAAGCTGTCAATTGACTGGAAGAATTTTTCTTTGAGATGTGTTACTCTGCTTCAAGTCTGAAAGACAACTTTAAATTTTCAGTATTTTCCTACCAGGCAGAGGTAGCTGTAAGAGAGGGAAAAACATGTCTGTTACACAGTGGCTGTTGTGTCTTATGTTTTTGAAGATGTTCCTACTGAGCAATCATTAGAAATGAATGAGTAGCATGTACCTAACCCTATAAACTATTAATTCCACTGGTATCTTTTTTCAGAATAGCCCTTAAAATATAAGAAAGCCCAAGTTTGGCAAGAGTCATTCTAAATCTCAAGGTGGGGAAGGGGAAAAGGGGAACCAGTTGCCTAAACAGAGATGCCTAGTGTTATTCTAGGTGGTGGTGTAAGGTATCCCTTCAGGTCCCCAGTTGCAACTCCAAAAGGAAACATATTGCTATAGGTCTTGTGTCATATCCACCAGCCCATCCATCAGATGTTAGGTGTAACTGACGGGGTCTCAAATGACAGCAAGCACCCATGTTTAGGCAGCTGATTCATGCACTAAGATGCTTAAGTCCACTTAGTGGGATCTAAAGAGCTATATAGCTCATCCCAACAAACATACCTACCTTTGGTCAGCTGAACATCACTCTAGGATACACTAGACTAGCCACTGACTGTAGTGGAAATGCAGGCACATTGCCCATATGTGGATATCAATCTCACAAACACCTAAATTGAAATATCTGAATCTGGAGCTAAACTCTGCCTTTATGAAGCTAAAGCCCACCTATGGAGAGTACATATACAGAGTGTCTCCCTACCTCCCGTTGCAGTCACTTTGGCTGGGTTGCCTGTTCCCCATCCCTTGGATACGTTCACACACATCTTACTCCTGCTTTTGCTGCTGGCTGTGTCAACATGCACACACACAGCCTCAGCAGACTTCTACGCCTGACCTAGTCTGATGCTTCCACTTTTGCTGGTTCAACAGCTCAGAATTCTATTATTCCTGAGACAACTTGAAGTGGCCTTTGTGACCTAAAGAGCCTGTTCGACTAGTAATAACAGAAGAAATGGCATGAGCGAAGCCTAGTAAAGCAAATCACCTTACTTTATTCCCATATTCATAGCAGTTTATCAATGTTGATGCATTTTCAGGGGTTGATCTGTCTGAAATGACAGTAGCTCTACATGAATGAGTTTTGCAGACAGTGCACTTAGGGGTGAAGTAATACCTCACAGCCTGAGCTAATTAATCCCCAGTCCAGCCTCTTCACCTGTCTACTCCTTTTACTGGTTCTGATGCTCATCTGCTGTGCCAAACTGGTTCAGCTAACTATACTGTCAGAAAGCGAACATAACAATTAAAAATTAGTATCTTTATGCTAAGTTAGGGAGCTGACTCTGCTGAGAAAAATGCCCACTTGGCACCTGAGGCAGTGCAGCGTGAAGAGGGGAGTGGGGTCCTGTGACTGGCGGTGAGGAACGGCAGGGAGGAGGTAAAGTAGGATGTCAGGTAGGCTGCTATGTGCTACCTCTCCTCGGGGATTCCACTGGATTCTTTTTATTCTAGTTAATTTTAGTCAGGTACTAATTAGAATAGGTAACATGAAGCTTGCAGTTTTCAGGTTAAAATTACTCATTCTTTATCCCAGTACTAAGATTCCTGTTATGATTCCCTTTGTTGTCAAGCTGTTCCTTAGAAAATCTGTTCCTAATTGCATATGCTTATTGGAAGTGATAAAGCGGACGTGCACAGGAGAAATGAAATGCTGATATTTTAAATGTCATAGTAAATGCCATTTCATGTTGAAGAGGGTGAAGCGATAGGATGGAGGTTATCTGTACAGTGAGAAAAGGGATTATCTCTATGAGCAGGGAATAAATGTAAGAACACATTAAGAAGAGTTTTTTCTTTTGGTATTTTGCACTTATCTAATTTATTTCTATGTAAGTAAGAATATAATTAGGCCAAAGTATTTCTTTAAAATGTGAACAAAAAATGGAGGGAAAAAACTTCCCAGTAACTTCACTGCACCCCAAAAAAAGACAGTAATTTCTACAGAAAGGAGGGAGGTTTAACTGCAGGTGTAGATGGTGCTGGAGTTTTTATTCAATAGGAAAACAATTTCAGAGTGATATTAAGTAGGTTAATTAAGTAGTAAATATGAACATATTAACTAAAAAAATATTCAGGCGAGATGTTTTGAAACAAAACAGCCCTTCATTTTGTTAAAAATTGCACATATTGAATTTTTTTGTAACAAGTAAAATTATTTTCCGTTAGTATCTCTGCCTCCTCTTTGATTTACATATTTTTTTATTTTAAATATTATCTCTTAAAAACCCAGCTCAGAGTTTACCTATGTTATAAAATCTCTGACTGTATAGTTACACTGAAATTATTACACTTCTAGTAGAAGAGATGCTTGTATCCAGTAAAGGAGTTCTTTCTACAGGATAATTAAATTACCTACCAGGACATAACCTGTCAGGTACAGATTGTGTCTACTAAGGATGGTTCCCCCCTGATTTACATTCACATAGCTATAACAGCAAGACTTTGTAGTTTAGATTGGTGTTATTCAAATGAACAGTGCCTTATTCAGTCAGAAATCTTGTGGAGTAGGGTATTGGTATAATTTTTCACAGTGTACTGTACAGCAATGAAAGCAGTTTCTTACTCTTTAAAAGACATGGTTACAGACTGCTCTTATTAATATTGAATAAAACATGTTCATCAAACACTTCTTTTCTCCTCAGCAACACAAAATGAACACATCCATTTCATACAAAGATTCTGTGATTTAAATTGAGCAATCTACATCACATTAACATTCTCTGCATAATTTCTGCTAAAATTACATCTGAATTGATTTCACACATAGAAGAGGAAGTCTGTACCTATTATTAAAAAAACTCAGCAAAACAAAACCAACAACAAAAAAAATCCCCTAGAGAGCCAATTCTATTCTGTGCTTTAGCTGTGACAGAAATGTAAATCAGCATCTTCCAGGGGTTGCATTTTGGGTATATTCTCTTTAGCTAGGACTAGCAGAAAATTCTATTTATCTTCTCTGTGAATATTGTTTCAAAGATGTAGGTAGAAATACTGTACTAATAGGAGATGAAACCAGAGTATGGTGCTGGGCTTTTTATCCTTCCAGCAAGTTTAAATGAAACAGGTGTTAAGCATAGTGAAGTAGTATTTTATGAAGATATCTTAGGTTTTCTGAGAAACTGCTTTCTTTCTGATTTATGTTGCAAATGTCCAGCATTGGCATCAATAGCAATTGTAGAGGAAGAGTTGCTGGAAAAAAACAGTGCAAGCATGTTGCATAGCAATGGAGATAAGGAAAAGGCTGAAGAATCCTTTTTTTTTGTTGTTATTGGTTTTTTTTTCCCCTTTTCATGAATATAAAGGAATTGTGATCAGTTGCTTAATCTCAGTGGAATAGAAACATGCCAGAATATGGGAGAACAAAACTTTACAGACTGACCAAGCTGTGTCCATGCAAGCAGCAGGACCTGCTATTACCACTGTGGTGATGACAGTATTGTGTGGTGCCCATTCCGATATCTCCAGCTTGTTCTTGTAGTACTGGTGAGGGTGTTGGGCACTTCTGCTCTGGGCAAGTGTGGGCTTAACAAGTCTTTGCAACCCAGCATATCCTGTAAAACATGTTCCTATAGGTAGTCTCAAATCCTGTTTTCACTTGAATCTAGCCAAGTCCCCTGCATTGAAACTAAATGGAAACAATCTGGGTTTTTTTGTTGTTGTTTTATTGTTTGGTTTTTTTTTTTTTCCCAAACACATCCCCATAGCATCACAGCACTGAAGACATCAGCCTTGAAGAACTTTTGTCACTTCATTTAAATCAAATTTATGGAAGTATGCTACTGAAATTATCTATGTGTACTACCTCACAGCATGTGGTTTGGAGGCTGTTCACAGAATTAAATAAAAACTACTGAAAATGTGACGAGACATCTTTTTCTGTAAACAAAATATTTGAATCTCACAGGATTTTGCTTCAGGAAAGACAATTTTCCTGGGATGTTATTTCATCAGTTCTAAATGATGCTTCTCACTTTTACTGTGATTAACTACAGAATAAAATTTTAAAAGTTTATCTGTTCAAAGAAAGATCCTGTGATCTATCTGACATGTAATGAGACTGTTCAGATGCAGATGTTTATTTTCAGGACCATTATAAGTATGTTTGGAGTATCAGCCAAGTCAAGTACTTCCAGTCTCTCAGGGATTTACTTTAGTGATTTTTTCCAAACAGCTTCTTACTATTTTAATTATAGGACACATTTTATAGAAGTACATAGCCAATTTTATTATCTCCTATGTTTTACTTGATGCATATTTTGATTTCACGAATAGATGCAACAGGGAACCTGAAGTTCCCAAGAAAACCATATTCCATAATTTAAAAAAAATCTATAGAAATATTGTAGCAGCCAGTAAATCTAAATCTAAATAATTGAACAGAAACAGATTTGGGAAGCAAACTCATTTTTACTGTTATGCCAAAGACTAAATCTGAGAGACACAGTTTCTTTTCTGTATGTTCATTTTTTCATTGCCCTTAGCCCGCTGCTCTCCCAGAGCTTCTGCTACTGATTGCCGACATCGAATGAATCTGCATTCAACTTGTGATGATCAAGCTTAGCCCTTCTCTGATGAATTCACCATTCCAGCACTGCGTTTAGCTCCAAACATTTTGCTAATTATTTTTTGCCCTTCATTTGCTCCAGGGTCCCCACGCCAATGCCTCCTTCTCTATGCTCATGAGAAAAGATAGATTTTATACTTATCTGCTGCACCCAGTACATAAATAATGACATGTGGAAGTGAAGAAAATTTCACATGACAGTAGCTTGGTGATACTGAGAACATAATTAGTGCTGCAGATGACTGTGAAGATTAAGACTGCTCAGCTCCTTTGCTGCAACTAATACTCTGTAGTATTACTGATTATACTGTCTGTTTCTTGCATTTTGTTTGCTTGAGCTGGAAGACAGAGAAGTAGCTGAAAATTAAACGATTGAAGATACGATGGAGAATCTCACCACTACATTGTTTTTATTGACCAAGGCTAATTTATATGGCAATTTATGTTCAATTTTCTGAAGAAATTTCTATTATCTGAAGTAAACACCAGTTGTAGCTCTGATTTCAGTGGAAGTAGAGATATAGCATCAAGGAAGATGACAAAAAACCCCACATCACAGTACGGTACATTGTAGTAAGTCTCTTTTGTCTCAAGGCTGCTCAGTGGTTACTGTGAATGAATGGTTTGGCTCTGAATGAATCCAGAAGGTGCCTGTGTTACAAAATCACCATTTATAAACATACTGGCACTGAAAGTAGATATATTATAGGGGAAACAGAGAGAGAGAACAAAGAGAGAGAATGAAGAGATATTGTTAGAGAGATAATGAAGATCAGAACCAGGAAATTTTGGATCACTCTGCTGTGCAGTGTGGCAGATTTAATGCCTCAGTGCAGGACAACTGTGGAGGACCAGTCTGTAGGAGAGAGGTGGCCTGGAGATAATAGTTGTGGTTCTCGTTTGTGAGATGGTGGAGCTTTGCATATCCTTACACAAGGCGCCTGGCTGGCCTCTGCTGGTAGAAGTGTTAAGGCCCATTCAATTCACCCCACTCGAATCTCCTCTGATATCTTTCAGGTGATACAACTGTCACTCAGATCTGTTCTTCTGGACTCAAGTATCCAATCTGATAGCACCAAACCTTTAATATTCAGCCCTTTGCCCCTCTGTCAAGATGTCCCTCAAAATATTCATGTGTTGCTTTAAGAAACACTATATACGTGCCTAGAAATTATGCCTCTGTAAAGAGGGTATGAATGAAGAGACTGGTGTTTTTAGGCTGACTGTGCCTTTGCTATATGATATGTTATCTGTAGGTATCAGAGGTATTGTGTGCTAAACTGAAGAGCAATCTGATATTGTTGAACCAGACTTCAGTAATATGAAAATGATCACTTTTTTCCCTGCTTGTAGAAAGGCTAAGAGATTTAGAGCTAGTGCAGAAGCAAGAATAGCAAATAACTTCTGTTATGTTCTATATTTATTGCAAAATTTCAGTTCAAGAGATAATTTGGGGAATACATCTCTTGCAAAAAAGCCTGACATTATTAGCTGAAATGAAATCTTAGCCCTACAAATAGAACTGCTCCTTCTGTGAGATAAATCATCATGAAGTGAAATCTATATAGGACAAAATAAGATAATATGCCATCAAAACACTCTAATGCACTGTGATTCATCATAGCAATTTTTTTCCCTTCTTTTATGCAGAATTGCTCAGCTGAGTGCCCCCACTTCCAAATCTAAATACATACACAACACGCACACCCAGAGTGATATATTATTTCTAAATCAGTTTTCTGTAGTCTCACTGAAAGTATACACCTACACCCTTAAAATCCAAGGAGATTTTCCTATCATCACTTAAAGCACTATATGCTTTACAAAAGTAACGCTGCTAGAACAGGTAAAGTTATACTTGCTGAATAGCAGTAGTTAAAAAAAACCTTCCTGCTTTCACTTTTTCTTTTCTTTTTCTATTGGAAATGGCTGAAAGAACTGTGTAAAATGGTGGTCACCCAAGAGTAGGTTAATATCATCGTTTAAAACAATGAATGAAACAATCAGTCTAGTATTCTTCTGCTGGCTATTAAATGGACAACGTCTGTGGAAATTTATGAATGAAACAAAAACATTTAAAAATTCCTCTTTAAGAAAGGAGAATGCAGCCTAAGTCCATTTGCCAGTGCAGCCATGTGGGACAGATCTATGGTCTTGCCCTGTCTTGCTTTATCCTCAACCCCGTGGATTTGATAACGCTATCTAGGAGGATCCATTTTACTGTTGACAGTTCCTGCTTTTCAGGCTATGTCTAAAAATAATGTTAACAGGACCATAAAAATAAATTTGAGACAGATGTCAACACAGAAGCCTGGAATTGGGTAGCCAGTGCCTTTGTAGCCACATCACTCTTTCACTGGAGAGACTGAGTGTCTACTGCAGAGGCTCCACTTGTCTTCAGAAATTTTTGGATCAGCCATAGGAGTACAAAGATTATGACCACATGTGATCTTTACACAACACCATGGGGCATAGAAAAGATTCTTGTACTCTTGTGTTTCCACCTTATCCTTTCAAATTGAAATAGGCAGAATGTAAACACCGGTTTAATTTTTTTTCATTTAAATTAATGACTATTTTCCTCTTTTTGTTTGTAGTTTAAAATGTTAAATAAAACACAGTTTATCCATATTCCCTGAGGCATTTCCATCTAAATGTTTCACTGATTCAGTGAAGAATCAGTATGTGTTTGCATCTCGAATAGTGTGTTCAGTTTTGGGCTCCTCACTACAAGAAAGACATTGAGGTGCTGGAGTGTTTCCAAAGAAGAGCAATGAAGCTGGTGAAGGGTCTAGGGCACAATTCTTATGAGGAACGGCTGAGAGAACTGGGGTTGTTTAGCCTGGAGAAAGGAGGCTCAGGGAAGACCTTATCGCTCACTACAACTACCTGAAAGGAGGTTGTAGCAAGGTGGGCGTCGGTCTCTTTTCCCAAGTAACAAGCGATAGGACAAGAGGAAATGGCCTCAAGTTGCATCAGGGGAGGTTTAGATTGGATATTAGGAAAAATGTCTTCATCAAAAGGGTTGTCAAGCATTGGAAGAGGCTGCCCAAGGAATTGGTTGAGTCCCCATCCCTGGAGGTATTTAAAAGACGGGTAGATGTGGTGCTTAGGGACATGGTTTAGTGGTGGACTTGGCAGTGTTAGGTTAATGGTTGGACTTGATGGTCTTAAAGGTCCTTTCCAACCTAAATGATTCTATGATTCTGTGATTCTATGCAGTTCCAAACTGGCATTCAGTCCATTTGGCAGACTTTGTAGAAGACCCATTTAAAAAATAATTTTTCTAGATAGATAGAATGAGTCAATGTATTTCATAGTTTACTGGTTTTGAGATACTGTGGGCCAAGCTCAGTCATCAGCACTGCTGATAAAATGGGGAAAATGGAGTAGCTGTTGTGTTTGGTGAATTTTTTGCTGTTTACACTATTTCATATAAGAACAGTTTGCCCTGTCAATTGTGTGACCTCTAGCCTTTGTTTCTAGAAATGCACACACAACAGTGCTAAAGATTTTCCATTATTGTTTCTTTTTAATGAGCATGATCTGGTTATCACTTTGAAGTTTATGCATATTTTCCGATTACGTCTCCTAGCACTTTACTGAAAAATGATGGAAGTTATATTTACCATATCTAAATTATCTCTTTTTAAGCTCTTTTTAGTGTATATTTATCTCATTTTTCTCTGTCTGTTTCACAGCCCCTGTAACTTTCCAAAACCAGCTCTCAACAATTCTCTATACTCACTATCAATGTCCATCTTGATATCACCACACTCAAAATCTTGGTATGGACAAAAGGGAACAAACCTTCTTTATGGACCTGAGATGTTATTGTTAGTCTAAATTTAACAGTGTAATCAAAATAGAACAAAGAGTTATCATGAGTCCAGTTGCAATGATGCTAACACTCATAGTCCAAATTAACCCAGAAAGGTCTCATTCGTGATATAGCGTAAACTGTTATTCCAGAACTTCCTAGCATCTCCACCTTCTCTTTGGCATGCTTGACCTTCCAATATTGTTCTGATGATGTCCCAAAGCTGATGTTTCAGACTTCCCCAGGAAGACCAGGAGGGGCACTTTACGAGGAGCTGACAGAGTGCTGGCATCTTCACAGGATGAGTGTGACATTCATGTCTTGTTTTTCTTTCTCATAGAATCATAGAATCATAGAATTGTTGAGGTTGGAAAAGACCCTTAGGATCATCAGGTCCAACCATTAACCTACCACTGCCAAGTCCACCACTAAACCATGTCCTCAAGTACTGCATCTACCCGTCTTTTAAATACCTCCAGGGATGGGGACTCAACCACTTCCCTGAGCAACCTGTTCCAGTGCCTGACTACTCTTTCAGTAAAGAAGTTTTTCCTAATATCTAACCTAAACTTACCCTGGCGCAGCTTGAGGCCATTTCCTCTCGTCCTATCACTTGTTACTGGGGTGAAGAGACCGACCCCCACCTCTCTACAACCTCCTTTCAGATAATTGTAGAGGGCAATAAGGTCTCCCCTCAGCCTCCTCTTCTCCAAACTAAACAACCCCAGCTCCCTCAGCCAGTCCTCATAAGACTTGTTCTCTAGACCCTTCACCAACCTCGTTGCCCTTCTCTGGACACGCTCCAGCACCTCGATGTCCTTCTTGAAGTGAGGGGCCCAAAACTGAACACAGTACTCGAGGTGCGGCCTCACTAGTGCCGAATACAGGGGCACTATCACCTCCCTGGTCCTGCTGGCCACGCTATTCCTGATACAAGCCAGGATGCCATTGGCCCTCTTGGCCACCTGGGCACACTGCTGGCTCATGTTTAGGCGGCTGTCAACCATCACCCCCAGGTCCTTTTCAGCCAGGCTGCTTTTCAGCCACTCCTCCCCAAGCCGGTAGCGTTGCCTGGGGTTGTTGTGACCCAAGTGCAGGACCCAGCACTTGGCCTTGTTGAACCTCATACAGTTGGCCCCGGCCCAACAATCCAGCCTGTCCAGGTCCCTCTGCAGGGCCTTCCTACCCTCCAGCAGATCGACACTCCCACCCAACTTGGTGTCATCTGCAAACTTACTGAGGGTGCACTCAATCCCCTCATCCAGATCATCGATAAAGATATTGAACAGGACCGGCCCCAACAACGACTAGAGACTCCTCAGTCTCTAGTCTGTTTGATTTTTTTTTTTCCTTAAGACTGGCACCTCACATGCTCTCTCTTTACATTGGTTCCTAGTTAATCTGTTTTCCATTCTCCTTGTTATCTCTGAAACCAGTTGTAACTGATTCACAATGCTGCCCTCCTGTAGTAACTGCAGTGTGACCACTGTGATTTGTTTGCAGTCTGGGACCTCCTGCCATCACGTGTGTCTGCACTCTTCCCCACCACATGTTCTAGAGTCATGGTTCCAGTCACTGCTTCTTATTGCTGTTGATTAAACCTAAACTAACACAAATTTAGGCAAGAGTTACTTGACTGATAGCTGCTATCACAGCTAAACAAACTAAATGTTCTCAGGCCAAGACCAGCCCAAACAGGTCCTGAGACCTTGAGGCATCAAGTGACTACAAAACATATGGGCCTTTATTAGCAATGGCGAAGTTGTATTTACCAGGCTATAAAGTTAAGTCTCATGATCAGTATATGCTATATCCTGCTGTTTCAAGACATCCTTTTAAAAAGAGATGTTTTGGTCGAAAAAACAAGTTTCCAAATTTCTCTTTTTCACATTTTCCTGTTTCATGAATAAATTTAAAACAGTGTAATAAAAGAGCCTGAAGTATCACTCTCACTTCTTTTTCTTCTTTCTTAATAAGGTATTTTTAAATGGAGTATTCATTTGTATGTACAGATAATTCTGAATACTTCTCCCATTTTTCTGAAAACATTTGTCAAATATTAATTTTTTTCCCCATAGCTTTATTTCTACTATCAGCTTCAGTTTCATTCAGGCTTAGGCTTTATTTCTGCCTAAGGTTTTATGATTGTACAGTCTTGGAATATTGTAATAAAGAAGTCTGAAATGAAATGCTTTTTCATTGCATTTAAAGAAAACATGCATTCTGCTTTTCCATTTAATGTTAAGGACACATCAAGTTATCCTCTTTTCTCTCATTAAGAATGTTAAAAATGCACAGTATTGCACAGTGAGATTTTTTGCAAGGATTGAAGGTAACCTTTCTGACTGACTCAAACTTTGTATTTTCTACTAATAGCTTGCCGTTCCCCAGGCTGGTTGGAAACCCTGAAAATGCACAATAGGACACGCTAACGTTTATTCAGTGTTTGTTCAAACAGTGGCAGCTAGCCCAGGAGATTGCTACAACTAATGATATTATTAATAATAATTCAATATCTTGGGAAATATTTGCTGTACTATGAGAAAGCAATAGGAAAATTAGCCTTTTAAATCAAACACTGTACACGAATGGGTTGTGCTGGTATTGCAGACCTGTCGTATCCGATGCTGCCACTGGGAAGGCTGAGCAGAAGGCAGTGGGAAGGAGTCCCTCTTGCCCTAAGTAATGTCTCCTGGGATGGCAAGAACTGTTTCATTTTCCTAAAAATGGTGGCGTATGTGTTGGTAGAGTCTTTCCTTGTAACCATCAGAAAACTGCAAAAAACTAGGTATGAGCTGCATTTCTATTATCTCTTTAGTCTATCTAAGAAAAGTAAAATTAAAAAAGTAAAAATGTAAAATTCTGCATGTGCTTAATCTTTTGGTAACTGAGATGATTTTATACAGTTACTTATTTTTGGTCTAACTCCGTCTGGGGACCTCTAACGCTGTATGAGGAGGAGCAGCAGAAGAAGGCAGAGTAAGGGGAGTGGTCATTACTGCAGGGCGGCCTCTGTGAGGAGAGGCTGGGGCTGCCCCATGCCAGACATGGCTGATGCCAGCCAGCTCCAACGGCTGACCGCAGCCCCCGCCCCTCACCCTCCTGTGCCACGCTGTGGAGGGGAGGTAGAGGAGTTGTGAACGAAGGACATAGGATTTAGACACTGATTGACTTGAACCCTAACATATGTTGCAGCTTGAAACCCCATTCTGAACTTTCCACATGGTGTAAACCAAGATCATTCTCGGAGTCTTCCCTAAGTCCTTCAGTCTGCGTCTACGCTAGCAAATTAAATAGGTGTACAACTGCTCTCTGGTTTGAACACCAATTGGCATTGAATGACCTGCAATTAATTAAACTTCTTAACCCTTCAAACAGGGTGATTGATTGGCAATTGTTTGTGACCTCTACTATGTCATGAACCATGCCTGGGAATGATTTGGGGGAGTGCAAATTTGCATGGTCCGAAGTCTGCCAGAGACTGTAATAATAATTAAGACATAGATGACAGTTGCAGCATCTGAAAAGATTTCTTGCCTCCCTTTACTTATGCATATAGAAGTAATTTTGTACTTCATAATTTTGTTACTTCTACTTTATAGAAGTAATTTAAAGGCAGTTACTGCACTGACACTCCTGTTTAAGGTCTTTCTATAATACGGTGTATTTGCATGTCTGCTTCTGGTAAAGGTCCAGAGTCCATGAATCTTCCCAGGTCTTTCAAATTTAAGTGTCAGGTTCCAGGACTCTTCTCTCACTTCTGAGCACTGTAATTATGGTGCTCTTGATTCTTCAATTCTTGTCATCTGAGCAGCAGTGTAGGTTTTTTGTGTGTAAAATATCAGTCTCAAGGTAGCAGCACACAGAAAAGTGCAATTTAGTTGACAATCTTCATCTTCTTTTTGACAGGATTAATCTTACACCTCACATATTTATTCCAAATAAATTACATTTTTTCTCTCTGTGTAATTGCACATTACTAACTTCCCAGGGGGAGTTTTATGAAAAGCCTACTTCTGTTGTTAAAAGCATTCCTTTTTACAATCCCATGACTGTGTTAATTGCAATCAAATAAGAAAACTGCTAGGAATTGAATGTCTCATTATGTGGGAGGTATTTAAGTTTCAGTATGGCATGGAATTCAGTTCTGCCTAAAAAAAATATAATTATAAATGTAAAAAGGTGAAATGTGTGTTAATGATAATGACAATTATACTCAGTATGCATGTTAGCTGAAAGTAAAGGGTCTTTGTTTTGAAGCTGCTAATCCTAAGGCTGCTTTCACAGGCTTCTGTCCTCTCCCCAAATTTCAGAGATTGTGGGAAAAGAAAGGCTACCATTAATCTTTGATGCAAGATTTCATTTTAGCAGGGAAAGTGTTCTATATGATAATTTCTTTTCAGTAGGTACTAACTGTATCAATTGTATTTTGGACAAACTTAAACCTTTAAAGATCTCTGTTTTGAAATCCACCCCTAAAAACAGCTAAAAGGAATTGGAATGTGTGTGATACAACAGCGGTCTTAAAATGATTTGGCTTTAACACAGAAACTGGAGGTCTTGGGTTAGGTACTCTGCAGCAACCTGAATGTCCTGGTGACAGAAGTAGGAAAGGAATTTTGAGGTTTTCAACAGATGTCATAGTTTCTTTGACATGGAAGGTTTTCCTTTCCCTCTCTTATAATTTTTCTTTCAGTTAGAACTGAATCCAACCCTCCTACATGGACATCAAAAGGAGTTCAGCAATTGTGTTCAATGGGTCACCATCTTTTAGTTTGGTCAGCTCCTCGGAGACAGAGATTGTGTCAATCTGTATGGTGAAAAGATGCCTAGACAATGAATGGGAACTGAGTATTTTCTTGGCTGCCTGTTTAAAGTGGTACACCACTTATGTTACTGCTGTAATCTTCTCCAATGTAAGGGCAAGCACTGTGTACTTCTTAGTCTTCATACTCTAGTCCTGTCTAGTGAGTGACATTTTATATTCTGATAGGAATTGTTTCATGGGTGACAAGTGGAATATTCTATGTTGAAGTGTTGTGAAGTAAAAATATAGATAAAAGACATGTACTTAGGCTTATGTCTGATTTTTTTTTTCCTCTTTGCTATTTACAATAAAGGGTGCACTTTTAGGAAAATAGGAGTCGTCTTTTAAGTTAGACCAATCTGTTGTATTCTGTCCATGACAGGGGTCAATACTAAAGATCTCAGCATAAGACACAAAAGTCTTCTCCAAATGTCCAGTTGTATGAAATCTTGCTCCCAAGAGGGTTTGTCACTAACTTTGACAAGGTAGCAATTTTTGCTTGCTTTCTGACATAGGAGAAGAATTAAGAAGAGATGAAGGGAGGCAGGGTTTCAAAACTTGACCAATAATGCTTAAACTCAGAGATTTTTAATCACTTTCAGTGGAAAGTTGATTCAAACCCATGAACTCTATGTAATTTCACATTCTTGTTTTGCCTCTACTTGTATAATTTTCTCATGTTTAACTAAATTGCACAGTGCACAAAAATATATCCACCTATGTACTTTAATTTTTTTCCTTGTCTTCTATTAAGTGAAGAAAGCTCTGACTTACCTTTGTAGTTATACTTCTTATTCTGTATAACTTTATCATTGCTTCCTTGTATGTCCACTCTGTAATCTAAACAATACTAAGTTTTTTTGTTTTATACTACACAGAAATCCTACCAGTCTCTTTTTCTCTGGTAGAAATGGACTGAATATTAGATGAACTATTTTTCTTTTTGAACATCTGACTTTGTACTTCAGAATAACTTCAGATGTCAGACACTCTCCTGACATTGCAAAATGTCATTAGGTAAAAACGATCGAGATGATTATATAGCATCACTTTTTTACATAACGTGTGTATTGTGGCACCTCTTGAATCTGTACCAGGCAACTACAAATTTCACAGTTTTAACAGAAAAATAAAGATATGCAGGGAGATGTGTAGAGGAGCAAAATAAGCAGTGTACAGAACAGTAACAGGAAACTCATATAGGTGACACCTAAAGTATTTAAAAGGCAAGTGAACTCTTGTTTTTAGCCTTATGAAACTTGTTAATAAAGAATATGCTAAAAATGACAGAAACCTTTTACAGCTACAATTTTAGCAGTTTAATTTCCAAGGAAACACAGTGGGCCAAATCTTTTAACTGAGCTTAGGAAGACATTAAATAAACCAGTTAGGTGGTGGAAATGAAATTTAAGAGCACGTATTCAGAAAAATAATGCAAGTAAACACCTGACTGGTGCTTACAAAGTCATAAATGCCTAAAGCTTTGTTCAGAAAGTTTCCAGGGTATCTACAATTGTGTTATTGGACCTGCTGAGCCTGTACAGCCTCCTCAGTAGGACTTCTTCAGACTGAGCTAACTGGTTTGGCATCTTTTTTTGCCTGATTCTTTCAACCTGAGAAATAAGGTCACTTGGCTGAGGCCAGAAAGTCTCTGAATTGATTTCTATTTTCTCACTGATATTGTTCAAGGTAAAAGATACGCATTATCTATGTGAGAATATGGCATCTCGACTTGCTGAGGCAGACTCTAGCTTTAGGCTCTAGTTTTGCAAGTGCCTGCCTGAACAATAAGGTGAGCAGATCATTGAAGAAACTTTAGCAGAAACTGGCTTGCTTTTGACATTTCCTAGGGGGACAGTTTGGTGGTGTAGAGCACTGGTATCCTGAATCCCCAACTGCCTCTTATACAATGTAAGGGGAACTTCAGCATCTAACTGTACTGCCTAGTGGCTGGGCACGACACTTCTAGCTGCTGCCTGTGTGCTCCCTTCACTGAATGCTGGCCTTGATGTGAACACAGAGGGTCAAAACATTACATCATTGCAGTATTGAATCATGAATGCCTTGCAGATTTGCAGGCTATGTAGACTATTAGAAATGACCATCCTAATTTGCAGGCAAGGATGGCAAGGTACAAGGAAAGGGAGTCTGTTCCTTGCAGATACAACTTGCTTTGAACAGCAGAGCATGCTTCCCTTTCACTCCTCCACTTCATAGGTCAAAAGCTGCATTAACATGCACCTCAATGAATCATTTGGAGCTAAATCCAGGTATAGAGCACAACTGGACTCAGTGCTCTTACCATGTGTGTGTTCTACTTTATGCAAAAGAGACCCAGGCAAACATTAAGATTTACTGCCACTAATTTTAGACCTCATTTTGAAAGGTTGGCCCATATACTACATTTATAACTGTTAAATCACAAACTTCAAAAGTATCAGCTCCTTGTTATGAATATTTTAAAGAAATTAAGTAACTACACTATTTTCTGCAGTTCCTAATGCTAACTTAATTAAGTCTTAAAAGAATTTAGCAAGCTTAACCAGTCCCTCTGGAGGCAGAAGAACAGATTGTTTAAGCACAGAAATCTTCCTGAAAATAGAGGTGGTAGAATATTTGAGTCTTCACTTACTTAGAGAAAAATTACACAGGGCATTTAAAGTTGGGATAAACAGAATATCCCTTTTCTCCCACTGAAGTTGTCAGATGTTGAAAGATTTTTTTTGTTAAGTTGTTAAGTGATTTTGCTCCTATTTTGTGCAAGCACTGTTGAGTTTTCGGTGGTTGCTGGCTCAGTAGCACTGGTAAGTAAAGTAAACAGTCTCTATTTCCCTGATGAAGTAAGCATGAAGGTGGACAGTTACAATAATATTGGTGGTCCAGGCGTGCAAACAAATTATGTGAGGGCTTAATTTCTCTCCCTTATTTCCATGAACGAGTCATAAGTTACTCCAATTACCTACAGTAGATTTCAAAATGCAGATTAAGGCAATCTGTATTGAAAGACCTCTCAAACCAATGAAATTAAAAGCAGAGATGAAAGCAATAGGCAGTGTTGATAGAAAGTTATTTAATGCATTGTGTTAAAAAAGAGGTGGGTCTTGAGAGACAAGAAACTGTGATGAGAACAGGAATATTGCAGGTAAACTATAAGAGAAGAAAATCTATAAAGTATGTGTGCAAACCATACATCACTAGAAGGTAATATTCAAAGTAGCTTTTCATAATGCTGTGGTTTTCGTCTAACAAGGAACATATCTGGATGAAAAACATTAAATTCAACATGTGACTAAGGACACTAGCTCTATTCCCAGTTCTGCAGGTCCACCAAGAAGCAGCAATAACTTGGATTCCACCTTCAACTTAATCTGAAACCTAAATTCAAACCAAGGGACCTTTTCTGATATGAAAATAGAATATACAGTCACTGAAAAGTGTGTTTGTATTGTAACATTGGATTAGTTTGTAGTTCTTGCTAACATTTGTAATTATAGCATTGCTTTACTGCTATCTTTCCACTTTTCCTTTTTTTTTTCCCCATCACAGTAAGTCAACCCTACCCCAAAGATTTTTGGTTTTGTTTTTGCTTTTGAAAGTAAGAAAAAAATCTTCCCTCCTGTGATCTCCACAATTACCTTTCCCCCATTCTTCAAGTGCATAATAAAGAATATTTATGCAAAGCAAATATTCAGTGTTCAAGAACAAGCTAATTGGATTCTTTGCATAATTGGTAGTTTATTGCACATTTGTATTCAAAACCATTCCCACTGTACCAGAACCCCCTGAGTTGTGGAAAAGAGATTCAGTGCTTTTATATTATATGCTTTTCTTAGCTGTCAAACCTAACTAAAGAATTCCTTACTTTTATTTAGAAAAGATATCTTCAGCAACCAGGAATAGGCTTTTACAGGTTAATGCATGAACTGGTGCTGTTTCAATATTACTGTCCCATTCAGAGAGAGTGCAAGAGCCTCCCAGGCTTTAGGTGCATCTCTCCCAACTGAGTATCCCACTGGAGAAGTATGACTTGGAGTTAAATCTTTTTTTTTGGGGTAGTAGCCTACTCCTCACTGTATGTCTTCCCCCAGTCTTCTCTTTTAAAATCCTTTAGGCTGTACTTCAACAGCAGGACCAGAGCAATTTCTTTGCTCCTACTTTCAAGAATTGCATGTGTATCAGTACTATAAAAACATTGCTCTATTTCTGTGTAAAGATTAGGCACACTTTGGTCTTCAGCAAAGTCCTCAATTCTTGCATGCTTCCTGTCAATGATAATGCAGAGGAAGAGAAACAACCACCAGCAACTTGCATATCCACAAACAGTTGGATACAGGCTACAGTTGCCACAACAGCTGATCTGTGCTGCTGGGTAATTTGACTGTGGATATTTCTGAAGTATGATAGATGTAAAGGTTAAGTAAAAAGAAATCTATGTTGTTCACAAATGTCATTTTCCTTCATGAAGCTGACAATGGAAACTGCTGAAACCTGGAACCCAACTCTTCCCATTTTATGTATTCCACGTATCTAACAAAAGTCCATAGATCTCTAGACACAAAAAGAATTTAACATTAAAACTAACAAATTACTGCACCCAAAGGGTACTTTCCCTCTCAGTTGCTCATCTCTGCACTCTAAATGGCTTGGCATGGTCTCTGTTATGTTCCTTTTTATGAATTAGTCTTCACAAACTCATATCTTTTCCTAGATTCCAATTAGCTGCTGCATGGACAGAGATTGTTGTTTTGCAAAATACACCATTTTTTGGAATCTTTGTTAGATGTAGCTGTGTGGCAAGAGTAGCTATCCTACTGCAGTTTACTCAGTAGGAGAAAGCATATGTACAGGCTTTAATTAGAAATCCTGTGGGGAAACACATTATTAAATAGAAAATTCTTGTTCACAGAGCCTTTGTTGCAGATAGAATTAAACCAAGGTGAACTTAACTATCAAAGAGGTTTTTTATGCTTGGTGAATAAAGTCAACATTTTGAGTAGCTAAAATACATTTTTCAGATTCAATGGATCTTAATGGAGAGAGAATTGCCATCTCAGAGGTATTATATAAATAAATTAAACACTTCAGTAGCACAGGAGCTGTGTTTTCATCCACAAGGTGTTTACAGAAGACAAAGTGGGTTCCATTTAGTTGTGCTTACTTGATAAGCTGTAGTTTGGCAATTGTTTCCATCAATATTATCTGTCAGTCCTGTCTCTTCTTTAAAACCTTAGTTCTGTAAACCTTTGCACAGACATCTGTTGGTCTGTTATTCCATCTTCCCTTCCACAAAATTATCTATTTATCTTGTTTATGCACACCACAAACCCAGCTCGCATTGGCCATCTCCAGATATCACAAGACCATCATCTAGTGGAGATGTGGAGAAGCAGCAGGGTAGAGGATACTGTGGATCTAATCTCTGCTGTATAGAAGGTTATAGGGAAATCTTTGTGTGTGACTGCAATTTTTTTGGATAAGGCCTTCACTTCATTCTTCACAGAATCTCTATTCTGTTTCATGTTTTGGTTTAGTTTGATGAGCACTGCTGGCTCTGTTTTCTGACCTCAGTATCTCAAATACTGAAACTGAAAAAAAAAGTAATTTTAAAAGACTTTTTCCTATGAAAAGCAGAATCTTTTCTGCCTCTGAGTAATGCATCCACTAGAAAGACCCATGTATCCACATTTCCTTTATGGACTCATTAGTTCAACTTTACTGCTATGGATCACAAGAACACAAAGACAACAGCCATTTGTTACACTCTCCAGCAGCAACTTATGAAAGAGATTTTATATGTTATCACACATAATACCAGGGGATTGGATTTGATATTAGAAATCTTCTAGTCCTATAATCTGCTTTTATTCGCTCAAGAACCAAACTTAGCTTCAGGAATAAAGTGAAGATGAAACGATACTGCAAAGCCTGGGTTTTGTGGAAAGAAGACACAGGCTGCACAAATTTTTCAGAATATCAGCTCAAATAACTCTGCCTGAAGAGCAAAACTGGCAACACTACAGATGAAACACATGAAATTGGAGACTGTACACAGGATCAGATGCAATCCTGTGGTCTTTTCTTTATCGATGGAATTCAGTTAGCATTCACCTGAAAGGGACAGAATAAGGATCTCTAAATTTGGCCTTCTGTTGCAAAAATGGCTAAGCAAACTGGGAATATTGCCAAAGTGAAAGAAGGTAGAAGAGTTGGGGTCTAGCCCGTTTGTCACTTGCATGTCTTATAGAGCTAATGATTTCAGTGGTTCTATCTGTGAGTAGTTTTCAGTCACATAACTTACAGAAAAAGAATAGTCTGGGAAAAAAAAATCTTATAAACTATTTCCAGTACAATTATGGTTTTTTTTTCAGTAGCTGCTATGCTAGAGAATGGCATCTATATGGGAAAGCTCAGTATTGCCTGGTTGATTAAGCATTATTAGCATTTTTTTAACTCAGAAAAAATGACAAAGTTGAAAGAAAGAAATAAATGCATGCATCCTGCTGCTAAATTTTATAGTGGGAAGAACATATGCAGTTTAATAAGCTAAGGTTTTGAACTGAAACTATGAGAGGGTCAAAAAGACAGGCATCCTACAGAGATGAATAAGCGTTTGTGCAAAGCAGAAGGACTAAGTAAATTGCTTGGAAAGACAGCAGTGTGTGTGCTTGGTGAGAAGAAAAAAAGGCACAAATAAGGTCACAAAGGTGCATTGAAATAAATATAAAGGCACACCTCCACAGTCTGAAGTAAGCCTGGGTCTTGAGCCTGTTTTCACACTGAGACATCTCTGATCCACATCATTTATCCTCAGGTGGTTCAGAGGAGCTTTAGATCTCTTTTGGAAGTGTTTAGCACAAACAGATGTAAGTTTCTTACAATCCAGGTAACAAGCTGATGGCCCAGCTTCATTCTTTCTGAGCAAAATCTGCATGATATGACCCTGGGCACTAGCCAGGCTAGCAGTCAGCAAGGTGACTGGAAAACTTGTAGGACCTCTGAGCACAATGTAGGTTTTCAGCAAGCTCCCCACTTTGCAGTCTTAATCTAGCCAGAATATCAGAAGTGAATTGAAAACACTAGTAAAGCAGCCCTGCTCTAGTGTCTAATGTCTCCTCTAACTGTAGTAGAGAGAGAGAGGCAGAGTGAAGGAACCCTCAAATCTCAGTGCTGTTATCCATGAATGACAAAAAAATTATTGATGCTTAATCTTATCAACACAGATGTTTGCAATGCAGTACAATAGCTTGCTTAGCAATAACTGCTAGTTTTCATCTTTGTAACAAAATTTAAATTCCGCATGTGAAATAATGAGAATTTGAACTCAATTGTTGATTCCAACTACAAGAACATGATTTATACGTTGACAGTAAAATAGTTAAATTACACTTCAGAAATGAAGGAATATAATGGCCTTCTTCCTTTAAAAATTTGAAACATAGCATCGAGCCGGATTTAACAAAGTGAACTAGTTAAGTATAGGAAAAAGAGTACATCCCTTGTGACACCAAATTCGTGTGTGGAATGCTTGCCGATACGGTGTTGTTTGGTGGAAGGATATGAGAACTGGCTGTGCCATGGCCTGTCAGGATATATCAGCATTGATTTAAACTGTATATGTTCAGGACACGCAGGACAACTTTCAGTGATTGCTAATGGGATGTGGAGCTCTTTCATTGTTCTCAGTCTATATGTGCCTCTCCTACTTTACTTGAATATAAAAATGGCAAATGAGAATTTGAACATTTTCAAGTGTAAAAACCTGAGTGAAAGTCATCTGTTTCTCAAGATTTTCTGAATCTTGAGCAGGAGGTATGTTTTGATACCAGACTGACTTTCCTGTTGGAGTATTGTCCTTTTCTCTACGTTCTCCATCAGTGTTCATTCTGTCTGCTGCAATCACTGTCTTCTGCCATGAGCTATCGGGCTGCTGCACTTTTGTGTGCACAAGCCCTTACTTCCAAAGAGAAGCCAGGCTGTGTTTTACATCATTAATAAATGTGAAATTTAGTTGCTACAGGAGATGTCTTGGTAAAGGCCATATTGGTGTTAAGGCGAAGCATTCTGCATTTACTCCCACTGCACGTTTTCACAGTCAAGAGTGCTGAATCTAAGTCTGGACTAACCAGCTGCTGCTCTCTGTGTTGTTGTTGTTGCTACAGTCTCTCTTGAGTGCCCTTTCCATCTAGTTCATCCACATCTTTAAGAAACATTAGTCTAAGTCTTAATTTTCAGATACAATGTCTCCTTTATGTATTACTGCCATTCTCTTTCTCTGTAACTATATAGGCTGATTTCATTGAAAGAATTATCAACTAGACAATTTTCAAATGGTATTATAGGTGTCTTTTACCAATAATTATAAAAAGTAGGCATCTCTCACTCAGTATAACAGCAACAGAGAGACTCATTGAATCTAAACCTAGGAAATACACATTTTGAAATTGGACTCAGATATCCAGTTATAAATTAAATTTTTGTAAAACACTTAGGATTTTCACATTTGTTCCTGAGATTCAGCTGTGTAGAAATACATTGGACTCACAGAAATACATTGACCCAGATCTAGGTTTCAGTTCAAGCTTGCCTTTAGAATGTGTCAATCAAAGCTTGCAGAACAGAATAATCACAGTGCAACAGGACATATCAATTACCTCCCATTATAGGATAGGCAGACAGCTGTATGGTGCTGTTTGTTATGTGTGAAGAGTGTGCTTGGGATCCTGTGGAGCACAGATGTGAATTATCCCTGTCACTGAGAGCTTACAGTGAAACAAAACAAACTGAGAAAGCCATATGTAAAAACATGTAGAATAAGAGGGTTATTTAAAATATCATTGTGGGGGAGAGAATAAGGAAAATGTAGCATGCTAGATTTACAATGTATTTTATAAATTGTCTTTTTTTTTTCTTTTGGAAGATACAGTGCTGTGTTTCTGTCTCATTCAGAAGTCCTACTGAGATACAATCGAAACAGTGACAAGTCATAGTCATCTACTGTCTTGCTGCTTGGAAAAATCTACACACAGATTAGCAGTAGAAAAGTACTCTTTGAGAACAACTCCTGATGTTTTACTTTTGACTTTGCAGTATCTAATGTAAGTGCTGCCAATAGAAATCTGTCCTTCAGCAAAAAGAAAAATAAAATTCATTGATGACTGTACACAGTGACCAACTTAGCATATTACATGGTATAACGTTGTGTAGGTAAAAAGTATGCTGGCTTTTACGCTATCAAGAGAGATTGTTCAGAAATGACAGATTGGTATTAAATGCAAACTATTAAATATGATTAAATAGTCATGGCTTTCATTAAAGTATGATTGAACGAGTAAGATGCTTGTAATTGTCCTACCTGGAGGGCTTGATTCCAACTCTAAAATGTAATTAAGCTCCAGAGGCAGACAGACATTTTTTTCTTCTTCAGAAAGTGAAAGAAGCTTGAAATTTGATAGCAGTACAATGTAAAAACTCTCTTAATAAAAGCTTCTAAAGGGATATTTTGAGTCAGTATAGCCCTGCCATGGTCATTCTTTGGGTACAGTGTCTCCTGTCCAGTCCTAACCAGTCAGGTCAATGTTAATTTTTGGTGAAGTCTGCACAGCTCCTACCTTAAGGAGCTGTGTTTGCATCAGGGATGATTTGTAGTCTATTGGGCAGAAACAGGTCTACATTTTCAGTCTATATGTGAAACAAATATTTTCTCTAAATGTTTAACATGCACTTTATAAAAAAGAAAAAAAAAATTGGGTGAAGTTAAGTGCAAGACTAAAGACTCTAGAGGGAGGCAAGAGCTAGTAAAATCCAGCAGAAAAATCACACATGAGTAACCAGTGACTGACAGTGTGGTGCTAAGATTGCACCCCTAGCTTATCTTCCTGCTATTCTGAATCTTCATGCACTGCTGGGAAAGGTCATGTCAATCTCCCCCCATGTCAATTTATGATACCCTGCAAGTTTTAAGAAATTGTGTTAAAAGTAATGTTAATTAGGGTGGTATACTGGGCCTTGAAATCAGTCCCAGTCTTGCAAGCAAACATGTATTACACATCTTCAAGCGTTAATGCTGAATTAGAAAAAAAAAAAAAATTAATTGTATGCAATTGTCCAAGGAGTTAAAATTACGGTGTGTCTGTTATTATTGCTAAGCAGATTTACTTGCCATTGAATGCTTGAGGCTTTATGATATGGAGATTTTCACATCAATAAAAAACCCCCTATTTTTACTGATTTTAAATTCTTATATATTCTTATGTATACATGAACACACCCATATATACACCATTGCTGAAACAGTCCTTAAAAAGTCACCTTCATTATAACATCTCCCTGCAAAATCCTATTTTGGATCACATCTTTTTTGGGATTTAATACATTTGCTACAAGCAAACTGCTAAGGAAATAATTGAAACACCACAGTGGCAGGTGGCTGGATTTGCAATGGTTGCTGACTTTTTGTACCCAGAAAGATGTAGTTTGTTTTGTGAAAGCTCTATGAAACACCTGTTTCAGTTTTGTCAGAAGGTCAAATTGTGCCCATATGAATGGTGTGGTCCCCTATCACAAAGAAATCAGGTAGTGGGTTTCCCTTTGTGCTGTGATTTCTGAATTGCTTACCTGGAAGAGCCTAATGAGAATGGCTTTAATCAGTTTGCTACAATTACTGTGCAAGAGAAAAAAATAGAAAAAGAATTGAACAAAGCAGTTTGTGCTTAAAACAGTTAATGGATACTAGCATAATTTTTTCAGCTAGAAAGAATCACATTTATAAAATGAATGGAAGTAACAAATGATCTTTCAGACTTAACAGAAGGAGCAATTAAGCTTCTTGATTTAGTAAAGGCAGTGGGAAAGATGCAGGGAGGAAAGGGCCTGAAGCATTTGGTGATATGACAAATAAGACCTAAATAAAGCAATGTTTTCTCGGCTGCAAATGCAGGTGTTTGCAGAAGCGGCACAGATGCTTGTCCTTTTGGATGCAGGATTCCCTGTAGTGACATATCCGAATAAAGATTCTTTTACCAGCTATTTATCTCTAATGTGTCCAGAGATGCAGGGCTTTCTATACATGTCCACACTCCCCCCCGCCTCCACCTTCCCCAATATGCAAGGATATTTAAGAACCCTACTTTATCACTTGTCTACAGTCTAATAGGGAAAATCCTCCAAAGGCAAGAAAGTTTTGTTTAAATCATACTCTTCATGACAGCGGTTATCTATCTTTCACCTTGTTCAGTCTGTGTAAATTGGCATGCTAAAAATAAGACACTTCTCTACAGATGTGGATGAGATTTTAGTGCATGTGTGAATACACCGGGGAGGATTTGATAATGGGCATGGAAATATCACTGGGGAAGCATTTATTTGTCTTCACTCCTACTTTCAAACACTGTTCTCTTTTTCCTGTTTGTCAGAGACACAGTGGTATTGCATACTGGCTTGTCTCCTAGCTCTTACTTCTAATTGTCACCTGTCATTAAGAAAAAGGGAAAATAAATAAAAAAAAACCCCAAACCCACAAGAGACTGAGGAAGTATTGTGTTTTATAGAAAACCTTGAAAACACAACTAGAGGTAACTGGATGTTACCATTCATTTAGTAATGCTGCTTGAGGTCTGAAAATAACTGGTTTGAGTCATGTAAACTGACCTATGCACTTTGTTGTGTACCAGCTTTGACACCAGCAATGATACATTCAGCATCATCATTGTTCCTGTTTTCCTGGAAGGAAAAAAAAGGAGCAACATTTTACTTTGACTGGCTGTTTTAGGTTAGTTCCTCTAGCACCTTGGTTTGCAAGACTATTAGACTACCTCTTCCCCAGTTTAAAGTATTTAAGTGAAAAGAGCCAGATGGTGCACCAGGGCTGCAAAGCATAGCAGCCCAGGAGGCCATACATGTGAACACCAATGCCCTGCATGGTGGTGTTTCAGAGACGATGTAGGACTTCTGCTGGGTTCCAAACCACTAAAGGAGAAACAGCTGAATTAATTCCTCACATAAATATTCCAAACATGCAGAAAGCATAACAGGTGGTTGAGTCTTTTAGCTGCAATTAGAGTAGCACACAAAAACTTGTTAGAATATTTTCAGGGAAATAGAACATCGTTGAAACACATTGTTCCAAAACAAGAACATTTTTCAGAGAAAATGTTTTGGAGTAAACTCTTTTCCAGGACTGAAGAGGAGATTTGTACTCTATGGCATGAGAGCTAGATGACTTTAGGACATTTGAGTTGTCTTATTTTACCCATAATAATGGTAGAATAATAGAACGAATGGGGCTGAAAAGTTGTAGGCATCTGCCCTGAGGGCTATGGGTCCCCAGGAAGCAGAGGTGCTTGCTAGCAGCTCACCACCATTGCAGCAAATACATTTGGAAACCTGCTCATTGTCATCTTTTCCTAGTAGGTTGCTCTGGATCCTGAAAGCAGAATATATCATCTTCAAGGGAACTTAGGTTCTGCACAGGCTCACTATTTTCAGTCTCTTTTTGAGAGAGTGTCTAACTTGTTCTTTCTAAAAATGGTGCTCCATACATCTTCTGTCATTCTGTGAAGGCATTGACCTAGTAGTACTAGCTTACAGCGAGAATTACATTATCTAAGTATGGATGCAATGTGTTCTTCGGAACTGCTTAGCATGAATGGTATTTGGATGGCAAGAAGAAATATCTAAAAGGTGGGACAAAGATGGGATATACTTCTAGAAAAAGGAAAAACCATCTACTAGCCACTGGAAGAGGTGGTCCTGCTCCCAGCTCTTCTATTGCACTAGCTCTCTCACTCAGGGAGCCTCAGCAGTGCCCTCAGCTCAGAAAAGTCAAACTCATTACTCAAAATCTCTTCTATGCATTTAGTGAGCTGATGAGTGCTCAACTAGTGTAAGGAAAGTAGTCGGATTAGGCAGCAGAAACTGAAACAGAAATGGAACTTTTGGAGGGTAAGCCCCCCCCTGCCCCAATCAACAGTGAACTGAAAGCTCTTTTCAGCCCTTTCAGAAATGTTGCGGTTACATTGTGGTGAATTACCCATATGCCTTTTGCACTGCTAGCTGCAACCAGCAAGGCTGATTTAAGGCAGTTTAAGGGTTTTTGTAATCCAGCACTACAAGAACATGGTGTTCCATCTGCCTATCATCTATCTGTGACAGACACCACTGTCCACCATAGTTGTCCACCATTATTACCTGGCTTCTTTCCTTGTTCTGGCACAGCTGATGCACTAGAACTACCCTTTTAAAAAAAAAAATATTCTGGATCAGTTTTAATCTATATGTTTCATAGAATAGAATAGAATAGAATAGAATAGAATAGAATAGAATAGAATAGAATAAGACTAGACTAGACTAGACTAGACTAGACTGTTTCAGTTGGAAGGGACCTACAAGGATCATCTAGTCCAACTGCCTGACCAATTCAGTGCTGACTAAAAGTTAAAGCAAGTTAAGGACATTGTCCAAATGCCTCTTAAACACTGACAGGCTTGGGACATACTATCTCATCTCTAGGAAGCCTCTTCCAGTGTTTGACCACCCTCTTGGTAAAGAAATGCTTCCTAATGTCCAGTCTAAACCTCCCCTGATGGATGCAGCTTTGAACCATTCCCATGCGTCCTATCACTGGATAGCAGGGAGAAGAGACCAGCACCTTCCTCTCCGCTTCCCCTCCTCAGGTAGCTGTAGAGAGCAATGAGATCACTCCTCAGCCTCCTCTTTTCCAAACTAGACAAGCCCAAGGTCCTCAGCCGCTCCTCACACAACATGCCTTCCAGCCCTTTCACCATCTTTGTTGCCCTCCTCTGGACTCATTCAAAGACCTTCACATCCTTCTGAAATTGTGGGGCCCAGAATTGCACACAGTACTCAAGGTGAGGCTGCACCAATGATGAATACAGTGGGATAATCACCTCTTTTGACCGGCTGGTTATGCTGTGTTTGATGCACCCCAGGTTGCAGTGCGTGTCTGTACCTCCATCTGGTATGGCACAAGTGAAATGTGATGGAAGAGTAGGATAAGAGGTGTGTGTAAGAATGGGGTCTATGTGGCAGACGCTGATTAAGCAGCTTAAACTAAGGTTTTCTAGTTCAGTGGGGTTTCAGTGAGATTTCAGTAGTTTTAGTGGGGTTCGATATTTACAGATGTCACTGATAGGAGCCTGCATATCTCAACAATGAAAAACATGCGGCAATATTCTCAATTTTTTAGTGATGCAACATTTTTTGTCCTGGACACCTTCCAGGGACCAGTGTCCTCCTTCTTACCTATATCCATAATCCCTACTGCAGATGTTAATATGGAGAAAATTCCAGACTGCTATCTACATTGCTCCTTGGAATGAAATCTTACTCACCTCTTTTGTTTCTTCTTCAAATTTTCTTTCTAATGAAGGGTCTTCATATTTCATGGTATCGTTTCATCACTTCTTTTGTTCCTGTATGTTTCATGACTTTGGTGACCTGGTGGCATTTTCTATAATCAATATTTTTTTTTCATATCTAAATATTCTAAATCTCCCATGTGGGTCTTTTTTCCCCCTTTTTAAAAATTTTTTAAATTATATTTTTGTCTGCTGTTATTTCCTGTATTTTCTTTGTTCATTTCCTGCCTTTGTCCCTCTTTATCTTCTATAACTGTCTGGTCCCTTAACAGATTTTTATTCTTTTCAACATTTAAATGCAGAACAGAAGTATTCTGTAGTGTTCACAGCTGTAAGATAAGCTCTGATTTTCATATTCTTGTCCTGGGTACAAAGACATGCTTACACAAGGGAATGACTCATTTTCCACTGCATTCAAATCTAACAAGTTTAAATTACACTGATAGCTGAGCTGGAGATCAACTATTCGTAAAGGAGTCAGAATTGGCTCCCTAGCAGCTTTTCAAAATGACTTTCTGAGATCCTGTGCATTTCTACTTCAGATCAGATAGTAGTATCTTCATAGAAAGTTGGTATATCTAGTCCTGTACTGTGATTGATGACTGAATCTCTGAAGTTTAATTGTGCTTATCAAATTACCTTGAAAACTACAAGTATTAATAAAATAGTCAAGCTTTATTGATTCCAGAGCTGTCAGCCCTATCATGCATTGAGGGAAGCACAGCTTTTTCCTTGACTTCTTTGCTACCCGCCACTCCCCCCCGCCCCCCACCTGCCCGTCAGTATTTATAGGCATTGATAAGATCCCCCTGAGACTTCTTTTCTGCAGGCTAAGCAGCCCCAGCTCTCTCAGCTTCTCCTCATATGAGGGATGCTCCAAGCTCTTATTTTACTCATCTTTGTGGCCCTTCACTGGACTCTCTCCAGTGAAGTGTACTCTTTCGATGTCTCTCTTGTTCTGGGAAGCCCAGAACTGGACCCAGCACTCCAGATGTGTCTCACCAGTGGTGACCAGAGGGGAAGGATTACCTCCCTGATGTGCTGGCAATGCTCTTCCTGTTCCAGCTCAGGAGGCTGTTGGCCTTCATTGCCGTGAAGGTGCATTGCTGGCTCGTGGTCAGCTTGTTGTCCACCAGCATCCTCTGGTCCATCCCTACAGAGGTGTTTTCTATAAGATCACGCTTTTCTTAACATAGTGGTCCAACATATCAAATGGAAACTTATTGGGCATGAAGACAGCTCAGATGTTGCCTAAACAAAGTAGGAATAGTTTACCAGAATGTATTTATGATCCTTTTCTGGGATAAGGATTTCGGAGCCAAACCTTCTAAGAAACAGTTTAAACTAACTTTAGACATGTCTGGACTCACAGCTGCAGCAAAGCATTGTTACATCAAATGATTTAATGTCTATAATGTTGCGTATAAAAGTAAAATAAATCATCATGAGGGAAAGAAAACGGACCCATCGGAGATCTGCTTTTTTTTTTTTGACTCTAAATTAATTAATTAATTTCAACAAATGAGCCTACGAATTTTATCTCTGGAAAAATCATACTGAATATTTTCTTTAGTAAGTTATTAATTTTTCTTTAGTTAATTAAAAAAAATCATACTGCAGGGAGTCTATTATTTTATGGAGCGCATCTAATTGGTCTTATTCCAGCTCCAAGTTGAGGTTAAGAAAACACGTTTTAAATTTGAAGGGATAATTTTTCACTTTGAGGCTACCATTGTAATCTTCCATCTTTGTTTTTAAGACAATGAGATGGCAGTTAAATTTTTCTTGCTAAAACATTTCTACACATTACATTTTAGTATCGACACTTATCTTACATGATTCTTGAAAAGTGGATACAGGGGCCTCAGGAAGAAGCTATAAATTAGAACATTCTTATAAAATGTTTGTCATCAGGAGTTAGGGAGCATGCTGCCTACTGATTTTGAAATACAAATGGAAAGTGACTCACTGTTAAGTTCCGGTCTGATTGTCGATTGTCAGGCTCGGGGAAGGTTCTTAATGATCCCAAGGGCGAAATTAAGACACAAACGAGGTCATATGCCGCCAATCAGATGTTTTATTGGGTAAATATAAAAGAGTAAAGCGATAGGAAAGGCAGGAAGTATCAGGAGGAAATTAAGCAAGCATTCAGAGAGAGAAGCAAAGGATAGTCACCACCATGGATCCAGCGGCGTCCCGTTGGTCCTCAGTCTTCGGTTCCTCGGTGGTGGGTGGCCACACTCAGGCTTCGTTGTGCCATCTTTTATCCAGTGTTGAAGAGGGAGTTTGCCCTCTCAGTTCGGTTTGGTTACCCAGGGCAACATCACGTATGCCACACATGCACACCTAACCACACAATATGTATTGTTGGTGGACAAGTGGCCTGGTCCGGATACCAGTTGGTGTCCTGTTTTTGGTGGTGCCTGATAAGCCAAAGAATGGCCTGCTGCTTCAGCAAGTTGGCACATTCCCTTGCAAGCTAGTGGTACCTGATAAGCCAAACAATGGCCTGTTGCTTCAGCAAGTTTGCACAAATTTCCTTGCAAGCTGGTGGCATTTGTTAAGTCAAAGAATGGTCTGCCCTCGGGTCTTCCCAGACAAAAGAGTGGTCTGCTGTCCGCTCTTATCAGATAAACACACACAAGCAAGCTTTGAGACAATTGTTCTTAACACTTCAGTCTCTTACACTCACACAAAAAACGTGTTCAGAGAGAAATCAATGAATGCAGGGTACGCATATGACAAGCATGAAATGTCATGCAGTCCTCCATTCTCATTTGCCAGAGATTTCTTTCTTTGGTACTGCTCAGGACATAGACTCACAAGCCTAGAAGGATCAGTCCACCTATGCAGTGGGTAAGGGAATGCCAGAGAAGCCCAGCTGTGCTTTGGGTGGTGAAATTGCTTGAGGTTCTGCTAGATTTTTGTGAGGAGGCAGCTGGAATCAGCTCGGTTGTCTTTCACAAAACTGACTTTGATCCCTCTGTGTTGTCATGGTAACATAAGCCTCTGATCAAATGAGCCTTAATCACTGAGTTAGAAGTCAACCTCTCGTCTTCATAGGAAATAACATGGGAGAAGGGAGGAATTTTTTTTCCACACGGAAAAGTTCAGGCAATTCTCTTGACCACTCCATGTCAATTTTCAAATCTCCTCTACGCAGTTTGGAGTTGTAATATTACAAATGTATGTATGTATGCAGGGAGAAAATATGGGAAGAGTATTTACTATACAGGAAAACACATAGCAGTAAGCACATAAAAACCTGTAACTGAATTGTATAAATAGTACTATTGCATATGGATGGATGTTCTTTGGAGTGCAATGCTTATCAGATTTGCAATGGGTTTAAGATATTAAATAATTGTATAGCAGTCATGAGTACACTATATTCTTCTGGATACAAGGAGGTTACAGGAGCATGTATTAAGTGCTACTATAGCACGAAGGACTAACAGATTTTACCAAGGTGATGCTATGTCAGCTTTTTTGTTCACATAACTGCATTACTAAAAAGTGGGCTTTTTATAGTCTGAAACAACCTTGCCACAGCGGACTAGAGTACCATAATGTTTTTTGACATTATAAATTAACTCATGCAGGGCTCTAGTCTGGGGTGGCAGAATTGCTTCTGTTTTCTCAGCTATTATATTTGAAGATAGCTCCTGTATCCATAATAGCACTGCAGTGTGCATGTAAACATGCCTTCAAGGAGGAGCTTCATAAATAAGAAAATATTTAGTAACCACTGGGAATGACTGAAAAGATGACTTTTCAGGAATAATCCTGGGTTATTATTCAATTTTTTAAAGATATGGTAAAATGAACATGAGACTGCAGAACAACTTGATGGAAACCTAGTTAATGAATGAAATTTAGGCATCACAGTAGTGAGTTAGCTGATGCCAGCCAAATCTATGTGTGGAATAAATATATGGGTAGGTACTACACTGAGAGAGAGAGAGAGGGAGAATTCCTCAGATTAAAAATGATGACCCCCTTATCTAAGCAATGGAAAGACAAGGGAAGAAGTAATCAAAGAGTTTAGGGATCTTCCAAAAGATAATGAGCCTCTGCAGAAGAGACATGAAGGACTGCAGATTCAGAAATGAAAGTTTCAGCTTTTTAAGGTAGAAATAAAGGAGAAACCACAGAAGATGCAGTCACAAGACTTGTAATTAAAAAAATAAAAGAAAATGAAATAAAAAATCAATAGAACCTATCCTTCTATCCAAGCCAAACAGTTTAGTAAGTCAAAACAAGGGGGACTGTTTTTAATGCATTCTTGGCGGAAAATGTCACACAATGCTGGAGCACAGGCTGTTGCCTATAGAAAACTAGAATTTATCTTTGGCAAATATACCATGTCCTTTAATACATTTCTATCAACTGTCTTATAGCATCAAAGGCATTTCAGTCTCCAGCAGAGCATGTTTGAATTGTGCATTGCAGCTAGAGACTTTTCTTTTTGGAAAAAAGCCTGCATAGCATTTTCTGTCTATTACTTAGTTACAGAATAAAGGAGGGAAAGAGGCAAAATGTGATAAATAAAACATTTAGGAAACTAATATGACAGCTGTGAAATCAATATTTTCTTGATGTGATTACAGTTGCTATCAAGGAAATGGAATTAATATTTTAAATTGTTTAATTAAAACTAGGGATAATTAAAATGTTTATGTACTCCTTTTAGAACAACTTTTATACAAGTTTGTTGATCTATAGTGTGAAGCTTATGTGTAAAAAGCTCTACATCAACAGGATCTTGCTGTGGATTCTTTCTTTTGATGATTTTATCATTACAATGTGGGGTGGGGAGGAAGACTCACAAGAAAGCTGTCAGAAGTGGTAACAACACACTGCTTTATTTCTCAATCTAAATCAGAAGATGGGGAGTTTCAATTTCTTTCTTTTTTTTTTCTTTTTTCTTTTTTCTTTTTTCTTTTTTCTTTTTTCTTTTTCTTTTTTCTTTTTTCTTTTTACTTTTTTCTTTTTTCTTTTTTCTTTTTTTTTTAAGTCCAGGGTTATCTAAATATAACTCAATTAGCAGTGCTTCTTCCTTTCAATATTTATTATTTTTATGGTTAGGTAGTGGGTCAAGGATGAAGAATTTTTCTCAGTCTTAAATAATTTTCTATCAAATAGCAATCTCCAAATCTGCTGTGAAGAGCAAGAACACAACTGCCCATTTTACAATTTTTGGCTGTTTAATTTATTGTATTTATCATTTGCTATTTCTGAGAAAAATGAGGAAATGTCACAACATTCATCAATTTCTCTTTGACTTCACAAGCCCAACAATTTTCCCTGAAGTCTTCATCATGTTTCTACTCACTTTGAAAATGTTGTTTTCTTAGCAAACTTCCCCTCAGGTGGAAAGCTCTCTGCCATTCAAGAAAATTTTGCTTTCTACCAAGTATTTACAAAATTGAAATGGAGTTTATTATGTGTTGTATACATTTGGCAACAATATTGCCTCTTTGGCTTAAAGTTTTAACACTGCAATTATTTTCTGCAGACTGCTATTTTCATCTGAAAAAGCATTGAAAGGTATGTTGCTACCTTGTTTTTAGGTGGCTACATTCAACATATTCTAAAATGAAACAAAAAAAGGAATAAAAAAGGGCAGGAAGGAAAATTGTTAAGTATAAAACAATAAACAAAGAAAAAGAAAAAAAAAGGTACCTGTATAGCTAGATAGATTTCAAAGCCCTGCCCGTGTGTTTTAGCATTAATTTGACAATGGATATGTTACGTGAGAATACAATGCTGAAAGGATGTTTTTTATTTACAATCATGTAACAAATGAACACTGTTTTGCTTAGTTTTTATTTTTATACTCCCCCCCCCCCCCCCGCCCCATTTTGCCATTTTGCACATGTGTTTGCCTGGTTGGAGAACAACAGGGTGTGGAAAGGGAGGGAAAGGTATGCATGCATTGTGAGCTTTCTACACATTTTATTTTCTCAGATTGCTCAATATATTGTGGATTGTCTGTCGTCCATGGACTACAAATTGGGTAACGCTAGTATAGGGAGTAGTAAGGATTGCATAAGAAATGTTTTGAGGAAAGCAGAAACAGATGAAGGCTCTTGGAAGCCTTGGAGAGAGAGTCAGAAGTCTGGTTGGTTAAATCTAAAACAACAAACTCAAAAAAAGACTGATAATGTAGTTAATAGGTAAGTTAAGAGAGGAGAATGTGCAGAAAGCCCACGTTAGGAACAAGGCCATCATTCCTGCTGTTTTCACAAGAGGTAATATTTGTGTCTGATCTAGCTGCCAGTCCCAACTGCCTGTGAGCACTGAGGTGGAAAGTGGGATACAAATCTTCAGGAAAGGAGGATGAGCCCTGCAGCACTGGCAAAACTGGTGTGAAAGCATGTTGTCCAAAGAGATCTCAGAACTGGAGATGGTTTGTGCACTGTAAGAGCTATCACCAAATGTGAGTGTAGTGTCCATACATAAAAATAATGCTCTGATATTGGCTGTGTTAAGATTGTTTCATTGTTTATGGGAGGTCAGTGTTAGCAGCAACTGGTCAAAAGCCATTTATTATAATTGGAAATGCTGCTTACCCTTACTTGCCTCCTAGAATAGAGACCTCATTTTGCCTCTCTCCTGTTACTAATGTCTGATTTTCAAATGGGAGGTAAACCAGAGTTTTTGTCACAAGTGTTCTCAAGAACAATCTAGACTAGACAGTGGTCCGATTCAAGAAAGAAACAAGCAACAAAAGCTTTGTCTGTTCTGAGAGAAAAAATAGGTTTGCACTGCCAGCATTACTTCTGAAGATAAGACCCAAGGTCCCTGTGGCTGCAGAGCGTCCTTCCAAGAGTGGCTAAACATCACTAGTTAATTTAGTTCCTGCTCTCTGAAACACTATATTCATCTGGAACTGTTCCTTGTCAGGGCTATTTGGTTGAAAAGTAAGACACCTGCTATGTTGAAGAGCATTTGCTGTAAGCTAGCTGGAACCAGCACCGGTGCATAGGAGTTGCTGTGCTGTAGTGCTCCTCGTTTTGAGCTCAGGTACTAAAAGAGACAGATCTTTGGACACACACTTCACTGTCAGTGATGATTGAACATGGGAATGAATAGCCTTGACCTTTAGTAAAGCACCCAATTTAATCATAGTAAAAACAAACCAGCTGAGAATTCAGCCTAGGTACAATTTCAAGCCAAATATAAATCTTCGGTGCTTGAATGACTGAAAACATGAAACATGTGGCATCTGCAAAATGGAATTCTTTTACAAACATAGTGTGGCCACTATGAAGATTGAAAGAAGAACATTGAGGCTTTTTCTATGTGCTCTAAAATATGGGAAAGAGATGCAATATTTTTTTTTTTGGTAATGAATCTTATTAATATCTATGTTATCACTGAGACAATTATAAGGATTTAAAAAAATAATAAATTCTAACAGCCTTCTTTGCAAACATTTTGTTGTCTGCTTTTATATATAACTCCTTAGAGGTGAAAGCGCTTTCCAGAGCAAGAAAAACATTATAACAACAAAAAAAGGAAGATGCTTTAGGAATGCTTTAGGAAGCATTTCTTTACATATATACTCTATAGATATGGAGTACATTATTTTATATTATTTATATAATGCAATTTAAGTTATACTAAAATTGCATTAAAATTATGAGTATGGTACAATGGCAGCTCTCCGGAGCTCAGAATGTGCTGTGTTATCAGCAGAGTTTTAGCTTTAATTAATATTTATAAAGGAATTTGGCCACAATGAACTGCAATGCAGTTGCAAATGCACTCAAGTGCATCAGTTTTGGGGTCATTTGATTATGGGTTAAATCCTGATTTCTTTAGTAGCTGTTAATAGAACATTGCTCAGTAACTAGCACATTTATGGTATGGCCCACTGATATTTCCAGAAGTTTCCAGAAGTTATGCTGAAAGCAGGCAAGAATGGCAGAATCTGACCTAAACTTTCAAAACTGGCACACCATGCTTGAAATACAGAATGGAAAGGGAACTTACAAGTTTAACTCAGTTTCAGTCAAAATCCCCAATAAGCGGTATTCGCCAAAAGCAGAAGGAAATGTGGCATCCTTATAAAACAGCTTCCTGGGGCCCTTTTGAAAGCAACAAGTTTCCTAATTGCAAGAGGTCATTAATTCTTTACATCCCCCTACCCCGGTGTGATACAAAGAGGGGAGTTACACCTACAGACGCATCAAAAGAGGGATTACAGTGTATATAGATATACTTAAGCTCAGTGTGGTCTAACTAATTTGGATAACCATTGACCTCCAATGTCCGTGTCAGTCACTTGAGCCCACGCTGGCATCTAAAATGGCTAAGGAGGTCAGCAGGCTGTGCTGAAACTGGGCTGCAGCTATAACACGAGCCAGCCCAATTAAAGCCTGTAAAATCACACATCCTCTCATGGTGCACACATAGCCAGGGACACGTGCAGTTGGGATCTGAAAGGGGGCGAATGGCAAGAACTGGGGCTGTATATGCATACATTGTGCCCAGAGACTGGCCCAGAGTCTTGTCAAGAAAAAGAAATATTTGATGAAACAAAAAATGTGTGACACAAAAGACAGCTTTTCTGAGTACAGAAGAAGTATTTTGAACTTGAATAGTTTCTGTTGCAATTGTTTAGGGTTCATTTCTTCTCCTTCTGCCCTGGTTTTCAGTCAAGAAAGTCTTTAATGAGGAAGTCTTTAACAAAACTAAGTATTTTTAATGAGATGCTCCTTTGCCAGTGTAACAGCTTTGCCTTAATAGTGTGACTGAGATCACTTTAACTAATTTAACCTTTAAAGACATTCTTTTCATCAACAGTAGCAGTGAACGAATTATTCCATTCTAAATGTAATTCAACTTAATTGTTCATAGCATCTGGTCAATTGATGGAGGCATGAATATTCCCAGGAATATCACTTGATTCATTGGAAATGTAAACTCAAATTTAATTATGAAAAGATGCATTATAGCACTGTTTCTACTTCAGAATCTACCATGATCTTTCTAGTCTATCCTTTCCTACCAAGTTGGAATATAGTAGCTCTGATAATATGACTTAAAATAAACCTTGTAAAGAGTAACGCTTTTATGGTTAATACTGTTACAAACCTGAGTGTAAAGGCTCAATGATAAGTAAAAATAATGCCATTGAAAGGAGATAAACAATTATTATTCATTAATTGTTTCTAATTTTGCTGTAAGATCATGTTTCAGTGAATGTATTTATCAAATACAAGCTTCATGCAATCACAGCTGGAAGACAGAACACTTCCAAGTGTGGTATCATATGGAATCTCTACAAATGAGCACTCCTGAAATTTGAGTCACCTTTTGCTGGTTTTGCCATTTATCACCAATTCGTGGAAGCTATATGTGACATAAGCATACAAACTGTACTGTTAAGGGTGGGAGGTAGGAGGGATTTCACTGGCACTTGTTTAAAACAAACACTTTTATTATCTGATGGATGAGCACATTATAAAATGTGATTTTGTGGCTTTAGGGTACCTGAGGAAAATATTTAAGCAGCTGATAACCACCAAAATGGAGAGTCTAGTAGTCAGTCAGACAAAACACGTTTCTCTCCCCCCGCCCCCTTCTGCTGTAGCTTTCAGGAAGATGATATCTATTGCTGCAACTGGACTTTACTTTTTTGGATAATGAGAATGTGAGTGAAAAGAGGCTGTAGAGAAAAAATTAGGACCTTGCAGGAGTTAAAACGGTGGTAATTGCAGGACTTAAAATAGGGGTAATTTTTAGCTGGACAAAAGAGTTTCCATGTTTCTCTGCTGAATATTATACCTTGCATAAGAATAAATTAGTGAGTTTTTTTGCTAGAAGAGCATGAGTGTGCCCTCTCCCTCAGTAGGTCTGGGCCTAATTGAGCATGATGATTACGCATGACAACTGGCAGGAAATCTGTCAGCTATTTCAGGAACTCGGTGCTGTAAGGGGAGGATGAGAGTCATGTTGATGTTGAGAAGCCAACAGAAACAATGGCCTCCTCCTTCAAGCACAGCCTAAAATGTCAACATGAGCTGTTTTGTTGCTTGCTTTCTTGCCTGATTGAAAGAAACCCGAGGGGCAATTCAGTTACAAAGTCTACCTCATGGCTGGAAAAATCAGAGCTTTCTGACTGAGATAGCCTTTAGAAACAAAGTGCATTCCTCAAAATATGCTTTTCCATCCATTTTTAGTATGAAACTCCCCTCTTGTCTGATTCAGCTCTCAGGCTTCTGAAATACATCATCACTAATACTAAAGAAATTAAGTCTGTGTACACAGTAAGCCTATCTCTACCTTTAAAACTGTTTGTAGGGCCAGCCCCTGTGATGAACCACCTTGCCCTCACTAGTTGTCAGTCTTCATCACAGCTACAGTCCACTGGACTACCAAAACTATCAGCCTTGCAAGAGGACATTGCTAGAAACTGAGATTGGCTGGATGATACATTTGAAAACTGATCCCAAAGGATAACTAACAACATTATTTTGAGGTTGGTGCCTGTAAGACAAAATGCACTTCATTCAGGCCATCCCTCAGGAACATGTCCAAAACTGGATTCTGCTCAAAATTTTTAGCTTCATCAGGTGAAGGCTAGCAGAAAAGGAAGGAAATATTTGTGTCTGTTTGGAGAGAAGGAGGAAAGTTGAGATTTAGGTATTATTGAAGGATACTGCTAAGAGCTCAATAAAAGCTCAACAAAACTCAATAAAAGTTTTCTTTGAGGACTCAGATTACCTTTGTATCTTTATAAAAGTAAACATTGTGATCACTTCTTCAAAATACCAATTTTCTAGGATGACCAAAATGATTGAAGATATTACTGTGTTTTATTTTGCACTATGATATTATGATAGTGTTTCTGGAATAGAATGGTAAAAGTTTCTTCCACCAGTTTCTCAGTGTCATTAAATTTGTACCATAAAGCATATGAAGTGAAGAAAAACCAATGCAACAAAACTCAGGGGGCTTTGAAACTCAGATTCTTGACAGTGATCATACAAGCTGCTTCAGTATGAGTTAGTGAGGACATGGTCTTATTTGTTAGTATTAGATCCACATTATCAGGTCTGCTGCTGACAGACCAGAATCAAACATACTGAGCTCCCTTCATGTCTCAGCCTTATCCTCATTACGTCAAAGAACTAAAAAGCAATGTATGACTGAGTCCAGCCCCAAAGCCGCTTTACTTCTAAGGATGTCAATTTCTGCAGGCATACTGTATCTTCCAAAAAAAAGTGGGACCTGAAGAGACCACTTGCTTTCCCATTTTTCTATTCTGATGTTAATTCAGTTGCATGTAGTTTCCCTAGCAAGTTTCTCTGTCAGAGAATAGTGCCACAGGGAACAGCAAAACCAAATGAGATTGACAGGATTAAAAATAACGAGTTCTGTTACATTGTCCTCTGCAGAATGATAACATTTCTATGACAGCCTTCATCATAATATCCGTTATAAAAAGGGATAAAAGACATTTCCACTATATCCTTCTTCTTTTTTGCTAAAGACTCTTTCCTGAAAGATTATGAGCTATTTCCATGGAATATTTCTAAATTAAATAAAAAGAAAATGTTCAATTTCTTTTACTCTTGCAGGAAAACTTTTGAAAAAAGTCACCACCTTGTTAACTCCAAAAACAAGAGAGGGGAATTTAGAAGCTTTGACAGAAAATCCAAAGCTGTAAATGAAAAGCAGAACAGGTGTCTGTTTCCAAAGACTGAAAAGTCTTAAGTTGAAACATGATGGGTTGACATTTTGAAAAAAATATTCTTTCATGTAGAGCCCATCAAGTGAAAAAAAAAGATAGTTTTCTGAAGAGAATTAGCCATGCTGACAAAAACATCTTCCAAATTATTTTTTTTTGGTGTGGTTCCAGTAAAAACTGGAGTGAAAGAAAGTTTGCCTGCATTACACAAACACGGTGCAAATAGGAGGAGGCAAAGTACATGAAATCTGTCAGTAATGCAGAATCACTTGACATTTCTGTTTTCAGGCAGATCTGCAAATGGTAAAAGGAAAATATATTAAGATCACAGGGTAGTTATTTGGGAAATACTCTGTTCACCAAAAATTAGTTGCGGTAGTACCAATTCAAGTATGTTTACCCCCTTTTCTGCATTTTTCTGCCACTAATGGAGTTGTTGATTATAGAAATAGGCAGCTGTTTCTTAAAAAAAAAAAAAAGGAAATGTATGACATCTTACAGGTTTTTATTTTGTTTTATCTGATGTTGTATAAAAAGGGTAATTTCATCTTTTTGTTCTTAATAAATAAATCATAACATTCCTCAGCCCCTGAAACAGTAGCCAATTTGTAATTCCTATGGGTTTAATGATTTTTCTCACACCTGCCAATGTAGTTAGCTCATATTTGTGACAACTATAATCTTCTCCATTACATTATTATAATCAAAGGCCTTGTTGCCTCCATCGGCTGAAATATCTACACAGAGAAATTGCCAGATGATACTGGTAGTTGACCTGTGGGATCCTTATTCCTCCTCTAGTGTCCCAGTGTTTATCTTGGTCACATTGCCTATCCAGACTGCCTGAGGACTAATTCCTGGCTACCTCAGCTTGTGCTACTTTGAATTCCCAGTTTTGCACATGAATGTTGGATGTCTAAGTGACTAATTACAAAAAACTGCCTGTCTCCATAGGACTCCAAATATGGGGTACAGTGTTTCAGTGCATGTTGTCATGGCTGAAGACAGTTTGGAAGCTACCTCATCTTCACAGTCACTGAAATAAAAAGCAAGAGAAATGGGGTGTATTTAGAAATATGTACCCTTTCCCCCCAAAGCCCGTTCAGTAAAGAATAAAATTTCTCATGAATAAAAGAATAAACATTCTCATGTTTAAAGTAATAGTACTGGTTGCAATTTGGGGAATTTTTCAGTGAAACATTTTCTTCATTTGAACTGTTTTTGGCAAGTCTTTTTAGGTCTTACATGTGATTTTTTCTTTAATTGTAGTGAATAATGCAAATGTAACAAACAATTTTTTAAATAAGAAGAAAAGGAAAAAAACAAATCAGAAGCCAGGCACGTATCCATCTTCCATGAAAGATTAGATAATTTCCTGGTGGCTGGCGTATTCATTCAGCATTTTGGAGGGGTGAATGTTGGTCCTTGGTTCAACTCTTTTTGTATTAGTCCATGTTAATAGAAAATAGAAGAGGTCCTGCAGCATGACCAAGGATGGCTGCAATAACCATTTGGGAATTTTTTATTTTGACGATGGAAGACCTCTTTCCAGGTTTCACCAAACTTCCCTGTCTTTCCTCCACAGCTTTCCTAAGGTCAAACTTTTGTCCTGATAGAAAACAGAAACTTTTTAGAAATCATTACTGGCTTTGTGGGGTGAGCAAACTCTTTTTCTACTTATCTGTAATTACTGTATTCACAATAGCAGGCTGTTATCATGTGTATCTTGTTCATAATGGGTTATAACAATATCAGCTCTGTTGACAGGATAATAGCCCTCTTTTAGTAAAATTTAATTGGTCCGATGATCCTCTGGTTCACAAATTGTAACCCCTTTCATACCTACGTGATGAGGGTTAGAATGCTGACAATGGTTTCTGTGAGAGGAGAAATTAGATTTAATAGTATACCTTACATAAAATGTGACATTGGTATGTTGGCTGGAGAACACTGAGCCCAAAAATGTAATGGTGACTGGCATGTCAAAAATATGTTTTTCAAGAGTATATCATGCTTTGCCTCTTCAAAATATTGGGCAACAACTATTAGCACACATTCTTGGAGAAAACAAAGTGATTTCACGGAGAGGAATAAAATCCTATATGGTTTAAATGGATCTACAGCACACATGAATACTTAATTCACAATTCAGCATTGTATTTTTGGCAACTTTTCCCTTGGTCTTGAAATTATGGCACTGCAGCAATTTATGTATGGAAAAAATAAAATTGACATTATTTTGTGAAGAACCATGTGTCTTTCTCCTACATACCACCTTTCATGTACCACATACCCATGGGGGTAGCCAGTGAAATCCCTCTGGAGAGCTACTGTGCAGACACGCAAGTGCATGAGAGCTCTGCAACGCATTTATTGAACTTGGTTTTGCACACAAAATGGTTCAACTTCATCACAAAAGCAGGGGCTGATGGACACAGTTATGTATCAAATTCTTATCACTCACCTTACAAATGAAATCACAGGAGTGCTGTGGTGCTGGGACTCTAACTCTGTCCTATGCATTTCTTTTCATGCTCAGCTCAGGCCGCCACATGCCTGTCTCTGTGACTTTCAGATAGTTAAGGGAGCCCCACTTATGACTATTTCCAGGCACAGTAATCTGCCTTTTGTGGTATGTATTTTCTGATATGTTGTGGTGCTAGTCATTATGCTAGTGTGTGCATTTTCTGCATTTAGTCCAAGAGGTAGACAAGGATCAGAAAGATTTTACCAAGGGTTATTAAGTTTTGGTGTGGATGGACACTGCTGTCCTCAAGGTAAGAGGTGCTCCTGCTTAAAAAGAAGCCTTTGGTATGGTAGGCATCCAAATGCCATGGTGCTGAGCATCCTTTAAACTTCTTACTTTAAAACTAATGTTCTTTTCTGATGAGCTTGCACTAGTGCTCAGCTGAGATTTAAATTCTTATCCCTGTAGACACTTTGATGAATATTTAACATCCATGGATTTTAGTGGGGTGACTTGCATGCTTAAAGTAAGAACGTTTTTAGATTCATGGACAACTTCTTATTACATGAAATGTCTTCACATAGGTTCAAATATTGAAAAAGTAATGTACAGATATATTGTCTCTAAATTGTTACAAAAATAAACATCTTTCAATTTATCTGACCTCCTACACTGCAGTTCCTGAAAACCTATTTTAGAGACCTATGTAAAACATAAACAACTACATGTTTGGGATATATCTAAACATTCTATTTGTGCTAAGTTCGAGTTTTAATTTTTTGAAAGGTGAACAACAGCCTATAGTTTTTATTTTCTTCAGCCCTTTTTACTACATCCATATCTACTTTCTTATACTGGTTTTCATTTGGAATAGTTACACAAAGAAACTATAATGTAGTTGTGCTACAAGTGTTCAGGCATATAAATATTCCTCTTTTGTTTGTCCTTTTCCATGAATATCAATTTGCTCTTTTATACCTGAAAAGCAAATGCAAGTGGAAGCACAGATTAAGCAATTATGTCCTCAACAACAAACACATCAAGGCTGTTTTGTACTTAATATTCAAAGTTAATATGGCAAAAATTGCGATTTATGTTGTATAGATTAATTATAAGGCAGGAGGGAAAGTTCACAGAACTATCTCCCATTCCAACTTGTGAGGCTTTTATTGGGTCTGTCCACCGATCAAAGTTTCTTCTCTCTCCACTGCAGGGTGCTATGTTTTTCAGAGATGGTCTCAAAGAGATATCTTAAAACAATATTAATGTGAAGGCAGTTTCTTAACCTTCTCTCTTAATTTTAAAACTTTTTTTTTCCCTTCAAGGACAATGTTTTTCTCTGTTCTTTCTTCTCTTTCTGTACTGAAAATGTGTCTTTTACGCATTGAGACCACAGTCTTAATCTTGATTGTATGACCTATCTCATCAGTAGTGCTTTTCTCTTATGTTTTTTAATCCTCTACAACCTCTCTGCACCACTGTTTCACCCCTAATAAAACCAGGAGTCAGCTATGAATAATTAGTTTGATTCTAATAGCCCAGAAATTGACATTGTATTTATTTAAACATGCTCAAATATGAGTCACAAGATTCAAAGGTCATCATGGAGGGGGGTGTGTGTGTGTGGGTGTGTGTGTACACATACACATAGATACATATATTGTGTGCTGCTTTGTGAGACCGTTAGTTTCCTGTGACTGTACATCTTGGCTATATCTAATTCTTCCTGTTATGAATTAAAAATCACTTGATTTTTTTCATTTTTGAGAAAGTCACAATTATAGTAATTGTTAAATAGCAGCAGACCACTTGTTCTGGCTGCAGTTTATCCTGTAAAGTAATGCTATCTTTCAAATGGGAAAATAAACCAGTAAATAGTCCGAATGTTACTGATTTGGAGTTCAGAGGTTGAAAACTTTTATTTCTTGAAATACTGTCTAACAGCAAATGATGAAGTAACTGACAAGGATACATTTTTTTTATTTCAAACTGTTTCCAGTCATGAAGCTTGTGCTTTGCAGGAACTCCCAAAGAATCCGCAACAGTACAGTGCCAGCTGGAGAGGTCAAAATAGTGACTTTCTAACTTGCACATAACTTCAGTACTTAAGGGGACTCACACTGTGTATCCAAGACAGTATGTAAACAGTGGGAGCCTGAAGCTGATGCGGACTGTGATGTGGATTTGCCTCCACTTTCTTTCAAAGTGAAAGATCAGAAGATATGAAAAGGTCTCTTATCTTCACAGCTATGTGTGAGCTCGAGTGTAAAAATTACAGCACCTTAATTAAGAATAAAAAGTATTTTTTAACTAGAGGACATTCAGTTCTTCTGAATGAGACAGGTCAACGTAAAAAGGTCTGAAAATGAAGTCTCCTGCCTGGTCACATTCTCCTTAGTATGCAAGTCCTTTGCTTGAAACTTGCTTTCCAGTCAAGCAGCTTTCACTGTCTTCCTTGACTACCCAAACAAATCGCAGCCTGCTCAAGTTCCCAAATAACATCTCCTCCATGTTGCTTTTCTCAAGGGTGGCTCTGAGCTGTTGTCAGCCCCATGTCTTCTCCTGGAGTCTCTTTGGCTGCAGGGTCCCTACCTTTTCCCTGCTGAGGGAACAGTCCAGAAGATGACAGTCCTATCAGGGAATTTGGAAAGTCCTGATCCCTGTGGCTGCTCTGAGTTGCCTGTCCACAGAAGCTGTGTCCTGCTTCCTGCTGGCCTACCTGACAGCCATGCTTACCTGAGTCTTTGAGCTTAAGTTAATTAAGCTGGAAATTAAGTTTAGTGCAAGAAAAGTGAATTACTGGATTTGCTGTTTTTTCAACCCAGATAATCACGCTACTGAAATAATCTGGATAATCGTACTGCTGTACTGGGTCTGGCTGGGATGGAGTTAATTTTCTTCGTAACAGCCCATCTGGTGCTGTGTTTTGGATTTGTGACCAAAACAATGTTGGTAACACACCAGTGTTGTTGCTGTTGCTGAGCAGTGATCCTACAGCATCCAGGTCTTTTGTTTTTCTCACTCTGTCCCTCCACAACAAGTTGTCTGGGGGTGCTCAAGAAGTTGAGAGGGGTCACAGCCAGAAGAGCTGACCTCAACTGACCAAAGGGATATCCTATACCATACGATGCCGTGCTCAGCAATAAAACCTGGAGGGGGGAGAAGGAGGAAGGGGGAACATTTGGAGTTATGGTATTTGTCTTCCTGTCCTGGTTTCAGCTGGGATAGAGTTAATTTTCTTCCTGGTAGCCGGTATGGGGCTGTGTTTTGGGTTTAGGTTGAGAACAATGTCGATGCTACACTGATGTTTTGGTTCTTGCTAAGTAGTGCTAAGTACTTGCTAAGTGGTGCTCACACTGGTCAAGGACTTTTCATCTTCCCGTGCTCTGCCAGGGGCACAAGAAGCTGGGAGGGGGCACAGCCGGGGCAGCTGACTCAGACTGGGCGGGGGGCTATTCCATACCACGTGATGTCATGCTCAGTATATAAGTAGGGGAGTTGGCCGGGGGGGGGGGCTACGATCGCTGCTTGGGGGACGTGCTGGGCATCGGTCGGCGGGTGGTGAGCAATTGTACAGTGTACCGCTTGCTTTGTATTACTATCGTACTATTATTATTTGTTATTATTATTATTGTTATTATTACTATTACTACTGTTCTATTTTTATTTTACTTTAGTTATTAAACTGTTTTTTATCTCAACCCACGAGTTTTCCCCTTTTGCCCTTCCGAGCCTCTCCCCCATCCCACCGGGCGGGGGGGTGAGTGAGCGGCTGTGTGGTGCTTAGTTGCTGGCTGGGGTTAAACCACGACACTTCCCAAGACAAATTGTTATTGTATCCCAAACTTATAAGTCGCTGGGGCTGCCTTAAGCCCTTATAGAAAATTCAATAGGTCTTTGAAAAGTGTGATCTGTCCTCCATGTTAAACTGCTCATGCTTTTTTTTTTTAATAGAAAAACACGTGAAATTGAAAACAAACACATAAAATTGTTCTCCCATCCATTCCAAAATGATAATGGAGTTGAGGTATTTGTTGTTTATACTCAGCCACTCAAGTGAAGATTTTATTCTAGTAATCTTGGTCTTTGCTCTTGTGTTTGTAATATGCTCTGCAGGAGCACAAGTAGCTTCAAGGCCATTTCAAGAATTTTGAATGGTGCTGTGTTAGGACCTCTGCTGTCATTGACAAGTAAATCATATAGTTGTGATAACAACTGTCATTTGAACATAGCAAACAAGTCTGGCTGGACTCCTTTGCGTATTCAATCGAGTTTCCCAGATTGCACGTATTGAAAGAGCCTGTAGAGTTGCAGTAGGTTGGTTGATATTAACACACAGAAAGAGTTGTGTCTCATAGGCTTTTCATAGGGGAAATAGCATTTGAATGTATTGGTTGGGATTATATGAGACTCTGGATGTGGCTAGTGGCCGTGCTGGCTGATGGCTTAAGATGTCACTGACAACTGTCACTCAAGAACTTCTGTTGGGCCTTGATTCACTAAAGTGCTTACTTACTTTCGTGTTGAGCTTCACCCCTTACAAAAAGATAAAGCCACAACAAGGCAGATGATCTATTAATTATCTGCATTCTAGTAGCTCTCAGAGGACCGATCTAAGACTCAAGCTCTTATATGCTAGCCATTTATTTAAAATAAAATGTGACTGTTCTAATTGTAAAAGAAGGTTTTTTTGGACCATTAGTTAGTAATTTCTGTGAGGTCTTTCATTTCAACAATGTGAATTTGCAACTTTGAAAATTGTAATTGGAAGAAAATGTTGATCTTTCCCCTAGCCTGGAAACTTTCTGGCACAAAATTCTTCATGACTCCTTTTTCCCCCCACACTTATTTTTCAGAAAAATCCATCTGAAATTTTCAGTGTTAGATATGACCCACAAATAGCTGCCACCAGAAAAATCTTGACTTTTATCAGTGTATAAACCTATTTCATTCCCTTATTCGTATCTTTTATGGTATTTGTTTTAATAATATTAGCCACTAACAACAGTAAAATAACAAAAATAATAATTAAAAAATCAAGAAATGTAGATGTTCATGCTCTTTTCTGTTCATGAGACCTTTGATAAATACTGTCAATTTAGTTAGCTGTTAAATGACAGCCAGAACTGAGCTCAATCAAAATATCATGTGCCTGCATTAGTGAGAAGTAGAGGAGAATTCTATCATCCTTGAACCAAAATGATTTTACCAGGTCTTGTATCTCCACAAGTCCAAATTAGCCTTTGTCATGCTACATAAAATGGTCAGAGAAATTGCAAGGGATTGCAATCTGAAGAGAAACATGTCAGGGAACTTGAGACCAAGTTTACCTAATGCATTTCACTTTTCACCCTTCTGTGATCCATTGAATTTGAGGATGAAGTATATTTTAGCTACATCAGGGTTGGAAATGATGTAAGCCATTACTGTATTCAAGTGATGCTGTTTAGTCTTCTGAGTGCACGGATTCGTTCCTCTTGTCCCATGGCTCATATCCAGAGTACTAATAGAATTCTGACTGCAAAAAGGAGGAGTTATTGTAGGCTTCTTGGTATCCATAGAGATTGTGTTTAACCAGAAAAACCCTCCACATGCAGCAGAACGTTTAAGCTAACGTGTTCTCCTGTGTCAGCAAATAAGCATGTAGGTCACTTGTCTCCAAACCAACATTCTTTTGAGAAAAAAATATTATTTAGATGATATTTCAGAATAAGCTCTGATGTTCAAGCTTATAAAAATTATACTTTTCAGATATTTATACATCAAAGTACAAATACGACTGGTTTTGGAATGTTTTAGAGTTGTGGATGAAAACTTGAAACAAAATCAGACGTGACTTTAAGCTTTTTTTACACTTATATGTCCTACATAGTGGATGGTGCAACCTTTGTACTAATGAGTTCTGTAGTCTACTTTCCATTCCTCCTTTCCTTCCTCTTCTCCAAGAACTACACTGGTAGTGGCAACAGCATCTTAGGACGTGAACAAACCAGCAATCAATATGTTGGCAGTCCCCACACGTTTTATCTAAAAGCGTCTGGCTGGGATGGAATATCAGCTAGAAGCTCAGCCTTGGGGACCTCGTTAATGTGAAGAAATTCTTCCCTGTGTGGGATTCATGAGTGGGCAGTTCCCAAGGAGGATATGCTCTGCTACCTAAACAAGTATTTTTACAGAATAATTTGAAGGTCTTTGTTTTCTGCACAACACAGAGCAAACCCCACCCCCCAACCCCTAACTTTCTAAAATTTAAATTTTTCTGCAAAACCCCAGTCCTTGCTCTCTGCCCAAGGTTCATTGGTTAAGAGCTTCTGGAATTACTCGAAGGGCTGTCTCTGACTTGTGTGTTGGACAAGGTCTTCTTGGTCTAACAGGGACCAACACTTTTGAATATGGAACTAATAATAAAACCAAGAATTCTTGCAATCCCTATAACCATTAGGAGGCATTGACAAGGTAGCAACATAGAAAACACTGTATGTGTGTCATTTTATTCCTAAAACTGTAATGAAAAGAAAAAGCTTCAGCTCTCTTCATATTGTGATTAAGATGGAATGGATATTTCTACACTGAGCCCTGGTGCATGAAGTGCACAGGAGCCTAAGAGAGTTGATTGATCTTGAAAGATAAGTTCCTCGAAGAACAAGAACAGTCCATTCTGATGGGCAGACAGTCTGACAGGTACAGCAGAAACCAGCATGGATGAACTGGGAACTACTGACAGAGCTCAGAGGGAAAATGAAGTATACAGAAGATGGAAGCAAGGAGGAATTTAGTGACAGTGCTTGAACATGCAGGGATGGAGTTAGGAAACCCAAAGCTCATACGGAATTGAAGCTAGGAGGGATGTGAAGGAAAGCAAAGAAATGCTTCTGTAAGTGCATTGGCACTCAACGGTTTCTTTGCCTCAGTTTTTCCTGGTATGATCTGCTCTCAGTCATCTAAGGTCCCTAAACCTCATGACTGTCTGAGGGAGTGAACCATGACTCATGTTGGAGGAACGCTGAGGAGGGACTACCTGAGGAAGTCAGACATGCATGTGTCCAAGGATCAGATGGGATGCCTCCAAAGTGGCTGAGGGAGCTGGCTGCTGTCACTGTAAATTTGTTGTCAGTCATCTTTGAGAAGTTGCAGCAAGTTGTAAAACTTCCTAATGACTGTAAACAGGCAAATGTTAAGCCAAGAAGGGAAAGAAGGAGGGCCCAGGGAACTATAGGCCCTTCAGTCTCACCTCAGTTCCTGGGAAGGTTACCAAGCGAATCCTCCTGGAGACCAGGTCCAAGCACATGAAGGACAAGAAGATGACTGGGAATAGCCAGCCTGGATTTTCTAAGGGCAATATATACCTGGCCATTATGCTAGTTTTCTACAGATGATTGGCTCTGTGGATGATGGGAGAACAGTGGCTGTTTACTTTGACTTTAGCAAGATATTCAACAGTCTCCTATAGTATCCTTAGGGTTCAGCTGGTGACGTATGGAACGGATAGGTGGGATGCAAGGTAAGTGGAAAACTGGCTGGTCCGTTGGGCTCAAAGGTTTGAGATCAGCAGTACGAAGTCCAGCCAGCAGATAGTTACTAGTAGTTTTCCTCAGCGGTCAATGCCAGGGCTGATGCTGTTCAACTTCTTTGTTACTGACCTGGATGACGAACCAGAGTACACCTCAAAAACCTGAGGAATGATATTAAATTGCAGGAAGGGATAGATATGCTTGGGAAGGGGGGCAAAGGTCTTGCTCAGAGGATCCTTAATGGGCTGGAGTCATGGGCTGATAGGAACCCCAGGGACTTCAAAAACGTCATTGTGCTGCACCTGGGATGGAATAACCCCATACACTAGTACAGGCTGTGAGTTAGCTGGATGGAAATGTGCTTTGCAGAAAAGGATCTAGGTGTCCTGGTAGACAAGTTTCCCATGAGTAAGCAGTGTGCCCTCGCAGCAAAAAAAGTTCAGTTGCATCCTGGGATGTATTACTGAAAAGTAGCCATGATGTTGAAGGAAGTAACAGATTTCTTCTCAGGTTACTGAATATTCAGGAGTTACCAAAAGCAGGAGACAGTTGCAAAGCAGTCCTTGATAAATATGATCACCTTTCACAAAAGCAGACATCTTATTAAAAGCCTCCAGAGGTCTGAGAAAGCTATTTGTCAATAACTGCCAGATTTGCTGCTCAAGGTTTCTCATTAACAAGTGAGCTGTAAAAGAGAAGGGTTGTGCTTTTACAAAATAGCCTTGTATTTGCTAAAAGCTAAGAGCAGCCTTTTTGTCTTCACATGGAGTCTCATTTGTTGATTCCACTTAACAGTGACTAGCAAAAAAAAAAAAAATAATCATGTTTTCTCTACCTAGGGAACTCAAAGCTTTAATTCTGCCTTTCACTGAGGAAGACACCCCCCCCCCCATTTCAGTTATTATATGATCCTTATGATTGTTTCTATGTTTTTATTAGGATTCTTATTTATTTTGAACCGTTTCTGAGTACAGGGTGCCTCTGGGCAATCCATTTTTTGCTTATGCAAATGACATTGGTAGGCATCTTATTTGTCCTACCAATAGGCTCTTGTCTTACTTTTCTCTTCTCAGAAGCTACATTTCTCTACCCCAACCTCCCCCTTCATGCCTTTTGTCATGATGATTAATAGATTGAATTTATAAACAAAGATACTGACTCGGAACCTGCTGTAATCTTAGGTGGTAATTTCCATGGTGATATGCTGTTGTTTACTGCAACTAAGTCCAAAATCCTTGGTATTCAACAGCATGTTTAAGAGCAATTATGATCCACACTGAAGTCCTTATTCAGATTGCTTCTTGCTCCTGTTTAAAATGTTGGATGATCTACCTGATAAAGGTGTGAGGCATTTCACTATGGGAGGTGCTAAATGCCTCTTAAAGCCAGAGAACATGAATGTTACTTACTTGAAAGCTAGGTGCACAAGCAACAGAGCATGCAAGAAATCTCTACCCTGTCCACCTTGCTGACATGAGCATGTGGGCTTCATTTTCCCCTCCATACCTGTCTGCCAACCAGGACCACCCGCTTAATGATGCAGTCTTTGCCAGTGTAAGGTATGGGGCTAAATGTGACACAGTCATGATTCTCATTTGTGGTTTCAGTAAAACATTAACATACTTTGGTCTTTCACAGGAAAATATTGACATATTTTGGTCTTTCCCAAGAAAACAAAAGCCTATGCTTCCACCTGTAATTGCACTATCTCAAAAGGACAAAAACAACCTAAACAGAAAATGCTGTAGTCAAATTGCTCAGACATTTATGTTGCTAAAAAATAGATCCTTTGATCAGTGCAGAAGGTGTTCTTGCATTGGTGAGGAGCCCTCTCCTCTTAAGACTTCCCTGCAAGTTGTCTTCTGCCTTCTCATAGTCTCATTCCATGATTTTTAACAGAAAACTAAACCTGGTGCTAAACAACAGTTGATTCCTCCTGCTGCCTTTCATTGCAAAAGATGACAGGAACTATGTTCCTTGTGATTACTTTGTCCTTTTCTTAATAATATGTACTTTTCAGTGAGTCATTCCTGCCCAAGACCCCTGCAGGAGGTTTTTCTTTTCCACGAAAACAAAATACAAATGGATAGAGAAACAGATTTCAAAACACATCTGTAATTTCAAATTTGCCCAGTGTTAGCAAGTGCAAGTTCCCACACAGTACTTCTTCCTTGGCAGCATGACCAGAGTCATAGCATACCCACATATCAGGCCTGATTTACTGTGTGTGCTCAGAGTACTCTCGGTGTGCATGCACACTCTAGGCAGTATCTGGAGTATCTCAGGTATTATGTGTACCCAGAGGGAACTTACTGAGCATGGGTGTTGAACTGGTGTGTCCCCAATGTGCAGGACTGTCACTGTATGTGCCACCTGTGAAGCTGCATGCAGAGATAAAAGCCTTTTCTCTGTCTAAGTGCAGGAAGATGATGGCTGGGGGTTGCTACTGTAAGTGAGGTTTTAAAACCAGGTTTAAAAACCAGTCAAGCAAGAAACCTCCTAGTTTGAATGACAGGCAGGAAAGGGTCTTCGGAGTGAGTGAAAAGTGGTGTGCATGGGCCAGATTAGCTTTTTGAGAAGCCTATGCTTGCTCTTTATTTCTTATTCTATTTGCAGAAATGATGAAGAACTGACACCTAAATACCTACAGCATGCGCCTGTGACCTGGGAGATCTGCTTTGAAATTCTGGCATCAAGTGATTGAGTGTCAAGGACTGAAACCATGGGGCCCAGTCTGGGCCATCTCCCAACCAGTTTTCCCTCCCACCAAGACGGTAGGTAGGCAGAGATTAATCTTAGTCCTTCCTAGCCAATCTGTTGTGTTCTGTATATAAAAAAGATTAAAAGAGCTAGAAAAGGAGTAGGCAATCACACCTTCTATCAAAAATTATAAATTTGGGGTTTAATTTTGACATCTGTGGTTTATAAACAGCCTCACATTGTAACTTCCTCTCTCCTGCTGTCATCAAATCAATTTCTGTTTTTCTTAGTAACTAAAAAAAATTGCACTCTTTAACAGCTTAATCTATGATGGTAAGTGTTCACGTCCTACAGTCCTATCTGTTGGTTATGGTATTTATCTAAACGACCTACTACATCTGCTGGTAGTGTTGGGAAAAGGTTTGGTTACAATAAAATGGTTAAATCCCAAGCTGCATAATAACAGATATACTGAAGGTGTTGTCTGCAACAAGCTCAGCAATATCACCCATGATTTATTTAGAGTTACAAGTTGAAATTCTTGGCAAAGAGGTTGATTGGCTCGTGTGGGGGGCATGTGGTGCATGCAGAGGGAGCTTGCAGCTCTACCAGAGCACAAACCCTGCCCTGGGTGGCCATTGGTGGGACCTTGGAAGGTATTCCTGGAGTCCCGATATTCTCACGTACACTTACAAGGAGTTGGCAATCTCTTTTTTCTGGTTTAGTTACTGTGTTGTTAGTGTTCTGTAACTTTTTTCTACCTAATCCATTGTTAATTTTACAATTCCATCCAATGATTTTAGTTCTGCCTGTTTTATATTAAATAATTACTATTGAAGGTTTCTAGTTATTTTTTGTTTTAACTTCTTTTTTTTTTTTAAAGCTGAAAGTCTCATTCCTAGGTTTCAAAAAAGATGTAATAGAACCTTTTCAAAAGTTTAAAGGAGAATGAGGGAAAAGAATGAATTGAAAATTACAAGCACAATTCTTTCCTGATTTCATATTCTTTTATACTTACTCCTCTGAGCATGGAAAAACCAAGCTCATTCAAAAGACATTAAAGAGATATTTTTAAGCAGACATTTATTTGCCTTTGATAACTAAATGAAATTTTTGTTTGGAAGATATGAATCACTGTGTAACAACCCCAGCAGTATAAAGTTTAGTTAAAAGATGAAGATTAGAAAAAGAGTTTGATGGTGAAGGATTATGCTTATCCTCCCACTGGTCAGAAACCTGTGGCAGAGGAGAGTGGAGAGGACTGTGTAAGGAAAGCTACTTTCAGTGTCTGCATTTTCAGCAGTCTTCCTCAGTTTGATGCCAGTGTTGCCTTCTAGTCTACATTGGAAGCCATTGGGTTGTTTGCTTTTAATAACCTGATGGAACGAGTAAATAACAGATTTTCTGTAGACCGAAATGCCAGAACTTTAGTTGAAGCTTTATCCAGCTTTCTTCTAGAAATTGCATCTGTGCAGCCACGTATTTTTATGGTTTTATTCTCTCCTTTTAGACACATTTATTATCTAACTAATACTGTTTCTCAAATTACATGAGTTACTATCTCATAGAGAGAATGAGCTACCAGGCTGCATGAAGGTCCCATTCACTCAGGTCCTATTCACTTAGGTTGTGTGAATTCTACATTTGAACTATTGGCAGGTATGTCTTTTCTTACATTTAACTCAATTCCATTCTTCTGTTTACTCAAAGTAGTACAGAAAAGCACAGCAAGAAATCTACTGAAGTGCATTTACAACATACATTTCTTCAGTTCATTATAAAGCATTACATACCAAATTCTGAAAAGATATGGTGAAGAAATGGGTATTTGTATTATCTAGAATTGGAGATCAGTGATTTTTCCCAATAATTTTGTCCCCTCCCTTTTTTGGTGTTTGCATCTCTCTGTACTTCAGAGGTACAAAATATTTAATGAAAACTCAGCCCAAAACTCAGCCCACTGTAGCCACCACATTTTTAATACACAAACCAACTCCACAGTCATGTATTTTAAAGATGCTACCACGGATACTTTCAACTCGAGTAATAGTTTTATTAAAACCAAATAGGAATAGAAGAAATGTAGGTTGTTCTATACAACTGCCACTGGACATATAGTTTCATATGCAAACTGTCCAGATATAGGACATCTCTGTCTATTCAGTCCTTGGTTTCTGCTGAGAATGACTCTAAGGCCACTAGTCAGCAACAGCACTGACAACAGCTTCTCTGGGAGGAAGCTGCTTTGACACCAGCAACCTATTTCACACAGGTCGCTGAATAACTGCTTTATTTTAAGGAATTTCAGTCATTATTAATCTACTTTGCCTTCAAACCTAGATGTGAATGTTGTTTCCTAAGTCACTGAAGTCTCCAAAATTAAGTTTGAGAAAGATCAGACAGCAGAGAAATTGAAACCTATATCTACATGTTTGTTGGGTTTGCTGTTTGTTACACATCTCAATTTTTATACATGATACTAAACATTTATTTCATTAAATTCAGCTGAAAGTTAGAAACATTTAAAGTCAAGGTGAATGGTATATCCTTTTACTATTAAAATCTAATCCGGTATAATTTTACAAAAGATAAATGAATTACTGGTATTGGTATATTTAGTTTTAGATTATTATAGTATATTTCATACATAGAATTATACATTATTTTTCAAATATAAAATTTTTGGAATTCACTCATCCAGTAGCTCAGAAATGTTCTGCAGTATATCTGTTTAGAAGTAGGAATAATCTCCTTAGCACTCTAGCTGTAGAGTCGTCTAAGAACACGTCCATACCTGAGAGGGTTTTGTGAGGGTGGGAATATTGCAAGGCACCTGAGTCATCTGGAGCATGTAAACATCTGAAATGTTATCAAAATTTCATCTATTTCCTGCAGTATCCTTCCTCTTGTGACTTCTTCATTTGCTGTACATCTAATCACTCCTGTCTCCCTTGTTTGTGTGTATCATTTTTGTTATCATTGTCACTGACTCCTTTACTGTTAGTAACTTCCTTCTTTAAGGTACTCACTCATGCAAAGTCCATATTCTGCCATGGGTAGGGTACATTTTGGAGTAAAGGGACAAGACTGTGGTGGAAGAGACTCCATGTTTATACATGGCTGGATGCATATTCTCGAGCTAGGATCATCTGGGTTTGCTGGCAGTTGCATTGGGATGTGAGGGTTTTCTGGGATGTTTCTCCCACTGTTACGCACAAGGTAGCACTAAAGGGACATGTGCCAAATATGTTGTACTGACACAGAAATACAGTCTGCATCTCACCATCCTCTCAGACTGCTTGGAAATGCACCTAAAAGCAATGTTCTCAGCTACCACCAACTTCATTTCCCTCAGACTCACAGTTCATGCTTATCAAGTTGTGAAAAGACCTACAGTATATGCAAAGTTGCCGAACATTTTTAATTTGAGCATCTTCTCACATTTCCCTCAACGTATGTAAGCTAAGTATATGGTGCTACATTTGAAAGATACTTCTTTGAACATATATGTGTCCCTTTTTAAGACAAGACTTAGTAAAGACTGGTTTGTTTATAATAAACTATGAAAACTGATCTAAAATTTCTGAGTGCTCTGACATGCTATTTGTTTTAGTGCTGAATGTCATTTATTGTAGTGTCAGAGGCAGAGTTTAACAGGAAATCATATATCCTGCCTTTGATTTTATTAGCTGTTATGGAACCTGAAATGGTCAGCTGAATCTCTGAAGGTGTGCTTTTTTTACCACAATAACTACAACTACAACTACAACTGCAACTACAGCAATGTAACAGAACACAGCTCAGAGAAGAACACCAAGGACATCACTGCAAAGAGAAGAGTGCCAACTGCATTGCAAACTGCCATCTGAATAAAGAATAACATGAGAATAAAGGGAACATATGGAATTGAGTTCTAAAGCTGAGAAGAAAAACATGAGCATGAAGTAAAAACAAAACCTGATCACTGGACAGAACTTGATGCCATGGCATGTTCAAATGCAACCCAGGAACAGAAAATGAATGGGAAAGCTCTATCAATGAGGAGTACTTTTGAAAAGGGATTTTTTAAAATGGAGTGATGAATAGTCCCCTTTCCGACCCCCACATTCTGAATATAACTGTGTTAGCACAGGGTGTTGAAATACTTATTAACAAAATCTAACATCACTTTGTTATAAATATTTAGGAGGGATGCACTCATAGACATTACAGTTCCTCCTTAAGATCCAACCATTCTTTATGCCAAGCAAGAAGATAAATATTAAAAAGAACACCCCCCCCCTGCCTCCAATGGAACAAAAACTTTTTTTTTTTCTGGACTCCCAGTATATCTGAGTTTATTTTTCTTCAAAGTCAGTGAGTTGTAAACCTTCCAGGGCAGAGATTAGAGAATATCATAACTATATAATACCAAAATGTCTAGGTATATTAATAAGATATTTATACAGCTGTAATGGAACTCTTTTCCAGGCAATAGTTACATATGTAATAACAGAGAAAAGAAATTTCAGGACAGGTCATTAGTTGTTTTTTTTTAAATAGCTCAGCCTATCAGAAATAGAAGCATTGACTATGAAACAACATGATTTCTTCCTATTCCTCTCTCAAAAGAAAAAAAATAGTGCATGTTTATAAAGGTCCTATTTAAGAGTGTTGTGATTTAATCCAGCAGGCAGCTAAACACCACACAGCTGCTCTCTCACCCTCCCTGCCCTCCCCCGGTGGGATGGGAGAGAGAATCAGGAAAAAAAATGTAAAACCCGTGGGTTGAGATAAAGACGGTTTAATAGAAGAGTAAAAGAAGAGAAAATAATAATAAAATAATGATAAAGGAATATACAAAACAAGTGATGCACAGTGCAATTGCTCACCACCCACTGACCGATGCCCATCTCGTCCCTGAGCAGTGATCACTGCCCCCCAACCAACTTCCCCCATTTTATACACTGAGCATGACATCATATGGTATGGAACAGCCCTTTGGCCAGTCTGGGTCAGCTGTCCTGGCTGTGCCCCCTCTCAGCTTCTCATGCACCTGGCAGAGCATGGGAAGCTGAAAAGTCCTTGACTAGTGTAAGCACTACTTAGCAACAACTAAAATATCAGACTGTTATCAACATTATTCTCATCCTAAATCCAAACCACAGCACTATACCAGCTACTAGGAAGAAAATTAACTCTATCCCAGCTGAAACCAGGACAAAGAGAGAACAAAATCAGACCAAAATATTAGGTAAGGTTCTTACGTTTTTGTCTGACTTAGCTAGGGTTAGGTGAGGGGAAAACACAGTAGAGGGCAAGATCTTTGGGAAGCTGATATTTTCTATGTTGACTCCAGTATTTATGCTTCTTTGGGTACACCTACAGCTTTCATTTTACTAGTAAGTAGGGGTAACAGTCATCTATGCATCCGAAGACTCCAGTGTTTTCCTGGCTTTGAAGAGCAGGCTGCTCACTAACTGAACTGTGAAGAGTTTTTGCAAAGCAGAAAAGCTGCCTTTTTTCCCCCCTCAACGTTGGAAGAGTTCAGGTAACACGTGTTACCTAAACTGATGAACCAAGATTCAAATGAGAGCTGACCCTCAAACAGTGGTTTGAGAGATTGTGAGCTTCTGAACAGTTGGTTGAGAAGTTATTAAGATTTTTTTTTTCATGTAATAATAAATGTACTTCAGACTTCTAAACCACTTTATTTCTGTGTTGAACTCTGTCTTAAGAAGAAACTGTATGGTTCTCTTCTTGGTTGTTGGTTGGGAATTTATTGTACGCATGAAAGACTCTGAAGTTTAACTTCACAACATTCTTCCTGGAAAACGTATGCTTTACAACTGGCGAGTAGAAAAGAATTACATGCAAGGTGGACTTAGCACTTTCCAGCTGGTCATTCTAAGCCCCCATCATTCTGTTGACTTTCCTGTTAAATGTTTTGTGGTTTGTGAAAGATTAACAGCTGTTAGAGTTTAAACTCTTCCTACAGCTTGGCTGTCATCACCAGCAACAGATGACAGCTTCCCAGTGTTGAACAGTTGCTGAGGTTTCTTTCCAGGGCACTATTCCTAATTCTGTAGTTCTTTTAAAGAGTTACTTCCATGTCTCTGTTTTCTAAAAGAAAGTGTCCTGCAATGTGCTAGTTTCTCCTTCTTCAGGACTTGAAGACTCATTATTTTGACATCTTCTTCAATTAGGTCTTCTTTTTTAAAAAACCCAAACCAACCCAAACAAGAGCCTCATCCCAAACGTATTGCCAAAAAACTTAATGCCACATATCCTAACTAATGGTAAGCCAATGGAAGCCAGCATCAAAAGGAGATCAGTTTTAAGTTCTACTCAGAATACTACCCTCCTAAGGTCTGTGAAACAAAGTACATTATGATCTTTATTCTCTTTATCCTTTTTATTTTTGCCTGTTTTTTGAAGATCAGTTGCAAAACCAGTCTTATGATCCATTCTCAATATTTAGTTATCCCTGTGGACAGTGATATCTAAGAGTCCCATATGGGTGTATGTGGCAATCTTGACTTTCCTCCAAAACAAGCCCTCATACAAACCAAAAAAACCCAATCTCCTCACAAACTGAAAAAAATAACCAAAATGATAAGATGACCTGTTATGCACTGAGCTGGGGCTGTAGTGCATTCATAAGAGTAGCTTGCACTTTCAAAACCTTTTCATGTTTGCCCAGGAGAGGTAACTCAAAACCACACATTTGGAAAACTAGTAAATAAACGATTACCCAAGAGGATATATTAGTTTCTGAGGGTAGGGCTTCAGGGAATAATTACAAACCAAAATAAAAAACAAAACCAAACAAAAAACCCCAAACCACCATGAAAGCAACTCCCAGGGCTGGAAGCCTTGCAGGTAGGTGATGAAGGCAGAGAATATTAACTACCTGTACTCTCATTTTCAGAGAGGAAAGACTGGCTTAGTGAATTAATTTCCAAAGTTCCTATTTTCTACAGATCTGAGGTGTGCATCATCTTCATAGTCTAAGCACAGAAGTACAGATAACAGGTTCCTTGTATAATGCATGAACACCAGTAATTAGAATCCCCTCCTTAAACATGACGTGTCCATCAAGCTACAGCTTGCTGTGTTATACTGAAGTTCCTTCCTATACTTTTCAGTGAGACTTTGAGAATGTTACGTTTTCACAAAATTTTCCATATGTGACATATTGGCATTCTCCCTTCCCCCAACCAAAAAGAAACCTTGCATTTCTCATGATAAAGTATTCATAATTTCACTGTAAAAGATCTATGGACTTGAACTCCACCAAAATTCTTCTATGCAGGGACCAACGTATGTATGTGAGATAGATGTGAGACATTTAGAAGGCAGTGGAGCAGAATCTTCTGGTCTATGCTAATAATTTTTATTTTGCTGGTTGGTTAATTTTATTTTGCCAAACATTTTTGCAAGGTCTGTTATTGTTGGACATTTTAGACAAACTTGTTATATGTTTTAAATTTTAATAAAGCTTTTAATTTGGAAAGATTTCTCAGGCAAGGAATTATCATGTTTCTATTTTGTAGGTCACCCATACTCTGTTTTACAAATGTGCCCATTGATAAATGTGGCAAAATTTATCTTAAAGGAATGTAGGCTATTGATATGTTTGGCAGGCTGTTTTAGAAACTTCATGCCTTAAATGATTGAAACTCTTTATTTTCAATCTAAATGCCCAGTTTATAGCTATCTGACTTTGTACCAATACAATCCCTTAATTCTTCTTTTCCTTGACGTTTAATCTGAGAGTAGTTATTAAAAAAAATAATATTTTCTCTTAGCCTTCAAAATTAATATTTTCTTGACAAAATCATCTATTCTCAGTCTAAATTTCTTTGTCTGTTATTATTTTTCTGTATACTCTACAGTAGCCTCCTATTAAGCATACTTTCCCCTTCCCAATGGTCTGTCAAGCTTATTTCTGGGCAGAGAGGTGAAAACACATAATCAGTAATTTCCATCCTGTCCATATAAGAGTAATATGCATTCCCTCTATTAAAGAACAAATTTTGGGCCTATAAAATATAAAAACCTAACAATCTTAGTGTCAGATACTTTCATAATACTACTTACAGCCTTCAGAAACACAATAGTTATTTCTTTTGTCATAAGTAAGTTTAGAATACTTCTCTCTAAACCAAAAACTTTCTTTCAGGATATATAACTGAGCACTTAACTTTCAATGATTTTTTTTTTTGGTTGATGTGAAATAGTGCAACAATAAAGTTTCCCATAGATCTACACATGGCATATGAATCCAGACCAATGTTAGGACTTCATTTGTTCTTGCTATTTTAAAAGATAATCAGTAGAATGAAAAAGAGATTGCGTGCAAGGCTGAGAGGCAGTTGCTTTATGCACACTTTTTAAGTAACATCAGAGAAATGAAAAAAGAGTTATATAAGTGAAAGTATAGAAACTGGTGCAAATTCACAAACTCAAAAGCTTATAAGCTGCCTATAATTGAATTTAGCCTAGAAAACTATTGACAGATCTGAAACAGTCTCCTTGTAGAAATAATAGGAACAAAATATTCAGCTTGTGTCTTTGATCATCAGGAACTGCATCTGCTGAGCTATGAGGTCCCCCAGTCCTAAATTCAAACATTCTTTTAAACTAATGAAATCTTCCTTTGTAATTGCAAGCATAGGGACATCTGACAAAATATGTATTATATTTTGCATTCTTCTAGAATGTCTGTGTCATCACTGTTTTCTTTTATTTATGTTTACAAGCATGTACTCCCAGTACATCTACCTTGATAGAACTCATGTAAAGATGTAATATTATTTCAGTATTTTCCAGATGTAAACCTCTTTTTTAAACCATATTTTGCCAAAAAACTGATTCTCAAATTCAAAGGGGCTACAACTAAATCTATTTTAATGCCACATACAGCTGAAGAAATATACTACTGGCATAGTTTTTCTGGACCACGCAATGCTGTGGAATAGCGTGGCTTTTTAGATTTTATACAGTCCTTTGCATTTAGCTACCTGAAAATTTCAGGCTGGTATATGTGATTTTGCAAGTTTTTCTAACAGTTTAAACCAAACTAACTTTGGGCTGCTGTGCTGTCACCTGGTCTCCTTCTCCAAGTTAGAGCTTCCTGCACCCCTGACTGTGTCAGTAGTAGCACTTGTATGAGTCTTCTTTTTTCATTTGTTTTTCTAGTTTTAGCTTCAGTTCCTTGAATCAGCTCACTGCAGCTTCATGGGAAGTTGGCAGGAAGGGGCAGCGACAGGTAGCCAGTGTTCGGGGATGAAGGGCAGGGCTGGCCTAAATTTTCATCCAATTGCACATATTCAGAAATACTGCAGCAAAGCTCTCATGCATAATATCAATGGGTCCAGGTGGGTGTTCGGGCGCTGAAAACTAGAACTGTGGAAGTTTTGCTGGGAGAAGAAGGTCATCTCTATTTTCATATACCGCCTTTTGAGTTGAAGTGTGACCTTGGCAAACAGTTCTTATGGGAACTTGCTGTTAGACTTAGGGATTTCTGAACACTTGTTGTCACACAGTGTGAAGAGAGGCAGAATGGAAAGTGACCATACTAATGAAAAACTAAAATTAAAAAAGATGAAACCAAATATCTTGGGATCCCTTATGAAGCTAGCTTCAGACTCATGCTTTTATTGTTGAGTCTGTGAGTGTCACAGTCCAAAGAACTGTTCCCAGGAGTTTTTTCTCCTCGAAGAGATCCTGAGGAAATCAGTGGTAGAAATATCATGACAGCAGCTGTTCCTAAAACATAACTGGTATCATGTTGGGACGAAACAGGAGAGGCATTTTCTAGTTCTGAATCCAACAGAAACAAAAAATGACATTTTGTACGTGAACCAGAGTGTGACAGACTAATTTTAAAGAATGTTATTTCCATACAGTTGTCACAAACTGGGACTCTACAATATTTACTGAGAAACAAATATAAATTAATTATTATTTTTATGCAAATAACTGACTTGGCAGTCTGAAAACCCTGGCCCTGTGGAAGCAAAGCTGTGCACATTGTTCCATAAGGTTGCAACACATTACTATAGGTAAGAAATCTGGCATTCAGCTTCTCGACCATCACAGTTCATTGATACAGTAACCTTTTCCATTACTGGGCTTTTGAAGGAAAGGATATTCAAGATAAAGGAAGAAAGTATTCGAGAATTCAAAAGAAAAGGAACATTTTAAGAAAAGGAATTGAGGATACTGAATGATTTAACATATCTGTTCATGGCCTTGTGTCTAGAACTTTGGCTTTTTTGTATGCATGCATGGAAATATGGAGAGCATCACTTTGAGGAGTTTTCAAGATCGCCTGCAGATGCTGACTCCCCTCTTCAGCTGGCATCATCTTCAGCTCCTTTAACAGATGATTAATGGCAAAAATAACTTTTCAGTAGATCTGGGGCATGGTTTCAGGAGGAGAAGAAAAATATATTCAGGAAATACAATGTTTAATCACACAATGACAAAATCAAATTTCTGCAAGCATGTATGTCCATTTCTTCAGGTCTTTGGGTGGAAACTAGAAAGATCTTCAGGTTTCCTTCAGAGACGGGAAACTGACAATCTTGGTGCCCTTCTTGACAGCAAGCTTTTGATTGGTAGCCTAAAAAAAATGATGCAGGATTGCAAGGAATCTCTATTTGTTTCAAAAATATAAGAAAAAAATAGATGTCTCTGTTATCATTGCATTGTTTTAAGAACAAAATTGTTGAATCCCTGCACTGTGGAAAAAAATGAAATTGAATACCAAATTGTATTGGAACAAGAGTAATTTTGCAGTTCCTCTGGAACAGGAGTTCCGGATCTCACCTAGGACACTTTTCTGTTAGGCACACCTTTATAGTTCTGAGTATGTAAACAGATTCACTTGTAAAGATGGCATATGTGTGTTTTTGTTTTTTTTTTTTAAATTTTTCTTCTTCAGGACTAGGCAGTAACATTCACCCACTGTTTCAAGTAGACATCAATGCAGAACAAGAGAATCTTTTTTCTGGATGTAAACAGAAAGAATAGTGACACCCTTGCACTGAAACTAAGGAGTGCTATTTTTGGGTTCACTAGAGTCGACCTCTTCACAGGTGAATGTGGAAAGAAAAAGATGTCACAGCGATGCCTTCTGCCATCACCAATCCTTCCATCGATGGAGAAACATCCCCTCTGGAGATACGCAGCACAGCTATGGCAGGGTGCCTGCTTACCGGCCTGTCCTCCCTCTACAGCTAAGGAGCTGTCAGACTATGAACACAACTGGAAAAAAAAAACAAGGATTAAGAAAAAAGTATCAGCATCACATGGTAATGATTTTATACATAATTTCTCACTTATGTTTCTGGCCTACAGAAAGCTGAATGTTGCTGTTCAAACACTGTATTGAAAAATGGGATTATAAGGCTGTGATTATACAGATGCCTGCACTTGTGCCAAGCTTAAGAGATACTTTGCATAGATGTTGGCATATATCCATGTGGTGCTTACAGAAAGCCATAGTCTGAGGCTTTGATCATAGGATTTGTTGTATGCTGCAGACTTGTCGAGCCTACATGGAATCCTGCAGGTTGGTATCAATGTTTGAAGACTTTAAAAAAAAGGAAAAAATTAAATAATACATTTATGAGCTTTTTTTACTTTCTCTTGCCAGCATCTATGTTTCTGTCATGAAACGTGCTACGTGAATGGACATGCATAGTAACAAATAAATAGGAATGCATAGTAAGACAGATGCACTTCATTGGCAGTAACCTTAGCCGAACTGTTGTTCGTTTTTCCTATACCTTTTCTTCCCTTTTTTCTACTTGAGGATTCATTTATTCTATACTTTCTGTAGTCTGATCATAAAGGGGTGACTAGTGCTTAGCTGTCACACAATACAACTCTTGCCTCCACTGGATAAACTTTAACTATCTTTCTGGGGCTGTTATATCAGCATCAAACTGTCCCATTTCCTTATCCTGGAGATTTTATTACCTATGCAATCGAAGTGCCTTCCATTATACCTGGGAAAACAAAATGTTATCTCTGGACATCTTCATCTGTGATTTTTATAAATCTCTTCTGCTCAGGCCTCTGTGGACTGCACAGGATTTGTATTCAGTGTAAGTTATGCAGGATGGTCTCAGGAAAACCTGGTGAAGGTAGAAATTGCCATTAGGGGCATTCTAAGTAAGCGGAAATGTACATCAGTTTCTAAAGAAATTCCCTACTGCAAGAAACATGAAAATGGTACTGAATATATTAATGAAAACAAGAAGACAGACAGGGATTGAGAATTGGAAAACAAAATATCTGAGAAGGTAGCAGCATCATAGCCTTATTTTTCCTTCAATTGCATGTCCCATTCCACCTCTCTGAGGAAATTCAGTGTTCTGGGTAGTAACAGTGAGGAAAAGACAAGGACAATGCCAGAACAATGTATGCAGGTTTCACTTCAGGACAGGTTGACCATAACAAGCATTGAGCTTATGGCTTCTTAGGAAAAATGCAACAAAAACATTTGTAAAAAGCTTGGTTTTGCATTGCACCATTGCCAAGGGAAGTAAAATTAGTAGCAGCTGTCCACTCAGCCTCTTATCATGAACTCCTGTGTCACAAGCAAGATTCACCAGATGTATTCCAGCTGTTTGTCTTATAAAACAAACTGTTATTTCTGGGAAAAAAATAACTGGCATCAGGTGAATGGTTATGAGAAGTACTCTGAAGGCAGCAATGGAAGCAAGCACCACTGAGCTCTCTCATAGGCAAGATGTCATATAATCCTTCCTGCAATCTCATCAGAGAATGCTTTAAAACCTGCTAAGCCTCCTCTCCTTCTTACTGCTGCTAGAGACTGTCCCAAAATCTCACCGGTTAGAAGTGATGTGACTCCCAGCCTTGGTGTTTTCCAAAGCAGACTACAGCAGATATTCTTGGGACAGCAGCAACTTTTAGCTTATGTAGGTCCTTTTTCTTGGTGGTGGGAATTCAGCCAGCCCCTTTTTATTTATAGCTAATAATTGTATGCATTCACTGTCTTCATTTTGCCAAGTAAAAAGCAGTTTAGCACCCCCTTATAAAATACGCTCGGAGCCTGACCCAGTAGACTTCTCCATACACCTTTCTGTGTGATTTACGGGGGAGCCTGCATGAGCCAGGCAGCAGCGTGATAGCCTGCTGCGCTCCTGCTGTGCCTCCTCCCACCCCGGGCATTGCTCTAAGTCCTATAAACATTTTGAAGCTATTGTTTCTGACACCCTATGATAAAATATTTATTTGCGGTGAAAAAGCTTGGCAGTGTTTCTGCAGAACTCTTGCACTAGCAGCTACTTCACTGCAGCAATGCGTTTCGAGAGCTGAACTCAGTCACCAAATATTGACCATCTTTATGTTCTCCTGTCCCTGGTTCCAGCTGGATTAATACTTTCATATTGTTATTGATGCATCTGGAAGACATAGCTTAAGTGTACAGTCAACCAGCAAATTAAAACAAACAATGAATATTACAGAAAGTAGCTGTATTTGTGTGTTTTTTTGATGAGACAAACTTTTTTCCCCCAAATAAATTTTCTTTTAGAAAATGATACTACAGGCTTGCTGAATTGCTTGCCATTTTTTTTTTTTTCTGTTTTCTGTTGGGAAGTATTCTCTGGCTTATTGCTATTTCCAATAGCCTTAATTTCTATCTAGAATTCCTTCTAATCAAACAATTTGAGGTTGAAAAGTCTGAGGAGAAAGAGTGACTAGATTTTATTTTTTTCTGCTAGCTTGACATAACAGATAAAGGCTGAATCACTGAGAGGCCAAGAACCTCTTCAAAGAGAATAAGACATCAAGCCAGAACAGGTTCCAAGTGAGCAGGTGCATAACTCCGATGCTTGTTAAAAAAGTGAAGCAAAAAATTCCTTGGAAGAGAGGTAGAAATACTGATGCATTGCCTCCTCTCCAGAGCTACTGTCCAATGATGAAGCAAAAATCCTGTTTGTTACTAGGTTATGCATATGTTAGAATGACAGGAAGAGGTGGATGAAGAAATAAGTGGACTGGATTGGAATGATCATTGTGATGAGGTAAAACATGCAGGCAGGCAAGGAGGCCATCCTGAACAGAAGATGCAGTAGTGTAGTTTCTATGCCTCTCTCTACTTTATGTGACGGCTCTGTAACACAGCACAGTGGTCTTACACTATTGGAGAGAACACCCAACACCATTAATCAGTCATCAAAAAATCTGAAAACAACAGAAACAAAACAAAATTTCGTGTAGAATGTAGTAACATGAATGAGGTATCTGCAAAGTATTTACATCCAAATGAGATACACTCTTCACAGGATAATAAGATCATAGGAAAATTCAGGTTGGAAGGGCTCTCTGGAGGTCTCCAGTCCAAAGCACAGGGCTTTGTTTATTTAGGTCCTGAAAACTTCCACAGATGGTCTGCACAGTCTTCCCAGACAACATGGACCAATGCCTGTCTGTCCTCATAGTAAAAAAGTTTTTGCTTATGTCCAGCCTGAACCTCACTTCTTTCAAGTTATGCCTGTTGTCTCCTATCCTCCTACCATGCACTACTGTGGAGAGCCTGGCTCCATCAATTGCCTCCTCATAGGTGCTGGAAGGCTGCTGTTGAGTCCCCCCAAAGCCATCCCTTCTCCAGGCTGAAGAAGCCGAATTCCTCCCTGCTAAGGCAAGTGCTCCAGCCTCTCTGCCATCTTGGTAGTCCTTTGCTGAATGTGCTCCAGTTTGTTGATGTCTTTCTCATATTGGGGGGTGGGGCTAAACTGCACATAATATAAAAGAAACAGTCTAATGACTGCTGAGTAGAGGGGGATAGTCCCTTCCTTGCGTACTGCTGGCCATGCTCCTGTTCATGCAGCTGAGGATGCTGCTGGCCACCTTTGCCATGAGGGTGCATGGCTCGTTCAGGCTCAGTTTGCTGCCCACCAGGGCCTTTCCTGCAGGTCTGTCCTTCCCCAGCCTGTCTGCCCCCAGCCTGTGTCATTTCAGAAACTCCTCCATCCTAAGGGCAGGACTTGGCCCTTGTCCTTGTTCAATTTCACGTGGTCCCTGTTGTCCCCTTCCTCCAGCCTGCCTAGGTCTCTCTGAATGGCAGCTCTGCCACTGAACATATTGACTGCTTCCCCTGCCCCCCACGAGTTGATACCATCTGCAGTGTGATGACAGTGTGTTCCATTACCTTCTCCAGGTCATTAATAAATATGTTAAACAAACCTCATTGCAGACCCTTGTGGTACTCCACAAGTTACTGAGAACTACCCATAGACCTCTACACTCTCTGAAGCCAATTATCTAGCCATGTTTTTACCCATTTGGTATTCCACCCATCTCGACCATAATGTCCCAACATGTATACAAGATGGTTATGGGAGACAGTGTTAAAAGCCATGCTAAATGCAAAGTAAATGCCATCCACTGCTTTTCCCCAGTTGGTCAGGTATGATTTGCCCTTGCCAATCTCTGTTGACTATTCCCAGTCACCTTCTTCTCCACATGCACAGAAATGTGCTGCAGGATGATTCATTCCACAAATTATGTGAAACTCCTGCATCAAGAAGTTATCCCCAACACCCACCAGAAATCCTTTGACTCTTGGGTCCCTCCTTGTTGCCCTTCCATGAGCTGGCAGGACCAGGTTCTGTGGTGCAGAGACTTCCATGAGTTGTTTAAAGAAGATGTCACCAACTTTCTCTCTCAGACTGAGTGGTTTGTAACAAACTCCTACCACAATGACACCTTTACTGGCCTTTCTGCTGACCCTGACCTGCAAACTCACCCAGACTGCTGTCATATACAACAGCCCCATATATCCAAGCTGCTCCTGCTCGTAGAGGGCAACATCATCCCTTGTGCCCTTTCCCTGCTTGTCTTCCCTGGAGACATTATGTATGTCCTTTGCAGCACTTTTCTGTGACGGCACATGCAGCTCAAGCTCCTCCTCCTTTTTTCCCAGGATGCATGCATTTCTGTACATACACTAGAGGCTGGTGTTCCTTTGCCCACTTTTACCACTCCTGAGGTCTCTCTTGTTCCCATTGTCCTTCATCCTTTGTTTTCTACCCCTGTCTACTGCTTCCTTTTTAACTGCAGTCTGCAATTTCCCTCCCCCATCATTCCTGGTTTAAATCTCTCCTCACCAGGTTGGCCAGTCTGTTGGCAAAGATGCCCTTGCTCCACTTTATCAGGTGGATCCCATCTTTTCCTAGCAGCCCTCCATCTTCAGAGAGGATCCCATGGCTGTAAAAGTGAACCCCTTGATGTTGACACCTGCGTGAGGAGGTGCTGACCTGCAGAGCTGCATCCTCCCTCAGGTCTTGCTCTGGGTCGAAGCCTCTGCTGTGCTGGGGTAGTTGGTCCTGTGGGTGATGGGCACTGTGCCCTGTGGGGCATCACCACCATGGAAGTGGACCCTTGCTGCCTTCATCCATTTCCAGTCCCCTTCTGTGTATCCGTTTGCACATGCTGCTGTGCCTATCTGCTGTGTTCACCAGCAGAGGTTTTGCATCCCTGTGAATACAGCTCTATAATTCAATTATTTGTGGATAGGTTATCATCAATAATTTCCAATTAAATTTGATTTAGCTTTAAGTCCAACAATTAAGTCTCTCTGTTTCTGCTTTGGTCATGTGCTTAATTTTGAGTGCTTAATTTTAAACTATTGCTTTGGTGATTAGAATAATGAGTGGCATTAGGTCCACATTTCTGTGAGAAGAATAACTCTCTCAAAATGCATCTGTTGACTGCCAAAATACGTGCTGTGATTTATCACAGATAACAGCTTTCATTTGTGGAAGCTCATATTCTTTCTGAGATATAATCGTAACAGTTTGGATGTACAACAGACCTCTTGAAAACACAAATTGAAGGTGATAAAAGCATTCTGTAGCTAATTCCATATATAAAGAGAAACACATTTGTTACACACTGAGTTTGAATAGGGATCTAAATTGTCTGTCTTCCTGTGAAGCTTGGTTTGAGACCAGAGTTTGGGATATTTAATTGGCAACACCAAAGGAAAAGCAGCAATGCGGGAATGACTTCCTAACTTGGAAACAGGATAAAAGAAGTGCTTTTCAAGTACAAAAAGGAAAAAAAGCAAAAAGTAATGTATAAAGTTTTTCAGTTTTATGTAAAAAGATCACTTTTGTGACTGTTACTTTCTCATGCAAATAATTAACAGACCTATGCAAAAGGCAGTAGATGACAGAAGGATTCTTATATACAGATAAATTAGTATGAAATAAGAGAATATTTTCTGAAAAAGAAAGGTATGGATGAAGCCAATTTTCACTGCCTAGTTAAGCAAATCAGATGTTATAATAACTATACCAGCACTACCAATGGTGATTCTTGGACAACAATGATTTTCCTATTTTGCCAGAACTTTACATCTTTTAGCAGATCACAAAAAGAGAAGACCAATATAGGCTTCATGGAGAATGATGCTTTGTTTTCCTTTTTGCATTTTCCATAAAAGGGACTTCTTTCTAATTTTCAGTCTTGCTGACCTTTTCCTCCTCTCAGAGCACCCTATTCTTAAACAACACTTAAATAGTAACAACGCCATTAAACAAAACATTTGGGTCCAAGCTTGATTTTCTTTCATAATCTGGTTCATTCTGGTCTTAGAACACACACAAGAATACAAAGCAAAACAAAAATAAATTTCTGTAGGATCAAGCTGTTATAACTGCTAATCACAATCTGTTTTCCTCTGCAGTAGTACCTACTCTATGTGATGTAGGCCACAACTTACATTTCACTCTTAAAAAAAAAAAAACCTGTTAATTTCCTTGCCAGTCAGTCCTTTGCTAGCTCATTCATCTTTTTTTTTTTGAAAACATCATTTCTATTCATCAAGCTGCTCAGTTTAATATAATTAAGTACAGTTATAATTGGTGTGAGTACCAGTTATAACCAAGGAGGAGGAAATGAACATAAACTGTCAGCTAGATGAATCTGAACAGAATAATTTGAAGGCTGGAAACTCTTGCCTTTCTGGTAGCTTCACTTTTGACCAAAATACTATTTCTTATTATTGATTCCATTTCTCTTCTCTCTCTTTCTTAACAAGTACAGCTTAGTGCTTGTTAACTACAGTTTGGTACTTGATAAGTACAATGCTTGTAGAGTATAAGCATTTACACATGTAGTACTTGATTTTTTTCTGGGCTGTTTTGCATCATTGTACTGTGGTGGCATTGGAGGCCTGAACTGAGCCAAGTGCTCCATTGTACGTGTGAGGGATCTGTTTTACAAAATACATTTTAAGCGATGGCTACTGCTTCAGAGAACCTACTGTCTTCTATTATATTGTATAGGTTAATATAGAATCAGTGCTCCGTAATAAAACCGGATACTGTAAACTGATAAGATTTTAATAACATCTCATGTCCTGAACCTTTTGTCATTTATGCTTTCTTGTAAAAAGTAGTTGAATGAACTAAAATACGTCATTTATTGCAAAAATAACTGTACTTTTAAAAATAAAAATAAGAGATATGAAAAAATATGAAAAAAGTGAAATGAATATGTTACATTATTCATTTTTAATAGAAAAAAGGAACACGGCACATATACAGATCCAAGAATTTATTTTTAACTTAGTTGAAATATTAGCAATCTAATCAAAGGATAACAAATAGCTGTTATCAGTCTGACTCCAATAATATTAATGTTATTACAGTATGAATCTGCAAAAAAGCCTCATTAATAATAACCTTAGAATTGTTATACAGGAAAGCTTACTACTATCTCCCCCTTTTCCCTGGTGTGATGCTCACCCTTTCTGTGTGCCTTTACAATGGGAGAATGACAGTTTCAGTCCCTTCAAGAGGAAAGGGGGAGGGTCACAAGTTGTCGGTGTCCTGGGGTCTCTGCTGGGACGGTTATGGTGTTCAAGCTCAGGGGCTCCCAGCTAAAGCCAGAGAGTGGTACAGTCACCTTCCCCAGCCCCAGGTCCCCCCAGGGGCTGCTGTTTGTCACACGATGACTCCCTACTGTGGTCTGTCGGGACAGTGCCATGTTGGGGATCACAGGGTGAAGCTAAAACAGGAGACCCCACAGGCACTGCTCATCTCGGCAGCTGCCAAAGCAGTCTGAGGCCACAGTGAGCCTGGATGAGCCTGGAGCCCCTCTGCTGCCAGGGCGGTACAAGGTCTGCAGCTTGTTACTGGTTACGGCAAAAATCATACTTACTGGGATATATGTAAAGAAATTCCTCTGTCCAATTATCATAATTCAGAACAGGTAAACAGGAGCTGTGAAGGTAGTGATTTCTTCATAAGACCATAAAATATATTATCATCCCTTTTTTTTCCTGCAAAGAACCCCTGAACTAATGTCTGCAATTTTTGTTATTTTCGAGATGAAACCTTTCACCTAATGATGGCTTGCAGGTTCCCATCCTGTCTTTAGATAATATTTAAGCACTTTTAGCTGTATATATTACAGTTAAACATGATGACTAACACAAAATTAGGGGACAGGTAGTAGGCAGCTTTCAAGATTGGGCCTCCAACCAAGAGCTGTATTTTCCCTTATATCATTAAATTAGTAAATTCATCTTCTCAGAACTCCAAATATGTTCTCATGTTCTCAGAAATTGGCAGAGGGGAGGGTGCATTAATGAGCAAGTGAGTTTTATACAGTTTTAATGAACTCTTATGAGAGCTTCTCTTTATGTCAGAGAAAAACAACCTGTGTTTTTTTGTTGTTGTTGTTTTTTTTTTTTTTCCTGAGGCTGTGTTAACCAGTTATTTCATATACTATGGCTGAAAAAGCCGATAACCCTCAAATCACATCCTTAGTTTCTCATGCATCACATCTCAATGCATTGTTTATGCCCCTGGAGAGAGTCTGTTTCTTTAGGTTGCCATTCATGCAGATGAACATACAGACAGACACACACATTCTTGTTGTCTGATTCTTGACATTCACCAGTATTCCCTCTGTATCTGAAATAAATCAGCTTTAAAAAGGAGATTCAGTTGTAGAGAGAATATTTTCATTTTGTAGTGTGCAACAGTAATTTTGACAGCTTCTGTGAGCTGTTTCCATGAAAGAAGAAAAGTAAGTGAGGTATGCATTACACAGATGGGGACTGCCTCCCACTGATATAGAGATGGTTAAAATAATTCAAAATTCCCTACAAGAAGGTGTTGATGACATTTTAGGTGAACACAGAAACCTCAGAAATTTCAGGCTTAGGCAGAAGAAAACAAAAGGCAAAAATATAAAAAAAGGCCAACCAAAAAACTGAAGAAAAAAATTCTGGCTATGAGAACATTTCTCAGAACATTAACTCAGCTAATTTCTTTCTGGTACTCCCCACATTTTCTTAAGCTGCGGCAGAATTTCAAAAGCAATGTGATGTTCCTTTCCTCCAGCTTTCATGTGGGTGATTTTCATAAGGTTAGGACAGAGCTTGATGGGGTTCACTGTATGAAACTTATTTGAAAGACAGAAGGGAAATAAATGCATTTAGTAGGGTGTTCTTTGCATCCTTAATCACTGGAAATCACTGGACAGATTCTCAGGAATGGCTCAGGGCTGTGAGTTAGATGGCCATTTTGTTTGTATGGATCTGTATCCAAATCCAATCTCTGGACTGAAAACACAAAATGACTCCTACAGTGACTCCTTTCTTTTAGTCACCACATAACTATATCCCCAGTCCCAGCTAAAGCAAGGATAGGCAGCCCTACAATTTTTGAGGCTGACCACTGACTTTAGGAACAATCATCTTCTTCTCCACTTTGGACAGTGACTTGGGTTTCCAGGCCTCCTGGGCATCCAGAAAGGTCAGAAATGGCTGCTGCATATGTACAGCATCTCAGTCAGACAAGCAAAGTGAATTCAGTGTGTATTAAATACAAATCTGGTAGCATGGAATTGTCTATTTTTTTTGAAAAATAGTTAAGTGCAAAAATTTAAAGTAGAATTATTTGAGCTAGTCAACAGCTCTTTCTGAAGTTCCTCAAACCTACAATGCACAGAGAAATTAAACCTGTTTCAATCAACACAAGGTACTGTGTGCAAGGAGTGCGAGGGATTGTTCCTTGCTGGTTCCACATTAATAGCAACATTGGTAATGCCAGTTCCCCACTGTCATGGTTGAGACATCACCTGTGGCTTATGCACAATGTGTACCAGGGATTACAATGACATGCAAACAAACCATGAAAGAACATACTGAGAAGAATGTCAAACAATGTTAAAGTGGACTAGAAGAAGCTGAAATACTATCTTTAGACTCATAGTGGCTTATATGTTTTCTTTTCTCACAGCCCCAGCTCCCCTCTCAGGGGCTCCCAGCTAAAGCCAAAGCGTGGCACAGTTGCCTCCCCCAGCCCCCGCTCCCATCCAGGGGCTGCTCTTTGTCACCTGCTGACTCCCACAGGCCATTCACAGTGCTTACACTAAATCAGGTGGGGCAACAGTCACCTCACTAGTAAACAAATATTAAGTCAGCTCAGGCCAAGACACATCCTGAGATCTTGCTTTGTCAGGTCTGTTCAAAGCCATGGCCTTTTGCTTGTATTGACTACATCACAAATTTTATGCTCCATAAACATCATTGGCTGCTAAGGAAAGAAAAAGCAGATATGGCTAAAATAGAATGGATGCAAATCTAAATTATTTGAGCTTTGACAGTACCTCCCTCTAAGATACTGATACAACATTTTTCTGAAAATAAGGAAGTATACAATATACAAGCTTACCAAACTCCTTGTCCTTGTTTTAATCACAAACAGGTAACATGAAGAGGTTAGTACAATTCCAAAAGAATCAAATCTTACAAGACAAACATAAAGTGCTAGAAGGAAATTTATCTCATGACAAGGCACAGATGAAGATAAGAGGGTAGGAAAAAAGAAGTGTTATGTTCCATATTGGGTGAAAATTGAAATACCAGAGAATTTCAGGGGAAAAAAATGTACATGCACATTGTCTCATCTTTCTTGGGCCTCTCCCTAAACAAAATTTACTGCAATGTATTGTACAGCTTGTAGGATGCAGTCTAGCCCATAGAGGGTGGTTGCATGGGAAATGCTGCTCTGTCAGACAGAAGAAGAATATTTTTTAATATATTTCAGTTTTCATCCTAATATTTGCACAACTCTAGTTTACGCTAAACAGTGCCATAAATCAGGATTGTCTGTGGAAAGCAGAAATTTTTCATAGATAGTAAGTAAAAACCAGCTTACACATACAGGAAGGCTATTTCACAGTTCTCTTTAATAGAGGTTCTTTCTTCTAAAGGTACTGCACAGTGCCAGAGGATGCATACTAGTCAGATGCAGCACAGTAATTTCCATATGTAAATATGTACTATTTATATCTCAACCAGTGTTGTTCCAAGTCAGATTTTGCAAGAGGTCTGAGGGAAGTAAGTTTTTAATGCCACTGAAATCTGATGGGTTTGGAGCTCATAATTCTTAGACACTTGAGCTTACAGCTTTTAGTCTCCTGTACGGAGAAGCAGATACTACAGCTGGCCAACTATTTGTCTTCAATTTTTTTTGCCCTGTACAAGGTTAGCAAACACCCTGCTGGCAAAATCTTTCTTTTCTCATTGTAAACATATTAACAATTCCTCAAGTTTTTCCTCATCACTTCATCATCTTCTTGCTTTCAAGGTTTTTCATTTCTTGGTCTTGTCCACACACCTACTCTCATTTTCCCTTGTTTCACAGCCAACATTTAGACAGCGCCCAAATGACTAAATTAAGGCAATATCTTCCTGCTCACTAATGATAACATCCTGCTTCCTGTTATGCTTGTGAAAGAGACACATAATCCATCAAGAAGTTTCAAACTTCTGAAACCACTGGTGGCTTGCTCCCTATCTGCTTTAAATAGGGATGTGCCACTACCACGTCCGGTTCATCTGTGCCTTGATTTGAACAGCTTAATTTAAAGTCCTGTGCCTTGAGGCATAGGTAAGACGCAGTGGTTGGGATTCAGTATTCTCTACATGGGTGTCTGTTGCCATTTGTGATGCCACCTGGCTACCAACTTCCACTCAAGGAGGTCTGTGGTCTCATGTGGTCCTGTGGTGTATCTCCAAGTGGATGTCTTGAACACAAGAAGTTATCTCAAATGGTGCTAGCTACTAATAGCTACTAGCACCTGGACGTTTCCTGCAGTATTCTAGGGAACTTATCTGTCCATCTAACTGAAAATATTCTTTGAGTCTTACCTGGCTCTGTGGCAGGAGGCAGCAAAATGGTAGTCTGATTACAAGAGAAGTAGACCAGTGCTTCCTGACTTGAAGTAATCTTGGTGTAAAAAAAAGCCCAGCCCAGTCTATCTATAATCTTTAATAAAATAGGTTAGATTACCTGAGTCCTTAAGGGGTGCCTTAAGAGGTGCCTCAAGGGTCTTGTGGAAATGAATCGCAATTCAGAGGCTCATGAATACAACCAGTAAAAACCTGCATTTCTACTCATTCAGGTCCCTTATTAAGTGTGTCAAAATCTGTTCTCATCCTCTTATTAGAGAATATACCTTGTATACAGAATATACCCTGCTATGAGGAGGTGGAGGTGACTGCTTCTTTGAAAATGAAGCACATTATCCCTGAGTAGGAACTGCTGGATATTTTTCAAGATTGGGACCCACTGTCATTTGCCTCCTGTCAGTGAGCCAAATGTGCTTTTATCTTTCACAGATTTTCAGGCAGAGGTTCATAAATCTACTCAGATTTCGTTGCTCAAGAATAGCTGTCAGACACACATCCAACATAGATTACTGTATTTTTATTGGATTGAATAGGTCTGTGGCACCAGAAGCACCTCTGTCAGCAGTCTTGATGCTTTTTTACACAGATTTACTGGTGGTACAATGTTCCCACATCTCAAATTCTATTTTATTATCTGTGAGATGTCAGTCATACACCATCTGTCAGCTTCATTTATTTTATGCAGTAGGGTAGGCCTCCTGTGAAGTCTAGATGTCCAGCTCTTCCAAGCTATAGTCGATTCCAATGTGAAGCCAAAATTCAGCTCTTCTAGGTCAGATTCCTCCACAGAGTAAGTACTGTCCTGTGAAAGTCTATGTTTTCCCTCATCTTATCATCAGTATTTTTAAATTACAATCACTTTGCCCTTTCACATGTGAATTATACTACATCCCTCTCAACAGAGAAACCCACATCTACTGCATACTATGAGTGTCCTGAAGCAGGAACTCCATATCCCAGGAACTTTCTCTATCTCAGAGCCTTTTCTGATTTGTTCACCATACACCTCCTTTCTGGTTCTTCATGGAGCTCAGATTACCTGATTTGATTTATCCAGAGTTTTTCTGGGTCTTCCTAGGATCTTGTAATCCCTATACCAATTGATGCAAGCCTGCCTGTCACAGCATTTGTGCTTTTCTTGGTGAACTTTAAATAGCACTTTCCTTGCAGACTACATCTTTTCTTGCTTGCTTTTTTTCTGGGATATGGTCTTTTTCTGTGTCCTCAGTGCGTTCTTTTCTCTTTCACCCATCACAGTATAGTGCTGGGGGCTTTTATGACATTTTGGGTGATGGAAAGAGCTCAAAAACTCTTGTTTGCAAAGATATTGCACTCACCTCTTTATGTGTTGCTTTCTTCAGCTTCTGAAAATCAGTAACCAGTTCTGACTCAGAAGGTTATAGTGTTGTGCAGTCAGCGTGGGAACGGCACAAAATATAATCATCAGTAGTGAAGAATTAATACAGATACTTTACAAACTAGTGACTAAAATATAGTTCATGGAGAAGTTGACTAGTCAACATCGATTCCCACAGACACTGTTGTGTCCTTTTTGTGTTGTGTACACCAATCCAGGTGCCACATGCCACCGTGTTCCCATCTTGTGCTAAAGCACTTGACTGCTGGTACTTTCATAGGGAGTTCATCATCCTCATACAGGCCTCTGATTTCTGTGATGGGAGTAAATTCTGTTACTTTGAAATTCTTAAGTCCTTTATTGGATATGATGTTCGATGGCAGGTAATACTACAATTATTATCTGGCTTTTGTCTTCTGGCAATGTCTTTTCTCAGCACGAAACAATGAACAAGTTCCATGTGAAGACTGATGTCTTAAAAAGTGTGTGCCTGCTTTTCTACCCCCTATGCTGGATGCTTGTTAAAGATAGAAGGGAAATAGCCATAATTATGTGACATTGAAAAGCTGTTTCTAGAACTGCACTGGATGGACAAAATTTTTAATCTGATGTCACTGTTCAGGTCATCTGGGTTTATTTTGCCATCATATCAGTTCTCACTGATTCTAGTGGCTATAACCTTGAATGAACACTCTTGGTGGGAGGCTGTAAATTAACAGAATTTAACTCACCATGGATGATTTCCTTCACTGATTGCAGGCAACTACTACAAAAAGGTTACTTCACAAGATTTTGACATTTTTTTTCTAGTTCTTTTCTTGTAATGGTTGCTTTTGTCATGTAATAAACTTGTCCTGCTTTTAGCAGTACAGCAAAGAATGGTAATGAAATAAAGCTGCTAGGTAACAAAAAAAGAATTCATTTTACTTCTGGGGAAGACAGCTTCATCTTGTAAAACACTGGAATATATATGTGCATATATATGTATGTATATTTTTTTAACACATAGGTAAGTGTGCTGTCTCTGAATAACATCCCTATGCTTGTGGTTTGGCAGGCTTCTGTATCCAACCTCTAGGGTATTGAATCAGACACAAACCAAATACTTTTCTGACCCTCTGGGCTGTAATTGGTTTCCTTTAATGAGTTTAAGAGTAATGGCTTGCACATTTTCTGCAAAGCCCTTTTGGCATAGATGGTTTGTGTTGTACCTTTTAGGGACAAAGAACTCTCTGAGCTGACCTTTGCTGAGTTACACAAAGATAGTATTTCTTGGTCGAAGGAAAGGCAGTGAGTGTTGCAGAACAACAGAAAGTGAAACAAGTTGTCTTTTCTGTTAGTCCACTTGTTTTCTTTCACTCTTCTGAAATATATATATTTTTCCTTTGATGAGGTCCTGTTACCATAAATTCCAGTTAGTTGTGGGACTAATTTATATTGACTAGGATAGGAACTGATTGCAGGTTGTGAGTTTTGTAAGTCACACGTGGTGTAGCTAAGAGCAAAAGTGCCAGTTACTTCAATTCATCCACCTCTTGTGAAAAAAAGCTTTGTTAATGTCTACCAAAATTACAATGTTCATTACAATGGCTCAGGTAGGGCACAATTAGAGGATGCACTCAGACTGCAATTACAAAGACAAATGTAACTTTTGAAGCAGATCAAACATTGCCTAATGTTCAGAGTTTACAAAAGCAGTGGATTGTGGCCAGCTTCTGGTAACAGTTACAAAGCACCTGCATGAACTGGACTTGCATGAATTCTGGAGTTTATCCTGGTACAGACACACCACGGTCGCATAGGAATGTGATAAAATTTACACTATTTACTGTTCAACATATAGCCCTGAAAAACTCTAATTGATAAGTTGTCTTCAACAGAATGATGCATACTGAAAAAGCTGTAGATGTGCTTAATTGTATCTGACACTGGGCTTTAATTTTCTTTCTCAGACTTATAAAGAAAGCCAAGATGACTCGCTCTGCTTTTAGGAGCTGGTTGATGACGGTATGTAATCACTGATGTGTTGACAGCCAGCAAAACTAACTGATAGTATGAGCAGTTATGATATGTTCACTATGAATATGCCGATCAAGTTTAACTCAAATGTATTCACTAAAATTTCACATAATTGCAATAAATGTGAACAGTGAACAATTGTTTATAAAAGCTGAAAATTTTCCTCAGTTTTGAATATACCACACTGCTCTTCTAGGATTTATAAAGAAATTAAAAGCTTGCTTCTTTATTGATATGAAAATGTAGCAAAAAAGGAAAAAATAGGTGTTAAGAAAGCTGACCCCTCTCCCATATATATTTCAATGGCTAATAACTTGTTCCACTCTCTCACTCTCTCTTTTCCACATGTTTGGACATTATTCTGTTTTTTAATTGATTTTTTGCTATCTTTTGATTGGAAACTGTCTTCGAGAATGGTACTGGATAGGTGACAATACTGTACTTTTCAGTCTGTTATGGTTATCATACCTTACTGATTTTTTTTTTTTAATGTATAGTACATGCTTTACATAAAATTAGAAGGTTATTGGATCAAAGGGGCTTTAGAGTTTGGACAAGTTTTCATGGAGACCTAAAACTCTGAAGCTTAGGACATTTCTTTTTCCCAAATGGCGATATGAAATCTGTTATATAGCTTTATTAAAAGATCTTCACAAGAAAACCAGATTTTCTTTAATCATTCCTTCTCTTAGAAAAAAGACTGCTCATCGAAGATGCAATCTATTATCTCAGCAAGAGTAACTCCCTTGAAGCACTGATCTAGAGAACTTTGTCTTAATCCAATTTAATTAGGATTAGCATGTTTATTTAGATTCATTGCCAACCATTTATTTAGCTAGTATCTATTTGCATTCTTTAGATATGAACTATTTCTAAATGACTTCAAATCAAATTGATAATCCAGATTCATATGTTAATTCTCATCAAATTGAAAAAAGAAATAGATATAACATAATGGAAAGCTTTTGTCCAGTGGACTGAACCTGCCTGCCTTTCCTTTTTGTTTCCAGATGTGGATCCACTGAATTCAGTGGAAATGCTGAATTCAGTGGATTTGCTCTTGATTTATATTGGTGTGGGGGAAGGAGGCAATTTAAAGATGTGCAGAACAAAAATAAAGACAGCAATACAAAGGATTCAGAAGGGGCTGAAAGTATCATTCTCTGCTTTTAATAGCAGATGGAGAATTAAAAAAAAATGCTTGCTCTGTAGAGATCTCAAAGATGCTAAGATTTATCACTTCTTACTTTTCTCAGCATTAGTGTTGTCACTTATGCTTGATATTCTGTTTTCTTTGAGATAACTGCAGTTATTAAAAAAGAAAAGACAATTAAGTTCACTTCTATGAGTCTGGTCTCTGAAGTCAAAGGAATTGCACAGATTTACCCCAGGCAGGTTTCTAGCCCATGCAAATTTCCTAGATTGGTATTTAGATAATTTAGTATTTTCCAGCAGACTTTAAGATTCGATTAGGTCTCCATACTAAAAAAACTAAAGCTGCATTTAAAATAATGAGTCTCCGTCATTTGACTCATGACTTTTCCATCAGTGACACTAATATATACCTCCAAACCAACATATCCTGAGACATTTGTTTGATAGGACTTGTAGTATGACTCACATTCTTCCAAGTTCCTATTTTTAGTTGTTTTAGGAATTTTTTTAATGTTCTAGGTTACAATAAGGAAAATACATTAAAACCCAACCTTTTGTTTTGGTGGTCATTACTGTGTACGTACTTTAGAGCTTGAAATTAGGAAGAGCTAGTCTTTTTCCTCTCCCGTGATAGTCCACTTGCATTCATCCAAATTGTTTCTGAACCACTGTGCTGAACATGCTCTGGCCTCTCACAGCTGCATATATACTAGTAAATGAAAATGCCCCAAAACCTTTCTGGGTACTCCAATGTGATCATACACACTGTTGAACTGTGACAATATTCTATGCTGCTCTCATGGCCCAGGCCAGCTGTTTTCCAAACAAATTCCAGGCACAGGCAGGCTATAAAAAACATTTTGTTCCCAAGGAGCTTATGGGTATGCATGTGGTCAATCTATGCCAAATGGCTTCACTGTCTGGAGTGATGTTGACCATATTTCATTTATGGCTGGATCCTTTTCCTGGTGTTTCTCTAAACTGGATAGATGAACATATTACCTGTTGCTCTGAATACTTACTGCGTTTTCATTTGATTTCAGGTCCATTCAACAATAATAGACAAAATCTTGTCAAACACTTTTCAAAAAGGGGGATTGTAACTATCTGATTACTTTTTAAGCATTCTAATAATTTTACTGCAACCATGTTTGTTCATCAGTTTAAAACATGACTAAGGTGAATGATATTGAAAGTCCATATTTAACAAATGCTGACATTTATATATTTTAAGTCTTCATTGACTCATTTAGATGCATATGTACCATATATAGCCAGAGAAAGAGGAGGAAAAGCATTGTAAAATGGAGAATGTATAACCCATCATATTTTATTAAGTTTATATGGAAAATAACAGGCATTTCAAACTAGATGTTATATTGTTAAATGATCCACTCATAACTCAGTGTTTATCTAACTAGTCTCATAATTCCTTTCACTTCTAAATAGTATGATAATTGCCACTACTTATAGTCTGGTTACCCATGCAGTTTAGGATTTTACTTGACAGTAGAAGACAGACTTTTCAAGGACACTTCGCAGCTGACAGTTACAGAATATAAGACAAGAGGATGTCAGGCTGATGTCAGTCACCTGAGTCATGTGGATCCATTTCTTTGCTATTGAAGGGAACCTTGGGGTTTTTTTGCGATCTCTGTAGCACTGCCTTAAAACTGGTTAGGTATTTTTAGTCTCACTATGCCTTCTGTTCCTGAGCCTTACTCAGCCCAGAAATGGAAGCCCTGTGTAAATACAAGTGTACAATGGCCAGTTTATGTCATCTTGCTCCTGTAATAGCATTATCTTGGAGTGTAAACAACTTCTTCTGATATATTTATAGGGAATGATAATTTCTTGCGTGTTCTTTTTGCTAGGTGGAAAAAGCTTCTTCCAGTCTCCAGTCATTTGGGTTTCCTTTTAATACTGCTTATCTGATGTCTGATCCTCAAATATGAAAATATGTAGTTCTTTGCCATTTCCTCTAAACATTTTATATTCATTATCTTATTAAGATACTGTAGGATAATATTGTTGATGTAGTTTAACACATAATATACCTATTTCCTATGTAATGCAATGGCTGATTCTTTTGTAGGGGCCTTTCTCCCACCTGAAATATTTCATTCCCTCTCATGAAGTCCTCTGAGAGACATACTGTTTCTCCAGTTCTGTAGCTGCATGATCTTGTCATCCTGTAGAAATTATGCACAGGTATGACAGAGCTCAAACAAATTTTTTCATTCCAACATATTTCACAAATATCTGTTATACCATGACTTTTCAACAGCCAGAAATTGCAGATAACACACATGATCTTGCAGGTGTCCTCTATTGTCCTTGTAAAACTTTAGTTGTCATTTTTTTGTTGCTATTTTTTTATTAAAATTCTTAGCCCGTGCCAGAATCTGAGATCAGCCCTTTTCTAATTCAGGTGACATTTCTCTTCTAAATTTGATTGCACACACAGATGAAGAGTAAATTAAGGGAAGCACAGAGATAATGACAACATGGAAAATCATTAGTTTCCCTGAAGCTAGCTCAGCTTCAATGTCACTGGGATCAAATGGAAGCTATACAATTTCAGGTGTATACACCCATGATCTCTTTCAAATGGTGGTTTTTAGTCCAAGTTTTCTAAGAGAATAGGAAACAGTACTTGTCTTGGGGAAAAAAAAATTACTTTTGCTTAATTTAATGTATTACTCATCAATCTAAAGAAGAAAATACCAGCAAGAGGAAGAAGAAAAATGAAGCAACAGAAAATATTATACTGAATTCTAAAGAAGAGAAAAAATATATTCTCTGAATATCCTCTGTAGTAGGGATCTTTATCCATATGAGAAGTCTGCTGGATCTGTATTGTATCATGACACAACACATGACATAACAGACTGAATTTATTTTAAAGCAATTTTAACTTAAATCATGCTGCCGATTTAATTTTAAATTCTCATTATATTCATTTTGTTCCCAAAGATATTAAGATCCGTGATTCTTATGCATGCTTTGTTCTCCATGTGTATCACAGCTGTTCAGATCTTACCTTCAACACAAAATTTAATGTCACTACTATCCAGACAGCTCTTGTTGGTAATTTTCCACGCCAACAGACAAGGTCAGTTTTGGTTACAGACCATTCCTCTTCCTAAAGTGCTTCCTTTTTGTCAGAATTCCTTCCATTAGCCAATATATATACATCCCCCTCTTGATTTTTACTTCTTATTCATTCAGAGATGCTTGTAACTCCCATATTACTTTGTTGGTTTATTTAATGATTTACATAGAGGCTTTCGATTTAGTTTCCCCCTCCTCTAAATTTCCATGGATCTCTTCCTTACCTTCTTTAGTCATCTGTACCTATATGCAAAAATTGTTGGGCTCTCCCTTATCAGCCATTCTTAGGCTGCATTTGTATTTCTCATCGGATATAACATCTTTACCTCTGATTTTCATCCAGGGGATCACCAAACAGTCCAACTGCCTACTGTACACGCAGCAGTTAGTGTTGAAAATGTTCAAATAAATCCAATCAGACTCACCATTTATTCTGAGTGCCATAGTCATGCCCTGACTTGTTTGTTCCATGTCATGAAAGCAGCTTCCTAAAATGGAGTAAGAGGCAGCCTCCTCTAAGGCTAGCTTGTTTATATGACGCTATGCTACTTCAAATATTTTCTCTCCATGGCTAGATTGAAATATGTTTCATCTTTGCAACATGCTTCTCTTGGTTCTATTGATTTTCTGTACTCTGTCCATTCATAAGTAATTTAAAAGTCTCTGTCCTCTAATGTCAATCATCAGCCACCCTGTGCTCATCTCTCTCCTCTCTCACACACTCTGAAGTGAATGACTCATGGGTATATTCTCATGACAGCTTTCAAGTTAGCAGGGACAACTTGTAGTGTTAGCAAGACATCTGAATGGGAGCTGAAGGACCTACGAGAGGCTCAGGTGTCAGAATCCCTCTTCCTGTGACTCCACACTTCAAAGTCTTCCCTGCTTTCCTCCCTGTTGAGCCCTCATATGCTCACTTCTTCTGCTGCACTATTCAAATGCTTCAGTCCTTCCAGAGGTCACCAAGACCTCCCATCACAGAGCTCCAGTGTCCTCCTAACGCTTCCTCTATTGCAAAAGTCCCTTCATACTTTTAAGATACCTCCCTTTTTCTTTTCATCTCTTCCCCCACCCCTAAAATTTGCAAACCTTGTTACGTGACTTTAGCCTACCAACTAGAATGTGACTGCTTTGTCTTTTGATGAGTGCTTGAAAGAAGGGTTAGGCAAACCAGGCCTGGAAAGCTCTGTAATCTTAGAGATGCCATGTTGCGCAAGACAGTTGTCTTTCCTGCTTATAAATGTTGTCCTATGTTTAGAGGCTGTTCAAGTACAACTTTTGGATGTAATAAGAAAACACGTTCAGATGTTTCAGCTTAGATTCCAATGACTGATTTCATATTTCATGGTTTGGTCTAGGGTTAGTTCCTTGCTCTTCCACGCAATGCAGAACTAAACTGTGGTGGGAGAGAGTAGAGCTGAGGTATATTGCAGATATTGAAACAAGTCCTGTATGTGTATTTTTAGGCACAAACCACTCCTCTTAATCCAGGTACTTCCATGTGCAACTCATTTCACCAAAACACATGCAAGATTTTATGTGCAAATCAGCTTTAAAAAACACAGCTGGGAAATGTTCAGTACTCTTAAAGTGTGACATTATAATCCCTTCAGAGAATTAACTTTTGTTATCTACACAAAATTCAAGAATGATCTGCTGATCGTTTGTCAGGTGAATAAAGTGCCCCACTTCACAGTTGGGTTTTTTTTTCATAGCAAGTATTTCAATAGATACAAAGATCTTTGTTATGATTAAGGATACGTCATCTTCAGAGGATGTTCAGGCAAATTCCAGCTGGATAAAACACACAGAAAACCTGATTGCACAGCTATTTCACAAACTCCTTTCAAATATTCAAAGGTTAAAATTTTTCTGGATTTATGTGCACACAAGTGATGCTCTTGCTCCAGGGAATCACATTGCTCATCTCGTGTGGACAGGAGCCCAAGACCATAGCTGTGTATTTTCCTTTATTGCTCTTAATCATAAGCAAAAAGTCATCCTGAGACAGTGGAAAACACAGAAATATTGGTGCATGTGGCCAAAGTTGCTATCCTTTTTTGGACTGAAAATTTCTCTTTCTGTGATAAAAATGAAGTAAAGCACTAAAACCTCTGGGTTTGTAGTGCAGAGAAATAAAGTTCTTGATGGGATACACCAGGGAAAATAGGACAAAAAGTGGGCCAGCTTTGAACAGGTGTTTCTGATCTACTTTATAAATTATGTTCCATTCTGCTGAACCATGAGATAGACATGAATTTTCAGGAATTTCTCTGGAAACTGCAGTATAAGACTAAGGTTTTGTTTAAACTAGATGAAACTTCAAGCAAAAGCAACATATCAAATTCATTACTCAAGAATTGCCTACTTATAGTTCTTAAACTCTCTTTCCCTTAGTTTATGGAATAGTACATTCATTTTTTCCCTTTTCATTCGTTTTCCCATATAGTTTCTCATAAATTTACTGATGCCCACAGAGAGTTAGCTTTTATAACACTTAAAAGGTTTTTTCAAGGTACAGAATTCTCAAAGAGTTTGAATAAGTTTAGCTAATTGCAAATTCTTATAATTTTTGTTTCAAATTCCAGGCAGGACTGATTTATTTTCAAAGACTATAGATCAAAGGTATGGATAACCCTAGTTATAATGGTATTTACTGTAGCAATAAACATGAAAGCAAGAAAATGAATTATGCAGAATTAGGTTAGCATTATTCAAGGGCTTTAAATCCATCTTATCGGTCCCTGGAAGTAACTTTAAATAAAGAATTGCCCTTTGATTTAAATAGTTTCTCTAGACTCTAAGAGTAACCTGTTCATTGCTAAACACATTGTAACAGTTATAAGTGGGAAATAGGTTTCCCGTCTTTGCTAATGTTAAAAAAAAAAAAAAAAGGATTTCACAGAATCTTCTCATTCTTTTTCATAGCAAGACATACATACATACTTCCTCTCAAGTCAGTTCAAGACATGCATAAGGTCCATAATTCACTAGTTGCATAGTGACTCTATAGTTCACTATTGCCCTCTTGTGGAAAGAAAGAGAAACAAAGATGTGCAACATAAACATAAAATCCAAACCACGAACAGGTTACTTAAAAGCCAGTTCAGAAACCTTCATTCATCTTGTGCCTTAGTTAACAAGCAGTGTTTGTGGAGCTAGGTCCTATTCAGTACAAACAAGGGGATTACCATTTGGTCCTATATTAACAGTTTTGCTCTTGGTACATTATTAAAAGTTACTGTCTTTAAACAATCTCTCATGGTGCTGGCCCCTGTAACATTTAACTCTCCAGAGTATCAAGGAAGACTTCATCTCAGCATCAGAAAGTCTATTCTAAAAAGGGTGGCATATTACCACCAGCATATCTTTTAAAAATAAGTTCTGCTGCTGCTTTGACATGGTCACTAGCTCTAACAAGGGTCTACAACTGATGTTAAGAAAATCAGAGGCAAGGTTATCAGAAAAGCCAGGTAGAAAAAAAGAAGTGTTGAGCTACCACAAAGTTAAACATAGAAATATATCTAAATGTCACCTATGCATTAAGTATATCTGAAAAGGCATGCTTTCAAAATGTCACAAAATTGTCCAGACTTACTTTGCAATATCACTTACTTTTTAACATTATGCAGGACTATTTCAAATATTAGGATATGAAAATATTGATCTTGCTCATGCTTGCTCCTGCTTTCTTGCTCATGTATCCCTCCTGGTAATGTGTCAAGGTCTTTATAATTAGGACAGATAGGGCTGTATCTCTAGGACTCAGTCTATTGTGGTACCTTTTCACGTCACAATGTCGTAGAAAGCGTCTCTAGATGGCTAATGAAAGGTGATGTGCTTTGTTGAATGTCTCTTACTCTCTTCTTTTTCTATGTAAGTTTGGCCATTGCACATTAAGATGTCACCATGTACTTAAGTTTTCTTGGGCTCCCTCTTTTCAGAGAGTGGCTTCTTCATGTCTGGAACCACTGCTCTGAGAAAAGAGTGTTTCCTCATACAGGTGACACAAAGGCAAGATTTATAGTGCGAGGGCTATTTTGTGGTCCATGTACCAGTCTTTTCTAGGACTTCATCTGCTCTCTTTGGCGAATTATTCACAGTGGTCAAAGATACTGCACAAAAGAGGATTTGTGTATTATTTAAGTCCCATCTTCAACCTTGGAGATAGGACTTAAATGGTGCATGAATTTTGGGCTGCCTTTTTGCATGAGATAAATTTATTCTATCATTTCATTTCCGTTTTCTATTGCTCACCAAAAGAGGTAATGGAGGGTCAGAAGTTTGGCACTGTTATTCAGGTATCTTCTCTAGCTTCCAGAGGAATCTCCCCTGGATGTAATGTTATAAACAGGATTTTGGAGATGATGCCAGATCCCTTTTAACTACCTGACAGTAACCCTGCTAGAAACACCCTCTGCTTTATGCTCTACTAGCTGCAGAGTACAGCATAAGGCTTTGCTGGTTCCCCCAGGGATCTAATGCTCTGATGATCAGACCTTCACACATATCACTTCAACAGATTCAGCCTGGAGGAGGAAGTAATGGGCAACAAAAATGGAAATCCACACTACTGTTTTAGATAGACGCTAGTCATGGACTAGCCATGCACTGAAATTGGCCAAATATTCCACCATCTTAAAGCAAAAGATACCACCCTTTGCTGAGGTTTAAACCTGTTGCAGGTCAGCAAGCTTTGTAGAGCATAATAAATGCTTTTGCTCGGAAATTCACTTCCGCCAGGCTGCAGCTCTATGCTATGTCTTCTCTTAATGAAAGATGTTCTATAATAACTGATTCTGATTACAATTGCCCCATTGTCTCTCATTAATTTTTATTGTTGGAAATGTTTAGAAAATATTTTTTCTCAGGGAAAAAGGAATGCACATACTTTGAGAACAGACGGTTAATTTTGATGAAAGATTAATTGGGAGTGCTTGAGAAGAATGAACTGAGGTATGAAAAACATGCCTAGTGAAAACAGGCTGATAAAGATCAGTCTCAAATATTTACTCAAGAGAAGGATAAAAACAGCTTGGCCACTGTCCCCAGGTAGCTATATGGGAATAGATTTTGGCTGGCAGATGGATATTTAATACAGTGGAAAAAGATGTAATGAAGTTCTATAGAGGGAAGCTGAAAACAGAGATAAGGGGTATTCAGTCTAGAATAAAGAACAGATTTGTAGCAGTTAAGGCAACAGGAGCTAGCACTTCATCTCAATGCCCTCATTGTGGACTCTAACTTCTAATCCTCATGAGATAAATTTGACCAGGTGTTTCCATAGCATTAGTCAAGAGCTAATAAAAAGCTTCCAAACCTTCCACAGAGAGTTTTATGCTCTCTCATCACTTTTGTATACCTCTTCAGTTAGTTTCCTCCAGGAACATTATGAAAAGAGGTATTTTATTCTGTCTGTTAATCAGCTTTATACAACATTCATTTCTGTCTCAAGTTGCTATGTTACTAATACTTAAACACAAAGAAAGCAAAATAGAGAATGTAGGTATTATTGTACTGGTCAACTGACTATATTGGAAGGCACTAGACTCAGAATAGTCACTGACTATGGCCGTGTCTCCAGGCCAAATGTAATATGTTATCCAGTGTTGCAATCATCAGTGAAGGCTGGGAGTGTTCCCTGTGGCTCGATCGACTCCTGTGTTATCCATAAGCATAAATGACTATGTTTCTTCCCTCTCACAGCTCCTGCTGAGACCCACAGTTCTTGTGCTTTCACAAAGGGCAATTTTCTCCTTACAAAAGATTTTGTTTCGTGCTTGGACCCTGGAGAAATTGGGCTCTAACTCTCTTTTGCAAGCAGGTGATTAATTTGCAGCTCAAGCTACAAGAGGAATAGCCATGACTGTTACGAACATTGTATACAGGGTCATTTCTATATGCATTGTCACAATCAGACTGACATCCTAGCAGTGGAAGCTTCCTAACAGTCTGGTCTGAGTTAAAAAACCAAACCAAAGCAAAGCAAAAAACCCCAAACAAAACCTGTGAAATTTGGTTTTAATAATTACCCTTTGCTGCAATTATTTGTGCTATGTTCTTTTTCAAAAGATGATTGCAGATGGAGATGCTTAGTGCTGTAGCTGATTTCAGGCCTAATGATGCAGTGCAGTATGAATTCCTGAGGATTAGATAGGGAGCATTGTGATTCTTTTTGATGTTTTAAAGGGAAAAAAATTGTAGCCAGTTATGGTATGCTGCCATAAGGCTAAGGCTCTTGGGAAGGAAGCTATTGAGAGGATGCAGAGGGACACAGAATCACATCTGCTCTGTAAGGAAAAGGCTGGACAGGTCATCTGTACAGGAAGGAGACCCCTGAAGCCTAAACTATGCAACCACTATGCTTCTGTGTTTGCAGGCTCTGGCTGCTATTTCTTTCCATGCCCTATGACCGCTGACAGAATCCAATTTGCTACTTACAACATTGAAACACCTGAAAAACATTATACTTGTTTAAATGCGGAGACTTTGTGGTAATACGGTTCATCATTTGCTGATAAGGACTAGCAAGACCAAAGAAAACAGCACTCAATGTAGTTTCTAGAATGGCAAGACTCAAGACTAGTATTTGATATTGGATCAAATTAGAAAGAAATAGGGTGTCCTCTTAGTACTTACTGCAGAGTAGTATACTGCTGGAGTCTGCAGAAAATGCAGTCTTAGAAGTCCTGACATTTCTGAACTTAATCATCCTCTAACAGTTTATTAAGAAGTGCCAGTTTGAAGTGCTTGAAGTGCAAGTATGATATAAAACCTAGATCAGCCTATTTTGATTAAATATGCTTTTGATTAATATTCTGAGAAATGATTTTATGAGCAGAGAAAAAGCTCTGAGGAAACCTCTTCTTATTTTGCCACTGTGATTATTCTCAAATACAGTCAAAATGTAAATCACCACTTGATGTCACCATTGGTCTGTACCTGTGTGGCTCTTCAAGAAATCTTTATGAACATCACAAAGAAATTAAAAGTTCAATTAAAATATTTAGAGAGCTATTTGGGAAGAATTCTTTATGAAGTTAAGTAATCACTGTCTATTTGTTGGCCCAATTCAAAATACTGGAAGAGCAGGCTCATTGAACTTGGAACACCATAAAGATCCTGTGAGTAGTCATTTGAAAAGGTGTTGTGCATGCATAAAATCTCTCTATTTTAATAAGGAAATTTACAATAGCAGAGTAAACCTGGTCATTACAGTATGACTTATAAACATTACTAACATCCAACTGCATAATTAATAGTAAAGGAAGAGAATATACGAGCAGAAGAGAGAGTATCTCTGGAAACAAGAAATGAAGAACTATAAGGGTTAATAAGAGTACAAGAAAGATGTTTGCAATCTCTCCTGAAAAAGTTGGGATCCTGTTTCCTAATTTAGGCATAAAGAAAAATAACCTGTTTTCAGGTTTCCTTGACTTCTAACAAGCGTGATGAGGTTGACTTGCAGTGTGTTAATTCTGAACATCTGTTCATTTATTTAAGGGTCTGAATAGGAACTTAGCAGCTCAGGCTGAGGTGTGATTTTAAAGGAACTTCCTCATTTATAAAATCTTGCTTGCCATGAAAGGTTGACTTTTGCTAGTAGTTGCCACACTGTGAAACTAGAATTGTGTCTAAACTGAGTGGAACATATGAACTGTGAAATGCTTAATCTGGACAATATTGTGGGTAATGAGAACACTGCGTACAGGAGACCAAGTAGCACTCAGTGGGGCTGAACTTTCTAGCAGCTTGAAATGCCAGAAAGCAAGCTACAGCTCTCCCTTGGCCTGAGTTTTATCAGTTCTTTACATATATACTTATGACATGAATGCTCTTATTGATAGTTCTAGTGAACTTTTAAACTGGTTAATTATTTTACCTATAAGCTAGGCATACTCTCAGGCTCCAAGCACTAGTTGAACCACGTGTTCAGGTAATATAATACATCCTTATTCCTCTATTTGGATGCTTAGCAGGCTGCACATTCTCTTCTGTACAATACTGCACATGGCTTGTATAGACCTGTACATCAAGAGGTCTATACAAGCATCATTTTAATGCATAAATTATTGTAGGCTATATAATAAAAATAGTAATTCTAGACTTCCAGTCCAATTTCTGTCTGCTCATCAGTCATAGGCTAATGCAGCCCATTTCTTCATTTGTACTGTAGCAATCACTACAGTAATCCTTTTTCAGGCCTGGATAGCAATGACCTTGCTCACAGACCAGGAAAATGTTTTCCAGGGAAGTTTCTAAGCAACTCTAGTACTGGGTGCATGCTGAATATGTGAAATTTGCTCTGAAGTAAATGGAAATTGGAAGTGCTCAGGAATTACTAGTATTTGTCCTTTTGCAATGCTGAACGAATAAGCTAATTCTATCCAATTTCAAGCTCCTTTCAGTATAATAGTTTCAAAATTACAGCTCAGAGTTTATCACTTGGCTCTCATTTCAATAAAGAGAGGCTAAAAAATCAAAATGGACAAGGAGCAGTAGGAATAAATTTAGTGAGAAAGCAAAAATAGAAAAATGAAGTAGAGAGTAAAAAGCAAATTCAGAGACAATTTGAAAACAGACCTGGCAGAAAAATGAAGTAAAGAACAGTATAATGCATACACATATCACATAGCACACAGGACACATAAATTGTCCCTTTGGTAAAAAAGTTAAGTGTTTTTTTTTAGTCCTAGTAAAATGCTGTATGTCAACACATTGGCTTGTCTTTGATAAAAGAAATAAATGACATTTTCAAAAGAAAAAGAAAAAAAGAATGACTATTTTTATTATACAACCTAATATAATTTATGCATTAAATTACTATCATTACTGTATTGTAAATAGTTTTATAAACTCAGAAAAATTAAGCATTTAAAAACCATCAGACTCCATACCTTTACATATACTTTTTTTCCCTGCATTTTTGTCATGCCCTTACTTGGCATGATGTCATAGCGTAACAGAACAGGCCCAGTAATTCAGACAAATAAATCTGGAGTTTGGGAGACAGTATCACAGAGATATTATATACTCACAATTTTTTTACATTGTTCCCTCACAATGTTAAAAAGAATATCTGATTCTTAGACACTTACCTTCAGTGTATGTCTCTCTATATATGTAGATAAATGTACATTTATGTATGCATACATGTATGGGTTTATGTGTATATATACACATATACGTCTGCAAATAGAGAGCTTTGGTAGTCACGGGGCAAAGTTGTAATTCTTGTTTTTAATTTTTTTTTAACAGATTTTTCATTTACTGATAATTCTTTTAGCAGGGTCAGCCAGACAGAAATTTATGTCTTTTTGTCTGTGCAACAAAACTGCACTGCGGGGAATCTGAACATTTATGACTCTTAAGGAAAATAATTCTTCAGCAGTGAATAGGAGATATGAAGAACAATGCAAGGTTTGAACTAAGATTTTCCATTGTTGGCTGCTTCAGCAAACATATTGTTGTGAACTGGAGAGTTATTGACTGGGATGAGCATTGTCAGGATGGGTGCTTTTCATTGGGGGTGAATTCTGTGCATCAGGGCAGCTTCCAAAGGACTCATGTCCCAGGCATAGGGTGTGCCTAGCTCTGAAACTATCACCCAGAAAACCTCATCATCTCTGTGTGTACAGTAAAAATATATAACATACACAAGGTGAATGCAGTATCACTCTATTTGCACTCTGAGTGGTCTCAAAGCTGCATAACTTCTTTTGGTGGCACGAAGGCCACACAAATGTTACTTCACCTAATATATCCTTCCTTTCACAGGTGAGTTAATGGATGGATGGAAGAGGAAGTGGGGAAATTGTTCACTTCTTTCATCTCACATATAAGTGAGTGGTAGATTTTGTTTGCCGCTGATGCTTCCAACTGGATTCAATATTTTCCACTTCCACAGATATCCTTGACTTCAGTTCCTACTACAGGGCCAGGTACACAACCATAACAGAGCCATCATAGAGCTGGACTGCAACTCAGATTATTCTTTTTCTAGCTATTATAATTGTATTTGTTTTTCAAATGAAAATTCTAATGGGATCATTAGAATGAAGAGTGAAGACAAGTTAACTGCACTACTTTGTAGGCATTCATGTGAATCTAACGCAGAATCTGCTTTGTCATGGCACATATTTATTTGCTTTCTGTGAAGAGTCAGAAAACCAAATTTTATTCATACAAATGTTTGGCAAGAGCCAGTGTTAGTTCCTAGAGGTGATTAAAGAAGGGAAAAAAACCTGTTTTCTGGAGGATTTCAAAATTTTGGAATCTGGTTTCATTCTAGTTGAGAACAAGGAATGACCCAGATCTTCTGATTCACACACAGTCTGTATGAACCTTCTACTCGCAGCAGACCTGTATGTGCTCCTGGAAATAAATCATGCCACAGAAGCATTTGAATTAATCTTTGTCAGAGACTGCCAAGACAGCAGTATGCTACAGAACAGTAAGGACATGCACATGGTTTGCTGAAGGCAGAGAGCCCATGTGCCTAAATCCCATCCCTAACTCTTGTGAAGTGATGTGCTAGCCCAGGCAAACCTCAGGCCACACACCAGCACGAAGTGGATTGACTACGTTATATGATATATGTTGTTCTTCAGGGTCCTATTGATTAAGTACATGTTGCAGGACCAGAGCCGGTTACTGGAAATTTAGATCTTTTTGTGAAATACCAAGTCAAGCAGGTAAAGCATAAAAGATACAGATTGTTGCTATAGGCTCAGATCTTTTCATGAAATCCCATGACAAACAAGTGATTTGTTGGATGCAGGACTGACTGACACACTGCAGCTTACCATGTGCTTAAAGAATAACAGAGTTGGGTAGGCAACACATCTGACATAAAACGGAAATGCCAGAGGGCTGGGATGTCAAAAGCCTTCCAGATTCTACTCTCTAGTGAGAAAAAACATAAAATTTTATCCTGAACAAAACCAGTGAATGAACATAGAAAGGAGCAAATCAAGGATTGTCAGTTCATTCCTTTGTTCTTAGAACAATATTCTTAGTTCTTCAGGACATATTAGAAAGGTCCATACAAGATGGTTATTAACAGTAACTACAAATGTCTTGTTCAGAACATTTTACCAGCCCTGTGTGAGAATATTTAATGTGTATAGGTATAAGGAAGGATATTTGACAGAAGTTGGCTGAAAGAAAAAGAGACATGATTACCATAGAGCTGCCAGTGAGGACACTAATGATAAGTGAAAATGAATAACTCAGCTTCTGTGGAACCTTGAGCAGCAAGACATTTTCTATATACTTCAAAACACAAGGGAAGGCTTTAAATGTTCTGGATAGACTTGATCAATAAATCCAACCTAAAAAGAATCTGACATCCGATAGTCACGTACCCTGTCAGGCATGCCAACAGCAAAATGAAAACCATTGATTTGTTTGTCACCAGGCTTTGCCAGCTAGCAAAATTTTCTGAGCCTTAGATGTGCACAGATGACATTATACAGGGACCAAATAACTGAAAAGTGCATTTCAACTGGAGACAATTTCTGTGAACAGGAAATGTCAGAGAATTCTCAGTGTACCACATGGGACACAATGCCATGTGCCATTTTTTCCTATGGAGCATCCTTCAGAAATTAAGAGGAAGAAGATAATGTAAATCACTTGCGGCTGGATACGAGACTTTCTGAAGAGATGCAAATATTTTCACTGATTTTAAGAAGAGTTACATTTAACCTTTAATAGAGATTTTAATTACTGACAAAGACTGTTCTGTCTTATCAGGGCAACTTTAAACATACCTTTACACGAGCATCCCCAAGTGAACATGCTGAGTATTTGAAGCAATTTTTCTATTAGGAGGAGATAGCTTTTACAGTGCTAGTACTTCAGTAGAAAGGACTCTGTGGGATATGAAACAGTCAGGCATTTTTAATAAAGCTCAGTACACTGTTATTAGAGGTGGTAGTTTATTTAGATCTCAAACTCTGTGTTTGCAGTGCTTGAGGTAATTTTACATTTACCAATGCTATTTTTTTTTCTCTGCCAGATTACTGTCAAATCTACATGTTTCATAAAGGAGCAATTTATGAGTAGCAGTTCTTTTGTGTCTTTGATAATCTGAAAACAGGGTTTCCTAACATGTGGCATTAGCTTTCTTTATATGACTTCAGTCAGTCATAACCATACAATGTATTTATCCATTCAAGCCCAGGCCAATAAACTGCATTTGCAGAAAGCTTTCACTAGTGCATCTGAGATATCACTATTTCCTTTAGTTCTATTATCCCCACATTTTGCATCACATGATCTTTGTCTTGAATCTGATGTCTGCAGAGCAACCTAGCAGCAGTGATATTACTTGGTGATGTAGTAATTACTTAACTAAGATTTTGGGAGCTAATATTCTGGGAAAGTGTTGTTCCTGACTACTTATTAGCTAGGAAAGCCTATTTGGGGGAAGAAACAAAAGGGGATAGTGTTTTAGAGGCTGCCTGTGGTGGGTAGAGGCTGATGAAGGAAAGGACTGTGATATTGGCTTACATAGGACAATGTGAAGGGATCTCTCCTTTATGAAGATGATGATAGTTGTTGGTGTTCTTTTTTATCTTATTGGTCTCTAGTTTTTCCCAGGAAGTCTTTCCTTTAGCTTTGAACTAGGCATGAGATATGTAGGAATAAAGTATATTTTCCTTTGGATCAGAATGCTATAACTGTTAGTGGAAGGAAAATGCAGAAGAGAGAGGACAGGCGAATTTTCTGTCTCTTAAAAGTAATTGGTCTTCAGGAGAAGAATCATTGTGAGCATCAAAGGGTGAAGATATTGTAACTAATGGCAGGAAAGTAAATAGTGTGAATAGGAGCAGAGTCTGGAAGAGCACTTACCGTTAAGGAGCTAAGGTTGTAGCTGTTATAAGCTGCTCATGAACAAGGTCGTCTACCCCTATGTGTAATAAGGTAGGGAAGGTTTCCTGCACCTTTTACTTTTGTTTTTTCTTTTATTAGCTTCAGAAACATAATCCCAAATGACAACCATACTTAAAAAAAAATCTAATTACTATCTTATAAGTAAATACAGAAAAACCTTTTCAAAGTTAAATGTTAATTTTAATGCAACATGAAACAGTCTGGATACTGGATTTCCCTCCTGCTTCATTATATCCAGCTACATCTTAAATATTATTCTATAATGTTTCCTTCTCTGAATCATAATAGTGTTTGATTATAATTTTTAACAAGTATATTTTATGGAATTGTGTTGATTTTTATCAACAACAAGAGAAATCAGTATGTCTGCTAAACTGAACTTCTGCGTGAAATAGCCTGAGATCTGAAGACAGAAATATTTCTATCACTTCCATTCCCCTTGTCAAGCGAGAGGAATATCTTTGGTGTCAGATGAAAGACTTTGAAACACACAGAATTGGATTCCTAGATTAAGTGTTTCAGTTGTTGATTACATTTCACTGGAATATTCCTTCTGCCCCTCATTTCATGCTTAATATCAGCTTCACACATTTGAATCTTCTTACTTCTTGGTTTGCAAGATACTTCCTACCATAAATCTGTTCCCTGAGTTGACTTTTAAGGACCATGATCAAGTCACCTCTTATCGTCTTGTTGCTATGCACAAAATGCTTGAATCTCTAATCCAAAGGCAAGTCGCCAAAGATCTAAATGGAACTTGCAACTTTTTTCTATACCTTTTTGATTTTGTTGAGATTGTTAAAATGAGGACAGGAGGCTGTGACCGTATATCTTATTAATGATCTTTACCATGTCCTCTGTATTACATCCATGAAATATACATGATGTGTCTATACATCCTGTGCTTGATCGACCAAGACTTTGCATCTTTTTGCATGTCAGCCCTACAAAACATTAAAATTAAACATATGCTTAATGTAATTACGGAAACCAGACTCCCAATTTCCTGTGGTTGCTATTAAATGCCCTTAAAATTAACCATGAATTTAAAACTTGCTTGTTTCTGTGATCATAAAAACTTGCAATTGATACCCGAGATTCAAATGAAGTACTGAAATTCTTTTCTGCTTTGGTTTTAGTTCAGCTGCATTTAAGCATCTGGTGTATAGTTATTTATGCTAAGATTATACTTCAAGACCAAAACTTTAATCCCTTTTAAAAATCAAGTATGTTCTAATAATGGCATAGAAAAGGATGAAATTGAGCAACTAATACTATCCTTCCTCATTGCGTGGGATTCTAAAACAAATATAGGAATGGCACTTATTCTGTAATACTTGCAAGAAATGGTATGACACCAAGAGCAGTAATTAGAAAGAGGTGGTGTAGAAGTCATGTCAAGATGAGTGGATCATATTCATTTGGAAGAGTAAAATATGTTATAGACAGAAGGAATCCAGCAAAGCACTACAGGAACTTATTAAGGGAAAATTGCTAGAGGGGTCTAAATAATGAGGAGAGGTAAAATCCAATACTAGTATAGTGCATGGTCTTGTTACACTTTGTCCAATTATACTTTCTGGAAGTGGATCAATCACCCCCAAGGCAACCTATTGTACATGAAGAGAACCGTTCAGGGAGCAGCTGCAGTAGGAATATACACTACCCTTTTCTATGCTAATCATTTTAATTGGACTATGTATTTTCCTCAATATTGCATTTTCTCTCTGACTTGCCATTGCATTTACATTTTATTCATTATTTTTTCAAACATCATTAGTAGGGAAAGAAATTTTTTGAAGATGAGATTAGGCATAACTTCAGAGATAAAATGTCCATTTTGTTTTCATAAGGATTGTAAGTAGGTCAGCTCTGTAAACCAGCAAGCTTGGCAAAGGAAACTTTGCTATGGCTAGGCTACCTTTTTCCTTAGTTCCTGAAATATCAGGATCCCATCTGCACAGATAGCAATGCTGAACTGGAGCTGATGAACTGGGAGTGCTCCATGTTGCTTGCTGATGTCTTTGGTGTTTCAGCAAGGAGCCCATGAACACTGGGGTCAGAAATGGATACTGTAATGGAAAAAGCCCTAATATTTCCTCAGTCGAGATCATCTTAAAGAAATCAATTACATCTCTGAGCTAATTAACACCGAAGAACTTCAATACATTTTCTATGGGAGTTGGGGAAACCGTTTGCCCTCTTCAGTTTGTGAAAGAGCAGATTTAGGATATGGACTTCTAGCTCGTGACACATTGCAGTCAAACAACTCATTTTTTTAGTTTACTGAGCTATGGTAAATTCCTTTAATTTTTCATCACAATTAGATTCTCTTTAGGAAATGCTGCTACATTTGGTTTAGCTGAAAATAATATTTTGATGTGCCTGTGGTGAAAATAGTAATTGTATAAAATTGGTCCTTTTTGTTTAATAGCCCTGTGGTTCTGTTCTGTATCATATAATGCTGAAACAGTTTTATTGAAAGTCACTGTATTGCTGGTTTTCTTGCTCGGCCTACTTTATCTCTATATGCTGAAAAGATAAAGAAAGAAAAACTGTGTCTAAATTTTAAGCAGATTATGCGTTTCTTCAGATCTGTTGAAATTCAGATGGAGCCTTCTAATTCACATTAATTGCATCAATTAAAACACTTAGAAGGATCACATATCATTAGCTACATGTACCAGACTACTCAAAATATTTTTAAGTAATGCATATCAGCAAATCTTTAGTCAAAATGTCAAGAAAAATACCAAAACTGATGTCCTGAAAACAATTCTTACAAAAAATTCTTGCATAATAAATCACATCTAGTCTACAATAAAATCATTAACCACTGTTCTCTTCCTCTGCTCTAAAGTGTAAATCATCCATAATGCTGACTTATTTTAGTCAGTTTGCATATAAAGTGGAAAAAAAGATTTAGTGAAAGTCTATTGAGAATGAAAATAAACTCCTATCTATATCATTACTCATTTGATAGAATGCGTATATGTTGCAAGACTACATAAAATGTAAAACCAATGAGATAGATCTACCTAGGAATGACTTCTTATGATCTGCTTCTTATTTTATGTACGTACTAAAATATAAGGTTTGCAAAACTCCTTGTTTTAAGATAATCTTGAAAGTATGTAATTTCTTCACTAAAATAAAACATAGCTTTCATTTAGCTTGACAACGTTGGCTCAGGAATATGGAATATTAGTTTCAGTAAGAATGCATTGGTTTCACTGTAAAATAAAGTTTCTTTGGTATCAGTTCTGGAGAAACATATTGGCTTCAGCTAAAATGTATTGCCATGCTTTCACTAAAACATACAGACATTATAAAACTGTATATTGGTTTCAGTAAAAATGTATTCTTTCCAATGGATTCATGAGGCTTTCAGCAAGAATGTATTGATTTCATTAAAATGTGCTGCTTGAGATAAACAAAAATTCTGTTAAAATGCATTGGTTTCTGTTAAAGCTCATTGACTGAAGTGAAGAACATTACACAATGGTTTTGGGCAGCCTTAGGGTTTTTTAAACAGTGAGTAGAGAAGTACATATCAGTAATTGTGAAGGTAATTGAAAACAGTCTATTCTGTAACATCTAAAGATATAAATATGCTAAATAAATTAGATTTTTATATCTCCATCCCATTTGCATCTGCTGCTAAGCACAGAGATAAATATTCATACAGAAAAAGTATGACATTCTTCATTCTGATGAATACCCTTCTAATCAGGTGTGGGGTGTAGGCTGTAATATTTAGTAATCATTTGTTTTCACACAACCAGTTTTTGACCACTTTGCTTTAAATCAAGCTCAGCATTTTCCTGCTTCATTGACAACAGGCTCTTTCTGCCTTTTCAGCATTGCCAGGCATTCAATGACAATGACATTTATATGTATTAAGAAGCTCTCCCATTGCCAGTCTACTAAATTAGTAACAATATATTTGATTGCTGTGACTTTTTTTTTATAAGGGTTGTATTTTTCAATATTTTTAGAAACTTTACATTTTGCTTCCACCCATTTTATACAGAAATGATCCCACTAACTTAATGAAACTATGAAATATGCCTGAATATAACTAAACAACCCTTGTTAGATGGAGGAGACTGATGTCCAGCTTTGGAGCATTATCCTTTCCCTACACTGATATAGAATTTACATGCAAAATGTGTATAAGTATACTTGAAGTGTAAATAATATGAATAAAGGTTCAGTCACTCAAAATTACTTCCGTAATTCAACAGAAGAAAGTAGGAATGACCATATTGGGAGGAACAACTAGTCTGTCTTCTATGAGTCCTGTCTCCAACAGTAGGCAGTGACAAATGCTTGGACAGTACTAGAAGAATAGCTTCCAACAAGTCACACATACCAGACTTCCTGAGAGGATGACAATGTTCTTTTTTTGATGGTTCTTTGTGGATTTTTGCCATGATTTTGGACAAATTCTGCTGTAAAAACTGCATTCACAGCACCCAGTGGCAAGGAGTTCCACAGCTGATCTCCACCCCATGCAAATAAGTCTCTTCTTTTTGGATGTTGGCTTGAACTTGCTGCTTGTTGTTTTCACTTGTTGCTCATGTGTCCTGTACTGGCAAAGACAATGAATAATCATTATCTTTTTCCCCTGCTACTCACAGTTTTGCAGATCCCTGCCATATATGGGATGATCCCATAGCTGTCCTTTTTCTAGGAAGAAGAGACCTATTTTTTTTTAGTCATTCCTCATATGAAAGCTGTTTCATACCTCTGATTTTACTTGTTGCTCTGCATTTTTTGGTTCTGCTACATCATTTTTAGCGATGTGAGGACCAGAACTGCACTCAAAATGTGCTAGCACCATAGGTTTGTCTAGTATCTTAGCAAATTACCTTTCATTTATTTCTTATGTAAACCCAGCCTCATGCCTCTTGAAAAGACATGAACCATTCTCTCAGTTTTCCAAATGTATTTTATTTTCAAATCCTTTCTCTCACACTGCTTCATAACACTGCAATACTACTGTAAACATTTAGATTTTAGGTAACTCTTTTAATCTCTCTTGGTGGAGCCAGACAAAATCTCATGCTGTGGTAAAAATGTTCTGGCTGCCTATCTGAAAGATAATAGTTTTTGTCCTGTTAAAATCTGCTGCAGCAATATGATGGAACTGATTGTTTCATGAATCATTTCAGTTTATCAACACTTTTATGCATTGCTCTGATGTCAAGGGTCAGCGACTCACTCTGTAAGAAAAAGTATTTTGCCAGCCTTCTCAAAAAAATGAGTCAATACTTGCTGGTCTTAATTCCCAGGATGCTGGTATGGTACAAAGCTTTTGGACACTGGGAAGTGCAATATATAACTTGTGAGAGGAAAACACTGTACACGTGAATGATGCCAGAAGAGATTTCCCATGTGTTGGATCACATGGGATCCGTGAAAACAGATTAAATTGACTGAATTGACGATATGAACATTATTAGTAGCAGAGCAAAAGCAGTGCCAGGAAAGGGCAGTGCTGAAGCGTGCAATTTCAAGCTCGGTTTCTGACTGTCACTGGACCCCCTGTTTGCTATGCCATCAGCTATGCAGGGATCATCCCAGTGATACGTAATTCATATTGCAAGTTTCACAAGTGCTTAACTGCTGTCAGCGTTGACCTGCACAACTCTATACTCCAGTCTCCTCATGATTATTTTATCTACTGATAAAATGTATTTATTTTATTTATTAATATATTATTTATATATTGATCTAAACTGCACTAGTCTAAATACTTGTGGCTAAGTAACAGGCTACATCTTTACTTAATACCAAGGCATACCTCTCTCTTTGTTAAAGAAAGTTAAAGGTTTTACCAGAACCAGGATTTTTTCCTGATAAATAAAAGATGACACTCCAGTGCTTTATAGACTGGTCAGCTGAGCTGGAATTAAAGGCCTAAAGTACAGAAATACACACAAGATATTTTCCCCATAAAAGCTACTTTTGCCAGGCTGATTAGCCCTCATTCCCAAATCTTTCTTAAAGTAATATTGAGCTCACCTTGCTGATCAACCCAGAATGAGTATTTCCTAGGCCATCAGAAGCACTAAAGCTCTGACTCAGAGAAGCTTTTCATTTATGAAAGTGTTGCAGGTAACTGCTTTCAAGTATATTTACAATTCTACTTTGATTGAGAGTACCCTTACACCAAACTTTGCTATTTTCCTAAGAACTAAATGTCCTTAGACATTATTTTACTTTACTTCTTATTGTTGAAGGGTATATGACATCAAATCAACATGAAGATCTCCAAAATTATTTGCATGGCAGGTGTTCATATAATTAGCGTAGAAGTCAGTACTTTATACTATCACTCTGTAGACATCTTTGAAGCGAACATTTCTATTTTAATGAGGTGAAATTATTAGCAACTGTAAAATGGCGCTCTAAAATTGACAGAAACAGCAGCTTCCAAAATAAGTTCAGATAAAGCAAGTTGTAATCAGATCCAGTTTTGTCTGCACAAAATTTCAAGCTGCATGCTTTGAGATGCTGTATGTATGTTGTTTCATTACTTAGAAAGTTCATAGCTCTGTTTTAGTTGGTAGGAACTAAAGAACATACAACTTCGAGGAAGAGACTGGAAATTGAAAGTAAAATTTAGCAAACAAGATAATAACCTCTTTCATATTAATTTATGAAAGTCCTTCAGCATGTAGACATAGTTGCTGGACAAGTGGAGCATGGGAACTACTTAAAATATCAGGTTCATTCAATCCTACAATTGTTTTTAAACATGAACTAGTTTTTGACAGTTTTTAATTAGTTGTGCAATCTCCTAGAAGAAAAAAACAGAAGATCTAAACAACTGGTGGGCAGCTCAGTGGGATATAGAATTTGTAAACTAGGACATACAAAGAAAGGATAGGAGATGAAATATAGCAATATACACTTTCTTTGAACAGTGCTTTCAGCTTTCAGCACCCCAGCAGAACAGCCATATAGAAATAGGGTGATTCAACAATAATCATTAAAGGGCTGGAGGAAACGGGATTCTTCAGAAAAAAGAAAGGATTAAACAGATATAATAATTGAATAAGAGAAGCTGGAAAAAAGACAGAAGTTTAGAAAAGTAGGAGATGCATTAAGGGTAGCCAGTCATCTATATTACACCTTTTTGCTAACAGTAAAAGATACACTCAAGCAAATTTAAGGAAAAAAAAATTATTTTTTAAAAAGCTTATTCTGGAAAACATTCTTAATGAATCACAGTTAATCTTGTCAAATTCTGTGCCCTGAGACATGCTGAAGGAAATAACATTGCATAACTCAAATCATAGCTATCAACAGAGCAAGTATGAACACAAATTTCCTTTTCACTACTTATGCAAGGCTATAAACAGGAAGGACTTCCTGTCTCATGGTCTAGGACAAACCACATCACCAGTTGAAGAGGGTTTCCTCTCGTAGTGTAGGCTCTCACAATGGGTCAACTGCACAAAATGTTTGCCCCTCTCTTGCTTCTCCTCCGTGTGAAGCTTTCATATGACCGCTGCCCTGCACAAAGACACTGCAGTAGAAGTTTATAGATCAACCCTACTACAGAATTTCCCTATCTTGCTAATTCTTATCAAAGAAAAATAAGAGCACACATATGCAAAAGAGCTTTATTATTAATTGCTAAAATATTCCCCAGAGGGGCAACTTCTATGTGCAGAACCCCACAGCAGAGAAGAAAAAACAACTGAAACTTCACAGGGACATTTTATGTCTTTAGCCTTGGAGAAAGCAAAGTCCAATTGTGGGGCACTGAGACAAAAATCAAGCAAGAGCCTCATTGAGTACCACAGTCAGTGATGTATGGGTAAAATGATCACATGTGCCAGCAAAGAGTTTTCCCTTCTAATAGTAGATACTGAGAGATAAGAAAAGTATGCTAGAAAAGAGAATATTAATAATAACAACAATAAAAATAAATATAATAATAATCATACAGCTTACAAGGATTTAAAAATAGAAACAAAAACCCTCCGTAAAGTGAGGAGCTGCAGTGAAGAGAGATTTTATTTCTTTATTGAATGATCACAGATTCTTTCTATTTACTGTAAAATACTCTACTTATATTTCTCCCTGGATACATTTAAACTTTTCCTTGTCTGAAGTCGTTGGACAGCTTTTATCTAAAGAAGTAAAATAGAATAACCCTTCTCCTGCTGAGGGGATTCCTATACTGCAGTGAAATCGTTAGCCATAATGCACTGTTATTCATTTCACACCTGGATGTCTTCAATAGAGGATGAATTAAATCATGTTTCCACATCAACTTCTCCTGATATTTACATTTCAGTGCTGCAAAAATATGAAGACTGAATACATTTGCAGTCTCTGTTATCCACTGACTGAATAACATATATTAGCCTCAGAAAAAAATAGTCTGGATTACAATTCCACTGTCTTAAATAGCTCTCCCACAAGCCCCTAGACAGTGTTTCAAACTCTAGCAATTCATCTGAAAGAACAATTGCTTACTTGGATAAACTGTGGTAGATGACTGGTCTCTGTAGTATTCAGGAGAAAAGGGCATAAACAGGCTAAGAATGCCAGATAGTATTTATTGGAAAGTAAACCTTACTTAGGGTTTTTTTCCATTGAAAAAGAAGATGTTGTACTATTTTATATTAAGAAGTTTATTTGGTTATTGGTGCTTCTCATGAAACAGTAAATCATGTTATATATGGTATGATTTTTCATCCAAAACACTACTCATTCTCATATAAAGAACAGCACATTTTATCAAAGCTTTTGATACTACTTCTCACAGTGTCCTTCTGAACAAAATGTCCAGCATACAGCATGTACACAATATGATGGGTGAACAATTGGTGGAGGGTCAGGCTCAGAGTTGTAGTAAATGGGGCAACATCTGGCTGGTGGCCAATCACTAGTGATATTCCCCAGGGCTCAGTCTGAGGGCTGGTTCTCTTCAATGTTTTTATCAATCAGTGACCTGGACACAGGAGTTGAGTGCACGCTAAGAAAGTTTGCCAGTGATACTAAATTAGGAGGACCCATTTGTTCCCTAGAGTGTAGAGAGGCTTTACAGAGAGATTAGAGCACTGGGAAATCACCAACCATATGAAATTTAACAAAGACAAATGCTGGATTCTGCACCTGGGATGGTGTAATCTGGTGGAAGTATGTATAGTTTGGGGGACAAGAGGCTGAAGTGTAGCCCTGCAGAAAGCGATCTGGGGGTTTTCATTGATGGTCAGTTCAATATGAGTCAACAATATGCCCTGGCAGCCAAAAGGGCCAACCCTTTACTGGGGTGCATTAAGCACAGTATAACTAGCTGGTCAAGAGAAGTAATTGTCCCACTATACTCTTCATTGGTGCAGCTTCACCTCGAGTACTGTGTGCTGTTTAGGCCTCCACAATATAAGAAGGATATAGAAATATTAGAATATGTCCAAAAGAGGGCAAGAAAGATGGTGAAAGGACTAGAGGGCAAGACTTATTAGGAGTGGTTGAGGACACTTGGTTTATTCAGCGTAGAAAAAAGGAGACTGAGAGGTGACCTTACTGCTGCCTACAACTTCCGCAGGAGGGGGAGCAGAGAGGGAGGTGCTGGGGGTACCGGTGGATGAAAAGCTGGACATGAGCCAGCAATGTGCACTTGCAGCCCAGAAAGCCAGCTGTATCCTGGGCTGCATCAAAAGAAGCGTGGCCAGCAGGTCAAGGGAGGTGATTCTGCCCCTCTACTCGGCTCTGATGAGACCCCACAAAAATGATCAGAGGAATGGAGCACCTCTCCTATGAAGAAAGGCTGAAAGAGCTGGGGTTGTTCAGCCTGGAGAAGAGAAAGCTCTGGAGAGACCTTATTGCAGCCTTTCTCTACTTAAAGGGGGCTTATAAAAAAGATGGGGACAGACTTTTTAGTAGGGCTTGTTGTGATAGGACAGGGATTAATGGTTTTAAACTAAAAGAGGGTAGATTTAGACTAGATATAAGGAAGAAATCTTTTATGATGAGGGTTGGAACAGGTTACCCAGAGAGGTGGTAGATGACCCATCCCTGGAAACATTCAAGGTCAGGTTGGACGGGGCTCTGAGCAGCCTGATCTAGTTGAAGATGCCCCTGCTCATTGCAGGGGGGTTGAACTAGATGGCCTTTAAAGGTCCCTTCCAACCTAAACTATTCTATGATTCTATGCTTCTATGATCTAGGAAAAAGTTCTTCACTGAGAGGGTGGTTAAGCACTGGAACAAATGGTCATAGCCCCAAGCCTGTTGGTGTTCAATAAGTGTTTGGACAATGCTCTCAGATATATGGTTTAATTTCTAGGTTGCTGTGTGTGGAGTCAGGAGTTAGACTTGATGATCCTTATGGGTCTCTTGCAGCTCAGAATATTCTGTGGTTCTGTGATTCTAATTTACCTGGAAATCAAGAATCCACTGCATATGAATCTTCTTTCTTCAAGCATGTAATTATAATTCAGATTTACAAAAATCTCTGAAACCATTTGAAGCCTCATTTATCTTTCTCCAAACACCCATTCATCTTTGGATGTGAATAATCACAGAGATTTCATCCACATTTCTATGTTTTGAAGAGAGATCAGAGTTGTGAGATGATGCTTGATGTCTTAAAACAGTTGACTTTCTGAAATATTGAATATCTGCTCTTAGAATACCTACCTTATCTTATGAAGAGTTGCATGCTGGGTAGCCAAAAATATTCACTCTTCTTTTTAATGTCAAAGAGCAACCTTTTTGTGTTGCACTGAAAAGCATGACTATTTGAGAACAAATAAAATAGGAAAGAAATAAAGTATAGCATGAAATGTTTATTTCTTTTATGATTTTTTTTAAATTAATAAGTACTCCTTTTCATATGTATTTAATTTTGTAATATAGGAATTTTTCTTAAAAAAGGTGAAAGATCATGGTAAAATGATTTAACTAAAATTTTTCTGCCAAAAAATACTTTATGAACATTTTTCTCATCAGTCCTAAACAAGTCTTTCATTTTACACCAAGTAATGTCGGATAGACTTAATGAAATGAATTCTTCATGGGTATTAGAAGGACAGAGCAAGGACTTTTATTCTTCTGGCTGTTACAGGGCTGCATAAATTGAGTCTCTGCTCAGCTGCTGTTTTTATAGTTAAAGTGGACATAAAGAAGGGGAACAAAGGCTTAAAATCACAGTTGTGCTCTTTGCACTGTGTGCTGTCCACTGACCTGTGTTGACTCCTGGTGTATATTATGTAGCTCTAGTGCCACCCTGCTTTATGATTTGGTCTCATGGTCTCCCTGATGGGCTTGGGAAACAGAGACTCACCCATTTAACGCATTCTGCACCTTGTAACATCTGTTCTCATTTATGTACCTCTACAGATCTCAACCATGGGGAAATATTCACCAGCAGTCACCACAGAATAACAGGCTGGGGTCCCTGGTCAATAATTTCAGTAGCATTAATTCTGAACTAAAATATTATGGAAGAATGTCTAGCATCTTTTAAATAGGGATTATTTTTCAAATAAGAAATAAAAGCACAGCAATAAAGAGGTGAAAAATCCCATAAAATCCTGGACTGGATGCTGCTGCTGACTTTACACTAACATATGCTGACTTTACACTAACATACAAAGTGTATTAAAATATTAATGTGGGATTAGGTGATACAAATAATAGGTCATGTTGGAAAAAGATTAAAGAGATTACAGAACATGTCTATTGAATTGTTTGGCTTAATAGCTATGGTTGTAATTTAAAAGCCTTAACTGTGAGGTGCAGGCATATGTGGAAGGTCTATTTGTCCATTTTTATCTTTGGCATAACAATGACCCCTGAGGAAATCCTTATAATCTACATCTGAGTACTTTCTAAGATTTCTCAATACATTTCTTATGATACAAAAATAAAACATCTATACATTTTAATTTAAAGTGTAGTGTTTTCTAAGTAAGGAAAGAAATGATGCCAATCTTTTTTTTTTCTTTCAAAAAGCTTGGTCAAGTAGGACATTGAGACTCATTCCACATGCATTTCACTAATAAAAGAAATATAAATGCCTCAGAATTCCAAGGGAGTAATTTCTTTGTTCTGCTGAACTAACACTGTCAAGATGCTGAAAGCTGGATAGGTAAAATAAGATAATCAACAAATAATCTTCCTTATTCTTCTTTTATAAGTTACACTAAAGGGTTTTGTGTAGGTGAATTTCTACTTCATTTTTAAGGACATTTATTGCTAATAATTACCCCAAATCTGTTCAATTACCCACACCTTTCAAAAATCACTCCAGCATCTGTTTACTTTCTCAAACTTCCCCTCCTTCTCAGTCTCATCAAAAGAAACCAAACACTGTGCTAAACATTTCTGCCTGTCACTCAGAGGAGGAATATGTGGAGTAGAAAAGCCTAGATACTGAATTGCAGTGACAATCAGTTTTATATTCCTGCCCCGGCACCCTGGCATGCAGTTGTGTTCACTGATCTGGTGCTGCAATTTTGTTTCTCCTTTGCCTGCCCACGGTACCACCAGCTGGAACTAACACAACCAGCTGCTATGTGCAGCTCTGCTTTTGAATACATGATGCACTAAGAAAATAAATGAAGTGACACTCTAAACTTTTTGGTCTGTATAACTCAGAATGTGAAGCCACAGCCATAGTGATACATTCACCTATTATAACATTCAAGCTTTGCTGCCCCTCATGAGCCTCTGAACAGTCTATCTCCATGGCCATTCAAAAGGTTAAGAGCTGGGATGCATTTAGTGATTTAAAATACTTACTAAGACCTAGGAACTCTATTGAAACTGCCATGCTGCCTAACTGCTATAAACTATCACAGTGTGCTCTACAAACATTTCTTGTATTTCAGTGGTAACCCAACAAGACTTAACAGGTCACGTAGTCTAAAAACAATTAACACCCTTGCATTGTCCTGTCTGAAGGCTCTGTCTTTAAATCCCACAACAATATCTCTGTATTTAAAACTGCATTAAGGAATAAGCTTTATGGAATTTAGCAAATGTAGACTTGAAGCTGCATGGATGAGTTTATTTTAGCCTGTAAACACAGGCATATGAAATCTTTTCACAGGGTTGTACACTGTTTTTTCTATGAGACCCTGTTTCAGCAGGGAATAAATGGGGGAGGTAACACGCAGGTAAAATTGTAAAGCTGGTTACCTAATTGCCTTCAGTGCATGGGCTGCTCTCTTCAGTGCATCCTGAGACTTTTCTGAGACCTTCTCCACAGCATATGCCTTTTGGTTGCCTTTTGATATTGATAGGTGGTTACTTCTCTACTTTCTGTCTGCATGGGCTTGATCCAAAAGGACAGCACATCCCAAGTGCCATTCAGGAAAAGTGACTACAAAATGGGTTGTTCTGCATCTTACCTTATGAACAACACCAAATTCAGTGTGCTTTTGTCTTGTGATTATTCTACTCCTACCATTTCATCCCAAGTGCTCTATATCCTCTTTACCATTGTCACTCCTTTTTATCTTTCTGTCAATGTCCAATTTTGCAGCTCTGATTTTTTTCTTTGCTTCTGCCTTTTTAAAGTTACTTGTCCATTACCCTTATAACAGCCCCATGATCTTATTCTGGTGCTTTTCACTAAGGCTTGTGTGTAGAGTACAAGGGAGACAGCAACCTGACTATTCCTTCCTGCATTTGTGTTGCTCATAGAAGCTGCAGAGATTCATGTCAGAGAAACTCTGATCAGTTCTCGTTGTCCTCAGGCAGGAAACTCTGAAGGGCTCTGAAGAAAAAATTAGTCAGGCTAACCCCTGAGGGCTGTAGGATGGAACTAATTTGAGGTAAACAAAATATTCTAAAAATGTAACTGCTATGCTGCTGATTTTGTAGCAACTTTTCAGCTAATACTTTGCAGGACAATATTCACCTCTGAAAGGATTCCATTGCTAGGCTGTCCAAGTCTGCAGCCTAAACACGGAGGTGCTGGCACTTGTCATTCTTTAATTTTTTTAATGTGAGTAAAACATATTTTGCTTGTGATTCATTCTGAGAAATAGCCAAGTTGTTTAAGCCAAAAACCTGCTTTAATCTACTTTCAAGATCAATTAAAATTGTGTCCTCAGGCAAACACATGGCATGCAAAACGTCTGCCTTGAGGAATTAAAATTTAGTAGAGTTATAAGCAATGGGAAAGAGGATTAAAAAATGGTGTATCTGAGTAATTTCTGTCTATGGTATTACAGACCTCTGTCAGTGAGACAAAGTTAGTATTGGTACAAAAGGCCTGATTGCACTTTCTGTTACCTGTAGTGAATTCAGCTCTCTCTCACACGTATGCATTTTGCAACTTCAGTCAGATCTGGGAACTCACATTAAACCCGCTGCCCTCTGTGAAGTTTGCCTGTGTAAACTCCATGTAAAGGCCACGGAAAAAAAATTGTTCAGTAAGAACTTTAAATGCCAAGGTTTTGTCTCACAGGTTCTTGATTTAATGTAATCTGTGTGCACAAATTAAGAATAATACAGAAAATGCTTGGCCAAACTGCACTTCACATGCTGATGTTTGATAGCCAGGCATTGTCACCAATCAAAGTATATTATCTCTGAGTTGTTGCCTGTGATTTGCCTTGGAGGTCACTAACCTGTCCATGTGACATGTACATGAGGACATATCCTTTCTCTACTGACTGACACAACAAACAGTTTTTATTGTTTTTAAAATCTGAGGCAAGGTTTAAATGCCGCAACAATTCACAGATGTGAAAAAAGAACTGTTGGAAAGGAATAGAAATATGTTGGATATTTTTTCAGAGGAAAAAACTTTTGCTTAGCTGCTATCACCAGCACCTTGAACTGTGTAGTTTTCCACTTATAAGTGTTCTCCTCAGGCAGCTTGCATGAGGTTTACTCTTTTCAGTCACTCAAAATGGAAATCTCTGTGGACGTTGGCAGTAGCTTGAACGGCCATTGCCATTTCCAGTGACAGAAACCGCAGCCTCTTATCAAGCCATAGACAACAAAAGCTACTGCTATAAACTACTACTGTTGCTGCAGCAGCTTCAGAGTTCAAGAAAAATGATGGACTCATTTAAGAACATATTATTATCTTCGTAGTATCTACATACCTTATCATGCCATTCAGTGAAAGCTGTGGAAAAAGCATACAGCTGCTAAGATTTTGTACAGGTGATGTTATTTCCATGTATTCCCCTAACAAACCAGCCTCTGTTTCACTGTGTACAAAATATATTTCTCCAGGTGATTTTTCATTCAGATGATGAAATCTGTAGTCTTCTGTTTGTTGGAGCCACTGGTGTAGGTCTACGTCAGTAATCTAAACATTACCAGAGCAGAGCTTGGATATGGGTAGTATACAATAATCTGTCCCCTGGCACAGTTTTGACTCATGACAATTAGCACCTTTCCTGGTATTGCAGAAATTGCTCTGGGGATAACCAAGGTCAGTGATGGTTCATGATAGACAGTATGAATAAGGTCAGACTATTTTGGGGGGCCAGAGAGTTTAGCTGCCCAGGCAAGTACCATTTGCCATCAAGGCCAGAGAAAAGGGGTTTACTGTCATAGACACTGTTGTGGCAGAAACTGAAGGCCAGCTGGAAATATTGCTCTAACTTGATTATGAAGAGAAACTCCAAAATGTCTGTCAGAAATTGGCAGATTCAGAAGCAAGAATTCTCCATGCATGCCATAATACAGCATTTGGTTCAAATATCAAGAAATGCAGAAAACTAAACATGACCGTATTGCTTTAGGCTAACGGTGCAGCTAGCCCTGTGTCATGGCTTAGACAGTAACTGACAGTAAAAATGTAGGAAGGAGTGGAGGAACAGGGAAAGCAATGTGTGACTGAGGGACTGTCTGAGCCAGAACTGGGTGTTCAGACATGATAATCCTTCCAGCACAGATCCCCAGTCACGTGTGTGATTCTCTTGGCAAGGTCACCATTTGGTTTTAAACAGAATGTCCTACAAAAGTAAAACCATAAACTCTTCTAAAACTTATTCCAAAAGAAAACAAACAAACGAACTAACCAACTAAGAACTAATAAGTGAATTGCTCTCCTGTCATTAACATAATACACACACAATGTAATACACTCTAATACACTTTGAAACCAGACATCTACTTCTGTACTACCTGCATTTTTATTGCACACTGGATAAGCTAGTTCATGCATAAACAACTCCATTCAAAGTTAAGCAGGTTTGGAGCCATAGCAATTTCTTTTAATAATCCTAACACAAACTATAGATACTCAGGTCTCCTTTTTTTCTGCTGGATTCAACCCATTTTCTATTGTTTAGGCTATGTGATCTGTAGAGCGAATGAGAGGTGACCTCTTATCTACAAGAAAAAGCTGTCTGATAAATCACAAAGATGAATAATTTATGTCACAGGAGCAGAGAAAATAGCATTTCACACTGTTTTTCATGCAAAATGTCACATGAATTCCAAATGGACCAAACAATTTGTGTGAGTTTGAGACTAAATTCATTGCCAGAAGAGGAAAGAGAAGCGAGGAGAAGTCTAAGTATTGTTGTGATTGTAGGTTACTCAAGGAAAGGGATTATGATCCAGTTATTCTTTTTTCTATATTGACTTAAATAGAGAAATAAATTAAAACTACAAAAATCAATGCAAAGTAATAATTATAATACACATTCAAACAGCATCAATACTGCAAATAAGGCAGAATTTGTGGGTTTGTTTTTCTTCCACACTCCATTTCAGTCTGGTTAGAGGAAGACTATGAGGTTATTATTGTCTTGTTTCATAATCAGACATTAAAAAGTCCTGCAACTGAAAAAATGTGATTGAATATTATTGTTATTACTACTGTGGCCCCATGTTGCCAATTGATTTGCATATAACCTCACAGAAGATGGCTTAAAGGCTCTTAGCAAATGATTGAGCAAGTTTAGTATGCAATGGACAGACACACAATATCTGTCTGAAATAAAAGCAGCAGAAAGCAGTAGAAATAACATCCCAGGAAAGAGAAGTCCCACGTACTATTAATGTAACAGGGAGAATGTAGACATACAAGCAGAGGGGCCTCCAGTGTGCTGTGGAGCATTGTGAACAGGTGGTCCCAGCCCTCACAGTAAGGGTTATTGGTTTGAGCTTGGTGTTGCAGTAACTCTCTGAGTGCAGGACGTCCAAGCCACCGTGACCTAGAGTCTCTTGCATCTCCTTTATGAGTAGACTCTAGAGATGGTGATTTTATGTATTTATATTGAATGTCCCACTCTCCCTCTGTCTCTTTGTTCTTTTTCATAGAATCGCAGAATGGCTTGGATTAGAAGGGACGTCTAAAGATCACCTAGTCCAACCCTCTTTCACTAGACCTAGTGATCTTCCACTAGATCAGGTTACTTAAAGCCCCATCCAACCTGACTTTGAACACTTCCAATGATGAGACATCCACCACTTCTATGTGCAACCTGTTCCAGTGTCTCACCACCTTCACCGTAAAAAATTTCTTCCTTATGTCCCGTCTAAATCTACCCTCTTTCAGTTTAAAACCATTTCCCCTTTTTCTGTCACTACAGGCCCTGGTGAAAAGTCTTTCTCCAACTTTCTTATAAGCTCCCTTTATATATTGAAAGGCCAAAACAGTATTTTATTGCAACAGTTCTTCCCATTTGACTTCATATAAGATTACTTAAAGCCAAACTATGTGCCTAATCTTGAAGACTTTACACAGTTGAAATACAGTAAGGACTTGAAAAGTTAAGTCAGCCACTTTAGTAGCTTTCAGCAGACGTAATTTTTGTGCATGGTATGATACATTTATTTGCAAAGTGAGAATGCTGTCTAATATTTGATTGATATCTGCTGTCAACTTGTAAATGATGGGAAAGTGTTGCCTAGAAAAACTCGAGGTTTTAGGAGAAAGCCTGTGGGAGTTCTGTTCTTCCCAAATACTCTGATTCTGCTTGGAAATATCTCAATACTTCGATATATAACTGTGACTTGCACAAGTATAAGATACAGAAAAAACAAAGTCATATGAAATTAGATGAAAACAAATCAAAAAAGTTATACAGATCAGCTTGAAATTGTTAGTTCGTCACGATATTTGAAATACTTCTTTTAGTTCAATTTAGCAGTTTCTGAAAGAAGTTAAAAGCGTGTAGAAAAGCACAACAATGAAATGTTATTTCTACTCTTCATCAGTAGAGGGCGCTGTTAGACAGCAGCAGTTCGCAAAAACCCTCTCAAGGCAAAAAGGCACTGAATCACTGTCTGCAGCCAGCGGTACGGCACCGTGGATAATGACGAAGTCAACTTCAAAATTAGAGAAAAAGCAAGATTAGACTTTGCATCATATTTTAAAGAAGTACGAATGCATTCTTTCGTAAGATAATATTATAGACATAACATTAGTAATTATGAATTCAGACATCTAAACATCGTTTGTTCACATACACTTCCACCAAGGGAAGAGACAAAAACTGTTCACAAAGAGGCACTTAGAACAAATCCGTTCCATGCGATGAAGCTGTACGCTCGTCCATATCAAGATGTTATCTGAAGATTAATAAGACCGAGTGAAATTAATTAAATTACAGTGGCAAGGGGAATTAAATGAAAGTATGAAATGCATAGTACACAGTAGCAATAACTGGCCTTATCTTGTGCTCCATGCCACTTAATTGATTCTCTGGGAGTTGAGGGAAAATTTGCCACCATTTATCTTACAGTTTTCATATGAAGAATGGTAAGACTATTTGGGCTAATCAAACCAATGAGAAATGCCAGTTCTCATGGACATGAAAAACCAAACCCATTATCAGGGTTTGTCAACTGAACTACATCCAGTCACCTTCAAGTGACAATTTGGTCCTGATATTTTATAAAATTTTCTTGTTGTACGCACATTTTATTTAAGTGCAAATGCATCTCAGACTTATACTAAACTGTACTTGAAACCAAAAGAAAACTACCAAACACCAGATAATAGCTTTTCCCCCTCCTAACTACATCCCTAATAATATGTTTTGTGTATTGATATGGGATACACAGGCACATGACAATGTTGTCTCTATATAAGGAGCTTTCTTATTTTAAAAAGCAGAACTGACTTCACAAATTAGACTGAGGCTTTTGGATGCCTCTTATCACTGCTGTTGATGAACTACCAGAATAATACAATGTGGAATTAATGTCCGAGTAAGTGATCACCAATCCCCAGAGTCTGGGTTGACTTAGATCCTCCCTAAGGGTACATGACAAATACCACATGCAAAAATCTACCTTATAAGAAATAGTTTCTCAATAGTTAAATATAATTAAGTACACAATCAACATTTTCAACCTTTCCTTCTCTCTCTTTTCTGTGTTCTTAAGCATTTTATGCAATATGATTAGACAGATGTGCAAACAACAGTATCTGAAAATGTGGGGATAAAGACTAATTACTTGCTCCAACTCTTGTTTAAATAAAGGAAAAAGCTTGCAGCATCTGGAGTGTTGTAGATCCAGTTCTTCCAAATAATCAGGAGTTTCAGAAATGCAAAAAAAAATTAAAAGAGTTTAGGAAGAAATTCTTCCTCTTGGTGACTTATTTCCCAGCTGCTTACTGCAAAGTGCCTTCTTTGAGCTATCTTTTATTAGGCACTGTCAGATAAAGTAGGACAGTACAATCTATTAGCATATTGGTCCAACATAGTATGGCACTGTCTACATTCTGATGCTAATTTTAAACACTTTGAGGCTTTATCACTTTGAGGCTAGCTCTCAGTCCCAAGTCTGTCTTGCCAGGAGAGGAATGATTCATCTGCTCGGCACACATCCCTGCCCGACATCTGCCTGACGGGGCTTACGGCACAGGACAGAACCTCACCACATTCATGATCTTGGCATTTGAATCGCATACTCAATGCTTCTGTTTTTCAGCTAGGAAGGAATAGCACATAATGGGTCTGTTTGTATGTGCTGGGCACCCAGATCCAGATTCACGGCTGCTCAGGCCATCGGTGGTGGAATGAAGATCCCAGCAGAGCTTGACCCCAGATTCCATTCAAAGGTCTCTGGCAGTATTCTGGTAAAAGCCATGAGTGCAGCAGTCACAGCGTGCAGATTAATCTATGCGAAACCGTGCTGCAGACAATGGAACTATCGTCATAAAATCCTCCACAGACATTTCAAAGAGATTTTTTCCATACTTTGTGCACAATGAACCACTTGTTTAATTCACATAAGGGAACTTCTTGCATGCACATTTGAAAAGCCTTTTACAATTGCCTGAGCTATAGAAAAACAATTTAAAAAGCTGTTTTTTATCATCAAGACATGGTATTTTTACAGCATCCAAGAGGAGATGACCCTACCAGAAGGGTTTGATCCCATCACCTGTGTAACACAATGGTGTTCTTGTGGAAGCTGTTTATATGACAGCAAACTTCAAAGCTGCTTCCCTGAAAAGGCAATTACTACCTTAAAAAATCTCAATAAACATCTTTACTTAATTCTAGAGGTCTCATCCCATTCTGCCCACAAACATAAGGAGCAGATCCCTCCTCATCCCTTAGGGTGGAATAACTGCTGCCCTGCTCATCTTCAGTGACGAGTGCAAGATACCTGCCATAGAGGTGAAAGATTGCTACCTTTCAGTCACCATTTTGTACAGCTCTGCAGAGGCGTAAATCGTCTGCACAAGGTTCGGTGACAGAGTATCAGCAGCCTGGGTTTTATAATTTTCCATGCAGTTGAGTCAGACTGCCTCCCTGACCTTGTATTTCTCTCTCTCTCCTCTCCCTGCAGAGTGCCCAGTTCTTCACTGTCCCTGCCTGCAATCTTGCCACTGTTGGTGCCAGAGTCTTCTCAACTGCTGCTTCTGCCATCTGGAACAGCCTTCCCATATCTCACTGCTTCATTGCCCCTCTGTCTCTGTTCAAATCTCTATCCTTTCTCCCTCATCTATTACTCCATCATTTTTTCTCTTTCCCTCTGCTGTTACTTAATTTTTAACTCTGTAATGCCCCTTGGCTCCAGCTTGAATAAAATATGCTGAAATAAGAAATAGCTTATTCAATAATGCTTGATACTCTCAGAGTATTTTAGAATCTGAAAAAAAGAAAATAAATGGGAAATAAATAGAAGTTAGACTGTAAATAGAAAAACAAAAAGAACAAATTCTGTGACCATGATAGTACTCATTTTAAAGGGATTTCACTTATTTGAGGGGCAGCTTGTCATAGTATAGCCAGAAGCAGGGAACTCCAACTTTTCTGAATATCTGTGGTATGCTAAATCCAACTCACACTCTGATCTGCCTGGTTCGAGTAATTGGTGGTAGCATGTAGCTCTCCCTTATCCCAGGCCAATGCTTGGAGCAGCAGACTTCTGAGCTGCTACCCGTCATTTATATGCCTCGGCTGCTCTTCCTTGCCAGGATTCAGATTCCTGAACCTGACCTGCATGACAGAGAACCAAAGCTCCCAAATACACGGTCCTTTGCACTTCAAATAGCACTTAAAGCAATGCAGAGAGCATTCTGGTGGAGTTCCGTTCCTGCACTACAATGCAGAAGACAATATTCTGAGGAAGTAGATTTTGATTATACAGAAGCCTCTCTGCAACAAATACAAAAATATGATGGTTTGCTTTTTTTCACAAAGCCCTTATCTGAATGTGTTAAAGCCATGTATTGATTACGTGGCTCATTTTATGGTTCACCAAAAGCACCTGACAAAGTATGTTCTTGTAACTATGTATGTAGCTTTGGAATTTACTACCTGAGGGCCCTGAGTATCAACCACCTCATGTTTTGGGCTTCTCACGCAGGCAGCCAAGAATTTTCCATGAGAAAAGGCTTAGAAACTGTTTACAAAACTGTATATAGCACCGAATATAAGAGGTCTTATTACTTTTACAACATCTAGATGTGGGATGCTATGAAACATACAGGCATCTCATATGGTTCTCTGTATGTAGTGGGACAGGAGTACTTTACAGTATATGTTGTGATCCCTGTGCCTCCCTGATTGCCTGGATGAGGTGACCTGCCTCAACTGTCCTCTGGCCCACAGACTTGTATGTTCATACAAATCTTTGGATGAAAATCTGGTGCATACTGTGGTCCCACCAAGTCAGGGAGTATATCTCCCAGATCCCACACTGTAATCTAATTTTTACCTCCAGTATTCATAATAAGAAAATTTAGTTTTTCAAAAATTATTTCTAATTTCACATTCACCACAAATATGCAACATATTTCATTAGCATAGATATGTATACAAGTTCTGCCACCCCCAGTGTTCCAGTCTGGGTTCAGTTACAACAAACAATGTTTTTGTGTTTTTTGACAAATAAAGTATTTGAACAAAGGTCTGATACTTAGAGAGCAGATGCCAACTTATGCCTACATTTTTTTCTGATCAAATTTGCATGCTGTCTAGGCCACTATCACAATAACAAACATAAATCCAGTATTTTCTCCTAAAATTTGCTCCTAAAATGATTACACATCATTAGTAATTTGCACTCATCTTTAGAAAATGCATGCACATGTGGATACACAAATTGCACAAATGAGTTAGGCTTCTTTTCTTAAAATGTCACTCTGTGTACCCTAAAACAGATGTTAAATTCTAACTTTGGGACAAGTTATACTTAAAATGCCACATAGCTCAGCTAGTCACAGAGAAGTGAAAAAATCCACTAATGTGGAAAATAAAATTTAAAGTTAAACTTCTTCTCACATAAATGAAAAGTGGCAGTACTTTTTTATTGACACTGTACCATTATTAGTTAGTTCATTTGGTATATACTGGAGAATGAAGAAAAATGGAACCAGTTTGTAGCAGAACATTGCTGACACTGCTAACGATGATATAACAGCAAGTAACTATGATGTAAGAAAGGAATCTCTAATGCAGACACATTGTTATTCTAAGCAGGAGCCTGGATGAGTCATAGTGGCCCATTCAGGATTTAATCTTCAAGTATCCTGACTTGGTATGCAGGGCTCAAGGAGAGAAGAAGCAGGGAGGCCATTTCTGCGATGCTGGGAGACATGTGGGAGGAAACCAAAAAGAAAACTGCAAGCTGCTCAAATGAGACTTGTAAAGGACACAGAGAATGTAGAAAAAAAACAGGGAAAAGAAAAGATCATTATTCATAGGAAGCTCAGAATGGATAAGACATAATAACATCCACAGGTGATTTGGTACTACATACTAACATAGGTCAGATTGAATCTGATGGTGATATATCAAAGGTATCATACTTAACAGTCACTAGGAATGGAGCATGTCTTTCTGTCTTTCACTGTAGTGTCTTAATGTTTATGTCTCTGTAGTCTCTTTATGTCACTGTAGTCTCTTAATGTGTATATGTTTATATAGTCAGCCTTGTTTCTTAAACCTACATGCTCGTCTCTCTTCTCTACATTTGAGATGTGAGAAAACTGGCTGAGAATCATTCAGCACTGTGCCACATTCACTGACTTACTGCAGCTCAGTGACATCTGCAAATCTGTGACACTAACACAAAATTTTAGCAAAGCAATACAAAGTAATAAATGGTCAAAGAAATGAGCTTGTTTAATACTGCCTTTCTCAATCTCAGTGCCTAGGAAACAAAAGGATTTTTCAGAAAATCAAGCCTCTGTCTTTTTGATCTTGTGCTAGATCAAAAAAGCATGCAGCAACTGCTGCAGTTATTCTTTTGTTTCTGAATGTTCCTTGGTGAGGGTTCAGCTGCACCACTCTCTGGGTGCTTGCACTTGCTCCCAGAGTCTGCTTTACAATTGACTGCACTTGCCTTGTTGAAAGGGCCCCAGAATGAATTATTTCGGCTCTATCAGTAGCATAGCTCTAGAGTTTTCTAGACTTCAAGAGGGTAGTTATTTTAAAAGACATAGCCAGACCTACAGAGGTGGTAATAAAAGGACAGGAGAATTTAGGAGACAATTTAATTTCAAGTTCTGTAAGGGGATACAGACCACGTAGACAGATACTTGCTAGAAAATGAACGAGGTTCATTTAAAAAAAAAAAAAATCAGTGCATATCCATCAGATGGAAATATTCTCAGCCACCTTCACAGCCCAAGCTAGACTGGAAGGACCACAGCACAAAATTCTACAGCTCATTTGCTTGATGCTCCCAGTACCAACTTAATGTCACTTTCAAGTCACTAACAGTACAAAACATTGCCCAAGTAATCCAGTCCTCAATTTTCAAATGAAAGGGTTTTTGTTTGTTTGTTTGTTTGGGGTTTATTTTGGTTTTTGTTTTTGAAGTGTTTTGATTCAGGAGTCTGACTCATGAATGATGGTGTATAGCTACACAAACAAATTAGCACAAAGGAAGCTAATGGGTGGATTTTCAGCTTAAGTGCCATGTCATATCCATTCATTTGCATGATTTTATTCCACAATACACAAAACAATTTATTCCTTGCTGAATATGGGGTATTCTACCTTGCAATTTATTTTTCAGAAGGATCATGCAATACCAGTTGTTTTGAGTAGCTGATTTTGTGAAAACATACACCCATAATTTGTGCTAAAGGGCCACTCTGCAGCAGGCAGTGAATTCACCGATTTTTAACAAACTTTTGCTCCTGTCAGTTTAGTGAGTTGTACATTTCTGAAAATTTTAGCTTGTTGTATTTTAAAAGTTAATTGACCTGATTTTTTCTTGCCTTAAAAGAAAATGTTTCTCATTTATTAGTTAAATATGGAGTTGTATTCTATTTTTATTGTTATTAGGCTGGATGTCTGAAAAGTTTTCAGTTCAGATCTTTCACAACTAAGCAAGTAACAAAACCCTTTTGGTTCTTTGATGGCAACAAAATTCTTCAGTCTAATTAGAGAGCTCCAGATTCAATATGAAGAATGAAATGGAGGATAACCTGAAATCTGATTTTGTTTCATCACAGAGATGTAATTTACCAACATAAAATAGAGATTTAAAAGAAGAACAAAAGGTTTTCACTACAAGCATTCTGTATAAATGAGACAGTTATCTACATGGAGTTCAAACTGCACAGACAAGTTGGCCTTATACAGTAATTGTGACCTTCAGCACCATCCATCTGCTACAGTGTAAATTAGAAACCATCAACCAAAGGATCCAACTTTCCACTGATGAGATCATTTAGATATCTTCAGTTCTAAACATTTCTTCTGCAGTCCACAGTTCTGTCTAATTAATTGGTATCAAGGAAAAAAATCACAGGCATGATAGATGCCTCTTTCCGCTCCCTGTTGCTGCACTATGACAGCTCATTACAAAATCGGGGAATTGTAGCATCTCGATGAATGGCAAGAATTCAATAAAACTGGATGGAACCAGTGGCACAGAGGCAGAAATGTAGGTGTTTAGCATACATGGAGGGTGCTGGGCAACACTTCCAAAATGAAAAAAAAAATTTGAGTGCCTTAGTTTTGAGGAACCTCAAGCCTAAGTCTTGCATTTCTTCGTGAAAAGTTTAACAAATGTACATTATCTCCTATAGATACTCTTTCAAAGTCAGTTAGAACACAGATCAGTTCCATATTGGTGGTGCTTATGGACAGCAATGGGGCTGTGCAAATTCAGACATGATAAATATCCCTAGCTCCCTCCCATGTTTCATTTCTTCTCAAGAAAAGTACCTCACCACAGTATAATATTGTAATGTGATATGTAGAGAGATTCAGGTGTAGCTTGAACTACTGAAAAAAGTATGAGCATGATACTGGGATGTTTTGTCCTCTAACAAGCCCTGCTGAGAAGAACAGTTAAAGCACAATTGCTTTTTCAGATTTTCTCCCTAGAAATTTAAAGATTTAGCAAAAGAAAGTCAGGATGAAAGTACCCAACTTCTCTGTCCCATCACCATATAAACAGAGGTTATTAGTACAATGCTTTCAATAACATTTACTTACGTTACTATGGTGTCCTGAGACATACTGAGGGCTCTGGACAGAAAATCTCAAAAGAGAAATCCAGATGGTGTAGCTGATTTAACGGGCCATAAAGACATATGCAAGCCTTTCTTGCAGTATTTTGTCCTTTAAATAAAGAAAACAAACAAACCCCCAGTTAAGCCTGCTTTTAAGAGACTCATTCTTGGTAAGTAAAGAAACATTAATACACAAAACAAGTGACAGTAACCAAAGCATTGCAAAAGATGCATCCAGAACTACTGTGGAACATACTGAAATGGAAAAACGAAACATATTGGGAGAGGCTGTTTTAGCAGAACAGATGCCCACTTGTTCAATAAATTGCCTTGGTTTGTATATTTGTTTGTTTTAAAAGAGAATCTAAATCTCTGAGAGACAGTTATATTTAAAAACCACTCATCATGAATAATACAGGAAATGTTCCTGTTACAGAGTTCCAGAGTGATGATAAACTTCCGTACATGAAATTCAAAATGTAGTAAAGTTAATGTGGGCTTTAAAAGGATGATTTTGAGTACTGAGACAGTGCTGAGCAGTTCTGTCTTGTCAAACATTTGTTTGGGTGTAAGTAATTAGCTGCTCCGCTAATTCCCTAGTCATGTATAGAGAATTTCTTTTTCTTAGATGTGTGAGATGAGCTATTCACTTACTGAAGAAATGCATATAGAGAAACAGATTATTTGGTTTGGGATCTGAATTTAAAAATTCTTATTATTTCAGTGTGCATTTTACTTGAGTAAAAGTACCTGATATTTGTTATTCTGTAGGGAAATGTTGGCAAGTAAAGACAAGAAAGCTTGAAGACTCAATTGCATTATGAGGGTAATTGCAATGTCAGTTTTCAACAACATATGGTGGGGTTTTTTTTTTCAATAAAAAAAGTCTACGAAACTTAATCCATTTCTGTGATTTAGTTATTACATCAGATTATAAATTGGAATTAATGTGAACAACATACTTAATATCACTGCTTATAAATTTGAAGTGGCAATTTAGAATTAAAATATTGCTTGGTAGGCTAGATCTGTGAATGCCTCTTTAACTCACATTTGGTCATTTGGATTACAGAACAAAATCAGCTCTTTAATCATTTATCAGAATTAATAATGAGAAAGGCATGAAGAGGGAAGGGGTGCATTATCAACCTATGTTAAGCAAAAGCAGTAATGTAATTGCGCTGACCCACTAACTTTTTATTTTCCACTAGGATAAATACATTATCTTTTATTAATTCTCTGTGCCAAAACTTATCAGTATGACTTTCATTCTCACTGTTTAATGTCATTGGCTGTGAAAGATGTGCACAATGACACTTTTCACATAGCAACAGTTAACTACCTAACTGACCATTACCACCATCTTATATTCCCTATTCCACATGATTTACTTTGTTGGCATTAATGTAAAATGTCACAATAAATTAAATGTTATAGTTAGGACCATACCTAATTCTTCATAACTGGTTTGAAATGAAGTATCAAAGTCACACTTGGTATACATCTTGTCACTAGCAGTAGTACACAGCCACATAAAGCTCTCACAGATTATTGCTAACAAACAACTCCATGTTGTTGCCAAATCTTTTGAATCCTAAGTTCCAGTTCTTCAAGGTCTGCAACTATCGCCAAAAGAGAAAGGAGTCACTGGAGAATAAATCACTGGAAAATTAAATAAATTTGGATTTAGAATCTCAGAGAGTTGGAAAATTCAGGATCGTGGTATCAATTGGTCCAGTATAAAACTTTTGCCTACAGAATTTAGAATCTCTCCAATTATTTGGGGGATTAGTGTCTAATTTACAAATATTTCCACCTCAGTAAACACTGATGTGCGTAAGCTGATGTGCTTAATATGAAAGTCTCATTTTAGAAACTGCCAACTAATGAAAACATTATAGTACCACTGAATAAGATAAAAGTCTGTGAAAAAGGATTTACTCAAAATATAGTAACTCCTTCACCATTTCAGATGGCAATCTAATTAGACACTTCCATATGCAGTAGTATAAATTTAACCTGAACCTGAAAACTAGGCACATGCATCATCTGTGTTAATTATACTTTGACAATTATTCAGTTAGTAAACAGAAGAAAGCAAATTAGTTAAGAAAAAGCATGACAAGAATTGCATTTAGTGAAAGTTACTGCAAATAAAATATTTTAAATCAGATGTAAGTGTACAACACGTATTGTAAATATGTCATGTGAGATAGATAACTAATTCTAATGTCATAACTGGATACTTAGATTATATCAAACATAAACTGGAAAAAATTTTTAGGATTGTAACTGTAGTTGATTACATAGCTGATATAAATCACCAAAGTATTTTTACTTCCTGGTTTCTTATTAATGTATTTTAATCATAGTATAAAAACTAAATCACATAGATGGTAGAGTTCATATATTTCTGTTAATGTGAATTTCATGCTCAATGAGAAACATGTCTGAACCTATGAACTTTTGTCACCTAATTTCACAAGCCTGGGCAACACTGTATATTTAATTTTAAACAAACAAACAAACAAACAGATCCCATCACCCAATCAGCTATCGAACCCAGATGATATGGTACATATCTTGCATGTTAAGCTATGTCAAAACATAAAATGGAAATCAACATTTGAAAATAATTTTCTTGGAACTTTCCCAACATATTGGAAAAACTAGACATGTTAGCAGGGAGGAGTTAAGCCAACAGGAGAAAAAGTCTATGTGTTTGTGGTTTCAGAGTTTGATAAAACTTCATTTTCAAAAAACCCTAGAAAATGGGTTAAGGAAAAGTCTTAGCACTTATAGCACCAATACACAATTATAGCCATTACAAAGATGGTATAGTGATTACAGAGATGGTGTAGTCATTATAAAGGTGGCATGCAGGGACCAGGGAAGGACAGAGGATGTGCCATGCATGTGAAATCTTCAGATTCGGCTGCCAGAATTTGGTCATTATGTACTGTACATAAACAAATGATAATCTGGAGGCTTGTAACCTGTCCAAACCTGGGTGAATTTTTATGCAGTGGATTCCTTGCCAAACATGAAGCCTTTCAAAGCACAGAAGTCCTGGAGTTCTTAAACATAAATGGTTGCAATCATTCTTTTTAAAAATTGATCAAAATGCCATGTTTTACTTGTGTGTTATTCACAGTAGTAGCTGAACTGTTTCAGCTCAAAAGCAAAACAAACAATAAAAACAACCAGAAATCAGTCTGAAGCTGATGCCCACTCCTGAAAAATTCATCCAAAGCAACTAAAGCCTTTCAGAAGTGTCAGACAGCTACGTCTTTAAGTGGTGCTCAAAACAGTGCCTATAAAATTGATTTGGTTATGGGGCTCCTTGCTGAATACAGTAGCAGTTGTAGCTGAGAATACACTAGAGCTGCACTTCTGGGAAATCTGTGACTTTCCCAGGCCTTTTTCATGGAGTTTTGAGCTACATTAACATTTTGGTCAGATGGAAAAATGCTAGTTCAGCCCGTTGTTACACTCAGTGAATGGCTCTGAATTACTCTAACTGTAACAGCCATTATTAAGCCCAGAGGCGACTGTTTTGGATGAGTAAATGACAGAACCTGGATCCTGCTAATGAGGGACAAGTAAGCTTTATAGACTTTAAAAAATCTAAATGGAACAAGAATAAATAAACAATAAATCCTTGCAAACCATTTACTTAATACGTTCCTCTGATGCCAACACCACTGGATAAAGATCTCATTGGTAGACCTGAGCATTGCTGAGCAGCTGGGAGAGCAATCGGGAAATCTTAAGAAGGTGAACAGAACAGCTTTCCCATACACAGAAATTTGGGCAGAAGCTGATGTAGGAAAGTGAGAAAGGAAACAGAGGGACTCAGTTCCTCCATCCCCAAAATGTCTGTTTCAAACAGTCCCTATGCACAGACTGAGGATGAGGGGTGTGTTTCAGAATGACTGGAAATCCAGATTGCTCCATCATGAGGGACCTGACTGGAGCATTTCACAGCTCCCCTCTGGACAGCACAGGTGCATCCTTCCTTTGGAAACCAAAGCAAGGCAGGAGTAGGTGTCTGCCAAGGTCTTGCTTTGATACAGGAAGTGGATGCACCTACTGCCGTGCTCAGAGAGGCTCTGGTGTGTAACAGTTTTGTTGGCTCTACTGAGACTGGGAGGAAAATGGTTGCGAACCAATATAGGACGCATTTGGAAATGAATCTGTTTTGCACAGCCTGAGAACATGATGAGAAATTTGGAGTTGTGTGCATTTCCAAGTGAAATCTAATTTTCTTTGAATGAGCGCGCTCTTTGAGAAATGAGCCCTTATTTATGCAAATTGGTTTTAAATGAGAATATTTAACGAAAGGATTTGATCCCCATATAATGAAAGCTCTTATAAGTGTGCACCTAGGCAGCACAGGCAGCCTTACTGCCTATTCAGGCACTTATTCTAAGGGTTTCTTTTTTTACTCTTTGACGAAGTTTAGACTACATGTTTCTAATTAGAATGAAAAATAGTTAGGTGAAGGATATTTTCAACTCAACTATTCTTCAGCTATCCTTATAAATCTAAGAAGGGATTACCAGACTGACAGGTGGCAGCATGGCCCAGTGGATGTTAAATTGCTTAGAAACATTTTGGCTTTTCATGTTTTAAAAGAAAGAAAAGGTTCCAACCTTTCTTTGTTTATATGTCACTCAGAAATGGTTGGTTGTAAAAGTTTTGACCTTATTCTGCACCTAATACTCCAAGGGAGCTATTGCATAGGGCATATTTGAATAGATTTGGTTAAGAAAATGCAAAAATTAAATTTTGATCTCTTAATATTCAATTATGCTCAAACTATGCTGAAGGAAATTTCAAGGAGGTTGTAAGTTCTTTTGGCATGCTAATGTAACAGATGCGAAAGCATGAATTAACAGCTACAATGGAGAGCTGCTGGCAGGTACTGATTTGTAAGCTGATCTGAATTCTTGAAGGTAATTGAGGAATGACTTAGAAATGACTTCACACTGAAAGTAGAAGGACCTTTTTCTACCCGTAATTCTGTCCTAAACTTTCTCAGAACCCTGTTTTGAGTTGGAAACTGCTGCTGCCAAAAGAATAATTTTTCTAAAAATATTTCCAAGCCATTTCTGACTGCACAGCTGCATGGATGCTTTGTGGTCACTCAAGGGAGGTAAGGTGCAGAGATTGGAACAAATGCCTGAAGATGGAGATGCTTCCTTTGTTGACAGTTTAGGCTGGCTTCTGCTGCTTTAGAGTTATTGTGAAACTAGACAGTGTTTAGGGATTTTGCCAGTTTCTCTCTGTTTAGCACTACTGAACATCTCGTCATAAGAACTTTAGGCTACTCTTCAAAGCTAGCCCAAAATAACTCATTATTTTGTCACAGAGTCACAGAATCACAGAACAGTTGAGGCTGGAAGGGACCTCTGGAGGTCATCCCGTCCAAACCCTTGCTCAAGCAGGGCTAACTAGAGCTGGTTGCCCAGGACCATGTCCAGATGGTTTCTGAATATCTCTAAGGTGGGGGAGTCCACAACCTCTCTAGGCAAGCTGTGCCAGTGCTCGGTCACTTGCACAGTGAAAAAGTGTTTCCTGATATTCAGAGGCAACATCCTGTGTTTCAGTGTGTGCCCACTGCAACTTTCCTGTCACTGGGCACCACTGAAAAGAGTCTGGCTCCATCTTCTTTGCATCTCCCTTCAGGTATTTATATATTTTTATTTGTCTCAGTGAACAATCTTGTCAGGTATTTCTCTTGCTGAACCATCTTTGGTGGCACAGTCAAAGCTGAACCCTGTGACCATCTCTGCTCTTCTGGTCTTGGTGTGCCCCTAGGATGTGATGAGAGACTTCTCACAGCCTGTCTCTTTTCACCACAAATCTGTTTTATCATGAGTACAGACTGTTCTCTTGATGCTTGCTACCCTGCAATTGAAGACTCCTGATTGACAGTGCTGCAACTAAGCTAATGTATGGCTAAAGAGGCCAGATATTCCTGGAAGATGGGAGGCATTGATCTTGAGGAAGTGCCAGCTCTGTACAGGTATTCTCATGGGCCAAGTCCTAAAAGCAGAATAAAGAGAGGGACAGCATGCCTCAATTTGGTTGGGCATGCTGCGTATTCTGAACCAAGGAGTTATTCACAGGGAAATAAATAATTTTGGAGTCTGTTTGTTCCATGTGATAGGAATGAAGAGAGATATTGATGGCTAGAAGCTATTGGAGAAGTCATTTCACATAATCTCAGACATAAAATCCTTCAGCTCATAAGATCAATCTGATTTTCAAAGGTGCTTATCTTTTTTCTACTCTTTGCTACTCTGAGTGAAAATCTCTTTGATTTACCTAGGAGGATAGTTCAGCCTTCACAGTGTCCATTCTAAAATTTCTTATCCTCAAACTCACCTTCTTTCTAGAGATCGGAATGTGAAGAAAGCAATAAGAATAACCTCATTTCGGTGACAGTAAAAACTACTTTACTAATCCCAACTTCCTTCATCAAATCAAGAATGTCATTCCTTGCTTCTAGCTTGCATTCCTACAGAAAACTTCAGACTATCGCCGTCAAAAAAGAAATCCTGGTAACATATTCCATGATCCTCTTTTTAGCACCATTATCTGTCACTGCTGACAATATCCTTTCTTCCTACTTGCTGGTAACCACCCTCATCTCTTCCCTCTGATTCAGCTCTCTGTCTTGCTGCCTTTGTACCCAACATGTGATATCTTCTTCTCCTATTTATTTCCCACTTACCTTCTAGTCCATCACCTGTTACCTTGATTACCTCTCTTGCTCACCAGTGTGCACGGCTTTCTACATCTCAGAAGTGCAATTTTTATCTGCTGCTGCAGCATCAGATAAAAGCAGGAATGAGGTAAGAAGCTGAGCTGCTGTATACCTTCACTAAATCACCCTTGTACTTAATTTCCCTTTCTTGAGATCTCAGAAGGGTAGGAGCTGGAGCTAAAGTGCCACCCAGACTTCCATGGCAACCTCTAATACTTTTAATTGCTTTTACTTTGTTTTACGTTGGATGTTGGCAGACTTTGCTATTTTTTTAAGCCGCAGAAGAAAGAGCCAGATTTTTTATTTTTCTAATACAATCCAGTGCAAGAAATTGAAGGAGAATCAGCGATTTATGCCAAGCCTCAAACTCTTTAAAACATGGGTTTACAATGAAAACACTAACAGATGCTTAGTGGTAAAAAGCAGAGGAGTGGTTGCCATGGTATCAGATGGCAGGGAAGGTAGCTCACTTTTTAAACTCTCTGGCAGCATACAGGTAGAACCAACAAGTGGACAGCAACGCTGGCAGCCATTGCCTCTGCGCAGCACTTTGAAGGGCTGCATGGAGGCTACTGCTGTGACTCAGCACTACTGCACTGGGAATTGGGATTGCCAGGTGTTCAGCAGCAAGGTGGGGCAGGGTGGGGTATGAACAACAAACAAATGTCTGGATTTCTTGCAGTTTACTTATTTGCTGTGTAAAAGGACAAGATCCTGCCCCCGCCTTACCCCATACAACCAGTACTAAAGAAAGCAGAAGGATGGTTTATACTTTCTGAGAGGTGGACAGAATAATCTACCCTCTACCCAGCAGAATCATAATATTGATGAAGTCAGCAAGACAGCAGATGAACAAGGGGCTAGAAATCTTCTTCACATCAAGTTCTCTTTATAAAGCATCTCTGTAATAATTGTCTTTCACTAGAAAAAGGGCATGTCATTAAAACGACCATTTAATTTTGAGAACAAACTACATCCAGACTAGCTAAAAGCCTGTGGGTAAGATATTTCTATGGGACATGGGAAACACAGGCTCTAGCTCCTCTCTGGAAGCAGGCAGAGGAGGAACTTGGAATCTATCCTTCACATCCCAGCAGCATGCCTGTTCCCAGGGGCCTGAGGGTCAGCCTCTCCCAGCACTGATGTAGTATGAAGCATGTTTTCAAAATTTCAGCAGCTTTATATTTACCCCTTCTGTTACGGATTGTATCCCTGTAGGACACCCAAAATAATTCACGTGGGAGATACAGTGTGAGATGATGAAATTTCACTCAAATGAAAGCCACCTTATTAAAAGCAAGTGTGGGTTTTATGTGGCAAGAAGTTTTGGTATAACAAGATATGGAAATTTCATTAGATCCAGATAGTAGAAAAGGTCAGTTGTTACTCACTCAGTTCTTGGGACTAGAAACTGAAAACTTTTGAGCACAACCTTTTTCATAACACTTTCTTATTTCTCCTTTTGGGAGGACTAGATAAATTGAGATATTAAGAAAACACTAGGAACTTCAAAGAGAAGATTCTTATCAAATCTGATTTGGTCATTGCTGGTACAGCTCCTGAAAGATTCACACTTTCGCAGCCAATATTCACACGGTGTTCCAGGTAGGAATTACTCTCAGTGCTTAATAAAAACCCTGAAATCTCATACCTGAAAAATGGCTTTCCTAGTGAGGTGAGTATCACCACAATACAATCTTCAGAACGCATGAGTACTGGATGATTCTGTGCTGGAAATCTGTATATCAGAGCCTAGAACCTTTCTACTTCTATAAAGCTGGAATTCATGAGTTAACTTTACACAGAAAATGCTTATTCATACAACTACACATTTTTTTTTTCTGAGCAGTTCAGAAGTCTGCCATCTCCTACGAGCTTATGTAATGCACTACAAAAATTACCAAGAAATTCTAAACAATTACATCTTTTATCTGTCTATAGATGCCAATTCTTATTTGCTTATAAATTCATTAAAAAAACATAATATGAAATGGCATAGAATCAAATGTATTTTCTATAAAACCCAACTGGTTTCACTTAATTACATTCTATATAGGAGTTTTATTAAACACCAGTAACAGAGTTACAAAGTGGAAAGTAGATCCCTCTTTTGTTAGAACCAATATTCGACCCAGGTCTTGGCCTCTGACGTAGAAAATTCAACAGTAATCTTATTTTCCCATATTAATTTTCTTTTCATAGTGATTCCCACTGTTGGCGTGCAATTTATTTTTTAATTAGTTTCTTGGCATGTATGAAGGTAAAACATCCTTAATTTTATGCAGGATTTTTCTGCACACTTTTCTCCAAAAGTCTTTTTTTCCTGTGCCTGGTTTTAAATTATAACTCTCAACCATGACTAGTTCTTCTAGTCAGTAGCTGGCAAAATCTGTGTTTATACTCATAATATTTCAATTTGTCTTCATGTTTAGTTCTTTTTTGTCCACATAGGCAGTATAAAGCTGTCAGACCTGCTCACATTCTGTAGAGATCTGGATGGAAGTTCGTTAGACTTACAAATAATGTCAGGGCCAAATATGAGAGAGAATTTTTAAAAAGTCATGAAGAGGAGAAGCCAGCATGTGGCAAACAAACCACTATAGCCTTGTTCCAGCTCACCAGCAAGGCCCTTAGTATTGGCAGACCCATCTGAGTGGCAGCAGAACAGTATCTTCCAACAGTCAGCAGTCAAAACATTTGTGCCAAAACCCAACAAAATACTTGTATTCACAAGCTACCGTTTTTTAACATCCTTCTTGTGTGTCTACCACAAGCAAATAAAGAATGTTTACTATCTTTTGTCTTCCAATTTTCATTATTTTTGTCTCATCCTTTCTCCCACAAAAATCCAACAATGTCCATGGAAGAATGAGACTCTAAGCAGAGAGAACATGTCAGATCTTACAAGAAAGAAAACAAAATAAAATGTTGAAATGATATGATGTATGCAACAAGGGAACTCATAATCTTGTTTTTAACATGTTCTCCCTCATTCATTGCATCAATATATCTCTTCTAGAATTGCAATAGGTCATCTTCAGTCCAGTTCTTCATGGATTAGAGTACATACGTGTACGTGAGGTTTCATGACTGGGGTGTCAGACTGTCAGTCTTTGGGAGACCAAGGATGCCAGTTTTTACCTATGAAGAAAACTGTTTTTACTTGCCTTTTCTGAGAACTGAGTGGTTTTACAATATATTAGGGTGACATGTACTTTATTTACAATGCTTAATTTCCCCCTTCATCTTCCCCTCCATGCCCACTGTTAATTACAGATTTCCAGAACTTCTACCAACAGTTGCTCAAATGCTCCTGCAAAACTCATGCCTGTGAGGAAAACCTGTGAATTTGCAGCAGGACAGCAAATGATCAGAATGCAGAATTGTTAGCTGGGGTAAAAATTAGGGATTCTTTAGCAAATCCCAGGCCCCTGAGACCAGAGAGAAAGTCTGGAGCAAGTAAGACCTACTCTCAGTGGAGGAGGACCGTGTTAGGGATCATTTAAACAAACTGGTCAAACTAGATGTACATAAATTCATGGTTGCACCCATGAGTGCTGAGAGAGCTGGCTGATGTCATTGAGGGGCCAGTCTCTGTTATCTTTGACAGGTAATGGCAACTGGGAGAGGTTCTTGAAGACTGGAAGGGAGCAGATGTCTCTCCTATCTTCAAGAAGGGTAAGAAGAAGGATTGGGGGAATTACAGGCCAGTCAGCCTCACATCCATCTCTGGGAAAGCGATGGAGGTCCTCCTAAAAACCATTTCCAAACACATGAAGTGCAGGAAGCTATTTAGGAATAGTCAGGATGGATTTACACAGGGGAAATTCATGCTTAAGCAACCTGATTGCCTTCTACAATGAGGTGACTAGGTTGGTAGGCAAGGTTTATGTGTTGTTTACCTTGACTTTACTAAGGCTCTTGACAGTGTCTCACATAACGTCATTGTAGACAAACTGACAAAGCATGGGTTAGATAAGTGGACACTGAGGTGGATTGAAAACTGGCTGAACAACTGGGACCCAGAGGGTTGTGATCAGTGGCACAAAGTCCACTTGGAGGCAATTCACTGATGATGTACCACAGGTGTTGATACTGGAGGCAATCCTTTTTAACACCTTTGTTAATGACCTGGACGATGGAACAGAGTGCACCCTCAGCACATTTGCAGATGATACAAAACTGGGAGGAGTGGCTGATACACCAGAAGGTTGTGCTGTCATCCGGAGGGACCTGGACAAGCTAGAGAATTGGCGTCAGAGGAATCGGATGAAGTTCAACAAGGGAGGAACAATCTCATGCAACAGTATACACTGGGGGCCAAACTACTAGAAAGCAGCTCTTCAGAAAAGGATCTTGGGGTCCTGGTGAACACCAAGTTGAACATGAGCAATGCACCCTTGCAGCAAAGAAGGCCAATGATATCCAGGGCTGCATTAGGGAGAGCATTGACAGCAGGTTGAGGGAGGTGATGCTTCCTCTCTACTCAGCACTGATAAGGCCACACCTGGAGTACTGTGTCCAGTTCTGGGTTCCCTGGTACAAGAAAGATATGGACTTACTGGAACAAGTCCAGCATAGGACCACAAAGATGATTAAGGGACTGGCACATTTTTCCCATGAGGAGAGGCTGAGAGATCTGGGACTGTTCAGCCTGGAGAAGAGAAGACTCAGGGGGACCTTATCACTCAATATACATATCCGATGGGAGGGAATGAAGAAAAACGTGCCAGACTTCTCAGTAGCGCAAATTGACTGTGCCCAAGAGGCAATGGGCACAAATTAAAACCTAGGAAATTCAATCAGCACAATAAAAAACCTTATTTGGCTGTGAGAGTGGTCAAACACTGGCACCTGTTGCCCAGAGAGGTTGTGGAGTCCCCATCTGTGGAGATATTTAAAACCTGACACAATGTGACCCTGAGCAACCTGCTCTACCTGAACCTGTTGGAGCAGGAGGGGTTGGACTACAACCCCTAGTCCCAAAGGGGAAGCACCAAAAGGTCCCTTCCAACCTAAGTTATCTTGTGATTGTCAGATTTATTAGGATTGCAGTCTGTACTCTTTCAAAGCCTGCTAAAACCTTGTGATAAAAGAAAAAAGCCCTATGAATTCTAGCAATGACCAAAATATGGTCCCAAAACTTCGAAGCAGAAATTCCTAAAGTTTTCTTCACAGAGAGGAACTCAATGGGAAGCATATCAGACCCTGCTGGTTCCATCAAGCTCCTTTGTAGATATGGCAATTCCTTCTCATTTTACAGGTTGTGTCTAACTGGCAAAATAGCATGACAACACAGAAATGCTTTTACTCACTTCCTCCTTGCATTTTCAAGGTCTTTCTGACATAGCACATAATCACAGTACTCCACAGCATATCCCAGCCCCAAGGCTGGGTCAACTATATCTTTGCTTTCTCTGGTAAAGGTCTGTCTTGAATTGCTCTTAAAAACTTCAAATCACAGAGACTGCATGACAACCTCCAGATAATATTTTTCTGCTCTTCATAAGACTTATTATTAGAATTTTTTTTTTAACCAGTATTTGGCCAAATTTCTTTTTGCTGTATTGACTGCATATTTTTGCCATTCATTTAATGCTGGAGAATATATTATTTGCTTCCTTTTCCAAAGGTCATTTATACATTTAAATGCTTAGCATGTTTATTCTTTAGTCTTTTAGGCTAACTTACAACAATTCTTGCACTTTTTCCTAATAAGTCATGGGGAGCCCCCACTGACCCTCATGAGGCCTTGATGTGATGCTCTTTTTCTCCCTGTTTAAAAATTGGCACTTATTTGAGAGCTCTCAGCTTCCCAATGCCAGTTCTTAAAGACCATGGTAATGGTTCTGAGATTGCCTCAGGCAAATTTTTTAAGTATCTAGGAGTGAATTGTCATCTTTTTTTGATCCTTGTGTCATCTGTCAAAGGAGCTCCATCTCTTCTGAGTTGCAGTAGATCAACACCACCCAGACAGAAAAGGACAAAAGTCTATTAAAACCAAATAGAGGATCTCACAACCAGGCATTATAGAATGAGGGGATGCACCTGAATTGCTGTTTCATAAAAGGATAATGATTATGACTGACTTCTGGTGTCTTCCCTGACATTGGTCGTCCTTCTTCCCTTTCCTGTGTCTACCACTTGAAGACAAGAGATACCAATGCTTAATTTTTATTTTTGAAATCTTTTTGAATTGTTCAGAATCTGCTGATTCATACATAAAATATCACTAGCGACTCATAGTATACATAAAGCCTTCTATGAACTGATTTAGCACTCAGCTGTGTTGAATACTTTGGCAGAACAACAATCTGAAATAAAGTCAAAGTTTGATGCAAAGTGACTTTTTTATGGTTAATTATATGAAGAGCTCCATGAGCGTCTGACCACCACAGAGAGGAAGATGGTACCACAAAAGCAAGAAGCAGCATTACTGAAATGAATGATATGGATTCCCTAAGTAAAGAACAGGACAATTTCTGAGCATTTATTATGTAAAAAGAATACTATGTATTTGAAATAATATCCACATTTCAAAGTGAAACTGAGATCTCTTTCGATGATTTGCGATTCAACTATAATCCTTGGATTGCAAATGAGTCTTTTTAACTTCTTGAGGAGGCTGCCTAGAATTTCACACAAATAAAACAAGTAAAAAAGTTTTTGAATTATCTTAAAGCTTTAGAGATTATTTTTCACCAAATATAGCTAAATCACATATATTTCATAAGATGCTCTGGCCAAATAGTAAGAATTCTCATTAACATTCTGTATTTCAAAGCCTTATGTGTTTGTAATGTAAGCAATTAGAACATGTTTAAATAACTTTAATGTTAGGACAGAAATTAGTGAAATCAAAGGATTTCAAAGTCAAAGCAGACCCTTTCTTTCATTTTTCATTTTTTTTCTTTCTTCTTTTGAATACAATCTTAGCTCATTAAAGTGATTAGTACAAGCCAGGCATATGGCATTATTTGTGACTCACAGCCTTCTCATGTCAATGAAGTGGTGTGCATTGGCTTCAGTAAACTTAAGGTCAGAGTCTGCATACCATATAAACTTTTTGAAGACATATGTCCTTGTATACACCAAACCCATTCTCAGAGACTTTCTGTCACTTAGCAGGTGTGGATTTACAAGGATAATTATAAAACAATATATAGGCTTTTTCATCAGCTCTGGCTAGTCCTGTGTGCACTTGCATATCATATGGTGGAGTGTAGTCTTCTACATTCAGTTTGGGGCTGTATCTGCTATGGGTTCCCTGTGTATATTAGCTCATGTAGCACTTACCAGAACATTGTTCAGGATAAAATATGAGGACAGAGGTTTATGGTACTTTAAACAATGTTTTTTCTTCAGGAAGCCATTGCTGTCCATTTTAAGGAATATTCTTGGCCTCCACCTGAGAAGCTGCTTTTATTCCTAAGAAGTATGTTCAATCCTGTCTGTCAATGGGAAAGATGTGACAATATGAGGTTTTGTGTGAGACAATGTGAGGAAATTAAAGGGGAAAATAGGAGACACCCCAGAAAGGTTTTAGAGCAGAAGTGTGACAATTAGAGACAAAATGGTCTACAGTTGGTCCATAGTAAGTCACTCTCCTCCAATAATTCTCTTTTTCTGTTTGGACTATATCTCCCATCCTTTTAAACACCTTAGATAGACAAAACATTCCAAATTCAAGATTTCCATTTTCTTTTTGAGGACTTGAAAAATTTTCCTTGTCCAAAACTCAGCTGCCTGACATGTTACCTGCCTGCATTCTGTCCAATTTATCATCCCCTTTGCCCTTGGTCTAATAGCTATCTGTTGATTATTTTTTATTTGTTAAAATCTCATGTGAAGAAGACAGATGCTTTTAATTTAAATATTTTGCATTAAAAAATCGTCCCTGCTTTGAGATGCAACCTTTTTCTGATAATCTGGTGCGTACTCGCTATCTTGCTTCTTTAAATTAAACTTCTTTTGCCTAAATGTTCTTTCAATAAAACTTCTTATCTCTCTCTCTCTTTTTTTAAAGAAAGAAATTGAGTCAATGACATTAAAATATGTATTTTGGTGACTTTAAAAATTAATTTTTCCATATAGACATTTCATTTGCTGAAGATTTACAGGAACATTATAAAACCATAATTGTGTAATAATTAGACAGTACTATAAACTAAATAAATATCAACTGATTATTAAAAACATTCATTGTAATAATAGTCGTTAATCCTCTTGAATGTGCTTTTAATAATAGTTTTATATTTAATGTAGGATGAATGACTTATTAAAAGTAAATTTTATGTGTTTTATATTCTCCACATTTGGCATTAGGCCATTAGCACTAATGGGATTTGAATGGTATTGAGTTCAGGATAGCCCCCAAGTACAAATGTGGGAACCTTAATTAAGTTTTTATTAAAATCTTCAATTAAATGCAGTTAGATTATTAAGATATTTTTGCATATTGTTTAATGTCAGTTAGTTATTAAACATTTTCACAGGCTTTGGAAAACGGTCTCAGAGCAAGCTGATAGCTAAAATTTATTTGAAAAATGTTGATGATCAATTTTCTCATCTTGTGGGCAAAATTGGGTTTTAATGGAAATTTTCTAGCTAGCTGTGATGCTGAACTGGAACAGAACCTAATGAATAGGTTAGCAAGTAACAAGCTTAACTTGCAGAGGGTAAGTTTCATGTTGAGAATAATGAAAAACTTTCTGGCCCCAAGTGGAATGAGGTACCAAAGCGGCGTAGACTGCAGTGGGAGTTGCACAGCAAAAAAAGCTACTTTGTACTGTGTATTCATAATAGCTGGCTAAGGAACAGTGGGACAATGAACTACTGAGGTCTAAACTGGTAAACCAGATTGACTTGTGCTAATGTCACTGAACAAGTTACCATCTTACTGTTTCTGTCTCATTTTTTTATGCAATGTGGATCGTACTGACTGTCCTTAAGTTACTAAGGAGGTGAATTAGTATTATTAAACTCTTTAAAAGAATGAATTTAGACTGTGCTACTCAGAGATGAAGAAGAATCCTTTTTATGCTTCTGTATAAGATGTCCAAACTGAGGGGAATCAGCTATGCAGAGGCAAATGACACACTCCCCTCTATTACAGACCACAACAGAGGCATTGGAAAGGAAAATAAACTCCAACACTAAATGCTGTTACTCAAACCAGTTAAGTAGAATAACAGGTACCATATTATTGTGCCACTAAACTAAAAAAAGGAAATAACTACCTACTTGAATGAAGAGGAAGACAAGTAGAAGATGGATTACAGTATTATTTCTCTGAGGTACAAATATTCCACTTTTATCAAGGCTGGAATGGGAAGCTCAAGTTAGCTTTATATAGATGCATCAAGAAAAAGGGGTTAAACCCTACAAAAACTTTCCCCCACTGAGTTCAGAAAATATCCCTATGGCATATCTTTCATATTTTTCCTAAACAAATATGTTTTTAAATTAAAGTTGATACTAATATGAACTACCTTCTTTAATGATATGTTAAGCGCACAGTATTTATTTTCATTAACTGAGAGTGCTTCAGAACATCATTACTTTTCACAAATTACAAAGATGTTCAGCAGCCAGATCTATTTATCTATTTATACCACACTCATTAACATGTTATCTAAGCACCTAGATTCTTTGAAGCAGTTTGCAAGCAGGTGCCCCTACTGAGAGTGAGTTCAGTGAGTGCTCTATAATGGATGACTCAACTCCAAAAAGCCAGTGGTCGCCACAGCTACATGGGCAATAGAGGCTGCTGCACTGAGAATTCCTTTCTCTTTTCCTTGTGTCAATCACAGTGCAAAGGAGGTATTTCAGCTGCTTTGCACAGTGCAATAGTTAACTGTTAGGGTTTTTCCTCTGTTTCAGTTTCCAGGACACTTGCAAGCAAGCAGCAGAGAATCGAGCTTTAGCTCTGAATCTGTAGATGCTTTTAACACTTCGCAGTGAATAAGGGGAAATGTCTCTTGCTACAGCGTTTAAAATTGTCCTTTTGAGAATTCAAATGATTTGAAAATGGTAACATGTTCCAGCCTAGGGAGAAGTATGTCCTGCAGCCTAGATGTCAGAAAGGATAGTAGTTATGAAAATAGCTGCGGTCTGGTGTTGGAGGAGGAGACTGTACATACTGTCTCAGTTGCAAGTGAAGTTTGCAAACAGACTTCGTGAAATTAAGAAAGTCAAACTAAACTCCATCTTACAGGCCAAGATGCCCTTCTATTTTAGACAAGAAAAATCACAGAAAGAATGAAAAAAGAACTCTCAACCATCCTGAGTCCCTAATGAGATAGTTAGAAGACTGTGTTGAAAGATTATGACCATAAAATATGAGATGACTCTGTGGTTTGAATTAGAAAATAAAGAAAGCTCATATTATATTCCAGAAAAATGCAATGATTTGATGAACAGAGTTGTTAAGAGATGGTCTTTTTAAAATTTTTTTGTTTAATGTTAGCAAGTATTATAGGTAGGAATTGGCTAGCTATAAAAGGATGTAATGCATAAATTAGTTTCATTTCAGTGACATATACAGTGATACCTACATGGCCCCACCTGTGCTGTTCTGACAGGCACAATGATCACTCAGAAAGAGTCACTTTTTCCTCTTACAGATAAGACAGGATAGCAAAGGATTCAGGAAAAGAAATAGAGTTTTAGAAAATGTGTCTGGCAAACAGAGAACTCAAGAGATCAGCTTGTCCATAAACCTGTCCCCCAAAGTGTTAATATCTATGACAGATGCTTGTCTAAATTGAACTTAAAGGCTCCATAATATCCCAGACTTCACTGTCCTTTTTATTAGAGACCTTTTTCTAATGACTAACCCCCATATTTCTTGCTGAAATGTAAATCCATTACCTCTTATTCTATTCAGCACTGACATGAACAAAAGATTAATGTGCCCTCTTCTCAAATACCTGTGTCTGAAAACTATTAACATATTTTCCATTAGCCTTTTCTTCTTTAGTCTAAACAATCCTAGTAGCTTTCCTCACAGATATTTATTTTTTTTTAAGATTATTCTAATCCTCTGGACTGTATCTCAACTGAGGACACAAGGAAACAAAAGGAAGTTGAAGGATTATCTTAGACAGCGTGTTCCATCTCTTAAACCCAAGATGCCCTCAACAGATTCAAAACATAGTAGCATAACTGTTTAAATGGCTATTCTACATTAGAAGTCTGCAGAGTAAATAGAATTAAACAACCTTACAGAGACAGAGGGAGAGAGTTTGACTAATTGGAACATGCTTCTTTCCTTTAGGATTTGAAATAATCCTCAGTAGTGTTGTACCCTTTGGGGAAAAAGTGGAGCCCTGCATTTTAAGTGAAAAGAATAAATTAAAGGCAGCTATCAATCCAATTTTAAGTGAAATATCCCAATGGGGTAAAAATGTGATGAAGAAAATTAAACGCAAGAGGGGAATTACAGCAGAATATTAAAATATGGAAGGGGAGAATTAATAATGAGAAAAAAAATTAACTGAGCTATTTCTTCTGTGGTATTCACTTATGTTTTCCCTATTGATCATATCTTACAAGTACTTTTAGCTCCACCATGTCAAGCATTAGGTGAAAGCAAGGCTTGGGACATGTTATTACTACTTGCAACATCTGGTCCCTAACACGTTCTTCTTTGATCAACAGTATGTCATGTGTTATAGCGAAGCAGATTGCATAGTTCATCCTTACTGAACCTTCACCCTCAGGACATCATGTGAAAGGCAAACTCCATCTGCCTCAGAGAAACCAAAAATAATCTGAAATGTAGAAATTCACTGTGGTCATGACAAGAATTAATATTAAAAGAAGACTTAGAAATAAACTCTTGCTGCTTTTGTAAAAGCAGAACAGGCTTCTTGTTTTGTAGATGCTGGTCTAAAAATTTTCCTCCATCTTGCAACACTTTGTCTCCTGCTTTTTTGCAAGTGTTTGACGAAGTGCATGGGCTATAGCACAACCTGTAGCCAGGCATAACATGCAGCAGGTACTGCACAATCTTGTTTCTGTGATTAGCAAACAGTGATTAGAAATATGGCACCTCAGTTACATACAAGTCAATCAACACTTTTACCACAGCTTCCAAAACTGAAAGGCCATTTCCTCTCTCTCTTTTCTCTGTTCAAAATTAATTCAGAGATTTTAGTCTCAGAGTTACAGAGGAAATCCAGAGATAAGTGCAGCCCTGGGGTGAACACAAGCCCTGATGCCTCTCTACATGCGGTGTCAGGCCATATGGCAGGGGTGTGTGTGTCCATCCACAAGTCATATGGTGCCTCCTTGGTCCAGGCACAAGCCAGGGAGAAAGCCTGGGGCTCCCCCTCCCTTCCCTGACGTCCCAGTACTGACACCGTTTGCATGCCTAGTGCAGCACAGCAGTTCCTCCTGCTCCTCTGAGCCTGGCTTGTTGGGTCAGGGTGCCAGAGAGGAATAACACTGAGAAAGAGAAACAGATGGGAGCTAATGCTTTGCTTCCTTGCAAAATATCCACCTAAACTGATCTGGCTTATTTTGTGCATTGGTATGTCAAGAACACTGATATGTGAAGCAACGGGAAACACAAAAACAAGTTACCACAGCATTACAAGTTTATCAGCTGAGCTGCAGCCCTTATCAGTTTGAATGCTCTCAACCCATGTCAATTCTTGATAATTTGACTTAGATTATAATGAAATCAGAAAAAATCATGCACATCAATAATACTTGGAAATCAGCTGCTACGTGAGAACACAATTATGTATCTGGGCTCATCTGTACAATAAAATGCAGTGCTAAACTCTGTTTCATACTGAGCTTGTACTCTGTTGTACGCTGAACTTGGACTTAGTGAAGCCCAGTGAATTCTTCCTGTTAGATGGATGAGATGTCAGGAAGTTATTTGCTTTTCCCACATATTCTTGATCTTAAACCTGTTGGTTTTCCTACACTTTTCATCAGGCTCCTTAAATCACATGCTTAAGTGAAATCAATTGTTCCCATTATTTATGCAAGGTCTAATTTGCCTTCAGATGTTTGCACTCTTTCTCAATCAAGTCTGTGGGAACTGTTGTTAGGGGAAAGGCAGCACAGACTCACAGGATTACTCACTGCATATATTCCTGATATCTAAACCTCCTCTTCCTCCCCCTCTTCCTCCTCCCCAGTGAATGATGCTGAAACTCAAGTGAACAAAAACCTCAGCAGAGTGTGAGGTTTCCTTTGGATGTGGGTCCCCGTAAAGGCCTTAAGTTAAAACTGTACTTTTCTAGTAGGAGGAGTAGGTTCTATTCCAGTAAATATGATTCAGATATGAATTATTTCCATAACAGAAAAGAAAGTGATTAAAAAACTTCAAGGGATAGCTTATGAATTTAAATGCTTTGCAAACCACTCCCATTAGAGAGAAAAAAAAGGTGATAAAATGTGATACAAGGTCCATTTCAGAGCATTTTAATGCAAGACTAATGTAACCTTTTTCACTCAAGATTTTACTAATCAATAGCTGCATCAGCAATAAATGCTGACTATATTTCACATAAAGCTTATAAATATTTACGCCACTGAAGCACAAATATAATTTAATCTCGTGTTTTATATGGTCTATTTTTAATATGTTAAAGGAAATAATATGGTGCTTGCATACTTCAAAAAGTTCAAATTAAGGTGGATAAAATGGATTAAAAAATAATACTATTTAAGATTTTTAGAAATGGCTTCTTTAGCAAAGGTCTGGATTCCATGATGTTGCATTCATTTCCATGGGACCATGTCAATTTGTCCACAGGACCACGTAAGGAAAAAAAAAAGACAATATTTCATCTTAAACTCAAACAGCTACAGTGGTAAGGAAGTTAAACAAGAGTTTTGTCATGTATTGTTCACTTCAAACATGTTGAACATTTTCTTGCTTGCTTCTTATGTTCAAAATGGTGCTAGCAGAAGTAGCTGAACAGTAATCATTTGTATGATCAAATTCTGAATTTAAAAAAAAAAATCATGTCAGTCTTAAGTGATAGCTTACACACATTAAGCTGAAATGGAGCTGCTAATAATTCCAATCAATTTCTCATTACTTTATTTGTCAATGGACTAGTAATGAGAACACTGTTTTTTCCTGTACTCAGGTCTAGTAAATTAAGTTAAATAACAGATGCTGAACAGATGTTCTCATTATTTTAGTGACTTGATTTCTGGTTAGTTCCCAAGTTGTTTTACATGACTAAGTGTTGCACCACTCTTTCTGTGACAGATAAAGTGTCTGAAAGCATCAACACTCGAAATCTCATTAGCAGAAACAGTTTTATAAAATTTTTGATTCAGTAAACGGACACATCATTTCTCTTTTTTTTTAAAAAAGGCATACCAATGAAATAGGTCACTTTCATACTGCTCACTGTAAAAGGGAAATTCAGGTAGCATAATAATTGATATTCATTGGTAGTAGTAAGGGCTTCCACTTAAAATTACCATTCCAAGGCCAAAGTTTCCTCATATCATTTTATGTGTTACACTCTAAATAAACACCATTTTTTTTTTCTTCAGATTTTCCTTTTTATCAAGGTCATACAGACATTCTGAACTCATCACCATGGTGATAATTTATTATGTGAACTACAGTACAAATTAGACACTCACCAGGGCTGCATGGGTTTAGACAGTCAATACTCAGAACAACTATGTGGCATTACCCTGTGATGAACCTAAGTGCTGTGCTGAGAGGTGAGCATCAACATAAATGAATTTAAAAAGTATCTACAGCCCCATTAACAACTTTTTTCCATCTCCCCAAATATTATCCTGCACCTCTCATTTAAGATTGCTTTTATTGTAACCTTTCTCCCCACTAGATACCAGCAATGTCCTGTTTGGTTCCATTTGCCTCCTCCTTGCCGGGTTGCCAGCTCCTGCAGCTGGTGACCTGTTGATTTCCTAGAAAATGTCTTGGCTTAGCCCTTGCTACTGCTGTACCAGCTGTGCACACAGACAGAGGTGACTCCTCTGTGCCCCAGATGAAGGTGCAAGATATGCATTTGGTAAGAGGATTCAACATTTATGTCTGGTCTGGCATCTTGGAGAAGCAGTGTAGCCGAGGAAATACGATTTTGTCATGAGTTGTAACAGGTCCCAAGCTTCGTACTGCTCCAACAGTAGAGGGTCTCAGGGCTTATCCAGGCTTGCTGTGTCCACAGCTGCGTTCAGCCTAGTTTAGCAGTTGCCAAGAGGGACAGTGACTGTGGGGTCTCCTGTTTTAATTTCATTCTGTGATCCCCGATATGGCACCATCCTGACCGAGGCAGGGAGTCAGCGGGTGACAAACAGCAGCCCTGGAGGGTAGCTGGGGCTGGGGGAGGCAGCTGTGCCGGTCTCTGGCTTTAGCTGGGAGCCCCTGAGAGGGAAGCTGGGGCTACAAGCAAAAAACACTTGACAAGAAACCCAAGGAGATCCCAAGGCTGGGAAGAAGAAAACCCTATCGCAGACATTGTACACCTCCCAGCAGGAATCCTAGGATGCTGACAACTTGCAGCAAATACCTCTTTCTAGTCTTCTGGGGAAAGACTGAAACCATCAGCCTTGTGACCCATATGAACCCTGGAAGGGTGAGCATCACAGCAGCAAAAAGGGAGAGAGACTGGTGAATGTTCTTTTACAACATTGTTAACTGTATTACTCATGAGGTTTTTTATATTAATTTGGACTATGGCTGTTCCTAACATTGTAATTAGACTAATAATTGTTTATTGCCTCTTGATTCATATTTTAGTCTGGGCAATAATAAATTCTTGTCTCCATACAGTAGGATATGTTCCCCTTTACTCATAAGAAGATTTTGGGTATACAGGTACTCAAGGATACTCTTTTTATCCAAGACTGCTTTCCTCATCTAAGAGGTGTGGATATAGGCATGTTCATGTCATGACCATAGGCGCTGGTGCACATGTGTTTTTTTCCAGCAGTGGGAATTGATATTTCAGTCTTGCATGTCATAATTACAGCAACTTGAGAGATCTGCTTACGTATGTGGGCAGAGGAACCCTGCACATACCAATAAATCCTTACTGAAGCCAGTTAGGGGCTTTGATGCACATGCAAAGATTTTTTTCATATGAAAATTCCTATTTAGACAACTCTGTCCTAGGCATTTTTTTCTAATCACGTAGCAACAATTATATCTTCTTCAGCTTTTAAGCATACTATATATTGGCTTATGTATTTAGTATTCTCTGTTTTACTTCATGACCAAATACCACCATTTCTGAAACCTCTCTGTACATTGTTCAGGAATTAATATGACAATGTATAATTATCCTTTGTTAATAAAAAGTAGAAATGCCTGAAAAAGAAATTTAGCACTTGAAGCTCAAACTTTAGCTGTGGTAATACAGTTGAAAATAACAATGAGTTGCAATTACAAAACCGTAGATTGAATCTGCAATTCTTTTAATCTGGGACTGTCCCACACCTTGTTCAGCTCTAAACATTAACGAGGATAAAATACTGTAAAGGTAAATCTCAACACACACAATTCCAAAACAAGCCATAGTTTTCAGAGTCAGCTGCTCTTAACTGCCCAGAGCCAAACAAAGCCAGAACATAAATGATATTGTTTCAGTTTCTTAAGAGAGTTTTCTCAGTTACCTTTACCTCTTTCAGCCTCAGACCATCTGTGCCTATAATCTTCCATTTCTCCCTCTGGCCTGTGGCTGCTTTATGAGCCTTAAAAGGAAATGGAAGGTTTGCTACCACTATTTCTGACTGGGGGTTAAGTTCTTCCCTTGGTTTCTCTTTCTACTTTCCTTGCTAAATTATTATGACATTTACTGTTCAAAATGTAAATTCTTAGGTTATATGAAGGAGTAAATACAGAACAAAAAAGAAATCATGATTATATTACAAATATCATGCAAAAAGATCTCAGATATTAAATTATCCCCAAACCCAGATGCACACTTAGGAATGAATTTTTGTTTCCCTCTAATATTATTTAAAGAAAATATAGCTCCAATAACCACCAAAATGTTCATGGTCTGTTTCACTGTTTGAACTGTTTTGAACAAACAGCTAATAGAAAGGACTACCATGTGGAAGGATCAAGTGAATAAATAGCCTTTCTTGCTGCAACAGCGCTAAGCTAGTTAGTCAACTATGTGAAATTCAGGAAAGCACAGTGGATGTAACCATGGTTGCAGAGCATTAAAATCCAACTCTGCCATTGGGTTCCAGGAGACAGGTACTTTCTCTGATGCCAAACTGCTGTGTCACACACAGACAATTGAAGTACGACTTAAGAAACAAAGTTCATTAACTTGTACAGAGAAAAAGGTAACAACTGAATTCAATGGATGTGAACACCCAGTAGATGATCAAAATGATTGAGGACACAAACCAGAGAAAGATTTACTGTATCTGCCATGTGGGTCACATACATGTTATTTGGGAGCAGTCAGCTCCAGACTAACAGCTGAAGTGATGTCAGAAATTCTGGCAAATATCAGTGCATGGAAAATCGTTGTTTTAGCATGTGGCATTCCTTTGTCTCAGCTGAGGGAACATACATTACCAGGGTGTCCATCAATGGTACAGCAAAGACAATGCAAGCAGAAACAAAGGAGACTTTCTTTTTTTGACAAAAGGATATCCCAGGATAAGTTAAAACCTGATACTGTTTTTAGGTGAATGCACCAATTAATTTTCTGCCGTTTTCATGCTGTCACTCTGGTTTAATTTCACCTAACTTGCCAAGGACAATAGCAAAGAAACTACAACAAGTAATGACTGATGAGGAGAAAAAGAGAAGGAAGTAGTGCTTTGGACGCCCTTTCAATAACCAGAGAGCACATGGTAATGACTCTCAGAGTTTTTGTTAAACTGACCTCCTCTGAGAAATCACGTATCAGCGAACAATTTACTGTGCCTTAGGTACCATTTTGGCTGAGGGAATTCTGGTGTGATTACTGCTCCCCTTTTCAACCGAAGGCTAAAACGATCAATGTTTTTCAGCCAGTTTCCTTCTTGGATTGGTCATAATTATTGTGCTTACCCTTTGACTGAGGGCATGAAAAGGCTAAAGCTGTTCTACTAAATCAGACAGAAACAGGTGAATTAAGACCAATGAAACCAGAATTTTTCCTTTCCTACTCACAGGCACATCCATCTACATTAGCCAAGTGGCAGATGATGCGTGTGTAGGAGACAAAGAGAGAAAGAGCAGAAGAGCTTATCTTCCCATGTATGTTTCCCATGTATGTATTTTTCAGTATCTCTATTTCAAAAACAAGATCCAAACCTAACCACAAGCCAGCTAGACTTCCAGAATAAAACCCAGCCCAGCCTAGCAGGCTGAGGGTGGAAAATGACTCCCTTTTGAAATGAATGTCCCAAAGAAGTGGGGAGACAAACACACAGGATTATGCATTTTCATGTAGCCTAAATCTCTGGTGCTGTCTTGTCTTTCTCTTGGCACCTGAAGAGTTAGCGTGATGAGTCCACAGAGGCTCCAGCATCCTGATATGTTGTTTTTAGCTACGCTGCAAACTGTGGTGCAGCAAGCAGAAAAATTGTACTGGTTTGAAGATTCATAAACTAATTTTAGAACCAACTTGGAAGGGAAGGATGAGGTTCACAGCAACAAGGTTGTGTTGTTAGACTACTCTAGCATCAACACATTATAAATATATTTCACTATTATTTTTACATAAAGTAAAACCTTATTTGGTACTGACCAGGGACATAGCAGAAAAGGAGATAGCAACAATAATTTTCAGTGAAACCTGGTAATTCTGAATTGGGAGAGGGACCTTTCACTTGTAAGGAAGAAATAAATACAAATCACAAAGAGTATGCATCATGTCAGTAGTAAACAAACATGTACTGGTGTTTCCTTTGGTGCTCCTCATTCTCCTCTTGCTATAAGCTTTGTTTCTGAGCAGTCAATCAGAGAGAAGTCTGTGACCTTCTAGATAGATCTAGATCTTTCCCTTCCTTTAACCTCTTCCACTGAATGCCTCTTACAGGGCAAATGGATGCTCACAGGGCCCTTTCAGTTTGAAAATGAAAAGAATGAAAGAATGAAAAGACTTTACAGGTATTTAAACAGCTCAGAGGATACAAGAGCTTTGCCTCCAAAATATTTAATACCTCCAAAGTACCTACAGCTTATGGACTGACTGCTCAAAGATAATTCCATATTCATTTATGGATCTTGCATGCCTATTTATTTTTTCCAAAATAGCAATTTATGAAAACATCCAGAATGCATTTTAGAACAGATGAAGCAAACACAAAACACTTTTTTTGTTGTTGTTGTGGTCTGCTTCAATGTTTATGTTTATATTTATTTAAAATATTTTATTTTGGTTTAGGGAAAAAAATATTTGGGACTTGACTGGCAGCAAGTTTAATTCTACAGAAGACATATCAGAAAAATAGCATTTCCACACTTTCCACATACCTAATCTCAAATAGGTAAAATGCATTATTCATCTCATAATGACTTGTGACAGTACATGTCGCATATGAGCCATGTGTCAGATGTCCTAAGTTCCTAGACTGTCCAGAAAATTGTGAAGTGATGATTACTCACGTATTTTTTCAGAACTAAGACCATAATTTTTTAGAGCTTGTACTGAATCCTATGCTGCCTAAACAGCATTGTTCTGCATCGTCATCTCATGCTCTCTGGACAGAGATTGCTTCTACAGTCCATGGTTATCATGACATAAATTTGGCTCTCTACAAACTGAATGTTTTCAGGCTACTGTACTGACAGTGTAAGAAGAAAGCTTTTGAAGGTAATAAAATACTGAATCTCCATTCATGTTATCCCTTGGTCCTGACTGCTTTATGATCATAGGATATATTGTACAACATAATTAACTGCTTTTACACCTCTTTCAGTATTTTATGCCCTGTTACTTCATTTATTCTTTGAAAACATTTTTATAATTTCATCACTATAAAATCAAATGACTGGTTCTCACACATGTACAAAAGAGGCTTGCAGATAATTTTTTAATTAACAATAATTAGTTGACGTTTGCATAGTGCTCTGCTGAAAGCAAAAATGAGGTGATTATTATATTATCATATTACCAATGGACTAATATTGAGATTCTTTCTGGAGAGCACTGAGAAATCTGACTCCAGATACATTTTTTCAAAGATTAGGCATATAAAACAAGAGCTAATTGGTCAAAGAGCTTTTTTTAACTTGCCCAAACTAGCTCCCGACACACATACAAATCAGGATTGAAGACTAGAGACAGGGCATATGGCTGCATTTGAAGTGCTTTGAGATAAGTGCATGAGCATCTGAATTTAGCTGTGTTTGTTGCAGGACACCAACAGAGAAACCTGGTGTTTTCAGTACCTTTGGATGCCACAGCTTTGTTGTTAATCCATGTCTCATGAGAAACAGGGGCTTTCAGAATATAAACTAAACCTATTGGCAGGCCAGGAGGGATCTTCTGAGTTACACCTCTTGGGATTTATAGTCTGGAACTTACTTTTTGCCTTTGTAAATATTTTTTCGTCAGATGGCATAGGTGCCCAAACTTTTCTTTTTAATAGGTGATTAGTACAGTGAAGGCCTTTTTATTAGCTGATGTACCAATTATTTACATTACTCAAATAGGATGTAGAAAATTGAGACTCATTATCCTCTCTGCCTGAGGACAGTCAAACCACAAATCCTTGGGAAGGGTACAGATTCCATTCTGGCAGCTATTTTGTATGTGGATAAGACCAGCGTCTCCTGCTGGAGTTATGCTTTGGCACACTAATAATTCAGAGTCCTCTGGAACAGAAAGGTGAGCAATTGAGGGAACAACATCAACAAACCTAAACCTGTATAACTAGTTAGGAAATCACCAGGGAGGGAAGACAGCTGGTTTTGAAAAAAAGGAAAATTTTATCTACCTATCCTGCACTGTGGCGCTAAACACTAGCTTATGGGGAAGAGCTGAAGTGCCACCTGTGCCTGTTTTCTGTGTTGTATGTGATGCTCACTCTCATAAACTGTGGTAAATATTTTCAGAGCAGGCTCATCATGTCAAGCAGATCCCCAAGCAGAAGAGGAGTATGTTGCTACTTCATCTGTGAATCCTGAAATATGGAGTGTGAGACTTGTTCTGAGTTACCCAGCACAGCTACAGCTGAAGTGTGGCAGAGTCAAACGGGTGTCGGAGGTGCCTGAGCACCCTGCATGCATATCTGGAGCAGCTTTATTTCATTGCTGTAATAAGCCTGCTCTGACTGTGACCGTGATGTAGAGTTAGGTCTTGATCGTGAATTTAGGTTCATCTTAAGCTGCTCTGCATATGTTTAACAAGTCTGGCTCTTTAGAGCTCCTGTGAGGTGCACTGGTAGTAGGTCTGATGTGGCTAGCAGAGATCTACTGCATTCTGGCTGCAGGGTCCCTCTTGGACTGGGAGCCTGTGATTTATGGTTGCAGTGATCTGAAACACTTCTGGGCACAACTCTAGGTAGCCTGGTAACTTTTAATGGTAAATATCTATCACATGTAGGTGTCTCTAGAGCAGGCAGTAGCTGAGCAGGGTGTTTTGAGCAAGGTTGCAAGTTTTGCTTGGAGCAACTGAATTTATTTCTTGCATCTGTTTTTTAGTTCTTCTCAGCTAAGTATTTTATATTTTAAGATGCTCTAAGGGGAGCTTGGATTTTCTTTCAGGTAACAGATGAATGTTTTGCTATTATTCTGGTAAAGCTATTGAAAAGACAGTAGAACTGTGGGTGGCTAAATTGTGAGTCAAGAGGTATATTTGAAATGATATTTGATATCATCATTGGACATTTTATCCAGAAGATTCCTTGTTTTTAAAAATGTTTTCCACATTGCCTCATTTCATACACTGAAAGTTTTAATAATACTGAATTGGCAAATGAAATTCAAAAAGGAGCTGAAAATTAAATCCTTTCTATCAAGGAAGTGATGACTTCAGGCTTTAAAAATAAAAAGTTTAATGTTCTAATCACAGGAAAATGGCATAAAAGTTCATATGCAATGCTATATAAGCAAAGTTTTTGATTGTTCTACACAAAATAATCTCTATCCTAGTTAAACTGATTATGGGCTGTATTTCTCAAATAACTGCCTAACTTTCTGAGTTTCTTACAGTCTTTTAGGAACCTTCCATGATCTTGAAATGGGTGAAATTCTTGATTCTTAATAAAAACCTAAAGGTTTTTAAATTTTTTTGTCTGCTGTCATGCCAGCTGTTCTGAAGTCTCATAGACACTACCATGTTGGTTAATTTTATATGTATGATTCACAGATATTGTAATGTACATTGCAAACTGTATACTTTTACACAAATTATTTTAAACAATTTATTATTAGTGTGACGTTGCCCAGTTACTTCACAGCCACATACTGATGGATCTATTTTAATGTTTACTCTGTAAGCAAAGCGTAAAGGAAGTATTGTCTCCTTGATTATCCTGAAATGAGATGCCAAGAGATTAAACAACCTTCCAAGACTGAGAGGTAGTTGTCATGTCAGCCTAATGCCTTTGCTAAACAAAATACTCCCTCTTTAATGTTTTCCTGAGCCATGAAAGTAGGAGCAAGAATGACCCACATATATCCAATCTCTTGTCTTTCCCAAATGATAACTTTGCCAATATATTTTAAACAAAAGGAACTAGCTCTAAAATGTGGAATTGTATTCAGGGCACTAAATCATACCATCTTCTCCAGGAACAGGGTCCAACATCTGATCCTTGCTTCTTCAGGAGTTCGGTTCAAGATTGACATTTTTAGTGAGATGTTGCTTACAGTGTCTAGGAAAAATCAGCAGCTGAACCTACATTGCTTTTGTAGGAAAATAAGTTGGAACAGGATGGCCCAATAAAGTATTCATTAGTAAAATGTAGTAGGTTATGATGTTTTATGCCTATGACAGTTACCTACATGAATATTTCATTAACACATTTTCACAGCTATCACAGAGATTATAGGTAGCTGTTGATTAGACCTCCTGCAACACAGTGATTATGTTTCTAAAGCAGCAAGGATATCTTATGCCTGTGGTGGGCAATCACTATTTCTGATTTTTATCAGCTTTCAAGAGTAATCAAGTGACAGTTACCAAGTACTGTAGCTGCCTTGCTGACTCAGAGTTGCCTTCTATGTATTTTAATTTTGTAATGATCCCACTCGCTTCCTGGGGTGCCAAAAAACCTTTTACTGAGTTTTCAATGCCTGTTTTATTAGGTATGTCAGTTCAGTTTAAGTAGTCAGACACAAATGCCTTTCACTTATATGCACACCAACAGGTAGTAAAAGCCTTAATGAGCATAGATTTTAAGCTGTAGTCAGTAATGAGTGCAGAGTGCAAGAGGGCATAAAACTTTGCAGTAGTTAAGATTATTTTTACTCTGGGAATATTTTAATTTCAGAAGTTCAAAAATGCTTTTAAATTGACTTTTTTTGGTGTGGATTTAACTTTAATGTAGTGCTACATTTTTAAGTGGGTATAGAGGGGGTGGGCAGAAATGACATCTGAAGATGAAAATAAAAAGTAAATACCAATTAGTTCAGTTTTATACCAGTCATAAAAATATAGCATAGCAGATGCTTCCGTGACATCTTTTAAAAGTCGGGTGTTTATTGTGTGCATATGTTCAACATCGAACATAATTCATTTTCTTCTGTTCATCTCAAATTAATGGAAAAGTCAAACATCAGCAACTCTACAGACAATGACAACAGCAACAAGACCTACAAAATGTGAGGAAATGAGGAACAAGATGAAACAAGAAAAACAAAAGTAGTAAGCATGAAAGAGATGTGGCAGGTTGAAAAATATAGAGATAAGAATAAAAAGCCACGCAAAGTACATGGAGGAAAATGTAAGACATTGACTCAGGAAATAAATCTTAAAATAAAAGAAATTCTTAAATGTAGCTCACTCAGCTCTGTTGTGATGGGAACAGAGCTGCTAAAGGGTGACAGTGCCTAAGACAGGTAACTGATATTTACTTTTCTTTCTCCCTATGCTGTCAGGAAGGTGTTGTTCATATCTTGTTTTCACATTATTAGAATGGTTTGATCCTGAAATGATGGGATTTGCATAAGAGAGAAAAAACAGCCTGATAAAGTTTTGGCTGTGTGGGCAGAGGAGAAAAATGTTTGAGCACTGCTACACAATTTTAAATGTCCATCACCTCTGGATTCAGGAGACTCACTCGCCTCCTGTAAAAGTGACTCTGCAAGTGTTGCTGCATCCCTGAAATTTACCGCCAAAAGGTGACATGTAAGAGTGGACACAGAGCCACAGAAACAGGCCTTACACCAGCTTTTTACCCTGTCTAAGCCACATGGATCAGTGCGATGCAGAGATATAAGAGCTGGTGTTAAAAATCTGGCTATAAAGCTAGAAAGGGTGCAGGTGCTTCAGTGATGAGACACAGACTGTGTACAGCACTGCACGGATGAGGTAGTTATTCTACAGATGATGCCTGGGGCCAGCCAGTGCTCTGTGCTGTGTAACAACCCTGCTCTTCTAGGTAGTGGGAAAAAACTGGAGCTACAATATATTGTATGGCCGGAGTTACTTTCATGGACAGAGTTACTCCTGTGATCTGGCACTTCTCAGTGGCTATAAATCTCCTCCAAGGGCATTAGGAGCTTGCACAAGTACCTGGACACTGGTCCAGTGCCCAGTTGCTTCAGGGTCTCCAAAGCATGAGTTCAGGTGTTTTTAGCATAACTTAGCTTTTTGTCTTAATTTAGAATTTCTTTCATTACTCTTGCTTTTACGTCCTTGCAAGAATGTCTCAGCTAGCCAAAAAAAGAGAATGGAACATATGGAACCAGGTTTTTTTTAGTGATTTTGATGGACAGTTCACAACAGCCCATTTTACTATTTACTTCTCAATGGAAGGAAGGCAAAAATGTGTGGGTGGATGGCAGTCAAGACTGTGGGCTTATCAGCTTGGCAGACTGCAATATGGTGCAGCGCTAGTTCAGATCGCCTTAGATGGGCTTGTTCACATATGCCGGTTTTAGCCATGGCAGTGTGGGACAGAGTGTCAGCTACTTTTCTTCACAGGGAAGTGCAGTGGAACATTGTTGACTGAACTGGTGCAGGTGAAGCATTGTGGCTGGACTGTGCTCACCTCCAGACTGGTCTGGGAATTTTTATGCTGCACTGGCAAGAAAACACACATTATAGAAAGCAGAATATCAGTAATAAGACTCACTCAGTGAAACAGTAGCAGGAACACTCAGGTAAGAAAGATGGATTTCACTTGAGCCAGTATTTTACCTGTGTGGTCTGTTTGATTCCCAGTTAATAAGGCTCAACAAAAACAAGTGGCACAGCTGACATACTGTTTGGTAGCCCAACAAGGACTAATGACTGAATGCATCTTGAACACAGGGTTACCCACACTCCATTTTGTGTATTAGGTTGTCCCTTCTGGAATAGGGTTGATGGAGCTTGGAGGATGCAGAGAATGATGCTGACTGACTTGGGATTTACTCTGTGAAGAACTAAATGTGTTTTAGTCTGCTCTGGATTGTCAGTCTTGTGACCTTATGTAGCAATAAATGAATGTAAGATCAACAGAAAGGAAAGAGGGACTAATTAATGATATTCAGCAGAGGCCTTGAACAAACACACTGATACTGAAGTTGCCCTACTGTATTCACCCTTATTGAGAATTGTGTATTCAAAAGATAAATATATGCAAGACTTCTGGGCCTGCCTGTATTACAAGCCATTTATTTCATTCCCTTGCTAAATGTTTTAAAGCAAGATTAAAGACTCTTTTTAAGATGGTTTTTTACTGAGCTGATGTATAATTCCTTTCAGGGTGTAAAGTGCCTTGATATGCTTCCATGACAAGGGACTTTATAAATTAGATTGAATTATACACAAACACAATACAATTTGTAATAGAGTGGTAGTTTTGTCTCTTTACTTTGCTTATACTTCACACTTCACATAAATGGAAATGTTTTATGCAAGCCAACTTCAATATCAGAATTAGGTATTTTGACACATTCTTTTAAGAACATAAAGCTGTGCTTTTTAGCATGTTGGTTTAAAACAATTGTCTCAAAGGTACTGTTGGAAGATTTTGACAATTAAAATTGACATGAAAAAGCAGTTAATTTTGAGACCTGCATATGATCATCACATTTTATTTTGTGGAATGTATTCTTGCTTCTTATCTGCTGCCACATCTATTCTTCTAGGATGGGGTGGCAATAGCAGTATGGCCAGTATGTCAGTAACACTGAGTTCTATATTTACGATTTATATGCCCTTTCTTGTGTATTCACAAGGTAACAGCATCTGATCTGATGAGACTTTCTCACTTGTTCCAGTTTTTTGGAAGGCACTAGGTTAGTTTTTCAAGTTTGATATCTCTACAGTCCTTGGAAACATGGATCTTCATTTTTTGATGGAAACTCCTCCCCAAAAGACAGACTTTACAATTAGCTCTGTCAATAATATTTTGTAAAATAAAATCAGACCCAAAAAACTTTCCCTTTCCCCATGTAACTAATAAAGATTTCTAACTGCTTTTCATTAGCATTAAGCTTTCTCCTGGGGTCAGCATTCATCAGCCTCATTACTTCTGCAATGTCCCAATTTGCTGTCACACTCTGCTTTGGAAATGCATTTTATTGGTACGTGTAAGTAGTACTGGGAAAGTGAATGAATGTATTTTAGGGCTGATGGCACTGTTAAAATGTCTTTTCCTATTTTTCACTGGTAATGCAAAGGAGAGGGGAAAACAGGAGCCTTTTTAGTTTACAGACCAAAGCCCGAGAATCTTAAAATCACCATATTATGGCAGTACTATGAATTCCCATTTCTCGACTTCTTCACCAAAGTAAAAAGCTTCTATCATGTACTTAAGCAATGGCTCCTAAGGTTACAAATCTAAATACAGAACCAGTTGCTGTTTAGCCTGTTTTTAAGGCAATAGACAGCCAGAAGGTCTATCAAAGTTGCTGAAAAGAACTGCCAGAGTCTCAACATTTTTTGAAAACCAGGATGTTTATATTTAAGTGTCTTACGTTTTATATCCAAATGGGAAATTTTTATGTCTACTTTCTTGGTGAAAGGGGGAAGAGGTATTAAAACAGGAATTGCAGATACTGGCATTTCTGAGGGAAAATAGTTCTTTTCAAGGTCTTCCTTTGTATTATTGGCCCTATGAAAGCCATACAACACTTTTATTTCTCCATTGTAAATGTAATCCAAAACAATCTCTCAGCAGACAAAGGCGTTTCACCATTCCTAACCCATAAGCGTGATGTGTCACATGCGTCATCATCTGGTCATTTCTGCACTTAAATCTCCTCAGTCAAAACATACCAGTTTGCAGGGATAGAGGATCTTTGCTTTGCAGTCTGTGTTTTGACCCTTCAGCTCCTCAGTCAGCTCTGTAGAGACATGTCACAGCAGCACGAATGGTCAGTCTTTTCTGCCTACAACTGCTCTCCCTCAGCATATATGCATGCAAACCACGTGTTTAGGTTTTTCTTTGGGATAAAGGGATAAAGGCATGCTGAAATTTCAGAAGAGGTTGAATGGTGGTGTTACAGCAACTACAGGACTTTTGAATCTTATACTTGAAATTGTAAGTTGCTGTGATGATTCCCTATGATGAATCTACCATTTGTATTTGGTGAGACATGGTAGTAATGGGAAACAGCACTTGGTTATTCTTGGCCTTTCTATGTCTCATTTGTTTAGTCTAAAATTAAGAATTAGTACTGATAGAAAGCAACAACTTTGCAGCTGGTCCATTTAGCTTTGAGTGGCACAACTTGAGGGTAGGAAAAGAAAAAAACTTATATGCTCTCTAGGAATATTGAAGCATTTGCCACTTGTTCACAAGACTGAAGAATGTGTCAATGATTGGTTATGCTAAGCCATAAGTGGGAAATGTTTTCCTAGCTTACTTAAAATAGAGCTTTATTTTACATTCAGATCTTGAGGCTTTGGAAAGTGAGTTTAAAGCAGTTTTCTTCTTTCAGATCCTACCAAGCAGATCTCACCTTTGATAGTCTGTTCTATATATCTTTCACGCTCAGAGATCTCTGCACATAAGGTGAGCAGGGTAATGGAGTTAAGCTCAGCCATGTAGATCTGAAAGAAAAATGTTGTCTTTAACAAATGCTCCAGCCTGTTTCCTTTTCTTTGAGGAAACAGCATACATTTAGAAGGCCTGATTTTTTTCCCACGATGATGTATTTTCCCTAAAGCCTTAGCTTGTATATGTTGAAGTCTTGTTTATGTAATTTACAATGCAATAATGACAGAAACAGAAGCAAAGAGAATTAGCATACACTGATTATGCATAGTCAATAATGAACTTTAAGCACTTTATGAACAAATGCGAGGTAAATGTCACACAGCACTTAGTAACAGAATGAAACAATAGGGTAAGAAAAACAACTAAATAGAAGTAAATAGAAGCAATAGGGGACATGAGGTTATAATTTAAATAATTGATTAGGGAATATAAGATGTTCCAATTTAACATATAGAGAACCAGGTTTAATTGAGTCTCTCTTTCATAGGAAGGCTGTGAACTTAAAATGATCCCAGTGTCTTGCATTAGTAGCCTCTAATGAAACCTTAAACAAAACAGCTTTTAAAGAAGTAGTTAGGAGAATGACAAATCATTTTAATGGGAATTTGTAACATTATATACTGAAGACCAGCTGTGATAAAGTAAGACACCCATGGTAAATTACTTAGAATATTGCTAAAGCCAAATTCAGTAGTATGGTATTATACAAGAAAGGGGATGCAAACCCTCGCAGACCAGAGAGACTCCTGGAAGATTTCACATGTTGCAAAACCCTATGGTTATTGAAGAGTGAGAAAATTGAACAGACATACAGGAAGACTGCTGTCTATAAAGCGACCTCTGCTCTCCAATTGTAAGTATCACAGGATTCTGCCTTAGGAGAGTTGCAGGGGTATTGTAGGCTGATATGAGACAGAGTGTCTGCAAAGATTATTTTGAAAGATTAAAAGAGGGCGTTTAGTCCATCTGTGCCCATATATAGGATCAAGTGTACTTGACCAGCCGTTTAACTGATTTGTTCTGAAATCTTGAGCAGGAAGACTCTGTTGCCTCCTTAGGTAATCTATTGCAATGCTAAGCTACCCTGAAAGCTGGAATTTTTTTCAGTCATAGAAATTAACACTTTATCTTACTCTTAATGAGCATGGTGAAGAAAAATGACCATTGCATTTTTTTACACAAACTTCTAAACATCTAAAGAGCTATACTGGGTCTCTTTTATTATTTTGAACAATGCCAATAATGTCTGCCTTTCCTTGTTTTTCAAAACTCTATGTCATTTGTCCTTCTCCTCTGCCAGAATTCTTCTATTTATGTACAGCTTTCATAAAGGCCTTATACTGGGTAGAATTCACAAGCTGAAGCCCTTGTATTGATATTGATATAAACTAACTAAAACCATATATAATTATATATACATAAAAAGTTATGTCTCATTTCTTTCTCTGGGCTGTCTGACTGATAAGATACATCTGAGAATGACATTTGCCTTTTTTTGGCTTGTGACAGAATCACATGGCTGATCCTTATTCATTCTGGGATCTACTCTACACCTATGTACTTTTTTTGAAGGTCTGCAGTCTTTTTACATTGATTTGACTGCCCCCCTATTGGTCACGTTTGCATGTTACCAATTTCACCAAATTCCACCAGAAAGCAAACTATTCCTTCATTCATGAAGCCTCATTTCAAATCCTGACTGTGTTATGCAAAATACAGTTACTTCAGGCTGGATGTCATTCACAGGTTTTATAAGCACACTTTGAGTAGTTTAAATTGATTATGCCATTCAGAAACAATTAAATTTATCACATTGGAGTAGTTGGATTTTGCATATGGTTAAGACCTGGGATGAGAGAAAGTTAGAAATTTTTAAAGAACTTTATGGGAGTTAAGATTAATGTTTTCTTATATCCATTCATTCCAAGAGTACCATTTACTTGAAATTATAGAAACTTTTTCTTGACCTGCTCTGAGGAAAAAAGACACATGTTATATATGATTATTGTATTATTTGAATTTTCCTTCATATATTTAAAATTATTCACAAATAGATTTTAATTAGTTTTTGAAATGGTAGCCGAGTAATAGGTCATAAACAATACATTGCTAGTCATTTACAGAAAGTATTTGTGTCTGAGATTCAAAGTGTCCTAAAGTAATTTTTTATTCAACTTTGCACAAGGAACATCTTGTATAAGTGTTGTAAATGTTATTAGCTATTCTATGTGATCCCACTTGTACACACAAAACTGATTAAGTCTCCAGTGAAACAGTTTCAGTATTGTGCTCATTTTAATTGAATTTTGATATAAATTGTTTAATGGAGAGTGGTTTATGGGCAACAAGTGTTGAATCATTCTTAAGATTCATATCGAAAGTGTACTGAAGTGGAAAGACAATGAAATTTCAAAGCTGAAATCAAAGGAGGTTTCATTTTTTGAGGGCAAATAACACAAAGCATGGAGCAAAAATACTCAAGAAACCATATTTTTAAATTCATCATGTTAACATTGGTAAATGCATATTGTCACCAGCCAATATCAAGGAAAGCTTCTAGGAGTGATCAGTGGAAGATCTGAAAGGTAGCAGAGCAAGGCTGTATTAGTTCTGGAGAAAACTGTGGAATGCATTCTATTTTGCCTATTTAAAAATGGTGGGGTTTTTTATAACTTTAAAGTTTGATCAAACTTTAAAAATATGTACCTCATTTCAAATATGTCCCTGCTTTAAGTGAGGAATTGAGCCAGATAATCTCCAGATGTCCCTTGTAACCTTAATTAACCTACAATTATAGGCTGTGGGACATAGGCTATAGGTTGTTTCATTCCTCCCTTCACCTATTGGGCTGTTGCATTTCTAGGCTGGAGTTCCTGTAAGACCATGGGAACTACTCCTGTGATTAATTGAAGAGGAGGAGGAATTATTGGTCAGATTGTTTCTCTTGATAGTCAATGATGGTTTGTCACCTATCCTGAAAAAAAAAAAAATTTCCACTTTGGTATACCAGGAGAATTTATAGGGGGGATGGAATGGAGGAATTTTTATAGGAAAATGTAATATTAGGTTGATACATTTTAAGTAAAAATGACTGTATTACTGTAACTTAGAGGGGAAAAAAACTTTCCTGAGCTATTATCTCACACAAATAATTTTTGAGGAGAGCTGTCATTCGTGAAAGGAACTCTGTAATTCTGATTCTCTCATGCTGTTTTTTCATAAAATCTCAGTGCTTTTATGACAAAATTTGATTGGAAGACTTACCTATTGCCAGTGATGCCTTTCATGGATACACTAGCAGTATCAAAAAGGGGTTTTAGGCAATAGAAATGGGCAAAAGTAACTAATGTGTTGTAAGGAGAGATTTATTTTCATTGTATCTAGTTATGGTACCTATACCTTCAAAGCGAAAGACTTGAATAGAAAGATGATTCATTTCAGCAAGCTTACTAGTTTTTAATCTGTCCAGAGATCTATAGTTTGATGGAAGTTAAAGATGAAGCAGAAAGTTTTGTTTTAAAGTCCTTCTAGTAAAAAGTCCCTGTGGGTTTATTGAAGCTAAGCTTAAGATGGACAAATATTTGAAGACTGCCATTCCAACTTAAATTCTAGAACATTAATACTGTTCTTCAAATTGCAGGAGGTTAATATATAAATAGCTACTATCTGCAAGAATAAAAAGAGGAAAGGAAATATGCTTCTGAGTGCCAGAGTAGCCTTTTTCCTTATATGCATTTTTCTTAGAACTTCTAACTAAAGAATGTGTGGGTAATTTTGTCACCTTTATTTTTGTTGCACTCAAATCTTGGCTCCCAGTCTGTCCCATTTGGTAGTTCCAAGGTAGCTCAACAAAAAGGAAGACTATACAATTATACATATATTTTTACAAATCTCATTATTATGGAATTTAATTATTACAGGAATGCTCAGGCATACTAATCAGTTTATTAAACTAAATGTAAAAAAGTATATGTATAATATGTTCCCACCTCGGTAAAAATATGATTTTATGTGGCTTATATGTCTTTTTATAGTACTGGGAAAAAAAAAATCAGAAAAATGAGCAATGGTATCCAGAGAAGGCAACCGTAAATTCCACTGATTTTGAGAAAGAGGATGGTGGAAAATGAGAAAATTGCATGAAGGAGGCTATTATTTTGTTCTTACGAGTTTACTAAAAGCTGTCTTTTTTTCTGCTTTCATCCCCTGGCATGTTGGTGATAAAAGTCTGTCTGTATCCTAATGCTCAGGTGTTACATTCTTTGTTACATTACCCAGCATAACATCCTTTGAAGCCCAACTTGGACTATATGACTGTACCAGGCTATACCATTTGAAGGCTAATGAATGCAGACAGACATTTTAATTGCTCAAATTTACAGTTCAGCTCTCCTGGAATTTCTTCTAGTTCAGGAGAAACTTCAGAAGAATCACAGCATTCTCACTTTATGCATATTGAAGCACCAGTTCTTCTCAGTTTGTGAAATTGTTCTTGATCATGACAAGTGATGATTTTGTGTTCCGAAATGAGGATTTACTTAACTTCTTCTAAATGTTTATAGGGTCTAAAACGCCTATGGAGACACCTGTGAATGAACGTTCTAAAAAATAAAACCAGCAAGGAATATATATGTAAAGCTTATCTGAATAGCCAAGACTGTGAAAGGATTTATCTGTTTCTTATTTGACTTCAATATACAACACTTGGCTCAATGAGTCACCTGAGGGTCAGTTTTTAATATTCTGTATTGTAGGTGCTGTTTATGTTTAAGAAAAAATAACATTTGCTGACTGGTGTTGTTCCACCAAGGATCGTCCTCAAAAACTTTTCATTTTGAGTGGATATCTAAATAATGTTAATTCTGTATTTGCACTAATCTCTAAAGTGCACTGCAAATTCAGAGACAACATTGTTTTGTTATCTAAAACAACTGTTAAGCTCTTAAAGGTGACCATTATAGATTGCACACCAAAATGCTTTCAGTTCCTATTTGTGTCCTTGTTCTCAGAATATGTTTTCAGAAAACTAATCAATATTAGGCCCTCTAGTACCCACCTTCTAATTATCTAATTAGGCAGAGAAATGTAACACAAATCACCAGTTTGGTTTTTTTTTTTTTTTTATCTTTTCACATTTACTTATTTCAGCTCTTCTCCCTAAGTAAGGTTATCTTGCTCCCTAAATTTTAATTTATTAAGTGTTTCACCTGAAAGCAATCACCCTTGCAGTCAATTCCCAGAATAAAACATCTGCCTTTTCAATTCAGACAGCCTACAAATGAAGAAATACACCAGGGAAACAGAATTATGTTCTGTTTCAGAAGGTAGAGGTATTTTACTCAGGTGGTATTCCAGCATCAGTCAACCTGTTCTGTATAATGAATAAGCTTATTTTTGAACTGGGCTATGGACAACATAATTAGCATATGTTTCCCCAGCTCAATTGCTAAGTTTCTGATGCTTCAGATCTTCTTTATTAATCCTTTTTCCTATACTAATTGACCTTTACATGGGCTACTTGAGATTTAAGTCCTTCGTCTGATAGCACTACTGGCCTTCAAATTTTCCTGAATCATGTATTTACATGACAGCTGTGGTTTTAGTGCTGTCTGAAAAAGCACATCTTACAATTCTGTGAAGGTGAATTCTTAATAAATTATTTTCACAGAGACCATAAGGTTCTGTCTTGCATTTGAATGACTTCTTAATGTTTTAAGGTAAAATTAATACACAGAGCAAATTGTATCATAAAAAAAAAAATCTAAGGAATGCATTTTCATAATATAATATGCATGAAAATTTGCAATTACATGTTAGATGCAGATCTGAAATTACCACTGATTTAATAATCAATTTGAACTTAAGCTTTTTTTTTTTCTTTGTGCATGGATTGAGAGACAACAGGCAAACAACTTAGTACAAACACAGAAGTACGTATTTGAAGAATATCCAAAATCCAAATATCCAAAATACGGAGAGATTTCTAGTATTTCTCAGTCAAACCACTTTCCAGCATTCCCATTCAAGTGCACAGGAGATTCCTTACTTAAAGCAGGACATTTACAACTCTTCATTCTCCAGTATGGAAGGCAAACTTGAACCTCTCAAACAGAAGACACCAGTCTACATATTGAGGCCAACTGATATCCACAGCAGTGACCATGCTGAGGCCTAAGTTCTGCTTTACACCAAGTGACTTCAACAACCGTGGTTGCTAGCATGGGCTGAGATGCTGCTATTACTGTTGTGCATATACAATAAACTAGAAGGGACATATTAATACATGCCATGATGTTAGGATGGAACTTAAAGTCTCAGTTTTTCTGAGGAGACAAACTCTTACAGTCAAAGACAATGTCTTATATCAACACTGTAGATTTTGACTGTTACTTGCTGTCATCTTCATGAAATGATAGGACCCTAAGGACTCATTTATTTCACTTTATTTATCACTATTGTCCTTCACGTACTCAGTTATCCAGAAAAATTTTTGAAAGAAAATAGATGTCAACAAGTATGCGTCTTTTTTCCACTAACATAATTTGTGAAATTTTACCTGAAGGATTAAAGTAAACAGAATAGTTTTTTGTTATCAATATTATTCTCAGTTACATACATTCTGGGCTAGATATTATTGGTTACAGTTTTACAAAAGAAATGATAGAAATATTTAGACAAGTGCTTACCCAAGCAAGACATTCAAATTATAAAATCACATGTGTTGCTAATCTCACCCAAAGATATTTTTGTAACATTTGGTATTTGTTACCTACCGTGAAAAGCCATATGAAATAGAACAATAATTATTTAATTACTTTTGCAGGTAACTGATTTTGTGGGGTAGATTGATTTTTTTCCCTTTGGATGCTTTCAGATCAGTTTTCCAGAGAAAAATGAACAAGTTAAACTCAGTAACCTGACTTTTCTGTCACTCTTACCAAAGTAAATCTGGAATCAATAGAACTACTATTTCAATTGAATGGAAAGATCAAAACCAACAGTTTGTTTGAGATTTTTTCTTCTTTTTGCAAGTTTCTGAATCTCTTGCTTATGCACAAGCTCACACCAGACAGCTTTGTCTCTGGGGTGATTAGAGGATGAACTCCAGAAGTGTTCTGCTACTTCTGTGGATTGTACCAAAACATCACGCGTATGTGTGCGTGTGTCTTTCTCTCCTTCATGCTTACTTACTTACACATATCCCCTCCCCTAGAAGCATGCAAAAGCCACCTAAGCCCTCTTGAAAAAGAATTAAAATAGACAATTACAAATGCCTTCTATGTATTAACTTGGTAGGATATTTTCCTCAAGTGCCGTTTGTGAGCAATGCATGCTGTTCCTGCAGAGGTGTGCAGAGAAGGGAAGAAGATGGTATGCATTCTTTATGTGTGCTATGCATGCTTTATGTGATGGGGGCTGCCATCAGAGTTTTGGTCTCCTCTGAGTTCCCCACAGTTGAAAAGTAAGATTGCCCAGTTCTGCTGCTGCTGCTGTTTCTAGAAACAGTGATGCAGAAGTTCAGATATATCTCTTTAACCAGTTATGAGTCACCTAGAAGTGATTTCCATATTTTTATTTCAGAAGCCAGCCAAAGCTGTTATATGTGATATTATACATGAGTAGGTGTTGACAGTAAATAGCCAGGGTGATGTGGAACTTCCGTGTGCCACATATTTCCTTTACAGTGCTGTTTTGTAATGATAAATGCAACTGAGACAATGCCACCGAGGTCATGCGCAACACTTTGACATTGAAACATTGCAAAACATGACTTAAGCCTATCAGAGCATGAATGATGCTGCTGCAAAGAAATTCACAGGATAGCTGTGCTACACCATAAGAAGATACCGCTGTACTGAAATTTTTGAGCTTTGGTTTTCAAGGCATGTAGTATGGTGTCAAACCTCACTATTACTTAATATTGAGCACCACAATGCTTTAACATACACAGAAGAGTGATCCTCCATAATGAATGCAAACCTGAGCTTCTACAGACCTCAATGGTCTGTCTTGCAGTCATGATTTAGATAATGCTAAACAGCAACAATTTTTTGCATTGCAGGTGTTCGCCAGCAAGCGTTAACCTAATCCTAAATAATAACTCTATTTTACAACTGATTTTGAGGATTGCAAATCTCTTGTATTGCAATGAGAGTGAGGCTTTTACAAGTGTTTCCAAGGGAAAAAAAAAAAAAAACCAAACACACAGCACAAGTTGGATCACCCAGAAGAGCTGATAGCATTTATGACACTCTTTTACAGCATTTGGATCAGGGTCCATTCTGAGTTGTATCTGTGCTCTGAACTGGTAACTCACACATGGTGTTTTACTGCCAGTCACTGAATCTCTATTTATTAATTTATTAAACCCATACACATATGATTAAAAAAAATAGAAAGTCTCATGAAAAATGTGTGTCTATATATAAATATATTTTTACAATGTGTGAAAAATATGATTCATTGTGTCAGAAGGTTCCATACTGAAATTGGCATGTTGCCCCCTAGATCTGAAAAGATATTTTATCACTCAGTAGACCAATGATTTGACAAGTCAAGTACAGGAGATAATACTTCCTCTGCTAAAAGGATAATAACATTTTTAAAATGGAGAGGGCAGTGAACAGTCTAAGAGAAGGAAAATAAAAAGTGCTTCCTGAATAAGGTCTGGATCAATAATATTTGTAAGGTGAGGGTTGGGGAGTATGATAGAGTCTCTTAAGAGACCCCCAAAAGGGAACAAGTATCAAAGCTGTTATGACTTTTTTTTTTTTTTTTCAGGGAAGGCAGACTGACAATATACAGCATTCAAAAGGTTTTGACTGTTTAGCTCAGGTAAGCATCTGTAGCTGGTGAGCTGGTTGAGAAGAAGGGAAGACAGAGTTGTATATCTTAGATTAAATGTGATTTTCTTTCTTTTCTGTTATTTGTGTATTTATGAATTTTCAACTGTGTCGTCCACCTAGGATTTTATAAATAAATAAGCATATTTCCTTTTAGTTTAGTGTGGCCAGTTTAGCAGTAAAATCGTAATAATAGGCTAAGACCCAGAGAAGTGGAGGTAATTTTAACTAGGGTTCTGGACATTTCAGGCAGAGGTGAATACTAAAGTTCAATGATCCAGGACTTACAGAGGAAAAGAGAGTATAACTGTGTATCTGCACAGGTATTTGAGAATCAGTATTGCGGTGCTCTGGGGAGCCTTGATCTAAGATACCATGCTCAAAATTAATTTGCCAAGGTAAACAACCATTTCTGAGGTTAAGTCTAGCCTCCGTCCTGACAGCATACAGCAGCAATGAAAGAAGCAGACTGAGAAGACTTTCCTGAGTGAATACTTGGCATCTGGTTTGGGCAGGAGTAAGTAATCATGGACTATTACTACTTTGTAAACTTGGGAAAAAAAGGAGTGTACTGGAGGTATATCTAGAAGTACAAAGGAGGTGTATGCTAGCATTACTTAAAATTAGAGGGAATCTGGGCTGTGACAGAGCTGTAGAGTTTGAAGGCCCTTTTTATCATGAGAAACTACCAAGGACTGTTTCATTTCTCACAACTATTCTCAAAGTGAAAAAAAAATGTGGCTTAAAACAAATGCTAGGCTCATTTATCCTGAGCTGTGGCATACATCCCAGATCTGTTCTGTGTCATCATGAGACTCATAGGGAGCTTGGACCTGCCACAGGAAATGTTTTTGATAGTCAGAAACAGGAAAGATTCAAAGTCTGAATTTTCATTAAATGATGCAATATATTCCCATGGGACTGAAGGTACCGAGAGCAGGTATTTCTAACCTACTATTCAGTTGTACCCATTGACAGCACTGAAGATTTTACAAACTTGTGGAATTCCTTACTTTATATGCCTGACATATATTCAATATTAGAAAAATGATTAGAGGCATATCAGACGTCTAGAGAGGAAAGCAGAGCTCTGAGGTCAGAACATCTTCCCCTTCGCTTTTGGTTTTAATATTGTTTTCAGGGTTAGCTTTTCCCTTAATAACAGAGCAAGGCTTTTGTTTCTCTGAATTCTTTCAGAGCTGTCTTTCCCGATTCATGAGTTGTCCTTTTCTCCTCCATTCCCATCTCCTTCCCCAGAAACAAACTGCCATGTCTGTAGTAAAAGCAAAGTGGATGGCCTTTGTAAGGTACCAGGGATAGGCTGCGGAGGCAGACCAGGGAATCCTCTTGAAATCTGAGGGTAACTTCAGTTTGCTACGGAAGCAAAGCATGCCTTCTCTTCTCCTGGATATGATGAGAGGATAATGTTACTGTAGTTTCAGCCCCTGAGCATTTCCATTTGCTTAATTTCTTTCCTTTACTGATTGTCAGTATAATATAAGTTATTAAAAGATACCATCTTACCCCCTGAAGTCACTGCAATTTCGTGTCAGGTGAAAAGATTCCTGTGTACTCCCTTTGAGATTCAACACATCATTTAAGATGGTGCAAACATCTAAGATGTCATATTACTATGAAGTTTAAACCCTTACACTTGTAACTACAATAGCTTTGACACTGTCTCTCTTATCTTGATCACATAGCTTTACATTAGAACCAATTTTTTTTTCCTGTTCTACATACATAAGACGTCTTCAAGCACCACAGGAACAAAATTTGAAGTACATATGCATACTATCCTGGATGAAAATGGTTATACAGGTAAGATGCACTGCAGCAAACACACTAGCTTTCCACTTAGCTCCTGATCTCTTTGTTTATTATCAATGGTAATAATAGTTACAGAGGTTGTATTAGTACAACACTTTGCATCCTGGTCAAACAGAACAGGACCACACAGTTTTAGGTGTTGGGCAGACAGCAGAAAGCCAAATTCCTGCCTCACTTCCCCCCACCCACAAGAATATCCTTGTGTTCTCTCCCTCTGTCCTAATTCCCCTTATTAGCTTTGAGGATTTATTGCATTAAATACTTGAGAACTTCTGGTTCTGAGATAGTTCTGGAGTGAACATTATGATGTCTCTAGCTCATGAACTTCCACACCAGTCTAAATCACTAATCCATTTACTACAATATTCTACCTTTGACTATACCTGTCTCAACTGGTTCGGGACATTTCCAATGGTGACCAACAGATAATTATGGAGCAATAGAGTCATGTGAAATGATGTTCCCACTATCATCAGTAATTTAAAAATTAACTTCTAGATTCAGCAGAAAGCTTTCTATTCTCCCCAAATCATTCAAACCAGAAGATCTTTTCTTGGCCAAAATACTGAATCAGACTTTGAATACCTTGTTTTCAATGCACATTATTATGGACCATAACAATTACAGGTGTTCACGTATGTAACACCTTTGACATAAAGTTTTCAGTTCTAAATCAGTTTTGTTTTCTTTTTCTTCCAGAATATTACATAGTTTGTCTGATTTTTCTCTGCACGCTCTGGAGATAATTGTTTGCATTTGCAATGTGTGCGGGCATAACATCTGCCTCAGAGTGAGTTGCTGTGTTCACTACTCAATGAAGCAATGAAGCATTTGAAATGCAGGAACATCCCTCAGACATCATTGCTAGTTAATGATTCTTCATGCTCTGAATGTTGCATCTCTTGCACCCTGTGTCTATTAATCTTAAAATGACACACCTTACATTGTCAGTAGTCTCACTAAGAAATAAACCCAACAATACCAACAAAAAACTGAGAGGAATCTTTCAAGAAAGTGTGTGTTCAAACAATAATGTGTCTTGATCATTGAAAAAAAGAAAAAAAAATGTTGAGAATATTGTTCTCCCTGTGTTCCTCTGTAAACAACAGACATTTAACTTGGAGCTAGTCATGGTTAATCAGCCTTCATACACAGAACTCAAAATTATCAAAGGTCCTGCTGCTCTCTTTTGAATTAATCTTTTTTTTTTTTTTCCTTCTTCCCCAAATCCATCCTGATGTCTGGATATGTGGCAAGCATTAGGTTAGTAGGTTGAACAACTGAGCAGATGTGAATAAAAATACGTGATAAATGTAGTGTGCAGGAGGCATGGAACAAATCTAAAATGGTACACTAGTGAATTTAGGCCCAATTAAGAAAGAATTTGCAATCTGGTCAAAATGAGGGTGCAAACCAAAAAGTAACTTGCCCTTTTGGAAAGGATCAATATATTCTTAAAAGGCTGTTGGGGAACATTTTAAGGACAATATATTTCTATCCAAATTTTAAACAACAATATATTTGGGTTTGTTTTGGTGTTTACTTAGTACTCTAGCTAAAACATTACCACTCCTAACTGATGTATGCTTTCTACAGTCAAGGCTCTTAAATAACAAGATATGTTTTAGTGATTAAGCTCGTTGTGTGAAACTCTGTATGGTAGTCTCAAAAAGGAAAGGTGGGTTGATTTGCAGTAACCTATATAGAATGGCATGGGAGTTATACTGTAGAGCTTCCTAATAGGATTTGACTTGTTTTTCTTTCTTAGATCCTGAATGCAAACAAAATAGAGTGCTTTGCATTAAATATCACCTTAGCAAAAAAAATCATCTTGAGGGCTGCCATCAAGAAAAAAGGAAGAAAGAGAAGGCAGCAGGGAAACTCTGGCACAGTGAACTATCGTCTCAGTACAAATGACTCCAATAGTTAGAGAAAAGTCAGGGTCTCACTGCTTTTTTGAATGTTGCAATAGTCTATTATAATATTTACTTTGAATTACAAATTTCTTCTCAGAATAATACACAAAGGTTTACCCCAACACATTTTATAGTAATATTAAACCTTAAAAAGAGATTAAATCATGTAAAAATTGAAAGATCAGGATTTTTAAAACCCACTTACCTGTATCAAAGAGGATCATAATGAATTCTGAGTGGTAAGACTCAGAAAGTTCTTACCAAACTAAACTGAATTATATTGTTTAATAAAAATAATAATTTTAATTAATTATTTTTTCCAAGGTCATAAAATACAAAAGGACTTAATATTTATGTGTCAGAGTACTAAAGAATATTAAGAGGTACTGAGAATTAGGTATTCTTGTCAAGTATTTGCAAGTCTTTCCTTCCTCTATCTTTAGGTTTTTGAACTGGCTTAAAAGCCAAAATGACAATTTAAAAATGATTCTTTTTTGTAGTTGTTGTTTGCAACCAGGCTGTCCCTAAAAAACATCAGGGTGGAAAAAGACTATTAAAAGAACACTGTATTTTGAAAATTGAAGGTTCACACATAATTCACAGAAATATCCTTTTCAAACTAACAAAAATTTGAAATCTTTGGAGGTTCTCCTGGACTCATTTACATTTCAGCTTGTTAACGACTGTGGTAGGAGATGACACTAAGAACACAAGATTACATAACAAGTGGATCAGAAATTCCTAAAATACATATTCCTTAAAATATATAAGTGGAAAGTAAAAGAGAACATGGTTTACCTGGCTTCAGAGTAATGGATTGATTTCTGCATGAAAACCATATTCTAGGGTGGTTTTTATTTTGTCTTAGGAGACTATCCTTGTTTAACAGTGCTTATTTCAACTAAAACAAATGAAAAAGTATTTGCATCTAATCCATTACGGATCTGATCCAGAGCTCGTGGAAATCAGCCATTCAGTAAACTTGCATGGGCTTTGGATCAGGCCATGTATGAAGGAAGAAAATGCTTCTGACCCCAAGAGAAACAAACTTGTTAAACATTACTGGAAATCTTGCAGATCTGGAGTAACAGCAATATGATATGACAGATTTTAATTTATATGTTGAGAATGTGAAGCTGGCTTATCAGATGCTGAACTAAAAAATGAATATAAAGGTGAGACTTAACAAATAACATCATGAAGCTTTATCTTAACTAACCATATTCACAAAGTGTAAGATGGTGGCCAATACCAGATTTATGATTCTACCTCTATTGCATATTTCTATTTCTGCTTATTGAAAAGTTTTTTGATGCCAATATAATTACAGATGGTTTTACTTGGTGTGTTGTATACGTTGTTGTTCATGCATGACAATACTGTATCAGGAAATGGTTTTGAGTATTACACTACTTTTTCTTTTTATTTATTTCCTGTTAATTATAAGTGAATTGAATCAAGCAATTCTCCTTAAAATGTTGGCATTAGCACCCAGGTTTGCAGAAAGCTTCCCAAATAGTCCAGAACAGAAATATGCAAACACATCCCACTTGCTATTTTGGAGTTAAAAGCAGTGTAGGAAACCAACCTTCAGAACGCTGCTATCAAAATAGAGTGGGATAGAAAGCGTTGTAATAAAATTGCCAAAGGGAGTAAGTTCTCAGGGCAAATCATGCACCGTTCAAATACTAAATCTTGTTTTGCATTCCAGCAAGCAGAAAAAAAGGGAGATTCAACAAAGAAAACAGACATCATCTTAGATTAGTCCAACGTAAATGAAAGAAAGAAAGCTGAAAATTGTAGAAGAGTTGATTTCAGTACATGTTTATGTTAATAGGGTATTTGACTTTTGAATGCTTCATAAACCTTGTTATGTTCAGTGCTATTTGAGGTAGTAAAACAGCTGGAACTCTGCCAGAAGCTTTAATTGGAATCAGCTTAGCAGGAGCTGACAAGGTTTCCTAGTGTTTAGTTTCAAACTTATTATAAAAATGCAAAATTATGTGCTATTTATTTTCTATTCCTCTTTGGTGTACGCCCATAAAGGTGAGACATAGCTGTGCTAGAAAATGGAATAATTTTTTCTCACATGCCCCAGGCCAGTGTTTTGAAGAGGGCAGTGTGGGTACTGTTGCTTATAACCAGACATTTCTTCACACAGGAGGCTGCAGAGACTCACCAGTGAACTCCCTTTTTTTGCACATCTTAGTTATTGATTAGGCCAGCGTGTCAGATGGCCACAATAACACCTCTGTTAGCAATATATGACTAGGCAATGGGATCAGAGGGCATCACCAAAGAAACATCAGATGAGTAGTCTCATTACACTCTTCACCTAACAGTAAAATAAGGATCTGCAGACCAGGGCATCTTGCCGTAGAGAAGGAAGGAATTATTGTTTTGTGGCACCAGCCCTGCAGCCTTGTCTGTATGGGAGGACCTGAAAGACAGAATTTTGTCCCAGGAAGCAACTGCAGTGTTTGAGCCTTTGAAACTGATTAAAAACTTTGATCCAGGACTATTAAAGACAGATTGTTCATTCATTATCTATAGCTACAAATTAATAGATTAAAAAAGTCTTTCTCCCTTCAGATTGTCTGCAAGATCTCTTGGAATTCTGTCCTTGATAAATGTAGGTCATATGGATATGTAACATGTACAGATAAATGACTTCCACCAAGGCTGTTAAGACAGGAATGAATCCCAAGATAACGTTACATTGTCAAGAGGCCAAAAGTAGTCAAGTAAGTCATGTCTGGAAAACACAGCTTTCAAAGTTTTAATAGAAAATCTTCACCTTGGGAAACTTCTAGTTCACAGAAAATACCTCCCCCCCCATCTCATGAAGCCATTTTTGTCAGGCTATTTACCGTCACTAACAAACCTCACCACAAATACTACTGCTGAATGAAATGCGGTTCCTTCTCAGCTTCAGTGTTTAAATAGATAAAGTGAAAGTAAGAATAGGAAATAGCAAAAATCATCTTTGTTTGCTATCTGAAATTAGTTTGAAGTATCATGGCTGGGCAGCATAAAGGTACTGAGATGCAATAATTTCTTGAGGGCCAACAGAATAGTTTGATAGCCTTGCTCCCAGCTATTTGCTTAGGTTTTGCAAAGACTTGAATCAGAAGGCTGCATCTGTAATCTCAGACCTAGGAAGGCTTTTGAGTTCTCTGTCCTGTGGGTCTGAGGGAAAGCCAGATCATCTGACAACTTGTCACTAGCTCAGTGCTGCAGCCCAACAAATACGATTTTAACATTACTTGTAAAAGGACACGGGCTTTGTACTGACCTAATAGTGCAGTGCTTCAGGACTTGTCTGGGCTTGCTTTGGCCTGAGCTGATTTTTAGCTTGTTTTAGGTATCATAGCAAATGCCTACCAGTCGGGTGACTACTGCCTAAATTTGCCTTAGCCAAGTTTTTCACTGTTGTACAGTGCACTGCATAATGTTAATTAATAGACAGTAATAATAACTAGCAGTTCTATGCAGATTGAGATCTTTATGATCCTAGAATAAAAGTGTACTGTAAGAAAATATCTGCATAGGATGATATAGAGGCTTCAGACTGTAAAAACCTGTAAATCTTCATGGTCAGTCACTACTGACTAAAGGGATGCAACCCTTTAGTAATCAGTTCTAGGCTTAACAAAGAGATCAGAAAAACAAGTATAATGTGGAACTCAGAACCAAGGAAGAAAGTGAGAGAAAGCACATTCTGTTAGATAATGTAAAAAAATTAATGCCAAGTGGACCCAAAATTGAGAAGAGAGGTACGCACAGCATTGTTTTCACAATCCTTCCATCAGAGGTAGGTGTGCTAAGGAATCATTGTACCTCCCTCCCCTGCTCTTCTTGAGGAAGCCAGCAGGGCACTGGAAGGTGAACATAACACCAGAGGAAAGGTATGTATATGTGTAATACCTGTAGCAGTATGATTAAGGAATTTTTCCAGTAATAATTAGGTAATTTGGACTACAACTTTTAGTTTAATTGCAACTGCAGTAATAACTGCTTATGGTCTTTGATTAGGCTGTTAAGACTTTCATTAGACTAATAATACATTCTTGGCTCTGCATATAAATTGTGGCTCCTTTTTGCCCAGAACAAGATTTTGAATGTGACTGAGTACCACATGTATGCACCTTGGTCCTCTGCAGAGGAGTACACGAGTCTGTGGGACAAGGACAATGAAGTCTCCATTTGAAAACTAGTAAGATCATATGGTTATGTATTTATCACTCCTTTAACATTAACAAAAATATTCATTGTCTATCCCAGCTGCTGCTCACTCCAATCCCATATTTGTTAAGATTACTAATTTTACATATTTAGTTGTTTCTCAGGAATCTCACCTTGCAGGAAAGTGATAAAATCTACTGAATTAAACTCCTTCCTGCCTTAGTAATTTACTATCTGACCTAGTTGTGCTGTAAATGAACTTCAGTCTATGTCTAGAAGTATCAGGAAGTATCAGCAAATATCGGCAAGAGTGTGATTCGGTAAACTGTGGCTAATGAGAAAGTGAAGCAAGTAACAAAAAGAAATAAAGTGCTTCCATCACCTCTGAAGGTAGAATTAAATGAGATGAAAATTTGTCCCAGTATTCTATCATTTCATAAAATTCTCTTCCCAGTTTTCTGAGTAACTATTGTAGCTCCACAAAGAGAAAAATAAAAAGATTAAGTTTTTTTTTTAGTCCCCAACGGACATCCAGACTGTCTCTGATGGTAAAAAAATGTTAGAAGAAAGCAAGACTCACCAGCCCTCATGGTTCTTGTATGAGGTTGGCAAATAAGCAGCAATTAGAAGCCAGGGTTTGTTTATGCCCTCTGTCTTGTTTAGTGCAAAGACTTTTTGCCTTCCCTTGCAAAAGGGCAGTTGAGAGAGTAGCTGACATAACTGGGCCAATTGTTTTTTGTTTTAGGGTGCTCTGTAGAGCACATGAAAGCAATCTTTTGTGTTCAGCATCTGGCTGATAAAGTTCAATATTTTCCATGATTATAGTCATACTTCATGTAGGAACACCTTTCTTAGCATCAAGCAGAAACAGGAAGCAACACAAGTCACATCAATAGTTAATTCCATGTTACATCACTTTATTTTCAGACTGCAAAGATAAATGTTATTCATACACTTTCTCTGCAATGCTATAACTGCATTATGGTTGGAATGAAATTTCCCTTCTTTAGGTGCCAGAAAGGGTAGCCACTTTAGAGATAGCAAGAGTTTCTTTGAAGGCCTAAAATCATCCTCCTGCTGCAGAGAAACAAAGCTAAACAGTGCTATCTGACTGAGTAGGTGACAAGAGATTAGCAAAAGCTGAACATCTAGTGACTACCAGCAGACAGCAGGCAAGATCGAACAACAGGAACTGAATGAAGGGGAAGCAAGCAGAAAACAAATTAATGAACAAGCTTTACACAGAGGCAGAGGAATACATCTAAAAACCTGTAAAGGTACTGCAAAACTAGATGAAATACACGTTTGAGCTCTGCATATTTGAAGTTCATATTTGATTATTCTCTTTGTAAGGAGTGGTGAATGCACAATGGATGTGCCTTCCTACATCTCCTCTCCCTTGATGTTTTCACAGAGCCAAGTGCACCAACTGAAGCATATTTGAATAGTGGTAAATCATCATCAGACACTATAATGTCCATCTATGCAACCACTTGTCAAGGAAGAAAAAAGTTTGTGAAAATGGAAAAAAATCAATTCCTTAAATCATATCAGTATTTGAGTGCTATACATGGTCAGCTTGCTTCATTGAAATAGTTCTGAATGGTCTATGTATGCATCTATTGTACAGTCACCTATTAAGAATCTTATTTTTTCCCCCTGTACAGACAGGTAGGTTACATGACACACAGCATGATCTAATGTGTCCATCATGCAGTGCAGTTGAATCAAGTTGTCCATATAATGACCAAGAATAATTTGTGCATGTACTCTTTGCTGATCTGTGGCAGCCCCTGTAGAGGCTAGAAACAGGAGCACTCAGAGGCTCAGTTTAAGAAGGAAAATAGTTCGACAAAGTGGGAAATACTAGACAACTTTCTATTTTAAAGAGATTGTACAATAGATATTACAAGGATGCCTGATCAACATTATATGTAAGTTCCATATAATTTTTTAAGAATCTAAAACTTGGTGTGTGTTCAGTGAGCAGAGGACAGAGAGAAAGGGAGAAAAGCAGTGCTTGATCAAGATTAGTGAGACTAGATTTTCCTGAAGACAAATGCAGATGTTTGTTGCAGGCACTATTGCTTAATGTCAACACTCAAATGTTTACAGACACAGGTTACAGCTGTTGACAGCCATTTTAATGTCTATGCCACTAAAAGTGGTGCTGAGACACTCACTGTATTTACTCTGTCGCTATTGATTACGCATGGCTCTGTTGAGGCCATAGTACCAGGACCGTACCTTTGACACACCTTGACTCCAGCCAAAGCTTTTTTGCTTGCTCAGACTCATAAAACCCTAGAAAGAAGGCTGCATTATCTCAATAACCAGGCTGTAACAATTCCAGCACTTGCACTAGGCTATAGTGTCCCATAGAAGAGAGCTCATTGGGATTATAAGCATAGTGTACCATCTTCATACAGCCCTGGGTTAGCCACTTTGTATGTGCTATGTATGAGAAAAGCCAACTCATTCTTGCTTCTTAAATCAATCCCATCATGTCTAAACTGACTATTTTTCATCTAAATCTATTTTTTCAACATTTCAAAAGACTGTAAATATTTGAGTAGGAGATATCTTTTACAAACACTAAAACCTGGCAAATCAGTCATGTAGGCAATGTATGAGCATTTGGTCTTCCTAGCATGCTCTGCAAAGTGCTACCCTGTGAACTGCGCTTTGGCTCCTGAGAAATGTCGTAGAGAATTTTTCCTTTTGCCAAGGTTTTTCTTACCAAACCCTACTTCCTGTAAGGAAAGGTGACTGTTAGCATGGTATTACTTGTTTCTAATCTAAATGCCTCTTTAAAATATTGTGACTATATGAATAGTTTTACATATGAAGTGGAAAGGAGCTGTAGGGGTGGCCGTGTGCGTGACAGAAATCTGATTGCTACCAGCATGTGTTGGGCATTTATTTTTGAAGCTATGAAGCTATGTCACACTAAAAAATCCAGAAATATAGAAGCTATACTTTACCACAGGGATTATTTTGCTAAACAAGCACATTTAAAACAACTCAAGATGTACTTCATAGGGATTTCTATATTTAAAATGAGTTTGTTTTCTCAGGGGGAAAAAAAAAAGGTAATTTACAGACTGATGAATTTTGTGACATGCAAGTTACAGAAAGTGGATTCAATGCATCATTTCAAGTATCACTTAGTGCTCTACATCATTTATTAACTGGACAATCTAGTTGCTTGTTCATCACTTCTGGCAGGATGAGACAGGAAACTGCTGCCAGCTGTTGATGTTCTGCCTTTTGTTGTGTTGAGGGAACAGCAAGAAGCCAAACTCCTTACAGCTGGAGTTCTGGGGACTGAAAGGTGGTCTCTGGACCTAAACTCTGTGATGAGTTAGGAAATGAAGTTGTCTGAGTGAACATGTTATTGCAGGCTGGTTAAATAAAGGAGTGTAGCTTACTGAGGTAAAGCCCACAACAGAGACTTCTGTTTATGTGTTTTACAGATCAATTTTGTGACAACATTGCTGTACCATAGCATGCACATCTATAACATTAAATAAACTCTTGAGGAGTTAGCATAAGCTATATGAGCAAAAAAAAGTCCCGTCGCCTGTGTCCCCATCCCCCCTCTCCCCATATCTACAGTAGAAAGGTTTCAGTCTGTGTTGTGATATACACTAAACCTGAGATAATCTCCCTGAATTGTCACAGGTTGCGAATAGGCAGACTGAGTAACTCATTACCTTCCTTTTACAGAAGAAATTATTATTGTTAAGTAGACAATTAGTTCACCTCTCTTTCAGAAGAGTGAGGAAAGTAGAGCAGACAGGACACCTCTGTGTAAGAAGGAGCAGATGTGAACTGTCAGTACTGGTTCCTTTTAATCAAGTAAAGACAAGGTCCTGATAGACAGGAACAAGTTTAAAGCATAGCTTTTTCAGGGAAGAAATATTATTGCCCTTTCCTTGTCTGGACATATAATGCAATGAAACCAGAAAACAAAGTTGCATGTGTATATCAGCAAGGATTTCCTATATTATAAGGGGAAAGAGGATTCAAACCCCAATCTTTCTTTCTCTCTCTTATCACAGGGGTTATAGAGAGACTCTATTTTTCTCCCTTGTCCAGTTCAACAGGGACTTGAAGTCTCTTTGCATCCTAGATAGCAGAGGTGGAAATACAAGTCACTTAAATCTGTATCATCTTTCAAAGATCCCAGGCGCTGTTCTTTTCATTACGGTGAGACCACTGCTCATCAACAGATTTCCTTAAACAGATGATATTACACTGTTGTTGGTTTTTTTTTGTAATATTCTTTAGTTTGCCACAAGACTGTAGAAATAATTCATAATACAACAGAACTGAACTATTTCAAAATATTGCTTATTTACCAGTAGTATAAATAGGCAATCTTAGTACAGTCACCTGATGCTAGGATTTTCAAAGCAGTGTAGTGCATTATTCCTTTAGACTGCCTAGAAAATCCCAGCCTGGGATGTTAGCAGCATACAGGAAGTATTAAGAATACAGATATGTCAGGAGTTTTACATAATTATATATAGGATTTATAAGCATTTAGCTTAATCCCAGGAATTTTGAAGCTTAACTTGGTTTAAGTGGTTCACAGACTTTGCAAAGCATAAGTCGCACACAGAAAGTCAAGGTGTTTTTTCCACAATCATTTTGCCCCTTGGAAAATGTCATTAGTGCAGATCAAAACTTTTTGCGTAAACCTCTCTTGTGTATCTTCCATAAACTTCAAACAACTCTTTCCTGAAATAATCTTGTCTCTTCACAAGGTAATTGTTATAGCCCTCTGCTGGGGCAGAATTATCTACCTTTTCTCACCAAATCTCATTATGTTAAGAGATAGATAGAGCAGTGTTTAATTGTCTCCACACTAAAAAGACACTTGGTAATCAAACACGTTTTAAAAGTACTTGGCTGATTCTTTGATAAAGACTGAAAGGATCAGCAAATCTCTGGGAGAAGTCAGCAGACATAACCAGTATGCCTATCTTTCAGGTTTCTATTGAGACTTTTTCTTGTCCTTCCTTCACATTGGTTTTATGAGCATGCATGTGTGTGCTAAGTTATTTTGCTCAACATTTGTCAAGGGGAGCACAAAGATATAAAACTGCTTGGAAATGTACCCAGGCATAAAAGTTTTGTTGGAGAATACCTATTAGTTGAACTCAAGATGGTTTTGACATTTAGATTCAGTGATCTTTCAAGAAATTAGAGGCAGGATTCCCAGGGAGCCCTGCATGGTCTACTGTGGAGGCACCAAAGTACAAATCTACAGCTGTGGGGCAGGAGTTAGCTGACACCCTGGGACTCACCATCCTGACAGTGGGATCAGGTCTGAGTGTAAGGGATCTTACATGATCTGTGACAGTTTTGCTGATCAGTGGCTCCCAAACTGCTTGCCATACACCTGACATAAAACCCAACTTAGACCTGGGGTATCCTTGTATTTGCTCTGGCCCAGAGGTTAAAGACTTTCAGGCTTCTTTCTCAAACAAAGTCAGAAACCTGTTATTTTTTATTAGGATGGACTTTCTAGCTCCAGGCAATGCTCTGGTCTCCTTCAGAGTAGTAGGCAGGTGACTCTGGCAACTGCTACAAGAAACTCATGCTCTGTATGAATTAAAAAAAACCAAGTATCTAGGCACAATTTTCTCTGCTGTAAACGAGAAATCTTATTACCAACTTACACACTTCTATTAATGCTTTGTGATCCTTGGATGAAAGGCCCTGCGTATTATTACATTATCTTTGCTCCATGCAGTATGTTAAGACCTGAGTTTGTCCCTGCAGTATGCTTCCTTAAACAATGTCAATTGCACGGTGTCTGGCACTGCTGAATTAATTTAGAATATCTGTCCTTAAAACCAATGCCTCTGCATATTCATAAAAAAATAGGCAGGAAAAAGCCTTAGTAACAGAAGTGACAAATACTTCTGGAAGTAGTCCTAATCAAATTTTAGCTTTTGAATTTTATGACTGAAGAATTTTATGTAAGAAAAAAACCCTGAGGATACTTATGGGTGATTATTGCACTGGCTTTCTTCATTCTTCCATGTGGGTTTAAGGAAAGCTTCGGTTTTTTTGCATGCTCCTTGTTGAACCTGTAGAATAGAAAGCAGTCTGCAAAGGGAAGAAGTCTAACAAAATTATAATTTACTACCAGTATTTTCTCTGAAGATTTTTTTCCTTTTAGTAAGCTTATTCTGGAGCTCTTTTCCCAACCAGTGTTCTCCCAGTTCAGCTTCACAACCTCATTTTGCAGGGCTTGTCCAATACTTTCACTTCATAGTAATTTTAAATTGAGAAAAGTTACTGGTTCAGTCTTAAAATCATAGCCATCCAGTGTTTCACTATTGCCAGTATATCTCATGCTCACAATGTCCTTGTGAAACAGATAAATAATCTGGGTCTATATTATGGATGGGAAAGAGCACACATACCATACACATGGACCATGTTCCAAGACTCCTAAGTTAGCACTGATTTCATTGTACCTCCACAAGAAACACCAGGTAGAGCTATTTGGTTGGTCCCAGTGCAGGTACTTTGAGTTACAGAAACAGAATTTTTTTCTGTTACCCTTCATATTATCTGCTGTGGAGGCAGGGTCCAGGTTTTGTTCCTGAATTTAATTGGAGTGGTCTTAGTTCTAACCTACGATGTAGAAACACCTTGAGATATGAAAAAGAAAGACCTAGCTCCTCAAAAGTATATAAGCCACTTAACTCCCACTGAATTATTTAAATGGAAGTTAAGCACCCACAACCCTGTGAGGATCAGGGTCTTTCTGATTTAAACATGGCCCTAAAGGCCAAGCAGGGAACTGGTTCCACCACCCATGCCTGAGGTTAATGCTGTTGCCACCTCATCATCCTAATGAGGTTTTTCTTCCAAGCAGTTTTGGCAGAAGAATCTATAGATGAAAGGGCATATGTGCTTTTGAAACTCTCAGATTTGACTGAAATAGTTCCTGCTGCAAACTGAAAGCATCTCTAGAAATGTCTCATACCTTGGCCACCTGTAAAGGAAAGATTGCACATTTTTCCTGACATTAGACTAGGGTCAGTCTGATAGCACTTGTATGGACAACAGAGTTTGATCTGAACATTTCTGCAAATAGATACAGAACAGCCAGTTAGAACAGTAAAAAAAATGCACACACAATTTTGCTGGGGCCACCCTCAAAATGTACTTTTATGGAACAGCAGCAGAGCAAAGAATAGAGCCTAAAATAAAAAAAAAAAAAAAAAAACCCAAGGCATATTATCTTTGATTTTTTTGTTAACTTCAGACTCAGTTTTTCTGAAATCTTTTTTTCCCTCCAAAGCCATTCTGCACATTTCTCTTATTGCAGTAAAACAAAACAAATGAAACATTACTAAAAAAAGAATGACAAAACATTTCCTTTTAAAAAAAATGTTTCCTACTTCTTACTCTAATAATTTATCCACATGATTTGGATTTGGCAAGACTGCCAGAGGAATGACCTTGTTCAGTACTTCAATTTATGTTTTCATCTTCAAGAATTTGAGGTGGCTTATGAGCCAGCAAATGTAAAATACAAGAACACATCTTAAAGCAAATGCATTTCTTTTATCGAATAAATAGAAAATCGCAGCTTCTTATATGGCAGAAGCCCTAAACTATAAAAGTATAATAAAATCAAACCTGAAATTTCCAGTTTTATGTTATATTTTTCTCTTGTCAGGGGGAAACCTAATAAGCACTGCCTTTGGTAGCAGGCATCTAAAAGAAAAGTAAATGAAAGGGAAAATAAGTTAGGGCTTTTATTTATTTATTTATTTTGTGCCATTGTGAAGACTTTCATTATTGACATTATTTTATTGAGGGCAAAAAGTTTTTCAGTACAGCTAAAGAAAAGTGCCCCTCGTACAAGCTTTTAAAGTACAGTTCAGTACATTCAAAGCCTGAGCACAGGAAGCTAAACAGAATATAACAGGCCTTCTTCTACAAAACTTGTGTTCAGAAATATTTTTGAAGGGGTTAAGGGAACAAGAAGTGGATGTACTGAGTTAGATCTTACTATTTCTGTGTTGCCTGTTTTTCTTGAAAGCATAGAATCGTAGAATCGTTTAGGTTGGAAAAGACCTTTAAGATCATCAAGGCCAATCATTAACCTAGCACTACTAAATCCACCACTAAATCATGTCCCTAAGCACTCCATCTACATACGTTTTAAGTACTTCCAGGGATGGTGACTCTACTGCTTCCCTGGGCTGCCTGTTCCAGTGCTTGACAACCCTTTTGATGAAGAAAGTTTTCCTAAAACCTCCTCTGGAGCAATTTGAGGCCATTTCCGCTTGTGCTACTGCTTGTTACTTGGGAGAGGAGACCAACCCCCACCTCGCTACAACCTCCTTTCAGGTAGTTGTAGAGGGCAATAAGGTCTCCCCTCAGCCTCCTCTTCTCCAGGCTAAACAACCCCAGCTCCCTCAGCCGCGCCTCATAAGACTTGTTCTCTGGACCCTTCACCAGCTTCATTGACCTTCTTTGGACATGCTCCAGCATCTCAGTGTCCTTCTCGTAGTGAGGGGCCCAAAACTGAACACAGCATTCGAGGCACAGCCTCACCAGTGCCGAGTACAGTGGGACGATCACTTCCCTACTCCTGCTGACCACACTATTTCTGATACAAGCCAGGATGCTATTGGCCCTCTTGGCCACCTGGGCACACTGCTGGCTTATATTCAACCAGCTGTTGACCAAACTCCCAGGTCCTTTTCCACCGGGCAGCTTTCCAGCCACGCTTCCCCAAGCCTGTAGCATTGCATGGGGTTGTTGTGACCCAAGTGCAGGACCCAGCACTTAGCCTTGTTGAACCTCAGACAATTGGCCTTTGCCCATTGATCCAGCCTGTCCAGATCCCTCTGTAGAGCCTTCCTACCCTCCAGCAGATCAATGCTCCCACCCAACTTGGTGTCATCTACCACCTTACTGAGGATGCACTCGATCCCCTCGTCCAGATTATCGAGGAAGATATTAAACAGGACTGGCCACAATATTGAGCCCTAGGGAACACCACTTGTGACCGGCTGCCAACTGGATTTAACTCCATTTAACTCCATTCACCACAACTCTTTGGGCCTGGCCGTCCAGCCAGTTTTTTACCCAGCGAAGAGGATGCTCGTCCAAGCCATGAGCAGCCAGGTTCTCCAGGAGAATGCTGTGGGAAATGGTGTCAAAGGCTTTACTAAAGTCCAGGTAGACAACATCCACAGCCTTTCCCTCATCCACTAAGTGGGTCACCTTGTCATAGAAGGAGATCAGGTTAGTCAAGCAGGACCTGCCTTTCCTAAACCCATGCTGACTGGGCGTCATCCCCTGGTTGTCCCATACATGCCACGTGATGGCACTCAAGATGATCTGCCCCATAACCTTCCCCGGCACCAAGGTCAGACTCACAGGCCTGTAGCTCCCCGTATCCTCCTTCCAAATCTTCTTGTAGATAGGCATCACATTTGTTAACCTCCAGTCAACTGGGACCCCTCCCAGTTAACCAGGACTGCTGATAGATGATGGAAAGTGGCTTGGTGAGCACTTCCACCAGCTCCCTCAGGACCCTTGGGTGGATCCCATCTGGCCCCATAGACTTGTGTGTGTCTAAGCGGTGCAGCAGGTCACTAACCATTTTCTCTTGGATTATGGGGGCTTCATTTTGCTCCCCATCTCTGTCTTCCAGCTCAGGGGGCTGGGTACCCTGAGAACAACTGGTCTGACTATTAAAGACTGAAGCAAAGAGGGCATTAACACTTTTCCTCATCTTTGTCACTATGTTTCCCCACGTATCCAATAAAGGATGGAGATTCTCTTTAGCCCTCCTTTTGTTGGTCATGTATTTATAGAAACATTTTTTATTGTCTTTTACCACAGTAGTCAGGTTAAGTTCCAGCTGGTCTTTGGCCCTTCTAATTTTCTCCCTGCATAACCTCACGACAACCTTGTAGCCCTCCTGAGTTGCCTGCCCCTTCTTCCAAATGTCATAAACTCTCCTTTTCTTTCTGAGTTGCAGCCAAAGCTCTCTGTTCAGCCAGGCCAGTCTTCTTCCCCGCCAGCTCGTCTTTCAGCACATGGGGACAGCCTGCTCCTGTACCTTTAAGATTTCCTTCTTGAAGAATGTCCAGCCTTCCTGGACTCCTTTGCCCTTCAGGACTGCCTTCCCAAGGGACTCTGCCAACCAGTCTCCTAAACAGGCCAAAGTCTGTCCTCTGGAAGTCCAAGGTAGCAGTTCTGCTGACTACCTGCCTTACTTCTCCAAGAATCAAAAACTATCTCGTGATTGTTATGCCCAAGATGGCCTCCAACCATCACATCACCCACCAGTCCTTCTCTGTTCACAAATAACAGGTCCAGCGGGGCGTCTTCCCTAGTTGGCTCCCTCACCAGCTGTGTCAGGCAGTTATCTTCCACACATTGCAGGAACCTCCTAGACTATTTCCTCTCCACTGTATTGTATTGCCAGCAGGCATCGGGTAAGTTGAAGTCCCCCAGGAGAACAAGGGCTAGCGATCATGAGACTTCTCCCAGCTGCTTATAGAATACTTCGTCTGCCTCTTCATCCTGGTTGGGTGGTCTATAACAGACTCCCACCATGATATCTGCCTTGATGGCCTTCTCCCTGATTCTTACCCATAAGCACTCAACCCTATTGTCACCATCATCAAGCTCTAGACAATCAAAACACTCCCTAACATACAGGGCTACCCCACCACCTCGCCTTCCTTGCCTATCCCTTCTGAAGAGTTTCTAGCACTCCAGTTGTGTGAGTCACCTCACCATGTTTCTGTGATGGCAACTATGTCAGTTTTCCTGCTGCACAATGGCTTCCAGCTCCTCCTGTTTGTTGCCCATGCTGCATGCATTGGTGTAGATGCACTTCAGTTGGGCTACTGATCCCATCACCTTTTTGGGGGAAGAAGCCCTAATTCCTACATGACCATTCTCAGGTGCTTCTGTAGTTTCTAACACATCCATAACCCTTGAGTCTTTGCTGCTGCATGGATCTCCATCCCCTACCTCCACTGAGATGGCAGACCAAAGGACCTTGCTAGCACACCGTCCCTCAAACACTGGCGTGCTGCCCCAGGCTTATCTCTAGTGAGCTTGGTTTTATCCCTTTCCCCCTTCAAATCCAGTTTAAAGATCTTTCAATGAGCCCTGCCAACTCCTGTGCAAAGATCCTTTTCCCCCTTTGAGACAGGTGTACCCTGTCTGTCGCCAGCAGGCCTGGTGTTATGTAAACCTACCCACCATCAAAAAACCCAAAATTCTGCTGGTGACACCAGGCTTGGAGCCAGGTATTGATCTACTGGCTCTTCCTGTTTCTTCCCTCATCATTCCCTGCAACTGGAAGGACAGAGGAAACACTGCTTGTGCTCCTGATCCCTTAACCAGTTGTCCCAAGGCCCTGAAGTCTCTCTTGATTGCCCTCGGACTTCTTGTTGCAACTTCATTGGTGCCTACCTGAAAAATCAATAACGGATAGTTATCTGAGGGCCGTACCAGGGTAGGAAGCATTCTCTTTACATCTTTAACTTGGGCTCCAGGGAGGCAGCAGACTTTCCTAAGAAGTGGGACCAGTCTGCCTATTGGACCTTCTGTTCCCCTCAGGAGAGAGACTCCTATGACAATGACGTGTCTTTTTTTCTTTATGGAAGCAGTTTTGATGCAGGGCGTAGGCCAGTTTAACCTCAGCGACACCTCCAAGCTAGATGAACCATCGTCCTCGTTATTGTTCGGTTCCACTTGCAGAGCCTCATACCTGTTATGCAAGGGCACCTGGGAAGGTGGGGCAGTCACAGAGGAGACAAACCTGCTGTGCCGGGCAGGAACTTGTCACCATTGCCCCCTATCCCTTAAGTCACTGTGTTCAGCCAGGCAGAGAGAGGATAAGGAATCCTCTGTATCATGGGCCCTGTCTGCCTGTTGGGCCTGTCTCAGGGAAGGTAGGGTGCGATTCCTGTAGTCTTTCTCTCTCTTGCACTCCCTGACACTCCTCAACCTACTCACCTCCTCCCGGAGCTCTGTCACTAAGCAGAAGAGTTCCTCTACCTGGGTGCGCCTCCCACGGGTGTGCTCACTGCTGCCATCCGATACTGGCTACTGGCTACTGGCTACTGGCTACTGGCTACTGGCTGCTGGCTACTGGTGTAAGAGCAGGGCACACCCTGCAGCCTGACATCTAGGTGGCAGCGTGTTCCCACTGGAGCTCTGGGAAGCTGCGTCGGTTGTGTGGGGGCAGAGCTTAGAGAGGCCACGACTTTCTGCCCAGTGGATAACATTGCTCCCTGGTCAAGCTGGCAGAGCTTCGGTGCCCTTCCTGCACGCCCTTCCATGCAAACTGCTGTGCAAACTGCCACGCCATGCCCTTGCTGATGCGCCATGCCCCGTTTGCCCACCCTCTTCACAGCACTCCTGGTTACCAGCACTCCCTAAGGGCTTCTTTCATACATGGCGGGGGGGCTCGGCTGCCGTTGTTCCTGGCCCTGCCCAGGTCTCGTCAGCCGCACGAGCTGCGGGCTTCTGGCGGCTCTCTTGTCTCCCCCTGAGTTTCTCCTTGTTCGGGAACCCCCCCGTGCACCGTGCTGGAGCAGTGTGCTGTGGATCGTGCTGGCCCCGGAGCTGCTTGCTGTCTACTTCTTGGGGAAATCTCTGATATAGAGTGAGAAAATGTTAAACATGTTCTACACAGAAACTTGACTACACAGAACGTCAAGACTTGGGTGAAAGTCAAGACTTGGTTGACCACCATAACTATATGCCTAACTTTATTCAAGGTGAAGAGGCCCTTGACACACAGACTTATGCACCTTTCTGGGGCCATATATATCCTAGCCAAATCTCTGCAATAGATACCTTTCATGATAAGTTTTCTATTACAAGATGTGCAAGAGGTATTTGGAATAATGTGATAAAGAGCATTTATATGCCATAAGACAGAGAGTATGTACTGAAAAATGCATTGTCTGTGAACATTTTTAAAAGGCGGAAAATATTTCTTCTTCCCCTAAATATTGTTTTATGGAAATGGTAAGAATGAAACACACTTAACTTTTACTGATGGTCCCAGGCTTGGTGCCTCTCCCTTCCCAGTCCCCCATATTTTAACCAAAGTATTGAATATTTTCTGGCTCTGTTTTTAACAAAGGTAAGGTGACATTTTTTTTGGTGTCAAAGCCAATACTTGCATTTTGTCTTGTGCTACTTTCAGCAGAAATGGATGATTAGCATACCCTCAGAGGAACATATCTTTTTGTCACTAATTATGATTTTCTTCTTAGCAATTTTGTTGCAGAATCATAAATGGTAGGATCATTTTAGCATTGTATATGGGGTATTTGTTTAATTTTTTAAGCTAAACTGTGATTATATTCCACATAAATATAATATATTGGCCCATAGAGGGCCTTGGCAAATGAAATTCTAATTTATATAATTCTGCATAGAAGGCTAGTCAATTTGTCAGAAATGAAAAGACAGTGGGGCCAGCAGAAATTTAGACAATAAACTAACAGGACAACAAAGCCATGCTGCAGAGTTTCTGAGTCTCTTTTCCAAACTACATGAAAAAATGAAAGCTGAGTAGTCAGAAAAATACATGAACAAAAAAGGAAAGTATATTTGGTGCAAATCATTATGTTATTAAATAAGGCAGTGTTCAATAAAGAAGACATACATTTGAAGGAGTCTCAAGATTTCAGGGGTTTGTAACAATGGAGATGGAGAGGAATTGGTTTGGGGTCTATGTTTTAGTGTGAAGCAGAATGTGACATGAGTGCTTCAGCAGGCATCATGCTTCCTTTGACCAGCAATATTTCACCATTGCTTAAGCAATCTTCCACTGAGAGGCAAAGCTCGAGTACTGACTCCCTTTTAGTTAATGCCATCAGTTCTTAGGAACAGTGGCTTTCCTATGCTGCCAACTCCAGTGTGGGCACTCATCTTCCACCCATCTAAGTGTTTCCATCTCTTTCAGATATGTAAGTTGTTTTTAAGATGCTGGTAGGTATAATGTTGCAGAAATGCCCAGTGCTCTGTCAGGACTGAGGTTGATTTGTGTTTCGACAGCATCTCACCATGGTGATAGTTCTGACAAAAGAGCTAAGGGAGCTAGAGCTGTGGGATGATGTGAAGCAATGAGCACACTCTGTTGTGCAATAAGAGACCTAACATCTGTCCCATGTCAGCTGTTTCTGGCCCTGCATCACCCACTAGATGAAATTATCTTTGCGAATATTTTATCAGATTTGTAAGGGACGTGATAATATAAGTGTGATGCCAATATGGGATGCTTTTTTTTTTCCACAAGAATTTGTGAAACAGAGGTATGGAAGGAAAGTAATTCCTTAGCATTGTCTGAAGTTTGTTTTAAACATGAAGAAAACTAAAGAAAAAAAAGAAAGAATTGATGCAGTGATTTTAATCTATATGAAAATCCAACAGCATTTACTATGTCGATGAAATTCCTGATGCAATCCAAATTAAGCATAGTTTTTTTTTTTAATCTGTCTATTGATATGCAAAAGGTTTCTAAACATATACATGTGATCATATACACTGAAAACCTCCTTCCCTGTTTTTCTTCCTACCAGACCAACATGAGATTAAAAATCTGAAATTTCTTCCCCAAAGTAGTCTTTGCCATGCTAGAAAGTAACCTCTAAAAGTAGCAGAAGTACTATAGAGCATCTTACACTTTACTTACATGCATACTAGAGCTCTGGAAAAGTAGCAGACTGCCACAGTGAAAAATGAATTCCTTCATATGACCTTGTTTTAAAGTTCAGGCAGTCCTTAAACTCATTCCCCATATCTCCTAGTCATCCCACCTTACTTCGTACTAAGGGATCTGGCTAGCTTTCCAGAGCAGTTTATAGATGGACTTTTAAATGCTAATGATTTGATGCTGGAACTGTGTGTTTGTCATTCCTGGTAAAGTGGATGATCTAAGATTTCAGCCTAAAGGTGATACTGCAGTAGAGGACCGTGCAAATAATAAATGATAATAATTAATCAGAACAGTCTGAGCATGAAAAGTAACACTACACAGCTCCCCCAGGTGCCTCTTCCTGACATGAAGAGTTCACCTTGAGGATGAATTGGCAGTTCATTCTCCATGCCCATGCAATTTCCAGTCTCCCTGAGAGGCTCTATTAGCAGCAATTGTGTTTGTAATTTGTAGACATGTCAATCACCTAATTTCATATAGGCCACTGAACAATTATTAGAATGCAACAATTTGGGTTACTACTGACCCAGGCTGAATTTCAGCTGGTAATTTACATCTGAAAGACTCCATATGGTATTACAAAGTCCCCGAGCCTGCAGTTTCCAACTGTTTATTTAATTCAGGTATGCTTATTAGTTTTTATACACATTCACACAGTCTACACAACTTAGTTTGTAGATCTGAATGGATAAATGCCATTGATTTTGCATTACATGTGGAAAGCATAGTTTGCTAAATTAATTTGTGCGGGCCTAGGACATTAATCAAAAATGTTGGTGATTTCAGAGCGTTCAATTGCTTTCCTGTTTTTGTTTTCCTTGTTTTCGGAGCAGGGGCTTTGATTCTCAGTCTTTAGAAACATTTCCATGGATTCTTTTGCCCTCATTTTTGCTGCGCTTCCCAGCCTGACTCTCTGACCAGTGACACAAAGCTTGATGCTTGAGCTTGTGCATGGTAGCCCTGGTGAGTCCTGGGAGAGTGCTCTGCCAGCAATATGGCAGTCATGTGAATTCACCTTTCCTGTGGCCTGGACTGTGGGCCCAGAGTCTGTGAATTGCTTTCCAGCAATCATCCCCTGAATCACAGTGAAGGTTGTCCCTGGACATGACAAATGTAATAAGGTTCAGAGGTTCAATTTTGCTTGAGCAGAAGCTGTACAGTTTAGATAATTGACTTAATTGCGTGTTCAAGGTTTTAATCCTGGGAGAACTGCAAAAGTATTTGAACACCTGGGAGTGTGGTGAGTACTACTGACTTCTCTAATGCATTTACCATCAATGCTTTTTCTGGGATTAACAACTTGAGCTAAAAACTCGCATAATATCAGATTTTATGAAAAGTCCTCATTCTTGCCTAGCTAGAAAAACCACAAGGGAGCAGCCTTTCTTAAGGTTTCTCAGTCCTTTTGGTTATCAACCAGAAAGTATAGAGAGGCACAAATGACTTAAATTAGGGTAAAACTTTCCATACATATCAGAGATTTCAACACTTGACAGTGGGAAGTTCACTTTGTTTTTTTATTACAGTCAGTACTCAGTCTTGCGTGAGACGAAGCATGTTTGGTCCAGATCTGCAAGAGCTAATCAGCATTCTGGGAATTAACTAGGAAAGTAAATGCTTTGCTGCATTAGCCTGGGGACTCAGAGGGCACGCTTTACAGAAGTGAGCCCCACAAGTACTTAGGAGGAGCTTGCCTCCATCAAACCGTGAAGAGTCCAGATAGCCAGGTCTAGTTCATAAGTGTAATTCTACTTTTGGGTACTGCAATGGTCTCTGCACTTCACTAACTTGCAGAAATGAGACATAAACTTCCTCCTCCCTGAATTCTTTGACTATTCAGAAGCTTTACAAGTGTTGAAACAACAACAAGCTCTACCAGAAGTCTTGTCCAAGCAGCCTGAACCAAATCTATACAGCATGAACAGCTGAAGTCATCAAACTACTGGAAAGAAAGATCCCATTCTCATGCAAATCTCTTCAGAAAGAATGAACAAGAGAAGTGAAATATAGAGAAAATATGATATATTACAGTAGTTTCTAAAAAGAACATTTTTCAAAGTTTTCTTGAGCTGTCAGCAGCTGTTTAAGTTTGTTCAGAAGTGATGAGGCAAAGTGAAATCCTTTCATATATGATTATTTTTATATTTTCAGGGTCTTTTTTTTTCCCCAGGTATTGTCTAGTGACACACAAGATAATGCACTGTATCCAGGCAGAAGCACTACAAAAAGATCAAACATTCCACTTCATCATCTTCAAATACTTTGATGCTACCATGGGCAAGAAGAATAGAGGAAAAGAAGCAAAAGGACACTTTAAAATAGGATCTAGGAAAGAAAGAGATTGTACACTGAGCTGCTATAAATTACTGCTGGTAAAGCTGAGAAATCCCCAAACGCTAGAGATGTAGAAATCTGGTAATGCAAGTAGAGATTTAAACTTCAGCGAACAACCCTACCTCCCCCCATGCTTACTTGGAGAAACATAGTCCCTGCTGTTCACCTAATAGTCTCAGGAGGAAGAGAAATATGCAGGTGGCCTACATATTAAATATCCACAATTTTACAAGTATGATCTATCTAAGTGTGAATGTAGTCATGGAAGCAATGAGGGGCAAGCCTCATCTGCTTCATAAAAAAATAAACCAGAAAAGCCACAACTCACAGTTAAGGTATGACACAGATAACCTCAAGTGACCTGTTCATTTGTTTATGTTCTGTCTCATGAATTCAGAGGGTCACTTTTCTAACAAGTGGATAATTAACTTTCCTAATAATTTCCTCAATATTTCATCAAAATAGTAAATGCTCATTTCTGTCAGGCTGAGCACTTTCTCTGGGATAAAACATTGCTACTGTTCCTTCCATCCATCCTCCTTCAACATACGATTACTCTGAATTTTCTCTGCTTCATTTTGTTTGAGCACCTGAGTACTCCTTTATAGAAAGAGGTGGCTATGAATAAAATAAAACAAACAATGATGACTTCATACCACTTTCCAGTTAGGCTTAGTTAAGAAATGTAAGAAGCTCTAGGAGAAAAATAATTTTATTAAAATTAGTCAGCCAGTTGGAACATTAAAGAAATTAAATCTTTTGGGCAACCACCTCAATTTTTGCACGCTTATCATGATATAACAAAACTGTTCCTTGGCCTTAAGAGGCAGTGGTAGTGAGTCTGTGATGATTTCAGCAAGGAATGGCAGGAGACAAACTCTATCAAACCTTATCCTCAGTCACACGTAGGAAGTGTAAGAAGATCTGTATGTAAATGAGACCTGTTTCATATGCTGTCTTAATATACCATAATATTCTCAGGCTGTTATTCTGTGGATATTCTGACTTTTAATAACACAGACATTTTGATAGCTGTCTGTTACTTCTTCCAAATGAAGTAAGACTGTACAAAAGCAGTGTGTTTTAGATAGAAGAAATGGAATTTTGGTGCCCTTATTCTACTACTTTTTGTATCAAAGTCAATACAGTGTTTCTTCAAGTTATTTTAGGAACTGACCAAAAGATACTGTGGAGCAAGTCTGAAAATACCCAGAAAACTGTAAACTGCAGGGCCAGTTTCATGCAGTGTTTAGTTTCCCCATCTCCCATGGGACGGTGATCAGCCGGAAGGCAGAATGTATCAAATGAGCACAGTGAATCTTTTTGCATTTTTTTTAAAGGCAGTTCTTTCTTTCTTTCTTTGCACTGGTCTTAAGGAAATTTGACCCATTAAGCTCTTTATATGTCAATTTGTTTTTCTTCTATTACATAACAGATCCATGAGAAAAGGGGAAAGGTCAGGTGGGGGAGAGTATGTCTCAGTCTCATAGCTTGCTACCACTGTTGCAGGAGGGAAGGAGGATATTAATGGCATTAATTAATGGCAGAAAAGAAATATCCTGCATGGGTCCTAGTACTAGAAAGAGTCCATGACCTAAACTGCTTAATGTTTGATTGTGGGTCTCCCAGTGGGCTGTTAGTAGCCTTCTATATATAATGTTTTTTTCTCCTTAAATTCAAATCCAAAGGTATGAGGAATTTCCAAAATGATACAGAAATGGCAAGGATAATAGGTCCAGATGTTGAACCTCTTTGTGTGCTGTTTTTTTATTAAAAAAGAAATCAAGAATTTGATGATTGATAGAAAGCTGCAATCCCAGCTGTATTTTCAGTTTTCATATTCAATAGCCACAAACTGCAGGACGATGTTTATGACAAACCTATATTTTGAGAAACCTTTCAAAGACATAACAAAAATACAGCCCTCTCTTTATAGCCTCCAGCAATACCATCTCGTGCTCTGATCTCTCTAGATTTTACATGCTCTGGTAGGCAGGCTGAGTGCTTGACTAGCAAACTCCAAGGAAACCCAAAATACTGCTAGTGACTGTGTTGGCTGCTGTGCAGTTACCACTGTCTTTGTTCAACACTGAGCCTGTCAGCTGATATATCTCTAGCGAGTACTGACTTCTGGAATAAAAGCTCCAAGTCAAGACACTTAATCACCCAAGGTCTCATACGTATCCCACATCAGGGAAAACACCAGTTTTAATGTACTGTTGATTTACATTCTTCCTGCAGCTATATTCAGAGGCAGAATGCTTAAGTTCCTTTTTGAAGCTCCTCTCTCGTGTGGTCTGCTACATCATATTTGGTTTTCTGATTTATGCAGCAGAGTTTGGGAGAAAGGATTGCTCATAAATACTCTTCAGTTTCTTCAAGTGTTTGGAATTAGCTTATAATTTAATATTTATAAAGTATTTTGAAATCTCTGAAAGGTGCTACAGAATGCCCCATGCTTCTAGGGGCAGTTTCAGAGATGCAAGGTCAGCCCATGAAAGAAAAGAACTTAGGGAGAGAGCAAATTTACTTTCAAAGGGTATAACACAATTAATAGACTTTGTCAAAGGGAATCCTAGGGCAACCTGCAGAAGAGGAAGGTGATACATCAACAGAGCCTGAAAGAAGCGCAAGGGGTTTACAAAAGTGTAGCTTCCTGTTGCATGCTTGGAGTCTCATAATTCCACAAGCATGAGACTCATGAATTATTTTTAAATAGTGAAATGGTAGGGTTGTTTGGTTGTTTTTTTTTTTTTCGAGAAAAATGTAAAATGATGATTAAGAAAGTTAACTCCATTTTAACATCAAAAAAGCCATCAATACAAGGAGACTATGCCATATTGCTAAAGAAAATTGATATTTTCAAACACAAGGGCAAATAATTACAGTAATTTTCTATTCCCCAAATCTCTGATTGACAATATCTTCAGATGGCTTCCCATGTCATTTTATAGCTGTAGATATAGCTTAATGCTGCTGCTGAACATTACAGTAAATATTGACTATTTATCTTTGAATGGCTAACAGTGTTATAGTTTTATTCAAACAGGAGCAAACAAGAATCTTTTTACAATGATTTTCTGAAAAGAGATTCAGATATCATACAAAAAGTTATTCTAAATAGTACAGTAGAGAGATTATTGAGTCCACCATTGACTCTAGTGCCATCAGTCTCACTTCTCAGGAAAGGGCCCCCACAAAACCAAAAACAATTAAGTCTTGCAGGCATTAATAGTCTTCAAAGAAGCAGCAAAAAATCCATGAGGTGCAAGATGAAAACAAGTGAGAACACAAAGAAACAGAGAGGCAGAAGGAAGGGAAAGGGAATCAATGGAAGGTTGGCACTGGCACTGCAAAGGCACTCTATTTTTGTGTGACATCAGCATATTAATACAGTATGAGGAGTCCTGTTCAAATGTGAACTCAGAGGGGGTTCATATTACTAAAGACAGTTGTAACATCTCCTCTTCTGCTGCTGCTAATGCTGTTTCTCAGGGCTTCTCCTTTTTCTATCTGGGCTGGAAGGCTTCTCTGCTTACTACAACTCTGCATGTCAGAGCTCACAAAAAGCTGAAGAATGCTTGCAAAGTGGAGAGCAACGCTTTTAACACCCCAAATTTAAAATCTGCTTGTTTTGATTATCTTACCGCTTCCTGAGGTTTCTTCTACAGGTTCTAGGCAGCAGAATTGAGCTGAGAATCTAAATCCGACATTAGGTGCACATTTTTGTGGTGTTTGGGACTGTGCCTGTATGAGCTGACCAGCTCTGATAGAGTCCGAGCTGGGTGTCTTGGGATCCTTGTTTGTTAAGTGGAAATGGCAGGAATTCGAGGAGCCACTGGTCATGCAGTAGTAAATGTGCAATTCTGGTCCTCTCCATCTCAGAAAGTATATAGTTGAAAATAGTCTGAGAAAAGACAACAAAGACTGACATCCATGTGAGAAATGGCTAAATAAAAGAGGACTCTTCCATTTGAAAATGAGACGAACACGCATGGGTATAAGCAGATTCGGAGTGTTAGGGAGTGCAACTGGTTGCCTTCTGTATCTTCCCTTACAGGAGATCAGGGGAGGAAGGAGTCAAAAGAAGCTAGCGTATAGGTGAGTTGAGCAGTCTGCAATGTGTAGTTTAGTCGTGGTACTGCTTGCCAGAAGGTGTTGCAATTATTTAAGTTTACACAGATCCCAGCGAAAGCTGGTGAAGGTCGTGGAAAACAAATCCTTAGGGGATTTCTAAATATATAGAAGCCATATTTGGCTCAGGAATTACTTGAGCTGCAAAAAAGTTTGGAGGCTAGAGGGATACTTCAGGGAAAAGTATATGCTAACTCTGTTCTTATACTCTTGTCAGGCACTTACTTTTGTTCTCTCTGAGGGGTGGACACAGGGCTAAAAGGACCTGGTCAGACCAAAGATGACTCTTCTTGTGTTCTGACGTGCAGGTTGGAAGAAGAAGTCACACCTCAGGCTCTGCCTGGATCGTCCAGGCTTGCCAGGCTGGTTTGAACACAGGCAGTAAGAAGCAGCTATGGTGCAAAACAGCACTGAGGCAGTGAATGATCAATAGATATTGCATGCTACCAGAGGAAAAGGAGCAACAAAGAAAATACCTGCAGTGGAAAAATGGGCAGTTAAAAGCTGCATGAGAGTTGAAACTCCCTGGAAATAGAAGAGTTTTAAACAGCACTTCACTCTGCCTTTGCTAGCAATGGATGTCTGCAAAAGGCAGAGATTCAGAAGGTAGTCTTCTTTCTAACAATAGCTAGCTCTGAAGCTCTTGATGTGTTTAATAGCTTCCACTTAACTCATGTAGAATAGACTGACTGTAAAACTACTAGAAATATTTGAAGATTCCTACATTCTACAGGAACATTAAATTGATGAAGAGGTTTGTTTTTTTTTTTTTTTAAACAATATGGGATAATACAAGCCTTGAATATGGAACTGAGGCTGAAAAGCCAATTTTGCAATCTGGAACGGTGGGAGGAGGTGCTGAGATGTTATGAAAACAATGTGCAAGCAATGACAGAGTATGTGTAATGTATCCAAAGACCTAACGGTACGAGATCAGATAGGTTTTCATAGACAGAATGGGCAATGTTTCAGCAAAAGATAAAAAGGTTGCAATGAGGCATTTATTAATTCATTTTAAGCAGAACTTTAGCAGGCAGTAGAAAAAGTGACTCATCCAATCAGAACTGGCAGGAGAAAAGCACAGGTATGATTAAACAAATAAATCTTGGTGTTTATTGTATGTGCCTATTTCTAGTAAATGTATGTGTAAACTAGATACACATGCAAATAGCATATTAGAAGACAAAATTTGAACAGTATCAGGAAAAATGAGTATGCTGTTAGGTTAAAAGAATGCTCACCAAGGGGCTCAAAGGTATGAGGCAATAGACACTGAGAATCTAAATAATCTGAAAGACTTAGTAGAAGAGGGCTAAAGCACAATAAAAGTAATAACAAAATGTAGTTGAGAATCCTCCAAGTGTGTACTGGTTTACACTAATACAAAATAGTCAAATCTGTTGTCTATTTATTAAGAAATATTAAATAAATGCTAATATGCTCAAATACATAGGGAGACTTTGGCCTTTTCAAGAAAATATCTGTATTTAGTTTGAAAGTATTGTAATCACTGCAATTTAAAGATAATCAGTATTGGATGAAAGTGACCATACACAATTTATTTCCCCTATTAAAAAAAAGTCTGAACATGCTGTCCTGACAAGCATGGTTCTTTCATTCAGCATTTGTCAAAAGTTTAATAGCTCAAGAGACTAGAAATACCTATTGTCCATCTTGATCTGATAAAAATGCCCTGTCTGATCTGAGACAAATATGTGTACACTGAGGGCCAGAGTTAACGCTACATGTGGGACCTTAAAGAAAATAACGAAAACTATTATCAAGATGTGCCTCACATCTTGATCCAAAATATCATCTTCAAATCTCAGAATGCAGAATGTTTTATTGAACCAGCCATTTTTCTGTTAAGTGTCTGCAAGAGATAACAATCACCTTTGCCTGTATGACAGGCATTAAACAACAAGAACAAGTGAATTTTCTGCAATTCTTCTAATGTTTTAACATTAATGATTAATTTCATTGACCCAAGTAAAAGAACAAGTTGTCTTGAAAATTAATATTTTCAGAAAATGTATTTCATATAATCAGAATGATTTCCAACTGTAAATTATATCAAAATAGTTTTTAGGAGTCAAATTCACCTTTGACAGGAGAATGTATTATTCTCTTCGGAACTGGTAGTGGGGGTCATAATGCCAGAGATGGGCTGTAGCTGCTACCTGAGCATGTGACAGGACGTAGCCATTTGCACCAATATATAGGTCTGTTAGCCCTACAAAAGTAGGGTTTGAATCTAGAAAAATGTGGAAACCATTGTTTTTAGGGAAGACCAGTTTTTACATTGTTTCTGGCCAAAAGCTGTAAGTCAGAGCAGGACCAGTCCTGTATTTCTTGCATTGGTATTGATAAAATTAAACAGTTCTCCTTTTCAGAGTAAATCCTTTTCTTAGAATTTCAGAATCCAGTCATTTATGTTTCCATTGAGAGGAACTTTGTCATGGGATAAAGGTTTAATCCCCAATACACTGTGCATTTTAATCAGTTTAAATCTTTGCCTAAGAACAGACATTTCACAATCAGTGGATTTTAATAACCTTTGGGGGAAAATTGCATTAAAGGCAAGCAGTAATACTTTTCTGGTTTCCCTCTTTGCTACTATTGGTTTTCTATTTTGTCATTAAGAATCTTAACATGAGACCCAGATCTTTTTTTTTCTCAAGCATTCATCTGCTCTTGATGATTTTTCCTCATATGAAGTTCTAATCCTCTGTTTGCGACAACATAATCATTTCCACAGCATTTAATTGCAATATTTGTAACCACTGATTAGAACTACAGGTGGGGATATGTAGTCAGGATCTACTGAATTAAAAACAAAACCAGTCCCAGGCAAGCCAAAATACATGACAGAACAGAACTGTTTTCACAACTGTGTTTCCAAAGCAATTTTTTTAAAAATTTTTTTAATGTAAACAACCACAACAGTTGATGTAAGCGTTCACTGCCAGTGAAGGAGTTCTCTAGGCAGAGCCTTTTGGTGACTTGGTTTCTCTTACAATGCTTTTCTTACAGGAATGGTGTTTAGGGTGATTAGAATTGCAGGGGTTTTTTTTCTGAAGCCACAGAAAACTAAATCATCTGCAAACTAAGGTTTCTGTCACTCTGAGGTCTCTTTCTGAATGATTAGAAACTGGAGTATAGCACAGAATTTTGCTTTTATCAGACAATATATGTTTGCTTAGAGAGAGTGAGAAAAAAAGGGAATATCAAATAGTTTTACTGGGTCATTGAAGAAGGAGTTATTAATTTATAATTTGCCCTGCAAGGGATGCGTACAGTGGCACTGTCCCAGCACGAGAGCAGGAAGCGGCTGTAGCTTACCTGTATTTCCTGCCTTCTTGCCCTCCACGCTGGTGCGCTTTAATCATCCTTCCACACCCAGCCAGGCAACCCTGAATTGGATCAAGCAAAGCTGAGAGCATAGCTCATCCCATTACCCAGGTTTTTAACTCAGACATGTAGAAGCTGCTTTTCACATTGTTCCTAAAGCTGCACTTACAGCACTTTTTGGATGCGTTTTATGCATTGTAGCCTGGAATTTTTTAATCAGAAATGGATGGGATAATTACGAGCAAAAATGTTTCAGAGGCAGCAGATCAGTAGCTGGCATTTTAGCCCTGAGCATGAGGGTGGACTTTCCAGTGCATCTGTGAAGCGCTTCCTCCCCGCAGTGTATTTTCTTCCTTCAGATTGCATAAAGGCTGCTGTACCCAGCAGGAAAGATTAAAAAGGACTGTGACAGTCTATCCCTCAGTGAAAAATAGAGTACAGGCATCAGAACAGTTAGACCTGGCTTAGATAAAGCAAAACTATGCTTTTACTCATTCTTTGTCTTGAACCTAATTCAACTTACATTTCTTTGAGGACTGAAAATACTTATTCAGCCTTTTATTGCAAATATCAGACAGAGAGGAGTTTTAATACCAGGTTTTGTGCTCTGGAAGAGTAGAAAATTTATTATTAACTAATATTTTTTTCTGGCCTATCACTTTCAACTAGCAAATAATGGTCTGTGTTAGGAATTGGTTATTAAACACAAGCTTGAAAATATGAACAGGTTCATAACAAAACCAACTTGAAAATGACAAAAGAATTTTTCCTTCGACTTTTAGTTAACTGGCCCTTACACCTACGAATGAAGTCAATACTATTGATTATATTTCAAAACTCATTACAATGACAGTTTGAAGTGAATTGGTAGGTTATCGAACTTTGCTTTAGATTACATTTGTCAGCACTGTAATTTAAGATATATTTTTTAACATGGTTTTGAAGCTTCATTTGCCACAACATTTAAGATTTCGGTCATTGATGAAATATGTGTTCCATGCAAGGGCATTATGTTTTTTGTGATGTAAATAAACCAGTTCTGCTCCAGACCCATAAATGTAGAAATCTAGATATACACTGTAAATATTTTTAATGGCAATATGCATGTACATGTATACTAATCAATCCAAATAAGTCCATGACCCTATTTTGTATTCACTTTCAGTGACTGTTCATTGAGCGACTGCAACGATCAATTAAACAGGATTTTTAGTCTCAATTACAGAATCTTTGGAATTGCTTATATTTATTTTTCCACTTATATGCACAAGAATTTTCCTCTAATAGGAGTTGTGGACTTGTCTGATGGAAAAAATGCTCTTCAAGGGAATGGAAAAAAGTGAATATTGGGTATATAAAAGGAAGTAATTTGAAACTGTATTTGTGAAGCAACTGAAATTGCCTTTGCTCCATAATAGATGAAATCAGCTGTGGGTAACCAAATGTAAGAGAAAAAAAAAAAACAGTCACAATTGCTGCAGACAAAAGCATGGACTAAGTGCTTCAGTGTTTTTCTTTCTGCTTATCAAAGAACGGTCATAAGTAATATTGAGACTACTGTTCAGTCAGACTGTGGTAGTCCTCACAGAACAATAAATTAAGTGAAATAATTTGCTCAGGAAGATGGTAGCGTATTCTTTTGTTGAAAATTGGGGAACTGCCTGCCAGTTTTCTATCCTGATCACCGTGGGATGCCTGCCTGCCTGCAGACATAGTGGTCTGCCACTGCAGAGGACTTGCCAGCAAGTCACTTCATGCCCTGTTGCTGCCTGGCCTAACCCTACCTATTCCTTAGGTGCTCCAGAGGGTCTCCCAGTGGGACAGGGAGTCCCTGGGGGTGCTCCTTTCTCCAGTTCCACCCCCCTCAATCCCACTCCTTTTATCCTGCCAAACAGCATCAGCTTTTAGACTCCAGCCTGGTATTATTGTTAAGCAATTATTTCCTCCTCATTTAGACCCCTTCTGAAAGAAAGCCTGTTTATTCATGGAGATCCCTGCTCCTGCACCTTTGCAGCCCCAAAATGATGGAGGTCTATTAGTTCATACTGTGTGACTACCTGAAAATAAAGTTGATGCCGTATCATAGATGAGTCCCCGGTAGAAACTGCTCCACCTAGAATCCTCAAGGGATACCTCCTTTGTGATCCCCTGGTGACTTTTAAAATTTACCAAGGGCACACTGAGCATCTGCTGGTTGGCCTAGCAGTATAGTGCTGTGTTTGTGGTCTTTATTTCTTCAGTCCACTGAACTGCAACAGCCAGCTGCTGAAGTAAGTGCACAAAATGGTTTGTCCTTAAGCCCAATCAGAGTACAGGACAGACAGCAGCGAGAGGAACTTGTGCTGCTACAAGGATGAGATTCGTGTTATTCCCTTGTAAAATGCTAGTGTCATCAAGGACAAGAAGTGCAGTATCTGTTCATCCAGCTTGGAAGAAGTGAGGGTGCCAGTTCCTGTAATCCTTCTGGCTAGTTCTCTCCCAGCAGCTCACTGTCCATTCAACCTCTTCCCTGACAGAATCGCAGCCTCCCCCTTCTTCAGGATGTGCTACTTATGAAGAGAGAAGAGGGAAGAGACCTGCATGGTGCAGGTGATGTGCTGCATGCTGGAATAACAGGAGTCCATGACCACAACAGACAGCTAAAACTGAGAGCAATCCATGTGCTGGAGGGTCCATGCTTGAAAGTTGCTGAGTCAATGTTTGAATGTGATACTAAAGTTACAATTGTTCACAGGCAGTTCAAATAAAAGACCAAAGTCAATTTTCAAATTTCTTGCAGTGAAAAATCAGCTAAGTCCTCAAAAGTAGATGATAAATATATAAAAGTCTATGAAAATACAGCATAGCCCGTGTTTAGTTCTGATACGTGTTCTTACCTCCCTCCATTTGACTTACGTGATTTCACCAGATTGAACAGTGACTGGTTAACTGTCTGTCGCAATATGAGGGTTACTATTAATTGGTATTTCCAATGCTCTGAAATACAGTGCTGGGAGATGTACTGTTTGCTATCAGCCTAAATAATAGTTAGATGATTGGTTATGTCCCTAATTTAATCAGCCTGCTTGCTAAATGCTTCTAGGGATTAGAAGTATGTTTTGGACAAAAAAAAAATCTGAATATATGTGTTCAGCTATATTTTACATTAAACAAAGTGCAATTATTTCTCCCATTCCTCCAAATGTTCTATGGATAGAAAGATTTAATTTATTGGACAGATTATTGGACAGATTATATTATTGGGCAGATTAAATTTGTTTAACTACAAGCAGATAAAACATCAAGGCAGAGAAGAAGAAAATGAGCAGATATAAAAGCATCTAGACTAGGATTAATCAGTTGTTCAGAATGCTCTTGAGACACTCCAACATATTAGACAATTCATTCAACTCATAAAAGCTATACTGTCATTATGATGAGAGCTGAGCAGTTATTGACAACAAATTTTTTAACTAATGAATTTAGTCTCTTTGGATCAGCAATTACTTGTGGAAAGATTCTTGAAATTGCCTGCTTGATTTTACTCAGAGGTGGCTTTTTTCCCCTCTTTTTTCCTCCTTTCCCACTATGATTATATTGTGAGGAAAAGACTATGAATATTTTACAACCAAGATTTGAAGTTGGACCTGTATTAATAGTTGCAGTTTTTCATATACACAATCTGAGTTTGGTTGTTTTTTGTTTTAGTTTTGCGTGTGAAAATACTTATGACTGAGGAGGCCAAAGAACAGAAAGTGTATTTCAAATTGTTAGCATCTGCCTTGACCACAGGGATTTTATGTCACACGTCATTTCTAAAAACAGTAGGCTAATGTGGGAGTTTTACAGCTGGGTTTCAGGCTTCAGACTTATTTTCTTTTTACTGCCTGCATGATCTACTTGTGAAGGGGAAGTCAAAGCTCTGCTTTTCTAATAGCCCCATTCTAGTCTTCCACACTAGGGTGGTGTGGAAAGAGCATCTCCTGATGTGGAAAATAGTATGTACAGTTTACAACAACTGTGGTGTGAGTATTTGAATGTACAATTTAAAAAATGATTTTCAGCTTAAGCGGAAACCATGCAGATTTTCTTGGCAACCACAAAAAGGATAAACAATGTGGAAGAAAATGTTTTTTCAAATTTGGGCCGATGTTCGAACATATCATATGGTATTCATTCTCCTGTACTTGAAAAATTAAGTAAAAGACAAAAATGGATGAAAAAAAGAAAAGTATTATTTTCACTCCAAAGGACAGTGCTGCTCCTTTGTATTTTTTTTCCAGAAATCTTGCTAATATGGAATTAGCCCATCTTTTCTGTCTCTTCTCATTTCAAGTTTTAATCAGCATGCTGCATCCTTGTTTGATTTCTTCTGGAACTGCTACTTGTTACAGAGTATTTCACTTTCTACCCTATCTCAAAAAGTGTGTATACTCTTCTTTTGAATGTGTCTAATGTCATTTCAAGCATGTTTGCATTTCACTCTGCTTCCTTTCAGCATATTTGCAATGTGCCCTGGTTTTCCATGTTGGCTTTTAAATAGGTTTGTCCAACTGATTATGTGATAAACCTTTATTTTTCCTCTTAATTATTGTAATTTCTTTGTGTGTGTGTGTGTATGTGTGTCTATGAAATGGTGCTTCAAAACAGTTTAGTATCTGTTCGTTTACAAGCCCTGGAGAGAGCTTCCATGTGCAACATGAGAGAATCTGCAAGAGAGAGAGAAAGAAATACAGCTAAACACGTGGTGGTAAATGAATGCGAAAGATTTCTTGAGCTTCAGAATCTTGAGCCTGGGAATGAATTGCAGCTGTGTACATGCATACATCAAGGGGCAGATTTTCTTCTTTAGCCTAGCTCATTTTAAGTGCTAAGGGAAAGCTAGTGGAAAAGAAAGAAAATTACAAATATTTGTTGTCAAGATTGCAGCAAAGGAAGACAGAACGAGAGCAGCTGCAGAGAGGGAGCCAGGAAGAAGATGGATATGTATAGAAGTGTGTATTTTACAGCTGATACGGATATGTAAGGGCCATATTAAAAAAAAAATCATGAATTAGAAACCTAGTAGGTAACAAAGGTTGGGAAGTATTATGAAATGAAAATCCTACTCCTTTCATTTATATTTAACTGAAAAAGAAGAGGAAGAATTTCACCAAGCCAACTTTTTCATTTCTCCGGAAGATTACTATGCTGTTTTATCTGGGTTTGTGATAGAAGTTACATTTTATATTCTCTTTATATTTTGTGAGGGAGCTGACACTTTGTTATTTACATGCATTATGTGGTTATGTTTCATTACACAGTATAATAATATGACACAGCTAAATGACAAAGTCCCTGGTGAACATTTTAAGCGGTACACATCCCAGGACTGCAGTAAACACGCTAAATTACAAATTCACGGACTGGTGAATATGGCCATTCAGCGATATAGGAATGGTTCATCTTAATAGACAGTATGTTCTACTGAAAGGGCATGGGCAATAGGACGGTGTTTTATTTATTTATTTGCTTAGGGCTGAGGATAGAAGCCCTCAAGGAAAGAGTATACAAATTTATTTAAAGCACAAGGCAAAGGAAGTTTGTAGTTGTAAAGTGTTATCCACACAGAGTGGGAAAAAACCTAGAGACTTTAATGATGTTTTCACCAGTATTTTCTACAGTTACTAAAGAAAGGGCAATGGTACTCACAGGGTAATTGCAAATTAAAGGCAGGGCTTAGTGATGAAATACTGAGATTTTGTTAGTAACTGATTACTCAAATTGCTCAGTCAATTAAAAATAACAGCCCCAGGAGGCTACCCATGAGTTTTGAACTTGATCCTTCTGCCTCTACCTATTATCCTCCTTGTCATCTTCCCATGCCCGTAATGCCTACATGATGTCACACCATTCTCATCTTCTGCATAAGATATGTCACTTTTATTCCTGACTTTTACTAAGAATTGTAAAAAAATTCTGTGGCTGATGAAAACATGAGATAAATAAAAAAGCATTATGCACCTTTTTTTTTTTCTTTTATATGAAACAGGAGAAGGCTAAAGGAACAGAGGGAAAAAAATTGTCAGCTGGAGAAGAAAACAAGAACAACAAATAATTCCCAAGCCTTTTATTTAAAATACACTTTGTTTTAAAGCTTCAAATTACTTTTTGTGTGAAGCTACTATTGATTCTAGATGATTATTCTATAAAAAGATTTAACATCCACCTTTCCCACAACAGTGGGTTTTGGGTTTGTTTTTCTGTACAGACTGTATTTTTTGAATTGTCTACTAGATACTGAATGCATCCTCACTAGTCAAGGATTGTACTAATGATCTGGCAGTCTCTCATCGTGTAAGAAGTTCAAGCTGGTGAGCCCCTTGCAGCTACAATGATCCCAACCTATACATGCACATCCTTGGGCTAACGGCTTCATGGCTTGCAGTTAAAATAAAAGAAGTACAAATTATTCTAGAATGTCACAATGAAGGTAACAGAGTGCAGGCTGTTGAAAATAATGAACTAAAAGTGATAAGAAGACTTTCTTCAGAAAAATGAATCAAGAAAGTCTTTGTTTTACATGAATTCTTTGGGGTTATATAAAGAAAGAAGACTGCAGAGCTGCAACCATATGTGTTTAGACAAAAATAACTTAATTACTGTAGGTTAATGGAGAGCTGGCTCAGGACTCTAAATAAGAAGTTATGAAAACACCATAGTAACAAGAAGATATATGCAGTAAAGGACAATATATCTTTAGGATCAGGGAAGTTATATTCTGCATGCAGAATGGTTTACCAGAACATGAGTGGTCTGGATGGAAGCATGTGATAAAGAAGGTACAAACTGTGTTATAAAGAAATGGATAAAAACATCCAAACCAGTGTGAAAAGAGACAGGTCAGGAAATGTTTGTATGCACAAGAGATTCTCTTGAAAAGGCACATCATTAATCATGAAGACTTCAATTACCCTGGCATAGACCAGAATAAAAATCGTGAAATGACTATGGAAAGTTATTTCTGGAGGTAAAATGGAGCTATTTCCTTTTAAATCTGCTGAGCAATCAAGAAGGCCAGACATGTCTTTGGATGTATCCCCAAGAAAACAAATATATGTGATAAATGATATGAAAGTTGGTGAAGATTTGATTCTTGTGATCATAGAGCAACAGCATCAAATTGTAGGCACTCAAGAGAATATTCATAAAGATAGAAGTACAAAAATATTGGACTTTAAAAAGGCAGAGTATGAAGAATATGAAATATATTGAGACCAGTGTGCAGAATACTAAAAAACATGCTAAGTGAAGGTTGCAGAAAGGGCAAGAAAGGAGAAAAGATAAAAATTCTTGCATTTTCACAATTGTACAACATTAAACAATACCTGGGAAGATTCCCAGGTGGTGTAGATATAACTCCGTTTCCTTGGCCCGTTTACACCAGCTAGAGATGGTAATGTGTTTAAGGCAAGATTAAAGTAAGAAGAAAATCAGACAAAAAGCAGATTTAAAACTCAAATGTGTTGCACAGAGAGGATTATACTAAAAAAAAAAAAGTGGTAGAAGAAAGAAATTAGAACAGCTACAATGAAATATACACACCTCTAAAGCAATTTCATTATCAGAAAAAGCTTTTATTTTCACGAATATACAGGTATTTTTTTCTGCTTATGATTTCTGCTGGTTTTATATGTAATCCCACCACTAGTTAAAAAGCTCAGATGATAATAAGCTACATGTAGACAATTTAAAGCAATGTCTTCATGTAAAGTATATCAGACAGAAAAGGCTGCTATTAGTTTTTATGCCCTATGTGTCTGCTGACTAAAACAACAACAAAAAGCTGGTTGAAGTGAATGAAGTGTATCTTACAGTTCACAAATAAAACAAGAACAGTAGGAGGTCTTTAAGCTATTCAAAGAATTTCATGGACTTTAAAAGCCATTCTCTCTGAATCATGCTGTCTTTACAAACACTATGAAATTATTTTTTTAGAGGTTGACAAGTCAAAAAATTCCATCATAAAACCAGCCTATTAATGTTTCTGTGATATTTTGTAGAAAAACTAAGAAAAGATTCCATATAAGAATAGAATACAGCTTAGCACAGAGCTACACACAAAGCAAGAGAGTGAGTCCCTTACTGTAGTGTAGAACTCTATGCTATGAGAAAACTGCTGAAAACGTGGGGAAAAACTAGAGCAACAACTAAACATTCACTTCCTTGGAAAAGTTAGAATTGTTTGTGAGGTAAAAACATCCAAGCGAACAAGAGAAATTTGGGTTTTAAAGTTTAAGGTTAAAAAGAAACCTGAGAGTATCAGAGTCAGTTCCACTGCAAACTAATAGACTTTGTCATGATCTAAATGAGAAAGCTGCAAGGCTGACTGAAACACAACTGTGTCTCACAAATGTTTACAGCAAAAATATTCAGGGCACTGTGATATAAAATAAGAAAGGAACAATGTTCTAAAAGAGTGGTTATTGGAAAAAAGTGTATTTGTTGTTATATACAGTTGTGAAAAAGCATGAAATTGTCCACATCATCTCTAAAAATAAATTTCTAAATTGAAAGCTGTTAGGAGGCTGAAAGTCTACACCTTTTTAAACCTAGGTAAGGGCACTTTTTAAATGATAGACATGTCCTGATGCTTTTTTCCAGATTGAATCCTATGAAGGAATAGTTTCTGGGCAGGATGAGCTTATTAGTACAGCTAACAGTGAAGAAGTACAAGGAGATACGTTAAGTAGAGGGCACACTTTAGAGGAAACTGTTGTGATGGAAGGATAATACTGCTTTCTTCCGTACTTGGAGCAGGGCTCATGGAGACCAAGGAGGAGAGCAGAGAGGGAGAGAAGATATCTTCTGTGGAGGGCAAGGAAGTCTACTGAACAGACTTTCTGGACACTGAGGAGCAGTGAGTTTCTGTCCAGGCTTTCAACAGGGTGAGACTACATGTCATGTACTGCCTTCTTTTCTGCTGTCCCCATTATGTTGTCTCACCATTTTATTATCTTCATAAATTGTCCCATTGGCACAATAACTATAAGCTGTACTAGATAAATAGGTGAAATGTTCAAAAATGTCATGAATCAGGAGTCTAAAAAATCCCTTTGTAAATGGAACTAGTCTGAAATGCCAAAATATATTCCCCTTCAGCACTGGAAAGCCTAAGATACTTACGTGGTTGCTTCCTGCTTGTAAAAGCAACATATTCCATCTCTAGACATGATTGGGAGCATGTACCTGTACAGACTGAAACCTCTGTCCCACATCACCGGAGCAGAGGGCCTCGACTGGAGCGTGTCCCAGCTCTCTCAGTGTCCTTCCCCAAGCAACAAAGCCACAGCTAAAGTGAAAAGCAGCCGGTGCCCGCCTGGGTTGTTGCACCCTACCAGGGACTGAGATGGGTTTGGGATCTACAGTCTGGCACCTACGGTACAGATGTGAATTCCTGCTTACCTAAGGAAAGCTGAGTCCTTCCATTTTTGGATTTAAATTATTTACATTTAGGCTTTCTACTTTTTGATTTATGCAATGTGCTTGCATATCAAAACAGATTTTAAAAAGTATTTCAGGAGAGCAGATGAGTAAAAACCTTTGTATTGGGTACAGGTGCCCAGGTGCTGGCAGTGGGGGGCTGCAGGGGCCTCTGTGAGGCGAGGCCAGGGCTGCCCCGTGCTGGACACAGCCGGTTCCAGCTGGCTCCAACGGACCCATCGCAGGGCACAGCTGAGCCCCTCAGCCAAGATGGTGGCACCTCTGGGAAAATGTACTTAAGAAAGGGCAAACAATGCCATTGAGGCAGAGGAGAAGGGAAAAAACCAGTGAGAAACAGCAGCGTGAACATGAAGGTCAGAGAAGGAGGAACAACAGGTGCTGCAGGTTCCACAGCAGATATCCACACTGCAACCCATGGGCAAGACCATGCTGGACAAGACGGATATTTCCTGAAGGAACTGCAGCCCATGGAGAGGCCATGCTGGAGCACAGGAAAAGTGTGAGAAGGAAGGAGCAGCAGAGAGAGCAGCAACCATTATGTATTGACCACAGTGTCCCCCACCCCCGTCCCACCCCTCAGCACTGCTGAGGGCAGGGGAAGGATACATGAGTGAAAGAGTGCCCTTGAGCCTGGGAAAGACAGGAGGAGAGATGTTGTTTTAATGTTTGTCTTTGTTTCTCACTATCTGCATCTGCTTTAATTGAAAATAAATTAAAGTTAATTTTCCTTAGTCAAGTCTGTTTTGCTCACAGTAGTAATTGGTAAATGCTCTCCCTGTCTTTATCTTGACCTAAGAGCTTTCTTTTTGTTTGATTTGCCCCCCTCCCCTTTTCTTTCTCCCTTTGTCCTGCTGAGGAAAGGGAGTGAGTGAGCAGCTGGGTAGGAGTTGGGCTGTTAGCCAAGGCTAACCACCATGAATTTGAAAAACTTAAGGAGAAAATGGAAGCTAAAAGTCAGAATGAGAGAGAAATAGTAGCTAATCGTTCACATAGAAATTGATGACAGAATTTCACATACAAACACAGGGCTTTCCAGATCCACCCTGCCCTACTGAGCAACTGGTGGTCCTCTTACCAAGACCTGAAAATTGACTGGGAGGAGAAGGGGAGGGAGGAGTCTCCTGCCTTTCCATCAGCAACTCCTTCCTACTCTCCAGGATGAGGCAAGGTGGAGGGAACAGGCCCTGCTCCTGTTCCCTGGATACTTTCCAAGTGTGATGATCACTTTTTGCTTCTGTTCAACAACTTAATATGGCAAATCCTCTGTAAATGTGCTGTGACTGGTGGCAGAGAATCATATAAACATTTAAATATAGGTGGAATCATTCCTATCTTACTTAGATCAACTTTATTCTCCATTTCTAGTCTCTGATAATGTTTCACATTAAAGTTTCCAGTTCGTAAAAAACCCAAAAAGAGTCAAAAGTAGGACCCTGAAAATTTCCACTCATCATAAATTGTCACAATAAAAATAATGCAGTGACAGAGCTAGAGAGGTCTACAAGAGAAATGTTTTAACTTATATATACTAACAGTCCAAACAGAAAAGAACAGAATAGGGGATCCACAAAGATTCGTAATCAGATATTATAATATCCTTAATAAAAAGGATTTTTGAAAACTTTAGTTTTAAATCTGGCAATATTTTTCAGTACCCAGTGCCATAATGGGGTATCATAGAAAAGTGTCTGAATTAGGCTAGCCTATAGAATGGAGGGTGATGGAAGAGAGCAGATATATGCTATATATAGAGAAAAAAGCCTCAGGCACAGAGCAAAGTTGTATAAAGAGAAAGCTGGGCATACACACAAGCACATACATACAATACAATATTCCTATATCCGTGTTTATTTTCAAGAGGTATTTTTCTGAAAAATAAATTACAGCAGTAGGTGAAAAGCCTACAAGGGAATCAGATAGATGAACAGTGCTGCAGAATTCTGTCTCCTGTACAAAGGGAAAGTATACATCATAGTTACTGTCACCATTGACTGTTATAAGGAATCAAGAGCAAGTGCAACTGCTGGGCTTAAAAAAGAGTAATAACAACTGTCTTAGTGGCACTGCAGCTTGTAAGCTGCTGTGAGGTTAGGTTGGCTGACAGAAAAAGAGCTAGCATATCATCCATAAATCATTGAGCCTAAGCAGAGATACAGTTCCTTGGATTTTCAGCCAATCAGGAAATTAACCTGAATTTTCAGTAGTACAAATGAGAAATATTGCACAAGGACAATCACAGAATCCCAAGTTCCTACAAGACAGATTGATAGAGCATCTTCAACTTCAAAGTCCCATTTGTACTTAAAATCAGGAACTCATAAGCTGCCTTTAAATATCAGTTCCATTGCATACATTATCTAGGTTAAATACCTTTTACATATTTTGGATTTTGAAAGATTATGCACTCATCAAGTTACCTTTTTCTGGAATGCCATTGAATATGGTGGGAGAGAAGACTAGGATGTAGAGCAGGTTGTACATTTGTTTTGGTCTTGCTTACAGACCATCAGTAAATATGGACAAAAATAATTAGGAGGGTACAAATTGAAAAGATATGTAGAACCTGGCATGCAACAGGTCCTTTCAACATAAGTTTCAAATTTTAATTTAACAGATAAGAGTTTTAAACAAGCAGATTGTCATGGTTTAACCCCAGCTGGCAACTAAGCACCACACAGCCGCTCGCTCACTCCCCCACAGTGGGATGGGGGAGAGAATCAGAAGAGTAAAAGTGAGAAAACTCGTGGGTTGAGATAAAGACAGTCTAACAGGTAAAGCAAAAGCCATGCACACAAGCAAAGCAAAACAAGGAATTTATTCCCTACTTCCCATTGGCAGGCAGGTGTTCAGCCATGTCCAGGAAAGCAGGGCTCCATCCCGGGTAATGGTTACAAATGCCATAACTCCAAACATCCACCCTTTCCTTCTTCTCCCCCCAGCTTTATATGCTGAGCATGATGTCATGTGGTATGGGATATCCCTTTGGTCGGTTGGGGTCAGCTGTCCTGGCTGTGTCCCCTCCCAGCTTCTTGTGCACCCTGAGCTCACTTGCTGGTGGGGTGGGGTGAGAAGCAGAAAAGGCCTTGACTCAGAAAAGGCACTGCTCAGCAGTAACTAAAACATCCCTGTATTATGAACACTGTTTTCAGCACAAATCCAAACCATAGCCCCATACTAGCTACTAGGAAGAAAATTAACTCTGTCTCTGCCAAAACCAGCACACAGATACTTAAAGAAACTCCCCAGCACCTACCAGTACACTAAATACATTGCACTAAATACATTGTTCTAAATCAGTAGGAAATGTCAGATATAAAACGTATTCAAAAAACACCCACAAAACAGGTCAGCAAAATGCAATTCTGTTTTTGAAAAGTTGTCCATCAAATCCAGAGCTTGGAAAAATTCTGTTCTGTCCAGCTCCCTGTAAACACAGTGTCATTCAGTTCAACCCTCAGAACCTTGTCAGTTTTTGTATTTCACAATATTGTACCTCATGTGTCAAGGGCAAGAATAAATCACTGTCTAAAGTTTTAGCTCTCAGACATTCCTAGGTTAGATTGTAATAGGTATGCTGAACTGATCTTTCTAGAATTGAAGAAACCCTTCAATTTTAATTTTCCTTTTTCTTCACGCAACTAGATGATAAAACACAGGTTTCTTTATCTTTGCATGTCCTGCTTTCAGGTTTTTTTTTTTTTTATGCTTCATGCATAGTAGTGGCAGCAAAAAAACCAGTTACAAATAATGAAGTGGCTTTATACATTCTCTTACGCAGCAGGCAGATACACTTCTAACCTATCAAGGAAATTATTCACTACTGAACAAAGCCTAGTCTTCTTAAATTGGCAAAACTCTTGTTGACTTATAGGCAATGAGAATTTTGCCTGATAGGGCCTGATATGGTCCTATCTGAACTAGCTAGGACATGAATGTTAAATAAGAGTTATGGCCTGATGATGGTTTTTGTGCTTAAGGCTGTATTTACAGTGTGTATTTATATATTCAATTTTCTGCATTCAGTAGTTGTACTTTGGTAGATATATGAGCTGCACAGTAGCTGCTTCATGGGTAATGTGATCCTTCTTCCACTTGTACAGAAACACATAAAGAAGCCTAAATTTCATGCACAGTGCATAGTGCCCATCTCATTGCATGTGCTATACTTCAAGAGAGTACGTTATTTTCATGGCTTTCCTGAAAACTCTTTTTTTCCAACCCTGACACAACCCATCATTTTACTATAGCTTGCAGCATTTGTAAAGAGCTGGACAACTGAGTCCACATGCTACAAGCCCTGAAAGGAAAGCAGTGAAAAAACATGCAAGGAAAAATACAATCTGCCAGCTGGAAAGTATTTTTGCTTCAAAATTGTATTTTTAAAAATTTAATTCAAGACAAAGTAAAATTAAGCTAAAACAAACTGGAAGTATTGTTTTGTTTTGTTTTTGGCTTACCACCTATCTTTCCCCAATACTTGTATGTTATTTTCTTATTTTCTCTCTTTTCCAAAAGTAGATGTTTTGAAAACTATGATGTGTAAACTGTAAATGATTGACTATGTCTTAAATCTCAGGTATAGTAAAAGACTGGAAAAAGCCAGTTCCTTATCAAAACCTAATTCAAACTTTGCATCATTGATAGCCCATAAACACTCAACATATTGTTCTTGCACCTGATGTACCATAACATGATATACCTCAGAATTCCTAGATAATCTACCGTAAGTCTTTGTAAATACTTCTTAAAAACAAATGCAACATTTCATTGTATCATGTACCAACATAATAAGGTAAAAAAAAGAGATTTTTATTTTGGCAGAGCAGTTCTGGATGTTCTCCAAACTTTTTTTCTGTGATACAGAACAGCTACACGATTCTAAAAATGCTCTTCTTGATTTAGTTTACTTCATTTCAATAACCTGTATAAACTACAGTACCCAAAGGTTCTTTTGTTATAGTGTATGATTTATCCATTGCAGTTACATCAAGATTTTCTCTGTGCAGGCAAGATGTATAACATGGGTGGGAAGAGACTAATGTGCTGCAAGATAAAATTTTGGAGAACTGATACAGTTCCCAAGCACCGGGAAAAAGTTAGAAGGGACAGGTGAGGTACTCAGGCTGGGAGGTACTCTAGTTCTTGAAAAAATAATGAGATATTCCCTCTCTTTAACAATAAATAAGATGTTACAATATTCAAACAAGCTTCATTGCCACCTCAGGAAAGAACACTCAAAAACTTGTTAACACAGATTCGGATGTTAATACATACATATATATATAGAGAGAGAAACTCACACATATACATATACACATAAAATATATCATATCTATGTATTCTACCCAACTTCTACAAATGGCCAGGCTTTGTTAAAAAACAGGATAGGGACCTGGAGTTTAACTAACATCTCTCATGTTTTAGCTCTTCCAGATATAAACATGTCCCTGCAATTTACAAACATGTATCTCTTTCCTTATCATAGCTCATTTCATGTGCAAGAACTCATTATCCTAACTTATCGCATATGCAAATATGTGAACTGCAATTCATTTTTCCACTGAAGCAGTTGGGGTCAACACAGTTGAATAGGTACCAGGTTGTGACTGCTTAAAAAACTGATAGTGGACCTTTCACAGAGCAACTCATTTTTCATTTTCTTCTTTGTCTAAAAGGGAGAACATACATGATCGTTAGCTGTGATCATCTTAAAACTGCATTATAAGCTTTATATTGCCTGTATATATAAAAAAAGAATTCCCTCAGACTCATAACTTACCTGAAAAACAGATGTCATAGTTCCAGAATTCTTTTGCATATTTGTTTCTTGAATGTATCTATTAGTATATTTTCCTTCTCTTTGTGTTTTTTCCTCTTTTCACGGCTAAGGATTTGTAACACATATTGAATGTATTGAACATCTTAGGCTCATCTTACTTTTAGGGATCCAGTCAAAAAATAAAACTCCTATCTCACTGACACATTAAGCAACCACATGACTGCAATGAGAAACTGTTTGAATAATTTATCATTTGCAAACAAAAATGACAAGTATTGTGCATAACAATGTGTATCATCAAAGCAAGTTCTTTTCAAATTGCCTCCTGATTACTTACACAAGTTTAAGAGAAATGACTATGCACTGGTTGTAAATTATTAACTTTATTTAAAAAATAAATTAGCCAGAATAAACATTTACTATATCACATAGCAATTATATAATTATCCCTCCTCCAATCATTAACTGAAAATCCTTTTGTATAAGAAAGACATTAGAGAGATGTCTCCGCAGAGAAGAGCCCGTGGTTGCCTTTACCAAGTGTTCTTTCCAGACTGCATATCACCAATTGTACGTTGCAGCTGGGAGTTATATTGAATATAGCTAAATATATTTTTTCTGCAAAGAAGCTCACGAATTTTCCCATGTTGGCTGGGGTAGATTTGATCAGCACATGAATGGGAAAGCAAATCAAAGAAAATCTCTCAGGCTCAGGGTTGTAACCTAAGCTTTTCTTTTTAATCCCACACATACAGACCTGCATTGACATCTCAGATATCCACACTATTCTTGCTTAAGATAACGCAAATTATATGTGCACATCTTCAGATGGTGCCAGGACCCTGTCCATGTTAGCTCTAAGTCTAGTAAAAAAGAATGTTCTGAAACACTCCATGGATTAAATGGTGGCTCCAGTGAAGCCAGTGGGATCTTCAACTTTGGCTTCCTGAGACTGAGATTTTACTCTGTCTCTTTTGAATGTGGGCTAATGCTTACTTGAAGTAAGTACTTGTGAAAGATGCTAGCCTTATGGTCCTGGAGACTGATTTTTTTCTCTTTAGCCTCTGAGTAGTTTCAGCAAGGAAAAGCTTTCTCTTACTAACATACCAATATACACCAGCCTTCATCTGCAAGGACTGCCTCTAAGAGTTCAATCTCTATATCTCTTCAGCTTTTTCTTTTCTTTTTTTTTTTTTTTTTTTTTCAGGATGAGTATCACATGTTTGTACTGATGAGCACTCAAGCTCAAAGACTGTAGCAACTTTCTGAGAAAGGATTGCTTAGGAAGCTTACCCAAATATAGATCTGATTGGATTGCTATGAGATTTACTCTATGCCTAGCACTACATAAAGTGCATAGTTTTGTCATGAATTATTGATGTCTCCTGTGATATTTTTTTTCCTGTAACCAACCAGACTAAAGGCTGCTTGATGTTTCTGAGTCCTTGAGCAACCTTAAGTAGGCATTGGTATTAAAAGAAGGGGAAAGAGGACATTCTTTTTTCCTTTTCACACCTCTGTATACTTCATGATGGTTACACATGGGCTTCAGTGCTCCCTAACTTGGATATATTAATTAACACAGCAGCCATCCCTACCAAGTTTGTCTCAAATGGTGGCCAACATTCATGTTACAAACTCAGGTCCTTTGCTGCTGCCTCAAGGCTTGTCCTCGATATAATGTTGATTTAAATGATAAAACTTGAATCATTTTCTACATAACATAGAGAAATATGACTTCTATATACTTCTTAGTATACTCCTCATATACTTCTTAGTGACTTAATATGACTTCTGTATACTACTTAGCTCCTTTTAACTTCCATTGATGTACAAACTCCCTATACTCAAGTACAATTGTATTATAATACTAAAAGCATAGGCATGGCGGTTTAGTCCCAGTTGTCAACCAAGCACCACACAGCCACTCGCTCACTCCCCCGCAGTGGGATGGGCGAGAGAATTGGAAGAGCAAAAGTAAGAAAACTCGTGGGTTGAGATAAGAACAGTTTAATAATTGAAATAAAATATAATAATAAATTGTAATGAAAAGGAAAACGACGAGAAAGAGAAACAAAACCCAGGAAAAACAAGTGATGCAGCTACTCACCGACTGCCGACTGATGCCCAGCCCATCCTTGAGCAGCGGTCACTGCTCCCTGGCCGACTCCCCCCATTTTATATGCTGAGCATGACATCATATGGTATGGAATATCCCTTTGGCCAGTTTGGATCAGCTGTCTTGGCTGTGCCCCCTCTCAGCTTCTTGTGCACCTGGCAGAGCATGGGAAGCTGAAAAAGTGCTTGACTAGTGTAAGCACTACTTAGCAACAACTAAAACATCGGTGTGTTATCAACATTATTCTCATCCTAAATCCAAAACACAGCACTATACCAGCTACTAGGAAGAAAAATAACTTTATTCCAGCCGAAACTAGGACAATAGGCTAAGGCTTGAGTGGCTGTAATTCATTAGCTGACATGACAATTTTATGGTACAGATGCAGCCCAGCAGTCGAGTATTACCACTCTGCCTACTGACAACACATAAGGAGAAATCACATGGTGAACTCTCTCCTGGTACTTATTTTTTGCACTGAAAATATGCAAAAAGAGCCATATTTATAGACTTTATTTCATGACGTGACAGTTCCTACTTCAGTATGAAGGGACATATCCCCTGCAGGAAATATTTCTTTTTCTCTCTCAAACACTATTTCATGCTTGAAGGATCTTTGCAAACTCTTAGTCCATTTATGTGCAGATTTCCACCATCCTGTTTGTCACTGTCCTGACCTCTATTGCAACTGCTGGAAAAAATATTGCCAACAAGAACCAAAGAATAATAAAACTGTATGGTACACACAATCACATTTGTTACATGACCAATTCAGGAAACTTGACATGGTTGGCAGCCTAACAATATGAAGTACAGGTGATTTTTTCAAGGTCCTCTTCATTTATGTATCTTATCTAGACACCTTATTCCACTCCAACTATTTCAAAGAATTTAAACAATGTTCAATGGAAGGAAAGCAGGACTGCAATTACAAATGTGTGAAGTTTAAAACTGGTAAGTATTGGCCTTTGATACAATGCAGGTTGACACTGTTCTACATATCTACTTAGAAAATGAGTCTAACAGAATTTTATTATTATCGATCAATAACTGTGTTATGACTCATCTAATTTATGTTAAGACAAAAAGAAATAACAATCATGGTATGTGTCCATTTAGCTCTGTATCTGATCTCTGACACTGGTCACTGTGGATGCTGTAGGAATAAGCATTAGAATAAAGGTCAGGTAGGTACATTATCCCAGCCATGAGAAATTCCCAGCTTAAGGATTTCCCGTGCTAGACCTTTCATCCACTTCTGTGTGGTCAACAGTCCTTGTTAAACTCTTCTATAAATCAGTCTACTTGCCTTTTGAATCTATTTGTACTTGTAACATCTTGTGACCATAAATTCTATAATCTGAATATCCACTGTAGATATTTTCTTAATCTTGTGTTTGTTTTAAAACTTCTGTCTAAGAGTTTCATTTAATGCTCCCAGGTTCTGCAGCACATTAAGTAGGGCACAACTATATTCCATTCAGTTTCTCTATACTGTGCATGACTTAATATGACCTCTGTTATATACTTCCCCTTTTCACTCCCTCTTTTCTAAAGCAAAGAATCCTAAACACTAATTTAAAATAGTTATCTGTCCATACCTTTGCCTCGTTGTTCTCCTTTCTTTTTTACTACTTTTACCATTTTCTTCTTTGGGCTGGAGCAGAGGGTGTGGGGGGAACAGAAGGAAGAAGCACAGCAAAATTTTACTTTGCATTCAAAGCTGTGTATATCACAGGATTTTTTTGGTTGTTGTTATTTAGATCTCCATTTATCCACCAAAAGATATCTACATTCCATTTGCCTCAGACCACTGCTGGACACAGAGCTGTCATTCAAAGAGAACTATTCAAAATGACTTGTAAATCTCTTAGCAATAGTATCTAATTCAGCTAATTCTTTACAGGCGTTTACTTTGTGCTGTTTTTTTCTTATATATGTAACTTTGTGTTTATCAACACTGGATTTCAGTTGACATTTTACTGCCAATTACTCAGTATCATGAGGCACTCCTGAAACTCACTGTAGTCAGTTTAATTTAAACTAAACTGAATAATTTTTTAAAAAAATCAGCAAACTATCACTTATGTTGTGCGCATGAAGATCCCTGAAGGATGCCAACAGTAGCTTCTCTGAATCATGGCATCCTACCATTTTTCCTAATGTTTGTTTCCTACCTCTTAGTCTATTATTAGTGAACAATAAAATCTTTCCTTTCTTCCCATGTCAGCTTAGGTCTACAAGACCGTTGATGAAGGATTTCATAATAAACTGTCAATATCAAAATGCAATATACAAGTGCACTCTCTCACCTCCATAACCTTTTTTCATATGTTTTTATAGACTCATTCATAGAACTTTCATTGATCTGCAAGTCCATACTTCCTCCACAGCCACATCATTGCTTCTCTATTATCTGCTTTCTGTTCACATATCCAGTTCTCTTTATTACAGTTTGCAACAGATTACCCAATATAGAAGCCAGCCTTTTTTCCTCAGTTCCTCTCAGGGCCTCATTCCCTCAGTAATGCCATTGGTTATACAACACAATTAGCATTTTAGCTGTTTCTTATAGCTATTCCTTTAGAAACACTAGATTAGTACCAGATAATCTAGGCAATCTATTACTAAAAACTTTATTTATTTTTCTTCTGAAAACTTTTAAATGGGTCTTCAGTTTGAGAACTTTTCCAACTTGCAACCCATGTGGAAAAGCTCTGCTATGGAAATCTCCTTGACTACTTCTGTAGGGAATACTGAAGAAAAATAATGATTTCATTTTCCTGATATGGCCTTATTTTCTCTAAGACTAGCTTTAACACTTTGACCAGCTATCAGTCATGGCTTCTTGGCAGACTTTCTGCTTCTGATATGCTTGAAAAAGTTTTTCTTAGTATTTTTAGTCCCTTAACAACTTGTATTCCAAACTATTTTTGTTATTTTTTTTTTTTTTAATTTTAAGTTGCATCTGTTTAAGATCATTCCCATTTCCCTCTTCAGACTTGACTTCCTCTTTTCTCTGTTTTAAGGAGATATATATATACTTGTAATTGCTCTTTTATTCTGCTGTTTAATGGTACTGGTTTTTTCTGGGCCTGCTGAAGTCTATTATTATAGGGGGCATAAATATTCTCTGTCTTTTAAAGATAGGGTCTTTAAACCATCTCCACACTATTCCAGATTTAGGCAAGACGTTTCATGTTATATGGATTCACTATTACTGGTTGAGACAGATCTTAAGCTCATTTGACTTTAGGTTTTGATAATGACATAATTTCTGTATTGGCCCAGTTTACTCTGTCATTTGTTATACCTTCTGTCTTCTTGTAGAGCACCAACAAATATCTGCCTTCTGCCAGAGCCCTAAGATTCTTGGCATGTCAAGATACTCCCCAAAATCAAAAACTCTGTTTCTTTGTCCAAGTTACTCAGCTCCAAGCAAGTCTTCTCTTCCCTTTCGTATACCATTTTTTCAACCATGTAGTGATATCTGGCCTGGATCTGCAATTATTGCAGAGTAAGTTACTAAGGAGGTCTTAGTCTTAGGGATTTCACTTAATAGTTTATCTCCAGAATCTTTTTATGTCATATACATAATGCTATATTGGCTATGGCCAGTGTATCACATAAACCTGTCAGAGAAGTTGTGACACTGTCCTCACTGAAATTACAAATTCCACTTTCTATAATATACAATAATCAAGGTACTTTGCTGTATATGTCCTGCTTCATATCTGCTACCCTACTCACCACCACAAGAAGGTTTTTGATCGTTACGTGGTCGAAGGGTCTTTTTCGAAACATTGCTTGCAAGTCCCTGTCTTCCCTGCCCATCACCTCCATAGCATAAATGACCTATTTTTCATGCCATTTGGTCGTGAAACCATATACTAACCATGAAAGGGATGACTTGCACAATTTTGTCATTCACGCAGAGGAAAATGGATAATAGGCCTGTGTTTCAATGTGAAAGAGATGGCCACGAAGTGAAGGAAGCAGGTTGAATTTCAGGACATGTGGCTGAAGGCTTGGATTTTGAACGCCATAGTCTGTGTTCTTATGCAAAAGTGGTTGCGTATGAGAAAAATCTTAATAGCCCCTCGGTAACGAATCTTTCCTCTCACTGCAATTGCAAAAAAGGGTAGGAAGAGAAAACATCTCATTTAAAATTCAAATTCTGATAGACCTCAGGTGTCTTTATTAGTTTCAAGTCCACCTTGGTAAAAGATGTCAAAGAATCAGGGATAGTAGAGTCTAAAACTATGGAAATCTTTGTAATAAAGATTGCTGTTCAACTGGGGCTCTACTCTTGTTCAAAGAGAATTTGCATTTACTTGCCTTTAAAAGTAAAAGGCCAAATGCCCACTTCACAATCAAGTTATCCATAAAACTCCCAGTTCTAATGAATTCTACTCTACTACCGAGCAAATGCAAGCTAACAATCGCAGAAAGACTGGGGCACCGACAGTAAAGCTTTCCTCTAAGGTGTGCAGCTGGGCCCATCTTTCTTGTTTGAAATACATTTTAACTGGAAGCCCTGGAAGAAGCCAGCATTCTGAGCAAAAAAACCAGAAACCTCTTTTGATGCCATCATTAATCAGACCTGTTGGTTAAAATGCCTAAACATTTTTTTAAAGTGATTGAGGACAACGACATTTTAAATGCAATATCCTAACACTCTGCTAATGCATTCTTAGACATCTATCTTATCATGAGTGAATTTGGGCCACATGAACAAGGTTTTTTAAAGAACCATCTAAAAATTACTATGCGGTAAGTCTGTTCTCCCTTCACTTGGTATGTATCACACATAAGAAGTTCAGGTATAACTGCTGCTGTAACAACTCCTTGAATCTGACACCTGATTTTTTATTATGTTTAATGCATGTTGAACATAAGAAAGGGGGGTTAGGTCAAGAAACACAATGAGCTAGTAGCAGTCTTGTAGAAATACAAGGTGATATGAGAGGTTTTTAAAGTATTATCCCAAAAGGCAGTGGCCTGGAGAGAAAGCACCAAAACCAAATAATAATCTGAAACTTGTATTCATGTCATCAGACATAAAGGACAATTTTAAAAAACATATCCACAGCACAGACATTTTACATGTGATCTGTTTCAATGAAGCAGTGTATGAATGATACCGAGAGACACAATCTGTGGAGATGGAAGAAGTTGTTGATTTGTCACTAAAGCTGTATTTGTTTACACAGGCAAATGACAGTGCAGACTGTCTTACCCTCAGCTGGCAAAGTAGGCCAGGTGGTAACCATACACTCTGCTCGTAGCCACCTTGCTACATTCCTTGACATGCCCTGTGTGCAAAAAAGGTAAAACTTGGCTGTCCTTGTCTTTCTGTTTGCTTCAGGCTGTCCATTTAGCAGTTACATTTCTCAAGTTTTGTTTAGTACCCTAATTCTAAGTCTACATAAAATGTGAGTTTAGTCCAAAGTGCAAAGGAAAATGTAATAACAGCACTGGAAGTAGAATGATACCTTTCAGATCATCCAGTTCTTCTCCCTACAAACCCAGGTTACTTCCCCCCCCACCCTTACTTTATATTTGCATTCACTATTTTGGATTTTAATAACTTCATAGCCTAAAAGAAGTCCTTAGCCAGGAACTTTGCCCTGATATACAGCTCGTTTATCCAAGTTCTTTGTCAGCTTGCAAGCATTCTGCCCTCCTAAATCAGTCAACTGTTAATTAATTACCTCTGTTTCAAGCAGTTTTCTGTTCGTAGTGTTTCTATGCACAGCCATTTGGCTTAATCTGCCACAGAAAATTTCATGAGATAGTATTAAATGCTATAACAGATTGCTTCTACGATCTCTCTTTCCCAATATTATTGTCTTTGTGGTGGGTTGGCCTTGGCTGGATGCCAGGTGCCCACCAAGCCGTTCTATCACTCCCCCTCCTCAACAGGACAGGGAAGGGAGAAAATAAGATGGAAAAAACTTGTAGATCAAGATAAAGGCAGTTTAATAAAGCAAGAGCAAAGGCCACGCATGGAACCAAAGGAAAACAAAAGATTTATTCTCTACTTCCCACCAGCAGGTGATGTCCAGCCACTTCCTGGGAAGCAGGGCTTCAGTACGTGTAGTGGTTGCTCCAGAAGACAAATGTCATGATAATGAATGCCCCCCACTCCTCCTCCTTTCTCTTAGCTTTTATTGCTGAGCAGATGCCATATAGTATGGAATATCCCTTTGGTCAGTTTGGGTCAGCTGTCCTTGCTATGTCCCCTCCCAAGATCTTGCCCATCTCCAGCCTACTGGTGAGGGAGGAATGCTGGAGAGACAGCCCTGATGTTGTGCGAGCATTGCTCAGCAGTAATCAAAACACCGGTGTATTATCAGCACTTTTCTAGCTACCAATACAAAGCAGAGCACTATGAGGGCTGCTATGGGGAAAATTGACTCCATCTCAGCCAGACCCAATACAGTCTTACATCACCATATATGTGTATGTGTGTATAAAATTATACTTTTCTGATAACATTCTTTATAAACTAATAGTACTTGTTTTTCTTGTTATGATAATAAAAAGGCTGAAAGAAACAACCAGAACTTTGCAGGTGAGGATCTAAACTTCAGTTACATTTTTAGAAAGAGTAAGCAATATTCGGGAAGCACAAAGGTGAACAAGAACTCCTAGTGTTTAAGAGCTTGTTCTGTTATCAACAAGAAGCGTTTAATTTAACCATCCCATAATTTGTCTCATGTAATCATATGCCAGCACTCAGCTTAACCTAATGGTAGGTCTGCACTAGGGCACCCAGAAGGGTATTACCAGAAATATTTGGGATGGTTTGTGAGCTATTATTTATACAAGAAACTAGATAATTTTCGCTGGTCACCGTGCACCACTGAAAAGAGCCTGGCTCCATCCTCCCTCCACCCTCCCCAGGTATTTACATACATTGATAAGATGCCCCTGAGCCTTTTCTTCTCCAGGTTGAACAGCCTCAGCTCTCTCAGCCTTTCCAGTCTTCCATCATCATCTCTAGCTTTAATTTTACCTAAATCCAAGAAGCAATGATGAATGACTTTACATTTCTATCAAATTCTGTACTGTGTAATGTGCCGATGGATACCACTCTGTTAGACTAGGCTTTTCTTTCTTAAAACAAATGGTCATGGTAATTTGGCTTTAGCAACCATCAGGGCCCTGAGGGCACTAGCAGGCCTGACTGCCCCTGACCAGACCCACCTGGTGTCCCCCCTGGCCCCTATCCACACACCCAGAGGGTCTCACTTAAGCTCAGACTAGAGTACCCAAAGCTGGTCTGAGGAATACTGTAGATAGGCTGGGGCCTAGCCCTGTCTCTGGCCCTTTCCCCCACATTATAGCTTTGTCTTCAGCCTGCTTCTGGCCCCTGCCATCTTGCTTGCCTGCTGCTTGCTGGAGCCCCTGGTTGGTTCCTGGACCTTGTTCACTGCTTGCTGTGCCTGGGTCTGTCATTGGACCCCAACAGCAGCACCTGGCTCTGACTGCTGCATTCAGACCTGGTGGGGTGCTATGTCACCAGTGGGGGCATGGTCAGCCCTGGGGTTGTCCTCAGTTTCCTGCTCTCCTGCTTTTGAAAAGCAGCCCTCCTGCTGCTCCTGCCTTTAACTTTACTTCTTCTTATATTATTTTCTATGTGAAATCTAATAGTTTGTAGTCACTGCTGCCATTGTAGATTAGTTATCCAAAACCCATGTGGCCCTTTGAACAATTCAATGCATTCAAACAGGATTTATCAGATAGGTTCCCCACAGAAAACTGGGGCACCAATTGAACAGTTATTTTCATACTTGTGAACAGTCTTTAGTTAAAAGTCACTGATGTTAGTTTGTTGTCATCCTGAACACTTTGATCTAGAAGGCTTGGAGGGGATGGATAAAAAAAAACCAAAAAAAAGAAGAAACAACCCAAAACCCTATATAGAAATGTCACCCCAGCACCTCTTGAAGTTGAGTTTTAGGTGTCATTTGCCTGCTTTGCAAGGCCATTTTCCTTCAATGCACAGTATCCAGAGTACAACAGTTTATCATTCCCAGTCATGAGAACTAAGGGACATGTAATTTGATCTGAAGCTGATTCAGAGAATTTTAATGTATTTAGGAGAATACTTTCTTTGGAATTGTGACCAGCATGCAGTATAAGCACTTGAGGGCAATATTTGCAAGAGGAAACACTTAACACTTGTTTTTTTCAGGTGACTCCTTTTTTTTTCCCCAAAGAAATTAAAAATTCTTCTTAGAGATGCTTCTGATCAGGTTCAAATTAGCAAGACTGAAATTCTGTTTGTAATTACAGACCCTCCATTACTTATTTCCGCTCAAAGGACAGCCTTAATTTGGTGAGCTTCTTGTGTTTAGCTATTTTACAAAAACTTGATCAAGACATGCTGCAAGTGCTAAAACATCAATCTCCTATTCCTAACAAAAGGCACATGCATACAACATCAAAATGGCGTATACTAGATTCATATAAATATAGCTTCTTAGAAATCTGACATTTGCTTAAAACTTAAAGCCTTGCAGCAGCTCATAACCTCCCAGTCTTTGAGTTGAACTTAGAGAAGGCATAACTGAGATTAAGCAAAGCCAAAGTCAGGACAAAATGGAAGTTAATGTGTGTGTTAAGCAAAAAGGTTTAATGAGATACAAAGAATTAATTTGACTGACTTTAAGGAACAATACTTAGATATAGCATTTACTTTTTTCTTTAATGATTTTAGCAAGTCATGCTATCATTTATTTCCTCTTGATACATATCTTATGGCTAAAAATGGAGATTGGGGAATTAGTAGCAGGATAGTCTGAGGCAGAAGAAACCAATAGTCCAATAATAGGTATATTTTGTGCCAGGCACTGTGCATTCATGTGACTCGTCTGAGGCTTCAAGTCTCCTTGGAAGCAAAGAGATCATTTGAAGAATGACAGGTGATGACTGTCAGTTGAAGGAGTGGATAATAGTCCTTGAAAATAAAAATAAAAAATCTAAACAGCACTCAATACTTCACTAAGAATATGAATTCATTTTTGAAGACAAATATGCCTGTCAATTCAACGGTTTCTTGTCTTTCTCCTTGTTTTAAACTTTGATTTCCAGCTCAGATTTACTAGACACATTTAAAATTTATTCCTGTGATGCTATTTTTACAAGTTCCTTTATAGACTAGAACTGCAATTTTAATAGGCTCTAAAAATGAATCCTTTTATTTTTGGTACACAGAACACTGTGTACTAAATGCAATGCAATAGAAGTTGCACAAAATACATGAACTTTAATATTTTTACTCCTCATTTAAGTATAGAAGCTTGTAGTTCACACTTTTCTACAAAAACTGGGATGTAAATCTTTTCTTTAAGTAAATGTTTGATTAATTTCCTTCTTGTCCTCCATATAATGGAAATGAAATTTGAGAAGCTGTTTGTGAAAACAGTAACATTTATCACACTATGGATATTTTGAATTATAACCCTTATGGATAAAGTGCAGGTTTCACCTAGAATGAAACAGAAGTCTACCAGGTGATGTTGGAGAGATGATAGTAATAACAGAAATAATAGAAAACTCTAAATAGTAGAACTATTCTTTTTAGAAAATCATAGAACAAATAATAGAAATATTATTATTCTTTAAAACATAGTGAGTTGGTACAGAAGTACTTCTGCTTTTTGAATCATTTAATTTGGACAAGATCTCTTCCCAAATTCACTGTTTCTGAAGAAAAGGGGCAATTAAAAGTGTCATAATTAAATTATTCTGTATGTATTATTAATGCATAATGATTCATAATAACATAAGAATCTAATCATAATGTGATTAAATTAGCATTACAGTAATTCCTTAATTTTAGGGTAGTTTACTTGGGTTGCTGATTAATTGTGTCATTAATACAAAGTGTTCTGGATTAGATGTCATGCACAGCTAGAGTTGTTAGCCCAGAACATAATAAGCATGTCTGTTCTGCTTCCAGGTTAAGGAAACTGTTTTTTTTTTAGCTTGGAATGGAGCTAATAAAACCCTACATATGCAAGCTGGCCTCATGCAAAGCTATTTTGTGCATTTTTTCACTGCATTGCCTAGAGGTCAAAGTTCTAGCAGGGTCTTATGTTTCATGGCAAATGCAGGTGTCATGCATTATGACCTCCTGTTTTGGACTGCCACAGAAAGTCCATTCTAGAAGCAGACAACTGGGTGCAAAGATGTTCATGCAGATCTGGTGAAGGCTCAAGCACCCTATTTCAACATTCAATGTACCCTTGAACACAGAAGCGCTTTCTTCTCTCTCCCCTTTACACCATCCTAGGTAACAATGACAATAGAAATATACTTCCAAGTCTTATGTTTTATGCTGCATCTTGAAGTGGTGCACACTAGACTTTCTTTGAGGAAGTAAAGCAGAGGTGATTTTCCCAATTCAGATATGGTCATTATTCCAGCAAACTATTTTGGATATTTTAATTTTTAAGCCTTTTTTTTTTTTTAAGACTTAGTTATTCACAAATTTTAGAATTATTAGGTGTGGGAAGTATCACCAAATTACTGGAGTTGACCTCCAATGTGTCATCAGTTACCAGGTAGCACAAAGATTCCCCCCTAACAAATCCAAATATTGTAGATTCACAAAAGTATTTTAGTTCTCTAGTTTGGATCTACTTCAAACAATTCTAATAGTGAGCGTCGAACACTTTTCTCTGAAATTAAAACCATAGGTTAATGGCCCTACATCTAATACAATGCTTTCAAACACACAAAGAAGATAAACAAGTATCCAAGAGAGACATTAGTTTGCTTTTACAGTCTAGAGACTGTAGTGCAGGTAATAAACAGCTTGGACTACATCATGGAAGTTGCAAAAATTCAAAGCTGCCCAATCCTATTGATCTTACCACAGTGTTAGCTGGCCGTTTCTAAATGCAAAACATGTGTTAAATCTAAGTTAATGTGGCTTCTGCATTAATTCAATTCTTTCTTGCTTCAGCAAAAAAATGCTTGTACTGTACAAATCCTGCTGTTGCAGAGCAATTCCTTAGATATAAACAGCTTGGCTATTCTTAATGTTCTCTATACTGCTGAAGATCTCAGAAAAGCTGCAGAGATACATTACAGCAATCATTAGTGATCAAGAGTTTCCAATTACTAAGTCACACCTACTTGTCAAGCAGTTGATACAAATGAAGCAAAACTAAGAGTTTGCATTTAGCAAGGAGCTTTCTAAGAAAAATGAAGATCACACTTCCAGAATATTTTATTTAAAATGCAGATACATCACCAGGGAGGTAATTCTACCACACCAGTTTAGTCATGTTGCCTTAGCAAACCAGTTAACTGGAACCATAGTGTGATTTGGAAGTTGAGAGAAGGATTACAATGACTACAAGTGTTTAATCCAAAGGGATAGTAACTACTCACCTCTTTGGCTTTCCTGAACTAGGCTGTGTATAGCTATTGCATTAGCAAATCCTTACCAGGTACAACAGTGCCTACAGCTGGAAAGATCTCTGTCAGAGAAAAAATATAGAGATTTGGGCAATGTAGAATGAAATAATTGCAATAAAATAAGAGGATTTTCTTTGGAAGAATGCCTGAAGGCTTCTAAGCACTTTTGCATAAAACTGAGTTGCAATTTTACATGATGTTTTACATAAAACCAAACTGATGTCGTTTAGAAATTCGAGAGATAATAATGATCTAAATTAAAATCTTGTTCTGGGCAAAAAGGAGAACATGAAATATGGAGCTAAGGATTTATTTTTAGTTACAATAATGTTTTCACAGTCTAATAGTCCAAAATAATACAGAAAAATATATAATAATACAGTTAAAATTGCTACATAAACAATTTCTATCCCACCCTTTTCTCTGTTGTGATGTTCTCTTTTCCAGTGTCCTTCTGAATCCTAAGGTCAACAGCTGAACCTTTCTCAGCTGTCACAGGGGTGGTAGTGATAATAAGTCATCAGCAACCTGAGGACTTTGCATGAAGGAGTATGATGTTTATGGTGGGAGTTTCTTTCCTTTCAGTTTCAGATTTCTATAAGTTTTACAGTTCCTACAAGCTTTCTCACAACTGACAGCTTCCTTTCTATTGATTCCCAACTATTTTTGACAGAAAGAGCTATTATTTGTCATGCACTGACTCGTAGGCCTGTGGGACTGTTGCTACGCAGGGTACTCAGAGAGGTTAAGGTAACACCCTTGGAGTGAATTCACAAGACAATTGTTGCAACAAGCTAAATCCAGTTCAGGCTGTACCAGTCTGGATGAGACCTGAGACCTTGCACTGGCCAGTCAATGCAAAGCCTGTGGCCTTCTACTAGGGATGGCAGAAAATCATATTTACTGGGCTGCAGCTGTCACCAAAGTGAACAGAATCATACCACTGACTTTCTTCAGATGGGATCTGGCTCAGCTTATGCATCCCATGAGGTACAATGGAAAGGAAACAAAATTGTACTTGTGTTTCCTGAATGTATCTTCAAAATTATTAGATTAGAGAGAGCTCAGATGAAAATTTCAATTTCTTTTTTTACATTCAGTATAGATAACATTGCTAATAAAAGGGACTTCTTTCAGTGGTTGGAGTGTAAAATTGAAAGTATTGAAACATGGTGAAAGAGAACAAAACTCTCTTCTTTCTTGCTAGGTTGGAGACTTGAAATTGCACAAATTGGCTAATGTATTCAGAGGCAGAATTGGGAAGTGGAAGTAGTAAAAACAAGCCAACTTCCCAAATCCATAATCCATTTTGTATTTTTTAATCTAGAGCTTGTTTCTAAATAGAGCTGTTTTCTTATTTACCCAGATTTTTGAGTGCTGAGTAAACTAAACCTATGAAATCTCCTTTTGAGACTGACCTCTCTCAAATGTGGAATCAGAAATGTTCCTTATTAACTTGCAGTGTCTGTTTGATGCCAGCATATGGTTTGGTTGTTATCTCTTTGAATTAAACAACGCTAATTTCCATATATCTCCATGTTGCTGTTTTCCTCATACTGACTTAGTTTACTTTTTAAAGCTTTTTTGTTTCCAAATCTTGTTTGAGACCATTGAAAATGGGAAGAGAGTTATTAAAATAAATATGTTTGAGATGAATAGCTACATCTTTCATAAATCTGTTTTTTAATTACAAATGAGCTAAACATAGTAATGCATTTTACTTTAATTACGATTTTGATGACCTTCTTAGAGCTGAAAGCTGTTTCTCTTTATTTAATGACATGCATGTGTGTGTTTGGGGAGTTCTGTTGCTAAGTGATTTCCAGGAAAGCTAGTGAAGCAAACTAATGAAGTGTCAGATAATATTTTGTAGTGTTTTTATAGAATGGCATTATTGGACCAAGAAGAGACCTGTCTTGCATTTGCAAAATCTTCAGAGTTTGAAGGTTTGAGAAAGCATATCAGACCCAAATTTGAAAAGAATCTCCCTGTTTTACCATATCCAACTTGTGCATTTGACCATATAATACAACAATAGGCTAGTGACAGATAAGTGCAATGCAGGTTTGTTCCATTAATTTACAACAGTGAAAAGTATGTTTGAATCTTATACTTCCCTGTTTCTTTTCCTTTCTCTTTCTCTTGCTTCCTCGCTGTTTCTTTTTAAATAAGCATCATCATTGCTCTTTGCTACAGCTTTGCTTGTAGAAGTTGAAGTGCACTGTATCTGACATATACAGTATATAAATTCAGCCTGTAGATACAGAACTTGTCAGCTTCAGAGTGAATCTGCAGCAGGTGGAAGCGACACAGCACTGACTTCAATTCAGTTCTGTCACAATGATGATGGAACCTGGGTCAGCTCCATACACAGTTTAAAAACACTTTTTATAACAGAATTGCTCATAAGTAAGCTCTTTCACAAAGGCAACCCAAAAGATTGGGTTCTTAATATGGAAACACTTAAGCAATTCTAGAACACAACTGGTGTAGGTTTCTTATACTGCATCTTGTTTTGGAGAGGAAGGGAAGCCATAGAACTTTGGCAGCAAGGATTTTAAGCCTTCAGTTGGGAAGCTGAAAAGGTATTAATAAGTTATAGGACATCTGAGTAGCACTTAGGCGTACCATAATGAAGAGGTAAATGATATGTCCTTTAGTTACAAGGTATATATGGCCTTAACATGTGTTTTCTTAAACTGATTCTTTAAAACCACTACTAACATGCAGATAGTACATGAAGGAAAAGGAAGAATTTTCAAGGATAACTGAATGTACAGAATCCAACCTCTACTTTGTTTCATTAATTTAAATTTTATTAATTTCTTTCTTAAAGAAATGAACCACATTTTTTTTTTTAAGAGTGTGAAGCCAAAAACGTTGTATAAAGCACAGACTTTAAGCAAAATTGATTTAGACTTTGAGAAATTCAGGGGAAATTATAGTCTGGACAACTCCTAATTTAGAAAACATGCATTTCACAATAGGTTTTCTTTTTTACTCTGATTTTCCTCTATATCTTCTTGTTTTCACTTAATAAACTACCTCCCCACATTGATCCTACCAGACCAAATCCATGTTTGTCCAATACATTATTAACGTGGTGTCAGACTCATGATATAGTATGCTTGGGGCTTTGCAGTAGCATTATTTTACTTGTTGTTCCTTAAAAAATACTCAGGGGATTCTAAGGCAATATTAGATCCTTTCACAGCATACTGCATAACCTGTTTAGTTGTATGCCATTAAGTTACTAAACAAAATCAAAGGTGGTGCTGTTTCCTACATTCTACTTCAGAGTTACTTTTTGTAGGCAGGCTTTTTTCTCCCCAAAGAAAAGGCCTAATATTTGAGAGATGCTATATATTTATTTTACTAAATTCGCCAGTGGATAAGTCACACAAATGGTGGTTAAAGAGAATAACCTGCCATTTTGCAGTGACAACATGTATTGACCCTGAAACACTCTCAATTGCTCATGTACCTACAGCTTACAATGTACTCCTATTGCAACCTGCTCAAAGGGCAATGCACACCACTCTAATTAGTTAAATGAATTGAGTCCTGTCTCTCAGGTTTGAAAGCAAAATACTTCTCATGTTTCTGTGTGACAGAAGATGGTTGTTCTCAGCTAGAGAGGAAAATGATACAAGAAAAGGGCATGTATTTCAATTGCAAGGATTAAATGGTAAATAAAACTCATCTCACAACACCAGTACGCAGCACGATATGTGGGTACCGTATGTCCTGTTAGAGGACAGAGCTGTGAAAGGATTGCCTTTTTGCCTCATTCTGTATGCTGCAGTCCAGGCCAGGTAGAGCTCTCCCAAAGGAGAGAAAGTAAGTCCCTTCCAAAAACAACAGAACATGTTCAAGCAGAACACTGATTTCTGCCAGCTTTATTCTGCCCTCTAAAAAGAATGAGAATGACAACAAGCTGGAGACTGTAATACAAATAAACTGAAAAACTTCAACAAAGAGCAGGGGGACGGTGTGTAGGTGGCCCTCAGAGATGAAAAGATGGATTTTTCCCTGGAGAAAATGGACAACTTCTGGAGTAGGGGAGAAGCCCAGAGGCAATATGCAAGCAGTCTCATAATACTAAGACTTGCTGAACCATGAGGAAGAGTGAAGGGAGGGACCCACTCTGCAACAATATGTTGTGCAGATTTTATTCTGAGCCCTCTTGTTTTAATGTTACACTAGCGATTCAGATTTTCAGTCTCAAAAGTTACTGTGTGCTACGTGGTTTTTCAGTACAGGAAGTTTGGAAAGGAAGGGCCTTTTGGTGTCTTTTGTCATGCTCACTTTTAGGAAAATCTCAATACTGTGGCTTACTAGGGGAGTTCCATGTCTGGAAGATATTACCGAAATTCATGGTTTACCTGTATTCAGTTTGCACTGGAAGGTGTGAAACCTATAATGGTACAAAACAGTCAGTTTGAATGCTGTCCTCATCCTGGTGTCAATCAGGGGTGGACCAAGGAAAAGGAGTGCAATGTTTCTTGTCATCAGGCTGTTTCCGTGAATAGTAGGAGATGCTAGTGTTGCTTTCATATCTTACATAGGCAGTTTTCATCTGTCTGCTGATACTGCTATCAGTACTGGCAGTCAATACAAGCTGTGATTTTTGGATTTGTGATTCCAGTTCTTGTCTCCTGGGAACCGAGCAGGATCGACCTAATTACTTAGTATTTGTAACAGTAGTCGGATGGTTTCCACAACTGTACTTTGACTGGAGCAGACTGGCATAACTGTGTCAGTTAACCTTTCCTCCTCTACCCATGCTGAAAGTTTAGCAAATGTCATGTTGCCTCCAGCTAACTTCATAAACAAGTTATAAATACAGGATTATAGTATTAGGCATGATGGCCTGGAATAAAATTTGTTAAAGCACTGAAGATGTTTAGCATCCGATTTGTTCTGCAACAATATATTTTGTTCTCTAATAAAAAAAAAAAAATAAAGCAAGGTGGACTTTGTTAATCTGAGGGTAATGGATTTATCAATTCCCTGCAGTCAGGTCAGCTAAACACTTACTGAGTATATGAGACCTCTTTACACTCACACATAACGAAAAAAAGTCAGACATTTGAAGACAGAAGATAATGTAGTACATTACAGTTAACCAATTTTTTTTAAGGGTGGATAACTAGGTGACCGGTACTTTGTTGTGTCTCTCCCTTCTTTTTTCTCCACCTTCACACCTTCTTCCCTAAAAGTCAGACTTACAGCAATACCTGTTCTGTAATTTATTTATAGTCATCATGACATATAATCCAATGAAATACTGTGTATTACTGTACTTATCCCTAGTGGTGTTGGTGTATGTGTGATCTTTGTAGAGGATTGCTACGAAACAATATTGTGAAGAGTAGTAGGTAAGCATATACAAGGCTGAGTTGTGTTTTAACTCTTCTGTCTATTTTGGGAGTGTTATGCTCCTGAATCAGATCCTCCATTCCCTCTCTCTTTCCCTACAACAATCCCCACAGTTCAAAGAAAGCTTGAAGTCCAGAAGGAGAGACTCAGATATTTCATCTCAGTTTACTTTTCTTGGCTTGCCCTTCTCAGTGAGGTATGCCACGTTATATTTCAAATTAAATTTCTTTTTTAGCTGTGCCTTTTAAGAAATCACTTTTATTAAGTGAAACTACAAAAAGAATTTCTGCATTTTTTAGCACTAAGGGACATTTTACCTGTGCAGGTTTGTTTTTTTGGGGGGGGAGTTTTGTGCTCAGAAATAAAATTACTTCATCTGAGTACAAAACAAATATCTTCTGTATAATGGACAATGTGGAAATTGTTATTGCTGCATCATTAACAAATGTCTTGTTTAGACATCAAAAGTACTTTCTGTAAAAGGTGAGCTCTTGTTCACATTACATTTATTCACCTGAAATGTTTGTCTTAAAAAATACATAAATAGGAGCCCAAAGGGAAGTTTTAGAACTGTATGTTTTGAAACATTGATCTAAGCATTGTTAATGGAAGTGTTATCTAAATCTTGTAGAAGTAATGAAAATTTCTCCAGGTGTTAAACTGCAGAATCTTCTGTCACTTTGATATAAGGGTTAGACGACAAGGTGGATTGCCTTGTCCATCAAAGTGTGGCTAAAGAAAATTTCACTGACTACTGAGGTAAGAGTGACAAATATATAGGAAAGTTCATGTGGAATTTACCAAATTTAAAGAAACTAGATGCTTACAGAAAAAAAACCAAACAAAAACACCACCAGGTAAAAAGCTAGTGCAAGATGATGTTAAGTTTGCATAAATCCATTTAGCTCAGGAATTATTTTAGAATTGGCTTTATCTAAAAAAGACACATTTAAATTTACTTGATTTAATTTCTTTATCATTAGCTAATCTGGGAAAAATATAACCATATGACTTTCACAGAGAGTCTAGAACAAAGGTGAAAAGAGTTTGCTTAAAAACATACATGCCTTCAGCTTTGTTCTTTAAGGCTGGTCATTATCTTGAGTTTTAAACAGAGTTATGAGGAAAAGAAAAAAAGTAGGGTGTACAGTTTTGTGTAGTAGAATGATTTCCTTAAAGGCAATACATTATTTGGCTTGAATTATTGGGTGCCACGGTGGCCAGATGGAAAACTCAATTTGCATTTTATTTTAACTGATTTGTCAACTATTCCATTGACAAAGAGAGGTGTTACTTTGGTGAGTGAGAAAAAATGTTATTTTCTGCTTATAGTTGCATTAAAATGTTACAGTATTTTAGAAGTTTTCACTCAAAGCCTTTTCATCACTATTGCTGTTTCCCAGACTCCTCCATTTTTAGCTGTTCCTAGAAGTGAGAGCTCTAGTAGGTGTTACTATGGCTGACATTTTGCTGCCATTTCCTCCATCCCTCCCCATATATTGATGAATGCACAGTATATTAAAAGAGCTGCATATGTTAAAGACTTTGTCAACCCATCGCAGGGTCTTACTTGGTTTGTTGAGGCAGTACCAATATTTCCTCAATTTCTTTCAGGGAAACTGACAGCTTAAGAGAATAAGAATTCAATCCCTGACTTCCTAAATCTCTCACCCTTCTTATATCATATGCTTTTTTTCAAGAAACAAGTCAAATACCCAAAGCCCAGTTGAATCTTCAAAGCTAAACAGGAGCTTGTGCTCTACTGCTTAGCAGAGGAAAAGATAGAAAAGCAGTAGTTAAATTATGTTTTGATCCACTTGATCTTCCTCTCTGCTTGTACACAGTGCATATGCCTTGCTTACATTTCTCCAGAGACAAAACCCCCATGTATTCACTGGCCACAAACAGTATCTAACATTTGCTGTGGGCTCATGCTTGTCTCACAAATTTGGGACTACAAAACCATGGCATCAACTCTTTTCCAGCAGATATAGACATCCATAGAAAGTCTTTGTGTCCCACCATGAGAAAAAGCAATTTCGTACACACCACCTGCTTTCTGAGCATGTTTTGCTGGTTGCAGCTTCTGCAACATCTATAATTTGAGATCTATTTGCTTCTTGCACAGGTTTCCCCCAGAATTTCTTTCCTCTAGAACCTTATAAAGAAGCATGCATGGGGCTTGAAATGCTGTAGAACTGGATCAATGGATTTAGAGGGTTTTATTTTGCAATGAGAAAAAGAGAGGGACAAGATTTAGAAAGCATGAGAGGTGGAAAGCAGCCTACTATTTTCAATGGCATTTCACATGCTGGTATTGAAACCTTTAGCACTCCTCTGTTTCTGGCAAGAGGGCTTGTATAAGTTCAATGACATGGTAACTCTTTGTACTCCTTCCTTTAAATTCTGGGAAAGAAAAATAAGAATTCTGTTTAAAATTAGAAAAAGTCTTATTGGCAGCAGCTTCATTTTCTCATAGTAGAAAACAAGTAAGGACACATTGTCATGAAATATTAGAACAGCAGTATTTGAACTGGAGACATGTTTGCATTTCATGACATGCCTGTTTGATTTCCTTTGTTATTTTATTAATGATATTCTTCAATCACCCTGATTTATTAATTTCATGTGAAATGTATATTTTAGTTTGAGCAAATAAGAGTACATTTGAAAGCCATTTTTTTGAAAAATCTCCACTCTGACTGATGGATATTGATAATCTTGACATGGTTGAAGCAGAAATTTTGCAAGCACCAGAAACAAAGTTATTTATTTATTTATTTGTTTGTTTATCTTTCCCAGGCTGGTAATAAAACTGAAAGTCTTGAGGAACACATGAAATGTAAAGAATGTTTCTGTAAAAGAAGACCTTTCCAGGGAAAACTGGGGGTTAAAAGAGCTCCTTTTCTGAATTGCAGCCCCATAGGGCTAAATCTACATCAATGACAGTTAAAGAAATGCCATGGAGAAGGGGAAAAAGAAATTAAAAAGCATGTTTTGTATTACTTACAATTCATTCAATTTTCCCCTTAGGCAAACAAAGCATTATCTTTGGTGACGGCAAAATCTTTAACATTACAGGAATCTTTCTTATTTTACTCTAATCCCAAGAATAACATTTCTTTAAGAGGTGGGTGAAAGAAATAAGAAATTGATAAAAGAAGTGTTCAACTTTTAATTAAGTTTACTGGGAACAGTCAGATTAATGATTTGCTTTATTTTTCCTTCAATATCAGAAATCCTGTATCAAAACCCTTGGTTCAGTAAAATGTAGTTTACCATGCAGAGAAAATTCTATGGCTTCCTGCATTTCCATAGCTAATCTTTTTATTATCCTAAAGCCAGCTTTTATAGCTGAGAGCAATAATTTTTATCTACTGAGGAAGTTTTAAATGGGCATCAATGTTGGGCAGTCTCCCTCCCCTTTTTTTCCTCATAGTCAGAAAGCACAGTAAGCAGCTAAAGTATTTCTAAACAACACCAAATAAATTCAGTTACATTTCTCCAAGCTGTGTGCTTTGGTGTGATTCAAAAAGTTATATTAATATGATGATTCTGCAAATTCAAACTGATTTGCATTTTCTATAATTTTGGACTATTTGCTCTGGCTCCTTATGTGCAGCACCAAAATGCTTTCAGCTAATTTGTCTTCTAATTCATATTCTTATTTTGGGGCATTTGTGATTTCTTCTCCATGTGTTTTAATGAATGTTTTTGTTGAATAATCAAGGTGTTGCAAGTGACAAACAGGGTGCTAGTGCACTGCTGTTATACAAGAGAGTGCTGTTGCAGGCTACATATCCTGATGACGGCCCACTTTCACTACTGTGAAGTGCTGAGAACATTTGTAAGTGAATCCACATTGTTCACTTCCCATTTCTCTTAGTATTTGTTTATGGAAAGGAATTTTACCTGATCTGCACTGCTGGGATAGTAACCCCTGTCTGGATATTGCTGTGTGTCCCAGGCTCAAAGACAAAGAGGCTAAACCTCTTTCTAAGAAGTAGTGTCACAGCATCTTGCAATTGTTACCATATGGTTCAATTGACTGAATTAAAGAATCTAATTCCAACAAAGAAAGGGGCAGACTCTGAGCTGACTATAACCATTCCAGTTATAAAAATAAAGAGGTGGTTTAATGCTCAGTAGCATTAAACCCCAACAAACCAAACTGTTTGGAACTAGGAAAGGAAGAGGAAAAATGAAGAGATTGTTCTGCTACTAAGAGCTGATTGTGTGCAAAGTTCTAAGATACCGTATCTTGATAACTGCATGTATTTCTGGTCTTTATCTGCTTTGTTCTCCTTCTAAAAGAAAAGATTGGTAAAACTAGAAATAAAACAGATAAAGGGAATAGGAACAATCCAAGTTTTGAATTATCTTCCATATGTAGGACCAATTAGATTTTTACTCTCCTCATTACAATCTCATTGGTTTTAAAAATGTTACACTCTTATATGGGAATTAGTTATTTGTCCTCTCTGGTTTATGTTTCTGCAGTGGTATGGTTTCTTTGTATATAACTTAGTGAATTGGAAGAGCAAGAACTACTTAACATATGGGTGCGAGTCTTGATTAGGATGCCAAATCATTAGGACAGCTTAGAGGTCCAGGCTAACAATGGTAAAGTTTGTCAATTTCTATCCTACAGATTATCAAAACATATGAATGGAATTAAAAGTTTAAGACCAGAAAGTTACTTTGTTTTACAAAAGCATCTTATGGGAGACAGCATTTGCTTCTTCAGTGTACTAAAGCTGCATTTTTGCATTTAAGACTTTTTAATAAAGAATTGGCAGGTTTGGGCATCATCAGGTTTGTTGCTGATGCACCCAGATTTCTTTCCAAACTTTTCCACTGGAAATCTAGTTGGTATGACCATTTGCTATATAGTACTCTTGAAATAGCATACCACTGTCTTTCTTTTCGTATCTTGTCAAGATGCTTAGTGACTAAACTGAACCAAGTGTGAAATTTCCACTTGTAAAGTCTTCTCTAACTTGACATACCAGTACTGGTCAAACCTGTGACAGGACATTTTCCCCCAAATTCATTGGCATCCTTGTCATCACCATGCCAACATCCTATCTCTGCTCCCGACAGTTAGGTCCCCCTTCCATTCCTTAGTGAATTAAATGGTAAATTAAGTAATGTTTAATACTGAATTAAATAATGTTTCATATTAATAGGCTTGTGGATTCCTTCTTGAGAATCCTTCCTGACTTTTGGCTAGATCAGTCATCTTTCCATTAGGACTAGCCTCCTGTATTTATGTTCTGTTATTTCTCCAACATTCAGCAGAATATGTTTAGAAGGCTAGAGTGCTAATACACATCTTATAACAGCATGCATTTTTAGACAGGCCCCACAGCAGTTGCCCTTTCTCCACAGCAGGAGATATACATTTTTGATGTGTTAATGAATAAGGCTGTGCAGCTCTCTCAGTTTGAGGCTGAAAAGCAGCTGCAGGATGTACAGACAACACACCTACAGATACAAGGGCCATGGCTGAATGGCAGACAACTAAAAAATAATTTAGTAGTTTAGAGCTACAAGCATTTCAATATTTATTGGCATGAAAGGCTTTTCTTAAAAGCTTTTATAATTTTAAAGGCCATCTTTTGGAGCCCCAGAGGTGCAGCTATTGTTGCTAGACAACACTCACAAAAATGTACACATATGTGAACTGTAGTATATAAAGTAGAGAAAAAGGACATGTGCTCATGAATTAAGCTTTTCCATAGGAATAATCTCTCCAGTTCTGCTTTTTTTAACAGTTATCAAAATTAAGCACAGCTGGACTTTCACAGCTCTCAGAATCATGTGTTTGCCTTTTACATTCTAAGAAAATGAATGACTCCTAAGAAAGATGGTGGTATTTTCAAGCTTTCATAAAAATCAAACTTCACCCTAATTTATTTAATTGTAAAAGAGGACAGAAAAAAGAACTTCTCTCATCTTTTTTCTTTAAAATGGTTAGCTTAGCATACCCTAGATTTAAGCCTAGTATGATCTTTATTACTTTTTAAATGGAACTTCTCAGAATTATTTGCCTTTAAAACAAATCAAGAAGGAGACCATATGTACCGCTGCAGACTATCTCAAAATGCAGCTTCATAAGCCCTTATTTCAGTTGAGAGGGGATAAAGAGAATCATTTATTTTCATAATGGCTCTATTAGGGCAGACCATGCCTCTGCCTAGAAATGCCCTGTTAGCAAAGCTGTCATCCAACAATGATCTCTGGGAAGGTGAATGAATATAACACAGACTGTTCCTGCATTCATTTTAGAATAGTCAATAACTTCCCCCATGCCTCCACTATTTCACAAAGCATCATAATTTCTTAAGGTTTATTTTTTGTTTAGTAGTAATGCCCTCTCATGGACCACAATTCGATCCAAAGTGAAAACTTGCCTAAGCAGGGAATTATACACTAGAGAAATATTTACAAGATCTATTGTAATTTCTCCTGCAAGCAGTCTACAGAGTCATTTTTCAGACTACTATGTGAAGTTGATATACTGAATTTCTTCTCTCACTGCCCCTGGTCATATTCCAGGGTGATATATGACCGTTCAAGGCACTAATGGGGTAAGAGCAAGGAGATCCAGTTTCAGAATAAAATTCTTTGTAGGACACTTGGAAACAGGAAGTGCTAAGAACAATAGGCTGGACAACTACTATGAAAAGGTGTTATCTGGGAATACTCAAAGCTTAAGGCGTTCCAGGAAAGGATAACCTTTAAATAAGAACCCAGGCCTCATTGCGCTCAGGGTGTCCTTTGAGCTAAAGACTGGATTTTGCATGTCATGGTTCACTACCAGAAAATCAATCTAAGATGAACATTTCATTTTCAAGACTAAAAAAAGGAAGAACACTTTGGAATAGGTTCACAGAAATTTTGGATTATTGCACTAGCTTAAATATGATACTAAATTCCTAGTTTAATAATTGGTCACATGTGTTTCAAATATAATGGTGTATATGCAGATTTGATTTCACAGGACAGGAAAGGGAAAAAATGGGTTTCAATTGGGAAGCATCCTAAATGGAGTATACGGAAATGTTGTTTGCAAGACACTTGAGAAATACTGCCATTCTAGTTTTAAATAAAAAAGAAAAATGTGAAGCAATGATTAATTTGACACTGACGAGTGCACATGCAGAAGATTATGATATGGTAGATTACGGTGAGACACAGGTCATTTACTTCAAAGTGTCAATAGAAAAGTTTGAAGAAAAAAGTTAGACGTTGCTGGGATTTATGTTGAGATATGAAAGTGTCAGTTTACAGTATGATGTGGATGTTGTCTAACTAGACTTTAGTAAAACCTTTGACACTGTTTCCCACAGCATTCTCCTGGAGAACCTGGCTGCTCATGGCTTGGATGGGCATACTCTTCACTGGGTAAAAATCTGGCTGGATGTCTGGGCTCAAAGAGTTGTGGTGAATGGAGTTAAATCCAGCTGGCGGCCAGTTACAAGTGGTGTTCCCTAGGGCTCAGTATTGTGGCCAGTCCTGTTTAATAACTTTATCAATGATCTGGACGAGGGGATCGAGTGCATCCTCAGTAAGGTGGCAGATGACACCAAGCTGGGCAGGAGCATTGATCTGCTGGAGGGTAGGAAGGCTCTACAGAGGGATCTGGACAGGCTGGATCAATGGGCAAAGGCCAATTTTCTGAGGTTCAACAAGGCTAAGTGCCGGGTCCTGCACTTGGGTCACAACAACCCCATGCAACACTATAGGTTTGGGGAAGCGTGGCTGGAAGCTGCCCAGCGGAAAAGAACCTAGAGGTTTTGGTTGACAGCCAGCAATATGAATATGAGCCAGCAGTGTGCCCAGGTGGCCAAGAAGGCCAATAGCATCCTGGCTTGCATCAGACATAGTGTGGCCAGCAGGACCAGAGAGGTGATTGTGCCCCTGTACTTGGCACTGGTGAGGCTGCACCTCGAATGCTGTGTTCAGTTCCTACAAGAAAGATATTGAGATGCTGGAGCATGTCCAAAGAAGGGCAACGAAGCTGGTAAAGGGTCTGGAGCACAAGTCTTATGAGGCGCGGCTGAGGCAGCTTGGGTTGTTTAGCCTGGAGAAGAGAAGGCTGAGGGGAGACCTTATCGCTCTCTACAACTGCTTGAAAGGAGGTTGTAGGGAGGTGGTGGTCAGTCTCTTCTCCCAAGTAACAAGCGATGGGACAAGAGGAAATGGCCTCAAGTTGCGCCAGGAGAGGTTTAGATTGGATAGGAAATTTTTAGGAAAAATTTCTTTATCGAAAGGTTGTCAAGCAGGTTGCCCAGGGAAGTGGTTGAGTCCTCATCCCTGGAGGTATTTAAAAGTTGTGTAGATGTGGTGCTTAGGGACATGGTTTAGTGGTGGACTTGGCAGTGCTAGGTTAATAATTGGCCTTGATGATCTTAAAGGTATTTTCCAACCTAAACAATTCTATGATTCTATGATTCTATGTCAACAGGAGCTGATGAGTTTGAAGTTATGATGTGAAATAGCCTTTTTACATTACTGTATCAATAAAAGTTGATTAAGTTTATTATGTACTACCTTGGAAATTAACTTTTTATGGCTCACTGGTGGTCAAATATCTATACTGTGGTACAGCTCAGAAGTCTTTCATTCTTTGGGTATATTTGCATGCATAACAGCATTTGGCAATTGTTTAGGCAAGAAACTGAAGAACTGAAGAAAAATTTTATGTTTTAAGATGAATACACTAATTGTGCAATTTAGTTGCTGAGAGTTGCACCTAACTACAAAAATGTACTATAGAACAGTGAATTTAAAATGAATTGCTTAATATTAGGCCTATGATCTGGCTTTCAGACTTGTTAAAAAAAAATAAAAGCTTGCAGAATTTGAAGCAGCTTTTGAGAGAAGACTAATGAATTCACTAGTCCAAAGTCCCTAGTTGTACTGTACTGTTATGATTTGGCTGCTCTGATCTTGAAGCCTGAATTGATGTAGAAGGAATTTGTAGGAGGAATCAGTGATGGCTCTGAAGGGCTTTAGGACAAACCCAGCATCACTAATCATGGACTTTTTTGCTATGGCATGGAGACATTATTCCTCACATCCTCAACTCCCCTGATCAAGACTGGGAAATAAATGCTTATGACATCCACCACCCTCTTCTATCTCAAAAGGAAAAAGATTATAATAAATATTCCAGTTCAGATGTCAGTTCAGATACAAGTTCTTAGCATAATAAACCATGATAGCTGTAAGGGGTTAACACAACCTCTGTTTTGGAATTCTGCAAGTTCCAGAAACAACAACAAAAAGATCCATAAAAGCCAACAATTTTGGAATTTTTCAGAAGATAATCTTTATATATCTCTAAGTAAAATCAGTATTTTCTCTCTTTGGATATGTAACTGTTATTTTATTAGACAACATTACCTATTGCACTTAACTCACTGACAGGAGTAAAATTCTCTTCTTCCCTTTTTGTGCTTTGATGTACATTTTCCTGTGTGAAACGTCCATCTACTTATTCTTGATACTAACATGAACACACTTGGTATAGAATATGGAAGAGGAATAAATGTGTGGAGGTAATTACTGGCTACTGATTAAGCGTTGACAAGAGTGGTCCTGGCTTGTACTTGGATTTGTCACTTTCAGGTGACATTGGGTAAAAAACGTAAAATCTATCTTTTAGGGATGAAAGGCAACAAAGCCTTTTCTGTGGATCTGGCCTGAAGACAATGTCAATTTGCATCAGCTGACATTGTGGCAGACTGTGAGTAAGTGGGCATAAGATATTCTGTCACCAGACAAAGTGACATTAATATTGTACCTCACCATGAGTTATCATGGCCACAAGCCATTAGTTCCAATTAAAATAATGATTTTCTTTTTCAGGATGCAATGCCAGACTTTGTATCAGGTCAGTGATTAACGCATGTTCCTTTTGTGCCTTTAATGGTGAAATATAAACAGGGTAGGCTAATCATCCATCTTCTTTCTAACTGATATTTTTAAGTAGGACAAGCACACACTGGATGCAGACGTTCACCTAGGTATAGTGGCTGTTTAGTGAAAACAATCATTTGTCTCAAATTCAACCTGGGGCTTAAAGCCAGAAGGTCCAAGAGGTGCCAGTTTCTGGTGTTGATTATCTACAAAGTATTGCATTTTTGAAAAACACTAGATACCTTTTTTTCTGTCCCCATGTTTTTCTAAGTAGAAATTCTCCGGTTTTGTTTTTTCTTTTTTTCTTCCTTGGAGAGATCTCCAGTGGATTTTACAGCAAGTTATTCCAAATGATTCATCTAGAAGGACTGAAACACAATGTCATGCTGTCACAGTTTTAAGTAGCTATTGCATGTGGACTGTGCCATGGTGTTAACTGTCTATACTTACTTTAGTTCAAGGCATACACAAGATAATAAGATTTACACAGCTGTAACGAAAGAGGGTTAAGCAAACAAATCACCTAATGTTTACTGTGGGAACAGATACAATTATTAAATATTAGTATTAGTTTGAAAGTGACAGAAACAGTATGTTTATAAAAACCTCAATTTTCATCATAACTAGAAGTCATACAGCTCACAATGGAGGTTTCAAATAACCTCTTGTATCTACGCTTCTGATAATCATGCAAAATAATTTTTAGGGGCTACTTTTTTAAGATATTATATTCTTCAACAATTTCAGCCTTCTGTCTGCAATTTAATGCTGTTTATACCTACAGAAAAGCTGCAGTTAGCTGCCAAAGGGCACAGTGTCTAGTGGCCCAGGAAGCCTTTCTAGCATTTGCCTAATAGTATTAATTGCTTTGCTTTGTACATACACATATTGCCTACCCATGCCCTGGAAGTCTTCTTAAGTGTAAAGGAAGTGCAGAGCAAAAAAATAAGTTGAAGTTGTCGATTTTGGAGACAGTAATAAAAATATTAGGCAGCCCCATATTTGAACTGTTCAGCAATCAAAGCCCCCTGAAAGGAATGCGCTCTCAGAAGCTGACTCTTCTCAACTGGTGTTTGTCCACTTACTCAGATACGTTGCAGGGGAGGGACTGTGCATGGTTTTGGGATGGATCTTACCAGCTTGAAACTTGCCTCCCCACTTTAAAGATTGGTCACCTAAACTGGAAAGCCAAAATCCCAGCAGCCTTGTTTTACAGGATTTAACATCCTGCTACACCCCTCCTTGTCACGGAACTGTGAAATGAAGCCCAGTGTGGACAGATCTAGAAGATACTGTTCTGCTCTTATCTCATCATGCTTTCCTTATTGTGGCAAGATAAGCCTCCTAAATAAGCACTGGCATTTTCCTAAGTGGCTGGAAAAAAGCATGTCCAAATTCACTATCATATACTAGTGCTGACAATAGATACACAATTAAGAACACTTGTAGATAAGATATTGAGAAATGATTACTAGGCACTGCCCCTATTAAAAGGCAGGTATAGTTTTACCACATCTGGCAACTGGTACCAGCACCTACGTCATCTGTAGTTCCAGGAGCAGACATTTCACCCTCATTTCCATTCCAGTGTCCAAAGATTGTCATTTCATAGGAGAAGGCGGAGGATGCCAGATCAATTATGCCAGAGATGAAGCCCCTTCAGTGCTAGAGCAAATCAAAAGTTTTTAATATTTTCAGATGGAAAAGACTGTCATTAGAGAAGGGATTTTCTTTATTTATTTGGGAGAGGTGAAAGCTTTACCAAAATTCAGCTAGCAGGGTGAATTTCTTTGGTAAGGAATTCCTCCCCCCATAAGAAACCAGGAAATGAATCCAACAGCCATGTATTTGCTCCACCTATTAATTCTCCTGTCAGATTAAAAGAGAAGAAAGAGGAGGCAGAACATTATCAAAATCCTCAAGACGGACTACTGGAGAGAGAAAAATTACTGAAAACTACACTGCAGTAGCTCCCAAAGAGTCTCTTACCATCTCTCCTACTTAAGTCACTATTACTTATTATCAGAGAAACCAGAGACAGTTGATCAATACAGTAGTATGCAGAGGAGCACCTGAATTTTCCTTGTCATGAGGAAAGATCTCACCTGCTGAGGCCATTACAGTAACATGCAATGTATTCAAGATACTTATCAAGTTAGAGTTTTAAAACTGCTGAGTTTGTTTATACTGAAACCCTTGCAATCTTTTAAAGGAAGGGAGGGGAAGAAGGGAGACTAAATACCAATTATTCCAGATTACTTGATCTGTGCCATCACAAGCAATAAAAACAAAGCCTCCTCTTCATGTTTACATCACTACTCCCAGTACCTCCATGTCTTCACGGATACTTAGGCATGTTTGAGTCTTTGAGACCAAACTGGTCACACCAGGAGTACTAAGAATATCTGGAACCAATGCAGCAGCCATGCAGCCAGGAAACAAGATTTCTACATATACCATTGGTGTTTCTTTGTAAACTTACACTCATCAAACGAGAATGTTTGTTCCACTTGGAAGTGTTCCACTACCAAGAAAGGCAGCATTTTTATTCACCAGACCACATTGATTTTGTCAGTTAAAATTATTGTTGTCTCTCAGAATTAACTATAAATCTTAATAGGGCAGAGCCTTTGTCTTTTCAGGACTGCTTCCATGCAATTCTTCCCCTCCCTCTTCAAAAAGACAGAGAAAAATGGGGTTCTGTCAAAGCCTGCAATGAGAAAAAAATGCAGTTCTGCTCTCAGTATTTTCTAGCTCAGGGTATTTTCTTCAGTCTTCTTCCAGGACTATTTCATGTTCTGGGATTGTTTTCTTTTCCTCATTCCTCCAACAGATATCTGTTTTTTTTTTTTTTTCCCAAGACAGGTTAGTTCACAGCCTCAGTCACTTTGGCACTTGAAGTTTCCACCAGAGTGCATTTCTATATATCTGCAAAGCAGTTTGCTTTTCATTCCACTTTCTTCTCCTACGATGACCTGTGCATCCCTGTTACACCTCAGAAACTGGTTTGAAACCAGTCCAAATAGATTTAGTACTTAGTGTCAACTGCTTCGGAAGAAACTGCTGCCTCTTTGCAAAATGGAATGATATTTCGTTCAGGTGCCAATGGCAAACACAGAAGTAATCACTCAGGCACATTCTCTCTTCAAAATCCAGGAGATGCTAGGATGCAAACCCTTCTGTGATACAGCGTACAGGATGTAAAAATATTAATAGAAGTGTTTATTATTCAGGTATTCAAGTTTGACATGATACTTTCACCAGTGACTTGAAATTCTCTCCTCATGTTATTAGTACCATAATGGCCTGGGGATGGCTGGGGGACAGGGGGTGGAACAGTAGGAAAGAAGCTGCCTACTTTTCCAGAGTAGACTGTAATTTGGCCCTTCCAGCAATCCCTGTGACTCTCCAGAGCCCTCACAGTCCATCAGCGGCCAAATATAAAAAGGCTGAAGGGCTGGGACTCTGCAGGGACTGCAGTATCTCTGTTGAAAATGCCAATTCAGCTCCCAAGGCTAGCATAGCTTAGAGAGGGTTTGTAAACATACAGGATCATGCACAGCAAGGACTCTGGCCACTGCAGCCTGCAGGCTGGGAGAGCGGCTGCAGTCTTGCTTTCCAGTGGCCTGAGCTGAGGAGGTTCCCTCCCCTCCTCTTACTTCTTTGCAGAGCTCCCTTGCGGAGAGCCTGGGCAAATAAGCTACTGACACCACAGTTATCTGCTTAATAAGGAGCCAATTTGCACAAGCTACCCATCTTTCTGGAAGAGCCCCAGCCTGCATCTAGAAGGACCATATCCACTCCTGATGTGATCACACAATTGACTTCAGTGGTATTAAGTTGCTTTCATGTAGGCCTAAAACTAGCTGTAGGACTTTGTGATACAAATGATTTCTTTACTGAAAAGCAGTGAGACACACATTAAAACCTTTACATTTATGCTTCATATGTGTCATTGTTTTTAAAAGAAAGGGAAAGCTAAAGCAATTAAAAGCAAAAAAAAACCATCTGAGTACTCTAAAGAGTTTTCTGATGTTGTTAAAATGATTGTTAAAGCCACCAGTATCAGGAAAATTTGCTACTGTGCATATGCCCATGCTACATGGAATCCATCATAAACACACTGTATGTAACGAATGAAGACCTTCATAATCTGCTTGAATGGGTTCCTGTATGACAATGAAGAATGCTTTTGTTTAAGGCATGGCAACTGGTCATTTTTTCATGGTCACACTACAAAAAGAAAATTAGACAAATAAATACAGTGAAGTGGTTGTAGTGAATGTGAGTTGGAAACATTTTTTTTTAAAGATTGCCTCCCTACATTTGAGAAAAGCTATTATAAATTGTACTTGTCATGATGTGGGACTTGCATGCCTAAAAATTCCTCATCATAAATGCTAAAATTAATGATAATGATATTAAAGGTTTTTTCTGAAGAGCAAAGCTATATGTTAATAGTAAATTACTTATGCAGAATTCCATTCAATGGAGTAGTTTTATCACTGTCCTCTCTATATATCTGTTGCAGATGAAACTGAAAAATCTTAAATGCTACAGAAAAATGAAAATACTTTGTATTTGTGGCTGCTTTCTTGTTAGGCTCAAGCGACAATCTTGTAAGATTCAGTAGGAGTCACTGTCTTTAATTTGCAGTAGGGGGAAGAAAGTTAAGGTCTTCAGTTCCCTGGCTGGGTCTCTGTAGATACGTGGATCACCATCGGCTTCAAAGTGGTGCTACCTAAAGCTTGCTTGGGGTCCTCCTAATCCCCCCACCTCGTCCATGGTGCCAGCCTGTTCTGCTCTTCAGTCTTAGACCAGCACTTAGTCTACTGCTAACATTCAAAATTGTGCCAGGTAGGTCAGTTGGCACAAAATCCAGAGCCTAAAGGGTTTCATGTTCTTCCCGCTGTGGGATGTTTCCTGTGCTGGAGCTTGTATTTCCTGTAGCAGTGCATATGTTACAGGCTCATGCTACAGGAAGGCCAAGGTCAAGCCAGGTCCAGACAGTATGAGTTTCAAAGTGAGGTTTCTCTCATGCTTGAGCCTGCTATTTGCGATGTTGCTACACAGACAATGCCTTAGCAAGTCCCTGGATACAGAATCTAGCACTGACACATTTAAACCATATTACCTGTTTATGTAAAATATTTTTCTTATGGAAGTAAAATGACAGTCTAAGCCTCTAATAAAAACACAGCTTAAACCCAACATGTATCTTTGTTTTATTATCTGTTGCTGCAACAGCGTCCCTATTACAATCACTAGTCTTTTCAGGGCCAAACTATTTGCAGTGTGAAGGCTCATGGAGTGGTCCATCTGGCTCCTGGCTGGGAAGAGAACCTTTCATGCCAAAATGCACCTCTGAGAGAAAGCACACAGGATGTGTAATGGGGCTCAAGCTAGAAATGTCAAAACATTTTGCATATCCTCATATTTGTGGCATCAATCACAACAAAATCTGAATCTCTCTCAGTTTTAAATATTTAAAAATTGTATCATGTAACTGTTCATGAGTTCTGTCTTATTGTTTGCTATCAAGCAAGAAAATTCACTCCCTCAAGCCACCTCAAGCCTCTGCATTCAGGCCTGTTGATTTCTGACTGAAGAGACCTTTAGAAGGAAGATATACCAAAAAAAATTTAAAATTACAATTGAAAGTTCTGTTATATTTTGGACATTAACATTTTTTTGGATGGGGTGTCTGTTGTCACTGTACAACCAACCATGCTGATATAATGGAAAATATAAGTAACTGGAGAGATGGTGTTCTCTTGGTTTACCTGGGCAAACATTACCGGTCTACAGTCCTGAAATCCACAAAGCAGCTCTATTGCACCTGAGGATCTGAACCTTGGCTGGTTAATTGGTCTGAATTTGAGCTTGGAGGTTTGTTCATCACCTTTAGGTGTTCTTCTACCTGACTTGTGTCATGACACAGAGAAGAATGAGTGAAGAAAAGTGCATCTGTGAGCAGTGGAAATGTATCCTAGTCTCCAGACCTTGCCTGTTAACTTAAATTAACCATATTGAAAGTAAAAACTTATGCTATGTACCTGACCTTGAGCAAAGTCAGCTGAGGAGCAAAGAAAATTTATATTTCAAATGAGCAAAAAGTCCCAGTGCTCTCAGCATTTACAGGAAGGAAGGGGGGAAGGGGGAAAACACAGAAAATGCCTGAAGGATTAGAATTGGTAGATTATGTCTAACAGCAGCTCAGCCAGCATGGCTAGTGTTAATGATCCATGTGTGAGGGACCCAAAGGTTGCCACATATGAACTGTGCTGCTTTCTTACAGAAGTGGCAAGCAGGAAATGTTCCATTATTGCTCCAGCTAGATCCATAATGACTCCTCTGCCTTTTTCCCTGCTGTAGGTAATGGCTTACCCATGCAATTACCTTCTTTTGTCTTCACAGAGTTGAGGATAAATTATTTCATCCTCTTTGCAGGGGGCATTTGAAAGTAAAGTTATTTTTAGGGAGAAATAAATTCTTTCATGTAAGATGCGGGAGTTGTTGCTCCTCAGGCAGCCGAGAGAAAATGAAAGGCACTTCAAGTCTTTTTAAAAGCTGGGTTCTGATGTTTAGCTTGAGATCAGAGAGAGAATGGGGAAAGGAGGGGAAGCCAAGTTTCTAGTAAGCTACCAGTATATGCAGCCTTGTATATGTGTCCTTTGAAGGACTTACCATTACATTTCTGATCTTCGAACTCTTTTTCTTATTTTATGAAGGTGAGCTGAATTTCTTTTCAGTTGTCTTATTATGAAACTAATGACTGTGCCTTAGATGCCTTGAGAAGATCGTACTAACCTGAAAAAAAAAGAAGAACACAGTGTCTGGAACTTGGTTATTACAGTCACACTTTTGTTTGTGGGAAAAATGCCGAAGTAGTTTTAAAAGATTAACATCTGAAAATAATATTTACCAGGTTTTTGAAAGCACAATTCAGGATTTTGATGTTATACTATAAGCTCAGTGCTGTTACTTTAGTATATTTATTTTGTTTGCAGTAAACCTATTTATTTTCTTTTCAAGCTGCTTTGTTTTTTTGAGTGGTACATTTCGAATTCAAAATTTGTTTTGTTGTTGCTTTTACACATACTTGAAAAGCTACTGCTGACTTGAAGCATAATAACCAAGCTAAATGAGATACTAATAGCATTTGTAACTAATACAGATGCCAGACAAGTGTCCCCAGCCCAGCAGAATGACAAAATATTCTTGTTGTTTTTGAGATAATGCTAGGTATACCACTTACTTTCTGATGCTTTGAGGAAAAGCATAGCTACTAGCGTGTAGCTGAGGGGCAGTACTGTCTATTTATCAGTGTATGTAGCCAGAGAGATTGGTTGTGGAGTTCAGAAGCAAGCTGTATTGATCTCAGCTACAGTACACTCTTATTGTTTCCTACACTTACCCAACCTGATGTTATTCACTGGGACCAGGAATCAATTAGGGCTTATAGATTCTGCTATGGAAAAAAAAAAAGATATATTTTCCAATGCTGTGTGGGATGCCAAGTATTTGGTCTTCTGACAGAAATGGAACCAACAAAAGTAAGAAGCAATTTCTTTAATATTTTCATGTGCTAGTAACAGCCTTTGTTAATACAAATCTTTTCCTTTGTAGATCTTTAAGACCTTTACTGAGATGGGGAAGGAATGTAATTCCCATTGTTTACAGCTTGTGAAATTGATGCAACAGAGGGAAGAGCTGCCTTGCTCCAGGGGAAAGAGATGGTTGAAGTAAGAAGAGTGGAAGCATACTTGCAAGAGTGGTTTGAGTGCTTATAAATATTGATGCAATAGTGTCTTACATTGTGATGATTTCTGAGCTTCACAAATTCATATGAGATTCTTGTTATGTTACTACATGGTTTTGTCAATAGAGAATGATAACTTTTAATACAAAACCCAGTACATTTGCAAGCATATGGTAGAACCCCTGGAGAGGTTCTGATTTGGATCAAATGAGCTGAGTGATAGATACAGAGACGATAACATGAGGAACTGGTTTTTACTCAGTATGTTGAGAGCTGTTTGCTTCTTTCTGGGACAAAGACTGAGTGCTTATTCGCTTACAGCCTTCCCTGTTTCTTCGTTGCATACCCATATTGCACATCACAGGAATGGCATTACAGCAAACTGTTCAATCCACTAACAAATCAAGTTTTCCAACTAGGTTTTGTTGTCACTGTCACTCAAGAAGCCTCAATGAAGGTAGGTGCAAGGCTGCAACAGAAAGCAGAAAAAATGGCCCTAAGGTCAGCACTGATTGAAGTGCTAGCAGACTGCTTAGTAAAAACAGAGAATATAATAGTGTAAATTTCTAGTCTACCACCCAGCTGATGCAGATTTCTGTGGGATCTCCTGATCCGTCCTTTGCATGTGTTAGGTGGGAAAAGAAGAGGAGGAAGCTCCAAGAATCTTTGGAAAAGCACCCACTCAGCTCTCCCCCCTCCAAATATCCTTTCTTTGTAAGGGTTACTCTTCCCTGGGGAAGGAGCCCAGCTTGTGAAACCCTGTGGGAACACCCCTGGGATTTCTGGATACATTGAGGATGTGACTGGGAACACCACGGCTTCATGTATTTACTTCCTTCAAAGGTTTCACAACACATAGACTATTGTAGCTATGGCAACAATAATCACCTTAACACAGAAGAAGGCAAGAAGTTCAAAGGCACAGCCACTGGAAATTGAACACATTATCATACAGGTACCTGCTGACATTGCAGATATACACACTGGAAGAGGATAGAAGTCAGTACTGATATAGGCAGATGAACTACAGGAAAAGGACAATTGCATCATCATCTCATCCATCCTCCCAAAGCTCCTGCTGGTTATTGCAATAGTCTGGCCTACTTAGTAGGCTGACACATCTCTGCCAAGCAAAACAATACCTAAAAACTGCTCATTTCCCTACCATCTCATCTCTACTGCACACTGTGTCCCAGTGCTCCTGAAGTGTCAGATGAGACCATCACCATGGCAGATCTGATGTGGGCCTCTTCTGACTAAAAGGCTGAAGCAGTGCTGCCCTTGGTCCCTACCAGCTCAGAATAATGAAAGCAGTAATCCCTAGAATTGCTTACTTCCTCCCCTTGTTCCCCTCCAACACTCCCAGGCGGCCAGGGCTTCCAGGGCTCCTTCTGGTCCCTGCGTCAGGAGGAGCACATGCAAACCCATGGATCCAACAAGAGGAAGAAGAACCTTCTGGGCAGAGGCGTCCCTGCACAGGCACCTCAGGCAATGACAATGACAGGCTTTGCAACCTGTGTGAGGGTTGGTTTTTGTCCCATCTGGTCTTCATCTTTTAGCTCTCCTACTAGGTGAGCTGAGGTAAAGTATCTCCAGCTAGACACATTGGATGCTGTCCATCATGGCTGGATCTTTTCCTAACCCTTTGCCCAAGACCTACTCAGATTAAGTGTGGTTCCCAAACTTGTCTCTGTTATAAAAGAAAAACCTACTGTAAGCTCTGATGGCATTGATCTCTGTCTTTTCTATCCTACTAGCTACTCTGTATTTAAGGCATCTTAAAGTTCTGGAAAAAATCCTGCTCTTACTAATTACCTCCTCATACTTATTGCTAACCCTAAGGCTGGGATATGTGTATGGGGCTGATAATCAAACCCCTTGGATAATTCTGGAGATTTCATGGTAAGCTGCTAAGTGAACTCGTCATGAACTAGGCATAACTAGGGCTGATGCAAAGGTAGGGCGAGTTATGTTTCTGAGAAGTGGGAGCTAATCACAATGGTCTGGGCATGGGTAAGACAACTGTGCTGTCAGGGATGTGCATACTGTATGTGTATGATGGGGTGTCCTGGTTTTGGCTGGGATAGAGTTAATTTTCTTCATAGTAGCTGGTATAGTGCTGTGTTTTGGATTTGGGATGAGAATATTGTTAATAACACACTGATGTTTTCGTTACTGCTGAGCAGTGCTTACACAGAGTCAAGGCTTTTTCCTGCTTCTCACACCACCCCACCAGCGAGTAGTCTGGCGGTGCACAAGAAGTTGGAAGGGGACACAGCTGGGACAGCTGGCCCAAACTGACCAAAGGGATATTCCATATCGTATGACGTCATGCTCAGTATATAAACTAGGGGAAAAGCTGGGTGGGGGTCCGCTGCTCGGTGGTCTGCTGCTCGGGAACTGGCTGGGCATAGGCCAGCAGATGGCGAGCAATTGCATTGCACATCACTTGTTTTGTGTATTCTTTTATCATTATTATTATTTTCCCTTTCTTTTCTGTCCTATTAAATTGTCTTTATCTCAACCCACGAGTTTTACCTTTTTTTTTTTTTTCTATTCTCTCCCCCATCCCACTGTAGGGCACTGAGTTAATGGCTGTGTGGTGTTTAGCTGCCTGCTGGGTTAAGCCACAACAGTCCTTTTTGGCTCCCAGTGTGGGGCTCGAAGGGTTGAGACAACGACAGATCTGATCAGAGCGTGTTAAAACAAATTTGTTATAAGCAGTCATTATTAGGTTAATAGTTGCTGGTGGCAATGTTGGTTTATTTGCTCTCAGAGTTGTTGTGCTTGTTCTCAGAGTTGTGTTATGCAACACCTTACTTGCTGTATATGTTCCCTGTTGTGTCGTTTATCACCTCTGGGGGCTGGATTAAGGTTATCATTTTGCTGTACCGTGTAACACTGGCTTATGATATGATAAAATTACTGGTCGAGAGACTAATCTGGTATTTGTACTCAGCATTGCCATCATCTCCATACTTTGGGAATCATCTCTTGGAAAGTATTAATAATTACACTCTTGACCTTTTCTCCTTGGAGAGCCAATTTATGGGGAAGACAAGGGGGGACACTTTCCCCCACTCCTTCACCTTCCTCTTCTCCTCCAGGCTAGTTACAACAGCTCTTGAGAATTTTGAATATCCTTGGGATGTTCAAACCAGCATGTTCCTATTGCTATGTCTCCTGACCGTGTTTCAGGTCTTGTTTAAGGTTAAACAACTACTTAAGAATATCACCCAGAGATCTGCCCCCTTTGAACTCAAAGAGGATATGTCCTACTCCACACCTGTACGGACCAGTGTCTCAGCTATTAGGAGTAAGTATCTCTCTGCTCAAGAGAGAGGATATAGTGGGTACACACCATGGGTCACCCTGTGGTTTTACCTGTGTGATCATGGGGAGAACATGAGGAAGTGGGATGGAAAATCTACCTCGACCTTAGAGGCACGGGTATGTGAATTGCAAGGAAAACAATCACAAAAGGGGGTTCTTCCAGGAAAATTGTTGCTCCAGTTTCCAGCGAGCAGTTCCCCAGACAGAGTAGAAGGCCTGATCTTACTCCTGATCTTCATAAAGAGACTTCTGATTCATATTTACAAGAAGTGAGTAATGAATACTATGACCAGGACTAGAGGGGCCCTTCCTCCAGCCAGGTGGAGGAAAAGGACAACCAGGTTTACTGGACTGTGTGGATTTGATGGCCTGGCATATCAGATCTACAGGAGTATAAGGCTCTAATGGACACTGGTGCACAGTGTACCCTAATGCCATCAAGCTATAACGAGGCAGAACCCATCTCTATTTCTGGAGTGACAGGGGGATCCCAAGAGCTGACTGTATTGGAGGCTGAAGTGAGCCTAACTGGGAATGAGTGGCAAAAGCACCCCATTGTGACTGGCCCAGAGGCTCTGTGCATCCTTGGTATAGACTACCTCAGGAGAGGGTATTTCAAGGACCCAAAAGGGTACCGGTGGGCTTTTGGTATAGCTGCCTTGAAGACGGAGGAAATTAAACAGCTGTCTACCTTGACCAGTCTCTCGGAGGACCCTTCTATTGTGAGGTTGCTGAAGATTGAAGAACAACAGGTGCCGATCACTACCACAACGGTGCACTGGTGGCAATATCGCACCAACAGAGACTCCCTGATTCCCATCCATAAGCTGATTTGTCGACTGGAGAGCCAAGGAGTGATCAGCAACTCTCACTCATCCTTTAACAGTCTCATATGGTCAGTGCAAAAGTCTAATGGAGAGTGGAGACTAATGGTAGACTATAGTGGCCTGAATGAAGTCATGCCACCACTAAGTGCTGCTGTGCTGGACATGCTAGAACTTCAACATGAACTGGAATCAAAGGCATCCAAGTGGTATGCCACAACTGAGATCGCTAATTTGTTTTTTTCAGTCCCTTTGGCGGCAGAGTGCAGGCCACGACTTTCATTTGAAGTGGCATCCAATACAATCGGAATTGACTGCCCCAGGGGTGGAAACACAGCCCTACCATTTGCCATGGACTGATCCAGACTGCACTGGAACAGGGTGAAGCTCCGGAACACCAGCAATACATTGATGACATTGTTGTATGGGGCAACACAGCAGAAGAACCTTAGAGAAAGGGAAGAAAATAGTCCAAATCCTTCTGAAGGTTGGTTTTGCCATAGAACAAAGTAAGGTCAAGAGACTTGCACAGGTGATCCAGTTTTTAGGGACAAAATGGCAAGATGGATGTCATCAGATCCCAATGGATGTGATCAACAAAATAACAGCCATGTCTCCACCAACCAGCAAAAGGAAACACCAGTTTTCTTATGCATTGTGGGGTTTTGGAGAATACATATTCCAAATTAGTCTGATTGTAAGCCCTCTCTATCAAGTGACCCGGAAGAAGAATGGTTTCAAATGGTGCCCTGAGCAATGACAAGCCTTTGAACAAATTAAACAGGAGATAGTTCATGCAGTAGCCCTCGGGCCAGTCTGGGCAGGGCAAGATGTGTGCTCTACACCGAACCCGGGGAGAATGGCCCTACCTGGAGCTTCTGGCAGAAAGCACCAGGGGAGACTTGAGGATGACCCTAGGGTTTTAGAGTCAAGGATACAGAGGATCCAAGGGCCGCTATACTCCAACTGAAAAAGAGATATTGGCAGCATATAAAGGGATTCGATCCACTTCGGAAGTGGTTAGTACTGAAGCATAGCCCCTCTTGGCACCCCGACTGCCGGTGTTGGGCTGGATGTTCAAAGGGAGGGTCACCTGTGCACATCATGCAGTTGAAGCTACATGGAGGAAGTGGGTCTCACTGATCATACAATGGGCTCGAATAGGAAACTCCAGTCGCCCAGGAATCTTGGAAGTGATCATAGACTAGCCAGAAAGCAAAGATTTCGGATTATCACCAGAGGAGGAGGTGAAGATGCCCCACTGTATAATAAACTGCCAGAAAATGCAAAGCAATATGCCCCGTTCACTGATGGGTCCTGTCGTATTGTGGGAAAGCATCAGAGACGGAAGGCTGCTGTATGGAGTCCTATATAACAAGTCATAGAAACTGCTGAAGGAGAAGGTGAATCGAGTCAGTTTGCAGAGGGGAAAGCCATCCAACTGGCTTTGGATATTGCAGAATGAGAAAAATGGCCAGGGATCTATCTCTATACTGACTCATGGATGGTGCCAAGTGCCCCGTGGGGGTGGTTGCAGCAATGGAAACAGAGTAACTGGCAGCGCAGAGGTAAACCCATCTGGGCTGCTGCATTGTGGCAAGATATTGCTGCCTCAGTAGAGAACCTGGTTGTAAAAGTACGTCACACAGATGCTCACATACCCCAGAGTCAGGCCACTGAAGAGCATCAAAACAACCAGCAGGTGGATCAGGCTGCTAAGATTGAAGTGGCTCAGGTGGGTCTGGACTGGCAACATAAGGGTGAATTATTTATAGCTCCGTGGCCCCATGACACCTCAGGCCATCAAGGAAGAGATACAACATATAGATGGGTTCGTGATTGAGGGGTGCACTTGACCATGGACACTATGGCACAGGTTATCCATGAATGTATGGAGGATGATGGCTGAAATATAAATATGGGGAGGCCTGGCAGATTGATTACATCACACTACCACAAACTGTCCAAGGCAAGTGCCATGTGCTTACAATGGCGGAAGCAACCACCAGATGGCCGGAAACATATCCCATGCCCCATGCCACCACCTGGAACACTGTCCTAGGCCTTGAAAAGCAAGTCCTGTGGCGACATGGCACCCCAGAAAGAATTGAGTCAGACAATGGGACTCATTTCCGAAACAACCTCATAGATACCTGGGCCAAAGAGCATGGCATTGAGTGGTTATATCACATCCCCTATCACGCACCAGCCTCTGGGAAAACTGAATGATACAATGAACTGTTAAAGACTACACTGAGAGCAACGGGACATTCAAAAATTGGGATACACATTTAGCAAAAGCCATCTGGTTAGTCAACACGAGGGGATCTGCCAGTCGAGGGGGCCCTGCCCAATCAAAACTTTTACATACTATAGAAGTGGATAAAGTCCCTGTAGTGCACATAAAGAATATTCTGGGGAAGACAGTTTGGGTTATTCCTGTCTCGAGAAAAGGCAAACGCATTCGTGGGATTGCTTTTGCTCAAGGACCTGGGTGCACTTGGTGGGTGATGTGAAAGGATGGGGAAGCCCAATGTGTACCTCAAGGGGGTTTGATTTTGGGTGGAAATAGCCAATGAACTGAATTTTATGATGCTAATTGCTATATAATACTGTGTCTCAACACTACTATGGTTGCTATATGCCATATCAGTGATACTACAGCAAGAATTACCCAGATTAATGAAGAATGAATTTTGATGAAACTGAGCAAAGTGCAGTGATGATAGAACCAGCCAAGTGCAGCTGTAATGGAACCAGAACTGGCTTCAGCATGCAACAATCCAACACCACACACCACTTCTCCTGCCCTGAAGGACTATTATGACAGATGGAGGCCAAAGTCATGGACTAAATGAACTCAATGGACATTTTAGAGGGATGGCCCATAGACTAAGGGAATTATATTTGTGTGTATATATCAAAATACAGGAAAGGTGGTGGTGATTAATTGGGATGTATTGGAAAGTGTGGGACCTGGGCATGACATAGATGGTATAGAATAAGGGGTGTAAAGGAACTTATAGATTTAGATGCCAAAAGTGTAACAGGCATTTGTGGGTAAGGTGCTGGTTAGCTGTTAGTAGAGAGAAACTGCACACAGACTCTTAAATCTAAAACATCCCCAGACATCTAAATAACGGTAAATGAGTCCCACTGACTTAGTGTGAGCATTTTATGATAAGCAAATTAAACTGCTTAAAGCCTTCATTATATTGTCAGAGCGAAGTTAGATCCTGAAGCAGGGAATGATCTGGCCACAATGTGGAGAAATGGGGAGATAGGAGAGGTCAAAACTGGTCCAAAAGCCAAAACAACATGTTCATCCTGATAAATACCATCTCAGCTCATCAGGTAGGAGAGCTAAAAGAGGAAGATCAGCAAAAGATGGCCAAGGTTGCATATTTGCATTTAGGCTGTGATTTTGATTACATAAAAAGGAAAGGCAGACTTCATGGGTTCTATAAAAGCAGCAAGCAAATATCTCAGTAGCTTAAGAAAAAATACATTGTATACCTTTTTTACTTTCAAATCTGATTTTACCTTTCAAATTCTCTTCCATGCTGAAGTTTTTTCATGATCACAGAAACAGAGGAGACAGTAAATATTTATCTCCTTCAAACAGTTCAAACCAGATGAGTATGCAGATAGTAAAGGGCCAAAGTATAAGCAGTAAGCAATTCTGGAAATCTATAGAGGGGAAAATTCTCATTTGTTCATACCAATGGCCTGGAAATATATTAGACATAGACAAAATCACCAATTGTTTGAGGCAAGAAATTTCATGAGGTCATGACCCTGTTGCCCATTCTGTCTGCAACAGAACCCTGGAAAGCCTGGCTTGTTACTCCTGCAAGTACATTTATAAGAAGAAATAGCATTGTTGTCACTGCTCCTAAAGGGTCTATAGCTGGTATCAAGTTTTTAATCCCCTGATATTCTATGCTTCAGGAGACAATTGTTCAAAGTAGTAACCTAATCTAAGTGCATGGGTTTGTTAGAAAGGATGGCTGTGTGGATCAAAGCCATCCTCAGCCTCAGCCCAGATATCTTACATTGAATGAGTCACTGAGGTTTTTTTGTATCTCAATTTTTCACCTGAAAAATGGAATAAAATATATGGTGTGGCCTCATCTTGAGTACTGTGTGCAGTTTTGGGTGCCACAGTACAAAAAGGATACGAAGCTACTAGAAAGTGTCCAGAAAAGAGACACAAAAATGGTGAACGGTTTAGAGGGGAAGCCGTATGAGGAACGGCTGAAGTCGCTTGGTCTGTTCAGCCTGGAGAAGAGGAGACTGAGGGGAGACCTCATTGCAGTCTACAGCTTCCTCACAAGGGAAGGAGGAGGGGCAGGTACTGATCTCCTCTCCCTGATGACCAATGACAGGACCCAGGGAATGGCAGGAAGATATGCCAGGGGAGGTTTAGGTTGGACATTATGAAAAGGTTCTTCACCCAAAGGGTGGTGGAGCACTGGAACAGGCTCCCCCGGGAGGTAGTCATGGCGCCAAGCCTGACAACATTTAAGAAGCATTTGGACAATGCCCTCAGACATATGGTGTGAATTTTGGGGTTGTCCTATGCAGGGACAGGAGTTGGACTTGATGATCCTTTTGGGTCCCTTCCAACTCAGGACATTCTACAATTCTATGATATCTGCTTAAGAAGATATCATCACCAAATCATGTCAAATATCATTGGGTACACAGGCATCACAGTAAGAGTTGTTCTGACTGTATCAGATGCCACACAGCCTTTCATATCCCTCTCCAGTCATACTATTGGTTTCACTAGAAAGATGCTGCTGTGACTCTTCTGCAGGGAAGCTGCATGATTCCCCTTAGGAAGCCCACACTGAAATTTGCAGGAGTATAGGACCAAACTGCTTGCTTTTTAGCATGTGCTGCTGTGCACATACATGCCATGCATATATATGATTCATGTAGAATTTGTGAGTAAGGCTATTCAGCTGTCTGTGTGTAAATAAAAAAAATGACAAAGTTCTGAAGACCTTTGTTTCACTGTAATGCTCCTGTTAAACAGCATGTACTTAGATTTCTAGAGCACTATAAGTTTCTAATCTGTGCAGAGAATTCAGATTTATTTAATCAAAGAAGACCCTCTCACTGACCCTGCAAGCCACTGGGGCACTGAAAAGTTTAAAGACTTTATTCAGTATAGGAAACCTAAAATACTGAGTAATGACACAAATGGCCTACTCTGCGTTTTTCCAAGTATGTCTCAGAAAAAGAAAATTCAGGATGTGTTGCCAGAAAATCCAATGCCACTTCAACTGCAGTGCAGCTTCCAGACTAAAATATAACTTACATATCCAAAATATTTTATTATTTTTGAGTATTTCTCCAAATCCAATCTTAGATTATTCCTCACACCAGCTTTTTTCATTTTAAGATCTTTTGGAAAGTTTGGATTCTCAGTTTCATGTACTTGTAGCTACAGATTTGAAGGAGATTATTTTGTGTGTTGGATCAAAAAACAAGTGCCAGTGGATATAAAGCAGCTGGCAAGCAGACAGAATACACCATTTGTTATTTTTTTTATTTCACTAACTTCATGTATATTTTTCTGCCTGGCCTCATTTGACAAAGATTGCATACAGTAGATGTGAGAAACATTTTAATGCAAACTACCCTCAGAACTGCTGTTGGTAAATGATAGTGTCTATTTCCAAACATGAGCATGTCTAATTGCAGATAGGCAGCATCACCAAGTAATTTTCCTTAGGTAATCTCTCTTTATTATAAATTCAATCAGAAACAATAGATGAGATTATCCTGTAAGTGTGAGCATGCATTGTTATTAGAACAGCACTGGCCCAAAGAGCTGTTTCTGGGCATTAAATCTTCTCTCAGAAACACAGCAAGACTGCATTTTTCCTGATGTCATTGCCATACAGTTTTTAATTGCAGGGAATTTGCTTTCTCTCCTTCTGTCTTCCACTTCATACTGCTTTTAGAGGTGGTGCCCCAACAGTCCAGGAATGCGGGTGTTAACATAGTTAGGTCAAGTCTCATAATAACATCCCCTTAAAATGACAACTGGGGATGGACAAGCTGACTCCAGCTTTGCTCTGATGATTTCAGTCCCATGGGATGTCCCCCCCAGGATGTCTGATTTCTTTGACTAAATCCTAGAAAAGCTGAGCTACAAACTACAGCTAAAAAGAGAGGTGAAACAATTAGAGCTCCTGTAAAATGCCTAAAATGTTCTCTTCTTTCCACAATGTAATTTCTATTACTTTGTAATTTCCCACTTGCTACTTACACTAACAGAGAGCTATATCCTTATGAAATTAACTCACAAACTTTCCTTTATCAGCTTTAGATATTACTGAGGAGGTTGAAGGCTAATTTGGGTATTTTTATTGGCTTGCTCCATTGCTCACCTTCCTCCAGTGCCTTTCCTGCCAAAGCTTATTAAGCGCACAACTGAATTTATTCATATAATCATCTCTGTTCTCAAGAAAATAAAGTGGGTTTGAGGCTAGTACTCAAGTTTGTTCAGAGGATAACATGCAAGGTTTTTTATTTTTTTAAAGAAGACACACAACATCAAAGAGCAAAGCAAGCAAACCTTCAGCCTCTTCATTTTCATTTTTCAAGAAAACCGTGCAGTTCAGATGGTATTTAGGTTTTCCCCTTCGCATATTGACAGTATCAGTTTTGGTTTTAATTGCTGATTTCTTTGTGGTACCTGTAACATATCAGATGAAGCCTTTGAAGGAAGGAGTCTAATGACACCTTTGCAACTCAGATACTGAACTGATCAAAAGATCTTCAATCTTGTCACTTAGACTCATTAAAGCTCGTTTAAAAGATGCGTGCAAAAAACGTGCGGAATTTAGCTATCAGGGCAGATAACTGCACTGAAGGGTCAAAAATATGTTGTAATGTCTGCAGGTGGCACAAATTTTCCATGTTTGTTTTGTAGACACTCAGTGGATACAAAGCAGACCCCATCCTGGGATCATGTCCTCTTTCTCATTTTCCTTTTGTGTGTAATTTCCAGACCAAGGACTCACTAGGTTTTCTTTTTGCACTTTAGCACATCCTTAGCTGAAGAACTATTGGACGTCATCTCTGCTTTGTTGCCCTGTTGCTTAAGACACAGTCTCGAAAAATGGATATCTGAATCTTCTAGGTAAAAAAAAAAAAAAAAAAAAATTGAAAACAAATCTCTCATTTTCAGGGCATGCAAGTAAACCCACTAAGTTTTTCTTCCACGTTAGTTTGTGTTGTGGGAGGTGGGGCTGTATTCTTCTTCTTCTACCTATATTTTAAAATAAAAAGAATAATTTGGCCAAGTCCTTGAAGAAAATCTGCCTTAGAAAGGACTGAGTGCTGTGATCCCAAGCGCAGAGGGGCATCGCTCTGGAGGCCAGAGTAGAGGACCAGAAGAGGCTTGCTCGTGTGTGGTTGCGTTGCCAGATTGTGGTGGGAGTCCTGCCTCTGCCTGGCTGCTGTGCAGGCAGGGTAGGTGTCGGAGTAGGGGGCTAGATCCCATACAGTGGAGGGATGGAATAGGAGCAGATGATTAAGGTTTAGGCACTGCAGCATTTGACTTAACAGCTAATTCTAGCTTTGATCCACACATTTACTCAGCACACTTCACATTTCTGCAGCACAATGCAGAGCTGAATCCAGGACTGTGGAAACCATAGTAGCAGCCTGTACAATGAACTACCCTTCATACCGATATAGAAAGCATATTCCTCTCCTCCTCTCCCTCCCTTCCCCCTTAGCGTACAACAAATGGAAGAATTCAGTTCCTTCTTTTCATTTAAGGTTAGAGTGACTACAAGTGAGGCTGCAAGGATGAATAACCCCATTAATTTTTTTTTTTTTCCTCAGAGTGCATAGATAATTTTTGCTCTGCTTGTACATTATTAAAACTGTGAGGCCAGATTCTCAGCAGGGGCAAAGTGATGTAACTCTGTGAAAATCAATTAAGTTATGAGGATTTAAACAACAGAGAATTTTACCCCTCTGGCACTTGTGTATTATGCACTAGTACGCTTTTTTTTCACATGTGATTATGCATGTATTTGCTAAGAATCATGGCTTACAAAAAATGTGAAGTCGTAGGAAGTATCGCCACATAGAAAAACAGAAGAAAAAGCAGGAGAGGAAAGAATTTCCTCAGCAACAATCCCTCAGTGTTTCGGTTTTCCAGCTTAATGATACATAATTTTAGCTTCTTTAAAAACAGCTCATGGTAATGGAGCCTCTGATTTGTGTTTCTTTTCTTTTTTTAAATAAAATGTTTAAATATTTATTGCAAATAAGGGCATTTATATATCACATTCTGCAGCAGCCCTTCACTAATGAATAGTTTCTTGCACGTCATTTGTTGCTGTAGAGTTGCCACTGCCACCATTCACTAACTGAGAGGCATCATAAACATCAGACTTTAACAACACTACATTTTCTGCCTCTTGGATGGGATTTGTGTTCTGTTTCCAGATTCTATTACTAGATGCGTTTCCCTAGCTGAAAGGGAAAAAAAAAAAAGGGAGAAGGGAAAAAAAGTATAAGCAATGCTTTTATTAAACTTTTCTCTTAGCTTTACACAAGCTTCCCCCCACCTTTTTGTAGACTCCATGTATTTTTAATGATTTCTATGTTGCTTGTAGAAAGTTGAGAGGATGAGAGAAAGAAAGAGAGAGCACTCAGATAGAATAATTCAATTTTCTACTTTGTGAAGAGAAAAATCTGTCTCTGGGCTACATCTAAAAAAAATAATAAAAAATGATGTTTTCCCTTTGTAGCTTCTAATACATTTTATTTAAAGAAAAAAGCCCTTTTTAATCTCCACTTCCTTTTTGGAAAGCAAAGTCATGTGCTTTGCAAAATCACAGAAGCAGGTGATGCACATACTTGAATTTGTAAGGAAACAGGACAATTTTACAATGGAACAGAAGATAACTTACAAGAAAAACAAGCCTCTGACAAAGCAAAGTCACAGACCCCGTATACTGAGCCTTCTTTTCTGTCACATAAAGGAAGTGGTGAAGAATGGAAAGGGAGGAGAGAATATAATGTGTCTTTCTCATACTATAACTAGATGGCTTAGTAATCATATTTACTTAATGGCAATTACATTGCTAAATTCTTGAGCACTATCAATTTTTGCAATGTTTTCCTGTGTCTGTCAAAGGCAACATTTTACACAGAGGAGTTGTGGTTTGTATCGCCAAGTATATCCAGGTACTAGTTTTTGGTGGGAGTTTGGTGCTGAGGAAACAGTACAAACTGCTACTGAATGTGAAACCACTGCTCTCCATGACAAGTTGGGGAAGGAAAGCCTGGTGCTGCTGGTGGCTGCAGAGATCCTGTGTTGCCTATGAGCCATGATAAATAGGAGTCCACCACTGCCAATGTGGAAGTCTATGTAGGGGGAGTGATGGCTGCACCTGCTGAAAGGCTCCAGGCGGCGCTCCTTCCAGCACAGGTGCTGCATCCAAAGTGATGGAAATTTGACATCTTGAGGGTCAGAGCAACCTAGGCAACTTTTACAAATTTAGTATGCCTTTACCTCTCACACTTATAGGGCAAAGGATATATATTCATATTTTTACTAATACAGAAGCATAGGGTGGAAGAGCAATTTCCAATCTCCTCTCCTGCATTGCTTAGACGTGGAAGGAACAGGAAGATGAGACACAACAAAGTATAGGATTGTCTCTACTCCACCAGTTCTGTTTTTCTTACCCTTTGGGCTAATGCTCATTGAGAACAGGCTCAATGCACTCACCTGAAAAAATGTGAGCTGGAAATTTGTTCCAGTATCCACCTATGTTCAGATCTGGCTTTTGCAACAGAAAGCGTAATCATCATGTACTTATGTCTAGAAGTCTTTGTACCGGTGTCCATGAAACTGGTGACAGCTCACCCTGTAGAACACTGGTGACTGAGAGGAGAAACAGGTGCAAATCAAGGAGACCTTTATTAAGTAGCTACATAAAAAGAGACCTAAGCTTCATGAAGCACACCAGCTTACATCTTTGTGTCAAATCTTCCACTATGCTCGATCACTTATTCTGATATTGTAATGTCTGAAGTGTGTTCATTTCTTCGTTTCTGCTGGAAGTGGGAGAAAAGAAATATCAACATTTTCTTAAAAATGTAGATTTTACGTTTCACAACTTGCTTGATGCAGCTCAACATTATTCTTATTATTACCATTGCAAGTCACTCCATATGCTGATAGTTCAGGCAAAACTCGTTGTCTGAACAATGAGTTAGTAGCAGAGATGTAGTTGTACTGCATATAATTATCTCTCTGCTCTAACGCTTGCTCAGGTTGAACATCACTTTTCGCTTAGGGTAGATCATGAACTGAATACTCACAGACATCAGTGATCTGGGTGTAAAACTGGGTCTGTGCCTGACTTTTGGTATATTTATCCACTACTTACTGTTACAGGGAAAACCCTGCTCAATTCATGTGGTTTAAATGAAATCAGGTTTGAAGCAATTTATTCATTTATTGACAGCATGTGATTAACTGGAGAACAGTGAACTATATATTCAGGATCAAGATGAACAATATTGCAGATAAACCACAATATTAGTCACTTCTGAAATGTTAATAAGCACTTAAAATTTCTAAACACCCTTCTGTAACTAATCCCCAAAAGTTTTAATCCCACAAAGACACATGCACACATTGCAGTCCTACCTCCACCCACCCTGCTCCTGTGACCCTCAACACATGGGTGCTAGTGAAAAAGCCTCTGCAAGATCCCCTCTGCAACCCCTGGTATGGGTCTCCCCATATCTCACTCCCATGAGTGGAGCACCAGGCTGCCCCCAACACCTGTCCCATGGGAGGGGGCTCTGCCTGTCCCAGGTGGAGGCGGTGATGCTGGCAGGGCAGCTGCAGACAGTGCCCACCCTGGGTGCCTATGGCTCTTCCTTCCCTCCCCAAGCTCTCTCCGTTCCTGTAGCGAATTATCACAGTTCTTTTAAACTTATTTTCAAGCTGACTCTTCATTTTCTCACCAAAAAAAAAAAAAAAAAAAAGAGCAAATCCCCTAGTAATTCCATGGTTACTGTTTAATTGTGCTGATGGTTGCTTTGTGCAAACTACCATCACTGGTAATTCCTTCTTAGTGTTACCAGTTTTGGGGCACCTAAACTTGCCACACCATCTTTTCCATACCCATGAGGTATGCTTAGACAGCTCAAGGAGGCTCCTGGCAACGCTGAAAGGGATTAGATTAAGTGACTCATTGACATTACAGTGGCCCAACTTTTATAGAGCTGTAGCAGAGACCATGTTCAGGACTAGCTCCACTTTATGACTCTTGCTGAGGAATGAAAACTCCCTGTCTTCTAATAACTGTATTTTAGAGAAGGTGAATAATGATTATTGACACTTAAAATTACTAACAATTTACTACTGAAGACCATTTTGCAACTCCAGCTAACCCCATGTTAATGCTAATCAAGGGTACAAGTAAGAAGGTGTATTTTAATAGTAATACTCAAGGACTGATGCATTTAACTGCCATTAGTGTTAACAGGAGTTATTTGCATGAATCCATGCATATCTAGAAGTAGAGTATGCCTTGTACATAGGAAATTCAAGCTGTCCTATTTAGAGCATAGAACAGTTTACGAAGAAACCGCTGACGTTACAGGATGGCAATTCTGGCTCAGGAGGCTCTTTTCCAGCTGCAGACTCCCCACTTTTCAAAATATCTACTGTGTGATGCTGTCTGCAAGGAGCATCTAAAGGTTTTTTTCAGGCACTCTATTTATCCGAGTCTAGCTTCTGAGTCAGGAAATTATCTTTTTGGTGCTGAACTGCTACTGACAAATCTACCTGGTGTCTTAAATACAGGAGGAATTCCTGCAGCATTGTAGACTTTTGTGGTGTAGGTTTGTTACTTGCAGGAAATTAGGGTATATTCTATGAATTAGAAATAAACTAAAAAGTCTAAAAAGTTCTGTAAGCATTTTGGGGGTTAGCATAGAGTCATATTATTTTAAAGAAGACTATTCTATTATTTTATTCATTTTGATTTACCCAAAGGAGTAAAGGCTCATTTTAAATTCTGATTTCCACATCAGCTGTAAAAAAAAATCCCTTCAGTTGGAGGAATATTAAACATATTTTAGAATGGAAATCTACAAATCTACTGCAGACCTAAGATCCTCCTCTTGTTTCCTGCTCAAGTTGTTTAATGGAATTGACAGAGTTGTCAAATAGGGGAAACCGAGCTTCAAGTTTATTTTCTGAATTGATGGGGATTACCCATTGTTTCTTGTTCAATTGAGTATTCTCACTTTACCTAAGGCTAATAGTCCTCTAAAAGCTCTACTGTCATTGGGAAGAGACAAAATCCCCCAGGAGAGCAATTCAGAGTGGTTAAACTGGGCTTTGGCTCTGAATTGCCATTTTGAGAGTATCTCTTTCTTCTCTGCTGACTGCAGATGGAGCCTGGGGAGAGCTAGTGGCCTCCCTAGGCAAAAGTTAGTTTATGAAAATACCAACCTCTGTGTCTTACTGGCTCTCTAAAGGCCTGGACAACAATACCATCCAAGGGAACTATTTTTTAACTGCTCTTGCCTAAAGGTTTCAGATTTTCTATTAATATTTAGAATTTGCCATGCTGGTTCATGTTGGTTTTGCCATTAAAAATATTTCAATGTATTTTTCTTGGTAAATGCTGCTTGCTGTAAGATAGGGAGTGCTTGTCATGAAAAGCAGAGCTCCTGTACTCTGACAGATACATGTTTTTTTGGGTTAATGTTTTGGGTAGATATAATAATAATTAATATATTTTACATAATTAATATATTTATATAATCATAATTAATATATTGTTTCTCTGCAGCCTTAATGATTTAACACCAGGTTTGTTAGGAAACATTCTTGGGGATGAGCATAGGAGAATGTGATAAAAATCATAGCTAGCATTGTTGCTTACATGACTTTCAGTATAGGACCCTTGGGAAGTATGTACTAAACAAATATATTAATACGACAGGACACATTTCATTGGGTTTGTGTTCTGAATGACAAGGTGAAATAGGAAATTCAGCAAGCCGGTAGGATGAAGTAAGTGATTTGAGGAGAGCCCCAGCTGATATAATAGCTCAAATCCACCAAAATCAATAGCAATCCATGAGGCCTTCAAGAGACCAAATGTCTCACTGAAAACTTCATAAATTCTTTTTCTTCCTTTGAGAGCTTCTATTCTGAGTACACATTCAACCATAGCACTAAAACCACTCCTGTTACATAGCAAGGAGTAATCTTCTCTTTTTGATGTACTCTGCCCATCTGTCTTTATTAATTTTACTGAATAGCCTGCCCTGTTTGATACTATTGACCATGAACATAAAACTTTTAAATTATGATTAAGGCAATGTTTTCTTCTTTCTGACACTGCATATTTTTCTAGGTTTCATTTATTTTTAATTAGGATGGTGACATTTTCCAGTCTGCCAGCCAAATCAGTGCTTAGCAGCATGAATAAACACTGGTATGGACATAGGAATATTTTGCCCTCCGTTGAGCAAGGGGAATAAGACTTAGTGTAACCCTTGTCATGTAACAAAGGATGGATCAGGACATACCGAATGCGCAAATCAGATTTCTTTTTCTGTGTCAGGGTGCCTGCAAGATAGTACACAATAGTTCATTTGTTCGACCACATATTGATCTGGGACATTTCTGACTTATTCAGAGAAGAAGCCCAAGTGTATCCAGTCAGATAGTAAGTGCAGGATAATTGGCTGGATAATTTTAGGATATCTGGTAGGATAATAAATGGTTGAAACCTCAATATTGGCTTAATTCTGTTCCCACTCAAGCCAGCGAAAAAGTCTTCTGACTTTTCACCATTGAAGTAAGGGTTAAGTCAATGGTAAATCGATTTTGAAAATCCTATCCTTAGCACGCAATGTATAATCATTCATTTCTTGCATCCAGTCTGTTTCATTTGATTATTCACACCTGCCTGCATAGCTAGCTAGACCAAATACAAAACACCTTCTTCGATAAGCAGTCAGCATTAGTGATGATTCAGCTGCTATTTCAGGATACTATTCTTAGCAACTCAAGTTGTTCAAATTTGATGTGAAATTTTGCTAATTTGTAGCCTTCTGTGAATTCAGTTTTGCAAGACATCTTAAAGTGCTGGCTGGTCTGCAGGTGTACAGCCTAACTATTTTGGATGTAATATCCCTAACATATTCTGACTTTGAATGGATTGAAAGTTTCGATAATTCTCCAGTTAATATTTAGCTGGCAAGCTGCTAGAGGCTTGGGGAATCTATTCAAATAAAAATCTCAAATTTATCCAAAGTCAGAAGTTGCAACAGGAGTCAGTTAGTACTGTAATCAAAGGATCTTTGAAACTCATTAGGCTTCTGCTTGATAGCAAGTACCACAGAAACAACTTTTCTAATCATATTCCATTGCTTCCTGGGTAAAGGAATGGTTAAAGTACAACAACACATAAACAGAGAAAACCTTTTCTAACTTTAAAACATTACCTTTTGTCTGACTCATGTGCAAAGTATTAATACTCTACTCCCAAGTATTCCTCTAACCCTAAAATGCTACCACCACTATGTCTTAGAGAAATGTTTTTTTTTTTTTTCTCAAGTGCCAGGGACCTTTGGTTTTTGAGTAGGATGTTGCAAATTCTACTATTCAAGGTATAGGCTGATAGCAATAATTTACTTTCAGATATTTTTTCGCTCTATGTTGGTCTGATTCATTATAATGTGCGCATATCTTCTACACCAGCAAAATGGACTATTTTACAATTGTCTTTCAGTGAATCTTCCCAATATTCACATTTGAAAACAAAGAAATATTACTGTTACGTCTGTAAAGACTTTTTTTTTTGTTTGTATGGTATACTAAATATAAGACAAGTTTCTGAAGTGGAACGTAAGCCTCTTCTTTTCATATTAAAGTTTTTATTAATGCCCTTTGCTGTGATAGTCTTATTAATACCCTTTGGTGTATTCTTATAAGTGGCTTACATATTTCCAGCTTCAAAATTATATTGATATTTGATCAGAGCTTTAGGCAAGGAGCAGGAGATCTCAGGACTGTAAGTCTTTAGGAAGTGTTCATGTCTTCAATATGCTTCAGATGATTAACATTAATGATTCTTGTGCTGTGGAGACTGTGGGGGTGACTCTCAGAGTCTGTGCAGGAAGGAGATGGGGCCATGGTTCCTGCAGTGTCTCCCAGTCACCGTGCCAAGCTTCCATCCAGTTGGAAAGGAAAGAAGAATATTTTTCTCTCTAGTTCCTCAGCATTGCTTTTATTGCTGGTAATGAAAGCTATCTAAAAATAATGACTGTGCATGCTCAAAGTCAGTTACCTAAATATATATTTAGACTCCTGAAAAACTTCATTAATTCTTTGTAGATCCTCACTGCTTTTCACAAGTATCTGTTATTACAGCCCCTTATTATGTATTTAGGATGACTAAATCTAGAGTCTGCATTTGTATATGTTATCTTAATTACTTTCACAAAGTGCAACTGAAGTGGGAGTGCTTGTGTTTGTGTATTGTCCATTTGGTAAGTAGGTCATGCCAATGGCATACAATTGTGCTTATCAACACCGGCTTCCTGCTGCTGTGCAAATACTAAAGCAAAGTCAGAGGAGTTTATTTTCAAAGCAAGAGACACTGATCCCACTATTTTATTACATTGACATGATGTCTGTGTCTTCATTGCATGACATGCATGTCTACATGGATAAGCGTGGACGACTGGGAGTCCAGCCTGCCTCTGCTCGGAGCTAGCTGGATGCAAGCTGTAGCTGGTAGCACCTTGCTCAGAGCTGCGACCTAGCAAATAACCTCTGTTGAGGTAACTTTGCCATATTAGCTGATGTCCTGCACCATGTTAGTATACCTCTGTGGCTTCTAGACTGAGCTGAGCTCTCTCTAACCGGCTACAAGCATGAGCAGCGCAGGCACATGCCTTAACACATCTCTGTAGACACACCTTGAGTAATTGAATGACGTTATTTTTCTGGAAAGGTGTAGGTGCAAAAGGTTGACCGTTTGTTCCCCCTGTCATTACCCACATTATTCTGTTTGGCTCAGATAGCAGGGAAATGTTCTAATTTGCCTAAAAACAATCAGTCAGAGAGGGCTGCTTGCACCTCTGTGGTTTATTTATAATGCAATAGCATCTAGGAGTCACAAGCATAGTTTAACACTCCACTATATTAGAAGCTGGAACAAAACAGAAGTTCCTTGGTAAACAGAAATCTGACTTAAATTTGGTGTCCTCACGATTTTGAATGAGTAAAGTTCTGGTCTGAACAGCTGAGCCAGATATGACTTGAATTCTGTATACAACTTGCCCATGTCTCAAAATAAAAGTATTTGAGTACTTCAGAGTTTTTCTCATATCAAAAAGCTATTTTGCTGCATTCTGGAGAATGAGCTAATTAAGCTCAGTTTTAGTTCCATTTAATTTTGACAGAAATAGATAAATTACATATTAAAAAAGATTTTGTTTAGTAAAACCCAATTATTGTGGGTGTAAGGAATATAGGGCAACGATTCATTGCATTTACTGCTCGACAAAAATCTCATCATACAGTTTAATGTGAAAACCACTGCCTGCTGCCTAGTTAGGACATGAAAAAGCCAATGCACCATTTAAAGCACATCAGAAGCAAAAAGACAATATAGCTCAGAAACTCTGCAAGAGAGGAGAAACTTTTTTTTTTAATTGAAGAAGAAATAATTTATATATTTTCATCACATGGAAACTGCAGAGCACATCAAAATCAAATGTTTTAAATTCTAAATTAAAAAGAGATAGAGTTCAGGCTGATTGTTGCCTGCAGGAAATCTTACAGGCTGTTTTCTGACATTCTAAATATACAATACACCATGTGAGAAAAGTTTGATTCATTCTGAAGCCTGTGATGAATGTTTGCCAGGAACCATGGACCATTGCCTCATCTCAAGTGGAATCAAATTGGAGCTTTCCCAGAGAAAGCAGAGGTAGACGTCTGAAGTTCAGTATTTGATCTAACTTCCTTGTACACCTTTAATCTTGCCTGAACAGATAAAGGAAACTTGTCTTCACAGCTTGGTGAGAAATGACTGCTGTTTGCTGCACAGTGAGTCTGTAACTGTGGAAATGTAATTGTTGGTAAAGAAGGACAGTGGATTGTTAGGAAAGTTGCCTTTTTTTTTTTAATTCTGTTTTTTTCATTCAAACCTTTTTTTTTTTTTTTTTAATTCAAAAGAATGGAAAAAACCCACCCCAACCCTGTCTTCATTCAAAAGGCAGGAGGATCCTGTCTCTTGAAAATCATCTTTGGAGATCTGCCTCTTTCCCTGTCTCTTTTTGCAACAGGAATTTCAGATAGAAGTTGAAGGTCTGCTGTTGAATGCCAGAATACAACAAATGAAAAGACAGGTACAGAAGTCCATAAACATGCCTTATTTATAAACTGTGTGGCCAGAAAACATTAAGGTATTTTGAATATTATACAGTACAAAGATAATTGGGCTGGAATCCCAAACTGAATGAAACTTTCCTAAGTATGGAAACATAAACAACCTCTGTGTGAAGTTTAAAGAGTAATAGACAAGAGCAACACCTAAATGTGTAAAGCTTTTGCAGAATTGTGACCTGGCATTCATACTAATATTAACTGTTCAAACTTATTAACATTTTCTCATACATTTCCTGTTTTTTTGAGAACCTTCTGGGTTTATTACTGGATACTGCTCCTATTTTATTTTTCTGGAACCTGTCTTTCTTCCTTCCAGAAAAACTAAAACATGGGAATTTCAATTTGAAAGGTCAAGTCAGTATTTGTTGCCTTTTAACTACAGCTTTCTATTATAAATTGTTGCTGAGAAATTAATTGGAAAAAGCCAAGAGGGTATTCTTCATGACATTATTCCAGGGCGTAGTATTCAAGCTGTTTACTACAGAGACAACAACACATTACAAGTTCTGTCCACATGTAAGATAGCAGGCACTAGGGCATAGTGATAAACAGATGGCATTATTTGCAGTGGAAGTAATAGCAACCAGAAGCATAGCTGCCTACATTATTTTGCAAATGCTTTTATATTACGTCGTGTTAAAGTATGGAACTTTGTGTGCTTTCCTTATGCAAAGCATAGGTCTTGATAGCAATTGGTGAGAGAGCTGGTGGTGATAAGTAAACAGAGAGTAGTTACTTGGAAGTAGGTGGTATTTAAAAACAACACAACCACAGGAGTCACTAACAAAAGACAGAACAAGACTGAGCAAATACTAGTAAAATATTCCAGGAAATGGAGGGAAAATGAAATTGGATGTTGGTTCTGTCATTAAAGATGTTGTTTCTGGAAGTCTTTATATGAATATGCCATTCAGAAATTCTGAAGCTTCTAACTTTTATTACCAATAATATTGCTTAATTTACCACCACCATCTGCCTGGTAATTATTGCTGGAAGTAGTGCATCCAAGGCAGATTATTTCAGAGAATGACATTATAGGACATGACTGCATTGTGAGATGGAGTGTGATAGGGAGACTCCCAGGCTAGCTGAGACCTAAGTTGCATATTTTACATACACATGCACACACAAATATATGCAGGTATGTCCACAGATACACAATATGTCTCTATGTATGGACAGATACATAATAGTGTGGAACTGAGACTTACGCCATTTCATTATGATAGAGCTTTGCCAAATTAGTGCAATGTTCCCCTCTTGAGACTTAAATAAAGCTCTGTGTTTGAAAAAAATAAAGTGAACAATTTAGAATAGTATTAAAATTATTTCCTTTGGAAAGACACCTTTGCATGAACTTGGAGTTATATTTCCTCTAGTTATATGTCCACATTGCCTTCTGCACTTAGAGCTAGACTGTAACTTTTAGAGTTGCCGATACATTGAAAGAGATGATGCAGAAGAGACTTACACCTGTGGCAAGTCCCAAAGGCATTCAGCCTCCAAAGGTACAAAAGACCATATGCAACAGCGGCAATGGTACCTGCTGGAAGACTGCAGCACGTCCTCCCTCTAGCACTGGCTTGAAACAGTTGGAGTGGAAAAAGGATGGGCGATGAACACAAGCCAGACTGTTTCCTGCTGTGTTGTAGTGTAGCACACTAGCTGCTTTTCTTTCTTCTTATCTCTGCGGTGAAGAACAGGACGAAGTGGCACTGTGGACTGCAACGGGAGGAGAACTTCAGGCGCTTCGAATTCACTGCAACTGCTAGCTGGGAGGAAGGACGTCAGAGCTGAGAAGCTACTGTGTGTGGTACATACTGCTGTACTCCACAGAGGATACGATCAGAGGAGAACCACCATGCTCTTGGGAACTGAGGCTTTCATCTGGGCATCCAATCAGAGGAAAAATGAAATTATTTTGGAATCAGCTGTGGGAAATGTGTTGCCTTTGTAAACTCTTCTGGTAAAAAATTCAATAGTAATAATAGTAATAATAAAAGATGATAATAATACATACATAATTAATTAATTTATGGTCTCATGTTTTGTACATTGTTCCAGGGATACTACCACCCAAATGTGATAACCTGATAAGAAGGATCACCAGAGTAATTCAGTATTCTCATTTATTTGTATCATGGTAATGGCAAGAGATCTGAGAATGTAGAACAGTCACTTAAGTAATGCAGCGTAAGGTGCAGTTCTTTCACTAAACAGTTTACAGTCTAAGCAGATGAAACAGTCAAAAGATGGGAGAAGGAAAGCACTTCCACCTTCATTTCGTGCATGAGAAACAGTCTCTGCCCCAAACCTGGGATTTCCTGATGTCTGTGGAGTTTGGATTGCAACCTGGAAAGACGCAGAAGCATGTGCTCAGTTATGCAGGAAGATCTCTAGCACTGAAAGAAATAGGAACTGCACCCCAAAACACTAGGATCTTTGTTCCCATGAATTGCTCAAGGATGTAAAGGGCCAAGTGAGAAATTAAACCAGGATCTACCAGATGATTTAGCCACAAGACTGACTTCTTTTGAAACCTGATTTCCTCTCTAGGGTTCAGCTAACATCACTGTGACTGTAAAATGGCACACATAAATATGCGAGCTCTGTGTTAGCTGTGTTGAGTACTCTTATTTGGTTAGCTGTGTTTGTATGGACATCAGCAAAGATAGAATTTCACTCTTCATGTTGACCCTCTCTGCTGTTCAAAGCTAGATTTTTAACTGAACTAGCTAGTGTGAAACTAGCTTGGCTACGTCTGCGGCACACATCTGTCACAACAACTTCAGCAGACGGACTCTAAGATCTGAAAAGCAACACCATAGTCAGTTAGAAAAGTTATGCTACAAAGAAATACTAGCAAAGGTCCTGAGGAAACTTGCAATCATTCACACTTCCTAAGCTTTCATGAAGTATTGTCTATGTCTATGTGAACTGAACTGTTGCAATCATAAAAAGGCTGTAACAGAATGAAGAGAGAGTGATCCTGTTGTATCCAGAATAAAAATCAAAATCAATGTGGCAAAAAAAAAGCCAATTGTAAAGTGTAAAAGCTGTACCAATTAGTTCTCTAATATATTGCCTTTTGAAGTGCCAAAGAGCATTTTTAAAGAGGACTTTTTTTCTTTGAATAGATGGACTGCTTAATCGTACAGAAGCAATTATGTAAAGCCAAAAGACTGTATTCGAAAAAAAAAAAAGTTCCTTTTAAAGTCCAACATCAATGTGTTATAAATTTGAGGTACTCTATTTTCATAAAGGATCCTGTGCATCCCAGCATTGTACACTAACCTAAACATTGCTGTTACGTTGAGCTTGAAATCAATGAAGGTGCTTCACTGTAAACAAGGGAACAATTTGACCCAGTGAGCACAATTAAGTTTGTTTTAATCTAGGATGTGAAATGAAGTCTGTGTGAAAATCTTCTCCTCACAAAGCTTCAAACTACAGTACATCTGTTTCTCTCACCCAGCTTACATGGTTCTGAGTGGCAAAGTATTAGTTAACAAACAAACAGGAATGTTTTTTAACACCTGCTATGCTTCCATGCAATAAAAAAGCTAAATATTATTTTTAACAAACTGGTATCTAGCTACTGATCTACAGTGTGTGATAATGAATAAAATTAAAATAGAAAGTATTAATTCTATTATGTATCTACATGTGAATATGTAAGAAATCTACTACACTGAAGATGCAGCTTCTGTCATACAATTCAGAAAATGTATTAATAATGGCTTTGAATGTAACTACACATATGATGGCATATATGACAGTGAGAGGAACAAAGCAGGAGCAATACACATAGTCCCAACCACCACCATCATTTTGATTCCTAGAATCTTCTCTCCCTTGACATGTAATGGTGATAGAAAATTCTTGGTTACCAGCAATTCTCATGACTTTCAGATCATCAAGGTTGTATCCATATGTTCTTGAAATTTTCACTGCAGTGGTTTTTGCAGTCGTAAGCGGAAAATGAATTGAAATGCTTTTTATAGGAGCATGTGGGTTAAAACTGGCTGAAAGACTATAAACAAAAGATTATGATAGTGACTAGGGGAAAAATATCTAGTAGGGTAATGAAGGGTGCAGTTTCAGGATTGTTCCTATTTAACATCTTCATTAGCAATCTGGAAGAAAGAATAAACAGCATGGTAATGAAATGCACAAATGATAGTAAATTAGGAAGAGTCACAAATACTAGTGAGGACAGAAGCATAATGCAAAGGCCCTAGGGAGAAATGTGGGCAGGAAATAACAAAACAAGCCACTACTCAGAAAAAGGCATACTAATACGTTAAAGCTAGAGCAGTATGAATCAATGTGAGGGAAAATCCACAGAAGTAGTAACATTGGAAGAGAGTCAGTGAGCAACATATTAGATATGTGTTGTAATGTGTTATGCTGGTAATAAAAGCAAATATACCCTGGGTCATATATGTAAAGGCATAAAGTCATGGATCAAAGAGGCCGTAGTTCGTCTAATGGCTCTCTGCTTACTGAAAATGGAATATTCTGTTATGGGAACAGAAGGGTATTGATACTGAAGGAGACCCCCAAGTCATAACTATGACCCCCCATGTTCATAACTATGTGGTAGGTGTTTTGATTAAAAACATTCTGCAAGAAAGAACAGGGAAGGAGTGATGTATAAATGTATGGCAAGCCTTTGCTGAGGATGAAGTGGAAGATGGGTTAACGGCAGGAAAAGTAACTGGCTGAACTCTGAAGGTTTTTTTCAGCCTTTATTCAGATCAACTTCATTTTCTTTAATGAAAGATAGTAGATGACAAGATGGCACATAACTTGCAAAAGAAAAACGGTGCCTACTTTGTACTGGGAAAATATTTATCTTCCCCACACATCACCTATATATAAATCTAATGAAAGGAATATATTATGAAAAATTTGGGATCAATATAGTTCCTCACACTGTGATAAACTTATACCTGGAATGAGCTGAAAGTTGCTTGCTTTTTTTTTTTTTTTTTAAATGACAAAGACTGTAAGGTAAGTAGGCACAGGAAAAGGAAGAGAAAGAGGTGTAAAAATGTATCCTCATTTTTCTGGTTTTTGAACAGGACCCAATTTAAGTCTGTATGTCACATGAAGAGACATTTTCTTTTGAACAAGAAAACTGTCTCTTTTTTTTGGCAAGATGGAGGGATACAAAGAAAAGGAAGAAGGAATAAAAAACCAATAACAAAACCAGTTGTGTCAATGAACTAATCCATGCTACATTTGTATTTTTGACACTGCATGCATTCTAATTCTAACTTCCTTTTCTACTGCTCACCCAGAATATCATAAAACCGTAACTGAGTAAACTCAGTTAAACCATACAGTAAACAGTACAATTACAATAAAACTGTAACTGAATAAAACTCCCTGATCCTGGGATTGATGCTGTTTCTACAAAAGAGGAGATTGAATAGATTAACATTCTTCAGTTTGTAAAAAATGGGAAGGCATGGTTAGCATTTATTATTATGCAGGTTCATATAAATATGTTCATTAATATGAACAATATGGAAGAGTGAATAATCACTCCTCATTCATTTTCTTCTCACAATAAAAGAACCCAAGAGTAGAAAATGTAAAAAATCAGCCGGCTGGTGTAAAACAGAAAGAAGTGCTATTCCACACTGTGTATAATTAAACCCCAGAACTCATTAGCAGGGAATGGGTGCAAAAGGAGGTCAGAGAGACCATGGAAGATAAGGGTATGGAGGGGCATTGAGAAGACAGTTTCACATAAAACTTTTTGCTCTGAAAGTCCCTAAATTTCAGTTTACCAGAAGCTAAGGCTATATATATATAAAAACATGGGGGTCACTGTGTGCATATTCACTTTCTTACTCTCTCCCATATGTGTTTCTACCCATACACCAGGTATGGTATAAGCCTTGTACCATTAAGTTGACCCAATGAAACCTTCTTTATGCTAAAAGTTACAATAATGATCACAAAGAATCACAATGAAATACCCCATCTGTGCTGGCACTTTTTTTAACAAAAGGCAATAGGAGGAAATTTTGCACACACACACACACAAAAAGGAGCAAGGATTGGGAAAGCAGCAGGACTAGGAATTATGAATGCTTTTTGGTGGGACGAACAATACTAATTGGATGTCATCTTGCCAACTGCTGTTTTGCCATCAGGATCTGCATTATGGTGCAAACACTAAGGTCTCTGTCTGAACAACTGAGAAACAGTTCACCGCTTTGGAAAATAACCTAAATGCCAAAGCACTTAAAAAAAATTAGTCTTCAGGGACTTCTCTCCACAGCAGGAAAGTATAGAATATAGATTAATTGTTAATAAAAATTTTGAGGTCAACACAATATTTTTGTGAGTTTTAAGAGTATTGTATGGTGACACATCTGTTCAGTACACACCAGGTCTAATCCAGGGTAAAATTAAGGTTTTTTAAGAGGTAATGTGGAGCTGGGCTGTACCAAGAATAGAGTGGTGGGAGGGACCTTGCTGGGTAAAGATGAAATCCAGCAGATGTTCTTGGGTGTCCATGATTGCTTCTATAACTTACCGTGGATTTACTAGATTTATGCATCTGTGTACCTTCATTGTGGTAGATGGAGGTGAATGTGTCTCACTCTGTGCATCAGTGGAAAAGCATGAAACACTGGTTGCAGATCTTATATTTAAGGAGTGTTAGACTCCTTTGTCCACAACAACTTGTTCAGGTCTTCTTGTCCCATCTTCCAACACTCCACAGATGTTGAAAGCTTTGTTAAAAATGTTAGATGTTTTTGGTAGGTTAAATATGTATTTCAGTTAAATACGTATTTCAGTTTTCTTTGTGAGGTGAGGAGAACAATTTTAGGTTTAGAGGTTTTTATAAGGAAAGAAATAGCAAACATATAAAAAAAATAAAAGGCTTTATGCACAACTTACAATGTGTGGTAAGTGTGATCCCAGAGGGAAGATTAAGACAGACATCAGAAATCCCAGGCTCCAGCTTAATAATAAAAGGTTAGAGATATTACTGGGATACGAGACACAGTTTACTTAATTATTAAACTTATTTGGATTGTCAAGACTTTTGAAAACTAAATGTATTCATAAAATATTTGATTTCTTTGAGAGAGTGAACTTCTCTTAGGTGAGCTCTGTTAACTTAGTTGAATTACTTTTTCACAATATTTTCATAATGTATTTAGCTAGGGACCTGTGTAATTATGTTTATTACTCCTATAAAGGATGAAGAATGGTATCTGGGAGAAAAGCCTGCGGTCATTTTGTTATCAGATTTACTGCAGCCTTTTGAGGGGCTATGTCCTTTCACGTACCTGTACAAGTCTTTCCTAAAGGATTTTGGTCCTTGATCAAGAGTGTATTTCAGACTGCAAGTATATGATAGTCCTTTGTTTATAGGAAGAGCAACTCATTTTGACTGTCATCCCAGAAAAAGATCCCCATGAGCTCTGACTGTGGGCTGGCACTTATCACAAAGACCTACTAATAGAGACAAGAACCATAGTCAATAAAAATGTGCTTATCACTGAAGCCACAGACGGGCATGTTTGGGGAACAGAAGATGTCAATTCATAAGTGTGTAAGTTCAACCATTAAGTAAATAAAACTAAATTGCATTAAACATCTTGATTTTGAACAAGAATATTTGCATCAATTTCCTTTTGTTAACTGATCAGCTTTAAAAGTTCATTGAAAGTTTATTAAAAAAAAATGTCCCATGTGGACAAGTTCTGCTCTTCACAGTAAGACATTGCAGTTTGGTATTTTTCTACCATTTTGTGGCTGAACTTGATTGCTTTCGTCTTCTTTCCAGTTCCTCTGCTCCAAATGGCAAATTCCACTTTCTAGGCTTCATCCAATTCCAGCTGGGTTCCTCTGGAAGAGGAGGTGCAGAGACAATGGTGCTTGTCTTCACAGGGGCAGTGCAAGGCTGGCAGACCGGTAGTTAACGTGACTGGTGAATGAAACATACCTTGTCAGCACTGGTGTTGGGAATCGAGAGCTAGAATAACTGTTTTCTGCTTTCTGAACCTCAAATGGCCCATAATATTTGCTCTGTTCATAGCTAGTGGACAGCTTCAACATGTGGCCCGACTAAAAAGAAGCTCTCTAACCTAGCAATTTTTTTCTCTGTGGCTGAGATTGCTGCAACACACATGCTTCCTTGTCTTAAGCCAAATTATTAATTCAGTAATAAAGAATATTTTGCAGTTACTTATTATTTTAATCTTTTTCTGTATTCAAAGCACATTTCTTTTCCAACAAGTCATAGAATCATAGAATCGTTTAGGTTGGAAAAGACCTTTAAGATCATCAGTCCAACCATTAACCTAGCAGTGCCAAGTCCACCACTAAACCACATCCCTAAGCACTACATCTACACGTCTTTTAAATATCTCCAGGGATGGGGACTCAACCACTTCCCTGGGCAGCCTGTTCCAATGCTTGACAACCCTTTCAGTGAAGAAATTTTTCCTAATATCCAACCTAAACTTCCCCTGGTGCAACTTGAGGCCATTTCCTCTTGTCCTATCACTTGTTACTTGAGAGAAGAGGCTGACACCGACATTTCTACAACCTCCTTTCAGGTAGTTGTAGAGAGCAATAAGGTTTCCCCTCAGCCTCTTCTTCTCCAAGCTAAACAACCCCAGCTCCCTCAGCCGCTCCTCATAAGACTTGTGCTCCAGACCCTTTACCAGCTTCGTTGCTCTTCTTTGGACACACTCCAGCACCTCAATGTTCTTCTTGTAGTGAGGGGCCCAAAACTGAACACAGTACTCAAGGTGCGGCCTCACCAGTGCCAAGTACAAGGGGACGATCACTCCCATAGTCCTGCTGACCACACTATTTCTGATGCAAGCCAGGATGCTATTGGCCCTCTTGACCACCTGAGCACACTGCTGGCTCATATTCAGCTGGCTGTTGACCAAACTCCCAGGTCCTTTTCCGCTGGGCAGCTTTCTAGCCACTCTTCCCCAAGCCTGTAGTGTTGCATGGGGTTGTTGTGACTCAAGTGCAGGACCCAGCACTTAGCCTTGTTGAACCTCAGACAATTGGCCTTGGCCCCTCGATCCAGCCTGTCCAGATCCCTCTGTAGAGCCTTCCTACCCTCCAGCAGATCACCGCTCCTGCCCAACTTGGTGTCATCTGCAAACTTACTGAGGGTGCACTTGATCCCCTCATCCAGATCATCAATAAAGATATTGAACAGGACCAGCCCCAATACTGAACCCTGGGGAACACCACTTGTGACCGGCTGCCAACTGGATTTAACTCCATTCACCACAACTCTTTGGGCCCGGCCATCCAGCCAGTTTTTCACCTAATGTCTTGGCACCAGCCATGAGCTGTAGATCATAGCAGGTCTTGATTTCTTACCTTCCTGAAATTTTAAAGAATTATATCAAAAACAGATGAATGCCTACATATTTCATCCCCATGTCCTTTTCCACTCAAGTAAGGAGCAGAAGATGGGCACACTTACATAGTCCATGTTTACCACTGGGCTGTGATTTTTGCAATACAGTATACCACTTTAACCATAACAACATCCACCACTGTTTTAAATATAATAAAACTCTGGAGTAAATCTATGCTAAACTTAACAGATACATGGAAATAAAAAACACCCTGGGAATTAACAGTAGAGGACAGAAGATGAAATTCTTGCTATGCTAGCTGTATGTCTGTTCATTTTTCTTCTGGCACCTAATGTTTCACTGTGATTTCCTGGCATTCAACACAGCTCCCCAGAGTATCCCAAGGGCAATGCCTGATATTTGCCTGGTAAGATCCAAATGATGCTGAAGTATGAATACTTGTATGTGGATTTATAGCTCTGTAAAACTGTCAGTGTAATTATCATTTACATTTAAAACATTTCAGCTTGCTTGAGAAATTAAAGTTATATAATATAATATTTGCTTACCTGTAGTGGTTTTTTTTACATTGCCACTGTTGCATAAAGTAGCCATATTGTAAATGAAAATCCCATGGTTTTTGTCCACCTGCTGAAATTGAATTTGTGTATTGAGTTTTACAGTAGCAGAAGATTCAAGACATCACCGTTTCTTAAGGCTCAATACAGTAGTTGGGCATTTCTTTATATCCCTTTAGTAAACAAATATTCAGTACCCTTTATTGTCCCTGGGAATTATGCATAACTATGAATGGGAGGATTGATAAGCACAAGTATTAGAAACACATTATCTTGAAGTTTTGCATATGCTTTAGAAATTTATAGTCTACTGCATGTGTGGAATAATGGATTTGCTTTTAGATAGCTTATCAGTAAAAATAAAGTAGTCCATAGACAAAGAATTAAGTTTAATAGTTTGCAAGCATTTTAGTTTGTCTAAAGTGATGATATGAGAATTTCTCTGAATTTTTAAAAATGCCCCCTGCCAGGAAGCAGACATACTAAAGTGTTCACATAACAGCATCCTATAGCTACATGTTGTAAGAGTGTAAGTAAAGAAACACAAGCATACCATTGCTGGATTAGAAATATATAATATTGATAAATGATATGTACATTACTAGTTTGTAGCAAAATTATTCTACCAGTTACCAATCTTCAGAACTGTAAAAAGAGCAAATCATTCTTCTGAATTATATCTAGGCATGTGCAGTATTTATTGAGGTTTAATTGAAATTTAGTAAAAAAATAATTAGTTCAACAAACTTTCTGTTTGAGTAGATCAGGATTGTTATTCTATATCAGCTGAGCTTGAGTCAGCAAAAGACTATGCTTCACTGCTCATTTAGAGGGCAGTACCAAAGCAGACATTGCAGTGGCTTCAAAGGATGTAAGCACATGCTTTAAAATAACCTTGTTTCAGCATTGACCAGAGTATCATATTTTCTCTAAAAAGAAACTAATTATTTTAAATCTGTTAAGTGATGTGACTACACTGTAAGCTATTTTCTGCTGCGTACATACTTTAATGAAATTAATATGGTGCATACATACAATTAAAGAAACTGACATTTGATTGATCATATTACACTGAATAATGAATATCATGTTATAGCAAGAAGTTTAATTTGCAGTCCTGCATAGATATGGTCATGTGAGTGGTCATATGACACTGTAATATCAAAGGACATAAAAGTTCATTCTGGTGTGTATACTTGTGAAATGAGGTTCCTTGTTATATATATATAAAGTACATAGAGCTAAAATTAGTTCTCCAGAAAACAACTTTGGGAAAAAACCCCTTCTTTTCTTTCACTTGTACAACTTCAGAGTTCAGTTTACAAATACATCATTTTCCAGAAGGTAATGTATATTTCCTCTGTTTTTAATGCTCTAGTATTACTAATGACAATCATTATCAGGATATAGAGACAACCTCTGTTTATTATTGTATATCAGGGAAATATCCTGCTTCTTTTTGAATAATAGATAATATAAAGTAGGAATTTAGGAAGAATCCTCTGGGTAACATCCCCTCCTACAGTTCATTTGACCAAATCCTCTTTTCTAGTAGGAAAAAGCATCTTTCTAAGGTTTCATTAAGAATTACCTATATACTAGTGTCCAGTCTTCAAGTAAGTATGGGGGGAGTTGGAACTAGATGATCTTTAAGGTCCTTCCCATCTAAACCATTCTATGACCTATTCTATGATCTAAGTACACAGAGAAATTGTCAAATATGTCATCCAAAAGCTTCTTTCCAAAAGAGATCAAAAGAGAAATACAAAGTAGCCACTCACAGGCATTTTCTATGTGGAAAGGCACAGTTAAGAATGAATGGGAAGATCCTATTCCATGGACCAGAAACACTAAGTATGGCTATTGATTGTGTTAAATAGCAATTAATGTAAAATTGTAGATTAAGATTCACAGGTTACAGACAAATGAGAGATGAATAGATCTTATTTTAAAGACATGAGGGGCCCTGATGGCACAGCAATGAGTAGGGCTGATGACTGACCCAGTGAGGATACCAGGACCAGATGAACATGAAAGGGTGGATATAGAGCACAACCATAAATTGCTTTGACCAGCTCTTTGCCTGGGAAAAGGCACAGTAAGAGAGGAGGGACTGAAGACCCATTTTGTTAGTGATGTACAGCTGATCAGGGAAGAGAGGAGGCCTTGGTGTTACTGCCGCAGTATACCTGGTAATATGTGCACACCCATATTTTGGGGAGGCTACTCTGTGCTGTGCCCAGTGACTCTCCAGATTAATGGGGAGAGATGGAGGAAGTTGCAATCTCTCTATTTCTCTGGCTGCTTCAGGACAATATGATAACCTTCTACTTTGATGCTGAGCAGAAGGTAATTTCATGGCTTTAGAGCTTAGAGAATTATTGGATGAAATCTTGGTGACAAGTCCAACTGCCTCCTACTGCTCCAGAGGCACAAATTGTCTCTAAAAGCAAGCACCTGAAGTTTCTTCAAATACTATAGAAAAACCTAAGCTGAGTGTGTATGGGAGATATTCACAAAAAAAACCCCATCTCTGTGTTTGTGATGGAGACAGAGGCACCTGTGAAATATAACCAGATGAATATTAATCTTATTAAATAAAAGTGCAATATTGTAATATGGAGGATTTGTGTTAAAAAGAAACACAAAATATTAAAAACATGAAGGAGAAAGGAGAAATCAATCTAGATTGCTAATAGCATTTTTTTATTAATGTTAATACTGAACCTCAGATCTCACAAACACTTCTGTCAGTACATGTAACATTACTGAGTTCCTTTAAGCTGACTGGGACAGTTTGGCCTGTTTACAGTTATTCCTGTGAATACATATAAGCTGGATGAGGACCCAATCTGTACTAAAATCATTAAGAAGACCATTGCTGACAGCAAAACCACTATAGGCAAAGTGAATTAAAGAATCTTTCATGTGCAATAATTAATATCACAAACATGAAGTAGAGCAGATTGAATTATCTGTAGCACAACTCTGTAGAGAATTGAAACTCTTCAGAGATAATGTCGAATGGTGGGATCCTTAAAGGTTAAATTTCAGCTCACAACACCAAATCTGGTTAATAGAAAATGGCACTACAAGGTATCACGTGATAACATCTGATGTATTACAATAGGAAATGAATTAAATGGTGATTAATTAATTACAAGCATAGCAGATGATAACAATATCTGTAATCAAAAGTGATTACATTATACCAAGATCAAATAACACAGTGAAAATATGTATTTGAACAAATCATACTGGCTAACCTGCACCATTTAATTTATCTGCTGAATAGGGCAACGCAAAGTGACTGATGAAATATCCTTTTTTTAATGGAGAAATAAGAAAAAAAGTGTAAGTATTAAAGAAGCTTAGGCTGACTGTCTGAATTTCAATTTTCATCATAACTACTCCCTTCCTCAGCTACTCTTATTTTTTTTCAAGTTATGGTAGGGTATAATTCTCTGTCCTTTTTCAGGCCAAAAGTGTTCTGTTTGGTTGGTTTTAAGTTATAGCTCAAATTGCTTCTGTCCAATTCAAACAGAGAAAAATACATTTTTGGGAAAACACATCATTTACTAAATTTTGACGTGCACTAAATGCAGGAAGCAATAAGTAGAACTACAATTTTCACAGGGGAGAAAACCCCAAATGAAGGAATTTGGGTTTGAGTTTACAGGTTTTGTGAGCTATTTAATTGGTATTATTTTGGGGTTTGTTGGATTCCTTGCCACTACCCAGATGTGTAAAATTTCTTCAGCTGGAGATATTATAAAACAGTGTATCCCTCCTGGTTTAGGTCACTCTCAGCACCTTGCAATCATAGATGCTTTCTTGCCTTTAACAGTTCAGCCCAATTACTGCCTTTGGCACCAGACTTCCTGTAGCACTTTGCCCCAGATGACATTTATAAGAATTAGGGATGACTTTCAGCCAGTACAAATTTCAGAATGCCAGGTCTGAGTAAGTCCTTAACCTCCTAATTTTTCTTTTCTTAAAAAGGTCCAGATAATTACATACAAAAGGCATTTTGAACCTATAAAGATTTGGTCTCTTTAAACAGCCTCAAATAGTGCACCCCAAGAGAAATATCTAAAATCACTTTTGAAAAATTTAGGTCAGTATATAATTAGAGCCCCAAGTTACCTGAGAGTATCAAATTTGAGCTGTGTAATGTTAGACACATGCATTGACAGTTTGGCTACATTCAGTGGCAGTTTGAACTTTCAAATGCATGCCTGTGAAAATAGCAGGGAAAATAAACTCCTAAAAGTCACAGAAGACTTTATCTCATTTTTTCCCTTTGTGCATTTACAGCAAACAGTTTTTACTAAATATATTTATTAGATATTTATAGTAAATTTTGTGATGCTGACACTTTCATGGCAAAGTACAAATTTGTCACAGTATCCTCCAAGTGTGAAACTGTAAGTGAGAAACTAAAGAGTAAGGTACTTCTCTACTCATGTTTCTGTTTAGAATTCACAGCACAAAGTGGAAAAAAGGCAAAAAACATGAACAAATTCTCTTTCAATCTCCAGAGATAAATCCACTGTTTGTTTGACTGGAGAAGGACAGCTGCAGCATTGTTTTGTCCTAATGCCACCCCTAAGACCCAGTGGCTCTGGGAATTGTCGTGCCTGGAAAACAGAGATCATTGAGAAACGGCTTTGTTCTGCCACACAAGGACGTCATCCTCCAAGTTCAGATACAAGGAGAAAGGCTGACTCTCTACCTATTCAGCTTTCTTGCTCCTGTGACCATGCCTCAAGCATATGCTCATTGCATAAAGCTAGCATATAGTTAGACAAACCTGACAGGTTAAACTCGTATTTTAATCCTACCTGGAATTTCTATGAAGACCTAAGGCACTGCTACCAACTCAGTCTAATAGACATGTTGCTAATCTGTAGTATGAGAGATGTAATTTCTACTTCTCTCTCTGCTGCATGATGGGAAAATTTTACGTTTTGGATCCTATTTTTGCAAGAATGGAAAGCAGTGAAACTGATTTACTCCTTAGAGCACTGCAACTTTATCAATGAGAAGTGTAATGGAAGAAGTTCTGTGATCAGAAGAATAGAGGGGGTTTCCTATGAATATCTGTATTGGAGTGGGGTTTGGTTTTGTCTAACAAGCAGCAAATGCCAAACTAAGTTTTATCTCACTTAGATGCAGTTATAACATCTCTCTCAAGCTTAAATCTAATCAGGTTGAATTCACACTTTATCTTTTCCTTAACATGGGCACCAATAGGCTGTCTCCAGTATGCTAGCTGTCAATATCTACACCATCCGTAGAAGTGAGCTATCTATGACACATCTACCCCTCTGCAAAAAAAAGTGAGTGAATCTGGCTAACTGGTTTAAAATCTTCTAGAAGGACTCACATAAATATATGGACTCAGTGTAGGATCACAAGTCTCAATTCTGTAAGGAACTGGGCAAAAAACACAGAGAAAACACCATCCCTGATATGTAGCCATTCCTGAGCCTAATATTCAGGCTGGCTGTACTAATCAGGTTATCCCATTTTGCTGTAAATTTTATGTTGACATTCATTACCTTAACAAAAAGACCTGAACCAACTATCTCCAGTCTACTTTAAGTGTATAGTGAAGCAGAAAATTGCTGCTATTTGCAACTTGTTGTAGTTTCCTGCTATGGTAGATTTTCCACATTTGGGATTCTAGGTGCACTGACACAGCTGTGTCAGTGTCACACAATTCAGCCATCTTTCTTTCTTCATATCCCTATTCCTTTAGAAAGAAAGTCTTTTATGCTTCAGGTGCAACCCAAAGAATGGACTCTTAACCTGGATTTTAAGTTGTGGTGATATATCATCTGATAGGTTTCTGAAGTGAGCAGGTACAGTAAGCAAAGTTTCCTTTGGTATAATGCTTTAGATAAAATAAAATGAAGGCTACTTTTAGGTCAGGGTAAGGAGGAACCTTCTGCATTAGATGAGCTCTCTCTTCAGTAGGTGGTTCCAGTCCTGGTGGATAACAATGACCTCTGGCTATCTGCCCAAGCACTCTGTTGATAGCTTAACTGAAGCAGGTTCAGATTTATTCAAAACTCATCTCTACATGGCCTTTATATGCCCCTGAAACATTCCCCACAGAATTTAAATTTCCAGTGACATTGTATATATACTCATACTCATATATGAAAGTGTACCTTACATCACACAAATGTACATATGTATTACTAGCAGAAAGCAATTCTCTCTTTATAACTGATGTCCCATTCCCCCAGTAGCCTAACTCTTTTACAGGAACCTCTTCTGTGACACTTATTCCTTCAGATCCCATGCAAAATTCTGTTTAATACATATTTGAGGATTCTCCCTTGGTATGGGTCATAATCCTGACTTCCCGAATCAACTTTAAGAGGAATTACTAGAATTAAAACTGTCTTTGTCCACTCTGTGAGGCTGTGAATACTCATGAAAACTGCTTTGAGTAGAACAATAAATTGCTAACTCTAGTGCCTAGGAAAAGTGCATTCCTTAGTTACAGGAATCCTCTGGTAAACTTCACCATAATGATCTTAAAAGGGGACACTGAATTCATACAAAAATTACTTAATAAAGTCAATCCAGTGATACGGTTGAGTCATCCAGACCAAAATGAGTAGGATTAATAGAATTTAAAACAAGCAGAGTAACATACAGCTCTCTATAATTTTGATAGCCTGAAGATTCGTTAAAGGCTATTCTATTTGTAATTTCCTAATTTCCTAATTTCCATTCTATTACTAATTTAGTTTACCATTCTCTATATAAAACCATTTCAGAAAGCTGATCAAAGTTTCAAAGACCACCACTACTAAATAAGCAAATACTCGGTTGCCAAGTTGCTGGGAAAAATATAAGTGAATGATAGCCAAAGGAACTGAATATTTTTCTTCTAGTTTCCAAAGCATATTTTAAAAACTACCATGTGCTAATAATTTCTGCTTTAAATATTTTCTTTTGTAACTTGATCTTAGATTCCTTTCACTTTGTCAATCACTTAGGCTTCAAGTTTAAATATGCAAGCACAGAGAGCACAACAAAAGAACACTATAATCTTATTCTGTCAAAAGCAGATCCTATTTCTTATTCCCCAAGGCCAGCCAAACCAGAGCTGGGTTAAAACATTAAATACAGTGAAGTAAACATACACATATTCTTATCTCTTGCTAAAATATGGACCTGAAATGTGGGAAAAAAAATCCACATATTTTTTTCTTTCTCACAGCTTCAGCTGATTGCAAAAACAAAGAAGTAAACACATTCCCTTAAAACCACATGAGCAAATTTTCAAAGATATTTCACTCCCACCCCTAGTTTTGCTGAAGTGGGTAGAGCCACCTGCCATTCTGCTGTACACTTGGCTAGTAATTTGTGCATTGCACAGTCTTATGGAAATCTATGAAACGGTGTGGTCAGTTCTGAATCTAATCATGTTCTTCCCTTGGTAAATGAACTCCTTTGATAAACTCAGGTCCTTTGGACTTTCAGCCCCTTGGCTCACTTGCAAGTACATTCACATAAACAGTTGTAGGTAGAACTTGGAATGTCTTTTTAAAGGCAAACCATTTTCCTGCTAAATACTGCACATAATACATCTTTTTAAAGTGTATTGCTTTTTCTTTGATATATTCACTCCAGGTAAGTGTAGCCTTGAACATTGTGGCCTGCTGGACAAGTTTCTTAGGAACTATAACTGAAAAACTAGAGTTTTTAAAAAAACCCTATTATCTGCAAAGAGACACAAGGGTAAAAGAGAAACTCATCATTTCAGCTGAAGCTCTCTAACTCTTTTATTGTTCCTATTGTCCTTTCAGTGTATCAAATTAACACTGTATCCTTTTTTTTTTTAAAATTATTATTATTTTTTTAAGGACAGAGTCGTGTGCTTACACATCCAGGAAAATAATACTTACATTTTAGTAAGAGGGCAGTGGTGAACATACAGTATAATGGATGAATAGTGATAGTAAAATGAATTTGCTGGTTTTCTTTGGGAAACAAAAAATTAAGAGACGGCGAAACCATGGCAGAACAACCATATGCTAGCTCATTCTTCAAAATGGAGTTCTCTAGATTCAAGAAAGACCTTTCTGCAACAGAAACCAAATTAGTGGTTCTATTTTGAAGAAGCTGTTGTACACCCTAACCTATTATGAAAGCATTTCCAGTGCAGATGTTTCTGCAGGATTAATATGACACATTTTTCCCTTATCTATGCCAAAACAGTAACATCAGGCCTCAGGAGAGACAAGTTAGCATATACCACACTGCACAGATAACTCACTGTGAAAGAGTAAACCAGTCTTCCAAATTAACCACACAAAAATATTCTGAGGGGCTTCTATCAGAAACACAGCTAATATGGAAAGAAATGGGCAGACTTATTTGGAATGACTTTTTTTGCTACAACAACTTATATAAGTATATGTGTATGCAGCAACACATATGCGCATTTGTGCACACACTTAAATGGGCAAAGCAGTTTGAAGAGTGTTTCTCACTTATACAATGTGGCTTCTCAGCAGAAAGGGAAATGAGTCAGTAATATCTGCTGTTGCTGTTTCTACATGAATAAGGTCATTTTCCACCCTCCTTTCCCCTCTTCTTGCCTGAAATATTCAGTGCTGTCATTTCAATACTCAGACCATTAAATCTAATAATTAGAAAAAACTAAAGAAATTTGTCTGATATATATAAGTATATGCTATTTTCACAGTGTTTGAGTGATTGTCACATCAAATCCCCAATTATTTTCCAAGTACACATCACCAATATATTGCTACTTTAACATAATTCAAAACAGAAAGAGTGTAAAGAATCATTTTTTTGTTGTTGTTGGTTGAAGAAGATAGGGAAAAAGACTATGCATCAAGCTGCAAACAGAATAGCACTTGGTTCACAAAACACCTGATGATATGCTGATGTTCTTCCAGGTTGTTCACCTCCTTTGTTGAAAATGAAAATAAAAGTTTTAAATTCTATTTCTCAATGCATATCACTGAAAATCTGATGATGGCATTGAAATCCTTACAACTATGAGAATACAGACTGAAAAGATGTCTGAATTTATTTAGCTAGAGCTAATCCTTCTTTTAAATTTTACCACAATGTTAAGCAACACATTTTAAAGTGCCTGAGCTTCAATGTTTCAAAAATGTATACCATAATGACAGGCAGATTTAATCTCACTGGAAAGATTATTCATTTATCTGCCAGAGAAAACAAAACACTGAGATATCATTAAGTACAGTATATGCCTATATCCACAGTACTAGCCATTGTTGTTCAAGAACAACAAAAATAATAATAAAAAAAGTGACTTCAACAATAAAGAAAAACAAGTTTGACATAAAAGTGATTGCAGTTTTGGCATGCTCACAGAGGACAGAAGGATCAGAAATCTGCTCTTCATTTGAGCACTCATTTATGACACTTGTTGTTTTGGATACTCAAGGTGATCATATACACCTGTAAACTAATAAGGGTTGTGGGAATACAGAATAGACTGAGAGTAATATTTAAGGAATAAGGATATCTGAAAGTCAGCTCTTCTCACAACAACTGGTTTAATAGCCTTGGTTCGGGACTCCAATTAAAATTCAAGGACAACACAGAAGAAGAAAGAAATCCACAACACATTAGCAATATTACTTTACTCTGGTCTGGAATCTCCTATCAAACTGAGGCATGAGCCTTTCTCCTTTGAAGCTGTTCATAGATGAATGCGTGAAGTGGACATAAACAATTCAACAGATTTTCAGCATAAATGCTGCAGGTTTACAAAGTAAGTATATCTGTCTGGAGGTAAATTAAAACTCTGCTAAAAGCTGTGAGCTCAAATCAGTAAGCTCGGAAATAACCCAGTGAATAAGAGAGAAAAGAGCTACAGTCCTTAGGTTGTGGCCCGCGTACCATTTGCTAGTGGTCTGCGGAGAATTCATAGGTCAGATGGCAGTCTCTCCTCCTTGCTCCTGGTTCACTGAAGGGAAGAGGTGGCGAGAAAATCAGGTGGCAAAGAAGCATGTAGAGGATGCAGCAGAGGAACAGAACAGATGGACGTGGGAGACAAAACGAGGAGCAAAAGTGGCAGCACAATCATTGCATTCTAGACAACTAAAAATACACAAATACTTTTATATTTGTTTCCCTCATTGCAGTTGCCAGAAAGATGTCACATAATCACAAGTAGAAGGGGAAGTAGCACATGCAGATAGAAGTCGTAGTGAAGGAGATGCATTAGCCGCTCTCTGCTTTAAATGATGCTCCTACATCTGAAAGTCAGAGAACCTGTGGCTTAGGAAATTCATGACCCTGTACAGAAAAGATATTTTCTCCAGTTCTTTTGTGATGTCTGAAAGTGTTAGCAGAGTTGCCTCGGACAAGCTTGGCTGTTATAAGACATAAGAAAAAAAAAGAAGTGGTTTCTAAGATGTGAACTATTTAAGATCTTCAAGGTGAAATCTTATACTTCAGGAATTGTAAAGTATCACATTCAAAGCTTTATGTTGTGAATAAAATAATTTCAAATGCTAAAAAGTAAAGCTTATTTATAGGTACATGAAAAGTTTTCAGAAAACAGCTCAGATGTAATTTTTGTGGCTAATATGGTCTTAGCAGTTAGCTATTTCCTCCTCTAGTTGGTGCTGTTAGAAGGCAGCACTGAGAGGAGAAACTAGAACACAGGAAAAGCATCTTTCTTTTATTCAGTGGTTAGAAAAAATCCATCCATGAATGGGGAACGTACCTGTGCTTTCAAGATTCTCTTGGTATGTGTTTGATCCAGAACAGATACTGGATAAAATCTACAAGCATTCCTGGGAGTGAGGACCAGCATCTAAGGCTCTCAGTCCTCAGCTAAACCTCATCATGACTAAATACAGAGACACAATCTCCTTCCTATCACCTATTGAACTAAGTTCTCTGGAAAGGGCCACTGCTTCAGCAGGCCCTAAAGGGAAAACCCTTTTCTCCTAATAATTCCTCTGTATGTGGGGGGGCTAACCCACCACAGAAGGAATTGGCTATATAGCTGGGGATAAATTTGCATTAGCTGAAATGAATTGTCTACTATACCGTCAGTTTGCTGAGCATGAGGAGAAACAGGTTCAGGTATGCTTCTGTGTTTCATATTCCCCTTGAACCAGCTCAAAGTATTTTCCTAGTTAGTATGTTGCATTGGCTGCCTGGAGTTCTCAGTTCAGGATCAGAAGGTCTTTACCCTTGGTCTGTTGTTTCTTTTCTTTAAAAGAAAAAAATAAAGACACCAACAGGAATAGTGAAAGTATCCATTGTAATTTAATGGTAGTTTTATTATAGCCAAGGTGCTTTATGGACATAAGCAAGATAAGCTCCATAGGAAGAGAGAGCATCTTTTACTGGGTCAACAAATACAGCTGGAAGAGTACACAGATCTGGGGACACATGTGCCATCCTGAAAGTTTCAAATGGAAACAGCCAGCTTGTCTAAAATATTTATTTGCAAGCTGAATATACATATAAAAAAGTATTACATTATAGAAAGTTTGACTTTTAACAAAATAATTATATCTCTTTCTTTAAAATAAGGACCAATATTCTGGAGGTCTCGATAGCTAAAGGGTTCATCACCTAATCAAGTAGATTTAATGCTGTTGGTTTTACTATGTTTACATGATTTTTGATTTCTGATGTTTCACTCCACAAGTTAAGCTGCCTCATTTAACTGAAGGTTACTGAGTCTCCTCTCAGCTATATTTCTGTAATACTACTGCCTAACTTACAGAAAAGGTGCCAATAACATTTCTCTTTTGAAGTGTACAGTAACATGGGCATTTAAGTTAATGATTTTGCTAATACCTAACTGCGTTTATACATCCTTGTCAAGGCATTTCATTGTTTACATACTCAATGATCAGAGACTTTTATGTGTTATCAGACTGAAATTATGTAAGTGCTGAGCTTCTGCATATGTGCATACAGACTTACACACATATTTTATTTCCATAGAAAAAGAATGGGTATGTACTGAAGCCTACTATACAATGGAATTTCTACTGTCAGTAGAGAATATATAATTAAGTAAATAAAGATGAATGAAATGTAAACAGATAATGTTACACTTAGTTTTTATTCCAACTTTGCCAAGGCCTCTGTCTTCTCATGAGAGTTAAGCAGGCATATTAATAGGAAGAATTTGGCTAAAATCTCAAAGGCGTATCATGACATCGAATTGGCTAAAAATAATTTCAGGCTAAATCAAATTTTTATCACCAAATAGCAATCCCATGTAAGCTGTGCAGCCAGGCCACTTTTACACAACAGCTTGGGTTGCATCTGATTTGTTGTGACATCACTTTACTAGAACTTGTGGCTTGAAGAGGTGAAGTGTAGGCTTAATGTCAATTCAGAAAAGCGGAGCAAGAACAAAATCCTTTCTTGTTGATGATAACACAAGTCAGAAATAAGAGAGACATGTATTAGTCTATATCCCTTCCCATGGAAAACATTCTCTCCCAAATATCTTTGGTAAGGGGATCCTATGGCTTTCTTACCGTATCACACATTTTTGAGTGCTATACGCTACTTTCTTTTGGCGTCAAATTAATTAGTATTTATTTCCTTTTCCTTTGCCCTCAGCATCATAGACATTTCTTAGGAGAATATATACGTTTCCCACAGATTATTATTTACTCAGATTGTGGTAATATCTAAAAATGGGTCAGGCATAATCTAAATGCGGAAGACACAATCTCTGCTCTCAAGAGACAGGAAGCAATTGTAGCCCAGTAAATGTGATTTTTGCCATGACTAGTAAAAATCTGCAAACCTTTTGCTGCCCTGGCAGCACAGGGTCTCAGGGCTTATCCAGGCTTGCTGTGGCCTCAGCTGGGTTCAGCTTGGTTTGGCAGTTGCCTAGAGGGGCAGTGCCTATGGGCTTTCCTGTTATAGCTTTTCTTATGATCGTCAATATAGCCCTGTCCTGGCCAAGGCAGGGAGTCAGTGGGTGACAAACAGCAGCCCTGGTGCAACTGTGCCACTCTCTGCCTTTAGATGGGAGCCCCTGAGAGGGAAACAGGGGCTGTGAGAAAAAAATAGCCCCAAGTGGAAGATCAGAGAGAAAGAAATCCCCATCATGATCATCATGCTGCTCCCAGCAAAGAACTCAGCATGCTTGTTGCTATCCCCTCCTATTCCCCTCCACTTTCTCTAGGAGGACTAAAACCATCAGCCTCAGGATGCAAAGGGACACAGGAAGGGTGAGCACCACACCACAAAAAAAATAAACGTTAGGAAAGTTTTTCTATTTTTTTTTTTGTGTGTGTGTAGCAATTTAAATGGTATTATTAGACTTTTCTGTATTAATTAAACAAGCCGTGCTGTTACTTTTGTTAAAATATTGATTTATTAACTAACAGTAACATTTGAGCCTATGTACATATTTTGTCCCCTTTTGCGCACAATAAGATTTTGAGCCTAAAAAAGTAAAGCAGATTCAAATATACAATAGAATCAAATTCTGCTTTTGCATTCTGCATAGTTAGAAAATAATTCCTTGATTTGATCATTTCTTGGAAGCATGATGGTAAAATAGGTCTTCAAAGAGGAGAAGGTAGAAAACGGTTCCTGAATAGGACTTAAGAACTAAATATTGTGGTGGAAAATCTGTGGGTCCTTATTTGGCCCTTAACCTGACATTGGATCTACCCCTATTTTCCAGGCATGTGATTGTAACATGTATGCCACACTTCTGTTTTCTACCTATTAAACAGAAACAGGTACAAACCAGCACAATGGGATTTTTTCATAAAGATAAGAATAATAACGTAAAGAGGCCTTGTAATGGCGATGAAGTAAATGCATGCTATTCTGGTTTGCTGGTGTTTTTTTCCAGTTCAGGAAAGACTTTTCTATTGGTTTTGTACAGATGCAGTGGGGAAAGATCTTATAGACAAAAATGAGAAAATAAGAAAGATAACATTATGAAGGCATTTTTAACAATGGAGTATGTGCTTAAGTATCCTCTTGCACACTCCCAAAATGTGAGGCCAATCTTGATTTTTCTGTGCAGTACTTTAATGCAGCTAAAGGCAAAGACTTGCAAACTGTGTTGACAATCTGCGAAATTTTAGCCTGGCAAACAACAATTTTGAAATGAATTTGAATGTTCACGGTGGATAACAAGCTAAATGTGAGTTCCCAAAGAGAGAGTTATAAGTATAAAGAGGGAAATCTTGTGTAAAATTAGGGGGTAATATCATCTTAGTATAGGTGCAAGCACTACTGGAACACAGTGCTTCAGGTGGTAAGTGAAATTGGAGAAAGTTTGTAGAAAATCCAGAAGAATGATTAAAAGATTTAGAAACAGCCCCCCTTGAGGGTTTTAATCTGCTTATCAAACACATAAAAGGGATAAATTTAAGGGAGGTGATGTATGTTCTTGCATGTGTGGGTGAGTGACTGTCTTGCATACTGGAAGTATCTCCTGGCAAACAAAACTTTGATCAAGGGTTCTCTAATATAGTAAACAAAAGTATAACAAAATTCAATGGCTGGAAGCTGAAGCAAGACAAATTTAGACTGATAGAATAAGACTCCAATCATTAACAGTGAAGATAATTAACTAGTGAGTACCTTGATGAAATTATGGTTGGTTTTTCCTGGAAATTTCAATTAAGACTCAGCATATTTTTCTCAGCAAACCCTTAATTCTGCTGGAATTAATTCTGGTAAATCCTATAACCTTTGTTATTTAAGAGGTCAGATTAGATTATCATAATAATAATTTCTGGCTTTGACATCTAAGCTCAATAATCATTTATCTCATTATTGTTTCATACAAACATTTTCTTTTATCCTTTTTCTCCTAAACCCTCTTTCCCTGGATATAGCCACTACTTTCTATCTTATTCTCTATCCATTGGCCTCTGGTCCCTTCTCTTGGGCCCCTACACTGCAGACTTCTGTTCATATGTGCATTTTGATTCTTTGGCTCACAACCTGAACATGAACAAGTCAGTAGATTAAAGCTGTTAAAAGTCAATAATGTTTTTCCAAAAATATTGCCTCCCCAAAGAGCTAATGGCTAACTTGCATTAGGTAATACCAATATTAGGGGTCTGAGAGTAGGCTGGAATTGATTAGAAAAATTATTTCAGTGTGCAAATCTTTTATAACTGATTTTATGAATTGCCATTTTTTTTAGAAGGGATGTATCTCTGGAACCTCTGTCTTCAGTGGTCCTCAGTGAGACAGAAAATTTCAATGAATTATTTTTTTCATTTAGCACTCCTAGAATGGTCTGGTTTTAAACAGAAAGGAAACCTTTACTACAGCAGAAATGCTGCTCTGATATAAGTTTACTGAACAGTAAATGGATCAAGGTCCAAATTAGGTCTTCACTGTGTCAGGTGCAATGGTAACAGCCAAACAAAAGCATCCCATAGCCTTAGGTCTGACAGTCTGTTAAACAAATTTGTATGCACACAAGAAGTGTCTTTCTGAAACATGAAGATACCCAAGAGACTCTGGAAAGATTTTACAGACATTTAATAGTTCAAGACATTATTTTTTCAATAACGAAAGAAAAAGGTTTAGAGAGAAATCAGATTTTCATGGACAAAAGCTAGGCTCTTGTCCTGAGGGGAGAAAGGATCATAGGCAGTGACTTTTGTATGTGTCAGGAAGAGATGCAAAAAAAAGGTTTGACAGCTGGAGAAGCGAGAGAAGAGAAAGAGCTGCTCATTTTCTCTCATCTATTTTGTATGCTTTTATATTCCATTTTCTCTGAGTGTGATTTCTAGCTCTTTCCTCCTCTATTAAATTGTTTCATTCTTTTTTACACTCCTCTTAGCACAGAAAATAATTCTTTTTCATGTTCCTGCTCAGTGCTTTTTCTGTCCCACTGTCCTACACTACTCTCAATACTGATCCACAACATTTCCCAAACTTTTTGCAAGTGCATCCCCATTTTGGTCACATCTGTGTTCACATGACTGCTGTAGCCTCCCCTGGAAGTCTGCTGCATGTGTTTTACCGGTTGTGCAGAAGCTAGCGAAAACTGATTACAAGCATGAATATCCACCTCTCTGCCCTGGAGGAAGTGGGTACTTGCCAGGAAATAAAAGTAGCTAACTTTTCCCCAAATAGTGTGAACATCTCTTGAAATCCCCCAAAGGATTTGAAACACATTTGGTTCTCCAATTTGGTTCTTTCATACTTTCACCTTGTTTCTACTCTTCAAAAGTGCACTAAGAAATCTACACTAAGACTGACCAGCCCAGTAACCACGTGGTGATGATGTGGCTAAAGAGCTGATTGTGCACTGGGGAGAATGTCATGAAGTGAGCACTCCAAGAATTATAGCAGTGCCAATACAAGGGGGTAGACACTAATCTCCAAGGCCTCTTACAATTTCACTATTTCTTCCACCTTAAAGTACTACTGTTTTTGAATAAAAATGAAAGGACAAACCAATGAACCACTACTAGTTTCGAATTCGACAAGACAACCTTCTCTATCTATACAGCCACAAGGCTGTGCAATGTACTTGGGCTAAAAAGGTGCCACTAATTTACTCATGCCAGTTATGAGTGTAAAAAACCTCCCATATCCCTAATCAGAACAGTGATTCTCCCCAGAAAAAGAACATAGGTGTAACTGTAGTAATGCTTTTTTAGTTTAGTCCATTCAGGAGTTGGTTTAAGCCAAATGGTGGACCTGAATCTCAGCTGCTGCCCTGGAGTTGCTGTATGCCAACAAAATCTTTTGAATATAAACAAATATTTTTTGCATGTTGGAGGATGATGGGACTGGAAGGTGGATTTTACTTTTGACAGGGATTAGGATGATTCTTATGGCATAACGTTTTGTCAGCTTGGCAAAAAAATCTGAGCTTCGTCCTCTTAAATGTCATGGACTTTTCATAGGAAAGATTTTTATTAGGAAATGTCAAAGCAAATATCTAAGCATGGGATGGCTCAAAGCTGCCTGTCATACATACAGTATTGATAGATTCTTGGCTGTGTCTTTTGTTAAGTAAATGAGAATACTGGCTTCATGAATTGTGGTTACATGCCTAAATGCAAGAGCTGCCCACGCAAAACCTGTGTTGGAACTTTCTAAGTTGACATGGTCGATAGAAGTGAGAAGTTCTGATTCAAAATAAAGAATCAGGACATCTGTTTCAAGTTTCATGCTTTTGGGGGGATATGATGGAGGGGGAACACATTACTTTAACATGACGAATATTGATCAATTTATTTCAAAGTTTACTTTGATGATAAAGATAAAAAGTGAAGATACTAAAATATTTGCCACTTTTCCACAAATGCAAATAATAGATATATCTTAACCCTTTCTTCCAAACCTAGAGTTTAACATGCCTCAGTATGATTCAGGCATACAGAGTGGAACCTGGGAATAAGAAGCAGCAATTCTTCTGAAAGGTTATATCAAGAATATATATTTGGACTAGATGATCGTTGTAGGTCCCTTCCAACTGAACTATTCTAAGAAGGAGTATTTACATAATAATATATATAATTGAATTCTTGGTGGAGACACAAAGAAAGAAAAATACAGCTGAGTACCAGCATAAATGCTGATGCAACTGCTTAACTGTGCATGGGTTTCTGAAGACAAAAGTATCTTTGCTAAGCCTGTTTTCCATTTGACCCTTGTTTAGGTAGCATGTGTACCACCAGTGATATGAATTTCTGAAGCAATACGTTGAATATCAGCTCTTACATCACTAAGTTACAAGGCCAGCTAATCAGCATTTTTATCATTGGGCTGCCATTCTGCTAATTATCATCTTCCAAGGCATTCTTAAGAAAGATTTCAAATGACACAGTAGAAATATTTTATACAACATTTTTCATAAAGTCAAAATTGTGTACAGAAAACAATAGTCATACTTTTCAAAATAAGGATGTAACATTACCTCAAAAAGTACACTTAAAATCCAAGAGACAAGCCTAGGATATAATTCTCAGTCCTGATTGAGATTCTTCTTGACTAGCCTTAGTTTAACCTGTTTCAGTTAGTTATCTTTTTTCCCTAAATGAAAAGGTGCCTATCTCTTCATCACCTATATTTATGTTAGCAAAACCACTTATACAATCCTTTAGAACAAGTGTAAGAAGCAGAACCTAGCTTTGCACATGTTAAAACTTTTTACCAGCTCTTTTTCTGAGAAGGTCTGCTGGACAGATTCTGATAGGACTTTTTGGAATTCCAGTTAAAAATTTTATATCAGCAGAATATGGTAAAACTTCATGTGTATGTTCATCAGATATATATACCTGCTTAGTTGGTAAGCAATATCCAGCCTACACTGTAAATAAAGTCATGTGACAGAGCTAGCATGAAGTACTGTAATTAAAAGCAGTGTCCAGGGCTCAAAGTGTTGTAGTGAATGGGGCTACACCTGGCTGGTGACTGGTCACCAGCAGTGTTCCTCAGGGTTCAGTTTTAGGGCCAGTCCTATTCAACATATTTATCAATGATCTGGATGCAGGAGTTGAATGCATCATTAGCGAGTTTGCTGATGATACCAAACTGGGAGATGCTGTTGACTCTCTTGAGGGACTGTCCTGGTTTTGGCTGGGATGGAGTTGGTTTTCTTCCTGGTAGCCGGTATGGGGCTGTGTTTTGGGTCTAGGTTGAGAACAATGTCGATGATACACTGATGTTTTGGTTCTTGTTAAGTAGTGCTAAGTACTTGCTAAGTGGTGCTCACACTGGTCAAGGACCTTTCAGCTTCCCATGCTCTGCCAGGGGCACGGGAGGCTGGGAGGGGGCACAGCTGGGGCAGCTGACTCAGACTGGGCGGGGGCTATTCCATACCACGTGATGTCATGCTCAGTATATAGGCAGGGGAGTTGGCCGGGGAGCGGTTCGATCGCTGCTTGGGGGACGTGCTGGGCATCGGTCGGCGGGTGGTGAGCAATTGTACAGTGTACTGCTTGCTTTGTATTACTACTGTTCTTTTTTTTTTATTTTACTTCAGTTATTAAACTGTTTTTATCTCAACCCACGAGTTTTCCCTTTTGCCCTTCCGATCCTCTCCCCCATCCCACCGGTGGGGGGGTGAGTGAGCGGCTGCGTGGTGCTTAGTTGCTGGCTGGGGTTAAACCACGACAGGGACAAGATGCTTTGCAGAGGGATATAGACACATTGGAGCACTGGGCAATGATTAATGGGATGAAATTTGACAAGTCCAAATGCCAGATTCTGCTTCTAGGATGGAGTAACACTGGGCACAAGTATAAATTGGTAGAGGAGTGGCTGGAGAGCAGCACTGCAGAAAGGGATCTGGGGGTGCTGGTTGACAGCAGGGTCAATGTGAGTCAGCAGTGTGCCCTGGCAGCCCAGAGGGCAAACTGCATCCTGGGGTGCATTAAAAACAGCATAACCAGCTGGTCAAAAGAGGTGATTATCCTGCTGTATTCAGCACTGGTGCAGCCTCACCTTGAGTACTGTGTGCAGTTCTGGGCCCCACAATTTAAGAAGGACGTGAAGGTCCTTGAATGTGTCCCGAGGAGGGCAACAAAGATGGTGAAAGGGCTGGAAGGCACGTCCTATGAGGAGCGGCTGAGGACTTTGGGCTTGTTCAGTTTGGAGAAAAGGAGGCTGAAGGGTGACCTCGTTGTCCTCTACAGCTTCCTGAGGAGGGGAAGTGGAGAGGGAGGTGCTGATCTCTTCTCCCTGGGATCCAGGGACAGGACACGTGGGAATGCTTCAAAGCTGCACCAGGGGAGGTTGAAGCTGGACATTAGGAAGCATTTCTTTACTGAGAAGGTAGTGAAACATTGGAACAGGCTTCCTAGAGAGACAGTCAATGCCCCAAGCCTGTCAGTGTTGAAGAGGCATTTGGACAATGCCCTTAATACCATGCTTTAACTTTTGGTCAGCCCTGAATTGGTCAGACAGTTGGACTAGATGATTGTTGTAGGTCCCTTCCAATTGAAATAGTCTATTCTATTTTATGTTTTTTCTCATTCCTCACTCTCACAGCTGCTATGCAGTGTTTTACCCTTTCTTAAATACATTTCCCAGAGGTGCCACCATCTTGGCTGAGGGGGTCAGCTGTGCCCTGTGGTGGGTTCATTTGAGCCGGCTGGAACTGGCTGTGTCCAGTTTGGGGCAGCCCTTGGCCTCTTCTCACAGGAGCCACCCCCACAGCCCCACTGCTGCCAATGCCATTACCCCATGGAGGCACAAAAGTCTTAGTAAATTGTCACCTTCATCCAAAATTATATGATTTTACAGTATTGATAAATTTCTTAATCTTAGTAGAGGGGAGAGCTAATTTTTAAAGAAGATGCATTGAGAAATTGCTAGAAACAAACAAACATCAATTTTATGTATCAAAAGCCAAATCATAATAGAAAGCACCAATGAATCTAAATAATGTTTATGTTTTGGCATATTTAAAGTTAATTAAACCTATGATTTCTTGACAAAGTCAATTTTTTCCCTCCTTTCCCTCCTCCTCAGTTTAAACTCTAATTTGATAAATATCAGTCTTAAGCAAAAGGGATAAGAGAGTGGCATGATGAGTAATCTCACATTTCCTCTAGCATTTAATTTATTATTCACGTGAGTTTAATTAAAGGTAAACAACAATTCCAGCAAAAAATAACATGTATGAGTATTTCTAAGTGGGGAAATTGTTTGAGTTGTCATAATAAGTCTTGTTTTTGTCTAGTAATTTTCAAAGTCTGTTACATGTTTTCTCTCCCCCTTTTGGATTTGTGATTTTATTGGGGATTTTGCTCTGCCCAAAATGTGTACTTAGGCTAGAGAGGACACTGCCTGGGCCATGGAAACAAAACTCACTTTTAAAGAGACTTCACTGTTTTTTGTTTGCTGCACTGTACACAAAGTTCACAAAGTGAGCCAAAAGTGTGCTTTTGTGTGGCTGCAAGAGATACACTAATTACGTTGAGCTAGCATATCTATTTCACACCTCGACTGTTAATTTGTTAAATTGATGTAACTTGATTGCATTTAATTTAGTACCATTAGTGAAAAAGTAGTGTCAGTTCTGATGAGTCTTTGTATTCTTCACCTTATGAAATAGACTTGGGCAAACTCATTTCATAAGTGATAAAATGTTTGTCTAGTGCTAGGCAGAATAGATATACACAGTGGTTTTAAATCCTGTTACAAATTCACCTGAGCCATCCGTATTCCCCGAACTGATGAATTATGTCTGGAATGTGCTCGACGAGCACACACAACTTAGCAACATATTACTGCAGCACTACTTTCTTTGGCAGGGGTGTGGTACTTTGCAGTGTGTTGGTGGGGCAGAGCAATGAATATTGTGGAAGCTTGTCGATCTTTTCCTCCTCTGAGATTTCTCTGACAGAATTAAAAAGAGGCAAACCTTAATATTAATTCAAAATGGGCCATTGCTCTTGTCATTCTGTCTCTTGTTGAAGGAGCTTTTCTTGGGAACAGTCGTTAACAGGTCAGAAGATTTTAAATTGCCCTCTTAAATCTATATTACATCTTTAGAAGAGCCTTCAATAATTTGGGTGGTGAAAAATCCTCTAGCAAGTACCCGTCCATTGTGAAGAAACTTTGCAGTAAAGTTGTACAGTTGTATTTTGTAAATGTACAGTAGGGAAGGAATTCAAGAATACTTCAAACAGAAGCCTTTAAATAATAAATGTCAAAATTCCATTTCTAATATTAATAGTTTATGTAGAGCTTTGTATTTTAAGATTACATTTATTTAGTTTTGGTCTGCTGCATGACTTTCGTAACTCCCACACTTATGCAAATCTTATCCATGGGATGCAAAATACAGCTGTCATACATATGTTACCCATTGTTCCCGATCTACTTCTATGTTAAATGCATTAGCTAAACAATAGGACAAGCTTTAGTACAATGATGTTAATCAAGTCATAATTTCAAAGTACAAAATGAAATGTGACACTATACAATGGTGTTTGATTTGAAATATGTCCAAATTGGTATTGCATTGTACTTTTGTAATGATTTTTTTTAAAAAAATCAAACAAAGGCAGAAGTTTATATAGGGGAAAAGTCCTTTTTTGAATACAATATAAAAAGCTGATAAGTATTTTATCTATGGGAATATAACGTAAATTGTTTTTACACAAAGCAAAATGAGCCCTCTACAAGAGGCCACTACTATGATGAGGCATCACTTATCCATCTACAAAGTATTGTCCACTATCCTAAAAATTAATCTTTGCATTAATGCTCTGCTGTTTTCCCCTACTGAGACTACATTTTGTGTATGGCCTAGAGAAAAAAAATAGGAATAATTATCTTTTAAAATGTAACATAATTAAATGTAATGTATATGAAACGTACAAATGTAATGTATAACAGAATTATAACAAGTGTTATAATTTAATTTTTGAAGGCACTGAGAAATGAGAATGGTACTGCCACTCAGGAAGCATTCCTTTTTTTCAAACTAATATAAACCAAAGTTATTCTATTTGTAAACCCAAGCAAGATTTATTATTTTTTTAATTCAGGTCATCCTATCTCAAGTAATCATCTTTTACCATAGAAATAAATACTCCTCAATTTGCAGGATTATACAGGATGTTGATCAGTTAGGCTGCTTAGTGTTAGTGTATTTGGAGTGTTAGTAGGCTTTCTATAAAGGAGAGGTTTGGTAATTGTTATTTTATGATTAAAACTATTGTTTCATGATCAATATTTGTGTACTTAGAGTGGTAACTTTTTAAGATGCAACAGAAATCTAATTCCCATCAAGTCTATGTGACCACATACAGTGCTTGTTAAAGAAGACTCTGTGGCTTTTTCTTCCAAAGAGAGGGACACTGTACATTCATGTGTAAACCATAACTCATGAGCTGATTAGAAATTTCCTTTAGAGTTCTGAAATTTGACGTATGTTTGAGCCTGTGAAGTTCTTCCTTTGGTGGGATCCCAGGAAGGATACCACAGGGCAAGAAAATGGCATTTTAGGCTGGAAAGGTTTCATGTCTCAGAGAGAAATGAAAATATTAAGTATGCAAGGTGCTTTATATTAACCTGGCTCCCACCTCCATCATTTGTGAGAGGCACAATATAGATAACAGCTTCACAGATACACTTTAAATGACAGTTCATTCATAGAAAATGGTCTTAGATTCTTGGAGAAAAAAATAAAAATGCCTTGTATTGCTTGATTTATTAATTTAAGTAATTTTGAAGTGTTGCATGAAGCTTTCAGTGTGCTCCCTAAACCAAGTTATTTTATTTCATGAACACCAATAGAATTTACAGTGCTGCAGCAAACAGGAGTGGGATTTCCCAGCTGGCAGACGGTCCACCACAACTGAAAACTCACGAGCAGAACAATATGAAAGGAATCTCTCGCACAGCTGAATGTTGTCATTTAAAGAGTCTTGCTTATCAACAGAATTAGATGCTTAATATTCAAGTCGCTTGGATGTTTAGCTTTTGAAATAGCTTAAAAGAATAAATAAAATACTAATATTTCATTGAAAAGAATGACCTTTACTGATCTATATGCCTCAGGCCACATCTGATTCTTTATTATATGTGCAGAATGCTATTCAAGTCAATGGGGTAACAAGGACATAGCTGAGAGACCAGGTGAGTGATTTTTAAATAACCAAAGTTCAAGTGAGATGTACTTTAGAAAGAATTTAAAACTGAAGAGACTTTTCTTTGACTAAAAAGTATCTTTCACTTTTTGATCAGGTTTTTTTTTTCACAGACAAGCAGTTTTGTCTTTGCTAAGTAATTAGAAAAGTGATTCTTGTTGGACAAAAAAGAAATGGCTGGAATTTTTAATGAAAATAATGTAAGTGATTTCATTCTACTTACACAAGCAAATTTACTCATGAAATTTCAGAGGACACTGAACAAACACAAAAGTTAGTAAGAGGAAATTAGTATGGTAAAAGAAATAGTCAAACAAAGCAGAAGTCAAACTGGTGTCTCACTCTTGCTCTGGATAGATATCAGGAAGTTAGACTTGAGTAAGATTAAAATTTGATCAATGCCATGGTGGTTTTAATATGGTTATCATGAGTAAAACTCCATTTTCCATTCTGAAGGTTTTTTTTCCCCCAAGATTTAAGTCTATATGTAATTGTGTAATAGGATTAAATCAAGTCCTGTCAAAGTGAAAAACTAGAAAAACATCAAATGCACACCCTAAGTATCTGAGGCAATGTTAGAGCTCTCGGGTGGCACATGAAAAAGATTCCACCTGGGAATGTTAGATCAAGAGTCCTTAAATTAATTGGAGTTAATTCACACTAAGGATGTAAATTCCTGGATTCCTGGTTATTCCAACAAGAGACACTTTCACTGTTTCCTGTTGGAGCCTTTCCATTTTAGGTAAATAATATGTATTCTTTGGCAGAGAGATTTTTATTTTGTTTTCCAGCATCCCTAACATTAGACTATGAAGTTATTCTCTCTTTTTGTCTCTCTCTCTGGCCAAATGCAGTTATAGTATTTTATATAACGTGCAAAACCTCTGACTGGAGAGAAAGAAAGGGAGAGAGAGAGAGACTGGGTGTCTCCACATCTAGATCACCTAAAACTTTCAAGGTGGAAGCTGAAGTTGCTGATGTGATAAAATTGTCCAAATCTCAAACACATTTTCTGTGCGGAGTTAGCTTGGGTCCTGAAGACATTTATCACTTTCCTTCTGTTTTGGTAGTGCCAGAAAGTAATTTTTTCAGGGCAGGAGGGTGGGGGTGGGGGGCGGGGGAAGTATTAACATCTGATAATTTCGGATTGTTGTGTGACTTCATCTTCAGATAAAAAGGCATTGTGTTGGAAAATTCCCAACAAGCTCTAGTTACATACTTAGACTGAGATCAGACATCTTCTTATCTCTGATGAGGCACTGCAAAACCCTGCCATTTTATGCAGGGGGATAAATAAGGAATTTCAATCAACAGAAAGATTATATTGAGTCTTAACTCCTCTTCTGAATCCCCATATAAATTTATACTATCCAAGCTTCATGAAGCAAAAGAAACTGAGTATTTCTGAATGATTTCTTTTACAGCCCTAAACACAGATAAATTTTAATCTGATTATTTTGAAAATGTAATTTTTAACCTTTCATTTTGGTTTACATGATGGCATGTCATGATGATATATTACAGATTCATTGAGGAATACTTGTATGGTTTTGGAAAACTAGCACTCTTCACCAAAATAAATACAGTGCCTTCCAGATTCAGAACACTAATCTTGGCAGACTGGTCCCTTGATACTTCAAAAAATAATGATGATTCTTTAAATAAGGTACTTTGTTCTATCAGAACATTTGTGATTTTTATAGGGGTTTCCTTCAGCTATTCCAGTGCTTTGTAGTATAGAGTACACCCCCTATAAATATATAAATAAATAAAAAGCAATGGGATGGGAGCAGAGACTTAAATTGCTCTGTTTTGCCTTTGTTAGTCTCCAGCTTACCCATATACTTTGCTCATAACAGATCACATTTCTTTTAAGTTTCAGGCACTGTGAATGAAATGACTTACTAAGTTAACCTGCTTTCTTGGATATATCTGATATAGTCACAAAGATTAAACCATGTCCAATTAAGAGATTCAGCCAGTCATAACATACTCCAGTATTTCTGCAGTATGGAATGTGAACTCATGTCTCTACTCCACCAGAAAATTGAAAATCCCAAGAAAATCTGCTTTCTAGAATGCATATATCTATAAACAGTTTTCTGTTTTAGAGGAAGTATTTCTATTAAGTCCCTCCATAAGAAAAAAAAAGCTTTTAATTAAGAGTTGTTCTAATTTAGTTGCCCAAGGGCAAGTAAGATTGCATATGAAGGATTTTTTTTTTCCCAGTTAGGACAGTGATTTATTAATTTTAATGTTAACTTCCTGTGTTATCCCTAGTGAGCTGGAAATGTTCTTGGGTTTATGACACTTCACCAGGAGCTGGGAATTGACCTTGGAGCTCCTGGGTGAATGTCCTGTTTTTCTAGCAGGCTATAGTACTGGACTACTGCAAAGGTGATTGGTAAGAGGAAACTTAAAAAACAAAGTCCTTGTTTTATGTCCCTGCTTTTGAACCATCACCACTTATAAATGCATCTAGCCCAAAAGTGGAAATTTCTGTTTTATGTAAATGCATTAGTGTTTTGGGGGATATGTTCAGGGAAACTGAGGTGGTGTTATCTGTTGCTGGTATTAGTTGTGCCTGTTTCAGAAAGTGTGCCTTGCCTTGATTTTTCAAATCCCAGAATTATAGGTTTGATTGCAAAGTCCAGGTTAGTTTCTTTGAAAATTTATTTCTCTATATTTTAACATCTGGGTTCAATTTCTCAATAGTTTTATTTTTTATCAATATTTGGAGTGGAGTCTCACTAAACTACTTTTACATCATACGTATGCAGAACTGTCATCGTTGATAGATCTGTCTTCCCCTTTCTGTTCCCTGTGCCACCCCTCCGCCCCAATCTCTCTCTCTCTCCTGCCTTTTGTATCAGATAAAGCAGAGCTGGGACAGCTTTTCAAGGACTAAAGTCTTTAAAGTTTAAAGAAAAACTTCAAAAGAAGACAATCAAGGAAAAAACCCAGAACAACAGTAGACCACTGAAGCTTGAAGAACAATGAGATCCTCTGTTTCAGCTCTTATTTAGGTTATCACATCTGGCAAACTGATATAAAAACACAGTCCCATGTTTTCTACTTTTTTTTCTTTGCCTTGCTTTCTTTTGTAGGGACTAAGCTAAACTACTTTGTATTTTGCAGTCTGCCAGTACCTACATGCAGCTGCACAGTTTACCAGAAACAGAAGGATGCATATTGGAGGTGGTAGGGGAGAAAGGACTTTGACTCTAAATTATGCAAATAAAACAACAACAACAACACAAAACCAAAGTAATACCCCTACCTGCTTTACTGCAGCGGTGTCTTGAAAGCCAGAGCTGGTATTGCTACAGCAATACATTACTTCTCAAACTGTCTGCAGAGTACAAAGCACTTTATGGAAGCTGAGACGTTGTCCTGAGAGTGTCAAAGTATTTTAGGGCTTTTTTTTTTTTTTCAGTATGAACAGTAATAAAGTTAGTTTTTATAGTGGCTCAAGTTCTCAGAGGTCCTTTTCATTCAAATGTTTGGCCTTGGGAAAAAAAAAAATCAAAACTGAGGCATCTAAAGCTCCTAAATTGAACTGTGAGATGGAGAGAAGGGATTGGCATGAGATTCAGCAGAGCATGGCTAAGGAAACAAGGAATAAGGCCATTCAAGTCTGAAAGGATCAAAGTATTAAAAGTCTTTTGCATGAGATGTGCAGTCTTGTAATCGATACGATGTTTAACACAATGAACAAATACTTCAATACCGAGAAAATATGTTCTGATTAGTTCAAGTGATAAAATGTGCTATTACAGTCTGAAACTGCTGGACCCTGCACAATTGCTTTATCAACAAAGGCTGCAAACAGAACAGTGCATTAGTCTGATCTCCCATATGTGAGTAAGGATACGCAAACCTTTGCTTAATTGAACTACAAAATGGAACAGTGGCTTAAACAGTGTGTAAAATCTTGGCTGTTAAGAGAAACTCTGCTAAAGAGATATTCCTGTACTCACAGTAATATCTACTAATTTCAGCTGGCTTCATCAGTAGACTTTCTCCCTGTGTTTTTCTTACTATGTTCCTAAACTCCAAATTAAAATTCTCATCAGGAGAAGGAAATAGAAACAGAGACACAACAACATGAATTATTCCAGTTATTTTGTGCTGCTCTATTTATAAAAAAGTAACACCATGGGGCTAGGTAAAATGAAAGCTCTCTCGAATTTTAGGTGGAAAAGATATAGGGTGAGCATAAAAGTATAGGAAATAAGCTTGAAAGATGGCTGAATAGATAATGATGTTATTGAGCACTACAGTGACATGACTCTTGCTATTGCTCTGCCTCCGTATTTTCTTGACAGTCAGCCAGATTATTAGAGAACAGTGTAAACTATACTGCTGAAAAGGAATAATCCAATTTAGGAATTCACAGCCATTGCTAGCCTTAATGCATTTTGCCTTGGTAAGAAGGCTGAAAATATAGCATGGAAATATGCAATGTGATAAACTGTTCTATGCTAAATATGTTTTACAAAGCAGCCACACAAAGCCAACACTTGATGCAATCCTTTGAGTAAACAGCATTATTACTACTTGTTATGTTCAATTTTGTGTATTCAAGCAGCTCAGGGACCTCATGGTCTAAATTGGAGTGTAGGTGAGTGGAAGGGAACAAACAAAAAGAATTATCATTCTTCTTCTATAGATGGGGAATTTTGGCAGGCTGAAAGTATGTGATTTGGTGCCAAAACATAAAATAAATCCAGATTACCATGTCATTTCCCCAAATTAAAGCTCACTTTTACTTCCAGTGAAAAAATATTTTTGAATCATATGGCTATTGTTGGATGGTGGCAGTGTCAGGCTTTGTGGGACAGGCACAGTGTACTTGATGAACTTACAGTACTCTGGTTCCCAAGGTTGCTTTCACTATACATTAATTCAGTCCAAGTGTTTCTTCAATGTAAAATACACTTCAGAACTTGATTAAGACTTTTTCAGTCATGTTTGCTGGTAACTTCTCCACTATATCTAGTAACAATCCATTCCCCCAGCATATTTCCTAAATGCTTGTAGAATGAGTAAAAGCCTATTGAACGGCAGACTTTTACTGGGGAAACCATTCCCACAGAGTGGGCTTGTGAATAGCTTCAGTCTGGACACAGGAGGGGTTGTACAAAGTCTGCACAGACTTTGGTCAGCTGGAATACACCACTTTTCAGAGAGCATCCTGATTCCCTTTGCTTAGTCTCATGTCTGGGCTTACTGGTCTGGATTTTCTACCCACTGAGTCAGCAAGATTGCATGAAGGGAGCTTATGCAGAGAGAAAGCAATATTCAGACATAGGCACCCAAGGTGACATGGACTGATTTGTGAATGGATTATTTAATTTCAATATTGTGAAGCATATTAGAGAAAAAGTACAAAGAAGAGGATACAGAGGATATGTGACATTTAATGACATTTTTGCATGAAGAAATCACTCTTTGGTTTGCTGAAACCAGAAAACAGAAGATAGATGTGTTGCTTTCAATGTCACTAACTTGTTTAATCCTGGATCAGAACTGAGTAATAAAATGTCCAGATACTATTTTCCAGAAGAACCAAGAATGCTACAGAGAGACAATGACGCATCTTAACAAGCACTTTTTCTAAAATTTAGAGAGGACATAGGACTGTTGTCTGCATTAAAGGTATAGAACTCCCCTGGGGCCCTCAGAAGGAAATGTGAAGGAGAGAGTCAATTAGGAAATGGGTAGTTGCAGCAAAAAAAATAATTACTGGATAGCTATTAAAGGTGTCGGTGAAAACCAGGGGCTAAACGCTGTCACCTTTAGCACTGGGCTAGGTGGCTGTAAGTCATGGTGAGAATTTCATCTGGCTAGGGAACTTTGTGTAAGCACTCTTAGATGGAGAAACATTACAGAAGTATTTTTCTCTTGATGAGACTGCATAATGACAAATTGTCCTACAAGTAACTAAGGTGACAGAGCTCTACCTGAGTCATGGAACTTCACATCTGAAGCAGTTAAGAGGGAACAAGAAAAAGCTCCAGGACACTATTAGTTTAACCTTAATTTTCAGAGACATGAATTTTTATTCCTTGTGAGCAGGATGTGCATTTCTCACCAGTACTGTCCAATAAGTGGATACTGACACACTGCAGTATTGTTTTTTATTTTGTTTTTCCACAGCTTAAAATCCAGTGAAAAAATTTGCTGCTGAAGGAAGTTTAAGTGAATATCATTACTGAAGATGACCATCAGGTTGCCAAGCTGAAGTACATGCAAAGGGAGCATGTGAAAAGAACAAACTCAGAACGAAGAAAAGAAGTGCTTTCTTAAGCAGAAAAATATTTGTCAGTGAAGCATGTATTTCAGCTCACTACATTTGATGATCAGTGAATATGTAATATAGACTTCAGTAGCAATGACTCTTCCATTAGGGTACAGTTGATCAAATTTAGGTGAATTCCCACTTGTAGAAAATGAAGCCATCTACAGGGGCATAAGTAAGAAGTGGGGAAAATTTTATTATACCTCTGGGTAGGACTGGGTATATTTAGGACTTTCTTGGTGGAGATGGGAGATTATGGTCCACATTCTCTCAGGCAGAAAGGGAAATTCAAACTCAGTCTCCAATAGCTTAAGCAAACCATAAGCTATTCACATCAAAGAGTCAATTTCTCTTTGAACTTTGCTCTGAATATTTTGTTGCATTTTTGCAATTTTAGCTACTTGATGAATTAAGTTCAAATTTTATAATTTTTAGTGCATTTTGACTAATATATTGTTCATCAAAAAACCCATTTTTTGCTTGAAAAGTTTGTGGTTTGATGAAGGGGAGGGGAGAAACATATTGCAAAATTGAAAATAACCAATGTTCAGGGTGAAAATAAGCTACCATCATTCTGGAGCCATCTCACAGTTTTAAAGTATCTGGATTAATAATATTTGAAATACCAGATAAAATCTTGATTTTTTTATAAGTTCTAAAAAGAAGTAATGATTTCTGGTTTAGTTTGTTCACAAGCCTCCCACCCCAACATTTTTTTTTCTTGACAAATGCTCAATAGGTAAATGTTCCAGCTGTTTTATTTGAATACTTAGAGGGGTGATTAATTATGTCATCTTGCTCTGCACAATGCTGTAAGAGGTGTTTATGATTTATTACAATGGAAATCTGTGGATGGAGTGAGGGCAAAAAAAGGAGTGTGGAAACAAGTGAAGGCAAAAAAAAAGAATAAAAGAGGGGATTATGCTTTTGCTTTTCACTGAGGAAACTTGGGCTGTGAAATCACATATTGCAACATGAATTTCAATCAAATTTCTTGAAAGAAGGTGACTCTCAAAACACTGAAAGGCTCAAGGAGTTTCTTTCAGGTGCCAGCCACTGATCTTATTTACATTTTCAAAAGCAAGAGTTCCAATTGACTGAATTATTAAATTGAAACACCCAGAGCAAACACTTCACTAAGGTGGATCCATGTACTCTTTCTACTTCCAAGAACACAGGCTGTATTTTTTAAAGCAGACAGAAATGAAAATATTTGTTACCAGGGAAATTTCAGGAGGCAGAAGGGAGATTGAACTACTGAGCTTGTATGTGTATCAAAACCAAACATTAAAGTGAAAGTGACTCTCAGACTCTGAATCATCTCTGGAAGAAATCAGACATAAGCAGAGTCAAAGTGGGTTACCACTGATTTAATGGAATCCAGATACTGTGAATTTGTTGTTAAAAGCCTAGGTAGGTCAATGGTGCTGAAACATTTGTGGATGAAATGAGCTAGAGAAACATGCATCCTTTGCAACTTAGGGCTGTTAAATAAACATTCTCATGTACTTATCAGCAAACTGTGCTGCCTTTTCTCTTTGGGAAATCTCTGTGAATGGACCAACATTTGCTTGAATTGGATAATGAGTACAGAATACTGACTGACTGCTTCAGAAATGTTCTCCAGCTTGTTTGACAGCTATTCTTTATCAGGTAGTAATTATTCAAAATCTCCAGCTGTTTTAACTGAGCATTTAGGACAGGTGGGTTTCCTGATTAAGTGAGATAAATAGTGTCGTTTAGACCAGCCCAGTACTAGAGCTAGGGTACATGAATCGTTATGTGGATGAATACACCTGTGTGAAGAAAGCCAACACAAATCTTACTGTTTAAATTCCAGTCTGAAAAGAAAAGCATACAGATGACCTCTAGGACTTAAACTGTCTCAGTACAGAACTGACTCCCTTGTACTGTGGAAGGCTTTTCGCTCTTTGGTTAGCACTCACTGAGCTGTGACTGGGTCTTTGTGCCTGTGTTTGCTAGAATAATAATTACAAGCAAAGAGATCACAAACAAATTCAAAATGCTTTCAAATAATGCTCCCCTCTAAGGGTTTCAGCTCTATTCTACTGGTGACTGCTTGTACTGGTTTTGGCTAGGATAGAGTTAAATTTGTTCATAGTAGCTTGTATAGGGCTATGTTTTGGATTTGTGTTGAAAATAGTGTTGATAACACGCTGATGTTTTAGTTACTGCTGAGCAGTGCTTACACAGCATCAAGGCATTTTCTACTCATGCTGCCCCACCAGTGAGTAGGCTGGAGGTCTTCAGGAAGTTGGGAGGGGACACAGTCAGGACAGCTGACCCCAAGTGACCAAAGGGATACTCCATACCATATGACATCATGCTCAGCAATAAAACTTGGGGGGGATGTTGACGGGGCGGGGGGGGCGCTGCTCAGGGACTGGCTGCGCATCGGTCAGTTGGTGGTGGGCAATTGTTTTCATTTGTATCATTTGTCTTTCTTGGGTTTTATTTTCCTCTTTGTTATTTTTTTCCTCTTTTCCTTACAATTTTTAAAAATTATTATTATGATCTCTTTTTAATTATTAAACTGTTTTTATCTTAACCCACGAGTTTCTTTCTCACTTTTATCCTTCCTTCTGATTCTCCCTCTGTCCCACTGCGGGGAGGTGGAGTCAGCGAGCAGCTGTGTGGTGCTTAGTTGCCAGCTGGGGTTAAACCACGACACTGCTCTGCAGAGGTCTGCTGTATGCCAAGTTAATTGTTACATCCTCAACTAATAGTATTCTGATGACCTATAGCATAGTGGCAAAGGATTTCACTGTATCCAGTATGTATTTCAGTGCATTAAATATGTTAGTGATCTGTCTTTGAGTCATTGCTGTGCCAAGGAGTTGCAAGTGTGGTAGAAACAGTATAGTTTTGTTGTTTTGTTTTTTTTTTTAATAATTTAGAGTGAAATAAGTAAACAGTACTCAAGATTGCAAGATGAAATCCTAAATTATGATAACCTCAAATTTCTTCTGGAAAGAAATCATAACATTGTTGAGAAATTTGTCTGAAGAGACAAGACTTGTCTTGCTTCCGGCTTGCCAACAGCACATGACAACATGTGAGCTGCAGTGCTTGTGGGGGCAATGGCACTCGTGTTTTCCCAGCTTGGCTCTTCAATTGCCCTTCAACACTATTCTTTAATCTCCTATTTGCTGAGGTATGAACTATAATTTATTGTTCCTCGTTACCACATGCTGACTCCTTCCTTCCCCAACTAGGTATGAAAAATTACCTTTTGGGGCTAGAAATAAGTATCTTTAACTGCATTTCTTGACCTGGACACCCTCAGCGTTAAGGTCATAAACCTTTCCAGTTTTAGTCTCTTGAAACCTCCACACAGGTATTCCACAGCTTTGATCTTATCATCAGGCTTTAGGCAACACTCAGTGAATGCCATGACTTGTATCACTACTAGTGACCACTCAAGTTTAATCATCACTGACTTGGCTTTCCCAAAGTCTTTGTCTGCTTTAAAAATCCAACTTAGCTAGAGCAGGCTTTCTGAAACAAGTATGCCTACTGCTGAGCTAAAAAGACTAGGTAAAAAAAAAAAAGAAAAGAAAAAAGCACAGAGAACCAAAACACCATAAGGTTTGCCTGTAGATATCACAGTCTTGAAGTTATTTTAAATACTGAGGCCTTAAAACCCTAAAGATCCTCAAGTCTGGGCTAAAAAAAATGTATACATGTGTTTTCATTTGAACACAAGCTGCTGCTGCATCTTTGATTTATCTTTGAAACAGATGTGTTTTGAGTTGAAGTTAGACTTCAAAGGAGAAAGTAAACGTTCAATAGAAAATATTTTTCTTATCCAGAGTAGAGACTGAAAGTGTAAATTTTGCTCTGCAAGGATAAAATTGTATTCTAAATGCTCCATTCAGAAGTTCAGAAATGGTTCAGAAATTTAACTCAGAAAAGTACAGAAAATTATAATTGTGAACCTTAGGCACATTTCTTCAAGTGATCAAGTCCACAGTGTTAAGTGGGAACATATAGTAACTGGCTGTTGCGATAATTACATAACTTCATGCTTGAAATGCTTGAACACTCTGTCTGCAAAGTTTTTCAACCAATTTGACTCAATTTCCTCTATGCAGAGCCCAGAAGTAGTCTGATCCTCCTCCCTTGTTCTTCAGCTCAAACACTTAACATCCATGCTCCAGTCCCTGATGTTTTTGTGTCTAGTCACCTACCCTGACACATACCGAGATGCATACATATTTAGGTACCTTGCTGAAACCTCTATTCAGGTAGGCCCTAGGCTAACTCTTACAGAGTTTTCCTCTTGTTCTCTCCAGCAAGTGTGAGATGCTTCCTCTAGCCTTTCAGCTTTGCCCAACTGCTGCATGCCTGCAGCTTTGTTAGTACTCCTTTCTGCTTCCTTTCTCTCTGCTTGTGCTTTTTAGAAACCTCTCTCTTGATTTCCCTTCCTTTATACTTCCTCAGCTTCCCAGCCAGTTTCTCCTGTTCTCAGCCTTACATTAGGACCTCCTATTTTGCTCTGTTCTGCCAAATGACTTCCCAGTCTTCCACTCAATGGAAGACACACTTCATCCAGAAGCTGCTTTTACCAATAATGCAGTTCATTATTTACAAAAAAGGAAGTCTGCATTTCTCCTAAGTTATGGTTTCCAGGCATACATCCTGTTTCCCATTATCAAGACCAATATCTTGTGTAAGCAATGAGCAGGGTCAGGGCTATGAACATGAATGTTCTGTTCCATTTTAACTCTCAAAAGCTGTTAGCTATAAGTGTTATGATCCAGCTGTATGATTATGCATCCTGATGGACACAGAGAACACTAGAAATTTTTCTGTGTGTGAACAGTCAGCCAGAAGAGATTTATAACCATGTCCTTAATAATGTCAACTTCTTAATCCCTTTGGCGGATAGAGAAATATTATGCCTATGTAATATTTGGAGAGACCTATCTTGAGTTATTCAAGGTCGGCCTGGAGTATATATTAGGGAAGTGATTGTATGTCTTATCTTTAACTTCACGTCTTATTTATAGTACATTTTCTCCTTTTGTATCTTCACTGTGAAGACAACAATGCTAGTTATAAAGAAGATAAAGAACTGGCAGGCATCTAGGTTTAATCATTTTGTCATTTAGGGCTGCTCTCAAGGCCTGTGTATAAATGAGCTTTGAAGTGAATTTGACCACCTTTTAGTATGTATGAAAGAGTGGTTTATACTAAAAGAGGAATGGAAAGATTTTACCTTTAGCTATATGCATATAACTATCTATTGCTACATAAAATTGTGGTATGTATATATTATAAATATAAAACTAAACAAACCTATATAAAACTATATGCTGTTATTATTTATTGTATGTATAGCTATGTGCTATTCATCTCCACTATTCAAACAGTTCAACCATTTTATAATATGTCTATAAATACAGCAATAAAATGGGAATGATATTTTATATAAATCTGTGCTTTTTGCCTTAAATATGAATAAACCAACCTGGACTAAAATAGTTGTCTGAAAATAAATGAGTTTATTGTAAGCTTTATGTGTCATTTGAGGTTACATTGTAGCATACCACAGAATCATTGAATTCTTCTGCTGCCTCCCACATCTGCTATGTGAATCTTCCATTTTATTCAGGAAAAATGAAACAATAACAGAACAAACAAATAAACAAACAAAACATGAAACAGCAACTTCTAGATGGCTCAGAACATTTCTTTTGGTTGCTGATTTCACCAGCCATCCTGTTTCTGCTTCCTGTGTCTGAATGACTCTTCATTTCTGGGCTTATATGGAGGAGCCTGAGTAGCGTGACAGATTGCACTTGTGGGATAAAGACATTCACAGAATTATTTTTTTCTTGCTGTTCTAGTAAGATTTCTGAACTTCCTGGATCTTCTTTACTGCTTTCCATTACTGTTATGCATGATAATCTCAGGAGCAAGAAAACAGTGGAATATTCCAAGGTGTCAAAATGTTTGTAGTTGTACCATAATTAGTGTAGAGCAATTGCAGTTGGCAGCAGCACTGTGGCAAAGTTGAAATGTGCTCCTGTCTCCCCTTCTTCCTCACCTCTTGCTTTTGTCCTATTAGCATTAATCTGCAGACCCTGGTGTGGCAGTGGCAGGGAGGAGAATCCTGTTCCTTAGCCCTCTCCAGGGAGCCGTCACAAGCCTGAAGGCTAGTTCTGCCTATGTGTTTGGAAAGCATGCCAGAACTAGGATGTATGATCAGCTTTTGCCCCATAACCAGGATCCGATTTAACAGCCATTTTGGTACTTGCTTATTCCACATGCTCATCCTGTTTCAAGGGCTGATGAGCTCAGTGCATGCTTTTAAAAAGATACCAGTGGAGTCTGGGTCTTGACCACTGAATGGTGCTCTGCCTATATAATATACATCATTGGAGGTGGGAAGGAGAACTGAGAACAATTAAGTGAGAGATCCTGCAATAGCAGTTTGTGTATGTGCTTGGGTCCTGTTCCCTACTCATCCTGAGACTGAATTTGAAGCTCTGTCCTTGAAGCTCCTAGGTTTCCATGGTTTAGAGGATCCCATAGTATTGTTTTAACCAGGTGCCTGTCCTGTGAATGAGTGGAGGGAGGGGTGAAGGAATTATCCAGGCTGCAAGGCACCTATGCAAGGCCTATGTATTTATTAGTGGGTATTGGCTTCCTCCCATCATATAGCTCACATGTGTTCAGAGCTGCATGAAAGACACATGGAAAGGATAAAGTCTCCACACAGAAGAGTTTTTAGTCTAAACTAACAGAAGAAGATTAGACACAGAATTTCATTATGAGACCAGAAGCTAGATCTGACTTCAGGTGTCATCTATTTTCTGATTGAAGTTTATATGCCTTTAAAAGCATGAATCAAAGGAGTATTTCAATTTAAACTGTCTTGTGCTAATGTCTCACTGACCTGAAAGATAAAGAAATGTAAATGGTATTCAAACCTCTTAATTGCTGCCAATAGCAATTCTTTTGTTACTCTGCTAGGGAAACAGTAGAGGCATATCTTTTAGAGAACAAAGCCCCAGGTAAAAAACCAGTAAGTACCTCATTAGCAATACTGGCTACGAGTGTGCCTAAGACCCCACAGACTTCAAGCCAAGTGTTAAAATGGGTACGTGGAACGGATGACTAAATTGTTCCAATGACAGTCTCTGATGAAAGGTGCCTAGAGCTACCAGTTCTTAGGTTTGCCTACCGTACCCATCTGTCTTTTACCATTCAATACAGTTCACTTCTCTCTCAATTCAGTATCTTCAAGGTATTTGAAAGTTGGGAATTAGAGATTATAAAATAATAGCTCTTGCAGTAACCACTCACAGTTAGGAGACCGTTAGTGACTGGGTATTTATTTTAGTGAGCGTCACAGAGCACTAAAACAAATAAAAATCGCATTAGTTGTGAGTTACTGAAGGAAACATTTTGAACCATCGGAGCTGGGTGAATCAAGCCTTGGAAATTTAAAATATTCTTTGTGTGTTAGTAGATATATATATATTACTTTTTAGATATAGTCTAAGCCAGACTGCAGGCATTTCCCTTTCATCTTCTGTATACTTAATAACTTTGTGAAATGCATTGAATGCTATGATAGAGAGATGCCATAAAAGAAAAGTGCCTGGCCAATTCCTGCTTGCTTTGCTCACGCAGTTAGGTAGTGCCTGCATCAGTAAATCAAACAATGCTTTTTCCAGCACTAGATGAATTGATTTCTCAGCTGTCTTCAGCAACCAAATGAAAACACTTTTAGGTCTCTTCCATCTCAAAAATGCTCTAAAGTAAAAAGAAAAAAAAAGCACTAGCTGAAAGAAGCCTCCTTCTTTTTAGTAGATGCAACAAATGGGACAAATGGGTGTTGGACAGAAAGGTAACTTGCCAGTCCAGCACAGATTTCACTGAAGCCAAATTTCACAGATTTCATTCCCAGTTCTGACAGTGAGTTTCAGAATAATTCAATTCTGAGTTTGTGCCAATAAAAAAAAGTGCATAAAATTGATTCATAAATGTATATATTAAATAGATCATTAAATAAAATCAAATGCAGCCAAGTAAAATCCAAGAGCTGGTTTAAAAATAATAATAAAAGATCTACTGTTTCTCCCAGCAGAAAGGAATGAGGAAAAAGTTCATGTTTGATTCTAGTCACATATTGTAGCACTCAGTTGCTGGGATGAGGAATGTAGCATAGAAATCTAATTAGAAGAAAGTTTATTTGTCTTGCTAATTCTTTGTTTTACTGCAGTCTTTCACAAGGAAGAACATTCACTGAAGTCATTCAGTGTAAAGTAAGCGGTATTTAAAGAAAGACATCTATTCAAAATGTGCATGTGGTTCATACAGTTGCATAAGCAAAAGAGTTTGCTTAAAATATCTTACTGCCCATTCCTGAAACATACTCAGCAGAGTCTTTCTGGAAGGACATTGAAGACTAAATATGTCATAGCCTACATCTACCCCAGTTCCCTCAGCAGAGTTGGGGAATGCTCCTGGGTACAGGGACTCCACCCCCTCTGCCTTTAAGTGACAGCACAGTCCTGGCACCAGCTATAGTTCAGGCCAACTATAACTCTCTCCCTGGCCCCCTTCTGGTGTTTGCACAGTCCAAGGACCAAAAGAATAAAAGAATTTATGGACATGCACATGAGCTTTCCACACCAACTGGACTCATCTGCAGAGATCAGATCAGAGAATACAGTTTTGGTACTGGTATAGATATAGCTCACAGGATACCACAATGCATGATGAATGCTGCCCTCTTGTATGGCCCCAGGACAGATTTGCCCAAGGTAAGTGATGTTTCTGGCTTATCAAGGTTTGGGAGAGAGTTTGCTACATGTGAAGAGCATCCCAAATAAGAAATATTCAAGGCGTGGTCCTTGGCTCCTAAACCAAGATGTTGCCTAAACCTTGCCTTCCCTTGGCCAGATTTCTCCTGGGCTGTTAACTTTCCCTGTTGCTACCACAGCAGCTTAACTGCATTTGGGGGACACCAACCAGAGGAAATAGCTGGGACAGTGATGCGAGAAATATTCCCTCACTAATGTTTCTCATTCACTGTTGCCTTCTTACTGACCTATTCACCTAGGGCACCACAGCTTACTGGCTGGCCAAGTGCTGGCATGCTCTCGAGTCACTTGCCATATATCTGTGCTTATTAGTAGAAAATCTGGGAGCAGGGAGGATCTTCATGCCCTCCTATGACTACTGTGGATTTAAGTACTACTCAGTCCTAGCTACAGCCTGTCCTAGGTGGGTTTGCAGAGAAATCCTTCAGCAATAAACTTTCTCCCACAGACACAACCTTTTTTATCAAAAAGTGTTTTTCTGGTAGAACCAATGTCTGGTCCCACACGTGTGCTGGTTTTGGCTGGGGTTGAGTTAATTTTCTTCATAGTAGCTACTATGGGGCTATGGTTTGGCGTGTTGATAATACAGGGAAGTTTTAGTTACTGCTGAGCAGTGCTTACACAGAGTCAAGGCCTTTTCTGCTTCTCACACCACCCCACCAGTGAGTAGGCTGGGAGTGCACAAGAAGTTGGGAGGGGACACAGCTGGGATAGCTGACCTCAACTGACCAAAGTGATACTCCATACCTTATGATGTCATGCTCAGCATGTAAAGCTGGGGGAAGAAGAAGGAAGGGGGGGATGTTCGGAGTTATGGCGTTTTGTCTTCCCGAGTAACCATTACGCATGATGGAGCCCTGCTTTCCTGGAGATGTCTGAACACCTGCTTGCTGATGGGAAGCAGTGAATCAGTTCCTTGTTTTGCTTTGCTTCTCTGTGTCGCTTTTGTTTTACTTATTAAACTGCCTTTATATCAATCCATGAGTTTTCTCACTTTTGCTCTTCTGATTCTCTCCCCCATCCCACTGTGGTGGAGTGAGTGAGCGGCTGTGTGGTGCTTAGTTGCTGGCTGGGGTTAAACCACGACAACATGACACCAGAATGTCAGTGAGCATTTTGAAATTAAATGATTGGTACCACTGTTTAAGCTGCTGCCAACTTAAGAACTGTGCCAAGAAAATCATAATCTTAAAAGTTACTGAAAGCACCTAGAATACATCTGGCTTTTGGGATGCTTTTTCACTCATAGATGTGATAACCATTATAAATCACTGAAATGGCCTCTAATCACTACGCTTTATGCATTTCTTTAAATGTGACCCATCTACAAACTTCCAAAGAAATGTATGCCTGGCCTGTGTTGATGGAAGGGAGACAGACAGGGTTGTTGAAAAGTCAAAAAAAAGTGTTGAAGCAGCTCAAAATTTCATATTGGTAATACCTTGTTAAAGATAGAACTTTTGGAACAATTTTCTTCACGTTTTGCAGAGAATAAGATTTGTAGTCATCTGGAAAAACTTTGTGTGATTAACTCTGATGAAAAATGGATTAAAAACAAACAGTATTTAATTAACTTGGTTGTAATCATAATATAAATAATTTATTGTCTTACTGCTTCATCTAAACTGTTTTCTATTTTTCACTTCTCTACATTATAAGCATTTGTTGAAAGTTTCCAAGCCCTTTAATTATTTTCAATCATAACAGGCTATATGATGTCAATCAGCAAATTAACCAAGTAGTTTATGCATTGAAAAATAAGTAAACTTATGCAAAATAATTAATAAGTGATTAATAAATATTTTCTCACTAAGACATCAAATAATTCCTCTTTGACATCACACAAGCATGACCTTTTTAAAAGACATATCAGAGTCAGAATCTTAGCTGTACAAAAATACTATATGGTTCTGAGACAATTCATTTAAAAAAAAGACAGACTCATGAATTACACATGACCTGAAATTAGATCTTTAAAATCTGAACTTCTGTACATCTTTATTTGGTATAATATGACTACATGATACTTAATACAGTCATTTGTATGCATACAGCTTTTTTATTTCATAATGGCAGCTTATCTCTTCAGTGCCTGGCCAAGACGTATACTAACTGGTAAATAGATGTTTACAATATTTTTTATCCTGTGCATGGTAAATTGGTCCTAATTAAGCAGGATTAGAGTGGTATTGATGCTTCCATGTGAAATAAAAAAACCTTACCACCAAGGGCCAATTTACATTCTTATTATTCACCCCATGTGAAAATAAAATAGCTTTGGCACGATAAATGAGGATTCTTTGTCAGCAATCCAGTGTGTACAATACATTTGGAACTGGTTTCTTTGCTCAAATTGATAACAAATATCTGATCTGAAGAAAATGCTCTCTTTTGGTTTTTTGACATGCTATGCTAGTTCACACTGAATTATGTTGCATTAGATCATGAGCCAAGCAGTGGGGGGAGGAGGGAAGGGGGAAGGGAGGTGTGGGGAGGAGAGTGAACGTGTGACATAATCTAAAGAGTGCTTTAAAATCGTTGGAAGTACAGAGGAAGCAGCAGTATATCAGGAGCCCCTGTTAAGTGCTGTAACTTCGGTTCAAAAGGACATAGATCCTGACCCTTGCCTTCTTCATCACTTATTTATAGCTTTCAGAAACACATTATTACGTAGGGAGGCTGTGACAAGATACAGATGCAGAAGACCAGCAGGTGCATGGCTGGCAGACCCTAAAATCTCAGTCACAGAGAAGTTCTTAGTACATGAAGCACCATTATAAAACAAAGAACAAAATACAAAATCCCTGGCAGCCCCACCTCCCAGCAATATTCATTAGACTAGACAGTTAATACTTAATAAAGAATGATAAAAAACTACTACCCAGCACTGAATAATTTACCAGTGGTTTATTATGCTGTTACATGATATGACACTTCTGTAATTTATCTTTCTTTAAAGTCATGTAATGAAACACTACATTGTAAATCTAAGTTGTTTTCTTCCTGCAGAACGAAAGAAAGAAAAAAAATGTCAGGCTAAAAGAGTCTAAATAGATGTTTAATGCAGGTGGCAGGAAGGAAGAGTAATAGAAATAGTTGTGGAAACTGGTCAAACACCCATCTGCTTGCAGAAATCTCAATTTCTTTATATTCTAATAGTTGAAAAAATTATTTAAAATGCTAGTGCAGATGCCTATTACAGATTCAGAATATGATAGCCAACAATAGGTGTGCAAGGCATAATCGGCACATTGACTGGGGGGGGTCTGATGAGGTTGTAACAGTCTCCCTTTGTCTAGACTCTTCTGATTACATCCCATTTGCTTTCCCTTTTTACTGACAAACTTGACTTCCAAATTATGGTAATGTTATCATGCTTTCTCTAACTGCTTGTATTTACATTTCCTTATCTCAGGATGAGTTTAGAGAAATTCAGCTGAAAACAGGCATTCCTTGTTAGGTTTTTTCATCATCCAGCCAGTTTGTGAGACACTCAATTGCTGGCCACTTGTTATCCTTATGCCCTTATTTGCATCCAGACTTCTTCCCAACAGTATTTAAGAAAAGTTAGAAGTTTAAAGCCTGGACCTTAAGTGTTATTGTGTGTGAGGCAAAAGAGGAATAGGTTGGAAGCTTAAGACCCACAGCTCAATTTACACTAGTTTTGTGCATTTCATCTATTGAAAGTCTGAGATGAGTTGTTTAAAACACTGGGAAGTGCTACGCACCTGGTCTAGAGTGTTTATTGAGGAACAGCAAAACCAGAGGTGGTCTTTGGACCTGAGTCTGATTTTCTGTTTTTTTAGCTTAAAGCTCAGGTTTCTGAATGTTACAAAAATGGAAAAATTCTATACACCTTGAAAAACACACTGATCTACTGTAATATCTTTCTGCATGATGAAAAAAACCCCAAACTATTCCTGCATTGCAGAGTGTCTTGTAAGACAAAGACCATTTTCTACCTGAGCAAAATGCTGCTCTTGGCTCAAATTCTGGTGAAGTCCTGGAAGACAAAGTCCATCTCACAGAAATGGCTCTGCTACTTTTATTGGGACAGAATGTCATGATCTTCTATGTGGAAAGGAAACTGCTTAATCAGTGTGTAAATTTGATTAAAGAAATATTTTCAAATTGGTCTAAGTGACTGAGGGACCTCAACTCTACTCTTTGAAATAATTTTGGAATTGCTGTTCCTCAGGTACAGATGTTTGAAAGCGTAGAGGGACACTTTCCTTTTCAAAATGCAAAGGCTAAATCAATGGCCTTGGAGAAATGAACGACTGAAACCTTAGCTGCAGGGAAATGAGAAAGCCAGTAATCAAAGCGATGCTTATCCAAGAGGGAGACAGGGCAGAAGAGAATTTTCTTCTAGCTAACATATGTTTTAAGCTGTGGCAGCAGAATACCTCTAGCACATGGCTCATTCAGACCCCAAAAAGAAAAGAATACTGGGGAGAATAGAGTGGGGAAAAAAAAATTGCAACATGGAAACTTCTATTTTTTATCTTGATTTGGAAAATCTAAACTTTTTCTATTTTAATGCTGACATTCTTCACAGCATGAATATTCTGCCTTTCAGTCAGATATGCCAATCCTTTAGGAGACTTTCCAGAATACCCTCAAAATGCAAATGATGTCATAAAATCCATTTTGCTTGAGTATGCAAATCTGACATACATCAAATAATCATAAGCCTGAAACATATTTTCACTGAAATGAGAAAATCTGTCAGCAATGTAAGCAAAGCAAAAACCTGATTTAGGTCTAGTTGGCTCTAACTGTGCAAGACCAAGCTCTACACTGGGCTGGATTCCTTTGGATTCCTGATTTTTACTCACATGCTATTTACTCGCTCTATCTTATGTTATGCTTTTATTCTCGTACCTTTCTGCTGTCTCTGGCTTCTTCTTGTGTTGTGGATTGCATCAGACATTTTTGCCACAGTGGCCTTGCTTCATTAATTTTTTCAGAAGCTCCTCCATCTTCTTAACTCACCATTAATTATCTTGTATGCATAAGCATTGATGGCCTAATTTTTACTTTTTCCCCCCCTCTATCCTATTAACTAATGTTATTGCTCCTATTTCTTCTGAAAATTAGTAATACGCAGCACTGCAACAATGGACATGTTGTACTGAAGTGAAATGCAGCCTGTGAAGCATATGCTTTTGCATATAACATAAATGCATCTAGAAAACAACATCTGGAGACTGATGTATCTATATCATTGTTCATCAGTGTGAATGTTATTATCTCATTGTCTCCTTGAGCTCTCTCATCTGGTGTTATCTACTTTGTGTCTTATAAACATCTCAAGAATAGCCACAGTCTTTGTTCTTAGGCTCCATTTTTATTACCAGTTTGCTATTTAAGGCCCAAACCAATGCATAGTCAGCTCTTTCTTCTCCAAGATAAAAGAGATACAAAAGTCTTTAAATTATAAACCATTTTGATTTGAGACCACTTTTTATTCTGTTTCTATTCTATTTCTATTTCTGTATTGTATACAGTGTTTGACCACCCTCTCTTTACCAAAAGGGTAAGTCAAACACTGGAACAGGCTTCCTAGAGAGGTAGTAAATGCCCCAAGCCCGTCAGTGTTGAAGAGGCATTTGGACAATACCCTTAGTAACATGTTTTAACATTTGGTCAGCCCTGAATTGATCAGGCAGTTGGACTAGATGGTTATTGTAGGTCCCTTCCAACTGAAATACTCCTCTCCTCTCCTCTCCTCTCCTCTCCTCTCCTCTCCTCTCCTCTCCTCTCCTCTCCTCTCCTCTCCTCTCCTCTCCTCTCCTCTCCTCTCCTCTCCTCTCCTCTCCTCTCCTCTCTCTCCTCTCCTCTCCTCTCCTCTCCTCTCCTCTCCTCTCCTCTCCTCTCCTCTCCTCTCCTCTCCTCTTCCATTCCATTCCATTCCATGCAGCACTGAACTCAGAAGTGGGATTCGTCAGCATAGACATACAGAACAGTAAATGAAGGAATAACAAATGTGTCTATAATTTAGGATTTACCATTTGAAATTATGGGGCCAAAAGCTCTCTATCATCACCTTTCAGTGAGCAGAGAGATCTATGATTATATAAAGGGTTTGTATGATCAAACTTCATGCCGGAAAAGGCCAATACAGAGTTTTCTGGAGTTGCTGGAACTACTCAGAGATAGAGTCCAGCTTGGTGAGAGTGAAAGAAGCGGAAAGACCTACTGTCATGAGAGGTAGCCTCCCTACAAGGGCTGGCTCAGGTCCCATAGGCCATTGATCCTCCACACTGAAGCATGAGCAACTTGATACAGAAGTGAGGGGTAACGCAGGACTGCCAAGGTGGATGTGGGTCTGTGGTTAGAGAGGATGCCCAGGTGACATCTGAAGGCAAGGAGGCTGGGACCACAGCTGAGTGAGCCCCAGGACAGCTGAGCTCAGGGCAAGTGGGGTGAGAAAGCATTTTCAGGGGGCTGGGGAGAGTCCTGCTGAGGCCATCCTGAGCTGGGGGATGCCTTTACTGCTGGCATCGAACGGTGACAGGAGCGTAATGAAGAGTTTGGGAGCTGGGAATGGACAATAGTCCAAACACTATGTCCAAGTGGAAACTTTGTGAAGTCTTGAAATAAAATTGTTTCTCAGGGGTTCAATATTGCCATAGTGCAATCATAGTGTCCAATTTATGGTGTTGAGACAAAGGCAGGAAGGGGGGAAGCCTGTATTGTGAATAACAGATTGCAATCAGACTTTCAGTAGGATTTACCATAGTCTTTGTATTTTCATTTACTGTTATATACATCTTTCTCCATGTTAGTCTGAAAAGGAATTAATAGCATTTCTGTTCATTGCGGCTGCTGCTTTTCTCTATCACAACAGTTCCCTGTGAATAATTCATACAGCCTAATATACTTCCTTTTAATTCTGTAACACCAGGACATTTAATTTACATACAAAATAAGAAAGGAGATTCCTTTTATCAGATCAATGAATTAACTCTGAATGGAAAGTCATCTTATTGGTTGGTGGATTCTCACTGTCCCTACCCCCCTTATGAAGAAATAACAAAAGGCTTTTTGTTGTTGATATTGGAGATTTTGGGGTTTGGGGGATTTTTTTTTTTTTAATCTAAGCTACTCTGTAATAATTTGTAATGAATAATTCAAACATCATGGGAAACCAAAGCTGCTAGAGACTCACTTTCTCATTATTAATTGTAGATTTCCTCTTCTATTAGTAATACTGCACTGAAAGTTTGTACTGAAGAAATCTAATGAGTGTGACTTAGAGCATTTTTAATTCTTCATCCTCCACCAAAGGTGCAATGAAATTGCCTTAGGTTATGTGCACAGACTTTCCCATGAGACATAAAATTAAAAAGATTTCTTCTGTTTCTCAGGGAGATTTTATTTTACTTCAGACATGAATAACAACACCAGGGATTTTCCTTCTTCCTCTGTAAAAACTAACTTAACTTTCTTCATATGATTGCATGATGATTAACTTCAGCAATACAAGAGCATTAATCCCAGAACATGAATAGCACACTTTGATGTTGCTCATGGCCAAAATGCACCCCCATTCATTTAAATATCACAGAAAAAGCATCTACTTTGGGGAACATTTGAGATTTTTTTTTCTGAGTTATTATAACAGGTATGATAAGATTTTAATGAGCTTTAAACTTACTTTAATTTATTTTACTTTATGTAAATAACTCCAAGCCTTTTGTTTTGGAAGATCAAAGTTATTTGCATATCCTCATCTTCACATAATCTCACAAACAAACATTTTCATGGGAATATTTTTAGTTGTTTTGTTGAGGTTTTTTTGTTTGTTTGTTTTTTCCCAGACAAGTATTTATATATGAGAGAAATTGCAGAAAAGTGTTCCAAGCTTCACACATATGAAAGGGGGCAGATCCTCACAAGCTATAAATTGCCATAATTTACTGCAATTTTGCACCAGCTGAGGACTGGGTATAAAATAAATCTGTGTTTATTTGACAGCTTGAACTCAACTTTTCCATTATCAATAAGGGAATGACTAAAATTTTAACAATAATGTTACAGCTATACTGAAATACATGAAGGAATATAGGAATGAGATTAGATGAAATCCCACCCTTCTCTCTGTATTTGGGTGACAGCAGAATAAAAAAGGTGTCCGTACTCATGGTTGTTATGTCCCTGTCAGTTAGACCTCTGTCCTGGTTTCAACTGGGATAGAGTTAATTTTCTTCCTAATAAGGCATATTAGATACCATAGGACATCATGCTCAGTATATAAGCTGGGGGGAGTTGACCGGGAGGCAGGGACCGCTGCTCAGTGACTGGCTGGGGATCAGTCGGTGGGTGGTGAGCAATTGAGTTGTGCATCACTTACTTCCTTTGTACATTATTATTATTGTTGTTATTACTATGACTACTACTACTACTATTTTACTTTATTTTATTTCAATTATTAAACTGTTCTTATCTCAAAGCATTTTTCTCGCTTTTGCTCTTTCATCCCACCAGGTGGCGGGGAGTGAGCAAGCAGCTGTGTGGTGTTTAGTTAGTTGCTGGCTGGGGTTAAACCACGACAACTTCTTAGGGTTTGATGGTTGAGATACCGGCTGAATCTTTGTTCATACAGCAGTGGCTTATGAGTTTAGGCCCAAAGATTTCAAGTTTGTAGTTGATGGCTCATCCCGGAACATAATATTATAAGAAGTAAATGTGTGCAGCCAAAACTCAATGCACAAGACATCTCAGAGAATATAATGGAGATAAGTTGTAACAAAATAAGGCTACACAAAATTGTGAATGCCCCACAGCAGGGACCTGCAGCCATACTCCAGTGTCAACCATTGTGTGAACAACAATAAGGCCAGGATAGGAGATATTAACTAAATTTAGGTCATAACTAAAGTAGTACTGAAATAAGCCTTGTGTACTCTATAAATCATCTTATACACTAAGCACTGTATACAAATATAAAGATCTTCAAAACTGTATTTTTTCAGGACTCGTATCAGTATAAGAAGTAGTTCTTAGCACTGTATACCATAATATTTTGAATAGGAAGTTCTTATATTATCAATTTTTTTTTAAGATCCCTTATTAAGCACAAACTTGCTGGCATTTTTAAAAATATATTTATATAAAAATAAAAATTTATATAAGGCTCTATTACTGTATTATTGGTATAAGATGAAGTCAACTGAAGTTAAACTGTTCATAAATGGTAAAACCAGGGTCAAGAATCCTGCCTCCAGGTCTGCCACTCTAATAGATCTGTGAAAGTGTATTATAACCCATTAATTTACAAAAAGAACGCATGAGGCTCAACTCATTTTCACTGTGTAATGTCATTATATGTGCCAGGAAATTACAGCTTACAAGAACTAGAAATACTGCCTGTATGATGCATGAAGGGAGGGATGCAGGAAAAGGATTGTTTAGGTAAGCTGTAAGATAACATGACTACAGTCTTTGCTGAAACAAAGACTATTAAACACCTATTTGTTTTATATACTAATTAGATGTTTTGGCATTTTCAGAAATTTTTGTGGTTATCAGGACAACTTAAACTTTTACGCATTGTCTTTTAGACAGAATTTGCACAATGAGCTCACAGGGAGGTGAATCACTGATCTGCCACAGGGAACTGTGCAAGATATCCATTTAAATGGCTGGAGCTAAGAATCTGATCCATTATCTAATTCACGATCCCTAGACACAATGCAGTTTAATAGGCTTCAGTGGGTACTCTGAAATTTACATACCAGCCATTATGGATACTTACATCTTCTGCAGCTACCTGCTGGGGCACTCAAAGGCATCCAGAATCTTTCATATGAATGTGTCCTACACTGTGAGTCCTGCCTATTGGAGGTTTAATGTGATATGACAGGATGTGAGACCCTCAAGATCAACTGCTTTGCATTTACAACCAGGTTTTCCAAAGTAGATATAGGCACCTTGCAACTCAAGTTCAGTTTATGAATTTAGCTGCAAAATCCCACTGAGATGTGCAAAATAAACTGGGATTAATAGGATGGTCTGGATAGCAAAATAGATCATGGAGAAAGGTATTTTAATAGGCCACCCTCCATCTATCCCAGTGTCTCTTTAGAAAATAACACAATATTCTTGGAGTTAGAAGGACAGCAAATCAGAAGTGGACTGGCTGTGTTGTAATCCAGTGATGGGGGATTTAGCTATGGAGGTTTGGATGCCAATACATTTGAAATTCATACCGTTGAATGAAACTAGAAAAAGTTTTGGGAAAAGGAACTTCAAGTCTTTTATTGTAATTCTCATAAACCCTCTATCTAATCTGAGCCTTAAGTAATGTTTAATATTTTGAGAAACATTTTGACAAAATATATTAGAGCACTGTACTGTTAGCACTGCTAACATCAGCTGACACTAGAAAGTAATATGATCTTAAGCAACATTTGTTGAAGACTTCTGAAATATTCTGAGGTGTCGTATTGAAAACCAATGGGTGCATTCACAATGCACTATTAAAGTGCTTATTAAAAGGTTAGACATGTCTAAAAGAATAAAGATTCACCATTGTCACAAAATCTGTAGCTAGCATCACAGCCACATAAAATCACTCCTACTCCAGGTCCAGGTGACAGCAATTATAAGAGACAGATTTAGACTGCAGGGGGAAATAATGGTGGATTGACAATAGCAATAACACACAAAGGTTAGCGCCTCTAAGAAGTTGCTCTCTTCCCAAAGTTTGCTTAATAGTCAAGTCTCCCACCAGATTAATAAAGAAGGAGTGATTATGAGAAGTGTCTGGGACCATGCTAAGAGAAAAGCTGTATGGGCTACTGAAACTAATCAGGACTTGTTAACACACAGCCCAACACCCCCAAAATAGCAAAGAAAAGCCCTGATGCAGGGAGGAACATGGAGATAAAAATGCGATTTTTCTCCATTAGTGGCAACAGGATAACTCACTTCAGAAGGCCATGTAAATCAATGGAAAGCTATCATTAATTTTGCATACATTGATAAGGTCCTAATTTATCTTTGCTAGAAATCATCAAATAAAAGTTACTTAAACTCATAAGAACTTGGTACTGATCACTGTCCTCTGTAGGAGATGGAAGATCTTCTGGACCAACATTAAATGTCCTTTCAAACTAAGGGTCACAGAGACCAGCAGAATCATCAGTGATATAGTTCTGTGTATGAAAAATCAAGAGGTGCATGTAGACTCTCAAGGGATACAGTAAATCTTCAGATGACCATAGACAATAAACTGTTCCATTTTCAAAGACTCAAAGCAAAATTCATTTTGAAAATCATTGGGTAACAGTCTCATTGCACTAGACTTTTGAAAAGCTGCTTTTCCTTTGGTGGATGTAAAATGATTCATGTGAAATCTTATAATAAATCCCTAGAAATGTTAAGTAATTTGCAGAAGTCTCCCAAGCCAGACTTCAGAGGGTTATGGGTAGGTAAAATTCCTGTTGTGCTCTGAGCAAAGCTATGAGTACTATGCTAATGTTCTTCCTATTGCTACCGTACTATGCTGGCGATTCACCTACCATTAAATAAATAAATAAAAACCTTTACCTCTTTCTCAGTGAACCAGTTCCAAGTTTTCTTTAAAAAAACAGACCTCCCAGAACATCAATATTTCCAAAGAGTTATCTCCCTCAGATCCAAGATGGAGTTAGAAAGAACGCACAGGTGTCACAATGAGCTAGCAGCAATCTGCCTGTGCTTTGTTGCACGCTCTTCTGTTAAACTCCCCTGTTAGCAGGCACTGCTCTATGGGGCAGGTTAACAACTGGGGCCAAGGCCAACTGTATGAGGTTCAACAAGGGTCAGTGCTGGGTCCTGCACCTGGGTCACAACAACCCCATGCAACACTACAGGCTTGGGGAAGAGAGGCTGGAAAGCTGCCTGGCAGAAAAGGACCTGGGGGTGATGGTCAATAACCAGCTGAATATGAGCCGGCAGTGTGCTCAGGTGGCCAAGGCGGCCAATAGCATCCTGGCTTGCATTAGAAACAGTGTGGCCAGCAGGACTAGGGAAGTGATCGTCCCCTTGTACTTGGCACTGGTGAGGCCGCACCTCGAGTACTGTGTTCAGTTTTGGGCCCCTCACTACAAGAAGGACATTGAGGTGGTGGAGCGTGTCCAAAGAAGGTCAACGAAGCTGGTGAAGGGTCTAGAGCACAAGTCTTATGAGGAGCGGCTGAGGGAGCTGGGGTTGTTTAGCCTGGAGAAGAGGAGGCTGAGGGGAGACCTTATTGCTCTCTACAACTACCTGAAAGGAGGTTGTAGTGAGGCGGGGGTTGGTCTCTTCTCCCAAATAACAAGCGATGGGACAAGAGGAAATTACCTCAAGTTGTGCCAGGGTAGGTTTAGGTTGGATATTAGGAAAAATTTCTTCACTGAAAGGGTAGTCAGGGACTGGAACAGGTTGCCCAGGGAAGTGGTTGAGTCTCCATCCCTGGAGATATTTAAAAGACGTGTAGATGTAGTGCTTAGGGATGTGGTTTAGTGGTGGACTTGGCAGCTAGGTTAACGGTTGGACTTGATGATCTTAAAGGTCTTTTCCAACCTAAACGATTTTATGATTCTATGATTCTATGATCTTTGTCATCTTGTTATGCAGCTGAGGTGCTGTGCCAAAAAAGCATTTAGTGTTCAGGTACAAAAGTTAAAAGCTCTGGGAAGTTATGGTGTTTCGTGTTGTGTGGGAAGAAAATAAATGGAATTATGCAGAAACTCAGAAATCTACCATTTTGTCTTCCTGTGTATTCATATACTGGTTATAAACCAGTTTTATTTATACCTACTCTGTAGTGTTTTAGCACTTAAATGTAAATCCATCTAAGAGAATCAGGGAATTCTCATAGACATGATGTTCTGATATATTTTTGAAAAATGGCAATGCAGTAGCCATTTGAGCTTATCTGTGAAAAATGTTATGCTGTTGAAACCATCTGCTTAGAAGTAGATCAGAGGGGAAATATATCTGTGTGACTTTAAATCTACAGAATGGAGCTCCAAGAATTGAAGAATTGCATTGCTACCTAAAGTGTCTTTAATGTACAAAGACTTCCTGGATAATTTTTTTGGCACTAAGCCTGTCTTCAGCACAATGCATCATCTGTAATCATGCAAATTACTTGGCTTCTAATGAGTCTCCTATAGAAGGTGCATTCTAATTAAATTTAAAGGCAGACTGGGGTTTTTTAATTAGGATGAATTATAAAAATGTTACTGTTTATGGTAGTGTTCTTTATGCTTTACAGTGTAAAAATGCATTGTAATTTCTAAAATTGCTTCAAACACTGGTAGCACATTTTATTTATGCCTCTGCACTGCATTAACACCATAAATGGTTGGTACTGTCACCAGAATGAGAAAGCTATAAACATTAATTAAATTAGAACATAGTAGAGCGTGTGCGCAAGCGTGCGCGTGTGTGTGTGTGTGACAGAGATCAGGCAGAAGATAGTAGCTGTATGTTAAAATGATTTTCTTACATAAATGGGCTATGCCATATTGCATTTATTAAAATGTATTTATGGAACATTAACCATAATACTCATTTCTGATGATTAAAATAATTGAAAAAATGACTGAGGCTACCAATCAAGAATGCTTCTTGTGCCTATGGACTGTGGAGTGAATTCTAATCTCTGTTACACTGGTCAAATTCTATCAAAGCTAGTGAGTCATTTGGTATTTGAACCTGGGTAATGAAAGGCAAATGTTTAATATGGCATTGTAACACTTTCTATCAGTTTACATATACCTAACCATCGAAGTTCACAGTGTTCCTCTCTCTTTCTGTTATTTTGTACTGTATACAGGTGCACCCATTTCATGATGTTAAATAATGCATGGCATATTGAAAGTAGATTATCTATTAATCACATTCTGGCTGTGACCAAAGAAGAAAAAAGGGAAAGGAAGTGGACTTTGTGGAAAACAAAACAAAACAAAACAAAACAACCAACCACCCTTCACCATACTTTGGCAAAATCCATCAATGGGAAGGCCTGCCAGGGTCTTCCATGCCGCTTAGATCCTATCAAAGAGCTGGAGAGAAACTGGTTCTGGAGCCATCCCTTTTACTGCCAAGGGAAATAATGTGAATTGCTGGTAAGAAGTCACAACATCGCCAGACAGTTAGCTGCTATGGCTATAACACATTCCTCCAGAGGTATGTGGTAGTTTTGTCATGAAAACTGCAGAGGAATTGCATAGCCGGGTCCAGGGTGGACCTGGGAAGATAGTCCAACCTAGTTACTGTTTAGGTAGAAGTAAGTCGGTTTTAAGCTTAACTAACTGGCTTATATATTTAGGATATGAGCTCATGATGTGCTGTATTACTTTTCCATTCTGCCATTTATATCCTGCCTCTTTTGTTCTCATCTGTTACACTCTCAGAAAGCACACACACTTCAAGGTTATCACTGAACAATACTGTACATTTCTTCAATAACAACTTTTCCTGTAGCTTGTTCATTTTCTCTTTCTTATTTGTGTCCTTTGGTTCTTGCTATATTTTCATCGTTGCTTCCATACTTCCCTTAGGACCTCTGATAGGACTCTGAAACAAATTCAGATTCCTAATCCCAATCTTCACGTTTGTTCCTGGGCTGTTCCACGTGTTTTCCCTAAAGCTCTTTAACAGAAATAATGACCGACAGCTTCTCCTTCCTGATGCAGCAGACCTCTACCCTTCGATGGGAGCATGCTGTTTGTGATGGAGCTTAATCTTCCCAGCTGTTGGTCCCAAACATGGGGCTAATTCTTCCAGAAGCTGCTCTCATATACCTCACTGTTTTCTGGCCCCTGCAAAATACTTTTCTCTCTGATCTTGCCCTTTCTCAAATAACAATGTATATATTTACAACTAAAACCCCAGAAAACATGCTGCAGCAAGATATACTACGATACGCTGTCATGCAGTTCTCCCCTGGGGCTGGAGATAAGAGACAAACCAACATATGACAGATGTGACATTGCTTGTTGGAAGATTCTTAGACAGAGCAGTGATAAGCACTATCTAAATCTGTATAGAAGAGAGGGAATAATCCTGAACTTTAACTAATCTCTTTTTTCATCTTCTCACTAATTACTCTGCACAAACTTTAACTCGTTATTATTTAAAACCCATAATATTCAAAACCAAGCTGAACACCTGAAAAAAAGTACAAGGATTAACAGCTGCTTTTGTTTTCAGTGAACTTTCACCCTCTGTTATGCTAGTCACTCTCTTTGTGATTATTACATAGGCATAATATTTATAATATTTTCAGTTTAGTGTGCGTCGTGGTTTCAGCTGGGATAGAGTTAATTTTCTTCTTAGTAGCTGGTATAGTGCTGTGTTTTGGATTTAGTGTGAGAATAATGTTGATAATACACTGATGTTTTAGTTATTGCTAAGTAGGGTTTACTGGTCAAGGACTTTTCAGCTTCCCATGCTCTGCCAGGTGCACAAGAAGCTGGGAGGGGGCACAGCCAGGACAGCTGACCCAGACTGGCCAAAGAGCTATTCCATACCATATGATGTCATGATCCGTATATAAAGCTGGGGAAAGAAGAAGGAAGGGGGGGACGTTCAGAGTGATGGCATTTGCCTTCCCAAGTAACCGTTACCCGTGATGGAGCCCTGCTTTCCTGGAGATGTCTGAACACCTGCCTGCCAATGGGAAGCAGTGAATTAATTCCTTGTTTTGTTTTGCTTGCATGTGCGGTTTTTGCTTTACCTATTAAACTGTCTTTATCTCAACCCACGAGTTTTCTCACTTTTACTCTTCTGATTCTCTCCCCCATCCCACTGGGGACGAGTGAGCAAGCGTCTGTGTGGTGCTTAGCTGCTGACTGGGATTAAACCACGACATTGTGTAATAACTTAACAAATGATTAAAAAATTGTTTTGAAATCCAACAGGTCAATAAGCTGGAAGAGATTACTCAAAGGTGTAAATGAAATGATTGAAGGAGTGGAGAGAGTGTCAGAGCCTATGAAATGGCATGCTCATATTACTGGGGTCTCAATTACCAGGGCATGTTCACACTACCAGACCTCAGTTACCAAGATCTTCCTTCTTACTCTTGGAAGCAAGAAATTCCTAGGGTTCAATGGCTTTTATCATGATAATTTTACTCCATTTAAAAAACTATTATCAAATTATTGATGTTACAGCCTAAAAAAACCCCAGAATGTAAGGCACCACAAAACGATGAAGGTGGGCATGGAAACTGAAAGTTTCCAAAAAGAGCCTCCTACTCAAAGACAGAGACCAGGAGAGGACTCAGGAGCACAGATGCAGTCTCCAAAGTGCCAAATAAGAGAGGACAAAAGCATTTTAATTGTTTTGTTGTTGTTTATTGTCCAGTAGTGAGGGTGCAGAGGCTGGGCTGCTGGTAGGGAGCTGGCTGGGTGCTCCTGTGATGCTGTTGGTGCAACCTGATGCAAAGGAGACTGAATACACTGGGGTGCAGTCATGTCATCCCTGTGGCAGGTGGACCCAGTGCCATCAATAAGTCTTCTCAAGGTGGATCCACCTCCATGGGCTCGATGCTGTTGTCTGGTGAATTAACAGCCATTGGCTCCGCTCTGTGCTTTGATGGATTGACATCCAAGGGCTTCATGTCGTGCTTTGGTGGGCTGACATGCCTGGGCCTCACACCATGCCTCAGCAGATAGACGTGCCAGGGCCCCATGCTGTTCCCCTGTGTGCCCACAGCCGTGCTCTGCATGCCATTGGTTGCATGAATGTGGGCAATTGGTCTCATGGCACAAGGGATGACGTTGTTCCTCCCTCTCCGCTGATTCCCCTTCCTCCTCCACAGTTGCAGGAACCGGCTCTGTGCTGTCCCACACCAAGGTGGGCAGCCACCAGCGTTGCTGCTGTGGCTCCTCTTCCTTCCAAACATGCTTGGCATCTGAGGGCCTCGAAGCTTGGTGAACTGTGGGCCAGCTGCAGGGGCTTCTGTTTTTATGGTTTTTTTTATGAGCAAATGGCAGTGAGGTGTCTGATGACAGCAGGAGGCCACTGTGATGGTGATTATGACTGTGGCTGATGCATGTGGCCAAATATGGTGGGTTTGGGCATAGGGGGCCTGTGGCCTGAAAGATGATTTCTGGGAGGTTTTTTTTTTTACGGAAACTGATAAGATATGTTTCTGCCTGAGTTATCCTTGGAATACAAAATACAGGAGAACATGACACAAAGGTAACAAGCTGACTGCACAACCCTGCCGGAAGTCCCAGATTTCCAGGTTAACCTCTGTGTAATATGGATACTGTTGTGTTTGCACCTGGTCACTAACAGTCAGGTTTATATTGTCTTGCACTAAATGATCTGGATTTCAAAGACCAGATCTACTGTAACTCTATGAATATTTCTTTCTTTTCTTCCATTTACTGTTTGACACTGCTATTAGGCACCGTTGACTTTTCATTCAAGACTTCTTAAAGGCCATACCCTTGACTTGCATGTAATCTATTTTTGTTGATGCATCTTCCTCTCAGAACCTCAAAAATACTTCTGCTAAAATATCATTGCTAGGTGACCTCAGTCATTGTAGGCTGCTCTAAGTCCAGGATCTATTATAATGGAGAGACTTGTCAGAATAGAGCAAACTAACTCTGCCTTGTCTCATGTTCCCTTTGCCTGGGAAATTCTTCTAAGCATCTTTAAGGTCACCTCTATTCCCCATCCATTCCTTGTGACTTGTCTTTATTTGTCACATCTCTCTATCTCACAGAAAGATTAATATTTAATTATCTATGACACTTTGCATGTGAGTGTATACTTTGTAATGGCTGCCAGGTGGACAATTATTATTAATGACAGTTTCCCTTTTAAATTTTTTTTGTCCAGTAACACAAAATATTTAAGTTCCATACCAAAGTAAAATAATTGAAAGGCAAAAGTAATTACTATCTTCCTGTATGCTTTAAAACATTTGCTGAATCTTTATTTTGGTATATGTCGTATCTAGGATGTATAGGTTAAACTAAAGCTAATGTAGGAAACTTAAGGAAAGGATATTCAGAGATGTTTCTATTACCATCAACAGAATGAATAAATGCATCTTTGAAAATCCAGCCTATAATCATTTATGTTCTTTGGCTTTTCAGTAAAAGTCATGAAGTCTCACTTCAGATTTTTTCCCATTTTACATGCCTTTATTTTTCTCTTTTAATTTTTCCTAAGTTCTAAAAATCTTTTCCTGTATAGAAGGAAAACAAAACTTTCTTTTGTCAGTCAATACAACCTTACATATTACTTTTTGAAATGCCAAGTTAAAATAATGTTTGCTGTGGACAAAACCCCACTCATTAGGAAGCATAAAAGGATTTTGCTGAAGTGCAATCTTCCATCATTCTGTCACTTTGAAATTGTTGCAGGTTCACAGCTGGACTACAACAACCCAAAGTGCATTGCTAAGTGAAAGGAGAAGGCAGGTGACAATTACATGAAAAGTCACTACAAGTAATTTTGTTAGGAGAAAGCTGCCAACTATAAAGCGACACTTACATTTAAAAAAAAAAAAAAGAAAAAAAAAAGAAGTCAGCAACCCTCCCCTCCCTGAACTTTCCTTAATCCTCTGCTAAGAAAGTATCTCCCAGTATTGGGCAAAACAAGACATATTCATAAATCAGCTTCTAAACCAAGAAAAACCCCAAACAAACAAACCACCTCAAGCAAGCTGGAATAGTGAATATGGAAGGATTGCCTTGAGTTATACTTTTTACTGCGGTTAAACTGTCTATGTAAATACTTGGTAAGTAAGCATAAGTAATGTCAGCCTGCACATCTAGTACTTTAAAGCCTGCATTCAATAAATATATTGTACAACATAGTCAGAAATTTCATATTAATTGAGAGTGGTTATTTAGACACACTCAATAATTTATAACCCCCACTACACCAAGCAAAGAGGTATCCTATCTTAATTATATTGTCAGTTGTTAACAGGATTATTGAGGTTGTTTGAGGCAATATTCATTTTAAATATTAACAATAGGAGTTTTTCAGACTTTGTTTCCATATAACATCTACAAGTTGTATTTTGTCTGTGTGACCAAGGTATGAATATGAAATATACCGTATGTTAATATTCTATTTATTTTTGTTCCTATGCCATGTGCTCTCAATGTGCTTTCAGAGTGGAAACAAATACTTTCCATGTAGAGATTATGTTGTATTATTACTGCTGACTCCACCACTAATCCAAGGCAGTTACATAACTTTCTAGATGACATAATGGTAATGAACAGCAAAAGAAGGCAGCCCATCATTAATCTGCTCTGTTCTGGTTTTACGCTCTGGTCCTCATCTTTGTAGCAAGTACAAAGTGCCAAGTCCAGAGGACATGAGTATTAAGGCATGGTTCACATGAAGATTAGGTACCAAACTTGCTGTTTGGAAAACCCCAGATGAACCTTTGCATGCTGCTGAATTTTACATTCCATAAACATTTTTGTTTCCCATTTTAAAGACTCCCAGGTATCTAGAGTTTTGCATCTCTGTGTCCCTGAAGATATCTGTCGTGGTTTAACCCCAGCCAGCAACTAAGCACCATGCAGCTGCTCGCTCACTCCCCCCACCCCAGTGGGATGGGGGAGAGAACTGGAAGGGTGAAAGTCAGAAAACTCATGGATTGAGATAAGAACAGTTTAATAATTGAAGTAAAATGAAATAGAATAGTAGTAATAGTAATAGTAATAGTAATAGTAATAGTAATAGTAGTAATAATAATAATAATAATATACAATAATAATATACAAAGCAAGTAATAAACTATACAATTGGCTCACCACCCACTGACCGATACTCAGCATATCCCTGAGCAGTGATCGCTGCCCCCCGGCCAACTTTCCCCAGTTTATATACTGGGCATGATGTCATATGGTATGGAATCACCCTTTGGCTGGTTTGGGTCAGCTGTCCTGGCTGTGCCCCCTCCCAGCTTCTTGTGCACCAGGCAGAGCATGGGAAGCTGAAAAGTCCTTGACTAGTGTAAGCACTACTTAGCAACAACTAAAACATCAGTGTGTTATCAACATTATTCCCATACTAAATCCAAAACACAGCACTATACCAGCTGCTATGAAGAAAAATCAATGCTATCCCAACTGAAACCAGGACAATATCTTATGGTTGACAGGGCTGAAGAAATGGTGCTTAGCTAACGTCTAAACTCTAATGAAATCCAGACACTGTATGCCTTTAAAAGTCACCTGAGGGGCTGGATCCTGTATGTGCTTTTGGAGCAAGTTTAACATACAGTGGCTTCCAAAATACACCCTCTGTACAGTTCTCCTTGATCTTTCCATACTGTGCAGCTCTATGTAGTTACCTGACACTGTGTGCAGAAATACAGTATAAAATGGCATTTTATCATAGATTTTTTTCTTTTTCTGATTTTTTCTTCTCTGTTTCTATATGTGCCTTCTGAAAATGCACATATATTAAGAATTTCTGCTCAGTTTTCTCATTATTTCATTGTAGTTTATGCTTTGGATGTCAAAACTAAATCATAATGCAAAGAAAATACACAGATCCATAGCATTTGGATCCATTTAATTCATTCACATTCCAAGGGACAGATTAGATGCAAAGATTTTTCAAGTTTCCTGTCCTAACTTAATACTTATTTTTATGGGCCTTTTTAGGATCAGAATTTACAGTTAACAGGAATAAAGCTAATCCCTCTTTCTTCCTTGTGAATAAAGTAAGCTTTGAGTATACACCATTTATTTACTGAAGCATCTACAAAAGGAAAGGATGGTAAGAAATTATCAATGTTTAATTTATTAAATCAGATTTTCAATACTTCCTACAAGTAGTATTCTTAGTCTTACTATATGTGCAAGCATGTTAGCGTTGGATATGGAAGAATTTATGACCTTATTCCTTTAAATACCACAGACTGATGTGGATATTTCCAACAGCTAGCCTCTTTGGCTATGTGTGTTTGTTTAACAAAGGCCACTGGCTTAGCAAGGCACAATTCCAGCACACACCTGTGCATAAAACTGCTTTGGCCCCCACTGTGGACTTATCTTTTCTTCAGCCTTTCAGTACAAAACCACCTTTGTGAAATAAGTTGGGATCTTTTCCATTTTTCAGGCTTTACATCCATAAATTCAACAATGGGTTATAAGTCATGTAGTTTAATATCATTTTACATAACTGCATTTAATGGATGGACATAACTGTACATTTGAGGTGTGTATGTATACACATATACATACATCCTTGTCCCCCATCTTTTAGAAGTTCCTTTTCTTCAACTGTTATTTAGTGATGGGAGGGGGCAATAGTCATTTATCATTATGCTTATGGAGTGCTAAGCATAAGAAGTCTGAATTCTGGTCGTCTAGATGCCATATGGCCTATTAGTAATGAATGTTATTAATGTCCTAGTCAGGAAGGACAAAAAAGAAAATGGATCCTAATCATTTCATCTTAAAGTCATAGACTATAACTACTGTTTAAAACATATCTATAACCAAACATAGAAACAGTCTGAACTACTCACATGCAGAGAGATACTTGTCTTGAGGTGAAAGAAAATAGCCCCAGAACCCTATGCTCTTGTAAGCATATGGCTTCTGATTTTTTTCAATTTTTATATATATATATATATATACACACACACACATGTATATATATGCACACATTTATATAAAAACAATAAACAGTTCAATTGGAGCATACAGTCAACTTGGATTCAGTTTGCTTAGACTGGAAATCAAGATGACACTTGGACTGTTAGCTATTTGGTCACAGGGAATCTTTTTTTGTTAAAGATTTGATATAAAGACTACAAGGTAGAACCGTGTGCTCTTTCTTTTTTTCCTGTTTGTTACTATGAATGAACAACAAAAAAATCTGTCTCAAAATACATTACTGACATTCTCTTCCCTCTTTCATATCTGACCTTCTAAGAGCTTGACAGGACCCAGAGACCTTTAAAATGCATGGGATTCATCCGATCAGCTAACCTGGATTTACTTGCAATGCTTATTTGAATTCCTTGCTGTATTCATGGGTCAGTGAGTGCCTGCTGTTCATTTACATCACATTATTCATTTATGTTTTCTGCAAGTTGTCAATGTTGGGGAAAAGGAGTTTGTTTTAGGAAGTAATCAATTAAAATGGCATCTCGCTCACAAAAATTCATGACAAATTGTTAACTCAATTTAAAAAAAAAAAGTAGAACAAATATGTCATTAATTGTGCAGTTTGGACCCACTCCATGACTGTTCTTTCAATGTGTAGAAACCAAGAACTGGATTAACTCCTGAAGGTACCAGCCTGCATCCACAGAAGAACTGGTATCACAATAATTCACTGCACGTGGGAATAAAAGTGAGACTACGACTACTCTATTGAAGGACAAACACAAGTCGTGTTTATAACCTTATAGGATTATTCTGCAGATCAGCTGAAGCCACAGGAATTGCCAGATATATTTTCTGGACCTTTCTGCCAAATTCCTTTGGCTTCTCCATTTCCATTGACATCTGGTATCTGGCTAGCTTTTGACACTCCAGTGGGGCAGCCAGGTATGGGATGAAGTGACTTTCCTCATAACTTTCAGTCTTTCCAGTTTTTCACTTCCAGGGATGGTCTTCCACCTCACCTACTCTAAACAAGATCGGACAAATAATTGGGGCAAAAAGAATTTGTGGTGTAATTTATTAGCTAAAGTAGACTTGAAAACAGAAAAATGTGTATTTTACAGAATAAATGATTTTGATATTTAATTAATCTGCTCAGTCTATATATTGTTTTTGTTTTTAAATGTGGCCCTGTGTGTTCCTGTGCAGTCTTGCTATCCATGCATTAGTGTCTCTCCCCAATAGCCTCTGAGTGCAATGACTAACTTAACACTTGAAAGAAATACAGATGTCTCAGAGATAATAACACTGCTACAAACTTCAAGCACAATTGTTTACTGTCTGCAAAGAGAGAAGACACAAATGAGAGTCTCTGCTGAAGGAAAGGAAGGCAGAACTCAGCTGTGACATGCTCTGTCAAAAGCTGTTCAGCCAGTCTTCACTAGTAATAGCATTGTGTCTCTTTCTGAGTTAGGACATAGTAAGGGTTATTATGGGAAAAAGAAAGAAATAGGATGCTCAGAAAAAGGGCCCAACCTGTAGGAAATCAAGTTTCATTCTGGCCTTTCAGAGCAACTAGATTTTTTTCTTTTTTTTTTTTTTTTTTCTCTTCAGCCCTCTGTGCTTTGGCTTCTCTAGAACTTTATCAGCCTTCTGAACTGTATCCTGATACTTAGATTATTGTAAATTACGGGAATGCACTGTAAGGAACACATTTGAAAAATATCATTGACAAACTGTCTGAGGTACACAGAGTGATCAGTCTAATATTTTTTTCAAGAATATTCTTGAATGATTAAAATTTTAATAGCATGTGATCAGACCTTCACTAATCCCATCCCTTTTCTAGTCTCACTCCTTTCCATGACTGTGTAGCCACACGCAGAAAACACTACTGCAGCAGTAGAGAAAAAAGTAATTTTAGGCTGCTGTGCTCCCCTTCCTGAACATGTCCTGGAAGTGTCAGTCTGTTTAGTTTATGGTGTGTTGAGACAAAGTCATAGTATGCTGAAAAAACAATAGGGCATGACAGCGCTGCACTGATTTCTGACTCATCTGAAAGTTGATGTCATTATTCAGTGTTGGTCTGGCTATATATAGTACACAAATTCATCATCAAAAGTGAATCAGTCTAAGTAGGCTGATCATAAAAGATCTGTGGAGTTTTTGTGTTGTTTTTTTTTTTCCCCCAGAAATATTGTGATGATCAATCTCTAAGAATTCAAGATTTTCCTAAAATTTATTTTGTTAGGCATGGGTAAATATATTTACCCATGAGGCCCCATCAGCGTTAGTCTTTGTCTTGAGATCTGACAATTAAGGATCTAAGACAGATGGACAGGCAATATAAAGTAGCTTTAGGTAGCCCAAAATATGAATGAATGCTGAAAACATATTTTTACAATAGCTCGTTACTGATGTGCTGTGATTCTATCAGAACTTCAGTGGTGGCTATAGAATAGTTCCAGTAACTCTTGTCCACCACTGATGAATAGGCTCTACCTCTAACAGGCTGCAGCCATGTTACTGATTTTTATATATTATTTTGCTTGTGCTCATTATGAATGCATATTCACTTTCTTAATGTATTCTAGCAAATTATTTAACAGAGAAGAACATTCGTGGAGGGTGCAAAGTTTCTGTGAATGCTGAGTATTTGCAAAAAGTGCGTTTTCAATTCCAGTGATTTTTTTGTGTCAGATATATGCACAAACACAAGCATAAGCATATGTTTGGACTATGGGTGAATTACAATTCTGATCCAGTAATTCTGTTAAAAACCTATAAGTGCAAATTATCTCAGGACAATCCACTACAATCTAAACTATTCTCCTAGGCATGGTAACCAGCTGTATCCATGCCCACTTCAAATACTTCAAAATTCTTAGATAGCGAAAATGTTAAGAAAAGAGGTATTAAAAATGTGCGTAGCCCATTATTTGCTTTTTTACATAACACAGTGTCTCACACATGTACTTTTCAATGAACACATCCTAGGTTCATTAGCCAGGTTTTAAGACAAGCACCATCACAAGACTTAAGACAAAATCATTACACTTTAAAATATTCCCATTAAAATAGATATTACAATTACAATATTGTATTACAATATGGCTGAAATTTGCACTTGCTATTGCTCTTCTAAACATGAGAACTATACCTTTACAAGTCTGAACTTAGTTGTTTCCTGAAACATAGTCCTCAGGAAAGGACAATGAAGCTCTAGGGTGCCATAATTTACAACTCTTCAGATGCAAGAATTTTAGAAATTTAGCTATTTCCTAGCACCTTGTGTTGCTTGTATACCAAATAAGATAGGAAAGGGAGATGGGATAAAGCAAAAAATATTCCAACAAGATAAAGCAGTGCTTTTTTCTACTGCAAAAATAGTTTAATTACATTTTGAAATAAGTAAAAAAAAAAAAAAAAGGCCACCAAAACCCTATTTGCTTTCTAGGACTTTGATAGCTGGAGAGAATTCAAGGGAGTAATTTTTTGGTCTCTGTTCTCCACAGCAGTCAGAGCAGCTGTACTGTCCTGATCAGCATCACAGAGAAATAATCTCTAAATGTTGAAATTTGTGACCTTCTCAGCAGAATGTTGTTAAAACACTCTTTGTTGCTTCAGGTTATTTCCAGTTCATTTCTCCTTGGATATGAGCTTTTCGTGGCATTTAATAGACTCAGTTCTAAATACAGAAGTCAGGTTACAGTTCAGCACCACATGGTCACTCTCTTGAAGGGATAATTGCTGAAGAAGGACGGTGATCCCTGTAGCACCAGATGATGAAACGGAGCTTCACCCTTCCGTAATGTAGTTGTTCTAGTCATAGCATTCAGTGCCTTGCACTTGGTTTGTGTTCTCCCTGACTGGAGGTTGTTTCATGCTATAAAATCCACATCACTAAAACTATTGTTCATTGATGCAATCATGAAGAAAAAGTCAAGTATAAACACCACAGAACATTGTTTCCAGCTCAGTGACCCAACATTGGTTAACTGAATGTAACTTGACAAGTCATGTTTTTGATGCTCAAACCAAAGACTTCTATAGAAAATACAGTTCCACACAAAGCACTCAAAAAGTTGCTGTGTCTCTCTCAAATGTGCAATTTCAATCCTCAGCAAAATTAAATATGCATATTTCAGCCCCAATAACTGCCAGAATATGTCCCCAGGCTTTGAACATAACATTCTTGAGGGAAAATACTTTCAAAAATATAAGTTTTGTACTTACTTAATTTTAGAGAGATTCTAAAAGTAGCAAATATCAGGAAATTATGCTCTATTGAAAGGTAAGATCCTCCATGGGAACTTCTGGGAACAGTTCCATTAAACAGCACTGGCTGTAGCAATTGAGTCGCCCTTGTAGGTGTAAGTGCAGTATTTCAGTTATGGCTTGCAGAAAGGGTTCAGAGATATTAAGGAGGAATAACGTTCCTGAAGAAATGGAGGGTGAGAATATTTCTGCAAACTGCTTAGATGATATTTCAGTTCAATTCCAAATGCACTTTAGGAGAATTCATAGAGATCTGATGTGAGAAGCACACAGAAGGTAATTAAATAGACTATAGCAATTTTGTTACTAATTTCTTAATATTCATAGCTTGCAAAACCTAATGCAATAAGTATTTTAGTTAATGAAACACTTTCTCTTGTAACTTCAATGCATTCAGTCATTTGCAGGGAGACCACTGCCATTCACGTAAAGCTGACATTCTGCAGGGGTCCAATTTGCTAGGTGCATGCCCAATTTCTAGAGAAACAAAAATTTATATTAATGTTGATTTGTCAAAGATCCTGAAAAGCTGTACAACAATTTATCTTTTAATGGTGCAACAATAAACAAAACATCGGAATGAATAAGGAATGCTCTTAATGTGCATAATGGTAGAATTTCAAATATGTCAGTAAGCTATGCTTTCTTGTAATTAAATTAATTACTTCCCCAAACAATAAAATTACTTTTAAATGGATTATTGTAGCACACATCAAATAATTAATCACACTCCCAGTCCCATTGCCCTTTTGCACTAATTTCCCCTGATGTTATGGGAGCCCTGTTTAGAGAGGGAACACAGGAGCAGTTAATGTGTTATTAAGTAGTGTTTTGAAATGGCACCATGAATTCTTCTGTGGTATGGAATGCTAAGTAAATATTGTTATAACAGTCCTGGACTGTCTTTGAAATAGACACAACCTGAGGTTTGCAAGAAACAAATAACATTTCTGAAAAGTGAGAAAATATCCAATTATTAAAACATTCACACTTTTTGTTTGTTTGTTCTATTCTTGTTCAAAGCCAGGAATGAACCTTGCAGCAAGAAATCTACCAAGTACTGCAAAATGATAGACAAGCTTTCAGTATTTAGGCAGCTTTTCTTTGAAATATGGTAGAATATAAACTGTGTATACTATGCTTTTATATAACTTTCACAAGTAGACCAAAGATAGAAGTGATAAATTCAAGTCTTAACTAAAATCTGAAAATTAACGCTTGGGATCATTAGTTAACTGGTGTATGTTTTGTAGGTGTAATGAAACTATTTAAGCTAAATTTACAAAAAACCCACCATGGATGTGTCACTGAATTCTTACTGCTTTCTCTCTTGATCACTGCTACAGTATATAGATTTAGCCCTTCTGTTAAATAGTTCATGCCAGCAGACACCTCATATCTGGAAGACTTTGTGCCAACCCATTACCTGTGTTAATGATGTTAAAAACAGTAATTAAACTGATCTCTAAGGAAAAGACTCAGTTTATAAGACTGTTTCATTCCAGATGATACCTCTTGATTTAATATATCTCTTATACATATATTTTCCATGGCAGTATTAGTGGAAAGAAATAATTACATTTGAAGTACTTTTTAGCTAATAACTTTTGTCGAGACTCAATGACAGAGACACATGGAACTATATCGAGAGTGAGAAATTGTTTATGAGGATCACATATTGCAAAACCTATCCCTGTGCACACCTCCACAGAACAAAGTTTTCCTGTGTACTTAGTTTGAAAGTTTCCATGATAACTTAAAACAGTTCAGATTAATGGACTGAAAAGAGATATTTCTCCTCATGAAATAAGAGTTAACTTTTAATATGCATCAATTATTACTTCCCACTAACTTTCTCTACTCCAAACACAGTGATTTACAGAGAACTGTGATTCAGATAGGGCAGAAGATTAGAATGTCCTTCCAAAAAGTCAGGTCTGACTCCCTGGACAGCATAAAGAAATTAGTTGCCAACCAGTCCTACTCACTCTAAAGTGAGACTGTTGTACTTCTAGGTTGCATCTATAAAGATAATTGGTGTCAAGCAAACTCCACATGCCTCATTCCAAATCATCACTACGTTCTTTGCATCCCCAGTTACTAACAAGTCACTAGGAATGGATAATGCTGCTTGGAAATTCTGTCTTCTTTCAGCTGCTTGACATTTCCCAGTGCTCCACTGAAGATATGTTATAAGAATATCAACTGTTGGGATGCTAAACCATCTTAAAACAGATGCATACTGTTGTGTAAAGGTAAATGCAAAGGGCATGCTCACTTTGGAAGCAGGTGTATATTAATTTTTACGTGATGTCCTTTTGTATATGTGTGAGAGTAAACCAGTATGAGGACAGAAAGGTTTCACCACCTGTGTGCTTATCTAGTTGATACTATTAGAGTTGATAATCATCTGAAATACAAAATCAATAAAATTGCTTATTTTTTCACATTTTTTCATAAATTTCATTATTGATACTATTTTTCTTTAAGCTTTATACTTTGAAAAAAACAAAGAACTCCCCCTAGCTAAAGAAGGACCACATTCATGTGAAAATGTAGCTTTTAAAAAATGAAAACACAGGAGAGAAGTCAGCTTCACAGAAAGAAAATGTGGAGGTACATGCTCTTAGAGCTGAAAATTCTATAAAAATTAAATTTAAATTCAGTGTTAGCTGAAATTTGGGAGCAATGAAATCATGTCAAAGAAAAGAAACTCACAAAACCAACAGAGACTATTATTCTAATACCAGTGAACTCCAGTTATGGGGTCTAACATATCTACAAATATAATGAAACCAGTATGAGGCTGAGCCTTGGTGCTCAGTCCTGTGTAAACAACTCAATAGCCCAGTCCAAAACATCTTGTTCCAGTAATGTTACTAGGAGAAGGGCAGAAGGTTTGATTTTGCAGTGCTGAAGCAAATGGGAGCTTTGCCTTTGAATGGCATGGATAGACTCAGATACTGCTCTCTTGTAGGTAAGAGATGTACCCTAAACACCAAATTATGCAGTTGAGTGATTCAAAATCAGTGCATAACTTGGAATCCTTCTTGACAATAGTCCTGGACTAGAAGATTGAGAGACATGAGGTAGAGGAACCTTCCAAGGAAAATCACAATCTGCAAGGTGAAATTCCTGCACATAAACACGCTGCAGTCAAATAAACCAGTCATTAACAATTATTCCCCATGCTGTAGTCTGAATTCTGACCTGAATACAGAGAGGAGAGGTCAGACAATCTGTGTTGGACCACCACTGCTTTCTCAACAACCTAATCTCAGGAAAGAGAAAAAAAAGAGCAGCTGTGAATAAAATGATGGATATTCTACATCTCTTTGGCAAAACAGCGATTTAACCTTCTTCAAACACTGGTCCATCTGAAACACCATCAATATCATCAATATCCTGATTCTGCTGAAAAACTTTCAGAGTACTGATTTGGTACTTTGGGATAAACTAGATAAAAAATGTCTTTCAAATACTACATGCTCTAACAGTCTAAATATGATTCCCCATCCCCCACCCGACTTCCCAGAGGAAGCAAAGGATGAGAAAGGTGAATCTTTAGCAAATGCCAAAATCTACTCTACTGAGTCAAACTCCCTGTGAAATCCCAATAAATTTACTAGTGTGCTTGTGTATAAAAAAGGGATGTTTTGGAAGGGAGGGATTGCTAATGTGGTAGAAGATTGGTGAAGAGTGAATCTTTGCAAGTTTATACAAAGCATCTCCTGAGGAAAATGTCAAAAGATTATGGATTAGATATGTTAGTATTTTAGGCAAAATCCAGTTTAATATGCTCAGAACAGTAGTTCTGCTACTGTTTCTCACTTGAGAAAGGTTAATGAAATATTTCCTCTTAAGTGGCTCTAATCCTCAATATGGGATATAAATTTTCAATTTCATTCGGCTGTTAGTTCTAACTTTGGTGCATCAGCCTTGCCATCAGTCTAGTTATGTGAGACCTTTGCTGAAAATACTACTGTTTTCTACAGTAATGGTCCAAGGCACTACAAAGCACCTAAAGGAAGATGTAGGGCAAAATAGCCAAAGGCAAAAAGTAACTGTATTTTAGATCAACCCCATAACAGCCTTTCTGTATAAGGTCCATTGAAACTGTGGAGGGCTGAGAACACACCGACCCTCATGAGAAGCTCTGGATATTTTGCAGAACTAACCGTGGAAGATTTTGTTGAATTAATTTACTCTGAAGGCAGTTGTGTGTGGAGGAGTACAGGGAATTCTTTATTTCTATTCCTTTCTGAAATAAAAAATTATCTTCAGGCAGTTTCATATGAAGAAAATTAGCATTGGAAAATAATATTTTTTAGTTTTGCGTGACTGAGCAGATTATTTTTGATTGCTGTTGGCCTCAGTAACATGCATGCTCTTTGTAAAATAATTTTGTTAATCTTTAGGTTTGAAAAGCACTGCAATGATTGCTGTGCCCATAAAGAGCAAAGTTTTGCTTCTGTTTTGCTTCTTTCCACTCCTTAAACTCCTTCTCATCTTTGCCTGAGCTGTTGCTTTGTGCCTTCTCTATGCAAACGTTAAGTCAACCATAGATGTGCCAGTCCAGTTCTAAATATATGCTTGTAAAAGTATACCTCTATTTGCAGGTGAACAATAATTTTTTATTCATAGCTCTGAATGGTGCTTCCACAGTAGATATTTTGTATATTCAAGTTGGACATGAGGAAAGACACACAGAGTATGGGCTGATCAGTAATTTTGATATTCCTTTGTAATTTCAACCAAATTTTTCATGTCTGGTGATAAAAAAAAATAATTGCATGCTGTATTTGAAAAAAGAAAACAAAACAAATGGTACCTTCCTTGATTACTGCTAACCGGGGATAATGCAAATTAAAAAAATACGTATTTATAGATGACTTGTGAATAGAATATCTAGTATGCACTTACTAAGGCTATTGTAAATCCAGATTATACTGATTCACATCAAGAAACTTCTCTTTGGTGTGAATTAGGTCTAAATGAAAAAGGAACAAAGCTTATTATCATCAAAAACACTGACATAGACCGGGTTGAGATATTTATTTTTAAGTGTGTGAATATAATCAGAACCTCAGATTTCATTTTCTAGCCATCTGACTATGTAACTTGACCACATGACCCAGACACAACCACAATTGCTCCCCAGCCAGTGAGCTATTTATGAGTCTTAATGCATGTTAATTCAGTTGAGCATTTTCCTTCTCATGCTGTTGCAGAAATGCAAGAGAAGGCCTGATTTACTTGCAATGCTTGGAAAATATATAGAGAGAGCAGTACTAAGGGAAATAATAATATTTGCTTTTTCTAATATATCCATAAACTAATCAAATCAAACTCCACACAATTAGTAAGCTTTAGATCTATGATCAGAAATTACTGGCTACAATAACCACAAGGCATAGGGCAGAAATAAATATATATGCTATTTTTTTTTCATAGAATATTTAACATAAGAATTGCAAAACCTAACCCAGGTGTTTGAATAAGTAATAAAACTGAAAAATTGTGGGAAATAATCAGACTGTGGCAGCAACTGATGACAAATATTTTAGGCTCTGTCACTTAATTATTGAAGCATATGTATTAAAATATATAGTCCATACAAATAGACTAGTATAGGAGAAATAAGATGCAAAACAACAGCAGTAAGTGATTGCTGTGGTTGCACAAAATGGACATGCTCATCTTGGAGCTCCAGCTGAAGCCCTAACATGTGTTTTACTAGCTAAGATGATGCTATGTGTCAGTTACTGATTTTTCCATTTTAAAAAAGTTTAATAATATAACTTCTTTTTAATAGAATAAATGTAGTAATTTGTACATCTTATGTGGGTTTTTTTTGTATACACTTCTTTCCTCTTTGTCTCCTCAGATTCAATAATAAAATGTTGTAAACTGCCAGGGGAAAGCAAGCTTTTCCTGATCTGAATTGCCTAATGACTCGCATCTGTGTTAACTGAAATATAAATAAATTGACTATTAGAAGTTTTCGGTTCCACGACTCCCGTATCACCCAGGTATGTATGCCTAGATTGCCGGTTCATACCGGTTCATACATTCAGGTACACTGCTGTTCTTTCATTAAAGACACACTTTCAGCCATTTTTGAAGGAGAATGGTATCTTACAGTGGTTCTTCTACTTGCATTGAAAGAAAAGGGTAGTTTACCTTAGTTATGTGATTTATGTGTGTGTGTCATGGTGTTGTGTTTACTCATTCTTAAAATGAACCATGAAGTACAGAGTAATGCAGAAGAGAATGATTATACTTTTCTAATTCCATTTCTCAGCTTTCAGCTCATAACTTTCAAGTCCATGTTCAGCTCAGTTTTGGATGCCAGCCCACATAAGTTTTATATCATTTCTATCTCATCCCATTTATAACTGCAGGCAGCCTGAATCTAGCTCTGGAGTTTTGATGTTGTTCCTGAACTGCATCTTGAAGGGACCTGAGTCCACATCTCTGTGGCTTCCTGATAGCTATCTGTATGGTCATGTAATGCAAATAGTTGGAAAATAGTTTTGTGAAGATGAATTTAACTGACAGACAAAAAAACCACATAAGGTTACTTTGCCTCTCCAAAGGCTGAACAGAAGATGGAGTGCCACACCTCAAGTTTAATTCACACTATAAATAAAGGGAGGTATATATAAATGGCATTGTCTTGTGCCTAAAAGGAATTCATTCTAAAGGAAATACAGCTGATGTTTTCACTGCACTGCCAATATCCACTGACTATCCTTGCATTCAGACTCTACTAAATCATTGAGAAGACCTATAGCATTTGGGAGGATGCCTACTGTCCTACTGCTCCCAGTTACATGAGTAGCAATGTAAATTGGATTGAATGATGCTCTCCTGGTATTGGTATTTCTATCAAACAGCTCTGTGATCTGATCAGGATGGGGCTGTGGAAACTTGCCTCTCTCTCTAATCTCATTTCCACTAATATTAGTTTCATTCTAGGATCCTCACTGCCGTAATATTTTCCTTTTTATCTTTGAATTCATATACATCTCTGAAAATGTAATTTTTCTCATATGCAGTAGATAAAGGCTGTACCTGCACGAGTATGCACAACTGCTTAGTGACATCACCACTACTCCACCATGAGTAGGATCTCTCTGCAAAGGAACCCCATTAGGACCATTTGTGGCATTAGCTACTCCTTAGCTTAAATAAAGGTTTGCTAAATCAAGAGTGTGTACAGATTGAATTTATCCCCTAGAGATTAGAGTTCAGTGATTTCAAGTGACTGAGCAGAGCAGGCAGCTAGGAACTAGGAAAGTCTGACTCTAAATTCACTTTTGGTATCAAACTTCTTCTATGATACTGATGTCCTTTCAAAGTAGTTTTTGCCTCACTTTTCCTTGACTGCATTGTAGAGGAAGAGATATGAAATACTACTGTTCCATGTCCCGTGTCATCAGCCTTGAGTTGAGTATAACATGGCTGGGCAGCACATTAGCCTTTATGCTGAGAAAATTGTCCTCTCCCTATGTTTCTGATTCTGAGTATCATACTGATACTCTCACTTCCTTGCCTTTCTCTGGCTTACACCCACAGGTGATATGGTGGAGTCCAGAAGGTGTTAGCATACCCCATGTGATAAGGAAGATTTGGAAATGACATCTCTTATCTCCAGATAACTGACCTTACCTGTGCCAGGCTAATTCATTGCACAAATCTCTCTTACGAACTCTCCAACTATCTTCCTCAGTTTTGCCTTTTGGAAAAAGTAAGTAAACACATGAATAGGTTATTAATAATAACAACAATAATAACAGCAATTCATGTCAGAAGAATATTGGGCAGAATTAAATATTTATAAAACATGTAGAAGCTGAAACAAACTAAGTAAGTGCTAAGCATTCTAATTCAAGGAATTTTGTGGGTGTTTTTTCCACTCTCTTGGAATAGTTTGTAATACTAAAAAAAATTATTGCAAATTTTATTTACCCAAACTTTTAAGCATCTTTATCAGTGTTTTATAGAATTGTTTTTAAAATCTTGATTTAGTTTTATGAGCTATGACACCTGTCACTGTGTCACTTTGCTTCCCTGTGTCATTTTGCTTCCCTGTTAGGGTTTCTCAAACACATCAGAAATGCTAGTGGGACCTAAGAATGCAATAAGGCTGTGGGCTCTTCTATTCAACTGACTTCACACAAGAAAGTCTGTTTAAAAAACGACATAATGATAGGGACTGTTGTTTTGTCCTTTCTCATTACTAAAGCAATTACTCCCCAAATACATACTGATTCATTATGGTCACTCCATGGAGCTAAACACCAACTCTGTAATACTCAGATACAGAATCAGAGAGTGAAGTCAGGCTAATTAAATTGGCCCAGCCACTTTAGCAAGCAAATTGGGCCAAGTTAATTGGCACAGAGTGAGATAAGGAAATTCAGGCACTATTCTGTGAAATACTGTTTTAATTATATCTAAAGAAGAACATTGCCCTTAATTTCAAATTTCTTAATTAGGAACATGAATAAGTAACCATAATAATCTTTGCAGTGTACAAATATAAAAATGTCGGATGAAGTTTGTTTTGGCCAAGCCTGTTAACCAGTGAGCAAAGATGACTATAATTATTATTAGCTATATTTGTCTTACATGCAGACCTATAACCCCAGAGTAAAGGTTAATAGGGTGGGTATGAATCAAAAGGAAGATAAATCTGACATACACAGTGTAAGAAACACTGCAGCGGGAGGATTCATTTGCAGTAAGATATTTTAACACCCAAAGGAAATAACATATATACCACAAGCAACACATTTTTCAATGCAATTCTGGTTTCAGTTGAAGTGCAAGCGAAGAATTTTGGATTCAGTTTGGGTTCATATTCAAACACTTCAAAATACTGTTTCAGGCTTAGCTTTGGTTTAAGAAAAAATAATAGTTCAGAGCAGTTTCAGTTAATTGCCTTTGATTATACTAAAGGTTGGAGCAGGTGGTGTAACTGTGTAAAGTCAATAGTTCTGTTATGGTGTTTGTCAACTGAAGAGCTGATCAGTTTTCCTTCGCTATTGCTTGATTTTGAAAGGAGCAGATTATGATATTGGTGCTCATTATATTCACCATACAAATACAATCAAATAATTTACATCTCCCACTTTGGGGAAAACAGTATTAATAACTTTTCACTGTACTCAGTGGTACATACCAAGAAATCCTGAGGAACTCTGTCTTTTCATGTCACGCTCTGCATTAAGAGACTGATTTTTGTATTAATAGGTGTCAAGACTTTTTATGTTGGGGAATTTGTGGTTTCTTGAGCTTGTGCCTTTACTGGCAAAACAACCAATAACTGATGTTGTGGGCCAGAAACAGGTGAGAGAAACTGGTGCTGAGTAGTTTAGCTGCAAGTGTAAGCAAGATCAAAATATGTTCCGTACAATTCAGAAGAGGGCACTTTTAAACTTCTCCAATAATTATTCTCCATCTCTTAAAGTGAATACTAAGAAGCTGTGCATTGAAAGGGTGTCAGGCATATGAAAGTGAACAAGATAAAAGAGTGTTACAACTAATGTAAGTGCGAAAATTGTCCATATGCTCCCCCCGTCCTAGAAGCTTAAAAAAATAAGACCATATTCTACAACAGCTCCAATTAGAGGACACCCCATTGGGGAAAAAGGCTGAAGGATCATACATATCCTAATTTTTGGTAAACAAAACCATATTCATTTTGTTATGAAGCTAACTTGGTCTAAATAGACTCAAGTATGGACTATCATGGCAAATTCATGACCGGAAAAGGCACCTAACTGATCTCACAAGCCAGACTATGTATAACACATAAACACATGCAATAAATAACTATTGAAAAATATTGGGGAAATTTTAATTAATTTAAAAAAAACCCATGTGCAATACTGTAAACGTTAAACAAATGAACTACTTCTTTTTATCACATTAAGCAAGTCAAAGGAATGAATACAGCACTTGATTGTGCTTTGCATACCACATCTTGAGGCAGTTGAATTCTGTCAGGGGAACACATTTCTATGTCTTGTTAACAGCATTCTGTTAAAGAGGACATCTGAATGCAGCTGAAAACTTATGGTCATAGCTGTGGTTTACTCATCTTCTTCATGGCTGGGTGCTGCAAAATGAGGGCAATGACAGCAGCCAGGCCTATCTCCTTGAATCTTTAGCACCATGTAAGTCTTTGTGGTGACAATTTCCAGGAGACAATTTCCATTAATAGCGTTATCACGCTCTGTCTCTTCTCCCTGTTTGACTCCTTTCCCTGCTCCTTCACAAAGGCAGAGCAGCCGTAAGTCTCACAGCTGACCGTGGCTAGAAATTACTCCTTTGCTAAGAATACTGCTTTGGTATTATTAGCAGCACAAAATGAGATAAGCAGAGAGGAGAAATTGAATCAAATATTTTGGAATTATATCAACAAAAACATATACATATATATACACACACACACTTATGCATGTATTCATATACGAGGGGGCTGTGTGTATATGTATATATGAAGGGAGTTTAAACTTAAGTATATAAATATAAGTATTTATATATTTAAATGCATTTATACACACACACAAACTTATGTCTAAACATCCTGTATTTTTTGCATCCAGAATAGAAAAAATGAATACTGTGGATATTTTCAGACTTTTGTGAAACAGTATAACTTTGACTTTTAGTAACAAATTTCAGTTTGGAGCACAGTACAAATCATGGCTATAAAATCCAGAGAAATAGGGGGTTGTGGTGTAAGGCTTCACTATAATGTTGTGAAAGCAATGTTGTAATATTGGTACTATATACAGGCCAATAAAAGAGAAATTATCTTTAGGTTATCTCCAAAGTCAATTTGAGAACAATACCATGTGTAGAAATGCCTGCTATAAGAAAATAAACTAACTTTATTTTAAAGGAACAATGTTTTGGTGCTACAGTGAAGTCATGAAATCTGACAGCACTGTAATACGGGCCTTTGTAAAAATGTTTCTTCAGTGTACTCTGGAAAGCTGTTGCTATTCTTTTTAAATGCTACTAACACAGGTAGTATGAAAATGAGTGGGGAGAAGCTGTAATCATTTTAAATACTAATGTAATATATTAGTATATTTAGTTATATGCTTAATTTATTAATATAGTTAATAAATCTTTGTTTTAAATAAGACAGGATTCTGATTCAAAATTATGCTTTCAAGAATGAGAGTTGATTTTATATCTTGTCGTGGTTTAACCCCAGCTAGCAACTAAGCACCACGCAGCCGCTTGCTCACTCCCCCCTTGGGATGAGGGAGAGAATCAGAAGGGTAAAAGGGAGAGAACTCATGGGTTGAGATAAGAACAGTTTAATAATTGAAGTAAAATAAAAGAGAACAGTTAAATAGGTAAAGCAAAAGCTGCGCACACAAACAAAGCAAAACAAGGAATTCATTCGCTACTTCCCATGGGCAGGCGGGTGTTTGGCCATCCCCAGGAAAGCAGGGCTCCATCACGCGTAACGGTTACTTGGGAAGCCAAATGCCATCACGCCAGATGTCCCCCCCTTCCTCCTTCTTCCCTCAGCTTATATACTGAGCATGACGTCACATGGTATGGGATAACTCTTTGGCCAGTCTGGGTCAGCACCCCTGGCTGTGATCCCTCCCAGCCCGCCTTGCACCGGGCAGAGCACGGGAAGCTGAAAAGTCCTTGACCAATGTAAGCGCTACTTAGCGACTATTTAGCAGTACTTAGCATCGACATTGTTCTCATCCTAAACCCAAAACACAGCCCCATACCGGCTACCAAGAAGAAAATTAACTCTATCCCAGCTGAAACCAGGACATATCTATTGCAAGAGAAGCTATTATTTTTTTAATTGCATGTTAACAAAAAGCCTTGCACTTTAACCACTCTCAAAGAAAAGAAGGCTGAACAAGTAACTGCCAGAGGTAGTCTGGCTGTATTGTGGGCCCATCATGCCTCAGCTGAGGGGAATGGATAAGACTGCCATTTCAAGTTGCTTCCAGCTTCCTCTCATTTGTTTCTCTGCCTGGATGTGTAGCTTAGGAACCTGTACAAAATAATGTACAGAAATCAACATTTTTAAACCCCACTTTGCAAATGAATGCAGTATTTAAAGAGGCATCTCTGCCCTCTGTTCTCCTCTAATTATGCCCCTTAGAAAGATCTCTTTTTTAGAAAAGAAGCACTTCTCAGGTATACAGAAAACACTCACAGATTTGAATGTAAAGGTTTTTTTTCCACACATAGTAAGTAACTCTGGGGAGCTTCTTAGACAAGAGGCTTTTTAAAGACCAATAGCAATGTAGCACTGTCTTACAAGTACATAAACACAATTTAACACATAGTAATCTAAACTCCAGGTGTTTTGTGGCTACTGACAATTTTTCTGAACTCAGGAAATAAGAGGCAATAAACTTGGCCACAGTGGTTAAAATGTGTACTGTTAATTTTGTGGGGGTTTTTTCCCAGTCTCATGCTTTTCCTCAGTAATGTGTCTAATTTCCTTGGATAATGTTCTAATGGCACTAACATCCACAGTAGATTTACTTTATTTCCCTGCTTTTTGCTGAGACTTTTATGGTGTAATGAAAGCATTTATTTCACAGTGTCCCCAGAGACCTGCTTTAAATTGACCTACTAGCCAGAGCTTTATTATGGACAAAGGCTAAATGAGTATAATCTAGAAATCTTTATTCATTACTACTGCTTTAGCTTCACGTTCAGCTGGAGAGCCACATAATTATCATAATTTATATATATCTAGAATAAGGCACGGAACATGTTTTGAAGAATATTCTCTTTCTGCTCACTTTAATCTAGGCAGCACACTGGCTCAGGGAAGATGATTACAGACCCTGTGAGAGTAAGATTATTTGGAGCTGTCTCACACCACACACAAGGCTTGCCTTTCTGAGCAGGAGGGCTTAGCAGGCTCTCAATGGTCCTGTGGGGTGCAGGGTCACTGGGGCAGGTGGGAAACGGGAGAGCACTCGATTTCCCCCATGTTGCAGTGTGCATGAGAGTAGGGAAGGAATTTCCTTCTGCTAAGCCGTAGCAGCACATTAGTGTCCTCTGAAGGATAACATTTTTCTCTCTGAGCTCCTCTTGGGATATTTTAGCTGGAAACAAAAACTACCCAGAACCCAGTCCACAGGCACAACTATTCAGGCAAAGAGCCCAGATCGCTGTCGATGAGGATGCATGGACAGAATTACTTTAAAATGAGGTTCTAATCTTCCTCTGCCTGCAGGCACAGTGTAACCCCTGGTATGCCACCTGTCACCACCGCCTAAAACTGGGAATTCCTGTTCTGTTGGAAATTACCAGTGTCTATTGCAATCCATCCCTCCTCCCCAAACTGTAGAATAACTTGTGTTTCCTTTGAAGTTCAAAACATTTGTTTGAAAAGAACAGTGGAAAGATCAGTATGTTTCACCAAATGATAAAAACATTTGCTAGAGACATTCACCAAAACTGCAATGATTTCATCAAATATTTATTCAGTATAGGCCAATAAAATATTTACCTCAGTATTTCCAGTTATTTTTCTGTCATCTCCAGTACCCTCACCATGATATTTCCCATCTATTCCTCTCCTGTTAATTTTATTTCTCCAGTAGTTACTTTACGGTTTGTCCAGTACTGTCTTTCTCATACTGTGACTGAAGAAAATATTTCTAATCTGAGATGCGGAAGGAGCCTTTCCCACCTGCCCGGCCCTGCCCTGCCCTGCCCAGGGAGTGCTCTGCAGGATGAGGAAGAGAAAGCCTCGCTCACCACTTGCAGCCTTGTTTAGAAGCAACATTTTAGCTGGCAGAAACAGAGACAGCAGGGGCCAATGTCTGCCTGTCACTCCAGATGAACGATACTTGGTTGGTGTGTGAGTGAGAAGAGCCTCTCAAGCCTCGATTATTACAACACCCACACATAGTCCAACTGTGCTGGCAGCTCTGAAACTCTCCAGGCTAACCCTCTGGTGCCCAAACACAGACAGCAGGACGTCATCAGTAAGATGAAGGCCTGCTGCTCAAACACGGAGTCATTAGCCTTTTCCAGCTCAGCTGGTTTTATGTAATATATCCAGGACCTGGTATCATTTAAGAAACTCGTATTGTTGAGATTCCAAAGCTTGGGATCTGTTTTCCAAAGGAAACACCATGGACTGTGAGCAATGCTCCAGATATGAACACTTCTTAAATACAAGGGCGTCCAAAATTGGCTCAGGTTATTCCTGGTAATACCACTAACACACTAACAGAGACATGAGAACAAGAACGCTGGAATGAGTTTTTCCCACCTTTGTATTTTTGACTCACAAAGCAGAGCTTTTAGTGGTGCTTGGATGAAACCAAACACCAAAACCTTACTCTACTCCCAGGAATGCCTCCAGAAGAAAGCCTTATACTGAGTTTTGAAGAGCTAATTCCTAGCTTAGGAAAATATTCCCACTTGGGAAATCTTTGAAAAAATTAAGCCAATTTAGACCAAATGACTTGGAAAAAAAAGGACTGCCCGAAATAAGGCATCATGACATGAGAATGGAGTGAATATAACTTTGACAATTTCTGGGAAAACACATTTGGACATTACTTGTACTTTCTATTTCTAAAACATTTTTAATTTAGTGTCATGCTTGTAAAGCAGATCACAGATGCAGACCTGTGTTTTAACTAGAACAAGCTTAAATTGAAACACTCAGAAAAGAGGTAGGAAAGGGTAATGTGTGCCATTGTCCAGTTTACTCCCTGTTAGTACCTCCCCATAGCATCTATTAGCTGCCTTTAGTGCTTTGCAAACTGTATTTGTTTAAACATTCAAAAAATACCTTATCTCTTCCCCCTATATTGCAATACATGTAATACATAGATTTATATTTTACTGATATACGGTATTCTTTGCAGCAGTTTTAATCTCTGTTTTATGCTAATGTTCATGAAAATAGAAAGTATTTAGTAATAACCACATTTCTCAGCTACATTCATTTTTATCTGTTGTTGTCATTGAACTGGGAACAAGTCGCAAGAAATATAGGAAAAGATTTCTGTGGTGGTGGTGTTTTTATAGTTTTAACTTTTCTTCTTAGCTTATAGAATCATAGAATCATTTAGGTTGGAAAAGACCCTTAAGATCATTGAGTCCAACTGTTAACCTAGCACTGCCAAATCCACCACTAAACCATGTCCCTAAGTGCCACACAATTTGAAATACCTTTCTCTTCAAATGAGTTTATAACAGAAACTGTGAGAGTACCTTAATTCTAGGGCATCATTATAAAATTTATGTTCATGGAAATACTGAAATGCAGTGTTATTGTTTTTTCCTAAATGGTCTTTTGTCGCTGCGAGATGTCCAATTAGGAATTCTATGTTGGCAGGCAAGAAGCAAACAGTCCTCTTCAGATCCACCTGTGCTTGTTTTCAGAGCAACAGCATATTTTGCTGTTTATTCCTTTTTTAGAACAAGAAGAAAGAAAAGATTAAAAAAAGATATAGAGAACTTGAACATTGCTCACCTAACGCAAAATGATAAAAGATTGATGAGTATAGGAGCTGATTTAGAGTTCAAAAGTATTTGGAAGAGGTGTGAATACAGATTACCAGAGGGAAGAGTCGTGTTTCTGTGCTAGAATTGAATGAGTGACTATCTACCTGCTTTTTGGGTATGCTCGTGTAGTATGGTGTCTATCACAACAGAATACTACACTGCTACAGAGTGGAGTCATTGGTCCTGAAAGAGTCACAGACCTTGTTAATGTGAGTAGGTGTACCACTCACTCGCTCTTTTTGGGACTGAAGGCAGAACTGATTAAGTACCTTTATTTAATGAAATATCTGTAGGTGGTAAGGGATTGCCACCTGTGAAGGCATTAAAACAAATGGTTGGGCCTGTGCAGGTGTAATTCAGATAAAATCAAATCATTAAAAGCATGTTTTATTGAAATATGTGAATTAGTGTAGGAAAGGCAAGAGACAGAGTTATGAAAGAGATTTTGAAGGGAGACAGAGACAGTTTCTCAAGTACTGAATTTATTGTAGAGGCATACATGAGACTGCTGATGAGGAAAATGGCCATTTTGCTTGCTTTCTACTGTATTCAAGAAAACCAAACTTTGCCTACAGCTCTTGTAAATGAATGATATTAGACCTAGAGCATTCCAGACTTTTATCTGAATGAAACTGAGCCCACTCAATAATCAACAATTCAGCACTCAAGTGAAAAAACTATGTGACATTTTTCTTAGAAAACCTATAGTTGTCTCAGAAGCACACAGATTAGATCCAGAACCTAAATTTAAATAACATTTGAATCCAATTAGATTTGAATAAATTCCTTCTGTTTACTTTACACAAATATGAGGGAATAAATAGGTATCTGCTCCTTTCGGATTCTTCCCTTCACCTGTGGTATTTAACAGTGTCTACTTTAGAAACAGTGGAAGTAAGAGAATAAAACCAAAAATAGTTTGGCACTATTTTTCATTGAAATATTTCATTGGAGATTATTTCCCACCACAATAAATGTGCTTAAAATAAAATTTGATGCATTTGGGTTTAAATGAGACACTTCCAATTAAATATTTTCTTTTCTTTCTTTTTTTTTTTCCTCTTGAAGTGGGAAATTGTACCAGTCATCCCAGAGAGGTTACATTCTCAAATTATGCTTGCTCTGGTAAGCTGCAGTTATGAGGAAAAAGAAACATCAAGACAGAACCAACCCTAGGTGTAGGCTGGGTATTCGTATCCTGGATGAGACCCAGGAAGCGGAAAAGTCAAGTACTCCTAGTTGCAGAACTGCACAAGAGCTAGCTATTTTCTAGACATGTGCTTTTATGCATTTCTGTTTTCTTTCCTTAGTCTTGCAACCTTGAGGGATAGAAGAGAAAAAAACTGTCAAGTAGATGAACTGGAAATGGAAGAATTAGGAACAGCTAACATATTTTCACAGTTCTTTTGCTGTATGCTCACTTTCCTGTACTGATTACTGGTTTTCTCTGAACATCAGCCAAATCCTGTCCCTTCTTTCATGCTACCTGCCTTCTTCCTCCTTTTTTCTTGTTGCTATGTACCTCTCATTTCCTCCTACCTTTCTCCCCCTCCCTTTGCTTGTCCAATAAATAATGTCTGCCATAACACAAAAAGAAAATGAAGCTTGTTAAAACAAAATTGGTGCTGACATAGTGCTTGCCAACTATGTCTGTTCTTTCAGCTTGCGTGAGTGAGTCTTTGTCAATATTCTTCTGTCTTGCTTATTTATATTACATGCTTTCTGGGGCAGGGACAACCTAACTTCTCAGTTAGACTAACTTTTTGAAGTACTTAGCAGATGGCTCCCTTCTCAGTTGTTTTTTTTTCTTTTTTTTTTTTCCTTCCCAAAGCACTTATCTAAGTGATATTATGTTCTACTCTATGTTCAAGGCTGAACTTAAAGTATCATTTTACTTTATCTGGAGCTTAATTCAGCAAAGCACTGAAGCACTGACTTTAAATGTGACTAACCCCTCTGAATATCATAGGAATACTCATATATGTAAATTTTTAGTTCTGTAAGAATCCTTCAGTAAATTGGGGTCATATGGTGTACATTCTTAAATTCCCCACTCTTTCCAGGAAAGCCATCCTAGCCACAAGAACTTTTCTAGCGATTTTGCAGCAAGATATAAAAAAAATGCAAAGTTATTACCATGGTTTGGAACGAAAACATAACCTGTGGTTCTATAAATAAAAAAATTCAATTTTTTATGTTATGTCTAAAACTAATAATTTTCAAAAATTAAATAATTTATGCAAAATAAATTATTGTTGAATATAATAGTGATAAAAATAATTGATAAAAAATAAGCTATGCAAAACATTATCACATGAATTCTATTCTTACCTTTTCCAGACCTGTGTTATTTCCTAATAGGTAAACTGCTGAATTTCAAAATTCCCCCATTTCCAAGTATTGATAATTATTTAAAGGATAAAATTTGCTTCTTTTAAGAGAAGAACTAGATTGAGACAGTGAAATACATGACATCTTTGCTCTGTAAATAATGGTTGTATTTTGTGGTCTTTTGACACTCATGAATTTTTCAGTAATTATTTGCTATTATATCGAAATGCCTTCTTTTTCTGAAGAGGTAAAAATTTGCACAAATTTTTCTATCAATCGTGACTATTATTAGGGAACTCATCCTGTATTATTTACTAGAAAGACTTTTGTAAACAATGATCTTCCCTGAGGTGACTTACTAAATTATTCATTTTTTAAAAATTATTTCAAAAGTTTTGTAAAAACAGATAGTAAGGAACGCCAACTCAATAAATCTTTCTGATATGAATTATAGTATAAAGAAGAAAACCATCAATTTGAAGATATTTTGCCTTTAATGGAAGCTGATAGAATGATGGACATGGTTAGAATATCCAATGGAATGGCTGTACATTAGTAGGAAAAATTGGATAGGTAAAAGGTGAAGAGAATTGACATGCTTTAAAGTGCGACTATTTCTGAATCAGTTATTAGTTTGCACTGAATGGTTCTTGAATGTCTGAATGTTTGTAAAAATTAATCAAGATAGGGTAGTAGTCAATGATGGCTACAAATTACAATGTCCTACATGAGAACAGGATCATTAGTTCCTTAAGTACCTGCCTGTTATGTTTGCGCTACACATTATCATCAAACAGTGCAGCCTGAGTGGCAGACGGCTGCACTCTTACGCTGCAGAGCTTTCTGAACATTATCAGCATTACTAAAGAAGCTATTTAACAGATTAAAAGGTGTTGCATATAATCGTAAACCTCATCTGGACGAAGAAATTCTTGATAAGGAAACTAATCAATAAATGTTTGTATGGGTATCAGCAACCATGGATTCTTATACTTTATTATGCATGAACAATTAAACCCTTTGCACAAATCCGTATGTAAGCTGAAAGCTTTAATTTCCACGATGTCATAGATCAGTGAAGAATTCTGATCCAAATTACTTATCAGTAGAAATGTGAATGATAAATTAGAATTGTTTTAAAATGTTTAACTAGATCCTCCCAAATCTGCTGTATTGAGAAAGAAGTCACAAAGAAAAAGGCAATCTTTCTCAGTGTTCATCCATCAGTGCGGCTCTTTGTTGTGTGGAGACAGCAGTAGAGCCCTAACATGTCTCAGTTCACTGTGACATGGGGAAGTTAAGGTGAAAAACAAAGAGAAATGCATGGAGGAAAGGCAGGTGAGAGCTGTAGTTCTGTGGCTGAGCCTCCAGCTCAGACAAGACAGTGAAGCAAAACTCTGTCCTGATTACTTGGCGATTAGAAGTGCTGACACGGAGAAAAAACAGTTAGCATATAAAAAGATTAAGTTGCTGAAGCCTCCTGCCTTACAGTTGAGACCTTTCTTATATGGGGCTAACACCCCAGTGTTTTAGCAAATGTGTGCAGAGCAGTATAGAAAGAACACTGCCAGGGAAAATGTTGGAGAGTGAGGATGGAGGGAGGGAGGCCATCACTGCAGATGTGAGGATGTATGGTAGGTGTGTTGAGACATGGGCAACAAATGGAACTGGGGGTTATCATAAATCCAGAATCCATATATTATTCTCCTAAAATCAGCTGTAAATCTGGCTTGCTGTAGGATCAGAATCACCTTATATTCAGATAAATATGGTAAATAAAAAGTGGCAGAACAGGGCCACTATTAACAATGAATATAAATTGGAAACTAAGAATAGCAGAAAGTTGATAAAGAAGCAAAAAGACATAAGGAAAAGCTTACAAATTACACTATGAAAGAGATTTTTAACTACACTAAGAACAAAAGAAATCCTAATAATATTACTTTTCCCTTACTAGATTGAAATAATATATCACAAATAATACATCTTTCCCTTTTCTATTGAATAAATATTTCTGCTCCCTATTTGAAAAAATGAAATAAATGCAGTCATTTCACAGGCTGCTGATGAAATACTTTTCACACTAACAGTAAATCAGAAGCTGCAGCTCCTATAGCTATTTTTAAAGCAACAGATCTGGCCAACCTCCTGTCCCAAAGAGTAAAAAATGAAAAGGGTGAGAAGCTTCCTAGTTTCTCAGTGTTGATTTTCAATACAACTTCAAACCATTAGGAAATTCCAGATGACTGAAATGCAATGAAAAAAAGAAAAAGCTAACACGGTGTTTTAATTTAAAAAGTATACAAATGTGATGACTCCATTAACTACATAATTCTCACATTGATTCTGTGTAAACTAATCAAATAGTTTAAGTGGAACTTGATTTACAGATGTTGATAAAGAGAAAACTGTTATCTCCAATTAACATTAATTTATGGAAACCAGATATTGTCCAAAATAAAATTCTCTCTGATGAGTTTACAAGTTAGACTGTTGGAGGGATCAGTGTTGCTTTATTATTTAGCATTGCTGAAAACACTTCTCATGTACACAATTCAGAAACTGACTTAAAATCTGGAGGGATTTCAGAGCAAAGTTATAAAGAGTTTTGAAAAGATATAGTAGTATAATATGGTGCTCCAGGCATCTAGGACATCCCAGATGAGTTAGGACTGACAGTCACAGAGTACATGAAGAACAGATATAAGATAAGCAGAGGACTCTTTGATATACCAGACAAAATATCCAAATATCAAATGTCTGGAAATAAAGGAGTAGAATCAAGGCAAAATTTTTACTGGGTTATAATGAACCCTTGGAGTAAATGGTTAAAGGCTGTGGTTAACTCTCTGACACTGGAGAGAGAATTTATAGAAATTCTATAGTCTGGGATTCATGTGTATATAGTAACAACAGTCCTAATATTAAAAAAAAAAAAAGTTGACAGACTTGTTCAGTGTAGGAACTGATTAATTGGTATCATCATGTGATAGTTGATCAATGAATTAGTATTATCATGTGATGGTAAAAATATATATTAATTTGCTATATGTTAGTAGACCCATGTGATCCTTCTACTGGCTTCAGTAAATTCAATATCAGACTACATTCATAACTATCGACCTAGTGTGACAAACAAACAGTTCATTGACTGTTTATGGTCTGCTTGCTTAAGAGTGCATTATTATTTCCTAGAAATTTAAATCAGAAGGGACTGTGAAATCATTTAGGTTTAACTGTTTTCGTGCCTAGATACTGTAGGGGATCAGACAGCCTTCACCAAGCCTATACTATGCTTTTTCAAACTCAAATAGTCAAATAAGGTATGGCAAATAATCAACAAACAGGATGTCCATATCAATTTTTAGTCAAAGATCTTTGCAAAGATTTCTGGAAGGGTAGGGGTTTTCAAGTGAATATAGTAACACCATAAGTCACAGAACTTAACAGAACACTTTTGTTTGAGAAAGCTGAGTAGTTATAGCATTCTGCAGGTATTTGGCTTGTTTATTTGACAGGTTAATAGATTTTTAAAAAGCAAAATCATTGGGGTTTAAGGTCAGGAAAATATAAGTATCCTCAGCCCATAAATTTAGAAGCAAAAATCCCAACAAAGAGCAGAATGTAGATGCCAGAAGGGAAGGCAGAGTCACCAGCAGCAGAGTATGGCCAGACAAACCTGTGACTGAGCCAGAATGGCTGAAGAAGTCACTGGCTTTTAGCCCAGATCAGAAACTAACAAGTTATGGGCTCCAAATCAACTGCAATGAGACTGGATTAGTCAGATGGATTAGTTCAAAACACCACTTGATGGTACCATAAAGTATCCCAATGACTCCCTATTAGGAGTAAATCCTTAGAAGTAAATCATTATTAGGATTATACACAAAGCCAGTTGCCAGTTCTCAGCAGAGAGGCAGGGACTTCCAGGTGCAGAATAAATTCCTCCGAAAGAGCTCTTTCATGTGCACTTGCCCATCCACACATTCAAACCACTGGAACAAGGCTTAAATTCAGCATTCTGGTAATCATTTATTTCCAAGATGTATTAAAAGCAGTTTTGCACAGTTAGAATAGCCTGCTTGAACAATATAGATCCCATAATGGGACATAAAAAACATTTTGATATATCCTAGTCAGTCCAACAGTTGCTGCTACTGGCCCTGGTGGCTTTTCTGTTTCTTTTAGCACATATTGAGATCTTAATTTATTATAAAAATTGTCACCAGGATGTTGCTTTCAATTTTCCAATATGCAGTACATGAATTTGCTGTGGGCTGGAAGGGCATCCACTGACTTTTGTACACTGACTTGTAAGCTTTAGAACCAATGAAAGATTAGCTGATCTCTGCTATTTCTTGTCATTTGAAATGAACCATTTCTGGAGTTAGCTTTAAATTTGATATGAAAAATATATGTGAGGAAAATGGTTGCCTAATAGCCAGAATGTCTCACAGTTTAGAGATGCAGAAAATCTACACTGAACAGACTTTTTGTGTAATGAAAAGCCAGGTTTGAATTTAATACGTTTTTACCAAAACAGCACTTTATCGTATTACCAAAGGTTATAAGTTAACCTTTTACTTTTTACTGCTTTGTCTTCTAAACACGCCGGCTTGATTGCAGGCTGCTTTGTGCTGTCACTCTAAGACAAACACTTTGAGCTTGTTTATTCCTATTGACAACAGGTTTAAACAGGTTGGCATAGCTATACTGTGATCAAAGAAGTAATCATTTGTGGAATGACAATGCACAGAACATTCACATTATGCACTGTGCTTTTACGGGTGCTGCACATTAAACTGAATATCACACTTGGAGGAGATCATTCAGAATCAGAAGTCAAGAATCATAATGTAATTTGCACTGTTTGACTGGCTATCAGGAAATTATACGAATGATAGTGGAAGCTGGCATTATAACACTGATGTAAGCCTTAGTCACGACATCTTTTAAGTGTGCCTTTCTTATTTCATGTTGAAAACTAGGGAACAGCGAAACTCCTGAAGTAGAAACACTAGCAATAGGAGTACTTTATAAATCAAAGATCATTTAAGAGCATGGGTGTCTAATTGTTTATTTCCAGTTATTGATGGTGTGTTTTTATAACTATATGTATATATTAAGATAGAAAAATTCTGAAGAAGAATAAAATGAAATTAAAATATTTGAAATGTACACAAAATGGTATGAATTAACATTGCAATCTAAAAGGGACTAGGAAGAAACATTCATAATAAGTCAAGGGAAAAACAAACACATATAATGGAAAAGAAACCACACCCTGAAACTAAGCGGTGCAAAAGCCATCTGGTTTTGTTCAGGGATCAATCATTCCTAATGCTTCAGTTTGCTCCCCTTTTCTAATCCTAAATTAGCATTTTAACAGTCAGGAAGCTGTTCAAACAGAATGACCGCAGAGCATCTTGGAAGCAACTTAGCTGAGAATCATCACTCTCCCAGCCTGGGCAGTGGGAAGGAAGGAGCTCTTCTGGGGGCATCAGATCTTAATCATTACTTCTGAAGGTGTCTAACCATGCTGTAAGTCTAGGAAGTCAAGTTAACTGCCTAAAACTGGGAATACGTTCCTCAGGTTGCCCAGACTATCATGCTGTCATTTGAAAGGACTTACAGCTTTACCTCTATGTGTGCCTCAGTGCATCCACTCTTTTAGAAGAGAGGTCTGGATGTGACCTTCTTTCTTATTGATGTCCCTAAAGTGTCTGAGAGAGATGAACTGGTGCTAAGGCCAGCTTTCCAAAGATGGAGAGAGTAGAAGCATGAAAGACAATAATTGTGAAGCATTTAAGTGAAAAGGACCAGTCTGCATGAAAGACCTCTGGATGCCAAAGAGTTCAATAACTCTTGAGTTTTCCAGAGAAACAGCCTAAAGAGAGAGCTAGGGCATTTGGACTGAAATGTCCTCTTCCAGTCCAGTACCCCAAAATGCATGAAACATGTTCACCTTGGGGTTCCACAGCCAATATGTTCTGAATTTCCTCTCATGGTAAAAAGTCGTATTATGAGCAAACTCATCAGTATAATTCAAATAGAGAAAGTGTCACATGGGATTAGACCAATCATTAATCTAGACTGGTATCCTATAGTGGCCAACAACAGATGTTTCAGAGGGAGGTATGAAGCCTCTAGTGAGAAAGTCTATAATGCCATGCAAGGGCTTCTTTCTATCCTGGGCATGAAATCTTGAAATACACTGCAAATTTTTTATAAAGCATATAATGAAATGGAGATTTTGCCTACTCTGAGGTAGGAGCGACACACACAGTGAAAAGCATTGAATCTTCACTCCCTTTTCCATTTAGAAGAAGATTTTAGAAGCATTTGAATGCCACTGTAAAAAAAAATGGCTCTACATTCTTACCAGGCTGGGACTTTTGTATGCTGAGTTAGGTCAGACTGGTGGGCATCTTGAAAAAAGCTCTTTCAGAAGGTCACAAGAAAGGATGTTCCTCTAAACTTTTGTGAAGGTGAAATAATATGGTCTTTCTTGGAGTACTGCTAGATCTGATGCTTAATTTCTTCAAACTAGTGCAAGAAAGAAACGTAAGCCATAACCAATATTCTTATTTGCCTTTTTGGATGCCATGCAAATATCATGCATTAGGTCTGTCCCCTTACTGTCTGACAGCAGTCTAGATGAAGCTATTACCTCTTTATTATAAAAATCTCAGCTGTAATTATGAGAAGCCAGTAAGCAATATTTTCATGTGATGAAGCTGAACTCTTGTTTAATGGGTAATACAGAATATTTTGGCCATTTTTTACACTCTTTTAAATTGCACATCTCAGTGTAATTTACATTACCTTGCAGCAGTAACTAGAGGTGAGCCAAACCTGTGAATTCAGCAAATCTGGGATGTATCCAAATTTGTAGATAGTTGAAGGGCATTTTGTCTATTTCACACTGAAGAAGAGGTAGAAGCTTTAAAAAGGGTCCTAATTCACTTAAAATACTGTTCATGAAATATTTGATTTAAATACATGTAAGGACTGGATTTATTTACAGTCCTTATTAACCTTCCATTTAAATGAGCAAGCAGGCCAATATGCCACCAACTTATTGGATGTCTTAAGTTTACTAATTTAAAGTATATAAATCCTTAGGTATTAAAAAAAACCTGAATCCACTCCAAAATTATCAGGAGTTGTTGATGCTGCTGCCAAAATTGGAAAAAAAAAAAAAAAGACTTTTTTTTTAAGTGAGAGACATAAGGAAAAAATGTTCTGTTCTTGCCTACCTGGTTACACAGAGAAAGGTTTCACAAAAAGCACGTCAGGAAGAAATAGAAGGTCCATTCCTGCAGAAGTGTGAGGGGAACCTGAAGGTCAGCTGATCAGTGTATTTGCTGTTACACTCTTCCCTGGGCTGAATTTTGCATCCTTGACCAGCACAATTTACATACGGCATCAAGGAGAACTCAGAAGGAAATGTATTTTAGTATAGCTTTACTGCAAGACTTTTCTCTTTTATGTTTTAAGGTCACATGTGAATCAGCAGTATTCCTTGCTGTACTTTACTCTATGAAATGAGAGACTTCATGTCAAAAGCACTGGAAAGAGGGAGGCCCACAGTGACCTCTAATTATTCGCGATTTTATATAACCTTTTGACACCACTGGCCTTTATTAATAGAGCAGAACCTTTAGGAGATGCTTGGTTCTGAACAGTCTGTAAATGGAGGTGCTGGAACTGTGATTCACCAGATTTGAAAATGTTTGCAAATCCATTGGCCTTCAAACTTGTAAAAATTCCCTTCTGATTTGCAGCTTAAGACGAAGTATGTATTACACACTGGTTTCTAATTGTACTTCTTGAAATACATTTGATGTGCAGGGACATCAAATAAGTGCAGATTAAGCTACTCTGGTTTTGTTCTATTCTGTCTTAATTACACTGCTGACTTGTACATTTCCCAGTTGTTAAATAAGCTTGGCTTGTGGCAGATATTATGATATTGTTATGCAGATGTTTTACATTGTGGCATTGAACCTCTTTGGTATAAAGTGGGGGGGAAATAAAATCCTGTATATAAATAGTAAGAAAAAGAAAAGTTTATCTGAGGAGATTCAGCACACCTTCTCTTAATAACTATATTTTACAAGGCTTTCATAGTTACTAAGTAAAGAAAGAAAGCCTTGAGAAGGTTCACTGATTTCTGATTTGGGTCTGAATATATGCATAGTGTAGAGGCTGTTTGGAAAAGACCAGAAACTTCCAGAAACAGGTGTGCTAGTTATTGCATATTCCCAGTAGCTGCTCATGAATGATAAATTTTTAAATGGCCAAGTGTAAGAGATTGAAGTGTTAAGAACAATTGTCTCAAAGCTTGCTTGGGTGTGTTTATCTGATAAGACCAGACAGCAGACCACTCTTTTGTCTGATAAGACCCGAGGGCAGACCATTCTTTGGCTTATCAAGTGCCACTAGCTTGCAAGGAAACTTGTGCAAACTTGCTGAAGCAGCAGGCCATTCTTTGGCTTATCAGGCACCACCAAGAATAGGACAGCAACTGGTATCCGGGCCAGGCCGCTTGCCCACCAACAACATATATTGTGTGATTAGATGTGCATGTGTTGCATATTTGATGTTGCCCTGGGTAACCAAACCGAACCGAGAGGACAAACTCCCTCTCCAACACCGGATAAAAGACGGCACAATGAAACCTGAGTGTGGCCATCCACCACCGAAACACTGAAGACTGAGGACCAACGGGACGCCGCTGGATCCCTGGTGGTGATTACCCTTTGCTTCTCTCTCTGAATGCTTGCTTAATTTCCTCCTAATATTTCCTGCCTTTCCTATTGCTTTACTCTTTTATATTTACCCAATAAAACGTCTGATTGGCGGCATATGACCTCCTTTGTGTCTTAATTTCGCCCTTGGGATCATTACAAACCTTCCCCAAGCCTGACAATCAGACCGGGACTTAACACCAAGATATGTGTGAGGTAGCAATCTCCCCTGCTTCTCCCCTGCTCCCTTTCAGACACAGGTGTAGACACAGGGACAGTCTAAGAACTAAGCTAGTCAAAATGCAATGAGAAGAGACTATTGTAAATATAAGGATAAAAAAGAAAATAATCTGCAAATAATGGGTTTGGGGACTGAAGAGTATTTGCTGTGAAGAAGTACCTCTAATCATTGTCTTTATCATCTGAGCTGTGTATCTGGCATGCCCCCAAACCTGTGTCACTTTGAATACATGTTACAAATCTCTGTTTTAGCAAAACTGAGGAGTCCAGTGATCTACTAACCAAAATAGTTAATATTATGTACTGTGGAGACCTCAGCTAGTTTAATTGCAGCCTTCTGATGTATTTGGAAATGGATGAAATACTGCCAAGTTCTGAGAAGATGCCTGTTGTACATCAGGAGATCTTCTGTAAAGGGAGATAACATCTCTGAACAAAGAAAAGTCAGCAAAAAGTTCATATGCATGCATTAAAGTATACAGTGATAAATGTTAATTTAAAACTTATGTATTAACAAGAAATGGGCAAGTTTGTGGATGAATTCCAGAAGATCTAGTTGTAATGAATTTTATGACTTATGTAATGACTTATCCACAGTACTTAAAAAATGAAAACCCTGTTTATTTTAAAGTATATTTTCAGTGTTCTCTGTATGTACTGAATGTTATGTTTATCAAGGAGAGGTTCATACAATAGATTTTGCTGTCTGAGAGGACAGTTAAGTTACAAATTTTATTCACCTGACTTCCTAAAAAATGGAGAAATTTGAGTGATGAAACTGACATCCATAACATATATATGAATATTTTTGTGTACACACATACAGCATATATGTAATCTCTAAACATATTTTAATGAGACATTCCCTGGTAAACTTAAACCTGTTTCATTGTCACCATCTATGAAGAGTCTGCTAAAGCTACAGCAGAGTTAGTCACCTTTAATTATAAGCAAAATTAAAAGCTATTGAAGGGTACAAACAGAACATTACAGTATTAAAAGGATATAAAGTTTCTGGGTATGAAACAAAGACAAGAAGTTGCATTCAGTACTTAATATAGTTAGCTGAATTAATTCATTTTACTGGCCAAAGTATGCCTGAGGAGGTTACAAAAGGTGTTTGGTGTAATATCTATTTATTTACATGTGTATACACATACATATACATACCTATGTATGTACCAAGTCCTCTTGTCCTTTTCATGTCCTTTTATGATGTTCTCTTTGTTTTCATCTTCCTAGTCAAGAACATAACCTTTAGATTTTCTGGAATTCATATTTTGCTGTTACTGGCGGCTGCCTTAAGTCTAGTGTGGACTTGGGTTAAATAGATGGAAAAAGCGCTATCCTGCTCTGGAAATTACAGTATCTTCTGGCAACTGCTTATTGTCTTTCAGGAGGGCTGATACAGATCTAAGTCTCTTCAGGAGCTGGGAAATATTTTCTGCAATGATGTAAGGGTCAGAGTGAGGGCAGACAACAACATTTTTTTGATTCTGAGGAAGAATTCTTATGAGCAGAGGTAAACCAAAGCCTGACTGCTAAAAGATAAGAATGGACAGAGTTCACTGTATTAGATGTTTCCACAGCTTTCTCTTTTTCCAGACCATTATAGACAATTTCAAGGGCACAGGACCTGCACCCAAGCCTGATCTGAGGAACTAAAGAAAACCTCTGGTGCCTCCTGGGAATTTAACAACATATGCCAAAATCTGACGACAGACCATCTCTCTCTGTAGTCTTAGTGGAAAATATCTACATTCACAACTAACTCTTATGGTATATATATTCCTTTCCCCATGCAGGACAGGAACCTTGGGTGAGAGAAGGCACTCCACCTATACACACATAGTGAGAAGAAACAACTGAGGTTACATAAGCTTTTTTTTCACTTGTGAACAAAGGATCCATCCTTTCTCATTTTTTTGAACATTCAGTTTGTGTTTATTCCCCCATAGTACCAATCAAAGCAAGGTTATAGGCAGCTTTTCAGAAAGGTGTAGTTCATGTAAAACAAAAACAATACCAATAAAGCAGAGAGAGAAAGCAAACAAAAGAAAAAATACAGCTTATTCTACTTCTCTAATTTGCAAGGCTGGAGGAAACCAGGCAGGCAAATATTTTTTTCCTGTAATTAACAATGGTAGCTACACCCTTGCATGTTAGAGGTTATATCTTCTCTGTTTTCAGATTTGCATGTCCTCTTCTTGCACTTCATAGGTCTCATTCACTATACACAAATGAATGTACAATTTTGGAAGGCTTACAGAAACTGTATGATAAAAGTCTATAGGCATAGGAGAATTTGAAATCACTGAGTAATAAAGAGGAGACAGCTTGTAAAAAAGCAAGTACTTTAGACTACTGAGTCCTTTAATCATAAAGAGCTTGCCTTGACTCTAAAAACATTTAAGCAAGAAACATTTGTGGGGATCAATGTTTTTGTTCTCTTATTGGTTTCTGTCATTAAATTTTTGATTTTTTTTACTATTACTCAGGAAGTTCTACAAAACTTTCCACTGAATTTTGAATTATGTATTAATTCCAAGCAAATCACAGTATATTTTGGTAGACCTATTATGTTCTTAGTGTTTTTGAAAGATCATTTCAACAACAAATAACTTGGTGAAAAATATTTTAATTAAACTAACAGTAGTATGAAAACTGCCTTCATGTTTAAGCAATCTTACTCTAGGAACTTTTATTTCTGAGGGAAAAAATTTTTTTTTTTTTTTTTTTTGCTATTACAGTGCTCATGGGACATCTTGTGTTCCTAAGTTCAGTAGCTCTTGGATGCAGCAGAAAACGAATAGGTCCCAAATTCAATGGCCGTTCTTCACCAGCTGGTGACAATTCCCCTAAGGGTGGCCAACTGGCTATACTTCTTCCTTCAGGACCATTAGGTCAGCCAAGGTAAAGGAAGAGCCCCTCAGCACTTTGAACATACTGAGACCTGACAAGGGGTGCTACCACACAGAGAGCTGTACTGGTGAAATAAGTCTGCTCCAATGGGATATCTCTAGATCTGTCACAATCCTGCAAAACATCTTGATCAAAGAGTCTGATTGCCAAGTGATGGCTAGATGGACAGGCTCTTCGTGACCCTGCCAGAAGCGTGTAGCCTAGCCATCTGTTCCTAATTCGAGACTTGTGGTCCAGAGATATCCTCCCAGAAATGCGGGTATGAAATTAAAAAGATTGAACTTGCTGTACTAACCTGTGTTTGCACAAAATACAGAGGATAGTACTCGTGGGTCTACAGACAAAATAATTAAGTTTTTTTTTTTTTAAGAGAAAAAGGGGTCATTGCAATGATCTTGTCTGATAGAACATGGATTTTTTGTTCCTTTTCTTCATAAACTGCCCATTAGGAAAAAGCCAATGATTTTGTGTTGCGTCTCCTATGCTCAATAAAGATAAAATGGATTAGCTTCTTTTCTGATAGTTCAGTTTCAGTTTTCATGGCTACTGTATTGTCTACCTCTCTTCCAACAAGCTGATATACTCAACAGCAAAAAGCTGATTTTTCCCAAAGCACTTTGGTCTGTGTATTCAAACACGACAGCACTTTGCAATGTTTAGTCACCTAAATAACCATGTTTCAATCTTCAGAAGTGCTTAACATTCACAACTCATGTTGACTCGATGGGACTGGCAGAAACTCCATCATCTTAAAAAATGTTTTATATTTAGTCAAATGTACATATATGCTGCATGCATGCCCTGTTGATCTAATTCATATTTATATATGTATAAATATGTACAAATATATATCTATACATGTATATCTATACACACATATATACAAAAATGCCAGTTACAAATTTAGTCTTAGTTTGGGAACACAAAGAATATGAAATCATGAAGGAAAACAGATCTAAGTTCTGTAGCTTTTTTTTCCCCTGTGAAAATTAAAGTGATATTTGGTCAGACAATCCATCTGTTGTGATGTAGTTTCTTTATGTGGCAATGCTGGCTGATATCACCATGTTTGGCACTTTTCGAACTGGGGAATTGAGTCCCCACTGTGTAGTAGTCTTTTTCAGTAGTCTGCTGTGACATTTAGATTACTGAAGACTATTTAAGGGATACTAGAAGCCTTGGGAACCCAAACCTAACTGTGTGCTATAAGGAATCCTTGCTGAAGTTTTACCTTTTGAGTATGTCAGCACATGTTAAGAATTAGAAAAATCTCATTTATGCCTCAGGAGCAGCCCTGAGTACAGCCTTGGGATCAGGGAAGTGATCCATCGGCTTTGTACATCCCTTATCCCTCATACCTCAACTCTTTCCTCATATCTCCTATCCTCCAAGATTTCTTTCTTCCTTTGTAACATATTCATAAAATATTGGGTAAGAAACTTTTGCTGTGAGAATGTGTAGACAGATATGCATAATGTACATCCAAATAATATATCCCTATATACAATCTTTAAAAATTGTAAGCATGTAGTAAGAGTATGCTAACTGAAATACGGAGGCACTAAACACCTACTGAGAACACTTAATTTTTTAAAACATTACTGTGGTAGCAATGTGTCCCTTGTAATTCTAGATAATATGTTTCTGATTACCAGTTTGCTTCTGAGCTCCATAATGTGAGAACAAATGCAAATGTAAGCCTCTATCTGTTCTTATGGTCATATGTCATCCTAGCCAATTGGGCAATAAAACAGCAGGACCAGGCTGCTGTTAAATAATACAAAATGTGATGCATGAATATGAGGTAAATGTGTGCTTATATAAGTTATGTCTATCCAATATTGTTCTGCTTTGCATTTCTGAGGTAAAAGACAAATTTAACAAATAGAATAAGCAGGTCTTCATTTGGTATAAGTCAGCATTCTCTGTGACATTTTAAATTTATGAACAGTTGCTCTGTGTCTTCAAGAATTGACTTAAATGTTTGCCAGATTAGTGTTTTTAAGACAGACATTGCGGCTGACATTGATAAATCAGGCAGAATGTGACAAAGTCAGAGCTATCACAGAGAGTTTGTCAATATTGCATTATTTATATGTAGATACATATACAAAGTACACACACATACACATGTGAAAAGCTATATATGCATATCTCTCTAAAGACGGCATGGGGGCAATTTTCCTAAATTTCAGCATCATAGTACCTGCTAATATACCTAAAAATTATTTTAGTCTATAATAAACAGGAACTTTTAATGAATATCTGAATATAATATCTAAACCACATAGCTTAATATCTTTCAGAAAAATAAAGATGTCACCCTCTCCAATCTCTCCATTATCATATATTCAAAAGCAGCAGGATTTTCTCAGTTTGACCAGAGTTTGATGGTCTTCTGATAGATAAGTACAATAGCTAAAAAATAAATACAGTATCTGCAGCTTTGTTCTAATCAAACATACTTTTTCAACCATGTTCTTATATATGTTATGTTCCCAATCTTTATATAACTCTAAATATATAGAAACTATAAGCTAGGTGTAAATTAAGAGCACTTAAAGATGCCTTCTAATTTTCTCAGTGACTCTTGAAATCACCAAAGAATAGAGAAAGGAATCTCTTTTCAAAATCTTCCAACATACAGTCTTATGAGTGACTATCAAAAGGTTATTTTAGTTAATCTTGGTATCCTGCTAATAGTCTTAAAGAAATCGCTATAGGGAAAAATGGCATTACTTAGATTTGCACAACAAATTATAAAGAGGAAAACAGACTGATTTTCCTGTTTCTTACATGAAAGCAACTCCATTTCTCTAACTTGCATTAATTCTTTTTTACATGGTTGAAAAGGAAAAAACATGGTAGGAGTTAACATTTTGTCCTTCCTTCCTTCCTTCCTTCTAGAACACAATATCTGATCACCTCTGAAATTTCCAGAAAGAGGCTCATCAATGTATCCAAACTGATATAAATAATATCTGATTTCTTTGTATACTCCTATGTAGTAGTAGCTCAGCTGTGTTCTTGCACAACAAAGTCTCGGTTATCACAAGTCGATGTGTATCACAAACCAAAGCAGAGGGCGCAATAAAGTTTCAAAGTTCCGTGTAAAAAAGTGCAAGTTTTTGTAAAGAAGCAGAATGTCTGTTGACACAGGTAAGGTAATCCCCATTACAAATGCGAATCCAGAACTATAAGCTACCTTGCAGTTGTGTCTGCACAGGTATTAGGCAGGTGTGCAATAATCAATCCAATGCTTCATTTATTGTAAGTACATATAAGAACAGCTCCTGGTTTCTGACAATCTTTCATGTACAGTTTTTTACTTTGACATTGTTTGTAACTGTAAGAAAAATATTATTCAAACCCTTTCCAAATACCTGTTAATTCTCTGCTATTTAAAGAAAATCACTGTTTTGCAGACCAAAAGATGGGGACATCCAGGAAGGCTGGTAATTCTCACTTAAATAAAATACATTACAAACTACTTTGTGTCTTTCCAGCATGGAACTAACTGGAGAGGTTTAAATATTGTTTGAGATCCAGACAAAAAGGAAACTGGTGTGGGAGCGTGTGTGCATATATGCCTGTATATGTGTATATATGTACCTAAAAACCCCTGAAAAACCAGTGTTTGGAATACACGTGTGCCTTGACATGGCGCTCCCTGACTGCCCCCTGATGACTCTCCTATCACACATGGCCCTCTGGCTTCTCCTGCAAGCCAACTCTGGCTTTCCTTGTACATCATGATGAGCCCGTTCAGCTCACCAGTCTGGCAGGAAACTATTATCTGTTTATGCTTTTCCCCCAGTTTGTTTAGGGAGATCTGCTGGCTTATAGGAGGGTTAGGCATCCCCAAAGCTGGCAGAATGGAAGAAGACAGACCACAGACCACACAGTGGCATGAGGGAACCTCACCATCTTGTTGAACCATACCCTGCTGTCAACCTCACATAGCTCCAGATGCTTTATCAAAGTACTTAAAACCCCACTTTCTATCAAGATATTGCAATTCTGTCAGCAGGGTCCTGCACAGTGAGTAAATGCTTTGTCATTGACTTCAGTGAGGATAGGCCCCTGGAAATATTAGTGTGTTTAAAGGTAAGTATGTGTCTGAGCTTGTGTTAGGTGAAGGCTTAAGCTGATGTCCTGTATTGGATCAGAGTTAAAGTGCCTTAGCACCTTGCAGAATCAAGGACTTGGAAATAATGACACTCCAGATCTTCTATATTGAAGGGCTGACCTTGGATTCTCAAAAGCCATGGTACCATTATAGGTATGTGCAGGGGATGACATGAAAATTAGACAAATGCAAATAGCTGGTCATCAGAGCTCAACTCAGACTGATTTGAGTTCCATTGCTTTCCAGATTACCTGAAGGTGGCAAACATTTGCATCCAGAAACTGTCTTTATGCAGTGATATGTTTCATCTGATGCTTGTTTTCCATGCAGCAAAATTATTTAGTGAGTCAATTTGAGTTTGAAGCCTGCAGAAATATAATGCAGGAGACATGTTGTTTCATTTTAAGATTCTGTGCAGTGCCTGAAGTCAACAAGAGCTCAGAAGACCTGAACTTCTGAACCTATTTCTAACAGGAACCAATTGTCATCATTCTTGCAGCAAAACAAAGAAAAGATGTAACCCTTGTACTCAAACAAGAATAAAGGAAGACACAGGTGGAGATAAAGAGCAGTAAGGTTATCGAGGTAAAACAAAAATAAAGGGAAATGGAAGGAAAGCAAGTTTGAAATTCTGGTTGTTGCTGCTCTTCTGTGTGCACTTCCATTTTACAACTAGCTTTGTCCCCTGTGATTTGCTTCCCTCACTTAAGCATGCCAGTACTACTCTGAACACTGACTGTAGAGCATCACAGGATGGGCATAAGAAGAAATCTGCCAGTGTGTCACTTCTATCTCTGCCAAAATAGAGGCTGAAGTCTGCTTTCAGGCTTCTCACTCTAGACTGAATAGCTTTTCTGTCCTGCCTCAGAGCTGAATGACACCAGGAATGCCAAGCATGCCTAAGGAGCTTGGCTTCAGTGCTGCCTTGCTCTCCTGCCTGTTTGCATGCTGCCTGTGGTGGCCCAGCTACTCACGGTGTTGGGGGTGTTCCTGGAGGGCTCCTGTGGGTAGTGAATAGCCCTTGAGAAAGCATTATATCCTTGAGTATGCAGCAACATGAGGCTGTAACTCTCTGGATACATGGGCTTTTGCAGAGATTAATCTATACGTGTGTCCTGCTGATTAGAGCTATTCTTTTTAGCAAGTAACTAAGAATTTGAAAAAGTCTTAAATTAATCTGAAAAAAAAATGATTAAAAAGTCCCTCTAATGTCAGATTCCTCTATATGAACAGTTAAACCAAACAATCTAGAAAGCTACCTAAACCCAAAACAAATTGTGTGTCTCAACAGATCTCTCAGGTCTAAATAACTACTAACATAATTCCAGTGTGCTGTGGCTGGACTTCTAAGAGGGAGAAATAAAACTCTGAGAGCACTGAATCGTGTTTTCTTTAGTCATATTATGAAAAAAATCTAAGAGCCTGAGTGGGTAGAATTATTATGGACAATGAGCTGCATCATTGGCCTCTATTATTTCCACTTTGTCCTTTACTTTTAAACCACTATTTGGTAAGGATGTTTTCCATGTTGGTGAAAGGAACATTGATTTAAGGTTAAGTCTTGCATTTGATCCACTTTTTGGAGCTGTTTATTTGATTCTAAATTAGTGGAGTTAGCTTGCTTTATTTCTTATGCCAATTATCTAATGAAAGTATCTTTAGTTCAACTCCAGACTATTTCCATTTTCTCTTTGTTGATTTTTCATGTATGATTAGCACAACCTTTGCAAAATTCTGCCACTACAGAACATCTTATTCTGTATAAATGAATTTTCTCGATCCAATACTTTTGTCTCCTTGTAACTCTTTGAGTTAGATTATTAAATTATACTTCTTCTTCTTCAACTTCAAGATCACATAGCAAAACCACAGGAGATGCTTCACAATATTGTCTACTGGATGTGCTTGAAGCTTGATATCATTTCACATAAATTCCTCACATTATTTTTAGAAAATTGCTTCTGTGTTATATATGGTTTTTTATGGAGCTATATCTTAGAGCCAGTTCACTATTAAAAATAAAAATGTAAAAGTGAATTGTCCACTTAAACTGAAATGCTATTTTATGAAGTATAGGTCATTTCTTTTATACGGTGGTATTGGCAGAATGAGTCATCCTTCTAAGAATATAACTAAATTGTCCTGTGGTTAACTGAGTGTAAGCTGTTTTCTGAATATTTTGCCTCTTACATCCTTACCTCTTGTCTGAAAAGGAGATCTTAGAAGATGTGTAGAGTTTCAATCTACAATTCTACCAGCTATGCCTACCAATTATGCACCTGCCACCACACAATATGAGAAAAAAGCATTTCCCAAATCAAAAGCTGGAATGCAAACACCTTACACTGTATTAGACAGGGCAAGAAACAGGTCAAGCTGAGCAAACAGTAATACCCAGTGAATGTTAGTCCAAATTCAAAAGCCAGTTTTAGAATTACTGTTTTTGTGAACATCTCCTAGTCTCTTCAGAAATACATTCAAACACTCGAGCTTCAGTAATGTGTATGTTCAAACAGCAGAGGCTTACTTCAAACATTGATCCTGAAACAGAATTCTGAATTTTATATTTTATTGCCCATACACAGCTCAAGTGATATTGTTTCTGCAACCTGAATGGAAGGTTTATGTAATTACCATCCCAATGTACATAGATAGGAAAGAAATAATCAGATATTGAGATCTGCTGGAAACAAACTCTGCTTATATACTCAGACTCTACAGCATAGGCTCTGTTCTAGAGCCCACACAGATATCTCCATTTTAACAGCCTTTGCTTTGAGGTCCGCTTTAAATTTCCCAGCAAGGCCATTCCTATATTGTATAAGCTACAAAGGGCTGCCACAAGTAGCCATAGTTCTCTTGAGTATCCAGGGACAGCAGAAACAACATTTATCTAGGTCCTGCCTCTTCCTTCATCTCTACCAGCAAAGTGGAATGCTTAATACTTGAAGCTTTCTGCCACACAGACAAGTGTGGTAATCAGCAAAAGAAATTCTGAGGTGTCTTTTTTCAGATAAATTTGCTGTCAGCAGAAACAGTAGTCAAATGGATTTTTTATTCAAATGCAAAATGATGATCATTCTATCAGCATTGTTTTGTATTTAATGCTCACTATGATCACCACTGTAAAAAAAAGAAAAAGATGATGGAAAAATTCTTAGTGAACTTCACTGAGTCTCTTGATATTCTCTCTGTTTGGTATAAAAGCTCCATTTTTATTTTGACTTTTACTCTGAAACACCTTATGAAATAAGACTCCATTAATTTCGCATGGAAATTCAACATTCTTTACCAGAGAAATTTTGGGGGGGGTTTCATGGTTAAGTTTTCAGATAATGTGCAAAGAAAAAGAAGACCAGTTTCCTTAAATAAATTCACTGAGATACAACTTGTGTCTAATTAGTCTACCAAAAATAGTAGTGGGTGAATTTCTTAGGTCTATCCCAGAAGTCTCAGATGAATGAGAATCCCACTGATTCCATGTGCATGGAAGAATGCAGGGTAGAACACTTAAATGAGTTATGCACCTTTAATCATAGGGGAAGCCCCAAAGGAGACACAGTATAAAGCAAGACAGCAAAGAAATTTATGCCAGCACCGCCAGTTATTTTTGGGAGACAGACTAGGACTATAGTAAATCATAAGAAGAATTGCTTTACTATATCACAGGGTAGTTTTATAGTACGGTGCGTATATTTTGGCTGTCTTCATTTGATAGACCTACTTCACCATCACTGAGCCCTAGGGTTCTATTTTAAGGATTTTGTCAAATTTAGAACATCTTTTCCCTCATCCTTTTTGTCTGAAGGCTGGCAATGTAGATGCAGATGCAAATTTCCTACACAAAAAACATTTAAAGAGAAGCCTGTTGTCCAAACAGAGACTTAGTTTATGGTGTTTGAATACATATCAATGAAATAAACTCAGTTATTAGTATAGTCTTTTCCTTTACACTGAATAAAGCCTTGGATTACATTGTTTTTCTTCTTCATTTTTCTTCTACACTTTTCTTCCAAAATAATTTAAATATATGCATGTATTTTCAGTCAGAATAAGGATTCATCAAAATGTTTTGGTGTAGCTTTCATACCTCTCTCTCACTTTTCATTGACTGATATGTTTAGATCGGTACAATTAGCATATTAGAAGGTCACTCTTCCTCCCAAACCAAACACAGACAAAGAAACAGAAGAACAGAAATTGTCTTTTCATGATACAAACAGACCAACATTTCAGTTCCTAAACTTGGGGATTTTACACCTCTGAAGAAGGAAGCACCTAAACTGTTGGCAGTAAAAGCAAAATATCCATCTAGAGTTTGAGTGTCTGTTGTCAGTAGAAATGTCCAGAAAAAGAAGATATGACAACTCCAAAGGAAATATTCTGTAACAAAGCTTACAAAGGATGCATTTGAAACCTTGAACTCCCTGTTAATTACAAGACAGTATCTACCAATGAAGTGCTAGCACTGGAAGAAATAAGCAACAAATTATAAATCTGGTTTATATCAAAGTAATATTAGGTATAACTTGGCCTAATCGCAGGAAAAATGTACCATTATAGACAGAGAAAAAGGATATGAAAGAGCTCTCTGTTCCACCTAATCTATGAAAGAATCAGAAAGTAATTTTTTAAGGAACAAATTTTACATAATAATTCCAACCCTTCTATTCCGTTTCACAATGTGCTGGGCCGGGCTGGGATGGAGTTAACTTCTTTCATAGCAGCCCATATGGTGCTGTGCTTTACATTTGGGGCTAAAACAGACTTGATAACACACCAGTGTTTTGGTTATTGCTGATCAGTGCTGGCACAGCATCAAGGCTTTTTCTCTTCCCCTTGAAAGAGAGTAGGCTGGTGGTGGGCAAGAGGTTGTGAGGGGACACAGCAGGGACAGCTGACCCCAACTGACCAAAGGGATATCCCATACCATACGATGTTGCACTCAGCAAAAAAACCTCAGGGAAAGGAGGAGGAAAGGGGTGGATGTTTGTGGTTATGGTATTTATCTTTCAAAGTAACTGCTACACATGTTGAGGCCCTGCTTTTCAGGAACTGTCTGGATATCTGCCTGCCAATGGGAGGCAGTGAATGAATTAATCTTTTTGCTTTGCTTGTGTGTGCAGCTTTTGCTTTGTTTATTAAATTGTCATTATCTAGATCCACGAGTCTTCTCATCTTCCTTCTATTTCTTCCTCATCCCATGGGAGAGGAGACTGAGCAAGATGATGGGTGCGTGTTTGGCTGCTGGCTAGGGTCAACCCACCACACAGAAAGACACAATTTTGTATTAAAAAACTCCAAAGGTCATATCTGCTCATCTTGGTCAGTAGGGAAATCACTAATATTAATATATAAGATTGCATGAATAGTGCTGTTTTCTGTAATGTCCCAGTGTCTGCATAACATTCAATGTAAGTCAGTAAGTTAGTGGGGCACTTAAGTAGGCTGAAATACCAAAAAAATGGATAGTAGAACAAAGCTTTTTGACAATTATTTCAGCCACATGCTATCAAGAGTTGTATGTTTTTTCATACTAATGTTTTTCAACTGTTTTCCATATTAAAAAACAGTTGTTTCCTGTGAAAGCATCAAGTGGTGTCTGCCCACAAGAACAGAGTAACCCAGGCCTACTAGAGACAGATGAGGTTCACCTGTCGCAAAGGTGGAAAAGGATTATGGCTCAGGAGTTAGCAGGCCTCATTGAGAGGGCTTTAAACTAGATTTGAAGGGGGAAGGGGATAAAACCTGGCTTGCTAGGGATGAGCCTAGGGGTGGCATGCCTGTGTTGGAGAAGAGATCAGTAGCCCAACTCAAGTGCATTTACACCAATGCACGCAGCTTGGGCAATAAGCAGGAGGAGATGGAAGCCATTGCACAGCAGGGAAACTATGACGTGGTCACCATTACAGAAACATAGTGGGATGACTCACACAACTGGAGTGCTACAATGGATGGCTACAAGCTCTTTAGAAAGGACAGGCAAGGAGGGAGAGGTGGCGGGGTAGCCTTGTATGTCAGAGAGTGTTTTGATTGTCTTGAGCTCAACAAAGGTAATGACAAGGTTGAGTGCTTATGGGTAAAGATCAGGGGGAAGGTTAATAAGGCAGATATCCTGGTGGGAGTCTGTTATAGACCACCCAACCAAGACGAAGAAACAGATGAAGTATTCTACAAGCAGTTGGCTGAAGTCTCACAATCTCTAGCCCTTGTTCTTGTGGGAGACTTCAACTTACCAGATATCTGCTGGAAATACAACGCAGCAGAGAGAAAGTAGTCTAGGAGGTTCCTGGAGTGTGTGGAAGATAAGTTCCTGACTCAGCTGGTAAGTGAGCCAGCCAGGGCAGGTGCCCCACTGGACCTGCTGTTTATGAAGAGAAGGCCTGGTGCATGATGTGGTGGTCGGAGGCTGTCTAGGGCACAGTGATCATGAAATGGTAGAGTTTTCAGTTCCTGGAGAAGTAAGGAGGGGGGCCAGCAAAACCACAACCCTAAACTTCAGAAGGGCAGACTTTGGCTTGTTTAGGAGTTTGGTTAACAGAGTCCCTTGGGAGGCAGTCCTGAAGGGCAAAGGAGTCCAGGAAGGCTGGATGTTATTCAAGAGGGAAGTCTTAAAGGCACGGGAGCAGGCCGTCCCCATGTGCCATAAGTCGAGTGGTGGGGGGAGAAGACTGGCCTGGCTGAACAGAGAGGTCTGTCTGGAACTCAGGAAGAAAAGGAGAGCCTACCACCATTGGAAGAAGGAGCAGGTGACTAAGGAGGACTACAAGGATGCTGTGAGGTTATGCAGGGAAAAGATTACAAAGGCGAAGGCCCAGCTAGAACTTAAACTGGCCACTGCTGTCAAAGATAACAAAAAATGCTTCTACAAATATATCAGTGACAAAAGGAGGGCCAAGGAGAATCTCCCTCCTTTGTTGGATGCAGAGGGAAACATGGCCACGAAGGATGAGGAGAAGGCTGAGGTACTTAATGCCTTCTTTGCCTCAGTCTTTAATAGTTGGACTGATCATCCTCAAGGTTTTCATGCCCCTGAGCTGGGTGATGGAGACAGGCCACAGAATGTAGTCCCAGTTGTCGAAGAGGTGGCAGTCACCGACCTGCTCCTCCACCTGGATGCCCACAAGTCTATGGGGCCAGACGGGTTCCACCTGAGGATACTGAGGGAGCTGGCAGAGGAGCTTGCCAAGCCACTCTCCATCATTTATCAGCATTCCTGGTCAACCAGGGAGGTCCCAGATGACTGGAAGTTAGCTAATGTGACACCCATCTATAAGACGGGTCGGAAGGAGGATCCGGGGAACTACAGGCCTGTCAGCCTGACCTCAGTGCCAGGGAAGGTCATGGAACAGATCATCTTGAGTGCCATTATGCGGCATGTGCGGGACAACTGGGGGATCAGGCTCAGCCAGCATGGGTTTATGAAAGGGAGGTCCTGCTTGACCAACCTGGTCTCCTTCTATGACAAGGTGACCCGCTTAGTGGATGAGGGGAAGGCTGTGGATGTTGTCTACTTGGACTTCAGGAAGGCCTTTGACACTGTCTCCCACAGCATTCTCCTGCAGAAGCTGGCTGCTCACGGCTTGGACAAGTGCACTCTGTGCTGGGTTAAACACTGGCTGGACAGCCGAGCCCAGAGAGTGGTGGTGAATGGAGCCAAATCCAGTTGGTGGCCAGTCATGAGTGGTGTTCCCCAGGGCTCAGTGTTGGGGCCGGTCCTGTTCAATATCTTTATCGATGATCTGGATGAGGGGATTGAGTGCACCCTCAGTAAGTTTGCAGATGACACCAAGTTGGGTGGAAGTGTCGATCTGCTGGAGGGTAGGAAGGCCCTGCAGAGGGACCTGGACAGGCTGGATTGATGGGCCGGGGCCAATTGTCTGAGATTCAACAAGGCCAAGTGCCAGGTCCTGCACTTGGGTCACAACAACCCCAGGCAACGCTACAGGCTTGGGGAGGAGTGGCTGGAAAGCTGCCTGTCTGAAAAGGACCTGGGGGTGTTGGTTGACAGCCGCCTAAACATGAGCCAGCAGTGTGCTCAGGTGGCCAAGAAGGCCAATGGCATCCTGGCTTGTATCAGGAATAGTGTGGCCAGCAGGACCAGGGAGGTGATAGTGCCCCTGTACTCAGCACTGGTGAGGCCGCACCTTGAGTTCTGTGTCCGGTTTTGGGCCCCTCACTACAAGAAGGACATTGAGGTGCTGGAGCGTGTCCAGAGAAGGGCAACGAGGTTGGTGAAGGGTCTAGAGAATAAGTGTTACGAGGACCAGCTGAGGGAGCTGGGGTTGTTTAGTTTGGAGAAGAGGAGGCTGAGGGGAGACCTTATTGCTCTCTACAACTACCTGAAAGGAGGCTGTAGCGAGGGGGGTGTCAGTCTCTTCTCCCAAGTAACAAGTGATAGGACGAGAGAAAGTGGCCTCAAGCTGCACCAGGGGAAGTTTAGGTTGGATATTAGGAAAACTCTTTTACTGAAAGAGTAGTCAGGCATTGGAACAGGCTGCCCAGGGAAGTGGTTGAGTCCCCATCCCTGGAGGTATTTAAAAGACGGGTAGACATGGTGCTTGAGGACATGGTTTAGTGGTGGACTTGGTGGTGATAGGTTAATGGTTGGACTTGATCTTAAGGGTCTTTTCCAACCTTAACAATTCTATGATTCTATGAACTGAAGTAGAAATTTGATGAGTTTTTCCTCAATCTTATTTTATAGCACCATATTGCCATTTGAAAAATCTATGGAAAACTGCCAGTTTTGCAATGACTTGATGTAAATTTACCATTTCAAGGAATCACAGTTAGAATCTGAAAACTGCAAAAGTGTATCTTACAAGTAAAGTGTGATGGAGGTCAGGTAACCTGTACTTATTAAGGGAGGACTTTATCTTCAACTTTAGCCTTATAAAAGAGCTAAGCATCTGTTATAAGCTAATCACATGGGTTTTCCTTGTTGTCCGTAGTGAAACATAGCCACCTCTAAAAGGCAGTTCATACCACTTATCTTCAATGGCAGCCTTAAAATGGGATGAATCAGCTTTTGGATCTGTCTTTCATTTGACTGCAAAGGAAGCTTGGGCAATTTGTTTGGATTAGTTACTTAAACTGTTGAAGTGAAGTGAGGTGGATCCTAGCCCATCAAAATAAAAAGCCTATTGATTTCTGGCATACCCAGAAGACAACTATCTGAACAGCCTGGAGTTTCTTTGTACTTATACGTTCTGTGCTCATGGTCTGGCTCTGATCTCTGCAGGTTGGGAGTTAAAATATCCACTGATTTTTTTTAGATCAGGATGCCCATTTTGCCCACTTTCCAGGCAGCAGCTGGAAAGATGGACAGGAAATGATCTGTAAAGGGTCATGGTTAACCTAAGTTAATGCAGCCTCTAGGACACTATGATATCTACCAGCACCTGGGTCAGGGAGGAAGGGTGGCTTTAAACAGTTAACCAGTGTATGGGAAAAAAGGAGAGGGTCTGGAACCATTTTGCCCTCTGCAGCTCTGGAAGTACAGCTAAAATCACAGCATGAAAAGACAAAACCACCTCAAAACTTAAATGAAGAATAAGGTCACTTTAATAAATGTACACATTTGTTTTAAATATAGGCACACCAATGCAGATTTGGAGAGGACCTGTTTTCCTTCCTCATGGAGAGTAAAAGAAACACCCAACATTTTCATTTGAAATAAAAGAAAATTACAGGTAAAAACCAAACAAATAATGTAGCAGGATTTTCTTTATTATATTCTGTGAAACTGTGAAAAACAATAGCCTATGCAAATGCAAATTACAAACTTGAGATAAAACATTTCTATAGTATCCCAGTACCTTAAATAATTTTACAAGCATCAGTGAACTAAATCACACAGCCCAGCTGTCATTTTGGAAAATATCATTGCTGTTTTAGTGAGAAGTCTGAATTTTCCTAAGGAAATTCCATAGCTGTTCTAGATTAGAACAAACATGATGTGACTTCAATTCTGTATTTATCTACAGAAGTAGCTTTACAAGATTAAAGGACCCACACTGCAGCACTTAGTGAAGAACTGTAGCTCGTGGGAAGGACCCATGTTGGAGAATTTCATGGAGGACTGTCTCCCGTGGGACGAACCCCATGGTGGAGCACAGGAAGAGTGTGAGGAGTCGTTCCTCTGAGGAGGAAGGAGCAGCAGAGGCAAGGTGTGGTGAACTGACTGCACCTCCATTCCCTGTCCCCTTGCACTGCTTGGGGCGGGAGAAGGTAGAGAAAATTGGGATTGAAGTTGAGCTGGAGAAGAAGGGAGTGGTGGGGGGAAGGTGTTTTAAGATTTAGGTTTTATTTTCTCATTAGAATCATAGAATCATAGAATACCAGGTTGGAAGGGACCTCAAGGATCATCTGGTCCAAATTTCTAGCCAAGAATTTGCACGGTCTAGATGAGATGGCCCAGCGCCATGTCCTGCTGAGTCTTAAACGTGTTCAGTATAGCTGAACTCAGTTCAGTATAGCTGAACTCCCTGGGGAGATTATTCCAATGATTGACTGTTCTCATTGTGAAAAATTTTCCTCTCATGTCCAGTTGAAATCTCCCTGGGAGTAACTTGTACCCATTATCCCTAGTCCTCACCATGTGACTCCTTGTAAAAAGGGAGTCTCCACCTTCTTTGTAGCTACCCTTTAAGTACTGGTACACAGTGATGAGATCACCTCTGAGCCTCTTTTTCTCAAGGCTGAACAAGCCCAGTTTTCTCAGCCTATCCTCATATGGCAGGCTTCCCAGACCCTTGATCATCTTGGTGGCCCTTCTCTGGACCCTCTCCAGCCTGTCCACATCTTTTTTGTATAACGGGGACCAGAACTGTACACAGTATTCCAGGTGTGGCCTGACAAGCGCTGAGTAGAGTGGGATAATGACTTCTTTATCTCTGCTGGTGATGCCCTTTTTGATGTAACCCAGCATCCTATTGGCCTTCTTGGCCACACTCATATTGAGCTTCCTGTCCACCAGGACCCCCAATCCCTTTCCACAGAGCTGCTCTCTATCCAGGTGGATCATTACCTTACTCTGATTTGATTGATAATAAATTAAGCTAATTTCCTCAAGTCAAGTCTGTTTTGCCTGTGGCAGTATTTGGTCATTATATTTTCTCTCCCCTGTCCACCTGAGAAGAGGGAGTGATAGAGTGGCTTTGGTGGGCACCTGGTGTCCAGCCAGGGTCAACCCACCACAATTACTCATATTTTCTCCTAGCCAATTATTTTATAATACTTTTGTTTTGACTATAGTGCTGCTGAGGTCCTATGAATCTTCATTTACTATGCTGTTGTGGAAATCTCTTTCATTCTGATATTTCACCAGTTAATTGGACTGATTTGAGTGATTAAGGGTGTCAGAGAAGAAGAAGAAATATGTCATAAAAGTGAGATCTCTTGTCTTATGAACTCGTCTACCAGATATGAGAGATTCACTACTGGAGTTTAAAACTTTTTGAGAACTAACTTTATTATGGCACTGATGTTTTGGAGCTCTCCAAACATTTAGCCTTTTGATGTGGCAAAAGTTTATGTGAGTATTCAGCTCTTTCAGATTTACTACTGCAAATGGACCTTGTAGATAGTATTTACTTTTACAAATTCTACTAAATGACAGAAGAATTAGTGAGGAATTTTCCATCTGGATTAGGAGGACCAAGTCATAATATACAGGAAACAAGCTCCACATGAAGAAATACTGAAGTATTCACTTTTGGAGGAGAGAATCCTTTTCCAGTTATGTATGTTTCTGTGCTGCAATCAGCCCCATTAACTCTGCAACGAGCTGTTGCAATAGCATTGCAATTGAAAAGTGCATTACAGGAGACTAATTGGGTGGCTGACATATATTACTTGTTCCAGTCTCATGAATAATAAAGTTTCATGAAGAGCAAAGTTTAGAACTTTTGCACATAAAAGGAACTTAACTCAATGAAGTTTGCAAGCCAAAGCAAAGAATTGTGGGCAAGTATTACGGGAGAACTATCCTCGTCACCTCAGGAACCACAGTCACAAAGCTGACAAAGGAAAAGCAGGGAAGAACACTGTTATTTAGGTGTCAGTCTAAGTTTGTCCATAGGTAAGAGAGTGGGGAAAAAATAATCTTAGTGAAAAAATTAAGTT